>OY728159.1:474844764-484844764 GCA_963277665.1 Viscum album
AATAATAAATAATAAATAATAACTAATAATTAATAATTAATAATTAATAATTAATAAATAATAAATAATAAATAAATATAAATAATAAATAATAAATAAATAATAAATAATAAATAAATATAAATAATAAATAAATATAAATAATAAATAAATATAAATAATAAATAAATATAAATAATAAATAATAAATAATAAATAAAGATAAATAATAAATAATAAATAAAGATAAATAATAAATAATAAATAATAAATAATAAATAATAAATAATAAATAATAAATCATAAATCATAAATCATAAATCATAAGTCATAAATCATAAATAGTAAATAATAAATGATAAATAAGAAATAATAAATAATAAATAAATATAAATAATAAATAATAAATAAATATAAATAATACATAATAAATAAATATAAATAATAAATAAATATAAATAATAAATAAATATAAATAATAAATAAATATAAATAATAAATAAATATAAATAATAAATAAATATAAATAATAAATAAATATAAATAATAAATAAATATAAATAATAAATAAATATAAATAATAAATAATAAAAAAATAATAAAAAAATAATAAATATAAGTAATAAATAATAAATAAATATAAATAATAAATAAATATAAATAATAAATAAATATAAATAATAAATAATAAATAAATTATAAATAAATAATAAATATAAATAATAAATAATAAGTAATAAATAATTATAAATAATAAATAATAAATAAAGATAAATAAGAAATAAGAAATAAGAAATAATAAATAATAAATAATAAATAATAAATAATAAACAACAAATAATAAATCATAAATCATAAATCATAAATCATAAATGATAAATAATAAATAATAAATAATAAATAAATATAAATAATAAATAATAAATAAATATAAATAATAAATAATAAATAAATATAAATAATAAATAATAAATAAATATAAATAATAAATAAATATAAATAATAAATAATAAATAAATAATAAATAAATAATAAATATAAATAATAAATAATAAATAAATATAAATAATAAATAAATATAAATAATAAATAATAAATAATAAATAAATAATAAATAATAAATAATAAATAATAAATAATAAACAACAAATAATAAATAATAAATCATAAATCATAAATCATAAATGATAAATAATAAATAATAAATAATAAATAAATATAAATAATAAATAATAAATAAATATAAATAATAAATAATAAATAAATATAAATAATAAATAATAAATAAATATAAATAATAAATAAATATAAATAATAAATAATAAATAAATAATAAATAAATAATAAATATAAATAATAAATAATAAATAAATATAAATAATAAATAAATATAAATAATAAATAATAAATAATAAATAATAAATAAAGATAAATAATAAATAAAAAATAAAAAATAAAAAATAACAAATAAAAAATAACAAATAAAAAATAAAAAATAAAAAATAAGTAATAATAAATAAATAATAATAAATAATAAATAATAAATAATAAATAATAAATAATAAATAATAAATAATAAATAATAAATAATAAATAAATATAAATAATAAATAATAAATAATAAATAATAAATAATAAATAATAAATAATAAATAAATAATAAATAATAAATAATAATTAATAATTAATAATTAATAAATAATAAATAATATATAATAAATAATAAATAAATATAAATAATAAATAATAAATAAATATAAATAATAAATAAATATAAATAATAAATAAATATAAATAATAAATAAATATAAATAATAAATAAATACAAATAATAAATAATAAATAATAAATAAAGATAAATAATAAATAATAAATAAAGATAAATAATAAATAATAAATAATAAATAATAAATAATAAATAATAAATAATAAATAATAAATAATAAATAATAAATAATAAATCATTAATAATAAATAATAAATGATAAATAATAAATAATAAATAATAAATAAATATAAATAATAAATAATATATAAATATAAATAATACATAATAAATAAATATAAATAATAAATAATAAATAAATATAAATAATAAATAAATATAAATAATAAATAAATATAAATAATAAATAAATATAAATAATAAATAATAAATAAATAATAAATATAAATAATAAATAATAAATAATAAATAAATAGAAATAATAAATAAATATAAATATAAATAATAAATAATAAATAATAAATAAAGATAAATAATAAATAATAAATAATAAATAATAAATAATAAATAATAAATAATAAATAATAAATAATAAATAATAAATAATAAATAATAAATAATAAATAATAAATAATAAGTAATAAATAATAAATAATAAATAAATAATAAATATATATAATAAATAATAAATATATATAATAAATAATAAATAATTATAAATAATAAATAATAAATAAATACAAATAATAAATAATAGATAATAAATAATAAATAAATATAAATAATAAATAAATATAAATATAAATAATAGATAATAAATAATAAATAATGAATAATAAATAATAAATAATAAATAATAAATAAATATAAATAACAAATAAATAATAAATATAAATAATAAATAATAAATAAATATAAATAATAAATAATAAATAATAAATAAATATAAATAACAAATAATAAATAAATATAAATAATAAATAATAAATAAATATAAATAATAATAAATAAATAAATATAAATAATAAATAATAAATAATAAATAAATATAAATAATAAATAAATATAAATAATAAATAAAAAATAAGAAATAATAACTAATAAATAATAAATAAATAATAAATATAAATAATAAATAATAAATAATAAATAATAAATAATAAATAATAAATAATAAATAATAAATAATAAATAATAAATAATAAATAATAAATAAATATAAATAAAAAATAATAAATAAATATAAATAATAAATAATAAATAAATATAAATAATAAATAATAAATTAATATAAATAATAAATAATAAATAATAAATAAATATAAATGATAAATAAATATAAATAATAAATAATAAATAATAAATAATAAATAATAAATAATAAATAATAAATAATAAATAAATATAAATATAAATAATAAATAATAAAAAATAAAAAATAAAAAATAACTAATAAATAATAAATAATAAATAATAAATAATAAATAATAAAGAATAAATAATAAATAAACATAAATAATTAATAAATATAAAGAATAAAGAATAAAGAATAAATAATAAATAACCAGTTACAAATAATATATAATAAATAAATAAAAGTATATTATAAATAATAAATAATAAATAATAAAGGAAACACATGAAAAAGTATGAAAAGACGTGATAAGGGATGAAAAATCATGAAAATGCATGAAAAGGGATGAAGAAGCATATGAAGAATGAGGTATTCGAAAGAATGAGAACGCATGAAAACTCGTGACAACTCTGGAAAACTCCTTAATAATTCAACATAATCATCATAATAACCCACAAAAAACCATTGATAAAGATAACAAGTAATGGAAACTCAAATAAACAGTAATAAATGGAGATACCGTTAAAACCCGTCAAAACGGTCATAAAGAGACAAAAACATTGGACTCACATTAACGGAGATAACATAAGATCCGAGAGTCCGTTTTAGATCTGCGACCTGTCAAATCAAAGATCCTGAAATGATCTTCAACCTGAAAGGTGAAAGAGTCCGAATGGACAGGCGGATCGGATGTTACGACCATTTAAAAAAAAGCTGACGGGGAACGGGTGCTAGAAACGAGGCATTGAAAAACTTAACAAACCCGATACCCACTAAAAAGGCCATAACATATGATCTAGGAGTTCATGTGGGCGCTGCGACTAGTCAAACTGAAGCTCATGGAACGAGCTATGATCTGGCAGGTGGAGGAGGCCGAACTGACACGCGGATCGAAAGTTAGGTCCATTTGAACACAAGTTCGACGGGACACCGGTGACGGAAACAGGGTTTTGGAGGCCTTCGGAGGGGTTTTTGGGGTCGCAAAATACGACAAAAGCTATCTTGTGTTAATATAGTGCGTAGCTCTCTTTGCTGTCTTCGATTTGATATGTGGTAGAGCCCAAACGGACACCCTGAGCGAAAGTTAAGGCCGTTTGAAGTTGAAGAACTTTTTTCAACTTTCTTATAACTCTAATATCTTCCGTACCTTAGACCGTCTCATGGTTTTGATTATATGTGCCTCTAGATCTCTTTATGAGCTTCAATTTGGCTGGTCGTGGTGCTTCAACGGACGCCCGGATCAAAAGTTATGGCCGTTTTAGTGATTTCGGGGTTTCTCGTGTTTTCTTATTTTTTCATTTCATTTCGCGGCGGTTTTACCGAAATCGCTGCTATTTCGCGGCAGTTTTTAAAAAAACCGCCACTAATCATAGAATAAAATTAAATAAATAAATAAATAAATAAATAAATAATTTTTTTTGCTGTTTAACGGCGGTTTTTTGGTAGCGGTTTTAAAAACCGCCGCGAAATGCCGGCCCGAAATGCATTTCGCGGCGGTTTTTAAAACCGCCGCAAAAAACTCGCCACTAAACGGCGGTTTTCTCGTAGTGACACCACCACATCCTGAATGTCTTGGTGAACCTAAATCCACCCCATACACATTAAACTTCATCCAAAATAGGATAGGTGGGATCCATCTTATGGACTTTAAAATAAGAGGTCTCTTGATCCTTCCACTCACACCAAAAGATTTGAAAATGATCATATCAGACATCTCATTATTTATTGTACCTATAATGATTTTTGAGGTTTCCATGACCTCAATATAGACATAACATAGACCAGCATGTAAAGTGGGACTTTTATTCTCAAATACTAAAACATTTTCTACCTCCCAACAGTAGGAAATAGTATTATCGGTCACTACATGCAATATCGACTGTTTTGTTCACTTTGAACAGCAAAGAGAATAGAGGCCATGAAATATTAAAATATGGAAATGTCCAAATAAATAAAAAATATCACCTGAATGTTTTTCCATATTCTTTAAGAAAATATTTAGGATATGAATAGGTTTTTACATACCTCGTAATCTCGTAGACATATATATAAGGTAGAGGAAAGATGAAATATTTTTTTCTAAATCATCTCGTGAAGTAGCATCCTACCTTTATATATTCTCCATAATAGTAGAAAGTGGGTAGGTAAAATAAATGGGTTCCTGAAATCCCGAAGCTATACTAGAATAGAAATTGTCCCACAACACAGAGACTTATAAAAATCTCAAGAAATGAGGATTATAGTGGAGTTATTCATCCAAATCTTAGTATCATAATCAATGAAATATTAATGTTGTATCTCCATCATACTTTTTAGAATGGAGGAAAGGTTGAAAATCAATCTAGCGATTAGCATTAGAAATGAAGAGATGCTTTAGAAGACGAGTCACCTCCAAACATTCATTGAGAGGCCTATCGGGCCACTATGTGGTCCATACATTGAGATTAGATTCCTTATAGACCAACCATTTCGATTAGTGCATGAGATACTGATAAAAATACTTAAAATCAGGCCAACTAGTAGAAGATAAATACATGAAGTATCCATTCTAAAACTTTGAGAGAAATATGTGAGCAATGGAATCCATATAAATTTCATTGGAAGTAATCAAATTCTAGATGAATTTTCTGAGGAGAACATAACTGAATATCTATAAATATTTTTTCCCTTTCCCCCCATGTCAATGGGAATGGTAAAATATTTCCATGAAACTCTGATAATCTTCTTGTCATTAATAGATCCAGTCCAAATAAATCTCCTTATCAAGACATCAATCTCCTTAAAAAGATCCATAACCAATCTCTAGATAAAAGAATCATATATTAACATAGAATTGATCACCGAGTTAATAATAAAATTTCAACCTGCTTGATAAACTGTCTTCCCTTTCCACATATGCATTTGAGAGATAATTCTAGAAGCAATGTCTACAAGATAACACTTTTTGACTTTATAGAGGCATCCCTGAATAACTGAATGGGATAACCATCTTATTCACCCCAATTATGATGTAAATATTATTCTAATTAGAGATAATCATTAAATTTACAAATACCAAAAATTATTTATGTCATCTAATAACTCGAATAGAGACTTCATCATAATGAGTAATCATTTTCTAATGCAAGAAATTGTTAACTTATCATCATGAACAAAGATCATAAAATCATTTTCTTAAATAAGGTTGGAGGGTGTAAAGAGATCCCTTCCATCATTAATTATCATGTATAAACTAGCCTACAAAATATCATTCAGAAGGATGGTCTCCTTGTTGGACCCCCCAGGAGCAAAGAAAATATCCTCTAGGTGACCCACTAATGAGAATGGATAGTCTATCACTATTAAGAATTGTATGGACCAACTTGATGAAATAATTAGAGAAACCATGATGCCTGAGGATATAAAAAATAAATCTCTGATTCCTGGTGTCAAATTCCTTTGAGATGTACAACATTAGAGAAATGCTCCCATTCCTGAATTTCTTCTTCATATTTTTCACAGATTTTTATGTGGTAAGGATACAAGTCTGAATTCTCATTCCTGGGAAAAATTCAGATTGATTAGAATTAATCAAATCCCTAGAAATATAACCTAGTCGAGAGGTAATAATTTTGATAATAATTTTGGTTACAGTGTTCTCAATGGGAACTGACCTAAAATCCTTAATTCCCAAAGTATTTTACTTCTTTGGAATAAAGGCATTAAAGTTGGAATTTAAACCATGGGGCTTGGAGGCTTGAGTGAAAAAATAATTTACCACATTAATGAGGTCATGACATACAATATCCCATTTGAACATGAATAATTTAAGTAAATCTATTTGGTCTCACCACACTATTAGTGTTTAGAGAAAAATGTGCATCTTTAATTTCCTTCTCCATTAGAGGCTCAACCAAGAACCTATTTTTCTGAGAATTCACTATGGATTCAATGTAGTTATCCATTTTACAAATATGACTCTCAATGATATCTGTATATAAACCCCAAAAATATTGAACAATAGTGTTGGAGATTTCAATCTCTAAGCTGAACAAAGATCCATTAATTTCATGTGTAATGATCCCTCCTATGAACTTGTTCTACTAATCCAGATAATGAAACAAATTTTAGTTTCTATCCCCTTCCTGTAAACATTTCTCCTTATACCATGTTTGATCCAATCTTTCCAAAATGAAAAAGATGTTCATCAAACTTTTAATGATCCAGAATCTCTTCTCTATAGGGAATATATTTATTCTAGACTTTGTTTTGATATTGAAGGAGATGTTACTCTATAGACTTTATGTCATTATCCAAAGAGGATAAGGATTCTTTACACCATTCCCTAGCCATTTTCTTAACATTTTTTTGACTTTCTGGAACTGGTTGTGAGAGAAATTCCAAAAGAAGCAACTTCCCAAGCATCTGAGACAACTACACAATGTAAATCTAAAAAAACTAGTCGTTGTTAACTTTAAAAGGTAGAGGATATGAGCTTATTTTTCTTGAAAAAATATCCATCACAATAGGATTATCATTAGAGTGACACCTTGGCTGAATAAGACCAGACACATTGAGGGAATCATTTCTTTCATCAATTTGAACAAGAAAACTATCCAATTTTCTCTATTTCTTCCCATTGATAGTGTATCTTCTCCATGTATAGTCACCTCCCACCAATGGGACTTCAACTAAACTAAATTTATCAATGAAATAAGAAAATTAAAAAATATTCAATCTACTTAAATGAGTGCCTGTTTTTTAAGTTAGTCAAAAATAGTGTAGAAATCACCCATGATTGTAACTCCCCAAGCATCCACGGTACGCTTCTCTTTGAATAATACAGTAGCGTGTGTTGTACGCAACTTCGAGTTCTAACACACACCACAACAAATCAAACTAGCCGTTATGAATATTAGTACCCACATTGTGAAATTTTATAAATTTTGTCTTTCAAAATTGACTTCATTTTTGGATTCAGAATATCGAAATTATCTTAGGGTGAATTTTTGTATTTTTTTGAAAACATTCATTTTTTGATGAATAGTGAAAAAACACTGAGTTGTAGTTTAAAACCAAATTTTTATTTAAATAATTATTTATTTTATTTTAATTTAATTAAGGTCAAAATGGATACATAATACCTATATAAGTTCAATGTAATTCATTGGAGTTGGTTTAGAATAATTTTAGATATATAAAATTTTTATGGAACTTTTCACCGTCTTTTACCCACCTCCTATGAGAATTTGGAAATTTACATAAAACATAATTTTACTGCTCCTGTGAGTGGAATTTTGAAAATCCGAGAGACATGGTTAATATCAACGAGTAAAATTTGGTTCAATAAAATAAAAATAATTTTTGGTGAATAGTAACTTTTTACTTTTATTTACCACGGTTAAAGGTAAATAGGGTAATTAAGGGTAAAAATGATATTAATATTACCCTAACACATGTCCTCATTCTATTGGAAAAGTTTATCTCCACCAAAAACAACCTTAGGAATAAAATATTATCATATAGGTCCACTTGGAATAGATTAGGACATTTATTTTATTTAATTCAAAGAAGAGTTAAAAGAGTTAAAATCAAAGTTTAATTACTAAAACATTTTTAATATAGGGTTATACATAAGATAAATTTGATTATAAATATTAATTAGAAATATAAAAATATTTCTTATATAATGGTAGTTTATTTATAATTTTTAGACATTACATAATTTAATTTATTTTTGACACAATGGTGATGTAGTAATTACCTAATTAATGAAATATTAAAATAATTGACATTATAAATATCCAAATAAATGTAATTTGAAAATTTTTATGAGTTACACTAATTTTATAGGTTAATATGACATGTTAATATTGATTTAATTATGTTTTTTGAAGTAATATTGTTGTTATGATTTTCACAAATATCAAATACCAAATAGTGTCAAATTGACATAAAAGAGTTTAAAAAAAATATTATATTATTAATTGATATTCTATTAATAAAAATATAAGGTTCTTCCAAAGTACTTATATAATGATATTTTTATCATTACTTGACCACTTGGGGGTCTCTTGGAGGTATATAGTAATTTTATTAACTATATAATAGAAAATACAAAGTGACATGGTAAATGTCAAACTAATTAACTAAGAGTTAAAACTAAAAGATAAGGTTAATATAATGACACCAAACTGTCTAAAATCTACTAGTTGAAATTATTTTGAACCATCCCCACCTTAGAATTTGAATAATCTTCTTTGGAGCCATTATAAACAGAATATTAATTTATTATAAAATAATACTTTATGTTTTTCCTAAAGAGCCCCTCCTCCACCTTATAAAAGGACACCACTTCTAACCATTTCTTCATACCTTCAAAGCCTTTTGGTTCAGCCAACCCCTTCCAATATATTCTCTCAACATCCCTTAATTCATCTTAGAGGCCTTAGTCTGATCGGAAAGCCAACCTAAGGAGCCCTGTTTATCAAATCAAAAGGAAGAACCCGAAGAAGAGGTAATGTTTTCACCACCCTCATTCAAGTTCCTTTCTTTTTCCACTTATTCTTTCTTTTTTATTTCCATTCTAAAATAATAAATACAGAATATTCTATATAATTTTATGTTATTATTAATATGGTATAACCATATTCAGTATTCTATTCATCCTTTGAATGACATGTCACCATATGTGTGTATGTAAGGCCTACCGTCTCCACGTCATGGTGTAATTGTTATTCAATACATTATTATTTGGATGGGTATAATAATGATATGTAATTCATGTAAATAATAAATATAACATGATAAAAATTCTTTATATATGATATACCATCCAATTATATATTATTTTAATATCAAAAGAATGATATTGTCGCTCGTGCGTACGTACAGACTACCGTTTCCACGAAAACGATGAGATTCATTCCCCATCGTATCCATTCAAGTATAATTCTAATTTGATGATTAAAAATAAGGTTTAAGGACTTGATATCATTCTGGATATGAATAAGATACAACCAATCCATAACAAACATGGCTTATGTAACAAAACATATAAAAGAAAATGAGTAAGTTAACACCCGAAATGACGATAATACTAAGATATTATTAACAAAACAATGTTAAAAGATAATATATGATATCATATTAATGTATATTATTATTGTATAATTGAATAAAAATTATTTCACCATTATATAATAGGTTAAACTACCCTCAACCAATGAACAGTATAAGGTAATGGTTTATTTCACAATATCTTCATTATCCGAGTTTGTTTATACAAAATTATCTACTGGGACCTTTTTATCATCCACATTCATGTTTCTTAAAAATATATTTCAAATAATTCTTAAAATTTTATATACTATGGGTTAAAGTAATTTATAACCTTGTTGAATTTTTATAAGATTTTTATAAAGGAAACTTTTCGTCGTTTTCCAAACAAGGTCATTTTTAACCTTTTCGACGGAATTAAGGTAAGAATGTCTTTTTTTAACTTCTACGGCGGGTGCGGCTATTTTCCACTGTTATAAAATCGTCGAAGCTTCCCTTACAATCTTATAAGAATATTTTCAAATTAAATGTTTTATTTTATAATTATGTTACTTTTAAATTATTTCAAAAAAGGTACATTTCTCTCAAATAGATTTGATTTCATCTATGTCAACATCCTTTGATGTATTTGAAGCTTATTTGAAGTTGATTTATTATGATACAAAACTTCCATATTTTATTGAAGGTTTTGTGATATGTTTTACTGTGGATGTGTTATTTTTATACCATTCATTGTTTATGGAGAAAGTATTGACATTTCATATGCTAGTTTTAATACGAATGTTTATGTTATGTTTAAACCTGTTCATATGAGGAATGCTTTGGACTTAATAAGTGACGGGTGGAGCCCGCTATAGCTCCTCAATGCATAGGTAGGTCTCATGATACAATCTAGTGTCTTGACACAAGGCCTTGAAAAAATATTATTTGTAGTCTTGGCACAAGTCCTTGAATATGTGGTTATGATTGTCTGGAATTATGCATTCCATCATTATGAAAGTTATTATTGATATTGCATGTGATTTTTCGACTAGTAGAATATCCATGTGAATAAGTAAATGGAATTATTTCATTTTATCTTTGAAATTTTATGCTGAAGTTCAAGTTTAAAAGGCTTTTGTTTTAGTTATACATTGCCTTAAATATTTATGCTTATTTATGAATGTTTCCGCTATATTATTATCCTTACTGGGAATCTGATCTCACCCCTTTCTATGTTTTATTTTTCCTATGATGTGAAAAATTATTTTATGAATGAACTGCATGGATAGTATAAGGGGATATGAGTGTGGAGAAAAGATGATGTTGTGTTTTCACTTTATGATGAAATGTAAACTTTATGAATGTATCTAGTGTTTCCAAGCCTACTAAACTAATCGGTCTTTTGAGATTTGATCTTTTTTGATCATGCCAATGTTATGTAATAATGCACCGAATCTGGGTAACTGGGGTCGGGGCATTACAGTTGGTATTAGAGTTTTTTAGTACAAACCTTGGAAGCTAGATTTAGATAAACTCTAATTAGACCACATAGACCTAAGATGGACTTTGAGGATTAGTAAAAAAGATCTTCCAAGAATATTGGAATTGTAGAGATTTTGTGAGTTTTCCGAGCAATGCATCCCTGTATGGATACGAGCAGGTAGAGGTGGCTCTGGCACAGATGTACCTAGGGGTAAAACACAAAAACACCGCATTGAGCTAGACTCGAATGGGAACTGGTGCATGACAACGGGTCTTGTTTCACTCTTGGTTATGACACTCCCGTGGGATACGCTTAGGATAATTTTCATTTTCTTTACAAACCATTATGAAGGGTTTATGAGTAAATAATTCCTTAACGAAAACATTTTTTTATGATTATGGATTATATCCATAAATAGTTCAATTTATGTTAAATGTCTTACAATTATGGAATTATGTATTTTGATTCATAAATTGATCTAGTTTATGAATTTGTTTAGAAATGGTGCCTAGTGGAAGGAATGAAAACTGTATAAATGCACGCACTCCATATAGGGATTGACCTCCTTCTCAAGATAATTATAGTGGAGCTGGTGATACAACTGGTGATGATCAGCTAATCACCATACTGGGACAACTCACTCAAGTTATGAATAATAACCTTACTCGTACGTGGCACCCTGATCCGCAGCGTGGAGGATCAATGTTAGATCACTTCATGAGGGAAAAATATAAGGCCCCAGCCTTAAACATTACTTAATCTTGAGATATTTCAAGAATACACATTGAGGATCTTTTCAGGTTTAGAGTTTTAGAGAATTAGATCATAAATCATGCATTACATTCCACATTTAAACAAAGTGGTTACATAAAAGTTAGTACTCATTTTTCCCATCAAAGGAAACATATTCAAAATAAAACATGGATTCTTTCTTGAAACTTCCTCGACACTGTGATCACATCGTGTACCTTTCCCTTGCCCTATGAAAAACATTTCAGAAACTTGGGATGAGCATAACAAACTCAGTAAGGGATATAAAATTACGAAATGAAAACATTAGTCCTTGTATGAAATCATACTTTACTCATAAAACATAATAATTTTAACATACCTCATCAAATCATGAATAAATCATAGAAATCATAAGACATAAAGGTAACTTGATCCATTCATAACATTCTTACGTAGGGAGTAACCCTCATGGTTACGTTTGGAATACCAATCACAGTATATTCCCTAAATCTCTTCAGAGAAACCTTAAAGTTTAACTCCTCGCCTTGCCCAATGCATTGGAGAGATATATCAGGCTCACCCGCCCTTAGTTTATCATAGAACCACCCGTCTTCATAAACAATGCCCAAGAACCATAACATAACCGTATCACATAAAACATGCATAAAGGAAACCTAACATTTCCACATTTCAATCACAAGATACCAATAACACATTGATATAATAAAAACATAATCAAAACCGTTTTCAATACCAAAATAAATGAAAATTAAAACATGGTATTAATTTTTCTTTTAAAAACGTTATGGCTTGTAGAGGAAGCCGAAACTCAAATAATGGTCACGGCGGCGGAGAAGTCGTTGTCACCGCATACATATGAAAAAGACATTCCCTTTTGTTGTTTAGTAAAACGCTTCATATAAAAAAGATTCATTTTGAATAAACATAAAATTCAAAGGGGTTTATACACCATATAAAATAAGGTCATGTATAAAACAAAATATGCATCAATGAAAGAAGATTGAGACGAAGTCCCTTACCTCGTGTCCGACTTGACTCGATCATTCTTTAATCTCCTGAATAATAAACTTGAGTAAATTTCTAATTTCTTAAGAACCTTTTTCAAGTTCATTATTCATTTTATATCACTTATTGCCATGTTATTAATACTATGTAATTATTTAAGTTAATAATGGTCGTTTTGTCGACCATTGGTACTTGAGTCAAGAATAAACTCCTTATAATTACAAGTTGTTCATGTGGTAAAATATCCATTATATCCATAATTATATTCATGATTTAGATATCATATATATCATATATATCCAGAATATACATGCATTTATAATATTACAAAACATTTAGAGGTATGAAATGAAATGCACCGTTCATGAAGACGGTAAGTCGTACGTACACATGAACGCTACTTTCATTTCTATTTCGTATTTAATGGAATGGAATCATAATTATATAAAGTTATATTATAATTCCAATATAATATAATATATAATATCATTAAATCCATCTTTTATACATCCCACATATGGCATTAAAAAAACAAATCACTTTGAGGGGGCGGTATTCCGCACTTCCTAAAATGAAGATATCGCGTTTACCCATAATGGAAACCATAAAGGTATGCCATAAATGAAAAATACATAAGCTTAAGGAAAACATAAAAATATTATATACCATATATAAATATAGTGACATATTAATGGCCATATTTGAAGGTGTTAAAAGAATATTGAACAATCATCGTTTCGTGAGGCAGTAATTTGCCATCCACAGAAACAGTATGTTCTTTAACCATTAGACGGAGGTGTGTGGAAGTGTAGCTATAATCCTTCTTATAACAACATTCTATTATATTTAAGATACTGTTTTTGTTATAAATGAAATGAATAAAAACAGTTTAGGGGGTTGGAGAAGTAAAATAAAACAAAAGAACATTAGAGAAGACTTTACCTTTAAATCGGGTAAGTCCAGTTGGTTTGAACCAAAAAGGGTTTCTTGAAGAGATTTCTGCCTAAAGTAAGGCTTATATGATGAAGAGATGTATGTGGAGAGATGAAATGAGAAGATTTTTGCCGATCCAATGGCTTTAGAGGTGTGTGTAAAGAGGTATAGGTGGGGGCCTTTTATAAGAGGGAGGAGGGGCACTCTTGGTAAGCCAAGAAATGTTACATTATTTTAAAATGGGTTTTAGATTTTAAAGGTCTAAAATTGATGTATTTCTAGGATAAGGTGGTATGGGTTCGAAATATACTCATCCAATAGGTTTTTTACAAGTGTAAGTCTTAGATTTTACATTATCTTTTCATTTTATTTAAATCGTTCATTAATGAGATAATCACTGCATCCTCATGATGTCATAAATAAATTAATTTATTTAATGTCTAAAAATTATAAAAAAAATAATATGGTGTAGGAAATATTTTTATCTTTCCAATTACTATTTATATTCCAAGAGATCATTTATGTAGACAAAATTAAAATTGTTTTACATAGGTTTTACATACTTTGTTATATTTAACTTTCTTTTAAAAAATAAAAAGATAAAAAGTCACTATCACACAAAATTGATTCCATGGGGTCTCTAAGATTGGAACAAGGCATCCCATGATCGGCCATGACATAACTAGTAGCATTAGGACACATTTTGGGGTCATTTGGTATTATTATGATATTATTTTATTATCCTTAACTACCTGATTACTAATTAATCATGATAATTAAAGATAATTACCGTCATTACTATTCGTAATTTCCAAAAAGAAGAGTATTAATTACATAATTTGGACCTTATAATTCCAAATATGGAATCCATTTTACCAAATTCCAAACACAGAAATGGAAATAATTAATTTAAAAATAATTCTCGTTGTCAAAACAAATAGCGGGTTTTTTTGAAACAATTTCTATCAAAAGTTTGACAATTGTTTATATCCAATTTCAAAGTGAAATTATTCCCAATGACCACCATTGTATTAAATGGTAAAAATATATTCTATTTAAACTTTAAACCCAATTAAAAAGATAATCTATCCATATAATTGACATAGATTAAAAATCAATTTTGAAGTAAAATGCCTTATTTTTCACTATTCATTAAATAATGAACATTGTCAGAAAAATACCGAAAATTTATCCGAAGTAAATTTCAATGTCCCAATTATGATGAATAAGTTTATTTTGACAAATAGAGAATATAAAATTGTCAAAAAATAGATTTAAAAATGGTTCTCCATCAAAAGGCGGTAAAACAATCTTTAAAAAATATTAGAGAATTCTATGCTTAAGATTGGATTTATTCTCATTTTAAACCTCTAAAACACTATCTAATTCATAAATAGACATAGATAAGAAAATATATTATTCATTACTTACTTGGGATGTTACATCCTTCCTCCTTTATAAAATTTCACCCCCGTAATTTATTTACTTATCGAATAAGTGGGGTATTTATCCCTCATTCCATTTTCAGATTCCCATGTTGCCTCTTCAATAATGTGATTTTTCCACAAAACCTTTACTTGATGAATCACGTTATTCCATAACACCTGCTTCCTATGGTCAAGAATCTGGACCGGTTGTTCCTCATAAGATAGATTCTCTTCCAGCTGAACTACCTCTGGACTGAAAACATGAGATGGATCTGGCATGTACTTCCTTAACATTGAAACATGAAAAATATTGTGTACATGAGATAAACTCGGAGGTAAAGCCACTCGGTAAGCAACTGATCCAACTCTCTCTATAATTTCATATGGTCCAATGAACCTTGGACTCATCTTTCCTTTCTTACCAAATCATATCACACTTTTCCATGGTGAAACTTTGAGGAATACATGATCACCTGTCTCAAAAGAGAGATCCTTACTCATGTTGTCCGCATAACTTTTCTGCCTGCTCTGAGCTGTTCTCATGTGTATCTGTATCAACTGAACTTTTTCTGCCAACTCTTCTACCAATTCCGGTCCCATCAACTTCCTTTCACCCACTTTATCCCATAAAGCTGGAGTTCAACACCGCTTCCCATATAATTCCTCAAATGGTTCCATATGTATACTAGAATGAAAACTGTAATTATAATAAAACTCAACGAAAGAAAGATATTGGTCCCAACTTCCCTGATAATCCATCGAACAAGCACGTAGCATATCCTCTAAAGTCTGAATTGTTCATTCTGACTGCCCATCTGATTGAGGATGAAGAGTTGTACTAAAATTTAATTCAGTACCCAACGACTTCTGAAGGCCTTTCCAAAAGTTGGAAGTAAACCTAGGATCACGGTCAGATACAATGGAGAGGGGAACTCCACGTAACCTGACTATCTATTTAAGATACAAACAATAAAGTTTATCTAGAGAAAAAATATCTCGTATAGAAAAGAAATGAGAAGATTTAGTCAAGCGATCAACAATAACCCAGATTGAATTATTACCTAGAGGTGTCTTTGGAAATCCCACAATGAAGTCCATGGATATATTCTCTCATTTCCACTCTATCACTGGTATAAGGTTGAAGAATCCAATTCGGTAACTTCCACTCTGCTTTAACCTGTTGACAAGTCAAACACTTCACAGTAAATTCATCAATATCTCTTTTCAATCCGTCCCACCAATAATACTTCCAAAGATCTATATACATCTTAGTACTGCCTGGATGAACTGAAAACGGAGAACTATAAGCTTCACATAACAACTCCCTCTTCAACTGCGAATCACAAGGCACACACAATCACTTCCCAAATCTCAAAACACAATCATTATCAATGTTGAATTCATGAAACTTACCCTTCTGAACCAGCTCTGCCTTCTTCTTCAACTCACTGTCTTGCTTCTGAGTTTTTTTAATTCTTTCTGATAGAGAAGATTTTTCTGATACGTGAAACAAAACAGAAGAACATCCTACACCAACAACTTCTATGCCAAATTTCATCAAATCCTTAACCAAAAAATCACATTCCAAATGGAACACTGTTAATGAAGCATTACTTTTTCAGCTCAAAGCATCAGCCACTTTATTTGATTTTCTCAGATGGTAATGAATTATACAATCATAATCCTTGATTAATTCCGCCCATATCCTCTATCTCATGTTCAATTATTTCTGACGAAATATATACTTTAAACGTTTGTGATCAGTATATATTTCACACCTTACACCATACATATGATGCCTCAAAATTTTTAAAGCGAAAACAATAGCAGCTAATTCCAAATCATGTGTAGGGTAATTTACCTCATGAGTTTTCAACTGACGTGAAGTATAAGCAATTACCTGGTCATTCTGCATTAGAACACAACCAAGTCCTTTCAATGAAGCATCACAGTAGATAAAAAACTCACCATTCTTGGAAGGTAGTGCCAAAACTAGACCATTCACCAATCTTATTTTCAACTCTTGAAAATAATCATCACATTCTTTTGGCAGATAAACCTAACACCCTTCCGAGTTAGCTTAATCATTGGACTATATAACCGTAAAAAATTTCTAACAAACCTTCGGTAATATCCTATAAAACTAATAAAACTAAGAATATCAGATACATTTGTGGTTCATGGCCATTTTTCAACAACCATAGTTTTTGCAGGATCAACAGTTATCCCATCTTTAGAAACAATGTGATCAAGGAAAGATTTTTTTTGCAACAAAAACTCACACTTTCTGAATTTCCCATACAATTTTTTTTCTTTTAAGGTTTGAAAAATAACCCTTAAATGACTTTCATGTTCCTATTTACTTTTAGAAAAAAACAAAATATCATCAATGAAAACAACCGCAAACTTATCCAAGAACTCATAGAAGATTCTATTCATAAGGTCCATGAATACAGTAGGTGCATTGGTTAGCCCAAAAGGCATAACTACAAATTCATAATGGCCATATCTTGTATGAAATGCAGTCTTTAGAATATATTCTTCCTTTACCTTCAACTGATGGTACCCGGATCTCAGGTCAATCTTTAAAAAATACTGAGCTCCCTGGAGCTAATCAGACAAATCATCGATATGAGGCAAAGGATATTTGTTATTAATAGTGATGTTATTCAAGGATCTATAATCAATGAAAAGTCTCATAGAACCATCTTTCGTTTTCACAAATAAGACAGGATCACCCCGTGGTGATATGCTAGGTCGAATGAAACCTTTCTCTAATAAATCTTTCAATTGCTCCTTCAACTCTAAAAGTTCAATTTGAGCCATTCAATAAGGAGGTTTTAAAATTGGCTTAGCATCAGGAACTAAGTCAACAGTAAATTAAACTTCCCGATCAAGAATTATTCTAGGAAACTCATCAGTAAAAACATCAGGATACTCATTTACCACCGGCACATCATTAATCTAAACAGTTCCTTTGTTTTCACCAATATGTTCAAGGTAACATTCATTTCCATCTTTTACAAGTTTCTTAACCTCTTGATATGTTATCAACAGTAAGGGTTCATTCTTGTACACAAACTGAAAGTATTTCTGAAAAGAAACTTCTTTAGCTCTACAATCAATCTTAGCATGACAGAGAGCCAATCCATACCCAGGATAACATCAAACTCTACTAGAGTTAAAACAATAAGGTTTGCAAGTAGGATCTTTCCACAAATAAGGATAGGAATATTCTTATAAATTCTTTTTGCCTCAACATTTCCCCCATGTGTTTTTACCACAAGTTCAAGAGTCATTTCTTGAGATGGTATTCCCAATTTACTAGAAAAGTTTTTAGAGATGAAAGAATGTGTAGACCCTGAATCAAACAACACACTGGAATAATCTGAAAAAACAAACAAGGTACCTGATACCACTTCATTTGATGGTCCATCATTTGATGAAGTAGTTGCAAAGTATTTCACCACCCTTTCTGCTTGTAGTCTAACTGCTTCCCATCATTTGAGCTCTTTGTCGAACACTCGTTTGCATAGTGACTCATCTCATTGCACTTGAAACATTTCACTAACTGTAAATCAAATTTGGTCTTACCATCACCTTGATCTTTTCCAGTGCAATTGTGAGCCTTATGTCCCATCTTACCACATAGGTAGCACTTTCCAGAATTCAATAGACATTCCCCAGCATGATTTTCACCACATTTATCACAAACTGGAGACTCAGTTTTCTTACCATCAGACCCTTTTGAAGGATTCTTCCCTTTCTCCTGCCACCACGGTCTCTTCTTCTGTTGGTTGTTATAGAACACTTGTTCATGGGAAAACTCCATTTCCACTTTCTCAGCACATCGAACAAGATTTTAATAACTTTTGAACTCACAATAAGTTAATGCCCTTTGATATTTTGGCTTTAATCCTGAGTAAAAATGATTGATTTTACTATCAAGGTCTCAGATAAAATTTGGAGCATACCCTGCCAATTGAGTGAACCTTTCTTCGTAAGCATCCACTGAGTCTTCCTCTTGCCTCAATTCCAAGAATTGTTTTTCCATCCTAAGTCGAACAGCCTTAGGAAAATAATTCTCAAGAAACATACCTTTGAATTTATCCCAGTCAAGAGCATCAATATCATCAACATCCCTGATATTTTTAACCATCGATCACCACTGATCTGCTTCACCCTCAAAATAGTAAATTGCAAGACTAACCTTTTGATTATCTGAACACCCCATGACATTGAAAATCTTCTCCAGTGCTTTAATCCACCCTTCAGATAGCACAAGGTCAAATGATCCTCTGAATGATGGGGTATGTTGCCTCATGAAATGTTCCACTACTGACATGTCCCTCTGCAGTTGATCTGGCTGATCTCGTTCATGGATACCACCACCATTTATCGCTTGAGTCAACTGCGCCATTACTACAAAAAACTGTTCAGTTCCAATTTCTCCCATCTCAGGATGCTGATTCGGAAGGTCATTTCCTTCGGTATTCCTTCCTAGCACTGCTTCCATGTTTCCTCTGCATAAAACCATTCTGAACAAACAAGTCTTAGATGAAGCTACATGGTAATCTTCAAATGATATATCAAAAAAATATTTTTGGATAATCATTTAATAGAATTATAACACCTAAAGTTATTTAAACCGACCTTTGATACCAACTATAAGGCCCCATCCTTAAACATTAATTAATCTTGAGATATTTCAAGAATACACAGTGAGGATCTTTTTAGGTTTAGAGTTTTAGAGAATTAGATCATAAATCATTCATTACATTCCACATTTAAACAAAGTGGTTACATAAAAGATAGTACTCATTTTTCCCATCAACAGAGACATATTTAAAATAAAACATGGATTCTTTCTTGACACATCCTTGACACTATCATCACATCATGTACATTTCCCTTGACTTGTGAAAAAAAATTCAAAAACATGGGATGAGCATAAAAAGGTCAGTAAGGGATATAAAAGTACGAAATGAAAATATTATTCCATGTATGAAATCATACTTTACTCATAAAACATAAGAATTTTAACATACCTCGTCAAATCATGAATAAATCATATAAATCATAAGACATAAAGGTAAATTGAGTCATTCATAACATTCTTACGTAGGGAGTAACCCTCATGGTTACGTTTGGAATACCCATCACAGTATATTCCCTATATCTCTTCGGATAAACCTTATCGTTTAACTCCTTTGAGTTACCCAATGCATTGGAAAGCTATATCGGGCTCACCCACCCTTAGTTTATCATGGAACCACCCGTCTCCATAAACAATTCCCAAGAACCATAACAGAATCGTATCACATAAAACATGCATAAAGGAAACATAACATTTCCACATTTCAATCACAAGATATCAATAACACATTGATATAATAAAAACATTATCAAAACCATTTTCAATACAAAAATTAATGAAAAGTAAAACATGGTATTTATTTTTCTTTTAAAAAAATTTATGGCTTGTAGAGGAAGCCGAAACTCAAATAATGGTCACAGCGGCGGAGAAGTCATTGTCGCTGCATACGTACGACAAAAACATTCCATTTTTTTGTTTAGTAAAACGCTTCATATAAAAAAGATTCCTTTTGAATAAAAATAAAAGTCAAAGGGGTTTATACACCTTATAAAAGATGGTTGTGTATAAAAAAAATATGCCTCAATGAAAGGAGATTGAGATGAAGTCCCTTACCTAGTGTCCGACTTGACTCGATCATTCATTAATCTCCTGAAAAATAAACTTGAGTTAATTTCTACATTTTTATGAACATTTTTCAAGTTAATTATTCCTTTTATATCACTTATTACCATGCTATGAACACTATGTAATTATTTAAGTTATAATGGCCATTTTGTCGACCATTGGTACTTGAGTCGAAAATAAACTCTATATAATTAAAAGTTTTTCATGTGGTAAAATATCCATTATATACAAAATTATATTTATGATGTAGATATCATATATATCATATATATTCAGTGTATAAATTCATTTATAATATTACATAAAATTTAGAGGTATGAAATGAAATGCACCGTTCATGGAGACGGTAAGCCGTATGTACGCATGAACGCTACTTTCATTTGTATTTCATATTTAATGGAATGGAATCATAATGATATAAAGGTATATTATAATTATAGTATAATATCATATATAATATCATTAAATCCAGCCTTTATACGTCCAACATATGGAATTAACGAATCAAATCACTTTGAGGGGGCAGTAGTCCGCACTTCGTAAAATGAAGATATCGCGTTTACCCATAATGGAAACCATAAAGGTATGCCATAAATGAAAAATACAGAAGATTAAGGTAAAAAAAACATATTATATACCATATATAAATATAGTGACATCTTAATGTCCACCTTTGAAGGTGTTAAAATAATATTGAACAATCAACGTTTTGTGAGGTAGTAATTTTCCATCCATAGAAACAGTATGTTCTTTAACCATTAGACATAGGTGTGTGGAAGTGTAGCTCGAATACTTCTTATAAAAACATCCTAGTATATTTAATATACTATTTTTGTTACAAAAGAAATTAATAAAAATAGTTTAGGGGGTTGGAGAAGAAAAATAAAACAAAAGAACATTAGAGAAGACTTTACCTTTAAATCGGGTAACTCCACTTGGTTTGAACCAAAAAGGGTTTCTAAAAGAGATTTCTACCTAAGGTAAGGATTATATGAGGAAGAGGGGGATGTGTAGAGATTAAATGAGCATATTTTTTCCGATCTAATGGCGTGAGAGGTGTGTGTAAATAGATAGGTGTGGGGGCCTTTTATAAGAGGGAGGAGGGGCACTCTTGGAAAGCTAAGAAATGTTACTTTATTTTAAAATGATTTTCGGATTTTAAAGGTCCCACATTGATTTATTTCGAGGATAAGGTGGTAAGGGTTAGAAATATACTAATAAAATAGGTCTTTGACAAGTTTATGTCTTATATTTTACATTATCTTTTCATTTTATTTAAATCGTTCATTAATGAGATAATCGCTCCATCATCATGATGTCATAAATAAATAAATTTATTTAATGTTTAAAAATTATAAAAAAAAATACTATGATGTAGGAAATATTTTTATATTTTTAATAACTATTTATTGTCCAATAGATAATTTATGTAGAAAAAATTAAAATTGTTTTACTTAGGTGTTACATACTTTGTTATATTTAACTTTCTTTAAAAAATAAAAGGATAAAAAGTCACTATCACACAAAAGTGATTTCATGGGGTCCCTAAGTTTGTCACAAGGCATCCCATGGTCGTACATGACACAATAAATAGCATTAGGACACATTTTGGGGTCATTTTGTATTATTATGATATTATTTTATTATCCTTAACTACCCGATTACTAATTAATCACGATAATTTAAGATAATTACCGTTGTTACTATTCATAATGTCCAAAAACAAAAGAGTATTAATTACATAATTTGGAACTTGTGATTAAAAATATGGAATTAATTTTACCAAATTAGAAACACATAAATTTCAATAATTAATTTAAAAATAAATCCCATTGTCAAAACAATTAGCGGGTTTTTTTGTAACAATTTCTATCAAAAGTTTGACAATTGTTTATGTCCAATTTCAAAGTAAAATTAATCCCAATGACCACCATTAAATTAAATGGTAAAAATGTATTATATTTAAACTTTAAACCCAATTAATAAGATATTCTATCCATATAATTAAATTAGATGAAAAAAATGTTTTGAAGTAAAATGAAGTATTTTTCACTATTCATTAAAAAATGAACATTGTCAGAAAAATACCAAAAATTTATCCAAAGTAAATTTAAATGTTCCAATTATAATTAATAAGTTTATTTTTACAAATAGAGCTTATAAAATTGTCAAAATATAGATTTAAAAATGGTTCTCCATCAAAAGGCGGTAAAATAATCTTTTAAAAATATTAGAGAATTCTATGCTTAAGATTGGATTTATTCTCATTTTAATCCTCTAAAACACTATCTAATTCATAAATAGACATATATAAGAAAATATACATTAATTACCTACTTGTGATGTTACAAACAACCACCAACATTTAATGGGAGTACAAATCCATTGGTAGTAGAGCAATAGATAAGTTCCTTAAAAATATATTTCGGGCTTTAGGGAGTAGTGAAAGGGAAAAAGTTATCATGGATATTTATCGGCTCACAGGAGATGCTGATCAATGGTGGTCATTGATTCAAAACATTGAAGAAGATTATTGAGAATCAAATATGGAATGGAGGGAGTTCAAAGAGCATTTCTTAGAAAAATACTTTCCTCGTGACCATCGAGCAGATATGGAAAGGCAATCTCTCAGTCTGAGTCAAAAGGAGGATGAGAATGTCACAAATTATGAGGATAACTTTACAAGGTTAGAAAGGATACTGGAGATTATATATGTAACCCAAGAAATAAGATTGATCGTTTCTTTTATGGGTTAAAACCATTTCTTCTTCGATCATTAATGTCACAATCCTTCTCGTCGTACGAAGATATTGTCTCATGTGCTATCAAGACAGAAAAATAATTCTCAATGTATTACGACTTTAATGAAAAGCAAGAGAAGAAGATATCTGCTGATCACTTTGGAAATGGAAATAAGGGGAAGAAGAGAAAAGATGAATATCCATCCTGCAGTAAATGTGGGAAGAAACACCATGGTACCTGCTTGAAAGGAATGGGAGTCTGTTACAAGTGTGGTGAAAAAGGCCACCAAGCTCTTGATTTCAAGGGGAAGAAAGAAGCTACCGAGGTTCAATGCTACAAATGCAGGGAGATGGGACATTATGCAAATGAATTTATTAAGCGTCAGGAGAACTTACCTTATAAAAGGCCAAGGGATCAAGGGCAAGCTTTTGCTATCACTACTGCTGAGGTAGAAGCTCTGAAAGACGTGGTGACAGGTAATTTAGTGGTTTCCTCAAGTTTAGCCAATGCTTTATTTGATTCCGGATCATCGCATTATTTCATATCTTCCCATTTTGGAAATAAAATTAGATATTTTGAAATTGATTTAACAAGGGAGTTTTCAGTTAAAACTCTTAAGCGAAGTATCATTGCAATAATGTTTTGTGAATCAGTCCCCATTATAGCACATAAAAGTTCTTTATCCACCGATTTCATCGTCATAACTATGATTGAGTATGATATAATCCTCGGTATGGATTGGCTTTCGGACCATGATGCGAATAATTATCATAAGAAGATGGAGGTTACGATTTTTGATGATGATGATAAGGAACACATTATCTTTAGAGCATAATTTTCACCACCTAATTCTTATCTAGATCCACGCCCAGTAGCTCAACTAAATTCAATTATTGGGGATGAAGAGAATTAAATGATTTTTGGTGAGGAAAGGAATGTTCAAATAGAGGATGTAACTATTGTGAAAGAATGTGTAGATGTGTTCCAGAAGATTTACATGGACATCCTCCAGAACAAGAAGTTGAGTTTTCCATTGATTTAATTCCTGGTTCAGGGCCTATATCGAAGACCCCTTATAGAATGGACACTGTGTAATTAGTTGAACAAGGAAACAACTAGAGTAATTGAGTAATAAGGTATTTATTTTCCCTAATATTTCTCCATGGTGATCCCCTATCCTTTTTTGTTAAGAAGAAATATGGATCTATGAGGTTATGTATCAACTACAAGGAAATCAATGCTATAACAATAAAAAACAAGTATCCCCTACCTCGCATTGATGATTTATTTGACCAACTGCATGGAGCTCAATACTTTTCAAAGATTGACCTTCAATCTGGATACCATCAGTTGTGTGTGAAGAAGAAAGACATTCCAGAGACAGGATTTCAAACCAGGTTTGGGCATTACGAGTTTACAGTAATGCCTTTGGATTGACTAATGCACCCTCTGTATTCATGGATCTAATGGACAGAGTTTTCAAGGAATACCTCGATATTTTTGTAGTGGTATTTATTGATGATATCTTGGTATACTCTAAATGCTACGAAGATCATGAAAATCACTTTCGCATTATCCTGAAGACTCTTAGAAGACATGCATTATATGGGAATTTTAGAAAGTGTGAATTCTGGCATCAGGAGATTTCTTTTCTTGGCCATATTGTCTCCAAAGATAGAGTCTCTATTGAACCTTCTAAGACCAAGGCAATCCAATAATGGCTAGCACTAACGAGTATAACTGAGGTACACAATTTTATTGGTTTAGCAGGTTATTATCGACGATTCGTCCAGAATTTCGCCTGATTGGCTAACCCATTACCAAATATCACAGGTAAAGGGGTTAAATTTGTTTGGACCAAAGAGTGTGAAGAATTTTTTGAAGAACTGAAGAGAAGATTAGTCAATGCACCGATATTGACTCTACCATCAGGGAATGACGGGTTTGTTATTTATAGTGATGCATCGAAGAAAGGACTTGGTTGTGTCCTTATGCATAATGATAGAGTTATTGCCTATGCATCACGACAGCTGAAAATTCACGTGCAAAACTATCCTACTCATGATCTTGAGTTAGCTGTTGTAATCATTTCTTTGAAGATTTTGAAACACTATCTCTATGGTGAGAAATGTGAGATTTATACTGATCACAAGAGTTTGAAGTATATTTTCTCACAAAAAGAAATCAATATGAGACAAAGGAGATGGATTTAATTACTCAAGGATTATGATTGCACGATACGCTACCACCCGGGGAAGGCAAATAAGGTGGTAGATGCTTTAAGTAGAAAGGATCATGGAGCTTTGAACAAGATGAGAGTTGAAAAGGATTCTATATACATGGATCTAGTAAAGATGGATATGGGAATCACCATGGAAGGTGAAACATTAATGATTTTTCAAATGGTTTCCAAACCATCTTTACAAGAAAGGATTAAGAGTTCTCATACCGATGATGAAGAATTTCAAAAGTAGATTAGGGCTATGTGTCACGGCCCGTCCTCAAGGCCTGTGTCGTGACTACCCCAAGCCCGCCTTCCTTAGGCCAGGGGATGGCAACAAGCACCAAGGCGTAATTCCCGATACAAAGGGAAGGCATTGCCCTTACAAAGTAACAAAAGAATAGAGTAAGCAAGGATATGTAAACACTAAGTAAAACTGGGTACAAAAGTAAGTGCGGAAAAGTAAGTGGGCCAGAATACAAACCCGAACTGAAAGTAAAGTACAACTGAAAAAGGGAGTACAACAACTGAAAAGTAAAGCCGCAACGTCGAGCTGTCCACTAGAATTCCCACCTAAAGGGTGGGTAAAGATAGCCTCCATAGCTCCTCGGGTCCAGCCGTCCGCTCCGAGTATGTCCCGCCCAGTGGTCCGCCTCCAGGTACCGACCTGCTCTGCAAGGCTCAACCACAATCAGCGTTGTCCTTCGTCTGCAACCAACACAATGTAGTGCGGGCATAGCCCATGAAGGGGTGAGTATAAGCTACTCAATAGGGGCCCCGAGACCCCCGAAGATCTCCCATATTCCATAAGGATAATCCACAAAAGAAAGATACATTCACGAAGTAACATCCAAAACTACTTAGGTATATGCCCATACATATACCTAAGTCATCAATTCCAGTTCGGCTCCAACATCCGAGCCCATGTACAACCCAGTCTACACAGGTACACTCAACTCAAATTCACACAGGAAAGCATACAGTAATCCACACAGGATATCAAGTCAATCTTATCGAAGATTAAGATTGAAAATCAAGATTCAGCTCACACAGGTATACTTCTTCGTAAGATGATAGAGATGATCAGATGTAGTCACTGATTTATCTAAGCTGTCGGACCCACACAGGATCGATAGGTACTAACCCCTGCAATGACCCACACAGGATCGATAGGTAACTAACCTCTGCAATGACCCACACAGGATTGATAGGTAACTAACCCCCGCAATGACCCACACAGGATCGATAGGTAACTAACCCCCGCAATGACCCACACAGGATCAGACCCACACAGGATCTGTAGGCGCTGGCCCACACAGAACGACTGAGCGCTGACCCACACAAGATCGGTAGGCACTGATCCACACAGGATCGCTGAGTGCTTTATTCATCGCTATCGAACCCACGGAGGATTCCTGTACTCTCTTCATCGTCGTCACAGTCGCAGCCAGCTCTAGGGTTCCCGCACACAGCAAGTTCGTTCGGGGAGGGTCCGCTCCACGAGCCGAGGGTAGATACATCAACTTATATGAAGTCCGGAGTTGATGTATCCAAAAGTTCTGTATCATCAACAGGAACACAATGTGATAGACAGCGCGTCAATCGGACGCCCGGTTTGAGAGTTATTGACCTTTCTGTCCCAGGGGCCCGGTTGGTTTTTAAGTCAAAACCAACCCGACCATACTCCAACTACGTCCAAACCTCGATCGGAGTAAGGCAAAGGGTGCGTCTCACTAAGAGTAATCCAACAAAGTCGACGGCACGTCAATCGGACGTCAGGAGCTCAAGTTATAAGTGGTTTCGCTCCGAGGGCCTGGTTGGTTTCATGTTCAAACCAACCCGGCCGAACCCAAAGTACTCAGAAACCTTGAGTGTGATATATGAAAACGACCGCCTCGATCCAAGCATCGCATTTCAGCTGACGGTGCGTCGATCGGTGGTCCGTAGACCATGTTATGGGCAAAAGACCGAAAGAGGTCCGAAAATGGGGGTTTCGGGCCCGGACCGACCCGGCCCGAGACCCCCTGGGTTGGCCCGAATCGTGTCGACCCGACCCGGGTCTGGGTCCGGCCTGCTTGGGCACGGCCCGGCCCAGCTGGCGTGGCCCGGCCCGACGTGCTGGCACGGCCGGGTGGGTCAGCCGAAATGACTGAGCGGTTTGGGAAAGGGGGGCGTGTTGCCCCCCCTGTTGTGTAACTGCGGCCCCCCATGTGGGGTCCGCTGCTATCCGACCAGCTGGGTGTCGTAACCCCCAACTCCTCCTCTGACCATCCAGCCAGCTCTGGCCGGCCGGCTACTGCCGCCATGGGACCGACATGGGCCGGTCCCCCTACTCCGACGCCGGCGGCCCAGAACCGGTCGTCGGTCCCTGCTCAACCGTGGCCTAAGCCACGGCCTTGGTCCGTCTGGAGCGTGCGTCGGTGTCACGCCCCTCCGCCACGACCCCGCTCCTGCCATGGTGTTTTCGTGATTCTTCGGCGCGGCGCAACGGCGTCGTGCCTTTCTTCAACTTCAACGGCGTGATGCGACGACGCCGCGCACCCTTGTCGTACGATCTCGTGCGGTACTGTTGCACCGCGCCGCTTTCCTTCGAACCGTAGCAACACAAAGATAAGGGAGGAGGGTCGGCCGTGTTTGTGTGCTCCGACCCCCTCCGTTAATCGATAGCAAGCGGCAATGATTCATGAAGAACGACCATGGAAGTAATCACGAACAAAAAAAATCCCCTACCTTGTCGAATTCGTTGAGCGAGGGTTCATCGCAGAATTAACCGTCATAGAAGAAGGCGTCGCGGAAGGAGAGGATCATTGGTGTTTGATCTCTGAGGAAGGCGTCCCTCACCGTCGTTCGTCGTTGGAGGTCAGCGTTCTTCATTGGCGGCGGTGCGTTCTTCGACAAGGAAGGAAGAACTTCAAGACTACTCTTTTTCTCCCAAAGAGTCAACACAACAAGCCAAATAATAATAAAATAACTGTTTCACTTATTTTATTACTCATGACTCAAATTTGAAATTCAAAAATTGAATTAAACCACTTAATTGACTCATGTTCCATTTAATAGGAGGGTTATGGGAGTTTAGGGAATATGAATGGGCGGGGTTCGTGTGGGCCCCACCGCCCTCATAACATCTCATGGGATGTTGGGTGGTTCCCAACTTCCACTCAAAGGACAACCACTTAGAAAGAAAAATAACATTTGTAGTTAAATTTTATTTTTAACTTCCACAATTTTTTTTTAAAAACTCCTCCTGTGTAAACGCAACTCTGGAATAGATGTTCCTAAGCAATTACAGGCGCTGTGATTCTATCGGTGCCCTCAGATTTCGATTTCAAGCACCAGTTCAAAAGTTAGGAAAACCTACTCATTCGTTCACTGAACGTACCCGAGCCAAACTTCGGAAAATGATTCCGGGCACACCGGGCCTCGGAATCAGGTTCCGTTAGAAACTGCATTCTTATAAAATCCCAAAGAAAATTATGAAAAAATTTCCCTTGAATTTTACGGGTCTTTACATTACTCCCACCTTAGGGATTTACGTCCCTATAAAGATACATCACAAACTAGGGAAACAAATGTGGGTATTGAGCACGCATCTGAGCCTCCCGCTCCCAAGTGCTCTCCTAGAGGTTCTCGTGCTTCCATCTGTTGTGCCCTAGAGGAATCGACCGTCCACATTTGACCTACTCCTGTTGATCCTCAATCTCCACTGGGACCTCCGAAAACGTCGCCCCATCATCAATGTCTAGCTACCCATGGTCAATGATATGCATCGGGTCGTGCACGTATCTCCTCAGCTGAGATACATGGGAGACGTCGTGCACCCGGTGCAACTGAGGTGGTAGAGACAGGTGATAAGCCACCTCTACAATCTTGATGAGGACATGGAATGGTCCGATGAAGCGCGGAGACAACTTGTTGCCTCGGCCAAATCTCCGTAATCCACGTCGAGGTGAGACCCGCAAGAAGACGTGGTCGCCATCCTCGAACTCCAGTGGTCTCCGCCTTCTGTCAGCATAAGACTTTTGCCGACTCTGAGCTGTCCTCATCCACTCCTGGATGAACTGGACTTCCTCTATCGTGTCTTGGACCATCTTCGGTCCCACAAGTGCTGACACCCTAGGTTCTGTCCAGCACAGCGGTGATCTGCAAGGTCATCCGTACAACGCCTCGTATGGTGCCATCCCGATGTTGGAGTGGTAGATTTTGTTGTACGAAAACTACACCAAGGGTAGGTGGTCCTCCCAGCTGTTACCAAAGTCGAGAACACATGCGCGGAGCATGTCCTTGAGAGTCTGAATGGTCCTCTCTGTCTGACCATCTGTCTGAGGGTGAAAGGCGGTGCTCAGACGTAGCTGCGTCCCGAACGCCTCCTGTAACCCCTTCCAAAGCCGGGAAGTAAAGAGAGCATCTCGATCAGAGATGATAGATGATGTCACACCATGAAGCCGTACAATATCATGTACATAGAGACGTCCCAATCTCTCCACTAATCCCTGCTCTCTGATGGGTAAGAAGTGAGCCAGCTTGGTGAGTCAGTCGACAATCACCCAATTGGAGTCATGACCTCTGAAAGTACGTGGAAGTTCAGTCACGAAATCCAATGATATCCCATCCCACTTCCACTCTGGGCCTCCAAGGGCTGTACTAAGCCAGATGGTACCTGGTGCTCTGCCTTCACCTGCTGGCAGGTGAGGTACCGAGAAACGAACACTGCCACAACCTTTTTCATACCTGGCAACCAGTTCTGACGTCTGAGATCCTGGTACATCTTCGCCACTCCAGGATGTACTGCTAAAGGGGAAGTGTGAAACTCCCTCAACACCTCCTTTTGTAATGAAACTGGTACCATGGTACGTCCTCTGAAAAGGATGAAGTGCTCTCCTCCAATAGAGAATCCATCAGGTGTCTGTCCTGAGGATATCTGTGTATGCCACGTCTCACAGTCAACATCCCCATGTTGGTCCTCTTTGACCCGCTGTAGTAGTGGAGGAGTGAATGTGAGTGACTGCAGAAAGGCTACTCCATCACTATCCATGAAGGATATCTGCAAAGCGGATAGCTGATCTGTCGCCTCACCAAGTAGCTGGATGCCCGTCCTCCTGTAGAGGACATCAGCTACTACGTTCACATTTACAGGAGTATAGACTATCTCAAAGTCATAGTCCTGGAGGAACTCGAGCCATTGCCGCTATCTCAGATTCAGGTCCTTCTGCGAGAAGATGTTCTTGAGACTCCGCTGGTTAGAATAGAATGTAAAGCGCTCGCCCAGGAGATAGTGTCGCCACATCTTCATAGCGAAGACCACTGCTGCCAACTCCAGGTCATGGGTAGCGTAGTTATGCTCATGTTGCCTCAACTGATGTGATCCATAGGCGATCAGTGCCTGCTCCTGCATCAGGACACATCCGATTCCGGTCCCTGATGCATCGCATTAGACTACGTACTCTACTCCCTCCTCTGGTAGCCTCAAGATAGGTGTGCTGGTCAATCTATGTCTCAGCTCCTGGTAGCTCTTCTGACATCTATCTGACCACACGAAGGGTTTCCCCTTCTTCTTCAAAGACGATAGTGGTGCCGTAACTCTGGAAAAGTCTGGCACGAATCTCCGGTAGTATTCAGCTATCCCCAATAAACTCTGTACCTCTGTCACGCTCCTGGGTGGCTCCCAAGCTAGTACCGCCTCGATCATCACAGGATCCACCGCAACTCCCACCTCAAAGATGACGTGTCCCAAGAAGTGGACCTTGCGTATCCAGAACTGACACTTCGAGAGCTTTCCATAAAGCTGGTGCTCTCGGAGTATATCTAGTACAACCCGCAAGTGGTAGGTGTGCTCCTCCTCAGTCATCGAGTATATCAAAATGTCGTCGATGAAGACCATAAAAAATAGATCAAGGTATGGTTGAAATATCATGTTCATGAGGCCCATGAGCACTTCTGGAGAATTGGTTACTCCGAATGGAATAACTAAGAACTCATAGTGGCCATACCGACACCTGAAGGCCGTCTTCTGCACGTCCTCATCCCGAACTCTGAGCTAATGATAGCCGGACCTGAGGTCAATTTTTGAGAACCACCGTGCTCCCTTGAGCTGATCTAAGAGGTCTTCAATCATCGGAAGAGGATACTTGTTCCTCACGGTCACCTGGTTCAGGCGACGATAGTCGAAACACAGTCGCATGATCCTATCTGCCTTCTTGGCGAACAATATCGGGGAAGCCCAGGGTGAAACACTGGGTCAGATGAATCCCTTGCCCTGCAAGTCCTACAGCTGTACCCGTAGATCTCGACGCTCATCGGGAGCCATCCAATATGCTGGGGTGGATATCAGGGTTGTCCCGGGGTACAAGTCAATATAAAAGTCTACCTCTCTGCGAGGAGGTAGTCCTGGAACGTCGTCGGGAAAAACGTCTGCATACTGATCCACCACTGCAGGTAAGCTCGGACTCCGCGCATCAACTTCTCCAAGGATGAGGCTAGCCAATTGATGAGTGATGGGCTTCCCTCTCCTCTACGTGATTCCATCCCGTGCTGCAAAGGCTCCCTTCTCACCGGTGAAGGTGAACCTGCTCCCGTCAGTGTATATACACCGCACCTTGCGCCTAATGCAGTCAATCTGAGCATCGACTGTAGATAACCAATCCATGAACAAGATGACGTCGTAAGGCCTCGACGCCGCTACAAGAAGATCCCAGCCGAAGCTCTCACCTCCTAGAGTAAGCTCACATTGCCAGCACCAGTACGTAATCATCGAGTCTGCTCCCGTAGGAATCTCTAGCCGTAAGGATCGAGCCAACAACTCTATCGGAATCTACGAGATCCGAACAAGGGCAATGAAAACAAAGGAATGACTCACTCCTGTGTCTATAAGAACTGCAGCAAGGGTGGAGTGGACATAGATCGTACCTCGAATCATCTTGGGTGCACCGTGGTCGTAGGCCTCCACTGATTGGAGTTGTGCCTGTCTCTGCCCGCCAGCTCCCTGTGGTCGGGGTGGACCTCCTGGTGGTGGTGGTGGTAAAGCCTCCAAGCGTCGCCCACCAACAGATGCCGGCCAGCTCCTCTTCCTCGTCCGCCTGCTCCCTGCGGATCGCCACAGTCAACCCTCTGCCTCTGCCTGGGAGGTCCCTCAACCGTTTGCTGCTCCTCTGCATGCCGGGTTGGGCAGTCACGAGCCATGTGGCCCTGCCTGCCGCATGCGTAGCACTATCTACCTCTCGAAAAAACTGGCTCTGCACTGTGTGCCCCGCACCTCTGAGCTAGTGTCTTTAGGTTGCCTGCCTAAGGGTCTAGTCTGCCTGGACCCATGTGTCATCCGTCGACTGCCTTCTGTAGAAGACTTTGCTACGTGCTGCCCTTCAGTAGGTCTTGCTGCCGATGTAGGCTCAGCAAGAAAGCTCTCGATGAGAAGGGCTCGCTCCAGTACCCATGCCTGTGTCGGAATGCTGAGGGAGATCAACGATTCCCTGATCTCATGCCTCAGTCCCTGATCGAAGGTCTGGGCCCAGAAGAATGGGTCTCGTACCATGTCCGTCGAATAGTGCGTGAGGTCTGTAAATCTCACCGAGTACTGGGCGACTGTCAAGCTGCCCTGCCGCAACTATAGAAGCTCCTGGATGCGCACCGCATGGAGGGTGGCTAGAATGAACTCTGAGCGAAAGAGGCTCTCAAAGTCCGTCCATAGGAGTGATGCCTCTTCGTGCACCTGGATCATCAAGATCCACCATCTTCCTGCTACCGCGTGTAGGAGACTCGCTGCAAGGATCACCATGAGGTCTGCTAGTGTCCCTACAAATCGGAAAACTCGTACAACTGCCTCTAGCCAATCCTCGGCTGACTGAGGGTCCATCTCCCCATGGAAACTGGGCGGTCACTGATGCTGGAACTCGTGCAGTGCACTAAGGCGACGTGCACTATCAGCGGCTGGGGCTGGTAGCATCGGTGGCTCGGCGGGTAGAGGTACCGCCGGTGCCTCTGCTGTCAAAGGGCCATGCACCGAGGCCTCGTCGCTCGGTGGGTTGTCGTCTTGCACAACGCTTGGAACCCTAGATGGCTGCCATCGTGGGGCCATCCTGAAAAGAAACAGGTGCTCCATGGTCAAAACAGTATACCTGGTGAGCTAACACAAAGTAATCACAAAGAAAACTTGAAACACACATGCAATCAATGTTTTCGTTCACTAAGTCAGAAATCAGAAGTTAGGGTCCTGGTGTACGGATACGTCGGTCGCCGCACGAACACTGGACTCCCTGAACTGATAACCACACTCAATAATCTTAACACTATTGCTTCACATAGAAAAATATCATAGTCCTGAGTTCTACAGTAGAACCGAACTCCTCTGATACCAATTTGTCACGACCCATCCTCGGGGCCCATGCCGTGACTACCCCAAGCCCGCCTTCCTTAGGCCAGGGGATGGAGACTAGCACCAAGGCATAATTCCCGATACAAAGGGAAGGCATTGCCTTTACAAAGTAACAAACACACAGAGTAAGCAAGCATAAGTAAACCCTATGTAAAACTGGGTACAAAAGTAAGTGCGAAAAGTAAGTGGGCCAGTAAAGTACAACTGAAAAAGGGAGTATAGAAACTGAAAAGTAAAGCTACAACGTCAAGCTGTCCACTGGAAGTCCCACCTAAAGGGTGGGTACAAATAGCCTCTACAGCTCCTCGGGTCCAACCGTCCACTCCGAGTACGTCCCTCCCAGTGGTCCGCCTCTAGGTACCGACCTGCTCCGCAAGCCTCAACCACGATCAGTGTTGTCCGTCGTCTGCAACCAACACAACTTACTGCGGGCATAGCCCGTGCAGGGGTGAGTATAAGCTACTCAGTAGGGACCCTGAGACCCCCGAAGGTCTCCCAGAATCCATAAGGATAATCCACAAAAGAAAGATACAATCACAAAGTAACATCCAATACTACTTAGGTATATGCCCATACATATACCTAAGTCATCAATTCCAGTTCGGCTCCAACATCCCAGCCCAAGTACAACCCAGTCCACACAGGTAAACACAACTCAAATCCACACAGGAAAGCATATAGTAATCCACAAAGGATATCAAGTCAATCTTATCAAAGATTAAGATAGAAAGTCAAGATTCATCTCACACAGGTATACTTTTTCGTAAGGTGATAGAGATGATCATATGTAGCCATTGATTCATCTAAGCTATCGGACCCACACATGATCGATAGGTACTAACCCCCGCAATGACCCACACAGGATCGATAGGTAACTAACCCCCGCAATGACCCACACAGGATCGATAGCTAACTAACCCCCGCAATGACCCACATAGGATCAGACCCACACAGGATCGGTAGGCGCTGGACCACACAGGACCACAAGGCACTGACCCACACAGGATCGGTAGGCACTGATCCACACAGGATCGCTGAGTGTTTTAGTCATCGCTGTCGAACCCACAGAGGATTATCGTACTGTCTTCATCGTCATCGCAGTCGCAGCCAGCTCTAGGGTTCCCGCACACAGTAAGCTCGTTCAGGGAGGGTCCACTCCACGAGCAGAGGGATGATACATAAAATGATACTAATCCTAGATTTGATGTATATAAAAGTTTTTTATCATCAACAGGAACTCAACGTGATAGACGGCGCGTCAATCAGATGCCCGGTTTGAGAGTTATTGGCTTTTCTGTCCCAAGGGTCTGGTTGGTTTTTAAGTCAAAACCAACCCGACCATACTCCAACTGCGTCCAAACCTCGAGCAGAGTAATCCAAAGGGTCTGTCTCACTAAGAGGAATCCAACAATGTCGACGACACGTCAATATGATGTCTGGAGCTCAACTTATAAGCGTTTCCGCTCCGAGGGCCCGGTTGGTTTTGTGTTCGAACCAACCCGGCCAAACCCAAAGTACTCCGAAACCTTAAGTGTGATATATCAAAACGACCGTATCGATCCAAGGATCGCATCGCAGCTGACAGTGTGTCGATCGGAGGTCCGTAGCCCAAGTTATGGGCAAAAGACCGAAGAGGTCTGAAAATGGGGGTTTCGGGCCTGGACCGACCCGGCCCGAGACCCCCTGGGTCGGCCCGAACCGGGTCAACCCGACCTGGGTCCAGGTCTGGTCCGCTTGGGCGCGGCCCGCACGGCCAGGTGCCTTAGCAAAAACAGCCGAGCGGTTTGGGGGGGGGGGGGGGGCGCTGCCCCCCCCCCCCCCCCCTGTTGCGTAACCGCGACCCCTATGTGGGGGCCGCTGCTGTCTAGCCAGCTGGGGGTCGTAACCCCCAGCTCCTCCTTTGACCGGACGGCCTGCTCCGGTCGGCCGGATGCTGGCACCACGGGACCGGCATGGGCTGGTCCCCTGCTCCGACACCGGCGGCCCTGAACCGGCCGCCGGTCCCTGCTCTGCCGCGACCTTGGTCCGTCTGGCGCGCGTGACGGTGCCGCGCCCCTCCGCCATGACCCCGCTCCGGCCGTGGTGTTTTTGTGATTCTCCAGCACAGAGCGACAGCGCCACACCTTTTTTCGACTTCAACGGCGTGACGTGACGGTGCCGCACACCCTTGCCGAATGATCCCGTGCGGTGCCGTTGCACCGCGATGCTTTCCTTTGAACTATAACAACAAAAAGATAAGGGAGGAGGGTCGGCCGTGTTTGTGCGGTCCTACCCCCTCCGTTAATCGATAGCAAGCAGAAAAGATTCACGAAGAATGACAATGGAAGTAATCATGAACAAAAACAAAATCCCCTACTTCGTCGAATTCGTTGAGCAAGGGTTCGTCGCGGAATTAACCGTCACGGAAGAAGGCATCGCGTAAGGAGAGGATCGTTGGTGTTTGATCTCCGAGGAAGGCGTCCCTCACCATCGTCCGTCGTCAGAGGTTGGCGTTCTTCGTTGGTGGCGGTGCATTCTTCGCATTCTTCGACGAAGAACGAAGAACTTTGAGACTACTCTTTTTCTCCCAAAGACTCAACACAACAAGCCAAACAATAATAAAATAAGTGTTTCAATTATTTTATTATTCATGACTCAAGTTTGAAATTCAAAAATTGAATTAAACCACTTAATTAACTCATGTGCCATTTAATAGGAGGGTTATGGTAGTTTAGGGAATATGAAGGGGTGGGGTTCGTGTGGGCCCACCGCCCTCATAACCTCTCATGGGAAGTTGGGTGGTTCTCAACTTCCACTCAAAGGACTACCACTTAGAAAGAAAAATAAAATTTGTAGTGAAATTTTATTTTTAACTTCCACAATTTTTTTTAACAACTCCTCCTGTGTAAACGCAAATCCGGAATAGATGTTCCTAAGAAATTACCGGCACTGTGATTCCATCGGTGCCCTCGGATATTGATTCCGAGCACCTGTTCAAAAGTTAGGAAAACTCGTTCGTTCATTCACTGAACGTACCCGAGCCAAACTTTGGAAAACGATTCCGGGCACACCAGGCCTTGGAATCAGGTGCTGTCAGAAACTACGTTCTTGTAAAATCCGAAAGAAAATTAAGAAAAAATTTCCCTTGAATTTTTCGGGTCTTTACACTATGAATGATGGAATATTGAGTGACTTTGTGTATGAATATGGAATTTTGATGTTTGGGAAGAGACATTGTGTTCCCAATATACTTGATCTAAAAAGAGAATTGTTGGATGATGGTCATAGTTCCAATTTCTCTACACACCATGGGAGCACCAAAATGTATAGATATTTGAAGGAACATTTTTTTTGGGATAACATGAAGAGGGAGATTGGTGATTTTGTGTCAAGATGTATGGTTTGTCAACAAGTGAAAGCTAGTAAGCAACATCCTGGAGGAGTCATGCAACCTCTTCCCATACCTGAGTAGAAATGGGATAATATTACGATGGACTTAGTCATGGGGCTTCCAAAGACTCCTAGAAGGAATGATTCAATATGGGTTATTATTGATCATCTTACCAAGTCAGCACATTTTCTTGCTATAAGATAAGATCAACCACTGGAACGTCTAGTAAGACTATATATTAATGAAGTTGTGAGACTTCATGGAGTACCCCTATCAATTGTTTCTGATCGTGATCCCCGTTTAACTTCAAGATTCTGTAAAAGTCTTTAGAAAGCCCTGGATACTGAACTTCATTTGAGCACTGCCTACCACCCTCAAACAGATGGACAATCAGAACGGACTATTCAAACCTTAGAAGACATGTTGAGATCATGCTCACTTGACTTTCAGGGTATGTGGGATCAGTATTTACCTCTGGTAGAATTTTCCTATAATAATAGCTTCCATTCAATTATTCAGATGGAACTATATGAAGCATTATACGGAAAGAGATGTCGCACACCAACCTGTTGGGATGCCGTTGGTGAAAGAAAACTTGTAGGCCTCTAACTGGTGGAGTAAATTATGGAAAAGGTAAAGGTAATTCAAAACCACATCAAAGCATCTCAAAGTAGGCAGAAGAGCTATGCCGACAATCAACGGAAGGATTTTGAATTTCATGTAGGAGATCGTATTTTCTTGAAGGAATCTCCCTGGAAGGGAGTTATACGTTTCGGTAAGAAAGGTAAATTGAGTCCTAGGTAGATCGGACCTTTCGAAATTCTAGAACGAATTGGGGTTGTAGCATTCCATTTTGCAATGCCGCCAAATCTTTCAAAAGTTCACGATGTGTTCCACGTATCACTGATGAGAAAATACATGCCTGACCCAACGCATGTACTCACCTATGAGGAATTATAACTGGAAGCTAATCTATCTTATTGCGCAGAGCCCATCAGGATTCATGATACCAGAGAACAAGTGTTGAGAAACCGGACGACTCGTCTGGTAAAAGTTCTATGGAGAAACTATAAGATGGAAGAGGCAACATGGGAACCCGAGGAACATATGATGAAAGAACCACCCGAGTCTTTTTATGCAGTAATATTCTAGAAATTTCTAGGATGAAATTATTTGAAGGAGGGGAGAATGTAACACCCCAAGCATCCACGGTACGCTTCTCTTTGAATAATACAGTACCGTGTGTTGTACACAACTTCGAGTTCTAACACACACCACAACCAATCAAACTAGCCGTTATGAATATTAGTACCCACATTTTGAAATTTTATAAATTTTATCTTTCAAAATGGACTTCATTTTTGGATTCGGAATATCAAAGTTAGCTTAGGGTGAATTTTTGGTATTTTTCTAAAAACATTCAATTTTTGATGAATAGTGAAAAAAACTGAGTTATAGTTTAAAACCAATTTTTTATTTAAATAATTATTTATTTTATTTAAATTTAATTAAGGTCAAAATTGATAAATAATACCTATATATGTTCAGTTTAATTCATTGGAGTTGGTTTAGAATAATTTTAGATATATAAATATTTTATGGAACTTTTCACCGTCTTTTACCCACCTCCTAGGAGAATTTGGAAATTCACATAAAACTTAATTTTACCGCTCCTGTGAGTGGAATTTGGAAAATCCAAGAGACACGGTTAATATCAAGGAGTAAAATGTGGTCCAATAAGATAAAAATAATTTTTGGTGAATAATAACTTTTTACTTTCATTTACCACGGTTAAAAGTAAATAGGGTAATTAATGGTAAAAATGATATTAATATTACCCTAACACATGTCCTAAATCTATTATACGAGTGTATCTCGACCAAAAACAACATTAGGAATAAAATATTATCATTTAGGTTCACTTGGATTAGATTATGACATTTAGTATTATTTAATTCAAAGAAGAGTTAAAAGAGTTAAAATCAAAGTTTAATTACTTATACATTTTTAATATAGGGTTATACATAAGTTAAATTAGATTATAAATATTCATTAGAAAGATAAAAATATTTAATAAATAATGGTATTTTATTTATAATTTTTATATATTAACTAATTTAATTTATTTATGACACAATGGTGATGTAGTAATTACCTAATTTATGAAATATTAAAATAGTTGATATTTTAAATATCCAACAAAATGTAATTTGAGAATTTTTATGAGTTAACTAATTTTATAGGTTAATATGAAATGTTATTATTGATTTAATTATGTTTTTTTGAAGTAATCATGCTGTTATTATTTTCACAAAAATCAAATACCAAATAGTGTCAAAATTGACATAAAAGAGTTTTTAAAAACAAATATTATATTATTAATTGATATTATATTACTAAAAATATAAGGTTCATCCAAAGGACTTATTTAATTATATTTGTATCATTAATGGACCACTTGGGGGGTCTCTTGGAGGTATATAGTATGTTTATTAACTATATAATATAAAAATACAAAGTGACATGGTAAATGTCAAACTAATTAACTAAGAGTTAAAACTAAAAGATAAGGTCAATATAAGGATACAAACCTATCTAAAATCTATTGGTTGAAAATATTTCGACCCATACCCACCTTATACTTTGAATAATTTACTTTGGAGCCATTAGAAACTGAATATGAATTTATTATAAAATAATACTTTATGTTTTTCCCAAAGAGCCCCTCCTCCCCATTATAAAAGCACACCACTTCTAACCAATTATTCATACCTTAAAATCCTTTTGGATCGTCCAAACCCTACCCAAATATTCTCTCAACTTCCCTCAATTCAATATAAAGGCCTCGTTCTGATCAGAAATACAACCTAAGGGTCCTTTTTTATCAAATCAAAAGGAAGAACCCGAAGAAGAGGTAATGCATTCACCACCCTCTTTCAAGTTCCTTTCTTCTTCCACTTCTTCTTTCTTTGTTATTTCCATTCTAAAATAATAACTCCAGAATATTATATATACTGTGATGTTATTATAAATATGGTATAACCATATTCAGTGCTCTATCCATCCTTTGAATGATATGTCACCATACGTGTGTACGTATAGCCTACCGTCTCCACGTCATGGTGTACTTGTTATTCAAAACATTATTATTTGGATGGGTATAATAATATGTAATTCATGTAAATAATAAATATAACATGATAATTATTCTTTATATATGATATAACATCCAATTATATATTATTTTAATATCAAAACAATGATATTGTCGCTCGTGCGTACGTACGGACTACCGTTTCCACGAACACGATGAGATTCATTCCCCATCATATCCATTCATGTATAATTCTCATTTGATGATTAAAAATAATGTTTAATGACTTGATATCATTCTGGATATGAATAAGATACAACCAATCCATAACAAACACTACTTATGTAACAAAACATATAAAAGAAAACGAGTAAGTTAACACCCGAAACGACGATAATACTAAGATATTATTAACAAAACAATGTTAAAAGATCATATGTGATATCATATTAATGTATATTATTATTGTATAATTTAATAACATTTATTTTACCATTATACTGGATTTTATCCTACCCTCAACCAAAGAACAGTACAAGGTAAGGGTTTATTTCCCAATCTCTTCATTATCTGAGGTTGTTTATACGTAATTATCTATTGGGACCTTTTTATCATCCACATCCATGTTTCTTAAAAATGTATTTCAAATCATTCTTACTATTTTATAGACTATGGGTTAAAGTAATTTATACCCTTGTTGAATTTTTATAAGATTTTTATAAAGGAATCTTTCCGTCATTTTCCAAACAATGTCCTTTTTAACCTTTTCGCCAGAATTAAGGTAAGAATGTCTTTTTTTAACTTATACGGCGGGTGTGGCTATTTTCTACCATTATAAAATCGTCGAAGATTCCCTTAAAAGATTATAAAAATATTTTCAAATTAAATGTTTTATTTTATAATTATGTGACTTTTAAATGATTTAAAAAAAGATATATTTCTCTCAAATATTTTTTATTTCATCTATGTCAACATCCTTTGATGGATTTTAAGCTTATTTGAAGTATATTTATTATGATACAAAACTACCATATTGTATTGATGTTTTTGTGATATGTATGACTGTGGATGTGTTATTTTTATACCATTCATGGTTTATGGAGAAAGTATTGACATTTCTTATGCTGGTTTTAATATGAATGTTTATGTTATGTTTAAAACTGTTCATATGAGGAATGTATTGGACTTAATAAGTGATGGGTGGAGCCTGATATAGCTCCTCGATGAATCGGTAGGTCTCATGAGACAAACTAGTGTCTTGGCACAAGTCCTTGATAAAATCTTATTTGTAGTCTTGGCACAAGGCCTTGACTATGTGGTTATGATAGTCTGGCATTATGCATTCCATCATTATGAAAGTGGTTATTGATATTTCATGTGATTATTCTACTTATAGAATATCCATGTGAAAAAGTAAATGGCAATATTTCATTTTATCTTTTCCATTTTATATTGAAGTTCAAGTTTAAAAGGCTTTTGATTTAGTTATACATTACCTTAAATTTTTATTCTTATTTATGAAAGTTTCTACTATATTTTTATCCTTACTAGGCATTTGAGCTCACCCCTTTCTATGTTTTATTTTTCTGAGGATGTGAAGAAGTATTTTATGAATGATCTATAGGGATAGTATAAGGGGATATGAGTGTAGAGACAAGATGTTGTTGCAGTTTTCACTTTATGATGAAATGTAAACTTTATGAATGTATCTAGTGTTTCCAAGGATACTAAACTAATCGATCATTCAATATTTGATCTTTTGTGATCATACCAATTTTATGTAATAATGCATCAACTCTGGGTAACTGGGGTTGGGGCGTTACAATGATCACCCAAGTATTAGCAACATGATCAAAGATAATTACCATATTTTTCCATAATTCCATTACATTGGTATAGAAATTGGAAGTATAAATAAGTTTATGGAGATAATACTTCCTTGAGCTCCAAATTTTACTAATGCTACTTGAAGTGACTTAAAATTGGAACGGAGGAAAATGACGTTGAGCTTCAGGAATGAAAAAAGTTCAACTAAAATGTCATTTAAATTTTATAAAAAAATAATAACCAAGATATTCCCAATTGAAGAAATTCTAATTCACAAACATCAATATTGTTTCATAAATCAAAATCATTAATGGTTTATTGGTCATAATAAAAATTTTCAGGGCTGTGATAGTGGGATAATTACATAACCCATGTCAATTCGAAAATAAGATATTCATTTAAAATCTTATTTTTTTGTCAGAGGCCCACACTTATTTGTAAATTCCAATTGGTTAATCTTACCCCTTCCTATGGCACTTATTTTCTCAACTCTACATTCCACATGGTCCTTTGGTAATCTAGTAAATGCAACAGTTTGGGGATAAGTCACATCTTTTTCTGCACAAGGTCTACCACTAAGCATGGGGGAATTTTTGGTAGAGATAGTGATTCTAATGGGGTCATCATGAATGATATTTCTCTTCGCAATATTCCCACATGAAACACTAGAAAAAAGGCTCGTCCTCTTCCAAATGGTGCACCATTTTTTCTAGAGTAAGATACATTGCATGTGTTTTGATGCTTTTGGATACCATCTTATACACCAACCGAGATGTCCAAAGAATTATCAAGATTATAAGACTTCACATCCCCATGCAAAGGCTTCCCAGGAAAAGCATGTGAGTTTTTTATGAGCATTAGTATATCCCTATATTCAATAAAAGGATTCAAATTCTTCCCTCCATTATGTAATTTCACATATACGTTGTTTTTAAAAGTAGATGGGCCCATGCTAAGGGCATTATCAACTGGGATTCACTGAATTAAATCTTTTTGCAATGACATAGGAACCTACTGTATATCAAAAGTATTCCAAAGAGAATAATAATATTTTTCAACAGATAAAACATACAACTGAGTTGGGTTCATCTCACTTTTAGTGCATAATGATTAGGTATCATCCATAATCAATGGATCGTGAACCAGATCCAACTCATACTTCTTCGTAGAATCTTCCCCTAAAATAGAGAAAACATCATCCAATTATAGAGAATCACCAAATATCTTTCCATAATTTAGATAATAATTTTCTTGTGGAATGTTCTATAAAGGTTGCACATTATCCATCTTCAGGTACTCATGTGATGATTTCTCCAAAATTTGATTTATCACAAACACCTTAATTGCATCATTCATTGCCTATGCACAACCAGATTCATCCCTTTCCATTCTATCTCCAAATAATTGTAGGAGAGAGTGTGGTATCCAAGGAAATCCCCCTCCATGTAACATGTGACATCCATTTCAACCATAGTGAAAGGATCGTTAAATTTTGGAAGATTCAAATCCTCAGCAACCATCCCTTACTCAATAATTCCAAAAAATTGTAAATTTTTGAATATAGGATAGAGGAATCAAGCACATGAACCAGATAAATCATGTTCTACCTTAGAAGCAGAAATAGAAACATTCAAATTAGAAGTCCTACATTCACACCACCATTTGATTGATGATGAGTTGTAACCTTTACTTTATCTTGGACCCTTCTATAAGAAGATTCATTATGAACCTTGAGATTAAACACACTTGAATATTTATATATTTTTCATTCCAAATCAAGATAACACAAGATATAGAAATCCCAAAAGAACATTGGATTCCTTTCAAACATAATTTCAAGATTCATAATATCATCCCCTATGGTTAGTACCTCCTCCACCACCAATGTTATAGCCATATCAATTTCAAAAAATACCCTAGAAAAATTTTTAAATCATGGATTATCAGTTTTTTAATCAACATGAATTGTATTTCCAACTGATGGAGTAATATCCAAAAAGATATGTGGTTGAAAATATAACCAATTGAGCCTATAAATGTGAATCCAAATCAACGTGTGAGTGTTTCTCACATTGAGGGGGTTAATGTTTTTAACCCATTCTAGTATCCTTAAGATCCCAGACATTAATAATTGAACAAAATTTTCACACATTCCTTTTTATTTCAACATATGTAAAGTCGACATGAATATATCCTCTTCCCCTAGAATTCATGTGAAAATCCCCAAAGCCCCAAAATATATAAATTCAATTGATAATATCATTAGAAACACGCATCTTCTCACCCTTTGGGGTTATAACGTGTGAAATAATAGATAATTTGAAAAGATTAATTCTCTCTTCAATAGCTTCCTGATTGTGAGATACAAGTAATACTCATCATTTTTTAATGGATCTAACTAGAGATGGATTATCAAAGACAGTAAAATACAAAGTCACAATGGATTTTATAACTTTAGAAAAGTTCTTCTTTGATCCATCTATGGCTGAAGGCGCTGCATCAATACCCAAGGAAAATTCCATGGTTCCAAATGTTGGAATAAATTATTGTTCCCAATGATATCAGATTGAACCATATCTGATTCAACCATAATCCTATGTGGACCAATATCATATCTGATATGTTCACGATCACTATGAACACAAATACCCACTTTTTCATCCATCCTCTTCAAAATATGATAGTTTTTAGTATTCATTATTGATTATGTTCTCTATGAAGTGGGGTAAAAAAAACTCAATTCTCACCCCACCCTATGATGTGTATTTCGTGTAGGGAATCAACAATTAACTTTTTCATGGTTCTTAAATCATTTAGTAATTATTTTTGTATATCTCTATGCTACCTTTATGACTTTGGGTTTCTTGTATCTTAATGGTCATTCAAGCTGATCTAGCTATAGAGATATCCAATTTTATTAATGTGGTTATCATATTCCATGTAAAATAAATATTTTATCTTTATATAGATGATATTAATACATATATATAAACAATATATAACTTATTCACTCTTTTTCAATTACGTTGGAATGTCATACTAAGAAGTGGTCATAGTCCAAAATATAATCGTTATATTATTTTTGACTAGTTATTTTCTCATGATCCTAATTTAATTCATCTTATGAGAGATATTCTTCAACTTGATCTCACTGTAGTGGTAGCTGCCCATGTACCTTATTGAGGAGAGTGTAATTTTTTAGAATCTTTCTTATTTCATCAAAGAATAAGATTTCTAAATGTAGTGAAAATGAAAACTATTTCCTAAAAATACCATTCAGCTGAGATGAGTTTTCACCAACTAGTAATGAGGTGATTAGTGTAGTTGGCCTCAGTGTCTCAAGTTCCTATCAGAATGATAGAATTCTTAAAAATAGTTATGATAATGGGAGGACCATATTTTCCAGGTGGGATACCACTATATGTAGGACCATCATTGTGGGTTCCATGGAGTGGAACTCCTTTATCATCTTCATATACATGATCATGGGGAATACTCCCATTATGTCCTGGTATCTAGGTATAAGAAAGTTCCATTAAACATATACCCTGGTGAGGACCTCAAAGGTGGATCATATGGTGTTTATTAAGAAGACATTTGTGGCTGTAAATATTTGATGGTTTAGAAATAGGAGGATGTTCTTGTTGATTGAATTTTTATCTATGACAAGTAATTTTCAGATCACTCCATGATAAGAGTTATCAAGATCAATATTTATATTTTCATGGGGAGGGACTCAATGACTGAAGTTACTTTATATTTTTTATTATAAGAACATAGGTTTTATGTCCACTATTTGAGAGCTGTTGAGGAGCCTCAAAGACTTCAGCATTGATTAGTGTAGGTATATTATCCTAATCTAGGGATGTTTGTTTCCAGTTGGTGACATTTAATTTTATACATTCTTTATCAGGTAGTGGATATCACACATTGTGGATGGAATCCTTCATGGTTCAAATCCCTCGTAGGAAACTCACATTATTCCATAAATATATTCAAAGAAGTTTCTTAAGATTGGGGGGGTATGAGTCAGTCGCTTATTTAATACTGTAATATTTCCATCGGTGTCTTAATAATGGATGGGTATATGAGCCTATCTCTTGGTGGTAATTTGAGAGGGTATGGATTTTCCAATGGTTCTATGCCCGTGCAATGCTGCACGGGATTGCTTTCAGAGTGGTCCTTCATGGTGAGGTCTTTTGTCATGGAGAATCACTTGGCAGGGGCTGATCCTATAGTTTGTTATGTGTGGGTTATTTTGCCGCATGTTTTCGGGATTTCATAGTTTCTCACTTTTCCCTTAAAAGGGTTTTTCATAATAAAAAAGTAATTTTCAGTCAGTCTTGGTGGTAATTTGGATATGTTAATAGCCTTCCCTGACCTATAGTGGATAAAAGATTGACCTTCTCCAGAATGATTATCTGGATATGATGATGGGCTATTGTGAGGTCAGTGTGGGAACATGAGCCTACCATGAAGTGGAAGTCAAGGTATTCTATGGAAATATATTTGTAATAGTAATAATATCCCAATACTAGTCTCCATTACTGGTCTAGATGCACTAAATATCCTCTTATATGGGAGAAGGAAAATGAGACTTCCCCTGACTACATGTCTGATTATACTGACAAGATCCTCTAATAGTGGGAATAGGAATATGGTCATGCCACTCATTCTCTGTCACAATATGTTTATATTTATTCACCATTACTACTACACAATATTATAGAAATTTTATAAGGAATTATAGGATATATAATCCATCCTTTGGATTATATCTACAATTTATTGATAGGTTTCTTCCAAAGGAATAGGGATACAAGACTACTCTTTAGAGGGAGTGGGTATATGATCCAACTAATATCCTCGAGATATCATTAATAAATATACATGATCATTATCCAAGGTTTAAAATCTATAAAAATTTTATTTTTTGAATATATAGGCATGCTTTCACTGATGTAGCCAGAATATATTTCATTGTTAGTTTAACATGATTTGGAATATAAGTGTACAATATAGTGTTCATCTGATATACTGAAAAGTTCCTTCAGTGATAATATTGATATTCTCCCACTCCCTACAATCTATGGCCATATTTCCCTGGTAGGACCTCTTTCTAGGTGTATGGGTCTGAGTATCTAGGGCAAGTATATCTCATTTTCCTCCTGGGATGATTAATGAGGAGAAAGTAATACAGGTCATTAGTGGCATCGATGATCATAGGATTCCTTTTGGGTGGCCCACAAACCATGGAAATGATACTATTGTCAATTTATCCATCTCCCTTATATAAGGTAGGTAAGACTAACAACATACCAAATATAGGCTCACAAAATTGATAGGAGAAGATGATGGTGCAACTAGCTTTACTACAGTTCCCTATCATTAAGGTGATCTATGAGACTTTATTTCTTAGACAATCTATCAAGATACCTCCACAGTGGGGATAGTATAATTAAGGTGGTGCTACCTAAATAAACTATTGACCACATAATATTGAAGACACGGTTTTTGTGACAGTGTCATCCTTGTCTTCTGGGCCACAACCTTTATAGCGGAAAATTCATATGTTTGATACATCGATGATACAATTTCTTATACTGAAGGTAATTACATGAAAGGAGTGTATATCCAGAATAAGTATTAACTAACATAGAAAAGAAAACCCATTTTTTTAGTATCAAAATTAATAGTATTCTATATCAATCGATTTCATGGAAAAATTTCTCATCAATTTCACCATTTTTTTCTCATAAAAAACTTCATGTTCTTCTTAGTCACTATGTTTTGAGTCATTGTATATTTTATTTCCAAAGGAATTCCTTCATTTTGGACTTTACCAGTGAAATATTTCAATTCACACTAGTTAAGAGGACGAGAGGTTATAATCATATCACTAGTTTTGGTGGAATTATTTCTTACTTTGGAACTCACTTATTGATTTATGATATGTTCATGAAAGCATCACATGTCTCAATGTAAGACTGGTCCCCATTATGCTGGTAATTTGATAAAAATCACATGTTGATGTGAATATATGTGTTTATCCAAGGATCTATATTGATTGTATAATCTATATGTATTAAATAATCTCCATATATGACAGCCTATGTATATGTTATATTTCTCCATATTTATTTTAACTGTTATTAATTATTTAGTTCAAAGATACATAATTGGGTTCTCTAATGTTTGGAACCATCCATAAACAAGGTATATGTAACAGAGATAGTATCAAACCCATGATAGAGGCTTATAAGTATAAAAATGAAGTTAATCAGAACCCATGTATTTTAGTTTTATTTTAAAGGATTGGTAGTACCTTTTATGGTAATGTGACAAGGAAAACTAGATTGATTTCTGAAAAAATACCTAACAAAGTTTGGTATGAGACTTTTACAAGATATTAATTTTATAGTTCTTCTCATATGTTATATGTTCCTTTATGAATATTATCTCAAATAGAATGTGTTTATTTGATTTATGATTCTACGGATCCAAGGTAATTTGGATCAAGGAGTAGTGGTTTGGATCATAATGAGTATATGCTAGTGAGGATGGGTCACATGATGAATATAGACAAACAATGATAATTTTCATACGGAATTTGGACTGGTGATGATATAGATCTAGATATTGAATTTATACCTTAAATATGAATCATACACAACCATTTTAATAGGAATAAAATCCAACAATAATAACCATTATTCCTATAAAACACCCTAAGAGGGGTGTGAATTAGGGTTCACTGGAATTCTAACTTCCCTTATATGTTAATTTAATCTTGTATTTATGTTAATAAGAACTCCTTGAATTTGATTTTTAATTTAAACAAAAATTAAGAAATATAAGGATTGTGAACACACTAATTTTACTTTTTTACCTATAAAAGGATTTGATAAGGAGCACATATCAATGATGTGTTGTTATATTGACTAATCAATACTTAACTTGTATGTTATTAAAAATTTAGGAAATGATCACTACTCTAACAGGGTCCACATCCTCTTCCTCTCTTCTAGGAACTACTTTTAAGAGTAATAATAATAATTTTGACATAGAATTCAACATTTCAATTCATTAAATTTACATTCAACACCATAGAGAAAGGGATTTCTCTATGATGGTCTAATTAATTAATTCTTATTTCTTCAATAAAATGAATAACCCATTCAAATTATTTTCCTTATATTCTATATAATTATACCTCAAAAACATCAAATAAAAACCATATATTAAATAATATATAATTTATAATCTTATTATTCTTTATATATTCAAATATCTTCCACCCAATATGTGTGAAAATATTCTTTTGCACTGGAACAACATCCATATTAAGAGAATTATTGAATTTAAAATTTAAAATTCTATTTCTAATTATGTTATTATTCAAATCCTTATATTATATTAATTCTAATTGATATCCTCTATTTAATTTTGAATAGTTAGTTACAAACTATAAAAATAACTACAAAATCATCTCCCTTAATTTAGGAAAAAATCTAAATTTAAATCTCATGCAAACCCCCAATTATGGGGAGAGAAGATTTTTCATGATGTAATGGGTTAGTTTCTCTATAACTATATTTAAATTCAATATAGTTCATGGTGTAACCTATATTTTATTCGTGAGTAGTCTTTATTTTTGAGTGGTGTGATGTAATATTCACAGTGAGGTCGTGGATAATATTTCACCTAGAAAAAGTATTAAATGTAGTTCACAGTACAATCACTTTAACAACAAAAATACTTGAACCATAAAAAAAATTCCAGGGAACAACCTGTTGTTTCACATAATCGGTACACTCTTTCTAGATTCATTTAAAAGTGCATATATTTCCTAATAACACATTATAGGATTTACAACACATCACAACTATAAATATATTCAATGTTATCTACTAAAACTCCCTCTATATAGAGATGTTTTTAGTCCTAACATATATGATTCTTAAAGAGTTTTTCTTAATGACATGACCTTTCATGTCATAGCGTGTATCATTAATACACATATTCAAAAAGCTATTATGAAAATAAATCTTAAAATATTTCTTTTGTTCATGATGAAAACTATGTCACTTCAATAATTTTTATACACCACCTACAGTGATATTATACATCATTTATAGAACTACTACATAAATACCCTATTTGGTTAAAATATTACTAATAAATATAATCCATAATAAAAAAGTATAATAAATATATCCTTTGGTGGTAAATATATCTCCCTTTGGATTCTTTCTCAACCAACTTGTCAACCACAAGCCCATATGCTCAACCATACTCAAGAAAATCACCTTAAATTTAATATCAAAACTTCCCCTAAAATACTATACTCCTCATGATTTTATCACCATTTGAGAATTATTTGTTTTAGGTGTTTCTCTGCCATTGATTATAAAATTAAAGAGGTCATTCTTATCTAAAAATAGATTTTTTCTATGTACTCATAACTATCCATTGAGATAAAATATTTCAAAGAGAATAATCTTATTATCAATACCTATAGAGGCCAAATATCGATGAAAAAGGTAAAATAAATGGATAAACACTAATTTTTTCAATATTTACAATAATCATATCCAATTATCTTAAAAACTCATGGATTGTATCTTCCCCTATATTATCTCTTCCATGAAAAGATATACACTAGAATACACAAGAAATATCTATATATAGAATGAAGACAAATCGAGAGAGAGGAAAACAAAATCCTATTAAGTTTTGGGAGATTGATTGGATTCCATGGTTCAATCTATGCCTATCAAATATAAGATATTGGAATGAATTTGTGAAAATATAAAACACTGGGTGTTGTTTTATATAAATTTCCATCTTTATAATATTTTTCGGAGCCATCTCTTTTCTAAAATGATACATAGTCTCTATATGCTTTTTATGAGTGATAAATCAGATTCTCTATTAGCTCAATGGAATTTTTATTGACACATTAAATCATCATAGGTTGTTTTAACACTTAACTAATATATTTCAATAGATTCATCATCCATATAATCTCCAAATATTTTTTTGTGATTGTGATAAACTCTACCTCTATTGTACATAAGGAATCGAAGTCTTGTTTCTTACATAGCCACCCTACACAATTTATTCCAATATAAAATTTTATTACTTCTTTTATTTACCTAAAATGTAACCATACCAATCAATATCCTAATATTCTAATAAGTTAATATTTTTTCATATTTGTTTTTAGAAAAACAAAATTTAGTGTTCCCTTAATAAACCCCACTATTCACATTAAATCTTTATGATGTTCTGAAAATCTGGAAATCTGCAACCAAACAAGTGGAAAATAATGTATCATTATTCATAGTAATTATATCAAGTAAATTCCTAATTATTCTTCTACACTAATTAGAGTATACTCTCTCCTAGTTTCTATAATCTCCCAACTTAGTTAAAATTACTATTTGAGTCAAAATAGGCTCTCACTCTTCTATTCTGAACATCTTTAAAAATTATTTTCTATAATTTACCTATGGGATAAATGTTTTCCCTTCACCTTGATTAACATATACCACAATAACATATTTCAATTATATAATCATTGATATTTCAAGCTTATAAATCATTAAATCGGAAACAATTTAAACATAACTTTCTTTACTACTAATAAGTATGAAATCATTCATACACACCAAGACTATGAACTACTTCTCTTCAAAAAAAATTGACATCTTTGTTGTGATTAACTCATCCTTGTTTAGACCCCATCTACCATAGTAAATAATTTTACCATTCATACCAAGGAAATGGTACCTTTTTTATTCCATAAAGTCCTTCTTTAACCTGAATACCTTAGTATCATCATTTGCAGGAAAAAATTGCTTTTTTGATATATATACCCCATTATTCAAAACTCTATTTAGAAATTTCAACTTTAAATACATCATAATAACTTTGAACTTTCTTTGGATATCCATTTCTAGGAAGAGTATAATAGATTCCATTGTTGACATTGGTGAAAAATTATCCTCAACAGTAACACCTTCAACCTAAGAATGTCCCTTATAAACCAGCCTTGCATTATTCTGGATAATTTTTCTATTTTTATGTAGTTTTTTTATTGAAAACCAAATTTTCACCAAATATACAATTATTTTTAGGTCTATCTATAAACACTTCTGTTTTTTATTAATTTCTTCCAATTCTTTATCCATGGATTTCACTCATGATTCCTCCATTGTTTTTTCATCCAAAAAATGGGTTCAATATTATATAATTGATTAGTTTTCTCAACTCTAAACATCATTTGGGTCTGATTTGGAGTAGATATCCCCCAAGTGATATTGATTAAAAAAACATGAACTCTATCCTTTCTTGATTAAGTCATGGTTTTACACACTTATTTGCTTTTTTATTCAATAGAATAAATCTTATAATATCATCAACCTGAGAATTTTGAGTTTCTCCCAAACCTATAATTGTTTCTTCACTATATTTAAAGACATCATCCTAAATAAAATTTCTAGAAAATATTTTGGCTTCACTCTCAACAAATTTTACATAACTCCTCCAACCAATTTTTTGATTTATTTATTGAAGCACTTGTAGACCTTGATCCCTACTGAGTAGTATAAAAAATACATCTATCCACTACATCAACACCTTTAATAGATTAATTTATTTATTTTAATTGAAATCCTTACTTCAAAATACCCTAAGATACATAAAAATGGGTTTTATTACTTTTTATATTTTTTATTGTGTCTTATTTACCCCCAAACTGAGTAAAAATTTATTTTAACTATAGAAAACCCATTTTACTTATTATTTTCAATAATGATATGAGGTGACACAATCTATAAAAAATATATTTTTCATACTATTGACCATGTGATTTCTTCTTTACAATCATCTGAATGGCCCGAAGGCATTTTTTTATTTTATTATAGATAATCCCCCTTTTAAGGGTTGAAGGGGTACCCGAACATGACCCGTAGGCCCATGGCACAAGGCCCAACATGACCCGCAATACATGACCCGAAGGCCCAAAGGCATACCATGCCCATTACATGACCCGTAGGCCCATCCCACTAGAAATGCCCCTCCCCAGCTTCTTGCATCATTGATCACCTTAGCTCTTCACCTTGTATTGATGATCGGATAGAATTTCCACATACAAAGTTGCACGGTGCCTGGTCCTGATGGCGGCTACCATACCCTCTCATTCTTCCAGTCTGGTTAGCTCTGCATCTGGTGGCTGCTACTCCCGTTGCTCTGATCGTCTTTCGGGGCGTGATATGTGTGAATTGGGATACTCCATGGTCTACGTGACCTGAATGCCATGTGGCCCGAAGGCCTTTTGATGACCCGAAGGACCTGGAGACCCGTAGGCCCAAACCGATGGCCCAAAGGCCCAAATCGAGTGAATAGTTCTGGCTGCTACAGTACAGAACAGTACTAAACAGTAACTACTACAGTAACTACTACAGTACTGCTATAGTACGGGAGGCTTTACAATGATCCATTATTTTGAGGGGTTATCTTTGAAGACAATTCGGGCTTAGTAAAATGGTTTTATATATTATTTCAACCACATATCATGTGTTCTATATAACATTATATGATATTAGAATTTTCATAATTATTACTTTTAGAATTAAATCCCATCTTCGAAACAATGTAATTTAATCCAACCACTATGTTTTCGATCAAATAATGCTGACATGTCCAACTCTAATATAATTTTCCACAAATAGGGTCAAATAAATCTTACAATAGTTTCTTACCTTACTATTTGGACCTCACAAATTTGTGTGAATATGATTTAGCAAATCTACTCTATCATATTCCTTATAGGTTATAGATTTCAAACCATCTTTCCTCATATATGAGACTCACAAATATTTTATTGATCTCAATTTAAAATAGTAATATCTAATACATGTTGGAATTTTGATAAGTTTCCATACTTTATTAATTGATTTGACCAAGCCTTTAAAGTCATAATATGTTTTTTTACATCTTCTATAAATAGACATGTAACCTCTCATCCCTCACACATATTCCAGGGAAGAGGTTGTGGTTGAGTTACTGGACTTATGTGACATATGCAAGACCCCAAATGATGTAAATAAATTCCAAGGTCTTCATAAAACATTAGGTAATGATTTTACCTTATAAGATAAAAAAACAGAACCTTGATAACCATAATGATAAAACCTCTATATGATGAAAGAGTCTGAAAATAAAATCAAATGAAAAACCAAATCAAAAGAAAACTATATCTGAGTAAAAATTGAAACCCAACTAATATAACGAATTGAGTCAAAATAGAACAAAACCAAAAGAAAACAATGATATCAACCAGAAACTCCCAACCCACTCCAAACTCTAACTTCACAAGCCATTGCCAAGTAATCAATATTCATTACTAAATAACTTTGATAACTTGCCTTTCCCTATGTCTTGATAGATGACAAATGAAAATAGACAGTATTTCCTAATGTGGTGGTGAGGATAAACTCATTAATATTTCCCCAATGACCTTCCTACTCTTGAAACTAGGATATATTTTATTAACACCATTTATAAAAAAAGTTTATATAAATATACTTTAAAATTACTTCAATAATTTATATTAAACCCAAAGAAGTTCCATGGAAAGCCATTATATAACTACAAAACCTTTTCTCAAATCAATTTGGCATACCATACCATAATTCCAAAAATATACAGATCCATACATGCATGCCCTAGTGATAGTTGCATACACATGAGTTGTCTCTCATTGATCTTCCATGTATTCATAATTTGACCAATACCTTGTACCATTAATTTTTTTTCACTAATAACCATGTCATATTTCAACCATGCCTCATACAATTATATATGAACACAGACCACTACTTATGCCAAAAACCCTGCCAAAACCATTTCACATAAACCCTTCCATTCTTTAAAAAAATTTAAGAATCATTTTTCATGCATCAAAACCAAATCAATAATTTAAAATCATTATTTTAAAATCATAAACCAAAATAACTTTCCAAAAAACCAACAAATTTCAACAATTTCTAAGAAAACATCACTAATAGGTTTCCATCATATCGCATAAGGGTTTCAAAAAAATTTATTTAAATTAAATAAATTTCAAACCAGGAATTAATTTTTAAATCATTTGATGATGAGGAAGAATCCACTTACATCTTAAACTTTTGAAAAAATGTAGAATAGAATAAAAAATTCAACAACCCATCTTATATCATCTAGATCTAACCTTATATCTTTTTTATTTCAACCAAAACAATCATATCTCATCATGATTGACATCAAACATCATAGATATATCACCAAAAAATAGAATTATATGATTAATATAGAAGGAATAACAAGAGATCTAAGAAAAATGATCAAGAATGAGCATGAACTGATGAATCTTGGATTCCAACACACTTTAATTCACCAAGGATTCACTGCCAGATTGCAATGAATTGTCTCCACGTCCTTGGGAGGAAGATAAATTTTAGTTACGACTAGGTTATAGGGGAAAGGGATTAAGGAGGTAAACTAAGTTAGATCCACAAGTTTTTGAGCTAATTTTTCAATGTTTAGGGGTTGGGTGCATGGTTAGATAAACTGTGCACTAACTTGGAACAAGCCACTATCTCAAACCACACCTCGAATAGTTAGATCCAATGGATAGAAAAACCATGATCCAACTATTTTATTCCCCACTATCCATTATTTCGTTGTTTATCCTAGTAAACTGATCGGTTTATCTAAATCATATGCATATATGTGGACCTACCTAGTGCCCATTGTTTCAGTTTCACAGATTCCTAGAGGTGTTATATGGTTTCTACTAACCTTTATCAAACCTTTATCCTCCATAAAAGCTTACAAAAATTTCCCAAACATTTCCAAACCTCTTAAAACATAACATGAACATTTTATATAAATAATTTTTTTAAATAAATTGTCTTGTACCAAAATAATTGGGTGTTATATTCTCCCCATAATTGGGTATTTCCATCCCTAGATGAAAGAAAACAAGAGTTTTTCTTGAATATTTCTAGTTGTTTCTCTAAAATTTCCTTTTCATCCTCCCATGTTTCCTTCTGAATCTGACCATATTTCTATAAAACTCTCACAATATTAATACTTTTCTCACATGATACTTTATAGTTTCAATCTATAATCTATACCAACACATGAACCAATCAATCAATAAAATCTAGGTCAATGTAATCACAATGAATCACATAGTCATGATCAGGTTGATACTTCTTCAATTGAGATACATGAAACACATTATACACTAAATTGAACTTTAGATTCAAGTCCAACTGATATTCCACCTCATCAAACCATTAAAGTATATCAAAATAGCCTAATTATCAGTGAGATAACATGCCTTACATTACTAAAAAATTATTCCTAATCATTGTACATATTCTTAAAAATAATTATTTACCAACCTAAAATAACAATATCCTTCAACAGTGATTCTCTTATGTTTTCTAATGACTTTAATTTATCTCCCTTTTTATCAATTAAATTTTCTTCATAGTCTCTTTTACATGGAATGGTCCAACTAGTATTTTATTGCCTATTTACAACCAAAAAATTGAATAACGACAATGACACATATACAATGCTTCAAAAGGATCCACATGTATCAAGGAATAATAACTGTTTTTGTATGATATCTCTACTAATGGTATGCCCTCCTCCCATGGGCCTTCAAAATCCATAACAAAAAAAACCAAATTAATTTTTCCAAAAAAATGTTCCTACATTGTTCATCAATTTCAGGATGATAAGTTTTACTCATATTCAACTTTGTCAAAAGGGGATACTATAATGATTTCCAAAAATGATATGTAAACCTCATATCTCATACTGATACTATCAATACTGTAATTCCACCCTTCTTAAAAACTTCTCAGATATAGTATTTGATGAACTTTTGTTTTTTTTATAAAATTTTTGTACTTTTTGACAACTAATCTTTTATAACAGAATTATTTATAAAAACATGTGAAAGTTGTTTAATGATTGAACCCAAACATAAATTCAGGAAGTTTTATTTTTTAAGAAAGTTCTTTTTCAGACCCAGAGGATTATACTGAGCATCAAAAGATGTATATTATGAGACAGAGCAGTTCCGGATGTAGAATTTTTTAGGAAGATGAAAGAAAAAAGTTCCACAGTAATGATCATGAACTTAGGTCCATCGACATGAATAATTGGTTGAAGTTTTTATTAGAAAGATAGTTGTTACTGAAAAATTTGAATCCATATGGTATAAATTTCTCTACTTTATATCTGTACATTAGACAATGTTATATTGATATGAAATATTATAAATGTCATAAAACAGTTTTGATACAAGTATGATTTTGTGTTTTAAGAGTTATGAATTCATTAGTGTGAAGAAACATGAGTATATGAGGATTCTCATTTTCAGTTTGACTGATAAATAAAATATAAAAATCAACATATCCAAAATAATTGGAGGAAAGTTTATTGATTGTTGGAAGTTTGACTTTACCATAATCATAGAAATAAAAAAGTTACTATGTTAGAAAGTAGGAATGTTGCTAAAGAGGTTTAGTGAAGATGGTGATGTTAGGATTTCGAGAATTATTAAACCTTATTAGCTTGAGTAATATGATGATATGTTAGTCTTGAATTTCTGATAAATCATTAAAACTGTCATGATAAAATATTTTGAATAAATAGAGGAATCATAAAGATGGTATAAATTCTAAGAATCAATAAAAAAAATTATTAGATCCATAAGTACTAGACCCCTAAGATTTTATAAATCTGAATGACTTAAAACTGATGAGGTTTGAAAAATTTCTAATATATAGAGTGGAGTTTATATTGTTATGAAAATTATATCAGAATGATAACTCCATATTTATGAAGATTTTAACATACTGACGTTGAGGAAGTTCCATCAAACTGATACTAAGGAGGATATTCAGTTGCACTGACTCCAAGGAAGAAATTGAATCAAACAGAATCTGAGGAGGAAATTCAACCAGACTAACTCTAAAAAGTAAATTCAATCAGGATGACTATAAAAAAGGAAATTCAATCACACTAAATCTGATGGGGAATGTCAATGTATAATTCGATGAGGAAGTTCCATCATAATGAGTTAAGTCTGTTTCATCATAATGAGTTGAGTAAGATCCATAATACTAATGAAAAGTTAAGTAATATGGGAATAATGATTATAGACAAGACTTAAGAAGATTCCAAAGTATTAGTGAATAGTAGAATTGGATAAACTTGATATTTAAATATTCATAGATCTTCATGTTTTTTTAATTTCTGTAAGTAGGAAAATATTTTATTTTCCCTTCTTTTTATTTATGGGAGGCCTATAAATCTAACCACATTAAATTCATACATTGGAACCTTATTATGTGATAGGAAAAGGAAATGTGCTGTAGAATTAAGGTCAATTTTATCATTACAGACTGACACCTCATTAGATGTTTGGACATTTGAATGTTTTTTTACCAGATAGAGTAATATTAGACTAAGAATTTGAGCAGATTTTGAGTAATTTATATTGAGAATGGTTTAATTGTACCAAGTCCATAAAAAATTCATCATATTGATTATTTCACACCTACCCCCATTGAACAGAGAGAATCATAACCAGCCACATTTTTCTTAAAATCTAAATATACCACTTGTGAAGTAGTTTGAACAATGTATTTATTATTATTTTTTCACATTTTTTAAGAAAACTTTGTAAACTGGTGGGGGTTTTCATAATCATTTCTATTGGGATATATAAGGTTTCTAACAAGAGTTATCACAAGTTATATTCACTTCTTCATAGTATTGAATTTCCATATTACCATAGGGATGGATATGGAAAGGTTATTGGTTCAAATAATGAGTCTGAACCTTATAAATATCATTTTTCTAATTTCTTTCCAACTTTTACATGAAAGAGTATTTACTAAATGATGACAGGGGTATAAACATTAATAGGTTTTAGGAGTTATGGTTGTATAGGTATTGAGTCTTATAAAAGGGGACCACTTAGTCAACCCCCCCCCCCCCATAAAATTCCATTTGATCCATTGGAACTTCAATTATTAATAGATCCAATGGTCCCTTATTGAATTGTGATCATGGAAAATCTGAATTCTGTCAACAACAGAGGAATTTCTACATTTTATGGAAATAGTTATTATGGATGAAAAAATATAATTATTCTTTATCTCATTCCTCTTTTCCAGGATGTTTTCGATGTTTCTAAAATAGGTTTTCCACTTATTTAGAAATATTCCTCAATGTATTGTTTGGATAAGAGAAATATTGAAGTTGGTGGAAAATCATGGAATGTTATTCTTATGCCTCATTTAAAAAAGGTTTATATGAAGTTTATGGGTATTAAAACTACAAAGAGTATGTGGTAAAACATGAGATTTATTTTTTAAGGGAATACTGAAGTAAAGAAAGAAAAGATAAAAATCGTGTGTAGTAATTAGAAGACAACAAAATACGATACAATGAAAATATTAATGAATAATTCACCAGGATAAATGAAATTGCTTTAATCAATGGATGATTTGGATAAGTTTTAGAATATTATAAAATAGTTAACAAACTTACGATGATCTTTATAGATAGGTTTGATTCTAAAATTTACTCAAAGAAGATAAGGATGATTTATCTCTGAATTAATTGTATAAAATTATTATTGATTATGAAATGAGGAATGATCTAATGTTCAAAAATAAGATGAAAGATTAAATAGATTTTGAAGTAATGATAAAAATGAATACTCAAGATGTGTAATATGTAAATCCTTGTGATTTAGAAGATAAATACGATTATGATTTGAATAATAACATTTATTATATATAATAAAAATATAACATGAAGAGGTAAGTATGGAAAAAAATTCCCCTAAAATGTTTTGAATGTTGTGGAATAATAAAATATTCTATGAAATTATATATGAATAAATATGGTGAGTATTGAGATGACTATGATGAAACGCCTCAATGGAATAAGTGGAAGAAAAGTTGAAAAGAAAAAAAATTCGTCAAACAAGAAAAAGAAGAAGTTTACTGGGAAAAAAAGAAATATTTTGAGTAATAAATTTGAATCATACTCAAATAAGAAAAATTATTAAGAAGATGAATGTTCAGAAAAATTCAGAATGATATTTTCAAAACATGAGAAAACAAAATATTCCTCATATACTGAACAAGGTGGTGAATAATCATATAGAGAGTAGAAATTATGAACAAAACAGGTTGCATGTCTTGATCAAAATGGTACTCTCCAGAAATAAATTTGAGTAAGGAAGAAATATTGTAAATAATTTGTTAATGGAAGAAAATATTTCAACAAGCAGGAGGTAGAATACATTTTGAAGATCTTAAGTTACAAATTAAGAGTTCTTAAATAGGGAAACATTGTTGAAGATCTCAATAATAAATAGGTATCTAAGGAAGAATAATCCAATAAGTTATAATATAGTCTTCTTGAGTCCAAAATTACCTTATGGAAGAAGAATTAAAACTCTATAAATTATTCATAAGTAAAAGCTGAGACTTCTAAAGTTTGTGAGAAAGCTTATTTCAAGAACCGGGTTAATTCCTCAACCACCAAATATAATTTTCATCTAATTTTTATAATATTTTAAGTAATAATAAATATAATTGGAATTTTTGGGTGCCAAAAGGATGTGAAAAAATTATCACATATATAATGTTTGTAAACCCACTCAAAAAAATAGACCATGCCTAGAGTATCTTAGATTAAGAAGAAGTTATCAACCTTAATTAATATTTTATAGAAAAATATCATACTACAATAGGAAATAAATATTAGATGGTTTATGTTGGTGTTGTAGAGTCTATAAGTAAAGGGATTATAATTTTTTGCATAAAATATCACTTCCTGAAAAAAATTGAACAGAGTGTAAGAAATTGTGAAAGTAGAATGAGTAACTTTCCTAACCCATGAGAAGTTATAAAAGAAAAATATCAGGATTCTACAAACATTCCAATAAAAAATCAATTTGAATAACTATAAGAATTTTTTAATGATTTGATCAAGCTGTTCATCATACTAAAAGATTTATGACACCCCTTCCTAAATAAGCTCATTATGGAAAAAATGATGTTGTAAAGGAGAAAGCTAAGGAAATAGATTTGGTTGTTGAGACTTCCATGAAATAAATTAAAAAAGAAAAAAATGGATACTTTATAGTGGTTGTTATTCACGTGTGATAGATGATTGAAAAATATTTAAACAGGTGGAAAAATGATGGTGGTATTGTTACCTATGGGAATGATAGTTTCATAAAAATAATAGGTATTGAAACGGAAAATAATGAAGTAGAAAAGTTAAAAACTAGATAATATTTATTTATTGATGGGATAAAACATAACATACTTAGTGTAAGTTAAATTTTTTATGATGGAATAGACGTGATCATAAAAAAATATTCCTTTTTTATAAAAATTTTCAAATATATAAAATTTATTACAAAAGGAGAAAGAACAAATGGGAATCTCTTCCAAATAGAATAATTTTTACAACTCGTGTTTCCAAAGTGTTGAAGATGAAAATATGTTGTGGCACTGAATACTTGGACACCTTGGGTATAAAAACATGAACAAAATTTCTAAGGTTGATGTCATTCAAAACATTCAATAATTAAAATTAAGAGAATAATATGATTGTGTGACTTGTAAAAAATGTAATATGGCTTATAAAATTCATAAGAATTTTGAGATTCAGTCTATCAGACTTCATAAACATACTCATTTTGAATTATGTGGGTTAATTAAACATAAAATAATAATAATGAATTTATTATTTATTATTTTTATTGATTATTTCACTTGGATGGAGAACATCATGTTTTTTAAACATAAGTTATTGGCTCTATAAATTTTTTCAGTCTTCAGAAAAGATATTAACAAAAAAAATGGGGGTTTATATAGACAAGTTTATAATAGATAATGGAATAGATTTTAAATGTAATATAGTTTAAAACAATCTTAGAAATTGTAGTCTTAAACATCAATATAGTCCTCCATATATCCCCACAACAAATTATAGTAGCATAATGGAAGAAGAGAAATTTGGTGAAAATGGAAAGAATAATGTTTGAAAAATAAAAACATTCAAAGTTCTACTGGTGAAAAGTTGTTAGTCCTATTGTACATTTTCATAATAGATGATTATTATGGTATAAATCCAACATGACTTATTGTGAAATTTTTTACTATAAAAATTCTTTATTGAATTACCTAAAGTTTTTTGGAAGTCTATATTTATATGAAATCAAAAATCCAGATCTAGGAAAGTTTTTAGTGATAACTAAGGAAGTTAATTTTATGGTTTATTCACCCAATAGAAGAAGTGACATATGTTGGAAAAAAATTTAAAAAATTTGGTTCACTCATATGATGTGAATATTATTGAGAAACCAAATTCTTTAACAAAAATTATTGTGAATTCTAAAGAAGAAAAACTGAAGTATTCAATTGAAAATTAAAGTGAGAAAAGTAACGTGAATGAATATTCAGATTGATTGTGTAATGAGGAAACTAAAATAATAAGAGTAACTATGAAATTTCTTACTTTACAAAAAAAATTGAGGTTGAAAATATTCCTTGGAATCGAAAGGCTCTAGTTCATTCCAAAAGAATGATGATATTTGAAAATTAATCTTCACTCATCTCAAAACATTAACCATAATTAGTTTTAGATGTTTTTCAACATAAATAGTGGTTTAATACCATAAATAGTTGGAAAATTTTAAGGAAAATAAAAGGTGGGAACCTATTCCACAAAGAAAAGATAAAGATGTTATCAGAACAAAATTTGTTTAAAGAAACAAGTTGAATGGTCCTGGGGAAGTTTCAAGAAACAATGATAGGCTTATTTGTAATGGATATTCATAGGTGGAAGTTTTGGATTTCGATGAATCATTTTCCCCCATTGTAAGGTTAGATTCTATTAAAAAGTGTCTACTAGTGAATTCTCATCATAATTTCATAGTATATCATATGGATGTCAAGTCATCATTTCTCGAAGGACAAATTGAAGAATAAGTTTACATTGAACAACCTTGTGGGTTTCTTCTAGATGAGGATGAAAACAAATTTTGTTGATTGAATAAAGAATTGTATATACTTAAAATAGATCCAAATGCATCGTATTATAAGAATGATAATTTTATGAGAATGTTGAATATTTTTAATCAAAAATTTCATTGAAATATATATATAAATGAAGTTAACTCTGAAACTATAATTATAATTTTTTATCTAGATTATGTGATTTTTTCTTGGAATAGAGAAGATGTGTGTAAAAAATATGATGAAGAAATGAAAAAATATCATTGATATGTCAATGTTATGATAATTAAAATTCTTCCTTGTTTTATAATTGAAAGATCGTACCTATAGGGAAGGGATATTTTCATATATTGCTTACTTCCCATGATGAATTATATCGAGTCAAGAATATAGGAAATAATCAACTCAATCCTAGTCTACTTCGTATTTATGCTTTTTATCCTCACACCCAGAGGAAAACTACTTCCCATATTTGGGTTATATTTCATGGTCTAAATTGGTATTTTTGGTACCCAAATATTTTAAATGAAATATCCTCTTACATAGGCACACCCCTTAAGATTGATCAGCGAACATAGAATAGTGAGCTAGGCTTCTTTGCTTGTGTTATGATAGATGTGAATTTTAAATCTAAGCTCACACAGAGTATCACCTTCAATGATAATGATTATATAATTTAAGTTAGAATTTAGTATGAGCATAAACCCCCATTTGGAAATCTTTGTCAGATCACAGGGAATTCTATTTTAACCTATAGAGTGGTGATGAAACAAGTCACCCAACCAATTGACTCTGAATGGAATGAAATCAGAAAAAAAGGACAAAGGTCCTGCCCCTAATAAACTAGATACCTCCAAGAAGAAAACTGAAAAATGGGTGAAATTTCAATGACTTTGAATATCAATGGGGATAATGTGGGGAAATCATGGGAAGAATTAGTCGAAGAGAATGATCAAGCATCCAAAGAACACTAATTTGTTGAGGAATTGTAATCTATTATTATGAAGATTGTTAAACAGTATCAACATGAGCTAATCATTGTGTTGAATGAGTCACATATGAAGGCTACAAACTCTACCAAGCAGTCCCTTGACTCCTCAAACACACCTTCTGACCATAAAGACAATACTTCCCTGTCTGTTCTCCCTGCTAGTGTTTTGGGTGACCAGTGTGCTGGTCTCCCACTACACATAGCTAATGGGGGAGGGGCCATAGTCTTTTCCTAGTCCATATCACCATTATTCTTTGCAGGTAATGGATGGATGCTCTTTATATGCTGTTTTATTGGAGCTTCATCCCGCTATTCTTACTGAACAGGACAACATTACTACTTTTCCTAATGTCACGAACAACCCCTCTATTTAGGTTTTAGGTGCATGTAGTGACACACATGCAAAATACCTCTAAATTTTAATCTTAGACACATATATTCCATGAATGGATTTCCAATAGTTCTGGTTGAGAACTCTTTGACTATTTTAAATAACAGACAATTAACTTCCCCCTTAGATGCTATATTGCAAGATCATCAAAATTCTGAGGCAAATGAAAATTGTACTAACATTTCTTCTGTTGCTACTATAAGTAAGAAGGGAAAGATGTCCCATCCAATCCCTACAGAATCCCCTAGAAGATCATCCATGAGGAAGGGTCCGGGGGATAAGAGAATGGGGGTTCCAACCACAAAAACAAGTTCTAATGAATATTTTCTTCTGGAATTGTCTTGGAATTTTAAACTATAACACTTTTATTGTTTTAAAAAGATGAATTAACACTCTTCATCCTAAATATTTTTCAATTTCTTATCCTAAGGAGTGTTTCTCCTCTCTTTTTTCTCAACTTTTTCAGTTTGTTTATAACTTCTTAGGTGATTGTAAAAATTGTTCTTCCATTGAAACCCTTTTGATCTTTACCTTCTATACTCTTCATAATGTTAATATTTTTGATACTTCAGAGCATGAGTTCACTTGTGATTTTACTATTAAACACTTGAATATTTATTATTCGTTTATCTATGATAAGAATAGATACCAAGACAGGAGGCAACTTTGGAATGAACTTTCATACTGAGGAAATAGTTTTCATGACCCTTGGTTTGTGGTTGGGGAATTTAATGTTATACTTTCCCCTAGTGAGAAAATGGGACCAACTCATTCCACTATATCTTTAAGGGAGTTTAAATCTTCTATGGAGGCTAACAACCATATTGAAATTAATCTTACCGGTGCCATGTATACACAGTACAGAAGACACTATAACATAGTGTTGGATATAGAATTGGATAGAGCTATCAAAAAATATATATCTAGGGATAAGTGGAACACCATTTCTAGAATAAAACTTCCTAAACTTAATTCTTACCACCATATTATACTCTCAATCTATCTGTCAAATTCCATAATCTTTTTCTTCCCTTTATATTTTCCAACACTTGGTCATCTAACCCTGATTGTGCTAACATTATTAAACATTATTGGTCTTCCATGAAACATTGTAATGATTATTTTTCTTGTACCACTAAATTAAAAAATATCAAATAGTTTCTTAAAGGTTGGTGTAGTACCAAATCCAAACAAATTGATAATGACATTCTTCATTTGGAAGAATAACTTACCCAACTTTAAAGAACCATTATTGGCACCAATTTTGTCGTTGATCCGCAACATGAAATCAATATTACAAAAAAACTTGTGTCCTTTCTCACCTATAAATATAACATGAGAAAACAAATTTTAAAAACCAAATGAATTATGGATGGTGACAGAAACAGTAAATTATACAACTACCTTAAAGGAATTCAGAAATCTAATAGACCTTATGCCTTTATGAGAGATAGGGAAAACCTATTTGATATTGAGAATATCATTCCCAATCTTGTAGTCTATTATTTTGAAAATATCTGTAATGGAACTGACACTAACAAGGACCTTCTACCTGATGTCATCCAAGTTGTGGTCAATTATGTGGATAACTCTTTTCTTATTATTTTCCTTTTGATCATGAGTTCAGAGAAACTATCTTTAGTTTAAATCTTGACAGTGATCTGATCCCTAATGGTTTCAATAATGTCTTCTATAATAATTTTTTGGATGTCATGAAATCTTATGTTATTAGGATAGTTAATAATTTCTTTTATAATGGTATGCTCCCTTCATGGGTTGAATTCCCAGTTTCACTTCTTGATCCCCAATGTGTATAATGTCGTAGAAATTCACCAATTCAGACCCATTTTTTTACTTAATACCCTTTATAAAATTATCACCAAACATCTTTCCAATAAGATTTCTTCTATTATCATTAAAATAGTTTCATGGAACCAATTTGGCTTTGTTTAAGGTGGATCCATTTCAGATTGTATATGTCTTTCCTCTGAATGTACTAACATATTAAATAAAACAAACAGGGGTAAAAAATATTTCCATTAAGCTTGATATCTAGAAGGCGTTCGATACCATGGATTGGAGTTTTATTTTCAAGGTCCTTTGAAACTTTGGGTTTAACTATTCATTTATCTGTATAATTAAAACTCTTTTCAACTCATCCAACATATCCATCCATGTTAATGGATTTTCTAAGGGTGATTTTAAATGCACCAAAGGTGTCATACAAGGTGACCCTATCTCTATTATTCTTTTAAATATTTTGGAATATTACTTAAGCTGATTGATTACTCTCCTTGTCAAGAAAAAAAGATTAATCTAATTAAGGATTCTAGGAATTTGAATGTTCCCACACACCTTTTATATGTGGACGATATTATTCTTTTCTTACAAGGGGATAAATAGAATATCCAAAACCTTAAATGTTCCCTCTAACAATATGTATAGATTTATGGTCAAATAATTAATTTGAAAAAATTCTTTACCATTTTTGGGAAAAGGATTCATGCTTATAAAAAATCCAATATTATTACTGATTTATCTATTAATAAAGGATCCCTTACCTTCACCTATCTTGGTGTTGCAATTTTTTAGGGCAGCCCAAAAGCTTGTTATTTTTTCTAAAACTTTTGACCAAATCCTCCAAAAAATTTCATCGTGGAATGGAAAATCCCTCTCCGTGGCTCGAAGGATTTGTATTTTCAAATCTATGATTAATTCTAAAATGGTCTACTCTTTTAGGATTTATAAATAGCCAGATGGTATTCTTAAAATAATTAACGTAGCCATCAAAAACTTGGTTTGGAGTGGAAGCATGCTTGAAAGGAAATTGATGACTGTTCCTCGGTATACTAGTTGCAAACCATTAGAGAAGGTTGGTCTCAGTATAAAAAATCTCAAACTCTTTAATGATTCCCTACAAGCCACACTCACTTGGATCCCTTTCCATAACAACTCTGACTCCACTGATTTCCTTAAAAATAGAATTCATGACATACTAAAGAAGGGAAATTTGAATTGTATGAGCTCTTCAATTTGGAATTCCATTAAAAATTCCTTTTCCAACCTCCTGTCTAACTCTAGATGGATGGTGAGAAGAGACTCTTCCATGAATTTCTGGCTCGAAAAATGGGCTGGTTCTCCTCTCATATCAATGATTTTTCTTAATCAACTCCCTGATCACAGTAACTATGATATCAAGGAGGTTTTTATCTCTCACAATGTTAATTTTCTCGACAATGTCATTCATGTCATTAACAACTACCCTTTTTCCAGTACTGATGATTTATTAATGTGGGAGCCTTCTCATTAAGGATTTCTAGAATCATAGACTTTTAACACTCTTGGTTTTATAAATTCTAAAAATAATTTTAGTTGGATTTAAATTTTTAATAAATTATTATTAAAACCATCAAGATTTAATAAGATTTGGTGTATTTCTCATAAGAGGATTCCCACTAACACTTGTCTTTAGTCTTTTGGGATCTATATTTATTATAATTGTTTTCTTTGTAACCAATATCACGAATACATTAAACATCTTTTTCTTTCTTGTGTTATTTCTACTGCTCTGTGGAATTATGTTCTTGATCTTTTTGAGTGCATATGGTTACTTAGTTACTCAATTAACTCTCGACTTCAAAATTTTGTGGATCTTGAAGCCTCTCAACAAATCGATATCTTTTTCTAAACTACTGTATTTGAACATCTTAATGTACTCTAGTATGATAGGAATGATATTATTCATAAAAACTACTCCCATAGTTTACATGCTGGATGGATGAGGATATTCATCTCCAATTGGGAAGATGCTTCAATTTAAAATGGATTTTTATACAACAAAGAGAATGGATTTGGAATTTTGAATCGTCTTGGGGTTAAGGGTATTTACCCTCAACCTAGATGCACTTTTGAAGTGTTCTGGTAAGATCTGATCCCAAGCTAGATTATAATAAATGTTGACGGCGCATCTAAAGGAAACTCGGGCCCTTTAGGTTATGACACTATTTTTAGAAACCACTATGGGCAGATTCGTGAATGTTTCCATAGAACTTATGGAATCTCCTTGGCTATGGATGCTGAAATTATGAGCGTGATATATTCTATCTCCATCACCAAGTAACATGGTTGGAACAACATCTGGATTGAATGTGACTTGACAACTATCACTCATGCTATTTGGAATGGTGTGATGCACCTCGCATGGCCTCTTACAACACGTTGGATGGACTGTCTTCATTCTCTCTTGTACTTAAACTACATTATTAAACATGCCATTCGTGAGGAGAACATGGTGGTAGATGGTCTTACAAATATGGGAGTCAACCATGTCACCACTTGGTTTCATGACCTCCCGGTTGATTTACTATCCCTTTATGATATAAATTGTAAAATAATCTCGTCTTTTAGACTCATGTAATTCCTTGTTTTAATAGTAAATTTTGTTCTTTGGTCTTTGACCAAGGCACCTCCTTCTTCTAAAAAATTGAATAAATTTTCAGATCTCAATAAAAGTATAATGGTGAATTTTTATAAGATTTTGGAATGTAATAATCCAAATATGTTTCTAATTATATCCTTGTGGGGATAAAGTTGAATAAATATGAGTCTAGTACAATTGTTAATGAGAAATACTTTCATAAGATGATAGAAACTCTACATTACCCTATAGTCTCAAGGCCTAATATTGTTTATGTTGTGACTTTGTCTGAGAGGTATCAAAGTAATCCAAATGAATCACATATGTTGTTAGTAAATAGAATTATGAGATTTTTAAAAGGAACAACATCACATGGATTGTTATCTAAAATAAATTGTTTTATGAGGTTTCATGGTTATAATTCTTTTTATTGGTTTCTAGATTATGATGATATAAAATCAACCTCTAGAGGAAAATTTTTCTTCGATGAATGTTGTATAAGTTGGCGCAGTAAGAAATAAATTTTAGTAAAATTGATAATAGAGAAATCAAGATATGTTATAGGAACTCAATATTGTACTCAAATATTGTGGATTAATGTACCATTAGAATATTTGAAATTAAAAATTTCTAAACCATTGAATATATTTTAAGATAATTTTAGAGAAACTGATATTTCAAAAAATCATGTCCAACATTCAAGACCAAAACAAATTGATATAAAGTTTCACATTATAAAAAAGAATGTTGTTGTTGGAGATTATTTTGTTGAATATATCTCAATAAAGTATCAAATTGATGATATCATCACTAAATAAATGCCAAAATAATGGTCTTTTGAGTTGATGCTTCATATTCAGGTTCATCCTCCTCCAATGACTTCCTAAATCTCATAAGTAATTTCCCCACCAAGTTTTGTATTAAATTGACAAAGGGGGAGAAAAAGTAACAACCTTTTACTTTGTAAGAAGTTTTTTCTTATCTTTCATTTATGAATCTAAAGTTGTGGTTATCAAATAATGGGGTAGATAACAATCAAGGGCGAGAGAAAAAAATTGGGAAAAGATAAAAATGAGGGGGTTTATAGTTATATAGATATTAAATTTTTTATCAAAAATTGATGGAATTCCTTAAAAGATTACTTTATCTAGTAGTGTGCCGGAAATTGATTTTTTCACCATTTCTAAAAGCCGATTTATGGGTTCCTGGTACCCAAACATACAACCAAGGATAAGTAGAGAGAAAAAAGACACAACATAGACTTACACATCATAATAACTGGATTAATCTCCGCAACCCAAGCAGGAGTCCTCTTCACCGGTAGCTGATTCCCATTCCAGATTTCTCCAAAAACTTCCACTTTGAACACGGCTGCGAAGTTGTTCCAGAACAGATTGATCTGGGGTAGCCTTCTTGGTCTTGCTTCCCTTCTTAAAAGCCAAAGTTGCCTCCTTATTCTGCTTTGATGAAGATCTAGTCTGCATCGGCCTCAGAAGAAATGAGTAATCCTTCCTAGGTCTTCTTCTTGGAGTAGCGGACAAAGGACCATCAGCTGTGGGTATCATCTGATTCCCACATTTAACAACATCACTAATGGATCTACCAACTGGACCACTCATGTTCTCTTTCCCTCCCACTGAAATCTCCCTCCCAGTTCCATCTCGCTCCCTTAAATTAGCAGCAGTAAACTCTGTGTTGATTCCCAGCTTTTGAACTGGAGTATTGCACTCCATCAAAGGTGGCCGCCAGTCTTCAATAGGAACATTTTCCACAGGAGGTATGGCCATGTCCCCCAGCCCCTGATCCGTACTCACCACCAAAGGACCGCTCCTTTCCCCATTATAATTATTATCCTCATACATGACACCTGCTTCCTATCCCTGCCAATCTGTCTGTTGATCCTCCTTGGATTCTTCACCAACCGAAGCAGGATCATGCACCCTGCGATCAGCCTGCTGGTCTTCAACAATATCGAGACTATCAGCCTCCTCCAAACCCATGTCCAACACATCTTCAGACAACCCTTGAAACCTGTTACTCAAATCTAAAAAAGGTTTGGCCAACGAGTCGAGGCCTTTAGCAGCCTTAGCACACGTGGAGACAATCTCTGCAACACTGCCGACCCTTCCTTCCTCGCTTTGAGATGTACACAGATCACCCATGGGAGCAACGGGTACTCCCAAGTCCCTACTTAACCATTGGAAAACCTCAGACACCAGCGGATTACCCTGCGTTGCCTTAGCACCGGCAGATTCAGACACCCGATGAGAACTTGCCCCCTTCTCATCAGAACAACATGGACCCCCTCCTTTGTCAGCCGGTTCTGCAGCTCTCAAAACCAATCCCTCTTGAGCGCCATTACAAACACCAAACTCAGATATCACCGAATCAGACTTCCCATCACCACGGGTCTGCATCAACCGAGACTGACTCTCCCTTAGGCAAACTTCAACTGAATGGCCCAATCGCTTGCAATAACCACAGAAATCGGTCCAGTTCTCATAGATGACTTTCTGTTTGCACCGGTAATCCTCCCCGATAGTTATCCAAATAGAGTCAAAAGGGATGAGGGATGCATCCATCTCGACACACACAAGAGGATTCACCGGATGGCATACCGCCTCGGTATGACAATCCAAGCAGAGGTATCTACCAATCATATTTCCCAACATGCATATAATCGACGGGTTTTGGAACGGTAACTGAAGAGATGTAAAACTTACCCAGACAGCAGTTGAAGGAGTGTCACGGTTCATATGTATATCAAAGGACCAACGCAAAATCAGGAAAGAAGATCCCTTAAAGCTGCGTGGAGCCCTCGCCCATGCTCAGATGAGGTCCTCCTCTGAATCTAACCTAATCATAATTTGTTTGCTGTCCAGTAAACTAACCACTGCTCTATCTCGAAGATCCCAAGATCCGAAGACAAAGTGGTCGAAATCATCCACAAAAGGTCTCATGTACTTGAACCGGGCCACCAGGGTGAGATTAAGCAGGGTCGAGGCTTCTGAGAACTCAGAAGAGGAAAGAGGGAGATTCGGCAGACCATCGATTAAATCTGGAACTTTAGGGTTTAAAGAAGACTTCAGAAACTGAGGAAGAAACTCAGGGTTTGAGAAGGGGCGAAAAGGCCTAGGATTTCCATGAGACAACGAAACCCCCTCCCCCACTGAGGGGGGAAGAGCCGGCGCAGAGGCCGCCGTCTTCACCGGTCGCGGAGGAACCCTTGAAGCCTTCTCCCGCCGTCCGGGCACCAGAACTCGTTTAATTTATCTAGTAGTGTGGTATTTGGACACTCTCTATTGAAAAAAGCTATGTTTTGATAAATGTTGAAATCATTGAGTTGGATCAAAACTTTTGTTGGAAAAAATTATCCTCCAAGTCATTTTTTTTAATGAAAAGTCATATTAGGGAAAAGTGGGAAACAAAAATATTACACCTTACATATTCTAAATTCAAACCGTCCCAAATTCAAATATCAAAAGCGTTAGGCATAATTGTGGGAAACAGCGTGTTAGTGACAAGTCCCACAGATCACGCTGCCACCCAAGAAACATGTGTCACAATCATCATCACAAAACCATCGTCATCAACACATTGTCACCATCCACAACAAACATCGATCCATCACCTTTTGAATCACCACGCTTGCGAGAACCCCACCAAAGAACACCAGCACCGTTATCAATGTCTCATAGTCTTCCCTTGTTAGAAAACTCAACCATTGTCAGCATTCATACAATCATCATAAAAACCAAAATCCTATTTCAAACCATCATCGAAGAGACAGTCACCCACCTAGAGACCAAAACCTACTCGAACCGCACCTCCCAGAACCTCCTTGAAGAATCATGCACAATACCAACTAGGAAAGGAGTTCAAGACCAAGACCCCAGTGTAGGGTAGAGAAGGAGGGATAGGTATGGGACTACACCAGAAGCCACATTGTTGACCAAATCAGAGAAGAGAACCAACATCAAATAAATTGAACCAAGATTGCCCATCCATATCTATGCAGACAAAGAACCTGAGCTGATACCACTTCCAACCCTCCTCCATCATCATCCCAAGAAGACCCAGATCTTGAATAGATCCTGACTAATGTGAGTTGAAGATGATAGGAAGTCCAGTAAGGGTAGTGGAGAAGAATCGAACCGGATACCAACACCAGTGCCGACCCAAGCCATATAAATATATAAAACATAGACCCATATGGGGGTTTGGTGCAATGGGATAAACCGAAAGAGAGATGGTAAGTGATGTAAAATACCCACACCAGCAATCCACATCAGACAGGAGGGTAGATTAAGTGAAAAGTGAGAGAAGGGAGTAGAAGGATCCACACTTCAGGAATAAGGGAATGTGGAGGCATCAGGGTGTGTCATTGCAGCTGAGAAGACCCTCAAAACCCAAGGAGAAAATAAAGGAGGAGGCATCAGATGTTTTGAGAGCCAGACGAGTGTAGAGCCATTTGAGAAAAAGTCTAAGTGTTTGAAAAATGGAGAGTGGTAAAAGTTGTGAATGAAATTTGTCAAAAAAATCCAAAGGGGATATTGAAGAACCTTTGGGATGTTTTTTTATCAATTTTTTTTATCAATGTTTTTTTATTTTTTGGAAACTAATATTGTGTAAAATATTTTTTTTGAAAAATATGTGAATGTTTCGGAATTTATGAACCCAACCATGAAGGGGGAGAAATGTTTTTTTAGAAATTTATTTTCCAGACCTAGAGGATAAACTAAGAAACACATGACATATAGTATCAGACTGAGAATTACTAGACAAATTTTTTTAAGGAGATGAAATATAATATTTTTTCAATACTATTCATAGGACTCAGGTCCATCGCCATCAAGAATAATTTTATGTTTCTGATATAATTATAGTTGTTTTGAAATAATGTGATGTCATGAGGTATAAATTTCTATTAATTCTATGTGTGTTGATTCTATGCTGATATCATATGTTCACACTTTCATGAAATAGTCATGATATAAGAATGATTTTATGTTTCAAGAGTTATGAATTCATCTGTATGAAGAAACGTGATAAGATGAAGATGTAGTTTTTTATTTAGATAAATAAATTAAATATGCAGATAATCAAATTCAAAATAATCAAGAGGCTGAAATTATTGACTTATAGAAGTTTTCATTTATCATAATCAGGGAAATAAAGAATTTTTTGAGTTAAAAAGTTATAATATTTCTAAATAGGTTGAATGAAGATCATGATGTGAGGAGATAACGTTCTTAAATATTCTATCCTTGAGTCAAATGATTCTATTCCAATATTGATGTTATCATAAATCATGAAAACTCTCATGATAATTTTTTTTAAGAAATGGAGGAATCGTAAGGATTTTATCAGTTCTGATAATGAAGAAATTTTTTTCATCATATCTAGGTTTACTAGACATAACACTTTTAGAATTCTAAATTAGTTATAGCTGATAACGTTTGATGAATTTCAAAGATACAGAGTGGGGTTCAGATTATAATGAGAATTAAATTGTAATGAAAAATCCATCACTATGATGATTCCATCATACTAAAGCTGATGAAGTTCTATCAAACTGAATCAGGGGAGGAATGTAAATTGGACTATCATTGGTGAGAAAAATTAATTGGAATGAATCTAAATAGGAAGTTAAATCAGATAGAATCTTAGAATGAAATTTAATAAGAAAAAAATTGGTAAAGAAATTCAATCATACTAAATATGATGAGTAAATTCAATTAGGAATGGGATGAGGAAAGTCCATCGTAATGTTCTCAGAAGGTTCCATTGTAATGAGATGAGGAAGTTCCATCGTGATGAAGAAACTTTAGGATGTCTGAGACGACTGATTATTGAGTAGAATAAAGATTTTTACATAAGATTAGTGATGATTTAATGCAGAAAAACTTGAAATTGAGATATGTGTAGATCTTGATGTTTTTTGAATTTGAGTAAGTGGGAAAAGTTTTTCAATTTACTACCTTTTTCATTATGGAATTCATGTAAATAGAAGCACAATATATTTACACATTGCAACATTTTTATATGAGATGAAAAGGAGGAGCCATGAAGAATTCAATTCAAAGTTATCTTTCCGTAATATGACCACATTAGAAGGTCATACATATGAATGTTTTTTTATTGTATTGAGGAAGCTGAGACTGAGAATTTTAGAAAATTTTGAGTGATGAAAATTGAGAAGGGTTGCATTATAATGAGTCTATCTGAAAGAATTCATTGGACTAATTCCATCAGACGTATACCCATCAGACTGAGAGGATTAGACCGAACCAGATTTGAATGTGGATCTAGACAAAGTACATGTTTTGAAATTTGAAAAAGAAGTCTTTATTCTTTCTTTGGATTAACTGTTTATAATAAAACTTTATAAACTAATGGGAGTCAAAATAATACTTCCTATCAGAATATAGAAAGTTTCAAATAGGATCTAGAACAATATTTATTCACTTCTTCATAATAGTTGATATGTATAGACCCGTGATAGTGGTTATAGAAAGGATTTAGTTTCTCACACTGAGACTGAACCTTGTATATCTCATGTTCTTTACTTTCTTTCCAATTTTTTCATGCATTATTATTTACTAAAAGATGATAAGTATGTAAAATTTAACTGGTTTTTGGAGTGATGTTTCTAAAAAAATTGAAACATGTAAAAGTGACCAACTAATTCACCGCCCTCCCAGTTTTTATTTGATCCTTTGGAAATTAAATTTTGGAAAAGTCCCCCACCATATCATATTCATGAATAAGGATAAAATGAGCCGACATCACGAGCCAATACACTATTAAGCATATGGAATCATGTTTCGGAATAGTCCTTGGTTGACCTGTTACAAAAACTATAGCTAACTGATCCCATTTCCACATGATAATTTGTAAAGAATGCAGCATACCCACTTTTTGTTGGTGCTCTTCCATAACCAGATGACAGGTGTGTCATTTTGAAAAAAACTCAAAAACTTTTATTTTCATGACTAGACAAAATAAAATTGTAATTCTAGTGCGTTATACATATTTTATATCCTAGGAAAAATATACCACATTAAATGGTGGTAATTATAAAGAATTTTTTCTTAACAATCCAATGGTTTGACCATTTGATCTTGGAACCACAACACTGATCTATTTTCAAGCTTCCATCCCTAAATGTTATCTATACAATTGAGTTTTAGCCTTATAGAAACACATTAAAAATAAAATGTATGGGACTCTTTAACCTTTTCAATCAATTCAAGAATGAACGAAACTTGATGGAAAACTACCACACTACCTTCATCTTCAAAATCTAAGAACATGTTGGAAACCACTGACATTAGCTTCCATTAATATACAGATTATTTCACTAACTGGCTATATGACATTCTATTTAATGCTTCCACATTCTGTTATCGTTACTGAGGGTATACATTTAATAAAATTTAGAAATTTGATGATATTTAATCGATATTCTTTTTCTCAGAATCAAATCTCTTTGTGAGAAATTGTGTTTTAATATCTTATGATCCATAAAAACCATGATTTTTTCACCAAAAGGATAATGTTTACAAATCTTCAAATAATTGACCACGATAGCTAATTCTAAATCATGTTTTTGGTATTTAATCTATTGAAATAATAATTTTCTTGATCCGTAAGCAACAACATGATCTCCCAACAAGAGAACACAACCCAACTCAGAACTTGAAGCGTCATAATACACCACATAGCCTTGTATTGATTCTATAAATATCAATATTGGTGATGATGTAAATAAAACATTAGGTTCTTGAAAATATTTCATTCATTCATCATTCCATTTTAATGGAATATTTTCCCTTGTCAAAGCGTTCACTGGGGAATATAGTTATGAAAATTCAAGAATAAATTATTGGTATTAACAAGACAAGTCTAGGATACTTTGTATCTCAAAGAAATTATTCGGAGGTTTACAAGAGATCTTATCCTCTATCTTTTACGGATCCATTGAAAGTTATTTTCCATATATAACATTGCCTACGAAACATACTGCTTATATACAAAAAACAAACCTTGAATGTTTTCCATGTATACAATGGTCCTCCAAGATAGCCAACTTTATCACCAAGTGTTGCTCATGCTCAACCTTTATCCTCTAATACCCTATTATGTCATCCAAATACACCACCATAAAAGAATCCAAATACATTTGAAATATTGGATTCAAAAATTTCATAAATACATATGTTTCATTCATAAGACCAAAATTCATAATGACATCCTCATAATGGCCATATATACTCCTATAATATTTCATGGAATAACCTCTTTCCAAACCCATAATTGCAAATATCATGAATGAAATTAAATTTTAAAGAATAATTGGGATCCCTTTTATTGATAAAATAGATCATAAATGCATGAAAGATGATAATGATCCCTTATTTTGAATATTTTTATCTTATAAAAATCCACACAAAGACAAATAGTTTCAACTAATGTCAAGGTCACAGATTATCACTATTATGAGACAGTCCCAACTGCTGGTGTAATCAATCCCAGTCCACTTGCCTTCAAAATTAATTCTCCTCTAAATAGATTCACAATTCCATAATTAGTTATAAAACTAACCCCTCTCGTATAACAATCAATGTGATATTTGAACATTTTCAACCAATCCATACCTAGGATCATTTCATAGTCACATATCTCAAGAATAGAGAATACCAAATAAGGTTTTTCCAATCGATAGTCATAATAAATTCTTTGATCATAAATTCTTGACATTCCCTTTTTCCAATAAGAGTTTTATGTTTCAGAATAGAAGGAATCTTCTCAACATGAAAACACAAAAGATAAACAACATAAGAAACAATGAACTAATCATATAATCTGCATCAAACAAATCATTCATAAGGGTAAAATTCATAATATTCAAAACTATCACCATTAATGTTCCTAATAGATCATCCATGACAACTTTTTGAGATCCATACCATTTATTACTCACCACACATTTCTCTTTATTTCCATGTTGAAACTACACTAGTTTAGGACTCATGGTATTCCTAGAATCACAATGTCATTATCAGTTTTCCCGACGAGAGATATTCTGTTTCACTCATCTCATTTGATCATATGATGCCTGATAATCATGATATGTGTCCCTAGATTCTAAACTATGACCACTATGACAATAACACTATAGATATCCCATATTATTTCAACTATGTAATACTATATGTGGTGTTGTAAAATATAACTTCAGGTGACCAAGAGAACCACATTGAATGTAATCTGACTAACCATATAGTTTAGGAGGAAGATTCAATGATCCTTCCATTTGATTATTAGTCATACCACCCCCTTTCAGATAGTTTCTCCAAATTCTCTAATTCCCAACATTAGAGTTCCCTCCAATTTCCATAGGTTTCAGCATTCTTTCTCTAATCGTGTTTCTGGATATGTCTCTTTCTAGAACCTTTTCACAATTAACTATCTCTATATAATCAAATATATAAAAAATTTAAATCTTTGAAAAAAACTCAAGCCTAAACCACAATTTATAGATGTGTTCCTTCAATGGAAACATCCAAAAACTTCTAGTGAAAATGGATTAAATTAAAAAAAATTAGTATTATACTCTATCATTATGAGTATTCTTTCTTTCAACTAAAAAAGATTCTAGTTCATACAATCCAGAATGTATTAGGATTTAATTTTCTGTTAAAAAATTCTTCAAAATCCCCTCATATCAGTCCTTGGTGTAATTTAGCTTAAACTGATAAATCCCCCCATTGGCATGAAATATCATCAAGAATGAACATTTCCATCTTCACTTTCTAGTCTATAAGTGTACCAATGAAATTTAAGATCTAATTTATCTTATTTAACCTGACATCTTATTTTTTTGATTTTGAATCATTCCCAAAATATGGGTATACTATTATTTAGTATGTAAATCAAACGATCAACTTTCATTGTCTCAATCATTCAGTTCCCTCTATCTAGAGCATGAGAATAATGAAAATTAATTTGAACAGACTTCTAGTTTACCTATGGATCAAGTGAAACCACATTCTCAATAGCATCCTCTTATCGGTTTCTATGATGCATACATGGTTAAATTTTCTAAAACCAAAATAAAACTATCATTAGTATTACTCTATAAAAACTAAAGTCTTATAAATTTTAAATTAACCACATCTCACAAGTCACAACTATGATTTTTCAGAAATAAAAATTTCATCTTTGAAACCATTTTTGAAAATTCCACCATGCTTTTAAAAAATCAAACCATTTTCAACTCTTTTAAAAAATATACACATTTCCACGAATCATAAATCGTTACATAGAATGAATTATGAAATCCTATTGGGAATTCATTTCTATCAATGTACGTCATAGTCTTCTCATTGGCTAAACTCACGAAGATGAGGTTATAACTACTAAAAGTGTCTCAAAACACTCATTTACCCAAAAAAAACATGCTAACATGATGTTCAACATAAATAGGATAGATATAATTTTTTATAGTCTATATTTAATGATTTAATTATCCTAATCATGACAAAAAACCCAACTCAATGACAGAATTATTGATTCCTTATAACCAAAAAAAGTTGATATCATTTTCAACGTTCTGAACCTCACCCATTAGCTAGGGATGAGGTGGTGGGTGTGCCACTGTCATTAGGTGACATCTCCAATACACTAATGGATTGAAATAAATTTCAAGGTCTCTATAGAAAATTGGGGGAGGATTTTTTCAAGGATGATAAAACAACCAAATAATGATAAAAACAAAAACAAAACCTCAACATGATGCATGAGTATAAGAATAAATTTTTTAAAAAACCCAATCCAAAAGAAAACAATATCAAAATACAAATTATAAATCAATTGGAATAACTAAAGGAGTCATAAGAAAAAAAACCAAAGACAAAAAAACATCAATCAACAAATCCCATCCTAATCTAGCTCTAACTCAATAAACCGCACCAAAGGAATCAAGAAGCATCACTAAATAACTATGATACCATTCCTTTATATGTGTCCCAATAGGTGACATATGTAAATGAACAAGGAGAATATCTCATCAGGATATGGAGCATTTGGACCTTATTTCCTGGTCACCTGGACCGGACATCCAGGAGTTATCACCTTCCCGCTGCGTGAGGAGAATCTCTCAGAAGGATATGGAGGTTTGCATGTCCTTTTCTCTGGGGAACCAGTTTAGATTGTTGTCTCTCCCTTCCTCGCCCATCTGTATCTCATCTCAACTCTCACAGGAGATTATTTATATGGCCCTGATGAGTAGCCTGAATTTTCCCCCAGATGGATAGAGGGAGAAGAATGGCTTGTCAAAAGGTGTTGAAAAATAATTTATGGTCTCTCGTTTTTCTCCTCAACGACGACTTATTTTTTCCTTAGTTCAAGGAGAGTCAGGGGCAGGTTCCATGGATCATCTTCCATCGATAAGGAATCCTCACTTGGATGATTTAGATAGTTTTTTTAAGAAGGTGATTCTTTCCCCAAAACGGAGCAACTGTAAAGATGGTTTTTCTGGACCAATTACCCGCTCGAAGGCCAAGGAAAAAGGTCTTTTTTTCTTCTTCTCGGTTATCTATTTCTCCATTTCAGAAGGCCTGTAAGGGATCATTCTAATGTGTTCACTCATTATCTGGAATTCATGCAGCTTTGGAAGTCAAGACATGCGTGCTTACTTGTCGTCAGAAGGCAGGAAGTCTAGGGTGTCTTTGGTTGTGATTTTGGAACAGAAGAAAGACTCATCAAAATTATCTCGGATTGCTAAGAAGATAGGTTTTACGAATTATTTTCATGGAGGTTCGATCAATTCATAGATTTTGATTGGATGGAAATGCAGCATCTCAGTGGTAATTCGGAATATTATGCCTCAGTGTATTGACATGAGGATTGATGTTGGTGGATTTAGACTTCTTTTCTCGTTTGTCTATGCGAGTACTGTGGTGAGCGGAAGAAGGGAACTTTGGAGTCACCTTGAGGCAATGTAAATAGCTTCCCTACCATTTTTTGGTGGGTAGGGATTTCAACACCATTGCGGATGTTTCAGATAAAAGAGGAGGAGCTGGGTTTAACCAGGAGGGGATAATGGAGTTTCAAGAGTGCATGGGACACACAGGTCTGTTGGATTTGGGCTTTGTGGGGTCTAAATATACATTGTGCATCAACCATAAAGGCTCTAACCACATCTGGAGTCAGCTGGACAGATGTCTCACAAACATGCAAGGTTTGGATCTCTTCTCAAGAACCTTGATAACACGTCTTACACGTATCCTATTGGATCATTCTCCCCTACTGATTGAAGTCAGACGTGAAGTGGTGATTGGCATGTCATTTCATTACTCAAGTGAATGGCATCGTGATCATACGTTCATGTAACTGCTGAGAGTTTCTTGTCTTATGGAGGAAGGAGAACGGTCATGGGGAGGGCTAGAAAATCGTCTCAAACGTCTAAAACCGGATATTAGAGGTTGGCTGACCAATCAACCAGATATTTCAAATGGGGTGTCTAGCATGCAAGATGAGGTGGGAAGATTGGAAGAAGACCTCCAGGCTTCATGGTATGAGAAAATTTTTATTATTTTATGTGATAAGAAGGTTTCCCTTGCTGAAAAACTCTTGGAGATGGAGAGAGTATACAAACAACGGTCTCAGGTAAGATGGTTAAGAGAAGGAGATAGAAATAATGCCTTTTTCCAGGCCTGCATTAAAGATAAGAGAAGCATGAGGATCAATCTAAAACTATAGGATGGGTCCTACATGTCAGATGTGAATATTGTTGGGAATATAGCTTTGGATCACTTTTAGGGTCTCCTGGCATGGGGGACTACTCTGAGTTTTGAGAGGGATGCTCTAGATTGTCCGGATTTCTTGAATTGTCTGCCTCTTTTGGTGAATGAAATGGGTAATTCCTGTCTTTCCTCTATCCCTCAGAACAATGAGATAAGGGAAGCATTGATGAGTATGTTGATGGAGAGTGCTCCCGGACCAGATGGTTTTCCAGCTTCCTTTTTCATTGCGGCATGGGATGTCATGGGGTCACATGTTTTGAATGTGATACAAGATTTCTTTGGGGGTGGGTCGTTGATTAGGGGTGTGGCATCGTCAAGGGTGGTTCTTGTACCTACGATCAAGGACCATAGTCTCCTTAATCACTTCAGGCTCATTTGTCTCTCCAATGTATCTTATAAGATTCTATCCACGGTTATTGGTAGGAGACATTCCAGAATTATTCCCAAGGTGATCTCGGTGGAGAAACATGGTTTTGTTCAGGGTCAAAGCATTTAAGGGTTGGTTGGAATTGCTAGTTAATTGGTTCATGACATCAAAAAATGTACAGTGGGATCCAATATCATCTACCAAGTTGACATGAATAAGTCCTATGATATAATGGAATGGAGTTTTATCATTCGTGTTATGAGGGGGATCGGTTTTCAGGAACGGTTTTGCGACATTTATTTCAAGTGTTATTCCTCGCCCTGGCTCTCGGTTTCTATGATGGGGAAGTGTTTTGGTTTCTTTAAAACTGTGCAAGGTGTTCGATAGGGAGATCCACTATCTCCATCTATTTTTTTCCTTGCTCATGATGCATTGTCCAGGAATTTGGTTAGAGGCTTAATGGAGGGAAAGTTCAAATTGTTCCATGGAAGTAGGAATATAGGGAGCATCTCACACTTAATGTTTGCTAATGATTTATTGCTTTTTCTGAATGGAAGTGTTAGATATTTGAAGAATCTCAGAGACATCTTGTTAAGTTATGGAAGGCTTAGTGGATAATCTATCAACCCTTTGAAGAGTCACGTGTTTATTTCAGATAAATTCTCTGGAAGAAGATGTATGGTTATTCAGTTGATCCTTGGTTTCATGCAAAAGAAGATTTCTATTTTGTACCTTGGAGTACCGATTTCTTGTGGCCAAATCAAGAAGCTTAATTTCAATGAGATTATTGATCGTCTTTGGGGAAGGATTTTCAATTGGAAGAACAAGTTATTTTCATTTGGGGGATAGTTTATGCTCATTAATAATGTTCTGCTGTCCATTCCCATGCATATCTTCTCGGTTATAAAACCACTGAAAGGTGCTATGGAAAAAATGAAAAGTATTCTTACTACCTTTCTATGGGATGATAAAGTGGAAGGTTGGAGTCATTGGGCATCGTGGGAATGGATGGCCCGTCCAGTGGATGAAGGAGGTGTTGGTCTCCATGATATCCAGGACACCATCCTAGGATTACAAGCTAGATTATCCTGGGAAGTCATTGTTGGGGAGACACTTTGGGAGATATATTTCAGAATGTGGTATGGCAGGAAGGGAGATTATAACATGCAGGGCATGACTAGACTGGCCAAATGCATGTTTTCACATATGGAGCATTTGTCTTGCTACGTCAGGTGGGTTGTGGGCTGGGGAGGATATTAGCTACTGGGAGGATAACTGAATAGGTGAAAGGCTTGCCTTCTCTGGTTGCCCATCTCCTCGTATTTCGTTCAGGGAAGCTAGTGACAGGTTTGATTATATTCATGCAACACTTAATTCAACTCAGTTAAACCTGTTTGAAGGCATCGTGATGAGTGATGATCCAGATTTATTCTGTTTTATGGAAGAAAGCTCTGGTAGGTATGATGTCCAAAACTATAGGACAATTCTTCAGAGAGATCCCCCTGTGGAGGATTGGGGACCGGTGTCTTGGTGCAAGGAGATTCCTATGAGAATGAACTTCTTGGTGTGGAGGATCAAAAATAGAGAAATACCGACGGAGAAAAATATACAGAAAAAATGGGTCTGCATGGTTTCATGATGTTACTGCTGTGAACATCTGAGGTCAGAAATGACGGTCCATTTATTTTTCCAAGGGCAATGGGACTCTTCACTATAGGCACTCTTCACACATCCTCCATTCCCTGATGGTGAGTCCTGGTCTCCCCAAGAATTTATGTTGGCTTGGATCTCCGGTACAAAAAATAGAGCAATGGAATAGACTGTTAGGATTATCATTCTGGTTGCTATTTACTGGGTCATATAGGAGGTGAGAAATAATGTTACACTGGGATCCAACAGATAGTTGTTTTATATCTAGTTTCGGATGAAGTCTCTCATAGTGGAACTGGCCTCACTTGTCAAAGGTGGGCTATCTTCAGTTACAGTTTGAAATATTTTTAATCATCCCTGCATACAGCAGGGTGGGAGAGGATGTTGAGTAAGGTGGCAGCCTCTGTGATATGGTTTGAAGCTAAACATTGACAGTTCCTTCATGGAGGGAGTAATGAGGTGTGGTGGTTTGCTTCGGGACTATTGAGGCTCTGTTATTCTTGCCTTTAGTGACTTTTATAGTCCGGGGAACTCTTTGGGTGTGGAAGTTCGGGCTCTTCTCTATGGATTTATGGTTTTTAGGTGGAGTGGTTTACAGGTGACAGAGGTGGAGTCAGATTCTGAGGTTCTTGTTAAAGCGTTACAGGGAAACCATGAGATACCTTGGGATTTGATTTTTCTCATCCGAAGTTGCATGTCAGAGACCATTCATGGGAAGATTATTCATCATAGTTGGAGGGAATCTAACATTGCAGCAGATTCACTTGCTCGCTTGGGTAGATAGGATGAGGCACTTTTGATCTATGATATCCAGCATTATCTTCCCCTTGAGTGTTTTACTGTGGTGCAAGGGGATGCCCTTATACTTCACTATCTTCGTCCTCCTTGAAGGGAAGTTCTTTATTTTACTTGATCTTTTTTAAAATAGTAATAAAAAATAACTTTCATCATTACACTAAGATAAATCTAGCTATAACCAATTATATTTAACAATATATATAAAAATAGTTCAAAATAATTTCAATAGTTTATATCAAAACCAAAGAAGTTCCTAGTAAAACCATTTCACAACCACAAACCCTTTTCTCAAATCCATTTGGCATACCATTCAATTCCATACATACATTCCAAGATGATCGATCTATAATCATTATATGTCTCTTATATATCAACCAATTCATCACAAGGAAACCAATACCATGTTCCATTAAACCTATTTCACTGAGCACCAAGTCATATTTCTACCAGGCTTCATAAAATTAAACATGAACACACACCCCCAAGTATGCCAAAAACCATTCCAAAAAACAATTACCACAAACCTTTAATTTATTTTAAACATCTTAAAAATCATCATCCATTCATCGAAACCAAATTTTAATAGAAAAAAATTAATTTTAATATCATGAACCAAAATCACTTTCAACAAAACCAACCAATTTTCAAAATTTCCTAGAAAACAATACAAAAGAGGATTCCCTCAAATCACACAAGTGTTTCAAAAAAAATTCAATCAATTCAATCAATTTCAAATAAATAAATCAAGTTATAATTAACAGATAATGAGAAATAATCCACATTCCCCTCAATCAATGGAAAAAAATAAAGAATGACACAACAACTTCAAAAAACCTGATTATATATTCTAGATCAAATATTAGATCTTGTTCCCTTCTACCAAAACAATCATTTCTCATCAAAATTGAAATCAAACTATGTAGATATATCAGAATAATACTAGATCTATGCTTCCAAGAGAAATAATAAGAATATTTCTTGGAAAAATGATGAATAATGAGAACTAACAGATAAAAACATTCCTCCAACATGATTTAATTCACCTAAAAATCACTCTCGGGTTTAAAGGAATTTTCTCTCCAGACTTAGGAGGAAGAGTAATTCAATATATGAATATTTTTGGGTGTAAGAAAAAGAATTAAGGAGGTAAACTGAGTTAGATACAAAACTTTTGGATCAATGTTTTCTTATTAGAAGGTTATAGTGCATGGTTAGGAAAATCATGCACTAACCATGCAGGAGCCACTATCTCAACCCACACATTTCATTTTTAGATCATGTCGTTACAAAAAACATGCACCAATAATGCTATTCTCCATTGTTCAGAATTTCAATCCTTCTCTCAGTCATCCACATGGTTTTTAAAAATAGTGCACCTACCTAGTGCCCATTATTTAATTTTTATGATTTTGTGGAGATGTTATATGGTTTCTACTGACCATTCTCAAACTATGAACCATCATAGAATCCTCCAAAACACCTAAAACCATCCCAAAACACAACCCAAACATATTATATAATTAAAATTCATAAATGAAGGTTCAAGTATGTGAAATTAGGGATTCTATAAGACAAGTGTTTCCCTTTCTATAAATCATGTAAAATTTACCATTAGTTCTCCAACCTTTCATCATAAAATTCTCAATCTTCCCTTTATGATTTCATCCCTTGTAATTGAATATTACTTCTAAACTTGAATCCCAAATATAAATTACACACAAAAATAATGAAATATTATTTTATCATAAATAATATTTGTATTATTAAATTGATCACCAATGATTTGAGTCTTTCCACTTCATTTAATCTTGAATGCTCTATAATTTCTTCCCTTTATATTATGACTTTCTTTAGAAACTTCCCAAAATTATGATTCTTCATTGAACTATTTATTTTGATTTAATATTCAAATAGTTGAATCAATGAAATAATTTATTCTTTAAAAGAATCAAACTTATTTAATTTATCTTTGAGAGATAAGTTTGGATCATCATTAATAATAATATATTCATTAACATTTAATATATAACTCATTGATTTTTGAATTTTATACGGTTAGTTTCAAAATCCTCTATGAATTTCTCAGGAAGATCAACTCCAACATCATATTATTATTATAATTTGAAGATTTATTCAACAGACCTATAATTTTTATATTCTTATTTATTTTAAAATAAATCTCCTTGAAATATACTTCTAATTCAACCAAGAGAGAAAAAACTCTCTCTTCTATACACATTTAATCTATAACTTTATCTTCTATTTTCCATCAATTAAATCATAGAATATATTCTATCTGAGATAAAATAAACTTCAATTTATTCTAATGAATCGGTTATATAATCTTATTCTTACTTGTTAATAATCACATTCCCTTAAATATGTCTTCCTCCTGAGATCCCATAATTGAAATTTCTTATAGGGGAAATTATTTTTCTATCTTGGTGGGAATTCATACACACCAGCCTCATTATCATATATCATTAGAAACCTAGTGAGGTTTTTTTGAACCTTCCCACATCAAAAATAAACTACATGTAGCCTGAACTAAACTCTGCCTTTGACTATTTTAAGCATTCTTGTTATATGTTATAAGTAGTCATCACTTAAATCATCTTCATTCCAAACTTCATAGAGTTTGTGATTCTCAATATCTTTATATAACATCACCCTTTATGTTTGTTCCAAATAACTATTTGAATTTACCCATACTTCATAAGATACTAGTTTTCTATGTGAATCATCAATATATAACTCACCAAGGTTTGTATCCTTAAGAGTTGATAAATTTTGGTTGTATAGATATATTAATCCTCTAATAATATTATTTATAATATCAAAATCCATGATTGTATAACCAACTCCTTATATATAATAAAAAAATCTATTATAAAATTAATGAAACCACCTCCATTTCCACTATTAATAATTTTTAGATCATCAAATCTATTTTACATGGAGTCAAATTCATTCCATATACTTTTGGGTCACCTTTAAAAATATTACACTATTTATCCCAAATAACATCAATCGTTAAACAGTCCATCAACTTTATATAAATATTTTTGAACATATCACTTAATAAGTAATTTTGATCCGTGGAACCATCATTCAACAACCTTTTTCCATCTTTCTCCATTGATTTTCTTATGGGATAACTTGCTTATATCCCATGTTATAAACTAGAGAGTACATTTAATCTGAGCTATTATATATGATGTCTCATCCTATTCTTCCTTACAATATAATTTCATCCATTCAAAATGGTAATGTGTTTATATTTGAAACATTATTCATGATAAAACCTTCTATTTAACATATTCAATAAATAAATAGTTTCTCTGATAACGCATGTTATTACTTGTGGTCCTACTAAACACCTAATGAGGGGGTGAATTAGGGTGTACTGAAATTATAAATTCTCTTATAAATTAATTAAATATTGTATTTATGTTTAAAATGACACCTTGAATCTGATTTTTTATCAAACTATTTTAAATAAATATAATTTTCATAAACACGCAAATTTTACAAGGCTTTCCTATACAAGTTAAATCCAAGGATCATATGTGAATGATTTGTTAATATAATGATTAATCACTACTTCACTAGTATGTGACTACAACTTTATAAATATATCAATGGACCACTAAGATCCATATCTACATAATCTAATCTATGCACTATTTTTAAGTGGGATAATAATAGGTTCAACTCATAGGTTATTATTAAAAGAGTAAAAAGTAAGTTTTAACCCCAAATATCATGGTATTTATCTATAATGTTCTAATTATTTGATTTCATTTATCTAATGATGTTCACTAATAACTCTAGATTAATTCCTAAAATTATATATAATTTGTCCTCATATACTTCAAATAAAAAAACAATATTCAATATTCTTGAACATCCAATACTATGTTCCTTTGGATATTCAATTATATTCCTTTTGTAGTGTGAGATTATATTCATAAGCATTGAAACATCCTTGATATATAAAGAATGATTGAATTTAAAATTTAAAATTAATACTCAGATAAACTTATCATTCAAATCCATCACTTATATTAATTTATAGATGATATACTCTATTGAAAATTGAATTAGTAATTAATAATTTTTTAAATAACTAATTAACCACCTCTTTTTTCCACATAAAAATCATCATTAAAATCATTCAAAAACCCCTCATCACAAAACAATGTGATTATCCATGGAGTGATGAGTTGGTTGCTCTATAACTACTTATAGCTACTAGAAAGGATACATTGTAGCCTATTTCCTCATACCATGTAAGATTTATCCTTGAACAGTGGGATATAAGATTCACGGGGTAATCACATATAATATTTCACTAGAAACTTAGTGAAATATGATTTGTGACATTACCACTTAAAAATATATTCACTTGAATCCACTTTGACTATTTTTTAACACAATATATTGTGTCCTCATGTGTTGATATTATTTCATTATTCAATGAAATTTAACTAGATTTCATTATGTCACATCACTAGCTTGGAAAAATGGTATATTAGTAAAAAAATTGATTTTATTTGTAGACAAACTCTTCATGTAGAAATTTTAATAGTTATAACATGTATAATTCTTACATATTTTTTCTTTGTCGTGCAATAATATTTTTTGGAACATATATTTCAAGCACATATATCAAATACTCTTACACATATGTTGTGATCCTTATGGTCATAATGAAACTTGTGTTATACCTAGATTTTATCAAAACCTCATCAAGTGATCTTCCACTTCCTTCGTGAATCTATTTTAATAATAATCCATCTTGGTAATAATAATGAAAAAAATATAATCAAAATAACCTATGTTTGTAACACCCATGTAGTTTTAGTTTGAATGTTTAAGGTTGTGTGTTAAGATTGTACCATGTTATTTAATGAAATTAATTAAGGATTTTTTCATGAAATATTTGTTTCATTTGACTAGGATGTTCTATTCCAAAAAAAGGAAAAACTAGGGAGGATATATTGGGGAATATGAATGGGTTTCCCATATACTACTTATGAAGTAAAATGGATATATGTAGGGCTTATGAAAGTCTTGTCTAAAGATTATTGTACTTGAGATCATCTAAAATGTGTATTCCTTAAGGATAACAAACATGTTATATGAGTCTGGTGAAGTTGTTAATCTAGAATTAAATCTAGTAGGAGACCCATAGAATATCTTTATCCCATTTATTAGAACAATTGGGTCTACTAGATACTATGGGTGATAATGTATTTGGTATGGGTTAACTGAGATGGGAAGAATGAGTCTAGGGAAGCTTCACCAGTGTCCTAAAGTTGAGTACCCTCATTATCAAAGGGATACATAATTTTAAAGTTCACTTGAGTTAACCTAACCTATTTCAGTTCACATGAATAGAATAAAGGATATTTATGAGGTCTAATTATTTACTTAGTAATCTTTGTAATGTGATATAATAAATCTCAAATATTTCATGGTTGAGTTCCACTTAGATGGTGGAAATGACCACCCTATGGGAAATCCCTCTCACATAGGGTCATGTGATATAGGAATATAAGTTTTTTTACTCCGGAAATAATTACTGTCTCCACAAAAAGGGGAATCTCATTTGAGAAGGGTTCCTTATGATCATTTCCATTTTGAAGGGGCCTCATGGGCCTTGTGTTCATGAAGTGGCCTCACAAGACACTCATTTTGAATGGTTTACTCATGGAACATTCATTTATGAATGGCCTTGTGGCCCTCTTATTCACAAAGGGGAACCATGTGTTATTTACCTCCTTGATTTATTCTAATTACCTCATAAAGTACCTTATTATTCCCTTATAAAATAAATATTTGCGAGGTCTCTTTATAATTTCTCCAATGTGCTCATATATATCTACCTTCACCTCGGAATATCATATATGTGTCTTTTCAGAGGTGTTTTTGAGTATTTATTGGTAACCCTAAATAACATCATTCCAAAAATGGTTTACCAAAATAAGTAGATAGTTGAATAGTACAGGTTTAAATGAGGAAGGATCGGGAAGGATGTGTGTGGTGGGAATAGAATCATCATTCTGAAGCCAAAAAGGATATAAAATTAGAAAATAGTCAATGTGATTTACAGATAATTGCCTCTAAAATCTAGTGAATATTTTTTAACCACTTCATCTAAATAATGGGAATTTTTCCTTTGTTATTTTCCACTCATTATTGATCTCTGCTTTGATATTTGACCATATTTTTTATTTTTTTAGTCATTGAAACTTCCTGATCCTTAACAAACATGTCCCTCACATTATATGATCCAATTAGATCCTAGTTCATGACAAACTAACATTACTTATGTTAGACCAAAATATAAAAAAGTTCTAATCCAATACAAAAATACTTATTTTTCTATCTGTTTATAACCTACCATTCCCATGCCTAATCTCTTAAGTCCAATTATGTTAAGTAATCTACTAAACCATCATACTCTAGGTAAACCATCTAGATTAGTAAATAAGTATCCACTATATTCCCACACCATAAATAGTTCTCTACCAAGATATCATCCATCTTATAGGCCTCTTTATACACTTAACAAATCCAAAGTTTCACCTTGTGTGAATAGCCTATTAGATATCAACATTATAGTCCACTTTGAGTGGACCATTTGATCCCAAACAATTACCGAAAAATTAAACCCATATACTATCCAAAAAAATTTCCATTAGCCTCACTGAACATCTAGTTATATAACCCTTTCTATGAAAGTTAATCACTCTAAATGTGATTTTCCAAGGTTAATAATACGATTAATCAACCCCTATATTATCCAATACTAACTAGATAGTCTTATAATAGAGCTATAAATCACATGACCCTCTCACCTTGAAACTATTTAACTAACCCTAGTAGCCTCCTCCCTCTACATGACTTCCTATTATAATTCATATTGCATATATTTTCTAATTACCCACCAAGTCTCCATAAGGTGACACAATTTCTATGTGATTACAAGTCCAACCCATTGTGATAGGAATTCCCATTTTGTACTTAATATGTTTTACTTATTTGGTCTATCTCATTTCCACCTAATTTTTTATAACTTAGGTTATCATTCCCAAATATCACATAAAAATACACAATATAAGTGGATTAATAATATACGAACCATCAACCTCTCATTAATTTTTCAATTACTTAATCTATTTGCATCCCGATTCTTTCTAATCCCACATCAACCATGTTAATTATCCTAGTATCCAATCTAATTCCATAAAAATAGATCAATTTATTATAAAAATTTATTATTAATTCCATAATATTAATTTATAAATAATAATCCAAGAAACACATTTAGTGGTATGGTGAAACTAAAAATAAAACCAATGAAATTTTAAAGCTCCATAAATTTTAGTTGATATTTCCATTACAAAAATCTATTTTATTTGAAATATAATTACTTATAAATATATAAAAAAATTAATAGAATCTCTAAACAATCAACATGTAGTTTATATGTAACAAAATATTTAGTAACAAGGTGTATTCATCCTTACCTGGAATTCTATAACTATCAAACTCAAAACCCCCATAATGTTGATGTGATTCCACCAATATCTTATGGAATCATAAATCTAATATTCAAAACAACAATTCTAAAATCCTATTAAGAAAAAATAAAATCAGATAATAAATAAGGGAAAAGATCTACCCTCATTAAGTATGAACAACCACTCTTAGAGTATCTTGGTTCAGTAAAGAATAAGGTAGGAGGAGTGAAACTAAAAGTGATCCCCCTCCCTCTCATCCAATTACAAACAACAAAATAACTCTAAAAATGTTCATATAAAATCCCAATAAAAAAAGAAAATTTATAAATATAATTTGGGGGTTATAGTACTAAAATCCAAGTGTGCCACCATTGAAAGTATAAGTTTCCATTGGATTCCTAGTGGTAGGGCAGGATAATAACACCCTTACCCGGCTAAAAAAAATATCAGTGGAATGCCACCAAGAATATAGTGGTCTCTATTATAGTCCACTATAGACCAAACCCTTACACAACCCTTGATATATATTTTATAATATTTTCTATCAACTCTCTCATCACAAAAATATCTATTCAAGAATCTAAAATATAACCAAACCTCCTTTACTTCTCTAAAAACATCAAATGTTAAAACACCAAAATATTCTGATTCACTGATATATAAAATTGTTCTTTATTTCATAAATTATAACAATGTTTTCCAATATAAACTCCCTATCATATAGATTCTTATCATTGAAAATCTTCCCTAAGAATTTATAGTTAACCACTCTAAACACTCGGGCTCTAGGTCTACCCTTCACCTCATAGTGACCATTAAATAAATTTATACATTCACAAACAACCATTCATATAAGTTAGACCCTAATTTCATCTCATGAAACCTAATCATGAATGTAAATAATTAGTCATTTCATTGAAATATCCTAAATCCATTTACAATTTCTCTAATAACTAATTCCTTTTGAATCACCAACACCCCAACTATAGATTATCCTTATAATAAATTTATCACTAATGTAAAACATTAAAAGTGGATTTAATTGGTTCTTTTAATTTCACAACCTAATTTGAGCAAACAACCCTATCTGTACAGATTATCCGCACCTAACATAATTTCCTCTAAACATTACACTATATTCCATAGATATTCCCAATACAATGAAATTATTATCATAATCTCCTTAAGAGTGTCAACATCTTCTAGGTTAGATAAAATTATAATAAATAATTAAAATCAACCCTTATTAGACACTGTGAATATTAAATACTAAAAAATCCATGGGTGAATTTATAATCAGGCCAATTATTAGGACACAAGTATAATTTAATCATCAAATTCTTTTATAAATTAATATACCTCAATCACCATCTAATAATTCATATAGATACATTAACTAAAAAAATTATCTACTTTAGTCAATTATGATTTAATGGTTTTAGAAATTAATTCATGATAGAAATCTTATAAATCAAATTCATGCTCTCTCATCTCCTAGAAACAAGATCTGAAAACCCACACATTTGACCACCCACAAACCCTAATCATCTAAAAGGACCCTTAAAGTTTCTGATAATTATCTCCATGCCATTATATTACCCACTTAACCATCCAACTAACAAAAAAAACAACATTTCTCAAGTAACATTTCTCACAAGCACCACACAACAAGACTGATTAATAATGACCCATGATCCTAATTATTAGGTCATATGATATTAGGATGATCAAAATATATTTTTTTATCACTAAGAATCATTTCTCATCACCCTAAACCACCACCATGGTTAGTTCCCTAAGGAAACATAAATGCATCATAAATAACCTAGTCAACCCAAAATTGATTACGTCTAATTGTAACCACATTATTTCCATAAAAAACCAACTGAATCTTGTGTAACATTATATAAAAATTCTTGAAAATATTCATGAATTCCCAAATTGAACTTCCTAAAACCTCTCATTACCAAAAATCCCCAATTTAATGGTCTTCTACCACACTCTTGTCTTTCATTTCCTTCTTTCTAATAGCTTGTGCTACTATCAATTCCCTTACAACACAAATTTTTTCAACCATGGATTGAATATCCCAAACCATTATTCATAATACTATAATCCTCCCAAATATTATGTAGGATTTCTATGAAAATTATAATTAACACAAACCATGAAAACTCTCCCTTTATGAATCCTTTACCAAGAGTTCTAAATATTCCATACATTCATACTCAAAGGGGAATTTCATTAATATACTACCCATCGAAGACTCACAATATCCACTTTAGGTTTCATGAGTGAATGCATCTTGGTGTCATTTGATATCCTTTTTTTAATGATACATCCATCTCTATAACACATCATCTGAATGATCCTTCTCTTAACATGGCCACGAGGGTCATACACCACCCTTACACTTCAATGTTTTCCTATTATTTTGGTAATATGATTTCATATTATTCCTCATCCATTAAATTTCAAGTAACACCATTCTTAAATAATAAAACATCCAAAAATACTTCGTATAAAAACATACATTCCCCTATTATTTCTTGGAATTACTCTCTAAGCCTTAAAAATTATCTTCTTAAGTCATTAAAATTAAAAACAAAAATTTAAAATACATGAGTTCACTCTAAAATTAAATTCTTTACCCATTATCCAAATTTTTCATATTCATTTGACAAAGACAAAGAACACAAATAATTATTCATTAAAATTTATCATCATCTTCTGAACCCCACATAAGGCATTATGGATTGCTTTACTTCTTCTATGATAAGAGATAGCTTAAACATCCAATTATCAGTATGATCCCATAATTTATCATAATAAATCACATGACCTAGGTTCACTCACCCTCTTTACTCTATGGAAAAGATCAACCTAAATAACCATGACCTCACAATTAACTATTATCAATTTAGTAAAATCATCATTTTATAAATTTACCCCCACTTTCCACTATGGTGGAAATAACCACTCACCCATACTCATTTCATAGGATCATTTATCACACAAAAGTTATCAAATAACCTCAAACTTCCCTTTAATCACACATGAACTGTGCTACCAAGAGTCCTATTGCAATATAACTAGACTCACTCACTTAATAAACCATGTTAGGATCCCACCAATCCTACCTCTTACACACCTCAATCATATCCATGAAGCATTATTTGTGTTATTGTTCCTATATCAATTTGAGGCATCCTAAATGCCTCAGTTAACCATATCTAGGGTTTAACTTCCCAAATTCATCGTATAATAATAACAATCACACTCTATTATTATAAGTATCTATAAAAAATATGTACAAATTATATGACTCTAACATCCCATACCTAAGTCATAAAATTCCATTCTACTCATACTTGGGTTTCTATCAAACCACAAGCACAAATATGCTCATAATCAAGTAGTAAAATAAAGAAAAACATGTTAATATGGTGAAATTAGCTAACATTCTCCAAATAATTTATTTTTGAAAAAACTAAAAAATTTATTGTTAAAATTTAATTCATCACTCCCTCGTTTTAAACCCATTATCAAACAAAATTCTTTCCAAATAATTCAAAAAAATATTTTCCCATAATTACATATTATAATAATTTATAGTTACATGAAATTTATATATACGTATGTTCCAGGTAGGACGCATGAACATATTACCCCTTTCCACCACTATTGAGGTGTGACAATCATTTCATAGAAAGGATAGAATTCTAGATCACTAGTAAGAGGAAATATGATGATCATAATTAATATGATTATATAGGGATATAGTGGCGATAGTAGATTTTCAGTGTATAGGAAGATGAATTCTAGTGATTAGGTTATATTTTCACTCACTGAAAAATGTACAATATATCATATTTATGATATCTTCATAAGGGGGGTAGATAACTCGCTGGGGATGTTGAGTTGGTAGAAATATTTGACTTGGAAAAGGGTACCACATTATATCTTGGAGAAGATTGAATTTGTCCCATTTTTTTGAGATGGTGGGGTATATTTGAAGCGCCAAAAGGAAAATACTATATATGGAATATTTGATCACCTATGTGGGAAACGATTTTCCTTGTACAGGATAGTGTGATATTATTATTCATTTTAATCATTCTATTTTATTATTTTATGAAAAAATTAAATAAGCATTACCCCATGTATTAGGGTGAAAGTGTGAACCACATTATCTATCTTTTCTTTATTTTAATTTTATACTCTCTTTCAATAATTGTTCCTGATAGTCCTATTTTCATTCATCAGTTTGTTTTATTTCATAGTTCTATGACATGGTTCATTTTTCTTCCAAGTCTTGGGCATTGTAAAATAGGTTCATTATAGAGCTATTTCTTCTGCAAGTGAAGTTCCTTTAGATTTTCTTTAGAATATTTTATAAAAATAAATCCATGATCCCAACAAGTTGTTTTTTATCTCATGGTTGGAGTGATTCTATAGGATCAATACCTAGTGAAGGTGTTTCAAATCTCAAATCTGTAAAATGATTCTGACATTTTCTTTGTAGGATTTTATTGACAGGATATTACTAACCTCTTAGTTTCTATATTGTCTTGTATTAGTGGGAGTTAATAATTCTTAGTGATATGGTGTCAAAAAATATAATGGTTTAGTTATTGACGGTTGGTGGAATATATTTTGGGTTTGGGAAAATTCATATAGAGGATTTGGTTTTATATAAATATATCGATCATCCAATTAATAGATCTAGTGTAACAGAGAAGAAAAAATATTAATGGGAAAGGATGGATAAGAAATCACATTGGATGGTGTGTATGTCACTTGTATAGAATGTGGGGTTGAACATCTAGAAAGAGAATATTGCATTAAAATTCATGAAGAACATAATTATTATGTATGAGAATGAAATATTTATGAATAAGGTGGCATTTAATATTCAATTATTCATCCTATGAATATTGAAAGGAAGGTCAGAACCAAATCCTTGGAATTTATATAATGAAATTTAATGTTAGATGGCATTAATAAAGTTATAATTTAGAGACCCTATTTATGAAATATTATTAATTTCCTCCCCTTAGAAGTCATGGGATGAAATATTGAAGGTTGTGAGTAATTATTAGGGAATGAAAAATTTGAATTTCACTTATGTATGTGACATGATCTTTAATTAATAAATTCATAGAAAGAGATATATATGTATCTTCTAGAAATTATTATAGTGCAGAAAGAAGAGGGTGTGCTCCTGAATGGAAATGACATTAGAAAAGGATAGGTTGGAGAAGTCTAAGTAATAATATATCAACATAGAGTGCTCCCATGTGTTATAATTTGGGGAAGAAAGGCCACCTTAGAAAGGATTTAAATGATCATAGGGATAACTCTGAATGATATACTTCCATAGGTAGGTTGGTAAACACTATGTCAAAGGATATGAGTGGTTTGTGCCTTATGTACTAACTACTCACTTGATTTTAGGGCTATATATTGTGGATTATCATTAAAATAAACATACTAGAGGGTTATTATGAAGAGTTTCATCTTCAAATGATTTATTAGAGTTCATACGATGGATGGGAAAGAACTTGATATTGTCGTCATGGGAGATGTCTCTATCTAAATAACTAAAAAAATATTTATGAACATGAAAGGTGTCTCATATATCCCCATATTAATTAATAAGTTAATTTTCATGGGAAATTTGTGACTTGTTCTTATGTACAATGTTCATATATGGAATACAAAAGATTTCACATCGATCCATGGTTATAGGAAAGTGAGTGTACGATAGGAACCAGTATCATATAGGTTCTTCAGAAGGATTAATGAATACTATAGAAGTAAATTCTACTAATTTTTATCATTTCTATTTATTCCAAATCTATAACGACCTGATATTTTATGATATACATATCTTCAAATAAATTTACATTGATAGCTGTTCAAACAACCAACCTCGATTCTATGTAAACCCTAATATAATATACCAGTATAAGAAAGCCAATAAATTAGAGGGCATGAATAGGACCAACTAAATTGTAAAAAATTATTCTTTATAAAAATTAATTTTTTATTAATTGATAATAAATTAATAATAAAAACTTTTTAAATTAAAATATATGTTTCTCTAAAAAACAATTGTTTTGTGTGAAATGTGTTTTTATGTTAATAAATAAAATCAGTAACCATTGGTGAATGATTTTAATGAAAATTATATATCATATATTCAATAAAAAAATTGACATTTATTTAATGTTTTTTCTAGGTATGATATAAGAATATATATCTTGTATTATTCTTATATATTATTTTATTAAAAAAAGACATTTTTCGTAAAAATATTTTAAAATGAATATCTTCCACTTTTAAAAATTGAATTTTGAAAAATATATTTTATATTTTCAATTAATAGGATTAAAATTTTTAAATAGGTCCCTTTTATTTTTTGTCAATATGAATTTTAACCATAGTTACGTTTTGTCTCCCCGGTAAGGGTAAAACGAGAAAAATAGGGTTAAACCTTTGGTATAATACCTTAAATTTTCTCAAAAATATTTTTTAAACTGTATGATGAGTTCATTCTAACCATGTTCATCCAAGTCTCAAATATATGGTCACTTCTTTCTATTTTTATTTTATTATGACATTTATATAACTTTATCAAAACAATAAATACACAATGTAACTATCTTGAATTTAATGTCACTAAAATTTTAAAATAAGGATAAAAAGAGGTTATGTTCTATTATAATTTTTTATTTGAGGTAATTTAATTTTTTATCATAGTAATTTATTTATAATATTTAGTAATTGAAAAAAAACCGTAAATTTTTGTTTAACACCAACATATTATTTATTCAACTCATAGAAATATAAAATAAATGATTTTATAAATATTGAGAGTATTATAATTTGGTTGAAGGATTTAGTTCCATAAATTTTATTGATTAATATAAAATATTATATTTTTTAAAAAGGGTTAGATTCAAATTCAAAGTTTTAATTTATTTCTTTAAAGTCAATGTAAATAAATAGTATCAAAAATGATATTAATTATATTTTATGAAATTAATATTGGATCAAAATATTTAAATATATATATAAAAACATTAAAAAGGACTAATTGGATAATATATGTTCGATAGTTTCATCCATTTTCCATTTATGAGTCAATTTTCACCTTTTGAGTAAAATTATAACCCATTAATATTGAGAAAGTCATTACCGTAGTTAAGGTTTAGATTAGTCAATCAAAATTATAACGTTTAAAATGAATCAAAAACCTATCTAAAATTAATTATAGTATGATACTTTGACCTTAAATTATTTTTATTTTAATATTTGGCCATTTGGAATATTTTTTCTTAAGAATGACTTGGTTATACTTTAATATTTTATAATTCCAAGTGTCTCCCCTCCCTCCCTTAAAAAGGACACCCCTTATTTATTTCTGTTACACTAAATTGAACCTTATATCTCATTTAAATCTTGACAAAATAGCTCCATTAAATTCATATCCATGTTATATATATACTAGTATGCAGAAATTACCACCCCTAGGGTCCATAATGGAGACCAAATTAAGTACTTTCAATGAAAAGGCAATCCCCTTAACAGATCACTTTCTTTTTTTACTTTTAATTTTACAACCTATGTTCTGATATATTTATCATGAAATCATTACTTAATTTTCCTAAATATAATTAAATTTTATTATGAATATAAAACCACCATAATCCACTCTCTTTTCTATCAAATAAAAAATGATATTGTCACTCATGTGTATGTGAGGACTACCACCACCACAAAGCGATGTGAATCACTTTTCAATTATACTTAACATAGATGTTACCAAGGATATATTTAATAAATATATATGATATATATGAAATAGTAATTATTCTATAAAAGTTAATTATTATTTACCTTTTTTCTTTCATCTGTTGAAAATTGAATATATAGTTTATGCGCACATACGACCTACCGTCTCAATGAATTGTGTAATTGAGATTTCAATAAAAATACTCTATGGATGATCATAAATTTTTATATAATTATTATATATTATATTTATACAATGATTAAAATTAATTATATTATTTAACCATGATCAATGTACAAGGAAAAAACTACCAAACTAAAACATAAATGAAAAACAAAGCAATTATCATCAAGAATAGTTATTTTAATTAAAATTTGTTAATAAATGGTTGATGAAAGTTTATAATTAAATAATATATTGTATTACATATATTATTATGGTTTTAGAATATTTTTTTTTATAAATTTGAATTTATTATAAATGAAGTTATAACACTTTCGAAGCAAGTGGAACTCAAGGTAAGGGTTCATCATCTCAAATTGTCTTCCTTGGGATAAATGTTATGATATGTACCTTTCTTAATTTATGATGTTTATATACATAATTTTTTTGATTTTATGTTATGAATATCATTATGATAATCATATTTAAATTTTAATTTTAAGTTATACATTTATGGGGATTATGAATCAAAAGTCACGAATGCGGTAAGTGATTTATGTTTTAATATCATTCTAAACAATATTATTTTTGATTAAATTTATATTGAGGGAAATTATAAGATTATTTCCACATAAAACCATTTCATTTTCTTATCCCATGTTTATATTTTGAAAATAATTGTTTTCTTTTCATTTTCCTCATTTTATTTACTCAAGATATGGAAAGAACTGTTTTATGTGAAAATGATTTTATCTCTATCTTTAATCGAGAAAACCTTTTCTTTCATGTCAATTATTTAAAAAAATGTTTATAAAATTTATTTTACTATTATCCAATTATTTTTACTATTATCCAATGATTTTTAAAATAAATTTTCAGCCTTTTTTTTCTTTTTATAATTTTTTTTAAAATGAATCTTCTTTTCATTTACTGAATGGGGTCATTTTTACATTTTTCAAAAATTTGAAAAGAATATTTATTTTAACATATAATACATGAATGAAATTTACCACCATAATAACCAGTCAATGTTTTGAAACATACTTTACAATTTTACATTGTTCTTTTCAAATTAAATGTTTTCCATGATATTTTGTAAAATTTTGTGTTTTAACGAAGATATTTAAAAACAAAAAAGTTTTTTTCAAGAAATATCCAAGTGAACTTTTAAAGGAAAACTCAATATATGATAACTTCCTTTGATGTTACATATATGTTAATGGGGGATATTATCCTATGATACCATATTTATTCTTTCTCTAGATGGTTTATTATTATTATGATGAAGTTTTTATGAAACCCATTTCCATTTCATAAGTTATGATTTGATGAATGTTTTATTATCTTGTAGTACACGTATGAATAAATTGGGATTATATAATGTGTGGAACGAACATTATAGATCCCTTAACATCAATGCGAAGAGATGGATATCTCATGAGATTATAAATATTAGAATGGGGATTGAACCTAGTTCATTAAGGGACTGTGTACAATATGATAGTTTTAGGAGAGAACCTTGACTAAGGATATAGTGGAACGAGTAGTGAATCCAATCCACTAGGATAGTTTTGGAAGTGATCCTTGACTAAATAAATTATTTTCTATTATTATATGTATACCAAAAACTTATATATTTTACCAATATCATTCCCTTGAAGATCATGTTCTTTTATTCCTTTATGATTCATGTCTTATGAATTTTCAAGATTTATTTTCTGACTTCTTATTATTACACTAGTAGAAAAATGGTTTTTAATGTCAATTGTTTTTAATTTTGACATTGGTTTTTAACCGACGTTGAAGCTGCCAATGTAAAAAATATGACTTTTTACGTCACTTTTTGTAAACTGATGCCATAAATGAATTAAATTTGTTTTTTAGCATCGGTTTTGTAAAAATGTAATGCCAAAAAATTCCATATTTATCATTTTTGGTGTCTATTTCCTTTAAAACCGATGCCAAAAAGTTTAAAAAAAATAGTTTTGACATCGATTTTTTAAAAAAAATGACGCCCTAAATGATAAAAATATATTTTTGGCGTGTGTTTTTACAAAAACCGGCACCAAAAAGTAAATTGTAATTCTTCCATGTTTTAGATCATTTCTAAAGCTTCAATTTGACAGGTAGTGGATAAAACACAGAGTTACAGATCAAAAGTTATGGTCATTGGAAGTTTAACTTGTCAAAGTTTCAATTTTTACAAATTGTTTCAAATAAATTTTGATAAACATAAATTAATATCACATACACCAAATGAAAATGGTGATCGATAATTAAATTTACACCATATTTGGTAAATATCATTTGAATTTTCAATATTTTTAACTTGATAATAATAATAAATCATCTCTATAAGAAAGATAATCGAGCTGTTTTGAAATAAAGGAAATAAATAACAAAGAAAATAAATTATTAGAATAGGTACGGTGTTCAAATTAACGATTGAAGCTGCGTTGCAAACATGATTCAATTGAAGAGGTTGAAAATGTTGAACGAAGGATGAAATGGATTTATATATAGTAAACAAAAATATTTTCGATAGGGTTGTATGGAAATGTAGGTGGGATATTAAAAAGTTAAACACGCGTTCTGAAAAAATTGAAATTTTGATCCTGTATATTGGAGAATACTCTTTGGCGTTAATTTTTTTTAACCAATGTGAAAGAAAATTTACATTGGCCTTTTGGTGTCGGTTTAGTAGAGAACCGACACCAAAAATTCCAATTGATATCCTTTTTGGCGTTGGTTCTTAAATAAACTGATGCTAAAAAGTAAAAAGGAAATTATTTTTAATGTCGGTTTTTTTTAAAACCGACACCAAAAAGTAAAATATATATATATTTTTGGCGTCGGTTTTTTAATAAACCAATGCTACAATTAAAAAGAATCACTTTTTACATTGGTATTTTTATAAACTGACCCCAAAAACTAAAAAAAAGTTTTGGCGTCGGTTTTTAAAAAAACGGACGCAAAAATTAAAATATATATATATTTTTGGCATCGGGTTTTATGAAATCCTATGCCAAAAATAAGAAAAAAAATTTAAATGATTTAGATAATTTCTTATTCTTTGATTTGACTGGCCGTAGAGCTAAAACAGAGTTACGGATTAAATGTTATGGTCTTTGACAGATGGACTTCTTTAAGACTTCTATTAGAGATGATCAACTTCCAATAACCTAACGTTTAATCTGTAAATCTGTTTTTTCTCCACAACCAGTCAAATTGATGCTTATGAAATAATCTAAAAGTTAGTAAAAAATCGAATTTTTGGCATCGATTTTTGTAAAACTCGACAAAACAAAATATTTTCAAAATTTTTGGCATCGGTTTTAAATAAACTGATGCAAAAAATTCTTCGTAAACATATATTACATCTTCTTATATGAATCCGACGTCAATATAACGACGTTAAAAACCATTTTTTCTACTAGTGTTATCTATTATATGACATGTATGGTATTCAAATGTTATTCACATGTTATTATACATGTATAATATTTTTATGTAAAAGTGATCATTGATATCTCCCTTGTTTAGCATTATTTAGAAATAGAGCTCACCCATTCTTATAATTACATTTCCCATGTTTTGAAGAAATGTTTTAAGTATGACATATCTCAAGATAATACCTGTTATATTTAACTGAGAGTAATATAATTTAGAACTTTTATTTACTAACTGTTTATTTATCCAAGTTCCCAAATACGCTAAGCATATATGATCCATTCATGTATTAAAATGTAAAATATTTAATATTCATCTAATGAGATCTAATATATACTTATGAAATTTATGGTTTTTAATATTTAGTATTAGATATGAGTTTAGTTAATCATTAGATATTGCTATTAGATAACTTTGTTTAAAACCCTAAGGATAAGTCTAAGTAGAGGATAATATCCTTTTTTTTATAAAGAAGATATTATGTGGTTCTCCAATAAATATAGCCTGATATAAATATTAAAATTGTATTTGGATTTAAACAGATGAATCTAGGGGTATTAACCATGAAAAAAGTAGGTTGATTTTGTCTTAACCATAATTCTAGTGCATGATGATTGTTCCCTTAATGTGAACTTAATTTGATACTATCCGGGAATATGATTTGGTTAATTCATATTTTCCTTATGAGGAATCAGGAATGATTTGAATTGATGATAACCATGAATGAAATAGGTTAAAACTAATGTTTCATAGATTGAATATGGGGTGTCATGATTCAGGCATCCTATGTATTATTTTTTATGATTATTGGATTGATCAATCTAATTTATGATGTTTAATGTTCATGCAGCCCATTTTTATTTTAGTATGGTTTAATGATACAAAATTGATATTTAAGTGTTTACATGTGTGCTAAAATATTTAATTTCCATATTTGAGCACAGTTATATTAATTCCAATATACCGGTAAAAATATCGAGGAATATTAATCTATATACTCAATGAATAGATTTTGAATTGATAATTTAAACCTTTAATGGTATAATTATCACATATCAAGATTGTGATTCTTATCTAGTTAATTTTTGTGGGAATTTGATTCCTGAAAATCTCATTATTCTCTATATAGTTGAATTTGATGTTATCTTAGTCATGGAGTAGATTCCCATAAATAAATACCATAGAAATTATCATGTAAGGGAAGTAAAATTTGATATTCTGAGACAACATATAATCATCTATCAATGTGAAAATAAATATGAACTTTTGATGAAAATCACATCAATACTGTGGTTCTTTATTTCTATTCAAAAGTGTTGTTTATCTTAGATGCTTTGAAAAAAATAAATAATAAATATATTCCTCTTATGTTGAAGTTTTATATGATTATATAGAATAGTTTCTCAGTCATCCATCAAATCATAAATATTATATTTCAATGTAACTAATACATGGTTATACACTTGTTTCAAAGTATCCATATATAATAACCCTGATTGAGTTATGGGAACTGAAGAAACAACTACAGGAGAATCCTGACAAGGGACTCATTTGTACAAGTGCATCACATTGGGGTGAATCTATTCATTTTGTTAAAAATAAAGATGAATCAATTTGAATATACATTAATTATCTAGAACGAAACCATATCACAATCAAAAAAAAATTATCCTCTTCTATATATTGATGGAATATTTGATCAACATCATAGAGATCAATACTTTTCCAATATTTATTTTCATTCATGATATCATTAATTGATGGTAAATATAGAGGATATACCTAGGATAGCATTTCATACAAGGTATAGACACTATTAAATTATATTTATTCCATTTTTTCTTACTAATTCCCCTATACTCATCATGGATTTAATGAATATATTCATTAGATATTACCTTAATCAGTATAATATAGTCTTTATAGATTCCATTATAACATATTAAAATATCAATTAATATCAAGAATATGAATTGAATATTGTATTGAATGCCCTAAATAAGGATAATTCATATAAATAAATTTCTTTATATGAATTTTGGTAGTATAAAGATTCATTTTTGTCTTATAATCTCAAAAAAGGTATATCATTGGATCCATCAAAGACAAATGTTATTGAATGTTATCTTGAAACAACCATAGTGACTGAGATTCATAGCCTTCTTTTTTTTGGATATTATAAATTCTTTATAAATAATTTCTCATTACTATCTAATCTAGTAACCCAGTTAACTTGGAATGATCCAAGTTCATTTTTACTGATAAAATTGAGGAAAATTTCATGAACTAAAGAGAAGGTTTGTCGGTTCACCTCTTCTTTTACATCCCTGTAGTACATATGGTTTTTTATCCTATGTGATGCATCAAATAAGGTACAAGGATACTTCCTCAAGTAAAAAATAGGTATATCTTATCCCTTGAGAAAAATTAAGGATCCTGAGAAAAATTACCCTACTCATGTTTTGGAGTTAGGTGTGGTATTTTTTGCATTAAAGATATGGAGTTATTATCTTTATAGATAAAATTGTAATATATATATTGACCATAAAATTTTAATGTATATATTTACTCAAAAATATATGAATATGTTAAATAAAATATGGCCGGATTTGATTCAAGATTATGAATACTCAAAACATTACCACCCTCGGGAAGTGAACATGGTGGATGATTCTTTGAGTTAAAAATATCTTTATAACTTATCTCTGATATGGATAAAAAAGGATAAATATTTCTATATTTAAAAACGATAGATCTAGAAATATTATAGTGTGGGGAGAATTATCATCTTCCTCATATGAGTGTCCAAATATCTATCTATGTGGGGATTAAAGAGTCACCTAAAGAAGATGTGTAACTTTATAAGAAGGTCATAAATGTTCATGAGTTTTACATTCATTATGATGGAATGATAATGTTTAGGAATAATGTATGTTTCCCTTAAATACCATATATAAAGAAGGAGTTATTATATGAAGTACATAGTTCAAAATTCTCTATCCACCATGGAATTATGAAAATTTATAGATATTTGGAAGATTATTATGGGTGAGACTACAAACATAGAGATATTGTAGAATAGGTATTTCGGTGCTTGGTATGTTATCATGTTAATGATCAAAGACATATGGCTAAGGGAATTTAACAAACATTACCCATACCATAATGGAAATGAGAAAACATCACCATGTATTTATTTGTGAGACTCCCCCAAAACATCTAAAGGTCATAATTCTATTTGCCGCTTAGTCATTAACCTTATGAAGTAATAACACTACATTTCAATCAGATATTATTTATATCTTGATAATATTTCTTGAATATACATTAAATAAGTACTAAGACAACATGGAATCACATTCTATTATAACTGATTGGGATTTGAGTTTTAACTTCAAATTTTGGGAAATTTTACAGCATTCTATGGATAAAAAGTTTAGTTTTAGTTCTACTTATCATACTTAGACAGGTGATCAATATTATAAAACTACTCAACCCCTAGAGTACTTACTAAGGTGTTATTTCATGAAATTAAATGGGGTTGGGATCAAAATCATCTTATTGTCAAGTTTTCTTATAAAAATATATCTCACTCAAGAATTTAGATGGATCGTTATAAATCACTATATGGAAGGAATTATAAAACTATAATATTTTTGTATAAATTTGGAGAAATAAATATTTTGATACCTTAGTTTTTGAAAAATAAATTTTATAGAAATACAGAGTCATTTAATATCATATCAAGGAAGCGAAGAGTTCGTATAAAAGTTATACTGGTAATCATCAAAAAAATATAAAATTAAAAATTGGTTATAATGTATTTTCCTAAATTTTTATATGGAAGAAGGTAATAAGATTCATTAATAAGGGAAAACTGGGCCTTTTGTATATTGGCCCCTCCAAGATTATTAATCAGGTATAGACAGCTGCTTATTGCTTGGTGGTTCCACTGAATCTATCTGAAGGTCATGATGTGTTACTTATATATCTCCTTATAAAGCACATACATAATACTTTACATCAATTAAAATCATAGGGTTTAGATCTAGCATGTGATCTCTTCTATAGAGAAAAACCAGTGGAATAATAAATCATAGAGATATATTACTAGGAACAAGATAGCTCAAATGGTTAAAGTTCTTCAGAGGAATTAAAAATTTCAAGAAGCTACTCGGGGGTCCCAAGGATATTCGGAAATAGAGATATCCTCATTTTTTATATCATATTGATTGAATATAAATTCTGAAATTCATTTTAAGGGTGGTACAATTTAAAACCTTGAGATTTTATGATATATTTCACTTTAAATAAAGTTTCTTTGATAGATTTTAATGCCCGCATCACTAATTCTAAATGATCTTTAATATACTATACCATTATAATCTAGAGGCTAAATTGGAAGGTATGAGTATGAATGAGTAATTTATGAAAAATTAATGGAATATAATAAATTCATTGGTTATCAATTAATTGGAAATAAAAATAAAATCATTTTAAAGTAAAAGTTATTTTTTTCTAAAAACTATTTGTATGCACGCAATTTGTTTTTATCTTAATAAATTAAATTAATCACTATTAGTGAAAAATTTTAATGAATTTTTTATATTATATATTCTATCAAAAAATTTAATATTTATTTAATGTTTTTAGGTAAGAGATAATAATATATATCCAGTTTTCTAATTAAAATATATATTTTTTTAAAATGGTTTACATCGCGTTTTGCACAGTTATTTTAAAATAAATTTCTACAACTTATAAAAATAAAATCATAAAATAGATTCCATATTTTGAATTATGAGGATATTATTTTCAAAATAGGTTCCTTTTATATTTTTCTAATATAATTATTAACCGTAGTAAAATTTTTCCACCCTACTAATGAAAAAACAAGTAAAATATGGTTAAATCATTGGGATACGAATTTAAAATTTCTCTGGAACATACTTTAATCCAATTGGATGAGTGGAGTTTGGCTATTTCCATTCAAGTGTCAAATATATGGTTCCTTTGTTCTATATTTTGTTTATTGTGACCTTTGAATTAATTTAAGAAAATAATAGCTACAAAATATCACTCTCCGGGCTTTAATATGTCTAAAATTTTAACATACATCTAAAAAGATGAAAAGTTTACTTTTAAATGTTTATTTGAAATATAAATTAATTGTTTTTATTAATGTAATTTATTTATAGTTTTTATTAACTTAATAATTACCGTAAATTATTATGCAACGTCAATACAATATTTCATCAATTAATCAAAAAATAAAAAAATGATCCATAAAAAATTGATAGTTATAAAAGTAGGGTGATGATTTTACTCTATGAATTTTATTTATAAATATAACAAATTAGAGCTTTTTAAAAGGTTTATATTCAAATTACATTTTTGTTTTGTTGTATTTGAAGTTATATAAAATAAATGGTGTCAAAATGACATTTATTATATTTTATTAAAATAATATTTTACTAATTTATTTAAAAAACCTTAAAGATGCAATTTTTGATAATATATTATATAAAATGTCATCCCTTGGCCATTTATATGCCCATTAATACCTTATAAGTAGAATTATAACCCTTTAATATTGAAAAACTCATTATCATGGTTAAATTAGAAATTCATTAACAAATGGATTAATCAAAACAATCAGTTTTAAAATAAAACATAAACTTATATAAATTTAATTGTCTAATAATATTTAGACCTTAACATCATTTTCATTAAATATTTGTCCATTTCTAATCATTTTAACCAATCTCTTTCATTTTACTACTTATTGTCCCTCCTCTAAATATATTGTATTTATCATAAAATAATAAATTCAATATCCTCAATATAATTAAATGTTATTATGATTATTAAACCACCATTATTTATATCATTTAATTGAAATAATAAATAATAACATCGTACATGCATGCCATTGCGGGTTGTGCTCTCTTGTACCTCTTTTTTACATGAATAAAACTTTAGAGGAGGAGGATGAAAATGATGAGGATGATATAATAATGATTATGAAAAGTCAAATTATTATTTATCTTTTTTTAGTTTCATCAATCTAAAAGTGAAAACAGTGTTCATGGATACGTATGATCTACCATCTTCGTGAATGGTGTAACTCATATTTTTATATTTCTACATTATAGGTGATCATAAATATTTAAATAATTAATATATATGATATTTATATCATGACTAACATTTTAGAGATGTTTTAACATTGATCAAAGTACAACTAAAAAAACAACTGAACCAAAACATACATAAATGAAAAAACAATTATAACCAGAAGTGTGGATTTTGATGAAAAAAATATTAATAAATGTGTAATAAATATTTATAAATTAATAATTTAATTTATGATATATACTATCAAACTTATATATTATAATTATAGTAAAATTAAATTTATTTTATAGGAGGTCAAATCACATTCAAATAAATTGAAACACAAGGTAAGGGTTTATCATCTCGAATTCTCTTCCTTGGGACATATGTTATGATAAACACTTATCTTCATTTAGGTGTTGTACATAAAGAAATTTTTACAATTTATATCATGAATCTCATTATGATCATTATATTTAATGTTTCAATTATATTTATTCTTTCATGGGGATTATGATTCAAAAGCTTCTAAAGCGGTAATGGATTTACAATCTAGTTTCATTTTAACCATGATTATTTATCTTTATTTTAAATTGAATGAAATTATATGATAATTTCATAATAAATCAATTTATATTTATTCTTAAATGTTCATATATTGATAATACATGATTTTATTCCATTTTCTTCACTTTATGTACTCATGATACCCGAAGAATGTTTTTATGGGAAAATGACATTATCTCTCTCTTTTGGTGAAAACCCTTTTTATTCCATGTTCATGTTTTCAAAATATGTTTCCAAGAATATATTCAATATTCTAAAATAATGTTTTAAATTCATTTTCAACCGTGTTTTAATTTTTTTAAAGGTTTAAAATGAATCTTCTTGTCATTTTCTGAATGAGATAATTTTCAATTTTTTATCGAAAATTTGAAATGAATCTTCATTTTAACATATATGACATGAATAGGATTTCCCACGATCATGAATGCTCAATGATTTGAAACATATTTTATAATTTTCCACATTTATTTTAAAATGAAATTTTTTCCATGATAATTTTTAAATTTTTATATTTAAAAATCAAAATGTTATTTTCCATAAGAAATATTCTTGTAATATATTAAATGACAGTTTCATCCAATACAACATCCTTTGATGTTACTAATGAATTACTAAGGATAAAATCCAATGATACAATTTTTTTGTTTCTCTGTATTTTTTATGATTATAATGATTATTTTTTATGAAACCCATTTATTTTCTTAAGCTTATGTTATGAGGAATTTTTGTAATGTATTTGAAACCAAATTCATTTTCATGGGTTATGATATGGTGAATGATTTTTGATATTATGGAACACATATGAATATATATTAATTACCTATCATAAAGGCCTATAATTATATATCCTTCCAATACATGTAGTAAATATTAGATAATATATAATGGAATGGGGTGTGAAATAAGTTCATTAAGTGAATTTTTTCACTTTGATAGTCTAAGGAGTGAACCTTTTCTAAGGATGTGATGGGAAGGGGAGTGAACCCAATAGTCCTAACATAGAGAATTAAATAAGGAAATGATTTTTCATTCTTATATTTATTTCAAAAACATATATATTATTCTAATGTTATGTTGTCATGGCTCAGGATCTATAATACCATTTCGATTCAAGTATTATGAACAAGCAATATTTATGTCATTACTCAAGACTATGATCTGTGATATACAACGTATGGTTTTAAAGTTTTATTATCTTTATAATCACGTTATCATACCCATATACACATGTTATATTTAACATATCATTGATATCTCTCATGTTTAAGCTTATTGATAATTAAAGACCACATGTTCTTATGTTTCCCTTCCAAAGGTTATGAAGAAAGGTTTTAAGTATGACATATCTAAGAAGGGTTCTAGTTATGAAAAATTAGTTGGAGACAATATAGTTATTTTATAAGCCATTATTATATTTATGTAGATTTCTAATGATACTAAACCTTTAGGTTATTGGAATGGTTCAAAATGTTATGTATTGAATATTTATCAAATAATGTTTTGTATTTATATATGAAAATTATGGGTTGTTATAACCTTCGGGAAGAGAAAATAAAGATTATAGTTATGAATGAATTACTGAAGACTCTAATATTGAATTATATAGTGTGTGTGGATTTCTTATTTGGATATTAGTGGAATTTTTCCTTCTCAAAATAAGGTAAAACATCAAAGCAACATAAATTATATTCAGATCACATAGATGTCAATAGAAAATATCTACTGTGTTCTCAAAATATTTCACTCTACTACATGACATTTATTGAATATTTCATGAAATAGTTATGGGTGTGATTTATCAAGAACAAGTATGTAGTGTTTGAAAATCTCATCTGATGGAGGTATGTGGTGGAAAAAAAGATGCCTCAAGTAAGTTGATGTTTTTATGATCATAAAATGATAGTGAGTACATAAGTAGGGAGTTCTAAATGTTTTTTTAGTTCAAAGGCATTAATTTTGAGAAAAATGAGATATGGATTTTGAATTTGAATAGAGTTATGGAGAGGATGAATATAACTTTAGTGTAAAATTCTATGATCATGGGGATCTTGAAGGGTACCCCAATATATTTGGGTAAATGAGGTGATGTGTTTTAAAAACGTATTTAATCAAAGTTCATCGTCACTAATTTGGTAGAAACATACATATAACCCTTTGTCTAGAATAAATGTTTATTAAAAACACCACAAGGTCTTTTTTGTACTCTCATAATCCCATTTTAAAGGAAATAAATGAAAAAACTTAAGGCCACTTTCTAAGAGTGTTACTTTGTTTTATATGGAGATGATGCATCTGGTTTTCAAATCATGGATAATGATTCTTGGAAAATCATGAGAATTTGATTTATGGTACTTAATGAGGATATCTAGTAAAGTATTTGAGCCTAGTGGGAAATTCTAAGGAATTAGAAGTATCATAGAAAGAATAATTGCTCCATTATTGATTATTTTAAAATGAACATATTGAATAAAATTAAAGAAGCATGATAGTTGAGGAAAAACTTGAACAACTGGTGTATTTTATGGAAGAAAGGGTTCAAGATCTGATGGTGTTTCTCATGCCTAAATAACTGTTGTTTTCAAGCACCACTAAAGACTGAGTACTAAAATTTCACACTCCAAAATTTATAGTATATTAAAATATCATTAATAGGGATAACTATAAATATCTACCAAGGAAAGGCTCCAAGTAAAAAAGAAATGGGAGTACTTTACATTTTATACTTCTAATGAATGATTGAGAGAATGAATTACTAGAGGAGTAAAGGTTTTATAAGGATTCAAAATGGAGGTAGTTAGCTTTGTGGGTTAGTCAAGAGTCCCTCCATGTGTCCGGAACATAAGAATTAATGGACAGGCCTCCTAAAAAGAATATTATTCATAATATATGGTTTTGTTAGCTGAAGGAACTAGAAAATGGTAGGAATAAATATAGGGATATAATTGTTGTAAAGGGATATAAAAAAATCAATGAGTATATTTATCTTAAATATATTCCTTTATATTTAAGAAAATTAATATCCAAAAAAATTATTATAGTTGCATTAGAAAATCTTCTTATAGAGATAATGGATTTAAAGGTATCATTACTTTGGGGTTATATATATAAAGAGATATATATTGAGGAACTGGATGGTTTTATGGATCAATGAATCTAGGTACTTTATTGTAATATTGAATGTTGACTTTAAAGTTTCAATAAAGCACCAAGTGTTGGAATCAAATGTTCCAAAATTTCATGATGGGATGGAAGTTCATCTGGAGAAATGAAGGAAACTAATATGATACAAAGGTTATTGATTGAAGGAGTTTAATTATCTTCTTCTTTATGTAGATGACATTTTGATAACAAGTTTGATGAAATAATGGATCAGTGACCTAAAATATTAGTTTTCTAGATGCACTGAGATAATGTATCTTAGTTTGAAAAGGATAATTTTTGGGAGAAGTATTTTTTGAGATCAATGTTATGGTACATTGTACATGACCTAGGATGACTATATTCAGAAGTTGGGGTACACTTGATCTTTTTAAAAACAAAATATGTGACCACACCACCTTGTTGGGAATTCCAAGCTAATTAAGCATAATTCAATAAGAACATAAGCTATGTCCAATTACATGGAATAGTTTTAATATGCATCAATTATCCTACTTTTGATGTACAACATGGTTGGTACTCATTTGAATATTTCATGGGAAATGTTAATTTTAGCAAGCCCATGTCAAACCCTAAAAAATAACACTTGGAAGCTATGAAATGGATCCTATATTACATGAAGGATTTCAAACATTGGTTACTTTTAGTTGGAATGTATTAGTCTTTTCAAGGATTTCTACACCCAAACATTAGAAAAATATTATGATTCGTGGAAGATAACTATAGGGTGTGTGATTTATTTTGAAAAAACTATAGTTAATTAGATATCCAAACCTTAATTGGTGACTTCACTATCTATAAAGGAAGTTGAGTTCATTTATCTAAATAAATAAGGGAAGGATTTTATATGGATGAAGTGGTTTTTGGAAGACCTCAAAAATCATACAATTTTCTGAATCTATTTGGTGACTTAGAAAGTGTGATTTACATTGCTTGAAATACGATGTTTCAATATCAATCAAATCACATCCCTTTGAAGTACCAGATCATATAAATTATTTTATATGAGGGTATTTTGGAAGTATAAAATATCAAAGGTGCATGGAATCTAGATAACTATTGATAAAGGCAATAAACTAGGAATTGTTGGGTCGGTGTTTCAACTTAGTAAATTTAAGTTGATTTGAAGGAATGCATAATGAGAAACCATGTAGCTGCATTATGAAATTTAAAAAAGTAAATCAATTTCACTACTAGTGGAATACATTATAAAAAACTAAAGTGAAACTAAAATCGTAGATTTTCGAGGTATGATCTCCATTCCACTAAAAGTAAGGAATGGCCCTTCATTATAATGAGCGAATTTAGTGACTATATTTCTACCAACTACATAGGGATAGAGTGGAAGTATAAGAGTATTAGTTTGATAGAAGATAAAGTCTAGAGAGAAATATTCTGGCCATTCTAACTTCACTCACTTGAATATATTAAAAATATCATATTTGTGATATCATCAGAAGGGGAATAGTCAAACAACTGGGTATGTTGAGGTAGTGAAAATATTTTTACATGAAAATGGTTCCCCTTTAGTCACAGTGAAGGTGAACATCATCCAAAATGGATTGGATCATAGTGGGTATTGGAAGCACCATACATATACTACTATATATGTAATTTTTTTATCACTTTTGGTGGATAATATTACAACTATTCAAGTTATTATGATGAAATCATTCATTTGAATCCCCATATTTGATTCTTTGATTAAAAAGTAAGGAAGCATTTCCTTGTGAATTACGGTGCTAGCCTAAACCATGTTTTCATATAACATTGTTTGTTTCATTTATAGATTTTTTTCAATCATTATTTTCAATACTCTTGTACATGTTATTCCAATGCTTTGACATTATAATGAAATAACATTGGTATTCCTTCTTCTAAGCTATATTCAACATGTGTGGGGTTCATTCTGAATTTTTTCCTTTCTTAAGAGATGTTTCAATTGATTTTATTCAGGTTTTTAAATTGGTATCCGGTCATAATCTCAACAACCACAGTCTAAGAGAAAAACAAAATCAACAAATAACATCATAATATAATAAAAAATAATCTTAATGGTAATAAAAATAGTAAATAACCAAAATCTCATAACCCTAGTAACTTAGAATTTCACTGTATAAGTGTTTTTGATGTAAAAGTTTTATGTCTATTTATGACTAGTCTTATCTCTATCTACAATACCAAAAATCATAAATAAAAATGGTCTCCAATACTAATTTTGGCCTCCCCATCCTAGTTCACTCTCACAATAAATGATTTAAAGCTATCATATTACCTCAAGCATGACTCCCAATATAAAAGGATATCATATAGAAACATTTATCTAATCCAAATAGTGGATCGACTATACCATTTTTATACCCATGCAAAAATTTTAAATAACTAAAAACATATATTATTTTTAAAAATATAATAAATAATTTTAGAAAAAATATAATCATAAATATAATATACCATATTTTGTATCAAATGATTTCATGCAAGACCTAAATCATTTTCACAACAAGGATTTCCCCCTATGGGTCAATCAGATATATGGTGAGGAATAAATATAAATAAAATGAAATTTTTGTAACTTTATCATTGTAAAAGTTCTTGACCATTTCTTGGATCAAACTATAGAGATTCTGGTTTTCCATTTGAAGGCTTTGGAATATTCCTACGAATATTTTGGAATCCAGGTATTGATACATCACGTGATGCTGAGGACTGGTGAGAGCATAAATAACTTTATAAAAATATTAAATAAATTTTTTCTATGAACACACAGGATTCCTAAAAAGGTTGAAAATCTCTTAAAAAGATAACCTAATTAGAAATCTAAAAGAAATTTAAAATCTTGAACCTAGAGTTTACCCATGGAGTGACGTAAGGTTGGTTGGTCCAGGACATTTGGATGGGGAAACCGTTGGTGGGTGCATTGGAAAAATTAATTAATTTAATTTACTTATTATATAACCCTAACTCAAATAACACATAGATAGAGACTTTGATGATAAATTTGATACCACCATTGAGTTCTAAATATGGTGTTTACCCAAGGGACGACAATAATTTGGTCGATGCAGGACATCTGGTAAAGGTGGTTGTTAGTGGTGCGTTTAGTGAATTAAGTATACTAAGTTCTTTCAAATAATTATTAAATGTGAAATGTGAAATTGAAACTATACATAGTATATAACTTGGCCTTAACAAAAGATATTGAAAAAATATTACATGCCCATAGCACCCCTTTCCAGGTTGGTGGATGGTAGCGGAGTGAACCTCAATAATTGATTATGCCTTAATGGCTAACTAAGACTTGATTAAATGGCTTCCATTCTACTTGTCCAATCCAAAATAATTGAAGACAAGGCTTGGACCAATAAATAAATGGTTTCCACTCTACTTTACATATCCACACTAATGGAAGGAAAGAATTGAACAAAATCAATTACTACATGATTACAATATCAAATAGGAATGGACTGACTCGAGCTCGCATTTGATTCTGAGAGGAGAATACCTTGAGTCTCGGTAACCCCATTCTGTTTCAAGGATACGGTTTTCTTAGGTTGATACCCATATAGAATTTGGTTCTTATCTATTTAATGGATGCTCAGTATACTACAATTAGGTCCCTTTAATTATTATAGGATACCTCAGGTACACTCCCAAGATCCATCATTGACTAGTAGGTGCCATAGTGAATGCCCATAGGGCCTTGTATTTTTTTCCCAATATTACCTTGGTCGATCACCTTGGACTCTGTCAGAGCCTTATTGTGTAATGCCTCAGATTACGATCCTTAGATTACACTCTTACCCCTTATATAGACTCAAATACTACTGAATTATCATTCTATGAGTTTATGTTACCTTAGTTTTTACATTGGAACTCACCCACTAGATATCATTGTTTAGTTGCATAATTACATATTAGGACCTTCACTATTTATACTATCATGTGGTGATGTCAGTGTTGTCTATTCCTCATGTGACCTATTAATATTAAATGGTAATTGTTTAATTAATGAACTGATTACATGGTCAGACACCAGCTGAGGGTTGATTTCACGACCCGTCCCCCGAGGCCCATGTCGTGACATACCCCAAGCCTGCCTCCTGAAGACCAGCGGTTGGAGAAAAACACTGAAGGCATCAACCTAGAAGTGGGAGTCATTTTTCTGGATACCTTTACACACATGAATTCACAAACAAAAATCACTAATCTTAAATGTGAACTATAAGTAATCAGAAACCAGAGTAAAACAATAAGTAAAGCACTGAGTGGTGTAACTAGGCTAGTACACAATCCGAACAAAAGAAATGAAAATATCAAGGTACAAAGCGAGCACTGACGATCATTTGTGGACGATCCCACCTGATCACTAGAGTAGTGAAGCTACTAGAATCTGAAGTCATATGTCCTGTCTTCTTGGTCCTACTAGACCCCTCCTAGTCCTATGCCACTTAGTCCACTATCTAAACGTCTGTCGGTCCCATCTCCCTGAGTGCCCCTATCGAAATGTCGAATGTATCCACCAGACACAACATGCGGAGGTGAAGCCCGTGCAGGGGTGAGTAACTCAGTACTATATAGGGGACCCAGAGACACTCTATGGACTCTCAAAAATCCACAAAGGAAAAATACTACAAAAAACCATGAAGTAAACCACAAAGATTATTATTAGTCCTCTCTACTCAGGTATATTCCATTGCATATACCTAGGTTATCCAGATATACTCGTCTCAATCAAAAAAACATAAGTCCTCAACCTCAATCCATTTCTAGGATTTCTATAGAAGGATCAAAGTGTAACTCATGGATCAGGAGTACATGCTCCATGAACTGGCCATCCTAGATGGCACCCATCTGAGAGTTGTACTCCATTAGGTAAAACTCAACCATTCCATATGGAATATATGAAAGGACTTGCTCTGTTACTATATTTCTTCTAGAGCTTCCTCTAGTTACTGGCACTAGTGGTCTCACAGTCATAGTCTTGTGCCCATGGAAAGACTAAGAGAAACCAAGTGAAGATTCCCACTCCTCAACACTGCATTCAATTAGGGGATCACTGCTTCAGTCTAACCCACGATATCTCAGTCGTTCTAGTAAGAAGTGTCATGTGCCTCAATCTGTCGATGGAGTACTAAATTATACCATATGTATTGATTAGAAAAAATGGAAGGCCCTCTCCTCATAATTGTGTCCTACAGTTGAGGGATCTTCAACTCTCCTAAAGGACACATTCCCCATCGCTACTCGGAGACGGGGCAGTATAACTCCATATGTGAGGACCTGCACCCTAAGCACTGAGGGAGTATAACACTAGTAGTTTGTTCATTGTGGGAGACCCACACCCTAGTACATTAGGGGAGTACCAACCCTAGGCTAGAGGGACTACACCATGGAATGGGAGGGGAGTACCGAATCTGTTGTAGCACAGCATAAGGAGGACCTGCACCCTAGGTTGACAGGGGAGTACCTACTCCTAACATAGAGGACTCACACCCTAACCGGTAGGGGAGTACCTAACTCTATCTGAGTTATGTATGGAGGACTCATGACCTAGTCCATTAGAGTAGTACCAACTCAAAGATAGAAAAACCATCTCATAGGAAAGATAACCTACACTCATGATGTGGAGAGTCCCGTCTCTACCAGAGGAGAGGAGTAAGGAATACCCACTCATGGAGTCATCAAGGGAGTAATCATCCTAACTCTCACTACAAGAAACACCCTAGATCTATTCCTCAGGTTATCATTCATAATTCAACCTCCACAAAGTTCTACAAGTAATTAGCCTGATGATCTGTCATGCTATAAGGGTTCCAACGCAATAGACGGCGCGTCAACCAGACACCGGGTCTGAAAGTTAAAGGCATTTTACTGCCGAGGGCCAAGTAAGATTTGGGTATGATCCAACCTGTCCAAACACCAACATTATTTGAAGGTCATGTAGAGTATTTAAAAAGGAAAACCATGTCTTGAGATTATCAATTCTATAAATGGCTCGTCAATCAGACATACAGTTTGCAAGATACACATGTTTTAGTAACCAGGGGACCGATTGCGATAGGGCTCGGTCCGACCCGGTTGGAATGACCCAACTAACCCAGCATGAGGGTCCACATACCCCAATTAATTAATATGGACTCGACCCAACCATGTGCGGGTTGAGGTTGGTCTGTTCCGGCTTGGACAGTGGGCCAGGCCTAATAGGCCTCATTAGACGCGGCCCAGTTGGCCGAGGGTCCAGCCCACCGAGTCACCCGATGACCTGATCTTGTCAGGCCCGACCCGAAGAGGGCGTAGTGTCGGACTACTGGCACAGGTCTAGAAAGCTGGGTGCAGGTCCGGCCCACTCAGCAATGGGTCCGGCCCAGCTTAGTGAGCTGGGGGTCCAGCCCAGCCCGGCCTGGTGAGCTGCGGGTCCGGCCTGGCCCGGTGAGCTATGGGTCCGGCCCGCGGTTTGGGTCCGACCTGCTAGATTTTTCACACCATGCTCGATCTGCAAGAGGTAGACCAGTCTACTGTGTTGGACATGGCCAGGAGCAGCATTCGTCTTCCACCATCGCCCCGTAGGTCACCTCCTCCGCCACGATCAAGTGACTGCTGCCCGTCATGCAGGACACAAATCGGTGCTGCGTCTGTTGGTCTCTGATGCGGTCAAGGAGCCGCGTCCTCCATCTCCAGCTGTCAGCTCGGCCAGCAGCTCCTCCGACTATGCCTCGTCCCGGTCTGGCTGCATCCTTTCCTCTAGCGTGCCGCCTCCTACTCACAGCCGCGGCCGCGGGCCCCCGCCGGCCCCAGCACACAGGCAGATTCTTCCACAGACCATTGGGTCCACACCGGTGGTCCCTTCTTCATGCCTCTTGTGCTTGTGTTATCCAAGGATCTTCCTCTCCACCGTGACGGTCTGAAAACTTCCTTTCCGGCAATTCAATAGTTTTACCATAAAGAAAACCCATGGAGGAGGTGCTCGGACCATGTTCATGTTGGCACGAGCCCTCTGCGTTAGAAGTTTACAAAACAAGGGAGGTTTGGGATTTTAATTTAAACAAAAAAGATAATTAAATCCTAGATAAAGAAAACCCAAAAAAAAGACACCCTCCCACAAGAACGCATAGTCTGCGGATTAACCTGTTTGTGGGTTAATCTATGTTCGTTGTTTTGATATAAGAACAGGGAATCATTAAAATCAATCAACCCCTACCTCTTGAAGTTTGTTGCTGCACATTTTTACTTGAGAGGTTAAGACATTGGTATCACTTCTCCATTCTGATATTCAAAAGGTGTCGAAGAAGGAGAAGTTCCACCGGAATTCTTCATTCTTCGCTAGGGTGGATGTCCTTCAGAGGCTTTCTAGAGAATCCTCCAAATTTCTAATCCATATTTCCCCAGCGCATCAAACTATAAATAGGAGCACGTCACAACATTCGCATTATGGCACAATTCTGCTTTGTTATGGTGTTTTATTTAAGAAACAACATCACCATTATGCGTTATTAAAGCGTCGTTGCATTATGAGATAACGATCCATTGATGAGTCTCATTGATTCACAGAATCTCCACATTTCTCTTTCCCATAGCGTCATCGATCGCCACTCCAAGGTGAGAAAGAAAATAAAAAAAATTATTTAAATTATTTTATTAATTTTCTCGAAAAGTCCAAAAAATAACATTTTTCATCAGCCCTTGTTTGCCGAAGTTTAGTCATTCCTAATTGAATCCCGACATTTTTATTCAATGGTTCCCTCAGACATTCGATCTGAGCTATGGTTCAAAAGATAAACAAATCCCTATTGCATATTTACTGAAAGTACCTTAAAAATATTTCAAAAATTATTAACAATCTCCCTTGACTCACATCGGTCTAGGTTAGGCTTTGCCTAAAGGAAACACGACCTCACGATCTCAACGGTACCCTCATATTTTCAATCCAGGATGCCATTTAGAAGTTAATAATTCTACAATAAAATAGTTGTTACTTGATTATTTTATTTATGGCCAAAAACTAACTTCCACTGGTGTCCTTTGCTGGACAATGTTAGTATACACCTTAAGAGATAATACTCTCATGAGTTCAGTAGTGGTCTTAGATTTTGAATCGGACTCACCGTTTGTGAGTTATAATCATTTGAAAAATAAAATAATTCTATTTATTTATTTTTTATGGCTATTTCATTTTGAGGTTTTTTGGCTGGGGGCATGCGCCGACTAAATTTAAGTCCCGCCTAGGGTAAAATCGCCATCCTAAAGGCAAAGGTTCCCCCGGATTTCTGATCTGGGTACCCATTTAAGAGTTGTTTCACATTTTCAAGAAAAATGCACACACACCCTATTTAAAGATTAAACTTTTTTGACCGATCATTCTGGGAACTTTGGGGTATCATAATCACATGTCGTCATATTTCACGATCTCAAAATAATACCATATAAATAAAAAAATACACAAAAATTCCAAGATGTTACATTCTTCCCACCTTTATACTCTTCATCCCTGAAAAGTCAAAGCCCAAACTCACAGGAAGGAATTGGGTCCAACAAAGGTTCATATGTTGCTTCTGTGCCACAGACCCACGTGTCTGTGTCCGGGCATGGGTATGCCTCCTATGTCACAATCTTGTCATTATTCATCTAATATATCCATTAGACACCTCTACTTTGTGACCTCTGTCGTAGGTCACATCCACCCACTCCTCTGCCAGGAAGCTCTCAACCACCAGGGCTCGTTCCAATACCCCAGCATGTGTTGGAATGCTGAGAGGTATCACCGATGACCTGATTTCCATGTGCAGTACCTACTTAGAGGTCTGGGCCCTAATGTATGGGTCTTGCACCATATCTTTGTAGTATCAAGAAAGATCTCTGAGTTTTGCTGAGTACTCTACTATCATCATACTGCCCTGCCACAGGTGTATTAGCTCTTGTATGCATACAGAGCACAAAGTCACCAGAAAGAACTCCTCTCTAAAGAGGCCCTCAAAGTCTCTCCAAGTGAGGGTCACCACATCATGAGTCTAAATTGTCAGACTCCACCATATTCTTGTTGAGTCCTAATGAAGGCTTGCATCCATGACTACTGTCTAGTTGGGCAGTGTCCTCACATGCTGATAAACACACATAACAGCTTCAAACCAAACCTTAGATACATGAGGATCTATCTTTCCATGGAACCTGGGAGGTCTATGCCTCTGGAACTCATGTAGGGCACTGAGCCTACCAAAATCCTCTCCTAGAGATGCCGAATGTAGATGCTGACCATCGGGTGGTGGTAGCACTATTACGCCACTCAGTGGGGCCATCTCAAGAACAGGTCCTTGTACAGATGCCTCATCGCTAGGTGGGCTATCCTCACGAGCTTGTATCAGGATCTTGGCTGGTCATCTATGTGGAGGAATCGTGAGATAGATCATGATGCACCATGGTTATAATGTTATACCTAGTGAGATGACTCTTATTCAAAATAAGGATACACTTATGTAGCTAGTGTTTTCATGTATTGAGCTAAAAATAGAATTCAAGGTTTGGGTGTATGGATACATCGGTCTCCATACCAACACTGGACTCCCTGAATCTGAAAGTTGAACTCACAACACATAACATTTTTTCCCCAAAAGAAAACATCAGACTCTTGGTCTTTGAAGGGGAACCGAATTCCCTCGGATACCACTTTTTCATGACCCATCCCATGAGGCCCATGTCGTGACATACCTCAAGCCCGCCTCCTGAAGGCCAAGGGTTGGCGAATAGCACCCAAGGTGTCAACCTATAAGTGGGAGGCATTTTTCTGGATAAATTTACATACATGTACTCACAAACAAAAACCACAAAGCTGAAAGGTGAACACTATGTAATAGGAAACCAGAGTACAACAGCAAGTAAAGCACGGTGTGGTGTAACCAGGCTAGTATACAAGCACAACAAAAGAACTAAAAATAGAAAGGTACAAATGGAGCACTGAATACCATATGTGGAAGATAACACCTGATCGCTGGGCTAGTGAAGCTACTAGAAGTCGAAGTAGTATGCCATGTCTGCCTATTCCTACTGGACCCCTCTGGGTCCTAAGCCACATACTCCACCGTCGTAACGTCTGTCAGCCTCATCTCCCAGAGTTCCCCTATCGAAACGTCAAATGTCTGCACCAAAAACAACATGTGTAGGAGAAGTACGTGCAGGGGTGAGTAACTCAGTACTCAGTATGGGACCCCGAGACCCTCGATGGTCTCCCAAAAATCTACAAAGTTAAACTACCAAAAATCAACCACAAAGTAAACCAAAAAGATTATGGATAGTCATCTCTACTCATGTTTATTCCATTACATATACCTAGGTTACCCATATATTCTCGTCTCAGTCACAAAGAAACCTTAGGCCTCGACCTCAAGCCATTTCTAGGATTTCCAAACAAGGCTCAAAGTGTAAATAAAGGATCAGGAGTACACGCTCCATGAAATGTCCATCCCTGGTGGCAGCCATCTGAGAGATGTACTCCATCAGGTAAAAATCAAGTATTCCTAATGGATCGTCTGAATGGATGTGCTCCATCGGAAACTTTCTACTAGAGATCCCTCTAGTTCCCGACACTAGAGGTCTCGTATTCACAGTCTTGCGCCCGACGCAAGACCAAGAGAAACCAAGTGAAGAGGCCCACTCCTCAAAATTGCATTCAGTTGGGGGAGCACTACTCCAGTTTAACCCACGATATCTCACTCACTCCAGAATTAAGTGGCCCAAAACTCGTAACTGTGTTCTTCAGTTGAGGGAGCTCCAACTCCCATGAAGGACTCGTTCCCCATCGCTACTCGGATACGGTGGAGTACAACTCCATATGTGAGGACCTACACCCTACACGGTAGGGGAGTAAAACTCTCTTAGTTTGTTCACTGTGGGGGACCCGTACCCTAGTATTTAAATAGAGTACCAATCCTAGGCTAGAGGACCTACACCTTGGCATGACGGGGAAGTACCAACTCTATTGTAGAACTATATAAGGAGGACTTGCACCCTGGGTTGATAGGGGAGTACCTACTCCTAACATATCGAACCTGAACCATACCCGGTAGGGGAGTACCTGACTCTATGTGAGTTAAGTACGAAGGACTCACGCCCTATTCCAATAGGGGAGTAACAACTCCAATTATAGAAAATCCATCTCATAAAAAAATGAACCCGCCCTCATGACGTGGGGAGTCCAGTCTCCACAGGAGTAGAGGAGTAAGGAATACCCGCACCTTGAGTCATCAAGAGAGTAGCCATCCTAACTCTCACTACAAGAAACGCCCTAGTTCTACTCCTCATGTTATCAGTCATACTGAAACCACCAAAAATTTCCACAAGGAAGTAACCCGATGATCTGTCATGCCGTAAGGGTTCCAACGCAATAGAGGGCGCATCAACCGGACACATGGTCAGAATGTTATAGGCATTTTTGTGTCAAGGACCCAGTAGGATTTGGGTATGAAACAACTCGGCCAAACTCCAACTTTATATGAATGTCACGTGGAGTATCTCAAAAGGAACACCTCACCCTGAGGGTTCCAATGCTGAAAGGGATCGTTAATAGGACATACAATTTGCAATATATAGACGTTTTGGTAACCAGGGGACCGGTTGCGACGGGGCTCAGTCCGACCCGGTCAGACCGACCCAACCATCCCAGCCAAGGGGTCCCACATACCCTGGTTCATTAAGACTGACTCGACCCAACCTTGTGTGTGTCGACGTCGATTTGGTCAAACCTGGCCAGTAGGCCAGGCCTAACAGGCCTCGCTGGACTCGGCCCGCTTGGAAAAAGTTCCAGCCCACTGAGTCACTCGACGACCCAGTCTTGTTAGTCTCAGCCTGAAGAGGGTACAGTTTCGGCCTGCCGGCGTGGATCTGGCCCCCTGGGTGCGGGTCCATCCAGCCAGTACGGTCCGGCCCGCTCGGCAGTGGGTCTGGCCCGACCCGGTGAGCTGTGGGTCCGGCCTGGCCAGGTGAGCTGTGGGTCTGGCCCGCGATGTGGGTCTAACACGCTGGGTGCTTCGCGCCCCACCTGGTCTGAAAGAGGTGGACCTGTCCGCTTTTCTGTATGTGGCTAAGAGCCACGTTTTTTTTCCTCTATCACCCTATGGCTAACCGCTGGGTTCCTCCTCTGCAGGTGTCAAGAGACCATAGCCCATCGCGTGGGATGTTGCTTGGTCTCATGTCCACATGTCTCTGACACGGTAGAGTGACTGCGTCTATCACCTCCATCCGCCGGCTCAGCCGGTGGCTCCTCCTACTTTGACATGGCCCAATATGGCTATGGTATTTCCTCTAGTGCACCATCACGGTGCATTCATAAATACTTCCATGGACCATCGGGTCCACACCAATACTCCATTATTCATGTCATTTCTGCCTGTATTATCCAAGAGTCATCCTCTCCACCATGACGGTCTCAAAACTAACTTGTCTTTGATTCAAATGTTTTTCCATGAAAAACACCCATGGTGTAGGGTATCGGGCTTTATTCGTGTTGGACCAGGCCCTCCACGTTAGATGTTTACAAAACAAGGGAGGTCTAGGAATATTAATTTTAATAACAAAGATAATAAAATCACAGACAAAGAAGCCCTCCAAAAAGTCACCCTCCCCCAAGAACGCTCAGTCCATGGATTAACCAGTTCGTGGGTTAATCTGTGTTCATTGTTTTGAAATAAGAACGGGGAGACTTTAAAATCAATCAACCTCTACCTCTTGATGTTTTTTGTTGCATGTTCATCCTCGAGGTGTTAAGACGTCGGTGTCACTTCTTGATTCTTATATTCGAAAGGCGTTGAAAAAGGAGAAGTTTTGCTACTGTTTTTCATTCTTCGTTGGCGTGGAAGTCCATTAGAGGTTTTCTAGAGAATCCTCCTAATTTCTAATCCATATTTCCCCAGCACGTCAAACAATAAATATAAGCACATCGTATCATTCCCATTATGGTGCGACGCCGCGTCGTTACACTGTTTTATTTAAGAAACAGTGTCATTGTTATGTGCCATTAATGCGTTGTTACGCTTTGAGATAACGAGCCATTGATGAGTCTCATTGATGAACATCATCACCTCCTTATAACTTTCCCACAACGTCTCCATTCGCCACTCCATGGTGAGAAGGAAAATAAAACAATTTATTAAAATTATTTTATTATTTTTCTCGAGAAGTCCAAAAAATAACATTTCCAATCGGCCCTTTCCAGCCGATGTTAAGTCATTATTAAGTGAATCCAGGCATTCTAAATTCAAAGGTGCCATCTGATTTTTGATCTGAATGATGGTTTAAATGATATCAAAACCATGTTTGCATGTTTATTAAACATACCTTAAAAATATTGAAAAAATTGTTAACAATCGCTCTCGAACCACGTCGTTCAACTTTAGGCTCTGCCTAAGAGGAACACAACCTCACGAGCTCAACAGTACTCTCGGATTTTCTATATGAGTTTCAATTTAAAAGTTAATAATTTTAAAATATAATAATTGTTACTTAATTATTTTACTTACGGCCAAAAACTAACTTCAACTGGAGGCCCGCACCGGCCAATGTTAGTATCTTCCTAACGAAATAATACACTCACGAGTTTAGGAGTGGTCTCTTATTTTTATTATGAGTCACCGTTTGTGAGTTATAAGAATTTGAAAAATAAAATAATTTTATTTAATTATTTTATTTATAGTTATTCCATTTTTGGGTTTTCTCACTGGGGGCATGCTCTGACAAAATTTAAGTTGATCCTAGGGTAAACTCACCATCCTGAACTCAACGGTGCCCTCAAATTTTTGATTTGGGCACATGTTTAAGAGTCATTTCACTTTTTTAGGAAAACTACTCACGTGCGCTATTTAAATCTTAAATTTTTTTCGAAAGATCATTCTGGGCATCAGAATCATGTACCGTCTGATTTCGCAGTCTCAAAATAATTATATAAAAATAAATAATTAATTACATGGAAATTATGAGACATTAAAGATGAAGAAGGTACTTGGTTATTTAGTTTTATTGTAATGCTTTCTTTACTTTATATATGCATACTTTCACACTCTTATATTCTATTATAGGGGTCCGATTTTATAGACACCGTTGGTGGTGGTTCAATGGGATTTTTCTCAAACCCTCTATGGGTGCCTTTTGGTACCCATAGTAGATTACATGGTTGTTGGTATTGAAAAAGGGAAGCATGCAGCTTCCAATACTTGATTGTGTGCTGATAGGATAGTGCTTGATAGTAGATGACTGAGTAGGATCTCAGGATGCTTGGATTAGACTTTGTTTTCTTTCACCTTGTAGAACATGTTATGCCTATTGTATTGTATCTATGTTTCCAGTTTTCTAGTGACATGACATTACATCATTACTACTCCAGTTGATACGGTTATTATAATTCTTGCTTATTTATTGCCTCAGTTTGCTTCAGCTAATTATTTATATTACTTTCATTGTTTACTATTCCATTACATTCCTTCTGTTGTGATACGCTCTGATAATGAGGGCATAGCCTTCCCATGAACACCCTTTAGGCCCTCATTACTAGTCAGTAGACTCAAGAATTCGGGAAGATGAACTTGAGGCCATGTGGCCCATCGGGCACGGGGCACTCGTTAAGTGGCATCCAAGTCTGGTTCATCACATTTTATTATCCAATTGAATTGTGTTATTGGATTTTATTTTTACTCTGCATGGGGATTACATAGATTTAATTTATATACATATTTTCCTATAATAAAATTATTTATTTCCAAAATTAAAAAAATGAATATAACACCCATAGAAAGTTACCCTTTTGAATTTGTGTATATATTATTATAATTCCATACATTCTTTCATTTACTTTAACATTCAAATATATTATTAATTTTTCATTATAGGTTATGGTGTAACACATGCATACATAAAAGTCAGACATTATTAGAGGTTATATCATATTTATACTTTAATATATTTTATCCGAATAGGTTTTATAGTTTTACAATGCTTTGGATGTATGAGAGATTCATATAAACATTTCCCCCTTAATTGGTGAGCCAATTTGGAATATTTGTGTTATTAGGTCTTTGGATGTATCACCTCTATATCAAACTATGATCTTACTCATAGTGTAGTTTCATTGATAATTTAATAATTCTTTCTCTGATATTTCATGGACAACATCATCAGTAAATCTCCCAAATCGAAACTTCCTCTTGGAAGATAAATATTTCAATTTAGCTTCAATGATATAAATTTTACTAATTAGTATTCAATTTATTAAATAATTTTATGATTATTTAAAAAAATATTTAAGGTCGTCAATTACCTTTCTTGTTTATTTTGTTTTCAATATAAATATACTAATTTTTTATGTTTTTATTTTTGATGTAGTTTGTTATTCCACAACATTATCTTGTCAATTTATCTTGTTTTTTATATGATTAATATATTCAAAGTTTTTCTTAAAAAATAGATCAATATTTCTAGTTTTAATCCTTTAAATATGCATATCATCACGTACTTCTTCAAAATTGACATTGAGATACAACAATATTTCTAACTGATCATCATATTTTTGTTCAGTTTGATCTTTTGCCATAATTTTTGCCATATTATCTTTCTAATTGAATTTGAATTTGTTTATTCATTCTCTAAGAAATATTCCATCACTTTTTCTACTTACTCACATGCATATTTTATTAAAAATCCTTCTAAATTTATTTTAACATATATATTTGGTGAATTTTAATGGGGAGAATTTTCTTTTTTATTTTTTTAATAAATCTCACCTTATTCTCTATTATATAATCTTGGACATATCACTACTATATGGGTAGAATTTTTACACTTCAAACACATCAATGGTAGTTTTCCTTCAAAACTTAATTTTCATTGTTTTAATTTTCTAGGAAAAATAATATGAATTCATCACTCACATATTCCATTATTTATTCATGACTAACTTCAATATTCTCCAATACCTTTGAATTAATCTATTTGAATGACTAGAAATTTATACGATTTTAATTCACCTTCATACTGTATGAAAAAAAAGAAACTTTTTATATCATCAGGTGATAAATAAGAAAGATTCTATTATTCAAACACTAATTCATTTTCATTTTTAATAGTTATAAATCTTATAAATATCTTATTTATGGTAGAAATATACTTAATATACTATCTACGTCCTTTTATGTAATTGAAAACCTCATTATTCAGTTGAATAAATCTTTAATGTATTCATCATGATATATCTTTTAAATCATCACATTCATTAAGTAATACATGATTCTTAACCTCAACCACCTTATTTTCTCATTCATAAATATTGTATAATTTTTATGATATTACTTTAGAATATGTGATATTCATCACCTTTATATATATTTTATTTTCATGTTCTCTCAATAAGGATTTTTATGCCTTTTATTTAGTGGTTGATAGCTTTTTGTCACATTTATTCACCAATATTTCCATTGTATCGCTAATTGAAATTTTATAGTTTGTAGTAAAAAAAATATTTAATATAAGAGATAGTATATAAGATCTCATTCTATTATTTATATTCTAATAGTTTTACTCATCAAATATAAGAAGACCATTTTCATTGAAAATGGTATTCATTTCAAGACATATTTGTGAACAAATTTCCTAATATAACATTCTAAAGAGTACCATATGTTGAACCCAATGAGGTCCCAATTTTTATGATAGTGTGTTCCTTAGACCCAACTCAAACTTTTAATTTTAAATTACCATGTTTTTTATATATTATGAGATATTTATTATTTTTACTCACCAAGATAGTAATAAACATATTCATATTCATATATAATCATTTCCATAGATTACATGTTTTATTAAGTGGTTATAGTAATTCCCAGCTATAATGAGAACCTCATATTGTTGTGATAGTAATCTTAACCATGTTTATATGGTTTGGATACATAAATATATCATTAAATGGATGATTTATAACTATAATGTGTCATGTAATCATAGTCATTAAGATTTCTTCTCATCTGGTTCAAAATTATGGGACTCATTTATTGGAGATCATGATAATTGGCCCGCCAATAGGTACATCACATGTTTTAGGTGTTGTTGTATGTTCTTATCTATGAGCGTGGATATTGGACTCTCGACATGAGATCATTATTAATGTATGTAAATTATACCTTACATTAACAAATGATGAAAAATATAGGATTATATTTTTTCGAGATAACTTATAGAAGGCCAAACATTAAGGATATGACATTGATTGAAATATTAAGATTGTATTTGTCACGTTTGATTATAGTAATAATATCTCTTTACCCTGTTGACTCAAATCATGAATCCATTACTAAATCCACAACCTTAGTATATGAAGGAAATCATATTCACTATACAGAGATAAATAGAAATAAAGAATGAATGCATGGTGACACAGAGTGTGCATCCTGATTTATAAGATATTTCATGATAAAGAGATTATTTTACATAGGTAGTATTTATATATGGTATTCAAATAAATGGATTTTATTTACCACTTTAGGGGGCATGATGTGTTTCAATGTACCACTTCATGTTTGTGAGAATTAATCATTTTTATTAACAAAGGATGCTCAATGGGCACACACAATATGTATCGAAAAGTTTCTCCAATTTAGATGAACTTAAGTTCAAGATGAAGCGGGCCACATATTTATGGGCTGGTGAATGTCCTAGTGTGAACAAAAATAGTTATATAATTAAATAAATTTGATAATATTCTACTCAATTTTATAAAAATAATAATTTAATTTATAATTCAAGGTATTCGAAGTTTTTTGCATATAAACAAGCGAATATAAGAATTTTTTTGAATGGATATTTTATATTCAATAATAATTAAATATATTCAAGAGAAATGATTTGATATAAAGGTTTAATATCATCATGTAAATTAGATCATAAATGAAATTTTTTGTTTGTTTTATTCTATTAGTTTCTTTATATACAAAAGATAAATTAAATAAACAATAAACCTGAGTATAAACTTTTATTTTAGACATAAAATTAATGATATTTATTTTTGAACAAAATATCTATCCTCCATTCATTATCATATGATTTAAGAGATAGATATAGATACTGATAAAGAATAATTTTATTCATCATTTATGAATTATTATCATCATGTACTAGTGAATTTACAATCAATGGAGAGTAATCATTTAATTTTTTCTATCACATTAAGAACATAAATACATAAATAAGGGAAATATGGTGAAAATATTTCCAATATATATAGTGACACAAACTTTTTAATCATAAATATTACATCTTAATAGATGAATATTCATTAAATAACATTTTATACTATCCCAGACAATTTTATGCCTAGTATATTTGGAAAATTTGAAACATAAAAAAATGGTTCATAAAATATCTAGATCATCTAACACATAATTCTTTGTAACTATAACCCTTCTTATACATATCATACATAATACCTTTCTTCAAAACCTAGCGAAATGAAACATTAAAAAAGGGTGATCTCATATGCTTAGTAAGGGTAAAAAAGGGAGATATCATTAATCACATGAGAATGACATGAGAATAAGGTTATAAGATCAAGTTATTATCATTTAAAAATAACACCTTGTCTATCAAATTATATAATCTTAATCCATTACCTAAATAATTGAATTTCATAAGACGCGAATCATAAGGGAATCAAAGAACATGAACCATGAAATCTTAACATACAGATAAGACATTTATTTATGGCATACACATAAGAATAAAAAATAATTTCCATAGTCATCAATGATCATTTAAAAAACTATCATAGTTTAATGGGTTCACTCCCAAAATATTCTTAGTAGTCAATGTTAACTTCCAAGATTATCTATATGATAATGTCCCATACTAAACTAGGTTCATTCCTTATTCCAATCTTGTTTATCTTATGAGATATAAATATCTACCCAATTAATTGATAAGAGATATAGGTAACACCCATCACATAATGAAAATAATATATGTGTGTTTTACAAGAAAATAAGCCATTCATCATATCAAAACCCCTGAAAATAAATTAGTTTCATAAAAATTTCATCATAGATATACTCATGGACCAGAAATGGGTTTCATAAAATTCCTTTCATCAAAAATATAAATCATATATAAAAAGATTAAGGGTGGAATACATGGATCATATACCTAGTAAATCATAATTTATATCAATTTTTTTTGTCTCTGAACCATTAAAAAACATTAAAAAACATTAAGGAAAATATCAATTCCTATTTTAAATCACATATAAAAAATAAAAAAATTATAAAGGGAAAAAAATTATTATAAAAGAACCATGTAAACTTTTAAAGAAATAATCAAATAAAAAATCATATATGATGGTGGGAAAATACATTCATTCCATATAACTTTAAAAAAATATCCATTCAATTCTTTTTTCTGAAAAGTCACAATGTACATCATTTAGAAAATGATAAAAAGATTCCTTTTAAACTAGTTTTTTAAAAGTAAAACATGGGTAAATATGGAATTAAAAATAATAAAGTAATATTAAAACCCTTCCTGAAAATATTTTTAGAAAACATAGATATGGAAGAAATAGGTTTTTCGACTGAATAGATAAATGAAATTGATTTTCCTTAAAACCATATTTTTAGTACCTTGAATACATAATGTGTGGAAAATGAAAAGAAAACATTTATTTCATAGATGTAAAAAATTAACAATAAAATTCTTGAATTTATTGAGATATATGACATAATATTTCATCAATGTAAACTTAATCATAAACAATCTCAATAAACAATGAGATTGAAACATAAAACCCATTAACATGAGTTTGTCTTATTTAGAAAGCACTCTAACCTATTATATAATAAATTAAAATTTATTATATTTATATAAAAGAGTAATTTTTAGGATTATAGTATAATATATTCACTCTTTAAAATATTTTAACACCCAATTTTATCAATAATTTCTTATTAAAAATGTCAGTTCATGTTATTAACAATTTCATTTATCATGAGTATTTTGCTTCAATAATTTATATTTGTGATCATTTATCTTCTTTTCATAAACTATATAAAGTTAATAATTATATAAATATCATATAGATTTATAATATAAATATTTGGAGTCATCCATAAAACTAAAAGATAGAAAATTGAATTACACTATTCATGGATATGGTAGGACGTACGTACGGATGAACACAACTTTCATTTTTGGACGGATGGAATGAAAAAAGGTAAATATTAATTAATATTTATAGTATAATTATTATATAATATATATTCATATAAATTAATCAAATTATTCTACATTACAAACAAATTAAAATATAAATGAAAAACAAATCATGTCACTTTTTGGAAGTGGTAGTCCACACATATGCACGTACGAAGTGTTAATTTCCCATAGAATTAGATAGTAAGTATGTATATGTGATTTTATAATTAAATAAGTATAATTATTTCATAAATATCATAAATAAATATTAAACCCATCATAATACTAATCCATACAATTTTTTAATGAAAATTTAAATATATTTATCTTTGGAGACGGTAAGTTGTATGTTTTCATGAGTGATACTTTCACTTATCATTTGATATGAAAGAGGGTTCATAATGGTTTTTTCATAATCATACAAAAATAATAATATTTAGTAAAAAAATTATTATTTTATGATAAATATGATATATTTATAATAGGTAAATAATAGTAGAAACTAAAGTGATCGGTTAAGGTGATTACCTTTTCTTTGAAATGGCTCCTTTAAATCTTCTTTAAATGGATCTAAGTTTAGTATTTTAGAAGAAAAAAACATATAAAATATGTATAGTTAATTTTAGAAGATAAATTATTATAGTATTTATAATACATAAGGCTTGATGTTGTGTAAATAAGTGAGGGATAATATTCCCTTTTATAATTAATTTGAGGCACACCTTTGGAATTTCTCAAAAGATTAAATTATAAAAAATTAATTCTCAATAAAAATTACCCCAAATGGGAAGTGATTATAAGATAATGTTTAAAATATTTCTAATCTCATCAACCAATTGAATTTATACAAGTTGTGGTGTAATTTTAAATCATATCATTTTGATTAACCCTTAGTTAACCAATTTTAATCTTAATTATAGTAACAAATATTTCTCTCTTAATGGGTTGAAATTTTTACAAATAAGGTAAAAATTAGACAATAAATGACCAATTTAAGGAATTTGAGACGATATAATATCCACCTTATCGTATTTAAATATTTCTATTGTTTTAAAATAATTTAAGGGAATATTATTTTGATAAAATATAATTATTGTCAATTATCACACTAGTCATTTAATTTGACATAAAATACATGAAGAAGAAAGATGAAATTACAATATAATATTTTAAAACAACACAAATTTGTTATATTAACTAATAAAATTTCTGTAATGCTATAAATTACTCAAATTATATCACTTTTATAATTTTTAATATCATTTATTTTGTTTTTCCATTAATTGAATAAATATTGGTTTGACATTGTGTTAAAATTTAAGGTAATTATATAATACTTAAAATTATAAATAAATAAAAATAATTAATATAGTTTAATTATTCACAAAATTTATATTAAAATTAGTTCATTATTATCTGTTTTTCCCTACGTGACCACGTAAACGATATTTAAAATGAAGGGAGTAGCATTTAGTAACTTCCTTTGATTTTAATAATATATATATCATTTTAATGGAGAATATAACATTAAACTAATAAATTTTTTGAATTAGGAGATAATGCTAAAATTTCCATCATTAAATAATAATTATGTTGAAAATTTATGGCCTTATCACTTATTTTTAATCTATATTATCCTAATTAACCCTTTATCAAGGTGATAAATTTTACCACGGTTACTGCTCATTTTGACAACAAATAAAAGGGGAAGTTTATCAAATTTTAACCTTGTTATTATATATATTTAATTAATTTTATTTAATTAAATACTTATTAATGGTATAAAATAATTAAATTAATTGTAAAAAATGAGACAAAATTCTTTTCTGGAAAAATATATTGTTAACCGTAAAACTGGATTTATTCATATCTTAGGTCTAGAAAAAAAATTATTGAATTTTTTAAACATTTTATCAAGTAAATAATATATTAATTAAATAAAATCATTCACCAATAGTGAATATTTAAATTTATTAATAATAAATACATTATGAACATAAATACAATTATTTAGAAAAATACATAACTTTTTTTCAGATAATTTTTATTTATAATTCTAGTCATTTAATAAAAAATTAATTCATTTCATATATTTTTAGAACCTGTATTTTTTATAATTTTGTCATTAATATTCATACCATACAATCCATTATCTTAGTTATAATGGAAACATAATATTTTAATAATGTTACATCATTTTTCTGAACATGATGTGGTGTGTAACACAAGCCATTAAAGAAATAAAATTATTTGAGGAGAAATGTTTCATAAAAATATAATGGTGTTACATTATAACCCCATTGAAAAATTGTATACATCAAAATTAATCACTCTAAAATAAAAATATAATAATATTTCTACCTCATCACATCCTCTAGTTCCCACATAGCTTCCTCAAATTGCTAGTGTCGCCACAAATTTTGACCAAGAAAGTGGTATTGTTTCATAGAAATTTATTCCTATGATACAAAATCTATACCAATTGTTCTTCATAATAAATATCTTAATCCATTGGTATGACCTCTAATTTTAGTACATGTGAAAGATCAAGTATGTACTTCCTTAGGAGAGATACAAAGAACACATCATAAACATGTGATTGATTCGGTGGAAGCACATATCAATAAGCTACCATCCTAATTCGATCAATAATTTAAAAAGGAATGATAAACCTATGGATTAGAATTCCCTTCTCCCAAAATATAATCACCCTCATCCAGGGATATAATCATAGTAATACCTTTTCACCGACATGAAAATCAATGTTTCAAGACAATAATCAAAATAAAAGTTTTGTCGACTATGACAAACCTGTATGTATTATTGAAAGGATATAACCTTCTATACCATTTCCTCGTATAGATAATGTCTCGATATCATTTTTTCTCCAAATTACATCCATCATGTTTCAGTTTTACACTAACTATAATAGATTTATTTATAATTATCCATCTGAATGCTGGTTTGAAAACTATTTTTATTAGAAAATTACATCGATGGACGGTGTTGATCCCAATAACAACTGAAATTCATAGAGAAAGATGTCAACATGTATTATAGAGTGTGATTGGACCTTTAAAACTGAATATCTATCTGGGGATAATAATTATTGATGATACTTAACTCTACATCCAAATCCTGCTGAAGACTTCTACAAAACGTTAAGGTAAACTTCGAATACTGATCAGATACAATTAATAGTGGTACACCATGAAATCTTACAACATCATTAATTTTTAACCAATTAAGTTGACCAAGATAAAAATATTATCAAATGAAAATGAAGTTTTATAACTTCGTAAAGTGATTGACTACAATCAAAATAGCATTATAACCTTTAGATGTTTTGGTGACTCTGATGACAAAATACATGATGATTTTTTCCATTTCTATTCAGGTAGGGGTAATTGTTGTAACATGACCTTAGGAATCTGTCTCTCATCCATGACTTAATGACATATAAAAAATAGAGAAATATACTCTATGATATCTCTCTTTATTCCATCCCATGACAAATAATCTTTCAAATGTCTATACATATTTATACTTCATGGATGAATAGAGAATTAGTAACTGTGAGTTTCATTGATTTTCTCCTTCTTCAAATACGGTACCGAAGGGACACATTTTTTTCATCATAATCTTGGTTGAACTCAGGAACATTTCTAACCTTATTTTTCAACTCTGCATATATATTTTATGCCTCTTTAATCATTCCATTTATAGATGGTTTCATATTCATTTTAGAAATATAATATTTATCATCTTCATTAAATATTCCCATGTCTATCCTTTCCTAATCCAAAAAATATCAAGCCATTTATGATCCTTATCATATACAATCTATAATGATCCTTTTATAATGGTGTGTCATCCATCTTTTTTTATTTCCATGGTGGTAATGTATTGAGCAGTCGTGATATATAATCATCTCTAACCGTCTTCATTAGTGCATCTTAAAATATTTTTTAGTGAAAATATACATTAAAATTTTGGGATTAGTATATATGTCACACCATTATCCATAGAGATAATGTTACAATATATTTAGTGAAAAAATTATGGAAGTTAAATCTAAATTATGAGTTGGATATTTTTTCTCATGGGATTTCAATTTTAATGAGGAAAAAAATAATACCATATCATTCTACATTAGGATTCATACTAGTTACTTCTTTAATGGATCATTATAAACTGAAAAAACCTTCTCCTATAAATTAGTGTAAGAAAATTTTCACTTACTAGACTTATCTTGAGTTCCTTAAAACATTACTCACATTTATCCATCCAATGGAACTTGGATCCCTTTCGAGTTAACTTGGTGACTGGATTTGATAGCCTTAAAAAGATTCACAAAGCATAGATAATATATAATTACCTATGAAAACTATTCATCTCAGTCATAGTGGTTGATCTGGACTAATGTTCAATCAATTTTTTCTTTGAAGGGACTACTGATATACCATTACATGTGATTATATGAACCATGATTGAAACATTCCAGAGAAAAAATTGACACATGGTAAATTCTACATGAATCTTATTTTTCACTATGGTCTTCATAAAAAATCTCAAATGATCTTAATTTTTTCATTATAATTGAATAAATAAAAATATCATTTATAAAGATTAGCTCAAACTGATCAAGGTAATATATAAATACTCTATTCATTAAATCTTCAAAGATTTAGGGGGAATTTTTAACACTTAATGGAATAACTATGAATTAATTGTGACCAAACATTTTAAGGAATATTGTCTTAGGTTTATAACCCTTCATGACCCTCAATTGATGATATCCAGAATAAAGATCAATCTTAGAAAATTATTGTGATCTGCACAGTTTATCGAACAAGTCATCAATACAGGGTAGATGATACTGGTTCTTAATAGTGATTTTTTTAAGTTCTCAATAATCAATGTAGTGTCACAATGGTCAATTTTTTTCTAAAAAAATACAATAGTTTCACCCAAAAGTAGTGCATTTGGAAGAATTAGTCACTTTTAAATATTCTAATGGAGATTATTCTTCAATTCCTAAAACATAATCAGGTCTATTCTATATGGAGTCTTGTAAATAGATATGGCACTAGGTATGAGTTCTATTGAAAACATAATATCATGATTTAGTAGAAGACCAGAATATTCATCTATAAAAATATCAATAAACTCTAAAAAATAAGAAAATCTTCTAATGTTTTGTTTCTCCCCAACCATTTGAGCTAAATTCCCCTTTTTAATAGGAATCGTGACCCATAAGATGGATGTAATTTCAATTGGATGTTCATTTTTTCATCACATAGATATACGATCATAGGTTGGTTTGGAATATCATATGTAGAGTCCCTTTTTTAGAAATTGATGTTGGATTTTGATAAATAAATCTCATCCATGACCCAAATAACATCGAATTAAACTAGAGGAAGAGTAACCGGATTTGAAGGAAACAGATTCCCACATGCTTCAATAAGAGAAGAATCATAGAGTAGGGATTAAGTCATCATAGAATTGGGGGGGCTTACTTCTATCTAAACATATTACTTTTTTGGAGGAACTATTATTCCCATAAAAGGACTTCATATATAAAATTATAGGGAGATTTATAATCAACTATGAAATTAAAAGTTCTAGAGTGGATGGTAAGTGTACCATTCATCACGTTGTTACCATACCCCTAATCATAAATATTTGTTGTAATTGATTTCTCATTGTCTCTAGGATGAAGAGTTTCTTTACATATCATCATCATTAGACTTAAGATTTGGAAAGTAGTTATAATAATCCCAATATTCGTTGACATTAAAATACTGGAGTATGGGTGGTATATTCTATGGATGTTTCTCTCAATTTGAATTATTCGCTAACTTCTTCTCATCTCTTCAACATTGGATTTCTTGATGACCTTACATTAAAAACATGAAATATTTACCAGTTTCCTTATGAAAATTTAACCCATTTATCCTTACACATAGTGAACATAAATGAAGTCTCATATTATTCTCTCCATAGTTTTTAGAATTTTCTTTTGAATACCATTTTTTTCTTATCAAAACCATGAGATTCATGGGTAAACAAAATCCCCATCCCCACCCTGATAGAATATTGAAAATTTTATTCATAGCTAATAAATTCCATAATGGATAACTCCCTTTAGATACTTGGTTTTAATCAAATGAATAATTAATCAACCATAATTTTTGGTTAGATGGTAATAATAAAAGTCTAGATTACAATTCTTGTGAAATTTTACACATAATTTTGAAGATATTAATCACCCTTATAATTCAAGAAAAGAATTTTTTTTCAAGTTTCATAAAAATAATATCAGTAATTTACTTATTTAAAAGTAAAATTTTAATTTTGTCCCACTCCATATATTCAATTTCTTATTATTATTTCTTGTTCTTGATAAGAGTAAATCACTGATCTTATTATCATTATAAGGGATAAACATCCAAATTAAGATTCTCATATTATGAATACTAAATAAGGGAAAATATATTTTCAATAATACTGATCCTTTACTCCAGGACTAGTGGATAATTGGACCCACTAAGAGAATGTGTATTTTTCCTCATGAAGGACACAAAAAATCATTGTTCCTTCTTTTTCTCATTTGTATGTCTAGTATTATTTATAGCTTGATAATGTTGTGTGGACATAAAAGAAATATTTTTCATTCTATCTCACATAATATATTGTTTCTTATAAAGAAAATCATTTCATTGACCATCATATTCATCGTTAACATAATTACTTTGGGATCCATACATTGATTAAAACCAAAAAAGAATAATGTGAGAATAAAAATCATGGTGGGAAACCATATAATCCTGAAAAAAAATATTTAGAATGTATAAATCATGAAACTTTAATTATTAAACCATAGGTTTAACCTAGGTTATTTATGATCATCACTAAAACTTTATGATTTTATCTTATACATAGTTTTATCCCAAGGGTTCATACTAAAATTTTCTTATCCTAGTTTCTAGAGGATAACTAAACCTTACTATGATATGAAAAATAGTAAACCATATATTTTATTTATATATATTAATTGTTAATAAATGAATATTCATTACATAACTTGTCAAACCATTCCAAAATAATCTATGTACAGTATATTTGTAAAATAGTAAATATAAACAACTAGTTCATGAAATATCAACATTGTCACCCACTTATTTCTTTATAACTATCATCATTATTATATATAACATTCTTAATTACTATCTTAATTATCAAGGGAAAGGAAACATAAGAAAATGTGAGATCAGATGCTCAGTAATGGTAAATAATGGAGATATAAATAATAATATAAGCATAACATGATCATGGGGGTATAAGAACATGATCTTAACATTTTAAATGATACCCTACATATTAAATATCATAATATTATGTCATGGAATAAATGTTTTAATATCATTGTAATGGCCCGGGTTTTTGGGGTCTATTACTTTGTGAAAATCTCATGTTGGGTTTTCTGGTCTGGGAATCTCGGTGAAGTTTGGCCTAACGGTAGGCCTACCGGTAGCCTTAACCTACTGGTAGTAGGCCTACCGGTAGCTTGGTCTACCGGTAGCCACAGTCTACTGGTAGCTCTGTCTATCGGTAGCTCGGTCTACTGGTATCTGCAGCTACCGGTAGCTCTATCTACCGGTAGCTTGGTCTACTAGTAGTTGCAGCTACCGGTAGCTTTGTCTACCGGTAGCTTGGTCTACCGGTAGCTGCAGCCTACAGATAGCTTGATCTACAAGTCGTTGCAGCCTACCGGTAGCTCGGTCTACCAGTGGCTCTCGTCTACCCCCACGGGGTCTTTCCAGTAGCGCTCTTTTTTGTGAGAGTTGGGCTTTAAACCCTATTCTGACCCCTTTTAGCTTGTTCTAAAGCCCGGTAACGCCCATTAATGTTTTAATTAAATATTTAATGAATTATCCTAGTGTGTGCGTCAGTTTAAACCACACGACCCATTAATGGTGTGTGGGGTCACGTGGTCAACCCACGACCCCATGCCTTACGCATTTTCACATTCTAATCTCAACTGTCCCCAACCTTATAAACAAAAGGGTTCTCCGTAGGTTTCTTTTCCCGTTCACCCTAAGCTAAAGTACCCTTTGTTCAAACGAGCCACTTTTTGTTCAGGCGATCCTCATCGCTATCCGTGAAGTTCCGCGCCCAGGCTCAGCATTGATCGTTGATCAACAAGTAGGTAATTTCTCATCTCCTCTCACTTTTGTGTATCATGCGGGGTGGGCATGATTTCGATTCTCTAGAATTGGATGAACCAAACATAAATAAAGATAATGAATAGATTCTATAATGAATGAAGGGGGGCCGTGATTGATGACGCTGCTCTATTTTATGATCTTCTTTTTTGAATTTTGTGGGCTTATGCCTACTAAAAATCATGGTCGTTGGTGGTCTTTCTCTATGCACTAATGAACCCCTGGTGATGTTTTAAATGGATTGTTTTGTAATTGTGAACTCCTACTATAAAAAGGAAATTGGTTAATCACGTATATCCGGCTAAATAAATTGAGGCACCATGATCAATCCTTCTATGATAACCCCGGTTACACACACAGAAATTGAAATCATGGAGTTTGTTAAATCGTTTAAATCTGAAAGTACCAGCATGGACCTACTTTTCTTTGGTGGTAGTGGGTTGTTGTTTTCTTTTCTTTCACGGGCCGATTGCTGGGTGATGTGGATGGGGATGGGATCCCATGTTGTTATGCTCTCGATGGTTGTGAAATTTGGGATGGGATCCCCTGTGTTATGCTTCCTATGGTTGTGACTTAAAGGTTGGGTGGTTACCCTGAATATATCACGAATTGGGGTGGAATCCTCTGTTGTTGAGAAACCTTTGGCTCTTGGATTTTGGACATGGGGCTATAACTTAGGATTTTCTTTGGTTTTGTGGCTTTACGAGAGAACCGGGTGTGGATGTTGTAGTTAATACTTGACTGTTTGTTTTCCTGGACTTGTGCCTATGCTTAATAGTTTCCCAAGTAGGTGCAGAAATTAATTAAACATCACTACTGAACATGAAAACAAATGGTAAAATGAGATTTGTTGGTGAGAATTGTAACTCAGACTTGAGTGCTATTGTGTTCCTTAGGCTGGCTGAAAAACCTAAACATGGGAGAGTGCTTGTTACCTATATATATACTTGTAGTTTTGTGTTTCTTATTCGCGCCCCACCCAAGTTGAGCACTTAGTTCCGAACACCCGCATTTCACGGAGGTGTTTTTTCCAACACTTCCATTAGTGTCTGGTTGTTAGCTCATTTTCTGCTCCCTTTCCCGGATAGCCCAAGTATCTTCGAGCAGGCTATGATGGACTGAGGTCCATTATTATCCCAAGAACCTTTAGGCAGGGTGGTGTGGTGGTTATGGCTCAGGTGTGTGTGGGCAAGTAGTTTCCCAAGTATCTTCGGGATGAGGCACAGGTGTCTTCGGGCGTGGCAGTGGATCTTCTAGCCCATGTGTCTTCGGGCATGGTGGTGGTGGTTCTGGACTAGGTGTTTTCAGGCATGGTTACATGTGACAGTTGTGGCCCAGGTGTTTGCGGGTGGGATTCGGCAGTTGGACTACGTGTGGTTGTGGCCCAGGTGTGTGCGGGCGGGTGTGGCAGCAGTACTGCGGTGAGAATGATGGGATTGGTTCGATGCGTAAGATGTATCAATAACCAGTGGTAAAGTGGCCCGGGGTACCCAAACATCGATGTGATCTTATTATATATATTAATTGACTTGGGTTATTTGGGGAGTGTGCCTTGGTGAGGCTTGGGTGGATAGTTTACCTTGTTAGGTGTTTGGTTTACTCCTCTTTTTATCACGGGACTTTAGTACGTTCCCCCACTTGTGCACGAGAGTCTTTGGTTTTCCCTACTGAGTTTACTTGTATGCTCACCCTACGTATATAAAAATGCTTTCCGGATTCCAGGAGGACATCGGGGATCGTGCGGGACCTTACTTTCTTGGACCATTGGAGCAGTTGCAGTTGTTGTTTTTCCTTCTTTGGTACTTACCCTTGTAGTCACTTTTGTACTTTGTGGCTGTTACTTTTGGAACATGCATGTGGGAATGGTTTAATTTTGGCTTTACTTTTCTTTTACTTTTGGTAATGTTGGGTTTCATCATCTTATCTGTTGATCCTATAAAATAGAAAAAGGGTAATGCCTTCCATTTAGTGTGTGATTCTATACCCTTGGTGCTAGTCGCCACTCCGGGACCTATTGACGGCATGTTTCGGGGGTCATTATCTCTCCTTCAACTTAAAGAAGGAAGGGCATGGCAGTCTTCTGACCCTTCCCTCCTTTTGGGGAAGGCGGGTCGTGACAGAATGGTATCAGAGGTGTGGTTGAGAGATAGGATGGAGCCTGGAGTTAGGCGCAGTGAGGATTGCATGGGATGATAGGGCAACAGTTTTGAGTGACCTTGGTGCGTGAATTAGGCCAGGGAAGACCGGCTCGGACACGGGATTTTAGGGCCCCCTGTGATCCGATGTAAGGACTCTGGCCTACATAATAAGTAAGTGAGGCCATGCTAATTACAGGGTAGAGACCCTAGGAAATTTACATGCATCATAATGACTTGTGTTCTCGTGTTTCTGGGGTGTCTTGGGAATTAAGAATAAATAAAAAAGTTTAAGAAGTTTTAAGAACAATATTCTGCACTACTTGGGCTTAGGCATTCCTTGTTTACCTTGCAGTTATGACACCTGGAAGGCAACCACGTTTGGTGCAAGCGATCGAGGCCCCGGAGACTACCTTGGCCGATCGGTAGAGAGATGATCGAGAGGAGGAGGATGAGCAGTGGTAGAAGACACTTCGGGCCTTCCAGCGATAGACCCTTGAGAAGGATGAGGGTAGCACCTCTGATATGAAGATGAAGTGCTGGCTAGAGGAGCTAGTGACAGCCTTCGGCTTGATATGGGCTCTGACCAAGTACTGGGATCCTCTGGCCGTCAGCCAGATGCGGGGAGCAGCACGACAGTGGTGGACACTTTACCTGGGGGAGCGGAGAGAGGCTGAGGTGGCATGGGCTGATTTCGAGGGGGAGTTCCGGGCGGAATTCCTCTCTTCGACGATGAAGGCAGAAAAGTGACAGGAGCTACTCTCCCTCCAGCAAGAGAGTATGTCAGTAAGGGAGCAAGAAATCAAGTTTAAGGACCTCCTACATTTTTTCTCCGGACCTCTTTCCTGACGAGGAGACTCGGGCAAGGCATTTGGAGGAGGTTCTCTGACCCTCCCTCCTGTATGCTGTTACCCCCTTTACCCTACCGACATACTTGGAGGTCCAGAAGAAGGCCGAAGTGGTGGAGAGGATGCACGCTCTAGGAGGTGTGTCATGAGAGGGGATCCAGCTAGGACCATCGAAGGGAAAGGTCTTCAGTTCCAGGCCTCCAGCGTCAGGACCCTCCAGGTTCTGACCAGCAGGGAGCAGGCCGCAGTAGTTTCAGTTTCGATCCCCTTGGTCCTCGCCCTTTTCCCTTGGGCCCAGGACCACGGTGCTTTGTCTGTGGGATCCATGGACATCTCCGGAGTCAGTGCCCTGACCGGGTACAGTATGGCGGTGGCGGACAGCCCCACCACCCGCCCCAGCAGCAGCTTCTATCCAGGCCTTTCTAGCAGCAGCAGCAGGGAGAGCGAGCTCCCGCTCCTCCGAGGGCAGACATAGGAGGAGGATACCGACCTCAGGGCCCTCCTCATGAACCTCGACTGGGGAGTGGTCGGGGAGGCGGCCGACAGCCGAGGGGCAGAGGAGCTGGGCGTGGACAACTACACGCCGCGGAGGCAGCAGTTCTAGTAGGGTTGGGGTTTGTTCGAGGTACAATCAGTTGTTTTAGTACCCTTTCTTTTTCCTTGTTCGATACCGGAGCTTTGCACTCCTTTGTTGCACCCAGTCTAGCCCATTCCTTGGGTCTATATGTCGAGAGACTTCCAGTTTCCCTGGTTTTGAGCACACCAGTCGGAGGTCAGATCGACTTGTTGTTTGTTTGTCAGGGATGCAGACTAATGATAGGGCCACATCAGTCGGTTAAGGAGCTTATTCTGCTACAGATACAGCCATACGATGTCATCCTAGGCATCGACTGGATATTCTCTGTGTGTGCCATCATCGACTATTTCTGAGTAAGGGTTGTGTTCTCATACTTGGGTGGTCGGCGTGTTACCTTCACCGGTGATCGGAGCAGTCAGAAGGGCAGCAGGCGAGGGGAACCCCTCCTCTTTTTGTTAGCTGAGCTGTCAGTTGAGTTAGCAGATGCTGAGATGGAAGAGGTGCCAGAGATCATCCATGACTTTATGGACGTCTTCCTTGAGGAGGTGACAACTCTACCCCCTCGACATGATATCGAGTTCAGGATAGACCTTCAGCCCAGCGCTCGTCCGATTTTGATGGATCCTTACCGGATGGAACCTTTGGAGCTACGGGAGTTGTGGATTCAGATCGAAAATCTGATGAAGAGAGGTTATGTTCAACTGAGTGTGTCACCGTGGGGTGCTCCAGTCATGTTCGCAAAGAAGGAGGATGGTGGTCTCAGGTTGTGCATTGACTACAGGAGGCTGAATCAGGTAACAATCAAAAATCGATACACTCTTTCGAGGATAGACTATCTTTTCTACCAGCTGAAGGGGGAAGGGTGGTTCTCGAAGATCGACCTGCGGTCTGGGTATCACCAGTTGAGATTGAAGGAGGGAGACATCCTGAAGATGGCCTTCAGGTGCAGATATGGACACTTCGAGTTCGTAGTCATGCCTTTCAGTGTTACAAACTCCCCAGATGTGTTCATGGGGCTTATGAACTCCATCTTCCTAGAGTACCTAGATCGGTTCGTAGTTGTGTTCATTGAAAATATCCTGATCTATTCAAGATCAGAGGAGGATCACATGGAGCACCTGAGGATAGTTTTGGAGGTCCTCCGACAGCACCAGCTCTATGGTAAGTTATCAAAATGTAAATTCTGGATAGGAGAAGTGCACTTCCTCGAGCACATGGTGTCCGAGCAGTGGGGAGACCCAGAGTGCGAAGTGATTCATGACCGAGTTGACCAGGGCAATGCTCCGGAAGGATGGACATAGGATGGTCAGAACCAGATGCTTTTCCAGGGAAGGTTGTTTGTTCTAGAAGTGATGCGTGGCAAGGTTCTCAGTGAGTTCCACAACTCACCCCTGGTGGTACACCCAGGAGTTTCCAAGATGTACTAGGGACTGAAGGGATAGTTTAGGTGGCCCAGAGTGAAGCGAGCAGTGGCATAGTTTGTGGCCAAGTGCTTAGTGTGTCAGTAAGTGAAGGCTGGACACCGAGTTCCAGGCGGCCAACTGCAGTCTCTAGATGTCCCCGAGTGGAAGTGGGACAACATTTCGATGGATTTCTTCACGGGACTACCCAAGGTCCAAGGAGAATACAACACCATCTAGGTGGTAGTGGACCGATTGACAAAATTGGCTCACTTTCTAGCGATCAGGGAGTCGAGTGTAGTGGATGCTTTGGCACAAAGATATGTGGATGAGGTGGGGAGATTTCATGGAGTTCTGAGGTCTATAGTCTCGGATAGGGATGCACAGTTTACCTCGCAAGTCTGTAGAGGATTGCAGCATTCTTTTGGCACCCAGCTGCGTCTTAGAACTGCTTTCCATCCCAAGACAGATGGACAAACAGAGCGCACCATCCAGACCTTGGAGGATATGCTGCGGTCATGTGTTCTGGAATCAGGAGGATCATGGGTATGACACTTACCTCTGGTAGCGTTCTCATACAATAATAGCTATAACTCTACCATTGGTATCTCCCCGTTTGAATCCTTGTATGGGAGGCAATGTCGCTCACCTGTGTGTTGGATCGAAGTCAGAGAGGCGGGAATCCTTGGTCCAGAGGTGGTGCAGAGCACGACAGAGAAGGTTCAGCTCATACGGGAAAGGATGAAGGCGGCCCAGGACCGACAAGAGTCATATGCTGATACCAGGAGGAGGCCCTTGGAGTTTGAGGTTGGAGACCATGTGTTCTTCAAGGTCTCCCCTCGACATGGACAATGGAGGTTCGGCAAGTGGAGTATGCTTTCTCCCAGGTTCATCGGGCCCTTCGAAGTGTTGTGGCGGGTCGTCGAAGTGGCTTATCAGCTAGCGTTACCACCGCCGCTACTGAGGATACATGATTTCTTCCATGTCTCCCAGCTCCGTTAGTATATGCACGACGATTCACAGGACCTTGATTGGGGTGAGCTGGACATCGAGGACGACGTGACTTTTGTGGAGGGACCAGTGATGATCGAGCATCGCAAGGAGAAGGTGCTTCGTGGGTAAACCATTACCTTGGTTCGTGTGTTATGGAGACATGGTGGGCTTGAGGAGAGTACGTGGGAGAGGGAAGCACAGATGTGTGTCCAGTACCCAGAGTTGTTTTGAGTTTTTTACTGTTCGGTTTATAGTTGTTGTGGTGGAACGTTTTACCTTATTGGCAATGAAATATTGGTTTTTTTCCCTCTGAATGTGTGTGAAAAGCCCTGGCTACAGCGAAGATAGAACCCAACCCCTAATCAAGACGCATTAAGGTGGATGTGATTAAACCTGTGCGGTTGAGTCAGTGCCACCCAAAGTGGTTAATATCTTGACATGGGGGGAGGAGACTCCCCAACCCACATTCCTGGGCAGTTTGACATGGTATGTTGCTTGGTTCTAGACGGTAAAGTGTTCTTAGATAACAATGAGGTTCACTCCTAAGAGGTATCTTTCGAGGTGGTTGTTCGGACCCTCTCTTTCCTTCTGGATTGTTTTGATTCTCGAGGACGAGAATTGTTTAAGAGGATCTGATGTAATGGCCTGGGTTTTTGGGGTCCCTTACTTTGTGAAAATCTCGTGTTGGGTTTTCTTGTCTGGGAATCTTGGTGAAGTTTGGCCTAACGGTAGGCTTACCGATAGCCTTAACCTACCGGTAGCAGGCCTACCGGTAGCTCGGTCTACTAGTAGTCACACCCTACTAGTAGCTTAGTCTACCGGTAGCTTGGTCTACCGATAGATGCAACTACCGGTAGCTCTCTCTACCGATAGCTCGGTCTACCGGTAGCTGCAGCCTACTGGTAGCTCGGTCTACCGGTTGCTGCAGCCTGCCGGTAGCTCAGTCTACCGGTTGCTGCAGCCTGCCGGTAGCTCAGTCTACCGGTAGCTCTCGGCTACCGGTCGCTGTCAGCCACTGGTATCTCCCAGCTACCGGTGGCTCTCGCCTACCCCCGCGGGGTCTTTCCAGTAGCGCTCCTTTTTGTGCGAGTTGGGCTTTAAACCCTATTTTGACCCCTTTTAGCTTGTTTTAAAGCCCTGTAATGCCCATAAACGTTTTAATTAAATATTTAATGAATTAACCTGGTGTGTGCATCGGTTTAAACCGCTCGACCCTTTAATGACGTGTGGGGTTGCGTGGTCATCCCACGACCCCGCGCCTTACGCAGTTTCGCATTCTAATCTCAACCATCTCCAGCCTTATAAACAAAAGGGTTCGCCGTAGGGTTCTTTTCTCATTCACCCTGCACTAAAGTACCCTTTGTTCAGATGAACCACTTTTTGTTCAGGCGAGCCGCATCGCTATCTGTGAAGTTCTGCGCCCAGGCTCAGCATCGATTGTTGATCAACAAGTAGGGAATTTCTCCTCACCTCTCACTTTTGTGTATCATGCAGGGTGGGCATGCTTTCAATTCTGTAGAATTGGATGAACCATACATAAATAAAGATAATGAACGGATTCTATAAAGAACAAATGGGGGCTGTAATTGATGACACCACTCCGTTTTATGATCTTCTTTTTTGAATTTTGTGGGCTTACGCCTACTGAAAATCATGGCCATTGGTGGTCTTTCTCTTTGCACTAATGAACCCCTGGTGATGTTCTAAATGGCTTGTTTTGTAATTGTGAACTCCTGCTGTAAAAAGGAAATTGGTTAATCATGTATATTCGGATAAATAAATTGAGGAACCAGGATCAATCCTTCTGTGATAACCCCAGTTAAAACACACGGAAATTGAAATCATGGAGTGTGTTAAATTGTTTAAATCTGAAAGTACCGGCATGGACCTTCTTTGCTTTGATGGTAGTGGGTTGTTATTTTCTTTTCTTTCATGGGCCGATTGCTGGGTGATGTGGATGGGGATGGGATACCATATTGTTATGCTCTCGATGGTTGTCAAATTGGGGATGGGATCTCCTGTGTTATGCTTCATGTGGTTGTGACTTAAAGGTTGGGTGGTTACATTGATTATATCACGAATTGGGGTGGAATCCTCTGTTGTTGAGAGACCTTTGGCTCCTGGATTTTGGACATGGGGCTGTAACTTAGGATTTTCTTTGGTTGTTGTGGCTTTACGAGAGAACCGGGTGTGGATGTTCTAGTTAATTCTTGACTGTTTGTTTTCCTGGACTTGTGCCTATGCTTTCTAGTTGCCCAAGTTGGATCAAAACTTAATTAAACATCACTACTGAACATGAAAATGAATGGGACAAATGATTTTTGTTGGTGAGAATTGTTACTTGGACTTGAGTGTTGTTGTGTTCCTTAGGCTGGCTGAAAAACCTAAACTTGGGAGAGTGATTGTTACCTATATATATACTTGTAGTTTTGTGTTTCTTATTCACACCCCACCCAAGTTGAGCACTTAGTGCAGAACACCCCCATTTCAGGGGGGAGGGTGTTTTTCCCAACACTTCCATTAGTGGCTAATTATTAGCTCCTTTGCTGCTCCCTTTCCCGGATATGCCAATTATCTTCGGGCAGGCTGTGATGGACTGAGGTCTATTATTAGCCCAAGAACCTTCGGGCGGGGTGGTGTGGTGGTTATGGACCAGGTGTTTCGGGAAGGTAGATTCCCAAGTATCTTCGGGATGAGGCCCAGGTGTCTTCGGGCATGGCAGTGGATCTTCTAGCCCAGGTGTCTTCGGGCATGGTGGTGGTTGTTCTGGCCTAGGTGTTTGCAGGCGTGGTTACGTGTGATAGTTTTGGCCCATGTGTTTGTGGGTGGGATTCGACAGTGGGACTGTGTGTGGTTGTGGCCCAGGTGTGTGCGGGCGGGTGTGGCAGTGGGACTGTGGTAAGAATGGTGGGATTGGTTCGATGCGTAGGATGTCTCAATAACCAGTGGGAAAGTGGCGCGGGGTACCCAAAAATCGATGTGCTCTTATTATATATATTAATTGACTTGCGTTATTTGGGAAGTGTGCCTTGGTGAGGACTGGGTGGATAGTTTACCTTGTTGGGTGTTTGGTTTACTCTTCTTTTTCTCACGGGACTTTAGTACGTTCCCCAACATGTGCATGAGAGTCATTGTTTTTCCCTACAGAGTGTACTTGTATGCTCACCCTACGTATATAAAACTGCTTTCAGGATTCCAGGAGGACTTCGGGGATCACACGGGACCTTACTAGCTCAGACCTTTGGGGAAGTTGCAGTTGCTGTTTTTCCTTCTTTGGTACTTACCCTTGTAATCACTTTTGTACTTTGTGGCTTTTACTTTGGGAACATGCATGTGGGAATGGTTTGCTTTTGGCTTTACTTTTCTTTTACTTTTGGTATTGGTGGGTTTCATCATCTTATCTCCTGATCCTATAAAACTGAAAAAGGGTCATGCCTTCCATTTAGTGTGTGATTCTATACCCTTGGTGCTAGTTGCCACTCCGGGACCTATTAAAGGTGGGTTTCGGGGGTCATTATATCTCCTTAAACTTAAAGAAGGAAGGGACTATCAGTCTGCTGACTCTTCCCTCCTTTTGGTGAAGGAGGGTCATGACAATCATAAGTAATGAATCAAAATAAAATCGAATAATTTGATCCATGAAAGATTAACATAGGAATAAGACATAGATTTTTGGCATAAACATAACCATAAAAACTCATTTCTTTAGTATTCAAGGATGTTTTATAATACTATCATAGTATAATGAGTTCACTCCCCAAACCATCATATTAGTAAAAATTCTCTCCCAATACTATCATAGTGGATAATTTATCTTACTGAATTGGGTTCACTCCTCATTGTAATACATTTTATCTAATGAGATAAAAATATTTACTCAATGTATTTGATTGAGATAAAGGTCCCACCCATAAAAATTTATAATCATACCTTTTTTTATAATATTAATAATCATTCATTATATCAGAACCCAAAAAATTGGGTTTCATAAGCATTTCATCATAGTATAACTCATGAAAAAACAATGGGATTCATAAATATATACTCATCATAAAAATAAACCATATAGAAAAAATAATAAGGATGTTGTCATAGGATTATATCTCCCATAAATAATAATTTATATTAAATATTTTTTTTGTTTATTAACATAAATACTATTAAAATATCATTAAAATATTTTTGTGTAAAATATCATTTTAATTGTGAAATCATTTATAAAAAACTCTGAAATTAAAAAGGAAATAAATTTCTTTTACAATATCATATAAACAGGTAAAGAAACATTAAAAGAAAACAAATAATCATGATAGTGGTAAAATTCATTCATACTGTATAAGTAAAAAAACATTCCTTCGATACTTTTGTCGGAAAAGTCACAAAGTACATTTTTGGAAAATGATAAAAATATTCATTTCAAAAAAAAATATAAAACATGGTTAAATATGAATTTAAAAATAATATTAGAATATTAAAAATATTTTTTAAACATTTTATAAAACATGTATATGGAATAGAAAATCAAAAGAAGAGAGAAATAGAGTAGATATTTCTTAAAAAAATGTTTTAGGTCGCTTGAGTAAATAAGGTGGGTAAAATGATAATAAAATAGTATTTTCAAGAAATAAACAAATTATAACAAAAATCATGAGTTTCTTGAGAGATATATCATAATATTTCATCATTGGAAACTTGATTATATACAATCCCAATAAACTGTGAGATTGTAACATAAAACCCATTACCTTGAGTTTTCTTTTATCTGAAATCACTATAACCTCCTGTATAATATATTTTAATTTATTATAATTCTACACTAGAGAAATTTTAATACTTATTATTTCATATATGAACCCTTTATAATATTTCAACTTCCCTTTTATCAATAATTCATTATTAAAATAATCATTTCTGTGTGTTAAATATTTCATTTATCAGGAGTATTTCAGTTTAGTAATTCTTATCCTTGTACACTTATCTTAGTTCCATAATGTCTAGAATATTTATCTTGAAATAAATATAATATATATTCATTATATACATATTTAGATTCATCCATAAATTTTACATATTGAAAAATGGATTACACCGTTCATTGGGATGGTATGTTGTATGAATGCATGAACGTTGTGTTCATTTTTTGACGGATAGAAAAAAATAAAGGTAAATATTAATTCATGTTTTTAAGATCATTTTTATTTCATATATATCATATAAATTTATCATGTTCTTCTCCATTACCATACAAGTAAAATATAAACTAAAATGAATCGCATCACTTCGTGGAGGTGGTAGTCCACATGTACATGTGAATGATGTTATTGTTTCCCAAAGGATTAAGTAGTAAGTAAGTAGGTTAAATTTTAAATATTCAGAATAATGATTATGTACTAAATATAAAATATTAAAATTAAATCCATCATAATATCCATCCATAAAATATGATGATGAAAAATACAATGTCTATCTATATGGAGATGGTGAGTTGTACGTACACATGATCGATTATTTCACTTCTCTTTTGATAAGACAGAGGATTTATAAAGGTTCTTCCATAATAATAATTAAATTTAATAATATTAGGATAAATAATTTATTTTTTATAATAACTACCATAGATTTAGATGATGTAAATAATATTAGAAAATTAAGTGATTAGTTATGGGGATTACCACATCTTTGAAACGACCCCTTTAGATATCCTTTAAAGGGATCTAGGGTTGGTCTTTTTGGAATAATATAACCTCGATAATGTGTATAAGGATGTTTAGAAAATATATTTTCATATTTTTTTCAAACTATAAGGCTCAATGTTGTGTAAATAAGTGAGGTATGTGATGCTCTTTTATAATTGAGGTGAGGGACACTTTTAGAATTTCTCAAAAGACTAAATTAAATTAAATTAATTATAAATAAATTCCCTTAAAATATATAGGTATTAGAATATAACATTGTATAAGGTTGTAATAAAATCAAAAAATATAATTTATATAAGTTTTTCGGTCATTTGAAACCATATAATATTAATTAACCATTAGTTAACCAATTTTTATTTTCACTACGGTGAGAAAACACCAGTATTAAAGGGTAGTAATATTTAATTATAAGTTGAAACTTTTCCCATAAATGGCCAATATATGACATTTTATACTTTATCATATCCATATTGTCATATTTCATGATTTTCTTATTTATAAATAATTTCAAAAAATGTTATTTTGATATAATATCATTACTGTCTGTTTTGAAACTATTTATTTAATTTAATATAAATGTAAATAAAAAAGATAAAACAAAAAATATAATAATTTCATAAAATAAGAATATGCCATTTCCAACTATAAAACTCATGTAACACTATAAATTATACAAATTATATCACTTTTAATACTTTCCAAATTATTAATTTAATTTTTAAACTAATTGAATGAATATCATTTTGGGATTATTTCTGAAATTAATGTAATTTTATAAAAAATAGAATAAATTTATATCATTAATATGATTTAATTATAAAAAAATTACTATTAATATTCTTTCATAACTAGTATTTGTCCCTATGAGAACTCATGAAGAATATTTAAAACTAAAAGAGTGACATTTTGTAACGTTCTTTGATTTCAATAATATATAAATAATTTTCATGGAAAGGTGTCCATTAAACTACTAATTTTTATTAAAAAGGTGATAACAGATTATTCAACTTCATAAAATAATAATTTGGGTGAAAAGTTCTGTCATGATCACTTATTTTTAATTTAGATTAACCTGATGTACCTATTACGAAGGTGATAAATATTACCACGGTTATTATACATATTGACCAATACTAAAAGAGGTCGATTTCTAAAATTTGAACCTTTTGATTCTAAATATGAAATTAATTTTATATAATCCATTAAAAATTTATTTCCAAATATAATTTTAATGTGAGTTCATAAAATGCGACTAAAACTACTTTTTAGAAAAAATACATTTCTAAGCATAAACTAGATTTACTCATATCATTTTCCTATAAAAATAATTTATGGTTTAAAACATTTTATAAAGTAAGTAATATATAAATTTCATAAAAATAATTTACCAATGTATGTTAATTTTATTTATTAATATAAAAATAAATTTTTCACAGAAAAACATTTTTTCAGAAGAAAAAAAACACTTTTATTTTAAAATAATTTTTGATTTTAATTATAAACTTTTCATAACTAATTAATTGAATAAATAAATGTTTATATTGTATTCATTCGAAAATATCCAATTTATTTGTGATAATGGACACAAAATATATTAATAATGTTACGCGGTTCTTTTAAACTCATTATTGTGTGTAACACAAGCTATCGAAGAAATCAAATTATTTAAGGAGAAAGGTTTAAATAATAAAATCATGATTTGTTACAATTTAATTATTTATTCACTAGGTTTCTTTGATTGGTGATTATTCATGATCAATTGGACTAAATCAGGATAACCTGAAAAAATTAAAAACTATTTAAGTTAATTTTTTCATGATTGAATTATATTTTACTTGATTCACTAAGTAATATTTAAACTAGTATGTTGGCTCATATGTTATAACATATATCCATTCATAAAAAATTATAATACTGGTTATAAACCCTTCTATTGTGTTGGGATTATATCAAGTAGTTTCAAAATGGGAATACAAAATTTAAGGGAAGAAATTTAATTAAATATTCAAAAAAATTGGATGATTGATTTGATAAATTGTAAATGTTGAAAACATTTCATCAATCTAAGTGTAGATTTATGATATATTTTCATTCTAAGTTAGTAAGCCAAATGGTATATTAGGATATGATCGACATGTGTAAAACATTCACTAGGAGAATTGACTAAGTGAGTTCATCCCTATATGGTTCATGTCATTCAATTTTCATTTTATTATATTACAAGAATCACTAGGCACCCTCACTGACACAATTGTGTTTAACCTAGACTCACTAAATCCTATAAAATCATTACATGTCCCATTTAAGGGATAACTCACTCTAAAAATTCAAACAAAAAACTTAAAAACAATAAAAAAAATATAGAATTTTATAAAAGTATTAGATGGACTGTGAAATGTGTCATTAATGAATCAGGATTAAATTAATGTTTTCTTGATGTTTTAAAAAATTCCTAAAGTATAATTATATATTATTTAATTAAGTTTATAAACTTTTTTTATATTTAGTTATAAACAAAGTGATATACCTGTGTATGGTTGGTGTATTATATATTTAATTTTAGTTATTACAATAAGTGATATTTTGTAGTAATTAATTATTAAAAATTATTTTTTCATTATCTTTATACCATCCCTCCTCCTTTATAATATATAAGGGAATTCATGTCCAAAATTTAATTTTAAATATAATTTTCACTTCCCTTATTCCCCACTCTTATGTGTGAGTACACTATTGTAAGTACAAAGGTCCTTAAGATGAGGTGATTCGGGACAAATGTCAACATAAAACTCATCAATAAAAAAATAAATAAGAGACTGAGAAATTCATGACCCAAGAAATTTGATAGCTAGAGGATTTTTTCTAGGCTCTTAGTTAATCCATAATCCACTCAATGGATCAACCAGTAGTATATGAATTGTGATCAAGTATTTATTTATTTATTTATATCACGCTTTATAAATTATGTTTTATAAAAAAAATTAAATTATATGCGGCCATATAAGATAGTTGATAGTCATGGAAATAAAAGAGAATACATACACAATTGATGAAATTTATTTATGATTCATTAATTTTTTAAAAAACAATCATATAATTTTATTGACAATCAAGATAAATGGATTCATATTTACATCTTGAAAAAATAAATGAATTTCAAAAATCCTTAAATAAATATTAATTCAATTATAAATGTATTCACTTGAATTCAAATGAAAACATAATTTTTCATGTTTTTTAACTATATTTTTAGATTTATATTATAATACAAGAGTCAAAATAAGGCCAATGGGTTGATTTAATAAAAATTATAATAAAGAATAGTAATATCTATCTTGATATATTTTTAGAGTCAAATTGTTGAGAAAGTATATGATTTTGATATTAAAAGGTTTGGAATCCACTCAAAAGATCTAGGTTATGTGAGTTAATATCGTTGTACAACCAAAATCCTCACTAACAACTCCATATGAAATGGTGTATTTCTAGATTAAAATATGAAAAAAATGACAAACCTTGTACATTATAATTTTAAGAAACAGAATATTTTGAATCTAATAATTCAAGGATATAGGGATGTAAATAAAATAATGGGAGACATTTTTTATTAATAAATATTGAATTTATAAATAATTGTTCAGGAATAAAAAATTACTAACCATTCATGTTTTATATTTTTATAAAATTGAAAGTAATACCACAAATTCATTATGATCAAAATTGTATAACAATCATATCCTCACCCATATAAATTTCAAGGTGTGATATAATTTCTTATGCATATTATAATGACTTGACAGTAAATTTATTGTATTGGAGATCCTAATACCTGAAGATCCACCTAATGATGAAAATTAGGGTGATAAAGATTTTTAAATGAGACACATGGATGGTGAATTATATGTTTACATAATCTAGTTATCATCAATTTCCATTGAGTTTTCAATGCATCTTGAGAACATGTGTGGTTACTGTATACTAACATATATCCACAAACTATATGATTAGGAATTAGGGTAAGAAAGTGATGATATTATCAACACACTATACACATGTTAGTTTGAAGATAAAATCCATGTTTTTTCTCATATACTCAATATTAAAGAGTGCATTGATCGATTATCAAATTTATGATTTAGTTTAAATAATGATACTTCTCATACTTTCATCTTTATCATCTAGTAACACTAGATAAATTACAAAATATAAGATTAAGAGTAAGGATAAATTGGTTCAATATATTTTATGAAAGGATATAAAAGTTGATAAGAATATAAAGAGAGATGAATATTTATTTTCTATGATAAAACAGAATAATGGAAATGTGGAATGCCTAATAAAAAGTATAATTCAATAGGTACCACCACAATTCCCATTCAAGAAATAAAATTTAAATAGTGGATAATGAAAAAAGTGGTTATTTACATCACATGTCATATGAAATTTATAACAACCCTGCTCGTCCTTACACTCATAAACATGATTTATTACATAAAAATGCACTTAAGACAACTCTGAGGATCAAGAGGTCTAGTGTATTGGGAAATTAGGAACAATACATAACAACTTAAGTGTGCCACATGGATCATACAACATGGATTCGTTAAACATAATCATTTATTCCATGATAAAGGAATGTGGAATTAATACATGAAACTCTATAATTAATAAGTAAATGTTCATAAATTTTAATACCCTTGATAAATAAATGGGCATGGTTCTCACTACACAATGACTTTGTCTTGGAAAATTATGGTGCAATTTCGGCAGCATAACGACCTCACATAAGAATTTTTAAAAATGTTTGATAAGAGATAAAGGTTGTATCATTATATTTACATGAAATGTAAAGTAAGGGGGACATATAGATACATGGCCCAACATATTTAATGGAAATTAGATTCATAATACAAAATAATTGATTGAATGTGAATGAGAAGAGAGAAATTTCTTATGAAATTCCAACATTGTAACGATTATACATAGAAGGAATTAGTTGGATAAAAAGGTTTATATTTTCATTCAAACATAATTATGGAATTATGGTGGATGTGTGGAATCATACCCCAACATTTTTAATTGAAGAGAAAAGGGTATAAAAACATAAAGAAACTTGGACAAAAATGGGGGTGGAAGAAATCTCTTACATGGAAGAGTGATCCCAAGGCTTGGGAGAGGCTTTAGAGAGGCTTATTAGGATCTTGGGGTGCCTTAGAAAGATTATAGTGGGAGGAGGTAATAGTTTGATCGAGCTCCAAAGGCTTTGAGTGAAGGGGAAGTGGGAGCTTGGGTGGGTTTATATAGGAAAAGTGAGGGAATTATTTATTATTTAGCTTTTGGAAACCACACATTAAACTAATCAAAATCAAAAACCATCCCATGGTTATTTCCCATGATTTTTTCCATATAAAAGTGAAAAAAATATTTTATAAGGACAATGTCCTAACTTTTTAAAATATTAGTCTTGCTTATTTGTAGGTGAGTTATACTCTCAAGGAAATCATTTTAAAAAGATAAAATGTTTTATAGATCTTGGAGGGTCCACTAAAGCATTGTAAAATAAATCAATCAAACATAAAATCACATTATTTTAATGGTAACATATATATTGGCTGAAAATCTCAATTATATTATTTTATTAAATCACTATTCGGTCATTATGATGTCATAAAACACATTATATAATTAAATGGTATTTGATTTTTACCCAAAAATTCAATTGTCTCAGAAAATTTTGAAAAAATCACCATTGGATAATTTCTACAACCTGATTCCAAATATGATATTAATTTTATCTAAATAATTTTATATATATGTGAATTTTACTTTTAAAGTAAAAACTGACATTTATCAAAAATTCATGGGTTTTGATAAAAACAGCTTCTAAAACATAATAAAAATCACAATTGTATTCATAAAAATTATATGATCATTTAAATGTGATAAAAAAGTAATTTATTAATAATATATTATGAAAATATTATTTAATTCTAAAATTTATTTATTCATCAAAATATATTTCTTAATTGAATATTCACTAAAAATACTATTTGTGCTTTAAAAACTATTTACAAAGTAAAAATAATAGAATGAATGTGTATTAATTGTTATATAAAAAAATAAAGAACATAATAATAGTGGTATGTACTTGTTAAATAACCCCTTACAACACCCTTATAATACCTAATGGTAAGGTGTGTGATGGTGACAGACTCTTGGGGTGGCTCGGATAACATTGCTCGGGTGCTAGTCTCTATCAACTTCCACTTCTCCCATAGGAAATTACATTTGAGTTTAACGTGTTGAAGATCAGCTTGGGATTGGTCAAGAGAGAATCTTAATGACACCACCTCCTTTCCAAGCTCTGATAAATGGGCTTTGTATGAGGAAATTCTACTAGATGAGTTCATCACTTCCTCTGTCTAAGTAAATTGGATTTGTTAAAGCCCGATATTTATACTAAGCATGTGATCATTGTTCAACAACTATATAAGAAACGACCATAATTCTTAACGGTATTTTAAAATACAAAAAATTAAACCAAGTATTTGCATATGTTTTACATAACTATTTTTCATAATAAGACATTCAATTATATCAAGAGGAATTTTCATTAATGATATTTTGGGGCATTACAAAATTCCCCCCTTAAAAAATTTTTCCCTCAAAAATTCATTTTACCACCCTAAAACATATGCAGGTAACTCTTCTTTATTACTTCCTTTGATTCCCACATTGCCTCTTCAAACTTTTGGTTTCTCCACAACACCTTGATGAGGGGAATTGTCTTATTTCATAGAACTTTTTCCCTACGATCAATGATCTTCACTGGATTCTCTTCACAAGAGAGGTCATTTGCCAATGTTACTACCTCTGGATTGAGTACATGTGATGGGTCAGGTATGTACTTCCTCAAGAGTGATACATGGAATACGTCATGTACTTGAGATAGGTTCAGTGGGAGTACTAGTCGATGTTCCACTCCCCCAATGTGATCAAAGATCTCAAAAGGGGCGATGTAACTTGGACTAAGCATTACCTTCTAACCAAATATCATAAATCTATTCCATAGTGATATATAGAGGAATACCATGTCTCTGACATCAAACTCTAGGTCTCATTTAAGTTTATCAGCATAGCTCTTTTGTCAACTCTTAGCAGCTTTAATGTGATGTTGTATGGGCTTAACCTTCTCCTCCAATTTTTCGACCATTTTCGAACCTAGGAGTTTTCTCTCCCCAACTTCATCCTAACATGCCAGTGTTCGGCACCTCTTACTATACAGGGCTTGATAAGGAGACATTTGGATTCTTGAGTGGAAACTGTCGTTGTAAGTGATCTAAACCAGAAGATGATGTTAATCCTATCCTCCTTTGAATTTCATTGAGAAATATCTCAGCATGTTCTCAAGTTTTTGGATAGTCTGCTCACATTGGCCATCAGTTTGAGTATGATAAGTTGTACTAAAGTTCATATCAATATCCAGATCATGTTGAAGACTCTTCCAAAACATATAGGTGAATCTTGTATCTCAATCGGATACAATTTATTATGGTACTCCATGATGTATTACCACATCTCTGATGTATATCCATGCTAGTTGATTCAGTGATAAATCCTCAAAAAATTTAATGTAGTATGGATTATTTGTAATAAAATCCACAACAACCAAGATATCATTGTTTCCTTTGGATGTATTTGGAATTCTGGTAAAAAAGTCCATGGTTATGTTCTCCCATTTCTATGATGGTATGGGTAATGGTTGAACCATCCCCTTAGACTTCTGCCTCTTATCCTTCACCTGTTGACATACTAGGCACATTGATGTATACTCAGTGATCTCCTTCTTCATGTTATCCAACCAATAATTCTCTCAGAGATCTCAATATATCTTTTTGTTTCCTGGGTGAATGGAGAAATTTGAACTATGTGAATCATCCAAAAGTTCATCCTTTAACTTTAGATTCTATGGAATACATAGTCTTGACCCAAATCAAAAAAAATCCTTCTTCATTGACATTGATCTCTCTGGATTTCCCTTTTATGATAGTTTCCACCTTCTTCTTAATTCCCACATCATCCTTTTGAGAATCCTTTAACATTTCCAAAAGAGACGGTTGAGAAATCATTTGTGAAAGTATTGATGATGTTCTATTCTTTATGATTCCCATGTCCATCTTCTTCAAATCTATGAAGATTGGATCCTTTTCAACGCTCATAAATGATATAATTTTTTGGTCCTTTCTACGTAGAGAATCTACCACATTGTTCGCTTTCATAGGGTGGTAATGTATTGATCATTCATAGTCTCTGAGCAACTCTAACCATCTACATTGGTGCATATTTAACTCTTTATGTGTAAATATATAATTGAGGCTTTTGTGGTCTGTATATATCTCACACTTCTCCCCAAATAGGTAATGTCTCCAAAATTTTAAAGAAAATATCACTAGAGCCAACTCCAGATCCTGTGTTGGATATTTTTACTCATTAACATCCAATTTTCTTGAATCATAGGAAATTACTTTGTCATTTTGCATCAACACACAACCGAGGCCCTTCTTCAAAGCATCACTAAATACCAAAAAAAAATCTCCCCTTGTGGGTAATGTGAGCACGAGTGTAGTGATAAGCCTCTTTTTCAACTCCTTGAATATCTCTTCACATTAATCACTCCATGAAAACTTGACTCCCTTATAATTTATCTTGGTAAGAGGGTTTTATAATCATGTGAAATTTCTCACAAATCTGTGATAATATCCAGCTAACCCTAGGATGCTACAGATATCTGTTACCAATGATTTCCTCAACCATCCCCCAATTGCAACTGTCTTGGAGGGATCCACCAATATCCCATTTATTATGATTATATGACCCAATAATTAGACATTATTCAACCATAACTCACGCATGTTGTACTTTTCATAGAAATTATCCTTTCACAAGGTCTCTAGTACAGTTATTATATGCTCCTCATAATCCTCCTTGGTTTTGGAGTATATTAGAATATCATCTATAAAGACCACCACAAATTTGTTGAGGTAATATCAAAAGACTTTATTCATCAATTTCATGAAGATTACTGGAGAATTGGTGAGTCTGAAAGGCATTAATATGAATTCATAGTGCCTAAATCTTGTATGAAAAGTAGTCGTGGGGATATCCTTCTTTTTAACCCTTACATGATAATATCTCAATCACAAATCCACCTTGTAGAAGTATTGTGCTCCACGTAGCTGATCTAACAAGTCAAAAATTTGTGGCATAGAATTCATTTTCATTATCGTGATTTTTTTGAGCTCACAATAATCAATGCAAATGCGCATTGACACATCCTTCTTCAAGATGAAGAGGAATGGTGCACCCCATGTTGAATCACTTGGGCATATAAACCCTTTATCTAGATTCTCTTGTAGTTGTTTATTGAGGTCCTCAAGATCCACAACAACAATTCTATTTAGGTTTTGGGATATTGGAAATGCCCCAGGTATAAGATCGATGGAGAATTCAACATCTCTTCTAAGATAACCCATGCAATTCCATGGGAAAAACTTCAGCAAATTACCTCACAATAGGAATGTCTTCAAGGATGGTTGCCTCCTTAGACTAAATCATCTTAGCTAGATACGCATGCTCAAAGGGATATAATATCCATGCTTGAGATGATGGTTCCAAGTAAGATACATCCTTCTCCTTGCACATGTACAGAATCAGAGGCCGATTCACCCCATGGATAGGGATTTCCATATCTTGGAAATTTATGTTGGATCTATATAGAGAAAGCCAATCCAATCCAAGAATTGTATAAAATTCAATTATAAAGAGTGTGATAAGGTTCTCCAGGAAGTTAGATCCAAAAATTATGATAGGGGAGGAGTTATATTTCTCGTATGCAATGATTTCCCCATATTCCATACTCACCAACATCTTTACTTCCATGATTTGTGGTAGTGTTGGGATTTATCACCTAAATTTTTGGGATGTAAAAGAATGTGTAGAACCAAAATCAAAAAGTACATTCTTTATTATTGAATGAATAACTAGGGTACATATCACCAATTCAATTTTAGTGTTCACTTCTATGGTAGTGATAGAAAAAGCTCACCCTTTCTACCTTGGAGGTTGATGGTTTCCTCAAAAAACCCTTGGTTAGGGAAATAGTTTTTAAAGTTCCACGGTTCTTTGCAGTTGATGTAATCAACAACGCGTTGAGGTTAACAAAGAGTTCCTATCCTCTTTCATAGCCATGGGTTTTTCTTGAGGATAGTTAATTTCTAAGTTCCCTAACACCTAGATCATTTCATCATCGCCTTCAAGAAATTTCTAGGGTACTTCTTTCTGCACCTTTGGTAAGTGGGGTGCTGGATTTTCTTAAAAACATTGGATTTATCCATAGAGATTCCATAATTGAAGTCCACCTTATGCATCTTATCTCCATGATACTCCTGAGATTCTCCAATCACTATTTCTACATTGGGGGAACATCATAAAATTTCATCATAGCTCTCAAAGTCACGGATCGCTAAGGCTTTCTGTAGGCTAGGTTTTATCCCACAAAAGAAGCATTCAACCTTGCATTTAGGGGTAATGAAAAATCCATAGGCATATTGTGCAAGCCTTTTTATTTTTTTCTCATATGCTCCAAAGGGTTCGTCGTCTTTTTTCTTGAGGGCAAGGAAGTCACATTCTATCTTAAGTTGGAGGGTGCAATGAAAAAATTTGTCAATTTTTTTTTCAGGAAATCCTTTCATTCCAACACCTCCGTCTCATCCTCAGGCTTCGTATTTTTGATCAATTTCCACCATTGATCATCTTCAACCACCATATGATAAGCATCCAAAATTATCTTCTCTTGTTCAAAAAATTTAGTGATGGATAAGATATTCTCAATGGAGTTGACCCATTATTCGATGATTGAGGTATCATATGATCCATTAAAAGTAGGAGGCCTTTGTCTCATCAATCCCTCAATTGTGACTTGTTCAATCTTAGGGGGGTTAATGTTCCTATTAACCCATTTCCCTATTCAAAACCTTAGTTAACTGAGAGAGTATCATGACAAAGTTCTTGATTCTCTCTCCCACCGGATTGTGCATCTCATTAGAACAATCATCGCATTGATCTTTCAATCGGTTGTTAGCCTGAGTCCTTATATTTTCGACCATTAGGAGAAATAAAAGGAAAGTTAGAGGAAACACATAAAGGGTAATACAAATAAAAAAATATAAGACTTATAAATTACTTTTATTTCCTTAAATTATGAATTTATAAGCTTCAATCTATGTTATCCATGATCTACATGCTAAAATATATTCTCAGGGAAATTTTTTATTCCCTTAACAATGTTTCATACTATTCTTATGAATTTACAAAATCATATCCCCCAGGAGTGTCATAAATAAGAGTGTAGCATGGAGTGTTTTCATGCACCAGTTCCCATTTGAGTCTATCTTAAAGTGGTATTTTTGGGTTTTACCCATAGGATTCATCTATGCCAGAGCTGCGTCAACCTAATCCTATTTAGGAAGTTATGTATTTTCTTCATAAAACACTTACTCAATACTCACCGAAATTTATGGAAGTTTTTATTATTCCTAGTATTATCCCTAAGCCTTTCAAAAGGTTTTTATAATCCTAATCCCAAGATAACTAAACCTATCCTCTGATACCAAATATAACAACCCTACTCTTTATTACACTCATAAACCTGACTTATTATATAAACTTGCACTTAAGACAACTCTAAGGATCGATATGTCAAGTGTCTTGGTAAATTAGGAACATTCCCTAACAACATAGAACATAAAACACAACCTCTTTATTGAAAACATCCTACACATGACCACAACATTCTTTCGTACTTAACATTGCATGGGACAACCTGAGGATACACATAAAAGAAAGGGTGATCTATAAAGCACATTAAGGGATTAAAAATGCATAACATGAAGAATACAATACAGGTTAGTCAATAGTAATATTAATGGATCATAATAGAAACATGAACATAAAATCAAGATCATAACATAGAAATATGGAAACTACATTTAACATGATTTTAGCCTGAGCCAAGGTCTATTGCACATGGAGCATGAGTAAACCCTCATTTCACTTGAATTATCATGAGTAAGCCCTAATTTCACTTAACGTATCATGATACCAATCTTTACCCAACGCATTGAAGCGCTGTCAGGGTGCACCCTTCTTAATCATTTCATTTGATGCATAAGTGTGCCACATGGATCATATAACATGGATTCATTAAACATTATCATTTATTCCATGATAAAGGAATGTGTAATTAATACATGAAACTATATAATAAATAAGTAAATTTTTATAAATGTGAATACCCTTGATAAATAAATGGGCATGGTATTCAATACAAAAGGACTTTGGCTTGGAAAATCGTGGTGTAATTTCGGCAGCATAACAGCCTAACAAAAGAATTCTTAAAAATGGTTGATTAGAGAGAAAGGGGTATCTCATAATATCTAAATTAAATGTAAAGTAATGGGGACATATAGATATATGTCCCAACATATGTAATGGAATTTAGATTCATAATACAAAATAATTGCTTGAATATGAATAAGAAGAGAGAAATTCCTTACGGAATTTTGGCATAGTAACGGGTGTGCATGGAAGGCATTAAGGAGAGTGAAGAGGGTATCGAATTATTAAAAAATAAGGATGGAAGTGTGGGAGAGGTTTGAAATTATACCCCAACATTTTAAATTGAAAATAAAAGGGTATAGAAACATAATGAAACTTGAACAAAAATGAGAGAGGAAGAAATCCCTTACGTGGAAGAGTGACCCCAAAGGATTGGGCGAGGCTTGAGAGATTATTCTTGGGAGATTGGGGTGCATTGGGAGGAATATAGAGAGAGGATTTTGGATTTTGGTTGATCTCTAAAGGCATTTAGTGAAGAGGAAGTGCGAGATTTGGTTGGTTTATATAGGAAAACACCAGGAATTCTTTATTATATTGGTTTTGGACACCACACATTAAACTAATCAAAAAAACAAATCAAAACATTGTTATTGCCCATTGTTTCTTAAAAAGGGGAGTGAAAATGGTATTTTATAAGGACTATGGCCAAACTTTTTAAAATATTAGTCTTTCTTATGTGGAGGTAAGTCACACTCTCAATGGAATCATTTTAAAAAGATAAAATGTTTTATAAGTCTTAGAGGTTCCACTAAAGATTTTTAAAATAAATAAAACAAACCTAAAATCACATTATTTTACTATTAAAACATATATTTTCCAAAATATCATTTATATTAATTTATTACATCACTATTGGGTCATTATGATGTCATAAAACACATTATATAATTAAACGGTGTTTAACTTTTACCAAAAAATTCAACTGTTTCAGAAAATTATGAACTATTCACCATTGGATAATTTAGACATCATGATCCCAAAAATAATATTCATTTTATATATATAATTTTCTAAATATTTGAATTCTTACATTTAAATTAAAAAACCAACATTTATCAAGAATTCATGGGTTTCGATAAAAACGGCTTTCAAAAAATAATAAAAATCCCAATTGCATTCATAAAAATTATATGATCATTTATATTTAATAAAAAGTAATTTAGTAATAATATTTTATTAAAATATTATTTAAATAAAAAGTCCATTAATTCATCAAAATAGATTTCTTAATTGAATATTAACTAAAAATACGATTTTTTCTTTAAACACTATTTTCAAAGTAACAATAATAAAATGAATGTATATTCTTTATTATACACAAAAATAATACACAAAATCATAGTGATAAGTTCATGATACATAACCCCTTATGAAAATTGCATAAAACCTAAGGCTAAGGTGTGTGATGGTGAAAGACTCTTGGGGTGGCTTGAATAACGTTGCTCGGGTGGTAATCTCTATCAACTTCCACTTCACCCGTAAGCAATTCTCTTCAAGCTTAACGTGCTGAAGCTCGTCTTGGTATTGATCAAGAGAGAAGACCAATGACCCCAAATCCTTTACATACTCTAAAAAATGGGCTTCTTATGGGGAAAGTCTACTGGATGAGGTCATCACATCCTTTTTCTGAGTAAATTGGATTTGTTAAAGCCCTATATTTATACTAATCATGTGATAACTGTACAACAGCTATATTAGAAACAATCAAAATTTATAACTATATTTTAAAATCAAAAAACATAAAACCAAGTAATTTCATATGTTTTACATAACCATTTTTCATAATAATATATTTAATTAGATCAAGATGAATTCTCATTAATGAAAGTTTGGGTCGTTACAAAAGTACAATATATGAGATAGTTAAATGAATTGAAGAATAAAAAATAATAATAACTTACTTTAGGTATATTAATCATTGTATATAATATTTTTTTTTGCACTTATTGGGTTTTAGATGAAATTTTTGACTAACGCATATGTATCCAAATATAAGAACCTTAAATGTTTAGAATATTGACAATATTTAATCCTAATATTTCAAATTAATATTTAATTCTAAGTAAGTTATTGAAGATCACATTATCAAATGACCTAGTTGAAATGTCCTTGTACATCAAAACTATTATTATTTATTTTGGGTTAATAGACACATAATCTAATTATAAAATTTTGACACAATGTTATTTTCATTCATGTCTGTAAATAAAATTTGTCATAGTATACCATAGTTGAATAATTGTCCAATTATACTTGAGATAGGGACATCTTCTATTGGTAATAAGTGATGAATTTAACATATGTGACCCAAATTACACTTATATGTGGAAATATAGAATTTCTAAAAATAAAACTAAAATAAAATCTCAAAGATATACTATAAAGGGTGTTAAAAGGATTTAAGATTAAAATTTTATATTATTCTAATACAAGGAAGATACATTAAGAGGGTGTGAATCGGGGTAGTCCAAATTAAAATAATCTGCCCCAACGATCTTCCTTTACTGTTAAAAAAACTATCTTCTCTCTCTCATAATGAAAATTGAAGCTATAAAGTAAGAAATATAGATATAATTAATTTTACTTGGTTTACTCACACTAAGAAACATATATGTAGAATGAACTCAATGATGATTTAGCATACTAAATTCCATTAAATAGGACTTATGGTTTATTAAAAAATCAATGTATTCTCATAGAACCTCTATGATTACAACCCAAACATGAATTTGAGAAGAAACTTCTCAAATTATATAAAAATATTTCAGTAATCCTTAAAGTAAAAAAACTTATCTTCTATAAACCTATAATAATAATTACACCAAGTTTCAGGTAGACCCCTACTTCTTTTATTGAATATCATTCAATTTTTTCAAACAATGATTCATCTAACCTATTTGACCCAATTTTTTAGGGATATATCTTCTATAATCTCTATAATGGATTCTAGAAGTTTCCCTTAATTAATTCTAGAAATTCTTCTTCAAATTAATGGAAAAATTCACACACCATGGTCTTCGAATCTTGAATAAACTAGTTCCAATATAGATCGCAAATATGAACCTACAATATAGGCAATTAAAAACTAGTAAATATAACAAATAACAATAATCAAAACATGAATTAACATGTCACATCTCAATCCATTTCAACTCCAAAATGTGTGGGATCATACGACTCAATATCCATATTTTATATCATGATGTTCTTTTCAAAATACAACAATATCTACCTCATATTGGAACAATACCCCTCTTCATTTCACAAGTACCTAAAATCAAAGAAACACAAAACTTTCACTGACATGAACCAACTGAGGCTACCCTTAATCGTGTACCCAAGCCAGCATGAGACATGTTCCTATGGGAATTACTAATCCTCATGGTCTAGTGACTATTGCCTAGAAATTTGGGATGCAAATTGAGAAATGGTTTTCCTAATTAAAAAATACTAAGGTTCTATCCCAGGAAGCCATTGTGAGCCCACCATATCCTTTTTAGTCAAGAAAATAAATAAATATATATGAAACAATAATAAAATAAAACATGAAATAATATAATTGATATTTTATAGAAAATTATTTCGACAAAAAGAAAATATAATCATTAATAATATAAAAACATTTACATAAATTTAATAATATATATATATATAATTTAAAAAAGATAAAACATAGTTATTTAGGATGTGCTAATGAAAATGAAATAAATGAGGATAGATGTACTAAAAACCCAAATCCAAATATAAATGAAAACAAGTTTTATCCATCTATATGTGACATGAGGAATGAATCACACCATGTCCCCTATTAAAAACCAATGTCTAGGTAATATAATTATCCATTACCTCTAAGTGGGTTATTGTTTTACCTGTATTACAAAAAAAAGGTCTATATACTCCTAACAGGTGTATATACAGTGTCACCACAACTAGACCAGTAGGATCCCACAAAATATTCCATGGGAGACCTTTATTAGATAATAAAATTGCTAACTAAAAATTAAATATATAAAATATATTACTTTAACATTGAGAATGAAAGTAATATATAGAAATATTTATAACAATTTCATAATGAAAATAGTGAACCATGTAAACATGAATTTTCAAAGAAAGTGTCATGTGATATTCCTTGGGGTATTTACGACTATGATTATTTTATATATTCTTATTATTCCATATATAAACCAAATATATAAACCTATACACATACCTCTATCCAGAATGAAATCCTAAACTTACAAGAAGATTCACTAGCAAGAGTGTAATCCTTTAGAATTAATTTATTATAAAATTTACTAGGTAGAGTGTCCTCAATAACTAGTGGGGGATTTATCATAGGTTCCCTAACCAAGAACACAAGATTCACAGGAATCATATCCATTATAAAAAGTTTTCAAATTAATTATGATTTTAAATTTTCTTAAACATATATAATATTTAATGTAATTTCTTTGCAAAACCATACTATGAATCCGTCTCATGGGAAACTACTATTGTCGAAGAAATAATTTAATAGAAATTTATCGAATTGGTTCATCATGATATATATAAATAAACTTCATTGATAACTACTTTAATTTCCAAAATCAAAATAATGTATTATAGAGTAATCATATAAATTATATTAGTCTTAAAAATAGATTTAATATTTTAAAACCTCAATTTAGAAGATCATGAACGTATGGTTCTTAAATAATAGTTAATACATGGAACAACCTATAATTAATGGATGAAACTAATTATAGTTGATGTAAACCCCATAAAGGAGATGAGAAATGGACCTTTTACTTAGATTAGAATCCCGAAAAAAAACTAATCACTAAGAATTTTGTCAAAATAAAACATTGGCCACATATTCCATAAGAAAGGAATAAACTCAATGGAAAGTGATAGAAGAGACCATATAATGGAAGAATAAAATTTTACCTTATTATTTTAAATATTTTTAGCTGATTAATTCAAAATATTTCAAGAGGGGTGGGGGTATGGTGAGGGAGGTCATTGTCTAGAGACATGTAATGTTCAAAAGGGGGATAAAAAAGAGAAAATGGCAGAAGATTTGTATGGGAAGAAGGTAATTTTCGTATTTTTAATTTATAGGGTAGTCCACGAGGTTTAATAAACTATGTATCAACTATGTGAATTAAACTGGAAATCATTCTCAATCCCACACAGTGCCTCATGGCCATGTTTATTTTAAGCTACACATATTCAATTAACTATGCACTAACACAACACCTCCCACATAATGTCAGGTCAAGAGGAATGCTTTACACTGACCTATATGTAATTAAGACATACTATTAATACTCATACTGTTATAACTATGAACCAACCACTATCATGGGGTCACCCTATGTACAATTAATCCACAAGGTTACTACTAACCATTTGCAAACCATGTGCTAACCATATAAATCCCACTTCTACCCCTTTTCTATAAAAATTTTAAACAAATTTGACCTAGAATCACAAAATAAATATAATATTATTTAATAAGAAATCTAAAATCTAAAAAAATATCATGGGTGTGACAATTATCCCTTCTAAATCACTTTCTACCCTCAGAATGTTAACCCAAAGAATAATAAAATAATATAAGGAAATTCCCCCTATTGAAAGATTCACACTATTATATATCATGATAAACACTCATTTTCTTCCATAATACCTAAATTAATTGAATTTATTTTTTATGCACTTTACACTAGGATCTAAAAACTTGATCGGTTACTCACTCACTAAAATTCATGGCTTTAATTTCAAATCTTCTTATCCCAACACAAGGGATAGATTAAGATGTTGATTTTTTATTTTAAGAAAATGAAATATTTTATGAATAAACATAAAATAAGGAGGTAAATTCAACTGATACATAAACTTAATGACCATTTTAGTGATCTCAAATTGTTCCAAATAGCTCAAGGTGAGTTTTCATTACTTAGTTATCCATTGGTGACCCAATAAAGGTGATATTTTCAAAAATAATTTATTATAAATTGAGAACTCAAAATGAATATAAATATGATAAAAATAAGAATTATATTGTATTTGAAGCATCATTAGTCATTTCTAAATAATATATATCTTTTTATTCATCTCCTAGCCAATTCTTTGTTCTCTTGGGAAGTTTCAACCAACTCAATCCAACATAGTTGATATTGACATGAATAACCATATAAAGATTCAAAATAATCCATATAGATATTAGACACTAGCTTAAACCATATAGATTAATATATATTTTTATAAATGAACTCATCCAATTATAAATGTGTATCCCTGGGCCTCTAAAGTTCAAGACACTATCTTAAACCATGTCTTAAAAAATTTGGATTTCTCATTCAACCTATCCATCCATATGTTGGTGATATATTGTTCTTAGCTTCACTTTATATCCCAAGACTTTTAAGGGCCCTTCCAAGATTAAGAGGTAAACTAGGTATCCCTAGTAGAAATTATTTCAAAAGTAACTCTATAAAATTTCATGATATTCTATACATGAAACATTCTAAGATCATCCATCACTGTGTTATCCTTAATCATGATGAAATAAGCTGACTTAGCCAATAGATCAGTTAAAAATCATATACTATTCTTTCCCTAAGGGGTATGAAGTAATATAATAATGAAATATATCATTTTTAAGTGGATAAAAAAATTAGTTGAAGAAAATAATAGTATTTATGATTCTCTTCTTAAACCTACTAACAATTATAATATCACAATATAAAATTTGTTATGTCATGTTTCAAACTAGGCCTCTAATATTAATTTTTCATATCATAAAACATCATATTAATTCATGGATGGAATAAAAAATAAGAGTTATATAAATTTATCATAATTTATTTCCTTTTGGATCGAGGAACCACATAGTAATTTGTGAAAAAAAAGATACCTATAGGATAAAGATATAATTAATGATTAGTTTACCCACAATATATTATTCTCTTAGTATACTAACATTATTTATCCCCAGATTGGATATGTCTAATAATATTGGGTATGGTTTTAACTAAAAATTACTAAGAAATATATTATGTATCTCTTCCTTTTCCATAAAGTGAGACTTAAAAAGAGGCACATCCAATTCGACTCATCATTATATTCTTTCATGGAATTTGATTTTGACTTCTAAAAAAGAGTATCGATGAACACATTTCCCTTTTTTGTTATATAAGAGAGGTTTAAATTAAATTTTTGAAAGTATTCCACCCATAACCCATGAATGAGTTTTAATTAATTCTAAGTAATGATATTATTCAATATTTTATGATCAGTATAAATTATAATTTTTTCAATGATGATATAGTGTCACCAATAATTTAGAGCATGTATAATTTCCACCAAATTACGATCATGGGTCAGGTAATTATTTTTCATGTAGTCAAATTTTATGAGAAATATAAACCACTACCAGATCACCATAAATAATCAAAAGACCCAATACCATTGCTGATTCATTAAAATACACAATAAACATTATCTAGCCTTAGGTAGAACCAAAATAGGATTCGATTTTAACCTCTTCTATAACTCATCAAACAATAACTGATATTCAGAGATCCACAAAACATTCACCCCTGTGATGGTAAGAGAAAATAAATGATTTAAAACCCTAGATAAGTACCTATAAAATCACCAATAGTAACTTTATAAACCAATTAATTTATGTATCTGAATGAAATTATTTGGTTCCTACCTATACATAGCTCTCTTAACCATTTTAGGATTAACTAAAATGACTTTTTATAAAAATACTTGTCCAAATGACATGATTATTTGGATCTGAAATATACAATTTTATAAATTTTCATAGAGGTGATGATCATGGAGAGTTTCCATAACATTAAAGTGTTTCTATTTGAGGTTATCAATGATATTATCTTGAAAAATGGAATCCCACCATTTTTATATTGGGAATTAAATCATAAATATGGCACATTTAACTTTTACTAATTCAAGAGACTTATGGTATTTAATGATTCACTCAATATTTTCTAACTAATACTCTAACTCTTGAGGATCATTACTTCCTTACGAAGATAAATTAATATATTGAATAATTTATTTATCTCATCCCTTATCATGAATTGGTCATGAACATCCCACTTAATAATGAGTTGCATCATGGCCTTATCCTAAGTCCATGGAATGAACGGTTCACACTAGTATCCCGATTAGATTTTAATTTACCTGAGGATTAAACTATGGGAAATTATTCACTACTCCCTCTATAAGGTTGTTAAGGATCCTTCAAGGGAATAGTACTACATAAAATAAAATAAATAATAATAAGATCATTTAATCTTGTAAATAGTATCCATTAAACCCATAAAAACTATTAAAAACTATAGGAATCATCAGAAAGACATTAAATTGAGGGAAACTAAAAAGTAACCAAATTAATCATAATGTATTTCTAGACAAGATATTTTAGAGAAAAAAGTGATTCTAACTCATTTTTAAGAAATGGATACATGTTTTTGCCACACTTTTTAACAAAACATGCACTAAACCTATGGGAAACAATATGTTTCTTCTCCAATTCAAGTTTCATGGTTACTTCATGGTTAGAAAATTGTGTGCCTTAATATTTCACCTAAGATATTCACATTAATAATCAATTACTTAAAAAACAATTCATATAAATCCTCAATTAAATTAAAAAACTCAAAATTATATTTTCATTCAAACCCGAGGTAACTTATTTCTCATTATGATGAGTGTTGGATTGATACAGACTCATAACCTAACCCCCATGTTCTGATGATCATGTCTCTTTTCTACCTTAAAAACCCAAATAACCTCAATAAAAACCAATATTTTATACCATTTTGTCATGAACCAACATGAACATCCCAAAAAAATATACCTGATTCAACTTAATTCATGGCCTAAAGTTCCTTCCTGGCCCCCATGGCATTGAAACATGTGTTTGGGAATCAAGGATACTATTTTTTGAATAGTTTCCCCCCAATAAAAAAACTATTATGTGGCCATAATAGGAACCTATAATGACCTTGCCAAAGTGTGGTGAATCAAGAAATAAAAAAATAGTTAAGTAAATATGAATAAAACTAAACATGATATATTATAAAATAGAGTTAATAACAAATCATTAAAACAAACATAACAATATAAACATGAATAGTTTCAAAACATAATCATTAAATAAAGAAGACATATATAAAATGTGAAAAATATAAGATAATTGTATTTTGAATAAGAAGTATATAAGGAAGTATAACAGTAAGGTTCTACTACAAAACTAATGGCCAAAATAAAAAAACATTTTTTTACCGATTTTTCTATTACATGAGGGAAGAATCTCAATATTTCACCTCCTCTAAACATGATTCTTGATAACATGGATATCCACAACCTCCATGTTTTGCCTTTACATTACCTATATTATTAAAAAAAGGTTATATATACTTTTTAGGGGTATATATAGGGTGAGATAATAAGTATCCCAATAGGTTCCCATGAAGTGTTTCATTAGAAATATTTTTCTAATAATCATAGAATTATAGGTTGAAATGAAACATATTAAAACTATTTTATTTAAATTTGGAAAATAAATTAACATGGATAATTATTTTTAACAATTTAAGCATGAAAATAGTGAACTACATAAATAAATAATTTCACTCAAGAATCAATGTTTTTTCCCAATGTTAACTATGGTCATGTTTAGCTAAGATCCTTATATTAATCCATAACCAAGAAAAAGTGTGAAAAAATTTTATAATGTCATTTTATAGAGTGGAACACTAAAATTGTGGGTTGAATAACTAGTCAGAACAGAATCCTTCACTAGTGGTGTAATTTAGAATTAACTTGTACGAGTGGAATCAACACCTAGTGGGATATCTAGCCTAGTATTTGTAACTAGACACCCAATATTCCCATGAATAATAACTATTATTAGAAGGATTAATATTCAATATGAGTTTAATTTTTATAAAACATGATTACCATTTCATGTAATTATTTTCTAAAACAATATAATGAATCCATATCATTCAAAACTACCTAGAAATAATTTCATTGTAAAATAGGGAATAAGTTAATCAAATAATATGTTAATAATATTTTATGAGGGCTATTTTAGTATATATAATAAAATAAACTTTTTATATAGTAATCATATAAATTATATCTATCTAAAAAAATGGAATAAAACATTTTAAAACATCAATTTATAAGATCAATAACATATAGTTATTTAAAAAAGTTAACACATGTAACCACTTACTATGATCTATAAAACAAAAATTAGTTGATGTAAAACCACTAAAATATAAGATAAATGACCCTTTGCACTTGATTAAAAACTATAAATAATAAGACCCCTAACCTAAATTTTTTTCCCATAATCTCTAGGAAATTATAGCTATATGGGAAGAAGAAACTCAAGGGAAATGGTTGGAAGGGATAATATGAGAGAAATAGAACCATTAATTAATTATTTTCTATGTTTCTAGATAAATAATTTTTAATATTTCAAGAGGGAAGGGACAAGATAAAGTGATGTTGATAGTTTTAGGAATATAATGTTCATAAATTTGAGAAACTAGAAAAATTTGTCAAATTCAAGTAGGAATATAAGGGAAATTTTATATTTTAATTTTTTTCAATAGTCTACAAAATTTGACTAAACTACATGGTAAAATATTCTCCCACCATGTGCATCGCACTGGAACTCTCTTCCATGCCCACCCAATTTTCCTTGACCTTTTATGTAATAGTTTTATGATTTAAATAAACCATGTTCCTCTCACCCTATATGGTTTTAATCCATATAGTTTTTGTTAACCTATGAACCATTAATCTTAATGGTTACTGTTAACCATGTGCTGATCATATACCTCATACTACCATGGGGTCACCCTATATATGATTAATTCCATGATTGAAAATAATCAAGAATTAACCAAGAAGATCTACTACTACCCCTTTTATAATATTTTTAAAGTAATTCTACACAAAATCAAAAAATCGTGATAAAAATAAAAAATATGTAATCGTATATCTAAAAATGATTATTTGGGTGACATTTATAGCCTTCCACATAAAGATAAAGATCACATCTTCAGGAAGAAACCTAGGAAGTTACAATATGATATCATATCCATAGTTTATTAATTGAATATTAGGTAATTAATTGTGAAATAGAATTTGGTTCTCATGGTGTTTCCCTTCTTCTTCCATGAATATAGACACACTAAATTATCATGGTGTTATCCTTATAGAGTGGTGTATTCAATCACAGTGTAGCATATAATGTTGTGGTGTGATTTTTTTCATTCATGAAAAAAACACCTCCAAATTCTTCCAAACTTCTAAAAACTCAATGTGACTGACCTATAATGATCGCATTAGTATTTTAGAGTAATTAAACAATTCTCTATTAATAAAAACAACCCAAAAATCATATGATGATTTTACTAAAAATTATTCCCCTTTAGTTTGTTCAAAATATACTCATATAAACCTCATATTAGGACACCATTGTTTAATTAAAACCTTCATCTTTAGTGTAACACAAAAAAAATTAAAATTTATTTTCTTTGAAAAATATATTTGAGGGAGATCTTAAATAAACCATGGTATATTACAAAAATATTATTATCTAAATATGATTATTATAACCAAGAACTTGTTTTAGATTGTGTGAATAGGAATAACCTCATTATGATATATATATATATATATATATATATAATTTCATTGTAAAATGAATAATCAATACTACATGTATTATAAATTGGTTTTAATTGAAGATAAAATATTTTTAAGGTAAAAGAAATATTTTTTATAAAATTATTTTTTTGTGTGCAATGTATTTTTTTCTTAATAGACTAAATTTATCATTATTGATAAATGATTCAGATTAAGTAATTAGAGTTTGCATTAAATTTAAATAATTAACATTCATTTGATTGTGGTTATTAATAAATAAATTAGAATAAATTTATTTTATGATTCAAAAATGCATTTTCATCACAAATAGTTTTTTATTGCATTCTGTGAAAAGATATTATAATTAATTTTGATCACATTTGAATTTTTTGAAAAAAATGGAATTTTTTTTAATAATCAGTTCATAGTAGTTTCAGGATGAATTTTTTGTATTTTTAGGAAAATATCGAATTTTGAGTGAATAATTAAATATATTGATTTTTACAAAAATTTCAATTATTTTCATTAAATAATGTAATTTAATAGTGTCATTCCTTTTTTTTAATTTAGTTAAAAATTAAATTAATTTTCATTTCATTAAAAATAATCAAAATAATTCCCTATGAATAAGAATTATATTTCATTTTGATATAATTTATTTTATATACTTAAAAACACAATTTTAAAAAAATTATTTTTTATTGAATTTCATGCATTTATATTAAATTAATTTATGAAAATTTTAAAAATTAAATCAGGAATTTTTTTTTAAATTTTAAATTTGGAGGTTCAAATTTGGTAAATATTTCACAATTTTTTAGTCATTATAAATTGAAACCATGATAAATATCTATCATCTCGATTAGGGTAAAATAGGTAAACAGTGTTAAAACTATGAGATAAGGAATAAAAATCTCCCTAAAACAAGAATTTTTCATATTGGGTGATTTTTATTCAAAAAAAACATCTTAGATATTAAAATATGTAAATTTACTTCCACTTTATTTCAATTCTAACATTAATATAATTTTATGAAATGGATAAAAATAATATGTCACGTTAATGATTTTTATTTCTATTATATATATTCATAGAGAAAACATGAAGTTATAAATGAATATAATATTTTATTTTTAACATAAAAAAAATATTTTCTGATATGAATTTATTTTAATTTTTATTGATGAAATAATTACCATAAACTCTAATGCAATGTTGATGCAATACTTCGGAATGCTATAAAAAATCAATGTAAATCATTTTAAATACAATAAAATTAATATTTTTTGGATGAATTTTTGTATATCATTAATTAAATACGAAATTATAAAGTATAAATGGTGGAAAAGTTTTTTCATGTTTGAATTAAATTATTTACTTGATGTATTTGAAGTCAAATTAATTTAATAGTCCCAAAAATGAATTTAATGATATATTATGACCAAAAAAATTAATAAATAATTTAAAAATAAAAAAAAATTTAAAGAGATAAATTGGGATGGTAAATGGTATAAATTTTCATCCATGGATCATTTTTAAGCCACTTTTGACCATAGAGATAAATTTATGACCCATAAAGGATAAGAAATATATTGTTATAGTTAAGGTCAAAAGGGTTAATTAGGGGTTTAATCTAAAAGAAATTATTTAAAATGTAACATAAAGATATCCAAATGTTATATTTTTAAGTTATTTCATCCTTCTAATTTCCTATATTTGAAATAATTTTCATTTAGTTACACCTGAAATTATTATGATATATATTATATTTAAATCTTCTTAGAAATTTCAAGTTTGACCTTTCCCACACTTATAAAATGCAACTGTCACTCCTCTCTTACTCATACATAATGAAACTTTTAGTTTATCCAATACAATTCAAGACTTCCTCCCCATGTTCTATGGGTTTTGGTCTCACCAAAATAGCAACCAATAAATCTTAAGGTGTAAGCCAAGGTGGGTTTTTCAAAGAAGAGGTATAACTCTTAACCCTGTATTATCATGTCCATTTATTCTTCCACAACATTTAAATATTATATAACCATGATGATATGATAAATTTTTTATCTTCCAAATATTTAAATATTATTATTATTTTTTACAAATCATTTATCATATCCTTTTCTATCCTATGGGAAATGAAAACATCACTTGTGTGTTTGTGTGGACTGCCACCTCTATGAAGAAATGTATTTCATTTTACACCACCAAATCATCTTTATGGTTAAAATTATGAAATTAAATTAATATATATGATATTTTGGACATAATTATTATTCTATAAATATAATATATTACATACATTCTTACCTTTTTAGCCCATTGAAAATTTATAATGTCGCTCATGCATAAATATTGAATATCACCTCCATGAAGTGATGTGATTCATTTTTCATTTGTTCCTTTAATGGATGATTATAAAATTTAAATTTTTGTATAAAAAGATAATTATTTCATGATTAATATTATATATATTATGATAGAATAACCCATTTTACCATGTTTAACCTTCCAAATTTGTTTTAGAGAATATGAACTGAACATCCTCAAAATGCCTGACATGAACTTAATCGATTAAGTAACCATATAAGAAATGGTAATAAATCTTCATAAATTAATTAACCCAAAAATTTTCTTAATTAATTAAATAATTAATATATTTATATTAAAAATTATTTAAAAAATGTACATGGAAATTTGATAGATGCAGTAAGATATTTCTCATCTCAATTTACTTTGGTTGATACTCTTCCATGTTCACCATAGGTTTTATTTTGGGTATTGTATGAAATAAAATATTAATGTATTTTATCATTAATTTACTAAAATTAAAGTGGTTTACAAATACATTTCATGTTATCTTATGCAAAATTCTATTTTATCAAGAGTTATGAAATCATAATGTATTTCTCTTTAAAACCAGGTTTTAGAGTATTCCTTTCAAATATTTCTATTGATGTATAAGTTAATTAAAAAGTTTAATTAATTTTATTATATATACTTCAAAGGATTATAAAATTCATTTTCTAATAAATTTTTTAGAAAGTAATTGTTTTAATATTTTCAAATGATTCGCTTTTGACTATTTTTAGTAATGCGAAAATAATGTTTTTTTAATATATTCAACAATAATAGATTTTCCAACCATAAGGTACTTCATATATTATTCATGTTCCTAGATAATTTTTCATGTTTCTAAAAAGTAAATTCAACTCCCATTTTTATGGAATTTTTCATATTATAGTTTTCTCAAAAGAAAGGGTCATTTTTCTTTATTTTTATATGAAAATGAAAATTATTTTGATTTGGGGTTAAAATGAGTTTTTGAAGGGTTTTATATGGAAAATATGAAGTATTGAAAATTCTTTGTTCATGATATGGTACATGAGAAATATATATAAATATATATATATATATATATAATGACTGGTGATTTTGATATATTACTTGATTATGGGTGATCTTAGTATAACTATCCAATGCATTGGGTAATAATAAAGGTTTAGAAGAAAATAAATAGGGAGATAACCAGATAAGTTTATATTATTGAATTTAATAGAACTTCATTATTAAGAAATATTTTAAACATGAGTGAATATAGATTATGAATATGGTTCTCCAAGATACTTATATTGTTTTTCGTAAAAGTGTTTTTTTGGAAAGTTTTTATTTCATAAGGTAAGAAATGTTTATACAATATAAAGGTGAAAGGTTTTTTTCAAATAAATGTTTCCATGGGTTCTAATTTCATTCAAGATGCCTTCATGGTTTTTTTCTTAATAACAGATTATCAAGTTATATCATTTATTATATTTTTATTTTTATTTTTTTCAATGTTCTATTAATATTCTAAAAGTTTTATTGGGAAAAAGGTAAAAAAATTCATGGGTTTTTATTGTTTTCACTATAATAAAAATTTTCCATTATTTTATATCCTTTAATAATATTTTTATTCTCACCAAAGTTTTTAAATGTTTTTCACAAGGCCTATGTATGAGTATGAACTATTATGAATTCTAACTCGGGAAAAATAAAATTACCCTTGAATGAGGAATATTTGTTAAAAATGAAGCATGAATGTCAAATTAAGAAATCCTATTTTTTTGAGAAATAAATTCACATTAAGTAGAAGTGTCGATATTGTTATGTAATAGTTTTTCTTAATTATCTAAAACAACAAACTGAAAATATATTTAAAATTTAAAAAAATTGAAACCCTTGTTGTAAATAATATTATTATGGGTTGTTTATGTTTTGGGGACTTATAATTGGTGTAAAGATAAATGTGTAAATAAATTTATAGTTATGCAGGATTTAGAAGAGGTTATTTTAAGAGTCATACATACAATCGTGGGTTAACAAGTTAAAGGTTCATCATAAGTTTAATGGAATGGACACCCTTTTGATGTTTTATGTGAATGAAGATTAAGATGATTAAGGTTCTTTTGTTAGAAATTTATAGTAATAGAACCATTGGGTTTTGTATGTATTTTAGTAAAAAAATTATTTGACTAGGTATGATTTTATATTTTGTAGACATCAATCAAAAGGTATTGATAACCATTATGGTTAAGATTATTGTTGATGTTGAGGTAATTATGGTTAATTGGGATAAAATTGTAATTAAAATTTGGAAACATATGATCTATCATATAGATTCCCATGGGACTAAAGAGTTATTTAGGGAATATGTGATTACATTTATTATTGAATATGTTCACAATTTTTGGGAAAATTATATGATTAATGAAATGGAAGTGTTAATTATATTTAAAAAATAATGGTTGAATTGTTTTTTAGAAGTATATATAATTCTATTATGGTTTTATAGTGATTAAATATATTTATGGAAAATACTAATATATTATAGAGATTATATGATTAGGGAATAAACATTTTTGGTATGCGAATTTAGGAGTTTTGTATGTTATTTGATGTTAAATTTTATGTTTATCTTGGATGAATATGTGGTAAAATTATTCTAATTTTGGTTTATCAAATTTGGTACGGCATTTTTCAAAGATATTTAATTTTATTTATTTATGTAATTATTTTAGTTGAAATTTGGGTTTTATTTATTGTATTTATATATTAATATAGTATTTATTCACATTAGAAATTATATTATCTTCAGATAACAATTTTCATTGTAGTTAATGTCTAAAGAAAGGTTGAATAACTATTTATAATTTTGGGGATCATGTGATTCATTATAAGTTTATTTTAGTTTATAAGGCCTGAAAATTTAATCTTGAATATTAATTTATTAGAGTAAGAGATTATTTTGATGTTTAAAAGCTTCTCAAATAATAACTAAAGAATGGAATTTTACATTTGAAATGGAAATAAATTAGTTAACTATTTTTTCTCATGTTATCTATCTTTATATTAAAAGAATCCCTCAACTATAGGTAAGGGATATTGAAATAAAAAATTTATCCTTTTACATTAATTTATTATGAATTTATGGACATCTTTGTCCCCTACCAATTTATGGGTTTTTTGTCACTAGCTTTCTAATTATCATGTTTTCTATAACTCTGTATTCTTCTCTGGATGTTATTTTTCTCCACCATGTACAAATTTTCACTTCCAGTTGATGTTCTCTTTATGTGCAAACCAGATTTTGTTTTATTCTTTTTTACCTTTATTTTTTCCTTTTCTACTTTTAGAAAAGATGTTTTATTATCCCATTTTCTAATGTGGTTAATCAAAAAACGTATTTTTAAATTTTAGATAGGTTTTTCGTTTCATGATCATATGTTTTATCATCCACTCCTTGGAATTGATGCTATAAACTATTTTAAATACTTTTTATTATACATGAAATAATATTTAGATAATAAAATTTCTTTAAGGGGGTATAATATAACATCCCATTATTTTAGAATTTATTTTATTTATAACTATATTCGATAGAGAGATTAAATAAACTATGTTATATTACAGAAATATAATGATTTTAATGTGACCATTATGACCTAGTCAATGGTTTGGTGGGCATCAGATAGAGGTAAGGATGTACTAGGAACTCTTGCAATCATTTTGGAATCTCATATAGTTTCAACAAGTTTTCAGGTTAAACTCTTGTTGTCTTGCATATTTTTGGATGATGACAGATAGATCTTGTGGGGAGTTCTAGACACTTGTTTGTGAAGAAGGTAGTACAGATTCATTGAATTCCTTTGAATATCTTAGTAGATCATTATTCATGCTTCAAAACATGATTTAGGAGAGGATATGGGATGTATTTGGGTAAGCTGTTATCGTTGAAATCATTGTTCTACCCTGGTTATATTTCCCGACAAAAATGGACCATTTTAGATCTCGTAAACAAACATTGGGTATACATTTTGGTTTTAATATATATATGGGATGATCATCTACCGTCAATGGAGTTTTTCTATAATCGTGATTACAACTCAACCATTAGTGTAGAACCTTTTGAGGCCACGTAATATAGATATTGAAAGTCACTATTATACTAGTCAGAGCTAGTGGGTGATAGTTCTTGGTTCCTAGTTTTGGATCTAGTGATTGCTGTAAAGGGATCAGTTCATTTTGGGTAGGATGATGAATTACCAATAAACATTAGGATTCCATTTGAACTAATTATGAGGGCCTTTTGAGTTGGAAAGTTATGGAGTCTTATCCAGGGTGTTAGGCTCTCTACAAGGATGTTTAGACCCTTATTTTCATAATGATTTGTCAGGTTATTGAGGTGTTATACCACTTAACATCATGACTAGTGTTGTTTTGCTTTCTTGGTGTTCTCCATATGTTGCATATGGGGAGGTATGTGCATGACTCATATGATATCGACATGGGTGATCTAAGCTATGATAATGGAGTTTCCATTTAAGGTAGATAGTAGTTTTTTGAACTATCAGAGAAATACCCATTGTGGGAAATTGTTTTCCTAGGGTGTGATCTTTTTGACAACTCAAGAAACTGGCAGGGGGTCTTAAGGGAGTGGGAGACCCAGCTGAGAGATCAATATCCCCACCTTGTTTCTTTGTTTTTATTTTTATGGATGAAAAACCTTGAAGGTGTAAAAAATTGTAATGACCCATTTTTTACGTGTAATAATTTTTAATATTTCTTGGAATATTTTTGGATCCAGGAGCTAAAAACACAAGATATTCTATGTCCTGGTGAGACAGAAATTTTTGTTTGAAAGAAATTAAATATATTAAATACACACACACATAGTTTTCCAAAAAAAAGAGGAATAAAATCTAAATGGGGGATCATATTAAAAATTGAATTCCGTTGTTGAGTTCAAATCATGGATGTTAACCTAGTAGTAAAATATCCTTGGAGTGTGTTAGATGCTCGGGATGGGCACAATCAGGGGAGAATGTTTAAATAAATTATTAAATTAAAAATAATGTATTTAATTATATTTCCATGACCTGAGGTTTTCTATAAATATAAGTATATGAGGAGATTTCATGGTTGCATACATAACCATGGAGATCTATAGGACATTGGGAGGATATAATTCTTAGAGGTCGACATAAAATCTGATTGAGATTAAGGATCTTTGCACCGTCAGGATTCAAGGATCTCACTAATGACAATGATGAGCATTCATTCTACTTCGGTGGGATAACAATATCAAGTTATATAATTTGTTTTTTTATTTATACCTATTTTATTATACAATGAATAACTTGAATAAATCAACATATAGATTGATTATTTGGTCGGTATTTTTTACATGTATGGTATTATTTGAAGGATTTGGGGATAATTACTATTTTTTATTCATTTACTTTTATACCTATTCTTTCATCATTTCTATGAAAACAGATCATAGAAAATAATTAAAAAATGAAGAGATTCCTTCCTCACATTTTTTTTGTTTTTTTATATACCCATTCTACATGTGTTCATATTTGGCATTCCCTTTTTTCCTATGATTCGATGACTACCACGTGAAAGATCTTTATATAATCAGAATTTTTTGCAGTAGATCGCTACTATGGATCTTGGTGGAGATTTTATGTCATGTTTTTGGTACATGATGATGGAAGTGGATCCACAGATGGATGGGAGGTTGTAATGGCAATTATGGTGTGAGGTATTGATGAGGAATTAACACGGGTGTTTCCTGAGAATCAAATATAACCGAAATGGATAGAATCTTACCAATTATGGAGATAGGGTTCATTTAACTCCATATCCATGACATATGGTGTGATTCTCATCATGATTCATGGAAAGATAAGAGGCTAGAGTTATGAGCGAAGATGCATGAAGTAGATCTATGATTCTATGAAAAACCTAACAACATGTTGTGTACTCCTGTGAACACATGTCATGTAGCACCATAAGTGTGTTACTAAGATTTTTTGATAGAGATAAGTATCACATTCCATGCGACATGTGTCACGTTTTGTGTGACCCTAAGATGACCAGCTCAGTATGTACAGTGGGTACATGACCATGATGTTTGTAGTGTTACACATGTGTTCCAAGTCACACATTGTGTAATGTGTGGTGGAAAGTTCAGCATGTAGAGGGAGTACATAACCAAAAGATCTGGTTTCCCCACATACTTTATGTAGTTGGATACATGTTTTATACTTATGAAACTACATGGGAATGGGTAGGTCACACACAGAGTGTCAGCCCGCACACCTACACATCTTGTACCCTAGGGACATTCCATATAATGTGGAAAAGTTCATGTTGTGTAAGTTAAAGAAATAGGTTGTTCTAGACTTATTGAGACATGAATAGTACCCCAAGGAACCCACCATGAACACTTTTAATCATAGTTTGACTTCCTCTTTCTCACTATTTAATATTTTTTGTGAGATTATGTGATCTTCCTTGGAACAGTATCAATTGAGTGTGTTTCCTTAGTTTATTTACTATGGGGATTTATTAGGGAATCATATTACTATCATAGAGGGTAAATATGCTATAGATTACTAATGATTAATGTAGTTTTGAGGAGTTTCCTTATTCTGTAATGAGTATTCTATTTTTTCTTTAACAGTTTAATCAACGTATTGGAGCATGTATCCCTACAAGTGGCCTGAATCCATACTTATTTCCTCCATGTTTCCATAGATAGGGTTTGTAGAATTGGTGTGACCAATATTTACATAGGAATAGATTCCATGTCTAGGATGATTTTTCTATTTGGTTCTAGTGTCCCCCAGTGGACCTAGGAATTGACCCATAATATTTATATCAATATTTGATCTTTCATATGAGGGGTAGTCTTATATTGTGTGTTTCTCAAATAAACCCTCTCATTATCCATCATGATTATTCTTAGAAAGACTTTATGCATGTGAACAGTTGTATTAGTCACATCACTGGTAGTATAACTCCTGGAGTGTGTTATCCCAAATGAGTTCTATATGGAACCTTCGAGCAAGAATCTTATGATGGCATTATGTTTATAACCTTTCCTTGAGACTGTGTTCCTATTATGATTATATTTGGATGTTTTATTAAATGTATTTCATTATTATTGACATGTTATGGGATGAGATGGATACTCATCATGCTTTATGATTAGTGATTATGGGTTATCTTATTGGATATTTTAATACTCACCCCAGTATGGTCTCTATCAGCACATGTCATGTCTTATGATAATGATGGGTATTTCTATTGATTCCTTTGAGGAATAGAAGTATGTAGAGACTAGTTTGGGCCGAGGTGTATAATAATGTTCCATTTGAAAACATTCCCCTCCTTCTAACAAGGTAATACTTTATTCATAGTTTTGGGAGGTCTTTTATTTTTCCCCTTTATATGATATCTATTACATTATGTCATACTCTAATTGTGGGATTATTGATGTATGCATGAATTTTTATCAGTTGTTTTATGTATCAGGAATGTATGGGCATGGATATTTGTGCATGTATGTGTATAGATACATTAGGATAATTCCTACCATGTGTGTGATATCCCTTATTTATGCTAGTCGCAAGCCCTTGGATTATTGGAGGAGATATTCTAATAGTTGTGACTTTGGCCCCATCAGGTCAGGTTGTGACATACACAATCAGAAACAACGATGTGGCCTTGGTCTTATTCACATAGAAACGTTGGTTGACTTTTATATTCTTGAATTTCATGTGTCTCAAGTATTAATAAATATTAAAATAAAAATACCTTAGGTGTTACTTCAAACCATAAATATATTTGTTCCTACTACAAATCCCACAACCATCAGAATCTAATATGAATCTCTCTCACTATTCCATGTATACTTAATAATTAAGATCAATATTCATAAATGTTAACCTAGAATACATTTGAAATAATTGGAAACTTCTCAGAGCTTATATATCTAAGAAATTCTTGATATGATCAAGTATTTAAAATAGATCAAAGTTTTCATCAATTTTAATTACTTCAATTTGCGAGTACCCCTTGAAAACCAGTATTTCATTATTTCTATCTACTTTACCTTTATCATTCAAATAATTCATATAAACCCAATTTTCCTAATTACATTATTTTATATAGGTATAGAAACCAGTTCCGATGTTTTTAAATTATAAATCTATTCCAGTTATTCATCCATATCCTCATCCCACTTCACGTGCTCATAAGTTTCCTTAATTTTTTAAGCTTCAATATTTGATTACAAATATGTCTGGATGTTTTCCATAATTATTCTCCATTTTTTCACTCATTGATTCTTATCACCAATGATATTCTCAGAATCATCATGCTTCTTAAATCTGGTGTTATTTCCTTTTAATCTCTTATTTTCATCATTATCACTCGAGTAGGTTGAACCAATATAATCTTTTTGAAAATGTGCGCTTTCTCTAATTTGATTAACTAGAATAGAATTGATAACATCGTCAACATCATCGACAAATATAAAATTATTTATTTCTTCCTTATTTTTAAAAATTGTGATATCATCAATATCAATAATTATCAAATATTTTTTCTTATAAAATTTGTAGGAAATTCTATTTGAAGTATAAATAATCAAGATTCCATCTTCATATTTTTCATATATTTTCCTCCACATTTTTACTTATTATTTATCAAACATATACTAAAAAACACTATGATTTTTTTAATTTTAATTTTTCCAAAAATTAATATCATAGGGAGTCATGTTAGAATTTAGATTTAAGTGACACTTGTTTTTAATTATTAAGTTGTTTTAATTTACGTTTACCACTAGTATTTTGAGATGTCATAATATAACAACATAGTTTATTCCATATCAACTTGACAAATTTTATTCCTTTCAAACACTCCATTATTATGAGGTATGTGTGGAGCACTAAACTCTTGTCTGTTAACATTTTTATCAAGATATTTAGTTAACTGTCTGTTTTCATACTCACTCTCATTATTTGATCTTAACCTCTTCAAGTATAATCATTATTTCTTCTCTAAAAATATTCTAATTTTTTAAACCTATATAGGGAATGTGGCTTGTGTGACATGAACATCATTCACTTAAACCTTTTCAAATGGTCCTTGAATGTCATAAAATATATTTCCCCACTTGTCAACATTTTTTACATAGGTCCAAAACATATGAGTGGATCATATCAATAGGAATTGAAGTTTTAATTTTAGTCCTTTGGGAGTTTTGTACAATATATTTTAATTTTTAAAATTATTAAAAATAGTATTAGTATGTTATTTCAAATAAGGTATATTCCTTATAGTTTTTTCTTGGATAAGTTTCTTCATGTTATTTTGGCCAATATGAAAAAGTCTTCTATTCCATGGATTATTTTCTACTTGTTATATTAAATAACTATTTCTCATGGCTTATCTAAATTAGAATAAATTGCCCAAAGTTATCAAACCCTTAGTTATAACCACCTCATTATGCAGTCTCTTGAATAAAAAACCATTTCACCTAAACATAACATTATTTCTAGTATCATAGTTTTGGGATACACATTAAATATTTCTTTTTTCTATTAATAAAAAATATATTGTTTAGAATAATGTTATTCCTCCGAATATTTATTATTGCAACTCCTTTGATTTTTAGATAGATTTAATTCAAAAAAATCCATTACTTCTCATTCATAACTCTCAAAAAAATTTATATTATTCAGATCCTATTTCATATGTAATAAAAAACCATAATCCATGATCTAGGGTCTTTCATCTTTAAGATATTTAAATTCTACCTCCATAACATTGGATTTTTGTTTGATCTTATTCTAATTTTTATTATTTTCAAGGCATTGAAATAAATTAAACTGAGATAGAATAAAAAACACATATATCTTATACATTTCCTTCCAAATATAATAATCCACAAGCCTCTTTCAAGGTTTCAAAACTATAACTCTATTCCAATTTCTTTTTAGGTTTTTTAGGATTCTATTAATTTCTTATTTGATTTTTTTTCTCCCCCTAGATTAATGCACCTTTATCAAGCCTATTAATGTCATTTTCTACCAATAGTTGTAATATTTATAGAAAAATATACCAAAGAACTAAAAAAACATTGATTCCATATTATTTGAAATAATAATTGTTATTGATCAGGTTGTTGTCATGCTCTATTTTCAACTCTCATTTATTTTTTTAATATTATTTTTTCTAGTGAGGTACCACTTTAAACTACAGAGACTGTCTTTGGTTGATTGTCTAAATAATTCTTCTTCCAACCTGGATATTTTTTTGATTTTCCATCATATTTTCTTATTGTCCTAGTAGTTTTTATTTTTATAGTTTATTTTTCAATTTTTGGTTTCTTATAATGTTAATTGCAAATAATTTTTCTATTATCACTTTCATCCTTTTGAATAATATTAATTTACATAGATTTTTATTCATAACATTATCCTGATTATTTAGTATCCTCATTCAAATCACACCTACATTTTCCTATATTTTATTAGTTTTATCTATCCTTTTCCTCAAATAATTGATTTACCCATTACCAAGAATAATTTAAAATTTATGTCTTAAATATTTTTTCCTCTCTTTCACATTTCAAAATCTATCTTCTCAATTTATTTAACAATATTATTTGAACATTTATTGATTTGAGTATTTCCTTTTCCCATAATTCCTATCTCCTTAAATAAAATTTTAAGTTACATTCTCATAGTATATTCTTGGAAATTCTAACCTTCATCTACTTTGTATTTAGTATTTTAATGTGAGTCATCATTTGATAAAATATTTTCTTATCCTTGTTCCATATGCACTCTTTTTTAGGATTTTGAGAATTTTTTACCATCACCACTAATTTATTAACTATATAAAACACCCACTTAAACTGGTATTAAATTTCTTCTAAAAACTCTTAGTGAAAACATATTCTTTACTATTGACTGATTTTTCATTACATAAACACTCTTATTGGTCACCAGTATAGAAGTCCCATCATATTAATTTTCTACCCTAACATTCTTGGAATATTTTATAGAAAAATTTCTAATCATTCCTCAATTAAATAATTTTAATGGATGTATGCCTTTATACTTACCCCTCCCACGTGTAAAGCTTCTTTATATTACAGAAAGTGCTTTAGTAAATTATTCCAAATATAATTATTCCTTAGGAAATCTATGATTTTATTCTATTTTTAAATTGTTTAATGCATTGATGGAAATTTTTATTTCATTTTTTCATTTTTTTATGGTTTCTCCTCTTATCATCTCATAGTTTATAAGTGTGTTGTGAAATTCATCAATAGTGGGTTCATCAGATATTATTCTTTAAGTATTGAGATTTTGGAATCAAATTTATTTGGTGAGATTCTCATCATCTTCATTACAAACTTCAATCCATCGTGGGTTTCTCCAAATCATCTAATAGTGTTACCAATCATATTAACCATTGTAATGAAATCCCCAACTGATTCATCCTCTTTTATATTTCAATCTTCAAATAATTTTTTATAGATATAAAGATTTATTCTTTCTCCTTTTTGTTTCCTTTATAAATTCTATTAATTTTATTCAAAATATAATTGTTAGTTATATGAACCATGATTTCTATTATATACTTTTCATAAAATGGAGATAATAATTTATTTATTTTTGTCCCATTATTTGTATAGTTTTCATATAAATAGAAGACCCTGTTAGAGACTCACTTAGCACTATAAATACATATAGAACATAATCCAATCCTTCAAACCAATATCAAGTATCTAAGGTACCATTATCAATTTCTATTTGTGAAATCATTTTCCCAGAAATTATGTAATTCTTTAATTGTTGAAAAATTTGTGTTGATCCATATGATCCACTTAATAGAAACACCAAAGAGTATACCAACCATGATACAAATTAAAAGGATCACACAATGGTTGATGAATAATAAGAGGGTTTGAGTAATTGTTTATTGATTTTAAAGAATACCTTCAACACTCATGCTTATTCAACAAAATTTCTATCAATATACTAACAAATATAGTGAAATAAATAAAAATAGAAAAATTGTTAAAAGGGTTCACATATTTTAAAGATTACTATTACCTTGGTGTTTCATTTTGTTTATCCCACACAAACAGTTCTCATTTTATTAACAATAATAGACCAGTAAAGGAAATAACCTTACACATATTTCAATGTCTAGTTGAAAGAAATATAGCTTAGAAAAATTGATGCTAAATAGCCGGTGAATGAAATATCCTCTACAAGATCTCTAAATGAACCATCTTTTCTCTTCTTTCAATGGTATTCCTCAGGATCTATTTTTCTTTGTGAAAATATTTTTCTTCATCTCCCTCACGTGAAGGAGGAATATGATATAAATTCTTCATTGTGATAATAGTGAGATTCTATGTTTCTTATAAATTTTCAAATCCAAGAAGATAGATGTAACACCCAGAGATTTTATGAAAAATATTCTTTTAATTTCATTAATGTCTTGTGTTGTATGCTACACCAAGATTACCTTGCGCTATACGCAACACCGTATTAGCTTGCAGTATACGCAACACTATTCTTGGATCGTGTTACACACAATTTTGATAATAGTTATTCTACGCAACATTGAGTATATATATATATATATTCAATGTATGAATAAAATATGGTTGGATTCTGTTATATGAAACAAAAAAGGATTCTTGTACAACACGCAACCCTGACTTGGCTTGCATTACATGCAATCACGACCTTCCTCGATAGCGTGTGTTGTACGCAATACCATGTTTTACTAAACAACGATATATTATTATAATATTATTATGAACTAGTCGTTATGAATAGTATTAACTAAATTTTTAATTTTATAACATTATTATTCACCTTACACATTTTCTATAACATGGTATAATAACAAAATAAATTTTTCGGGTAAAATAAGTATTTTTCAAAAACTGCAGTTTTGCCGCCTTTTGATGGCGCACCCACTTTAAATATAGTTTTTGACAAATTTATAAGTTCAATTTTACAAAATAAATTTCTTCTTTGGAATCAAGAAATAAAAAATTACTTTGGATAAATTTTTCATATTATTCTGGTAACTTTCATATTTTGATGAATAGTAAAAACACGCTATATTTTAATTAAAAAAAACTTTTTTCATTGCAATAATTTATATGGTTAAATTATAATATTGAATGGTTTATAGAATAAATAGAATATATTTTTACCATTTAATATAATGTATGTCATTATCATTGATTTTACATTAAATTCGTACGTTAAATCAATTTAATCTTTTGCAATGTTTTAAAGAAAAACCTGTTTTCTTTCGACAATGGGATTAATTTTAATTTAATTTATACAAATTTTTTGTGTTGAATTTGGAAAAATGGATTCCATATTTGGAATCAGTGGGTACAAATTATGTTAATAAGCTACTTTTTATTTTTTGGAATTATGAATAGTAACTACGGTAAATTTTATTTACCATAGTTAAAGGTAAATCGGGTAATTAAGGGTAAATATAATATTATAAAATTACCCTAACACATGTCAAAATTCTATTGGATGGATAAAAGTAGACCCATATAACCTAAGGGTCGGATTAGATTCATTTTATGGACTTTTGACCATGAAAATAATTTAATTATTATTAAAACCAAAGAAAGTGACAACATGTCACTCTCTTAAATCTTATAAGTATAATAATTTTAATTTAGTGGTAGAAATCATAAAACAACGAACATGAATAGTCTGAAGAAATCTAATAAGATTATATACATCATGATAATTTATTTAGAATTTTTAGGGATTATATAATTTTCATTAATGGTGATACATTAATAATACAGAAATTATTTATTAAGTGGAAAATAAGTAATATAGTTATTATTGAAATAATAATACCCATTAAAAGGCCCACAGACCTGACCAAAACTTATTGGTAGTGTATATCTACAACTTAATCATCCAATGACCTAATATATGACCGTTTGGAGCCTTATAAAAGTGATTATGACACTTATATTATTTTATTTTAAATGATGCCAAAGTTGTCATCTTCATAATTTAATAAATATAACAATTTAAATATTATTATTTTAAGATGATAAATTCGATTAAAAGTATTATTGTGAAAGTTAATATATATATCTTCATCATAGGATTTTATTTTTAATTTTTATGCAACAAATCAGTATATTAAATAATTATACAAAAATGTTGTAGTAATTAGTTTATTAAGAGATAAACCAAATAAATGGTTTTAAAAATAATAAAATAAATATTATATGAACTATTTAATGTGATCCACTAATTTTATAGATACATATGACATTTTATGAATCTATTAAAGCTTTTATTTTCAACATATCTTCTGTATATATTTTATTTAAATTCAAATAAATGAATAGTGTCAAAATTGACACTATTGTTATTTTATAAAAATAACATATTATAAAATTGTTTGAAAATCACAAAAATATTGAAAAATTATAAATTTATATTTATATGGTCTATAGTGTTATAAAGTAAACAATTTTGGAAAATTCACAACAAATAAGTAATTTAAAATTTATGATTTTATTACCACAAATAAACTTAAATAGATTAAATAAGGATAAATCAAAATGATAAGGTTTAAAATAAGATCCGAACATGTATAAATTTAATTGGTTGATAAGATTACAACCATATATCATCTAATCTTCGAATATGAGTCGTTTTTGGAGGTTTTTAAGTGGGGTTAAATTTATTATAAATTAATATTTTTAAGAATTCCAAAGGTGCCCCTCTCCTCCCTTATAAAAGGGCACCTCCTTCCTCTCTTCCTCACACCACTTTGAGGCTTCAAGATCGGCCAACCCCTGCCAAATTATCTTCTCCAGTTCCCTAGAAACATCCTGGAGGTCCTGGTATTCTTCAAAGACCATGTTTAGTGCCCTAAAAGGAGGTCTCAAAGAAGCGCTTCAAAGAAGAGGTAGTGTTCGTTACCGATTCGTTCAACTTTATTTCTTCTTCCAATTCTTCTTCTTAGGTTGTTTAATTATGAAGTAATAACATAAGTATCACTCATATACTGATATGTTATTATAAGTATTAAACAAACCTATTTCACCATCTATCCATCCTACGGAAAATGAAATCGCCGCGCGTGCGTACGTACGGAATACCGTCTCCACGCCATGGTGTAATCTATTTTCCACCACCACCTTACTTGTATGGGTATAATGGTGTAAATAATAACTATATATAATTATTGTAAAGTGATATTGATTCTGAAATAGTATACATACACTCCAATACAATTCCACGATCATGAGAACGATATCATCGCTCGTGCGTACGTATGGACTACCGTCTCCACGACGCGATGAGATTCATTCTCCACGTTAACCATTCATGAATGATTATAAAGTATATATAATAAGTAATAATGAAATATATGACATAATAATGATACTGGATTTATGTGTATATATATGTATTTCATCTACTTAATTCCATTCAACTCAATAAGGAAACGAAAACAGCGTTCATGCGTACGTACGGCCTACCGTCTCCATGAACGGTGTATTTCTTTCCATTTACTGATCTATTATATATATGTATATTCTGAATATATATTATATATAAATCATGTTTTATATTCTGGAATTAATTAATCATGATCTAAGTAATCATATGAATAATTAAAAGTCAAAACACGGACGACAAATGAAACGATTTTACCCAAAATGCTCTTTAACATGGAATTTACAAAATAACGGGTAATATAAAGTCATAAGTGAACCATATAAGATATCATAACAATGATAATGATTCTAGAATGAGTCAATGACATTATTTAAATCATTATACAAGAGTTTCGGACACTTACGAAGCAAATCGGACCAAAGGTAAGGGAAAATATCACAATCTCATTTTTATCCGAGATTGTTTATACTTTGAAATTTACTGGGGTGTATTTTATCATCCACATCCATGTTTCTTAAATATGTAATATTATTTATATCCAAATACAATTGTTTAAATCCAATTTTACCCTTCGGTGAGTTTTTAGTAAAAGATATGAAAGGAATCTTTTGTCGTTTTTCGTACGAGGTACTTTTTGACTTTTCCGATAAAAGGATGAGAAGAATGTTTTTTTTACTTATACGGCATGAATGGATTTTTAAAACATTATTTCCAAGAATCTTTCTTTACAAGTTTTCAATTCTATTTTTAATCAACTTCTTTTAGTTTAGAATTGTATGACATGTTAAGAAAGGAAAAGTGTTTTGAAGTAGAAAGGATATTTTCCTCAAGAACGGAGTTTAAGTGTTTTATCAAAATTATTTTCCATCTAAGATAATATAGGGTTATGTTTCTATCACTATTTTTACATTCATTTGATTATGTTATGATGGAATTATTTTTATGATATCATTTTATCTTATATGGATTATGATGGCATTATGTTTAAGATTCCCATTTTTATTACATGGGTTATGCAATGATGTATGATTTTTTATTTTGTGGCACACATAAGAATGGTATCATTATGAGATGGGTGGGACCTATATCTCTCTCCAATGAATTGGGTAAAGATTTTATATCTCATGATATAGACATGGATGGAACGACAAGTTAAACCGGTTCAGTGAAACATGACTAAAACGAGGAGTGAACTTGGTTCAGAAATGGACTTTGTCTACTAAGATTGTCTTGGCAATGAGTCTTGACTAATAAGAAATGATTCTCTATGATTATGTGTATATGCTACAAAGTTTCATGTTTTAAGTTATGATTATTGGGATTACATTTCACTACTATGATTTATCCCATGTTATGATATTATGATCTCTTTTGCAGGTTAAGATTTCCAAAATGTTATGTTCTTATGAATATGATGTGATTGATATTTCTATTGTTTACCCTTACTGAGCATTTGAGCTCACCCTTTTATGTTTTATTTTACCCAGGATATAAATAAATATTTTAGGTAAAAAAGGGAAGATATTTAATGGAGATGTTGAAGATATTTCACCATGATTAGAAGATTATATTCCGAGTTTCCAAAGACACTAAACTATTACGGTCCTTGTGTGTGTGTTTCCGTTATGTACTAAGTATTCTGCAAAAGTAATGTAATGTCTATGTACGTCAAGCTTCGGGTCTCTACAATATATCATAGGATCTTTTATCCTTCACATAGATGGAAATTTGAAGGCTCTCTTTTCACATGATAGATGGGGAAAATCCTGATGATCATAAGTGGAAGTGTAAGGGATTATTCACATAAGTGATAGTGTGGATACTCTGTTTTCATGAAGGAAAATGAGAGCTCTAGAAATTATAATTACATCCTTTCAAACCCATAGAATTGTCATGGTATTTATTGATGATGTTTCAATGTATCATCCCCTGCATTAACTATATCTATTCCACTTCATTTTATGACATTCACTACCTTTTAGAACCGTGATAAATACCGATTTAATATGAACCATCAATTATTTGAATATCTTAGTGTATCGTAATATTTTGAACCCCAAATATTTCAGTATGTTAAACTTCACACGACTTTCATGATGTCAAAAAAAATATTGTCTTATATTTATAAAATCATCTTTTTTATTTGTGATGAATTTCATGTGCATATGAAAATAATCATGTTCTTTATCATATTTTAAAATTTAAAACTTATGCAAGTATAAATAGAATGTTGTATCTCTCTTTATAGGCTAATAATATCATCTATTTGATCCAATGAATGAATGAAAAGTGTATCACAGATGCTTGATGGTTATTGGCCTTATTACCTCAAAATATAAATCATTCGACCTTGGATCGATGATTCTAATCACAAATTACAAAAACATTTTAGTATAAAAAACAATCAATCCTTGGGAGGTTGAAGACGACACTTTCTTTCAATCGGATGATGTAGATAAGGTTGATAAAAATCCATTATTGTATCTATATATTATTAAGGTGGTTGAATAGTATAGTTGTTTCACCCATACCACATCAATACTCAACTTGTATTTGATCCACCTAATTAGACTCCTCGTTTCATCCATCGTTCGAGTTGGCACCTGGGTCGTCACCCGGGTACATGTACACAGATGATAAACCATAATTTTATTTAATTTTATTAAATATTTTATTAAAAATAATTGAGTTAAATCTCACATATTGGGATTTATTTGAATATTTAATCAAAATTTATAATTTCTGTGTGAAGTTGACATTTTTAGGGAAATTTAGTTTTTACCCTTTTAAAAGCACTCTAGTATTTTTACCATAACATTCTTTTATGATTAATTTATTTTTGATAAATTTAATGGATGGATTAAAAAATAATATATCGACATTTTTCATTTGGATAACTAAATTTGGATCCACCATTTGATAGGAATAAGTTATTCATGAATTCAATACTTTTGTGGATTCATATTTATGGGTCCCACCATAATAATTCAACCATACAATTTGTTTATATGCTTGTATTGACCTAAGATTTAAGAATATGTTATAAGACTTTATTTGTATGATTTAGTGAAACTGGAGGGAGAGATGTTTCCCAACCTATATTGGTCTAAAACACGTAACAACTCATCCATAGAAATTAATATATATTTTGAAAAAAATTATGAGGTAATATCTACGAAATTTAGGACCACAATGAGTTGAAATATTTTGGTATGGTAGATAATATTATAAGGATAAATTTATATTTCTATGATAGAGTGATATTTTACCATATTTAACTCAAACAATGAATTAAAATTCAGAATCTAAGGAACCTGTCACCCAATAAATATTTTATTTAATGATTCATCCATAACTTCTTCAGTAAATAACCATATAAGATTAAATTGTGGGGGAGAAAATAGGTGAAGTACATGACCAATTTTTATGGAGTCCAAGTTTCGACATTCTACATTTTATTCTATACACCATTCATTAATTTTTGAAGGATATATTTGGATCCCAAAAATTTCCTCTCTCATGCCTATAAGTTAAGACCCCATCTTCCCTTCAAGGCTGATGTAATTTTGTAGTAATTTGAGAGACATTATTTTGGTTGTATAGTAAAATTTTTCTACTGTAATAGTTTTTAAAATTTGTAATTTCTTTTCTTCTTCATTACTTATCTTCTATTTTTCTTTTTTTATTCTCACATTGTGCCCTTCTCAACTACATGAAAATAGAAAACAAACCTCATTGATTATTTAAAGAGGTAATGGTGGATGCATAAGTTCATTAGACTTTAATTATTCTCATTATTTTATTATAATAATTATAGAAGTGGTTATGTTTTTTGTGGTGTGGGGTCATCCTACTTTTCATACTGTTGGATTCTTCTTCCCATTAATCATTACTCCTCTCTTTTTTAATCATAATGTTACATATGAAGGTTTAGTGTAGTATGGTCCTGATGATGTGAGGGAGATTATCCCTCACATAGAGGGTTGGATTAGATTAATAAAATTTGAAACTAGAGGGTGTAGAGTGAGAGAGTTAAGCACTACAATGAATGAAATATTAAAAAATAATATTTTAAACAACAATGATATTCTTCATCATGAACTCCTAAGAATGAAAACCTATTCTGGATTAATTCTATCCTTTTATATAGTTATCTTCATTGTATATTTCATTTAGAAATATATATATATATATCAAATGAATTTTCAAACCCTCCACAATAATAGCATTACATTTATTTTTATATTAGCTAGTTTTTAAATAGTGAAAATAGAAATTATGTTCATGTAACTGGTCTCCTTGAAGGATCAAACAAGGGATTGTACTATATTATGTTATTATGTCTATGAAATTAATTAAGTGAGATACATATTTCAATTTGGGGATTTTTCTAAGAATTACCATCACTTACACGCAAAATTTATCTAAAAAAGAAAAAAAATGAATTTCATAAACATTATAAAATAAAATAAATGAAATTATTTAAAAAAAGATAAGTGGGTTTTATAATTCTATATTTTGTATGGAGGTATTTCAATTGTTCACTGGGGAACAAAATGAAGACCTCAAGAAACCAATTTTAGAATCCTTTCATAAGGAGAATAAAGAATTACTACACTACTTTATGGAGTTCCATCTATAGGTAATTAAGGCACAAAAAGTGACCATCCATTATACTTTTAAAGAATATATCTAGGAGATAAAAAAACAAAACTACACAACCCTTCTCTTATACATGATTATAAAATCATCTTAATGGAATTTAAATAAGAACCAACACATTAAGATGATTGGTATAAGGGAGTGAACTTAATACTATATTTTCTTGTTATTTTATTTTATATTTTTATAAAATCATTTTCACTACCCACATTCTTATTTTTTATAATTAGTACATATTCATTCATTGGAATGTGATGATGTAGAAAATTGAGATTTATATACTGATATTGATTTTCTTATGGTGTTTCCTAAATAAATCAAGTTCCAACAAGACATAATTGAAGGGGGGCATTTATTTTTTTATTCTATGTATTTTAATTCATTTAAATTTTTACTTTCATCAATATTACCCCTTCTCGGAATTTTTGATATACAAATATTATATCTGGACTTGAATGGTGTTCAGGATGAAGTGAAAGAGGATGAATCATTCTTTCTCCTACCCCCACTTTTGAAGTTCGACTATATTGATAAGGGGGTGGACATGCATTACTATATTCCTAGGTTTCAATAAAACAAACATGATATAGTGTTCATTATAAAGAAAAAGTTTTGGTGGTTTATCTCAAATAAATTCCACCCACTATAAGACTTTGGATAACTTGTGGAACTTCCCTTCCAGGGAAGTCAAATCCTTGAGCCCACTTGGTGGCTAAAACATGAACTATACTTATTGTAGAGTATTAGTTAGAAGAGAATATGGGATTAACTTAATGATTTAATTTTTAAAAATTCATGTTATACCATTACTCAATCCCTTGACTTTTATACTTTCTAATAAAATTCTACATGAAAAGAACAAAAAATATATTTTTAATATAAAAAGGGTATTAACAGTTTATGTTTTATAGATTGGTACCAATCAACTTATGATTAGATGATTTTTTATCTTTTTAGTGTTTTAAGAACATTGAGATTCATCAAAAATTGATCATAATCATTCACTCATGAATTGATTTTGAGAAAATTGACATGATTTCTTAAATAATAGATTTCAGATAATTTTTTATGTGGTAACACTTTTCTTAGAATATAATTTTCAAAAATTATTATGTATTTTACCAATTTTCCAAATTCATGACCTTAAGAAACTTAACAATATTGTTTTTTCTATCGAGTAAGGTATTCTAAACCAAAATTTTCCTATTCTTTCTTATAATCATTTTATGAGTGACAGCCAACCATGTTTGTTTTTATAAATTTCATGATATACTTTCAAAGATATAAATTAAAAGATTCAAATTTAAAATGATATATCCATTTTATTACTTATACCTCAATCCTTGAACCTAACCTGAAAAGAATACTACTTATCCTGTAAAATCCATGAAATATCATTGATATGATAAAGCCACATTATAAGATTATTTTTCCTCCCCACCCTACTTTAGGTATTTATATATGATATTAAATAGTATAAGTGTGGGGGATATTTTTTCCAGATATAAAGGTTGTTACACATTGAAGGGGGTATGTGTCGTGTTATCATTGGATTTGGGGATAGTCCATTATTTATCATTCATACAACTTTATTGTTCACTCCTACTGACAAATAAATAAATTAATAAAAATATGGGTTGTTTTTTAGGTAGCTCAAAAATAACCATTACTGGGACAATAGACATAATATCATATTAGTTTAGGTAGTGGATTAGATATCTCTTATGGTTAAAAATTCTGGGGAACAAAAATAAAAATAAATAGAAGGAAAAAAGAGGGAAAATCATACTTTATGATTTCTGTTATTCATGATCCACATTAAGTTTTTTAGAGTGAGGAGGGGCATTATCATCTTGTGAGGAGTAATATAATTTTACCCATATTTTTATTAGTATACATTATACCTAATAGTTAAACATCCCTTTCCATACTTATTATAATAATCACATCATTTTCATTCAATTTTTAGCCTTGGAGCCATTAAATCCTTAATGAAAATCCATCATGATTGATAGTGATTTTTTTATGGATTAGTGATTTTAGATTCCTTAGAAGCATATAGTAAGTAACATATTCTTTAGGGATGACCATAAATCAGTCTTAATATTCTCCAAAGTAAAGAGTAACCTAAATTTTCATGTAAGGATAGTTGTGATAGGATCAGGGATGGATTATTGAGGTTAACCGAGTTAAAAAGTTAAATAAAAAATTAATGGAAATTACTTTTCCAAAATGATTCATGATAAATTTTATTGTGGAATATATCTAGGAAATTTCCTCATTATTGGTTTTTTTATTAATTTGATATGAATATTATATTTTTTTCTAAAGAATAAAAAAGGGTCAGTGTGCGGGAGTTCATAAACCAAAATTGTAATAAATATTAAATTTATAATAATTTAATTAATTATCCAAAATTGTGGTCATTTTGAATACCTAATCACAATTTATAATTTGAGCATGAAGTTGAAATGTTCATAGAAATTTGGGTTTTACCCTTTCAAGAACACTCTAGTGGTTTTATCAAAGATTATTTAATTTGATGATTTTTTTTAATGTTATGGGTGGATTATAAACTAATATATCTAAATTTTTCATTTATTAAATTAAATAGAGATCCACTATTTGATAGGAATAAGTTATACATAAACTTGTCATTGATGTGGATTTGACTGAATAGATCCTACCAAAATAATTCATAAATAACATTTTTACCCTTTTGTGGGGACTATCATTTTAACAGATTTTATTTGACTTTATTAAGTAAATTTAAATCAAATATAGGGATATATTATTTATAAACTACCATAGTCTAAAAGTTGGGACAAATCAGACATATAAATTTAGTGATTGTTTGAATTAATTTTATTGATGAAACCATATCTCAATAATTACTTGTCAATATGAGTTAAAATTATGATATATTATAGAGAATATTCGGAGGGTAAATTTAAATAACTATTGAACAGTGACATTTGATCTAATTTACGTAAAAAAATGTGTGGACATTCAATGAATCGGTCATCCCATAAATATTTTCTTTAATAATTCTACTATAACATCTTTAATGCATTTCCAAATAAGCTTAAATAATGACATAAAAAAGTAAAAAAGTTTATTAAAAACCTTAACAAATATAAAGGTATAAGATTATACATTTTATGGGTTAAAGTAGGCATAAATTTTCAAAGGATATATTTGGATCTAAAATTTTTCCACTGTCATTCCTATAAATTGAGACCTCATCTTCCCTTCAAGGAGGAAGTCATTTGGTAGTAATTTTAGATCCATTCTCTATAGGATATAATAATTTTTTTATTGTAATAGTATTATAAATTTTTTGTTTATTTTAGTTCTTATTCCTCTCTTCCATTCCATTTTTTCTTTTTTATCCTCCCATTATACACTTCTCAACACCATGAAAATGGAGAACTACCCACATTTCTTTTTCAAGGGGGGATAAATGGATGTTTCATTTAGAGGTATTTAAATCCTTAAAATTATTTTATTCTAAAAATTATATTAGTGTTTAATCTATTTTGGTTGTGAGTTCATCCTAATTTTTCTACTATTGGATTCAACTTCTTGTTAATCTTTACTCTTCTCATTTTTCTTTATAATATTATATGCAGAGGGTTAGTGTAGTGTTATGTTGATGATGGGAGGCATATTATACAACACGAATAGGTTCATTTTGGGGTAATTTAATTTAAAACAATAGTGCGTAGATTGATATCATTTTTCTATGCATTAAATGAAATATTTATAATTGATATTTTAATGAACTATGATTTTCTTCACCATGAACCTCAAATAATGGAAACTGTTTCCCACTAACTTATTTTATATTTTTTCATTATTATATATTTCATTTATATATATATATATAATTAATTTTTAGAAACCCTAACTAAAATAGTATTACATTTTGTTGATTATTAGTTTTTAAATAGTGACAATAAGAATTTTGTGTTTGTGAGTGACCTCCTAGAGACATCACCCCTGGGATTACACTATATTGTATTTTTAAGATAGTAAAATTATTGAAGTTTGATTCATGAAAATTTCCCCATTTCAATACACACATCTCATGGTTCGTTCCACACCCTTGTGTGGTACCTCATGCACCCTTTTATGTACCATGTGTGCATGTTATGCTTCCCCATGCGCAGCCCATTTAGGCACTATAAATACCCACTTTCTTATCACCCAGTTCAACCTACCGTCGACATGGTTGGACAATTGGTACCATATGTGGTTTAGTTGGGTCCTTATTTATCTAAGGACTTTGAAAATTTTTTAAATCCATCTGAAAAATACTAAATAAAAATTATGTTCTAAGGAACTCAAAGTTCATCAAGACATGTGACTTCTTCATGAAAATAAAAAACATTTCATAGCCTTACTATTATTTATGTAAATAAATATTTTAATGGTCTTCTCATCAAAATTATTCATGATAATATTATAATAAAATAATAAGGATATTTCATGGTCTTTAAATTATTCTACATAACCCCTTATGTTGAAAAGAATGTGTTGGTGCTCAACACCATTAAAACATGTCTTTGAGATTAAGACTGGTTTAACAACCATCATAAATTTATTGTATTGAAAAAAAATAACACATCATCCTCACATAGATTCAACACTGGTCTCACCAAAAGAAAAACCTATAATACTTAAGTTGTAAGGCAAGGGAGTTTTCTAAAGAATAGGTATTAATCATAAAGAAGTGTTTTCATGTTTATTTCAACTTCCAACTCCTTCAATATTTTATAACCATGATTATATGATAACATTATTAACTTATATATATATAAATTTTATTATGATGATGGAATAATCCTTTTTCATCTTATTTTCCATCCTATAGGAAATTAAAACATCGCTTGTGCATACATATGGAATACCACATCCATGAAGAGATGGGTTTTATGTTTCATTACCGGATCATATTGAATGTCCAAATTATGGAACGTATAAACATATATGATTTTTATGACTTAATTATTTTTATTTAATGATAATATATTTTTTATCTTCTTACCCTTTAGGTTCGTTGGAAATTGATAATTTCACTTCTGTGTGGATGTGAAATACTGCCTCTACATAGTGATGTAATTTTTTTTAGGTACAAATTTCACAAATGATTATTAAATTTTAATTTAAAGTATAAATGTAATATCCCTATATTTAGGAAGTAAATACTTTGTTCAATAGTGTTCGAGATACGCAACACCGGGCTTAAATGAACAATAAAATAATATTTTGTGACTATTATACCCTAGCCACTAAATTGGTGTGAATGAATAGTATTAAAGGATTTATGAAATATATAATGGCCATAGTCATTAATAATGTACTAATTAATTCTTTGTAAAAAAGTACTGGTTTTTTAATGAAGTCAGTTTACTCATCAAAAACATATTTTCTTCAAAAATTATTTTTATTACTTTTTATCTAAAAAACTAATAATAATATAACTAATTTCATGATATTTTAGAAAAGTGATTTTATTAAATGAACTTAATTTTTTAAATCATAATATCAAAATTTTCTATAGTTAAATTTGGATAATTTTCTGAAAATTTTGATTTTTCAATAAATATTGAAAAATACAAATTTTTATTATATTTCTCAAGTATTTACATTTTCAAGTTATATTTTTAAATATTTTAAAATTTTAAATAGTTAAAATTTATTTATAATTTCCTGATTATTGTTTTTGAAATGTATTTTATAATGGAATTTATTATAAAAATAGTTTTTATTGTAAAAGCACATTTTTTCGAAAAAAAAACTGTTTTTGGAAATGTTTTTCCAGTTTAATTTTAAATTAAAATATTTAAATTTTTTGTTATAATTATGAAAAATGAATTTGAAATTTGTATTCTTAAGGTCCAAAATTTATTAAATATGTACCTTCTATTTTTTCAATATGAATTGTAACCTTGGTAATTTTTGTTACCATAGTAAAGGGTAAATTACGTAATTAAGAGAAAAAATAAAATTATAAGGACTGGAAAATAACTCTAACACTTACTATAATGTTATTTTAGGTTTTATTTTTGACCATAATCATCCAAGGATATAAATTTTAACAAATGGGATCCATTTAATGAGGTTATGACATTTATAATATTTTATTTAAAGAAAAGTCAGAGATTTCATACTCATATTTGTAATAACTATAACATTTTTAATATAGGTTTATTCATAATATATATTTGAATATAAATATTAATTCGAAATATAAAATATATGTCTTCATATTTTTTTGAAAATATGATGCCTTGGCCCAAAACAACCAAAGCACAATTGTTATTAAATTAAAGTTTACAAGAGTCTAAAATATTGCATCATATTATAAACTTTGTTAGGTAAGGAAAGAAGACCAGATGGGTGGTCTTTGGACCAGGTAATGCCTTGATTTATTCCCATATTGGCTAGTCCATCTGTGACTATGTTTTCTTCTCGATAAACATGTGTGATGATATAGTTGAGGTTGACAAGTGAATGGATTCATTTCATCCAACGGGTAGTAATCAACCAAGCAAGATGTGTCAAGCCCTTCCAAATTTCTTGCATGATGGTTGTCGAGTCACTTTCAATATAGAGGTTGTTCCAACCAAAGTGCTTGGTGAAGTCATTAACTTGTATTAAGCTCATCATCTCATCTTCAAGGGAGGTGTATGCACCACAAATACCCATGAAACATCCAAGGATCTGATCGTGGTGATTTCTAAAGATAGCACCACATCCCATAGGGCCCATATTTCCTTCAGAGGTGCCATAAATATTAATTTTGATCCAACAGAAAAGAGGATCTCTCCAGAACACCTCTAGAGTGTGATGACGATGACAAAAATTTCCATTAATCCACAGATGTCACTGGATTCTAATATCATGGATAGTGTTGTGGAAATGTCCCTTTTGCATCAAAGCAGCTTCATGTATGGAAATAAGGATCCGCATCCAACTTAAATTTTGATTTAGTGGGTAATTGTTTTAAATAATTTCATCCTGATCATACCAGATCACATGGTAGAGCTCAGCAACTACAGCTAAGAAAAGGTTTTTTATTTGCTGATATCCTTCTATTTCTACACATTTCTTTATTTGTGTATTGACGGAGTTGAAAATCTACCATATGCAGTAAAAAATGTCAAGAATATAGTTCCAGAGACCAGAAGCAATAGTACAAGAAATAAAGAGGTGGTTAGCATCTTCTCTCTATTGATTACAGATTCTGCACTTAAAGTAGAGCTTGATTCCAAAAGATTAAAGGAAAATCTCTAGGGGAACTCTGTTTTGAGAAATTATCTATATGATATTGAATCATGAGGGATTTTTCCAAGGCATTTTGAAATTTTTTATCCAACTATACGCACTTTAAAAGTTACGTAATAATTATTGTAATAATTTTTGGTGTTAATACTCCCATTGTGAGAAGGTCCCCAAATTAACAAATCATTAGTATAATCAAAAGAGTGGTTTTCAATAACATTCAAAATGGTATCAGGGAGGTGGTCATTATGAGAGTTTATAATTTCTCTAATAGAGAAGTTATCACTCTCAGGGATTTGATTGGGATACATCATATAAATTAAAAAACTACCAGTCCATTTATCCAACCATAATTTCATGGAGGAGTATCTGGAGACCATCCATCTAGAAGTATTCATAATATTGGAGAAATATTTTTTCATGTATGTCCATATATACGTGTTAATGAAATTTGACATTCCCATCTTAAGTTTGTCAATAAATCTATTTTTGAGGTAGGTAATATCATCATAAGAATTGTGAAAAGGTTCCAAGTAAGTATAGTTTTAATGGCTTTATTAAATTACTTTATATTTTTAATTCCAATACCACCTTTCTCAATGGGCATGAAAAAAGTTGACCAGGGGATAGTCACAAGTTTACTTTCTATTGTACTACTAGTCTGTATGAAATTATTTATATTAGTGTTTTCTTCGTCAGACAAACAATACATTTATAGACTATCTTGGAGTAAACCATCTTGGAGATAATAGGGGATTTTACAAGGTAAGTCCTACCATCCATAAAGAGATATTTACCTTTCCAAGAAGAAACTTGGTTTAGTACTTGGTCAACTATAGTTCCAAAGTGGAAAGACTTGGTCCTGCCCCAAAATATGGGAACACCTTGATAATTGAAAGGGATCATACCTTATTTCAGAAATAAGTCACTTATAATGTTACATCTTCTAATGGTTGGAAAATTTTTCCCAAAGAAGATTCAGGATTTGTTCCAACTAATGGTCTGACTAGAAACCTCCTCATAGTGTGAGAGAGCTATTTTGAGGTTAAAAATGTTTCTTTTATCACCTTGAAGGAAAAGGATGATGTAATAAACATAAAAGAGGTGTGTATGAGCATTCACATTCCTAAAGAGATGGATGAATTTTACATTTTTCTGGTGCACTAGATGGGTGATCAGACAATTAAGATAGTATTTCACAATTGAGGAGAGAATGGAAGAGAGGGGTTCACCTTTCCTAACACCTTTGGTGTATTTAAAGTAACCCTTGGGAGAGACATTGATTAAAATGGAGATAGACACTGAGGTGGAAAATGTTCTGATTACAGTGATAAAAGAGGTATTAAAACCAAATCCTTGAAGAACCTTGAAGATAAGTCTCCAATCCATGGTGTCAAAGGATTTTCTGAATTCAAGTTTAATATCAATATTTTCTTCTCTATTAGCTTTGTTCTAGTTATTGACACACTCAGAGGTAAATAATATATTATTAAATGATATAAAATTCATAAAAATTATAAACTCATTCAAATTATTTGGATAAATTTTATATTTTTCTAAATTATCCATGTATGGGTCTTTTTATATTTTATAGTAACTATATGAACCCTAAGAGTAAAAATCAATGTTCTCATGGTTAGTTCAAAGGTTTTAAATAAAGGTTAAAACAAAAATATAAGGGTATAACCATCACCAAAATTTATCCAAAAAATATTTAAATGAATATGATTCTAACCATATCACCTTGGGTTATAATTTCAATGGTTTAATGGAAACTTTTCCAAGTAAATGAATTATATATTATTTAAATCTAAGATAGTTACAAAATGTCACTTTTTTTGTATTTAATATCTTTTATATATCTACATAAGGAACAAATAAAGATACGAATGAACCAAAATTTCTATTATTATGTCAATTTAATTATTTTTATTATATAAATTTATTTTTATTTTTTTAAAATTATATTATTATTTTAAATTCTTGTGAAATGCTAATAAAATATTTATTTAATTAAAATTAAATTAAGATAAAGTACAATGAAAATACTAATTTTCATATAAATTTAATTATTTAATGTTTGAAATTAATTTTATAGATCTACATGACATATTATATATTTTATAATGAATTATATTCTAATTTCACCATTTTCTAGATGTATTTGAAATCAATGTAAATTAATAGTATCAAAATTAATATTAATGATAATTTATCAAAATAATATTTTATTAAATTATTTTTATATCATAAAAACATTTCAAAAATACTAAATAATTTTTGAAATGTGTAAAATAAAATAAATTTTCAATTTATTGTTAATTGACACCATATAAGTAATAATTAAAAACCTTTAATATTAAAGAAATTTGTTGTCTTAGTTATAATTAAAATGGGATAACAGAGGATTAATAAAAATGATAATATTTAGAATATCACCAAAAACTATTTAAAATATATTTTATTATTATATTAAAACCTCATCTTATCTTTTATTTGAATTTATGTAATTTTTGAGGTGTTTGTATTGAGATTTAATTTACCATAAATTAATCTTTTGAGAAATTCCAAATGTGCACCTCACATTAGTTATAAAAGGAATCCTCCTCCATCACTTCATCACATCACTTTGATCATTCTATCTCATACCCTTAAAATTTTAACTTTAAAATTTTCCTATACACATTATATAGGTTCTTGTATTCTCAAAATACAAACCCTATTTCCATTTAGTGGATATCTCAGTGAGAGGTTTCAAATAATAGGTAGTCACTTTAACCAATCACTTTCATTTTATACTCTTCCTTACCTCCTATAAATATAATATGTTTATCATAAAATAATAATTTTAGGATACTAAATATTCTTAAATTTTATTATGACTATGAAAACACAATTATACACCCCCTATGCTATCAAACAAGAAGTGAAAGTATCGCTCGTGCGTACATACGGCTTACCATCTCTATATAGAGATACAATTTATTTTTCATCACCATATTTTATGAATGTAATTTGTGAAGGTTTTAAGGATATATATTATATAGATGAAATAATTATAATTCTTTAATAATATTATTATGTCTACCTTATCATTATCAAATCTTTTTTGAAATGATAACATAGCTCATACGTATATATGAACTATCATCTCCATGATGCGATGTGATTTTTTTAACTTATATTTCATATGGATGGTAATAAGGATTGTTTTTTTGAACGTATATGATAAATATAACATAATAGTTTTTCTATAAATTTGTATTATTTTTTATCCTTATTTCATTCCATTAGATGAAAAATGAAAATAGTGATCATGTGTGCGTACGGCCTACCATTTCCATGAATAGTGTGATTCATTTTTCAATATCTAATTTTTATGAATGGTTATAAATATGTATACAATGAATAAATATTATTTTAAAACCATGATTACCATTCTTAAAATTATGGTACAATGATCAAGGTATAAGGACTGGGACTACAAAACTGAAACTTTCTTGGAAATAAATGTAGTTATCACCCAGAACAGTGATTTTAATATAAAATTATTAATAAACATGAGATAATATGTAATAAATAAATCATTAAATCTATAAAAAATATATAGTTATTTAATACATGTATAATAAATCCAAATTTATTATAAATTTGGTTTCAATATGAAGAGATACTTGATATAAGGGAATTCTTAACTCAATTTTTGATTCATTGGGTTAAACTATTATTTCATTAGTTTTGTCATTTTATGATTATTTTTGAAATTATTTTTTATTATATTATTTAATATTTAATCTTTTTATGTGGATTTACTATTAATACACATAATTGATTCATTTTATTAATTCTCAATTCATTTATATGGAAATTGTATGGTGATTTCTAGTCTCACTTTTATTTCTGAGAGACTTATACCATATTCATCACTCGTTTTTTTTTGTGGTGTATATACTGACCATGAATTTAATAAATGATCATTAAACCTAAATTAATGGGTATTTGTATAGCCATTTTATGATCACTGTTAAAAGAGTTTTATGGTTCAAAAGCTTCAAAATTGTTAAGGTAATTTTGTCTCAATTTTTCTTCTTTGAGACACATGTTATATTATGAACCTATATTTTTGCAAGGTGAATATACTACCATTTGACAGGTTGTATCATTAATATCCTTCCATTCATGATATTATAAGTTTAATGTAATGTTATTTTCTCTTTGGTCATAAATTTGTTTTATTCAAAAACATTGTTTTCTAATAATATTTTAAAATAAAAAATTAAATGATGTTTTAATAATTTTCATGGAAAATGTTTTTAAAAGTTTCCTTTATATTTTTTTCATTGTTATTTTCAATGAAAAATGTTTTCTTGATGTTTTTTTATTTTAAAAAATCAAAGAGGAAAGGATATTTTCTTCAAGAAATTTTAAAAAAATATATTTCCAAATTATTTTCCATATAAGACTACTTCTATTGGTGTTAATCATGCCTTACTGGGGATATAATCCAAGTATAAAATTATAATTATTTTTATAAATTTTTTATTTTTATGATGGAAATATGTTTAAGAATTCTTATTCTTTTTTAGGGCTATGATAAGATGAATTGTTAATATTATTGTGGTACACATATGTATGTTTTTCATTATGTTATAGGTGGGACCTATATCTCCTTACAATGAATTGGGTAATGATTTATACCAAATAAGATATACATGAATAGAATAGAGTGAAATCAGTCTATTAAGGTACTTTATCCACCATTATAGTCTTCGAAGTGAACCTTGACAACTATGATGGTCTACAGAGTGTACTCATTACACAATAATAGTCTTTGAAAAGTGTCTTGAAAACCATTGAAATGATTTTATATGTTTATACATATGACACAATTCCATGTTTTATATCAAAGTTATTTTCTCATGGCTCATGATCTTGTGTTATTTCGATATTATGAACTTACAAGATTTATTCCAAGACTCAAGATTATGATTTTTGACTTGTTGGGTATAATTTCAAATTGTTATGTTTAAGTTCTTATACCCTTATGATCATTTTATGCTTATATAATATTTTATAGCTTCAATAGTTACCCATATTGATAATATGAACTCAAACTTTATTATGTTTCCATTTCATCGGGTTATAAAGAAATGTTTTAAGTATAATGTATCGAAGAATTGTGCTAGAAATGAAGAAATTTTGGGAGATAATATATATTTTAATGGTAAAATTGTTTATTTTTCTAATATATGCAAGCGTTTTTCCAAATTCTATAAAACTATAAACCTATAGGGTACTTCGGTATGTAATTGATCCATTATTTCCTTTTGATGTAAAATGTTTTGATGGTAGAAATTGAGCCACATTTTTAATTTTTATTTCCTTGGAATAGGATCTGGATGTTTGGATTATTATTTTCTACATTTGGTATCATAGTAGGGTTTAGATAACATTTGAGATTATGATGTTTTCCTGAGAAGTTAGCTTAAGAATTATACACACCATTATGAGTATATAAGATAATAAGTTCATATTCTTAGAAAACCCTCTTGAGGTTTTCAGATATGAAATTTTAAGCTGACTAATTATATTCTGGGAGACATTAATTTTTTGAGTTAATTCAGGGTTATTGCATTTTGGGATGAAAAATTAAAGGTATGAGATAATATTTGAGGTTAAAAAATTTCTTTAATATTAGATATTTTAATGTGATTTTTTTGATGATTATCATGTTTCAATAATTTTATGAGGATTATATAAACATAGTTTTAAAAAAAATTACAACCCTTAGGATGGGTGACAACCCATCACATCTGGGAAGGAAGTGGGGATTGAACACACAATAGAATGGTGACAAGTGTGCATTGCCTACCACTTGACTATGTGATGTACGACAGAGTATTTTATTTTCTTTATAGTTAAATGTTCAAATAGATAAATGTTATGTTCATTTTGGGAATGTTATTTTTATCATATTGATAACCATGCGATTAGAAATTAATTTGGTTTTAAGTGGTTATTTTTATTTCAGAAGATGTTCAGAATTTTGGGAAACCTATATGATTAAGGTAAATAAAACACTGTGGGATTTTATTTTTGGAATAAATTTTTAAATGTATTTTTTAAAATTATATGATTTTATTGTTTATTTATGTAAATTCATGTTATTTATTAAAATGTATAGTGTAACGTGAGTATTATTAAAGAAATCAGTTTTTTCTATGACACATTAAGAGAGAATGATGTTATTTGAAGATAAATGTTCCAATTGATCTTGGAAGACTATATGATCAAATCCTTTATATTTTTAGGATTCAATATTATTTTAGAATATTTTTTAGTAATTTTAAGGTTAGTTATTTTTTCAATACTCTAATTTAAACTTTGAGTATTACTGTTGAATTATGGATACTAAAATAATTTATCATAATTTGAAGGTTTATTATTTTTGGAGAACTATATTATATTGTACTAACCATTTTTTTGTTAATTTTTCGATATAGGATAAATAGATAAGTAATATTTTATTATTATGTGGTTCATTAGAAGTTAATTCTATTGCTTCATGCTTGAAAAATTCATCTTGAATACTCATCATTTATAGAAAAGATGAGTTTGTAGTGGTAATTTATTGATGGATGAAACTCTAATTTTAATTTAATTATGATTCCTTGTGTTCTTATTATAGACGGTAAATGTATCCCTCAATTCTAGGTAAATAGTATTTAAATAAAAATGTTCTTTGTTTACTTTTCTTACTGAGAAATCATTTTCCTTTTAAACCCTTTTAGATTTACAGTTTTGTGATGGTTAACTTTATAATTAACATGTTCACTATTATAATCCATTAGAAATTGATATTTATTTTTCTCTTCTATATCCTTGATTTTATGGATGGAATACTAGTAAGTGTTATCTTAGATGACCATCGTACTTTCCTTTCTATCTATTTAAATGGATAATTTATTAACCCTTTTTATGATGTGGGATTTTAAAAAGGTATTTTGAAAATTCAAACCCTTGGTTACCAAGAACAAGTTCAAATTTAAATGGATAAATTTATTAATGGTTTGGATAATGTAATATCTGTAGATTTATAAAGGAAATAATTTTTTGATAGTGTATTAGATAAGAAACATTGAGTTTAAACGAACAAAGAAATATTATTATGTGCCCACTATAACCTATCCACTAAATTGGAAGGCATGAATAGAATTAATGGATTTATAAAATATATAATGGTCATACTCATGGATAATTTATTAACTAATAATTTTTAAATATGTACTATATTTTTTGTAAATTTATTTTACTCACCAAAACAAATTTACTTCAAAAATTATTTTTATTAATTTTTAAATAATAATAATATAATTATTATTTTGAGATCTTAGAAACATTATTTGATAAAATTACCTTCATTTTTTAAATCATAATATCAAAATGTTCCTATGGTAAAATTTTGATAACTTTCTAAGAAGTTTTATTTTCCATTTAATAGTGAAAAATACCAATTTTAATTATATTTTTCAAGTATTTACAAGGTAAAATTATATTTTGAATCATATTTTATTTTCCATTAGCACATATTTATTTATAAAATTACAATTATTATTTTTAAATAAAATTTATACATTAATTAAGTATAAAAATATTTTATATTTTAAATAGATATTTTTATGAAAAACCATGTTTGGTTGTTTTTTCAATTTAATTTTAGATTAAATTATGTAACTTCTGTGTTTATAATTTTGAAAAATTAATTTCATATTTGAATTTAAAAGATATAAATTTATTAAATATATATATATTATTTTGGTTAATATTTATAGAAACCTTGGTAATTTATGTTCCCATAGTAAATAGAAAATTGGGTAATAAAGAGTAAAAATAAGATTATAAGGATAAGAAAATGATCCTATCACTTGTCGCAATATAATTGGGTGAGTTAGTTTCGACCATAATAATACAATGGTCTAAATTATAACTATTAGGATCCATTTAGTTGAGATTATTAAATTTATAATATTTTATTTAAAGAAAAGTCAAAGATATCATACTCTTATTTTTAAAAATTATAACATTTTTTATTGAGTTATCGAGAATATATATTCAACGATAAATATTAATTTGAAATATTAGAAATTTATCTATATCATGTTAATTTAATTTTAAATTTTATTGAATAAATAATTACCTTTAATTCTCACACAACATTGATGTAGTAATTATTTTATTAATTGAATTATAAAATAAATGATATAAAAAAATTAATGAAATATAATATAACATAATTATTTTCAACCATTAATTTTCTAGATTATATTTTCATTTTTGGTATATAATTAATTATTATTTTATAATTATAATTTTTATTTTGATATTATTAAATTTATAGTAATAAATAGTCCTTAAAATTGATGTTATGAAAAATTAATAGTAAATAAAATTTTATAAAATGATACAAAATTTAAAAAAAAATGAAATTCATCTAAATGATTGTAATAAGGATTATAATATCATCAATGATCCGTTTATGGGTCTTTTGGGAATTTATACTAACTATATGAACCCTCAAAAGTTAAAAGTCAATGTTTACATAGTAAGAGTAAAATGTGTTAAATAAAGGTTGAAACAAAACGACAAGGGTATAAAAATCAACTAAAATTGTCTGAAAAATATTAAATGAATATTATTCGACTCTTATCACCATATTATTTAATTTTAGTGGTTTAATTGGAACTTTTTCATGAAAATGACTTATATATTATTTAAATCATAGGTAGTTACAAAATATCCCTCTCTTTGTATTTAATATCTTTTATGTGTCCACATAGGGATAAAATGAACATATTATTGAACAAAAATGTAAATTTTTATACTAATGTAATTATTTTGATTATAAAAAATTATTTTTAACTTTATAAATAATATAATTACCATAAATTCTTGTGAAATAATAATAGAGTATTAATTTAATCAAAAGAAAAATAAGATAAATTACATTGAAAATATTGATTTTGGTATAATTTTAATGTGTTAATGTGTAGAACAAATTGTATAGATTTATATGAAATATTTTAGTGTTTTTGAAGCATTATATTATAATTTCAATATTTTATAAATGTATTTGAAATCAAAGTAAATTAATTGTATAAAAATTGACATTAATGATAATATAACAAAATAATATTTATAAAATTATTTTTAAACATAAAAATTTTAAAAAAATATGAAATTATTATAATTTCAAAAATATAAAAAAATAAAAGTTAATTTAAAATTTCATAATAATTAAAAATTAAAAACTTTTAATATTAAAAAAAAATTGTTAGCGTAGTTAAAATGAAAATGGGTTCACTAAGTGTTAATCAAAATTATAAGGTTACAAATAACACCAAAATAGTTTAAAATATATTGAGTAATGATATAAAAACATTATATTTCCTTATATTCTAATTCATGTCTTTTTTGAGTTTTTTTTATTGAGATTTAATTTATTATAAATTAATCTGTCGGGAAATTCCAAAAGTGCCCCTCACCTCAATTATATAAGGGAGCCTCATACCTCACTTATTTATGTCACTTTAATCCTTATATATAGACAATAACCTTCAAATTTCACTTCTAGAATTTTCTATACATCATATATAGGTTCTATTATTTTTAAAAGACCAGCCCTATATCCATTTAGAGGAAGGAGACAATTCGAAAAGAAGGTAATCGCTCAAACCGATCTCTTTATTTTTCTACTATTACTTACAGATTATAAATATATTATTTTTATCATAAAATAATATCTTAGATGTACTAAATATTCTTAAATTTCATTATCATAATTAAAACATAATTATAGACCATCTTTACCATCTAACAATAAGTTAAAGTATCGCTCGTGCATATATATGGATTACCAACTCCACATAGGGATACAATTCATTTATCCTCACCATATTTTATACATATAAATTAATATGGGTTTAATGATTATATATGATATATATTTCGTAATTATCCTTATTTAATGATATTAATATTTATAATTATCATTATCTTATATTTTTTAAAACGATAATGTCGCTTGTGTGTGTGTGTGGACTATCATCTTCATGATGCAATGTGATATTTTTCACTTATGTTTCAAATAGATTTTAATGAGGTTTATTTTTATAAAAATATGTGATGGTTAAAACATAATAATAATTATTTAAATTTTTATTATTATTTAACCTTCTTTTATTCAATTATATGAAAAATGGAAACATTATTCATGGGTACGTACGGCCTACCGCCTCCAAAAATGGTGTAATTAATTTTTTATATGTCTAATTTTTATGAGTGATTATAAATATGTATCTAATGAATAAATATTATTTTCAAAACATTATTATCATTTTGGAAATTATGGGACCATGATCAAAGTATAAGGACCGGGACTACCAAACCGAAACATACTTGGAAAATAAAGCACTTATCACCCAAAATAGTGGTTTTAATAACCAATTATTAATAAAAATGTGATAAGATGTTATAAATAAATAATAAAAGGTATTATAAAAAATATGGTTATAGAATATATGTAAAATAAATACACATTTATTTTAAAGTTTGTTTCAACATGAATAAATAATGTTGATACTTCAGGTAAGTTAATTCTTAACTCAACTTGATACTCATAATGTTAAACTATTATTTCATTGATTATGTCATTCTATGATTAGGTATAAAATTATTTTTTATTTTATTATTTTTTATTTACATTTTTTATGCAGATTTATAAATAATACACATAATTTATTCATTTTATTAATTCTCACTTCAATGATATGATACTTGTAAGGTGATTTCTAGTCTTGATTTTATTTCTATGATACTTATTCCATATTCACCACTTATTTCATTTTTTGGGTGTATATACTGACCATGGATTTAATATTTATCTTTAAACATAAATTTTTTGTTATTTACATATCCATTTTATGATCTCTCTTACATGTAGTTTGTGTTTTAAAAGTTACCAAATCTTAGGGTAATTTTTTCTCAATTTTCATTTTTTAGATACATGTTATGTTATGAACCTACAAGGTTTATATAATACCCTTTGAAATGTCGTATTATAAATATTATTCATTTTGTGATATTATAAGTTTCCTGTAATGTTATTTTATCTTTTTTCAGAATGTTATTGTATTAAAAAACCATGTTTTCTGAAAAAAGTTTTCAAAAAAATTAAATGATATTTTAAGAATTTTCAGGAAAATAGATATAAAATATGTTTGAAATGGTATTAAAATTTTTATTAATCATTTTTTCAAATTTATTTTCAATGAAAAATGTTTAATAAATTTTTTACTATTTAAAAATAATCTTTTAAAGCAGAGAGGATATTTTCCTCAACAAATGTTTTAAAAATATATTTCAAAATTATTTTCCATCTAATATGACTTATCATGGTGTTACTCATTCGTTACTGGGGATATGATCCAAGGATAAAATTATCATTATTTTTTTAAATGTTTTATCATTATGTTGGCAATATGTTTTTTAATTTTGTTTCTTTTCATGGGTTATGACATGATCAATGACTTATATTATTATAGAACACATATATATTGTTTTCATTATGTGAAAGGTGGGACCTATATCTTTGTCCAATGCATTGGGTAATGATTAACATCACATGAGACAGACAGGATAGAAATGAGGAGTAAACTCAGTTCATTAAGGGACTTATTCAACCATTATAGTCTTGGGAGTGAACCTTGACAACCACTATGGTTTGGGATGTGAACCCATTCTAATATTATAGTTTTTGAAAAAAAATCCATGAATACTAAGGAAATGATTTTCTATGCCTATGTATTTTTCAAAATTCCTAGTGTTATGCCAATGATATTTTCTCATGGATTATGTTCCCATGTTATTTATGTCTTATGAACTGCTATGATTGATTTAATGACTCGAGATTATGATTTTTTTTATGTAGGGTATAATTTTTAATTTTTATATTTATTTTGATATACCCTTATTCTCATGTTATGATTTCATAATATTTTAAATATCAAATAGTTACCCTTACTGAGTATATGATATCACCAATTCTTATGAATCTATTTCCTAAGGTTATAAAGGAAGGTTTTATATAGGATATAACTAAGAAGGGTGTTAGATGTGAATAAATTTTAAGAGATAATATATATTTTTATAGGCAAGTTGTTGATTTTCCAAAGATATTTAAGAATCTATCCAAAATCTATAAAAATATAAACCTAAAATATCATATGGTATGTAACAGTACATTATTTCCATTTGATGTTGTTAGTTTTCAAGGAAAAAAGTTGTGTCACATTGGTAAGGTATATATCTTCATCATATGATCCAGAAGTGTGGGTTCTAGTTTTCAACAATAAACATAATTATTATATCAAGATTAAGATTATGTATATAATTTTCCAACGATCCCTTTTTTCTTATTCAACCTATTGATGATTTTTTTGGGTATTTGGAATCAAACATCCTCAAAATGTCTAATGTGAACTTAATCAATTTAAAAAAATTTAAGTTATTGTAAAAAATTCTGATAAGTGAATAAACATTAAAATGGTTCTTAATCAAGAAAAATATGGGTATATATTTATTATACAAGTGTTAAATAATTTATGTGAAATGTCAAGATATTATGTAAGGAATTTATTATCTCAATTTTCTTTTATTGAGACTTATGTCATTTTCTACAAAAACATCTTTTATGCGATGTACGAAATGATTTATAAATGTATTTTATTATTAATTAACTAAAATTACTGTGGTTTTAAAATAAATTTTATTTTTTATTCATTAACATTATAATGTATCTAAATTTTTAAAATTTATAAGGGATTTTTCTTTAAAATCTTGTTTTAATGTATTCCATTCAAATTTTTTTTTGATGCCATGTTCTTTAAAATGTTTTAATAATGGTATTATTTATACATATAAGTATAGATAATTTCATTTTAAAATAATTTTAATTACATTACAAAAGTCCGAAATGATTTTTTTAGTCCTTTTTATATGGTTCACTTTTGACTCTTTTTACTTAAGTGAAAAATAATTTTTTTTAATATATACGGAATGAATGAATTTTTTTCAATCATATAATTTCTAGGTTATTGATAATAGACTATAATTTTTTAGTTTTTTTAAGATTAAATTATATTCTCATTTTCCATGGGATTTTTTATTTTAAATTTTTTTTAGAGGAAAGGGATATTTATCCCTATTTTATATGAAAATTTAAAGTGTTTTCTTTACTGGATCAATTTTTTTAAGGGTTTTATGATGAAAAAAATGTAAGATTATGAATCATTTATTCATGATAAAATAATTGAGAATTATATATAATGATAGGTTATCCCTATATAGATCATGATCTAGTTGATCTTGATATATATTTATTATGCATTAGTTAATGATATAGTCTTTGGAGGAAAAAAATGAAGAAGGGAACTAGGTAAGTTAATCCTATTGGATTAATTAGGTTTCTGTAATTTCAACATCTGTTAAACATGAGTGAATAAGTTTTAGGATTATGATTCTCTAATATACCAATATTATACTTGTAAAAGGGGGTTTTATGGAAATATTTTGATTTTATGAGGTAGGGAAAATATATAAACTTTTAAAGGTGAAATGTTTGTTTTTCAGAGAAGTATTAATGAGCTCTCACGTGCTTCAATATTCCTTAATCGTTTTTTTATTCTTAATAATATTTTCTCAAATATTTTCTTTGAGAAAATATTGATTTTCATTTGTGTAAATGTTTTATTTTATGTGAAAAATATTTGACTTAAAATAGGTAATAATATTCAGGGGTTTTCATGTTTTCCCTATAATAAGAGGTTTTCATTATTTTTATATATATTATTGAGATTTTTTCTCAAGCAATTTTTTTAAAATATTTTCCACAAGACCTAAGGATGAATATGAACTATTGTGAATTATACCAATACATAAATGTAATTAGACTTAAAAATTATAGTTTTTTAAGAATGAAACATGATTGTGAACTTAATAAATATTGTTTTATTGATAAAAAATGGGTATTTAGTAGAGGTGACCACTTTTTCATATAATATTTTTTCCCTAAAACTAAAAAAAATTAAACGAAAAATATATTTTAGAGGTAATAAAGTGAAACCCTTATAATAAATTATGTAATTATTAATATTATATGTTATGGAGTAATATATTCTAATAATGGATTCAATGATTCACTAGTCATTTACTCTAAGATCACATGAGTCATTCTCAATGTGAGAAACAATATTTATATGAAAACATTACTAATGAAACACTTATTTGATCATCATGTTTAACTCTAAACACCACATGGTAAAACCCACTTAGTGAAACAATCTTAAACTTATTTATAAATCACATATTGATTCAAAAATACTATTGATTCCACTTTTTACTAGTACTAAAAACGCTTTGAAAATCATCCTCTTTGAACCTAATTGTTTCCAGCACCAAAAACACATTCTAAGTCAACCTATTTTATTCCAATTGCCTCTATACTTATCACTTATGAATTCCAAAACACTTATAATAACTGTCCCAAAATAAACATATGCATACTCTACCCAAATAAATTTTCAAAAAGAACACCCCCCCCATAAACATGGGATAGATCCTATTTTTTATATTAAAGCAAACACCTTAGAGTATATCTCCTTTAATTTTTCAAATATACTTATCCATATTTCCTCAGTTTTCAACAAATATAAAGATCACTTCCTTAAAGGTTCACAAAAGAGAATTAACAAATCACCCCAAAAAACATGGGAGATAAAATTCCTTTCAATAAATCACCTAATAAATACACCACTTATTGAGTGAAATAATAAAACATCAATTGTTGAATGATAATAACTTTATGGGAGTGGGGTTTATTATAAATTTTATTTAAGTGAATAGAGATGGTTGAACTATAGTATCCAAAAAAATAATTCTCAAACACTTCCTTAGATAGTCCCCCTATCATGATGTTTGTAACATGATTTTGAGTGAACCCATAACCCAATATCACCATCCCTTGTTCAACATTCTAATTTATAAAATGATACTTGAATTAAATATTCTTTTTGTTTGAACGATGATTTTTAATTTTCTATGTTTAATAGAAATTAATTTTACACATGTGATTATAATAAAAGAATTCTACTCAATATAATATCTCCATGTTTTTGTTTTCTATAAGAGTTGTGAACATGATTTATTTTTTCACTATATATTTAACTTACATAGTGCTCAAGGAAATGAAGTATTAGTTCTCTGTTTTCACAGAAGTACATGAATATCCAAGATAAAATACACCATATGATGATGATTTTATTATTTTCCCAGATATGAAAGGTAATGAAACTAAAATAGGGGAGTGAATGTTAATTTAGAAACACACCTATAAATTTTTCTTACCTTCAGTGTAAAACCAATAGAAACATGATGTTCCAATGGACCCATAAATTTTCAATTCAAAAAAATATAGATAAAATAAATATATAAATTTTAACTTCATTAACCTATTAATAAACCAAAAATCAAAACAAAAATATAAACAAATACTTAATGCAGTAAACCATATGGAAATAAATAAAACCTATAGTACTGGTTAACAAACCAAGAACCCTATAAAGGATATTTTATAACATCACTTTTACCAAAAGCATAAATGAAATATTTTAACAATATTCAAGGTATCCATGATATTAAACATGGAGAAAGTTATATCTTCTTATACCTAGGAAACCCTCGACTCTAAACCCACCATAATGAGTATTTTATCTTCTATACCCAAAACCCTCTACATAAACCTACCAAGAGGTTTTAGTGTCCTAACTCTACACACTTTGTTTTCCAAACATATAATCCCTCAATCAGATGGTCAATAATAGCTCATTATTCCTACTATAAGCCCTTGATCATGAAATATTAGAATAAAAATGATTATAAATAAGTTTATTAGATTTTTATAATGAAATACTTACAAAATATTCTCCATAGAAACACTCAGAAACCAAATAAAATCAAAATTACTCCCATAGTAATAATATTTTATAGACTTCAAGTGATTTAAATATTTTAGTGCAATATTGTATTATTTTACTTCTTGTCCTGGAATTTTTAGTCATATTTATAAGAAAACCACAATTATTTGGATTATATATTCCTTCTAATCATTTGTATCTACATAATAAGTATCTTCATCATCATTCAATTAACTCAACAAAGCTTCAAATTTTCTGGTGAAGTCAAACCAGTAGCACTATAGTGATCATAAATCAAGTGACATGAAATATTAAGGTGTTATATCCCCCCCCACTTTAATAACTTGTGACCTCATATTTTTTGCTCGGTAATCAAAGATTTTTCATTTGAAAATTCTTTTGAGGAAACCTATATCGTAACCCAGGTTAATAAGACTTCCTCTGGAAAAGAGGTAAAGGGAAGTATAAGGTCATTTTAAATAACACATAACTATGTTTCTAGAAATAAGAACTTAGGTTGGAAGTAAGAACATAGATATTGAATAAAAACCTAACTCCCAAGGACTAATAGATAGTGATAGGGATCATGGTCAGGAGAAAGTTAACCATCAAAAAACAATAAATTTGTGATGGGTTAAAAGACCATTGATTTCTTAGTAAGAAAATTAAATGGATAATAGTTATATTTCATTGTATTTTTCATAATGTTGATGTATTATTTTTAAATCTAGATAAAACACCCAAGAAAATAAACTTACTTGGTTTCTTTCTATGTCTTATGAATAATATCATCCTTTGGCAATGCTTTAATTTATTACCATCTCATCTCTTACTCCAAGAAATGGATTTTTGAGGTGATTATTTCATGTCTTAAGAATATTTAATTAAATAATAAGACCCACTATTCATTCCTTAATCCTCTAAATATTTACCAAAAATAAAATGGTTAGCATAGGATATGATAAATCATAATTTTACCACAATAGAAAATATCCAAATTTTCAACTTAATCCATTCTTTAGTTATTTAACCTTAAGACTCATCTAAAATATGACCGACCATATTCAAAACCCAAAAATAATTTGATCTCATATCCTACCATGATAAATATAAAAATAATTTTAATTACTCATAAAGTATCATACCAAAATGTATATACCTTGATCTTATATTATCCAAGGTGTGCTAATAATTTAAAAATGTTCACAATCATATATGCTTTTAAAAGATAATACACCCATTATTATTTAAATAAAACCTTACCTTAGCCTAAAAAAATTCCATTGTAGGTTTGTCTTTATCCTTTCATCGATATATAATCACTATTTTCTTCAGAATAGAAGATAATATCTTTATTCCAGAAATATATATGGAATATACGTTGAGAGATCTAATCAATGCTCAGAATAAAATAAAACTTTACTAAAAAGATATGATTTACATAGGTATTATTCATACAAACATAAACATGGAATCCATTACTATATAGTGTAGGATAATTGTTCCCTAACTATCATGATTCTCTTCAACTATTGTAATTATATATGCTTTCCCTTTGTCCTATGAATTTAGTGGCTGTTGTGGTTTATTTTCTTTAATAGCCCTTGGATAAAGTCATTGTTTCTTATAGTTCCCAAAAACCATTTTATTTATAGAACTGGCATCTGAGTGGTGTGTTTTCTTGAGCTATATCTCTATTAAATTCATTTAATATCCTCTTTACATCACTCTAACATTCTTTTCTTCGATTTTTAGGCTTCCCACACTTGCAAATTTTTATTTTTTCTATTAATAAATTCACATGAGTTCTCTTTCCCAAATTTTTTTAAAGTATGAGGTTAAAAATATATCTTCCCTCCATGTGGAGAACCACTATTGTATCCATGAAGAACCATCTTCCTTTTCATATCACCATAACCTTCAGGGTTTTCAGCTTCCATTTCCACTTTTTGTTCACATCGAATGATTTTTTCATAGCTTTCAAGGTCCCTTATTAAAATTTCCTTTCAAATACTTGGTTTCAATACACTGATGATAAAATAAATTTTTATTTCAGAGAATATGATTAAACCTAAAGTATACCTTTAATGTCTTGTAAAAATTTTATCATAGGTACCAATGGTTTCATCATCCTTCTGCTTAAGATCAAGAAATTACTTCTCTATTTTTTTAACATAGAATATGAGGAATGTAATTACAAAACAATATTGCCTTAAACTCATCCCATAACATAGAGAAAATTTTCTCCACTTTCCTTATATTCTAAATAAGATTACACCATTTATCTACCTCTCCTAAAAATGATAAATATTTATGACAACTATTTCATGATCTAAGCTCTGTAGAATAGAAAATGTATTTTCCATCACATTGATTCATTTCTCATCAACCAATGGACATGAAAAAAACATAGTCTAAGAAATGTTAACCATTTTAAAAAACCACATAATCATGGAAAATCATTAATTCACTGTTTAAATCAAGACATTTTATTTTTAATATACAAAATGTTATGTTTAACCTTATTATTCCAGGATTAAAACATTTATGATGTTATCTTATTCTTTGACCTAACCCTAGGTTTCTACCTAATGTTTTCTCATCCTAGTTTCAAAATATTAACTAAGACCTACTCTGATACAACTATAACAATCTATAATTTTCATACATAGTTATTACATCTACTTAAGTTAACATTCATTACATATAAATTCAATACACACTATAATTTTATTGGTATAGTGCCTTTGGAAACATGGGAACATGAAAAAGTGATTCATAAATGATTTATGTCCTCTCCCACTAAGTTCTTCATAACTAGCACCCTTTCATAGACACATAAATTCTAAAGCCTTGCCTTATAACCTATAGAAAGGAAACATAAGAAAAGGTGAGCTCATATGTAGAATAAGGGTAAAAAAGAGAGATATAAATAATCTCATATACAAAACATGATAATAAGGGTGTGAGAAAATGAACTTAAACTTTTAAATATACACCTTTCATGTCATATATTAAAATATTGAGTCATAGAGTAAATATTGTAATTACAATATACATAAATCCCAAAATAATCATAGAATATAATTCATAAAAGAATAAAATTTACATAAAACATGGAGTCGTGGCATACACATAAGCTCTTAAATTTTTGAACATATATAAATAGATTCAATTTCACTCGTTAAGTTAAGGATATGAAATCAGACCCTCGCATATACTTATTAACAAGAAACCATGTCCACACATAATATTATAGATATAAAATTTAGGTTCACATGTAATCTTTTGGATAATTAATCCAGATTCACATATAAACTTGTGGACATAAAATCCATGTCTACACATAAAATTGTTAACATAAAATTAGGTTTACACAAAATATATTTACCTCATGAGTTAACAATGCTTACCCAATGACTTTTAGGGAGATATATGTACCACTCAAAACATAAATAAATCTATACATACATGCTCCACAATATCATAAAGAATTCACCATCACAAAAAACATGAAAAGAAATGAATTTCCCCAAAATATAACATGTGAGAAAGGGAATGGGTTTTATAAACCTATCGTCATCATAAACATAAACTATCCAGAAAAATAATAATAATGGTATACATGGATAATATCCCCATAAAAACTAAATTATCATAAAATTATGTTATCTTTGATAGAAATGTTTTTTGACAGATAAATTGGAAAAATTATTAAGGAAAATAACTTTTCCATTTTAAAATCACTTATCTTTTTAAATATATCTACACCTAAAAATAAACACATTTTCTGGGAGAATAAAATTGTAAACATGTAAAAGGAGATTTAAATAATTAATTTTTCATGGTGGAGGAAAAATACTCCCATTAAGTATAAGTTTTAAAAAAATATTCCTTTCGTGTTTTTTTAATAAAAGTCAAAAAGTACCACGTTTTGAAAATGATAAAAATATTCCTTTCAAACCATTTATTAAAAATTCAACCATGCGAAAAAAAAAAGAAAAAATTGTACTAGAATAGTAAAAACGTTTTTTAAAAATGTAGTTATAAAACATGGACATAGAATATAAATATTCCCAAGTGGGGACTTAAACTTAAATAATCCAGAATAATGATGAAATTGGTAAATAAACCCTTACCCCAAGTCTTTCATTTCCTCAATTTACATCAAAACTGCATGTATGAAAAATATAGATTTATTATAAGTTTATTCTATAACCATATATCTATCATAGTATGTGTGATTTATTTATATCATATTATCACCATTATATTAATTGTTAATTTTTTAAATCACTATTTTGGATGATAACTACTTCATTTTCAAAACATGTTTCGGTTTGGTAGTCCAGATCCTTATAATTTAATCATTGTCCCAAAATTTAAAAAATATATATAATGTTATAAAAATCATATATATTAATTATATTCATATTGATAAACATTCATAAGAATTATATATAGAAAAATGAATTACACTGTTTATGGAGACGGTAGGTCATACGTACGCATCGATGTTGATTCTATTTTTTGAATGATGGAATGAAATAATGAAAAACCATAATTCATATTTATGGAATTAAAATTTATATAATATATATCATATATATTCATCAATCCTATCCTTATCACTATCTATCTTAAATATAAATGAAAAACGAATCACATCGCATTATGGAGATAGCAATCTATACATACGCATGAGTGACATTATCGTTTCTCAAAAGATTGGATGATAAGAAAGAAGACATCATATTATAAATACAAAAAGTATAATTATGTCACAAATAATATATATATATATATATAAACATTAAACCCATCATAATTCCAAACCATAAAATATGGTGATAAAAAATGAATTGTATCACTATGTGGAGACGGTAAGTCCTATGTATGTACGAGCGATACATTCAATTCTTATTTGATGAGAAAGAGGGTTTATAATGATTTTTTAGTTAACATAATAACATTTAAAAATATTTATGATATTTAAGTTATTATTTTATAATAAAAATCATAGATTTATAGGACATAAAGAGGAGTATAAAAATAATTTGATCAGTAAGATCAGTTACCTTTTATTCAAAATGACTCCTTTAGATCTCATCTAAAGGGCTCAAGCGGTGATATTTTGTAAATTAAAGTACCTTTATAATGTGTATAGTTATTTTTAGAGGATAATTCTCTAGATTATGGACATGTTATAAGGCACAAAGTGGTGTAATAAAGTTAGGAACGAGGTAACCTTTATAATTGAGGTGAGGGGTACTTTTTGGAATTTCATATAAAAAAAATATAATAGCACTATTCTAGAGAAAAACACTTCCAAATTGTCATGAATTTGAAACTATGGTAGTACATGGTTTACCTATCATCATACTATAAAATTTTTATAGATTTAAGGGGAATTTTAAACCTTATATTTTGGTTTAACCCATCAATTAACATATTTTATCATTAACTATAGTAACAAATTTTTCACACTTAAAAGGTTAAAATTTTAGATACATGGTATATATTGACACATAAATGGATAATGGATGATATATTAGACTATATATTATCCCATTTTTTCTTATTAAATATTTTTATGTTTTTTAAATAATTTTAAAAAATATCATTTTCATAAAATATCATTATTTCTAATTTTGACACTATTAATTACTTGAATTTAATAACATCAATAAAATTATTATAATTCAAACCAACAATTTTAACAAATCCCCAATATTTCATGTTAATCTATAAAATTTATGTATAACCTTAATTATCTCAAATTAAAATACTTTTAATATTTTTAATATCATTTATTTGATTTTTCTATAAATTTAATAATTATTCCATCAGCATTGTGTAAGTATTTAGGGTAAATATTTAATTTCTAAAAATTATAAAGAAATTCCAATCATGAATATAATTCAATTTTTCAAAAAATTACAATTAATATTCATTCATAACTAATTTTTTCCTAACATGAATACATAAATCATATTTAATAATAAGAGAGTGGTGTTTTGTCATTTTCATTCATTTAAATAATATATAAGTCATTTTCATGGAATTTTTTCCCTTAAAATTTTTAAATTCAATACTAGGGTGATTAGGGTCGAATTTAATTTATAAAATAATCATTAAGATGAATAATCATGGTCTTATCACTTAGTTTTAACCCATATTTATCTGATTTACCCTTTACCAAGGTGATAAATTTAACCATGGTTACTATTTTTTTTTGAAAAATAAGCCTATTTACCTAATTTGAACATCCTAATCCTAAATATAGAATATATATTTTCAGTATTCAATTTATTTAAGTGGAATAAATTAAATTTAATATAATTTTGTAAAATACAAAGAAAATATATGAAAATGTGTTTTTAAGCAGAAAAATGTACTTATACCAAAATCATGGATAATGATGAGTCAAATGAATTTAATTAGATTTTATATAATTAAATAATTTTAATTTTAATTTGAGATTTAATTCAAATCATAAAGATAATTTACATGAAAATAAAAATGACAGTTTTATAAAAATAGATATTATTCTCTTTTCATTGAAAAATCAACATTTTTTGAAAAATACTAGTAAACAATAAACAATGAAATTGATACATAAAACCACTTACCTTGAGTTTTTTTCTTAGAAATCACTCTAACCCCCATATAATAAATTATAATTTATTTTACTTCTACAATAGAGTCATCTTGATGTTTATAATATCATATATGAACCCTTTATAATATTTTAACACCCCTTTTATTAATATTTTTTTATTAAAAACATCAATTTAGGGTGTTAACTATTTCATTTAGGATGAGTATTTCAGTTCATTAGTTTTGAATCATGTATATTTATCATGGTTCAATAAAATCTATAATATTAATCATGATATAAATATCATACATATATATATATATTCATTATATACATATTTAAAATCATCCATAAAAGTTAAATATAGACAAATGAATTACACCATTAATGGATATAATAGGATATACATACGCAAGAACACTATTTTCATTTTTTGATGGCTGGAAAAAAAATATTTTAATTCATATTTCTAGTAGCATTACTATATCATATATATTCATATATAATAATCATATTCTTCCACATTACCATACAAGTAAAATATAAATGAAAAAAAATGACATCACTACATGGACGTGGTAGTCCACATGTATGCATGAATGGCGTTTTCATTTCCCAAATAAGTGGATAATATGTAGGTAGATGTGATTTTATAATTACAAAATTATAATTATATCATAAATATTGTATGTAAATATTAAAACATCATAATACAAATACATAAAATATGTTGATGAAATTATAGTAAAATTTATATATGATTTCAACTTATCAAATTCCCCTACATTGGAAGAATTGATTATCCTCAAGAAAAACGATCTCAATAGGTATTTCAAAAGGTAAGTGATTTTTTAAATAGGAAATATTCATTACATATAAGTAAATAAAACTAACTATAAGTAGAAAAATTTGTCCCCTGAAATCATCCCTATATATAAAATCATCCATGCCTCATAGTTCAGTTCCTTAAACAATTTCTTAATCTTTTTATTAAAATTTCATAATTGTTCTTTAAATTCTATACCAATTTTCAATTTACCTCACAATAAATTGTATCTCATCACTTAGGGTAAAATGAAACTGGAGTTATGCTCATATCCTGAATACATGTTCCAAACCCTAGTCTTGCATTAGTTTTATCATCTCCACTTTATAAAGAAAAATACGAAATTAATCACGAGGGATTTAGAAAAATGGTGAAAATTACTCTAAAGTTATTGGAAGGTTGTAAAATAGTGAAAAGAACAAACTTAAGATGGAGGTTAAAATCTAATGTATAATGCATGAATATCGTGAATAGGGTAATGAAATAACTCCTCCATATAAAAAAAAGTCCATGGTCTTATAAGCTCATGTTGGATCCATGAATGTATGTCGAGTGAGTGAAGAAGGTATCTAGTTCCTTTCTTTTCTTTTTGTATTTTTAATTTTTAAAATTCATATTTAGGATATATCTCGCAACAATCCCCTACCCACATAAGATCATTCATGGGATTCATTGGTCGGAAAATTGTTTTTTTACCTTCCTAATACAAAACCCAAATCTATATTTCTTTTTCTTTTTAATTTCTTAAGGAACATGATAGGAGTATAATACCACAAGGTAAAAAAAGAATCAAAGTAAAATATTATTATAATAATAATAATAAACCTCTTAAGTAAAGTTATCTCATGTCATCTGATAAAAAACTTTCCCCCACACTTAATCAAATTAAAGTCATAAAAATAAAAAGAGTGGGGTTGGAAGGGATAATCAGCTTAGAATGGGTACATATTATTAAGGTGTTTCATAGAAACTATGGGCCTAATTAAGAAAATATGTAAGGTGGGTATCAAGAAAAAGTATCTCAACATATATTTTTTAAATCATATTAAAATTGTATCTGTTCAATCATATCCTCAATAATATCTAAATCTAAGTTCTAATAGGTTTACATATCCCATGTGTCAATCAAGAATTATGATCAAAAAATAATTTTCAATCACAGGTGCAGAATATTCTATGGAATGGGATTAAACATATAAAATATAAAATCACTAAGGGTAAAATATCAAGAAATAAACCAATTAAAAGTAATTTTAAAATTATTAATTTCAATTAAATTACTACACTAAAAATTCATTCTAAAAATTTAAACAGGATCAAAACATGTAAGTCCTTAAATTTACATCTTAACCATTTATTTTATTTAAATGTTTGTAATGAGTTCAAGTTTAAGGCATTATTTTAAATTAAAAAAGACTCCTAGATAAATGAAAATAAGTAAAAATTCAAGTGTATCAAAATTGAAAATCAAGAAAAACTCTCCCACACTTAGGATGAGATGGAATCTTCACAATCCATTATAGTATCATTGGAGAGCTATGGAAGATAAATCATATATTATTGAAATGTAAATTTTAAAATTAATGTTAAGGAATTAAGAGCTCCCTGTAATGAGTGGCATGCCATGGGGAAATTTTGAGCAGTCTTGATTTTTTTAATTATGTGACGTGCAAAATTGGTTGTAAATACAAATCTTAAACTCGAAAAAATATTAGTCCATAGGGTTTAAATATTTTGTAAACAGTAAAATATTACGTTCACATAGATAATAGTAATGAAATACATTTTATATAAATTAAGGTGTGTGTATACAATAAGGCTCAAAGTGACTCATAGTGAAAATGAAAAGGCTATAAATGGAAAAATTAGCAAAAATCATAATTACACGTATGAGAAAAATATATGAAATATAGTTTGCCTCCAATAATGAGATAACTTTTAAATCTTCATCCAGACAATTACAACAATGTATCGGTTAGTATCTTCCATTTTTTCGTCTCTCCTATATTATCTACAACTATTGGTGGTAGTATCCTCTAGCTCTTAAGGTCGTTTGGAAAGATTGATCACTTCAGTAGCATACCATGAATGAATCTGATTTATTAAGAAAGGTATCTATGATCATAGTGGTGGATGTTAAGCATGAATCTCAAGTCATAGCTCTATAACCTGGCACTTGACATTATCTAGGTGCTAAGTCACTTGTCTAACAAAGGAAGACGGTGAAACACACACATCGATGACCATAAACAAAATAGAGGAGCTAGACATGGCTTCTATAATAGTTTAATAAATTGAAAAATAATCCATATAAATAGCGAAACAATAGTATCCGATATATATATATATATATATATATATATGAATTTAAATGACACAACATTTACAAAAATATAGGTAGTACAAAAAATTATCACCCTGTAAGTAAATAAAAAATGGGGGAGGGGACTGCGGTAGAGTAAGAAAAATAAATGGTATCTAGAACATCATCTATATTTCACTCTCTAATAGATTGTTATTGTAGCTACCATGCATGTTCAATGGCTATAATGGTAGAAGGGGCTAGTTGGTTAGTTGTTGATGGTGGTTCCAGGATGATGGAATCTATTTGAGTAGTGGGTGGTGGGGAGGTACTGATCTGGAGTGTGTTCATGGGTCTTCCAGCAAGATTGAAAAATGAAACCTCAGTGTATAGGGTGGCTACTAGTCCCTTTCCCCTCCGAACCCGCTCTTCCAGATATTCCTTCTAGGAAGTAGGGTCTATCAGCTATAATGGTATTTCATACAAGGTGGTACCTATAATAGGATTAGTAGAGGAGGAAGCTTCAGCAAGGTCTAGTTGTGGATGTGAAGCTCACTAGGATGACGGTGGTGTTGAAGGGGAAGTAAAATGAGAGAACTCGGTGAATGGGGTATGTAGGGGTTGGTATATCCATCACATGAGGTTGTATAGGTTCATATCCCAGAGATCTACTTGATATAATGTTTTGGGTGGGTTGGTAGGGAGGGTGGTGGTGGATTTAGGAAAATGGGTGGGTTAAGGGTGGGAATGGAAGGTACAATGCCATGGGCAGACGTAGATGATGTAGGTGGTGTAGGGTATGCTCCATGATCATCAATAACCTCTTTATCAGCCTCAAATATTTGTGTTTCCCGCCTATAGAGGTCTCCTTCCTTAAAAAGAATCTTAATCTTGTGCAAAAAAAGAAAATCAATGGATTACATTGGAATGAGAGAGGAGAGAGGAAGGGAGCTATAAAAAATGTTGAGATGACGAGCCAAATTTGGGATTAAATATCCCCCTCTCAATGTACCTCGCATCCTCTATGTATGATCTCAATAGTAAAATGTGAACTGATAGGAAATGTTGATGGCAGGTCCACCCATCACTACAGTGAGTATAATGACTCACATCTGAATAATGATGTCATGAGACTCAACTCGATCAAACCAAACATGCGTTAAGGCCCTATGTAAGATGTGAAGCACTAGACCTCGAAGATGGGTGGACTTCGTAATCCTGGGATCATGCCCAGTGTGGGAATACTAGAATTTAATCTCTCAGAGCCTCCTTGAATCTATCTTTGATGGCTAAATATGTATTGTAGGGAATACCTTAGATGTGGTGAAATCATCAGTATAAATCCTAAGGCTTATGTCGAATTCAATGAATGAAATATCATGAGATCGTCCACCTAGTCTGAAGCAGAGACTATCAATGGAAACCTCAAATTTGGTATAAAACACTAGAATCACCTATCAGTATTCATCCTCATGTACCTCAATAGTGGATTAAATAAGTAGGTGCTTGAGGAGATGGATGACTTCCTGAAAGATATTAATGTGAGAAAGGATGCTCATATCAATATTTATATTGGTCCTCATCAGCTTCTCCTATAAAAGGATGATTTCTACATGGTTTTCTTGTTCTAAAAATAGTAGGATAGGGTTTATATGTGGTTCTCCATTATCAAATTACTCATTGGATCTTGAGTGGGCCTCCTTCGGAATAGAGGGTTGTTTAGGGAGTGCAGTGGAGGTTGAGGACGAAGCTACTTGAGGTATAGGGGTTGTGGATCCTCAATTTCGTTTGACTGGTGGTGAATCATCCCACTCAGGTATAAAATCAGTAGGAGGAGTTTGGATGGTTTTCATTCGATCCATTTTGGTCCCAGGTTTGGATCAAGAGGGGGAAAAGTGGATAATGAGGTAGGAGAGGATCTAGGAAAGGGGAGGATGGGTGGTTAGGGAGGAGAGTGAGGTTCAGGTTGAGCACGAGTGGTGAGGGGGATGGGGCTTGTGTGGCATGAAGTTAAGGTTCACAACCTAAAAATATTGTTAAATTACATGAAGTGGATATGAGATGCATGACGTTTAATTATATCATTTTATTAATTTTGGTAGTTTAACTTACACATCGTGAATTTGTATGAGACGACGTGTAATTTTTATTTTTGTACAAAATTGACTCTAACATATTTTCTTTTCTCCTAGAATACCCAAAGCTAAGTTATGATTATTCTAACATATTCTATCCTTTGGTGAACTAACCTAGGTTTCCTTCCAATAATAATTTTTTTAACATCAAGAGATTAATTCTGTGATCCTATATTAATCTCAAGCTAATGACACACCATTCATGGAAGGGTTCTTGAAATATTTTCAACCTTTGACCATTATCTTTAAATGGTGGTGTGTCTTCATTATGAATCTCAATCATCCTGTAATGAAATACTTGAACAACTAAAAATGGTATTGATCATCTGGATTTGATATTCCTAGGGAACAATTTTAAACACGAGTTGAATAAATAAACTTTATTCCCTGGGAAAAAATTGCATCTTTCAATGTGTTGATCATGCCATTTTTTTGTTTTTTCTAAATAGATCTTGGTATTTTCATAACCATAATTTCTAATTTCTTCCAATTAATCCAATTATATAATCCTAGATTCCCCTTTTTTTGGAGACACAAATTGAGCATTTTAATTACCCAATAAGAGTGATGTTCAAGATCAACTGGAAAATGACATGGTTTTCTATATACCAATTTGAACAGTGTGATACCAATGAGTATTTTGTACAAAATGTGGTATGCCGAAAGTGAATCATCTAATTTGAGTCCCCAGTCACTCCGACTAGTGTTCACAATTTTTTCCAGGTTTTATTTAATTTCTCTATTGGATAATTCAACTTTCCCTCTTGTTTGCTGGTGTTAGGAATTTCCTATATTGTACTAGATTCTGTACATTATAATAAATCCTTTAAAATAATTATTAGTGAAATTATTGAGTCAATAAGGATTATTTATGATTTTTCCATTTCTCTATGTTTTGAAAATCACAAACACTTTATCTTATGGAAAATTTCTTTCCTCTAAAGAAAATTTTTATTCTTACCCTAGATTTCATTTTCCTCCCAAAACTAAGTTCATTTTATTACTAATTCAAATATTTGGATCCTTATCTAAAACCAAGAAATCTTATATTTATTTGGATAATGAGTCTTCTGTTTTTAGAATACGAATTATCTGAAATTTAGACTCTGAATTCTCTGAAATTCAGACTCCATATTCTCTAAAATTCATATTCTAAACTCTATAAAATTCACACTCCAAATTCTCTAAAATTTAGACCCTAAATTCTCTAAAAATATGACTCCGAATTCTCTAAAATTTACTCTGAATTATCTAAAATTCAGACTCCGAATTCCTTTGAATTCAGTATCCAAAATCCATAGAATTAAAACTTTGAATTATTTGTGAAACAAACACTAAATATCCATGTTTCTAAAATCCAATTGGTTATATGTTTAAACTCTAAATTCAATTTTTCCATAGATTCCAAATTTTCATATTTATTTAAGCTAATTCATTTTCCTTACACATTCTTTTGTTAGTATAAAATGATGTCATACAATTTGTTTCTAACTAAAAATTGGTTGAGTGAAATGTGTACAGGTCCCTCTGAAATTCATGGAAAAATATGACTATTGGAGGAGGGATCCAACTGTTGATGTTTATTTTATAAATAGGAGATCATTTGAATGAGATCATAACCAATGATTTAAGTAGAGATTACTTGATGTGATGTTTTGAAGTGATTTATAGATAAAGAAAGACTCTCATACATTGTGAGTTTCATGAACATCTTTTTCATCAGTGAACACCTTGTTTAGCTTTATTCATGAAACTCTGGTTGTTATTGAGTACAATCGATGGATTTGGGGATAGAAATACAGAGGTGCTGACTACCTTAAAGTTTGAGTTCATGCAGCGATAGCAAGACAGATTCTGATATTTCTATCAAAGTCTTACCCGGGTGTGGGTAAGACATACTTTCTTGAAATTAGAAATCAAGGTAACTTTATCCAAGGTTGTTAGATACCCTACTCTTTGGGTTAAAATATTTCCTACGTGTTACTTATTCTGGTTTCATTTTGTATTTCAACTTTATTTTTTTAAATAAAGAAAGTACAACTTTATTATACTTTTTTATACTTTTACTTAATCAAATAATTATGATTTTATATGCTTTAATGTAGAATATTTCTCTAAGAAAATTTTTCTTAAGTTTATTTTTAGGATCCATCTTTCCAGACTCTAAGGAAATTTGTTTTGTGGTTAAGAATTAAAAAAAGGGTTTGAGAATTTATCTTTTTTAACTTTGTTAAACCTATAATTATTTTTATGGTTAAAAATGAATGTTTTTTAACCTCCAATTCACCCCAACCCCCCTCCCCCCTCTCTTGTAATTTAGGTTCGATATATAATACTTCGATCCTACAATTGGTATCAGAGGACGTATCTGAAATACTAATACTCGCATATAAGTTTTCATGCCCAATTTTTCCTTATTCTAAATTTTCTTGCTCTACCTTTTCTTGTTCAAATTTTGATTAAAGTTTTTTATCTCTATTTTTAAACTTTTATTATTAACAAGTCTTGTGAAAATGTATTTTCTTATATAATGGTAGATATGAATATTGGTTCTATAGATAATCTAAATACTGACATACTACTATTTTTTATAGAAATGATTTTGAGTAATGGAGAGATATGATGAAGACTTTTGTTATCAATACTGGAATGGACAATTTTTTTATGCTCACTGGTGAATACAAAATTATAGACAAGGAAGTCAGAACCTTCACCGACCAGGAAAAAGAAGAATATCAACTAAATTACAAGGTATATAATACTTTGTTGTGTTCTATGACAAGGAATATATACAGTCAAATATCATGAAGATGATAACTACATTTGGAAGAAACTTTAAGTTACACATTTTGGGACTTCTACAGTGATAAAAACTATAAGATCTATGTTAAGAGATGAATATCAGGGATTCTTATTTTCTTATGGAGAACCGATTTGAAAACTATAAAAAATATTTATGACCATTTTCAATTGCTATCAATCTATAGGAGAGAAAGGTCTTGATGATGAAGTTCTTATAGATAACATAATTGATATCATGCACATTGTGTGGGAATCAATATGGAAAACTATTGATGAGAATAGAAAAGTATCTAATGTTACTCTTGATGAGTTATTTAGAACCCTTCTTCATCATGAAACTAGAATTAAGAGAGATGATGATTTCAACAAAAAGAAGAATTGTAATGGAGGTGTATCTTTCACTAATACATATAAATTCAATACTCTGGAAATGGTAACTAGAAATAAAGATAATAAAGATATTGTTGTATATGAATCAAGTATATGTGATCAATATGAGAATGAATTATCCAATCTTGCTCGAAGGATGAACAATATTGTGGAAAATAAATATTTTTAGTACTTATATAAGAAGAAATATAAAAAGGACAAGAAAGATTCTGAAGTAACATGTTGTGAATGTAAAAGGGTTGGACATATCAGACCTGATTGTCCTATGCTTAATAGAAAAGTTAAGAAGGAAAAGCATTCTAAGAGAAAAATAAAGAAGTATTATAAGTATAAGGCTAAGAAAGTATAAAAATCAAATGACACCTAGAGTGACAATAGTGGTGATTCTTCATATGAATATTTAGATTATGAAACTTCTGGTCATAATAATGTTGGTTTTATAGCCAAAGTACCTATTTAAAATCATTGTCTTATGTCTAAGGTACACAATAATGAATCCATAACCTATATTTGTTTAAATGATAATTTTCCAAATGGTGAATATTAGGAATCTTCATATGATGAATCTTCTTTATTATAATATAATATGTTATCATTATTTGAATAAGTTACTATAATTTCTAAAATACATGAGAATGAAAATTATAAGATAAAAAAAAGTTAGAGAAAGAAAAATCTAGAATTTCAGTTTTAACTAAAGAGGTATCATATATTTCTAAGGATCTTGATCAAGAAAGTTTTTATTTTTAATGTGTTTCTAAAAACCTTAAGGATGTTAATTCTGAGAAGATAAACATTCTAAAGAGCTTGAAAATGTTATATTAGAGGATAAATCAAGTTATAAAACTAATAAATTTTACAATAAGAATTTATTCATTAGAATAAAATCTGAAATTTTTACCTTAAATAAAAATTTAATAACATTTCATGTCAGGAAGGAAAGAATTTGATAAATTTTATTCACAAATTTTTCCTCTAAGTTATAGTTCTGTATTTGGTTATAATCATTAAAAACATATCTTTAGTAATAACTATTGTGTTACCCAAAGTGCTCCCTTTTTCACTAAATGTAAATGTAGTAGAAATTGGGAGAATAAATGTTCTCTAAACAAAACCCAATATTTAGCTTTTCATAAATCATATTTTTCTAAGAAAATGTGGATTCTTAAATTTTTACTTTCTAAAATATCAGGATCCATGAATGTCTAGATTCTAAAATTCTAACTCTTTTATTTTTAGGAAAATAAGGAATGTACCAACAAAAATACATGGTACATGGATAGTGGATGTTCCCAGTATATGGCTGGTAACAAAAACATTGAAAAAATTATAATGATAAAATGAGGAAAATTAACTTTCAGAGATAATGCTCATGCTGAAATTGTTGGTATAGGTAAGATTTTTCTTCTTGGAAAAACATTGATTTAAAATGTTTTATTTGATAAAGGTATTAAGTACAACCTCATTAGCATAATCTAATTATGTGATTAAGGTTACCTTGTGAATTTTCGGAATGATAAATGATTAATACACAATTCCAACAAAGATTTTATGATTTCTGCCCATAGGCATGAGAATGCTTATACACTAAACATAGAAGACCTTAGAAAACATGATCAAACTTGCCTCAATAAAATGGAATATCAATCTTGGTTATGGAATAGAAGACTAGGACACCGTAACCATAGGAACCTAGAAAAACTCTCAAAGAAAATACTTTTTAACGGTCTACCAAACCTTATATTTGATTATTCAAAAGTTGGTGATCCTTGTAAATATGGAAAGAAACATAAATGAAGTTTTAAATCAATCGGTGAAGTATCAACTTCTAATACACTACAGTTAGTGTGTATGGATCTTCTTGGTCCAATAAAAACTAGAAGTATTGGATAAAAAAATTATGTATTTGTTTTAGTTGATTATTACACTAGATTTATATGGGTCTCTTTTCTAGCAAAGAAATATGAAGCCTTCTCTTATTTTAAAACTTTTAGAGCCCAAGTTAAAAATGAGAAAAACCTTCTATTGATAATTTTTCATAGTGATCATGGAGGATAATTTCAAAATTCATATTTTGAAAAAAAAATTATTAAGAAAGGAATTACTCATAACTTCTCATCTTTTAGAACTCCTCAATGGAATGGTGTTGTTCAAATAAGAAATCAAATTATTCGAGAGATAACTAGAACCATTTTAATTGAATATTCCATTACTAAACATATTTGGGTTGAAGCTGTTAATACTACTTATTGTACTATAAATCTTGTTTTAATTAGACCTTTTCTTAAAAAACACCTTATGAATTGTGAACAAGTTGAAAACCTAATATTTCTTACATTAATTTATTTGGATGAAAAGTATTCATTATGAATACTAAAGACAACTTATATAAATTGGTACCCAAATTTGATGAAGGAATTTTCCTAGGCTACTCCACTATATCTAACACTTATATATTTTTTAATAAAATTACTTGCACTGTTGAAGAAACGGTGCTTATCAAATTTGATGAAACTAATCCTTTTGTTTTTAAAAAACCTCAACCTACATCCTTGGATATTTTTTCAAAAACTAATTATAAATCTTTGATAGAAGATTATTCTTGTAAGGAAAATGTTCCAGAAAATATTTCTGAAGCATTTACCTGAGAATATTTTCTACCTTATGTTGATGAACAGGTTTTATAAAACCCAAATCAGTTGTTTCTTAAGAATAATCCTAGTGATAGTATAATTGGTGATGTAAATCAACCTATAAGAACTATAAGTTCTTTAAGCAAAAAAATAGATAATATAGCATTATTTTCCAAATTATAACCAAAAGTCACTAATAAGGATTTAGGTGATGATCATTGGATTAAATCCATGCAAGATGAGCTAAATGAATTCAAAAGGAACAAAATTTAGACCTTGGTTGAAAGACCTAAGGAAACTTCTGTAATTGGAGTAAAATGGGTCTTCAGAAATAAATGTGACAAAAATGGAATCATAGTAAGAAATAAATATATATTAGTTGTTAATGGATATAACAAACAAGAATGAATAGCCTATGAAAGAAACCTATTATCCAGTAGTTAGAATTGAATATATTTCTATTTTACTTTTCTTTGTATAATTATTTTATTTCAAACTTTTTCAAATGGATGTAAAGTGTACTTTCCTTAACGGATATGTCCAAAAAAAAGTTTATGGTGAACAACCTCTTGTATTTGAATACACAAAACATCTTGAACATGTTTTCAAACTTACTAAATCTATTTATGGACTAAAACAAGCCCCTGGAGCCTGGTATGATAGACATACAAGATTTTGGTTACAAAATTATTATGTTAAGGGAACTGATGATCCAAATATTTTTAGAAAGAAATATAAGAAAAAAAAATTGATTGTTCAAATTTATGTTGATGATATTATATTTGGATCAAATCAGAAATCTTTAACTAATTCATTTGCAAATCTCGTGAAATCTTATTTTAAAATGAGTATGATGGGTAAGTTAACATTTTTCCTCGGTTTTCAAATTTATCAAAAACTAGAAGGAACGTATATATCTCAACATAAGTATATTAAAGATCTTATTAAAAATTATGGATATGAAAAAACTAAAATTATAACCATCCAATCGGTACCTCAAATTATCTTTATCTTGATGAAGTTGAGAAACCAGTATATCAAACATCTTTTAGAGGTATGATAGGAATTTTATTATACTTAATGTCTATTCATCCCTACTTAATATTTTCAGTATGATTATGTGAAAGATATCAATCTAATCCAAAAAAAATATCATTTAAAAGTAGTGAAAATAATTTTTCGCTATTAAAAGGGAACCATGGATTTAGACCTTTTCTATACTTCTAGAAATGATTTTTAAAAAAAATATTTTCAGATACTGACTTTAGTAGATGTAGAATGGATAGAAAAAGTACATCTGGAAGTTTTTGTTTCTTATTAGATTCATTATATTCTTGATCTTGCAAGAAGAAACACCCAGTATCACTTTTCACTAGTAAAGATAAATATATAGCAGCTAGAATTTGTTGTGCTCAAGTGTTTTGGATGTAACATACACTCATATACTATTTCATAATTTTTACAGAATCACAGATATTGTATGATAATACAAGTGTCATTGCCCTAATAAAAACCCTGAAAATCATTCTCGTGCAAAATAAATAAATATTAGGCATCACTTTCTTAGGGATCACACACTTAAAGGATATATTATTCTACTTTTGTTCAGAATGAAAGATCAAATTGAAATAATTTTTATAAAATATTTACCCACTGATATATTTCAATACATTAAACAAAAGTTAAAAATGATAACTATAAGGTAATATTCCATATTAACTTTTTTAAACCTATCTCCTTATGTTAAGAAACTCATTTTCCTAGAGAGATTTCATTTTCTTGTTTACCCAAAAAAATTCATAACCACTTTTTTTTTCATAACAAATTTTTTTTTTGAATCTTTTTCTTTAACCAATTTTTTTTCTCTCAAAATTTTTATGTAACTCACATTTTTGGAAAATAAAATTTCCTTCACTTAAAAAAATTTTCTGGAATATAAAGTTCTTTAGAAAGAATATATTTCATTACTGGCATTTTTTTGGCAATCCGAAAGGTATGTTTCCTTACTTAAATTTTCATAGTTAAATTTTTTACTTATTGGTATTTTTATTCTATTTTTAAGAAAACATTATCGGATTTACTTTCCTTAAATATGATTTTTCCTTAAAACCTCAAAATATCAAAACCTACCAAATGTTTCTTCGGCATTCATCTCAACTATAAATTCAGGTCTAGCTTATTTCAACTGTTAGATCATTTTGGGAATTCAAATTGTCACTTCGACGACTATATATAGCCCCCCTAATCATCATCCCACATCAGTTTTCTAGACTTCATGTTTTGAAGCTCTACTCCTCTTCAAATAGATCATTCCATTTTTTCCGAGTTTTCTTAGACTCAGGATGTCACTGGAAGCTTCCCCAGAGAAATAGATTTCTTCATTCAAGGAAATCAAGGATTGTAAAATCTACAGGGAAAGGTTGGTTGACCCAATTTTTTTTGCTATGTATAATTCCATGATTATGAAAAATATCAAACTGAATGGATGGGAGAGTTATTCTGTTGCCAAGCCAAATAGTCAGGATCTGGTTTACCCTAACTTACTTATATATTTATGTGATTGAGTAAGTTTTTTTATGGAATGTTGAAGGGATAATTTTTCATTCAAAATATATGGTAAAACTTATTCCCTATCTTTTAATATGGTAGAAAATTTTCTTGGAGGTCTGTATGATCGTGAGGAAATTTTATGTACTCACAAGTTACTAGATCAGTTAGGAAGTTTTGAGAAGGAAAATGTAATAGAATTCCTTGGACTCAAAGGAGTAAAATCACTTAAGATCAAACATCTGTCAACAAAATTTCATAATGTTAGCATTTTGTGTCCAAGGTTTCCTCATTCTAAGAAAAGGAAACAAGGACTCTTTATGAAAAGTGATATATTTATTCTGAACTTTTTTGTTATCCTTATAAAGTTTAACCTGGTGAAGTAAATTCTTATAACAATCACCAATATTAAGAATGGATCCTTCAAATCTCATATCATCATATATTTGGCCATCTTGTCGAAGATTATAGTTCTATTATTAGAATCCTTTAAAATTCCATGCAGTTCTAAACTAATAACCTTTAAGATATTTTTCTTGAGTGATGATACCTTGAGGAGAATGAAAGTCGGTTTCAATACCAAGTCTGTAGAGTTTAATGATCTTTCTGAAAGTGACATTCAATCTTTAGATAAGAAGGCAGAAGTAACAGAAACTTCCATGAAAGCATAGAATAATATAAAGGGAAAAGAACCGGAAACCAATGAAAAATCTACAGTTCTGGAACATCAGTCAGCTCCTCCAAAACTGAAAAAGAAAAAACTTTCCCTGATGAAGTGGTAGAAAAGTACAGGAATCAAAAGAAGAAAAATAAAGAAGTAAGTCCATGTTTTGGCCTAGATCATGCTGAGGCAAAGGAATTGAAAATTAAATATGGGGAAGAGATTGAAAGGCAAGAAAACATAAGAAGTTAAAGAAGAAAATGTCTGAAGTTGAGATCATTCAAGCACTTCTCAAGGATACTGAGAAATCCTCTGAATAAATTCTGGTACCAGAATATTTCTTACCCGAACTAGTACCAGTAGAGACTCTGGGAAAGAAAGTTCCAATTCTAGAACTAGTTGAGGAAGAATAGATACTCCAAGAAAAAGAACTAGAACAAGAAAAAGGGGAAGAAGAAGATGAGATTTATGATGTCATAATGAAATTTGAAGAATATCCTGAGAAATAATGTCCTTTTGAGAAAATTTCAATCCAGACATCCCAGGTTAAGTCAACCAATATTATTTCTCAAAGAAAAGAGGATGATGGAAAAAAAGAGGCTAAAAAACCTATTGATGATGAGTGTAGAAACCATGATTTCATCGAACCAGATTATGTTAAACAAGATTCTATGAAATAATAATTTGATGAAGATAAAATAGTCCAAATTTGAGATAATGATCATGAGTATCTGAGGCATAAAAAGGTTATTTTCAAATTCTATAAAGGAAAACATGTGGTTGATGATACACCTAAGAAGGTTGTGGTTGTTAAGAAGGTTGTTGGTGTTTCATACTAGAGGAAGGCTGAAGATCTAGATAAAGAATACTCTATTATAAGGGAATAATATTCTGAAACTTAATATTCCACGGGTTTGGATTTTTTTGTACAGTAATTTAATAAATTAGTGAACACAATACCCTTGATTCCTAGAATTGATTCGAGATGTCAGCTACTTGAACACTCCTTCAATCAAAAGAAATATTTTTTAAGAGTGGTAATGGAAAAGTGTTTCAAGATTGAGGCAGATTTCAAAATCTTTTCATATCAGTTATGATGCTCATATGATATCATATAAGTAAATAAAAAAAAATTTAAAAGAAATATTGAAGACATGAGAATTTTTTATAACTTCCAATATTTATTGAAAGATTTTTTTGATAAGTTAGATGATAAGATCAACAACCTCACAAAAAGGCTTTCTAAAAAGATGAACCTTGATCAAGTAGCTCAGAAGAAAAAAGATACAGATCTAAATGAGAAGTTAAATTCAGTTGCTTCAAATTTGAATAGATAATGGGATCTTAGGGAAGAGTTGAAAGAAAAGTTCAATCATCGAGAAGAAGTAGTGATTTTTCGGGAAGAAATACTAAAGTCTCAAGATGAAAAAATAAAGACTCAGGAAAAGAAGAATCAAGATCACGAACATTTTCTCAAGAGGTTTGAGGAAGATTATAAGAGGCTCAAGAATTTAAATTCTACCTTGAGGATTATCATGCCAAAGGAAAAAAAGAATCAATAATTTTTCATGTCAATTCTGATCTTTTGTTGTATTTTACCCTGTATCAATTTTTTCAATCATAATGAAAAATTTTCTATCTTTTAATTGTTTTGTTTTGTATTGTTCTAATATTTCAAGTACCATTTTTTTATTCTCTATTCTTTTTTTACAATCTCAAAGGGGGAGAAAAGAATGATCAAAATAATACTATGTATAAAGAAGACAATTCCCTAAGAATGTAGGAGTTTAAGAAAGGGGGAGTTTACTTAAAGAAGACTTTATTATGTAAGAAAAAGTAAAATCTAACTATGGAATTCAAGAATTCGATCCTTAAGGATTTCAAAACCTAAGGGGGAGTTATTTTTATTCATAATGGTTCATAAGTAAAGGGATATAAGTTTTTATTTTATAATTTCATAAAGAATATTATTATTTCCTTATATTATTTTTTGAAAGGATGTTTTTGATTTCCATAAATAGGGATATTGTTGAGTCAATAAGGTTTCCTTATAAATTTTCTATTTCCCTATGTTTTGGAAATCCCAAACAATTTATCTTAATGAAAATTTCCTTTATCTAATGAAAATTTTTATCCTTACCCTATTTTTCATTGTCCTCCCAAAACCATGTTCATTTTAATAATATGTCAAATATTTTGATCCTTATCTAAAACCTCAAAATCTTATAGTCCCTTGGATAACGATTTATCTATTTTCAAACTCTAAATTCTCTAAAATTCAGAATCTGATTTCCCTGAAATTCAAACTCTAAATTCAATGAAATTCAGAATCTGAATTCTCTGAAATTCAGACTCTGGATTCTCTGAAATTCAGACTCTGAATTCTCTAAAATTCAGACTCCAAATTCTCTAAAATTCAGAATCTGAATTCCTTGAAATTAAAACTCTGAATTCTCTAAAATTTAGACTCTGTATCCTCTAAAACTCAGACTCTGAATTCTCTAAAATTCAGACTCTGAATTACTCTAAATTTAGACTCTGAATTCCTTAGTATTCAGACTCTGAATTCCTCTAAATTTGGACTCTAAAATCTATTAAATTTGGACTCCAAAGTCTTTTTAAAATATAATCCAAATATCCATTTTTCTAAAATCCTATTATTTATATGTTTAAACTCCGAATTCTATTTTTTCTTAGATTTTGGATTTTCATATTTAGTTAAGCTAATTAAATTTTCTTACACATGCTTTTGTAAGAATAAAATAATTTAATAAAAAAATTTCTTACTAAACTTTTGTTGAGTGAAACATGTACAGGTCCCTCTAAAATTCAAGGACAAATATAACCATTGGAGGAGGGAGCCTACTGTTGAAGTTTTTCCTATAAATAAAAACTAATTTGAACGATCTCATAATTAATTATCAATCTAGAGATTACATGTAGTGATGCTATGATGTGATTTCTAGATAGAGAAATACTCTCATGCCTTGTGTGTTTCATGAACATCTTGTTCAGCAGTGAACACCTTGTTCATCTTGCTTTGTGCGACTTCGATTATTGCTGAGTACAATCGAGGGATTCTGGGGATACGAAGATAGAGGTGTCTACTACCTTAATGTTATATGGATTTCAGGGATAGCAAGAAAGATCCTAATATTCCTATCAAGGGATTACCTTGGTGTGGGTAAGATAGACTTTCTTGAAAGTATAAATCAAGGGACCTTTATCCAAAGTTTTTGGATACCCTACTCTTCGGGTTAAATGATTTCATACTTTTCACATGTTCTTGTTTCAAGTTTTATTTTTGTAGTATTTTGTTAAAGACAGAAAGTATAAAATTTTTATACTTGATTGTACTTTAACTTACTCTGATAACTAAGATTTTATACACTTTAAGGTAGAATATTTTTCTAAGAAAATTGTTCTTAAGTTTCTTTTCCAGATCGATCTTTCCAGACCCTAAGGAAATTTGTTTTATGGTCATCAATTAAAATAGGGTTTGAGAATTTACCTTGTTTAACTTTGTTAAACATAGAATTATTTTTAAGGTCAAAAACAAATTTTTTAAACCTAAAATTCACCCCCCCCCCATATTATAATTGAGCATATATATATATATATATAATAATTCAATCCTATATAAATTTTTTCCTTGATCACTATTAACTAGTCTAGGAAATATGAATCTTGAAAACACATTTTTCTTTAAGAATTTCAAGACCACCTTTTTTGTGTCATGAGTTATAGATTAATATTTTACCCACATAGAAATATAGTCAACACCAACAATGATATAGAACCTTCCATGTGAATTGAGAAATATAACCATGAAATATATTCCCCACATGTCAAATATTTCAGCTTTTATGATTTGGTTTTGGGAAATTTCATTCTTATTTCCAATGGTGCTAGTCAGTTGGCATCGATCATAACTTTAAAAAAAATATTTCATCTTGGTGGAGTGTTTTCTAGAAAATTACACTCTTTTTAATTTTCACTAGTATTAATTCTAGTGCATGATGTCCTTCTATGTGTGATGTATCACACAATTATAAAATATTTTGGATTTCATCATCTAGAATGCAGCACTGTAAAAAACCATCCGCACTTCTCTTGAAAAGCAGTCGTTCATCCTAGTAATAGTGTGAATCTTGAACCAAAAAACTTCTCTTTTTATAGTAGGAGAGGTATGGGTATAGATATCTCATGGAGAGATATTTTTTCATATTATAGAACCACAGTTTTGCTTTTTTATTTATGCTGTAGAATTTTTCATCAGAGAAATCAACTTCAATTTCATGATCATCGTCATCTTTTGTAAGGGGAATTGGAAGTCAGGATGTGTGATTAGAGACAAAATTTTCAATTCCCTTTGTATTTTTTATGATAATGTCAGATTATTATAATAATAGGATCCACTATATCAGTCTTGGATTATAATCCTTTTTGTTAATTAAATATTTTAGGGAATTATGATCAGTGTGCACAATCACTTTTAACAAAACTATATATGAGTGAAATTTCTCAAAAGAAAAGACAACTATTGATCGATCCTTCTCTATAGTTGTGTAGTTTACTTTATCTTCATTCATTTGGTTTCTTGAATAGTATATGGAGAAGAATATGTGATTGATTCGCTGTCCAGAAATAGCGCCAACAGTGATTTCACTGGCGTCACACATCAACTCAAATTATTTTTCCCATTTTGGTGAAATAATAAAAGGAGTAGCTACCAAGATTTTCTTTAAAGTGTTAAATGACCACCAAAATTCTACAATGAATTCAAACATAGTTTCCTTTAATAAAATGTGTGTTAGAATGCAGGAAAGATTTACAAAATATTTTATGAATCACCTATAGAATCCATCATGGCCTAGAAAGCTTCTTATACATTTGATTCTTGAAGGCTCAAGTAAATATATGAACAATTTTATCTTAGTGGGATCAACTTCTATTCCATTATTGAAATTTTATTGTTGAATAAATATCCCCCCATGGACCATAATATGATATTTTTCCCATTTCAAAACTATTTACTTCTCTTCACAACTAAACAGGATTAACCCATGTTTTCTTAAACAGACCTCGAAAGATCTTCCATAAACTAAAAATAATCAATGAAATCTTCTAAGAATTCCTCCTCCATATCATGGAATTTATGTGTTATTCACCTTTGAAGATTTATTGGTACAATACATATTCTGAACGACATGCACATGTAGGAGAAGGTGTTGAATGGACACATGAATTTAATTTTAGATTAATCTTCTAAGTAGATTGAAATCTATTTATATCCTAAGTACCCATATAGAAAATAGTAGAATTAAATTCCTTAAATTCTCTTTTTCATTTGTTCGAAGAAAGTGCGAAGAAATGGTCTTTCTGGGTTTATGCATATAGGTTTCTGTAGTCTACGCGTACTCTCCATCCAATGATTGTGTGAGTTGAGATCAATTCATCTTAATCATTCTTTTCTACTATGAGACCACATTTATTTAGTACGAACTCTAGTAGTCTCACCCTCTCACTATCAAATAATGAAAAAAATAGTCCAACATCAATAATTTTTAGTACTTCTTTATTAACAACCATCTTCATTGGTGGATTGAGATGCCCCTATGGTTGGCGTTTGGATTTTTACCTTCTTCTATTATAATTTTATATATGGGTAAAGTAAGATTGATTCATTTAATGTCATTAGAACTCATGTAATTGATTATTTATGTCTTTTTATAAAGTTAATTAATTTTTCCTCTTGTGAATGAGTAAGTTATGAGTTGATGTTGACTAGTAGTGCAACATCAGTCTCTAGAATGGAGTACTTCAGTGTACTGGGGAGGGATTTCAGTTCCTTATTTGGTGGATAAGTGACTTAGGGTATGAAAGGTAAGATGATACACCTTGTAATAGGTTCTATGTCATTTACTTTCTCAATTTTATATTCCTAATCCTCATTAGTAAGGTGCATATTTTCATTTTCTTGCTCATTTTTTAAGTATAAATATATTTTTTCTATTCTAAAGATTTCCTGGCAGTCAAAATAATCATCTATTTGTTTTTCTATTTCTTTTAGGTCAAACATGACATGTTCATCACCTACTCAAAATATATGTCCTCATTGATTTACATCAACAAATTCCATCCCATTGGCTAGGAATGGTCAGCCTAAAATTATGGGAACATATCCTTCCTCTTTCATGTCTAAATTAGTATTATGAAAAAATGAACTTTCCAACTTTTATTAAAACATCTTTGAGAATTCCATAGGGATATTTTACTGATTGGTCAACCAATTGGAGTTCTACTCTAGTTGGTTTGAATTATTCAAGTCCCATCTTGTGGAATACACTCATCGGCCTGAGTTTGATGCTTACTCTGAAATAGTACAAGTCTCTCTCGAAGTTACATTCACCTATTCTGCATGGGAATGAGAAACTTCAACAATTTCTCATATTCTGTGGAATGTTATACAAAAAATCGGTAGATAATTCTTCATTTACCAAGAGAACTCCTAGATATTCCATTTTTTTAGTTAGAAATTAGTTCATAAAGAAATTTGGCATTGGAAGGCATTTGAGTGATTTCATCAGCAAAAGGAATGTTCATATGCAATTTCTAAACATCTCCTAAAATTTCATATATTTCCCTTTAATTATTTCTTATTTTGTTATTTTTTGAAAAGGAAGAGGTGGCTTGTATGGTGGTGGAGAAATATATACTTCTTCCTTGGTTTTCTATCTTGTTGGTGATTTTATATATAATAGTACTTTTTGGGGTATTTCTTGAACATTTTCAGTTTCTTTTTCATCATTTACTTCTTTGATAACCGTTGTATACATTTTGGTCTCCTAAACATGTTTTTATTATCCTCAAAATGGTTTTTAAAAATCTAGCACATTTCCACTACTCCATGCTAATTTATTTTCCTCTTCCCTTGGTTATTTCTCTATATTAATAGGTAAAGCACTTTGGAATCTCTCTAACAAGGTCTTTGAGATCTGACCTATTTATTGAACAAGGTTATGTTGTGCCGCACATTGATTCTATATTTCAGTATCTTGGGTGGTCATCCTCTAATATTCCTTTTGAACAAAGTCAGGGAGTACATTTTCCAAATTTTATTGCAGAGGTAAAGGTAGTTTTGGAGGTCTTTGAGTAGATGGTTGAAATTGTTATTATGCTCTAGGAGGGAAGTGTTTATGTGTTGCTTATTGTGGTGTTCTAGACACAATATTTATCAGTGAATATCTTAGTGGTCCTTGGTTTATGAATGGTGCATAACCACTTATTTTTTACTATTTACCTTGATTATTTTTTATTATTGTTTTACTAAACTTTGTTGAAATTATTATTTTGGCTTTTGAATTTGTTGAATTTTAGGATTGTAATTAACATAATTATAACCTTGGATTGGTTATTCATCAAAAATTGATGTGCAGTCTTGATAATGGTTTGGTCACCACACATTTTTCATGACTGAATATCTATGATTGTAGTAGGAGGGGGTGATGCATTTGGTCTTTTAAATGATTCAAACTTCTTGGTCAAAGCATCAACCTGTGATGTTATTCGAGTAATCTCATCAAATTAGTGAATCCCACACTCGGGTGGTCCACAATCACTCTTCCACATACTAGAATTATTATAGACTTCATCTAAAATTGTTTGGCCTTCCTCATGTGTGTGAAACATTAACATTAGTGGCTACTTTAATGAAAATGTGAGAAACTGTTTTGATGCCTTGATAGAATGTATATAGATAAATCCAAATATTGAGTCCATGACGCGAGAACTATTTATAATGTTATATAAAATGATCTCATTCTTCTCATGCAGACTCTCCATCTTATTGAGCAAAATTATGAATGTTGTTCTGAAATTTCCAAGTTCTAATACGCAGAAAGTACTTGTCCAAGAATATTTTGGCTAAATCCAACCAATTCATGATGGTCTTGGATTCTTGACTTTTGTACCAATCCTTGGCTCATTTTTGTAGGAAAAAGGGAAAGACTCTAAGTCTTATGGAATCAGAAGATACTCCCTAATTGTGAAAGGTATCAAAGACTTCTAGTAATTTCAAGAAATGTTTATGGGAGTCTTCAATTTAAATCCCACTAAACAGGCCTATATTCGGGATCATATGAATGAGTCCATGTTTAATTTCAAATGTATGTGCCTATATAAAATGGATTACAATACTGTTCATAGAACCATGTATTGATGGAAATCCATAATCCATGATGGTGCACTATTGATGCACTAGCTACTCTCCATGTATTAAAGGTTTCATGATTTATTGGTTTAGACCTACAAGATTGTTATAGCCTGCCATTTTTAAATTGGAGCATGCATAAATTTACCTTTGGATTTCAGGATAAAAAGAAATTTTTTCTTGTGCGTCAAAACTCCTTGAACAAACTCAAAGGGACCTGATGTAGTCAATGGGCCACAATGAGAAGAAGGATGCACACATGTGTCCGAAAATGAATAAGTGAGAATGGAAAAGAATAAAATCGAATCAGGTGAGGTAATACTAGGTTTTTTCATAGGTTTAAAATTCTTAGCATAGTCCGTTTAATCTCCATCATTAATGCCAAAATATTATACACCTGCACACATTGTTTAATTCATGCGGGTTGTAGTTAGATTAGCTATATTTTTTCCAAACTACCCTTGATACTTAGGAGTAGTATGGTTGTAGTGTAGGGTCTGTTCCATGAGGATTTAGATTGGATGGCAGGAACTAAGTCTTAAAACCCTTTGGGTAGGAGTCCCCGCAAGGGGATTGAGCCTGGAAAAAAAATAAATGATAAGGGATTTATGGATTAAGATCAGATATAAATAAGGTATCAGGATCAATTTTAGGTTTTAGTAAAAATGATAATCTAAATTATAACTTAGTTTCATTCTCAGGTTTAGGCTGCAATGCCAGAAAAGGTCATTAGTTTGATATGGTAAAGAAAACTATATTTATCTAAGGTAACACTATTCCATGGTCTTTAGATAACTTAAACATGGAATAATTAAGCCCATATTCAATGGTAGAAAGTTTCATAGGCTATTGGCCATAACTTATTCTACTCCAATCACATTAGGGTTGTTTATTCAAACTTCCCATGGTCAGGGTCGCTTAAAATAATTGGATAAACAATTTTTTTTAACTAGATTATTATCCTTAAGGTTTCCAAGCTAAGAAGAAAATATTAGTTAAGTTCAAAATTCCATAATCTTGATCTGTACCATATATGGATTAGTTTCTCATTGTAGAATTGATTAAAAATAGATAAATAATTGAAAACATAATTAATTTTAAAACACAATTTAAAATTAAGAAATTAAAAAACAAGCAAGTATTGATATTAATCAATTAATGAAAACTCTATCAATAATAAAAAAAATGTAATCCTTGAACAAATTACAATTTCAATCAATTACATACTTGAAACAAAAATAGAAAATAAAACAGTAAGGATTCATTGTATATTGATGATCAAGATGAATAATGCATGTAGCCCAATGTTGGAAATGAAACTGGGTGAAGGATTCTTTGAAAATCAATCCACAAGGCTGGAATATATATAAAACAATAAAAATAATTGATTCAAAATCAGTTTAGGGAGAAAGGCTGGTAGAAAATTTAGAGTGAAGAATGGGATAAATGAGAGAGAAATCAATAAATTCATCACTTCTATTCACTAAGAACTTGTTGTAGGTAGATAATCGAGTTATTAAATAACATGTAATTGGTATTCATGTTCTGTAATTATCATCCAAGGTTTTCTTCAAAAAATTGAATTTGTACGAATCTCACGTGAATCTCATCTGAAATCTTTAAGATTTGGAAATTTGACACTTCTCATGATGTGTAACTGGGCTTCACAGACTTGTTCCTTCCTTCAGTTGGATATTCAAATCAGGAATTTCAATTCAAATGATAAAAAACATTCATTGTTGAATCGCATCATGTAATGGTATCATGTATTGTAATTCTTTCATGGATTTCTTCACAACGTGTAATAGTCATTTTTGGTTAGTTTCTACAGCTTTTCCTTTGAAACCTTGAAAGAATATATCCTAAAATAAAAAACCCATACCTAGTGAATTATCAAGTAAAACATTGATGATACTTAATTTAATGATGGTAAAATGTATATATGATTTCATATTATTATACTAAAACTTAACTCTAAATCAAGATCATACTGAATACTTCCCTAAAACATCATGCTGAACCTTGAATCCATATCAGATACAATTGATAGTGGTACACCATGAAATATTAAAACATTTTTAATGTATAACTAAGTAATTTTATCAAGATAAAAATATTCTCTAATGACAATGAAGATTTCTAACTTCATAAATTGATTGACTGCAATCCAAATAGCATTATGACCATTAGATGTTTTAGAGATTCTGATCACAAAATCCATGATGATGCTTTCCCATTTCTATTCCGGTATGTATATTTTTTGTAACGTCCTTTTATACTCCTATCTGTCAATCTTAACTTGATGGAATACCAAACACTGACAAGTATACTCTACAATATCTTTCTTTATTCCATCCTACCATAAATAACATTTAAAATATCTATAAATCTTGGTACTTCTCAAATGAAAATAGAATGAAGAATTATGAGTTTCATTCATTATCTCCTTCTGAAAATCTATTACCAAAGAGACACATACATGGTTCCTAAAACTTTTTGTTCCATTACAATAAAGTTTGAAATCAGGAATATTTCTCACCTTATTTTTCATCTCTACATCTTCCTTCTATGCCTCTTTAATCATTACTTTGATATATGGTCAAATATGCATTTTAGAAAGATAATATTTCTCCTCCTCATTTAATATTTCCATACCCATCCTTTTTCAGTCCAGAAATATCATAACTTTCATGATCCTCATAATAGAAACTCTAGCATGATCCTTCTGACTCGGTGCATTTTCCACCATTTTTGCTTTCTTAAGGTGGTAATGTATTGAGAAGTCATAACCATTGATTATCCCAACCCATATTCTTTGGTTTGTGTTAAGAAATTTTTGAGTGAAAATATAAATTAAACTTTTTTTTATTTGTATATATATCACACTTTTATCCATATAAATAATGTATCTGTATCTTTAGTGAAAACATTATGGCATCTAAGTCCAAATTATGATTTGGATAATTTTTCTCATGGACTATAAATTTTCATGAGGGAAAATTTATAACCATATTTTCATATATGATGATTAATACTACTCCCTTATTTGATGTATCACTATAGATAACAAACCCTTATTCGATAGAGTAGTGTAAGCATATGTTTATTGAGTAGCCTTCTCTTCAGTTCCTTAAAACATTTCTCACATTCATCCATAAAAAGGAACCAGGATCCCTTTGAAGTTAACTTGGTGAGTGGATTTGATAGCCCTAAAAAATCTACACAAAGAATATATAATATCCATCCAAACCAAGAGAACTATGGATCTCAGTCATAGTGGATGGTCTAGGCTAATGTTCAGTCACTTTTTTATTTGAAGGGTCTACTTATTTACCCTTACATGAGGTTATGTGACCCAGGAATGAAAATTTCTAAGGCCAAAATTGATACTTTGTCAATTTTACATAAAGCTTTTCCTTCCTTAGGGTTTTCATCACAATTCTAAAAAATATTATATTCCTTATTTTTTAAATAAATAATATTATCATCCATAAATAATACCAGAAACTGAACAATTTTATCTCTAAAGATTCTACTCATTAAATCTACAAAGATATAGGAGGAATTTGAATGACCAAATGGAATCACTATAAATTCTTAATGTCCATACCTTTTAAGAAATATTTTCTTGGGTATATCCACCATATTAACCCCTAATTGATGATATACATAATAAAGATATATCTTAAAAAAAGTATTGAGATCCACACAGTTGATCAAACAAGTCATCAATATAGGGTACATGAAAATGATTATTAAAATTTATCTTTTTAAGTTCTCGATAATAAATGTATAGTCTCATTGATCCATATTTTTTCTTAACAAATAGAATATGTTCACCCAAAAGTATTGTACTATGGAGAATTAATCCCTTTCTATGTTCTATCGGAATTTCTTTTTCAATTCCTAAAACTCAATCATATCTATACTATATGGAGTCTTGGAAATAAGTGTGGCAATAGAAATGAGTTCTATTGGAAACACAACATCACGATTTGGTGGATGACTAGAATATTATTCCAGAAAATCATCAATAACTCCCATAAAATAGGCATATATTCAATTTTGTGTTTCCCCCAACCATTGGAGGTAACTTCCCATTTTAAATAAAAATGACGACCTATTTAATGGAAGTGATTTCCATCATAAGTTAATAATTTTCATCAAACTGATAAAAGGTCCAAGTTTTGTATGTAATATCATAAATAAAACCCATTACTACTAAATTATTGTGATATTTATATAAATTATTCCCTTTCATTCCCAAAATAACATAAGATTCATCTAGAGGAATAATACCAAGATTTATAGGAAACCCATTCCCACACGCTTCAACTGGATAAGAATCATAGACTTTGGATTCAATCATCATATCATTAGGGGTTTTTACAGTTATCTTGACATCTAATTATGGATTTGGTACTATGATACCCTTATAAAATTCTTTATATATAAAAGAGTGGGTTAATCTAGAATAAAATAGAACATTATCAGTTCTATATAGGATGGTAAGTATACATTTCAATATGTTGTTATCGTACCCCTAATCAGAAATAGTGATAGTATGAGATTTCTCTTTGTCTCTAGTTTAAGTGGATATTGACATTGATCATCATCAGTAACCTTTATATTTGTCACTGGATAGAATAATCCCTATATACCGTTCATTTAAAACATTGGATTATTGGTGGTCCATTCTTTCGAGGTTTCTCTCCATTCGCATCATTAACTAACTTGTTATAATTACTTCATCATTCAATTGCATGATGACATTACTTTACACACTTAAAACATTTAATAGTTCCCTTATGAAAATTACCTCCATGTTTTTTTCCACACTTTGAGCATAAAGGATTTATCATAATCTTCTCTCAATATTTTTTTTATTTCATTTGAATTCCATTTTTCTTTTCTTATCAAAACAATGAGATTGATTGGTAACTTCAATATCCATCCCAACTTGATATAATATCCGAGAAAAATTATTCATATCCACTAAATTATATTATGGATAACTCCATTAGAATAGTTGGTTTTGATCTAATTAAGAATTGATCAACTTTACATTTAGGTTGGATGATAATAAAAGAAGTGTGCCTCACAAGTCCTATGAAATTTTCCACATGAGTACCAATATATTCATCCTCCTTCTACATCAACTCGAGGAATTATTTCTACATCTTCAAACAAATCATAAAAATAAAGTAATTGTTTAAAAATTATTTTTTAAATTTTTCACATTCCATATATTCAATTTCTTATTATTTTATCATGTTTTTGATAAGAGTACATCAATGATATTATTATCCTTGCAAGCAATAAATATCATGAATAACTTTCTCATTTTTTGAATAGTGAAGAACATAAAATATATTTTCAATGGTAATGATCCTTTTCACATTGACTAGTGGATCAGTAGACCTGCTAAAAGAAGGTGGATTTTGGCACATAAAGTACTCAACATAATGTTTTTTCTAACTTTTATCATTTTTAAGTTCATTGTAATTTATAGATAGATAATTTTGTGTGGACATAAAAATAATATTTTGCATTCTATCTCATATAACATAGGTTTTCTCTACGGTAAAATCATTTCATTGACCATTACATTCATTATTAATATAATTCCTTTGGGTCGTAATAATTTAATAATTCCAAAAATTATAGTGTAATAAAAAAATGATCATGGTGGGAAACCACATAATCATAAAATATCATTTATAGTGTGTCTATATCATGAAAATTTATTCTATTAAACCTTCAGTTTAACCAATTGCATTCATGATCCATACTAAAACTTCAATATTTTATCCTATACATAGACTTATCCTTAGGATTCTTACTAAAGTCTTCTTATACTAGTTTCTGAAGAATAACTAAACCTTACTATGATAGAAACTATAATGACCCGTACTTTTAATGCGGGATATTAAATCTTAATAGATGAATTTAAATATTAATAGATGAATATTAATTGCATAATATTTCAAAAAATTCCAAAATATTATAGTTATAGTATCTTTGGAAACTAGAAAACCTAATCTACTAGTTCATAAAATATCTACATGTTCTATTACTTTTTTCTTCATAACTAGTACCCTTATTACACATATCTTACTTAATAACTTTTTCATTACCTGGGGAAAGGAAACATAAGGAAAAAGGTGATTTTAGATGCTCAATAAGGGTAAATAAGAGAGATATAAATGATAATTTAAGGATAACATGAGAATAAAGGTAAAAACACATGATCTTAACATTTTTAAACCATACCATAAATATCAAATATCATAATCTTAAGTCATGTCACAAATTATATGTGTTCATAAGAAATGAATCAGATAGAATCAAAGAACATGAACCGTGAAATCTTAACATTTGAATAAGACATTGATTTGTGGCATAAAAATAATCATAAAAAATCATTTATTTAGTTTTTTATGATCTTTTCCAATACTATCATAGTGGAATAAGTTTATTCATTAATCCATCATAGTATTCAAGTTCATTTACATGAATATCATGGTGGAAAAAGTATTTTACTAAATTGGTTTCACTCTTCATTCCAGTTCTATTTAACTCATGAGATATCAATATTTACCCAATGAATTTTATAGAGATATATATCTCACCCATCCTATAATTATATCCATACATATTTTTTCCAAAAGATTAGAAAACATTCAACATATTATAACTTAATAAAATAAATGGGTTTAATAAAAATGTTATCATTGCATAACTAATGAAAAAGAAATAATTTTTATAAACATCTTTTCATCATGAATATAAACTATCTAGAGAAAGAATAAGGACGGTATCCTCAGATCATATCCCCAAAAATCACATATGATATCAAGTTTTGTTATAATTTATAGATAGAAATACTATTAAAACATTATTAAAACACTCTTGAGGAAAATATCCTTTCCATTTTGAAATAATTTATAAAAATACCATGAAATTATTAAGGGAAAAACTATATGAAAATAAACATTTGAACATGTAAATTATGATTCAAATAAAAAAATTCATGACGGTGGGTAAATCCTTTCATACCATATAAGTTAAAAAATCCTTCAGTACTTTTTCCTTAAAAGCCCCAAAGTACATTGTAACACCCCGAGATTTTATGAAAAATATTCTTTTTAATTTCATTAATGTCTTGTGTTGTACGCTACACCAAAAGGAGCTTGCACAACAAGCATCCTTGACTTTCCTTGCATTACACGCAATCGCAACCTTCCTCGATAGTGTGTGTAGTACGCAATAACGAGTTTTACTAAACAACAATATGCTATTAAAATATTATTAAAACTAGCCGTTATGAATAGTAAAAACCACTTTTGGAAATTGTGTAAATTTTATTTTCCAAAATGGAATTAATTTTTGGATTCAGAATATCGAAATTAGCTTAGGGTGAAATTTTGGTACTTTTCGGATAAATTTCATTTTCAGATGAATAGTGAAAATTACTAAATTTTAATTAAAAACAACCTTTTTAATCGAAATAATTAATAGTGATAAATTATTAATTTGAGTGGTTTTAAAGTATATTTATAATATATTTTTACAATTTAATACAATTTTGGTCATTGGATGTAATTTCACATTTAAACCAGACATAAACAAGTGTCAATCTTTTGATAGTTATTATCTCTTAAGAACACGCTATTTGTTTTGACGAAGGGAATTAATTTTTAAATTAATTAATGCAACTGATATGTTTTGAATTTGGTAAAATAGACATCATTTTTGAGTTCATAATATCAAATATAGCTTAGGCCTAATTTTTGGTATTTTTCTGGAAACTTTCATTTTTTGAAGAATAGTGAAACCACTAAGTGGTAGTTAAAAAAATTAAATTTTTCATAAAAATTAATTTTACCTCTTCTGTGAGTGGAATTTCAAAAATCCTAGAGACACGGTTGATGTCAGTAAGTAAAATGTGGTTCAATGAGATGAAAATGATTTTTGGTGAATAGTAACTTTTTATTTTTTTACCACGGTTAAAAGTAAATAGGGTAATTAAGGGTAAAAATGATATTATTATTACCCTAACACATGTCCTAATTCTATTGGATAAGTGTAATTAGACCAAAAACAACCTTAGGAATAAAATATGACCATTTAGGCCCACTTAGATTAGATTAGGACATTTATTATTAATTTATTTAAAGAAGGGTTAAAATAGTTAAAATCAAAGTTTAATAAGTATATCATTTTTAATATAGGGATATACATAATATAAAGTCGACTATAAATATTAATTATAAATTTAAAAAGATTTCCTACATAATGATATTTTATTTCTAATTTTTAGACTTTAAATAAGTTAATTTATTTATGACACAAAGATGATGCAGTAATTATCTTATTAATGAAATATTGACATAATTGATGTTATAAATACCCAAATAAATGTAATTTGAGACTTTTTATGAATTAAACAAATTTTATAGGTTAATATGACATGTTAGTATTGATTTAATTAACTTGTTTCGAACTAATCATTCTGTTATGATTTTCACAAAAATAAATTACTAAATAGTGTCAAAATTGACATAAAATAGTTTTTTAAAACAAATATTATATTATTAATTGTTATTTTATTCCTAAAAATCTAAGGTTCGTAAAAATGACTTAGATAAGACTATATATATTAATAATAAACAACTTGGGGTTCTTTTGGCTTGTTATAGTAAGTTTATTAACCTTATAGTGCAAGAAAACAAGAAGACAAGGTAAGAGTAAAATTATTTAACTTAAAGTTAAATCAAATTGATAAGGTTAAAATAGAAACCTAAACTTGTCCAAATTATATGGGTTGAATTAATTTATACCCATACCCACCTTAGCCTCGAAATAAATCAATTTGGAGCTATTTAATACCGAATATGACATTATAATAAATTAATATTTTTAGTTTTTCCAAAGGGGTCCCTCTCCTCCCTTATAAAAGGGCACCTCCTCCCTCTCTTCCTCACACCACTTTGAGCCTTCAATCTCGGCCAACCCCTGCCAAATTATCTTCTCCACTTCCCTAGAAACATCCTAGAGGTCCTGGTCTTCTTCAAAGACCAAGTTTAGTGCCCTAAAAGTAGGTCTCAAAGAAGCGCTTCAAAGAAGAGGTAATGTCCGTTACCGATTCTTTGAACTTTATTTCTTCTTCCACTTCTTCTTATTAGGTTGTTTCATTATGAAGTAATAACATCAGTATCACTCATATACTGATATGTTATTATAAGTATGAAACAACCCTATTTCACCATCTAACCATCCTACGGAAAATGAAATCACGGCGCGTGCGTACGTACGGAATACCGTCTCCACGCCGTGGTGAAATCTATTTTCCACCACCACCTTACTTGGATGGGTATAATGGTGTACATAATAACTATATATGATTATTGTAAAGTGATATTGATTCTGAAATAGTATACATACACTCTAATACAATTCCACTATCATGAGAACGATATCATCGCTCGTGCGTACGTACAGACTACCGTCTCCACGACGCGATGAGATTTATTCTCCACGTTAACCATTCATGAATGATTATAAAGTATATATAATAAGTAATCATGAAATATATGACATAATAATTATACTGGATTTATGTGTATATATATTTATTTCATATACTTAATTCCATTCAACTCAATAAGGAAACGAAAACAGCGTTCATGCGTACGAATGGCCTACCGTCTCCATGAACGGTGTATTTCTTTCCATTTACTGATCTATTATATATATGTATATTCTGAATATATATTATATATAAATCATTTTTTATATTCTGTAATTAAGTAATCATGATCTAAGTAATCATATGAATAATTACAAGTCAAAACACGGACGACAAATGAAACGATTTTACCCAAAACGCTCTTTAACATGGAATTTACAAAAGAACGGGTAATATAAAGTCATAAGTGAACCATATAAGATATCATAAAAATGAGTATGATTCTGGAATAAGTCAATGACATTATTTAAATAATTATACTGGAGGTTTGGACACTTACAAAGCAAATCAAACCTAAGGTAAGGGATAAATTTTCAATCTCATTTTTATCTGAGATTGCTTATACATAAGTATTTACTGGGGTTACGTTTATCATCCATGACCACGTTTTCTAAAAATGTTTACCATTATTCCAGGAATGTTTAAAGTCATTTTTAACCTTTATTGACTTTTTACCACATTGTATGAATGGAATCTTTCCTTTGGTTACCATATAAGGTACTTTTTGACTTCTCTGACAAAAGTATGAGGAGAATGTTATTTTTAACTTATACAGTGTGAATGGATTTTTACGGTTTTCATAACGCCTCATTTTCAAGAAGCTTACTCTACAAGATTGCATGATTATTTTCAACAAAACCCTTATCTTTTAAAATTTCATGTAATTTTGTGAAAAGAAAATGATTTTAAAGAAGAAAGGATATTTTCCTCAATAATTCATTTCAAGTGTTTTTTCAAAACTATTTTCCATCTAAGATGACATTATTTCATATGTATGTTTCAAGTAAAATGTCTCTATGATTTAAATGGTTTCAATTTTCTTATGATGAAATGATATCAATTTTTTATGGATTATGATGGCATGATGTTTAAGAATCCCATTTTATTACATGGGTTATGCTATGATGTATGATTTATAATTTTGTGGCACACGAAAGAATGATTTCAATATGAGATGGGTGTGACCTATATCTCCCTCCAATGCATTGGGTAAAGATTTATATCTCATGAGATAGACATGGCTGGAATGGAAAGTTAACCCGGTTCAGTAATACAGGACTGGAACGAGGAATGAACTCGATTCAGAAAGGGACTTTGTCCACTAAGATGGTCTTGGCAGCAATGCCTTGGCTACTATAGAAATAATATCATGTGCTTAATGGTTACCACAATTACATGCTTTATTCCCATGCTATTTTATCATTCTTAATGTTTCTTTATGATCTATGCCTTACGTACTTCCATGTTTTATGTCATTTCTCAATATTTTGATGTTTAAACATTATGTTCATGTTTTTAAGTTCAAATTTATATGGTAGGTTTTATTTTATCCATGCTTACCCTTACTGATCATTTGAGCTCACCATTTTTATGTTTTCTTTTCCCCATGATATAAATAAAGGTTTTAGGAAAGAAAAAAAAAGGGGAAGATCTTTATGGGAGATGTTGAAGATCTTTCACCACGATTAGAAGATTAAGTTCCAAGTTTCCAAAGACACTAAACTATTACGGTCCTTGTGTGTATGTTTTTGTTATGTATTAAGTATTCCGCTAAAGTAATGTAATATCCATGTACTTCAAGATTCGGGTCTCTACATTTGGTATCAGATGAAATGTTTATTCAACCTTTGGAAACTAGGATGCGAAAATGTTAGTGAGATCCCTAGAGATATTTCTAAGGTATGTCTAGGGATGTCCCTAAGGATAAGTATACGTATAGGATATAGTCCTAGAACTACGGTAATGATATTAGAATTTAACCTACGATGTTAGATATTGAGGGTGATCCCCCTTTACTATGTTTTTTTCCCTAGCATGATTTTTTCCTCTCACGCTATTCTTTTTGGGTTTTAGAAAATGGCTGGAAACAGGAAGATTCATGATAATGGAGGATATGACGGACAATGGAATGATATTCTTCATGAGAAACCAAATGAAACGGGATTTGGAATTCTAAACATCATTATTATGCCTAATCATCAATCTCATAATATGATCAATAATATCAACTTTGGTAAGTTTCCCGACTCAGATAATAAGAGAAAGATGGAGTTTCATGATGATCATAGAGGAAAAAAAGTTCAATTTCCCTCATGTAAATCATGTGGGAAGAGGCATCGAGGAGATTGTTTCAAGGGAACTAGAAGATGCTTTGGGTGTGGAAAAGAAGGACACAAAGCCAGTAAGTGCAAAGGAAAAGGTTCAGTTAACACCATGGATGAGGATCATGGTATTGCTATGATATCAACAATGGTTAAATGTTTTAAATGTGGAATGTACGCGCATTATGCAAACCAATTCCCTAAGGGAAAGTCTCATGAAGAGAATCAGTACAGCCGTATGGGTAGTATTTATGTTGATGATGATGAATAGACTACAAATGATATGTGAGATGAAAGAATTGTTGAAGCTCGGTCAATGGTTTATGAAGGTAGTGGAATGATTACAAGTTTATCAAGTGTAATGTTGTATAAGTAATCTCATGGTACTATGGAATAAAGAGACATCTAAGGATTATTACACTATTATCTTTCCTTAAGAATTGAAAGTGTATGATTAATGGTACCAGTATCCATTAAAGGTTATTCAGATATTTTTGGAATGTATATGATATGCGCATAATGAAGGGATAAGAAGAAAATTAAATGTTTGATAGTATTCATGAGCTCATGACTGATATAAGGAGAAGGTTATATCATGGTTTGAGTATATAAAATTTTTGGATTTTGGTATATGGAAGGAGTTAACTTTGGACAACATTCATGTTTTCACTAAGGTTTAATGGGTATTCATTTTTCAAGAGAATACATGATCAAGGTATTCACATGATTGGAATGTGACCAACAAGATATATGGGGGATAAATGATGGTATTCACATGCTTGGTTGATGACATTTCAAGTAATCATTTTTTTTATACTATGAGCTTGGACCGAAGTATTTTAGATAATCCTAAAGATTGGAATGGATTATGTTAGACATAATTTAGTATTGTTTAAGGATAGAACTTTTTTTTGATATTATTTATGTGATGTTATAGTAATGTAGTTTTAGAAAAAGGACAACCTGCAGGACGGGCGACAGCCCATCGCGTCGGACATGGCTGTGGGAATCGAACCCACAACCGAAGTGTGACTGGCCTTTATTGCCTACCATTGGCCTACAGGATGACCCTGGTTAGTAGAAACTAGTATTATTTTATTAGGTGGTATGATATATGATGTATAAGTTCATTTTTGGAACCATATACGATTAATCTAACCATAAGATAGACTTATAAATTTTGCTAACCTTTTGTTTGAAACAGATGGAATGAACCATCATTCTATCACATGATCTTCTAACACATCACGAATAACAAATTCAACTTCATTTCTTTAAGGGATGAAGTGGAAATTGTTCAATTCACGAACAACAGTGAGATTGTACCAAAATCATGAAAGTATTTCTTTTAATTCATCAACTTTAGGGAAATGATCTTGAAAACCAAAAATGTTGTCCTAGTGCTCTTATATCTAATAAATCAGATGGTACCTTAGATCGTCACAAATTTATGGATTTGTGATTGCTGGCTTCTCCATATCCATGTTCTCTACCACTCTCCATCAGAACATGATGGTTAGATTTCTCTTCCATATCCATATTTTCACCTATGTGGAAACCCAGTGATTAGTTTATTTGGGTAACCGTTACGTTTCCTACTTTTGTTTTTAAAGATTGGTTTTGGTATTCCTTTTTACGATGTGGGTTTTTATTAAATAAACTTTCAAGTAGTAAACCATTTATAACCCCGACGAATTTCGAGGGCGAAATTCATTCTAAGGGGGGTAGAATGTAACACCCCGAGATTTTATGAAAAAATATTCTTTTTAATTTCATTAATATCTTGTGTTGTACGCTACACAAAAAGGAGCTTGCACAACATGCATCCTTGACTTGCCTTGCATTACACGCAATCACGACCTTCCTATATAGCGTGTGTAGTACGCAACAACGAGTTTCACTAAACAACAATATGCTATTGAAATATTATTAAAACTAGCTGTTATGAATAGTAATAACCACTTTTTGAAATTTTGTAAATTTTATTTTTCAAAATGGACTTCATTTTTGGATTCGGAATATCGAAATTAGCTTAGGGTGAAATTTTGGTACTTTTCGGATAACTTTCATTTGCTGATGAATAGTGAAAATTACTAAATTTTAATTAAAAACAACCTTTTTAATCAAAATAATTAATAGAGATAAATTATTAATTTGAGTGGTTTTAAAGTATATTTAGAATATATTTTTACAATTTAATACAATGTTGGTCATTGGATGTAATTTCACATTTAAACCAGACATAAACAAGTGTCAATCTTTTGATAGTTATTATCTCTTAAGAACACGCTATTTGTTTTGACGATGAGAATTAATTTTTAAATTAATTAATGCAACCGATATGTTTTGAATTTGGTAAAATAGACATCATTTTTGAGTTCATAATATCAAATATAGCTTAGGCCTAATTTTTGGTATTTTTCTAGAAACTTTCATTTTTTGATGAATAGTGAAACCACTAAGTGGTAGTTAAAAAAAATGAATTTTTCATATAACTTAATTTTACCGCTTCTGTGAGTGGAATTTCAAAAATCCGAGAGACACGATTGATGTCAGTAAGTAAAATGTGGTTCAATAAGATGAAAATAATTTTTTGTGAATAGTGACTTTTTACTTTTTTTACCACGGTTAAAAGTAAATAGGGTAATTAAGGGTACAAATGATATTATTATTACCCTAACACATGTCCTAATTCAATTGGATAAGTGTAATTCGACCAAAAACAACTTTATGAATAAAATATGACCATTTAGGCCCACTTGGATTAGTTTAGGACATTTATTAATAATTTATTTAAAGAAGCGTTAAAATAGTTAAAATCAAAGTTTAATAAGTATATTATTTTTAATATTAGGTTATACATAAGATAAATTCGACTATAAATATTCATTATAAATATAAAAATATTTCCTACATAATGATTTTTTATTTGTAATTTTTAGACTTTAAATAAGTTAATTTATTTATGACACAAAGATGATGCAGTAATTATCTTATTAATGAAATATTGACATAATTGATGTTATAAATACCCAAATAAATGTAATTTGAGACATTTTATGAATTCCAATAATTTTCTAGGTTAATATGACATGTTATTATTGATTTAATTAACTTGTTTTGAACTAATAATTCTGTTATGATTTTCACAAAAATTAATTACTAAATAGTGTCAAAATTGACATAAAATAGTTTTTTAAAACAAATATTATATTATTAATTGTTATTTTATTCCTAAAAATATAATGTTAGGCCAAATGACTTATATAATGTTATATATATTAATAATAAACAACTTGGGGTTCGTTTGTCTTGTTATAGTAAGTTTATTAACCTTATAGTGTAAGAAAACAATAAGACAAGGTAAGAGTAAAATTATTTAACTTAAAGTTAAATCTAATTGATAAGGTTAAAATAGAAACCTAAACTTGTCCAAATTCTATTGGATGAAGGGATTTAGACCCATACCCACCTTAGCCTAGAAATAAATTAATTTGGAGCTATTTAAAACCGAATATGACTTTATAATAAATTAATATTTTTAGTTTTTCCAAAGGTGCCCCTCTCCTCCCTTATAAAAGGGCACCTCCTCCCTCTCTTCCTCACACCACTTTGAGCCTTAACTCTCGGCCAACCCCTGACAAATTATCTTCTCCACTTCCCTAGAAACATCCTAGAGGTCCTGGTATTCTTCAAAGACCATGTTTAGTGCCCTAAACGGATGTCTCAAAGAAGCGCTTCAAAGAAGAGGTAATGTCTGTTACCGATTCTTTCAACTTTATTTCTTCTTCCACTTCTTCTTCTTAGGTTGTTTCATTATGAAGTAAAAACATCAGTATCACTCATATACTTATATGTTATTATAAGTATGAAACAACCCTATTTCACCATCTATCCATCCTACGGAAAACAGAATCACCGCGCGTGCGTACGTACGGAATACCGTCTCCACACCGTGGTGAAATCTATTTTCCACCACCACCTTACTTGGATGGGTATAATGGTTTACATAATAACTATATATGATTATTGTAAAGTGATATTGATTCTGAAATAGTATACATACACTCTAATACAATTCCACGATCATGAGAACGATATCATCGCTCGTGCGTACGTACGGACTACCGTCTCCACGACGCGATGAGATTCATTCTCCACGTTAACCATTCATGAATGATTATAAAGTATATATAATAAGTAATAATGAAATATATGAAATAATAATGATACTGTATTTATGTGTATATATATGTATTTCATCTACTTAATTCCATTCAACTCAATAAGGAAACGAAAACAGCGTTCATGCGTACGTACGGCCTACCGTCTCTATGAACGGTGTATTTCTTTCCATTTACTGATCTATTATATATATGTATATTCTGAATATATATTATATATAAATCATATTTTATATTCTAGAATTAAGTAATCATGATCTAAGTAATCATATGAATAATTACAAGTCAAAACACGGACGACAAATGAAACGATTTTACCCAAAAAGCTCTTTAACATGGAATTTACAAAAGAACGGGTAATATAAAGTCATAAGTGAACCATATAAGATATCATAACAATGAGTATGATTCTGGAATAAGTCAATGAAATTATTTAAATAATTATACAGGAGGTTCGGACACTTACGAAGCAAATCGGTCCTAAGGTAAGGGATAAATTTTCAATCTCATTTTTATCCGAGATTGCTTATACGTAAGTATTTACTGGGGTTATGTTTATCATCCATGACCATGTTTTCTAAAAATGTTTTTATAAAATTTTTACCATTCTTCAATGAATGTTTAAAGTCATTTTTACCCTTTATTGAATTTTTACCACATTGTATGAATGGAATCTTTCCTTTGGTTACCATATAAGGTACTTTTTGACTTTTCCGACAAAAGTACGAGGAGAATGTTATTTTTAACTTAAACGGCGTGAACGGATTTTTACAGTTTTCATAAAGCCTCATTTTTAAGAAGCTTCCTCTACAAGATTGCATGATTATTTTCAACAAAACCCTTATCTTTTAAAATTGCATGGAATTTTGTGAAAAGAAAATGATTTTAAAGAAGAAAGGATATTTTCCTCAAGAATTCATTTCAAGTGTTTTTTCAAAACTATTTTCCATCTAAGATGGCATTATTTCATATGTATGTTTCAAGTAAAATGTCTCTATGATTTAAATGGTTTCAATTTTATTATGATGAAATGATATCAATTGTTTATGTATTATGATGGCATGATGTTTAAGAATCCCATTTTATTATATGGGTTATGCTATGATGTATGATTTATGATTTTGTGGCACATGAAAGAATGATTTCAATATGAGATGGGTGGGACCTATATCTCCCTCCAATGCATTGGGTAAAGATTTATATCTCATGAGATAGACATGGCTGGAATGGAAAGTTAAACCAGTTCAGTAATATAAGACTGGAATGAGGAATGAGCTCGATTCACAAAGGGACTTTGTCCACTAAGATGGTCTTGGCAGCAATGCATTGGCTACTATGGAAATCATATCATGTGCTTAATGGTTGCCACAATTACATGTTTTATTCCCATGCTATTTTATCATTCTTAATGTTTCTTTATGATCTATGCCTTACATACTTCCAAGTTTTATGTCATTTCTCAAGCTTTTGATGTATAAACATTATGTTCATTTTTTTAAGTTCAAATGTATATGGTATGTTTTATTTTATCCATGATTACCCTTAATGAGCATTTGAGCTCACCCTTTTTATGTTTTCTTTTCCCCAGGATATATAGAAAGGTTTTAGGTAAGAAAAAAAAGGGGAAGATCTTTATGGGAGATGTTGAAGATTTTTCTCCACGATTAGAAGATTTCGTTCCAAGTTTCCAAAGTCACTAAACTATTACGGTCCTTGCGTGCCTGTTTTTGTTATGTATTAATTATTCTGCTAAAGTAATGTAATGTCCATGAACGTCAAGCTTCGGGTCTCTACATATATCATTTAGAAAATGATAAAAATATTCCTTTTAAACTATTTTAAAAAAAGTCAAACATGGATAAAAATGATGTTAAAAATTCATAGTATAATATTGAAAACCTTCTTTTATTTTTCTTAAAACAATAATATTAAAGAAAATTGTTTTTTGTTCAAAGTGAGAAATGAAGTTTATATTCCATAAAAAATATTTTTGGTCTCTTTAGTACATAATGTGCGTTAAATGATAAAAACATGTATTTTCAAGAAATAACATCAGGTTAATAAAATTCATGAGTTTATTGATATATAGATCATATGTTTCATCATTGGAAAACATTATCATAAACAATGCCAATAAACAATGAAATTGTAACTTAAAACCCCTTACCTTTAGTTTTTTTTTGCTTTGAAAGCACTCTAACATCCTATATAATAAATTTAATTTTACAATAATTCTATACCATAGTCATGTTAATACTTATAATGTCACATATGATCCCATTATAATATTTCATCACCCACTTTTTTCAATAATTATTTTTTAAAACCATCATATTCGTGTGTTAAATGTTTCGTTTATCGTGAGTATTTTTGTTCAGTAGTTTCAGACCCTATAAATTTATCTTAGTTCCATTGAATATAGAATATTATTCAGAATATAAATTTCATATATATTAATTATATACATATTTATATTAATCCAATAAATTTATAGATATAAAAATATTACACCGTGCATGGATATGGTTGGTGGTACATACACGTGAACGATGTTTTCATTTTTGGATAGATAGAACAAAATAAAAAGTCAATATTAATTAGTATTTATATTATAACAATTATTTAAAATATATCAAATATACTTATAAAATTATTCCTTATTAACATCCAAGTAAAATATAAACAAAAAACAAATCACATCGCTTTGGGGAGGTGGTGGTCTACACATACGCACGAACGATGTTATTGTTTCCTAAAGGATTAGATCGTAAGTAGGTGGATGATGTTATATAATTAAAGAAGTATAATTGTGTTATAAATAAAATATATTATCATTAAATCCATCATAATATCCATCCATAATAGATGGTGATGAAAAATTATTTTTTTCTCTACATAGAGATGGTAAGTCGTATGTACGCACGATCAATTCTTTCTCTTCTCATTTAATGAGAAATAGTGTTTATAATGGTGTATTAAAAATAATAATGACATTCAAACATATTTAGGAAAAATAATTTATTATTTTATTATAAATACCATATATTTAGAGGATGTAAATAATAATGTAAAATAAATTGATCCGTTATGGAGATTAACTTTTCTTTGAAATGGTCCCTTTAGATCTCCTTTAAAGAGTGTTAGGTTTTGTCGTTTAGGAATACCATAACCTCTATAATGTGTCCATGTAAGTTTATAAGATAAATTTTCATAGTTTGGGAAAACTACAAGGCTCAAAGTGGTGTAAAAAAGTGAGGGATGAGGCTCTATTTTATAATTGAGGTTGGGGGCACCTTTGAAATTTATCAATAGATTAAATTATAATAAATTAATTCTCAAGAAAAATGCATCCAAATGGATATAGAATTTAATATAATGTTGTATAGGGTTGTAATAAAATAAAAATATATAATGTATACAAGTTTTGTGTCATTTTGAACCATATAATTTTGTTTAAGCCTTATTTAACCAATTTTAGTTTTAACTATAGTTACAACTTTTTCAATATTAAAGGGTTATAATTTTTACTTATAAGGTGATAATAAACCCATAAATGGACAATATAAGAAATTTTATACCATATAATATCCAAGTTGTCTTATTTCATGATTTTTAATATTTTAAAATAATTTTATAAAATATTATTTTGATAAAATATCAATTTTATCAATTTTGACATTATTCATTTAATTTTAATTAACATACATAAAGACAAAGCTAAATTTAAAATTAAAAATTTAAAAATTTAAATAAAATAATTATATTTCATATTCACCTATAATATTATCTTAACACTATAAATAACCCAAATTATATCACTTTAAATATTTTCCAAATCATTTATTTTATCTTTTGATTAACTAATAAAGTTTATTTTGTCATTATGTCAGAATTTAAGGTAATTATGTTACCTGAAAATTAGAAATAAATTTCAAAAATGAATATAGTTTCCTTATTAACAAGATTAATATTAATATTAGTTCATTAATATTTTTTCCCAATTGTAACACATAAAGGATATTTAAAACTAAGAGAGTGAAATTTTTTAACTTTCTTTGATTTAAATAATATATAAATACATTTCATGTAAAAGTGACTATTAAACTAATAAATTTAGAGAATCATGTTACAATGGTCGATTTACTTAAGTTAAATAAAAATTATATTGAAAAACTATGGCCTTATCACTTATTTTTAATCTATATAGACCTTATTTACCCTTCACTAAGGTGATAAATTTTACAATGGTTACTATTTATATTGACCAAAAATTAATGGGGCCAATTTACCAAATTTGAACCTTAAAATTATAAATATGTAATTCATTTTATCTAATTAAATACCAACTAATTTTAGAATATAATTATAAATTAAGTTCATAAAATGAGGAAAAAATGTTTTTTAGAAAAAAAAGTCGCATAAAACTAGATTAATTCATATAATATGCCTTGAAAAAAAATTGAATGTTTAAAACATTTGATAAATTAAGTAATACATAAATTTATTTAAAATATTTCATGAATGGAGATTAATTTAATTAATTAATATTAAAATACATTTCACATAAAAAAATTTCCAGAAGAAAAACAATATCACTTATATATTTAAATATTTTATGTTTTAAATTATAATCATTTGATAACGAATGAATTAATTTAATAAATGTATAAAACTTATTGATACCTAAAAATAAAATTTCGAGGTGATAACATATATATAATATTTTAATAATTCCTATGTGATTCTTCTAAACTCATTGTTGTGTGTAATTCAATCTATTGAAGAAATCAAATTATTTATGGAGAAATATTGTATAAAAATGATGGGTTGTTACAATTTAAAGTTTGGTTCATTAGTTTTATTTTATTAGTTATGAATAAGATCAATAAGGCTATATTAGGATCACCTGGATCGATGAGGTACTCTTTATGTTAATTTTCCATGGATAAATTTTATCATACATGATAAACTATGGAATATTTAAACTAATATGTTGGATATTATGTTATAGCATAGGTCCAATAAAAAAATTAAATATAATGGTTTTAAGCCCTTATATTTTGTTGGTATTCCATCAAGTGGTTTCGCAATGGGTATAAAAATTTAGGTCAAGAAATTTAATAATATTTTCAAAAAAATGGAAGTGTTTTGATACAATCCAAATGGTTTAAACATTTTATAAATCAGAGTGTAAATGGATGATGAATTTCCATTTAAAGTTATTAAGAAGAAAAGTAGAGGAGGATATGATTGACACATCCAAACATGAACTGGGGGACATTGATGGATGGAGTACATCCTTACATGGTTTATGTCATGCCCTATTAATGATTTAATATTATAGAAATCACTCCAAACAACCCACTGACACATTTGGGTTCAACCAGAGCTTTATCAAGACTATAAAAACATCACAAGCCCCATTTAGGGTCCAATAAACTCAAAATATTTACAAGAATATAAAAAATAAATAAAAAATATCTAATTTTATAAAACCATTTGATGGACTACGGAATGAGTCATTAATGAATTAAGATTAATTTAATGCTATTTTCATTCATTAAAAAATCCTCAAGTATAATTCTATATTACTTAATTAATTTTATTCAATGTATATTAATATTTATTGATCGCATTCAACGATAGACCCATGAATATTTGACATATTATTTATTTAATTTTAATTATTATAATAAGTTATATTTTGTAATAATTAATTATTAAATATAGTTTTTTCATTATTTTTATATCATACCTCCCATTTTATAATGTATAAGGGAATTCATGTCAAAATTTAAATTTTAAATATAATTATCATGTCTATAGTTCTCCTTGACAATGTGTGAGCACACTATTGTAAATATAAAGGTCCTTGCAATGAGATGACTTTAGATAAAAGTCAATATAAAACTAAACAAGAAAAAATACATGAGAGAATGAGGATGATGCAACTCAAGAAATTTTATAGCTCAATGAGTTTTTCTAGGCTCTTAGTTGGTCCATAATCTACTTGATGGATCCATTAGTAGTATATAGATCATTTTCAAGCCTTTATTTATTTATTCTTATCATGCCTGGATAATTATCATTTATGAAAATGTGCTGATTATATAAAAAACATAGTGTAGATGACAAGAATGCAAATAAAAATGAATAAATACACAATGAATGACCTTTATATTTACTTGGTTAATTTTTAAAAAGTGATCGAATAATTTTATTTACAAACAAGATAAATATAGTCATATTTCACTCATGAAGAAAATAAAAAAAATAAAAGAAAGTACTTAAATATATACTAATTCAATAATAACTTTTATCAATTGAATTTGAATGAAACAATAATTTTTCTTATTCTTCAACCATATTTGAGGATTAATCTTAATATAAATCTAAAATAATACCATTGGGTTGATTTAATAAATATTAGAATCAAATTAAAATTCATAGAAATCTTGATACAATTTTAGAGAAAAAATGTATAGTAAGTCTTAGCTTAGGTGTTACAAGAGTTTATAATCCACTCAAAAGATCTAGGTGTTGTGAGTTAATATAGTTGGACATCAAAAATACTACTTTAAAATTCTCTATGATATGGTGTAGCTATAGATTAAAATATTAAAAGAGGTTTGGAGGAGCCTTTTACACTAAAATATTCAATAAATTGAATACTCAGGATCTAATAATTCAAGGTTATCGGGATTTAAATAAAATATTGGGAGAAATTTCTTTTTAATAAATCAAGGATTTCTAAATAATTTTTAACCAATATAAAATTACTAATCAATAAAGTTTTATTTTTTTTTAATGGAAACTGATACCAAAAATTCATTATGATTGATATTGGATAGAAAACATGTCCTCACCAATACAAATTTCTATGAGTGGTATAGTTTCTTGTTTATAGTAATATTAAATGAGTGTAAATTTCTTGTATTAGAGTTACAACTACCAAATGAGCCACCTTAGGATAAAAAGAAGTGTGATAAAGATTCCTAAATGAGAGACATGTATGAAGAATTCTATATTTACAACACTAGTTTGTCAATAATGTCCAATGAGTTGTCCAATCATCTGGAGGACATGTATGGTTACACCATATTATCATATATACATAAACTATATGAGGAAAAGTTAAGGAAAAAATGGATGATATTATTAGCACATTGTACACATTTAAGTTGGAAGATATAATCAATTTTAGTTTGGATATTCCCAATATGATAGAGTACATTGATCGATTATCAAAGTTGGGATTTAGTTTAAATAATGATATTTCTCATACTTTCATCCTTCTCATCCAGTTACTCTATATCATTAAAAATATAAAATGAAAAAAAAGGATAAATTAGATCAATAACTTTTATCCAAGGTTATCAAAGTTGATAAGAATATAAAGAGAGATAAATATTTAGTTCCTATAGTAAACAAAAAGAAAGGAAATGTGGAATGGACAATGGAAAGTACGATGTTAAGGGTACCTTTACAATGTCCTTTTAAGAAACCAATTTTAAGGATAGGGAGGATATAAAAAGAGGTTATTTTCATCACATGTCATATTAAATGACAATGTAAGAGATATTTAAATTAATTGAATATAGAAAAATAAGAATCAACTAATTTAAAAATATTCAACATTTCATATAAAAAAATCACTTCTTAGGTATTAGAAGAAATGTATGACTCAAAAATAAATTCATGATAACATGGATATCCACTTCCTCTGACATATGTATTTAAATTACCTATATCATTCATAAAAGTTCAATATACACCTGATGGGTGTATGTAGGGTTTGAGAATAACCATCCCAGTAGGGTCCCATCAAGTGTTTCATTAGAAATATTTGTTAAGTAATGAAATAATGATGGATTGAAATTAATAATACGAAAACTATTTCATTTAAATTTTAAAAATAAAGTAATAGGGAAAAAGATTTTTAGTAATTTATGCATAAAAATAGTGAATCATGTAAACATGAATTTTCAACCAAGAATCAAGGGATTTTCCCAACAGTAAATATGGTCAAGGTTCCCTAATATCCTTGTACAAATCCATAACCAAAAAAAGTATGATAAATTGTGCACATGTCACTTACCAGAGTGGGGCCCTAAACTAGTGAGGAGAATCACTAGTCTGAGTAGATTCCTTCACTAGTGATTTAATTTATAATTAACTAAGATGATTGGCATTAATATATAGTGGGGTATCTATCTTAGCTTTTGTACCCAGGCACCAAAGATTTACATAAAGCATAACCATTATTAGAAGGATGAAACTTCATTATGAGTTTAATTTTTCTCAAAAAGGAATATTATTTCATGTAATTATTTTATAAAACCATATAATGAATCCATATAATTGAAAACCATCATTTACCTAGAAATAATTTCATTGAAAAATAGTTAATAAGGTAAAAAATTATCTATTAAAAATATTATTTGAGGACCATTTTAGTTGATATAAATAAATAAAGGTTTTAGAGAGTAATCATATAAATTATATCAGTCCAAAAAATGGAGTATAACTTTTTAAAACATCAATTTAAAAGATCAAGTAGATATTACTCTCCAAAAATGATAACACATGGAACCACCTCACTTTAGTCAATGAAACCATAATTAGTTGATGTAAAACCATTAAAATTGAGGTGCAATAACCCATTCCACTTTATCAAAATCCCTAAACAATAAGACCCCTTGCCTAAAATTTGTTTTCCATAAAACCTAAGGCACTGTAGCTATATTGGAATAAGAAACTCAATGGATTGGGATGGAAGAGACTATAAGAGAATAATTAAACCATTACTTAATGATTTTTTTTGTTTCTATATGAATAATCCATAACAGTTCAAGAGTAGTGGGAGAAGAGAAAGTAAGGTTGATATTTGAAGGCATGAAAAGTTCAAAAAATGGACAAAGTAGAGAAAATTGTTCAAATTCAAGAAGATAAATAAGGGTAATTTTATAGTTTTAATTTTTTGGGAAATCCACTTAGTTTGACTACATGGTTTGGTAAACTATTCTCACACCATTTTCATGGCCCTAAAACCCATTCCCAGGATAATATAATTTTCCTTGTCCGTGTATGTTTAATTTGTATTATTTTCACAAACCATGTGCCTCTCAACCTACGTGATGTTAATCCATATAGTTTTTTTTAACCTATGTAATATTAAGATAAATGGTTACCTTTAACCATGTTCTAACCACACACCTCCCACTAAAATTTGGTCACCTGATATATGATTAATCCCATGATTACAAATAATCACGCCTTAACCAGGAAGATCCCATTATTGCATATTATTCCAATATTTTTCAAGGATTTTTACACAAAATCAAGAAATCAGGATAAAAATCAATAGATAATGAATCTTATATCTAAAAAAGATGATGGGTGGGTGACATTCATGGCCTTCCACATCATGGTGTAGATCACCTCTTCAAAACACAACCTAGGAAGTTACAGGTGATCCATTACCCATAGTCTGAGAATTTAATAATTACTAACACATTTTGAAATATAATTTTTTCTCATAGTTTGTCCCTTAATTTAAAATGAATAGAGATACAATGAATTATCATGGGGTTATCTTTCCCGAGTGGATTGTTCATACATAGTGCAACTTATAATGTTGTGGTGTGATTTCTTTATTCTAGAAAAAACACCTCCCACATATTAAAAACTTATAAAAACTATATGTGACCGACCTATAATGATTCCAGGGGTATTTTAGAGGATTTCATCATTTCTCTATCTACAAAAACAAAACAATAAAAGCATGTTTTAATTTTTTCTAATAAACCCTACCATTCAGGTTTTTGAAAACATACTCCTATAAACTATATATTCAAATACCATTTTTCAATTACAAACTGCATCTTTAGTATAACACCATAATATTTTAAAACTTATTTTCTTTAAAAAAAATATGTTCTATGGAGAGCTTAAATAAACCATGATATATTACAAAAAAATTATTATTTAAATATGATTATTATAACCTAACACTTAGTTTGGCGGGTGTGAATGGGAATAACCTTATTATAATATATATATATATTATTTCTTAATAAAATTATTATTCAATATTAAATTTGTTAATAATTAATTTTAAATGAAGAAAAAATATTTTTAAGGAAAAATAATTATTTTTCATACAACTTATTTTATGTGTCCAGCGTATTTTTATCTTAATAGAATAAATTAATCACTATTGAAAATTATTTCAGATAAAATAATTATATTATACATTTAATTTAAATAATTAATATTCATTTAATTATGGTTATTATAATATGAAAAAGAATAATGTCATTTTATTTTTCAAAAATATATATTCATCACAAATAGTTTTTATTGTATTTTGTACATAGATATTATCATTAGTTTAGATAAATTTTAGATATTTTATTTGAAAAAATAGACATGAGTTTTTAAATCAAAATTTTATATTAGTTTGAGGAAGAATTTTTTTGGATTTTTTTGAAATTATTGAATTTTGAGTGAATAGTGAAAATATCAATTTTGCAAAAATGTAACTTCTTATCATTAAATAAAGTAATTTAATAGTATATATGAATTTTATACTTAGTTTTAAATTAAAATAAGATAAATTTGATTAAAATAATCAAATTAATTACATGAGAGTAAACATTGTATTTGATTTTTATATAAGTTCATTTTTATGCTTAAAACATATTTTTCTAAAAATTGTTTTTGTTACATTTTGTGAACTTATATTAAAATTAATTTATGAAAATTTACCAAATTAAATAATGAAAAAATTATTTCATATTTGAAATTAGGAGATTCAAATTTGGAAAATATTTCTCTATTATTTTTACTCATTATGAATAGTAACTGTGTTAAATAATTGTCATCTCGATAAGGGTATACAGGTAAAACGGGGTTAAACCTATGAGATAAGGCCTAAAAAATCATTAACACTTGAATTTATTCTATTGGATGATTTTATTTAGAAAATCAATCCTATATATGAAAATTTGTAAATTTATTTCCAATTTACTTTGATTATAACTTTTATATAATTTTAAGAAAATGATAAAGACAATATGTCACTTTCTTGATTTTAATTTCTACTATATATAGTCAAAGGGGAAAAAGAATTTATGAATGAATATAATTTTTTATTTTTAACATAAAGAAATTATTTTATGATATTAATTTATAAAAAAATTTAGTAATGACACACTTACCTTAAACGCTTATCCAACATTGGAACAATGCTTGTGTAAGAAGTCAAAAAACAATTTATATCATTTTAATTATAATAAAATTAAAGTTTTTTGGTATAATTTTTTCCTATAATGAATTTATTATGTAATTATAAACTATAAATGGTGTAAAATTTGTTTATATTTTAATTCCATTCTTTACTTGATGTCTTGGGTATCAAATTAATGGAATAGTCTCAAAAATAATTTTAATGATATATTATGATAAAAAATATTTTATTTAATGATTTAAAAGTAAAAATACAAATAGAAAAAAATTTATACTAAAAAGGTTAAATTCGCATCCATGGATCATTAATAAGAAACTATTGACCATATATTTAAATTTATGACCTTAAAATGCTAAAAAAAATGTGTCATTATAGTTAAGGTTAAAAACGGTTAATGAGGGTGTTAAACTAAAATAAAAGGACTGAAATATAACTTAAATATATCCAGATTTTATTTTTTGAAGTTATTTTAACCTTATAATTTCTGAAAATTGAAATTATATCCATTTGGTGACACTTGAAATGATTATTATATATATTATATTTTATTATTTTAAGTAATTTCAAGTGTATACTTTACCTCACATATAAAAGGGAACCCCCACTCTTATCTTACACACACATCATGAGACTTTGAATTCATACAATATCATTCAAACCTTTCTCCCCATGTTCTAGAGGTTCTTTTATCCCCAAAATTCAATCCTATAAATCTTAAGGTGTAAGCCAAGGTATGTTTTCCAAACAAGAGGTATAACTCTTAACCCAGCATTTTCATGTTTATTTATTCTTCTAAAACCCTTAAATATTCTATAATAATGATGATAAGATAATAAAATTATCTTATAAATATTTAAATATTATTATTATTTTGTAAAAATCTTTTATCATCTCCTTTTTTATCCTATGGGAAATGGAAACATCACTCCTATTTCTGTGTGGACTACCACATCTACAAAGTAATTTGTTTCGTTTCCTATCATAAAATATTATATATAATTAAAATTATTTAATTATATGAATATATATGATATTTATTACACAATTATTATTATATAAATATAATATATTACTTACCTTATTAACCTTTCTATCTCTTAGAAATTGATAACTTTGCTCATCCGTACATGTTGAAAATCACCTCAATGAAGCGATGTGGTTCATTTTTCATGTGTAAAATTAATGGATGATTCTTAAATTTCAGTTAATATAAAAATATTATAAATATTTAATGATTAATATTATATATATTATGAGATAATAACCCATTTTACCATGGTTAACCTATCGAATTTGTTTTGTGGATTATGAACTGAACATCCTCAAAATGTCAGACCTAAACTTAATTGATTTAATAACTATATAATACATGGTAATTAATTATGATAAATTAATTTACCTAAAAAATTTTCATGATCAATTAAATAATTTATATAAGTATATTATATGTGACATAAAGAATGTACATGGAAAGTTGATAGATGAGGTAAGATATTTTTCATCTCAGTTTCCTTTCATTGAGAATTATGTCATTTTCACAACATGTTTTCTTTTATATAGTGTATGAACTACCTTATTGATGTATTTTATCATTAATTTCATATAATTAAAGTTTTTTAAAAATAAATTTCAGGTTATCTTATTCAGAATGCTTGTATATCAAAAGTTATGAAATCCTAAGGGATTTATCTTCAAAACCTTATTTTATCGTATTATTTTCTAATATCTTCCTTTCATGTCTATGTTCATTAAAAACTTCAATAATTTATTTATATATACATAAAAGTATTTTAAATTTCATTTTCAACTACTTTTTACTTTCTTATAAAAGTTTTAAAACCAAATTTTTTTACATTTTTCATATGATTCACTTTTGTCTCCTTTTACCAAAGTGAAAAATAATGTTTTGTTGATATATATGGCATGAAAAAAATTTCCAACGATCATGTGCTTTATATATTATTAATAATAATCAATAATTTTTCATATTTTCCAAAGAAAATGATATTTAAATTTTTTTGAAATTTTTCATTTTAAAGTAATTTCAAAAAAAGATATATTTATACCTATTTTCTAATGATAATAAAAAATATTTTTATAGGGGGTTCAAATGAGTTTTTGAAGGGTTTTTTGGTGAAAATGTGAAATATTATAATTTTTCATGGTTTTTACTTGATAAATATATATTATTACTCACGACTGTGATATATCACATGACTATGGGTGAGACCAATATAGTTATCCAATGCATTGTGTAATGATAAAGCCTTTGAAGAAAAAAATAGTGATATAATGATGTAAGTATATCTTCTTTAATTAATTTGAATTCAAATTATACTAAAATGCGTTAAAATAAGTTAAAACATATTATCAATAAGTTTCTCATAGATACATATATTACTATTATTAAAGGGGTTTTTTATGGAAATATTTTTATTTCATGAGGTAATGAATTTTTATGGAGTTTTAAAGTTGAATTTTTTTTAAAAATGTTTTCATGAGATTACACATGGTTCAATATGCCTTTATTGTTTTTTATTCTTAATAACCAATTATCAAATTGTGTATTTTACAAAAGGTTTATTTTTAATTATGTAAATTTTTAATTTATGTGATCAAAAATTTTTTGGGAAAAAGGTAAATATGTTAATGGGATTTGATTTTTTCTATAATAAAATATTTCAATTATTTTTATATCCCTTAACAATATTTTCATTCTCACCAAATGTTTTTAAATTATTTTCATACTGCCTGAGGAAGAGTATAAAATATTATAATGTCTAGCTCAATATAGAAAAAATTACTTGAATGATGAAGTTTTGTTAAGAATTAAATATGTTTGTCAACTTAATAAATCTAGTTTTTATGAAAAAATTTAACATTAAGTGGAAGTTTCCCAATTTTTATATAATAGTTTTTTCTAATTATCTAAAACTACAAACTGAAAATATTCTTGAATTATAATAAAATTAAACCCTTATTATCAATCAAATAATTATGGGTTATTTATCTTATGAAGCCTTATAGTTTGTATCACAGAAAATTTTTAGATAAATTTATAGGTATGGATGATTTAGATGAGGATATTTTAAGAGTTTTACATGCTATAATGCATTAATAATTCAAAGGTTCATAAAATGTATAATGTAATGGATACCCTTTTATGTTTTATAGGATGAGTGATTAATATGATTAAGGTTATTTTGGGAGACATTTATGGAAATAGAACCATTGGGTTTTTTATAAGTATTGGTGAAAAAGTTATTTGAGGAATAATGCTTTCATATTTTTTAGACATAATTCAAAAGGAATTGATAACCATTAGGGTTAATATTTTCCTTGATGTTGAGGTAATTCTGTTTAATTGAGATAAAAAATTAATTACATTTAGGAATTATATGATCTATCATATAGATGGCCATGAGACTGAAATTTGATTTAGTGACTATGTGATTAAAGTTATTTTTGAAGAATTTCACTATTTTTGTAAAAAAAATATGATAAAAGAAAATGGAAATTTTAATTTATGTTTATAAATAAATTTTGAATTATTTTTTATAAGTGCATATGATTTTATTATGGCATTATAGTTATTCAATATATTTATGGAAAGGATTAGTATATTTTAGAGATTATATGATTAGGGAATACAAATTTTTTGTATGTGACTTTATGAGTTATTAATGTTATTTAAAGAAAAAATTTAAGTTTATCTTGGACTAATATCCATATTTCAAAGAACATTAATGTTAGTTATTTATGTAATTATTTAAGTTGAAATTTCGGTGTTATTTTTGAGGATCTAATGTTTAATATAGTATTTATTCATATTGTATATTATATTACCTTGAGATAAAAAAAATTATATTTAATGTCTAAAGAAACTTAGAATAACTTTGAATACATTTGGGGATCATATGATTAATTAGATATGTATTTGAGTTCTTCAGGCATGAAAATTTAATGTTTAATATTCATTTCTTAGAGTAATAGATGATTTAAAAGTCTAAAAACTTCTCAAAGCGCAAATAAATGATGGAATTTTTATTATTAAATAGAAATAAATTATGTAACTATATTTTCCCATTTTATTTATCTTTAAGGAAATATATGTTCTCATTATCATGTTTTCTATTACTCATTATTCTCTGGATTTTATTTTTATCCTCCATGTCAAAATTTTCACTTTCATCTAATATTCTCATTATGTGGGAACTCTATTATGTGTAATTCTAAGAGACCTTCATTTTTTCAATATCTTATTTTAAAAACAATTTTTTATTATCCATTTTTCTGATTTGATATATCAAATAAAGGATTCTTTTTAATTTTAAAAATGTTTTCCTTTCATAATCATAAGTTTTATATTCCACACCATAGAATTGATGTTAAAAAATGTTTTGAATCCTTTTTATGAGAAAAAAGATAAATTTTGGGTAATAAAATTTATTTATGGGGGTATAATATAATATCATAAATTTATATACCTTATTTTTCTGAAAATATATATTTGATAGAGAGCTTAAACGAAACCATTTTATATTATAAAAATATAATTATTTAAATATGACCATTATGAACTAGTCATTAGTTTTATGGGTATCAATAGGAATAAGAATATTAAGAAATATATATAAATTTTTTTTACTCAATATAATTGATAATAAATATTATATTTATTATAATTTGATTTTAAATGAAGATAGAATTCGTTTAATGAAAAAGAGATATTTTTCACAAAATTATTTTTATGTGTATAATGTATTTTTTCTTAATATATTAAATTAATCACTATTTAAAATTTTCTATAACTCAATAAGTATTTAATATATAAAATTTAATAAATTATTATTAATTTAATTATGGTTAATAGGAAAAAATGAGAATAAATTCATTTTATTCATTAAAAATACATTTTCTTCAAAAATGGTTTTTATTGAATTTTGTGCATGGATGATATAATTAATTTCTATGAAAATTAGAAATATTATTTTAAAAAAATGGAAATAATTTTTAAATCATAATTTCATAATTTTATTATGTTAATGTTTTTGTATTTTTCTAGAAAGATTTATTTTTTAGTGAATAGTGAAAAATACCGATTTTTGTAAATCATTAATTTACTTTTCTAAATCAAGTAATTTAAAAGTACCATTCAATTTTGGATCTGGTTTTTAAGTAAAATAATATCCATTTTACTGAAAATAATTATATATTTCCATAGTATTAAATATTATATTTTATTTTTTGTATAATTTTATTTGTATGTTTAAAAACACAATATTCTAAAAACCATTTTTCATTGAATTTAGTTCTCTTATATTAAAAGTAATTTCAACCACTTCTAAAAATTGAATATTTAAAAATAGATTTCATATTTGGAGTCATGATTTTATAATTTAGAAAATATTTTCCTTTTATTTTTAGTTATTATGAACAGTAACCGTAGTAATATTTATCTCCTAGATAAGGGTAAAATGGGTAAAATGAGGTTAAAATTATGAGATAAGGCCTAAAAATATCCCCAACACTTAAATTTATCCTATTTGATGATTCTGTTCAACTAAATAAATCCTATATATAAAAATATATAAATTTATTTTCACTTTCCTTTGATTATGACATTTATATTATTTTAAGAAAATGATAAATAAAATATTTCACTTTCTTGATTTTATTTTCACCCATATGTTTTCATTAGGATAAGAATAAGTTATTAAAAATATTAAATGTTGTTTGAAAAAAAATATTTTTATGGTACTAATATATTTTTTATTTTTATTTATGATATAATTTTATTAAAGGATTATGCAATGCGGGTACAATTCTTTTACAATAAGTAGAAAATCAAAATAAATGATTTTAAAAAATGATAAAATTAATATTTTTTGGATTAATTGTGGTATTCCATGAACTTAAAAGGAAATTATAATGTATAAATTATTTTAAATGTCTTTAGATTCAAATTCAATTGTTTTATTGATGTTTCTAAATTCAAATTAAATGAATAGTCCCAAAATGACTTTAATGGTATTTTATCATAAAGAATATTTTATTAAATGGTTTAAAAAAATAAATATTGAAATCAATAAATAGGGTTGGTAAATGGTCTAAAATATCATACATGGACAATTTTTTTCTACTTTTCACCATAGAATTAAATTTAAGACACTTAATGTCTAAAAAAAGTGTTACGATAGTTAAGGTTAAAAGGGGTTAATAAGGAGGTTAAACCAAAAGATAAGGTTTAAAATATAAATTAACCATATCTAAATTTTATTGGTTGAATTTATTTTGACCTTATCATTTCCTAAATTTTAAATTATTCCCATTTAGTTCAACTTGATATGATTATGATATATATATTATATTTAAATCATTTAATTAATTCCAAGTGTGTCATTTCAATCACTTATAAAATACAATCACCTCTCCTATCTTCCATTCATTTCATAATCATTTTAGATCATCCAATACCATACCAACCTTCCTCTCTATTTACTAGAGGTTATAGTTGAAATTATCACATGAAGTGTGATAAACACTGAGAGGGGGTGAATGAGGGTTTAAAGGTTTTCACAAATACCTTCAAATATCATTCTTGTACAAAACATATTCTATCAAGATACTAGTTGATATATAGAAATAAATTAACACAAAATAATTTAAGAGTTTCACCTTATTTATGGATTACTATTTCCCTAGTGGGTCATAGTTTTTTCCCTATTCAAACTTATCTCCTTTTATTATTAATAAGAACTTGGAAAATTTAATAACCTTGGACCTATTTTAATGTCTGGTGGAAAAAACTATAGCTTATAAAAACGATGCTTAATAGCCACTGAATGCATGAGAATCCACAAGATCCCTAAATAACCTTCTTTTCTTCTGCCTCATTTATATTCCTTGTGATCTAAGTTTCTTTTTACAAAAAGTTGTCTTCTTCTCCCCATGTGAATGAGAAGCATGGGAGAAATTCTACTTCTTCAAGATAGTCATGGGTTTTTTCGCTTCTTCCCCCTTCATGAAGTCAATTACATTTCTTCTGGGATCTTATGTCCTTCACATATATGGAAGCATGAATGTGCTCATTTTTTTTTGTGAAACAAATGACTACATATCATCACTCATATAGGTGAAATTGGGATGGATTCTTCACATTAATGATAACCCAAACGCTTTGTATTCACAAAGTAAAATGAGAGATCTTAAAATTTTAAATAGTATCCCCACAAACACTTAGACTTGCCTTGGTATTTATAGATGAGGATTCACTGTATCTTCCCATGTGTTCACCACATTTAATATTATTTTAATTATAAGATTCACTACCTTTTAAAACTTTTATAAATCCTGAGTCAAGATGCAACATAAAAGATCCCATGATATCAGCATATCTCAATACGTAGAACCTCAAATATTTTATAATTTTAAACATTACATGTATTATGTGGCACTGAAAAAGATGGAGTCTCATCTTCCCATGATTGGATTCTTATTTCATGATGAATTTCATGTACATGAGAAAATAATTTCATAATTCATCATATCTTGAAATCTCAATCTTATTCGTTCATGAATGGCATGTTTTAACTCTCGTTATAGGTCTATAGTATCATCTTATTTGACCTGATGAATACATGAAATGTGTCTCATGCATTCATGATGGTTCATGGACTTATCACCTCAAAATCTCTATCATTCAATATTGGCTTGGTGATGGAGGTTACGTTATAAAAAAACTTCAGTGTAAAGAAACCCTTTGGGTTAGTGTAACGACTCGGACCCGAACAGCTTCTCGAATAGTGTTAAATGGGTCAGGTCTTACTACCTTAGGTGCACCTCCCTGAATTCCAAAGGCTTCCGACTAGCAGCGAGTGACTTATAGGTATAGTAGGGACGCTATACCCTCTTGGAGGATAATAATGGTACTGGTTTGAGTATAATAATAATTATGAAGTGGAATAAATGACTCGGAAGACTCAAACCAGACCTGTAGAGAAGAAGCACATTCAATATTGATAAACAGTGGAAGTAATAAATATAAACAACAATAGTGGAAACTAAATAGAACAACATGCTTATCACTTATAACTACTACTGGATAACAAAACATACATCCAAAGAAGGTCATAAATATCCATATATATATATAAAAGGGAACTGATGGCTAACCAATTTTAGATACATAAAAAGTAGGCATGTTGATATAGAAAAGGAACCAAAATAAAATAATCTCCATCTAGACAAGACCTCAAGGTCCCTACCATCTCTATGCAACAGCTAATGCAGTCTAGCTCCTGAAGTTTTCCTCTTTCATGCACGTAAATCCATAAATTCTACACACATCCCAAAGGGTCTGTGCAGGGTGTGAGATGAATCTCAGTAGGATACCACCCAACGGTGCATACCTAATAAAAGTGTTTAATCAAGCATGCAGTTATAAAGAAAACTATAAACAGTATGATGCACATAAACAAACACAAACTCTACTAGTGCTCAGCAGCCCCCATGGAGTGTCACCTGCTTTGGCCAATGCCAGAATCTCTATCATGTAACCCAGAACCTTGTGCCCCCTAACACCGCGTGTCTCAAGTACCGACGTCCCGAAGGCATGCCCAAGAAATAATAGCTTGGAGGAACTGTGATTCATGTCCTCAAATATGTAACCCAAGGGACAACGATGTCTTCCCTCAAATAAAGTAACATGAGGGAAAATGATGTATACCCTCAAATAAGGTAATGAGAGGGACAGTGATGTCTACCCTCAAATAATGTAACCAGAGGGACAGCAATGTCTTCCATCAAATAATGTAACCGGAGGGACAGTGATGTCTACCCTCAAATAACAGCAAGCCTCTCCCCCAACCCAGTAGCCTCAATGCTATACCCTGAAGGCTCCACACCTTCCATGTGGCTTTTTAAGGTAAGTACCCCAAAACCAATAGTACCTAAACCGCAACTAATGGGGCCATATACCCACATGATTGGTCAAAACCACCTCATCACGGAGTCTCTCAGTGTGCACACTAATCAAAGTTCTGGGTGAGCAATAATCACCAAAATAGTACCTAATCCACAATACCTCTGACACCTCGTGTCCCTATGACCATGCTTCTCAAGTCTGAGGGTCTCGCCATCCAAGTAAATTGGGCCATTCCCATCTTAACAGTCACCCTACCTCAAGCTGACATCCATGACTCCCACTCCCGTGGTCAGAACCACCCAATGTAACCCAGGCTAAACCTAACCTGTGATCAGAATCACTCAACAATACCCATGAAAGGCCCAGCACAACTTGAAGGTACCAACATATGAAATATCACACATCACATATATATATACAACCAAAAGAAAAACATTAAGCAGGAAAAACAAAATAAAGAGTCAAATTGCACTAACTATGTGTTGTCCCAAACCATTACCAAGGTTCTGGAAGCCTCTAACAAATCATATCATGACTTAACCAATAACTCAACAGTTTAACCAAGTAAAACAACTTGTGCCATTTTGGTACCCCTGAAAAAAATGCCCCAACTGAGAAACGACCCCTCGCCCAGCCCTGCTCAAGGAAAAGAGGACAAAGGAAATACCCAAATGCATCCCATAGGTCTAATAAGAAATTGAATATACAATAGCAGATAAAACAAGGAATCTCTCAAAATACCCGAATATGCGCTTTAATTTGTGCCCCCCAAAGGTCTGCGAAAACACAAAATAATGTATGAACCACCTACCTGAGACTCGTAGACATAGGCACGTCTGATATCGAGCTCCAATTTGAAGTCGATCTTCATATATCAACGTTTCATTCAAATTACAGCAATTCCACTCAGATGGAAACTGAAACGTGTGAGGAAAAAGATCAAGAATGGAATAGAGTGTGTTGGTTTAGCCTCGCTATTGTGATCCCGCAGCCACCGACAGATTGATGAACAGAATCCAGATGAAGATTTTAGGTCCAGGTATGTTCTTCAAGTTTTCGGAATGGAGCTATTCCAAATTCAAGGAAGAAGAAGATATTTTTCATAATAAGATGTGAAACTCTTTCATTTAAGAGAATAAAAAATACACGATGTGTATTTATGGACTACACGTCATGTAGTGGCCTTGTATATACTCCAACATAAGCAGGGTAGCCACATGGCTTGGACGCGCCACATGAGTTGTCACACGGCTTAAACACAGTCGGTACACAGAATAGAGGATACACGGCGTGTCGAGCAACACTACATGCCGTGTAGTAGGAAATTTCTACACGGTCATCACATGGCATGTACTCGGAGAGCACATGGCTAGTACTTGCCTAACCCCTACATAGCATGTACCTTAGTGTACACGGCATTTAGTCTTGAAATTTTCAGAACATCCTAGATTTCCCCATTTTTCTCATAAAAAAGCCAAAAATTAAAACAGGGTCAGAATTTTGACCAGTTCTAGAAACCCGGGTTCTTAAAATCTCCCCACCATAACATAGCTCGTCCCTGAGCTATCAAAAGAAACCCAGAGATGGAACAAAACATACCACTCTAATCAAGGTAACATGTATTACCCCGGTATCAAAGGTTCAGGATAAATTTCTCAAGGGGATCCCCACCTTAGAAATTTCCTAACTTAGTCTCAACCTTACAAAAATCAACAATGTAATTGTTCACTAACCTATTTTTGGACTCATGGTCCCCTCGTAACATATCATCACCCATGCGCCTCACTGGTGTTCTTGTGTTGTTTCTGACACCCCAAACATCTCTCTCACCACATTAGTGTCCGCCTCCACAGGGTCCTACATCCCATGGATTCTCAAAACGAACATAGTTCCTAGAATCTCAAGTAATCTGCATCCTTGATGCCCCAATTCCCACTACACCTCATGTAACCTACATCCTTGATGCCCCTGATGCTATGTATCGCATACATATAAATATATCACACACCCGATATGGCGCCAAACCCACTTACCATTATCTAGTCAGCCCACATAGGTCTTGTGCATCACATGCACTCAAAACTGACATGCCTCTATAGGTAATTCCAAAAAGAAAACATGGAAATAATGGCCACACTTGTGGTGTACATCTAACCATTGTCAGCTCACTAGCCTGCTCAGCCCCTGGCAGCTCAATGGCATGCACCTGGCCTTATGTACCACTGCCTGATTCCTAACCTCATTGCGGTGCTACTACAGTCATCGGTAACTGACCCCTCAACTGGGTCTCGTAGTCTCTGTCACATCCTTCGCATGCAACTGAACCTTGGCTACCCTCTCCTGGTACCGAACCTAAACCAACTCTAGATGCCATAGTCTGTCCTGGTCCCTGCCTGCTAGCTGTTTAAGAAGGCAGCCTGCAGAACCTCTCAAGATGCGTAACCTATCCACATGAATGGAACTCCTTTGTAGGCCTATCACAATGAGTCTGAACATGTCCTGGATATCCACACTGAAATCAAACCACTTCTAAACATATAATTGGTGGTCTAGATGAGTCCTTAGCCTGACTTCCCTTCTAGAACTCATCCTGTCCTCGCTTCCTGCTCTCCGAACCATCATCTGAAACTATTCCCGAGCCAACTGGGGGCATATCCCTGTGGTTTCCCTCTACTATGAGTTCCTGATTCACTGAATATGAAAAATAACCCACCCTGATGATGTTCACCTGGATCGGAATGGTGTGTTTTAATCTATCCTTGAAGCACCTCACCCTTTCCGCACCATCGCTTACCATACCAGGTATAAAGAGAGACAACATAGTGAAAGTAGCTACATAGTTCATGATGGAAATGTCTCCCTGCTGAAGGCTCAATAACCCCGGATCTCTCTCTTCCTTTAGTGTCTCTAGGTTAAAGTGCCCAAAAAAACCAGTCCTCGAAGTCTCTCCATGCTTGTCCCTCATGCCTGCGAGCCTAAACCTGCACATCCCACCAATGTTTGGCCAGTCCTTGCAACTTGTGCGTCGCTAGCTTAACCCTCCACCCTAAAGGTGTCTCAAGCTGCTCGAAAATCATCTGTATGCTCTCTATCCAGTTCTTAGATGCTTGTGGACCACCCTCACCCTGAAAAATCAATGGGTGCTGCGACTGGAACTCTCACATTAGATATTCCATAGATGACTCTGTACCCTGTGTACCTCTATCGATCCCCTACAAGACACGTACCTGGCTAGCTCAGAGCTGCTCGTAGAGTCATGTTTTGAATGCTGCCAAACCCAGCTATTGTTCTGCCTGCACTAGATCCTAGACCTATTCCTATCCCTGAACCTGTACTTGTGGATCATGCTCTACCTGTACTGAATCTTGAACCTAATCATGCTCATGCGGCACTGTATCATCTCCCGCCTGATGCTCCATCTGAGTCGACTAAAAAGGAACCCATTGAATACCATAAATGGTCATACAACCCATATATATATATATATGGTAATATATATATTCAACATAGATAAGGAAAGTAATAAATAGGAAGCATAAAAAAACAACCCTAAATCTCCCCCACCGCAACCCATGCCCACGGGATCCTGGCCTCATGGCCTTCTTACCCTCCCTTAACAAAGCCAATTATAAAAATTACCTCAGGCCATGCCCATCCTGACAACCAATGTTGCCTCAGCCCGATGACCTAGTCACCCAATCCTGGTGATCAAAATCACCTCAATCATATTACCTGCCTATTCATACAAGAGTCAGACTCAAAATCTCCTGCCACAAGCAATTCATAATATATATAATAAGCATGGAATAACACATTTCAATTAACAAGAATTTCTATCAAAAATTTCACCTATTCACATTAGAGGATTACAAAGCATGGCAATTTGATATTATTCACATGGAATTATCACTTCACAAAGCATACATGTAGTTATGAAATTGAAATACCCTAAAATGTGCCTATCAAAATCCAAAAGAACAGGCCTTTCCATACCAGGACAAGGTCCAATTCTCCCTTACTACATCGAGTCAAGGGTCACATATCACAATCAATAACATCACACACCAAGTGAACCACCGAGGTGGAAATTGTTTCAACTATAATTTGAGAAAAAACAAATAGTTATTCCCACCCATGGAAACGTGGTCCATCCCTCATACCTAAGGCTGCAGGCACCCAAGCACAAAATAGAAATCCAGTTCCAGTCACAACCTATCTTAAGTTTACCATATCCCAAATAGTAAAACTAGCATAAATAAAAATAGAAGCCTCAATATCATTAGTAGCCAGCAAAACACTACTACTAAATCCCTGTCAAGAACCCCTCTAAAACGACTTTGTAATGACCCGGTTCTAAACAGCCACCCAAATAGTGTTAAACGGGTCAGGTGTTACTACCATAAGCGCACCTCCCCGAATGCTAAAGGCTTCCGACTAGAAGCCAGGGTCTTATAGGTATAGTGGGGAGGCTATACCCTATTGTAGGATAATTATGGTACCAGTCTGGGTATAATAATAAATATGAAGCAGAATAAATGACTTAGAAGACTCAAACCAGAGCGTAGAGTGGAAGAACATTCAATTTTGATAAATAGCATAACTAATAAATATAAACAACAGCAGCTGAAAGTAAACAGAACAGCATATTTATCACTTGTAACTACTACTGAACAAAAAAACATGCTTCCAAAGCAGGTCATACATATCCATATATATATATAAGGGCGCTGATGGCTAACCAATTGTAGATATATAACAAGTAGGCATGCTGATACAGGAAAGGAAGAAAAACAAAATAATCTCTATCTATAAAAGACCTAAAGGTCTCTACCATCTCTATGCAACAGCTAATGCAGTCCAGCTCCTAAAACCGGCCTCTTTACTCTACATAAATCCCTAAAGTCTACACGCATCCTGAATGGCGCATGTAGGGTGTGAGAAGAATCTAAAAAGGATACCACCAAATAGTGTGTGCCTAATATAAGTGTTTAAGCAGGAATGAAGTTATAAAGAAAACCATAAATAGAATGATGCACACAAACAAACACAAACTACACTAGTTCTCATTAGCCACCATGGAGTGACACCTACTTCGGCCAATGTTAGAATCTCTATCATGTAACCCGGCACCATGTGCCCCCTTACACTACATGTCTCAAGTATCGACGTACAGAAGGCACACCCAAGAAATGGTAACTTGGAGGAACGGTGATGTATGTCCTCAAATAAGTAACCAGAGGGACAGTGATGTCTTCCCTCAAATAAAGTAACCTAAGGGACAGTGATATCTTCCCTCAAAAAAAGTAATCGGAGGGACAGTAGTGTCTGCCCTCAAATAATGTATCCGTAGGGACAACGATGTCTACCCTCAAATAACAGCAAGCCTCTGCCCCCAACTGGATAGCTTCAATGCTATCCCATGAAGGCTCCTTGACTTCTACATGGCTTCCTAGGACAAGCACCCCCAAACCAATAGTTCCTAAACCACAACTAATGGGGTCCTCTACCCACACGAGTGGTCAAAACCACCTCATCATGGAGTATCTCTGTGTGCACACTACTCAAAGTTCCGAGTGAGCAGTAATCACCAAAATGGTACCCAAGCCACAACACCTCTGACACCTCATGTCCTTGAGACCATGCTACTCAAGTCTGACGGTCTCACCATCCAAGTAAACCGGTCCATGCCCATCCTGACAGTCACTCTGTCTCAATCCAACGTCTGTGACATCCAATCTCGTGGTCAAAACCACCCAATGTAACCTGGTCCAAAGCCAACCTGTGATCAGCATCACTCAACAATACTCAGGCCATGCCTAGAACAATATGAACGTTCCAATATATGCAATATCACACATCACATATATATATACAACCAAAGGAAAACATTAAGTAGGAAAAACAAACTAAAAAGTTGAATTGTAATAATTATGTGTTGTCCCAAACCATTACCAAGGTTTTGGAAGCTTCTAAAAAATTATATCATGAATTAACCATTAAATCACCAGTTTAACAAAATAAAATAGATTGTGCCATTTTGGAACCCCCATCCAAAATAACCCAAATTAGCAACAGCCCCTTGCCCGGCCCCGCTTAAGGAAAACAGGACAATGGAAATACCCAAAGGCATACCATTGGTCTAATAAGAAATTTAATATACAATATTAGATAAAACAAGGTCACTCTCAAAATAACGGAATACACGCCTTAAACTGTGACCCCAAAAGGTCTTCAAAAAAACAAAAGAATGTATGCACCACTTACCTAAGACTTTTAGACATAGGCACATCCGATATCGAGCTCCAATTCAATGTCAATCTTCATAGATCTACAATTCTGTTGAATTATGGCAATTCTACTCGGATGGAAACTGCGATGTGTGAGGAAAAGGATCAAGAACAGAACATGGTGTGTAGGTTTAGCCTCACTGCTTCGATCCCGCAGCAGCCAACGGATTGAAGAACGGACTCCAGATGAAGATTCTAGGGCTAGGTATGTTATTTGGATTTTTAGAACAGAGTTGTTCCGAAGTTAGTGAAGAAGAAGATCTTTTTCTTGATAAGACGCGACGCTCTTTCATTTAAGCAAATAAAAAAAGTACATGGTTTGTATTAAAGAACTACCCGCTATGTAGTGGCCTTTTCTGTACTCTAACTTAAGTGGGGTAGCCACATGACATGGATGCACTACACGGGTTGACACATGACTTGAACATAGCCGGTACACAAAATGGAGGATACATGGCATATCGATCAACACTACACGTCATGTAGTAAGAAATTTCTACAAGGTCATCACATGACATGTACTCAGCGAGCACATGGCTGGTACTTGCCTAACCCCTACACAGTGTGTACCTTAGAGTACACGGCATGTAGTCTTGAAATTTCCAGAACTTCCCAAATTTTTCTAGTTTTCTCAGAAACAAGTCAAAAATTCAAAACAGGGTTAGAATTTTGACCCATTCTAAAAACTCAGGTTCTTACAGTTAGGAAGTTGAAGGTGATTCTTGGTTTCAATCAAATGGTTCATATAATATCGATTTAATGGTCACTACTATGTATGTATATTTTTAAGGTGGTGAATAGTATATATGTTTCACCTATCTGACATTGATCCTCAACTCATCTACGCTCCACTTAATAAGAATCCTTGTTTTATCCATCATTAGAGCTAGCATAGGGATTGGAACTTGGAAACACCTACACACATGTTCAACATGAGCCATGCCACACCATTGTGCGGTCCCCCAAGCACCCTTTTATGTACCTTTTTTTCACTCTATGCATTCCCTATGCACACTCCATATGGTCACTATCCATTCCCACTCACCTTCTACCCTATTTTACAAGATCAGACTACCTCTCATATGGTTTACCCCTTAGTCCCATATGTGTTTGAGGTGGCTCCTTTATTATCCATGAGTTGGCCAAAAAGTTTCCAAATCCCACTCAATAAAATTATTAAAAAATAAGTACAAAGAAACTAAAGTTTATTACATGAAAGGTATTTATTCATGAAAATAAAACAATCATGGCCTTTTTCATCATCATGAAAATAAATACTTTCAAGGATCTTCACCACTAAATTAGTCATGAAAATATTCTCATGAAATAATAAGGATATATCATGGTCTTCTAAAAAAAATTTCATAACTCCCCAAGAATGTTGTAGATGATGTGTCTATTATTTAACATCATTGACACATGTCTGACTGAAAAATTAACTTTATATTATTCAAATGAATTTTATGGAAAAGGTGGAAAATATATATGGTTCAATGGAGAAAATAAACTGAAACCAAAATAAAATTCTAAATTATTGAACTCAATTTATAGTATATTAACACCCTTACCCTTATAAATACTCCATTGTAGAGCAGAGGCCTCTAGGTCTAGATCATTCATGTTTATGTGTTCAAATATATAGGCCATCTTATCCCATTCCTGGATAAATTCTTACACACTGAACTTCCATTCATAGAATCTATGTGTCAAAATGTGATTTTTCTTATCAATCCATACACATTTTTTTATATTGATGTTCATTCCAATAATTCTCTCAATCGTTCTTTCTTAGTCCACTTGTTTGGTTTTGATCTTAAATTCCTCCTTTAACATTTCCTACTTGGAATTCATGCTGATATAACATGATTCCCGACCTTCTCATACCTCATTATCAATTTCCCTAACCGTAGAATTATCTCCCACATACTCTTGAATTAGATCATTTGTCCTACCACCACCATGTTTTGATTCCTTAAATTCACCACACTCCATAACATAATTAAGATTATGAGTGATTAAACTCTCATTTACTTCTTGAACATGGTCCATGGGTTTACTACCCACTGCCTTATTATTTTTAGAATACATAGTTTTCATTGGCATTGGTAAGTGGGAGTTGACCTTGCATCCTTTAGTCTTATTTTCATTTAGCACAATGAAGCTCCCAAAATCCATTTCTCCTTTACTCCCTTTATTCCCCCTAGGATTAAAAATTCCTCTTTTGTTCTCTAAATCAATACATTCAAATAATAATTGTTTAGAAACATAATCCTCTGAATCAGTTCCACTAAAGTTGTGTACATCCAAATAGTTCTTCATTGGATTTTTGGGTTGGATGTTTAAGTGTGTTGCATCCATTTGATAATTTGTTGAACCTTCAACAAACAGGTTTCCCAAATGATTAATAACCTTAAAATTAAGACTATTCCTTCTCAACCTCTTACTTATTATAACATTCACCCACTCCCCACTACCTCCTGTAGAAACACTAATAGTTACCTCTTCCTTAATTGCTTTACAATAAACCTTCTTGTCATTAATATCATCGTTAAATTACACTATCTCCTTACCACAAGTTGTTGCGGTTGAATATCTTTGAATATCCACAAACATATTTCACACACATCCTTCAAGTCACAGTTTAATCTTCCAAATATGTTGAAAACTATCAGTTCTAAAGGAAAGAAACATGCCTCCTTTTGTATGATGACATCCTTCTCTAATCCATTGGAAAACAACTATTCATCTAAAATCACCATATGAAAATCAGTCCTCATAGACTCACCATCCATGAGTAATCCAACCCACATAGACACCAAGTTCATGATTTGATCACATGTATCACCAATCAGAACAAGATACTTTAAACCTACATAAGATAAAGACATCAAACTTCCCAATCCTACATCTAGATTTTAAAATATTTCCATACCCCCACGCATAAACATTGTCATCAAATTCCCCATTTTCCTACACAATTAATAGAATTTTTCCCATGATTAAAAAATAAATGGTTTCTTGTATCAAAACTCTTCTACGATAGAAATCCAAAAAATCTTTGTCAGTACTCTGGACACATCAACTTCAAACAGATTCATAGAGAAAAAGGATGAAAAACTTATTGGGTTTTACTATCAAAGAAAAGATATCTACCAATGAGTTTCTCTAACCTTTAAATAATCTAGGGGTTTTGAAAAGGGGTGGGAGTTCATGAAACATAACTAAAATTATTGTGGTCAAGGTGTCACACCTTATATGGAAATAATAAGTCTACATAAAATGAAAAAAATGGATCTATTGAAGATGTGAGGACCACAATACCAAGCTTAGATTTGGTCATTCTCTGATGCAAACTGAATCATGGTATGCTTGTTGTCGAGAGTACATACCATTGATCAATCTTGTAATCCCTACGATCTAAAAATAAACCTATCAAATGAATTTATCGACAAAATATGATTCTTGAACCGTGCTATCAGTATTAGGTTCAGAAGAGATGAAACATCCATGAACTCCAAGGATGAGAGCGAAATATACGGGAATCCATCAAACAGATCTTGAAATTTAGGGAAAATCAAGATCTGAGGGAAAGGTAGGGATTCTCTATACAGGTGTTTTAGAATACTCAAATTCCTATTATTGACACATATCATTGAGCTTAAGACCTGTTCAAAAACCATCATGATTTTTTTGTATTGAAAACAAATACAATAGCATCCTCCCATATATTTAATGATATCTTTCATAGAATTTGTTCTCAATACATCATTCACCACTTAATCCTCCTTATTGGAATGAAAAAAAGTGAATGAAGTGTGTAAAAAATGACTCTGGTGTAATGATTCATGAGTTGATTAACTCTATTTCCATGTGAGTAATCTCATTAAAATAGTGAAAAACCCTGACATAATAGATATACCTAACCCAACTCACCTAAGAAACCTTATTTTCTTCATACATAAATTGAAATGTAATTTGATAGAGTTGTAGATTTATTTCTTTCAACACAAAGTAGACACATAGGAATTGTTCAAAATCCAAGGGGAACTGACGTTCCCCATATAAATGACATATCCTCAAGGATTTAAACATGAAAGGATATTGGTATAAACTAAAAAATATTATTCCTCATTGATGGGAAGTGGGATACACTCCCATTTAAATCCTTATCTTATCAAAGGACTCATTTATAAGTGTTTTGGTGATGATTTAACCAATTTATTTATTAAAAAGAGCATATTATAATTTTATGATACCTCCATCCACCTTATTGTTTAATAAATGATACTGAATATCAATGCGTTTGAATCTGGAAGGTAGAACTTGATTATTTGATAAATTGATATAACTATGATTATCAGATTAAATAATTAGAGGATATTTAACTTCAATATTTAGATATTCATGTTGTGTATTTGTCCACGTCACATGAGTAGTTCTCTATGACACAACCACATATTCATCTTTAGTTTAGATTAATGTAACTGACGTTTTTTTCTTTGGGTAACATGATACAAAACATCTTCCAATAATGAATTCTCCATCATATATGTATTTTCTATCATCAATATATCCTTCCCATGTATCATCTTTAAACATATTTAAATTAATATATTTCTTTTTATTATACATCAATATATGATTATATGTATTTAAGATATATCTCAGGATTCTCTTTTCTTCCAAGGGTTGAGATTATTTATGATTAAATTGATATATAGTATAGATAGTGAAAGTATATACAATATCTGGGTTAGATTTTGGTATGTGCATTAGACTACTAATAAAACTTCTAAATTTATTTTCATTAATATAATTTCCTCCATCATATTTTATTTCTTTTATTCTTAACTAAATAAGAGTGGAAACACCTTCACAATTATACATGTAAAACTTCTTTAAGATATCCTTCATATATTTATATTGTAAAAAAATGTAATAATATTCCTGGGTAATTTTATGACCAAAAAAATTTATCTCACCAAGAATTAACATTTTAAATCTCTCATTTATATTCTTTAAAAATCATTCATATTAAATTAATCTATTTTGGGAAAAAATAATGTTATAAACCTACATTGTGACACTCTAATTTTTTACTGTGTAATAATCTAGAATATTTTTAGAAATATTTCTGAAGCCAAGAACTAAAAAGGTGCAATATTCCAAGTCTCAGTGATCATAGCATTGATGTTTAAATTAAATTATATATATTAAATTTACATATGCATAATTTTCATAAAAAAAAAAGAATAAATTCCAAAAAAGCGACTTAGATTGTAAATCAGATGCCATTATTGATTTTAGAGTGTGGGTTTTACCCAAGGCGTGATATATCCTTAGAGCGCGTCAGATTCTCAAGTTGCGTGTGATCATTAGAGAATGTTTAAATAAATTATTTAATTAAAAAATATTTATTTTTTTATATTCCCATGAACTAAGGTTGTCTATAAATATAGGGTAATGAGGATATCTTAAGGTAGTCCACTTAACCTGGTAGATCTAGAGGATTGTTGGAGGAGAGCTTTCTTGGTGGATGACATCAAATCAGAACGATGTCAAGGATCATAGCGCCATTTGGGTTCTAGGATCTCACAAAAAATAATAAAACGTATTTATTCTTCATTAGGGACCAATACATCTTGATGAAATATCAATTGTTTTATCCCCATTTTCTTATCCCACAAAAAACATGAATCAATTGACTAATGGAATGATTTTTTGATAGGTTGTTTTTTTAGGTATGGGATTATTTTTGGGATTTGGGGATTATTATTATCTTGTTTCTTTGTTGATTTTTATACCTATTAATTCATATTTTTTATGTAAATAGATCGAGGATGAAATTGAACAAATACTAAGTTTAGTTCCTTATGTTTTTGGTTTATGGTTTTCTCTTCTCGTTCTATGTGTGTTCATCATGGTATTTTCTTTTGGCCTACGATTCCTCAAATACCTGGTGAAATATAATTTCACAATCGATATTTGGCACAATGGATCTCTACTAAGGGTTTGGGATAGATATTTAATGTCATAGTTATTAAAAATGATTATATAGTAGAACTAATGGATGGATCAAGGGTTTGTGATGGCAGTTTTGGAATACGGTGCTGACGAGGCATGATGGCGGGTGTTTCCTGAGTAGTGGATGCCATTGAAACAGATAAAATCTGACCAACGATGGAAATAAGTTTTATTCATCACCCATTCCATGATACATTTCACAATTCTCAGTTTCATCCATGGATATTTTAGAGGCTCAAGGTATGGGTGAAGATGTGTGAAGTAGATTCGAGATTATTTAAAAAAACCCAGCTACATAGCGTTTAGTCCTATGAACACATTCCATATAGCCCCATATCTGTGGTGATATGGTTTTCACATAGATATAAGTATCACAAATCTTGTGAAACATGTCACAAGTCATGTTACCCTTATCCAACCACCTCAGCATGTATAGTGGGTACACACCAAAGAGATAATGTGGGGTTATTTGTCATGTGTTCAAAGTCACATGTCATGTAATGTGTGGTTGATGGATTAGTGTGTATAATGAATACATGACCAAGCGATCTTTTGGACCCACACATCATGTGTGGTAATATAAACATCATATACTTAAGTAGTTACATGATCACAATAAGTTATACCCTGAGTTCCATTAAGGACCCCTACACAACATGTACAACAAGGACATGTCGTGTATTGTGGAAAAGTGCATTCCATGTTAGTGTGTGACATAGGTAGTTCAAGGATTAGTGAGACAAGTTGTGTACCCCAAGGGACATGTACTTTAAACTTTTGAGGAAAAGTTGAATTCCTCCTTCTTCCCAGTTCATCTTCATGGTGAGCTTATGTGGGCGTCCATTGACCTATATTAGTTGACTCTGTTCCCTTGGGTTATTTTCTATGAGGGTTTGGGGAGGCATCACATTCCCATCATATATGGTGACCCTACTATTGAATCCTATTGATAAATTAATTTTTGTAATATTTCTTTATTCTGTAATGAGTAGTCTCAGTCCACTTTGATAGATTTCTCAGCAGATTTGAGCATGTATCCCTTCGAGAGGCCTGAAGTGACCCTTATTTCCTTATTGTTTCCTTAAATAGTGTTTGTAGAATTCATGTGAACAATATTTACATAGACTTTGATGCCTTATCTAGGAGTTTTTTTCTATAGGGTATGGTGTCCCCCTAGTGATCTTTGGTTGTTGACCCACTATCTATGTATCGAGATCCTATCTTTCTGATGAGGTGCAATCTGATTGAGTGTGTTTCTTGGATTAACCCTATAAATATCCTTCATTATTCCTCTTAGATAGACCTGATGTGTGTGAATTTTATGATGTGTGTAGTTTGTGGAAGTATAATTTTTGGAGTGTGTTCTCCCAAAATAGTGTTATATGGAACATTTTATAAGGAATCCCAGGCTGGCTTTATGGTTGTGACTTTACCGTGTCATTGTGTTTCTAATATGAGTATTTCTGGATGTTTTTTTGTATGTATCAAACTATTATTGAAATATTCTATAATGATCTTAGTACTCTTGATAATTTATGTTTAGTTATTTTGGTATATCCTACTAGGAATTTTTATACTCACCCCTGCATGGGATAAACCTAAATATGTTATGTCTTATGTAGACGATGACACTTTTTATGAAGATGTCAGAGGATTAGGAGCAAGTAGATCCTAGTTTGGGTTATACATACTATGGTTTATACTGTTGTTACATTTTATAGAATTCACCTCTTTCTGAGAAAGTTGTACTTTATTCCCATTTTTTGGTGGGGCTTGTATTTAGACCCTTTATATGCTTCTTAGTACTTTATGTCAAACTCTGATTGTGGTATTATAGATGTATGCATGAATTGTTATCAGTTGTTTTACATTTCATCATTGTATAGTCTTGTAGATTTGTGTGTTTGTGTGTACAGGTGATTTGGGCTAATGCATCCCATATGTGTAATATTCCTTCTTGGCACAAGTCACCATCCAATGGCCTATTGGAGGTGGTCTTGGGGTAGTTACAGCTTGGTCCCCGTCGTGTTGGGTTGAGAAAGAATTATAACAACCCTTCTCTTTATTTCACACTTAAACATAATTTATTACATACAATAGTCACTTTATAAAACATATAAAATCAAGAGTTATCATGTATTTGTGGATTAAGAACCTTACATAACAACTTAAAACATAAAATACACATCTTTATTGAAAACTTCTTTTACATGACCACACACATTTCTTTGTACTTAGCATTGCATGAGATAACCAAAGGACATACATAAAAAGGGGTGATCTATATAGCCTAGTAAGAGAGTAAAACATGCATAACATGAAGAATACAGTACATGTTAGGTAATAGGCATGTCAATGGACCATAATAGAAACATGAAAATAAAGGCATGATATGGTATGATTATCATAACATGGAAATGTGGCAACAACATTTAACATGATATTATCATGATTCAAGTCTCATTGCATATGGAGAATGATTAAACCCTCATTTAAGTTTAATTATAATGATTAAACCCTAATTTCCCTTGATGTATCATGATATTATTCTTTACCCAATGCATTGGAGCGCTATCATGTGGCATAAGTGTGCCACATGGATCATATAACATGGACTAATTAAGCATCACCATTTATTATATGATAAAGGAATTTGGAATTCATAAGAGAAACTATATAATAAATAAGTAAATTTTCATAAATTTGAATACCTTTGATAGGTAAATGGGCATGGTATTCAGTACACAATAACTTTGGCATGGAAAATCGTGGTGCAATTTTGGCAGCATAACGGCATGACAAAAGAATTCATAAAAAATTTTGATGAGATATAAAGGGGTGTCTCATCATATTTACATGAAATGGAAAGTAAGGGGGTCATATATATAAATTTCCCAACAAATGTAAAATAATTTAGATTCACAAAATAAAATAATTTCTTGAAAGTGAATGAGGAGAGAGAAAACCCTTATGAAATTTCGGCATGGTAACTGGTGTAATTGGGAGGAATTAATGAGAGATAAAGGGGTCTATAATGATTAAAACATAATGAGGGAAGTATATTGTAGGATAACAATCATAACCTAACATTTTTAATTTAAAATACAATAGTATAGAAACATAAAAAAACATGGACAAAAAATGAGAGAGGAAGAAATCTCTTACTTGGAAGTGTGATACCAAAGGCTTGGGAGGGGCTTGAGAGAGGACTAATGGGAGATAAGTGTTCCTTGGGAAGATTTTGGGGAGAGGAGGTAAGGGTAGGGACGTGATCTATGGGTTTTGAGTGAAGATAAGTGGGAGATTGGGTGGGTTTATATGGGAAAATAGAGGGAATTCTTTATTATTTAGGTTTTGGACACTACACATTAAACTAATCAAAACCACAAACCAACACATGGTTTTTGCCAATTATTTTTGAAAAGGGGGAGTGTGAAACATTATTTTATAATTCCAATGGCCTAACTTATTAAAATATTAGTATTTATTATGTGGAGGTGAGTCACAGGCTCATGGAAATCATTTTAAAAAGTTAAATGCTTTATAAGTCTTGGACTGTCCACTAAGGAACCATAAAATTAATCAAAAAAATATAAAATCAAATTTTATTTTTAAATTTAAAACATATATTGTCTGAAAATAACTTTTATAGTATTTTATTATCGCGCTATTGGGTCATTATGATGTCATAAAATACGTTATATATTTAAACGGTATTTAATTTTGACCCAAAAATTCGATTGTCTCAGAAAATTACGAAAAATTCACCATTAGATAATTAGGATGTCCTAATTCCAAAAATAATATTCATTTTATCCAAATAATTTTCTAAATATGTAAATTTTTACTTTTAAAATAAAAACTGACATTTATAAAAAATTCATGGGTTCTGAAAAAAACGGCTTTCAAACCTTAATAAAATTTACAATTGTATTCGTAAAAATTATACGATAATTTATATTTAATAAAAATTAATTTAGTAAAAATATTTTATTAAAATATTATTTAATTTAAAAATATATTAATTCATCAAAATAGATTTCTTAATTGAATATTAACTAAAAAATATTATTTGTGCTTTAAAAACTATTTACAAAGTAACAATAATAAAATGAATGTATATTATTTATCATATAAAAAAATAATGCACATAATTATAGTTTTAGGGTATTATTACATAACCCCTTATAACATACACATAATACGTAAGGTTAAGGTTTATGAAGGTGACAGACTTTTGGGGAAGCTCAGATAACATCTTTCAGGTGGTAATCTCTTTTAAGTTCCACTTATCCCTTAGGAGGTTCTGTTCTAGCTTAACGTGTTGAAGCTCATCTTGGGCTTGGTCAAGAATAAAGAACAATAACACCTTTAGATCTTAAATTATATTTTTCCTTCAAAAAGAAAATGTTTTCAATAGCTTACTTTACATGAAACACTAAACCAAAACAAACCGCGGAACAATATATAACCATCAAACTAAATCGGTAAAAATGGTGGCTAAAAATAGATGTCAAAAATTATGAAATATATATAAATATAAAAAATAAAGGTCATCATTAATACTATGATTTTGATGAAAATTCAATTAGTGCAGCTAAATAACTTATATGACTGTTTTATGATTTAAAATATTAGTTTTCTGGAAAAAAAATTATTTTTATGTGTTTTATTTTATGAACTAAATATATTATTTATAAAATATATTATTAATATAAATTATATATTAACACCAATTTTATTAATAATCAATAGGAAATAAGAACAAAAAGAGTTAATATTTTATAATGTGCTTTTCCTATGAAATGATTTTCCATATATATTTACGTTTTTATTTAAAAGTTTAATTATAAATTTTTAGAATTTTAATTTGATCAAATTGAATTAATTTTTGGACTTATAATAACAATATTATCATATGGTTAATTTTTTATATTTTTTTAAAATAATTTATTTTTAATTGAATAGTTAAAAAATATTGATATTGTTAAAACTGTCACATTTATTACATTATCATAATACAAGGATGAACTAAATGTTTTTAAAACATTTTATATAAAATATATATATATATAATTATAATAAATCATTTAAATTTATTGTTTTTTTATAAAACCCATTTATTTCGTTTTGGAAACATTAATAATATTTTATTTTAAAAACTGATTTATTATTTCATGCTAAAAAATTATTTTCATCACTTATATAAAGTAAATAAATAAAAATAGATTTTATATTTTATGTAAACATGACCACATTATTTAATAAGTTTAATTTTATTTTTTCACATTAAATTATTTTTACTAATATTAAATTTAATGACCATGACATTGGTAACATTGTTATTTTTTACCGAATTGTTTTATTAATATTGTTTAATACTTATCTAATAAAATTAAATAATAATTTATCAAAAGTTAATTTAATATATTTTTAATTCTATATTTAAATAAATGATCACTCATTCAATTGCTAATAAATACTAAAACATATTAAGAACACCTTATGGTGACAATAATATTATTCTACGAAACAGATTTTCTATATATAAAATGATTTAATTTGAAAGATAATTTCATATTAAATATAAATTGAATTATATTAAATAGATATTAAAATTATTTTCATCCCATCCATATTTGGTTATAAGTTCTACCAGATACTTTTTAACAAAATATAAACTACAAGTGTAAAATCTATTTACCAAGATAAAACCAAAATGGTAAAATGTAAAAGTAAATTGTTAAAAGGCTTTAAATATGTTTAAAACATGTTGTAAAATGGGTTATGGGGGATTTATATAACTTATCTTACCAAAATCTTCATTATTTATTATTTTTTTATCCTTTTTCCCTTAAATAGTCTCATTTTATTATTGAAAATTAATGGGTGTTCACAAAATTTCTCTGTCGTTCACTTACAAAAGGTGGAAATAAACACACATTATGACACACACATTCCTTATAATTCCTTAATTAGATTATTAAATTTTTACCCTCCTTAAATCATCTCCCAATTTTATATTCCTATGGTTAAAATTATTTATCCTAGTCCCTTCATTTCCAAATATACTTTTAAGATAAAGTTTAAAGTCCCAACGTGAACATTACTTAATCTTTAACATTTTGTTATTAATATTTATCTTCTAAACCTATAATTAACATAGTAATAGGATAAAATCAGTATAAATATTTTAATAAAATTTTGTTATATTAATGGAACTGTGTTTATTTATTCATAAACTTCCACTTATAAAAACAAAACAATGTTATTCGTGCATTGTGCAGACTACCTCCTCCGTGAAGTATAGAATTTTTTTCATATTTATTATCTTTATTTATCCAAAACACATAAAATATTATTATAAAACTTTAAAACATACAAATAATATCATAATTAGTGTTCTATATAAATATTATACACTTCTATAACAATACTCACCCATCAAGATATAGCATGTTCATGTTTGGATTTTTATAACCACCTGCTTGAACAATACTACAAAACATTATCATGAATGAATTTCGGAACTTAAATACTAATGATATTATAATTCAATAATCAAAAAAATATTAGATTATAGTTTTATAAAGGTTATATTAATCATTATATTGTTATTAAAATTTCATCTTTGATCGTTAGATTTACCAAAATTATTCAACACCAATTCAATTTTCATAAAAACATAAAAAATATATATAGTAAATAAATAACCAAATGGCCAGAAGGCCTTATTTTTATTTATTTTTTATAATCCCCCTTTCAAGGGATGAGGGGGAACCCTTACAAGGCCTATATTATTAGAGATTACATGACACAAAGGTCTGGGACATTACATGACCCATAGGTCTTAAAGGAATATATCTAGACTCTAACTACTTGGAACTACTCCTCCCCAACTTCTACATTGTAATGTCAACTCTCCACTTTCACATGGTGTTTTGGATAGGCTTCCCATGTATGCACAATCAGGTCCTAAGGGAAATTACATACCCTCTATTTCTTCCAAATATATGTACTTCTTCTCTAGTGAATTCACCTGCTCAGAATTCTCATGTGGAGTCTTCTCCTTGTAGAATATGCCTTGTCCATTAAGAAAAATTTAATGTGTCTTGAAAGCCTTAAGGTATCCCAAAATCCTTACTGTTCCAACGACCTTTGGTGGTCCAAAGTCCTTAAAAGACCTGAGTAAAAAACCATTAGCTCTAAATCCCAAACATATGAATAGTTTCGACTACTATAGTACCTACAACAGTGCATACTATAGTACCTACTATAGTAAGATAGTAATTATGTCTCCGCCCAAATTTGAACTCAGGCCTCTGGGATGAACTTGATGATTCTTCAACAAGTGGGTTGAGGATCTTGTTATATATAATAAATAAGTAGAATATGATTATAAATTGTATATATTAAATGACATATAGATGATTAAGGTTCTGGAAATGGTATATAATAAAAATAATTTGATTATTCAGGAATTTAGGTGCTTACACAAAATGAATATAGAACAAGGTAAGGGTTTCTTATCACAAGTTATCACTCCTTGAGACATAATTTTTATTATACACCATGTCTTCATTAGAATATTTTATACACTAACCATTTAATATATTTTATCATGATTATCTCATTATTGATGATATTTCATAAAATCATATCCTTCAAAGTGTTTTCATTTGAAAATTTATAATGTCATAAAGGTTTTATCAACTCAATTTCTGATACATTGAGTCATATTATTTTTCTTATGGGTATAATTTTCAATATTTATTTAATCCTATGTTTTCCTTATTTTAAATGTTATTTCCTTTTTTCTTAAAAGAAATTAGTTCTCATCATCAAAAACAACTTCTTTAATAATTTTTTTCTAACATAAAATCATTGGTAAGAATAACTCTCATCCTTACCAAGGAATCATTTCTTCCATGTTCATATTTTCCTTACCACTAATGTTATACTCTATTTTTAGGACATATAATATGTTTTCTTATCTAGGATTCTCATAATTCTCTTTTTCACCTTTTCAAAAGGAAAATCTAATACACTTTTTATGATGTGGATTTTTAAACAAAGGTATTTCAAATATTAAAATGATTTTCCCTCTTTTTGAAACCTAATGTTTTATCTTCCACCAGAAATTTATTTTTATAGACTTTATTCCTTTTTAAGTATCCATTATTGCAGTTTATTTTTTCAAAGTAAATGTTTTCAATACACATTTTTTTAAAATAACATCTAAAAGTAACTTGTAATTTCATCTTTTTAAAATAATATTAAAAATTATTTCTAAAATCCCTTTTAAATTTTCTTCCAAGTGAATACTTCATTAAACTATATTTTTCTTCTCTATTAAATCTTCTCTCCATTTTTTCATAGTTTCTAAAAGAAATTATATTTCTCCTAGTTTTAAGAAATATTTCTTTATTAATGTTTTCAAAAGATCAAGGAAATTTCTTATTTCCAAAGTTATTTTTTTAACTTCTAAAAAGTGTTTCCGATATAACTCATTGTCCTTTGACATATATAATTCTTAATCAATGATATTCTTTAAATTTTACTATTTACATTATTTCTTTGGATAGCCTGTATAATTTTCCTTTATATCGAAGATATGATTCATCATTTACTTTGTGTTGCCTAACCAACCACCGTGAATAGGCATAACTTTTCCTCCAATGTCTTGAAATTTTAAATACATTATTTTCAATTTATTAGATTAAATGGTGTTCACCTAGATTCCATATATTGATTGATTGGGGAATTATTTGTTTAAATATATACCCCTTACTCTATATGGTGTAATTTTTATGGATTCTTTAATATAAATCTACTCACTTTATTGATTGGGATTCTATTAAAAATATGTATATTTCTTATTCTGATAGAGATGATTATTTATTACTTAGAAAAGTTGAATATTTATTGTTTAACCATCTTCCATCTTTCTCTTGATGTGTTATGATCATGTTATCCCTTTTATATATATTAGGAAAAGTACAGGGATTGTGTATGTTGTTACTCCAATATGGATGAATATTAGAAAATTTGATTATGTATTGTTTACTCATTATCTAATTTGATGAAATCATTAGACATAAAAAAGTGATGGTTGGGGTTTAATATTATATAGACTCTTCATCAACTAGTAGGTATCATGATACATACATGTTTAGGTATTTGGTGTATTCCTTCTTAATTCATCAACATGTCTTTTCTACACTCCTGATGATAAGAATGGTGTCTCGGATACAACCTTAATGGAAAGAATGATATCTTGGATGAGTCATTGATGGTTAAGATCAAGATTTCTGAAATTATGCATTCCATCACTGTGAATTTAGTTATTTTTGTCCATGTGATCTATTTATTTTCATTATTATCCATTACTATATTATGCTCTTAGTTTCAGTTGAGTATGTCATTACTTTGTTTATATATTCATGCTATATTATTTATTCTAATCTTATACACACTTGTGATCTTAGATTATTATCACTTATTTTTACCCTTACTGGTCATTTGAGCTCACCCCTTCATATTTTTTCATTTCCTCGGGTTATAAATAAATGTATTACACATGATATTTATAATAAGAAATCTTATTTGGAGAATTTATGTGGTATTTTTTAAACTTTTTATGGATTAGTTTGCTTATTATAGTGGAAAATCCTTTATTTGAGAAGGAAATGGGATGTATTAGTTTATGATGTTTCCAAATTATCTAAATCTCTAAACCTAAAAGGTTTTGGGAGTGAATGTAATGAAATATTTTTCTTTAAGTCATATAATTATGGTATAGTTATGTCTGGGAATCTAAAATTGTTATCAAATCTAGTATGAAAAGTATGTTTTATCAAAATCAGAACTAGGAGTGTGGGTCTAAGATTATACATCGAGGATGGTAGATGAATTATATATAGAACTATGAAAATTGTCTCTTGGAATGTTCTATGGATACCTTTGATCAGGTAGCACCTGATGTGGATCGAGGTGTGATACTTGGCCTTTTTTTATTGAAAATAATGATCATTTTCACCATCATCTGGTGTTGTATAAAATTTCTTTAGTTATCTAGGGATCTAGATATCCAAGTGGAGCATTTAGAACATTGCAGTATAACTAGAGACTCTTATTAGAGGTGATGATCTACCCTCATTTCATTCATCAGGGTGGAATGACTTTTGAATAGAGGTTTTCTTGGGGTACTTCCATGGGGTATTGAGGCCCATTGATGATGTTTTTAGAGATGGATGATCACCTTAATCCTAATTTTTGGTGGATGGTTAACTTGTGGGGTTTTTTGTGATCAACTAGGTGGTTCATGGTTTAATTTCATTAGTAAGTGAGACCCAAGTGACAAGTTGTACCAACCCTTAGGGAGTTGCAACTAGTTCTCATACTGGTTGATGAGCTTGGAATTATGCACAATAATTATTTCATAGGATCATTCCTATAATTTTAAAGTAATGTATGGTCCTATTTTTCCTTAGGATAGGTCTTGTATGATATTAGGGAGTTAATTGTTAATCTTTTGGGATTGTATTTCTATTGGTTTTCCTAAAAAGTTAGAATAGATGTTGAGTTATTTTCTTGAACTATATTTACTGGTGGAACAACCCATGTGTTTAGTGATCCATGATGTCTTTAGATTTAGTCTTGGATTTTTGTTTAAGAAAAGATAGGCTAGACAATGAGATTTTTGTTGTTGTTAGTATCTAATAGATAATTTTTCAGTTATATCATTTTTGGTTCTTCCTAAGTGTGGGGAGAGTATTGATAGTATATTCCTTATATACCATTAATTGGTGTGATATGGCATATAATTCCACATGATTTTGGTTGTACAAATTTCAGTTTTGGGAATAGGTCGACCTTGGATCTGAGAGAGATAGATTGAGTCTATCTATGGTGGATTAGAAGCTAACTAAGGTTAGTGGTGCATGAATGTTGTTCCTGTTGTGGATGGAGAGAAGAGAATTATAGTTTCATTGTTATCCTCGTGTCCTAATATTGAAATAATTTATGTTCATTTTGGTCATTTTTTAATGAATAGTGGACGGGTGAAAGAATATTATATTGCAGTATGATGCTCTTATAGATCATTTGGTGGTGGTGATCAAGAATATTAGACTATATCCATAAGGTTGTTCCTTGTGTTTCCCCTTTTTAAAGTTGGGGAGCATGAAACCCCCCATGATAAAATCTTGGTAAAAAGGTGGTATCTAAGTGATATTGATTGTTCATGGAAGAAAATTGTGATGATTATGAAATGTTCCCCATTATTGAAGGGTAAGGATATGGATGGAAATCATTGATGATATTATCCAGGGGAAAGTTGTACTTATGTTGGGACCATCCCTTGTGGTGGGTTGAGGTTGTTAGAGTCTATGGTGGAATAAAAATCTCAAATGTCGAACCCATGATATAAGTGAAATAAAGGTGATGTGTTCCTGATTGGGTTGCATTATTGGTCTCTATAGATTTACAGACCATCAGTGGTTGGATGAGCTCATCTAAGGGTGTGTTATTTCACCACATTAGAGTGGTTTATGGGATTCTTAGAGATATTCTTGGTCTATTTTATTTTTGAGGACAAAAATCATCAAAGGAGGAAAGGATATAGTGACCCTGGTTTTCCCATAAGGAAGAATTTTATTATTCATAAGATTTGGAACCTTGGAGATTTATGAGGGTTAAAGTGGTAATTTACTATATAAAATGACCAAATAAATGATTTTTATGGTTTTATTGTTCTTAGGATGAAACTTTTACCCTTGGGATGGAATTTGGAGGAATTTTGATCCAGGAAATTTTTTTGGGGATATTTAATATTTATCAAAAAAATATTCTTAATCTATCATGGTTGGATATGGATTTATACTAAATATATCTCTAGATTGAAATACCAACTTTGTGGTTGTGTCTATAATGGGTGATTTTCTTAGATGAGGTATAAACCACATTGGGGTTTTGTGCATTGAGTCTAAACTTTAATGGGTCCTTTTATTTTATTTTGTTTTTGATTTTTATTATTTCCCTACCCTATTCCTCACCACATTCACATGAAAGGAAGGGAAAATTTTCAATCATTGACATTATCTAACCAAGGGAGGAGGGATAGTATGGGAGGATATTTATCAAGGAGGTCGATCAGAGTCAGATCAAGACAGATCATCCATGGAGCACAGATCCAACCTTAAAGCTTCAATGATTCCCTACAAGGTAGTGATCTTTATTTTGAATTTCACCACATCTCTATTGAAATTAATTTTTTATTTTTTATTATAAAATTTGGACTATTTTTATGGATTAATACCTATAATGTGTTGATTTTGGGAGAGACAGGTGATTCAAATAGTTTATAGGGCACTTGGGTCTGGAAATACCTATCAAATGGCATATAGTTCATTAGTGTGACGGAGTTCGAAGATGGTGGTCAAATTGTGTGTAGCCTACATCCTCATTTTTTTAGGTATATTAGATACATGAATTGGTTTTGGTCATTTTCGTGACCATACATCCCTTATGGGGAACATGGAATGTATAAGTATACTCCATATCAAGCTATAGAACATGAATTAGGTCAGGTACCCAACTTGGAACCCCTTGTGGATCACATGATGTGTCTTTCTTAGTTCATGTCATTTATTTGGTAAATACATGTTTATTTGGTTATAATTACACACCTATAGTGTGTTTTTGGATATTCATTCCATGTATTCCAAGTTATATGTCATGTGTGTTCCCATTAGAGGGAGTTTGCATGTTTTCTCACCCTTGAGACAAATTTTGGAAAATAGTCGATCTATTCTAAGTATCATTCTACATAGAATGTGATGGTGGAGTCCTCAATATTATCATATACCACTGATGAGATGATTTAGGGATAGTTGCAGAGTTTATCTTGTGACATTTATGAAAGGATTTGGGTATTGATGTAGAATAGGTGCAAGTTCAGTGAACCCCTAGAAAGTATTCTAATGTCAAGGCATGGGACCCTCTCATATATCTGAAGATTTTCATATATACAGACATAGACAAGAATATAGAATCATAACATTGTGGACATAGAAAATTTCAATAATCTCCACCCACAAACTTGTGATCATAGCTCCCCACTATCAGATCCACCCATAAACATATGAACATAGAGAACTGTAATAATGTCAATGCACAAACATGTGAACATAGCTACAAAAAATCATGTCCACACACAAAATTATTTATTGCTTAAGATAAAAAGACATTATTCATTGCATTGGAGGTCTATAACAGACCCACCAATCACATTATTATAATCTAAACATATGTAATCGACAAGATAACAACATTCATCTTTCCTTCATAGCTTAATTAACCCATGGAAAAGAAAATGGATTCATGAAAACATCGTCATCATAAAACAGTTGGAGAGAAAAATTGGATGGTATCATAAGAACGTGTCCCTAGTGAATCATAATATTCCTTAAATGATGTTGAAAAATACTTTTATAAAATCTTTAGAAAGATTCTATGAAAATAAGAAGAAATATACTTTAATATTTAAATAATTTTAAAACAAAAAAATTATTAAAATATGATAATATTTCTTTATAAACCCATAAAAACTTTTAAATGAATATTAGTTATTAACAAAGTACATGATACTAGGAACATCCATTCATTTTGTAAACATTTTAAAATATTATATTCACACTTTTTGTAAAATAAGTCTAAAATAATCAGTTCGGTAATGAAAAAAATATTCCTTTAAAAAATTGTAAATAAATTAAAATATTATATAAAAAAATATTTATAAATCAACTAAAGTATATAATAAGTTCCATAAACGAATTTTTTAGAACATGAATATAGAAGAGAAATATTCTCAATAAAATAAGAGGTATAAGGTTATCTTTTTAAAAAAACATTATTTCAATATTTTTGAGTACCAAAATGGGTAAAAATAAAAATAAATCTCTTAAACCATAGAAATAATTATATTATAATAAAATATTTGAGTTTCAGGATAGAAAAAACATAAAATTTTCCAAATATAAATTGAAACATAAATAATCTTGAAAAAACTAGTGATGTATCGTAAACCCTTGCGAATTTGGTAACTTTTGAAATAAAAACCTTTGAAGGATAGAAACATAGATATATTGTTAAATACACATAATTTTAAGTAAATTTATCATAAAATATATTAATGAGTATTATATAAACCACAAAAAAAATAAAAAAGGTAGTGAATATAGAACATATCTCAGTGGTGGGAAATTGAGACAAGGAAACCCTTAACACAAGTCATGTACTACTTAATACTTCCTATAACCACTTGTTTAATAAATTTATAATTATTATAAATATAAAAAAACCATATTCATAATTTTATTACTATATATCATTCCCTCATAATTTTTTATTACACATTTATTAATAATTCTTTATTAAAATTAGTATTTGAGTGTCAACTGTTTTGTTTTCCACGTGTGTTTTAGTTTGAAAATTATAATACTTTCACCATGGTCAGAAACTCATAAAATTAATAATTATAATAATTTAATAATTATAATTTTTATTAATTATATTCACTTTTATAACCATCTGTCTAATGAAGTGATGAAAAATGAATCACGTCTCTTTGTGGAGGCGTTAGTCCGTACATATGCATGAGTGATGTTTTCATTTTGAATGGATGGAAAGAAAGGATAGTCAAAAATAATTTATCTTTAAAAAACAATAATTATGTTATAAATATCATATATAATATTTAATCTTTCTTTATAACCATTCATGTGAGATGATGATTAAAAACAAATTGCATCTCTTCATGTATGGAGTAGTCTGCTCGTACACACAAGCAACATCTCCATTTTCCAACAGATGAGAGGGTAAGAAGGTAGATAATATTTTATAAATATATAATCATAATTTTATAATAAAAATAACATATAACTATTAAATACCTATTTATAACCAATTTTGTGAGGTGGTGATGAAAAATGAAACACATCACCTTGTGGAGGTGGTATTCCACACATACACATGAGCGGCGTATTCATTTTTTACTTTAAGGAAATAAGGTATAAAATTGTAGTTACATGAACATAATAACATTTAAATATTTTAAATATAATTATTTAATTATATTATTATTTTTATAATATATTTTAAGGATGTAAAATAATAAATAAACTTAAAAAAAATTGGTTAAGATTTACACCTCCTCCTTGGATATCTTCCTTTGAAAAACGCATTAATCTTTTTAATATTGGTATTTTGGTAAGACCAGAACCTCAATTAAGTGATGAGGATAGTTGGTTAGGTATTTGGGAAGATATTAGTTGATATAGGGTGCTTAAAGAGTGTGTATAAGTGATCATAGTAGGTTCCTTTTCATAAGTGAGGGGAGTGGTACCCTTGTAAATATTAAGAACATAAAAAAATAATCCTTGTCTTTCTCAGGGAAAGTGGTTCCAATTTAGTATAATTATAAAGACATAATAATTTAAGTTGAAAATAAAATCATCCAATCATATTTATATGATCTTTATATATATATTAATCCTTTTCTCTTAGTTTAACCCCCCCCCCTCTTTAACACTTTTAACCCATACCGTGGTGACAAGCTTTAACCATGGTAACTATTCATTATGACTAAAAATGAATTTGAATTAATGAAAAATTTGAAATTTTATATTATAAATATGTAATCCATTTTCAAATATTAAAATTCTATAATTTTAAAAATCACTTTTAATATAAATTTGAAAAAAACGATAAAATATTGTTTCAGAAAAATGTCATTTTTAAGCATAAAAATGATTTTACTTCAAAATCAAGTATAATGTTGATTATATTAGAATTAATTAGAATAATTGAAAAAAATAGACTAATTTTACTTTCAAACAAAAAAAATTGATATAATCCTTATGAAAAATTTATTAAGAAAGAAGAACCAAAAATATTTTTTACTTGAATAAAAACATTACTTAGATTTCAAAAAATTCAAACATAGATTTATATGTTAAAATTTGTTTTTAAATGAATTATATTTATTATTAAATATATATTTTATCTATGAAAAATGTTTCATAAACTTTAAAGTCATTATTATATCATGATAATATCATAAAAATGGCAATATTTGTAAAATGTGTATTTTTCACTATTCACCTAAAAATCAATATTTTCAAAAAAACATTCTCTCTAGTATTTTATTAAAATTAAAATTTATAAATTTATAAATTTATATTTTAAATGAAAATATAAAATATAAATCAAAACCAATTTTATATAAAAAACATTTTAAACTTTAAATGTTTTTTAATATTAATTCAGATCAATTACTAATTAAATTAGGATTATTATATTAGTTCACACATTGAAATATTAAATGTTACCATAATAATTATTTAAAAGTTATAAATTTGGATAAAATCACATAACACTTTAAAATGAGTATTTTGAAAAATAATTTTTTCCAACATTAAATCATATTGATTATTAATCTTATAAATATAAGAATTTTTAATTAATTACTCGCTTTTTATTTACTAAAGGTTTTATTCTTCTTTTAATTATAATATATTGTAGCTAATTTTAATTTTTTGCTGCATTCCATACAATTTATTCAGAAATATTCTTATTTAAAGTAATACATACTAAAATATCAGGGAGTTATGGTTGTGGCATAGGGTCAATGGTGTGGAGTTGCTAGATAGTTCTAGTGTTTGTGGGTTTGTGGTGCATAGGGTGAACCTAGTTTCTCTTATTTAGTTTTCTACACTTGTGGATATGGGATAAGAGAATTATTATCCACCTTATAGTTGGTTGATATATCTTTTGACCATTAGTAGGTTATAGAAATCCTTTTTTTTTAATCCTGGTATATAAGTGGAGGTTTCCTCCCTATGATGGGATACGGTAAGGAACTTACCTATTATACTAGGTGTAGGTTACACATCCATGGGACTGGTAATCCCTTAAATATTTATATAATTCTTGAGGTATAGTCTCACACTTTGGATAGATAGAGGATTCTAAGATCAGAAAGAGGTATACTCAGATGGTCCATCTATGAATAGTTATAAGATCCCATGTTTAGAACCAATTGCTAAATTCTAAAGGAATTTAAACATTTTATTTGGTGGAAGGGTAAAATATTAAAATGACATTTGGATTGAAATTCCCAAAGTTTAATTTTTTAAAATTTTTTTTTTGGATGGGGTTTGAGGCCCGAGAGGTGTCTTAAAATACTGGATAAGTTTCAGAACATTAATGCTTAAAAAGTTCAGTTTCAAGAGAGATGGTAATAGGCGCACAGTTGGCACACAATTAATGATAACCATGTAGCCAAAATATATGGAATGATTATTTAATATGCCTGTTTTGTTTAAACCATGTAGGGGATCCAAATAAATATGCATCTTGGTGCAGAGGTTCATATTAACTCGCATGGTTGGTGCACGGTTTTTCTAACAGTGCACTATAACCATGCGGAGTAGGGGTGTGATGGGGTTATTGATTTTCATGGTCGGTGCACAGTTGGTAAATCATCTGAGGCATCCATCCAGTAGGTTGTTCTTTGGATAGTGGCACCACATTGTTGGACCATTATTTTACTAATTGTGCACCTTTTTAAAAGGGGTAAAATTTCCATTTTTCCCTTTTATCTTAAATGGGTTTTACCCTATTTTATTTCTTATTAACACTCAACATCTCAATGTGTGCACCCTCCTCCTTATCCCTTCCTCCATGGGATATATTCCGTGTTTTTTGTCTAAATTGGATGTCATTGGATGCGTTTTAAGCATAGCAGTGAGTCTAAAATTAATATTACCAATTTTCTTAGTTTCTATTCTCATTTTTATCATGATCATTATGTTAGAAAATATGTCTTATTTTTAGGGTTTTCATCTAGTTCTTCATTTTATTTCACTTCAGATCGATTCATAGGTTGATAATGAATGAGTGAATATTCCCCAGTATAAGGTAGGTAATCTATGATTTTTCCCTCAAAGTCTTATCCTTTGTAAATTGTTGTTATTGTGCTGCACAATGGACTTTCCATGAATCTCTCTTAAATTGGGTATCTCTTTAATTTAATTGTCTATACCTTGAACTAGACACATTATTGGACTCAATGAAATTGTAAGAGGGTGGTGACCCCAACTAGGATCACCCCTTTGGGTGTGTCCTATTATTTACCCTCATTGGATATTTCTTATAATTGATCAAAAAAAATACTTAGGTGTGTTTTTTTACTTATAAAATGGTACTTGATTAAATTTTTTAAATAAATAATTGAATTACAATAGAGAATGTATACTTACTTGGTCCATGATAAATTATGAAGTATAGACTTTGATAGAAAGGGAATTGAATGAAATGTGAGACACCTATAATTGAATTTCCTTAACCATGACTATAATTCCCTTGATTCCATTTAAGGTTGATGACCTTTGTTTAAAAAAACCCTTAGGGTGTGTGATATTAAATGTTTTATATGAACATGTTTTGCCTATGTGACCAAACACCCTCTTAAGGTGTGTTTGATTATCTATAAGGATTGAAAGACTAAATGGAGTTGGTTGAGTGGTAAAAGGGGAATGGGTAGCTTACTTTATCCTTTTATTATTCTCACATTAGTCTTGTCCATCTTCCTTATATATGTAATAGATAAGTGAAATGAAATTCTTTGATGTATTTCTTGGGCAATTGAAAATAAAATGATTAAAGGTGTGCTTGGATTATAAATTAGCATAGATATTTCTCATGGACTATGTTTAATTTTTTTAGATTTAATGTGCCTACATAATATATTATTCCTTGGGAGATACTTGGATTACGATATATAATTCCCTCGATGGGATCTAAAATCACATTGAATTGAATTAATTATGAATGGTTAAGTGGTGTTGGACATGGTTCTACTCATCGATTATAAGAAATTATTGGAAATGGAGCTCCTCCTTCCTTTATTGGAGATTATTGGACATGAAGATCCATTCTCCATTGGATGATGATATTATCCATGGTTATCCTCGTCATTTATTTTATGTTTTTTGACATGTAACACCATATTATTTGTTTTTAATTATGTAACATGATGCTTCATACCCCCTTGGTTATATACATGAGTTGATTCCATTATGTAAATATGAAACCATATAATATTATATTTGGATATATATTCCTTGGTTATATACCATGGGTATTGGGTATAATTATATTAAAGGAAATTCTTGGAGAAATTCAGGCTTAGGGAGAAGCAGTTATGGAGTACCAGATGTACCACAATGAACATGACCTCAATATGGTTGTTTATACGTCATTGCTTTACTGCTCCTGTTTATTATACCTACACACTGTTACATTTTAAATTCATAGACTGTGTTTTCATTATACACTATTTATGGTGTCCTATATAGTTTTACTCACACCCTTTTCAGGTCACCATTTGGTATCAAGACAGATATCCTAACTGTAGGTTAAGACTTGGATTGTGCTTCTTTGTTGTTGTATCTTCTGGGATAGGACTTGACGTAGGAGTAGCGAATGAGCATGTACTCAGTATACCTTCTATATTTGGAGTCGTTAATTCATATTTATTATTTTGTTATTCTGGCCCTTCTATATGTATTAACTACAGTATAGAGACTTCTTTTTATCCATTCCATATCATGTTCAAACATTATTGTGTTTATTTGTCTCCTTCTAGGTCATCAATTTATTATTGATCAATAGTTACTATTATATTATATTTTTTAGTTTATAATTTTATTAATAAATTGTATTTCTCACTGATCTAGATGTTATAGTCTTCCATCCATACCACTATTAGACCCTCACTATAAATCAGCAGCCTCTGGAATATGGGGAGGCATGCTTGGGGCCATGTAGCCAACCGTGTTTGATTACTTATGTGTAAACCCGGCTCAGGATTTCATAAATTGGTATCATAGGTTTCTTTTTTCCTATGTATTACTATTTTGAGGTAGTTATATAGGATACTAAGGATGTGTGTGAACTTTGTAAATAGACAATGTCTAGGAATGGATAACCCATGCATGAGGAAAATATCAAGTTTTCAGGGATGGGACTGTTGTTCATTATAATAGTTGATTATTATTTCACCTTGAGTTACTATTGTATTTGCACTAGTTACTATTTTATGGGATTTATATCTTGGACAAGTATGGAAATAGAAGAGGTGTGTTCATGCATCATTTGAGGCACATAATATTCACATGTCATTATCATGCATATTTGTCTACCATGTTTTTGTGATTAATTAGTATCCTTAGTTGTACACCATGCCTATGTGACTATTTTCAGGTCATAATTTATTCTCTACTGATGTGATAACTTCCTTGATTATATTTATGGTATATAGTTGGTTAAATAAAGTGTTTACATTAACTTGTACTATGTTTTCCAACTTAGATTGATGGTGGAATTATATTTAATCATCATGTAATTCATTAAATAAATGAAATGGTTTTTAAAATGGTTAATAAATTTATCTTAAAAAATATTTAAATTTCAAGTAATTGGATTTGTTTTAAAAAAAATAAATTCATTTCTTATGGACTTCAGTTAAATGGGAATTCTAGTTATAGATTATGGAGTGCTTGACTCCATAAATGCAGACTGGAAACCCACATGATCTAAACCCTAAATGAAAAACTTGTCCCAAGTAGGTCAGTTTTGGAATGTTGGTTCTTTTAGATAATCCCATTAAGGGTGTCATAAATCTTTAATAAAGTAATCCTTATTAGGTTTCACTTAAATGATATGTCAATTATAATTTATAGAGAATTGAATCCATAAATTGGGAATGGTTGTCCGCATAACTGGTCTCAGGAATGCATAACTTGACCCTTGTAGGTCAATTATATTCTTATTATGCTATGGTACTTAACCCCTTGGGGGTATAATTATGTTATATGGTATTGTTATTTAAAATTTAAGTATACACTCATATGTTTTTTGAATGAATTTATGGTAGAATCTTACTTGAAATACCCTTAAAATTATAAAATAACGTTTTCTTCTTTTTTAGATTTATTAATATAAGGCATCAGTTAATTTAAATGAAAGTTATAAACTAGAGAGTTTTTTCCTCTATACATTGTAATTGAATTTTTTTTAACTAGACCTTGATATGGGAACTTATGGATAAATAATGGTTAAAAGGAAATTATAATATAATTTTCCAAGAATTATATGATATTTCACCAAAATAGAGTTCCAAGTATAGTTAAATTTATCATTGATACTTGAAATTATATATATATGAGCCTATTTAATGTTATAAAAAATGAGAAGTTGTGAAAAAAAATTAAGTAAAACCTTTTAGTGTTGTTCATGATAAAAACACTCATGTAAGGTTTAACTTTATAATTTCCATGAGAAATATCTTGAACAGGATCGTGTACATTGCCCATGAGTCTTTTTGTCTTCTTTTCTTATGTTTCATTGGACCAAAAGGTTAGGTGGTGGAGTCTAGATACTGTTTATGCATGAATCTAGTTTAAAATTAAATGAATTATAGAAAAATGAGAGGTTAACTCATTGTGGAATAACCCTTGGATATTGGAAATCATTACACTTTTGAGGTGAGATTCTAGCCATGGTAAGTTCTATACATTTGACCATTTGAGTCAGGTATGACTCCTTATTGATTAAATGAAACCCTCAGTTAGGTGATTGGTTGTCTGGTAAGTTTAACCTCAAGGAGGTATTACTATATGTGGATTCTCGATGATTTTTATATTTTATCCATTTTTTATTGGAATTGTGACCCTCTAGGGAGAACTCCCCTGTGAGTATTCCTGGTGAGGATCAAGGCCTAGTAATTTGATGCTTGGTAGGTGATGTTGTTACACCAATGTTGATAGGTTTTGACCCTTGTGGTTTGATTATTACTTACCTACCTTTGTTTAACCTCCCTTAAATAATTTTAACAGGTGTGTTAGATTCCATGTAATAGATTCCCTTAAGTCATATATAAATCTTATACAAAATATCTTAAGTTTAGGTGGATACACCTAGTGGCCTTGTTTTGAGATTGAGCGGTAGGGGTGGGTGGGAGACCTAGAGACTGTTAGCATTGACTTAATCCCTAATGAGTCATATGAATTTGGTTTCATTGATGGAAACCTATAAGAGGTGTTATCCTAGGTTTATATTTTCCTTAAAGGTAATGATCTTGATTTTATATTTGTTTCAATACCAATGCATGGAAGGTACTCGGGTTCTACGATATAGGCATAACGAAGCCTTTGGTTTTCTGAAAATCACCTAGAGTGATGGGTATCAAGACTTGATTCGATGGGATAGATTGTTAAGGTGTCTAGCCCAATTGAACAGTGGTTATTGCTTTATTTTATGAAGTGATTTAATGATGTGGGTGGTTGGTTGATAAATCATGGCATAGGTACATGCCAAATTTTATAGAGGAGTTCCAAGGGAGCTCTATGTGTGCTAAGAAAAACCAATGTGACATGTAGCACGGTCATATTGGAATTGTTGATGGATGATCATCAGAACATGGTTTAATTTTTTTATTGGGTGTTATGGTATATATACCCACTGTGTGCAAAAATTTTAGTCTGTGTTGATTATTTGTGGGAACTATTAAGAATTGAATGTCGATGAGTGGCCGGGTGTGGGATAAGGATTAACGGTTTCCAATATAACACCAATGAGCCTTGAATCATAGAGATTTAGTTAAAATTAAAGGAAGTTCTCTATAATGAGGGATAATTTTAAAATAAAATAGATTCCATGAGAAGATTGTCCCATGGGTGGACCTTGACACACATTTTCTAGAGACATGGTGTCAAGGGTTGGTTAAAGGCATGTATAGCATGGTTTGATCTCATAATATCTTGGGGAGAGTGATACATTCCTATCAATGGAATCTTAGTCTACTTCTAGTCTATAAATAATCATTCCCAATATATTAACATCATCCAAAGTACATTGAGAGAGTATCATCTATACACCAAGATATCTAAATATCTTTTTATGGTTTCATAAAGAGACTCTTTAAGAGTCGTGATCAAGGAGCAGTTTAAAAGGTAATCCTAATGGTGAGTAGTGCACCATTTTCCACTAAGTTTGGTGACCCTTGCTATGATCTAAAACTTGAAAAACTCCATGGGAATATTTCTTGAGAAGTGGGAAAGCGTGATCGGTGACTTTTACATTAGAACTTGAAAATGATTGAGTTCTTATCAATGCTAGTGATTTTTTCGGGGTTGCATGAGACATGGGATATGTTAATCAGAAAATAATTTCATCAATTTGATGAAAATAATTCCACTAAGGTGGGGAGAAGGATTTAAGTCACTAATGGGTGACCCTCGTGTGAGAAGATTCATAGGACCTTGATATTGGTCGTGCGATGGTCATTTTGACTCTTGAATACCATTTAATAAATGGAACAATGTATTGCAATATTTCTCAATAAATTTTAGATATGGGTTCAAGTACGGACTTGGGTGGAGTCTGAGTTTGGTTGTGATACTTGGGATGGCTTTTGAAAACACAATGGTTTTGGTATTAGGTATTTATCATTTCTTATGATGTGTCATGATGAAGGTTTTCTATAGGGGATGGTTTATCCAGACAATATCACTAAAAGTCAAGTACGGTATTTAGTGATCATGCTCAGAATACTCTCAGTATGCCTCAGGAGAAAGGGTTTCAGAATCAGGGTATGGTGACGTGTCATCTATAGAAGTTGGGAATTTTGAAATTAGTTTTTTAGAGTTGGTTTTACATGAGTTTCCTATAATAGTTGGATGTGGTCAGTGAGTAACCGCATCGGCCATGCCATTGGGATGATATGGGTTCAATTTGATGTTCAGTGGGAGATTTTCAAGGAATGTTTGGTTTGATCAATCTAGATTAGTCAATTGGAGTTTAATCATTGATAAAATTGTGTACTGAGGGTAGTTTCCTAACATGTGATCATATGTATTGAGTTAATAATCATGTCAGGAGTTTCATTAAGAGACTCCTTGGGAGGATTGAGAGAGGATTATTGGGATCTTGGGGCACCTTGGGAGGATTCTATAGAGAGGATTGCATAGTTTGGACGAACTCTAAAGTCTTTGAGTGAAGAGAAAGTGGGAGCTTGGGTGGGTTTATATAGGAAAGGAGAGGGAATTATTTATTATTTAGTTTGGAACACCTTGCATTAAACTAATCAAAACCATAAACCAACCCATGGTTTTTGCCCAAGGTGTTTTCCAAAGTAGAGTGGAAGAAAATATTTTATAAGTTCAATGACCGAACATCTAAAAATAATAGGGTTTCTTATGTGGAGGTGAGTCACACTCTTAAGGAAAACAATTTAAAAAGACAAAACGTTTTATAAGTCTTGGAGGGTCCACTAAATATTTGTAAAATAAATCAATTAAATCAAAAATAAAATTATTTTAATGGTAAAACATATATTGTCAGAAAAAAATGTTTATAGTATTTTATTACATCACTATTGGGTAATTTTGATGTCATAAAACACATTATATATTTAAACCGTATTTAACTTTTACCCAAAAATTCGATTATCTTAAAAAATTATGAAAAATTCATCATTGGATAATTTCAACATCCTGTTTCCAAAAATAATATTCATTTTATCTAAATAATTTTCTAAATATGTGAATTTTTACTTTTAAAATAGAAATTGACATTTATCGAAAAATCATGGGTTTTTGACAAAAATAGCTTTCAAACCATAATAAAAATTATAATTGCATTCATAAAATTATATGATCATTTATATTTAATAAAAATTAATTTAATTCTAGTAATTATATTTTATTAAAATATTATTTAGTTCAAAAATCCATTAATTCATAAAAAATATATTTATTAGTTGAATATTAACTAAAAATACTATTTGTGCATTAAAAACTATTTTCAAAGAAACAATAATAAAATGAATGTATATACATTTTAAAAAATAATGTACATGGTCATAATACTAGGGTCTTGTTACATAACCCCTTAAAACACCCGCGTGTGACCTTAGGGTAAGGTGTGTGATTGTGACAGACTCTTAGGGTGGCTCAGATAACATCGCTTGAGTGGTAATCTCTATCAACTTCTACGTCTCCCATAGGTGATTCTGCTAGAGCTTAACATATTCAAGCTCACCTTGGGCTTGGTTAAGAGAGAAGCCCAAATATGCAACCTCCTTTTTGAGCTCCGACAAATGGGCTTTGTACGGGGAAAGCCTACTGGATGAGGTCATCGCTTCTTTTGTTTGGGTAAATTGGATTTGTTAAAGCCCTATATTTATACTAATCATGTGATCATTGTTCAACGACTATATTAGAAATAGTCAAAATTCTTAATGGTATTTTAAAATCCAGAAACATAAAACAAAATAAGTGTATAAAAATTTCACATATTAAGACATTTAATCAGATCTAGAGGAATTTTTATTTGATAAAAGTTTGGTTCATTACAATGATAGTATTGTGGGCCTAAGGAATGTGGTCTAGTAATTTTTCCTTAAAATATTAGATGTTTTATATCATTTTACCATTATATCTCACACTATACATTTCAATGAATTTATTTAAAATTTCAGTATTTTTTATAAATAAATTCATCATATTATAACACGCCCTTAAAGACTTATAAAATTATTAGAGGACACCTACCTCATTAATTGACACCCCTTTGGGTGTGATAAATTAAATTAACTATTTTATGTAAATGTCGATTAACCAAGAACATCGTCCAGGTAGTGGTATTGACCTTGAAATGTATTTTTATTACTATATAAATGAAATGGATTAAATTAATTGAATGGAAGTGGGTGGAAAATCCTTGCCACATGTTGTGTATTTACATATATAAATTATATGAATTGTGAAACCCATGGTTAGATTGGGTTAAATTATTATAATTTCATAAAAGGTAATGACTCGTGATTATTATTCTTAGACCATAGATATTGGTCATTGTACAATGGTTAAGGATATTTTTTATCATGTTGTTTCATACTCCCTTACGTTGGGTGATGGTCATAGTATCTCACACTGTTTACGTTTACATGGATGATTGGAATGATGTTACACATTCCCTTATATCAAGTTTGGGGAATGATCACTCACCCCACTATCTCAAGTGATGAGAATGATGTCTTGTATTCATATGGGATTCAGGTATTTTACCCTTTATTGGATCCTAAGCTTGTTAGACTAGTCATGGACGCCTGAGTTATACCCTGGATCCAGTTAAAACCTAGTACCCATGTATATTCCTATATATGTCCTTACATATATATTATATATACATGTATAAATATTATATATGATTACTTATATATATTTTTGTGCATAAGGTAAACTGATCAGACTTATCCCAACCTATTCCAAAGTAGGTAGAGTCTGCCAAGTGTCCTTCGGGAACTTGAGTTGACTGGTATTTACTTTTTAGTATCTTTTATTATCTATTATACTTGTACACTGCTATGCTATATACACTTGTTGGATTATTATGGACACCATTGGTGGTGCACTACTAGGCTTATCCCATACCTTACTTGTGCCTCTCTTGGTACCCAAGTAGATTTTATGGTTGTATTTGTTGATAAGAGAAAGTGCCCTATCACGAATTCTTGACCTGTTTTTTTATAGCTTAGAGAATGGGAGCATAGGACCAATCATATGTTTTTTATTCTTGAAGAGATGTATTTTTGTCTTTTTTATTTTTGTATATATTGTTGAATGTACATGTTTCTGGTATCACATGTTTCCCATTTTTTTATATCAGCATTCCATAACATCATTTTGTATATGACTGATCATATGGATTGATTATTACTACATTCTCTTGGATGTTTCCTTTCTTATTGTGCTTATTTATGGTATCTTTTCCACTATGCTATTAGATATATTTTATTCCTCCAATATTTATTATATCTATTTATTTTCGTTTTCCCGCTCTAATATGAGGTTATACTCTCCCCACCATACCATCTTGGACCCTCGATGTTATTCTGAACCCTCTGGCATAAGGGGATGTGCACTTGAGACCATGTGAGACACCGAATCTAGGCACCATTTTAGTATCTCCCAAGCTAGGAAGTTACAAAGTTATATCATAATAGTTTCTTTTTCATTTGTTCATACTATTTAATAATTATATAGGATACTAGGATGTAATGGAATATGGTAATGATCTTGTTCCTGGAAGTAGCTAACCCACGTAAAAGTGAATCCCAAATTACCTAGGGTAGGTTATTTATGTACTTATTTCTCTTGTTACAGTTGATTCAATTTAACCATGGGTGAAACTAAAGATATATGATGTTTTTATTAATTTTATTATTATTTTTTATTTTATCATTATCCTATTATGGTAAGTATTTAAAATCTCATTTATCATTATAGTCAATTTAGGACTTATATGCCATGCATTTTTTCATGCCACATTTTTCTTCTGCATGCATTGCCTGCTACATATATTTTGGTTCATTTTTTTTGTATTTGGAATGTGTTAATGTTTCTTATAGGAATGGATAATTGGATTAATTAAATTATATGAATCAATTTAAATAATGATTTATCTCATAGATTGATGAGGTCACCTTAATTAGAAAATTATACCATGTTATAGGTTTTGGACCTACTAGTTCCATGGACTAAAATGAAGTTACATGATTTTATTGAACGAATACCAATGGTGATTTATAATTTAAGTACTTATATAGATCCATAATGGTTATTCATTTTATCAAATCATCATATATGACATGTTACACCGTGATAATAGATGTAAAATCTAGGTCGCGGTTATATGAGGTACTAATTTCATTTTATAAGAGTGTGGATTTTATAAATTTAGAATGGTGACACATTTAAATGGACCTTGATATACTCATTTATATATATATATATATATAAGTGTACAAACTTAAATGAAATTAAACATTTAAATAAATTGGTTTTCGTTACATGGGTATGCCAATTGTAATGTAAAGGGTGTTTTCCTCTATAACTTTCAATTGAAACTCCATACACAGGAACCTTTTTTATATTATAGGATACCTAGAACCAAACTATACCATAGTATTGGGTGTTAGGGGTGTCTTTTATAACTCTTATGGCCTGTTATGGATTTCCATTATCACCTAGACCTAGATTTTGGAGAAGGAAGAGATGTGTGAACTTTTTTATAGGAAGTCTATGTACCATTACTATTATCTATCTATGATCTTTTCAACTTCTAAATTTATCTTCTAAAGCATTCATTTGGAATTTTGGAATCATACCACCAATATGGCCTAGAGTCTTACACCAGGAAGGTGGTGACAACCATGCTCCGGAGGAGGTGGTCCCTGAGCAACCATTATTACCTCCAGTAGTGACACCACATTCACCACCTTATATTATTGACCTGGTAACTAACACCCTATTTTGAGAGGGTTTCTATCATATGATGCATTCTATGTAAGGAGGTTCTAAACCTTCCCCAACTATGGAAGAGTTGACTCTAGAGTTTCAGCAGTATCATCCTCCCACATTCTCAGGGGATGGTGAATCTCCAGTATTAGAATCATAGAAATAGGTCATGTTATCAATTTTCAAGATTTTGAAGATGCCTCTAAAGAGTAAGGTTGGGATCATAGCTTATATGCTATGTGGTTCTTCCAAGTGAAGGTAGGATTTCATTACCTAGGAAAGATGATATTCATATATGATCTGTCTGTATTTTCAGATGATATTCTACATTTACTTCTCTCTGCAGGCATTGAGAGATGGCCGAAATAGAGAGTTCATGAACGTGCAGTAGGTCACCATGTCTATAATAGAGTATTCTACCCATTTTACTAAGTTGCAGCGATTCACTCCAACTCTAGTGGGTGATGATTTGATGACTGTGAGACGATTTTAGGATGGTATGGTATACATCAACTGATCACAGGTCAACATTTTCTATTTGGACACTATTTATAAGATCCTCAACTAGGACCTCATTACTGAGCATAATTTGAGGGAAGTCGATGGTGTGATCTAGGGAAGTTCATCACCCATAATAGGAAGTATTTCTTCTATAGGAAGGAAGAATAATTTTGAGGTTATTTTTAGGGATAGTATTATTAAAACACTATGTACTGACAGTTTCATTATATGTCAATAGTGTAGGAAATTGGGACACATAAACCCCAGTGTATTTGAGATCTAGTTGAGTGCAGAATATGTAGTAGGATAGGGAATATCTAGATTTTTTTAAGCACCTTTTCATTAGTTCCTAGAAAGATAGGATCTATAATGACCCTAAATTCGGGAGTGGTACTGATAGTATCTCTCCAGGTAGCCAGCTAGAATACCACCAGCCACTCAAGCCGTGGTGGTGGTCGAGGTAGAGGGAATTATACTCAAGACTTACAATGCAATAAGAGTGGATCTACTCAAGGAATTTATGTTGTGACTCAGGCCCATAGTATATTATATTTATATGTAGTGTAACCTATGCCAAAGTAGAAGATTTCTAGACCCTCTACTATTCGAGGTACTATTCTAGTGGCCTCTTGAAAGAGCGTTGTCGTGGGCGCCCTCAAATGATTAGTGTAATTTGGGGTACTTAGGTGCAGCAGAGTGGCTGACCAAGGTCGTCTCTCAAAGGAGGAAGTGAATTAAAACAATTATTAGAGGTATTATAGAAGTAAAATAAAAGATAATAAAAACACTACTTCAAAGGATGGGGGTGGTTGTTTATAGTTTATGAATCTAGAAGAAGTTTTCTGGAAGAAGATTGCATTTTTTTTGTTTTTAATTTTGAAATGAAGTTTCTATTAGAATGACACAACAAAAAGATGTTTGTTTAGACAATATTTAAAAGACGTAATCGATCTAACTCTACCTCTTCAATCATTTATTAATCATTATCATTTAAATTAATATTCACTTAATTATGATCCCTTAATTTGTTAAATCCCGAACCCTACGAGAATTAACTTTACCATGAAGATTGAAGTGAATTTTAACCTTAGGCTAACTTCGGAACATGCAATCGCAACACCCTGCTTTGATTGATGTTCTAAAATTAGCTTATGGTCAGTGGTAAATTAAGGCACATAACCACTCTGGAAATGAGGATTAATTGAGTTTAGGGATTATATTTGAACTCTACAAATTGATCCCATGTGGTTTTGAATTACCGGTTAAGGTTGCGCTCTCACAGTTCACACAATTCCCGACCTCGCGTGTTTTGTGTTAACTATTCAATTGCTTGCTTAGTTTCATTTAAATTAAAAACTCAATTAATAGATCATAATATGTGAATTACAGTAGCTCATTGATTCAAAATAAATGAATGAAGAAGGATAGAGGTCGATCGATTACTAAAAAGAACTACTCTTCCATGGGTGGGGTAGTCATCGTGGAGACGTTTTGCATAAGCAACGGATTGAAAGGTTAGAACCCAATCTTGTCTCCACTCTTGATTCCAACCCAATTAATAAGATTAAGATAAGAAGAAGAGGGATGAACACAGAATATTATTTGAAGAAAAATTCAAGAAACAAACATGAAAGAAAAGAAATACAAAGAAGAGGTGAGAGAGGAGAGCCTTTTTGGAAGAGAGGTTTGCACAAAGGCTTACTTCTTCCAAGAGTTGTGAGGGGCTCCCAAGAGACACCCTTTCGGCCACACCTTCCCAAAGCCTCGACCAGCCCTCTAAAAGAGTTAAAACCCCCTTTAAATAGAGTTTGTGAGGGCTAGGGATACATAACTTTTTAAGTGTGAAATGAAAAACTCGGCCAAATATTTTATTCCAACTTGCACCGCCCATTTGACCTCAAAAACGCGTGAATTGACCGGCCTTCCAGAATGATGATTTGTGCCAAATCATGTCCCAAAGCTTTCCTCAAAATTTGGGCTCAATCCAAGCCCGTATGTAGACGATATGACCCAAATAACGAACCTATGTCTATTCTGCCGAGTCCAGCCCGCCATTGGATTAATTGATCATTTACTCCATCCAAATGCACTCTTTAGCTCTAGTGTCCTGAATGAAAGTTGTATAAAATGAAGTTAGTAACACTGTTACAAAATTTAAAATTCAAATAATAAATATAAAAATATTTATCTTCGAAATACTACAATGCTCTATTAAGGGTAAAACTGGAATTTTCACCAAATTTTCAAATGAATGATCAAATCCCAAATATTTTATAAATAAACATATTTAACACAATGTGAGGAAATTATTTCATTTATTATCAATAAAATATTCAATAAAATAGTGTTTTATCAACTCCCCCACACTTACCCTTTTGCACACCTGGGCAAAACCTCATATCAAGTAAACATTAATATCAAATCAAAACCAATTTTAAAACACATATCCTTAAGATCAATCAATTTCACACCAAGAATCAAAAGATATCATGCCTCATAAAAAACCTTATTTCAAGTTCTCCATTTATATCATTCAATATATTTCCACTTCATTTATCCACCCATGCACAAAACACTTGCCTCGCTTGAATTTTCTCTCATCACTCAAATATCAATTTTTTTTGCAATGTCTTTCTCATCCAAACTCATAAAAGGGTCACCATAGGCTTGATAGATTCCTACATCGCTACCCGATGTGATTCAAGGACATATGTTTATCATGAGGACTTTTCAGGGTTGTTCTGTGGCTTTCGGTTGGTAGGATTGAGATGTGAAAAACTCTGAGGCTGAATGAGGAGGGCTTGACTCTTTTGAAGCAAAATTACATTAATCTAATTTTCACTTAAATATGGTCTTCTCTTCAATCCCCATAGTATCAATTCAGCTCCATCATCATGAAAAGTCATGAAAGGTTTACACCATTCATCATTTCAGCATAAAAAATGTCAATCTTCTCAAACATGATTTTCTTGAAAGCTCCAAATGGGCACAGCTTTCCACCTCAATTAGAAGCTCCAGAAAAGGCATAGCTTCACTTGTCATGAAAGCTCCAGAAAAGGCACATCTTTCAATATAATGACTTTCTTTAGCAGCAAACACATCTCTTCAGAATTTAATTTTCCACCCAAAGTATCACAGAATGTGGTGGCAAAACCCAAGACAACTTCCCCCACACTTAAGCTCAACTAGATTATGCAATTTCACTTCAAGAGTTGGTTGGATAGGGAAAATTGGCTTGTAATGTGGCTTAACCTAACAGGTTGTGCATGGATTCTAAGGGATACAAGGATTAAATATTCAAGGTAGGCCATTATAAAAAAAGGATTCTTTGAAATAGGGGCTTTAATACCAAACAAATGCCTCAATCATTTAAACACAAGTACCTCAAACCCTCAAGTTTTGACAGGAATAGATCAAATTCTGGTTAAATCAAGCATGGTTTGGTTCTCTCAAGAAGTGAGGTGAATGTAAAGAATATGAAAATAATGGTTTAGAAGCCTCACAGGAAAGTGATTTCAAATATAAAGACAATGAGATTGGCATGGGATTCAAAATTCAGCGTACTTTTCATGAAATTACTAAATATTTGAACTTGAAACAAAGTCATTTCAGCATTCATTTAAGCTTAGTTTCAAGGGGTAAATTGTTTCACTTATTGATATGGATTTAAAAATGGTGATGAGAATCATTTTAGCTCAAAATGTTTCAAAAACACACAGAAAATTGTAAAATAAACACACAAATTTTGAAAAACACACAATTTTTTTTTTGGTTTTTTTTAACAGGAAAACAATTGAAATTACTAAACTAAAAGGTTCCCTCCCCCACACTTAAAATATTGCATTGTCCTCAATGTGAACCCATGAGATGATATATGCACATGAAATGCAGAATTTTTAAATAGGACAAATAATATAAAAGTGAAAGGGTTAGGAACAGCCTGATGTGATCAAGTGATGATGGGGTCATGCAGTGTGATAAAATCCACTGCATCAGTAGGAAGTTCCTCAATGTATCTCTTCAGACGTTGCCCATTGACTGTAAAACTCCTTCCAGTGTCCTCTTGTGTGATCTCCACTGCACCATAAGGAAAAACATTAGACACAATATAAAGACCTAACCATCTGGAACGCAACTTACCAGGCATCAACTTCAGTCGTGAACTATAGAGAAGGACTTTCTCTCCAACATGAAACTCCCTTTGTTGGATCATTTTTTCATGAGCTTCTTTTGATCTTTCCTTGTAGAGCCTTGAGTTCTCATATGATGATAGTCGAATCTCCTCAAGCTCTTGAATTTGCAACTTCCTTTGAATTCCAGCTTGGGCCAAATCCATGTTACATTTCTTTATAGCCCAATATGCCCGATGCTCAACTTCCACGGGGAGATGACACGCTTTCCCAAAAACAATCCGAAATGGGGACATACCAATGGGGGTCTTGTATGTTGTCCTATAAGCCCACAATGCATCATCCAAGCGCTTGCTCCAATCCTTCCTATTTGGCTGCACGGTTTTCTCCAAGATTTGTTTCAACTCACGATTTGAAACCTCAGCCTGGCCATTTGTTTGGGGGTGGTATGGTGTTGATGTTTTGTGTGTCACCCCATACTTTCGAAGGAGGGAAGCAAAATTCCTATTGCAAAAGTGTGTCCCTTGGTCACTGATGATGGCCTTTGGTACTCCAAACCTGCAAAAAATCTGTGCTTTGACAAAGTCCACAACAACATGAGAATCGTCAGTCTTGGTGGCCTTGGCCTCCACCCATTTAATCACATAATCAACAGCAACCAAAATATACAAAAATACAAATGAACTAGGAAAAGGACCCATAAATTCGATGCCCCATACATCAAAAACCTCACAGAATAGTATGGGTTGTTGGGGCATCTCATGTCTCTTAGAAATGTTCCCAGTGTGTTGGCAACGAGTGCATGACTTACAAAACACATGGGCATCATGGAATAAACTAGGCCAATATAATCCAGAGTCCAAAACTTTCCTAGCTGTCCGTTGGGGTCCAAAGTGTCCACCACATGAAAGTGTATGACAGAAATGCAAAACAGACTCAAACTCATGATCGGGAACACACCTCCTAATGACTTGGTCACTACACATGCGCCAGAGGTACGGATCATCCCACACATAATACCTAGACTCACTTTTTAATTTTTGGACTTGATGTTTCTTTAAATTTACAGGGATTTCAGAAGCAACAAGGTAGTTAACTAAATCAGCATACCAAGGATGCGTACCTTATATGGTATAGAGATGCTCATCAGGGAAAGTGTCTCGAAGTGGTACCTGATCCAAGGTGTCATCCTCTAGTGTGTGAGTAAGCCTACTCATGTGGTCCGCCACCATGTTTGCTGACCCCTTTTTGTCCTTTATCTTGATGTCAAACTCTTGAAGAAGGAGCATCCAACGGATAAGTCGTGGCTTTGCATCTGGCTTCTTTAGGAGGTACCTCAAAGCTGCATGGTCAGAAAAAACAACTACTTTAGAGCCCAATAAATATGAACGGAATTTATCTAAAGCAAATATGACAGCAAGAAACTCCTTTTCTGTGGTAGTGTAGTTTGATTGGGCTGAATCTAGCGTCCTCGATGCATAGGCGATCACATGTGAACGTCTCTCCACCCTCTGAGATAAGACAGCTCCAACCGCGAAGTTGGAGGTGTCACACATAAGCTCAAATGGAAGGTCCCACCGTGGGGGCTGTATGATTGGTGGAGTGGTCAGACACTTCTTTAACTCGTTAAATGATACCCTGCATGAATCATCAAAATTGAAGTCAATATCTTTTTGAAGCAATCGAGATAAGGGTAGAGCGATCTTACTAAAATCTCTGATGAAGCGTCGATAAAATCCTGCATGCCCAAGGAATGATCGAACATCACGCACACATGTAGGATATGGGAGGGATGAAATAATGTCTGCCTTAGATTTATCAACTTCAATTCCATGTTGTGAGACTATATGACCTAAGACAATTCCCTTTTCGACCATGAAATGACATTTTTCAAAATTTAAGACCAGATTCTTCTCAATACAACGATGCAACACATCACCCAAACTAGAGAGACATTCATCAAATGAGGACCCATAAACTGTAAAATCATCCATAAATACCTCCATGTAGGTCTCAATGAAATCTGAGAAAATACTCACCATGCATCTCTGGAAGGTACCTGGGGCGTTGCAAAGTCCAAATGGCATCCTCCGGTAAGCAAAGGTACCGAATGGGCAGGTGAATGTTGTCTTCTCCTGGTCCTCTACTGCAATGGGAACCTGAAAATAGCCAGAAAATCCATCCAAGAAACAATAGTGTGTCTTCCCAGCTAGTCTCTCAAGCATCTGGTCAATGAATGGAAGTGGGAAATGGTCCTTACGAGTGGATTGATTTAGTTTCCTATAATCGATACACACTCGCCAACTGTTTTGTACTCTCACTAGAACTAACTCATCATTTTCATTTTTTATAACAGTGAAACCAGTTTTCTTTGGTACAACCTGAACAGGGCTAACCCATTGTGAGTCAGAAATAGGGTAAATGATACCTGCCTCAAGTAATTTTTCAACTTCTTTCTTAACAACTTCTAGGAGGGTGGGATTAAGTCTCCTTTGTGGCTGTCTCACCAGTTTAGCCCCATCCTCCAAGAGAATCCTATGCATGCAAATGGAGGGGCTAATACCTGATATGTCTGCCAATGTCCAACCAATTTCCCTAATGTTATCTCTCAAAAGATGAAAAAGTTTTTCTTCATGTTCAAAAGAGAGATTGTTAGCAATTATGACAGGTAATCTATCACCATTGAGCAAGTATGCATATTTGAGATTTGGGGGCAATGGCTTGAGTTCCAATGTAGGTGGGTGATGTATGGATGGAGAAATGGATGCAACAGACATATCTACACAATGAACATCAGTATCAGAATAAAAATCATCACAATCAGAGAATAAAGCACCAAATCCATCAGCATACTCAATAGCCATGTCATAATCAGAGTTCACATGATCAAAATCAGAATATGATTCCATTTCAAAATCAAATCTTAGAGAGTCTTGTTCCTTAAAAATGGGTGTAGAAGTATTCTTAGACATCAAACTAGAACCAATACTCATAATCTCCCTAAGCATAGGACAATCCAATTCCATGATGTTTTTACTTGGTGGTTCAAAATGGGAGATAACAAAAGCAGAATGGTCCTATGATGGGTACTTCATGGAATCCATAACATTAAATATCACAACTTCATCTCCAAACTCCATGGAAAGTGTACCCTCATTGACATTTATGATAGTTTTTGCAGTTTTGAGGAAGGGTCTACCTAAGATAATGGAGGCATGAGAACTTACCTGATCATCCTCCATGTTAAGCACATAGAAGTCTGCTGGAAAGATCATGTCTCTTACCTGAACAAGTACATCCTCAAGAACTCCTGCTGGATATGCCGTAGCTCTATTCGCCAATTGCACCACTACTCTTGTTGGCTTCAACTCAACAACCTGTAAGGAAGAGAATACAGAGTGAGGCATCACATTTATTGAAGCTCCTAAATCACAAAGAGCATCAGAGAAGTGCAACTCCCCTATGGTACATGGGATGGTGAATGTCCCAGGATCCTTGCACATTGTTGGCATTGCTAGAGTTGGTGTAATGAGTGCCGAGACATTCCTTCCAAGGTTGATCCTCTCATTCCCCTTGAGCCCTCTTCGATTGGTGCAGAGTTCTTTTAAGAATTTGGCATACCTTGGGATTTGCTTAATGGCTTCAAGTAGAGGAATGTTTATCTCCACACGCTTGAATGTGTCCAAAACCTCTTTTTGCATTGCTTCTTCAGCCATCTTCTTGGTTTGAACAACCCTGTTTGGAAAAGGAAGAGGTTTAGAAGGAACATCATCAATATTTTTCATACCTTTATCTTTCTCCTTGGATTGCTCATCAGTTGGTATGGAATGCGGCTTCTCTGAAGTTGAGGTGAATACCGGTGGAATGGTAGGTGCAGATGTATCGTTCATTTGCTTCCCACTTCTCAATGTGATGGCACTAACATTCCCATTTGGATTTGGAGTGGGTTGGGAAGGTAGATTTCCAGAATTCTTACTCACAAGTTCATGGAGGGCGGTGGCAATCTGGCTCATTTGAGTCTTCAACTCCCTCAGCTCCGAACTTTGACTCTTCAGCTCATTCTGTTGATTAAGAACAATTTGCTTCAAAAGATCATCAGTATTAGAATCTACCTTTGGTGGATGATTCCCTTGTTGCTGACTTGTTGATGTTTGAGCTTCAAATCTCCTTTGGGGTTGTTGGAAACCCTGCTGGTAAGGCGGAGGCTGCTGGAAGTTTTGTTGAAAGGGTGGCCTTTGTTGTTGTCCAGAGCCATACCTCATGTCTGACTGATCTTTCCACCCTTGGTTGTATGTTGGATCAATCTTCTTTTGGGGATATGGTTGTTGTCGTTGCTGCTGAAATGGTCTCCCTGGGAACACTGCTGCACAATCTTCTGTCTCTTGTAGTTTTGGGCAACAGTCAGTTGGGTGGCTTGTCTCAGTGCAAATGCCACATGGCCTTGAAGGAGGGGGTTGGGATGTCTTTTGAGCCAATGAAATCTGCCTCACCATATTTGTAAATTCTTCTAACTTATTATCAATCAAATGACATTAAAGAGAAGAAGGACTTACTTGATGTACTCCTCGAACATGTGGTGTACATCTATCACCGAATTGTTGAGAGTTTTGGGTCATTTTGTCGATCAATGCTCGTGCAGCTACTGGTGTCTTGTCCACCAATGCTCCTCCAGCTGCAATATCTACCATGCTTCTCTCCATAGGTGTGAGTCCTTCATAGAAGTACTGAATTAGTAGTTGCTCACTAATTTGGTGATGTGGGCAGCTTGCACACAACTTCTTGAATCGCTCCCAATACTCATACATTGACTCCCCTTGGGCTTGCTTGATCCCCGATATATCCTTTCGAATGGATTTTGTCCTTGATGCTGGAAAAAATCTTTGCAAGAAAAGACGTTTCAAATCATTCCAACATGTTACATCTTCAGGTTGCAAATAATACATCCAATCTTTTGCAGCTCCATCAAGTGAGAATGGGAATGCTCTTAATTTAATTTGATCTTCAGAAACATTTCTAGGTTTTAGGGTTGAGCAAACCACATTAAATTCTTTCAAATGTTTATTAGGATCCTCACCAGAGAGGCCATGAAACTTTGGAAGTAAGTGAATTAACCCAGATTTCAGTTCGAAGTCCGATTCGAGATTTGGGTATGCAATAAAATTTGGTTGATAGTTAATATCAGGTGCAGCCAATTCTCGAATGGTTATATTAAGTTCATTTCCATTGTTTCCAGCCATTGGTTCTTGTTTTATGGTTGAATTTGAATTGCTTACAATTTCAATGTTCTTATATTGGAGTAATTCTCCAACTGGTTGAATGTTGAAACTTCCCGTAGACTGAGAATGTCTGATTCGTGCCCTAAGGCTACGTTCAATCTCAGGGTCAAGATCTAAGAGATATTCGGGATTAGTTCGAGTCATAGATCAAATAAAAATGAAAAGAAAGAAGGTGGACCATAGTAAAATAAAAATGAGAAGTTTGAGTTGATGATCCAAAGAGAAGTAGAAGAAATTAAAAGAAGAAGAAGAAAAATCAGATTGGGTAAAGAAGGAAGAAAGAAGAGAGGAAGAGAATAAAATGTAAAATAAAATAAATACCTCTAATTGGTTGAAATAATTACTTGCCTCCCCGGCAACTGTGCCAATTTGAAAGAGCGCTGTCATGGGCGCCCTCAAATGATTAGTGTAATTTGGGGTACTTAGGTGCAGCAGAGTGGCTGACCAAGGTCGTCTCTCAAAGGAGGAAGTGAATTAAAACAATTATTAGAGGTATTATAGAAGTAAAATAAAAGATAATAAAAACACTACTTGAAAGGATGGGGGTGGTTGTTTATAGTTTATGAATCTATAAGAAGTTTGCTGGAAGAAGATTGCATTTTTTTTTGTTTTTAATTTTGAAATGAAGTTTCGATTAGAATGACACAACAAAAAGATGTTTGTTTAGAAAATATTTAAAAGACGTAATCGATCTAACTCTACCTCTTCAATCATTTATTAATCATTATCACTTAAATTAATATTCACTTAATTATGATCCCTTAATTTGTTAAATCCCGAACCCTACGAGAATTAACTTTACCACGAATATTGAAGTGAATTTTAACCTTAGGCTAACTTCGGAACATGCAATCGCAACACCCTGCTTTGATTTATGTTCTAAAATAAGCTTATGGTCAGTGGTAAATTAAGGCACATAACCACTCTGGAAATGAGGATTAATTGAGTTTAGGGATTATATTTGAACTCTACAAATTGATCCCATGTGGTTTTGAATTACAGGTTAAGGTTGCGCTCTCACAGTTCACACAATTCCCGACCTCGCGTGTTTTGTGTTAACTATTCAATTGTTTGCTTAGTTTCATTTAAATTAAAAACTCAATTAATAGATCATAATATTTGAATTACAGTAGCTCATTGATTCAAAATAAATTAATGAAGAAGGATAGAGGTCGATCGATTACTAAAAAGAACTACTCTTCCATGGGTGGTGTAGTCATCGTGGAGACGTTTTGCATAAGCAACGGATTGAAAGGGTAGAACCCAATCTTGTATCCACTATTGATTCCAACCCAATTAATAAGATTAATATAAGAAGAATAGGGATGAAAACAGAATATTATTTGAAGAAAAATTCAAGAAACAAACATGAACGAAAAGAAATACAAAGAAGAGGTGAGAGAGGAGAGCCTTTTTGGAAGAGAGGTTTGCACAAAGGCTTACTTCTTCCAAGAGTTGTGAGGGGCTCCCAAGAGACACCCTTTCGGCCAAACCTTCCCAAAGCCTCGACCATCCCTCTAAAAGAGTTAAAACCCCCTTTAAATAGAGTTTGTGAGGGCTAGGGATACATAACTTTTTAAGTGTGAAATGAAAAACTCGGCCAAATATTTTATTCCAACTTGCACCGCCCATTTGACCTCCACAACGCGTGAATTGACCGGCCTTCCATAAGGATTATTTGTGCCAAATCATGTTCCCGAGCTTTCCTCAAACTTTGGTCTCAATCCAAGCCCGTATGTAGACGATATGGCCCAAATACATAACCTATGTCTATTCTGCCGAGTCCAGCCCACCATTGGATTAATTGATCATTTACTCCATCCAAATGCACTCTTTAGCTCTAGTGTCCTGAATGAAAGTTGTATACAATGAAGTTAGGAAAACTGTTACAAAATTTCCAATTCCAATAATAAATATAAAAATATTTATCTTCGAAATACTACAATGCACTATTAAGGGTAAAACTGGAATTTTCACCAAATTTTCAAATGAATGATCAAATCCCAAATATTTTATAAATAAACATATTTAACACAATGTGAGGAAATTATTTCATTTATTATCAATAAAATATTCAATAAAATAGTGTTTTATCACCTCTACATTAGTGTCTTCTTCATTTGACATAAGTGAAATACACTCTTTTATATGTATGGAAATTATGGAGATCATGGACCTCAAAATTTATTACTTATGTGGTGTGATGACACATAATACCCCATTGGGTATCTGATCAGAGATAATTCTCTCAATGTAATGATTTTCCCATTGAGATAAGCAGATATATTTTCATATGGAATCTTTTCATCCTCAACATGTTAGGGTTTGATGTAAATCTCAATAGAGGTCGATTGATTCCCTATCAATCCCATATCGATTTTTATCATTTGAGGGTGATTTTTACAGCACTAGAGAGTGTTAGATATGTTCAAAAGCAAGAATTTAATGTCCATGCATCTTGAGAAAGACCTGAGCAGTAGGGGGCTAGGTAGAGTGATAGCCCAAATCTCTAGTCTCTTTTTAGATGATCAGGCAATATAGCCTAATATTTTGCATACTATGATGTATCACTATAGATACATATTCTTTGAAGAATTTTATAGGCTACCTCCTATGATAGAGGTATAATTTACCATTGATCTAGTACCAAGAGTGGTACCATTTTTCATCCCTTCTTACCGGATAGAACCTATAGAGCTTCTGGAGCTCAAGAATTAGTTGGAGGGCCTTAAAACTAAAGTTTTCATATACCCCAGCACTTCCCCTTAGGGTTAACCTATCCTTTTTTCAAGAATGTAGATGGTACCCTTAGGTTTTTCATAGATTACTGATAGTTGAACTAGATCATAGTAAGGAACTAGTTAAATATACCATATCATTGATAAGATCTGAGGGGTGTGGGTATTTTAAAATATTGATTAGAGTTAGGGATACCATAAAGTAAATTTTAGACCTTTAGCCATACCTTGTATAGATTTTTAGTGTAGGTATGGTCTTTAAGTGTACCTGGAAATTTCTTTTGGTCTCACGAGTGCACCATCTATTTTCATGGTTCTGATGAATCGGGTTTTCCACCAATATCTGGATTCATTCATGGTAGTCTTTGTGGATGAAATCTTAGTATATTCTTCTATCTAAGATGACCATTCCACACATCCTGATATCATGATGAATATGCTTATAAAGAAATAGATTTATGAAAATATCACCAAATTACACTTTTGGATTGAAAAAGTCCACTTCTTGGGTCACATCATTAAGGATTAAGGAGTATCGGTAGACCCAAATAAGGTGAGAGTTGTAGTTTCCTAGGATGATCCCAAGAATTTATTTCATATAAGGATTTTCTTGGGGTTAGTAGAGTTTTACAGATTCTTCATCTAGGATTTATTGGGCCTAGTAGTGCCTGTTACGGGCCTGACTAAGAAGGGTCTAAAATTTTTTTGGTCAAAAGATTGTGAAATATCATTTTAGGAATTAAAATATAGGTTGAGTTAAATGCTGATATTGGTTTTTATAAATCTAGATTGAAGCTATAAATTCTATTGTGATGCATCAAGTATTAGTATGGGAGTAGTTCTAATGCAGGATGAGCGAGTTGTGGCATATGGTTCTCATCAGTTGAGGACTCATGAGAGGAATTACCTAACGCATGATCTCGAGCTAGAATTTGTAGTTCATGATTTATTATATTGGAGGAATCATTTTCTTAGGGATAATTTTTTAGTATTCATGGACCACAAAATCATCAAGTATATCTTTACTCACTCTAGTAGTGTATATGGGTCTAATACCTATAATTGTTTGATTTTGAGATTGCCTATATGCATGTAAATGGAAATTTAGTAGTTGATTCTCTAAGAAGGAAGAATCAGACATAGGAAGTTCAGGAGGCTAGTGGAAAGTGGAATCTTATAACCTTGTTCTCAGATATGCATGTTGAGATTCCAGAGAATCATGGGAAGATATCCCTCTCATCTTTAGTAATGTGCTCTACCCTTCTGGAAGGGGTAATGATGAGGAAGTATTTAGATCCTTAGGGCCTAGTCCTGAGTGAGAGTGCTTCATATGTGAATTCATCTTATACTTGTACCATAGATGAGATTGAGACCTTATGCATACACAAGTGTTTCTGGGCTCCAGAAGACATTTGATAGGACTTTATATAGGAATCCCATAGAACAATTTGAGAAGTACATCCCAGCATCACCAAGATTTATCTATACTTACGTCTCCATTATTGGTGACTAGGTATGAAATGGGAGATATCTAGTTTTATTACTTGGTGTTCCACCTATTAGCAGGTGAAGGAGAAACATCAGATACCTGCAAGAATTCTACAGCCATTATACATTCCCAAGTGGAAATAGGATGATGTCTCCATGGACATGGTGATAGTTTTTCCTAGATTTCCTCAAGGAAATGATACATTTTGGGTAGTTTATGATTAGTTGCTGATGGTAGCCCACTTGTTACCTATTTGAGAGGCCTTCTCTATAGATGATCTAGGGAGGCTATACATTAGGTTGTTCAAACATATTCATGGAGGTCCGCATTCTATCATATCTGACAGTGATTCTCATTTCACATTGTAGTTCTGGCATGGGTTAAAGAAGGCTTTAGTTACTAAGGTGCTTCTGAGCATATCCTATCACCCTTAGATTGATGGTCAGATAGATCCCACAATTCAGGTGTTAGTGTAAATATTATATGAATGTTTCCTTGACTTTGGGGTTCTTGTGAGAAACATATAGCCCATGTTGAGTTCTCTTACAATAATATATTTTAGTATATAATCCAAATGTATCCTTATGATTCCTAATATGGTAGTTTATGCCAATCACCTTTGTTCTTGTTAGAGGCAGGGGAGGCAGCTTTTTTGAACCATGTATCATTCAAGAGACTTTAAATAAATTTCAGCTAATAAATAATTGAATTATGATAGCTTAGTTGAGGTAGTAGTCATATGCCAATCAACACCAACAACCTCTAGAGTTTGAATATGGGGATTGGGTTTTCTTGCGTGGTTTACCCAGGTTAGACCATCAATGGATTCGAAGGTAGGTTAATCCTTCACCTCAATTTTTTTGACCCTTTGAGGCTGTAAAATATATTTCACCAGAGGAAAAAAGGATTTAACTTCCATAGGGATATAGGTATATGCACAACATTTTTCACATGTATCAACTCTATAAGTATAATCCAGACCCATCGCATGTTTTATAACTTTATGGGGCAGAGTTATATGTTGATACTTTTTTTGAGGAGTACCTAGTGTGTAACATGTATTGGAGTGTAAAAACTACCTGAGGTTGGTCGGTTGCATTATTACAGGAGCTTTGGTAGCACGGAAAAGTATAGAATGAGACCTGAGAATGATAATTTTATGAACGTGCTCAGTGGTCACATTTTTTCTAAGATGATTCCTCTTTACCCTCAAAATTCCAACTCGGGGATGAGTTACTTCAAGAAGGGGAAGTTATAATTACCCAGATTTTCATAAAGGTATGGATCATTCTTTTTCTAGTTTAAATTCATTTTTTATCTTGGTAAACATTCTCTAAGGCCTAAGGAATGTCTTAAGAGAATCCAGGTTTTTTCAGATCCCAGAGATTTGTAAATTGGAGATATAGACTGAGTCACATGGTTAGCACATGGTTAGTAATAACCATGTGACTCAACCATACTGAGCAATCAGTACATAGCAAGAGGATGAATGGTTTCATCTAAAAATTTGAGCCAATATTAATGGACATGAAATTTATCTCAAAAAAATTATAGATCCATTTTTTTATATGCACATGGTTAGTCAAATAGTGTACCTAGCTCGTGTGAGGAGGGTTCATGGATAGCACCGGGCACACAATTAGGGGAACCGTTCATCCAAATCATGAGATCCTGAAATTATATGAGAATTTACCTTTTTCCCTTGAAATATATTTAACCATAAAACCTTCTCTTTCTTTCTTCTCCAGTGAATGTGTAGCCTTCTCCTCTCCTGTGAGAGCTCTCTCAAGACTTCATCTAGTCTTCTTGATAACTCCTTCATCTGATCTTTGTTTTCATTATTTTTATGTACATTGGATCCATAATAGTAATCTCTCTAATCCTATTTCTTCTATTATTTATTTATCATTCCATCTCTTTCACTATTTTGGTGTGAGATCATATGTCTTATTTTTAATAAATTGGTCCACTCTTTTGATTTCTTCTGTTCTATCTTAATTCAAGGGAATAAACTAGATGAGGAGACTGTTACAAGCCTATGGTAGGTGTTTTTGTAATTTTACCCTAAAATTTTAGGTTTTTTATATCATTTTTTTCTTTTGATGAACTCCAACCATTTCTGTGTGTTTCCTTTAAATGTCATTATTTTCTCTAAATAAATTAACCATGTCATAACACACCTATAGAGACTTTTTAAATTATTATAGTGTTCCTGACTCGTTGATTTTCACCCGTTGGGTGTGCTAAAAAATCCCTCTTTTATGTAAATGTTGATTGACTAAGAACACCATCCAAGTGGTGGGATTGACCTTGAAATAGATTTTCCTTAAAATATAAATGAAATGGACTAATTTAATTGAATGGAAGTTTTTGGAAAAGACACAACACATTTTGTATATTTGTATATATATATATTATGAATTTTTAAACCCATGGTTATATTGGGTTAAATAATTATAAATTCTTAATATTTAATGCCTCCAGATTATTCTTATTATATCACAAATATTTGTAATTAAACAATGTCTGAGGGAACTATTGATATTGGAGTTTCATACTCCCTTATGCTAAGTGATGGGCATGGCATCTCACATAGTTTAATTTACCTGGATGATGGGCATGACATTACACATTCCCTTGTATTGGTTGTTGGGCATAACAACTCACCACACTATCTTGAGTGACAAGCATGAAGTCTCTAATTCATATGGGATTCAGGTATTATACCCTTTTTTGTAGTATATAGCTTGTTAAACTAGTCATGGATGCCTGAGTTATGCCCCGGGTCTAGCTAGCACCTAGTACCCATGTATATTTCTATATATGTATTTACATATATAGTGTATATACATGTATACATATTATATATGATTAATTATATATATATATATGCATAAGGTAAATTGGTTAGACTTATTGTGGCCTATGCCAAAGTAGGTAGAGTCTTCCAGGTGTCCTCCATGAACCTGATCCGACTGGTATTTACTTTTTATCATCATTTTTTATCTGTTATATCTACACACTACTATACTATATACACTAGATGGATTACTCTAGACACCATTGGTGGTGGCCTACAGAGTCTATCTCACACCCTACTCAGTTCCTCCCTTAGTACCAGAGCATTATTTATGGTTTTTGTTGTTGATTAAGGTAAGTTCCCTTCCACATATTCTTGATTTGTTTTCCTTATAGCATGGAGCATGGGAGAATAGGATAGAGCATATACTTGTGATGCTTATGGAGATATATTTTGGCCTTTTTGTATTTTTTTATAGATTTTTTCATATGCATGTTCCTTATATCCCTTGTTCCCCCTTTTTTATATCATATGTTCATGACATAATTTCGTATATGACTCAGCATATGGATTGGTTATTACTACAATTTCTTGGATGCTTCCTTTCCCACAATTCTTATTTGTGGTAATTGTTTATATTGTGTTTTTAGATACATTTTATGCTTATGCTATTTATTATATTTGTTTATTTCGTTTGTTCCAATCTTATGTGAGGGTATAGTCTCCCCACCATACTACCTTGGACCCTCATTTCTATTTAGAAACTGCTGGCATATGGGGAGGCACACTTGAGGCCATGTGAACCATCATCTCGGGTCACCATTTTAGTAGGTCTTGTGTTGGGATGTTACATATGAAACATTAGTTTTATCATAGTTCATCATAGTCATCATCGATTTAAATCCATCATGATGGTTCGTAAATATTTTTTGAATTCTCAAAACTTATCCCCTTGGAGTGTCAAACCAGGTATGCAACAAGGCTCGTTGTCATGCACCAGGTAGAGATTGAGTCTATCTCAATGTGATCCTTTTAGATTTATTACCCCTATATACCTTTGATCCATATCCACATCTACTTTTAGTATGCATATAGGGATGTAATTTATCAGAAACCACTCTCTATATCCTTTAACAAAATTCTATGAAATTTTCCTATACTTTAAATCATTTTTACACTTATCCTTAGAAACATCTCTATAAATATCATTAGAAATATCCCTAAAGATCTTGCAAATTTTTTCTCATCCTAATTTTCCAATTTTAAATAAACCTATCATTTCATACCAACTATAGTGGCTTAGTATTTTCATACATGGACATTACATATTTTTAGATGAATATTAATTACATTAAAAAAACACACGCCAGCAAATCATAATAGTTTAGTGTATTTGGATTATAGGTGCACAATCTTCTTATTTCATGAAAGACCTTAAATTTCTCAAATAATATCTTCCCCTTTAGTAATCCTACTTAAAACCATTCTTTGTATCCTAGGAAAAAGAAACATAAGAAAAGGTGATCTCATATTCTCAATAAGGGTAAACATAGGATATGTTAATCTATTATCATATGGAAACATAATAAAATCATAAGAGTATGTGATCATGAAAATAAATTACAAATTTCATACAGAGCATATCATTGATCATAAATATGATTCATGGTATAAAACTTTATCATCTCAAGAAACATGGCCCATAAGGGTGATAAATCATTATAAATTAGTTATGAACCATAATCCCATGTCATAAAAGTGTGGTACCATCATAAATATTGAAAACCATTTTATATTTAAAGTTTAACTATTAAAAACATCAATATAGTATATCATAAAACATCACCTATTTCTCATTCTAGATTAGTACACACATGTTTTCCATAGTGGATCAGGACACACCTATTTCCCATAGTGGATCAAGACACACTTGTTTCCCATAGTGGATCAGGACACACCTATTTCCCATAGTGGATCAATATCATTGAATTGTCTCACATTATTATCTCATGAGATAATAATAATATTTACCCAATTAATTGGAAGGAGATATAGGTCTCACCCTCACATAATAGAAATCATACATATTTCTACCACAGTATCATAAAACATTCATCATATCATAACCCATGAAATGAAATGGGATTTATAAATTATATCATAAAATATGGAAACTACATAGGTTTTATAACCATTTTATCATTTTATCATTGCATTACCCATGTATAAATAAGTGTGTTTTATAATAATTTTATCATGGTATAAATCAGGGAACAAAATTGTCTTTCATAAACATACTTCCATAATAAAAATAAACCATTTATAGAAATATTAATTATGGTATCATTGGTTCCTTTCCCCAACAAGGAATAAGTTACCTCAAAAGATTTCATCTTATATAGAGAATTATTCTGTAAGATAAATCACTTGGATCATTTATTAAGGAAAATAAATTTTCTTTAAAAATAAATTTTTAAAACTAAAAATTCAAAAAATATTAAGGAAATCATTTTCTTTGAAAATAACATTGAAAATTTATAATGGAAAATTTAAAAAGTATTTAAAACATTTATTTGGGAAAATATCCTTTCTTATTTAGAGAAACACTTTTTAAAACATAAAATATTTTGAAAATAATTTTATTTTAAAATAACCTTAAAAACATATAAAGTAATATTAAATGAAAATAATTATCATGATGATGGTAAGTTTCATTCATGTCATGCATGTTAAAACAAATATTCCTTTTTTATTTTTTGGTAAAAGTCAAACAGGAATTGTTTGAAAAATTCTATGAAGATTCCTTCCAAAAAAATTTAAAAAAATTAAAACATGGGTAAAAACATCTTATAAAAATCATATGTTAATAGTAAAACATTTTTTAAAACATTTTTAAAAACCTGTTCTTATAATAAAATGGATTTCCGACTGAAGGGAGAAATAAAGTAATATTTTTTTTAAAAAAATTGCTCAATTATTTTAACTACCAAAGAATGGAAAATAGTACTATTACTATAGTTAATAACCAAATGATAACAAAATTAATGAGTTTATTAAGAAATGTATCAGAATATTTTATTATCAAAAATATAATCATAAACAGTTACAATAAATGATGAGATTGTAAAATAAAATCTTAACCACTTTGGAAACTTTGAAATGTAATCACCATGAAGTAATGTAATTAAATGAAACTTAAAATATAATGAGTATAAATTAATTAATGATATTATTTTTTAAAGGGGACTTATATATGCCTCATAAATAAATATAGGTTCATAACATAACATATGTCTCAAAGAATTAAAATTGAGATAAAAATCTATTACCAATTTGGTAACTTTTGAACTATAAACCCCATGAAAGAGATATCCTAAAATGGATATGATAATACCATTAATTTTAAGTATAAATTTCATAAAATACATTCATGTAGATTATATAAACCATATAAGAGAAACACATGATGAATATGGCATGTGTCTCATAGAAAAATAAAAGTGAGACGAAAATCCCTTACCTTATGTCTAGAATTCATTCATACACATTAAAACCTCTTGTATAATAAATATATTTTTATTATATATATATTGAATAACTATTAATATATATATCATACCATATATGATTTACTTATGACCTTTTATTACCCATTTATTTAATATTCCATGTTGAAGTCATGTTTCGAGCAATAATTGCTTTGTTTATCATATGAGTTTTGATTTGTTTTTTTTTTGTCGTATTACTTTGATCATGGATCCATCATCTAAAAAATAATAATAATTAAATAATTATCACATTTATAAATCAATTATACTTTTAAACCAAATCATTAAAGATGGTTTTGAGAAATTAATTTGTTACGATCATGTTGACGGGAGGTAGTATGTACGCATGAGTTACATTCCCATTTTTCAAAAATTATTATAGAAAGAAATAAAGTAATATATTATATTTATATAATCATAATAATATAATAAATACAATATTATTTCTTTAAATATAATTATACAAATCATTCACATGGTGTGGTGATGAAAATAGTGTCACATAGCATTGTGAAAGGGATAGTCAACACATTCACAAACAACGTTATCATCTTTCGGTGAGTGAAAAGGTAATAAAGAAAATGATATTTTATATTTTGATAAATATAGATATTTTATTAATATAATAATTATTTCATTTATATCACCTATATTTATCCTTATTATCTTCCTTGTATAATTTTAATGAAAAATAAATCACATCACTTCACGAGGTAGTAGTCCACTATACACAAGAGCGACGTTATCTTATCCCCAGCATAACGGAAATTAAAAAGGTATATATGATATAGTTAATAAATAGTTATAATTATATTATAGATATCATATATATAATTTATATACATCATTATACCAAACTGTGAGGGTGGTAATGTAAAAATGAATGGCATCGGTTCGCAACGTGGTAGTTCTCCAAACACAAGAACAATGATTTCATAAACCATTTGATGGAAGTAGATATGGTTTTAGGTCATTAACTCAACATAAAAATAGATAATTATATGTAATATATATATTTTACAGTATCATCACGGTTTAATTATAATTTAAGTATGTGGAGGAAGAAATAAATTAAAAATGCTCAATGAAGAACATTTCCACTTCCTTGGGTAAACACCATAGGTTGGCACCAAAAGCCTTATAATGCTGGATTTCTGACTGATATAAGGATTATTGGATGAGATTAGGGATGTTTTGAAAGTATTTAGGTAGGTATTTTTCTAACCAAATGGATTGAGTGGTGTAAATAAGTGTAGGGTGGTGGTGGCCTTTTATAAGTGGCGGAAAGGAACCCACTTGGAAATTACTTTGAAATTTCCAAAAAGTTTCCAAAATGATAGTCATTCACATTAAAAAAGATAAAGCAATGTCCCTATATTATAATTTTTTAATTATAATATGGAAATATTTCCATATAATAGGATTTATATATTTTTTGGGTTATTTTTAACCTTTATATTCCTATTTTAACCATGTGGTAAACCCATTTTTACCATAACTGTGGTAATTACTTTTTACTATTTTAACTATTTATTTTGGTCAAAAATTAAGTTAAACTTATTAGATAATATAAATTATTCTGATTCAAAATATTTAATCATTTATACTGAATTTGAATTCACATATGTGGAAATTTTTAATTTAAAATTAGTCCCACAAACACAATGAGAAATCGAGTTTTTAAAGAGAAAATGTTCAAAAGTTTACAAAACTTTTATATAAAATTTCAATATAAAATTAATTCTAATTACCTGTTATAGATTAATAAATATATAGTTGAACTAATAATAATTTAAAACCAATTTAAAATATAATTTAACTTTATAAATAACTAAAAATAAACGGTTGTTTTCAATTAAAATTCAACATTTTTCACTATTCGTCAAAAAATTAATCTTTTAAAAAATGTATCAAAACTTAACTCTAAGATAATTTTAAAATTATGGTTTCAAAAATTAAATTTATTTTTTCAAATAAATTTTAAAATGTTTCAAAAATTATTTTTAAAATAAGTGCGCAAAAAGGAGACAAAACTACTTTTTAAGAAAAACAATTTTTTAGCATAAAATTAGATTTATTGTAGTATCTTATCTATAAAACATATAAGATAAATGTTAAATAGGTGATTTAATATATAATATTTACATGTTTTAAAAATGTTTCAAAAAAATTATATATTTAATTTATTGAGATAAATCATGATAGTGCGCATAAATTAGTTTTTTCAAAAAAAGATTATCTTTATTTTCAAATGGTTTTTATTTTCATTTCTGGCTAATTGGTCACCAAGGAATTCATTATATATACATGTGTAAACCATATATTTTAATAATTTAGTTAATCTTATTTGTAACCACTATTCCAATGGTTAGGTGATAACTATAATATTAAATAATGGTTTCTTAATAGTAAGTCTTGTTTCATTTAAACTCAAAAATGCGTGTAACGCAAGCTAAACTTAGTATTGAATGTAATACAATAAAAATCGGTGTTGTGTGTAATGTAAAATTCTAAAAGATTAAATTTAATTGAATTAAAAATTTTAAAAAATCTTCAGGTGTTATAGTTATTCCAAGATCAATGATGCATCGGTGATTTTAGCTATAAACCCTACATGATGGGTGCGTAATGATACTAGATTATATGGAGCTGCTTATGGATGTAAATCCCACTTTATTTTGGGATCTTCTAAACCATATCCCTCCAATTTTATGTGGTAATTCAAATAATATTCCCCTTAGGTAAAACGATGTTTCTTGATATCCTGTGTTGATAGGAGGATCAGGGAGGTGTTCCTCCTAGGGCGTGTGGTGTACCTATTGTGGATAAGTGTAAAGGTGTTTTCCCATGAGTCTTGTGAGTATGGTGATGTTTTCCCATTAGTCTTGTGAGTATGGAGGTAGTTTCCCCTGGGTTATGGTATTTGTGTGTGGAGTCCTTGTCCCATGGTATGAGTTGAATTTTGGGTTTATCCATGGTATCTTTCCCATGGGAAAGGTTCAGGGTCATATTGGGATGTGAATTTTTTTCTTATTTCCTAGTTGGTGTTTTCCCCCTGATTTAGTTGGGTGGGTGTATGGTTCAACCCCTTGGTTGTATACTAACCTGTAAGCATATTTCCATTTTGTTTTTGTTTCTTTATACTAGTTATTTTTATACTCACCCCTACATAGATTGTGTGCCTACACATATCATGTTTGTGAAAATGGAACATAAGTAGATGGTGATATTAGTGGATATGAAGCCAGTGGAGTCAGATCTTAGTGGGTCTTGGTGGGGCTCATGACCATCGATACTCGGGGTTGGATTTGGTGAATCTTAGTGATCCCCTTTCTTATTAACTCAAGTTTGGTTAATTTTTAGAGCATTAGGCCTTGTATTTTTTTCATTTTTGTACAGGAATTTGTATTATATACCCTAGCGATGTTTAGAAGGTTTAAAAATACATATTTTTATTTCATATAGTTATGTATTCCTAGGTGGATGTGATCCTATGGGATGTTTTGTTACGTATGAATGTGTCATTTTTATAGGATAGGTCCTTCCATATGTGATTTATTCTATCTTGGTGTGATTCATGATCCCCTGGCCTATTGGTGGTGGTCTTGGGGTGGCACACTCAGCACACTGCTAGCCCAGGAGGGGACCCAATGGGTTGCATAATATCATTATCCCATTCTTTTTTAGATTCTACTCTACCTATATATTGGTAAATTTTATTCCATTATCAATTCAAAATTTTATAATTGTTATTCCAAGAATACTCTATACCAATGTATGATCACATGTAATAAAATTAAACACTTTATACTTGTTATTGATCATTTTCAAACATGACATCATGTTGTAATCATCAATGAATAAAACATAGTATCTCTTCCCATCAATAGATCTTGATGATATCGACCTACAAACATCAACATGCACCAATTCCAATAAACCTGTTGGTTTCTTTTATTTCAACTTTTATGTACTTAAAATAATATTTGCCTCATGAAAAATGACACATGTATAGGTAAAATCACATGTAAACTTATTGATATCATTTGATCTATCATGTTTCACCAACTCCTCTAAGGGATTTTAACTCAATTAGCTAAGTCTCTTATTTCGCAGCCTATTTTCATTTTCCTTGGATAGAAATCACATGTATTATTCTCCACTAATGAGATATTAATTCCCATTTTTTTACTTTCCTTGTAATAAAATCCTCCATATTTCCATTTGATGAATCAATTCTTCTTAGTGAAGTTTATCACATGCCCTGAGTCACACAATTAACTAACACTAAGTAAGTTTTGACTGGTACATCAACAACCAAGATGTCCATATTTCTGATATATTATCTATTAATTATTTTCCCAATGATAATAATTTCCAATCCCTCATCATTCTAAAACTAATTGAGACCTTCCTTATCATATTTTTTGGAACCAATGTGGTTCAATCTATTGTTGATGTTGTTTTTGTTGTCAATCCATTTGATATGTAAGAGATTCAAGTTGATTCATTTATATGCATTATTGATGTTGAATTTAAATTCATGTTAATTTCCTTGATCTAGAAAGTTATTGACTGTAATTAAAGTTTTTTACCATAATTTGTTCTAAGGTGGCACAGTTTCTCGGTGTTTACCAAAAATTTTGGGTCTAAAAGCTTCATATAAAGATCAGGAATTTATTGATGGAGGCTCAAAATTTTATTTCAATGAAAAGGGGACATTTTCAACCTAGTAGAGATGGACATAAAATTTCATTTCTTCACACCTATGTTGAAATATATATTCTTTAATTATTCATATGTATATTTTATATAAAAGTTATTTTTTCTATAAATTATGATTTATATGCATTATGTGTGTATTTTTTTATGATAACTAAAACCTTGATAAATCGTCCATGTGTTGAGTCCATAAGATTTTTCTTATGACTTTTACATTCCTTCTTGTTTTGAAAATCACAAACACCTTATCTTTAAGAAAATCGCTTTTATAAGGAAAATTGCTTTTATAAGGAAAATTGCTTTTATAAGAAAAATTGCTTTTATAAGGAAAATCGCTTTTATAAGGAAAATTGCTTTTGTAAGAAAAATTATTCTTATCATATTTTCATTCATATTTTTCCTAAGTATAAAATTCTGATTCATTTCTGTTTTCTCGGATTTGTTTGAAACTTTGATATAAAGTATTCTGTTTTAGGATCCGAATTCTGGATAAGAACTGTAAGGAAGTTTCACTTCGAATTCCAGATGAGAACTGTAATAAAGTATCATTCCGAATTCAAGATACGAACTCTGACTAAGTTCTATTCCAGATTCAGGATACGAATCCTTATGAAGTTCGACATTGAATTATCATTACGAATTCTAATGAAGAATTCTCATTACGAATTCTGATAATGAATTTTCATTAAGATTTATGATGACGAATTCTCATTACGAATTCTGATGATGAATTCTTATTCCGAATACGAATTCTCATTACGAATTCTTAAGATGAAATCTCATTACGAATTCTGATGATGAATTCCCATTACGAATTCTGATGAGGAATTCTCACTATGAATTCTGATGACGAATTCTCATTACGAATTCTCATTCCGAGTTCATCTATTAAATAGAAACTGATCATCTTTGTTCTATACACTCTGAATTTATTCAGACTCCAAATTTGTACTCTGAACATTTATTTTTCTTATGCCTTTATATTTTTTCTACTCTTTATTATTTTCTTTACACTCCGAACTTTCACTCCGAACCTTCACTCCGAATCTTTTGAGTTAGATTCTAAACGGTGTTGTACATTCTGTTACACTTGTTTTGTTATAAAACGATGTCATCTATTTTGTTATAAACTAATCGTTGACTAAGTGACACGTGTACAGGTCCCTCCGATTTTTAAGGAAAATATGACCATTGGGAAGGAGGCCAACCTTACCTATAAATAGGAGCTCATTTGAAAGAGCTGAAGTGCTGAAAGGCTGACTGATCTTTGACTCATGTGATTACATGATTGAAGTGATTTCTAGAGAGAGAGGCTCTTATTAACTCTCAAAGCTTCGTGCGACTTCGAATGTTGGTGATTACATTCGAGGACTTCCAGGGATAGGAAGACAGAGGTGTCGACTACCTTGAAGTTGAGGGCTTCCTTGCTGAGGAAGACAGAGGTGATCGGTTACCTTGAAGTTGAGGGCTTCCTTGCTGAGGAAGACAGAGGTGACCAACTACCTTGAAGTTGAGGGCTTGTGGGGATAGCAAGACAGAGACACTCCGATCTTCGTATCGAGGGCTTACCCTGGTGTGGGTAAGACAGACTTGCTTGAAAGTATAAATCAAGGGACCTTTATCCAAGGTTGTTGGATACCCTTCTCTTTGGGTTAAAAGACTTATATCATGTTAATTGTAGTTTTACTACTTGTTTACTTCCGCTGCATTTTGTATTATAAGGAAATTATAACTTTCTTATACTTCCTTACTTGTACTCTGTTTCATTTAGATTCTATATGCTTTAAGGTAGAATCTCATATTGTAATCTTTTGTTAAGTTTCAATTTCCGGAACCTTATTTCCAGAACCTACTTTTGGAATCTCTTTCCAAGTTTTCATTTGCTATTAGAGGTGTTGTGAATTTTCTTAAGTTTAACTTTGTTAAACGTAGCCCTTTCCTTTACTCAAGGAAAACATAGTTATTTTTAACTAACTTTAAAGGTTCCAAAGGAATTTTTAAAGTTTACAATTCACCCCCCCCCCCCCTCTTGTAAATTGAGCATCTACATCATTATTTCGATCCTACAATTGGTATCAGAGGAAGTCTCTGAAATACTTATTCTCATGTATAAGTTTTTCTTGCTAACTTTGTCATTCCGAACTTTTCCATTCCGAACTTTGTTATTACGAATATTTTCTACTAACAAGTTTGTGTGCCGAAGGTTATTTTAAGTATGACAGGAATTAATGTTGGTTCAATTGATAATCTAAATCCTACAAGACCACCAATCTTTGATGGTAATGATTATGAGTACTGGAGAGATCGAATGAAGACTTTTGTTATCAATACTGGAGTAGACAACTTTGTTATGCTTACTGGTGATTATAAAATTCCTGATAAGGAATTTAGAACTTTTACTAACCAGGAAAAGAAAGAATATCAACTCAACTATAAGGTACGCAATACTCTACTTTGTTCAATGACCAGAAATATATATAGCCAAATTTATTCTTGTGAAGCAGCTAATTGTATCTGGAAGAAGTTAGAGGTTACACACTTTGGAACTTCTAAGGTGATTGAGACTAGGAGAGCTATGCTTAGAGATGAATATCATGGCTTCAACTTTCCTTATGGTGAACCAATCTGTAAAGTATAACAGAGATTTATGACTATCGTCAACAGCCTACAATCTCTGGGAGAGAAAGGTTTATATGATGAAGCTCTGGTGGATAAGATAATTGATATCATGCCCAATGAGTGGGAATCCAAAAGAACTGCTATAGATGAGAACAGGAAAGTGACTCAGATTTCTCTTGATGAGTTATTTGGAACTCTTCTCCAACATGAAACCACAATGAAGAGAGATGCTGACAACATCAAAAATAAAAATTGAAATGGTACTGTTTCTTTTACAACAACATCAAATCAGATGAAAGCTAAGACTCCTGAGAGAGTAACCAGATCCAAGTCTAAGAAGATGATAGTTCAATCTGATTCTAGTGAGAGTGAAATATCAGAAAATGAATTAGCAAATCTTGCTCGAAGGATGAACAAGATATCTGGCCAGAGAAATTACCAATCCAAGTATAAGAAAAAGGAAAGGAAAGATAAGAAAGATGGAGAAGTTACTTGTTATGAATGCAAGAGAGCTGGACATATAAGACCAGATTACCCTAGGCTCAAAAAGAAAGAAAGGAAAGAAAGACATTCAGACAGGAACAGAAAGAAGTATTATAAAACAAAAGCTAAGAAAGTTTTGAAAGCTAATCACACCTGGAGTGCCAGTGGTGGTGACTCTTTAGATTAATCTTCTGATTATGAATCTTCAGGACAGAAGAATATTGGTCTTATAGCCAGATTACCTATTAATAATCATTGTTTTATGGTTAAGGTACGAAATGCTGAATCATTGACCAATGTTTCTTTAAATTATAATAATAGTAAGTATTATAACTCTTCTGATGAAGAATCCTCTTCTGATGAAAAAAATACTTTACCTACTTATGAAGAAGTCTCTAGGTTTGCTGAACTTCTTGAAATTGAGAATTCTAAACTCAATAAAAAACTTGATAAGGCAAACTCTAGGAATTCTATTCTTACAAAAGAGATATCAGATCTTTCTAAAGATCTTGATAAGAAAAATGCTGATTTTGAAAGTTTTTCAAAAAATCTTGAGGAAGTAAGTTCTGAGAAGAACAAACTTTCTAAAGAATTAGAAAAAGTAATTTCTAATTAAAAATGTTTTCGAGCCTAGATCTAGTTCTAAAACTAATGATTTGGAGGATAAAAATATGTTTGTAAAACTCAAGTCCGAAATATTTTCCTTAAAGAATTGTTTGTCAAACTTTACCCATGGTAAGGAGAATTTTGATAAAATGTATTCCCAAATATGACCATTAAGAAATAAATCTGGATTTGGTTATACCCATGAAAAACCAATTTTCAGTAACAATTATTTTGTTCCTAAAAGTGCCCCATTTTGTACCAAGTGTCAATGTGGTGGTCACTGGGAAAAGAATTGTTCCTTAAACAAAACCCAATCTCTAGGATTTCACAAAGCTTACTTTTCTAAGAAGATGTGGGTACCCAAAATTTTGTTATCTAGAAATCTCAGATCCAAACAAGTTTGGATTCAGAAAGTCTAATTTTCTTCTTGATTTTAGGAAAATAAAGAGAGTACCAGCAACAATACATGGTACATGGATATTGGATGTTCCCAGTACATGACTGGTAACAAAAGCTATTTTGAAAAGATTATCAAAACGAAAGGAGGAAAAGTAACTTTCGGAGATAATGATAAGGGTGAGATTGTTGGTATTGGTAATATTGTTTTTCTTGGTAAAACTTTAATTTCAAATGTTCTTTTTGTTAAGGGTCTTAAGCACAACCTTATTAGCATAAGTCAGTTATGTGATGAAGGTTACCTTGTGAATTTTAGGAATGATAAGTGCTTAGTTGACAATTCCAAGGAAGAATTTATTCTCTCAGCCAATAGGCAAGAGAATGTTTACACCTTAAACCTAGAAGATCTTAGAAGCCAAGATTTACCTTGCCTTAGTGCAATGGAAGATCATTCCTGGTTATGGCATAGAAGACTAGGTCATTGTAACCTTAGGAACCTATGTAAACTCTCTAAGAAGAAACCAGTTAAGGATCTACTGGAGCTTAGATTTGATTCTTCTAAAGTTTGTGATCCTTGTCAATATGGTAAGAAACATAAATCTAGTTTTAAATAAATCGTTGAATTCTCAACAACCGATGCATTACAGTTATTGCACATGGATCTTTTTGGTCCAACACAAACTGGAAGTATTGGAGGCAAATACTATGTGTTTGTTCTAGTTGATGATTACACTAGATTTACTTGGGTCTATTTTCTAGCAAAGAAATCTGAAGCTTTTTCTTATTTCCAAAGTTTTAGAGCTCAAGTTAAAAATGAGAAAAACCTTCCATTGAAAACTATTCATAGTGATCATGGAGGAGAATTTCAAAATTCTGATTTTGAAACTTTTTGTAGTAAAAAAGGTATTACTCACAAATTTTCAGCACCTAGAACTCCTCAACAAAATGGTGTAGTTGAAAGAAGAAATAGAATTCTTCAAGAGATAACTAGAACCATGTTGAGTGAATATTATATAGCTAGACATTTCTGGGTTGAAGCTGTAAGTACTGCTTGCTATACTATAAATCGAGTTTTGATTAGACCTTTTCTTAATAAAACTCCTTATGAGTTATGGAATGGTAGAAAACCAAGACTATCCTACTTCAAGGTTTTTGGTTGCAAAGTATTCATTTTGAATACTAAAGATAACTTACATAAATTCGCACCAAAATCTGATGAAGGGGTTTTCTTAGGTTATTCCACAACATCTAAGGCTTATAGAGTTTTTAATAAAAACACTTGTACTGTTGAAGAAACAGTACATGTAAAATTTGATGAGTCGGATCCTTTTGTTTTTAAACCATCCCAACCTACATTCTCAGATGTGTTTTCAAAAACTAATTATCAACCTTTGATAGAAGAACCTTCTGATAAGGATAATGTTCAAGAAGATATTCCTGAAACATTTACCCCAGAAGACTTTCTACCCTATGTTAATGAACAGGATTTTCAAAACCCAAATCAGGCGTTTCTTAAGAATCATCCCAGTGATAGTATCATTGGTGATGTAAATCAACCTGTAAGGACTAGAAGTTCCTTAAGAAATGAAGTATAACATCTATCATTTCTTTCCCAATTAGAATCTAAAAGCACTGATGAAGCTTTAGGTGATGATGATTGGATTAAAGCCATGCAAGATGAACTAAATGAATTCGAAAGGAATAAAGTCTGGACCTTGGTTGAAAGACCTAAGGAAACTTCTGTTATTGGGGTAAAATGGGTTTTCAGAAATAAATGTAATGAAAATGGAATCATAGTAAGAAATAAAGCTAGACTTGTTGCTAAACGCTATAATCAACAAGAGGGAATAGAATATGAAGAAACATATGCTCCAGTAGCTAGACTTGAATCTATATGTATTCTACTTGACTTTGCAGCATTTTTTAATTTCAAACTTTTCCAAATGGATGTGAAATGTGCTTTTCTTAACGGTTATGTTCAAGAGGAAGTTTTTTTTGAACAACCTCCTGGCTTTGAAGATACAAAACATCCTGATTATGTATTTAAACTTACCAAAGCTCTGTATGGCCTTAAACAAGCCCCACGAGCATGGTATGATAGACTCACTGGATTTTTGCTTCAAAATAACTATGTTAAGAGAAATGAAGATCCAACCCTTTTTATAAAGAAAGATAAGAAAAATGTTTTGATTGTTCAAATTTATGTTGATAACATCATATTTGGTTCAACTCAGCAATCTTTGACCAACTCTTTTGCAAGTCTAATGAAATATGAGTTTGAAATGAGTATGATGGGTGAGTTAACATTTTCCCTTGGTTTTCAAATTTCTCAAAAACCAGAAGTAATCTACATATCTCAACATAAGTATATTAAAGATCTTCTTAAAAAGTATGGTTATGATAATACTAAGAGTATAAGTACTCCTATTGGTACCTCAAACTCTTTAGATCTTGATGAAGCTGGGAAACCAGTAGATCAAACATCTTTTAGAGGTATGATAGGAAGTCTACTATACCTAACAGCTAGTCAACCAGACCTAATGTTTTCGGTATGCTTATGTGCAAGATATCAATCCAATCCTAAGGAATCTCACTTAAAGGCAGTAAAAAGAATTTTTCGCTACCTTAAGGGAACCATGGATCTAGGATTATTTTATACTTCTGGAAATGATTTTATCCTAAAAAAGCTTTTCTGATGCTGAATTTGGTGGATGTAGGATGGATAGAAAAATTACATCCGAAACTTGTCATTTCTTAGAAGATTCATTAGTTTCTCAGTTCTGCAAGAAGCAACATTCTGTAGCACTCTCCACTGCTGAAGCTGAATATGTAGCAGCTGGAAGTTGTTGTGCTCAAGTGTTGTGGATGCAACACACACTCACAGACTATGGCTTGAGTTTTACTAAAACTCAAATTTTGTGTGATAACACTAGTGCCATTTCCCTTAGTAAGAACCATGCACATCACTCCCGTTCAAAACACATAGATATTAGGCATCACTTTCTTAGGGATCACACACTTAAAGGAGATATTATTCTTCAGTTTATCGGAACGCATGATCAACTTGCTGATATTTTCACAAAATCTTTTCCTTCTGATAGATTTGAATATATTAAACAGAAGTTAGGAATGATAACCGTAAGGTAATCCTTCTTAATTAACTTTATGTTGAAAAATTCTCCTTACAGCAATAAACTCCTTTTCATAGGGGGAGTACATTTGATTGTTAGTTTAAGAAAGTTTTTCAAAATATGTTTTCAAACTTTTCGGAATTACAATTCCGGAATGGAATTTTCGGAAGTAAAACTTTCCAGAATGGATATTTTCGTATAGAAAACTTCTGAAATGGAAATGTTCGTATTAGAAACATCCGGAATGGAAAATTTCATACTGGTATTTTCATAACGGGATTTTCGTACCGAATCTTTCATAATAAGTTTTTCATTTTCAAAATTTTGTAATAACATTTTCATACTAAGTTTTATGTAATGAGATTATTTTTCGTAATGAGTTTTGCGAACTATTTCGTAGTAAAAGTTTTTTTCGTAGTTTTCATAAAAAATGTTACTAATTACGAATAATCCTCCTAAGACAATCCGAAAGGTATTATTTCCTTACTCAAGTTTTCGTAATCATATTTTACTTGCTAGCATTTTCTTATATTTTGTTTTTGGATTATAGTTTTCTTAATTCTATGTTTTAATAAAAACCTCAAAACATCAGATTCAAGAGAATTGGTTTTTGACCGTCAGATCTGATCTCAGCTTATCACAATTGTTCGATCAACCGTGGAAGTTGAACTATTTTTTCGTTTCCTATATAAAGGGGACCCCAAATGGTTGTCCCACATCGGTTTTCAAGCTCTGGCGTCCCGAAGCTCTGCCTCTCTATTTTAAAGTCGTTCCGAACCTCAGCTTTTTCCATTCCGAACTTCTCAGAGGTCTTCAAATCCGAATGTCTGTGGATGAAGCTTCTCAAGACATGTCTTCTTCTAATCCGATTTCAAAGTGGTTAGTATATAGAGAGAGGCTGGTTCATCCGGATTTCTTCAACAAGTACGATTCTTTTATTTCCAATAATATCAAGCTAAATGGTTGGGAAGATGTTGCGGTGTCAAAACCTGGGAATCAAGGTGAAGTGTATTCAGATTTGCTTATAGAGTTCTATGAAATAGTCTCCTTTCTTAAGGAAGATGGAAAGGAGAAGTTGTCCTTTAAGTCTTATGGTAAGACTTATAAGCTTTCATATGCCAAGGCAGCCAGCTTGGTAGGGCTAAATAATGAAGGTGAAGCTGAATTCATATCTCCTGTGTTGCCGGATTCAAAAGGAAGCTTTGAAAAGGAAAAAGCTTTAGAAACTCTCAGACTGGCAGATGACAAGGCTCCGAAGATTGCTAGTTTATCTACAAATTTCCGGATTCTAGAGTTATGGGTACAGGGTCTTATCGTACTAAGGAAGGGTGACAAAGATAGATTAAAGAAGAGTGAGATCTACATCCTAGATTTTCTGATAAATCTGAGGAAGTTTAATTTGATGAAGCACATTCTTATCACTCTTGATAATGTGAAGAAAGTGAATCTGAGAGCTCAGATTATAATGTATCCAGCAATTCTCTCGAAGTTGATAGTTCGGTGTCTTGAGTCTTTCAAGGAGGCTTGAAAGTCTAAGCCAAGAGTTTGCAAGATTATGCTGGTGAGTGATGGTACTCTTAAGAGGATGGATGTAGCTTTTGACAAGAACACTGGTCAGTTTGTTGATTCTCCTGCTCAAGAAGAAACAGTTCTGAAAGTTGCTGATCTGAAATCCTCTAAGCTGGTAAGGAAGAGAAAGATGAAAGAAGTGGATGTAGAAGCAGAGAATCCCAAGTCTAAGGAAGTTCATTCCGCACCTCCAAAACCAAAGAAGATGAAAGCTTACCCAGATGAGGTTGTTGCTAAATGGATGGAGATAAAAGAGAAGAGAGTGAAAGGAGAGCCTCAGTTTGGCTTGGACCCTGCGGAGGCTAAGTCCTTGAAGGAAAAAACTACGGATGAGCTAGAAAAACAAGAAAAAGAAAAGAAACTCAAGAAGAATATGTCTAAGGATGAGGTAGCCCAGGCTTTGTTGAAATTCAATGAGATGGTTTCTACAAATATTCTTGTTCCGAGATCCTTTTCTCTAGAATCTCTTCCTGAGACTCCAGGAAGAAATTTAGTTGCTCCGGAAGAAGCTGTTGCTAAGACTGCTGAGTAAGTAGAGCAAGTTGAGCAAGTGGAAGAAGAAGAATATGTTGCTGAAGGAAGTGGTGAAACCGGAGATGTGTTGAAGCAAGTAGATGATTATAAGGGGACAACTTCGGAACACTTATCGCTCCGAACTTCAGAAGCTAAATCTTCGAAGCTAGTTACTCCAGCAATGGAAGAAGAGAAAGGAGAAGAAGAAGTAGCTTATCATGGAGAGGAAGAACAACTTCTATAAGATATTGCTCAAATGAAGAATATAGAGGTTGGTGCTCAGAAAGTTCCTGATGAGGAAGACATTATTGTCCAAGTTTCTGATAGTGAAAAGAGTACTCCAGAACAGGATTCTATTCCGAAAAAAGACAAGGGAAAGCAAATTCTTGCTGATACTCTGAGCTCAGAAGTGATGAAGAGAAAGGAAGTCGGTAGTTATTCAAAGAGAAAGATCGACCTTATTTAAGAAGAAAATTCTCCAAGCAGAGTCTTGGATTCGAAGTCATCTTCGTTGGGGCATGACTTTGTTGTTCAGTCTTTAAAGAAGTTGGTGGGAACCATTCCGACCTTCTCAAGTATTGACTCAAGATGTCAGATGCTCCAACATGCTTTAAATCAGAAATCAGACTGCGTATCTATGGTTATGGACAAGTGCGTTGAAATAGAGGCTCAGTTCAAAACATTCTTTGTTGGCTATGAAGCCCATAGAAAATCTTGCAAGAGGATGACAAACTGGTCGAGGAAGACTGTAGAAGAAATGAGGTTATTTGATGAATTTCAAGACAATGTTAAAGATGATTTTGAGACTGAGGACAGGAAAATAAATGAGCTAACTTCTTCCTTTGAAGATAAGCTGACAGATGAAAAGAACTTTCGGATTCAAGAAGTCAGAGATCTGAATGGGAAGCTAAATTCTGTCTCTTAAAACTAGAAGTTTGAAAGGGATCATCGGATTGAGTTTCAAGAAAAGATGAAGGCTCAGGAAGAAAAGCTTAAAGCCCAGGAAGAAAAGATTAAAGCTCAGGAAGAAAAGATTGAAGCTCAATCTGCAAGAATAGTGGTCTTAGAGAAGCAAGCTGAAGAAGATCATAAAGACTTAAAGAAGATAAAGACTATTCTAAAGGGTCTCATGGCGAAGGAGAAAGATCCCAAATAGAAAGATCCGATCTTTTGTTGTACCTTAACTCTTTTGTTGTTGAAATTTTCAAACTTAATGAAAAATTTGTACTTGCTCGTTTCTTTTTGTTGTTACTACAAATCATTCTGGTACTTTGCTATATTTTCCATTCCCTTGTATTCTTTTTGAAAATCACAAAGGGGGGTAAGGAAAATAACTCTAATGAAAGGGAAAAATAATCCTAACAAAGGGTGAGAAAGAAAACAAACTCTAATAAGAGTTTATCTAAGGGGGAGTTTTTCATTAAAGAATACTTTCTTATTCGTAATGAAATATCACTCCGGAAATCTAGAATATGATCCTTAGAGTTTCAAAGCCTAAGGGGGAGTTAGTCGTATTCATCAATATCCTTAAAGCAAAGGGAGATAAGCCTTAATGTTTTTCTTTCTTCTTAGAATTTCTTTTTCAAGGATGTTTGTGCTTTCCAAAAGGGGGGAGATTGTTGAGTCAATAAGGTTTTTCTTATGACTTTTACATTCCTTCTTGTTTTGAAAATCACAAACACCTTATCTTTAAGAAAATCGCTTTTATAAGGAAAATTTCTTTTATAAGGAAAATTGATTTTATAAGAAAAATTGCTTTTATAAGAAAAATCACTTTTATAAGGAAAATCGCTTTTGTAAGAAAAATTATTCTTATCATATTTTCATTCATATTTTTTTTAAGTATAAAATTCAGATTTATTTTTTTTTCTCAGATTTTTTGAAAATTTGATATAAAGTATTCTGTTTTAGGATCCGAATTCAAGATAAGAACTGTAAGGAAGTTTCACTCCAAATTCCAGATGAGAACTGTAATAAAGTATCATTTCGAATTCCGGATACAAACTCTGACTAAGTTCTATTCCAGATTCAGGATACGAATCCTTATGAAGTTCAACATTGAATTCTCATTACAAATTCTAATGACGAATTCTCATTACGAATTTTGATAATGAATTTTCATTAAGATTTATGATGACGAATTATCATTACGAATTCTGATGATGAATTCTCATTCCGAATACAAATTCTCATTACGAATTCTTAATATGAAATCTCATTATGAATTCTGATGATGAATTCCCATTACGAATTCTGATGAGGAATTCTCACTACGAATTCTGATGACGAATTCTCATTCCGAATTCTCATTCCGAATTCTCATTCTGAGTTCATCTATTAAACAGAAACTGATCATCTTTGTTCTATACACTCTGAATTTATTCAGACTCCGAATTTGCACTCCGAAATTTCATTTTTCTTATGCCTTTATATTTTGTCTACTCTTTATTATTTTCCTTACACTCCGAACTTTCACTCCGAACCTTCACTCCGAATCTTTTCAGTTAGATTTTAAATGGTGTCGTACATTCTGTTACACTTGTTTTGTTATAAAACGATGTTATCTATTTTGTTATAAACTAACCGTTGACTAAGTGACACGTGTACAGGTCCCTCCGATTTTTAAGGAAAATATGACCGTTGGGAAGGAGGCCAACCTTACCTATAAATAGGAGCTCATTTGAAAGAGCTGAAGTGCTGAAAGGCTGACTGATCTTCGACTCATGTGATTACATGCTTGAAGTGATTTCTAGAGAGAGAGGCTCTTATTAACTCTCAAAGATTCGTGCGACTCTGAATATTGGTGATTACATTCGAGGAATTTCGGGGATAGGAAGACAGAGGTGCCTACTACCTTGAAGTTGAGGGCTTCCTTGCTGAGGAAGACAGAGGTGACCGACTACCTTGAAGTTGAGGGCTTCCTTGCTGAGGAAGACAAAGGTGACCACCAACCTTGAAGTTGAGGGCTTGCGGGGATAGAAAGACAGAGACACTCTGATCTTCGTATCGAGGGCTTACCCTGGTGTGGGTAAGACAGACTTGCTTGAAAGTATAAATCAAGGGACCTTTATCCAAGGTTGTTGGATACCCTTCTCTTTGGGTTAAAAGACTTATATCTTGTTACTTGTAGTTTTACTACTTGTTTATTTCCGCTGCATTTTGTATTATAAGGAAATTATAACTTTCTTATACTTCCTTACTTGTACTCTGTTTCATTTAGATTCTACACGCTTTAAGGTAGAATCTCATATTGTAATCTTTTGTTAAGTTTCAATTTCTGGAACCTTATTTCTGGAACCTACTTTTGGAATCTCTTTCCAAGTTTTCATTTGGTATTAGAGGTGTTGTGAATTTTCTTAAGTTTAACTTTGTTAAACTTATCCCTTTCCTTTACTCAAGGAAAACATAGTTATTTGTAACTAACTTTAAAGGTTCCAAAGGAATTTTTAAAGTTTACAATTCACCCCCCCCCCCCTCCCCTCTTGTAAATTGAGCATCTACATCATTATTTCAATCCTACACCATGTTGGTCATAATTTAATAAGGTGTATATAATATATAATTAAAGTTAGTAGATGAATTCATATGGTGAATTCACTATCCCTAGAATTTATCCATGTGTTACAATGCATGAATAAATTCTATTGCCTAATATGCATCCTTGTGTCTTATAAAACACTACCATATGATGGAAGTAGGGTGTAATTCAATGATTCTTGGATAAAACTCCCTCATAACTAACTATTCTCTTTATCCTTCACCTTTTCATTTTAGGATCTAATTGTAACAACCCCAACTCCAGTAACCCAGATCTTGTGTCTAGTTTATTAAATTGGCATAGATACAAGGGGTCAAATCCCAAAGGGCTTATCAGTTTAGTATTTTTGGAGAATGAGATACATAAACGATACCCATTTTACATTATGGATAAAATATAAAACATAGTAATGGAAAATATTTAGTATCCTTGAACTCATTCAAATAATTATTCTTCATATCCTGGGAAAAGGAAATAAAATAAGAGTGAGCTAAAATATTAGGTAAGGGATACGTATAGTGGAATCTATCATGAATAAATAAGGCATGATCAATATGTGAAGATAAATAAATTAATACACATTCCATTTAATCAATAAATTTATTATCATGTTTAGATAATGCAAAATCAATATGGTAATGTAAAAAACAGAACACACATATCATTTAATCAATAACTTGAGCACAAAATAAGTCCATGGATAATATTAATGAAATAATATCAAGGGTAATTATAAATGAATTATAAATGAAGGAATTACTTAATATTATATGTAATTATCTCGTTAATCATGATATTTATACCATCAAGACCTTATGCCAAGATAGTTTAAAACTAGGGGTAAAAACCCATTTAATTTTCCCAACTAGTTTGTCTCATGAGACCTATTAATACACTGAGGGGATATATAATTTGGGGGACCACCCATCACTGCATGTGAAAATAATTCCTCATATATCTAATGATCAATTTAATTCATGATAAATATTCCTTATTAAAAATATTAATATTTAATAGAGGATATGGATTTATCACTATTTTCCCAGTTAATAAAATAACTTTCATAGTAAGTACCATATATAGAAATGGTATATAGTTTAGAAAATAATTATACAACTCATACAAAGAATGTGGATATATAATGGAAATTTAATTTTCATTTATGAATGATCGCAAGATAGTAATTTTCTTAAGAGAAAGTTAACAATCACAATAATTAATCAAGAGATGATAGATGACCATCAGTTCATCAGGAATATGGGTTTTTTGTAATGAAATCATTTCCTTTGGAAGAATAAAGGGAATGGAATTGAAATATTGAAATAATATTTCATAAAATATACTTATTTGTAAAACAATTTAATTTTTATAGAAGAATCTAAATTTTATAAAATGTTTATAGTGTAGGAGAAGTTTGTTATCACCTTATATGTTAAAACATTCCTTTTGACTTTTTGTAAAGAAAGTTAAAAATGTAACTTTTGTAAAAATGTAGAAATACTCCATTAAAACATTTTTTTAAAATCAAGGATAACATAAATTTACTTAATAATAATTTTATTAAATAAAAGTACTTTGGTAAAAAAATTGAAAAACATGGACATGGAAGAAAAATATATCTGATTAAAAGAGAGATAAAATTGGTTTTTGTTTTAAACATTCCTTTTTTTGATTCAAGTACTAATAAGAGGAAACGTTGGAAGAAAATATGTAAAATCCTTAAATATACAATTTATACTAAAATTATTTGAGCTTATGGAGGATAAATGATAATATTCCTTCAATGAGAGTAAAAGTAATCCAAAAAGAAAGTGAGATTGTAAAATAGATTCTTACCTCTTTGGTAACTTTAAAATTGTAACCCCTTGAAATAATAGACTTGAGTTAAAACATTTATCATAATTAATAAATAATTATTCATTTTAAATACATAAAATGGGTATTATATACTCCACATAGAATTGAATTGGTCCATAATAATAAATATATGTCAATGGAATGGAAATTAAAACAAAATTCCCTTACCTCACGCTTCCCTTTAGTAGAACATGAACTAACCTATTGTTTAATGGTTTTAAAAATATTATTAATTTATACCATAACCATATTCATATTTATAATATAATATATTATACACCTATAAAATAGTATCCCATATTCATTAATAATATTTTATTATTATTGTTGTTTCAGGTGTTACCCTATTTTCCCATGCTTGTTTTGTCACGGAAGTCCCTATTATTTTGAATTGAATATAGATCCATCATATAAAAAATTTTAATAATGTTATAAATATCAATTTTATTCATTATATACGTTTTTATAACTATAATTTAAAGTTTTACATTAAAAATGAATCACATCACTTCAAAGAGATGGCAGGTCGTACATACGCACGAGTAACGATATCATTACCTTAATGGTTGTAGGGGTAAGGAAGCAGACGGTATATTAATTTTAAATAATTAATATCATTTCATATGTATCATATATATTACTTATTTATATCATTATGACTATCCTTTTTAGTTGGTGATGGAAAAAATTTACATCGGTTCGTGAGGCAGTGGTATGTCATACACATGAGAAATGGATTTGTTTCGTATTTAATAGCGAAGGAGATGGATTAATATTATGTCATAAACATAATAACATATAATTATAGGGGAGATATTTTTGTTATTATATTTTAATTGTTAATACATAGTTTAATGTGGTAAAATAAGAAGTAAAAAAAGAAAGAGCTTCGTGAAGAGAATTATCTTCGCTTAGAAGAACCTCCTTTGGATCTCTAATTAAGGACCCTAGGGTCGGTCTTTTGGGAAGACCTGAACCTATAAAATGTGGATAATTATGTTGGGGACAGATTTTTTAAGGTTTTTGTTTAGATAAATTTTCTAATATATGTGAATAAATGAGGGGATTATGTTTCCTTTTATAAGTGGGGGAGGAGACCTTCTTAGAAACTACATGGAAATTTCCCAAATAAATATAAAATTATAAATTAATTCCCAAGTACAATTATTTAAAATGATCTTAGATTCAAATTTATGATAAATATGATCAAAATATATCCATAAAATAATATTTTTACAAGTTTAATTTTCAAACTTACACTTATCTTTTGTTTTAACCCCCAGTCATGACCCTTCCCCCACAAAGTGTACCCCTCTTGGGCCGAAAATGGGAGAAAATAGCTAATAACCCCTGATTCCCACCTCCAGTAGGATCCAAGTTGGTGAATTGCATCAAGGGAATAATAAAAATGTAGATGGGAGGCATTATCCTCTAAAATAAACACATGCATAAGAGAGAGATAAGACAGACACCAACCAACTCCTATTTAGGATACAATAAAAAAGAAAATCCAAGTACACAAATGTAATTTCATACAAGAACTACTAAAACTGAAAGGGAAAGTTACAAGTACCAAAATAAACTAAAGAAAGAAATGACAATGAAGCCCAAATAGCTCATGCAACCCACAAGCTATTAGTAACCCACCTGATCTCCAACCTACTTCAACTAACCTAAAAAAAGATTATATATACATAGGGTGAGTGAAATATTATACTCAATAGGATCCTCCCCAGAGCCTCTCATAAAAAAGGTAAATAAATCATGCCAAATCATAGTGAACAACAAGTTAAATTAACTCGTCATCTAAATAGGTATACTAAGCTCTCAGAATCACCATGGCTACTGTCACTAAGTATAGCATACAATAACATATCATATAATAATATATCTCAAGGGTGAATTGCTACCACTTTCCAACTAGTTTTTTGCTTTTCCCCAACATCACATGTCCGGAGCATCTCTCTCCAAAAAGGCTAGCTCGTAGACACCTGGGCGAATCACCACAAAATGCACCTCATGCAACACACCACCATGTAAATATAACCAAAAGTAACCAGGTAGTTTTGGGGAGAAACCACAGCTCACATAATGTGTATCATATGTCAAGTATTATACCCCAAGACATCGCATCCCATACATCAAGTAAGGATCTGCAATCCATCACATCCTATACACATTATATATATAGTATTCCTTAAGAAACTATATCCCAAATACATGTTTGTTAAATAACCACAAACCATTATAGCCCTCTACACACATATATTGGGGAAAACTAACCATTTTGAATACCAGAACAAGTAACTACCAAGAGAAGAGAGTGGCCCAAAGGGGGTAGTCATTCATCTATCCTATGAACGGGACGTTGGGGAGAACACCCCTGGTACTCAGAATCCTTGGGGTGTTAGTTTACCTAACTGATGGGGTGGAGTAGAGTATATAAACACCAAAAGTACATGATATAATATAGCTCACAACCACACTATGGGCATATCCTAGTCTTAGAAAAAACTATAGCTAACGTCTCTTTGAATCCTGGTTTCCATGGCTAAGACCAGATATCCAATAATCACAAAACCTTTTAAAGAGATACATTAAATTACTTTATCCCTTTTTATCGATTTCACTTTACAATAATTAATTATTAACCATAAACTAACCATTATTATTTCCACAATACATCACATTACAATTTCAATAAAGATCCATGCCCTCCAGGCATAAGCAACCCGAGTCCATGAATTCTCATAATGCCAACCTTAGCATTTCATCCAAGTGACCTTCAACCCCATGGGATAAAAATTTATTCATTTATTTGACAATATTAATTTCCATATAACTAGTTTCTCTAATAAAATATTTTAATCTACCCAAATATAAGGGGCTCAACATAGTGAGAAGAGAAAATACCCATCGAGTCTTCACCACCTATATAAGTAGAGTAAACTCGTCCAACCACAAAAAGATAAAAATGGAAAATCATGTGTCATAAAACAGGAATATTCACCTCTAATTGAAAGAGAGTACCCCAACATATCTATCTACCTAAAATTAGTGGAGAAAGAAAATTAGATAAAAAACAACATAGATTCCATCCAAACAACAAATTCAAAAAATATCTAACTTTCATAACAACGGGTAATCCCAGATTCAACTCTTTCCCTCATATCTAGTGTCCTCCTCAATACCCACATGCATATACTGGTGCATCTCACCACTCGAGGCCTCAACTACTACCACAAAAAATGGGCCTCCCTACCCCACATACCACAAAATCCCTTTAGGCTCAGACATCCTAAGATCACAACACATTTAGTCCTCCCCACCCCACATACCATAATAACCCTCCAGGATCAGTCATCCTAGGCTCACATCACATCACAAGAAGAAGAAAATAAAAATAGAAACAAGGATCTTGGCCCTAAAACAAGGCATCTAGACTTCACACACAATGATCTCTCACAGCTCCAAAGCACAAGGAACTCGACCTTACAAGAAAGAGGGAAACTCATGCCCTACAAAGGCATTATCTTTTATCACACTATCGGCTCTTATTCAATATTGAATTAACTAATTCATTATTTTCATGTTCCAACTATGGAAACCTAAGAAACGAGATATAACAAATTAATTAAATAAATAATTTAACATGCCTTTAATTTTTTTATCAATAATAATTAGCATGCTTCAGGTTCATTAACCAATTCAATTAGACATGAACACTTTCATTAATTTTATTATCATCATATTACAACAACAACCGAATTCATTAAACATTCCTCTCTAAATCTTTTATCCAATTCATTATTAATTAATTCCAAAATTACATTCTTTTCCAATTTCCATCAAGAACAACAAACTAAACTAAGAAATTCATAGATATCACACTATACAACAAATCAAGAGGTGAACTGTTATCATGGTAAAAGGTAACAACATCACTATGTGATCGATACCAATTATTTAATTTGGTAAAAATAATTATTAGGTCAATTTCATTGTAATATAAGTGGATAAATCAGACTAAGTCTATAATTTCATATAAATAAATAGTGAAGCAACAAATCCCTTATCTCAAAAGGTCGTCAATATTCTTTACCTGAGAACGAACTATGCAACGGATCTCTAATAACCCCTCCTATAATAAATTCATCCATATAAGGATTAAAAAACACCACTAAATCAAAAACAACTGAGAGAAACCCCATTAGAAACATTTGTAATCAACCATTATAAAACGGTGAGAAGAACAGGAGGAAAACAAGATCCAATCAGAAGAATTTGTTGGAAAACGAAGGAAAACCCCACCATGGATCAAACTGGGTCACCATAGGTCAAAGATGAAAATCCAAGGATCGATCCCCATTGAAGGGATATCCAAAAATCCAAATAGGGGACTGTCAGTTTTCTTGGGATGAGAGGGAGGGAAACTACAGCCGTAGGGTTTGACAACCCATGGGGATAGAATTTTTTAAAACATTACAGCATTGGGGGATTACATGATGTGTAACACCCTTTCACGTCGGGTAATTTCTTGAGGTCATTTTCCGAAAAAAAAAATGACTATAACCTATTAATTTTATTTTATTTTTAAAACCCCAGAATATTACACAACGTGATTCCCACTTTCACATCGTGGAATTCTTCTACACTGTGTGAAACCCACTTTCAGGTCATGAAAGTTCCCTACTCCCAATTCTCATCACCCTAACTCCTCCAAACACCATCCAAGCCTCCTATGAGCTCTGTAATCCTCGAGAAAATCCAAAAAGTCAATCCACGTAGATCTAGGACCTTACATAAAATACCTCTCAAGACATTCTCATCCTTGATAATCCAAAACCAACCCGAAGGAGAAACAAAAAGGGGGTCGTCAAAACAGGGACCCAGTGAGATATTTCTTAAAGTGCTTTTTGTCACAGTAGATAAACCACCACATAAGAGGAATAGTTAAAAACCATGAAACAACCACAAAAATCTCCCAAACACCCTCATGGGGGAGATACCTCTCAAAATAGAGAAATCCACAATAAGGAATAAGAGAAATTAATCTCATAAATAGAAAAGGTCTACAACCTCAAAAATAACAATGTTATAAGAGAAGACCTAAAAATAAAACATCTTGGCGTACTGAGTATGTACCATTGACTCACGTTCCTAGGTACTCACCTCCAAGACATCATGCCACCATAAGAAATGAACCAATGGGATAGCATACATGCACAACACCTTCTCTTGGAGGTCCTAGATCTCTATGGGAAGCTCTTCAAAGGTATCATCATCATCAACATAGTTCTCACCCCAATCGATGATGTGAGAGTCTTTATGAAGATAACGATAGAGCTGCAACACATGAAAATCATCATGTATCTAGCTCATCTATGGGGGAAGTTTTATCCGATATGTCATGGATTCAACACTATCCAATACATAGAAAGGCCCAAAAACTAGGGATAAAGCTTACTCCCATGACCAAACCTTCATTGCACGTGATGGGGCATCACTTTTAGAAGAACATGATTCCCAACATTGAACTACATAGTTCTCCTCCTATGACCGACATAGGATTTCTGATGATCCTATGTTGCATTAATCCTCTAATGAATCACATATTCTATCTTTATTATATTCTGTACTAGTTCTGGCCCGATAATTTCGAACTCGCCAACCCCAGTCCAGTACAGTGGAGAATGGAAAGATCATCCATAGAGGGATTCAAACTGAATCATACTAATGGTGGAGTGAAAAATATTATTGTAAGAAAACTCTACCAAGGTCAAGTGCCTCATTTGTGAACCTCCAAAATCTAGGACACAATAGCACAACATGTCTTCAAGAGTTTAGATGGTCCGCTCAATCTGAGAATCCATATGTGAATGAAAAGTAGTGTTAAGGTATAGATGAGAACCAAATGCATGCTGGAGACCTATCCACACCCTATAAGTAAAACAATGATATCAATCCTAAAAGATCATCCTCGAGACTCTATGGAGTCTCACCACCTCCACCAAATATTTCCTCGATAAAACCTCCACTGAGCTTGACTCCTTGATCGTTATAAAGTGGTATGATTTCTTAAAATGATCTAATACCACCCATATAGCATCATAGCCTCACTAATCTCAAGGTAAACCAGTAAAAAAGTCTATCGAGATGTCCTCTCACTTCCACTGAGGAACATATTATGGCTGGACCAAACCACCAGGAATACTGTGCTAGGTATTCACCTTTTGAAAGACCAAACAATAAGACACAAACTCTACAACTGCACGCTTCAACCCAGGATACCAAAACAGACCTCTCAAAGATCTCTACATGTTTTTCATTCCCATATGTACCCCCAAAGGTGAACTATGAAACTCTCTAAGAACCATCTCATGCATCTCTAAAGGAAAGAAAATTCTTCCTTGAAACAACACTCGGTGTTGTTCATCTTCATACCAATCATTGGGGGCCTCTCCACAAATAACTTGTTATCTTCAGACCATACCCTCAAGATCCCCTAACTGGGACTCCTCTACCTGCTGCATGAAAGATGATTTCACCATCATATGAAAATAAATCCTCTGCCCCAACTTCTCCCATATCTAAATTCAATGCTGAAAGTTATTCTATCACTCTCTAGGAATCACTTGATTCTCACACTGTATCACTACACAAATTTATTCTCAGTGAATCAGCTACGAAATTCCCCTTTCTGGGTGCATGAAAAATCTCAGATTCATAATCCTATAATAACTCCATCCATTAAATTTTAATCAGGTTTAAGTAATGCTAGGAGAAAACATACCTCAGGATCTTATGATGGGTGAAGACCAAAAAATGATCTATGATGAGGTAATGTCTCTAAAACTTTAGGGAAAACACCACCGCCAAAAACATAAGAACATGGTTGGAATAGATACGCTCACTGGGATGTAACTATTGATACCCATAATAAATGATCGATATCTAATGCATTAGAACATAGCCCAACCCAAGATGATAAGCATCATAGAAAACCTTAATAGAAACACATTATATTAGTGGAAAAAGAATTGGAGAACTGAATAACTTCTTTTTTACATACTCAAAATCTTCCTGGCACTAATCAGTCTACAAGAACTCCTAATCCTTCCTAGTCAATGTTGTCATAGGAGTCGCAACCTGGGAGAAATCATCTACCAACCTCCTGTAATATCTTGCAAGACCAAGGGAAATTTTAACTCTGCACTATCCTGAGTGATTCCCTAGATAAAATTACTTATACCTTTAACGGATCCATAGCTAATCCCTACTAGAATACAACATGACCCAAGAAACGGACTTCTCAAGAACAAAACTTACACTTCAGAAACTTCCCAAACAACTATTGACAATGAAGAAATCCAAAAATGGCATGAAGATACTCTGTATGATCCTCCTCATACATGGAGTACACAAGGATATAGTCGATGAAAACCACCACAAACTTATCTATGAACCCACGCAACACCACTTTCTTTAATTCCATGAACACAGATAGCGCATTTGTTACACTGAATGGAATTATAATGAACCTATAATTCCCATGATAATAATTCAAAGCGGTCTTTAGGATATCCTCATCTTTTACACGCATCTGATGATATCCTAACTAAAAATCAATATTTGAGAACTAAATTTCACTTTTCATTTGATTAAATAAATTAAAAATCCATGGAAGAGGATGGAGGTTCTTCACTATCACTTGTTTCAAGCGGTGATAATCGATACAAACCCACAACCCGCAAAATGATATCAACTTTTTTTACAAACAAAACCGGTGCACCCCACAATGACACACATTTTCCAAAAAAATGGCACTACAACAAACCATCGATCTATATATTTAGTTCTTGTAACTCATAAAATTCCATCCAATATGTATAAATTGAGATAAGAGACATGTCTAGCTATAGTATGATCCTGAACTCGATCTCTCATTGAGGGGGTAGTGCTACAACCTCCTCTAGAAAGAAATCAGGGTAATCATATACAACCCTAGGAAATTTCAATTATTGAGCCTCTGATGAACTAAGTATCAACTTATCTGTCAAGGATGATAAGGATGGAACATGCCTCTGACCCATCTGAGGGTCTCGATCTCCAAAAAACACCACTATCCCCCCATCAACATCAAAGAACATAGCCTGCCTCCTAAAGAAATCCATGATATTTAGTACTGAATACAAAAAATCCATCCCACAGATGATTTCATATGGTTGTATCCATAAAAATAGGAAATCTCCCCAAGAGTGGTGCTTCCCCAGCACTAGCTCATAGATTCTACATAATTCAAACAAGTCATATCCCAACTATCGTAGTCAATGATAAGGGAATTGGAATCCTCTCAACCTCAAGTCTCAAAGCATAGATAAGGGAAGGTGATATGAAAGATTGCTTCACTCCTGGATCAAAAAAATCAGGCACCAAAGTAGAAAATAAGAAAAGGGTACCTTGAAAGATGTATGGATCACCTGGTGTTGTTAACGTTAAGCATAAAGATGGCCATGACTAGATCTATAACCACTCTGACCATTCTAAGGACCACATCCATGGTCTCTCTCTACTCTATAAGGACAGGGAGCATCCTAGGGCTATCCTCTTCCTACCCTAACTAATCTCCACTGATCCAAAACTAGAGCAAACTACTGCTACTACCTTCACTAGAACTGCCTCGATGGAGGAACCTGAAGCATAACAATTGGTGAACAGTAAATACTCTAAAAGATAATGCACTCTCATCATTTATGACCGATTCCTCTACAAGAAAAACATGCATCTTATCTTTTTCTATAGGCCTGATAGCTACTTTCCCTAGAGAAATGAGACATTGAGGTTTGGGACCTAAACCCGACTGATCAGAAGTTCTTTTGTCTTGACAACTAGGTACCTCGTACCATAGCTTTTCTTTGTGAGGAATCCGAATTAATTCCCTCTTATAATGATCTAGTTCTAGACAATTTCCTTTTGATGACATCTTCTCTTTCCAGCACCTTGAGATATGTCTTCATCATAAACTGGGTGACATGACTTTGGATCTCTAGATGTAAAGCCTCATCGAAATGCCTCTCTCTGGCCTCCTCATCTGGTAATAGGTCTAAATCATATCGTATAAGTTTCCTAAAATTAATTCCAAACTCTTTCATACTATTGCTCCCCTGCCAAAGGGTAGGAAGCTTGTAGAAACTAGTCTCCATCACAATCGAAGAAAGAAACTTGACTCTAAACTAGTCACGAAAGTTCGTACAAAAGATTTATAAATCCTTGCAATCATTGAGGAAAAAGAACCACCATTGTCTCACTTCCCCACACAGCATATTCATAGATAATGATACCCAATGCTTCTTCTGAGCACAGATCTAATTGAAAACTATCTCATCCACCTCCAACTAGTCTTTTGTGACTGCATCTGAAACGGGCTCCCCATACATCTACAGACTCTATCATGAAAACTCTCAGAGTTTTCTCATTTAAGTGTCTTTGTTATCAACCTCTACTCTTCAGTGATCTTATAGAAAAACTTTCTAAACATATTCTACACTAAACTAATGAGGATTTCAAACTAGATCTATGCCTAAAAAAGAAAAAACAATTAGAGCTACTAACTTGTAATATGGAATAATTTAACATTTATTAATTATTTTATTTTATTCCTTTTAGGTTAACCTATCTAAAGGTCTATCCATTCAAACATATAATTAAAGAATAATGATCCATGATCCTTTCCTACATCTCTACCCTACAACCAGTATCACTTTATTTAGTAGTCTCTATAAGCTTAAAGGTTTTTTCATCAGACCACAGGGGGAACTAAAAACCTATTTCTTAGCTAGTATCTCGTGTTTACAGTGCTTTATAAATTTATCTAACATTGTTTCCCTACCAACCCATGAAACATCACATGTTCCTAACTCCAAAATCCATCCTATCACTCAACCTACCTTTGATACCACTCTGTCATGACACCCTCCCCACAAAGTGTACTTGTAACACACTAAGATTTTATGAGATAGATTCTTTTAATTTCTTTGATTTCTTGTGTTTTACATTACACCAAGATTATTTTTCGCTATATAAAACACTGTTTTAGCTTGCAGTATATGCAACACTATTCTTGGCTTGTGTTACATAGAATTTAAATTTCTTTTGATAGAATTCATTTCACGCAACACTAAGTATAGATTTGTTTCAATGAAATATGTTTGAAATATGTTATATGAAACACCAAAGGAAGATTTCACTACATGCAACACTGACTTGTCTTGCGTTACACATAAGACCGACCTTCCTCGATAGCTTTCATTGTACGCAATACCAAATTTCATTAAACAATGATATATTATTAAAATATTATTATTTAATGGGATATAAACTAGATGTTATGAATAGTATTAATCACATTTTGATTTTTATGTAACATTAAAATTCATCTTATAAATTTTCTAGAACATGATGTAAGAATAAATTCAATTTTTCGGATAAAAGAAGTATTTTTCAAAAACATGCAGTTTTATCACCTTTTGATGGAACACCCACTTTAAATCCAGTTTTTAACACTTTTATATATTATATTTGAAAAAATAAACTTATTATTTTGAATATAAACATATAAATTTACTTTTATTGAATTTTTGTAATTTTTCTGATAAAATTCATATTTTAATGAATAGTGAAAATACTGTATTTTAAATCAAAATTTCCTTTTCATCTGATTTATTTATATAGTTAGATTATATTTTTAATTGGTTTTAAAGTGTAATTGGAGTATTTTTTATCATTTAATCCAATTTTGGTCATTTTAAGTAATTTCACATTTAAATTGGACATAAACACATGACAATCTTTGGATAAGTTTTTACTTATTAAAAACCTCCTTTTTGGTTTTTGACCATGGGAATTAATTTTAAATTAATTTCTAAAAATTATATATTTTTAATTATGAAAAATATATTCCATATTTGTAATAAGTGGGTCTAAATTATGTTAATAGGTTACTTTTTTTTTATTATGAATAGTAACTACAGTAAATTTTATTTCATGCGGATAAAGGTACATTGGGTAAATTAGTGTAACAAATAATATGATAAGGAGAATAAAATGATCCTGAAACCTAAAAAATCCTTTTGTATTAACAACATTATACCCTTGAAATATTATTTTCAAAACATAGTCATTTAAGGGACACTTTACAATGAAAATGACATAGAGATTAATAAAACCAATAAAGTGACAAAATGTCTAACTCACATTTCTTATAAGTATAATAATTTTAATATAGGGATAACCAGGTGATATATTCGAACATAAATAGTATATAGAAATATAAAATAATTACCTAAATAATGGTAATTTATTTTTAATATTTAGGAAATTAATAATTACATTAAAGTCTTATACTTTGATGATGTAAAAATAATTAATTTATGAGAAATCCATAAAACAATTTCTATTAAAATACTAATAACCATAAAAAGAACTAAACACATGACCGAATCATATTGGTCGATTATATCTAGACCATAAGCATCCAAGTTCTGATCAAGTGACCAATTGATGATTTATAGGAGAGATTATGACATTTATTTTATTTTATTTAAAGTGATGCTAAAGTTGTCACATTCATGCTTTAATAAGTAAAACATTTTTATTGTTGGTTTTTCTAGAAGATAAATTCGACTAAATATATTCTTATAAAATTTAGTAAATTTATGTTCATTAGAGTATTTTATTTCAAATTTTTATTCTAAAAATATGTATATTAAATAATTACAAATTATTTATGTAGTTATTATTTTAATAACAGAGATATCAAATAAATGTTATTAAAAATATTAAAATAAATATAATTTGGGATAATTAATTTGTCCAATTAATTTTATAGATGACCTTGACCCATTAGGGATATAATAAAATATTTTTTTGAGGATAAAACCTTATATTTATATTTCTAAAATTCTATTAAATGAATAGTTTCAAAATTGACACAATTAATATTTTGTAAAAATAATGTTTTATAAAACTATTTAAAAAGAATGAAACAATTTTAAAAATATAAAATAATTTTGATATGGTCTAAAATTTTCTAAATTATTAATTTATGGTATAATTGAAATCAAATAATTAAATATTTCACCCTTTTAATATTGAAACATTTGTTACCTTAATTAAAATAAAATAGAATAACTAATTGTCAATTAAAATGATAATGTTTAAATTGACATAAAAACTTTTCTAAATTTTATTTTTTAATGATATTTAAATATTATAATATCTTATCTTTGAATATATATCATTTTTGAGGTATTTAGATTGATTTTAAAATTATTATAAATTAATATTTTTTAGGTTTCCAAAAGTGCCTCTCACCTCAATTATAAACGGGCACTTCCTCCCTCAACTCTTCACTTAATTTTGAGCCTTTAATCTCAACCATACCATTCCCATTTACCTTATCAACTTCCCTAGAATAATTATATAGGTCCCTGTCTTCTTTAAAAACCAACTCTAGTGCTATAAGAGGATATTTATAAGAGTCACGTCGAAGAAGAGGTAATATCATTTACAGATTCTTTCAAACTTGTTTCTTCTTCTACTTAAACCTCATGAGTTATTTCATTATAAAGTAATAACTACAGTATTAAACAACCATATTCCACCTTCTACACATCCTATGAAAAATGAAATCACCATACATGCGTACGTACGGCTTACCGTCTCCACACCATGGTGTAATCCATTTTTCAACACCACCTTGCATAGATGGGTATAATGAAGGAATTAATAAATATATATATGATTAATATAAAATGATATTTATTCTAATATACTATAAACCATCCAATTAAAATACAATTAAAAAATTATGGGAATGATATCGTCGCTAGTGCATACGTACAGCTTACCGTCTCCACGGTGCGATGTGATTCATTCTACATAATCTTCATTAAAGAACAATAATATAAATGAATTGAATGAATGAATATGATATATATTATAATAATACCATGTTTTAAATGATATAACTATAACCTAGAAATATGAATAAGAACTTATCTGACAAAACATGCATGAGAACATAAATCAGTTAATACCCGAATAATGAGTAACAATGAAATCTTATTAACAAACGGATGAAAATATGATCATAAATGTTGTCATAAAAATGATTATGATTCTAGAATAAATCAGTAAAATTATTTAAATCATTATACAAGAGTTTTTGATACATATGAATCTTATCAAACCTAAGGTAAGGGATAATTTTGCAATATCATTTTTATCTGAGATTGTTTATACGTAAGTATTTAATAGGGATATATTTATCATCTATGTCCATGTTTTCAAAAAAAATCATAAATTTTTTAATATTATTATATGTAATTTTAAAGTCATTTTTACCGATTTTTTAATTTTACTACATGGTATGGAAAGAATATTTCTTTTGTTTACCTTATGAGGTAATTTTTGACTTTTACTGAAAAAGTATGACGTGAATGTTTCTTTTTTAACTTACATGGTATAATGGATTTTTATGGTTTCAAGACACCTTATTTCCATTAAGATTTCTCTAAATTATTTCAAGATTATTTTCAACTAAATTATTTTCTATTAAAATTATGTGGCATTTTCAGAAAACAAAACATTTTTGAAAAAGAAAGGGTATTTTCTTCAGGAATTAAGTTCAAGTGTTTTATCAAAATTATTTTCCATCTAAGATCACATAGGTTTATGTTTCTATCCCTACTATTAATTTTATTTTATTGTGATTATGATGGAATTATTTTTATGAAATCAATTTACTTTATATGGATTATGATGGAATTGGGTTTAAGAAACCCATTTTATTTCATGGGTTATGCTATGATAAAAGATTTATTTTTTTGTAGAACATGTAATAATGATCTCATTATGAATGGGTGGGACCAATATCTCCCTACAATACATTAGATAAATATTTATATCTCGTAATAAATACATGAATGGAATGTAAAGTAAATCTGGTTCAGTAATATAGGGTTGGAACGGCAGGTAAATCCAATTCCGTAATACATGGCTAGAACAGCAAGTAAACCCAGTTCAGTAATGGAATTTTTCCACTATGATGGTATTGGATACAAAATATTGGATACTATAGAAATAATATTATGTACTTATTTGTTTTACACAATTCCATTATTTATGTCTATGCTATTTTATTATAGTTAATGTTCCTTTATGATCTATTCCTTACGTACTACTAAGATTTATTTAATGACTCAAGATTTTGATGTTTAAAATTTATGTTCATGTTTTTACATTATTATGTTTATTGTTTGTTTTATGTTCTCCATGTTTAACCTTAATGAGAATTTGATCTCTCCCTTTTTGTGTTTTCTTTTCCCCAAGATATAAAGAAAGTTTTTAGGTAGAAAAAAAGGGAAAGTTCTTTATGGTAGATGTTGAAGATCTTTCACCAAGTTATAATATTATATTCCAAGTGTCCAAAGACACTAAACAAATATGGTCTTTGGGTGTTTTTTTGTGTCATGTATTAATTATTCCAAAAAATTAATTTAATGTCAATGTACATTAAGTGTGGGTCTCTATATTTAGTATCAGATTGAAGGTTTAGTCATCCTTTTCAAACTAGAATGAAAAAACTTTAATGAGATCCATAGATATATTTAAAAGGTATGTCTAGGGATGTCCCTAAGGGTAAGTCTAACTATAGTATATAGTCATAGAAATTTGGTAACTATCATGAATAACCTAGGATTAAACTTAATTTGTTATATATTGAAATTATTCCCTCTTTATTATATTTTCCTAGAATGATTTTTTCCTCTCACGATATTCTTTTTAGGTTTTAGACAATGGCTAGAAATCGAAGGAAATGTGTTAATAATCAATGCACTGGGAAATGCAATGATTGTCCTCCTGAAAAACCAAATTTTATGGGTGATGGAATGAAAAATCTTATTATTATACTTACACAAGATATGAATCATTCTAAACTTAAAAATGAGTAGATAAGGGAACAACATTATATTGAGTCCTTCATGAGGCAACGTCGACCTTCTTTTAGTGGGTCTTATGATCCACTTATTACAGAATAATGGATCAGTACCATTGAAAATATATTTTCCATCCTTCACCATTAGGAATGTGAAAAAGTCATTTTAGTTGTTTATTTTTTAGAATGTGAAGCAGACAAGTAGTGGATTATAATTAAGAATACAAGGTAGCAAGATGAAATTGAATCCATGGAATGGGATGAGTTCACGAACTTATTTTTCAATAAGTACTTACCTCATATTCCTTGAACAAATATGGAAAAGTATATCCTTTATCTTAAGCAAAATGATGAATAATATGTTGGTACATACGAGGCAAGTTTTACAAGACTTGCAAGGTATGCTTCTGGCTTTATCATCCAACCTGAAAGTAAAGTTGATCGATTCTTCAATGGCTTAAAACCAAGTCTTAAAAGGGCATTAGCTATAAGATACTTTAGTAGCTATTAAGAGATTGCACATTTTTCTGTCAAGGTAGAAATGGAATTTGGTGTTATATATCAATCTCATGGTTTTGACATGAAACGAAAGATAAAGTTCAGAGGAAAATCTCAAAATAATATGAATGTTTCTTTATGGTCAAAGTGTGGAAAGAAGCATGGTGAAGATTGTATTAATGGTACTAGAAAATGTTTTTAATTGTGTAAAATAAGTTCATAAATCAGTTGAGTTTCTAAGTAAGGGGGAAAAGGTTTCTAATGATGTCAATAGAGAAAAGACTATAGAGAAAGTTCCACCCACACTTCAATGCTACAAGTGCAAGAAAATAGGACATTATGCTAACCAATTTCCAAATCCAAGGGTTAATGATGATGATTTATGTCAATAACATCTTAAAACCAATGAAAAAGGAAAATCACATGCCATCACTATTTGTGATGTTGATTATGAAAAAGAAGTGGTGGAATGATTAAGTGTTTATGTAATGGGAATCCAAAATAGTGTTGTAGAATCTATTTTATGGTATTGTGGAATATTGGCATATCTATTTATTGGTCCATTGTGGGTTTTCATAGGTATATGGTACCAGTAACCATGAAAATTAATTGAAATATTTTTGAGAATTACATGATATGTACACAAGGAGGGATAAGGAGATAATGATATGTTTTGTAGTATAAATGATCTCATGACTGGGGTAAGGACAAAGTGATTTCTTGGTTTGAGTATATAGAATTTTTGGTATTTTTGGTGTGTGTAAAGAGTTATTTTTGACAGAATTCATGTTTTCACTAAGGTTCTATGGTAATTCATATTATTATCGTGTTTCAATATAATACATGATTAAGATATTCACATATTTGGAATGTGACAACCAAGAACTGTCAAATGATATATGGGAGACAAATGTTAAGTCGATTTAGTTCACCTATTTATAAAGTTTTATATTTTCAGATTTTGGAAGGATTTTAATGTTATCCATTTATAGATAATATAAGTTATATTCTGGTTGAAGTTTGTTAGATTAACGTATTATCTCACTATAGGTGGACTTATGCATATTTGATAACTTGTTCTAACCTTTTTTTTTTAGACAAATGGAATAACCTATCATTCTATTGCATGATCTACTAATACATCAATAATTAAAAATTCAACTTTATTTTTTTAAATAAGATATGGAGTACAAATTGTTTAGGTAATGACCAATGTTGAGATTGAACTGAAATTAAGTAAGTATTTCTCCTCATGAAAAAAATAATCAACTTTAGGAAAATGATCTTGAAACAAAAAATTTTATCCTAGTACCTTTTTATCCGATGAATCAGATGGTCCCTTAAATCATTGAAGATTTATGTATTTATAGTTGTTAACATTCTCTAAAACTTATTCTCAATCACTATATATCATAACTTGATGGTTAGATTTCTCTTCCATATTTAGGTTTTTGCTAACCACTTATGTTCTCCTATGTGGAAACTCAGTGATGAGTTAATTTGGGTAACCATTATGTTTTTAAATTTCCTTTTTAAAATTAAGTTTTAGTATTCCTTTTTACGATGTGGGTTTCCACGAAAAAAACTTTCAAGTAGTAAACCATTTATAACACCGACGAATTTTGAGAGTGAAATTCATTTTAAGGGGTGTAGAATGTAACACCCTGAAATTTTATAAGATGAAATCTTTTAATTTATTTGATGTCTTATGTTATACACTACACCAATATTATTTTTCACTATACATAACATTTTATTATCTTGTAGTATACGCAACACTATTCTTAGCTTCTGTTACATAGATTTTCATTTTCTTTGGATAGAATTCATTTCACGCAACACTGAGTATAGATTTTGTTCAATGAAACATGTTTGGATTATGTTATATGAAACACCAAAGGAAGATTTCACTACACGCAACACTGAATTGGCTTGCGTTACACACAAGAGAGACCTTCCTCGATAGCTTGCGTTGTATGCAATTTCGATTTTCACTAAACAATGATATATTATTAAAATATTAATATTTAATGGGATATAAAATAGATATTATGAATATTATTAACCTCATTTTTAATTTTATATAACATTAAAATTCATCTTATATATTTTCTAAAACATGATATAAGAACAAATTCAACTTTTCGGATAAAAGAAGTATTTTTTAAAAAAATCCAGTTTTGTTGGATTTTGATGGTGCACCCATTTTAAATCTAGTTTTTAACAATTTTTTATATTATATTTGACAATATAAACTTCCTTTTTAGAATTGGAACATAAATATATAATTTTTTTTTGAATTTTTGGTATTTTCCGTTAAAATTCATATTTTAATAAATAGTAAAAATACGTCATTTTAATTCAAAGTTACCTTTTCATCTAATTTATTTATATACTAAGATTATCTTTTTAATTGGTTTTAAAGTTTAATTGGATCATTTTTTTTATAATTTAATCCAATATTGGTCATTGTAATTAATTTCACATTTAAATTGGACATAAACACATGACAATCTTTTGATCAGTTTTTACTTCTTAAAAACCCGCTTTTGGTTTTTAACAACGAGAATTAATTTTAAATTAATTTATACCAAGTAAATGTTTTTGAATTAATAAAAATGGATTCTATATTTTGAATAATTGGGTCCAAATTATATTAATAGGTTACTTTTATTCTTTTTTATATTATGAATAGTAACTATGATAATTTTTATTTAATGCGGTAAAAGGTAAATCGGGTAAATTAGTGTAACAAATAATATTATAAGGATAATAAATTGACCCTAAAACCTAGAAAATTATTTTGGATGAATTAAATTCTACTCTTGACATTTTAGGTTCGAAACATAGTCATTTAAGGGCCACTTGACAATGAAAATGACATTGATATTAATGAAACCAATGAAAGTGACAAAATATCAAACTCACATTTCTTATAAGTATACTAATTTTAATATAAGGAAAACCAGGTGATATCTTGGAACATAAATATTACATGAAAATATAAAATAATTACCTATATCATGGTAATTTATTTTTAATTTTTAGGAAATTAATAATTACCTTAAAGTCTTATACTTTGATGATGTAAAAATTAATTAATTAATGAGAAATCCATAAAACAATTTTTATTAAAATACTAATAACTATAAAAAGGCATAAAAACATGACCTAATAATTTGGGTAGCATATATCTCTACCATAATCATCCAATTTTTAAGAAAGTGTCCATTTTGATCTTTATAGAAGTGATTATGAAATTTATTTTATTTTATTTAAAGTGATATTAAAGTTGTCACATTCATAATTTAATAAGTATAAAATTTTTAATGTTGGATTTTCCAAAAGATAAATTATAATAAATATATTATTATGTAATATAGTAAATTTATGTTCATCATATAATTTAATTTAAAATTTTTATTCTAAAAATAAGTATATTAAATAATTACACAATATTGATGTAGTGATTATTTTAATAATGGAGAAATCAAATAAATGTTATTAAAAATGTTAAAATAAATATAATTTTGGCTAATTAATTTTTCCAATAAATTTTATAGATTACATTTACCCATTATAAATATAATAAAATATTTGGTTCGAGGATAATAGTTTATCTTAATATTTCTAAAAATCCATTAAATTAATAGTGTCAAAATTGACACAATTGATATTTTTTTCAAATAATGTTTTATTAAATTTCTTAAAAATAAAAAAAATAAAAAATATATAATAATTATGATATGGTATGAAATTTTATAAATTATTCATTTATGTTATAATTGAAATCAAATAATTAAATATTTTACCCTTTTAATATTGAAACATTTGTTATCTTAATTAAAATTAAATAGAATAACTAATTGTCAATTAAAATGATAATGTTTAAATTGATATCAAAATTTGTCTAAATTTTATTGGTTGATGAGATTTCAATATTATCATATATTATATTACAATATATCTCATTTTGTAGGTATTGGTATTTATTTTCAAATTATTATAAATTAATGTTTTTGAGGTTTTTAAAAGTGTTTCTCACCTCAATTATAAAAGGGAACTTCCTCCCTCAACACTTCACTTAATTTTGGGCATTCCAGATCCACCATGCCCTACCCATTTCCCTTATAAAATTCTATATAAACATTCTAAATGTCCTTTTTTTCTTCAAAGACCAACTCTAGTTCTATAATAGGAGATTTAGAGGAGCCACGTCGAAGAAGAGGTAATATCATTTATTGATTCCTTCAAACTTATTTCTTATTTTAATTCCACCTCATGAGTTGTTTCATTATAAAGTAATAACTACATTATTAATTATATACTGAGAGGTTATTATGATTATAAAACAACCATATTCCACCATCTACCCATCCTATGAAAAATGAAATCACCATGCATGCGTACGTACGGCTTACCATCTCCACACTGTGGTGTAGCCCATTTTTCACCATCACCTTACATGGATGGGTATAATGATGGAATTAATAAATATATATATGATTAATATAAAATTATATTTATTCTAGGATACTATACACCATGCACTTCAAATACTATTCAACAATTATGGGAATGATATTTCTGCTCGTGCGTTTGTACGGCTTACTATCTCCACGGTGTGATGTGATTCATTCTACATAATATTCATTAAATCATGATTATATAAATGAATTGAATGAATAAATATGATATATATTATACTAATATAATGTTTTAAATTATATAACTATAAACTAAAAATAGGAATAATAACTTATCTGACAAAACATGCATGAGAACATAAAGTTGTTAATACTCGAATAACGAGTAACAATGAAATGTTACGAACAAATAGATGTAAATATGATCATAAATGTTATCATAAAAATTATTATGATTCTTTAATAAATCAGTAAAATTATTTAAATAATTATACAGGAGTTTTGGATATATACAAATCTTATCGGACCTAAGGTAAGGGATAATTTTGCAATCTCGTGTTTGTTTGAGATTGTTTATAAGCAAGTATTTACTGGGAATATATTTATCATCTGTGTCCATGATTTCTAAAAAAAATTCCTAAAATGTTTACTATTCCTCTATGTATGTTTAAATTCATTTTTACCCATTTTTAACTTTTACTACATGGTATAGAAGGTATCATTATTCTGTTTACCATACGAGGTACTTTTTGACTTTTACGGAAAAAAGTATGAGGTAAATGTTTTTTTAACTTATAGGGCATGATGGATTTTTATGGTTTCAAGACACATTATTTCCATGAAGCTTCCTATACCCGATTTCAAGATTATTTTCAACTAAATTCTTTCCTTTTAAAATTATGTGGAATTTTTAGAAAATAAAGTGTTTTTGAAAAAGAAAGGGTATTTTCCTTAGGAATTAAGTTCAAGTGTTTTATCAAAATTATTTTCCATCTAAGATAACATAGGGTTATGTTTATATCCCTATTATTAATTTTATTTGATTGTGTTTATGATGGAATTATTTTTATGAAATACATTTATTTTATATGGATTATTATGGAATGATATTTAAGAAATCCATTTTATTTCATGGGTTATGCTATGATGAATGATTTATATTTTTTGGAACATGTAAGAACGATTTCATTATGAGATGGGTGTGACCTATATCTCCATCCAATTCATTGGGAAAATATTTATATCTCATTAGATAGCCATGAATGGAATAGAATGGAAGGTAAATACAGTTCAGTAATACATGGCTGGAACGGCAAGTAAACCTGGTTCAGTAATGGAATTTTTCCACTATGATGGTCTTGGTTGCAATGTCTTGGATATTATGGAAATAATATTATGTGCTTATTTGTGTGCCAAAATTATATGTTTTATGTCGATGCTATTTTATCATGGTTAATGTTCCTTTATGATCTATGCCTTACATACTGCCAATATTTATTTAATGACTCAATATTTTGATGTTTAAATTTTATGTTCATGTTTTTATATTCTTATGTTTATGGTTTATTTTATGTTCTATATATTTACGCTTATGGAGAATTTGAGTTCACCATTTTTATGTTTTCTTTTCCCTAGGATATAAAGAAAGTTTTTTGGTAGGAAAACAAAAGAGGAAGATCTTTATGGAGGATGTTGAAGATCTTTCACCAAGTTAGAAGATTATGTTCCAGGTTTCCAAGGACACTAAACTAATATGGGCTTTTGGAGTATGTTGGTATCATGTATTAATTATTATGAAAAATTAATGTAATGTCCATGAATGTCAAGTGTGGGTCACTATAGTACCCCTCCTAGACCAGTAATGGGGGAAGAGAGAAAGTGACCCCCGAGTCCCACCTCCAGTAGGACCCGAGTTGGAGACTAGTACCAAGGGTATAATAAATATATAGATGGGAGGAATTACATTCTAAAATAAACACATGAAAAAGAGAGAGATAAAAAAAACACCAACTAACTACTGGTTAGGCTAAATCCTAAAATAAAATCCAAGTAAACAAACGTAATTTCATACGAGAACTACTACAACTAAAAGAAAAAACATCAAGTAACAAAATAAAGTAAAGACGTCAGTGACCACAAAGCCCAAATAGCTCATACAACCAACAATATAGTAGTAACCAGCCTGATCTTAAACCTACTCCAACTGACCTAAAAATAGTTTATATATATGTAGTGTGAGTATATTAGTATACCAGTAGGATCCTCTATAAGGCCCCAGCCTTAAAACTTACTTAATCTTGAGTTATTACAAGATTACACATTGAGGGTCTTTTTGGGTTTAGAGTTTTAGAGAATTAGATCATAAAACTTGCATTACATTACACATATAAACAAAGTGGTTACATAAAGATAGTATTCTTCATTCCCATTAATGGAAACACATTTAAAATAAAACAAATGAACATGAGAGAATGAATTACCTTAAAAAGTGTAAATCCTTTTGATTTGAGCCTAAAGGCTTCCTTTGAAAGGATTCTACCCAAAGGGAATCCTCTAGGATGAGGAGAGGGATGTGGAGAGAGTAAATGGGCAGGGGTTGGCCGAGCCAAAGGCTTGAGGAGTGTGTGAAATGAGGTAGAGGTGGGGGCCTTTTATAAAAGGAGAGGAGGGGCACTTTTGGAAATGAAAGAAATATTACTTTATTTGAAAATGTGTTTCGGTTTTAAAAGGTCCCACATTGATATAATTCGTGGATAAGGTGATAAGGGTTCGAAATCCACTCATCCAATTGGTTTTGGCCATGTGTAGTTCATAGATTTTACATTATCTTTCCATTTTATTTAAATCGTCAAATAATGATGTCATCACTGCATCGTGATTATGTCATACATAATTTAATTTATTTAATGTCTAAAAATCATAAAAAAATACTATGATGTAGGAAATCTTTTTAGCTTTCCAATGACTATTTATAATCAACAATCTGATCTTTATAACCCCATGTAAAAATTGTTTTTGTAAAACATCTCTTGTTTGTGTCATTTTTACTTTAACATTTAATAAAAAGTTATTTATGTCATTTCCAAACCAAAGTGTCTTCATGGGGTCCCCAAGTTGACCCATGGCTTTTCTTGGTCGGCCATGACACAACCAATAATGTTGGGACATGTGTCTAGGTCATTTCCTATTATTAAAGCATTATTTATACCTTAAACTACACTAATTACCACTAATCGCGATTAAGAACTTAATAAGTTACTATTCACCAAAAAATTATTTTAATCTCATTGAACCACATTTTACTTCTTAATGACAACCATGTATGTCGGATTTTAAAAATTCAATACACATTAGTGGTAAACTTTCATTTAACTGAAAAATCAGTTTGCTTGATTACCACTTAGTGGTTTCACTATTCATCAAAAATTGAAGTTTTTCAGAAAATTACCAAAAATTCACCCTAAGCTATATTTGATATTATGAATTCAAAAATGAAGTCTATTTTACAAAATTCAAATCATATAAGTCACATTAATTAATTTAATAATTAATTCCCGCTGCCAGAGCAAATAGCGTGTTTTTACAAAACAATAAGTATCAAAAGATTGACACCAGTTTAAGTCTAATTTAAAGTGAAATTGATTCCAATGACCACCATTGGATAAAATGGTAAAAATATATTCTAATTTCACTTCAAAACCAATTCAAAACATAATCTAATCATATAAATAAATTAGATTAAAAATCAGTTTTGATGTAAAATGCAGTATTTTTCACTATTCATTAAAAATGAACATTGTCAGAAAAATACCAAAAATTCACACAAGGTAAATTTTGATGTCCCAATCATAAAGGATAAGTTTATTTTAACAAACATAGTTTATAAAATTGTCAAAATATAGATTCAAAAATGGTTTGCCATCAAAAGGCACTAAAACAATCTTTTAAGAATATTAGTGTATTCCATGCATAAGATTGTATTTATTTTCATTTTAAGCCTCTATAACACTATTTTAATCATTAATAGACATAGATAAAAATATCTATTATTCATTACTTACTTGGGATGTTACATCCTTCCCCCCTTTATAAAATTGCGTCCCCGCAATTTATTTACTTATCGAATAAATGGGGGTACTTATCCCTCATTGCATTTTCAGATTCCCATGTTGCCTCTTCAATCATGTGGTTTTTCCACAAAACCTTTACCTAGTGAATCACCTTATTCCATAACACTTGCTCCCTGTGGTCAAGAATCTGGACCGGTTGTTCCTCATAAGATAGGTTCTCTTCCAGCTGAACTACCTCTGGACTCAAAACATGAGATGGATCTGGCATATACTTTATCAACATTGAAACGTGAAAAACATTGTGTACCTGAGATAAACTCGGAGGTAAAGCCACTCGGTATGCAACTGATCCAACTCTCTCCAGAATTTCGTATGGTCCAACAAACCTTGGACTCAACTTTCCTTTCTTACCAAATCTCATCACGCTTTTCCAAGGAGAAACCTTGAGAAAAACATGATCACCTACCTCGAAAGATAGATCCTTCCTCCGGTTATCCGCATAACTCTTCTGCCTGCTCTGAGCTGTTCTCATGTGTTTCTGAATCAGCTGAACTTTTTCTGCCATCTCTTCTACCAATTCTGGTCCCATCAACTTTCTTTCACCCACTTCATCCCAGAAAGCTGGAGTTCGACACCGCTTCCCATATAATGCCTGAAATGGTGCCATCTGTATACTGGAATGAAAACTGTTATTATATGAAAACTCAACCAAAGAAATATGTTGGTCCCAACTTCCCTGATAATCCATAGAACAAGCTCGTAGCATATCCTCCAATGTCTAAATTGTTCGTTCTGACTGCCCATCTGATTGAGGATGAAAAGCTGTACTAAAATTTAATTCAGTACCCAACGACTTCTGAAGGCCTTTCCAAAAGTTAGAAGTAAACCTGGGATCACGATCCGATACAATGGAGAGAGGAACTCCATGTAACCTGACTATCTCTTTAAGATACAAACGGGAAAGTTGATCAAGAGAGAAAGTATCTCATATAGCAAGGAAATGAGCAGATTTGGTCAAGCGATCAACAATAACCCAGATTGCATTATTACCTCGAGATGTATTCGGTAATCCAACAACAAAGTCCATGGATATATTCTCTCATTTCCACTCTGGAACTGGTAAAGGTTGAAGCATCACTTTCGGTAACTGTCGCTCTGCTTTAACCTGCTGACAAGTCAAACACTTCACAGTAAAATCAGCAATGTCTCTTTTCATTCCATCCCACCAGTAATACTCCCGCAGATCTCTATACATCTTAGTACTTCCCGGATGAACTGAAAACGGAGAACTATGAGCTTCACATAACAAATCTCTCTTCAACTGTGAATCACAAGGCACACACAATCTCTTCCCAAATCTCAAAACACAATCACTATCAATGTTGAATTCAGGCAACTTACCTTTCTGAACCAGCTCTACCTTTTTCTGCAACTCACTGTCTTGCTTCTGTGCTTGCTTGATTCTATCTGGTAGAGATGATCTCACTGATACCTGAAACAAAACAGAAGGACTTCCTGCACCAACAACTTCTATGCCAAAGTTCATCAAATCGTTAACCAAAGTATCACGTTCCAAACGCAACATTGTTAATGAAGCATTACTTTTTCGACTCAAAGCATCAGCCACTTTATTTACTTTTCCCGGATGGTAATGAATTGTACAATCATAATCCTTGATTAATTCCAGCCATCTCCTTTGTCTCATGTTTAACTCTTTCTGAGTGAATATATACTTTAAACTTTTGTGATCGGTATATATTTCACACTTTACTCCATACAAATGATGCCTCCAAATTTTTAAAGCAAAAACAACAGCAGCTAATTCCAAATCATGTGTAGGGTAATTTACCTCATGAGTTTTCAACTGTCGTGAAGCATAAGAAATTACCTGATCATTCTTCATTAGGACGCAACCAAGTCCTTTCATTGAAGAATCACTGTATATAACAAACTCACCATTCCTGGAAGGTAGTGCCAAAACTGGAGCATTCACCAATCTTCTTTTCAATTCCTGAAAACAATCATAACATTCTTTTGTCCAGATAAACTTAACACCCTTCCGAGTTAGCTTAGTCATTGGACTAGATAACCGTGAAAAATTTCTAACAAACCTTCGGTAATAGCCCGCCAAACCAAGGAAGCTACGAATCTCGGTTACATTTGTGGGTCTTGGCCATTCTTCCACAACTTTTGTTTTTGCAGGATCAACAGTTATTCCATCTTTAGAAACAATGTGACCAAGGAAAGAAATTTGTTGCAACCAAAACTCACACTTGCTGAATTTCCCATACAGTTTCTTTTCTTTTAAGGTTTTCAAGATAACCCTTAAATGTCTTTCATGCTCCTCTTTACTTTTAGAAAACACCAAAATATCATCAATGAAAACCACCACAAACTTATCCAAGAACTCATGGAAAAGTCTATTCATTAAGTCCATGAATACAGCAGGTGCATTGGTTAGCCCAAAAGGCATTACTACAAATTCATAATGGCCATATCTCGTACGGAACGCGGTCTTTGGAATATCTGCCTCCTTTACCTTCAGCTGATGGTACCCCGATCTCAAGTCAATCTTTGAAAAAAACTGAGCTCCCTGGAGCTGATCAAACAAATCATCAATATGAGGCAAAGGATATTTGTTCTTAACAGTGATATTATTCAAGGCTCTATAATCAATGCAAAGTCTCATAGAACCATCTTTCTTTTTAACAAATAAAACAGGAGCACCCCATGGTGAAGTGCTAGGTCTAATGAAACCTTTCTCTAATAAATCATGCAATTGCTCCTTCAACTCTAAAAGTTCAATTTGTGCCATTCGATAAGGGGGTTTTGAAATTGGCTTAGCATCAGGAACTAAGTCAATAGTAAACTCAACTTCCCGATCTGGTATTATTCCAGGCAACTCATCAGGAAAAACATCAGGATACTCATTTACCACTGGCACATCATTAATCTGAACAGTTCCTTTATTTTCAACGACGTGTGCAAAGTAACATTCATTTCCATCTTTTACAAGTTTCTCGGCCTCTTGATATGTTATCAAAAGTAAGGGTTCATTCTTGTAAACAAACTGAAAGTCTTTCTGAAAAGAAACTTCTTTAGCTCTACAGTCAATCTTAGCATGGTAAATAGAGAGCCAATCCATACCCAGGATAACATCAAACTCTACTAGAGGTAGAACAATAAGGTTTTCAAGTAGGTTCTTTCCACAGATAAGGATGGGAAGATTCTTATAAATTCTTTTTGCCTCGACATTTCTCCCAGGTGTTTTTACCAAAAGTTCAGGAGTCATTTCTTGAGATGGTATTCCCATTTTACTAGAAAAGGTTTCAGAGATGAAAGAATGTGTAGACCCCGAATCAAACAACACACTGGCATAATCTGAAAAAACAAACAAAGTACCTGATACAACTTCATTTGATGGACCGACATCTGCTGAAGTAGTTGCAAAGGATTTCACCACCCCTTTCTGCTTGTAGTCTAACTGCTTCCCATCACTCAAGCTCCTTGTCGGACACTCGTTTGCATAGTGACCCATCTCATTGCACTTATAACATTTCACTAACTGTAAGTCAAATTTGTTCTTACCTTCACCTTGATCCTTTTCAGTGCAATCACGAGCCTTATGTCACATCTTACCACATCGGTAGCACTTCCCAGAATTCAGAAGACATTCCCTAGCATGCCTTTTTCCACATTTATCACAAACTGGAAACTTAGTTCTCTTACCATCAGACTTTTTTGAAGAATTCTTACCTTTCTCCTGCCACCTCGGTCTCTTCTTCTGCTGGTTGTTATAGAACACTTGGTCATCGGCAAACTCCATTTCCACCTTCTCAGCACATCGAACAAGCTTTTCATAACTTTTAAACTCACGAGAAGCTAATGCCCTTCGATATTTTGGATTTAATCCTGAGTAAAAACGATTGATTTTACTATCAAGGTCCTGGATAAAATTTGGAGCATACCTTGCCAATCGAGTGAACCTTTCTTCATAGGCAGCCACTGAGTCTTCCTCTTGCCTCAATTCCAAGAATTTCTTTTCCATCTTAAGTCGAACAGCCTTAGGAAAATACTTCTCAAGAAACATACCTTTGAATTCATCCCAGTCAAGAGCATCAATCTCATCGGCATCCCTGATATTTTTAACCATAGACCACCACTGATCTGCTTCACCCTCCAAACGGTAAATAGCAAGACTAACATTTTGATTTTCTGAACACCCCATGACATCAAAAATCTTCTCCAGTGCTTTAATCCACCCTTCAGCTAGCACAGGGTCAGATGATCCTCTGAATGATGGTGGATGTTGCCTCATGAAATGTTCCACCACTGACATGTTCCTCTGCGGTTGTTCTGGTTGATCTCGTGCATGGATACCACCGCCATTTATCACTTGAGTCAACTGCGCCATTACTGCAACAAACTGTTCAGTTCCAATTCCAACCATTTCTGGATGCTGATTTGGAAGGTTATTTCCTTCTGTATGCCTTCCTAGCACTGCTTCCCTGTTTCCTCTGCGGAAAACCATTCTGAACGAACATGTCTTAGATGAAGAAACATGGTAATCTTTAAATGATATATCAAAAAAAAATATTTTTGGATAATCATTTAATAGAATTCTAACTCCTAAAGTTATCTAAACCAACCTCTGATACCAACTATAAGGCCCCAGCCTTAAACCTTACTTAATCTTGAGTTATTACAAGATTACACATTGAGGATCTTTTCGGGTTTAGAGTTTTAGAGAATTAGATCATAAAACTTGCATTACATTCCACATATAAACAAATTGGTTACATAAAGATAGTATTCTTCATTCCCATCAATGGAAACACATTTAAAATAAAACAAATGAACATGAGAGAATGAATTACCTTAAAAAGTGTAACTCCTTTTGATTTGAGCCTAAAGGCTTCCTTTGAAAGGATTCTGCCCAAAGGGAATCCTCTAGGATGAGGATAGGGATGTGGAGAGAGTAAATGGGCAGGGGTTGGCCGAGCCAAAGGCTTGAGGAGTGTGTGAAATGAGGTATAGGTGGGGGCCTTTTATAAGAGGAGAGGAGGGGCACTTTTGGAAATGAAAGAAATATTACTTTATTTGAAAATGTGTTTCGGTTTTAAAAGGTCCCACATTGATATAATTAGTGGATAAGGTGATAAGGGTTCGAAATCCACTCATCCAATTGGTTTTGGCCATGTGTAGTTCATAGATTTTACATTATCTTTCCATTTTATTTAAATCGTCAAATAATGATGTCATCGCTGCATCGTGATTATGTCATAAATAATTTAATTTATTTAATGTATAAAAATAATAAAAAAATACTATGATGTAGAAAATCTTTTTAGCTTTACAATGACTATTTATAATCAACAATCTGATCTTTATAACCCCATGTAAAAATTGTTTTCGTAAAACATCTCTTGTTTGTGTCATTTTTACTTTAACATTTAATAAAAAGTTATTTATGTCATTTCCAAACCAAAGTGTCTCCATGGGGTCCCCAAGTTGACCCATGGCTTTTCTTGGTCGGCAATGACACAACCAATAAGGTTGGGACATGTGTCTAGGTCATTCCCTATTATTAAAGCATTATTTATACCTTAAACTACACTAATTACCACTAATCGCGATTAAGAACTTAATAAGTTACTATTCACCAAAAAATTATTTTAATCTCATTGAACCACATTTTACTTCTTAATTACAACCATGTATGTCGGATTTTCAAAATTCAATACACATTAGTGGTAAACTTTCATTTAACTGAAAAATCAGTTTGCTTGATTACCACTTAGTGGTTTCACTATTCATCAAAAATTAAAGTTTTTCAGAAAATTACCAAAAATTCACCCTAAGATATATTTGATATTACGAATTCAAAAATGAAGTCTATTTTACAAAATTCAAATCATATAAGTCACATTAATTAATTTAATAATTAATTCCCGCTGCCAGAGCAAATAGCGTGTTTTTACAAAATAATAAGTATCAAAAGATTGACACCAGTTTAAGTCTAATTTAAAGTGAAATTGATTCCAATGACCACCATTGGATAAAATGGTAAAAATAAATTCTAATTTCACTTCAAAACCAATTCAAAACATAATCTAATCATATAAATAAATTAGATTAAAAAGCAGTTTTGATGTAAAATGCAGTATTTTTCATTATTCATTAAAAAATGAACATTGTCAGAAAAATACCAAAAATTCACACAAGGTAAATTTTGATGTCCCAATCATAAAGGATAAGTTTATTTTGACAAACATAGTTTATAAAATTGTCAAAATATAGATTCAAAAATGGTTTACCATCAAAAGTCACTAAAACAATCTTTTAAGAATATTAGTGTATTCCATGCATAAGATTGTATTTATTTTCATTTTAAGCCTCTATAACACTATCTTAATCATTAATAGACATAGATAAAAATATCTATTATTCATTACTTACTTGGGATGTTACATCCTCCCTGAAGACTCTAGTGAAAAAGGTAAAGAAAGCATGCTAAAGCCCAGTGAACAACAAGTGTACCTAAATCATCATCTAAAAAAGTAGACTAAGTTCCCATCATCACTATGGCTACTCTCACCACATATAGAATACAAGAGCTTATAATATAATAAATAATATCAAGGGTACCCTGCTACTAGTTCCCCACTAGTTTTCTGCTTTTCCCCAATGTCGCACTTCCTGAGCATCTCTCTCCAAAAAGGATTACCTACAGACACCTGGCCAAATCACCACAACATGTAAATCTTGCAAAACACCACCATATCCACATAAAAAAAGTAACCAGGTAGTTTCTGAAATCCACCACACCTCACATAACATGTATCATACATTGGGTATTATACCTCAATCCATCACACCCCATACATCAAGTAAGGATCCACAATCCATCACACATTGTACATGTTATACCTATAGTAGTCCTTAGGAAAATATGTCCAGAATATATGTGTGTGAAATAACCACAAGCCATCACATCCCTCTATAAATGTATATTGGGGAAAACTAACCATCATGCATACTAGAAAAAGTAACTACCAAGAGAAGAGAGTGGGACAATGGGGGTAGTTAGTCATCTATCCTCCCACTGTGATGTTGGGGAAAACACCCCCTCCCCTAGGGATTAAAATCCCCAAGGTGTCAGTTACCTTAACTGATAGGGTGGAGTAGCATATAGAAACAAAAAAAAAGTACATAATGTAATATAGCTCACAACCACACTACAGTAATATCCTAGTCTCAAACACAACTGCATCTAACATCTCTCAGACTCCCAACTGTCACGGCTAAGACTAGATACCCTATAAGCACACAACCATTAAAAGAGTTACATTAAATTACTTTATCCCTTTTTATCAGTCTCACTTTATGTTAATTAATTATTAACCATTATTTAACCATTATCATGTCCAAATTACATCACATTACCATTTCAATAAAGATCCACACCTTCTAGGCATAAAAAACCCGAGTCCACGGCTTCTCATAATTTCAACCTCAACATTTCATCCAAGCAAGCTCCAACGCCATGGGTTAAACATTGATTCATTTATTTAACAACATTACTTTTAATATTACAAGGTGCTCTAGGAAAACATTCTAATATCCCCAAACACAAGTGGCTTAACACAGGGAGTAGATCAACTACATGTCGAGTCTTCACCACCTATAGAAGAAGAGTAAACTCATCCAACCACAAGGAGATAAACAAGGAAATCATGCAGCATACCCCATGCATCTTCACCTCCCATGGAAAGAGAGTAACTAAACACATCTGTCTACCTCAAGCAGTGGGGAAAGGAAAGTAGATAAAAAAAACCTAGCCTCCAGTCAAACAATAGATTCAACAATCATCCATCTTTCAAAACAACAAGTAAGACTAGCTTCAAATCATTTTTTCATCTCTAGTTTCCTCCCTAACACCCACATGCATATACCAATGCATATTTCCACTCTAGGCATCAATTGTTTCCACAAAAACCGAGCCTCTCAGCCCCACATACCACAACAGCCCTGTAGGCTCAGCCACCCCAGGATCACAACACATCTAGGCCTCCCCGCCCCACATACAACAATAGCGCTCTAGGCTCAGCTATTCCAGGATCACTTCACATCACAAGTAGTAGGAAACAAACATAGAAACCAGTATCTTGGACTTAAAACAAGGCATCTAGCATTTACACACAACGAGCTCTCACAGCTCCAAAGTACAAGGCACTCTTTTTTTTAAGGTTGGGGTCGAAGCCTCATTTATTATTAAAGGAAAGAAAATACCTCCTTAACTAGGTAGAGGGAGACCAATTACATAGCCCAAAGGCCCGGTGGGAATTTAGCCCATTACATGAACCATAGGCCCAATTTTTTGGCCCAAAACCCATTCTATGAATAGTACATCTACAGTACCCGCACTTCTACAGTCCCGCACAGTACCCGCTGCTACTACAGTACACTGCCACCACTACAGTGACCTTCCACTGCTACAGTTCCTGTCGTTTCTACAGTGTCGTCACTGCTACAATATGCTATAGTAACCTGCACCTAGTCAATTTTGAACCCCCATTTTTCATGTAGCATTATGGGGTGCTTACCACTAAGCCAAACTCCAACTACAGACACTCGACCTTTATAAGAAATTAGGAAACTCAGGCCCAAAAAAGGAATTATCTTTTATTACACAGTCTATTCTTATTCCATCTTGAATTAACCGAGTCATTATTCATAGGATACAACTACGACAAACCTAAGAAACAATCTATCTCAAGCTGTCAAAAATTCATTAAAAACTAATTTAACATCTCTTTAAGTTTTTTATCAACAAGAATAAGCATGATTTAGGTTCATTAACCAATTCAATTAGACATTCACACTTGCATCAATTTGATTATCATCAATTTACAACGACAAAAACTAGATTCATTAAACATGCCTCTTTAATTCATTTATCCAATTAATTATCAATTAATTACAACATTATGTTCTTTAAAAATTTCCATCAAGAACAACATGATAAACTAAGAAATCCATATATATCACATTATCTAGAAAATCAAGAGGCAAATCATTATCATGGTACGAAGAAGAAATATAGCTAGGCGATCGATACTAATTCTTTAATCCTATTCAAATAATTATAAGGTAAATTTCATTATGATCTAAGGGATTAAATCATTCTAAATCTACGATTGCATGTAAATAAATATATAAGAAAATAATCCCCTACCTCAAAAGGTCTTTGATGTTCTTCACAAGAGAACGAACCATACAACGAATATCTGATCACCCCTCCCATAAAAACTACATCCATACAAGGACGTTTTGGAACCACTTCATCAAAAAAAACTAATAGATACCCCTTTAGAAACATGGGTAATCAATTACCATAGCATAGAGAGAAGAATTGGAGGAAAATGATATCCAACTAGAAGAAACTATTAGAAAACAAATAAAAAATACACCTTGGATCAAGCTGGGTCACCACAGATCAAAGATGGAAACCCAAGGATTGATCCCCATTGAAGTATCCCCAAAACGCCAAATAGGGGATTGTCGGGTCACCCGGGATGAGAGGGAGGGAAGATGTAGCTATAGGGTTTGACAACGCAAGTGTACAGAATATTTTAAAACATTACAGCATCAGTGGATTACACTATGTGTAATCCCCTTTAACATTGTGTCATTGCTCTAGGTTGATTTCTACCAAAAAAAACTGTCACCTCTTTATTTTATTTTATTTTTCAAACCCCAAAATATTACACAACGTGAATCCCACTTTCATGTCAAGAAATTCTTCTACACAGCGTGAAACCCACCTTCACATCGTGAGAGTTCCCTCCTCCCAGTTCTTAGTACCCAAACTCCTCCAAACTTCTTCTAAGCATCTTATGAGCTCCACAAGCCTCAAGAATATGCAAAGGGGAAATCTATGAAGATTTGGTCCCTTACCCCTTAGAAAACCTATCAAAACCTTAACCGGGGTAATTAATTTTTACTCTTTTTACTGTTAATTATTATAAAAAAATAAGTTTAAATAGTTATCTAATATTAATTATTCTAATTCAAAATATGGAATCATTTTACCAAATTCAACACAGAGAAGTGAAAATTTTTAATTTAAAAATAATCTCATAAAAAGTGTCCAAAACCATTTTTCGAGAAATGTGTTTTCAAGCATAATATGATCTTATATTAAAAATATGATTAGTAATAATTATTATATGGATTTAAATTCATATATTTATATATATAATAAATTAATTTAATTTAAAACATTAATTATTAATAATTATTTTAATTAATCAAAATGGATGACATTATTCCATTTTAAAAAAGAGAGTTTTCTGAAGAAGAAAAATAGTTTCTAAAAAAATATCTCTTTTACCTCCAAATAAACTTATAAATATTTCTAAAAAATTAATATTAAATAAGTTTTTAATTTAAAATATTATAATACATTATTATAAATAATATTATGAATAGATAAATACAACATTTTTTATTTTTCACAAAAGATTATTTCTAATGTAAATTTTTAGAAATTCATTCTAGGCTTATTTAGACCAAGAAAATTAAAAAAAATATCCATACTATAAAATTAGAATTTTTGTTCTATGAAATATTAAAATGTGAATTGTATTATAGTTTTATTAATATAAAATTTTCCCTTACTATAATGACCTAAGATTTTAAATGAGAAACATCATCTTTGATAGTGTATATGACAAGAAACACCAAGTTTAGAAGAGAATGTAACACACCAATACTTTACGATATATTTATTTTTAAATAAATTCAATCTCTTTGATATCTTATGATTCATGTAACATTAGGTTTAAATGAAATGTGATACTCAATTAAAAAATTATTATTTAAACATAACCATTATAAAATAACTATTAAGTTGGTGATCATTAATAAGACTAAATAAATTTTTAAATTTATATGGTTTAAATGTTTATAAAATAAATTAAATGGATATATATTGATTATAAATACAATAACAATCATTTTAAATAAAAATATATGTTTTCTTAAAAATATATTTTTTCAAAAAGGTGGTTTAGTCGCGCTTTATGCGCATAATTCAAAATTAATATTTTACTAAATTTAGAAAATTTATATGAAAAAATAAACTTAATTACTGAAATATACATTTCAATATTTTGTTTGGGAGAAGTTTTGGGATTTTTCAAAAAATATTAATTTTTTAATGAATAGTGAAAAAAACTATTTTTTATTGAAAAAATATTTTTCATTTAAATTATTTACAAGGTTAAATTATATTTTAAATTAGTTTTAAATTAACATTATTGAAATTATATTAAAATTTTAACTAATTTAAATCATTGGATTCAATTTCACATCTTATTTTGATATAAAACCTTTTAAACTTTTGAAATATTTTCTTTAGAAAAAAATGTTTTTTTGATGCATCTATGGGTTAAATTTTAAATTAAATTCTGCTAGTCACATGAGTAGAATTTGTAAAATTGGATTCCATATTTTGAATAATAATAATTTAAATTGTCTAATAAGTTCAAATTAATTTTTTACCATAATGAATAGTGAAAACAATAAAAAATAATGCTTGTGGTTAACTTAAAAATAGGTTTACCAAGGTTAAACTAAAAAGATAAGGGTTAAAAATGGACAAAATCTTATCAAAAACATATTTTATGGACATATTTTGAATTTATTAACTCTATGATTTTATAATTACTATTTTGGGGTTAATTGGAATGATAACAACATGGGAATAATTGATTCTTTTCAAAATTTTCAAGTGTATCCTCTTCCCCAACTGTAAAAGACCACCTGATCTCTTCCTCTATTAACACTTAAAAACCCTTTGGTTTTGCCAATAACTAAACAAATACCTTATTGTTTTATATTCCCACATCCAAGATGCATTTTTTTATGAATCTCTCCTAATAAATCTTTAGGTATAAACCTAATGAGGCTCTCCAAAGAAGAAGTGAAATTCTTAAACGTGTATACTTTTTTATTTATTCTTAAACCTACATAAAATCATATTAAACTATGATAATATAATAACACCAGTTTTTCCTTTATATTCATACATTATTTATTTAATGTAATAACCCACATCCATCTCCTCTTCCATCAAATGGGAAACCAAACTGTCGATCGTAAGCATAGCTGGCTACCACCTCGCGAACCGATGTAATTCTTTTTCCATCACTACCTTTCAAAGATAGATATAATGATGTATTTAACATATATATATAATATTTATTATATTAATATACTTATATAATTATGATATTGTATATACCATCTTACTTAAAATTTTGTGTAGGGATATGCTAATGTCGCTCGTGTGTACAGCAGACTATGACCTCACAAAGTGATGTAATTCATTTTTCACTTATGATTTACATGTAAGGTGTTAAGACTAAGGTTAATTTATATATGTGATATTTAATATCTAAATTTATTTATGTAAATATAATATCACATATAACTTCTTACCTTCCAATCTATTGGAAAACAATAATGTTGCGTGTACGTATGTGTGGACTACCGCATCCATGTAATGATATGAAATGTTTTTCAATTTAATTTTACATGGATGGTAATAAGTATGGATTTGATTAATATAAATTAAATATATAACATAATAATTATTCTTTAAAGTTTAATTAACATTTATTTTCCATTTATTCCATCCTTTGAAAAAATGGAAATAGCATTCATTCATACGTATGGTCTACCGTCTCCATAAAAAATGTATTTAATTTTCAATATCTAACTTTTAGAGATTACTATAAATAAATATATAATGAATATATATATAATATTTATATCATGGTTAATATTATTAATATTATTTAACCATCATCAATGTAGAAGGAAAAGAATTACCGTACCAAAACATACATGCAAAATAAAGCGATTATCACCCAAAACAAAGATTTCAAAAAGGAATTATTAATAAAATGGAGATAAAATAATATAAGTAAATTATATATGGTATGAAATTTATGATTTAGGTTCTTTAATAGGTTTATAATAAACCTATATTTATTATACATGAGTTTTGAACATGTATGAAGAACATCGGAACTAAGGTAAGGGACTTTTGTCTCAATTTGTCTTCTTGAGGAAATATTATTTTATGAGGTCTATATAAAGACCCTTGGAGATGGAATATCATGAATTTATTTATTCTCATAATATTTTAATATTTTTTTAATTTTATTCTCTCATGGGGCTTACGATTCGCACTTAACAAATTGGTAATGTTTTTTTGTCTCACTTTTACTCTCGTGATACATATTCCATATTAACCACTTAATTATTTTGTGTATAGTATATTTTGGACCTTTGATATGTTATATAATGAATGTATTTATCTTCATGGTATTTAAATTTCCATTTGTCGTTAGTCCTTTCATGGGTCTTACAATTCAAAAGTTACCAAAAGTGGTAAGAGATTTATGTTTCAATATCATTTTAATCATGATTGTTTATACTTGAATTTTAAAACAAATTATTTGATCATTCCATAATAAACCCCTTTTATTTTCTTCTAAATAAATTTTCTAAAAATAATTTCAAAATTGTTTTTAACATTATCCAAATGATTTATTAAATAAATTTTTACCCATTTTTGGATTTTTTTTAAAAAATTGAAAAGATTCTTTATGTCATTTTACAAACAATACTAGTTCGGATTTTACCAAAAATCCAAAAGGAGTACTTTTTTAACTTATAAGTCATGTATGGAATTTCCTAATATCATGACCACTCATTGTTTTAAATATTATTTTATAAGTTTCAAATTTTATTTTACAGGTTTCCAATTTTATTTTCAAATAAAATTATTTTCAAAAAAATTGTGAACTTTTAGTTTTTAAAATTTTTTTTTAAAAATGAAAATTATATTTTAATTAAGAATGTTTTAATGGAGTTTTTATGGTATTTTTATTCATCAATGACAATAACCCTCATTTTACCTTATGATCTATTGGGAATATGTTTAAATGATACCATTTTTATTATTTATTTTTATGCTTTGTGATCAATTGACTAGGATGTACTATTTTGATATCATTCTTCATATTTCTTTGAATAGTTTATGAATATGTTTATCTATTGTGTAAAGTACTAAAATTTTGTATGTTAGTTTTTCCAATATGAATTTTTATGTTGGTTACATTTCACCCCTTTAATATGAGGAATGCATTAGACATATTAAGTGATGGGTTGTCACGACCCGTCCTCGGGGCAGGTGCCATGACTACCCCAAGCCCGCCTTCCATAGGCCAGGGGCTGGCGACTAGCACCAAGGCGTAAATCCCAACGAAAAGGGAAGGCATTGCCTTTGAAAAGTAAACAAGCACCACCGAGTAAGCAAGTGGAAAAGTAAACACTAAGTAAAAATGGTACAAGCTGTGCTGAAAGTAAAAGGGGGCCGGAAATACAAGCCCAACTGTAAAGTACAACTGAAAGGGAAAAACAGCAACTGTAAAGAAAAGCCGCAGCATCGAGCCATCCTCTGAAGGTCCCACCTGAAGGGTGGGTACAGACAGCCTCCACAGCTCCTCGGTCCAGCCGTCCGCTCCGAGTATGTCCCGCCCAGTGGTCCACCTCCAGGTACCGTCCAGCTCCGCACACCTCAACCACGATCAGCGCTGCCCGTCGTCTGCAACCAACACCACGAAGTGCGGGCAAAGCCCGTGCAGGGGTGAGTATAAACTACTCAGTAGGGACCCCGAGACCCCCGAAGGTCTCCCGAAATCCACAAAGGATAATCCACAAATGAAAGATACAATCACGAAGTAACATCTGACACGGCTTAGGTATATGCCCATACATATACCTAAGTCATCAATTCCCGTTCGACTCCAACGTCCGAGCCCAAGCACAACCCAGTCCACACAGGAAAGCAAAACGTATACCCACACAGGATAGCTCAACACAATCCACAAAGGAGAGTAAACAGTAAATCCACACAGGATAGCTCAACACAATCCACAAAGGAGAGTAAACAGTAAATCCACACAGGATAGCTCAACACAATCCACAAAGGAGAGTAAACAGTAAATCCACACAGGATAGCTCAACACAATCCACAAAGGAGAGTAACACAGAAGATTCAGCTCACACAGGTATACTTCTTCGGATGACGATAAAGATGATCACTGATCCATCTAAGTCGTCGGACCCACGAAGGATCGATAGGTAACTAACCCCCGCAATGACCCACACAGGATCGGGCCCACACAGGACCTGTAGGCGCTGGCTCACACAGAACCGCTGAGCGCTGACCCACACAGGATCGGACCCACACAGGATCGGGCCCACACAGGACCTGTAGCACTGATCCACGTAGGATCGTTGAGTGCTGTAGTCGTCGCAGTCCACTGAGGATCTCTGCACAGTCGTCGGTGCAGTCCACTGAGGATCTCTGCACGGTCGTCACCGCAGTCCACTGAAGATCTCTGCACGGTCGCCGCTGTCGAAGTAGCAGTCGCAGCCAGCTCTAGGGTTCCCGCACACAGAAAGCTCGTTCGGGAGGGTCCGCTCCACGAGCTGAGAGTTGATACATCAACTGACACAAAGTCCGAAGTTGATGTATCCAAAAGTTCCGTATCGACAACAGGAACTCAACGTCGCAGACGGCGCGTCAATCGGACGCCCGGTCTGAGAGTTATTGGCTTTTTCGTCCCAGGGGACCGATTGGTTTTTAAGGAAAAACCAACCCGACCGTACTCCACCTGCGTCCAAACCTCGGGCGGAGTATGCCAAAAGATCTGTCTCACAAAGAGGAATTCAACGAAGCTGACGGCACGTCAATCGGATGTCCGTAGCTCTAGATATGAGTGTTTCCTCTCCGAAGGCCCGGTTGGTTTCGTGTACGAACCAACCCGGCCGAACTCAAAGTATTCCGAAACCTTGAGTGCGATATACCAAAACGACCGTCTCGGATCGTGTTGCCGCTGACGGCGAGTCGTTTGGAGGCCCGTAGCTCAAGTTACGGGCGTTTGAACGAAGACCGTCCGAAGACGGGGGGTATGGGCCCGGGCCGACCCGGCCCGACCCCCCCCCCCCCCCCCCACCTGGGTCGGCCGAACCCGGTCCGAACCAGTCCGACCCGGTCGGACCGGTCTGGCTCGGCCAGCCCGGCTCGGTCGAGCGTCCGAGTGGCCGAGTGGCCGACGCGGGGGAGCCGCCGCCCCGCGTGACACCCCCGCGGCATCCGCGTGGTGTCGGCCAGACAACCCGGACGCGGCTCAAGCCGCGTCCCGGGTGACGCGGGGGGTGCCGCCGCCCCCGCGTGACACCCGCGGGACACCGCGGGGTGTCCTCCTGGCGCCGGACGCGGCTCCTGCCGCGTCCCGCGAGCGCCGCCGCCGCGGCCGGTGCCGCGGCGGACTCGTCCGGCGGCGCGCCGGGCGCCGCCACCTCCGGGTGCCGGCGCCGCCGTGTCGGCGACCCGCGTCGCCGCCGGAGTCGCTCCGGTGGCCCGTTTTCTTCCCGTCTGCGTCGTTTCTCCTCCCGGGACTCGTTCTTCACTGCGAGATCATCCAACTTTCGTTGCGGCACGTTCCGTCGTCGTCGCCCGTCAAATCCGCACAAGAATGAAGAACGGCGGAAGGTTGTCGGGCCGTGTTCGTTTGGCCCGCACCCTCCGCGTTAGATAAAAACAACGGAGAAATTTTATTCCACACAGGAAACAACAATTTTAATAAGTTTAAAATTGTTCACAAACCGGCTCTTTAACTTTTTAAAGAAACACTTACGGGAATAAAAAAAGGGGTAAATCCAAAACAATTCCCTACCTCGTAGGTCGTCGCGCGTGAGCGTTCTTCGCGGAATTGCTCGTCGCGGAAGGTGGAGATCATCGCGTCGTCGCGGAACACGGCGTCGAGTCGGCGAACTCAACGCACCATGAAACAGCAGATTTAAATTAATTAATTAAATCCATGTTTTGGTTAAGAACCACGAAGGAGATAAAAAAGGAAGGTCCGAGACTCTTACCTCAAGTAGCCGATCGAAGATCCGTCGTGGAGGAAGGGACGTCGCAGAAGAACGTTGCAGGAAGGGATCGCCGGCGTCGCGGATCACGGCGTCGCGTCGTCGATTTCTGGGATCGGAGTTCTTCGCGTTCTTCGCGTTCTTCTCGAAGGAGGTTGAAGGCTCAACGATCCTCTCTCAACGAGTAATCCTCCAAAAGATAGGTTGGTCTTATTTTATTAATATGCCAACAACAAAACAGGTAAGAAATGACCCATCAATTCGTTGAATTAATTCAACGAAAGAAACAGCTCATTTAATTTACGAAATAAACCGCCCAATTAAATGGTCTGTTAAGAAATTAAGAAAACGCGTCAGTTGACTTTCATAATGACGGGTTTTCGCGGGTGCGTTACTTAGCGGAAAGAAACGGCGGGGCTCGTGCGGGCCCCACCTCACAAATATCCTACCGAGGGGGTAGGATATTTTCTGGATGGCATCCTATCCAAATCAACTCAGTTTAAGCTGCTTTTAAGTGGCTTCAAGTGGCTTCCAAGTGGCTTAAGTGAAATAAAATAAAGTTGTCGAAAAAATTATTTTATTTCTTAACTTTAAGCCCGAAAATTAAAAACCACACCCGAGCAAACGCAACTCCGGAAGAGGCGTTCCTAAGCGAATACCGGCGCTGCGATTTCATCGGTGCCCTCAGAATTCGATTCCGGGCACCGGTTCAAAAGTTAGAAAAACCCGCTCGTCCGTTCACTGAACGTACCCGAGCCAAACTTCGTAAAATGATTCTGGGCACACCGGGCCTCGGAATCAGGTGCCTTCAGAAACTACGCTCTTGTAAAATTCCAAAGAAAATTAAGAAAAAAATTTCCTTGAAATTTACGGGTTTTTACATTACTCCCACCACAGGAATTTGCATCCCCGTAAAGATACATCAAAAACTAGGGAAACAAATGTGGGTACTGTGCACGCATCTGAGCCTCCCGCTCCCATGTGCTCTCCTGGAGGTTCCCGTGCTGCCATCTGATGCGCACAAGAGGAATAGATCGCCCACATAGGACCCGCTCCTGTCGATCCTCTATCTCCACCGGGACCTCCGCAAAAGTCGCCCCATCATCTACGTCGAGCTCCCCATAGTCAATGATGTGCGTCGGGTCGTGCACGTATCTCCTCAGCTAAGATACATGGAAGACGTCGTGCACCCGGTGCAACTGAGGTGGCAGAGCCAGGAGATAAGCCACCTCGCCAACCCTGCTGAGGACCTGGAAGGGTCCGATGAAGCGTGGAGACAACTTTCCGCCTCTGTCAAATCTCCGCAAACCACGTCGAGGTGAGACCCGCAAGAAGACGTGGTCGCTATCCTCGAACTCTAGTGCCCTTCGCCTCCTGTCAGCATATGACTTCTGCCGGCTCTGAGCTGTCCTCATCCGCTCCTGGATGACTTGGACCTTCTCTGTCGTGGCCCGGACCATCTCTGGTCCCACGAGTGCTGACTCCCCAGGGTCTGTCCAGCACAAAGGAGATCTGCAAGGCCTACCGTACAACGCCTCGTATGGTGCCATCCCGATGGTGGAGTGGTAGTTGTTGTTGTATGCGAACTCCACCAAGGGTAGGTGGTCCTCCCAGCTCCGACCAAAGTCGAGGACACATGCGCGGAGCATGTCCTCGAGAGTCTGAATGGTCCTCTCCATCTGACCATCCGTCTGAGGGTGAAAGGCGGTGCTCAGACGTAACCGCGTCCCGAACGCCTCCTGCAACCCCTTCCAAATCCGAGAATTAAAGCGAGCGTCCCGATCGGAGACTATAGTCGATGGCACACCGTGAAGCCGTACGATCTCTTGGACGTAGAGACACCCCAAGCTCTCCACTGAGCCCTGCTCTCGGATGGGTAAGAAGTGTGCCGACTTGGTGAGTCGGTCAACAATCACCCAAATGGAGTCGTGACCTCTGGAAGTGCGTGGAAGTCCAGTCACGAAGTCCATAGATATCTCGTCCCACTTCCACTCCGGGACCTCCAAGGGCTGTACCAAGCCCGCTGGTACCTGATGCTCTGCCTTCACCTGCTGGCAGGTGAGGCACTGCGAAACGAACTCTGCCACAGCCTTCTTCATGCCCGGCCAATAGTGCTGTTGTCTGAGATCCTGGTACATCTTTTCCACTCCAGGATGTACCGCCAGAGGAGAAGTGTGAAACTCTCTCAGCACCTCCTCTCGTAAAGCGACTGGTACCAAGGTACGTCCTCTGAAAAGGACGCCGTGCTCTGCTCCAAGGGAGAAACCATCAGGTGCATGTCCTGAGGATATCTGTGCATGTCGTGTCTCACAGTCAGCGTCCCCACGCTGAGCCTCTCTGACCCACTGTAGAAGTGGAGGAGAGACAGTGAGATACTGAAGGAAGGCTGCTCCGTCTCTATCCACGAAGGATATCTGCAAAGCAGCTAGCTGCTCTGTCGTCTCCTCAAGTAGCTGGATGCCCATCCTCCTGCTGAGGGCATCGGCTACCACGTTCCCCTTCCCAGGAGTATATACTATCTCAAAGTCATAGTCCTGGAGGAACTCGAGCCATCGCCGCTATCTCAAGTTCAGGTCCTTCTGCGAGAAGATATACCTAAGACTCTGATGACCAGAAAAGACTGTAAAGCGCTCGCCCATGAGAGAGTGCCGTCATGTCTTCAGAGCGAAGACCACTACTGCTAACTCCAGGTCATGGGTGGCGTAGTTCTGCTCATGCGGCCTCAACTGACGTGATCCATAGGCGATCACTGCCCGCTCCTGCATCAGAACACATCCAAGTCTGGTCCCTGATGCATCGCAGTAGACTACAAATCCAACTCCCTCCTCAGGCAACCTCAAGATAGGTGCGCTGGTCAATCTCTGCCTTAGCTCCTGAAAGCTCTGCTGACATCTGTCTGACCACACAAAGGGTTTCCCCTTCTTCGTCAACGCTGAGAGTGGCGCCGCAACTCTAGAAAAGTCCAGCACGAATCTCCGATAGTATCCGGCTAGGCCTAAGAAACTATGCACCTCCGACACGTTCCTGGGTGGCTCCCAAGCTAGCACTGCCTCTATCTTCACGGGATCCACTGCAACTCCCACCTCAAAAATGACGTGCCCTAAGAAGTGGACCTCACGTAACCAGAACTGGCACTTCGAGAGCTTGTCGTAAATCTGGTGCTCTTGGAGTGTGTCTAGTACAACACGCAAGTGGTAGGCGTGCTCCTCCTCGGTGGTCGAGTACACCAAGATGTCGTCGATGAAGACCACGACAAAACGATCAAGGTAAGGCTGGAAGATCTTGTTCATGAGGCTCATGAACACTACTGGAGCGTTGGTTACACCGAAAGGCATAACCAAGAACTCATAGTGGCCATACCGACATCTGAAGGCCATCTTCTGCACATCCTCGTCTCAAACTCTGAGCTGATGATAGCCTGACCTGAGGTCTATCTTTGAGAACCAAGGTGCTCCCTTGAGCTGATCGAAGAGGTCATCAATCCTCGGTAGCGGATAATTGTTCCTCACTGTCACCTGGTTCAGGCGACGATAATCGACACACAGTCGCAAGCTCCCGTCCGCCTTCTTGGCGAACAAAATCGGGGAAGCCCAGGGTGAAACGCTGGGTCGGATGAACCCCTTGCCCTGCAAGTCCTCCAACTGTACACGTAGTTCTCGAAGCTTGGCGGGGGCCATCCGATATGCTGGAGTGGATATCGGGGCTGTCCCGGGGTACAGATCAATATAAAAGTCTACCTCTCTGCGAGGAGGTAGCCCTGGAACATCGTCGGGGAAGACGTCCGCATACTGATCCACCACTGCAGGAAAACTAGGACTCCGCACATCCACTGCTCCAAGGATGAGGCTAGGCAACTGATAAGTGATGGGTTGTCCTCTCCTCTGCGTGAGTCCATCCTGTGCTGCTAAGGCTCCCTTCTCGCCGGTGAAGGTGAACCTACTCCCGTCGGTGCGCACACATCGCACCTTGCGCCTAATGCAGTCAATCTGAGCATGGACCGTAGATAACCAATCCATGCCCAAGATGGAATCGTAAGGCCTTGACGCCACTACAAGAAGATCCCAGCCGAAGATCTCGCCTCCTAGAGTAAGCTCACACTGCTGGCACCAGTGCGTAATCGTCGAGTCGGCTCCCGTAGGAGTCTCTAGCCGTAAGGATCGAGCCAACGGCTCTGTCAGAATCTCCGAGCTCCGAACAAGGGCAGCGGCTATGAAAGAGTGACTCGCTCCTGTGTCTATCAGAACTGCAACAATGGTGGAATAGACACATATCGTACCTCAAATCATCTCTGGCGCGCCGTGGTCGTAGGCCTCCGCTGCCTGGAGCTGAGCCTGTCTCTGCCCGCCAGCTCCCTGTGGTCGGGGCGGGCCTCCTGGTGGTCGTGGTGGCAGAGCCTCAAAGCGCCGCCCACCACCAGCTGCTCAGCCAGCTCCTCTGCCTCATCCGCCTCCTCCCTGCGGACCGCCACGGTCAACCCTCTGCCTCTGCCTGGGTGGCCCCTCCACCGTCTGCTGCTCCTCGGTACGACGGGTCGGGCAGTCACGAGCCATGTGGCCCTGCCCGCCGCAAGAGTAGCACTGCCTGCCTCTCGAAAGGCTGGCTCCGCGCTGTGTGCCCCGCACTGCTGAGCTACTGTCCCGAGGTCGTCTGCCGGAAGGTCTGGTCTGCCTGGAACCCTGAGTCATCTATCGGCTACCAGCTGCCGAAGACTCTGCTACCTGCCGCCCTGCGGTAGGTCTCGCTGTGGACTCAGCCAGAAAGCTCTCGATTAGAAGGGCTCGCTCCAGCACTCATGCCTGGGTCGGGATGCTGAGGGAGATCAGCGATGCCCTGATCTCATCTCTCAAACCCTGCTCAAAGGTCCAGGACTGGAATAAGGGGTCCCGTACCATGTCTGTCAAGTAGCGAGAAAGGTCGGTGAACCTCGCCGCATACTGGGCGACCGTCAAGCTGCCCTGTCGCAGCTGAAGAAGCTCCTGGATGCGCACCGCACGGAGGGTGGCCGGGACGAACTCTGAGCGGAAGAGGCTCTCGAAGTCCGTCCAGATGAGGGAGGCCTCATCGTGTACCTGGAGCATCAGGCTCCACCATCGCCCTGTTGCTGCATGCAGTAGGCTCGCCGCAAGGATCACCATGAGGTCTGCTGGTGTCCTCACTAGCCTGAAAACCCGGACGACTACCTCCAGCCAGTCCTCGACCGCCTGGGGGTCCGTCTCCCCATGGAACCTGGGTGGTCGCTGGCGCTGTAACTCGTGCAGAGCTCCGAGGCGTCGTGCATCGTCAGCGGTTGGTGCTGGAAGCATCGGGGGCTCGGCGGGTAAAGGTACCGCCGGTGCCACCACTGTCAACGGGCCCTGTACCGAGGCCTCGTCGCTCAATGGGCTGTCGTCGCGCTCTACTCTCGGAACCCTAGCTGGCTGTCGTCGTGGGGCCATCCTGAAACGGAAACAAGTGCGCCACGGTCAGAACAGTATACCTGGTGAGCTGACACAAGTAATCACAAAGAAAACATGAAACACACATGCAATCAATGTTTTCGTGCATTAAGTCAGAAATCAGAAGTCAGGGTCCTGGTGTAAGGATACGTCGGCCGCCGCACCAACACTGGACTCCCTGGACTGATAACCACACTCAATACGCTAAACACTATTGCTTCACATAGAAGAAAGATCAGAGTCTGCGGTAGAACCGACCACCTTTGATACCAATTTGTCACGACCCGTCCTCTTGTCCCGTGCCGTGACTACCCCAAGCCCGCCTTCCATAGGCCAGGGGCTGGCGACTAGCACCAAGGCGTAAATCCCAACGAAAAGGGAAGGCATTGCCTTTGAAAAGTAAACAAGCACCACAGAGTAAGCAAGCGGAAAAGTAAACACTAAGTAAAAATGGTACAAGCTGTGCTGAAAGTAAAAGGGGGCCGAAAATACAAGCCCAACTGTAAAGTACAACTGAAAGGGAAAAACAGCAACTGTAAAGAAAACCCGCAGTGTCGAGCCGTCCTCTGAAGGTCCCACCTGAAGGGTGGGTACCGACAGCCTCCACAGCTCCTTGGTCCACCCGTCCGCTCCGAGTATGTCCCGCCCAGTGGTCCACCTCCAGGTACCGTCCAGCTCCGCACGCCTCCACCTCGATCAGCGCTGCCCGTCGTCTGCAACCAACACCACGAAGTGCGGGCAAAGCCCGTGCAGGGGTGAGTATAAACTACTCAGTAGGGACCCCGAGACCCCCGAAGGTCTCCCAAAATCCACAAAGGATAATCCACAAATGAAAGATACAATCACGAAGAAACATCTGACACGGCTTAGGTATATGCCCATACATATACCTAAGTCATCAATTCTCGTTCGGCTCCAACGTCCGAGCCCAAGCACAACCCAGTCCACACAGGAAAGCAAAACGTATACCCACATAGGATAGCTCAACACAATCCACAAAGGAGAGTAAACAGTAAATCCACACAGGATAGCTCAACACAATCCACAAAGGAGAGTAAACAGTAAATCCACACAGGATAGCTCAACACAATCCACAAAGGAGAGTAAACAGTAAATCCACACAGGATAGCTCAACACAATCCACAAAGGAGAGTAAACAGTAAATCCACACAGGATAGCTCAACACAATCCACAAAGGAGAGTAACACATAAGATTCAGCTCACACAGGTATACTTCTTCAGATGACGATAAAGATGATCACTGATCCATCTAAGTCTTCGGACCCATGAAGGATCGATAGGTAACTAACCCCCGCAATGACCCACACAGGATCGGGCCCACACAGGACCTGTAGGCGCTGGCTCACACAGAACCGCTGAGCGCTGACCCACACAGGATCGAACCCACATAGGATCGGGCCCACACAGGACCTATAGCACTGATCCACGTAGGATCGCTGAGTGTTGTAGTCGCGGCAGTCCCCTGAGGATCTCTGCATAGTCGTCAGCGCAGTCCACTGAGGATCTCTGCACGGTCATCACCGCAGTCCACTGAGGATCTCTGCACGGTCGTCGCTGTCGAAGTAGCAGTCGCAACCAGCTCTAGGGTTCCCGCACACAGCAAGCTCGTTCGGGAGGGTCTGCTCCACGAGCCGAGAGGTTGATACATCAACTGACACAAAGTCCGAAGTTGATGTATCCAAAAGTTCCGTATCGACAACAGGAACTCAACGTCGCAGACGGCGCGTCAATCGGACGCCCGGTCTGAGAGTTATTGGCTTTTTCATCCCAGGGGCCCGGTTGGTTTTTAAGGAAAAACCAACCCGACCGTACTCCACCTGCGTCCAAACCTTGGGCGGAGTATGGCAAAAGATCCGTCTCACAAAGAGGAATTCAACGAAGCTGACGGCACGTCAATCGGACGTCTGTAGCTCTAGATATGAGCGTTTCCGCTCCGAAGGCCCGGTTGGTTTCGTGTACGAACCAACCCGGCCGAACTCAAACTATTCCGAAACCCTGAGTGCAATATACCGAAACGACCGTCTCGATCCAAGGATCGCGTTGCCGCTGACGGCGAGTCGTTTGGAGTCCCGTAGCTTAAGTTACGGGCATTTGAATGAAGACCATCCGAAGACGGGGGGTACGGGCCCGGGCCGACCCGGCCCGACCCCCCCTAGGTCGGCCGAACCCGGTCTGAACCGGTCCGAACCGGTCCGAACCGGTCCGGCCCGGCTCGGCCGAGTGGCCGACGCGGGGGGAGCCGCCGCCCCGCGTGACACCCCCGCGGCATCCGCGGGGTGTCGGCCAGACAACCCAGACGCGGCTGAAGCCGCGTCCCGGGTGACGCGGGGGGTGCCGTCGCCCCCTCGTGACACTCGCGGGACACCCGCGGGACACCGCGGGGTGTCCTCCTGGCGCCGGATGTGGCTTCAGCCGCGTCCCGCGAGCGCCGCCGCCACGGCCGGTGCCGCGGCTGACTCGTCGGCGGCTTCCGCGGGCCGCCGGAGTCGCTCCGGTGGCCCGTTTTTCTTCCCATCTGCGTCGTTGCTCCTCCCGGGACTCGTTCTTCACTGCGGGATCATCCAACTTTCATTGCGGCACGTTCCGTCGTCGTCGCCCGTCAAATCCGCACAAGAATGAAGAACGGCGGAGGGTTGTCGGGCTGTGTTCGTTTGGCCCGCACCCTCCGCGTTAGATAAAAACAACGGAGGATTTTTATTCCACACAGGAAACAACAATTTTAATAAGTTTAAAATTGTTCACAAATAGGCTCTTTAACTTTTTAAAGAAACACTTATGGGAATAAAAAAAAGGGGTAAATCCAAAACAATTCCCTACCTCGTAGGTCATCGCGCGTGAGCGTTCTTCGCGGAATTGCTCGTCGCGGAAGGTGGAGATCGTCGTGTCGTCGCAGAACACGGCATCGAGTCGGCGAACTCAACGCACCATGAAACAGCAGATTTAATTTAATTAATTAAATCCGTGTTTTGGTTAAGAACCACGAAGGAGATAACAAAGGAAGGTCTGAGACTCTTACCTCAAGTAGCCGATCGAAGATCCGTCGCGGAGGAAGGGACGTCGCAGAAGAACGTTGCAGGAAGGGAGCACCGGCGTCGCGGATCACGGCGTCGCGTCGTCGATTTCCGGGATCGGCGTTCTTTGTGTTCTTTGCGTTCTTCGCGTTCTTCGCGAAGAGGGTTGAAGGCTCAAGGATCCTCTCTCAACGAGTAATCCTCCAAAAGATAGGTTGGTCTTATTTTATTAATATGCCAACAATGAAACAGGTAAGAAACGACCCATCAATTCGTTGAATTAATTCAACGAAAGAAACAACTCATTTAATTTACGAAATAAACCGCCCAATTAAATGGTTTGTTAAGAAATTAAGAAAACGCGTCAGTTGACTTTCATAATGACGGGTTTTCGCAGGTGCGTTACTTAGCGGAAAGAAACGGCGGGGCTCGTGCGGGCCCCACCTCACAAATATCCTACCGAGGGGGTAGGATATTTTCTGGATGGCATCCTATCCGGATCAACTCAGTTTAAGCCGCTTTTAAGTGGCTTCAAGTGGCTTCCAAGTGGCTTAAGTGAAATAAAATAAAGTTGTCGAAAAAATTATTCTATTTCTTAACTTTAAGCCCGAAAATTAAAAACCACACCCGAGCAAACGCAACTCCGGAAGAGGCGTTCCTAAGCGAATACCGGCACTGCGATTTCATCGGTGCCCTCAGAATTCGATTTCGGGCACCGGTTCAAAAGTTAGAAAAACCCGCTCGTCCGTTCACTGAACGTACCCGAGCCAAACTTCGGAAAATGATTCCGGGCACACCGGGCCTCGGAATCAGGTGCCGTCAGAAACTGCGCTCTTGTAAAATTCCAAAGAAAATTAAGAAAAAAATTTCCTTAAAATTTACAGGTCTTTACATGGGTGGAGCCCTATATAGCTCGTTAATGCATCAGTGGGTCTCATGAGACAAACTAGATTTGGGTTTTTGGTTAGGGCCTTACCCATTTATATAATATTCCTTAACATAAGGCATTGGAAATATGGTTATGATGTCTACAATTATGGATTCTGTTATTATGAAATTATTCAGTTATGTCCATGTGATTATTAGACTAGTTGGATTATCTATGTAAAAGTTATTACATAAGTTTCATTATTTGATGATTATATATTACTATAATATTATGATCAAGATATTTATTAAATGGAATTTTTTTCATTTAATTACCTTTCCATGTTGATTATTCTTTATTTATTTATATATTATGAAATACTCATAACCTTCCTAATCATTTATTCTCACCCCTAACCTATGTTTCTTTCCCAAGGATTCCAAGATATATATTTTGATTGATATGTAGGGTTATTCTATAGAAAATAATGATGCACTCGAAGAAAATACTATGTTGTATTTTATGTTTTCAATTTTAATGTGAGATTAATGTATGTATCTAGTTTACTATGACTACTAAACTATATTATCCTTCAGGATTTGATTCCTTTTATATTATTCCCATGTAATAAAGTAACCACTAACTTTGGGATACTAAGGTTGGGGCCTTTATATTTTAAATCATATGAATTTTTTAGAAATAATGGGAACTATATTTAGTAAAACATAGATTAGAGAAAATAACACTATGACAGAATTTGAGGATAATTCTATGTATAGGATAACATTATAAAGTTTTGATAGGGTATAGATTATTTGGTTTTCCTAGGAATGTATCATTTTATGGATAATATAAGTGGACATGGTTCTGAAAAATATGTACATGTGGGTAATAAATTTGAAAAAGATACTTAGGTCTTGACTCGAGTGTTACCCGGTACACAATAATGAGCCTTACTGCACACCTGGTTTGAAACTCCTAGGCTCTATAGTTTGGATAATTCAAATTTTCTTTACAAACCATTAAAAAGGATTTGAAAATATTTTTATGATTTGAAATATTTCCCAAATAAACTGTGTTTATGATTATGAGATTAACCAAGCATAAATTTTTCAATTTATTTTAAGTGTTTCACTAGTTTTGGGATTCTACATTATGTTTCACAATGTTATGATATAATCTAGTGTATGTAATTGTTTATAAATGATGGTTAGTATAAAAAATGGAAATTGTATCAATTCATGTACCCTATGTAGGTATTTCTCTCCTGGGAAAGATAATGAAGCTAGAGATGGTGGTACAACTAGAACTGATCAAATTATAACCATATTGGGTTAACTGAATCTGGTTATGAGCAATAATCTTTCCCATATGAAGCATCCTACTGATCCACCATGAGATGTAACAATGTTATACCACTTTACACATTAGAAACCTCCATCATTTAATAGGAATACAGATCCATTTGTAGTTGATCAATGGATAAGTTCCTTAGAGAATATATTTCTTTATTTGGGATTAGATGAAAGTGATAAAGTTTTCATGGAAGTTTATTGTATTTCAGGAGATGAAGATTAATGGCAATCATTAATTCAAAACACTAAGGATGAAGAAGAATTAGCAAACATGTAATTGAAGGATTTTAAGGTACTCTTCTAGGAAAATAATTTCCCTTATGAGCAATAAGAATATATAAAGAGATAATTCTTGAGTCTAATATAGAAGGAATATGAAAATGTTTATAATTATGAAGACAACATTAAAAGTTTTGTAAGGCATGCTATATACTACATACATAATCCAAAGAGTAAGATTGACCATTTCGTTGATGGGATTGAGCCAATTTTTTAAAGGTAACTACTCTCTCAAACTTTCTTATCATGTGAGAACATAGTATCATTTGGTATAAAGACATACCAATAATTATCCAAGTCTTATGGATTATAAGAAAAGAGGTAGAATAATAGGATGGAATAGAAAATAATAGATAAACTAAAAAATGGAAATAAGGATTTCCCTGATGAGAAAATTATAAAAAGAAACACTCTGGTACTTTTTTGAAGGTAATGGGAGTTTTCTAAAAGTTTGGAGAGAAATTACACTATGTTCATGATTTGAAGGTAAATAAAGAATATACAAATGTGAAATTCTCTATATGTACAGATATGGGGAACTATAAAAATGAATACCATAATTGTCAAGGGAATATATCTCAAAAGAAGCTAAGGGATCAAGGTCAAACTAATGTTATTACTACAGATGAAGTGGCATGATTAATGTTCCTATGTTTGAATTCAAGAATTATGTTATAGGAGTATTTTATCAATGATATTATAGTTTTAATAATCAAGAAATGTATGAGGATTTTTCTGCAATAGTATTTCTTTGAGGATTTGAAAAAATATGTTAAATGGTGATGATTACCAAGAAAATTGATTCAATGGAGAATTGATCTTTTTATAAAACACATGATTGAGGGAAGATAATCCTTAATATATTCTAGATATTGAGATAATAATGATAAATCAATGTTTATGGGATAGTATTTGTGACCTTGAAATTGTTAGTGGTTTGATGGTTTATGTTATCTATACTCGCGTTTACTACATTTTTTTGGAATTATTTAATAAATTATATAATTTGAGATTTTATTTAAGGAATAATGATGAAAATAATTGTTTTAAGCATATATTTTTTCATTAAGGTTTTATGGTGATCACGGTATTCAAAAATTTGGAATGTGACATTAAGAGCCTCTTTATGTTGTTTGGGGAACATAATGTTTTGTTGATTTGTGACCTTTATTCTAACTTTTTAGACTTTGAAATTGGCCTAACGTATTTTGGAAAGATTAAATTTTTATATAGTGGATTAAGTTGGAATTTGGGTGTTTTTGGATAACTCATTCTTACCATTTTGGTTTTGGAAAATATCAAAGGAAGGACTTCTCACTCTTTTCTAAATCTTAGGATCCATTGGATGTAAATTTTAGTGATTCAAGCATAAACATTCATTTTGGATATTCATTTCTTAGATTAAGATATGAAGTGGAAATTTAATTAAAACCAAAGGATAATATTATATTTTTCAAGTAATTATATTTACTTATATTCTTAGATAGTAAAATAATTCCTCAACTTTAGAAAAAGGATCTTGAAACAAATATTTTATCATATTACCTCTATATCAGATGAATCAAATGATCTTTTAAATAATCATATATTTATTGTTTTTTTTCCTTAACTTTCCATTGATAATTCACTTTTTTTTATCAATGATCTTTATCAATTTCTATAATTATTTATGCTTTTCTTCCATGTTCATATCTCTACTTCCCATCAATTTTCTCCTACTTGGAAACCTAGTTATGTGTTATTCTAGATTACCTCTGTACATATCATTCCCTCTTATCAAGTGTATTTTTTATTAACCCTTATCACAATTTGGGATTTAAATAAAGGTATTTTAAATTTTAAAACCCCTGATTATTGAGATCAAGATTAAATTGTGAGGATGCAATTTATATAAAGAGGTAAAATGTAATTCCATAAGATTTTATAAGAAATACATCATCTTAGACATCATATATGACATGAAATACAAATATTATAAGATAATATAACATACTAAGACTTTATGATATGTTTTGATAGCTTTTGATGCACACAATGTTGGGGCTAAACAAAACGTGATACTAGATTAAAATATTATTATTTAAACATGAACATTATAACATAGTCGTTAAGTTGGGGGTATGAATAGGAAAAACTAAATTATTAAAATTATATGGTTTATAGATGTATAATATAAATTCAATGGTTATATATTAATTATAAATAAAATAAAAATCATTTAAAATAAAAATTAATGTTTTCTAAAAACTGTAATTTTCTAAAAGATGGTTTAATCACGCCTTGCACATATAATTTAAAATTAATTTTTTACCAATTTTTAAAAATTTATTTTACAAAATAAAATTTATTTTTAAAATATAAATGTAAAAAATTATATTTGGCTTAATTTTTGTGATTTTTATGAAAATTTTAATTTTTTGACGAATAATGAAAAATAATGATTTTTATTGAAATCTTCCTTTCCGCCTAAATTAATTAAAAGGTTATATTATATTTTTAAGTGGTTTTAGGGTAAAATTAATTCAATTATATTACAAATTTAAAAAATTTATTTCACTGAAATCAATTTCATTTTAAATTCTAATATATAGACTTTTTAAACTTTTGAGATTTTTTCTTTAGAAAAACCACTTTTCGACGTGATTTTCGGTTTAATTTAAAATTAAATTATTCCAATTATGTGAGTTTAATTTTTAGAAATAGATTCTATATTTTTAATCATAATATTTTTTTATTATATAATAATGTCAACATAATTTTTGACCATATTGAATAGTGAAAATAATAAAAATTAATTACCACGATTAAGGTAAAAATGGGATTACTATAGGGTTAAACTAAGAAGATAAAGGTTAAAAATGAACAAAAACAGGTCCAAATATCATTTTATACAAATATTTAGACCTTATAAAATTTATGGTTTTATAATTACACATTTTTTAGGCTTTTGGAATGAAAAAATTATGGGGATAGTTTATTCTTTTCAAATATTTCATGTGTGTCCTCTCCCCCACTTATAAAAGGCCACCCACTCTCCTCCCCTATTAAAAAATCCAAAACCATTTCTTTAATCCAATCCCTACTCAAATACCTTACTTACTTATCTTCCTAAATTAAAATGGTCTTGGTTTAATTAGGAATCACTCCTAATAATTATTTAGGTATAAACCTAAATAGACTCTTTGAGGAAGAGGTAAAATTATTAAAAGTGCATATTTGTTTTATTTATTCTTACACCTACTTAAAATAATATTTAACTATAATAATAAAATAACACAATTATAACCTATATAATTATATGTTATTATGTTAATGTCATAACCCATATCCATCTCTACTTCTATCAAATGGGAAAAAAATTGTTGATCATGTGTACGGAAGACTATCGCCTCGTGAACCAATGTAATTCTCTTTATATCTCTATATTTCAAGGATAGATATAATTAGGAAATTAACATATTTATATAATTTTTATGATATTATTATACTTCTTGAATCATGATTTCACATATAATTTCTTAATTTCCATTCCATGGTGGGACCTGATAATCTCACTCGTGTGTGTGGTGTACAACCACCTCATGAAGAAATGTGATTCATTTTTTCTTATTATTTACATATAAGGTGGTAAGGATAAAGTTGATGAATATTTATGATATTTATGATCTCAAAATAATTATTTAAAAATAATATAATATCAAACTTCTTACCTTCTAATCATTTGGAAAATAATAACATCACCTATACATATATTTGGACTACCGCCTCCACATAGCGACGTGAAATGTTTTTCAATTTTATTTTACATGTATGGTAATGAGGATGGATTTGATTAATAAAAATTAAATATATATCATATTAATGATTCTATAAATTTTAATTAATTTTTATTTTTCTTTCATTCCATCCATCGATAAAATGGGAACAACGTTCATACTTACGTACAGCCTACTGTCTCCATGAATGGTGTATTTCATTTTGTATCTATAACTTTTATATATTACTATAAATACATATATAATGAATATATATGATATTTATCTCATGTTTAACAGTATCGAGATGATTTAACCATGATCAATGTAAGAACCCCAACTTCAAAATCCCAAACTCAGTAGTTATTTTATTATATTTTTATAATATATAAGGAAATGCATCATGAATGACTAAATAGTTTAGTAGTATTGAAAAATAGATACATAAATGGTACCCTTATTACATTGGTAATCAATCATAGAACATAAAAAAGGAATGTAATCTTCATCATTGAACTCATTCAAATATTTCATATTCATATCTTGGGGAATAAAAATAAAAAATGTGAGCTCAAATGCTCAGTAAGGGTTATATAAAGTGAAATCTATCTTGAATCAATATTGAATAATCAATATGTAAAGGTAAATAACTGAAAACACATTACATATAATTAATAACATATATATAAGGAGAAAATAATTCATAATCATTATGGAAATGTAAATAATTCAAAATAAAACCATTTAAACAATAACTTGTGCATGATCTATATCCATAGATAATATCATAGTGAAAATATCATAGATAATAATAAATGAATTCTTAAGGATGTAAATGCTTAATATTGGATTCCATTATCTCATTTATCGTAGTATTTATACTATAAATACCTTTCACAATATAGTTTAATCATTAAGGGTAAAAACCCATTTAATTTTTCCAACTAATTTCCCACATGAGACCTACAGATGCATCAAGGGGCTATATAATTTTGGGGCCCATCCATCACTATAGGTCCAAATCATTCCTCACATATCGAGTGATCAATTTAATTCATGAATCAATATGTATTATCATCAAATATATGTATTGAGTAAAGGATACATATTTATCAATATTTTCCCAACAAATCAAAAAAAATCAAAGTAAACACCATATGTAAAAATGGGATATGGTTTAGGAAATAATCATATCTATCATAAAATAATATATATATTTAAGAGAAATAAAATATTCAATGAATCACAAGTATCTGAATGATTCAAATTATGGTATCATTAAAACATATACCCAGTAAAACAAAGGGTTTTTGTTATTGATGAATAAAAGTACTGTAAAAATATCATTAAAGTTGTTAGATAAAAATATCTTTTTCACTTTGAAATTCACTTCTAAAAAGAAACTATGAAAATAAAATAGAAAATTTTTCTTTGAAAATAACTTTATAAACTTGTAAAGAAAGATTCAAAGCATTAAAGCTTCATGACGGAAGGAAAATCCACTCATGTTGTATAACTTAAAAATACTCCTTTCATATTTTTGTTGAAAACTTCACAAAGTACCTCATTTGGAAAATGATAAAAATATATCTTTCAAGACATTTTGTAAAAAGGAAAACATGGGTAAAAATCATTTTAAACAATTGTAGGTGAGTAGTAAAACCCATTTTGAAAACATTTTTATAAAACACGGACATGGAAAAGAAATATTATCCCAGTGAATACTTGACCATAAATAATCCCAAATAAGGATATTATTGTGAAATAAAATCTTACCACTTAGGTTTATTTGGATTCATAATACTAGTGAAAGAAATAACTTTAAATGAAACTTTAAATACCATGAATACAAAGAGATTTATGATTTAATATATCAAAGGGGAATTATATACACCACACAAAAAAAGTAGTGAATATAGAATATATCTCAGATAAGTAAAAGTGAGATGATAAATCCTTACCTCACATTTGACTTTACTCATAATTGATTTAACCTTCTCTTATTTGGGTTACCTTCTTTAGATCCTTTCTTAACAGACTTAAGGATGGTCTTTTGAAGAGACCATCACCTCCATAAATCCTTACCTTGTGTTTTATGTTCCTCGTAATTTATTTTAACCTTATCTTCTTTGGGAGGCCTTCTTTAGATTCATTCTTAATAGACTTAAGGTTTTTTCTTTTATACTCGTTTATTTTTTGTTGTTATTCCAAAATTCCGATTTCAAAACCAATTTTTTTCTCAACATAAATTTCCCCTCTATTATTTATTTTTTCTTAAATAAATTTAATTTTTAATTGATTTTTCATGATTTCAATTGTGGATTTATTTATTTTTTTGAATTGTTTATTTGTTATAAGAAGAATATTGCAATCTTTTCCCCAACTTTCATTCAATACCATCACAAATGAAAAATCCGCTTAGGGTTAGGGATTAAGAGTTGGGGTGGATTTTAACCTAATTAATTTCTATATCAAAACATGGTAACCCTATGGATAATAATTATGTTAAAAAAAATTGTTAAATCTTGTTCCCTTTTCAACTACACTGACCAACATAGGTGAAATTGAAAGGATCATTGACCTAATTAAATGTTATTAGGCTAGTACCAATAGACTATGAATATTTTTTCATAGAATCTAAGATTCATGCACTTATTTTGTTGACTATCTCTAAAATAAGGAGTAGTTTCCAGCTTAGGAAGATCTAATTGGTTAGACCAAGATCAATTGGTGACTTTTTCACTTCTTTTCAACCTGATATATAGGTCTTTCCCAAGATATATTTTGGATTATTATTTTTTTGATCACCTAAAATTGAACCTAAACCCTTATCCTTAATCTGATTTAAATCCCAAGATACTTGGTTTTAGAAAACCCAAACTAAAGAGTGATCATGAGGAATCCTCCCAAAAAGGTTCTTACTGTTGTGTTGCATGCCTACAAGATGTCTCTATGGGTTTGACCCCAGCCTACCACTATGATATTCCTTAGTATCCAAGGGTAGTTTGGGAAATATAAATTAAAATTTGATCAATGCTCATGTGTATTCAATGACATCGTGTGGGCCGGTTAAATTTAGTTATGCTTAGGCATAGTGAACTATGGTGTGAACCTAGGATTACCTCACACCCCCACCCCCACCCCATTTATTCCTTTTATTTCCTTTTTTTTATAATTTTTTTCTCTCATGGACTAGAAACTTCTTCCACTTTTATTTGTCATAGTTCATGCGCTAGGATCATTTGAATCATTTGAGGAGCCTAGACACCTGAGAATGACTTCATTTGAATCCTGAGATCAATAGAACTATATTTTCACACCAATACTTAATAATTGATTAATGAAATTATATTGCATCACCTCACCATATAAACCTCTAATATGAACCCCCTAAAAATTAAAGAGATCATCTAACACTATAGGAGTGCACCATCGTGGATTACAGTTTTTCATACATTAGTGGTGTTGTGCCCAACATTTTTCACCCTCTAATTCAAATTCACTCTTTCAAAATCAAACCTAGACTCATTAATATGATCCAAAACATGGGGATTTATAGTGGAATGCAAAGAGAATACCCCCATGAGTATATTTAAAATTTTCTCAAGGTTTTTGATAGATTTTGCAACCAAGCCGTATTATCAGACTCCATCAAATTGAGAGTCTTACCATTATCCTTAGGTGACTGAGCCAAGGATTGGATTAAAATTCAAGTGTCTATGTCTATCATGACTTGGGATGGCCTAGAAAATAATTTTTAGGTAATTACTTCTAAATTATCCAAACCTAGAAACTAAGGAATGAAATTCAAAATTTCAATCATAGGGACAGAGAATCATCCTTGGAAGTATAGGAAAAATTTAAGGAACTGAACATTAAATGTCCACATCATGGACTCAGTGTGTGTCATTAACTAAAAACATTATACTATGGACTCCAATAGTCTACACGCACTATTTTGGATATCGACACTAGTGGAGGGATCATTATTAAGACACCTGAAGTTGGCAGATTACTATTACATGAGATTTCAAACGATTCAATTCCATTAAAAAGTTATAGAGGACTTCCCTGATGTGGAATCCATCAGGTGGAGGAGAATACCCACCTAGAAACACAATTTAAATCCTTAACAAATAATATTGGGTATTTCCAGTTACCTACTTCACTTCCACGCCCTCCTTCTCCTATTATGGAGATCCAAACTTTTGAGATATGTAGAGGCCCACACCCAAATTAGGAACATAGATAAAGTATAGAGGATAATCAAATAAAAAAAATTCATTACATTGATTAAAATCCATAAAATCAACAGTACTAGTAGACCCAACAGTACCAAAAACAATACTATTAGAAAATTATGGTTCAATATCCAAAATAACTTAACCAAAGTTACTATCATCATATGAGTGGAAAAGTTCCACCAAGGAATCAGGGACTACCTAAATACCCACCTAAAATTTCATCTCCCCGACCACAGAAATGATTCCAACAACCTTTCCCTAGATCTTAGTAGTTTCCACCTACTCAATAGCATCAATTCTAGAAAAATATACCGATACCACTATAAAAATCCCAACCTCTTCAGTCCAATCTTGAAAACATTCTCACTTTATTTTTGAAAAAATCATATCATAGGATAACAATCCAAGAGACTAAAATTAAAACCCAAAGGTCTACCTTGTGCAACCTTGAGACCCAAGTTAAGAAAAACTCAAAGACTTTATCAGACCAATTACTAGGTACTTTTCTGGGTAATATCGATACGAATACAATAGAGTACGTGAAGGATTTAATTATTATAATTGGAATGATGTTGTACTTTCAATAGACATGAAAAGTTGAGGAAAACCTGTTAAAATAATCTGAAAAATGTGTGGTAATCATCAGTAAGGAAGGAGATGATATCACCCATAAAGTTGGTCAAGAAAAAGATCTAAAAGTAGAGAAAAATAAAAAAACTCCCATAGAAGATTATTAAAAAAAGGAAAGTGTTTATGTGAAACGACAACCATACAAACCCCCTTATCCCCTTTCTATAGAGTATGAGACAATCTAAAATAGAAAGTAATTACAAAAAATACTATATATGTTTAAGAAATTACACATCAACATCCCCTTTGTAGATAAAATTACTAAAATTCCTTCTTATGAAAGAATATTTTAAGACTTTATTTCTATAAAAAATAAAATTGAGGACTTAGGAGTCATCTTCTTAAATTAATAATGCTCATTAATTGTTCAGCGGAAGCTTCCACCCAAGATTTGAGACCCCGGAAGATTCACTATTCCTTGAACTGTAGGAATATGCACTTTTGAATGATCCTTGTGTGAACTTAGAACAAGTATCAATATCATTATTATGAGTGTCTTTATAAATATGGGGCTTGAAGAATTAAAACCAACAAGACCGGCACTTCATCTTGTTGACCTCTCAGTCAATAACCCTCGAGGACTACTCAAGGACATCTAAGTCAAAGTTGGTAAATTAATCATTCTCACTAACTTCTAGATCCAATATATGGAAGAATAAGGAGACATCCTCATAATTTTATGAAAACCATTTCTCACCATTGAGAAGGTGTTGGCCGATGTAAATTATGGAAGGTTGATATTCAGAGTAGGTGAAGAACAAATTATATTCGACTTAGATAAATCCGGTAAGAAAAGTGGTGAGTCATCAATTTTTAAAGTCATATCTCTTACTGGAGAAAAAAATATGATGTTATGATCAGTAAGTATGAAATAAAGAAACTAATTCCTAATGAAAATGGATATTGTGGTTACAAGGGCGTGAATTACACTTAACCTCTCACACAAAATGTCATCCCACCATTCATACCCTTTGTTTTCAAGAACTATTTCATGAGAGGTGTGTCCTTACATTTAAATTCATCTGAATGGAATCATGTCAAGATCTTGAATATAAACAAAGTGCTGACTAGGTGGAAACCCATGATAGGTTAGATTAAAGTTCAGGGAGGTTTAATAACATTGGAGATGGTTTAGAGGTATGTACATCCAAAATTTTCAATACATTAAATTTAGAATTTTAAAATTTAAAATACCAAAAAAAAAACTAATTCATATAGTGTAAAAAAATACACTACATGAAATTTGTGGGGATCATAGAAATTAAAAATCATCATTTTCACAACATGTATTATTTACAAGATGTGAAAATCATAGGATGGTTTTAAAATTCATGAACCATGGGTTCATGATACACCCCCCCCCCCCCATCGTATTCTCTCTCACACAATCTCCCCTCCCCCTCCTCTAACCCTTAGCCTCCCTCCCTTCCTCTCTAGGTGAAACCACCAACTGCCCTCCTCCCTACCTCTTATCTCTTCTTTTATCCCTCCTCCCACTATGACCTGTGATGTCCCGCACCAAACACACATTTGCGACTCTTTCACCACCACCACCACTCATAAATCTGACCCCTTCACCATATTTATCCTCTTCTAACACCCCCTAACATTCCAAAGAGTCCCAATCCACTTCCAGCGGGCCAAAGAGCACTGCCCAACACCCACACCTGCACCCATGCCTATATTTCTCATTACTCGAGCATCAAGTTAGGTCGGTCCATCTATAGGCTTATCCTATGACATCCAACAAGTCCATGAACCTTTCCATGCTTGATAAGATATAGGTTCATGATGAGGTCCTTGACCTCATTAGCTGGATGCACCTCTCCACCATCACCCAGGTGTGTGAGGAGACCTACTGGGATATCTTCCTTGAGTTCCTTATCACCTTCAAGCTAGTCATCTCCCATATAACCTTCAGGCTTTGAGGAAGGACTTGGGAGATCACCCTTAGAGATTTTGGCATCAAACTTGGAATTTATTTAGTTGATTTTGTTGCCTCCCTAGTTTTCCTAACCTTTCTAGTCAATTCAAAAAATGTGGATGCAGCACAACATTGGGCAATGATTTCTAGGGATCTCCATAGTTTTTATGATCCTCACATGATAAAGAGAAGCCAACTACAAAGTTCCTCCTTGTGGATCATGCATCGGGCTCTAGCCTATGCATGGATGGCATGAGGAGATAGACATGGGAGAATCAGTCAAATAGAGGTCATAATATTACCCTTAGTCATGGGAGGCCCCACCATCAACATGGATAGATAGTTTTCCTTATATTACCATACCCAGGTATGGTGGGCTCATGGAGCTCTGATGGGAGGAAACTTCATTACCCATCTCACCCATCATTTCAGTGCCTTTAACATGCTTGACCTTATTATTTTATTAGGAATATGGAGCCTATCAATCTTATCATACTCTACAAGATTGGGCTTCTATAGAAGATTGAGGGGCACTACTAGTGGGCATCAAATTATTTAGAGGATGTGGATGAGGCACCCTCCCATCGAGACCCTTCCCCAGCCTCACCTAGTCATACCTCAGCTACCAATCCTGGTACCACCACCCCATCCCCTACCCCTACTACCACTACATCCCTTCCACCTTATACTACTACCATTCCACCACCTCCTATTACATCTGCACCATCCTCACCACTTCCCTCAGATATCTAGCTGATTATCCATTCCATTTTAAAGAATTAGAGACATATATGTATCTATATCAACATCCTTTTCAATAACCCGTCTCACTTTACCACACCTCCCCCTCTACCAAACCCTTCCTCTTCCAACCCACCACCACATACTAAACCCACTATTACTTCTATCCCCACACTACCTCTGGTCCCAACTAACCTACCTCCTGAGCTCACAAACCCTGTCGTCAGGCAGGAGTTCCTATCAGAGCAGACCTAATAGGGAGAGAAGCCCACCCTTCCATCTACCTCTATGGTACCTCTAATTAATCCAACTGCCAGACATACAGCCTTAGTAAAAATCAACACCTCTTCCCCTCCATCCTCGATCGAGCCTGCTTCCAGCACCATGGCACCAATTATAATGGTTGATCCTCCATCCCCTACCTCTATAGATGATATTGATTTGGTGGATTTGATACAAACCCCCAATTTTTGAGAGGATATATCTGATATAGAGACTGATGAGTATGCCCCTGTTATTTAATCTTGTCCACTTACCCCTCCCCTAGTGTACGCTAGTTCTGGGTGCCTATTTTTTATACTATCATTGTATTCCATTTTCACTGATGTATCATTTATAATATATATATATATGGTATATAGTTTTGATGTCATTGTATGGATTTATTATTTCATTCTACTTTTGTATTTATTTAGCCATGTTTAGCTCTGTTTCATCATCTATGGTCATTAAAAAGTCTATCAGGACACCTTATGGCCTTCCTCATGACATTTATCATTATCTAGAAAAGATATAGAGTAATATTGAGGAACTTCATCTCTATATCCATACTTAGCAGGGGCCTCATCCAAGATTTTCAAGGAATTTACTACTTCCACAAGAGTGTTTTGGGTGATCCATTTTTTAGGTGGTTAATCTCTCTAATTTCTATGTGAGCTTGATAATACAGACACTAGTTTATGATTGAAGTAGTGGACATCTAATTTTATGGATGGAACCGATTGATTATTTTTTTCATCCTTTTGGTTGAAGATTTCATTATTATCACTTTTTGGGAGGCAACCCATATTTTTTGTTTTCTTTATTTTCATTGTGTACTTAGGAACATTTTTTTACTTTTATAGGTCTTTTTGTTCATCATCTATTCCAAAACTCATTATAGTCTGTTCTTTCATCTATCTAAGATACTTTCACTAAATATTAACTATGTTCATCTACCCATTATTCTTCTTACATATTTCTTAACCCCTATGTACTAATGATTTATCTAGTGCGGGTATTTATTTTATAACAATGTTTTTAGCTATCCTAATTTCCAATCACTATCCAACAAGTTTCCCCATGACATGAATTTCACTATAGGTAGCTCTCGATTCCATATTTAAAATTCATAAACTGCCATTTCATTTTTTATTTATGCCATATTTTTACCTCTCCCAATTCTATTTCCATAATAGTGTGGGAACTATATAATTTTAAGTGTTGGGAAGTCAATATTGATCTTTATTGTTGATACACTTTTATTATTAGATATTTTCACTTTTCTAGGAGACATTTTTCATCAAAATAATGCTTTAAACTTGGAAACTCATTTCACCCATTTAAATAAAAGGGAATGTTTTATTAGAGATTTTTGAAATTTATTTTTATTCTTATTTACATTTTTAGCATGATTGTTGAGTTGAATAATTTAATTCTAATTAAATATTATTTCAATTTCTTTTGATTGAATTATTACAGGATTCTATTCCTAAAGTGTTTTCTGGTTATTTTATATTCTCATTCTTAAGAGGATTCTAAACCTAAATTATCATATTATTTTCTGAGAATATTTATTAAGAGATACATAGGGTATGTAAACCTATCATAACTTTAATTGAGATCTTATTGTGGCTATGATAGAAAAAATACACTGTTAAAATTGTTTAGTAAACCATTTTTATCCATTTATAATAAGACCCACATATACATCAGTCCTTATTTTTCCTGAAGTATCCAGGAATAACGTTGTTAGGATAGATCCATTTCGAGCCATTATCCCCTCCTACCCTACTCTTGGTACTAAGGATGATTTTATTTTGAAAAAGTGGGGGGGATTTTTCATCTCTTACATACATGAGATATTGATACTAAGGATATGTATGGTTTAATTTTCACCATATTTATATGACATGATTCATGATTACCTTCAACATTTTGTATCCATACCATATTCCTCTAAAAAATGTGTTGTGTGTTAGGAAGGTCAAAAATCACCAATACCAGACCGATGAATCTTATGATGGATCATATGTGGTTAGGTGATGGATGTGAGATCTATACTGGGCATGAATTTTAAAAAATGAATAAGATAAAATAAAAAAATGAACAGGGAACATTCTTTATGCTTTCTCGACATATTCAGGGACAAGCTTTGGGCAGTTTGGAGCATAGAGACATTTTTTTCTATGAGGAGTTACTCCATTGAAATTTTCGTGATTATAATACATTATACTTTAAATATTACCCCCTTTTTATCTTTATTTTCATCATCTATCTACCTACCCCGAGCTACAGAGATATTTGAACCTTATTGCTTAATCCCTCATGATTAATTTTGTATTTGTCTTAATGAAGTGGAAATGTTAGAAGCAATAAAATTATATGGTTAGGAATATATATTCATGGTATGAGAAAAAATCCAATTACATTTTACCTTGAGTGATGAGATAAAATTAATTACGAGGTAAATTGCAAAATGGGTATAGCTCTTGAGGAATAGTTGTGAAATTATAATTAAAAGAAGAAATAATTTGAATAAAGAACATAAATATGAGGCATCACTGGTTTTCTCCACAGGATTGATTATATAGGAATTAATTTTTATTCTTAAAAATTGTTTTTTTCCTATTTGTAATGCATTTTTTTGGTTTAAAAATTGTTTCTTTTGGAGTCCCTATTTAGATTCTTTTTGCATGAGGACAAGAAATTGTGAAAGTGTGGGAAAATTTTATAATTCAAATTCATATATATATTTTGGATACATTTATTTAATAATTAATAATGACTTATTTTATAATACAATTGGTTTTTATGTGTTTTTTCATCAATGAGGAATTCAAAAATCAAAGTAAAAATACTTTAAAAACAAAAAAAAATACACATTACACATCGTGGATCTGAAGTACACGATGAGTACTCCTCAAGTAGACCACATTCCAGTGAATTACAAGGCGTAAATCCAAAAGTAAAAAAATTGTGAACCAATTACACGATGTAAATACAAAGTACATGTCAGTAAATACTCCAATTTCAATCCTGATGAAGATAAACTATGTGAACCCAATACATAGCATGAAAAGTTCGAAACCTAATTTCTACTAAAGATTAAAGACATGAAATCTATGATATCCAAAATATTCAAGGATTAATTCTGATCTAAATTTCTTGGAATAAAAGAAAAGTTAATTCCAAGAAAAACTCAATTTATAATACACTTAAATTACCTACATGACATAAACCATTTACATTCTGCATAGCGCTTGGGGTCTATATATATCTAGTTACCCCAATCCACAAAACAGATTCAAACATCTAAACTCTTTTCTTTATTTATTCTCTCTTTCTTTCTTATTTTCCTTTGAAATTGTTTTAATTGCTTTATTTTATTTTTTTAAGAAATAAATTATTTCCTCTTTCTATTTTGATACTCATTTATTGTTTATTATTATTTTAACATTCTGATTTCAATACCAATTGTCGTTCAACGTCAATTTTCACTATGTTCTTGGTTATTTTTCCAATAAAGTTAGCTTTTAATTTATTTTTCATGATTTCAGTTATGGATTTACTTACTTTGAATAATTTATTTTTTATTCCAATAATTTTATGATTTTTTCCCAACTTTTATTTAATACCTTTATTCGTAGCTAATTAGATTAGGGTTAGGGGTCGAGAGTAGGGTCCACTTTGAACCTAATGAATCTCTAGATCATAACTTATTAAAGTAATTAGGTTAAAAAATTGTTAAATGTTGTTTATATTTCAATTACCCTGACTTTTGGATGTGAAATCAAAAGGATCCTTGACTTATCGAATTTTGAGCAGTCTAGGAACAATAATAGCATGTGATTCTTTCTACCTAGAATCTATGCTTCTTGCACCTAGGTTGTCACATATCTCTAGACCAAGGATTATTTTCCAACTTAGGTATATCCAATTGGTTGTACTAAGATCAATTGGTGAATTTTAAACCTATTTGAATCTTAATCCATAGGTATATCCCAAGATATATTTATGATTACCATTCTATTGGTACCCTAAAATTCACTTCGATTGATTATCCTTAATCTGATTTAAATCCCAAGATACTTAGTTCTGATGATACCCTATAATTTACCCCGAACCCTTATCCTTAATCTGATTTAAATCCCAACATACTTAGTTTTATAAAACCCAATCCAAAGAGTGATCATGATTAATTCTACCAAAAAGGTTCTTACCACTGGATTGCATTCCTATAAGTTGTCTTTGTGGGTTCAACCTCAGACTACCACTATGCTATACCTTAATGGCCAAGTGTAGTTTGAGAAATATAAATTATAATTTGATAGATTTTTTTATTAATTCAAAAAATTTGTGTGGACCATTCAATATACTTTAGATAACCCCAAATTAAAAATATGATAATTATTACAAACAAGAGTGTGACGTGTTTGACTTTTGTTGAAATAAAATAATATAAAGGTCATAATTGCATCCAAATATCAATAAAATTCTATATAACAAAATATTGGTTAATTATGGAAGAAATTGAATCATCCAAAAAAATTATGCAACTGTTATGGTCATTTATTTATCCTTATCATTATATTTATAACCAAAATTACCTGATTTACCCTTTACGATGGTAACAAAAATTGATATAGTTACAACTCATATTGAACAAAAATAAAAGGGAACTATTTATGAAATTTGGAAATCCAAAATAAAAATATATAATCTATTTTAAAAAAATTAAAACATAGGAGTCTCAAAATATAATTAAAAATTGAACCAGCAAAATGCTATGAAAACAGTTTTTCAGAAAAATGCATTTTTAAGTGTAAAAATGTTTATATACCAAATTCAACCATGAAATTGGTTCCAATGAACTTAATTGGATTATTGAAAATATAATATAAATAAATTTACTTTTAAACCAAATTAAAATGAAAACTAACTTTGAAAATTATTGAAACAAAAATATAGTTTTCAATAAAAACAGTATTTTCACTATTCACTAGAAAATCAAACATTTCGGAAAATTCCTAAAAACTCACCCTAATATAATTTTAATATGGTTATTTAAAATATCATATTATTTTTATAAAATAAAATTTATATAATATTAATAAATTAATTATAATATTTCTCCTAAAAGGAAATAAAAATGTTTTAGAATAAAAGGTATTTATGAAGAATAAAATGATTTTACTAAAAATAGAGTACTTATTTCAAAATAATTAATTAATACATTAGAAATTAATAGGACCATTATATATTTCATAAAAAATTTAATACTATTTATTCTTTCCAATTCAACTACTAGGTTATAACGATAATAATAACTTTTTTTGTTCGTTTAGGCTCGATGTTGCATGTTATATGTGCTATTGAACATAGTGTTATTTTAAAATATTAGGTTGTTACATTATATCATCCTTAAATAAATTTATTCCCCTCAATTTTAACTTGTGTCTGGTAATCAAGTGTTTGACATTTAAAAATTCCTTTGTGGAAATCTCATATCATAAAAATGGTTAATACCAGTTCCTCTTAAAAAGAGGGAAAGGGAAATATGTAGGTAACCATAAAACTTGGTTTAAAAATAAGAGAACATTAGTGGGAAGTGAAAAAATGTAAGAGATAACTAACACCCAAGTATTAATATAGAGTGATATAGAACATGGTCATGAGAAATTTAACCATCATAAAACCATAAATCTGTGATGAGTTAAGAGACTATTGAATTCTCAGTAAGAAAAGTAAATTTATAACCTTTTTTATTTCAAGTTAATTTTTCCTAAAGTCAAGGGATTATTTTATTATCTATATAAAGTACTCAAGAAAATAAAATTACTCAATTATTTCCATATAGTATGCATAATCTCATCCTTTGGTTGTTCTTCAATCTATTTTCACTTTATCTGTTACACTAAGAAATTGATATTCAAGATGAAACTTTTTTCATGCTTGAAGCACTTTTAACAAATTATAAGATCAATAAGTCATTCCTAAGCCTATAAATATTTACTAAAAATAAAATTGTTATCACAGGTTATCCAATATAATAAATCATAATTTAACCTCAAAAAATAATATCCAATGTTCAGCTTAATCCAATCCATAAATAGTTAACCTTATGACTTTACCAAAATACGTATGTCAAAATTCAATGACCAAAAATATAGAAGGAAGGTCACTAAATTTCCAAAATCAGCTAGATATTAGATTCCCCAAACAACATATTGTATCTCTTAATATAATATACCAAATATATAAATAACTTAATCATATTAAAACCTTAATAAAAACATGCATGATTTAAAAAATAATTTCTCAGTTTTTTGAATGTATTCCTTAAATACAAATATATAGTAAACTCAAGAAAAGATAACATAAACCAAAAAATCACTAACCAAATTCATGGTCACCAATTCTAAACCATAAAAATCAATTTATCATTATTATCTCAACAACGAACACATTTTAAGGTTTTTCTTCCCTCAATCATGTGTTTTCCAAAAAGATCAACTTTCCACTGAATCATTTCTCCTTGTAATAAATACCATTAAACAAATTATCTCAAATACTTAAGGAAATAGTGTTGTATTACAATCCTTATACATTTAATAGTTCTTATAAACTGAATTTAATTGATAAAATACTCCTATAACATAATTTTTTAATTCAATACTTTAATCAGTCCACTTTGACTTTAGTAATAGAATAGGCTTAACCTCAATACCTCTGCTTATCTTGATATATATTCCCTTGATTATTATGGAATTCATTTAATATTTCCCCATATCCTTACATTTTAAAAACTAAATATTGAATTTTTCTTTCTTACCATTTCACTCACATGTGTGGTGTACTTTCTCTCTACACTTTTAGAAAACTCTCATTCCTTTTAAGAAAGTACTTGGGTATTTCTTTTTATAATTATCACATGTGGGAAAACCTTTCTTTTCCTTATTCCCATTATCCATTTTTTTATTTTTCTTCCTATTATTATCTTGATTCACTTGGAATCTAAGATAATTAGATAATTATTTATCTATCTTGTTAGTAGATTATATTATTTCCTTGTATGATGATAATATTTGGTAGACTTTTTCCCTTTTAAATATTGACTTAATATTATCAAGGAAATATCATTCATACTCTTTGTATTATGGCATTGATATAGTTCCCATTCCTTCTATTGGGTAACATTTGTAAACAATGGAATACACTAGATTAAATAATAACATTATAAAACATAATGTGTAATCTCATAATTATTTCAACACTTGATGTTAATTAAAAATTTTGGTATAACTTATCTCTAAATCATAAACATGGTTTTTTTTTGGAATATTTCCAAATTATGTCATAGGGTTTTTCTCTATAATTTATGTTTTCCTAAATCTAGCTCCTATGGTTTCTAATAAACATTCTATGATACCAATTGTAACAACCCAAACTCCAAATCCTGAAATTAGTAGTTATTTTATTACATTGTCATAGGATATAAGAAATATCATCTAGAAGGACTGAATAGTTTAGTAGTCTTGAAAAACTAGATATATAAATGGTACCCATATTACATTGGTAATAAGACATATAACATAACAAAGTAAATTAATCTGCATCCTTAAACTCATTCAAGTATTTCATTTCATATCCTGGGGAAAGGAAACAAAAAAAGGGGGATCTCAAATTCTTAATAAGGGTTACATACAGTAGAATCTATCTTGAATCAATATTGCATAATCAATATGCCAAGGTAAATAACTAAAAACACATTCCATTTAATAAATAAATTTTCTATCATGATAAAATAAGTCATAATAATTATGGTAATGTAAATAATTGAAAATAAAATCCATTTAATAAATAACTTATACATAATCAATAACCATGGATAATATCATAGTAAAAATACCATGGATAATAATAACCAAATTCTTAATGAGGTAAATTATTAATATTGTATTCCATGATCTTATACATCATAGTATCTATACTAACGAGACCTTTTACAATATAGTTTAATCATTATGGTTAAAATTCCATATAATTTGGCCAACTGATTTGTCTCATGAGGCCTACTGATGCATCGAGTGGCTATACAATTCTAGGCCCCACCCATCACTGCAAGTACAAATTATTCCTCACATATTGAGTGATTAATTTAATTCATGAATCAATATTCCTTATATTCTAATATCCATATTGAGTAAAGGATATGTATTTATCAATATTTCATAAGTTAATCAAATAAATTTTAAATTAAACACCATAAGTAAAAATGGAATACGGTTTAGTAAATAATCTTATCCATCATACAAGAAAATTGATATTTAAGAGAAATGAAATATTCAATGAATCATAAGTAAGTTAATTATTCAAAGGATGGTATCATTAAAACATATACCCAGTAAAAAAGATTTTTTTCATTTATAAATAAAAGTACCACAAAAATATCATTAAAAAATTTGAGAAAAATATATTTTTCAGATTGAAATTCACTTTTAAAAAGAAACTTTGTAAATATAAAGGAAAATATTTTATTTGAAAATAACCATATAAATTTGTAAAGTAAGATTCAAAGAATTAAGGCATCATGATGAAGGGAAAATACTCTCAGATCATATGAGTTAAAAAACATTCCTTTGTTATTTTTTTAGAAAAATAACAAATTACATTATTTGGGAAATGAAAAAAACATTCCTTTTGAAAAAAAAATTAAAAATTCAAACATGGGTAAAAATTATTTTAAACAGTTATAGTAGAATATTAAAAATATTTTTGAAAATATTTTTATAAAACATGTAAATAGAAGAGAAATATTCCCCCAGCAAATACTTAAATATAAACAATACTAAATAATGATGATATTTTTAAATAAAACCTTATAACTTAGGTTTCATTTTATTCCTAATACCCCTGAAAGAAATAAATTCAAATGAAACTTTAAATGCCATGAAGACAAAGATATTTATGATTTAATATATCAAAGGGGTAGTATATAAACCACACCAAAGAAATAAGTGATGAATATAGAATATTTATCACAGAAGTAAAAGTGATATGAGAAATCCTTAACTCACATTTGATTTGACTTGTAAGTAATGTTAAACTTATCTTCTTCTTTAGAACTTCTTTCAATATGTTTTTAATGGACTTAATATTTGTATTTTGTGGAGACTAACACCTCCAAAAGTTGTATATAGAAGATTGGAAGAGGAATGGGTAGGACATGGTCAATCTAGAAGGCTCAAAGTGGGGTGAATAAGTGAGGGATGAGGTTCCCTTTTATAATTGAGGTGAGGGGAACTTTTTTAATTTCTCAAAATATTTAATACAATTCTAGAGTAAAATTCTTCCAAATGGACTTTAAATTCATATGGGATGACATTTTAGACCATATATTATCCAATTTGTAATTATTTAATATTTTTATTATTTTAAAATAATTTAAAAACATATTAATCCCATTTTGATGGAAGGAAGGTTAGGGAGCTTCTGTGGTGATGATGTTTAGGTCTAGGGTTATTCATATAGCAAGGAATTTCCTCAATATTTAGAGTTCGGTCTTCTTTTTGGGGGGTTTATCCTCCCTCATTTTGATATGTGGTAGCCTTGTTGGCACGAGATGACCACAAAGATATAACAAGAGATAACGACACAGGTAGGAGGCATTTTTCTTCTTTAAAGGAATTCTCTCATGAAATAATAATCTGCAAGGTAAGGTTGTTCATGTTCAATCCAAAGAGGATGCTATTTCTAATAGGTTTAAGATTTTATAATTTTAAATTATTTCTTGAACTATTATACTAGTTGGGGATAAACCATTAAAGTTAGTCTACCTTTAGGTAAGATTCACCATGGTTTGGGTTTTCTCCAAATTCATATGTATTCCAATCAGGAAGGGATTTTTCCATATCCTCTTCCTAACTAAGGAGCTCGGATGCTAGTCATGGGGGTTCCTATCCATTTCACTAAATTAGTTCTTGTTTACCATATAGTAATGGGACTTATATTTCAACCCTTTCTCTATCAAGAACACTATATTTTAGGTATGGATTATAATTTTGGGTCTGAATTGTATTTTATGGCGTCTTTGTATCTTGTTCGATGTAGCAATGGGTGTGGGAATTCCCATCAAAATGGATAAAACTATAGAGATGGATAGTTATGGATATTATTATAGGGTATTAGAAAAAATTGATTTCAATTATGATTTAGTGGATTATTTTATGATTTACACATTGAAAGATGATATCAATTTGAATATTAAATATGAGAAATTGCCTCTATTTTGTATAGATTTTTGATATATTGGGCACATCAAGGAAAATTGTCTTCGGAATGACACTTGTTCATTTTTTATACTAATGGTCATAACCAGAAGGTATGTAGGAAGCCTCAAAAAAACATTTCAAGGAAGGATCCTCCACCTCCCTTCATGAAAGGAATACAGATAGCTTGGCTGCTAGCTATTAGAATGTTTCTGAAGAGAAAGGGGTTCTACAAGATAATTATGTTGTTTGTTCTGGTGCATTTCAATAGTAGGTTGTCCAGTGGTGTGGAAATGTACAATACCTATAGGAAGAGACTCATTATCAGAATGAGGTGATGCAAGAAACTGGTGATAGGCTATCTAAACATGCAAGGATTAAGATAGCCCATTATAGGTCCTCCAAATATACAGAGCAGATGTTGTTGGAGTTGGTCCCTCGCTAGGGAGGGGCGATTGAAACTATATAGGCTCTAGAATATCATGGGACTCTGGGAGTGGGGGATGCACTGATGCAATATACTTATATGGTTACTTTTTATATTCCTAATGTAGGTATCCATATTATATAAGAACTTAACAAGTAGTGGAGTCTAACTAAAATTGGGGGAAATTGAACAGATAGGAAGAATGATGAATTGCCAAATAAAAGCTCAAATCAAGATGTTGTTGAAAAAGCTAAGGCGGTATACATTGAAGGATTTTCATTAGAACCTTTTAAGAAGATAATGACAAGGAAGGAATATTGACATCTGAATCCCACTATGAGAACTAGATATATCTCATGTGATAGAAATAATCAAGGTAATTATTTCAGTCCATTAGAAGATGAATTTGACTCAGATAATGATTATTATTATACTCTTGGATTTTATTATTGATGTTCTTGCGACATTTTTTTATATTTAATTAGGGAATATTGTCTTGTATAACCCCATTCCTTTATATATTCCTTGTTATATTTTTATATTTAATAAAGTGACTTTACCTCACCTTTTCAAAAATAATCCTATAAAATATCATTGTTGTCAATTTTGATAATATTCATTATGTTGACTTTAAAAAAACCAATACAATAAGTAAAATTAAAAAAAACTATTTTATTATTTACAAAACATGTCATGGTAATATATAGAATTATTTTATTTCCTTAAATATCTCAAATTATGTAACTTTAAATTTTTTTAATATCATTTATATGATTATTCCATAAATTAAATAATTATTGCATCAGTGTTCTGTAATAATTTAAGTTAATTTCTACTTTACTAAAAAAATTAAAAAAAAATACCATAATGAATATAAATATTTTATATTTAAAATATTATTTATAGTCAAACATATCCTTTGGATAACACTAAATTAAAAATATTATAGTTATTAAAAACGCGAGTGTGACATGTTTGACTTTTCTTTAAATAAAGTCATATAGAGGTCATAATATAACAAAAATGGCTAGCAAATTACATATAATCAAATATTGGATGCTTATGGATGAAATGGACTCATACAATAAAATTTAGGTAAGTTTTTAGGTCATTTAATAGTCCTTGTCATTTTGTTTTTAAACTAAGTTACCCAATTTTCCCTTTACCATGGTAATAAAAATTACTAAATTTACTATTCATATTAACCAAAAATAAAAGGGACCTATTTATTAAATTTATACATCATGAATCAAAATATAGAATACATTTTTTGGATCTAAATGGATATGATATGGCACAAATATAAGAGGGGTGAATTTCATGTAAAAAAATTGTATTAAAACCTTTAAGGAAGGTTCTTAGTTTAATACAACGTAAACTAAAACAATTCACAATTCCTCTTATTAAAGAAAATAAATGATCGGACTAACTCTTAGTCTGATTTTGTGATACCATAGGTTACAAAACAATTGTATTCAGGTTGAATACAAATATCAGAGTATATTTAGGGTAAATGATTCTACCATATAGCATATAGAATCAATACTGAAAAGTATAAATTGTAACTGAAACAATTAAAATATAAAATAATACTAATATAAAGAAAAAATAAAATTGTTCTTTTTTTATTACAATAAGCAGCGGGAAGTAAAAAATAAATACAATTCTTTTATCCCAAAGAGTGGGGTATTATTTCACCTAAGATAATAGGTCTGTCTTACCAACACCGGTAAGCCCTTGATACGATGATTGGCATGTCCATCTTGTTATCCTCGAAAGCCCTTGATTATATAGGTAATAGGCACCTCTATTTTTCAAACACTTGAAAGACCTCGATACAATGATCGTTCACACCATCTTCCTATCCCTGGCAGCCCACGATTGTTATCACTTTATTGGACGCACAAAGAAAAACAAAGCACTTATTGAAATACAAAAACTAAGAATGATCGATTCACGTTTTTTAATTTCAAGGCTTTCGCACAAAGCAGGAGAGAAGTCACATAGTCTCTCTCTAGAACTTGGAAGGATAAAAATTTGTTATCTTTTCTTCAAATGACCTCTTACTTATATTCCTCAGGTTCCAATGGTCATATTGTCTCCAACGGTCATATTTCTCTGAAAAATTTAGAGGGAATTGGACACCTGGCATTATAACAGTCATATTGAAACATAAAACATGACATTGTTCAAATTATTTTATAACTAAATCCACAACATATTTTTGGTTAAAATAATAGATATATAAAAATAATAATCATGAGTAATATTGACATAAAATATGAGTTTTGGTGAAAGAATAAAATCATGCAAATGATAAAGGTATGATGATAAGTATGAGTAAGATTTTCAGTAGGTATATAATATAAAGTATTGATACGATGCAAAGTGGGTACGATTTTCATTGTGAGTATGATGGTCAGAGTCAGTACAAGAAACAGAGTAGGTATAATGTAAAGTTAGTACGATAAATAGAGTAGGTATGATATATAGAGTTAGTATGATAAACATAGTGGGTATGATGTAGAGTTAGTACGATAAACAGAGTAGGTATGATGCACAAAGTTAGTATGATGAAATAGTGAATACGACGGATAGTGTGGGTATGATAACCTGAAAATATATAAAAATTAAATCCTTTACTTGGAAATTGAGTACAAAAAGTTTTTTTATTTCCAAAACAAAATACATAAAAGTCAAAAGAATACTTTTGACTTAACAATATCCCCCTTTTTAGAAAGCATAAAACACAAAGTAAAACTAGAAAGAAATACTTATCTCCCCCTAAGTTATGAAAACTCTTCTGAATAAAGAAATGAATAAAACTAACTCCCCCTTAGTAATAGACTTTTTTAAGGATTTTATTCATATAGATTTCCCTTTGTTTTGATTATTTGTTTCTTTAATGTATTACATTTGAGTAAATCATTAATAATTCACTCCTTTGGGAAATCAACCCCTTTGTAAAACTTTCTCCACTTTTATAAAACTTTCTCCCCTTTATGATTTTAAAGAATAATGGGGTAAAATTTTATATCCTGAAAAGTTTATAGAGAAACAAGATACAAAAAAATGGAAATATAAACATAAATCCCATTGAATTATAAATTGTTCAAAGTTTTTCAAAAACAACCAAAAATAAAAAATACAACAAAAACATTCATTTAATATCTCTTTATTTTTCTTTCTTTATCAGCTCGTGGAGAATAGACTTCATCTTCTTTATCCCTTTCTTGTCTTCTGAGATAGAAACACCATGCGATTTGAGAAGCTCTTATTAGTCTGAAAAAAGCTGATCCTAGTTTTTGATGGTGTCTTCTTAAATCATGATCACTTCTTCAATAGTATAAATTTTATCCTAAATATTCTTATTTTCTTTAGCCAACAAGGTTTTTTTTCTTTAACAAGACAATTCCATATTTTAAAGATAAATCCTTTGAAAACCCTGATAGGAAAACATTGAATCTTTCTTATAATTATTTCACTGAATTAGCATCAACACCATGGGTTTTTGGAATATGTTTTAACCTCTCAATAGTTTCTGTATAAAGCTTATTAAAAATGATAGCAAGATCATTTGAAATCCTCTTTAAGTCTTCAATAGACACCTCATGTTCATTCATTAAAATTTTTATTTTGTATGGCCACTTGGTTATCCTGTTACAAGCCTTTTTATGATCAATGGAGTTGTCACTCAAAACTTTTTGATCAGCCTCCACTTTCATCAATTTCTTTCTGAGTTCTCTTACTGAACCAAATTTCTTACTTTTATTCTCTATGATGAAATCAATCTTTCCTTCTATTCTAAGAAGGTAAGGAATATTCTTCTCAATCCTTCTTAAAAGATGGACAATGTAATCACTTTTCTTAAGTGAAATAGTGTGCTTTGAATCTGTGTAATCATCGTAAGATTAATGTTCATGAGATCAGCTAGAGTCTTCAGCAATTGTTTTTCCTTTTCCTTTTTCTTTTTCTTTTTCAAATATATATTCTTCAACTATATCACTAATGATAATGGATTTCTTGGCATGGGAACTTTGAACCATTTGTTAGACCATAGAATATATCTCTGATTGAGTCTCAAGAGATTGTATAGGAGATGGATCGGTATTAGCATTATGTTTTTGAACTCCTTAATTGTGTTTTTGAAGAGAATATTCTTCTCTACTTCTCTTATAACTCTAAAGACATTTGATAAGAAATTCCTCTTCCTATTATTCTTCTCCATCATATTATGAATAATATTGAATAAATTATTGAATATTTTCTTTCCCTTTCTCTAGAATAGTCTGTACGATCAGTTCTAGTGATATTTATTCCGTTATTTGAGCACTAGCCATATCAACACCCTTCAGAATCTTTGAAACATCAAAAAACTTCTGCTTTTCTTTTCAAAAGTTTCTTCATATTCTTCTCATCCTCTAGAGTATCTTCAACCCTTATTTTTTTAGCTGGAGCTTCGGTTGGATCAATAATGAACTGAGGATCACCTTTCTTTATTTCTTCTTTCTTCTTTCTCTGCTTGGCTAAAACCTCTTTACTGTATTTGATTTTATTTTTAGTCTTTGCACCTATTTGAGGATCTGAGTTTTTAGAAGATATAACTGTTGGACCTGATTCCACTAGAAATGGTTTTAATTTTTTTGGTGTCAATTATTACACATCTTTGACAAAAAATTTGACTCGTCATCAAAATTAACATTCAATTTTTTTATTGTATTCTTTCATATCCATGAACCATTCAACTATTTTAATTCTCCTTTCACTGGAAGATTTAAAAACATCAGACTTTCAAGAATAAACTTTGTAAGGATGGTTTGATACATGATTAAGTGAGACTTACTCACTCCTTACATCACATTTTTAATTGTTTTGAAAATTTAACCCAATATATTTACCTTTCTCATATTCACCAGATAATCTAACATAAAGATATCAGAAATATTAAGAGTTTCTCTATCCCCTTTCCTTGAAATAAGAAACCCCTGCATCCATAAAATGATAAACTAATTATCTGCAGAAATATGGGATACCTTTCTTTTCTCCTCATGGATAAAAAATAGTTAACTTTTAGATATTTCTTTACTAAATGTATCAAATTCCTCAGGTATCTTATGAGACTGACAGAAGGAGTCACCTTCAGTAGAGATATTAAGAAAAAGAGCATCTTGATTCACAGACATGGTTACCTTTCTATCATACACTGAAAAACTTATCATCATGTTTTTATCAAAATTCACTATATTATAGAATTTTATGATCTCAACAACAAGAATTGGATCCTGAGATATAGGTTTCTCGACACATAGGTGTTCCCATCCTTGAAACAAAATGATCCTTTTGATCTTAGAATCAAAAATATCAAATAAATCTTGAGTAACTAACCTTTATCTGATGAAATCCAATTCTGATAAAGTCTTTGAAAACATATCATTAGTAGTATTGGAAGAAGACTGAGACATAAATATGATTGAAGAAATAAATAAACGGACTCAGGCTTAAGAAGAGGAGCAGAGCTTCACCGAGAAATTCTGAAGAACCGGTGCGGGTTTGAGGAGGGGGTCCCCTATTTATAGGCCAATTTGGGCAACCATTGGTCTTATAATGTTGAGATTAGAAGATAAAGGATCCAACAATAGAGAAAAAATGAATTTTTTTTAGGTTTTAAATTTTTAAAAAAATGAGAAACAATAACATAAAAGAAAATTAAAACATAAAGAAAAGAGAATGTACCTGTCGAATATTTCAAGAGAGTTTTTTGCTTCATACTAATATGAAAGTAAAAAAACATAATAAAGAAAAGAAATATTCTAAATAAGAAAATTGAATATGATCAAATATCAAACTGATAATTAAGAAATTGAATACAATCGGTTTTTAATCTAATGGAAAACAAAGTCAATACCATATGTTATCAAGCCACTGGAAAACAAAGTCAATATCATAGGTTTTTAAGTCGATGGAAAACAAATTCAATACCATAGGTCGTCAAGAAAATGGAAAAAAAATTCAATACTATAGATTTTCAATCTAATGGAGAACAAAGTAAATACCATAGTTTTTCAAGCCGATGAACAGGGTGAAAAAACTAATAGGCAGAGTGACAAACTAATGGTCAGAGTGTCAAGTTGATAGGAAGAGATTCAAACCAATAGGAAGAGTGTGAATCCGATAGGTAGAGTGTCAAGATGATAGGCAGAGAGTTAAGCTGATAGGTAGAGAGTCAAGACAAATGGCATAAAATAAATATGAAACAAACAAAATAATAAAACAAAGAATTAAAAACAATAAATTTAAGAATTAATATAATATAATATATATATATAATATTAAACAAAAAAATAAAAGGAAAAATATATCACAAAAACTAATGTTCTCCCCCTATAAAGAGGAGTATTTTAATGTAAGGAGATCGTAAAAAAAAAGAAGTGGGTGTGAATGATTAATTTATTGTAATCATTCCTAACATTTATTTAATATATTCCAATCTATCAGAAGGTAAGGGTTTTGTAAAAAAAATCAGCAAGTTTTTCTTGTATTTCTAGGAATTGTAAAAGGATATCTTTTTTTGTGTGTTATCCCTAAGAAAGTGATGAAAATTTTCTATGTGTTTGGAACGGGAGTGATGTAAAAGTTTTTTACTTAAATCAATGGAACTTGTGTTATCACATGATATTTTAGTTTTAGTAAAACTCATGCCATAGTCTGTGAGTGTGTGTTGCATACATAACACTTGAGCACAATAACTTCCAACTTCCATATATTCAGTTTCAACAATAGATAGTGCAACTGAGAGTTGTTTTTTGCATGACCAAGAAACTAAATAATCTCCTAAAAAATTACAAGTTACATAACTAATCTTTCTTCCCATTCTATAACCACCAAAGTCAGCATCTAAAAAAATTTTCAATTCAAAATCATTTCCAGAAGAATAGAAAAGGCCTAATTCCAAAGTTCCTTTTAAATAATGGAAAATTATTTTAATAGCTTTTAAATGGGATTGTTTTGGTTTTTATTGATATCTAGCACATAAGTACACAAAAAACATTAAGTCTGTATAACTAACTATTAAGTATAGTAAACTTCCAATCATACCTCTAAAAGTTGTTTGATCAACTGGTTTCTCAGCTTCATCAAGATCAATGGTGTTTGAGGTTCCAATGAGAGTACTAATACTTTTATTATTATCATATCCATAATTTTTAAGTAAGTATTTGATATACTTATGTTAAGCTATATATGTACCTTCTCATTTTGAGAAATTTTAAAACCAAGAAAGAATGTTAATTCACCCATCATACTCATTTCAAACTCAGACTTCATTAGATTCACAAATGAATCTATCAAAGACTTTTGAGTTGATCTGAAAATGATGTCATCAACATATATTTGAACAATTATAATATTTTTTTCTTTATTTATAAAAAGATTTGGGTTAGTTATTCCCTTAATGTAATTTTTTTGTAAGAATAATCATGTTAACCTACCATACCAAGATCTAGGAGATTTTTTAAGTCCATAAAGGGCCTTGGTATGTTTATAAACATATTTAGGATGTTTTGTATCTTGAAAACTGGGGGTTGATCTACATAGACTTCCTCATGTACATATTCATTAATCAAATCACACTTGACATCCATTTGAAAGAGTCTTAAATTAAAGAATTATTTAACTTCTAATAGAATTATAATATATTTGAGTCTTTCTAATGGATCATGTGTTTCTTCATAGGTTATGCCTTCTTGTTGATTATAGCCTTTAGAAACAAGTCTAGATTTATTTCTTACAATGATACCATTTTCATTGAATTTGTTTCTAAAAACCCATTTTACTCCAATAATATATGTATCGTTAGGTTTTTAAACCAAGGTCCAGACTTTATTCCTTTCGAATTAATTTAGTTCATCTTGAATGGCTTTTATCCAATCTTTATTACCTAAAGCCTCGCTCGAAGTTTCAGGTTCAAATTGAGATAGAAAAGCAAGATGTTCTATTTTTTTCTTAAGGAATTTCTAGTCATTACTTGTTGATTTACATCACTGATGATGTTATCACTGGGATGATTCCTAAGTAATAATTGATTTGGATTTCTTAAAACCTACTCATCAACATAAGGTAGAAATTCTTCAGGTGTAAATGTCTCAGAAGAAATTTCTTGCGTATTTACAATGTTTGAAGGATCTTCTATCAAAGCTTGACATTCAGTTTTGGAAAACACTTTAGAAGCAACAATTTGAGGTTTTTTTTAAAACAAAAGGATTTTATTCATCAAATTTAACATGTATTGTTTTATCAAAAACATAAGTAGTTTTATTAAAAAATTTATTAGACTTAGAAGTAGTGGAATAACCTAAAAATATTCCTTCATCACATTTAGGTGAAAAATTATGTAATTTATCTTTTGTATTTAAAATAATACTTTTAAACTAAATACTTTGAAGTATGAAACATTTGGTTTTCGTCCTTTCCACAACTCATAAGAAGTTTTATTAAGAAAATGTCAAATTAAAACTCGATTTATAGTATAATAAGTAGTACTAACAGCTTCTACCCAAAAATGTTTTTCTATTGAGTATTCACTCAACATGGTTCTTGTTATCTCTTGAATAAATCTATTTATTCTTTTAATAACACCATTTTACTGAGGTGCTCTTTGTGCAAAAAGGTTGTGAGTAATACCTTTTTCACTACAAAAAGTTTCAAAATTAGAATTTACAAATTCTCCACCATGATCACTTGAGATAGTTATAAATGGTATGTTTTTCTCATTTTTGATTTTTTTATCAAAATATTTAAATAAACAAAAAGATTCTAATTTTTTAGCGATAAAATTTACCCATGTAAACCTAGTGTAGACATCAACTAGAACAAATACATAGTACTTGCCTCTAATACTTCCAATTTGTGTTGGACCAAAAAGATCCATGTGCACTAACTATAATGAATCAGTAGTTGTGACATCACTAATTAATTTAATGCTTTAATTATGTTGTTTTACATACTGAAAATGGTTAAAAACTTTAGAAGAATTAAATCTAAGCTCAGGTAAATATTTAACAAGTCCTTTCATAGAGAGTTTATATAAGTTTCTAAAATTACAGTGTACTAGTCTTTTATGCCATAACCAAGATTGGACTTCCATTGCACTTAGAAAAGGTAAGTCTTGGCTCCTAAGGTCTTCTAAGTTCAAAGTGTAAATATTCACATACCTTTGGGTAGATAAAATTAATTCATCCATGAAATTGTGAACTATACATTTATCATTCCAAAAATTCACAAGGTAACCCTCATCACATAATTGAATTATGATAATGAGGTTGTTCTTAACACCATCAATAAATAAAAAATTTTAAAACATAATTTTACCAAGAAAAACAATTTCATCTATACCAACATTCTTTCCTTGATCATTGTCTCTGAAGGTAACTTTTCCACCTTTTGTCTTGATAACTTTTTCAAAGAAGTTTCTATTTCCAGTCATATGCCTGGAACATTCACTATTCATGTACCATGTATTATTGTTGTTTCTTATTTTTTTTCCTGAAACAAATACAATTAGACTTTTATAATCCACATTTTTTTGGATCCATAAATGTTAGAAAGAAATATTTTTAGAATCCGTATTTGTTTTGAAAAATGTGCTTTATGGAAACCCAAAGATTTTTTTTATTTAAAGAACAATTTTTATTCTAATGACCACTACTTTGACACCTAGTGCAGAATGGGGCCTTTTGGGGAACAAAATATTTATTTTTAAAAACTATTTTTGAATGATTGTAACCAATTCTTTAACTATCACTATGAGGTTGAATTTGGGAACACATTTTATCAAAATTTTCTTTCCCAAATGTTAAATTAGATAAAATTTTCTTCAAAGAAAAAATCTCAGATTTTAGTCTGATGACTAAATTATTATTTTCATTTATATTAGTTTTAGAATTTATTTTTTCTTTTAAAATAGTTTTCTTAGAAATTATATTATCAAAATCTTTATAAAGTTTTTTCTTTTCAAAATTCACTTTGTCAAGGTTTTTAGAAAAAAACTTTATATCAAGAGTTTTAGAATCAAGATCTTTAGAGAGATCTGATACTTCTCTTATTAAAATAAAAATCCTAGTATTTGATTTTTTAAGTATTCTAAAAACTTTACAATTATCATTTTCTAGAATTTTAGTAAATCTAGATACTTCTTTAGAAGAAGGTGAAGAATTATCATTTTCTAATGAGGATGTTTCTTCATCAGAAGAATGATTTTCATCAGGATAATTGTTACTCAAAGAAATATTAGTAAGTGATTCAAAAAAATTTACCTTGTAAATTAAGAAATGATAATGAGTTTTGGAAAAGAGACTAATATTCTTGATATTTGATATAACACTTTCAGAAGTGTCTTCAGAAGAATCACCTCCACTAACACTCTAGGAGTCATTTTGTAACGACCCAAACATTTATTAATAAAAATTTATCTTAATATAATTAAATGTATTATTATTTAAAAAAATTATATAAAATATATGAACTTCCTTGGTTTAATGTTTTTTGATTTTAAAATACCATTAAGAATTTTTACCATTACTAATATAGTCGTTGAACAATAATCACGTGATTAGTATAAATATAGGGCTTTAACAAATCCAATTTACTCAAACAAAGAAAGATATAGCCTCAACCATTATAATTGCTCCATAAAAATCCCATTTGTTGAATATCGGAAAGGAGGTAGCATCACTGGGCTTCACTCTTTACCAATTCCAAGTCAATCTTCAACACGTTAATCTTGAACAAAACTGCCTATGAGAGAAGTGGAAGTTAATAAATATTACCACTCAAGTGATGTTATTCGAGCTGCCCCAATAGTCTATTACCATCACACACCTTACCCTTAGGTCTTATGTGGGTGTTATAAGTTTTTATGTAACAATAACCTAACATATGATTATGTGTATTATTTTTGTATAGAATAAATAATATACATTTATTTTATTATTATTACTTTGTAAGTGATTTTTAAAGCACAAATAGTATTTTTAGTTAATATTCAAATTCAATTGAGAATTCTATTTTGATGAATTAATGGATTTTTGAATTAAATAATATTTTAATAAAATATTATTACTAAATTACTTTTTATTAAATATAAATGATCGTATAATTTTTATGAATGCAATTGTAATTTTTATTAATGTTTGAAATCTGTTTTTGTCAAAACCCATGAATTTTTTATAAATGTCAGTTTTTATATTAAAATTAAAAAATTCACATATTTAGAAAATTATTTTGATAAAATGAATATCATTTTTGGATTCAAAATGTCAAAATTATCTAATAGTTAATTTTTCAGAATTTTCTGAGACAGTCAAATATTTTGGTAGAAATTAAATACTCTTTAAATATATAATGTGTTTTATGACATCATAATGAGCCGATAGTGATTTAATAAAATACTATAAAAGGTATATTCTTACAATATATTTTTAAAATTTAAAATAATGTGATTTTAGATTTTTTTTTTTTTTTTGATTAATTTTATGGTGCCTTAGTGGACCCTCCAAGACTTATAAAATATTTTAACTTTTTAGAATGATTTCCTTGAGAGTGTGACTCACCTTCACATAAGAAAGCCTAATATTTTAATAAGTTTGGAAATTGGCCTTATAAAATAATTTTTTTCACTCCACTTTGTCAAAAAAACATGGGTAAAAACAATGGGATGGTTTGTAGCTTGTCCAAAACCTAAATAATAAAGAATTATCTCTTCTTTCCTATATAAACCCACTCAATCTCCCTTTTATCTTCACTAAAAACCCTTGAAGAACGTACCTACTCTTCCCTCCTCTATCTATAATCCTCCCAAGGCACCCCAATCTCCCAATAAGCCTCTCTTAAGCCTCTCCCAAGCCTTTGGGATCACACTTCCAAGTAAGGTATTTCTTCCTTTCTCATTTTTTTCCAAGTTTCTTTATGTTGTTATACCCTTTTAATTTCAATTAAAAATGTTAGGGTATGATTTATAATCTCCCCTATACTTCCCTCCTTATTTTTAAATGATGATAGATCCCTTTATCTCTCATTAATGCCTCCCATGTACTCCTATTACCATGTCGAAATTTCATAAGGGATTTATCTCTCCTCATTTACATTCATGTAATTCTTTTATATTATGCATCTAAATTCCATTAAATATGTTGGGATATTATGTTCCATAAGCCCCTTACTATCTATTTCATTTATAAATTATGAGATACCTCTTTCCCTCTCATCAACCCATTTTACTATTTCTATTTGATGCCATTATGCTACCAAAGTGACACCAAAATTTCTCATGCCAAAATCATCATGTAAGTGAATACCATACCCATTTCTCTATCAAGGGTATTCACATTTATGAACATTCACTTATTGATTGAGGAATTATATTTATTTATTCCACGTCTCTTATTCATGGAATAAATTATTATGTTTAGTGAATCCATGTTGTATGATCTATGTGGCATAGTTATGCATAAAATGAAATGATTAAGAAGGGAGTGCCCTGATAGTGCACAAATACATTAGGTAAAGAATAGTATCATGATACACCATGGGAAATGATGGTTTAATAATACTAATTCAAGTGCAATGAGATTTTACTCATGCTAATTCAATTGCAATGATGTTTTACTCATGATCCATGTGTAATGAGTCGTGGATCATGCTAATATCATGTTAAATGTTATTGGAACAACTCTATGTTATAATAATCATGTTATATCATGACTTTATGTTCAGGTTTCTCTTATGCTCCATTGATATGATTTTTTCCTAACATTTATTTTATTATTCATTTTATTCCTTGTTTATTCCCTTACTAGGCTTTATATCTCACCCTTTTCTTATGCGTGTCCTCAGGTTATCCCATGCAATGCTAAGTACAACGGAATTTTGTGGTCATGTAAAAGAAGTTTTCAATAAAGGTGATATATTTTATGTTTTAAGTTGTTATGTAATGTTCCTAATTTCCCAATACACTAGACCTCTCAATCATCAGAGTTGTCTTAAATGCAATTTTATGTAATAAATCATGTCTAAGTGTGTAATAAAGAGAAGGGTTCTTATAGTTGGTATCAGAGGATGGGTTTAGTTATTTTTGGGATCAATATTAGAAAAACCTATTGAAATCCTTAGGGATAAGACTAATTATAATAAAATCATCCCTAAATTTTGGTGATTATATAATAAGTTTTCTATCAAAAAAATACATCCATGTTTGGATACAAACAAGTAAAGGTGGCTCTAGCACAGATGTATCTATGGGTAAAACCCAAAAACACCATTTTGAGCTAGACTCAAATGGGAACTGGTGCATGAAAACGAGCCTTGCTACACTCTTGGTTTGACACTCTCAGGCGATATTATTTTTTAAATTCATAATCTTAGTAAAAACCATTAATAATGGAATAAAAAATGCCCCTAAGAATATATGTTGGGAAGTAGATCATGGATAACATAGATTGAAGCCTATAAATTAATAAGTTAATGAAATAAATGTAATCTATAAGTTATCCTTTTTTCATTGGATTCCCCTTTATGTGTTACCCTTAACTTTCCTTTCATTCCAGAAAATGGCCAATAATAGGAGGACTAAGGCTAACAACAGATGTGAAGATCAATGTGATGATTGTTCTAATGACATGCCCAATCTAATGGAAGTGGGAATTACAAAGTTTTTCATGATGAACTCTCAGTTAACTCAAGTTTTGAATAGAAACGTGAGTCAAGAGGATTATCCAACCCCCTAAGAAATAACAAGCTACAATCGAGAGCTTCATGAGACAAAGGCCTCCTACTTTCAATGGATCATATGATCCCTCAATCGCCGAAAAATGGATCAACTCCATTAAGAATATCTTATTCATCCTTTAATGTACCGAACAAGAGACGATTATTTTGGATACTTATCGTATGGAGGGTGAATCTGATAAATGGTTTACATTGATCAAAAATATAAAGCATGGGGAAGAGATCGAGGCATTGGAATGGAAGAATTTATAGAAAATGTTTTTTGATAAATATTTTATATGCACCTTCTGACTTAAGATTGAAAGGGACTTCATTTACCTTAATCTAAAAGATGACGAATCCATCAGTGCGTACAAGGTAAACATTACAAGGCTTTCATGATATGCCTTTGGATTTTTCATTCCCCCCTGAATGCAAGGTTGATAGATTCTTTGGTGGGCTAAAACCTAGCCTATGGAAATCCCAAGAGATCCGTGACTTTGATAGCTATGAGGAAATTTTCTGATTTTCCCTCAAAGTCAAAATGGAGATCAGAGAATCCCAGGTGTATCATGGGGATAATAAGCATAAAGTGGAATTTAATTATGGAGATCTGATGGATAAATCCAATGTGTAATGGCCCGGACCTCTCCGGCCCATTCCTTTTTCAAAAAGAGGGTCTTGAAGTGTTATGGAGGGTAAAATGGACTTTTCCCACACTTTCCATAATTTTGTAAGTACACGCCGTGTAGTGTGAGTACATGTCGTGTACCACCTTGCCGAGTATACCCCGTGTTCAAGGTCGTGTCCTTGCTGTGTGAAAGAAATGGGTACACACCATGTACCCCAAACTACACGTTGTGTACCCCCTCGCCGGGTATACCCCATTTAGAAGCTCATGTCATTGTCGTGTGAAGTAAATGGGTACACGCCATGTACCCTAAACTACACGTCGTGTAGTCCCTCCCCGCGTATGCATTACCAGTCAACGACCGTGTTCCATGTTGAAGCCGTGTCTTTGCCGTGTGAAATAAATGGGTACACACCGTGTGACCAAACTACATGTCGTGTTGTCCTTCCCTGCGTATGCGTTACCCTCAAACCGTGTGTTGACCAGTCAACGGTCATAGAGCGGTGTTGGAAGCTGCGTGGAGACCGTGTGAAATAACCGAGTACACGCTGTGTACCATAAAGTACTCAACATGTACTTTTACTTTTCTTGCCTATAAAAGGAGGGGTCCCCTCCTCCTTTTCAACACACCCCTCTCCTCCCCTCTCCTCTGAGCAGAGCTCTCCCAAGAGACTCGAAGGCTCCTTTTTCTTCCATAACTTCTTTGTTCGAGCTCCGATTTACGATCCATCAGCGGCCACGGGATCGTAACAACGAGGCAGAACTTCTGAGCTTGGATCCGTTGTCTTTCCTTCAGCATTTCCTTTCCAACTTCTACCCGAGGAGGTTTTGACGGGTTTCGACAGAAGTGACGGACGCCGACGAACATCTTCTAAAGTTTATCCGGGGAAGCGTTGTGATCAGAAACTATTGAGGTAGGGGTCTTACCTTTGTCTCTCTAATTTGTGCATCATGGGGGGTGGGTGTCCTCTTGTTTACATGAAACACATTTGAACCGGTGTAATAAAGATAATAATTGGCTTATACAATGGGGATGGTATGTTTGTGAATGCAGTTACTTTTCTTTATATCATGTGATATTATATTGTGAATTGAATAGGCTTATGCCTACTGAAAATCACGGTCGTTGGGAGCCTTTTCTTGTGCAATTAAATGTTGCCCTATTTTCTAGACAGTTTTTTGTGAATGGAAACTTTGTAGAATGTGGAAATTGGTTAATCACGTAAATTTGGATAATTAAATGAAAATATGGAACCCTTGTGTGATCACCCCGGTTGAACAAAATGGAATAATGAACATGTGGGTGTTGGATTGGTTATGTGGTGTGTGAAAGGGGGGGTGAACCCTGGGTTGTTACAAACAGAACGGGCAGCGGGGCTGCGATAAATGGTGTTAAAGGGGTAATGATGTATGGGTTTTGGTGTGGTTATGGGGGTTGGAAGCGGGGATGCAGGGATGGGCTTGAATGTGAACGGACTATGGGTTGTGAATAATAAATAAAAGTGGGAGAGTTAATGAATTGTGGGTCATGGTAATGGAATGGGATTAATAATCAATGGGTTGGTTGGTTGTTAAAAAGGGACTTGGTTGTGTTGCTTGTGTTTTCCTAACTTGATTTGTGGATGCTAGGGATATGTTTTACGAATGATCTATGTGGTTGTTTGTGGATAGTTGACCAGTAGTTAAGGAACTAATAAACTAATTCTGATGAAACGTGAAAACCTAAATGGGGTTGGGGTTTTTTGTTGTATGCATGCTTTGTAGTAACAGTGTCGAGGCACATGATCAGTTTCTCTGTTTAGAAGACATAGGTTGGGTTGTGTGTTTGGTATACATATATATATCTGTATCTTTTGTGTTTCATTTCACCCCACCCATGTTGAGCACTTAGTGTCGAACACTCCCATTTCATGGGAGAGGGTTCTTTCCCTTAGTTACTAGCTCCTTTCTGCTCCTTCTTCCCTAGGCTGTGATGACTTGAGGCAACCTTACACCTAAGACCCTTTAGGTAGGTTTCGATTGGGGTGGTTATAGCCCAAGACTCTTCGGGCATGTTTTACTATTTCCTAAGAATCTTCAGGATGAGGCCCAGGTGTGTGCGGGCGGGGAGAGTGTGGCAGCGTCAGGATGTTCACTGTTAGGAAGAGTAGCTAACTAAAGGGGAATGGTGTGGGGTACCCAATACTCTTGTTCTTATATACTACTACCTGTTTTGATTGTGTTTTTGGTGAGTGTGGCTGGTAAGGTTGGGTGTATAGAATTCCTTGCTAGTTTTCTTCTGTTGTTCTCACAGGACATTAGGATGTATCCCCACTTGTGCACAAGAGCTTTATGTTTCCCTAATGAGTATACTTGTATGCTCACCCTACGTTTACTTTCAGGTTTCCAGGAGGACTACCAGGGTCGTACGGGACCACTACTAGTCGGGATAGTTGGAGTTGCTGCAGTTTGTTGTACTTGCTTCTTTTGGTATTATACTTTTGAGCTTTCCTATAATTGTACCTTATTTCAGAACCATTTAAACATGCATGTGGGATTGGTTTGGGTTTATTTCTTTACACTTGTTCTTTTTATTTTTGGTGTATGACTTGTCCTATTTCCCAATCTTAAATAATAAAAAGGGTAATGCCTCCCATATTTGTGAAAACTCGTACCCTTGGTGCTAGTCGCCACCCTGGGGCCTACTGGAGGCGGGATTTGGGGGTTATTATCTCCCTTTCACCATTGTCAGCTCAGGAGGGGCATCCTTGGTGGGAGGGGTCGTGACAGAATGGTATCAGAGGCTGATGGTTGAGAGATAGGATGGAGTCTGGAGTTAGGAATACTGAGGATTTCATGGGATGGTAGGGCAACAGTGTTGGTTAATCTTGGTGCGTGACATAGGCCAGGGAAGACCGGCTAGGACATGGGATTTTAGGGCCCCCCGTGATCTGATGCAAGGACTCTGAGCCTACCAAACGACCAAGTGAGACCACATTGATTGCAGGGTAGAGACCCTAGGGAAGGTATATGCATCATCATGATTTTGTTTTACTTGATTTGGGTGTTCTGTGAAAGAAATTAAAATAATGTGATAAAATAAAACCTTGAGAAGTTTCCTTACTACCTGGGCTTAGGAAATCCTTGTTTACCGTACAGCTATGGCACCTGGACGTCGTCCCGGGTGGCTCAGATGGCCGAGGCCCAGCAGATCCAGGCGGCCGATCAGTTGAGGATTGACCAAGAGGAGGAAGATAGCTAGTGGCAGAAGACTCTCCGTTCTTTCCAGCGGTAAACCCTCAAGAAGTACGTTGGTAGTACTTCAGATACAGAGATGGAGGGGTGGCTTGAGGAGCTAGGGATCGCTTTTACCTTGATCTGTGCTTCGAGGGAGTACTGGGTTCCCCTAGCAGTCAGTCAGCTGAGAGGCACGGCGCGACAATGGTGGAAGCTCTACCTTGGAGAGAGGATAGAGGCAGAGGTTCCATGGCCTGACTTTGGGAAGGAATTCGAGAGGGATTCCTTTCTTCCATGATCAAGGCGGAGAAGCGACAGGAGTTACTCTCCCTTCAGCAGGGGAGTCTGTCAGTACGAGAGTTAGATATCAAGTTCAAGGATCTCCTACGCTTTGCTCCGGATCTCTTTCCGGATGAGGAGTCTCAGGCGAGACATTTGGAGGAGGCGCTTCGCCCTTCACTTCAGTATGTTGTCACCCCCTTCACCCTTCTGACATACTTGGCGGTACAGAAGAAGGTAGAGGTTGTAGAGAGGATGCACTCGCTGGGAGGTGCACCACGAGAGGGGATCCAGCTGGGCTCATCGAAGGGGAAGGTAGTCAGCAGCAGGTCTCCTGCGACGGGACCTTCCAGGTTCAGGCCAGTGGGGAGTAGGCCCCAGCAGTTCCAGTTCAGATCTTCGGGTCCTCATCCCTTTTTCACGAGCTCAAGACCGAAGTGTTTTTCTTGTGGAGGGTTCGAGCATGTTTAGAGTCAGTACCCGACCCGAGCTCAGTACGGTGGAGGTGGGAAGGTTCAGCGCCCACCTTAGAAGCACCAGTTGTCGGCGAGGCCCTTCTAGCAGCAGCAGGACCATGCTCCTCTGAGGGCAGACTTTGTGGGAGGAGGCCGACCTCAGGGTGCTCCTCATGGACCTCGACCAGGGCATGGTCGGGGAGGTGGACGACATCAGAGAGGCAGAGGAGCTGGGTGTGGACAGTTGCACGCAGTAGATTTGACAGCTCCAGCAGGACCAGAGGTGGTGCGAGGTACGATTTGTTTGTTCAGCACTCATGTTTCTGCTTTGTTTGATTCGGGAGCTTCACACTCCTTTTTTGCACCTGGTCTAGCCCATGCTTTGGGACTAGATGTAGAGATACTTTCTGTACCATTGGTTCTAAGTACACTAGTTGGAGGCCAGAACAGTGTATCTTGTGTTTTCCGGAGATGTGGGCTGACGTTGGGACCACATCAATCTAGTGGGGACCTTCTTCTGTTACAGATGCAGCCATACGATGTCATCCTAGGCATCGACTGGTTGTTTTCTATTAGTGTCATTATCGACTGCTTCCGGAGAAGAGTTGTGTTCTCCGAAGTGGATGGGCAGTGGGTATCTTTTGTTGGCGATATGATCTATCATGTAGGAAGCCGGCATGTAGAGCCTCTCATTTCCTTATTAGACGGGTTATCAGTGGTTCCAGCTGATACAGAGATAATGGATGTCCTGGAGGTTGTTGGAGAGTTCCTCGATGTTTTTCTCGAGGTGGTTGTGACTCTACACCCCCCCCCCCCCCCGACGTGATGTTGAGTTCAGGATAGACTTACAGCCTGGTGCCCGTCCGATTTCGATGGCCCCTTATCGGATGGCACCTTCGGAGTTGTGGGAGTTGTGGATTTAGATTGATGATCTGATGGAGAAGGGTTTTGTTTGACCCAGCGTGTCTCCATGGGGTGCTCCAGTTCTGTTCGTGAAGAAGGCAGATGGTGGTCTCAGGTTATGCATAGACTACCGAAGGTTGAACCAGGTAATGGTCAAGAACCGTTACCCCTTCCAAGGATAGATAATCTCTTTGACCAGCTAAGGGGAGCAGGTTGGTTTTCTAAGATTGATCTACGATCGGGATATCATCAACTGAGGGTAAAGGACAGTGACATCTCAAAGACGGCTTTCAGGTGTAGGTATGGGCACTTCGAGATTGTAGTGATGTCGTTTGGAGTTACGAATGCACCGGCTGTGTTCATGGGACTTATGAACTTTGTCTTCCGAGAGTTTCTAGACTGGTTCATCATTGTGTTTTTCGATGATATCCTGATCTACTCAATATCAGAGGAGGAGCACGTTGATCATCTTAGGGTAGTCTTGGAAGTCCTTTGACACCACCAGCTTATGGGAAATTGTCGAAGTGTAAGTTCTTGAAGCAAGAAGTACACTTCCTTGGGCAAGTGGTGTCTCAGCATGGAGTGTTAGTGGACCCGTCGAAGGTAGAGGCAGTTGTTTCTTGGGCATCACCCAAGAGCATGGCAGAATTTTGTAGTTTCCTGGGGTTAGCAGGTTACTATCGGAGGTTCGTTTCGGACTTCTCTCGAGTTGCAGCTCCATTGACAACTTTGACTAGGAAGAACCAGGTATTCCTATGGAGCGATCAGTTCCAGGAGGCTTTCGACTACCTGAAGGAGAAGTTGTTCAGTGCTCCCGTACTCAGGTTTCTAGAGTAAGTATTGTTGTATGAGGTGTTTTTTGATGCTTCTGGCCTTGGTTTGGGGTGTGTGCTGATGCATAAGAAGGGTGTGATTTGTTATGGGTCTAGGCAGTTACTCCCTCATGAGCGTAACTATGCCACCCATAACCTAGAGCTTGCAGCAGTAGTGTTCGCACTGAAGTTGTGGCGACATTACCTCTTTGGGGAGCACTTTTTGGTATTCTCATATCACAAGAGCATGTGTTATATCTTCTCTCAGTGTGACCTGAACTTACGGCAGCGGAGATGGGTCGATTTTCTCTAAGACTATGACTTTGAGATCTCTTAAACTGAAGGTAAGGGCAACGTTGTGGCTGATTCCCTGAGCAGGAAGTCGTATAAGGAAGTGGTTCGGGAATCCGCTGATGCTTGGAAAGCAATGGGAGAGTTTTCCACCTTGCACTTGGATGCAAGTGTAGAAGGTGTTAGAGGCTGTTTGTTTCAGATGACGGTGCAGTCCTCCTTGTTGCAGCAGGTAGAAGAGTCTCAGTGGGGGGACTCCGAGGCGGAAGTAATGTGGGATCGTGTCGATCAGGGAAATGCTCCAAAGTGATGGTCAGAGGATAGCAGATATCGGATGCTTTTCCATGGAAGGTTGTTTGTTCTGGAGGCGATGCGTGAGGTAGTTCTCTGTGAGTTCCATAGCTCAGCCTTGGCGGTACATCCAGGAGTTTCAAAAATGTACCGAGGCATGAGGGAACAGTTTTGGTGGCCCGGGGTGAAATGGGCAGTGGCAGAGTTTGTGGATAAATGCCTAGTGTGTCAGCAATTGAAGGTTGAACACCGTGTTCCCAGTGGTTTGTTTCATCCTTTAGATGTCCCCGATTGGAAGTGGGATTACATCTCAATGGACTTCTTCACAGGACTACCCAGATCTCAGGGTGATTATGACGCTATCTGGGTAGTGGTGGATCGACTGACGAAATCAGCTCACTTCTTAGCAATTAAGGAGTCGGGCCCAGTGAGTACCTTAGCACAGAGGTACGTAGATGAGCTAGTGAGTTTGCATGGAGTTCCGAAGACTATCGTCTCAGACCGGGATACTCGGTTTACCTCACGAGTCTGGAGGGGGTTACAACATACTTTTGGCACCCAGCTACGCCTTAGCACTACTTTCCACCCCCAGACTGATGGGCAGACAGAGCAGACTATCCAGACATTGGAGGAAATGCTGCAAGAATGCGTTCTATATTTTGGAGGATCATGGGTACGACAATTTCCTTTAGTAGAGTTTGCCTACAACAGCATCTTCCACTCTACTATTGGCATGGCACCATTTGAGGCTTTGTATGGAAGACCATGTCGTTCACCCATTTGCTGGGCAGAGGTTGGTGAGACAGGTGCTCTTGGGCCAGAGGTAGTACAAATCACCACGGAGAAAGTCCAGATTGTACGTGAGAGGATGAAAGCGTCTCAGGACCGACAAAAGTCTTATGTTAATCGTCGAAGGAGGCCCTTGGAGTTTGAGGTGGGAGATCATGTGTTCTTGAAGGTTTCCCCTCGACGGGGGCAGCGGAGGTTCGGTAAGGGGAGTTAGCTCTCCCCTAGGTTCATCGGACCTTTTGAGGTGCTGAGGCGAGTCGGCGAGGTGGCATATCAGCTAGCCCTGCCACCTCATTTGGAGAAGGTTCATGACGTCTTCCAGGTCTCCCAGCTTCGTCGGTACTTACACGACAACTCTCACGTTATCGACTGGGGAGAGTTAGATATGGGAGATGATGGGACCTTCGAGGAACGACCAGTCAGAATCGAATATCATAAAGAGAAGGTTCTCCATGGATGAACCATTCCCTTGGTTCGCGTGTTGTGGAGGTATGGCGGCCTCGAGGAGAGCACTTGGGAGCGGGAGACCCAGATGCACGCTCAGTACCCAGAGTTGTTTTGACTTATGTTTGCTTTGTTCTTCTGAGATTTGTTTTGATATTATACTATGTACCTTTGATGTATGGAATTCTTGGCTTGTCGGTTATGAGACCTTTTATTTCCTTGTTCTCTGGGAGTGTGTAACATGTCTGGGCGTGTGGGGAAGGGAAACACCGGATCCTTAATCGAGACGCATTAATACGAATGCGATTGAACCCGTGCAGGCGAGTGAGTGCCACCTAAAGCAGATAATATCTCGACATAGGAAAAGGAATTTTCCCCAAACCATGTGTTCGGGCAGTGTGTGGGTTGTGCGGTGTTGGGGGCAGTGTGAGTTGAAAAATCCTAATGTATGGAAGTGGTGAGACCCGATTCTTAACAGAGACGCATTAATGAGGATGCGATTAAACCCGTATAGGCGAGTCAGTGCCGCCTAAAGCGGATAATATCTCGATATAGGAGAAGGAATTCCTAACACCTATAATTAGGGTTGGTGGTTGGGTTTCTGTTATAACAAGAGCCCTAAGAGGTATCTTGTTGGGTTCCTCTGGGATGGTTTTGAATTCTCGGGGATGAGAATGTTTTAAGAGGTATCTGATGTAGTGTCTCAGACCTCTCTGTCCCATTCCTTTGTCAAAAAGAGGGTCTTGAAGTGTTTTGGAGGGTAAAATGGAATTTTCTCACACTTTCCAGAATTTTGTAAGTACACGCCGTGTAGTGTGAGTACACACTGTGTACCACCTTGCCGAGTATACCACGTGTTCAAGGCGGTGTCCTTTCCGTGTGAAAGAAATGGGTACATTCCATGTACCCCAAACTACACGACGTGTACCCCCTCGCCGGGTATACCCCATGTGGAAGGCCATGTCTTTGCCGTGTGAAGTAAATGGGTACACGCTGTGTACCCTAAACTACATGTCGTGTAGTCCCTCCCTGCGTACGCATTACCAATAAATGACCGTGTGTCGTGTTGAGGTTGTGTCTTTTCCGTGTGAAATAAATGGGTACACCCCGTGTGTCCAAACTACACACTGTGTTGTCCTTTCCCGCGTATGTGTTACCCTCAAACCGTGTGTTGACCAGTCAACGGTCACGGAGCTGTGTTGGAAGCCGCGTGGAGACCGTGTGAAATAATCGAGTACACATTGTTTACCATAAATTACACACTGTGTACTTTTGCTTTTCTTGCCTATAAAAGGAGGGGTCCCTTCCTCCTTTTCAACACACCCCTCTCCTCCCCTCTCCTCTGAGCAGAGCTCTCCCATGAGACTCGAAGGCTCCTTTTTCTTCCATAACTTCTTTGTCCGAGATCCGATTTACGATCCACCAGCGGACACGGGATCGTAACGACGAGGGGGAACTTCTGAGCTTGGATCCATTGTCTTTCCTTCGGCCTTTCCTTTCCAACTTCCACCCGAGGAGGTTTTGCTGGGTTTCGACAGAATTGACGGACGCCGACGAACGTCTTCTAAAGTTTATTAGGGGAAGCGTTGTGATCAGAAGTTGTTGAGGTAGGGATCTTACCTTTGTCTCTCTAATTTTTGCATCACGCGGGGTGGTTGTCCTCTTGTTTATGTGAAACACATTTTAACCGGTGTAATAAAGATAATAACTGGCTTATACAATGGGGATGGGATGTTTGTGAATGCAGTTGCTTTTCTTTATATCCTGTGATATTATATTGTGAATTGAATAGGCTTATGCCTACTAAAAATCACGGTCATTGGGGGCCTTTTCTTGAGCAATTAATTGTTTCCCTATCTTCTAAACCATTTTTTGTGAATGGAAACTTTGTGGAATGTGTAAATTGATTAATCACGTAAAGTTGGCTGATTAAATGAAAATCTTGAACCCTTGTGTGATCACCCCGGTTGAACAAAATGGAATAATTAACATGTGGGTGTTGGATTGGTTACATGGTATGTGAAAGGGGGGGTTAACCTTGGGTTGTTATGAATAGAACGGGCAGCAGGGCTGCGATAAATGGTCTTAAAGGGGTAATGATGTACGGGTTTCGGTGTGGTTGTGGTGGTTGGAAGCGGGGCTGTAGGGATGGGCTTGAATGTGAACGGACTATGGGTTGTGAATAATAAATAAAAGTGGGAGAGTTAATGAATGGTGGGTCATGGTAATAGAATGGGATTAATAATCAATGGGTTGGTTGGTTGTTAAGAAGGGACTTGGTTGTGTTGCTTGTGTTTTCTTAACTTGATTTGTGGATGGCAGGGATATGTTTTATGAACGATCGATGTGGTTGGTTGTGGATAGTTTCCCAGTAGTTAAGGAACTAATAAAATAATTCTACTGAAACGTGAAACCCTAAATGGGGTTGGGTTTGTTTGTTGTATGCATGCTTCGTAGTAGCAGTGCCGAGGCACATGCCCAGTTTCTCTATTTAGAATCCATAGGTTGCGCGGTGTGTTTGGTATACATATATATATCTGTATCTTTTGTGTTTTATCTCACCCCACCCATGTTGAGCACTTAGTGTCGAACACTTCCATTTCATGGGAGAGGGTGTTTTTCCCTTAGTTACTAGCTCCTTCCTGCTCCTTCTTCCCTAGGCTGTGATGGCTTGAGGTGACCTTACACATAAGACCCTTCAGGTAGGTTTCGATTGGGGTGGTTCTAGCCCAAGACTCTTCGGGCAGGTTTTACTGTTTCCCAAGAATCTTCGGGATGAGGCCCAGGTGTGTGCGGGTGGGGAGAGTGTGGCAGCGTCAGGATGTTCGCCGTTAGGAAGAGCATCTAACTAAAGGGGAATAGTGCGGGGTACCCAATACTCTTGTTCTTATATACTACTACCTGTTGTGATGGTTTTTTTTGTGAGTGTGGCTAGTAAGGTTGGGTGGATAGAATTCCTTGCTAGGTTTCTTCTATTGTTCTCACGGGACATTAGGATGTCTCCCCCCTTGTGCACGAGAGCTTTAGGTTTCCCTACTGAGTATACTTGTATGCTCACCCTAAATTTACTTTCAGGTTTCCAGGAGGACTACCAGGGCCGTGCGGGACCCTACTAGTCGGGACAGTTGGAGTTTCTACAGTTTGTTGTACTTGTTTCTTTTGGTATTGTACTTTTGAGCTTTCTTGTACTTGTACCTTGTTTCAGAACCATTTAAACATGAATGTGGGATTGGTTTGGGTTTATTTCTTTACACTTGTTCTTTTTCTTTTTGGTGGATGACTTGTCCTATTTCCTTATCTTAAATAATAAAAAGGGTAATGCCTCCCATATTTGTGAAAACTCATACCCTTAGTGATAGTCGCCACCCCCGTGGCCTACTGGAGGTGGTACTCAGGGGTCATTATCTCCCTTTCACAATTTCCAGCTCAGGAGGGGCATCCTTAGTGGGAGGGTTTCGTGACACAATGGTTCTAAGAAATTACAGCACCCTGCTTTCTATAGGTGAGGAAAGAAGTACTCCAGAAATTGCCTGAAGGGGGTGAGGAAATGATTTAGGTGTGGAATAGAAGGACAGCTAGACATTAATTTCCATCAAGAAAAACCTGTTGTTTAGACAGAGCATAGAAACCCTCCATTTGACCCTCAATACATTTTTCATTGCTTCAACTTCAAAGAACCATGGAATTTTTCAAACCAATTCCCTAAGCAAAGGGTTTTAGAAGTCAACCAACAACCTCCAAGGTAGAAAGGGTGAGCTTTTTCCATCACTACTGCCGAAGAGAACCTTGAAAATGAAGCGGTGATAGGTATTCTAGTCATTCATTCAAGAATAGAAAAAATACTTTTTGATTTTGTTTATATGCATTCTTTTATATCACGAAATTTTATTAGAACAATCCCAACACAACTAAAAATCATGGAAGTAGAGATGTAGGTGAGAACAGCAAATGGGGAAATCATTGCATCCCATGAATATAACTCCTACCCTATCACAATTTGTGGATTTAACTTCCCATTGAACCTCGTCATACTCCTTATAGTAGAATTTTATGTAATTATTGGCATGGATTGTATTTCCCAATATAGATCCAACATAAACTGTCTTGAGAGGGAAATCACTCTCCATATGGAGAATCAACCCCTAATTCTGTAAAAGTGCAAGGAGGATCATGAATCTTCTTTAGAAACATCATCTAAATCATGGATATTACTACCCTATGAGGACACGTATTGTGGTCAGATGATTGAGTCTAAGGAAGCAACCATCCTTGAAGACATGCCTGTTGTAAGGGAATTCACTGAAGTGCTTCCCAAGGAATTGTCTAGTCTTCCTCCTAGAAGAGATATTTAATTCTCGATTGATCTTATACCTGGGACTTTGACAATATCCAAGACTCCATATAGAATGGTTGTTGTTGAGATTGAAGAGCTAAAGAAACAACTATAAGAGAATCTGGATAAAGGGTTTATGCACCCAAGTTCTTCACCATGGGGTGCACCAGTTCTCTTTGTCAAGAAAAAGGATGGTTCAATGCGCCTTTGCATTGATTATCATGTGCTCAAAAAATCACAATAAACAAAAAGTATCCTCTACCATGAATTGATGACTTATTCGATCAGCTACGTGGAGAAAAATACTTCTCTAAAGTGGATCAATAGTTAGGATATTACCAAATAAGGGTGTAGAAGGAGGATATCTCCAAGACTGCTTTTCGTATAAGGTATGGGCACTATGAATTCATAATAATGCCTTTTAGACTCACTAATTCTCCGGAAATATTCATGTACTTGATGAATAAAGTCTTTATAGATTACCTCGATAAATTTTTTGTAGTCTTTATAGACATTATTCTAATATACTCCAAAACTAAGGAGGAGAATGAGGATCATTTAAAGAACTACACTGAAGACCTTGGGAAAGGAGAAGCTCTATGAAAAGTATAGCAAGTGTGAGTTTTAGTTGAAGGAAGTATCATTATTGGATGATATCATTATAAGCAATGGGATATCTGTAGATACCTCCAAAATAAATTAAATTGAGGGATGGTTGAGTCCAACATCAGTGATGGATATACTTAGCTTCCTAGGGTTAGATGGATATTATCGCCGATTTTTGAGAAATTTCTCTTGATTTTCAAATCCTCTTACCAAGATAACTCAGAAGGGAGTCAAGTTTTCTTGGAGTGATGAATGTGAAGATAGATTCATGGAGTTGAAAAAGAGGCTTATCACTGCACTCATGCTCACACTACCCAAAAGTGGATAACTTTTTTTGGTATTTAGTGATGCTTGAAAGATGGCCATGGGTTGTGTGTTGATGAAAAATGACAAAGTCATTGCCTATGCTTCAAGGAAATTGAAAGTTCATGAGAAAAACTATCCAACACATGATATGGAGTTGGTTGTAGTAATCTTTGCTTTAAAAATTTGGAAACATTTCCTCTTTGGGGAGAAGTGTGAAATATATACGGATCACAAAAGCCTCAAGTATATATTCACACAGAAATAGTTTAACATGTTCCAATGAACATGGTTAGATCTAACAAAATACAATGACTATTCAATCCATTACCACCCTAGGAAATTGAACAAGGTGGTGGATGCTCTAAGAAGAAAGGACTCGGTGATTCTATCATTGATGAGAATTAAAAAAAGGATCCAATCTTATTAGATTTGATGAAGATAGACATGGGAATCATAAAGAAGGGAAAATCATCAATCCTTTCACAAATTATTGCTCAACCGTATCTTTTGGAAATGTTAAAGGATACTCAAAAGAATGATGTGGTAATTTAGAAGAAAGTGGAAACTATCAAAAAAGAGAAATCCTTGGATTTAAATTTTAATGAAGAAGGAATTGTGAGATTTGGGACAAGACTATGTGTTCCTTCAAATCCGTAGTTAAAGAATGAACTTTTGGATGATGCACATAGTTTGAATTTCTCCATTTACCCAAGAAACACAAAGATGTATCGATATATCTGAGAGAATTATTGGTGGGATAACATGAAGAAGTAGATCGCTGAGTATACATCAAAGTGCCTAGTATGTCAGCAAGTAAAGGCTGAGAGGCAGAAGTCTAAGGGGATGATGCAACCATTACCCATACCAACGTGGAAATAGGAGAACATAACCATAAGCTTTGTTACCAAACTTCTAAAGATATCTAAAGGAAACAATGCTATCTGGGTTGTTGTGGATCATCTTACAAAGACTACACACCTCATTGAAATTTTAGAGGATTTCTCATTGGATCAAATGGAACGGATATACATCATAGAAGTGGTAAGGCTGCATGGAGTACCATTATCTATTGTATCCAATTGAGATCAAAGAATCACCTCTAAGTTCTAGAAGAGTCTCCAACACGTTCTGAATACTGAACTAAACTTCAGTATAGCTTATCATCATTAGATTGATGTCCAATATGAGTAGAATATCCAAACACTTGAGTACATGTTGAGAGCATGATCAATGGACTTCAAAGGAGGATGGGATCAACATCTTCCCTTGGTTTAGTTCTCTTATAATAACAGTTTCCACCTAAGAATCCAAATGGATCCTTATGATGCCCTTTATGGGAAGAGGTGTAGAACACCATTATGTTGGGATTAAGTTGGGGAGAGAAAAATTTTAGGTCTAGAAATGGTCTAAGAAATGGTAGAGAAGGTTAAGACCATCCAGTATCACATTAAAACTACTCAGAGTTGAAAAAATATCTATTCTAACCATCATCAACGAGACCTAGAGTTTGATGTTGGAGACATGTTATTCCTCCACACATCACCATGGAATAGAGTAATGAGATTTGGTAAGAAGGTAAAGCTTTGTCCAAGGTACATAATCCCTTTTGAGATTCTTGATCACATTGGAGTAGTGGCATATCAACTAGAAATCCCACCAAACCTATCTCAAGTACATGATGTATTCCATATATCACTCTTGAGGAAGTACATACCTGACCCATTGAATTTACTCAATATAGAGGTGGTACCATTGGAGAATGACTTATCATATTAATAGAAGCCGGTGAAGATCTTAGATCATAGGGAAAAATTTCTATGAAATAAGACAATGCCCCTTGTCAAGGTGTTGTGGAGAAACCACAATTTCGAAGAAGCAGCGTGGGAATCGGAGGAAGTGATGAAGAATAGTTACCCTCATCTATTATTTTGTGAGGAAATGAAATTTTGAGGGAAAAATTTCTTAAGGGGGGAATATTGAAATGACCCAAACAATTATTAATGAAAATTTCTCTTGATCTAATTAAATGTCTTATTATGTAAAATGGTTATATAAAACATATGCACTTACATGGTTTAATGTTTTTGGATTTTAAAATAATGTTAAGAATTGTTACCATTGTTAATATAGTAATTGAATAGTGATCACATGATTAGTATAAATATAGGGCTTTAACAAATCCAATTTACTCAGACAAAGGAAGCAATGGCCTCATCCAGTAGAGTTTCTCCATACGAATCCCATTTTTCGGAGCTCAGAAAGGAGGTAGTGTCACTAGGATTTTCTCTTGACCAAGCCCAAGCTGAGATTCTACACGTTAATCTTGAATAGAACCGCCTATTAGACGATTTTAAGTTGATATACATTACCATTCAAGTGATGTTATCTAAGTCACCCGAAGAGTCTGTCACCATCACACACTTTACCCTTAGGTCTTATGTGGGTGTTATAAGGGGTTTTGTAACAAGACCCTAGAACTATGACTATGTGCATTATTTTTGTACATAATAAAGAATATAAATTCATTTTATTATTTTTACTTTGTAAGTTATTTTTAAAGAAAAAATGGTATTTTTAGTAAATATTCAAATTCAATTGAGAAATATATTTTGATGAATTAACGAATTTTTGAATTAAATCATATTTTAATAAAATATTATTACTTATTAAATATAAATTTTTATATAATTTTTATGAATACAATTGCAATTTTTATTAAGGATTGAAAGTAATTTTTTCAAATCCCATGAATTTTCAATGAATATTGGTTTTTATATTAAAATTAAAAATTCAAATATTTATAAAATTATTTTGATAAAATTAATATAATTTTTGGATTCAAGATGTTGAAATTACCTAATGGAAAAAAAATTATAATTTTCTAAGACATTCAAAATTTTGGGTAGAAATTAAATACTGTTTAAATATAAAATGTGTTTTATGGCATCATAATAACCCAATAGTGATTTAATAAAGTACTATAAAAGGGATATTCAGACAATATATGTTTTACCTTTAAAATAATGTGATTTTAGATTTGTTTTATTAATTTTATGGTGCATTAGTGGACCCTCCAAGACTTATAAAATATTTTATCTTTTTAAAATTATTTCTTTGAAAGTGTGACACACCTCCATATAAGAAAGCCTAATATTTTAATAAGTTCAGACATTGGCCTTATAAAATAATTTTTTCCACTCCAATTGGGAAAAAACCATGGGCAAAAACCATGGTATGGTTTGTGGCTTGTCCAAAACCTAAATAATAAAGAATTTCCTCTTCTTTCCTATATAAACCCACTCAATCTCCCATTTATCTTCACTCAAAACCCTTGTAGCACGTCCCTACTCTACCCTAATCTCTCTAGAATCCTCCCAAGGTTCTACAATCTCCCAATAATCCTCTCTAAATCCTCTCCCAAGCCTTTGGGATCACACTTCCAAGTAAGAGATTTCTTCCTTTCTCATTTTTGTCCAAGTTTCTTTATGTTGTTATACCCTTTTAATTTCAATTAAAAATGTTGGGGTACGATTTAAAACATCCCCTATACTTACCTAATTATTTTTAAATGATTATATACCCCTTTATCTCTCACTAATTCCTCCCATGTACACCTGTTACCATGCCAAAATTCCGTAAGGGATTTCTCTCTCCTCATTTACACTCAAGAAATTCTTTTATATTATGCATATAAATTCCATTACATATATTGGGATATTATGTTACATGACCCCCTTACTACCATTTCATGTATAAATTATGAGATAATCCTTTCTCTCTCATCAACCCATTTTATTTTTTCATATTTATGTCTTCATACTGCAGAAGTTACACCAAAATTTCTCATTCCAAAATCATCGTATAAGTGAATACCATACCCATTTCTCTATCATGGGTATTCACCTTTATGCACATGTACTTGTTGATTGGGTACTTACATTTATTTATTCCACATATAATATTCTTTATGATATATGTGGAATACTTATGCATGAAATGAAATGATTAAGAAGGGTACACCCTAATAGTGCTCCAATGCATTGGGTAAAGAATAGTATCATGATATGCTATGTGAAATGAGGGTTTACAAGTGCTAATTAAAGTTAAATGAGGGTTTAATAATGTTAACTCAAGTGCAATGAGGTTTTACTCATGCTCCATGTGCAATGAGCCTTGGCTTATGCTAATATCATGTTAAATGTTGTTACCACATCTCCATGTTATGATAATCACTCTATATCATGACTTAATATTCATATTTCATTTATACTCCATTTATATGTCTATTGTCTAACATGTATTATATTATTCATGTTATGCCTTGTTTACTCAATTACTGGGCTTTATAGCTCACCTTTTTCTTATGCATGCCCTCAGATTATCCCATGAAATGATATGTACGAAGGAATGTTATGGTCATGTAAAAGAAGTTTTCAATAAAGATGGTGTATTTTATATTTTAAGTTATTATGTAATGTTCCTAATTTCTAAATACACTAGACCTCTCTATCCTCATAGTTTTCTTAAGTGCAATTTATGTAATAAATCATGTTTAAATGTGTAATAAAGAGTAGGGTTGTTATACATTTACTTTCAAGACTTTCTTTCCCTTGGATTTCCAGTATCTCTTTTTATTCTTATATGAATGTCCTTTTTTTCTATCATTCCTTTTTAGCATAGGAAAATCCGGTCGAATATGTCCTGATCTTTCACATTCATATAATGTGACTTCAGAATATTTCTTATCCTTATTACCTTTGTAAGTATTTTTATATCTATATTGGAAATCCTTCTTTCCAAAATTTTTGTTTATTATTCTAGAAAGGTTTGCAAGATCATTATCTAATTTCTCAGTATCACTAGAATCTGATATGACTTTAACCTTTCTCTTTCTTCAATTAGTTTTCATAGGTGATAGATACTTGGAAGAATTAGATGTAGTGGTGAATACTACTCCACCATTCTTTTTTTTAACTTTATCAGCATCCCTATTAATTATTCCTTCATATTTAAATAAAGTTCCAAAGAGATCATCAAGAGTAAGATTAGTAATCTTTATAGACTCATCAACTGTGATTCTCTTGGATTCCCATTAATTTGGCATAATTTATATGATCTTCTCAACTAAAACTCATCTTCTAAATTTTTCTCTCCCATAGCTTTAAGGTTATTAAAAATTGTCATAAATATTTATTTAACCTTAACTACAGGTTCACCATAAGGAAATTCAAAGGCTTTATAGTCATCTCTTAGCATATCCCTTCTTGTTTTAATAACTTTAGAAGTACCAAAAATAGTAATCTCTAATTTCTTCCATATGATATTTACAGCTTCACATGAAGAGATTTGACTATAAATATTCCTCGTCATAGAGCACAATAAAGTAATGTGTACCTTATAGTTTAACTGATATTCAAGTTTTTATTGAGCTGTAAAATTTATTAATTCTTTATTAGGGATCTTATAGTCACCAGTGAGCATAACAAAGTTATCTACATTAGTATTTATGATAAAATTATTCATCTGATCTCCCCAATATTCAAAATCATTATCATTAAAGATAGGTGGTCTTGTAGAATTGAGATTGTCAACTGAACCAACATTAATCATGCTTTCCATCATAAAGAAACAAAAATTCTTCTTCCACAAATAAAGGTTAGTGTATTTTGAAATATATAAATAACAATATAACTTGAAAAAGAAAAGAAAAGATAAATTTTCAAAGAAGTCAAAAACCTTCTCTAATACCAATTGTTGAATTCAAATGTATATGAGATGGCACAAATACAAGAGGGGGGTGAATTTTATGTAAAAAAATTATATTAAAACCTTTACAGAAGGTTATTAGTTTAATAAAATGTAAACTAAAACAATTCACAATGCCTCTTATAAAATAAAAGAAATGATCAGACTGACTCTTGGTCCAATGTTATGATACGACAGGTTATGAAATAATTGTATTCGGGTTGAATACAAATATCAAAGTATATTTAGTGTAAATTATTCTACCATATAGTGTATAGAATAAATACTGAAGAGTATAAATTGTAACTGAAACAATTACAATATAAAAGAATACTAATATAAAGAAGAATTAAAAGATTTCTCTTTCTATTACAATAAGTAGTGTAAAAGTAAAAGGAAATACAATTATTTTATCCCAAAGAGTAGGGTATCCTTTCACCTAGGATAATAAGTATGTCTTACCAACACCGGTAAGCCCTCAATACGATGATTGTAACTTCCATATTTCTATCCCTGTAAGCCCTTGATTTTATAGGTAACCAGCACCTTTGTCTTTCAAAACTTGAAAGCCCTCGATATGATGATCAGTCACACCTTCTTCTTATCCCCAGAAGCCCTCGATCGTTATCACTTGATCGGACGCACAAAGAAAAAAAAGTACTTATGAAATACAAAAACTAATAATGATCTATTCATGTTTTGTAATTTTAAGGCTTTTGCATAAATCAGGAGAGAAGTCACATACTCTCTCTCTAGAACTTGGAAGGATAAAAAGTTGTCATCTCTACTTCAATTGACCACCTATTTATAGGCCTCAAGTTCCAACGATCATATTGTCTTCAACAGTCATATTTCTCTGAAAAATTTGGAGGGACTTGGAAACCTGGCATTATAAGGGTCATATTGAAACATAAAACATGACATCGTTTTGATTAGTTTATAACTAACTCCATGACATCATTTTGGTTAAAACAATAGATATAAGAAAATGATAATCATGAGTATGATTGATATAAAACATGAGTTTTGATAAAAGAACAAAATCATGAAAATGATAATGGTATGATGATAAGTATGAGTAAGATTGTCAGTACATATATAATGAAAAGTAATAATATGATGAAAAGTGGGTACGATGCCCACTGTGAGTACAATGGTCAGAGTCAGTATGATAAATAGAGTAGGTACGATGCAAATTTAGTATAATAAACAGAGTATCTAAGATTCATAGAGCCAATATGATGAAAAAGCGAATATGATGGATAGTGTGGGTATGATAACCCAAGAAAAATAAAAGTAAATCCTTTACTTGAGAATTGAGTATAAAATGATTTATGGCTTCCAAAACAAAAGACATAAAAGTAAAAAATAATACTTTTTACTTAACACATTTTCCAAAATTAAAAACACATAAGTGGTAGAACATAATTTAAAATTAAACTGTAAAAACTCAAACGAAAAACAGTTTTTTACAAAAATGCCTTTTATGTGTAAAAATGTTTTTATACCAAATTCAACCATGAAATTGATTATAATGAACTTAATTGGATTGTCCATAATATTATATAATTAATTTTACTTTTAAACCAAATTAAAATAAAATTTTACTTTGCAAATGGTTAAAATAAAAATACAGTTTTCAATAAAAAAACAATACTTTCACTATTTGCTGGAAAATCAATCTTTTCAAAAAAATACCAAAAAATCACCCCAATATAATTTTAATATGATGATTTAAAAAATGATATTATTTTTATAAAATAAATTTTATATTTTATTTAGAAATTAATTATAATATTTACTCATAAACGGCAACAAAAATCATTTATGAAGAAAATGTATTTCTAAAGAAAAAAATGATCTTACTAAAAATAAAGTTCTTATTTTCAAAGCATAAATTATTACATTATAAATGATTAGTACCAATATATTTTTCATAATATGTTAAATACTATTCATTCTCCCAAATTTCAAGGTTAGGTTATAACATTCATACTAATATTTTATGGTTCGTTTAGGCTCGGTGTTGTGTGTCATATATGATATTGAACATAGTGTTTTTTTTAATCTTAGGGTGTTACATTACTAAGTCCTTCAATAAATTTTATCCTTGTAGTTTGAAATTATTTTTGGTAATAAAGTTTTTGACATTGAAAAAAATCATTTTTGAAATCCCACATCATAAAAAGGATTAATAAAACTTCCTCTTAAAAAGAGGGAAAGGGAAATGTGAAGGTCGCCAAAAATATTGGTTTTTGAATAGGATAACATTAGTGGGAAGTGAAAACATGGAAATATAAGAGAAAACTAACACCCAAATATTAATATAGAGTTATATAGAACATTTTCATGATAAATTTAACTATCACAAAACCATAAATCTATGATGAGTTAAAATACTATTGATTTCTTAGTAAGAAAAGTAAACTGATAATGTCTCAAGTTCCTTTTTTATAAAGTCAAGGGATTATTTTACTATCTTTTAAAGCACTTGAGAAATAAATTTACTTGATTATTTCTATGTCATGTACATAATCCTATCATTTGGTTGTGCTTTAAAATATTTCCACTTTATCTGTTACACTGGGAAATGGAAACTCAATTTGAATTTTTTTCATACCTGAATCACTTTTAGTAAATTATAAGATCCATAAGTAATTACTTCAACATCTAAATATTTACCAAAAACCAAAATGGTTATCATAGGTAATACAATATTATAAGTAATACTTTAACCATAAATAATAATATCTAAATTTCAACTTAATATAATATATAAATAGTTAACCTTAAGACTCATCCAAAATACATCTGTCAAAATATAAAGTCTAAAGATTTAGACAAAAGGTCACTAAATTTCCAAAATCAACTTAAGATTAAATTACCAAAACAATATAATGTATCTCTAAATATCACATACTAAATATATGAATACCTTGATCACTTTAAAACCCTAATGAAAACATGCATACTTCCAAAAATAAAATATCATTTTGTTGAATATATTATTTAAATCTAAACATGTAGTAAAATATATAAAAGATAGCATAAACCACAAAATCACTAACAAATTTCATGGTCACCAATTTTATCACATAAACATCTCTTTATCATTATTATCTTTATATTTAACACATTTTAATGTTTTTCTTCCCTCAATCATGTGTTTCCAAAAAAGATCAACTTGCCACTGAATCACTTTTCTTAGTCATTGGTATCATTCAATATATGCTCTTAAATCCTTAAGAAAATAGTCTAGTAGTAAAATCCTTATACATTTCATAATTCTTATAAATATAATTTCATTGATAAAATACTATAATAAAATAAATTTTGAATCCAAATAATTTAATCATTCCACTTAGACTATAGTAATTGAATAGGATTAACCTTGATCACTTTGATTCTCCTGAGCTATATTCCCTTGATGCTTGGGGAATTTGTTTGAGTATTTCCTCATATCCTTATAGTTTAAACACTAAACATTGAATTTTTATTTCTTTCCCTTTCAGTCACATTCTTGATTGACTTTCTCTCCACGCTTGTAGAAAACTCTCATTCCCTTTAAGAAATTATTGGTGTTTTTATTTCCACAAATATAAAATGTTAGAAAACGCTTCACTTCCTTCTTCCCCTTATCCATATTTTTCTTTGTCATCCACTTCTTCTCTTTCTTCCCTTATAATCCATAATAATTCAAGAATTATTTCCCTATCTTGTTATCACATGATACAATTTCCTCCTATGATGAGAATGTTTGGGAGACTAGTTCCCTTCGAAAGATTGGATTAAGACCATTAAGAAAAAAGATCATTAATACTCTTTGTATTATGTTCATTGATATGATAATAATTCCTTAAACTATGTTCCATTTCTAAAAATGGAATACACTATATTAGATTATAATACTATTAGAAAAAATGTATAACCTAAAAATTATTGAAACACTTAGCATAAATTGAAAATTTAGGTATAACTAATCTCTAAATCATAATCTTGGTTTCTTTGGGAATATTTCCAAATTATTTCATAGGTTTTTGTTATTTAGTCTATGTTTTCAGGAATGTAGTTCCTAAGGTTTCTACTAAACTTACTATAATTCCAACTATAAAAAACCCAACTTCTGAAGCCTAGAATCATTAGTTATTTTATTACATTGGAAAAATATACAAGTAATCGCATCCCAAATGAATAAATAGTTTAGTAGTCTTTAATAACTAGATACACACATGGTACCCTTATTATATTGGATTAAAACATAGAACATAACAAATGAAATTAATATGCATCCTTGAACTCGTTCAAAGTTTTCATCTTCATATCCTAGGAAAAGGAAACAAATAAAGGGTGAAATAAAATTCTCAGTAAGGGTTACATAAAGCAGATCATATCTTGAATAAAAATTTCATAATCAATATATAAAATTAAATAACTAAGAACACATTCCATTTAATCAATAACTTGTCTATCATGAGAAAATAAGGCATAATCGTTATGGAAATATAAATAATTTTAAAAAACCATTTAATCAAAAACTTGTTCACAATCTATATCCTCAAATAATATCACAGTAAAAATATCATGGATAATAATAACTAAATTCTTAATGAGGTAAATGCTTAATATTAAATTCCATGAACTCAGACATCATGGTATCTACACTATCAATAACATTCACAAGACAGTTTAATCAGTATGGGTAAAAACCCATTTAATTTGGATAAATTATTTTTCTCAAGAGACCTACTGATACATCCGGGAGATATAAAATTTCAATCCCCACTCATTAATTTAGGTCTAAATAATTTATCACATATCAAGTGATCGATTTAGTTCATGAATCTATATTCCTTATCATCAAATATATGTATTGATCAAAGGAAATGGATTTATCAATATTTCCCCAGTTAATCAAATAAAATTAAAAGTAAACATCATATGTAAAAATGGTATATGATTTAGGTAATAATCATATCCATCATACAATAATATGGATATTTAAGAGAAATAAAATATTTAATGAATCAAAATTGAGTGAATGCTTCAAAGGATGGTATCATTAAAACATATTCCCAGTAAAACAAATTATTATTTTAATTTATAAATAAAATTACCATAAAAATATCATTAAAAACATTTTTTATAAAAATATATTTTTAACATTGAAATTAACTTCTAAAAAGAAACTGAAAAAATATGAAGGAAAACATTTTCTTTGAAAATAACCATGAAACTTATAAAATAAGCTTCAAATAATTAAGGAGTCAGGATGATGGGAAAATAACCTCATGCAGTATAATTTAAAAAACTTTAATTCCATTTTTTTAGAAAATTCACAAAGTAACTCTTTTGGAAAATGAAAAAAAATCCTTTTAATAAAATTTAAAAATTAAAACATGGGTAAAAATTATTTTAAACAATTATAGGAGAATTGTAAGAACCATTTTAAAAAAAATATAAAGCATGGACATGGAAGAAAAATATTATTCTAATAAATAATTAAAGAGAAAAAAACCTGTATAATGTTGAGATTGTGAAATAAACCCTAACCACTTGGGTTTCTTTTGATTCGTAAGCCCCGTGAAAGAAATAACATCACATGAAACTTTAAATACAATGAAGACAAAGTGATTTATGATTTAATATATCAAAGGTAAAATATATAAAACAAAAAACTGAAATAAGTGGTGAATAAGGAAAATGTATCACAAAATTAAAAATGAGATGATAAATCTTTACCTCACATTCGACTTGCCTCATAAGAGATTTTAACCTTCTCTTCTTCAGGAGACCTTCTTTAGATATTTTACTAACGGACTTAAGGTCGGTATTTTGAGGATACCAGCACCTTCAAAAGTTTGATAAGAAAGTTTAAAAGTGGAATTGATATGACTTAATCGAGATATAAGGCTCAAAGTAGTGTGAATAAGTGAGGGAGGAGTTTACCTTTTATAATTAAGGTGAGGGGCACTTTTGGAATTTCTCAAAATTTTAAAATATATTAAGATTATTTTAGATCCAAATGCTTCCAAATGGACTATAAATTCATATTATATGACATTTTTGACCATATATTACCCCCTTTTTGCTTATTTAATATATTTATTATTTTTAAATAATTTAATAAAATATCATTATCGTCAATTTTGATGTTATTCATTACATTGACTTTAAAAACACCAAAAACAGCGAGTAAAATAAAAAAACTATTTTATTATAACCTAAACATGTTATTGTAATACATATAATTTGTGGATCTCTTTAAAAATCTCAAATTATATTAATTTTAATATTTTTAATGCCATTTATTTGATTATTCTATTAATTAAATAATTACAACATCAATGATGTGTAAGAATTTAATATAATTATTTTTCATGACCCGACCCTACCCGGGCTCGAGCCGCAACTACCCCAAGCCCGCCTCCATATCCAGGGGCTGGCGACCAGCGCCGAAGGCACAAAAACTCGGGGGGGGGGCTTTTCCTAAGTACCTGTACACACACATGCAGCACACTCAATGCTAAAGTGCAGAGTAAAAGAAAAGACAATCAGAGTAAAGTGCAGCTGCTATATATAAACCACCAAAAGTGCATCGACCTCTAAACAGTACAAAGTACAAGCTGAAAAGAAAAGGGAAAAAACACGCACCCAACCGAAAAGTGCCACAACCTAGCAACAGGTAAACAAAAAGAAACAACTGATGGGTCTCCCACCTAGAACCCTACAACGACCACCGCACGCGGTCCAAGCTCCCAAGCTCATATGCTCCACTGAAGTCACGCTCCACCTGTCCGTCATCTGCAAGGGCCCACCAAGTGAGGGCAAAGCCCAAGCAGGGGTGAGTATAAAAATACTCAGTAGGATACCCCGAAGGCTCGAGGGAGCAACAAAAGGAGGTACCGAAGGGTGAGCAGTAGAGCGAATAGGGAAAGTAAAGGGGTACAATAGAGAGTACAGTAGAATACCAGTAGAGTCTAGCTCAACCCAAAAAAGAGAAAGGTAGAAGACTCGTCCAAACACAAGGAGCTAGAAACGGTGAGAAGATGAAATTCTCGTTGAGTCTTTGCTACCTATAGTAGGAGAGCAGACTCATCCAACCACGAGAAGCTAGACACGGAAAGCACGTGGCATACCCCGCGCGTCTTCGCCTCCCCTGGAAGGAGAGTAACCAAACCCAAGAAGTGGGTACTAGAACTAGGTATATACATATCCTTATGCTCAATCAAGAAGCCCGAACAACGTCGTAAGGGGATCTCTGTCCCGTAGCTCAGCCCAAGAAAAGAGTAGCCAATAGTCCCAGACATAACCATCATCGTCGCCCAGCATCCCGCACTTCTGCCCCAAACTACAAGCCAAGGGGCTCAATCACCACACTTCGACACTATCCGCTTTGGGCGGCACTGATTCGCCCGCACGGTTTTAGATCGCGTCACAAGAACGCGTCTCGGTGGGGAAAGTGACCCTCAAACTTGAGAGTTCTAGGGAAAGTCAAACCACACCTCGTCACTGCCCTGCAGTCGAGAGGTCTCCTCAAAGTCAAGCCGTCACAACACTGACTCGTAATACCAAGGGTCCCGCTCTGGTAATCACGGAGGTAAGCCACAGACTAGCCAAACCAAGATTACTAAGTCTAGAATGCCAACAGGTGTCCCACTGCCCAGCCCTGCTGGAGGGTAAACCATAATAAGATACTGGGTGACCCACTGCCCAGCCCTGTTGGAGGGTAAACCATAAGACTTCCTCAGGCGACCCATTGCCCAGCCCCGCTGGATGGTAGACCATAACACATCGTCAGGTGACCCACTACCCAGCCCCGCTGGAGGGTAGACCTAGAATAGGTCGACAGGCGACCCACTGCCCAGCCGTGCTGGAGGGTAGACCTGGAACTAGACGATGGGCGACCCACTGCCCAGCCCTGCTGGAGGGTAGACCCTAAGAGGTCTTCAAGTGACCCACTGCCCAGTCTCTGTTGTAATCCTCGTGGAAAAACACGCGAGATAGACTACTTACTCTCTTGAAACGGTCAACCGGTGAAAAATGTACTATTCACCGTAACCAAACTCGTGTGGGGCCCACCCCAAGATCCCGAAACTGAACCAACGAATCACGCCACTATGATCCCCTCGGAAAAACACACGGGATTGAGTACTCAATCGCCCAAAACAGACACCCAGTGAAAAGGGTACTATTCACCATAGCCGGGTCGGGTGGGACCCACACCACGTCCCCGAAAAAGGTCGGGCGAACTGCACCATCGCAATGCTCTCAAAAAAGCACGTCAAATTGACAGCTTACTTGCATGGAACGGGTATCCGGAGAAAAAGATGCATTCCGATGCACCGCACACGAGCGGTGCCACGTGGGACCCGCACCCCGGTCCCGAAGCGCTGCCAACGGATCGCATCGTTGCGATCCTCTCGCAAAAGCACACAAGGTGGACTATCCACTTGTCCAAAACGGTCACCCGGTGATTAAGATGGAAAATCACCGTCGACGCCAAAAAGGCCCTTATGGGCCTCGCACCATCGTGCGGAATTACAGCGGGCAGACTGCACCAACGCGATGCCCTCGGAAAAACACCCAACATCGACTGCTCGCACGCCCCGTACGGACGTACGAGGAAAAAGCCGCTAAAAGCTGCATGCAGCTCAAAACACAAGCCATGGGTCCCATGCCTCAACTTCGGCCTCAACGCCTGGAACCGCCCTGGAAAGCTCCACCTCGGTGCCAGGGTCCCAATGCCACTGACGGCGTTTAAATCGGACGTCGGACGCGTCCGCGCCGTCCAAGACAAGTTCCCCCGGAAGACGACAAACCACTTAAAGACGCGTCGCGCCTCCACGGCCCCTCGTTTCGAGAATTAAAAATTACTGAAACCATCTCAAAAGATCCGCCTCTGTGCCAGGCCCTCGCCGCCGCAGACAGCGCGCAAAACGGACGTTCGTAGAGAAAGCTACGGACGTCGGAAGTTAGAAGGGGGGGGGGAAACCCCCTTGGGCCGGACCGGCCAGTCCGCCCACAGCCGGCCCGCTGGGACCGCGGCCCAGCCGCCTCCCGCGAGGCCGCCTTGCCCGCGCGCCGCGTGGGCGCCTCTTCCGCCGACCGGTGGACACGGCCGGTCGGCTTTCCACACGGAGACCCGCATCGCGCGGGTCTCTATCCAGCTGCGGGGTCGCGCGCCTGCGACTCCGCCGTCTCCTCTCGCCGGTGCCCTCAGCCGGAGAACCGAGCCGCCCCGTACCGTGTAGTTGCCGCCCAGCCGGCCGGATGGCCGGCCGGCCTTCCGCCGCGCCGCTGTCCCAGAACCACCGTCCGCTGCCCGAAACCGCAGGAAAACCAGAATTCCAGCTGGAACTTCCCGGGACTGCCCCGGGACTTGGATTTTGGATCTGAGAAGAGCGTCGGAAACCTTAGAACATATAATACACAACTATGGGCTTGGATCGAAGATCGGGCAGCAATTAGACACTAAATTTAGGATTCAAAGAGGGGTTTGGAATTTAAAACGCAAACGAACACAGCCTACCTCGAAGGGCGTAGCCCGACGCTTCATGTGCAGACCGTCAGAACCGATGCGCTTCTCCGGAGTCTGCCTCGCCGGAGCTATATCTCCGGAGCTGGAGGAGAGGGTAGTGTTTGAGGAAGAAGAAGAAGAAGAAGAGGGGAGGGGATGCGTTTAAATAGAAAATACTTAAACGCCGCCCGATAGCCTCGAACCCGAAATTTCGGTGGGGTTAGGATTAAGACTCCTCTAGGCTAAAAACCACGCTCCGAGCGCAACAGCGGTCTTGGAATTTCAATCTGAGACCTCGTTCAAAAGTTATTTAACTTAGCGCCCGAGGCCGCCAAATTATGAAAATGCCCCTGGGGCCATTTTTCACAGACGGCCCACGCCCGCAAAACTTACACCCCTCCTAGGGTAAACGGCACACTCCAAACTCAACGGTGCCCTCGGTTTTCCAATCCGAGCCACCGTTTAAGAGATACCTCCGTTTCAACATTAAACGAATTAATTAATTAATTAATTAATCCATTTAATGTTCCAGAAGTGGGCGAGGGGTCCAAACGCCCCGCGCCGACAAGTTTTATGTCTTTCCTGGGGTAAACACCCCATTCCGGACCCATCCGTACACTCGGATCTCTGATCCGAAACTCTGTTTAGGAGTTATCCCATTTATTTAGCATTTCCAGTGTGAACGCACTGAAAATTTAATTCAGGCCACTCCGGGGCTCGGAATCGCACGCCGTCTGAAGGCGCTGCTCTGGAATATCGTCAAGAATATTCCAAAGTCTTTTGTAGAAAAAACCGTGTTCTTACATCATTCTCTCCTTCAATCTTTTCGTCCCCGAAAAGAAAAACTAGGGAGCAACACAGGGTACTAAGCCCACACCTGGCTTTCCCGTACCCAGAAGAACCCACGCACAGATCTGCATCACCCCACACAGAACAAAGGATTGATCTGTTCACGCTAGGTCGGCCCTTGCCGAGGTCGTGCACCCACTCCAGACTTTGGGGTTAGGGAAATGCGGTAGGGTACCTCGCCGTCCCTTTGCACGGTCTCAAATGGCCCGAAGGCCCTTGGGGGTAGCTCACCTCCCCGGTCCAACCTCTACGTCGCACGCCGCGACAGGAATCACCGATTGGGCATGGGCGAGGCCCGGTGATTCCCTTCTTCAGAATATCCATATGGTGAAGTACCCAAGGATATCTGGTCATGCAATATTTCACAGCTGAGGCTCTCTTACACGCTCGGTGAGCGATGGAGTCGACACCATCGACTAAAGGAAAAAGTCCCCCGCCTTTTTCCTTACCAACACAGGGTTACACCTGATGCCCTGAGTCACCCTGGTAACACCTCAAACAAAGAACAGGGAGAAAATCCTTTCACACACAGAGCCTAACAATTCTACTGCAAAAAGTAGAAGAGTCGCAAGGGGTACCTCTCACGATCCCATGCTCTGTAGGATCGTAGACATCCAAAGCTCACGGTTTCCCGCAGTCCCAACCGTCAGCTCTCGGAGCCTGACGTGGACCGCCTAGTAGTGATGGGGTGATATCGTAACGTTGTCCCCCACTACCCACTCCTCCCGCTCCTCCTCTAGCACCACCCATCTGGGTACTACTCCAATCACGACGCTGCCCCTGTCGTGGTGGTGCACCTACTGCCTGCCCGAAGCTCTCCGCAACTCAGGTCGGGCAGTCTCGTGCCAAGTGACCTCACCCGTCACAAGAATAGCACCAGCGCTCTCTGGGCTGCCCTGGTGCCCTCCGGCGCCACTATGGTGTACGACCACGGCCCGGGATCCACTCATGGAAGGGCATCCTCGGCTAAGGCCCTGTTACTTTTCACCATAGTGGTATACGACCACGTCTCCGAAACCGGAAGTGGGAAGGCCACCTGCATCAAGGTCCTGTCCTCCGGCGCCTGCTAGCTACGACAGACGTCCCGGCTCTGTCGCGCCCACTGCCACTACCAACCGCAAAACATGACAGGAATCCCTCTGTCACCAGCGCATGCTCTAGCACCCTGACATATGTGGAAATGCCCAAGGGTACTTATGACAGCACGAATCTCTCAGCGGAGACCCTGCTCAAACTTCCGCGCTCGGAGGTTGTCGTCATGGACCAAGTCCGGGTAAAAGCGTGCACGGTCTGCAAAACTAGTCGCGTACTCGGCCACCGTCATCCCTCCCTGCTGAAACTACATGAGCTCCTGAATCTGAACGGAGCGCAAGCAGGAGGGGAAAAACTCCTCACGAAACAACAACTGAAAGTCGTCCCATGAAAGTGACAACTCGTCAAGAAACTGAGTCACCAGACTCCACCAACACTGAGCTGATCCATGAAAAAGGGTGGCTGCCAAAGCCACTCTCTGATCTGTCGGTGTCTGCACAAGCCTGAAAAGGCGAACCACTGTCTCTAGCCAACCCTCTGCTGCCTGAGGGTCTGGCTCACCACTGAACCTCATCGGTCTCTACCGCTGGAACTCACGGAGCGTGCTCAACCTACGCTCAAGCTCAGCCTGCTCTGCTGAAACTGCCTTCTGCTCAACAGGTGGGGGTGCTGCTATCGGCCCACCCGGAGAAAGGGGCTCGCATGATGGGTCCTGGACTGTGGCCTCGTAGCTCACAGGGTTGTCATCACGAACCCAATCTGGTATCTTGGCTACCTGTCTTCACGGAGACATCCTGAATATTATCAAGGAGTGCCGCAATCAAATGAGCATATATGTATATACCACTAACCACAATGGGGAGCTGACTCAAGAAGGACCGTCAAAGACTCAATCCAATGTGATGCACAAACAAATTTTCCCTACAACAAGTGTCTCAGCATGCCGAGTCAACAAGCAGGTTATCAAGGTCCTGGTGAATGGATACGTCTGTCGCCGCACCATCACTGGACTCCCTGTCCTGAGAGCTGCTCTCAAAACACGTTGACATTATTGCCCTAAATCCCAACCAATTCCTCTTTTAGGGACGTCCGCACAACGTCCCAAGGAACGAACCACCTTTGATACCACTTTTTCACGACCCGACCCTACCCGGGCTCGAGCCGCAACTACCCCAAGCCCGCCTCCATAGGCCAGGGGCTGGCGACCAGCGCCGAAGGCACAACAACTCGGGGAGGCCTTTGCCTAAGTACCTGTACAAACACACGTAGCACACTCAATGCTAAAGTGCAGAGTAAAAGAAAAGACAAGCAGAGTAAAGTGCAGCTGCTATATATAAACCACCAAAAGTGCATCGACCTCTAAATAGTACAAATTACAAGATGAAAAGAAAAGGGGAAAAACATGCGCCCAACCAAAAAGTGCCACAACCCGGAAAAAGGTAAATAAAAAGAAACAACTGACGGGTCTCCCACCTGGAACCCTGCCATGACCACCGCACGTGGTCCAAGCTCCCAAGATCCTGCGCTCCACTGAAGTCACGATCCACCTGTCCGTTGTCTGCAAGGGAACACCAAGTGCGGGCAAAGCCCAAGCAGGGGTGAGTATAAAAATACTCAGTAGGATACCCCGAAGGCTCAAGGGAGCAAAAAAAGGAGGTACCAAAGAGTGAGTAGTAGAACGAATATGGAAAGTAAAGGGGTACAACAGAGAGTACAGTAGAATACCGGTAGAGCCCAGCTTAACCCAACAAGAGAAAGGTAGAAGACTCGTCCAAACACAAGGATCTAGAAACGGTGAGAAGATGAACTTCTCGTCGAGTCTTCACTACCTTTAGTAGGAGAGTAGACTCATCCAACCACGAGAAGCTAGACACGGAAAGCACGTGGCATACCCCGCGCGTCTTCGCCTCCCCTAGAAGGAGAGTAACCAAACCCAAGAAGTGGGTACTAGAACTAGGTATATACATATCCTTATGCTCAATCAAGAAGCCCGAACAACGTCGTAAGGGGATCTCCATCACGTAGCTCAGCCCAATAAAAGAGTAGCCAACAGTCCCAGACATAACCATCATCGTCGCCCAGCATCCCGTACGTCTGCCCCGAACTACAAGCCAAGGGGTTCAATCACCGCACTTCGACACTATCCGCTTTGGGCGGCACAGACTTGCCTGCACGGTTTTAGATCGCGTCACAAGAACGCGTCTTGGTGGGGAAAGTGCCCCTCGAACTTGAGAGTTCTAGGGAAAGTCAAACCACACCTCGTCACTGCCTTGCAGTCGAGAGGTCTCCTCAAAGTCAAGCCGTCACAACACTAACCCGTATAACCAAGGGTCCCGCTCTGGTAATCACGGAGGTAAGCCACAAACTAGCCTAACTGAGAGTACTGAGTCTGGAATGCCAACAGGTGTCCCACACCCAGCCCTGCTGGAGGGTAAACCATAATAAGATACTGGGTGACCCACTGCCCAGCCCTGCTCGAGGGTAAACCATAAGACTTCATCAGGTGACCCACTGCCCAGCCCTGCTGGAGGGTAGACCATAACACATCGTCAGGAAACCCACTACCCAGCCCCGCTAGAGGGTAGACCTAGAATAGGTCGACAGGCGACCCACTGCCCAGCCGTGCTGGAGGGTAGACCTGGAACTAGACGACGGGCGACCCACTGCCCAGCCCTGTTGGAGGGTAGACCCTAAGAGGTCGTCGGGTGACCCACTGCCCAGTCTCTGTTGGATGGTAGACCCTAAAAGTGTCGGGTGACCCACTGCCCAGTCTCTGCTGGAGGGTAGACCCTAAAAGAGTCGGGTGACCCACTGCCCAGTCTCTACTAGAGGGTAAACCCTAAAATTCAGTGAGCAACCCACTGCCCAACCCCGCTGGAGGGTAAACCCGAAGAAGTTGATGAGTAACCCACTGCCCAGCCCCACTGGAGGGTAAAACTCAGAACTTCTCTGGCCATCTCTACTGGAGGGTACAACACTGGCCAATCGAACACGGAGTGGGTATCGTGCAACCACCCAACTCCAGAACAGCCCACCCAAAAGAGGTCCAGCGCCTGCTCCATCACTGGGTTTCACTAGCACCACTACCGGCCAATCCATCGAGAACGAAACCAGGGGTAGACCACTCAACCCTGCTGGTCAAACAAACGAGTATAGAGCCAGGGGAAAAACTCCACCCTGCTGGTCAAACAAACACACAAAGGGACCCTCTACATCGCGAGAGGTCAAAGTACACAGAGCAGAACCCGGCACGCACGTGGGACCCACACAACGTGTGGCCCCATCTCAACCCCAACTGAACGCACCAATGTTCTCAGGTACGAACAACCACCTGTACCTCCAAGCATTTCCGTATACTCCCAGAGTATACCACGGTCTCAACCCAAGGGCCATCGTGCACACAACACCATACATCAACGCGAAGGTGTTACGTAACATCTCCAACTCAAAGGCCCAGTCACGGCCAACCACATCTTGTGAACCATTTATATCACTCTCCCAAGAGTGCGCGATCACACGCCAAGGGTCCGCTACCAACATGGTAGGACGAACCGCCACCAGAGCACCTTTCATGCTTCCACATTTAATAAGATTGCGTATAAAGCTTCGCACCACTAAACGGATTGCACCGTTGTAATCCTCATGGAAAAATGCGCGAGATAGACTACTTACTCGCCTAAAACGGTCAAACGGTGAAAAACGTACTATTCACCGTAACCAAACCCGTGTGGGGCCCACCCCAAGATCCCGAAACTGAACCAACGAATCACGCCACTGCGATCCCCTCGGAAAAACACACGGGATTGAGTACTCAATCGCCCAAAACAGACACCCGGTGAAAAGGGTACTATTCACCGTAGCCGGGTCGGGTGGGACCCACACCACGTCCCCGAAAAAGGTCAGGCGAACTGCACCATCGCAATGCTCTTGAAAAAGCACGTCAAATTGACTTCTTACTTGCGTGGAACGGGTATCCGGAGAAAAAGATGCATTCCGGCGCACCGCACACGAGCGGTGCCACGTGGGACCCGCACCCCGGTCCCGAAGCGCTGCCAACGGATCGCATCGTTGCGATCCTCTTGAAAAAGCACACAAGGTGGACTATCCACTTGTCCAAAACGGTCACCCGGTGATTAAGATGGAAAATCACTGTCGACGCCCAAACGGCCCTCGTGGGCCCCGCACCATCGTGCGGAATTACAGCGGGCAAACTGCGCCAACGTGATGCCCTCGGAAAAACACCCAACATCGACTGCTCGCACGCCCCGTACGGACGTCCGAGGAAAAAGCCGCTAAAAGCTGCACGCAGCTCAAAAGACGGGTCGTGGGGCCCACGCCTCAACTTCGGCCTCAACGCCTGGAACTGCCCTGGAAAACTCCACCTCGGTGCCAGGGTCCCAACGCCACTGACGGCGTTTAAATCTGACGTCGGACGCGTCCGCGCCGTCCAAGACAAGTTCCCCCGGAAAACGACAAACCAATTAAAGACGCGTCGCGCCTCCTCGGCCCCTCGTTTCGGGAATTAAAAATTCCCGAAACCATCTCAAAAGATCCGCCTCTTTGCCAGGCCTGCGCCGCCGTAGACGGCGCGCAAAACGGACGTTCGTAGCGAAAGCTACGGATGTCGGAAGTTAGAAGGGGTGGGGGGGAAACCCCCCCCCCCCCCCCCTTGGGCCGGACCGGCCCGGACCGGCCGGTCCGCCCACAACCGGCCCGCTGGGAACGCGGCCCAGCCGCCTCCCGCGAGGCTGCCTCGCCCGCGCGCCGCGGGGGTGCCTCTTCCGCCGACCGGCCGACACGGCCGTTCGACTTTCCACACGGAGACCCGCGTCGCGCGGGTCTCTGTCCAGTCACGGGGTCGCGCGCCGGCGACCCCGCCGTCTCCTCTCGCCGGCTCCCGTAGTAGGCGCCCTCAGCCGGTGAGCCGAGCCGCCCCACACCGTGGAGGTGCCGCCCAGCCGGCCGGCCTTCCGCCGCGCCCGCTGCCGCGCCGCCGTCCCGGAACCACCGTCCGCCGCCCGAAACCCCCGGAAAACCAGAATTCCGGCCGGAACTTCCCGGGACTGCCCCGGGACTCGGATTTTCGATCCGAGAAGAGCGTCGGAAACATTAGAACATATACTACACAACTATGGGCTTGGATCGAAGATCGGGCAGCAATTAGACACTAAATTTAGGATTCAAATAGGGGTTCGGAATTTAAAACGCAAACGAACACCGCCTACCTCGAAGGGTGTAGCCCGACGCTTCGTGTGCGGACCGTCGGAACCGATGCGCTTCGCAGGAGTTCGCCTCGTCGGAGCTACCTCACCGAAGCTGGAGGAGAGGGTAGGGTTTGAGGAAGAAGAAGAAGAAGAAGAAGAGGGGAGGGGATGCGTTTAAGTAGAAAATACTTAAACACCGCCCGGTAGCCCTGAACCCGAAATTTCGGCGGGGTTGGGATTAAGACTCCCTAGGATAAAAACCACTCTCCGAGCACAACGGCGGTCTCGGAATTTCAATCTGAGACCCCATTCAAAAGTTATTAAACTTAGTGCCCGAGGCCGCCAAATTACGAAAACACCCCTGGGGCCATTTTTCACAGACGGCCCGCGCCCGCAAAACTTACACCACTCCTAGGGTAAACGGCACGCTCCAAACTCAACGGTGCCCTCAGTTTTCCAATCCGAGCCACCGTTTAAGAGATACCTTCATTTCAACATTAAACGAATTAATTAATTAATTAATTAATCCGTTTAATGTTCCAGAAGCGGGCGAGGGGTCCAAACGCCCCGCGCCGACAAGTTTTATGTCGTTCTTAGGGTAAACACCCCATTCTGGACCCATCCGTACACTCGGATCTCTAATCCGGAACTCCGTTTAGGAGTTATCCCATTTATTTAGCGTTTCCAGTGTGAACACACTAAAAATTTAATTCTGGCCACTCTGGGGCTCGGAATCGCACGCCGTCTGAAAGTGCTGCTCTGGAATATCATCAAGAATATTCCAAAGTCTTTCGTAGCAAAAACCGAGTTCTTACATTATTTCTTTACTAAAAATTAAAAATAAATTACCATGATTAAGATAAATCTTTTATCTTTAAAAAAAATATTTTTAGTTTAACATACCTATTGGATAACCACAAATTAAAAATATCATAGCTATTAAAAACCAGAGTGTGACATGTTAGACTTTTCTTAAAATGAAATAATATAAAGGTCATAATCTCATCCAAATGGAAATAAAATTCCATATAACAAAATATTAGATGAGAACGGAAAAAATTAAATCATATAATAAAATTTATTCAAGTGTTAGAGTCATTTTCTAGTCCTTGTCTTTTTATTTTTAACCTAAATTACCTGATTTACCCTTTATCATGGAAACAAAAATTACTAAAGTTATTATTCATATTTACCAAAAATAGAAGAAAACTATTTAATAAATTTATACCCCATTAATTCAAATATAGAATCCATTTTTAAAATTTTAAAAAATAAAAGTTCCAAAATTTAATTTAAAATTAAACCATAAAAATATAATGAAAAACTAGTTTTTAGAAAAATGAAGTGTGAAATGGATTTTACAAAATATTCCACCATGAAATTGACTATAATGAACTTAATTGGATTATTAATAATATAATATAACTAATTTTACATTGAAAAAAAATTAAAATAAAATGTAACTTTTAATATGGTTGAAACAAAAATACAGTTTTCAATAAAAAGTAGTATTTTTTCACTATTCACTGGAAAATCAATCTTTTCAAAAAAAATCCCAAAAATTAACCCTATAATAATTTTAATATGATGATATCAAAAATGATATTATTTTTATAAAATAAAATTTTTATAATATCCAATAAATAATTATAATATTTACTCACAAAAGGTAATAAAAACGTTTTTGAAGTAAATATATTTTTGAAGAATAAAATGATCTTACTAAAAATCAAGTGCTTATTTTAAAATAATTAATTAATAAATTGTAAATGAGTAGTAACATTATATGTTTCATAATATGGTTAATAATATTCATTCTCACTAATTCAATTACTAGATTATAGCGGTTATAATAATATTTTTTGGTTTATTTAGGTTCGATGTTTCATCTCATGTATGCTATTGAACATAGTGTTATTTTGAAATATTGGAATGTTAAAATAAAAGTAAAAGGACTAAAATTATTGAACCAAAACATATATGAAAAATGAATCAATTGTAATCTAAAATAATTATTTTAACAAATAATTGTTAATAAATGTGTCATAAAAGACTATAAGTAAATCATATATGGTATGAAAAATATGATCGTGGTTCTGTAATAGATGGATAATGGACCTTTATTTATTATATAGTAATTTTGAACCCATATAAAGGAATTCATAATTAAGGTAAGGGATTTTTGTCTCAATTTGTCTTTTTTGGACATACATTATGTTATGCACTAATCTTCTTTTATGATGTGTATATACAGACCCTTTGATATATAATATTATTTATTTATTTATTATCATGATATTTAAGTTCCATTTAATGTTCTTACATTATGGACATTACGATTCAAATTTACCAAAGTGGTAAGGGATTCTCATCTCACTTTTACTCCTATAAGATATATGTCATATTCACCACCTAATTCTTTTGTGTGGGGTATATAATGCCCCTTTGATATATTATATTATGAATCTATTTATCTTCATGGTATTTAAATTTTCATTTGATGTTATTCCTTTTATCAGGCTTACTTTTTAAAAGTTACAAAAGTGGTAAGATATTTATGTTTCAATCTCATTTTAATTCTGATTGTTTATACTTGAATTTACATTGAAGGAAATTATTTTATTATTGTCTAATAAAACCATTTAATTTTATTATCCAATGGTTCTTCTCTAATTTTTCAATTAATATTACCATATATCTCACTTTGGTACTAAAAATTATTCAGAAAATGTTTTTAATAAAATCTAATTTCATTTCTCTCTTCAGTAAAAAATCGTTTTCTTCTAAATCCATATTATCTAAAAATATAAAAAATGTTTTAAACATTATATGAATGATTTATTAAATAAATTTTTACCCATTTTTAAATTTTTATGTAATTTTTTGAAAGGAATATTCAGGTCATTTTCCATACAAGGCCCATTTGTCATTTACCAAAAGTGTGTAAAGAATATTTTTGTAAATTATACGGTATGTATGTAATTTCTCACCATCATGACCACTAGATTTTTTAAATATTATTTTTCAAATTTAAAATTTTATTTTCAAAAAAAATTATTTTCAAAAAAAATTGTGAACTTTTAGTTTTAAAATGTGATTTTCAAAATGAAAAGGATATTTTCCACAATAATTTTTTTAAGGGAGTTTTTATGTTATTTCTATTCATCAATGACAAAAACCATCATTTTACCATATATCCATTGGGAATATGTTTCAATGATACCATCCTTATTATTTATATATATGGTTTATGATCATTTGAATGGGATGTGCTATTTTGGTACCATTATCTATATTACTCTGAATGGTTTATGATTATGTTTATTTATTGGGGAAAGTATTAAATTTTTGTATGCTAGTTTCTCTAATATGAATGTTTGTGTTTATTATGTTTCACCGCTTTCATATAAGGAATTCATTGAACTTAGTAAGCAATAGGCATGACTTACTATATCCCCTTGATGCATCAAAAGGTATCATGAGACAAACTTTATTGGGTTTTTGTTCGAGGCCTTACCCATTTATATAAGATATATTAGGATAAGGCCTTGAAGTTATGGTTATGATGTCCATAATTATGAATTCCATCATAATGAGATTATTCATTATTTTCCATGTGATTATTTTACTAGTTAAAATATCCATGGAAAAGTTTCAAGATCATGTGATTACATATATAGAATTATTTGATGATTATTTATTTCTACCATATTATGCTCAAGTTATTGATTAAATGGCATGCGTTTCAGTTATTTACCATTCCATATTGATTATGATTTATTTATTCATATCTTCTTCTATACTCATACCCTTACTAATTATTTTATCTCAACCCTTTCTTATTTTTCTTTCCCTAGGATTTCAAGATGTTTATTATGATTGATATGCAGGGTTATGCTAGAGTAAATAATGATTCAATCCAAGAAAATACTATGTTGTGTTTTATGTTTTTAACTGTAATGTGATATTTAAGTATATATCTATTTTACCCAGAATACTAAACTATAATGTCCTTTAGTATTCGATTCCTTTTATCTTATTCCAATGTAATAAAGTAACCACTGACTCTCGGCTACTAGGGTATGGGTCATTACACTTATAATTAAATATCAGGTGATAAAATTTTCTCTCCTAAAAATTCATCTTTAAAATTATCATGGGTGTCACTTTATAAACAAGTGATGGTGGTTCTTATTCATAACATCTTTTGGTTCCCACATTTCTTCTTCCATTTTTGGATTTCTACAAAGTACCTTTACCAGTTGAATCATCTGATTCCTCAATACTTTCTCTATAGTATCAAGAATATGGGAAGGATCTTCATAATAAGATAGATCAGGTTACAATTATATTTATTCAAAGGTGAGAACATGTGTTGGGTTTGGCATGTACTTCCTTAACAATGATATATGAAACATATTATGTACTTTAGAGAGGCTCAGTGCCATTTCCAATCAATAAGCCATAGTTTCAATTCTTTTTAAAATTCAAAAAATTCTGATGTACTTGGGGATTAATTTGTAAAACCCTAAGATTTCATAGTATGTTATCTCTTTAAATTCATTTAATAGCTTATATTTCATGCAACATCGACTTGACTTGCATTTTATACAAGACTGAGTTTCTTTGAAACAATACATTAGTATTATAATTATTTAAATGATATATTTATTTATCAATTAAATATTGTAATATTAATAGTAACAGATAAATTTTAAATGTTATTTATAATTTTTTCACATAAATAAAACATATTTATAATGAAATGTATAAGTTTTGTTATAATAGTTATGTATTTAGAAAAAACTGTGTTCTTAAAAAACTACTTTTTATGTCCTTTTGTGAACAATAATAAGATTAATTTTATACACTCCTAAAAATTGAATTTGGTAAAATAGACTTCATTTTTGAATTTTTAATATCAAAATTATCTTAGGGTGAATTTTTGGTATTCTTATGAAAACATTCAATTTTTGATGAATGGTGAAAAATACTGCACAGTACATAAACCCCGACTTTTTATTTAAAAAATTATTATTTTAATTTAAATTTATTTTAATGAAAAAATAGATACATAATACCAATATTAGTACAATTTAATTAATTGGAGTCATTTTATAATAAGATTAGATATATAAAATTTTATTGAACCTTTTTAACATCTTTTACCCACCTTCTAGGCACATTTACCAACCTTCTAGGCACATTTGAAAATTTTCATAAAACATAATTTTACCACTTATGTGAATTGAATTTAAAAAATCCAAGAGAAATGGTTGACATCAGTAAGTAAAATTTGGTTCAATAGGATGAAAATAATTTTGGGTGAATAGTGACTTTTGAATTTTATTTACCACGGTTAAAAGTAAATAGGGTAATTAAAGGAAAAAATAATGTTATAATAATATTAAATTACCCCAATACATGTCCTAATTCTATTAGATAAGTTTTTTTTTACCAAAATTAACCTTATCACAAAAATAAAATCCTTTTGATCCATGTGGGTTAGATTAGGGCATTTATTATATATTATTTAAAAAATTGTTAAAAGTGTTAAATTCAGATTTTAATAAATAAACCATTTTTAATATAGGTTTATACATAAAATAAATTAGACTATAAATATTCTTTATAAATATAAAAATATTTCCTAAATCATGGTATTTAATTTATAATTTTTAGACATTAAATAATTAAATTTATTTAAGACACAATGACAATGCAGTAATCACCTTATTAATGAAAGATTAAAATAAATGATATTATAAATGTTAAAATAAATATAAATTGAAACTTTTGATTACATACATAAATTTTATAGGTGAATATTACATTTAAGGGATGATTCAATGTTTATTTTTTGAAGTCATCAAGTTTTTATGACTTTAACAAAAATCAATTACTCAATAGTGTCAAATTTTATATAAATGAGTTTTTAAAAGAAATACTATTTTATTAAATGATATAATATTCATAAAAATATAATATTTGGAAAAATGACTTATATAAGGTTATATATATCATTAATTAACCACTTTAGGTTTTCTTGGCATTTTATAGTAAGTTTATTAACCATGTAATATAAAAATACAAGAAGAAATGGTAAATGTTAAACTATTTAACTGAGAGTTAAATATAAAAAATAAGGTTAATATAGTGACATAAACTTGTCTAAAACCTATTGGTTGAGAATATTTAGACCCATACTTACCTTATACTCTAAATAAATCCATTTTGAGCTATTTTAAACCGAAAATTATTTAGAATAAATTAATATTTCAAGCTCCTCCTAAAGTGCATGTCACCTCTCTTATAAAAGGGTACTTTTCCTTCTCTTAAATTAACACCTCCAAAGCCATTTGTATCAGCCAAAACTTGCTCAAATATATTCCCAACTACCCTAAATTAAACATAGAATCCTTATTTTTATCAAAAATCCAACCTAAGAAGCCCTTTTGATCAAATCAAAAAGGAAGCACCTGAAGAAGAGGTAATAATTTTAATCACCTCTTTCAAAGTTCTTTTCTTCTTCCACTTACTCTTTCTTTGTTGTTTCCATACCAAAATAATAAATACATTACCTTCTACATACTTTTATGTTATTATAAATATGGTACAACCATATTCATTATTCCATCCATCCTATGAATGAAAAAGTCACCATACGTGCGTACGTACGGCTTACAGTCTCCACGTCGTGGTGTAGTTTTTTATTTAACACTTAATTATTTTGATGGGTATAATAATGGGTATAATGGATGTAAATAATAAATATAACATTTTAATGATTCTTTAAATATAATATACCATCTAATTTCATACTATTTCACCATCAATACGATGATATCGTCGCTCGTGCATACATACGGCTTACCATCTCCACAACGTGATGAGATTCATTTCCACGTTCACCATTCAATGATGATTATAAAAATATATATTATTAATAAGTATGTAATATATGAAATAATAATTATACTGTATATATATATATATGTGTGTGTGTGTATTTATATATATCTCATTCACTTACTTCCGTTCAATATGATATGAAAATAGAAACAGCGTTTATGCGTACGTACAACCTACCGTCTCCATAAATGTTGTATTCCATTTCATATATATATCTATTATACATATTTATATTATAAATATATATTAAATATAAATCATTTTTTATATTCTGTAAGTATTTAAATTAGGATCTAAGTGATACGATCAAGAATAACAAGTTAAAACACGTACGATAAAGAAAGCGATTATTACCCGAAATGTTACTTTAACAGGGAAATTATTATTAAATGGGTAGTATAAAGTCATAAATGAATCATATATAATATAATAAATATTAATATGGTTCTTTTATAATTTAATAACATACTATGGTCATTATACAGATGGTTAAACGTACCCTCGACTAAAGGAAAGTACATGGTAAGGGTTAATCCCTCAATCTCATTATTATCCAAGATTGTTTATGTGTAAGTATTTAATGGGACATATTTATCGTCCATGTTTATGTTTCATAGAAATGTTTTCAAAATAAATAGTTTAAGGTTTTTTCTAAGGGACTCTTTATCAAGATCACCATTTTAAATGTTTTAATGATTTATTTTTCTAAATCTTTTTAAGTAAGGTTCATGTTTTCAAAATGATTTTAAGGATTTATTTATATGCACATAATTGTTTTAAAATTTTAATTCCTTTAAAAAGTTTCAAAGTGGTATGGGAAACTTTTATTCAAAAATCAATTTTAAATTACTTCCTTTATAAATGTGTGAATTTTAAATTATTTCACAAAAAATAGATATTTCTCTCAAAGAGTTTTACTCATTATTTTCAACTATGTCAACATCCTTTACTTGATATTATTATTTATTAAGGTTAATTTATTATAATACAATCTTCCATATTATATTGAATGAGTTATGATATATTTTACTATAGATGTTCTATTTTTATACCATTCATGGTTTATGGTTAAAGTATTGACATTTCGTATGCAAGTTTTAATACGAATGTTTATGTTATGTTTCAATATTTTCATATGAGGAATGCATTGTACTTTGTAAGTGATGGGAGGGGCCCACTATATTCTCTTTATGCATCGTTAGGTCTCATGATACAAACTAGTGTCTTGGAAAAAGGCCTTGACAAAATTTTTATTTGTAGTCTTGGCACGAGGTCTTGACTAAGTGGTTATGATGTCCATCATTATGCATTCCCTCTGTAACACCCCAGGTAAATAAAGAATATGACATTTTCATATTTATCCATATTTGTGAATAAAGTATTAATATGACTTTAAAGGGGACGCTATGCTCGATGGTGTACCCAACACGCAACAACGAGTTTCTTGGGAATCTTACGTTGCACTCTAATAGTAAAATAATATTATTTTAAATGGTAGTTAACATGTAGCCGTTGTATTGGAGATAATGGATATAAATAACTAAAATATGATTATATATGTTTTTAAATGCTTTTACATTTATCCAATAAAACATAAAGGCTTAAAATACGGAAAGAATTCAATTTTAGGCGTATATGCCCTAGTTTTCACTAAAGGTTCACTTATCGCCTTTTGATGGAGAATCATCATTAAATATATTTTTGTTCACTCTTATACATTCTATTGGACCAAATAAAACACTTCTTAAGAATTGGGACATCAAAATTTACTTTGTGTAAATTTTTGGAATCTTTCCGATAAAGTTCATTTTTTTAATGAATAGTGTAAAATGTTGTATTTTAATTCAAAACCTCTTTTTAATCTAATTTATTTATATGATTAGATTATCTTTTGAATTGGTTTTAAAGTTAAATTAGAATATATTTTTACCATTAAATCCAATAGTGGTCGTAAGAATTAATTTCACTTTGAAATCAGACTTAATCTAGTGTCAATCTTTTGATACTTATTGTTTCATAAAAACACGCTATTTGCTCTGACAGCGGGAATTAATTATTAAATTAATTAATGTGACTTATATGTTTTGAATTTTGTAAAATAGACTTCATTTTTGAATTCGTAATATCAAATATAGCTTAGGGTGAATTTTTGGGATTTTCTGAAAAACTTCAATTTTTGATGAATAGTGAAACCACTAAGTGGTACTTATAAAAACTGATTTTTCCGTTCAAATGAAATTTTGTCATCTTTGTGTTTTGAATTTCAAAAATCCGACATACATGGTTGTCATTAAGAATTAAAATGTGGTTCAATGGGATAAAAATAATTTTTTGGTGAATAGTAACTTATTAAATTTTTAATCGCGATTAGAGGTAATTAGTGTAGTTTAAGGTAAAAATAATGTTTTAAGAATATGAAATGAACTTGACACATGTCCTAACCTCATTGGATGTGTCATGGCCGACCAAGAAAACCCATGGGTCAACTTGAGGACCCCATGAAGCCACTTTGGTTGGAAAATGACATTAATATCTTTTTATTTAAAGTTAAAGTAAAAATGAGACAAACATGAAATGTTTTACTAAAACAATTTTTACATGGGGTTATACATATCATATTTTTGACTATAAATATTAATTGGAAAGCTAAAAATATTTCCTACATCATAGTAGTTTTTTTATAATTTTTAGACATTAAATAAATTAAATTATGTATGACATCATAATGATGCAGCGATGACCTCATTATTTAACGATTTAAATAAAATGGAAAGATAATGTAATATCTAAGACCTACACATGTCCAAAACCTATTGGATGAGTGGATTTAGAACCCTTATCATCTTATCCTAGAAACACATCAATGTGGGACCTCTTAAATCCGAATACCATTTTAAAATAAAGTGACTTTTCTTTACCTTCCAAGAGTGCCCCTCCTCTCCCCTTATAAAGGGCCCCCACCTCTACCTCCTTACCCACACTCCCAAAGCCTTTGTCTCGGCCAAACTCTGCCCATTTTGTCTCTACACTTCCCTCTCTTACTCCTTGAAGCATAACGTTGGGCATAAGTCTTCCCAAGGAAGCCATTGAGCTCAAACCAAAGGGAGTTACTCGATTTTAAGGTAATGTCTTCACTTGAGTACTTTTGTTTTATTTTGCTTCTCAAACCCCCTAAACTCTTTTTATTCATTTCTTTTGTAACAAATCCAGTATCATAAATATACTAGGATGTTTTTATAAGAAGTATTCGAGCTACGCTTTCACACACCTACATCTAATGGTTAAAGAACATACTGTTTCCGTGGATGGCGAATTTCGGCCTCCCGAAACGATGATTGTTCAACATTCTTTTAACACCCTCAAAGGTGGCCATTAAGATGACACTATATTTATATATGATATATAATATGTTTATGATTTCCTTAAGCTTCTGTATTTTTCATTTTGGGCATACCTTTATGGTTTCCATTATGGGTAAACGCGATATCTTCATTTAAGGAAGTGCGGACTACCGCCCCCTCAAAGTGATTTGATTCGTTAATACCATATGTGGTACGTATAAAGGATATATTTAATGATATTATATATTATAACATACTTGAATTAAAATACTATTATGTATCATTATGTTTTAATTCCATTAAATATGAAATAGAAATGGAAGTAGCGTTCATGCGTACGTACGGCTTACCGTCTCCATGAACGGTACATTTCATTTCTTATCTCAAAATGTTATGTAATACTATAAGTACATATATATAATGGATATATATGTAATATATTACATCAAAATTATGGATATCATTATGGAATTATAACATATATATATCTCTCTCATTTTGTTTTAATTCCATTAATATAACAAAAAATGAAAGTAGCGTTCATGCGTACGTATGGCCTACCGTCTCCATGAACGGTGCTTTTCGTTTTTTATCTCCAAATGATATGGAATAGTATGAAATGAATATTTAATTCATATATATGATATTTTAATCATTAATACTATTATGGAAATTAGTTACTTATAACTACATGGGCAACCTTTTTTCAAACAAGTTCATTTTTGACTCATGTACCAAACATCGGCAAAAAACGTCTGATATGAACTAACATTATTAAACAATTATTATAACATTATAATATGTGATATGAACTGAATAATAATATCTAAAGGAGGTAATTAGGCAATTATTAATTGAACAAAGTTTATTATTCAGAAATATAAAGAAACGAACAAGACAAGTTGGACTTGAGGTAAGGGATCCTACACCTCTCTTTCTTTTTAAGTACACTCTTTTATGTCATTCCTTTTAAGCTCATCTTTCTTATGATTGGGATGTTCTTTTATATTACTAATACTGTACTTATTATGTTCATATGATGAGAGACCCTATTTCCTCTCATCAATCCATTTTGGAAGTTTTGAGTGGCGCTGTTAGGCTGCCGAATTTTCGTAAGAGATCTAACCTCTCTCTTTCTCTTTAATTACTCTCCTTTATGTCACTTCTTTTAAGCTCCTATTTTTTTATGATGGGGGTGTTCTTTTATATTCCTCTTTATGTACATTTTATTGTAATGTGATGAGATACCCTATTTGATCTGATCAATCCATTTTTGGAAGTTTTAAGTGGCCCCGTTAGGCTGCCGAGTTTTCGTAAGGGATTTTTCATCTCACTTTTATTCCTGTGAGATTTATGCTACATTTGACACAATTTACTTTGAGTGGTGTATGTAATGACCATTATTTTACTCATTGTGTAATATTATTTCATTTATGAGTATTTACATCAATGTTGTATTGTTATTCTTTCACGGGGCGTATGTTTCGAAAGATACCCATGTCGGTAAGCGAACCTTTCACCCTCCTCTTTTTAAAAGACTTATTTTGTTGGGTCTTTTAATTTACATATTGTTATGTTGGGATATGTTCTCATATATCCTTATTGATGTAAATTTTATGTCCAAGTGATGAGATACCCTTTTTTTGATGTGACACTGTTAGGATGTCAAGGGAACTTCTTAACCCAATTTTGATTTCTTTGGGTTCAACAAGTAGTTATTGAATATGTCATCCTTTGAATATGTGTGAATGAACTTTGATTATTTTACACTTAATATCCACTTATATTTGGTGTATTCGTTTGTCACACATAATTATGTAATTGATTTATCCTTAAACCAAGGATATCGTCTTTGTATGGGACTTCGTCTCAATCTCCTTTCATTGAGGCATATTTTGTTTTATACACAACCTTATTTTATAGGGTGTATAAACCCCTTTGACTTTTACGTTTATTCAAAAGGAATATTTTTTATACTAAGCGTTTACTAAACGACAAAAGGGAATGTTTTTGTCGTACGTATGCGGCGACAACGACTTCTCTGCCGCCGTGACCATTATTTGAGTTTCGGATTCCTCTACAAGCCATACCTTTTTTTTAAAAGAAAAATAAATACCATGTTTTAATTTTCTTTTATTTTGGTATTAAAAATTGTTTTCATAATGTTTTTATATCAATGTGTTGTATTGATATCTTGTGATTGAAAGGTGGAAATGTTATGTTTCCTTTATGCATGTTTTATGTGATACGATTATGTTGAGGTTCTTGGGAATTATTATGAAGATGGGTGGTTCCGTGATAAACTAAGGGCGGGTGAGCCCGATATAGCTCTCCAATGCATTGGGTAATGCGAAGGAGTGAAACATTAAGGTTTCTCCGAAGATATTTAGGGAATATACTGTGATGGGTATTCCAAAACGTAACCAAGAGGGTTAATCCCTACGTAAGAATGTTATGAATGCCTCAAGTTACCTTCTATGTCTTATGATTTCTATGATTTATTCATGGTTTGATGAGGTATGTTAAAGTTCCTATGTTTTATGGGTAAAGTATGATTTCATTCTTATGTATATATGAACTCATGTTTCCTTTCCATATTTTTTATAACCCTTACTGAGCTTTTTATGCTCATCCCAAGTTTTTGAAATGTTTTTCACAGGTCAAGGGAAAGGTACATGATGTGATGATAGTGTCAAGGATGTGTCAAGAAATAATCCATGTTTTATTTTCAATATGTTTCCATTGATGGGAAGAATGAATACTGTCTTTTATGTAACCACTTTGTTTAAGTGTGGAATGTAATGAAAGTTTCATGATCTAATTCTCTAAAACTCTAAACCTGAAAAGATCCTCAATGTGTAATCTTGTAATAACTCAAGATTAAGTAATGTTTAATGCTGGGGACTTATAGTTGGTATCAAAGGTTGGTTTAGATAACTTTAGAGGTTAGGGTATTCTCTAAGCACAAGTGACATTACCATAATGGTTAGGATTTCAGAAAGAGTCCTAGTTTTAGATAAAGTGAATGAGTAAGTATTTCTTAGTGTTTATCTTCCTCATTAGTACATGATGTTTATGTTGATATACTCACACTAACCTTTTTTGTTATAGTAAATGGCTGGATATAGCAGGCAATAAAGTGACAATGGGTTTGAAGGAAACTGTGGTGGTTTTCTGATTAAGAGACTGGATGAGATGGGGGGTTCAATGAGGAATCTCATGGTTGTTCTAAACCAACTATCAAGGAGTCATGATCAACCACTTCAACCTTGGTGAGTTCTCTAATGCATCATGTATGAGATGGCCAACTCGATGTGGAAATTCATGTAATAATTATTAAGGTAACCATTAGGGTTTATATGATCCTTACTTTTTAGGTAATTATGGGTTACTCTATGATATGATGGAAAATGAAAGGAATGAGATAAACTTGAGGTTAAAATATGTTATGATCATTTTTGAATATTTTATCTCATTTTGGGGGATGTTTTAAGAATTATATAGTTTTGTAAAAAGGACAACACGCAGACCGTGTGACAACCCGTCGCGTCGGACAAAGCTGTGGGAATCGAACCCACAACCAAAGTGCGACTGGTATTTATCGCCTACCACTGGACTACGTGAAATCCCTGGTTATTTTGACTGATTCTTTTTAGTTAGATGATTTTATGAATTAAGAGTAAGCTGATTTTGGGTTATCTATGGAAATTTATTAACCTATCTTGGAGGATATGTGATTAGGTTAATTACTTTTCAATACGAGACATTAAGAACAACTGATGTGGTTTGGAGATAAATGATACGATTTAACTTGGTAGACTATGTGACTAAATCCTTCAAATATTTGGGTTTCAATCTTAGTTTGGTTTACTTTGAAGAATTTTATGGACAAATTTTTTATCGAGTGGTCCTCGTTGAACTTTGGGTTTTGTTGGACAAATTTTGGAGATTAAGAATAGATTTTCTTTTTATAAAGGGTTATCCTTTTCTAGATTATCTGATCTTGTACTAACCTTTTTGGTTTTGGTTTTGGTTAAAGTATAAATACATGGGAAGTATATAGTTCTCTTTTGTGGATTAGGTGATTATCTAGAAGTTGATTATAGTACTCTTAATGTGAACAAGTCTCCCTAAATACTCGTCTTTTGGAAAAAATATGAGTTTGATTAAGGAATCTAGTAAAAGTTGAAAGTCAACATGATAAGTGATTATGTTTTCTTATGAATAAATTCCTCAATAAAAAGTAACTTAAAACAAAAAAAATTCTATTAACTTTTCCTACTGGGGAACTCAACACCGTTTAACCCATCACAAGTTTGTGATTTTTTTATTGTTAACTTTCTCCTAAACATGTTTTCTATCACTCTCCATCAGAACATGACCCTATGTTTTCTCCTCCATGTCCATATTTTTCTACATGGAATACTAGTATGGGTTAACTCGGGTGACCTTTGTACTTATCTTTCTTTATTTTATAGTGATTGTTTTACCGACTCTTGTTCCGATGTGGGACTTTCAAGGATGTTTCCAAGCTCAATTTTAAAAATTGTGAGGACGCAATTTCCAAAAGGGGGGAAGGATGTAACACCCCAGGTAAATAAAGAATATGACATTTTCATATTTATCCATATTTGTGAATAAATTATTAATATGACTTTAAAGGGGACGCTATGCTCGATGGCGTACCCAACACGCAACAACGAGTTTCTTGGGAATCTTACGTTGCACTCTAATAGTAAAATAATATTATTTTAAATGGTAGTTAACATGTAGCCATTGTATTGGCAATAACGGATAGAAATAACTAAAATATGATTATATATGTTTTTAAATGTTTTTACATTTATCCAATAAAAGATAAAGGCTTAAAATACGGAAAGAATTCAATTTTAGGCGTATATGCCCTAGTTTTCACTAAAGGTTCACTTATCGCCTTTTGATGGAGAACCGTCATTAAATATAGTTTTGTTCACCCTTATACATTCTATTGGACCAAATAAAACTCTTCTTAAGAATTGGGACATCAAAATTTACTTTGTGTAAATTTTTGGTATCTTTCCAATAAAGTTCATTTTTTTAATGAATAGTGTAAAATGTTGTATTTTAATTCAAAACCTATTTTTAATCTAATTTATTTATATGATTAGATTATATTTTGAATTGGTTTTAAAGTGAAATTATAATATATTTTTACCAATAAATCCAATATTGGTCTTTGGAATTAATTTCACTTTGAAATCAGACTTAATCTAGTGTCAATCTTTTGATACTTATTGTTTCATAAAAACACGCTATTTGCTCTGACAACGGGAATTAATTATTAAATTAATTAATGTGACTTATATGTTTTTAATTTTTTAAAATAGACTTCATTTTTGAATTCAGAATATCAAATATAGCTTAGGGTGAATTTTTGGGATTTTTCTGAAAAACTTCAATTTTTGATGAATAGTGAAACCACTAAGTGGTACTTATAAAAACTGATTTTTCCGTTCAAATGAAATTTTGTCATCTTTGTGTTTTGAATTTCAAAAATCCGACATACATGGTTGTCATTAAGAAGTAAAATGTGGTTCAATGGGATAAAAATAATTTTTTGGTGAATAGTAACTTATTAAGTTTTTAATCGCGATTAGAGGTAATTAGTGTAGTTTAAGGTAAAAATAATGTTTTAAGAATATGAAATGAACTTTACACATGTCCTAACCTCATTGGATGTGTCATGGCCAACCAATACAACCCATGGGTCAACTTGAGGACCCCATGAATCCACTTTGGTCGGAAAATGACATTAATATCTTTTTATTTAAAGTTAAAGTAAAAATGAGACAAACATGCAATGTTTTACTAAAACAATTTTTACATGGTGTTATACATATCATATTTTTGACTATAAATATTAATTGTAAAGCTAAAACTATTACCTACATCATAGTATTTTTTTTATAATTTTTAGACATTAAATAAATTAAATTATTTATGACATCATAATGATGCAGCGATGACCTCATTATTTAACGATTTAAATAAAATGGAAAGATAATGTAATATCTAAGACCTACACATGTCCAAAACCTATTGTATGAGTGGATTTCGAACCCTTATCATCTTATCCTCGAAACACATCAATGTGGGACCTCTTAAATCCGAATACCATTTTAAAATAAAGTGACTTTTCTTTACCTTCCAAGAGTGCCCCTCCTCTCCCCTTATAAAAGGCCCCCACCTCTACCTCCTTACCCACACTCCCAAAGCCTTTGGCTCGGCCAACCTCTACCCATTTTGTCTCTCCACTTCCCTATATTACTCCTTTAAGCATCACTTTGGGCATAAGTCTTCCCAAGGAAGCCTTCGAGCTCAAACCAAAGGGAGTTACCCGATTTTAAGGTAATGTCTTCACTTGAGTACTTTTGTTTTATTTTGCTTCTCCAACCCCCTAAACTCTTTTTATTCATTTCTTTTATAACAAATCCAGTATAATAAATATACTAGGATGTTTTTATAAGAAGTATTCGAGCTACACTTTCACACACCTACATCTAATGGTTAAAGAACATACTGTTTCCGTGGATGGCGAATTTCGGCCTCCTAAAACGATGATTGTTCAACATTCTTTTAACACCTTCAAAGGTGGCCATTAAGATGAAACTATATTTATATATGATATATAATATTTTTATGATTTCCTTAAGCTTCTGTATTTTTCATTTTGGGCATACCTTTATGGTTTCCATTATGGGTAAACGCGATATCTTCATTTAAGGAAGTGCGGACTACCGTCCCCTCAAAGTGATTTGATTCGTTAATACCATATGTGGTACGTATAAAGGATATATTTAATGATATTATATATTATACCATACTGGAATTAAAATACTATTATGTATCATTATGTTTTAATTCCATTAAATATGAAATAGAAATGGAAGTAGCGTTCATGCGTACGTACGGCTTACCGTCTCCATGAACGGTACATTTCATTTCTTATCTCAAAATGTTATGTAATACTATAAGTACATATATATATAATGGATATATATGTAATATATTACATCAAAATTATGGATATCATTCTGGAATTATAACATATATATATCTCTCTAATTTTTTTTTAATTCCATTAATATGACAAAAAATGAAAGTAGCGTTCATGCGTACGTACGGCCTACCGTCTCCATGAACGGTGATTTTTGTTTTTTATCTCCAAATGATATGGAATAGTATGAAATGAATATTTACTGGATATATATGATATTTTAATCATTAATACTATTCTGGAAATTAGTTACTTATAACTACATGGGCAACCTTTTTTCAAACAAGTTCATTTTTGACTCATGTACCAAACATCGGCAAAAAACGTCTGATATGAACTAACATTATTAAACAATTATTATAACATTATAATATGTGATATGAACTGAATAATAATATCTAAAGGAGGTACTTAGTCAATTATTAATTGATCAAAGTTTATTATTCAGGAATATAAAGAAACGAACAAGACAAGTTGGACTTGAGGTAAGGGATCCTACACCTCTCTTTTTAAGTACACTCTTTTATGTCATTTCTTTTAAGATCATCTTTCTTATGATTGGGATGTTATTTTATATTACTACTACTTTACTTATTATGTTCATATTATTAGAGACCCTATTTCCTCTCATCAATCTATTTTGGAAGTTTTGAGTGGCGTCGTTAGGCTGCCGAATTTTCGTAAGAGATCTAACCTCTCTCTTTCTCTTTAAGTACTCTCCTTTATGTCACTTCTTTTAAGCTCCTATTTTTTATTATGGGGGATGTTATTTTATATTCCTCTTTCTGTACATTTTATTGTAATGTGATGAGATACCCTATTTTATCTCATCATTCCATTTTTGGAAGTTTTAAGTGGCGCCGTTAGGATGCCGAGTTTTCGTAAGGGGTTTTTCATCTCACTTTTATTCCTGTGAGATTTATGCTACAGTTGACACAATTTCCTTTGAGTGGTGTATGTACTGACCATTATTTTACTCATTGTGTAATATTCTTTCATTTATGAGTATTTACATCAATGTTTTATTGTCCTTCTTTCACGGGGCGTATGTTTCGAAAGATACCCATGTCGGTAAGGGAACCTTTCACCCTCCTCTTTTTAAAAGACTTCTTTTGTTGGGTCTTTTAATTTACATATTTTTATGTTGGGATATGTTCTCATATATCCTTATTGATGTAAATTTTATGTCCAAGTGATGAGATACCCTTTTTTTTATGTGACACCGTTAGGCTGTCAAGGGAACTTCTTAACCCAATTTCGATTTCTTTGGGTTCAACATGTAGTTATTGAATATGTCATCCTTTGAATATGTGTGAATGACCTTTGATTATTTTACACTTAATATCCACTTATATTAGGTGTATTCGTTTGTCACACATAATTATGTAATTGATTTATCCTTAAACCAAGGATACCGTCTTTGTATTGGACTTCGTCTCAATCTCCTTTCATTGAGGAATATTTTGTTTTATACACAACCTTCTTTTATAGGGTGTATAAACCCCTTTGAATTTTACGTTTATTCAAAAGGAATCTTTTTTATTCGAATCATTTACTAAACGACAAAAGGGAATGTTTTTGTCGTACGTATGCGGCGACAACGACTTCTCCGCCGTCGTGACCATTATTTGAGTTTCGGCTTCCTCTACAAGCCATACCTTTTTTTTAAAGAAAAATAAATACCATGTTTTAATTTTCTTTTATTTTGGTATTAAAAATGGTTTTCATAATGTTTTTATATCAATGTGTTGTATTGATATCTTGTGATTGAAAGGTGTAAATGTTATGTTTCCTTTATGTATGTTTTATGTGATACAATTATGTTGAGGTTCTTGGGCATTATTATGAAGACGGGTGGTTCCATGATAAACTAAGGGCGGGTGAGCCCGATATATCTCTCCAATGCATTGGGTAACACGAAGGAGTGAAACATTAAGGTTTCTCCGAAGAGATTTAGGGAATATACTGTGATGGGTATTCCAAAACGTAACCAAGAGGGTTACTCCCTACGTAAGAATGTTATGAATGCCTCAAGTTACCTTTTATGTCTTATGATTTCTATGATTTATTCATGGTTTGATGAGGTATGTTAAAGTGCCTATGTTTTATGGGTAAAGTATGATTTCATTCTTATGTATATATGAACTCATGTTTCCTTTCCATATTTTTATAACCCTTACTGAGCTTTTTATGCTCATCCCAAGTTTTTGAAATGTTTTTCACAGGTCAAGGGAAAGGTACATGATGTGATGATAGTGTCAAGGATGTGTCAAGAAATAATCCATGTTTTATTTTTAATATGTTTCCATTGATGGGAAGAATGAATACTCTCTTTTATGTAACCACTTTATTTAAATGTGGAATGTAATGCAAGTTTCATGATCTAATTCTCTAAAACTCTAAACCTGAAAAGATCCTCAATGTGTAATCTTGTAATAACTCAAGATTAAGTAAGGTTTAAGGCTGGGGCCTTATACCCTCATTATGAAATTAGTTATTACATGTGATTATTAGACTATTAGAATATCCATTTGCTTGTTTATATGGTAATTTTTGATTTATTTTTTCCATATTATGTTAAATTTTATGTTTAAAAGGCTTTTTTTTTTCTTACACATCTTTTCTTAATAGTTTATAGTTTCTTCTGAATTATTTACCCTTACTGAGCATCTGATCTCACCCCTTTCTTATGTTTTATTTTCCCAGGATTCCAAGAAGTGTATTATGATTGATATGCAGGGTTAATCTAAGGGAATAATGGAATTTTAAAAGGATTATTTATGTTTTGTTGTATGTTAGAAAGTGTAATGTAACATTTATGTATGTAATCTATTTTCCAATACTACTAAACCGATCGGTCCTTCGAGACTTGACTCCTTTTAATCATGATAATGTATTAAAATAATGCACTGGCTCTGAGCTTTTGGGGTCATGGAGTTACATTTGGTATCAAATTAAGTTTAGCAATAACCTTATAAACTAGATTTAGAAAAACTTTGATTAAATAACATTACCTTAAGATATACTTTTAGGATTAGTATAGAAGAACATCAAAAAAAATTAGTAATGCAGATATTATGTGGGTTTTCTAAGAAATAAATCCCGGTCTGGATACTACAAGTGGATGTGGTTCTGGAACAGATGTACCTAGTAGTGAAAACTCTGACAAGGAGTTTTAGGCTTGACCCGGGGTATCTTGGTTCATGAAAATGGGCCTTACTGTGCACCTGGTTTGACACTCTTGGGGGATATGATTAGGATAATTCATATTTTTTTTATAAACCATTATGAAGGATTTGTGAGTAAATATTTCAGCAAAGAAACCATTTTTATGATTATGATACTATATGTGTGAAAATCTTCAATTAATGTTCAGAATTTGTCTAGTTTTTGGATTATACATTATGATATGATCTAACCTAGTGTATGACGTCATTTAGAAATGGTTACTAGTAGAAGGAATGAGAACTCCAACAATACACATGATCTAAAGAGTAATAAGGATCATATCTTTCATAGTCTTAATACAACATTTAGAAGGGAAATAGTCTCCCATGTATTCTCATTATATGAATAAATAGTATCATATGTCAATACGATAGGTAATTAATTCTCTGAGTCCTATGGCTTTGAAGGGGAGTAAGAGAAGAAGGGGATGGTAGAGAAAAAGATGGATAAAGGGAATAAGGGAAAGAAGTATTTTCCCACATGTGATAACCATAGAAAGAATCACCTTGTTAAATGCTTAAAGGGAATTGAATTTTTTTATAAGTGTAGAGAAAAGGGTCATCAGAAAAAAAAAATGAAAAAGGGAAGAAAGAAAAGACTAATATTCAGTGTTTTAATTGTAGTGAAATGGGGAATTATAAAAATAAATGTCCTTATCATCAAGGAAATATATCTCAGAAGAATCAAAGGGATCAAGGTCAAGCATAATCTATTACTATAGTCGATGTGGAATAATTAATGTATTTTTGCTTCTGGATTGAAGAATTATGTCATTTGCGTGTTATATCAATGATGTACCGGTTAAATAAATTATGGAAATAAATAAGGATTGTATTGCAGTACTATTTCATTGAAGATTTGAAATTTTATGGTACTAATAAAAGTGACTCAATAGCAAGTTATACTTTTTAGAAAATACATAGTTGAGGTAAAGATAAAACATAATATGGTTCTGATACCAAGATAATTGATTTGGATAAATTAAATTGGGTATTATTGACATCCTTGGAATTGATTAATGGTTTGTTTAAAAAGTGGTTTATACCATCATTATTGGGAGTTTTCAAAAAAATTGAATTTAAGGTGTATATCCAATATTCTATGTTTTATATAAAGAATAACAAAGAATAAACCTATTCAATATGGTTTTATGGTAATTCAATTTATTACCATGGTTTAATAGAATACATGATGAAGGTATTCACATGTTATTATGGGGGAAAATAGATCTTCATTATGTTTACCTTCCTTATAAATTTTGGATTGTGAGTTTAGAGAGAAGTATTTTGGATAAGTCTAAATGTTGGAATAGATTAAGTTGGAAATTGGATACTATTGTTTAACGTTAAAACATTTCATAAGATTATTTTTGGATTGTTATAAAAAGGACAACCTAGAGTTTGGGTGACAACCTGTCGTGTCTGGCAAGGCTGCGAGACTTGAACCCGCAACCGAAGGGCGACAAGGGTGCATCACCTACCACTGGCATACGTGATGTCCTGGTTTATATAACGTAGTTTTTTTTAAATGGTCTGACAGATGAATTATAAATTCATTTTTTTAACCCTATACTATTAGGATAAATAGAATATTTTTGAGTTATATTATCTTTGGGAGTGAAATATGAGTTTGTGGTAGAAATTAGTTAAAGTATGGAACTCTCCTTGTCAAGTATTTTTTTTCTTATTCTATGAAAAATTAATTCTTAAAATGTAGGAAGAGGATCTTAAAACAAAAAATTTGTTATATTAATACATTATGTTTTGTTGAAACTATGATATTTTAAATCATCATATATTTGTGGATTTAATGTCCTTAATTTTCCATTTATTGTTCACTTATTTGTAATTGGTGACCTCAATCACTCCCTATAAATATTTACATTTTTCCTCTAATTATATGACCCTAATTTTTACCAATGTTCTCCTACTCTAAATCCTAATTTTGTGGTGACTTTTTCATTACCCTTTCCCTCTTATTAAGACTAAATTTTATTTCTGATGTGGGTCTTCCACAAAGTTATTTTCTTTTTTTAACCTTTTATTTTCGAAGAATAATTTCAATTTGCGAGGACGCAATTTATTGAAGGATGGGAGAATGTAACACCCTATAATTTCATATTATTTTATCTCTTTAAAGTAATTTAATAGCTTATATTTCATGAAACACCGATCAGGCTTGCATTATACGCAAGATTGAGTTTCTGTGAAACAATACATTAGTATTATAATTATTTAAACGATATATTTATTTATAAATTAAATATTGTAATATGAATAGTAAAAAATAAATTTTAAATGTTATTTATAATTTTTTAACATAAATAAAACATATTTATAATGAAATGTATAAGTTTTTTTAAAATAGTTATGTATTTAGAAAAATTATTTTCTTAAAAGAACTACTTTTTATGTCCTTTTGTGAACAATAATAAAATTAATTTTAGACACTCTTAAAAATTGAATTTGATAAAATGGACTTCATTTTTGAATTTGGAATATCAAAATTATATTATGGTGAATTTTTGGTATTCTTCTGAAAACATTCAATTTTTGATGAATAGTGAAAAATACAGCATAGTACATAAAAACCGACTTTTAATTTAAATAATTATTATTTTTATTTAAATTTATTTTAAATACAAAATAGATACATAATACCTATATTATCCCAATGTAATTAATTGGAGTCACTTTATAATAATATTAGATATATAAAATTGTATTGATCCTTTTTAACATCTTTTACCCACCTTCTAGACGCATTTACCCACCTTTTAGGCACATTTGCAAATTTGCATAAAACATAATTTCACCGCTTCTGTAAATTTAATTTCAAAAACCCAAGAGACACAGTTGACATTAGTAAGTAAAATTTGGTTCAATAGTATGAAAATAATTTTTGGTGAATAGTAACTTTTGAATTTTATTTACCACGGTTAAAAGTAAATAGGGTAATTAAAGGTAAAAATAAGGTTATAATAATATAAAATTAACCCAATACATGTCATAATTCTATTGGATAAGTTTTTTTGAAAACAATAATCCTTAGAAAAAATATAAGATCATTTTTATCTATTTGGATTAGATTAGGACATTTATTATATTTTATTTAAAAAAGAGTTAAAAGTATCAAATTCAGATTTTAATAAATAAACCACTTTTAATATAGGGTTATACATAAGATAAATTAGACTATAAATATTGGTTAGAAAGATAAAAATATTTCCTAAATCATGTTATTTAATTTATAATTTTTAAGACATTAAATAATTAAATTTATTTATGACACAATAATGATGCAGTGATTACCTTATTAATGAAAGATTAAAATAAAAGATATTATAAATATTAAAATAAATATAAATTGAAACTTTTGTTTATATACACGAATTTTATATGTTAATATGTCATGTTAGGTATGATTAAATGTATTTTTTTTAATTTATTAAGTTGTTATGACTTTAACAAAAATCAATTACTAAATAGTGTCAAATTTGACATAAATGAGTTTTTAAAACAAATACTATTTTATTAAATGATATAACATTCCTAAAAATCTAAGATTCAGTAAAAGGATTTATATAAGTTTATATATATCATTAATTAACCAATTTACATTTTCTTGGAATTTTATAGTAAGTTTATTAACCATGTAATATAAAAATACAAGAAGACATGGTAAATGTTAAACTATTTAACTAAGAGTTAAATCTAAAAGATAAGGTTAATATGGTGACCTAAACTTGTCTAAAACCTATTGTTTGAGATTATTTCTACCCATAACCACCTTATCCTTGAAATAAATTAATTTTTAGCTATTTTAAACCGAAATTTATTTTAGAATAAATTAATATTTCAAGCTCTTCCTAAAGTTCCCATCACCTCTCTTATAAAAGGGTACTTACCCTTATCTTAAATTCACACCTCCAAATACTTTTAGGTCGGCCAAACCCAGCTCAAATATATTTTCAACTGCCCTAACTTCAACCTAGAGGCCCTAATTTTATCAGAAAGCCAGCCTAAGGATACCTTTTGATCAAATCAAAAAGGAAGCACCCGAATAAGAGGTAATAATTTCATCACCTCTTTCAAAGTTCTTTTCTCATTCCACTTTCTCTTTCTTTGTTGTTTCCATACCAAAATAATAAATCCAGTACCTTATACATACTATTATTCTATTATAAATATGGTAAAATCATATTCATTATTCTGTCCATCCTATGAATGAAAAATTCACCATACGTGCGTACGTACAGCTTACCGTCTCCACGTCGTGATGTAGTTTGTTATTCAACACTTCATTATTTAGATGGGTATAATAATGGGTATAATGGATATAAATAATAAATATAACATTTTAATGATTCTTTAAATATAATATACCATCCAATTTCATACTATTTCACCATCAAAAGGATGATATCATCGCTCGTGCATACATAAGGCTTATCGTCTCCACAACGCGATGAGATTCATTTCCATGTTCACTTTTTGACAATGATTATAAAAATATATATTATTAATAATTATGTAATATATGAAATAATAATTCTACTGTAAATATATATATATATTTATTTATTTATTTATTTACATATATCTCATTCACTTACTTCCGTTCAATACAATATGAAAACAGAAACAGCGTTTATGTGTACATACGGCCTACCATCTCTATAAACGGTGTATTAAATTTAATATATATATCTATAATACATATTTATATTATAAATATATATGAAATATAAATCATTTTTTATATTCTGTAATTATTTAAATCATGATCTAAGTGATATGATCAAGAATAACAAGTTAAAACACATACAATAAAGAAAGCGATTATTACCCAAAATGTTACTTTAACAGGGAAATTATTATTAAATGGGTAGTATAAAGTCATAAATTAATCATATATTATATAATAAATATTAATATGGTTCTGGTATAATTTAATAACATACTATGGTCATTATACAGGAGGTTAAATGTACCCTCGACTAAAGGAAAGTACAAGGTAAGGGTTAATTCCTCAATCTCATTATTATCTGAGATTATTTATGTGTAAGTATTTACTGGGAAATATTTATCATCCTTGTCCATGTTTCATATAAATGTTTTAAAAATGAATAATTTAAGGTTTTTTGTAAGGGACTCTTTATCTAGATCATCATTTCAAATTTTTTAATGATTTATTTTGCTAAATCTTTTTAAGTAAGGTCCATGTTTTCAAAATGATTTTAAGGATTTATTTATATGGACATGATTGTTTTAAAATTTTAATTCCTTTAAAAAGTTTCAAATTGGTATGGGACACTCTAATTCAAAAATCTATTTTAAATTCATTCCTTTATAAATGTGTGAATTTTAAATGATTTCACAAAAAACGGATATTTTTCTCAAATATTTTTACTCATCATTTTCAACTATGTCAACATCCTTTACTCAATATTATTCTTGATTGAGGTTGATTTATTATAATAAAATCTTCTATATTGTATTTAATAAGTTATGATATATTTGACTATGGATGTTCTATTTTTATACCATTCATGGTTTATGGTTAAAGTATTGACATTTTGTATGCAAGTTTTAATATGAATTTTTATGTTATGTTTCAAAATTTTCATATGAGAAATGAATTGGACTTAGTAAGTGACGGGAAGGTCCCGCTATAGCCACTTGATGCATCGGTAGGTCTCATGAGATAAAATAGTGTCTTAGAACAAGGCCTTGACAAAAAATTTATATGTAGTCTTGGCACGAGGTCTTGACTATGTGGTTATGATGTCCGGAATTATTCATTCCCTCATTATGAAATTGGTTATTACATGTGATTATTATACTAGTAGAATATCAATGTGCTTGTTTATATTGTAATTTTTTATTTTTATTTTTAATATTATGTTCAAGTTTATGTTTAAAAGCCTATTTTTTGTCTTACACATCTTTCCTTAAAAGTTTATAGTTTTCGCTGAATTATTTACCCTTACTGAGCATCTGAGATCACCCCTTTCTAATGTTTTATTTTCCTAGGATTACAAGAAGTGTATTATGATTGATATGTAGGTTTAATTTAAGGGAATAATAGTGTTCTAAAAGGATTATTTATATTGTTTTGTATGTTATAAATTGTAATGTAATGTTCATGTATGTAATCTATTTTCCAAGACTGTTAAACTGGTCGGTCCTTCAAGACTTGATTCCTTGTAATCAAGCCAATGTATTAAAATAATGCATCAGATCTGGGCTTCTGGGGTTGAGGAGTTACATAATTTCTCTTTATTATTGATCCTTATGACACCCTTCCATAGAGATACTTTCAAGAAAATGTGATCTCCCACTTGAAATTCTAAATATTTCCTCCAGTTATCGGCATAAATATTTTACATGCTTTGAGATACTTTATATGAGCATGGATAGACGTTACCTTCATCATTGTCTCTTCAACAAGTTATAGGCCTATAAGTTTCCATTCACAATCTCCAACCCAAGAATTTTTAGTATGAAATATATTTCCATATAATTCTTTAGAAGGCATTATTTGAATACTTGAATGGGAACTATTATTATAGTAAAACTCTATCGAAGGTAAATATCGATCCCACACACTTTGAATATCAAGTGAGCATGATCTCAACGTTTATTTTAATATTTGAATTCTCCTTTAATAATATCCATCAGTATGAGAATGGTAGGTGGTGCTCAAATAAATCTCAGCATCAAGAAATTTCAGAATACTCTTCTAGAATTTAGGTTTTAATCAAGTATCACAATCACACAAAATAAAAATAGGTTTGCCATGAAGTCTTAAAAATTAATTAATATTGAGCATTTTGAGGCACTTAAGAGGTTAATATTCTCTTATAATGAGGATATGTGTAGATTTGGTAAGGTGATCAACAATAACCCATATTACATCATTCTTTCTAGGAGTCTTTGGTTGTCCTATGACTAATTCTATAGTAATTTCATCCCATTTACATATAGTAATAGTAATATTTTTCATGACTCCTCTAGTATGTTATCTCTCTACCTCCACCTATTGACAAAATAATAATCTTGATACATAATTATTAATTTCCCACTTCATGTTATCCCCGCCAAAAATACTCCCTCAAATCCCTATACATCTTGGTTCTACCAGGGTGTATATAGAAAATCAAACTATGAGAATCATCTAAATAGTCCCTTTTTAGATCAGTTATAGATGGAACATATAGTACCTTTCCAAATTTTAGGACTCCATCTTCATAAACAAATTCATCTAACTTCTCATCATTTATGGCCTTAATTTTATTCTAGAAATTATCATCATAAGATTAAGAATTTTTTATCTTTTCCAATAAAGATAATTTCACAATAATTTTAAAAAGGAGTATTGTCTCCCATTAATAATTCCCATATCCATATTTATTAGATCCATTATCATATGATCCCTCTCATTTCTCATTTGGATTAAAACTCAATGATCATTCCAACTCAATGCATGTGCTGCCTTATTTTCCTTACCTAGGTGGTAGTATGTTAAGATATCATAATCGTTGTGTATCTATATCCATTTTCTTTTCCATATGTTGAGATATTTCTATGAAAAGATATATTTTAGGATATTAGGGTTTATTTATATCTCTCATCTTTCACCATAGAGATAATTTCTCCATATATTTAAACCAAATATCACAGCTTCCATTACAAGATCATGGATTGGATAGTTCTATCCATGATTCTTTAAAAAACTTGATGTATATTCAATAAATTTATCATTTTTTATAAGTAAAAAACCAATTACCATCTTTGATGCATCACTATATATCAAAAAATCATTATTTCCTGATGGTAGAGTCAAAATCATATCACTGACCAGTCTCCGTTTAAATTTATTAAAACATTATTCACATTCCTTATTCCAAATAAACTTAACCCCTTTATGTGTAAGCTTGGTTAATGGCTTAGCCAATTAGAAAAAATTATAGATGAAACACCAATAGTGACCTTCCAAACCAATGAAACTATGCACCTTAGTTGTGGTTATTGGTGTAGGACATTCTCTAACTGCCTTTGTCTTCAAATTATCAACTGATATTTCATCCTTAGAGACAATATATATTAGTAAATAAACTTCCTAAATCCATAATTCACAATTTCTAAATTTTCCATATAACTCTTTCCTTATAAGAGTCTCAATAATGATCTGAAAGTGATTCTCATGGTCCTCATAGCTCTTAAAATACACCAAGATATCATCAATGAATACCATAATGAAATTATAAATATACTATTTGAATAATTTATTCATTAGATCCATATAAAATGATGGTTTATTAGTCAATCCAAATGGAATTACTATAAACTCGTAATTTCCATACCTCATTCGGAATGTTGTCTTCGGAATGTATTTCTTATTTACTTGCAATTGATGATACCCAAAACGAAGGTAAATCTTTGAGAAATATTGATATCTATAAAGTTGATTGAATAAGTCATCAATGCAAGGTAGAGGATACTTTTTCTCTATCATGACAGAATTTATTTCACAATAATCAATGCACAACCTCCATCCACAATCCATTTTTTTGTATTATTTGAAAAGTCGCTTTATGGGTAAGTGGGAACCATACATAGAGCCACTTTTCCATGTGTATTCCACATCCAAAACCACTACACACCGCATTCCGCATTCAAATTTAAAAAGGTAGAATTCACCCGCCAAATCCACCTCAATCCATGGGTTAACCCACCTCGACCCACAAACTATCATCCATCACAACCTCAAACCAAGAGAGAAAAAAACGTCACGTTGCTTCCATCTTCCATCCGTGACATCATAATCATCATTCTCACCACTATAGAAGACACTCACCACCATTGTCGTCATCTAGACCACTATCATCATCACCGATCCAACATTTCTCTAGTTTCCAAAAATCACCAGAGTCGTTCATAACAACGATTAAACAACAACACCGTGCTGATGAAAACCAAAAACATCTAGGACACCAGTACATTTCGAACTCACTTCAACAAAATACAAAAAGAAACAAACCTTAACTAGAAACAACACTGTCGAGAACCATCGACAGCTTTCAACATAACCAAAATAGAGAAAATCCATACCAAAAAACACAATCAGAACCTTCGCTGAGTTGGTCTTGAGTAGATAGACCGCCAAAAAAAGGAAAGAAACAAAGCACCACTGAAAACCGAAACATACCACGCGAGGGGAACCATCTTCCACCGAACCCCACCTCCCAAAACCTTTGAAGAACCACCGCTTCAGATCTGAATCGGTGAGAAGAAGAAGGTATTGAGGTCAGGGTAGAGATAAGAGTGTATGAGGTCTCCAAACGATGACAGCACAGCAAGACTAAAACCAGAATCCAACACCAAGGTCGATCCGAAATAGAAGCGCCTGAAGAAACAACGACCGCCAAAACCTTTAACCCAAAACCCTTGTGTTACCACCACTCCAAATTTGACCTAGAGAGTAGTGCTGGAATGCAAGATCTGGGTAGGGTTGTAGTAGCCAGAGGATTCGATGGCGACTAACTTCAGTAGAACCAAATAAAACACCCCAGAAGAAGAACAACAAGAAATTTGCACCATCAAGAAAGAGAAAAATCCCAACATCGAGCAAATTAAAGGACCACGGAGGATAAAGAAGACTGAAGGAGTATAAGGAGGAGAAGAAATGAAGAAATAGAAGTGGTGCTCAGACGCGCCACCAACCCCAAGTGGAGGGTTTCATCAGGAAACCATTATTACAATCATGACCTTTAGTGGCTGCCAAAAGCCATCACTAAAGGTCTATAGAAGCCACCTAGCATCCGCCAAACAGTGGCCACTTTTGGCCTGTCACTGTTTCTATCAGTGACCACCATTTGGCAGACACTGAAGGCAATCTGGTATGGGCTAAAGTAGCACCAAACAGCCGTCGTTGTAGGTGGTGCTGAAATCACCTACAGCGGCTGCAAAATGGCGGGCCCTGTAGGCTATACCTATAGCGACCGCCAAATGGTGGCCGCTATAGGTTTTTAAATTTTTTTAAAAAAAATATCAATAATACAATAAAATATACCCATGAAAATCTCATCAGTCATCTTCCAAGCTCCACATCCATCATCAAATATAACTGCATAACAAAATTTAATAACAAAATTAGTACCGATTAAAACCTATAAACAAATAATTAAAACAAATTAACATATTTCAATTCAAACTTACTGTAACAGATCGAAAGTATTTTATTTTCAAAATATATTCAAAATTTATATTACCATTTTATAAATTTAAAATTGTTAATTCTATGGTTCTAATTAGATTGTTGATCTGTGATTTCAGGTTAATCCAATGTCGTTCGCTATGCATTTGGTCGTTTATGACACCAGAAGAGTGTTTTCGGTCACCGTGGGAACACAGCACCTCTGATTGACATGTCGTCTACCCGACCACTTCACAATTCACTCACCTATTCTTTTCATCTAATTTCAGGCCATTCCGACGTCGTTCGGCCGGTTTGGGCTTCCCCACGCGCATTTCTGAAGCACGCTCAACACTTAAAAATGCATATTGAGTTGTACCACGCAAACTGCATGTCCTATTGATGTGTCGTCTCTTTATACACGTCACGAATAATAATTAGATTTTTTCCCTATGATTTCAGGTCAATCCAATGTCGTTCTCTATGAATTTGACCGTTAAATGCCTGTTTTGGCCGTTTATGACATCAGAAGTGCGTTCTCGGTCACCGCGGGCACACGGCACCTCCGATTGACGTGTTGTCTGACTGAACACTTTAAAATTCACTCAACCATTGTTTTCATCTGATTTTAGTCCATTCCAACATTGTTCGTCCGGTTTGCACTGCCCCACGTGTGTTTTTAAAGTGCGCTCAACACTTAAAAAATGCATATTGAGTCGTACCATGCAAACTACAAGTCCGATTGATGTTCTATCTCCTCGTACACATCATGAATAATAATTATATTGTTTAATTCTGATTTCAGGTAAATCTGATGTTGTTCTCTATGAATTTGACCATTAAATGCCCGTTTTGGCCGTTTATGACACCAAAAGTGCGTTCTCGGTCACCGCGGGCACATGGCACCTCCGTTTGACATACCATCTTCCCGACCACTTCACAATTCACTCACCTATTGTTTTCATTTGATTTCAGGGCAATCCAATGTCATTTGGATGGTTTGGACCGCCCCACATGCATTTCTGAAGCGCGCCCAACACTTAAAAAACGCATATTGAGTCGTACCGCGCAAACAGCACATCTGATTGATGTGTTGTCTCCTCGTACACATCATGAATAATAATTAGATTTTTGCCCTGTGATTTCATGTCAATTTGATTCGTACGCTATGCATTTGACCATTAAACGCCTGTTTTGGTCGTTTATGACACCAGAAGTGTTTTCTCGGTCACCGTGGGCACACGGCACCTCCGATTGACATGTCGTCTACCCGACCACTTCAAAATTCACTCACCTGTTGGTATCATCTTATTTTAGGCCATTTTAACATCTTTCGTCCAGTTTGGACCACCCCACGTGTGTTTCTGAAGCGCACCTAATACTTAAAAAATGTATATTTAGTCGTACCATGCAAACCGTACATCCGATTTACGTTTCGTCTCCTCATACACATCATGAATAATAATTAGATTGTTTCCCTTTGATTTTAGGTCAATATGATGTCATCCGCTATGAATTTAACCATTAAACGCCCGTTTTGGCCGTTTATGACACCAGAAGTGTATTCTCAGTTACCGCGGGCACACGACACCTCCGATTGACGTGTTGTTTGCCTGACCACTTTACAATTCACTCCCCCATTGTCTTTTTCTAATTTCAGGGCAATCCGACATCATTCGGCTGGTTTGGACCACCCCACGCATGTTTCTGAAACGCACCCAACACTTAAAAAATTCATATTGATCCATACCACGTAAACTACACGTCTGATTGGAATTTCGTCTCCTCATACACGTCACAAATAGTAATTAAATTGTTTCTCTATGATTTCAGGTCAATTCGATGTCGTTTTCTATGAATTTAACCGTTAAACGCCCATTTTGGTCGTTTGTGACACCAGAAGTATGTTCTTGGTCACTGCAGGCACACAGCACCTCTGATTGATGTGTCGTCTGCCCGACCACTTCAAAATTCACTCACCTATTGTTTTCGACTGATTTCAAAGCAATCTGACGGTGTTCGGCTGGTTTGGACCGCCCCACGCACGTTTCGGAAGTGCACTCAACACTTAAAAAACACATATTGAGACATAATGCACAAACCACACGTCCTATTGACGTATCGTCTCCTCTTACACATCAATAATAATAATTAAATTTTTTTTTCCAGTGATTTCAGGTCAATCTGATGTCATTCTCTATGTATTTGACCGTTAAACGCCCGTTTTGGCCGTTTGTGACACCAGAAGTGCGTTCTCAGTCACCGCAGGCACACGACACCTCTGATTGATGTGACGTCTACCTAAAAACTTCAAAATTCACTCACCCATTGTTTTCGTCTGATTTCGGGACATTTCGACATTGTTCGGCCGGTTTGGACCGCCCCACGCATGTTTCTGAAACACGCTCAACACTTAAAAAATGCAAATTGAGTCGTACCACACAAACAGAACATCTGATTGATGTGTCGTCTCCTCGTACACGTCAAAAATAATAATTAGATTGTTTCCCTGTGATTTCAGGTCAATACGATGTCGTTTGCTATGCATTTTACCGTTAAACGCCTGTTTTGGCCATTTATGACACCAGAAGTGCGTTCTTGGTCACCGCGGGCACACGGCACCTCCGATTGATGTTTCATCTTCCCAACCACTTCACAATTCACTCACTTGTGGTTGTAGTCTTATTTCATGTCATTACGACATCGTTCGGCCGGTTTGGACCTCCCCATGTGTGTTTCTAAAGCGCGTTCAACACTTAAAAAATGCATATTGAGTCATACCGCACAAACCGCACGTCTGATTGACGTGTCATCTCCTCGTACACGTTAAAAATAATAATTAGATATTTTACCTATGATTTCAGGTTCATCAATTGTCGTCCTCTATGCATTTGACTGTTAAATGCCTGTTTTGGCCGTTTATGACACCAAAAGTGCGTTCTCGGCCACCGCGGGCACACAACACCTCCGATTGACATGTCGTCTGCCCGACCACTTCACAATTAACTAACCCATTGTTTTTGTCTTATTTTAGGCCATTCCAACGTCGTTCGTCTAGTTTGGACCGCCCCACACGCGTTTCTGAAGCGCGCTCAACACTTAAAAAACGCATATTGAGCCGTAACATGCAAACCACATGTCGGATTAATGTGACGTCTCCTCGTACATGTCATGAATAATAATTAGATTTTTTCCCTGTGATTTCAGGTCAATTTGATGTCATCCACTATGAATTTGACTGTTAAACACCCGTTTTGGCCATTTGTGACACCATAAGTGCGTTCTCGATCACCGTGGGAACACGGCACCTCCGATTGACGTGTCGCCTATTAGACCACTTTAAAATTCACTCACTCATTATCGTCTAATTCCATTCCATTCTGACATCGTTCGACCAGTTTGGACTGCCCCACGCGCGTTTCTAAAGCACGCTCAACACTTAAAAACGCATATTGAGTCGTACTGTGCAAACCGAATGTCCGATTGACATGTATTCTCCTCTTATACATCACGAATAATAATTATATTGTTTCCCTGTGATTTCATGTCAATCAGATGTTGTCTATTATGCATTTGACCGTTAAATGTCCGTTTTGACCGTTTAGGACACCAGAAGTGCGTTCTCTGTCACCGAGGGCACACGGTACCTCTGATTGATGTGTCGTCTACCCGAACACTTCACAATTCACTCACCCATTGTTTTAGTCTTATTTTAGTCCATTTTGACATCGTTCGGCCGGTTTGGACCACCCCACACGCGTTTCTAAAGCGCACCCAACACTTAAAAAATGCATATTGAGTCGTACTGTGCAAACCGCACGTTCGATTGACATGTCGTCTCCTCATACACATCAAGAATAATAGTTATATTGTTTTCCTATTATTTCATGTCAATCCTATCTCGTCCGCTATGAATTTGACCGTTAAACGCCCGTTTTGGCCGTTTGTGACACCAGAAGTGCGTTCTCGGTCACCACGGGTACACGACACCTATGATTGATGTGTCGTCTACCCAACCACTTCACAATTTACTCACCCATTGTTTTCGTCTTATTTCAGGCCATTCCAATATCGTTTGGTCAGTTTGGACCGCCCCACGCACGTTTCTGAAGCGCGCTCAACACTTAAAAAATGAATATTGAGTTGTACCGCGCAAATCACACATCCGATTGATGTGTCTTCTCCTCTTACACATCAAAAATAATAATTAGATTGTTTCTCTATGATTTCAGGTCAATCTGATGTCGTCCTCTATGCATTTGACCGTTAAACGCTCGTTTTGGCCGTTTATGACACCAGAAGTGCGTTCTCGGTCACCGCGAGCACACGACACCTCTGATTGACGTGTCATCTGCCAAACCACTTCACAATTCTCTCATCCGTTTTTTTCATCTTATTTTAGGACATTTTGACATTGTTTGGCTGGTTTGGACCACCCCATGCACGTTTCTGAAGCGCGCCCAACAATTAAAAAACGCATATTGAGCCGTACCGCACAAATTGTACGTCTGATTGACATGTCGTATCCTCATACACGTCATGAATAATAATTAGATAGTATCCTAATAACCCCAGAAAGCTATAGATATTGAAAGATTTTGTGGGCTTCTCCCAAGAAACAACTGCCTGAACTTTATCTCCATCCACTGACACACCTTCCTTTGAGATTATTTGACCCAACAACTATACCTAATTAATACAAAAGTGAAAAATATATAGCTTGTCATACAGTCGATGCTCTATAAGTGTAATTTGAATGATGTCAAGATATTGCGTATGATCATCATCAGTCTTGGAGTGCACAAAGATGTCATCCACAAATACAAAAACAAACTAATCTAGGTAAAAATGGTAGATTCTATTCATCAAGGATATAAAAACTTCTAGAGAATTCATCAACACAAATGAAATTACCTCATGCATGAGGTTCATCCTCATCTGGATCACCAATACCATTGCTGTAAATACCCGTAAATTTCAAGGAAATTTTTTTTCTTAATTTTCTTTGGAATTTTACAAGAACGCAGTTTCTGACGGCACCTGATTCCGAGGCCCGGTGTGCCCGGAATCATTTTCCGAAGATTGGATCGGGTACATTCAGTGAACGGGCGAGCGAGTTTTTCTAACTTTTGAACCGGTGCCCGAAATCGGATTCTGAGGGCACCAATGAAATCGCAGCGCCGGTTTTCGCTTAGAAACGCCTCTTCCGGAGTTGCGTTTTCTCGGGTGTGGTTTTTTAATTTTCGGGCTTAAAGTTAAGAAATAAAATAGTTTTGCGACAACTTTATTTTATTTCACTTAAGCCACTTGGAAGCCACTTGAAGCCACTTAAAGGCGGTTTGAACTGAGTTGAACTGGATAGGATGCTATCCAGAAATATCCTACCCCCTTGGTAGGATATTTGTGAGGTGGGGCCCGCACGAGCCCCGCCGTTTCTTTCCGCTAAGAAACGCACCCGTGAAAACCCATCTTAATGAAATTCAACTGACACGTTTTCTAAATTCTTAACAGACCATTTAATTGGGCGGTTTATTTCGTGAATTAAATGGCCTGTTTCTTTCGTTGAATTAATTCAACGAATTAATTCAATCGTTTCTTAACCTGTTTTCGTGTGTTGGCATATTAATAAAATAAGACCAACCCAAAATCTTTTGAGAAGATTTGAGAGGATCCTTGTTTCTTCTTCTCCCTCGCGAAGAACGCGAAGAACGCAAAGAACGCCGAACCCGGAAATCGACGACGCTTCCGTTCGAGACGTCCTTCTCCGCCCCGATCTCCGATCACCGATCGTTGAGGTGAGTGATTTCGGATTTCCTCACAAGGTTCCTTCCTTTTTGGTTTTAAACGCAGATTTAATTATTTATAATTTAAATCTGTTGTTCTTGGTCCGTTGAGCTCGCCGACTCAACACCGGATTCCGCGACGACGCGACGCCTCCCCGCGACGACGCGACGATCCCTCTCTTCCGCGACGAGCTTTTCCGCGAAGAACGCCCGCGCGCGACGATCAACGAGGTAGGGATTTTTATAATTTTGGAATACCCTTCTTTATTATTCCCGTGAACATTCTTTAAAAATTAAAGAACCGGAATCAAAGAAACAATTTTTATTTTATTAAAAATTGTTGGTTCATGTGTTGAACATTCTATTTTCTCCCGTTGTTTTTATCTAACGCGGAGGGTGCGGGTCAAACGAACACGGCCCGACAACCCTCCGTCGTTCTTCGTGTTTTGTGGATTTGGAGGGCGACGACGGAACGTGCCGCAACGGGTGTTTGATGATCCCGCGGTAAAGAACGGAACCCGGGAGGAACAACGGCGCAGACGGGAAGGAAAACGGGCCACCGGAGCGACTCCGGCGGCCCGCGGAAGCCGGTGGTGGCGCGGGTCGCCGGCGCGGCGGCCCCCCGCGGGTGTCCAGCGCGACACCCCGCGGGTGCCGCGGGGTTGTCCCGCGGCACCCCGCGTATAAGGCCCCAGCCTTAAACCTTACTTAATCTTGAGTTATTACAAGATTACACATTGAGGATCTTTTCGGGTTTAGAGTTTTAGAGAATTAGATCATAAAACTTGCATTACATTCCACATATAAACAAAGTGGTTACATAAAGATAGTATTCTTCATTCCCATCAATGGAACACACATTTAAAAAAAAACATGGATTAATTCTTGACACATCCTTGACTCTATCATCTTATCATGTACCTTTCCCTTGACCTGTGAAAAACATTTCAAAAACTTGGGATGAGCATAAAAACTCAGTATGGGTTATAAAAAAAACATGGAAAGGAAACATGAGTTCATATATAAATAAGAATGAAATCATACTTTACCCATAAAACATAGGCACTTTAACATACCTCATAAAAACATGAATAAATCATATAAATCATAATACGTAAAGGTAACTTGAGGCATTCATAACATTCTTACGTAGGGAGTAACCCTCTTGGTTACGTTTGGAATACCCATCACAGTATATTCCCTAAAATCTCTTCGGAGAAACCTTAACGTTTCACTCCTTCGCGTTACCCAATGCATTGGAGAGCTATAACGGGCTCACCCGCCCTTAGTTTATCACGGAACCACCCGTCTTCATAATAATGCCCAAGAACCATAACATAATCATATCACATAAAACATGCATAAAGGAAACATAAAATTTCCACATTTCAATCACGAGGTATCAATAAAACACATTGATATAATAAAAACATTATGAAAACCATTTTCAATACCAAAGTAAAACATGGTATTTATTTTTCTTTTTAAAAAAAAGGTATGGCTTGTAGAGGAAGCCGAAACTCAAATAACGGTTACGACGGCGGAGAAGTCGTTGTCGCCGCATACGTACGACAAAAACATTCCCTTTTTTCGTTTAGTAAACGCTTCGTATAAAAAAGATTCCTTTTGAATAAATGTAAAAGTCAAAGGGGTTTATACACCGTATAAAAGAAAGTTGTGTATAAAATAAAATATGCCTCAATGAAAGGAGATTGAGACGAAGTCCCATACAAAGATAATTTTTAAAATAAAATAGATACATTATGTGTATTCACTATAAGTACACATAAATAAAGTACAAATACAAGATACGACATAATAATATAATGACATAATTTGAAAGTAGGAGATTAACCCAAAGAATGGAAATTGGGTTAAGAAGTTCCCATACCTCGTATCCGACTTGACCCGACCGTTCTTTAAACTCCTGAATAATAAACTTGAGTTAATCTCTACTTGCTTATGAATATTTTTCAAGTTCATTATTCCTTTTATACCATGTTATGAACATCATGTAATCATTTAAGTTAATAATGTTCATTTTGTCGGTATTTGGTTCTTAAGTCAAAAATAGACTTCTTATACTTACATGTTGTTAATTTGGTCAAAGGTTCATTATACCAGAATGATATTCATGATGTAGATATCATATATGTCATATATATCTAGTACCTTCATTCATTTATAATATTACATCACATTTAGAGGTAAGAAATGAAATGCACCGTTCATGGAGACGGTAAGCCGTACGTACGCATGAACGCTACTTTCATTTCTTTGTCATATTAATGGAATTAAAACTAAATGAGACTTATGTATATTTTAATTCCAGAATTATATTCATCATTTAGATATATCATTAATTATATATATCCATTATATACATGTACTTTTAATAGTACATTACATTTGGGGATAAGAAATGAAATGCACCGTTCATGGAGACGGTAGTCCGTACGTACGCATGAACGCTACTTTCATTTCTATCTCATACTTTAATGGAAATAAATGATAATGATATATATAGGTATATTATAATTCCAGTATAACATCATATATAATAACTTTAAATCCATCCTTTATACGTCCCACATATGGCATTAACGAATCACATCACTTTGAGGGGGCGGTAGTCCGCACTTCCTTAAATGAAGATATCGCGTATGCCCATAATGGAAGCCATAAAGGTAAGACACAAATGAAAAATACAGAAGCATAAGTAAAACATAAACATATCACATATCATATATAAAAATAGTGACATCATAATGGCCACCTTTGAAGGTGTTAAATGAGTATTGAACAATCATCGTTTCGGGAGGCAGAATTTCGCCATCCACGGAAACCGTATGTTCTTTAACCATTTGATGTAGTTGTGTGAGAGTGTAGATCAAATAAATCTTATAACAACATCATAGTATATTGATTATACTGGTGTTGTTACAAAAGAAGTATATAAAAAGAGTTTAGGGGGTTGGAGAAGCAAAATAAAACAAATGAACATGAGAGAATGAATTACCTTAAAAAGTGTAACTCCTTTTGAGTTGAGCCTAAAGGCTTCCTTTGAAAGGATTCTTCCCAAAGGTAATCCTCTAGGATGAGGAGAGGGATGTGTAGAGAGCAAATGGGCAGGGGTTGGCCGAGCCAAAGGCTTGAAGAGTGTGTGAAATGAGGTAGAGGTGGGGGCCTTTTATAAGGGGAGAGGAGGGGCACTTTTGGAAAGTAAAGAAACATTACATTATTTGAAAATGTGTTTCGGTTTTAAAAGGTCCCACATTGATAGAATTCGTGGATAAGATGATAAGGCATCGAAATCCATTCATCCAATTGGTTTTGGACATGTGTAGTTCATAGATTTTACATTATCTTTCTATTTTATTTAAATCGTCAAATAATGATGTCATCGCTGCATCATTAGTATGTCATAAATAATTAAATTTATTTAATGTCTAAAAATTATAAAAAAAATACTATGATATATGAAATCTTTTTAGCTTTCCAATGACTATTTATAATCAAAATTTGGACTTGTATAACCCCACTTAAAAATTGTTTTCGCAAAACATATCATGTTTGTGTCATTTTCACTTTAACATTAAATAAAAAGTAATTTATGTCATTTCCCAACAAAAGTGGATCCATGGGGTCCCCAAGTTGACCCATGGATTGTCTTGGTCGGCCATGACACAACCAATAAGGTTGGGACATGTGTCTAGGTCATTTTATATTATTAAAGCATTATTTATTCCTTAAACTACACTAATTACCACTAATCGCGATTAAAAACTTAATAAGTTACTATTCACCAAAAAATTATTTTAATCTCATTGAACCACATTTTACTTCTTAATGACAACCATGTATGTCGGATTTTCAAAATTCAACACACATTAGTGGTAAAATTTCATTTAACCGAAAAATCAGTTTGCTTGATTACCACTTAGTGGTTTCACTATTCATCAAAAATTGAAGTTTTTCAGAAAATTACCAAAAATTCACCCTAAGCTATATTTGATATTCCGAATTCAAAAATGAAGTCCATTTTACAAAATTCAAATCATATAAGTCACATTAATTAATTTAATAATTAATTCCCGCTGCCAGAGCAAATAGCGTGTTTTTACAAAACAATAAGTATCAAAAGATTGACACCAGTTTAAGTCTAATTTCAAAGTGAAATTGATTCCAATGACCACCATTAGATAAAATGGTAAAAATATATTCTAATTTCACTTCAAAACCAATTCAAAACATAATCTAATCATATAAATAAATTAGATTAAAAGTAGTTTTTATGTAAAATGCAGTATTTTTCACTATTCATTAAAAAATGAACATTGTCAGAAAAATACCAAAAATTCACACAAGGTAAATTTTGATGTCCCAATCATAAAGGATAAGTTTATTTTGACAAACATAGTTTATAAAATTGTCAAAATATATATTCAAAAATGGTTTTCCATCAAAAGGCACTAAAACAATCTTTTAAGAATATTAGTGTATTCCATGCATAAGATTGTATTTATTTTCATTTTAGGCCTCTAAAACACTATCTTTATCATTAATAGACATAGATAAAAATATCTATTATTCATTACTTACTTGGGATGTTACATCCTTCCCCCCTTTTGGGAATTGCGTCCTCGCAATTTTATTCACTTATCAAAATAAGTGGGGGTATTTATCCCTCATAGCATTTTCAGATTCCCATGTTGCCTCTTCAATCATGTGGTTTTTCCACAAAACCTTTACCTGCTTAATCACCTTATTCCGTAACACTTGCTCCCTGTGGTCAAGAATCTGGACCGGTTTTTCCTCATAAGATAGGTTCTCTTCCAGCTGAACTACCTCTGGACTCAAAACATGAGATGGATCTGGCATATACTTTCTCAACATCGAAACGTGAAAAACATTGTGTACCTGAGATAAACTCGGAGGTAAAGCCACTCGGTATGCAACTGATCCAACTCTCTCTAGAATTTCATATGGTCCAATGAACCTTGGACTCAACTTTCCTTTCTTACCAAATCTCATCACACTTTTCCAAGGAGAAACCTTGAGAAAAACATGATCACCTACCTCGAAAGATAGATCCTTCCTCCGGTTATCCGCATAACTCTTCTGCCTGCTCTGAGCTGTTCTCATGTGTTTCTGAATCAGCTGAACTTTTTCTACCATCTCTTCTACCAATTCTGGTCCCATCAACTTTCTTTCACCCACTTCATCCCAGAAAGCTGGAGTTCGACACCGCTTCCCATATAATGCCTGAAATGGTGCCATCTGTATACTGGAATGAAAACTGTTATTATATGAAAACTCAACCAAAGAAAGATGTTGGTCCCAACTTCCCTGATAATCCATAGAACAAGCTCGCAGCATATCCTCCAATGTCTGAATTGTTCGTTCTGACTGCCCATCTGATTGAGGATGAAAAGCTGTACTAAAATTTAATTCAGTACCCAACGACTTCTGAAGGCCTTTCCAAAAGTTAGAAGTAAACCTGGGATCACGATCTGATACAATGGAGAGAGGAACTCCATGTAACCTGACTATCTCTTTAAGATACAAACGGGAAAGTTGATCTAGATAGAAGGTATCTCGTATAGAAAGGAAATGAGCAGACTTGGTCAAGCGATCAACAATAACCCAGATTGCATTATTACCTCGAGATGTCTTCGGTAATCCAACAACAAAGTCCATTGATATATTCTCCCATTTCCACTCTGGCAATGGTAAATGCTGAAGCATCCCTTTCGGTAACTGCTGCTCTGCTTTAACCTACTGACAAGTCAAACACTTCACAGTAAAATCAGCAATATCTCTTTTCATTCCATCCCACCAGTAATACTCCCGCAGATCTCTATACATCTTAGTACTGCCCGGATGAACTGAAAACGGAGAACTATGAGCTTCACATAACAACTCTCTCTTCAACTGTGAATCACAAGGCACACACAATCTCTTCCCAAACCTCAAAACACAAACACAAACTTATCCAAGAACTCATGGAAAATTTTATTCATTAAGTCCATGAATACAGCAGGTGCATTGGTTAGCCCAAAAGGCATTACTACAAATTCATAGTGGACATATCTAGTACGGAACACAATCTTCGGAACATCTGCTTCTTTTACTTTCAACTGATGGTACCCCGACCTCAAGTCAATCTTCGAAAAATACTGAGCTCCCTGGAGCTGATACCACTTCATTCGATGGCCCAACATCTGCTGAAGTTGTTGCAAAGGATTTCACCACCCCTTTCTGCTTGTAGTCTAACTGCTTCCCATCACTCAAGCTCCTTGTCGGACACTCGTTTGCATAGTGACCCATCTCATTGCACTTATAACATTTCACTAACTGTAAATCAAATTTATTCTTACCTTCACCTTGATCCTTTTCAGTGCAATCACGAGCCTTATGTCCCATCTTACCACATCGGTAGCACTTTCCAGAATTCAGAAGACATTCCCCAGCATGCCTTTTTCGACATTTATCACAAACTGGAAACTTAGTTTTCTTACCATCAGACTTTTTTGAAGAATTCTTACCTTTCTCCTGCCACCTCGGTCTCTTCTTCTGCTGGTTGTTATAGAAAACTTGGTCATCGGCAAACTCCATTTCCACCTTCTCAGCACATCGAACAAGCTTTTCATAACTTTTAAACTCACGAGAAGCTAATGCCCTTCGATATTTTGGCTTTAATCCTGAGTAAAAACGATTGATTTTACTATCAAGGTCCCGGATAAAATTTGGAGCATACCTTTCCAATCGAGTGAACCTTTCTTCATAGGCAGCCACTGAGTCTTCCTCTTGCCTCAATTCCAAGAATTGCTTTTCCATCCTAAGTCGAACAGCCTTAGGAAAATACTTCCCAAGAAACATACCTTTGAATTCATCCCAGTCAAGAGCATCAATCTCATCGGCGTCCCTGATATTTTTAACCATAGACCACCACTGATCTGCTTCACCCTCCAAACGGTAAATAGCAAGACTAACCTTTTGATTGTCTGAACAACCCATGACATCAAAAATCTTCTCCATTGCTTTAATCCACCCTTCAGCTAGCACAGGGTCAGATGATCCTCTGAATGATGGGGGATGTTGCCTCATGAAATGTTCCACCACTGACATGTTCCTCTGCGGTTGATCTGGCTGATCTCGTGCATGGATACCACCACCATTTATAGCCTGAGTCAACTGTGCCATCACTACAACAAACTGTTCAGTTCCGATTCCGACCATCTCAGGTTGCTGATTTGGAAGGCTGTCTTCCTCCTGATGTCGTCCCAACATAGATGCTTTGTTTCCTCTGCGGAAAACCATTCTGAACACCGAAATATCTTAGGCGAAGCAACATGGTAATCCGTAAATGATATATCATTTAAATCATATTATAATTTAACACTTTTCTAACTCCTAAAGTTGTCTAAACCGACCTTTGATACCAACTATAAGGCCCCAGCCTTAAACCTTACTTAATCTTGAGTTATTACAAGATTACACATTGAGGATCTTTTCGGGTTTAGAGTTTTAGAGAATTAGATCATAAAACTTGCATTACATTCCACATATAAACAAAGTGGTTACATAAAGATAGTATTCTTCATTCCCATCAATGGAACACACATTTAAAAAAAACATGGATTAATTCTTGACACATCCTTGACTCTATCATCTTATCATGTACCTTTCCCTTGACCTGTGAAAAACATTTCAAAAACTTGGGATGAGCATAAAAACTCAGTATGGGTTATAAAAAAAACATGGAAAGGAAACATGAGTTCATATATAAATAAGAATGAAATCATACTTTACCCATAAAACATAGGCACTTTAACATACCTCATAAAAACATGAATAAATCATATAAATCATAATACGTAAAGGTAACTTGAGGCATTCATAACATTCTTACGTAGGGAGTAACCCTCTTGGTTACGTTTGGAATACCCATCACAGTATATTCCCTAAAATCTCTTCGGAGAAACCTTAACGTTTCACTCCTTCGCGTTACCCAATGCATTGGAGAGCTATAACGGGCTCACCCGCCCTTAGTTTATCACGGAACCACCCGTCTTCATAATAATGCCCAAGAACCATAACATAATCATATCACATAAAACATGCATAAAGGAAACATAAAATTTCCACATTTCAATCACGAGGTATCAATAAAACACATTGATATAATAAAAACATTATGAAAACCATTTTCAATACCAAAGTAAAACATGGTATTTATTTTTCTTTTTAAAAAAAAGGTATGGCTTGTAGAGGAAGCCGAAACTCAAATAACGGTTACGACGGCGGAGAAGTCGTTGTCGCCGCATACGTACGACAAAAACATTCCCTTTTGTCGTTTAGTAAACGCTTCGTATAAAAAAGATTCTTTTTGAATAAATGTAAAAGTCAAAGGGGTTTATACACCGTATAAAAGAAAGTTGTGTATAAAATAAAATATGCCTCAATGAAAGGAGATTGAGACGAAGTCCCATACAAAGATAATTTTTAAAATAAAATAGATACATTATGTGTATTCACTATAAGTACACATAAATAAAGTACAAATACAAGATACGACATAATAATATAATGACATAATTTGAAAGTAGGAGATTAACCCAAAGAATGGAAATTGGGTTAAGAAGTTCCCATACCTCGTATCCGACTTGACCCGACCGTTCTTTAAACTCCTGAATAATAAACTTGAGTTAATCTCTACTTGCTTATGAATCTTTTTCAAGTTCATTATTCCTTTTATACCATGTTATGAACATCATGTAATCATTTAAGTTAATAATGTTCATTTTGTCGGTATTTGGTTCTTAAGTCAAAAATAGACTTCTTATACTTACATGTTGTTAATTTGGTCAAAGGTTCATTATACCAGAATGATATTCATGATGTAGATATCATATATGTCATATATATCCAGTACCTGCATTCATTTATAATATTACATCACATTTAGAGGTAAGAAATGAAATGCACCGTTCATGGAGACGGTAAGCCGTACGTACGCATGAACGCTACTTTCATTTCTTTGTCATATTAATGGAATTAAAACTAAATGAGACTTATGTATATTTTAATTCCAGAATTATATTCATCATTTAGATATATCATTAATTATATATATCCATTATATACATGTACTTTTAATAGTACATTACATTTGGGGATAAGAAATGAAATGCACCGTTCATGGAGACGGTAGTCCGTACGTACGCATGAACGCTACTTTCATTTCTATCTCATACTTTAATGGAAATAAATGATAATGATATATATAGGTATATTATAATTCCAGTATAACATCATATATAATAACTTTAAATCCATCCTTTATACGTCCCACATATGGCATTAACGAATCACATCACTTTGAGGGGGCGGTAGTCCGCACTTCCTTAAATGAAGATATCGCGTATGCCCATAATGGAAGCCATAAAGGTAAGACACAAATGAAAAATACAGAAGCATAAGTAAAACATAAACATATCACATATCATATATAAAAATAGTGACATCATAATGGCCACCTTTGAAGGTGTTAAATGAGTATTGAACAATCATCGTTTCGGGAGGCAGAATTTCGCCATCCACGGAAACCGTATGTTCTTTAACCATTTGATGTAGTTGTGTGAGAGTGTAGATCAAATAAATCTTATAACAACATCCTAGTATATTTATTATACTGGTGTTGTTACAAAAGAAGTATATAAAAAGAGTTTAGGGGGTTGGAGAAGCAAAATAAAACAAATGAACATGAGAGAATGAATTACCTTAAAAAGTGTAACTCCTTTTGAGTTGAGCCTAAAGGCTTCCTTTGAAAGGATTATGCCCAAAGGGAATCCTCTAGGATGAGGAGAGGGATGTGGAGAGAGCAAATGGGCAGGGGTTGGCCGAGCCAAAGGCTTGAAGAGTGTGTGAAATGAGGTAGAGGTGGGGGCCTTTTATAAGGGGAGAGGAGGGGCACTTTTGAAAAGTAAAGAAACATTACATTATTTGAAAATGTGTTTCGGTTTTAAAAGGTCCCACATTGATAGAATTCGTGGATAAGGTGATAAGGCATCGAAATCCATTCATCCAATTGGTTTTGTACATGTGTAGTTCATAGATTTTACATTATCTTTCTATTTTATTTAAATCGTCAAATAATGATGTCATCGCTGCATCATTAGTATGTCATAAATAATTAAATTTATTTAATGTCTAAAAATTATAAAAAAAAATACTATGATATAGGAAATCTTTTTAGCTTTCCAATGACTATTTATAATCAAAATTTGGACTTGTATAACCCCACTTAAAAATTGTTTTTTCAAAACATATCATGTTTGTGTCATTTTCACTTTAACATTAAATAAAAAGTAATTTATGTCATTTCCCAACAAAAGTGGATCCATGGGGTCCCCAAGTTGACCCATGGATTGTCTTGGTCGGCCATGACACAACCAATAAGGTTGGGACATGTGTCTAGGTCATTTTATATTATTAAAGCATTATTTATTCCTTAAACTACACTAATTACCACTAATCGCGATTAAAAACTTAATAAGTTACTATTCACCAAAAAATTATTTTAATCTCATTGAACCAAATTTTACTTCTTAATGACAACCATGTATGTCAGATTTTCAAAATTCAACACACATTAGTGGTAAAATTTCATTTAACCGAAAAATCAGTTTGCTTGATTACCACTTAGTGGTTTCACTATTCATCAAAAATTGAAGTTTTTCAGAAAATTACCAAAAATTCACCCTAAGCTATATTTGATATTCCGAATTCAAAAATGAAGTCCATTTTACAAAATTCAAATCATATAAGTCACATTAATTAATTTAATAATTAATTCCCGCTGCCAGAGCAAATAGCGTGTTTTTACAAAACAATAAGTATCAAAAGATTGACACCAGTTTAAGTCTAATTTCAAAGTGAAATTGATTCCAATGACCACCATTAGATAAAATGGTAAAAATATATTCTAATTTCACTTCAAAACCAATTCAAAACATAATCTAATCATATAAATAAATTAGATTAAAAGTAGTTTTTATGTAAAATGCAGTATTTTTCACTATTCATTAAAAAATGAACATTGTCAGAAAAATACCAAAAATTCACACAAGGTAAATTTTGATGTCCCAATCATAAAGGATAAGTTTATTTTGACAAACATAGTTTATAAAATTGTCAAAATATAGATTCAAAAATGGTTTTCCAGCAAAAGGCACTAAAACAATCTTTTAAGAATATTAGTGTATTCCATGCATAAGATTGTATTTATTTTCATTTTAGGCCTCTAAAACACTATCTTTATCATTAATAGACATAGATAAAAATATCTATTATTCATTACTTACTTGGGATGTTACACCGCGGGTGTCCAGGGCAACACCCCGCGGGTGCCGCGGGGTTGCCACGCGGCACCCCGCGGGTGTCTGGCCGACACCCCGCGGGTGCCGCGGGAGTGTCACGCGGGGCGGCGGCTTTCCCCCGCGTCGGCCGCTCGGCCGCTCGGCCGAGCCGAGCCGGACCGGCCCTGGCAGGGCCGGGCCGGGCCAACCAGGGGGGGTCGGGCCGAGTCGGCCCGGGCCCGGACCCCCCGTCTTTGGACAGACTTCGTTCAAATGGCCGTATCTTGAACTACGGGCCTCCAAACGACCCGCCGTCAGCGGCAACGCGATCCTTGGATCGAGACGGTCGTTTCGGTTTATCGCACTCAAGGTTTCGAAATACTTTGAGTTCGGACGAGTTGGTTCGTACACGAAACCAACCGGGCCCTCGGAGCGGAAACGCTCATATCTTAGGCCACGGACGTCCGATTGACGTGCCGTCAGCTTTGTTGAGTTCCTCTTTGTGAGATGGATCTTTTGGCACCCTCCGCCCGAGGTTTGGACGCAGGTGGAGTACGGTTGGGTTGGTTTTTCCTTAAAAACCAACCGGGCCCCTGGGACGAAAACGCCAATAACTCTCAGACCGGGCGTCCGATCGACGCGCCGTCTGTTGCGTTGAGTTCCTGTTGACGATGCGGAACTTTTGGATACATCAAATCTGGACTTCGTGACAGTTGATGTATCAGCCTCTCGGCTCGTGGAGCGGACCCTCCCGAACGAGCTTGCTCTGTGCGGGAACCCTAGTGCTGGCTGCGACTGCTTCCTCGACGGCGACGACTGTGCAGAGATCCTCCATGGACTCCGACGACGACCGTGCAGAGATCCTCAGTGGACTACGGCGACGACTGTGCAGAGATCCTCAGCGGACTGCGACGACTACTGCACTCAGCGATCCTACGTGGATCAGTGCTACAGGTCCTGCGTGGGCCCGGTCCTGTGTGGGCCCGATCCTGTACGGATCCGATCCTGTGTGGGTCAACACTCAGCGGTTCTGTGTGAGCCAACTCCTACAGGTCCTGCATGGGCCCGATCCTGTGTGGGTCCGATCCTGTGTGGGTCACTACAGAGATTAGTTACCTATCGATCCTTCGTGGGTCCGACGACTTATATGGATCAGAGATCATCTTTTCGTCATCCGAAGAAGTATACCTGTGTGAGCTGAATCTTGTGTTTCTCTCCTTTGTGGATTGTGTTGAGCTATCCTGTGTGGATTTACTGTTTACTCTCCTTTGTGGATTGTGTTGTTCTATCCTACGTGGGTATGCGTTTTGCTTTCCTGTGTGGACTGGGTTGTGCTAGGGCTCAGACGTTGGAGCCGATCGGGAAATTGATGACTTAGGTATATGTATGGGCATATACCTAAGCCGTGTCAGATGTTACTTCGTGATTGTATCTCTCCTTCGTGGCTTATCCTTTGTGGATTTCGGGAGACCTTCGGGGGTCTCGGGGTCCCTACTGAGTAGCTTATACTCACCCCTGCACGGGCTATGCCCGCACTTCGTGGTGTTGGTTGCAGACGACGGACAGCGCTGATCGTGGAGGAGGCGTGCGGAGCAGGACAGTACCTGGAGGTGGACCACTGGGCGGGACGTACTCGGAGCGGTTAGGTGGACCCGAGGAGCAGTGGAGGCTATCTGTACCCACCCTTCAGGTGGGACTTCCAGAGGACGGCTCGACGCTGCAGTTTTTCCTTTCAGTTGCTGTTTTTCCTTTCAGTTGTACTTTAAAGTTGGGCTTGTATTTCCGGCCCCTTTTACTTTCAGCACAGCTTGTACAGTTTTTACTTAGTGTTTACTTTTCCGCTTGCTTACTCTGTGGTGCTTGTTTACTTTTCAAAGGCAATGCCTTCCCTTTTTGTTGGGATTTACGCCTTGATGCTAGTCGCCAGCCCCTGGCCTATGGAAGGCGGGCTTGGGGTAGTCACGGCACGGGCCCCGAGGACGGGTCGTGACAAATTGGTATCAGAGGTGGTCGGTTCTACCGCAGACTCTGATCTTTCTTCTATGTGAAGCAATAGTGTTTAGCGTATTAAGTGTGGTTATCAGTCCAGGGAGTCCAGTGTTGGTGCGGCGGCCGACGTATCCATACACCAGGACCCTGACTTCTGGTTTCCGACTTAATGCACGAAAACATTGATTGCATGTGTGTTTCAAGTTTTCTTTGTGATTACTTGTGTCAGCTCACCAGGTATACTGTTCTGACCATGGTGCACTTGTTTCCTTTTCAGGATGGCACGACGACAGAAGCCAGCTAGGGTTCCTAGAGTAGTGCGCGACGACAGCCCGCCGAGCGACGAGGCCTCGGTACAGGGCTCGTTGACAGCAGAGGCACCGGCGGTACCTTTACCCGCCGAGACCCTGATGCTTCCAGCACTGGCAGCTGACGACGCACGACGCCTCGGAGCTCTGCACGAGTTCCAGCGCCAGCGACCACCCAGGTTCCGTGGGGAGTCGGACCCCCAGGCAGCCGAGGACTGGCTGGAGGCGGTCGTCCGAGTTTTTAGGCTAGTGAGGACACCAGAAGACCTCATGGTGATCCTCGCGGCGAGCCTACTGCACGCAGCAGCCGGACGATGGTGGAGCCTGATGCTCCAGGTACACGATGAGGCCACCCTCATCTGGACGGACTTCGAGAGCCTCTTCCGCTCAGAGTTCGTCCCGGCCACCCTCCGTGCGGTGCACATCCAGGAGCTTCTTCAGCTGCGGCAGGGCAGCTTGACGGTCGCTCAGTACGCGGCGAGGTTCACCGACCTTTCTCGGTACTCGACAGACATGGTACTGGACCCCTTTTTCCGGGCCCGGACCTTCGAGCAGGGTTTGAGACACGAGATCAAGGCATCGCTGATCTCCCTCAGCATCCCGACCCAGGAAGGAGTACTGGAGCGAGCCCTCCTGATCGAGAGCTTCCTGGCTGAGTCCACAGCGAGACCGCAGATAGTGGAGTCTTCGGCAGCTGGTAGTCGGCGGATGACTCAGGGTTCCAGGCGGACCAGACCTTCCGGCAGGCGACCTCGGGACACTGGCTCAGCAGTGCAGGGCACCCAGCCCGGAGCCAGTCTTCTGAGAGGCAGGCAGTGCTACGAGTGCGGCGGGCGGGGCCACATGGCTCGTAACTGCATGACCCGTCGTACCGAGGGTCAGCAGACGGTGGAGGGACCACCCAGGCAGAGGCAGAGGGTCGACTGTGGCGGTCCGCAGGGAGGAGGCGGACGAGGCAGAGGAGCTAGCCGAGCAGCAGGTGGTGGGCGACGTTTTGAGGCTCTGCCACCACCACCACCAGGAGGCCCGCCCCGACCACAGGGAGCTGGAGGGCAGAGACAGGCTCAGCTCCAGGCAGCGGAGGCCTACGACCACAGTGCGCCAGATATGATTCGAGGTACGATCTATGTCTATTCCACCCTTGCTGCAGTTCTGATAGACACAGGAGCGAGTCACTCTTTCATAGCCACTGCCCTTGTTCGGAGCTCGGAGATTCCGACAGAGCCATTGGCTCGATCCTTACGGCTAGTGACTCCTACGGGAGCAGACTCGACGATTACGCACTGGTGCCGGAAGTGTGAGCTTACTCTAGGAGGCGAGAGCTTCGGCTGGGATCTTCTTGTAGCGGTGTCGAGGCCTTACGACGTCATCTTGGGCATGGATTGGTTATCTACGGTCCATGCTCAGATTGACTGCATTAGGCGCAAGGTGCGATGTGTGCGCACCGACGGGAGCAGGTTCACCTTCACCGGCGAGAAGGGAGCCTTAGCAGCACAGGATGGACTCACGCAGAGGAGAGGCCAGCCCATCACTCATCAGTTGGATAGCCTCATCCTGGGAGCAGTTGACGTGCGGAGTCCCAGTTTTCCTGCAGTGGTGGATCAGTACGCGGACGTCTTTCCCGACGACGTTCCAGGACTACCTCCTCGCAGAGAGGTAGAATTTTATATTGACCTGTACCCCGGGACAGCCCCGATATCCACTCCAGCATATCGGATGGCCCCCGCTGAGCTTCGAGAGCTGCGGGTACAGTTGGAGGACTTGCAGGGCAAGGGGTTCATCCGACCCAGTGTTTCGCCCTGGGCTTCCCCGATTTTGTTCGCCAAGAAGGCGGACGGGAGCTTGCGACTGTGTGTCGATTATCGTCGCCTGAATCAGGTGACAGTGAGGAACAAGTATCCGCTACCCAGGATTGATGACCTCTTCGACCAGCTCAAGGGAGCACGGTGGTTCTCGAAGATAGACCTCAGGTCAGGCTATCATCAGCTTAGAGTTCGAGACGAGTATGTGCAGAAGACGGCCTTCAGGTGTCGGTATGGCCACTATGAGTTCTTGGTTATGCCTTTCGGCATGACCAACGCTCCAGCAGTGTTCATGAGCCTCATGAACAGGATCTTCCAGCCATACCTCGATCGATTTGTCGTGGTCTTCATCGACGACATTTTGGTGTACTCGACGACGGAGGAAGAGCACGCCTACCACCTGCGTGTTGTACTAGACACACTCCGAGAGCACCAGCTTTATGGAAAGCTCTCAAAGTGTCAGTTCTGGTTACATGAGGTACACTTCTTGGGGCACGTCATTTCTGAGGTGGGAGTTGCAGTGGATCCCGCGAAGATCGAGGAAGTGCTAGCTTGGGAGCCACCCAAGAGCGTGACAGAGGTGCGGAGTTTCTTGGGCCTAGCCGGATACTATCAGAGATTTGTGCCGGACTTCTCCAGAGTTGCAGCCCCACTCTCAGCGTTGACGAAGAAGGGGAAACCCTTCGTGTGGTCAGACAGATTTCAGCAGAGCTTCCAGGAGCTGAGGCAGAGGTTGACCAGCGCACCTATCTTGAGGTTGCCTGAGGAGGGAGTTGGATACGTAGTCTACTGCGATGCATCAGGGACCGGACTCAGGTGTGTCCTGATTCAGGAGCGGGCTGTGATTGCCTACGGATCACGTCAGTTGAGGCCTCATGAGCAGAACTACGCTACCCATGACTTGGAGTTGGCAGCAGTGGTCTTTTCCCTGAAGACATGGCGACACTATCTGATGGGCGAGCGCTCCACAGTCTTTTCTGACCACCAGAGTCTCAGGTACATCTTCTCTCAGAAGGACCTGAACCTGAGACAGCGGCGATGGCTCGAGTTCCTCCAGGACTATGACTTTGAGATAGTCTATACTCCTGGGAAGGGGAACGTGGTGGCTGATGCCCTCAGCAGGAGGACGGGCATCCAGCTACTTGAGGAGGCGACAGAGCAGCTAGCCGCTTTGCAGATATCCTTCGTGGATAGAGACGGAGCAGCCTTCCTTCAGTCTCTCACAGTCTCTCCTCCACTTCTTCAGCGGGTCAGAGAGGCACAGCGTGGGGACGTTGACTGTGAGACACGGCGTGCACAGATATCCTCGGGACAGGCACCTGATGGTTTCTCCCTTGGAGAAGAGCACGATGTCCTTTTCAGAGGATGTACCTTGGTACCAGTCGCTTTACGAGAGGAGGTGCTGAGAGAGTTTCACACTTCTCCTTTGGCGGTACATCCTGGAGTGGCGAAGATGTATCAGGATCTCAGACGACAGCACTGGTGGCCGGGCATGAAGAAGGCTATGGCAGAGTTCGTTTCACGGTGCCTCACCTGCCAGCAGGTGAAGGCAGAGCATCAGGTACCAGCAGGCTTGGTACAGCCCTTGGAGGTCCCGGAGTGGAAGTGGGACGGGATATCTATGGACTTTGTGACTGGACTTCCACGCACTTCCAGAGGTCACGACTCCATTTGGGTGATTGTTGACCGACTCACCAAGTCGGCACACTTCTTACCCATCCGAGAGCAGGGCTCAGTGGAGAGCTTGGGGCGTCTCTACGTTCAGGAGATTGTACGACTTCACGGTGTGCCATCGACTATCGTCTCTGATCGGGACGTTCGTTTTACTTCCCGGATTTGGAAGGGGTTGCAGGAGGCATTTGGGACGCGACTACGTCTGAGCACCGCCTTTCACCCTCAGACGGATGGTCAGACGGAGAGGACTATTCAGACTCTCGAGGACATGCTCCGCGCATGTGTCCTCGACTTTGGTCGCAGCTGGGAGGACCACCTACCCTTGGTAGAGTTTGCGTACAACAATAGCTACCACTCCACCATCGGGATGGCACCCTACGAGGCGTTGTACGGCAGGCCTTGCAGATCCCCTTTGTGCTGGACAGACCCTGGGGAGTCAGCACTTGTGGGACCAGAGATGGTCCGGGCCACGACAGAGAAGGTCCAGGTCATCCAGGAGCGGATGAGGATAGCACAGAGCCGGCAGAAGTCATATGCTGACAGGAGGCGGAGGCCACTAGAGTTCGAGGACGGCGACCACGTCTTCTTGCGGGTCTCACCTCGACGTGGTTTGAGGAGATTTGGACGAGGCGGAAAGTTGTCTCCACGCTTCATCGGACCCTTCCAGGTCCTCAGCAGGGTTGGCGAGGTGGCTTATCGTCTGGCTCTGCCACCTCAGTTGCACCGGGTGCACGACGTCTTCCACGTATCCCAGCTGAGGAGATACGTGCACGACCCGACGCACATCATTGACTATGGGGAGCTAGACGTGGATGATGGAGCGACTTTTGCGGAGGTCCCAGTGGAGATAGAGGATCGACAGGAGCGGGTCCTACGTGGGCGATCGATTCCTCTTGTGCGCATCAGATGGCAGCACGGGAACCTCCAGGAGAGCACTTGGGAGCGGGAGGCTCAGATGCGTGCTCAGTACCCACTTTTGTTTCCCTAGTTTTTGATGTAGCTTTACGGGGACGTAAAGCCCTGTGGTGGGAGTAATGTAAAGACCCGTAAATTTCAAGGAAATTTTTTTTCTTAATTTTCTTTGGAATTTTACAAGAACGCGGTTTCTGACGGCACCTGATTCTGAGGCCCGGTGTGCCCGGAATCATTTTCCGAAGATTGGCTCGGGTACGTTCAGTGAACGGGCGAGCGAGTTTTTCTAACTTTTGAACCGGTGCCCGGAATCGGATTCTGAGGGCACCAATGAAATCGCAGCGCCGGTTTTCGCTTAGAAACGCCTCTTCCGGAGTTGCATTTGCTCGGGTGTGGTTTTTAATTTTCGGGCTTAAAGTTAAGAAATAAAATAGTTTTGCGACAACTTTATTTTATTTCACTTAATCCACTTGGAAGCCACTTGAAGCCACTTAAAGGCGGCTTGAACTGAGTTGAACTAGATAGGATGCTATCCAGAAATATCCTACCCCCTTGGTAGGATATTTGTGAGGTGGGGCCCGCACGAGCCCCGCCGTTTCTTTCCGCTAAGAAACGCACCCATGAAAACCCGTCTTAATGAAATTCAACTGACGCGTTTTCTAAATTCTTAACAGACCATTTAATTGGGCGGTTTATTTCGTGAATTAAATGGCCTGTTTCTTTCGTTGAATTAATTCAACGAATTAATTCAATCGTTTCTTAACCTGTTTTCGTGTGTTGGCATATTAATAAAATAAGACCAACCCAAAATCTTTTGAGAAGATTTGAGAGGATCCTTGTTTCTTCTTCTCCCTCGCGAAGAACGCGAAGAACGCGAAGAACGCCGAACCTGGAAATCGACGACGCTTCCGTCCGAGACGTCCTTCTCCGCCCCGATCTCCGATCACCGACCGTTGAGGTGAGTGATTTCGGATTTCCTCACAAGGTTCCTTCCTTTTTGGTTTTAAACACAGATTTAATTATTTATAATTTAAATCTTTTGTTCTTGGTCCGTTGAGCTCGTCGACTCAACGCCGGATTCCACGACGACGTGACGCCTCCCCGCGACGACGCGACGATCCCTCTCTTCCGCGACGAGCTTTTCCGCGAAGAACGCCCGCGCGCGACGATCAACGAGGTAGGGATTTTTATAATTTTGGAATACCCCTCTTTATTATTCCCGTGAACATTCTTTAAAAATTAAAGAACCGGAATCAAAGAAACAATTTTTATTTTATTAAAAATTGTTGGTTCATGTGTTGAACATTCTATTTTCTCCCGTTGTTTTTATCTAACGCGGAGGGTGCGGGTCAAACGAACACGGCCCGGCAACCCTCCGCTGTTCTTCGTGTTTTGCGGATTTGGCGGGCGACGACGGAACGTGCCGCAACGGGTGTTTGATGATCCTGCAGTAAAGAACGGAACCCGGGAGGAACAACGGCGCAGACGGGAAGGAAAACGGGCCACCGGAGCGACTCCGGTGACCCGCGGAAGCAGGTGGTGGCGCGGGTCGCCGGCGCGGCGACGCCGGTGGCCGGAGGCAGCGGCACCCCGCAGGTTTCCAGCGCGACACCCCGCGGGTGTCCAGCGCGACACCCCGCGGGTGTCCAGCGCGACACCCCGCGGGTGCCGCGGGTGTCCAGCGTGACACCCCGCGGGTGCCCCGGGGTTGTCACGCGGCACCCCGCGGGTGTCCAGGGCGACACCCCGCGGGTGTCCAGGGCGACACCCCGCGGGTGCCGCGGGGTTGTCACGCGGCACCCCGCGGGTGTCTGGCCGACACCCCGCGGGTGCCGCGGGAGTGTCACGCGGGGCGGCGGCTTTCCCCCGCGTCGGCCGCTCAGCCGCTCGGTCGAGCCGAGCCGGACCGGCCCTGGCCGGGCCGGGCCGGGCCAACAGGGTCGGACCCGACCCGGTTCGGGCCAACCAGGGGGGGTCGGGCCGGGTCGGCCCGGGCCCGGACCCCCCGTCTTCGGACAGACTTCGTTCAAATGGCCGTATCTTGAACTACGGGCCTCCAAACGACCCGCCGTCAGCGGAAACGCGATCCTTGGATCGAGACGGTCGTTTCGGTTTATCGCACTCAAGGTTTCGGAATACTTTGTTTTCGGCCGGGTTGGTTCGTACACGAAACCAACCGGGCCCTCGGAGCGGAAACGCTCATATCTTGATCCACGGACGTCCGATTGACGTGCCGTCAGCTTTGTTGAGTTCCTCTTTGTGAGACGGATCTTTTGGCACCCTCCGCCCGAGGTTTGGACGCAGGTGGAGTACGGTTGGGTTGGTTTTTCCTTAAAAACCAACCGGGCCCCTGGGACGAAAAAACCAATAACTCTCAGACCGGGCGTCCGATCGACGCGCCGTCTGTTGCGTTGAGTTCCTGTTGACGATGCGGAACTTTTGGATACATCAACTCTGGACTTCGTGACAGTTGATGTATCAGCCTCTCGGCTCGTGGAGCGGACCCTCCCGAACGAGCTTGCTGTGTGCGGGAACCCTAGTGCTGGCTGCGACTGCTTCCTCGACGGCGACGACTGTGCAGAGATCCTCCGTGGACTCCGACGACGACCGTGCAGAGATCCTCAGTGGACTGCGGCGACGACTGTGCAGAGATCCTCAGCGGACTGCGACAACTACTGCACTCAGCGATCCTACGTGGATCAGTGCTACAGGTCCTGCATGGGCCCGGTCCTGTGTGGGCCCGATCCTGTATGGATCCGATCCTGTGTGGGTCAACACTCAACGGTTCTGTGTGAGCCAACTCCTACAGGTCCTGCGTGGGCCCGATCCTGTGTGGGTCCGATCCTGTGTGGGTCACTGCAGAGATTAGTTACCTATCGATCATTCGTGGGTCCGACGACTTATATGGATCAGAGATCATCTTTTCGTCATCCGAAAAAGTATACCTGTGTGAGCTGAATCTTGTGTTTCTTTCCTTTGTGGATTGTGTTGAGCTATCCTGTGTGGATTTACTGTTTAATCTCTTTTGTGGATTGTGTTGTTCTATCCTACGTGGGTATGCGTTTTGCTTTCCTGTGTGGACTGGGTTGTGCTAGGGCTCGGACGTTGGAGCCGATCGGGAAATTGATGACTTAGGTATATGTATGGGCATATACCTAAGTCGTGTCAGATGTTACTTCGTGATTGTATCTCTCCTTCGTGGCTTATCCTTTGTGGATTTCGGGAGACCTTCGGGGGTCTCGGGGTCCCTACTGAGTAGCTTATACTCACCCCTTCACGGGTATGCCCGCACTTCGTGGTGTTGGTTGCAGACGACGGACAGCGCTGATCGTGGAGGAGGCGTGCGGAGCAGGACAGTACCTGGAGGTGGACCACTGGGCGGGACGTACTCGGAGCGGTTAGGTGGACCCGAGGAGCAGTAGAGGCTATCTGTACCCACCCTTCAGGTAGGACTTCCAGAGGACGGCTCAACGCTGCAGTTTTTCCTTTCAGTTGTTGTTTTTCCTTTCAGTTGTACTTTACAGTTGGGCTTGTATTTCCGGCCCCTTTTACTTTCAGCACAGCTTGTACAGTTTTTACTTAGTGTTTACTTTTCCGCTTTCTTACTCTGTGGTGCTTGTTTACTTTTCAAAGGCAATGCCTTCCCTTTTTGTTGGGATTTACGCCTTGGTGCTAGTCGCCAGCCCCTGGCCTATGGAAGGCGGGCTTGGGGTAGTCACGGCACGGGCCCCGAGGACGGGTCGTGACAATTGCGATGTCCACCAGTTATATTCGGATCCTACAATATATATAAATATTATATATCTTAAACATATCAATAAAATTCAATCTGAGTATGGTTTGTTTTATTGTTTACCTGTGGTTCCACTTGTTGCATCATCATGTCATCGATACGTGATGACATATATGACAACCTCTCCTCATACTCTGCACGTAACTGCTGAAACTGTGCATCCATATTGCGTTGTATATCCTGCATGGCATCATCTATATCTGTCTGTGTGTGCATCCCTAAATCTCTGCATGCACCCATCGCATCTGCTCTAACAATTGCACGTCGTGGGACACCCCCGCCATAAGTCAAAGAATAACCATGACCGTCCCACCCCATGACACGGTGAAATATTTCATCTCTACGCACAACAATATGATGTTGATCCTCTGGAAACTCTTCTAACTGAGCCTGTAGCATATAATGAATCAATAAACAAATATGAATAATTTATATAAAATAAAAATACATTTATTAGTAAATAATTTTCTTACTATAACACCGGAAACATCAGGATCACCCTCCCTATGAGTCCTCACCCATATGGACATCTGATCGATCGGCTCGCCACGTTGGTGTAACTATCATAAAGGGGTTCACCTTGTTATACTACAATATTTTTAAAATATGAATGAATAGTGAATTCTAAACTTACATCATGTCTGAGTTGTGACACATGCCAAGTGCCAAGTCTGGAAGGTGTGCCCTGCATCACCCGATTATGTGAATGACGTGCAGACTCGGTCTACATTCAATGTATTTACTTAATAGACATTTGAAAAATAAGTCATTTATAGATTAAAAGTAATAAATCTTACCACCACTGCCTCACTTGACCAAAACGCAACCAAATCCTTCCACTGCGCAGGAAGAATGCCCAGAGGGACTCGCTATAGAATGTCTGGAACACCCACAAATAGTGTCAAGTGATATCTCTTCACCCTTGACTTGTAATCCTTCCATAATTTTCGGCATTTGGACATATATACAGCCCAAAACTCATCTGGACAGGATCTCAAATTATCCTGTTAAAAAAAATTGGCAGTAGATGAGACAATAATAATAACAATATCATGAAAAATTAAACATTGAATTTACCTGAACCTCCCTCCATAATCTGTCCATCGTATCCTGGGGGAAAGAACTACATTCACGAGTCATCAGAGGGAATCTGTGTGAGTATCGTATCATATGCCCAAACTAACGACTCAATACAGTAGAACCTTCTCCGACTGGATGAAATGTGTCATCAAATAACACATCAAATCGGGCTCTAGAGTTCCAGGATCGAACCCCTCTGCCAGGACCCCTACATCTGCTGGAATACGCACTAGATCCAGATAAGTATAAATTCATAATTCAATTACAATATAAATTAATGATTAGAAACAGTTAGGAAAATATACATAGAAAATTACAATCAATTAATTTAGAAAAATGAAAACATACATACCAACAACATCAGATGAACCACTGTGAACACCCTGTGACATACCTACATTAAAAGAAATTATAGTTAAATCAAGAAATTTTTATACATATATAACTCATAAATATTTTTACAAACAATAATTGGGGATATAAATAAAATTTTCACTAATCATGCAAGTCTATCGTATCTCTTTCAACTATCTCTCTGGTCCATTGTATATCTTCATCTCGTACAACTACTATTGTTTGGTCAAGTGTTTGATTCGGAAATGCGACAACATCAGGTTCCTCTTGGTCAATTAGAAAAACCCCTCTTCTATACATTTTCACCACAACTTTCCAATCAGAATCAATGTTGACAAAGTAAACTTGTTCTGCCTGCGATGTCAGTATGAAGGGCTCATTTCTTACTCGGTCATCTTTATATATCATATTGTTAAAGTTTACTAATGTAAATTGGAAGTTGTCAACTTTTTTTCTACAAATTGGATTGACCCAATCACACCTTAACAATATGTGTTTTAATCCATGACCATAAATAACCTCAATAATATCTCTCAGCAATCCATAATAATAACCCACACCAACAAAAGAACAACCAACACCACTATTTTGTGTGGATCGGTTCATGTCAACATCGCTAATATGAAATCGGAATCCGTTAGCATCCAAAGACTTATAGAGATGAGCTGTAATAAATGGACTATTAGCTAGTTGGTTGAGTTCTTCACTCACATAATGGGTTAAATCACGTAACTTTTGAATCTTCAAATTTCACATATATAGTTTAATGGAAAAAGGATTGTGAAAATACAACTAAGTTTCACTATAAAAATATTAAATCAATTATATGTACATGAGTCTTGAACCACTCCTAAAATGTGTTGAAATGATGTTTTTGGATTTGATAGCCAGTTGCACGGGGCCTTTCACATTTCAACTCAGTGATATGCATCCTAAATCACAAGACAATATAAGGTAAGTAATAAAATAAATATAGAAACAAAATACACATCAACTATGAAACTTACTATATCAATGAAATAATTGATGGAGTGTTGAACAACACATATCGATGAGATTGAACCCACTCATTGTTCCACATATCAAACGTTATTCCTTCTCCAATTAGACCCTCATCATTATGAGAGGGTTTATCTATCATTGTTTCAACCTCATCAATATATGAAGCACAAAAATTAGTACACTCATCTATTAAATATACCTTGGTAATTGAGGCTTCCGGACGAGGTTTTTTGCACACATACTGTTTCAATGTATTTAAGTATCACTCTATTGGATACATCCACCTGAATTGCATGGGACCACTAGAAATGACTTCACCAGTTAAATCCATGGTCAAGTGAACCATGAAATCCAAAAAAATATAGCAGAAATAGTTTTTATAGGTGACATAGTGCAAGTATAATCTTATCCTGCAGCTTTTTCAAATCACTCATGCGATGATTCCTAGAATAGAGCTGTCTGAAAAAATTAGAAACTTCAATCAACGGCTCAACAACCTAGGCAGGTAAGCAATCATGAATTGCTATAGAAATTAAATTTTGAAGTAGAATATGATTATCATGACTTTTCAACCCCTGTAATGTCATGCTCTTCATATTCACGCACTTGGAAATATTAGATAAATAACCATCTGAAACCTTAACGGTCTTCAAAATTGATAGAAATGTTTGTTTCACTTTTTTACTCATTTTGTACTGTGCAGTAGGCATGTATGCCTGATTAGCTTCACCTAGCTGTAAATGTAAAGGTTTTCTCAATCCCATTTCTTGCAAATCATGTCGAGCATTAGCAATGTTCTTTGATTTCCCCTTGACACCTAAAATGGTACACAGTATATTATCACATACATTTTTTTCAATGTTTATCACATCCAAATTATGTCTTAAAATATTATATTTATAATAAGGAAATTCAAAAAAAATACTCCATTTCTTCCAATTATGACTGCGTTGTCTATTTGTAGTAGGAATATAAGGCAATGTAGGAACCAATAAATCTTGTTAATCATACATTGTACGGATGTTTTCTTGATCAAGTTGTGCACAAATTTGAACCCCAGACAGTATTTTTAGTGATGGGTCATACTCTCTATTCCCATAAAATGATACACAGTATTTTACGAACCTATGCAATGGAAGAAGAAAGCGTTTATGAACAAGATATGCCCACTTTATATAGTGCTTAATCCATATAGATTTCTTACTATTATTACAAAAAGGGAAAGAAAATTCTCCTTTTGTACTCCAACCTGATAAGTTATCATATGCTGGGAAATCATTAATTGTCCATAAAAAATCTTCCTAAAGTCTAAACATTTCATTAGTTGCCAAGTCAAAAGTCATTACACCATTGGCCCAAAATTCTCGCATCTCATTAATCAAATGTTTCATATAAACATCAATTTTATCGCCAGGTCCTCTCTATCCATCAATTAGAATTGATAGTAACAAAAAAAGGTTTCTTCATACAAACTCATGGGATAATGTTGTATGGAACCAACACCACTGGCCATGTACTATGTGTTACACCAACCATGAACCTAAATGGGTTAAAACCATCTGCTGCCAAACCCAGTCGAATATTACAATTATCTCAGGAAAAGTATGGGTGTATTTGATCAAACTCTTTCCATGCCAAAGAATCTGCTGGGTGAGTTAATTTATCAACCTATTTCTTTCTTTTTGAATTCCAAGTCATCAATTTAGAAATTTTAGTTGACAATAAGAATCTCTTTAGTATCGGTTTTAGTGGGAAGTAACGCATCTATTTAGAGGCAACTTGTTTCCCTTGATTCAAGACTCTCCCAGGAAGAATCTGACTACCTTGATTAATCTCATTGGTCTTCCACCTGGATGTATAACAAACAGTACAAATATTTAATTATGCATTCTCTTTTCTAAACAATATACAATTATTGAGACACGCATAAATTGTATCATATGTAAAACCAAGATCATTGGTCAACTTGCGAGCTTGATAGAATGACTCCGGAATCTTCTCTCCTGCAGGGAGTACCTTTTTCAACAATACCAACAACATGTCGAATGGGGTGTATGACCACTGGTTCAAGGCCTTTAGGTGTAACAATTCAACAATGAATGATAGTTTACTAAATTTAGTGCATCCAGGATATAATTCAGTACATGCATCATCAATAATTTCAAAGAATTTTAATTATTATCCATCTACAGAAGAACGGGGATTACTCAATCCAACGTCGTCATTTATGACATCACTGCCTTTAGGTTGAAATAGATGCATCAAATCATTGAGCATTATGTTTATCGGATAAACTTTTCTCGAATCAACATTCATATGAATACTTTATGAGTGATTCCATGAAAAAAAATCTTCTCCATGATGTGTCCATGTCTTATAGTTTTTCAAAAACCTATTCAAAAACAAATGTTCTCTAACACTATCTAGTTTGAATAGATATCTATTTGCACATTTTCTGCATGGAAAACTAATCATATCGCTTGAAAATATGTTGGTGAAATACATAAATCACTTAATCCCCTTATAATATTCATCCAAAAACCTATCTTTCATATCAATCTAGCTCTTATCCATATATGTATTTAATAGAAACTAAAATTGAAATATCTTATTTAAATTATAAAAACACACATATCATTAAAATTTAAAAACCAATGACTTCAAAGATAATTTTAAGGATAAAAAACATTACATACAGAGGACTCGACCACAGGTAATGGGGTGTGACTCGATTTCAGATCCATAACGGTGCAGTGACTTGATGACAGGGGTTCAACGGCCAGAATCGAAAGGGGTGGAACCGTTGGACAAAGCGTGGGAGGTTTCTACACGGTGGGGCATGACAAACCGGGAGGGTCCAATGGAGGCAGGACGTGAGGACTTTTCAGAGGGATGCAGCGGGGCCGAGAGGGGATGATGGCAGTGGGACTATCCGAAGGTGCAGCGCGGAGGTAGGGGTGGGGGTTGCCGAGTTGCGGGGGTGTCGGGGTCACGGGGGGCGCAACAAGGAGGCAAGGTGGTGGGGGTTTCCGGGGTTGCGGGTGGTGCAGTGTGGAGGCAAGGGGGTGGGGGTTGCCGGGGGTCGGGATTGCTAGAGGTCGGGGTCGCCAGGGGTCGTCGGGGGTCGCCGGGGGTCGGGTTCGCGGGGTCAGGTAGGGGTGGTTTGCGGGGTCGGGGAGGGGAAAATTAGGTCACGGGGTTGGGGAGGGGAAAATTAGGCGTGGGGTGTAGAAAAATGCAGCGGCCACCAAATGTCGGCCGCTATAAGTCCACCACCTCAAAAGCTAAAAATTCTAGTAGTGAACCCTAGATGGGCCCAGTAGGAGAGGGGGAGAGTCGTGAGAGAAGGGTTCCATCTGTAAGTAGACTGTTCTATGCATATAATAATCAATTCACAACCTCATGGATCCATATTTCTTCTTAATGAAGAGAATTGGGGCTCTCCATAGTGAAACTCTGGGGAGAATAAATACCTTATCACAAAACTCCTCTAGTTTTTTCTTTAACTAAACTAATTCCATAGTGTCCATTCTATATAGAGTCTTTGATATTTTTCTTGCATCAGGGACTAAATCAATAGAAAACTCAACTTCACACTTCGGTGGATGTCCAAAAAAATTATAAGGAAATACATCAATTTATTCTTATAAAATAGGTACACATTCAATTTTAAGTTTTCCTTTTCCATACATAGATTGTGTTTTCCCTTATTCCCAAAGAATATCATTCATAAGTGTTATTGGGGTGGATCTAGATATGACTCAGATGATGAAGTCTCCACTCTAAAGATAATGAATTCTATATATTTATCATGAATTATAATTTCCTTATCCTTGAAATAATTTTTTACATCATATTTTTAAATTCAATCCATACCAATAATTACATCTAAGTTAATCATAGGTATGATAATAAATTCTAAAAATAGGTCATGTTTATGTGTCATAATGGGAACTTCCTGACACATCCTTATTGAGTGACACTTCCACTTTGAATTTTAACTGGAAAATCACTTATTAAGGTTCTAGGGAAATATCTAATTTTATTATAAAACATGGAATATATAAAAGAGTGAGAAGATAAAGAATAAAATAAATCATTATTTAAATTTGAGTCTATGATTAAAGTACTTGTTACCATATCATTGGGAACTTTCACCATATCTTTATTAATTGCATAGGCTTAACTTTCTCCCTCTTCCTCTTCTATGGTATGTTATATTAATTCATGGGGAATTTGTGTGAATAATACCCCATTTATTTATAGATAAATCATTATACATAATTTATTTATTTCTTCCCCCTTTCATTCATTAGCCATATGACCCTTATCTTCACACTTGTAACAAACTCCCATGCCCTTCAAACATTTTATAAGATGTTTCTTCCCATAATTTTCACATGATTGAAATTGATTCATTTTCTTCTTATTATTTGATTTATTCCTTTTTCATAGTATTTAGATAACCTATTTTTATCTTAATTACCTTTGAATATATAGGATATATAAAATTCCTTCTCTTTTTTGACGGTGTATAAAACTATTTCATCATGTGATGAAAAAGTTTGAGAAACTAATTACATTTAGAGACTTAGATTAATACATTAAAATAAATGGTTTATATTTCATTCCATATTGCAAATGTAATTTGTATCATACCTTTATAGTATTATAAAGGTATCATCATACTCCACAATAATTTTACCTCTTTTTTTCTTTAAGATGAGGAACTTTCTCTTCATTTTAGTTTGTTTTTCATGAGGAAAATATTTTTCAAAGAATTTTTCCTTAAAATATCTACATTCCATGTGATATATTTCTTATTCCTATTTAGTATTTTGGATCAATAACCACTATTGATCAGTATCTACCTTGAGATGGTATACTTTTAGTATAAACTTTTCCTTTTTATCACACCCTAAGGCTAGAAATATCTTTTCAAGTGACTTAATCCATTACTTAGATACCACAGGATTAGTAGTCCCACTAAATAATGGGAGATTCTGTCGAATTAAGTGATCTAACATATGAGAAACACACTATGGAAAAATAGGATTCTCTATTCAGGAAATGTTATTTATTATAACCTGATTAAGTTACCCTAATATATCAATGATCTATTTAATTACAATACCAGCTATATTGGTTTTCTCAGTACGGTAATCTCTACATTCGACATGAGTATTAATAACCTTCTTTATTCCATACACTATTTCTAAATAATGAAATATAATATATTAGCTCATAAAATTATGAATTTTAAATTATAATGTATATTTCAAAATCTGGTGTAACACTTAATATAAATAAAAAATTTATACATTTTTAATCTCAAAATCTTTAACTTGTTTTCTTTAGGAATATCTTTATTTTCAAATACTTCATAAAGGTTTGTAAATAAAATTTGAATTATCCTAAACATATTCTCCGGGAGTGTCAAAACAGATGTGTAATAAGGCCTATTTTCATGCACTGGGTGATAATCGAGTCAAACCCCAATGCACCCTTTTTGGAGTTATCAACCCTAGGTATAACTATTTCATAACCATGTCCACTTGTAGTATCCAGATAGGGATGTATTACTAGGAAAAAAACATAATCTCTACCTTACCAAAAATTTAGGGTATTATTCAAAAATTTGATATATCCTCAAAGTATATCGTATAGTTATGTTCCTTAATATATGTTTTCCTTAATCTAGTTCACAAGGTTTCTAAAAAACTTACTCTGATACTAACTATAATAACACCAACTCCTGTAACCCATAGCTAATGTATACTTTATTACATTATTATAAATAAAAGGAGGAAATCCTAAAGGATAGATCAGTTTTTTAGTTTTGGAGAACCATATATATACATGATACCCATTTTAGATTGGGGATAAAATATAAAACATGGTAATTGAAAACATTAAGTATCCTTGAACTCATTCAAATAATTATTCTTCATATCTTTGGGAAAGGAAACAAAATAAGGGTGAGCTAAAATTCTAAGTAAGGGTTACATACAAAAATATATACCATGAATAAATAAGTCATAATAAATATGGAAATATAAATAACTGAACAAACATTCTATTTAATCAATAACTTTACTATCATGATTATATAGGGAATAATCAATGTGGTAAGGTAAATAATTGAACACACGTTCCATTTAATCAATAACTTGAACAAAAAAATCATTAATGGATGATATCAATGAAATAATATCATGGATAATAATAACTAAATTATAAATGAAGGAAATGATTAATATTGGATGTCATGATCTCAAAAATCATGATTTCTATAACATCAAGACCTTGCACTAAGAAATTTTAAAACTATGGGTTAAAACCCATTTAATTTTTCAAAATGATTTATCTCATGAGACCTATTGATGCATTAAGGGGATATATAATTCTAGGTTACACCCATCATTGAATTTATAAAGAATTCCTCATATTTTGAATGATCAATTTAATTAACAAACAATATTCCTTATCAAAAAATATCTGTATTTTGTAAATAATACATATTTGTCAATATTTCCCCAGTTAATCAAATAACTTTAAAAGTAAATATCATATGTATAAATTGTATATGGTTTAGGAAATAATCATTTCCATGATAAAAATAATATGTATATTTAAGAGAAATATAATGTCTAATGAAAAATGATTACAAGAAAGTGATTATCTCAAGAGAAATTTAGCAGTCATAAAATTAGTCAAGAGATGATAGGTGACTATTGTTTCATTGGGAATAAAAAATTTTTACAATAAAATAATTTCATTTAGAATAATAAATAGAATAGAAGTAAAATATTAAAATAACCATTCATAAAATAATTTTATTTGTAAAACCATTGAAAATTTGTAGAATAAGATAAATTTCTTAAAATGGTAATGGAGGTGAGGAAGTCCATTATCTCCATATAGGTTAAAAAACATTCATTTTTACTTTTTTTAAAGAAATTTAAAAACATCCTTTTTTGGAAAAGAGTATAAATATTCTAATAAAAACTTTTTTTAAAATTCAAGGATAACTTAAAATTGCCTTAATAAATAAATTGAGTAAATTATTGGAATTTTTTAAAACAATTTTTAAAAATATGGACATGGAAGAAAAATATATCTGATTAAAAGAGTAATAAAGTCGATTTTTCTTTTAAACATTTATTTTCTTGATTAAGGTACCAAAGAAATGAAAATTTTAAGTAAATATGAAAAATTCTTAAATATTCAGTGTATAAGAAAATTATTGGATCTTATGAAGGATAAGTGATAATATTACTTCAATGATAATAAATGTAATCCCAAAATCTAGTGAGATTATAAAAGGGGTGGTATATGCACTGTATAAAAGTGAATAGGTTTATAATAATAAATTGTCTCAATGGAATGGAAATTGAGATCAAATCTCTTACCTCGCGCTTCCATTTAGTTGAAAATTATTTAGCATCTTGTATAATGGTTTTAAAAAATTTATTAATTTGTACTTGAATCATATTCATATTTATAATATCATATATGATCCTCTTATAACATCTTATCACCCATTCTTTAGAAATATTTTGTTATTAAAATTGTTATGGGTGTTAATTATCTTGTTTTCTCATGCATGTTTTTTCATGGATGTTCTAGTTCTTGTGAATCAGATATAGATACATCATCACCAAAATGATAATAATTTTATAAAAAAACACTTTTATTCAATAAATACATTTTTATAACCATTATTTAAATTTTTACATAGAAAATGAATTGCACTTATTAATGGATATAGTAGGCCATATATACGCATGAGTAACGATATCATTACCTTAATGGTTGAAAGGGTAATGAAGTGGATGGTATATTAATTTTACATAATTAATATAATATTATATATAAAATATATATTCATTATTTCCATCATTATGACTATACATGTGATTCAGTGATGGAAAACTAATTACATCAGTTCGTGAGGTTCTAGTCTGCTATACACATGAGTCATGGCTTTGTTTACCATTTGATGGAGAAGGATATAGATAAATATTATTCAATATACATAATAAAATATTAGTATATGGTAGATACTAGTTTTATTATATTGTAATTTTTAATAAATAATTGGATTTGGTAAAAGAAAAAGTAAAAAAACGAAAAAGATTAGTAAAGACAATTACCTTCTCTTAAAAGAACCTCCTTTGTATCTCTTATTAATGACCCTAGGGTTGGTATTTTTAGAATAATAGAACCTCTATAATGTGTTTAATTATGTTATAGATATATTATGGTAGTGTTTTGTTGAGATAAATGGATTAAAAGGTGTGACTAAGTGAGGGAAGGAGGTGGCCTTTTATAAGTGGGGTAGGGGACCTTCTTGGAAACTACATGGAAATTTCCCAAAAGAATACAAAATGATAAAGTAATACCCAAGAAAAATGCTTCCAAATGACCTTATATTATAATTTAGGAATTTTAAGATCTAAATATTTCCATAAAATATGATTTTTACAAATTTAACTTTCAAACTTACCCTTATCATCTGGTTTTACCCCCCCCCCCCAGGTAAACTTGTTTTAACCTCAACCATGGTAATTACTTTTCACTATTTTTACTATTCACTATGACCAAAAATTAAGTTAACCTTGTTAATTAATATTAATTATTATTATTAAAAAAAATTAATCCATATTACCAAATTCAACTCATAGAATTGGAACATTTTTATTTAAAAATAAACCCATGAAACGTGTTGAAAAACTGTTTTTCAAGAAATGCATTTTTCAAGAATAAGATGATATTTTATTAACTATATGGATAGTAATAATAATTATATGTATTTAAATTAATATATTTATATATATAATCTATACCTTCCATTTAAATAATTAATCATTAAATATTATTTTAATTAATTAAAATTAATAGACATTATGCCATTTTAAACAAAATAGTTTTCTAAAAAATATCCCTTTACCTCTAAATTATCATACCTTATTGATATAAAATTTATATTAAATAAATTATTAATTAAATTTATAATAATAAATTATTATAAATAGTAGTATTAGTAATTAAATACTACATTTATATTTTTCATAAAATCTTATTTCTAAGAGAAAATTTCAAAAATTCATTATAGGCTTATTTAGACCAAGTAAGTTCAAAATCAATATTCATCCTATAAAATTATAATTTTTTTGTAATTATATAATAAAATTTTTATTTTATTATAGTTTTATTAAAATATAATATTCAATTACTCTAATTTAGGCTTAGGTGATACACTAACAAGACATAGAGTGCTGATAGATCTCATTCGAATGTTGAATGATTTGATCAACCCATGGATACACTATGAAGAGGGGTGTATTTTGGATACCCTTTTTTATATTTATTAATCCCATGTTATATTGTTTGAATATTTTTCATATGTTCTTCAATATAATCTATGTCATTTTCTATCATTTATTCATTTCAGTTTTATACACAGTTCCATATTTCTTGCATGGGTGATCCTCAGAAAAAGGTTTAAATTTCATATACTTAATAAAATATCTGTTATTAGTATCATTTTAATCCCTTAAGTGTTATAAAATGAAAGTTTAAATATTTAAAAAATTCTTGGGACCTCTCACACATGAATGGTGATGAAATGTGGCTCTCTACCCAGGAGCTTCATTGTGATGCAAAGAGTTTCAATCCCAAAGAGTTGGAGAAATTGAGTTATTCGATAGGTTTATATTGATGTCATGTTGGATGTGTTCATATATGGAATTGATATTACACCACACTTAAATGGTATGATATCTTTCCATTCTTTGGATCTATGAAAAATTTCATTAAAATGAATAATAAATGAAAATAGAGTATAATTTTTCAGGTTTTTTGAAAATATGATTTACCCTTACATAGCTAGGCTATGTAATGGTAACTAAGGCATTAAATTTACAAAAATGGTTTTTTTAAATGCAACCAATGTGTTACTTGTACATGATAATCTATGTAAAAGTAGATAAGTTTTTCTTAAGGATGCATGAGGTTATTAATGACTTACCTTTACGCGAAGGATTCCATGTAAAGGTAATGTCATGTTTTAAAGTCATGCGTAAAAGTAAAGAAGAAATTATGTAATGGTATTTAATGTTTACCTTTACACTTCATAAATAATTTTAATAGTAACCTTTATATAGAAGAGTTATATGTAAGGGATGATTTATTATCCTTTACACGATGGGATTTGTTTGAATTGTGTAAAGGTGGTATCGAGTTTTTAAGGCATGTGTAAAGGTAACTATTGTGTTTCCTTGAGATAACTAGAGGTCTACCCATGCATTTCATTGAAAAAACTAGTTATACCTTAATGTGATGGTTTTAGAATCATATTACCCATATATAGAGTGCATATGTAATGGTAGAAGGAAGTTACCCTTATACAAAATATGGATTTTACATAAGGGTAAACATATTTGTTTTAAAATTTCTAAAAAAATAACTTATAAAATGATTTGAGTGGTTTATAAAATGTTTATAAATCATTTTAAAAGGTATTTTGGGTATATTTAATTTATAAAGAAAATATTAATTAATTAATTAATTATAAAAGTATTATAATTAATTAAATTTTTATGAAACATTTTTCTCAAATATTAAATGTTAATATTTCAAATACATTTTAAAAAAAATTTATGGCATGACTTAGGATATAGAAATAAAATTATTTGTTTATAAATAATAATTTATAATTTATAAAGGGTTATAAATTATGAAATAAGGTTAAAATATAAAAAAATTATATTTAAATTATGAATTATTCATAATTAGTTATTTTGAATTGGTAAAATTTATTTATTTTGAATTTTCCAAAATAAGAAGGGAACTTATATGGATATTATTTAATCCACATTAAAAATTATTTTGATGAATGATATGATCACGTTTTAAATAATGATAAAGTGTATAATATTTAGATTATGTAAAATGTTTACATAATAGAAAATTAAATTTTAAATTGTTTATAATTCATAAAATATCATATATTTAATGTTGAAATTATGTATAATGATAAATATGAAATGGTTTATATTAGAATGAATATAAAATGTTTATATTAAAAATTATGGAATGTCCATAATGTTAAAGCTAAAATTATAAAAGGTTTTATAATTTTTTTATTTATGAATTGTTCATAAATGTTTATCTCATGTTTAAATATTTAAATTGTTCAATTTGTTAAGTTTTTTTCCCTTCTATATTCATATTTAGTAAAAAAATTAGAAATTTGGATATTGTGTATGATTTAGTTTAATTATTAAACTACTTCTAGATAGATTCTCTCATTACATGATAAGTATGTTTATGAATTTAGTTTCTTATATACAATTACCATAGTTTTTAATTGATGTTATGAACATGAATTTAATTATTGAATATAGTTTATGCATATTTGTTGTTATAGTTATGATTAATTAAATTCTCTCTTGAGTAAAGTTTCCCCAGGTTAAGGGACTTGTGTTCAGAATACCTACCAACTTGAAGTCTTATGCCTTGTCTAGTCCGGTGAATAGGGTTGGCTATCTATTTCTTAGGGACTACTTATGTAGAGATTATCAGTTTCATATAACTCTATTCCATTTACATAAAGTGTTCATATACCTTATTTATATGATACATCAAAATATGTATAAATATACTTGACTTCTATTTTTGGGTGAGTAACACAAATATGTGGGTTTTGTAAAGAGTTACGCATCAATATGGTTTGGATATATTGGTTTGGTGAAGGGAATAAGATTAAAAACTAAATTAATAGCAGCATGTGTACATAAAATAGAATAACATGAGAAAAGATTTTGAGATTAAAATCCCCTTCAAATACTAAGTGTTATATTCCCTCCAAAGAAACACATGTCACGAACTCGATCATCAAACTAGGTAGTTCATGATAAATATTAGTGCCTATGGATTATCTTGTGTATGGAAAGAAAGTATAGGTGACACTGGAACATCCTTGGGTATCCCATGATAAAGATGTATGCCCCCATATTGTTCTTTGTTAGCTTGTTTTTGGCAGTTTCTTTAGGTTACAATAGCCAAGAGACCTTAATAGGATTAGGTTATTATAGAAATAGAGTTGAGTTTATCCATATGATGGATTGGATAGAGATTTTTCCAATCAACTATCCAAGAGTCATATATGATATGGTTGGGATGATGCTTTGTCTAAATAGCTAAGTGGTGATTGGGATTCCAAAGAAGGCCCATTTCTTAGTTAAATAATGATCTCATCCTACTAATATATATGATTCACAAAATAGGACATCATTTTGGTGGGATACAAATTAATTAATGTCCTTATCAAATGGTTAATAATACATGATACTCATATGATAAAGGAGTCTATTGTAGATAATATCATCATCATCATCAATTTAAATATTTTGATTAATCCTTAATATGTAGAAGCATAATATAATTATCTCTTAATACTGGTAACTCAAGAAAAGTCCTTAAGAAATATTGGTGATCTAAGAAAAGTTCTTAAGGAAAATTATATGTGTTGGAATAGTTACTTATAGAGTAACCAAGTGGGGAAATTATTCAACAAGTGAATCTAGATGCTTATGTAAGCATGGAGTGATTCATTCAAGGTTTTAAATTCATTATATTAATAATGACCAAAGGAATCTTAGTATCCACTCATGTACTCAATATGATTGGGTATGTCAATATTTAATTAATTTTAGTCTCATATACTCAATATTATTGGTCATGTCAAATGAAAATAAATATGATTAAATATGTTTATGACTCAATGAGAATAAATGTTTCCTTAAAACTTTATTATTTATAGAAATAAATTCTATTATTTTGATATATATACAATATCAACTGTATGTTTTAAAAAGTGTTTTAAATAAACAGAAGGTTAGAAGATAAAAAAAAATTAATATTGAATTTTAATTTTAAGTAATGGAGTAAAGGATTTACTATATTCATAACTTGGATACTTCAATCTTGGATAAACTTGTCATAAGATATTTATTTTTATCTCATTTATCTCTTGATAATATCTTGTAAATAATAGTTTTCTAAATGAAATCATATGGGTGTTTTTAAGACATGTGGCTTCTGATATGTTTAATTATATAATATTCTTTAAAGGGAGAATAAAAATATATTTATCTATTTAGGGAATTTATTCTATTGTCATATAAGGAAAAGTTATGATGATATGTTTGAATTAAAAAAACATTTACCTTATATTATCAAAGTATTGGGAATATATATGAATTGGGGATATGATGTTTAGGTTCTAAAGTACCCTATAAACAATAAAAGTAGGTAAATTTTTAAACTAGAAGAAGAAAATTTGGTTAAAAATTTTAATAATGTTTCTTCAAGAATCCAATCAAGGTCATTGAAACCTAAATTTTTTAGGAAGGAAGGGTAATAATTCAATATGATTGGATTATACAATATATACCTAAAGGAGTTTGTGATACTCCATTGAATGTACATGTCAGGTATGGATGTTATAGAAGTTAATTATTTGATTTTTAATGTTATTTGACAGTAAATGTATATATTAGAGTGTTGTAAATATATAGGAGTTCAAAATAAAATTAATAATTGATTGATCTTGAAGCTTATATTCATGAGATGGAGTAAATAGTTACTATATCAAGGATTTTAATTTAAATGAATTTATCAATATCAAATTAATTTAAGTAAAATATGTTTATCTTTATATTATTTCATGTATATAATGAGATAATATGTTTGATAACAGAGAGTTTTTATGAACAACATGAGATGATTAATTGTATACACATGGTTTATAATTCACTGGGTTCTATAACATGTTTAGAGAAGAATATATGGATAAAAATGTTTATCCAAGATAAAAATGTCTATCCATATATTTGTTAAAATATGAGGGAATTGTTCCCAACACCCATCAGTAGTATATTTTAACAAAGGCTTCTTCTCAAAGGAAAAATGATCTAAACACATAGAATATCACCTATAGAAACAATAGTTTATTTATTAAATATTCCAATCAAAAGGAAATCGGTGTTATTTCTAAAATACAAAAGGGTTTGTGTATCTTAGAAAGAAATTTAAAAAAGGAATATGGTGTCTAAGATTATAATGGGACTATGTTTGTACTTAATATATGTTCAAAGTTAAAATATTATACTAGTCTATGTTTAAAGAGAATCTTACTTAATATCCTAAAATATTTTAGGAAGTATTAGTAAACAATAATGTAAACAGATACAATATTTCATGGAAAAGTTTGATGGAATATAATTACAAGGATGTTGGGGATGATGAACATAAAATGGATCTAATTAGATAATATAAGTTGACAACATAACATTTTATGTAGTGAAGTTAAGAGGTTTTAATGTGTTAAGTAATTGAAAAATTAGTAATATGATTTATAAGTCTAACAATTATTCAAAAAAACATAGTGGTGGGGTTTTTTTATAAGGTAATATAGATATGTGATAGGTATTATATATGTTTTAATGTGTTAACAAAACCCAGAAAGTGTAGAAAATATAAGGATTGTCTCATAGTTTATCATATATGATATGACAAACTAGTAATTATGTTAGTTTTTTTGAATATTCTTAAAAGAGTTTAAGAATATTAAAGTGTATCATAATAGATTCAATATCCACATTATCATTCTTTAATATTGTATTCATGAATGTATATAGATATACATTCCATGAAGAGTAATGATAATTTACCTCCCAAGTTATAAATTTGACTTTATCCCTAACTGATGTTTATAATGGGGTATTATAGGTTATAATGAAATTTTATGGTTATCATAAGAATGATATTTGTATAGAGATATAGAATATTCTCATGGGGAACAAAACAAAAAATATTATTCTTTACGTGTGATGGATGACCTCCTAAGTATAACACATGGAGTGTCATATAGATGTATTTGGTATACTAAGGTTGAATGGATCATATATGAGTCCCCACTACCTGAGCTTATAAAATACCTAGCATTATAACCTTTATAATTTGATGCCCTACTTATGAAAGTATACATATTAACTTAGCTAAAATGGAGGTGGTTGTGTATGTTGATGATCATGTCATCGATTGATGCTTAACCAATATGGTATTTTTCCTCTCATGTGATGAGTATAAAATTTGGGCCTTTGATTGAGATAGACTATGGGAGTGTACAGATATAAAAAGATATTGTACATCTATCTGGATAAGGTTTATGTGATGTTATTATCCATAAGGTTGAATGACATGTGATGTATTCATCTATCAGATCGGTCTACACTTTGACAGTCAAGAACAGATGAGTTGACTGTATGGTATTAAAATACTCTATATCCCATGGTCACTTGATCGCTTGGAAAAAGGGGAAATATTGGAATGCAGGTTTGGATATGATGAAGACTGGTGGACACGGGTATAGATATATATGTTCTTGATGGATATCACTCTAGATCCATTTATAGCTTGCGTAGCATTGATTCTTTTATAGGGAATTTTTTTTCTTACATATATGGATATGGAGATTCATATTTTTTTCAATGATATAAAGTTATATAGGGTCAAAAATTTTGGTTAACTGAATGAGGATTGATTTTGAATCAGATAGATACTCTAAAAGTGTTTTAAATTTAATCCAAAATTGATTTGTATGGGTATTCAAAAGGTATTACATATGATGTGATATAAGGTGAAGTTGATGATGTCTTTATAAAAGTGTCTTGGAAAATATCTGAATGGAGTTTTGGATATGATTTCATAGTTTATTTTATATAATATAATATAAGGTGAAATGAAACAAAGTTTATTAGGTTTTAGTATAAGTGGGATATTGAAGGAGATACTCCGTAAATCATAATATGTATATGATATATATAAGGTGTATTGTTTTTCATGAAAATTATTATTTTCATGCATTATGGGTGTATCGTTTCATGATACCTATAGATTTGATCAACTATATATGTTGGTCATAATTTAATAAGGAATTATATGCTATATAATTCAAGGTATGAGATGAATTCATATGATGAAGGCAATATCCATAGCATTTACTCATGTGTTACAATGCGTGAATAAATACAATAGCCCAAGGAGCGTCTGTGTGGCCTATAAAACACCACCATAAAATGGAAGTATGGTGTACTTCCATGATGCTTGGCCAAAACTCCCCAATACCCAAATACTATATTTATCCTTATCCTTTTAATTAGAGTCTCTAGAAAGTTGTGGATAAAATATAGATCTTATCCAATCATTAGATGATTTGATAAACCTATGGATACACTATAGAAATGGGATATCTTTTTCTACCCTTTTTAATCTTTATCAAACCCATGTGATGTCGTTTTAATATTTTTTATATTATATTTAGTATAATTTATTCAATTTACATAATTTATTCATTTTATTTTTATAGGAATTTTCATATTTCTTTCATGGGTGATCCCCAGACAAGGGCTTAAATCACTTCTTATTGATCTAATAAGTGTCATTTGTATCACTAGAATATTTTCATGTGCCACGTGTAGGTGTCACGTACTTGTGGAAAAGGATTTTGTGTGATGTTATGGGTGATAAACACTAGTCTATCATGAACTATTTTAGGCATTGCATGAAGAAATTTAGTGTCTCACTTCTTGAATTGGGTGAATGAAATGTCACATTTCTCGAAGCATATGGATGCACAAATGTTTGTGTTTTGCCTATAAATATCTAAATAATCTCCTCATTTGGGGTTAATTAGAATTATGAGAAGTATTAAAGTATCTCTCATTAAGTAAGGAAAACTTTTATTAACTATACCATAGTAAAGCAGTTGGGTAAAGGAGTTTCACAAAAGACAGAAGTGTAAACAGGAATAATGAAGTACCTATGTGAAATAAGTTTCACAAATAGGCAAACTAAAATTCTTATGTAAATAGAATATCATGAATAGGTTTTTCTAAATATATTATGGTGAACCTACCTATGTGAACTTTACCTAAGATAATGGAGTTTCATGAATTACACTTAGTTAAAGTAAAGGACTCGGGTAAAGTTGACTTGAGATAATTAGGGGGCATGGGGGGATACATACCTTAGTGAAGTGGTAGACCTTGGTGAACTATACTTCAATGTATCTAGTGACTTGGGTGGAGCTAACATGTGGGAAGCCTAGGTCCTAGGAGAACATCCTAAGTATAATTTGAGGAAATCATTGGAGCATTAAACTTGAACATTAATGAAGAAATTATAAATTATCATTCACTTATATTTAAATATGACCTTTAATTCATTAAATTAAGGGAGATTTCATATAGATCGGTGCATAAAGAGGATTTGATAGGAATTAACTGAGGGAGGTGGTGTGTTATCCCTAAGTTCATTGTATAGGTAGTGGTCTTTGCATAGAGAGTTTATAGATGAAAAATTATAATCCACCAAAACTAGTGAAGCATAGTGGATTCTAGTGGGACTAATACATCGTTAGTATATACTTTTTGGACTATCCCTTTGTGGTGAACCAAGTAAAAATTTATGTTCTATGTGTTTTAATTATTTCATACATTTTTTTTGTGGAAATTAGATTAAATGAAATGTATTTAGCATAATCCTACCAACATGTGGAAAAGATCCTAAAGAATAAAAAGAAAATTTTGAAATCCTAATTCACACGTTCCCTCTTAAGGTGTCTCAAGTTACAACAATTGGTATCAAATCATTCAGGTTATAAGTGTTAAAATTGTAATTGAAAATTATTTGAGATGGCAAATTAAATAAATGGTATAGGAATACTTATTTTTTATAGAATAAACTACTATATTTGGAAGAGAAAAATGAGATCACATTTTCAATCTCTTGGGATAGAATTTCACTTTTACACAGTTTAATGGATTTAATTCAATGATGTGAAAGTACTCTATATGATTGAATATGATAGGAAGATTCTTGGTGTAGATACCAAAGATCAAAATTCTATTACTCAATCTATGTCAGATCAAATATATTTGAAGGTAATAAGTTTCACTATGGAAAAGTCCTCATGATAAAAACTAGAAATATATAGAGAGATAGTAAAATAAATTTTTTTAAACTTTAAGTTATCCATAACAAATTTTATGATTTAAAAATGATCCTTATTGAAAATACTAATAGTTTTTTAAACCAAATCACTTAAGATGTTGTATCCATACCAAGACATAGGTAGGAAATAAAAGAAATTTACATTTTCAATAAGATTCTATAAATACTTCCTCTAATTTATAATCTAAAAGTATTATACCTTAAATAGAGAGACTTTTCTGTGGATTTTGAAATGTGAGTCAATCCAAAGGAAACACAAAATCATGTGATTAAAGAAAATTTATTTTAAAGAAATGGATAAACTCAACATTACTAAAAGTGTAGATGATTAGGAGGATGTAGATGATGAATTACTTTCACTTGTGGCTAGAAAATTTAAGAGAGTAAATAGAATATTCGAAATCAGGAACCCCTTAACAAGATTTTGATGTGGTAAAGTGGGACACATTATATTAAGATGACCAAGAAGATTAAATGAAAATGAAATTGAAATGGAAGTCACATAGAAGCCTAGGAGTAGTTTCCATCCCAAATAAGACACCAAAACTAGAAGAGCATATAGAATGAAATTTCTGAGGAAGAACATTATGAAGAAACAAAGAATATGGTGAAGAAAATTATCTGTATGAATTATTGTAATGTCTCGAACCTCTCTGGCCCATTCCTTTGTCAAAAAGAGGGTCACGAAGTGTTCTGGAGGGTAAAATGGACTTTTCCCACACTTTTCAGAATTTTGTAAGTACACGTCGTGTAGTGTGAGTACACGTCGTGTACCCCCTCTCTGGGTATACCCCGTTTTGAAGGTCGTGTCCTTGACGTGTGAAATAAATGGGTACACGCCGTGTACCCAATACTACACGCCATGTAGTCCCTCCCCGCGTACGCGTTACCCTCAAACCGTGTGTTGACCAGTCAATGGCCATGTGCCGTGTTGGAGCCGTGTCCTTGCCGTGTAAAATAAATGGGTACATGCCATGTACCCAATACTACACGCCGTGTAGTGTCTCCCCACGTACGTGTTACCCTCAAACTGTGTGTTGACCAGTCAACGGCCGCGTGCCGAGTTGAAGGCCGTGTTGGAAGACGCGTGGTGGTCGTGTGAAATGTCTAAGTACACGCCGTGTACCATAAAGTACACACCGTGTACTTTTTTTCACGCCTATAAAAGGAGGGGTCCCTTCCTCCTTTTCAACTCACCCCTCTCCTCCCCATTCCTCTAAGCAGAGCTCTCCCAAGAGACTCGAAGGCTCTTTTTCTTCCATAACTTCTTCGTCCGAGCTCCGATTTACAATCCGTCAGCGGCCACGGTATCAGAACAACGAGACGGAACTTCTGAGCTTGGATCCGTTGTCTTTCCTTTGTCCTTTACTTTCTAACTTCCACCCATGAGGTTTTTCTGTAATTTGACAGAAGTGACGGACGCCGACGGACATCTTCTAAAGTTGATCCGAGGGAGTGTTGTGATCAGAACCTGTTGAGGTAGAGATCTTACCTTAATCTCTATAAATTGTGCATCATGCGGGGTGGGTTTCCTCTTGTTTACATGAAACACATTTTAACTGGTTTAATAAAGATAATAACTAGCTTATATAACGGGGATGGGAAGTTTGTGAATGTAGTTACATTATTTATATCCTATGATATTATGTTATGAATTGAATAGGATTATGCCTACTGAAAATAACGGTCATTGGGGGCCTTTGCTTGTGGAATTAAATGCTGCCCTATATTTCTAGACCGTTATGGATGGAAAACTTCATAGAATGTAGAAATTGGTTAATCACGTAAAGTTGGCTGATTAAATGAAAATCTGGAACCCTTGTGTGATCACCCCGGTTGAACTAAACTGAAATAATAAACATGTGGGTGTTGTTGGGGTTAATTTATGTGAAGGGGGTGTTTTTTTGGGTTGTTTTGGATCGAGTGAGCAGCGGGACTGCGGTTGGCTTGGTTGTGGGTTGGTGTGAATGTTATGTTAGTGATGGGAAGTGGGGCTACGATGAACGGTATCAAGGGATGATGATGTACGGTGTGGTTGTGGTTATGGTGGTTGGCAGCGGGGATGCAGGGATGGGTTTGAATGTGAAACAACTATGGGTTGTGTTTAATAAATAAAAGTGGAAGAGTTAATTAATGGTGGGGAATTATAGTGGAATGGGAATAATAATTAATGGGGTTGGTTGGTTAATAAGAAGGACTTGGTTGTGTTGCTTGTGTTTTCCTAACTTGATTTGTGGATGGCAGGGATATGTTTTACGAATGATCGATGTGGTTGGTTGTGGATAGTTGCCCAGTAGTTAAGGAACTAATAAACTGATTCTGTTCAAACATGAAAACCTAAATGGGTTTGGGGTTGTTTGTTGTATGCATGCTTCTAGTAGCAGTGTCAAGGAACGTGCTCAGTTATATGATTAGAATCCATAGGTTGGGCTGAGTGTTTGGTATATATATATATATATCTGTATCTTTGTGTTTTATCACACCCTAACCATGTTTATCACTTAGTGTCGAACACTTCCATTTCATGGGAGAGGGTGTTTTCCCCTTAGTTACTAGCTCCTTCCTACTCCTTCTTCCCTAGGCTGTAATGGATTGAGGCGACCTTACACCCAAGACTCTTCGGGTAGGTTTAAATTGGGGTGGTTTAGCCCAAGACTCTTCGGGCGGGTTTTACTATTTCCCAAGAACCTTCGGGATGAGGCCCAGGTGTGTGTGGGCGGGATACGTGGTTGTGAGGCCCAGGTGTGTGCGGGTGGGATACGTGGTTGTGAGGCCCAGGTGTGTGCGGGCGGGATACGTGGTTGTGATGCCCAAGTGTGTGCAGGCGGGAAGAGTGTGGTAGCATCAGGACGTTCGTCGTTAGGAAGAGCAGCTAGCTAGTGGGGGGAAATGGTGCGGGGTACCCAATACTCTTTTTCTTATATACTAATACCTGTTGTGATTATGTTTTGGTGAGTGTGGCTGGTGAGTTTGGGTGGATAGAACTCCTTGCTAGGTTTCTTTTGTTGTTCTCATGGGACATTAGGATTTCTCCCCACTTATGCACGAGAGATTTAGGTTTCTCTATTGAGTATACTTGTATGCTCACCTTACGTTTACTTTTAGGTTTCCAAGAGGACTACCAGGGCCGTGCGGGACCCTACTAGTCGGGACAGTTGGAGTTGTTGCAGTTTTCTGTACTTTTTTCTTTTGGTATTGTACTTTTTGATCTTTCTTGTACTTGTACCTTGTTTCAGAACTATTTAAACATGCATGTGGGATTGGTTTGGGTTTATTTCTATACACTTGTTATTTTCCTTTTTGGTGTTTGACTTGTCCTATCTCCCAATATTAAATAAATAAAAAGGGTAATGCCTCCCATATTTGTGAAAACTCATACCCTTGGTGCTAGTCGCCACCCCGAGGCCTACTGGAGGAGGGACTCGGGGGTCATTATCTCCCTTTCACCATTGCCAGCTCAGGAGGGGCATCTTTGGTGGGAGGGGGTCGTGAAAATTAGTAACATAATGAATATCATATAAGGAATATGACTTAGTGACTATGGTCAAATAATGGAAGTCATAAGAAGTTAATGAAAATCAAGTTGAATGTGTGGTTGATCGGGAGGTGGAACTAGAGGGATCTCTTGAAGAGATTGACATTCAAAGAAAGAAAAATCAAAAAAAAATAACTCTTTATTGAAGTAACATTCTAAGTATGTGGGTCAATTTTAGTTTGATATATATCACCTATAGGCATATTTGGATGGTTAATTATCCAATCAAAAGATCTTGGGAGAAGTTTTAGAGTTTTAACTTAAAATCAAATAACATAATGAGGTTATTGACGAACTTAATGATAGTTTATAAGAGAAAGCTAATAAAGTTGAATATGTTAATGAAGATGTGGTGACTCTAAGAAATATTATTAAATAAAATGTTAATTTTTTGAGTTGACAAAGAAAGTCTATTTTGGAAGGTTCTCATATATATTACTCCTAGAGAGATTCAACTAAGGTTTGTATGGTGTATAGAAAATTATGAGTGCTCAGAGGCCCATGTATGTGGGTAAAAGTAATATTTAAATAGATACAGAGACTTCTAATAAAATAGTGAAAGATCTTAAAAAGTAAATGATATGGTTGATGATACTGGAACTAACACTGGGTTATCGAAACCATATAATCTGATAACTCAGACTAATAGAAAAGAGAGGATATAAAATATACCTCAATTTATAAATAATTATCAATAAAAAACAAGTGTTTTAAATGTTTGATATATATGGTGAAACAATGGTGAGAAAATATTTCCACTCATAAAGTGTCAATTTTATGCCAATATGGGTCACACCATGTCTTATTGTAAAGATGAAAAAGAGCTATTTGAATAGATAAACATCGAGAAATCATCAAATAATAATGATATCATATCCTTTATCTTATAGAAGAAATTATTTATATGGTTATTATTAAAAATGATCAAACTTTATCCGTAAAGCTATCAATTATAGGAAAATTATTAAAAATGATTGATATAGAAGAAAAAGATGGATTAATGTGAAACATAAAAACATTATTAATCTGAATAATAGATTCTCACTACTATAAAAATAAAATGAATTTGATTTTATAACCTATATCGAAATGAATAAAGAGTGTCCAACATATTTTTCATCACAACCAAGAATATCCAGGAAGAAAAATAAGAAGAGAGGGAAGGGTAATATTTCTGAAATTTCACTTAAAGCTATAAATAATTATATTATATAAATTAAAAACATTTGGTACTCTTTGTGGATTAATTAGAATACTAATATTCTGAAAAATTTAAAGGGGAGAGTTGATAAAATAGTTCACTTTGGAAATGATGGATTTAAGAAGATTAAAGGAAGTTTAAATACTCATCTTTAGGGTAGTGAACTTAAAAATATATAAGTGATCTATGTTGATAGACTTTGATGTAATCTTTTGAGTGGGATTGAACTATGCAACTCTTATCTCGAGGTTACATTCAACCATATAGGGTGATTGATTGAGAGAAAATTTGAGAATTCACTCATGATAGGAAGGGGAAATTATGGTAATTTTTTTAGGTATAATTCCCTAAAAATTGTTTCATCCTTATGATTGATGAAGAAAATAATCATTTAAATTGAAGGTTAGGTCATATTCACCAAAAAATCATGGAGAATCTATTTATGGTAAACGTTTTGGTAGACATTACAACCCTAAATTGATACTAGTAAAAGACATGTGATTCTTTAATGTGAGGGAAAATGGTTTGAAACCCATATCATTCAAATAATAAAAGGGCATTAAACATACTTGATCTCATCCACACTGATATATGTGGTCTGATGAATATATATGTCACATATGGTGAAATATTTTTCATTCTTTTCACTAATGACATTATATGAATGGCATGTTACATTTTTATTCAAATAAAGAGATAATTCCTGGGATGCATGAATAGGTATTTGTGAAGTTATAGAAATGATATTTGGTGCACAATTAAAACTCCTTAATCTCATACTAGAATATTATAAACATCCATTGAATTTGAAAACTACCTTGAAAATCATAGAATTATACTTTAGGTTTGATATATAAGGATTATAAAATATAATGGGTTTGTTAAGAAGAGAAATCACATGGTGAACAACATAGAAAATACTATGCTCATAGAAGGTTTTATATCTCACTACTAATAGAAATAGGTTGTTCAGGCAGTGGTGTGCACATGTATTTGAAAATCATTAATCTCATGATAGGATGTGACACTCTTCAAAATATGGTGTGGGTGGAATCCCTCACTTGAAATTTTTTTGGGACTTTTGGAGAAAGTGTGATATCCAAATCAAAGAGAGAAATCAAGGAAAATATAATGATGTTGTGGATGAAGTAATATTGTCAGGATACTCAATAAAAATTAAAACATAAAAATTATTTAACAAAATTATGGGTAAAATAATGGAAATAAGTAATGTTAAGGTCATTAAGGAGAAAGAGGTAAAGAATTTGAGAAACTAAAATATTGATATTTTCTATGAAGAGGAGTAAGTATATAATGAAGTCATAAATAATAAGAAAGTTATGAAAATATGTGAAGATGATGTTGACTCTGATATAGAATCAGAATAGGAAACATTTGTTGATAAAGATAAACATGCATTTTAAAGGAGAAATAGAGGAGTAGAGGTTAATCCATCCAATATAATTGGTGATAAATCTACACCAACATGGACAGGAAGGATAATAAATGTTAATCATATATATCTATTATCTACAGTGGTCCAACCTCATTTGAAGAATTGGAAAATGATGAGTCGTGGTTTAAATACATGAATAAGGTGTTAGATCAAATTTATAAGAGTCAAACTTGGGTGGTTTCTAAAAGGCCAATAGAGCATAATGTGATTAGAAAATTTTGGATCTTCAAGATAAGTTCATAGAGCATGGAAATGTGATAAGAAACAAGGCACACTTGGGTACATAAATCCTATGTACTATTGAAGGAATTTATTATAAAGAAACCTTTTCTCCAATAGCATGACTATAATTGGTTAGAATATTTTTTGTTATTCCCATTTATAAAGAATAAAATTTTTATCAAATAGATGTTAAAATGTAATTCTTGGATGATGTTTTAAAGGAATAATTTTATATTGAACAGATGGTAGTATTTCTGATAGATGATGATGAAACAAAAGTTTTCATATTGAAGATGGATCTATATGGGATAAAGTGGGCACCACGTGAATGGTATTCATGTCATGATTCATATCTAAAGAAGATGGAATTCAAAATATATGGTTTTGATGATAATTTATAAATGAAAACATCCAAGTAAAAAAATATAGTTCTTTTATATGTGTATGACATTATCTTTGGTGGGAGAAAGTAGAGAACTATGGAAGAGTTTTTTAATCACATGTAGTTATAATTTGAAATGTCCATGATCAGAGAACTCAAATACTTTTTAGGTCTAAAATTGATTCAATAGATTAAGTTAAAATTTTTATCTCAAACTAAATATGTGAGGGAACTACTAAAGAAATTTACATGCATTATTCAAAACTAATTTCAACCCCGATTACAGTAGGAACCAATATTATAAAACATTAGAATGGGAAAACTATTGATTTTATGCTATAAAGAAGGATAATTGAGATTTTATTGTATCTAAAAACAACTCAACCCAATATTGAATTTAAAACATGTTTGTAAATATGTTTTCAAATAAGTCTAAAATAATAGAATTTTTTTTTAATGAAACATATCATGACATACAATAAAGGTACTCTCAATTGTATATTTCTCTTTTATGCATGAAAAGATCATGATTTATCTACATTTTCTAATTCTTATTAAGTTGGTGATGTGGTGGACCATAATTCCACTTGTGTTGGTTCTTTTTTTATTGGAACAAAATGTGTGGGATAGTTGAGTAATAAATAGGAAATGAAATCACTAAGTATAGTGGATTCAAAATATATCATAATGAAAAATTCATGTACACTACTCCTATGGTTGAAACAATAGCTAGAAGATATTTGTGAAGAGGAGATACATCTAATGGTGATCTAATATGATAGAAAAATGTGATGGATATCATTAAGAATTTCATTCAACACTCTCATACCAAACATATCAAGATATAGAATCACATTATCAAGGAAAATATTGATCAAGGAGTGTTCAAGATGGAGTTTTCAGCACCAATGAGTAGTTTTAAGATATAAAGACTGAACCATTGTCCACTCTGGTTTTTGAAAAGTATTGGTTGGAACCTCATTGTTCAACCACATCCCTCATATTGAAGAGATTTGGAATTACCCCTCTCCCCGTGTATAAATTTTTTTTCTAACTATTTTGGAAGATGTGAAGGTTTTAGGGGGATATGATCCATAGGGCATGTTGTATTTGATGAATAATTCTTAATGATTTAACTTTGGGTTTATTATCAAAGGGGGAGAAAGAATAGTGAAATTCTATGAATTTTTTTAGAAGAGCATCAAAGGGGGAGATGCATACCATTGTCCTCTCATCAATGGGGATTGCATGGTATAAATTTAGGGAAGCTCCTAGAATGTGGTATGTCAAAATGCATGGAATTATCACTTAAACACTTTTTTCTACACCAATAATTTCTCACATAAACTTATAGTGATTGGTGAAATGTTTTGGTGTTATCTAAAAGAAATGGTGAATCTTTGCAGAACTGAATTTCACTTTGGATTGCCAACAAACCCAAAGGTTGAGAATATTAGAACCAAGGTGATCCAAGATATAATTGATAATGTGTTTCATGTCAACCCATTTGGTTTGGATGATATTGAGGTTGTTTCATTCTATGTGCATTCCTAGTGTTGAAGAGGAAGTTGTGTGAATGTTCTTGATATATAAATTTCTTGAGTGGAATTGAAGTATCATGATGTAATTTATTTTAAGTTGACATAGTTTCTCATTGCTTTCTAAAAAATTTGGGACCATAAATTTTAGAGGAAGGACATGCATTTGTTGAATGAGGATATAAATTTCATTCTAAATTAAAGGGTGGATTTTTATCCTATTAGATCTTCGAAAAGTGCATTAATGTTTCATGCTTGTGTACCAAATAGTTTTAACACACTTGTGAATGATGTAATCACATGTAGGTCTAGGAACTGCATGTGATTCTATCATGTGATAGTCTAGTAACTGCTCTAAGTAAGGTAGAGTCACACTTGTTGAGTTGGGTGAATAACACACCGCATTTCTCAGAGTGGAGGGTTTCACAAAGGTCAGTGTTTTACCTATAGATACCCAACCAATACACTCATTTGAGGTTAATGGAAATTAGAATAAGGATGATAGGCTCTCCCTTCATGTAAGTCACACATGTGTGAACTCTACCTAAGAAAATCGATTGGGAAAATTAGTTATGTGAAAGGAAGAAGTGTAAACAGGTAGAGAGAAGGACCTACGCATACTAAGTTTCATGAATAGGAAGACAAAATCTCCTGTTTAAATATATTTTTGTGAATAGGGTTTACCAAATGTAATGGGGTGAACCTTCTAAGTGAACTTACATTAGAAAATTAAGTTTCATGAAGTATTCCTAGGATAATCTAAGAGTTTGTGTGAATTTGACTTGAGTTAAGTAGGGGACCTAAGTGAACCATACCTAAAAGAAGTGGACCTAGGTGAACTATAATTGAGTGAATTCAATGAGTTGGGAGAAGATGAATTGGGTAAATTCTAGTTTTGGGGAGAACTTCCTGTGAAAAAACTGACCAATTCATTGGAGAAACAAACACAAACATTAATGATGTAATTGTCAATCATCATTCATTCAGATTTAGAGGTGACCTTTAAGTCATTAATTTGAGGTAGACTTCATCTAGAGAAATGTGCAAGGATGATTCAATGGAAGTGATATAAGGGAGGTAGTGTATAATCCCTAAATTCATTATAAAGGCAGTGTTCCTAACATAGAGTGTCCATAGACAAAAAATTGTAATCCACTGATACTAGTGAAGAAGAGTGGATTTTGGTATGACTGACACAACATTGATATATTCTCCTTAGACTATCCCTTAATGGTCAAATAAGTTTAAAATATCGTTCTCTGTTTTTAAATTACTATATACATGTGTTTTATGGATATCTGATTTAATTCAATAGTTTTAACACATTCCTACCAATGTGGGTATAAGAACCTAAAACATCATAAGAAAAATTTGACACCCTGATTCACCCTTCCCCTATCGGGGTGTCTTGGGTTGAAATAGTATTTAATCCCTATGAAAAGATATTTGGTTCCTGATATATGAGAATGAAATCTTCTATTAATAATCCATGCACCATCTTAGTCCATTTCTTTCAATGTTATCTCTATTATTGTAGACTACTTAGCACTTTTCTTTTTCACCTAAGAATTTTTATTCACATCTAATGGTGACTAATGTATGATTTCCCCTCATCATCTTATAATGTTGTGAATATTTGTTATGTTTTTAGATTTATTGATGAATCCTTAAGATATTATCTTCTGGAACTTTCAGTCTCCTTCTGCATATTCTTTAATGTCCTTGATGAATAATATATAGATTTTTGTTGATATCCTTCACTCTAAAAATAATATCCATCAAATACATACTAGTTATATTTAATTTCTCTCATTTTTATCCATTTCTCTTGTTCCTTAAAGTTCCTATTGTTTATAGAACACACATTTTGTGTATACCCCATATTTCTACAATAATAACACCAAATATTTTGTATATTCTTATGTGTTTTCGCTGCTACTTCAGTGGTCTTTTGGGTCTCTCCCAAATATATCTTCCTTTGAGAAGTATGTGTTTGTAGCTTAGCCTCCACCATGAATGAATTTTGGTTATTATTGATCCTCACAACTAATGTCCCTTTTTGATAAGTCCTTTATTTTCATAAACAATCCTCCAACTAATTTTTTGAATCTATATACTTATCCTTCACTTTCTCTCAACCCATAAAATCCAACTTCTAGATGTTATACTAGGATTATAGTTCTTTATTAATCCTTGATCATGTTCCTTATATCAATAACTTCTCGTTTAAGATCTTTTTTTACCCTATCTTTCACTATTTTTTTCATTCCACCTATTATCTAGGGCTTCTATTCCACTTTGAGATTGAGATCAATGAATTTCTTTGAGTTTTTTAGCTTTTAATATTTAATATTTTCAATCTCATCCTTTAACTTAGGTTTCTCCTCTTATTACTACTATATTTAGAGTTTTGAATCACATACCACACCATTGGATTTCTTTATTTTGGACCTCCAAATATCTTTCTTGTAAAAAGAATACTCTAACTCTACATTGAAGTCTATTACACCCTAAAATTCATTATTATCACCATAAATTTTATCCTCAATTTTTAGTTTGTTTATGAAAGTTGTAAGAAATTTTTCATTGAGGACTTTACTATCTTAAATTTTCTCTGATTTCATTTCTTATGATCTATTTTCTTCTTATGAAATAAAGTTTTTTTTAAAGAAATTTTTCTTGGTATTCCACTTACCTTTCTCATCATTTAATGGTTTCTTCATGGGTACTTCTTTTTATTTTTTTATCATAAATTCATAAGATTATTAGTGGCTAGATGCCCAAATTTTCCATATTGAAAGCAATCCAGTCGAAGTTTCCCCTTGAAATATCATTTTCCCCTTTTTAGGTTTGAGTAAAGAAATGACATGAATTCATAAACCTACTTTTATTTGGAATCATCCTACACCAAAATCATTTTATTTCCTCAAATGAAACTTCATGAGATTTCCTTTTCTGTAATGTATAGTCATCATTAGTCTAAATCTCATATGCAACAAGGGTACTATGAATACTATCTAATGTATCTTCATTTGGATTATTATCATCAAGTACTATAAAACTTTGATTGAATTAAGGTTTAAATATTATAAGTTTATTATTTTCAATCTTTATATCATCGAGGTTTTCTCTAAGTTCATGCATATCCATTGTAATCATAGTCATAAGACTAATTAATGTGCAACAGATTATTTTAGGTGCATTGAAAAACTTTCTAATTGTTCTATAAAACATGAAATTTATCTTCACATACATCTGAGTGATTATCATAGATGTTAAGAAACATTTTTCACAAGGCATGGTACAATTTACATGACATCTCATTTGTGTAGATTGCATTGGATAAGGCTCCCCTGACACATTTATTCCTATGGTGTCAGCATCCAATTTTTTATGATCTATTTGTGATAGATCTCCACTATCCATTTTGACTATAATCTCATGTATGAAACCCACATTAACATTATAAAGACTCATCCTTACACCTTACATAGCAGATGATCTTTTACCGGACTAGGTTCTGGAGAATAGATACAAACTTACAAAATATCAGAATTGTAACAAAATTAAACAAATTAAAATCCAAAATTCACTTCAGTAGCACAAAAATGATGAAGACCAACATTGTACTTCAAGGTGACCTATGAAAAAAATAATTAAAATAAGGGGTGATCACAAGAATGCCCAGTAAGGGGTTTTAAAACCTTTGATAAATCCTTGTGAAATATTCTTTTGAAACTAATTTTGTAAATACGTATAGAAATATACTTTTAAAAAAAACTATTTGAAATTATTTATGGATTAAAAATACTAGATCATTTTAGAAAATACTTATGTTCAAAATTGCTTTAAACATAATCTAGGGTTTTTATGAAAACCATACATAAGATTCTGAAAACAAAACATTATTCTGAGGTCACTTGAATTGCTGAAGGTTGTCTGGGCCTACCCACTTAGTGAAGGATGGGTTCACTCCCTAATGAATTTCCATATTTACAATAATCAAGAACCATATTTTATAGAAATAATTTTTAAGCTTGATTTACATATATATATATATATATTCACTGGAGTTCACAATTTTGAAAACATTTCACTACTTTAAAATGCACATTCATAATTATATATATATATATATAATTATATGTATATCAATACATGAACTTCCATTTCATCACTTTCATGTTTGGTTACAACCAAAACATCCACCACATAGGCTTTTCATGGACCATCCAAGTATTTAATCCTTTTTATATGAAATACATTTGCCACAGTTTGTCATAATAATTAATTATAAAAATTGTAAAGGAAGCATTTCAAATAAAACACTTTCAATGATATTCATGTACTTGTTAATTTATTTGGAATTAAACCTTAAAATTGAAACCATGGGTTTATTATAATACAACTAGTGTCAATGATTTTCACAATCGCATGACTATGACTATATGCAGATGCGAAATTTAAAATAACTCGTCGATATGTTATGCACATTTTTTAGAAATATGATGATAAATCGACGATAAAAATTCTAAGTATGATAATAACGTTTTCATCCATATATATATATCGCGGGGTGAGTAATATATTTTAAAACCCATCCAACTAAGTTTGAATTTAAAGAGGGGACTTCTTTTCCAACATGAAATTAGAAATACGGTTTAAGACATAAGAAACCCTTTATATATATACTGAAAATATAACCAATATATGTGTATACACACATGTATATACACATATATCTAAATAATATTTTGAAAAGATCATATAAATACACCCTTATAACAAAGATATTTTAGAACCATTACATCAAGATAAACATTTTATGCAAATCGAATTAGAAAAAAATGATTTTACATGATTATACATATATGTATATATATATATATATTACATATATATACATGTATATCAATTGAAAAATAATTAAATACCTTACATATAATTATGAAAATCCATGATATAAAATGAACAAACTACCTTTGAAAAACATTTTTAGTGGTAATGAAAACAACCAATAAAATAATCAGGGAAATTTAATTCCCCTTACGCAAACTAGAAAATAGAGAGTATAACTTGAAATAAATAAATAAATTTCCCTTACAAAAATATTTGCAGAACCTCTCTTCTTCATGTTGTGCTTAAAATTGGGCATGCATCACTACAAACAGGTCGTGCAGATTGGGGTTCGGGTCTTCCATACATGGAGGAGGGGTTCTCTATGAGCCCCTTTATAAAACAAAATTCAAAGTGTCATAAGCTTCTTAGATAAACTTAATAATTTGTATTATTTTTAAATAAAAAAAATAAATATGTAATTATTATATATATTCATATATTATATTATATTTATCTTTTGTTGTTGTTTTTTTCTCACGGGTTGTCTCAACCCTCAAATGGGTTTCCATTTTTTTTAAAAGTTATTGTATTATAATATTTCTACCCTTTTCCCTAAATCATTACACCCACACTTTTATTACTTTCTCCTCAATCATGACACACCCCACCATTTAATAATGTGATATTTTATTATTAGATTCATTAATAATAGGCCACTCTCTCTCCCTAAGTCATGCCCCTCACATAATGATAATAATATGGTATATAACATTTTAAAATATTCAAAGAATCATATAATATAATGATTAAAATATATATAAAACATATAACGATTTATACATAAAATATAACGATTCATAATATATATAAATAGTTATATGTAATGATTTATAAAATATATATAATGATTTATAATATAACAATTTATAATTATATAAAATATATATATATATGTAACGATTTACAAAATATATATATAACGATATATAATATAATTATTTATAATTATATAATATATATATAACGATTTATAATAAAAAAATATGAAATAGTTATATATATATATATATCACTTTTTTCAATGTAAAATAATTATATATATTTGTAAAACATCTCATATATTTTCTTAGTTTTGTTTTATTATTTAAATTTGTTTTATTTTTATACAAATAATCCAACATACCTTTTTATTTAAAACATAAATTTAATTTGCATCTTTTTATAATTTAATAATTATATATATTTATAATTTATAAATTTCATAAAAAAACATAATTTATTTAATATACAATCCCAATTTTCTAATATATAATTTATAATACCAGTAATTTTATAATATAATTAATTCAAAACATAATATTTCATATATATATATATATATATCATATTTGAAAATAAAAAACTCATTATAATCGTTAATATAATTACTCATTTAAAATACTCTATTAATTAGCCATTGATAAAATAAATTATATAATAAATATAGTTACTTTTAAATATCCTTTTAAATAAAGAACAAGAATTAATTTTTAAAACTATAAATAATAAGTATTAATTAAAATGCATAATTTTCAAATATTAATTTCAATCTACTAAAAATTGGTACTAATTATAAAAAATCAATTTGAAAAATATTTATATAATAAAACTATTTTGAATTTTTCAGGCTGTTACGCACATCCATTCAGAGATATTAGAAATAGTTTTACATCTGATTCTTCTAAAGCTAAAAATTGTTTTCATTAAAGATCAAAGTTCCTTTTGGATTGATAACTACTAACATGGTTTCTAAAGAGATAAAACACCTTAAATAATAAAGCTTCCATTTTAATACATCTTTTTGGCCCCATGTAAGGAGGATACCCTATTTGGGGGTAAATCAAGGTATGTCTAATTAAAATGACCCTTCCCAACATTATTTTTATATGGTTAAGTAAAAATATATTCATTACCTAATAGAAAAAATGGAATAAATAAATCAAGTAATATGGAAATAAGATATTTTACTTCGCTATCTTGCACTGGATTGTGTCTAAAGATAATAAACTCGACAATGTTTTGGTGTACCAAAATCTATTAAATCTTACTACTTGTTTGTCAAAAATTTAGAGTAGTCTCACTGTCTATATAGGTTTATAATTCTCACAATAATATAAGAAATAACTAGTATTATTACTTTAAAATGAAACATTAATCATCTAAGTGATACCTTCATCTTCCACAATGTAAAAAAGATAATTAAACTAAGTTAGGTGTAGCAATATATCCTCCTTTATCTACTTGATGAATCTCTCTAAATTTATGAGATAAATCACCTATAATGCCTCCTATTCTCTTTTCCATTCCATCACTCTAAGGTTATTATTATATTTCTCTTAGTTCACACTCTGATTTTTTTAATATCTTTCTCCCTTTTGTGTAGAGAGATATCTTATCTAATCTATATAAGAGAATACCCAAGTTTACCTTCATTAATACCTTTAATTATTTTTCAATTTAATAGAAAAATTCATCCACCTTAATCTTAAAAAATTTAGTCAATCAATACCTATACAGATCCAAAATATATTCCTAAAAGATAATAAATTCAAAATTAGAAAATATACCAGATCATCATAATCATGACATGAACTAAAGCATCATGGTGCAATCCATGCCTACTTTGGAATTCATGATGCCACCTAACTCAAACTCTGTATTTTATGGTGTGATATTATTTTCAAAATACAACCATATCCACCATGTAATAGCATAATTCTCCCCTTAATAGTAAAAATGATTCAAAATAGAGAAACATTAAACTTTCATGGCCTTCCTCATCACAGAGTAGAACACCACTTCATAATTACACCTAAGATATTACAACATGATCTCTTTTACACAATAAAAGAATATAATATTATATAACTTGTTGTGGCGTGGAATTTTTTTTCATGGAATGAACCTTTATCTGACTTGAATAAAGATTCACTGAATTATTATGGGGTCATCCTTGCAGCGTAGTGTGTTTATTCAAGGTGAAATATATAATATTATGGTGTAATTTATTTCCTTTAATAAAAAACGCCTCTAAACTTCTCTTATCTTCTTCTGACTAACCTTTAATGATTTTGTGGGTATTTTAGAGGATTTTAACCTTGACTTGTAAATAAACCCAAATAAAATGAAGCATGAGATAACAAATATTTGGAATAAGATTCTTTTGATAATTTTAACAAATAGTTGGAATGATATTATACTGATGAAATTAAAATAGAGTAGCTAAGAAATTGTATATAAAATAAAGTCGCTAAGAAACTATATAAAAATATAAACTTATGCATAGGAGAATAAAAACTTATATCACCTTAACTGAATGAGGTCTTTACTTTAACCCAAAGTAGAAAGGAAGTTTTTAGACCCAAATTTAGGTATCCTCAATTATAAACCGATCAGTAAGTTCATCTTCTAAAAAACTGGAAGCACTCAATCAGCCTGATCAAAATGAATTTTTGTCTTCCTTTCAGAATCCCTTGATATCGTGTTATCAAAATAAATTCTGTATTATTTTACTCATGATACTTTGATCTCACAAATCATAACAACAACCAAGACAGTTAAATATCTTAAGAGTATTTATAATATAACCTCATAGATATATGATCTTAAGTAGAAAACCCTCTAAAAAGATTATAAATAGAAGTACTTGAGGAAATGAGAAATTTCAATATTCAAAATTTAATCAACCTTTATATAGATTTTCAATATCATATGTACTTTTTTACCTCAAGATCATGGTCTTATTTATAGACTACAGTTTTAACAACTTCAACATGTGGATTCCGTGATTAACAGGTTTGGTTGCAACTATATCAGCAGTATCAGGTGCTCCTTCTGATAAATTCACTCTTGTTCTGATTCTACCAATGATGTTTTCTAGTGCCACTATAGTTCTCATTTTGAAAAACAAACACACAAATAAAACATCTTCTAAAAAAATTATGTAAAGGAAAAAAAATATAATACACATATACCTTTCCCTCCAATAAACATACCCTTGGAAAATTTCTGATTTTGATAAAGTATATTGGAATGATTATTTAAATAGAATATAAAATATTGCAAAACATCAACTTGGAAACTATTATAATATAAAACAAAGATAAAAAAATATGTGTATTCCAATTTTTAAAAGTAGTATATAAAGAAGTATTTCGACCCAATAATCCCCCCTTTTTGAAAATCACAAGACACAAGCACAAAAATAAAACACATAAGCTTAGAAAATTTACTAACATGACTTAAAAAAACTCCCCCTCTAAAAAAATATTGTATGTTGTACTTTTCTATCCTTTCTTTTTTTCAAAAATAACAAAAAATTAATATAATATGAAAGTGGGAGCACATATAAGAATAATAAAATCATTCAAAAATAAACAAATTCATACATATAAATTATTTAGAAGAAAATTTTCATTATCATTTCTAAATAAAATTTAAAGTTTTATAAATTTTGAAAGAACAAAAGTAGTTAATCCATTTAAAAAAAATAACAATATGTATCAATTTATTTTGATCATTCTACAACCAGTCAAACTTTTCACCTTGTAAATTTTTCTTATTATTAAGTGCCTTGATCTCCTTATATTGTTTCATTTCAAGGAATTTCAGATCGTAAACTTCTCTATAGTGTTCTCCAACTTTCAATCTGACACTTTCTCTCAACTTTAAAATATGCTTATAGGATTTGTGATTTTGGTCACTTGTTTATAAAAAAAAATAAAATCTATTTTAGAATCATCCAACCATTTTATAATAATCTTTAACTTATTTGAATCTATAAAATATTTTTATTTAATACTTCTCAAACCATCCTTAATTTATACAATGGAATCAATAATCTTTAATTTATACTTAACATCCTAAAAATGAATGATTTGTTATCAAATCAACTTAAATTAATCTTGGATAATAATAAATATATTCAAAATTAAATCTATATTTATAATTAATTCATTAAGATAATTAAACTTAATCTTTATTATCTTATAAGTATCCAACAAAGTATTTGTTAAAATATCAAAAACTTACGGAAGGGGATTTTTCTGATCCTTTGATGTTGAGAGTCTTCTAGGATTTAAAACTTAAAGGTTAAAATTTTTACTATATCTACATCAACATTATCATGTTATTTTATTATATTTTCTTCCTCATATTTTGTTTCAACATTATTTGAACCATATTCTACAAAACTTTTAGAATCTTCATCCGGATTCTTTTATGATGAAAGGTACAGTTGTTGATAAAGAATTGTGTGTAGAAGACTCCTTCAACAAAGGATATATTAGTGTAACATTTTTTCTCAAATTAACAACTTCAAAATTCTTGTAAAGAGTAACTCATAAAATATTTCCAAATTTAAATTCTTTAGAAACTTCAAACTAGTCAATGGAAATATCCTTTACTTTTCCAACTACTTCTGTTTCTTTTAGATCTTATAGAGAGAAAAAATAGGAACAATATACTCTCTCATAGTGACTCTTTTAAAAAAATAATAAGTAACTTGGGATTGTCTCACTTTTTCTTCCTCATTATTATTCATTTATTTCTATTTTAAATTTTTATTAGTCTGTTCCCTAAGATCCAAAACTGTATCTTTTTCAAGATAGAGTTAAGGACCACCTTCCTTCTCATCTTTTTTCCTCTTCATAAACTATTCAAAATATTTATTTGACATAGTCTTAACATTTTTTTCAGAACTTTTAAATGTTTTTGAGGTTATTATATTTATTTTCTCTTCTCATAATCCTTTATTTTCAAGGATTCAAGATAATCTTTTGAAACTTCTTTAAAATATTTCTCTACAAATGACTTTTGATAAAAACCTTAAACTAACCTCGTTTTTAAAATTGTTTCTTCCCAAAAAAAAATATTATTTTTAATCTAATATTAGGTTATAGATTTTTGATTTTCTATAATTAAATAAACATAACAAAAACCCTTATAAAAAATCTTGGATAAGGTAGAGATTTAAAATTAACAACTCTAGAGTGGATTTCTTCCATATAGCTTCAAATAAATTAGACAAGATTAAACTTCCTCAAATTGCATAAGAATTCTAGAATATACATGTATTAAATTTTCATTGTGTCTTTATCACACTTTCTTGGAACAAAAAATATTGAACCCATGGGAACACTATTATTCCTTCCATAGATAAATGATTCAGATTATAAACCTTCTCTTTGACTACAAGAAAAGATTCTCTAGATTTTACTTTTATAAAAGATCTTGTGACATCTGGTAACTTTTGAAAAACAAAGATAGATTCCCCTTCTAAGTTAAAAACAATAATCTCTTCCATACTATTTAAATTATACTTGAAATTCTTTCTAAAAAGATCAAAAGAAAAAAAAATCACACCATCACCCTCGCTAAATTTTTCTCTTCCATAAAACCCTATAACAATAGTCAGAAATCATAAATCGTTATCTTCTTCTATTAGGAAAAAATATTCCCATCCTTGAAAAAAAAATGTATTTCAAAAGAGAATAATAATTTTCAAAACATAATCTATCAGTTAACCTTTACTTGATTATTTTACTCTTTGAAATATCAATTGAAGAAGCCATGAAAATATAAAGATAAATGGAATAACCTAAAATAATTCATAGAAACTAAACTTTGAGAGATAAGATACATACATTATTCCTATCAATAAAAAAATAGGTCCCACAATGATTTTTATATATATAATAATAAAGAGATGGTTTATCTTCTATAAAAATTAATAGTTGAGATTAAATATCTATATGAATCATGATGTCATAAATTTATTTAAGGATTTGAAAATAAACATGGACTTAAAAATTTTATTAAAATTCTACAATATAAAATCAACATTCATTTCAAACAATTAAAAAAATATTCCTTCTAGATAATAAACATCCATTCTAAAGAATAAATATTCTTTATGAAAAGTGAAAATTTTACTAAGAAATATTTATTTCAAAAAAATTAAAAAATATTTGTTAAAAAAATAAATGTCCTGTCCTATTTTAGAAAAGATTTTAAATTTAAGGAGATGGATAAAACAATGAGTATATTAATGATAATTTTATATTTATCATTCCTAACTTCTACTTAATGTATTCAAGTCTTTTGTAATGAACTAGTTTTTTATAAATATTAGTAAATTGACCTTGGGCTCTGATGAATTAAAGAATAATATCTCATTTTCTTTATAATCATGAATGAAATGGTGTCTTATATCTATATGATTTGTCTATGAGTGATTTTTTGGATTATTAAACAAAGTTATAGCACTGGTGTTATCACAAAGTATGGGGTATTAGTGAAACACATAATAAAATCAGTGAGTGTGTGTTTCATCCACAATGGTTGATCATAAAAACTTCTAGATGCTATATATTTAGATTTAGTGGTAGAAAGTTATACTAAATTTTGTTTTATATATAAAAAAGACACTAAATATTAACCTAAGAAGTGGAAAGTTATAGAAGTACTTTTTCTAACCATTTTCCATCCACCTAAGTCAGCATCAGGAAAACTTGTATGTTCAAAATTACTTCTAGAAGAATAAAACAAACCATAATCTGGAGTTACTTTAAGATAATGAAAAAACATTTAATAGATTTAAGATGGTATTATTTTTTGTTTTCTTGAAATATTACACACAAGAACACATAAACCATTAATATTCTTGACTAGCTATGAGATAAAGTAAACTTCTAACCATCCCTTATAAAAATTGATCAACCAGTTTCCTAGATTTATCAAGATCAATAGTTTTAGACGTTTTGATATAAGTACTTATACTCTTATAATTATCAAAACCAAATCATTTGAGTAAATATTTAATGTAATTTTTTTTGGGATAAAAAATTTTCAAATTGATTTTTTAGAAATTTTAAAACCAAGGGAAAATCTTAGTTCACCCATCATACACATTTCAAACTCATATTTCATCAGTTCAAAAGATGAATCAGAATGAGTTTTTTGAGTTTAGCCAAATATAATGTCAGTAATATAAATTTGAATAATTATGGTATACTTAAACACTTTCATTCTAAAAATAGTTAGATTAGTTAATCCCTTAAAAAATAATTCTGAAGTAAAAATCTAGTAAGTCTATCATACCAAACTCTTAGATATTATTTAAGTCCATAAAGTACCTTAGTAATTTTAAATTCATGCTTTGAAAATTTTTAACTTTCAAAACCTAGTGATTTATATACAAAAAAATCATCATAAACATATCTATTAAGAAAACTACACTTCATATCTATTTGATAAAGAGTAACATTTAGATAATTTAAAAAGGCTATAAGTATTAGAATTGATTCAAGTATTTCCACTGGTGAAACGGTTTATTCATAATTGATGACTTATTGTAGATTATAAGTATTAGAAACAATTCATGATTTATTTATAATAATGATTCCATTTTCAATACATTTATTTTGAAAATTCCATTTGACTCCAATTACCAAAATATATTCTTGTCATTATACCAAATTTCAAACCTTGTTCCATTTGAATTCAATGAGTTCATCTTGTATTTCCCTTATCAAATATTCATTACCTAAATCCTCATCAGTTAATTTAAGTTCACACTAAAATAAGAATACACAGTTTTTACACTTATTTTTCAAGGAACTATTATTTTTGACTAGTTGATATACATCTCTAATTATGTTATAAGTGGGATGATTCATTAAGATCGACTGTTTTCTTGGATAATAAAAACATTATTCTATAATAATGGTTTGAACTTATTCTGAAGGAAAAACTTTTGATAATATAATCTCCATTAATCTTTGATCCAAATAATTTTCTAATGTGGATTGTAAATCAGATTCAGGATTTAAAAAAGAGTTTTTTTTACATCATCTGAAGACCTAGCTTTTGTACATTTAAAAACAAAATGATTTGTTTCCTCAAATTTAACATGTTCCATTTCCTCAACAGTGTTTGTTTGTTGAAAACATGATATGTATTATTAATTGTAGAATATAAAATAAATATTCCTAGATTACCTTTTGGATTATATTTATTAAGATGGTATTTTTTATTTATAATGAACACATTTCACCCAAAAACTCTAAATAAAGAAAGTTTTTTATTTATTATAATCAACAACTCATAAGGAGTTTTATTAAGAAAAGTTCAAATTAAAACTCAAATTTTAGTATAAAAAATATTTCTAATAAATTCATCCTAGAAATGTTTAGAAATTTGGTATTCACCCAACATGGTATGAATAATTTCTTAAAGAATAATATTTCTTCATTCAACTATACCATTTTTTCGGAGAAGTTCTATGTGTCTAAAATTTTTGGGTAATGCCTTTTTTCCTAAAAAAATCAAAATTAAAATTTTAAAAAACACCACATCGATCACTTTGAATAGTAACCAAAGGTTGGTTTTTCTTGTTTTTAACATGAGTAAGAAAATTATTTAAAAAAATATCTTTTGACATCATTGTTATAAAATAGACCTAAGTATATCTAGTGTGATCATCAATCATGAAATACACATATATTTTCCTCTAATAATTCTGGTGTGTATGACTAAATAAATCCTTGTTCACTGATTGTAAAGACTCATAAGTTGATATTAAACTAATAGATTTAAATCATAACTTATGTTGCTTACTATATTGATAAGGATCATATAATTTTGAAGAATTAAACCTTAGTGTTGATAAATCCTTCACAAGTCCTTACCTATAAATTTTTGTTAAAGTAAAAAAATTACAGTGTCCTAACCTTCCATTCTATAACCAAGACCGATCTTCTATTTCACTTAAACAAGGTATATCTTTGTTTTTAATGTCTTATAGGTCTATAATGTAAATATTCTCATGACTATTGAAAATAATAATAAATATACCTTCTAAACTTTTAACGGTACATTTATCATACCTAAAGTTCACAAGATAACCTTCATCACATAATTGAATTATACTAATGAGATTACTCCTAGTACCTAAAAAATATAAAAAAAATTGAATTAAATTCTTACTGAGAAACTCAACATCACCAATACCAACGATTTCTACTTGATCATTATCTCTGAAGGATACTTTTCCAACTTTCAATATTTGAAAACTTTAGAAGTAATTTTTATTTCCTAGCATGTGACTTGAACGCCCACTATCCATATACTAATTTTTAGCTACTAGTATTAAACCTTCCTTCCTAAAAATATCACAAACTTTGATTTTAGTACCCATACTTTCTTGGGTATAAAAGTATTAGAAAACAAAACTTTAATAATCTATATATTTCCAAATCTTTTATGTTGTATATATTTTAATTCTCTATAAATATAAACTTTATAAAAACTAAAATATTCAACACAATTTAAGGAATATTTATTTTTCTAGTGACCTCCTATTTGTAATTTTGTATAAAAAGGTTTACTTTTAGGAATAAAATAATTTGATTGGAAATGTGACTTATATAAAGTAAATACTATTCCAAAATTTGTTTTACATGGTTTCAAATATCTGTAAATCTTATCAAAAAAAATATTCCTAGAAGTAAAATTTGATAAAAACTTCTTCAAACTAATAATATCATAATTAAGTTTCCTAAACAAATTCATATCTTCATGAGTTGAAATAGAAGTAAATTTATTATCTATTTATGATATAAGTTTAGAAATTTCAGAAGTCTTGAAATTCTAATATTAGATTTAATAAGTTCTTCTTTATAATAATCATAGAATTTTATTAATTTTTAATTCTTTTTCTCAAGATGAGTCAAACACCTAGTCATTTCCTCAAACAAAGTTAAACAATCAACATCTTCTGATGAAACAACCTTTTCTTATTCTGAAGAAGTTGAACTAAAGACATCATCTTAATTATCAAGATAATTTTTATTTAATGAAAAATTAGTAAGTTACTAAGTAGATACCTTATACATATATAATTTATTATTCTTTATAAAATAAGTTTATAATCCAATAACTTTTTTACCCGCACTAATCCCAAATGAAGAATTATATGAAGATATATCTACACCAATTGCACTCTAAGTGTCCATGTATTTAAAAAATATATTTATTTTACCTTTATAATACCTCCTTGAGCTTATTCCATTCAATTTTAGCCTTAGATGATAAGGTTTGATATGCCCTAGTTTTTTACATTCATAACAAATTAATTTTTAAGTATTTTTCTTCTAACATTTGTATTTCTAATTCTTTCTATACTTGTAATGAAAATATTTATTACCAACAATCATGTTCATTCTTTTTAAATGTTTAATAAGTTCATTATCACTTTCATTAGAAGTACTAAAACCTAGATAATTATTAAATTTTCTCTTATACTTTCAATATTTTGAAAAAAAATAACAGACTTAATTTTTATAACTATAACTACCCAAAAAGATGATGAAAAAGCTACCCAATTATTCTTTTTTCTTTTTCTACATCTCTCGTCAACCTGTTTTAATACTGCATAAGTATTCCAATAAGATAGTCAAGACTCATCTTGGTCAAATATTTCATTTTGTCTATGTCTATTCTCTTATATTATCATTATTTAGGCATGATATCAATAATATTATCAATAAACTATTCATATTATAACTCTTTTTATCAGAGAGACTGTAAGATATTCACAATAGTAATATGTCTTTGATTCATTTGTGTAATAGATTCGCCAGATAATAAATAAAAAACTTGATAATCAGCATAAAGAATATTCCCTTGGTTTCTAAAACCATAAAAAAATTTAAATGTGTTGCTTATGACTTTATCGAGATGTTGTTCACTATTTCAAAAGAAGATATTTGATTATATATATTTATCATAATTGAGCAAAAATATTGTTCCAAACTCTAGTTCAAATGATACTCAGTTTTATCTTCTCTCGTAAAATTTTTAACTTACTTATAAAGAATCTTATTATTTCCCATAATCATTAAAAAATTATCTGATCTAATATTAATCAAAAAATTATTTATTCTCTTTATCCAGTACTCATAGTCATCTCCATAAAAAAATGGTGGTTAGATGAGATTTAGATTTTCTAATGCGCCAACAGATAAACCTTCCATAACAAAATTTATTTTCTCTATAAAATTGTTAATATAAGAATAAAAAATAAATTTATATACCTCCTCTAATACCAAATGTTTTTTCATAATTTATGAAAGATATACTATAATAGGAAGGTTAATTGTTGTTTTTGAACAATTAAAAATATACACTTCTGTATAAGAAAAAAATGAGATAATAAATTATTGTAATGATATAATTTTGATAATTTAAGAAAAAATTAAGTATTATATTGTATCAATAAAAGTTAAACACAGTAACAAGTAAAGTCTAGATAAAACAAAGAAATAAAGAAACAATATAAAAACATCAACTTATGCACAATGAAATAAAAACATAAACACATCAAATGATTGAGGTCAATTCTTTAACCCAAATTGGAAATAAATTATATAGACCTTACTTTAAGTATCCTAAATTATAAACTTATTAGTAGGTATGTATTCTAAAACCCTATAATCCCTCAATCATCTTCATTGGGATAATTTTCTAGCTTCCTTACAAAATCCCTTGATCTCACCTGATTAAAATGACTTCTGTCTCCTTAGCCTTAGGAAACCTCGATCTCATAGATCAAAACAAAAAAAAGATAATGAAATATATTATGGTCATTTACAAGAGATCCTCACATATTAATTCTATTAAGAAGAAAACCCTTTAAATAGATTACAAACAGAAGAACTCAAGGTAATTAGAAGTTTTAATCTTTAACATGTAAGAAACCTTCATATGCCTTTTCATTCTTATATGTACTTATTCACCTTGAGCTTGTGATGCTATTTAAATAAAAAGTTTATAAAAACTTCAATAATAAAATTCTATGATTATCAATTTAAGTTGAAACTATTTCAACATTATCATCCACTCCTGATGAATTCACTCCTATTATGATTCTAGTAATGAAGTTTTTTCAGCACCGCTACAGCACTACTTTTAAAAAACCAAAATGTAGAAAAAAATTATTCTGAAAATTTTTATGTAAAGGAAATAAACATATCTCACATATAACTATCCTTATGGTAAAATTACCCATTTAAAATTTCTTTCGATTATAATAATGTAGATCAGAATAATTGTTTCAGTAAAACTTAAAATACTATAGAACATTAACTTGAAAACTATTATAGGATAAAACAAAGATGAAAAATACGTGTATTATGATTTTTAAAAGTATTATATAAAAAACCCTTTTTACCTAAAAAATATTATTTATAAACTTGAATCTCCTTTTAAACATCAATGCAATAGTGTTAGTTTAAGGAGGAATCAAACTTTTCTTGTTGTGGTGAGATCGATGATGAGTTTTTCAATTCTTATATTTTCATTTTAGGATATAATTTTCAAATAGAATAATTTACACTTAACCTTATACTTATTAAAATGATAAATGGGATCTAATATGATTTAAAATATAAAATAAATCCATTATGCCATAATTTTATGTTTTATAATGTAAATGACTTGTTAAGGCTGATTCTAGAAACAAACTTTCATCAAGAAACAAAATGTTCATCTCTATAAATTATACTAAAGTGATAAAGTAAATTACATAATCTCTCCCTAATATTGAAAAATAATAGTCAATTTAAAGACTATATCTCTATAAGTAAGGATACATATCTATTTGAGATAGTGGTAGAAATATAAACTTTGATAAATACAATACTCAAGATGTGGATGAAGTTGGAATAGAAACAATTTCCATAAGTGTTCATGGAAAAAAGGTTATACACACACATACTATATAGTAAATTTTTAAAACCAAAAAGAGATGGTTTTTTTATTAATGATTTAAATGATATATTATTCATTAAAAATAATTATTACTTATCCTACAAGGATTATATAATTTGAAAGAATCTATAAATGGAAAGTGGATATAAATGAAGAAATGGATTTCAAGTACCAAAATTAAGTATTTATTTTGGTAAAATTTCTTTTTGATGCAAAACTCAATGGGTCTAAATGGGTATCCAAGAAATAGTTATATGTGGATAGTAAAGTTAATACAAATAAATAAAAAATGTTTTCAAACAATTTTAAGATAAGTCAAGATATTGACTATGATGAACCCATTTCTCCTATAGTGATGTTGAAATCCATTTGAATTCTAAATAACATAATAGCTTATGTAACACCCTAATATTTTAAAAGAAATACATTATGGTTGATAACATTTATGGAATGCCACACAGAGCTTAAACAAACCATAAAATGTTATTATTTAAATATGATCATTATAACCTAGCCACTGAATTAGCAGGTATGGATAAGATTAACCATATTAAAAAATATATATAACGGTCCTAATAAATACATATGTATTGTTTAATTCTTAGTAAATAATAAGTAAAATTTTAGAGAAGATATTTTATTCTTTAAAAATATGTTTTCTTCAAAATGGTATTTATTTATTTTTGTGGGGGAATATTATAATTAATTTATGTTTTTTTTTTGAAATTTTATTTTAAAAAATATATAATTTTTGAAATCATCATATCAAAATTATCTTAGGGTGAAATTTTGAGATTTTTCTGAAAAATGTTGATTTTTCAATGAATAGTAAAAAATATTGATTTTTATTGAAAACTATATTTTCTTTAAAAGTATTTATAAAGTAAAATTATAGTTTGTATTAGTCTTATAATTTAATTAGTTCATTTTTATTAAACATAATACAATTATATTCTTTGTAATTTATTTTATACTTCAATTTAGTATAGAAACTTTTTATACTTAATTTTAATTTTAAATTAAATTATTCTAATTATGGGTTTTGAATATGGAAAAATAGATTCCATATTTGGAATAATGAGGTCCAAATTTTGTAAAAATTTCCTTTAATTTTGATTCATTTTGAATAGTGATCATAGTAAATTTATTACCAAAGTAAAAGTAAAATGGGTTTTTTAAGGGTAAAAATAATGTGATAAGGACGAGAAAGTAACCCTAAAACTTACCTTAATTTTATTGGATAATTATATTTAATCAATAATTATATAAAATTTTAATATATTTCCTTTTTTATATAGACAAGATTTTGACCCTTATAATATTTTAAGTAAAGAAAAGTCAAAAATGACATTCTCTTTATTTTATTATCATTAAAGTTTTTACATAGGGATAAAAGGAAGGTATGTTCAGTTTTAAATATTAAATTGAAATATAAATAATTTTTATTTATAATGGTGATAAATTTATAATTTTTAGTGATGAAATAATTACCTTAAATTCCTACGCAACGCCGATACAGTATTTATTCAATTAATAGAAAAATAAAATAAATGATTTTAATAATATTAAAACTAACATTATTTGAATGAATTATTATGTCACGTGATTTTTTTTAGATAAAAATTAAATATTTTCGAGTTTTTAATTCATTATATTTTAATTCCATTGTTTTATTGTGGTTTTAAAATTCAAATTAAATGAATTGTTTCAAAATTGATATTAATGTTATTTTATAATAAAAAATATTTTATTAAATGATTTAAAAATCCAAAAAATACTATGTTCACTAAATTTATTGTAATATGATCTATAATATCAACCATGATACATTTATGTCCCAATTTTTTTTATAGAAACTATATTGACCCCTAAATAATAAAAACACCATTATCATGGTAATCATCAAAAATGGTTAAAACGGGTTAAAACAAAAATATTAGGGTGAATACATCACCTAAATTTATCAAAAAAAAATTAATGAGATTATTTCAACTCAAAATTATCTTATATTATAATATTATCAACTTTTATCCATTTGAATATGAAAATCAATTTATATTAATTTAATATTTTAATAAATTTCAAGAGTGCCTCTCCCCTTTCTTATAAAAGGGTGTCTCCTTTCCTCTTTTATTCACTCTTGAAAACATATTTTTTCAGTAAATACATGTCCAAATCCATTACTTACATCCATCTCTATGTTATAGAGTCCTTGTTTTAATCATAAAACCAATCTATTAAATCTTTTGGTGTAAAGCTTAAGAGGTTGTCTGAAGAAGAGATATAGTTCTTAATCAGGTGTTATTTGTTTTATTTCTTATTCTAACTAATTAAAACTTTATTCAAACATCATGAAATAATAAAACTAGTATCTTCTATATAATAATATTTTATTATTTTAATGTCAAAACCTATATCCATCCCATCTTCCATCAAATGGGAAACGAAACTATTGTTCATGTGTACGGCGGACTTCCACCTCGCGAACCGATGTAATTCGTTTTTAATATCCTTCTCTTATGGATAGTTATAATGATGTATTTAATGTATATATATGATATTAATTAAATATTTATAAATATTAAAAAATAATATATCATTTACTTTCTTACCTTTCCATTCACTAAAAAATTATAATGTCGTTCGTGCGTACGTGTGGACTACCACCTCCACAAAGCGATGTGATTCATTTTTCATCGCCACATCACATAGATGGTATATATAAGTATATTTTAATAAATAATATGTTATTAATTATATTATTATCATTATGTTAATATAAAATAATACTTACCATCTTTCTATAATGATTGTTGAAAAATGGAAACGTTACCCATGCATGTGTACGGTTTGTCGTCTCCATGATTGTAATGCATTTCATTTTTCATAACCATATTTCATGTTTGGTTTTAAAATTATAATTGGTGTATAAAAATTATAATTATTTCATGATTATTATTTTGTATATTATGGGATAATGACCACTTTGACCATAGTTAACCTTCTAAAGTTAGTTTGGACATATGAGTTAAATATCATCAAAACATCTGACGTGAACTTAATTGATTAAGTAATTATATATAAAATTTTATTAAAAGGAATAAGGAACTTGAAAATTTTCTTAATAAATTAAATAATTAAAATAATTTTGTTATTCAATAAGATAAATAATGTATGTGACGAGTCAGGCTTGAGTTAAGGGACTTTCTTTTAAAAATCCTATTTTAAAGTTCCCTTCCAACTTTTTTTCCCATGTCCATATTTTTAAAATTATTTTATAGATGTATTTATATAGATATAAATGAATTATAAACTAAATTTTATGTCGCTTTTTACTTTATTTAAAATCTTTTCAAAAGGAATATTTTTATTTATTTTATATGGAACATTTTTCCTTCTTTACAAAATACAAAAGGAATTTTCTATTTTAACATATACGGTGACAATGATTTTTTCCACCATTGTAATCATTATTTTATATTTTTCTTCATTTATAAGATTCCATTTTTTTTCAAATAAAACCCCTCCTTTTATATGTTCTTTTTTTCAAAAATGTTTTTAAAAAGGAATGGATATTTCAATATCAGGAAAAGTTTTATTATGGGTGAAAAGAATATTTTTATGAGTGTAATGCTAGAAATTACAGGCTTTTATATTTTATGATTATGTTATGGTTCTTGGGAATTTTTATGATGATGGGTGGTTTTTTTATAAACTAAGTATGGGTTGTTCTATTATAAACAAAGTATGGGTGGTTCCATTATAAACCAAGGATGGGTGGGTCTGTGATATCCCTCTAATGCATTGGGTGTGGAATTAAACTGTATTAGTTATTACATTTGTAAGAGTGATATGAAAAATTATGTCCCAAGTTACCTATATTATTTAAATAATATTTATATGGGTTTTTACATAAATCGTGTGATTTTTAAATGCAAGCTAATGATTTTATGTTTAAAGTAAAGTATATTCTTCTTATTAAGGGAGAAAATTATAATTTTGTGAAAAAGTTTTTATAAGATTTTCATGATTGAAAATAAAGCTTTCTAAGTTTTATTTTTCCTTTTATATTCCTATGAAATGTTTTATGAAAATATTTGGGTATTAAATTTGATTTATTGGGTAAGAGAATTTCTATTTTGAGCCTAAATTTTATTCTTAAGAAGGCAATTTTTTATGAGTATCCATGAACTAATTGTTTTATTTCTTTATTTTATGTCCCTTATTAAGATTTTTGTGCTCGTACAACATTTTAAAAAAAATTTCATATGATTTTAAAGATTATTAGTGATGGGTATTTAGTAAATATAAAAATTGTGAATATGTGTCATGAAAAAAAACTTGTCATATCTCAAAAGTTTTGTTTTTTGGGAAAAATATATACTAAGAAGAAGTATCCAGTATGTATTTTATGGTTTTTTTAAATAATTATGACCTAATTCTATAAAACTCTAAATTATAAAGATCCTATGGTGTGTAATAAAGTTAATTCTATTCTAAAGTCAATAGAATATATAATGTTTAAGGTTTGGTCCTCATAATTAGTATCAGAGCAGGATTTAGATAACTTTGGAGATTAGAATTTTTTACGTGAGATTAACTTAAGAATTATGGATACCATATTTGGTTAATAAGTCTAAGTTTGATCATAGGTTCAAAGGAATATAAACTTTTTTATGGTTTTAAGTGATGATATTTTAAGGTGAGGTGGAGCCAAATGGTCCCCCACTCTATGGGTCTCTGCTCTCTTCTCGATCTAGGGTTTCTTCCAAGCACCACCGCCGCTCCATCCCTTTTTCCACTCCCCATGAGTTGAAGTTCCTTATCTAGAATTATTCCTCTTCTCTCCTTCTCATTACCTTTCTCTCCTCCTAGCCTCATTTCTCTTGGTTCGTGCTCTCCTTCAGTGATTAGGGTTTATCCTCTTCCCATCACCTTCTTTTGTGTAGTGATGCTCCTCTTTAACCCTACCTCTTTAGCAATTACTATTCATCAACCTTCTATTTTCATGGTATCTGAGCTCCCTTGTTCCTCATTCCCTTTTACTCTCTTTTTCGGTGATTCAAGCCCATTATCCCTCCTTTATTGCTCTTTATTTTATCCCCATCATGCAAGGAACCATATTTAATGAACTCAACAAGTCTTTGGTGTCTTGGGTATGTGTCGGAGGAGGCTTGCTTAGGTGCTTCTAGATTCACCATGGATCTCTAGTATTCCATCCTCTTTGATGGAGATTATGGATGGTTCATTTCCTTTCTCGATGTTTCTTCAAAGTAAACAAAGTTTTAATTCTTCTGGGGATGGTGATGAGTTGAAGGTTACAGCCCACTAGTAAGGCTTCTCCACTTCAAACTCTGATCTGGATTCCTAGTCTTTCACCCCAAGATAGGTCATTCTAGTGTGATGGTTCTTGTGGAGGATTTTATATTATGTTGTTTGAGTGGTAGTCAGCATTCTAGGAGGAGAAACCTTGAGTCGATGTGCATGTTGGTCCTAGATTGTTGGATTTGGTGTTTCCCCTCGACATTGTAATCATTTCCTATTTTCACAGTTGATCCTACCGATGGTGATCCTTTTTGGATGGTAGTTCTGAAGTTGGTTTATGTAACATCCCCGACCCGGGTTCCACTAAACTGGTGTCGTGAGTCAGGTCATCACATGACCTCAAGCATGCCTCCCCATATGCCAGAGGTTTCTGACTAGCATCGAGGGTCTAAGAGTCATGTGGGGAGACTATACCCTCTTTATTAGAGTAATCCATAGAAGAATACATATAAAATAGTGGAAAAACATAGAAAACCCAATGAACATTCATAAATAACCATCACCCAAACTGGGTACAAACCACAACCAATAGTAAATATGTCATGTCATGCTACAACACCAAGTGGAAAAAAACAAAAATAAGGATAACAACATAATCCCAAAAATGGTTCTGAATCTAAGTTTGGAACCTCATCCACACACATCACAAATTCGAATAAACTCTTATACATCATACCCTTTCCCTTTATCTAACATGAAACTATGAAATCTGCTTGAGTGCCTTACGGTAGCCCGAGCAGGGTGTGATTACAGCTAAGTACTCCACCACCAACGGTGTCTAAAAAATATCTAGTCTAAATAGATAGTTCATGAAAATCTAAATATTGATAATTAAATAAAATATAGTTCAAGTAGCCATTATTAATAAGGTTTCCCCTAAGATAAGGCACCATGAAATTCAGATTCAATAATTGTAACATCTTAGTACTTAATTCACCCTTTTCATGTGTTTAATGGATTAGGAATGTTCAATAATAGCAAGGAATATGGGAATAAATCACATCATATCTCGCTAGTGAAACACATCACAACAACCACATTATCCTCACCTAGAATCCTTGGTCCGGGTGGAATGAAATTATTAGGGGAATAGAACTTTGTCCCATTCCCTAACCTGTGCATTGAGGGGTGGATTTTAGAGCCTCAGTCCAACTTGACCTATGGGTGTAGAACCTCGTGTTTATACCCCACTCTACCAATCCATTTGCACAAGATTATTTATTTTTTCACCACACATAACCACATTACAACAAATAATATCCAATAACATTAGTAATATAACAACATTAACAACTAAAAAGGGAATCTATATTATGCCACAATCCATTAACACATTTATCATTTATATAACATAACCATTTCGCCGAATTCCCATTCCCCATGCCTAAATCTCTAAGAATATTAAAATAAAAAACATGATTCATTGACACATTCCCATTAATACCATTTTCATATTCTCTAAGGGCTTTACTTAATCACAAGTCAATTTCACACTTTACATTTTTGTTAACCACATTTGGGAGGGTCGGTACACCCTATGGGTGGCCCAAAATTGGTCAATTCATCTTCCATGCATCCCACACAGATCATGAGGGGTTCATTGAATTCTTTAGAAACTCATTATATCAAACCTTGAAAATGAAACTAAGTACATATCAAGGAAAGAACAAGAACATAACACCACGTGCACAAATCTATGTAAAAATTAAGGGATATAACTTGTAGACCATCTACCTCAAATACATTAACAAACACACTCCTAATCAAATCCTTAGATCCTGATTAACCACCCTTTTAATCCTTAACCTATATATCACCAAAAAATATTGGTTTTAGAACTTCTAATCGAGATAAGAGAATAATGCAAACCCTAAAACAAAAAGATAATCAAGAGAGGGATTAGACTTACCCAGATCTTTTATTCGCAACTGATGGCACTCCAAATGACCTAGGGATGAAGGAGAATCAACTTTTGAATCCCTTGGGAGATACTGTTCATTAATAGGGTTTAAGGGAAGAAATGAGGGGTAAAATTTGGGTGAGGTTTTAAAATCCCGTAATTGTATTTTTGTAATTTTTTCTAACTTTAAAGGGGTGCACGGTTTACCCACACAGTTTGAAAAACTTTGAGAAAACTATACTCTAGCCACTGTCCAAGGAAAGTTGGGTCCCATGGTTACCTGGGTAGGATGCACGGTTTGACAGACTGTGTTCCAGCCATGAATTAAGCCTCTATCTAAAATTGTACGCTTACCTAGGAATTATATATGATTTGCTTAACTGTGCACCAACCATGTGCCTTTAACAGATTGGAACGGTTCTCCCCTTTATCGTGTCCTGAACCTTTGGAACACCCCCAAGACCTGACATACTCCCCAAAACCATTTCATTAACAAAAAATGAGTGATTAAAACCAAAATTTAAACAGGTACATACCTCCAAGAAGTCCAAAATCTTACAACCTCTCCACCTTATGATGGATCTTCCTCAAGCCACTCTTCCCGAGCATTACTGAGTTTCTAAAGAAAAGAGATTGGGTCACCAGGCCCACATATTCAAATATCGCTCCCAAGTTTCTTTCTAAACATTTCCATGTTACCATAAAACTCAAACTAAGGGTACAGTCTTTCCCCACAAGAATTTCTCACTACGGTCCACAATACAAATTGGATGCACCTCGAAGGATTCATCTTCCTCCAACTCTACATCCTCAATTTTTATCATGTGAGATGGATCAGGGTGATATTATTGGAGTTGAAAAACATGAAAAACATCATGCATTCCACTATACCGCTTCATAAGATCCAATCAGTAAGATACAGGGCTGATCCTCTCCACGATCTCGAACGGTACCACATACTAGGGTTCCAACTTTCCCTGCTTCCATATTCGATGGTGACTCAACCTTGGAAACACCCAAAGAAACACACTATCACCCACCATAAACTCAATCTATTTACGATGTTGATCTGCATATGAATTCTTTCTACTCTGATCCATTTACGCTTCAAAATCAATCAAACCTTCTCTGATGTCTCCTACACAAGACTCGATCCCAATATCTCAGATTCCCTAACTTCCAACCAACATAATGAAGATCTACATGGTCTTCCATAGAGTTATTAAAAATTATCTATTTGAATCATAGCCTAAAAACTATTGTTGTAGGAAAACTCAATGAGTGACAAGTGTTTTTCCCAAAAACTATCAAAATTCATAAACAAGATCTCAACATATCTTCTAATACATGAATCGTATTCTCTAACTAACCATCCTTCTATGGGTGATAATCCGTACTCAAAAACACTTGGGTACCAAGAACCTTTTTTAATCCTTTCTAGAAGTGTGATGTGAAACATGGATCATGATCCTAAACTATGGTTCTCAGCACACCATGAAACTTCACTATCTCCCGAACATATAACTCACCCAAATGATCAATTGTGTAAGTCTCCTAGATCAGTAATAAATGAGCCACCTTAGTCAATCGGTCCATGACTACCGAAATTTCATGATTCTTCCAAGGCATCCTCAAAAGACTCACTAAAAATTCTATTATTACAGTATTCCAATCCCACTCTGAAACGGGAAATGACTATAACAGACCATGTGGTCGATGATGCTCGGACTTCACCTTCTAACAGGTAAGTAATATTGCTACAAAACCCACAACATTTTTATTAGTTCTCACCCAATAATACTTCCTGTGAATATCACGATGCATCCTAGCTAGACCAAGATGCACAGACCACTTTGATACATGAAACTCACACATTAACTCTTCATGTATACACACTGTTAAACCACACAGCCAAAAACATTGACAATTTCATCATCACCAATAGCCCAACTAGAAGTTGACTCCCCACCTTTAAGACTTTCCTTCATCTCTAGACACTCCGGATCCACCAGCTAGCTTTCCTTGACCTGGTTCAAAATCACAAACTCAATTTCTATAGATGTAAGGGTCATTTTTTCGTGCCCATCCTGCACTTCCAGGTGTATCTTAGAAAATAAGGACATCATTTTTCACTCAGAGTTGAATTCCTGAACCATTTGATTCTGAGTCTTCTGGATCAGAGCATCTGCAACACCATTAAATTTTCCTGGTGTGTAAACCAACTCAAAAATAATGGATTTTAAGTACTCAACCCACATTTTCTGTCAAATATTTAAATCCCACTTTGAGAAAATATACTTAAGACTTTTATGATCAGAAATCACCATGAACTGCTCTCCCAACAAGTAATGCCTCCAAAACCTTAAGGAATAAACCACAATAGCTATCTCAAGGTCATGAGTAGAGTAATTTATTTAATGAGGCCTCAATTGTCTTGACCCATAACCTATAACCCGATCATCCTGAATCAACACTACCCCAAGTCCAACACCAGACGCATCATAGAATAATGTTTACCTCTTACTTGGTTAAGGTAAGAAAAGAATCGGTGCAATAGTCAATAGCTTCTTCAACTCTTGAAAATCAATATCACATGCATCTGACCACTCAAACTTAACTCCCTTCTTATTTAAGCCATAGAGTGGTGTTTCCAAATAGGATTAATACCTAATGAACCTTCGGTAACAATTGGAAAAACCCAGAAAAATCTGAACATCAGAAACATTCTTAGGATGATCCCAAGACACAAGATCCTTTACTTTCTCTAGATCCACTGACACCCCAGACTCAAAAATTATGTGCCCCAAGAAATGAAATTTATTGATCTAGAACTGATATTATGAGAGCTTGGAGTAAAGTCTATTATCTATTAATGTACTCATGAATATTTCAAGATGTTTTTCATGATCGTAAAGAGTTCTTGAGTACACCGAGATGTCATCAATGAAGACAACTATGAATTGATCCAAATATGGGTGTAATATCTAGTTCATCAAGACAATGAATGCATCCAGTTCATTGGTCAACCCAAATGGCATCACTTTAAACTAATATAACTTGTACCTGCTCTGGAAAGTTGTATGTGGTGTGTCAGATGGTATCACCCTCAAATTATGGTATCCTGATCTTAAATAGATCTTGGAGAACACTAAGGCACCCCACAGTTGATCAAACAGGTAATCGATTCTGGGGAGCAGGTATCGGTTCTTAACCATCATCTTATTCAACTTCATATAATCAACACATAGACTCAAAAATCCATAATAATTATTAGAAAATAGTATAGTATATCTCTAAGGTGACATACTAGGATGGATAAACCCTTTATTCCCCAACTCCATTAGCTGAACTTTAAGTTCCTAGAGTTCTGTCAGCACTATTCGATATAGTGGAATGGAAACTAACTCTTCCCCTGGCAGAAATTAAATCATAAACTCAACATCTCTCTCAAGATTTATCCCCAATAAATCCCTAGTAAACACATCTATAAATCGATCCACAATTGTAGTAAATACTATTTTTACTCTTTCTCCTTCATCTAGCACAAGTCAATCCACTTGAGTTGTGATTTATCCCAACTGCTGTAAAATCATCCCTAGGTAGCCTACTCGAACATCCCACTCACCAAGAAGTACATAATTGTATCCATTAAGATACATTAACATCACCCAACATTGGTAATAGTTGATATGGTATTGATACAACATCAACCAATCCATACCCAAAATCAGGTCAAAACCTAACATCTCTAGGACAAATAGGTTCCATGGAAAACGATATCCACCAACCTCCAAGGCACACCCCTTACACTATCTGATATCCTCAACCTATATCCCTAACAAATTATCAAGTGACATAACTCCACATTCACCTTCCATGGTTAAGCTTAAAACAACTACGAACTGAGTAGAAATAAAAGAATGCATAACACCTATATCCAATAAAGCACTAACGAGCATGGAAGCTACAAGAATCATACCCCAAATGGTAGACGGTCCTGCCTCACCACCTTTAGGTGTAGTCTAAATTGCATGGGGATGACCTGCCCCTCTACTCTGGGATCTAACCTGAGTACCCTGCACTGCACTGCCTTCCTGGTATAGATGATCTTTCCCCAGAGTTCCACATCCACCACCCCTATTGGTATGACCCGTGGAACTCCAACTGCCTACTTTATATGGATTCACCAATCCTATTCCTACACTAGATATATTCCTCTAACCTCTATCATTTCCTGACTACCATAGGTTCCTGAAGAACCTATTCACATGGACCATCATTTCTCATGATCAACAATTGACTGGTGGTTGGGGACACTATTCATGTATGTGCCTCGGCCTATCCCACTAATAATAGAACACATGGTTGCCACCCTGAGAGGTTTTTTCCCTCTTGTAACTGCTTTGTGCACTTCCACCCTATTGGAAATTTTCAAAACAGTGCTTCCTGCTCTCAGAAGCTTCACCACATGCCCACCCAGATAGAACCACGAGTCTATCACCTGAAGCTCCCTGTAGGTTCCCTTATGAGATAAATTCATGATCCACTACATCGTAAAACATTTTCAAAGGGAATATGTTCACCTAGGACCTAATATTGTGTCTCATACCTTCCTAAAAATTATTTTCCATAGATGCATAATATCCTTTCAATGTCAGAATAAAGTATCGAAAATCAGTGAAATGATTAGTATAATACACCACTAACATTGTCCCTTGGGTCAAACTCATGAAGTCTGTAGCCTTCTCCTACCTCAAGGTTTCTGGATAGAAGTGTTCGTGAAACTTATCCTAGAAATATTTCCATGTCATTCCTTCATCTTGCTTCATTTAAACCATGATGTCCCACCAATGCTTTTCCTAGCCTCGCAACATATAGGTCGTTAACTTAACTCAATTCTCAAGAGGAGTCTCTAGATGATCAAGAATAGTCTAGATAGAATCTATATAAAACTCTACTACTTTTGTCCCACCCTCTTCAGTAAAGGTTGGAGGGTGTTGCAGCTGAAACTTCCTGGTCAACTCGAACATACTTGGTGCAACCCGCCCTGGGTCCTGTTCCATCATATTCACGAAATGAGAACAGTTCTCATGGAACTACTCTTCTCTATTTTTCTGGATCACCAAATTCTCCTACTCCACTATAGGAGTATTTTTCTCAGTAACATCATCCTATCACCCAACTGGTACACACCTTCATGGTGTAATTTCTCTACAATGATAAACAAAAACTTTAAAACCCAGACCATAAAGATTTCAAAATATATAAGGAAAAGTTTATCACTAGCCATAAACAAACCATTTCACATACACTACCTGAATAGGCAAAAGAATAACTGAAAAATACCCTCGACTTCCCCACCAAGGACACGGTTAATATAAGATAACCAACTCACGCGGTTATAAGCCTTACCTTCTACTCATTCCAAAAAGTTTCTATTTCAAAACCTAATCTGACAACAGTTTGATTCAATTACTTACCCTTATCAAGAACACTTATTTAATCATTATTTAACATTTTAATTCCCCTTTTTACCCATTTTCATCATATCATTAGACATTATTTTCATTACATTCAAGAAAATCAAATGCATTCTGCCCTTTATTCTCCACACACACGTTGCATGTGTGCCTACCATGATAAATGTCTCTTATATACCTAGGTTCCTATAACGATGCATGAATTCAAAATCCCATGACATTATGTCCATAAAGAAAATATTATAAAATAGACACACCACACCAAATATACGTCACCCAATGGTGAAATATCATCAACTGTACGCATAATAAGAAAAACAATTCTGACCCTAGGTGACTTGGGTTTTCCCTCATACTTGGGTTAGCTACTCCCAAGAATTATCTTATTGCCAAGGCCCAACACCTTTATAACCTCTTGTATACCATTTTCAAATAGTAATTCATCAAAAATAACTCCTTTGATACCAATTTGTAAAATCCCCGACCTGGGTGCCACTAAACCGGAGCCTTGTCCTTTACCTGACCTACAACCATGAAATCTACTCGGGTACCTGACGGTGGCTCGAGCAGGGTGTGAGTACAACTCAATAGGCCACCACCAATTATATCTATAAAATATCTAGTATAAATAGATAGTGCATGAAATTTCTAAGTATTGATAATTAAATAAAATACAATTCAAGTAGACATTATTAATAAAGTTTCCCCTAATATAATCCACCATTAAATTCATATTCAATACTTATAACATTTCATTGCTTAATTCACCCTTTTCATGTGTTTAATGAATTAGGTATGTTCAATAATCACAAGTCAAATGGGAATAAATCACATCTTATCTCATTAGGAAAATACATCACAACAACCACATTATCCTCACTCGAATCCTTAGTCTGGGTGGAATGAAACTGTTAGGGGAATAGAACTATATCCCCTTCCCTAACCTATGCCTTGAGGGGTGGAGTTTAGATCCTTGGTCCAACTCAACTCGTGGGCGTAGAACCTCATCCCTATACCCCACTCTATCAATCCATGTTCACATGATTATTTATTTGTTTACCTCACATAACTACATTATAATCAAGTATATCTAATAACATTAGTAATATCACAACATTAATAATTAAAATGGGAATCTATATTATTCCACAATCCATTATCACATTTATCATTTATATCATATAACCATTTAACCCAATTATCATTACCCATGAATAAATCACTAATAATATTCAAATAAAAAACATGATTCATTGACACATTCCCATTAATCCCATTTACACATTATACAAGGGCTCTACTTAATCACAAGTCAATTTCACACTTTACATTTTTGTTAACCATGTTCGGGAGGGTCGACACACCCCATGGGTGGCCCTAAATTGGTCAAGTAATCCTACATGCATCCCATGAGAATCATGAGGGGGTTAAATGGATTATTTAGACACTCATTATATCAAAACATGAAAAAAAACACCAAGAACACATCAAGTAAAGAACAAGAACATAACCCCGCATGAACAAATCTATGTAAAAACTAAGGGATATAACTTGTAGACCACCCACCTCAAATCTGTTGAATAACACACTACTAATCAAATCCTTAGATCTTGATTCAACCACTCTTTAAATACTCAACCTAGATCTCCCCAAAAAAGATGGATTTTAGAGCTTCAGATGGAGATAATATAAGGATGCAAACCCTAAACCAAAAAGAGAAGCAAGAGAGGGATTAGACTTACCCAGATCTTCAATCCACAATAGACGGCACTAAAAATGACCTAGGGATGAAGGATAATCACCCTTGGAATCCCTTAGTAGATCTTATTCATCACTAGGGTTTAATGGAGAAAATGAGGGGTGAAAATATGTTGAGGGTTTAAAATCCTGTAATAGCATTTTTGTAATTTTTTTCAACTTTATAGGGACACACGATTTACCCGCACGATTTGAAAAATTGTGCGCAAACCATGTTCTAGCCTTTGTACAAGGAAAGATGGGTTGTAATGTTTCCTGGGTAGGCCAAGTAGTTTTACAAACCATGCGTCAACCATACGTTAAGCCTCTATCCAAGGTGGCATGGTTACCTAAGAATTCTGCACGGTTTTCTTAAATATGCGCCAACCATGATCCTTGCACAGATTGGCCCAGTTCTCCCCTTTATCATGTCCCAAACATTTAGAAAACCCCCAAGACCCTAAATAATTCCCAAAATCATTTAATTAACTAAAAATGATAGATTGAAACCAAAATTTAAATAGGTACATACCTCCATGAAGTTCATAATCTTATAATTTATTTCTCCATGATGGAGACGGAGGTTTCCGATTGATTTGGTTCATTGTAGGTTTTGAATTTTCTATATTCTAATGAATCTGTATAGTGATTCTAACAATATTCATTCAGTTCCTCACCAGTTATGGGGGTGTTTGGGGATGATGTTGACTACTGTGTTAGGTGCATATGGGTGTGCAGATTGAGGGGATTTCTATTCGTGGTATGATGTATCTTGGTTTCTTTTTTAAATTTGAATTTTTGAATTGAGTGTTGTTTCCTGGTTGTATACTTTTTTGTGTTGTTTTAATTAGTAACCATTACTTTTTGAGGTTCCCACTAATCTAAAAAGTGGTCAAAAAATGAAAAAAAATGATTTAGATGAGGATTTTAAGGTGATTAATGGGATTTTGGGAGATATTTTATTGGGTTAAGGTATATTTAACCCATAGGTTTAATGTGAGGGATTATTTTGAAGAATGTCATTACATTTTTTGGGTATGTAAGTATAAAGTTAAGAGGCAACATTTTAGGTTAAAACATTATTTAATATTGAACTTATTAAGGTTGTTTTTTAGGATTTAAAGGTTAAAGTATTATATAATTTCTATGGATATTATCTTTACAAGGACCATTTTCATTTTAACATCAATAATTAATTTCATGTTTTAATTATGTTATTCTCTATAGATTAATGATATTTTATCAAGATGAAAATAAAAGGATCTCACACAACCTTCTTACCCATTCTAGATGATTTAATCATAATTATCATGGAAAACATTACTCAGATGATTTTGAAAGTTTTTTAGACATCCAAATCACTTGTAAGAAACTATTTGATCTACCCAAAAAAATTTAATTTTGTTAAAATTTATATGAATCATGGTATTTATTTTATTTTATTTCAAAAATATCAACTCATCCACATCATTTGGTAAGGGAAATATCACCAAGGACTTGACTATTTATTTTCTGGATATATGAACTTCATGCTGAAAGATAAAGGGGATATCAACAATATAAAGGAAGACCCTGGTGTTTGGATTTAAGGTATGAATTATTTTCTTATGTTATAATTATAAATCATGATTAAGTTGATATTGAAAAATCATAAGGACATATTTCATATGATTGAATAATATGGAAATTTATGGTTAAATTTTTAAGAGAGAGTTTTAATAAAGGATGTGTTTGTCAATGATATTATGATATATTCTAAATATTATGAGAATTATGAGACATTATATAATATATTTTGTTTTTAAAATTTGGAAACATATAATATATAGAATTTATACCTTTTAAAATTTGTGTATAAATAAGGTGATACTTTTTAGAGACACTCATTTAATGACATATGATAAATGGATAAATAAACCTTTGAGTTAATATGTGATCGATTATGGTCAATTAATATTATTTTATTTTTTGGAAAATGATTTTTTAGAAAAACATTGAGGTTAAAAATTGATTTTATGGTTAATGATATTTTCAAGTATTTCCATTATATTTTAGGAAATTTTATAGGAATTTTATTAATATAGTTTTAGTAAAAAGGACAATAAATCACATCAGGTGAGTTCGTGAGGTTGGAACCCACAACCGAAGGGTGATAAGGGTAAAACACCTACCACTAACCTATGTGATGTCTTGGTTAGTATGAAATTTCCTCTTTTAAATGATGTGAAAGATAAATATTAATATGATTTTGTGAGCATATGTTTTATTGTAGAGATAACCATGGGATTGATAAGTGATTTGGTAATTACATGATTAAGTACACTACTTTGGTAACCTTATATGATTAAGGTAAATAATACATTATGGTATTTTATTTGAGGAATAAAGGTGGAATTATCTTTTGGAAGTATATATGATTTTAATGTAGATTTATGGTGATTCATGCTATTTATGGAAATGATTAGCATATCTTAGAGATTTTATGATTAAGGAATATGAATTTTTTGGTATATTACTTTATGAGTGACTAATGTTCATTGGAGATAAATGTTAAATTAATCTCAAAATAATATGTTATTGAATCCATCTAAATTTTTAGGTTTAGAAATTAGTTGGGAATATTTTAATGAATGTTCACATAATTTATTTTTCAAATTATCTAAGTTGAACTTGGGCTTTAGAGATTTATTTTTTATTTCTTCATATGATGTTTTATTCTTTTGGGAATTATCTTACCTTATGTTAAACATTTTGGTTTTGGTTAATGTTTAAATATAAAGGGAATCGCTTATTATTCATTTTAAATAATTATATGACCCATTAGAAGATGATTTTAGTGTTTTAGGCATAAAAAAATACTCATCTTGAATACTCATCATTTGGACAAAAATATGATATTGTGGTGGAAATTGATTAAAGGATGAAAATATACTTATACAATAAGTATATTTTCTCTTATTATTTGTCAAAGAGGTAAAGGAATTCCTTAAAATCTGTAAAAATGATCTTGAGACAAAAAATATGTCTTATTAGCTTCATTTATGATGAATTTAAAGTTCTTTTCACACCTCTTTGGTTTATGGTTTTGTGTTCGTTGTCTTTCTCATGATTATTTACTTTATTATGATCAATGATATTTATCACTATCCATCATTATTTGGGAATTATTTTTTTCTCCCATGTTTATATTTTAACTTACCACTAATGTGTTTTTTTGGAAACCTAGTTATTTGTTATTCAAGATTACCTTTATATTTCCCTTTACCTCTTTTCAAGAAGAAGTTTTATTGGCCATTTTTATGATGTGGGATTTCAAAAAAGGTATTTTCATATAGAAAACCTTTGATTACTGATATTAAGTTCAAATTGTGAGGATATAGTTTTTTTAAAGGGGGTATAATGTTACACCCCAAGATTTTAAAATAAGGACATTATGTTTTATAATGTGTATGACACACAACACCGAACTTAAACGAATCATGAAATATTATTATTTAAATATGACCATTATAACCTAGTCATTGAATTGGTGGGTATGAATGGGATTAACCAAATAATGATATATACATATATATAAATTCATAATAATACAAATTTATTGATTAATTCTTAGTAAATAAGCACTTGGTTTTTAGAAAAGATATTTTATTCTTCAAAAATGGTATTTATTGCCTTTTATGAGCGAATATTATAATTAATTTATAAAACTTTTAGAATTTTTTTTGATAAAAATAATATAAATTTTTAAATTATAATATAAAAATGGATTATGGTGAAATTTTGATATTTTTTTGAAAGATTTGATCTTTCAAGGAATAGTGAAAAATATTGATTTTTATTTAAAACTATATTTTCCTTTAAAGTATTTATAAATTCAAATTATATTTTGTATTAGTTTTAAAATTTAATTAGTTGATTTTGATTAAATATAATCAAATTATAGTATTTTTAATGAATTTTATAATTTAATTTAGCATAAAAACATTTGTTTACTTAAAAAGGCATTTCTCTAAAAAATTACTTTTCATCATGTTTGTGGATTTGATTTTAAATTAAATTATTCCACTTATGGATTTTGAATATTGAAAAATAAAGTATATATTTTGAATTATTAGGTCTAAACTTGTTAAATATTTTCATTTTATTTTTAGTCATTATGAATAGTAATCATAAAAAATTTGGTTATCACAGTAAAGGTAAAATGGGTTGATTAAGGGTAACAATAATGTGATAAGGAATAGAAAGTAACTCTAACTCTTAACATATTTTTATTGGATTATTAAATTTAATTCATAATCATCCAAAATTATAATATATAAATTTTTCCCATATAACCATGATTTTGACCCTTATAATATTTTAAGTAAAGAAAAGTCAAAAATGTCATTCTCTTTGTTTTATTATCTTTAAATTTTTGAAATGGGAATAAAAAGAAATTATGTTCAACTATAAATATAAATTTGAAATATAAATTATTTTAATTTATCATGGTAATTTATTTTGAATTTATTTGTGATGAAATACTTACCTTAAACACATATGCAATGCTGATACAGTTTTTATTCAATTAATAGAAAAATAAAATCAAATAATTTTAAAAATGTTAAAAATAATATGATTTGAATGAATTATTATATATCGTAATTTTTTAGATAAAAATTATATATTTTATATTTTTTAATTTATTATATTATAATTTAATTGGTTTTTTGTAGTTTTAAAAGTCAAATTAAATAAATAGTTCTAAAATTAACATTAATGTTATTTTATAATAAATTCTACTTTTTTAAATGATTTAAAACTCCAAAAAAATAATATTTTTGGAAAAATGATTGTAATTTGGTTTAAAATATTATCCATAGTCCATGTATGTCCCAATTTTTCTTTTATAGTAACTATATTGATCCCTTGAGTGTTAAAAATTTGTTATCATGACAATTGTCAAAATGGGTCAAAATGGGTTAAAACAAAAACAAATAAGGGTGAATATATCACCTAAACTTGTCTATTTTTTATTGAATAATAGTATTTAAACTCACCTTAATCGTATCTTAGAATATTATGATACATTTTAATATAAAAATTAATTTATATTAATTTAATATTTTAAGAGATTCAAAGAGTATCCCTCCTCTCTCTTATAAAAGGGCGCTTTATCTTCTATTTTATTCACACTTAAAAAACATTTTAATTACACCAATACCTAACTAAATACATTAATTATATACCTAACCATTTCCTAGAGTCTTTTATTTGATCATAAAACCAATTTATGAAATATTTTGACGTAAACCTTAAGAGGTTGTCCAAAGAAGAGGTATAGTTCTTAATCAAGTGTTTTCATTTTATTTCTTCTTATACCCCCTTAAAATTTTATTCAAACATAATTAAATAATAACATTAGTATATTACATATACTTATATGTCATTATTTTAATTTAATAACCTATATCCATCTCCTCTTACATCAAATGGGAAAATAATCCATCATTCGTGTGTACGATAGACTGCCTCCTCACAAACCAATGTAATTTTTTTCCATCACCTCCTATTAAATATTTTTTTAATGATGGATTTAATTTATATATATGATATTCATTAAATATTTATCATTTATAAAATATAATATATCATTTAATTTCTTACCTTTCCATTTATTGAAAAATGATAACATCATTTGTACATACATGTGGACTACCACCTCCATGAAGCGATGTGATTATTTTCATCACCACATTACATGGATGGTATATATAAGTTTATTTAAATAAATAATATGTTGTTAGTTATATAATTATAATTCTATAAATATAAAATAATACTTATAATCTATCCATGATGATCGTTGAAAAATAGAAATGTTACTCATACGTACGTACGGTCTACTGTCTCCATGACTGTAACATAGTTCATTTTTCATAACCATATTTCATGGTTGGGTTTAAAAGTATAATTTATGTATAAAAAAGATAATTAATTCATGATTATTATTATTTATATGAAGTAATAATGAACTCTTTGACCATATTTAACCTACCATAATCAATTTAGACATATGAGTTGGATATCATCAAAACATATGATGTGAATTAATTGATTAAGAAATTGTATATAACACAGTATTAAAAGGAATAATTAACTTGAAAAATTTTATCAATTAATAAAATAATTAATATAAGTTTTTTATTTAGAAAGATAAATAACATACGTGATGATTCAGGCTTGAGGTAAGGGACTTTCTTTTAAAAAAATTCTTTTAAAGTTCCCTTATAACTCTTTTTCTTTCATATACATATTTTTAAAATTATTTTATTGATTCATTTATATGTATATAAATGGATTATAAATTAAATTTAATGTAACTTTTTAATTTCTTTCAAATGTTTTCAAAATTAATATTTTTATGTATTTTATACAGAACATTTTAACCTTCTTTACAAAAGACAGAAGGAATATTCTATTTTAATGTATACGATGACAATGAATTTTCCCACCACCATAACTATTAATTAATATTTTAATTACTTTATAAAATTAAATGTTTTCCTCAAATAAAAACCCTACTTACCTATTTTCTGGTTATTTTCAAAAAGGGTTTTAAAATAGAATGGATATTTCAATATCTGAAAATGTTTTTTATGGGTGAAAAGAATATTTTTAGGAGTGTAATATTGGAAATTAAAAGATTTTATATGCTATAATTATGTTATTGTTCTTGGTAATTTTTATGATAATGTGTGGTACTTTTATAAACCAAGTACATGTGGTTATTTTATAAACAATTAATGGGTGGTTCTTTTATAAACCAATGATAGGTGGGTCTGTGATAACCCTAAAATACATTGGGTATGGAAGTTATCTATATTGGTTATTCCATTTGTAAGAGTGATATAGAAAATGATGTCTCAAGTTACCTATATGATTTAAATCTGAATTCTATGGTTTTTATGAAAATCTTATGATTCATTAAGGTAAGATAATGGTCTTATGTTTAAAGGAAAGTATATGCTACTTCTTAAGGGTGAAAAGTATAAATTTGTGAAAAACATTTCATAAGATTTTAATTATTGAAAAAGAAAACTTTATGAGTTTTATTTTTCCTTTAAAATTATTATAAAATGTTTTATAAAAATATTTGGGTAGATAATTTTATGTCTTGGATAAGAAAATGTTTATTTTAAGCCTAAAGTTTATTTTTTAAAAGGAAAACTTTTATGAGTATCCATGTAATAATTCTTTTATTTCCGTCTTTTATGTACCTTACTGATATTTTTATGCTCATCACACATTTTAAAATTTTTTCATGTGATTTTAAGGATTTTTATGGGTGATTATGAGGTCAATATGAACATTTTTATAATTTTTCATGAAAATAAAACTTATTATATATTAAAAATTTTGTTTTTTGGAGAAAATGGTACTAAGAGGAAGAATACAACATATATTATATGGGTTTGTTATGTAAGAGTTGTGACCTAATTCTCTAAAACTCTAAACCTTAATGATCCTCAGGTATATAAGAAAGTGAATTCTAGTATAAAGTCACTAGAATATGTAATTTTTTATATTAGATCCTCATAGCTTACCATGATTATTATATTTGGAAATTGAATTCTATAAACCATATTACTGAAGGTTCCAAATCATATAATAAATATTTTGACCTGTTCCCAATAATGGTTTTCATTGGTTTCTTTGGATAAATCCTTATAAATGCATAATATAAATCCTAAAATATTTCAAAGATATGATCTTTTCTCATATAATTTAAAATTAATTTATAAATAATAATTACCTCACTTGATAATTTTTCTTCATTCATTGAAGATCAAGCTATTTGAAATTATTTTCATACTATCATTTCGATGAAGGATCCAAAGTATAATCCCTCTAGTGGTATCCACACATTCTTCATAATATCTAAATGTCACTAATGGAACTTTGGGTGATATTGTGGAGGTATTGGTCATCTTACAACATTATAAATTGATCACTGTGAGAATTTATTAAAGCTTTAATAATTCTCTATTATTCTCTTAGTCTTGAGAGGGAGGAGGAGGATGGTCTTAATTCATTCTTGAGAGTGTTATTGAGGGAATTATATTTAGTCTTCAGAGTCTTCTCTAGAGATAATATTTTGTGCACAATAATTCTATTAACCTAAAAAATGATATAAGTTAAGTTATATACCCATGATTTGATAATTAGTTATTGCACAAAGGCCTTTACTTTATTCTAAGTAAATTTCATGCCTAATAATAATGTTGTTGTTGTTTTTGTTGTTGTTTTTTGTTTCCATGGTGTATGTTAACTGATGGATATTTAAATATCATTTCTTAAATAAATAAATCATTATTTACTTAAAATATATTAAATAAAATATATCATTTCCATTTAGGATCTTAACTCGACCCATCAATTCTCATCGGCATTTATCAAACCTTGAATAATAAATACTTATTTCAATAAATAAATATCATTGTATTATTCTTTCAATAAGTAAATAGATATTAATTTCAATAGTTGTTGAATAAAAATTTATTTAATATTAAAATAATATATATTTCAAATTGAAATAACTATTGATTGAATTTATGCAACCAACATAACTTGGATAATTATTATTCCTCTATCTGGAGGATAATATTTATTCTAATATTAAATTCAAATAGAAATTAACTAAGATTATGGATAAACTTAGTGTGTGACCCTATAGGGATCTTTCTTAATGAAATTAGGTTGTCTTTCCTAAAGTCTGAGATTAGCTTATGGAAACACATCAATACACCCATAGATAAATTCATTAATGTCACGATGAAAATAACATCATACAAATGCTTAATGTGTAATATAATCCATTTATCTTGATATCTTTTCGATCAGGTTAAATAAACATGTCATCAAACTATATGATTAAATATCTTTCTTTGATTATCTAAAATGAACTCATCGATAAACCTCTATGGTCATAGACTTATTCAGATAGTTCAATTTCAATCAAAGGGCATAAAATATTAAATTATGGTTTGGGAAGGGATAAATATCGTCTTGACCTATTCAATGAATATTATATCACTTATGACATACCCAATGTATCATACCTCATCATGAGTATATATTTTCATAGTTTTTGATAATATATCAAAGAATGAATTTCATTATTTAGATTAATAATAATCTCAAGTATGAGGTCCAATACACACATATGTATATAGAAATATATAATGACACATAAAACGTGTTGAATTCCTATTGGATAGTTTTTTCACATAACCTCTTGTATTGTAGATTACCAAGTGATAAATTCATGAGAATAATTCCTAATGTATTATAATCCTCCTACACCTAATAATAAAAGATCATATATGTCCCATCAAATATATGTTATCTAACTATAGAAAATATATTAAAGAATATTTTCATTTCACTTCAAGGTTCTCATTATAGAGATGAATTTCTATAACCTTTCGACATCAAAAATACTCTAAGGAAATTTTCACATTAATGTTAAATATAATAATAGTAATCATGTGATAATACATTTATTAATATTTAGGTCTTTGAATATAAAGGTAATCTAAAGTACAGATTTTGTTGGTTATTGGGAACCAACTCTAAAAATTACTAAATGGAAAATTCTGAAAAATATTTATACGATACTATCAAAAGGTATTGTGAAATCAAAAATAGATAATATATTATGAAAATATACAAGGTTCCATTCATAGATCAAATAATTCATTAAATCATGGGATGATTATTTTTTTCATGTGTCTACAAGAGATTAATTGGTCTTCCATTATTTTCTAAGTAATATATGTTGATAAAATATGGAAAAAATATATTGGTATTATATTTAGTTAAGAATTGGTTGAACATTTTTATATATGAATGATTTAAAGTAACAAACCAATTTTTATGGAACAAGATCAAATTATATTAATCTATGGGATACTTGGACTAAGTCTAAGTGCATAAATTAACTAAGTATTGAATTATATATAATTTAACAATTCAAGAGGGAATTTTTTCTATGTCACTTGGCATAAATTTCTCCAAGATGATGTGTTTAAGATATGGTAGGACATTAATAAAATGAGTATAACTTCATATTCTTAAGCAATGTGATCTATCACATATGACATGTTATGTTCTATATTTTTTATTTCATATGAAAAAATCATGGTGGAAATATCAAAAAAACTAGGATAACTACATTGAGTGGTAATTATAATTATCTAAAATGATTTAATAAGTACAAGGGATATGTTCTCTATATTATGAGAGGAAGTATGTCTAGTTATCAAGGAGATACAAAACTATCCTTTAAATATATTAATAAAATATAATATCATAGTTAAACAAGAGAAATGAGAAAATGAATCTCATTGAAGCTAGTGGTAGCCAATTCTAAAATATAAAAGCATGTTAAAACTTATAATGGATATTAAGAAGAAATATAACACATAATATTTTCCCAGATCCTAAATTTATATAAGGGAAGTGAAATATTATCACAATATAAATTTTTATAATATTATAGTGATGGTACTGGCCAAGAATTATAGATTATGATAGAGGTCAAAAGTTATATACTATGAAAATATCATCTCCTGAGGGATTTTACCCAAAGAGGTGAATTCATTATTAGAAAAATAGCCATATAGGATCATGTGGTGGACCAAATGACTAAATTCATAGTGCAACAGAATTAATGTTTTCAATATAAGGGCTAACAATTTATGTAAAGTTAGAAATTAGCTCTAATATAAGTGGGAGTATTGTGAGAGTGGGTTCCCTAGACCCAACTATAACTTGCAATTTTTTATTACTATTTTATGCATATGGTATGTGATATATAGGATTTTAACATACCATGATGGTAACATAACTTCATCAATGTACTATATATGGTAATTTTCTTAGATTAGATGTTGTGTCAAAAGGTTATAGCAGTTTCTAGTTATAATGAGAACCAAATGTTACTATGAAATTAATCTTAAACATATGTTATGTGGTCTAGATATATCAATATGATGGGACATAGATGATGTTTTATTATCAATTTTTTAGGGGTTATAATCATTGAGACTTATTATCATGAATTTTTCACTTGGTGATCTCAATTATAGGAGATCCTTAGAACTTTTTTATAATAAGAACACCTCATATTTTGGGTGTCATTGTATATTCTTATCTATGAGTGTGTGTATTAGTCTCTCGATTTTATATCATTGTAAATCTATATCATTGATCATGTATATTTATGAATTGTGAAAACAAAATTTTATATTTATAGTGAGGTAGGTTGTGTTGGGTGTGTCATTAATATTATAGAATTAGTTGAATGATAAAGACAAAAAATTTCATTTTTGAGTATAGGAATAATATATCTTTGGCACTTTGAATATGATGGTAATTCCATAACTATATCCATGGAAATAGTTATAAAAAATACAAGTTTATTCAATATATAAAAATTAAGATAAATAAATAATTAAATTGTGGTTATAAAAGTATTCATCCTGCTTTATGAGATATTGTGATATAGAGATTATATCACATAATAAGTATTCATAAGAGGTTGTATTGATAATAGATTGTTCTTTTCTATTTTGTGTTATGATGTGTCTCTAGATACCACTCTTAGTTTGTTAGTATAACTTTATACTATTGAGATAAGACCGTAGCGTTCCATACAAAAAATGTATATAGAATTTTCACTAAATTTGATAAATTAGAGTTTAAGGTGAAGTGGGCCCTACATCCTTGGGTTGGTGAACTACCGAGTGTTAACAATTAAAAGTAAATAATTAAATAAATTCAATTATATTTTATTCAATATTAGAATAATAATAACTAGATTTATTACTCAATGTATTCACAAGTTATTTAAATATAAATAAGTGTATATAAGAAAATAGGTTTTGAATGAATATTTGATATTTGATATTTATTAAACATATTTTAGAGGAATGTAATAATATAATAGTAAATATTTCATTATGTAACATGTTAAAGTGTTACATGTGAGTGGTGAAATGAACATGAAATTTATAAAAATTTAATTAGGTCATAAATGATATTTTGGGTCGGTTTTATAGTTTAAACTTATTTAGGGCCTAAAGTGTGACTAAAGAGACTTTAAACATAAGTATAAAAATGTATTTTAAACCTAATGAATGTAGTGGAGTTGTTGGGTCATCCTCTCAAAATAATGTTGTTTCCTCCAATTATTTGGTTGGTGATGTAAAGGGAAACCAGGATCTCCCTTAACCTTCTATATACACTGAAGTGGGTAAAGGGAAATAGGTCGCCATTTTCTATCCAGTGTCCTCTTGGAACCCCTTTCACCTCCTTAGTGATACAAGCATAAAGGATATTCCTGAAAGATAGGCCCCTTGTGATAGGATTCTAAATAATAAAGGGAAACAATGAGAGATATTTAATCTTAGAATCAACCCAGGATCCTCCATCAAATAAGAATTTGTTGATGTGCACAATAGAACTCACACATGTTCTACTAATCATCAGATTTTTAACAAGGATGGTGATCTTAATTTTCACTCAAAACCTGATTCTTTTTATTTTGATTCATTTTATAATGACATGTATCTATTGTAATTTGTTTCTTTTTACTATCACTGTCGTTGGTGTGACTCTTTATAAGTGTTACCACTCCACCCTAAAATTATATTTTTTTATAAAAAAAATGGATTGGGAGTATTTTGGACCCAAAATTAAGGACAAAAATCCCTTGGAAAAAATTTATATCCTCCCTTCATTATCTTAAGTTATAGAGAGAGAAATTCATAAATGAACATGAACAATTAAATTATTTATTCATGAATTATGTTCGCCATGTTCTGGTGATCATATAGGCATAAAATAGAACTCGTTTCTTACATGTCATCATAAAAATAATGTTGATCAATAATCTAGGTAACTATAGTTCATGTTTGGATGGTCAAAAGGGTTTATTTCTTGGTTCCTTTCAGCTATGATGATCCAACATTGAGCGAACTACATCAGGATCATGTAAATGAATGAGGTATTGTTTCATTTAATTTATTCATGATTAAATTTTATTATACATGATTAATTAAGGTATTATAGAAATATTATGCCTAATCTTGTGTTATAATTTAAATTTGATTAAAAAATATAAATAGACATTTATTGAACCCATTTTTTGTACCTGCATTCCTTTACCAATCAATCTAAGAATGGGTGAATTAGGGTTAGCATATTTTCTTTCATGATGGATATTGTTCTTGTGTTAGTAAGAAGTCAATAATATATCACACCATAGAACCAATAATTTCATCTAAGTACAATAAATACATAGCTATTAATTGGTCCACTAAAAAGAGGTGTGTCTAAGGTTATTACAATAGTAATGTGTTAATGCCCTCAAAAACACTAATGCAATATTATGTGAATAAAATTTGAGGATCGGTTCACTATTGAGTCTGTAGATCAACACCTCTTCTTATCTATTCACTCACTGCTTCAATAAAAGGTTAATAAAGTTTGGAATACAATTCAACATAATAAATAATAAATATATGATTAATACACCAAACTTAGATAAGTGTTTCTCATTAAATATGTCTCCTTTTATTACTCCATATATTTAATTAATCATGGATATTCCAATTCAAATTTCATTACTTATTTTTAATGTTAACTTCTTCTATAAGATTTAATATTACCAAGATATCTTCATTGTAATATTTTAAAACATATTTCTATTTAAAACCTAATAATATGTCACAAAAAACATCCATATGGGTCAAGTAAAATCTCCCATAAAATCTCCACATGTTTCTATATATAAAAGATATTAAAATCTAAAAAATGTACGAATATCTGAAGAATTACATCATATATGACTTAATCATGTCATGGTTTCTACGTCAAAGTACTAACTCTGAAAACCATGATCACCAAATCTACATACTCCCAATTTTTTTCTCATTTCCTTTATTTGAAATTCATATATGATGAAAATTATAGAGAGGTCTAATATTTTTCATGGTTTTTTTATTCATGAATTTTATAGTATTTTCCTTGATAAAAATGGCTTCAAAACCATGATCATAATTCCTTTACACCTCATTTAAAACTGGGATTGTGTAAATCATGAATTCCACCATATCTATAATAATGATGTAATTTCACTCTTTATATCATGGTATCCAGTTATTTTTTCAAACCATGTTCCCAAAATTCTTAGAACCATGATTGAAATTCTTCCAACCATTGTGTAGTTTGGTAAACTATGACATGGTTTTCCACCACATGGAAACTAATGAAAACCACTTTATTCCTTCAACACTTAGTTAAAATCATGACTTTAATTATTCCTATTATCAAGATGTGGTTTTTCTTCTTTGGTAAAACTTCTCCAAATTTCATTAACTCATATCTAAACATCTCCCAACCTTGAACATATCCATATTTCATTAGTTAATACCAATTTAAAACAAATATACCATAATTTCAATATATTCCATGGTTCTCCTCTTTTGATCAACTTAAGTTCTCACAATATCATATGGAATTTCATATCTGATGTCTTTGATATACATAGGGATGTATACTTTATATAAATCCTCATTAAAATAGGTCACATGAATATTTTTTCTTCCATAACATTCTTACACCAGCCTTAACCAAGATGATATTTTTCCTCATGTATAACAGGTGTGTCATCTAGACCCTTGATTGAATTAGACTAAGGAAATTCACAAGCATGCTTAGTTGAGTGGGATGTAATATACCCATATATTTTGTGGACATGTTCATATGAAGATTCATGTATTTAGTAGATATCATGAAAAATAATTTTATTTCTTGAGTAGCATTGACACTTTTCTAAAGGTTTCCCTTGTTTTATGCTTCTGAATTGGGAATTCATAATCATTGTCACTTTTTTAAAGGCCCAAAATGTCACACATAAGTTTGTGGAATGAATATTTATTTTGACATAAAGTTTTTTTCTAAAATGTGATACCTCATGATAGTTTATATCAAACAATTAGGATTGTAATTTATAAGTTTTTAGGAAATGTGCATAAAGAATGTGATCTTTTAATACAAGAGGGAGATTTAAATTATTGTATACATAAATGTTCATATCATAGACAATGATATGATCTATATCGCTACATGTGGTATGGAATATCGCAAGAGGCGATAAAAAAGTGATATGAGATTTTTTAGGTACTTCATTTACTTCCTCACATATAAACTATCTATTTCTTTAGATTATACATCATGTGATGAAATATTTAATGTAATATGATTTTTGTAGAGTTAAATGATCATTTGTGGTAAATAAATCATATGTTATAGGAGTATAACATAAATGAACAATGGTTGGTAGAGTGTTTGTGAAATACATGAAATTAAATAGGCTCCTTCATTAATGAAGAAGACTTATAAATGAGTTTGAGGATTCATTTGCAAGACACATGAGTTTAATAGAATAAGGCATTGATTAGTCAAAGATCTCATTTTTCTTCTTTCTTTCTCGTTTGATAGGGGATACTAGCATATCTTTAGAATAAAAATAAGTTAATTTCAAAAATATTTTTAGATTCTATATCTAGTGGATCTTCTTTAGAGATAGTAACCAGTTGGTTGTTGATTGGTCATTATCAAATAAATGGGTTGAAGTTATGGGACAAAGTTGTGCTTTTTTCTTCATATTATTATTATTTCCTATCAATAAACCCCATAAATTTTGTAGTGCCCCAGGATGAATTGACCACTGAGAGGGGGGTTGAATCAATGGTTTACTTTTTTCAAATTATTTCTTTTTTTAATTAAACCTATCAAACATGTTTAGGTTCTCAATCCACTCAGTGATATCTAATAATCTCACTTCATTTTCAAAAATAATCAGTGAGATCACAACACATGATATTTACAAGGTTTGGTACAAATAACTAATCCTTTCCATGTTGGTTAATACCCACCCCAAACACAGATTCTACACTATATAATAAGGTGATTATGATGAATAAGACAACAACTGGTTATACACCCCAATAGTCAATCCTCTAATTTGTCCTAGTTCTACACCCCAGCAACTAACTCTTCTGCCTCAGTTGGTTAGACACCCTAACCGTCTTCTTCTATCCTTCTTCTAGACTGTTTAGACACCCCAGTCTTGAGCCTCTTCAACAACCAGTTAGACACCCCAGTCATAAGCTCCTTCCTTAATGTTTTTGATCCACAAATGGTAAGATCTTTTTTTGCTTTTGGTTTCTTCTACAACACTTGAAAAAAAATCTTCCTTCAAAAGTGTACTAGATCTATTTCACTCATGTAAAACTTCAAGATCTTCAACAGCTTCTTGAAGTAAGCCTTTTGGTCTTGAAACTCATTCACACCAGATATTTAATGATATGGTTCTTCTCATATTATTGAATGCTCAAACATGACTATCTTCTCCTGAAGTATATTCTAGCTTTAGTATCTTCAACTTCTGATCTTTAGTGAATGATTAGATCTTCCTCAGATTACTTCTTAGGCAATGAATCTTCCTTCTTCATATTAATTCCTGACCTCAGTTAATTTTTTCAAGTGATTCACACAATTTCTTCAATATTATTTTAAGAAAGATTAAACTTGAAAATATCAGAATAATCATTCTTCTGAATATCAACTAAAATATTTCATGCAATAATGAGTATTTCATGGACTTCTCATTTTTTTATCCACTTTGTAGACATCAAACAATACACTAAATTGATCATGTACACATCAAATGATAATAGAACAACATAAATAATTTATTGCGTATTATTGGTCCACTTTCTTGATGTTTCACATACTGATGCTTCAAACATCAAGTTGGTTCTTTTTCAAGTGTGTATCACTCACTTTATACAATTAAAAAAAGTGTAATTTTCATATCATTCCATCTAGAAATCATTTAACATATCATTTCTCTACATGGAATTTCATACTTCGCTAAAAGCACAATATGCTTTATGGAACTCAACAGGAGAAATATAAAAGCTTCCACTGATGATGACATACTACTCCAAAATTATTGTTCACAATTAGAAATAGAGTTGTCCTTGTATTTATAGGCAATAAACAATGGCTAATCAAGTAGTTATCGCACGATAAATTTGTTAACTATGGTAAGTGGTTCTAAAGCGGTTTAATGGTCTCTATATAGTAACACTGAAAACTCTCTCTACAAAGAATCATATCCACATAGAATAATTTATTCTTCTTTATAAATAATTTTACTACATCTCCACAAATAATATATATAACTCATTCACATAGCACAATTCATCCGTAAAGGATCATCCACAAAGCACTGTCCATGAGGCATTCTCGCTCATGTAGAGATTCATCGTACACCATCTCTTCATTATGTTGTTGTAACACCCCAAGCTTCCACGGTATGCTTCTCTTTTAATAATACAGTAGCATGTGTTGTACGCAACTTTGAGTTCTAACACACACCACAACCAATCAAACTAGCTGTTATGAATAGTAATACCCACATTTTGAAATTTTATAAATTTTATCTTTTAAAATGGACTTCATTTTTGGATTCGGAATATCAAAATTAGCTTATGGTGAATTTTTGGTATTTTTTTGAAAACATTTAATTTTTTGATGAATAGTGAAAAAAACACTGAGTTATAGTTCAAAACCGAATTTTTATTTAAATAATTATTTATTTTATTTAAATTTAATTAAGGTCAAAATGGATACATAATACCTATATAAGTTCAATGTAATTCATTGGAGTTGGTTTAGAATAATTTTAGATATATAAAAATTTTATGGAACTTTTCACAGTCTTTTACCCACCTCCTAGGAGAATTTGGAAATTCACATAAAACATAATTTTACCACTCCAGTGAGTGGAATTTTGAAAATACGAGAGACACGGTTAATATCAAGTATTAAAATGTGGTTTAATAAGTTAAAAATATTTTTTTGTGAATAGTAACTTTTTACTTTTATTTACCACGGTTAAAAGTAAATAGGGTAATTAAGGGTAAAAATGATATTAATATTACCCTAACACATGTCCTAATTCTATTGGACAAGTTTATCTCGACCAAAAACAACCTTAGGAATAAAATATTATCATTTAGGTCCACTTGGATTATATTAGGACATTTATTATTATTTAATTCAAAGAAGAGTTAAAAGAGTTAAAATCAAAGTTTAATTACTAAAACATTTTTAATATAGGGTTATACATAAGATAAATTTGATTATAAATATTCATTATAAATCTAAAAAAAATTCCTACATAATTTTATTTTATTTATAATTTTTAGACATTAAATAATTTAATTTATTTATGACACAATGGTGATGCAGTAATTACTTAATTAATGAAATATTAAAATAATTGATATTATAAATATCCAAATAAATGTAATTTGAGAATTTTTATGAGTTCCACTAATTTTATAGGTTAATATGACATGTTAGTATTGATTTAATTATGTTTTTTCGAAGTAATCATGCTGTTATAATTTTCACAAAAATCAAATACCAAATAGTGTCAAAATTGACATAAAAGAGTTTTTTAAAAAAATATTGTATTATTAATTGATATTCTATTCCTAAAAATATAAGGTTCGGAAAAAGGACTTATATAATGATATTTATATCATTAATGGACCACTTGGGGGTCACTTGAAGGTATATAGTAAGTTTATTAACTATATAATATAAAAATACAAAGTGACATGGTAAATGTCAAACTAATTAACTAAGAGTTAAAACTAAAAAATAAGGTTAATATAATGACAAAAACCTATCTAAAATATATTGGTTGAAATTATTTCGACCAATACCCACCTTAGACTTTGAATAATCCACTTTTTATCCATTAGAAACTGAATATGAATTTATTTTAAAATAATACTTTAAGTTTTTTCTAAAGAGCCCCTTCTCCCCCTTATAAAAGGACACCACTTCTAACCAATTCTTCATACCTTCAAAGCCTTTTAGTTCGGCCAAACCCTACCCAAATATTCTCTCAACTTCCCTAAATTCAACCTAGAGGCCTTAGTTTGATCAAAAAGACAACCTAAGGATCCCTTTTTATCAAATCAAAAGGAAGAACCTGAAGAAGAGGTAATGTTTTCACCACCCTCTTTCAAGTTCCTTTCTTCTTCCACTTCTTCTTTATTTGTTATTTATATTATAAAATAATAACTACAGTATATTATATATACTATGATGTTATTATAAATATGGTATAACCATATTCAGTATTCTATCCAACCTTTGAATGACATGTCACCATACGTGTGTACGTATGGCCTACCGTCTCCACGTCGTGGTGTAATTGTTATTCAATACATTATTATTTGTATGGGTATAATAATGATGTGTAATTCATGTAAATAATAAATATAACATGATAATTATTTTTTATATATGATATACCATCCAATTATATATTATTTTAATATCAAAAGAATGATATTGTCGCTCGTGCGTACGGACGGACTACCGTCTCCACAAACGCGATGAGATTCATTCCCCATCGTATTCATTCAAGTCTAATTCTCATTTGATGATTAAAAATAACGTTTAAGGACTTGATATCATTCTGGATATGAATAATATACAACCAATCCATAACAAACATGGCTTATGTAACAAACCATATAAAATAAAATGAGTAAGTTAACACTTGAAACGACGATAATACTAAGATATTATTAACAAAACAATGTTAAAAGATCATATATGATATCATATTAATGTATATTATTCTTGTATAATTTAATAACAATTATTCCACCATTATAAATGAGGTTAACCTACCCTAAACCAAGGAACAGTACAAGGTAAGGGTTTATTTCACAATCTCTTCATTATCCGAGGTTGTTTACACGTAATTATCTTGTAACGGCCTGGAATTACTTCCAGTGGACTATAATTGATACCTATCAGGGCACTCCATGGGTGGCTACACCCCCTGGGTGGGACACACCACCATCCCCAGTGGAAGCCATTTCCTCATGAAGCCCTTGGGCGGAGATCCATGCTTCATCCAATGCTCACATGTGAGAGTTCCCAAGGATCGGATACATTCCTATCTCTTTTGCCTCTGATACCAACTGTAGAGACCCGAAGCTTGACGTACATGGACATTACATTACTTTTGTGGAATACTTATTACATAACAGAAACACACACACAAGGACCGTAATAGTTTAGTGTCTTTGGAAACTCGGAATATAATCTTCTAATCATGGTGAAAGATCTTCAACATCTCCCATAAAGATATTCCCTTTTTTTACCTAAAATCTTTCTTTATATCATGGGGAAAAGAAAACATAAAAGGGTGAGCTCAAATGATCAGTAATGGTAAACAATAGAAATATCAATCACATCATATTCATATGAACATAACATTTTGGAAATCTTAACCTACAAAAGAGATCATAATATCATAACATGGGATAAATCATAGTAGTGAAATGTAATCCCAATAATAATAACTTAAAACATGAAACTTTGTGTCATACACACATAATCATAGAGAATCATTTCTTATTAGTCAAGACTCATTGCCAAGACTATCTTAGTGGACAAAGTCCATTTCTGAACCGAGTTCACTCCTCGTTTCAGTCCTGTTTCACTGAACCGGTTTAACCTGCCGTTCCAGCCATGTCTATCTCATGAGATATAAAATATTTACCCAATGAATTGGAGGGAGATATAGGTCTCACACATCTCATAATGATACCATTATTATGTGTGCCACAAAATCAAAAATCATACATCATTGCATAACCCATGTAATAAAAATGGGAATCTTAAACATCATGCCATCATAATCCATATAAGATAAAAGGACATCATAAAAATAATTCCATCATAACATAATCAAATAAATGTAAAAATAGGGATAGAAACAGAACCCTATATTATCTTAGATGGAAAATAATTTTGATAAAACACTTAAACTCCATTCTTGAGGAAAATATCCTTTCTACTTCAAAAACACTTTTCCTTTCTTAACATGTCATACAATTCTAAACTAAAAGAAGTTGATTAAAAATAGACTTAAAAACTTATAAAGAAATCTTCTTGGAAATAATGTTTTAAAAATCCATTCATTCCATATAAGTAAAAAAACATTCTTCTCATCCTTTTGTCGGAAAAGTCAAAAAGTACCTCGTACGAAAAACGACAAAATATTCCTTTCATATCTTTTACTAAAAACTCACAGAAGGGTAAAATTGGATTTAAACAATTGTATGTGGATGGAAATAATATTACATATTGAGTAAACATGGATGTGGATGATAAAATACACCCCAGTAAATTTCAAAGTATAAACAATCTCGGATAAAAATGAGATTGTGATATTTTCCATTACCTTAGGTCCGATTTGCTTCGTAAGTGTCCGAAACTCCTGTATAATGATTTAAATAATGTCATTGACTTATTCCAGAATCATACTCATTGTTATGATATCTTATATGGTTCACTTATGACTTTATATTACCCGTTCTTTTGTAAATTCCATGTTAAAGAGCGTTTTGGGTAAAATCGTTTCATTTGTCGTCCGTGTTTTGACTTGTAATTATTCATATGATTACTTAGATCATGATTACTTAATTAAAAAAATATAAAACATGATTTATATATAATATATATTCAGAATATACATATATATAATAGATCAGTAAATGGAAAGAAATACACCGTTCATGGAGACGGTAGGCCGTACGTACGCATGAACGCTGTTTTTGTTTCCTTATTGAGTTGAATGGAATTAAGTAAATGAAATACATATATATACAAATAAATCCAGTATAATTATTATGTCATATATTTCATGATTACTTATTATATATACTTTATAATCATTCATGAATGGTTAACGTGGAGAATGAATCTCATCGTGTCATGGAGACGGTAGTCCGTACGTACGCACGAGCGATGATATCGTTCTCATGATCGTGGAATTGTATTGGAGTGTATGTATACTATTTAAGAATCAATATCACTTTACAATAATCATATATAGTTATTATTTACACCATTATACCCATCCAAGTAAGGTGGTGGTGGGAAATAGATTACACCACGGCGTGGAGACGGTATTCCGTACGTACGCACGCACGGTGATTTTGTTTTCCGTAGGATGGATAGATGGTGAAATAGGGTTATTTCATACTTATAATAACATATCAGTATATTAGTGATAATGATGTTATTACTTCATAATGAAACAACCTAAGAAGAAGAAGTGGAAGAAGAAATAAAGTTGAAAGAATCGGTAACGGACATTACCTCTTCTTTGAAGCGCTTCTTTGAGACCTCCTTTTAGGGCACTAAACTTGGTCTTTGAAGAATACCAGGACCTCTAGGATGTTTCTAGGAAAGTGGAGAAGAGAATTTGGCAGGGGTTGGCCGAGCTTGAAGGCTCAAAGTGGTGTGAGGAAGAGAGGGAGGAGGTGCCCTTTTATAAGGGAGGAGAGGGGCACCTTTGGATTCTTAAAAATATTAATTTATAATAAATCTAACCCCACTTAAAAACCTCCAAAAATGACTCATATTCGAATATTATATGATATAGGGTTGTAATATCATCAACCAATCAAATTTATACATGTTTGGATCTTATTTTAAACCTTATCATTTTGATTTATCCTTATTTAATCTATTTAAGTTTATTTGTGGTAATAAAATTCTAAATTTTAAATTACTTATTTGTTGTGAATTTTCCATAATTGTTTAATTTATAACATTATAGACCATATAAATTTAAATTTATAATTTTTAAATATTTTTGTGATTTTTAAACAATTTTATAATATGTTATTTTTATAAAATAACAATAGTGTCAATTTTGACACTATTCATTTATTTGAATTTAAATAAAATATATACAGAAGATATGTTCGAACTAAAAGCTTTAATAGATTCATAAAATGTCATATGTATCTATAAAATTAGTGGATCACATTAAATAGTTCATATAATATTTGTTTTATTATTTTTAAAACCATTTATTTGGTTTATCTCTTAATAAAATAATTACTACAACATTTTTGTATAATTATTTAATATACTGATTTTGCATAAAAATTAAAAATAAAATCCTATGATGAATATAAATCTATTAACTTTCACAATAATACTTTTACTCAAATTTATCATCTTAAAATTACAATATTTAAATTGTTATATTTATTAAATTATGAAGGTGACAACTTTGGCATCATTTAAAATAAAATAATATAAGTGTCATAATCACTTTTATAAGGCTCCAAACGGTCATATATTAGGTCATTGGATGATTAAGGTGTAGATATACACTACCAATAAGTTTTGGTCAGGTTTTTGGGCCTTTTAATGGGTATTATGTTTTCAATAAAAACTATATTACTTATTTTCAACTTAATAAATAATTTCTGTATCATTAATGTATCACCATTAATGACAATTATTTAATCCCTAAAAAATCTAAATAAATTATCATGATGTAGATAATTTTATTATATTTCTGGAGACTATTCATGTTCGAAGTTTTATGATGTTTACCACTAAATTAAAATTATTATACTTATAAGATTTAAGAGAGTGACATGTTGTCACTTTCTTTGGTTTTAATAATAATTAAATTATTTTCATAGTCAAAAGTCCATAAAATGAATCTAATATGACCCTTAGGTTATATGGGTCTACTTTTATCCATCCAATAGAATTTTTTAATGTGTTAGGGTAATTTTATAATATTATATTTACCCTTAATTACCCGATTTACCTTTAACTATGGTAAATAAAATTTACCGTAGTTACTATTCATAATTCCCAAAAATAAAGAGTAGCTTATTAACATAATTTGGACCCACTGATTCCAAATATGGAATCCATTTTTCCAAATTCAATACACAAAAGTTTCAGAAATTAAATTAAAATTAATCCCGTTGTCGAAAGAAAATGGGTTTTTCTTTAAAACATTGCAAAAGATTGAATTGATTTAACCTACGAATTTAATGTAAAATCAATGCTAATGACATAAATTATATTAAATGGTAAAAATATATTCTATTTATACTTTAAAACCATTAAATATTATAATTTAACCATATAAATTATTACGATGAAAAAAGTTGTTTTTAATTAAAATATAGCGTGTTTTTACTATTCATCAAAATATGAAAGTTACCATAATAATATGAAAAATTTATCCAAATTAAATTTTTATTTCTTGATTCCAAAGAAAAAATTTATTTTGTCAAATTGAACTTATAAACTTGTCAAAAACTAGATTTAAAGTGGGTGCGCCATCAAAAGGCGGCAAAACTGCATTTTTTGAAAAATACTTATTTTACCCGAAAAATTTATTTTGTTCTTATACCATGTTTTAGAAAATGTGTAAGGTGAATAATAATTTTATAAAATTCAAAATTTAGTTAATACTATTCATAACGGCTATTTCATAATAATATTATAATAATATATCATTGTTTAGTAAAACCCGGTATTGCGTACAACACACGCTATCGAGGAAGGTCGCGATTGCGTGTAATGCAAGCCAAGTCAGGGTTGCGTGTTGTGCAAGAATCCTTTGTTGTTTCGTATAACAGAATCCAACCATATTTCATTTATACATTGAATATATATATATATACTCAATGTTGCGTAGAATAACAATTATCAAAATTGTGTGTAACATGATCCAAGAATAGTATTGCGTATACTGCAAGCTAATACGGTGTTGCGTATAGCGCAAGGTAATCTTGGTGTAGCATACAACACAAGACATTAATGAAATTAAAAGAATATTTTTCATAAAATCTCAGGGTGTTACATATCTACTGGGACCTTTTTATCATCCACATCCATGTTTCTTAAAAATGTATTTCAAATCATTCTTACTATTTTATAGACTATGGGTTAAAGTCATTTATACCCTTTTTGACTTTTTATAAGATGTTTATAAAGGAATCTTTCCGTCGTTTTCAAAACAAGGTCCTTTTTAACCTTTTCGACAGAATTAAGGTATGAATGTCTTTTTTTTAACTTATACGGCGGGTGCGGCTATTTTCGGTCATTATAAAATCGTAGAAGCTTCCCTTACAAGCTTATAAGAATATTTTCAAATTAAATGTTTTATTTTATAACTATGTGACTTTTAAATGATTTCAAAAAGAGATATTTCTCTCAAATAGTTTTGATTTCATCTATATCAACATCCTTTGATGGATTTTAATCTTATTTGAAGTTGATTTATTATGATACAAAACTTCCATATTGTATTGAAGGTTTTGTGATATGTTTTATTGTGGATGTGTTATTTTTATACCATTCATGGTTTATGGAGAAAGTATTGACATTTCGTATGCTAGTTTTAATACGAATGTTTATGTTATGTTTAAACCTATTCATATGAGGAATGCATTGGACTTAATAAGTGACAGGTGGAGCCCACTATAGCTCCTCGATGCATCGGTAGGTATCATGAGACAAAATAGTGTCTTGGCACAAGGCCTTGACAAAATCTTATTTGTAGTCTTGGCACAAGACCTTGACTATGTGGTTATGATAGTCTGGCATTATGCATTCCATCATTATGAAAGTGGTTATTGATATTGCATGTGATTATTTGACTAGTAGAATATCCATGTGAATAAGTAAATGGAATTATTTCATTTTATCTTTTCCATTTTATGCTGAAGTTCAAGTTTAAAAGGCTTTTTTTTAGTTATACATTGCCTTAAATGTTTGTGCTTATTTATGAAAGTTTCTGCTATATTGTTATCCTTACTGGGAATTTGAGATCACCCCTTTCTATGTTTTATTTTTCCCAGGATGTGAAGAAGTATTTTATGAATGACATGTAGGGATAGTATAAGGGGATATGGGTGTGGAGACAAGATGTTGTTGTAGTTTTCACTTTATGATGAAATATAAACTTTATGAATGTATCTAGTGTTTACAAGGCTACTAAACTAATCGATCTTTCAAGATTTGATCTTTTGTGATCGTGAAAATGTTATGTAATAATGCACCGACTCTGGGTAACTGGGGTCGGGGCGTTACAGTTGGTATCAGAGGAATTTTAGTAAAAACCTTAGAAGCTAGATTTATATAAACTCTGATTAGAGCACATAGACCTAAGATGGACTTTGAGGATTAGTATAGAAGAACTTCCTAGAATATTGGCATTGTAGAGATTTTGTGAGTTTTCCGAGAAATACATCCCTATCTGGATACGAGCAGGTAGAGGCGGCTCTGGCACATATGTACCTAGGGGTAAAACCCGAAAACACCGCTTTGAGCTAGACTCGAACGGGAACTGGTGCATGATAATGGACCTTGCTGCACTCTTGGTTACGACACTCTCGGGGGATATGATTAGGATAATTATCATTTTATTTACAAACCATTATGAAGGTTTTATGATTATATACTTCCTCAAAGAAAATATTTTTTATGATTAGGTATTATATCCATAAATAGTTCAATTTATGTTAAGTGTTTTACAAGTATAGAATTATGTATTTTGATTCATAAACTGATCTAGTTTATGACATTGTTTGGAAATGGTGCCTAGTGGAAGGAATGGAAACTATATCAATGCACGCATTCCATGTAGGGATTACCCTCCTGCTCAAGAAAATTATAGTGGAGTTGGTGATGCAACTGGTGCTGATCATCTAATCATCATACTGGGAAAACTCACTCAGGTTATGAATAATAACCTTACCCATATGAAGCACCCTGATCCTTAGTGTGGAGGATCAATGTTAGATTGCTTCATGAGGAAACAACCACCAACATTTAATGGGAGTACAAATCCATTGGTAGCTGATCAATGGATAAGTTCCCTAGAAAAAATATTTCAGGCTTTAGGGAGTAGTGAAAGGGAAAAAGTTATCATGGCAGTTTATCGCCTCACTGGAGATGCTGATCAGTGGTGGTCATTGATTCAAAACACGAAGGAAGATGATGAAGTATCAAATATGGAATGGAGGTAGTTAAAAGATATTTTCTTAGAAAAATACTTTCCTCGTGACCATCGAGCAGATATGGAAAGTCAATTTCTCAGTCTGAGGGAAAAGGAGGATGAGAATGTCGCAAAGTATGAGGCTAACTTTACAAGGTTAGCAAGGTATGCTAGATATTATATACGTAACCCAAGAATTAAGATTGATCATTTCTTTGATGGGTTAAAACCATTTCTTTTTCAAGCATTAGTGTCACAATCCTTCTCGTCATACGAAGATATTGTCTCATGTGCTATCAAGACAGAAAAATAATTCTCTAAGTATTACGACTTTAAAGAAAAGCAAGAGAAGAAGAGATCTATTGATCACTCTGGAAATGGAAATAAGTGGAAGAAGGGAAAAGTTGAATATCCATCCTATAGTAAATGTGGGAAGAAACACCTCAGTACTTGCTTGAAAGGAATGGGAGTCTCTTACAAGTGTGGTGAAAAAGGCCACCAAGCTCGTGATTGCAAGGGGAAGAAAGAAGCTACCGAGGTTCAATTCTACAACTGCAGGGAGATGGGACATTATGAAAATGAATTTCCTAAGTGTTAGGGGAAATTACCTCAGAAAATGTCAAGGGATCAAGTCCAAGCTTATACTATCACTACTGCTGAGGTAGAAGCTCCGAAAGACGTGGTGGAAGGTAATTTAATGGTTTCCTCAAGTTTAGACAATGCTTTATTTGATTCCGGATCATCGCATTGTTTCATATCTTCCCATTTTTCTAAGAAAATTATATATTTCCAATTTTATTTAACAAGGGAGTTGTCAGTTAAAACTTCTAAGGGAAGTATCATTGCAACAAAGTTTTGTGAATCAATCCCCATTAGATCACATAAATGTTCTTTATCTGCTGATCTCATCGTCATACCTATGATTGAGTTTGATATAATCCTCGGTATGGATTGGCTTTCGGACCATGATGCAAAGATTTATTTTAAGAAGAGGGGGGTTACAATTTTTGATGATGATGATAAGGAACACCTTATCTTTAGAGCAGAATCATCACCACCTAATTATTATCTAGATCCATCCCCAGTAGCTCAACTAAATTCAATTATTGGGGAGGAAGAGAATGAAATAACTATGGGTGAGGAAAAAATGTTCAAATAGAGGATGCACCTATTGTGAAAGAATATGTAGATGTGTTTTTGGAATATTTACCTGGACATCCTCCAAAATGAGAAGTTGAGTTTTCCATTGATTTAATTTCTGGTTCAAGACCTATATCGAAGACCCCTTATAGAATGGCCACTGTGGAATTAGTTTAACTAAAGAAACAACTAGAGGAATTTAATAATAAGGGATTTATTTACCATAGTGTTTCTCCATGGGGATCCCCTATCCTTTTTGTTAAGAATAAAGATGGATCTATGAGGTTATGTATCGACTATAGGGAAATCAATGCTATAACAATAAAGAACAAGTATCCCCTACCTCGCATTGATGATTTATTTGACCAACTTCATGGAGCTCAATACTTTTCAAAGATTGACCTTCGATCTGGATACCATCAGTTGTGTATGAAGAAGGAATATATTTTGAAGACAGCATTCTGAACCAGGTACGGGCATTATGAGTTTACAGTAATGCCTTTTGGATTGACTAATGCACCCTCTGTATTCATGGATCTAATAAACAGATTTTTCAAGGAATACCTCGATAATTTTGTAGTGGTATTTATTGATGATATCTTGGTATACTCTAAAAGCTATGAAGATCATGAAAATCACTTGTGCATTATCCTGAAGACTCTTAGAAGACATGAATTATATGGGAATTTTAGCAAGTGTGAATTCTGGCTTCAGGAGATTTCTTTTCTTGGTCATATTATCTCCAAAGATGGAATCTCTCTTGATCCTTCTAAGACCAAGGCAATACAAGAATGGCCAGCACCAATGAGTATAATCGAGGTACGCAGTTTTATTGGTTTAGCAGGTTATTATCGACGTTTCGTCCAGAATTTTGTATGATTGGTTAACCCATTAACAAAGCTCACACGTAAAGGGGTTAAATTTGTTTGGAGCAAAGAGTGTGAAGAATGTTTTGAAGAAATGAAGAGAATATTAGTCAATTCACCTATATTGACTCTACCATCAGGGAATGATGGGTTTGTTATTTATAGTGATGCATCGAAGAAAGGACTTGGTTGTGTCCTTATACAGAATGATAGAATTATTGCCTATGAATCACGACAACTGAAAATTCATGAGAAAAACTACACTAATCATGATCTTGAGTTAGCTTCTGTAATATTTTCTTTAAATATTTGGAGACACTATCTCTATAGTGAGAAATGTTAGATTTATACTGATCACAAGAGTTTGAAGTATATTTTCTCACAAAAAGAACTCAACATGAGACAAATGAGATGGCTTGAATTACTCAAGGATTATGATTGTACGATACACTACCACTCGGGGAAGGCAAATAAGGTGGAAGATGCTTTGAGTAGAAAGGATCATGGAGTTTTGAACAAGATGAGAGTTGAAAAGGATCTTATATACATGGATCTAGTAAAGATGGATATGGGAATCACCATGGAATGTGAAACATTAATGTTTTTTCAAATGGTTTCCAAACCATCTTTACTAGAAAGGATTAAGAGTTCTCAGACCGATGATGAAGAATTTCAAAAGAAGATTAAAGCTATGAATGATGGAAGATTGAGTGACTTTGTGTATGAAGATAGAATTTTGAAGTTTGGGAAGAGACTTTGTGTTCCCAATATACCTGATCTAAAAAGAGAATTATTGGATGATGCTCATAGTTCCAATTTCTCTATACACCCTTAGAGCACCAAAATGTATAGAGATTTGAAGGAACATTTTTGGTGGGATAACATAAAGAGGGAGATTGCTGATTTTGTGTCAAGATGTATAGTTTGTCAACAAGTGAAAGCTGGTAGGCAACATCCTGGAGGAGTCATGCAACCTCTTCCCATACCTGAGTGGAAATAGGATAATATTACGATGGACTTCATCTTGGGGCTACCAAAGACTCCTAGAAGGAACGATGTAATATGGGTTATTATTGATCGTCTTACCAAGTTAGCATATTTTCTTGCTATAAGAGAAGATCTACCACTGGAACGTCTAGAAAGACTATATATTAATGAAGTTGTGAGACTTCATGGAGTACCCCTATTGATTGTTTCTGATCGTGATCCCCGTTTTACTTCAAGATTTTGGAAAAGTCTTCAGAAAGACCTGGATACTGAACTTTGTTTGAGCACTGCCTACCACCCTCAAACAGATGGACAATCAAAACGGATTATTCAAACCTTAGAAGACGTGTTGAGATCATGCTCACTTGACTTTCAGGGTATGTGGGATCAATATTTACCTATGGTATAATTTTCCTATAACAATAGATTCCATCAAGTATTTGGATGGCACCATATGAAGCGTTATATGGAAAGAGATGTCGCACACCAACCTGTTGGGATGACGTTGGTGAAAGAAAACTTGTAGGCCCAGAACTGGTGGAGGAAATGATGGAAAAGTTAAAGGTAATCCAAAACCACATCAAAGCATCTCAAAGTAGGCAGAAGAGCTATGCCGATAATCGAAGGAAGGATTTGTAATTTCATGTAGGAGATCGTGTTTTCTTGAAGGTATCTCCATGGAAGGGATTTATACGTTTTGGTAAGAAAGGTAAATTGATTCCTAGGTACATCGGACCTTTCAAAATTCTAGAACAAATTGGGACTCTAGCATACCATTTGGCAATGCTTCCAAATATCTCCAAAGTTCACGATGTGTTCCACGTATCACTGTTGAGAAAATACATGCCTGACCCAATGCATGTACTCACTTATGAGTAATTAGAACTGTAACCTAATTAGTCTTATTTCGAAGATCCCATAAGGATTCTTGATACCAGAGAACAAGTTCTGAGAAACCATACGACTCGTCTGGTAAAAGTTCTATGGAGAAACCATAAGATGGAAGAGGCAACGTGGGAACCCGAGGAACTTATGATGAAGAACCACCCGAGTATTTTTATGCAGTAATATTCTAGAAATTTCGAGGATGAAATTATTTGAAGGAGGGGATAATGTAACACCCCAAGCTTCCACGGTATGCTTCTCTTTGAATAATACAGTAGCGTGTGTTGTATGCAACTTCGAGTTCTAAAACACACCACAACCAATCAAACTAGCCGTTATGAATAGTAATACAAAATTTTGAAATTTTATAAATTTTATCTTTCAAAATGGACTTCATTTTTGGATTCTAAATATCGAAATTATCTTAGGGTGAATTTTTGGTATTTTTCTCAAAACATTCGAATTTTGATGAATAGTGAAAAAACACTGAGTTATAGTTTAAAACTGAATTTTTATTTAAATAATTATTTATTTTATTTAAATTTAATTAAGGTAAAAATTGATACATAATACCTATATAAGTTAAATGTAATTCATTGGAGTTGGTTTAGACTAATTTTAGATATATAAATATTTTATGGAACTTTTCACCGTCTTTTACCTACCTCCTAGAAGAATTTGGAAATTCACATAAAACTTAATTTTACTACTCCTGTGAGTAAAATTTCGAAAATCCGAGAGACATGGTTAATATAAAGGAGTAAAATGTGGTTCAATAAGATAAAAATAATTTTTAGTGAATAGTAACTTTTTACTTTTATTTACCACGGTTAAAAGTAAATAGGGTAATTAAGGGTAAAAATGATATTAATATTACCCTAACACATGTCCTAATTCTATTGGACAAGTGTATCTCGACCAAAAACAACCTTAGGAATAAAATATTATCATTTAGGTCCACTTGGATTAGATTAGGACATTTATTATTATTTAATTCAAAGAAGAGTTAAAATCAAAGTTTAATTACTAAAACATTTTTAATATAGGGTTATACATAAGATAAATTTGATTATAAATATTCATTATAAAGATAAAAAAATTTCCTACATAATGGTATTTTATTTATAATTTTTATACATTAAATAATTTAATTTATTTATGACACAACAGTGATGCAGTAATTACCTAATTAATGAAATATTAAAATAATTGATATTATAAATATCCAAATAAATGTAATTTGAGATTTTTTATGAGTTAAACTAATTTTATAGGTTAATATGACATGTTATTATTGATTTAATTATGTTTTTTTGAAGTAATCATGCTGTTATGATTTTCAAAAAAAACAAATACCAAATAGTGTCAAAATTGACATAAAAGAGGTCATAAAAACAAATATTATATTATTAATTTATATTTTATTCCTAAAAATATAAGGTTCGGCCAAAGGACTTATATAATGATATGTGTATCATTAATGGACCACTTGGGGGTCGCTTGGAGGTATATAATAAGTTTATTAACTATATAATATAAAAATACAAAGTGACATGGTAAATGTCAAACTAATTAACTAAGAGTTAAAACTAAAAGATAAGGTTAATATAATGACACAAACCTATCTAAAATCTATTGGTTGAAAGGATTCCGACCCATATCCACCTTATACTTTGAATAATCCACTTTGGAGCCATTAGAAACCAAATATGAATTTATTATAAAATAATACTTTAAGTTTTTTCTAAAGAGCCCCTCCTACCCCTTATAAAAAGACACCACTTCTAACCAATTATTCATACCTTTAAAGCCTTTTGATTCGGACAACCCCTGCCCAAATATTCTCTCAACTTCCCTCACTTCAACTTAGAGGCCTTAGTTTGATCAGAAAGACAACCTAAGGAGCCCTTTTTATCAAATCAAAAGGAAGAACCCAAAGAAGAGGTAATGTTTTCACCACCCTCTTTCAGGTTCCTTTCTTCTTCCACTTCTTCTTTCTTTCTTATTTCCATTCTAAAATAATAACTCCAGTATATTCTATATAATTTTATGTTATTATAAATATGGTATAACCATATTCATTATTCTATCCATCCTTTGAATGACATGTCACCATACGTGCGTACGTACAGCCTACCGTCTCCATGTCGTGGTGTAATTGTTATTCAATACATTATTATTTGGATGGGTATAATAATGATGTGTAATTCATTTAAATAATAAATATAACATGATAATGATTCTATATATATGATATAGCATCCAATTATATATTATTTTAATATCAAAAGAATGATATTGTCGCTCGTGCGTACGGACGGACTACTGTCTCCACGAACGCGATGAGATTCATTCCCCATTGTATCCATTCAAGTCTAATTCTCATTTGATGATTAAAAATAATGTTTAAAGACTTGATATCATTATAGATATGAATAAGATACAACCAATCCATAACAAACATGTCTTATGTAACAAACCATATAAAAGAAAACAAGTAAGTTAACACCCGAAACGATGATAATACTAAAATATTATTAACAAAACAATGTTAAAAGATCATATATGATATCATATTAATTTATATGATTCTTGTATAATTTAATAACAATTATTTCACTATTATACAAGAGGTTAACCTACCCTCAACCAAGGAACGGTACAAGGTAAGGGTTTATTTCACAATCGCTTCATTATCTGAGGTTGTTTATACGTAATTATCTACTGGGACATTTTTATCATCCACGTCCATGTTTCTTAAAGATATATTTCAAATCATTCTTACTATTTTATAGACTAGGGGTTAAAGTCATTTATTCCCTTGTTGAATTTTTATAAGATTTTAATAAAGGAATCTTTCCGTCGTTTTCCAAACAAGGTCCTTTTTAACCTTTTCGACAGAATTAAGGTAAGAATGCCTTTTTTTTAACTTATACGGTGGGTGCAGCTATTTTCCGCTGTTATAAAATCGTCTAAGCTTCCCTTAAAAGCTTATAAGAATATTTTAAAATTAAATGTTTTATTTTATAATTATGTGAATTTTAAATGATTTCAAAAAAGAGATATTTCTCTCAAATAGTTTTGATTTCATCTATATCAACATCCTTTGATGGATTTTAAGCTTATTTGAAGTTGATTTATTATGATACAAAACTTTCATATTGTATTGAAGGTTTTCTGATATGTTTGACTGTGGATGTTTTATTTTTATACCATTCATGGTTTATAGAGAAAGTATTGACATTTTGTATGCTAGTTTTAATATGAATGTTTATGTTATGTTTAAACTTGTTTATATGAGGAATGAATTGGACTTAATAAGTGATGGGTGGAGCCCGCTATAGCTCCTCGATGCATCGGTAGGTCTCATGAGACAAACTAGTGTCTTGTCACAAGGCCTTGACAAAATCTTATTTGTAGTATTGGCACAAGGCCTTGACTATGTGGTTATGATAGTATGGTATTATTCATTCCATCATTATGAAAGTGGTTATTGATATTGCATGTGATTATTAGACTAGTAGAATATCCATGTGAATAAGTAAATGGAATTATTTCATTTTATCTTTTCCATTTTATGCTGAAGTTCAAGTTTAAAAGTCTTTTGTTTTAGTTATACATTGCCTTAAATGTTTATGCGTATTTATGAAAGTTTCCTCTATATTTTTATTCATACTAGGCATTTGAGATCACTCCTTTCTATGTTTTATTTTTCCCAGGATGTGAAGAATTATTTTATGAATGACCTGCAGGGATAGTATAAGGGGATATGAGTGTGGAGACAAGATGTTGTTGTAGTTTTCACTTTATGATGAAATGTAAACTTTATGAATGTATCTAGTGTTTCCAAGGCTACTAAACTAATCGATCTTTTGATATTTGATCTTTTGTGATCATGCCAATGTTATGTAATAATGCACCGACTCTGGGTAACTGGGTTCGGGGCGTTACAGTTGTCTTCATTCGTGAACTATTATTACAGTTCGAATAGCATGAATAATTTATTCTGCAAACTACGCTTCATCTACATATTGTATAGTTTCCTCAAACCATCTCCTCTACAGATCATCATTCTCCGCATATTGCCTACCAATCCTCTCTTCAAGTAGCTACATCACCACGATACCTGGTCGCTATTTCATTACTTCATAACATTTCATTTGTTATGTGGATTTGCATGGAATCAATGTATTCTAACCCACCATGCATGAAACCATTCACTGCAAACTGATATATTCTTCTTCACCACTTCAACAATTTGTATAGTACCATCATATCATATTCAACTCCACTCGTGTCCTCAAACCTTGTTCGCGTAGTACTTCACCTAAGTTCTCATATTGTACATATTATCTGCATAGCAATGGGTTTGTAAATCATCTTCACATAGTACTATTCATGAAGTACTCTTCATCTTTATAACACCTTCACAAAAGTATTTATTTATTTATTGGTAAATCATACTTAGCCACATTTTAATATCCTGAAGATACATGGAAGATCTCGCATGCCATCCAAGTTTTTGGGTGCTCAGTCTACAAACCCTTGTCCATGAAGGAATTTTTCATGAAGGGTTCATATGTGGGGAGGAATAAGATGATCTCCTATAAAGATCAGATGGCTCACATTTAAATAGGAGATCAGATCGAATGACTAGAGTTATTTCCTCTATTTTAAAATATAGGTGAACGGTACCCACATAGCATCATCCCACATCGTAAACTCAACTTGACTTTCCTTCAGTTTATTACTCAACTCCTGCCGTTACACCTTCGATCTGACACTGGGATCAACACTTGGAATCCACTGCACAGCATACCCACACGGGCTGTGACATAATTGGTCCATGGGCTCTTCCATGTGGGCTTATGGCCCATACTATGTGCATCATTATTCTCACACACCACGAGCCTTATACATGGGCCTTCCCACACATTGTGGGCTCTATGCTCCTTAGGGATTATACACAACCCTGGCCTCAATGCTCTACCTCATTGGGCAGGCTCTCCCATAGAGGTTGACCCCTTGGGTCCCCCTATGAGTGGTTGAGGGATAGCCCATTGGGGTTGTTTGGTTGGCCCATATATTTTTTTTGTAAGGTCACTATTCTACTTAGAAATATTCTGAGTATTAAATGAAAATCCAAGGACATCCTCAATTATAATTAAAAAATAACTTCTTCTCAAACATCTTTTCATCTTCATCAATTATTCTTCATTCAAAATATACCTGAACTTATATTCTTTTATAGATTTCACTGTTTTATCCAATGTGAAAACTCTTTAGCAAGTATCTTTAAGCATTTAAATATCATTTCAACAATCATCAATTTTTATACCAGGAAGAACTATCCAAGTGTGATATAAAATTCCATATAAAGAAGAATTTCTCGAGCATGAAATTCAATTCTATAATATGGATCCATAACAATTCTTCAGGCATCACCACTAAATCATCCTCATCTCCTCATATAATTATTCCATATAGATATAATTTATGATATACTAACAAAAAAACAACATTCATTCATAAATCATGAACTTGTGCACTTCAAATTTTAATATCTGAATGTTCAATTTGAATGTTAAAAATATTAGTAAAATTAAGAAATAACCTTGTAGAGGCATGTTTCACAACTAGTGAGAATATTTTGGAGTAATAAAGTATTCTCTCTAATAAAACCTCCTAACTTATAGCCTATATTTTTATCTAATTTGATTCTCACATGGATTATAATGTTTCCTTTTAAATATCCATTTATGACCTACTACTCTAGCATCTTCATGTTTAGAAAATAACCCATGTTTTGTTTTTATATAGAGAGTCCTTTTATTTTCTCATGGAAATAATCCTTTTGTATGTTTCTTTATTGTACACTACCAACCTATAGGTTTTAGGTTTATCATTACTTATATCAAAACACTAGAGACAATGGAAACTAAATCAACATGTTCATTCCTAAAAAGAGGAATAATGGTTATTTTGACCTTATCCCTTACAAGTTAATAAAAATAATCTCAAAAAAAATCTACATACCTAAATTTCATTTTTTTAGGAAATATGGAAATCAATGAACATGCGAATAAAAACCAAAGCAAACATGCAGGGAAAAACAATTGTTTTTTCTTCAAACAAGCCGGCAAAAATTAAGCAAATTCACAATGAGAAAATATATGTGTGCAAAAAATAAATGTTGACACCATAAATTTTAACGTGGAAAAACCAAATGAGGGAAAAACCGAAAGACCTAGTCCAGAAATCATATCCATTATAATCAACGAGTATACAATAGAGACTCCCAAAAATTAAAGGGATCTCAAAAGTATAACCCTCTGATACAGAAGAAGAAAATATCTACAGACAAGGGAGGTAGAAAGCATATCTGAAAAAAGAATAACATCTAAGAAATAAGAGAAAATAATAAATCTAACCGTATGGATTTGAAGATCATTTACTAAATAATTAGTACTGAAAATTTACCAAGATTAGAAGAAAAATTATCATCAATCAAAGCCGATCACAAAATTGGTATTTGCTCTCTGTATTGATGTTCTGCTACTAGGCATGTTTTCTACCTCCTTTATAAAGGAAAAAAATGTTTTTGTAACCCAAAAACACATCTCTACATTTTTTCTTTTTAAAACTATGTGGTGCACTAATTGAGGAGCCCCCCCCCCCCCCATAACAAACTCCCCCTCTGACTCAAGTGGGGATCACCTCCAACCTTGCAATCAGTCAAAAAGTCTCAAAATTACCTCTGGGTAAACTTTTATTCAATGTGTTTAACTCATTATCATAAGTGTGGATCTTTTCAAGCTCTAACTATCTCAAATCAAGTACATCATGGATCCATTAATACCGAACATTGATATGTTTCAACCTTCCATGAAAAGTTTAATTCTTTCCCAAACAAATAGCACTCCGACTATCACAAAATAAAACATACTTGTCCTGATTAAAATTTCGCTCTCGAATAAAAGTATTCATACACAAAAATTATTTTCAATACTCTGTAGATACAATAAACTCATACTCTATGGTAGATAAAGCAACACATCTCTACAATATAGACTGTCAAGATACAACTCCCCCTATACAAGTGATCAAATAGCTTGAAGTAGACTTCCTCGAATCGATATCTCCTGCCATATCTGAATTTGTAAAGACACAAAGCATAGGTTCCCCTTTTCAAAAACACAATATTATATTAGAAGTACCACAAAGATAATGAAATATATAATTCACTTCTATCCAATTCTCTTTACCTAGATTAGATAGAAAACAATTGACTACACTAACTGCATGAGCTATATCAGGTCTAGTACATATCATCGCATACATCAAACATCCAATGGAAGATGAATAAGGTATGTGCAGTATCTCCTCTTTCTCTTCATCATTAGAAGATGACTGATTAGTACTAAGCTTAAAATGTAAATCAAGAGGACTACTAACCACTTTTTCTCTATCCATAGAAAATCTCTAAAGAATCTTCTCAATATATCTCCCATGAGATAACCACAATTTCTTGGCCTTTCTGTCATGGGAGATCGATATGCCAAGAATTTGTTGTGCTGACCCCAAGTCATTCATCACAAAATACTGACAAAGATCCTTCTTCAATCTATTAATTCTAGAAGCATCATGTCCAACAATGATCATATCATCAATATAAAGCAACATTATAATAAAATCTTCATCAATAAATCTCTTAAAAAAAACACAGTGACCCGAAGATGTCTTTTTAAAACCATGATGAAAAATGATAGATTCAAACTTCTTATACCACTGCCTCAGAGCTTGCTTCAAATCATACAAACTCTTCTTTAACCAGTAGACATGATTCTCTTTATCTATTTCAACAAAACCATTTGGATTCTCTATATAAATCTCCTCCTTTAAATATCTATAGAGGAAATTTGTCTTCACATCCATCTGCTCAATTTTCATATCCAAACTAGCATCCAAACCAAGAACAACCCAAATGGAAGACATTTTGACAATAGGTGAGAATATCTCATCAAAATCAACACCTTTATTCTGAAGGAATCCTTTAACAACTAACATTTCCTTGTATCATGGAATATAATTGGATTCTTCATTTTTAATCTGATAAATCCACTGATTTTGCAAAGATCTCTTCCCTATGGGTAATTTCACCAGCTCAAAAGTACGGTTGTTGTGTAATGATTCCATCTCATCATCCATTATCGCACCCATTTTTCCTTCTATTCACTTTCCATCACCTCATCAAAAGATTCTAGTTCTCCCCCTTCATCGAGGAGAACATACTCATCAGGAGAATACTGAGTAGAAATTGTACGATGTCAAGATGACCTCCAGAGTGGAATTGTGGGTTCATTAATTACCCCTGGAACCAGATCATCAGAAACAAAATGTGCATCAAAAAAATAAAATCCAACCTGTTCACCCTGAATATCATTATGCACATCAACATGATCATCAAAATAAACAATATGAGGTAAATGTGAATCAGAAACTGGCTTAAGAATGAAAAACCATCAGAAGTTGGAGAAGTGGATTTTTATCCCTTATCAATATATGTAATAGTCTGATCCTCTTTAAACACTACATCAAAGATTCTGACAAGTTTCTTCAAAGAATGATTATAGAACATATACCCAAACTCATCATGTCTATAGCTAATAAAAATACATTGTTGTGACTTACCATCCATCTTGGATCTCTCATCTCTAGGCACATGAATAATATTCTTGCAACCAAAAACACGTGAGTGATCGTACCTAATCCCTTTTCCATACCAAAACTTGTTGGGAGTGTCTATCTGCAAAGAAATTGTAGGTGATAAATTGATAATATAAGTCATAATAAATAAATCCTCACTCCAAAAATTTCCAAGTAACTTTAAATTGATAATATAAGTCGTAATAAATAAAGCCTCGCCCCAAAAATGTCCAAGTAACTTTTCTTCTGAAAACAAACAACAAAATCTTTCTAACAAATTATTGTTCATCCACTTAGTTATACCATTTAGCTGAGGTGTCTTGGGAGGCATCTTCTGATACCAAATACCTTCCTTCCTACAATAATGATCAAATGGAACACAATATTCACCCTCATTGTTAGTGAAAATACATTCTAATTTCTTACCAGATTCCCTCTCAGTGGAAACCTAAAAATGCTTAAAAACACTAAGCACCTAACTTTTGGCATTCAAAACATAAACACAAATCTTACATGAGTAGTCATTAATAAATTTCACAAAATAAAGACTGATGATAAAGGTCTTAGATTTCAAAGGACCAAACATGTCAGAATATACTAATTCAAGTACCTGTGACTTCATGTGCAAAGGATGATTGTTGAAACTCACTCTGCTCTATTTTCTGACCATACATTTATTTCATGTGTCCAATTTGACACTCTTCAACTATGGAAGAATATTTCTCTTGGCCAAATAACCAAGCCCTTTCTTTATAATGTGGTTAATCATTTTATGTTATAACTTGGACGAAACACTACACTCAACAACACAAGTAGTATCACAAGAAATAGAAACTCTAGTCCAGTAAAAACCTGACTGCTTCTTCTCTCGAGCCACAATCAAACAACCCTTAGAAAGCTTCCATTGTCCATCACCAAAATTACTGATAAAACCTTCATCAACAAGAATGCTGGTAGAAATAATATTCATACGAACCTCAGGCGCATGTCGAATATTCTTCAAAATCATCTTACTTCCTGTGTTGGTTTCCAAATAAATAGTCCTGATACCTACAACATCAGCATGGCCATCATTATCCATCTTCAATATCCCAAAATTAACTAATTTGTAAGATGTAAAGAGATCCTTCTTGGATTTTGATGTTATTAATATTTTCATGACTTATTATATTCCCCCTTTACTTATTTTATATGAAATGTGCATAATTTGTGTGAAATATTAATGTTTTAATATTAAGTATAATATTTGAGCATTTTTAGAAGTAGTCAAATTGAGTCAGTTTAATGTTTTAATTATAACTATCACTATACTGATCCAAATTGTGTGGTTCTTGTTTTTTAGGATTATCCTTTCAATATACAACATTTCATTAGAAGGCACCATGATCCAATTCTGCCATTTGAAGGGTCATATGGTCCTCACAAACAAGACCAAAGAATCTGTGAACAAACTGGACCAGCCTTGAAGATTTATTTACTGGGCTCAATACAGAAGTCCAAAAACCTTAACTCTCCACCATAATTCGGGGGACACTACATGTCATCTTGGATAAAAATTTCATGGCCCAAATCCAAGTACAAGGGGCCCAAATAAATCTTTTAAGTCCAGCCCACCATTCTGGACGAGAATGAAAATCAGTATAGTATGAATGACATATCTCCTGATGTAATCATCCAAGCGAGCTTAGATTTTTCAGTGTGAAATAGGAGATGTAGGTGGCCGACTTTGTTGAAGAAACCATTCGGATTTGAAGGCATCTTAATATTCAAAAACCCTTTCACATTATGGACTTCAAAAAGACTGGATTGAAATGGACAGTTTATGTTTGTTTATGCAACCGGCCATAACTTTTTATCCTTACGTCCAAATGACTCAAAATTTTGAGAGTCGTCGGCCAACATTATTTTATACAACTTTGAAGAAGGAGATATTTGAAGATTCGGCTGTCTGAATTGCCAAATTGGCGATTCAAGTGGAGGGACAGATTGGGAATGCAAACAGTCCACTCCTTGGGCTATAAATACTCTCTCCTTCTCTCCTTGAGAGGGGTTGGCATTTCAGAAGAGAGGAGATCATATTGGCACAACCAAAGCTTTGCCAAAGGCTTGGGAGGACCTTCCATACTCAAGTTTTCACTTGAGATACCTTTCCTTCTCTCTTTGTTTTCACTTACTTTTGTGTTCTTCATTTTTGTAATTTTGTAAGTCCTTTATTTTGTAATTCTGTTTTAATAAAAGTTTCTTCTTCAATATCTCTTATTATCCTCCACCTTCTGTAGTATAATATTCATGGTCTTAAAATAGTTTGAATCATTTTAAATTACAGTACCTTATCTTGCTTCCTCATTCAATCGAAATTCCATTTTTGATTCTCAAAATATTTCGTGTGTGTGTTCGGCACACTACTCTTATCTTGTCCCTTTCTTTTTCTTCTCTTTATAATTCATCACCATAAACATATATTACCAGATTAATAAACATCATAATGGCTGAGTAAATTTCTCATTGGGGTGAGTTTTAATTTAGGTATGTTAAGCGATTGAGAGCTTTTGCTCGATGAGTATTCGTTGAATTAACATTGTGTATGTTGGACTTAGCATGTCATGGATTAATGACTTGATTTGTTTAACATGTGGTTTCCATGGATTATTGGAACCATAAATACACTACCATAAACAATATTTGATCAAGATTATAACCATAAGTTAATTTAAGGCTTGTATTAAAGCCTTAACACTTAGGAATTCTAATCAACATCATCTTGTGACATGGGTGTTAATTTAAATGCAATATAAAGCAAAGCTCAAGGATATCACAAGCTTAACTAACCTAATGATGAACTCACCCCAATCTTTATCAACTTGTTAAATTGAACATCATTCATTAAACATTTAAATTAAGCTCTGCAAATAAACCCCCCCAATCAAAATACAATCAACTAAAAACAATCGACTATTACGAAGTACCATCGCCGAGGATTCGACCCGAGTGCTGCTATACACATTAGCAGAGCACCAGAACTTTGACCGGTCGATAGGTGACAATCGGCCGTGCATTTAAAATGGAGTTGTTTCCGGGGATGGTGCTTTAAGTAGTCATTAGTTTCTGGTTATCGTCAAGAAAACACAAAAAAAAAACAAATTTTAAAAAAAATTGAAAAAAAAACACAAAGAAAACCCCGTCTTCTCATAAAAATCATAAACTGAAAAAAAAAATACAAAGAAAAACTCGTCTTCCTCTTTCTTCCAAAATCTCTCTGAATGCCCCATAGCCTTCCAAACAATCCCTCGGATTTGTTTGACCCTAAAATTGAGCGAACACTTCGCCAACTTAGGAGGAACATAAGAGATACTCAAATAATTCAAGAACCAATCCTCATCCAACCAGTTGAAATTGAAATGGCCAATCCTAGGGAACAAACCTTAAAAGAACTCGCTGCCCCTGATATGAATTACCAACCTCTTGGTATTCAATATCCAAACATAGAGGCTAACTTCGAACTCAAGTCGGGTTTGATTCATCTTCTTCCTCATTTCCATGGTCTAGCTGGTGAGGATCCTCATCTTCACCTCAAAGAGTTCCAAGTGGTCTGCTCAACCATGAAACCTCAAGGGGTTTCTGAAGAACAAATCAAGCTTAGAGCTTTCCCCTTTTCCCTAGCAGATTCTGCCAAGTCTTGGCTCTACTACCTCCCACCTGGTTCCATAAACTCATGGGTTGACATGAAGAGACTTTTCCTTGAGAAGTTCTTTCCCGCTTCCCGAACAGCTTCTATCCGAAAGGAAATAAGCGGCATCCGTCAATTCCCTAATGAATCACTCCATGAGTATTGGGAGAGGTTCAAAAAGCTTGTGGAAACTTGTCCACACCATCAAATCCCTGACCAACTCCTGATCCAATACTTCTATGAGGGGTTATTGGCTATGGAGCGAACTCTCATTGATGCCGCAAGTGGTGGTGCTCTTGTTGACAAAACTCCTGCAGCTGCACGAGAACTCATAAGCAACATGGCTGCAAACACGCAGCAATTCCATACTTGAGCACATGCTCAAGTGAAACAAGCCCAAGATAATCAATCCATAGAGCCCAACAAGATGACTGAGTGGATGAGTGAACTTACAGGTCTTGTGCGTCAACTAGCGGTGGCTACCAAAGCCCCAACCTCATCTTCTCCACAGTCATTATTCCCTGGACCTATCAAGAATTGTGGAATCTGCAACTCTCCATCTCATCCGACTGACACATGTCCACAACTTCAAGATGATACATCTGATTCATCTAGTCCAATGGAGCTCAATGCAGCATATGCTCAGCAAAACTTCAACCCTCAACAATCAGGTCAGTTTGTTAGAAACTTCAACCAACCCCACTCTGAGCCCTTCTCTTCTACCTTTAACCCACCTCTGAGGTATGGTAATCCCATTTCTCATCCTCCTCAGTTCCCTCATCAAAATCCAAACCAGTTCCAATATGGTCAAAGTGGTGGTAACATCCATCAACCTTATCCTTTTGTTCCTCAACCCCAAAGGAACAATCCTCCTCCTGGATTCCACTATCCTAATGAGCCTTCCCAATTCCCCACCCAATACAATCACTTTCCCAAGAACCAAAATCAAGGCCAACCCAATTTGGGACAAGCCTCTTCTTCTAAACAACCATGGGAAAGTGTTGTAGAGGATCTTGCTTCCTTCACCCGTTCTAGCCTCAAGAACATTGAAACCCAAATAGGTCAACTTGCATCCCACCTTAGCCAGCAACAACCATCCAATTCATCCCAACTCCCAGCTCAACCATTACCCAACCCTAAGGGTAATGTAAGTGCAATTGCACTTAGATCGGGAAAGCAAATTGTTATGCCCCATGATGATTGCTCTACCTCACCTTTCAATGTTGATCTAGAAAATGAAAAGAACAAAAAGCTGTAAAAGGAACTTGAATCCACTCCTTCACCTCCTTCCATTCCTCTAAGGAACCCAATTCCTTTTCCTCAAGCCATCTCCAAGCCTAAGAAGTCCTTTGAACCTGATCCTGAAATGCTTGACATGTTTAGATGTGTTGAAGTGAACATCCCCCTCTTAGATGCCATCAAACAAATCCCTAAGTATGCCAAGTTTCTTAAGGAATTGTGCACCCATAAGAGGCAACTTAGGAACATTGAAAATGTTTCAACTCAACAGTCCATTCCCATGAAGTGCAAAGATCCAGGGACCTTCACAGTTCCATGTCAAATAGGGAGTTACAACTTTGATGATGCACTCATAGACCTTGGAGCCTCAATAAATGTCATGCCCAAATCCATTTTCTCCAACCTTGGTCTAGGTCCCTTGCACCCAACGGGTGTTGTCATTCAATTAGCCAATCGAAGCACTACCAGTCCTGAGGGGATAATTGAGGATGTTCTTGTTCGGGTCAATGATCTTATCTTCCCAGCTGATTTCTATGTCCTTGACATGGAAGGTGAGACGACCTCTTCTCGATCTCCCCTAATTCTAGGAAGACCATTCCTCATGACTGTGAGAACCAAGATTGATGTCCATTCAGGCATCTTATCCATGGAATTCGGTGACCAACTGGTCAAGTTCAACATTTTCCAAGCCATGCGATACTCATCTGAGGATCACTCTGCATTCTCAATACATGCTTTTGAGGACACTTCTAAGATTCAATCGAACCCCAATCCACCATGTTCTTCATGTTATAATTATAAAGGATCTTGTGAAATCTGCACCATGATTAACAAAGTCATAAATGGTGAAGTTGATGTGGACCTCTCATTCATAGACTCCATCAATCTAGAGGAACTTGAAAACTCTCTTGAATCCCACATCAACTCTGATCTCTATTGCTCTACCTTGGACAGTGTTGAGGAAAATGATCCAAACCCATCTGGAATCCCTTCTCCTGCTCCTAACTTGTCTAGCTCTCAAATCAAGGATGAAACTGATCTAAAACCACTTCCTTCACACCTCAAGTATGCATTCCTTTTCCATGATCCCTCCTACCCTGTCATTATCTCTGCTTCACTTTCTGAAACTGAGGAGTCCCAACTTGTTCAAGTGTTAGAGGAAAACAAAAATTCCTTAGGTTGGACCCTAGAGGATATTCCAGGAATCAACCCTGCCCTTTGAATGCATCACATCCATCTAGAGGAATCATCCAAACCAATTAGGCAACCTCAAAGAAGACTCAATCCACTCATACTTGAGGTAGTTAGGGAAGAGATTACCAAGCTTCTTCAAGCTGGTATTATCTACCCAATTTCTGATAGTGAATGGGTTAGTCCAATTCAAGTCGTTCCTAAGAAGGGCGGGATAACAGTTGTCACAAATGAACATGGAGAAGTGGTCACAACTCGAGTGAAAAACAAATGGCGTGTATGCATCGATTATCGCAAACTGAATGCTGAAACACGAAAAGATCACTACCCACTTCCTTTCCTTGACCAAATTCTTGAGAGATTGGCCGGAAAGTCACACTATTGATTTCTTGATGGTTACACCGGCTACTTCCAAATTCCAATCGCACCTCAAGACCAAGAAAAGACCACATTCACTTGCCCCTTTGGAACCTATGCCTATAGGCGAATGCCTTTTGACCTTTGTAATGCTCCTGCAACATTCCAGTGGTGTATGATGAGTATCTTTTCTGAATTCATTGAGAATTGCATGGAGGTCTTCATGGATGACTTTACCATTTATGGTGAGTCATTTGAATCTTGCTTACATTCACTCTCTTTGGTCCTTCAAAAGTGTGTCAAGTGCAACCTTGTGCTGAATTTTGAAAAATGTCACTTCATGGTTTCAAATGGGATTGTTCTAGAGAACATAATTTCTCAAGAGGGTATCCAAGTTGATCCAGCCAAAATTGAGGTGATCCAATCACTTCCTGAACCCAAATCAGTTCGAGACATTCGGTCCTTCCTTGGTCATGCCGGTTTCTATCGGCGATTCATTCAGAACTTCAGCAAGATTTCCCTCCCACTCACTTGTTTACTTCAAAATGACGTCACATTCAATTTTGATGAGGCTTGCAAGAGAGCCTTCATTGAACTCAAATCTTCTCTCACATCTGCTCCAATAATCCAACCCCCAGATTGGTCCTTACCATTTGAATTGATGTGTGATGCTTCTGATAGGGCCATTGGGGCTGTTCTTGGTCAAAGAAGAGAAAACATTCCTCATGTCATCTTTTATGCCTCAAAAACATTGGATGAAACTCAATCACACTACACTGTGACTGAAAAAGAACTTTTAGTTGTGGTTTTTGCCTTGGATAAATTCCGGCCCTATCTCTTAGGTGCCAAAATCATCATCTTCACGGACCACTCAGCATTAAATTTCTTACTTAAGAAAAGTGATTCCAAACCAAGGCTAATAAGATGGATTTTAATGCTCCAAGAGTTTGACCTTGTGATAAAAGATAAACCTGGAAAAGAAAACCCTGTGGCTGACCACCTGAGTAGAATTTCTAATTCTTCTCATTCTAAAATAATTGATCCTGAATTTCCAACTGAACACCTCTCCTCTCTCACTCCAAAGTTACCATGGTATGCCCCAATTGTCAATTACTTGGTTTCCTGTGTTTTCCCTGAATATTTTTCAAAAGAACAAAAAGAAAAGATGAAAAGTGATTCAAAGCATTATTTTTGGGAAGATAATAAACTTTGGAAAACCGGGGCTGACATGGTAATTAGGAGATGTGTTGATGAAACTAAACAATCCTCCATCTTGGAATTATGCCACTCAATGCCTGGAGGTGGCCACTTTGGACCACAAAGGACTTCTCGAAAGGTCCTAGATTCTGGATTCTTTTGGCCTTCACTCTTCAAGGACTCACACGAGTTCTGTCAATCATGTCCCACTTGCCAAAAGTTTGGCACAATTTCCAAAAGAAACGAAATGCCTCAAAATCCATTAATCTTCTGTGAGCTCTTCGATGTTTGGGGCATCGATTTCATGGGACCTTTTCCCCCTTCCAATGGATTATCCTACATTCTCCTTGCTGTTGACTATGTTTCTAGGTGGGTCGAGGCCAAACCCACTAGGAAAGATGATGCTCAAACTGTGAGTGAGTTCCTCAAAACCCATATCTTTCATCGATTCGGAACACCACGTGCTTTGATAAGTGACTTAGGAACTCATTTCTGTAATAGAACCATGGAGTCACTTTTGAAAAAGAATGGGGTTGTACATAAAACATCCACTGCATATCACCCTCAAACAAATGGAATGGCTGAACTTTCTAACAGAGAAGTGAAAATAGTGCTTGAAAGAATTGTTAAGCCCACAAGAAAAGACTGGCCCGATAGACTTGGTGAAGCACTTTGGGCCTATCGAACAGCCTATAAGACACCCATTGGGATGTCTCCATTTAGGCTAGTTTTTGGTAAAGCCTGTCATTTACCAGTTGAAATCCAACATAAGTCATTTTGGGCTGTCAAAACTTGTAATTTTGATTGTGAAAAATCTGGTGAAGAAAGATTGTTGCAGTTGACTGAATTGGAGGAGCTTCGACTCGATTCGTATGAGAACTCCATTCTCTACAAAGAAAAGTCAAAGTCACTCCATGACAAGCACATTCTTCGAAAGGTATTTCATGAAGGTGAAAAGGTAATGCTCTTCAATTCTCGATTTCGACTTCACCCAGGTAAGCTCAATTCTCGTTGGGATGGACCTTTTATTATTACTAATGTTTACCCATTTGGTGCAGTGCAAGTCCAAGACCCTTCTTCAAAAAGAATATTCACGGTTAACGGACATCAGTTAAAGCATCACCATGAGAGGTCTCACAATCCAGGAACCACGTCGACTTCCATCAAAACCCCATCCACTTCAATAGAACCACCACTGGATGGAGACCCGCCAAATCCAAACCAGGGGGCACCTCTTTCCCTTTAACTCTCTCTTTCCTCAAACTCTCTTCCCTCTCTTCTTCTCTCTATTTCTTCTTCTTCCTCTCTCCCTCTCATTTTTTTTACAACATTCTTCCACAACCTTTTTTCTATTTTCTCTTTTGTGTGGATGTGTCATTAAAAAAAATTAAAAAAAATTCATTAAAAAAATGAAAATTAAAAAAGGGGTGTCATAATTACTCATCATCCAATATTGAAATTCTGTCCAACCATTTTTGGGGAGTCAAAGGGCTTGTTTTAAACTCAAATATATTGAATTTTTATCTCAAACTTGGGTAAACAATTTTGTGTCAATAACAAACATTTTGAATGAACAATTTTTGGTGGAAAAAGATTCTCCCCTACCGTGAGGAATAACATTAGCCTTCATGCCAAGGTCATCTATGGCCATCTTTTTCATTGTGTGTCTTCACCACTGATTGTGAGTCTTGAGTTTGTGGACCTTCGAGCTGAATTTCCATCTTTTGTGTGCATTAATATGATAGAGGCATTTTCTAAGCCACGTGAGAATCAGAATAGCCAAATAGCCTCCCGTTACCCTTACATTGATCCTACTTTTGAAAGCCCCTTTGAGCCTATGAAAACCTTTATTTTGATAGCCACATTACAAGCCTAATACCTTGTCCCACCCAACATCTTCATGGATTTTCATTGTACAATTTATTGAAATTTAAGTGTGGGGGGAATGGACTTCATTTTTGGGCGTACTTTCATTGATTTCCAATGTGTCATCATATGCTTGAGGGCAAGCATCCATTCAAGTGTGGGGGAGAGGTTGTAATTCTGTGAGCTTTGGGGTGTATATGTGTAATTTTCATTTGTACAAAAGTCATTGAAAAGTGTTCAAAAAAAATGAAAAAAAATTATAAAAAAATGAAAAAAAAAGGAATGGGTTGTGTCTTGGGTGGGTCAAAATTCATTCATCATCAACCTTTGATCGTGTTATAACTACTAAAATTAGTTCCATGAGAAGATAAAACATGGGTTGGGAGATGACTGTGAGACTTGTTTCAAGCACAACTTTCGAAAAAAAAGCAAAAAAAGAAAAAAAGAACACTTGAATCATCTTGTATTGTGTCATTATTGGAAGTCTTCCATGTTGTACATATTCCATCATCTCACCCTATTCCATTTTCTATCTCCCTCACTTTTCATTCATCACACATTCATGCCCTTGTAAATATGTGTTTCTATTTCCTTTCAAATCAAATTTCAAAAAAATGTGCATTGATTTTTCCATATTGGTGTTTTTAACCCCTCTTTTCCTTTGGACATTATATACCTACCGTCCCATAGCCACTGAAAACCCCCTTAAAAGACCTCTTGATTCTTGTACACATTAGATTTGGGAATGGAAGCTGAGAGCTCTTACAAACTCTTGATTTTCACTTTTTGTTGGTGAATGAGTGAACCTCCTAAAATACATTTTTATCATCTTGAGAGGAGTAAGTTTTGAGTGCCTACATTTTCCAATTCAAACCTTGAACATGAAAAAATGAATTGTTTCTGATGCATTATTGTGAACCAAATTTGTGATGGAATTCAATATGGATGAGTGAAATAGTCTAAACCTCCCCTGATTGGAGAAAACAAAATTTTAATATTTGTTGGTGAGTGAAAATGATTTTGTCATGTTTTTATATTTGTTGCACATGAGGACACGCGCAAATCTAAGTGTGGGGGAGTTGATGTTATTAATATTTTCATGACTTATTATATTCCCCCTTTACTTATTTTATATGAAATGTGCATAATTTGTGTGAAATATTAATGTTTTAATATTAAGTATAATATTTGAGCATTTTTAGAAGTAGTCAAATTGAGTCAGTTTAATGTTTTAATTATAACTATCACTATACTGATCCAAATTGTGTGGTTCTTCTTTTGTAGGATTCTCCTTTCAATATATAACATTTCATTAGAAGGCACCATGATCCAATTCTGCCATTTGAAGGGTCATATGGTCCTCACAAACAAGACCAAAGAATCTGTGAACAAACTGGACCAGCCTTGAAGATTTATTTACTGGGCTCAATACAGAAGTCCAAAAACCTTAACTCTCCACCATAATTCGGGGGACACTACATGTCATCTTGGATAAAAATTTCATGGCCCAAATCCAAGTACAAGGGGCCCAAATAAATCTTTGAAGTCCAGCCCACCATTCTGGCCGAGAATGAAAATCAGTATAGTATGAATGACATATCTCCTGATGTGATCATCCAAGAGAGCTGAGATTTTTCAGTGTTAAAGAGGAGATTTAGGTGGCCGACTTTGTTGAAGAAACCATTCGGATTTGAAGGCATCTTAATATTCAAAAACCCTTTCACATTATGCACTTCAAAAAGACTGGATTGAAATGGACAGTTTATGTTTGTTTATGAAACCGGCCATAACTTTTTATCCTTACGTCCAAATGACTCCAAATTTTGAGAGTAGTCGGCCAACATTATTTTCTACAACTTTGAAGAAGGAGATATTTGAAGATTCGGCTTTCTGAATTTCCAAATTGGCGATGCAAGTGGAGGGACATATTGGGAATTCAGACAGCCGAATCTTCAAATATCTCCTTCTTCAAAGTTGTAGACAATAATGTTGGCCGACTACTCTCAAAATTTGGAATCATTTGGACGTAAGGATAAAAAGTTATGGCCGGTTGCATAAACAAACATAAACTGTCCATTTCAATACAGTCTTTTTGAAGTCCATAATGTGAAAGGGTTTTTGAATATTAAGATGCCTTCAAATCCGAATAGTTTCTTCAACAAAGTCGGCCGCCTACATCTCCTCTTTCACACTGCAAAATCTCAGCTTGCTTGGATGATCACATCAGGAGATATGTCATTCATACTATACTGATTTTCATTCTCGGCCAGAATGGTGGGCTGGACTTCAAAGATTTATTTGGGCCCCTTGTACTTGGATTTGGTCCATGAAATTTTTATCCAAGATGACATGTAGTGTCCCCCGAATTATGGTGGAGAGTTAAGGTTTTTGGACTTCTGTATTGAGCCCAGTAAATAAATCTTCAAGGCTGGTCCAGTTTGTTCACAGATTCTTTGGTCTTGTTTGTGAGGACCATATGACCCTTCAAATGGCAGAATTGGATCATGGTGCCTTCTAATGAAATGTTATATATTGAAAGGAGAATCCTAAAAAATAAGAACCACACAATTTGGATCAGTATAGTGATAGTTATAATTAAAACATTAAACTGACTCAATTTGACTACTTCTAAAAATGCTCAAATATTATACTTAATATTAAAACATTAATATTTCACACAAATTATGCACATTTCATATAAAATAAGTAAAGGGGGAATATAATAAGTCATGAAAATATTAATAACATCAACTCCCCCACACTTAGATTTGCGCGTGTCCTCATGTGCAACAAATATAAAAACATGACAAAATCATTTTCACTCACCAACAAATATTAAAATTTTGTTTTCTCCAATCAGGGGAGGTTTAGACTATTTCACTCATCCATATTGAATTCCATCACAAATTTGGTTCACAATAATGCATCAGAAACAATTCATTTTTTCATGTTCAAGGTTTGAATTGGAAAATGTAGGCACTCAAAACTTACTCCTCTCAAGATGATAAAAATGTATTTTAGGAGGTTCACTCATTCACCAACAAAAAGTGAAAATCAAGAGTTTGTAAGAGCTCTCAGCTTCCATTCCCAAATCTAATGTGTACAAGAATCAAGAGGTCTTTTAAGGGGTTTTTCAGTGGCTATGGGACGGTAGGTATATAATGTCCAAAGGAAAAGAGGGGTTAAAAACACCAACATGGAAAAATCAATGCACATTTTTTTGAAATTTGATTTGAAAGGAAATAGAAACACATATTTACAAGGGCATGAATGTGTGATGAATGAAAAGTGAGGGAGATAGAAAATGGAATAGGGTGAGATGATGGAATATGTACAACATGGAAGACTTCCAATAATGACACAATACAAGATGATTCAAGTGTTCTTTTTTTCTTTTTTTGCTTTTTTTTTTGAAAGTTGTGCTTGAAACATGTCTCACAGTCATCTCCCAACCCATGTTTGATCTTCTCATGGAACTAATTTTAGTAGTTATAACACGATCAAAGGTTGATGATGAATGAATTTTGACCCACCCAAGACACAACCCATTCCTTTTTTTTCATTTTTTTATAATTTTTTTTCATTTTTTTTGAACACTTTTCAATGACTTTTGTACAAATGAAAATTACACATATACACCAGTGGAGGGACAGATTGGGAATGCAAACAGTCCACTCCTTGGGCTATAAATACTCTCTCCTTCTCTCCTTGAGAGGGGTTGGCATTTCAGAAGAGAGGAGATCATATTGGCACGACCAAAGCTTTGCCAAAGGCTTGGGAGGACCTGCCATACTCATGTTTTCACTTGAGAGACCTTTCCTCCTCTCTTTTTTTTCACTTACTTTTGTGTTCTTCATTTTGGTAATTTTGTAAGTCCTTTATTTTGTAATTCTGTTTTAATAAAAGTTTCTTCTTCAATATCTCTTATTATCCTCCACCTTCTGTAGTATAATATTCATGGTCTTAAAATAGTTTGAATCATTTTAAATTACAGTACCTTATCTTGCTTCCTCATTCAATCGAAATTCCATTTTTGATTCTCAAAATATTTCGTGTGTGTGTTCGGCACACTACTCTTATCTTGTCCCTTTCTTTTTCTTCTCTTTATAATTCATCACCATAAACATATATTACCAGATTAATAAACATCATAATGGCTGAGTAAATTTCTCATTGGGGTGAGTTTTAATTTAGGTATGTTAAGCGATTGAGAGCTTTTGCTCGATGAGTATTCGTTGAATTAACATTGTGTATGTTGGACTTAGCATGTCATGGATTAATGACTTGATTTGTTTAACGTGTAGTTTCCATGGATTATTGGAACCATAAATACACTACCATAAACAATATTTGATCAAGATTATAACCCTAAGTTAATTTAGGGCTTGGATTAAAGCCTTAACACTTAGGAATTCTAATCAACATCATCTTGTGACATGGGTGTTAATTTAAATGCAATATAAAGCAAAGCTCAAGGATATCACAAGCTTAACTAACCTAATGATGAACTCACCCCAATCTTTATCAACTTGTTAAATTGAACATCATTCATTAAACATTTAAATTAAGCTCTGCAAACAAACCCCCCCAATCAAAATACAATCAACTAAAAACAATCGACTATTACGAAGTACCATCGCCGAGGATTCGACCCGAGTGCTGCTATACACATTAGCAGAGCACCAGAACTTTGATCGGTCGATAGGCGACAATCGGCCGTGCGTTTCAGATATCACGTGAAAACAGGCACCACTGTCAACAACCCAACAAGAATCATCAGAAGAAATATTAATGGAGTCATGAACAATAACAAGATTGTTGGATTGGTGTAGCCCGATCCGTTTTGGATGATGATTGGGTCAAATAATTATGACCCATACTGCGCATCAGGCCGCAACTCTACGGGTTGAGCTTTTGGCATGACTACTGTAGCAGGTCAGACTTTGGAGTCAACAGTACTATAGTGACGCGGACTTCCAGCCGCCAACCACTATAGCATCTTGGACTTGAGTGGACTTGGGACTGTAGTGATGCATACTTCTTGCCACCTTTCACTATAGCATAATGGACTTCATGTGCGGTTGTAAGAATAGTACTTTGTACGCCTTATTAGCTCATTTCAGGATAGGGTTTTATGTGTGCTTGAAAACTCTGAAATTTCATTGTAAATTGTGCTCTCGAATCATAGTGAAAGTCTACCTCTCCGTGGATGTAGGGATCATTTCCCGAACGTAAATATTTGTGTCCAAGATCTTCTTATTCTTCTTTTTTTTTCTTTTACTCTTTTGTGAATCGTTTTACGCTTCATTGCTCCCGACATTTCCGCAACAAAGATCACTCCCTGTAGCAGCGGCGACACGATCATCTTCATCACCATTTTTATTCTGCGGATTTTCCTTAATTCTATTTTTACTTTTTAGTTGATAACAAAACTTCTTAACATGTCCGTTATTACCATAATGATGACATTCAAATTCTCTCTTCTTCGACCTGGATTTGCTTCTGTCTTTTCTCTTACAATGACTATTATGTCCCTGATTCTTTTCCTGGATTCTCCCCCCATTCTCTATGACTAAAAGCTTTGAAGAAGATTTCTCCTAAGTACGTCTCTTGACCTCTTCATTTAAAACAGTAGACTTAACAAAACTGAATGTCACAACACAATTAGAAGCAGAACTGATTAAAGTAACAGGTAAATTTTCCCAAGAATCAGGTAAAGTGTTAAGCAAAAAAAGAGCTAAAACCTCATCTTCAAAATTAATACACATACCAGATAATTGATCAAAACATCCCTGATATTCACTCAACTGGTCAGAAATAGACATGTCTTCTTTGTACCTCAAATTCATCATTTGTTTGAGAAGAAACAACTTATTGTTTCCTATCTTGGAAGCATAGGTAGTCTCAAGCTTCTCCCACAAAGATCTGGTGTGAGAGATGTTGACAATATGATTCATCACGTTGTCTTTGAACCACAGGCGAATGAAAACGCAAACCATCTCATGCTCAAACGTCCCTTCTTCATCTGACATTCTTTCTGGCTTATAAGTACTAAACACCAGAAGATGCATTCGCTTGACAAAAAACAGATCCTTTATTTTTAATTGTCACATATAGTAGTTGGTACCATTCAACAAAATCATCCGATTGTAATCGGCTTCCATAATATATATGAATTAAAAATCAAACCCTTTGATACCAGATGTTGGGAAAGACGACAAACAATGAACGCACAAACAAACACCAAAGCAAATGTGCGGCGAAAAACAATTTTCTTTCCCTTCAAAGAAGCCTATAAAAATTAAGTGGATGCGCAACAAGTAAATATATGCGTGTAGAAAATAAATGTTGACACCATAAATTTTAATGTGGAAAAAATCAATGAGGGGAAAACCATGAGACTTAGTCCAAAAAGCAGATCCACTATAATCAATGAGTATGCGATAGAGACTCCCAAAAATAAAAGGGATCTCAAAAGTATAACCCTCTGATACAGCAGAAGAAGATCTCAATGGACAAGGGAGGTGGAAAGAAAATCTGACAAAAAGAACGTTGTTCGAGAAAGAAGAGCAAACAATAAATCTGACCATACGGATTTGAATATCGTTGACTGAATAATCAGGTGCTAAAAAATCACCAAGATCATAAGAAAAATGATCGTCAATCAAAGTTGGTCACAAAATTGGGATTTGCTCTCTATATTGACGTTGTGCTACTAGGTCTGTCTGTTGCCTCCTTTTTAAATGAAGAAATGTCCGTGTGACCCAAAAACACGTCTTCGCATTTTTTTTTCTTTTTAAAACCATGTGGTGTGCCAATTGAGGAGCCCCCCTCCCCCCAACACGGTTTCCCATCCAAGTGGTCATTTTTAAAATGTGTTTTTAAGGATTTTATGTGACTCCATCCCAATTTGAACATTCCCATCAAGGAAGGTATTGATTTCATTTTGATTAAACTTCATCTTTCCATAAATATTAAATTTGCCAAATGTGGTATCTCTACAAATTATTGGCTTTTGATAACTGAATGTATCAATCTGTATTTTGTATCCTTTAACAACTTTGAGGTACCCTATGAATATGCAATCGAGATCTCCTGGATCTGATTCATCTGTTTTAGTATAAACATTAGTTACTGAACAAAAATTTCTCAAAGTCACATGAAAGTGGGTTCTCAGTCCAAATTTCCTGAGATGTTTTAAAATTAATAGTTGATGGTTCATAAGGTGAATAATCATTGTTTTAGCTTTTCCCCAAAATAGTGTGGGCATACATGAATACAAGCATACACCAAATGCTTATGATATACCATCCTTTCAATTAAGTCTTTCTATAGAGGGGTTTCCCTCACAATCTCATGTCCTGAAATCCCATTATCCATATAGAATTGTACAAACCCGACTTCATAAACACACTAAATAATTATCATTTTTAAGTATTTTTACCATTTTTGTTGGAGTAAGTTTCATCCATTTGTTTACATCCTTTAAAACAACTAAAACTAAGTTCCATCATAAATGGTGATAAGAAATAACTTCTAACAACATCCACCGTTACGTGTACTGATATTCTAAAAGAGTTAGAAAGAGACGCCAACATGTCCTCATATTCTATGTCATTGAAGGATTTGGTCTTTTATATCAATGTGCAAAGTTACATAAATGAATCTCATCCCAAAGGATCCAAAAAGAGCCTTTAGTAATTTTGATAAACTACGCCTCATACATAAAGGTATAGACCCTTTAGTTAATCAAAGGTAAAGAAATAAGAATTGAGATTAATTATATATTTAATAAATAAATTTGCATTAATTTAAATTATATATATATATATATATGGAGGATAAATTATTTGGACTAAAAAGAATAAAAATAACAAATATAAATATGTTACAAATTATAATAATCCGAAAATAGGTTAGAAGAGGAAACATCAAAAGAAACCATATCTGATGATTAAAAAACAAATCCATCTCTTCTATTTTTATTAATCACGGGGCACCGCACCCGCGCTTGTCTCTTCTTCTCCTCCTCTTTGTCCTGCAGCCCCCCAACCCCAAGCCCCCCTCCATGAATACACAGAGCCGTAAGACAGCGCCATCAACAGTATGGCAGCCTGCTCCTCTTCCCCCAGCTTCTTCTTCCTCTGTTTCTCCGCGACCTTTCGCTTCAACGAATCCTCCAGCCTAATGCTGCTACCGTCGATGCCGTTCTTGCTCTTTCCCTTTCCCCGATCCCCAAGAACCGCCCTCCTATTCTTCCGGCTTCTTATTCCGCAGGCGTTGCAGAGAGACTGCCAAAATAGTAATAATAAAAGATGCAGATCCAGTGTCAGAGGATATGAGAGAATCAGCAGTGAAGGATCTAGATCGGACGAGCACCTTCGGACCGGCGGGGCCGCCTCTCCAGAGCGGTGTCTTGGTAGTCCCGCAGTCAGCGCAGCTCTTCTTCGGGACCTCGATCCCTTCCCACTGGTCGGCTGTTGAGATCTCGGCTTGTGATACCTGCAACGACAAGATCGAGTCCGGTCAGAAGAAACAAACCGAGCAGCAGAGACGAGACGGTGAAACGCTGATCACGCACTGTTTCGCTCAGATCCGTGATCTCCATCGCTGTGTATCAGAAGATCTGGAGGAGCCACGATGGGAACGCAGACGACCGGGAGAGAATCGAGCTCGGCTCACGACTGGTAGGTAGCTCAGGAAGCAGGCCCCGAGTGGATTCAGAAACCCCGATCCAGCAGCATGGATGGATGTGATCGGAGGAAGGAGAAGAGGGAACGAGGAAAGCAAGGAAGAACGCAGACACAGCAGAGCAGAAAATGGAAGCAGTGCAAAACAGAGAAGGTGGAGATTGAGGGAATGGATGATTTTCCAATGGAAACCAACCGACGATCAGTCGGGGCCAAAAATGGAGGGAAATCAAGTGAGTAGGTGCCGGCGGCGACCGGCGGCGACCGGCGGGACTGAGATCGGTGTCGGAATCCGCCGGGAGGAAGAGAAAGAGATAGAGGAAAGGGGGAGGAACGAGCGGACAGAGATAAGCCTTCAGCCGATTTGGGGAAAGAGAAAAGATTATAAGCCGACCGGGCAAAACCCTAGCGCCCTTGATTGTGAAATGACGATATAGCCATTGGGTTTTGATTTACGCTCCCAACTTCACCCGCCAAAATTTCCCTTTAACGGACGTTTTTTTGAATTTATTGAAATTTTTACCCATAAATTACACCCGGTTTGTTTTTTTTAACAGGCCGGATCCTTTTTTTTTGCGGGTCTAAGAGGCCCGGATCCGATTTTTATTATTATCATTTAAATGACCCATGTCCCATTCATGTTTGGGTATAATGAAACAATTAATTAAACAGGTCAAGTTTGTGTTAAATATATCCATGCTCATGTTTGTGGTGGACACTACATGAACGCGACCCACCAACATGAATCACCAATCATAATACAAGCAAAAGTGGGGAAAAAGAAACGAATGGCTAGGTTCAACAAATAACACATATAAAAACACATAAACGAATCAAGAAAAACAAAGACGAGAAATATTGAACATCATTGCAAACCCCAACATAATCAGTGTCTTCCTTATGAGACGACTAGTCTGAACTTTCATTCAACAAGTCCAATTTATGACTTGATGAACGGGTTTGATGCCTTCCCAAAACAACGACAATATCTTGCTTTGAAGAAAAATCCGAGTAGACCCCCCGCTTAGAAACTTCTCAAGAAAACACACTTTTCTTGGAAGATTTCTTCATTTTTTATTTACTATTCATGGAAGCCACTGGAAAAAGATCGTCTTTATCAGAGATTCAAGGGTGCTAAACAATTTGTGAAAATCCACCAGAGAAGTGGATACTTGCACACAAGCTTCCTAGAAAACCGTATTCAAATCTTGTTATTGGGGCTGTACTTAGACAACACAAACACCCGATCGAGTCAGTGAGGGAACAACCGATGCATAGGAAACACAAGGGAAAACTAAAATTGCCCCTCGATATCTGTCACACGCACAATGCCATTTTTAGGTATGGATTTCATTATTCATTTAGTTTTTATTATTCTCATTTGTTTGAGTCCTTTTTCATTAAATTTGATATTTTAGGGAGATGTTGGGTGTCACATGACTAGCGCACAATTAGAGCTAACCGTGTAGCAAAACAGTGTGTTCTCCCCATGTTCTTAAAAATGTGCTTTTTCAGAAATTCCCCTAGTCATTTAAAACCCTAATTCCCTTGGTTTTCTCCTCACTTCGAACCTCAAGCCTCCGCGCACGTTGAGCTCTCCACTCCTCTCTTATTGTGTCGATTTCAAGTGAACTTTTCATCAAGAATCACTTGGAAATATCTCGTAAGTGGTCTTCAGCTTCTTCTTTGGTTATATTCCCCTCTCTTCTATGGTTTTCTCTTTACCCCGAGGCCATGATGGGTTAGGGTTTACTTGGTTGGCCCTAATGAGAGGGGTTTCTGGTTTTAGGGTTTTCTCTTTCCTTCCAAGGATCCCTTCATCGCATTTTAAGTGGATTCACCTTGACTGCATTGTTAAAGGTATAGATGATTTCATAAGTTGGCTTTGTTATATGAACCTCGGGTGCTTTCTTGCTTTTAAAGAATGATTATAATGGTTTTAAAGCATGTTTCTCAAATCTTTGAAATCTTTTCTATATGATATAAATGTTTAAAATTTCTCTCTTTTGAATTTTGGAAATCAAATGGATTTAAAAGACATGCTTTGTATATGAAATTGTTAACTACACTTGTTGTGTTTGATGGAATGCCCCATTTGAAGTGGAACATGGTTGCTGACAGCCCATGGGGCATCGTTAAATCCTACGAGGCTAACCAAATTTAGTAATTTATACAGACTCACACAACTTAACTAAAAATATAGTATCGAGCCAGTCCAAGTATCGAACCCACAGGGATGATCCATATATTCTAAATTAATTAAGGAAACTAGAATTGAAATTGGTTGGTTTGTTTAAAGAGAGAAAGAAACGACATGATTGATTGGGTTGAATATCACGATGTGAGACATGTCAGTTTCAATGATTTTTAGGTTCATGTGCCAAGAATTCGATTGATACAGGTTTATTCAGTTTTGGGTGTCGGAATTGGGTCAACAGAGATCCTTGGTATGACATCTCGCCTTTTTATTACATAACTTTCCATTACATTTTACAAACGGGGGATCTTTAAAGTCTAGTGTCTTGGAAATTAAGAACATAATACATGAAAAATTAAAACACTCTTTTAAATCCCCTTGAAAAAGCTTCTTGAAAAGTTCATCCTATGTATAATTACTGCATCTCATAACCTGGAGACGTACATCAAAGGAAAGAGTGAGTAGAAAGCCTAATAAGGAAAGCAAGGGAATTAGTTTACTTGTGATATCAATAAGAACTTGATGAAAAACATAAAGACATGAGAAATGGAAGAAGAGACATACCATAAAAAAAGAACATGAATCACAACTTGAATATGTGGCTACAATATTTAATTTAGACATTCATGAACATATCACCAAGGTTCATCCCCAAGGTGTCATAAAAAATTACCAGGGTTATTCACCAAGGTATCGTGGAACTTGTCATCTTTAGAGATTAAATTCTTTACCCAATGCATTGGAGCACTATCAGGGATAACCCTTAATATGTATTTATTTTCATGTGATCCATATATATAATAATCATAAATTTCATAAATAACTCATAGAGAGTAAAAGAAATGAGTTTCACTTCAAAATCGTGACGTTTTAAAAGTGCTTAAAAACTTGATCATTATATCATTTATAACCCATGGAAAAGGAATGAGGGTTTCAAGTATGTCAATTCTAGAATCAAATATATCATTTTTATGTATTTATAAATACCCCTAAAAACTAAATAGGTTTGAGTATTTATATAAATAAAATAAGAGAATTTCTTGAGAAAAAGAGAGAGATTTTGAGACGAAAATTCTGCAGCATAACAGCTATACAACATGGTTTTAGAAAATATTAAAAAGAGAGGGGACAATGGTCACCCACTCATAAATAACTCATAATAAAGTATGGTTAGAGAATAAACAATAAATAAGATCATGGTATGGATATTTTAATGACATACCACATGAAAAGGAAACTTGAAAGAAAAGTGAAGATGCGATTTCTTTTACGAAAAATTCGGCAGCCTAATGATGTCGCTTAAAAATTCATAAAATCAATTAATGATATTGGAAAAGGTCTCTCATCAATTGGACATTAAATGGATAATAATAACTATATAGAATAATATACCCCCACATAATAAAATGGAAACTAGAAACATAACATAAAGGAAGTCATGACTAAAAGAGGAGGGTGGAAGATTCCCTTACCTTGAAGAGTAACTTCAAAAGATCGAAGGTTGGGACCTTGGGGGGATTGAGGGAACCTTGGGAGGAATCCTTGGGAGGTAAAAATACCAGATCTTTGTTGAGGAGGAATTTTAATAGAATTAATGAAGGAATGGCTTGGTATTTATAGCAAAAGTGAGGGAATATTTTATTAATTTTCAAGGGACACCTCATCGGTGATATTTAAAAAACCATGGGCTTACCCATGGTATTTTCCCATGGTATTAGCCACTTGGGAAACCTCATAACATATATTACTATTCACAAGTTGACCAGAATTATTACATCATGTTTACATCATTAATGATGTCATTAAACACACCGAAACTCAAAACTGTATTTTTGTTATTCACTGAAAATTCAACTGTTTCAGAAAAATCCCAAAAATTCACCCTAACCATTTTTCGATGTGTAGAATCCAAAATTTAAATCCATTTTATAAAAATTAATTTAATTTTAAATTAAATTAAATAAACAAAATACTAATACTTGACTAATAATTTCTAAAACATTTATTTACTTATATTATGATATAATTATATCACATTACCACTTATGATGACTAAACTATATTTATACCTCATTAGGCGATGTAACTATGCCATTGGTAAAATTACCATTCATAAAGGTAAACTACTATTCCAAAAGGTAAAGTTACTGTTCACTAAAAAAATATTTTGATCTCATTGAACCACATTTTTCACCCTGATTATAACCATGTATGTCCGATTTTCGAAAATCATATCACAGAAAAAGTTATCCAATAATAAAACGTTTTTATACTATTCATCAAAATAAAAATATTCATTAAATACCATTCATCAAGAAAACACTATTCATCCACCACTATTCATCAAATAAAATACTATTTATCGAAAAATTGAAACTTCTTAGAAAACTACTAAAAATTCACCCAAGATAAATTTTGATATTTGGAATTCAAAAATGATGTTTATTTAACCATAATAATTATCTAAGTATGAGAAATTTGACTTTTAAATATAAAAATCCTTAGTTATTAAAAATAATAGTAGATAGAAAATGAATAGTGAAATTGCATAGTGAAATTTTTGACATAAAAAAAGTAAAATTATTTTTCTTTTAAATTTTAAAAGGGGTGTTTTATTCATAATATTTAATTAAAATAATCATTATTCCATATACCTTAATTTTCTATAATAATTATATCATTTTTGAAAACTACAATTTGGGTCCGAAGTAATTCAATGTGATTTTATTGTAAAACATAATAAAAAGTTATTAGGAGAAAAGAGATCCATAAATAAAAGAAGTACATTTTTTGGGTCGTTACACTTGGTATGATTATCTCACACAAATCCTATGATTGGACCATTGAAATGCTCATCTACTAGATTCAATCATAAAGATAGGCGACCCAAAATCTTGTTTAAACATAACCGACCTAAACTGCATAATGGTCATACACAAACTATGGAGATTAATTGATGCAACAAAATAGAACTCCTTAATTCACAAGCAATGGTCATGCAATTAAAAAATAAAGATATTTGGAATTAATAAAATGAGCTACAACAATCCAAAACATGAATAATAAAAAGAAAATAATCCCTAAGCACACATCCCTCTACAATCACATTACTTGACACTAAATGGACTACTATCTCATGCTAGGCATGATGAAAACGAGTATCATCGGTACTCGAAGAATAAAGGTGGAAAAGGTCGATAGTGAGGTCGATCTCCGGATCGTCACTCCGTCGTCTGGTGGTTGCCCCTTGGTGGTGCACTTGCTCCCTCTGGTCTAGAGTATCTTGGAAGGGCGGCTGAGGGTTCCTTATACAAGCAATCCCATTACAGAACTCGTAGCATCACATTTATTTCTTGTCTGTGCATTGACACATACACGGTGTGTAACTGGGTTACACGCCATGTAATCCAGATCCGTGTTTTCCTCCGCGCGTGTGAATCTCGCATGAATCTTGTATGTTGGTTTGACTGTCTGACTCACTTCATGATGTGAATTGGAGACTCATGACGTGTAATTTTCTTTCACGCCATCTAACCTCGTCACGACTTGTCCTGGCGGCGGCTAATTCCACTTGAAGAAGTCACGACATGAAACCATTTTTCTCTTTTTTCCAACTCCGCTTTGCCTTTAAAAATCCAATGTCATGCCGCAAGTGAAGCTCATGACGTGAAGTATCTTTAAGCTCATATTTCCCCCACTTTTCATTCCTTTCTCATAAATGTATTGTTTCCTACCACAAATAATAAAACAAATCAATTCACTCTAAAATTGGCAAGATTTATCATTTAAATACACAAATCAATACATCAAAACACTATAAAATATCAGCATAAAATACACTTATCAGTTGAAAATGATGAAATGGAAAATCTGTAAAAGGTGAATAGAACATGGGAGCCTAGGTACTTATGTGGGAGGACTATGAAAAGTACAACTAGGCATACCATGCCCTACCCAACCTTATATTATGATACAACACTGACTAACCACTTTCCTGAAACGTATAGGGTGTCATAATCTAGGGTAACCTCTTTTCACTCAGTATTGAGATTACTCTCCCAAAGGCTTGCACACGGTTGATTTTGATTGGATTGGTCACAGAGATAGTATGAGGATCCAAGTTTTTCCCCGACCTTATATACCTTAGGGATTTCCCATTGTGCTTGTTTAAATTTTTTTATTTACATGAATTTTGTTATCCTCTTTTAGACTGTTATAAATCTTGTTATCCACTCCTTGCTCATTTTAAAATGTTAAAAGCATAGTTTCCTATGTTTTTTTTTTCAAACTAGCATACTCGGTTTTGTAAACAAATATTGATTATGAAATATCTGGTGGGATACTACTGGGTTAGTTGTGCTCACAACCTATATACAACCAATGGGTATATGTAGACCATGTTTTAAAAAATACAGGTAAAGGTACAGTGTTCTTTGGCATCAATGGGTATTCATGTTAGGGGATCATGGGTCGATGGTGGTGGCACGGTGGGACTAATCCATCATGTCACACAAATATGGGTAACAATTTTTTATTCATTTTTAGTTATAGGTATTGTAACATACTCATGTATCTCTTATCTAACTTTCCATTCCATCATTTTTGTATATGTATATTTGATTACTCATTTTTTATTATGTTATGGATGATGTTTATATTATTTCATTTGGTTTCTATTTTCATTTGGAGATTTTTTATATTATGGATTTTGTATGAGTTGTTATTTAGTTTTATTTACTTGAGAGTATGGTTCACTGAAGTATGGAGAGGTTATTTTGGGTTCTTAGTTTCAACCCCCTTGATGGATTTATTTGGGAAAACTATTCCCAAGGTATGTTTTTTATGCCCATGCACTATTTTTCAGTCTATGGGGATTGGGAACGCCCTTCAAACCTTGACACATACTGGATCAGGGCCTAGATTTGTGGTAGCTCGGGTTGGTTCATGACAATATCCTTTATCAGAGGCGCAACAACAACCTCCTCAACCTCCTCATCAGAAATATCTGCTATAGTTTTGTTCAATACCACCTTCTCATCAGGTCTATGATTAGTTTCCTTGGTTGAAACAATTTGAGTAGCGATTTCAAACTATTTTTCCCTAAAAGAAATTAGTTTCCCTAGTTCCCCCTCCACTCCCTCTTCATAGGATCCTTCCTTCTTTGCCCCTAGCCCTCTGGATCCATGGTCTTCGTCGGCTCCTCTTGAGTCGACGCCCTTCTTCTCCAGGTTGACCCCTCCTGTTGGCCTGACCACCTCTACTTCTCCTTCAGGGATGCCCTCTGCAGCCTGTCCTCTTCCAGATTCCTCCTCCCCCCACCTCATCTTTGGATCTCGCCTCTCCTTAAAGAATGTCCTATGTGGATTGTCCTTCTATTGATCACAACCTTGATTCCCGGTGGTCCCCATGGTGTTGCCGCATGTGTCACACGAGGGCTCCAGGATCTCTTTGGGTGTCCCTACGTCGACCTTCACAGAGGCTTCAGTTTGCTTTAAATGGATGTCGTTATCCCATTTTAGGGCCCCTAATCCACCTTTATCCTTATTTTAGTGATTTGTGGGCTCTTGGGGTCTCTGTCTTTCAAATAATATTTCTACGATCCACATGAACTCCTCCTGCCATGTCCTTACATTGAAGGAGTATTTCATCTAGGCATGGTGTATGACCCCCCGTTCCTTGGTATTCTAGAGTTTTAGCTTGTCCAGGTGGTCCATAGATGTTAACAGGGGAAAAGAGAGCCTGATGAATGTGGTATGGATCATCCTTCTAGGGATCCCATTGCATTTCCATAATAAAGGTTTCCTCAAGGCAATCAAGGACTCCCTAGGTGGATTCCTATGCTCAGATATCAGGACTAGGAGTTGTGTAGATACTTCTATGGCCCACATATACATGGATTTGGACCTCTCTCACCCTATTTTGGACAAGCTGTCTCTTCGGGTGCAGGATTCCTCTTATTGGAACCAAGATATTTCTACCCTATTTTCCCACGTTTCGGCTCGCATTGTATTATTCAGGGCCATTCTCTGTAGGGTTTTCATCGGCATCATCAGGATGGGCATCTTCATCCTTCTCAATCTGTTGAGGTCAGAGATTTCTATGTGGCTCATCTCAATTAGGATCTCCCTAGAGTGGAATTGGAGGCGGTGTAGGCCCCTGAGGATACTCCTTTGCCCCCTCCCCCAGTTCCTGCCCCCGAGATTCCTCCTGGTCTGGTAAGGTAGGGTGTTGAGGCTCCATGTTAGGCCATAGTGACCTATATTTTGATAAGACTACCCCAATTATAGGTTGGTGTTTCCCCTTTCTTCTCTCCAACCTCATGCATCCCCTTGGGGTCTATGGCATGGATTCTTTGCATGGTCCCATCACTCTCCCCTCCGTGCTTTTGGCCTTACCTCCCCTTGACATAGTTTTTCCCCAGAGTGCTTCTATATGGGAAGATTGACCTCATGAGGAGGCTCCTTTGACATTGGTATTCCCCTATGATGGTTCCTCTACTCCTCCCTCCTTATTATATCATTTGGAACCTACAATGGGCTCTCCCCATCGGTATTCAGATGGATCAAAGAGGGGTTCAAAATCCTCCCCAGGCATGAGGGGTGGGATTCCATCCCACCTCCAAGAATATAGAATATCCCCAAATGGGTTTTTTCCTAAGTTTATCAAAGTTTACACAAGATCACAATCCAGGAAGCTAAAGGCGAGGCCACTCTCCCACTTTGAGAAGGCTATGAGTTATGGAGCCAATCCCAGAACACTCTTTTCCCAATAATTCCAATGCTCATATGGAATGCTTGTGGGATTTGATCCCAAGTCAAAATGGACTTCTTGGCCTATGAGTTCTGTAAAAACATGGTTATAATGGTTTCCATCCTTGAACATAAGCAACACCTGGGCATGATTCACTACTTCTCCAAAAAACTCAAAATGCATGGCTTCATGCATGCTGATCCTTCATACCAACACATATGGATATTCTAGAACATGAGTTTCTCAATCATTCTGATCCAGGATAGTGACCAATTTATCATGGTTAAAATGTCTCAGGGAATTCATACCTTCTTCATCTCCTTCATTTATGGGAGCTGTGGCCCCCAACAAAGTGAGAACTTGTGGAATGATCTTAACACATTTGACCCCGACAATCTTTCATGGATAGTGGAGGGTGACTTCAATATTATTGCTGATCTAGAGGAGATTAATAAAATAGGTCCTTTCCCCAGTAAATCTAGATTATAATTCACTCAATTCATGGTGGGTGGGGGTCTCATGGACCTCATATACTTAGGTGATCGTTACACATGGTGCAACAACCAATGAGGGAACCGATGATCTTGGAGCTGCTTGGATAGATGCTTTTCCAACATGTAATCCACTTCTACATTCTCCAACACTACAATGACTCACATGGTGCATGGAATTTCAGACCATTACTCATTTTTTCTCTCCCTGTCCTCCAGGAACGACCACCACAATTGGTTCAGATACTATTAACTTTGGGATGGTATCTCAGGGTTTCATAACCTGGTTAGGGACACTTGGAATGGCCCCTCCCAGGGGAACGTGTGGATTGAATTTAATAATAAGTTTGGATGAATCAAGACGAGACTTCAGGAATAATTGAGGGACATCCTTTCTTCTGACAGAGACTTGGATGCCCCCATGCAATACATTGATCACGTTGAAAAGATCCTAGAGAAGGATTGGAACGAACGAACTTTTGAGGACCTCATTAGTAGAAAAGATATTCTGGCAGACATGCTTTTGAAATAGGAGTGACTGGTCAGGGAGGATGCGAGGGTCAAGTGGCTTAAAGAGAGAGATAGAAGCACTACCTTCTTTTATGCTTGTATTAAAGAGAGTAAAAGGCTGGTTAAACCAAACATAGTATTGGATGAAGGGACCTCCACCGATGATAGGGATGTTTTGGGAGATCTGGCCAACTCTTACTTCAGGGATCTCCTTGCTATCCCTAACCTCCTCTTTCCAAATGGGCATATGGAAGATAATATAGATCTCTTTGATGTGATTCCTAGTAACTTTTATTTCTAGGACAATGAAGTCCTAGGAGATATCCCTCAAGAGAAATAGATTTGCGATGCCATGACAATATTAAATCCTGATAGTGCAGCAGGCCCAAATGGATTCCCTAGATCCTTCTATAGATCCTTGTGGGAGATGGTGAAGGATGATTTAATTATGTCTATCCAAGACTAATTCCGGGTAGGGCACTTAACTCATGTTGCATGTGCCACCACCATCGTATTCATTCCTAAAACTAAGAACTCTACTTTAATCCTTCATTTCCATTCAGTGATCATGTGCAACTTCCCCTATAAGATCCTTGCCGACATCATAAACTCAAGGCTATCCCTCCAGCTCCCCCAGTGGGTCTCTATGGAACAACATGGATTCTTGTAGGGACACTGCATCTAGGGGAGATCTCTTTGGCCTAGGAATTGATCAGGGATATCAACTTCAAAACTCTCGACTCTAATATCGACATCAAGATAAATATGAATAAGACCTTCGAACGTGTTTAATGGAGTTTCATCAACAAAGTGCTTGAAGGTATGGGTCTTTCCCCTTGTAACATTGACATTATTTTTCACTGCTTCAGTTCTTCATGGTTAGCAGTTACTTTTATGGGAAAAACCTATAGTTTCTTCAAGGAAACCCATGGCCTAAGGCAAGGGGATCCTATCTACCTGATAATTTTCATCATCTTGTAGGACATCCTCAGTTGCCTTATCCATAAGAGCCTTTGTAATGGAGAAATACTCTCGTAATGACGAAGGATGAGATTCCCATTTGTGTCCCAACTCATGTTTTCAGATGATACTTTAATATTTATGAATGTTACAAGTAGATAATTGCGTGGATTGAACAAGGTGTTAGAGGATTACTATCATTGGAGTGGTCATGTCATTAACAAGAGCAAGAGAAACTTCTACATTTCTAGCAGCTGTTCCTCAAGCCGAGTTTCTTCTGTGAGTCGTATCCTAGACATACAGAGAAGGGACTTCCATATGGATTATCTGAGAGTGAATTTATCCTTAGTTAGGCTTCGTATTCATGAATTCAACTCCCTTATTATTAGGATTATGGATCGGGTCCTTAACTAGAAAAATAAGTACTTATCCTTTGGGGGTAGGATATCGCTGGTGAATAGCGTGATTCTGGCCACTCCAGTTCACACCCTCTTGTCTATCAAGGTACCAAAAGTCATGATCAAGAACATAAAAAGATTCCTATATGGATTCATTTGGGATCCCATGTTCGAAGGAAAAAGACACTGGGTCTCATAGAACAGGATGACGAGGCCCACTAAGGAAGGCAAGATCAATGTTTGTAGCCTTAAAGATACCCTTCTTTGAATGCCTGAAAAATTGGAATGGGAGGTTCTGAAAAAATGTACCTTGTGGGGGATCACCATGAATAATAGTTATTCAATGGATCTGGACTCTACGTTCAACAATGCTTCTCCCCTCTGGTCTAATATTGGTCCCCTGGTTAATGCCCTTATGCCTTACTCTCATTGGCTAGTTGGTAAAGAGGATGTCTCTTTCTGGCATCACAAATGGAGTGGGGTGATCCTCGACTGCCCGAGATGACCTACTACTTCCATTTATTTTAGGGAAGTCAGTAAATATACAAACTTCATCAACACTATTCTATACAGAGACCGATATGATTAATTTAATCTCATCGAGATGAACTTGGATCCGGATAGGTGTGTCTTCACCCCATCTCTCACTAGTTTGTTCGTAACGAAGGACTATCATCAGAATATTCCCATGAAAAACCCATTGTATAAGTGGAATTATGTTATCTGGGCCAAGAGTATTCCCTCTAAATGAAACTTTCTCACCTAGAGAATAAGGAATAAGGCAGTCCCCACTTATAAGAATATTAAACGCTGCAGAATCAACATGGCTTCCAGGTGTGTTTTCTGTAGGCAGCATAAGGAGGAAATCTCGGGTCACCTCTTCTTTGAGAGTGAGTGGGCACATGAGGTGTGGAATTATTTTAGTGAGTTCACTTCTTTCTTCATTCCTTACATGGATGATCAAACCTTCCTAGAACAATGGTACCATGGCTCAGGGGATAAAGGCTCAGAGAGAATGGCATGCACTACATTGTTTCATGTAGGTTGTTGGTGTATGTGGAAGGTGAGGAATAAGTGGATTCATGAGGGGGTGGCCTCATCCGATCATTATATCATTTTTTACTAAGAATCTAATCATCAATATGGCCAGGGTCCTAAGAAATTGGAGGGAGGCCCCTTCATGGCAGCGGTTTAAAACAAGACCTCACAACGCTCATCTTGGAAGTAGTACCTCCATGGAAAACTGGGTCTGTTGGTAGCCTTCATATAGGTACTTGAAGCTCAACTATGATGAATATTGAACCTTAGGTGTTATTCAAGGAGGGGGTGTTGTTCAAAACAACATGGGGTCAATCATCTTGGCATTCACTGTTGAGATGGGTCAGGGAACTTCTCTCCAGGCAGAGGCTACAACCATGCTCACAGGTCTTAGGGTGTGTAGAAAAAGGAGTTTTGATATCTCATAAGATGAAACAGACTCAATGATATTTTATAACACTCTACATGGCCTTGTAGCTATCCCCTGGTTGATTTACTATATCACCAGAAAATGTAATGGAATCCTGTGTAACACCACCTAAGTGATCCATACCTAGAGGGAGGGAAATAAAGTCATGGAATACCTAGCCTCTTTGGATATCCTCAACCCTGAGATCTTATATTTTCATAACTTGAATAACATGAAACTGGTGGGGGTCAATATCATTAGAGGGGATTCCCTCGGTCTCCACTATTTTAGACCCCCTTATTCCCTTGTTCCCTTGGCCTGCTTTTGTGGGCCGTGCTCTCCTGTCCTCTTCTTTTTCCATGAATAAAAATTTACATGATGACGACATGAGAAATGATATGATAATAACCCTTTGGAATATATATAATACTAGTTTATTCTTGATTGATAATCATCATCTTGGGTTTTCATGACATGTTAAGATTGGTATGAGTGGTTTCACTTTTATAGAGATACAACTGATCACACATGAGATATAAGTTATTGAACTTGTATTTGGATTAAAACTATTTAATGTACATCATGTGGATTTTCACATACATGTCATTTGTGTTACTCAAGTTAACATTGGCTATGGATCCTTCTACTTGAGTTTTTCAAATAGTTTCACTACTTGTGGGGATTTTTACTTTGATACGTATATAAATTCATCTTTGGAATTTTAATTAATAGTAGGTGATTGAGTATGATACTTATTAAGAGAAGGTATTTGATTAACTAAGATAAGATGTGTTCTCCCATATGATGAGTTATGACATCATGAAACTTAATTGAGTTTTGACTAAGTGTATGACTAAGCAAATATAATTACATGTGATGCAATTATATAAGTTTTAGTTAGACTAGGTATTGAGAAAATGAGATAAGCTATACAATATTGGTAGTGTCTATGTTTCATGTTTAATCTCAATTCCAAGGACACAAAAAAATTTTCTAATGGACATGAGGTGGATTAGACCACACAAAACCACTTTAATTTTGGTAGTTATGAAATATTTATATATACCACTCTTATATTTTGATTATGAATGAGATTAATAACCACAACTAATGTAATAACCTAGTGTCACTTTTGGGTATTTTTTAATTACTTAATTTATCAGAATTAGTGAATTCTAAGTTTTTTTTTCAAGTTTTAAGAGTATTTAACCATTACATGGTTAGTAGTAACCATGCGGCCTTATCATATGTATGATAAACCTTGTATGGTTAGATCATAGTTAGTGGAAAACTATGCAAAGTAAATTTATATAGGGTGAAATTTCATCCAGTGTTGGTCATGTATTTAATTCACATTTTATTCTTGGATAGTAGTAACCATTAAAATTTACCTTACATAAGGATAATACCATTATAACTATTTTTACATGGTTAGTTCATGGTTAGGAGTAACCATGTTAATTAATCTTACATATTTTTTTTAATTGTATGAGTGTTGAGGATTCATTTTAGTAGCAGTGCACAGTTGACACACAGTTTAGTAAACCATGAGGTCTAACTGTGGGGAAGTTCCTAGGTGATTCATTGGATCTTGCATGTTTGACTCATGGTTTGGAAAAAAGTGTGGCCAAACTATGCAAATTACCCAAAATTTTAGTTTTGTGAAATTCCTATTCTACCTTATTGATTTTAATACTAGTTTTGGGTTTTCTATGAAGTTCCAAATAATTTAATAACAAATGACAAGGGAGGGTTGAATCAGTTAAATTTTTATAAGTTTCAAGACTTCTAGAAACTTAACCCCAAAAACCTATTAAAGTTCACTACTTTATAATCTTTTAGTAAATACTCATGTATTAAAAAAAATAGTAAAGTAAGTAAATAACACAATATTTACAAGGTTTATCCTCAGTGTGAGAACCTACATCCTTTCCCCATGGGTCTATGGAAATTCACTATTATGAAGAAGTGAATAAAACTTTTGTTAACTCCCATTAGACACATTTTACCTCCTGATAGGTATGATTATACTAACCCTCATCAATTTAAAAATATTTTTTACAAAAAATTGAGCAAAAAAAAAAAAATAATAAAGACCCTTTTTAATTTGCTCCACAAATGCTCTATCTAGATCCTCCATCCAATGTGGATGGTTCCAATTCTCTCAGTCTGAAGGGGCTGGGTCTGATCGACTTAGTCTAATGAATTTAGTCTGATGGAATCAGTATGAAAAACCCATTATCAATCTGCACTACTCAAAATCTACTCAAATGCTCAGTCTGATCTTCCTTAGTCTGGCAAACAAAACTTTCAGATGTCTAACCTTTTAATGAGGTCTCAGTCCGGAAAGATAACTCTGACAAGAATTCTACAACACTCTATCTTTTCTGCTTTTATAAAAGGTTTCAAAGTATGAATTTATTGTGCTTATGTATATAAGCATCTCAGAATGGAAAAGGCGGGAAACTTGAAAACTTTTCCTTATTTCTCAAATTTTAAAACTCCAAGATCTATGAATATTTTAATTTTAAGTTTGACCACTTAAAATCTTTAAAAATATTTTTTAATCTTCTTGAGTCTTCTCTATAATCATCCTTCGCAGACTTCCTATCCTTTCTTCAGTCTGATGAAACCTTATCAACTCATTATGATGAAACTTCCTCAGTTCAGTATGATGGAACTTTCTCATATCATTATGAAGGAACTTCCTCATCTCATTAAGATAACATCCTTCATATAATTTCTTAGAAAAATTAGATTTCTTAAACCACTACATCAAAAGATTATCGATGTGAAACATTCATCCGATGGATTAGTGTTTGTTCCCAGTTCGGTGGATCAATATCAAAATCAAACTTACTTTTTTTACTTTTTTCAAGTAAGCATAACTCATTTAGAATCTATATAATTTCATAACTCAACTATGTTTGATGGATCGCTGTCAACAAATCTTGTTAGTATGATATTCTACATCTGATGATGACTTCAGTCATATAATCTTCAAACTTTATCAACTTTACTCAGATATACTTCTGATAAATTTTATGTCTGGTACTTCTCAATCTGATCTTCTATGTCTGGGTTTTTGGAACCAATAAAAACTATTCATTGACCTTTAACAACCTCTATTCTTTAAAAGATTTTATAATGAGACTTTATCATGATTTATGAGAACTCCATGATTAGAAAAACATAATCTGACTAACATAGGAAATTATTATGACTTCCCTTACTTTAACACCTCTTTTATTTCCAACCAAAACTCAACACAACTGGAAGCACCTATTATACCCCTTTTCTTCATAAGGATTTCATCACAAGTGTTACAGAAAACTTATGATATTTGATAATTACAAACCAAAAAAGCAGCGTCTGACTTAAGGTTAGAAAGTAAAGAACTTTAAAATTTCTGATTCCCTTGAAACTTACTCTCCAAGATTCAGCACCACTCTGAATTTTTTTCATATATTCTCTTAACTTTACAATAAACATCATGTTTTATTGATCTTGAAATTCATATCAATATATTTGAGACTGTTAAGGGAGGATATGGGATCAGTCAAGAAACCAGAGGTATGTGATGTGCCAATTAAGGCAGAATCAGTTTTGGACACTTGTGTTCGATTGCCGGGGAATAAGGTCTTTGTCTCTCAAGAAAATCCAATGGTTTCAAGTGTTTTTAGTAGATTGAGGGAGGAGTTGGCTGGTCCATCTTCTTGCATCGATGGAGTGAGGGAGGAAGGCTGGATTCAGTAGGACATGGATTGTGTGGGCCACAAGGTGACCAGAAGTGAAACAACTATGGTGAATATGGAAGTCAGAGAGGAGACTGTCTCAGGTAGGGATAAATCACTAGAAGGGATGCAGGGGCCTGTTATGGAGGCAGCCTTGCCAATCAGTGCTAGAATTTTAGGGGGGTCTGATGCATGGAGCCGATCCTCAATACATTTTAGCAACAGATTCAAGGGACTTTAAGAGGTAGGATGAATCTATTCTCCCAATCTCTCCTCTCATGCCATTGGGTGGGGAGTACATGGAAGAATGCAAAGAAGATAATCACAACATATCGGTTGGTGAAGCTTCAAGTCTGAGGAACAGTAAGGGTTATAGAAGGAGGAAGAGTAGGAAGAACTACTCATCTTTACCCCGTCTTAGAGACCTAATCATCTAGGAAGGAAAATACTAAAAAGTAATTCTTTAAGGATGTGGGTCTTCAGAGGCTAGGGGATCAGGGTGATCAATGCTTGGAGCTCTTATTATGTTCTAAGGAAGAATCGACTGAGAAGGTCTTAGTTCTTAATGCGTCTGAAGAGGAGGCAACTAAAATTATGGGGATACCTTTAAGAGCAACCCTTAATAAGGATCAATAAGCCTGGGTTTACAGACAAGATCTTATTCTTGTTGGAGACTTTAACAGAGGGAAGATTAGCAGTGAGGAGTACATATAGTCTTGTGACTGATTGGCCTTAGAGATTGATAATTTGATGACATTGTCTCCAAGAAAAGTAACATCTATCTTATGAAAGTTTTTTAGGGAGCCTATTTTAGGTAATATTAGTTTACTTTTTAATTCCCTATCCAACTTTACAGTTTTTGTTCTTGGATTGAGAGTATTTCTGTTCGTATGGAGTTTTCTTTTGGACCAAACTTTTGTGTGTTTTGAGGTGTTGTTTGGGTTCCCAACATTATACTTGGTTCTGTGTCAGATGGGGTTCAGAGCATGTGGCCGTCACTTCTACATGCCAGTTGAATAGACGATTGAGAGGGTATGGATATGCCATCGGTTCCGTGTCCATGCATATTTTCATAGGACTGCTTTCCAAGTGTTCATGCACTGGTGAGGGCTTATTGACACGATGCAATTGCTGGGGAGAGGTAGAGCCTATATTTTCTTAGGGATGCTTTTGTTTTGTTTGTTTGGTTGTAATACTGGATATGGTGGTTTCTCAATTTTTACTTAAAAGTGATTCAATAATAAAAAATGAATTTTCAGTCAGTCAGTATCACAAATAATCTTCAATGGTTTGGAAGCTTCCACTTTCAAGTCTTCCAGTTGAACATTTATCCACAAAATTTGAATATAAGCTTAAGTAGATACAACATATTACGATTCTGTCGTACTCAAAGTTACTAAACTTTGTTTCCTATTCCAACTCACACAAAATTCTCACAAGAAAAATCTTCCTCTATAAGTTGATTTTATATCATTACAACCTTCTGACCAATCCATATTAGTATAACCATGAAAGTTTATTCCACAACTTATTTTGTATAAAATCCCATATAAATTTTTTCCTTTGACATATCTTAGAATAATCTTTTCTTTCAACATATGATATTATTTTGGATTAATTTAATACCTAACACACAAAGTTATAACATAAAAAATATCAGGTCTTGAGGATACGAGATAACGAAAACTTTATATCAGCTTCCAAAAATCTTTCTGGTTTACACTTTCTCTGAATTCATCTTTACTCATCTTCATCCCAATTTAAATATTAGTATAAACTTGTTTTGAATCTACCATAACAAAATTTTGTAATATTTCTCTCAAATAATTTTCTTAAGAAAATGTACTTCTCCTTTTGTTGAACTTGTAAGCCAAGGAAGAAAGATAATTATCCCAACATTGAAATTTAAAAATTCTTCTTCATTGCCTCAATAAATTCTCTACAAAATTTTTCTTTACCCCCAACAAAAACCATATCATCCACATACACAATAACAATTAGTGTGATGGAGTTAACTTATTTTACATACAAGTTACTATCAACCTTTCCTTTAGAAAAATGTAACATTCGTAAATAACTATCAAATTTTGAATACCAAGAACGTGGGGATTGTTTCAAAACATACATAAATTTATTCAATTTATGATTTTTTAATCTTCATCAATTAGAAAACCACAAGGTTTATCAATGTAAAATTATTTTTCAATATCACCATTTAGAAAGGATGAATTTTCATCCATCTGATACAATTTTTAATTCCTCTGAGCAATCACTGCTATAAACATTCTAATAGTTTCTAACCTCACATAGAGGCAAAATGTTTCATCAAAATATACACCTTCCACCTATGAAAAACCTTTATAAAAAATCCTTTATTTATTTCTTGAAACTTCTCCATGTTCATTCAACTTGTTTTTGTAAACCCACCTTGTTCTGATAACATTTTTACCTTTCAGACATGGTACAAGATTCTATGTTTCATTTTACTCAATTTAATCAAACTCTTCATTCATAACATTAAACCATTATTTGTGTTGAATAGATTCTGATACTGATTCCAATTAAACTTTTGAAATAATTGAAGTTTGATTTTCTAATCTCATATTTCTTCTTGTATGAACTGGAGCTTTCTGATTCCTGAAAATATTTTAGGTCTCAATATGTTTTTTAAGGTAGGAAATTTCAAAGTTATTCTTCCAGTTTCACCTCCCTCATCACATGATTATTTTTAATATTGATAAGTCTATTGTGTATCATTATCACTTTCATTAAAAACCTTTATTTTATCTTACTCAACATTATCAAAATATTTTTTTAAAGAGTTTGGATTTTCAATAACTTTCACATCATATGAGTCAACCAACTTTGGTAAAAATTTGTTCCAAAACTTGTAACTTCTTCCACTGGGTGAATAACCCATAAAAGTTCCTTCCTCATCCTTCCCATAAAACTTTCCAAGGTCCAAATTTTTTATTTTAAACAAACATGGACTTACAAAAACTTTGATGTATTTTAATGTAGGTTTTTTTATACCAAATTTCATAAGAAGTCATGTTGGATTATGGTCTTAACAAACATATGTTCTGAACATGTAAAAAAATACTAATAGATTCTCTCCGATAGAACTTTGAAAGTTTTTATTCTACTAACATACTTATTCCCATTTTTACCAAAATTCTATTCTATTTCTCTGTTAATCTATTTTTTGTGGGGTATATAGAGCACTATATTGATGTTTTATTCCATTATTTCTTAGATAAGTTTCAAAATTATTGAATGTTAATTCAATGCCATTATTTGTTCTCAAATTATTTATGTAAACCCCCAATTATTTCTCAAATTCTCTTATGAATACTATAAATATTTATACAACCTCTAACTTGTGTTTCATAAACACGATGTTAGTTATCTGAGTGAAATCATAAATAAAAGTGATAAAGTAAAAATCCCATTTTTTTATTGATATATCATCAGCCCATATAAATCAGAATGAATGAGTTCAAGAGGTTTGGTAGATTGAATCTCAACTTTATTATGACTCTTATTAGTCATCTTCCCTTTCTAACAAGTTACACAAACATCTTATTCTCTTCTTTTCAATTTTTTAAAGTTTAAAAAAACATCAACCTTAGAAAGTTTGTTCATGTTTTTCTACCCAAGGCGGCTAAGTCTTCGGGCCATAACTTATTTTCAACTTCAACACTTAAGTATCGGGAGTTGTTAAATTCTCATATTTGGAATATATTCCCACTCGTTTTTTCTCCTTTTGTAAAAACATTTCCATCTTTCACACTTTTGATAACATAAGAATATTTTATAAAGATATATTCTTTTTCATAATTACAAAGCTGACTTACACTAAGTAAGTTATGTTTTAGTCCATCAATAAACAAAAATTCCTTAGATTTCAACTTTTCAACTTCAATCTCAACTATACCAATTCCTATGATTTTTAGAGAACTATCATTCCCAAAGGTAACAACACATAAATCATGATTTTCAACATGTTTTAAGATTTTTAAATCACCTATCATTTATGAAGAATAACCACTATCAATTATCAATGATTTTTTTCTTTTTTTTTACTTTATTTAATGGAAATCTCAATAACAAAGGCTCTTTCTTCAACTTTATTCTTTCTTATTTCAGTTTCTTTTCTTGCATACAAAACTTGTACTAGAAGAGTAGTCATAAATTCTTCAGAAAAATGACCCGGTTGATCATATATTCCACAAACATCTTCTAGACAGTAAAATTGATTATTTATATTAAATTTTCTAACATATTTAGAATTCACCTTTTCAACTTTCTATAAGTTAGGAAAGTTACTCATTCTAATTTCACCATTTCTTCCAATCTTCTTAAGCATTATTCTAGGTAGAGATAAGTTGTGCCAAAAATTATAAGCCCTATTCCCATAGATTCCACAACACTAACAAAAACCATCAAATCTTGATTTTATATTTAAGTAAGATATTTCTATGTAGAAATTTTGTTGAGGTTGATAACTTCTTCCTACTTTAAAAATCTCTGGACGTGGAATATTTTTTCCCCTGAGTGAGTTTTCATCTTTTGTAGATAAAATAGGTTTCTCACATCCTTTTTCAACCCAATATTTTCCAACACTTTTTTAGAACCTAAAATATTAGAAAAATTAGATGAAACATTATTTTTGGTGGGTGAGTATTTCACTTGATTATTGATTTGAGCTCTCTCATCAAATTTAGAATTCTTAGATTTTATTTCTGAAGCTTTTTTGAACTTTTCATTCATCTTTCTTAAGGTATTTTTGGACTAATTTTTTTTATTGAGACTTGTTAAATTCCTCTTCCTTAGTAGAGAAAAAATTACTGAGATCTTTAACCATCTTTACCGATTCATCAATTCTATGTTTGTAACTGAAGATCTCCTGGATGTATTATTCTTATTTCTTGACAACATCCTTCTCACTCGAAAAAACTTTTACACAATCTTTATTTATCATTCTGATTTCTTTCTTGATAGATCAATTTTTCTCAAGACATGAAACAAGTTATGTTTTGAGTTGATATTCTCTGTAAGATTCTTTGCATCATTCTTCTTCTTCACTATCTAAGGAATCTTTTATTTTCTAAGCTTTTGCAGTGAATGTTATGAAATTTTCTAAACTTTCATCCTCTAAATAATTTTTTAGTTGATTCCGATTTAGTTTTCTTACTCATCATACTTATTTTTTATCCAATGAACTTATTCTTATATTTTTTATATGACTATTATTATTTAGAACTGTTGTTACACTTCTTCCATCAAGGTTTTTCATCAGAATCATCTTAATATTCTCTAACTTTATTCTTGGGGAAATTCATAGAAAAGTATCTGATTTTAACACACTCAAAACATTTTAGAGGAAGTTTACCTCCACACATTCCTATTACTATTTGATAGTTCTTGGATATAAGATACATTATTTTCTCATTAAACTAATCATCCTCTTTATCTTTAGAGTCACAAGGATCAAAATCTTCAACATCTTTAATTTTCATTTTTCTCATAGCTTCAAAATAAATTTCATCTTTCATATTCTGTTTGAACATTAGATATTTTCTCATTTCATAAGAAATAATACAGTTATGAAACTCATCAAGAGATAAATCATCTTTATATTCTAAAGAATAAATTTCAGAATCAAACCTTTTCAAAAAATTTCTCATATATTTCTTCACAATTGTAGAATCTTCTCGGACATCTTCGAATCCCATGATGTTGCAAAAAATTTCATTTAATCTGGTGAAGTACTCATCAATAGTTTCTTCATCTATTATTGTTATGTATTCATACTTAATACGCAATATTTGTAGCTTCACATAATTAACTTTAGTATTCCCTTTGAATATACTTTCTAGATCGTCTCACATACTCTTTGAAATTTTGAGACCCATCACCTTCATATAAACATTTTATGATAGAGTCATAAGGATATCATTTCTAGCATTTCCATCAACTTCAATATTTCCCTTGTCAATAAATTTCATATGATCATATTTATCAATAAGAGGAAACCCAATTTTAGTAGCATCAACAACTTCCAATCTAAGAGATAAGAGATAAAAAATCATCATATTTTTCCATCCATAATAATTTTTTCATAAAATGTAGGAATTATTATACTTTTGACAGAATTGATATTATACATGATAAGGATTCAACAAGGGAACCTTGCTCTAATTCTAATTAAATTTCAAAAGGATCAAATAACAGCTGAGGGGAGGTAGAATCATTTATTAACCTTTTATAAGTTTCAAGACTTTTAGAAACTTAACCCCTAAAACTGGTTAAAGTTTATTAACTGATCACATTTTAGTAAATACTCATTTATGAAAAATTAGGAAATCAAGTAAATAATATGCGATTTATAAGGTTCGAACTTGGTGTGAGAAACTATATCCTTTCCATAGACACTCTAGTGGGTCTATGGAAATTCACTATTATGAATAAGTGAATAAATCTCGTGTCAAATACCATTAGACACCTTCTATCTCCTGATATGTTTGATTATACTGACTCCCATAAGTTTATAAACTTTTCTTACAAAAAAATTGAGCCAAAAGAAAAGAATAAATACTTTTTTAAAAATGCTCCAAAAAATGATTTGTCCAGATCCTCATTCCGATATGGTTGGATCTAATTCTCCCATTTTTATGGGTCTAGGTCTGATGGACTCATTCTGATTAATTCAGTTTGATGGGCTCAGTATAATGAACCCATTATCAATCTACATTAATAAAACTCTACTAAAATTCTTAGTTTGATCTTCCACAATCCAGTAAACAAAACTTTGAAACGTTAGACCTTCTAATGAAGTCTTATTATAGAAAGATAACTCTGACACAAATTTTTCTGTGCTCCACCTTTTCTGATTTCATGAAAGGTTGTAATATATGAATGTACCATGCTTATATTTATAAGAATCTTAGAATGGAAAAGGCATGAAACTTGAAAACTTTCCCCACTTTCTCAAATTAAAAAACTATGAGATCTACACATATTTGAATTTCATGTTTGACCACATAAAATATTCACAATTATTCTAGAATATTCCTGAGTCTTCTCTATAATCAGCCTTCTCAGACTTCATATCCATTCTTTATCCCAATAGAACCTCCTCAACTCATTATGATGAAACTTCCTCAACACAGTACAATGGAAATTCCTCAACTCATTATGAAAGAACTTACTCAGATCATTGTGACAACATCCTTCATAATATTTCTTAGAATGATCAGATTTCTTGAACCACTACATCAAAAAATTTATTACTGTGAAACATTCATCATATGGATCATTGTTTGTTCCTAGTTTGGTGGATTAGTATCAAAATTAAACTCACTCATTTTCCTTTTCTTAAGTAATAATTACTCCTTTAGAATATTCATACTTTCAGAACTCATCTCTATATAATGGTTCAATGTAAACAACTCTATTTACTCTAATTTTCTTCATCTGATGGTGACTTCCCTTAGATACTCTTCAAACTTTATCAGTTTTACTAAGACAAACTTCTGACAAATTTTGTGTCTAATACTTCTCGATCCAATCTTATGTGCTTGGGTTTCTAGAACTAGTAAAAACTATCCAAATACCTTCAAAAAACTAAATTCTTTAATTTTTTTTCTCATGAGACTTTATCATGATTTATGAGAACTCCATGATCAGAAAATCATCGTCTAACTATACTAAGAAAGTATTATGACTTCCCTTACTTTAAGCACCTCCTTTCTCTCTAACCAAAACTCAATAAAATTGGAAGCACCTATTCTACCCATTTTATTCATAAGGCTTTCATAAAAAGTGTTACATAAAACCTATGATATTTGATAATTAAAAACCAACAAAGCACCATATGTCTTAAGGTTTGAAGGTAAAGAACTTCCTATTTCCCGATTCCCTTGAAACTTGCTTTCCAAGATTCAACACCACTCTGAATTTCTTTCACAACTTCTCCTGAATTTCCCAAAAACATCTTATAATATTGATGTTGAACTTAATATCAATAAATCTAAGACCAATGGCATGTCTGATTAGTTAATTTACAAAACTATTATCACTTATCTTTCTAACAACTTCAATTTCCGGTCCATCTTAGTCCACTAACCTATATCTGAAAAATAACTTTAAATACTTTTAACCCCCTTTATATTTGGGTTCAAACTTTTAGCAACTTTTGAATTTCTTATAGAAACTCATATCGACGAATGGGGTCTGATCCCAAAAAACAAAAAACATGATTTTACAAAATGTTAGTTTTCAACAAGTAAAAAACAAGTTACCAACAAAACATCACAAAAGATCTTAACCCTACACTATCATTTGCATGATTTAGTAAAAGGGGAATTCTAGATGACTTTACCTTTACCACCCTTGGTTTTTGATCTCCTACTCTTCGATTATAAGTGATTTCTTTAAGGCCAGATCTCAATTTTTCTTCTTCTCCTCTCTATCTCTTTTCTCTATTTTTAATATCTCCTTCTTCTCACTTTGGGTCCATAGTGGATAAACCCTAGGTTAGGGTTTGTACAATACTTTAGTTTCATGATGTATAGGGTGTATAGATTTCTAAATTAGTTCTATTATCTTTATGTTTGAAGGTTCTGTTCCATCGATGAAAGACTTAGGTAGGTGTTTCCACGTGATTCCTTTTTTTAACAAAACACATGATGTTTCTATTTTTAAAATTTTTTTCCTCAAAACTATTCATAATATTGTAATAATTGATGAATATAAAATCTATTTTTCAAAGTTTTATGAATTTATGGCTTGGAATAAAGGGGTCTTTATAGATTCCCACTCTTATATTTTTATAATAAAAATCTATGCAAGTCAAGTGATTGATAAAATAATAAAGAGGTTTTTTCTAAGATAAAATAAAAAACCAAGGTAATGTTAAAATAAATCATTTTAATATATTATAAATATTTATTATTTAGATATTATAGAGTTATATCCATTATAAAAATGTTATGTAATTTTTTAGTCAAAAGGAAAGAAACATTATTTCTAACCAAAATGGGTTTTCATGAATTATATGGTTTTATTTAAAATATTGATTTCCAAAGTAAATAATTTTAGTTTTAAAAAATTAAATTAATTTTTTAATTTGGTATGTCAAAATTATCTTAGGATGATTTTTTGAGAATTTTTTGAAAATATTTATTTTTCAATGAATAATGAAAATTATAGATTTTTAATTGAAAACTATATTTTCTTTTAAAGTATTTATAAAGTGAAATTATATTTTAGATTTTTTTTAAAATTAATTTTTTTAAATTTTATTTAAAATTATCCAATTATTGTTTTTAAATTAATTTTATACTTTAATTTAGTATAAAAACATTTTATGTTTAAAAAGGTATTTTTTTTGAAAAATCATTTTACATTGCATTTTATTGGTTTGATTTTAAATTATATTCTTCCACTCATGTGTTTTAATTTTTTTAAAAATGGATTAATTATTCTAATGAATGGGTGAAAATTTGGTAAATAGACCACTTTATTTTGGGTCAATATGAATAGTAACTTTAGTAATTTTTGTTACCACGATAAATAATAAATCAAATAATTAATGTTAAAAATTAAATGATAAGGACTATAAAATGAACCTAACACTTAATTTTATTGAAAGATTCCATTTTATCTATAATAATCTATGATTTGGTTATATGTCCTTTTTTTCCATTTGAATGTGATTATGTTCTTTATAATATTATATTTAAAGAAATATAAAAAATGACACACTCTAGTTTTTAATTAATATAATATTTTTAAAATGGGTATAAATAGAGGATATGTTTAGTTATGAATATTAATTTTAAAAATAAATGATTTATCTTAGTTATGTTAATTTATTTTTAATTTTTAATGAAGAAATAAATACCCTAAAGGCTTACACAACACGAATGAAGTAATTATTCTATTAATGAAAAAATAAAATAAATGACATTATAAATATTAAAAGAAATATAATTTTAAATAATTAATGTAATAAAGGAATTTTATAGATTAATATAATAGGTCAGGTATGTAATAAAATATATATTTTTAATTTCATTTGTTATATTGATTTAATTAAAGTCAAAGTAATGAATAGTTCTAAAAATTGACATTAATGAAATTTTATAATAAATAATATTTTATTAAATGATATAAAATTAATAAAAATTGCATATTAAAAAAAAATAATGGTACATGGTTAATGAAATAAACTATATCCTATTTATTGGTCATTTTATAAATTTTAATAACATTATTAACCCTTAAATTATAGAAACTTTTAATATTGGAGTAATTGTCAAAAGGGTTAATAAAGGGTTAAAACAAAAAGATAAGGGTAAAAATATGATACAAAAATTTGTAATTTTTATTTTATGAGATAATTTTTATCCATAATAATACTATATTAAAAATAAATCAGTTTTTAGCCATTTATAATTGAAAATTAATTTATATTAATTTAATATTTTGAGAAATTCCAAGAGTGCCTCTCCCCTCTATTATAACGGGCATATATTATTATGATTTATTCACACTTCAAAACCCATTTGGTTCAGTCAATAACTAAAAAATTAACTTACTAAAAATTTTAATCTCATTAAATAAGTATTTTTTAGGCATAATACAAACCCTATAGGGATTAAGTTGTTAATTAACAGAGACTTTCCATAGAAGAGGTATAGTTTTTAACCAAATTTTTTAGTTTTATTTATTATTAAACATCCTTAAAATATTCCTTAACCATGCTTATATAATAACACAATATTATCCCATATACTTTAGTGGTGTTATGTTAATGGAACAACCTATATCAATCTCCTCTTCCATCAAATGGAAAACAAAATCACCATTCATGTGTTTGACGGACTACCGTCTTGCGAACCGATATAATTTGTTTTCCATAACCACCCCTAAATAATGGTTATAATGATGAAATTAATTTATATATATATTATATTCATGACATATTTATCATTATGAAAAGATAATATATCATTTACTTTCTTATATTTCCATTTACTAAAAAATGATAATGTCATTCGTGCGTACGTGTGAGCTACCACCACCATGAAGATATGTGATTTGTTTCTCATCACCAAATCACATGGATGATACATATAAGTATTTTTAAAGAAATAATATGGTATTTATGATATAATTATATTTTTTTAAATATAATATAATACCTACCTTTTTTCGTAATGATCATTGAAAAATGGAAACGTTACTCATGCGTACGTACGACCTACCGTCACCATGATTGTAACATAGTTAATTTTTTATAACCATATTTCATGATTGGTTTTAAAATCAAAATTTATGTAAAAGAATTATAATTATTTTATGATTATTATTCTATAGATTATTTAATAATTAACTCTTTGACAAAATACAATCTACCAAAGTCATTTTGGACTTATGAACCAAATATAAAAAAACGCCCAATAAAAACTTAAATGATTATGTAATTTTATATAAAATTGTAATAAATAAAGTAAAGGGAATAATAGACTTGAAAATTTTTATCAAAAAAGTAAGTAATTAACATGATTTTATTATTCAGTAAGATAAAAAACACACATGATGATTCGAACTTGAGGCAAAAGTTTTTCTTTTAAAAATATTATTTTAATGTTTCCTTTGAAACTTCCTTTTTCTTCCATGTACATATATTTTTAAAATTATTCTATAGAAGATTTTATATGGAAATAAAATATTTATAAATGAAATTTTATTTCTCTTTTTTACTTTCTTTCAAAGGGTTTCAAAAGTAATATTTTTATGGAATATTTTGACTTTCTTTACAAAAGAAAAAATGAATGTTACATTTTCTCGTATATGGTGACAAAATCTTTTCCCACTATTGTAAAAATTATTTTAAGTTTGGATTCCTCTAAAATAATTCATTTTTATTCAAATAAAAACTCTATTTTCCTTTTTATGGGTATTTTGGTATTGAAAATGGGTTTTAAAAGGAAAGGGTATTTCGATATCAAAAAGTGTTTTTCAAACAGGTTTAAAAGATTTTTTCAAGGGTTTTATTCATGATATGGTCCTTGGAAATTTTTTATGAAGGTTTTATCCCCATTATATCTCATGTGTGATCCTGATATAGATTATATGATGGGTGTTCTCAGATAGAGATATAATATATTGGGTAATGATTATGTCCTCCGAAGAATTTTATTAGAATTAAAATGTATGGTTATTCCAATTGTAAGGGTTTTATAATGATTTTAATATTATGATGTATTAAAAAACCTATATGGATCTTCTATGGTTTTTAATGAGTTTTCAGAAAAATAATTTGATCCCAAAAGGTAATATAATGATCATTTTAAAGGAAAAATGATTTTCTTTTTGAATAAAAAGGAATGTTTTTTTGAAAAAGTTTTTCATGGGTCTTTATGTTTTTCACTAGACTAACATATTTCTTCCTTTTTATGTCCCTTACTAATATTTTTATGCACATACCATGTTTTAAAATATTTTTTATAGAGTTTAAGTAAGGTAAGATAAAATAAGAAGTCAAGTTTAAAGTTGTGAATATTTTTAATAAAAAGAAATCAGGTTTTATTTAAAAGTTTTATATTGTGAGAAAACTGGATACTGATTAGAAGTATCCACTTTGTATATATATAGGTTTTTTGTAAGAGTTATGACCTATTTCTCTAAAACTCTAAATCTAAAAGATCTTTAGGAATGTAAAAAAGTGAATTCTATTTTAAATTCACTATAATATGTAATGTTTAAGGCCGTTTCCTTATAATTGGTATTAGATAAAGGTTTATATAACTTTATGGGTTAGTATAATGATAATAGAATACCCTTAAAACATTTTACCTAATGGTTAAGATGAAATGATATAGAATTTGAATATTACCATGTTGCTTTTATGAAACTATGTTTGTTTCGAATGATTTTCTATAGAGGAAACATAGAGGATATACTAAGAATACACTAAGATGATGATATCCTTCCAAATAAGCAACCTAGAATGGTCATAATTGGAATGGAATAGTTTTTTTTGTGATATATCAGTTTTAAAAACTATAAATAGTGGTGGAATCCATGATATAGAGTATCTATAACCATCAAAGAAGAACATGATGATAATAGATAATTTTATGATACAAAATCCAACAAAATTTCATAGATATTCTAACAAAGTGGTAGTTAAAGGATGGATCATGCCCTGGAAAGTATATTTGAACTAATGGGGTGTTTGGAACATCAAAAGGTAACCCATACCATTTATTATTTTAAAGGTGAAGCTAATTTATGGTGGCCTTTGTTTAAGAATACCAAAGATAGATATGATCTTGATTTAATGGAATATGACACATTCAATAATATCTTCCTTGATAAATATTTCCATAAGGTTGTTTGACTCAATATGGAGAGACAATTATTAGAATTGATTTAAAAGGATGAAGATTCTGTAGCTGCATATGAATAAAATTTTACAATATTGGATAGGTATTTACCATATTTTATCTAAGATATTGATAGTAATATTAATCAATTTTTTTCAGGGTTAAAACTAAGATATTGAAGAGCATTAGTTTCCCATGAATTCAAAATTTATGAGAAACTTTTTCGGTGTGCTGAGAAGGTAGAAATAGAGTTCCCATGATCATGTATTCTATCACAACAAGCAAAAAAAAGATATGAATGGTAGGAAATGGGGAAGCATTCATCAAAGAAATCTGGGGGTAAGAAAAAAAACTCTCATCTTACGATAAGTGTGGTAAAAATATTCCTAGAGAATGTTTGGTAAATTCTGGAAAGTGTTACTAGTGTGGTAAGTTTGGTCACAGGGCTCATGACTGCAAACAAAAGAGTCTTGATCAATCAAAGAATGGGGTAAAAAATAACCATACATCAGTGAGAAGTTTTTGTTGCAATGAGTTGGTTCATTATGAATAAATGTTTTTGAAGTTAATTACTCAGGATGGAAATCATTAAGGCTAAAAGTAGAAAGGTGTGACAAAATATTTATCTACTACTATGGTTGGTGCATGGCCATTTAATGAAGTGGTGAAATATATGTTACTTGTTTATTCAAATTATGACAATACCTTATTTGACTATGGATCTTCACATTCATTAATTTATAAGAAATTTATAAGAATACCAGGAATATCATATAATGAAATTATTATAGAAATTTTGTTGAAAACTCCAGGAAGAAATATTAGAGCAACCATGATTTATAGCAATCTTCCTATTGTTATCAGTGGAATGGTCTTTCCTGATTTTTTTGAACTTACCATGGTAGAGTTTGATATTATTTTTGGTATGGATTGGGTTTATGTTTATTATTACAAGATAGATTTTAGAGTCAAGAAAGTTTTGTTCAATGATTTCATACCTTTTATAACCTACTAATAAGCTGAGAAATTGATTATAAATGACAGTCAAAGTTACTTAGTACATGTTGTTAAAAAGAAAGAAACTGTACAAATTAGTGATTTCCCAGTAGTGAATGAATATATATATATATGTTTTACTCATGATTTACTAGGTTTTATTCTTGAACAAGAGGTTGAGTTTATTATTGACTTAGTACCTAATGATAATCAAATTTTAAAACCCCCTTATCAAATGGACCAAGTAGAAATTTTATAAATAAAAAATCAATTGCAGGAATTGTTAAGAAAATGTTTCATTCATATAAGTGCTTAACCTTATAGTGATTCTGTTTTTTGTTAAAAATAAAGATGATTCCATGAAGCTTTTAATTGATTATAGAGATTTGAATAGCTTCACTGTTAAGAAAAATTATCATTTTCCTCATATCAATGATTTGTTTGATTATCTTTAAGGATCGTAGTATTTTTTGAAGATTAATCTTAGGTCAGGGTACCGTCAGTTGAATGTAATGAGGAAGACATTCTAATGGTATCATTTCAAACTAGATATGTTCACTATGAGTTTTTAATTATTCCATTTGGGTTGTCTAATGCACCAAATGTATTTATGGATCTTATGAATAGAGTTTTCCATGAATATTAGGGTAAGTTTATGGTTGTGTTTATTAAATACATATTGGTGTATTCTAAAAGTCACTAGTATCATGAAATACACATGAGGATTATTTTTCAAACCTTAAAGTAAAAGAAACTATATGTAAAATTTAATAAGTATGAATTTTGTTTGTAAAAAATTTCTTTACTTTGAGATATTGTTTCTAAATATGGAATAACTATTAAACTTTCTAAAACTCATGTTTTTAAATAATAGAAAAGACCTACCAATATCATAGAGATTCTTAGTTTTTTTTTTAGTAGGTTACTATTGGATTTTTTTTAAACTTTTCATGATTATCTAGCCTACTAACTAAGTTAACTTGAAAGGGATTTAAATCCATCTAGACCAAATATTGTGTTGATTATTTTTACAAACTAAAAATAAGATCAGTGAATGACACAACTTTTCCTTTCCCTCTATATATAGTGAATAATTCATCTATAATGATGCTTCACTAAAGATAATTGATTGCATTATAATATAGAATGATTTTGTAATTTCTTATTCTTCATGACAACTAAAACCACATGAGTTAAATTATCCTACACATGATCTAGAATTAACTACTATGGTTTTTAATTTAAAAAATTTGAAGGAATAATTTATATAGATCCAATTGTAAAATATATACTTAACATAAAATTTTGAAGTATATATTTACTTAGAAATAGTTGAACATGAGACAGAGAAAATGGTTGGAACTGATAAAATATTATGATTGTACATTATTTATCATCGTAGAAAAGTAATAAAAGTAGACGATTCTTTGATTTGAAAAAATAATGATACATTAACCATTTTATATTTGAAACATGACCATTTGGTTAATGATTTTATTAATTTTGGCAAAGAAGTTGTGGATATAGGAACTTTTTTTGTTTTTTTAGGTTTCAGTATAGTTGAATTTTACAGATAAAATTAAGAAATTTCATAAGGAAGAACATGAGTTATAGGAAATGGTATGTTGTCTGAATTTAATGTTGAAGAAGAAGGTGTTTTGATATTTGTAATGAGATTATGTGTGCCTTGTGATTCAAAGTTAAAGAGAGAATTATTGATTGAATCTCATAGTTCATTGGTTTCTATTTATCCTCGAAGTAACAAGATGTAGAGATACCTTTGAGAGTATTATTAAGGGGATGGAATGAAAATAGATATTGTTAAATTTACCATGAAATTTTTAACTTGTCAATAGGTTAAAGTAAAAATAAAATTACTGAAGGGGATACTTCAGCCTTTTCCAGTACCGGAGTAAAAATGGTAAAATATATCCATAGATTTCATAATGGGATTACAAAAGACATATCAAGGTAATAATGAAATTTGGATTATTGTTGGTCGATTAAATAAAACTACACATTTATTTCCCATTCATGATACTATGTCTTTATATCAACAATATCGATTGTATCTTAAGGAGATAATCATGTTACATGGAGTTCCTATCTCTATTGTATCTGACCAAGATACCAGGTTCACTTTAAATTTTTGGAAAGGACTTTAAATGTCATTGGGTACTGAATTAAATTTTAATACATCTTTTCATCCTTAATTTGATGGACAGTTCAAATGAAAAATTCAGACCTTGGAAGACATGATTCACGCCTTTTTAATAGATTAATAAGGAATTTTGAATCATCATCTTTCTTTAGTTGAGTTTTCTTATAATAATAGTTTCCATTCTAGTATACATATGGAACCTTTTGAGTCATTATATAGAAAGAGGCATCAAACTCCTGAATTTTGGGATGAAGTAGGAGAAATGAAGTAAATGAGACCAAAATTGTTAGAGGAAATGGTTGAGAAGGTGAAGGTAATTAAACAACATATGACGATAGCTCATAGAAGGTAGAAAAGTTACATGGATAACTGAATAAAATATATTTCTTTTGAGGTAAGTGATCATGTATTTCTTAAAGTATCTCCATGGAAAATTTTTATATGTTTTAGTGAAAGGGGAATCTAAGTCTATGGTTCGTTGGAACATATTAAATACTAAATAAAGTTAGATTATTTTCTTAGAAAGTATACCTCTATATGAGTTTATCCAAGGTACATAATGTTTTTCATGTTTTGATGTTAAGAAATCATGTGTGAGATTCATCTCATTTTTGAGCCCTACAGAAGTTTAATTAGAAGAGAATATTTCATACAAGGAGAAACCTATTTAGATTATTAACCATAGAGAGAAAGTATTATGGAACAAGGTAATTCACCAGGTTAAGGTTTTGTGTAAAAACCATATGGCTGAATAAGCAACATGGGAGTCTGAAAATGCTATGAGGGAAAGGTATCCCGACTTGTTTAAAAAGTGAATAAAATTATGAGGACATAATTTTCAAAAAGGGGAATAATGTAACAACCCATGTGATATTATAATAAATCATTTTAATTTCTTATAAGTAATTATTAGTTAGATATTATATATTTATATTCATTATAATAATATTAAGTAATTTTTCAGTCAAAAGAAAAAATAATTATTTCTAACCAAAACGGGTTTTCATGAATTGTATGGTTTTATATAAAATCTTGATTTCCATATTATAGAATTTTAATTTTAAAAAATAAAGTTCATTTTTTAATTAATCATTTCAAAATTAGTTTAGGATTTTTTTTATAATTTCTTTAAAATATTGATTTTTAAATGAATAGTGAAAATTACTGATTTTTTTGTTGAAAAATGTATTTTATTTTAAAGTATTTATAAATTAACATTATATTTTGGATTAGTTTTAAAATTTAATATGTTTATTTTTATTTAAAATGATACAATTATGGTTTTTTAAATGAATATTATACTTTAATTTAGTATAAAAACATTTTATATTTAAAAAGGATAGTATTATGAAAAACCGTTTTTCGTCGCGTTCTTCTGTTTTAATTTTAAATTAAATTCTAAAAATTATATGTTTTAAATTTTGAAAAATGGATTCCACATTTATAATCAGTTGGTACAAATTTTGTAAATATGACACTTTTATTTTTGGTCAATATGAATTGTAACCTTAGTAATCTTTGTTACCACGGTAAAGGGTAAATTGAGTAATTAAAGTTAAAAATAAAATGATAAAGACCAAAAAATGATCCAAAAACTTGAATTAATTTTATTTTATGAGTCCATTTATTCCATAATCATTCAATATTTAGCGATATGTCATTTTTTTTCACTTGGATGTGATTATAACTTTTATAATATTTTATTTAATGAAAAGTAAAAAATGTCCCAATCGTGTTTTTAGTTACTATAATAATTTTAACATAGGGATAAATTGAGGAAATATTAATTTATAAAGAGTAATAATAAATTTAAATTATTTATCTTCATCATGGTAATTTATTTTTAATTTTTAGTAAATAAATAATTACTCTAAAGGCTTACAAAATGTTGATGCAATAATTATTCAATTAGTGGGAAAATAAAATAAATGATATTAAAAATATTAAAAGAAATATAATTTGAGAAAATTAATTTAATACATGAATTTTATATATAAATATAATTGTTTAGGTATGTAGTAAAATATTTTTTTTTCAAATTTCATTTTTTATCTTGATGTAATTAATGTCAAAGTAATGAATAGTTCTAAAAATTGACATTAATGAGATTTTATAATAAATAATATTTTATTAAATGATATAAAGTTATTAAAAATATTATATTTAGTAAAAATTAATTCTATATGGTTAATTACATTAATCATGGACCATTTATGGGTCTTTTTTCATTTTTAATATCATTATTAACCCTTTAAGTATGGAATATTTTAATATTGTAGTAATTGTCAAAAGGGTTACAACAAAAAGATAAGGGTAAAATGTAATCCAAGATTTTATAATATTTATTTTATGAGATTATTTAGATACAAACTCATCCTATATTTTAAATAAATCATTTTGAGCCATTTTTAATTGAAAATTAATTTATATTAATTTAATATTTTGATAAATTTCAAGAGTGCCCCTCCCCTCTCTTATAAAAGAGAATCTATTATTTTCTTTTATTCACACTTAAAAACCCATTTGGTTCATCCAATTACTAAATATAACTTACTAAAATTACTAACCCTATTCTATAGGTCTTGTTTTAGGAATAAAACCAAAATTATAGGGATCAAGTTGTTAATCAAAGGAGACTTTCCAAAGAAGAGGTATTGTTTTTAACCGCATGTTTTAGGTTTATTTATTATCCCATATCCTTAAATTATTAATTAAACATTATTATATAATAACACCATTATATTAAATATACTGAGGTGTTTTTATGTTAATTTCACAACCTATATCCATATCCTCTTCCATGAAATGGGAAATGAAACCATTATTCGTGTGTATGGCGGACTACTGCCTCACGAACCGATGTAATTAATTTTCCATAATCATCCATCCTGGATATTTATAATGATATAATTAATATATATATATATATATACATATTTTATTCATGACATATTCATAATTTTTAAAATATAATATATCATTTTCTTTCTTATGTTTCTATTCACTAAAAAATGATAATGTCATTCGTGCGTACGTGTGGACCACCACCACCACGAAGCAATGTGATTCATTTATCATGACCATGTCACATGGATGATATATATAAGTATTTTTAAAGAAATAATATGGTATTTATTATGTAATTATCATTCTATAAAGACAAATAATACTTCCTTCTTTCCATAATGATCCTTGAAAAAAAGAAATGTTACCATCTCTATGATTGTAACATAGTCCATTTTTCATAACCATATTTAATTATTGGTTTTAAAAGTATAATTTATATATAAAAATGATAATTAATTAATTATTATTATTATTATTTATATGATGTAATAATGACTTCTTTGACCACAGGTAACCTACCAATGTCATTCTGGACTTATGAACCAAATATCAACAAAATGACCAATATAAACTTAAATAATTAAGTAATTGCATATGACATGGTTATAAATAAAATCAAGAAAATAGTAATCCTGAAAAAGGTTCTCAATAAAGTAAATAATTAACATGACTTTATTATTCAGGAAGATAAAGAACATACATGGAGATTTAGACTCGAGGTAGGGGGCTTTTTTTAAAATATTCTTTTAATGTTTCCCTTAAAACTATATTTTTATTTCATGTACATATATTTTTAAATTTAATTTATATAAGATTTTATATGGATATAAAATATTTATAAAATGACATTTTATATCTCTTTTTACTTTATTTCAAAGGTTTTAAAATGTAATATTTTTACAGAATGTTTTTACTTTCTTTACAAAAGACAAAAAGAATGTTTTATTTTATCATATACGGTGACAATAATTTTCCTGCTGCCATAACCATTATTTGAAGTTTGTATTCCTCTAAAATATTTCATTTCTTGTTTAAAAAAACCCTATTTCCCTTTTTTGGGTATTTTGGTATTGAAATTGGGTTTTAAAAGGAAAGCATATTTTGATATCCAAAAGTGTTTTGAACACGAGTTTAAAAGAGTTTTTCAAGGGTTTTATTCCTATAGTCCTTAGACATTATTTAATAAGGGTTGAGCCCCATTATAGCTCATGAGTGAGCCCAATATATCTTATATGATGAGTGTTCCTAGATAGTGCTCCAATATAGTGGCTAATGATTTTTTTTTCTCTAAATAATTGTTTTGGAAGTTGATCATATAGTTATTACAATTGTGAGGATTTTGTAATGGTTTTAAGATGATGATGTCCCAAGGTACCTACATGAATATTACGATCTTTCTAATGAATTTTGATAGAAATAATTTGATTTCAAAAGGTAATATAATTATATTTTTAAAGGTAAAATGATGTTCTTTTTGGATAGAAAGGCATGTTTTTAAGAAAAGGTTTTTTATGGGACTTTATGTTTTTCACAGGACTAACAAATTTCTTCTTTTTTATGTACCTTATTGAGATTTTTATGTTCATACCACATTTTAATTTTTTTAAAGGGTGTACGGATGGGTAAGGGAAATGAATAAGTCAAGTGGAAATTCAGGAATATTTTTCATGAAAATAAATCATGTTTTATTTTAAAAGTTTTATATTATATGAAAAATGGATACTAATTAGAAGTGTACACTTTGTATATATATGGGTTTTTATGTAATAGTTATGACCCAACTCTCTAAAACTATAAACCTATAATGTATTTGAGAAAGTAAGAAAGTTAATTTTAGGTTAAAGTCACTATAATATATAATTTTGAAGGACGAGTCCTTACATAAATTATAGTTTTAAAGGGAGTTTTGTTTTCTAATGATTTTTAATCATTGAATTCCATAAAATTAAGGATTTTTTTTCTGATTAAAGGATACTTTTAGTTATTTTTGAATAGTTATTGATCTATATAAATTAATTTTCTATATTCTTATGTTTTTTATGGTTTGTTTAGACTTAAAATTTATATAATGATGTTTAAATTTGTCTTTGATGCCTTTACATGGTGTGTGTATATATATATTGGATTGATTGATATAATGGTTGAGGTTCATTTTGGTTATAATAATATTTTAATTATAATTTGGATCTTAAAATAGGGGTTTCATGTTTTTCGTTGTTGTATTTATGTTTTAAGGACCATTTTACAAAGCATTTTAAATTAGTTTTCATAGTTTTACTCATAATGGATTATTAAGGCCCATTTGACACCTTATATAAATGTTTTTTATACTATAAGAAATACCTTGACCCCCATGATATCATTTTTATATGAACTTAGGGATATTAAAAACATTATCTTATTATCATTTTATGTTTATATAAATGGAAAGGGTTTTTTATAAAAGGGTGTGTGGAGATAGAATGATTATTTGATATTTTGATGCACTACCTTATGCATTGATATGTGATAAATATTGCCTCACATAATATGGGTAATTTCATGGGAGCACTAAGTATCTAGGTGGAAGGTAAAGAGATAGTTTCCATGCTAGTTATGTTTATTCATTGACTATGATCCCTTAGAGAATGAAGAGACTCAACCTACAGCGAGTTCCACTTAGTGTGGCTAGAAAGGGTAAGTAGGTGATTATTTTTAGAGACTCACCAATAGGAAAAACCCTCAGTTAGGGTATTATTTTACTTAGGTAATTCTACCAATAAACCTTGATTTTGGTTTTGTTCTGTTTCTATTTACTACTCTATAATGTTATTCTTTAGTTAAATTATATTTATTCTTTTGTATGATTTATTCGTATTCTTTACTTAGTGTTACTTACTATTATTTATTTTTATTATGTAGGTAATTTTGATATTAAAATTTCTTCCCTACCTTTATACTTTTTTTATCTCTTACAATTGGTTTATTGGGTTGCTCATCTCTAACCTATGAATTTTCATATCTTTTCATTATGTTGACCCTTATTCTTGATATTTTTTTTAATTTTGGGTCCATTTTCATAACATTTTCAAATTATATTGTAAAAGTTTTTTAGAAGTTATGATAAATAATTACACTTGAACTTGATTAAAAATTTATCATGAAATAAATAAATCATTTTAATCTCTTTTAAAATGGTATTTTCAAATGATTTTTCTCATAGGAACTTAAATATTTATATTCTAAAAGAATTATATTTAGTTTTAAAAGGGAGTTGAGGCATGATAAAGTTATTATATTTCTTAAAATATAAAAGTATTAATTTCTTATATTTTATTTTAAAAATTGTGTTTATGGATTATATTATTAAAGTAATTTCATATAATATTTGGTGAAATCATAATGGTAAAGTTTTTTTCACACCCTACTTATGACACTCAGTGTCAATAGACTTAGTGTTTTTTAAAGATTTAGGTTTAAGTTTTTAGAAATACTAATTTTATATTTCTTCTCTTTAGTTTCTCATGGAGTGAATCATGTTAGTGATGTTAGAGGGTGTCCCTGAGTCACAATAATCTCTTCAGTTTCGTATTTTGGGATCCTTTTATTAACCATAGATCATGTGTGTTTTGTCCACTTTGGAATTTCTTATATTTTGGGGTCTTTAATTCAGTCTTATAGTGTATTTTAATGATTTATGTTACGTTATGGAGTGGGTTGTATGTTTACCATAGTTATGACTCATTTGGTCTTATTTATATTTAAATTTATTATTTTATTATTTATGGAAGTACAACTTATAGACGCATTATGTCGGATTCTCAGAAATGGTCTTCTATTTTTTTATTATTATTTAAGGATAAAATCATTCCCATGGTCATATTTGGTATCCTTGGCCTTTTTCACTAGCCTGTGGTGATAAAAAATGCACCTCGAGCCCACCATGGTCTGACCTGGTTGATGTGGTAATTTGATACGAGTTGGTTTGTGACAAAACAATATTAAAGACCTATTTTTATTTGGAGAGTAATCATATATTAGAGATAATAATGTCGAAAATCAATTGGTAAGTATGGGTAGAGCCTAATTAACACTTTCTCCTTCCAAGAATTGAGTTACCATGGGTAGTTGGGTTTTGATTCACGAATATTAAATTATATATATATATATATATATTGTATATTTTGATTTCAATTGACAATATTCTAAACTATAATGAGGTTATATAGGTTGTACAAAGTTTTTCATATTTTGGGGTTTATGTGGGAGATAAAATATAGGTGTATTATTAACTAACATGGCCTAAAAAACTCTATGGATCACATATGTGTGATTTTGAGTTACTCTCAATAGAAATTTTATAGTTGGTTCATGGTTCGCCAAACCATGTGGCCAAATAATGCATAACCATAAATACTTTTAAATTTTTTATATCAAAACCCCTTTAGTTTTTGTGTGGATTTTGGTTTTGTTTGTTTATTATTTGGGATGAATAAAAAATATTTTTCACGATGAATTGATGTTATTGGTTAGATTATATTGATACTTTATGTTTAAAAACTTGGTTTATTTGGAAAATGTTATGATTTTAAATTAATAATGAAGATTTCTAAGATGAATTGAAGTAAATTTAATCTTTTTTAATTTACAAAATGATTTAAATGATAAACTTATGAAATTAAAAAACTATTTTTAAGTGAAATTTTATGATTTTTGAAACTAATGTATGTGATTTTGAGCTTCATTATGGAAGGGTATCAAATAAAAGGTGGTTTTGATATGTGGTTTCCTTGTAAATATATTTTTCTTTTTTTATAAATTAGTACAATTATTTAAAAATGCGCATGAATTCATATAATAACATTTTTATTTTACTAAGTGTTACAAGTAACAAAGGAATGTTTTCTATATTATGTATATTATCTATTCTTTTGTTTTTTTTTATTTTGAATCACTATTTATTCTAATTAAAGATCTTCACATCTTGAGTGTCTCTAATTGAGTTTTATGTTCTTCATTATTAAGAGTAAGCCTCTTAGAAAAGTCTCAATGAATAGTTTGAAGTCCTTATCACGGGATTCTCCTTATATTAGTATCTCTCATGATTTAGATGTTATATTTTTGTATGTTAACTCCACCCGAACTCCAAATAGAGCAGTGGACCCAAACCCTTCTCAGTACTTGGACCATGATCAATAATTATTGGCTCAATATTTTATCATATTTCATGGTTTTCAATCTCATAAATATACTATAAGTGGATAGATTATATTGATAGAATATTCAATTCATTGGGAACTTCATAAGCCTTGAGAGTAAAAGTTTCCTCAAACATATTTGAAGGATTGAGTTGAGAATGGTGGGAGACTACTACTTCACTTCAACTATAAAATAATATGACTTGGAAATTATTTAAGACTATATTTATTCAATGGTATTATAATGAAAAGGTGAATTTGAATAAGGTGATAGAGCTCTTTAGTCTCCATCAGGGTGGGTGAACATTGAAAGAATATTCTTATTGTGTCACCGAGCTAGTTCCTTTTCCCTGAGGATAGTCATTTAGGGCTTGGTTAAAGCTCAATTATTTTAAATGGGTCTTCGTTTAGACCTAATTTTATAAGGGTTTTCATATATCCTATATTAAATTGAGTATGTAGTTAATAATTTCATGACGGTGGAATTAATCTCTACGAGTCATCCCATAATGGTGGTGTCCTTATTTCTTTTGGAATTAGCAAAGGATCTCTATATTGTGAGAATAAAAAGTTGGATAAACCCAAGATAAAAAGTTGGGATGATGGGGATCAAACTTTTAGTTATATCATCATTCCTACTATGAATATGTGATCTCTTGTATGATTCTAGTGTTGTTATACTAAGCATTCCTAGCCCTATTACTAGAAAATTCTAAAGACCTCCCATTATTGTGGTCAATTAGATCATTATAAAAAATTATTTGAACTAAAGAACTTCTGAAGGAAGAAATCCCAAACATATCAAAAATCGAAATATTAGTCCAATAGAACCTATTAGAGGTACCCCCACCCTTATTCTCCTTCTTATTCCTTTAATTCTACTTTCTCATTAGTCCATGACATCATATTTTAGGATGTTCGATATATTTTACTCTTTTGGGTAATTTTATATTTATTTCAATGTGTCTAGGAACATACCATTAAAATGATTATTCAATTTTGGCCTTTTTTATTATGGGAATTAGGATATGTATCACAGTGATTTGATTATGATAGCTTGGTTTTATTTTTCCCACCATGATAGCATAAACATTAAGTGGCGGGGAGACCTACAATATGTCATAGATATCTGATAAACTCTTTAGGGTTTCTTATGCCTATGTTTTTTGATGTGATAATATTCCCAGTTTCAAAATGGTTTTAGAATTGTATCATTCAGTACTTTTTTTTAAATAAATATCTTTTGAGTCTCTCCTTGTATTCTATATAAGGATAAAAATTTCATTCTTTATCTAATCCATCTAAGTGAAATAGTCTATATTCTTATTATCTAAAAATATTTATTGAATTTATAGGGGAATAAAATTTCATGGTGAGGATAATTAAAACACATCAAAGTCACTTTTGGGTATTATTATATTTAATTATTGAATTTAATGAAATTCATGATCCGAATTTGTTTTTTTCTTAAAATTTTAATATTTTTTCACAACTGCATGGTCATAGCATGGTTAAAAAATAATTAATAGTAATTGTGAATCCTTATCTTACATATGATAAACCCCACATGGTTGGAGCATAGCTAGGGTAAAATCATGTTGAATAACCTCACATATGGTGAAATTCCATCCAACATTGTTTGTATGGTTAGTGCACAATTTTCACTTGGATAACAGTAACTATGAAACTTTATCTTATATAGGGAGAATCACATTTAGAGTTTTTTTCACATGGTTAGTACATGATTATGAGTACCCATACTAATTAATATTATATATGGTCCTAATTATGTGAGTGTAGATGACTAATTCTAGTAGTTATTCATGTTTAGTATATGATTTGGTAAACCATGTGGTCTAATTGTTTAACAGTTCCTATGATATCTAGTGTCTCTCGCACATTTAGTGCATAATTTAGTAACCCATGTGACCAAATCATAAAACCTCTAGAAATTTTTAGTTTTTTGAAATTACTTTTCTACTCCTATTGATTTTAAATGCTCTCATTGATTTCCTCCACACTCATTTTCATGATTCACTCAAAGGGGAGGCCTAGACAATTTTCCATTTCCCTCCCATGGTTTTTGATATATTCTTATTTGATTCCTAGTGAGTACTTGAATTTTTGATCTCCATTTTTCTTATTTTCTTATCTATATCTCTTCTCATATTTTTTCAATGGGACCATAGTGTCCAAAACCTATATCAGGGTTTATTTAATCCCTAATTTTCATGATGGAAAATGTGTAAAAATTATTTCTTTGGTTCTCTTCTCTATGTGTTATAAGGTTTCATGTTATCCACATAATACCTAGGTTGGTGTTTCCATGTGATTCATTTTTCCAGATAAACCATGTGATTCTCACATTTTTCTAAACTCATTTTCCTTAAAATTATTCCTACTCTTACAATCCATGATGAATCTATAATTTTATTGTCATGTTTTATGATTTTATAGCTAAACATAAAGGGGTTTTCATGGATTCCAACTTTTGTATTTTATAACAAAAATATATGCACATTAAGTTACTGATAAAATTCCCAAGAGGGTTTTTCCAAGATAAAGTATATTTTTAAAGGGTGTGTTTCTTTCAAATGTTTTAATCATTATTTTTCATATACTTAAGGTTTTTTATGATATTTAAGGATGTTTTTGGTTAGTATTGAATGGTTATTGATATTTAAATGTTCATTTTCTATAGTCCCATGTTTCTTATGCATTATTTGGGATTAAAATTGATATAATATTTTTTAAATAGGTTTTTGATCCCTTTACATGGTATTTACACACACACACACATGAATGTTTTATGAAATGTTTGAGGTTCATATTGGTTACAAGAAATTTTTTATTCTTATTTGGATCTTCAAAGAGGGGTTTTATGTATTTAATTATTGGATTAATGTTTTAAGGTATGTTTGGAAAAAGTTTTTTAAAATGGATTTCATGGTCACACTTAAAATATTATTTAAGACCCATTTAGAACCATATATAAAAGGTTTTCATGCTATAAGCTAAACCCTTAGTTTGAGCCCCATGATATCATGTTTTATATGAACCCATGGATTTTAAGAATTTAATGTGATTATTGTTTTATGTTTATATAAATGTAAAGGTATTATTTGTAAAAGGGTGCATTGAGGTAGGATGCGTAGTTGATATTATTATCCATTTCCTTGTGATATATTATCATTATGTGATGTTTCATCACCTCCAACAGCTAATTTCTTAGTAATAATGGGTATCTAAGTGGGATATAAATAAATGATTGCTATTATAGTTATGTTTATGCACTGCATAGGATACCTTAGTGAATTAAGTGACTCTTATAATAGGGAGTTCCACTAGGTGAGGCTACAAAGGGTAAGTTTAGGGTTATTTGTTAGAGACTCACCAATAGTACAACAAGTGTTAATTATCATTGAGTTAATCTAGGATTGTCTCACTGGAACCTAAGTAGTTTCCCTTGATGAATATTATTTTATTTAGTTATTTCTAACAATCATCCTTGATTTTGGTTTTATTCCATTTTTAATTGCTGCTCTACCATGTTATGCTTTACTTGACTTCACTTTATTCTTTGGTAATATTTAATCACATTCTTTAATTAAAGTTATTTATCGCTAATTATTTTTTTATAAAGGAAATTTTGGTATTGAATTGTATTATATACCTTTAAACATGAAATTTATTTCTTATACTTTATTTATCAGGTTCATTTCCCCTAACCTCTAAAATTTTATATCTTGCTCATTATGTTCACCCATATGCTTGTTATTATTTATTTTTAATTTTAGGTCTATTTTTATAATATATTCAAATTGGATTCTAAATGTTTTTTTGGAAGCTATGGTAGATAATGATACTATAACTTGAATAAAGTTTTCTCATGAAATAAAGAAATTATTTTACTCTATTTAAAAATTGGATTTCAAATTGGTTTTTATCTCAGGAAATTAATGCTTTCTCTTTTAAAATAATTATTTTATATTTTAAAATAGAGTTGAGTCATGCTCATGTTATTTTATTTATTAAAATATAAAAGTATTAATTTCATATTTTGTATTTAAAACTAGAATTTATGGATTGTATTATTAAATGAATTACACAAACTCTTTGGGGAAATCTTATTGGGTAAAATTTTCTCACATCACACTTATACCACTGTGGGTCAATAGATTTGGTATTTTTGTAGGGTTAGGTTAATGTGAAGATTCGCCTTTTTAATTATTTATCTCCAGTATCTCATGTATAAAATAATGTTGGTGATGTTTTACATAGTTCATAAGGATATCTCATGTTTGGTATTTTGAGATCTTTTTGTTTACCATGGATTGAGTGTGTATCAACCACTTAAACATTTTTGTATTTTGGGATATTTATTTCAATATTGTATTATATTTTCATGATTTATGTTATGTTATAGAGTGGGTTGGATGTTTACTATAATTATGCCTTATTTTTTTAGTTATATTTTAGACTGCTCATTTGATTTTCTATAGAAGTACAACTTATGGATGCACCATGCCATATTCCCAGTAAGGGGTTTCCACTTAATTATTCTTATTTAAGGGATAAATCATTCCCACTTGGTCATATTTGGAACCCTTGGTTCTTTTAGTCTATCTATAGAGATTAGGAACATGTCTAGGTCCTTATCAAAAGTCGACCTAGGTGGCATGGTTGGTGGACCTGGGTTGGTTCATGATAGATAACTATACATGGTAATTGTGATTTTTTGAATAATGTTATTAGTCTACATATTATAATGTTTATGTTTCTAGTAAAAAAAATATTATCATTTTTGTGCACATTTGAAATATTTAACTAAAAATTATTTATTTAACTAAATATTTAATATGTTGTTATAATATAAATAATGACTATTTATATTATTAAAACATAAAGTGTAATTTAAGCACCTCATTTTTTATGAAAAAAGAACATCCTTTATTCATTTTAACCCATTGGTATGATCATTAATGAACCCTCAATGGTGTCTTAACACTTTATCCATTTTTGGAGGCTATTTAATGCTCCCAATGACCTTTGTAGGATCCTTGTTGCACCTTTGGTTTTATAAGAGTTTATCTTCCTTGAAGTATATCGAGTGACCCTCATGATATAAATAGTAATGAATAAGGTTATAATATTCTAAATATTGTGAGAAATCAAAGGTGGTTCTTAGAGTTCTTTATATCCCCTCATTTAAGATATTATTTTAGTTTTTTTCATCCAAGATGTTCTCTAGTGTTTTTCTTACTCATTCCATCCTTTTCCTTTTCAGTTAATGACATCACTTAGATAGGAAGAGGATCTCACTAAGTTTTTTGTGATTAGAATTATTGGTGGATGCTAAAAGAGTATTTGTTTTGACAATTCAAGATTTATTTTAAAATTCTAAAACTTTTTTAAAAGTTATTTTTATTTTATTATCTTATTATTGAATTTTTCATTTACTCATTATAATCTTGGATGAGTTTTATTCACAGTTTCACTACATTCTGATTGTCAGTATCATTACTAAAACTCAGTAGTGCTATCAAATCCATGTTCTATTAATGAAAATATATATTATAATATTTTATAAGATTTATTTTATACTCAAATTATGTAAAATTAATTTATGAATCATATAAAACATTGATTGAAATTTTGATATGTTGATCACTGCATTTAAGAGTAATTTTGGGTAATGAGTTTTCATTGGTCCCCTATGTTAAATATTAGACGCCACATGCTCTAATCCATTAGAAATATTAATAATTATAGATCTTTACATATTACTAAAATTGATGCGGAGACATAGAATTGTTCTATGTAATGTGATTAAAGTATTGAACATAGCATGTGATACAAATATAAATAAATCATTTACATATGTTACTAAATAATAATAAGATTCATTAAGTATGTATATGATATATGTTTTTGAATTATTATCAATATTATCATGTAGGGTATACATGTGATATATATAATTTTTATGGTGAGACTATATATATAAAATCCATCATTAAATATAAAAGTATTATATGCCTTCCAATAATAATAACACTCTTCATGACCTTGTTCCATAAAATAGATGGGTCATGTTTAGCTGGGATTATTGATTTATCATGTGTTAGATAAAAGGGTAATAATTATCCTACTATGAATATTGGGTGAATAGGTAACCTAATAAAATTATCATATAGAGTCATGGTGTTGAGAAAACTAATAAGACTATTTGGGTAATATTTTGTTCACTAAGAAATCGAATAGTTGCATTTGATACAATTGACAAGAGTTTTCTACTTAAATATACATTCTTTAAGATAGTGTAATATCCGAGTTAATATATGTATAAATAAATATCTTGGCCCACTGAATTTATATTTTATAATAGTGAATTATATTAATATTTTACTTGAAGTATATTTAATAAAATACTATATTGAACAATAACATATATGATAATAATATCAACACTTATTTTGTTACATATATTCATGGAATAAAACACAAAGTAAAATTTATCATTAAGATCATTACTTTAGAATGAAAAATTTAATAGTAATAATTTCATTGATTTGCATTACAATTTTATTCTTGTTATAAAAAATGAATGGAAATTACACATTCTAGAGAAACCCACACCACATAATATATTTAGTCTACCTCACATGAGAGAAAATATGATTATTAAAAGAATCATAATGATTCATATTAAATAATATATTTTGTGCTATTATCCATTATTTCTAAGATTCAATAGGTATATAAAAACATGGAATCATTCAACGTGATAGAATGGATTAATAAGAAATCAAAGAATCATAGGTGTTAATAATTATAAGTTATAGGGATCAATTTCTATAACTTCAAATCATGGGTATTAGATACTAGATATGTGTCACATATTTTGGTGATGTGTATCCTCTCAAATAATGAGGGAAATTTATTAAGGGATAAGTATATATATGAGTTGGTAATAGATATAAAGTTGAATCATTATTTATGGGGAGAATGAATTTACTTTTTCCTAGTGGATTATCATTATATCTTGAAATTTTTTATAATGTACTATTAATATACATGAATTTGATTTATGTATCTTTCCTATATAAGACTTGATTTTCATTTATAATAAAGAACAAGTGTTATTCTATTTACATTAATAAAATGTTTTATGAGTATTATTATATTTAAATGAATGAAATATTTTATAGTTATGCTGACATTTTTAGTGGTTTATAAATATTAGATATTGATAATCATATTTATAATATAAATAATAATAAGATAAAAATTAATGATTCTAAATCCACTTATCTTTGGAATTAACTCTTAGGAAATATAAATAAGAATCACTTCCAATAACTTCATAATGATGTATTTATAGATTTTAATGATTATGAATCATTTGATTTATGTGAATACTTTTTATTAGGTAAAATGGTCAAGTCAAATTTTAAAGATAAAAGTAAAAGAGTTAAGGAGTTATTAAATCATATCAAGGAGGATTTCAGTACTTTATTAACTTTAATATTGAATTAAATAGGTATGGTTGTCTGTATTTTATGAATAATAAATATAAACACCTTGAAATGATCAAATTGTTCAAAAATAAAGTAAAAAATCATATTGGAAAAAGGTATTAAAACACTTTGATCTGAATGAGTTAGATAATATTTGATCTAAGAATTTCATGACTATCTAGTGGATTTTGGTATAATATAAAAACTCAATCCACTTAGTAAACCACATTTTCATAGTGATCTGAAAGGGGGAACCAAAATTATTTAGACATGGTGAACCCCATGAAAATTCATAGATACCTTTCTATTTATTTTCAGTGCTATAATTCAGAGACTATTTAATTTACATTAAATCGAGATCCATCAAATGATATTTAAAAGACACCAAATGATATTTGGATTGGGAAGTATCTTTATTTATCTTTCATGATGATTTGGAGTTATGAGGCATATGTATGATGCATTACCTCAAGTAAAATTGTACTCCAATTTGATAAATATATCTTTATTGGTTATCCCAAAGCAATAATGAGTTATTATTTATATATTCTATTAGATTATAAAGGATTTTATACTCAACATGTTTTTTATCCAGAAAAGAAATTTATTTCCAAAAGAATTATCAAGATAAAATTCAAACTTAATGAATTTCAATCCTAGATATGAAGATGATATTATTAGTATGGATGAGTCAAAAACATAAATGGTTTTAAAAAATGAATCTACTAAATATACATAAGAACTAAAAAGTGTTAATTTCCAACTAGGGTCAATGTATCATTGAGAGGGGAAGAGGGTGAATCTATGATATCTTTTTCTTTTAAGTTTACTTTCTTTTGAAACAACCTTCACCTACTATTAAATATTTATCACTTTTTCAAAAACAAAATAGCCACACATCTATAGAAACACAAGTATTTAAAAGGTTTATTACTCAAAAAGAGTACCTATATCCTTGGAATGGTTTGGAAACGATCCAATACCACACAATCCACTAGAAAAAAATCATTTTTTGTGGATACAATAGGTAGAATATACCCTTACACTTGTGTCACACTATGATCAATACAAAAGTTCATGTGATTATCTTAGAAAAAATGATGTAAAAAAGGTTTGTGTAACATGTTATGAAACCTACACCAGTTGGTTCCAAATAGGTAACTATGATGCCTTATCAACTTCCACTTGAATACCTTCAAAACACAATTCCTCACTTTCCTACCCAACAACATGTAAGAAAATCACTTTTGGAATTTGTACAAAAACTCAGTCTGATTCCCCAGCCTGATTTCTCAATCTAAAAAATATATAATAAATAATACTATGGAAGAAATTCTGAATCATTTATTATTTCCTTGAAAACCCTTGTTTGATTGATCGGTCTGATCCGGTAACTCTTTCTTCTTCTTATTATATTAAAAAATATTCCTTAGGAAAACCCAGTTTGGAAACTCTTTTTCTCTTCTAAAATTTTCAAAACCTTCTCTCTCTCTTTACATGTGAATATTAATCCATTTTAAGAAAGTAAAATGTAATTTCTAATATTTATAGGTGCGCCAAAAGTAGTTTTGGTGAGAATATAAAAATATTTTCTTGCTTAACCAAATTTACTTAAACATGAATTTCACCATCATTTTGGATTTATTTTTGACTTATTAAATGATTCTCAAATCTTCTATATTCTTCTTGAAACTTCTATAATCTTCTCACAAATTCATCTTAATTCAAACTTTATAACCTTTCTTCAGTCTGATTCTTAAGTTCGATTCTTTAGTCTGATTCTTCAGTCCAATTTTTCAGCCTGATTATTCAGTCTGATTCTTTAGTACGATTCCTCAGTTCAATTATTTAGTTTGATTCTTCATTTTGATTATTTAGTCCAATTATTCAGTCCGATTCTTCAGTCTAATTATTTAGTCCGATTCTTTAGTTAAATTATTCAGTCTGATTCTTTAGTCCAATTCTTTAGTCTTATTCTTCAGTATAATTCTTCAATCTGATTATTCAGTATAATCCATCATTCTAATTCTTTAGTCCAATTCTTCATTCTGATTTTATAGTATGATTCTTCAGTCTAATTATTCAATCTGATTATTTAGTCCAAATTTTCAGTCTGATTTTTTAGTACAATTGAACTTCTTCAGCCCCTTTTAATTGAATTTCTTCCTCAGCTCAGTCCATTAGAACTTCCTTAGCTCAGTTCGATTAAATTTATTCATCAGCTAAATCTTTTATAACTTCCTCAAATCAGACCAATTGACTTAAAAAACCTTTTCTCCATCTTTTAATTTCACAAATCCTGGATCATAAGTGTTTCAAACAACTTATGATATTGGAAACTTACAAAAAATAAAAGCATTTTTCATATTTACTTAGGAAAGTTCTCCAAATTTCCATCATTAAAACCCTAATAAAAAAACTTTCTTAACAAAATTGAGTCTAATGTAATTTATTTAAAAAAATGAGTTCTATTTGGACCTTATTAACAAAATTGAGTCCAATTTTACTTTCTTATCAAAAATTAGTTTGATTATACTTTCTTAAAAAAATGATTCCAATTTTGACTTTCTCAACAAAATTGAGTCCGGTTTGACTTTCTTATCAAAACTCGGTTTGATTGGACTTTCTTAACAAAACCGAGTCTGATTCGTACTTTCTTAAAAAAATTGTGACCTATAGACTTTATTATCAAAACTACATCTAATCTTATGAAACCTGATAAATTTCATTCCAATCACCATGAAATGAAAAGTGAGGTTATTTCATTATAAGGACAACAAAAGAAAAAACACTTAAAATAAATTCATTAAGCATCCAAAAACCTTCTCCATCCAACTTGGTCCCAACAATATCCCACTTTATATTTTTTTATTAAATAACATTTATAAATCACTAGAACTTTATAAATAAATCTATAGATCACTTATCAAAAATTCCAATCCTATATGAGTGAACACTTTGTAGGAAACAAGAATCATTGATAACAAGATGATGTTGTCTAAAAGTAGTGAATTAAGAAATATCTTTACCTCTTAAAAATTTCCAACCATTCATTCTTTAAAAACATCTTCCACTTTCTTATATGAAAAATTTTCCTACAAACACTTAAAAAACTATTAAAAAATTTCACACACTTACATGTTGAGATCATAACTTACCCCTTTTATAAACTCACCCTAAATACATGCTTTCATTAAATGGTTTAGGACATACCAATGGATAGATCTATGAAACATATTTTTCTCCCCCTTGAAAACACTATCCAAAGGAAAGTTGAGATAGGTGAAAAAACACATACCTCAACATTTAAGAGAAAGAGGTTGGAATCCCATGCTCAACCTCAGTTTGTAAAATATTCCTTTGATAAAGTTTTGTGAAAATTCCAGTAACTTTTATTTTTGTATGAAGATACTCTAGATTGAGTTCATTCTTCTCCACATGCTCTTTGATGAAGTGTTATTTGATATCAATATGTTTTTAATGATAATTTTTACTAGATTTATTATAATGTTGATAGCACTTTGATTATAAAAACCCAATAGTATGGGTAACTTCACTTCAATAAGTAATCCTTACAACCAAGTATTCATCCACATTAGCTATATTTCAGCTTGAGTAGTGGAAACAAACACAAATTCAACCATGATAAGAGTTATTGAGTTTTGTTTCCTAGTATTAAAACTTACAAAAATTTCTCTATAAAGAAAACTCCACCAGATATGGGTCTTTTATTATCAATACTTCCTGCCCAATCAGTATTTGTATATTTAAACAAGTTGAAACTTTATGATATATCATACATGATTCTGAAATATTTTTTCCCTTTGATATATCTGATAATTATTTTTCCATCAAATATATATGATTCTTTTGGAGCACCTTAGAATCTTACATATAAGGTAAAAACATAAACAATGCCTATCCTTGAGGTATTCACATACAACAAACTTCCAATCACCTTCCAAAACTCTTTAGGGTCAACTTTTTTTCCTTCTCCACATTTAGTCAACTTGGTTCCCAAAAAAATTGGTGTAGAAATTGATTTTAAATTTTCTATTCGAAACTTCTTAAGAAGTTACTTAGCTTACTTTTCTTGAGAAATAAAGATGTGTTTCTCCTTTGGTAAAATTTTTATCCTAAGAAAGTGTCTCTTTTCTCCAAGCATGAACATTTCAAACAAACATTTCATTTTTTAGAAAATCTTTCACAAGTTCTTTCATCATTCCCAAAAAAGATAATATCATTAACATAAACAATAATAATGAGGAAAATATATTGACTTTCACTGATGTAAATATTATTATAAACCCTTAATTTCTTAAAATTTGACGTCCTTAAGCAGGTATCCAATTTGGAATACCAATCTCTCAATGCTTTATTTATCCCATACAAGGATTTCTTTAACTTTCACAGATAACGTTCATTCTTCCCAATAAAAAAACCACATGTTTTTTCAATATAAACTTATTCATAAAGTTCTTTATTGATAAAGGATGAATTCACATCCATTTGAAAATTTTTATAACTTTGTTGTACAGAAATAGAAAGAATAATTTTAATTTTTTCTAACCTTAAAACTAGATAAAAGTATCATCAAAATATATGACTTTAATCAGCGAGTAACCTTTTCACACCAATATTTATTTGTTTTTTATCACTTCACTATCTTTATTCATCTTGTTTCAGAAAACCCAATTTGTACTAATAATTTTTTTTTCATTTGGTTTTGGTACGAGTTATCAAGTATCATTATTTTCAATCTGATCCAACTCTTCATTCATAGCCTAATCCATTATAAATTCTCAAAATACTCATTAAAATATTTCAATTCCACTTTTGAATACAAAGAAGTATGTGTAACAAATTTTTATGTTCTTCTTGTTTGAACCATTTGATATTGATCGCCAATAATGTTTTGAGCTTCCACCTATTTCCTTATCCTGGGATGAGATATAATAAATTCTTATTCATCGCTAGAAATAGATGATTTTGATTCTTCTATCTATGTAGGATCATTATTGTTTGAATCCTTATCAATTTGTTTAATATAAATTATTTCATCCTCTTCATCTTCTTCATCTTCATGTGCTTGTGAAACATCTTCCTTAGCTTTTTCAAGAACTTTTACATCAATATAATCAATAATTATCCTTATTTATTTATTGAAACATCTATATCCACTTCCATATGAATCATAGATAATAAATATTCCATCTTTACCTCTTTGATCAAACTTTCCAAGATTCCCACCTTTGTTCTTTATGATGCAGGGACTCCCAAAAACTCTTAAGTATTTCAAACTTGGAGTTTTTTCATATTACATTTCATATGGATTCAGATCATAACTTGACCTATAGAAACATCAGTTTTGAATATAAACAGATGTGATCATATCTTACCTCCAAATGTAATGATAAATACCATGTTCAAGTAACATAGTAAGCCCTATTTCAACTAAATTTATATTCTTCTTCTCAGTAACTCCATTTTTTTGTGGTGTGTATGGTGATGAAATCATGCTGAATTCCATTTTTTTCAAGAATTTTGTTTTAAATATTTATTCTTATATTCACTAACATTATTAGTTCTCAATTTCTTCATAGAATACCCACATTCCATCACACCTCTTCTCCTGAAAATTTTAAACATATTCAGAGCATCCGACTTATGTTTTAAATACATAACATAAGTAATGAGAGTAAAATCATCAAAGAATGAAATAAAGTACATATCTATAAAAGTTAATTTTTTTCTCATTGGCCCATAGAAATTATAATGTATAAGTTCTAGGGGTTGAGTTGAATGAATATCAAGTTTCTTATGCACATAGTTTGTAATATTTCCTTTATGAAAAATAACACAACACCAATATCTTATTCTTAACATATCAATAATACCATGGAAAATGTCTCTCTTTGATAACATGTTCATGTTTTCATGACACATATATCCCAATATTTTATACCACAACTGATTTTATTCCATCATGCTTAAGAAATACATGTTTTAAACACCACCCACTTAGAACAAGTTTTCTTTTGTGCATTAGACTCTTATAACAACTTTTCCATATTCCTCTATTTTCATAACAAAACCATATTTTCTAAAAACAACTTTATTACCCACATAAAAAAGTTTTGAAACACTCAATTTTTTTTTCAACCCATCAAAAAACAACACTTTCTTGGATTTCAACTTTTTCCCCCAATAATAACAGATCCAACACCTTTGATTATAATGGATTCATCATTTCCAAATTTCATAGTTCCTTATTTAAAATATTTAACATTCTCCAACAATTTCAAATATCCTATCATATGATAATAACACCCACTATCCAAGATCCAGGTTTTTTCTCCTTTTATAGCTTTGAGAGCGGTTTCTATAACAAGAGCCCTTTATTTACCTTTATCTTTATTTATATATAGCTTGTGAGAATTTTTATACACATGTTGTTGTGTTGATAAAAAAACAAGATGGACTTTTTAAATATTTCTAGGTTGTTCACATATTTCAAAACTAGTTTCCAAAGGTTGGAACCAATTCTCAAATATCACCCCAACCTTCTCAGGTTTCTTCGAAACATCCTTCTTAGATTTATTCCTTTAAGAGGATTGACTCCCTCTCAAAAATTTTCTTCTGTAAACTATGGGATAATTGTAATGTTACTGGATGAACCAACACATATTTTATGTATTCCAAAATCCACCACAATACCAGTAGTAACCATAGAAGGAATAATTTACTCTGCAAGTTTCTTACTATCCAGAATTGTGAACATGTTTCTCAATAACTTTCTTCTCTTTCACATCAGAACTTTATTGAGTCCCAAACTTTATATCACCATCTATATTCTTCTTCCTAAATTAGGATTTCTTACCAACCTTATTAGAATTAGTAGTGCTAAAATTTTTTTTTGACTCAAAATGTTTATAAATTTCTAAAATTCCAACTTTGTTGGTTTTATGAATACACACAACTTTACCAAATTTCTACTTTTTAGAAACACAAACCCTTGAAGGTAACATTTGATCCTTTTCAAGTTGAACCTTTCCATAACTTTCACCAACTTAAGATATAGAATTCTTAAAGCTTGTAACTCCCTACTCAGATTTAGATTTTTTTGGATAAGTTCCAACTCTTCCTTATTTGATTTTAACTTTACTAATATATATTAATTCCGATTCATTTATTTTTCAATAGACTTATTTATAAAATCATTCTCTTACAACAAATTATATTTCTCTTCAAGAATACATTCTTTATTATTTGCTATAGGAATTTCATTCTTCAAGTTATTGATCTATCTTCCAAGTCTATCAATCTTTCTTAGGCATTATTTTAGTTCACTCTTCAGATGAAATTCTAAATCTGTATCTTCATCTTCAGAACTACTACTTCTAAACTCTTCATGATTAACTATTAAAATGTAAGTGATTTCTCTAGTAAATTCAATAGAATTTTAGGCCTTAGATTCACTATCTTCCTCTTCATCATCTTTAGAAAAAAATATTCTCCTTTTGGATTTGGAGAGATTCTTATATTTCCCATTAGAATAACATTTTGAATTATAATCTTGTTTATTACAAGATATTATTGGACTCCTATCATATTCATCAATATATTCTTTATTATGTCTTCAAGTAAAATTTAAGAAAAATTACCAAAAAATCCATATTTGAAAAATTTCAAGGGAATTTTCCATTTATAATTTTTGATACCTATTTTAAATTTTTATAAAACAAGGATAAAAATTCATCAAGATTGATACATACCTAAATTTTGGATCTAGAGTCAAAAAATTATTCTTCTTTAAGAATATTCTTAGATTTTACTTGCTTGGAATCCTTAAAAGACATTTTCTGATCAACTTTTTTTTTTATTTCTTAACTTTATCAATTTTCATTTCATAAGTAATAAGAGTACTATGAAGGTCATAAAAAGATATATTTTCAAGGTCTCTATCCTCCAAAGATGAAAATTTGGAATCAAACTTATTAGGAATATTTCTCAATATATTTTCAACAATATTTGAGTCTTATAACTTTTTACCGAGTCATATTATGGTGATCATAATATCATTCACCCTTGTTAAGAAGCCACCAACATATTCATACTCACCCATTTTAAAATTTTAATACTTTAACCTCTATATTTGTAACTTTTCCTTTTTCACCTTAGTATTTCCTTCATAAATGTTCATTAACTTTTCCCAGATAACTTTAGTTATATAAAATCCCTTCACCCTTAGAAAATAACTTTCATTAAGTAATGATATCAAATCATTCTTAGCTCTTCCATAATTATCAAGATTCTTCTTATCTATAGATATAAGAGGAAAGTTTTTATAAATAGGTGGAAATACATCTGTAGTAGATTCCAAAACATCATACCCAAAAGACATAAGATATGGAAATATTCTATCTTTCTAGGTAAGATAATTATTCACATCAAAGACTAAAATCTTCTTACTATTCACACAATTTAGATTCTCCATAAAAAAATCTCCTAAAAAAAATTAGTAAAAAGTAAACGAAGGGAAACTTTTCTCTGATACCAATTGTTAATGCCCATCTAGGATCAATGTATCACTGAGAGGGGGAGGAGTTAATCAGTGATCTTTTTCTTTTATGTTTTCTTTTTTTTGGAAAATCATTCACCTCCTATTAAAGATTTATCACTTTGATGTAAAAAAAAATCACACATCCATAGGAACAAAATTATTTACAGGGTTCACTACTCAAAAATATTAGCTGTTTCCTTAGAATGGGTTGGAAACAACTAAATACCACACAATCCACTAGAAAAAAAAATCCTTTTTTATGGATACAACAAGTAGTATATAACCTTACACATGTTTCACAATATGATCAAAAAAATAGTGCATGTGATTATATTATCACAAATGATGTAAAACAAGTCTATGTAACAAGTTAGAAACCTTCACCTATTGGTTCAAAATAGGTTACTATTCTACCTTATCAACTTCCACTTGAATACCTTCAAAAAAAAATTTATTCAATTTCCTACCCAACTGCAGGTAAGAACTTCAATTTTGGAATTCATAGAAAACCTCAGTTTGATGTCTTAGTTCAATTCCCCAATCTAATTGCTTAGTCTAGAAAATAGATAAGAATTAATAATCTAGAAAAAATTCTAAACCACTTCTTATTTCCTTGGAAACCTACATCTGATTGCTCAGTCAGACCCAGTAACTCTCTTATTCTTCTTATGTCTCAAAAACTTCCTCATGAAAACCTAGTCTAGAAACTCCTTCTCTCTTCCAAAAATTTAAATACTTTCTCTCTCTTTTCATGTGAACAATAATAAATTATCAAAAAGTAAAATATACTTATTAATATTTATAGGTTCACCAAAATTGGTTTTGGATGGAATCTGAAAATGTTTTCCCACTAAACCAAATTTCCTTAAACTCGAATTTTACCTTTATTTTTTACTTCTTCAATTCTTATCAACTATTCTCGATTCGTCTTGAAACTTCTAAAACATTATTATAACTTTATATTTCTTCGAACTTTATTACCTTTCTTCTGTATGATTATTCATTCTAATTATTCAGTCTAATTCTTTAGTTTGAATATTTAGTCCGATTCTTCAGTTTGATTTATCAGTTCGATTCACCAGTCTGATTAATCAGTCAGATTCTTCTATTTAATTCTTCATTACAATTTTTTAGTTCGATTCTTTAGTCCAATTCTTTAATCTAATTATTTATTATAATTCATTAGTTAAATTATTCACTCTGATTCTTTAGTCCAATTCGTCAATCTAATTCTTTAGTCTAATTTAACTTCCTCAGCTTAGTCTGATTGAAGTTATTTCTCAATTTAGTCCATTGGAACTTCCTCAGCTTAGTTTGACTGACTTTATTCCTCATCTTAGTCTGATTTAATTAAAATACATTTTCTTCCTCTTTTACTTTCACAAATATTAGATCATAAGTGTTTCAAAAAACTTATAATATTGTAAAATTACAAAATAGAAAATCATCATCATATTTACTTTGTAAAGTTCTTTAAATTTCCATATCTTCAAACCTTGATAATAAAAAAAATATCTTAAAAAAACTGAGTCTGATGGGATTTCTTTAAAAATTTGAGTCCGACTTGGAATTTTCTAAATAAACAGAGTCTAATTCTACTTTCTTAGAAAAAATCAGTCCGATTAGACTTTATTAACAAAACTAAGCCTTTTTTGGTCTTTCTTAACAATCTGAGTTTGATTCGAGTTTCTTATCAAAAATTAATCCGATTGAACTTTCTTAATAAAACTGAGTGTGATTTGGACTTTATTAAAAAAACTTTGTTTGATGACATTTCTTATAAAAAATGCATCTAATCTTCTAAAACATGATAAACTTCAATCCTATCACCATGAAATAAAAATTGAGGCAATTTCATTACAAGGACAACAAAAGACAAAACACTTAAAACAACTTCATTCAAAATCAGAAAACCTTCTCCAACCAACATAGTCATAAAAAAAGGTATGGTATATTTCATCAATAGCCCAATAGATATAGATTTCTTTTTTTCTAATGAAGATTATATAATGATCATATAAAATGATCAAAATTCTTACTAGGAGGCTATCTTAAGTCCTAAATTTGAAATATAGTTAAAAAAAATATAATCCAAGAACACTAATTAGGTTTGTAAGTTGGTATATCCACTTTACAAGGTGAAGCATTTTTTGGTTCATATACATCTTTCATAAAAATATAGACATGGATGGTAGGGTGTCTATATAAAAATATTACTTGGTTACTAAAGGTTTTAAAAAATTCCATAGTATTGACTATAAATAAACCTTCTCTTTAGTAGATATGATCAAATCAATTTATATTATTTTAATCATAAAAAAATGATATGATCAAGAGATATATCAAATGGATATTAAAATTTCATTCCTTTTTGGGAATTTATTCGAGGATTTATATATGATACAACCAAATGGTTTTTAATATCCAAGAAATGTTATTAATATTTGTAAGTTGTAATGATCTATTTATGGATTGAAAAAAGTTTCTCAAAGTTTGAATATTTATTTTGATTAAACCATCAAAGAGATTGAATTTATGAAAAATGAGGATGGAATATGTGTATAAAGTGTTTTAGTGGAAGTATAGATGTATTTTTGATATTTCATCTGGATGACATATTTTTTTATCAGAAATGAAATCCTAATTTTTTAATTAATGAAAAATTATTTGGGATATTAATTCTTAATAAAGGATCTTGGTGAAGAAATATACAACTTAGGTATGAAAATATATAGAGATATGTCTAAATGAATGCTTATCCTTAGTTAAAACACATAAATTAATAAAGTGTTATATTGGTTTAACATGGATTTTTTTAAAGGATTATTTTACAATGTTTTGTGGAAGGAGTCTTTTAAAGACACAATGCCCTTAAATGGTTAGAGAATAAGAACACATGAATGAGATTTCATATGCTTTTTTTATTGGATAAATCATGTATATTATATTTTTTTCTCGGCTAATATATCTTATTCATTAAGTATGATGTGTAAATAACAAACAAATCCTGGTGAAAGTCATTGGGCAGTAGATATCTCAATTTTATACTCATATTCTAATGAATTTTCGTTAATACATATGGTTAAATTTATTTAAATAATGTTTTTTTTATTTTTTTTGTTATAATTTCAATTTCAATTATAATGGTATCATTATGGAAATGAAGATAAATTCTGAATCTATACATTTTATGGTACTTCCAAAAAATGCTCATTTTGAAGAAATATTAGTAAATTGAGAAGTTAAGACCCCTTTATGCCATGGAGGAGAAAATTAATTAACTAAATGAATTTATATTTTCTAAAAAATGGGTCAATATGTCATTTAGTAAGTCATTTATGAATCCATTTAAAGAAGACCTAAAAAAATGATTATGGACACACTTAGAGTAAACCTAGCCATTTCACTTGGAGGACCAAGAAAAGGACTATAACATAGTGGTGTTATACAGGCTGTTAAGGAATTTATCTTGAAATTAGAAAGATGTTATTAAGTTTAAACACTTGAAATGAGGATTTATATTTCCACCACACTGTAACTGATGCCATTTTCGATCCCATACATGAATATCGAGCCATTTTGAAGAGTTTATTTCTACATAGATAGTAATTTCACCATAGTTATAACCCCACCATGGATGTCTTTTGATATCCTATTCAATGGCGAAATAAGTTTATAAATATGGGGTGCCCTACCCTATTTTGGAGACTTTTTGCTCTCATTATGTACTTCATTAGTCCTTACAAGTTATTACATGCATGTTTTCATTCTATATTTTTTTTGAAAAATCATTCATTAATTCAATCAAATTTATATTCTTTTAAATTTATTTTTATCTTTTTAACATTCTTTTCATTATTTTACTGGTTTCTTAAGATGAACATGTTCAACATGATTAAAATTTCTTTGGTTATGAGTGTATAGTCACTTAAGGAGTGAGAGATCGAGATTATAAGGATGGATTATTCATTAATTCATCAATTTAATTCAATTAAAAGTTTTTTTTGAATGAGGAATGACTTTGAGAATTAATTATTTTTCTCATTCCTTAATTTATTCTTGAAAAATTGATTTATTAAGAGAGGATCTCTAAAGTGATTAAGAGGATTAAACTATGAATAATGGTTTGAATTTATATTTTTATTATAACATCAAACTTATCCGTTTAGTTATATTTATTTATATAATCAATAGATTTATATTTTATTAATTAGAATCAATATATTTTACCATAAACAAGTTGATAATTTTAGAACAATATTGTGACCAATTGATTTAACTAATTTGTGAATTAATGAGATACTTTTTTTTACAAAACCAACCTTTGAAATTGATATTTTTTTTTGTTCTTAATTGATCCTTTTTGATATGTTTTATAATATTGATTCTTTCACTTTATCCTTATTAGTTTCATAAATTTAAACTTAATAATAAACTTCGAATAAAACTTTTAAGTCTTATTCATTTTCCTCATGGTTTAGACTATAGAATTACATAATCCTACACCCTAGTAGTCTAGTAAAGGACCCAACTATTAATTTTTAAACTATAATAACATTTCATAGGTAATGAAATCAGTGGGACCATCATGTTTTTTGAACCATTACTAGGGAATCAGTGGTAAAATTGATATTTAAAGATAATTTTTTGATTAATCCAATTCAGTTATCAATATTTTCTATTGTTATTTTTATTCTTTTTTATATGAACATGTTGTTATTTTATTTTATTTATAGGGTAATTAGTGTATGAGTAGGATGAAAACTAATAAATAAAGGATCCTTGATTCCCAAAATATTTTAAGTTCAATCCTAATATCAATAGGTTTTTTTCTCTCATCAAAGATCAAGCATGGAAGGGAATGTTCTCTTTGTTTAACCTGGTGAAGTTAATAGATAATTCATCAATGAGGAATAATAAAATGGTGTATTTTTTTGAAGGGATAGATTCATCATGTAATATGGTCTACCATCCATTGATGGGGACACCCCAAGCATTGTTCATCCTTTAATCTAGGTAAATAATTTCAGAATGAATCCAGGTTTCCTTCATATGATTTGGAATATTAGAAAATTTGGAGGCATGTCACATAGAGATCCACATGGACACTTGTCTAATTTATTATAGATTTTGTTATATATTTAAACAAAATAGAGTGTCTTCAGATTATATATAGTTAAGTGAATCCCCATTTTTACTCAAATATCAAGTGAAATATTGGTTGAAAAGTCCACCAGAAGTATCTATCACCACTTGGGACATCTTAGAGAAAATATTTTTGGATAAGTACTTTCTTTTAGTCTAGATGGTGAAGCTGTACAATGATATACTGAATTTTGATCACCAGGATGGATAATCCAGGTTTAAAGCATGGAATCAATTCAAAGAGGTACTAAGGATGTATACATATCACAATATTAATGTTTGACTCAAAATGAAAACATTCTATTATAGTTTACAGTCGATGTATCAAGCCTTAATCGATGCTTCAATCAATGGTGAGATAATTTTTAAAACTCCCAAAATTTCACAAGACATTTTTTATGAAATATATAAAAATTATATTCTTTATTAAAGTGATAAGGTTCCACTGAGGAGAGTAATTCATTAAATGGAAGAAACCAAATTCTTGTATTCTCAAGTGGAAGTGTTATTAACGAATCTTGAAAATTTTAAATTCATGGAACTACCTAAATAAAAACAACCTTAACTACTAATATATTCTTCTATTTAATAATATTTTGAGATGTGTGGAGGGATTCACTCATACAAAGAGTGAAAAAACATATTATAATATAACCATATATTGAATTGTAATTATTTTATTTATAACCGACCACCCAATAATCACAAAATACATATAATAATGGGAGGTCAATTCAACCAAATCCAAGACCAAATCCAGGATGAGACCAATAAAAATGTGGTCAAAATTTCAACTAAAACCAAGTTATACCTCTATATTTATATTTGAGAGCATTTCAACCCTAACCATCCCCTAAACCCAAAACCAATCATTTTACACAAAAAATATATCCATAATTAGTATCCCAACCCATAAATCAATTATTTGGGGATATGTTTAGTGATTTTATTCAAAAGTTTTATTAGTGGATAAAAAATAGTAGAAATCTATAATGAATTAACAATCACTATCTGAAACCTAAATCACCAAGTAAATCAAATTACTTCAATATTATTAGAGAGATTATCTGATGCACTACCAGGTAACATAAAGAAAAAATAAAGGGTAGATATGAAGGTTATAAAACTTCATAGTGGGTGAGAGATAGATGAAAATAAACAAAAGGAGGATTTAAATGAGGTTAAAATAGTAAAAATAAAAAGTAAAATGTGAATTGAAAAAGGAATATAAAAAGGAGAGTAATAAAGGATAAACATTTATAAAAGAAGAATAGAAAAATGAAGAATATAAGAAACCATAACCATATAGACCACCACCACGATTTCTAAAGAGGATAAGGTAAGTAAGAGTTGAAAGTTATTATAAGAGATTTATTTAAATATTTGAACAAATACATGTCACCATTACACTCACTAAATCAATTTCTTGAATGTTGGAGTATGATTGTTTTAAAGGATTTTCTCTCAAATAAGAATATATATTTTAGGATTTAGGATTTATCTCCCTGATTGAGTGCTTATATATTTTTTTAAATATACCTATAAAGATAATATATCTTAGAATATTTTCTATCCAATTCACTATTATATTCTGCACAATTAGAATTTTTTTTTAATTTAGGAGCATATTTTAATATTATACCCTTAAATATATTTCAAAAATTTGGTTTTGATGAGCCAAAACCAATATGAATAACACTTTGAATTCTTGATAATTCAAAAAAATACCTTCAAGGAATTATTAAATACATTCTTATAAAGGTGAGAAAAATCATCTTCCCTATTAAATTTTGAATTATTTATATGGATAAAGAAGGTTTTTCCCATTATCCTTAGGAACTATTCTTAGTAATAATGAAATATTTAATGGATGTGAATCAAGGATTCTTGATATTCGAAGTTGGTGATAAACAAGTCACTTTCTATGTCACGAAGTATGTGGTGTATAGAACCAAATTAAAGGAATTACATGATATTTTTACAATTTAATAACATTAAAACATCATTATTTTATAAAAATAAAAGGAGGAAAACATCTTTAATATCATTGATGACATGTTTTATAATAAATAACATAAAAAAAATACAAAATATAAAGAATGAGATGATGTTTTATAATGTAAAAAACAATAGTATAGGTATTACTAACTATAATCGACCCCTTTTATTATAAATCTACCAATAATTGAGTTTAAATTTCTTCCAAATACACTGAGGTACTCATTATTGGGTGAAAAATATATTTTTTCCCATAATAATCAATTTAAACATAAAAAAATGTATGTGAAAAAAATTGTTATAATTATTAAGGAAAAGGAAACAAGAAATTACCTAGGGGTATTGATAACATCAAAGGTATTTAAACAACTATTTTCACACATAATGTGTTACTGGAAGAAGGAATAAAATCAATATAGTAACTATAAAAAATAACAATACAACTAACTAAATCGGTGATTAAGAAATAATTTCTGAAACTCATTGATATGGGAATCATATTTTCAATATCAGAGAGTGAATAGGAAATCCCATTACAAGTCATACCAAAGGAGGGTGGCATGAAAAGGATAACGAATAAAGGAAATGAGTTTATTGCCACATAGTTTGTTATAGGATGGAGTGTATGCATCAACTATCTAAAGTTAAATGTAACCATAAGAAAGGACTAATTTTCACTCCCATTAATATATCAAATGATCAAAGGGTTATTTAATCATGAGTTATATTTTTTCTTAGATGGATATTCTAGTTAAAAATAAATATAAATAGTTCTAGTTGAACCATCTCAGACTAAATTTACTTTACTATATAAAACTTTCACCTATTATCATATTTTATCCAGCATGTGTTATGATCTAAATAATTTTGAAAGGCTCATGGCATATACTTTTCATTACATGTAAATAGAATTTCTTGAACTTTTCATGGGTGATTTATCAATTTATTATAGATACTTTCATTTATGCCTTCATAACCTTGATTTAGTGTTTAAAATATGTGAATACAAGTAATTAGTTATAAATTGGTAAAATTTACATTTTATAGTTCAAAAGGGAATTGTATTTAGGAATAGAATATTTAAACAAGGAATTGAATTTGATATAGTATAAATAAAAGTGACACAAAAGATCCCTAGGCCTACTATAGTTAAGGGGATCTAAATATTTCTTGTATATGTAGGATTTTACCATAAATTTGTTAAATATTTATCCAAGATACATATCCCACTCAATAATATTTTATTTAAGGATACTATATTTATTTTTTATGAATCATGTAAGGAATACTTCATTACTTTTAAGAAGAACTTGGTGGACTCCCTAATCATGATATCTCTGAATTGGGGGAATACTTTTGAGATAATATATGATGCAAGTGATTGTGTTTTAGGATTTTCTTTGGGAGAGTAGGACACTATGAAATCCACACTCTAAATTAATCCTAAATTAATTACACTACCATAGAGAATGAAATTATTGAAGTGTTATTTTCTTTTAAAAAGTTTAGATAATATTTGTTACTCTCTATGGTAGTTATCTATGAAAATCATACAGCCTTAAAGCATTTGTTAAATAAAAAGGATGAAAATACATGAATAATTTAGTTGATTCTTCTATTATAGGAATCTGATACCTTGAATAAATATAATAAGGGTTCATAGAATGTGGTAGATAATAACTTATCAAGGATATAACTAAGTAATGTGGAAGGAGATGAGGAAATAGAAATTGATGATGATTTCCCTAATGTGAATCTCTTTCATACAAATCTTTTAGATTCTCTATGGTTTACTGACATAGGAATTAATTTTTAAAATGGGATAATCTATCCTCAATTCACTTATCAATAATGGAAAAGTTTTTTTGTTGATGAAACACAATAACTTTTGAATGATCTATTTTTATTGAAATAATGTGATGATGGGCTAATTTAGTGACGTGTTCTGAGATCATAGGTGAAGAGAATCCTAGATTTTTTTCATTCATCACTAACCGGTAGATACCATGGACCTGATTAAATGGTTGACAAGATTTTATAAAGAGTATTCTTTGGAAAAACCATATACTAAGATGCATGCGAATTTATGAAAATCCATGAATGATTCTATAGTACTGGAAATATTTTAAATAGTAATGAGATTCAAGAACACCCAATTATTGAAGTTTAAGTATTTAATGTGTGTGTAATAAATTTCATTAGACTCTTACTAAACTTTTTTAGTATCATATACATGTGTGTGTGGATTACGTGTTTAAATAGATGGTAACTAAGGAAAAATTGAAGAATACGAATAATGTGGTGATAAGGTTTTAAGTAAGAATATCTTTTCATGGTTTGGAATCCCTCATTACTCATAAGTGATTAAGGTACTCATTTCAACAATAAATTGTTGAGGAGTTTTAGAGAATTAATAATTTTTATATAATACCAACACCCTTTATCATCCAAAAAACATTAAGCAAGTGGAACTATACATATATGTGATCAAACAAATTTTAGAGAAAACCATGAGTTCAATCTGAAATGTTTGAATTTTTCAGGTAAATTGAAGTTATGTTGGTTCAGACCCTTCATGGTGATCAAAGTATATTCACATAGATCCCTTGAGATCAAAAGGGAGAACAAACCTTTGTTCAAGGTAAATGAACAATGGTTGAAGCTATACATGGACCCTTTTTAAAGATGTATTTATTCTCTCTCTCAAATTTGACTGAAGGAAGAAAGGTATTTATAGTTTTAGAATTTAAATTAATATCTCAATAGGGGTAACCTAGGTATGTTTTTAAAACCTAAAAAAAATTTATTTCCTTATAAATTTGTTAGGATTTAGTGATTTATATATAGTTTAATAAAGTTTTATAAGGGCATCCTTAGGAGAACTTTGGGGACAAGATCCTAAAAAAATGTTACTTAATAAATGGAAATCACAAAATGAAGTAGTGGTACTTGATGAGAGAAGTGAATACTGAGAAAAATGAATAATTTGGAATATAATAATTCACCACGCCATCATGAATTAATGGAAATGACGTTTTCAAGATGAACTAACCCCGTGTAGAAGGAAAAAACCTATATCCAAAGCCTACTCGAGTTGTTTTACCTTTAAAAACCCCACTATGAGTTAGAATATTTTTTTGTGAGGATTAAGATACCATTTTAAGTGCCATAACCCAAGGCTTGAGCCACAATATGCAACCCACTCTCCCTATGGAACCCCTAATCCATTTTCCCTTCAACCATCCAAAATTCCTTCCACCACCCTTATTTCCCCTACCCATTTTTTCTTTTCATAGGACCATAAAGATATTACCTAGGACCTCTATTCCATAGATAAACCCAAACATGGAATACAATGATTTTTCAATCACACCATGACGACTTTCGTATCATGGCCACATTTTTCATCCCATTTCCACACCATTTAGAATGGTGAAAACCATTTTCTTAACTGTTTTAGTCTTGACTAAAAACCTATAATTTCAACCCATACATGCTTACCCAAATCTTGTTTCCAACCCATTTTTTTATTTCTATAAAACCTGAATAATATTAATCTTTTAATCCTTTTACCAATCTATAAACCCAAAATTCCATCTAAAATGATCTTTTACGCATAAAGAATAGAGGATGAGAATTTACTCAATCCAACACATTATCCACCCTACCATATACATACCCAAGAATCTATTTTAAATCAAATAATTATACCTAAAATGACATGAAAAAATGACCACGAAATATAAATTTTTCCTTAGACCTAAAAAACGAACCGCAGACCTATATAAAACACCCAACTTACCCTACATATACTATAAAATATTGAATTTTCAAAGGTTATAATCAATGATCATGATAAAAAATTTATAAATATGAAATAAGTATCCTTCTTTCCATAATGCCCAAACTGATCCCATATATGCTATGGCACCTCACTATTTCAAATGGGTGCAATAGTTTAACTCCCCTTATTTTTTTTGGATTTAGGGTTAATTATTCTATAGTCACCATATATTTTCAACATAGTAGCTAATTATTAGAGTTTTAAATGGATATGTGATATGGAATATATGGGTCTAGTTTAGGTTTTGAGGATAAAATGATGATTATGCCATGTTCATGAAGCTTTTTTTGGTATTTTTGCTAATTGGAATCTTTTAAATAGTGACCTATGATGTTGTATATGGATTTATTTGAGATTTTTTATGGGGTAAAGGTTTGTTTTTTTAGGTTTAAGGGAAATTTTTTATCGTGTATCTATTTGGAAATTCCAATTTTGGGTTAACAGATTTAATGTAAATTGTCTTGATTGGTATAGCTATGACATAGTGGATAATATTGTGGTTTCAGGGAATTTCTATCCTCTATTCCTTGTAAGAAAATGATCATTTTAGAGGTGATTTTAGGTTTATATATAGTTCAAAGGTTTAGAGGATTTGGTTTGGTCATGTTTTTTGAAATGAGAAAATGAGATGGATATTTGAATGTTTGATATGCATGGTTGTGTTGAAATGAGTAGTTTTATAGTTAGACTAAAATAAATAGTGAAAAAGGGTTAAACCATGCCATAATGGTATGGAAATGGGATATAAATTTTTCCATGATGGAAAATACATCCCAATGTGATTAAAGAATCCCTGTATGCTATGGTTGGGAATATATATGGAATAAAGGTCCTGAGGTATGTCGCTATGGTTTTGGTTGAAGGAAAAAGAGTAGGGAAATAGGGGTGGTGGAAGTTGTTTTTGTATTGTTTAAGGGAAAATTATTTAGCATTTTCTTAGGGAGATTGGGCTTATAATGAAACAACTTGGGTCAATTAGATGATCCAACCAAACCAGCCTATCATGTAATATAGGAAAAATAGGAAAAAATATTCCAATCTTGATTATAAGAAAAAAATAAAACCAAAGTATAAAGTGGAAAAAAGAGAGATACCACAAAATAAATATAATATAATCCAAAATAGGCTAAACTAAAAAGTAATTGAAGTCCCCACATGACCAACAATCACCTCTAGACCAACCTAAACTGAAATTATCAACATTAATAGAAGCCAACATACTATAAGATATTATTCCCCTTACCTGAATCCTACTATAAAACATCTAAAAACACCCAAAGTCACAATTAGGGTGTGATCTAAATCCTAGTATAATACCACTAAAGTTTCTATACAAGTAATAATAACAAAAATGCAATAATTATAGCTTAAAAAATATTTTTAAAAATCATTTTTATAAATCCAAACCATTTATAAATCATTTCCCCCTTTTCTCCTTTGGTTTTCATACAAGAATTTCATATTCTCGAACCAGAAATATGAAAAGTATTTGTGATAATATAGGAAATCATGTCCATGTATCAAGAGGTAAATAGGTAAACACATATCCATGAAACAACCTATCATGCTAATCTATGTGATACAACCTTACATAAAAACTCACGAGAAAAAATCCATGATAAAATAATCATGCGATAAATAAATATAAATGAAAAATCACCTCACGTATGGGATCTATCCTCTAGGACATTGCATACTAGATAATAAAAATACTAAACACGAATAACATTAGATCTAACCAATATCAAGTCTTGTCGGTCGATATCACAAAAAGGTTTCCTCCTAGTGGTGTAACATACACTAAGCCTACCCATTTCTATTTCCTTACACCCCAAGGTTCCTAATGTTCAATTGTCCAATAAAATTTCAAAACCATGTTCACAATTTTATAAAATGTTTTCAAATCAAAGAAAATATGCTTCAGAGTTTGAAAACACATTTCTAAATCATGAAAATCAATTTTCAAATAAAAAAACCTTTTTGAAAACCTTTTCATTTCTGAGAAATCATTTGAAACCATTTATCACTTAAAATAAATGAACAACCTAAATGAATTTATCAATAACGACATACAATTCATCAAATTAACCTATTTTATAGAAACAAATACCTCAAAATGGTAGAAACCTAGCTACTTTCAACAATGGGGAATAAAAACCAAGAGAACAAACTTCAAATGACAAGGCATTCCAAGAAGTTAAAAAGGTTCGATAGAAAATAAAATCCAATCACAAATACGCATCCAAAACCATAACTGTAACCAAAACTAAAGAAGATATAGAAGGATTACATACGTGGAGAGAAGAAAACCAACCACAACAGTGAACAATTACTTAATGAAGCGATCTATATGGGAGGGAGTCACTAAAAATCACTTAGGAAGAGCCTCTAGGTTGAGAGAAAGGAATATTTCATAGATGAAATAAGAATTTTAGCCAAACCACCCACTTAAAACCAATAAAATACCTTAAAACATACCTAATAGAAAGGTAAAAGTGCATTATAATCTCACCACCATAAATACTTTCTACTCCCATAAATCCCTCAAGATCACGAATCCAAAAAAATAGAAGGACACTGCTACCTCATCAAAAAATCCCACTCCCTTGTCTCATGGCTATCCTGTCCACATTTCCCCATTACCTGGACTAGGGGGATCATTTTACCACATAATACCTTATCCTAGAGACTTATAATCTGAATTGGATGCTCAACCAAAGTGGTATTGGGCTCAAGATTAACTTCCTCCCATCGAATCACACAGGAAAGATTTGGTATATACCACCTTAACTAAGAAACATGAAACACATTGTGGATATATGTCAAAATAGATGGAAAGTGAAATCGATAGGCTACCTTCCATAGTAATCCAATGATCTCAAAGCTTCCCAAAAACCTTGGTGTCAACTTACCCTACATACCCAACTGATGATGTCCCAAGAGAACTGAAACTCTAATATATACCCAATAATGAACCTCAAACTCCAGCGGTCGACGCTGATGGTCTTCATAGGATTTATGATGACTCAGTGCCATGATAATTATCCTCTAGATCAACTCCACCATATCCATAATCTTCTACACAACACCCAACCCAACTAAGGACTACTCTCCTAACTCTGCCCAACATAAGGTAGATCTACATGGACACCCATACAAATCCTCAAAGGGAACTATATTTATCGAATCCTAATAATTAATTTTATAGGAAAACTCAACAAAAGGAAAAATATTTCCCCAAGATACTCTAAAATAAAGGATACAATCCCATAGCATATCCTCTAGAACCTAGATAACCCTATCTATCTATAAATCTATCTGCAAATGATAATATGGGATTAATTTAATCTAGGAACCCATATCCTCATGAAAAACTTTCCAAAAATTGGATGTGAAACTTGGATCCCTATCAGAAACAACTATAGAGGAAACCCTGTGAAGTCTCATAATATATTGAACATACAAGTCCCCATGTTGTTCCACTTTTTCTATCTCCTTGATAGGTAGAAAATGCACTGATTTCTTGAGTCAGTCAATGATAACCCAAATAACATCTTTCTCACTAGGATTCCATAACAAAATAATGAAAAAAAAACCATGGAAATATCATCCTAGTTCCATACCATAATGGGAAAGGGCTACAATAACCCCATAGACCTTTGGCGCTCCACCTTAATTCTTTGACAAGTAAGGCACTGCGAAACAAAATATAAAATGGATCATCTCATCCCCTACCACCAATATAGATGCCTCAATTTGTGATACATCTTGGTATACCTAGGCTGCACGGACTAACAATATTGGTGTATTCTATTCAATAACTCCCACCATAGGGAAAACAGAACGAACAACCTGCTACAGAAGCCCAAAGCTTCACTAGGAGACTGATACCACTCACCCAATGTCTCCCTACCATAAATTCTTTCACTAAAGAGTTAGAACGTCTTCCACCTCATCGAGATGAACCCACTCATCAAAAAACGAGTTAGCTTTAATCAAATACAATAACACTTTTTCACCAACCTCATCCACTTCTAATCTCATCTTAGCAAACAAACTCATCAGAGACCACTCCTCAACCGATTCCTTCATGGATTGTGTTGATAAATTTCTTCTCAAAACATCAGAAAACACATTTCATTTCCCAGGGGTATAAGCAATACCAAAATTAAAAGTATAAAGATACTTCACCCAGTGTCTATATTGAAAATTTAGATCCCTCTAAGTAAAAATATATTTCAGTCACTTATGATCATAATATACCATAAAACTCTCCCTAAAGAGACAGTGACACCACATTTTGAGTGTATTCATAATAGCTTCCAACTCGAGATCATGGGTAGGGTAGTTATTATTAGAGGGGAATAACTGGAGAGAGACATAATCCATAACCTATTTCCCCTACATCAAGATACATCCCAAACCTATACCATAAGCATCACAAAAAACATCATAACCTGATCCCAATTTTGAAAGAATCAAAACTAGTGTTGAAGAAAACCTCACCTTCAGCACCTCAAAATATATCTTACACTTGTCATTCCATTCAAACTTTATACCCTTATAGGTTAAAGCTATCATCAAAGAAGATATCTTAGAGAAGTATTGAACAAATTATATATAGTAACCATCAAAACCCAAGAATCTCTAGATCTCAAACACGTTTATGGGATGATCCCATGACATAACTACCTGTACTTTTTTTGGATCTACTGATACACCCCTATTAGACATCACATTCCAATGAAACTTCACCTATCATATCCAAAACTCACACTTGGAAGGATTATCATAGAGATAATGCACTTTCAAGGTTTGAAGAATGATATCAAAATTTTATGTGTGCTCCTCCTATGACTTAGAGTATACCAAAATATCATCCATAAACACAAAAAAAGAGTCCAAGAACTGATGAAATATCCAGTTCATCAAATCCATAAACATCACAAGAGAATTAGTGAGACTGAATGGCATAACTAGAGACTTGAAAATCCCATATTGACTTCTAAATATGGAATTAGGTATATCCACTTCTTAAACACTTAATTGGTGATACCCTGACCATAGGCCAATCTTAGAAAACCAATAAGCCCTTCAAAACTAATAAAAGAGATCATCAATCCTCAAAAAATGATATTTTTTTCTTAACAAGAACCAAATTTAACTTTTAGTAATCATTAAAAAGTTTGAGGCTCTCATATGCCTTCTTGGAAAAGTGGATAGGTGAATCCCATATTGACACACTAGGAGGAATAAATCCTTTAGCCTCTAGGTCCTCAAGCTGGACCATAAGTTCCACTAACTCAATAGGCCCCATATGTTAAGATGACATCGAAATAGGCAACATACCAGGGAGTAGGTCTATAGTAAAATTGACCTCTCTATGTGGTGGTAAATTAGAAATATAATAAGGAAATTCCACAGGGTAATCAAACATAGCTACAAGAATTTTACCACCCAAACAAGGGTCAACTACATAAATAAAAATCTTTAAAAACTAGCATGAGATTACTTAGCATATGGAACAATAGGTCCTTTCCTTCCCTATCTAGAGTCATACTCAACCTAAAAAACTAAGTGATTCCATCGACAGATAAGAACTAAACTTGATTATGATAACAGTCTATCTAGGCCTTAACATTGATCATTCAATCTGTTCTGATAATCAAGTCGAAGGTTTTAAGATAAAGCACTAAGAAGTCCCACTCCACCTCAAATTCAAATACCATTACTCGACATGTGAGACATCTAAAAACTTGTCTGTACATCTTTCCCAAAGGTTTAGAATGATCCATTAAGAATGGAATAAGTTCCAAATGTAATAATGACACATAAAAAACCTTTTATGATATAAAATAATGATTAACACCCGTATCAAACAAAGCTAGCACCATAGAAGATGAGATAAACATCGTACCTATAACAGTACTTGGCCTTACTTTAGATTCATCTGATTCATAATCTTCTGCATAAATCCATCCAACCTTAGCCACACAAAAATCTCTTATGGTCTGAGTATTAGACCCATCACCCTTGGAAGAAACTACACAAACCTACAAACCCTTGGTGAGAGTGGATCCCACCATACTTCCCTGAGATATCTTTTCACAAAAACACTATAGATGGCCATATAATCCACAATGATGGAAAGTCTTAGACGACTTTAAACAATTTGTCCTGTTATAATCTCTCCTTATAAAATTTTAGAAAACAACTTAATGCTTCCCTATCATCACCCCTGAAACTGGTCTTGAGGAAAACTGGTCTCTCTTACACTTCCTTTTCTGGACATAATATACATCCTAGAAAACCACTGATCCAACTAAAGCTCTACCTAGATCCATATTCTTAGTTATGTCTACCTCAACTAAAGACACCTTGTCTACTAACTTCAGAAAGTTATGAAGGCACATGAGTATCAACATTGATTGAATATCAGTCCTCATTTATAACTCAACCCTTCAAGACTTAATCATTAGTGAAAATATCAGATTCTAGATGTACTAACTTAGTAAAATGGGTAGAATACTCTAGAATGATATGATCTTCCAGTTCTAAGTTCAAAAACTCCTGGGTCTTTTCTACACACAATTTCTTTGGATGAAACTGATGGTTAACGATCTTCTTGAAAGAAGACTATGTAAGATCCCCATGTAAATTATATTTCACAGTAGATTGCCACCATCTCCTTCCAAGTCTTTGGAGAATATACGTGAAAAAACCCACCTTATAGTCTTTATAAGTCTTTAATAAGTCAAATATCCTCTATATTCTCTCAAGACACTCCTCAAATTTTGGGGGTCCTTTGTCACTGAAAAATATGGGTGGATGATGCTTTGTAAATTTAGAGGCATGATCCACCACACGTCCTGGGTTCCCAATACTTAATTGACCTAGAGTTTGAATAGTTTGGATAATAGATTCTACCAAAGTAGGATCCACTAGAGGATTCACTTGAAGAACCTATCTCATAGCTTCATCTCTTATATTTTGAAGAAATATTATTGGAGTCACTGTATAATAAAAGAAAAAAACCAAAAAGTTATGAGAAAATTCCAAAATCATAAGACCAAATCCAGGTATTGATAAAAAATATTTAAACATTAAGAATTTAAGACAACAAAAAAACCTTAATTAAAAAGGAGTAGGTAAATTAAAATAAAATTCTTATAAAATTCATTCAAATGACCTCAAAATCCAAGTATCAAACCTGGTAAAAGCCCCTAACCACCCATGGAAACTCAGTTTCAGTCATAGAAGTGAGATGGATAGGCCCTTACTTACTATCCAAATTCTGATGGTCCCAAATCTGATCTATCCAAGACATAGAACAAAATCATGTAGTCCTAACACACTTCAGGCTGAGCATCCATTTAATACCAAATTGTAACAAACTAACTTGGATTAACTAGACAAGACACCTGAACCGTCCCATCATGTGATATTGGTAAAACATGAAAACATAAACCCATCCTAAATATAAGAAAAACAAGGAAAACAACCAGATCATGAATAAAAAACAATAAATACACCACAAAAGAAATATAATCCAAGCCAAAATAGGATAAATTAGAACATAATTCAAGTCCCCACGTGACCAACAATCACCTTTAGACCAACCTGAACTAAAATCAGTAGAAACAAGAGAATCCAACATACTATAAGATGATTATCCCTTTACCTGAATCTTGTAATATAACATCTATAATATGATACTACCATAGTTTTTATACAAGGTATAATACAAGAATGAACAATTATATATTTTAGATCGAAACTTTTTTACAAAGTATTTTTATAAATCCAAACCATTTATAAATCATTTTTCATTTTTATCTTTTGGTTTTCATTAAATATTTTCATATTATCGAACCAAAAATATGAAAATAAGAAGTGATAATATAGAAAATCATGTCTATGAATCAAGAGGTAAAAAGGTAAAAACATATCCATGAAACAACCTATCATGAGAAGCTATGTGAAATAACCTCATATAAAAACCTGTGGTAAACAATCCATAATAAAACACACACTAAGGATACCCGTGTCTCTTTCCCGACACACCCAAGGTTCCCAATGTGCAATTTTCTAATAAATTTTTAAAACCATGCTCACAATTTTATAATTTTTTTTCAAATCTAAGCCAATTCCCTTTAGATTTTAAAAACCCATTTCAAAATCAATAAAATCCATTTTCAAAGAAAAACCCCATTTTGAAATTTTTTTCCTTTCCAATAAATCATTTGAAATAATTTACCACTTCAAATAAATAAATAACCCAAAGGAATTTATCAACATTATCACGAAATTCATCATATTAACCCATTTTATATAAACAACTACCTCAACATGGTAGAAACCTATATTATTTTAACAATAAGGACTGGAAACCAAGAGAATGGCCTTTGAAAGACAAGGCATGATAAGAAAATGAAAAGGATCAATAGAAAACACTATACAATCACAAATCCATATCCAAAACCATAGCTGCAACCAAAAACCAAGAAAACTTTAAAGGATTAAATACCCATAAATAAGAAACCCAACCATAACGATGAACAATCATTGAATGAAGTAATATATATAGAAGTGAGTCACTAAAAATTGCCTAGGAAGAGACTCTATGTCAAGAGAAAGGAAGCCTGTATGGATGGAATACGAATTTCAGCTGAACCAACTACTTAAAACCAACCCTTGTGAGTTTACATGGTGTGTAATCCCATTACACATCATGTAATCCTCAATGCACATATACACTGAAAAAACCATCATTTTTTTTATTAAAAACATGATATTTATCATTACACGATGTATACCCTTTATATAGCGTATAAAATTATCACACTATGTATCTAGTTCATAGGTTCTATCTGGTACACATTACACGTCATGTACTCCCATTACACATCATGTAACTACTTAGTAAATAGAAAAAACTGTAGGTTATATGCTAACAATTCCAATAAATCCCCAACTTCACCATTATAGGTATCCTTCCAATTCTTTCTTAGTATTACTCAAGTAATAAAAACAGGAAACTAAAACAAAGGTTAAAACATACCCAACATAAAGATAAAGGGGTGTTAAAGGTTTGTATATGGTGGGTCGGGCCTTGGGGTTTAACCCTTGAAACAGTATCCTAAGCCTCACCATCACATAGTATGACCCACGTTGGGGTTTTAAATGGTAAAATAGCCAAAGTGGGAATTTATTTTGGTGTTTTCCTTCTATAGGGGGATAATATATCTGGAATATTACATGGACATGAGTGCACTATGTCATAATAAAATATTATATTCCAATTTGTTTATCTTTCTCAATTTTCACTTATATCATCAAGTAACATTGTTTACTCTTATGATTTCTATTTATTGGGTTACTATTTTAAGGATCTTATCCCCATGTCTCATAAAAGGATAATTTTTAAACAAATTATCAAACTATAAATTAGTAAATCCAAAAACATTCCTAAATAAATAAAGCATTATTGGATTTTCAAAACATACATGGGTTTCCTCTTAGTTATCATATATTTTAAAGTCTAAATATAGATATAACTTTCATTATTTAATAAAATTTGAGATATAATTCACCCCTCTTATAAAGTTTCCATGTAAAGATTCAACTATTGTCTATTGGACTATAATTAAGGTCTATAATCCCATTAGATATCAATGAATCTATGTGGATAGACTTTGATCAACATAAAGGGTCTCAACTATCATGACTTTAATTTAGTTGAAAGAAATTTCATTCACGAGTTAAACAAAATTACATTGTATTTAGGTTTCAATATTCATTTGTTGATGCATCAATCATTCACCTTCTTGGAATTTTCTTTTTATATTTTTTCATTCTCATAGGAATCTCTCCAAATCTCTTCCAATTCATCCAATTATAATAATTTATTCTTCCTAGCTTGTTGTAAGTCTAAATATACCCTTCCTATAATCATATATGATTGATGTTCAAGATCCATTGGTAATTGAAATGGTCTCCCATATATGATCCTAAATAATATCACTCTAATTGGTGTTTTGAAATCTATATGGTATTCCTATAAAGTATCATCATGCTTTTTTCTCTAATCCTTCCAACTTGAACTCATGATTTTCTTTAATTTTTTTGATCCAAAAATTGTACAGTTCCACTTTCCCACTTGTTTTTGGGTGATAATGGGTGATTTAAATGTATCAAAATCCTTAATTCTCTAGATATTCCCTTAAAACGTTATTTTTAAAATGATTTCCTTGATCACTAATGAGTAAGTAAGGGATTAAAAACAAATAAAAGATATGATTCCTTTAAAAATTCATCACCACATTAACTGTATTCTATTATTGTTCCTTATCTTCCACCCATTTATATACGCAATACAAAAAACAAAAGTATAATGTGACACTGAAGTAGTTTATAAAGGGTCCCATGAAATCGATTCCCTATACATAAAACACATTGAATTCAATATTTGGGTGTTATGAAATCCCATTACTCTTTATAATGTTTCTAGTCCTCCTACATTGTATATAGAATTTAATAAATTCCTATATATATTTATGTAGGGTTATATAAAAGAATACAATTTATAAAATCTCTATCATTATATTGAGTCCATGTTGTCATCATGTTAGTGATAAATCATAGAATTTTAGTACACTCCTCACCTAATATTTGAGCATACATCACTAAATTAATCCATAAAAAAATTGATTTAATAATAAGGGATCATACTAAAACATTTGTACAGTATGAAAAAAAATATTATCCTTTGTTGACAAGTGAAATGAGGATGCATATATCCATTTTTAAAATAATTTTCTATATTGGAAAACCATGAACAAGATTTAAGATCATCATAAAATAGATTTTAATTAGGAAACTTATCATCAATGTCTATTTCATTCTATTCTTTCACATTACTCACCTGTATCCTTGATAAGTGATCAACCACCACATCATTTGATCCCTTATTATCTTTAATGATGATATAAAAATCTTTTAACAATAGAATCTGCCTAATTAGTCATGACTTTTCATTCTTTTTATTCAATAAATTGGTATAGATTCACTAAAATTAGGGATATCATATTTTATGATATCCCTAAATCATAGATGGTGATATAGGCGTACTAATGCCTAAATCATAGCCTATAATTAGATACCATCATAGTGTATAATGAGTGTATGAGATATATGTTATCACATGGATGCATCAACACCAAATCTTCTCTCAATTTCTATTAGCTATGAATCAATGGGATTGATCCATTAAATGGATAAACATGATTAATTGAGTATAGAGTTAAAATGCTTATAAATATTCATCAATGGTAAGTAACATGTGATGAATGACATGAGATTACAATAGATTCTCTAGTTCTTCGACTCTATTTATTTATTTAATAGGGTTTATAAAAGGGATATGATCCCTCCCATTGAGTATACCATTGATGCATGCTATCCTTGCCAAATATCTCTTCAAGTACCTAGTTATCTATTTTTCTTCATGAATAATATGCTAGAACACTATGATAGATTACAAGATCCTATCATTATGAATAAATATCCAATGGCTAGTTCAATTTCCTCAAAGTTATGAGTAATTCAAATATTTATTTAGTGATCCCTGCCAAGCATACTCTTTAAAAAATAAACAATTAAAGCTACTACATTTCAGGTACATTTGTTTTTTATGTTCTTCATTTTTACTTGTTGATACCATTGAGGAATGATCAAGAATTTCAGGGGTTTCTTCCATGGATAAATTCATTCAATGAACACCCTAAATCCTATCAGTTTTGTCAAATAATTTATCTTAAATGTTTCAATATGTTATTCCTACAATTTTTTAAATAAAATGGATATCGTAAGGTGTTTGGGGTTATATCGTAGCATATATTATGAATAAATGATTCTATTTGTATTAGTTATAATGTAAAACTACCTTATAATATAAGGCATGATATATAAAAATCCCATGGATTTTTTATATCATAGGATATCACATATGATATCATAATCCAAGATTGATATTTATATTTCATGAAAATTGATCATTAGGTCGTATTGATGATATATGATATATCATCAAATACAATTGTAGCATTACAATATTGACCATAATATGATATGATATCAATTTTATTTATGATTGATAGTCCCCATTATCAATCATAAAATATGATATAGTAAAAAAGTATAAATAAAAATTTCATGTTGTGTATCATGTTTTGGAAAATAAATAAAGTGTTTATTTATTTGTTTATTCCTTTATAATATTCATGTTTATAAATTTTTTATGAAATATATATATTGTGTATGATTAATTTATGAGATAAATTGATTCCAATATATTATTGTTACATTCATTACATTCTAAGTATGAAAATATAAGATTCAGTTTTCATCTACCTTTACCCTGATTTTTAATTAAAGTTATAAGCTTAAATATAATTGTTAAATGTAGTCTTATATATGTATATATATTATTTTAGAATTATTATGAATTATATTCTTTCTTGAGTAAAGTATCCCTAGGTAGAGTGACTTTGTATAGAAATTATCATTGTATTGGAGGATTATTCATCACTCTAAAAAGGAGGGGGTTGTTAATCTATGGTTCCAAGATTAGTCACATAGAGATTTTCCATCTCATATAATTCTAAAATTTTACAAGAAAAATTCATATAACTTATGAATAAGATGCATTTTGATATAATATTTTTTGGATTATATTTTTGGGTTATTAACACAAACTTGTGGGTTTTGTAAAGTGTTACACATTAATATAGTGTGAATATATTAATTTGGTGGATGGAATATGGATTCTAGAACTGAATCATTATAATAATTCACACAAAATGGAATAAATAATAAGATAATAAATATTTCACATTATGTAAAAGTTATGAATTTAATATGCATGTGATATATATTAAGTTGGAGATATTTTGAAATAAAAACCCTTAAATACTAAGTGTGATATTCTTTACAAATAAGCACATATCAAGACCTAGATCATCCAATTGGGTAGGTTCATGGAAAATCAAGGTACCCATGAATTATCTTATATAAGGCATAGTGGATATGGTTAATACTAAGGGTCAGGTAACCACATCCTATTGTGAGATTTTGGTGACACTTAGTTGGGAAACCCTAAGGTTTAGAATACCAGAGGAATAGATTTGAGTATAATCCATATGATGGATATGGTCAAAGAGTTTTCTAACTACCTATCCAAGAATAATAATTGTTATGATTGGAAAGTTAGCCTACCATAATAACTAAAGTGATTAGGTTCATCACAAATAAAGGACATTAGTGAAATATAGATCTTGTATCACTAAATGGATATAATTCATAGGGTTTTCATTTTTAGTGGGAGTAATTTCATTAAAATTCCTTTATAAAAATAAATAAAACATGATACTCACCCTTAAATATGTATTTTTTATTGATTGTTTAATATATCATGTTATTAATTTTGAGATATCCTATTTTTATGACCTATGAAACAATTATAAATTGACATCCAAGGTCTATAAGTGTTCTCAAAGAGAAGCATTCTGAGCATATGAATGTGAATATTATAGAGATCAATTTCACTAACTTGGAATCATGGGTATTGGATACCGAACATGCATCAATAGTTTGTGATAATAAAAATAGACTCAAAGAAATAATGGAATTCAATATAGGAGAATTAGATCTTACTATTAGTAATGAAACAATATTTATTGCATTAAAAGTCAGAAGTTGTGATATGAGTCTACCCAGTGGATTAGTTCTGGAATTAAAGAACTTGTTATTATGTTCATTATAAAAAAATTGATTTATTTGTTTGGAAAATAATGTATTTTCAGTAATTATTAAGAATAAGAGATGTTATATATATATGAATGAAATGTTTTCTGACATTAAGAATATGGAAAATGGTTTATAAATACTAGATATAGATAATTCTATCTATAAAATTTACAATTATAAGGTCAAGGTTAATTCTATTCCCACATACCGCTAGAATTTTCACCTTGGATATATAAATTAGAAACACATTTAAATAATTCATATAGATGGATTATTAGAATCATTCAATTATGAATCATTTGACACATGAAAATATTATTTATCAGGTAAGAAGAAAAAAGTACATTTTAGTGGAAAAGGTGAAATGGATAATGGGATATTGGATCTCATACATAGTGATGTATGTGGACAAATGTACTGAAGTAAGTTGTTGTTTTGGTTAGTTATTTACTTTTATCAATGAATTTAGTTGGCATGTTTATGTATTTCTAATGTGACCCAAGTATAATTTTTTTGAAAAGTTAAGAGTTTCAGAATGGAGTGCATATTCAACTAGGAGAAAGTATTAAGATTATATGATCAGATAGGGGTAGCGAATACATAATCTATGAGTTTACTAATCACATGAGATATTGTGGAATTGTTCCACAACTCACTCCTCATAGAACACCACAATTTAATGGTATATTTTATAGGAGGAATCATTCCCTATTGGACATGGTTCAATTATTGATGAGTTAATGTTACCTTTATATTACATTCTAAGGTTATAGAGACTTCCACATTCATACTTAATCAAATTCCATCTAAAATATCCATAAAGGCATCATATGATATATAGACTAGGAAATATACCATTATGTATTTTATAAGGATTTAGGGATGTGAAGAACTCATATGACGATTCAATATAGGTTATATGGGCCATATCCAAAGAGTTATATCCATGTTATGGACTAACCATGGATATATGTGACCTATAACTACAAGAAACAAATGCCTGTGGTTATAGGTGAGTCTATATCCATGTCCAAGATTAATTGTTTCTATAGGGTTTCTTACAACAATGAGGGAAAACTATTTACTATGGGAAGGGAAAACTATAAATCTCACATCTTGGGACCCTATAGCCATGGGGAGACACTATCCATGGCTATAGGGTGCCTATATCCATAGAAACATCAGCCTGTGGCTATAAGACTCCCACCAAAACATCAATCTAATAAATTTAATAGTAACAAAATGTTATTTTTATAAATTATTACACACACACACACACATAAATTTAAACACACACACACACACACAATAACCGTGTTAGTGGAGTGGTATTAGAACTTAGTATACTAGAACGATATATTGGTTCAAAACCCAATGAGGTTTATTTTTCCCCACCCTATATATATGGGTGGTTTCCCATGGATATACCTTAGTTTTATAGATAAAGGAACATTTCCCTGGATATATGTATAGATGTGGACATAGTTCCATGTAAAATCCTATATCCATTTTCTATATCCACCCAAATATCCCCCATGGGAAGGATAAACATAGATATAATCTATATCCATAGTCATAAGGGCTATAGATATGGTCATGTCCCATTATTATAGACTAATTTTCTATTAGTGATTGGATTTTGATACACTTGGACCTAAGTTAGAAAAATGTTTTTTGGTTATCCTAATGAAACAGAGGGATGCTTTTTCTATAATCATACTAAAAAAAAGTATATGTATCTCAAGATGATGTTTTCATTGAGAAGGATCATATGAATCAAATAATCAATGGGAGGAAATTTTACCTCAAAAAATATCAAGACCAAAGAACAAGAAGTGTTCTTAAGATGGAATTTGAGATGGTTCTATAAATATTTTTTAAATAAGAACCATATCAAGTTACAAAAGCACCTCAAAGGTCTAGTAGGATTCATCGGGATCTTATGAGATATGGATTTATTATAGAAAATGATGATGAATTAATGTTTATAGGAGATAAAAAAACTACCTATGAAGAGATTATTGAGGGTTTTGATTCCAATAAATAATTAAACGCCATGTATTTTGAAATTAAATCCATGTAAATTTACTAATTTTTTAACTTGGTTGATACACATGAAGGGGTAATAACCATAGGGTGAAAGTGATTTTAAAAAACCCAACTTAGATAGTATAAAGTCTAACTATAAAGAATTATAGTGGTAATGGGTTATAAAAAAATTCATGGTATTGACTATGAAGATACCATTTCACAAGTTAAAATGGTAAATTCCATTCAGATATTACTTTATATAACAAATCATTTTGATTATGAGATATATCAAATGGATTTTAAAACTATTTTCCTTAACACAAAATTTATCTAGGATGTTTATATGTTATATCAAAGGGATTTTGAAGTTCTAAATGGGTATGATAAGTTATGAAAATTAAAAAGGTCTATTTATGGATTAAAGCAAGATTCTCAGAGTAACAATATCTAGTTTGATGATGTGATCAAATTTTTTGGTTTAATCAATAATATAGATAAGTAATGCGTATAAAATTATATTAGTGGGAGTATTTTAATATTTCATATATTTTATTTTAATGAAATTATCCTAATAAAAAATGATGTCTTAACTTTACAATCTATAAATATTTGGTTGGATAAATGATTATTTATGAAATACATGAGTGAAGTAGCCTATACACTGGGTATGAAGATCTATAGAGTTTGATCTAATAATATTCTTAGATTGAGTTAAGACACACATATTGGTAAATTGTGAATTTTTTTTAGCATGGATAAATCTAAAAGGGGTCTTTACCAGTGTTTCATGGATTTTTTTAAGAAGAATCAATATAATTTTAAAAATTTATAAGGTATATATATAATTAACTACGTGTCCACCATAGGATATATCAGATATTACATGTTGTGTACTCAAGCCTATGTCACTTATGATCTTATCATAACTATTAGAAACCAATCCAATTCTATTGAGATTAACTGGATTACTATAAAGATCATCCTTAAGTACTTGATAAAAACTATGGATATGTTCTTCAACTTTAGAGGAGAGAATGAGTTTTTCATAAATGGTTACACTAATTCTAGTTTCAAATATGATAAATATGGAATGAGATCTCAATATTATTTTATGTTTGTCCTCAATATTGAAGATATTAGTCATAATTGTTCCAAATAGGATGCTATAGTAGACTCAAAAATAGAGGTACAATAAATCACTGTACATGATGCTATGAAAGAATAGGTTTAGATTAAGATGTTTATTTATAAACTTTGATTGGTTCCTAGAATCAATGGATAAATTGATATTAAATTCGATAAAAATGGATCCATTAATTAGGACAAGGAACTATAGTCTCACCAAAGGACCAAACACATCCTTCTCAAATACCAAGTCATATGAGATATCCTTGAGAGGGGTGGGGTTAGGATCTTTTTGGTGTTTTCAAATGAAAATAAAGTGGATCTATTAATGAAACCATTACCACAAAAAAAGTATGATGGTTATGTTGAATATAATGTTATAAGATATATAAGATATTTAATGTAATTTTTGTAAATATATCATGATTTTATAATAAATTTAACCTTTATTTACCATTCATTTATGTGCCCTATAATTTATTTTACATGAATAGTAGAATGATAACAACCCCTCAAATTACTACATTGAGTAGTTCCTAATTGATGATGATAAAAAATTATTATGGGTTGTGATGATATATTAATGTTAATGTGATTATAATATTTTAATTAATACAAGGAGTTATATATGACATATAGAAAATAGAATCATGAGGTAATAAGTTGAGACTTATTACTTGGATTGACCTACCAAAGTATATCTCAAAGAGTTTCATACATTCTTCAATATACTTAGAAGTATATTCTTATTATAGATCTTTTTCTTCTAAGGTTGGATATATACCTATCCTGATAACCTTCATAATTTTATATCTTTATTATATAAGTCTCAAGGTTTAACTAATCAGGGTGTGTTTGGGTATGCTGCTGATCATTTCATCGGTTGGAGCTCAACCAAGATTGTATTTTTCCACTTTCATGATAATAAAATACATATAGGCCCTTGATTGAATTAGTATGAGTAAACAAATGGATATGATTATTTGAGTCATATATAACATTATAAGATAATTGGATGAGGGATATACGATGTGCTCATCTACTAGATGAAATACATGTGATGTATTTATTGACCTGGTTAGTCTATTTTTGAGAATCATGAATGGATGAGATGACCTATACTATATTGAAATATTTTATATATAGTAGTCACTCAATTTCATGTATGAAGTGATTATATATGTATATATATGATTTATATTGTACATATTATGATGGAAATTATCATATGGATATAAGATTACATTTGATCTAGATCACACCATACACTTTAATAGCTTGAGTTTCACATATGTTTTTTCTAGAGGAAAACCTTGATTACATTTATGAAATAAATTTTTCATATTTTTTTTCAACGATACTAAGGCAGGTAAGATAAAACAATTATTACTTTGTATAAGGATTAATTTTTTGACAACGTATTTGTTCCAAAATTAAGAGAGTTTCATAAACTACATACAAAAGTTATTTTGGATGGATTTATAAAGAGTAGAATATTTTTCCATAAAGTATTTATATAATTATAATGCATGTTTATTATTGTTTGAGATGTACTAAAATTAAGGATATCATATTTTATGATATCCTAGAATCATAGTTGGTGATATAGGCATGTTGATGCCTATATCATATCCTATGATTGGATACCATCATAATGTATGGTAAGGGAATGTGATATATGATTTTTCATGCATGAATCACTACCATGTATTATCCAAATTTCAATTTTCTACGAACCAATAAGATAGATCTATTAAATGTACAAACATGTATAATCGCTTGAAGAGTACAAACATCTAAATATATTCATCAATGGGAAGTAATGTAAAATGAATACCATGAGATGGAATTCAACACTCTAGTGATCCAAGACTCTTCATTTTAATGAAGAGAGTCTATAAAGGGGATAAGAACCCTCCCATTGAGTGTACTATCAATGCATTCTATACTTGTCTAATATTTCTTCATGTACTTGGTTCTCTCTCTTTCTTTATAAATAAATTGATACCATAACATGAGATATCATGAGATATTGTTATTATGAAGACAAATCTAAAGGCTAATGTGATCCCATCAGAGTCATGAGTCATTTGAATATTTCTTTAGTGATCCCTATCAAGTGAAATCTTTCAAAAATACACAATAGAATATGCTTCATTTTTGGTATACCTATTTTTTATGTTCTTCATTTTTATATATTTATAATATTGAAGAAAGATCAATAATTTCATGGGTTTATTCCACTACTAAGTTAATTAAACGAACACCATAAATCCAATCCTAGATACCTAAAGGATATATTATTTGTGTAGAAAACTACCTTAGAGTGAACCAAATATTAACTAAACTTATCAAAAGTAAATTACACTATAAGAAGTTCCTTCCCTATAGTAGTGCAATTGATTTGTGATTCATTAAGACTATGTCCTGTATAATAAATAGTTTGAAAGATATGATCAACCTATTTTCCCATAACAACCCCTACAGTGAAATCACTTTTATTAAACATTATATTTAAAGTATTATCTAAAGTTAGAGAGATCGTGATAAGGGTAGAACCATGTTATCTATAGTAATTAAGGATTCCTTACATGGTTCATAAAAATGAAATGAAACTTACTTATAATAAATATGGGTGAGTGGATTATCTATATTGGATAAATCATTGAAAAATAAATGGTAATAACTTGTATGTAAATGAAACCTTTGGATTACCTTCACTATAACAGGATTAGGAAAATCTTGTATCACCTATATTTTCACTAGAACAACTTCAATTTCTTACTTGGATATTCTAGGCCCAAGGAAGATTACCTATTGAACCATGAAGTGATAATTTTTTCTAATTAAGGACTAAACACTCTTATTTTCATATTTTAATAATCATTCAAGTTTATTAAGTAATAACTTAAAGGATATCCCATAAATTGATAAATTTTCCATGAAAATCTTAAGACATTCCTATTCCATGTCATGAAAATACATTTTACACACCTTTAAAAATTCATTAGTTCATTAAACATGCCAAATTTTATACAAAAATTGAAAAAGTTTCCATATAGTAAAGTAAATGAAGACTTATATTAGTTATATACATCCACTAGTATTCGGTTATAACCAAAGTATCCATATAATAAAAAATAAAACTCATACCCAAACAACCTTTAAAAAAATTTATCCATGAAACAAAGTGGAAAGTAGTCCTTTCTTATGGGTTATTTTAGATTTAAATAGTTAACACATATTCTCTATCCATACCAATCCTTCTGGGGATCAAATTATTGTCTTCATTCCTTATCACTATCATGCCAACTAACACCACAATTAACTGTTTATTACCACCTTTATACCAATTTTTTAATTGATTATAGGTTATAATTTATTAAATATAGAATCAAATGTAATCCAAATTTTATAGAGACCCAAGCCTTTTACACATATCATTACATGAATTTTAACATAAAAATATAATAAACACAACCCAAAGATCATGAGACCTAGTGTCTTTGGAAGACAAGGTTCATAATGCAAAAAAATAAACATAACATCTTTATTATATTATCTATAATCAACTACTAAATCCCTTTGTGCTCCTAAAATTGCATAGGATAACCTGAGGAATATATTAAATAAATGGGTGATCTAAAAATCCCAGTAAGGATATAAACATGATAAGAAAGCATAAAATGGGAGTTAGAGGTATAACATGATATCATAAATGAGAAGGTTTGTGAGTAATCATAGGGGTGTATAAACATAAAAAAACATGGTATCATAAGATCATGGAAACATAGGAAAATGAAAGAAACACAAAAAAATGACATAAGAATAAGTCAAGGCTAACTACCAAGACAACATCACATGGTGGAAACTTACTCTTGAATCTTGAGGATTTCCATTAATAGAATACATCCTTGAATATCAGATCTATACATAGAAACATTATCTCATCCTTTTCCTTTTCTCACACTTGAATTATAAACTAGTAGTGATATTTAATCCACTTAGAGAAAAAATATATTTATTTTTTAATTCCTAGAGTTAAGAAATCAAGAAAACTTATCATTTTTTAGGTTTGGGTAAATTTCTATCCTTTCATATAAGTTCCTCTTCATATTTACTTAGAAAATATTATATCATAATAATATAGTACTTAATTACCTATAGCTTGAGCTTTGATGGAACTTCATATGGATTACTATTTAAAACCCCATATATTAATCTTTAACCATAAAGAAATATATGTAGTATAAGTTATCCTATAATCTTCCTTAGAAAAAGCTTGAATCATGGATTGAATAAACTTCATGACATTCTCAACTCAAAAGGAACAACATCAACATCAGTAGATATACATTTTTTTAGAATATCAAAATTCAAAAAACTCTAAATTCATTTATTGAACCTATTTTTTCTTAATTTATTAACCTTACATTAGTATAAATGACTTTTACTAATCTCATACAAATTAGGGGATACCTTTACACAAGTCATGATGACCCTTACACAGATACCAGGTACCTTTAAGTAAGTCTGAATACCCTTTATATAGCCTTTTAAATTTCTGAGTAACCTTACATAGTTATTGGATATCGTTACATAGCTCTCCTCTCATCTATAGACATTATTTCAAAGACTTATGATAAGTGTAAAAAGTATTACGCTCCTTTACATTGCTAAAATTTTACCTTAGCTCAAAATCTTATGTTTCAGTAAAGACATACAATGGGATCAAAGACTTATAGTGAAGTCTTATAATCATGGCTAAAAATATAGATGAAGTATTATGATCATAAAATTTTCAATTTTTGGGATACTCTAAATCCATAGAATGAGTAGGGATGCCATGAAATGAAGTATCACATTCAATAGAGACTTACAATCGGGAAGAGTTATATAATGAAACTTAAAGTCTTATTATAACCTCAAATTCATAAACTTAGTACATAAAGACTTATTATCACAGTGAAGTCATATGATCCAATTCCTAAATTATTTTATTTTTAACGTAGTCATTTTTTAGTGAACACCAAAATTCTACATTTCTTAAAATATATTTAGAATGACTTCCACCTAGTCCAAAACTTTTCTAAATACCTTAAATCATCTCATAACCTCATTAAATGATTATTATAATTATTAAAATAATTAAAAACTCATTTAATAATATTTATGAGGTAGTGAAGCATATAAAAAACTCCCAATATAGTATTATAATGAACTCTTTCTCCATATTAAGTGCATTAACTATTCTAAAATCAATCATGATCCATCGACTCCTCTTTTAGCTGACCTAAAAACTATCCATCCAGAACTGTTTAGGAAGAAACAACTTCATTTTCATTCATGATTGGATACTAAAATCCATCAATCAAATCATATCCTTCTCATTATTACATTAACTATCCTAATTGAAAAACCCACCTGATAAGAAATACAATCAAACACCTTTGGCTAAAAAAACACCCCCTTTTTGTTTGTTGTGAATTCTAAAATTCCAAATAATATTCATTTATAAATGTAACTCCCCCTAATTGATAATAAATGAAAATGGGAAATATATTCTACCCCTTATTAATATAGTTGGTTTATTACATTAGTTTCTTCTCTTTTTTTCAATATTTTATTCCACTTGGATACCAATTCAAGTATAATGGAAGTTTCTTCTTCAAATTCCTATCCCTCTTATGATTTTCATGTAGGGGGATTTATACAATAACTTATAATTTAAATAACCCAATTTATATACATTTTCTTTATCTTCTTGATACTAATTTTTAATACCACTTTAATTTACAATTACTGATGCCATGCAAGAATAATTTTTTGAAGAATCACTACTTACCAATTTCTAGTGATTATAAGAACTTTCATATCAGAATAATATTTACATATATAAATTTGGAATAAAATTTCTATTAGGAAAGTTCTATCAACAAATAAATTATAATTCTATATGGGATAACCCTTTTTAGAAAACAAGAGTGTCACATTTATATGATAAGGAAATCCAAATTTTGATCACATGTGATAACGATTTCCAACTTTCAATGTTCGGGGGCTGCACATAAAGATGTTCAAGAAATCCTAAGAACATTCCCTCACTTGATCACACACATAAAAAACATTCAAGTGCAAAGTATTCTCCATTTGATTAGATAATCACTCCCATTTTGGGAAGATAATTTATATACATTAAAATAGACATGGGAGAACGAAATCATACCTCATCCTTCAAATTTTTAAGTGGATATCCAGTTTTTTACATTTCAATAGAATTTTATAGAACTTTGGGATTATTATCACTTTTGAAATCACCCCATAGAGGGATGATTTACATCCTTATTCACTTCTACTTCAATTAATTAAAGTATAAGAAGACTCAATTTTAGAATAATGTGTATCCTCTAATAGATCGTCATCTTGAGAAACATGGATGAGATAGCATTATAAACTCAAAAACTTCTTTACTTCTAGGTCTGAAATGTATATACTAAAGGTTCCGGGTACTTCAGAAGCGTGGTTGGGATGAAACCCAATTTTGATTTTTACCATGATCAACGATTATTCCGGGATCACTATGACGATGAATTCCAGTCTCCACAGAATATAATAAAAGATTTAAATAAAGAAGAAAGAGGCCCAAAACCTTTAGAGAGGATCTTTCACATCATGCTTATAATTAATTTAATTAATTTCATAAAGGAAAATAATACTTGGATCTTTGGTATTTTTCTTCATTGATGATACTGATCTTCCGAAATGACCCTTTCAGATTTTCTCGTTGCGCTTGTAAGGATCCAAACTAGAATCCCTCTAGCGATGTTCCACATGTGATCTGATAGCCTCCGATCGACACCGCTCATTTTCCAGGTGCTAGAATGGGGAATCGAGTGTCTTGTATCGGTCGTTCTTGATATACTATTATTTGGCCTTGAAGAATGTCTCTCGTTCTTGAGAGGGGAGAGAAGAGGATTCTAGAGAGAAATTGTTTGGCTCAACAATTCTTAATTCACCAGGCCTGTGGTGTGGGGTATGGAACAATAGGCGTACTTTCCTATTTATATACATGGAATGACAGTTACAATATTTAATTGCATAAAAGTAATTAAATACATTCATGAACTTAGAGAAAACCCATGAATTTAATAATAATACCGTGTTATTATTTATTGTGCGCCAACTTGCGCAAAACAGAATTATAAATAAAATTCTGCATTACAAAATAATAGAAGCGTTATTTTAATTTGTGCCAACTAGTTAAATAATTATTTACCATATTGCAAATAATTATTTTACTAACGGACCAACCTTGGTCCGCTCTAACTCCACTTCCATTTATTGAACACCTGAATAAATAAATAAATAAATTATTCTCTTAAATAAATATTTTATTTACAAACTAGTAAATAAATATTTATTAAATGTTCAATAAAATAAATAAATAAATTTTATTTAATTTATGCGATCATTTTAACTTGAATAAAATTATTCCATGGTCTTGAGAATAATATTTATTTCATTGATTAAATTCAAATAGAATTTAACCAAGAGTACCAAAAACACTTAGCGTGTGACCCTCTAAGATTCTTTCTCGTTGGCATTAGGAAGGATTGCCTAAAGTCCAAGAGTACTTTCTAATAACTGGTCAAGGAACACAAGAGAAAGAACATAAATTCGCAACAACAACATCCACATATGAATGCTCACTGTGTAATATAATCCCTTTGTCGCAATATCTCATCAAGCAGGTTTCATGACCGTGTCATCAACTTTTATGCTTGATATGTCATTATTTGACTACTTGAAATAAACTCTTCATTACACCATGACCATGGAATTTTGTGTGACAGTTCTATTTCAATAAAAGGGCTGAGATATCAACTTCCATAAATGGAAGGGACAAATCCTTCCTCGACTTATCCATCAATAACATGACACTCGTGACACACCCAACGTACCCTACTTCTCACCAACTATCTGCCTGATGATTTTCATCAATAAATCAAAGTGCATAATTCGTGACATGTATTAATGATAATCTTAAAGTCTAAGGATCATTACACATGCTCGTAGATATAAATATCCGATGACACCAAAACATGCATAATTCCTACTAGCGGGTTTGTTCTTATAATCTCCTATCTTAGAGATTACTAAGTGATAACTTCATGAGAGGAAGTATCATATTCTTATGAGTACTCTCACCTGACAGTCTATATGCTATGTGTCCCATAATAGCATGTCATCCAACCATAGAACTATATTTAAGAATATTGTTATAGCATTTCAAGGTTCTCATCATAGCGGGGAACTTCCATGACCTTATCAATGAAACAAATACTCTAGGACATTATTACATCATAATCATGAAGAAAAATGAAAAATATGTAATAATACATTAAATATCCATGTAATCAAAGTAAAACCAGTTGGTTCTAGGACACAAAATCTTACAAACTCCCACTTGGACTAGAGCTAACTGCCTACAACTTTCAGTCCACTAGACCTCACACGATGATCATGTTTCTGTTGAGTTAAGGTTTTAGTAAAGGGGTCTGACATGTTGTCTTCCATGGAAATACTACTCATTGCAACTTCACCTCTTTGAGAAAAATCCATAAAGAGATGATAATTACGAAGCATGTGCTTCCTCTGCTGATGTGACCTTGGCTCTTTTGTGAGATCCACCACTGCAATATTATCACAATACAGTGTGATGGGATCTTTACTAGTAGGTATCACATCTAGATCTTGGATGAAGCTTTGCATCCAAACTGCTTCTTTAACTACCTCAGAAGTTGCGATATACTCAGAATCTACTGTAGAATCTGCGACCACACTCTGCTTTGAGCTCTTCCAGCTTACTGCACCTCCATTAAAAGTGAAGATGTATCCCATTTGTGACTTCATGTCATCTTGATCAGTCTGGAAACTAGCATCTACATATCCTCTGATGACTAGTTCCTCATCTCCTCCATAAACTAGGAACATATCCTTAGTACACCTCAGATAATTTAGGATAGTCTTGACTGTCATCCAATGGTGGTCACCTCGGTTAGCTTGATATCTGCCTACCTCACTCAATGCATAGGAAACATCTAGCCTAGTATATAGCATGGCATACATGACTGACCCAATCGCTGATGCACATGGAGTCCTTGCCATTATCTTTCTTTACTCATGTGTCTGAGGAAATATTTTCATGGAAAGATGAGATCCATGTGATGCTGGAAACAATCCCCTCTTGGATTGTTCCATACTGAATCTCTTTAGTATCTTATCAATGTATGTACTTTGACTTAGGCCCAGTAATATCTTGGATCTATCATGATATATCTTGATCCCAAGAATATATGCTACCTCACCCAAGTCTTTCATGGAGAAGCATTGATTCAACCATGCCTTAACAGAATGTAATACCAGTATCTTATTTCCAATAAGTAATATGTCATCAACATATTCTATTAATAAAACTACTGCACTCCCACTAAACCGTTTGTAGACACAAGGCTCACATTAATTCTTGATAAAAAAAAATTCTTTTATGGCTTCATAAAAACAAATTTTCCATGACCTGGATGCTTTCTTTAATCCATACATGGATTTTTTCAACTTGTATACCTTATTGGAATCCTTTGGAGTCACAAACCCTTCAAGTTGTGTCATGTAGACATCTTCCTAATGGTTCCCATTAATAAATTATGTTTTGACATACATTTTCCAAATCTCATAGTCATGGTAAGCTATAATGGAAAGTATAATTCTGATGGATTTCAACATTTCAACTGGTGAGAAGGTTTCATCGTAGTCAATTCATTGACACTGTTTAAAACATTTTGCAACCAATCGTGCCTTATAGGTACTGACTTGTCCTTTCATGTCCAGTTTCTTCTTGAATACCCATTTGCAACCAAAATTCTTTACATCAACTGGAGGATCTACAAAAATCCATACTTGGTTTTAGTATATGGAATCCATTTCAAAATTCATGGCTTCTTGCCACTTGGAAACGTCTGTACCACTTACTGCTTCCTTGTAGGTTAGAGGACCATTATTATCAACTAATAATGAGTCACCATCCTCAGTAACTAGAAAACCGTACCGTTCTGGTTCACTAACCTATCTTGTACTCCCACACAGTACTTGTGTCTCTGGAACAGATTCTTCTTCCATAGGGCTTTTTGGAATCTGTTCATTTACTAACTCTTGTGTACCTTGAGCCTTGACTTCATCGAAGTCTATCTCACTCCAACTATCTCTTTTGGAGATGTGATCCCTCTCAAAAAATATGGAATGTCTTGCCACTATAACCTTTTTTTCTAAGGGTATGTATAGGTAATATCCCCTTGTTTCCTTAGGGTATCCTATAAAGGTACAATTTATGCCTCGGGGTGTGAGTTTTTTACTTGAAGATGCCTTAACAAATGCTTCACTACCCCACACATGTAAATTTGATAACATGGCTTTTCTTCCCCTCCAAAACTCGTATGGAATACCATTTATCGATTTAGTTGGTACTTGGTTTAGTATGTGTGCTGCTGTTTGTAACGCATATCCCCAAAAGGATAATGGAAGACTCACACAACTCATCATTGGTCTCACCATGTACAATAGGGTGAGGTTCCTCCTTTCGCTCACACCATTCCACTGGGGTGTGTTTGGAGGAGTGAGTTAGGATAGGATCCCAAATTCTCGTAAGTAATCAATGAATTCTTGATTAAGATATTCTCCACCTTGGTCTGAGCGGAGTTTCTTAATATTCTTACCAAGCTAGTTCTTAACTTAATTCTTGTATTCTTTGAACATATCAAAAGAATTCGACTTATACCTCATTAAGTAGATATATCCATATGTACTAAAATCATCAGTAAAAGTTATAAAGTATGAGTACCCTCCCCTTAATTCAACTGAAAATGGTCCACACACATCGGTATGAACCAATTCAAGAAGTTCTTTAGCCCTTTCACCTTTCCCACCAAATGGGGCATTTGTCATTTTGCCTTAAAAACATGCATGACATATTCCAAGTGGTTTTAGTTCCAAAGAATCTAAATATCCATCTTGATGTAACTTTGTCAATCATTTATCATTTACATGACCTATCTAGTGATGCCAAAGTTGGGTGTGGTATGAGTCATGTGAAGTATCCTTGTCATCGATTTCCATTACCTGGTTTGTGTAATCCAACACATAAAGACCGTTGTATAAATGTGCCCTACCAAAACAAATGATATCTTTATAAAAGAAGCAACATTCATTTCCAAACTTGAAAAAAAATCCATATATATCTAGTATGGATACAAAAATTATGTTTTTTGTTACATAAGGCACATAAAAAAACCCTTTAACACCAAGATCATCCCAGTTGGAAACGTGAGGGGATAGTCCCCAACAGCTACAACAACAAGTCTGGCTCCGTTGGCTGCTCGTAGATCTACCTCTCCTCAATCAATCTTTTTGAATCTACTTGGTTACTGTATTTGGATACATATGTGATCACCACAAGATGTATCTAATACCCAATTCGTAGAAACAGATAGATTTCATTCGATAACAAATGCACCTGAAGCTTCCCCTTACTTCTTAGGCTGGGTGCAGTTCTTCTTCCAGTGGCCCTTCTTGACACATGAGAAATAAACAACCTCTTGTTCCCTTGCCTCCCCTTTGATCTTCCTTTTCTTGGAAGGTCGTGAAGAAGCTTTGGGCTTAAAGCTCTTCGCCTTCCCTTTCCTCTTATTCACCATAAGGACAAAAGTCTTTTCGCGCTTCATATCTTTGTCCACTTGAAGAATGAGGATAAGGAGATCAGATAGAGACTTATCAATGTTGTTAATATTGAAATGGACAATAAAGTTAGAGAATCTCTGAGGGAGTGATGTGAGAATGAGATCAGTGCCCAGTTATTCCGGGAGTTTAAACCCTAGAACCTTCAGGTGATCAATGTATCCAGTGAGCTTGACTACATGAGGCCCAACTGGGGCACATTCTCTAATCTTACTCTGAAAGAGTGACTTAGAGATCTCAAACCTTTCCTATCTTTATCTCTCTTGGTAAAGACCACAGAGGTGATCGAGCATGCTATAAGAATCCATGTTTTCATAAGACTTCCTGATCTCACTAGACATTGATGATAACATCAAACATTGAACATCGAACACATCATTCATATGTTTCTCATAGACCAGAAAATCCTCATCACTCGCCTCTTTGGAAGGAAGATCAGGTAATGCTGAATCTATCACTTAAGACTTCTGTTCATGGCGTAGGATAACCCGAAGGCGTCTAAACCATTCCTGGAAGTTACTGATGGTGAGGATGTTGCCTTTATCCAGAATTGATCGTAGGGATAGTGTGGTCGACTAGTTTGTCATTTTTATTCTACAATTAAAAGATCATATCATTAGTACTTTCTTAATTACATTTTATAAGAAATAATAAATTTTATTAAGTCTCCCAATATTTTATCAAGTCCCAATATCCCTCAACATTGAACTCAAAATGTCCATTTTCCCTGACATTCTAGTGGAAAGGATCCATATTCCCCTTTGCATAACCCAAAAAAGGGTTGGTCAAGCTATTAGAAGGTATTTAGGTAGGAATGTCTTTTCCAACTACAGGCTTTCAGCTCCTTGATATGTTGAGTGGACTTCCCAATCCTGAAATCCTGAATTTCGATTTCCTCAACTCTTGCCTCCAATATTACACCATGTCTATCAAGGGATAATCCTCTTGATGTAATATGGTTAAGTAAACTTGAAAAATTTCATAAGGGCTTCCTTTATAAAAGTAATTTCTCCAAAAATGGTTGGTCAAACACATAGTTTTATTGAGTTTTCCCATTAATCAAGTAATGGAAGGCTTGTTCGGACTTAATATTTTATTTGAGGGTTTTTTATCTCTTATGCGTGAATTTATTATTATTATTATCACACTATTATCAATATTAAGTGGAACTTACTTAAGTGATTAACTATGTCTTGATAATATTTACGCATAAGTCTGGTTTATTTTAGTTCCATCTTGCATGCTTGTTTATTTCATTAATTATGGGATCGTGACAAAACATCCATAATGATAAAACATGCAACTGAAAGAAATAAAATAAAGTAAATGGAATGATCCCAAGCTTTTATAATAGTTATTTTTTCCAGCGGTTGATAAACTAAACCTAACCTAGGGGAGAAACACCTTGAACCTTTTGGGTTCGTGTTTACAACTTCCACCTGTCCACTTCTGTATCTCCTGGGATTGGTTTCGTCTCAACTCCAGATTGAACCACCTCTACTATCTTGGGAGTTCCATCCATTACATATTCCATTTTTAACTCATGTGTAGGTGAGGGGTAAAAATGGGTTTTACATAAAAGAAACCTTGGTCACACATGCCCTACATATTAATGAGGAGAAGGCTCGCAGGCCAACAAATTTAATTCAAACAAATAAATTAAAAGAAACCATCCACATAAAAAGGTCTTGGTCTAGATCATGATCATCCATACATGCAATGATATTTACGCATAAATAAAACTAGCAATAATTTTTTTAATCATTCTTATTTAAGATAAATCATGCTCGAATCAATTAATTATCATCTGTAATTAATCAATCCTTTTATCTTAAACCCTTTTTTAAATTTCCTTGAGATTCTCATCCATCATAATTCTAAACAAATAAATTCATTTAAAATTATCTTTGTATGTAACTTTTACCTTGGAGGTAAGCCAGTGAATTCGTATTCATAACTACCTAATGAGTAGAAATGAACATTACATCGATGTTAAATTAAACACACATATATAAAACACCTATCACGTATTGTGCCTCAGCTTTACGCCCACACGATGGTACACATCTCAAGGGTTTGTATAATATAATAATAAATTTTAATAAATCTGCGTAATTTGAATGAGTACATGATGTGTAGTTCCAACTACACGATGTGTACTATTTTTCACTGTCTATTCGAAGTACATGCCCGGGAAAATGACATGTGAGTATACTTTAGAAATCTTTAGAGTACACAGTGTGTCCAGTGGGACACATGCCGTGTAGTTCCTCATTACACAGTCTTCAGCTGGGTAAGCTGTGTACAGGGTACACGGTCCAACCCTAACCCGAAGGGACTACACGCCGTGTCCATTGGGCCACATGGTGTGTAACCCGAAAACCACTTTCCACCTATTCCTGTTCAACACACAGAGCCTTTTAAGACTTAAAAAGACTCCAACACATGGCTTGGTTTTGCAGACCGGTCCGATGCATTGAATCTTGACTACATGTCATGTACTTCCAAATACATGCCATTTGTTCTGGTGTTGTATGACCATGAATCTTTGGCACCTCCATATGAGATCCTCTATTTTATTTTAATCAAAATTAAAAGAAAATATCGTTTCTGTAAGGTGAACAAGAAATGAAAGAGGGGGAATAGATCTTGAGATTCATATTTTTAGAACGATTAACTTGAATTGAAACAACTAAATAATTAAATGCGTAAGTCATCAACAAAATATTTAAATAATTATAAACTACGATGTAACCACTTTGATACCACTTAAAGGTTTTGAGCGCAGTGAAAGCATAGTTAGGAAGACACCCAATTTTGATTTTTACCATGATCAATGATTATTCTGATATTAATACGATGATGAATTCCAGTATCCATGAAATATAATCAAAGGTTTAGATAAAGAAGAAAGAGGCCCGAAACCTTTAGAGAGGATCTTGCACATCATATTTATAATTAATTTAATTAATTTCATAAAGAAAAATAATACATGGATATTTGGTAATTTTCTTCATTGATGATGTTGATCATCTGAAACGACCCTTCCGGATCATCTCGTCATTCTTGTAAGGATCCAAACTAGAATCTCTCTAGTGGTGATCCACATGTGCTCCGATGGCCTCTGATCGACACCACTCATTCTCTGGGTGCTAACGCAGTGAATAGAGTGTCTTGTGTCGGTTGTTATTGATTGCCTATTCTTAAGCCTTGACGAACATCTCTCATTCTTGAGAGGGGAGAGAAGAGGATTTGATAGAGAAACTGTTTGGCTCAAGAATTCTCAATTCACCTGGCGTGTGGTGTGGTGTGTGGCACAATAGGCATACTTTCCTATTTATATACATAGAATTTCAGTTACAATGTTTAATTTCATAGAAATAATTAAATAAATTCATAAACTTAGAGAAAACCCATACATTTAATAATAAAACCGTGTCATTATTTATGGTGCACTAACTTGCAAAAAACAGAATTATAAATAAAATTACGTGTCACAAAATAATAGCAGCGTTATTTTAATTTGTGACAACTTGTTAAATAATTATTTATTGTCTTGCAAATAATTATTTTACTATCGAGCTGACCTTGGCCCACTTGAACTCCACTTACATTTACTGAACACCCGAATAAATAAATAAATAAATTAATCTATTAAATAAATATTTTATTTACAAACTAGTAAATAAATATTTATCATATTTTCAATAAAATAAATAACTATATTTTATTTAATTTATGTGATCTTTTTAACTTGATTAAAATTATTCCATAATCGTGAGAATAATATTTATTTCATTAATTAAATTCCAATATAATTTAATCGAGACCACCAAAAACACTAAGTGTGTGACCCTCTAGGATTATTTCTTGTTGGCATTAGGTGGGATTGCCTAAAGTCCAAGAGTACTGTCTAGCAATGGGTCAAGGCACCCAAGAAAAAGAACATAAAGTCACAACAACGACATCCACATATTAATGCTCACTATGTAATATAATCCATTTGTCGCAATATCTCATCAAGAAGGTTTCATGACTGTGACATCAACTTTTATGCTTGATATGTCATTCTTTGACTACTTGAAATAAACTCATCGTTACACCATTACCATGGAATTTCACGTGAAGGTTCTATTTCAATCAAAGGGACGATATATCAACTTTTATAAATGGAAGGGACAAATCCTTCCTCAACTTATCCATTAATAACATGCAACTCGTGATGCACCCAATGAACCCTACTTCCCGCCAACTGTCTGCGTGACATTTTTCATTAGTAAATCAAAGAGCATAAGTCGTGACACATATTAATGATAATATTAAAGTCTAAGGATCATTACACATATTCATAGATAGAAATATTCTATTACACCAAAACATACAGAATTCCTACTAGCGGGTTTGTTATCATAATCTCCTATCTTGGAGATTACAAAGTGAGAAATTCATGAGAGGAAGTGTCATCTGCTTATGAGTACTCACACCTGACGGTATGCATGTTATGTGTCCCATCATAGCATGTAATCTAACCACAAAACTATATTTAAGAATATTGTTATAGCATTTCAAGTTTCTCATCATAGCGGGGAACTGCCATGACCTTATCAATGCAACAAATACTCTTGGATATTATTACTTCATAATCATGCATAACAATGAAAAATATGTAATAATACATTAAATATCCATGTAATCAAAGTAAAACCAGTTGGTTCTAGGAAACCAACTCTTACATAGACTAATTCATGCTTTATACCCTTTTTATTTTGAAATTCTATTCACATTTGGGAAATAATACTTGCTTATATTTTCCAATTTTCTTCATAACTATAATATGATTAATCATTTGAGAAAAATGGTAAATTTGATTATTTTTATCTTGATCTAATATTCTAGCCCCTTCTAGGTATTTTGGCCATAAGATTAGTATATATGTAGGATCATACTCAACTTTCTCTTTAGGTGTAGATTTCTTTTTAGCCATAACACTATTAAAAATTGAATAACCAGTTCTTTCACTTTGTTTATCTTATTTATAGGAAAAATAGTTATACATAAGATATCCTTGTGTACTTCTTGGATGTACCTTACACACATAATTTCATTAATATTTACTTTCCCCTTTTTGGAATCTTCTTATCTTCTTCAAAAAGTAGTGTCAACCACTAATCCAATCTAGTTATCTCTCTCTTGGATGGACCCCCTTATTGATTTCATCATTCTCAATTTTACATTAATATTCATGAAAATATTTCAATGATATATGGTGTGGCCTATATTACCACAATATAATAACTAATTTAATATATTTTTAACACCCTAGTTGGTTTTATTCATTTCTTTTTTGGGTGTCTTTATCTTATCTGATTTTGAACCCAAGGTAAACACATTCACTTTCTTTACTAACTTCTAAATATTTTGTGGTTCTCCTTACTCTTTAGTAAATCTATGATACCTATAAGTATTATAAAATAATTAAATATAATAGTGACCACCAGTCTTGAATGAATGGTAAAAATTTTCAAAGGCATCACATCTTTTATTTATGAATAGATTATTCCTTTTTTGTGTTGTCTATTTCACTTCAGTAGGTTTATTTTTAACTTTAGCTTTGCTCCCACAACCTTATGAACTTATTTTACTTCAAAAGGTTTAAAAATTGTGAGAAAAATCTATGGATCTATGTGAAAACCTCTATAAATACCAGCATATAACAATCAACCTTGTTCCTTTTTTACTTTCGGTGTAATCTATCCATATTTTTTAGATTATTTTCCTTGATTCTATTTAATTGTACACCCCTATTTTTTGGATTTTTTTGGGGAAATATTTTCTTGGGACTTATCACATCCACATTTAATATATTTGGGGGTTTCAAATCATTTTACACCTTCACATTAGTTTATATTTTATATTTTGTCCCACACTTTTATAAAACTTAATTCAGTGTGAATTGAATTTTCAAAGTTATGATATAACTTTTTACTTGATCCTGTGGTGGAGGCTTATCCAAATTATCCCATGTTATCTTTTTGAACATAATGAGTCTTGTTTAAAGTAATGATCATCTATAATGTTTATGTGGTAGAATATTTATTTATTCCGAAATATTAAGTACTTTTAACATGTGCCACTTTGAAACTTATCATTCTGACTTCCAACTCATCACACTTTATGTTAAGGGTGTACTTATCACATCATAATGATATCAATATATATTTCAAATCATATTTTAAATTATGAATATGAACCTCATTCATTTAAATTTTATCAAGTAGAGAATTATCTATCATATTTATTTCTTACTTTTAACTTCTAGTTGGACAGACTTGACATCCATACAGACTTTGTAAATCTTCTCCAATGCATGATACACCTCCTTAACAAACTTGTCAAATACATATTTCTAAAAATTAAATTTTAATTATTATTTATCAAGTATAGATAATGTTTTATTTAAAAGTGTGTAATATTCTTCCTTATATTTCAAAAGAATTTTGATTATTCTATAGCAATTTATTTTCTTCTCCTTTTCTTCTTCCAATTCATCAACCACTTCTTCTAGTTATGATATTTCATCAACCGGTGTAATGACCCAAGATTTTTGAATGGTATTTATTTACTAAGAAATTGTGTGTGATATTATAAAATATTATACAAAACCTTATCTCATTAATTAATATCATCATATTAATTAGCTATGAAACTAATAATAATTCCAAACATTACAATTAGACCAAAAATATAAAATAGAAAAGTTAAAATGGTAAAACATGGATCACCCTAATCTCCCAGAATCATATCCCCCATGAAAAAAACTATATAAATGAAATAAAATATTAGTAATCCAATCAATAACTTAGAAAATGAAAATATAACCTCAGGAGGTATTTTAGTGAATATTGAGTGAAATAATGAAGTTGTATTTATAGGGAGAAATGTTACCATTGGAATAGTAATATGACTGTTGGTTAAATATGACCATTGAAAAATATAACCTTTTGTATATTTGATTGTTGGAAACTATACCCATTTTAAATAATTTTACCTGTATAATTAGTGTTTATAATTAGTAATGGTAAAAGATAATTGATGCAGAAAGGAGAAACGACAACCTTAACCAGTAGAGACATGCCTTTTGAAGCCTATTTGTCAAAACATGGGAGGGAGGTGGCATTATTGGGTTCTACCTTGACCAAGCCTAAGATTAGATTAAATAAGTGAGGCTTGAATGAAATAATCAATAGGATAAGTTCATGTTAGTGGATATTAACACTCTGTGAATGTTAGTCGAGCCACCCCATGAAACTACCTCCATCGTAGACCTTAACCTTAGGGAATACACATGTGTAATAAGGGTTTACATGGATAGAAATTAGTTACATAAAGTATAATTTCCTTTGTATAAATAAAATGGTTATTCCATCAGTCCAATTTTTAGAATAATGTTTTTATAAAATATTTGTTTCAATAAGACCAATTTCATAAATTGATTGTTGGACGCAAATAAAATATAATTGTATTTTTAAAAAAATATATAAAATTTTATAACAAAAATTAGGAATTCAAAATAATATTTTTTAATAAAATATAATTTTAAAACATTATTATTTAAATTTAAATGATAAACTAATTTTATAACGTCCTAGGAAATTTTTTTAATTGTTATAAATTTTTCTGTCTTAAAAACTACTATTGTCAATAAATAAAGATGTTTATATTTAAAAGTTAAAATTATCATGTTTTGAGAATTATTATGATAAAATAAATATTATATTTTAAATCCTCACATCTAAATAGGTTAGGGTGATTTTTTGATAATTTTCTAAAATACATTATTTTTCAGTGAATAGTAAAAATATAGTTTTGGGTTTTCGGTATGTTTTATGACTTAATATTTATGTAAAAAAGATTTAATAATTAATTAACCACAAAACATGACCTAAAATATGTTATTTTATTAAAATTAAGTATTTTAATATATTATAATAAATTTCCAAACCAATAATTTACTTTCGAAATTCTAAAATAGAAAGTTTTATTTTAAAAACATTATTTTATAGAAAATTTAAATTTTAATGTCCAAAGAAGTATTAAATAATGGTTTTTGGTTCAAATTAATTAAAATATTATAAAATGTGACTCAAATATCCAAAAACATGAGAAAAAAATGGATAATTTAATGGTTTTTCATTTTCACCAACCTAGATTTCCAATACATATATTTGGAAATTATTAAAAAAATACTCCTATTTTTCTATAAATACCCACCCATTTAATCCTCACCATTCATTACCAATGAAACTTATACGAATGTATAGTAATTTTCCTCCTAATGTTTCCCCTAACGTGTAATTAATCCCCCATGGTTTTATCATTAATATTTAGTATAAACTCTTCAAGGTAAGGGAATTCTTATTGCCTTCTTTTCCTTTTAAGTAATAATTTTTTGTATATGTATTCTAAAAGTCACATTAATTTATTTTATTTTGATTTTTGTCATACTATTAATATAAAAAATAATGTTTTATCAATGGGATTCCATTATTCTCTCTCAATTTACCCTTTTCTAAATCCACATTTTGTACCCATCTTGCTACCAAATTTACTTCTAAAATTTCACTCTTTTACATAAGAAATTATTATATTTTAAATACCCAAAAAATTTCTTTATACATGAGATTCACCTATATTTTAATATAATTGTTTGATTTAGGTATTTAAAAATATGAAACACACATGGAATAATTGGAGTTTGGCGAGATGTAGTGGTCACATAGGTTGAATGAAAAAAGTGATAAATGGAGCTAAACTCAGGGAATAATTTTGATCAAAGAAGTATATGAATGAAAGTTAAACTTCCCACATGAAACAAATATGGGTAGAATAATTTAGGGAACTAATTTCTTGATAGTGTAAAGTGATACAATTGTATAATATAAGGGGATATATATTGGGACTATCATGGTGAGGTGAATCATTAAATTCTCAACACTAATGAAAAAATGAATACGGTGTAGTCCCAACCTAATGTTTAATACTTCAAGTGTTGATAGCTTGGGTACTTTCCCAATAAATTTCTAAATGATAAGATAATGGGGGTAAACCACCATTAACCTCATCATAATCCAAGGTATAAAATTATGGAATTTTTTTTTGATGACTGAAGTAGAGGTTCCAGATTATGTGGTGGTAGGTAAACTCGTTGTGATATCGAATATAGAAAATACTTTCTTTGATTATGGTTCTATTCATTCCTTTATTTCATCCATGTTTTAAAATAATATAGAATAAATACTAGATCTTCTAGAAGTATAGTTATCAGCTATGACTCCTAAAGGGATTATCCTCACATTAATAGTGTATATAAAATTTAGTATTAAATTTTGTGAGTACAGTCTTGTCACAAATATAGTATCTATTACCATGGTGGAATTAAATAATATACTAGGTATGTATTTTCTATTAAGGTATAATTCTAATATAAAATTTAAAATTAAGTAAATATCACTAGTCTTTAATGGGAAAGCTATATTTATTTTCCAAGGAGAGATATCCTAGCATGAGATTTGTCTATAAGAACCTCCCATAGCCTTATTCATAGTGATGATCAGTGAAGAGGGAGAAATAAATGAAAGTATAAGGATAGAAAATATACCCATAATTTAGTAATAAATTAACTTATTTTCTGAAGAGTTACTTGGGACTCTCATAAATAGAGGCAGCGTTCCCCATTGAACTCATACTTTGATCCAAGATGATATTAAAGACCCCCTATATAATAGAAAATGGAGAGTTAGAGGAATCAAGGAACCAACTTCAAGATATTTTGGGGAAGGTATTCATCCAAATAAGTGGGTTACTTTGGGGAGCACCTATTCTCTTTGTAAATAATAAGGATAGATCAATGCATATATTTACTTATTATAGAGAACTTAACAAGATAAAAATAAAGAACAAGTACCCTCTCCCAAGGATTGATGATTTAGTTTTCTAGCTTCATGGGGCTCAATTATTCTCTAATATTGAACTATAATTTAGGTATCAATAACTGAGGGTGAAGAAATAAGATATTCCAAATAATTCCTATTAAATAAGATATAAGAATTATGAGGTTTTTTATACCCTTTTATCTTGAATAAATCCCCTTCAATATTTATGGATTTGATGAATATATTATTTAAGGAATACTTTGATAAATTTGTGGTAGTTTTTATTGATGGCATTATGATATATTCAAAATGTTTAGTAGAGGATGAGGATCATCTAAGAATTATATTTAAAACTCTAATAACGGTTAAGATATTTGAAAAATTCCAAAAATGTGAATTCTAATTATAATAAGTTGTTTTCTTGGTGAACATTATAATCAATGAATGAATCTTAGTTAGGACTACCAAGAAAAAGGATGTAAGGTTCTTGGTGTGTAAACAAGTAAAGGTAGGGTGACAACTTCCAAAATGGGTATTACAACTACTAACCATACCAACATGGAAGTGGGACAGTATCACTATAGATGTCATCACTGGTCTCACAAGAATATCCAAAGGAAATAATAAAATATAGGTTATTATGGATCAACTCACTAAGAACTCCCATTTATTTTCTATTAATGAAGATTTATATCTTGAAAAACTTTCCAAGATATATGTAATGGAATTGGTGAGGCTGCACGAGGAACCACTTTAAATAGTTTCTGATCATGATTCAAGTCACACATTTAATTTCTAGAGAATTATTCTAAATTCTCTAAATATTGAAATGAATTTCAGCACAACCTACCACCCATAAACTGATGGCCAATATAAAAGAAATATTCAGAGACTTAAGGACATGATAAGAACATGCTCAATATAATATAAAGGTGTATGGAATCAACACCTCCCATTAGAAGAGTTATTGTACAATAAAAACTTCCACTCAAGTATTCAAATGGTTCCCTATAAATCTTTATATAGGAAGCAATGTAGAACACCTACTTATGGGATGAAGTTAGAGAGAGAAAGATACTTGGCCCCGATCTTTTGAAAGAGATAAAAAAATGTTCATTCCATCTAGTAACATATAAAAGATACTCAGGGTATGTAGAATAGATTTGCTGATAGTAGTTGAAGGGAATTTGAGTTTGATATCAGAGAAATTTTTTTTTCTTTGGATATCACTATGGAAGAGATTAATGTGATTTGGAAATAAAAGGAAGCTTAGTTCTAGGTACAAGACTCCTTTGAAATCCTTGATCACATAGTAGAAGTGGCCTATTATATAGCACTTCCACTAAATCTTGGTCATGTTTATGATGTATTCCATGCATCTCTTTTGAGGAAGTACATGCTTGATCCCTTACATGTACTGAATTTGGAGGTGGTATAACTGGAACATGAAATCTATTATGGGGAGCAGGTAGTGGAGATCTTGGACCATAGAGACAAAGTTCTTCTCAACAAGAAAACTCACCTTGTCAAAGTATTATAGAGGAACTATAAGTATGAATAAGTGACATGATAACTAGATGTAATAATGAGATAGAAGTACCTATAACTATTTTTAACCTAGAATATGATATGAAATTTTAGGGATGAAATTTCTAAAGGGGGGAAGAATGTAATGACATGAGATTTTCAAATGATATTTGTTTCTTGAGAAAATGTCTATTATATTATATAATATTATACAAAACCTTATCTCATTAATAAATATCATTACAATAATCAGCTATGAAACTGATGAAAATTACAAACATTATAATTGGTTAAAAAATATAAAATAAAAAAGATAAAATGAGGGAAATATGGATCACCCCAATATTACAGAATTATAACCCCAAAAAATAACAATATAAAAATGAAAAAATATATTAGTAAACTAATAAAAATATTATAAAATTAAAGTAAAACCTTAGGAATAATTTTAGTGAAAATTGATTGAAATAATAAAGTGGTATTTATAGGGAGAAATTTGACCAGTGGAAAAGTAATATGACTGTTGGTCAAATATAACTATTGTTCAATATAACTGTTGGTATATTTGACCATTGGGAACTATACTCATTGGTAATAATTATACCATTATAATTATTGTTTATAAATAGTAAGGAAAAAGGATAATTTAGGATGAAAGGAGAAATGATTGCCTCTACTAGTAGAGTTATTTTGTTTAAAGAACATTTTTCAAAACTTGGGAGGGAGGTGGTTTCACTAGGTTTCATCCATTACCAAGCCCAAGTTGATCTCTAAAAAGTGAGTCTTGAATGAAATTTCGTATGAGATAAGTTCAAGTTAGTGGATATCACAACTTTGTCAATGTTAGCTAATCCACCCCATAAAACTACAACCATCACATACCTTACCATTATGGCGTATGAGTGTGTAATAAAGGGTTATATGTACATGAATTAGTTACATAAAGTGTAATTTAATTTTTATAAATAAATTTTTTGTTCCATCAATCCCATTTTTAGAATAATTTTGTTTAATAAAATATATTTTTAAGTAAGTCTAATTTAATAAATTGATTATTGGACATGAATAAGACGCAAATGTATTTTTAGAAAATATATAAACGTTTATAATAAAATCAGGTATTCTGAATAATATTTTTTAATTAAATAGTCTTTTAATACACTCTTATTTAAATATAAGTGATAAAATAATTTTATAATCTCTTAGGAAAGTTTTATAAGTGTCAGAAAATTGACTGAGTCTTAAAAACTGATATTTTTCAATAAATAAGGATGTTTATATTTTAAAGTTAAAATTTTCATATTTATAGAATTATTATAATAAAATTAATAATATATTTAAAATCATCATGTTTAAAATAGGTTAGGGTGAATTTTTGAGAATTTTATAAAATACTTTATTTTTTTAGTGAATAGTGAAAGTACAGTTTTGGGTTTTTTGTTTGTTTTATGACTTCATATTTATGTAATAATGATGAAATAATTAAGTAAACATAATACATGTACCAAAATATTTTATTTTATTAAAATTAATTACTTTTATATATTTTAATCAATTTCTAAACCTATATGTTACCTTTCAAAGTCTAAAATAGAAATTTTGATTTTAAAAACATTATTTTATGAAGAATTTACTTTTCCCTATCCAAATAAGTATTAAATAATGGTGTTAAATTCCAATGGATTAAAATATCATAAAACATGACTCAAATTTTTAAAATCATGATAAAAAACCATGGGCAAGCCAATGTTTTTTCATTTTTCACAACCTACATTTCCAAGACCTATATTTAGAAATAATTAAATGATTTCTCCACCTTTGCTATAAATAACCACCCATTTCATCCTTACCCATCATTTACAATAAATAATACATGAATTTATGGTCATTTTATTCCCAAATAGTCCCTCAAGGGTTTCCTTATTCCCTCAAGGTTCCATCCTCAATATTTAGGAGAAACTCTTCAAAGTAAGGGAATTATCATATTCTTTTCTATTCAAGTAATTATTTTTGTGTATGTCTTATAAAGGGTAAGTTTATTTATTTTTTTTATTCTTTTTATAATACCATTATTGAAAAAATAATTTTCTATCAATGTTATACTTTAATTTTCTATCATTTTACCCTGTTCTAAATCTATATTTTATACCCACAATTCTGCTGAATTCACTTATCAAATTTCTCTCTTTTATATAAGAAATTATTATATTGTGAATAAAAAAACCATTTTTTATCCATAGTTATTCACCTAGATATAAATATAATATATTTTTTCATGGATTTAAATATATAAAACCCACATTCCCTTTCAATTGGTTAAAAATGATTCTACAATCAATCCTTTAAGCACTTACGTATTCAATACTTTTATATGAAACCTGCACTTTATTTTCCTTAGTCTATTGAAAAAATGATTTATTATGATCAACGTGGATCACATAAAATTAATACATATGAAGGGTTTACTCTTATATCACTCTAATTCATTTATTAAATAATATAATAATTAGAGATGACATGTTTTAGGATACCTTGGTGAATAACCTTGGTAATTTTCAGTTATGAAATCTTGGTGATATGATTATGAATGAATAATTTTTATATTTTAGACAGATTTATATATTATTATTCATGTTATTTTTATTATGATATTCCTAATGTTCTCTTGATCATTTTATATTGTTACACCACATGTTCTTATTGATACGCCTTATGATCTCATGAAAAATATCTGCCTTGTTGATTCCCTGAAGGGGATCATGCTGAACCCTTTACTTTGATGTATGTCCCTAGGATATGATATATATTATAATTAAATTATTTTAAACCCATGAATAATCCTTTCACATGGATTAGAATGATGTTTTATGTTTTCTTGTATTATGTTCCTAATTTCCAAGAAACTAAACTTTAAAAGATCCTGTTCTTTGGTCCATGTAATGAAAAGTTTATGTAAAAAAAGGTGGGATTCTATAATGATACCCTTTATATATGAGAAAATATATGAAAAAATTATTCAATAATCATTATTAAATAATACTTAACCACAATAAGAGGTATTTAGTAGATTCAATGCATTGTATTTGGGGTTTGGATTAGCGGTAAGCATGCCGTAATACTACATAAAAAAGGGGGGTTCAAAACCCATTGGGAATAGGTTACTATAGCAGTACTATAGCATACTTTAGTAGTGGTTGAACTATAGAAAATAGACACTGTAGCGGTGGTATAAAATGTTACAGGAACTGTAGTGGTGACATGACTGTAGCAGCCTAAGTACTATTGCAGTACTATTAACCGAAGGCCTTTGGGCTAAAATTATAGGCCTTCAGGGACATGTAATGGGGTTTGATGCCCATTTACCCTATGGGCCATGTAATGTTTCTCTTATGCCCAAATAAATTTTCCTTTCTTTCAATAAAAAGCAGCTTCGGCCCCAACTTTCTCATCCAGAGTAGTTATGGGATTTCCATCAGCGAGGCGTTGGTCTTGGCGGGCAGTGGTCTGTGGGTTGAAAGTCTAGATGTGGGATGGAGGTAGTGATTTCATGGGAGATAAAGTGATGGTGGGGGGTATGATGTTTCTCAACTATGTTTTTTAGTGTTGGGAGAGGTGACTGAGGCGCTGGATCTTGGTTCCTTCTTATTGAAACTAGCAAAAGGGCTTAGATCTGACTTGATGTGGTGGTCTCCAGTGCATCGGCTGTGTAACGACCCAAAGTTTCATTAATGGAAATCCCTCTTGATCTAATTAAATGTTTCTTTATGTAAAATATTTATATAAAATGTCAACTTCTTTGGTTTTATGTTAAGAATTTTGACCGTTGCTTTTATAGCCGTTGAACAGTGATCACATGATTAGTATAAATATAGGGCTTTAACAAGCCCAATTTACTCAGACAAAGGAAGCGTTGGCCTCATCTAGCAGAATTGCTCCATACGAAGCCCATTTTTTTGGATCTCGGAAAAGAGGTGGCATCTTTGGGGTTCTCTCTTGACCAAGCCCAAGCTGAGCTTCATCATGTCAAGCTCAAACGTGACCGTCTACTAGAAAAGTGGAAGTTGATAGAAATTACCACTCGAGTGATGTTATCCGAGCCACCCCAAGAGTCTGTCACCATCGCACACCTTACCCTTAGGTCTTATGCGGCTGTTTTAAGGGGTTATGTAACAAATATCTAGTACTATGTTCATGTACATTATTTTTTGTATATAATAATTAATATACTTTCTTGTCACTATTGATACATTGTAAATAGTTTTTAAAGTGAAAATAGTGTTTTTTAGTTATTATTTAATTAAGAATTCCATTTTATTAAATTAATGGTTTCTACAATTAAATAATATTTTAATAAATTATTTTTATTATTATTATTATTAAATTAATTTTATTATATACAAATTATCATATAATTTTATGAATGCAATTGTAATTTTTATTAAGGTTTGAAAGCCATTTTTGTCAAAACCTGTGAATTTTTTATAAATGTTGGTTTTTATTTTAAAAGTGAAAATTAAAATATTTATAAAATTATTTAGATAAAATAAATGTTATTTCTGGAATCAGGACGTCGAAATTATCCAACGGTGAATTTTTCATAATTTTCTGAGACAATCAATTTTTTGGGTAAAAATTAAATACTGTTTAAATATATAATGTGTTTTATGACATCATAATGACCCAATAGTGATGTAATAAAATACTATAAGATTTATGTTTAGAAAATATATGTTTTAACATAAAAATAATGTGATTTTGGGTTTGTTTGACTTACTTTTGAAAGCATTAATGGACCCTTCAAGACTTATTAAACATCTTGTCTTTTTAAATTATTTTCCATTGGAGTGTGACTCACCTCCACATAAGCAACCCTATTATTTTAAGAATTTAGGACTTTGGACTTATAAAATATTTTTTTCCTCTTCCCTTTTTCAAAAACAATGGGCAAAAACCATGGGATGGTTTTTGGTTTGGACTAATTTAATATAAGGGGTCCCAAACCTAAATAATAACGAATTCCCTCACCTTTCCTATATAAACCCACCCAAGCTCCCACTTCCTCCTCACTCAAAGCCTTTGGAGTTCGTCCAACCTCTAACCTAATCTCTCTATAATCCTCTCAAGATTCCCCAAGCTCCCAATAATCCTCTCTCAAGCCTCTCTCAAGCCTTTGGAAGCACACTTCCAAGTAAGGGTTTTTTCTTCACTTCTCATTTTTGTCCAATTTTCTTTAAGTTGTTTTTACCTTTTAATTTCAATTATGAATGTTGTGGTATGGTTTCTAACCTCCCTCATACTTCCCTATTTATGTTTGAATTATGGTATACCCCTTTCTCTCTCATTAAATTCCTCCCATGTACACCTGTTACTATGCCGAAATTCCGAAAGGAACTTCTCTCTCTCCTTTTTTACATTCAAGCAATACTTTTGTATCATGAATCTAAATTCCATTAAAATTATTGGGACATGTATCTATATGACCTCCTTACTCTGCATTACATGTAAATATTATTAGGAACCCCTTTCTCTCTCATCAACAATTTTTTATAAATTCTTATGTCACGCCGTTTCACTACCGAAATCGCATCGATTTTCTAAGCCAATGCCATTGTGTAGTGAATACCATGACCGTTTCTCCATCAAGGGTATTCAACTTTATTCAAATTTACTTATTGATTATAAAGTTTCATGTATTAATTCCACATTCTTTTATCGTGTAATAAATGATTATGTTTTATGAATCCATGTTTTATGATCCATGTGGCACACTTATACATGAAATGAAATGTTTAAGAAGGGTGCACCCTTATAGCGCTCCAATGTATTGGGTAAAGTATAGTATCATGATACGTCATATGCAATGAGTGTTGAATAATGATAATTCAAGTTCAATGAGGGTTTACTCGTGCTTCATGTTCAATGAGGATTTACTCCTACTCTATGTGCAAGGGGCCTTGGCTCATGCTAATTCCATGTTAAGTGTTGTTGCCACATTTCCATGTTGTGATTATCATGCTTTATCATGCCTTTATGTTCATTTTTCTCTTTTTCTATATTGATATTCCTAATGTCTAACATGTATTGTTCTCCTCATGTTATTCTATGTGTATTCCCTTACTGGGATTTATATCTCACCCTTTTCTAATGCACGTCCTCAGGTTATCCCATGCAATGCTAAGTATGATAGAATGTAGTAGTCATGTAAAGGAAGTTTTCAATAAAGATTTTGTATTTCATGTTTCAAGTTTTTATGTAATGATCCTAATCCCCAAAGACACTAGACCTCTAAATCATCCATGTTGTATCAAGTTAATGGTTTATGTAATAAATCATGTTTAAGTTTGTAATAAAAGCAGGGTTGTCATAGTTGGTGTCAGAGGATAGGTTTAGTTATTTTTGGGATTAGGATTAGAAAACCCTAGTAAAGCCTTAGATACAAGACTAAGTATAATAATAACATCGATAAGTTTTGTTAAGTACTAAGTTAGTGGTTTATGAAACAAATACATCCCTGTATGGATAAGAGCAGGTAGAGGCAGCTCTGGCAGAGATGTATCCTAGGGGTAAAACCTGAAAACACCGCTTTGAGCTAGAATCGAACAGGAACTGGTGCATGACAACGAGCCTTACTGCACTTTTGGTTACGACACTCCTGGGGGATATGTTTTGATAAATTCACAAGCTTAGTATGAACCCTCATTAAGGGAATTTAAAAAAAATGCCCCTAAGAATATATGTTAGAAAGTAGATCATGAAAATCCTAATTGAAGCCTATAGACTCATGATTTAAGGAAATAAAAGTTTATTTATAAGTCATAAACTTTTGTCTTTGGATTACCCTTTATGTGTTACCCCCTAATTTTTCTTTTATTCTAGCCAATGGTCGGTAATAGGAGGACTTGAGCTAACAACCGATGTGATGATCAGTGTGATGACTGTACTAATGAGATTACCAATCCAATGGGAGTGGGAATCACGAAATTTGTCATGATTATCTCTCAGATCAATCAAGCTTTGAATAGAAACACAGGTCAAGAGGAACGTCCAAACCCCCTTAAGAAGGAACAAGTCGCTATCGAGAGTTTCATGAGACAAATGCCTCCTACTTTTAGTGGATCATCTGATCCCACGATTGTTGAACAATGGATCAACTCTATTGAAAATATCTTCTCCATCATTCAATGTTCTGAACAAGAGAAGGTTCTCCTAGCGGCTTATCGTAAGGAGGGTGAAGCTGATCAATGGTGGACATTGATAAAAAATATGAAGCCTGAGGAGGAGATCGAGGCGTTGGAATGAACGGATTTCCGGAAGATGTTTCTCGATAAATATTTTCCGCGCACCCTCCGGATTAAGATGGAAAGGGACTTCATTTACCTCAAACAAAAATAAGAATAATATATTGGAGAGTACGAGGAAAACTTCACAAGGCTTGCACAATACGCTTCCAACTTTGTCGTTACCCCCGAATGCAAGGTTGACCGCTTCTTTGGTGGGCTGAAGCCTAGCCTGAGGAAAGAATTAGCGATGGGTGACTTCGAAAGCTATGAGGAAATTATCCGATGTGCCCTCAAGGTCGAAATAGAGATTGGGGAATCACATGGGTATCATGGGGACAAGAAGTGTAAGGTAGACTTCAATGCTGGCGGTCTGATGGATAAATCCAACGGTGCTAAGAAGATCCAGCACCCCACTTGCCAAAAGTGAGGAAAGAAGCACCCTGGAAATTGCCTCAAGGGGACAAGGAAATGATTTAGGTGTAGAAGAGAAGGTCACTTAGCTGTTAACTGTCAGCAAGAAAGACCTGCGCCTATGACAGAGGAGAGGAATGCTCCGTTCGAACCTCAACGCGTTGTTCATTGCTACAACTGCAAATAATCGAGGCACTTTTCAAATCAGTGCCCTAAACCAAGGGTTTTCGAAGACAACAAAAAACCTCCAAGGCAGCAAGGAATATCTTTTTCCATCAATTCTGCCGAAGAGAACCCCGACAATGAAGTGGTGACAGGTACACTAGTTATTCATTCAAGAATAAAAAATGTACTTTTTGATTCAGGTTCTACGCATTCTTTTATATCTCGAAAGTTTAGTAGAACAATCCCAGCACCACCACAAATCATGGAAGTGAAGATGTCGGTGAGTATGGAAAATGGGGAAATCATTTCATCCCATGAATATAAGTCCTCCCCTGTTATAATCTGTGGATTGAATTTCCCAGCGAACCTTGTCATACTCCCTCTGGTGGAATTTGATGCAATTCTTGGCATGGATTGGATTTCCTTATATAGAGCCAACATAAATTGTTGGGAGAGGGAAATCACACTCCATATGGAGAATCGACCCCCGATTATTTAGAAGTGTAAGGAGGAAGATGAATATACTTTTGCTACATTATCTCAAGAATGGATATTACTGCCCTATGAGAATGCGTATCTGGCTCAGATGATTGAGTCCAAGGAAGAAACCTTCCTTGAAGAAATGCCTATTGTGAGGGAATTCGCTGAAGTGTTTCTAAGGAACTTCTTGGTCTTCCTCCTAGAAGATATGTTTAATTCTCATACCAGGGGAACTACCAATATCCAAGACTCCATATAGAATGGATGTCATGGAGCTTGAAGAGCTGAAGAAACAACTACAGGAGAATCTGGATAAAGGGTTTATACGCCCAAGTGCTTCACCATGGGGTGTACTGGTCCTCTTCGTCAAGAAGAAGGATATGTCAACGCAGCTTTGCATCGATTATCGTGAACTTAACAAAATCATGATAAAGAACAAGTATCCTCTACCACAGATCGATGACTTTTCGATCAGCTGCATGGAGAACAATAATTATCCAAGTTAGATTTGTGGTCGGGCTATTATCAAGTAAGGGTGAAGAAGGAAGATGTCCCCAAGACTGCTTTTCGTACAAGATACGGGCACTATGAATTCATAGAAATGAATTTTGGACTCATCAATGCTCCAGAAATATTAATGGACTTGATTAATAGAGTCTTTAAAGATTACCTAGAAAAATTTGTGGTAGTCTTTATAGATGATATTCTAAAATACTCCAAAACCAAGGAGGATCATGAGGAGAATTTAAGAACTGTACTAGAGAATTTGCGCAAGGAGAAGATCTATGAAAAGTACAAAAAGTGTGAGTTCTGGTTGAAGGAGGTCTCATTATTGGGACATATCATCACAATCAATGGGATATCTATGGATCCCTCCAAAATAGATGCAATTGAGGGATGGCTGAGGCCAACATCGGTAACGGATATCCGTATCTTCTTGGGGTTAGATGGATATTATCGACGATTTGTGATAAATTTCTCACGATTTTCCAACCCTCTTACCAAGCTAACTTGAAAGGGAGTAAAGTTTGTTTGGAGTGATGAATGCGAAGAAAGCTTCAAGGAGTTGAAAAGGAGGCTTATCACTGCTTCCGTGATCACTTTACCCACAAGTGGGGAAATTTTTGTGGTATTCAGTGATGCTTCAAAGAAGGTATTATGCTGTGTGATGATGCAGAATGATAAAGTGATATCCTATGCTTCAAGGAAGTTGAAAATCCATGAGAGAAACTATCCAACGCATGATCTGGAGTTGGCGGTGGTGATCTTTTCCTTGAAAATCTGGCGGTATTATTTCTATGGGGAGAAATGTGAGATATATACTGACCACAAGAGTCTTAAATATATATTCACATAGAAATATCTTAGTATGCTCCAGAGAAGATGGATAGAGCTCATCAAGGATTATGACTGTTCAATACATTACTAACCAGGGAAAGCAAACAAGGTAGCAGATGCCCTAAGTAGAAAGGACCTAGCGATTCTATCAATGATGAGAATTGAGAAGGATCCAATATTCTTTGACTTGATGAAGATATACATGGGAATCATAAAGAAGGGAACGTCATCAATCCTTTCACAAATTATTGCTCAACTGTCTCTTTTGGAAGGGTTAAAGGATGCTCAAAAGGATGATGTGGGAATTCAAAAAAAGTGGAAGCTATCAAAAAGGTGGAAATCCTCGGAGTTTAATGTTAATGAAAAAGGAATTGTGCGATTTGGAAAAAGGCTATGTGTTCCATCACATCCAGAGATGAAGAAGGAACTTTTGGATGATGTACATAGTTCAAATTTCTCTATTCACCCAGGGAGCACAAAGATGTATCTAGGTCTCTGAGAAAACTTTTGGTGGGATAATATGAAAAGAAGATCGCTGAATATACATCAAAGTTACTGGTGTGCCAGCAAGTGAAGGCAGAGAGGTAGAAGTCTAAGGGGATGATGCAACCATTTCCCATACCATAATGGAAATGGGAGAACATCACCATGGAATTTGTCACCGAGCTTCCAAGGACATACAAAGGCAAGAATGCAATCTGGGTTGTTATGGATCGTCTTACAAAGATTGCACACTTCATTGCTATTCTGGAGGATTTATCATTGGATCAACTGGCACAGATATATATCAGGGAAGTGGTAAGGCTGCATGGAGTGCCACTATCTATTGTGTCTAACCGAGATCCAATATTCACCTCTAAGTTTTGGAAGAGTCTTCAACATGCTCTGAATACTGAACTGAACTTCAGTACGGCCTATCATCCTCAAACTGATGGAAAATCCGAGCGGACTATCCAAACACTTGAGGAAATGTTGAGAGCATCCTCAATAGACTTTAAAGGAGGATGGGATCAACATCTTCCTCTGGTTGAGTTCTCTTATAATAATAGTTTCCACTCGAGCATCCAAATGGCACCATACGAATCCCTTTATGGGAAAAGGTGTAGAACACCGGCGTGTTGGGATGAGGTTAGTGAACATAATCTTCTTGGACCAGAAATGGTCGAGTAAATGGTGGAGAAGGTGAAAACTATTCAGTAGCATATCAAGGAATCCCAGAGTCGACAGAAGAATTATACAGATAATCATCGATGAGACCTTGAGTTTAAAGTTGGTGACATAGTTTTTCTACGCATATCTCTATGGAACAAGGTCATGGGGTTTGTAAAGAAAGGGAAAGTAATTCCAAGGTACATCGGCCCCTTCAAGATTCTTGATCGTGTCGGGGTTGTGGCCTATCGACTAACACTTCCACCTACCATGGCCAAAGTACATGATGTCTTCCATGTATCCCTCTTAAGGAAGTACATACCGGACCCTTCACATGTACTATCTTATGAGGTGGTACGGTTGGAGGATGATCTTTCTTATGAGGAGAAACCAGTGAAGATCTTAGATCATAGAGAAAAAGTTCTACGAAATAAGACAATTCCCCTCGTAAAGGTGTTGTGGAGAAACCACAAGTTTGAATAAGTGACTTGGGAATCAGAGGAAATGATGAAGCTGAGTTACCCACATCTGTTTTAGTGCGGGAAAATGAAATTTCAAGGGCAAAATTTCTTAATGTGGGAATATTGTAAGGACCCAAAGTTTCATTAATGGAAATCCCTCTTGATCTAATTAAATGTATCTTTATGTAAAATGTTTATATAAAATGTCAAATTCTTTGGTTTTATATTAATAATTGTGACAGTTGATTTTATATCCATTGAATAGTGATCACATGATTAGTATAAATATAGGGCTTTAACAAACCCAATTTACTCAGAAAAAGGAAGCGATGACCTCATCTAGTAGAATTGCTCCATACGAAGCCCATTTTTCGGAGTTCAAAAAAGAGGTGGTGTCTTTGGGCTTCGCTCTTGACCAAGCCCAATCTGAGCTTCATCATGTCAAGCTCGAATGTGAGCGTCTACGGGAAAATTAGAAGTTGATAGAAATTACCACTCGAGCGATGTTATCCGAGCCACCCCAAGAGTCTGTTACCATCACACACCTTACCCTTAGGTCTTATGCAACTGTTTTAAGGGGTTATGTAACAAATCGCTAGTACTACGTTCATGTACATTATTTTTTGTATATAATAATGAATATACTTTCTTTTCTTTATTGATACATTGTAAATAGTTTTTAAAGTGAAAATAGTGATTTTTAGTTATTATTTAATTAAGAATTATATTTTATTAAATTAAGGGATTTTTGAATTAAATAATATTTTAATAAAATATTATTATTATTATTATTATTAAATTAATTTTATTATATATAAATGATCATATAATTTTATGAATGCAATTGTAATTTTTATTAAGGTTTGAAAGTCATTTTTGTCAAAACCCGTGAATTTTCGATAAATATCGGTTTTTATTTTAAAATGAAAAAATTAACAAATTTAGAAAATTATTTAGATAAAATAAATGTTATTTCTGGAATCAGGATGTAGAAATTATCCAATGGTGATTTTTTCATAAAATTATGAGACAGTCAAATTTTTGGGTAAAAATTAAATACTGTTTAAATATATAATGTGTTTTATGATATCATAATGACCCAATAGTGATGTAATAAAATACTATAAGCTTTATTTTCGGCCAATATTTGTTTTAAAATTAAAATAATGTGATTTTGGGTTTGTTTGACTTACTTTTAAAATCATTAATGGACACTTCAAGACTTATTAAACACCTTGTCTTTTTAAATTGTTTTCCATGGGAATGTGACTCACCTCCACATAAGCAACCCTATTATTTTAATAATTTCAGAATTTGTACTTATAAAATATTTTTTCCCTATTCCCTTTTTCAAAAACCATGGGCAGAAACCATGGGATGGTTTGTGGTTTGGACTAATTTAATATAAGCTGTCCCAAACCTAAATAATAAAGAATTCCCTCACCTTTCCTATATAAACCCACCCAAGATCCCACTTCCTTCTCACTCAAAGCCTTTTTATTTCGTCCAACCTCTTACCAACTCTCTATAGAGTCTTCTAAAGGTGACCCAAGCTCCCAAGAAGCCTCTCTCAAGCCTCTCTCAATCCTTTGGAAGCACACTTCCAAGTAAGGGTTTTTTCTTCCCTTCTCATTTTTGTCCAATTTCATTTAAGTTGTTTTGCCCTTTTAATTTCAATTATGAATGTTGGGGTATGGTTTTTCACCTCCCTAATTCTTCCCTATTTATGTTTTAATTATGGGATACACCTTTCTCTCTCATTAAATGCCTCCCATGTACACCCGTTACTATGCCGAAATTACGAAAGGAACTTCTCTCTCCTCTTTTACATTCAAGCAATACTTTTGTATCATGAATCTAAATTCCATTAAAATTTATGGGACACGTATCTATATGACCTAATTACTTTCCATTACAGGTAAATATGATGGGGAACCCCTTTCTCTCTCATCAACCATTTTTTATGAATTCTTATGTCACGCCGTCACGCTGCTGAAATCGCACCGATTTTCTAAGCCAATGCCATTGTGTAGTGAATACCATGCCCATTTCTCCATCAAGGGTATTCACCTTTATGCACATTTACTTATTTATTATAAAGTTTCATGTATTAATTCCACATTCCTTTATTGTTTAATAAATTATTATGTTTTATGAATCCATGTTTTATGATCCATGTGGCACACTTATGCATGAAATGAAATGTTTAAGAAAGGTGCGCCCTTATAGCGCTCCAATGCGTTGTGTAAAGTATAGTATCATGATACGTCATGTGTAATGAGTGTTGACTCATGCTAATTCAAGTGAAACGAGGGTTTATTCGTGCTTCATGTGCAATGAAGATTTACTCATGCTCTATGTGCAATGAGCCTTGGCTCATGCTAATTCCATGTTAAGTGTTGTTTCCACATTTCCATGTTATGATTATCATGATTTATCATGCCTTTATGTTCATGTTTCTCTTGTGCTATATTGATATACCTATTGTTTAACATGTATTTTACTCCTCATTTATTCCATGTTTATTCCCTTACTGGGCTTTATAGCTCACCCCTTTTCTTATGCATGTCCTCAGGTTATCCCATGCAATGCTAAGTATGAGAGAATATAGTGGTCATGTGAAGGAAGATTTCAATAAAGATGTTGTACTTCATGTTTTAAGTTGTTATGTAATGATACTAAGCCCCAAAGACACTAGACCTCTCAATCATCCATGTTGTATCAAGTGAATGGTTTATGTAATAAATCATGTTTAAGTTTGTAATAAAAGCAAGGTTGTAATAGGCTGTGACTCATTGGTTGTAATGATTTCATCCGAGAATATGGATGGATGGTGCTGGTGGCACTCACATAATTTTGTTTCGGGTGGCACTGGGTTTGAGAACCTCCTCCAGGGCAACATCGAGAAGGGAAGATCACTCTGACGATGAATCGACCACATTTTGTGTGGTGTACTCTCTCATTATTGTGATGATTGTGCCTTATTTGGTTATATTTGAATATAAATTTAAAGATATTGTTTTTTTGACTCTTAAGGAATTGATTTGGTGGTGTATGGTGGACCTTTTGGCATTGGTGGAAGTTGGGTGTGGTGATGGCTGCGGTGATGGAGCAGCCGGCGACAATGCTTCATGTGGGTGGCAGTGGGTTCTAGATGGTTCGAGAGGCTTGGCGGTAGTGACATTGATGGTTCTTACATGGACATATGTTCTTTGGTTTTGTTATTGGTTTTTTCCCAATAGGCTTTTAGGATAATGAATTTTAAGGATATGTGCCTCTAGGCCTATGATCCTGTAATGAGTTTTCCCTTATCCCAGTTCAAAAGGGGTTCCTGTTTTCGTTTTCTATTTTTAATAAAGGGGATTTTCTCTAACCTTTTTGGTAGATTCAATGAATTCACTTTCACAAATTGATATTATTTCAAGAGTGGAATAATTATTAATAGATTTAATAATAAAACCTTTCCATTATGATTACCTTTATCTAATGGTGTTTCTTATTTATTTATTATACACTTTCTCATATTTATGGACTATTTATTCTTCTTATTTATTATAGTCTTGGTAGAGACTTCCAAGTATATTTTGAAAGGGATATAATATAATTTTTTTATCTGAATATCTTTTTTAAACATAAAAAATATGTACTTCATTTATATCTGATAAAAACTAATATTATTGTTTAAAACTTATTAGAGGGATCCTTATACTTTTTATTTTAATATTAATTTCAATAATGATATAATCAAAGGTAAACTAAAACTTGATACCACTTTTAGTGTCCCAATGGATTATAGAGACACACCAAAGAGGGGGAAGGAGTGGTTGTGAATTAGGTATTGTAAAATTATTTTTACTAAAAACCAATTTTTCTTTTAGTTTAATCCATTTGGTATTTTAAACTCTATTATTGGTTAAATCATGCATGGGTATTATTATCTTTTACCTAGTAGGATAACCACTTCATGCAATTTAGATATATAAAAAATATCACCACACTGTATTTTCATAAGGACTAGACTTGATGTGGGAAACCTACTCCTTACCATGTTAACTCCAATTAAGTCAAATATTATTGACTATAATTGAATCACCAATTATAGTGGGTGTTAATAGATCATGTTGAAACTTCTTCCAGGAAGTTATACAGGTAGGGTCACCATATTATTCTAGTGATAAGCCTCCACTATAATATACAAGCGAAGGGGTCATTATACTATTTTGAATAGTCTACAACTCCCATAGGTATCAAATTCCTTACTCTTGAAGTAGATATTATCATTGTATTAGGTGAATCTACCCAACTATTGTAAGATCTACTCTCTTTCCTAAAAAATACTTATTTTTCCAAAATGTATTCAAACAAATCCCATGCAACTTTTCCTAAAAAACTTTCCACATCTTCCAATTCTTCACTAAATCTATCACTAAAAACTCAAATAAAAACTTTTCCTTCTTGACCCAGAAGGTTACAAAGGATCAAAAATATTCTTATTCTTATTCACAAAACATGTACCAACTTCCCCCCCACCTTTGAGAGATATTATTTCTTCTCAATTTTTCTTAATCACGCACTTTTTTTACACCTAGTATAAACTGATACATATCCTTGATTTTTTCTTCCTCTTTGATATTCTCAATCCCAAATGAATTGGTGGATATATTAAGTGGGTTTTTACTTTTCAAAATAATATAAATGGTATGTTAAGGTGACAAAGTAACAGCTATCCAAAAATCTCCATATTAGAATACCCATTTTGGGTTCCCATGTATTCATGTGCAATGTTTCTTTTCCATTCAAATATTACTCTAAGAAAACACTCATTAAATTATCCCAATTTTTAAAATATATTAAAAAGGATCATTATAAAATGTCTATATTAGTCATTAATTAATCTTTATATTAAAAATATTACACTAAAATATTCAAAAATTCATTCTTCACAGCTGTATAAAAATATAAAGAAACCATATTTTTTGTGTTGAAACTTCCTCATATGGATTAATGATTTCCATTAAAACAATATAATATTGAATCTAATATCTTTAAAAAAATAATAAAACCATAACCATAACCATTTCTATAGATTAAATAAAAAATGTTGAGATATATAATCGATTTAAATCACAACGCAAGCATCTACTGATTTTTATACTCTTGGATTTAAGAAATTCAGAATACTTTTCATTTTTAAATCTTGGGAAAATTCTCAGTCTTCCATCTTAGTTCCTCACCATATTTAATCCAAAAAGTTTAAATCACAATGATAAATGACTTAATATACATAAGATTGATATTTGAAACAACTTTATCTATATTATTCTTGAAAACTAGATATATTCATATTTTATCATTAAGAAATACATATAGTAGAACACATCTATAAATATTCCTCAAAACAAGATCAAATCATGGATTTAAAAAGATTTATGATATTAAAAACTCAAAATAATATCATCATCATCATCATATTTTTATTTCCTCATAATATAGAAATTATGGAAACTCAAACTACCTCTACGTAGCCTATAATTTCTTAATGTATCACCATTATATAGGCCTAGATAACCATTATATATATTACAGAAACAAGGGGATTCCTTTATAGAAATAAGGATGAACATTACATAGATTATATATAACATTACATAGATCCAAATAACCTTTAAATAATATCAATAATTACTGAGACACCCTTACGTAGGTCCCGGATACCTCTTCATATCTCTATTTTCATCGAACAACATCATTTCAAATACTTATTCTCAATGGAAGAAGTCATACGCTCCATGAATTTTCTAAATTTTTACATTAATTAAAATTTATACATTCCAAAAAATTCGAAAGACAAACTCAAAGTATTATTATGAAGTATTAAAATCAACACTTCAGGTTATAGAGTCTTATGATCATTCCTTTTGCAATTTTTAGTAGACTATAAAGGCATATAATGAGAATGGAAGTCATATGATAGTGTCTCATTATTGTAATATAATTTAAATATGGTAGATTCATGTGATGGAACTCAAAGTCTTATGACTAACTTAAAGTCTTAATATCAGCACCTAAATACTTACAATCAAAGTGAAGTCACATGACCTAGCATGAAAATTATTTTATTCAAGACTTAGACATTTTTTAGTGAACACCAAAATTCCAAAATTTTTCAAATAGCTTCAGAATGACTTCCACAAACTCCAAGGATTATATAAATACCTCAAATAATCTCATAAATTTCTCAAACAATTATTATAATTATTGAAATAATTACGAACTAATTTAATGAAAAATTTCAGATGTGGTGAAACATATAAAATTATCCAAATAGAGTTTCCTAATTAACTATTCTACCCATTCTCGTGCTAAAGCTCTTATAAAATCAATCCCAAGCCATAAACTACTCTTTCATCTTACCTAGAAGTTTTCTAGGAAGAAATTCTTTTGAATTAAAAACTTTATCTCATTTTATTAGTGGATACTCTAATAAATCACCCAAATAATATCTTTTTCATTACTATATTTACATTACTAATTGGAAAACCTAATTTACAATAAATAATATAAAAAAAATTTGGCCAAAAAAAGATATCTACCATTTTGAAGGATAATACAATCATCTATAGATATTGATCAAGAATAAAAATCCAATTGTTAAAGTAAACAAGGAAATCCAAGTTAAACAAGCAAATTTTTTTACACCATTTTCATTTTTTAAATATTACATCTCACAAATAATCTCACAATCCTAGAAACTAAATGTTTCATGTCTTTAGAGATTATCTAATTAAAATATTATTAAAACAATTTTATTCAACATATCCCACAAAAAAACAGACCATTTTTTACTCATTATCCTGTATATAATTTCTTAGGGAAGTGGAAAAAGATAAGGAGTAATATCAAATGTTATTAAGGAAGAAATTATCAATGATTCATTAAGGGTTAGATCATATAAATGTGAGATATGATGAGCATGAGAGAAATACCTGATTAAAAGAATCATTGAATCATAAGAGATAATCATAAGAAATTATAGGACATTGTAAATCATGACATGAGATCATAAGATTATGAAATAACCATCAAGGGAGTGTAATATATATACAATGGTTTGGAAACATGTAATAATAATGAAAATATATGGAATCATAATATTTGAGTGTAGAATAAATATAATAATATAAATCACAACATTGTGGACAAAGATACTTATAAACAAGTCCATGTATAATTTTTTAAACACAAAAATAATTCATATGAATCATGTTGTGATAAAAATAACAATTTCCATGCATCAACATAAAAATAATTCCCATGCATCATGTTGTGAACAAAAACAACAATTTCCATGCATAAAAATCAATATCTTATGAGACATAAAACATTAAACAATTCATTGGAGGGAATTTTCAGACCCCACCCATTAAATAATGATAAACCATACTTATTTATTCCATAAAATCATAAGATAATTTATTATTCCTTCATAGATTAATTAAATAATGGAATGTAAATGGGTTTTATCAAAATTTTCTTAAAACATAATCATAAACCATCCAGATAAATAAGGTGAATAGAATTATTAGAGAACATACTAAATGAAGAATAAAAATAATTAAAGGATATTGACATAAATGAAAAAAACACTTTTATAAAATTATTAGAAATATTATTTGAGAAATAATAAGAAATATCCATTTATTTTGGTAAATTTTAAAAATGGAATATTCAATTAATAGTGGGAATATAATTTTCCTTAAAAAACTATGGAATCATGGAAACTAAGGTTAATAAAGAAGAATTTTCATGATGATAGTAAAATTTTATGAAGTGGTAAATGTAAAAAACAATAATTCTTTTCTTATATTTATAAAGAATGTGAAAAATGAATGATATGTGAAATGTTAATGAAATGATTTAAAATAAAAACCCTTAAGAACATTAAAATAAAAAACCTACTTGAAAGAAATAACTTGATAAAGAATTAAAAATATTTTTAATAGAAAATAGAGTTATGATATAATATGTCAAAGAGGTAGTATATACAACATATATTTTAAAATATGTTCATAATATGAAACATGTCTCAATGAAGTTAATTTGAGATGAAAATAACTTAAGGCTTTAGTAACATTTGAATCAAAATACCATGAAAGAGAATAATTGAAATTCAATTTTAAATACATTGAATTTCATGAAATTTATGGTGAAATAAATTCTTCATCCATATATACACCACAAAAAAAACAATTGGGGAATATGGAATATGTCATAAAGAAGGAAAATTGAGATGAGAAACCCTTACCTTGGATTCCTGATTGCTCGAACGCACTCTAACCTCTTGTATGATAAAATATCAATATTAATAACTTATTTAACAAATTTATCCATATATATTAACTTTTATACCATTTAATTATAATTATTTATTTCATATACATTATTTTTTCAATGTTTATTTTCATCATTGGAATTTAGTAATTTCGATTATTGCATACAAGTTTTTTCATGGTGATATTAGTCTATATTATTTGTTAAAAAGTTTATAATTACAAAATTAATAAATGAAATGGAATAATTTTTTTCATTTATTTATGAAGTCCCATTTTCATTTGATGTAATATATGGGTATGGTTCGCCAGAACAAAATCCTCAATGAGCTTGTTTTAGGTATTTTTATGATCACAATAGATTACTTTATAATGATAATTAATTTCTATGCCATCCTTATAGAATCATATTCATGAAATAAATTAAGCCTTAAAATCATATATATCCATTAAAAAAATATTTATGACCATACATGTAAGGTGGTGGTGAAAAATGAAAAACAATATTTAGAGAGGTGGCAATTAGTACATAACATGAGCAATTCTTTCACCTTTTGAATGGTTAGACAGAAGGTAGAAAATGGTTATTACATAAACATAATAAATATTGAGTATAATAATAATAATTATTTAATTATGTTATCATAGTCATAATATATTTGGAGTATATAGAATTAAAATGAAAGGAGTAGAAATAAAAAATGAGTGATTAGGAGTTCTTATCTTACTCCTTTGGAAAACTCCATTAACCATCATAGATTGGTATTTTGGTGAGATAATCACCTATAGAACATGGTAAATATAGTTGGGTAGGGGATTTAGAATTTTTTTCTTGAGATAATAGGATTTATATATGGGGATAAGTTGGGTGGTGAAGATATCATTTTATAAGTGTGCGGGGTAGAATTTTTGTAAATACTAATTACTTTACATTAAAGGCATGCCAATTTCAAATAAAATTGGATCCACTAGTGGAAAATAATGGATATGTGGTAATTATTGATCAATATACCTCTTATACACACAAATAAGGGATATTTTTTGAGATATTTTTGTCTTTCCCCCCTTAATTTAACTTTTTTACCATAATTTACTTTTACCGTGGTAACTCATTTTTTTTACCTTGGTAACTAATTTTTATGCATAGAATTAAAATGTAAGTTATTAACTAATTTAAATATGATTATTAAAAAATTTATTTTTTTAAAGGATTTAATTTCTATGGGTGGTAAAAATTAATTTTAATAAAATTATGCTTAGCGTAATAAAAACTATTTTTAGAAAATTTTCCTTTTAACCATACAAATGAACTTAAACTAAAATAATGTAAAATATGGATTATAAAAAATTTATTAGTTTATGATTAAATTGGAGAGATTTTTTTGGATTGAAAATCACACCAAAATTGAATGGAACTATGTGGATACTTTATTAAATGAGATAGACCAAAAATAGTTTTTTTATTTGAATAAAATATCACCTTAGTTCCAAAATGTAAAAAATCGGTTTATAAGTTGAAAATACTAATTTTAAATGATTTATTTACTACTTAAATACATATTTGGTTGATAAAAAGGCTTTAATTTTTTTTAATTATTTCTTATATCATGCTGATTCCACAGAAGTTATAGTATTTATTAAAACATTATTTTTCACCATTCACCTAAAAGGAAACCTTTAAAAAAAATTAAAAAAATTCACCCAAAAATATATTTAAAATTATAAATAAAAAATGAATTCTATTTTAACAAACTCAAATTCTAAAATTCTAAAATTTGTCTTTTAAATAAAATAGAAATAATATAAATTAAAATAATGTTTTTAAGAAAAATATTTTTTTTATGTGTGAATAATTAATGTATAAATAATTATAATTACTAAATTATTTATTTAATGTTACTAATTGATATTAGTAGTAGTTAATTGAATTTTATAAATAAATTTTATTGAAATAATTTCTTAAATTTAGTAAATTTAATAAAAAACTCATAGTTTATAAAAACAATTAATTTAAAATCAATTGTATTTCATAAGAGAATTTGAATGTTTTAATTTTAAAAGAATCATTTATTTTGATAATTATGTTTTGTATAAATATCTTTTAATGTGTTTTATTTTTTATTTTATAAATAATTATTCACTTTAGTTTGGTGTTGTGTACATCTAAAGCTATCAACCACATTGAATTTATTTAAAATGGAAATACATACTAAAATCAGAGGGTGTTACATTTCACCCCCTTAAAAGAAATTTTCCATGAAAATTTATTTAATTTTATGAGAAAATGAGTATACCTTTACATAAGTACATCATTAGGTTCCAACATTACTTCCTATAACTTATGATTCCTCAAGATAACCTTATGTAGGTGAGTGGTCATGTTTTATAGTACTTTATCTCAATGATATAATATTTCTTGTGATTTCTCGTTGTAAGAAAGTTCATATCCATGATATATAACCTTTGAGTTTAGTATATATGATGGGTTAGGTATTTAATTCCTTAAAAGTGATACATGGAACACATCATACACTTGTGATGTGTTCTATGGAGGTGAAAGACTATAAGTCACCACCCCACATGATTATGGATTTTAAAAGGGACAATGTACCTAGGGTTTAAATTTCACTTATTTATAAATATCATAACCATATTCATGGAGATATTATACATAATAACTTTTCTAAGACTTTAAAATCCAAATGTCATCGATTATTATCAACATAGATTTTCTATCTACTTTGTGTAATTTTAATGTGCCCCTAAACAATTTAAATCTTCTTTGGAATATCTTAAGATGTAGTCCTAGATACTTGAACTCTATAAATTCATCCCAATAAGATAGAGTTATATACTTATTTCCATACATATCCTCTTATGGTTCCATTTTAACTTTATAATGTAAATTATTTTTATATTATAACTTTACCAAGTTAAGGTGTTGATTACAACCACCTTTGAAATCAATTGAACATGATATTAACATATCTTCCAAAGTTTTAATGGTCTAATCAGATTGAAAATCTATTAAAGGATGAAATGATGTGTTAAATCTTAACTCCATATTCAATAATTTCTAAATAATTAGACAAAAATTCAAGGAAAACCTTGAATCATGATAAGATACAATTTAAAGTAGTACTCCATGTAGTATTACCACTTCTTTAATATATATCCTGGAACGTTTCTCCAGAAAAAAATATTCTCTGATAGAAATGAAATGCACTAACTTTTTAATATGATTTCCTTCAACCCAAATGAAATTATGACCTTTAAATATATTGGTGAGTATTAAAATAAAATCTATTGTGATGTTTTTTCATTTACATAATGTTACATGTAATTATTTTATCATATCATTAGAATTCTGACATTTAACCTTAAATTTTTGGCATATAAAACATCTAGATACATACTCTGTAATACCCCTCTTAATGTCATATCACCAAAATTTATTTTTTATATCTATAAATATCTTTACTATTATTCATGTTATGACCTTTATCATTCCATCATGGTCATGTTTGAACTCTAGAACATTCCTTACATTCTTTTGAAAATCCATATTCTCATTATATGCTATTTTGATATTCACATGGATGTATGGTTGAGCATAAATTCAATAAAGATAATATTTATCCTATTTCCTTATGATTTCAAGGTATATACTATAAAAATAAAAGAGTATTAGATATTTTTTAACCCCCTTATTTGATAAAGTAGCATGAAATTTTCGACTCATAACATCTTCCACCATGTTTTCCCTCCCAGGGTGGTATTATATTGATAAATAATAGTATATTATTATTTACAACCATATGATTTTGAGAATATTCAACTCCTTCCATGTGAATATATACTTTGATCTTTTATAGTATAATATCACAACTTTCACCATAGATATAATGACTCTATATTTTTAAGGAAAAAATTTACGCTGTAAGATCCAAATCATGAGTTGGGAAATTTTTATCACGATCCTTCAATTAACACGAGACATTATAAATTACATTGTCATTATACATCAGGAAACATTAATATCTTTTCATCAAGTCATCAATGTATATAAAAATACCTTTCCCATTATAGGGTAATGTAAGTACAGGTGTAGTGACCAATCTCTACTTATGATCCTTGATGATTTCTTCACATTATTCTATCTCAATAAATTTTAATCCTATAATTTATAAATTTTTCATTGTATTTGATAACCATGAGAAATTTCTCACAAATAATTGATAGTATCAAGAAAACCCAATAAGACGATGGATATTAGTTTTAATAGTCAGTCTGGGCCATTTTCAATAACTTCCATATTTTAAGGATCTATAAATATTCCTTCACTTGTGATTACATGACCAAGAAATAATACTTTCGATAAACAAAATTTAAACTTTCTTAATTCTTTCATACAATTTATCGTTTCTCAAACACAATCCTTAAATATTCTTGATTCTCTTAATTAATCCTAGAATATATAAGAATATCATCTATAATGAAAACCAAAAACTGATCAAGGTACTCTATAAAGACTCCATTCATAAGATAAATGAAGATTTTATGGGAATTTGTAAGTCTAAAAGACATCACTATGAATTAAAATTATCTATACCTTTTATGGAAGGTTGTCTTGGGTATATCATCCATTTTCACCCTTAATTGATGCTATCTTGATTAAAGGTAAATATTCTAAAAGTAATAAGTCCCTCTGAGTTTATCAAAAAATCCATCAATATGAGGTATATGATAATTATTCTTGATCCTGATTCTATAATATCCATGATAATTAATGAAATTATTCATTGACCAATCCCTCTTCTTGAAAAATAGGACTGGTGCACCCCATAGTGAATCACAACAGAATATAAAACCCTTATCCAGATTCTCTTGAAGTTTATTCTTCAAATATTCTAATTACATAGATTAAATTTTATAAATATTCTTCTATATAAAAATAAAAGATGACATGATTTCAATTTAAAACTCAACCGCACATTATTTGGGATGACGAGGTAGTTTATCAGAGAATACATTAACGTACTCCTATAAAATTAATATATCTTCAATGTAGAGTTTCCTCCCAACCATTTGATCCAAGAATCCTTAATTATTAATCAACATGACCCTTATTATATAATTTACTTCCAAAATCATCCTTTCATTGATATTTTATAATTGGATGATTTGATATATAAGACGAGACTAACTTATCTTGAAAATTTATATAAGAACTATATAGGGAGTATAGATCTATGACTAATATCACATATAATTCCCCCAAGGGAAGGAAAAATAGACTTATGGGAAGTATCTTCCTAAAAACCATAATCATATAATAGTTTTATAAATTAGATTCAATCAATTTACTAATAAGTTTTAATCAATAATTTAGTATATAATATTTGCGGTGGTAAATCAATATTCTTAATAAACTTTCATGATATGAAATAATAAGTGATAACCAGAATAGTATAAGACAATCATATGTTTTTAGTAGAGAGTATGTATACCTTTCAACACTTTATTATTATGATCCACTTTAGCATTAGTGATTATATATATTCATCTTTATTCCCTTGGTCTAGGAGGTTGTTACTACTTATTATCCTTGTTATCCCTTAGATTGGATCATTGATTTTTATAATTCCCAAACTCCTTTTTTAAATCATTAAAGTGTAGGTGGTTCATTATCTAAGACCTTATTTCCCACCATTTTATTGAAAATACTATTAATATCTTTGTGTTAATTATGATTTTTTTCTTATTTTTCCATACTTGAAATATTTCCTTATTCCTTTTAGGAAATTTCCAGAGTGTTTCTTCCCACAATGTTAGCACAAAGAGGGTTTTAATTTCTTACTACTATATAATTTTTTTCCAGAGTTCCCCTAAAAAGCTATTTCCCTTTTTATTCTCTCTAAATACATTAGTAACATAATATTCTCAAATTTATATTTACACCTTATGTGCTCATCGAACATTTTCTTCATAGCTTCCAAAGTATCTTATAACTAATTTCCTTTGAAAAATTTGTTTTAGGCCACTAAAGAATCAACTGATCATACTTTCAGTGTTATTAATAAAACTGGAGGTATACCTTGTGAGTCTGATGAAGTTTTCTTCATAGGTTATAATGGTTTTATCCTCCTTTTATTTCATCTCTAGGAACCCTCACTCTATTTTCATGAGAAGTGTTCATGGAAAATATTTTGGTGAAGAATATTTTCTTAAACTCCTCCCATTCCATAGAGTCTAATTTTTTCCTTTTATGTCATATTATTAATTAGGATTTACAATTTTCTAGGCTCACCTTTCAGAGGATAAATGATTAAAACAACCTCCTCAGGATCCAAGTAATTTAGAACTGAAGATATATTTTTCATTTCATCAATCCATTTCTTAGTAATTATTAGTGTGGAAGGCCTACTAAGGAAAGGTGTATGATTATAAATAAAGGATTATATAGAAAATTTCTCCTTTCTTGGTTAATTCAAGAGTTTAATAAGGTTTTTGTTATTTTTTATCACTTGAGATTGTTAGGGAAACATTGTTATGTGATTTTTTACTCTATCTCCCATTTTGTTTGGTTACCTAGGGTAAGAATCACCACATTGTCCATCACACCAATTGTGAACTTAGTTTCTCTTAGTTCCATCCATTTACTCAAACCAAATGAGGTTAATGTGATAATTAAACAATAATAATTAGAGTGAGTAATCATATGATAATGAAAATAATTCATAAGATCTATTCAATTTTAGGTTCAACCCATATCAATTTTGGTTTAACATAATTTTTTTAGTTATATCCTATCATTATTTATAACATAATCTCTAAAAATAACTAAACCCTCCTTTTAAACCAACTGATATGACCCAAGATAAACATGCATATATTTTCCGTCATTTTCATTATTTAAATGTTATATCTCAAAAATAATCTTACAATCCCAGAACCCAAATATTTATCCTTTTTGGAGATTATATATATAATCATCTTACTATTTTTTTTCTTCAACATCCCCCATAAACAAATCAACAAAAAAATTACTTATACTCATAGCCCTATATATAATTTCCTAGGGAAGTGGAAAAAAATGAAAGAGTCATCTAAAATTTTATTAAGGGAAACTTATTAATGGCTCGAAAAGGGTTATATCAAAGGAATATATGATAACATGAGAATGGAAAAAATATCTAATTAAAAAATCATTGACTCATAAGTGGTGGTCATAATCAATGGAAGAATATCATAAATCATGAAATGAAATAAAAATATTATAAATGGACCATAGTGGGAGCATGAAACATATACCATGGTTTAGAAACATTTGATAATGATAAATAATTGAATTATAACATCAGAATGTGGCACAAACACTAGAATATAAATCATAAAATTATGAATCATAACATATATGACTCACAATAATGACTAAGAATAAACATCATTATCTAACCAGATATAAAACTTTAACCAATTAATTATAGGGATATATAGGACCCCAACTTTCAAAAAATGATAAATAATAATTATGTATTCTATAAAAACATAAGAGAATTCATCATTCCTTCATAGCTTAATTAACATTTGGAAAATAAATACGTTTTGTGAAAATTTTCTAAAAAAACATCATAAACCATCTAGAGAAATGATGTGAATGGTATAATTATAGAATATACCCAATGAATCATAAAATTAATTAATGTATGTTTTCATAGATGAAAAATAATTTTATAATTTTTTAGAAGTATTTTTTAAGAAACAATAAGAAATATACTTTTATTTTGGTAAATTTTAAAAATATAAAATTAATAGAAAAATGGGAATAATATTTTTATTTTAAAATCATGTAAACTAGGAAATTAATCTTAATAATGAAGAATGTTCAAGATGGCAAAAAAATTTGATCAAGCTGTAAATGTTAAAAAAACATTCTTTACCCACCTTTCTAAATAAATTCAAAATTGAAATGTACTATTGTTAAAAATATTCATTTTTAAACATTTGTAAAGAAAGTAAAAGATAATTTAAAATGAGCTTAAACACTAATTAAAATATATAGAATTGATTTCTTGAGAAAATATATGAAATATGGATATTAAGGAAAATTAATTGGGAAAATGAATTTAATTTTTTTAATGAAATGAATTAAAATAAAACCCCTTACAACTTTCAAAATAAAAAACCCCTTGAAAAAAAAATAACTTTAGAATGAAATTAAAATACCATGAGTATAAAGATATTCATAATTTAAAATTTCAATGATTTAGTATATAAAACATATAAATAAAAATTGGTGTATAATTTTAAACATGTCTCAATGAAGAGAAATCAAGATGAAAAACCCTTACAAATTTGGTAACTTTTGAATCAAAATAACTTGAAATATAAAAATTTATATTGACATTTAAAACCTTTAATTTCATTAAATTTATTACAAAACACATCCATAGTTATTATATACACTATAAAAAAAGAAACAAGTGGTTAATATTGTATATGTCTCAAAGAAGGAAAATTGAGATGAGAAACCCTAACTTGGATTCCTGCTTTGTTGAATGTGCTCTAACCTCTTATATAATAAACATAACTATATTGATAATTTATTTAATAAAAATATTAATATATATAAATTTTTATTCTTTTCAATCATAAATATTTATTATATATATATATTATTTTGTTAATATTTATTTTCATCATTAGATGTTAGTGATTTTGATTATTTCATACAAGTTTTGTAATGATGATGTTGGTATGCATTTTATGAAAAAAGTTAATCACTAAAATATTACTCAATTTATTGTAATCATTTTATTTCAATAATTTATGAATTACTATTTTCATTTTATTGAATATATGGGTATGGTTTATGAGAACATGATCCTTGATGACCATGTTTTAGGTAATTTATCGATCAAAAAAGATTATTTTATAGTGATAATTATTTTTTTCCATACTTAATCATATTGTTGACATAAATTTTACCTTAATATCATATATATTAATAAAATATATTTTTAGTATCATCCATGTAAAATGGTGATGAAAAAAATACATCGTTCATGGGGTTGGTAGTCTACACATAACATGGGTGATATTTTCATTTTTTGAATGGTTGGGTGGAAGAGAGAAAATGGTTATTCCATTAAAATAATAAAATTTCAGTTTAATAATGATACTTATGTAATTATATTATTATGGATATAATATATTTTTATTAGGTAAAATAATAATGAAAGGAATATAAAAGAAAAAAGGATTCATTATAAGTTCTTACCTTACTCCAGAGGAAAACTTCTTGAGTCTCCATAGATAGAAATTTGGATCATAAAAATAAAATTTTAAATCAAAAAAGTAATTTTGGAATGTTTTTTTATAGTTATTTAGGATAATAGTATTTATATGTGCGTATAAGTGGCGTGGTGAATGGATCCTTTTGTAAGTGGGAGGGTTGACATTTTTTTAATTACATATACTTTATATTAAAGGTATGTAACATTCACAGGAAGGTGGACCTAATAGTGAAAAATACTGGATAGAGGGTAATTATTGGTTGATAAAACTCTCATATTCACAAATAGGGGATGATTTTTGAATATTTTAGTCCTTTACCCCTTAATTTAACTTTTTACTATAATTTATATTGACCAAAGTAACTGATTTTTTTACCTTGGTAACTTATTTTTATATATTAAAATAAAATGGAACTTATCACCTAATTTGAATATTATGATTCCAATTTTTTTTTTCAAAATTCAATTTCTATAGGTGTTAAAAAATATTAATTGAAATACACTTAATAAAATAGAAATAATTTTTAGAAAAATGCATGTTTTATGCATAAAAATGAATTTATGACAAAATATTATATATTATATATTATAATAAAATTTATTGTTTTATGATTAAAAAAATGATATTTTTTACATTAAAATAAATTTATTACCAAATGGAACCTTGTGGATACTTAATTAAAGGAAAAAGTCTAAAAATAGTTTTTTATTATTATAAAATATCAATTAGGTTCAAAAATGCAAACATATGTTTCTAAATTTAAAAAATATTTTAAATGATATATTTTACTTATAAAATAAATATTTAGTTTAAAAAACTATTTTATAAAATTTTAATTCATTATTATGTCATGATGATTCCATAAAAGTTACGATATTTGAAAAAAGTATTTTTCACTATTCTACTAAAAATCAGTCTGTTTAGAAAAATACCAAAATTTTACCGAAGTTTAATTTTGAATTTTTGAATCTAAAAACGAGTTTTATTTTATAAAACTCAAATTTTAAAATCTTAAAATTTATCTTTAAAATAAAACTTATAAAATATACAACAAATACAATGTTTTTAGGAAAAATATTTTTTTAGACATGGATAATAAAAGTAGGGTTTTTTATAATTAATTAATTAATTATTAAATATTAATAATTTATTTTAGTAATCATTTAAATAATTTTATAAATACATTTTATTGATAGAATTTCTTAAATTTAGTAAATTTAATAAACAATTCATAATTCATAAAAACAGTTTCTTTAAACTAAATTATATTTCCTAAGTGAATTAAAATATTTTAATTATAAAATGATTATTTATTTTGATAATTATGTTTTGTTTAAATACCCTATAATTTGTTTTATCTTTTATTTTATAATTCTCTTTAGTTTGGTGTTACATGCATCCCAAGCTATTAAACGCACTAAATTTATTTCAAAGGTAAATATATACCAAAATTTTAGGGTACTTGATTGGAAGAAATTGCATGGGAAGACTTTAAGAAGATATTTATTAATAAGTATTTTCCTCAAACTATTTACAATAATATGGAGAATGAATTTATGGAGCTTAATAAAAAGGAGAGTGAATATATTTCAACCTATGAGGTGAATATTCGAAGGCTTTGAAGGTACACTTTTGGTTTTTTTGTTAATAATAATAGAAAAATAGATTGATTATTTAGTGGTTTATAACCACATATTATAAAGGATCCAACTATTGGAGACTTTGGGAGTTATGAATAAGTGGTTCAGGGTGGAGTAAAAGTAGAAATGGAGTTTAGATAATGGTCCCATAGATATGGATATAAGCGATGAAGGATGAAATTTCAAGACAAAGGATCAAATGATAAAGGAGGGAAGAGGATCCACCCACCCACATGTCAAAGATGTGGAAAGAATAACCACGTGAATTTCCTAAAAGAAATGAGGAATGTTTCAAGTGTGGGAGATAATGGCATCATTATCATGAATTTCGAAGAGATATAGATATGTTGATCAATATAATAGAATAAATGAAGACACTACCCAATGCACCACTTATGATTTAGTGATTCAAATAAAAGGAACTTGGGAACTATCCAAGTTAGTGCACCAAACCAGGGGTCTTTAAGGTCAGTCAATATCAATAAACACATAAAAAGTGTGAGAAAGGGAAATTTTACTTTATCTAAACCATTATTCTAGAGAAAGAAATAGATTAAGTAAAATGTATACTATTCACTCAATAATGGTGAATTATTTTTTTTTTTCATGTTCTATGCATTAACTTATACCCTATAAGTTTTCTATAAATATTGAATCACCTCTATGATCCTTCTTGTAGATATGTATTTGAAAACACATAGTGGTGAAATAATTACAACCCAAGTGTCTCACTTCTCACTATTTAGCATCTTTGGAATGGTTATTTTATAATTTGATTCTATAATAGGTGTTTATTGGCTCTCATTATATAGATCCCACATACAAATTCAGGAAAAAGGAAACCATAAGATATTACTATACAGATAAAAGGAATATTATGAATCCCCTTAACATAATCTCTTAATTTTTTGGGTGTTTATACCCAATGAAGAAGAATATATTTCTCAAATGGTCAAATCCAAGAAAAGAATCAGCCTCAAGGGAATTCTTATTATGAGGGAGCATACTTATGTATTTTTAGAAGAATTTATTGGCTTCCCCTAAGACTATGAGGTAGTGTTCTCAATAAGACTTATACCTAGAGCCATTCCTATATCCAAGAGTCCTTATAGAATGGACCTAATATAAATAGAGGAGTCAAACACCACAAAAGTTTTATTTTATTTTCTAAAAAACACTTTTAATAGTTAAAACCCAATCAAACTATGAAACCTGAACAACAAGGGAAACTATATAAAAAAACCAAAAGATAAAGACACAAGACAAGTGATTCCAAGGGTTCACTTAAACTATATTCAAGTTAGTACCATAATATCCATTTTTTGGGTTTACCTTATATATTCTTCAAAAAATAGATGATTTGAATTATAGGGCCATCATATAATCCTCGTTGGTGAGTGATAAGAATTACAATTCATCTAAAGTATACAAAAAATAATTTTGAACCATTTCATGAGCTATATATGAAGCCCACACTATAGTCTATCCCTTTATAAGTTAGATATATCCCCTTATGTATTCATGGTGTATACTCTTAAACCCCTTCCTTATGATATCTTGCTAAAAAAACCATAGATGATTTTCATTGTTTCCATGAATTTATTAGGGTAGTGAGATTCCCCTTGAGCATGAATTGTACAAGGTTCTCCCACAATATTTGAATTTTCTTCTTGACCTAAATGTTCTTGATTATCCTTCTATAGTTGAACCCTATTCTCATTAAATTTATTTACTAGCATTAAATCTTATCCTACTTGAGCCACGATTTCTTCATTATCGAGTGGGGGATCTTGAAATTACTCTATATTTATCTCCTCTAAAAAAACTAGTCAACAATGGACTTAGAATCCATTTTCAAGATGAACTAAATCTCCAATTGTAGGATACCTAGCCTCCATAGGTCCCTTATAGATTCCTTGGTTATCCTTATCAGTATGTTTACTTTACTAACCTAGTTATTTGAGACTCACATTTCTCCCCATAGAATGAGTGACCATAGGTTTAGAAAAATGGTTCATATTCCCTATTTCATCACCATAGGGAACACTAGTGATCTTTGTATATAAGAAGTATGGGTCAAAAAGGTCATGTATCAATTAATGAGAGCTAAATAAGATCAAAAAACTTCTAAAGGGAGGTTAATGGATTCTAGTTCAGAGAAAACGTTTCCCACTCAAGGATCTATGCTTTCTTCACCACTTGCATCGATGAAGGTTTCTCTAGTGGTGAGATCTTCCTAAGATGTTTCATATGGTGTCAAGTTTCTGGATCTGGTTTATTTACAGGAGGAAGTTGGATATTTTTCAAAGTCTAGGGTCTTTGGTTGGCGATTGTTCAAAGAATTTATAGCAGTTTACCTAGGCCATCTCGATATGGATTTCCAAACATCCCTTTGATCCATGTGGATAATTGATATTTGAATAGGGTGGATGGGTTTCCTATAGTGGATTTTTGGACTAATGAATTGTGAAATGTAGTGGTATACCACAACTGGTCTTTGGCTGAAATCATTGGGTGGGACAAACCTCTACTGGATTCTTTTTGTAACTTTGTGGCTTTATGGGGCCTTCAGAATTAGGTAACAGTGTCAGTTTTCTCTAGAGTGGCCTTCTGTATTCACCTCTTCTCATGGAATGATTTTGTTAAGGAATGGAGCAAGGAGAACAGGGGAAAATACATGGTTGTAATTGGAATTGGAAGAGGTGGCCATCAGATTACCTCCAGAGAGTAATACAACTGATGGTGATTTAATGGGGTTTTCAAAGTTGGTATCTGTGTCCCATGTGCCTGATTCCTACTTGACCACTTCTAAGACTAGGACCTCTTACATCTATCAGATCCTTAGTTATGTCAGCTATAGATTCGTATCTGGTAAAAAGGTCATCATATCTTCACTTATTATTTGAAAACTGGATAATTTTCATCGCAACCTCTCAGAATCAGAACGAAAGACCTTGGATGGTTGACCAGATGACTTGTTGAAGTCTTTATAGTAGGGATTCATGGAAGAAATTAGGGCTTCTTGGAGTTCTATGAATAGGTTACTTTTGGTCTCACTATTTCCAGAGGGGATTCTAGCATCATCCTGAACTCCAGTGACTTACCCTCCCAACAGGTCTTCTGAGTAGAAAACTAAAGGGTGTAATGGATATGGGGTTCAAGGGTAGCAATTACATGTGGTGCCACAACCAAAAAGGAGACAAACAATTTTGTAGTAGGCTTCGTAGATGCCTCTCAAACCTTTAAGGGTTGGATAACTACTCAGAGGTCATGGTAAATCATCTTAATAGGTCTTTGATAGATTATTTCCCTTTTATGTTCTAGATCTAGAGCGAGGGTTGGAGGAGAAGAAAATTATGTTATTCTATTGATTTTCATCATATGGAGGATTTTATGTGGGTGGTCAAGAATTCATGGGATTAATAAAAGAGTGGATCAACATGATCCGTAATAATGAAGTGCCTGGAGAATTTATGAAGTGATATCTAGGAATGGGTAGTGAATAAAATAGCTGATGATTCTGGACAGGAAGCAATAAGGGGGAATACAGAACAACTGGATAGAAGCCTTGAATATGGTTGGGATGATGATACGTTTTCCATGTTGTTTTAAAATCAAAATCTCTTGGCTGAGAATCTACTAGAGATGGAGAGAGTTTACAGGAAAAAGTCATGTGCAGTGTGGATGAAGGATGTGGATAGGAATACATTTTTTTTAGGCATGGTTGAAAGAAAAAAGAATTAGTAAGAGGACCAACCTCAAATTGGAAGGTGGTACCTTTACTTCAGATGTGGAAGTGGATGGAAACATGGGATTGAATTATTTTGATGGTCTCTTGGAGAATCTATTAAAGGGAAATAATGGGAGGAAAATTAGGCTTTTTGAAGAGGAGGAATTCATGGGTAGTATTCCCAGGTTGATTGATGATAGTGACAATAGTTTTTTGGATGCAATACTGGAGGAAGAGGAAATAAAAGAAACCATTTATATCATGAAGATAAAGAGAGAGTGGCCATAAACCTGATGAGTTTCCTAGAGAATTATTTGTTTCTTCTTAGGATGTTGTTAAAGATCAAGTGAAGGAGGTAGTGTAAGACTATTTTAGAGGTGGACAACTGAACATGGTGGCTTGTGCTACCAAATTTGTTATGATTCCCAAAGATAAAGACCCCACTTCCCTCAATCAATATAGAAAAAATTTCATATGTAAATTTTCATATAAGATCTTGGCCAACCTTATAAATAGGATACTTAGTAATATCCTACTAAGATTTATATCAGAGGAGAAACATGACTTTTTATAGGAGAGAAATATCTAAGGGAAAATTTGAATTTCCAAAGAAATGGTGGAGGATTTGAATAAGAATTCCATCGGTTCAAATTTCATGGTTAATGTGGATATGAACAAGGATTATGATAGACTAGAATGTAATTTCATTATAAGAACATGAGGAATTTTGTCTTTGATGAATGGTTCTATGATTTGTGCTTCAGGTGTTCTAAATCACCTTGGATTACTATTTCTCCAATGGGAGGAGGTTTTGGGTTTTACAAGTTAGTCAATGGTGTTAGGAAAGGGTATCCTCTATACCCTGGCCTTTTTATCTTGACTTAGGATTTGATCACAAGGAATATCAAACAAAGCATGGTGGAGGGGAAAATCATGCCATATAAGAACAAGTCTGGGAGCACTATGGTGTCCCATCTCATGTTTGCTAACAACATGTTAATTTTTATGAATGGAAGGAAAAGGTCAATCAGTGGATTCATGGGAATCATGAGGACCTATGAGAATCTGAGTGGAAAAAGAATAAATATATGGAAAAGAAATGTCTATATTTCAAATAAATGCTCAAGAAGATGCATTAATGTAATTCAGGAAAAACTTGGCATCTAAAGACAATAACTTCCAATGACTTACATTGTTGATCCTGTTTAAAATAGAAGGAGAAAAAGGTTTTTGTTTGATTTGATCATCAAATGGATCATGGATCACTTTTTCAATTGTAAAAATAGGTTTCTATCGTCTGGATGGGGGATCACTATGATAAACAGTGTTCTTATATCCATACCAATGAACATTATTTATATAATCAAACCTCCAAATGGGACCATCAAAAAGTTTCATAATGATATAAATTCATTCTTATGAGATGCCAATCAGACATGGTGATGCCACTGGGAATCATGGAATAACCTTGTAAATATAGTTGATGAAGGAGGAATTGGGTTGTGTAGTGTGGCTGAATCTATCCAAGCCATGCAGGCGAGGTTAGAGTGGGAAGTGAACGAAGGCACTTCACTATGGGATAAATTTATCAAAGATTGTTATGGTGATTATTGGATGGAGTTTCTAGGTTAAAAAATAATATTATCTAGCCTCTCATGGTGTATGGTTGAGAATTTGGAGGTTCTGCAGGGCGCAACTTGGTGGATTGTGGGGAAGGGTGACCTCATTTTTTGAAAAAATAACTGTACAAGAGAGCTAATTCATTTTATTGGGTGCATAGTGCCTCATATTTCCTTCAAGGAGGAGATTATGTTTTCAATATTTATTTAATTCATTTTTAATGATGATAAGAAAAATGTATATGAGAGTATTATGCTGATTGATAAGATGGACATATATATTTTTTTGGGTTCGACCTCAGGTAAGTTCTATGGCCAGAATTACAGGAATATTATTCAAGAAAGAGGAGGGACATACGACCAGTCTTCAAAAATGTGGGGTAAATAAATCCTGAGAAAAATGAATCTTTGATATGGAAAATAAGGAACCATGAAATATCAACATATAACCAGGTTCATAAGAAAGGAGTGTATCTAGCCCCAAAGTGTCAATACTACATAAGGATGAAACATGAAATGACATGGAATGTTTTATTCCATGGAGAGTTGGTGATCATGATCTAGGAACTATTAAGGAAAGAGATGATTTTTAATGGTGGTGGAAATTCGATACAGGGTGTGATTGAGGCATGGTTCTATGAATTTAAATAGTAAGGTGTAGATATTAATGTTTGATCCATGGTCTTCACACGACTTCCTAGTGGATACTGTGGGCAACAAGGAATAAGGAAAAAGAAGGAAGGAAGCACTCCACTATTTCTCTTGAGGTAATAATCAAGGCATTATTTGAAGAACTGGGGGATCTGATTAAGGGTGGTATGAACACTGCCTTCTTAAGAAGAATTCCACCAAGACTTTTTATAAGTTGGGTTTTGCAAGTTGGAGTGTTCAGAGACAATGGATTAAATGAAAACCCTCCGATATGATCTTGAAGTTAAATGTGGGTGGTTAAAATATTGGGGGCATGATGAGAGGAGGTGGCCTGGTAAGAGACAATAGGGGATTAGTTATTCTAGGGCTCAGTTCATTTTACGGTCCTGGTAATTCTATTGGAGTGGAGGGAAGAGATATATATACACGCCTCATGCTTTATAAGATCCATAATATTCAGATTAAGGAATTTGAATCGAAATCTTCTGTATTGGTTGGGATTATTCAAGGTAAGGTAAATTCTCCATGGAATCTATCTTATACTATTAGGAGATCTAAGGACTACATCATCCAGGGTATGTATGTTAGAAATACATGGAGAGAAGGGAATTATATGGCCGATTCCTTATCTAGAAAAGGAAGGCTAGAGGAGTGAATAATTTTTTTCACTAGTTTGGGAGTCTTACCTAGTGATTATAAGTTTTTTTTGATGGTGTTGTCTTTGGTATTCACCACTTTCACCCACCAAAATCCTCGGGTAACACCCTGTTGTATGTTTTATTCAATAATGATTCATTTAAAAAATGATCACTATATGGAACAAGCATTCACTATTAGGTATTAATGAATTCTTTGAACAAATTTGAGGAGGTCAGTACTTCTCAAAATAGGATACTTATTCTGGATATCATCAAATAATGGTGAAGAGAGAACATATTAAAAATAAAACTAAGATATATAAACTATGAGTTCAGAGTGATGCCATTTGAACTAAACAATTTCTCTGTAATATTTATGGATTTGGTGAATATAGTCTTTTGAATCAGACACTTTTGTATTGTTTTGAATTCTTCAAGGTAATTATAATGCTCCATAGGATCTATATTATGATATTAGGAGATCCAAGGACTACATAAACCAGGGTGTCTATGTTATCCATACATGGAGAGAAGGGAATTATGCGGCTGGTGCCTTAACTAGAAAAGGAAGGCTAGAGGAGGGACTAGTTTTGTTCAATAGTTTGGGAGTCTTACCTAGTGACTGTAAGTTTTTTGTTGATTGTGATTCCTTTGGTCTTCACTAATTTCACCCACCATGATCCTCAGGTGGTTCCCTCTTTAATGTGTTATTCAATAAATATTCATTTTCAAAAAATAGATTACTCTATGGAACAAGTATTCACTACCATATATTAATGACATATTTGACCAACTTTGAGGAGGTCAATAATTCTCAAAAGAGAATCATTAGTCTGTATATCATTAGATAATGGAGAAGAGAGAACATATTAAAAAGAAAAATTTTGTATAATATATAGAAACTATGAGTTCACAATGATTCCATTTGAAGTAAAAATTTGTCTGTAATCTTTACGGACTTTATGAATAGAGTCTTTTGAGACTGGCTTGATAATTTTTTGGTGGTATTTTTTAAAGACATTATATTTTAATATAAAATAAAGTAAGAAAAATGATATCATTTAAGGATTTTTCTAGTAGAATTAAATAATGATAAGTTGTAATCTAAGTTCAACAGTGTGAATTTTAGATACAACAAGTCACATTATTAGGACATGTAATCATGATTGAGGGAATCTCTATGGATCCTTTAAAGCTAAAAGAATTTGAGGAATGACCCAGAACCATAAGTTCCATGAAGATATTTAGTTTTATTATATTAGTTGGTTACTACCAACACTTTTTGAGAAAATTATCATTATTATATACCCCTAAACTAAATTAACACAGAAGGGAGTAAAGTATGTTTAGATGAAAGAATGTGAGAAAAGATTTAAGGTGATAAAAAAGTGTCTAATCAATATACATTTACTCAAACTTACCTTATTTCAAGAAGGGATTGTGATATATAATAACTCTTCACCTAAAAGATTTATTTGTGTACTCAGGAAAAATTATAATGTTATTGCCTATAACCCTAAATATTTGATGTTCTATGAGTATAACTATCTGAAAAATTACATAGAGTTAGCTGATATGATCTTTACATTGAATATTTGGTGACACCACATTTATAGAGAGAAGTGTGACATATATACTGAATATAAGAGTACAAATTATATCTTCATGGAGAAGGACCTGAACATGTGTTAATGATGATGGCTAAAGTTAGTCAAAGTCTCTGATTTCTATTATTGGAAAAAATTCCTCAATGATAAATTTTATAGTTTCTAGTATTTTTTTTATTGAAAAAATAAATTGACAATGTTCTAGGGTATTTTTTGATAGATAAAGTTGAAAAATTGGATTTTTAAGTATTTATAGGTGTTAGGAAATTTCATCTAAAAAGTGGATAAATTTTCCAATGTTTGAAAATTTTTTGAGTGAGAAATCTTATATTAGGATTAAAGTTATTTCCATGGAAAATGGAGGTTTATCATGAATAAGATATATGATATTTAAGATAACTATGTGATTACAAACACTCAGTATGTGATAGTTCATGTTGATACATAGAATGTGCTTGATCATAGATGAGTCACACAATAGTCAAGAATAATGAATAGAGCTCGTAGATGAAATGTCACAAAGTAAGTGTGGATCCAGAAGGAGGTAAGTGTAGGTGTAATGTGAAGGGTGTGTGCTGTGTCATTACATGAAGGATAGAGGTATATTTAAGGAGCTTTAAAAAAGGATGAATAATAATTTTATTATTTTCAAATTTTTCAGGGTTTCTTTCCTATATATGGACCCCTTAATTACTTCATTAGTTGAGTGAAATTTATCCCATATGACCATCACTGGATATTTCTAAAAAGTTAGAAGGAAGTTCATAAAAATATTACCATGAATCGTGAAGGAATTATGTGATGTGAGTACATGGAGAAGGATGTTCGTGAGGTGAGTATGCAGTGAATGGTTTCTGTGAGGTGTTCACATGGGATTCAATTGCATAGGTCAGTATGTAGGTGTGGTTTATGAAATAATTTCATGGGGAAAGAATCCCATAAAGGGAGTCTTATACAGAAAGTGAGTGGTGGAAAGTGAAACACCAAGAAAGTATGCGATCAATAGTGTTTCATAGGGCCAATGTGAGAAGGTGTCATTCATGAAGAATAAATAATTGCAAAAATACATGAAACACGTTTTAAGTTATATAGAAAAGTGAATATCATCATTCTAATGGAATAAGAGCTTCATGTCACACCCATTTTAGTGTGATCCTATCCAAAGCTAAAATATATCATCAGAAGAGTTTTTAAAAGGATTATTATATTCACTTGAGAGATATTAGGTGTGAATGGTTGTAAACTAGAGAGAAAGGTTATAAAATATGAATATTTTAACAAATGTGTGCTTTATTGATTCGGATATATTGAAATAATTCCTTTAAATTCTATTTATACTATCCTCTTTAGGGTGAACTAAGTAAAATTTCTATGAATCTTGCATGAGTTTGTTATACTATATATATTTATGTGATAATTAGAGAGAATAGAATTTTTAGGACTGAAACAAGATCAAAATGGCAGTTTTTTAATTTATCACAACCAAATTAAACCCCCTCAGGTATTTAATCTAGTAGGGATAATTGTTCAATTCAGTACCACCCCAAAAAGAGAATAAGGTAGATGTTTCTCTTAATATAAAGGATACTTTTACCATATTTATGATGATGACTAAGAAAAAACCTATCTTCATGGATATGTAAAGAATAGATTTGTAAATCATAAAGTTAAGTAAGAAATCCTACCTTTTTCAAATTATTTTACAACCAAATATCCAATAGAAGATTAATAAGGGAAAAAGAGGTAATTTATAGTTTCAAATTAAGGTGGGAGAAACAAAGGAAGGGAATATTTATGAATTCAACATCAAGAAATATGGATTTATTTGGTTTGTGACTAGACCATGTGTGACATCATCATTTGAGATCAAGAAATACATATTGGATGATTCACATAGCTTATCATTTTACATCCATCTTATAAGTACCTAGATATACTGAGATCTTTGAGGGTAATTTTTTTGGTAAAAAATAAAAAATAGATTTTCGAGTACACTGTAAAGTCCTTGGTATGTCAATAAGTCAAATTAGAACATTAGAAGTTTATGGGGATGATATAACTATTACCTATACAAACATGGAAATGGAAGAACATCCCCATTTAAATTGTTATGAGTCTTCTAAATATATCTAAAGGAAACAATTTCATACGGGTTATGGTGTATTAATTCACCAAGAATGTACACTTCATTACTTTGCAAGAATATTTATCTCTTGATCAACTTTCTAAAATATATATCAATGAAGTGGTGGGGGTACATGGGGAATCAATTTCAATCATATATGATCGATATATAAGGTTCACCTCTATGTTATTTAGGAGTCTTAAATATTCCCTAAATAATAAGTTGTAATTTAATATGACCCATATACCCTAGAATGATGACTAATCTATAAGGAAAATTAATACACATGAATACATGATGAGAAATTGTTTGATATACTTCAAAGGTGATTGAGATCAATATATTACATTGGTTGAGGCCACATAAAACAATAGTTTCCACTCAAGTATTCAGATAACCCCATATAGATCTATATATGGTAAGTTATTTATAACTTATATATGTTTGGATGAAGTTAGTGAATGAAATCCATTTGGGCCTAAACTTGTGTAAGAGAGGAGGCACTGGTTTGAACAATTATACATCTCATGACTTCAAATAATTCATGTCTTCAAAGGGTGAAATGGATATGGGGTTCATGGGTAGAAGGTACACGTAGTGAAAAAACCAAAAAGAAGCCAGGAGAATTTAGAGTAGGCTTGATAGATGCCTTTAAAACTTTCAAGGATTGGTTACCTACTCATAGGCCGTGGTAAATCATCTTACTAGGTATCTACCAAATCATTCTCCATTTCTGATACAGATCAAGAGGGGGTCTGGAGGAGAAGAAAATTATTTTATTCTATTGATTGGAATTAGATGGAGGATTTTATATGGGTGGTTCAGAAGTCATGGGATTAAGGAGAGAGGGGAGAAACATGGTCTGGAATGATTAAGTGCTTAAATCATTTAAAAAGGGATCTCAAGTAATGGGTAATGAATAAAATGGTCAACGATTCTAGTTTGGAAGAAATAAGGGGGAATATAGAACAACTTTAGAGAAGCCTTGAAGATGGTTAGAATTATCATATTTTTCTATGTTAGTTTAAAAGAAAAATCTCTTTTCTAAGAAACTACTGGAGATGAAGAGAGTTTATAGGAAGAAGTCATGTGTAGTGTGGCTAAAGGAGGGGGAAATGGATACTATCTTTTCTCAGGTGTGCATGAAAGAAAAAAGTGTCAATAAGAGGATCAACCACAAATTAATGGATGGTTCCTTTACTTCATATGTGGAAGTGGCTAGAAAGATGGCCTTGAATTATTTTGAGGGTCTATGGGTAGATCCAATCTGGGGAAATAAAGGGAGGAAAAGTAGGATATTTGAAGAGGAGGAATTCATGGGAAGTATTACAAGTTTTATTGATGATAATGATAATAGTTTTTTGGATGCAATACCAGAGGAAAATGAAATAAAAGAAAACATTTATAACATGGAGAGAGAGTACCCCTAGACCTGATATGTTTTATAGATAATTTTATATTTCTTCTTAGGATGTTGTTAAAGATCAAGTGAAGGAGGAAATGTAACACTATTTTAGAGGTGTATAACTGAATATGGAAGCTTGTTCTTCCAAAGTTTTTATGCTTCCCAAAGATAAAGACCCCACTACCCTAAACTAATATAGAACAAATTTTCTATGTAGCTTTTTATATAATATATTAGACAACCTTATCAACATGATACTTAGTAATTTCCTACCAATAGTTATATCAAAGTAGCAACATGAATTTTTATATGGGAAAAATATCTAAGGGGAAATTAGTATTTCCAAAGAAATGGTGGAGGATTTGAATAAGAATACCATTGTTTCAAATGTCATGTTTAAGGTGGATATGAATAAGGATTATGATAGAGTATAACGTAATTTCATTATAAGGATAATGAGTAATTTTTTCTTTCATGAATGGTTATGTGATTTATGATTCAGGTGTTATGCATCACCTTGGATTAACATTTATCTAATTGGAAGAGATTTTGGGTTTTTAAAGTTAGTCAAAGGTGTTAGGAAAGGGGATTCTCTATCCCCTAGCTTCTTTATCTTGACTTAGGAGGTGTTCATAAGGAATATTAAAAAAAGCACGGTGGAGGGGAAAATCATGCCATATATGAACCGGTCTGGGAGTGATATGGTGCCCTATCTCATGTTTTCTAACAACATATTAATTTTTATGAATGTAATGAAAAGGTCAATCAGTGTATTCATGGGAATAATGAGGACCTATGGGAATTTGAGTAGAAAAAGAATAAATATAAGGAAAATAAATGTCTATATTTGAAATAAATTCTGAAGAAGACACAATAATGCAATTCAAGAGAAACTTGGCATCCATAGGTAGAAACTTCCAATAAATTACCTTGGTGATCCTTTTTTAAAGGGAAGGAGAAAAAGGGTTTTGTTTTATTTGATCATCAAATGGATCATGGGTCTTATTTATAATTGTAAAAATAGGTTTCTATCATCCAGAGTGAGGATCACTCTGTTCAACAGTGTTCCTACATCCTACCAATTCATGTGATTTATATAATCAAACCTCAAAGGTGTCAACAAATGTAAAATATTATAAATTCATTATTATGGGATGCTAATTATACAGGGCAATTCCACTGGGCATCGTGGAAGAGCCTTTAAAATCAAGTTGAGTAATGAGGAATTGGGTTGCGTAGTGTGGCTGAATCTTTCTAATACAAGTTGTTGAGGTTGTTATGGGAAGTGAATGAAGGCACTTCACTATGGGATAAATTTATCAAAGATAGGTATGGTGATGATGGGAGGTAGTTTCCAATTTGAAAAATAAGATTATATAGCCTCTTGTGGTGTATGTTTGAGAATTTGGAGGTTATGTAGGGCACAAATCAGTGTATTTTGGGGTGGGGTGACCTCATTTTTTTGGAAAAACAATTGTACATGCGAGCTACTTCATTTTTTCGGGTTCCTAATGCCTCATTTTTCATTCAAGGAGGAGAGTATGTTTCTAAACTTTATTTAATTGATTTTTAATTATGATAAGAAAATTTTATATCATAGTATTACACAGATTGATGAACCATACAAATGTTTTTTTTGGGTTTAACCTCAGGTAAGTTCCATGGAAAGGATTATAGGAATATTATTCAAGAAAGATACGAGACATATGACTGGGCTTCCAAACTATGGTGTAAATAAATCCTGAGAAAAATGAATCTCTTGGTATGGATAATAAAGAACCATGAAATACCGACGGATGACCAAGTTTTGAAGAAAGAAGTGTATCTGGCTTCCAAGTGTCAATACTATATAAGGTTGAAATAGGAAATAATATGGCTTGTTTTCTACCCGGGGGAGTTAGAGATCAGGATTTGGGAAATCTTAAGGCAAGGGATGATTTTTAATGGTGGTGGAAATTCGATATAGGTGTGATTGAGGCATGGTTATATGGAGTTAGATAGTAGGGTGTAAATATTAAAGTCTGATCCATGGAATTCATGACTTCATATTGGATACCGTGGGAAGAAAGGAATAAGGAAAAAGAAATAAGGAAACACTCCACTATTTATCTTCAGGTAAGATTCAAGGCATTAGTTATAGAACCAGGGGATATGATTAAGGGTGGTATAAACACTCACTTCTTAAAAATAATTCCACCAGGGCTTTGTATGAGCTTGGGTGTTGCAAGCCATAGTGTTTAGGGATGATGGATTAAATTGAAATCCCATGGTATAGGACTGAAGTAAAATGTGGATGGTTTCTGTACTGAGGGAATTATGAAATGAGGTGGCCTGTTAAGATACAATAGGGGATTAAAAATTCAAGGTTTTAGTTCATTTTATGCTCTAGGTAATTCTATTAGAGTGGGTTCAATATCTATAGATACAAGCCTCATGCTTTACAAGAACCATAATATTCAGATTAAGGAATTTGAATCAGAAACTTCTGTATTGGTTCGAGTTCTTCAAGGTAAGTCCAATGCTCCATCAAATCTATCTTATGATATTAGGAGATCTAGGGGCAACATAAACTAGGGTGTATATGTTATTCATATTGAAGATAAGGGAATTATGAGGCTGATTCCTTATCTAGAAAAGGAAGACCAGAGGAGAGACTAGTTTTGTTCAATAGTTTGGGAGTCTTACCTAGTGATTGTAAGTTTTTTGTTGATGGTGCTGCCTTTGGTCTTCATCACTTTCTCCCACTATGATCCTTAGGTTGGAACCTCTTGAATTTTTAATTCAAAAAATATTCATTTTTAAAAAATATATCTCTGTATGAAACAAGTATTCACTACTAGGTATTAATGACTTGTTTGACCAACTTTGAGGAGCTCAATACTTCTCAAAATAGGATCATTATTCTAGAAATAATTAGCTAATGGTGAAGAGATAACATATTAAAAATAAAAATTTTGTATAAGATATAGAAACTATGAGTTAATAGTGATTCCATTTGAAGTAAAAAATTTGTCTGTAATCTTTATGGACTTGATTAATAGAGTCTTTTAAGACTACCTTGATAATTTTTTAGTGGTAATTTTTAAATACATTCTCTTTTAATATAGAAAAAATAATAACATGGAGAGAATATAAGGATTGTTCTAGTAGTATCAAATAATGATAAGTTATATTCTACATTCAACAAGTGTGACTTTTAGATACAAAAAGTCACATTATTAGGACATTTAATCATGATTGAGGGAATCTCTATGAATATTTTAAAATTAAAGAAAATTGAAGAATGAACCAGAACCATAAGTTACATGAAGATATTTTGTTTTATTATATTATCTGGGTACTATCAACACTTTTTGAGAAAATTATATTGATTATATACTCCACAACTAAATTAACACAGAAGGGAGTAAAGTATTTTTATATGAAAGAATGTGATAAAAGATTTAAGGTGATCAAAAAGTGGCTAATCATTGTACATTTACTCACACTCACCTTATGTAGAGAAGGGATTGTGATATATAATAATTCTTCAAAAAAATGATTTAGTTGTATACTCATGAAAAATGACAATGTTATTTCCTATGACCCTTAATATTTGAAGTTCCATGGGTATAACTACCTGAAAAATTATATAGAGTTAACTGATATGATATTTACATTAAAGATTTGGTAACACCACCTTTATGGATAGAAGTGTGATATATATACCGAATATAAGAGTTTAAAGTATATATTCAAATAGAAGTACCTGAACATGTGTTAATGATGATGACTAGAGTTAATCAAAGACTATGATTTCTATTTTTGAAAAAACATCCCTCAAGGTGAAATTTTAGAGTTTTTGGGATTTTTTGTTTATTGAAAAAATAAATTGACAACGTTCTAGTGGGTTTCTTGATAAATAAATTTTACAAAGTGGTTTTTAATCTATTTGGAGGTGTTTAGAAATTTCATTTAGAAAGTGGAGAAATTTTCCAATGTTTGAAGATTTTTTGAGTGGGAAATCATGATTTGGATTAAAGTTGCTTCCTTGGAAAATAGAGGTTTATCATGAATAATTTGTATAATATTTAAGATAACTATGTGATTTTACACAATAAATATTTGATAGTTCATGTTAATACATAGAAGTGCATGATCACAGATGAGTCACAAAAAAGTTAGGAATCATGAATGGAGATCGGGGGTGAATGCTCATGAAGTAAGTGTGCGGATAGATGGAGGTTAGTATACGTGGACTATAAAGGGTGTGTGGTGTGTCATTCCATGAAGGAGAGTGGTATATATAAGGAGATTCACAAAAGGATGAACAATAACTTTGTTATTATTACATTTTTTAGGTTTTATTGACTATATAAGGACCCCTTAATTACTTCGTTAGTTAGAGTGAAATTTATCCCATATGATCATCGCTAGAGTTTTCTTATGAAAAGTTAGAAGGTAGTTCATAGAAATATTACCATGAATTGGGAAGGAATTATGTGGGGTGAGTACATGGAGAAGGAATTTTGTGAGGTTAGTACGTAGTGAATAAAGTCCGTGAGGTGTTCACATGGGATCCAATCACATAGGTAAAAATATAGATGTGGTCTATGAAATAAGTTCAAGGATAAAGCATCCCATGGAAGGAGTCCTATACAGAAAGTGAGTGGTGGAAAGCGAACCACCTATAAAGTGTGTTTTCAATAGTGTTCTGTAGGTCCAATGCATGGAGGTGTCATTCCAGAAGAATAAATTCTTGAAATAAAACTTGAAACAAATTATAATCTAAATAGAAAATTAAATATCATCACTCAAATGGAATAGGAGCTTCATTTCACACCCATTTTAGCATAATTCTATCCAAATCTAATACATATCCTCAAAATATTTTTTTCAAAATATTATTGCATTCACCTGTGAGTTATTAGGTGTGAATGGTTGTAAACTAGGAGGAAACGTTTATCCACTTTGAATATTTTAAAAATTTTGTGGTTTAGTGATTCTGATATATTTTTGCACTTCCTTTAAATTCTCCTTAGATTATCGTAGTTAGGGTTAACTAAGTAAATTTTCTATAATTTTTTCATGATTTTGTTCCAATATATATATTTATGTGATAATAAGAGATAATATATATTTTTTGGAATAAAACAAGATCAAAATGGAAAATTTTTGTAATTAATCATACCCAAATTAACCCCTCAGGCATTTAACCTAGTAGATCCAATAGTTCAATTCACTACAACCCCATAAAAGAGAATAATGTATCTGTTTCTCTTAATATAAAGGATCCCTCTACCTTATCAATGATGTGGACTAATATATAACCTATCTTGATGGATATGTAAAGGATAAATTTGTAAATCATAAAGATAGGTAAGACATCATACCCTTTCCAAATGATTTTATAACCATATATATAAGGGAAGATTAAAGAGGCACAAAGAGGTGATTTATAGTTTTAAATTAAGATGGGAGAAACAAAGGAAGGGAATATTTATGAATTCAAAATTAATAAAGATAGATTTATTTGGTTTGTGACTAGACCATGTGTGACACCATCATTTGTGATCAAGAAATACATATTGGATGATGCATATAGTTTATAGTTTTTCCATCCATCTTATAAGTACCAAGATATACTGATATCTTTGAGGGTACTTTTTTCGATAAAAAATGAAAAATATATTTCTAAGTACACATTAAATTCCTTGGTATGTCAATAAGCCAAATCAGAACATCATAATTTTAAGGTGGTGATATAACTATTACCTATACCATCATGGAAATTGGAGAACATCACCATAGAAATTTCTATGAGTCTTATAGGCACATCTAAAGGAAAAAATGTCATATGAGTTATATTATATTAATTCACTAAGAAAATACACTTCATTTCTTGGTAGGAATATTCATTGCTTGATCAAATTTCTAAAATATATGTCAATGAAGTGGTGAGGGTACGTGGGGAATAAATTTAAATCATATATGATTGAGATAAAAGGTTTAACTATATGTTACCAAGGAGTCTTAAATATTCCCTAAATAATAAGTTATAATTTAATATGACCCATATGCCCCAGACTAATGACTAATATGGAAGGAAAATTAATACACTTGAAGACATGCTAAGAGATTGGTTGAATGACTTCTAAGGAGGCTAGGATCAATATATTCCATTTGTTGAGTCCTCATAAAACTATAGTTTCCACTCATGTATTCAGATAACCCAATATGTATCTCTATATGGTAAGAAATTTATAAATCTTATATGTTTGGATGAAGTTAGTGAATGGAATCCATTTGGGCCTAAACTTGTGTAAGAAAGGAGGCAATGGTTTGAACAATAGAACAACTCAGGAATTGAAAGAATTCATGTATTTAAAGGGTGTAATGGATTTTAGGTTTATGGTTAGCTATTAAGCATAGTGGAAAAACCTAAAAGGATACAGATAAATTTTGAGCAAACTTGATAGATACCTCTCTAACCTTAAAGTGTGGGATACCTAATCACAGGCCATGGTAATCATTTTACTAGGTCTCTTCTGAATCATTCTCCTTTTCTAATCTAGATCAAGAGGGGGGGATAGAGGAGAAGAACATTCTTTTATTATATTTATTGGCATAAGATGGAGGATTTTATATGGGTGGTTAAGAAGTCATGGGATTAAGTAGATAGGGGAACAATATGGTCTGTAATGATGAAGTGCTTGGAGAATTTAAGAAGGGATCTTTAGAAATGGGTAGTGAATAAAATAGTCTATGATTCCAGTTTGGAAGGAATAATAGGGAATATAGAAAAACTTTAGAGAATCCTTGAATATGTTTTAGATGATGAGACTTTTTTCCATGTTGGTTTAAAAGAAAAATATCTTGGCTAAGAAACTACTGGAGATAGAGAGAGTTTATTGGCAGAAGTTACGTGAAGTGTGGCTCAAAGAAGGTGGACAAGAATATAATTATTTTTTAGGATTTCTTGAAAGAAAAATGAGTCAGCAAGAGGATAAACCTAAAATTAAAGGATGGCACATTTACTTCATATGTGGAAGTGGCTGTAAACATGGAATTGAATTATTTTTAGGGTCTCTTGGTGGATCAGTTAGGGGAAATAATGGGAGGAAAATTAGGCTTTTTGAAGAGGAGGCATTCATGCAAATTATTCCCAAGTTGATTGATGACAGTGACAACATTTTTTTGGATGCAATACTGAAGGAAGAGGAAATAAAAGCAACCATTTAAATCATGAAGAGGGAGAGTTCCCTGGGACATGATGGGATTCCTAGAGAATTTTATGTTTCTTCTTAGGATGTTGTTAAATATCAAGTGAATGAGGCAGTGTAAGACTATTTTAGAGGTGGATAACTGAACATAGAGGCTTATGCTTCCAAATTATTTATGATTCCAAAAGATAAAGACCCCACTGCCCTAAATAATTTCTCAAAAAATTACCTTTGTAACTTTTCATATAATATCTTGGCCAACCTTATCAATAGGATACTTAGTAATGTTTTACCAAGAGTTATATCAGAGGAGCAACATGACTTTTTATAGGGGATAATTATTTAAGGTGAAATTAATATTTCCAAAGAAATAGTGGAGGATTTGAATAAAAATACCATTGTTTAAAATGTCATGGTTAAGGTGGATATGAAAAAAATTATGATAGAGTAGAATGTAATTTCATTATAAGGACAATGAGTAATTTTGTCTTTCATGAATGGTTTTGTGATTTTTGCTTCATTTGTTATGAATCACCTTGGATTACTATTTCTCTAATGGGAAGAGGTTTTGGGTTTTTCAATTTAGTCAGAGGTGTTAGAAAAGGGGATCCCATAACCCCTAGCCTTTTTATCTTGACTCAAGAGGTTCTCACAAAGAATATCAAACAAAGCATGGTGGAGGGGAAAATCATGCCATATAAGAAAAGGTCTTAGAGAGATATCGTGTCCCATATGATATTTGCTAACGACATGTTATTTTTTATTAATGAAAGGAAAAGGTTAATCATTGGATTCATGGGAATCATGAGGACCTATGGGAAGATAAGTGGACAATGAATAAATATAAAGAAAATTTATGTCTGTATTTCAAATAAATTATCAAGAAGATGCAACATTGAAATTCAGGAGAAACTTGGCATCCATAGGCATAAAATTCCAATGACTTAACTTGGTGATAATATTTAAAATGGAAGGATAAAAAGGGTTTTTTTATTTGACCATCAAACAGATCATGGGTCACATTTTGAACTGTAAAAATAGTCTTCTATCATTCAGAGGTAGGATCACTCTAATCAACATCGTTCTTATGTCCATACCAATGCACACGATTTATATAATAAAACCTCTAAATGGGACCATCAAGAAGATGAATAATGTTATAAATTTTTATTATGGTATGTAAATAAGACATGGTGATTCCACATAGAATCATGGAAGAGGCTTACAAAGCTAGTTGAGGAATGATGAATTGGGCTGCGTAGTGTGGCTAAATCTTTCCAAGCCATGCAGGCGAGGTTAGTGTGGGAAGTGAAGGAAGGCACTTCACCATGAGATAAAATAATTAAAGAAAGGTATTTTGATGATTGGAGGGAATGTACATATTAAAAAATAATATTACCTAGCCTCTCATGGTGTATGTTTGAGAATTTTGAGGTTTTTTAGGGCACAAATCGATGGATTGTGGGGCGGGGTGACCTCATTTTTTTGAAAAAATAACTCTACAGGAGAGCTAATTTATTTTTCAAGGTGCCTAGTGAATAATATTTACTTCAAGGAAGAGAGTATATTTCCAACCTTTATTGAAGTCATTTTTAATGATGATAAGAAAAATTTATATGAGAGTATTATGCTAATTGATAAACCAAACATATTCATTTTTTTGGGTTCAACCTTAGGTAAGTTCCATGGCCATGATTAAATAATATTATTCAAGAAAGAGGCGGGACATATGAATGGGATTAAAAACTATTATGTAAATAAATCACAAGAAAAATTAATCTCTTGGTATGGGGAATAAGGATCCACACAATACTGACAGATGACTAGGTTAAGAATAAAGGAGTGTATCTGACCTCAAAGTTTCAATACTACATAAGGTAGAAACATGAAATGATATGGCACATTTTATTCCAAGGGGAGTTGGTGACCATGATCTTGGAACTATTAATGAAAGGGATGATTTTTAATGGTGGTGGTAATTTTATACAAGGGATATTAAGGCATGGTTCTACAAAGTTAGACAGTAAGGTGTAGATATTAATGTCCGATATATGGACTTCCCAAATTTCTATTGGATATTATGGGAAGAAAGGAATAAGGAAAAAGAAGGAAGGAAACACTCCACTATTTATCATTAGGTAAGTTTCTAGGAATTAGTTATAGAACTAGGGGATCTTATTAAGTGTGGTATGAACACTGCCTTCTTAAGAAGAATTCCCCTAGGGCTTTTCATGAGCTTGGGTGTTGTAAGATGGGATGTTCAAGGACGATGGATTAAATTGAAATCCATAGGTATGGGACTGAAGTTAAATGTGAATGGTTCTTGTATTGAAGGCATTATGAGAGGAGGTGTCCTGTTAAGGGACAATAAGGGATTAGTGGTTCTAAGATTCAGTTCATTTTATGGTCTAGGAAATTCTATTAGAGTATATGTAAGAGCTAAAGATAAAGGCCTCATGATTTATGAGAGCCATAATATTTATATTAAGGAATTTGAATCAGAATCTTCTATATTGGTTGGGATTATTCAAGGCACAACCAATGATCCGTGGGATCTATCTTATTCTATTAGGAGATCTAGGGACAAAATCAATCATGGTATCTATGTTATCGATACATTAAGAGTAAGGAATTATGTGACAAATGTCTTAGATAGAAAAGGAAGGCCAGAGGAGTGGCTTGTTTTATTCACCAGTTTGGGAGTCGTACCTAGTGATTATAAGTTTTTTGTTGCGGTTGATGCCTTTAGACTTCACCAATTTCTCCCACCATGATCCCTAGGTGGTTCCCTATTATATGTTTTATTCAATAAAAATTCATTTAAAAAACATCACTATATGGAACAAGTGTTCACTACCAGGTATTAATGACTTGTTTAACAAACTTCGAGGTGATAAATACTTCTCAAAAGAGGATCCTTATTATGGACATGATCAGATAATGGTGAAGAGAGAACATATTAAAAAGAAAAATTTTGTATAAGATATAGGAACTATGAGTTCATAGTGATTCCATTTTCACTAAAAAATTCATCTGTAATATTTATGAACTTGATGAATATAGTCTTTTGAGACTACCTTGATAAATTTTTGGTTGTATTTTTTGAAGAAATTATCTTATAATATAAAATAAGGAAAGAAAATAGAGATCAAATAATGATTGTTCTTGTAACATTAAATAATGGTAATTTATATTCTAATTTCAACAAATTTAACTTTTAGATACAATATGTCACATTATTAGGACATGCAATCATGATTAAGAGAATATATATGGATCCTTTAAAGTTAAAAGAAATTGAGTAATGAACTAGACCCACAAGTTCCATGAATATTTATAGTTTTTTTATATTATATGGGTACTACAAACATTTTTTGTGAAAATTATCATGATTATATACACCATAACTAAATTAACATAGATGGGAGTAAAGTATGTTTAGATGAAATAATGTGAGGAAGGATTTAAGGAGATCAAAAAGTAGCTAATCACTGTACATTTAATCACACTAAACTTATGTGGATAAGAGATTGTGATATATAATAATTCATCAAATAAAGGATTTAGTTGTGTACTTTTGAAAAATGACAATGTTATTTCCTATGACCCTCAATATTTGAAGTTCCATGAGTATAACTACCTGAAAAATTATATAGACTTAGATGATATGATATTTACATTGAAGATTTGGTGACACCACATTTATGGAGAGAAGTGTGACATATATATTGAATATAAGATTTTAAAGCATATATTCATAGAGAAGCACCTGAACATGTGTTAATTATGATTACTTGAGTTAATCAAAGACTATGATTTCTATTATTTGAAAAAAATCTCTCAAGGTGACATTTTAGAGTTTTTTGGATTTTTTGTTTATTGAAAAAATAAATTGGAAATGTTCTAGTGTAGTTGTTGATAAATAAAGTTGATATAGTGGTTTTGGAAGTATTTGAAGGTGTTAGGAAATTTCATTTAGAAAGTGGAGAAAATTTCTAATGTTTGAAAAAATTTTGAGTGCGAAATATTGGATTAATATTAAATTTGTTTACATAGAGAATGAAGGTTTATCATGAATAATATATATTATATTTTTTTATAACTATGTGATTCCACACAATCATTATTTGATAGTTCATGTTAATACATAGAAGGTGCATGATCATAGATGAGTCACACAATAGTCAAGAATCATGAATGGAGCTCACAGATGAAAGCTCATGATGTAAGTGTGAGGCTATAAGAAGGTTTGTGTAGGTAGACGGTGAAGGGTGTGTGGTGTGTTGTTCTATAAAGGAGAGTGATATATTTAGGGAGCTTCACAAAAGGATGAACAAAAATCTTGTTATCATCAGATTTTTCAGGGTTTATTACCTATATAAGGACCCCTTAATTACTTCATGAGTAAGATTGAAATTTATCCTATATGATCATCACTGGAGTTTTATAAAAAGTTAGAAGGAAGTTCATTGAAATATTACCATGAATCCTGAAGGAATTATGTGAGGCGAGTATATAGAGAAAGAAGTTCATGAGGTGAGTACACAGTGAAAGGAGTTCTTGAGATGTTAACATGGGATCCAATCACATAGGTTAGTATGTAGGTGTGGTCTATGAAAGAATTTCATGGAGAAAGAATCCCATGAAGGGAGTCATATATAAAAAGTGTGTGGTGGAAAATGAGCCACCCAGAAAGTGTGTGGTTAATAGTGTTCCACTGGGGAAATGAATGTAGTTGTCATTAATGAAGTAGAAATACTTGCAAATGAACTTGAAACAAATTATAATTTATATAAAAAAGTGAATATTATCACTCAAATTTAATAAGATATTCATATCACACCAATTTTAGTGTTTTCCTATCCAAAGATAATTCATATCATTAGAAGATTTTTTCAACGGTTTATTTAGTTTACTTGTGAGTTATAAGGTGTTAATGGTTGTAAACTAAGAGGAAAATTTTATCCACACTGAATATTTTAACAACCATGTGCTTTAGTGATTTTGATATATGAGAATACTTAATTTAAATTCTCCGTAGAATATCCTAGTTAGGGTGAACTAAGTAAAATTTATATGGATATTTCATGATTTCGTTTCAATATATATATTTATGTGATTATAAGAGAGAATAGTTTTTTAGGAATGAAAAAAGATCAAAATAGATATTTTTTAATTCATCATACCGAAATTAACCCCCTCAGGTATTTAATATAATAGGGAAAATAGTTTAATTAACTATCACCCTAGATAAGAGAATAATGTAAATGTTTATCTTAATATAAATGAGATTACTACCTTATTTATGAAGAGGACTAAGAAATAAACTATTTTCATGGATATGTAAAGGATATATTTGTAAATCATAAAGTTAAGTAAGATATCCTACATTTTAAAAATGATTTTACAACTATATATCTAAGGGAATATTAAGGAGGCACAAAGAGGTGATTTATAGTTTCAAATTATAGTGGGAGAAATAAAGGAAGGGAATATTTATGAATTGAATATCATGGAAGATGGATTTATTTGGTTTGTGACTAGACCATGTGCGAAATCATCATTTGAGATCAAGAAAAAACTATTTGATGATGCACATAAATTATCATTTTTCTATCCAACCTATATGAACCAAGATATACTAAGTTCTTCAAGGGTACTGTTTTTTGGTAAAAAATGAAAAATATATTTGCGATTACACCTTAAATTCCTTGATATGTCAATAAGTCAAATCATAATATCCAAAGTTTAAGGGGATGATACAATTATTACCTATAACATCATGGAAATGGGAGAACATCGCCATGAAAATTGTTATGAGTCTTCTAAATATACCTAAAGGAGACAATGTCATATGGGTTATGGTGTATTGATTCACCAAGAATGTACACTTCATTAGTTTTCAGGAATATTTATCACTTGATCAAATTTCTAAATTGTATGTCAATGAAGTGGTGATGGTTCATGGGGAATCAATTACAATCATATCTGATCGAGATACAAGGTTCAACTATAAATTATTGAGGAGTATTAAATATGCCCTAAATAATAAGTTTAAATTTAATATAACCCATATCCCCTAGACTGATGAAAAATCTAGAAGGAAAATTAATACACTTGAAGACTTGTTGAGAGATTTTTTGATAGACTTCAAAGGAGTATGGAATTTATATCTTCCATTAGTTGATTCCTTATAAAAAAATAGTTTCCACTCAAGTATTAATATAACCCCATATGGATCTCTATATAGTAAGATATTTATAACTTCTATATGTTTGGGTGAATTTTGTGAATGGAATCCATTTGGGCCTAAATTTTTTTAAGAGAAAATGAAAAAGGTTCTGACCATTCATTAAAATATTAAAGTTTCTTAGAGTTGATAAAATATATATATTGATATTTTCTAAAGGGACTTGGATTTTGAAGTTAGAGACAATATATTCCTTCAAGTATCACCCTAAAAGAGATTCATGTGGTTTTAAAATAAATGAAAGCTCATCCCTAGGTACATTTGACCCTTTGAGACCCTTGATCATATAAGAGCTGTAGACTATCAACTAGAACTTCCATCAAACCTTACCCATGTTCAATATATGATCTACACATCTATCTTATGAAATTACAATGCAAATCCCTCATATATACCGAATCTAGAAGTGATACAACTGGAACATGAACTCTATTATGAGGATTAATCGATAGAGATATTGGACTATAGAGAAAAAAATCTACCTAACTAGATAACTCACCTTTTCATACTTTGGTTGAACCATAAATATAAATAGGTGACTTGGAAACCTAAGGATACAATGAAATTAAAGTACTACCATCCATTTATTGAGTTAATGGATCTTATGATTCTTTTTTTAGAATCACATCACCCTTAATAAGAACTTAATGTAACTTAAAGTTTTTTTTAGTTTTTTTGTTTTCTAGAATGTATATTCAGTAAATGAATTTTTATAAATTTGAGTTGAAAAGATAAAAATACAGAGAATCATAGATTCATGTAAAATTGAATATAGAGGATGTAACATAACTTTAGTGGTATAGGAATAACATCATTAGAAGATGATAATTAACATTGAGTATATTATAATATGATTAAGTCACTTTTGATGTAGTTACAACTGGCCCTAAAAATCATGGGATCCTACTATTTGAGGTTTTATGTGAAAAAGATTGCTACTTTGATGATCTGAAGTAAACATTAACTAAAATTCTAGAAATAGCTGCAAACTAATTTTGAAGCTTAAAATTTCTTATTTCCCACTACACTTTACATAATTATATTTTTTATTTCTGAGAGTTTCACTTAGATCATCCATATATATGGATCTTATTATAAATAGTCAAAATTATATTATTGCAATTATTTTGTTTCCAATAATTAGTCCATGGATTTCGAGGATATGAATACTTATTTGGATATTTATGATCCTAAGTGATCAAGGTAATCTAGGGATAATATGAAAAATAATGGTCCAATACTATGTAATTGAGGGATCCTAAGGATATAAAGATAGAAAATCATTCTATGGGTTTATGTTTAGGGCTTCTAAGGATAGAAAAATTGAACTTCCAGCATGTTTAAAGTCTGTGATAACTTGGTTTAAGTTTAAATTACTTCATTGCACATTGGGTAAATGTGTTACTTTTAGAATATAATTTAAATAAGTATTTGGATTTTAATATAGTAATCCATGTTTTTTATTTTCCATTGGGACTAAATTTTGTAGTCTTACATTTGTCTAATTTTGTATTACTTTTGAAAAACCTAACTTCTACCCTGTTTATAAGTTTTAAAATTTTTTATATTTCTACTACATTTATATCTATTCTATTTATTACTATATTTCCAATATTTTTTCTTTAATACACTATTTGTTTATTGGTATATCATTACTTTTAATATTTTTACACGTTGAGGTTGGTGAAAATTGAAAATCACTTTTTCAAATACAATTAAACCCCTTTTGTAGGCCAAGTAAAATAAAATATCTTGGATAACACATGGATTCCAAGTAAGTATCTACATTTGATATTAAGTCTGAATTTATTATTTATTTTCCATTATTTTTATCAAAATTACATATATATGTTTATTTACACTAATAATGTGGTGGGGAAACTTTTTCATTTATGATGGAATGAATTAATGTTGGTTTAATTGATAATATAAATCCTTATAATCCTTTAGTATTTGATAGAAATTATTTTAAGTACTGGTATGATCATATGAATACACTCATAATTAGTACCAGAGTATTGAACTATCTGATGATGAAAAATATATATTAAAATTTGAGGAATTATCTATCTATATTTTCTAGAGATTAAGAGTTTGAATTTTTTTGACTAACTGTAATGTAGAAAACACTCTGTTATGTTCAATGGTGAAACATATCTATAGTAAAATATCTTCATGTGACAAGTATAACATAATTTAGAAGAAGTTTTAGATTACACATTTTAGAAATTCTAAAGTACTTGTAACTAATAGAGCTATGTTATGAGTAGATTATGAGGAATTTGATTTTCTACCAGGTGTGTCTGTTTCCAAGATTCATTAAGGCTTTATGGATATTGTAAATGGTCTACAGTTTCTTGGTGAGAAGGATCTATGAGTTGATTATGTTATTGAAAAAGTGACTTATATACTTATGGAGGAGTGGTAGACTAAGTCTAAAACTATATATGATACAAAGCACTTGATTAAGCTAAGTAATGATGATTTGATTGGAACTCTCATGCAATATAAGAGTAGATTAAAAATAAATATTGAGAAGAATAGAGGAAAAATGGTGTGGTGTTCACATATAATTTTGATAATGTTAGTTATAAATCTTTAAATACTGAATATAATCTTAAAAATAAGTATAATCATCATCAAATTTTAGAAACACTAAATCTAGTAAAAAAGAACTTTCTCAGTTATCAAATAGAATGAACAAGATGATTATAAACATGAAATTTCAATATGATCATCATAAATAAAAAAGAGAAAAACCTGAAAAGAAATAATCCTTATATGTTATCCATTTTAAATGTAAGAATACTGATCATATAAGACCTGATTTCTTAGGGCCGAAAAGAAAATATTTAAATTTATGGACAACATATAAAAGAAGATGAAAGAAAATACTAAAAGACTTACATACATGTAGTACTAGTGGCAGGGACCCATATTTTTTTAGTTCATCAGAAGAAAGTGATAGTGTATCATAATATTAACTTTGTTTTGTTTTATTCTATTAATTCATTTTACTTTACCACTTTATTTGAGTTTTGATATTTGTTGGATGAAATTTTTAGTTTCAAGTAGTTTTACTTCTGTTTCAAAGTTAGTGTATGTTGTTTGGAAAAAACCGTATGAATACCTTTATAAAGAGACCTATTCTAGTTCAATTTATTCTTTCATGGTTTATTTTTCATGGTTAGTGTACATTTTAGTCCAAACTATGTGAATCTTAGGGTAAAAAGGGCAAGTATTTTGTGCTTAAGGGTGAGGGTGCATGACTTGCACACGATTAGTACAAACTATGTGACATTTGTTCAAAAGGGGTTATTAATTTGAAAAATCCCTTTCACACAATTGATGCATGATTTTATAAACCTTGTGGAAAACCATGAAAGGTTTCCTAGTAAGTATATTAGAGGTTTAATAGTTCACATATTGTTTACCGAACTGTGTGGCCAAACTGTACAACCTTTCCAAGTTTTAAAATTATTGAAATTACCTTTTTAACCCTCTATGATTTTAACCCAAAATCACATTATTATCCTCTAATTTGGTAAAAAAATCCTTTTCTCTCCTCCCTTTGGTTATTCTACCCTCCATAGTGTATTTGAGAGGGTTTATTTAAGGTTTTGGTCCTATTTATCAAGTTAATCACCCTTAGTTCTAATCTCCTTCACGATTTCTACTTTTTCCTATTATTTGGGGATTGGATAGGTCATTATGACCTAGAGAAGCTATTTTATCATTTTTCACTTGAGTGTTTATTCTTTTTAGGTATCAAGATTATTGACTAGAGGTTGTTTTCCCTTACATGTTTGGATTAACCCCTCGTTGTTGAAGTCATCTTATTTACACCGATTTGAGATAGGTTTCCCTATACATTGACCTTTAATTTTAGAACCATTAATTACATGATTGTTTATAATCATGATTTATATATCAATTTATAATATTAAATGTTTCAAATAATAAATTTAAATGAAAATCAAGACTAACTTTATTTTCATTTAAATGAAAAGACGTTATTCTCTTGAAATGTTTTATATAAGTCCATTTTGTCTAAACTTGCACACCACTTATTTGATTAAATAACAGAATTAACTTTATAAGTGATTTATGAAATGTAAAATGTTTTTGTGTGTTTTATAATGGTTTTTAAACATTTCTTTGAAATTTTTTCAACATTCTTAGATCTTAAAAAAAAGGGATTTTTTGATTATTTTTTGAAGAATGCTTATAAGGCTTGGTTGGTATTTTAGAAAAGGGTTTTTTCTTTTGGAAAACACTCTTTGGAATTTTTACCATTTTTTTTGATTTTAAAGGAATGGTATAATCCTCAGTATTATAAATTCTTATTGTTTTGACGATTTTAAAATTAAGGGTCCATTTATAGAGGGGTGCTCAAGGGTGAAACTTATGTGCCTGAGCCGTGTTTCATGTGATGGTTATTTTTGATTTTATATCATTGTTTGATATTAAAACATGGATCACCCAATTTTAAAAGTATATGGTTACCTAGAGTAGAAAGATAAGTATTATATAACACATACTACACTATCTTAGGATAACGCTTCGGCTAGTGGCACTTAGTATGGGATTTTCTCTATTTCGTGAGTTTTCTCTTATTTAGTCCATGTAGGATTAGACCAAGAATTAGGGATATTATATTTCATTAGGTGTAATGATTTGATAGATTCCATTTTTTAGTATATTATAGACTTTACGCTTAGCTCTTATGTAATCACATGATCTCAGACATTTGATAATTGTATATTGATTGTTATTCTTTATCTTGGAACCAATAAATGCTATGTTTATTTCTTGTTGACCTTAACCCTTTAATGTTTCCATCATTATTTTTATTTTCAAGATTATCCTTGTGAATTTTTATATTATGTTTGGGATATTTTTTCTTAAAAAAACCTTGTATGTGAATGTATTTAAAAAATGATTCCAAACTACTCCTTTAATTTGTATATGAAATTCATGTAAAAAGGATTTTTTCTATAACACTATAATTTATATTAAAGTTTTTAGAACTCTTTCTTAAATTCCTATGATCTAATGTTTTAAGCCAGTCCCATTTTAAAAAAAATAAGGAAGGTGGACTATGATTTGTTTTAGAAACTAATTCAAAGGTAAAACCTATGGTTATAAATTGTATTTAAAACTATTATGAGATGTGTAATTAATTTAAGGTTAATAAATGGGGTGTGTTTTACATTTTCATTCATACCGATATTTACTATCTTGTCTATATTTATCATTTAAGTTTTTGGTTTAGTTTTTGTATTTTCTACAATTTCCTTGGAACGATGTTGGGTTCTATAGTTGGAAAGTATCCAACATGGTCACTTAGAGGTCTATTTGGTTGTTTGGTTTCATTTTTAGTTTATGTATAATTGTATCTATACCAAATATTTCTACCTTCCTTTATTTTATATTTAAAATCTTTTTTACTACTTTTTTTGATGTCGATATTTAAGTTATATTCTATTAGACTCTATTTGGTTTTAGTTTTATTTTTTATCCACTTTCCTATTTTCTTATGAACATCCAATGTATAAATGAGTCATCATGAAATCTCTATTGGTTTTCACTGCATTATTATTTATATTTTATGTGAAAAATTATTCCCATGAATTCTATTTTGATGATATTAGGCGCATGTTTCTAGCCTGATGAAATTAGGAACACCTTTCAGATATGTTGTAGGATAGCTTGAGAGATCAGTTTAATAGATATCTCGGTTTGGTTGATGATAGAGTGATTATCAAAATATTATTAGTTTCCTTTAAAATATTCCTAAAGTGGATAATTTTTTTGATGAATAAGGTAACCTCTAGATCCATTATCAATTTATATTTAGATTTTAATTTTTATTTCACCCCTTAAGGTGATTATTCAACTTCATTAGATGATGAAAAATATAGTTCATCAAAATATAAAAAAGACAGTGCATCAGATAATGAGGAATATTCACCTATATATTAAGAAATGGTTAGATATATAACTTTTATAGAAAATAAAAAAATAAAAAATTGAATAATAACTGTGATTTTTCCACGGATGATATTGCTAAGGATGATAGTAAATTTCAAAACTTACTACTAAAATTTCAGAACATTCATCTGAATTTGAATCTAAATCTTGTTCTAGTTCAAATTTTTATGATCAGAAATTAGATGTTAAGATTAAATTTTAATCAATATTTTGAAGAAAATTTTCTTCCAGTAAATAAAATTTTGAAACAATTTATAAGAAAATTAAACCATCTATAACTTTTAACAAATTTGTTTATATTTTAAATAAAAGTTATTTTAAGTCAAAATAATTTTTACTTAGAAGTGAACAATTTTTTATAAATTTCAAAGTGGGGGGGGGGAGTAAATGACTTTTTTTATTTAAAATATGTTTAATATTTCATATTTTATAAATATTTTATTTATAAAAAATTACTAAATTTTCTTCATAAGAGAGTAGGATAGACATGGGTTAATTTTTTTTATTTTTCTAACATTAAAGGACTCAAGGATGTTTGGGTAGAAAGAAATTATGTTTAGTATTTTTATAAAAAGAGGCTGAGTACCAATATTTAGAAGAAGTGGTACATAGATGGTAGTTTCTATTGACACATGACTGGAGAAAATTCCAACTTCTATAAAATGAATAAGTTTAAAGGTGGATGATTCAATTTTGGAGAAAATGGATTGGGTGAAATAATTGGAATAAAGGATGTTTATTTTCTTGAAAAATATTTAATTTATAATGTTTTATATGTTTCAGTACTTAAGCACAAACTTATTAGAATAATACAATTATTAAATGAGTAATATCTTGTGAACTTAATGAATGATAAATGTAATATTTAAGGGTCAGGAGATTTGTTATATCTACCCATACTCTTTATAATGTTTACACAATTGACTTAGAAGACATTAGGAACTAGAATCTTCCTTACTTAAATATTGTTGAATATTTTTTTAGAGGTGGAAAATAAGTTTAGGTCACTGTAACTTTTGGAATTTTTCTAAAATTTCTAGGAAAGGTTTTGTTAGAGATCCACCATAACTCAAGTTTAACTGAACTAGAATCTGTAGCCCTTTTCAATATAAATAGAAACACCAGTCTAGTTTTAAATCTAATAGTGATGTCTCAACTTCAAAATATTTACAATTGGTGCACATGGAATTATTTAGTCCTCCACAAACTGGGATCATTGGGGGTAATTACCTATATTTATATCCATGTTAATGATTACACTAGATATACTTAAACCTATTTTCTTACTTAAAAATATAAATAATTATTATGTTTTTAAAATTTTTGTACACCCATTAAAAATGGGAAATTCCTGTCTTTTTTTACCATATAGATTGTTCATGGTTATGAGTTTGTAAATTTATATTTTAAAAATTTTAATATTAAGAATGGTATTACTCATAACTTTTCAGAACTGCAACCATCCCAACAAAATAGAGTATTTCAAATAAGAAATAAAATAATTCAATAAATTATGCAATTATTTTGAGTGAATATTCTATTGAAAAACATTTATACCCAATTGTTGTTATTATTATTAGTTATACTTTAAACTGAGTATTACTTTAATATTTTATTAATAAATTTTTTATAAATTTTGGATTGGAAAAACACCAAAAGTTTCATACTTCTGAGCCCTTGGGTGTACAATATTCATAATGAACACTAAATATCAACTTCAAAAATTTTATTCTATAGCTAATAAAGGAATATTTCTTGGTAACTATATAAAAAGTATGGAATATGGAGTTTTTTTATAAATGAACTAATATTATTGGGGAAACATTTAAAGAATTTTTTTATGAATATAATATTTATGTTTTTAAAACCTTGGTAAGTTAATTAACCAAATTATTTTTTTAAAATTCTTATGTTAATCTACTATAAGTTTTAACACAATCCATGGTAGTAAATCTCTCAAAAATTTGGACAATATATTTTCTATATCTAGAAACTATTCCAATGGAAGACTCAAAAATAATATTTAATGAAAAAATTACTTTTTACCTAAAATTGAGTCGATCCTAACGAATCATCATACTCACAAAATCATTGGTGAAGTCAGTCAACCAATCGAAACATGACATTTATTTAGTAATGAATTTGATCATCTTTCATTACAATATCAATTAAAAACTAAAACAAGTGACGATTACTTGAGTTATAAAAGTTTAATAAGTGCTATGTAGGAATTTATTATTATACTTTTATAGAGTAATGTTTTTATTCTGGTTGTTAGACTTAATTAAATTTCTATTATTAGGGTAAAATGGTATTTTTGAAACCAATGTGTTGATAATAGAATAATTTTAAGTAATATAGAAAGGCTTGTATCTAAGGGTTAATATCAATTTGAAAATATAGATTATGGTGAGAATTTTATATTGGCATCTTGGATCAAGTCTATCAAAATCATACCAGCCTTCACAATACATCTAAATGTTCATTTGTTTTACATGGACTTGAAAATTGATTTTCTTAATGAATATTTTTAAGTGGAAGTTTGTATTGAAAAACATCATGGTATTAAAAATAATAAATTTTAAAAACATGTATTAAAAATTAATAAAGATTTATATGGACTTAAATAACTCCCAAGAGCCTGGTATGAAAGACTTACTAGATTTTTATTTCAAAATAATTTTTTATGGGAAATTATAATCCAAATATTTTTGTGAAGAATGTTTTTAAAGAAACTATCATTTTATAAATTTATGATGACGATATTATTTTTGGATCAACTTAAAAATATATTTTAGATGAATTATATAAACTTATAAAGAGTGATTTTAAAATGGGAATGACAGGGAAGCTTAATTTCTCTATGGTTTTAAAATTTATCAAAAACTAGAAGGAAAGTTTTTAACTCAAAATAAATATATTATAGATTTACTAAAACAAATTGGAATTGAAAATGATGCATGTATTATTACTACAGTAGGTACCTCAATCAAAGTTTATCTGTATGAATCTAGGAAATTAGTAGATCAAAATATTTATGGAATTTTGATTCAATGTTTGTTATATTTAACTTTTAGTCAATCTAAGATAATTTTTTCACTATGTTTATGTGTGATTTTTCAATAAAATTTTAAGGAATCATATCTAAAAGTGGTGAAATGTATTTTATGTTACATGAAGGGTTCATCAAAATATAGTTTATTTTATTCTTCTAGAATGGATTTTACACTCACAAGATACTCAGATGCTAACATTAGAAGATATAGGTTATAAAGGAAGCATACTTATAGAACATTCAATTTCTTAATATAAGTTTTAGTTTAATGGTCTAACAAGAAAAAATATTCTACAGTAAAGTCCATTGATGAAGATGAATATGTTAAAGCTAATTTTTTTAAGCTCATGTGTTGTGGATGCAACAGAAAGTCATGGATTTTGATTTGAAATTAATTCAAAATTCAATTTATTTTGATAATAATGGTTAGACTTCGTTACCTAAAATCCTAGTACATTACTCACGAACTAAGAACATAGATATAATACACTATTTCCTAAATTATCACACACAAATAGAGTTATAGTTATTGAATTTATATGGAAAAAGTCATCTTGATGATATTTTTACCAAACCATTGATTTATGATAGATTTAAATTCATTAAACATAAATTTGGAATGATCAATATAAGGTAATTCTTAATTCATTGCTTGTTTAGCCCATCTCCTGGCATTGAAAAACTTTTATAAAAAGGGGGTGGTCATTCCTTTTAAAAGTTTATTAGATTTTTATATATTATTTATTTATATATATTTTATAATTTAAATTTTATATTCATCAAAAATACATATAATTAAAGTTTTTAATTTCATAAAACTTAATAATCTTAAGTCTATTTAATTATGATCATTATTAATTATTTTGTTTAAGTTGTGTGAAAAAGATTTTTTGGAGTATTATATATAATTCATAACTTTATGACAATAGATCATAATAAATTTTCATTTGAATTTTCACTGGAACCATCTTCAATATAATAATGTTCATACAAAGTCAATAGAGGACAACTTTCATGAAAATGTTCAATTTTCTTCATCTTATTTTTCATTTTTAACCTTATTTTTAATAATCTTTGAAAGGAGATAAAGGATTTTCTTGCTTATAATTTCTTAATGAAAAAATTATTCAAGGGGGAGAGTTATCTATATTTAATAGATTATACATTAAACAGCTTAAAATAACTATACTTTCGAATAATTGATGTTAAAAAGGAAGTTTTTATTTTTTTCAGTATGCTCTGATTAAAATCATGTAGAGGGGGATAAATCTTAGAAAATAAATTCCTTGTAAAATATTTTAAACCTTTTATTTAGGGGGTTATTAGTTTAAGTTATTTACTTTACTTTATCCCAAATGAGTAGAAATTTAAAAAATTCAATGGACAATAAATATAATAAAAATTATAAGTATTATGTTTTTGATAAATCTTGAGATTTTTTTTTAAAAACACAATGAAGAGGAAATTATTTTTTAAAATTACAAAGGAAGGTAATTTTTTTTGAAAATAAAAAATGGGGAGAAAAATAAGATAAATTTCAAGTTTTTAGTTTTTAAAAAAGGGGGATAAATTTTTGAAATTGATAATATTTTATTTTTTTGATAAAGGGGGATATTTAACCTACTTTTTTTACTTTAGACTAATGATTTTATTTTGGAATCTTGTATATAAAAGGGAAAATGTTTACTTTCTTATAATTTATAGGAACTATTACTTTAAGATTTATTTGAACCTATCAATTTTACATGCATGTATTGTTACTTAAAAAAAGGGGATATTGTTGAGTAATGACTTCAATGGTTCATTTTTTTGAAAGTCACAATACAGTTAATAATAAATTGATATAACATGATGTTTTTGTTTAATTTTTTTTATTTAATGAAAATATAGTAAATAAATTTCCAAATATTTAGGTTAAAAAGATAAAAATATAGGTAGAACATGCTTTATATAAACTTAAACACCCCAGATGTATAAGAACAATATTGGTGTAAGAATTAATTCATCAAATATATGAGAAGTAATGTTGAGTCCATTGGAAGATGATGCGGATGCTTCTAACACAGTTACAAATTACCCCTACAATTTTTAGATTAGATTGTTGGAGGTTTTCTTATAAAAAGACAACTATTTCATGGATTAGAAGTATAACTATAACTATAATTATACAAATAGATACAAATTATTTTTTAATCTTGGAATATATTTTTATTGAGTCCATTTATGATAGTTTTAGTTTTTTAAGAGTCTCACTTAGATCATCCGTTTTTGATTATATCATTATAAATGATCTAAGTTTTCTTACTATTATTGTTTTGTTTATGATGGTTGATAAAGGATTCCGAGGAGAAGAAGACTATGTTGGGTTATTCCAAACCCATGTGATCAAGGAATTTTGAATATTATAAGAAAGATATTGGTTTGATCCTATGTCATCGAGGGATTTTGAGGATATGAAGACATACCTTCCGATAGTTTTAAAGTCGGTGATAACTTAGTTTATGTTTGAATAAATTCCTTATAATTTGGTTAAAAGTGTGTTTTTAATAATATACTTTAAAAGATTATTTGGATTGTAATCTAAAAATCCATATTATTATTTTCCAGTGTGTAAACATTTTACATTCTTATATTAATCATATTTTTTAATACATCTGACAAAATGAATCTTAAATGTATTTAAAAAATTTATAATCACTCATATTTCTATTGAATTTATATTAATTCTAACAATTACAATAATTTTTATATTTTTACTCTAATAAACTATGGGTTAATCAGAATATCATTACTTCTGGTAATTTTACACATTGAGGCATATGAAAATTATAAGTTAATTTTTAGACTAAAATTCATCCCTTGTTGTAGGTACCCAACCCTATCACATTTTAGAAAACACTTAGTTTCAGAATTGGTCTCTACGTTTGAGACAAAGCCTAAATTTCATATTTATTTTCTATTGTTTTTTATCAAAATTACACATCTTAGTTTACTTAAAGCATTCATGTAATGGATAAATGTTTTTTTGTGATGTCCTAGACCCGGTTCACCCATTGATAATCGAACCCAGTTGGCCACATGGACTCAAGAATGCCTCCCTATATGCTAGAGGCCGTCAACTAAAAGAATGTTTCTATGATGGTATAGTGGGGAGAATATTCCATTTTTATCAGTGTGGATCAAAATATTCATACATATATCATAAATAATATAATTTATAGTAGAATTAAACCACTCATATGATATAAATCAGACATAAATAACATAAAGTTTCATGTAAAAAAATAATGATGCCATTTCTATAATAAAGGGGAAATAAAAAATACATGAAAAGAAAAAAAAGCATATACAAAAAAAGAAAAATATCCCATGAGCATACCAAGCACTGGTGCATTCATCTACTACCAAGCTACCATCCTAACAAATATTAAGAATTAATAACCATAAACCTAACTTTATCCCTACCTATATCAAAGATGTACATATAAGTACCAATTGGTGGCCCCAAAAGGGTGTGAGTAAAACTCAGTATTCCATAACCAATAGTGTCTATAACTAATCTAGTTTATGAATATAGAAAGTAAAAACGTGAATGTATATCAAAAGTATAGTAATAAGATAAATACAACCCATGTCATGCTCTGAATCATGATGATATTCCTGGCCAACCATACCTACTTAGGCCTATGTTGATTGTCTCTAAGTATGTGATCATTAATTTGGTCAAGGTCCAAGGAATCATAATCAAGGTGTCCATGTAATAATAGTAGTGATGTAAGACCCAAGGAGAATCCAAACCATCCTTGAGCATATAAAGTAAATCCAAATCATAGTAATAAACTATAAATCCTAGATATAGGGGTCTAAGTGTAATACAAGGTATGTAACCTTGTAATTCCACAAGAAAAGTATCTAATTTAGTCTATGGAGCATGAACAAAGTAATCCCTGGATAAGCATGGATGGATCCCAAAAAAATAATCCAAGGTATTACGTGTTCAATGAAGTTAATTTGAATCTAAGGATATAGTCCAAGGAATTATAATTTTTGAAGATGGAGGATGGATCCATAACACCATTACAATAAAGATATCAAATAGAAAAAGACAGAATTCCAAGGTGGGTTCTCCCTTGGAAATAGCCTCGATAAATTAGTGTGGCATTTTCTGACTCCTTAATTCATCATCTAGGGAATCCAATACTAGCTCAAGTATGACCACTAAATTGAAAGGAAACATTTATATAAATAAAAACCTTAAATTTAATTAGTAAATATAGTCCTTGTAGTGTTATTAAAATTAGAGTTCATTACGATTCTTGTGCATTAGTCTTTTCACACAGAAGTGATAAAAATGGACAAGTAAAGGATACTTTTAATTTTACATTCTATTATTTCAATTTCTAAATTCTCTTAAAAATGTAAAAAAATAGGTCAAGTGATATTTTCATGCCACTTACAATTCATTAAATCAATTTAAACTTTATATCTATCAAGTTAAAACCCAAACACACCCAAGTGGTGTTTTGGCTAATTTCATACATTGGTCATCAAGGGTGTATAACATAACACACCCATGTGGGTGTTTCTTATTGAAGAATAAACCTCATACAATTTCAATGGTTTTGATAATGGTTCTAGTTCATGATCAATGAAAATAATTTATCTTGTTTCATGTTTAAGGGGCAACTAAAGGAAAGTCCGGTGTGCAGAACAATGAAAATAATTTATAAATGATGAGACTTTTAGGGAAAAGATATAGACCACATAACTTATACCTATAGATAAATAATAATTCAGTATTGGAATATGATTTAGTATAGAATGATAGAAATTAGATAAACTAGATAAAACCCTAAAAATAGGGCATATTATCTCGCAGAGAGATAACACTGAAGTTGAGAAGATAAATCGAGAAAAGAATCAAGAGGAATTATAGACTTATTGAGAGTGATCCAACACAAATGATGGTGATAAATTTCAATTTTTTTATAGAGGATGTATCTCAAAACCTTGGTTTGAGAGGAAGAGAAGAGCTCCAATGGTCCGTTTCTATGGAATAATGAAGGAGGAAGAGGTGGATTAAGGTTTAAAAGGATTGAGGTAAAAATGAAAATTTCACCCTTTTTAAAGGGAGTCATGTTTTGGTCACATGATTAGACTGAACATGATCCAACCATGTTCTAGTATTGTCCCTATGGTATACATCCTTTCATGGCTAGGCACATGTTAAATCAAACCATGAATAACACATGTGGGGAAACTATCTAATGGCTCCACCCCTTCACACAGCTAGGTAGACAATTAAAAGAAACAACACAAAAACTGTGTGAGTTACAGATGAAATTTATTATAGGTTTTGAATGACCATTAAAACCACCTTGAATAGTTAAAATAATGATGACTCTCTATTTATGGGTAACACAATTGATCTTCATGATTAATACTAACCATGCACCAACCAAACACCTCACCCTATTCCTATAAAACTATAAATTAGGGATTTTCACAAGCCTGAATTATATTTAATCTTAACTAAAAACCTTAGTAACTTTTATTAGAGTAATAAAAGAGATTTATAATTAATTAAAGTATTCATACCTTAAAGTAAAACAAATATATTATAGCCTCCCCTCCTTAAATCAACTCATCCCCAAGTTTCCCTTATGAGGGAGGTTGATCTATATCCATGAATAACTCTAGACACTAAGAATGTATATCGACCTCTCTCTCCTAGGTCTCATTCTATACACACCTATGATACTATAAAACCAAAAATAGAGGAACTACCACCCACAAATATCCTTGATTCTACAATCAACTATATAAATGAGATACTCCTCAAAATAAGATCCTCCTCTAACTCAACTTCCTTAGGATCAAAAGCATGAGATGAGTCCGAATGATATCAATAGAGCTAAGAAACATGAAAACATCATGCATAGATATATACCACTAAGTAATAGTTATTAAAAATTCCACCATCCCGACCCTCTTTAGGACCTCAAAAGGTCTGATGAATCACAGAGATTTCTTTCCCTACCTCCTAATCCATTGATGACCCAACCTAGGGGAAATCAAAAGAATACTCAATATCCCACCTCAAAATCTATAGACCAGTGACTATGATCAACAAAATACCTATACCAATATTTAGTGGTGTCCATATGATTCCTTATCAACTATACAAACTTTTATTTCTCTTGAATGAGACATAGTCACAATAGCACTGCATCCCTTGACTCTAACCAACATAAAGCTAGTCAGAATGACATATCATATATGTCCTCATAGGTATATATATGTATAGTTACTTGGAAAATATTATTATAAGGTAAATAAAAAAGAGGTAAATTTTTTCTCCAAAGAACCTCCAAAATCAAGGACACATGCTCGAATCATGTCCTCTAATACCTATATAGTACACTCAGATTGACCGTTGGTATGTGGGTGATAGGCCATGATCACCCATACAGTATAACCACCACAAGGTTATTTTTGGTAAAACCATTATAAAATACATTGTGAATTCATCCCATTTCCAATATAGTATGAGTAACGACTATAAAAGACCAATATTCCACTGGTTTTTCACCTTCACCTACTGATAGTGAGAACACCAAGTAACAAAAATTACTATATCCTTTTTCATCCCTGACCACCATCACTAGGGGAATAATTCATGGTATATATTTATGTGTCTAAGATTTACTACCCAATTATAAAAATGATATTCACACATTAATTCGTATCACATTTATGGTAGAACCCATATATGCCCATAAATACACAATATCTCATTCTCATCAATGACCCAACCAAGTGTTAGTTAATCATAAGAAACACTCTCCCTTAGGACTGAGCCTTTGAGATCAGAAAGATGTCTCATAATTAATTGATCCAAAAGTGAATAAATAATTGATATATATATATATATATAAGTATAGGATTCCCCTGATTCTCTTGAAATTCAATATGTTTCTTATAAAATCAATCCATACACCACCAATCATTATTAGCTTCTTGAACAACCTATGTCCGAGTCTTCTAACTTAGAGTATCAACCACTGAATTTACTTTCCAAAGCATATGAGAAAATCAAAATAAATACACTAAAGGTATTCATCCTATCTTCACCTTATAAGGTTAAAATCCCACTAAGTGAATATGTATTTAATAATTTTATGGTTTGTGTATACTATAAACCATTATACCAACAAATAATGTCTTCAACAACATAAAACATAAAACACTACTTCTAGATATTGATCATTTTTTTTCATAATTGTGCTCATGAGGCCTCAAATAGAGAGACCCATACACCATGAATCATTCCACTTTCATCAAAATGGTTTACATACTAATACTTGATGCATAAAAAAAATACTATATAGCATATGTGAGGATTAGGTAGAATTTGGATTGGATATGAGGTTAGCCTTTCTTTCAACTCCAAAATTATTTTTTTCACAAGATTCAAACCATAAAAATTTAACACCCTTCTTTATGAAGCATATAAAAGGTGTTACATGGCATTATAAGGCCTAAATTAAATGCCGATAGTTATCGATCAACCCTAAGAAACTCCAGATATAAATAATGGTCTTGGGTTTCACCAAAGAAACCATGACTCTCACATTATCTGTATCCATAAATACCTCTAATTATGATATAATGTGACTCATAAAGTGAACTTTATTGATCCATAATTTTATTTTTATGAGTTCAGTAAATAGAATATGATCTATTAATTTATTCAGTAAGATTTTATAATGTTTATCATGATCATTATGGGTTTGTGAATATACTAAGATATCGTCCATGAACACCACTACAAAGTAATCCAAGTATGAGCGGAAATCCTGATTCATCAAGGCCATAAAAATAGATGGCACATTTTTGAGACCAAAAAACATTACCAAATACTCATAAAGGCCATATGTTCTTTAGAAAGATGTATGTGGTATATTATAATTCCTAACTCTTAACTGGTGATTTCCTGATCTCAAATCAATTTTCAATAAAAATATAGGCCATTAAATCTAATCAAAGAGATATTCTATAAAAAAAGTGGGTATAAGTTCCTAATTGAAAGTTGATTCAACTAATGGTAATCCATACATAGCCTGAGGGTCCCATTCACCTTCTTAGTGAAAATCACAGGTGAACCCCATGGATAAGTATTGGTTCATATATACCCTTTAGATTCTAGGTCCTCTAACTACCTCTTGAGTTCCTAAAGATCAATATGAGTCATTTTTTATCGAGGAATAGACACCATTGATGATCCTAGAATCAAATAAATGGTTAATTATACCTCTATATCATGAGGTAGTCATAAAAATTTATAAGGTAATACATCCATGATTCTCTCTACCACTAGGGGAAAGATAACCTATTTTACTCCTTGATCATTCAAAAAAAGTCTAGAAATATGGGTATATGGTTCAACCAACTCATGATGATTAGGTCTATAATTAATCTCCTAGAAATCCCATTTCTCTTTACAAATATAGTTACCATCCTCAGGTGACGATAAGGACACCTGTTGGTGATAATAGTCAATATAGGTGCAATAGGGAAAAAATACTTACCTATAATGATATCGAATCCTATCATCTCAAGGATTAAAAGTCTCCATAAGAAATGATAAATACCAATCTCTATGGGGAACTCCTTACATTGGAATGAAATTTTAGATCATATTACCAAAGGAGTGTCATGGGTCATCACTCTATATAAATACTCAATTTTTAGCCCAATACTTTCCATAATAGCCATATATATAAATGAATTATAAGATCATAGATACTAAAGTTAAGGATACACACATCATACCTATCATTTTAGATGTTTTGATACTCTACTCCTTAGGCATAGGTTGTACTATATGTAACTAGATAGATCCTTAGACCTGAGCTACAACCTGAATATCCTAAGTAGGTAAGATATCTTGGTGCTACATATCATAAGTCTAGATTCCCTAACCACATCTACCTCCTTATCATGTATGACAAATATTACTCTAGCTACCAACCTGGTATGGAGCTACTAATCCTGCTCCAAAAAATGGAGTTGGTGTGGAGCCTCACCCACTATAAACTAGATGAAAATTCTTGAAAATTATCTTGAGGATTCCCATTAGACTACTAGATTGACACTCAACTCGATCCCTATTTTGCTGAGACTTAATGTGACCTTACCTTCCACACCGATGCCATATAATATAAATAACTATATGAATACTTTGGTCTCTATTTCTCTAATGATAAGGCTCATGGTGACGCTTCCTGCCATTGGATGAAACACTACCACATCTCACTTTTGAACCATTATATCCTATATCACCATATTCCCTCAAACTGTACTTATAGATAAGGGTCTAGTTTATAATTTATAAAATAATATCCAATAATAATACCATCACATAATATTATATGAAATACTTAATCCCATTCTCAAATTTTCTCTATATCGATAGATTAACCCCAATAAATAATAGTAAAAAATGTTGAAGCTCAGTGAAGTGAGATAAATAGTCCATGATGTACATAATACCTTTCTCCAAGTGTAAAAAATATATTTTTAAATCAGCTATCAGTGTCTCTAGAAATAAGTATCTATAGAAGATAGATTAGAAATCCCTCCAGAACTGATCCCAATGTTGACCTTCCTGATTTAGAACATCCCACCAATTCTTGGAGGATCCCCCAATAATGTAAACCACAATCTTGAGCCTCCATTTTATAGGTGTCTCTAAAACCTAAAATATTTCTAGAATATCCTATATCCACGACATAGAATCCTAGAGGACACTATACCCTAAAACCTTAGGTGGACGGTGCTTCTATAACTCTCAGATCAACTCATCTATAGTTAGTGCAGGTTGAGAATTTCCCTCTATAGAATGCACTAGTCATAGGAAACACTCTATACAATGAGAATCAATGCCAAAACTTGTAAAAATTAGAGTTTCTGTTGGTGGAACTACCAGTGGGTTAGGTCCCAACACCTTAGGAACATGGTCATTTCCACCTTCATAGTGATTAACCTGAGGCTTTCATGGAGGAATATATCTAAAATTCCATTCACACACCTAAAAATAAGATAATAAATAGAAATTATTACTTACAATAACAATAAAGGCCTAAGGTTTTATAGTCTAAGATATACTAACCCATCTACACAAATATATAGTGAGGACATTAGTAACATTTCAAACTTTCAACCGAAGAGGTTCCATTACATGGAGTTTCAATTGAAATTTATAAAGGAAAACACTATTTATGTTGTAATTGGAATCTATATTTAATTGAAACCAATTCTTTCATGATTCGGAATTTAACAAATTTTATAATATCTTATGAACCAATTAGATGAACTACCATTACGATGTTTTAAATTCCTAAATTTTATAATTTACAATTGGGACTTCATGTAACTATAAATAGACCTGTTACATAAGGTCATAGGATGTAATAATCCACATATGATGATCCAATTATATGAATTTGGATTCCAATGTTTTAGAGGCACAAAATTTATATATTATAATTGACATCCATTTAATCACAATCAACTAATGTTTCAACTCATATAATAGTATCAACATAAAAGAAACATGCTATAATTAGTTAGTTTAGGTTCCACCATTAAGTAATGTAGGAAAAAACCATTTAGGTTGATGTAGAAAATTTAAGTAACCAAATATTTCTCTCCTTTCAGTAAATGTTAGTAAATTTATAGATACAATAATCAAGAAACATATAATAATAAACTAGAAATTTATGTAATGAAATAAATATGGCATGACATATTCATGACATATAAATCCTTAGGTGGTTATAATGTTTCATGAACAATTATTCCTTTCCATACTGAGCCAAGGGTAAAAATCAATAATCATATCAAAATCACAGGTCATGTGCATCAAACAATGGTAAAAAAAGTACAACCATAATAGGAAAAAATGAAGAACACAAAGTCCCATCCCTAGAAACTTGGTTTTCCCTCCGTATATAGGTTAGGAAATCCTAGGAATATGCTTATTACCAAATTTTTACACTTCTTAGTATACTACCCAATATCTACAAATAGTAAGGAAAAGAAAAGAAACCTCCAATACAAATTTTTGACATCTCAGACATGAATCACTCATAAGTAACTGGACCCAGTTGGCCATAAGGACTCATGTGCACCTCCCCATATGCCAGAGGATGTTGACTAGTAGTTAGGGTAATTGATGGTATAGTGGGTAGATTATACCATCTATATTATAGTGGATCACAATAATGATATATATATATATATATATATGTAAACAACAGTGGAAAAATAAAATGGAAAATGGAAGTAAACCATGAATATGATATTAATAAAACCTAAATAATAGTCAAATTAATATAAAAAATGAGGACATATTTTCTATAAAAAAGGTGAAATAAGGCATACATGGAGGAAGGTTTAAAAAATAATACATGTAATACAAAAGAAACAAGAAGTATAAAAACTATGTTGTGATCATCCTAAGCACTGGTCCAGTTATCTCCGATGAATATACCATCCTAATGAATATCAATCATCCATAGCTAGAAACTTGCCTTTATCCCTAACTGCATCCAAGAAATATTTTTGAGTAATAATCAATAGCCTAGAAATGGTGTGATTAAAACTCTATAGGCCACCAAAAAAAATGTATATAATTGATATAATCTGTGAATATAAAAAAATAATAGTGTGCATGCATATCAAAAGTAAAGAAACAAGATAAATACAACCCTTGTCATGCTCAGGCTCCTGATGGGATTCCTAACCAACCATTCATGCTTCGACCTAAGTCACGTGACTCTAAGTATGTGGTCATTAATTTGGTCATGTTCTAAGGAAACATTATCAAGGTGTACGTGTAATAATAATAGCGATGTTGGACATAAGGAGAAACCAAGGAACCATGACCTTGGAATGTTGATACATATCACATCAATAAACTATATATTCTTTCTATAGGGGTCTAAGTGTAATCCAAGGGATTAACCCTTGGAATTCCATTATAAAAGCCTCTAACCAAGACCAATTAGTACATATAAAGTAATACCTATCTAAGCATGATTGGATCCCAAGGTGGTAATCCAAGGAATCACATATTTGAGGACATCAAGATGAATCAAAGGATTATAATTTTTGAATATAGAGGATGGATATGTGATACCATGTTGAAGTATTTATCTAATATACAAAGACCAAATTATAATGTGGTTAACTTCCTTGGAAACCGGATCGATTAATTGTGGTGGAATCCTATGATTGATCAAGGTATTCCCACCAGAATCCAAGGATGGATCAAGCCTGACCACTCCTTTAAAATTAAAATATCCATAAAAATTAGGCACCTTATATTTAACCAGTAAACACAGTCAACTTTGTTTTATTCTAATTAAAATTCATTAAGATTCATGTATATTAGTCCTTTCACTTAGAAGTAATAAAAAGGGCCAAGTGAAGGACACTTTCCAATTTACATTCCATTTGTTCCATTTCTAAATTCACTTAACAATTTCAAGAAGGGATAAATTGATATTTACATTCCACTTACAATTCATTAATTTTTTTCCATTTATCTTTATCAAGATTCAAGAAAAACACATCCAATTTGCATTTTATGTAATTTAATGCAATGGTCATCGAGGTCATATAACAAGACACAACCAAGTAGGTGTTTTATGTTGATATATCTACCTCTTACAATGAAAATGAGTATCATAAATGGTTTAGGTTGTGGTATACACAATTAATTTAATAATTTTCATGTTTAAGGATAAACACATGAAAATTGTTTCATGTGAAAAAATTAGAATAATTTATAAACCATGAGGCTTTTATGAAAAATTTATAAACCACATGCCTTATACTGATAGACAAATTGTCGTCTAGTATTATCCTTTGATTCAGGTTGGAACAAGAGAAATTTGAGAAAATAGAAAAACACTCTAAAAATATATCATATTATATCTCATGCATATAACACCAAATATGGTAAGAGAAATGAGAAAATAAGAAAGAGGAGTGATGTCACGACCCATACCATAGGGCCCGTGCCGTGACTACCCCAAACCCACCTTCCATAGGCTAGGGGCTGGTGACTAGCACCAAAGGCGTAAATCCCTATAACAGGGAAGAAATTTCCTTAATAACTGTAACCAAACACAACAGAGTACAACTAGAAGCAAACACTAAGTAAAAACTATATAAAAAAAGAGAGTTCTGGAAAGTAAAAAGTGTCCGGAAATACAAGCCCAACCACAAAGTACGAGTACAAGTGAAAAAGGGACAAAATGGATGAATGGTGAAAGTAGCTCCTGGATCGTCCATCACGGATCCTACCTAAAGGGTAGGTACAGATAGCCTCCTCAGCACTCCACATCCGTCAAACTCCTCTATGTACCGTCTCATCGTAAGGTCCACCTCTGGGTACCGTTCAGTCCTGGTGCTCTCAGCCTCCATCAGTGCTTTCCGTCGTCTTCATCCAACACAACAAGGTGCGGGCATAGCCCATGCATGGGTGAGTATAACGATAATCAATAGGGACCCTGAGACTCTCAAGGTCTCACAAAATCCAACAAGGATAAACCATAAAGTATGAAATCTAGAGATAAGCACACTTAGGTATATGCCCATACATATACCTAAGTTATCAAGTAATCCATCTCGTTCATGAGGAAACACAAAAGTTGCTGACTCAGTTCACATAGGTATACAACTTTTGTAGAGTGATAGAGATGATCAGATGTAGTCACTGATTCATCTAAGCTGTCAGACCCACATAGGATCCCGGATCTGCAGTTGGAACTGTTGGACCCACACAGGATCTAGGAAAAGTAGTCGGAGCTATCAGACCCACACAGGATCGAGGACCAGCTAAGCTGTCGGACCCACATAGGATCCAGGACCAGTAGTTGGAACTATCGGACCCACACAGGATCCAGGAATAGTAGTCAGAGATATCGAACCCATACATGATCCAGGACCAGCTAAGCTGTTGGACCCACACAAGATCCGGGAGCAACAGTTGGAACTGTCAGACCCACACAGGATCCATGAACAGTAGTCAGAGCTGTCAGACCCACACGGGATCCTGGACCAGCTAAGCTGTTAGACCCACATAGGACCCAGGACCTTCTATTCTGTTAGACCCACATAGGATCCAGGAACAAAACTCAGAACTGTCGGACCCACATAGGATCCAGGAACAGTCGTCAAAGCGTAGCCAACAGTAGGGTTTCCACAAAGTACGCTTGATTCTGGGAGGGTCTGCTCCTCAAGCCATGTGTCGGCACATCAACTGCCACCAAGTCCCATAGATAAGTATCTCAATGTTCTGTCTCACCATAAGAAGCTCAACGGGACAGACGGTGCGTCAATCAGACACCCGGTCTGAGAGTTATTGACATTTCTATTCTGAGGGCCCGGTTGGATTTAGGTTCAATCCAATCCAACTGTACCACTACTGCAACCAAACCTCAAGTGGGGTATTCCAAAAGAATCTTCTCACTCCAAGTTTTCCATCACCACAGACGGTTCGTCAAACGGACGTCTGGTGCAAAAGATATGGCCAAAGAAAGTACAGGGGTCGGTAGTGGTCCCGGGTCCGGTTCGACCCGGTCGGACCGACTCAGCCCATACCAGTCTACGCCGACCCGGTATGGGTCGACCCAGTCTGACCTGTAGGGTCTGACCTGGCCCGTGTGGCAGGTCAACCCACTAGGTTCAGCTCTATCCGCTCGGCCCGACCCAGCGGACTATGGGGGCGATTCGACATGGTGGTCACTGCGTCGGCGACTAGGCACAAAGGATAGGGGCCGATTCGACCAACATCACCAGGGGTGCGGCTCAGGTGACTCGGCCCGGAAGGCCGAGCTGGTTCGGCCAGTGATGCCGCGAAGGACGCCGCATGCTATCTCGGGTGGACGGCGCGACTCGACCGGTTCAGTTAGAAGCTGGGGTGCGGGCAGGCTATGCGGGGTGTGGGTGGAACACGAGCATGCCGTCTGGGTGCGGGGCAGCGCGCTGTCAGGCCACAGGGCGAGAAAGAAGCATGAGGGTGAGGCCGGATGGGTGTCGGGTAGTGCACGGGCAGGCCGGCGGGGTGCGCGGCCGAGCAATGGGGAGGTAGGCCGGCGGGGTGCGGGCAGCGCGCGGACAGGCCAGCGGGGTGCACAGGCAGCGTGCGGGTAGGCCAGCGGGGCGCGCGGGCAGTGCGCGGGCAGGCGGCTGGTGGCGTCCAGGCATGCCAGTTTGGCGCGGCTCGGGCCGATGTGGGCCGATGGTGTTCGACCGGGATCAATGGTGTTCCACGGGGGTGTCGAGGTTTGTAGAGGCCATGGGTAGCGTGACCTTTTTTGTTGCTGCCTTCGTCACCTCGTTGCCGCTTCGAAGATCACGACATGGAAGAAAACAAACAGAGGGTTTCAGACAATGTTAGGTTGGCCCACACCCTCCGCGTTTAGGGAGGTATAATTTGCCTCATTAATAAAAGTAAATGATCAATAAAATGTCCTCAACAATCCCTTTTTATCCGATGAGGAATATAAGAAACAGGTATAATAATATATAGCAATAAACCCCCTACCTTGCTCGTAGTTGGTTGAAGTTGGCACAAAAAGGCAAACATCGTTCATTGAGGGAGTCGAGGAAGAAGACATAGAGGATCATCATTCATCGTGTCTTCCAAGCACTTCCAAACCTGGGTTGCGTCGGCTTGTTGACGACACTCCACGTCAGTAGGTGTCCAAGGAAGAAGTCAAAGAAGGTCGGCGTTCTTCATTTTTCATTGGAGAAGGTGAAATCCTCCAAGTGTTGGGCATCGCGTCACTTTTCCAGAGTTTTGTTGCTTGGTGAAGTCGTCCCAAAACCTCACCCCAAGCTTCCTTTAAATAGAAGAGGGAGGGAGGTAAGTAACGATCGTTGGAATTTATGACGGTTTATTTATTAAAAACCTTCCTAAATTCCAACGACGCAGTTACAAAAAAATAAAAGGAGTAAGCCAATTAAGTTACGCTGGCGCAATTTAGGAGGTGTGTTGGCTTTATTTAATGGGAGGATTCCAAGAGGCCCCCCCTCATTAATTAGTGGAGTTGAGAGGTTTTCCTCTCCTCCCATTAATAGGGGAGTTAAGCCCCGTGTGGTCCCCACCTCATTTATCCTCACATGGGAGGTTGAGTTTGGGTGGGCCCCACCACCATAACCTCTCATGAGAGGTTAAGGTGTTGTGGCCCCACCTCCAACTCCCTTGAGGAGGTTTTAACTTCCCAACCTCCACATGGCAGCTAAAATTAAAATAAAGTGTTAACTCACTTTATTTTATTAATTTTTTCATAAAAACTCAAAATTTAACTTTTACTCTCGACCAACTTCCGTCAAGGTGAAAGTCTCCTTAAGCTAATACTGGAATTGCGAGTTCAACGGTGCCATCAGATTTAAATTCCGAGCACCGGTTCAAAAGTTACAAAACTCCGCTTACGCGTTTACTAAATGTACCCAAATATTTTTTTTCAGAAAATTATTATCAGTCACCCTCGACTTGCGCCGGTCGAGGTTAGGTTATTCCTAGGTGAAACACAACCCAACAAACCCAACAATACTCTTGGATTTTCAATCTGAGTTACCGTTTAGATGTTATGAATTTCATAATAAAATAATTGTCAATTAATTATTTTATTTTCGGCCAAAAACTAACTTTATCTGGTGGCATGAACCAGCCAAAGTTATTATCTGCTTAAAGAAAGCATACACTCACAAGTTCAGCAGTGGTCTCATATTTTAAATCTGAGTTACTGTTTTTGAGTTATAAGAATTTGAAAAATAAAATAATTTATTTAATTATTATATTTACGATTATGCCATTTTTGGGTTTCCACATAGGAGGCCTGCACCGACTAATCTTAGGTCGCACCTAGGTTAAAGCCGCCATCCTGAGTGAAACAGTTCCATCAGATTTCTGATTTGAGTTACCGCTTAAGATTTATTTCTCTTTTTCAGGAAAACTGCTTACGCGTGTTAACTTAAGCTTAACAAAAACTTCGAAGGATCATTCCGGGCACTCTGGGACTCGGAATCACGCGCCGTCAGATTTCGCAGACCCATAAAATTCCCATTTAATTAAAAAAAATTACATGGAAATTCTGGGTCCTAAAATTATCCTCACCTCAAGACTCTACGTCCCCGTAAGCCACAACTCACAACTAAGGGAACAAGTGGGGGTAATAAACATGCATCTGAGCCTCCTGCTCCCCATTTTCACTCCTGGAGGTTCCCGTGCTGCCAACGAACGTGCACTAGTGGTATCAACCATTCACGAAGAACCCTCTCATATTGATCCTCAATCTATACTGAAACCTCCGTAAAAGATTACCCATTGTCAATGTCCAGCTCGCCATGGTCGATAATGTGGGAAGGGTCGTGCACGTATCTCCTCAGCTGAGATACATGGAAGACGTCGTGTACCCAGAGAAACTGAGGTGGAAGAGCTAAGTGGTATGCCACCTCACCAACTCTGTTGATGACCTGAAAAGGTCTGATTAATTTCGGAGATAAATTTCCTCCTTGGCCAAATCTCCATAGACCTCATCGAGGTGAGACCCGTAGAAATACGTGGTCGCCATCCTCAAACTCTAGAGGTCTCCATCTCCTATCAGAATATGAATTCTGTCTGCTCTATACAGTCTGAATCTGCTCCTAGATAACCTGCACCTTCTCCGTGGTAGCTCGTACCATCTCTGGTGAGTAGGAAGTGGGCCGACTTGTTGAGTCGGTCGACGATCACCCAAATAGAGTCATGTACCCTGGACGTACGTGGAACACCCGTCACGAAGTCCATGGATATCTCACCCCTCTTCCACTTTGGGACCTCTAAAGGCTGAACCAATCCTCCTGGTACCTGATGCTCCGCCTTCATGTGCTGAAAAGTGAGGCATCGAGAGACAAACTGCGCTACTGCCTTCTTCATACCTGGGCACCAGTGCTATCATCGAATGTCCTGGTACATCTTCGCCACTCATGGATATAACGCTGGAGGGGATGTGTGAAACTCTCTCAACACTTCCTCCTGAAGTGAAACTAGCACCATAGTATGTCCTCTGAAGAGGATGACGTGCTCACCATCTTCAAAAAATCCATTAGGTGCCTGTCCTATGGATATATGAGCACGTCATGTCTCACAGTCAGTGTCCCCACACTCCGCCTCCCAGAATCACTAAAGAAGTGGGGGAGTAACTGTAAGAGACTGATGGAAGGCTGCTCCATCTCCATCCACAAAGGATATCTGTAAAGCAGCCAGCTGCTCTGTCGCCTCGCCTAGCAGCTGTATACAAGATCTCCAACTGAGTGCATCTGCTGAAATGTTCCCCTTTTTTGGATTATAGACTATCTCGATGTCATAGTCCTGGAGGAACTCAAGCCAACATTGTTGTCTTAGGTTCAGGTCCTTTTGAGAGAATATATACCTGAGACTCTTGTGATTAGAGTATACGGTAAAACGTTCACCTATAAGATAGTGCCACCACATCTTCAATGTGAAGACCACTACTGATAACTCTAGGTCATGGGTAGCATAGTTCTACTCGTGTTGTCTCAGCTACCGAGAACCATATGAGATCACTGCTCCCTCCTACATCGGGACACATCCGAGTCTAGTCCCTGATGCGTCGCAATAAAATACGTACCTTATGACTTCCTCTAGAAGCCTCAAGATTGGGGCACTAGTCAGCCTCTGCCTTAGCTTCTGAAAGCTTTGCTGGCATCTCTCCGACAACACAAAGGGTTTCCCCTTCTTCGCCAAAGCCGATAGTGGTGCAGCAACTTTGGAGAAATCTGGCATAAAGGTAAGTCCGACCGAATCATGAGTGATCGACTGCACCCTCTTATGCATGAGTCCATCCTGTGCTGCCTGAGTATTTCTTTTCGCCGACCAAGGAAAACCCCATCCCAACATTGTTGATAAACCATAACCTTTTTTCCTAATGCAATCAATCTGAGTGTGAACTGTGGATGTCAAGTCCAAACCCAAACTAACATCGTAAGGCCTCGACGCTGCCGGCAAGAGGTTTCAACTGAAACTCTTTCCTCAAGGGTCAGATTACACCATCGATGAAAGTGTGATTATCGAGTCTCCACCCAAAGGTATCTCCAGACGTGAGGGTCAAGTCAACAGTTTAACCAGAAACTCTAGGTCTTGGACAAGATTCATGGAAGGAAGGAATGATTGGTACAAATGTCTATTGTTACGATAGCTAGTAGTGGACACATACCATACCTCGAATCATTCCCAAAGCCTTTGGTTCGCACTCCATGACCTCATGCAGCTACTCTCTTCCCCTGTCCTCTAGCTCCCTGAGCCTGTTGGGTTCCACATAAGGGGTTAGTTGTAACATGTCAAAATGCAAACCACTTCATGCTGCTCTCCTAGCTCTCCTTCCATGTCTGCTACTCTGAAGATTCATCTGTCCTTATCATTTCCTCATCCCGAAACATTTTTACACACTCAAGTCTCTGATACTGACACCAGTTTCCTGCTTTCCCACTACTAACATTCACTGGTTGTATCCACTCAGCCAAAGAACATTCATCCACAAAGTTTCTCTCTAGCATCGTAACAAAATTAGGAATGCGTAGAGGAATTTTGCTGGCTCGGATGTCCTTTAAACACACCTCACTTGGAAGTTTGAGCCCTGAAGCATTGATCGTACCATATTCATCGAGTACCAGGAATGATTGGTATGCCTCGATAGATACTCAACTACTGACATGTCGTCCTGCCAAAGTTGTAGAAGTTCTAGGGAACTCTCAGCCACCTCCTCAAGCTAGTCCTTAGCCGCTTGTGGTTCGGGCTCATCTCGGAACTTGAGGTGTATCTGACGTTGAAACACGTGTAAGAAACTAATCCTACAAGTGTCCTCTATTGGTACCGCTGGTTGCAACTGCTGACCAACATGCAGTGATATAGATGACACACTACCCAGAGGTACTATCTCGGGTAATGATCTACATACCGAGGCCTCATCACTATGAGGACCATCCTCATGGTCACTCACTGAAAAAGTCTAGTATCTAAGATCACCATCTTCTCTACTAGTGTCTCAACTAGGAAACAAACTCTAGCAATCACCTCTAACCATCCCTCAGCTGCGTGGGAATCTGTCTCGCCTTGAAACCTTAGAGGCCCCTACTGCTGGAACTCGTACGATCGCGCTATGTCGATTTACATTGTATGCCAGTATAGTTGGTGGTATTTTCTACCCTATGGGTGGTTTTTCTGCTAGTACACCACCTGATGGTGCCAACAAAGTAAGAGTTCCATGCACCGAAGCCCCATCGCTCGGTGGGCCATCATCATGTACTCTCTAGAGAACCCTAACTGGATGTCTACGTTGCGGCATCCTGATAAGGAAAAGATTCTACATGGTCAATAAGTTATACCTGGTGAGCTGACTCAAAGATTTCATAAAGACGATTCTTGAAAACACACTCGTAATCAGTATTTTTATGAACTCAGTCGGAAATCAGAAGTCAGAGTCCTTTATATGGATACGTCGGCCGCCGAACCAACACTGGACTCCCTAGGCTGAAAGCACACTCAGTACTCTTAACACTATTGCTCCACAGAAAAGAAAGATCATAGTCCTAGGTTATGCAGTAGAACTGACTCCTCTGATACGAATTTGTCATGACCCGTCCCCTAGGGCCCGTTCCGTGACTACCCCAAGCCCGCCTTCCATAGGCCAGAAGCTGGTGACTAGCACCAAAGGAATAAATCCCTAAAACTGGGAGGGCATTGCCTTAATAACTATAACCAAACACAATAGAGTACAACTGGAAGAAAACACTAAGTAAAAACTGTATAAAAAAAGAGAGTGCTGGAAAGTAAAAAGGGGCCGAAAATACAAGCCCAACTGCAAAGTACGAGTACAAGTGAAAAGGGACAAAATAGATTAATGGTGAAAGTATCTCTTGGATCATCTACCACGTATCCTACCTGAATGGTAGGTACATATAGCCTCCTCATCACTCCACATCCATCAGACTCCTCTATGTACCATCTCATCATAAGGTCCACCTCCAGGTACCATCCATTCTTGGTGCTCTTAGCCTTCGTCAGCGCTGTCCGTCATCTGCATCCAACACAATGAGGTGCGGGCATAGCCCGTGTAGAGGTGAGTATAACGATACTCAGTAGGGACCTCAAGACTCTCAAGGTCTCACAAAATCAAACAAGAATAAACCACAAAGTATGAAATCTCTAGATAACCCCACTTAGGTATATGCCCATACATATACCTAAGTTATCAAGTAATGCATCTCGTTCACAAGGAAACACAAGAGTTGATGACTCAACTCACATAGGTATAAAACTTTTTTAGAGTGATAGAGATGATCATATATAGTCTCTGATTCATCTAATCTATCAGACTCAAATAGGATCCAGGACCATCAGTTGGAACTATCAGACCCACACAGGATCTAAGAATAGTAGTCGGAGCTGTCGGACCCACACAGGATCGAGGACCAGCTAAGCTATCAAACCCACATAGGATCCAGGACCAGTAGTTGGAACTATTGGACCCACACATGATCCAGGAACAATAGTAAGAGCTTTCGGACCCACACATGATCTTGGACCAGGTAAGCTGTCAGACCCACATAGGTTCCAGGACCAGCAGTTGGAACTGTCAGACCCACACAGGATCCATGAACAATAGTCGAAGCTCTCGGACCCACACATGATCCAGGACTAGCTAAGCTGTCGGACCCACACAGGATCCATGACCTGCTATTCTGCCAGACCCACACAGGATCTAGGAATATAACTAAGAACTTTCGGACCCACACAGGATCCAGGAACAGTCTTCAGAGCGTAGCCAGCCGTAGGGATTCCACAAAGTATGCTTGATTTTGGGAGGTTCTGCTCCTCAAGACATGTGTCTACATGTAAACTACCACCAATTCCCATTAACAAGCATCTCAATGGTCTGTCTCGCTATAAGAAAGTCAACGCGACAGACGGTGCATCGATCAGACGCCCGGTCTAAGAGTTATTGGCATTTCCATTCTGAGGGCCCGATTGGATTTAGGTTAAATCCAACCCAACCGTACCCCAAATACATCCAAATCTCAAGTGGGGTATTCCAAAATAATCGTATCACTCCAAGATTTCTATTGCCGCAGATGGTTCGTCAAACGGACGTCTGGGGCAAAAGATATGACCAAAGAAAGTACAGGGGTCAGTAGTGGTCCCGGGTCCGGTCCGACCCGGTCGGACTGACTTGGCCCATACCAGTCTGAGCCGACCCGGTCTGGGTCGACCCAGTCAGACCCACTGGGTTTGAACCGAGCCATGTGGCGGGTCAAACTGCTAGGTTCGTCCTGGTCCGCTGGGCCCGGCCCAGCGGACTGTGGGGGGAGATTCGGCTCAGTGGTCGCCGTGTCGATGGCTAGGCCCGGAGGCCGGGGGCCGTTTCGACCAGCATCGAGAGGGGCATGGCTCGGGTGACTTGGTCTAGAAGGCCAATCCGGTTCGGCCAGCAACGCCGCGAAGGACGCCGCGGGCCATCTCGGGTGGCCGGTGCGACTTGGCCGGAAGACGGGGCGCGGGCAGGCCTCGTGGGGCGCGGGCAGCGCACGGGCAGGCCGTCGGGGCACTGGGTAGTGTGCAGTCAGGCCACAGGGCGCGTGAGTAGCACGCGGGGGAAGTTGGCGGGGCGTTGGGCAGTGCGCGGGTAGGCCGGCGGGGGGTGCGGCCGTGCAGCGTGCGGGAGGACGACGGGGCACGGGCTGCACGCGGGAAGGTTGGAAGGGTGCGTAGGCAGTGCGTGGGCAGGCCGGTGGGGTGCACGTGCAACACACTGGCAGGCGGCCGGTGGCGGCCGATGGCGACCGGGTAGGCCAGTTTGGCATGACTCAGGCTGGTGCGGGCCTGCGGTGTTCGGCTGGGATCACCGGTGTGCTTGTGGGGTGGCAAGGTTCGCAGAGGCCACAGGTAGCGCGGCCTTTGTCGTTGCTGCCTTCATCACCTCGTTGCCGCTTTGAAGATCACCACATGGAATAAAACCGATGGAGGGTGTCAGACAATGTTAGGTTGGTCTGCACCCTCCGCGTTTAGGGAGGTATTATTTGGCTCATCAAGAAAAGTAGATGATCAATAACACGTCCTCAACAGTCCCTTTTTATTCGATGAGGAATATAAGAAAAGGGTATAATAATATCCAACAATAAACCCCCTACCTTGCTCGTAGTTGGTTAACGTTGGCGCAAAAAGGCGAATGTCATTCGTTGACAGAGTCGCAGAATAAGACGTAGAGGATCGTCATTTGTCGCGTTCGCCAAGAACTTCCAAACCCGAGTTGCGTCGCCTCATTGACGACGCTCCATGTCTATAGGTGTCTAAGGAAGAAGTCAAAGAAGGTCAGCATTCTTCGTTTTTCATTGGAGAAGGCTTAATCCTCCAAGTGTTGGGCGTCACGTCACTTTGCCAAAATTTCGTCGCTTGGTGAAGTCATCCCAAACCCCCCACAAGCTCCCTTTAAATAGGAGAGGGAGGGAGGTATGTGACGATCGTTGGAATTTATGATAGTTCATTTATTAGGAACCTTCATAAATTTCAACGACGCGGTTACATAAAATTAAAAGGAGCAAGCCAATTAAGTTACGCTGGTGCAATTTAAGAGGTGTGTTGGCTTTAATTTATGGGAGTATTCCAAGAGGCTCCCCCCTCATTAATGAGGGGAGTTGAGAGGTTTTCCACTCCTCCCATTAATAGGGGAGTTAAGCCCCATGTGGTCCCCACCTCATTTATCCTCACATGGAAGGTTGATTTCGGGTGGGCCCCACCACCATAACCTCTCATGGGAGGTTAAGGTGTGGTGGTCCTACCTCCAACTCCCTTGAGGAGGTTTTAACCACCCAACCTCTACATGGAAGCTAAAAATAAAACAAAGTGTTAACTCAGTTGTTTTATTAATTTTTTTATAAAAACCCTAAATCTAACTTTTACTCTCGACCAACTGCCGTCGAGGTGAAAGTCTCCTTAAGCGAATATTTGTGTTGCGAGTTCAACGGTGACCTCAGATTTAAATTCCGAGCACCGGTTCAAAAGTTACAAAATTCCGCTCACGCGTTTACTAAACGTACCCGAAAAAAAGTTTGGAAAATTATTATCAGTCACCCTCGACTCGCGCCGATCGAGGTTAGGTTGTTCCTAAGTGAAACACAACCCAATGAACCCAACAGTACCTTCGGATTTTCAATCCGAGTTACCGTTTAGATGTCATGAATTTTACAATAAAATAATTGTAAATTAATTATTTTATTTTTGGCCAAAAACTAACTTTCTCTGGTGGCCTGCGCTAGCCAAAGTTAGTATCTGCTTAAAGAAAGCATACACCCATGAGTTCAGCAGTGGTCTCAGATTTTTAATCTGAGTTACCTTTTGTGAGTTATAAGCATTTGAAAAATAAAATAACTTATTTAATTATTTTATTTTTGATTATTCCATTTTTGGGTTTCCTCACAAGAGGCCCGCACCAACTAATCTTAAGTCGCACCTAGGTTAAAGCCTCCATCTTGAGCACAATGGTGCCCTCAGATTTATGATCTGAGTTACCGCTTAAGAGTTATTCCACTTTTTTAGGAAAACTGATTATGCGCTTTAACTTAAGCTTAATAAAAACTTCGACGGATCATTCCGGGCACTCCGAGCCTCAGAATCACACGCTGTTAGATTTTAAAGACACGTAAAATTCCCATTTAATTGAAAAAAATTACATAGAAATTCCAGGTCTTTACAAGTGATACACTTATCGAGGGTGATCCCACTTAATCGATAATGATCGATTCTGAGTTTAGATGAAGGATATAGATCAAAGACTTGGTGATAGAGGAAGAGAAGAGCTCCCAAGAGTTTCCTTTGTGGAATAATGAAGAAGAAATAGGTGGATTAATGATTAAAATTTTGGAGGTTAAGATGGAAATTTTATAATTTTTAAAGGGGTACACAGTTTTGGTGCATCATTAGACTAACCATGGACTAACTATGTGTCAGTAATATTCCTATAGAATATAACCTCACATGTCTAGGAACATGGTTAATCAAACCATGTGTAACCCATGTGAAGATACTTTGCAAATGATCGAGACCCCCGCACAACTTGGAACAAGGTTAAAAGAAACCTTGCACAAACTGTGTGAGTTACAAATGAAATTAATTGCATGTTTTTCATAGCCATGAAACCCACCATGAAAGGTTAAACTAACGGTGTCCATCAATTTATAGGTCTCATGGTTGAGCCATACCATTAATAATAACTGTGTTCCATCCACACGCCTCAACTTGTTCCAAAAACAAACTACAACTTTGAGCTCTATAAAAGACTAAATTTTCTTGAATCATTTCTTAAAAAACTTTTTTTCTTTTTATTATACTAAAATAATAGATTTAAAATAAAATTAATGAATTTATACCTTAAAGGAAAAATGTTATATTTCACTTTTTTTTATAATAGTAGGAATATATATTGGGTAAAACGATAATTGGATCATAATCATCCTATGTTATTTTATGAAGTTTATTATGTGTACCAATGTGATCGTATGATGAATTTCATCATTAATACTAGATTAGACGACTACATGATTATGAAAAAAATATATACAATTTTAGAAAAGTATTTATCTATATTTTCTAGAGATGAAAATTCTAATTTTAGGCTAACTATAATGTGTGGAACACTTTGTTTTATTATATTATGGGAAATATTTATAATTAAATACCTTTTTTGAGAAGGGTGTTGTAATTTGGAAGAAACTGACGATTATATATTTCAAAGATTCTAGTGTTCTTAAAACAAAAAGAGATATGTTATGAGTATATTATCAAAAATTTCATTTTCTACCTTGAGAGTATATTGCCTATATTCCTCAGTGCCTCATGACTATTTTAAGTAGTTTTTAGTCACATAGTGAGAATGAACTATCATATGATCAAATTTTTGAAAATTTGATTATTATACTTTACAAGGGTTGGGAGTCTAAGATGACAACTATCAATGATATAAATAAATTTACTAAGCTAAGTAGTTATGATTTGATTGGAATAATCATGAAATATGAGAGTAAATTAAAAATAAATTCTAAGAAGGAGAAGAGGAAAAATGGTGTAGCATTTATGCATACCTATGAAGATTTAAATCATTGATATAATCTTAAAAAGAATAAGTCTAAACACTCATTATATGTTAGGAACATTGAATATAGTAAATATGAACTTGCTTAGTTATCAAGGATAATGGAAAAGATGATAGAAAATAGGAAAATATAATATGATCGTTGGGATGATTGAGGAGAAAAATACGAGTGTAAAGAATCCTATAATGTTATTTATTATGAATGTAAGAAGGATAATTATATAAGACATGATTTCATAATACTAAAAATAAATGAGAGAGAGTTGAGATAAATTATGAAAGTAGAGGTAAGAAATGTCTAAAAGCCTCGGATACATAGAGTTCTAGTGGGGATATATATTTTGATATTTCATCTAAAGAAAGTGGGAGTTATTGTTTAAATATTATCGATTTCCCTAAAAATTTCCGAAATATGATAAATATTTGATGGAAGAGGTCATTGCTGAATCCCTTACCAATTTATCTTTTGATTCTAAATTATATTTTACACCTAGAGATAATTATTCAATTTCATTAAATTATGAAAAAGATATTTCATGAGAATAGGAAAAAGTTAATTTATCACATGATGAGGAAGATTCACCTATATATAAAGAAATTGTTAGATACATAACTCTTATAAAAAAATAAAATATTGAATAATAACTATGACGATGCCAATATAACTTTTTCTAATGATGATTTTAGAATTTCTAACCTTACTATTTAAAATTTAAAACCATAATTGGAATTAGAGTCTAAATCTAAATCTAGTTAGACTTTTTATTATCAAAAATTATTTATTAATATTAAATATTAAATTTATTATTTAAATAATTTTTTTTTCTAACTTTAATTTCGATAAATAAAATTTTGAAAAAATAAATAAAAAAATAAAATCATCTTGTACCTCTAAATGATTTATTTATACTTTAGGTAAAAGTTATTTTCAATCAAACTACTTTGTTCCTATAAGTTCCCAATTTTTTTCAAAATGTTAAGGAGGCAGTCAATGGAGAAAATTTTATTCTGTAACTATGTTCAGTATTTTAGTTTTATTAAATATCTTATTCTACAAGAACTAATAGTTTTTCAATGTAAGAGAGTTAGAAAATGTGGGTTCCTAAAATTTTATTTGCTAAAATCAATAGACTCAAGGATGTTTGGGTACCTATAACTTAGTTTTAATATCTTTAAGAAAATAATATGAGTACCAACAACAAGAACAAGTGGTACATTAAGAGTGATTTTTCTCAGGACATGGTAGGAGACAAGTCTACCTTTCTGAACATGAATATGATGAAAATTTATTGATTAAATTTTAAAGTCAATACATAGGTTTGAGTAATTATAATCAATGATTTTTTCCTTTCAGTGGGAGATATTTAAATTCTCTATTTTATATTTTTTTGAATATAGTAGTAACCTTATTATAATAGTACAACTATTCAATGATGGCTATCTTGTGAAATTCAAGAATGGTAAATTTATTGTTAAAATTTCAGAATGTACATTTGTTCTATTTCCTAATAGACATTAAAATGTTTAAACACATGAATTAAAATAACTTAATAATCCTAATTTTACTTAAAAAAGTTATGTTGAAGATTTTTCATAGCATTATCACTGAAACTTAGGTGATAATAATTTTCAGACTTTTTCTAAAATTTATAGGAAATGTCTTATTACTGATATACCAAAACTTACGTTTAACTGAACCAGAGTTTATGGCACTTTTCAATTTGGAATGTAACAAAATTATGGTTTTATATTTTTTTAGTTAAATCTCAAATTCCAGAGCTTTATAGTTTGTGCACATAGACTTATTTTTTCTTATAAAAACTAGGATAATTGGGGGAATGCACTTTATATATTCCGATATTGATGATTAAATTAGATATACATGAACCAATTTTCTCACTTAAAAATCTTAAGTTTTCTTATATTTTGAAATTTTTCATTCTTCCATTAAAAATGAAAACAATATTTCTTTGATTACTATCTAGAGTGACCATGATGGTGAGTTTTTAAACTAAAATTTTGAAACACTTTGGTGTAAAAAATATTATTCATAACCTTTAAGCACCCATAAGACCGTGAAAGAATAGAGTTATTAGTGGAAGAAATATAATTATTCAAGAAATTAATCAAACTTTTTTGATTGAATATTATATTTAAAATCATTTTTGGGATTATTATGTTAGTACTACTTGTTAAACTATAAATCATATATTATTATGATCTTTTCTTAATAACACTCCTTACGAGTTATGGGCTTGAATGACACAAAAACTTTCTTACTTAAATTTCATTGTGTTTAAGTAATTATTATAGATTTATAAAGATCAATATAATATATTTAATCCTAAATTTATGAATGAATTTTTTTTACTCTACAAATATCAACACACACAATGTTTTTAATAAATAAACAAATATTGTTGAGGAAATTGTTCATTTTTTTTAATTTTATCCTTATGTTTCTAAAAAACCATTACAAATAAATAAAAAAGGTAATATTTTTTAAACTTCTTATGTTAATCCAAAATATTTTGTAACAAAACCATTGATTGCGAATCCATTGGAAATTAGGATAACTGATTTTTAATGTCCAAAAACTATTCCAATGGAAGATACATAAAAAATAGTTGAAGAAAAACATACCTTTTTTACCTAAAAACTGGTTGGCCATTAGGAGTAATCTTATTTGTGATATCATCTGATATTTGAGTCACCAGTTATGACTCAAAATTATTTTAAAAATTAATATGAGAATCATGAATTTCTATACCAATTTGAATCTAAAATTTAAGATGACTCATTGGGTGATGAAAGTTGTATAAGGGATTTTCTAGATGTGATTAATTAATTTGAATATAGGTTGGAATTTGGTTAACATACCTTTATAAATTTAAATGATTGGGTTAATATGGGTTTTTAGAAACATGTGTGGTAGGAATATAATAATTGAAGAGAATAAATAAATACATGTAGCTAATAGTTATTGGCTGTGTAGATTTACTATGGATTTTTTATTGTAGGTAGATCGTTAGGATGAAATATGTAATGGTCATGTCTTGTCAAGGAGTTTCTCAAGTTCATTTTGTTTTCTAGGCGGGGAACCACAATGTATATTCTGAATGGTAACTTGTCAAGAAGTGACAAGGAGTAACATGGCATTGTAGTTTTTGTGTGGTAATTTTTTATAAGTGAAATTAATTTTTTATGGTGGGTCACACTATAGAGAAGGGTTTCATGCCCCGAGTATTACATTTATATATTGAATTTTGGAAAATGAAAAGACCCTTACAAATAGGTAAAACTGCTGTAAAGGGAATCACATAATAGTTCTTACCTATATGTATTGGGTTTTATGAACTTTATATATTATGGAAAGGCATCACACCTTGGTAAAGGGTGTCTCACTGTGAAGGTGAAAAAAATATTATGTTTTAATTAGAAATACTAAAGTATTGTTTTTTAAATAATATTTGTAAAATTATGGAAATTACATGACCCCTAGGGTTATTCCATGGTAGGGGCCATAATGATATTTTCTATATCTCTTGGTTGAGGGCTATACTATGGAGGGTAAAGACCGTAAAATTAATGGAGTAATCCACTCTATGGAGGCTTATACAATTTTTTTTATATTTTATGGAAGAGGTGTTCCACATCATGACTAAATGGTTTATTCCATGTATAGTGACCTATGATTATCATACATCGATATTATTTATTTTTAGATGAATAGTCATTATATTAAATAAACATATTCCTGAGTACCATAATAGTTTAGTGCCTTTGGAGACTTGGAACATAATATTATTAATTAATTAAAGATATTTAATGTATCCCATAAATATCTTCCCCTTTAGTACTCTTTACAAACATAACCTACTTAAAACCCATCTTCATAAACTTGGGAAATGAAACATAAAAAAGGTTGGGCTCATTTGTTCACAATCGGTAAACAAGGGAGATACATAAGAATAACATGAACATAAGGGTATGAGAACATGAGCATAACATTTGAAAACCACTCCTTGTATATAAAAGATCATTATATTGTGTCATGTAATATATATTGGTAGTTCATAATTCATGAATCATAATAGAATCAAAGAACATGATCCATATGGGGATAAAATTGGAATAATATATAGATTTGTGACATCTATATAAACATAGAAAATCATTTCCATAGTAGTCAAGGATCTTTGACAAGACTATTATAGAGGAATGGTTTCACTCCCCAAACCATCATAGTATTCAAGGTCCACTACTAATACTATCATAGAAGACAAATTCCCTTGCTGAATCAGGTTCACTCCCCATTCCATTTGTGTTTATCTAATGAGATATAAATATTTACCCAATGAATTGGAGTGAGATATAGGTCCCAAAAATCTCATAATTAAAACCATATTTAAGTGTTCCACAAGATCATAAAACATTCATCATATCGTTACCTATGAAATAAAATGGGTTTTAGAAACATTTCATCATATTATAAAGTGTGTAAAAGATACAGGTTTCATAATCATTTCATCATCTTATCAAAGAATAATCTATGGAAAAAGAAATATGTTTTATAATAATTTTTTCATGGTATAACTTGTGTAAGAGAAATAGGTTTCATAAACATATTTTCATCATAAACCATTATGAGAAATGAATAAGAATGGTATCCTTGATTTATATCCCTATAAAATCACAAGTTACATGAAAGTATGTCATTTTTAGATGGAAAATGATTTTTTAAAGATAAATAACATGAAAAATTTCTTGATGAAGATAAATTTTCATTGAAAATAACTTTTTTAAACATAAAAAATTTAAGAAATATTTTTATTTGAAAATAAACTTGAAAATTTATAAATGAATCTTTAAAAATAATTTTAAACATTCATTGAAAAAATATCATTTTTTCTTTGAAAAATATTTTTTAAAACATAATTATTTTTGAAAACAATTTCCTTTGAAAATAACTATGAAAAAATATAAATTAACCTTAAAATAAAATAATTATCATGATGGTAGTAAATTCTATTCATGCCCTATATAAATATTCCTTTCACATTTTTAGTAAAAGAAAAATGAGAATTATTTTTGAAAATTACATGAAGATTACTTTTACATTTTTTTAAAACATAAAAACATTGGTAATAACATATTTAAGAAAACCTTTTTTTAAAACATGGTTTTGGAAGAATTTTTTTTTCGACCTAAGAGACGATTTTTCTTAAAAGATTATTTTTGGACACTTAAGTAAATAAAGAGAGGTAAATGAAGGGGAAAAAGTTATTAGCATGGCCTGAAAAGAGTATAAGAAAATTAATTATTTTATTTAGAGATTTTTCATAAGATTTTATCCCTAGAAACATAATTATAAACAATTCAGATAAACGACGAGGTTGTAAAATAAAATATTTACCACTTTGGTAACTTTGAAACGTTATCTCTATGAAGTAATATCCTTAAATAAAACTTAAAATATAACTATGAAAAATAAATTCATGATATTACATATATAAATGGTTTTATATACACCTTGTACAAGAATATAGGTGCGTAACATAATCATATGCCTTAAAGAAGGCAAATTGAGACAAAAATCTCTTACCGATTTGGTATCATTTGAACTGTAAACCCCATGAAAGATAAATCCTAAAATTGATATGTAAATGAAAATAATTTTAATTTTAATCATAATAAAATAAATTCATGGGATTTATGCACACCACATAAAATAAACATGTGGTGAATATGGCATTGGTCTCACAGAAAAATAAAATTGAGATTAAAATCCTTTACCTTAAGTCTCGACTTTATTCATACATGTTCGAACATCATGTATAATAAATATAAGTTTATTATAAATATATTACATAAATATAATTATATATATCATACCATATATAATTTAATTATGATATTTTATTAACTATTTATTAAAAATTCCTTATTAAAATCATGTTTTGGGTCATAACTGCTTTGTTTTTCATGTATGTTTTGAGTTGTTATTTTTTTGGTTATCTTACATTGATCATGGTTAAATCATCTCTAGAATTATAATAATAAAATAATTATCATATTTATACATCAAATATACCTTTAGTATAAATCATGAAAGTTGGTTTTGAGAAATTAAATACGTTACGATCATAGAGACAATTGGCCATACATACACATGAGTAAAGTTTCCATTTCTCAAAGATCATTATTGAAAGAAGGTAAGTAATATATTATATATAAAAAATGATAATAATATCATAAATAACTTATTATTTCTTTAAATATACTTATAAATTTCATCCCTGTGATGTGGTGATGAAAAGAGAGTCACATCGATTCGTGAAGGCGGTAGTCCATATGTACATGAATGACGTTATCATATTTCAGTGAGTAAAAAGTTAATAAATAAAATGACATATTATCTTTTAATAAAAATATATATGTATTTAATATAATAATAATGTTATTTATATTAGATATATTTATCCTTATTATCTTTCATGTAAAGTGTTAGTGAAAAACCAATCACATCGATTCGCGAGGTGGTAGCCCACCGTACAAACGAGTGACGTTATTGTATCCCATATAGAATAGAAATTAAAAAGGTATACATGATATAATGTCTATATAGGTATAATTTTGTTATAAAAAACATAAATATAATTTATATTCATCATAATACCCACCATTGAGAGTTGTTAATATAAAAATGAATGAAAGCTGTTCACAAGACAGCAATTCATTGTACGCACAGATCTTGATTTCGTAACCCATTTGATGAAAGAGAAGATTTTTTTAGGTTATAAAATTAAAATAAAAACATCAATGTATATTTATAATACTGAGTTTATTATATAATAATGTTTTAATAATAATTTAAGGGGTTTTAGAAATAAATAAAATAAAAAATTTCATTAAATAATGTTACCACTTCTTCATGTAACCTCCTTAGGTTTGCACCGAAATCCTTAATAGGTTGAATATATGAAAAACATAATGATTATAGGGTTAAATTATATAATTTGGTAATATATATTGGTATTTATTATACTAAAAAAGAGTTTTAAGGCATTAATAAGAGAGGAGAATGAGTGTCCTTTTATAAGTTTGGTGAGTGGAACACTTGCATTTTTTAAAAAGAAAAAGGTGTAACCACATTTTTCTCATGTAAAATGGAATAAAAATAAATTATTATATAATATTATACATAATTGGGTCAAAATATTTCCATAAAATATATTTATAAAAGTATTTAGGACATTTTAACCCTTACCTTTTAGTTTAACCCCCTTTAAACCCATTTTACCTTAATTGTGGTAAATAATTTTTACTATTTTCACTATTCATTTTGGTAAAAAATTAATTAAAAAATATTAGAAAATTTAAATTATTATAATTCAAAATATGGAATATATTCTTCTAAATTCAATCCATAAAAGTGTAAAATTTTAATTTAAAATTAATCCCACAGACGCGGTGAGAAAGCATGTTTTCAAAGAGAAAATGTTTAAAAGTTTACGATGTTTTTATATCCATTTTCCATAGGAAATTTATTCCAATGACCTAAATTGGATTAATTGATATAAAATTGAACTAATTTTACAGTGAAACTAATTTAAAATATAATATAACTTTATAAATAATTTAAATGAAAAGGTAGTTTTCAATTGAAATTCAATATTTTTCAATATTCATAGAAAAATATATTTTTTATAAAATTCTAAAAAATTCAAAATAATAAAAATATTTAATTACTATTTAAAGAATTAATTTTATTTTTAATTTAATTTTTCTAAATTTTGAAAAATTTAAAATTTAAACAAAACTCACAGACGTGATGAAAAACTGGTTTTCGAGAAGTGTATTTTTTTCAAGCACAAAATGATTTAATATTAACTCTATGTATAATGATAATCATTATATGAATCTAAATTTAAATTTATTGATATATTATATATTAATTTAATTAAAAAATTCTTTATTATGGGTAATTTTAATTATTTAAAACTAGGAAACATTAATCACTTTAAAATATTTGTTTAGAAACCCCCCTTTGAAACCGAAAAATAAACATATACTAAAATACAATATAAAGTTGATTTAAAAGTAATTAATTATATTAATTATAAATAAATAATAATTAAATTAATTTAAAATAGAATCAGGAATTTAAATTACTTAATATATTTAAAATAAATGATAGTGTTACTAAAATCTGCATTTTTCACTATTCACTGAAAAATCCATATTTTCCAAAACATCCAAAAAATTATCCATATGTTAATTTTGATATTATGATTCCAAAAATGAAGATAATTGTATCAAACACATTTTATTAAAGCTCTATAAATTAATTATAATATTTTCTCATAAAAATTGATAAAAACCATTTTTGAAGAAAACATATTTTTGGTGAATATATTTATTTTTACTAAAAATGATTGATTCTTAACTAAGAATTTATAAATTTATATTGAGTAGGAAATTTATATATATATTTCATAAGGTAGTCAATACTATTCACTCCTATCTATTTAACACCTATGTTTTAATCACCTTGTATAAAATAATACTATTTCGTGGTTCGCTGAAGCTCGGTGTCATGTGTCATTCACGCTATCAAAGAGACTCGTTATTGCATGTAACGTAAGAAAAAAATCAATTTTGTGTATAAAAAAAATCTATAATCAATTTTAATTGTAATAAAAAAATATAAAAATGATTAAATTCATTTGAATTTTTTTTCAAAGAATCACATGGTGTTACATTTTACCTCCCTTAAAATGAATTTCTGCCTCAAAATTTGTCTCAGTCATCAAAGGATTAATATTTGAAAATTACTTCATAGAAACCCACATCATACAATCGAATAATAAAATTTACCATATAAATGGAAAATTGGAAACATAAAGGTTACATAAAGTAACTTATAACTTGGTTTCCACATAAGAGAACATAAGTGGGAAGTGAAAACATGGAAATAAAAGAGAAAATTAATGCCCTAATACTGGTATAGATTGATAGAGAACATGGTTAGGAGAAAGCTAGTGAAAAAAAATCCTTAAATGAAATAGGCATGAAAAATACCATTGATATCATAAAAAATGATGATAATATGACAATATTTTATTTCAAGATCCTTTTTTCCGAATGCTGGGGAATTCCTTTTCCATATTGATTGAGAACATATGAAAATGTACTTACTTGATATATTTCTATTTCATAGGCACGATTTCATCCTTTGGTTTTTCCTTGATCAATTTTCACTTCATCTCATACTACAAGAAATAAAGGTGAATTTTTTATGCCTAAATCACTAACGGGTCATAAGATCCATAAATAGAATGATTAGTCATTATGTCTATCTTTAGTTATCATAAAAACAAATTGGTTAGTACAAGTTATGAATAAATATTCATATGTTGAAATAATACATTAATCTCTAAAAACTCATCAAAAATTAAACTTAAACCACTCTATAAATTTTTAACATTATAACCCTTAAAAAATTCATAAATAATGTCCCTAAATTTCTCAAAATAAACTTAATGTTAATTCCTAAAATAACATAAAGAAACTCTCAATTGGTACATACCAAATATGTGAATACCACCACTATGTATTCTATTGAAATATATTAGTTACCTAAATTAATATAAAATATTATTAAAAACATACATTCTTCCTTATTCCTTGAATAAAAAATCTATTTATTGAATATAATCCCTAAATGCAATCATACTGTAAAATTGATCAGTGGTAACATATGCCACTTTTTCAACAAATAATTAATTAGTTCTAAAGAAATAAATATTGTCCAATTTACTTTATCCAAATAAATAATATCTTTATCTTAACAACATTATCTAAACATCAGGAACATATTAAGGGTTATATTTCCCTTAATCTTGTGTTTCCATGAATGAAACCTTATCATTAAATCAATTTTCTGGGTCATCAACATCTTTCAAAATATTTTTTCAAATCCTTAATAAAAAAATTATATTGAACAATCCTTATATATTTCACAATTCACATAACATAATTCTTGAATTCCAATAAATAAACACTTCAATTATCCCACTTCCTTCTAAAACCATTAAATAAGATTCATTATCTTATTCCTAAATACCTCTTTCCTTTCATTTTTTATTCTTAGTCTCTTCATCATCAACAGTATAACCATTAATCATACTAAATTTTTAATTATATTCAGGAGATTTACCCCCAGGACATCGATTTGTATAGTTCCCAAACTTTTTATAGTTAAAACGTTCATCAATTGATAATAACTTTGGGAGACCAATATTCACATCCATTGTGTTAACTGACTGATTTTTTTTTGATTTATTAAAAAAACACTTTATGTTTAAGTGAGAACCCACCAAGCCAAATCAATTTCAAAGGATAATTGAAAACCTAAACCAAAGAAAAATCCAAAATGGGATGATCAAGGATCCCTTCCTAGGACCAGACTCACCCAAAAACTAGAGGGGTGTGATAGGACCTATGACCATTCTGCATAGCGCCCACATCACCCATCCATCCCCAAGCCTCGGGACACATTAAAAATGATCACCACCAATTCCACTCCAAAATCCAAGAGACCACACTAGAGCCGAATACAAGGTATCCACTGTGACACTATCATAGAAATCACATTAAACTATAAGAAAAACTGCATAAGAAACTTCGAATGAGGATGATTCATAGTGAGGGATTCATTTACAGAGCTCCGTAATGAGAAACCATTAGACCACCGAGCCTCCATGGATGATGAAACTAACCAAAAGAGAACTCAAATAGTTTACCATTCACCAAATTCACCTTCAAAATCCAAAAAATCATGGAATACATTAAACCCAGCCGAATTGGATTCGTACATAAAAGAGCATGACGCAATGGTAGAGGTGACCATGAAAATGCAGAACTATCCAGGTATGAAATCCACCAGTGTGACAAACTGGTCTCAGGTAGAACTACCACTAACTGTGTATGTTCTTGAGAGTATCCCACACTATGACTTCCCACAAAAAATTCTAGGCAATAATCCTAAGCACCATCTGATTTCGATTCAGTGCCGAATAATAAGGGGAAGAGAACATATCAGATCTGAGATAAGATTTAGAACACAGGAAACCAACCGCACCGAACCAAGATCCCAGAAAAAACATGAACCTGCAATCGAACATCAGAGGAGTACAATGTCGAAATGAAAGATCCAAAATCAAAAAAAAAACATAGAAGGAGGATGAACAATGGAGGATTCTTCATTGACGGATCACTCATGAGTCACTGAGGCTAAGAATTCAAGGGACAACCGAGACCACACCACACCAGGTTGACGCATACCAAACATCCATCTTAACCTGACGAGAAGAACAAGTGTGGATCATAACCCCATTTTAGGAATACTCTAGCATGAATATGTCTTTGCTTCTTGGTGGCCAGAAGGTGGGGCAGAAAGGGGTATATAAATCTGAATTGGTTAAGGGAACCATCACCGCTAAAGGGAGGAGGGGAAACCCTAGATGGAAGATGCACCACTAAAAATTTAATTTTTCCTCAATAATCATGTACTTTGTTTCCTTCTTCTCCACACATAAAACATATTATTCATCCTTTGATACATTACCTAGAGCGATTCTTCCCAAATTATTGACATATAAAAAAATCGAACCTTCTTTCCTCCATGGTCTTCATTACCTGAACTCTCATCGAACTATGTCATTATCTTATTTGGTGAGTTTGAGAGTTGGTTTAGGTGACCTTTGTTAATCATATATCATGATAAATAATTAAAAAAATCATAACATCCTTCACTCAAGTCATATTCCCATTTTTTTATCATCAAATAATTGTCCATCACATTCAATGTTAATTCAATTCCTTTTAGTTCCTTCTATTAATTAAAACTAAAAAACATAGAGTGAGAAATTATAATCATAATAAAAAATAACATAGTATTAAAATAATTTAGAAGGTATAAATAAAGACACATTAATTTAAATCTATGACACCTTAGTTTTAACCTAAGTCATCCATGATCATCATCTATTTAAATCCTTCATAATGTTTTGTAAAGTGTTTGTGAATTTACAAAGCATATACCTTGGGAGTGTCAAACTAGGTGTATAGAAAGGCCCATTATCATGCACCAGGTGATGATCACATCCATCTCAATGTTCCATTTTTGGAGCTATTACGCCTAGGTTCCTCTATTCTTAAGCCATATCTACTTGAAATATCTATATAGGGATGTAATTTATTGGAAACTACTTTCTGTATCCTTTACCAAAATTCTAAGGCATTTTCTTATACATCGAATCATCATTAAAATTATCCTTAGATACATCCCTAGACATATCCTTATAAATATCCCTAGTAATCTCACTAATGTTTCCTTATCATAGTTTCCAAATGTTAACTAAACCTTTCCTATAATACCAACTATAGTGACCCAAAATTCTCGTACATGGATATTATATCTTTTTAGATGAATATTCATTACATTACACAAACACACTAATGAGGAATTTAATAGTTTATTTACTTTATAGATTCAGAACACAGAATTATTAATTCATAAAATATCTTCAATGTCTGCCATAAAGATCTTACCCATTATTACTCTTCACAATTACACCCTAACTAAAACCTTTATTCATAACCTAGGAAAAGTAAATAGAAGAAAGGGTGAGTTTGGATGCTCAATAAGGGTGAAAAAGTGAGATACATAAGAATAACATGTACATATGGGTATAAAAACATGAGAATAACATTTGAAAACCACTCCCTGTATATAAATGATCATAATATTGTGTCATGGAATAAATATTGATATTTCATAATATATTAATAATAAGGAAATCAAAGAACATGATCCATAAGATCATAAAATTGGTATAATACAAAGTTTTTTTGGCATACAAAAAAATCATAAAAAATTATTTCCATAGTATTCAAGTTCCACTTCCAAGGCTATTATAGTAAAATGGGTTCAATCCCTAAACCATCATAACAGTCAAGGTTCACTCCCAATATCATCATAGCAAAAAAATTCCCATATTGAACCAGGTTCATTCCCCATTCTGGTATTATCTATCTCATGAGTTATAAGTATTTACACAATGAATTTTATGGAGATATAGGTCTCACCCATCACATAATGAAAAACATATTTATATGTTCCAAAATATCATAAAATATTCATCATATCATAACCCATGAAATGAAATGGGTTTCATAAAATTTTCATCATATTATAACCTATGAAAAGTAGATAGGTTTCATAATAATTTTATCTTCTCTTCAAATAATAAACCATTGAAAAAGAAAAAAGTTTCATAATAATTTTCTCATGGTATAACCCGTATAATAGAAACAGGCTTTATAAACATCTTATCCCCATAAAATATTCAAAGAAAGAGTAAGAATTATATCCTTAGATCATATCCCCAATAAATCATAAGTTACACCAAATGATGTTATTTTAGATGGAAAATGATTTTTAAATATATATTTCTTGTAATTATTCTTTATGAAGATAAATTTTATTTAAAAATCACTTTTTAAAACATAACATATTTTAGAAATCATTTTATTTAAATATAAACTTGAAAACTTATAAAGTAATATTTAAAAATCATTTAAAGAATATCATGAGAATAATATCTCTTTCCCCTTAAAAAATACCTTTAAAACATCTTTTTTTGAAAATAATTTCCTTTTAAAATAACCATGGAAAATTATAATTTATTGTTTAAATAAAATAATGGTCATGATGGTGGGAAATTCTGTTCATGTGGTACACAAATATTCCATTCACATTTTGAGTAAAATCCAAACAAGCATTGTTTTTTAAAATTAAATGAAGATTCATTTTTTTAAAAAAAAATTCAAACATGTATAAACTTTTCATTATTAAAACATTTCAAAAAATGTCAATTTTTTTTGGAAACCTTTTTAGAAAACGTGGTTTTGTAAGAAAAAATATTTTTGATGGAATTGATGATTTTTCTTAAAAAATTTATTTTTGAAATGTTGTGTATATAAAGAGAGTAAAGTGAATGGGAAACATGTATTCTCATGACATAACTATAGTATTATAAAATTCGTGAGTTTCTTGAGATATGGATCATAATATATTATCATTGGAAACATAATCATAAATAATCCAAATGAATATTGAGATTTTAGCATAAAATATTTACAACTTTGGTATCTTTGATACATAAGAATCATAAAGGAATATAATTAAATTAAAATTAAAATATTATTATTATAAATTAATTTATAAATGTATATAAACCTTTTAAAATAAGATAGGTTTATAATATAATCATATGTCTCAAAGAAGGAAAATTGAGACAAAAAACCCTTACTGATTTGGTAACTTTTGAACAGTAAAAACCATGAAAGGGAGATTATAAAATGGATATGTAAATAAAAATATTTTTAAGTTTAAGTTTAGTTAAATAAATTTATTTTAAATATATAAACTATAATATCCCGCCTTTTTATAACATAAACTTTCATTACATTACACAACACTGAGGATCTTTAAGGTTTAGTGTCTTGGAAACCAGGAACATAATACATGAAAACAACATAAAAAATTCTTCTTAAAAACTTGAAAGGCTTATCCTTAAGTTCATCCTAGATTCATTACGGCATCTCATAACCTGGGGACATACATCAAAAGAAGGGGTGAGCAGAAGTCCTAGTAAGGGAAATAAGAGAAACATTTTACATGTAAACTTGAGATACTTCAATAAGGTCAAGAAAAGAACTTTAAGGCATGAGAAAGGAATCATGAGGCATTTCATAACAAAAAAAACATTTTTCATAACTTGAAGATGTGGCTACATCATTTAAAATATAAAATCATGAACATATCACCAAGGTCCATCCCCAAGGTGTCATTTGAAAATTACCAAGGTTATTCATCAAGGTATCGTGAAAATTGTAATCTCTAGTGGTTACATCATTACCCAATGCATTGGAGCGCTATCAGGGCACACCCTTAAATTTTCCTTTATTATCATGTGATCCACATATATCATCATCAAACATTTCATAAATAACCCATATAGTATAAAATAAATGGGTTTCATTTCATAATCATAACGTTTTAAAAACTTCTTTAAAGACATGATCTTAATGTCACTTTAAACCCACAGAAAGGGAAAGCGAGTCTCATGTATGTAAATCCCAGAATTTAAAATATAACATTTTCATATATATGTGAATACCCTTGTAGAAATAAGAGCTTTGAGTATTCACTTTATAACATAAAATAATTTTGAGAAAAGAGAGAGGTATTTTGAGACGAAAATTCTGCAGCATAACAGCTATGTTACAAGGTTTAAGAAAACATTGAAAAGAGAGGGGACATGGGTCAACCACTCATAAATGATCCATAAAACAGTAGGGGGACAGAATATAAGGGATTTAAGAACATGGTAATTAAATTTGAAATATATACCATATGAAATGAAAAACATGGAAGTGAGACAAAAATAAGATTTCTCTTATGAAAATTCAGCAGCCTAACGACGTCACTTAAACTTCAATAAAAAATGATTTGACAAGATAAAACAGGGTCTCTCATCATATTATCATAATAGATCAGTATTATAGATATAGAGATCACACCCCAACATAATAAAAAGGATCTTGAAAGACTTGACATGAAAATCGAACTTGAAAAATGAGAAGGGTGAAAGAATCCCTTAAAAATTCGGCAGCCTAACGGCGTCACTTAAACTTTCATAAAACGAAATGATGAGAGTAAGAGGGGATATCTCATCATATAAATGTGAAAAGGTCAGTAAGAGGAATATAAAATAACCTCCTCTCACATAAGAACATAGAGAATAAAAGGAATGACATAAAAGAGATTACATGAAAAGAAAGAGAGAGGTCGGATCCCTTACCTTAAAACGTAACTCTTAAAACTCAACGGTTTGGACCTTGAGGGCTTGGGGGCACCTTGGGAGGACCCCTTGGGAGGTAAGGAGACCGGAACTTCGTTGGGGGAGAGTTGGGAGTGAAAACTAAAGGAGGAAAGGGTGGGTATTTATAGGGAAAGTGAGGGGACAAGGCATTAATGGCCAAGGGACACCTCACAAGTGCTTTTCTCAAAACCATGTGCTCTCTCATGGAATTTACCATGGAGTGAGGACACATGGGGCCCCAAAAACAATAATTAATCACCTTTTGCCGGCCAACTCTTAAAATATCTCTTGAAATCATCATGACACAATTATGATGTCATTAAACATACCGAAACCCTAAAACTGCATTTTTACTATTCACTGAAAAATTCATCTTTCTCGGAAAAATCCCAAAATTTCACCTTAACCAAATATCAATGCTATAATTAAATCTATGAACTCCATTTTATGAAAATAATTTTCTAAATATTTTTAATTTAATTTTTAAATAAAAACACTATTCATCGAGAATTCATTTTTTTCCAGAAAAATCCCCAAAAATTACCATAACATAATATCAATGCTCTGAGTTAAAAAATAAAGTCCTATTTATAAAAATAATTTTCTAATTATTTTTAATTAAATTTTTAATTTAAAAACACTATTCACCCGAAAAAACTAATACTTGACTAATAATTTATGAAACCGTTATTTACCCATTTTATTGAATCACATTACTTAATCTAGGTGTCTAAATTATATTAAAACTTTCTTTGAGTGAAATTACTAATCCATTTGGTCACATTACTAATCCTAAGTTTAAAATCACTATTCATAATTTACTATTCATCAAAATTTAAGTTGATCTTATTATACTCCAAATTCCTTACTGAACACTTTTGTAGAAGACCATTTTTTGAAAATCATTACACATCATTAATTATTTAGGGTTTACATAAATATTTTAAAATATCCTTTTTTCAAAATTCATCAATAAGATACATATTAAAATTATCCGGACATTTGAAGTTTCACAAACATCACTAAAGGAAGAAATCTTAATTCATTCATCCCAAAGGATTACACAAAGAAGCTAGGGTCTCATCACATAGCCCCTTATAACATCGACATATGACCTAAGTGTAAGGTGTGCTATGGTGAGAGAATCTGAGGGAGGCTCAGATAACATTTCCCTAGTATTAATCTCTACTAACTTGAACTTCTCCCGCAAGTGTTTCCGTTCAAGCTTGACACGCTGGAGTTTGGCTTGGGCTTGGTCCAAAGCAAAGCCCACAGATGCTACCTCCTTCCCAAGCTCTGATAAGTGGGCTTCATAAGGTTCGAGTCTACTGGATGAAGCCATCGACTCCTCTTTCTGTATTAACCATTAACATCTCTATTAAATCGTTAATAGTAAGTTAATATACTATTTAAAAAGTTTGGGTCGTTACATAATCCACATAAAATAAATACATGGCGAATATGGGATTTGTCTCACCGAAAAATAAAAGTGAGACATAAATCCCTTACTTTAAGTATCAACTTCTTTCGTACACATTCAAAACTCATATATAATAAATATAATTTTATTATACATCTATTAGAGGAACATAATTATATAAATTATACCATATATGTTTTACTTATGTCCTTTTATTACCTTTTTGTTAAAAATTCCTTGTTAAAATTAGGTTTTGGGTAATAATAACTTTTTTTTCATGTATGTTTTGATTTGTTGTTTTTTTGTTCCTCTTACATTGATTATGGTTCCATAATCTCCAGAATAATAATCATGAAATAATCATAATATTTATATATCAATTTTACTTTTAAATCCAATCATGAAATATAGTTTTGAGAAATTAAGAACATTACAATCATGGTGACGGTAGGTTGTATGTACGCATAAACAACATTTCCATTTTTCAACGATCGTTAGGGATAAGTGGTAAGTAATATATTATCCATAAATAATTATAATAATATAATAAATAAAATATTTATTTAAATATACTTATACATATCATCAATGTGGTGTTACGATGAAAATAGAGTCACATCACTTTGTGAAGGTGGTAGTCTACAAGTACATGAACAATACTTCTGTCTTTAAGTGAGTGAAAAGGTAAGAAATAAAATTATATATTATATTTTTAGAATGATAAATATGTCATTAATATTAAAATTATTTCATTTATATCACATATATTTATCCTTATTGTCTTCCATGTAAAGCATTAGTAAAAAACGAATCACATTGCTTCGTGAGGTGGTAGTCCGTCGTACACACGTGGGACATTATCGTATCAACAATGGATTGAAAAGTAAAAAGGTATTGAAACAAACTAGGATTTCTAAATTATATTTTTTCAGATGAAAATATGTATTATATTAAATAATATTATAAAAACTTCATCTCAATAATAAATATCATTACATTAATCAGTTATGAAACCAATGAAAATGCCAAACATTACAATTGCAAAAAAAAAGCTAAAATGGGAAACTATAGATCACCATAATCTTCCAAAATAATAACCCCCATGGAAAACACTATATAAATGAAATGAAATGTTATTAAACTAATCAACATCTTAGAAAATGAAAATAAAAACTTAATAGAAATTGTAGTGAATATTGAGTGAAATAATGAAGTGGTATTTATAGAGAGCAGTGTGACCATTCTAATACTAATATAAAATTTGGAAAAGATTATTTTTGGTCTATCTAAACATTGGAAACTATTACCATTGGTAATAATTTTACCATTATAATTAGTGTTTATAAGTAGCAAAGAGAAAGGAAAATTGTTGAGATAAGCTGAATTTGTGACCTCAACTAGTAAATAAATAAATGATGATGATGATGACCTCAACTAGTAGAGTCTTGAAATTTGAATCCCATTTGTAAGAACATTGGAGGGAGGTGACATTACTAGGGCTCTCCCTTGACCAATCCCAAGACATGAAGGCAAAACTGTGTTGGTATTCCATTATTATACGAGTTATTATACCAAAAGGTGAGAAAATATGGATGTTTAATGACCTCTCCCAAAGGATTGCAAGGATATGGTGTTTTTAAGGATTAGTGAATGATTATAATGGGGTAAGGATACTATCATGTGGTATTTCCCTTGAATGAATTAAAAATAAGAACACAGAGCCTCAAATCAGTCTCCTTGAAGCCTGGTTTTCTAAGAATCATGGAATTTGATAAGAATTTCTACCCCAACGATTTCAAAAAAATCTCATACACAGGTTTGGATCCACATATATGAGATGAATTAGATATATTGGCATCCTTAGATTCGTTAGGATATAGAGTCCTTAGTTTTAAATCCTATAAATATGGATAAAAAAGTAGATAAACTAAGATTTAAACACTATGCTATAATATTGGTGGAGGATTAAAAGTAAAATACTTTGGTGGAAGAGGTGATGATAACAATAAGTGATGATATCATGAACCTTGAGATTCAAAATGAGAGGAAGCCTACATTCTTCATGAGCAAAAAATTATTTGGGAATATATTCTCTAAATGTAATATATATAAAGAATTAATATTTTTCAGGACAATCAGTTATGATGATGCTACTTTTACAAGGATAATTGGGAAAGATAATGTTTTTCCTCCCGACCCACATTACAACATGAATTCTAGACCCTCCAATACAGGTGATGTAGATATATCTATGAATAGAAAATTGAAGCATACTCTTGTAGAGAGTCTTTATGGACTTTATGGAAAATCTCAACCACCCTTAGAGTTTAAGGTGAACGATTTAGACAATGATATTTCCTCTCTCATTGTAATTTTTCCAACTGATAATCCTGTGAAAACTTTCTAGGGCTAGTATACTCCTACAGAAGGCTTTGTGCCTAAACTATATCCATAATTTAGTGGAATCAACCCTGATATTGACACAATATACCTACTTATTAATGTTTTTGGAATAATATAAATCAATAGAGAATATACTTCATAGGAGGATCCATAGTTTCACATCTCACATGATCATTATACCCTTGAAAATCACTCTGATGTGGCACTCAAGGTGGTGATAGACACAAAATTTCCTCAACAAGTTAAAAAAGATGAGATACCCTTGAAATCAATGAGTCATGATGGGAATTCACAAGAATATCCACCTAACGCATCACCTACTACTCTAAAAAATGATAATAATTTAAGTCAAAATGTACAACATGTTAATAAATTTTAATTGGAAGGATCATTTTCATAGGTACCTTCTTTTAAGGCTACTAAAAGGAGGGAACCCCTGGATAAAACTCTTGAGACAATAAAGTCCAGCAACATGTTCACTCCATTGAGTGGGATCTTCTGGTATGATGAGGATGAGGATTCAAAAATCCTTGAACAAATTAGGAATATTCCATATAAAGATATTAATGAGGACTGCCAAAAAATTGATGTCCAGGATGACACTGAAGCAACTATAATAGAGGAACCATAAGTGGATAAAAATACAAAAGGAGAAACGAAAAAAGAGAAGGAATAAGGGGGAAATACCATGTGAATATGTCACATTATGGAGGGCCTCTGAAAAGGAAGAAATACCTCAAACAATGTAATACTTTACTAGAATTGTCAAGGGCTAGGGAACTTCAAAAAGAAAAAATTCCCTAGGAATTATATCATGGCCTATAAACCCATGTTCTTAGGAATTGTTGAACCAAAAATGATTTTTGATAGACTGAAATATTTCAATTGGGCCTCCCTTTGGTACAATTTTTCTCTCTCAAAATTTAAATGAATCCATTGTGAATCATTTATGGATTATCAAGTATAAAAGAATTTACATAATTATATATAGTAAAAAGTATCCTATTATTTTAGTTTATTTCAATATCCCATGATACACTGTTTCTGTTTCTTTTGTGTATGATTCCACATCATACACCAGGAGAAGAGGTCCATGGAGAGACCTTGAGGTTGTCTTTGAAAATATGGATCACAAATGGGTTATTATGGGGAATTTGAAAATCGTTTTGAATCTTGAATAAAAAACTGGAGCAAAATTCAATAAAATAAGGGCCTTAGAGTTGTCCTCTTACATTAACCAATAAAACTATACTGAAGTCCCAATTACTAGATCCGAATTTGCATGGAGCAGGTACACCTTGGATAGAAAATAAGAAAGTAAAATGGACATAAGTTTTGTTGAAATAGATGTCAAGAGTGCAAAAAATGGGTTATTAGGCTTCGCCCTCCCCAAGCATCATTAATATCACAATCCCATCATTGTGGAGATTTCCAATTAGTTAACAAGGTCATAACCTATCCCATTTCATTTCAATAATGGATGGTTATTTATTTTTGGATATAGGGATATTTTATTGGATTTTTAGAAAATTGAACCTATTAGAAGCCTAATTCTATCTTTTAATGGGAAATTAATGCACACTAAAGAACTAATAAGGAAATGGAGTAGAAAATTCTTCTCTTACTTTGATATTAAAATAAAGGTTGCTAATGAAAAATTTTAATACAAAAAAATTAGGAATAATAACTAGGATTTTCCCACTAGAGAGGAAATTCAAGCTCATTCCAAGATGGATGACCTCTTAAAATTCAAGATGATACTGGGATAAATCAAAATTAATGTAAAATGGTTGAAGGATTGAGATAAGAACTATGTTTTTTCATATATTAAATAAAGAAAATAGGTAAATAACATATAATAATTCCATTATCATAGATAGATGTATACAAACATCTGAAAATAGAATATCCAAGGAAGTAATGCACTAATTACATGGACTTTTCTCTGATAATGGGATGGATAAAACACAAAAAATGGTTAATACCATAACCCCCTAAATAGAGGAACACAAAAATAAAGATCTTATCATGAAACCTTCCAAAGAGAAAGTTAAAGTAGCTATTTTATCTCTCAATATGGATATTTTAGCTAATCCATATAGCTTGAAAAACAAATTATTCATGTTTTATTGGGATATCATGAAATATTATATGACCAATGTATTAAGGGAATTATTAATTCATGCCTTGATGCCTCATGGGATCAATTCAAAAATCATTTCTTTGATACCTAGGAAGGAGGATGTAATTGTCATAAAGGAATTTATGTAGGCTTCCCTTGGGAACACTATTATCAAAATTATTAGAAAGATCATCATGTCCAGGATGGGGGGGATAATTAAGAATCACATCACCCCAAATCAGTTTGGGTTTGTCCCCAGTAGAAGTATTCAGAACTGCTTATTCACAGCCTAAAAAAGTGTTAATATTATGAAGTGGAAAATTAAGAAAGGGAAATTTTTCATCAAAATTGATATATCCAAGGAATTTGATACATTGAAATGGATCTTTATTATTTATTTCCTCAAGATATATTTTTTTTATAAAATTTTTTTATCAAATTAGTTAACACCATTCTTAGCTCTGCAAGGCTGTCATTTCTCATTAATGGGTCCCCTAAAGGGTCTTTCTAATTCACTAGAGGTGTTAGATAAAGATATATTATCTCATGTATTTTTTTTCCATTTATGAAGATGACATGAGTAGATAAATCCATGAACTTCCTCATATTGGAATTCATAAGTGAATCGAAGTAGGAAGAGGTGATTTAACTCGATCACATATATTATACACTGATGATATTCTTCTCCTCAGAAAATCCTCATGGAAGACCATATTAGCTATCAAATATAATTTTTTACATTATAAGGAAGTGACATGATAGGAAATTATTTGGAAAAAATCCTTTATTGTGTTTGGTGATGGAATACCTTTTGGTAAAAAAAACATGCTCACTATAAGGCTTGGTGTGAATAAGGGATCCCTCTCTTTCAACTACCTTACTATCTTTATGTTTTAAGGTAAGGTGGGGAGTCAATATATTTTGATAATTTTATCTATAATAATCAATAAACTAGCCAAATGAGAAGAGAAATCCATTTACCAAGCTAAAAGGGTGCGACTTTTCAACTTAGTGATCACATCAACTATTTTAACTCTTTATCTCTTTAAAGGTGGCTAAGAAGTCTCATTAATGAGATTAAATGTATGATCAAAAACTTCATATGGACTGGGTAAGTGAACGATAGGAAATTTGAAACTATTTCTTGGAAATAATGTATAAAGACTTTTGAGATGGGTGGATTTAGTATCAAAGATCTAAGAATTTTCAATGATGGTATTATTGGGAAGTTTATATGGAATCTTCTGATTTCAAATGAATCTCTTCGTGACTTCTTATAAAAAAGGTTCAAAACAAGGCTGCTGGATGGATGCACACATTACATTGAATAATCTATTTTGAATTCAATCAGGAACTCTTTTAATGACATCATGTATAAAAAAATCATTGGTAAGTTGGAAATCCAACCTCAAATATTGGATCATTTAATGGATAGAAATTCCCCTAAAAGACCTCATCAATGTCAACTCAGAAAGGCCACATATGTTTGTTTCTAATTTACTGATGCATACCAATGGACTTGATGGTATTGTATCCCTAAAATCTTGAATAAAAATTCAGAAATATGATTTCATGGAAACAAATACTCTGATATGGAGGCCCAACAGAAATGTTCAGTTTGATTCCAAAGAGTATTAAAATATGTAATGTGAGGGCTCAATCATGCCAAAAACATGGTCAATAATTTTTAAGGTTCACTTTATACAACCTTCAATATTTATACTTCTTCGGAGGATCTGAAAAAATATATTACCCACACATAATCAATTAAAGATGGATGGACACCAACTTGTTTCAGTGTGCCGCCTGTGGTTGAAGGATGAAGAGAACCTAAAACATATATATTTTCAAGGGTTTTTTATTTTTACAGTATCTCTAGAAATTTATAGGTAACTTATTTGGCATTAAACTGTGTATTGAGTTAAAACTGGATCAAATCACAGTGGTTATTAGCTCAACTGGACAGAGTGACCAGATTCATAATCTTCTATTGGAAGCAACAACATCGATCATGACCTCTATGTGGAATTCATGAAATTCTAGGGTATTTGACAATCATCCACCCTCCATGAATATGGGTATACTTTCTATGCACAAGGAGGTTTATACTTCCTCAAATGTGATAACAAGGGATACAAATAATAACATAAGTGACCTGAAAATTATAAGAATATTGGGTGTTTTGGGTAGACTCGGGAAACCTCTATAACATATATATTTATGAAAGACTCCTCTTATCAACTCATGGATAAAATTCAATGTTTATGGTGCAGTCTCCGGCATGCTAGGGCCCTTGGGTTGTGGATGTGTCTTCCGCACCCACCGTAGCTTTGTCAAATTTTTATTTCATCACAATATTGGTATTGGAATAACTTATCCAACACAACTATAACTCCTTATGGATTGAATATGACTCTGAAATTGCTGTTAATGAACTGAAGGAAAGAACTGGTGAAGTTCCTTGGAAGCTTCTACCTCATTGGATTAACTATATTAATCATTATAATCATTGAAATTTGATTTTATCACATGCCTATAGATAATATAATCAAGTGAATGATGCTTTTTTAAAGAGGTAAATTAAAGAAATAAGCATGATTTGTTCCTTTAAGAACCCATATTACTGTATACCAATGGTGTATACAGATATTTGGAGAGTGGTTCACTCTTGTCCTTATAAAACCCCTTTTTAATGCTTAAACTTTTTTTATTATATTTAATAAATTTTTGGACTGGCTTCACCCAGATCTTGGTTCTTCTTAGCAATTAAAGTGTGATTTCCTTTTTATAAATTAAATGGTTATTCCATACCATTTTGAGAATAATTTTGTTTAATAAAATATATGTTTAATTAAGACCAATTTGATAAATTGATTGTTAAACACAAATAAAACCTAATTTTTTTAGAATATATATTCACTTTTATAATAAACTCTGGTATTCCGAATAATATTTTTTTAATTAAATATTATTTTAAAACACTCTTTTTTAAATTTAAATGATAAAATAATATTATAATGTCCTAGGAAATTTTTATAAGTGTCAGAAATTCGACCATGTATTAAAAACTACTATTTTAGTAAACAAGGATGCTTATATTTAAAAGTTAAAATTATCATGTTAAGAAAATTATTATGGTAAGATAAATATTTTATTTAAAACTAGCATGTCCAAATTTATTTAGGGTGAATTTTTGATAATTTTATAAAATAGTTCATTTTTCATTAAATAGTAAAAATACAGTTTTTGGGTTTTTTTGGTATGTTTTATGACTTCATATTTATCTCATAAGGATGTAATAATTAATTAACCACAATATCTTACCTAAAATATGTTATTTTATTAATATTAAGTATTTTAATATCTTTTAATCAATTTCCAAACCCATGAGTGACTTTCCAAAGTCTAAAATAGAAAATTTGATTTTAAAAACATTATTTTGTGTAAAATGTACTTTTCCATGTCCAAATAAGTATTAAATAATGGTATTTTGTTTCAATGGATTAAAATATCATAAAATGTTACTCAAATGTCCCAAAAAATGAGAAAAAACCATGGTTAAGGCAATGGTTTTTCATTTACCGCAACCTATATTTCTAAGACCTTTATTTGGAAAATATTAAACATTTTCTCCACTTTTTCTATATATATATACTCATTTCACCCATCCCATTCACTCCAAATCCATAATGAAATAATTTTTGGTCATTTTACTCCCAAAGAGTTCCCCCAAGGTATCTTTAATCCCCCATGGTTTCATCCTCAATATTTAGGAGCAACTCTTCAAGGTAATGGAATTTTCATCATCTTCTTTTCTATTCATGTAAATATTTTTGTGTACATATTATAAATGGTATGTTAAATTATTTTCTTATATTTTTTTATCATAACCTTAATTAAAAAATAATGTTTTATCAATGTTATTCCTTTATTATATCTCATTTTACACTTTTCTAAATCCACATTTTATACTTGTCACGCTGTCTAATTTACTTCTCAAATTTCTTAATTTTACATAAGAAATTATTAAACCATGAATATCCAAACCATTTATTTATCCATGGGTATTCAAATATATGTTAATATAATTTATTTATTTTTTTATTTAAATATAATAAACCCACATTACCTTTATATGGGTTAAAAATGATGTTATAGTCAAGACTCTAATAACTTATGTACTCAAAGCTTTCATATGAAACCCATACTTTATTTTACTATTGTTATTGAAAAAATGATTTATTATGATCAATGTGGCTCTAATAAAATTAATATTTATGGAGTTTATGACATAATATCAATCCAATACATTGGGTAAATAAGTTAATTTCTATAGATTACATGTTTTACGATACCTTATTGAATAACCTTGGTAATTTTCATAAGACACCTTGGTAAGAAACCATGGTGATATTATTATGAATGACTCATTTTTTTGTTTTAGCCACACTTCCATGTTATGATTTATGTTATTTCTATTATGATATTACTTATGTTCTATTGATCATGTTATATTTTTATACCTCATGTTCTTATTTATATTCCTTATGGTCACAAGATAAATGTCTCCCTTGTTTATTCACTTACTGGGCTCATGATCACACCTTTCCTTTGATGTATATTACTAGGATATGATATGTACTAAAAGTAACTTAGGGTGAACCCATGAAGAAGAATTTAACATGTACTATAAGAATGTGTAATCTTTTCTTGTATTATGTTTCTAATTCCCAAGAAACTAAAATTTAAAAGATCCTATGTTTTGTTTCATGTAATAAAAAATTTATGTAATAAAAAGTAAGGATTCCATAGTTAGTATCACACGACAATTTAGTTATTTATGGAAATTATGAGTTGAAAACTTTAGTAATAAACATAGGGATAACTTTAAATATAGGGAAGAAACATAGAGTTTTGGTGATTTATTAAGCGAGTGGTTTCCAAGAAATGAAATTTTTATTTGGATACTTCAAGTGGATGTTGCTCTGGTATAAATATACCTAGGGGTAATAACCCTAAAAACACAGTGTTGATCTGTACTCGATTGGGAACTAGTGCATGACAATGATACTTGCTGCACACTTGTTTTAAAACTCTTAGTGGATTTGATTAGTTAATCACAAGTTTTTTATGAACCATTATAAAGGATATATATAAAATATAATTGTTATTAGGGGAGATTATTAACAAATTTAAGCATGATGTTTCAATACATAAACTCCCTTTATAATTATAATATTCCTAAAAGAAACACATTTCTAACTTAGGTTTTCTTCTTTTAGATAAATAGAAGGAAATAAGAGTAGCACATAAATGATGAGTGCAACGGGCGATGCACCAACGACCTTATTAACATGATAGAATATGAAATAGAAAAATTCATGAGGATTAAAAATATACTATCTTTAGTTATGAATAATTACTTGAATCAATTTGGGAAACAATATTGACCTCAAAGGGAATAACTTGTCTTTGAGTCCTTCATGTGTCAACACCCACCTTCTTTTAGTAGATATACTGACCCATTGATTACTGAACAATGGATTAACTCTACAAAAAAGACATTTTTTGTACTTTGATATTCAGAGCTAGATAAATTCACCCTGAAAGTACACCACTTATAAGGATAAGATGATCAATGGTGTACACTAATTTAAAACAAAAATTCAAGAAGGTAGATTGATTCTATGGAGTTGGAAGAGTTTAGGGGAATATTTTTCAATAAATATTTTTCTTATTTGATGCAAACAAAAATTGATATGTAATTCCTAGATCTAAATAAAATGTAAAATAAAAAAATGGGAAACTATGAAATTAAATTTACAAGACTTTCATGATACACCTTTAGCTATTTTAAGCATCCTAAGGGAAAATTTGATAGATCCTTCAGTGAAATATGACCCCATATATGGAGGAATTTAGAAAATAAATACTATAAATTCTATGATGAGATATTGTGGAGTGATATGAAGGTTTAATTAGAGTTTTTAGAGATATAGTGGTCACATAGATTAAATAAAAATAAGAGAGAAATGAATCCAAACATGGGGAAGAATTTAGAACAAGGAAGAGGAGGAAATAAAGTGGAACTTCCCACATTAAAAAATGTGGGAATAAGCATTCATATAATTGATTTATTGGGAGTGTAAAGTGATAAAAGTATTAATTATATGTGAATATAGCTCAAAATTGTTGTGGTTAAGTGAAGTCTCAATTTCTCAACACTGACGACAAAGGGAAGATGGTGCAGGCCCAACCTAAAGTTTAATACTTCATATATGGAAATCTTGGGAAAGTTTCCAATAAATGTCCAAAATCATAAGATAATGAAGGGAAACCATCATCAACCTCAATATAGTCTAACAGAGAAATTTTGGGAATTTTATTTCACGATGGATTTTGTAGAGGCTCTAAATGATATGGTGGTAGGTACACTCATTGTTCTATCAACATTAAAAATAAATTTGTTTTATTATAGTTCTAAAAATTTATTTATTTCATCAATGTTTGAAAAGAATATAGAATCAATCACTAATATTCTAGAGGTAGAGTTATCAATCAAGTGTCCTGAATGGATTTTTCTAGAATCAACAGTGTATAAAACTATGGTATTAACATTTGAGATTAAAATCTCATAAAAATTTAATAGTCATTCCCATGGTGGTATTCGATACTATACTAGGGATGGATTGGATCTAAAGGTATAATGATAAGATCAACTATAGGAGTAAGTATATTTTATTTTTCTTGAATGACAAACTTATAACTATTTTTAATGGATATATATCCCAGTCAGAGCTGTGTCTACAAGAACCTCCCATATCCTTCTTTATAGAGATAATCAGTGAAAAGGGAGAAAGAAATAAAAATATAAGGATAAAATATGTCCCCATAATTTAGGACTATATTTAAGTGTTTCTTAAAGTGTTTCCTAGACCCCCCATAGAAAGATATGTAGAGTTGTCCATTGAACTCATACCTAGATCCAAGATAATATCAAAGAAACTGTATAAAATGGAAAATGTGGAGTTAAAAGAATTAAAGTAACAAATTCATGATCTTTTGGAGAATGTATTTATCTGAAAAAGTATGTCTCCTTGGGGAAAATCCATTCTCGTTATAAATAAGAAGGATGGATCAATGTGGTTATGCATTGATTATACATAACTCAATGAGATCATAGTGAAAAACAAGTACCCTCTCCTAAGGATTGATGATTTTTTTGAAAAACTTAATGGGGCTCAGTTATTCACCAAGATTGATCAATAATGTGGGTATCATCAACTGATGATAAATAAATAAGATGTTCCAAATACTAACTTCTGAACAAGATATGGGAATTATGAGTTTTTTATTCCCTTTGGATTGACTAATGATCTTACTATATTAATTGATTTGATGAATAGAGTATTTAAGGACTACCTTAATAAACTCATGGTAGTTTTTATTGGTGATATTATGATATATTATAAATGTTGTTAGGATCAAGAGGATCATATAAGGGGTATATTTAAAACTCTAAGGAAGTAGAATATATATGGAAATTTCTAATAATGAGAATTCTAATTAAAACAAGTTTCATTATAGGTGAACATTTGATCCTGTGAAAGAATATTAGTTAACCCTTACAAGACAACAAATATAGATGAGCAACCTCATCCTAAAAAATTAACCAAGACTCATAGTTTCCTTAATTTAGTAGTATATTATAGGTTTTTTGTTAAAAAAATTTAATGACTTTCTAATCTACTAACCAAGTTAACTCAAAAAGGAACTATGTTCATCTGGAAAAAGTTGCTTGAAGAATTTTTCTAAGAACTAAAGAAAATATTAGTTACTACACCTATAGTAACTCTACCCTCTATCATAAAATGAATCACTATTTATATTGATGAATCTCTGAATTTCCTTGGGTGCATCCCCATGAAAAATTAATGGTGATATCTTATGAATCTTTATAGTTAAAGACATATGAGCATAATTATCCTATGCATGAACTGAAGTTAGATGTAGTCATTTTTTCTCTCAAGATACAGAGGCACTATCTTAATGGGGAGATATGTGATATATCCACAAATTTATAGAGTTTTAATTATATATTCAAACAAAAGGAATTTAACATGAGACAAAGGATATGGTTGGATATTTTTAAAGACTATGACTATTTGATTCATTATCATCCTGGAAGATAGAAAAATCTGTTGATGTATTAAGTAGGAAAGAACCTATTGTTCTTGAAATGATTAGGATTCAAGGAGATCCATTGATCAAGGACCTAGTAAGGTTGGACATGGGAATCATGGGAGAAGTTACATAATCAATACTATACTAAATTATTTCTCAACCATCATTTCTATAAAAGATGAAGAGAGCTCAAAGAGAAGATCTGTTGATTCAAAAGAAGATAGAGGATTGAAGAATGGGTTGTTTCCTGAGTTCAATTTTGATCAAGAAGATGTAATGAAATTTCATACAAGGATATGTGTCCCATCTATCCTAGATATAAATAAAGAGCTGATGGATGAATCTCACAACTCTAAATTATTATACATCTTGAAAGAACTAAAATGTATAGGTACCTTGATGATAATTATTGGTTTCATAATATGAAAAGGGAGATTTCTAACTACCCTACAAGGTTGTTGGTGTAACAACAAGTAAAGGTGGAGCAACAAATTATTAAAGGGGTATTATAACCACTACCCATACCAGCATGGAAGTGGGAAAATATCACTATATACTTCCTCAGTAGTCTCCTAAGAACATACAAAGGAAACAATGTGATATGGGTTATAGTGGATCGACTCACCAAGACTACCCATTTCATTTCTATTTAATAATATTTATCTCTTGACTAACTTTCCAAGAAATACTATTTTGAATGAAAACATTTTTTTATATTTTGTTTAATATTATTATTATTGGGGTTTAAATGGTCGCACAATAATTCATTTTGATTTCACTATTTTGGAATAGACACCAATGGGTTTTTTTTGTAGAGCTTGAAACACCCAACATTTTCCTTATTTGATATATTTCACAAACCTACTTTCCAAAGGTAGGTAGTTATTGGGAAATGGTTCCAATGATTCTTAGGGACTCACATAGGTCAAGAGAATTGGAGGTTGGGCTTAACACACCCTTTTGAGGAGAATTATGTCATACTTTATGACTCTATTAAATATTTTAGACATATTTGTGAATCCTTCATTAATTCACAAGTATAAAATGAGTCCCCCCTTGAATAAATAATAAACTATTAGAATGTGTAGATTTATAATCATTTGTATGTATATGAGGATATTCATTAATGGATGCATCTATATGTATCCATGGCTCTCCAATGATGGTACCCTTTTTCATACTAGTGAATGATATTTTGGTCATCTATTATTATGATGCTAATTTTAAGATGCATAGTGGGGAGATCTAATAAATTTTCATCATGAAGAGGGATGGGAGTTATTTTTATGTTGGGATAAAACCTATAAGATGGGTCTCCTACATATCCTTGTGAAAGAAATCAGAACCCATATAGTTTTATGACGCTTAATGGGGCACATAATACCTTTTAATATCATGTTATTAGGACCAAACTGTGAAGTTTAATGTAATGCATCAAGAAAGTCTAGGAAAAATGTTCCTAGTGAAATTTTGGTGCATGAATTATGTTGAGGTGGCCCATATAACCTGGAAGGGTGTTGTCACCCATGTTGGACATGACCCTATTGGGAATGTGGATCATAGAGAATTTAGGGTTGATTTTGGGTGTTGGGTTTGGACCTCATGAAGGATTCCTCTGTATCCCATTTTTATGGGAATAAAATCCCATATAGTTTGAATGGGGTTGATGACTCATGCCTATGGATATCCTTTAAAGGTTTGTCTCTTTGGGAATGTGACCCTTTGAGTGGATTGATTTAGGGATTATAGTGAAAAGGTGTCCCTATAAAGTGGGTCCATGAAGAAGGTTCTTGACTCATGGATATTTGGAGATTTGGTTGGGGATTACACCTAAGAGGATTCTATTGTGGTTGGATATATGGATTTTAAGATGCACTCCTATAGAGGCTCTCTAAAGGAAGGTGGGAGGAAGGTCTAGAAAAAGATTATCTATCGTGACATGAATCTTTCCATGTAGATTTCATGATTTTGGATAACCTATAAGACCACATGAGTTGTGATTGAATGTGAGAAAAAAATGAAGTAGAAGATATTAAAACCTTCACCGTTATTCTCCCCTTTGTGTAAGAGTTTGGGGCTATGGGAGAAGAAGAAATGGCTTTGATGTGCTAGTATCCACTCCCATTTTGGTATCCAGGATAGCCACCCCTAACTACCTGCCTAGTTATAACCCATAATAAATTCTAGGGGATTACTCGAGGAGGGATTACATGGTTTTTGTTCTAGATAATAGAGAAAGATAAGGAATCAATCCCCATCAAAAGGAAAATCAAGTATAATCCCCTCCTGTATTATCTAGAAATAGAGGTCTATAGATTTAGATAATATGAGGGAAGGAAATGGTTCAAGATCTCATGTTTGATATTGGTAAGTACATAGATATATCCCTAGGGTAGGGGTCCTCATGATCATAGGTATGCCTAACTGAAAAGGACCCTACCCATTGGGAAGGACAGGTGCAGGACACCTCTAACCAAAGGAATGCATAAAAAAATGGGAGACACTCTATTGTGTTTTCACAATGGTTGTGAAAGTTTGGAGGATTAAATGGAGGCTTTGATCTGGTGTATCTTAGTTGGGAGTCCAATGTAAGGAGGTTACCTTCCATTGGTGTCATGAAAGAGGTCTTGAAGGAGGCACACATAGGTGAAGGTTTGATGAGCTAAAGGAGGTCTCATGCAAGGAAAGACCTAAAAATATCAGAAGTGCTTCATACAGGGTAGGCCTATACAAGATAAAGGTGAATTATAGATGATGATAAACCTGGGAAATGACACTTGGGTGAGGCCTTTCACTACACTACAAGGGTTCCTTATGTGTCCCTGGAGGGTCCTTTCATAGGTCTAGGATTTGGGAAGGGACCTTCACACTAGTCTCTCTTGATTTGGGAGGTTATGGATCCTCATAAATGTGAATTTTAGTTCACCCTCTAGTGGGTATTTGATCCCACTATCCCACTTAATTCTATGTTCTCTTGGGTTTTGGAGAGCTACCAGAGTGGTTTTGAGGGTTTGGGAAATAGAATAGGGCGGGAAAAGTTTTGAGGATTATATGGGTTTTACTTCCTTTAAATATTGAGGCCCAATATCCTATTTATAGGAAAATATATAACCTAAGTGAAGGATTTAATTTTCATAGGTGGGTCACATAGGTGTTTGATGCAGGTGGTTCATACGATGCTGCTGGGTGCACTTAGCTGGGCCTGTGCAGAGCCACTGGGTGCGCAGGTAAGACCTACGTGCTGTTGCTGATTTCTATGGTCTAGATTGGTAAGAATTAGGTGAGAATGTGATCCTTTTCACCCATAACTTATCTTGTTCTTGAGGTATTTTCCTTTAATACATTTTTATTCATGTGAAAAAATAGAGTGTCAAAAAATCCCCACTCAGGATTGGATCTAATCAGAATAAAGGGATCTAATCCTGAGGTAGAGAGATGAAATGGTCTTTAGGGTCACACAGGTCATCTAAATAGGCCAACCAGACTAGACATCCATGCTATCATGTCATGTACATAAATCATTCTTAGGGGGATCCTTCGTCTATAAGTAGGTCTGATGGCCTCAGTTCCCCCTTATCATTTCATTGCTTCTCCTCCCATCACACTCGTCTTCCATGTAGAATTTCCATTTAAGCTTTGTTTATCAAATCTCTATTCATGTAGGCTAGGTATGCATTTACCTACGCAACTCATACACCCAGGTGAGCGAACTGCATAGTGTCACTTAGGTGAGAGACTTGTGTGAGGTCACCAGGGTAAGTGATCTGAACAAGTTCATAACTTTTCCAAATTTATGGATTTATGAATTTTTCAAAACCAATATTTATCTTTAATAAAAATATTGGTACTTCTTTGTAGATTCCCAACAGATGATCAGAATGAAATTTTTTTTGATGAATAAGCTAGAAATTATATGAAATATTTTATGAATATTGTAATGACTGATTACTATGATGCATGAGACTCTACACTTCTAGAATTAGTAAAACACATGAAGGAGCACCAATGTGAATATTCGAAAAGTAACTATCTTCCACTGTATAGCCACAAACATCTGAAGGAGGCTTCTATTCCAAAACTGAAGTCTTATATCCTACATTCTTGGTTTTAAGAATATAATAATTTTATTATTGACAAAATCTCATCTATGGGCACCTAAATCAATGCAGGAACTTTAGACTCAACCTGTATCATGAATCATAGCAGCTTCACCCTGAATTTGAAGTATCATACTCTCGAGTTGAAGCCTCATTGATACTCATATATCTTCCAAGATTACAAGATAGATCAACTAAAGGTCTATAAGGAATATTGGGACCTCCACATAGTAGGGGGTGTTAGAATTGATTATATATGGGTGTATTGGGTGTGTTAGACCTGTTTTGATTTTGTGAATGAGATGAAGGTGGTTGACAATTATGATGTGGGATGGGTGGGCCTGAAAAATGTATACAAGAATCCTCATATCTTTCATTAATTTCATATTCGATGGAGACCATAGACCCATTCCTCCCATATGATTCATAATGAGTTCGACATCATTCTATGGGAAATCTACATGATCTCCAAATCTCCTATCCTTCGAGAAATGTATGATGAATTCATCCCACTGAAATGAAACTAGGAATATGTAGAAAGGATGCCAATTCTATCCTATGAGTTATTGAAAATATCCTAGGATATCAAGAAGGAATACCCTTTCTTAAAGGGGGATATTTGATTTGAAGCATGGAAGATTTCATTTCAAGAGACAAAGGGGGAGGGTACCGCATGAAAATGTCCCACAAGATATTCCACGATAGAGAAGCAAGACATTCCTGGTAAATTATAGCCCACATTAAAGAAGGGTGAGTATAATTGGTGGGGGTATACCATAAAAGCTAACATACAATACAAGACATGCCTTGTAGACTTCTTGGAAATGCAGTTAATAATTTATATGCCCCCAGTCCATGATTCCAATGGTGATGTGAGGCTAGGGACATTTGTTATAACCACCAAAAAAGTAGAGGGAAAGAATATAGGATTGGATGCCCCTATCTTAGTGAGGATCCACTAGTGTATACTTTATGTGTACATAGGGAACTACCCTTTCATAATTTTAGAGCCATTCTAGGTACTATGGGGATGGGTTGTGGAACAATTTACCTCATACGTTGAGTTGAGTTAAATGAAAGTTCTTGGGGGATAGTTTCTACAATTTCCAGGTCTTTCTAGTATCCAACCACTATCCCTAAATCTTAGTGAATACTTAATAAGATTGAATCATTTTAGGGAGTTTAATTTCTTCCCATATAAAGATCCACCCATTAAGATGTTCACTGATGATGGAAAGGGTGGTGATAAACTGAGGTCATACTTGATCACCTTTAGATATGGTGTACTAGTACCCCAAATTAATGGAGAGGTTATATGTGAGGCCTATGATCTATATATATTTTCAGGACAATTCAAGTGTCTACAAGAAAAAAATAATAACTCCTCATATGAACATCCAATCGTAAAGGAACCCAATGGCTGGTTGACAATATTAGATGCTAACCATTGTGGAGGTGACTCGAGCAGTAATAAATATACCTTCAAGAAGTGAATCAAATGGTTTGAACTCCTGGTATGACAAGTCTTGTATTTCATTATATCCCCAAGGGGTGTTGATGAAGGGAGTTACACATATTGCGGTTATCACGACTACTGGATGGGGAAATAATTATAGAAAGGATATACTTATTCTAGAGAGTGATAGAGAAGAGGCCTTGAGAATTACCAAATGACCCCATTCGTGTTTTATCCCACAATTTAGTGTCAAAAGGGTTATTCTAACTGAGATTGGTTCTAGACAGTCTAGACTCCATTGTTAAGATGAAATTCAGGCTCTAGTTTCCCACCCTTATACTGTAATGGAGAGATCTAGAAAGCCCACGAAATTGAAGAGTTTCAGGTCTGCTTCACAAAAGGCTGGAAAAAACTCAAATTTTATGCGACTAGAGGTAGTTCAAATTTAGTAAAGTAGTCCCTTTGATTCTAATGACTTGTGGATACTCCTTCATGTCGGGTTTTTGATTCCACAGATTGGGGATGTTTGAGCCCCACCTAATATCTACTTTGATGCTAACACCATCAAGGTGGGAATATATATTTGGGATATAGAGATTCCCATTTACACCATTGATGATTAGGTCCCAGCCATAAAGTGGTTAAATGACATGCTATAATGAGGGATTGCTGAAGGGGTCTATGAGACACTTACTGATGAATATGAGGACCTCTTCAATCCCTAGTATGTAAGTTTTTATCATATCTTTCTTTACTCATTCATCCAGTTATTCCTTATTTTGATCAAAATATCATTATCAGGAAAATTGTGAGCCTGATTTTTAGTAGGAAGAGGAGGAAATGGCTGTGATCTGTTCAACGGAATATGGAAAGATAGGCTCCCCTATGGGGGCTGAGGAATTATATCCTGAGTAGGGGGATCTATCCTTTGACCAGAGGATTATGGATGATGATATGGTAGGAGAGACTTCCTGACTTCCACCTCCAATACCTGTATTTTCGGAGGTAGGTTCCATCCTTCCTTCATGAAAAGTGAAGGAATGAAGGATAATGAAGTGCTTGGCCAAGTGCATCATTATCTAGGGTAAGTTTTCCTGACAATATTTATTCTTTATTTTCCTAGAATAAATGATTAATCATGCCCATGGGTTGTCAGACACACTTCTATATAATCTTTAAAGTGGATTAAAGGTGACACCCCCAAGAACTGAGGAGGAGGTACTAGATGTGGAATAGGTTACTACTGGTAAATCTGTTCCATTAACAGGAGAAGTACCAAGGGCTGAGGCTGAGGTTGTATCTGTTCTGATTACCATGGAGGGGGAAGAGAATCCTAGTAATGAAAAATATGACTCATAAGGTGTAATTTTCAATTACTGACTTTTTTTCCTCATGACATTTCAGATTCACCACACACATTGGAGGACCCTGAAATAAATACTTCTGGTCTTGTCCTCACTTCAGAAGGGGTTATTATGGATGTAAAACCATCCAATGAAGGTGGTGGTACTAATACTAGTCTAGTGGGGTTGAGAGAGTCATACCTAGTAAAATCCTGGTGAATACTGTTAATGGCAGAGCCGAGTTGTGTGCTAGACCCAGAATCTTAAATTCCCTTACTAGTGAGGATAATATTAGGCCTGAAACCCTTTATCATGAATTAATGGATGCACTTAATCTAGATTTTGATATATTAGGCTCCCTTGAGGAATTTATTGACTTTAATAGGGAATTAAATAGACATGAGTTTTCTATTTCTTGAGTTTTCAAGCACAATCAACCTCCTTTAATTTGATGTCTTACACCAAATATCAACTTTTTCATCCTTTTCCACAAAAATCATTGCTGATTAACTTCATCACCAACATATCCTAGTCCATTATACTCCCATTATTGTGGGATTAACAGCTCAGAACCATGAAGCGAGGATCCTTGATGACCCTCAATCCTAGTAACTAGGAAAATTCAGGTGGGTGTTCCTTTTCAAGAGGTCCCTACCCAAAGAACTGATATCTAGGATGTTATATAGGCATCCATTCCCATTTTTCATCCAACAAAGAATGAGTGTGGTTAACTACTCTTGGTTTTTACTACATTTTATGTCTATTAACCCCAGGATGTTAATTGGGGGTTCCATATGCTATCCAACACCATATACTTTGGATACTGAGCCTAAGGTGGAGTCTTCTATTCCAATTTAGCTAACTCTAGTAAGTAATGATGTCACTATTGTAGATGGAGTGGATCCGGATTTCTCATTGAGTAAACTGATCCTGAAATACATCACTCCATCTAAAATCAGTTCTAAGGGGGAGTTGGAGACATAAGACTCCCTGCACACCACACGTCATATCATTTGGTGAGATATATGGAAAATAGTATTATAGATGCCTTTTAAGACCTTCCATCATGAATTAATCAACTTCCAACCCAATTTACCTTTATAGGGTTCAATGGGTTAGATTACTGCACAATCCAAAATGCAGTAAATGTAATAATTTTACAATAGGAGGAGGATAGAAGGTTACAATAGGTTGAGATGTAGTTGGCATACTAGTTTGAAGATCTCAGAACTATTGTATCCCAGGAGGAGATTAACTATGCCAAGGAGTTGGAGGATAATAAATTCCTTCTTGAAGATAAATATATTCAAATATTTTGCCTTAAAAAATAACTAAATTCGACATTAGAATAGATTTTCCAAATCCATTATTCCTTGAAGAGGGTCTCAACACAAGGTAAGGGTTTTGTGGATGCCGAAAAGGATAAAACTTCATGATGATAAAGAGGACATCACCATGCAACTAGTTGGGTTTCAGAAATATATGGATAATTCTCAAGCCACAGTTTACCTTCTCAAGGCCTTTGTTGAGGAACACCTTTAAATTTTTAAATAGAGACTACAACATGTTGAAGTTCCTATTTATTTTAAAACACGAATAAAGAATAATTTTTTGTTCCTTGATTATCTGTTTTTGTGTTTCTATTATAATAAAAATAATAACATTGAAAATTAATCATTTTATTGAATTTCATCATGACAATATGTTACTGTTATAAAGAAAATCATGAAAAAGCTCTAATTTTTTCCCGAGTCATTTTTTGAGCAAGAGATCATAGTTCAACTGTTTCTAGGGTGATATGATAGACCCTATAAAATTTGTGTATTTTGTTTCATAACCCTAGTTTTTGCCTAATTCAAGATGAAAAATGACTTAGTGGGCTTGACATCGATTTTTATTAGGCCGCCCATTGTGGGTTTTCATCCTAGGAAGTTTTATGCCTCTTTTTTCATTTCTTGATTTTTTTTGAACCACAAGAAGTTAAGGTATAATAATCTAGGACTGACTTTTATCCAGTGTTCCCTTTGTGGTTTTAAACTTGGTGATTACCATGTCTCTTTTCTTGGGTAGTTTAAAGATCTGTAATATGGAATAATGCGACTAGTGTTTTTGGTTGAACAACTTTGACCATGAGTTAAGGAAGGATTACCTAAGAATGGATTGCTGGCCAAGAATGTTTTGACACTCTTTATATTTATGATATAGAATTTTGTGTCATAATTTTGTGGTTTCCAGTTCTAAGATGTGATGGGATATAAACATACAAGGAAAGACCACATACCATTTTTAAAAAGTGGTTTATATAATTATGTTGTCATTACGGATTGCATAGATAGAAGTAGTCTCTCCCAAGGATTAATGTACCTCTGGTCGATAGACCCTTTTGTTGGGTGACTTATGAAAATATAACTAGGGTGTGTTACTGCATAGTCAAACAATTAAATTCTATGGCTAATAGGACCTTTTTGGTGGGTTAATTATGCAAATCCAACTTGGGATTATTTCTATAAAGTCATAAAAAGGTGCCTTTAAGAATATGACATTCCATTACCAATGGATAGGTAGTTTGTGAAGTTATGGATTTATCAAGACCAAAAGGGTGTTTTATTAAGGTAAGGTGTCTAATAATAAATATATAATCTATATTGTCATTTTATATGAATGAGAGACCACTCCTATATTAATTTGGGTTGTGTAAATAAGGATAAATTCTATTAGATGATTTATGTCAAGGGAGAAGGCCTCTTCTTGAAAAGGGTTGAAGCATCATGCAGTTTATTGTCATGAAACCAGGACATGAACCATGTAGTTTAACATATTTCATTAAAGACATTCGGGATATAATTTAAGGTCAATTAACTTCGAATAAAAGATTAGTGATTTTCCACTTTCACAAAAATGTGTTCAAGAATTTTCCATCATTTTTAAGTAATAAGGGGGGAGGGTTATAAGCTATAATCTAGGGGTTTTAGGATCTAAATAGTGTCATGGGATGAAAATTTCATTGGGGTCTTATAGGGATAGAATAGGTCTCACATGGGAATGAATGTACTACTAGTTGATAGGAATTTTTTTTGGGAGGCTTATGAAAATACAACTAGGGTGTATTACTACACAGTCAAATAGTAGCATCCTCTAGTTGATAAGCCCTTTTGGTGGTTTAATTATATAGATAAAACTAGGGTGTTTTTCTGCATAGTAAGAAAAATGCATCCTTAGGAATGTGACATTCCACTTTCGATGGATGAGTAAAGCTTATGGGGATTCAGATATGCCAGACACAAAGTTTCATTTATGGGGGGAAAGTACCTGACTATGGAAGAAGCGTTTCATATCAAAATTATCAAAAATGGGGAGAAATTATTTCCCTATGTAGGAATGAATTGTATTTGGGAAAATAGGATTGTATTTTTATATTGCGGCTGGAACAAGCCATAGGACTTGGGCATCACTACATATCTCCTCAGAGCAATAATTAAGACATAAGTTGTTCTAGATAAGTTTCCCCATACTGATTGAATTCTTATGAAGAGAAGGGGATCTTTTTTTTGAACATGGGTTCCAGAATGGGGTGAGAACCTGTGTTGGATGCTGTTATATAGATCTGAATCATACATAAAGGAATGAAGGGATTTCTCATCTGGAATCTAGACAAGGATATAGGATCTGATCTTCACTACATATCTCATTAGAATGAGAATCAATCCATACGTAGTTTTGATAAATCATGTAGTTTAGTGTCATATGGTGAGGACATCAACCATGAAGATTAACATCATGCGGTAAGAGGGAAGGTTACTTGATGTGAAACAGAAATATTGTGATATACCGAAGAATTGGTAGTTGGGTTTCACTATGTATCATGTAATTGTAGGAACCCAGCCACATATATTTCTAAATTTTCAACATCTAATAAGAGAGATGTTAACCATATAGTTTAGTGTTATGTGGTAAGGATGAAAGAGGAGGTATTATGAAAATCATCTCATGAGAGGCATCTCATATTTGTGATATAAGGTTCCCCAATCTGGTTTCCCATGGAATAATATGCTTGTTATGTAGGGTAAGGATACATTTTAAGGTCATGTGCTGAATATGTTGTCATATAGTTTAACGTCACGTGACTAGGATGAAGGTGTCTTTAATTTTTAAGTCATAGTTCCAAGACCATATCTTCTCATGGAAATAATGAGTGATGTAAGTCTTATCATGCTAAGGATTCTCTGATGGACTTCAAATGTGAGGAAGGAAACCATAAACCATGATCTTGGGGTTTCTTGGATCATGAGGGGTGATATGAGACAAAATTAAATGAATGAAAAAAGAACAATGTTCGAAAATTAGGTTCTTAAAATAATTTTTGATGCTTATGAAGATAGAAAAGGTCTCTCTTGGGGAAGAATGTATCTCTGGTTGAAATTCCCTTTTGGTAGCTGACTTATGCAAATCCAGCTAGGTCATGTTACTGCATAGTCAAACAACAACATACTTTGGATAACATGTCGTTTTGGTTGGATAATTATTCAATGACAAATGGGGTGTATTACTGCATTGTAAGACAAATGTTTCTTTAGGAATCTGATATCCTTTCAATGTTTTCCAATGAAATGACTATAGATATTAGAGGTTTCCCAAGATGAGTATGATGTGTTTAAGGAATATGTACATTCACAAGGGAAGCATTTAGACCATAATTTCGCATGGAGTATAGATTTTTGTTGTTTATATGTGGGGGATGGATCTTTCAATTTCCATGATGGGCTCCTAGATGAGGGAACCTAAGTTAAGATGTCATGCATAGATCTCTATTTATCTACGAGAGAGGGGAAATTTTTTTCTTTGTGACTGGGCTCGAGACATAGGGCCTAGGTATCACTACATATCTCATGAGACTGATAATAAATCCACACATAGTTCTGGTAAGGCTCCCTATATAGGTTTGACCTAGACATAAGGAGGGGTGCATTTTTTTATGATGTGGCTGGACCCGGGATTGTAGATCCTATAATTACAGCACATCTTGTGATGGTAAGAATCAAGACACATATAGTTCTTGAATAATGGTGTGGTGGGATGCCAGCACCTAATATTACGATTTTCTCAAGAATATGTTGAAATGTTATGTACTTTTATGCTGTAAAATATGGATGCAAACCATCCAATTTTAAATCATATAGAAAGGAATTTTTTATAAGATTTAATGTCTTAAGACTATGATGTTAGGCTGTGTAGTGTTAATTATTATAGACCAGACTAAGTTTTCTTATAGTTTTAGGTTGTTTGATTAGGACCATATAATATAATTTTTATGGTCATGCCTATAGGTCCATGATGCTATATAGTTTATCATCATACAAAAATGATGTTAGTTTCATGAATCTTATCATCTTGTGATGTGAATGATATGTCATGATTTTTAAGGTCATTTGATAAAGATAGACTATGTAGTTTAACTTTATGAAACAAAGATAAAGTGAGACTTATACCACGTAGTATTTCTTGAGAAATACTACATTGGTAGGTGCCTTGATGAGATCTTCATCCATCAAGATCATGGAATAAGCCCCATTTGAGTGGACATTTTGTTTTGAATAAGGTCCCTCCCACCTTTTCTTAAGATTTGAAGGCTTCTTCCTTGGTATCATCAGATTCTTGAGGACCAACAATAGATCTCCTTGAAAGAAAAACATAGGCATACCTTCTTGTGAAAAGACCATGCTCTCTGATTTTGATGGACCTCAAAGTGATACAAGGTATATAATATTTTTTCACTGAGTCTCTCAAATTCATCAATCAATTTCTAGGATTTATAATATACATATATCTGATCACATATTGAAACATGAAGTGATTGAAATTGGACTTCAATAGGAAATAATTATTCTATTCCGTATACAAGTGAATATGGGGTATCCCATGTAGTAGTATAGGTGGTAGTCTTGTAGGATTACAATGCGTGTACTATATTTTCAGGTTAATAATTTTATCCTTATCTAGAATCTTATGGAGTATGTTATATAGGGTATTGTTGAAGGCCTATATCTCTCCATTATCCATTGCGTGATAGGAGGACAGGTGGTTGGTTTTGATATTATACTCTTGATACAACTTCTAAAACTCAACAGAATAGAAATTGGTTATATTGTGTTTCAATATTGTACGAGGAAAAAAAATATAGTAATGATGTTGGATTTCATGAAGTTGAAGATTATTTTATTCATAAATTATTTTAGGGGTATTACCTCATCCCATTTAGAGAAGAAGTTAGTAGTAGTTAGGATCTACTTGAAATGTTTGGTCGTGGATAGAGGATACAGACCTACAAAATCCATTCCCTTTATGGAAAATGGATACGAGTATTCGGGTGTATGTAGAAACTATGGTGGTTGATGGATTATGTTGAGATACATTTAGAAGGAATGAAACTTCTTGGTGAATTATGTGAAATACTAAGTCATTGAAGGCCATAAATATATGAGAATTCAAATTTGATTGGAAAACTAGAACATTGAATGGTGCACTCCATAAGATCCTATATGTAATTATTTAATAAAATAAACAATCTATTAATTATTGAGGCATATGAGAATGTCTCCATCAAATCCTCATTTATAGAGCACTTTTTAGTGATTTGGGACATCATAAAGAGTACTGTTGGTCGCTCACCCATAGATTTGTTCTTTTCTAGCCCTTTTTTATAAGAGTATACCATTTTGGAGTTATTACACAATGGGTATCATTCAACTAGTGGAAGGATCACCTTGTTTGGGGATGTGACTAACCTCATTGACTTCTTCCCTACTGACACAAACAAAAGGTGAGACCATTTTACAATGCACAATGATGATGACTGTCTCATACTGGTCAGGATATGCTAGATCCATGGATGTATTTTCCAATGCATCATCATGGGAATTTTGTGATCATGGTACATCTGTCAATGTTGGTTCTGAAGATAATTCTATCATTATTCATCAGATATATTCAAGTAGGAGGATTAGTTCTTCTTTTCTGGTACTATAATAACTATCAATATGTTTGATTACCAAATCTGAATATCCTTTCACTTATAAGTGATACATTTTCAATTTAAGGGTTGGTTCTAGACCTACAATGAGGGTATGATACTATTCCTCATTGTTTGTACAACCTTCTAACAACAGGAAGGATTAAGGCAGGACAACATTTTGTGAGGGGATGATCATGACTCCTAACCTGACTTTGTTGAGATTTGGGTCTTCCATTCTTTTACCTATTGGGGTTTTGGATGCACCATCAAATACATTTCCCACGTCTAGAAGATGTATTTAATAGAAAATATATCTTCATATAAAATTATAGTATTTAACAACCTTTGTTGTATAGATGGATTCTCCTCAAGTATGTTTATTAATACATATCCTTTCATTGATTTCTGTAGAATGAACTATATGTCAAACTAATGAAAAAAGAAAACAACCACCATGCTAAAAATCTAATTAACATAGGAAGACTGAGGATATATTTCAGTTAGTTATTTTGAGATACCAAATGGATCGCATGGTTTAATATGTAGTTACTTAGTTTTTAAACCATGTATATTAACACCAGACAACACTTCTCAATATTTGAATAATAAGTCTCAGTGTTAAGGATGATTCAATTGAGATAATAGAGTCGATTTTCACTTCCAACATCATTCTTTTTTGTGATGAAGGAACATAATGATCTTTCTTGGGAAGTTACATATAAAATGTTATTTCCCCCTAAATAAGTGGTATTAACACTGGTGGAATCGGACGATATTTTTTGAGAAAATCAAATGATTCCTAATAGTCATTAGTCCACTGATATGTGACCCCATTATTCATCAAACTAGTGAAGGAAAAACATTTTCTATGAGGTTTCAAATAAAGTTCCAAATATAGAAATGTGTCCCTAAACACTCCTCAACTATTTTAGGTTTTGAGGGGGTGAAATTTTTACAATAGCCTTTGTCTTTTCAGGTGTTAATTCAATGTAGCCATGGAATACAATAAAGCTAAGAAATTTCCCTGAGGTAACCTTGAAAGAATATTTCAAGGGGTTTATATTTAGGATATTAAATCATAGTTTTCTGAATATGGTCTCAAGATCATCCATGTAGTTTGAACACTGTCGAGACTTAACCACTAGTTCATCGACATATAATTCAACAAAAATTCCTAGAAAGGTTTTGAATATATGATGCATGGCATGTTAAGTAGGTAGAACTAACATTCATTAAGACAAATGGAATTTAATAATAGAAAAATACTCCCTAAGGTCCCTTAAAGGCGTCTAATTATTCATCTTAGTCCATTAAAATTTTATTATACCCTGAATAAAAATCCATGAAGGATATGTCTTGATATAAATCCATTTCACCCATAAGTAGATTTGTGATTGGGACTGGAAAATTATCATTTATATAGTACCCATTGAGATATCTGAAGTATATAAAGACCATGATTTACCTATTTTTCTTATTTATCAGGACTATGTTGTCTAGCCATGTTAGATGTCGAACTTCCACAGGAATTTTTATTTGATAAGCTTATAAAATTCAGCCTTTGGATGTATGTGTTAGGTCCATCTTTCTGGATACTTGTTTGTAACCTTGGTGGTTCTCGGGAAACCCAAGTGATGAGTGACTACCTAGGGTTCGAGGCATGGAATATCTTTGTAATTACAGGTGAAAGTTTTCAGATATTTCTTCAAAAAATAGGTGGATGCATATTTTTATTCAAAAAACCCAGATGCATTGATAAAACTGGGCCTTGGATCTTATCTTGTACCGAAATTTATTTCTTTGAGTTCATCAATGGTGGAAGAATCACCAACCCCAAATACTGGATGGGAATCCCTATGGTCTTCCTCCTCTTCCTATTTCCATCTCTCTTCGACTTATTCCTTACTATGAGGGGGAAGTATGTAATGGAGGATTTTTTCCAGAGTTAGGAAGGGAGTCAACATTTTGACAACTGAAAGATGAAACGACTCCCTTTAACCCCATTTACAATATGAGGGTATTTTTGAAGCTCCATTGGGGATGGAGTGAGGGATGAAGAAGAAGAATATTCATCCTATTTTGTCTTAGTTGATGAGGTGGGGATCTGTTGGGGCTCCATGGATGGAATGAAGGAATTTTCATTGAGTATTATACCACATTATGGAGAGTCTATGACCTTTTCAGCACTACAAATAATAGTTTTCATGAAAGATACGATGAATGTTGTTTAATATTCACATGAATTTGGGTCCATTCCATAAATTTGATGGATATGTATCACATATTATTCACTAATCTATTTGAAGGGATTGTATGGGGTAATTTCTATAACACTTGACACTATGAACTAAGAAAATCTATCATCCAAGGGATGTTTCTCTTCCATATGGTAGAATCCTACATCAATATACTGAGTTTTGTAGGATTTTAATGGGGATTTATCACCAAAAACATCATAATTTTTCCATTAATGAAATATTTTAGGTATTCGAGGCATGATGAGGAGATTTCCACATGTAGGTAAAACCATGGTCTTCTTAGAAAAATGTTTAATGTTGTGTCTTGAAAAAAAATCAGAAATTATGATTCATATATAAGGCCACTAAAGTGGGCCTTAAGACTGATTCCACTCAGAGGATTTTGCTCGCTCTAGTCATAACCTTATAGCATCAAAGTGGATGGGGACAAGTGGGCCTAATTTCAACCTAGTAAGAAAATTGTTTAGACTAGAATAAGTTTGAATCCTGATCCATTATCAATGAAAGATCATCGGATATGAACTTAATTTATCTTTCAAGATACATGTAAAGGCCTGATGTGTTCTTTTATAATGGAATATTTTCACTACTCTATGAAAGAGAGGATCATGTGGAATTCTATATGATATATCTCTATATGATATACTTCATAAGTAGAATCTTCTAATTAAAATTATTTAGGGCTAAGAAATCCCTATATAAGTGATTTGAGGAGGTGTTTTGATAGAATCAAAGAATCTAGGATTGAAAAAATGGTCTGGACTAGGGATAATTGCTTCATAATTTCATACTTATGGGATAAAGATATACACTTTCCAGCATAAGGATGTTATTTTTTAGGAACTTTATGGATTTAAGTACTCAATTTAGATTGGTCAACCTTCAGAATAGTAATTGAAGGCACTCCCATGATTGGTGGGTTGAGTTGACTTGGTTTTCCTATATGTTAAGGTTGATTTGGAGATGGTGTCCCCTTTAGTTGATATTCTAGTATGCTCAAGTTAGAGAAAACCCTATCATGTTTGGGGGAACATTCTTACTATTACTAAGATTCTTGAAGGGGTATCTTATGAGTTTTATCCATGTTGAAAATTTAAGTGTGGGTGTGGCCAAAGTATCTAATTCTTCTAGGACCCCATATTCCCATGTATCCTTGAACCATCAGCCTCTCTCCTATTCCCAAATTAGATGCTGAGAATTCAGGTTCTTTGCCACACTAATCATCCAATAATAGACCCATTAAGTGAATAACATTAATGTAACAAAAGATCAAATTATTTTCTGATGGGGACTCTATCTAGTGGGTCAAATCTCATTATACCATTTGGTGCGGTGGTACCCATTCTATGACTAAAGGCATGAATTTCGATGTAGTCAAAGACAACTTCTGCCATGGTATAGGTTCATCTTCCTGTGCTTTCTTCCTACTCATCAACCCATTTAATTTCTTATAAGAATAGATTTTGGGGTATTGTTGTATCGATTGAGTTGGAAGTGTTATAGAGAAAGTGGTTGGGGGTATAATTGGCTATTTTAATTATGCTCGATGGATAACATGAGTTCGATTGATAATCTTTCTGACCATCCAATCACTAAAATTCAGCATACCTTTGTTAGAAACTTCCTACCATTCACCCTCTTTCTCTATATTGGAGGTAGAAAAAAATTCCACCTGTGTTGGTGGCTTTCCCGGATTTACCTATCCAAAGTCCAACATTTTTTATATGATGTATTTGAAAATAAACCATTCTTGAATGGTGGGACCCAATTTTCAATGGAACTAGAAATAGTTTGTGAGATCTTCAAGACCAACCTGATTAGTCCCCTTGGGCCATGAAAACTTGAACAAGTTGTTTTCCAAATCCTCAATGAAGTAACCAGGGAATTGGTCATCTTGGAGAAAATAAACCTTGTCCTTTATCTAACAAACTGGTTTCTCCTATAATCCCTTTGATCGTCTTGATGAGGCATACATTATCTCTAATTATCAAGAGGAGGTTCCATGTCATATGAAATAGGTTTCAAAACTTGATTTGGGATAGGGGTTGGCTTAAGCATAACAATGAAAACCTATGATTTTCATGTTTTATTCCATTGAGCTATTGGAATTACTCTTGATTATGCCTTAGCACGCAAGATGGAATACTCTATTTTTTGAACCATTATAGTGAGATCCCAAAACTATCTTGTGTATTTTTAAGGGATGAGTTGTGTATATAACTCATATTTAAGGTTATCTATATTGATAGACAAAAAATATTCATGGGAAAGCTATATGTTCATGGATTAGGTCAACCCTTTCCATCAATAAATGAAATCCAAGACCATCCCATTATCCCACTTTTTGTAGTTTGATAGGTCTAGGACTATTTTACTCTACAACATTGAGTTGAATTGAAAGAGAAAATATTGATGAAGATCTTCCCATACCATGATTTACTAATCTGGAAAACTGGCATAATATACAAAGGATGGACCTTGTAATGTTTTTACAAATCATTTGAGTTTCACTACTTCTTATTGTGCAAGGTTTCCCATCATGGGATCACAGTAGGAATTGAAATGCATCAAATTATACTCTAGATCCACCAAAAAATAAAAAATTCGAAATATGTGGTTCCCAAAAAAATTGTGGGGGAGGGGTTGGATCCACCCATTCTGGGTAAGACCTATTTTTTAGATGCACTGGAGCACGCCGTTCTTCAAATTCTTCCAAAAGAGCTATCAATGACTCAATAGTATTAAGGGTAACTTAAGGGATGCATGGATGGACATGATATTGAGCAGGGAAAGGAATAGGTAAAGAGATCTATGGAATATCTACTCATACATGTGGTGGGTATCCCACATGGGATGGTCCATGAGGATGTTTTTGATTCAACCCTAGTTGTATACCCAAGAAAGGGAACTCCTGATATCTCAATGTTGTGGGGTCTACATATACTATTCATCGATCCTACATATTGAGCGGATGTTCAGCTTCCACTTTAGTTACCGGGGTGAACCCTCTTTGTTGAGGTTCACAAGTTGGGAGGGAGAGTTGAGGCCCTGTTTGTAGAACATATCTGGCTAGAATGTTGCCTCAAAGTAATTCTGTGTTGAGTCTTACCAACTCTTTCATATCTTCCCCATGATAAGAAAATATCTCCTCGAGTGTGAGGGGTTCAACCTCTTTGGGAGGTGGGTGATGCCCAACCTTAACTTCACTCTTTTCTTTATTTTAAGATCACGGAGAAGGTAGTAATGAAGTGGTAAAGGTAATCCCCAAATTCATGTTAATACTCTAGTTTTGGGTATGTACAACTCCAATGATTATTTTGGTGTTGAACATATTATGACTAAAAAATTCTTCCTATTTCTTCTCTATACTATCCTCATGTTTGATAGGGTATTCAAGGGTGGTGTTTATTACATTAACTGATGTGTAATATATAAAAGTAATTTCATTAGTCTCATTGAGAGACTACCATTTTTTTTACCCTCCACATGGCCTCATCCTTTTCACCACTGGTCCTCTTAGAAATATTTGGTGAATGATAATCTGAATAGAATTTTTGAACAATAATTTTTCATGTTCCTAGGGAGGAAACTGGGTCATGGGATATGAAAAACTAGATAGAGATATTTTTTGATACTTCCGATAATTGGGAGAAGACTAAATTTTATTAAGGAGGATATTTTTGAGGTAAATAGCCCCCAGCCTTGAGGGATAAGGCTATTCCCATTCTACCTCTATAATATTTTAGTCCCGGATTAATAACCTTAAAATTTGTGTTAGAAAATAGCCATCCATATAGGATGGGGTTTCTTTTGGATTTCCATGGATTATTCTACCTCGACTACTTTATTTATTTTATGGAGATGTGTCTGAACATGTGTTGGATGCATGGTATGACCTGAATTGAAGATACCTGATGCTAAAGAAATTTTTACCATTAGAGATATTTGATCAATCTAATAGTTGAATTACCTTAAGCTGTAGGCTTTCTTAATATTCTTAGATCCCTAATGTAAAATTATTTTGATGGATCACTCTCTTATGGATCGATGTCCATGAGAGTTGGTCGAGGGTTTTTTTCCTAAATGCACCATTTGTCAGAAACATAGTCTTTTTGTTTGTGATACCTTGGTGATAAACCTTGGTTATATACATATGAATAACTCATTTTTATGTTGTAACCAAACTTAAATGTTATGATTAATTTTTTTTTACAATATGACTCATGTTCTCTTTATTATGATATGTTGTTGTACCTCATGTTCTTATTGATTTTCCTCATGATCACGTGCTAAATGTCTCCCTTGTTTATAACCTTACTGGGCTCATGATCACCCCTTTACTTTGATGTACATATACATAATATGAGAGACAATAAAACTAAATTAGGGTTAATCCATGAGGAATACATTCACATGGATTATAATAATGTTTTTTTTCTTGTATTATGTTCTAAATTTCCAAGAAACTTAACTTTAAATGATCCTGTGTTTTGTTCAATGTAATGAAAAGTTTATATAATAAAAAGGTAGGATGAAATAGATATATATTATATAATTAGTAAATAGGTAAAATTATTTCATAAATATCATTTATATTCTTTATATACATCATCATACCCAACTGTGAGTGGTGGTAATGAAAAAATGAATGATATCGGTAAGTGAGGCGGTATTCCACAGTACACACGAATGATGATTTCATAACCCATTTGATAGAATAGGAGATTATTTTAGATCATGAACATAACATAAAAACATAAAATTATATGAAATATACTTATTTAATTAAATCATCATGGTTTATTAATAATTTTATAGGGATGAGGATGGAATAATATAAAAATTCTCATTGAAGAACGTTACCTCTTCTTCAGGAAACCTCCTTTGGTTTGCAATAAAAGTCTTACTAGGTTGGATTTATGAGAAAAATAAGGATTATAGGATGATATAATGGATTTTTTATGTAAAAATTTTAGGTATTGGTAGAAACAAAATTGTTTTAAGGTGTGAAAAAGAGAGGATAATGGGTGACCTTTTATAAGTGAGGTGAGTGACACACTTGTAATTCTGTAAAAGAAAAATATTTTCCCACATCTTTCTCATGTAAAAAGGATCCAAAATGAATTATTTTTAATAATTTTACATTATATGGAATAAATATGTACATAAAATAGATTTATACAAGTTTTAGGTCATTTTAACCCTTATCTTTTTAGTCTAACCCCTTTTAAACCCACTTTTACCTTTACTGTGGTAAATAATTTTTACTATTTTCACAAATCATTTTGGTCAAAAATTAAGTTAATATTTTTAGATAATATATATTATTCATAATCCAAATATGGAATCCATTTTTCAAAATGAAATTAATAGAATTTTACAATTTTAATTTAATCAATCCCACAGGCGCAATGAGAAAGCAGGTTTTTAATGAGAAAATGTTCAAATGTTTACAATTTTTTATATATAATTTCAATATGAAATTAATTTACATGAAATAAATTGGATTAATAAATATATAATTAAACTAATTTTACTTTAAAATAAATTTAAAATATATTTTAACTTTATAAATAATTTAAACAAAAAGGCGGTTTTCAATTAAAATTCAGTATTTTTCACTATTCATCAAAATGTAATATTTTCAAAATATTATAAAAATTAACCATAATATGATTTTCACATGATAATTTAAAAAATTTAGTTTTTTTAAATATTTTTTTAAGAGGTAAAAAATTAAATTTAAAATAATAGCTGTAGATGCGACGAAAAAATGGGTTTTTGAGAAGTGTATTTTTGCAAGCACAAGATGATTTTATATCAAGTATCTATATAATAATAATAATTTTATGAAAATAAATTATAATTATCGATATATAATCAATAAATTTCATTGAAACATTCCTCATTGGGGATTATTTTTATTAACTAAAATGAAGAAACATTATGTACTTTAAAACTGTTTTAAGAAAAATATTTTTTTAAACCCAAAAATAAAATTATACTAAAATAAAATATAAAGTTGATTGAAAATTAATTTAGTGGATTAAATATAAATAAAAACACTTATTTTAATTTAAAATATAATTCTAAATTTAAATTAATTTATTTATTGAAAATAAATGACTGTTTCATAAAAATCAGTATTTTTCACCATTCACTGAAAAATCAATACTTTTTGAAAAATCCAAATTTTTTACCATAAGTTAATTTCGATATGATGATTAAAAAAATTAATTTTATTTTATAAAATAAAATTTTTATTATCTCTATAAATTAATAATAATACTTTCTCAGAAAAAGCAATAAAAATAATTTTTGAAGAAAACATATTTTTGATGAATATAATTAATTTACTAAAAATTGATCGATTATTTATTAAGAATTTATTAATTTATATTCAGTAGGAAATTTATATTTATATTTAATAAATTATTTAATACTATTCACACCAACATATTTAATAACCAGGTTATAACAATCATATTAAAAATAATACTATTTCATGGTTCGCTGAAGCTCAGTGTCGTGTGTCATGAACACTATCAACAAAACTCATTATTTCATATAACACAAGAAAAAATAGATGTTTTATATAACCAAATATGTAATCACTATAAAATATATTGATAAATATAGAAAATATTAATATCATTTGAAATTTGTTTCACAAAACCTCAGGGTATTACACCATGAGGGGTGTCTTGTAAAGGGAACCATGTCATGAGCTATATGGTCCACACCATGATATGGAAAATTCTAGTTTTTTATCAGGGGGAACCCCATATTTTATAGGTTATAACCTCTTATGATTTTGAGGGAAAATGGGTATGTGAAGATCCATTTCACCCAGCTCTTCCCCAAATCCATTCTCCCTTTGATCATTTTCTGTGAGGGGTGATTTTTAGGGATTCATGGGCGATTTAAGCTGATTTATTCTTCTATTAATACTTATTACCATTTATAAATGGATGATTTTAGAAACTTTGGGATGATTTTAGAAACTTTGGGATGAGTTTTGATGATTATTATAACTATTCATGGTGGAATTAGGCTAAGATTATGTCTCTTTTGTTCACATCTATAATAGGAACATCCCATAAGATATTGACATGTTATTGCTTAAGGTTATGATGGGTAGACACTACATTGTGAGTTTTTGGACATTATGGATATTTTTTTTGTATTTTAATAATTAATTTTTTATATATATAATTAATTATGTTGGTGTTGGGTTATGATATAGGAACTCATGTGCTAGTTTGATCTTGGATAAGGCATGAACAGGCTTGGTCGAGGTTGAGTAGAGCTTAGAAAAGATGGTAAGTCCATGTTTGAAGTACGTGACCCCTATAATAAATGACCATATACTTATTCATGTATTATTATTCATATATACTTGTATATATGTGTTTGAGTAACAATTATAGGGACTAATAGTACCCTAGGCAATGAAATAGGGTTTCATTGAGCCTCTTAGAGATGATGTGAGGGATCTATTAAGAATTGTGTATTTTGGGATCTCCTGAAGACTATGTCTCTGAGGGAGGAGATGATAATGATTGAAGTTATGATATGGATGATATTGGTTCTTGGGATTATTAATATTATCCTATATTTACTTCATAAGGATATTTGGGTATGTATGAGTGGCTTGGGACTAGTGGTGATGAGTGATATGACCGAACACATTATACATGATGGGGAACACACTTTTGAGGATGGAGTGGAAAAATAGAATGTTCCATGAGAATAATAATTCCTCTAGAGATATATATGTTTTAACATTGAGGGTTTCATCTATATTACATACATGAAATATCTCCATAGGGTTATGTGAGATAGAACATAGGTATGGGTTATGAGAATTTTCTTGATGACTTGGTGTAAGATTTACAATGGGATTAGTGTGAGTTAGCTTAGGACATAATTGGATTAGAGGTAAAAATTTGTGATAAAAATTTAGAAGAGTATTATACCAAAGTCTAGGGTTTTTAGGGCTTCCAGGTTAAGGATTTACCTTGGATTAATGAGTTCATGTTGGTATCAATGAGTAGAGACGATGTTAGGTTTGGAGAACCCAAAATATGCAGTTATGGATGAGATGATAATGTTGATAGGATTGAAATGTTATGATTATGGGACCAGGATCTTCATATATAGTTTAAACTATGAGGCTAGATGGATGGTCATATGTGACTTGAGATGTGGGGCTAGGAATAAAGAGAATATACCCAACTTATGAGTTAGTGAGTATGCAGGATGACTGTGATGGTATGTTGTTTCTCCAAACACATGGTCATCCATGGGATCCCACTAGTAATGGTGTGGTTTGGCTTGCGTGATAGATTTAATGTCATGATTACATCATTATAATACTTAGGTGATACAAACTGCTATGATATGTGATTATCCACGGGACATATAGCAAGGGGTCAGTTTGGATAATGTGATAGGATGGATATGAGATACATTCTTTAGATAACTAATATATATGATTACATATGGGACATAAAATAATGGAGTGTTTTGACTCATGTGATAGGTTAGCTATTGATATTACCTCCTAAAGTTGTTGTGATGTGTGATTATCCATTGGACCTACCAAGTGGTTGTGTGGTTTAACTTATGCAATACATTTTTTATTTTGATTCCTTATTAATATTAGGAGTTGTACGTGTTGTGTTATGAAATGTGGCCATGAGGGATTACTCTTAAGGGATGGTTTGACTATAAAAGAGGTTGGATATCAAGATTCCATCCTCATATTTCTTGTTTGATGTGATGTGATGGTGATACCCACCAAAAGTGAGAGTTGAGTGGTCCTTTTATTGTGGAACTAAACAATATATGGACCTCTCCATACATGGTAAGGTTGTGGTGATGTTCATAATGAGATTATATTTGAGATTAGGGATTGTATGACACCCAAAACTGAGAGAGAGGGTAATATTCAGGGAAAAGTAAGACACTCTGCCTTATATATTTGGGTATGGGTTGAGGCATGGTAATAAAACCTACCCTATATCTTCTGGAATGGGTTAGAATTTGTAGCATGAGGAGACTTTTTCTCCACAGATGGATGAGATGTTAGGTTTATGTTCCTTGGTGTCCTGGTTAACATATGATTACCCAAAGGCCATTCTTGTGTTTTATGTTTTTTTTCATTTATTTTCCCCATTAATAAATAAGTATATTATGAAAAATTCCAGGGGCACTTGAAGAGACAATATAAAGTGGTATTTCTCACACCCTATATGAGAACCCTAGTGTGTTTTCATACCTTATTTTTTCATATAGGTATCATAAGAGGATTTGAAGTTGATGAGGCATAGTAAAATCAATAGGGATTTAGAAATGGGATGGAGGTGAGGCTCGAGGATGGTGGTAGAGCCTCTTTATATATTTATTTATTTGTTTATTCTATATATGTGATCGAATTTGTGTGAGATTAGTTAGGATGTATGATTGTATGACTACATTAAAATTTGTTATATAATTGTTGTGTTTTAAGTTATCCATACATTGATTATTATTTTTGGATAATGCTTCTTAGTTTATTTGTTAGTAATGGTTATAATTATTTTTGTATAGTGTCCCCAATATATGATTTAGGCACTCCCTACTAGGAACTAGCGTCTTGCATATGGGGTGGCACACTTGAGGCATTCTAATTCTATATTTAGTAAACTGATGATTAATTTTAGTTGTGGAGTTACAAAATTCATGGAATGTCATATGGTCATTATGATACATAATTACCTTTCGTGTATTAACTATCAATTGAGAAAAATGGCCAGATGTAAACAACACAATGTGTAACAGTTATGTACATAATGTGTAACATGTGTCAGCCCAGGGAATTTACAGGTCATGTGACTTTAAGTGTGTAATTTTTTTCAACACATGGAGTAATTAAAGTTATATTCATGCTAAATGATATATAGCTGGTTATACATTCCAAGTGATAGGTGTTGTCCCACACCAGGTACACATTTAGTGATTTTCAACATCTTATCTGGGCATACAAATGTAATAATTAATGATGGTAACATTTTTTAAATAGACATTGTGTGATGGAAATCATTCTCTCTTCCATCCTTTTCTTGTATTGCTTCCCTTCAAAGCCATAGGACTCTAAGAATTATTTACTTATATTATTAACACATGATACTATTTCTTCTTATGTAAAGAATACATGGGATAATGTTTCCCTTCTAAATGTTGGATTAATACTGTGAAAGATATGATCCTTATTACTCTTTGGATCATATGTATTGCTGGACTTCACATTCCTTCTACTTGGTGCCATTTCTATACAATGGAATACACTAGGTCAGTTTATGAATTGCAAGGAATAATTCCTAACTAGTAAAATACCTAACATAAATTGAATAGTTTATGGATATAATCCATAATCATAAAAATATCTTCCTTAAGGAAGTATATACTCATAAACCCATCATAATGGTTTGTAAAGAAAATGAGAATTATCCTAAGCATATACCCCGAGAGTGTCGTAACCAAGAGTGCAGCAAGGCCCGTTGATGTGCACCATTTCTCGTTTTAGTCTAGCTCAAAGTGGTGTTTTTGGGTTTCACCCCTAGCTACATCTGTTCTAGAGCCACCTCTACCTGCTCATATCTCGACATGGATGTATTTCTTGGAAAACTCACAAAATCTCTACAATACCAAAATTCTAGGAAGTTCTTCTATATTAATCCTCAAAGTCTATCTTAGGGCTATGCGCTCTAATCAGAGTTTATATAAATCAAGATTCCAAGGTTTGTACTAAAATTTCTCTGATAGTGATTGTAACGCCCCAACCCTAGTTACCTAGAGTCGGTTCATTATTACATAACATTGGCATGATCACAAAATATCAAGTCTTGAAAGACCGATTAGTTTAGTAGCCTTTTAAGTACTAGATACATTCATAAGGTTTACATTACATCATAAAATGAAAAACTATAACAACAATGTTTCCATAGAAAACACTGAGATCCCATAGACTATCCCTGTAGGTTAGTCATAATATACTTATTCATCCTAGGAAAAAAACATATAATGTGGTGAGATCAGATGCTCAGTAAGGATAACAATATAGCGGAAACTTTCATAATTAAGCATAAACATTTAAGGAAATGTATAAGACTAAAACAAAGGCCTTTTAAACTTGAACTTCAGCATAACATGGAAAAGATAAAATAAAAATAGCGCAATTTACTTATTCACATGGATATTCTACTAGTTGAATAATCACATGCAATATCAATAGCCACTTTCATAATGATGGAATGCATAATACTAGACTTTCATAACCACATAGTCAAGGCCTTATGATAAGACTACAAATAAGATTTTTTCAAGGCCATGTGCCAAGACACTGTTTTGTCTAATGAGAACTACCTATGCATCTATGAGTTATAATAGTCTCCACCCATCCCTTACTAAGTCCAATGCATTCCCCATATGAAAAGATTTAAACATAACATAAACATTCGTATTAAAACTGGCATACGAAATGTCAATAATTTATCCACAAACCATGAATGGTATGAAAAAACACATCCACATTCAAACATATCACAAAAAATTAAATACAATATGGCTGTTTTTTATCATAATAAATCAACTTCAAACAAACTTAAAATCCATCAAAGGATGCTAACATAGATAAAATCAAAACCTTTTTAGAGAAATATCTCTTTCTATTTTGAAATCATTTAGAGGTCACATAATTATAAAAGAAAACATTTATATTTTAAAATATTCTTATAAGCTTGTAAGGGAATATTCGACAATGTTATAATGACAGAAAATATCCGCACCAGACATATAAGTTAAAAAAAAAGACATTCTTACCTTAATTTTGTCGAAAAGGTTAAAAAGTACCTTGTTTGGAAAATTACAGAAAGATTCCTTTCAAATTTTTTTATAAAAATTCAAACAAGGGTATAAATGATTTTAAACCATACTCTAGTAAATAGTAATAATGTTTTGGAATACATTTTTAAGAATCATATATGTGGATGATAAAGAGGACTCAGTAGATACTTACATAAAAACAACCTCAGATAATAAAGAGATTGTGAAATTAACCCTTATGTTGTAGTTTTTATTGTTTTAGGGTAGGTTAAACTTCTGTATAATAGTGAAATAATTTTTATTAAGTTATAAAATAATCATATACATTATTATGATATCATATATGGTCTTTTAACATTTCTTTGTTAATAATATCTTAGTATTATCGTTGTTTTGGGTGTTAAAGGATTCGTTTTCCTTTATATTATTTTTTATGGGAGTCATATTTGTTATGGATGGGATTAATCATATTAATATACAGAATCATATCAAGTTTTAAACATTATTTTTAACCATCTAATGAAAGTTAGTCTTGAATGGATATGATGGGGAATGAATATCATCGCGTTTGTGGAGTTGGAAATCCGTACGTACGCACGAGCAAAAATATCATTCTTTTGATATTAAAATAATATATAATTGTATGGTATATCATATATAACTAATAATTATAATGTTATATTTATTATTTATGTCAATTAAACATCATTATTATACCCATCCAAATTATAATGTATTGAATAACAATCACACCATGACGTGAAGACAGTATGTCGTACGTACACACGTATGGTGACATGTCATTCAAAATATGGATAGAATAATGAATATGGCTGTACCATATTTATAATAACATCACATTATATATAATATACTATAGTTATTATTTTATAATGGAGACAACAAAGAAAGAGGAAGTGGAAGAAGAAAAGAACTTGAAATAGGTGATGAAATATTTACCTCTTTTTCGGGTTATTCATTTTGATTTGATCAAAAGGGATCCTTAAATTGGCTTTCTGACCAAAATAAGTCTTCTAGGATTAAGGTAGGATATTTGATAGGGTTTTGACGATACAAAAGGCTTTGATGGTGTGAATTATAGAGAATGGGGGGGTGCCCTTTTATAAGAGGAGTGGGGGGCACCTTAGAAAAAGCTAGAAATATTATTTTATAATAAAATAATTTTCCTTTTATAATGGCTATAAAATTTTCTATTTAAATGATAAGGTGGGGATGTGTCGAAAACCACTCAATCAATAGGTTTTAGACAATTTTGGGTCACTATATTAACCATATCATTTATTTCTAACTCTTAGTTAAATAGTTTGACTTTTACCATGTCTCTTTGTATTTTTATGTTACATGGTTAATAAACATACCATAAACTTCCAAGAGAACCCCAATAGGTTCATTAATGTCAAATATAATATTATTTAGTCCATTTTTGTGAACCTTATACTTTTAGGAATACTATATCAACCGATAATATTGTATTTGTTTTAAAAACTCATTTATGTCAATTTTGAGATTATTTAATAATTGATTTTTGTTAAAGTCATAAAAACATTATTAATTAAAAATAAATACATTTAATCAACCCTAACATGTCATAGTCACCTATAAAATCTTTTATGGCATAAAAACTTTTAAATTATATTTATTTTAGTATTTATAATATCATTTATTAGATTTTTTCATTAATAAGGAAAATAATGCATCATCATTGTGTCGTAAATAAATTTAATTATTCAATGTATAAAAATTATAAATAAAATACCATTAAGTATAAAATAATTTTATCTTTATAATGAATATTTATAGTTGAATAGATAACATGTATTACCCTATGTAAAAATTGTTTTACTAAAAGATATATGCTTATGTCATTTTTTATTTACATTAACGTTATTAATTTAAAGTGTCATCATCACTTACAAGTGGCTCCATGAGGTCCCCAAATCGACCCAAAGATGCCCATGGTCAGACATGTATCATCCAATAGGGTTAGGACTCGTGTTAGGGTAACTTAATATTATTATTATAATATTATTTTTTTAACCTTATTTACAAGATTTACCCTTTAACCATGATAAATAAAATATTTATCAAAGTAATTATGCAAAATGTCTAAAAATAAAAGTTATCTATTTACACAATTTGGACCACATGATTTAAATATGGAATCCATTTTTCAAAATTTGAAACACAGAAGTGGAAGAAATTAATTTAAAATTAATTCCCGCTGACAAAACAAAAAGCGTGTTTTTAAGAAATAATAACTATCAAAAGATTGGCACTAGCTTATGTCCAGTTTAAATGTGAAATTATGTCAAATGAACATAATTGGAATAAATGGTAAAAATATAATCTAATTATACTTAAAAAAAACTCAATGTTATAATTTATCACTATAAATTATTTTGATTAAAAAAGTTGTTTTTTAATTTAAATTTAGTATTTTCACTATTTATAAAAATTGAAAGTTTTTAGAAAAATAAAAAAAATTCACCCAAAGCTAATTTTGATATTCTGAATTCAAAAATAAAATTTATTTTACCAATTTAATAACATAGAATTTTCATTAATTAATTTAAAATTAATTCCCATTGTCAAAACCAAAAAGCGTATTTTTAAGAAATAATAACTATAAAAAGATTGATACTTGTTTATGTTTGATTTTAAAGATAAATTATTTAAAATGACCATCATTGGATTAAATGGTAAAAATATGATCTAATTATAATTCCAAACCATTAAAATGTATAATTCAACACTATAAATTATTTTGATTAAAAAGTTGTTTTTAGTTAAAACATAGTATTTTTCCCTATTCACCCAAATATGAAAGTTATCAGAAAAACACCAAAAATTTATTGAAACTAAATTTTTATGTCCCAATTCTAAAGAAGAAGTTTATTATGTCAAATTTAATATATAAAAGTTTCAAATATTTGATTTAAAAAGGGTTTTCATTAAAAGGTGGTAAAATTGCATTTTTTGAAAAATACTTCTTTTATCTGAAAAAATGAATTTGTTCTTACATTATGTATAAGAAATAATAATATGGATTCTAAAATTATAAGTATTATATAAAGTTTAAAATTCAGTTTATACAATTCATAACCGCTTTTGAATTGGTAGTTTGGTAAGTCATAGTGCGCTTGAACTCAGTGTTGTGTGTAATGAAAATTATTGAATTATTTTGAAGAAATAACGTACTATGAGATCTTGGGGTGTTAAATTATTCCCTCTATCAATAAATTGTGTCCTCGCAATTTGAAATTGTTTTCAAAAATAAAAGGTTGAAAATAGAAAATACCTTTGTGGGAAAACACACATCGGAAATTGGGTTAATAAAATTTAGTCTTAATAAGAGGAAAAGGGGAATGAAAAAGTAACCACCAAATTATGATCTCGATTAGGAGAACATTGGTGGAAATTAGAGACACATAATTGTAGGAAAAACATAAATATTTATAGGGGTTGATTGAGGTTATCATTCACAAACAATTGTAGAATTAAGGGCCTCAAAGCTGTCAATCTATGATGATTTAAAATATCATCAGTTCAACAAAATATAAGGTATTAGGATAACAAATTTTTAGTTTTAAGATCCCATAAATAAAGTTTAAGAGTTAATTTCTTCATATAATAAGAGGAGAAAAAATATATATGTATATATATACTTGACAATTAGTGTTCCATCCTTTAACTAATTTCTACCACAAACCCATCTTTCACACTAAATGATAATAGAAAATAAAAAAATATTATATTTGTCCTATTCGTATAGGGTTCCAAAAAAATGAATTTATAATTCACTTATCAAACCCTTTAAAAAAACTACATCATATAGTCCAGGGACTTCACGTAGTCCAGTGGTAGGTGATAAATCCCAATCGAACTATGATTGTGGGTTCAATTTCCGCAGCTTTGTCCGACGCGATGGGTTGTCACACGGTCTGCATGTTGTCCTTTTTATAAAAATCCAAAAAATAACCTTAACAATAGTATCCAATTTCAAACATAATCCATTCCAACCTTTATAATTATCCAAAATACTTCTATCCAAACTCACAGTCCAAAATTTATAAGGAAGTTAAACACAATGAAGATTATTTTTTCCACGTAATAACATGAGAACACCTTCATGATGTATTATTTTAAAACATAGTAACACCCTGAATTACCATAAAACCTTATTGATTACATTCAGTATCTCTTATCCTTTATATAATACTCGATATATTCCTTATATCCAAAAATATTGAATATTCCAACAATGATGAAATAAACAAACTATTAATTAGTTCCAAGGAAGTCAAGAATATCCAATATAATTTATCAAAATCAACCATATCTTATCCAAAATCACTACCTCATTATCAGGACTATATTATGGATTAACTTTCCTTCAACCATTTATTTTCCAAAAAGTGTAGCTTACTATTAAGTCACTTTTCTTAGAACCATATAATCTCAAATATTCAATAAAATAGTACTATAGTACAATCCTTATTTATCTACAAAAATTATTTAACCAGTAGATTTATTATACAACAGTCAAATGAAATAATTCTATAATAACAACATAAGAACAATAAACATACCTCCTTATATGAGGTAGTATCATAACTTGATTATCATCCAATAGAATTATTTGAGGTATAGTCAGATGACTGGGACATTGATTCACGTAGTGTCCCAACGCCTTGCAGATGAAGCATTTTACATTTGAAACCTTTTTCGTACCCTTGAAATAACGTACTTGGAGTCCTTTTTCTCGATACTTATAACAAACTCCCATTACCTTCAAGAATTTACCATGGTGATTCTTTCCACAGTCATCACATATGGGGAAATACTTATTTTCCCTCATCTTTTTATTCATCATTATCTCTTCCATCCTTTTCTTCTCTTGCTTCCCTTCAAAGGCATAGGACTCTGAGAATTATATACTTATCTTATTAACACATGATATTATTTCTTCATATGTTGAGAATACATGGGTTAATATTTCCCTTATAAATGTTGTCTTAATATAGTGAAATATATGATCCTTCTTACTCTTTGGATCATACATATTGCTGGAGTTCACATTCCTTCTATTAGGTGTCATTTCTATACAATGGAATATACTAGGTCAGTTTATGAATTGAAATGAATAATTCCAAACTACTAAAATACCTAAAATAAATTGAATAGTTTATGGATATATTCTATAATCATAAAAATGTTTTCCTTGAGGAATTATATACTCATAAACCCTTCATAATGGTTTGTAATGAAAATGAGAATTATCCTAATCATATCCCACGGGAGTGTCGTAACCAAGAGTGTAGCAAAGCCCATTGTCATGCACCAGTTCCCGTTTAAGTCTAGCTCAAAGCAGTGTTTTCGGATTTTACCTCTAGGTATATCTGTTCTAGAACCGCCTCTACCTGCTCGTATCTAGACAGAGATGTATTCCTTGGAAAACTCCCAAAATATCTACAATACCAAAATTCTAGGAAGTTCTTCTATACTAATCCTCAAAGTTTATCTTAGGGCCATGTACTTTAATCAGAGTTTATCTAAATCTAGATTCCAAGGTTTTTACTAAACTTCCTATGATACCAACTGTAACACCGCAACCCTTGTTACCCAGAGTCGGTGCATTATTACATAACATTGGCATGATCACAAAAGATCAATTCTTGAATGAAAGATTAGTTTAGTAGCCTTGGAAGTACTAGATACATTCATAAGGTTTACATTACATCATAAAATGAAAAAATACAACAATATTGTTTCCATAGACAACACTGAGATCCCATATAATATCCCTGTAGGTCAGTCATAATATAATTCTTCACATCCTAGGAAAAATAAAACATAGAAAGGGGTGAGATCAAATGCTCAGTAAGGATAACAATATAGCGGAAACTTTCATAAATAAGCATAAACATTTAAGGCGATGTATAAGACTAAAACAAATGCCTTTTAAACTTGAACTTCAGCATAATATGTCAAAGATAAAATCAAAATAGTTCCATTTACTTATTCACAAGGATATTCTACTTGTTGAATAATCACATGAAATATCAATAGCCACTTTCATAATGATGGAATGCATAATGCCAGACTTTCATAACCACATAGTCATGGCCTTCTTCCAAGACTAAAAATAAGATTTTTTCAAGGAATTGTGCCAAGTCACTAGTTTGTCTTATGAGACCTACTGACGTATTGAGGAGATATATCGGGCTCCACCTGTCACTTACTAAGTCCAATGCATTCACTATATTAAAAGGTTTAAACATAACATAAACATTTGTATTAAAACTGGCGTATGAAATGTCAATACATTATGCATAAACTGTGAAAGGTATGAAATAACACATCCACATTAAAACATATCACAAATCATTCAATACAATATGGATGTTTTGTATCATAATAAATCAACTTCAAACAAACTTAAAATCCATTAAAGGATGTTAACATAGATGAAATCAAAACCTTTTTAGAGAAATATCTCTTTCTATTTTGAAATCATTTAAAGGCCACTTAATTATAAAAGAAAACATTTATATTTTAAAATATTCTTATAATCTTGTAAGGGAATCTTTGATGATGTTATAACGTCAGAAAATATCCGCACCCGCCATATAAGTTAAAAAAAGACATTCTTACCTTAATTTTGTCGAAAAGGTTAAAAAGTACCTTGTTTGGAAAACAACGGAAATATTCCTTTAATTTTTTTTTATAAAAATTCAAACAAGGGTATAAATGACTTTAAACCATACTGTAGTAAATATTAAATATGTTTTGGAATACATTTTTAAGAAACATGGATGTGGATGATAAAGAGGTCTCAGTAGATACTTACGTAAAAACAACATCAGATAATAAAGAGATTATGAAATTAACCCTTAACTTGTACTTATTCATGGTTAAGGGTAGGTTAAACACCTGTATAATGGTGAAATAATTATTATTAAGTTATAAAAGAATAATATACATTATTATGATATCATATATGACCTTTTAACATTGATTTGTTAATAATATCTTAGTATTATCATTGTTTCGGGTGTTAAATGAATCATTTTCCTTTATATTCATTGTTATGTTAGTCATATTCATCATAGATGGGATGAATTTTATTCATATCTAGAATGATATCATGCGTTTAAGCATTATTTTTAATCATATAATAAAATTTAGTCTTGAATGAATATGATGGGGGAATGAATCTCATCGCGTTCGTGGAGACGGTAATCCGTACGTACGCACGAGCGATAATATCATTATTTTGATATTAAAATAATATATAATTTGATGTTAGATCATATATAAAGAATAATTATCTTGTTACATTTATTATTTACATGAATTACACATCATTATTATACCCATCCAAATTATAATGTATTGAATAACAGTTACACTATGATATGGAGACTGTATGTCGTAAGTACGCACGTATGGTGACATGTCATTCAAAAGATGAATAGAATAATTAATATGGTTGTACCATATTTATAATAACATAACATTATATATAAGATACTGGAGTTATTATTTTATACTAGAAACAACAAAGAAAGAGGAAGTGGATGAAGAAAGGAACTTGAAAGAGGTGATGAAATATTTACCTCTTCTTCGAGTTATTCCTTTTTATTTGATCAAAATGGATTGTTAGGTTGGCTTTCTGACCAAATTAAGGCTTCTAGGATAAATTTAGGATAGTTTATAGGGTATTTGGGTAGGGTTTGGCCGAACCAAAAGTCTTTGATGGTGTGAATTAGAGAGAAGAGGGAGTGCTTTTTTATAAGAGGAGTGAGGGACACCTCAGGAAAAGCTAGAAATATTATTTTATAATAAAATAAATTTCATTTTAAAATGGCTCAAAAACGTATTATATAATGGATAAGGTGGGTATGGGTCTAAAACCACTCAAGAAATAGGTGTTAGACAAGTTTGAGTCACTATAATAACCTTATCTTTTAGATTTTACTCTTAGTTAAATAGTTTGACTTTTACCAGTTCTCTTTGTATTTTTATATTATATGGTTAATAAACATACCATAAACTTCCAAGAGAACCCCAATAGGTTCCTTAATGTCATATATAATATTATTTAATCCCTTTGGAAGAAAATTATACTTTTAGGAAAATTATATCAACCAATAATATTGTATTTGTTTTAAAAACACATTTATGTCAATTTTGAGATTATTTAATAATTTATTTTTGTTAAATTCATAAAAACATTATTACTTCTCAATAAATACATTTAATCAACCCTAACATGTCATAATAACCTATAAATTTTTTTATTGCATAAAAAATTTCAAATTATATTTATTTTAGTATTTATAATATCATTTATTTGATTCTTTCATTAATAAGAAAAATAATGCATCATCATTGTGTCATAAATAAATTTAATTATTCAATGTATAAAAATTATAAATAAAATACCATTAAGTATAAAATAGTTTTATCTTTATAATGAATATTTACAGTTTAAGGGATAACATGTATAACCCTATGTAAAAATTGTTTTTCTAAAAGATATTTGCTTATGTCATTTTTGTATTTACTTTAACTTAATTAATATAAAGTGTCATTATCACTTACAAGTGGCTCCATGGGGTCCCAAAATCGACCCAAAGATGCCCATGGTCCGAAATGTATCATAAAATAGGGTTAGGACACGTGTTAGGGTAATTTAATATTATTATAATAATATTTATTTACCGTTATTTACCAGATTTACCCTTTAACCACGGTAAATAAAATATTTACCGAAGTAATTATTCAAAATGACTAAAAATAAAAGTTATACAATTACACAATTTGGACCTCCTAATTCTAAATATGGAATCCATTTTTAAAAATTATAAACACATTAGTGGAAGAAATTAATTTAAAATTAATTCCTGTTGTTAAAACAAAAGCCTGTTTTTAAGAAATAATAACTATCAAAAGATTGACACTTGCTTATGTCCAGTTTAAATGTGAAATTTCATCCAATAAAAAACATTGGATTAAATGGTAAAAATATAATCTAATTATACATAAAAAAAACTCAATAGTATAATTTAGCACTATTAATTATTTTGATTAAAAAATTTGTTTTTTAATTGAAATTTAATATTTTCACTATTTATAAAAATTGAAAGTTTTCAGAAAAATACAAAAAATTCACCCTAAGATAATTTTGATATTATGAATTCAAAAATGAATTATATTTTACCAATTTCATAACATAGAAGTTGCATTAATTAATTTAAAATTAATTCCTATTGTCAAAAATAAAAATCTTATTTTTAAGAAATAATAACTATCAAAAGATTGATACTTTTTTATGTTTGATTTTAACGTAAAATTATTGAAAATGACCATAATTAGATTAAATGGTTAAAATATGATCTAATTATACTCCAAAAATATTAAAATGTATAATTCAACACTATAAATTATTTTGATTAAAAATTTGTTTTCAGTAAAAATATTGTATTTTTCCCTATTCACCAAAATATGAAAGTTATCATAAAAACAACAAAAAATTAATAAAACTAAATTATTATGTCTCGATTCTAAGGAAGAAGTTTATTTTTTCAAATTGAATATATAAAAGTTTCAAATATTGGATTTAAAAAGGGTTTTCCATTAAAATTCGGTAAAATTGAATTTTTTGAAAAATACTTCTTTTATCTGAAAAAAATGAATTTGTTCTTACATTATGTCTAAGAAATCATAATATGGATTATAAAATTATAAGTATTATATAAATTTAAAAATTCAGTTAATACTAATCATAACCGCTTTTGAACGACTAGTTTGGTAAGTCATGGTGCGAATGAACTCAGTGTTGTGTGTAGTGCATGTTATTGAATTAATTTGAAGAAATAACATACTATGAAATCTTAGGGTGTTACATTCTTCCCTCATTCAATAAATTTCATCCTTGAAATTTGAAATTGTTCTTCGAAAATAAAAGGTTGAATATAGAAAATACCTTTGTGGTAAAACCCACATCGGAAATTGGGTTAATAAAATTTAGTCTTAATAAGAGGGAAAGGGGAATGAAAAAGTCACCACAAAATTATGATCTCAATTAGGAGAAAATTGGTGGAAATTAGAGACACATAAATAGAGGAAAACCGTAAATATTTATAGGGAGTCATTGAGGTCATCAGTCACAAGAAATTGTAGAATTGAGGGCCTCAAATCCATCAATCTATGACGATTTAAAATATCATCAGTTCAACAAAACATAAGGTATTAAGATAATAAATTTTTAGTTTTAAGATCCCTTACCTAAAGTTTAAGAATTTATTTCTTCATAGAATAAGAGAACAATATATATATACACACACACACACACACATGACAAGTAGAGTTCCATCTTTTAACTAATTTCATCCTCAAACTCATCTTTCACACTAAATGATAATAGAACATAAAACAATATTCTATTTATCCTATTCATATAGGGTTCCAAAAAAATGAATTTATAATGAACCTATCAAACCCTTTAAAAAGAACTACATCATACAGTCCATGGACTTCACGTAGTCCAGTGGTAGGCGATAAATCCCAATCGCACTATGGTTGTGGGTTCGATTCCCACAGCTTTTTCCGACGCGACGGGTTGTCACACAGTCTGTGTGTTGTCATTTTTATGAAAATCCAAAAATAACCTTAACAATAGTATCCAATTTCAAACTTAATCCATTCCAACCTTTAGACTTATCCAAAATACTTCTATCAAAACTCACAGTCCAAAATTTATAAGGAAGTTAAACAGAATGAAGATCCCTTTTTCCACGTAATAACATGTGAAGACCTTAATCATGTATTATTTTAAAACACAGTAACACCCTGAATAACCATAAAACCTTATTGATTACATTCATGCTCCCTTATCCTTTATATAATACTCTATATATTCCTTATATCCAAAAATATTGAATATTCCAAAAATGATGAAATAAAAAACTATTAATCAGTTCCAAGGAAGTCAATAATATCCAATATAATTTATCCAAATCAACCATCTCTTATTAAAAAATCACTACCTCATTATTGGGACCATATTAAGGATTACCTTTCCTTCAACCATGTATTTTCCAAAAAGTGTAGCTTACTATTAAGTCACATTTTTTAGAACCATATAATCTCAAATCCTCAATAAAATAGTATTGTAGTATAGTTCTTATTTATCTCCATAATTCATATTACTAGTATATTGATGATACAACACTCAAATGAAATAATTCTATAATAACAACATAAGAACACTAGCCATACCTCCTCATCTGAGGTAATATCATAACTTGATTATTATCCAATAGCATCATTTGCGGTATACTCTGATGACTAGGAAATTGATTCGCGTAGTGTTCCAACTCCTTGAATATGAAGCATTTCACATTTGAAACCTTTGTCTTACCCTTTAAATCACATACTTTGTGTCCTTTTTCTCCACACTTATAACAAACTCTCATTATCTTTAAGCATTTACCAAGCTGATTTTTTCCACAGTCATTACATATGGGAAAATCCTTCTTTTCCCTCTTCCCTTTATCCATCATTCTCTCTTCCATCCATTTCTTATCTTGCTTCCCTTCAAAGCCATAAGACACTGAGAATTATTTACTTATCTTATTAACACATGATACTATTTCTTCATATGTTGAGAATACATGGGGTAACATTTCCCTTCTAAATGTTGTCTTAATACCATGAATGATATGATTATTATTACTCTTTGGATCATACGTATTTCTGGAGTTCACATTCCTTCTACTGGGCGCCATTTCTATACAATGGAATACACTAGGTCAGTTTATGAATTGCAATGAATAATTCCAAACTAGTAAAATACCTAACATAAATTGAACAGTTTATGGATATATTCCATAATCATAAAAATGTTTTCCTTGAGGAAGTATATACTCATAAACCCTTCATAATGGATTGTAAAGAAAATTATAATTATCCTAAGCATATCCCCTGGGAGTGTCGTAACCAAGTGTACAGCGAGACCCATTGTCGTGCACCAGTTCCCGTTCGAGTCTATCTCAAAGCGGTGTTTTCGGGTTTTACCCCAAGGTACATATGTTCCAGAGCCACCTCTACCTGCTCGTATCTAGACATATATGTATTTCTTGGAAAACTCATAAAATATCTACAATACCAAAATTCTAGTAAGTTCTTCTATACTAATCCTCAAAGTCTATCTTAGGGCTATGTGCTCTAATCAGAGTTTATCTATATCTAGATTACAAGGTTTGTACTAAACTTCCTATGATACCATCTGTAATGCCCCAACCCTAGTTACCCAAAGTTGGTTCATTATTACATAACATTGGAATGATCACAAAAGATCAAGTCTCGAAAGACCGATTAATTCAGTAGCCTTGGAAGTACTAGATACATTCATAAGGTTTACATTACATCATAAAACAAAAAACTACAACAAAATTGTTTCTATAGAAAACAATGAGATCCCATAGACTATCCCTATAGGTCAGTCATAATATAATTTTTTCACATCATTTGAGAAATAAAACATAGAAAGGGGTGAGCTTATATGCTTAGTAAGGATAAAAATATAGCGGAAACTTTCATAAATAAGAATAAACATTTAAGTTAATGTATAAGACTTAAAAAAAGCCTTTTAAACTTGAAATTCAGAATAATATGGAAAAGATAAAATCAAAAGAGTTCCATTTACTTATTCACAAGGATATTCTACTAGTCGAATAATCACATGCAATATTAATAGCCACTTTCATATATGATCTTTTAACATTTATTTGTTAATAATATCTTAGTATTATCATTGTTTTGGGTGTTAAAGGATTCATTTTCCATTATATTATTTGTTATTTGATTCATATTTGTTATGGATGGGATGCATATTATTAATATAAATAATTATATAAAGTCTTTAAACATTATTTTTAATCATCTAAAGAACATTAGTCTTGAATGGATATGATGGAGAATGAATCTCATCGCGTTCGTGGAGACGGTAATCCGTACGTACGCACGAGCAACAATATCATTATTTTTATATTAAAATAATATATAATTGGATGGTATATAATATATAAAAAATCATTATCATGTTATATTTATTATTCAATCAATTAAACATCATTATTATACCCATCCAAATAATAATGTATTGAATAACAATTATACCACGATGTGGAGACGGTAAGCCGTACGTACGCACGTATGGTGACATGTCATTAAAAAGATGGAGAGAATAATGAATATGGTTGTACCATATTTATAATAAAATTAAATTATATATATAATATACTATAGTTATTATTTTAGAATATAAACAAAAAAGAAAGAGGAAGTGGAAGAAGAAAGGAACTTGGAAGAGGTGATGAAATATTTACCTATTCTTCGGGTTCTTCCTTTTGTTTTGATCAAAAGTGATCCATATGTTGGATTTATAACCAAAGTAATGCATCTAGGATGAAGGGAGTAAAGTCTATAGGGTATTTGGGCAGGGTATGGCCGATCCAAAAGGCTTTGAATGTGTGAATTAGAGAGAAGGCGGAGTGTCCTTTTATAAGAGGAGTGAGGGGTACCTTAAGAAAAGGTAGAAATATTATTTTATAATAAATTCATTTTCAATTTATAATGGATCCAAAATAGATTATTTAAAATATAAGGTGGTTATGGGTAGAAAAAAACTCAATAAATAGGTTTTAGACAAGTTTGGGTCACTATATTAACCTTATCTTTTATATTTAACTCTTAGTTAAATAGTTTGACTTTTACCATGTCTCTTTGTATTTTTATATTATATGGTTAATAAACATACCATAAACTTCAAAGAGAACCCAAATAGGTTCATTAATGTCACATATAATATTATTTAGGCCCTTTTATTGAACCTTATACTTTTTTGAATATTATATCAACCAATAATATTGTATTTGTTTTAAAAACTCATTTTTGTCTATTTGGAAATTATTTAATAATTGATTTTTTTTAAAGTCCTAAAAACATTATTACTTATAAATAAATACATATAATCAACCCTAACATGTCATAGTCACATATAAAATTTGTTTATGGCATAAAAACTTTCAAATTATATTTATTTTAGTATTTATTATATCATTTATTTGATTCTTTCATTAATAAGGAAAATACTGCATCATCATTGTTTCATAAATAATTTTAATTATTCAATGTCTAAAAATTATAAATAAAATACCATTATTTAGGAAATATTTTTAGATTTATAATTAATATTTATAGTCTAAGATATAATATTTATAACCTTATGTAATTTTTTTTTACTAAAAGATATATGCTTATGTCATTTTTGTATTTAATTTAACTTAATTAATATAAAGTGCCATTATCACTTACAAGTGGCTCCATGAGGTCCCAAAATCGACCACAATATTACCATGGTATGAAATTTATTATCCAAGAGGGTTAGGACATGTGTTATGGTAATTTAATATTATTATAATATTATTTTTTTACTCTTATTTACCGGATTTACCCTTAAACCATGATAAATAAAATATTTACCGAAGTAATTATTCAAAATATCTAAAAATAAAAGTTATCTATTTATCAAATTTGGAACTCCTGGTTATAAATATGGAATCAATTCTTCAAAATTCAAAACACAGGAGTGGAAGAAATTAATTTAAAATTAATTCCCGTTGTGAAAACAAAAAGTGTGTTTTTAAGAAATAATAACTATCAAAAGATTGACACTTGCTTATGTGAAGTTTAAATGTGAAATCATGTAAAATGACCAAAATTGGATTAAATTGTAAAAATATAATCTAATTATACTTAAAAACAACTAAATATTATAATTTATCACTATAAATTATTTTTATTAGAAAGTTGTTTTGTAATTAAAATTTAGTATTTTTCACTATTCATAAAAATTGAAAGTTTTTAGAAAAATACAAAAAATTTACCCTAAGATAATTTTGATATTCCGAATTAAAAATTAATTCTATTTTACCAATTTAAAAACATATAAGTTTCATTAATTAATTTAAAATTAATTTCCATTGTCAAAACCAAAAAGTGTATTTTTAAGAAATAATAACTATAAAAAGATTGATACTTGTTTATATACAATTTTAAAGTAAAATTATTTAAAATGACCATAATTGGATTAAATGGTAAAAATATAATCTAATTATACTTCCAAACCATTAAAATTTATAATTCAACACTATAAATTATGTTTATTAAAAAGTAGTTTTTAGTTAAAATATAGTATTTCTCCCTATTCACCCAAATATAAAAGTTATCAGAAAACACAAAAAATTTATTAAAACTAAATTATTATGTTAAGATTCTAAAAAAGAATTTTATTTTGTGAAATTTAATATATAAAAGTTTCAAATATTGTATTTAAAAAGGGTTCACCATTAAAATGCGGTAAAATTGCATTTTTTTTTGAAAAATACTTCTTTTATTTGAAAAAAATGAATTTGTTCTTACATTATATCTAAGAAATCATAATATGGATTCTAAAATTATATGGATTATCTAAATTTCAAAATTTAGTTAGTACTATTCATAACCACTTTTGAATGTCTAGTTTGGTAAGTCATGGTGCGCTTGAACTCCGTGTTGCGTGTAGTGCAAGTTATTGAATTACTTTGAAGAAATAACGTACTATGAAATATTGGGGTGTTACAATGAATGACCACACACTTGGGTTTAATCTTCCTCATATCCACAATATTCTAGTACCTTATAGGGAAAAGTAATAAGGAATAAAGGGGATTTAATAGATTTAAGTTATAATGTTTGGAAAAGGATTGATTGAACTACCATATTAATAGATACCACCTCCTTTATATAGGCCCTAGGGATTTTACCCATGACTCCCAATAATTTAATCATATGTTTGTAAAATTTGAGTAAATGGAATTTGGAAAAAACACTTTTAAATTATTATATTCACTTATACATTTCATCATATGAAATTTTTATTATAATCATATCCTTATGTTGAAGATAAATACAAATAATAAAACATAATGTTTGAATACAAAGATCAATCTTAGGATAAAATATAAAGCATAAAATATGATTCAGAATGCCTTATGATATAGCATTGTCACACAATACAATTATACAAGGTAGTTGTAATACAATATCTAATATTGTATAAAACAATATGTCTAAAGGGATACGACATGACTTTTCTATCATTGATATTGTAACTTATGGCATCCCCATATCATACAATATGATATAACCCAAAAATACATCAAATTTATACAGATGTTATGAAAAAACTGAATCAAACTCCCACTTTCACTATAACCCAATAGACTTTATGCCATTACTCCTTATATTATATCATATACAATAACTCATGAAATAATATTCAAAACTCAATTTTTATATCTATGATTTTGTTGAAATAGATCACTAATTTTCTTGTTTAGCACATCATACACAACAAATTGTTAATATCCATCCAAAAATCATTTTGGATAAACTCTAAAACACATTTTTAGCAGTTATATAAGTTTCATAAAACTTAATCCATATTTAATCAACCACAAATTGTGACCCTATAAGAATTTGAAGTATTAAAAAATTTTCGAATTCTTGAATTCATAATTTTATAAAAGGAGAAGCCTATAGAAATGCATAAATGATACTCAATATATAAGGGGACATGGCACAGTTTTTTTGAATAACATGTATCTCTATATCTATATCCACCATATATATCTATATCCACCATATATATCATATAAATGTATGAAAAATCATATAATTCCTTTTTGAAGACATCGAGTGATAATGGGACACAAAGTATGTTAATCCCTTATAGAAAACTCAAACATTATCAATTATTCATGTATAGACTGACTAGTTCAATTTAAACATCACATGTAATTAATTTTAAGTGGCTGAGAAAATAATATTTCCCTAACCTAATATATAATCACATCACTTTAACTTTATATACATTTTGTTATAACTTCCATAGTTTATGTCAAATAAGGGCCCATTTTTCAAAATTTTCATAAGAGTGGATAAATCCTATTTTGGTTAATACTAAATTGATGACATGATTAACAACATATCAAACAAACCACTAATTGGTTAATACTGAAGGATTTTTTATGCAAGCTACAAATTATGAAATTTATTATACTAGTAATCTTTCAAACCTCATGTATGGGGATTCAATATGAAATATACACTATTTGTATACTAATTATATTGTGTTTGGCATTCCATGTGTTATACTTGATGGTCCATCTAGTGTAAAAACCCCATTTTATGACTTATAATATTCCAAATATCTATATAAAATCCTACACATTCAACCTTAACATTTTATCATAGCCTATAATAATCCCCGATGAACATTGGTTAGGTATAACTCAAAGTTATACTTTGAGAGGTCATTTATCATTTCATTTCATAAAATACATGAAAAAATATGAAAGAATAATATATTAGATACTAGAATTTTTATAAAATTATTCATTATGTATTCTTAAAATCATTTTATAATATTAAAAAAACTATTGATAATCACCAATCTAGTCATATCAGATATGTTAGACCACCAGGGAGGCCTTATGTTTGCTACAATTTTTAGGGTTTTTAAAAATCATTTAATCTTAGTATAATTTCTTTCACATATCTATACGAACAAATGATAAAAAACTCACACTAAGCTCATTTATTGTTTAACATATATTAAGTAATAAAATTTGAATAATGGAGAGACTTAGGAATGATATTCATAATGATAATAATCAAACACATTTAATCCAAAACATCCAATGTTATGATGTTAATATTCGTAATCTGGCCACCAAAATCTAATCACTAAATGTTAAATCACCAAAAGATATGTAGTGGAGAACCTAGGTCATATGGAAGGACTACCTTGGATTAATGTACCAGAAGATATGAATCCTTAAACCCTACTAATTTCACTAAGTCAATCCTCACTCACACTCAAGAGAACCAACACTGTACCAACATTCAAGAAAACACAATAAAGGGAAAGGACATAAGGAAAATTACATGTTATTAACAATGTTACATATATCCTTATGAGAAATACAATTTCTATTTTTATCACAATAGGATGTTTCAATAATTACAATTTCAATAGACAAATCAATCATTAATAGATATTCTTAGAGATTAACCACTTTATAATCCTCAGATCGAAGACCAATTGGAATCCTTATATTGGTCTTTGTACACGAGGTCCTAACTTCCATTTTATTTAATTATGAATCCAGCCTCATAGGTAGAACTGACCTCCTATATTCCTAGAGGAACCTCTATTTATAATGGTGACCACTAATCTATAGTTGTGCTTTGAATAATGACCTATTTTCTGGATGAATAGTCTTAGTTACACTTACCTTAGAAACTTCTGTTCATTTATTCTCTAGACCATCACCCATGAATTAATCATTCATACATACCATTATTTTATTTACTTTCCATATACTTGATATATCATATTTTTTATACCCGAGACACAAGAATATTATATAATATTGTGAAATGAATTGGACTTCACATCCCAATAATATCCCACTTTAGGGAAAATTTAATAAAATTTAATAACAACTTATCTCAACCTCACACTTATACAAAAAAAAATACAATAGAAAATGTTATGTTTTCTTAGTGTATTCACTCAAGTACCCATGAGGCATAATGTTGCCTCAGACTTTCTATAACAACCCTGCTTATTATTACACACTTAAACATGATTTAATACATAAAATATTCAATTTATACAACATAGAAGATCGAGAGGTCTAGTGTATTTGGGGATTAGGAAAATTAAATAATAGCTTAGAACATAAAACACACAACATCTTTATTGAAAACTTTCTTTGCATGACCACTACATTCCCTCGTACATAGCATTGCATGGGACAACCTGAGGACATGCAAAAGAAAAGGGTGAGATATCAATCCAAGTAAGAGAATAAACATGAAATAACATGAGGAATACAATACATGTTAGACAATAGGCATATCAATGGAGCACAAGAGAAACATGAAATAATGTCATGATAAAGCATGATAATCATAACATGGAAATGTGGCAACAACACTTAACATGGAACTAACATTAGCCAAGGATCATTGTACATAGAGCATGAGTAAACCCTCATTGCACATGAAGCACGAGTAAAACATCATTTCAATTGAATTATCATGATTCAACAACCATTTCACATGACATATCTTGATACTATACTTTACCCAATGCATTGGAGTGCTATCAGGGCACACCCTTTTTAAACATTTCATTTCATGCATAAGTGTGCCAAATGGATCATATAACATGGAATCAATCAACATCATAAGTTATTACATGATTAATTAATGTTGGATAAATGCATCAAAGTACCATTAAATATTTATATGTTCATAAAGGTAAATACCCTTGATAGAGACATGTGTATGGTATTCTCTACACAAAGATATTGGATTAGAAAAATGCGGTGCAATTTCGGCAGCTTAACGGCGTGACATAGGGATTAATGAAAATGTTTGATGAGATAGAAAAGGGTGTCTCATAATATTTAAATGAAATGGAAAGTAAGGGGATCATATATATACATGTCCCAACAAATGTAATGTAATTTATATGCATAATACAAAAGAATTACTTGGATGTAAAAGAGGAGAGAGAAATCACTCACAGAATTTCATCTTGGTAACAGGTGTAAATTGGAGGAATTAATGATGGAGAAAGGGGTTTAACATAATCCAAACATAAATAGGGTAGTATGGGGGAGGTGAAAAACCATACCCCAACATTTTTAATTGAAAAAAAGGGAATAACAACTTAATGAAAATTGGACAAAAATGAGAAAGGAAAGAATCCCTTACTTGGAAGTGTGATCCCAAAGGCTTGGGAGAGGATTTAGTGAGGCTTATTTGGAGCTTTGAGAACCTTGGTAGGATTCTAGAGAGAGGATTATAGGGGTATATCAAACTCCAAAGTCTTTGAGTGAAGAGGAAGTTGGATCTTGGGTGGGTTTATATAGGAAAAGTGAGAGAATTCTTTATTATTTAGGTTTGGGACACCGCACATTAAACTAATCAAAACCACAAACCAGACCATGGTTTTTTCCAAAGGGGGTTTAAGAACAATATTTTATAAGTTCAATGGCTGAAAATATTAAAATAATATGGTTTCTTATGTGGAGGTGAGTCACACTCTCAAGGAAAGCAATTTAAAAAGACAAAATGTTTTATAATCCTTGAAGGGTCCACTAAAGCTTTGTAAAATAAATTAAAAAAACCCAAAATCAAATTATTTTAATGGTAAAACATATATTTTCAAAAAATAATGCTTATAGTATTTTATTACATCACTATTGGGTCATTATGATGTCATAAAACACATTATATATTTAAATGATATTTAATTTTTACCGAAAAATTCGACTGTCTTTGAAAATTATGAAAAATTCAATATTGGATAATTTCGATGTCCTGATTCCAAAAATAATATTCATTTTATATAAATAATTTTCTAAATATGTGAATTTTTATTTTTAAAATAAAACTGACATTTATAAAAAATTCATGGGTTTTGGAAAAAACTGCTTTGAAACCTTAAATAAAATTACAATTGCATTCAGAAAATTATATGATCATTTATATTTAATAAAAAGTAATTTAATAGTAACAATAATATTTTATTAAAATATTATTTAATTCAAAAATACATTAATTTATCTAAATAGATTTCTTAGTTGAATATTAACTAAAAATACTATTTGTGCTTTAAAAACTATTTACAAAGTAACAATAATAAAATAAATGCACATTATTTATACCAAAATAATGTACATAGTCATAATGCTAGGGTATTATTACATAACCCCTTATAACACTCGTATAACACTTAAGGGTAAGGTTTTCAATGTTGATAGAATCTTGGGGTGGCTCAGATAACATCACTCGGGTAGTAATCTCTATTAACTTCCACCTCTCCCGTAGTCAGTTCCACTCAAGATTAACATATTCAAGCTCGTCTTGGGATTGGTCAAGATAGAAGCCCAATGACACCACCTCCTTTTCAAGCTCCGAAAAATGGGCTTCATATGGGGAAAGTCTACTGGATGAGGCCATCGCTTCCTTTGTTTGAGTAAATTGGATTTGTTAAAGCCCTATATTTATACTAATCATGTGATCACTGTTCAATGGGTATATTATCAACGATCACAATTCATAATAGTATTATAAAATCCATAAACATAAAACAAATAAAGTTGACATTTTATATAACCATAATAAAAATTTAATGAGATTAATAGAAATTTTCATTAATGAATGTTTAGGTCATTACACTTTCATAGACTAATACCTTGGTAAACATGTCCACTAGATTTTTTCAGAGTCCTATTCCACAACTCCACAATCATATCCTCTAGAATGTTCCCCATAAAGTGGAATTTTATGTTGATATGATTGTTTCATGCATAGAACACTAGATTCTATGACAATTTAATTACACTTTTATTATCATAGAATAAAACTACATCTTCCTAGATTATTTTTAGATCCATTAGTAACCAAATAAACTAATCCAAATTATTATCTTCTTTTATTTTAGCTAAACTCTCTACTTATGTTGTGAAAAAATTTGTAATCCATTATAGCTGGAACTGTAATGACCCGTAAAATTCAAGGGAAATTTTTTCTAAATTTTCTTTGGGATTTTAAAAGAATGCAGTTTCTGACGGCGCCTGATTTCGAGGCCCGATGTGCCCTGAATCAGTTTTCAAAGTTTATCTCAGGTACGTTCAATGAACGAACGAGCGGGGTTTTCTATCTTTCGAACTGACACACGAAATCGAAATCCGATGGCACCGATGGAACTGCAATGCCGATAATTGCTTAAAAATACTCTTTCTAGAGTTGCATTTTATCGGGAAGAGTTTTTAAAAAAAAATGATAGGGATAAAATATAATTGTTACAATTATATTTTCTTTTCTTGTTAGGAGGATTAAGTGTTGAATTACAACACTTTGACCCTGTATTAATTGGTTATAACCTAAGTAAGGGAGTTAGGGGTGGGACCCACTTGAAGTTAACCACCCATGAGAGGATTAAAGGTGAGTTGGGGCCCACACGAACCCCACCCCTTCACATTCCTCTTAAACTCCATAACTCCCTCTTTAATTTTTTGTAGACTTATCTTTAATGAGTAACCTTCCATTTCCTCACTCTCTCCCTCATTAACTCTAGCCAACACACACATTAAATTAATTGAATTCAACTTTTGAATTTATTTTGGAGAATCTTGGCTTGGGTTGATTAAATAATGTGGAAACATTATTTTTTGTAAAGGGTTGGAATTTGTGGTGTTGAGGGTAAGGGAAGAGAGCTTGGGAGTTTCTAAAGAACTTCTACTTCTTCTTATTCTTCTTCTTCGTCAAGGAACGTCGATTCGGTGACCCAAATTCTTCCATCTTCTTCTTCCTAGACAAAGGAGGAGGCACCGACGTGGGAACTCTCCAACGACATTCCGCCTTTCAATTTTCTCTCCGCGTGAAAGGAAGAGAGACGCTGCTTCCTCCTCGGACGTTCTCCGTCGGCATATACGAAACCTCACCCCGCGACGCCGTTTTCCGCGACACCATCGTTCGAAAACATTTGTCAAGGTAGGGGTTTTATGCATTTCTTTTCGTGAATTACTTCCGTTATCTATCCACGTTCAATTGGACTGCTTGCTATCATTTAACGGGAGGGGTCCGGACCGCACAAACACGGCCGACCCTCCTCCCTTATTATTTTTGTGTTGTTTCGGTTCAAAGAAAAGTGATGCGGTGCCGTCGCACCACGCGGTAACGAGCGACAAGGATGCGCAGCGCATTTCAAAATAGAACCAAGTCGCAGCGCCGTCGCGCCGTGCCAGAAAAAACCCGAAGACACCACGGCCGGAGCGGGTCCGTGGCGGCGGGGCGCGACGCAGTCGCGCCGTGCCAGACATAATAAGCCACGACGAAGTAGGGGGACCAGCGACCGGTTCCGGGCCGCCGGCGTCGGAGCTGGGGGACCGACCCTCGCCGGTCCAGTGGCGGAAGAAGCCGGCCGGTCGGAGCGGGCCGACCAGTCAGGGGGAGAGCCGGGGGTTACGACCCCCGGCTGGCCAGCAAAGAGCGATCCCCATTATGGGGGGCTGCAGTTACAAACGGCGGGGGGCAGCGCGCCCCCCCGCACTCGCGAACGGCTCGGCCGTTCGGCCGAGCCACCTGGCCAGCTCGCCGGGCTGCCGAGCCTGGCCGCCCCCAAGCGGGCCGACCCGGTGCGGGTCGACCCAGGGGGTCTCGGGCCGGGTCGGTCCGAGCCCGAAACGCCCACTTTCGGACCTTTCACGGTCTTTTTCCCATAACTTGGGATGTGGACCTCCGATCTCCGCACCGTCAGCTGCGATGCGATCTTTGGATTGAGAAGGTCATTTCGGTATATTACAATCAAGGTTTCAAAGTACTTGTGTTCGGCCAGGTTGGTTCATACATGAAACCAACCGGGCCGTCGGAGCGGAAACACTTATATCTTGAGCTCCGGACGTCCGATTGACGTACCGTCGACTTTGTTGGATTCCTCTTAAGGAGACAGAACTTTTGGCATACTTCGCCCGAGGTTTGGACACAGTTGGAGTATGTCCGAGTTGGATTGTACCCGAAATCCAACCGGGCCCCTGGAACGGAAAAGGTGTTGTCTTTCAGATCAGACGTCTGTTTGACGAACCGTCAGCGGCATTGGTGATCACGTTGAGAAACAGTCCCTTTGAGTATACCCTATGAGAGTTCGGGGTACAGTTGAGATATGGCCGGGTTGGTTCACACATGAAACCAACCGGGCCCCTGGGATGAAAAGGCTAATAACTCACAGACCGGGCATCCGTTTGACGCGCCGTCTGTTGCGTTGAGACCTCTATGACGAGGCGGTCCTTTGAGATACTTCTTCATGGGACTTGTGATACTTGGAGTATCGACATGTAGCTCGTGGAGAGGACCCTACCGGAGACGAGTATACAGAGTACGGAGACCGTGTAGCTGGCTGTGACCGATGACTGCTTGTCTGATTCGATTCAGAGTGAATAACATAGACTAGTGGGGAGCACTACTTTGTGAGGTGGCAGACCCATGGCGGAGGAGGACTACTTTGTGAGGTGGAAGACCCGCGGTACTCGACAGGAGGAGTACCTCTGTAGGCTATGAGGGGGAGAACTACTGTGTGAGGTGGCAGACCCATGTCGGAGGAGCACTACTGTGTGAGGTGGAAGACAAGCGGTACTCGACAGGAGGAGTACCTCAGCAGTCTTAGGTTAGTGAGCAGTACCTTGGAGTTGTGACAGGATCACTGTACACTCTAGAGACGGGCTCATCAGCAGTTATAGTTTCGATAATGAAAATTATGGTTTGAGCTGAGTCTATGACCTTTGAGTTTACCTCTTGATTTAGATGGGTCACTTGATAAATTAGGTATATGTATGGGAATATACCTGGGTAGTGGTTATCCGTTGATTTCATAACCTTTGTGTTTCCTCATGATTGAGATGGGTTACTTGATAACTTAGGTATGAGTATGGGATTATACCTAAGTAAGGGTTATCTATTGAGATCCTTCTTTGTGGTTATCCTTGTTGGATTTAGTGAAACCTTGAGGGTCTCGGGGACCCTACTGAGTATCGTTATACTCACCCCTACACGGGCTATGCGCGCACCTCGTTGTGTTGGTTGCAGACGACGAGCAGTGCTGATGGAGGCCGAGTGTTCGAGGACTGGACGATACCTGGAGGTGGACCACATGACATGTCAGTACCCAGAGGTGGACCACACGATGAGTCAGTATCCGGAGGTGGACTTCACGACGAGACAACACACGAAGGAGGATTATGGGAGAGAGAGTTGTAAAGGCTATCTGTACCTACCCTTCAGGTAGGATCCGAGGAGGACGACCCCAGATCCACTTTAGTTCTTCCAGCTGTTGTCTTTTTCTGTTGTACTTTTGTTCTGTTGTAGCTTTACTTTCAGTTGGGTTTTTATTCTGGCCCATTTACTTTTCATCACTCTCTTTTGTACATAGTTTTTACTTCCGCTTGTACTCTGTGGTGTTTTCTTTTCTTTTATAAAGTCAATGCCTTCCCAGTTATCGGGATTTTCGCCTTTACTGCTAGTCGCTAGTCCCTGGCCTATGGAAGGCTGGCTTGGGGTAGTCACAGAACGGGCCCCGAGGACGGGTCGTGACAAATTGGTATCAGAGGAGTTGGTTCTACCACAGAACTAATAAATCTGATATTTTCTTTCTGTGAAGAGACAGTGTTAAGAGTACCGAGTGTGGTTTTTAGTTCAGGGAGTCCAGTGTTGGTGCGGGAGACCGACGTATCCATACAACAAGACCCTGACAACTGATTTCTGACTTTGTGCACGAAAACACTGATTGCGTGTGTGTTTCCAGAAGTTTTTAAAAGTTAGCTCAAACCAGGTCAGCTCACCAGGTATAAATCATTTTATCGTGTCATGTTTGTTTCTTTCAAGATGCCTCCCCGCGAACGACCAGCTAGATCCCCAAGAGTTGTTCGTACTGATAGCCCGCCGAGCGACGTGGCCTCAGTATAGGGCCCCATCCCAGCGGAGGCACCAACGGTACTACTACCCGTTGGGCCACCGATGCCACCAGCCCCAGCAGTAGAGGGTGCACGTCGCTTGAGGGCACTGCACGAGTTCCAGCACCAGAGGCCACCCAGGTTCAGGGGAAAGACGGACCCACAGGTGGCTGAGGATAGGCTGGAGGCTGTGGTGAGAGTCTTCAGGCTAGTGGGGATGCCAACAGACTTCATGGTGATCCTTGCTGCCAGCCTTCTTCAGGCAGCAGCAGGCAGATGGTGGAGCCTGATGCTCCAGATGCATGACGAGGCGACACTTCTATGGGAAGACTTTGAGAGCCTGTTCTGGGCTGAGTTTATACCAGCCACCCTTTGAGCGGTGCGTATACAGGAGCTACTTCAGCTGCGGCAGGGCATCATGACAGTGGCACAGTATTCGGCGAGGTTCACAGACCTCTTGCGCTACTCTATAGATATGGTATGGGACCCGTTATTTAGGGCCCGAACCTTCGAGCAGGGGCTCAGGTGAGAGATTAGAGCTTCTGTTGTTTCTCACAGCATTCCGATGCAGACAGGGGTGTTGGAGCGAGCCCTATTAGTGGAGAGTTTCTTTGCTGAGTAGTCTCCAACAGCAGGACCCACCACTAGCCGGCATGCAACAGAGTCTTCTGTAGCAGGCAATAGACAGATGACGTAGAGGTCAAAGGGGAACATACCTACAGGTGGTCGACCGCATGACTCAGTGTCGGTAGTGCGAGGCACAAAGGGGAATGATAGAGCCAGACCTTCCATGCAGTGTTACTCCTACGGCGGGATTGGTCACATGGCACGTGACTGTTCAACCCGCCATGCAGATGACCAGCAGTTAAATGAAGAACCTCCCAGGCAGAGGTAGAGGTTCGATCAAGGCAGACCGCTAGGAGCTGAAGGCCGAGGGAGGGGAGCTGGCCGTGCAGCTGGAGGTGGAAGACGTTTCGAGGTGTTGCCACCACCACCACCAGGAGGTCCACCCCGACCGCAGGGAACAAGTGGACATGGGAGAGCTCAGCTTCAGGCAGCAGAAGCATACGACTACGGAGCTCCAGAAGTGAGTGGACAGGAGCGGAACTAGTGGTTTCCTTTTATTCTTTGTATATCTAGTTCCATGTTGTTTTTGTTGTTAAATTTGTGTCTTTGTACCATGAGCTCCAATAATATAAAGACACTTACCTTTGTGACATTTGCTTCCTACATTTTTGAGTACTAAGAGGTTTTAGTTTAAACTGTTGACTTGACCCTCACTTTCAAGATTCCTACTGGAAGAGACCCAGTGACCTCACGCTGATGCCGACAGTGTGACTCGACCCCTAAAGGCAAGAGTGATGGTTGGATCTCTTGGTAGTAACGTCGAGGCATTACGACGTCATCCATGGCATGAATACATCATTCATTTCCGAATTGACTGTATTAGGCAAACAACGTGGTTCATCTAGGGGATGAGACCAGATTTCTCTTATCGGCAAAGAAGAAATCATAGCAGCTCTTGTGGGACTAGGGAAGGTCCAGGTCATCCAAGAGTGGATGAGGACATCTCAGAGCCGACAGAAGCCTTATGCTGACAGGAGGCAGAGACCACTAGAGTTCGAGGATGGCGACCACCTTTTCTTACGGGTCTCACCTCGACGTGGAATTATGGAGACGTGGCTGAGGAGACAAGTTATCTCCGAGGTTCAACAGACCTTTCTAGGTCCTCAGCAGGGTAGGCGAGGTGGTTTACTGCTTGACCCATCCACCTTAGTTTCACCAGGTGCACGAAGACTTCCATGTATCTCAACTGAGGAGATACGTGCTAGACCCTTCGCATATCATCGACCATGGAGAGCTGGACTTGGGCGATGGGGTGACTTTCTCAGAGGTTCCAGTGGGGACCGAGGATTGGTAGGAGCGGATCCTACAAGGACGGTCGATTCCTAGGGTTCACTTTCTTTGGCAGTATGGGAATCTCCAGGTAAGCACATGGGAGCAGAAGGCTCAGATGCGTGTTCAATACTGCTTTTTTTTCCTAGTCTGTGTTTAAGCTTTACGAGGACGTAAAGCCCTGAGGTGGGAGTAATGTAATGACCCGTAAAATTCAAGGGAAATTTTTTCTAAATTTTCTTTGGGATTTTACAAGAACTCAGTTTCTGATGGCGCCTGATTCTGAAGCCCGGTGTGCCCGGAATCAGTTTCCGAAGTTTAGCTCGGGTACGTTCAGTGAACGAACGAGCGGGTTTTTCTATCTTTTGAACCAGTGCACAGAATCAAAATCCAAGGGCTCCAATGGAACTGCAGCGCCGGTAATTGCTTAAGAATACCCTTTCTGGAGTTGCGTTTTCTCGGGAGGAGTTGTTTTAAAAAATGAGAGGGATAAAATATAATTGTTACAATTATATTTTCTTTTCTTGTTTAGAGGATTAAGTGTTGTGTTACAACACTTTGACCCTAACTTAAGTGGTTATAACCTAAGTAAGGGAGTTAGGGGTGAGACCCAATTTAATTTAACCACCCATGAGAGGATTAAAGGTGAGGTGGGGCCCACACGAACCCCACCCCTTCACATTCCTCTTAAACTCCCTAACTCCCTCTTTAATTTTTTGTAAACTTATCTTTAGTGAGTAACCTTCCATTTCCTCACTCTCTCCCTCATTAACTCTAGCCAACACACACATTAAATTAAGTGAATTCAACTTTTGAATTTATTTTGGAAAAGCTTGGCTTGGCTTGATTAAATAACGTGGAACCATTATTTTTTGTGAAGGGTTGGAATTTGTGGTGTTGAGGGTAAGGGAAGAGAGCTTGGGAGTTTTTAAAGAACTTATTGTTCTTCTTCTTCTTCTTCTTCGTCAAGGAACGTCGATTCGGCGACCCGGATTCTTCCGTATTCTTCTTCCTTGACAAACGAGGAGGCACCGATGTGGGAACTTGCCAACGACATTCCGACTTTCAATTTTCTCTCCGCGTGAAAGGAAGGGAGACACTGCTTCCTCCTTGGACGTTCTCCGTCGGCATATACGGAATCTCACCCCGTGACGCCGTTTTTTGCGACACCGTCGTTCGACAACATTTGTCAAGGTAGGGGTTTTATGCGTTTCTTTTCGTGAATTACTTCCGTCATCTATCCAAATTCAATTGGACCACTTGCTATCGTTTAATGGGAGGGGGTCGGACCACACAAACAGGACCGACCCTCCTCCCTTATTATTTTTGTGTTGTTGCGGTTCAAAGGAAAGTGATGCGGTGCCGTCGCACCGCGCGGGAACGAGCGGCAAGGATGCGCGGCGCCGTCGCGCCGGGCATTTGAAAATCAAACCAAGCCACGGTGCCGTCGCGCCGCGCCGAAAAAAAAAACCCGAAGACACTGCGGCCGGAGCGGGGCCGCGGCGGAGGGGCGTGGCGCCGTCGCGCCGCGCCAGAAAGAATAAGCCGCGGCGAAGTAGGGGGACCGGCCCTCACCGGTCCCGTGGTGGCCGAAGCCGGCCGGCTGGAGCGGGCCAGCCGGTCAGGGGGAGAGCCGGGGGTTACGACCCCCGGCTGTCCAGCAAATAGCGGCCCCCATTATGGGGGCCGCAGTTACAAATGGCGGGGGGCAGCGCCCCCCCCCCCCCCCCCCCCCCCCCCCCCGCACTCCCGAACCACTTGGCCGTTTGGCCGAGCCACCTGGCCAGCGCGCCGGACCGCCAGCGCGCCAGGCTGCCGAGCCGGGCCGTGCCGGCCGGGCCGGTTCGGGCCGACCCAGGGGGTTGTCGGCCGGGTCGGTCCGAGCCCGAAACCCCCACTTTCGGACCTTTCATAGTATTTTGCGCATAAATTGGGCTTCGGACCTCCGATCTACGCACCGTCAGCTGCGATGCGATCTTTGGATCGAGACAGTCGTTTTGGTATATTGCACTAAAGGTTTCAAAGTACTTTGGGTTCGGTCGGGTTGGTTCGTAAACGAAACCAACCGGGCCCTCGAAGCGGAAACACTTATATCTTGAGCTTTGGATGTCCGATTGACGTACGGTCGACTTTGTTGGATTCCTCTTGAGGAGAAAAAACTTTTGGCATAATTTTCCCGAGGTTTGGATGCAGTTGGAGTATGGCCGGGTTGGATTGTACCTGAAATCCAACTGGGCCCCTGGAACGGAAAAGCTGATATCTTTCAGACCAGACATCCGTTTGACGAACTGTCAGTGGCGTTGGTGATCACGTTGAGAAATGATCCCTTTGAGTATAACCTATGAGAGTTCAGGGTACAGTTGAAATACGGCTGGGGTGGTTCACACATGAAACCAACCGGGCCCCTGGGACGAAAAGGCTAATAAATCACAGACCGGGCGTCCGTTTGACGCGTCGTCTATTGCATTGAGACCCCTATGACGAGGCGCTCCTTTGAGGTACTTCTTCGTGGGACTTGTGATACTTGGAGTATCGACCTGTAGCTCGTGGAGCGGACCCTCCCAGAGACAAGCATACAAAGTACATATACCGTGTAGCTAGCTGTGACAGATGACTGCTTGTCCGATTCGATTCAGAGTGACTAGCGTAGCCCAGTGGGGAGAACTACTTTGTGAGGTGGCAGACCCATGGTGTAGGAGCACTACTTTGTGAGGTGGAAGACCCGTGGTACTCGACAGGAGGAGTACCTCTGTAGGCTATGAGGGGGAGCACTACTGTGTGAGGTGGCAGGCCCATGGCGAAGGAGCACTACTGTGTGAGGTGGCAGACCCGCGGTACTCGACAAGAGGAGTACCTCAGCAGTCTTAGGTTAGTGAGAAGTATCTCGGAGTTGTGACAGGATCACTTTACACTCCAGAGACGGTCTCATCAGTATTTATAGTTTCGATAATGAAAATCCTGGTTTGAGCTGAGTATATGACCTTTGACTTTACCTCTTGATTTTGATGGGTTACTTGATAACTTAGGTATATGTATGGGAATATACCTAGGTAGTGGTTTTCCGTTGATTTCATAACCTTTGTGTTTCCTCATGATTGAGATGGGTTACTTGATAACTTAGGTATAAGTATGGGCTTATATCTAAGTAAGGGTTATCTGTTGAGATCCTTCTTTGTGGTTATCCTTGTTGGATTTAGTGAGACATTGAGGGTCTCGGGGACCCTACTAAGTATCGTTATACTCACCCCTACACGGGCTATGCCCGCACCTCGTTGTGTTGGTTGCAAACTACGGGCAGTGCTAACGGAGGCCGAGTGTTCGAGGACTGGACGGTACCCGGAGGTGGGCCACACGATGAGTCAGTATCCGGAGGTGGACTTCACGACGAGACGACACACGGAGGAGGATGACGGGTGAGAGCGTTGTGAAGGCTATATGTACCTACCCTTCTGGTAGGATCCGAGGAGGATGACCCAGGAGCCGCTTCCATTCTTCCAACTGTTGTCTTTTTCTGTTGTACTTTTGTTCAGTTGTAGCTGTACTTTCAGTTGGGTTTGTATTCTGGCCCATTTACTTTTCAGCACTCTCTTTTTTACTTAGTGTTTACTTCTGATTATACTCTGTGGTGTTTTATTTTCTTTTATAAAGGAAATGCCTTCCCAGTTATCAGGATTTTCTCCTTTGGTGCTAGTCGCCAGTCCCTAGCCTATGGAAGGCGGGCTTGGGGTAGTCACGGCACGGGCCCCGAGGATGGGTCGGGAAAAATTGGTATCAAAGGAGTCAGTTCTACCACAGAACTAATAACTCTGATATTTTCTTTCTGTGAAGCGATAGTGTTAAGATTACCGAGTGTGGTTTTTAGTTCAGGGAGTCCAGTGTTGGTGCAGGCGGCTGACGTATCCATACACCAGGACCCTGACAACTGATTTCCGACTTTGTGCACGAAAACACTGATTGCGTGTGTGTTTCCAGAAGTTTTTAAAAGTCAGCTCAAACCAGGTCATCTCACCAGGTATAAATCGTTTGACCGCGTCATGTTTGTTTCTTTCAAGATGCCTCCCCACGGACGACCAGCTAGAGCCCCGAGAGTTGTTCGTACTGACAGCCCACCGAGCGACGTGGCCTCAGTACAAGGACCTATCCCTGTTGAGGCACCAGCGGAGGCCCCAGCGTTACTACTACTCGTTGGGCCACCGATGCCACCAGCCCCAGCAGTAGAGGGTGCACGTCACTTGAGTGCACTGCACGAGTTCCAGCGCCAGAGGCCACCCAGGTTCAGGGGAGAGACGGACCCGCAGGCGGCTGAGGATTGGCTGGAGGCTGTGGTGAGAGTCTTCAGGCTAGTGGGGACGCCAGCAGACTTCATGGTGATCCTTGCTGTCAGCCTTCTTCAGGAAGCAGCAGGCAGATGGTGGAACCTGATGCTCCAAATGCATGACGAGGTGACACTTCTATGGGCATACTTCGAGAGTATGTTCCGGGCAGAGTTTGTACCAGCCACCCTTCGAACAGTGCGTATACAGGAGCTACTTCAGCTGCGGCAGGGCAGCATGACAGTGGAGCAGTATTCAGTGAGGTTCACAGACCTCTCGCGCTACTCCACAGATATGGTACGAGACCCGTTCTTCAGGGCCCGAACCTTCGAGCATAGGCTCAGGTGAGAGATTAGAGCTTCTGTTGTTTCTCACAACATTCCGACGCAGATAGGGGTGTTGGAGCGAACCCTCTTAGTGGAGAGTTTCCTTGCTGAGCTGTCTCCAGCAGCAGGACCCACCACTATCCGGCATGTGATAGAGTCTTCTGTAGCAGGCAGTAGACATATGACGTTGAGGTCCAAGAGGACCAGACCTACAGATGGTTGACTGCATGACTTAGGGTCGGTAGTGCGATGCACCAAGGGGAATGACAGAGCCAGACCTGCCATGCAGTGTTACTCCTGCGGCGGGATTGGTCACATGGCACGTGACTGTCCGACCCGCCATGCAGATGACCAGAAGTTAAATGAAGAACCTCCCAGGAAGAGGCAGAGGTTCGATCAAGGAAGACCGCTAGGAGCTGAAGGCCGAGGGAGGGGAGATGGCCATGCAGCTGGAGGTGGACGACACTTCGAGGTGTTGCCACCGCCACCACCAGGAGGTCCACCCCGACCGCAGGAAACAGGTGGAGATGGGAGAGCTCAGATTCAGGCAGTAGAAGCATACGACTACGGAGCTCCGGAAGCGAGTGGACAAGAGCAGAACTAGTGGTTTCCTTTTATTCTTTGTATATCTAGTTCCATGTTGTTGTTGTTACATTTGTGTCTTTGTACCATGAGCTGCAATAATATAAAGACACTTAACTTTGTGACATTTTATTCCTTCCTTTTTGAGTACTAAGAGGTTCCGGTTTAAACTGTTGGCTTGACCCTCACTTTCGAGATTCCTACTGGAAGAGACCCAGTGACCTCACGCTGATGCCGACAGTGTGACTTGACCCTTAGAGGTGAGAGTGACGGTTGGATCTCTTGGTAGTAACTTCAAGGCCTTACGACGTCATCCATGTCATGAATACATCATTCATGTCCAGATTGACTATATTAGGAAAAGAACGTGGTTCATCCAGGGGATGAGACTAGATTTCTCTTATCGGCAAAGAAGAAATCATAGCAGCTCTTGTGGGACCAGAGAAGGTCTAGGTCATCCAAGAGCAGTTGAGAACAGCTCAGAGCCGACAGAAGCCTTATGCTGACATGAGGCAGAGACCACTAGAGTTCGAGGATGGCGACTACGTTTTCTTATGGGTCTCACCTCAACGTGGAATTACGAAGATGTGGCCGAGGTGACATGTTATATCCGAGGTTCAACGGACCTTTTTAGGTCCTCAGCAGGGTAGGCGAGGTGGTTTACTGCTTGACCCATCCACCTCAGTTGCACCAGGTGCACAACGACTTCCAGGTATCTCAACTGAGGAGATACGTGATCGACCCTTCGCATATCATCGACCATGGGGAGCTAGACTTGGGCGATGGGGTGACTTTATCAGAGGTTCAAGTGGGGACCAAGGATCAACTGGAGCAGATCCTACGAGGACGGTCAATTCCTCGGGTGCACTTTTTTTGGCAGTACGAGAATCTCCAGGTAAGCACATGGAATCAGAAGGCTTATATGCGTGCTCAATACCGCTTTTGTTTTCCTAGTCCGTGTTTAAGCTTTACGAGGACATAAAGCTCTGAGGTGGGAGTAATGTAATGACCCGTAAAATTCAATGGAAATTTTTTCTAAATTTTCTTTGGGATTTTACAAGAACGCAGTTTCTGAAGGCGCCTAATTCTGAGGCCCGGTGTGCCCGGAATCAATTTCCGAAGTTTAGCTCGGGTACGTTCAGTGAATGAACGAGAGAGTTTTTCTATCTTTTGAACCGGTGCACTGAATCGAAATCCAAGGGCATCGATTGAACTACAGTGCTGGTAATTTCTTAAGAAGACCCTTTCTGGAGTTTCGTTTTCTCGGGAGGAGTTGTTTTAAAAAAATGAGAGGGATAAAATATAATTGTTACAATTATATTTTCTTTTCTTGTTAAGAGGATTAAGTGTTGTGTTACAACACTTTGACCCTCTCTTAAGTGGTTATAACCTAAGTAAGGGAGTTAGGGGTGGGACCCACTTGAAGTTAACCACCCATGAAAGGATTAAAGGTGATATGGGTCCCACACGAACCCCACCCCTTCACATTCCTCTTAAACTTCCTAACTCCCTATTTAATTTTTTGAAAACTTACCTTTAATGAGTAACCTTCCATTTCCTCACTCTCTCCCTCATTAACTCTATCCAACACACACATTAAATTAAGTGAATTCAAATTTTGAATTTATTTTGAAAAATATTGGCTTGGGTTGATTAAATAACGTGGAACCATTATTTTTTGTGAAGGGTTGGCATTTGTGGTGTTGAGGGTAAGGGAAGAGAGCTTGGGAGTTTTTAAAGAACTTATTATTATTCTTCTTCTTCTTTTTGTCAAGGAACGTCGATTCGGCGACCCAGATTCTTCCATCTTCTTCTTCCTCGACAAAGGAGGAGGCACCGACGTGGGAACTCGCCAATGACATTCCGCCTTTCAATTTTCTCTCCGCGTGAAAGGAAGGGAGACGCTGCTTCCTCCTCGGACGTTCTCCGTCGGCATATACGGAACCTCACCCCGCGATGCCGTTTTCCGCGACACCGTCGTTCGACAACATTTGTCAAGGTAGAGGTTTTATGCGTTTCTTTTCGTGAATTACTTCCGTCATCTATCCACATTCAATTGGACCGCTTGCTATCGTTTAACGGGAGGGGTCCGGACCGCACAAACATGGCCGACCCTCCTCCCTTATTATTTTTGTGTTGTTGCAGTTCAAAGGAAAGTGACGCGGTGCCGTCGCACCGCGTGGGAACGAGCGGCAAGGATGCGCGGCGCCGTTGAACCGCGCATTTGAAAATCGAACCATGCCGCGGCGCCGTCGCGCCGCACTGAAAAAAAACTCGAAGACACCGCGACCGGAGCGGGGCCACGGTGCCGTCGCGCCGCGCCCGAAAGAATAAGCTGCGGCTTAGGCCGCGGCGAAGCAGGGGGACCAGCGGCCAGTTCTGGGCCGCCGGCGTCGGAGCAGGGGGACCGGCCCTCGCCGGTCCCGTGGCGGCAGAGGCCGGTCGGCCGGAGCGGGCCGGCCGGTCAGGGGGAGAGCTGGGGGTTACGACCCCCGGATGACCAGCAAAGAGTGACCCCCATTATGGGGGGCCGCAGTTACAAACGGCGGGGGGGCAGCGCCCCCCCCCCCCCCCCCCCCCCCACAAACACACTCCCGAACGGCTCGACCGTTCGGCCGAGCCAGCTGGCCTGCACGCCGGACCGCCAGCGCGCCGGGCCGCCGAGCCGGGCCGCACCGCGCCCAAGCGGGCCGACCCGGACCCGGGTCGGGTCGAACCGGTTCGGGCCGACCCAGGGGGTCTCGGGCTGGGTCGGTCCGAGCCCGAAACCCCCACTTTCGGACCGTTCTCGGTCTTTTTCCCATAACATGGGCTGCGGACCTCCGATCTACGCACTGTCAGCTGCGATGAGATCTTTGGATCAAGCCGGTTGTTTCGGTATATTACACTCAACGTTTCAGAGTACTTTGGGTTCGACTGGGTTGGTTCGTACACGAAACCAACCGGGCCCTCGGAGCAGAAACGCTTATATCTTGAGCTCCTGACGTCCGATTGACGTGCCGTAGACTTTGTTGGATTGCTCTTGAGGAGACGGAACTTTTGGCATACTTCACCCGAGGTTTGGACGCAGTTAGAGTATGACCGGGTTGGATTGTACCCGAAATTCAACTGGGCCCCTGGAACGGAAAAACTGATATCTTTCAGACCGGACATCCATTTGACGAACTCTCAGCGGCGTTGGTGATCACGTTGAGAAACGGTCCCTTTGAGTATACCCTATGAGAGTTCGGGGTACAGTTGAGATACGGCCGGGTTGGTTCACACATGAAACCAACTGGGCCCCTAGGACGAAAAGGCTAATAACTCATAGACCAGGCGTCCGTTTGACGCGCCGTTTGTTGCATTGAGACCCCTATGACGAGGAATTCCTTTGAGATACTTCTTCTTGGTAATTGTGATAATTGGAGTATATACATTTAGCTCGTGGATCGGACCCTCCCGGAGACGAGCAGACAGAGTACGAAGACCGTGTAGTTGGCTGTGACTGATGACTGCTTGTTCGATTCGATTCGGAGTGACTAGCATTGCCCAGTGGGGAGCACTACTTTGTGAGGTGGCAGACCCATGGAAGAGGAGCACTACTTTGTGACGTGGCAGACCCGCGGTACTCGACAGGAGGAGTACCTCTGTAGGCTTTGAGGGGGAGCACTACTATGTGAGATGGAAGACCCATGGCGGAGGAGCACTATTGTGTGAGGTGGCAGACCTGCGGTACTCGACAGGAGGAGTACCTCAGTAGTCTTAGGTTAGTGAGGAGTACCTCGGAGTTGTGACAAGATCACTGTACACTGCAGAGACGAGCTCATCAGCAGTTACGTTTTCGATAATGAAAATCCTAGTTTGATCTGAGTCTATAACCTTTGAGTTTACCTCTTGATATAGATGGGTCACTTGATAACTTTGGTATATGTATGGGCATATACCTAGATAGTGGTTATCAATTGATTTCATAACCTTTGTGTTTCCTCATGATTGAGATAGGTTACTTGATAACTTAGGTATAAGTATGGGCTTATACCTAAGTAAGGGTTATCTGTTGAGATCCTTCTTTGTGGTTATCCTTGTTGGATTTAGTGAGACCTTGAGGGTCTCGGGGAACCTACTGAGTATCGTTATACTCACCCCTGCATGGGCTATGCTCGCACCTCATTGTGTTGGTTGCAGACGACGGGCAGTGCTGACGGAGTCCGAGTGTTCGAGGACTGGACGGTACTTGGAGGTGGAACACACGACGTGTCAGTACCTGGAGGTGGACAACACGACGAGTCAGTATCCAGAGGTGGACTTCACGACGAGATGACACATGGAGGAGGATGACGGGAGAGAGCGTTGTGAAGGCTATCTGTAACTACCCTTCAGGTAGGATCCGAGGAGGATGACCCAGGAGCCGCTTCCGTTCTTCCAGCTGTTGTCTTTTTCTGTTGTACTTTTGTTCAGTTTTTGCTATACTTTCAGTTGGGTTTGTATTCTAGTCCATTTAATTTTCAGCACTCTCTTTTGTACTTAGTGTGTACTTCCGCTTGTACTCTGTGGTATTTTGTTTTATTTTATAAAGGCAATGCCTTCCCAGTTATCGGGATTTTCACCTTTGGTGCTAGTCGCCAGCCCCTGACCTATGGAAGGCGGGCTTGGGGTAGTCACGGCATGGGCCCCAAGGACAGGTCATGACAGGAACATCAAATTATCCTCCATTATTACATATGTTAACAAAAAAATATGTTTCTCTTTTAAGTACCTAAATCCATTGTAAAATACACATCAGTGAAAACTCACAATGGACCGTTAATCCAAAACCATAGGACTATAACTTATGATCCCTTCTAGTACCAGATGGTTCATTTCTTATCCTATTAGTGTTCCCTTCCCATATTTTACATAAATAATCTTACGAATCCCATGTCCACTCAAGTATATATCATGGAATACATTATACTTTTGAACATTTATAAAAATGAAACATTTTCCATGTAAATGAACTCATATTCTATTTTAATTTCCTTCTATTCAGACAATTTGAAGTATTTGGGAATCGGAGTCAACGTTAGATTATATCTTGTTATCCCAAATATATGAATGACCCTCCACATATAGTTTATCTAAGAGAATACCAATGTCTTATATTTCTTATCTCTCTCAATATTCATTCCTAATATCTTCTCAAATATTTCAAGATCCTTCAGCTCAAACCATTAAAAAAAACAATTTTGAAATTCCAAATCCACTTATCAGCTAAACCTGTTAGCAATGTGACTTTTGTATACAGAATAAGTATGATGAATCTGCAATTATTTCAAACTTTATAATAGAAATTGTAGTCCATGTTGTATCAATAGAATCCTTTATCTTTATTAATGGTTTTAAACTCCCAATTATATTATCTTAAATCTTTATTCAATTTATAGAGGGTATTCTTAAACTTACATACCATTTTTTTGTTCCAATCATCCATAAAACCCATCAAATTATTTATGTAAATGTTTTCCTATAAATGTTAATAAAGGAAGGTGGTCTTTACATCCAGCTATGAAAGATACCGATCATTCTTAGAAACCATTTAAAACACTTTATAGATATTATCATGCTTAAATACCATTGAGAATATCTATTAGAAGTATAATACCTCTTACTATTTGAATTACTTCACCAACAACCATGACTTTTACAGATTATTAAAATCTAATTCCTCTTTAAAAATGAAAACTAAATTATTCTCTAGTAATATTTTCCCCTAGGGATACTCATTCAGTTCTCATGTTTTGTTGGTATCTTGAAAACATAATAAATCTTACATCATTGAATCCCACTGTCTAGAATCATTGAGTGTGTCCACCTCATCTGGGAATTCAATTTTTTCACTATACATGAGGAGTAGATAGTCCATGTTACCACCCAACCTTTGAACCAATTTTATAAATCTGCTAGAACATCACAATGACACTTTAATCCAATCTTTTTTCAACTACTATTTATCTTAATGATATTTATTATATAAATAGTACTTATCATACTCCAAATCAAGCCTCAGAATCCCTTCATCTATTTTTAATATATTCCATTTGTTTAGATTTTGGATACCAGTGCTTTCATCATAGTTCTTTGAAATTTATATCTATATAGTATCCTTACTAAGATACAGCTGGACTTGGTGAGTTGATTTTCTACCTTCAACTTCTTTATTATCCAATTTCTAATCCTTCATCAAAGTCTTATCATTGAAAAACACATCATAAATCATGATGAATTTTCAAATGGTAATAATTCCATACCCAACATCGAGAATTTTCACCTCCATAACTAAAAATAAGACATGGCTGTGATTTTCCTCATGATTTTTTCTATCATGAGAATAAATATGAGCATAAAAAAGGTTTATGCAAATTTTGAACTTTCTAACAAATAATTTTTTACCAGATCATATATTTTCTAGAAATTCATATCCCATAGGGGTAGGCAGACCTCAGTTAACCAATTATGTTTCCTTGTTCACTACCTTCACCTAAATTATCTTAGGAATTCCTAAGTTTACATGCATACTAATTTACTTTTTTATAAGCGTATGATTCATGATTTTGGTTAAACTTTTAATCTATGGTGTATCAATATTATTTAACCCCAACCCAATGCCATTTATCCAATAAAAATTATATATGTTTCATCTATTGTATTTACCACTATTGGTAGAGGTTAAGCACTTTATCGTTTAATTAGTTTCCCACTATAACATGGCCTTCAATTGAATGAAGGTTAAAAAAACATTAAACATATATTTTGTGAATTAAAAGAATAATTTTATCATAGAATAATCAATGAAGTTAAAAAATCCAAGAAAATCACCATGAGATTAGACAGGGGAATTCCCTCAAACATCCAAGTAAACAACTTCTATCCTCTGAGATCTAGGCTTCTTTCCATTCAAGTTGAATGATAAACTTCTATATATTTCTAGAATAAAATAATCAAAACTTATGATTAATAGTGTGATCAAGATTCACAATGCCCTTTTCCATTATAAAATTCAAATACTTCTCACTAAGTCATACAATCCTATAATTCCACAACTCCAGAGTATCCAACATTTAAACAACTGAAATTATAGCTCCATCTGATCATCTAGTAAGATATATGGTTTCATTATTTAGTCCTTATGAAAACAATATTAAACCTTGAGCAAATTTCAAAACTCCCTGAAAAAGTATAGTCTCATATACTAACTCATATGTTTACCCTAAGGAAATTAGGTTCTTCCATAGCCCTGAGTTGTGCCTTACTTCTTTCAATTATAAAAATATTTCATTCCCCATTCAGACATTACCATATACCTTAACCATATTCTCTAGATAATTTTCATGCCCCAAATTTACCTTGTACAATTTTTTAGACCCATAATTTTCAATTCATCCTTAATCTTACATTTAATGGAAAAATAATCCTTAATCAATCACCCATAAATATATCCAAATATTGTAACTTGGAAATAAGTTGTTGCCTTCATTATCTACACTTATGGAAATTAAACTTCTAAAAGTTGATCATCCAAATATTTCATTAAAAATTATATAATCCTTCTTATGATTTAATTTCTTCCCTTAAATCCATCACATAGGAATATGACCAACTGACTTACCTAAAATTATCTCTAGGGACTTCCAATATGATTCTTTTCTTCCCAATTATTCTCTAGGGTAACCATCCTCATATGTTAGTACTGAATGAATTCCAAATTATTTTTTTAATTCCCTATTATTGATATCCTCCGTAACATCATGAAATAAATAAATATATTTGAGATGAAGTTCCACATGACCTCATGAAATCCTCTCCATCCTCATGAGGCCATCAAATAAATATGAGGGTCTAGAGATGTTGTGGGGGTAGTATACCCTCAATAATCATATCCATACATTATAATATAACAACAAATACATAATGACACCAAAAATTATAATGAAAATTAACATAAAAAAGAAGCTATAATAGATTTGATCACTTTTCATACAATATCAACCCAACTGACCCCTAATGAGGTAGGTTAACATATATAATGAGTAAAACTAGAAGAAAAATAAATAAAATGATTTAGAAGATATATTGAGTCCATTTCAACACTGAAACCACCTCCTAACTCCAAGATCCTAAAAAATCACACTAGGGACTTTCCCTTTTTCTATATCCTTGATCATGAAGTCTGCACATGCACTAACCTGTCCATGAAGGGTTTGAGTATAAACTCTAGAAGACACCACCAATGCATCCTTAATATAAACACACATTATATAAAGGTGTATGTTATGATGTAAAGTTTAATGAAGATAAAAAATCTATAATAAATCATATTCCTAGAAAACATCCACTAACTACGCTACTACAACACCCAGTCATACATGCTTTTATTCCATGTGAGAATAATGTCATAAGTGGTTAAAACATGACATAATTCATGTTGTGTGACTTCATCCAACTTTAAGGATAATACACATTCCACCTTTAAAGAATAAATCCACAAATTCATTTAAGGTAAATACACTCTCATGAATCATAGCTAATTTCTTCCCTCCAATGGCACACATTCTTTTCATGAACAAATCAATGGAAATCTACACAAATAGAAGGTTGTTACTCATTACCACATTATTCATACATATGGATGTTCTCCCATAAGGTTCTGGCATTATCCCCCATTGGATTATCCTATTAAAAGCTCAAGAATTATCCATCCTATATCCAAAGCCAAATTCTAGGAGTCATGTTGTCAAAGATCCACCTATAAGTGGATTAGTAAATTTTCTAGGGCCAACTATTAACCTGAACACAAAAAACAGAGGTTCCACCATCTATGAAAAAAATAAACATGTAAGGCATGAAATTACAAGGAACAATATATCAAAATATATATTCCACAGACTATGAAATAGTACATAAGGTAAAAAATATCTTATAACAATATTGGCATATCAAATATCCCATGACTTTGAAATAGCCACAAATTACATGAAAAATAGAAAGGAACACACAAGAAGTACCAAAAAATGGTCTCACGAATTACCCACATATGATAACCCACCATATCAAAAAGGGTCTCTATTCTAGTCATATACACACAATCCAAACATGTAAAAAAACTATAAACAAAGGCACAAGATAGCAAATACTTCTTATATTTAGCGCATTGATGCCAATTTCCAAGATCTGTTGAGGAATGACACCCGAATCATGCCAGTGCACCAATATTTACTAGAAAAATAACAAATACATCATAATAGAGTCTATATAATTTTAATTCAAGGAATAGATCATTCCAAGAGATGGAATACACATCAATTTACCAAAAGAGAGTCATATACGAAGGAATATCTAGGATAAATCCAGGAGAGGTCACCAATTATCTTCATCCAAACCTGGTATATTAATCAAGCTTAAATAATCTAATAGAGCTATGTAGAGATTCATAGATCTATCTAATATGTATTGGATCTTGGATTAATTATAAATAAAGGATAATTTTTCTTATAATAGATATATTTTACCTTAATGTATTCCACATATCGTTCTAGACTTCAAGTTACTAAGAGGAGAGAAAGAGGAATCCTAAGAACCACGATTGAGCTCTCAAGGAGGTTCTAATATTAATATAGTTGGATTAGGGTGAGGGTGAGTATAATAATTTGATTAGAGTAAATTGAAAAAAAATTAATGGAAATATCATTTTGAAACCACTTCCCAATAGTGTTTTCAAGGAATAATACATGAATTCATTGTTGGAATCCAATGGGCTGGTGGGATCTACAATATTCTAGGTCCCACTACCAGCACAACCCACTAGATAGGGCACCCTACTGGATATCTGGTGGTCTTATTTCATCCACCAAGTATCCCAATAAGGCTGTAGACCTCTAAAACTATTTTCTAAGACCCATTATAACCATAAGACACACCTCTATAGAAGAAAAAACATACAAGATATGTAAAAAAATAAAAATAACATACCTTGAAAGTTGAGGAAATTAAAATTCCACCCTCTATTACTTCTCATTATTGAGAAGTGTCTCTAGTAGTCTTGATAAAAAATCTCAGGCCAGTATTCCCAAATATCAAAACCATGCTCCCAATTCTTCTCTTGAATCTGACCATGCTTATATAAGACTCTGAAATGTATCACTATCTTTCCTTACAACACTTTCTTACTTTAATCAATGATCTGCATCAGGTGCACAAAAAAAGATGCATCAAGATCCAACTCAACATGATCAATTTTATTCTCATCTGCAATATCGAGAATGTACATATGGTGCTATGAAACATGAAATACATCATGTATACCTCAATACTATAGAGGAATATTCAAATAGTATGCAAAAATTCCAATATGGTTGATAATCTTGAGTAGTACAACAAATATCAGATCTAGATTTTATTACTTTTATAACCAACATTTCCCTAATCAGGGAGCTTGTTGTAAGAAAACACAATAACCCATTGAAAATATAGAAGGTCACCTACTCTAGTGAGCATAAAATCACTTTCAACTTTGAGTGGTGATTAACCAATTCTGGATCAGTTTCACTCTCTCAAAGTTCTCTTATACCATACTCTTCCACACAATTACTAACTCACCATCCATGCGCCAACATAGTGGTGATCTACAAGACTGACCATAAAGATCCTCAAAAGGTTCCATATAGATTTCATCCTGGAAGGTGTAATTTTACATAATCTCAACCATGACAATGTGATCATCCCAAGCTTCACTAATGTCTAGAACATATGCCTACAACATATTATCTAATATCCAGATCATCCTCTCTAACTATCTGTTAGTCTATGGATGATACAATTTATTCACTTTATATTGGGTCACCTAAGTTTTCTGTAGTCCTTTCCAAAATTGTGATGTGATTCTTGTGTCACTATATGACAATTTTCTCAATGTAACTCAATAAAGTTGCATAATATCACATATATATAGCTTTCCCAACTCATCCACTGAAAAGGTAATTTAAATCAGTAAGAAATGAGTCACTTTCATTATCCAAATAACTGGAACCCAAAAAAAATCATGGCTCCTTAGGGTCCTAGGTAAGCCTTGAATAGAATCTATCATCATGTCATCCCACTACCCCATTTGTACAAGAAGTGAATAAGGAAAACCACTAGGACCATGGTACTTGGACTTTACCCTCTAAAAGGCAAGGCACTATGAAACAAAACTTGTGATATCCCTCTTCATACCTAGCCACCAAAACTATTGTTGGATATAATGGTATATCTTCATCAATCCTAGATGAAAAATCCATTTTAAAACCTGATATTCTCTCATCATATCTTCCCCTAAGGAAGCTAGAACCATAATTATCCTGGGAATATATATCATGGTTTCATCATCTAAGGACCACCCTTGGATGGAATCAACCATTCAAATTTCTTCGACATCACCACATACTAAGGATCCAACTTTTGAATTGAATTTACCTAGTCTAATAAAGAATAAATGTTATCTAAGGTGCACATTTTAAATCTCTATGATCCACAAATGCATCCACCAACCACTCATCCATCAAACTCATCAGACACCATTCCTCATATGAAGGTTACTCTCTGAGCTCTTTCATCTATGAAATTTAACTACTAAGAGTATCTATAATGACACTATATTTCCCCATATAATATTCCATATAGAAGTTTAATGTTTTCAAAAACTTTATATAAATTTTCTGCCTCAGATTCAAATCCAGCTAAGGGAATATTAATCGTAAGATCTTGTAGTCTGTGTACATGAAAACTTCTCCCCAAAGAGGTAATATTTCTAACTCTTCAAAGTGTGGAACAAAATTGCCAACTCCAATTCATTCTTTAGTAAGTTACACTCATGGGTGTTAAAATGACATGACCCATAAGACACTATATAATCCCCCTTTATCAACATATATCCTAAATCAACACCTAAGCATCATAGTACATGATGTATCTAATTATAGGCTTAGGAAGAATGAGGATTAGAGTTATCATCAATATTCTATTCTTCTATAAGAATGACTCTTTATATTTATAGGTTAATTCAAAATACACCCCTTTTTTATCTAGCTATATCATCGATTCTTCCAAATTGGATAATTCCTATATGAAAAATCAATAATACCCCACAAGCCCCATGAAAATCATAATAATAAAAAACATTCATGTGACCTACATAAGACATTAAAACCTCTACCTTATCTAGGTCCACTAAAATTCCCACATTAAAAATTATACTCTCAGAGAACTACACCTACTTAATCCAAAAAGTGACACTTTTATTGTTTGTAATAGGTTCGATGTGCTCAAAGTGTACTCAATATAATCTCAACATGTCCAGCATGCATATGTAAAGTCCTCAAATATATCAAGATATTTTCCACAAACACAATGATGTATGAGTCAAGGTATGGTTGAAAAATCTAATTCATGTGATCCCTGTAGATAGCTAGAGAATTTTTCATCCCAAAAGTCATAAAATTATACTCATACAAACCATATATACTCCTAAATACTAACTTGAGAATATCCTTCTCTTTGACCCATAACTGGTGGTAGTCTGAATAAAGATCAATCTTGGAAAACCACAAGGCTCCCCATAACCATTCAAATAGATCAGTGATCTTGGGAAAAAGTTTAATTATTCATCATCATCACCTGATTTAGTTGCCTTTATTCCATATATATTTTTATACTACTATCCAATTTCTTAGAAAATAACATTGGAGATCCCTATAGAGATGTGCTTGGTCTGATAATGCCCTTCATCTCCAAATCTTCCAAAGACACCTTTAACTCCCTCAAATTGTATTGTATGATATGATATGGAGGAATAAATTCTAGTTATTTCATAGGTATAATATCAATATAAATGAAATTTCGTTAGATGGAGGAAGACTAGAGAGATTATATGAGGAAACATCCTAATAACAATCCACCACTAGAGAGAAGAAATTAGGGACTACTACTAATTCTGCTATGAGATCCAAGACTAGTACTTGCATAGTGATATCTTCAACCTAGAATAAGACTAGTAAAATATTTCCTACTATGATATACCACTCACCTATTAATAGGATTATCTCTCTATAAGGCATGATGAATGATACATGTCTCCATTATATTTCAATATGTTCTTGATAATTGGTAAACATGTGTATTCTAAATATCACATCAAAACGAGTCATATCTAAGATCATCATGTCCCAAAACAGTTCATAGCCAACAAAAATTATGGGACATGTTGGAACCAAGGATGTTTTTTTTCTGGAAATGGAGTACGGTTCATGTTTTTGTCAATCCACGTTGGGTTGATCAATGAGTTTTCAAGGAATGTGGTATTTTGATTGTGGCAGGAAGTAGTGTTGAAGGTGGTGCATTTTCCTAGTGTGTGCAAAAGTTTTGGGCCTCAAAATCAATAGTTTGATTTTGGAAAAGGAAAGAGTTTCAGTAAAGGAATTTAACCATGAATCACATAGCATGAACTATTTTCAGATAAAAACTATGGCACATGGAATGTCGGACTACAAAACTTGTTACAAGAATGGTTCACGTGAAGAAAAATTGTTCATGGTGAAGACTAGTGGTTCGTGAGAAGGATCTCAGTACACAGAAGACGTGATAGTTTGTGAGATGGTGTGTCTTTCATGAAAATGAGTCAAATAGGTTTACAAAAGCGGCAGTTAGAAGGATCTTGTCGTTGGTGAAAATGAGGCAGAGATCGGTTCGCGGAAGAGTTCAGCAACCACAAAGGGATGAGTGGTGGTATGTAGACCGCATAGGTAATTGGTTTTCAAGAGATCATGGTATACAGTAAAGGTGTTGTCATAATGAAGATTAGGTAAATCTTGATTTAGTGGATTATGAGTATCTATTTTCTTATACAAGAAGCACTAGTCCCTTCATTAGGGAGTGTCTCTGAGATTAAAAATCTAAGAGGAATTTGGTGAAGTCTAGAAGTGGTTCATGAGATGAGAACCCCGCAAAGGATAATTTGATTAAAAATATTAAAGGAATTCAGGGAAGTCTAGAATATTTTGCGAAAGAGAGCATATGGGGGAAGAAGGATAGTTTGAGGATGATATTTCATAATGGAGGATTTGGTCTATAGAAAAGAATAAGTACACATATGTGTTTTGCAAAGGCAGTATGCAGAGCACTCACAGTACATGGTGCAGTGCGGTATGCGGAGGAAGAAGGCTAGTTCACGGAGGACAAGGTCACAAATGAATAGTACGCAGAATAGTATATTACATCTGTAGGGGAGAATGGTACTTCAAGAGAGAATATATCTATAGTTTAGGTTTCATGATTTAATTCCAACCCATTGAATTGACCTTCAAGTCAACAAACCAAGTTTAAAATTTTCCCAATATAGTGAGCAATGGGGAGTCAACAGAAGTGATCTGAGGGACATAGTGTTCTATCTGTAAAACCATGTAAAGGAATTTTTCCTAGAACATAGTAACTGTGATAAAAAATTTTAATCCACAACTGGTGAAGATTAGTGGAATTTCATATGACCGAAAACTATTAGTGTATGCTACTTGGACATATATCTTAGTGGTGAACAAATTAAAATTGCACTGTCTTTTTTTTTCAAGGTATTTTTTGTCTTCTAAATTTTCTTAACAGATAGGTTTAATAAGTTCCTACCAATGTGGGAACATGATGCATAATATTAAAAGGAAAATTTGACACCCTGATTCATGCCTCCTATCTCAGGGTGCTCTGGGGTCCTTTAAGACACTGAAGTAACAATTGGATATGGTCTATTTTTTCCAAGCATATGTCGAGAGAGAGTAAATCAAAATAAAAATTAACTAGTAAATCTAGGACAATAATGACATGAGTAGATATAAAAGAATGTGAATATTATGTATAAAAAACAATTAGATAGAGTAGATTTAATAAAAACCATGCCTCTAATAGCATATAATCCCTCTCCATCGATGCCTGGAAACTCATCCATCATATACATCCTTCCTACCACCAGAGCACGACCTTTCATCTATATTACATAACTCTCCCAATCCACCCGGGACTAAAGTGCCTAGATCTTCTACCGAAGATCCCTAAATGCACCCTAACTCAACATCCTAAAATATGGACAAGAAATCATTAAAAAAATGTTGTATATAACCCAACTTTACATATTAGAAACATTACCTTGGTGGTTTCATACTTGATGTACCTAATTTTCCCTTTTATCTATAGTTGCATCACCTGGTAGAACCTCCTCCTTTAGCGGGAGCAGAAGAAACCCTAATCAAATCCAAATATCTTCCACATTTATATACCTCCTTGTAATTCCCCTTCCTATTACTAGAAGTGGAACTCATTTTAGAATTGAGAAGTATGATCATCAAGAAATTAAATGTTAGAAGAAAACCGTGAAGTTTATTCTCCTCTATCCCTTTCTAAAAAATTAGGACCTTCTGACGTACCTCTATATATGTTGTTCGGTTAACTCCCCTAAAATAATGTATAACCTTCAGATTAAGGAAAATATCATACTTCATAGCATTCAATGCCTCATTCATAGCCTAAGTAGGAGTAACATATAACAACTTTGTAAAACATTCTGGGTGATTAGAAAGTGGCATCGTCCCTTGTTATATCTCTATAAATTCTTGTTATTAGTCTATATTAAGCATGTCGGGGAAGAAAAAATCAATGAAAAACTCAAAGAAAGACTCAATGAAAAACTCTTTAAAGTCATCCCAAGTAAGTTCTTCATGCTTTCCCACCTAAACCATAACTCCCCACCATGTCCTTTTGGGTCCTTGGTGCTGAAATGAAACCAACTTCAACCTCCTTTATTTTAGAGTTTCTACCAAATAAAATATTCCATCAATAATTTCAATATATTCCTTAAAATTCTAAAGAACACCATTTTCCTAGATGGTTGGAAGATGATGGAGATGAAATTATCTGGAATTGTCAACCACAATCCTCTACAAACCTCAACCCTGAGAAGGCATAGTTTGGAAGACTCCAAGTCGAGGAATATTTGGAATCTAAAAAACCGAGTGATTTTGGGAGAATGCTCAGGTGGATCCTCTTATATGACATGCGGTGGATCTAGAAAACCATCTCTAGAAGGATAATTATAGATTACTTTACCATGAAACCCCATTAAGAATCTTTGAGGTGGATTTAGTTTCCTGAAATTACTAAAGGACATTTAGAATTCCTATTATAACTTGATTATGAGCACAAATTAACTATTTATAAGGCAAACACATGGGGTTTATATAGGAAGACCTATCCTATGAGATACCCACACACAAGGTATAACCCTCTAAGTTCCACCCAAAGTTCAATCCTAGACATTCATACCTACACATTAGTCACTATCACCAATATATATATATATATATATATATATATATATATCATCACAGTATGAACAATTTCAACTAACTAATTCTAGGACAAATATATCACAAAAGAAGATAATAAAAATATATCACCAATAGTTAACCTAAATCAATGCATTTAATTAATGAAACACTATGTAGTTAATAATAGGTATATTTATGAAATGTGATCCTATATTCCTATTCATGATATATTAACTTAATCAAATCCCACAAATTGTTACAACACAACATACTCATGATCAACATCAAACTGTAAATCCATAATTGTTACAACAATACCATCATTGCAACTTATAGGTCCATTACACATTAGTGGGCCATGCACATGAAAACTCTCCTATCACAATTTCACATAAACTGTCTTATTTCTAACATGTCCTATAATAGCCAAGAAGAATATAAAGAAAAATCAAGCTTTGATAATATTATGTAATGCCCCAACCCAAATCACCTAGTTTGAGATGAAGTGACACATGACCTCATGCATGCCTCCCCTTATGCAAGAGACCAATGAATAGAGATGAGGGTCGAGATATGTCATGGGAAAACTATACCCCTAGTAATCATAACCATACAAAATAATATAACAATATATACAAAATTCAACAAAACACTACATTGGATCATAAGATAAACAAGATGTTGTAATATACACCATGTCAGGTCACACAATATCAAACCAGCATACCACCAATGTGGCAGATCAACAAGTATAAGAATTACATATGAAATAAATGTAAAAAAATGTTTCATCAACTACTATAACAAGTTATGTCTCATAAAACAAGTTTCCGTGAATCTAGAATATACCTTCTTTGGTTATATCCAAGAATAATGTCATAAGTGGCCATCACATGACACAATTCACTCTGTGTGACTCCAAGGAAAATACACTTTCTCTAACTTTAAGGAACAACTCCACACATGAATTTAAGGTAAATTCACACCCATTACTCATGGATACCTGCTTCACTCTGATGGTACACTTTTTTAGCCTACCTGAATCAATAGAACCCTACACATATTGTAGGATGTTCCCCATTGTCACATTATGCCAGAATATAGACCCTCTTCCAACAAAATATGACATCATCCCTTATGGGATAATCACATGAAATATTCTAGATCTATAAATCCTATATCGTAAGCCACAATATATGATTTATTCCATACAGGCTCTCCCTTGAAGGGTTCAAATAAATCCATCCAGGCTACCTATCAACCTAAACATTGGAAAAGAGGTTTCACCAGGTATGAAAAAAATATAAATATAATTCATGAACCCTAATTGAATAATATATAAAAATAATTATTCCATAGAATATAATACATTACATAAGTAAGCTATAACATAGTAAAAAATAGGCATGCCATATCAAATATTATATAAATATGAAATAACCACATTTAAGGTGTGAAATAACAATGAACACACAATCCATACCAAACAAAGGTTTCAACAGCCACCCACACATGACTATATACTATATAATGAAATGGAATTTAAACTAGGAACACACAGACAGTCAAATAATTTCAAAAAAATCCTTACAAAGTCCTAATATGGTAATGACTTTCTACCTTTATCATTCTGATACTAATTTCCAAGATTCATTGAGAAATGAAACCTAGATCATGACGATACACTAATATTCAAAATAAAAATACAAAATAAATCCTAATAGAGTATTTATAATTATAATTCAAGGAATGGATCATAAAAATATATGGAACCCACATCAACTTTCCAAAAGAGACTCGTTTCCAAAGGAATATCTAGGATCGATCAAGGAGAGGTCACCAATTATAACGATCTGACACCGATCTATCAATAAATCATGAATACTCAGTTATATCTCTATGAATATTCATAGATCTATTAAATATGTATTAGATCTATAATTTATTATAATAAAAGGAGGATAATTTTACTTATAACTTATAGATGTTACCTTGAAGTATGCCATAGATTGATCTAGAAATCAAGCACTAAAGAAGAGAGGAAGATGAATCCCAGAGAACCAAAGTAGATCTCTATAGGAGGTTCTGATTATAATTGGTTCATATTGGGATGAGAGTTAGTATAATAATAATATTATATTAAAATTATGAAAATTAAATTAATGGTAATCTCAACTGAGTACCACCGGTTGACCGGTTGCTTCCCACCGAAAAGATGATGGGATTTACAGAATTGTATGTCCCACTACCGGCACCCCTGGCTGGCTGGTTCACCCCAATGAAATGATTTTATAATTATTTAAGACACAAATCATCCCACTAAGGCCTCTAAACTCCAATAATATAGTTTAAGACACATTTTATGAATACTACACACCTTATAAAAAACAACATGATAAGATTTGTCGTAACATAAAAAAGTGTACCTCTAAAGTTAAGTATGTTACATCATCATTCCTGATTAGGTTCCAAAAATACTAAAACTTGAAATTGGTTTTAAAAAAATAAATTATCACTACCATTACCATTGAATATCATGACTCCAATTGTGTTGAAAACAATATAAGTTCTAAGACATCATTTTAAAAATTTACCTTTACAGATTCAAGCTTCCTTAGAATCAATTGAAATAATTCGAAGGATCTAATATAAGTCCTACTTTTGATAAGATCATTATGAATAACCTCCACTTCATGGAAACATTATTATGTTACCTAGGTTTATTATACATATCCTATAAGGATTTTATGAGACCAACCATAGTCCTAACATCCTAGATGTTTAAGGCTATATTTCATGACAATGATATCTTTATTAGATCTAACAAATTCCAATCCAGTTGTTACCATTACAACTTTACAAAATCTATGGAAGAACTCCAACTAAAAAAATTTCATGTCTTCTTGAATGAATTGATCCTATATATATATTCTTCAGAATAAAAAATCCATACCATCAAAGTTATTTGTCTAAGACTTATATTCTTCCAATGCAATACCTGTTTTTTTTTCAGTGTACTCTCACTGAAAAAATAATATCAAGAAAAGACTGAGTTATAATTATATAAGATTCTTATGAGTGAGAATTGAGTGAGAAAATAACCATCTATAATCCCTGATACCACTTGTTGGGAATTTATCCCCCAATATATGATCATTGATAATTAAATTTCTAGATGATACAAAATAGAAACCATAGCTCTTCTGGAAGGAATATCTCAAATTAATGTTCTAGTATTTAGGAATCCTAACACCCTACTCATCACACCATGTTAATCCTGACACACTCAAATAAACCAAAAATACACCAAAATTCATGAATAAATAAAGAAAATACATATTAAAAATTATGTGGTTAGGAAAATGTTTCCTGCATCCATAAGAGAAATAACACTATTTTTCCATTATAATAGAAATTTACCAGAAATAAACATTAAATAGAGAGATCTATCAATAATGGATATTCATATATATTAACCACTCTATAATATTCAGAATAAATATAGATCTGAATCAATATACAAGTATTAATGAATTAGGTTCCCACTTCCATTTTATAAAAGTATCCAGCCAATCACATAGGTAACACTAATCTCCTTCATATATTTAAGACCATATATTAATAATGATGACTATTGAGATCTAATAATGCATTTAATTAAGACTTATTATACTAGTGAATTTTCCAAGTTACTAATTGACTCATTATCTCCAACTCATTATTTTTTTACACCGTCAATCATACATGAATCCATTATATAATACCATTATCTAATTACCTTTACATATACTAGAGAGATTCCATTATCACTACGTGAGTCATATGGGAACTATATCATCCATATTTACATCATATGTTAGACTAAATCATACTTCACATCCCAGCAGTTAATAAATTATATTTTCTACTCATAACTTTTCTAAGGTTACTATAATCATTTATAAACCTTTCCAAAAAACCCTTTAACTGTGGTAAAAAATGTAACTCTTTAAAATATTCCATGGAAATATTTCATATGTTCTATTAGGATATAAATTGATATTCACTTCATTAACACAATTAATTATAACTTATCACATTACTATTTATTGAGGAACCTTAAATATTTTTGGATATTAAGTGTCATTCACATTTAATTTTGTTGAGAATAATTTTTTGTTTATCAGTATTAAAACATATCTAAGTATATTCATACTCCCATTGAACTCTTAGAAACTATATTTTAATAGAATAACTTACTAAGATACACAAAATATTTTTTATTAAATAAAACTTATTTACTATTAATGGTAATAAGTTAAAAATTGCCTTTTGAATTCCATATCTTATATAGCATTCTTTATGTTTGGACAATTATTGAAAATAAGAATTTATTCTTTAAAATATACAAATAAAGGGTGGTGGGATAGTGGAGCCTCAGTATCTAGGTTCTCTCTCTCACCCTCTCTCTTCACTCTTCTTGGGTTTTGTATCCCTTTTATGATGATGATGTTCTCTATGGTGCCTAAAAACCATCCTTACTCTATTATCTTGTTGGCTTGTCCCACTTTTTGAATATTTTGTTTCCCCATATCATTTTATTTTTATGGATTTACCCCCTCATTTTTGGTATTTATTTAAGGTATTCATATGTTATTCACCCTTTTCACTACTATTTATTCATAGCCCATCTCATAGGGTCCCATTTTGGCCTGGTGAAATAGAGATAAAGGCGGATTGGGTTTGTATTGGTGGTCGAGATTGGTGGTGGGTTTGACATGTGTAGGTAACATATTGTATTATCTTCACCAGGGTTTGTAGGTTGTTTGGATTATGTTTTTTATATAGTGACCTTGTGAGAATTATTTTTTTTCTATGATTAACCTTTACTCTTACTTCCTATCATAATAAGTAAGCCCCCATCTCGATAGGTTTTATGGTGCTAGGGATGTTTCAGATGGAGATGGTGGTATTTTTGGTGTCAAACTTGGTGTTTGAATCAATATTTGGATTTTTTTTCATTTTCCATAGTGTATATTCCTTTCTTAAATACAGTCATCCCTAGATCCTATTTTTCTATTCGTTCTCACTAACTTTTCTTCTTAATTCATTCTCTTTGTTGTTACATTTGGTGTATTCGGTGTTGATGATAAGTTTGTCTTCTCTCTCAGTGAAATTATTTTTTGGTTTGGATATATGTTTTCTTACTGGTCATTCAAAATTAAGGGGTTTCTGATTCTGATAAAGGTGTTCTATTTTATTATGTGTTCATAGGGGATTAGAAATCCATAGTGGTTTAAATAGTATCTATTTGTGTTCTTACCAGATTGGTAGATTTTCTTGGTGGTCATCCTCAATGACAATGATGAAGGTTTTTATTCTTATTGATGGTGATTGTTTTAGAATTTATGAGCCCTCAACTAGGCATGGAGGTCGATGATGATACCTTAGGTGGTGTATCCTCAGGCATCAAATTAGTCCAAGGGTCAAGGTAGGAAAAGTCAGACTTGGTCTCAACGCATGGAAATCCTTTGGTCTTTGAAATTTTATTGACTTTTTATTCTTATTTGGTTTTTTTAATTTGAGTTTATTTTTTTTTTGTTTTTATGGTTGTTCTATTATCCTAATAGTGTTTTAATGGTTTCTACTAATCTTGAAAAATGGTATTTTTCTAATTTTCTTAAAAAAATAGCTTAGTAACCAGAAGGGTGGTGGGATAAAATCCCTCATATTTTGGAAAATATTTCAGATAGACTATTTTGTCATGTAAAAAATATATTTATCATTATATTAATTTAAATAATGTTATACAATTATATGAATCGTAAACTTTTATTATTAAATAAATTATCTCATATTATTCATAATAACTCTATGATAACAAACAACTTCTCTTATTATATTAGAGAAATGATATAGTTATACCAATCCTTTATATAGAACCATATGAGCTTGAAACATTACTTTTCATTCCAAATATTCAAATAGAAACCTTTGTTTAATATAATTGAATTACAACCACAAGCATTATCAATTATTAACTTGATCATAAACTCTTATTTATACCCTTCAAAATTAAATAATTAATTAACAACTGACATGAAATTTCAATAATTGTTTTGAAAACTCTTTTGGTATACCAAAAAATTCCATAATATGTAAAAAATTTCATTATATCCCAAAACTTATTTTATGTTTCAATTACAGTGGATGAAAATTATACTATCCAATTTTCTCCCTTTGCCTAAATAATTACACATTTTTAAAAATAATAAAACCCTATAACTTATACATATCATGCCTAGTTCTTCTATCCTCAACAATAAATAAAATAGTGAAATCATTTCTTGAACTCATTCATACTGTTAGAACATTTCCGATGATAATTTCAGAATTGATTATATAACATAACAACACAGGTCACTCGATAATGTCACCTAAATTGCCCTACAAAAAGGCCTAAAGTGAATTTTTAATCACTACAGTCTGGAGAAAAGAACTAGAGTATCATAAAATGAAACATGGTAATGAATCCACCCTATAATAGACATATGATAAGATAAAACAACTAGTGTATAACAACAAATAACAAATATTTGGATGACACTTGTATGATGGACCCCACTCTATGGGTGTCCCATTATCATTACACTGGGGTTCCTTCCCAGTGTGACTACTCTCTACCTCTCATGTCCCCCTCATAGAGAGAGGTTATATATTTTCTTGATTTTCCTTATATATTTCTGGTATACTTGTTTTCCTCCTGGTTCAGGTTCATCTCTTTCCTTAGATTATTTGTTCTTTCATGGAGATTATAAGTTTCATTGCTTCCTCAAGGGCCTTGTCTTCTACGACTATCAATCTTGTTTTTGGAAGCATCTTGAATAAACCTCATCTTGGTGTAACTTGATTAAACTCCATATATTTGTGATTCTATTGGTTATGTCCTCTGATGAGGTTTTTTGTGATTTCTTGGATAGTTTTGGGGTTTTTCATTCATCCTTTACTTGATGTTAGAATTTTTAGACCATCCAATTCCTCTCATTTCCAAATTTCATGTTTTAAAATTTTATTTTAGATGCAAAGTGAGTCTACCAGTTCTAATATTTGTCATTATTCCTCCTTAATTTCCCTTATTGACTTACCCACCATGTAAAGTCCCATTTCTGGTCAATGATGATGGTGTTTAGGACTCTTTTTTGGATGGTGATGGTGGTAAGGATGATGAAATTTTATCCCTGGTTTTATTCATTGAAATATTCTTTATTCTATGATATGTATTTTCTATTTCATGGTTACAATTTATAGTTCAATTCTCTTCATTTGGAGTTTCATTATGTTTTTTTGTTTCATAATTTTTTGTTTTATTCTTTCTTATTTTATGGTTTTTTTCATTGGACTTGATGCAGATGTATTTTTGAGCTCGTTTAATTATTCTTCTCAGAGGTAGTGACTATGAAAATTTTATATCTATTTTTTTGTTCATGATGGATTTTTAGGTGCTGGTTTTTGGAGTATTTAGGGAAGGGATAGGTGGTCCTAGTGAATATCATGGATCATTGGTAAAACTCCATCCTCTTTCAACTCTATACTTGATTTATCTTCCATTTCTCCTCTCTAGGTTGGTATGGTGTAGTGGTTTGCAAGGAAGTTTTGGGTCGTGATTTAAAAGCTCTTAATGGGGTTCAAGGAGTCTCATCATTAATAGTCTCATTTCCTTTAGAGGTTCGATGGTTGTATATCATGATTTTTTATCATGGATGGTTTGGTGCGATGATGATCTATTCAATGATGACTGATATTCCGGAGGTCTATTCTCACTGGTGTTGCAAGTGAAGATGAAAACAATGGAGTGTTATGTTTCTTAGATTAAAGAGTATATTATGGATTAGTTTATGAAATGATTGGTCATAAGTTATAGTGTTATAGGTCATCCTTTCTCTTTTTTGTTTTTGAAATTTGAATTTAGATGTGATAGTTTTTGTAGATTGTGGTGTGGTGATAGTTTGTTGAAGTGAACTTGAATTTTGAATTTTGAATTGTAATTGTTTTATGGTTTTGATTTATGTTTGAATAGTTTGTGGTTGGATTATAGGTATGTGATTCAAGTTTCATTCTTCCTAGAAGAGGTTCCCACTTAATCTCAAAGTGGATTTATTAGAAAATAAAAAAATATATACTCACGATGAAAATAGATATCAAAGATACATCATATGTCAAACAACCAAACCAAAAGGGTGAAATACAACAATGAGATAATAAGTTCTAAATGAAAATTGAAAGAACATAAAAATAGATCCTGAGTCAAACCATGGGTCCATCTCCTTATGAACATAAATCACCAACATCCCAAACCACCACAAGGGAAACATGATGAAGAAGAGTTATCTTCTACACGATTCTCTTCCCTTTACCTATATTCTGTAAAACCAAGGCTATAAAAGACCAAAGGAAAAAGTAGGGTGTGAGAACTAAAGCTCATTAGGATACCACCAAGAATATATAGAATTTATATCCAGATGAATCCATTAGTTATTCTGTATAAAATATAATTACATTTTTTTTAAAATAAATTATTTTCCTTAAAAAAAATATTTGGTTTCCATTTAAAAAATATTCCATATTCCATAAAAAACATGACATAAAAAATATCCACGAGGCATAAGAAGATAAAATAAATATCTTTGAAGCATAAATATTAATAAAAATATTAGTTGGGAAAATTATAATATTAGTATAATTGAATGAAATGTATTCAGAAAGCACCAAAGGAAATCCAAGACATGACGGTCTACACAACTATGACAAAACTAATACACTAGGTTTTATAAGGAAATCCTAAAAGATAGGAACCTCATTCCCTCTGACATGCTACCCTTATAAACCATGGAATCAAGGGAACCTCCGAGAGTGATAGCTAACTTTACTAGTGATCGTTTATGTATATTATCTTCCATACCCCTAGGTCTCTAAATCATCAATTACATCCTCATTTTTTAAGGAAAATGAAATCATGTTTCACAAAACTTTTCTAAGGCTAAATAGATTTTAAATATATGCCTAAATTTTCATAAAAAAAATTCTATTATGATAAAACACCACTACCAATCTTGAAAAACAACTTTAATTTAAAATTCATCTTTATGGAATTTTTTCAATCACACTAAGTGCATAAATCATATTTTCAATGAAATATTATTTTGAAAACCTTTCCATTACATAAAATATTAAATCAAATTTCAATATTGAAATTCATAAATCAAACCAATGGAAATAATCACATGAACTCTATGATTTACAAGGGATATAAACAAATACCTCAAGAATGATAAAAATTATGTTTCATTCTTTACTGGTGATGAAAGAGAAAGAGATCATACTCTAGAAAAGTTAGATCTTGAGAAAAAAGTGACAATTATAGAAGTTTATGTCATATACAATGATCTATGAGAATTATACATCAAATAAATAGAGAATAGGAGAAGAAAACATGTTGGAAATGATATACTAAACAGATTTAACTCAACAGAGAACCAAGATTTTAGCCAATATGAAGAATCACTGATAGAATAATGGAAATATCCATAATTTCCACCAAGGAGCCCCAAAAATGAAGAGAAAAAAATTATGTCCATAAGGGTAATATTAAAGGAGACACAATGAAATTGTGGGAAAAATATCAATTTACACACTTACTAAATTTCATGCCTTGTGGAATCACCAGAGATATGTTGGGACTCATCGGTCAACCGATGGACCACTAATTGACTGGTGATAACCCACCTGATAGCTAATGGGTGCAACCAGAATTCATGTACCAATAGAACTTCCACTCACTAGCCAGTGGCACTTAGAGTCATACAATTGTTCTTCCATCCCGTAGTGACTTTCCAGTGCCTCGTTCTAACACCAACTTCCCAAAACTCATCTCCTATGTTATGTACATCCCATATTTCAAAATATAAGGACAAAATGTCACTCTATACCTATTTACACATACCAAGGTGTGAAAAATTACTTAGTTAGAATAATACTTTATAGAAACCTTTAGTATCTATAAGTCATTAAATTAATCAATCATATTGAATATAAAGTAGGAGACTAAATATCCTTTGGTAATTTCACATACAATGCCTATGAAACATATTATTAATCAATCTAGGCTTCTCATCAACATCTATAGTTGAATATTTTATTAGATAAGTATCATTTTTTACACTCATTTAATAAAGAGTTTTATTAAATGTTCTCATAGTAAAATTTTAAACCCTCTTAATGTTATATTTCATATCCATTAGTTAGAAAATATCCATATTTCACTAAGTAATGATCACTATTTGGAATAAACCTCACCCCTTAAGATATTTAGGTATGCTATTAAGACAATAAAATTATATATGATTCTTGTATTATTGTGTGGGAAACTCCTTTCCCAACACATAAAAAATATTCCTATTGTATCCTAAACAAAGGTTTCATAGATAAGTGTAACCTAAATAAAATTCAAAAAGTAAAGCACATAACTCATAGGGACACCTCAATACTTTCTTTCCTTATACATGATAATTCAAAGGCACCCTACTTTGGAATAAAACTACTCAGTTGGATGATTGAGGTCTTGATAAATGTTTTCTTTAGAAGGAATCTATCACTTATTATTTTTAAAGGGATTTAATATATTTATCTTATTAAATGTTATTAATTTTTTATGTATGTATACTTTTATTATTTAGTTTTGATACCTAGCATATGTCTCCTTAAATTCATGTTTGGAAATTTAAATAAGTTATTTATCGCTTTATGTTAATGAAAACAACAATTAATAATTTAAAAGTATATTTATTGATTAATTAGACAATAAAAAATGAATGAAAAATTTATATATTTAAACATGAGATAACAATTAATGAAGAATTCATCAATAAATTATAATAACATTATAATTATGGAATGTATTATGAACATTGAAATATCATATATTTATTATCTAATGCTTGATCATATCAATTATCAAAACTTATTTTTTCAGGGTTCAAATAATGCACTTAAATAATAAAATTTAAATTTAATAATTCAAATTTCTAATTATGAAAAATTAATAATTCAATATAAACTCTTTTATATATAGACTTATTTTTTAATTTATAATCACTTTATAAATTTCGGTTATAATTTCCATAAAAGCACATTATATCTAAAGTATATGTCAAGGCATATAATTTCCAAGGATATGCAATATTAAATATTTATATTATGGGTATTTATTTTTTAAATTTGCAATACACATAGATTTTAGTTTATATTTTCTTTTAAAATAATACTTCATTCAATATCATGTAGCACACGCAACACTAAGCATAAAAAACCATGAAATTATTTTATTTAAATATTATTATTATAACTTATCCATTGAATTGGTGGGTATGAAGAAGAGTAACAAAATAATGAAATATATATATAAATTTTCTACTCAATAAAAATTTATTAGTTAATACTCCTTAAATAACACTCAAGTTTTAGTAAAATCATTTTATGATTCAAAAATACATTTGTTTCAAAAATGGGTTTTATTTTTTTATGAGTGAAAATTATAGGTAATTTATCTACTTATATAAAATTTATTTGGTAAAAATGACACCATTTTTTAAATAATATATACAAATTATAATAGGGTGAAATTTTGTGACTTTTCAGAAAAGTGTGATTTTTCAGTGAATAGTGAAAAATACTGATTTTATAGAACTATTTTTTACTCTAAAGAATTTAAAAATCCCCATTTGGTTTTTAATTGATTTTAAAATTTTATTAATTAATTTTTATTAAATATAATATATTTAATTTTATTTAAATTTATATTATTCTTAATTTTTATACTTTAAATGCATTATTCTAGAAAAATGTTTTTCGTTGTGTTATGCAGATTTATTTTAAAAGTATTTTATACCACTTATAGGAATTTAATTGGATAAAATGGTTTCTATATTTTAAATCATATTTTACAAATTTATTAAATAGGTTTACTTTATTTTTGGTGTCGGTTTTTATAAAATACGGCACCAAAAAGTTTTTATGAACTTTTTTTGGAATCGGGTTTTCGTAAAAATGACATGAAAAATGTCAAATATAATGTCTTTTGTATTGTTTTTCTCTAAAACCAATGAAAAAAGTTATTTTATAATTATTTTCATAGCTATTTTGTGTAAAAAAGATGTTATAACACTTTTTTTAAACAAAAATAGCACAAAAAAACCTAAAACCCTCATTTCATTTGTTTAACAACCCCCTTTTTTCTTGACCTATGATGTCTTAGATGGCTACCCAAAAATCTTTGATGACTATTATAGTCATGTTTATTCAAATTCAATCTTATGTTCATAATAATTGACCAATAATATTTTATTTTTGTGTTCTCGTTTCATGATCCATGAAAATATTTATTTCCTAGTAACCCTATTTCGATTGAATAGAACCACAGTTCAAGTTTTTTCTTCTTATTTTTTATTCCTCATTTTTTTAAATTTCTTTCTTCAATATTGAATTTTTCACACTGATAATGAATTCAAGAGATTAAATTTAAATTGAGGGTCAATTTTTTATTATCCAACTCCAACTTTTGTATGTTTTTTTAATTTTTTTTGAAGATATATTATTTATCTATTAGTTATAAATTTGATTCATTACTTCAAATATTTGTATGAATTTGATTTCCAATTATAAATTATTTGTTAAATTTTGTTTAATTTTAATAGTTTTTTATTTAATGAAATTATCAAATGGGTTTTCCCAACATTATATATATATATATATATATAGAAATTAGTAACTATTGTCTTTTTCATTTTTTATTCTAACCAAATTATATATTTTTGGTTAAGCATGAAAATAATAAGTAGATATAGTTTTATATATCATATAATATAATTATTAAAATTTAATAAATGTTAATTACATGATGCATCACATTTTTTTTTCATTCATCTCATCCCCAATAAATATTAATTGATAATGATAACCACACTCACATTTAATCATCGATATAATTTTATGACTTTATTAAATATGAACTATACACAATTAACATGTTTTGGCTATTTAATGAACATCTAAGGAGTTGAGATTTTTTATAAAACATTTAATTTAAAAGGATACAATCATGGTATAAACTCCCTATTTTTTACTATCACTTGAATTTAAACATTTTCATCACAAAACCACAATATAATTATGTCTTTATTACCTAGAAAATAGAACACCCAAAATGTATTTTACAAGGCTTTATTAATAAAATTTCACTTCAGATTTGTTTTATGGTGTAGGGAAAAATTATTATTGAACAATCTTTTCACGTTTCTCTCAAAAAATAATTACATTCTCCATTTATTAATTCAATAAATTTAACAATAAATTCTAAAAAATTAAATAACCTTAACCATAATGAAACATCTATAATTCACAAGAGTTTTATTATGATTAGTATGTTGTAAATGTGTTAAAAAATTTGACTACTAAAATAAAAACCAATTCAAACATTATATTAACATCAACTCACTGTTATGAATAGTACCCCTGTACTCTTTTAAAACCAATAAATGGGTTACCTAAAATTCAAATTGTCTTCATGGTCTAAAAAGTGTTACCATTTTTGTTGACATTGATATAAAATCAATCATATCATTTTTACTGAATAATTATCAAAATAATTTAGGGTAGTTTTAGTGGATATGTGGTTTGAAATAAGAACATGGATTAAAAATATAATTGTTATCATTATTAATTATTGGTACACACTTACAGAAAACACTTTCAGAAATCCTTTAAGTAAACTTTTTCTTATAGATAGACTAAAAAAAAAGGTCTGAATAGTTCAAACATTACCCAACAGAGTCATTAATAAATACATAAGCAATTGGAATTATTTTCCATTTTAGATTTTACCCTAATTATATTATCTTCCGAAAGGTAAAATATTTTATATGGTTTTATTATCTCAACTCTATAAATAATAAAAAAACTGAAGGAAAAAATAGGCACAAATCAACATATATTATCCTTGAGCAAAATGAGTTTGAACTCTAATCATAAACCCCACCTGTTGAAATTAATCTCTAGTTACTATTTTAGTAATGGGATCTTCCACCCAATACATTATAGGAATAAATATTATAAACCATTTATATTATCAACAAAAATAAATATTTGAATTTACATTTAACAATATTTATTCTAGGTTAAATAAAGTGGAATATTGATCTCCATATTGAAGGATATAGACAGAAAAAAGGAATTTTCTAGTAGTAATTTTAAAAAAATATATCTAAACTTGAAAAAACTGTCCCTATTCATTTACTAAAATCATAAAACACAGTTTATAATTATTTGTTTAAATAAAAATAAATACCTAGAGTAATTTATTTTATATTTTATTCCTAATAATTGTTGATATTTCTCACCTAATCACCAATCATTCTTATTATATGTTTTTAAGTTTAGAATTTATCTTTTTTTATATATATTTTTACATATTTATATGTTTAAAATCTTCACCTATAATATTTTGATCTTAGGTTTTTAATGGATCATAATTTATGAATTTATTAAGAACCTATAATGAATATGAACAAGGAGTTGATTATTTCTTCAAATTTTTTAAAGAAAAATTTTAAAACATATATATGATTTTCTTCCCATGCATGAAGTGTATGAATATGGGAAATTTAAATTTTATAGAAATCATGGATCATCTCATTTTATATATTTTTAGAAATAATCATAAACTTTGGATCTGGCATGGTGAAATAATATAAAATCCAATATTTAATGTTAATGAAAATATTTAGAATGAGTCAGAGGATCAAATTGAAGAATTAATTCATGATGTATGTGTTGAAAATATAAAAAAATAGAAACTGTTGAATGATTGTATGGAGATTATGAGAAACCATTATTCTCAAGTTGTACTAAATATACAGTTCTATCATCAGTTCTGAGATTAGTTAACTTGAAATTAAGAAATGGGTGGAGAGATAAATTTTTTTCTAACTTTCTTGAACTTTTAAAAGAGATACTTATAGAAGGTAACATGCTTCTAGATTCTAATTATGAGGAAAATAAAATATTATTCCCAGGGGGATTGGGGTATAAAATGATACATGATTTCACCAAAGATTGTGTGTTGTATAGGAAAGAATATTAATATTTATCAAAATGTTCAAAATTTGGGACATCATGCTATAGGATGGATGAAAAATTAAACTCTAATTTATTCTTAGGTACTGACATCTAACCTACTGCTTAATCAATTTGGTTCCTTCAAATAATCCCATTCAATAATTAAAATAACTCAACTCAAATTCAATCTCAGGTATCAGAATCAAATCTCCCTCTAAATTAATTTTTTACCTTCAAATAACTCCTCCTTTGAAGAGTTTATTTGAAAATTCAATTAATGAAAAAGGGTTAATACGAAATATTAATGAGTGTATATCTGATGGTAACTTTCATCACCCTACTAATTCACCACAGTCGAAGATATTTGATAAAATTTCTTGATTTTGGAAGTGAAGTTATAAATCTCATAAAGAGACTGTGCATAGAAAAAATGAATGAAAATAAGAATACTAAGTAGCCAATATAGTTCATGAACTATTTTTGGTTTTTTATAAGTTGTACCCATAGATATATATAAAGAAAAAATATATTTTGATAATCTTGATGATTTATTGACTAAAATAACTATAAAATGATACTAATGTGTTTATTTTACCACCGATTGATGATTTAAGACTTCTATAGAAGACTGGTGTTATAGTTTTTGATTCATACAAGAAAGATTATTTTCATTTTCATGCTATGATAATGTTCACTATAAATTAATTTCCTACATATGGAATCTTATTTGGATACAATTTTAAGGGACATAAATCATGACCAATTTATAAACAAGAGACTTCATATTATCAATTGAAGAATGGAAGAAAGACAACGTACATGGTAAATTAAATATTTTTGTGAATTGGTCATCCTTATCATAGACTGAAAGAATAATTTAATGGTTTATTGGAATATAATAATACTCTACATAAATTTACTGTTGAATAATATTATGATAGGGTGAAAAATATTGATATCACATTTAGAAATAAAAGAAGTTCTAGTCCTAAAAAAATATATAGAAAAAACATTCTATCTTTTTCAAACCAACTTTTTAGAGAATTTTAGAGATAAAACATAACATTGATATTAGGCATGTTAATAAAAACATATTTTATAGTTTGGATAAATTTAATTTTTTGATTGTTTTCATTACACACAACAGTGTGTAAATTTTATGCTACACACAATAATGAGTTGGGTTGTATTACACGCAAGGCCGAGTTTTACTGAATAAAAAAATATTATTTAAATATTATTATTTAATATAACAAAATATACCCTAGCCATTAATTTGGTGGTTTTGAATATTATTTACTAACTTATGAAAATATATGGTTGATTTTTTTGGTTAAAAATTGATTAGAAATAAATATAGGAACTAAATGAATATAAGAGACATGTTTTTATAAGGAACTATTTTTATGATCACAAAGTCATTTTATCCTAATAAATTAAATTTATTAAAATTATTGAATTATATTATTGTAATATATATATATATATATTATATTCAATCAATTATTTTTGAAATTAATCCAATTTATTTAATAGGCATAACATAATAGCAAACACGATTTTACGCATAAAAACATATATTTTTCTAAAGGTTGTTTTACACTCATTTAATGGAAAACTTATTTTAAATATATTTTTTGAAAATTTTATATATATTTTTTGAAAAAATAATGTTCTTCTTTTAAAGTGGAATATAATTTTTTTGGTTGATTTTTTGGTATTTTTCTGATAATTTTCATGTTTTGATGAATAATAATGAAATATTACATTTTAGTTGAAAAAATATTTTTCATCTAAATAATTTATAGTGTTTAATTATTTTATTAATTAGATTTAAATTATAGTTTGATTTATTTTTTATAATTTAATCTAATTTAGTACATTTTTATTAATTTAACAAAGAATAAAGATATAAATTGTTTTAATCTTTTGAACAATTTCACTTCAAAAAATAATTTTCTAATTCCGTCAACAGGATTACTTGTAAATTAATTTTAACCAATTCTATGTTTTGATATTTTAAAAATGGATTCCATATTTATAATCATAAGTTAATAATTTATTAATTAATTACCTTTTATTTTTGGACAAAATGTGAATAGTAAACTTTGACAGTTTTTATTACCACAGTTAAAGGTAAATCAGAAAATTAAAGGTAAATATTATATCATAAGGTTACCATATAACTTGTACTAATAACATTTCATGAGTGATTGTTGGCCAAAATAATCCTTGAGATGATTTTATGCCCTCTTGGAGCAACTTGGATGACTTTAATCATTTTTTATTTTTTTATTCTAAGGGAAGTCCAATATGTCACACTCATGTTCTTAAAAAGTATTACATTTTTTATATATGGTTGTTAAGAATATATATTAGAATATAAATAGTGATTTTAAGTATAATTTTGTTTATCTTATTCATGATAATTTATTTTTAATTTTTATGGAATAAATATTTAAATTAATGGATTTCATAATGATGATGTATTAATTGTTAAATTAATGGACATATCAAATAAGTATTATTAAACATTTTAAAATAAACATAATTTGATATAATTAATTTCATAAATTAATTTTTTATATGGCCTAGATATATTAGGTAATTAATAAAGGTTTTTTGAATATATCATGTTGGTATGATATTTTAAAAAAGTCAATTAATGAATAGTATAAAAATTGTCATTAATGATATTTTAAAATAAATAATATTTTATTAATTGATATAAAATTAAAAAAAGTCTAAAATTAAGATAATTTATTTGGATAAGGTTTAAAATTTCATCCATTACTCATTTATGATTCGTTTGGAATCTTATAGTGGCTATATTAACCTTTAAATAGTAAAAATCCAAGTAGTCACGGTAAGAGTTAAATAGTTTAACTAAGGGTTAATACCAAATGATAAGGGTAAGAATGTAACTTAAACTTGTATGAAAATTAAATTATGAGATTATTTATACTCATACTAATATTATCATTGAAATAACTCACTTTTGAGTCATTTCAAATTGATAATTAATTTATATTAATTTAATATTTTGAGAGTTTCCCAATGTGACCCTCACACCACTTTGAGCCTACTATATCACTAAACACCAGACCAAATAATCTCTTTATTTCAATTCTCCAATCCTAGAATCCAAAAACATGGAATAAAGGAATCCAAGGAAGGATTTTGGTATAAACTAAAAGGATTTACCCAAATAAGAGGCAACGTTCTTCAATGATTACCTTATTTTTCTTTCTTTATCCACCCCATAATTTATTATTATTGCATGATTATATAATAACACCATTATAATAAATATACTGAGATATTTTTATTTTTATGGTTTTAACTACACATACACACACTTCCATCAAATGGGTAACACATTTACTGTTCGTGTATGGAGAACTACCACCTCGTGAAATGATATTGTTCATTTTTCTTTTACCTCCTCCAATTCTTGGTAATTTTGATAGAAACAATATTATTATATGATATATATATGATATTTATGTTATCTTAATAATAATTTAATTTTTATATAACACCTACCTTAATGATTTCCATTTTTTTTAAATATGATAACATCATTTGTGGAAGTGTGGACTACCACCTCCTCAAAGCGATGTTATTCATTCACACAACACATGGGGAATATAAAGGATGGTTTTAATAAACATATGTAATATATATGACACATATATGATAATATAATTATAATATAAATATATATTATTTAATTATAATTCTTTTAATATAATAAAGAAATTAAAGTTGCGCTACGCATGCATGTGTCTTATTGTCTCCATGGACGATGCATTTCATTTCCTATCTCAAAAATTTAAATGATTTTTTAAATTTAAATATAATTAATATATATGGTATTTAAATCATGGTTTAAATTCTTGAGATGATTAAATCATGATCTATGTAATTTTAACATTAAATATTAAGTCAAAACATACTCGAGAAACTAGGAAATTAAGACCCAAAATAGTGAAAATGATGAAAGTTTATTAACAAATGGGTGATAAAATAATATAAGAAGATCATATATGATATAATAATAAATATTAATTAGGTTATTATATAAATTAATAACATAAATTAAACCATTATATAAGTGGTTTAATCATGTATAACTAAAAAGGAAGTGTGAGGTAAAAGATTTTCATCTCAATTTTTACATCTGTGAAATAAATGTCATCTTCACCACCTACTTATTTTGTGTGGTGTATCTACTACCAATTTTGATATATCATATCATGAATATATTTATGTTAATTTTATTTAATTTTTCATTTTATAATTATTTACTTTTATGGGGATTGTGATTCAAATATTTTAAAATTGTATAGGGAAATTTGATTTAAAAATATTTGTTTAAATCGATTATTCAATATATGAGGAATGCTTCAAACATGTAAGAAACAGGATGGTGGCTAGTTAATGAAAGAATCTATATTCATTGGTAGTCTCATAAGATTAAATCGGTTGGTAAAAAAACCTTCAAGTTTTTTTCCAAGAAGAATAAATGAGTTTCTATCCACATACTTACACCATATTGTGAAAGGTCTTTATTGTAGTTCTTCATATGCCCGATAAATTACATCCTATAAATAATTATTGCATTTATTACATTTATTATTTATCGATGATATTTATTGTCAACATATCTATGGGTTTATTATATTATCATTTTATTGAGTAAATGGAATGTATTTTTACTTTCTTACCCTTCCATATTGGTTATGCATTATCCCGTTATATTAATGGAATGTGTTAGGAGTTATCAAACTTGAAATGTTGATTTATCAATTCATTATTGCTTCCAATTTACATAATCTTACAGATCATTTGATCTCACCCTTACTAGGTTTTATTTCCCTAGGTTTTGAAAAATATTCCTTTGAATGAGTTTCAAATATTCTATTTATTTTATTTTATTATGTATCATGTTTTTATTTTCTTTTTTTCCAATGTATTATGGATAACATGTATGTAATTTGGTTTTCCAAAACTTATATATTGTTCAGTTCCTTTTGGATTTAATTACTTATAATCTTTATAATGTAGTAAAACATTTCACTGGATCCAAGATTCTGGGATCAGGGTGTTACAGTTAGTATCAAAGAAAGTTTAGTAGAAACCTTGGGAACTAGATTTAGGAAAATATGAACTAGAGAACGTGACCCTAAGGTATAATTTTATGATAAGTATAATAGAACATCCTAACATTTAAGTTAGATATATATTATGTAGTTTTACTATAATTAAATCTCTATCTGGATACTACAAGTGGATATGGATCTGGAATAGATGTACCCAGGGGTAACAAATCTAAAAAGGTGCATCGAGCTTGAATCAAGCGTATCCTGGTACAGGAAAACTAGCCTTACCGTGCACCTTGTTTGATACTCATTAGTGATATACTTATTATTATTCACATATTAATTTCAATACAATATGAAGTATTTGAATTGATAATGAAAATAAATAACCTAAGATAAACCTTTGACCAAGGGAGGACATAGGTTGAAATAAAATGGATTATGTATTTAAGTAGGTTATATTGAAAACATTTGTTAAAGGATATTTTCTGTTTAAAGTTATTTAAAGGATTTCCATAACATATATTTTTTAAATTATATTAATATTGTTTTTAAAAAAGCATAACTCAAATTCTTGGTGATAATCCATCAAGTTCGGAAAGGCCGTGAGACTTGAACCCATGACTAAAGGATGACACGAGTTTAACTCCAACCACAGACCTACACAATTCCATGATTTATATGTCATTTTTTTAGTTAAACCATTTTATGACTAAATATTAATGATGAACCTATAGTGTTACTTTTTAGGTTTATAGATTAATTTATTGGCCATATTGGATTTGGAGAAAATTTAGAGAAAAATAGAAAGACATACTAGTCTTTTATGGGCCTTATGATCCATTAAAAGTGTATTTTTCTACTTCATAAATGAAAGTTAATTTTTGGATATCCATTTATTGAAGTAATGGATGAATTTGAAATTTTTAAAATCACAAAAAAGGAGGAAAATCACATTTATATATAGAAATATGTCAAGTAAATATATTTCCTTATATTCTTAGGTATTAAAAGAATTACTCAACATTATGAAAATGATAAAATACCAAATCTTGTACTAATAGAATAATTTTTTGTCAACTAATGGTCTTATAAATAATCATCTATTTATGACTTTGAGACCCTCAACTTTCCACTGACCATTCACATGTTTGTGATTGATGACCTCAATCACCCCTATGAATATTTACATATTTCCTCTATGTTCATATTTTCACTTTTCTCTAATGTTATCCTACATTGAAACCCAGTTATATGTTATTCCATGTAACCTTTTTAAGTATAATACTATATTATTAATAGGATATTTTATAAACACTTTTACGATATGGAATTTTCAAAAATATTATTTTTAAATATCAAACTCTCAACCACTAAGATGAAGTTTAAATTGTGAGGATGCAATTTAATTATGTTAGAGAGAATGTAACACCCCAATAATTTAAAATATTTTAATTTTTGAATAAATTTAATTATTTGGATAGATTTATTTTTAATCAACACTTTGTTAAGATTACACAACACACAATAATTAGTTGTCTTGTGTTACATGCAAGAATGAGTTTTACCAAATAACAATATATCATTAAAATATTATTATTTAATATAATAAGATATAACCTAGCTGTTAAGTTGGTGGTTATGAATAATATTAACTAACATAAGAAAATATATGGTTTAATTTATTAGTTACAAATAAATTATAAATGAATATAGGAACCAACTGAATATATAGAAAATGTTTTTATAAGGAATTATTTTTATGCACATAAGGCCATTTTATCCTAATAAATTAAAATTAATTAAATGTTTTGAATGATATTTATGTATTATATATATACTATATATTCAAAAAAAATATTTTTTGACATTCATTGAATAGATTAAATAGATATGATATAAGAATAAAACCAATTTTACACATAAAAACCTATATTTTTCTAAAGGCATATTTACTACCTTTTATTTGAAAACCAATTTAAAATAACATTTTCGACACTTTTATATATGTTATTTGATAAAATAAACTTCTTATTTTAAATAGAAATTTAAAAATTTACTTTTTTTTAATTTTATGATATTTTTATGATATTTTTCTGATAAGTTTCATATTTTCATGAATAATGATATAATATTACATTTTAATTGAAAAGAACTTTTTCATCTAAATAATTTATATTGTTAAATTATATTATTAATTTTTTTAAAGTATTATTAGATCATTATTTTATCAGTTAATCTAATTTATTTCATTGGAATCAATTTCACATTGAATCAGGATAAAAAAATATTTTAATCTTTTGAACGATTTCACTCAAAAACTCGTTTTCTCGTTCCATCAATGAGATTAATTTTAAATTAATTTTAGACACTAATATATTTTTGAATTTTTAAAATTGATTCCATATTTGGAATCATACAGTTCAAATTTAGTAATTAGATCATTTTTATTTTTGGAAAAAATATGAATAATAAACTTTTGTAATTTTTATTACCACTATTATGGAAAAATAATGAAATTAAGGGTAAAAATAATATTATAAAATTACCATAACACTTGTCCTAATTTCATTGGATGAGTTATTGTCGAAAAAAATTATCATTGGTTCTATTCTTTGTCCTCTTGGGTCCACTTGGTTGATTTTACTCATTTTTAGTATTTTATTACAAGGGAACTCTAATATGCCACACTCATTTTTTAAAGGGTATTATATTTTTTATATGTGGTTATTAAAAATATATATTTGAATATAAATAGTTATTATAAAGATAATTTTGTTATCTTAATCATGATAATTTATTTTTTATTTTTATGGAATAAATATTTAAATTAAAAGTGTGCACAATGATGACATAATGATTTTTTAAGTAATGAACACATAAAATAAATGTGATTAAAAATATTAAAATAAATATAATTTTTATATAAATAATGTCAAAAATTAATTTTACTTATGACCTATACATATTTGATAATTAATAAAGGTGTTTTTTGAATATATTATGTTGTTATAATATTTTTAAAAAGTCAATAAATTAAAAGTATTGAAATTGACATTAATGATATTTTAAAATAAATAATATTTTATTAAATGATATAAAATTTATAAAAAAATAAAATTCAGGTAAATTATTTCTATAAGTTTTATAATTTAATCCATTACTCATTTATGGTTCTTTTGGAATCTTATAGTAACTATATTAACCCTTAAAGAGTAAAAATCGAAGTTGTCATGATAAGAGTTAAAGGGTTTAACTAAGGGTTAAAGCCAATAGGTAAGGAGAAAAATGTGACCTAAAATTTTATAAAAATTGTTTTATTATATTATTTAAAACCATAATCATATTATATTAGAAATAAATCACTTTTGATTTATTTTAAATTGAAAATTAATTTATATTAATTTAATTTTTTGAGAGTTTTCGAAATACCCCTCACCTTAATTATAAAAGGGAACCTCCTCCCTCAATTACACACACCACTTTTAGTTTTTTTGATCAACCAAAACCTACCCAAAAAATATTTCAACTTCAATACACTAATACTAGGATCCTCAATTTGGGAATAATACAATCCAAGGAAGGTTTTTGTATATGCAAAAAATAATTACCCAAATAAGATTAACGTTTTTCAACGATCAATTTACATTTATTTCTTTTTCCATTATATAATTTATTATCATTAAATGATTATATATTAACATAATTATCCAAAATATACTGATATATTTTTATTCTAAGGGTTATACCTAAACCTACACACACTTCTGTTAAATGGGTAATGAAATTACTATTCATGTACGATGAACAATCGCTTCACTAAATGATGTCATTTGTTTTTCCTTTACCACCTATCATGGTTGGTTATTATGATAGAAAAAATATTTTTATATGTTATATATATATATATATATATATATTATATTTATGTTTTCATCTTAATTTTTTAGTTATTATACAAAATCTACCTACATGCTTTCCATTTTGTGTGAATACGATAACATCATTTATGAAAGTGTGGACTACTACCTCCTGAAAGCGATTGGATTCATTCACACTATACATAGAACATATAAAGGATGTTTTTAATAAAAACTATTTGACATATATGACATATATATGACAATTTAATTATATTATAGGTATATATTATTTAATTTTCAATCGTTTAATATGGAAAATAAATGAAAGTAGTATTCATGCGTACATACGACTTACCGTCTCCATGAATTGTGCATTTCATTTTTGATATCCAAATTTTATTAATTTTCATAAATATATATATATATATATATATATATATATAATATATGATATTTAAATCATGGTTTACATTTTTGAGTTGATTAAATAATCATCTAATTATCTCAAACAACAAATAACAAGTCAAAACATACTCGAGAAGCTAGGATACTAACACCCAAAATAGTGAAATTGGTGAATGATTATTAACAAACAGATGAAAACAATAATATAAGAAAATTATACATTATATCATAAATATTATTGATATTATGATATAAATTAATAACATGATTAAAATCATTATAGATAAGGTTAAAACACGTAAAACAAAAAAGAAAGGGTGAGGTATGGTATTTTCATCTCACTTTATACAACTGTGGGATAAATGTAATATTCACTAATAATTATTTTGTGTGGTGTATATACTACCCATTTCGATATATAATATCACAAATCTATTTATATTAATGGTATTCAATGTTTTATTTGATAATTATTTACTTTTTTTGGGATTATGATTCAAATATTTCAAAGTGGTATGAGACACTTCGATTTAAAAATATATTTTTAAATCCATTATTCAATATATGAAGAATGATTTGGACATATAAAAATAGGATGGGGACAGATTAATGAAAGACCCTCAATGAATCAGTAGTATCATGAGACAAAATAAATTTGAAACAAACCCTTAATGTTTTCTTCCAAGAAAAATAGACGTTTTTCTACCCATAGATTTAGACCATCTTATGAAAGTTATTTATGGTAGTGGTTAATGTTACAAATACACGATGTTAAATATTTAAGGATTTCTTTCATTTAATTTATTATTTATCCATGAGATTTTTTTATTTACATATCTATGGATGAATTTTATTCTTATTTTGTTAAGTAAATTGAATGTGTTTTCAGTTTCTTACCTTGACATATTAGTTATTCCTAATCCTGTTATTTGAATAGATTTTTTTATCATTTATTTATCATACCATATTGATTTATCAATTCATTATAACTTATATGTTACATAAACTTTCTATGAATTTTAACTCACTCTTATTATGTTTCTTTTCCCCAGGCTATGAAGAATATTCCTTTCAATGAGTTTCAATGATTTTTTTATTTTATTATATTATGTATCATGTTTTTATTTTCTTTTCCCAATGTGTTATGGGTGTCATGTACATAATTTGGTTTTCTAAAAATGATAAACTATTTATTTTCATTAGAATTTTATTCCTTATAATCATGCTAATGTAGTAAAATAATGCACCAGTTCCAAGCTTCTGGGGTCGGTGCTTTACAGTTGTAAATTAATTGGCATGAAATCTCACGATTGTCATGTATTTATGAAACAAATTCTACCATCCGCACTGCATGGTATATTAATAACACCTATCCTAAAGACTATTATTAGGTTATGTAATTTTTTTAAATACATTTTTAGTAAATTATTTGGTCCAAATATTTTACATGTGATGGAGAATAAATCTTATATTATTCTTTTTTAACTTGAAATGTATTTCCTATATTTGTTTTTTTAATATAATAGTCTTTCTGGTGATTCATCTGGTTCCTCTGATAAGAATATGTGGGCCTGTTTATTTATTTTGGATGTATTATTTTGAAAAATATATGAAAGTTTTAAAGGAATATGTTTAAAATATTTTTCACCTAAGGCCTATATTGTTCCAAAATATGTATTAGAAGAGGAGAATGAGTTTTGTAATAATAATTTTCATGAAGTAAAGCATATTAGAATCACTATATCTTGACATATTATAGTTACTAGTTAAGGTTGAGTGATTCATGGTTTAAAGGTAATGTTTATTTCACATGATGAAGTGATGAATGAACATTTATACATTTTAAACAATATTGATGAGGTTCAATTATATATACCATTGAATATTTCTAAATTAAAGGCATAATATCTAAAAATAAATGAAATATGGTTGATGATTTCTCATAGAAAGACATTTGTTTCATGGTTTAAAGAGAAATTAATCAAAGGTATATCTATATTAAAAAATTGAAATGTCTGGCACAGGGATCATCTCTTAATTTAATCACATGGTCTTGTTTAGATATTAGGGGGTAGACATTTTACAAAAAAATCAGGATGATAAGAGTACTATTAAAAATAGTTGGGTAATGGTCAATAGTGAATTAGTGAATGTTTTTAGTGCAAAAGATAAAAACCCAGTTTAGGAATCAATGACCCATTTTCAAGTAATTTAAGATATTTTGTAAATTTATTATACTAAATCTTGAGAAACATTTTTTAACTGTAATGAGATTAGAGTAATAGTGGTTTGAAAAATGATGATTGTGGGTTTACACTGGTTAATTTGAAAAGACTTAGTAGAAAAGAGGAACTATTTATCATGGAGACACATGAAAAGTAAATATTTTTTTGTCATTGATCAATCAAATGATTAGTGGTCTATCATTTTTCAAGGGAAAAATCATTTGGGTTATGAGGATGATGATGATGTTATGGATTTATATGAGGTTTATTTTGTCTATTACATGATTTTTGGATGATATAAATGATTATAATGTAGAAAGGGTCTATACTGCATGAAATGATCATGATGAAGGGATATGGGAAAACAGTAAATTACTTTCCTAATTAATCTATTAATTTTTTATATTTTATTTCTTTTTCAAATTTTACATTCCTAAAAACTTTTTTTACCAATTATTGGATGTATAATTATATATATTTGATTAATTATAAGTTTTTTTTTTGTGTTAAATTCTATATTTAATAGTTAGGGATAAATAGTTTCTGATTGAAAAACCTAAAGTAAATCATAATGTTTTGGTTAAATTTATGCATATAAAAACACTTTTTTGTAGCTCTGATATTTATCTTTATAAATGTTTATATCATTTTAGAATAACTATTTATATATAATAGTTTAACTTGTATATTTTTTTAAGAATCATGAAATCATTATTTTTTTAAACATACATATGTTGGAAATTATTTTTTTTACTTATATATTTTTATCATAATTGTTTTGAAATATTAAGTTTTATAATAATATGTAGGTACACATAATATTATTAAATTTTCTTATTTTAATGACATACATAGAGGTAGTGGTACTCTTAATGAGGTATGTGTTTTTTTTATATTTTTAAATGTTCAGTAATATATTTATTTAATGAAATAAAAATTATAATTTAGAAAAATTAATTGCAGGACAACTGAACTGCCTCATACGAAGGAGTGCTATCCTTCTTATACCGAGAAATTGCTTTCTAGAGTTAGAAAATGTGGGATTACACATTTAACAAAACTCTTACTTTCTACTGGAGACTGGAGATTGCATATTAATTTTGATAGAAATAATAACCCAACTGGTCCTAATGAAATACAATTTACTAGTTATATTTTTATAAAGATTTATTATAGAATTAATTTTTTTTATCTTGATTGGAAGTCTATCGACAAGTTGGATAAAGATTAGTTATGGGAGTTGTTAATGGTAAATTATCTCAATTAATTTATCTTTATCTCATTTTGAAAATATTATATATTTTACATGAGTAATATTTAATTTATTTTATTATATATGACATTTATTTTTGAATAAAAAAGAAATTAAGAAAATATTCTTATATTTTGAGGCTATTCAATAAATAGACCATAAAACAAGATTGAAAATTTTTGTTGTCTTTGGTAAGGTTCAATATGAAAAACCATGTCTCAAGTGTGGATTTTTACATGTAGATATATGGAATAAATTTTTCATCGGCCGACATTATGAAATATTTATGGTAATATAATAATTTTATATTTTAAAATATATTATATATTACTTGATTACTTATTAATTTATTTTTATGTAACAGACATTAAAGTGATCGCATCAAGAGATCTATTTGTAGAACATATATCCTCATACTCTATCATGTAGAGGGTAACATTTATTAGTGGATAAAATGATTGTATAAAAGTTTTATGCATTAAGAGCTAAAAATTTTAGTTTGTTCAAAAGAGGTCCAGTTTGGTACACCATATCCTCCCACTCTACATGAAAAATGGAAAAGAGTGAGAAGAATTAAAAATAAACAGTATCTTATAGAAAAATACAAGCAAGTAGCTAATGTATTTTAAGAAACTCATTTTTATTTTCCAGGAATGTTAGTATATTTTTTAAATTAACAACAGTAAAATACAATTTAAATTTTCATATTAGGATGAACATCAGGAGGAAGACACACATGAAACTTTTATCCCTAAGGGTAGGATGAACATCGTAGCTACCACTTTTGGAAATTAAAAACATCCTGAATGGGTAAAGGATATGATGAAGGTGTTAGTATTAGGAAATTGTTTTTAATAAAATTTAAAAAATAAAGAGACCCAAGAATACATTCCTTAAAAGAAAATATGACAACCCTGCTTTTATTACAAACTTAAACATGGTTTATTACATAAAACATCACTTGATACAACAAGAAGATCGAGAGGTTTAGTGTCTTTGGGGCTTAGGATCATTACATAAAAACTTGAAACATGAAATACAACATCTTTATTGAAAACTTCTTTTACATGACCACTACATTCCCTCATACTTAGCATTGCATGGGATAACCTGACGACAAGCATAAGAAAAGGGTGAGATATAAAGCCCAACAAGGGAGTACACATGGAATAACATGAGGAGTACAATACATGTTAGACAATAAGCATATCAATAGATCATAAAAGAAACATGAACATAAAGGCATGATAAAGCATGATAATCATAACATGGAAATGTGGAAACAACACTTAACATGGAATTAGTATAAGCCAAGGCTCATTGCACATAGAGCATGAGTAAATCCTCATTGCACATAAAGCATGAGTAAACCCTCGTTGCACTTGAATTATCATGAGTCAACACTCATTGCACATAACTTATCATGATACTATACTTTACCCAATGCATTGGAGCGCTATAAGGGTGCACCCTTCTTAAAAATTTTATTTCATGCATAAGTGTGCCACATGGATCATAAAACATGGATTCATAAAACATAATAATTTATTCCACGATAAAGGAATGTGGAATTAATATATGAAACTTTACAATCAATATGTAAATTTTCATAAAGGTGAATACCCTTGATGGAGAAATGGGCATGGTATTCACTACACAATGACATTGGCTTAGAAAATCGGTGCAATTTCGGCAGCGTAACGGCGTGACATAAGAATTCATAAAAAAGGTTGATGAGAGAGAAAGGGATTAATCATCATATTTAAATTTAATTGACAGTAAGGAGGTCATATAGATAAATGTACCAGAAATTGTAATGGAATTTATATTCATGATACAAAAGTATTGCTTGAATGTAAAAGAGGAGAGAGAAGTTCCTTTCGGAATTTCGGCATAGTAACGAGTGTACATGGGAGGAATTTAATGAGAGAGAAATGGGTCTATCATCTTTAAAACATAAATAGGGCATTATTAGGGATGTGTGAAACCATACCCCAACATTCATAATTGAAATTAAAAGGGAAAAACAACTTAAAGAAAATTGGACAAAAATGAGGAAGAAAGAAAAAACCCTTACTTGGAAGTGTGCTTGCAAAGCCTAGAGAGAGGATTGTGAGAGGCTTCTTGGGAGCTTGGGGAACCTTGGGAGGATTCTAGAGAGAGTAGGGCAGAGGTTGGAAGAACTCCAAAGGCTTTGAGTGAGGAGGAAGTGGGAGCTTGGGTGGGTTTATATAGGAAAGGTGAGGGAATTCTTTATTATTTAGGTTTGGGACCCCCTTATATTAAATTAATCCAAACCACAAACCATCCCATGGTTTTTTCCCATGTTTTTTTGGGAAAGTGAAGAGGAAAAAATTATTTTATAAGGCCAAAGTCCAAACTTCTTAAAATATTAGGTTTGCTTATGTGGAGGTGAGTCACACTCCCATGGAAATTAATTTTAAAAGGAAAGGTGTTGAATAAGTCTTGAGGGGTCCAATAATGTTTTGAAAAGTAAGTCAAACAAACCCAAAATCACATTATTTTCACGGTAAAACATATATTGGCCGAACATAAAGATTATAGTATTTTATTACATCACTATTGGGTCATTATGATGTCATAAAACACATTATATATTTAAACGGTATTTAATTTTTACCCAAAAAATTTGATTGTCTCAAAAAATTATGAAAAATTCACCGTTGGATAATTTTAACGTCATAATTCTAGAAATAACATTTATTTTATCTAAATAATTTTCTAAATATGTTAATTTTAACTTTTAAAATAAAAACCGACATTTATCGAAAATTCACGGGTTTTGACAGAAATGGCTTTCAAACCTTAATAAAAATTTTAATTGCATTCATAAAATTATAAGATAATTTATATTTAATAAAAATTAATTTAATAATAATATTATTATTTTATTAAAATATTATTTAATTCAAAAATCCCTTAATTTAATAAAATAGATTCCTTAATTAAAAAATAACTAAAAACGCCATTTGTACTTTAAAAACTATTTATGATGTATCAAAAATGACTAGAAATTATATTCATTATTATATAAAAAAGTAATGTACATGAACATAGTACTACTTATTTGTTACATAACCCCTTAAAATAGGTACATATGACCTAAGGGTAAGGTGTGTGATGGTGACAGACTCTTGGGGTGGCTCGGATAACATCGCTAGAGTGGTAATCTCAATCAAATTCCACTTTTCCTATAGACGGTCACGTTAGAGCTTGACATGATGAAGCTCAGCTTGGGCTCGGTTAAGGGCGAAGCCCAAAGACACCACCTCTTTTCCGAGCTCAGACAAGTGGGCTTTGTATGGGGTACTTCTACTAGATGAGGCCATCGCTTCCTTTGTCCGAATAAATTGGATTTGTTAAAGTCTTATATTTATACTAATAATGTGATCACTGTTCAATGACTATATTAGCAACGGTAAAAAATTCTTAACATAAAACCAAAGAAGTTGACATTTTATATAAACATAAAGAGATATTTAATTAGATCAAGAGGGATTTCCATTAATGAAACTTTAGGTCGTTACAATATTCCCCCCTTAAGAAATTTTTCCCTCGAAATTTTCCTTTTCCCACACTAAAAAAAATGTGGGTAAATCAGCTTCATCATATCCTCCGATTCCAAAGTTGCTTCTTCAAACTTTTGGTTTCTCTACAACACCTTGATGAGGGGAATTGTCTTATTTCGTAGAACTTTTTCTCTACGATTTAAGATCTTCAATGGTTGCTCCTCATAAGAAAGATCATCTTACAATTGTACCACCTCAGAAGAGAGTACATGTGAAGGGTCCAATATGTACTTCCTTAAGAGGGATACATGAAAGACATCATGTACTTTGGCCATGGAAGGTGGAAGTTCTAGTCGATAGGCCACAGCCCCGACACGATCAAGAATCTCTAAGGGGCCGATGTACCTTGGACTTAACTTCCCTTTACTTCCAAACCTCATGACCTTCTTCCACGGAGGTATGCGTAGAAACACCATGTCTCCAACTTTAAACTCAAGGTCTCATCAACGATTATCTGCATAACTCTTCTGTCGACTCTGGGCTTCCTTGATATGCTGGTGAATGGTTTTCACCTTCTCCACCATTTCTTCGACCATTTCTGGTCCAAGCAGCTTACGTTCACCGACCTCATCCCAACATGCTGGTGTTCTGTACCTTTTACCATACATGGCTTCATATGGTTCCATTTGGATGATCGAGTGGAAACTGTTATTATAAGAGAAGTCAACTAGAGGAATATGTTGATCCCATCCTCCTTTAAAGTCCATTGAGCATGCTCTCAACAAATCCTCAAGTGTGTGGATAGTCCGCTCGGATTGGCCATCAGTTTGAGGATGATAGGCCATACTGAAGTTCAGTTCAGTATTCAGAGCATGTTGAAGACTCTTCCAAAACATAGAGGTGAATCTTGGATCTCGGTCAGACACAAGAGATAGTGGTAATCCATGAAACCTTACCTCTTACCTGATATATATCCGTGCCAGTTGATCCAAAGAGAAATCCTCCCAAATAGCAATGAAGTGTGCAATCTTTGTAAGATGATCCACAATAACCCAGATTGCATTGCTGCCTTTGGATGTCCTTGCAAGTCTGGTGAAAAAGTCATGGTGATGTTCTCCCATTTCCATTCTGGTATAGGAAATGGTTGCATCATCCCCTTATACTTCTGCCTCTCTGCCTTCACTTGCTGACACACCAAGAACTTTTATGTATATTCAGCAATCTCCTTCTTCATATTATCCCACCAGAAGTTTTCTCGGAGATCTCGATACATCTTTGTGATCCCTGGGTGAATAGAGAAATTTGAACTATGTGCATCATCCAAAAGTTCCTTCTTCAGCACCGGACTTGATGGAACACATAGTCTTTTCCCAAACTGCACAATTCCTTCTTAATTAACATTAAACTCTGAGGATTTCCCTTTTTTGATAGCTTCCACTTTTTCCTGAATTCCCACATCATCCTTTTGAGCATCCTTTAAACTTTCCAAAAGAGATGGTTGAGCAATAATTTTTGAAAGGATTGATGATGTTCCCTTTTTTATGATTACCAAGTCCATCTTCATCAATTCTAAGAAGATTGGATCCTTCTCAATTCTCATCATTGATAGAATTTCTGGGTCCTTTCTACTTAGGGAATCTTCCACCTTGTTCGATTTCCCAGGGTGGTAATGTATTGAACAGTCATAATCCTTGATGAGCTCTATCCATCTTCTCTGGTGCATATTAAGCTCTTTCTGTGTGAATATATATTTAAGACTCTTGTGGTCAGTATATATCTCACATTTCTCTCCATAGAGATAATGCCGCTAGATTTTAATGGCAAAGATCACCACCGCCAACTCCAGATCATGCATTGGATAGTTTCAATCATGGATTTTCAACTGCCTTGAGGCATAGGATATAACTTTATCATTTTCATCAGCACACAGCCTAAGCCCTTCTTTGAAGCATCACTGAAAACAACAAAAAGTTCTCCACTTGTGGGTAAAGTGAGCATGTGCGCAGTGATAAGGCTCCTTTTCAACTCCTTGAAGCTTTCTTCACATTCATCACTCTAGGAAAACTTTACTACCTTTCGAGTTAGCTTGGTAAGAGGGTTGGACAATCGTGAGAAATTTCTCACAAATCATCGATAATATCCAGCTAACCCCAAAAGCTACGGATATCCGTTACCGATGTTGGCCTCGGCCATCCCTCAATTGAATCTGTTTTAGAGGGGTCCACAGATATCCCATTGCTTGTGATGATATGGCCCATGAATGAGACCTCCTTCAATCAGAACTCACACTTTCTATACTTTTCATAGAGCTTCTCCTTGTGCAAAGTCTCTAGTACAGTTCTTAAATGATCCTCATGATCCTCCTTGGTTTTGGAGTATATTAGAATATCATCTATAAAGACTACCACAAATTTGTCTAGGTAATCTCTAAAGACTCTATTCATCAAGTCCATGAAGATTTCTGGAGAATTGGTGAGTCCAAAAGGCATTACTATGAATTCATAGTGCCCGTATCTTGTATGAAAAGCAGTCTTGGGGAAATCTTCCTTCTTCACCCTTACTTGATAATATCCCGACCGAAAATCTACCTTGGAGAAGTATTGCACTCCACGTAGCTGATCAAACAAGTCATCGATTCTTGGGAGAGGATACTTGTTCTTTATCATGATTTGTTTATGTTCACGATAATCGATGCAAAGCCGCATTGACCCATCCTTCTTCTTGACGAAGAGGACTGGTGCACCCCATGGTGAAGTACTTGGGTGTATAAACCCTTTATCCAGATTATTCTGTAGTTGTTTCATCAACTCTTCAAGCTCTACAATAGACATTCTATATGGAGTCTTGGATATTGGTATCACCCCAGGTATAAGTTCAATTGAGAACTCAACATCTCTTCTTGGAGGAAGACCAGGCAGTTCCTCAGGAAACACTTCAGCGAATTCCCTCACAATAGGCATTTCTTCAAGGATGGTTTCTTCATTGGACCCAATCATCTGAGCGAGATACGTGTTCTTATAAGGTAGTAATATCCATACTTGAGATGATGGAGCTAAAAAAATTCATCTTTTTCCAGACACTTGTAAAGAATCGGGGGTCGATTCTCCATATGGAGTGTAATTTCCCTCTCCCGACAATTTATGTTGGATCTATATAAGGAAAGCCAATACATGCCAAGAATTGCATCAAATTCAACCAGAGGGAGTATGAAGAGGTTCATTGGTAAATTAAATCCACAGACTATAACAGGGGAGGACTTATATTCATGGGATGAAATGATTAACTCATTTTCCGTACTCACCGACATCTTTACTTCCATGATTTGTGGTGGTGCTCGGATTGTTCTACTAAACTTTCGAGAAATAAAAGAATGCATAGAACCTGAATCAAAAAGTATGTTCGCTATTATTGAATGAATAACTAGCGTACCTGTCACCACTTCGTTGTCGGGGTTCACTTCGGCAGAAGTGATGGAAAAAGATCTTCCTTGCTGCCTTGGAGGTTGTTGGTTGTCTCCAAAAACCCTTGGATTAGGGAACTGATTTGCAAAAAGACCCAGTTATTTGCATTTGTAGCATTGAACAATGCGTTGAGGTTTGAACGGAGCATTACTCTTCTCTGTTGCAGCCATGGGTCTTTCTTGCCGACAGTTAACAGCTAGGTGCCCTTCCCTTACACACCTAAAGCATTTCCTCATCCCCTTAAGGCAATTTCTAGGGTGCTTCTTTCCGCACTTTTGGAAAGTGGTGTGTTGGATCTTCTTAGCACCGTTGGATTTATCCATCAGACCACCAGAATTGAATTCCAACTTATGCTTCTTGTCCCCGTGATACCCTTGTGATTCCCTGATCTCCATTTCGACCTTGAGGGAACATCAGACAATTTTTTCATAGCTGTCGAAGTCACGGATCGCTAATGATTTCTTCAAGCTAGGCTTCAGCCCACCAAAGAAGCAGTCAACCTTGCATTCGGGGGTAACGACAAAGCCAGAAGCGTATCGTGCAAGCCTTGTGAAGTTTGACTCATATGCTCCAACAGATTATTCATCTTTTTGCTTGAGGGGAAGGAAGTCTCTTTCCATCTTAAGTCGGAGGGTGAGCATAAAATATTTATCAAAAAACATCTTCCGGAAATCATTCCATTCCAATTCCTCGATATCCTCCTCAGGCTTCGTATTTTTGATCAACGTACACCATTGATCAGCTTCACCCTCCATACGATAAGACACCAGGATAACCTTCTATTGTTCAGAACATTTAAGGATGGAGAAGATCTTTTTAATGGAGTTGATCCATTGTTCAACGATTGTGGGATCAGATGATCCACTAAAAGTAGGAGGCCTTTGTCTCATTAAGCTCTCAATAGCGACTTGTTCTTTCTTAGGGGGGGGGGGGTTGAACGTTCCTCTTGACCCGTGTTTCTATTCAAAACTTGAGTTAGCTGAGAGAGAAGCGTGACAAATTTCATGATTCCCGCTCCCATTGGATTGGGCATCTCATTAGTACAATCATCACACTGATCTTCACAACGGTTGTTAGACCGAGTCCTCCTATTACCGGACATTGGCTAGAATAAAAGGAAAGTTAGGGGTAACACATAAAGGGTAATCCAAAGACAAAAGTTAATGAATTATAAATAAACTTTTATTTCCTTACTCAAGAGTCTATAGGCTTCAATATAGGCTTTTCATGATCTACTTTATAACATATATTCATAAGGGCATTTTTTAATTCCCTTAATAAGGGTTCATACTATGCTTTTGAATTTATCAAAATATATCCCCCAGGAGTGTCGTAACCAAGAGTGAAGCAAGGCCCGTTGTCGTGCACCAGTTCCCGTTCGAGTCTAGCTCCAAGCGGTGTTTTCGGGTTTTACCCCTAGGATACATCTGTGCCAGAGCCGCCTATACCTGTTCGTATCCAGACATGGATGTATTTGTTTGATAAACCACTTACTCAGTACTTACCAAAACTTAGGGATGTTTTTATTAAACTTATTCTTGTATCTAAGGCTTTACTAGGGTTTCCTAATCCCAAAAATAACTAAACCTATCCTCTGATACCAAATATGACAACCCTGCTTTTATTACAAACTTAAACATGATTTATTACATAAAAATTCACTTGATACAACAAGAATATAGAGAGGATTAGTGTCTTTGGGGCTTAGGATCATTACATAAAAACTTGAAACATGAAATAAAACATCTTTATTGAAAACTTCCTTTACATGACCACTACATTCCCTCGTACTTAGCATTGCATGGGATAACCTGAGGACATGCATAAGAAAAGGGTGAGCTATAAAGTCGAGTAAGGGAGTAAACATGGAATAACATGAGGAATACAATACATGTTAGACAATAGGAATATCAATAGAGCATATAAGAAATATGAACATAAAGTCATGATAAATCATGATAATCATAACATGGAAATGTTGCAACAACACTTAACATGGAATTAGCATGAGCCAAGGCTCATTGCACATAGAGCATGAGTAAATCCTCATTTCACATAAATCATGAGTAAAAACTCGTTTCACTTGAATTAGCATGAGTAAACACTCATTTCACATGACGTATCATGATACTATACTTTACCCATTGTATTGGAGCGCTATAAGGGCACACCCTTCTTAAAAATTTCATTTCATGCATAAGTGTGCCACATGGATCATAAAACATGGATTCATAAAACATAATCATTTATTACACGATAAAGGAATGTGGAATTAATACATGAAACTTTAAAATAAATATGTAAATGTGCATAAAGGTGAATACCCTTGATGGAGAAATGGGCATGGTATTCACTACACAATGACATTAGCTTAGAAAATCGGTGCGATTTCGGCAGCGTAACAGCGTGACACAAGAATTCATAAAAAAGGTTACTGAGAGAGAAAGGGAATAATATTTACATTTAATGGACAGTAAGGAGGTCATATAGATACATTTCCCAACAATTGTAATGGAATTTAGATTCATTAGACAAAATTATTTCTTGAATGTAAAAGAGGAGAGAGAAGTTCCTTTCGGAATTTTGACATAGTAACGGGTGTAAATGGGAGGCATTTTATGAGAGAGAAAGGGATATCCCATATTTCAAACATAAATAGGGAATTATTAGGGAGGTGAAAAACCATACCCCAACATTCATAATTGAAATTAAAAGGGGAAAACAACTTAAATAAAATTGGACAAAAATGAGGAAGAAAGAAAAAACCCTTACATGGAAGTGTGCTTGAAAAAGCTAGAGAGAAGCTTGTGAGAGTATTAATGGGAGCTTGGGGAACCTTGGGAGGATTATAGAGAGATTAGGGAAGAGGTTGGATGAACTAAAAAGGCTTTGAGTGAGGAGGAAGTGGGGGATTGGGTGGGTTTATATAGGAAAGGTGAGGGAATTCTTTATTATTTAGGTTTGGGACCCCCTCATATTAAATTTATCCAAACCACAAACCATCCCATGGTTTTTGCCCATGGTTTTTGGAAAAGGGAAGAGGAAAAAATTATTTTATAAGGCCAAATTCCAAACTTCTTAAAATATTAGGGTTGATTATGTGGAGATGAGTCACACTCCCATGGAAATTAATTTAAAAAGGCAAGGTGTTGAATAAGTCTTGAGGGGTCCATTAATGTTTTGAAATGTAAGTCAAAAAACCGAAAATCACATTATTTTAATGGTAAAACATATATTGGACGATCATAAAGATTATAGTATTTTATTACATCACTATTGGGTTATTATGATGTCATAAAACACATTATATATTTAAACGGTATTTAATTTTTTCCCAAAAAATTTAATTGTCTCAGAAAATTATGAAAAATTCACCGTTGGATAATTTTGACATCCTGATTCTAGAAATAACATTTATTTTATCTAAATAATTTTCTAAATATTTTAATTTTCACTTTTAAAATAAATACCGACATTTATCGAAAATTCACGGGTTTTGACAGAAATGGCTTTCAAACCATAATAAAAATTTTAATTGCATTCATAAAATTTTAAGATCATTTATATTTATTAAAAATTAATTTAATAATAATAATATTATTTTATTAAAATATTATTTAATTCAAAAATACTTTAATTTAATAAAATATATTTCTTAATTAAATAATAACTAAAAACACCATTTGTATATTAAAAACTATTTACAATGTATCAAAAATGACTAGAAATTATATTCATTATTATATAAAAAAAATAATGTAAATGAACATAGTACTAATTATTTGTTACATAAACCCTTAAAACAGCCGCATAAGACTTAAGGGTAAGGTGTACGATGGTGACAGACTCTTGGGGTGGCTCAGATAACATCGCTCGAGTGGTAATCTCAATCAACTTCCACTTTTCCCACAGACAGTCACGTTCGAGCTTAACATGATGAAGCTCAGCTTGGGCTTCGTCAAGGGCGAAGCCCAAAGATGCCGCATCTTTTCTGAGCTCCGAAAAATGAGCTTTGTATGGGGCAATTCTACTGGATGAGGCCATCACTTCCTTTGTCTGTGTAAATTGGATTTGTTAAAGTCCTATATTTATACTAATAATGTGATCACTTTTCAACAGCTATATTAGCAATAGTCAAACATTCTTAACATAAAACTAAAGAAGTTGAAATTTTATATAAACATAAAGAGACATTTAATTAGATCAAGATTGATTTCCATTAATGAAACTTTGGGTCGTTATAGAAAATATGGAAGACCTGAAATATTCCATGGGTGATCAAATTCAATTAACTGTGCAGGTTATGTTTGAAAAATTAAAGATACAGTCACTACATGCACAACCTACATAGCCTACACAGCTAACCCAGACATCCCAACCTGTCCATCCTACCTTTCCTTCCTACACATATCCTCTACCTCCTCATTCTGACCTAACAATATAATGTGTGTTTTATGTTTTAGATATTACTTTTTATATTATAGTGTATATAGTTATACATATTTTTTGGGATTTTGTACATCACTATCCTATGTAGTTGGGTCAGTCCGATTATCAATAAATGATATTATTGATCCAAATATTATAATTCCATTTCCATATTGAGGAGGTTACTAGAGTTACAGATTGTATGTCTCATTTTTTAATTTGGATGGCTAGCCTTATACATTATTTTACATACGAGGTATGCATTTTTAAAAAAAAAATTATTTACAGTTGATTAAAATAATGTTATAATGTTTTTAGACATTTATTTTATATAGAAGTATCTAAAATAAGAAGAATTGGTAATAAAGAAACAGAAATCAGTTAAAGAATCAACAACTTCATATAATTTTGATGTTTCTGATGGGATACAAATATTAACCCAAGTTTCTTATTAATTGGATAATATTTATGAGTTTTGGATGAAATATTATGTATGTGGAAGAGTATATTCATTAGTAATATTTAAGAAATATATCATGGATCTTATTATTTTTTATGAGATCAGTATTCATGTGTTGTATTAGTTTTCAAAATGATACCATTGGTGTTTATGGTCTTATAGTTTCATAATTCCATTCAATAGCTATACAATATATGAATATATCTACTCGAGTTTCATATATATGTGAGATATTATCAAATAAAAATATTGGGTTTTGGTTTTTTCCATTCCTTGATAGGTAAGAAAAATAAGATAACTATGAACTAATATTCATTATAATGTCATTGATTATGAAATTTTTATATTTTATAGGCCATTGGATGTTAGGATTATTCTTCATAGATTAATGTACATTATATTGATTTTTTATTCATTAGGTCATGTTTGTAAAAAAAATAGAAACTTATTAGAAAATTATGTTTTATTATTTTTTATATGTTCTTTATTTTTAATTATTATTGTTTATTCATGTTTTTAGATGATATATATGAAAATTCTAGTCATGGAAAAATTTTAATAAAGATTATTTGTTTATTAATCATCCAAATCCAATCAATTATGTGGAAGTGAATGTGTCTTTTTATTAGATAATATTTGGTTTATATATATATATGTTGGTTTCTATTTTTAATTTAATATTTTATAACCCTAGTGTCATTTTCAAAAAAGTATGTATGGAATGTGGTTATTATGTATTAAGATTCAAATATGAGATGATAAAAGTTGGGACAATGACTGAATTTGATAAGGTTAGTTATATTAATTATTTTATGTTTTATATAAAAATATTCTATTTTTTTAATCTTGTAACATTAATTTTTATTTTATACTTTAAATGATACCGATTTATATTTTAATGATGAAATTACCCATATTCATTGTTTTTTTTGTAAACTATTTGTTAAGTATGATTTTGATTTAAATTATCAGGCATGTATCTTTTTATTAAAATTAAAAAATGTGTATTTAATAATCATTTTATTCTTTATGTTGGTATATTATATTTATTTTTATATGGTTATCTATTTTATAAAGGGTTATAGATTTATAAAAAATTTCCCTACTGCAAAATCCTTTTAATTTTCAGGTATTTTAGTTAATGTTTAAAAAATGATTAATTATACACTTATTTTTAGATTATTATTTGTACATTCAGTTTATTTTTATAGTTTCCATATGTTTTAGCTATATCTTATTTAAACATGGTGGTTTTATTCAACAAATGGTAATAAATTATATTTATATAAGTTACACCATAAAAACAAACCTTTTCAACTCAAATAACACATGGTTTTGACCATAAAATAATTTTTTTTGCCTCTCTCATGATATCCAACATAATTCTGTTTATTCCCAAGGTTGATTAGCCGAAATATTCTCTAAAAATATAAGAAAAAAACTTTTGTTGACTTACCTATGTCAGCCAACCACTTCCCAACCAAAAAAACATATTTATTGAAAAACATGTTAGTTTTTATCTAATATGTTCAATTGAAAAATAACATAATGTGGTTTTGTCTAGATCAATCATACAACCATTTATCTCATCATTTTTCACATTAAAATTAATTACAAAGACTCATAAGATTTCACTAATATTTTAATCAACTATTTTTGACGATTTTGGTTGACACTTTAGTTGAAAACAACTTATATCATATTGGAGACCGTATATATAAGTTAAACTAAAATTTATTTAATATATTAGTTTACTTATTCAACAATTTAATAAATGAGTTTGGTTTTGGGTACCCTATTTATTTGGGTCTAAAGAATTTTTTGATATAAAATAGTGTCAAAAATAAACGATGTTGATGCGTGAGTAAAAGTTGTCATTGTTTATTTATTTATTTTTACACATGAGTATAAAATTGTAGTTTTATTTATTGGACAGATGATGATTATTTTGGTGTTTGTGTTATAGGTAAGGTTATTATAAATGATGGTATTAGAGAGGATAACATGAGTAGTATTCTTGAAAGATATATTCTATACTGATGTATCCAGGTGTTTGTGTTTTAATTAATTTCATTTTTTCTATTGTATATTCTATGTATATTTTATTTACTAGTTTTCAGATTTGGGGAAATGTTATGTATTTAATTATTTTTTTTAAAAAATATAAAAATTTAAATGTTAGTTTTTTATAAATTGATGTTGAATCTTTTTTATTATATGTTTAGTATTGGTTTTTATATAAAATGGACACTGAAAGAATATTTTAGCATTGGTCTCCTGTAAAAGAAAACACCATAAATACAGTCAAATATATTTCCGATGTCGTTTTTTATAGAAACTAGAACTAAAAAAACAATACTTCGGTTTTCTGCATCAGTTATTATAAAAAAATGACACTAAAAACATATTAGGGATTGAGTTTTATAGATATTGGCCCCCAAAACCATCCTTCATTTGTTTCTAGTGTTGGTTTCTACCGAAATCGATGCCCAAAATATATTACGGTTTGTGTTCAGCATCGATTATTTGATAAAACCGATGTTGAAATACATTTCAACATGTGTTTTTTGTAAACTGGTGTGGAAATACCCATTACACCAGATTCTTATTTAATTTTTAGATGTAGTTTTTGTGAAACCTACATAAAAACTAATATTTACAATGTATCCTTTATAAACACTGGTTAAAAATTGATGCCAAAATTTTTAACAACTAACATGTAAATACTGCTTTCCACTAGTGATTGGACATTCAACTGGTAGGTGGTGCCTGGTTATAGATAACCCCTTAATTCATTGACATTTATCATGTAAAAAAATAACGTTCCAAATTATATGGGTATTTAATTTACACATACCCATTCATTATGAATTCTGACCTCATTGAGAGGCTTTAATGGTAAGATTCATGATATGTTAGTTGATATTCCTCGATATAAAGTTCATGAATGTATGAATTTATGCATTTTCTTTATTAAAAATTTAATTTCCATTATCTTGGTGATTTTTATGTTGATGTTATTCAGAGATTTCCAATAAAATTAAGTTATTGATTGAATTGAATGTATTTTTTATCCACTCTTCCATATTTATTATGCCTTATTTACTCATAGTATCTTCCATTGTACATATCCCTTACTGAGCATTTGAGCACAACCATTATTTGTTTTCCATTCCCTAGGATATGATGAAGGATATTATGATTATTTTCAAGGATGAAAGATTTTTTCTTATGACATGTTTTTTTTATATTTACAATGTAATATTTTATTCATGTATGTATGTAATTTTTCAAGACTTCTGAAATGATTGATCTTAGGTTGGATGATCCCTTGTATCATATGCCAACGTAATAATCAACCAATGAATCTTGGTTACTATAGTAGGGGTGTTATTGGTAGAATAAGTGGAAGTTTAGTTTCCCCTTTGGGAACTATATTTAGGAAAAAATTTATTAGAGAACATAACACTATGATATATTGTATGTATAAGTCTAAGTATAGGGTAATATCATGAAGCTTATGTAAAGTAGATATTGTATAGTTTTTCTAAAAAATGAATATCTATCTAGATATTGGAAAGTTGATAAGGATATAAAATAAATTCACCTAGGGGTGAAAAATATGAATGTATAATATTTATTATTAACATGATCTTCATAAGTTCATGATGAGTAGGCCCATGACTGCACACCTAGATAGACACTCTCAAGGGATATGTTTGGTTTAATTAAAATTTTATTTATGAATCATTATGATCAATTAGAGAACAAAACCTATGAAAACCTATTAAAGATCCTTTGGGTTGTTTTTATATAATTTATTTTTTATTTGTTTCAATATAATTTATTGTAATTGTTTTTATCAAAATTAATAAAGGGTTGATGGAGTTGTTAAGAAAGTTTTATTATGAAGTGATAAAAGAGGATAAGAATTATTCCTTAACTTTGTTAAGAAACATTTCATATATTTCAGATGTTTATTTCCCATTAAAGTTACTAAAACCATAAAGATACTCATGATACAAGCTATTCTCACAGTCATTTTTCTAAAGGGAGAGAATTATAATGTGAAATAAGTATAAAGGGGGACTAGTACAAAGAGTGAGAAGTCGAAGTTCAAGCGATAGTAAAAATTTCAAGATGGAGTTTCTGGATAGACTATATATAAAATGTTGAATATGAGACAATTATCATACAGAAATATATAAAGTTTTATCAGAATGAGTTTTGTATTGATAAATTCTTAGAAAATAAGCACTTATTTTTTTAGGAAACTAATTTTATGCCCAAAAATATATTTTCATCAAAAATTGATTTTATTACATTCTATGAGTGAATATTATAAATAATTTCTACCACTCTTAGAAAGTTTATTTATAAAAATGATAATAATTTTCAAATTATCATATCAAAATTAGAATAGAATGAATTTTTTTTATTTTAATGGAACATTTAATTTTTTAGTAAATAGTGGAAAATACTGATTTTATAGAAAACTGACTTTTATTTTCAAGTATATGGAAAGTCTAATTTTAATTGGTTTTAAAATTTCATTAATTCATTTTCATTAAAATAAAATTAAATAATTTTATTAAAATCAATATTATACTTAATTTATATATATATAAAATTATATTTAAAATGCATTTTTCGTGATTTTTTTAAATTTTTTAGATTTATTTTAAAAGTACTTTATTATACTTATAAGAAATATATTTGATAAAATGGATTTATTATTTTCAATAATAATTTTGAAACTTTTTAAATAGTTCAACTTAATTTTTGTTCATAATGAATGGAAAGAGTGGTAAAAATTATCACCTTATTTCTAAATTTTATTAATGAAATAATTACATTAAATTCTTATGCAACACTAAAACAGTGCTTGTGCATGTAGTAGAAAAATCAAGAAAATGGTTTTAAAAATTTACAAAGTAATATTTTTTTTGTTTTTTATGGTGTTAAAATAAATTTTTAGATAGATATAATTTATTATTTATGTTTTAATTGTTTATATTATAACTAAATTACAATATTTATATTTTTTAAAGTCAAATGTTTTAATAATCTTGAAAATGAATTTAATGGTATCTTATGTTAAATAATGTTTTATTAAATGATTTAAAATTTATAAAAATATTATATTAATCTAATTGAATGGGATATGGTCTGTAATATCAACCCATGTCCACTTATGGGTCACGTTTTCTTTTTATTATATTTCTTGACCCCTAAAAATTAAAAATCATTGATATCTTAATAATACTCAACTGGGTTAACAGTGGGTTAAAACTAAGAGACAAGAGTTATAACATCATTTAAAAATATAAAAATTTTATTTTATGAGAGGATTAATATATATATTAACCCTATATTATATATATATATATATCAATTTTTTCTACTTTAACATAAAAATTAATTTATATTATTTTAATACTTTTAATAATTCCAAGGGTGCCTCTCTCCTCTTTTATATAAGGACACCACCCATCCTCTCTTACTCATAGTTCCTAAGCAATGTTTCTTGACCAATAATTATAAAATACCCTTCCCAAAATTTATTCCCATGAACTATAGGTTGTTTTCTCACCAGAAGACCATAAAATAAGGCTTAAGGCATGAGCCAAATGCGACTTTATAAAGTAGAGGAATAAATATTAACTGAGTGTTTTCATTTTATTTCCTCTTACAAATCCTTAAAATATTTTATTAAAATTCTCATATAATAACATAAAAATGTTACATATAATTAAATTTTATTATTCTGAAGTAAAAAAACTTATTCAACTATTTTCTATCTCATGTAAAATAAAAAAATTTCACATATATACTGCTTTACATGGATAGTTATCAAGGTGAAATTAATGAATGTATATAATAATTATGAAGTAATTATGATTATATAAATATAATATATCATTTACTATCCCACCTTTCCATCTGTTGGAAAATGATAATGTTGTTTATGTGTATGTGTAGGCTACCACCTCCATGAAGCGATGTAATTCGTTTCTCATGTCCACCTTTCAAGAATGATTATAAATTTGTATTTAATTATAAAAATTACAATTATATAATTATTAATATTCTTATGATGATCAAATCCTTACCAAGATTTAAGGACTGGGTCAACCAAAACAAAACATGAATGGAAAATGATATTTTTAACATCTGATATGATGACATTAATAATGAATTATTAACAAACAGGTGATATAACTTTATAAGTAAATCATATAAGTTATGATAAATATATATATGGTTCTGTTATAGATTTATAATAAATAAAAATTTATTATACATGAGTCTAATAGTGTATAATAATAAAGTTGGACATGAGGTAAGTGTTATTTAATCTCATTTCCCCTTCAATGAGATATATTTTACATAATGAACATAATTTGTTTTATATGATGTATATAATTACCATTTTAAAAATTATATCATAAATAAATATTTATTCATGGTATTTGATATTTTTTATTCATTTTTTCTCTCTTAAGGAGATTTTATTTAGAATTTCCTCCACCAACAAGGATTTATTTCAAAGTATTTATTTTAATTGAGATTGTTTAGGATTATATTTTTATTGTGAGAATTTTATGATCCAAATATGTTAAACCCCATTTATTTTCTTCTAAATTGTTTATGTTTTGGTTTTACATGTTTTTTTCCATTTTTCTACTATTGGATCAAGAATCAATAAATAAGTTACACATAAGGGACTTTCTTTTAAAAATATTGTTTTGATGTTTTCCTTCTAACTATTTTTTTCCATGTCAATATATTCTTTAAAATATTTTCAGGAATACTTTTTATATTATCCAAAGAATCATTAATTTAATTTTTTTCATATTTTAATTTATATAAAAAAGATTAAATGGATTGTTCGTATCATTTTCTAAATGAGGTACTTTTTCCCAAAAGCATGAATGAAATATTTAATTTAGCATACACCACATGAATGGATTTTTCTTCTATCTTGAAAAATATTTTGTTTACAGATTAATTTAAAATTTTCCATTGTAATATTCTATTAAAATATTTTTCTCAATATTTTTGGAATTATTATTTAAAATTATATCAAAAGAAATGGGTATTAATTTATTAAATAAATGAAATGAATTTTGAAAATTGATTTATAACACCTTTTTACTCGAAGTTATTTTTAATTTATCACTTCTATTTTCTTTTATGGAGTCTGGGTTTTAATAAAAAACTTTATTTTTTATGAATCAATGTCCTTATATAATCCTTTACTAATAGTGGATTATCCTTATTTTATGATCATTCAATTTCTTATGATCATTTTATATATCACTCTCAATTATTAATTAGACATTATTTTTATCCTTTATGTACATATTTTTAATTTCATGGATGAAATCAAAATAATTTATATTAATTTGATGTTGTTTTAAATATATAACTTTTTAAAATATGGTATCATTTAAAGAAATATTGTTAAATAATTTATTTTATTTACAAAGGAAATATCGATGTTTTATATTCTTGTTCAACATAGATAATTATTGGCTTATGAGGAATTCTGAGAATGACTTGTATTGATTATTAAAAATATGTGTAATGTATACGAAGTGAAAGTAATGGGTTGGGTAAGGTTATATATAGACCCTAGATGTATCAATGGGTCATGTGAGAAGAAACATATGGACACATTATATGGATATTTAGTTTAAACCTACCAATTTACTAAGAATGATTTTTGTATTGAGAGGCCTTGATTGTTTGATTCATGATATCTTGGTTAAGATACCTTGATTTAATTGCCATTAATGTCTAAATTTATTCTTTTCATTTATTAAGAAATATGATTCCATTATCCATGTGATTAATAGGTTGAAAATAACCATTAATATTCATTCAAATAAAGATGTTGATTGAATGGAATATGTTTTTATTATCCACATTTTCATATTTTTTATTTCTTATAAAATCCAGATAGCTTTCACTATACACAACACTTTCTAAGCATCCGAGATCACCCTTTAGTAGTTTTACTTTCCCCTAGATATAATTAAGGATATTATGAATGGTTTCAAGGATACAATAATGTTTCTTATGATATATTTTTTAATATTTTCAACGTAATATGGGAATAAATTATGTGTCTAGTTCTCCAAGACTGCTATACTAAATGATCTTGGGTAGTGTTATCCATAGTATCTTGGGCCAATGCAATTAGTAAGTATTGGATATGGGTTACCAGAGTCAAGGTGTTATAAAATATTTCCCAAACACTTAATAATTGAATATAAAAAATTTATAACTAATTATTTTATAAAAACATAATTAAATAAATTTTGCATGATACATTTATCATAAATTATGAACACTTTTATAAAGTACATAATTAAATTCATAATTAAACATTCTAAAGTTTAAAATTTCCTATATATATATATATATATATAATTTTAGGATATATCCATATTGAAATCTGTGGTCTGCTTATTATAACTTTCAATAGAAAATCCACAACTTATGATAGATAATTTTAAATTACCATGTATATTTTAAGATATTAGTATATAATTTACTGATATTGTCAATCATAGGATATAATAGTCCTGATATCACCTAAGTGATTTGATGATTTTTTTGGGTGTAAACTAACATTATCATAAGATAAAATTTACCATATATTATGTTTTGATTTTTTTTAGAATATAAGGGTTATATTGAGTCACATGATATGATATAATATATCATATGGTGCAGTCTAATCAGAACTTACACAATCCCATGTCATAAATAAATCAATAATACAAATTATATATAGTTTCTCAGGATATAAAATATAATATCAAGATTATATAAAATTTATTTAATTTACAAAAAATAATTTCAAGAATCATGATTCATGGTAAGGCTATGATAACACTTAAGGGTTTCTAAGGACTGAGTAACACATTTTTGATATATTAGAATCTATTAAAATCTTAAAAACTAAAATCATCAGGCTATAAAAAACTAAAACCATGAAAAAACAAAATGAAAACCTTCACCTATGACTGAATATGGTTGTTACTATAGTCTTCAATCATATGCTTGATGAAGTTCCCTTAGAAGCAACAATTGGGTTCCCCCCTCCATGGTGTATCCATAGACCAACTGAATCATCAAATTCTTGGATGGGATATTCCTTACATCCATGGTATTCTAGTATGTATGGGTAAATGAAGTAGAAGAAGAACGATACAAAAAATAAATATTAGGCAAGGATTAATCAAACAATTATCGCAATAGGTACTACATCCTTTATATTTTCCCCAAGGACACTTCAAAAGACTCACAAGAATTTACCCACATGTCCACAATATACCAGTAAACGGAATGTGATAATAATTTTTTTTACCTTAAGTCAATTAAATTATCTAATGTTTTTTATCATATGAATTTTTTATGATAATGATTTTTATACGTGGAAAAAATCAAAATATTACCAATTAACATTCAACTACCATGAACAACAAAATAATATAATAAAAATTATAGAGTATTATTCATAATTAATTTTGATATAGACATGTCATAAAATATTATTGTACAAGGTATAAATAATAATATAACACCACATTATATAAAATAAAATTCCCAATACATAAAATATGCGTTTTATATCAAGGATTTTTTACTTTATGACATCATCATAACATATAATATGTTATGACACAAAATAAAAAAAGTGTATATAGGATTTATGGTATAACTCATTAAATAAGTTCCAAAGTAATCAAACCAACACTTTCAGAATAATTTTCCCCTCACATATATCAATATTGAGCCAATATTGTATTTTTACCTAAAATCTAGAATCAAGCATCCCAAAGTTAAACATTCCATTATAAATTAAAATAAGTAGTTTATATAAATACACAACCAAATAAGTAATTACCTATACTAAAAAAAAAATAATATAACTCACATAATATTAAATATCCACACATATAATAATAAAATAAACTAATGATGATTTTATACATCAGATCCTAAATACACAAGTAACTAAAAATAAAATGGAATAGATGATAAGACCTTATGACACACAACTCAAATTAGAATCCAAAAATTTACCTAGGAGATAAAAATACAAAATATCTATATGTACTTTGGTTACCTCCAAATCCCAATATCCTCAAGATCCCAAAATGGCCATGGAATATCATCCAATATAGAAACCATGCTACTATTACATAAATCAAGGATAAAAAACTATACACACACAAAAGTGTGTATGTAGGGTGTGATCTAGAGCCTAATATGATACCAATAAGGTTCTATAAAATTAATTTTATTTGAAAAACAAAAAATTGTTGTTTTAAATTAGATAATAAAACTAATAATTTCCCCTTTTATGGAGTTTGATGTTGAAAAGAATAACAATGCACTTATACATTAAAAAACAATTATAAATTGTAACAAATTTAATGAAATAATACTTTTGGGTTTTGATTTTTTTTGAAAATAATAATTTAAAAAACCTTGATTACATGGAGATAAATATCAGTGAAAGCCCATTTTATATTTCTTAATTATTTTTATTTTATAATAAAATTTTCAAATTAAAACAAATAGTTAATATCCTGGAATAACATCATTAGAGATGCATAATATATTACCACAAGTGAACATTATATAAATAAAATAACACAGAATTTAAAAAATCACTAATAATTCAGAAATAAGAACTATATAAAAAATATCATTAGAATTGATAATGATTAAACCACTAACATCAATACTGAAAAATAAATAATATATCAAGTTCAATATGATAAAACACTTTATGACATAAGGAGGTGATATTAATAGGATTGGTTGGACCTATATGTAAACATATGAAATAGTTGATGAATATTGTAAGCCCTGATTACTATGATGCATGCGACACTACACTTCAGGAATTAGTGAAACACATAAAGAAACACCAATGTGAATATTCGAAAAGTAACTATCTTCCATTGTATAGCCACAAACATCTTTTGGAGGTTTCCATTCCAAAACTGAAGTCTTATATCCTGAATTCTGAGTTTGAAGAATATAATAATTTTATTAATGTCAAAAATCTCATCTATGGGAACCTAAATCTATACAGGAACTTCAACCTTGACATGTATCATGCATCATAGTAGCTTCAACCTGAAGTTGAAGTATCATATTCCCGAGTTTAAGCCTCATTGATACTCATCTATCTTCTAATATTCCAAGATAGATCAACTGAATGTCCATAAGGAAGATTGAGACCTCTGCCTAGGAGGGGGTGTTAGAAATGATTGGATGTGGGTGTATTCGGTGCGCTAGAACTCTTCCAATTTTGTGACTCAGATGAAGGTGGTAGACAATTATGATATGGGATGGGTGGGCCTGAAAAATGTATACAAGAATCCTGATATAATTCATTAATTGCTTAGTTGATGGAGCCCATAGACCAGTTCCTACCATATAATACATAAAGAGTTCGACATCAGTCTAGGGGACATCTACATGATCTCCTAATCTCTTATCCTTCGAGAAATGTATGATGAATTCACCCTACAGAAATAAACCTAGGAATATATAGAAAGGATTCCAGTTCCAACCTATGAGTTTTTAGAAATAGCCTAGGATATAAAGAAGGAATACCCTTTCTTAAAGGGGGATATTTGTTCTGAAGCATGGATGAGTTCATTTCAAGAGCCAAAGGGGGAGGGTACCACATGAAATTCTCCCACAGGATATTCCATGATAGAGAAGTAGAACATTCCTAGTCAATTCTGGCCCACATTGGAGTATAGTGAGTATAATTGGTGGGGGTATACCATAAAATCTAACATACAATCCAAGACGTGCCTTGTAGACTTCTTAGAAATGCAATTAATAATCTATAATCCTCCAGTACACGATTCCAATGGTGATGTGAGGTCAAGGACATTTGTTATAGCCACCAAACAAGTAGAGGGAAAGAATATAGGATTGGAATCCCCTATCTTAGTGAGGATCCACCGGTGTATACTTCATGTGTACATTGGGAAAGACCTTTTTATAATTTTAGGTCCATTCTAGGTACTAAGGGGATGGGTTGTGGAACAATTTACCTCCTTCATTGTGTTGAGTTAAATCAAAGTTATTGGGGGCTAGTTTCTACCATTTATAGGTATTTTATATCATCCAAACCCTACCCCTAAATCATAGTAAAGACATAATGAGATGAATCATTTTAGGGAGTTTAATTTATTTACCTATGGAGATCCACCCATTAGGATGATCAGTGATGATGGAAAGGGTGGTGATAAACTGAGGTCATACTTGATCACCTTTAGAGATGGTGTACTAGTAACCCAAATTTATAGAGAGGATATATGTGAGGCCTATGATCTATACATATTTTCAGGAAAATTCAAGTGTCTACAGAAAAAAACTATAACTCCTCCTATGAAAATCTAATCATAAAGGAACCCAATGGCTGGCTGACAAATTTGAATTCTCACCATTGTTAAGGTGACTCAAGCAATAATAAATCTAACTTCAAGAAGTGCATCCAATGGTTTGACCTCCTGGTATGCCAAGTCTTGTATTTCATCATATCCCCAAGGGGTGTTGGTGAAGGGAGTTACACATATTTCATGTATCATGACTACTGTATGGGGAAATAATCATAGAAAGGATCTACCTATTCTAGAGAGCGACAGAGAAGAAGCCATGAGCCTGACCAAATGTCCCCATTCTTGTTTTATCTCAAAATTTATTGTCTAAAGTGTTATTCTAAAAAATATTGGTTCTAGGAAGTCTAGTATCCATTTTTAAGATGAAATCCGGGCTCTAGTTTCTCACCCTTATACTATAATAGAGGGAGCTAAAAAGCCCACAAAATTGAAGATTGTCAGGTCTGCTTCACAAAAGGATGGAACAACCTCAAATTTTATGCGGCTAGAGGTAGTTCAAATTTAGTAAAGTAGGCCTTCTGATTCTAATAACTTGTGGCTACTCCTTTATGTCGGGTTTCTGATTCAAAAAATTGGGGATGTTCGAGCCTCACCTATTGTCTACTTTGATGCTAACCCCATCGCGGTGGGAATATATATCTCGGAGATAGAGATTCCCATTTACACCACCGATGACTAGGTCCCAACCACAAAGTGGGTAAATGATATGCTATAATGAGGGATTTCTAAAGGGTTTGATGAGATGCTTACTGATGAATATGAATACCTCTTCAATCCTTAGGATGTAAGTTTTTATCATCTCTTTCTTTACTCATTCATACTGTTATTCCTTATTTTGATCAAAAGATCATTATCAAGAAAATTGTGACCCTGATTTATAGTAGGAAGAGGAGGAAATGTCTAGGACCTGTTCAACAAAATATGGATGGATATGCTCCCTTATGGGGACTAAGGAATTATCTCCCGATTCAGGGGATCTATCCTCAGGCCAGATGATGATGGAAGTAGATATGGTATGAGATTCTTCTCGACATCCACCTCTAATACCCATATTTTTGGAGATAGGTTCTATCTGTCCTTCATGAAAAGTGAAGGAATGAAGGATAATAAAGTTCTTGTCCAAGTGCATCATTATCTAGGGTAATTTTTTCTAACATTATTTATTCTTAATTTTCCTATAATAAATGATTAATCATGACCATGGGTTTTCAGACACACTTCTATATACTCTTTAAAGGGGATTAGAGATGACCCCCAAGAACTAAGGAGGACGTTCTAGATGTGGCGTAGGTTCCTACTGGTAAGTTTGTTCCATCAACAGGAGAAGCACCAAGGGATGATGCTACGTTTGCATCTACTCTGATTACCATGGAGGGGGAAGAGAATCCTAGTAATGAAAAATATGCATCATAAGGTGTAATGTTCCAATTACTGACTTTTTTTCGCCATGAGATTTCAGATTCACCACACACACTAAAGGACCCTGAAATAACTACTTCCGGTCCTGTCCTCACTTTAGAAGGGGTTATTTTTGATGTCAAACCATCCAATGAAGGTTGTGGTACTGATACTAATCCAGTGGGGTTGAGAGAGTCATACCTAGTAAAATCTGGGTGAATACTGTTGATGGTAGAGCCAAGTTGTGTGCTAGACCCAAAATCGTAGATGCCCGTACTAGTGAGGATAATATGAGGCTTGAAACCCTGTATCATGTAGTAATGGATGAACTTAATCTAGATTTTGATATCTTAGGCTCCCTTTATAAATTTATTTACTTTAATAGTGAATTACATAGACCTGAGTTTTTTATTTCTTGAGTTTTCAAGCACAATTGACCTCCTTTAATTTGATGTCTTACACCAAATATCAACTTGTGCATCTTTTTCCACAAAATAAATTATTGAGTATCTTCATGACCATGGAGTCCAAGTCCATTCTACTCTCATTATCGAGGGAGTAACAACTCAGAACCATGAAGTAAGAATCTTTGGAGGCCCTCAATCCTAGTCACTAGGAAAAATCAGGTGGATCTTCATTTTTAGGTGGTCCCTACTTAATGAACTGATATCGAGGATGCCATATAGGAATCCATTCCAACTTTTCATCCAACAAAGAGTGAGTGTGGTTAACTAATCTGGGTTTTTACTACATTTTATTCCTGTTAACCCCAGGATGTTAATTAGGGGTTCCATCTGCTCTCTAACACCATCTACTTTGGCTACCTAGCCTGAGGTGGAGGATTTTATTCTAATTTAGATAACTCTAGTAAGTAATGCTGACACTATTGGATATAGAGTGGATATGGGTTCCTCATTGAGTACACTGATCCAAAAATACATCACTCCATCTAAAATCAGTTCTAAGGGGGACTGGGAGACATAGGACTCACTGCGCACCCCATGTCGTATCATTTGGTGATATATATGGAAGATAGTATCAGAAACACCTTTTAAGACCTTCTATCATGAATTAATCTAGTTCCAACCCAATTTACCTTTCTCGGGTATAGTGGGTTTGATTACTGCACAATCCAGAATGAAGTAAACGTAATAATTTTGCAATAGGATAAGGATTGAAGGTCACAACAAGCTAAGATGTAGTTCATATACTAGTTTGAAGATCTCAGGACTATTATATCCCAGGAAGAGCTTAACTATGCCAAGGAGTTGTAGGATAATCAATGACTTCTTACAGATAAATATATTCAAATATTATGCCATAAAAATAACTAAATTAAATATAAGGAGATATTTTCTAAATATGTTGTTCCTTAAAGAGGGTCTGAGCACAAGTTGAGGGTTTTGTGGATGCAGAAAAGGATAAAACTTCAAGATGCTGAAGAGGAAATCACCACACAACTAGTTGGGTTTCAGAAATCTATGGATAATTATCAAGCCACAGTTCAAAATCTCAAGGTTGTTGTTGAGGAATGACTATAAAATTTTAAATAGAGACTACAACATGTTGAAGTGGATATTTATTTTAAAACATGAATAAAGATTGATTTTTTTGTTCCTTGATCATCTGTTTATGTGTTTCTATTCTCATAATAATAATAATAAGATTGAAAACTACTCATTTGATTGAATTTCATCTTTCCAACATGTTACAATTATAAAGAAAAGCATACAAAAGCTCAAATTTTTTCCTAATTCATTTTTTGTGCAAGGGAGCATAATTCAACTGTTTCTAGCATCATATGATATACCCTATAAAATTTGTGTATTTTGTTTCATAACCATAGTTTTTGGCTAATTCAAGATGAAAAATGACTTAGTGGGATTGAAATTGATTTTTCTTAGGCCACCCATTGTGGGTTTTCAGCCTAGGAAGTTTTGTGCCTCTTTTTTTCATTTCTTTATTTTTTCTTGAACCATAAAAATTTAAGGTATTGTGATCTATGACTGAATTTTATCGAATGTTCCATTTTTGGTTTTAAACCTGGTGAGTACCATGTCTCTTTTCTTGGGTAGTTTAGATTTCTGTAAGATGGAATAATGTGACTGGTGGTTTTGGTTGAACAACATTGACCATGAGTTAAGGAAGGATTACCCATGAATGGATTGCTGGAAAAGAATGTTTCGATGCACTTTAGATACCTGATAGGCAATTTTGAGTCATAATTTTGTGTTTTCTAGTTCTAAAATGTGATGTGATATAAACAAATAAGGAAAGACCACATACCATTTCCAAAATGTGGTTTCTATAATGATGTTTTCATTAGGGATTATAGATATAGAAGTGGTCTCTCCCAAGGATTAATGTTCCTCTGGTGGATAGACCCTTTTTGTGGGTGAATTATGAAAAGATAACTAGGGTTTTTTACTACATAGTCAAACAATGAAATATAATGGCTGTTAGGACCTTTTGGGTAGGTTACTTAGGCAAATCCATCTTGGGATTATTTCTATAAAGTCAGAAAAAGGTGCCTTTAAGAATCTTACATTCCATTACCAATGGCCAGGTAGTTTGTGATGTTATGGACTTATCAAGACCAAAAAGGCTGTTTTGTCAAGTGAAGGTGTATAATAATAAATATATAATCTTTATTGGAATTTTATATGATTGGGAAACCACTCTTATATGAAATTGGGTTGTGTAAATGAGGATAAATTATATTAGATGATTGATGTCAAGGGAGAAGGACCCTCCTTAAAAAGGGTTGAAGCATCATGCAGTTTATTGTCATGCAACTAGGACATGGACTATGCAGTTTAACATATTACATTAAAGAAATTGGGGATACAGTTTAAGGTCAATTAACTTTGTCCAAATGATTATTGTTTTTCCAATTTCCAAGAAATGTGTTCAAGAATTTTCCCTCATTTTTAGGTAATAAGGGGGGATGGTTATAAGCTATAATCTAGGGGTTTTAAGATCTAAAGAGTGGAATGGGATGAAAATTTCATTGGGGGTATTATAGAGATATAATAGGTCTCACATGGGGATGAATATACCACTAGTTGATAGGAATTTTTGTTGCGAGGCTTATGAAAATACAACTAGGGTGTATTACTACATAGTAAAATTGTATCATCCTATAGTTGATAAGCCCTTTTGTTGGTTGAATTATATAAATAAAACTAGGGTATTTTACTGAATAGTAAGAAAAAGGCATCCTTAGGGATGTGACATTCCACTATCGATGGATGAGGAAAGCTTATAAAGATTCAGATATCCCAGAAAAAGAGTTTTGTTTATGGGAAGAAAGTACCTGAATATGGGAGAAGCATTTCATATCAAAATTATCACAACTAGGGAGAAATTATTTCCCTATGCAGTAATGAATTATATTTGAGAAAAGAGGATTTTATTTTTATGTTGTGGACAGAACAAGGCATAGGACCTGAGCATCACTACATATCACGTCATAGTATTAATCAAGACACTGGTTGGTTTAGAAAAGTTTCCCTATACTAATTTAATTCTTGTGCAGAGAAGGGGATTTTGTTGAACATGGGTTCAAGAATGGGGTGAGAACCTATGTTGAATGCTGTTATATAGATATAAATCATACATAAAAGAATGGATGAATTTCTCATCTGGTGTCTAGATAAGGATATATGATCTAGGTTTCAGTACAAATCTCATTAGAATGAGAATCAATCCATATGTAGTTTTGAGAAATCATGCAGTTTAGTGTCATATGGTGAGGAAATCAACCATGAAGATTAACATCTTGCGGTAAGAGGGAAGGTGAATCGATGTGAAAAAGAAATATTGTGACTATACCAAAGACTATGGAGTTGGGTTTCACTGTGTATCATGTAATTTTAGGAACCAAGACACATATAGTTATGAAGTTTCAACATCGAATAAGAGAGATTTTAACCATATAGTTTAGTTTCATGTGGTAAGGATGAAATAGATGGTATTACAAAAATCATCTCATGATAGGCATATCATATTTGTGATATAAGGGTCCCCAATCTGGTTTCCCATGGAATAATATGCTTGGTATGTAGGGTAAGGATACATTTTAAGGTCATGTTCTAAAGATGTTGTCATATACCTTAACGTCACATGACTAGGGTGAATGTGTCTTGTATTTTTAGGTCATAGGGCCAGGACCATATCTTCTCATGGAAATGATGAGTTATGTAAGACTTATCAGGCCAAGGATTCACTGATGTACTTCAAATGCGAGGAATGAAATCATAAACCATGATCTTGGGGGTTCTTGGATCCTGAGGGGTGATATGGGACAAAATGAAATAAATTAAAAAAGACCAATGTTCCAAAATTAGGTTCCCAAAATAACGTTTTGATGCTTATGAAGATAGAAAAGGTCTCTCATGGGAATGAATGCATCTCTGGTTGAAATTCCATTTTGGTAGGTGACTTATGAAATGCCAACTAGGTCATGTTACTGCATAGTCAAACAACAACATACTTTGGATAACATGCCCTTTTGGTGGGATAATTATTCAAAGACAATTGGGGTGTATTACTGCATAGTAAGACAAATGTTTCTTTAGGAATCTGATATCCTATCGCTGATTTCCAAGGAAATGCTTATAGATATTATATGTTTCCCAAGATGAGTATGATTTGTGTAAGGAATATGTACATTCACAATGGAATAATTTAGACCATAATTTTTCATGGAGTAATATTTTTTTGTTTATATTTTGGGGATGGATCTTTCTATTTCCATGATGGGATCCTATATGAGGGAACTTGAGTTAAAGAGTCATGTAGAGATCTCTATTTATCTACAAGAGAGGGGTAATTTCTTTCTTTATGACTGGGCTCAGAACATAAGGTCTAGGAATCACTACACATATCATGAGATTGATAATCAATCCACACATAGTTCTGGTAAGGATCCCTATGAAGGTTTGACTTACACACAAGTCGGGGGGTGCATTTTTTGTTGTTGTGGATGGATCCAGGATTGTAGATCTTGGAATTACAACACATCTTGTGATGGTAGGAATCAAGACACATATAGTTCTCGAATAATGGTGTGGTGTGACACTAGCACCTAAGATTATGATCCACTCATGCATATGTTGAAATGTTATGTATTTTTATGCTATGAAACAAGGATGTGAACCATCTAATTTTACATCATGAAAAAAAGGCTTTTCCATAAGATTTAATGTCCTAAGACTATGATGTTAGGATATGTAGTTTTAATTCTTATAGATTAGACTATGTTTTCTTATAGTTTTGGGTTGCATAACTAAGACCATATAACACACTTTTTTTGGTCATGCCTGTAGGACCATGATGCTGTATAGTTTATCATCATACAAAAATGCTGTTAGTTTCATGAATATTATCATCTTGTGATGTGAATTATATGTCATGATTTTTATGGTCATGTGATACAGACCGACTATGTAGTTTAACTTTTTGAAACAGAGATGAAGTGTGACTTATCCCACATAGTATTTCTTGAGAAATATTACATTGGTAGGTGCCTTGATGAGATCTCTATCCATCAAGATCATGAAATAAACCCCATTAAAGTGTACATTATGTTTATAATAAGGATCCTCCCACTTTTTCTTAATATTTAAAGGCTTATTCCTCTGAATCATCGGATTCCTAAGAACCAAAAATAGTTCTCCTTAAAATAAAAACATAGGCATACCTTGTTGTGATAATACCATGCTATCTGATTTTGGTGGACCGCAATGTGATACAAGGTATATAATATTTTCTCATCGAATCTATCAAATTCATCAATCAATTTCTAGGATTTCTTATATATATATATATTTGATCACATATAGAAACATGAAGTGAGGGAAATTGGACTTCAATAAGAAGGAATTATTCTATTCCATATACAAGTGAATACAGGGTATCCCATGTAGCAGTACAGGTGGTAGTCCTTTATGCGCACAATGCGTGTACTATATTTTTGGGTTAATAATTTTTATCCTTATCTAGAATCTTCTGGAGTATGTTCTATAGGGTATTGTTGAATGCATATATCTCTCTGTTAGCCATTGTGTGATAGAAGGATAGGTTGTTGGTTTTTATATTATAATCCCGATACAACTTCTACAACTCAACAGAATAGAAATTGGTTTTATTTTGTTTCAATATTGTATGAGGGAAAAAATCTTGTAATTAATTAGATTTCATGATGTTGAAGATTATTTTATTACTAACTTATTTTAGGGGTATTAACTCATCCCATTTAAAGAAGAAGTAAGTAATAGTTAGGATATACTGGAAATGTTTGGTCATGGATAGAGGATACAGACCTAAAAAATCCATTCCCTATAAGGAAAATGGCTATGAGTATTCGGGTGTATGTAGAAACTCTGGTGGTTGATGGATTAACTTGGGATACATTTGGAAGGAATGAAACTTGTTGGGGAATTTTGTGAAATACAGAGTCATTAATAGCCATAAATATCCGAGCCTTCAAATTTGATTGGAAAGCCCAAACATTTAATGGTGCACTCCATAGGATCCTATATGTACTTCTTTCCTAAAATAAAATATATATTAATTATTGAGTCATAAGAGAATGAATCCATCAAATACTCATTTATAGAGTACTTTTTAGTTATTTGGGACATCCTAGAGAGTAAGGTTGGTCACTCTCCCTCATATTTGTTCTTTTATAGACCTTTTTGACAAGATTACACCATTGTGGAGGTATTCTATATTGGGTATCATCTAACTTGTGTAAGGATCACATGGTTTGGGGATGTGACTAAACTCATTGAATTCTTCCATGTTGACACAAACAAAAGGCGAGACCATTCAACAATTCACATTGATGATGACTGTCCCATACTGGTCTGGATATGCAAGATCCATGGATTTATTTTCCAATACATCATCATGGGAATTTTGTGAGCATGGGGCATGAGTCAATGTTGGTTCTGAAGGTAATTCTATAATTATTCCTCAGATATAGTCATCCAGAAGGATTAGTTCTTCTTTTCCAGTACCATAATCACTATGGATATGTTTGATTATTGAATCTGAATCTCCTTTCACTTATAAGCGTTCCATTTTCATTTAAAGGGTTAGTTCTAGATCTACAATTAGGTTATGATACTATTACTCATTGTTTGTACAACCTTCTAATAATAGGAAGGAGTAATGTAGGACTACATTTGATGGGAAGATGATCATGACTCCCAACCCAACTTTTTTTAATATTTGGGTCTTCCATTATCTTTCCTATTGGGGTTTTGGATGTACTGTCAATACATTTCTCATGTCTAGGGGATGTATTGAATAGCAAATATCTCTTCATCTAAAATTTTAGTATTTATCAACATTTATTTTGTAGATGGATGCTCTGTAAGGATGTCTATTAATACTTGTCCTTTAATCTCTTTCAGAGGCATGAACTATATGTCTAACTAATGCAAAAAAATAACCGCCATGCTAAAAATCTAGTGAACATAAGAAGACTAAGGATATATTTTATTGAGTTATTTCGAGATACCAAATGGATCTCATGGTTTTATATATAGTTCCTTATATTCTAAACCATGTATATTAACACCATACAACACTTCTCAATATTTGAATAACAAGTCTGAGTGTTAAGGATGATTCAATTGAGATAATAAATTCTATTTTCATTCCCAACGTCATTATTTTTTGTGAGGAATAAACATAATGATCTTTCCTGGGAAGTTACATATAGAATGATATTTTCCCCTCAATAAGTGGTATTAACACTGGTGGACTCAGATGATATTTTTGAGCATATCAAATGATTCCTAATAGTCATCGGTCCACTGATATGTGACCCCATTATTCATCAAACCAGTGAAGGGAAAACACTCTCTATGAGGTTTTAAATAAAGTTCCAAATGTAGAAAGGTGTCCCTAAAAATTCCTCAACTCTTTTAGGTTCTGAGGGGGTTACATTTTGACAAAATCCTTTATATTTTTAGGTGTTAATTCAATGTTAACATGGAATACAATAAAGCTAAGAAATTTCCCTAAGGCAACCTTGAAAGAATATTTCACGGGGTTTATATTCAGGATATTAAATCATAGTTTGTTGATTATGGTATCAAGATCATCCAACTAGTATGAACACTGCCGAGACTTAACCACTAGGTTATCGACATATAATTCAACAAACATTCTTAGAAAGGGTTTAAATATATGATGCAAGTCTTGTTAGTAGGTAGAACTAACATTCATTAAGACAAATGGAATTTAATAATAGAAAAATACTTCCTAAGGTTCCCTAAAGGTGTCTAATTATTAATCTTATTAGTCCATTCAAATTTTATTATACCCCGAATAAACATCAATGAAGGATAGGTCTTGATATCAATCCATTTCATCAATAAGTAGCTTTGTGATTAGGACTAGAAAATCATCATTTAAATAGTACCGGTTGAGATATCTAAAGTAAATAAAGACCACTATTTACCTATTCTTCTAATTTACCAGGACTATATTGGTTATCCATGTTAGATGTCAAACTTCCACATGAATTTGGATTTGATAAGCTTATAAAATTCAGCCTCAATTTCAGAGGTATGTGTTAGGTGCATATTTCTGGACACTTTTTTGTAGCCTTGGTGGTTCTTTGGAAACCCAAGTGGTGAGTGACCACCTAGGGTTTGAGGCATGGAATATCTATGTAATTACATGTGAAATTTTCCTAATATTTCTTCAAAAAATAGGTGTATACATATTTTTCTTCGAAAGACATGTCTGCATTGATAAAACTGGTCCTTGGATCTTCTCTTGAACCCAAATTTATTTCTTTGAGTTCATCAATGGTGGAAGAAACACCTACTGCAAATACTAGAGGGGAATCCCTATGGTCTTCCTCCTCTTCCTATTTTCGTCTCTCTTCCACTTATTCCTTACTCTGAGGGGGAAGTTTGTAATGGTGGAATTTTTCCAGAGTTAGAAGTGGAGTAAAAAATTTGACAACTGAAAGATGAAACTACTCCCTTTAACCCCATTGACAATGCGGAGGTCTTTTTGAAGATCCTTAGGGGCTGGAGTGAGGGATGAAGAAGGATAATCTTCATCCTATTTTGTCTTAGTTGATGAGGTGGGGATCTGTTGGGGCTCCATGGATGGAATGAAGGAATTTTCATCCACTATTATAACACATTATGTAGTGTCTGTGACCTTTTCAGCACTACCAAGAATAGTTTTCATGAAAGATACCATGAATGTTGTTGAATATGCACATGAATTTGGGTCCATTCCATAAATTTAATGGATTTGTATCACATATTATTCACTAACATATTTGAAGGGATTGGATGGGGTCATTTCCAGACCATTTAAGGCTATGAACTGAGAAAATGTGTCATCCATGGGATGTTTCTCTTTCCTATGGTTGAATCCTACATCAATATACCAAGTTTTGTATGCTTTTAATAGGGATTTATCACCATACAACATCCTAATTTGGCCATTAATGCAATATTTTAGGAATTATAGGTATGATGATGGGATTTCCACATACAAGTGAAACCATGGTCTTCTTAGAAAAATGTTTAAAGTTGTGTCTTGAAAAAAAAATCAGAAATTATGAGCCAGATATATGGCCCCCAAAGTGGTCTTTAAGATTGATTCCACTTAGAGGATTTCTCTCTCTCTAGTCATAACGTTGTAGCATCAAAGTGAATGGGGACAAGTGGGCCTCATATAAAATCAGTAAAAAAATTGTTTGATCTAGAATAAGTTTGAATATTGATCCATTATCAATGAAATCTCATCATATAACAACTTCATTTATCTTTCCAGATACATACAAAGGTCTGATGTGTTCTTTTATAATGGAATATTTTCCCTGCTCTATGAAAGAGAGGATTATGTGGAATTCTTTATGATATATCTCTATATGATATACTTCAGAAGTAGAAACATCTAATTAAAATTATTTAGGGATAATAAAGGCCTCTATAAGCAATTTGAAGAGGTATTTTGATAGAAAAAAATCATCTGGGATAGAAAAATTGGTCTGGACTAGGGACAAATGCTTCAAAATTTCATACTTCTGGGCTGAATATCTACACTTTCCAGCATAAAGATGCTATTTTTAGGATATTTAGGGATTTAAGTACTCAATTTAGTTAGTTCAACATTTAGAATAGTAATTTAAGTAACTTCTGTGATTGGTGGGTTAAGTTGACCTGGTCTCCCTGTATGCTGAGGTTGATTTGGCGATGGTGTCACCTTTAATTGATCTTCTAGTATGATCATGTTAGGGAAAACCCTATCATGTTTGGGGGAACATTATTACTCCTACTAAGCTTCTTCGAGGGATCTCCTATGAGTTTTATCCATGTATAAAATTTAAGTAGTGATGTGGCCAAAGTATCTAATTCCTCTATGACCCCATCTTCCCATGTATCCTTGAACCATGCAACCTCTCCCCTATTCCCAAATTATATATAGGGAATTCAGGTTCTTGGCTACACTAATCATCCAATAATTGACCCATTAAGTGAATAAAATTAATGCAACCAAATATCAAATTATTTTCTAATGGGGACTCCATCTAGTGGGTTAAATCTCATTATTCCATTTGGTGGGGTGGTACCCATTCTATGACTGAAGGCATGAATTCTGATAGAGTTAATGACAACTTCATCCATGGTATAGACTCATCTTCCCATGCTATCTTCCTACTCATCCACCCATTTAATTTCTTATAAGAATGGATTTGGGGGGATTGTGGTGTCTATGGATTTGGCAGTGTCATAGAGGAAGTGGTTGGGGGTATAGTTGGCTATTTTAATTATGCTCGAAGGATAACATAAGTTTGATTGATAATATTTCTGACAATCCAATCAATGAAATTCAGCATACCTTTGTTAGAAACTTCCTTCTATTCACCCTCTTTCTCTATATTGGCGGGAGAAACAAATTCCACCTATGTTGGGGGATTTCTGAGATTTACCTATCCAAAGTCCAACATTTTTTGTATGATGTATTTGAAAATAAATCATTCCTAAATAGTGGGACCTAATTTTCACTGGAACTGGAAATTGTTTGGGAGATCTTCAAGACCAAACTGATTAGTCCCCTTGGGCTTTTAAAACTTGAGAAAGTATTTTTCGAAAGCCTCAATGAAGTATCCAGGGAATTGGTCATCTTGAAGAAAATAAACCTTGTACTTTATCTAACAAAATAGTTTCTCCTCTAATCCCTTTGATCGTCCTGATGAGGCATACATTATTTATAAAGCTCAAGAGGAGGTTCCACATCATATGGAATGGGTTTCGGAACTTCATTTCGAATAGGGGTTGGATTAAGAATAACAATGGCAACCTATGATTTTCATGTTCTATTCCACTGAGCTATTGGAATTACTCTTGATTAAGCCTTAGCATGAAATATGAAATATTCTATTTTTTGAACTATTATAGTGAGATCCCAAAACCATCTTGTGTATTTTTAAGGAATGAGTGGTGTATATAACACATCTTGGAGGTTATCTATATAGATAGACAAAAAATATTCATGGGGAAGCTATATGTTTAGGGATTAGGTCAACCCTTTCCATCAAGAAATGAAATCTAAGACCATCTCATTCTCCCATTTTTTGTATTTTGATAGGTCAAAGACTATTTTCCTCTAAAACATTGAGTTTAATTGAAAGAGAAAATATTTATGAAGATCTTCCCATACCATGATTTACTAATTTGGAAAATCGGAAAACTATACAAAGGTTGGACCTTGTAATGTTTATACAAAACATCTGTGTTTCACTACTTCTTGTTGTACAAGGTTTCCCATCATGGTATCATTGTAGGACTTGAATGGAGTCAAATTCTTCTCTAGATCCACCAAAAAATAAAAAATTGGAAATACGTGGTTCCAAAAAAATTGTGGGAGAGGGGTTGGATCCACCCATTCAGGGTAAGACCTATTTTCTGGATGCACTAGAGCACACCATTCTTTCGTTGCTTCCAATCGAGCTGTCAATGACTCAATAGTATTGAGGGGAACTTAAGGGATGCATGGATGAAAAAGAGATTGGGCCAGGAAAGGAACATGTAAAGAAATCTGTGGAATCTCTACTCATACATGTGGTGGGATCAAACATGGGATGGTCTATGGGGATGTGTCTGATTCAACCTTGGTCTTATACCCTAGAAAGGAATCTCCTTATATCCCACTTTTTGGGGGTCTACATATACTAGTCATTGATCCTACAAGTTGAGTGGATGTTCTGATTCCACTTTAGTTACTGGGGTGAACCCTCTTTGTTGAGGTTCACAAGTTGGGAGGGAGAGTTGAGGCATTGTTTGCAGAACATATCCGGCTGGAATGTTGCCTCAAATTAATTCTGTGTTGAGTCTTCCCAACTCATTCATATCTTCCCCATGATAAAAAAATATATCCTCGAGTGTGAGTGGTTTGTCCAATTTGGGATTTGGGTGATGCTCAACATTAACTCTACTATTTTCTTTAGTTGATGATCACTGAGAAGGTAGTAATGAATTGGTATAGGGAATCCCAAAATTCATGTCAATACTCTGGTTTTGGCTATGTACAACTCCTTGGATTATTTTGGTGTTGAATGTATTATGAATAAAAAATTCGTCCTATTTCTTCTCTATATTATCCTCATGTTTGATAGGTTATTCAAGGGTAGTGTTTATTATATTCAATGTTGTGTAATCTATAGAAGTAATTTCATTAGTCTCATTGAGAGACTACTGTTTTTTTCACCCTCTACATGGCCTCATCCTTTTCACCACTGGTCCTCTTAGAATTTTTTGGTGAATGATAATCTGAATATAATTTCTGAACAATATTTTGTGCATGTTCCTAGGGAGGACACTAGGTCATGGAATAGAAAAAACTAGGTTGATCTATTTTTTGATACTTCCCCTAATTTGGAGAATACTAAATTTTCTTAAGGAGGATATTTTTAAGGAAAAAAGCATCCAGCCTTGAGGGATAAGACTATTCCCATTCTACCTATATAATATTTCAGTCTTGGATTTATAACCTCAAAGTTTGTGTTAGAAAATAACCATCCATATAAGCTGGGGTTTCTTTTTAATTTCTATGGATGATGCTACCTCGACTACTTTATTTATTTTATGGAGACGTGTCTGAACATGTGTTGGATTCATGGTATGACCTGAATCTGAGATACCTGATGCTGAAGACATTTTTACCATTTGAGACATTTGATCTATATGATAGTTGAATTACCTTAAGATTTAGGCTTTCTCCATATTCTCAGATCCCTAATGTAAAATTATTTTGATGTATCACTCTCTTATGGGCCGATGTCCATGAGAGTTGGTTGAAATTTGTTTCCTGAGTGCACCATTTGTCATGAACATAGTCTATTTATTGAATCCTGTATGAGGCTATGACATTACATTATGTCACATTTAGAGGACATTGATGAATGGAGAACATAGTGAAATGAATCAATCCATCCTCACCCCATCCTTTTATATGAACACTATATGTGGAATCTGTGATCAAGTGATGCAATTCTTTTAACAGGTTAAGACATGCATGCTAAAAGGTTCCTTATTATCTTCCAAATTTTGGATGTCATGTATTCAGGAGAGCTTACAAGTGAATATATTAGTGTATTCCTTTTATTACCTTAATGTTTATTATATATTCATCATAAGGTAATAATTGTTTCCTTTAATTGATGAAGAATGTTCCATATATTGAGGGGGATGTGCACACAATCCTCAAACAACACCTCAGAATGATGTATTAGAGAGTGGATAAAGGCTGAAATGTGACTAGTATGTCATCTTTATACAAATTTCTCCTCATGTTAAACATGTATTATTAATCTTTTACTAGATTCTACACAACCTTGTCCAACCAAAGTATACGTTATACAATTTTTTATTATAATAAACAAGTTCGATAGGGACTTACCATATCATATTATAAAATAGTTGTTCAAAGGGTGGTTCAGAGAATGAACATCAACATAGGATATATTATAAATTTTAAAGGGTTTAAATTTTCAATGATAAGGAATCAAGCATGATTGGACTCATTTTACCAAGTAAATCATTGTAGGAGGGCTTTCTCATCACTAAATTTCCAAGGAGAGGACCTCATTGATGAAGTGAAATGGAGTTATAGGGAGGACTAACATAATGAATTGAAGTATGACTGTGAGGTGAGTTCCGACAGTTTATTCCCTAGGGAGGACCTTCAGGTTGGACAATATCAAGGGGAGGTCCAACTTTCAGTTTGATCTTCTGGACACACAGAGGGATTATGTGGCTCTCATCAGGAGATATGCTCTTGCGATCGATCAAATTATTGACATGAAGTAACCCTTAATGGTGATATGTATGGGGAGGACCTCTAGAAATACTAATACTATTATTGTAATTTATTAATGGAAGGGTAAGATCCCGAGCTTCCATAGATAATCATTTGAGGTCTTCAATAACTCCATCATTATGTAGAGTTGGTCGTAGACTGGATATTCATTTTCCATTAAGATCTGGAGAGGATTATTTTTTGATGAGTTATTATGAGAATAGGGATAATTTCTAGGGAAAATAGTTTTAATACATATAATATTGTTTGGTTATCTCTTGTGTTGATTTCATAACTTTCTATTAGGTTTCTAGAATATTGTAAGGGGTTTGGGCCTACCTTGGAGTGGCTATTGGAACAGGCCGATTACCTCTAGTTGGAATAGGGGCATGGACTCAATATGGTTATCCATATATCATGGAGGAATTTGTCCCATTCCCCTCCTTAATGAGAGAAGATATTTTTTTATACTCTAGAGTGAAATGTTGATGATTCACCCCAATTTTGGGGTCAAAGTTGTGTATCTTCTCTAGAGTGACATGTTGACGAGTCACCCCAATTGTAGATACAAATTTTCATTTCTATCCCCTTCCACTTTGGCTTATTTATTACATCTAGGCATGGTTTTAGGATCTGGTAAGGAACTTTCATATACCATTTTACCATTTTCAATTTTTTTGGTAACTCCAGTAGCTAAAAAAAGGATATATTTCCATTGAATGGACAGAGAAGGTGTGTGTACCTGCTCCTCTAATCTATTTCCTATCGGTATATAATGACAGTACTCAGGGGAGGGGGTAGTGATTTGGGTATTCCCATTGTTTTTAATAGGATTCATCATCTGGTTTCTCTAACTGCTACTAGATGAGGCTACTGGAAGGCTTGATGGATGCAGTTAGGTGTGTGTGCCTGCTCATGGTGTACCACCGAATTTGATTGGTGAGCTTTCTAAGTGTGGGAAGTTATTTTTGCATCTATAATTTTTCCACCATATTTGGTTAGAGGTATTAATTAGATACTACCATACAAGGATACTGTAATTTTTTTTGGTGTAGGTAGATATTTATCCCTACTCATTCTTTGCCATTGAATTTGATTACTGTACTTGGTTGATGTTGATAGGTGTTTGTTCCTGCTCATGATTTTCCACCAAATTTGACTAGAAGAATTCTTAAGGGCCAATAAAGGTATGGCCCTGATCCATATTCTCTGATTTTCCCCCTCAATGATACTTCTTACATTCCCACATCTGAGTGACCTAGAATAAACTCTTGAGGATAACAATGCATCACACTGAGGGTTTGTTGCTGTGAGACATTGGCGACGACAACTACTAGAAGGAGCCCTTTAGAGGGACCCCTATAATGTTTGAGTCAGGCTGTCAGTGTAATATTGAACAACCTTACTAATATATGGTAGAATTTTATTGCTAAATTCTGAGGATAGTCTCCAAATGGTTGGATATGTAAATTTGTGTTGCCTACTTCTGGGACTCCAACCATTGATGAGTGGATGACTGGAGGGGTTTCATAAGACAAAGGACCAGTAAATCATCCTCCAGAGTTGAGGGAGTACCATTTTTGTGGTAACCCTAAACCAATACATTTGAAACCTAGCATTAAATATACTTAGAGGGTGATAGTGTCCACTATTTAGTTTAGGACTCATCTTGGATAGTGGCTGATGTTTATATCTACTATAAATAGTATGATTCCATATTGATCAAAGGGAGATATGGTTGAAAGTTCCAAAAATATATGTGATAAAAAAACAATAAAAACCTTTAAAATTATCATATAAAGAAAAATACATTCATAATTTATTGTCTTGATTGGATCTCTCTCATTTTAAGTGAGAATGAGACCTGATAGGTGGGAGACACCATTAACATTGTTAAGGATTCATGTTGGATTTACTATTTTTGATTCTAATGAAAACATGTTTTCATGTTTTGTTCAAATGTATTATTGTGTGGGTTTAAATGGTTGGAAAATAAATCACATTCTGTTCACTATTTTCTAATGTCCTCTAATGTGTTTTTCTTATGGAGCTGAAAACACCCAATGATTCCCTTATTCGAGTTGTTTCACAAAAGTTATTTCTAAACGCAATTGGTCATTATAAAATGGTCCCAATCATTATTAAATGATCAAATTGGTCAAGACGATGTGTGTTTGATCTAATCACACCCTTTTGGGGGAATTATTACCTAATTTGGGACACTCTTAAATATTTATGACATATTATCAAATCCATCAATAATTCCCAAGCATGACGTGATTCACCATTTAATTAACAATAAAATATCAAGAGGAATGGATTTAAAATCATCTGTATGTATATAAGGTTCTTAATAAATAGAGAAATATGTATTTATCTGAGGTTCTCCATCGAAGGTACCATTTTTTATATGGGTGAAAGATATTTTGTTCTTCTATTATTAAGATACTGGTTTTAATCCACAAAGAGGGGTACTCTATATTTTTTCATCATCCAGGGGTATGGGAGTGGTTTTGATATTGAGATAGGACTCATAAGATGATTTTCCTATTTATATTTGTGAAAGGAATCAGAAACCATGTAGTTTTGTGCGAGTTAATGGGAAACATCCTTCCTTTTAAGGTTATGTGATGAGAACCAAACAGTTTATTTTAACTTCATATGATAAGGATGTCTTGGAAAAAGGTTTCTAGTCTATATTTGGGGTGGTACTTACACCAATGAATCCCATGGAACCTAAAAGGGATGTTGAATCATAGGTTAGACATGACCCTACAACGAATGTTCCATAGAGGTAATCTTTGGTTGATTTGGGTTGTTGGGTTTGGACCTAAAGGATGCTTCCTACATTTCTCATTTGGATGGGAATAAAAGCACACATAGTACAAATGGGTTGAGGAACCACACCTATGGAGGTCCTAAGAAGGTTTGTATCATTGGGAATATATCCCTTTGAGAGGTTTGAGTTGAGATTACACCAAACAGGAGTCCCCATGGAGTAGTTCCATTAGGAATTCTATCAAATTATAGAGATTTGGAGATTTGGTTGGGGATTAAACCAAAGAAGAATCCATAATGGTTGGATACATGGATTTGAGGACCCACACCTATAGAATCCCTCTGAAGGAAGGTGAGAGGAATATCAATAAAATTATTCTTTTCTAATACATGCATCCAGGAGTATGGATTTTATAATCATGGATAACCTATAAGTCCATATGAGTCAATTTTAAATTTGAGAAACAAGAGGAAGTAAAAGATATGGAAACCTGTACAGTTCTTCTCCCGCTTGTGGAAGAGGCTGGGGCTATGAGAGAAGAAGAAAGGGATTTCATGTTCCGGTATCCTATCCCGTTTCCTTACCAGGATAGTCACCTATAACTAATAACCTAGATACAAACTATAAGAAATTCCAGGGGCATACTCTGGGAGGTATTCCCTGGTCCTAGTTCTAGATAAGAGAGGATGATATGGAATTGATCCCCATCAAAGGGAAAAGAAAGTGTGATCCCTCCCTTACCATCTATAATTGAATGTCCCTTTTCTTATAGATGATGAGATAAGGAAATAGTACTAGTATTTATATCAATGACAAGGAATTCCCTAGAGAATTCCCTAAGGTTGGGGTCCTCATGACCAAATGGAATCATAACTTCATTCACCCTGAGGACCTTGACCTTTAGGCTAGAAAATTACATGACACATTTGACCAAAATAATGCATAACTGAATAAGAGACTTGATAGCATGTCTTTCAACATGGGTTTTAAAATACAAAGGATTCAATGGAGGCTTTGATCTAGTGTCCCTCCTATTTGAGTTCCAAGGAAGGAGGTACCCTGCCATTGGTTTCATGAAATAGGGCTCGAAGGAGGCTCACATATGTGAATTGTTAACGAGACAAAAGAAGTATATTAGAAGGTTTGACCTGTGCGTATCAGAAATTATTTTCACAAGGTAGGATTGCATGAGATAGAGGGAAATTCTAGAATACAGATAACCAAGGAAATGTCCCTTAGGCATGTAATTTCTCTATACCCATAGGGTTTACTCTAGTGTCCCTATAGGGGCCTCATACATGTCTCGGGTTTGGAAATAGAACTTTGTTATAGTCTCTATTTGTTAGGGAGGGTGTGGCTCCTTGCGTATGTGTTTTTTGTTTCAAATGATTAATGTAATTTGATCACACTATCCCCTTTAATTCCCTATCCTCTAAGGTTTTGGAAAGAAAACTGGGTGGTTTTTAGGGTCTGGGAAAAAAACTAGGGAAATAAGAGATTAGAGGATTTTGTAGGCTTTTTCATCATTAAAATTAGGAGCTACATGTTTATATTTATAGGAAATATTTGGATCTTAGGTGAGGGGGTTGGTTCATGCTGGTGGTCCACACAAGTGGTGAAGGACCCCAAAACACCTTGATAGGGGAGGGGTGATTCAGGGAGTCAAATTTTTATTTTTAAAGTTGTGGATCTCTTTCCCACATTGATAGGAACCTGCTAAATCTATCAAACAAATAAAAGTAGGGAGATGACACAACACTTTTACATGTTTCACCGCAAAGGGATACATCCAAAAAGTATACACCAATAGTGTGTCGGTTGTAACTAATTCCACTATAATTCAATTTCTGTGGATTACAAGGTTTGGGTACAGTCACTCTCTCTAAGGCACACTGCCTTTACAAATGTTCAGGGATAGCTCAGTTTGTCCCTCGGGTCACTCCCATTGACTCCCCCTGGTTCACTGCTTGGGTGAAGTCCCACTCAGTTTATAGACATGAATGTACCTTCAATAGATTTTCATTGAAGTCTTTATCTCTGTTCAGCACGAGACACTACTGGCATCAAAGTCCTAGATTGATGCACTTGACAACACTGAACCACTGAACCGGATAATCAAAACATGTAATCAGGTTACACAAACAATTATGTGGAACACCTACCCTTTATGCCCAAGATCTCACTTTTGCGTGAAATATTTTCTTTTCGCACAAAAAAAATTTCATGAAAAAATACCCTTTACGCGCAACTTAGATCTTTTATGCACATATTTAACTTTTACGTGGAGCTTCTACTTTTCCGTGCACCATCTCCTTTTCCATGAAATAATAAATTTTCTACGCAACTCCCTTTTCACACACCTTTTACGCACATCAGAACATGGATATTTTCTGAGTCTTCCGTTGTCCCAAATGAGGGGGGCCGTATCTTATATTTAGGTTTCACTGACCCCTACGCACAAAACCCACTGTGTGCGCAAATCTTTTTGCGCAAGAACCATTTTTCGTGCAAATCTCCCGATTTTTCGTGCACCTGATGCCTTTTACATTTTTCAACGTTCTGATCCTGAAACACCTTTAATGTGAATAAACCAACCTTCTTTCATGATTTCTTGAAATCCATGTTTTTCACGCACCACTCCAATATTTCGTGCAAATCAAGCCTTTTCCATATTTTGACGTTCTAATCCTAAAACATTCCTTGCGTGAAATTTTCCAAAACTCATAAAATATTGTACACAACTTATTTTTCCAATCACCTATTTCTCTATTTTCTGATTTTCAGGCCCAAAAATTTGGAAAACACTAGGAAATAATTCCACCTTTAAAACAGTTGTCTTCTTGAATTGTATGATCCATTTCCTATTAAACATTCTTAACTTCAAAGGAGTATTGACAACAAACACAAATCAAAATATATTTTTTTCATAGAAAGGTCATGGTTCTAATAGGTGGGTCATGTGGGGTTGCTGGGAACACTTTTATGGGCATACGTAGTGCCGTTAGGTGCATAGGTAGGACTTGTGCACTGAAATTATTTTATTTGGGCCTATATAATAAGACTTAGGTGAGAATGAGATCCTTCTTATGATTCACTTATTTTCTTCTTTAGGTATTTTACTCCAATAAATTTTCATCCATGGGATCAAACAGATTGTCAACATATATTTAAAAGAAGTTGTGAGGATTAATGGGGTGCCACCTTAAATTATTTATAATCATCATCCAGTGTTCACATATAAATTGTAATGAATTATTCAATATACTCTAAATATTTAATTGAATTTTATCATGGTCTATCACTCCCAAACTGATGGACAATATGAAAGGACCGTTCAGATTATTTAGGATATGATCAGAACATGATCAATGGAATTTAAAGGTGGATGAGATTAAAAACTCCCATTAGTTGAGTTCTCAAACAATAATTAAGTATTCAAATGGCACCATATAAATATCCATATGGGAAGTGATGTAAAACTCCTACTTGTCAGGATGATTTTGGTGATAGAAACTTACTTGCTCCTGATCATTTTCAAGAGAATACATAAAATATTTATTCCATCTAATAACATTTAAAAGCTTCTAATAGTTTACATACGATCTATACTAATAACATTCAAAGGGACTTGGAGTTTGATGTTGGAGATAAAGTCTTCCTTCAGATATCACCATGGAAGAGATCCATGTGATTTAGAAAAAAGGGAATCCTAGACTTATGTATGTTGGCCCCTTTGAAATCATTAGTCATATAGAATAAGTGTCCTATCAACTATAAATTCCAAAACATATGGCTCTATTTCATGATATTTTCTATATATCCCTCTTTAGGAAGTACATCCTTAATCCCCCACATGTGATAAATCTGGAGGTGATACAACTAGAACATGACCTCTCTTATAAGGACCATCCAATGGAGATCTTGGATCGTAAAGAAAAATTTCTATACAAAAAAGAAAACTCACGTTGTCAATTGTTTTTTGAAGTAACCATAAGTATGAATGAGAAACTTGGTAACAAGAGGAAATAATGAAACATAAGTACCTTCACCTATTATCAATCATGAATATGAGTTGAAATTACAGGGAAAAAATTTATAAAGGGGTGAAGAATGTGGTGACCCTGCTTTTTTAAATGATATTTGTTTATTGATAAAATGTGTGTTATATTATATAATATCAAACAAAACCTTAAATAATTAATAAATATCATTACATTAATCAACTATAAAATGAATCAAAATTCAAAACATTATAATTGGAAAAAAATATAAAATAGAAAAGCTAAAATGGGAAAATATGGATCGTACCAATCTTCCAGAATCATTGCCCCCATGACCAGCACTATAAAAATGAAATAAAATATCTTTAAACCAATCTAAATATTAGAAAATGAAAATATAACCTTATGAGGGATTATAGTGAATATTTATTGAAAGAGTGAAGTGGAATTAATAGATAGAATTGTGACTGTTGGAATAGTAATATGACCGTTGGTTAAATATGATCATTGGCATATTTTAATGTTGGGAACAATATCCATTAGTAATAATATAATCATTATAACTAGTGTTTATAATTATCAATGAAAAAGGATAATTTATTCAGAAAGAAGAAATGATGCCCTCATATAGTCATGCCATTTAAAGCTTATTTTCAGAACATGGGAGGGAGGTGGAATCCCTAGGTTTCTCTCTTGACCAGGACCAAGCCAAGATTCAATAAGTGATGCTTTAAAAATATCTCCTATCAGAGAAGTTCAAGTTAGTGTAGATCATCACTTGGTTAATGTTATATATGCAACCCCATTAAACTACCACCATCGCTCACCATACCCTTAGGGTGTACGTGGGTGTAATATGGGGTTACATGTCCATTACATAGTTATATAATGTAAAATTTACTATGTATTTATTTTTATTTAATCCATCCCATATTGATAATAATTTTTTCTAAGAAAATATATTTTTAAGTTATATTAATTTGATAAATTGATTAATGGATGAAAATAAAACATAATTGTATTTTTATAAAATATACACAGTCTAATAATAAACATAGGTATTATAAATAATATTTAGAGACTTATTATGGTAAATTAAATATTTTATTTTAAATCATCATATCAAAATTATGTTAGGATTTTTTTAAGAATACTATAAAATTATTTATTTTTCAATGAATAGTAAAAATACAATTTTGGGGTTTTGGTATGTTTTATGAATTCATATTTATTTCACAATGATGTAACAATTAATTAACCACAATATACCACCTAAAATATTTTATTTTATTAATATTAAATATTTTAATAGCTTTTAATCAATTTCCATACTTATAAGTTTATTTCCAAAGTCTAAAATTGAAAATTTGATTTTAAAAATATTATTTTGCATAAAATTTACTTTTCCATGTTCAAAGAGTTATTAAATAATGTTTTTTGTTTCTAATATATTAGAAAATCCTAAAATGTGACTCAAATTTACAAAACCATGGGTATTCCAATGGTTTTTCATTTTCCACAACCTATATATCCAAGACCTATATCTTGAAATTATTAATCAATTCCTCTAATTTTTCAATAAATAACCACCCATATCACCCTTCCCCTATACTTCTAATCCATACTACACAAATTTATGGTCATTTTTTATCCCAATGAGTCCCCAAATATATCTTTATTACCCCAAGGATCCATTCTCAAGATTTTGGAGAAACTCTTCAAGGTAAGGGAATTCTCATTATCTTCTTTTCCATTCAAGTAATTGTTTTGTGTATGTCTTATAAAGGGTATGTTACTTCCTTTTATTATGATTTTTATCCTAACATTACTGAAAAAATATTTTTTATCAATGTGAGACCTTCATTATCTCTCCTTTTTCCCTTTTCTTAATCCATATTTTATACCCATCATACTGCTGAATTTAATTCTCAAATTTCTCTATTTTACTCAAGAAATTCTTATATTGTAAATACCCAAAACATTTATTTATCCATTGGATTTAAACTAGATGATAATTTAATTTATTTATTTTGGGATTTACATATTAAAAACCCACATACACTTTACATGGGTTAAAAATGTGGTTATAGTGAAGCCTTTAAGAACATACATACTCAATGATTTTATATAAAACCCATACTTTGTTTTCCTATGATTATTGAAAAAATGATTTATTATGATCAATTTTGATCACATAAAATTAATAAATATAAATTATGTTTCATTATATTTATATAATTCATTGGGTTAATAATTTAATCTCAGTAGATGACATGTTTTATGATACCATATTGAATAACCTTAGTAAGTTTTGTTTGTGACACCTTGGTGATAAACCGTGGTTATATGCTAATGAATAAATCATTTTTATATTATAAAAAAATTTACATGTTATGATTAATTTTATTTTTATTATTATATGCCTCATTTTCTATTTACTATGATATGTTTTTATACATCATGTTCTTATTGATTTTCTTCATGATCACATGCTAAATGTATCCCTTGTTTATTCCCTTACTAGGTTCATGATCACCCATTTGCTTTGATGTTCATATTCATGATATGAGACACAATAAAATTAAATTAGGGTTAATAAATGAGTAATAAATTCAAATGGATAATAATAATTATTTTTTTTCTTGTATTATGTTCTAAATTTCCATGAAACTAAACTTTAAATGATCTTGTGTTTTGTATAATGAAACGTTTATAAAATAAAAAGGTAGGATGAAACAGATAAATATTATATAATTAGTACATAGGTAAAATTATTTCATAAATATCATATATATTCCTTATATACATCATCATACCCAACCGTGAGAGGTGGTAGTGAAAAAACAAATGATATCGGTAAGTGATACAGTATTCCACAATACACACGAATGATGATTTCATAACTCATTTGATAGAAAAGGAGATGATTTTAGATAATTAACTTAACATAAAAACATATAATTATATGAAATATAATTATTTTATTATATCGTCATGGTTTAGTAATAATTTAAAGGGCTTGAGGATGGAATAATATAAAAATTCTCTTTAAAGAATGTTACATCTTATTCAGAAAACCTCCTTTTGTTTGCACCGAAAGTCATACTAGGTTGGATTTATGAAAAAATAAGAATTATAGGATGATATAAAGGATCTTGGAATGTAATTTGTTTAGTTATTTATAGAACCAAAAGGTTTTTAAGGTGTGAAAAATAGAGGATAATGGGTGACCTTTTATAAGTGAGGTTAGTGACACACTTTTAATTATTTAAAATAAAAAAGTGTACCCGCATATTTATCATGTTGAGAGGATCAAAAATGAATTATTTTTAATAATTATACACTATATGGCCTAAATATGTACATAAAATATATTTAATACAAGTTTTATGTCATTTTAACCCCTATATTTTTAGTCTAACCCCTTTTAAACCCACTTTTACCTTTATTGTGGTAAATAATTTTTAATGTTTTTACAATTCATTTTGGTCAAAAATTATGTTGATATTATTATATAATATATATTATTCTGAATACAAATATGTAATCCATTTTTACAAATTAAAGTAATATAATTTTAAAATTTTAATTTAATTAATCCCATACACACGATGAGAAAGTTAGTTTTCAAAGAGAAAATGTTCAAATGTTTACATTTTATTTATAAACAATTTCAATACGAAATTGATTTCCATAAAAAAATTGGATTAATAAATATAAAATTGAACTAATTTTACATTAAAATAAAATTAAAATAAATTTTAACTTTATAAATAATGTAAACAAAAGGCACTTTTCAATTAAAATTCAGTATTTTTCACTATTCATCAAAAAGAAATATTTTCAAAATATTATTAAAAATTAACCATAATATAATTTTCACATGATAATTTAAAAAATAATTTTTTTTTTCAAATTTTTTTTTTAAAATTTAAAAAATTAAATTTAAAATAATAGCTGTAGACGCGACAAAAAAATGGGTTTTCGAGAAGTGTATTTTTGTAAGCACATAATGATTTTATATCATGTATTTATATAATAATAACCATTTTGTGAAAAATAAATTATAATTTATTGATATATAATATATAAATTTCATTAAAACATTTCTTATTGTGGATTATCTTTATTAACTAAAATGAAGAAACATTATGTACTTTAAAACTGTTTTTAGAAAAATATTTTTTTAAACCAAAAAATAAAATTACACTGAAATAAATTTTAAAGATGATTGAAAATTAATTTAGTGGATTAAATATAACTAAAAAACGTATTTTAATTTAAAAAATAATTTATAATTTAAATTAATTTATTTATTAAAAATAAATGACAGTTTTATAAAATTGGTATTTTTCACTATTCACTAAAAAATCAATACTTTTTGAAAAATCCAAAAAAATTTACATAAGTTAATTTAGATATAATGATTCCACAAAATGAATTTTATTTTATAAATTAAAATTTCTAATATCTTTATAAATTAATAATATTATTTTCTCATAAAAAGGAATAAAAATAATTTTTGAAGAAAACATATTTTTGATGAATATAATTACTTTACTTAAAATTGATTGACTATTTACTAAGATATTATTAATTTATATTCAGTAGTAAATTTGTAAGTATATCTAATAAATTATTTAATTCTACTCACAACCACCTGTTTAACAACCAGGTTATATCAATCATATTAAAAATAATACTATTTCATGGTTCGCTGAAGCTCAATGCCATGTGTCATGAACATTTTCAACAAAACTCATTATTTCATATAACACAAGAAAAAATTGGTGTTTCATATAACCTAAGATATACTCATTGTAAAATTTAGTGATAAATTTATAAAAAATTAATATAATTTGAATTTTTTTACTCAAAATATCGGGGTGTTACACCATGAGGGGTGTCTTGTTGAACCATGTCATGAGCTATATGGGCCACACCATGAAATGGACCTTTATAGTTTTTTATTAGGAGAAACCCCATATTTTATATGTTATAACCTCTTATTTTTTTATGGAAAAGGCGTATGTGAAGATCCATTTTACCCAGCTCTTCCCCAAATCCATTCTCCCTTTGATAATTTTTTTGTGATGGGTGATTTTAAGGGATTCATGGGTGATTTAAGTTGATTTATTCCTCTATTAATACTTATTACCATTTATAAATGGATGATTTTTGAAACTTTTGGATGGTTTTTGATGATGATTATACCTACTAATGGTGTAATTAGGCTGAAATGATGTCTCTTTTGTCCACATGTGTAATAGGAACATCCCACAAGAGGTTGACATGTCGTTGCTTAAGGTTATGATGGGTAGATACAACATTGTGTGTTTTTAGAAATTATGATTTTTTTTGTATTTGAATAATTAATTTTAGATTTATATAATTAATTATGTTGGTGTTGTGTTATGATATAGGAACTCATGTGCTGGTTTGATCTTGGAGAAGGCATGGACAAGCTTGGTCGAGGTTGAGTGGAGCTTAGAAAGGATGGTAAGTCCATGTTTGAAGTACGAGACCCCTATAATAAATGACCATATACTTATTCATGCTTTATTATGCATATATACTTGTAAATATGTGTTTGAGTAAAAAGGATAGGGACTAAGAGTACCCTAGGTAAAAAAATTGGGTTTCATTGAGCCTCTTAGAGATGAAGTGAGGGATATATTAAGAATTATGTATTTTGGGATCTCCTGAAGACTATGTCACTGAGGGAGGAGATGATAATGATTGAAGTTATGAGAGGGGTGGTATTAGTTATTGGGAATATTAATATTATCATAGATTTATTTCATAAGGATATTTGGGTAGGTATGAGAGTCTTAGGACTAGTGCTGATGAGTGATATGACAAAACACATTATACATAATGGGGAACACACTTTTGATGGTGGAGTGGAAAACTGATGTGTTCTATGAGAATAATAATTCCTCTGGAGATATATATATTTTAACATGGAGGGTTTCATCTATATTAAATACATTAAATATCTCTATAGGGTTATGTGATATAGAACATAGTTATGGGTTATAAATATTTTCTTGATGACTTGGCACAAGATTTCCAATGGGATTAGTGTGAGTTAGCATAGGACAAAACCAGATTAGAGGTAAAAATTTGTGATACAAATTTAAAAGAGTATTATACTAGAGTTTGTGTTTTTTATGGCCTCGAGGTTTAGTATTTACATTAGATTAATGAGTTCATGTTGGTATCAATTAGTAGAGACAAGGTTGGGTTTGGAGAACCCAATAGATGCACTTATGGATGAGATGATGATGTTGATAGGATTGAAATGTTATGATTATATGACTGGTACTGTCATATAGAGGTTAAAATATGAGGCTAGATGGATGGTCATATGTGACTTGAGATGTGGGGCTAGGAATAAAGAGAATATACCCAACTTATGAGTTAGTGAGTATGCAGGATGACTGTGATGCTATGTTGTTTCTCCAAACACATGGTCATCCATGGGACCCCACTAGTAATGGTGTGGTTTGGCTTGCGTGATACATTTAATGTCATGATTACATCATTATAATACTTATGTGATACAAAGTGCTGTGATATGTGATTATCCACGGGACATATAACAAGGGGACAATTTGGATAATGTGATAGGATGGATATGAGATACATTCTTTAGATAACTAATATATATGATTGCATATGGGACATAAAATAATGGAGTGTTTTGACTCATGTGATAGGTTAGCTATTGATATTTCCTCCTAAAGTTATTGTGATGTGTGATTATCCATTGGACCTACCAAGTGGTGGTGTGGTTTTACTTATGCGATATGTTTTTTTTATTTTGATTCCTTATTCATATTAGGAGTTGTACGTGTTGTGTTATGAAACATGGCCATGAGAGATTACTCTTAAGGGAGGGTTTGACTATAAAAGAGGTTTGATATCAAGATTCCATCCTCATATTTCTTGTTTGATGTGATGTGATGGTGATACCCACCAAAAGTGAGAGTTGAGTGGTCCTTTTATTGTGGAACTAAATAATATATGAACCTCTCCATACATGGTAAGGTTGTGGTGATGTTCATAATGAGATTATATTTGAGATTATGGATTGTATGACACCCAAAACTGAGAGAGAGGGTAATAGTCAGGGAAACGTAAGACACTCTACCTTATATATTTGGGTATGGGTTGAGGCATAGTAATAAACCCTACCCTATATCTTCTAGAATGGGTTATAATTTGTAGCATGAGGTGACTTTTTCTCCACAAATGGATGAGATGTTAGGTTTATGTTCCTTGGTGTCCTGGTTAACATATGATTACCCAAAGGACATTCTTGTGTTTTATGTTTTTTTCATTTATTTTCCTCATTAATAAACAAATACATGATGAAAAATTCCAGGGGCACATGGAGAGACAATATAAAGTGGTATTTCTCACACCCTATATGGTAACCCTAGTGTGTTTTCATACCTTATTTTTTCATATAGGTATCATATAAGGATTTGAAGTTGATGAGGCATAGGAAAATCAATAGGGATTTAGAAATGGGATGGATGTGAGGATCGAGGATGGTGGTAGAGCCTCTTTATATATTTATTTATTTGTTTATTCTATATATGTGATCGAATTTGTGTGAGATTAGTTAGGATGTATGATTGTATGACTACATTAAAATTTGTTATATAATTGTTGTGTTTTAAGTTATCCATACATTGATTATTATTTTTGGATAATTATTCTTAGTTTATTTGTTATTAATGGTTATAATTTTTTTGTATAGTGTCCCCAATATATGATTTAGGAACTCCCTACTAGGAACTAGCATCTTGCATATGGGGTGGCACACTTGAGGCATTATAATTCTATATTTTCTAAACTGATGATTAATTTTAGTTGTGGAGTTACATAATTCATGGAATTTCATATGGTCATTATGATACATAATTACCTTTCGTGTATTGACTATCAATTGAGAAAAATGGCCAGACGTAAACAACACAATGTGTAACAGTTATGTACATAATGTGTAACATGTGTCAGCCCAGGGAATTTACAAGTCATGTGACTTTAAGTGTGTCATGTTTTTCAACACATGGAGTAATTAAAGTGATATTCATTCTAAATGATATATAGCTGGTTATACATTCCAAGTGATAGGTGTTGTCCCACACCAGGTACACATTTAGTGATTTTCCACATCTTATCTGGGCATACAAATGTAATAATTAATGATGGTAACATTTTTTAAATAGACATTGTGTGATGGAAATCATTCAAACCATATAATTCATATATATTTCCAATGATATATTTCATGTATATCTATGGAATGTCGTGTAGTCCTATAGTTCGTGAAGACCCCACGGTGTGAACCAGAAAACTATTTGTCGTGTATATCGTTACATGTTGTGTGTGATTATATGCAATATAAGTACACAATAAATGATAAACACCATAAAAAATATGTGTCACATGAAATTTCTAGTGACAATACATTTAGTGAAAGTGTTAAACTATAAAAATGGATTTAACTTGACATAGAATGAGCACACTATATGGACTCCATAGTTCAAGTTTTTTACTTAAAAATTTTAAAATTAAAATAAATTTATTTAAAATAGTAGAGTAAGGGATTATTATATCTCAAGTACTATTAGGATAGAATCTTAAGATAAATAATTAAATAATAAATTCATTTACTAATTTATTAATTTATGTAAATTTATCTTAGTTAGAGCAAATGAAATTAATGGTTGAAATTTTAAAATTGTAGTCATTTCCTCTTGTCATTGATCATGAGCTTGAGTGACCTATGTATGTGTTGGATTTATTTTATTAATTTAATTTTTTATTGCATGTTTTTATGTGATAATTATTATTAAATTAATTTTGTTGATATAGATATCATACCTATCACTATTTTTATGGGATTATATGTCCCAGGTTTATTTTATGTAACCCCAAACCCCTAGTTCCCCGCACTTTCATGTGAGTAAACATTTATAAAGGATTGAGGTCTTAGCTATAGGATATAGTTCAAGAGATAGTTTGAAGAGAATCTAACCAAATTGGTATATAAAAGTATGCATACATGCTATAACTTAAGCCAAGTGTTGGTTAAAGGAGTTATCTACCCTATGCCCCGGGTTAGTTTATCATAGATCAATAAATGAACAAGTAGATAAATTATTACAATCATATTACATATTTATAATATTTTTTACATATGTGATGTCTAATTTATATATCTATTTATTTAAATGAAATAAAATAATGTAAATAAATTTACAATAATTATAAGATAATATAAAAAATTCTATACATAAATTATTTTATTAGATGAGTTTAATTAATTATATAAGCTCTCTATATTATTAACATGCATGTATAAAATAAAATAAATAAAATATATATAAAATTTAAACAAAATCCCTTAATAAAAATGTTATGTAAGAAAATTACTTATATAAATTGATTTAGAATACAAACATTGTTTAAAGTACTGATCTATACCTCTTTAGGATACATTAAATTATCATAGAATTCTAAAAACATTCTTGGGAGTAACTAAACATGTTAACATCATGGGTTGATTTCCTGACAATGAATTAGTGAAACTTAGAGTGAAGAAATTAGTAAATCCATATTTAGGATTTCAATATTGGAGAGTCCAATCAATTGATTAAAGAGTTATGAGTTAATTAATTTGGAAGGAAAAGACAACTAAAATACCTTAAAGCAATTTAATAAGGCATATTTTCAGGGTATTTGAAGGGAAAAATGGATTATTTTAACTATAATATTAAAATTACTAGATATTATAAATATAATGAGAGGTTTTTTTGGGATTTTATATAATAGTGAGAGAAAAATTAAATTCTTAATTATTTCATAACAGGTAATCAACACAAAGTACTAAAAGTTTATTTTATTTATTGTAGATAATAGTGAGTAATAATACCATGACATCACTTTGATTATTCCTGTACAAATAAAATTTCCTAAAAAATAATAATTTACCAGAGTGGTACACGCCCTTTCCTATTTAACTAATATAAAAAAATATGTGTTAAGAAATATAATCTTTTATTCCTAATAGGCTATCACAAAGAGTGAGTGAGAGTGAGAAAATTCTTATAAGAGTCACATAGAGGATGCATTAGATATTCATTACATCATATTATCAACTATTTAAATAGATATAACTATGTAATATAAGTACATAGATGCATACACCATGATAAATCATATCCAAAAAATTTTAAAGGAGAGAGATAGAGAGAGAAAATATATAAATTATATTTTCACTGTACTTTACATGTATAAACTAGAATAAAAATACCCATCTAGTGATTACACACTCATCATAGTGATGTATATAAATTATTTAGTGAATTTAGTATTCTATAAAGATCATAAATTATCTATTAATATAATATTATCATCCTTAACTCCCATATTATCCACATTAATTTTGAATTATAAAATGAATATTATAGAGAAACCACTTAAGAATCCTTTAACTATGAATCTTCGAGTTGTTAAAGATTGGTGGGAAATTGGTTTTTTAGTCAATATGGTGAATGAGGTTAATTAAAACGTCTAAAATCCTATGAGAAGTTAAAATTCAATGGAGTTTTTAAAATTTCCTTTAATGAGACAAAATATATAGAGGGAGATTAATGGACATGAGGATATCTAATTTACCTTTAGAATGAAAGGTCACCAGAAGGGAAATTTAAATGAAATAAAGAAGAAGAAAATATAATTTCTACTTAAGGTATATTCACCATTTTATGTAATATTTCTATTTTAATTCTTGGGTATTAAATATAACATGTAACTCACAAATTTTTATCTAAATACAAGAACCAAGTTAGACCAGAATGATTATAATAAGTAATGTAAATCTTTATATTTGTTGATGGGACATAACACATATCTCATTAAAAAAGATCATAACATCAAATTTTCCAAATAGATTTATCCTCATAAAAATATTATTTTTTATTGACCATTACCTAAAACATTATCTCAAAGTCCATATATAGAAATATAATTCCTTTTTCAAGTAAAACTAAAATTACATTTAAATAATGTTCCTATAAGGGGTTTTCAAATATTTAAATCTAAGAAACTTAGGTATTTTAAATGATTACTTATATGGTTTTATGAAAAATAAATCTTTTTTTTCTCTAAAAGGCATTAACCCCACAAAGATTATATAATTGTTTTAGTAAGATATGTTTTAACTATTATAATTAGAATCTATAGGTAAAATTATTAACATCCTCAGACTCTTTTAATATATTTGAGGAATATAAAAGTGAAGTAAATAAAAATATTGGTAAGAGGTCTTAGATTAATGGGGTGGGTTATTCAGAGAATATATCTTCCAAGAATTCACTTATCAATAACAAATATAGAGTGGAGTTATTCATAAACTCAAATTACCTCATACAGATGAAATTTATGATGTTGGTATAAGGAGGATCAATAATGAGTCTTATAATTATTGAAAGTATTACATTACTCCTTATGACTCATGTTTGGAAAATAATAGTGTTAAAACCAAATAATATACCAAATAACCTAAAAAATGGATATAATATAAGTTATAATGTGAAATAAATCCATTATGTGTCAAACTCATGTGTTTTGATTCAAACATTTTTTTGAAATGCTAATTTTAGTTACAAATTTATATTAAGTAAAAACAAAGAGAATCTTAGTTATTTATCTAAAAAGTTACTTATGATATAACTATCCATAATAGAGAATCATATTAGTCAAGCATGTGACTATATTTATATAAATGGGAAGTACATATCTATTTTTTATAATGGGAGAAAGCTATATTCATCTATATTCAAGTCTCTAAATACATATGATTTTGAATAGTAAAATATAATCCAAGAGACTTACTGGTGGGAGTAGTTCAAGAGATGCATAATATATTCAAAAGGAAATAACCAGGGGGAAATGTTTTTAAATTCACCATGTTAGGTGATATATTATTAAGTAATAATAATAATCACTTATCATATAAGGAAGTAATAAACATATATAAGATTAAATTGGAAAGTCTATTTAAACTCAAAGTGGATTCTATGTACCAAAATCATGTTTTTTGTTTTGGTAGTTATTACTGTTGATGTAAATCCATTCATGGGTATTAAATAAGAAACTAGAAATGTATGGTAAAGTTGGTACCTATAAGGAATTATTGGTTGATAAAGGTTTCAAGTAATGTTAAGGAAATGAATTTGAAAAAACATTTTCATTAATCACTATTATAAATCCACTAGAACTCTAATTACTATCATATGTTTCCATGATTACATAATATGGATAATGAATGTCCATACCACATTAATTAATGGAAACCACGTGGAATATGTCTATATAATACAACAATAAGGGGTTGTGTCACCAAAGGATTACAGTTAGGTATAAAAGTTATGGAGATCTATTTATGTGTCAAAGAAGGCATCAAAAATCATTTAATATTTATTTTATGGGGGAAAAAATAGAGTTTGGTTTTGTTAAGAATAAATGTGATCCATGTGGGAACAAGGAGTTAGTAGTATCATCATAGTTTTATAGTTAAATATTTTTGTAACATACAAAAACAAATATTAACCATACAATTAATTAAGAAAATTTTTAAAATTATTCTAAAATAATGAATTAAAGTAGTGACCCAAGTTTATGGAATCAAGATATAACAATATAGACATTAGGGTTTCTTATATCAATCCATAATACATGTTTTTACAAAGTAGTTGAAAATAAAAGATAGGCTAATTGGAGATAAAATTATTGACACTGTAAAATGACATAAATATATCCATTTTGATGTGTTGAGGAATATGGGGAGGTAATTATGATGAATATAAATTCATATTATTAGTAAATTTGATCTATGTTGTATTCCATGATATTTAGTAAGATTTGATATTTCTTATTCATAAATCATATTAGGTAAATATAAACGAACCAGGATAATTGTATAAGTTAGTTGTCGGAAGTGTCCAACAGTACTTGATATGCATTGGAGACACATTCCTTGTACTTATAGATGCTGGAATACTAAGTCTAAAGAGGATAAAACACTAGAATTTCTTTTTATAAATTGGATCATATATCACAGTAAAACTAAGGATAAAATAAATAGAATCACATTTTAATCTAGTGGTGGCTATATATATAAATACCAAGTATTTTGTGGATTATGATATAGCTAAATTCGAAGAATGAAATAAAAAATGATTTTATTCTGGATCATTAAATCCTACCAAGTTATAAAATTATTATTCCAATATATATTATAATAATCTTGTAATTATAGTAATATATAAGATTTTAAGCTTGTGATAGAGTAAGAAAGGTAATTACTCAAGGATATCACCTATTATGAGTTTTTCTAAGATTAGTGAAGTTTTAGTAAGAAAATTAGCCACATAGAAGAATGTGGAAATGCCAATTAATATAGTTATATCACTGTTTAAAGATGAATATCTTGTGAGAGTTAATGAGTTTCAAAATTTTAGTAGATAAATCAATTTCTTATGGGATTCTATTAGAGTTTGTTCCCTAGAACCAAAAAACATTGTATTTTTGATAACAATAATAAAAATAAAGATCTCATCATATAATAATTATTATATTATGAAAAATTAATGTGATAATGTCCTTGTATTATTTTTATCATTAATAGGTTATAAAATTTTCCCATTATAATAAGAACCTAGATATTCTATGATAATGTAAATAAATTTAACCAATGTTCGAGATGAAATATTTCTGAGGGGATTTATATGATGTTTGACTATAAGGTATTGGGGGATCATTATACATTTATAATTCTTTATATAAAGTTCCCACCTGGTGATCTCTAAGAATTAAGGTCATAGGGATAGACTTCCCAATAATTTTTTTACATTTTTTTTATGTTTAATAGGATATTCCCATACATAATGTTGTGTATTGGTCATGATAATTGATATCATTAATAATATATATAATTATTCACATGATTTTATGTATAGACTAAAACTATTATCACATATGCATGAAGTGGTGTAGCATACATTGGGTGTGTCATAAGTGTCGGAAATTAATTGAATAGGTCAAGAAAGGATTTGTCACTTATATATTAATAGAAGAAGATATCCTTGACCCAATTATTGAAATTAAACTATATAATTAAATGCATGACCACAATAGTTTATAGATGGTTTCATTTCTGAAATTCAAAGAAAGATAAATCTAGTATATTGGGTGATTACACTAGTATGCATCCTTATTGATGAGATATCAGAAGGAAAAAATGTCATATCACATAGTAACATTCGTAGGAAGGTTTATATTGTTATGAAATTAATTTATTTCTCTTCTGGAGCATTGAAATGTTTTTAGAAATAGATCTTAGACTTTAAGAAAGATCACCTAAAGCCACTGAGAAATAGGTCTAGAGGGATACACACTAAATTATTGAAACTTTCATTAAATTCTAGTGAATTTAACAATAAAAAGAAATATTATTCCCAATTTTTGGAATAATAATTATCCAAGTAAATATTTACCCCATAAATTTAATCATTTGATATTGTTTTTTAAAACATGTAAGATAAAGTTTTCCCTTTATTTATTTACAAGGAAATAAATAAATAAATATTTATTCACTAGTTTAGTGATAAATTATTATAAATATTTATTTAGTTACATGAATATTCAAATAAATATTTATTTGAGTTCTTAGAGAATAAATTATCCAATTATTTATTTTTTGAATAATATTTATCTGAATAAATATTTTATTATTAAAGGTTCAACAAATTCTATAGAGAATTTTCAATTCGTTTTAATGAATAAATGGAAAATATATATTTTATTTAGTATCATTTAGATTAATATTTATTCATTTATTTATGAAAGGTTATTTAAACAAACACATTCTATTAAAATAATAATAACATTATTAATATTTGACATGGGTATTAATGAATAAATATATTGTTAAAGGGACATTAGGAAATTATTAAATTTTTAACCCAAAGTATAAATTCCAACTTGTATTGTCTTAGAGAGTTTGAGACTTGTTGTGTATAATAATTGTTTTTATTAGTCTCTCAATCCTGAGAAAGATTCTTCTTCAATCCTCTATCTCAATAAAAAAGGATGAATAATAGAACTTCTTTTTACGATCAACAATGAATGATGTGAAGCCCCTATTTTTAGTGAAATAGCACCCAAAGATTCAAGAATGTTGTTTGGAGATTTTTGAATCATATTTGGATACCCCTAGAGGAATCCTTTCTTAGATCATCTACTAAAATGACAACACAATTAGAATAGAAACATAAATTGATCAAGAGGAGTGTCATGTTTGACTTAATTACCATTTCAAATTAATTTTAAATTAAACCTTAAATATTCAATTTAAGAGATTTAGAGGCTGAGTTCATCAATTTATTTACAAATTATCCATTTAAACTGATAGAAAAACCAAAGTCCATCACCCTCCAAACACTTACACCACACCCCAGAGCCTACAAATAAAGCATTTAATGGGCTTAAAGAAGCACCAAGATGTTGGAATTAGTGGTTAAGTTATTTTATTTTTAAAAATATATTTATTTTTAGTAAATATGGTCTTTGTTTCTTAATAAAACATTTTATTATTATTTGTTACTTATTGAAATTTATGTTTATATGGTTATTTTTTGTTTTAAAATTCAATATCTTTGTAATGATTTCCCAATTATTATGAAAATAAATTTGAAATTATAATGATGTGTGGGTTAATTATATTTATTGAATCTAATATTTATGAAAAATATTTTGGCACTATTTTTAATCAAATTAAGTATATAAAGGTTCCTTTTAAATAGGTTTCATTTTGGTTTTTGTAAATAATATGCTTCTCCTATGAGTTATATTATTATGACTGACTTGGATGAAGTTCTGAAACCGGTTGAAAACAAGGTGTATAGATGAAAAAAATCATAATTTATTAAAACTTATTGTTAGTTGGACAAAAATAATTTTTTAATTTAATCTATTTTACATTATATTAAAATCTAAAATATTCACATTTGAATATTTTTAAAAGAATTTTGATGTATTTAAAAGATATATCAAATCATTTTTTTATCTTCCCTAGAACTACATATCTTGATTTAATATACTATTTAATGCTCAATTTAGATATGATAGTTTATATACAAAGAGTACCTTTTAGAAAATACATTTATTGGGTATATCATTTCTTTCATAGTGTAGTGAGAAATAAAAATTTATTTTACTTTATTAATGTTACAAATAAAATGAGGCCAACTTAAATTGATACTAAAGATGACTTGTAAAAAGTATAAAGAACATTATCTATAGTTATAGGTAGGAAATAAGTGAAGGGTTTCCATGGAAAACTTAAAATGAATATCACTATGCTATTCAAAACTAAACCCATGTATAAATAAATGAAGAAAATATATCATTCATCAAAGATATTTTCTATTATAGTATTAAATCATAGGCTTGATTAACTTCTCACAAAACAAACCATAAGGTTCCTCCCTCCATGGTGTATCTATTGGATGGATTAATGACCGAACACTTGGGTTGGATCTTCCTCATATCCACAATATTCTTATACCTCATGTGGAAAAGTAATAAGGAATAAGAGGGACTTAATATATTTAAGTTATAATTTTTGGAAAAGGATTGATTGAACAAACATATTAATAGATACTTCCTTCTTTTTATAGGCCCTAGGGATAGTCCCCATGACTCCCAATCATTTAATCATATGTTTGTAACATTTGAGTAAATAGAATGCGGCTAAAACACTTTTAAATGATTATATTCACTTAGACATTTCATCATATGAAATTTTTATGATAATGATATGCTTAAGTTGAAGATAAATACAAATACTAAAACATAATGTTTGAATACAAAGATAAATCTTAGGATAAAATATAAATCATAAAATATGATTCATAATGCCGTATGATATAGCCTTGTCACACAATATAATTAGACAAGGTAGTTGTAATATGATATCTAATATTGTATAAAACAATATGTCCAAAGGGATAAAACATGCCTTTTCTATCATTGATGTTGTAACTTATGGCATCTCCATATCATACAATATTATATAACCCAAAAATACATCAAATGTATACAGATGTGATGGGAAAACTGAATCAAACTCGCACTTTCAATAAAAACCAATATATTTTATGCCATTACACCTTATATTATATCATATACAATAACTCATAAAATTATATTCAAAACTCTATTTGTATATCTGTGATTTTTTTGAAAGAGATCACTAATTGTTCTGTGTAGCACATCATACAAAATACCTTGTTAATATCCATCCAAAACTCATTTTGGATAAACTCTAAAACACATTTTTAGAAGTTCTATAAGTTTCATAAAACTCAATATATATTTAATCAACCACAAATTGTGACACTATTAGAATTTGAAGTGTTGAAAAAATGTGAATTCTTGAATTCATAATTTTATACAAGGAGAAGCGTCTAGAAATGCATCAATGATACTCAATATATAAAGAGACATGACCCAATTTTTTTGAAAAACATGTATCTCTATATCTATATCCACCATATCTATCATATAAGTTTATGAAAAATCATATAATACATTTATTGAAGACATAAAGTGAAAATGGGACACAAATTATGTCAATCCCATATAGAAAACTCATAAATTCTCAAATCTTCATGTATAGACAGACCAGTTCAATTTAAATGTCACATGTAATTCATTTTGAGTGGCTGAGAAAATCATATGCCCATAACCTAATAGATAAGCACATCACATGCACTTTATATATGTTTTGTTATAACTTCCATAGTTTTTATCAAATAAGGTCCCATATTTCAAAATTTTCATAGGAGTGGATAAATCCTATTTTGGTTAATACTAAACTGATGAGATGATTAACAACATATCAAACCACCCCCTAATTGGTTATGACTGACGAATTTCTTATGTAGGTATCAAATTATAAAATTTATTATACTAGTAATCTTTTAATCCTCAAGTATGTGGATAAAATATGAAATACATGCCATTTTTATACTAATTATATTGTGTTTGGCATTCCATGTGTTATAACTGATGGGTCATCCAGTGTAAAAAACCCATTTTATGACTTATAATATTCCAAATATCTATATAAAATCCTACCCATTCAACCTCAACATTTCATCATAGACTATAATTATACCCGATGAACATTGGTTAGGTATAACTCAGAGTTATACTTTTAGAGGTCATTTATCATTTCATTTAATGAAATACATGAAAAAATATGAAAGAATTATATAGAAGATACTGGAATTTTTATAAAATGTTGCATTATGTATTCTTAAAATCATTTTAGAATATTAAAAAAACGATTGAAAATAATTTATATAATCATATCTGTAACATACCAAGTTATTAATGAATAATAGATATAGTTATCTATGTCTATTTATGAATTAGATAGTGTTTTAGAGGCTTAAAATGAGAATAAATCCAACCTAAAGCATGAAATACTCTAATATTTTTAAAAGATTGTTTTACCGCCTTTTGATGGAGAACCATTTTTAAATCTATATTTTGACAATTTTATAAGCTATATTTTTTAAAATAAACTTATTCTTTATTATTAAGACATTGAAATTTACTTTGGATAAATTTCTGGTATTTTTCTGATAATGTTCAATTTTTAATGAATTGTGAAAAGTGTTGTATTTTAATTCAAAACCTATTTTTAATCTAATTTATTTATATGATTAGATTATCTTTTGAAACGGTTTTAAAGTTAAATCATAATATATTTTTACCATTTAATCCAATAGTGGTCGTTGGAATTAATTTCACTTTGAAATTGGACTTAAAAAAGTGTCAATCTTTTGATACTAATTGTTTCATAAAAAGCCACTATTTCCTCTGACAACGGGAATTAATTATTAAACTAATTAATGTAACTTATATGTTTTTAATTTTGTAAAATAGACATCATTTTTGAATTTGGAATATCAAATATAGCTTAGGGTGAAGTTTTGGTATTTTTCTAAAAAACTTCAATTTTTGATGAATAGTGAAACCACTAAGTGGTACTTAAAAAACTTATTTTTTGTTTAAAGGAAAATTTACCACCTCTATGTTTTGAATTTCAAAAATCCGTCATACATGGTTGTCATTAAGAAGTAAAATGTGGTTCAATGGGATTAAAATAATATTTTTTGGTGAATAGTAACTTTTAAGTTTTAATCGCGATTAGAGGTAATTAGTGAAATTTAAGGTAAGAATAATGTTTTAATAATATGAAATGACCTAGAAACATGTCCTACCCTTGTTGGATGTGTCATGGACGACCAAGAAAACCCATGGGTAGATTTTTGGGACCCCATGGAGCCACTTGGGTAAGATAAATACATTATTGCCTTTTATTTAATGTTAAAGTAAAAATGACACAAACATGTATTGATTTATTAAAACAATTTTTACATGGGTTTTTATAAGTTATATTTTTGACTATAAATAGTCATTGGAAAGATTAAAATATTTCCTACATCATTATTTTTTTTATAATTTTTAGACATTAAATGAAATAAATTATTTATGACACCATGATGATGCATCGTTTACCTCATTATTTAACGATTTAAATAAAATGAAAATATAATGTAAAATATAAGACCTACACTTGTCAAAAACATATTGTATGGGTGGATTTAGATCCCTTATCACCATATCCTCGAAATTTATAATTGTGGGACCTTGTTATCCGAAAATCATTTTATAACAAAGTATCTTTTCATAACTTTCCAAGAGTGATCATCCTCTCCTCTTATAAAAGGACCCACCTCTACCACCTTAACCACACTTCCAAAGCCTTTGGATCGGCCAAACCCTACCCATTTTGTCTCTCCACATCCCTCTTTAACTCTTAGAAGCCTCACTTTGGGCAGATGTCTTCCCAAGGAAGCCTTTGAGCTCAAATCAAAAAGAGTTACCTGATTTAAAGGTAGTGTCTTATCTTGTGTTCTTATGTTTTATTTTGCTTCTCCAACCCCATAAACTCTTTTTATTCATTTCTTTTGTAACAACACCAGTATCTTACATATACTAGGATGTTGTTATAAAAATGATTCAAGCTACACTTACACACACCTACATCTAATGGTTAAAGAACATACTGTTTCTGTGGATGGAAAATTTATGCCTCACGAAACGATGATTGTTCAATATTATTTTAACACCTTCAAAGGTAGACATTAAGATGACACTATATTTATATATGATATATGATATGTTTATGTTTTACTTAAGCTTCTGTATTTTTAATTTATGGCATACCTTTATGGTTTCCATTATGGGTAAACGCGATATCTTCATTTTAGGAAGTGCGGACTACCGCCCCCTCAAAGTGATTTGATTCGTTAATGCCATATGTGGGATGTATAAAGGATGTAATCAATGATTTTTTATATGATATTATACTGGAATTATAATATACTATTATATTATTATGATTCCATTCCATAAAATAATAAATAGATATCAAAGTAGCGTTCATGCGTACGTACGGCTTACCGTCTCCATGAACGGTGCATTTCATTTCTTACCTCTAAATGTTATGTAATATTATAAATGCATGTATATAATGGATATATATGATATATATGATATCTGCATCATGATTATAACTCTGGATATAATGGATATATGAACAACGCGTAATTATAAAGAGTTTATTTTTTGACTCAAGTACCAATGATCGTTAAAACGGCCGTTATTAACTTAAATAATTTCAGTGTTCATGACATGGTAATAAGTGATATAAAAGGAATAATGAACTTGAAAAAGGTTATTGAGCAAGTACAAATTAACTCAAGTTTATTATTCAGAATTTTAAAGAATGATCGAGTCAAGTCAGACCCGAGGTATGGGACTTCGTCTCAGTCTCCTTTCATTGAGGCATATTTTGTTTTATACACAACCTTATTTTATACGGTGTATAAACCCCTTTGAATTTTATGTTTATCCAAAAGGAAACTTTTTTTATATGAAGCAATTTACTAAACGAAAAAAGGGAATGTTTTTGTCGTACATATGCGGTGACAACAACTTCTCCGCCGCCGTGACCATTATTTGAGTTTCGGCTTCCTCTGCAAGCCATACATTTTTAAAAAAAAGAAAAATCAATACCCTGTTTTACTTTTCTTTTATTTTGGTATTGAAAATGGTTTTCATAATGTTTTTATTATATCAATATATTGTATTGATATCCTGTGATTGAAATGTGGAAATGTTATGTTTCCTTTATGCATGTTTTATGTGATACGATTATGTTATGGTTCTTGGGCATTGTTATGAAGACGGGTGGTTCCATGATAAACTAAGGGCGGGTGAGCCCGATATAGCTCTCCAATGCATTGTGTAACGCGAAGGAGTTAAACATTGAGGTTTCTCCGAAGATATTTAGTGAATATACTGTGATGGGTATTCCAAACGTAACCAAGAGGGTTACTCCCTACGTAAGAATGTTATGAATGACTCAAGTTACCATTATGTCGTATGATTTCTATGATTTATTCATGATTTGATGAGGTATGTTAAAGTGATTATGTTTTAAGGGTAATGTTTGATTTCATTCTTATGTATATATGTACTCATGTTTCCTTTCCATATTTTTATATCCCTTACTGAGCTTTTTATGCTCATCCCAAGTTTTTGAAATGTTTTTCATAGGTCAAGGGAAAGGTACATGATATGATGATATTGTCAAGGAAGTGTCAAGAAAGAATCCATGTTTTATTTTAAATATGTTTCCGTTGATGGTAAAAATTAAAACTATCTTTTATGTAACCAATTTGTTTAAATGTGGAATGTAATGCATGTTTTATGATCTAATTCCCTAAAACTCTAAACCTGAAAAGATCCTCAAGGTGTATTCTTTAAATATCTCAAGATTAAGTAATTTTTAAGGCTGGGGCCTTATAGTTGGTATCAGAGTTCGGTTTAGATAACTTTAGGAGTTAGAAATATATTAAATGATTATCCAAAATTTTTTTATGGTCAAATTTAAATGATATATCATTTGAAGATTACCATGTTGTTTCATCTAAGACATGTTTGTTCAGAATGGTTTTCCACAGAGGAAACAGGGAAGCAGTGCTAGGAAGGCATACAGAAGGAAATAACCTTCCGAATCAGCATCCTGAGATGGTCAGAATTGGAATTGAACAGTTTTTTGCAGTAATGGCGCAGTTGACTAAAGCAATAAATGGTGGTGGTATCCATGCACGTGATCAGCCGGATCAACCGCAGAGGAACATGTCAGTGGAGGAACATTTCATGAGGCAACATGCCCCATCATTGAAGGGATCATCTTACCCTGTGGTAGCTGAAGGCTAGATTAAGGAACTGGAGAAGATTTTTGATGTCATGGGGTGTTCAGACAATCAAAAGGTTAGTCTTGCTATTTACCGTTTGGAGGGTGAAGCAGATCAGTGGTGGTCGATGGTTAAAAATATCAGGGATGCTGATGAGATTGATTCTCTCGATTGGGATGAATTCAAAGTTATGTTTCTTGAGAAGTATTTTCCTAAGGCTGTTCATCTTAGGATAGAAAATCAATTCCTGGAATTGAGGTAAGAGGAGGACTCTGTGGCTGCCTATGAAAAAAGGTTCACTCGATTGGCAAGGTATGCTCCAAATTTTATCCGAGACCTTGATAGTAAAATCAATCGTTTTTACTCAGGATTAAAGCAAAAATATCTAAGGGCTTTAGCTTCTCGTGAGGTCAAAAGTTATGAAAAGCTTGTTCGATGTGCTGAGAAGGTGGAAATGGAGTTTGCTGATGATCAAGTGTTCTATAACAACCAACAGAAGAAGAGGCCGGGGTGGCAGGAGAAAGGATGAATTCTTCAAAAAAGTCTGATGGTAAGAAAACTAAGTTTCCAGTTTGTGATAAATGTGGAAGAAGGTATGCTAGGGAATGTCTTCTGAATTCTGAAAAGTGCTACCGATGTGGTAAGATGGGACATAAGGCTCGTGATTGCACTGAAAAAGATCAAGGTGATGGTAAGTCCAAATTCGATTTACAGTTAGTGAAATGTTTTAAGTGCAATGAGATGGGTCACTATGCAAACTAATGTCCGACAAAGATCTTGAGTGATGGGAAGTATTTAGACTATAAGAAGAAAGGGGTGGTGAAATCCTTTGCAACTACTTTAGCAGATGTCGGGCCATCAAATGAAGTTGTATCAGGTACTTTGATTGTTTTTTCTGATTATGATAGTGTGTTGTTTGATTCGGGGTCTACAAATTCTTTTATCTCTAAAATATTTTCTTGTAAAATGGGAATACCTATCTATTTACCATGATAATATTGGCTGTAGAGATAAAGAAGTTTCTTTTCAGAAAGAATTTCAGTTTGTGTACAAGAATGAACCCTTACTGTTGATAACTTATCAAGAGGCCGAGAAACTTGTAAAATATGGAAATGAATGTTACCTTTCACACATCGTTGAAAACAAAGGAACTGTTCAGATTAATGATGTGCCAGAGGTAAATGAGTATCTTGATGTTTTTCCTGATGAGTTGCCTAGAATAATACTAGATCGGAAAGTTGAATTTACTGTTGACTTAGTTCCTCATGCTAAGCCAATTTCAAAACCCCCTTATCGAATGGATCAAATTGAACTTTTAGAGTTGAAGGAGCAATTGAAAGATTTATTAGAGAAAGGTTTCATTCTACCTAGAACATCACCATGGGGTGCTCCTATTTTATTTATTCAAAATAAAGATGGTTCAATGAGACTTTGAATTGATTATAGAGCCTCGAATAACATCACTGTTAAGAAAAAATATCCTTTGCCTCATATCGATGATTTGTTTGATCAGCTCCAGGGAGCTCAGTAGTTTTCAAAGATTGACCTGAGATCAGGGTACCATCAGCTGAAGGTAAAGGAAGCAGATATTCCGAAGACCGCGTTCCATACAAGATATGGCCATTATGAATCTGTAGTAATGCCTTTTGGGCTAACCAATGCACCTGCTGTATTCATGGACTTAATGAATATAATTTTCCATGAGTTCTTGGATAAGTTTGTGGTGGTTTTCATTGATGATATTTTGGTGTTTTTTAAAAGTAAAGAGAAGCATGAAAGAAATTTAAGGGTTATTTTTCAAACCTTAAAAGAAAATAAATTGCATGGGAAATTCAGCAAGTGTGAGTTTTGGTTGAAAACAATTTCTTTCCTTGGTCACATTGTTTCTAAAGATGGGATAACCGTGGATCCTGCAAAAAAAAAGTTGTTGAAAAATGGCCAAGACCCACAAATGTAACTGAGATTCGTAGTTTCCTTGGTTTGGCAGGCTATCACTGAAGGTTTGTTAGAAAGTTTTCACAGTTATCTAGTCCAATGACTAAGCTAACTCGGAAGGGTGTTAAGATTATTTGGACAAAAGAATGTGATGATTGTTTTCAGGAATTGAAAAGAAGATTGGTGAATGCTCCAGTTTTGGTACTACCTTCCAGGAATGGGGAGTTTTTTATCTACAATGATGCTTCATTGAAAGGACTTGGTTGCGTCATAATGCAGAATGATCAGGTAATTGCTTATGCTTCACGCCAGTTGAAAACTCATGAGGTAAATTATCTTACACATGATTTGGAATTATATGTTGTTGTTTTCTCTTTAAAAATTTTGAGGCATCATTTTTATGGATTAAAGTGTGAAATATATACCGATCAAAAAAGTTTAAAGTATATATTCACTCAGAAAGAATTAAATATGAGATAGAGGAGATGGCTAGAATTAATCAAGGATTATGATTGTACAATTCATTACCATCCAGTAAATGTAAATAAAGTGGCTGATGCTTTGATTCGATAAAGTAATGCTTCATTAATAATGTTGCGTTTGAAATGTGATCCTTTGGTTAAGGATTTGATGAAATTTGGCATAGAAGTTTTTGGTGCAGGATGTTCTTCTGTTTTGTTTCAGGTATCAGTGAACTCTTCTCTATCAGACAGAATCAAGCAAGCACAGAAGCAAGACAGTGAGTTGCAGAAAAAGGTAGAGCTGGTTCAAAAGGGTAAGTTTCCTGAATTCAACATTGATAATGATTTTGTTTTGAGATTTTGGAAGAGATTGTGTGTGCCTTGTGATTCACAGTTGAAGAGAGAGTTGTTATGTGATGCTCTTAGTTCTCCGTTTTCAGTTCATCCTGGCAGTACTAAGATGTACAGAGATCTGCGGGAGTATTACTGGTGGGATGGAATGAAAAGAGATATTGCTGATTTTACAATGAAGTGTTTGACTTATCAACAGGTTAAATCAGAGCAACAATTACTGAAAGGGATGCTTCAGCCTTTACCAGTACCAGAGTGGAAATGGGAAAATATATACACGGACTTCGTTGTGGGATTGCCGAAGACACCTCGAGGTAATAATGCAATCTGGGTTATTGTTGATCGCTTGACTAAATCTGCTCATTTCCTTTCTATACGGGATAATTTTTCCCTAGATCAACTGTCCAGATTGTATCTTAATAAGATAATCATGTTACATGGAGTTCCTCTCTCCATTGTATCTGATCATGATCCCAGGTTCACTTCTAACTTTTTGAAAGGCCTTCAGAAGTCGTTGGGTACTGAATTAAATTTTAGTACAGCTTTTCATCCTCAATCAGATGGGAAATCAGAACGAACAATTCAGACTTAGGAAGATATGCTACGTTCTTGTTCGATGGATTATCAGGGAAGTTTGGACCAACATCTTTCTTTGGTTGAGTTTTCATATAATAACAGTTTTCATTCCAGCATATAGATGGAACCATTTGAGGTGTTATATAGGAAGCAGTGTCGAACTCCATCTTTTTGGGATGAAGTGGGTGAAAGGAAGTTGATGGGACCAGAATTAGTAGAGGAGATGGCAGAAAAAGTTCATTTGATTCAGAAACATATGATAACAACTCAAAGAAGGCAGAAGAGTTATGCGGATAACCGGAGGAAGGATCTATCTTTCGAGGTAGGTGATTATGTTTTTCTCAAAGTCTCACCATGGAAAAGTGTGATGCGATTTGGTAAGAAAGGAAAGATGAGTCCAAGGTTTGTTGGACCATATGAAATTCTGGATAGAGTTCGATCAGTTGCTTACCGAGTGGCATTACCACCGAGTTTATCTTAGGTACACAATGTTTTTCATGTTTCGATGTTAATGAAGTACATGCCAGATCTATCTCATATTTTGAGTCCAGAGGTAGTTCAGCTGGAAGAGAACCAATCTTATGAGGAACAACATGTCTAGATTATTGACCACATGGATCAAGTGTTATGGAATAAGGTGATTCATCAGGTAAAGGTTTTGTGGGAAAACCAAATGATTGAAGAGGCAACATGGGAATCTGAAAATGCAATGAGGGCTAAATATCGCCACTTATTCGATAAGTAAATAAATTGCGGGGATACAATTTTCTAAAGGGGGGAAGGATGTCACATCCCAAGTAAGTAAGGAATAATAGATATAGTTATCTATGTCTATTTATGAATTAGATAGTGTTTTAGTGTCTTAGAATGAGAATAAATCCAACCTAAAGCATGAAATACTCTAATATTTTTAAAAGATTGTTTTACCGCCATTTGATGGAGAACCATTTTTAAATCTATCTTTTAACAATTTTATAAGCTATATTTTTCAAAATAAACTTATTCTTTATGATTGGGACATTGAAATTTACTTTGGATAAATTTCTGGTATTTTTCTGATAATGTTCATTTTTTAATGAATTGTGAAAAGTGTTGTATTTTAATTCGAAACCTATTTTTAATCTAATTTATTTATATGATTATATTATCTTTTGAATTGGTTTTAAAGTTCAATTATAATATATTTTTACCATTTAATCCAATAGTTGTCGTTGGAATTAATTTCACTTTGAAATTGGACTTAAACTAGTGTCAATCGTTTAATACTTATTGTTTCATAAAAACACGCTATTTACTCTGACATCGGGAATTAATTATTAAATTAATTAATGTAACTTATATGTTTTTAATTTTGTAAAATAGATATCATTTTTGAATTCGGAATATCAAATATAGCTTAGGGTGAAGTTTTGGTATTTTTCTGAAAAACTTCAATTTTTGATGAATAGTGAAACCACTAAGTGGTATTTAAAAAACTGATTTTTCGTTTAAATGAAATTTTACCACCTCTGTGTTTTGAATTTCAAAAATATGACATACATGGTTTTCATTAATAAGTAAAATGTGGTTCAATGGGATTAAAATAATTTTTTTGGTGAATAGTAACTTCTAAGTTTTAATCGCGATTAGAGGTAATTAGTGTAATTTAAGGTAAGAATAATGTTTTAATAATATGAAATGACCCGTTCAATGGGATTAAAATAATTTTTTTAGTGAATAGTAACTTTTATGTTTTAATCGCGATTAGAAGTAATTAGTGTAATTTAAGGTAAGAATAATGTTTTAATAATATGAAATGACCTAGACACATGTCCTACCCTTATTGGATGTGTCATGGCCAACCAAGACAATCCATGTGTCGATTTTTGGGACCCCATGGAGTACTTGGGTAAGATAAAGACATTATTACCTTTTATTTAATGTTAAAGTAAAAAGGACACAAACTTGTATTGATTTATTAAAAAAAAATTTACATGGGTTTATATAAGTTATATTTTTGACTATAAATAGTCATTGGAAAGATTAAAATATTTCCTACATCATGATTTTTTTATAATTTTTAGACATTAAATAAAATAAATTATTTATGACACCATGATGATGCAGCGTTTACCTCATTATTAAACGATTTAAATAAAATGAAAATATAATGTAAAATACAAGACCTACACTTGTCAAAAACTTATTGTATGGGTGGATTTCGAACCCTTATCACCTTATCCTCGAAATTTATAATTGTGGGACCTTTGTTATCCGAAAATCATTTTATAACAAAGTATCTTTTCATAACTTTCCAAGAGTGCTCCTCCACTCCTCTTATAAAAGGACCCACCTCTACCACCTTAACCACACTTCCAAAGCCTTTGGATCGGCCAACCCCTACCCATTTTGTCTCTCCACATCCCTCTATAACTCTTAGAAGCCTCACATTGGGAAGAAGTCTTCCCAAGGAAGCCTTTGAGCTCAAATCAAAAAGAGTTACCCGATTTAAATGTAGTGTCTTATCTTGTGTTCTTATGTTTTATTTTGCTTATCCAACCCCATAAACTCTTTTTATCCATTTCTTTTGTAACAACACCAGTATCTTACATATACTAGGATGTTGTTATAAGAAGAATTCGAGCTACACTTACACACACCTACATCTAATGGTTAAAGAACATACTGTTTCTATGGATGGAAAATTTATGCCTCAGGAAACGATGATTGTTCAATATTCTTTTAACACCTTAAAAGGTGGAAATTAATATGACACTATATTTATATATGATATATGATATGTTTATGTTTTACTTAAGCTTATGTATTTTTCATTTATGGCATACCTTTATGGTTTCCATTATGGGTAAACGCGATATCTTCATTTTAGAAAGTGCGGACTACCGCCCCCTCAATGTGATTTGATTCGTTAATGCCATATGTGGGATGTATAAAGGATGTAATTAATGATTTTCTATATGATATTATACTGGAATTATAATATACTATTATATCATTATGATTCCATTCCATAAAATAAGAAATAGATATCAAAGTTGCGTTCATGCGTACGTACGGCTTACCGTCTCCATGGACGGTGCATTTCATTTCTTACCTCTAAACGTTATGTAATATTATAAATGCATGTATATACTGGATATATATGATATATATGATATCTACATCATGAGTATAACTCTGGATATAATGGATACATGAACAACGCGTAATTATAAAGAGTTTATTTTTTGACTCAAGTACCAATGATCTTTAAAACGACCGTCATTAACTTAAATAATTTCAGTGTTCATGACATGGTAATAAGTGATATAAAAGGAATAATGAACTTGAAAAAGGTTATTAAGAAATTAGAAATTAACTCAAGTTTATTATTCAGAAGTTTAAAGAATTATCGAGTCAAGTCGGACCCGAGGTATGGGACTTCGTCTCAGTCTCCTTTAATTGAGGCATATTTTGTTTTATACACAACCTTCTTTTATACGGTGTATAAACCCCTTTTACTTTTACGTTTATCCAAAAGGAATATTTTTTTATACGAAGCGTTTTACTAAATGACAAAAGGGAATGTTTTTGTCGTACATATGCGGTGACAACGACGTCTCCGCCGCCGTGACCATTATTTGAGTTTCGGCTTCCTCTGCAAGCCACACATTTAAAAAAAAAAAGAAAAATCAATACCCTGTTTTACTTTTCTTTTATTTTGGTATTGAAAATGGTTTTCATAATGTTTTTATTATATAAATATATTGTATTGATATCCTGTGATTGAAATGTGGAAATGTTATGTTTCCTTTATGCATGTTTTATGTGATAAGATTATGTTATGGTTCTTGGGCATTGTTATGAAGACGGGTGGTTCCATGATAAACTAAGGGCGGGTGAGCCCGATATAGCTCTCCAATGCATTGGGTAACACGAAGGAGTTAAACGTTGAGGTTTCTCCGAAGATATTTAGGGAATATACTGTGATGGGTATTCCAAACGTAACCAAGAGGGTTACTCCCTACGTAAGAATGTTATGAATGACTCAAGTTACCTTTATGTATTATGATTTCTATGATTTATTCATGATTTTATGAGGTATGTTAAAGTGATTATGTTTTATGTGTAATGTTTGATTTCATTCTTATGTATATATGTACTCATGTTTCCTTTCCATATTTTTATATCCCTTACTGAGCTTTTTATGCTCATCCCAAGTTTTTGAAATGTTTTTCATAGGTCAAGGGAAAGGTACATGATATGATGATAGTGTCAAGGAAGTGTCAAGGAAGTGTCCAGAAAGAATCCATGTTTTATTTTAAATATGTTTCCATTGATGGGAAAAATTAAAACTATATTTTATGTAACCAATTTGTTTAAATGTGGAATGTAATGCATGTTTTATGATCTAATTCCCTAAAACTCTAAACCTGAAAAGATCCTCAAGGTGTATTCTTTAAATATCTCAAGATTAAGTAATTTTTAAGGCTGGGGCCTTATAGTTGGTATCAGAGGTCGGTTTAGATAACTTTAGGAGTTAGAAATATATTAAATGATTATCCAAAATTTTTTTATGGTCAAATTTAAATGATATAGCATTTGAAGATTACCATGTTGCTTTATCTAAGACATGTTTGTTCAGAATGGTTTTCCACAGAGGAAACAGGGAAGCAGTGCTAGGAAGGCATACAGAAGGAAATAACCTTCCGAATCAGCATCCTGAGATGGTCAGAATTGGAATTGAACAGTTTTTTGCAGTAATGGCGCAGTTGACTCAAGCGATATATGGTGGTGGTATCCATGCATGAGATCAGCTGGATCAACCGCAGAGGAACATGTCAGTGGAGGAACATTTCATGAGGCAACATCCCCCATTATTCAAGGGATCATCTTACCCTATGGTAGATGAAGGCTAGATTAAGGAATTGGAGAAGATTTTTGATGTCATGGGGTGTTCAGACAATCAAAAGGTTAGTCTTGCTATTTACCGTTTGGAGGGTGAAGCAGATCAATGGTGGTCGATGGTTAAAAATATCAGGGACGCTGATGAGATTGATTCTCTCGACTGGGATGAATTCAAAGGTATGTTTCTTGAGAAGTATTTTCCTAAGGCTGTTCAACTTAGGATGGAAAATCAATTCCTGGAATTGAGGCAAGAGGGGGACTCAGTGGCTGTCTATGAAAAAAAGTTCACTCGATTGGCAAGGTATGCTCCAAATTTTATCTGAGATCTTGATAGTAAAATCAATCATTTTTACTCAGAATTAAAGCCAAAATATCGAAGGGCTTTAGCTTCTCGTGAGTTCAAAAGTTATGAAAAGCTTGTTCGATGTGCTGAGAAGGTGGAAATGGAGTTTGCTGATGATCAAGTGTTCTATAACAACCAACAGAATAATAGACCGAGGTGGCAGGAGAAAGGGAAGAATTCTTCAAAAAAGTCTGATGGTAAGAAAACTAAGTTTCCAGTTTGTGATAAATGTGGAAGAAGGTATGCTAGGTAATGTATTCTGAATTCTGGAAAGTGCTACCGATGTGGTAAGATGGGACAAAAGGCTCGTGATTGCACGGAAAAAGATCAAGGTGATGGTAAGTCCAAATTCGATTTACAATTATTGAAATGTTTTAAGTGCAATGAGATGGGTCACTATGAAAACTAATGTCCGACAAAGAGCTTAAGTGATGGGAAGCAGTTAGACTACAAGAAGAAAGGGGTGGTGAAATCCTTTGCAACTACTTTAGCAGATGTCGGGCCATCAAATGAAGTTGTATCAGGTACTTTGTTTGTTTTTTCAGATTATGCTAGTGTGTTGTTTGATTCAGGGTCTACAAATTCTTTTATCTCTGAAAAATTTTCTTGTAAAATGGGAATACCTATCTATTTACCATGCTAAGATTGGCTGTAGAGATAAAGAAGTTTCATTTCAGAAAGAATTTCAGTTTGTGTACAAGAATGAACCCTTACTGTTGATAACTTATCAAGAGGCCGAGAAACTTGTAAAATATGGAAATGAATGTTACCTTTCACACATCATTGAAAACAAAGGAACTGTTCAGATTAATGATGTGCCAGTGGTAAATGAGTATCTTGATGTTTTTCCTAATGAGTTGCCTAGAATAATACCAGATCGGGAAGTTTAATTTACTATTGACTTAGTTCCTGATGTTAAGCCAATTTCAAAACCCCCTTATCGAATGGCTCAAATTTAACTTTTAGAGTTGAAGGAGCAATTGAAAGATTTATTAGAGAAAGGTTTCATTCGACCTAGAACATCACCATGGGGTGATCCTATTTTATTTGTTAAAAATAAAGATGGTTCAATGAGACTTTGCATTGATTATAGAGCCTTGAATAACATCACTATTAAGAACAAATATCCTTTGCCTCATATCGATGATTTGTTTGATCAGCTCCAGGGAGATCAGTAGCTTTCATAGATTGACCTGAGATTAGGGTACCATCAGCTGAAGGTAAATGAAGCAGATATTCCGAAGATCGCGTTCCATACAAGATATGGCCATTATGAATTTGTAGTAATGCCTTTTGGGCTAACCAATGCACCTGTTGTATTGATGGACTTAATGAATAGAATTTTCCATGAGTTCTTGGATAAGTTTGTGGTGGTTTTCATTGATGATATTTTGGTGTTTTTTAAAAGTAATGAGAAGCCTGAAAGACATTTAAGGGTTATTTTTCAAACCTTAAAAGAAAAGAAATTGCATGGGAAATTCAGAAAGTGTGAGTTTTGGTTGCAAACAATTTCTTTCCTTGGTCACATTGTTTCTAAAGATGGGATAACCGTGGATCCTGCAAAAAAAAGATGTTGAAAAATGGCCAAGACCCACAAATGTAACTGAGATTCGTAGTTTCGTTGGTTTGGCAGGCTATTACTGAAGGTTTGTTAGAAATTTTTCATGGTTATCTAGTCCAATGACTAAGCTAACTCGGAAGGGTGTTAAGTTTATTTGGACTAAAGAATGTGATGATTGTTTTCAGGAATTGAAAAGAAGATTGGTGAATGCTCCAGTTTTGGCACTACCTTCCAGGAATGGGGAGTTTTTTATCTACAATGATGTTTCATTGAAAGGACTTGGTTGCGTCATAATGTAGAATGATCAGGTAATTGCTTATGCTTCACGTCAGTTGAAAACTCATGAGGTAAATTATATTACACATGATTTGGAATTATATGTTGTTGTTTTCACTTTAAAAATTTTGAGGCATCATTTTTACGGAGTAAAGTGTGAAATATATACCGATCACAAAATTTTAAAGTATATATTCACTCAGAAAGAATTAAACATGAGACATAGGAGATGGCTAGAATTAATCAAGGATTATGATTTTACAATTCATTACCATCCGGTAAAAGCAAATAAAGTGGATGATGCTTTGAGTCGATAAAGTAATGCTTCATTAATAATGTTGCGTTTGGAACGTGATCCATTGGTTAAGGATTTGATGAAATTTGGCATAGATGTTTTTGGTGAAGGATGTTCTTCTGTTTTGTTTCAGGTATCAGTGAACTCTTCTCTATCAGAGAGAATCAAGCAAGCACATAAGCAAGACAGTGAGTTGCAGAAAAAGGTAGAGCTGGTTCAGAAGGGTAAGTTTCCTGAATTCAACATTGATAATGATTTTGTTTTGAGATTTGGGAAGAGATTTTGTGTGCCTTGTGATTCACAGTTGAAGAGAGAGTTGTTATGTGATGCTCTTATTTCTCCGTTTTCAGTTCATCCTAGCAGTACTAAGATGTACAGAGATCTGCGGGAGTATTACTGGTGGGATGGAATGAAAAGAGATATTACTGATTTTACAGTGATGTGTTTGACTTATCAACAGGTTAAATCAGAGCAACAATTACCGAAAGGGATGCTTCAGCCTATACCTGTACCAGAGTGGAAATGGGAAAATATATCCACGGACTTCGTTGTGGGATTGCCGAAGACACCTCGAGGTAATAATGCAATCTGGGTTATTGTTGATCGCTTGACTAAATCTGCTCATTTCCTTTCTATACGGGATAAGTTTTCCCTAGATCAACTTTCCCGATTGTATCTTAATAAGATAATCAGGTTACATGGAGTTCCTCTCTCCATTGTATCTGATCATGATCCCAGGTTCACTTCTAACTTTTGGAAAGGCCTTCAGAAGTCGTTGGGTACTGAATTAAATTTTAGTACAGCTTTTCATCCTCAATCATATGGGAAATAAGAACGAACAATTCAGACTTAGGAAGATATGCTACTTTCTTGTTCGATGGATTATCAGGGAAGTTTGGACCAACATATTTCTTTGGTTGAGTTTTCATATAATAACAGTTTTCATTCCAGTATATAGATGGAACCATTTGAGGCGTTATATGGGACGCAGTGTCGAACTCCAGCTTTCTGGGATGAAGTGAGTGAAAGGAAGTTGATGGGACCAGAATTAGTAGAGGATATGGCAGAAAAAGTTCAGTTGATTCAGAGACATATGATGACATCTCAAAGCAGGCAGAAGAGTTATGCGGATAATCGGAGGAAGGATCTATCTTTCGAGGTAGGTGATCATGTTTTTCTCAAAGTCACACCATGGAAAAGTGTGATGCGATTTGGTAAGAAAGGAAATCTGAGTCCAAGGTTTATTGGACCATATGAAATTCTGGATAGAGTTCAATCAGTTGCTTACTGAGTGGCTTTACCTCCGAGTTTATCTCAGGTACACAATGTTTTTCATGTTTCAATGTTAATGAAGTACATGCCAGATCTATCTCATATTTTGAGTCCAGAGGTAGTTCAGTTGGAAGAGAACCTATCTTATGAGGAACAAAAGGTCTAGATTATTGACCACATGGATCAAGTGTTACGAAATAAGGTGATTCATCAGGTAAAGGTTTTGTGGGAAAACCACATGATTGAAGAGGCAACATGGGAATCTGAAAATGCAATGAGGGCTAAATATCCCCACTTATTCGATAAGTAAATAAATTGCGGGGATAAAATTTTCTAAAGGGGGTAAGGATGTCACATCCCAAGTAAGTAATTAATAATAGATATAGTTATCTATGTCTATTTATGAATTAGATAGTGTTTTAGTGGCTTAAAATGAGAATAAATCCAACCTAAAGCATAAAATACTCTAATATTTTTAAAAGATTATTTTACCTCCTTTTGATGGAGAACCATTTTTAAATCTATCTTTTGACAATTTTATAAGCTATATTTTTCAAAATAAACTTATTCTTTATGATTGGGACATTTAAATTTACTTTGGATAAATTTCTGGTATTTTTCTGATAATGGTCATTTTTTAATGAATTGTGAAAAGTGTTTTATTTTAATTCGAAACCTATTTTTAATGTAATATATTTATATGATTATATTATCTTTTTAATTGGTTTTAAAGTTCAATTATAATATATTTTTACCATTTAATCCAATAGTGGTCGTTGGAATTAATTTCACTTTGAAATTGTACTTAAACTAGTGTCAATCTTTTGATACTTATTGTTTCATAAAAACACGCTATTTATTCTGACAGCGGGAATTAATTATTAAATTAATTAATGTAACTTATATGTTTTTAATTTTGTAAAATAGATATCATTTTTGAATTCGGAATATCAAATATATCTTAGGGTGAAGTTTTGGTATTTTTATGAAAAACTTCAATTTTCGATGAATAGTGAAACCACTAAGTGGTACTTAAAAAACTGATTTTTCGTTTAAATGAAATTTTACCACCTCTGTGTTTTGAATTTCAAAAATATGACATACATGGTTTTCATTAAGAAGTAAAATGTGGTTCAATGGGATTAAAATAATTTTTTTTGGTGAATAGTAACTTTTAAGTTTTAATCGCGATTAGAGGTAATTAGTGTAATTTAAGGTAAGAATAATGTTTTAATAATATGAAATGACTGGTTCAATGGGATTAAAATAATTTTTTTAGTGAATAGTAACTTTTAAGTTTTAATCGCGATTAGAGGTAATTAGTGTAATTTAAGGTAAGAATAATGTTTTAATAATATGAAATGACCAAGACACATGTCCTACCCTTATTGGATGTGTCATGACCGACCAAGAAAACCCATAGGTCGATTTTTGGGACCCCATGAAGCCACTTGGGTAAGATAAAGACATTATTGCCTTTTATTTAATGTTAATGCAAAAATGACACAAACATGTATTGATTTATTAAAACAATTTTTACATGGGTTTTTATAAGTTATATTTTTGACTATAAATAGTCATTTTAAATATAAAAATATTTCCTACATCATGATATTTTTTTTATAATTTTTAGACATTAAATAAATTAAATTATTTATGACACCATGATGATGCAGCGTTTACCTCATTATTTAACGATTTAAATAAAATGAAAATATAATGTAAAATATAAGACCTACACTTGTCAAAAACCTATTGTATGGGTGTATTTCGAACCCTTATCACCTTATCCTCGAAATTTATAATTGTGGGACCTTTGTTATCCGAAAATCTTTTTATAACAAAGTATCTTTTCTTAACTTTCCAAGAGTGCCCCTCCTCTCCTCTTATAAAAGGCCCCCACCTCTACCACCTAACCCACACTTCCAAAGCCTTTAGCTCATCCAACCCCTGCCCATTTCGTCTCTCCACATCCTTCTCTAACTCTTAGAAGCCTCACATTGGGCAGAAGTCTTCCCAAGGAAGCCTTTGAGTTCAAATCAAAAAGAGTTACCCGATTTAAAGGTAGTGTCTTCTCTTGTTTTCTGATGTTTTATTTTGCTTCTCCAACCCCCTAAACTCTTTTTATTCAATTATTTTGTAACAAAACCATATCTTCCATATACTAGGATGTTTTTATAAGAAGGATTCGAGCTACAATTACACACACCTACATCTAATGGTTAAAGAACATACTGTTTCCGTGGATGGCGAATTTCTGCCTCACGAAACGATGATTGTTCAATATTCTTTTAACACCTTAAAAGGTGGCCATTAAGATGAAACTATATTTATATATGATATATAATATGTTTATGTTTTACTTAAGCTTCTGTATTTTTCATTTATGGAATTCCTTTATGGTTTCCATTATGGGTAAACGCGATGTCTTCATTTTAGGAAGTGCGGACTACCGCCCCCTCAAAGTGATTTGATTCATTAATGCCATATGTGGGACGTATAAATGATGTAATTAGTGATTTTATATATTATATTATACTAGAATTATAATATACCTTTATATAATTATGATTCCATTCCATAAAATATGAAATAGAAATGAAAGTAGCGTTCATGCGTACGTACGGCTTACCGTCTCCATGAACGGTGCATTTCATTTCTTACCTCTAAACATTATGTAATATTATAAATGCATGTATATACTAGATATATATGATATATATGATATCTAAATCATGAGTATAACTCTGGATATAATGGATACAAGAACAACGTGTAATTATAAAGAGTTTATTTTTAGACTCAAGTACCAATGATCGTTAAAACGACCGTTATTAACTTAAATATTTACATAGTGTTCATGACATGGTAATAAGTGATATAAAAGGAATAATGAACTTGAAAAAGGTTCTTAAGCAAGTAGAAATTAACTCAAGTTTATTATTCAGGAGGTTAAAGAATGATCGAGTTAAGTCAGACCTGAGGTATGGGACTTCGTCTCAATCTCCTTTCATTGAGGCATATTTTGTTTTATACACAACCTTCTTTTATACGGTGTATAAACCCATTTGACTTTTACGTTTATCCAAAAGTAATATTTTTTTATACGAAGCATTTTACTAAACGACAAAAGGGAATGTTTTTGTCGTACGTATGCAGCGACAACGACTTCTCCACCGCCGTAACCATTATTTGAGTTTCGGCTTCTTCTACAAGGGATAAATTTTTTTAAAGAGAAAAATAAATACCCTGTTTTACTTTTCGTTTATTTTGGTATTGGAAATTGTTTTCATAATGTTTTTATTATATCAATATGTTGTATTGATATCTTGTGATTGAAATGTGGAAATGTTATGTTTCCTTTATGCATGTTTTATATGATATGATTATGTTATGGTTCTTGGGCATTGTTATGAAGACAGGTGGTTCCGTGATAAACTAAGGGTGGGTGAGCCCGATATAGCTCTCCAATTCATTGGGTAACATGAAGGAGTTAAATGTTGAGGTTTCTCCGACGATATTTAGGGAATATACTGTGATGGGTATTCCAAACATAACCAAGAGGGTTACTCCCTACGTAAGAATGTTATGAATGCCTCAAGTTACCTTTATGTCGTATGATTTCTATGATTTATTCATGATTTGATGAGGTATGTTAAAGTTCTTATGTTTTATGGGTAAATTATGATTTCATTCTTATGTATATATGTACTCATGTTTCCTTTCCATATTTTTTATATCCCTTACTGTGCTTTTTATGCTCATCCCAAGTTTTTGAAATGTTTTTCACAGGTCAAGGGAAAGGTATATGATATGATGATAGTGTCAAGGAAGTTTCAAGAAAGAATCCATGTTTTATTTTAAATATGTTTCCGTTGATGGGAAAAATGAATATTATCTTTTATGTAACCACTTTGTTTAAATGTGGAATGTAATGCATGTTTTATGATCTAATTCTCTAAAACTCTAAACCTGAAAAGATCCTGAAGGTGTATTCTTGAAATATCTCAAGATTAAGTAATGTTTAAGGATGGGGCCTTATAATATCACATTTGTTAGACCACCAGGGAGGCCTTATGTTTACTACACTTTTTTGGGTTTTTTAAAATCATTTAATCTCCGTATAATTTCTTTCACATATATATATGAAGAAATGATAAAAACGTCACTCTAATCTCATTTAGTGTTGAACATATATGAACTAATCCAATTATAATAATAGAGATACTTAGGAATCATATTCATAATGATAATAATCATACTCATTTACTCCAAAATATCCAATGTTATGAGGTTAATATTGGTAATCTGGCCGCCAACATCTAATCACTAAATGTTAAATATCCAAAAGATATGTAGTAGAAACCCTAGGTAATCTAGAAGGAATACATTGGATTAATGTAGCTGAAGATATGAATCCTCAAACCCTACTAATTTCACTAAGTCAATCCTCACACACAATCAAGAGAACCCACACTATACCAGCATTCAAGAAAAAAAATAAAGGGAAATGAAATAAGGAAAATTATATGTTATTAAAAATGTTTCACATATCCTTGGTAGAAACACCATTTCTATTTCCATTACAATAGGATGTTACAAAAATTACACTTTCAACAGATAAATCAACCATTAATGGATATTCATAGAGATTAACCACTCTGTAATCCTCAGATTTAAGACCAATTCAAATCATTATATTGGTATTTGTACATGAGGTCCCCACTTCCCTTTTATTTAAGTATGCATCCATCCACATAGGTATAATTGAACTCATATATTCCCAGAGGCACCTCCATTTAGAATGGTTACCACTAATCTGTAGTTTTTCTTTGAATCATGATCTATTGTCTGGATGAATAGTCTCAGTTACACTTACCTTAGTAACTCCTATTAATTTATTTTCTAGACCATCACCAATGAATGAATCATTTAGACATACCATTATCTTATTTACTATCCATCTACTTGAGATATCATATTTTTATACCTGAGACTCAAGAATATTATATAATATTATAAAATGAATTGGATTTCACATCCCAATAATATCCCACTTGAAGACTACTTCAGGGAACCGTTAAAAAAGTTTATTAACACCTTGGATAAACCTCACACTTCTACAAAAAAATACAACAAAAAATGTTATGTTTCCTTAGTGTATTCACTCAAGTCCCCTTGATGCATATTGTTTCCTCAGACATTCATAGACTAATACCTTCGTAAACATGTCCACTAGATTTTTTTACAGTCATATTCCACAACTCCGAAAACTTATCCTCTAGAATGTCTCAAATAAAGTGAAATTTTATGGTGATATTATTTGTTCATGCATGGAAAAATAGATTCCATGATAATTGAATCACACTTTTATTATCATATAATAAAAATAAATCTTCCTAGATTATTTTTAGATCCATTAGTAACCAAATAAAACAAACCAAATTCTTCTCTTATTTTATTTCAGCTACACTCTCTACTTCTGTTGTGAAAAAAGTAACTATCCATTATAGCCATAACATCAAACTAGCCTCCATTATTCAATATGTTAACAAAAAAACATATGGTTATCGTTTAAGTTACTAAAAATATAGTAAAATACACATCAATGAAAACTCACAATGGGCCGTTCATCCAAAAGCATAAGACTATACCTTGTGATCCCTTCTAGTACCTGATGATTCATTTCTTATCCTTTTAGTGTCCCCTTCCCATATTTGACATAAATCACCTTATTAATCCAACTTGAAATCTAATTTCCACTCACGTGCATATCATGGAATACATTATAATTTTTAACATTTATAAAAATGAAACCTTTTCCATGTAAATGAACTCATATTCCATTTTAAGTGCCTTCTATTTGGACAATTTAAAGAATTTTTGAATCAGATTCGAGACTAGATTATATATTGTTATCCCAAATATTTGAATGACACTCCATATATAGTTCTTCTAAGAGAATACCAATGTCCTATCTTTCTTATCTATCTAAATATTCATTTCCAATATCTTCTCAAATTTTCCAAGATCCTTCAGCTCAAACCTTTTAAAAAATCATTTTTAAAATTCCAAATCCACTTATTATCTAGACCTATTAGTAATATGACTTTTTTATATAGAACAACTATAATGAATCTCCAATTATTTCAAAATTTATTATAGAAATTGTAGTCTATGTTGTATCAATATAATCCTTTATCTTTTATAACGGTTTTAAACTCCCAATTATATTATCTTAGATCCTGATTCACGTTGTTTTCTTCAACATAAATACCATGTTTTTTGTTATGATAATCCATAATACCTATCAAAATATTTATTTAAATGTTTTCCTATAAATATTTTTAATGAAAAGCGGTCTTTACATCAATTTATGTAAGATACTGATCATTCATCGAAACCATATGAAACACTTTATAGATAGTATCATGCTTAACTACCATTGAGAATATCTATTAGAAGTATATTACCTCTTAATATTTGAATTAATTCACCACCAACCATAACTTTTACCAATTATTACAATCTAATTACTCTTTAAAAAGGAAAAAAAATTATTATCTATTATTATTTTCCCCTATGGATACTCATTCAGTTCTCATGTTTTGTTGGTATCCTGAAAACACAATAAATTTTATATCATTGAATCCCACTATCTAGAGTCATTGAGTATGTACACCTCATCAGGGAATTATAGTTTCCTACTATACATGAGGTGTAGATAGTCCATGTTACCACCCAACCTTTGAACCAATTTTATGAATCTCGTATAACTTCTCAACGACACTTGCAACCAATATTTTTTCCATTACTATTTATTTTAATGATATTTCTTATAGAATAATATCTTATCACACTCCAAATCAAGCCTCAAAACCCCTTCATATATTTTTCATATATTCCATTATTTTAGATTTTGGATACTAGTGATTTCATTAGAGTTCTTGGAAACTTATATCTATCCAGTATCCTTACTTAGATACAGATAGACTTGGTCAGTTGATTTCCTACCTTCAAATTATTTCTCATTCAATTTATAATCCTTCCTTAAAGCGTTATCATTGAAAAACACATCATAAATCATGATTAATTTTTCATGGTAATAATTCCATACCCAACATCTAGAATTTTCACCTCCATAACTAAAAAAAAGACATAGCTGGGATTTTCCTCAAGATTTTTTCTATAATGAGAATCAATATGAGCATAAAAATGGTTTCTTAAGATTTTTAACTTTCTAACAATTAATTTTTTACCAGAACATATATTTTCTAGAAAATCACATCCCATAGGGGTAGGCAGACTTCAGTTAACCAATTATGTTTCCATGTTAACTACCTTCACCTAAATTATCTTAGGAATTCCTAAGTTTTCATGCATAATCCTTTCCTTTTCTATAAGTTTCTGACTCATCATTTTGGTTAAACAATTAATCTATGGTGTATCAATATTATTTCACCCCAACCTAATTCTATTTATCCAATAAAAACTATAGAAGTTTCATCTATTGTATTTACCACTATTGGTAGAGGTTAAGAACTTTATCTTTTAATTAGTTTCCCACTATAACATGGCCTTCAATTGAATAAAGTTTAAAAAAAAATATATAAATTAGGAAATAAAACCATAATTTTCTCATAGAATCATCATTGAAGGGCACAAATCAAAGAAAATCACCTTGATATTGGATAGGGGAATTCTCTCAAACATCGAGGTTGATAACTTCTATCCTCTGAGATCTAGGCGTCTTTATATTCAAGTTGAATGATAAAATTCTCTATATTACTAGAATAATATAATCAAAACATATGATTTCAGTTTGATCAAGATTCACAATGCATTTTTCCATTATAAAATTCACATAGTTCTCACTAAGTCGTACAATCCTATAATTCCACAACTGCAGAGTATCCAATATTGAAACACCTGAAATTATAGCTCCATATGATCATCCGATCAGATATATGGTTTCATTATTTAGTCCTTATGAAACCAATTGGAACCTTGAGTCAATTTCAAAACTCCATGAAAAAGTATAGTCCCATATCCTACCTCATCTGTTTACACTATAGAAATTATGTTCTTATATAACCCTGAGTTGTACCTTACTTATTTCAATTATAAAAATATTTCATTCCCTATTAAGACATTACCATATCCCTTAACCATATTCTCTATATCATTTTCATGCCCCAAATTCACCTTGTTAAAATTTTTAGACCCATAATTGTAAATTCATCCTTACTCTTTCATTGAATAGAATAAAATCCTTAAACAATCAACCATAAATATATCCAAATATTTTAACTAGGAAATAAGTGGTTGCATTCTTCATATACACTTTTGGAAATTAAACTTATAAAATTTGATCATCCAAAAATTTCATTAAAACTTCTATAATCCTTATTAATATTTAATTTCTTCCCTTAACTACATCACATAGGAATATGAGCAATTGACTTACCTAAACTTATCTCTAGTGACTTCTCATCTGATTCTTTTATTCCAAATTATTCTCTAGGGTGACCATACTCATATTTTAGTACTCAATGCAATGCCAAATGATTTTTGTAATTATCTATTATTGATATCCTTAATAACATCATTAACTTAATCAATATATTTTAGATGAAGTTCCACATGACCTCATGAAATCATCTCCATCCTCATGAGGCTTCCGAATAGAGGCGAGGGTCTAGAGATGTTGTGGGGGTAATATACCGTAAATAATCATATAAATACAATATAATATAACAAAATATATATAATGAAAAAAATATTATAATTAAAATTAAAATAAAGAAGATGATATAACATATTTGTTCACTTTTTATACAATATCAACCCAACCGACCCCTAATGAGGCAAGTTAACATGTATAATGAGTACAATTAGAAGAAAAATAAATAAAATGATGTAGAATCCACACTGATTCCATCTCAACACTGAAACTATCTCCTAACTCCAAGATCCTACAAAAATTACACTAGTGCCTTTCCCTTTTCTATATCCTTGATCATGAAGTCTGTACACGCACCAACATGTCCATGAAGGGTTTGCGTATAAACTCCACAAGACACCACCAATGCATCCTTAATATAAACACACATTATATAGAGGTGTATGTTATGATGTAAAGTTAAATGAACATAAAAAATATATAATATATCATATACTGATCAATCATCCAATAACTAGGATACTACAAAACCTATTCATACATTCTTTTTTCCATGCAAGAAAAATGTCATAAGTGGTTAAAACATGACATAATTCATGTTGTGTGACTTCATCCACCTTTAAGGGTAATAAAAATTCCACCTTTATGGAATAAATCCACACATTCCTTTGAGGTAAAGACACTCATGAATCATAGCTAGTTTCTTCCCTCTAATGGCACACATTCTTGTCATGAAAAATTCAATGGAACTCTACACATATGCAAGGATGTTCCCCATTAGAACATTATGCAGACATATGGATGCTCTTACAGAAGGTTATGACATTATCCCCCATTGGATTATCCTATGAAAAGCTCAAGAATTATCCATCCTATATCCAGATCCAAAATCTAGGAGTTATGTTGTCAAAGATCCACCTTTAAGTGGATTGGTAAATTTTCTAGGTCCAACTATTAAACTGAACACAAAAAATATAAATTCCACCATCTATGCAAAAAATCAACATGTAAGGCATGAAATTACAAGGAACAATATATCAAAGTAAATATTTCACAGACTATGAAATAGTACATAAGTAAGGTAAAAATATCATAGAACAATCATGGCATTTAAAATATCCCATGACTTTGAAATAGCCACAAATTACATGAAAAATAGAAAATAACACACAAGACGTACCAAAAAATGGTCTCACGAACTACCATCATATGATAACCTACCATATCAAAAAGGGTCTCTATTCTAGGAACATACACACAATCCAAAAAATTAAAAAAACTATATACAAAGTCTCAATATAGCAAGGACATCCTATATTTAGTGCATTGATGACAATTTCCAAGAACCGTTGAGGAATGAAACCCAAATCATACCGGTACACCAATAGTTAATAAAAAAATAACAAATAAATCATAATAGAGTCTATAGAATTTGAATTAAAGGAAGAGATCATTACAAGAGACGGAATCCACATAAATTTACCAAAAGAGAGTCATCTACGAAGGAATATCTGGGATAAATCAAGGAGAGGACACCGATTATCTTCATCCAACCATGGTCTATTAATCAAGAATAAATAATCTATTAGATCTAGGCAGAGATTCATAGATCTACCCAATATGTATTGGATCTATGATCAATTATAAATAAAGGATAATTTATATTATAATAGATATATTTTACCTTAGTGTATTCCATAAATTGTTCTAGACTTCAAGTTACCATGAGGAGAGAAAGAAGAATCCTATGAACCATGACAGAGCTCTCAATGAGGTTCTAATATTACTTGGGTTGGATTTGGTTGAGGGTTGTTATAATAATTAGATCAGAGTTAATTGAAAAAAACAAAATTAACGGAAATATCGTTTTTGGAACCACCGCCTAATAGGGTTTTCAAGGAAGAATACATGAATTCATTGTTGGACACCAATGGGATGGTGGGATCTACAATATTCTCAGTCCCACTGCCGGCACAAACCACTAGCTAGTGCACCCAACGGGATATCCAGTGGTCTTATTTCATCCCCCAAGCAGCCCACTAAGGCTGTCAACCTCTAAAACTCTTTTCTAAGAACCATAATAACCATAATACACACCTCCATGGAAGAAAAATCATACAATATATGTAAAAAAATAAAAATAACATACCTTAAAATTTGAGGACATTAAAATTCCACCATCTATTAGTTCTCATTCCTGAGATGTGTCTCTAGTAGTCTTGATCAAAAATCTCAAGACACTATGCCCAAATATCATAATCATGCTCCCAATTATTCTATTGAATCCATCCATGCTTATATAAGACTCTGAAATGTATCACCATCTTTCCTTACAACACTTTATTTCTTCAATCTATGATCTGCATCGGGTGCACTAAAAATGATGCATCAAGATCCAACTCAACATCCTCAATTTTAATATCATATGCAATATTGAGAATATACATATGGATCTATGACACATGAAATACGTCATGTATAAATAGATACTATAGAGGAATATCCAAATGGTATGGCACAATCCAAATATGGTTGATAATCTTGAGCGGTACAACAAATCTCAGATTTAGATTTTATTACTTTTATAACTAAAAATTTCCTAATCAGATAGTTTCTTGTAAGAAAACCCAATCACACAATGAAAACGTAAAAGGTAACCTAATCTAGTCGGTATAGAATCACTTTCAACTCTGAGTGGTGATTAACTAATTCTGGATCTGTTTCACTCTCTCAAAGTTCTCTTGTACGATATTCTTCTACACAATTACTAACTCACCACCCCTGCGCCAACATAGTGGTGAGCTACAAGACTGACCATAAAGATCCTCAAAATTTTCCATATAGATTGAATCCAGGAAAGTGTAATTTTACATAAACTCAACCCTGACAAGGTGATCATCCCAAGATTCACTAATTTCTAGAACATATTCCCAAAAAATATCCTCTAATATCCAGATCATCCTCTCTGATTGTCTGTTAGTCTATGTATGATACACTTTATTCACATTCTATTGGGTCACCTATGTTTTCTGTAGTCCTTTACAAAATTGTGATGTAATTATTATGTCACTATATGACACTTTTCTCAATGGAACTCAATAAAGGTGCATAATATCTCATATATATAGCTTTCCCAACTCATCCACTGAAAAGGTAATTTAAATCAGTAAGAAATGATTCACTTTCATTATCCAAATAAATGGCACCGAAACAAAATCATGCATCCTTAGGTTCCTAGGTAAGCATTTAATAGAGTATATCATCATGACATCCCACTACCCCATATGTACATGAAGTGAATAAGGAAAACCACTAGAACCATGGTACTTAGACTTTACCCTCTAAAAGGAAAGACACTATGAAACAAATCCTTTGATATCCCTATTTATATCTAGCCACCAAAACTATTTTTTGATATCATGGTATATCTTCATAGATCCAGGATGAAAAATCCATTTTAAAACATGAGATTATTTCATCATATCCTCCCCTAAGGATGCTAGATCCATAATTATCCTGGGATTATATATCATGATGTCATCATCTAAGGACCACCCTTGGATTTAATCACCCTTAAAAAGTTCTTCAATATCACCACATACTAAGGATCCAAATTTTGAATGGAATTTACCTAGTCTAATAAAGAATGAATGAGATCTAAAGGTGCACATTTTAAGACTCTATGATCCATAAATGCATCCACCAACCACTCATCCATCAAACTCATTAGACACCATTCCTCATATAAATGTTACTCTATAAGCTCTTTCATCTTTGATATTTACCTACAAAGAGTATCTGTAATGACACTCTCTTTCCCCATATAATATTTGATATATAATTTTAATTTCTTCAGAAACTCTATAACGTTTCTGCCTCAGATTCAAATCCTACCAAGGGAATATTTATCTTAAGATCTTGTAGTCTATGTAGATGAAAACTACTCCCCAAAGAGGTAATGTTTCTAATTCTTCAAAGTGTGGACAATGACTGACAACTCCAATTCATTCTTTAGGAAGTTCCACTCATGAATGTTAAAATGACATGACCCATAAGACACCACATAATCCCCCTTTATCAACATATATCCTAAATCAACACCTAAGAATCATAGTACATGATGTATCTAATTATAGGCTCATGAAGAATAAGTATCAGAGTCATCATCAATATTCTATTATTCTATAAGAACGACTCTTCATATTTATTGGATAATTCAAAATCACCCCTTTTTTATCCAACTATATCATTGATTCTTGAAAATTGGATAATTCCTATATGAAACATCGATAATACCCCACAATCCCCATGAAACTCATAATCATAAAATCATTCATGTTACATGCCTAAGATATTACAACCTCTACCTTCTCTAGGTTCACTAAAATTCCCACATAAAAAATTATTTTCTCATAGAAACACACCTACTTAATCCAAAAAGTGACACTTTGATAGTTTGTAATAGGTTCGATGTGCTCAAAGTTTACTCAATATAATCTCAACATGTCTAGCATGCATATGTATAGTCCTCAAATATATCAAGATATTTTCCACAAACACAATGATATATTAGTCAAGGCATGGTTGAAAAATTTAATTCATGAGATCCATGTAGATAGATAGATAATTTTTCATCCAAAAAGTCATAAAAATATACTCATACAATCCATATCTACTACTAAATACTAACTTCATAATATCCTTATCTTTGACCCATAGCTGGTGGTAGTCTGAATAAAGATCAATCTTGGAAAACCACATGGCACCCCATAACCAGTCAAATAGATCAGTAATCTTGGGAAAAAGGTTAATTATTCAACATCATCACCTGATTTAGTTTCCTTTATTCCATGTATATTTGTATACTACCATACACTTTCTTAGAGAATAACATTAGAGCTCCCCATAGAGATGAGCTTGGTCTGATAATGCCCTTCATCTCCAAATCCTCCAAAGACACATTCAACTCCGTCAACATTGATTGTAAGATATGACATGGAGGAATAAATTATAGTTATTTCCGAGGTATAAGATCAATATCAAAAAAATTTTTCTTTAAATAGAGTAAGACTAGAGAGATCATCTGAGGAAACATCCTAATAACAATCCACCACTAGAAGGAAGAAAGTAGGGACTACTACTGATTATGCTATGAGATCCAAGACTAATACTTGCATAGTGACATCTATAACCTGGAATAGGACTAGTACCGTATTTTCTACTATGATATACCACTCACCAATTTATAGGATTCTCTCTCCATAATTCATGATGAATTATACATGTATCCAGTATATTTTAATATGTTCTTGATAATTGGTTAACATGTGTATTCTAAATATCACATCCAAACTAGTCAAATCTAGGATCATAAAGTCCCAAAAGTGTTCACAGGAAAAAAAATTATGGGACATGTTGGAACCAATGATTTTTTTGCTGGAAATGTAGTATGGTTTGTGTTTGTTGTCAATTCACATTGGGTTGATCAAATAGTTTTCAAGGAATGTGGTCTTTCGATTGGGGCAGGAAGCAGTGTTGAAGGTGGCACATTTTCGTAGTGTTTGAAAAATTTTTGGGCCTCAAAATCAGGAGTTTGATTTTGGAAAAAGAATGGCTTTCATGAAATGAAGTGAATGAGGAAAAACATAGTAGAAACAATTTACAGATAAAAAAATATGGCATGTGGAATGGCGGCCAGCGAACTATGTTTTGGGAATGGTTCACGTGATGAAAAATTGTTCACGGTGAAGAATTTGTGGTTCGTGAGAGGCTCTGATTACACATAAGACATGATAGTTTGTGAGATGGTGTGTTGTTAATTAAAATTAGGTAGATTGGTTTACAGAAGATATGGTTAGAAGGAAATTGTTGTTGGTGATAATGAGGAATAGATCGGTTTGTGGAAGAGTTCAGCAACCACAAAGGGATGAGTGGTGGTATGCGTACCACATAGGGAAGTGGTTTGGAGGGGATGAATGGTATGCAGTAAAAGTGGTGTCATGATGAAGATTGGGTAAATCTTCTTTTAATGGATTATGAGGATCTATTTTCCTATATAAGGTACACTAGTCCCTACATTATGGAGTTTCTCTAAGATTAAAAATCTGAGAGGAATTTGGTGAAGTCTAGAAGTGGTTCACGGGATGAGAACCCCGCAAAGGAGACTTTGATTAAAAATATTATAGGAATTCAGTGAAGTCCAGTATAGTTTGAAAAATAGAGCATGTGGGGGAAGAAGGATAGTTTGAGGAAGACATTTCACAGAGGAGGATTTGGTCTACAGATAAGAAGAAGTACACAGACGTGGTTGGTGAAGGTAGTATGCAGAGCACTCAGAGTATGCGGTGTAGTGTGGTATATAGAGGCAGAAGGCTACTTCATAGAGGACAAGTTCAAAAACGAATAGTATACAGAGATGTATATTACATCTGTAGGGGATAATGGTACTTCAACAGAGTATTTATCTATAGTTTATGTTTCATGATTTAATTCAAACCCATTGAAGTGAGCTTCAAGTCGATAAACTAAGTTCAAATTCTTCTCTATGTAGTGAGCAATGGGGAGTCAAGGGAAGTGATCTAAAGTATATAGTGATCTATCCGTATAACCTTGTAAAGGAATTGTTCCATGAAAATAGTAACTGTGAAATAAAGATTTAATACACAACTAGAGAAAATTAGTGTACTTTTGTACGACCGAAAACCTATTGGTTTATGCTACATGAAGATATATCATAGTGGTGAACTAATTAAAATTGCATTGTAGTTTTTTAAAGGTATTTTTTGTTTTCTAAATTTTCTTAGTAGATTGGTTTAATAGGATCCTACCAATGTGGGAACAAGATCCATAAGATTAAAAGAAACATTTGACACCCTGATTCACCCCTCCTCCTCAGGGTGTTCTGGGGTCCTTTAGGACACTGATGTAACAATTAGATATGGTCTATTCTTCCCAAGCATATGTTGAGAGAGAATAACTCAGAATACAAATTAACCAGTAAATCTAATCCAATAATGATATAATTAGATATAAAAGAATGTTAATATTATGTATAAAAAAGTAGATAGATTAGATTAAATCAACATCATGCCTCTAATAGTATATAATCACTCTCCATCGATCACTGGAAACTTCTCCATCATATACATCCTTCATACTACTAGAGCACAACCTTGCCTCTATATTGCATAACTATCCCGATCCACCAAGTTCTAAAGTGCCTGGCTCTGCTACTGAGGATCCCTAAATGCACCCTAACTCAACATCCTAAAATATGGTCAAGAAATCTTAGAAAATATGTTGGATATAACCCACCTTTACATATTAGAAACATTCCCTTTGTGGTTTCATGCTTGATGTACTTACTTTTCCCTTTTATCCATAGTTGTATTACCTGGTAGAAGCTCCTTTTTTAGCGGGAGTTGAAGAAACCCTAATCAAATCCACCTATCTACCACATTGATATACCTCATTGGACTTCCTCTTCCTATTACTAGATGTGGAACTCATTGTAGAATTGAGAAGTCTGATCATCAAGACATTGAAAGTTAGAATAATAACATCATGTATATTCTCTGCTATCCCTTTCTAAAAAATTAGGGCCTTGTGACGTACCTCTATATATGTTGTTCAGTTAAATCCCCTAAAATAATATCCAACCTTTAGATTAAAGAAAATATCATACTTCCTAGCATTCAATTCCTCATTCATAGATCAAGGAGGAGTAAAGCATAACAACTCTGTAAAACATTCTGGGTGATTATAAAGTGACATCGTCCCTTGTTGAATCTCTATAAAGTCTTGTGATTAGTCTATATTAAGCATGTTAGGGAATTAAATATCAAATAAAAACTCTTTAAAGTCATCCTAAGTAAGTTCCTCATGCTTTCCCACCTAAACCATAACACCCCACCATGTCCTTGTGGGTCCTTGGAGCCTAAAGGAATCCAACTTCACCCTCCTTTATATTAGATTCTCTACAAAATAAAATATCCCATCAATAATTTCATTATATTCCTTAAAATCCTAAGGAACACTAGTTTCCTAGATGGTTAGAAGATAATGGAGATGAAAATCTCGGGTATTGTCAACCACAATCCTCTAAACCCCTCAACCCTGAGCAGGAAAAGACTAGAAGACTTTAGGTCAAGGAATATTTGGAACCTAAACAAACCAAGTGAGTTTGGGAGCTTGCTCAGGTGTATCCTATTATATGAAAAGTGGTGGAACTAGAAAATACTACCTAGCAGGAGCATTTTAGATTACTTTACAATGAAACCCCATCAAGCATCTTTGAGGTGGATTTTATTCCTGAAATTACTAAAGGAAATTTATAATTACAATTATAACTTGATTATGAGCATATATTAACTAGTTATAAGGCAAACACATGGGGTTTATATAGGAATACATATCCTATGAGATACCCACACACAAGGTATAACCCTCTAAATTCCACCCAAAGTTCAATCGTAGACCTTCATACCTACTCATTAGTCACTATCACCAATATATATATATATATATATATATATATTAGTATGAACGATTTCAACTAACTAATTCTAGCACAAATATATCACAAAAAGAAGAGAATAAAAACATATCACCAACAGTTAGCATAAATCAATGAATTTAATTTATGAACTACAATGTAGTAAAGAATAGGTATATTCATGAAATCTGATTCTATATGCCTACTCATGATATATTAACATAATCAAATCCCATAAATTGTAACAACACAACATACTCTGGATCAACACCAAACTATAAATCCATAATTGTTACAACAATACAATCATTGTAACTGATAGGTCCATTACACATTAGTGGGCCATGAAAATTCATACTCCCCTATGATAATTTCACATAAACTATCTCATTTATACCATGTCCTATAATTGCTAAGAAGAATATAAAGAAATCTCAAGCTCTAATAATATTTTGTAACTCCCCAACCCAAATCACCTAGTTTGATATGAAGTGACACATGACCTCATGCATGCCTCCCCTTATACAAGAGGTCGATGACTAGAGATGAGGGTCAAGATATTTCATGGGCAGACTATACCCCTGGTAATCATAACCATAAAAAATAATATGAAAATATATACAAAATTCAACCAAATACTACATTGGATAATAACATAAACAAGATGTTGTAATATACATCATGTAAGTTCATATAATATGAAACCAGTATGCCACCAATGTGGAATATCAACAAGTATACGAATTACATATGAAATAAATTTAATTTTTTTTATCAACAATTATAACAATTTATGTCTCACAAACCAGGTTTCCATGAATCTAGACTAAACCTTATTTGGTTCTATCCAAGAAGAATGTCATAAGTTTCCATCACATGACATAATTCACTCTGTGTAAATACAAGTAAAATACACTTTATAACTTTAAGGAATAAATCCACACATGAATTTAACGTAAATTCACACCCACGACTCATGGATACATTCTTCACTCTGATGGTGCACTTTCTTAGCCTACCTAAATCAATAGAACCCTACACATACTATAGGATGTTCCCCATTATCACATTATGCCGGAATATAGACCCTCTTCCAACAATATATGACATCATATCTTATGGTATAATCACATGCCATGTTCTATAGTAATACATCCTATATCCCAAGCCACAATATATGATTTATTCCATACAATCTCCCCCTTGAACAGGTCGAATAAATCCATCTAGGCTACCTATCAACCTAAACATTGGTATATATGTTCCACCAGCTATGGAAAAATACAAATATAATTCATGAACCATAAATGAATAATATATAAAAATAATTATTCCATAGAATATTACACATTACATAAGTTATCTATAACATAGTAAGGAAGAATATTTCCATATCAAATATTATATATCTATGAAATAACCACATATAAGGTGTGAAATAACAATGAACACACAATCCATACCAAACAAAGGTTTCAAAAGCCACCCACACATGAATACATACCATATAATGAAATGGAATCTACACTATTCACACACACAGAATCCAATAATTTCTAAAAACCCTCTACAAAGTCCTATTATGGTAATGACTTCATACCTTTATCATTCTGATACTATTTTCCATGATTCCTTCAGAAATGACACCTAGATCATGATCATGCACCAATATTCACAAGAAAAATGCCAAATACATACTAATAAAGTATTTAGAATTGGAATTTAAGTAATGGATTATACCAATAGATGGAACCCACATCAAATTTACAAAAGATACTCACTGCCAAAGGAAGATCTAGGATCGATCAAGGGGAGGTCACCAATTATAATTATCTGACACCGATCTATCAATCAATCCGGAATACTCAGTTAGATCTCTATGAATATTAATAAATCTATTAAATATGTATTATATATATTATTTAATCTAGAAAAATTAGTGGAATTTTTCTTAGAACAGATAGATATTACGTTGAAGTATTCCATAGATTGATATAGAAATCAAGCACCGAAGAAGAGATGAAGAAGAATCCCAGAGAACCAAAGTAGAACTCTCTAGGAGGTTCTGAATATAATTGGTTCATATTGGGGTGAGAGTTAGTATTATAATAATATTATATTAAAATTATGAAAATTAAATTAATGGTAACCTCATGTGAGAACCACTGTATCACTTGTTGCTTCCCATTGAAAAGCCGATGGGATTTACAGAATTATGAGTCCCACTACCAGCACCACCAGCTGGCTGGTTCACCCCAATGAAAAGATTTGAAACTTATTTCAGACACCAATCATCCCACTAAGGCCTCTATCCTCTAATAATCTTGTTTAGGACACCTTTTATGAATACAACACACCTTATGAAAAACAACATTACAAGATTTGTCATAACTTAAAAAAGTGTTCCTCGAAAGTTAAGTATGTTACATCATCCTTCATGATTAGGTTCCAAAAATCCTAAAACATGAAATTGGTTTTTACAAAATAATTCCTCACTACCATTACCATTGAATCTCATGACTCCAATTTTTTTGAAAACAATAGAAGTTCCAAGACATCATTTTCAAAATTTACATTTACGGATTCAAGCTTCCTTAGAATCAATTGAAATAATTTGAAGGATCTTCTATAAGTATTACTTTTGATAACCTCATTATGAATAACCTCCAAATCAAGGAAAATTTATTATGTTACCTAGGTTTATCCTACATATCCTCTAAGTATTTTATGATACCAACCATAGTCCTAACATCCGAGATGTTTAAGGCCATATTTTATGGCAATGAGATCATTATTAGATCTAACACATTCCTATCCAGTTGTTACCATTACACCTTTCCATCATATATAGAAGAACTACAACTAAATAAATTTCATGTTTTCTTGAATTACTTTATCCTCTATATATATTCTTTAGAAGAAAAAATCCATCCAATCAAAGTTATTTGGCCAAGACTTATATTCTTCCAATATAATACATTCTTTTTTCAGTATACTGCCACTGAAAATATAATATCAAGAAAATAATGAGTTATAATTATCTATGATTCCTATGAATGAGCATTGAGTGAGAAAATAACAATCTATAAGAACTGATACCACTTGTTGGGAATTTATCCCCCAATATATTATCATTGATAATTAAATTTCTAGATGATACAAAATAGAAACCCTTGCTCTTCTGGAAGGGCTCTATCAAATTAATGTTCCTATATTTATGAATCCTAACACCCTACTCACCACATCATGTTAATACTCACACACACTCAAGTAAACCCAAAATACACCAACACTCAAGAAGAAATAAAGGAAATACATAAGAAACATTATGTGGTTAGGAAAATGTTTCCTATATCCATAAAAGAAATACTACAATTTCTTCCATTAAAATAGAAATTTACAAGAATTAAACATTAAATAGAAAGATATATCAATAATGGATATTCATAGATATTAAACACTCTATAATATTCAGATTAAAGATAGATCTTAATCACTATACATGTTTTAATGAATGAGGTTCCCACTTCCATTTTATAAAAGTATCCATCCAATCACATAGGTAGCACTAAAATCCTTCATATATAGAAACCCCTCTATTAACAATAGTGAATATTGACCTCCAATAATTCATTTAATTAAGACTTATTATCTTAGTGAATTTTCCAAGTTACACATTGACTTATTATCTCCAACTCATTATTTTTTTAGACCATCAATCGTACCTGAATCCATTAGATAATACCATCATCTAATTACCTTTAAAAATACTATAGGGATTCCATTATCACTATTTAAGTCATATGGGTACTATATCATCCATATCTCCATCATATGGTAGACTAAATCATACTTCACATCCCAAAAAATTTATAAATTCTATTTTCTACTAAGAAATTTTCTATGTTTACTATAATCATTCATAAACCTTTTCTAAAAAACCTTTTCCTTGAGGTAAAAAATGTAACTCTTTAAACTATTCCATAGAAATATTTCATAATATCTATTAGGATATAAATTGATATTAAATTCATTAAATCAATTAATTTTAACTGACCACGTTACTATTTAATTAGACACCTTAAATATTTTTGGATATTAAGTGTCATTCACATTTAATTTTGTTGAGAATTATTTTTAATTTATTGGTATTAAAACATATCTATGTATATTCGTACACCCATTGGACTCTTAAAAACTATATTCTAATATAATAACATAATAAGATACAAAAATTATTTTTTAGTAAATAAAACTTATTTACTATTAATGGGAATATTTAAAAAATTTCCTTTTGAATTCCATATCTTATATAGCACTCTTTATGTTTGGAGAATTATTGAAAATAAGAATTTATTCTTTAAAATATACAAATAAAGGGTGGTGAGATAGTGGAGCCTCAGTCTCTAGGTTCTCTCTCTCACCCTCTCCCTTCACTCTTCTAGGGTTTTGTATCCCTATGATGATGTTGATGTCCTCTATGGTGACTACAAACCATCCGTACTCTATTATCTTGTCGGCTTATCCCTCTTTTGTGAATATTTGGTTTCCCCATATCATTTTATTTTTATGGATTTACCCCCTAATTTTTGGTTTTTGATTTAAGGTATTCATATGTTATTCACCTTCTTCACTAATGTTTATTCCTATCCCATCTCATTGGGTCCCATTTTGGCCTGGCACAATAGAGATAAAGGTGGATTGGGTTTGTGTTGGTGGTCAAGATTGGTGGTGGCTTTGACATGTGTAGCTAACATATTGTATTATCTTTATCAGGGTTTGAAGGTTTTTTAGAATATGTTTTTTATCTAGTTACCTTGTGAGAATTATTTTATTTCTATGATGAACCCTTACTCTTACTTCCTGTAATAATAATTAAGACCCCATCTCGATAGGTTCTATGGTGTTAGGGATGTTTCAGATGGCGATGGTGGTATTTTTGGTGTCAAACATGGTGTTTGAGTCAATATTTTTATTTTTTTTTCATTTTCAATGGTGGATCTTATTTTATTAAAAATATTCATCCCTAGATCCTATTTTTCTATTAATCCTCACAAAGGTTTCTTCTTAATTCATTCTCTTTGATGTTACATTTGGTGTATTCGGTGTTGATGATAAGCATGTCTTCCCTCTCGGTGAAATCCTTTTTTGGTTTGGATATATGTTTTCTTATTGGTCATTCAAAATTAAGGGGTTTGTGATTCTGATAAAGTTGTTCTATTTTATTATGTGTTCATAGGGGATTAGAAATATATAGTGGTTTTAATATTAACTATTTGTGTTCTTATCATATTGGTAGATTTTCTTGGTGGTAATCCTCAATGACGATGATGGAGGTTTTTATTCTTATTGATGGTGATTATTTTGGAATTTTGGAGTCATCAACTAGGCTTGGAGGTCAATGATGATACCATAGGTGTTGTATCCTCAGTCATCACATTAGTCCAGGGATCAAGGTAGGACCGGTCAACCTTGGTCTCAATGCATGGAAATCTGTCGATCTTTGTAATTTTTTTGATTTTCTATTCTTATTTGGTTTTTTTAATTTGAGTTTTTTTATGGTTGTTATATTATCCTAATAGTGCTTTAAGGGTTCCTACTAATCTTAAATAATGGTATTATTCTAATTTTCTTAAAAAATAGATTAGACAGTAGAAGGGTGGTGGGATAAAATCCCACATATTTTGAAAAATATTTCAGATAGACTATTTTTTCATGTAAAAAATATATTTATCCTTATCTTAATTTAAGTCATGTTATATAATTATATGAATCATAAAATTTCATTATTAAACAATTTATCTTATATTGTTCATAATAACTCTATGATAACAAACAAATTTTCTTATTATATTAGAGAAATGAGATAGTGATATTGATCCTTTATATAGAACCATATGATCTTGAAACATTCCTTTGAATTCCAAATATTCAAAATTGAAACCTTGGTTAATATAATTGGATTAAAACCCCAAGCTGTATCAATTATTACCTGGATCCTTAAATATTGTTTATACCCTTCAACATTAAATAATTAATTAACACCTGACATGAAATTTCAATAATATTTCTGAAAACACTTCACATATCCCAGAATATTCCATAATATGTAAAAAATATAATTATTTCCCAACGCATATTTTATGTTTCAATTACAACGGTTAAAAGTTATACTATCCAATTATCTCCCCTTGACTAAATAATTACCCATTTTTACAATTAATAAAACAATATAACTTATACATATCATGCCTAGTTCTTCTATCCTCAAAACTTAGATAAAATAGTGAAATCATGTCTTGAACTCATTCATATTGTTAGAACATTTCCAATGATAATTTCAGAATGAATTATAAAATAGTCCAACACAGGTCACCTGATAATGTCACCTAAATTTCCCTACCAAAAGGCCTGAAGTGCATTTTCAATCACTACAGTCTGGAGACAAGAACTAGGGTATCATAAAATGAAACATGGGAATTAATTCAACCTATAATAGATATATTATAAGATAAAACAACTAGTGTATAACAACAAATAACAAAGGTTTGGATGAAACTTGTATGATGGATCCCCACTCTCTGGGTGTCTCATTCCCTTTACACTAGGTTTCCTTCCCAGTTCCACCACTCCCTACCTCTCATTTCCCCCTCATGGCGAGATGTCATATATTTCTTGATTTTAATTTTATATTTCTTGTCTCCTTGTTTTCCTCCTGGTTCAGGTTCATCTCCTACCTCAGATTCTTTGTACTTTCCTTGAGATGCTGAATTTAATTTCTGCCTAAAGGTCCTTGTCTACTGTGACTATCACTCTTGTTGTTGGAAGCATATTGAATAAACATCATCTTGGTGTAACTTGATTAAAATCCAGCGATTTGGTATTCTATTGGTTATGGATTCCAATGATTTTTTTATGATTTCGACAGTTTTGGGGTTTTTCATTCATCCTTTCCTTTATTTTAGTATTTTTATGCTATCCACTTCCACTCATTTCCCAATTACTTGTTTTACAATTTTATTTTAAATGGATAGTGAGTCTCCCAGTTATGATCTTGCTTATTATTCCTCCTTATTTTCCTTTATTGACTTACCCACCATGAAATGTCCCATTTTTGGTCAATCATGATGGTGTTTTAGGTCTCTTTTTGGATGGTTATGGTGGTAAGAATGATGAAAATTTCTCCCTGATTTTCTTCATTGAAATATTTTTTATTCTATGATATGTATTTTCTATTTAATGGTTAGGGTTTATAGTTCAATTCACTTCATTTGGAGTTTCATTATGGTTTTTTGTTTACTATTTCTTTGTTTTATTATTTCTTCTTTTAAGGTTTTTTTCATTGGACTTGATACAGATGGATTTTTGAGCTCGGTTAATCATTATTCTCAGAGGTAGTGACTATAAAAATTTTATATCTATTTTTTTTGTTAATGATGGATTTTTAGGTGCTGGTTTGAGGAGTAATTAAGGAAGGGATTAGTAGTCCTAGTGAAGGTCATGGATCATTGGTAAAACCCCATCCTCTTTCAACTCTAAGCTAGATTTGTCTTCCATTTCTCCTCTCCAAGTTGGTATGGTGTAGTGGTTTTCAATGAAGTTTGGGGTTGTTATTTAGAAGCGCTTGATGGGGTTCAAGGAGACTCAAAATTCATAGTCTCCTTCACTTTAGAGTTTCAATGGTTGTATATGATGATTGTTTATCATGGATAGTTTGGTGCATCAATGATTTATTCTATGATGACTGACATTCCGGAGGGATGCTCTCACTGGTGTTGCAAGTGAAGAAGAAAATGATGGATTGTTATGTTTCTTAGATTAAAGAGAATATTATGGATCAAGGTATGACATTATTGGTCATAGGTTATGGTTTTATAGGTTATCAATTCTATTTTTTGTTTTTAAAATTTGAATTTAGATGTGATAGTGTTTGTGGATTGTGGTGTGGTGGCAGTTTGCTACTGTGAACTTGAATTTTGAATTTTAAATTGTAATTGTTTGTGGTTTTGATTTATGTTGGAACAGTTTGTGGTTGGATAATAGGTATGTGATTCTAGTTTCATTTTATCTAGAAGATATTCCCACTTAATCTCAATGTGGTTTTATTATAAAATAAAAAAAAGATATAATGATGATGCAAATAGATATCAAAGATACATCATTTTTCAAACTACCAATCCAAAAGGGTAAAATACAACAATGGTATAATAAGTTCTAAATGAAAAATTGAAAGAACATAAAAATCAATCCTGAGTTAAACCATGGGTCCATTTCCTTATAAACATAAATCACCAACATCCCAACCCCCCATAATGGAAACATGATGAAGAAGAGTCATCTTCTACATGATTCTATTTCCTTTATCTATATTATGTAAAACCAAGGCTGTAAAAAACCAAAGGAAAAAGTTGGGTGTGATAAAAAAAGATCCTTAGGATACCACCAAGAATATATATAATGTATATCCACATGAATCCATTAGTTATTCTATATAAAATATAATTAATGTTTTTAAATAATTTTTTTTCTATAATAAAATCATTTGGTTTCCATTTTAAAAATATTCTATATTCCAGAAAAACATGACATAACAAATTTCCATGAGGCATAAGAAGATAAAATAAATAATTTTCAAACATAAATATTAATAAAAAGATTAGGTTGGAAAATAATCATATCAATATAATTGAATTAAATGTATTCAGAAAGCACCAAATGAAATCAAAGACATGAGGGTCTATAAAACTATGACAAACCCGATACACAAGGTTGTATAAGGGAATTATAATAGCTAGGAACCTCATTCCATCTGATAGGCTACCCTTATAAACCATGGAATCAATGGAACCTACCCTAGTGATAGCTAACTTCACTAGGGCTTATTTATGTCTATTATCTCTTATAATCCAAGGTCTCAAAATGTTCAATTACATCCACATTTTTTAAGGAAAATGAAATCATGTTTCACAAACCTTTTCCAAGGCTAAATAGATTTTAAATATATGCCTGAATTTTCAAAAAAATAAAATTCTATTATGATAAAACACCACTACCAATCTTTAAAAACCACTTAAATTTAAAATTATTCTTTAATAAATTTTTTCAATCAAACTTAGTGCCTAAATCATATTTTCAATGAAATCCTCTGAAAACCTTTCTATTGCAAAAAATATTAAATAAAATTTCAATATTGAATTTCTTAAATAAAACCAATGGAAATAATCACATTAACTCTAATATTTACAAGGGATATAGAAAAATACCATGGGAACGATAAAAATTATGTTTCTTTCTTTACTGGTGATGAAAAAAGGAAGAGATCATACTCTAGAAAAGTTAGATATTGAGGAAAAAGTGACAATAAAAGAAGTTTATGTCATATCCAATGATATATTCCTAACATACATCCAATAAATAGAGAATAAAAGAAGGAAAAATGTTGGAAAGGATACACTTACCAGATTTCACTCAACAGAGAACCAAGAATTCAGCCAGTATGAAGAATCACTGATAGAATAATGGAATGATCCAGAATTTTCACCAAGGATCCCCAAAAATGAAGAGAAAAAAATTAGGACCATAAGGGTCAGATTAAAGTAGACATAATGAAATTGTGAAAAAATAAAAATTTATACACTTACTAAATTTCATGCCCAGTGGAATCACCATAGATATGTTGGGCCTCAAAGGTCAAACGATGGACCAACAAATGCATGGTGATAGCCCACCTGCTAGCCAGGGGGTACTACCAGAATTCATGTACCAATAGGCCTTTAAATCACTAGACAGTGGCTCTTGGAGTCATACAAGTGTTCTTCAATCTATTAGTGACTTTCCATTGCCTCATACTACCACCAACTTCCCAAAACTCATCACTTATGTTATGTACCACCCAAATTTCAAAATATAAGGACAAAATGGCACTACGTACTTATTTCCACATACCATAGTGTGAAAAATTACATAGTTAGAATAATATTTATAGAAACCTTTAGTATCTATAAGCCATTAAATTAATCAATCATATTGAATATAATATAAGAGATCAAATATCCCTTGGTAATTTCACATAAAATTCCTATCAAACTTTTTATGAATCCATCTATGCTTCTCATCAGCATCTAGATAAACTTGTTGAAAAATTAAAATTTTGGTTACTCAGGAAGGTATTTACATAACAAATAAAATTATTCTTCTTACAAAATAACTATTCATTAGTTTCATTTTCATTCAAATAATTTAATACTATTAATGTTAGGATTAATTTTAAATTAATGTTTTATGACGATGATGTCACATATATAGTTAAATATTTTATGAGATAAGTATCATTTTTTACATTCATTTAATAATGAGTTTCATTAAATGTTCTCATAATAAAATTATAAAACCTTTTATAGTTAGATTTCATATCCATTTGTTAGAAAATATCCATATTTCACTAAGTAATGATCTCTATTTGGAATGAACCTCACCCCTTAAGATATTTAGGTATGCTATCAAGAAAATAAAATTATATATGATTCTTGGATAATTGTGTGGGAAACTCTTTTACCGATTCATAAAAATTATTCCTATTGTATTCTAAACAAAGGTTTCATAGCTTAGTGTAACCTAAATAAAATTCAAAAACTAAGGCACATAACTCATACGAACACCTCAATACTTGGTTGCCTTATACAAGATAATTCCAAGGCAACCTAATTTGGAATGAAACTACTCAGTTGGATGATTGAGGTCTTAATAAATGTTTTCTTTAGAAGTAATCTATCACTTATTATTTTTAAAAGGATTTAATCTCTTCATCTTATTAAATATTTTTAATTTTTTATTTATTAATTCTTTTAATGAATTAGTTTTGATACCAATCATATAGCTCCTTAAATGCATGTATGGAAATTTATATAATTTATTTATCACTTCAAGTTAATGAAAACAACAATTAATAATATAAAAGTATATTAATTAATTAATTAGAAAATAAAAAAAATAATGAACAATTTATATATTTAAACATGAGAAAATAATTAATGAACAATTCAAAAATAAATTATAATAACTTTATAATTATGGAATGTATTATGAACAGTCCATAATTTAGTAAATATAAACACCTTTAGATTTATTCCCAATATGAACTCCTTCATATTATCTTTTATATGTCACATTACATAAATATATATTTTCTCTATAATATTAACATTCTATATATGAACTATTTAAATACATATATTCTATAAACATTCAAACATCATATATTTATTATCTAAAGCTTGATCATATGAATTATAAAAACTTATTTTGACATGGTTCAAATAACGTAATTAAATAAGAAAATTTAAATTTAATAATTCATATTATTAATTACCAAAAATTAATAACTCAATATAAACTCTTTTATATATATACTTATTTTTTAATTTATAATCACTTTATAAATTTCGGTTATAATTTCTATAAAATAACATTATATCTAAATTATTTGTCATGGAATATAATTTCAAAGGATATTCAATATTCAATATTTATATTATTGGAATTTATTTTTTAAATATGCAATACCCATATATTTTAGTTTATATTTTCTTTTAAAAAGAATACTTAGTTCGAAGTCATGTTGCACACACAACACTAAGCATAAAAAACCATGAAATTATATTATTTAAATATAATTGTAATAATTTATCCATTGAATAGGTGGGTATAAAGAAGAGTAAAAAAATAATAAAAAATATATAAAAATTTCCGACTCAATAAAAATTTATTGGTTAATACTCATGAAATAACACTCAATTTTTAGTAAAATCATTTAATGATTCAAAAATATATTTTTTTCAAAAATGGGTTTTATTTTTTTTATGAGCGAACATTATAGTTAATTTTTATACTTATAGAAATTTTATTTTTTAAAAAGGATATAATTTTTTAAATAATATATCAAAATTATAAAAGGGTGAAATTTTGGGATTTTTAGGAAAAGTGTGATTTTTCAGTGAATAGTGAAAAATACTAATTTTATAGGATTTTTTTACTCTCAACAATTTAAAAAGCCCCGTTTAGTTTTTAATTTATTTAAAAATTTATTAATTAATTTTTATTAAATATAACATAATTAATTTTATTTAAATTTACATTATGCTTAATTTTTATACTTAAAGTGCAATCTTTTGGAAAAAAGTTTTTCATTGTGTTATGCAGATTTATTTTAGAAGTAATTTATACCACTTATAGAAATTGAATTAGATAAAATGGTTTCTATATTTTAAATCTTAATATCCAAATTTATTAAATAGGTTTACTTTATTTTTGGTCTTAAAAAATGGTGACTATGGTTAAATTTATCACCATAGTAATGGGTAAATTGGGTTAAGTAGGGTCAAAACTAATGCGAAAAGACCTTAAAGACACCCTAAGATTTTTTTTTAATTTTTTATGACTATAGTTAAACCATAAACTTTGTATATTAAAATATATATCCTTTTTGTAATTTTTATTTGATAAGGACCCTTATATTATTTTAAGTAAATAATAATTCCAAAAATGCCACTTTCTAGATTTTAATATATCTAACATGATTTCAATGGGATAAATATAAGTTATGACTAATTAAAAATGGTTATTTATAAAATGAATAATTCATTTTATGGTAATTTATTTTTAATATATAGGGAAAAATACCTACTTTAGTTCTCACAAAAAGCCGACACAGTGCTTGCGTAAGCAGTAGAAAAATCAAGTAAATGATTTTATAAACATGCAATGTAATACTTTTTGAGGGATTTATAGTATTACATGAATTATATATATATATAATAAATTAGTTATGTTTTAAATGAATATAATTTCACTATATTACTCTCATGATATTTTTTTAAAGTCAACTCTGTGAATAGTGCTAAAAATTACATTAATGGTATCTTATTGTAAATAATATATTATTAAATGATTTAAAATTCATAAAAATATTTTTTTTTCAGTTGAATGGTATATGGTATATAATATCAACTATTTCCACTTATGGGTCTCTTTTAATTGTTAAATAGGGGGGGTTAAAACTAGGAGATAATGGTAAAAAAGAACCTAATTTCTTTTAAATTTTATTAGATGATATTATTTTTAGTAATATTAATCCTATATTATAAATATATAAATTTTCTCCACATTAACATAAAATTTAATTTATATTAATTTAATATTTTAAGTAATTCCAATGGTGCCCTTATCCTATCTTATATAAGGATACCGCCCCTCTTCTCTTAATCAGTATTATCCAGCGATGAATTTTGAAAAATCCATAGAAATATAAATTTCCAACCATCCTCCCCACAACCTAGAGGATTTTCTATCATCAAAGGACCAACCAAGAATACTTGAGGTGTAAATAAAAGGTGGTTTTCGGAAGAAGAGGTTTACCTCTTAAACAAGTTTTTTCATTTTATTTCCTCTTATAAAACCATCAAATATTACATAAATATAGTCATATAATAAGATAAATATATTAAATATACACAAATTTTATTATTATATAGGAAACCCCTTATTCACCTCTTTTTTATCCTTTTCAAAAAGAAAACATCGCTTGTGCGTACATACAACCTACCATCTCCATGTAGCGGTGTAAATTATTTTTCATCACTACTTCATATGGATGTTTATAAAGGTGTAATTAATGAATATATATAATTTATAATATAATTATGAATCAATAAATATAATATATAATATATCCTCTTACCTATCCATCTGTTGGAAAATGGTATTGTTGTTCATGTGCACATGTGGACTATCAGCTCTATGAAGTGATGTGATCTGTTTCTCATGTATCCCATTAATTAATGAGTATAAATTTTTATTTAATGTATAAAAATTATTATTTTTTCATGATTAATATTATATAAATTATTAAATCCCAAAAAATATGCAATGACCGTAACTACCAAACCAAAACATGTATGAAAAATAGTACAATTAACACTCAGGATGATGATGTTAATAATGAATTATTAATAAATGAGTGATAGAATGTTATAATTGAATAATATATAGAATTTTAATGATAATTTTTTTCCTTTATATATTTATAATTAATCTAAATTTCTTATATAGGAGGTTAAGAGTACATAAAAATAAAGTTGGATTTGTGGTAATGGTAATTTCCTCTCATTTATACTTTAATTAGGCATTATTTACATTATGAACCTAATTTATTTCAAATGGTGTATATACTTCCCCTTTGAAAAATTATATCATGAAGGAATATTTATTCATCTTGTTTATATTTCTTATTAATGTTTTCTATTTTATGGTATTTTCATTTAAAAGTAACCAAAGTAATAGTGGTTTATTTTACAATATTATTTTTAATCAAGATTATTTATGTTTAAATTCTTATTGAAAGAATATTATGATACTAACATATTAAAACTCTTCTATTTTCTTATACTATAGTTTTTTTTGGTTTACATGTTTATTTTACATTTATTCTCTTATTGGATAATGAATCAAAAAGTAAGTTACAATTAAGGTAATTTTTAAAAAAAAATTATTTTTAATTTTTCCTTCTGGATATTTTTCTTGCAGGTCCATATTTCCATTAAAATGTTTTCAGTAATGATTTTAATATTCTTAAAAGATTTATTAAATTCATTTTTACACAAGTTTTACTATATATAAAATGTATTAAATTAATATTCTTTTAATTTTATGAATGAGGTACTTTTTATCGAATGAGTGAATGAAATATTTGTTAGTGTACAAGGCACGAACAAATTTTCCAACAATCATGAACACTATTTTCTTTAAATAATACATTAAAAATTTCCATTATTATTTCCAAACAAAATATTTTTTCAATATTTTTTAATTTTTTTAAGAGAGATGTCAAAATAAAAGGGTATTTTTTTCTTAAAGGTATTTTTTTTGGAAAGTGATTTATAAATCCATTCTTAAAAAAAGTTATTTTTAATGTGTTTATTTTATATTATTTTCTAAAATCATGGTTTTACTAAAAAACCTTTATTTATATTGAATCAATTATATTCTATCGTCCTTTATTGATTATGGTTTGTACCTTATTTTTAGATCATTCAGTTTTTTATGATCATATTCTCTATCACTCTCCATTTTCTCATTGGATATTAAATTTCTAATTTATTTTTATATTTTTAATATCATGGATGAATTCATAATAAATCATATTACCAAGATGGTGTTTCAAACATATAATACTTTTATATATGGTATCAGTTGAAGTAATATTATTAAGTTATTTCATTTATAATAGAAATATTGATGTTTTGTATTCTAAATTCAATACTAATAATTGTTAACTTATAAGGCATTTTTAGAATTATGTTTATTGATCATTAAATCTATAAGTAAGACATACGTTAGTAGAAATAGTGGATTCAATTTAAAATTTATTATGTCAGTTCTTTATAAATTGATGCTAACAAGGTATGAGGATCCCTTTTAGCACTGGTTAATAAAAAAAATTAATGATAAAAGTTTTATAAAAAGTTTTTTTGGTGTTGTTCTTTATAAAATAAGACATCAAAAAGTTTTTGTGAACTTTTTTTTGCATTGGTTTTTGGTAAAAATGACATGAAAACTGTCGAAAATAATGTTTTTATGTATTGGTTTTCTCCAAAACCAATGAAAACAAGTTATTTTATAAATTTTTTTACATATATTTTGTTAAAAAAATATGTTATAACACTTTTTTTAAAAAAAAATAACACCACAAAACCTGAAACCCTCATTTATTTTTTTTAATAACCCCCTTTTCTCTTTACCTATGATGTATTCGATGGCTACCCGAAAGTATTTGATGACTATTATAGTCAATTTTATTAACATTCAATCTTATGTTTATGATAATTGACACATAATATTTCATCTTGTGTTCTTTTAGGATGATCCATGAAAATATCAATTTTCATGTAACCCTATTCCGATTGAGTTGAACCACGGTTCAAGGTTTTTCATCCTCTTTTATATTCCTCATTTTTTTCAAATTTCTTTCTTCAATCATGAATTGTTCACATTGAAAATGAATTCAAGAGATTAAATTTATATTGAAGGTCAATTTTCTATTGTCCAACTCCAAATTTTTCATGTTTTTTTTAAATTTTTTTTGAAGATAAATTATTTATCTATTAGTTATAAATTTTATTCATTCCTTAAAATATTTATATGAATTTTAATTGTTAATTATAAATTATTTGTTAAATTTTGTTTATTTTTATAAATTTTTTATTTATGGAATTATCAAATGGGTTTCCCCAAATATATATATATATATATATTAGTAGTTATGGTATTTTTAAATTTTTATTCTCTCCAAATTATATATTTTTGGTTAAGCATGAAAAATAGAAAGTAGATATAGGGTAATATATCATATAATATAATTATTAAAATTCGATAAATTTTAATTACATGATGAATCACATTTTTTTTCATTAATTTCATCCACAATAAATATTGATTGATAATGATAACCACACTTATATTTAATAATCGATACAATTTTATGACTTTATTACATTTTCACTGTACACAATCAACATGTTTTGGATATTTAATCAACACCCAAGGAGATTGTATTTTTTATAAAACTTTGAATCCAAAAGGCCAAAAGCATGGTATAAAATCCATATTTTTTACTATTACCTGAATTAAAAAAATTTAATCACAAAACCAATATATAATTATGTATTTATTACCTTTAAAATAGAACACCCACAATGTTTTTTACTAGGTTTTATTAATAAAATTTCATTTCATATTGGTTTTATGGTGCGAGGAAAAAATAATTATTGGACAATCATTCCTTGTTTCTCTGAAAAAATAATTACATTATAGATTTATTAATTCAAAACATTAACAATAACTTAAAAAAATTAAATAACCTTTACCACAATGAAACTTTTATAATTAAAAAGAGTTTGAATATGATTAGTATGTCGTAAATGTGTTAAAACAATTGACTACTAAAAAAATACAATTAAAAAATTATATCAAAATCAACTCACTATAATGAATAGTACCCCTGTAATCTTTTAAAACCAATAAATCGGGTACCTAATCTTCCAATAATCTTCATGGTCTAAAACGTGTTACCAGTTTTTGATGACATTGATAAAAAATCACTCATAACATTTTTACTGAAAAATTATCAGAATATTTTAGGATAGTTTGAGTAGATATGTGGTTTGAAATAAGAATAAAGATTAAAAATATAATTATTATACATATTAATTATTGGTAAAAACTTACAAAAAAAAAACATTTTCCCAAATCCTGGAAGTAAATTTTTTATTGTAGATAGACTAAAAAAAGGTCTTAATAGTTCACACATTTCCCAACACAATCATGAGTATATACATAATTAATTAGAATTATTTTCCATTTTAGATTTAAACTTAAATATATTATCTTTAAAAAGGTAAAATATATTATATGGTTTTAATATCTCAACTCTATAAATAATAAAAACAACAAAGTAAAAAATAGGTACAAATTAACATATATTATCCTTGAGCATAATCGTTTGAACTCTGATCACAAACCCCACCAGTTGAAATTAATCTCTAGTCACTATTTTAGTAATGGTATCTTCCACCCAATACATTATAAGAATAAATATTATCAACCATTTATATTATCAACCAAAATAAATAATTGAATTTATTTTTAACACTATTTATTCTAGGTTAACTAAAGTGGATTATAGATCTCCATATTGAAGGATATAGATAGAAAAAAGAGGTATTGTCAGGTAGTAATTTTAAAAAAAAATCTATATAAAATTGAAAAAAGTATCCCTATTCTTTTAAAAGAATCATCATACATATTTTATAATTAGTTATTTAAATAAAAATAAATACTTAGAGTAATTTATTTTTGATTTTATTCTTAATAAACATTATATTTCCCACCTAATCAACAATCATTTTTATTATATGTTTTTAAGTTTAAAATTTACCTATTTATATATATATAAATTTACATATTTATATATTTAAAAAATTCACCTTTTATATTATGATCTTAGGTTTTTAATGGATCACAATTTATAAATTTATTAAGAACCAATAATGAATATGAAAAAGGAGTTGATGATTTCTTCAAAAAGTTTAAAGAAAATTTTCAAAACATATATATGATTTTCTTCCCATGCATGAAGTGTTTGAAAAAGGGAAATTTAAATTTTATAGAAATCATGGATCATCTCATTTTATATAGTTTTATTAATAATTATAAACTTTGGATCAAACGTGGTGAAATAATATAAAATCCAACATCTAATGTTCATGAAAATATTTAGAATGAGTCAGAAGATCAAATTGAAGAATTAATTCAAGATGTATGTGTTGAAACTTTAAAAAATGGAAACTGTTGAATGATTTTTTATAGATTATAAGAAACCATTATTATCAGGTTTTACTAAATATATAGTGTTATCATAAGTTTTGAGATTAATTAACTTGAAATTAAGAAATGGGTGGGGAGATAATTTTTTTTAAACTTTCTTGAACTTTTAAAAGAGATACTTCTAGAAGGTAATAAGCTTCCGGATTTAAATTATGATGAAACTAAAATACTATTCCCAGTGGGACTGGGTTATAAAAAGATTCATGATTACCCTAATGATTGAGTGTTTTATAGGAAGGAATATTAATATTTATAAAAATGTCCAAAATTTGGGACATCATGCTATAAGATGGATGAAAAATTCAACTTTGATTCATTATTAGGTACTAATATCAAACCTCCTTCTAAAACAATTTGGTTTCTTCAAATAATCCCCTTCAATAATTCAAATAAGTCAACTCTGATTCAATCGCAGGTATCAGAATCAAACCTCCCTCTAAATCAATTTTTCACCTTCCAATAATTTCTCCTTTGAAGAGTTTATTTGTAAATTAAATTAATGAAAAAGGGTTAATATGGAATATCGATGAGCGTATCTCTGATGGTAAATTTTATTACCCTACTAATTAACCACAGTGGAAGAGATTTGATAAACATTTCTTAATTTTGTAACTGAAGCTAGAAATCTCATAATGAGACTGTTCATAGATAAAATGAATGAAAATAAGAAGCCTAAGTACCCAATATAGTTCATGAACTATTTTTTGTTATATTATAACTTTTACCCATAGATATGTATAAAGAAAAAATATATTATGTTAATCTTGATGATTTTTTTACTAAAAAAGCTATAAAATGATACTTATGTGTATCTTTTAAAACTGATTGATGATTTGAGATATCTATAGAAGACTGATGTTATAGTTTTTGATGTATACAAGAAATATATTTTTTCATGCTATGACAATGTTCACTCTAAATTAATTTACTACATATGGAAAATTATCTGGATACAATTTTAAGGGACATAAATCATTCCCAATTTATAAAGAAGATAATTCATAATATCAGTTGAAGAATAGAAGAGAGACAGTGTACATCGTACATCAAATATTTTTGTGAATTGGTCATCCTTATCATTGATTGAAAAAAGAATTTAATGTTTTATAGGAATATAATCATACCCTACAAACATTTACTATTAAATAATAATATGATAGGGTGAAAAATATTGATATCACATTTATAAATAAAGGAATTTCTAGTCCAAAAAAATATATAGAAGAAACATTATATCTTTTTCAAACCACCTTTTTAGAGAATTTTAGACATAAAACATAACATTGATATTAATCATGTTAATAAAAACATATTTGAAAGGTTTATTATAATATTTTTGTCTATAAAAGGAAATAAAAAAAGTTGGATTGACTGTTAGATTGATATCAATGGGAATACATTTGGAGTTATCTATAACTATGAAGGGTAAAAAGAACATTTTTACAACCATCATGTCACACATTACGAAAGAGTGGGAAGATGAATTTTTTTCAGTTCCTGCATGGTATTAAAGTACCCACTAGACATTCTTAAAATGCGAAAAATTTGGTTTCATTGAAGGATTTTTGTTACACCCCAAGACTTTAAAGTATTTTAATTTTTGAATAAATTTAATTTTTTGATAGCTTTCTTTACACACAATAGAATGTTAATTTTATGCTACACACAATAATGAGTTGGGTTGAATTACACGCATGGCCGAGTTTTACTGAATAAAAATATATTAATTAAATATTATTATTTAATATAACAAGATATAACCTAGCCATTAATTTGGTAGTTTTGAATATTATTTACTAACTTATGAAAATATATGGTTCAATTTTTTGGTTAAAAAATAATTAGAAATAAATAGAGGAACTAAATTAATATAAAGGAAATGATTTTATAAAGAATTATTTTTATGCTCACAATGTTGTTTTATCCTAATAAATTAAATTTATTACAATTATTGAATTATATCAATGTAATATATATATATATATATATATTATCCAATAAATTATTTTTAGAATTCATCCAATAGATTTAATAGGAATAACATATAAACAAAAATGATTTTACGCATAAAAACATATATTTTTCTAAAGGCCATTTTACACTTTTTTAATGGAAAAATTATTTTAAATCCATTTTTTTAAAATTCGATATATTTTATATGAAAAAATAAACTTCTTCTTTTAATGTGGAATATAAAATTTATTTTGGTTTATTTTTTGGTATTTTTATGATATGTTTCATGTTTTGATGAATAATAATAAAATATTACATTTTAATTGAAAACAAAATTTTCATCTAAATAATTTATAGTGTTTAATTATTTTATTAATTGGATTTAATGTATATTTATATTTATTTTTTATAATTTAATATAATTTATTACATTTTTATTAATTTCACAATGAATAAGGATATAAAAAAATTTCTATCTTTCGAACGATTTCACTTCAAAAAATCATTTTCTCATTCCATCAACAAGATTAATTTAAATTAATATTTTCAAATTATTTGTTTTGAATTTTTAAAAATGGATTCCATATTTAGAATCATAATGTCATAATTTAATAATTAATTACCTTTTATTTTTGGACAAAATATGAATAGTAAACCTTGATAGTTTTTATTACCACAATTAAGGGTAAATCAGGTAATTAAGGCTAAAAATTATATCATATGATTACCATAAAACATGTACTAATAACATTTGATGAGTTATTGTTGACCAAAATAATCCTTGAGATGATTTTATTCCCTCTTGGAGCCACTTGGATAACTGTAATGATTTTTTATTATTTTATTCTAAGGGAAGTCCAATATGTCACACTCATGTTCTGAAAATGTACTACATGTTTTATATATGGTTATTAAGAATATATATTATAATATAAAAAGTAATATTAAATATAATTTTTTATTCTTATTCATGATAATTTATTTTTAGTTTTGATGGAATACATATTTAAATTAAAGGATTGCATAATAATGATGCAATAATTGTTAAATTAATAGACATGTCAAATAAGTGTTATTAAATTTTTTAAAATAAATAAAATTAGATATAATTAAGGTCATAAATTAATTTTATATATAACCTAGATATATAAGGTAATTAATAAAGGTTTTTTTGATATATCATGTTGTTATGATATTTTAAAAAAGTTAATTAATGAATAGTATCAAAATTTTCATTAATGATATTTTAAAATAAATAATATTTTATTAGTTGATATAAAATTAAAAATGTCTAAAATTAAGTTAAATTATTGGGATAGGGTTTAAAATTTCATCCACTACTCATTTATGATTCGTTTGGAATCTTATAGTGGCTATATTAACCTTTAAATAGTAAAAATCCAAGTTGTCATGGTAAGAGTTAAAAAGTTTAACTGAGGATTAAAGCCAAACGATAAGGGTAATAATGTGACATAAACACATATAAAAATTATTATATGAGATTATTTATACTCATCCTAATATTATGAATGAAATAACTCACTTTAAAGTCATTTCAAATTGATAATTAATTTATATTAATTTAATATTTTTAGAGTTTCCCAAAGTGACCCTCACACCACTTTGAGCCTACTATATCAGCAAAAACAAGACCAAATAATATCTTTATTTCACTTCACCAATCCTATAATCCTCACTTTTGGAATAAAGGAAACCAAGTAAGGGTTTTGGTATAAACCAAAATGAGTTACCCAAATAAGAGGCAACATTCTTTAATGATCACTTTAGTTTTATTTGTTTATCCACTCCATAATTTCTTATTATTACATGATTATATAATAACACCATTATAATAAATATATTAAGATATTTTCATTTTTAGGTTCTGAACTATACCTACACACACTTCCATCAAATGGGTAACAAATTTACTATTTGTGTGTGGAGAACTACCACCTTGTGAAATGATGCTGTTCGTTTTTGCTTTACCACCTCTAATTCTTGGTAATTATGATAGACACGCTATTTATATTTGATATATATATATATATATCATATTTATGTTATCTTAATAATTATTTAATTTTTATGTAACAACTAGCTTCATGATTTCCATTTTTTGTAAATACGATAACATCATTTGTGGAAGTGTGGACTACCGCCTCCTCAAAGCGATGTTATCCATTCACAAAACACATGGAGAATATAAAATATGGTTTTAATAAACATATGTAATATATATGACACATATATGATACTATAATTATAATATACATATATATTATTTAATTATCATTCTTTTAATATAGTAAATAAATAAAAGTAGCATTCACACATACATGTGTCTTATCGTCTCCATGGATGGTGCATTTCATTTCCTATCTAAAAAACAAAAGATATTATTATAAATATATATTTAAGGAATATATATGGTATTTAAATCATTGTTTAGATTATTGAGATGATTAAATAATTATCTATGTAATTTTAACAATAAATAACAAGTTAAAACATACTTGAGAAACTAGGAAATTATGACCCAAAATAGTGAAAATGATGAATTTTTATTAACAAATGGGTGACAAAATAATATAAGAAGATCATATATGATATAATAAATATTAATTAGGTTATTATATAAATTAATAACATGAATTAAACCTTTGTATAATATGTTAAATCATTTACAACTAAAATAGGAAGCATGAGGTAAGGGATTTTCATCTCACTTTTTTTACATTAGTGAGATAAATGTCATATTCACCAATTACTTCTTTTGTGTGGTGTATCTACTACCAATTTTAATATATCATACCATGAATCTATTTATGTTAATTGTATTTAATGTTTCATTTTATAACTATTTACTTTTATGAGGATTATGATTCAAATATTTCAAAGTTGTATGGGGAATTTTGATTTAAAAATATTTTTTTTTAAATTGATTATTCAATATATGAGGAATGATTCAGCCATGTAAGAAACAGGATGGTGGCTGGTTAATGAAAGAACCTATATGCATTGGTAGTCTCATGAGATGAAATAGGTTGGTAAAAAACCCTTCATGATTTTTTCCAAGAAGAATAGATGAGTTTCTATCCGAAGACTTCAACTATCTTGTGAAAGGTCTTGATTGTAGTGGTTCATATGCCAGATACATTACATCCAATAATTAAACATTGCATTTATTTAATTTATTATTTATCCATGAGATTTTTTGTTGACATATCTATGGGTTCATTCTATTATCATTTTTTGAGTAAATGGAATGAGTTTTCAGTTTCTTACCTTTCCATAATGGTTATGCCTTAACCAGTTATTTTTAGAGCTTGTGTTATGAGTTATTTACCTTAACATGTTGATTTATCAATTCATTATTTCTCCCACTTTACATACCCTTACTGATCATCTTATATCACCCTTATTATGTTTCATTTCCCTAGGTTAAGAAGAATATTCCTTTGAATGAGTTTGAAATATGTTATTTATTTTATTATGGATCATGTTGTTATTTTCTTTTTTTAATGTATTGTGGGTAAAATGTATGTAATTTGGGTTTCCAAAACTTATAAATTATTTAGTTTGTTTTGGATTTTATTACTTATAATCATTATAATGTAGTAAAACAAATCACTGGCTCCAATCTTCTGGGTTCGGGGCATTATAGTTGGTATCAAAGGAAGTTTAGTAGAAACCTTGGGAACTAGATTTTGGAAAATATGGACTAGAGAACATGACCCTAAGGTAGAATGTTATGATAATTATAATAGAAAATCATAACATTTCAGTTAGATAGATATTATGTAGTTTTCTTATAAATAAATCTCTATCCAGATACTAAAAGTGGATGTGGTTCTGGAATAGATGTACCTAAGGGTAAAATATTTGAAAAGGTGCATCGAGCTTGAATTAATTATAACCCAGTACATGAAAACTAGCTTTACCACACACCTTGTTTGACACTCATTGGTGATATACTTAGGATTATTTATATTTTAATTACAATCCAATATGAATGATTTTAATTGATAATGAAAATAAATAACCTATGGTAAAACTTTGACCAAGGGAGGACTTAGGTTGAAATAAAATTGATGATGTAATTATGTATTGAGGTTTTATTGAAAACATTTGTTAAAGGATATTTAGTGATTCAACATTTTTAAAGGATTTACGTAACATATATTTTATAAATTATATTAATATTGTTTTAGAAAAACCATGACTCAAATGCTGGGTAATAAGCCATCAAGTTTGGCAAGGCTACGAGACTAGAATGCATGACTGAAGGATGACATGAGTTTAAAACCAACCAATGACCTACACAATGCCATGATTTATATGTCATTGTTTTTAGTTAAACCATTTGATGACTAAATATTAATGATGAACATATAGTGTTACTTTTTTGGTTTATAGATTAATGTATTGTATATATTGGATTTGGAGAATATTTAGAGAAAAATAAAAATACATACTAGTCTTTTATGGGCCTTATGATTCATTAAAATTGTATTTTATTGCTTTATAAATCAAAGTTAATTTTTGGATATCCATTTCTTGAAGTAATGGACGAATTTAAAATTGTTAAAATCACCAATAAAGGATGAAAATCATGTTCATAAAACAGAAATATGTCAAGTAAATATATTTCCTTATATTCTTAGGTATTAAAATAATTACTGAACTTTATGAAAATGATCAAATACATAATATTGTACTAATAGATTATTTTTTTGTGAACTAATGGTCTTATAAATAATCATAGATTTATGACTTTGAGACTCTCAAATTTCTATTGACCATTCACATGTTTTTGATTGATGACCTCAATCACCCATATGAATATTTACACATTTCCTCCATGTCCATATTTTCACTTTTCTATAATGTTATCCTACACAAAAACCCAGTTATATGTTATTCCATGTGACCTTTTTAAATCTCATACTCTATTATTAATAGGATGTATTATAAACACTTTTACAATATGGGTTTTTAAAAAATATTATTTTTAAATATCAAACTCTCAATCACTGAGATCAAGTTTAAATTCTGAAGATGCAATTTAATTATGGTAGAGGAATGTAACACCCCAATAATTTAAAATATTTTCATTTTTTAATAAATTTGATTATTTATACATATTTATTTTTAATCAACACTTTGTTAAGATTATTCAACACATAATAATTAGTCGGCTTGTATTACATGAAAGGCTGAGTTTTACCGAATAACAATACATTATTAAAATATTATTATTTAATATAATAAGATATAACCTAGATGTTAAGTTGGTGGTTATGAATAATATTATCTAACTTATGGAAATATATAGTTGAATTCATTAGTTACAAATTAATTATAAATGAATATAAGAACCAACTGAATATAAAGAAAATGTTTTTTAAAGAATTATTTTTATGCTCACAAGGTCAGTTTATCCTAATAAATTAAAATTAATTAAATTTTTTGAATGATATTTATGTATTATATATATACTATATTGTAGAGACCTGAAATTTCCATGTAATTTTATTTATTAAATGAGAATTTTACAAGCCCGCAAAAATTAACGGCATGTGATTCTGAGGCCCAGAGTAATTGGAATTAATTTTTGAGCTTTATTTCGGGTATGTTCATTAAACGTACAATTATGTTTTTATAACTTTTGAAACAGGGATCAGAATTGAAATCTGAAGGCACCATTGAACTCGTAGTGCCAGTAATATCTTAAGAAGACCTTCACCTCGACCGCAATAGGTCGAGGGTGGAAGTTAGTTTTTCAATTTTTCATTAGAGAATAAAATAAAATAAAATGGTGTAACATTTCAGTTTTATTTTATTATGAAACTCCTTGTGGATGTTGAGAGGTGGGGACCACCAGAATTAAACTCCTTGAGGTTATGGAGGTGGGTACCACCAAAACTAAAACCTCCCATGAGAGGTTATGGTGGTGGGGACCACCCGAGATTAATCCCCTTTGAACCTCCCACTTAAATGAGGGGAATTCTGTTGAACTTCCCCTTGATTTATTATGACACCCCTTTAATTAATACACCAACTCAATTAATTAATTATTCTAATTTATAATTATTCCAACATATTCTATAATGTTGTAAAATTCATTTTTTGGTGGAATTGGTTGAAACTCTTGGGAAAAGCGAGAAAATTGGAGAATTGGGAGAAAACTCTCCAGTGAATAATGCCAACGAAGAATGCTGATTTTGACTTTGACTTCTTCCCCAGGAAATTCATTGATGAGGAATGTCTTCAACGTTAATGAACCAATGATCGAGGGAATGATGATGTCACCGATGACCGTCTATCCCCAATAACGTCGTCTCCTTCCTCATGACCTCTGTCGATGAATCCAACGAGGTAGGGAGGGTGTTTGATTTTTTTTACCTTATCTGTTCTTGATATTATTATGATTAAAATATTATATCCACTTTCTCCCACTCTAATGTGAAGAGTGAGGGCCAAACAAACATGGTCCCATCCTCTTCGAATTTCTTGGAATAAATCTTGTCTTCTTCGCGATGGAGGAGGACGTCTATGAACTGCTATAAAGGAGACGAAGGCAATAAAGGCAGTAGTGTGACCCATAGCCACTGCCACCCATGGCTCCACCGTTCGTGGCCTGCGCCGCCTCCCACGACCCCCGCGCCCCACGACGATCCGCCGCCCACGGACCCGCGCCCCGCGGCGCTCCGCCGCCCGCGGCCCCCGCGCCCCGTGGCCTCTGTGCCCTTCGGCGCTCCACCCACCATAGCCTCTGCACCCCACGGCCTCCGTACCCCGCAGCCTTTGCGCCCCGCAGTCTCCGTGCCCCGTGGCCTCCGCGCCCCGCGACCTCCACGCCCCCACGGCGCACCGCCACCCAGGACCTCCGTGCCCCGCGACGCACCACCGCCCGGGGCCTCCGCGCCCCGAAGCCGACCGCGCGGCCCCGTGGCCTTTCACGCGGTCCCGCGGCCTGCTGCGCCGCCTGCGGCCCTCCGAGCTACCCTGCGGCCTCACACCGTTTCACGGTCGAGCCGTCCTGCGCCCTCGCGGCACCCCCGCGGCCTCGGGCTGTCCGCGGCCCAGAATCCCCACGCCCTTGCGGCACCCCCATAGATGAGCCACCCCGTGACCGAACTGCCTCACGAACTCGCGACCCCTATTGCCTAACGGACCCAGTGGGTCGGGCTGGGTCGGTCTGACCGGGTCAGACCAGAGCCGTACCAGCTATGAGATTTTTGCTCTAACGACTATAACATTGGCACTAGGCATCCGTTTGAAAAACTTTCAACGAAGCTGTAAACCTTGGAGAGATATGGCACCTTGGTATACCCCCACTAGAGTTTTGTTTACATTTGTGGTATGGTCGGGTTGGATCGAGCACGAATCCAACCGGGACCCTCAAACTAAAAGTCTAATAACTCAAAGACCGAGCGTCCGATTGACGCACCGTCTGTTGTGTTGCATCCCCAATGATGTGGTATAACTTTGAGATAATTCTTAGTGGGACTTCGTGGTTGTTGGAGTATTGACCAATGGATTGTGAAGCGGACCCTCTCGGAGACAAACAAGCATAGTACGCGAACCCTGTAGCTTGTTGTGACGTGAAGAATGAAGACAGATCCTGTGTGTGTCAGCACCGAGAGATCCTGTGTGGGTCAGCACTGATCGATCCTCTTTGGGTCAACAACTAGCAATCTTGTGTGGGTGCTCACCTAGCAATCCTTTGTGGGTCAGTGTAACGACCCGAAATTTTAAATAAATCTTGTTTCCTAATTTTATGTACTATTTTATTTTATTTTTATACTCAACAAAAATGTTTCATTTGATAACATGAGTATAATTAAAATGAGACTATTGGGTTTTGACTGTTATTTGACCATTGATCAATATGACCGCTGGAAACTAAACGTTTTGACTATTGTCTCTAAATACAAGCAATCTTGGTTAATTAATATAGAAAGAAGATTCGATGGCCTCACCCAGTAGTCTTGGACCGATCGAAGCCCATCTAACAGAACTTGGGAAGGAGGTAGCACCACTGGGCTTTGCTCTAGACCAAACCGAAGCTGAACTTCAATGTGTGAAGCTAGAACGGGATCGACTTCACAAGAAGTTCAAACTGATAGAAATTACTACTCGTGCAATGTTGGCCGAGCCTCCCTCGGATTCTCTCACCTTAGCACACCTTACACTTAGGTCCTATGCTGGTGTGATAAGGGGCTATGTAAGGAGACCGTAACTGCCTTGTGTAATCCTTCGTTTTAAATAAAAATTAGGATTTCTTCTTATGATGAAGTTTATGAATTTTCAAATGTCCGGATAAATATATATGCATATTTTTGATGAATTTTAGAGAAAGGATATTTTAAAAATATTTATGTAAACCTTAAATAAATAAAAATGTGTAATGATTTTCAAAAAATGGTCTTCTACAATTATGTTCAGTATGAAATTTCGAGTCTAATAAGATCAACTTGATTTTTGATGAATAGTAAATTATGAATAGTGGTTTTACTCTTAGGATTAGAAATGTGACCAAATGGATTAGTAATTTCACTCAAAGAAAGTTTTAATATAATTTAGACACCCAGATTAAGTAATGAGATTCAATAAAATGGGTAAATAACAGTTTCACAAGTTATTATTCATGTATTAGTTTTTTTCGAGTGAATAGTGTTTTTTAATTAAAAATTAAATTAAAAATATTTAGAAAATTATTTTTATAAAATGGATTTCATTTTTGAACTCAGAGCATCGATATTATGTTAAGGTAATTTTTGGGGATTTTTCTGAAAAAAATGAATTTTCGGTGAATAGTGTGTTTATTTAAAAAATGAATTAAAAATATTTAGAAAATTATTTTTATAAAATAGAGTTCATTTTTGAAATCAGAGCATTGATATTTGTTTAATGTGAAATTTTGGGATTTTTCTGAGAAAGTTGAATTTTCAGTGAATGGTAAAAATACAGTTTTAGGGTTTCGGTATGTTTAATGACATCATAACTGTGTCATGATGATGTCATGAGATATTTTAAGGGATGATCGACTAAATATGATTAATTATTGTTTGGGGGTACCCATGTGTCCTAACTCTATGGGAAGTACCATGGGAGGGCCCATGCTTTTGAGAAAACCACTTTTGAGGTGCCCCTTGGCCATTAATGCCTTATCCCCTCACTTTCCCTATAAATACCAAGCCCTCCTCTCATCTTTACGACTCAAAAACCATCCTCAACGAAGTTACGTTCTCCTTACCTCACAATGAGTCCTCCCAAGGTGCCCCCAAGCCCTCAAGGTCCCAACCTTTGAGTTTTAAGAGTAACGTTTTAAGGTAAGGGATCCGACCTCTCTCTTTCTTTTCAAGAAATTTATTTTATGTAATTTATTTTATGGTCCATGTTCTTATGTTAAAGGATTTTCTTTTATACTCCTCTTACTGCCCTTTTCATGTTCATATAATGAGAGATCCCCTCTTACTCTCATTATTTCGTTTTATGATGTTTTAAGTGGCGCCGTTAGGCTGCAGAAATTTTTGTAACAGATTCTTTCACCCTTCTCATTTTCAAGATCTACTTTTATGTCAAGTATTTCAAGTTCCTTTTTATTATGTTGGGGTATGATCTATAAATATATAATACTGATCTTTTATTATCATATGATGAGAGACCCTATTTGATCACATCAATTCATTTTTGTGGAAGTTTAAGTGGCGCTGTTAGGCTGTCGAATTTCTAAGGGGTTCTTTCACCCTTCTCGGTTTTAAGATCTACATTCATGTCAAGTCTTTCAAGTTCCTTTTTATTATGTTGGGGTATGATATATAAATCTATCAGACTAATCTTTTATGATCATATGATGTGATACCCTATTTTATCTCATCAATTCATTTTTTTTGAAGTTTAAGTGGCGCCGTTAGGCTGCCGAATTTCTAAGGGGTTCTTTCACCCTTCTCGTTTTCAAGATCTACTTTCATGTCAAGTATTTAAAGTTCCTTTTTATTATTTTGGGTTATGATCTCTATATCTATCATACTGATCATTTATGTTCATATGATGATAGACCCTATTTGATCTCGTCAATCCATTTTTGGAAGTTTTAAGTGACGCCGTTAGGCTGCCGAATTCTCATAAGAGAAATCTTATTTTTGTCTTCCTTTCAAGTTCTTCGTTTCATATGGTATATCATTAAAATTTCATTACCATGTTCTTAAATACTATATATTCTGTTCCCCTAGTATTTTATGTATCATTTTTGAGTGGGTGACCCATGTCCCCTCTCTTTTCAATGTTTTCTAAAACCATGTATCGTAGACATTATGCTGCATAGTTTTCGTCCCAAAATGCCTCCCTCTTTATCTCAAAATTATTTTATGTTATTAAGTGAACACTCAAAGCTCTTATTTATACAGGTGTATTCACATATATATCAAAATTTTCTATTTTAAATTCTGGGATTTACATACATGAAACCCGGTTTCCCTTTTTCCGTGGGTTTAAAGTGACATAAAGATCATGTCTTTAATGCGGTTTTTAAAACGTTATGATTATGAAATGAAACCCATTTATTTTATGCTATATGGGTTGTTTATGAAATTATTTATGATGATATATGTGACTCACATAATAATAAATACATGTCAAGGGTGCGCCCAGATAGCGCTTCAATGCATTGGGTAAAGACTTAATCTCTAGAGATGACTTTTTAGACTGATACCTTGGTGAATAAACTTGGTAATTTTTAATGACACCTTGGGGATGGACCTTGGTGAAACGAAATGATTGCCAATATTAAATGTTGAAACCACATCTTCATGTTATGAAAAATGTTATTTTTATTTTGATATATCTCATGATTTATTTCTCATGCCTTAAAGTTCTTTTCATGACCTTATTGAAGTATCTCAAGTTCACATGTAAAATGTTTCTCTTGTTTCCCTTACTGGGCCTTCTGCTCACCCTTTCTTTTGATGTATGTCCCCAGGTTATGAGATGCAGTAATGAACCTAGGATGAACATGAGGAGAAGCCTTTCAAGTTTTTAAGAATAATGTTTTATGTTTTCATGTTTTATGTTCCTAGTTTCCAAGACACTAAACCTTAAAGATCCTCAGTTTTGTGTAATGAAATGAAAGTTTATGTTATAAAAAGGCGGGATGCTATAGTTGGTATCAAAGGATGGTTTAGTTATTTGTGGAAATTAGGATATGAAAATTTTAGGAAGAACCCTATAGAAAAGTTTAAATATAGGAAATCTTCCAGATATTTTGGTGAGTATTGAGTAAGGGGTTGCCAAGCAAATACATCCCTATCTGTATACGAGCAGGTAGAGGTGGCTCTGGCACAGATGTACATAGGGGTAAAACCCGAAAACACCGCTTTCAGCTAGACTCGAATGAGAACTAGTACACGACAATGGGCCTTGCTGCACTCTTGGTGACGAAACTCCCTGGAGATATGCTTTGGTAAATTCATAAGCTTAGTATGAATCATTATTAAAGGAACAAAGATAAAATAAAATAAAGATTCACATAAGAATATACGGTCATGGATAACCTAGATTGGATCCTAGGGGATCGCAAGTTAGGATATACGTTTATTCTACAAGTTTATCCTTTTATGCTTAATGTTTCCTTTTCATGATTATTGGCGAAGTATTTAAGCCACTAATTATATTTTATCTTCTTAGTTAATGGTGGGAAATGGATGAACATGTCCCAAAAACCAATGTGATAGGAAATGCGATGATTGCCGTATTAATATGACAGAGATGATTAGGGGATTAAAAGATGATTATTATTTTGGAATATGTTCACTATTTTGGGGACCCTATTTGATCGAGGTAAATAGATTACTACGGTATTTTCATTGAGGAGTAAGGTTGACTTATATTTTGAAGAATCGATGAATTTAAGGCGGACTTATAGTAATTTAGGTTACTTATGGAAATGATTAACCTATCTTGGGGTAAATATATTTAGGTTAGTTACTTTTGTTATAAGATGTTAGGAGTGGTTGATGTTGTTTGGAGATGAATGATATAGTTTACCTTGGAAGACTATGTTATCAAATCCTTCTTGTATTTGGGTTTCAATATTAGTTTGATTTATTTTGAGGATTTTTAAGGACAGTTATTTACGGAATAGTCTATGATGAAGTCTGGGTAGTACCATGAAACTTTGAAGATTTAAAAGTAGTTTCCATTCCCATGGGATTATTTCTTTTTGAAGAGTTGTTTTACCTTACCATTTCTGTTTTTAGGATAATGTTTAAATATAGATGAAATAGATGGTTAATGTTTTGTGGATTTCGTGATTCTCTAGAAGATGATTCTTGTGTTTTGATGAGACCAAGTGTTTTTTAATGCTCATCGTTTAGAGAAAAGATTATTTTAGGGTAGAAACTTATTAAATGATGAAACTCTACATGAATGTAGGTATATTTTCTTATGTTTTAGTTCTATGTAGTAAATTAATTCCTCAAAATTATGAAAAGAAACGTAAAACAAAAATGTTGTTGGTTTACGTTTCCTACTAGGTAATCAAAGATCGTTTACACACATCATAAGTTTGGGATTTTCTTATGGTTAACTTTCTCCTAACCATGTTATATATCACTCTCCCTCAGAACTTGACCCTCTGTTTTCTCCTCCATGTCCATGTTTTCCTACATGGAATCCTAGTGTGGGTTAACTCGGGTGACCTTTGTACTTCCCTTTCTTTCTTTTAAAGTAATAGTTTTACTGACTCCTTTTCTGATGTGGTACTTTCAATGAAATTTCAAAACCCAATTTTTAAAAATTTCGAGGATGAAATTTCTTAAGGGGGGAAGATTGTAACGACCCGAAATTTTAAATAAATCTTGTTTCCTAATTTTATGTGTTATTTTATTTTATTTTTATACTCAACAAAAATGTTTCATTTGATAACATGAGTATAATTAAAATGAGACTGTTGGGTTTTGACTGTTATTTGACCATTGGTTAATATGACCGCTAGAAACTAAACGTTTTGACTATTGTCTCTAAATACAAGCAATCTTGGTTAATTAACATAGAAAGAAGATTCGATGGCCTCACCCAGTAGTCTTGGACCGATCGAATCCCATGTAACAGAACTTGGAAAGGAGGTAGCACCACTGGGCTTTGCTCTGAACCAAACCCAAGCTGAAATTCATCGTGTGAAGCTAGAATGGGATCGCCTTCGCGAGAAGTTCAAACTGATAGAAATTACTACCCGTGTAATGTTGGACGAGCCTCCCTCAGATTCTCTCACCTTAGCACACCTTACACTTAGGTCCTATGCTGGTGTGATAAGGGGATATGCAAGGAGACCGTAACTGCATTGTGTAATCCTTTGTTTTAAATAAAAAATGGGATTTCTTCTTATGATGAAGTTTATGAATTTTCAAATGTCCGGATAAATATAGTATGCATATTTTTGATGAATTTTAGAGAAAGCATATTTTAAAAATGTTTATGTAGACCTTAAATAAATAAAAATGTTTAATGATTTTCAAAAAATGGTCTTCTACAATTATGTTCAGTACGAAATTTCGAGTCTAATAAGATCAACTTGATTTTTGATGAATAATAAATTATGAATAGTGATTTTACGCTTAGGATTAGTAATGTGACCAAATGGATTAGTAATTTATCTCAAAGAAATTTTTAATATAATTTAGACACCTAGATTAAGTAATGAGATTCAATAAAATGGGTAAATAACAGTTTCATAAATTATTATTCAAGTATTAGTTTTTTTCGGGTGAATAGTGTTTTTTAATTAAAAATTAAATTAAAAATATTTAGAAAATTATTTTTATAAAATGGATTTCATTTTTTAACTCATAGCATCGTTATTATGTTAAGGAAATTTTTGGGGATTTTTCTGAAATAAATAAATTTTCAGTGAATAGTGTGTTTATTTAAAAAAATGAATTAAAAATATTTAGAAAATTATTTTTATAAAATAGAGTTCATTTTTGAAATCAGAGCATTGATATTTTGTTAATGTGAAATTTTGGGATTTTTCTGAGAAAGTTGAATTTTCAGTGAATAGTAAAAATACAGTTTTAGGGTTTCGGTATGTTTAATGACATCATAACTGTGTCCTGATGATGTCATGAGATATTTTAAGGGATGGTCGAATAAAGAGGATGAATTATTTTGTGGGGGTCCCCATTTTTCCTAACTCTATGGGAAGTACCATGGGAGGGCCCATGCTTTTGAGAAAACCACTTTTGAGGTGTCCCTTGGACATTAATGCCTTGTCCCCTCACTTTACCTATAAATACCAAGCCCTCCTCTCATCTTTTCGACTCAAAAACCATCATCAACGAAGTTATGGTCTCCTTACCTCCCAAGGAGTCCTCCCAAGGTGCCCCCAAGCCCTCAAGGTCCCAACCTTTGAGTTTTAAGAGTTACGTTTTAAGGTAAGGGATCTGACCTCTCTCAATCTTTTCAAGAAATCTCTTTTATGTAATTTCTTTTATGATCCATGTTCTTATGTTAAAGGATGTTTTTTATACTCCTATTACTTCCCTTTTCATGTTCATATAATGAGATATCCCCTCTTACTCTCATTATTTCGTTTTATGATGTTTTATGTGGCGCCGTTAGGCTGCAGAAATTTTTGTAACGGATTCTTTCACCCTTCTCGTTTTCAAGATCTACTTTCATGTCAAGTATTTCAAGTTCCATTTTATTATGTTGGGGTATGATATCTAAATCTATCATACTGATATTTTATTATCATATGATGAGATACCCTATTTGACCTCATCAATTCATTTTTGTTGAAGTTTAAGTGGCGCCGTTAGGCTGCCAAATTTCTAAGGGGTTCTTTACCCTTCTCATTTTCAAGATCTACTTTCATGTCAAGTCTTTCAAGTTACTTTTTTTATGTTGGGGTATTATCTATAAATCTATCATACTTATCTTTTATGATCATATGACGAGAGACCCTATTTGATCTCATCAATTCATTTTTGTTGAAGTTTAAGTGGCGCCGTTAGGCTGCCGAATTTCTAAGGGGTTCTTTCACCCTTCTCGTTTTCAAGATCTACTTTCATGTCAAGTATTTCAAGTTCCTTTTTATTATTTTGGGGTATTATCTCTATATCTATCATAATTATCATTTATGTTCATATGAATAGAGACCCTATTTGATCTCGTCAATCCATTTTTGGATGTTTTAAGTGACGCTGTTAGGATGTCGAATTCTCATAAGAGAAATCTTATTTTTGTCTTCCTTTCAAGTTCTTCGTTTCATATGGTATATCATTCAAATTTCATTACCATTTTCTTAAATACTATATATTCTGTTCCCCTACTATTTTATGTATCATTTTTGAGTGGGTGACCCATGTCCCCTCTCTTTTCAATGTTTTCTAAAACCATGTATCGTAGACATTATGCTGCATAGTTTTCGTCTCAAAATGCCTTCCTGTTTACCACAAAATTATTTTCTGTTATTAAGTGAATACTCAAAGCTATTATTTCTACAGGTGTATTCACATATATATCAAAATGTTCTGTTTTAAATTCTGGTATTTACATACATGAAACCCGGTTTCCCTTTTTCTGTGGGTTTAAAGTGACATAAAGATCATGTCTTTAATGTAGTTTTTAAAACATTATGATTATGAAATGAAACCCATTTATTTTATGCTATATGGGTTGTTTATGAAATGATTTATGATGATATATGTGTCTCACATGATAATAAAGATATTTCAAGGGTGCGCCCAGATAGCGCTCCAATGCATTGGGTAAAGACTTAATCTCTAGAGATGACTTTTTAGACTGATACCTTGGTGAATAACCTTGGTAATTTTTAATGACACCTTTGGGATGGACCTTGGTGAAACGAAATAATTGTCAATATTAAATGTTGCAGCCAGATCTTCATGTTATGAAAAATGTTATTTTTATTTTGTTATATCTCATGATTTATTTCTCATGCCTTAAATTTCTTTTCATGACCTTATTGAAGCATCTCAAGTTCACATGTAAAATGTTTCTCTTGTTTCCCTTACTGGGCCTTCTTCTCACCCTTTCTTTTGATGTATGTCCCCAGGTTATGAGATGTAGTAATGAACCTAGGATGAACATGAGGAGAATCCTTTCAAGTGTTTAAGAAGAATGTTTTATGTTTTCATGTTTTATGTTCCTGGTTTCCAAGACACTAAACCTTAAAGATCTTCAATTTTGTGTAATGAAATGAAAGATTATGTTATAAAAAGGCGGGATGCTATAGTCAGCACCGAGCGATCCTATGTGGGTCATCACCTAGTGATCCTGTGTCGGTCAGCACCGACCGATCCTGTGGGGGTCAGCACCGAGCGATCTTGTGTGCGTCTACCTCTTAACCGAGTAAGATTATTCAATAGTTACATATAATCATATCTACTACTGTACATATGTTATACCTGCTAGGAGCTGATTTCGTACCTATGTGGTACTTTTCTTCATTTTAATACCTTGGTGGTATTCTTCTATGTGGCGTACCAGTGTGGTACTTGCCTTTGTGGTTTTCTTTCCTTTTTGGAATAGTTGAGCTTTGGGATTTGGGGTTGGACCCTGTGTTTCCTCATGATTGAAATGGGTATAATTGATAACTTAGGTATATGTATGCTCATAAACCTAAGTAGGGTTAAAAATTGACTTCATGCTTTGAGGTTTATCCTTTGTGGATTTTGGGATACCTTGAGGTTATCAGGGTCCCTACTAAGTATCGTTATACACACCCCTTCACGGGATATGCCCGCACATCTTTGTGTTTTGTGCTGATGAAGGACAACACTGAGTGAGGATGAGGGTTCTAGGACTGGATGTAGCTCAAACATGGACGTTATACGAGGAGAATCGCATAGACGCCCATTCGTGAGCTGTACATACCCTTCAGGTAGGATCCGTGGTGGATGATCCAAGAGCTCCTTTACAACTATCAGGTGTCATGTACTTTCTAGTTTTTATTGTACCTTCCAGTTGGGCTTGTATTCTGGCCCCTTTTTTCTTACTGTACTCACTCTGTTTACTATTCATTTTACATGAGTTCATATCTTGCTGTGTGCTTGGTTGTGTGTGTTACAGGTTATAAAGGCAATACCTTCCCAGTTTTAGGGAATACGCCTTCGGTGCTAGTCACCAACCCCTGACCTATCGATGGCGGGCTTGGGGTAGTCACGACATGGGCCTCAGGGGACGGGTCATGAAAAATTGGTATCAGAGGTTTCAGTTCTACTATAGAACATAGAAATATGATATTTTAATGGCAATAGTCTTATGTGCAGTGAGTGTGGCTATCAGTTTAGGGAATCCAGTGTTGGGGTGGCGGCTGACGTATCCGTACAACATGACCCCGACTTTTGATTTCCAACTCTGTGCACGAAAACACTGATTGCGAGTGTGTTTTCAAGACTCTTCTTTGTGAACTCTTTGAGTCAACTCACCAGGTATAACTTATTAACTGTGGCACACCTCTTTCTTTTTAGGATGCCTCCACGAAGATAGAACTCTAGGGTTCCGAGAGTTGTACGAACTGATAGCCCACCGAGCGATGAGGCCTCGGTGTAAGGCCCTCTTCTAGTAGAGGCACCAGCGGTACTATTACCTGTTGGGCCACTGATGCCACTAGCACTAGCAGTAGAGAGTGCATGCCTCTTAAGCATGTTTCACGAGTTCCTGTGCTAGATTCCACCCAGGTTTAGGGGAGAGACATACCCACAAGCGGCTACTGATTTGTTGGAGGTTGTGGTGAGAGTCTTCTGATTGGTAGGGAAACCATCTGATCTCAGGGTGATCCCTTCTTCTAGCCTTCCACAGGCAGAAGCAGGAAGATGGTAAAGCATGATGCCATAAGTTCACGAAAGAGTGATGCTTCTCTGTACAGACTTTGAGAGCCTGTTTCAGGTAGAGTTTGTCCCATCGACTCTTCGCAAAGTGCGCATACAAGAGCTACTTCATCTGCAGTAGGGCATCATGACTGTCACTCAGTACTCAGTGAGGTTCACTGAACTCTCACTCTAATCCACTAATATGGTGCGGGACCCATTCTTCAGGGCCCGAACCTTCGATCAGGGACTCAGGCGGGAGATCAGGGCTTTGATGATCTCACTCAGCATCCCGACGCAGGCGGGGGTGTTAGATAGTGCCCTTTTAGTAGAGAGTTTTCTTACTGAGAAGTCACCAATAGGGATACCCACCACTAGTCATCAGGTAGTAGAGTCTTCTGTAGCTGGAAGTAGACATATGACATAGAGGTCCAAGAGGACTAGACATATAGGTGGACTACTACAGGATTTAGGGTTGGTTTTGTGGGGCACCTAAGATCGAGACAATCATGCTAGGAGCGGGAAATTTTACGCATGTAGCAGGCAGGGTCACATGGGTCGTGACTGTCTGAGCCGCCATACGGATGATCAGAAGATAGTCAAAGGACCACCCAGGCAGAGATAGAGGTTCGACTGAGGAGGTTCGCAGGGAGCAGTTAGACATGACAGAGGAGCTGACCATGCAGCTGGCGGTGGGAAACGATTCGAGATGTTACCACCACCCCCACCAGGAGGTCCACCCCGACCACAAGGATCATGTGGATATGGGTGAGCTTAGCTCTAGGTAGCTGAGGCCTACAATCACAACACTCGAGAGGTGATACGAGGTATAATCTGTGTCTACTCCACCTTAGCTGCTGCACTTATAGACACAAGTTCTAGTTATTCTTTTATTTCCACTACCCTTATTCGGAGCTCGGAGATTCCGACGGTGCTGTCGGATCGATCCTTACGTCTAGAGACTTCTACAGGAGCTGATTCGATGATTATGCACTAGTGCCGATAGTGTGAGATTACTATAGGAGATGAGAGCTTCAGTTGTGATCTACAAGTAGCAGCGTCGAGGCCTTACGATGTCATCTTGGTTATGGACTGGTTATCTACAGTCCATGCTCAAATTTATTGTATTAGGTGTAAAGTCTGGTGTGTCTGCATGTATGGGACCAAGTTTACCTTCACTGGTGAGAAAGAGGCCTTTACAGCATAGGATGGACTTACCCTGATGAGAGTGCAACCGATAACTCATTAGCTAGCAAGCCTTACCCTCAGAGCGGTTTATGGGGAGAGTCTAATTTATTCTATAGTGGTTGAACAATACGTGGATGTCTTCCCTAATGATGTTTTGGGTCTACCTCCTCACAGAGAGGTGGACTTTTAAATTGACTTGTACCACAGGATAACACTCTACACCAGCATATTGGATGGCCCCCGCGGAGCTTCATGATCTATGGTTACAGCTAGAAGACTTACATGGGAAGGGATTCATTCGGCCCATTATTTCACCTTGGGTAGCCCCGACTTTGTTTGTCAAGAAGGCATATGGGAGCTTGAGACTTTTTGTCGACTATCGGCGCCTGAACCAGGTGACCGTGAAGAACAAATAACCACTCCTACGGATTGATGATCTCTTTGATCAGCTGAAGAGAGCATGGTGGTTCTCGAAGATAGACCTCAGATCAGGATATCTCCATCTCACAGTACGGGAAGAGAATGTGCAGAAGACGACTTTCAGATGCCGGTATGACCACTAAGAGTTATTTGTTATTCCATTCGGCCTAACCAATCTTCAAGAAGTGTTCATGGGACTCATGAACAAGATTTTTTATCCACACCTTGAGCGCTTTATATTAGTCTTCACCGACGACACTCTGATCTTCTCACCTACTGAGGAGGAGCATGCCTATCCGTTGTAGGTAGTTTTGGACAGTGTATGAGAGCACCAGCTTTATGGTAAGCTCTCGAAGTGCCAATTCTGGATCCGATAGGTTCACTTTCTAGGACATGTTATATCAGAGGTTGGAGTTGCTATGGATCCAGCGAATATTGAGGTGGTACTTTCTTGGGAGCCACCTAGGAGTGTGATGGAGGTACGAAGCTTCCTAGGTTTGGCCGGTTACTACTAGATATTTGTGCCAGATTTTTCCAGAGTTGTAGAACCACTATCAGCCTTGATGAAGAAGGGGAAACCCTTCGTGTGGTCAGAGAGATGCCAACAAAGTTTTCAGGAGCCGAGGTAGAGGTTGACTAGTGACACCATCTTGAGACTTCCAGAGGAGGGCATAGAGTACATAGTATACTACGACGCATCAGGGTTTGGGCTCGTATGTGTCCTAATGCAGGAGAAAGTAGTGATCACATATGGTTTTTGACAGTTCAGAAAAAATGAGTAGAACTACACTACCCATGACCTGGCGTTTGCAGTAGTGGTCTTCACCAGGAAAATGTGGCGGCACTATTTGATGGGAAAACATTTTACAGTCTACTCAGATAAAAAAAGTATCAGGTATATCTTCTCTCATATAGAACTAAACCTGAGACAGTGATGTTGGCTTGAGTTCTCCAGGACTATGACTTCGAGATAGTATATACTCCCAGGAAGGGGAACATTGTATCAGATGAACTCAGTAGGAGTTCTGGTATACAACAGTTAGGCGAGGTGATAAAGAAGCTTTCCACTTTGCAGATATCCTTTGTGGATAGAGATAGAACAAATTTTATTCAGTCTCTTACAGTCACTCCCCCACTTCTTTAGCGAGTTAGGAAGGTGCCGCGTGGGGCACTGACTGCGAGACACGACGTTCTCAGATATCCACAGGACATGCACCTGATAGATTTTATGAAGGTGGGGAGCACATCATCCTATTCAGAGGACATACCATGGAACCAGTGTCGCTTCAGAAGGAAGTGTTGAGGGAGTTCCACACATCTTTTCTAGAAGTACATCCAAGAGTGGCGAAGATGTACCCGGATCTCTGATGACAACATTGGTTGTCAAGAATGAAGAAATAAATAGCAGATTTTGTCTCTCGACGCCTCACTTTTCAGCAAGTGAAGGAAGAACATCATGTACCTGTAGGCTTGGTTTAGCCTTTAGAGGCCCCAGAGGGAAAGTGGGATGGGATATCCATGGACTTCATGATAGGACTTCCATGTACGTCCAGAGGTCATGACTTGATATGGGTGATCGTCGACCGACTCACCAAGTTGCCCTACTTCATAGCGATCAGAGAGCATGGTTCAGTAGAGAGCTTGGGACGCCTCTATGTGCAGAAGATTGTGTGGCTAGATGGAGTACCCTCAACGATTGACTTCGATCATGATGATCATTTTACATCCTGCCCTCGAGGACATGCTATGTTCTTGTGTCCTAGACTTCATTCATAGTTGGGAGGATCACTTTCCTTTGGTGGAGTTTGCATACAACAACAGCTATCACTCCACCATTGGGATGACACCTTTCTATGAGTTGAACAGCAGACATTTCAGATCACTTTTGAGCAAGACTGACCCAGGGGAGTCAGAAATAGTGAGACCAGAGATGGTGTGGGATACCATAGAGAAAGTACAGATCATCCAGGAGAAGATGAAAACTACACATAGTAGGAAAAAGTCTTATGCCGACAGAAGACAGAGACCTCTAGAGTTCGAGGATGGTGACCACGTCTTTCTACGGGTATCACCTCAATGAAGTTTATGGAGATTTTTCAGAGGTAGAAAGTTATCTCCAAGGTTAATCAGACCTTTTCAGGTCCTCAGTAGAGTTGGAGAGGTGGCTTACCTCTTAGATCTTCCACCTCAGTTACACCGGGTGGATGATGTATTCCACACATCCCAGCTGAGGAGATAAGTGCATGAACCTTCTCACATCATCGACCATTGAAAGCTAGATATAGATGATGTGGAGATGTTTACGGAGGTTTCAGTAGAGATTGAGGATCGACAGAAGCATGTCCTTTGTAGATGGTCGATACCTCTAGTGCGCATTCGCTGGCAGCACGAGAACCTCCAAGAGAGCTCATGGTAGCGGGAGGCTCAAATACGTGCTCAGTACCCCCACATGTTCTATTAGTTTGAGTTGTGGATTATGGGGATATAAATTCTTGAGGTGGCGAGAATGTATAGACCGGGAATTTAATTTTAATTATTTTTATTAAATAAGAATTTTACGAGTTTGTGAAAATTGACGGCGTGTGATTCCGAGGCCCGGAGTGCCCTGAATGAATTTCTGAACATTTTTTCAGGTACGTTCAGTAAAGTTATGAGCGGGGTTTTTTAACTTTTTAACTGGTGCTCAGAATTGAAATCTGAGGGCGCCGTTGAACTCCCAGTGCTGATATTCTCTTAAAAATACCTTCACCTTGGCCGCAATAGGCCAAGGGTGGAAGTTAGTTTTTCACTTTTTCATGAGAGAATAAAATAAAATTAAATGGTTTAACATTTTATGTTTATTTTATTTTGAAACTCCTTATGGCTGTTGAGAGGTGGGGACCACCAGAATTAAACCCCCCGTCATGTTATGGAGGTGGGGAACACCGAACCTAAAACCTCCCATAAGAGGTTATGGTGGTGGGGACCACCCGAGATTTAACCCCTTTGAACCTGCCACTTAAACGAGGGGAAGTCTCTTGAACTTCTCCTTGATTTATTATGCCACCAAATTTAATTAATACACCAACTCAATCAATTAATTAGTCCAATTTGAAATTATTCCAACATATTCTATAATGTTGGCTAATTCATTTTTTTGGTGGATTTGAGGGAAAGTCTTGGAATTATTGGAGTTAGTGGCCTAGAACCAACTACTTTGTACTTTATTCATTAATAAATTCCTTATCACATCTTGATTGATCTTCTGCATAACAATGCATGTGATAATGTCCTAAGGACATCTGTTTCATTAATGGGTCATAACAGATCCCTACTATGATGAGAACCCGAAAGTACCATAACATTGTTCTTGAATATATGTTCTATTGCCGGATGATGTTTTTTGAGAGACACAAATAATCCAGGCCATTAGGGGTGAGGGCTCATAAAACATTGAGGCACCTTCTCATGGTGTGCTCCCTTGGTAATATCCAGGAGGATATTATGAGAACGAGACCCGCCAGTAGGAAATCCACATTTCATAGTGTCATTGGATGTTCCTATCTGCGGTTGTGTGTTTTGGTCCTTAGACATTAATATTATTATTAATGAGTATTAAAAATCGCTCACTTAGATGTATTTATGAAAACTGTGATGACACACTGTTCGTAGTGAAGTAGGATATGTTGGGTGCGTCACGAGTAATACCACATTAATAGATAATGCGAGAAAGGATTTGTCCCTTATGTTCCATAACGAAAGTATATCTCAGGCCCTTTGATGGAATTGATATAGCCTAAATAAATCCATGTCCATGGTAAGGTATGAGGGAGTTCAATTCTGGAAAGTCAAAGAAAGAATAATTGAGTGCGTGGGTTGATGACACTAGCATGCAACCCACTTGATTCGAGATATCATGACAAACGAATTATATTACACGGTAAGCGTTCGTATGAGGTGACACTTCATTGCAACATTAACTTCTTTCTCTATGGGTGACTTGGCCTGTTTCTAGATGCTAACCTTGGACTTTAGGGAAGCTCCGCCTAATGCAACTGAGAAAGAGTCCTAGAGGGTCACACACTAAGTGTGTCCATGTATCTCAGTTAAATATTAATTTAACAAGTTAAATAAAGATTATTCCTTACTTTGGTTTAATAATTATTTAAGGATGCCTGATCTCATTTGTTTCGACACTAGATATTTGAGAGAATATATTATGGGAGAAATAATATACTTATTAGCGAGTAATGTAGTTATATTTATTTAAGGAATAAATAGCCATTACTCAAGGTCTAATTAATGTGGAGGAGGAGATAAATAAAAATGGAAAATAAAAGTACACGCCATATATATTAAATATACATGCCGTGTAGTTTTATGGAAAATGAGTACACGCCGTGTATTAATTATTACACGCCATGCAGTTTTCTAGTCGGGATTTTGAGGATATAATATTGTTTTATTAAATGATATTAATTATATTCAGCGTGGATTCATGTCAAGTAATTAATAATTCGACATGGGGGTTTTCAATAAGAGTTAATGAAATAAATATAATGCATAACACGTTTATTTATTGTCATAACTCTATAACCTCAAACCCGATTATAAATATCCTCACAAACCCAATACTTTTCCAACCAATCATTGTGTATAAAAATTCTAGAGAATTCTTTCAAGACCGAAAGAACTCCTTCCTCCAAGAATGATCTCAAGACCGAGAGACCAAGACGATCGAAGGCGGACATAGCAAGCGAAGGTTCTTCCATGCTAGCACCCAGAGATCCCTTCGGCGACGTCTGGAGATACGTGGAACATGTGTGGATCACCGCTAGAGGAATCTTACACTTGGATTCTACGACACAACGATGGATCACATGATCATGACCAGAGACATCAACGAAGAAAGAATTCCACCAAGGTAATTCTTATGAATTAATTAAATTAATTATAACCAACATATGATGATCCTAGATCTATGGTTCTGGGATCCCCTCTTAACTTTTTCGTTCTTCGTTTTATTCTGAAGATTCGGCATTCTAAATCGCGACGGATCTCAGATTGAACGTTGCTTAATGTTAAAATTTAAAATTGGGCAAACCCGTGCAACGTGCTTCCACTGCGCCTGGAACCTAAAAGTGGTGTCAGAGGGGTCATATCGTTGATTATAATTATTTAGTTTTTTGTTGGTGATTTATGCATAAAATAATTTAGATATTTTCAATTCAAGTTTAATCGTTCTGGAAATATGAATCTCGAGATCTGTTCCTCCTCCCTCGTTTCTCGTTCACCACACAGAAATGAATTTTTATTTTAATTTTTATTAAAAATAAAATAGAGGAACTCATCCGGAGGAGGCAAACATTTCTGACTGTACAAAACCAGAATACACGGCGTGTATTCCTACGTACATGCCGTGTAGTCTAGGTTCATGCATCGGACTGGTCTACCAAATTAATCCATGTATTGATCTTATCTAAGTCATTTATGACACCGTGTGTTGACCAGGAATAGGTGGAACATGATTTATGGATTACACGCTGTGTGGTCCAACAGAACACAGTGTGTAGTCCCTTCGGTTTAGGGTTGGACCGTGTACCTCGTACACGGCCTGCCCAGCTGGAAACCGTGTAACGCGGAAACTACACGACGCGTGTCCCACTATACATGCCGTGTACTTGGAAAATTTCTGAAGTAAATTAACATGCCATGTCCCCAGGCGTGTACTTCGGATGGACGGTGAAGAAAAGTACACGCCGTCTAGTCAGAACTACACGCCGTGTACTCACCCAAATTACGCAGATTTATTAAAATTTATTATTATATTATACAAACCCTTGAGATGTGTACCATAGTACATGCATAAATATGAGACAGAACACGTGATAGGTGTTTTATATATATATTTTTAATTTAACATCTGCATAATAAATGGGAATTCACCGGGTTTCCTCCAAGGTACAAGTTACGTACACGGATAATTTTAAATGAATTTATTTGTTTAAAATTATGATGGATGAGAATCTCAAGGAAGTTCAGAAAAGGGTTTAAGATAAAAGGATTGATTAATTAAAGATAATTAATTGATTCGAGTGTGATTTATCTTAAACAAGAACGATTAAAGAATTGAATTCTAGTTTTATTTATGTGTAAATATCGTTTCATGTATGGATGATCATGAGCTAGACCGAGACCTTTGTATGTGAATGGATTCTTTTAATTTATTTATTTAAAATAAATTTGTTGGCCTGCGATCCATCTCCTCATTAATATGTAGGGCCTACGTGCCCAAGGATTATTTTATGTAAAAACCAGTTTTTACCCCTCACGTGCGTGTGAGATAAATGCATATTTAATGGATGAAGCTCCCAAGATAGTGGAGGCGGCTCAAGTCAGGAGCCAAGGTGAAACCAATCAAAGGAGATTCAAAGGTGGACAAGTGGAAAGATGTAAACACGAACCCGAAAGGTTCAAGGTGTTTCTACCCTAGGTCTTGGGTTAGTTTATCAAACCACTAGATAAACTAACCAATAGAAGAATCTCTTGATCATACCATTTATTTTATTTCTATCAGTTTCAAGGTTTATTTATTGTGGGTGTGTTATCACGATCACACAATTAGTTAATTAAACGGGCATGCAAGATGGAACTAAAATAAAACCATCTTTTACGTAAATATTATCTTAGACATGGTTAATCACTTAAGAATATCCCGATTAATATTAACAAGCATGTAATAAAGGATAATAAATTTGAAATTTATGTATAAGGATAAAATCCCTCAAAAGAAATATTAAGTCGGTATAGCCTTCCATAATCTTGGTTAGAATTGAACCATAGTTCAAAGTGCTTGACCAACCCTAGTTTGGGTGATTGCAATTATCGGGGAATTATAATTCAAGGTTTTGGGTTTACTTGACTTGGTTCACATCAAGGGTTGACTGCCACAACAGGACTTGGTGTGACCAAGAGGCAAAGGTTGATGAAATCCAAAATAAAAGGATTTTAGGATTGGGGAGTCCACTCAGAAAATAAAGGAGCTGCGAGTTAATGCAGTTGGAATTTGGAATTCCCACCTAAAACCCTTCAATTTTCTTGACCAACCCTAGTTGGGGTAATGTGAAAGACAATATGAATCGTTACAATAAGAATATTCAGCCAATATAATATTCTGAAGTCAATTGTTAGGGGTATTGGATTTCGATAAAATAGTGGGAGACTAATAAGTATTAATTTATTTATTTGTCCCAGTTTTTTAATAAAGTACTAAACCTTTTCTCATCTTTATTTTTAGAAACTACAAGAAAATGTCTTCAAAAATATCATTGCGAACCATACTTGAGAAGGAAAAACTTCTCACTGACACCAATTTCTAAGAGTGGAAGAGGCGTTTATGTGTCATCCTTCGCCACGAAAGGAAATTGTAAGTGCGGGAAGAGCCTATTCCAGTTGCGCCTGGGAAAGAGGCCAGTGATGTGGACTTATCTTTCTATATGAAACACATGGATAATACCACAAATATCCAATGTTTCATGCTATCAAACATGTCCAATGAGCTCTTGAAGAAACATGAAAACATGGATGTGTATAGCATGATGTCTCACCTTAAGGATATCTACCAAGAGAAGGCGAGTCAGGAGAGGTATGAGATCTCCAATACTTTGTTTACAACTAAGCATGGAGAGTCTGCGCCAGTTGGGCCTCATGTAGTCAAGCTTATTGGCTACATTGATCGCCTGGACATCTTAGGGATTAAATTCTAGGATGAGTTTCCTACAGATCTCATCCTATCATCACTACATAAGACCTTCTCTAGCTTCATTGTCAATTATAACATGACCGTCAATGAGAAGAGTCTATCGGAGCTTCTGAACTTGATTCTCCAGGTAGATAAGGACATGGGGCATGACAAAACCGCAATCCTTATGGTGAATAGGAAAAGGAAGGACAAGACAAAGGGTACAAAGACTTATAAATGGTCTGAATCCCCTGAGCATCGTCCCTCAAAGAAGTGGAAGATCTAGAGGCAGGGCAAGGAATGGGAGGTGGTGTGTTTTGCATGTGGCAAGGAAGTCCACAGGAAGAGGAACTACACCCAGAAGCATGGGGACACTAAAGGTGCGTTCGTTATCAAGTGTAATCCTTCTATTTCTACACATTGGGTATTAGATACAGCTTGTGGGGATCACATCTGTATTCAAATGCAGGAAACAAGTAGATTTAGAAAGATTTTCAGAGGAGAGGTGGATCTTCAAGATGCTAATGGCGCAAGGCTGGCTGTGTTAGCTATTGGCGATTATCACCTCTCATTGCCAACGGGCATGATTTTGGTTTTAAAAAACTGTTATTTTGTGCCTAGTGTTACCAAGAACATAATTTTTGTATCTTGTTTGGAAATGGATGGATTTGTTTTCAAGTTTGGAAATAAGGGTTGTCTCTTTTATAATAACAATGTATGTTATGGTATGGCACATTTGAATAATGGTTTGTATGTATTAAATTACGAAAACCAAGTGTTGGAAATCGATAATGAAACAAACTCACATGACTCATACATCACCCAGTTGTGACATCACCACCTTGGTCATGTAAACAAGAAGCACTTGACAAAGCTCTGTCAAGATGGCTATTTAGTCTCTACTGAGCTAAAAACACTTGATAGATGTCACGCTTGTTTACAAGGTAAAATGACCAAGCCGCCTTTTGGTGGATAGGGTGAAAGGGCCACAGAGCTTCTAGGATTGGTACACATGAATGTATGTGGACCATTTCCAGTAGAAGCTAGAGGTGGATAGTATTACTTCATTACTTTTACTGGGATTTGAGTAGATATGGATTTGTCTACTTAACGAGGTATAAGTCATAATCCTTAGAAAAATTTAAGGAATTCAAGAATGAATTATAGAATCAACTTGGTAAGAAGATGAAGAAGATTTGATCAGATCGAGGTGGAGAATATCTAGACCAAGAGTTCATCGATCTTCTACGGGAGTCTGGGATTTTATCTCAGCTCACTCCTCCTAATACACCATAGTGGAATGGTGTCAGTGAAAGGAGGAACCAAACCTTGTTGGACATGGTGAGGTTGATGATGAGTCATACGGATCTTCCATTATACTTTTAGGTATATGCATTACAAAATGCATCATACACATTAAACCGAGTACCAACTAAGGCAGAAAATGGAATTTCTTATGAGTTATGGAGTGAAAAGAAACCCATTTTGTTGCATACATGTGTATGGGGATGCGAGGCATTTGTTAAGGCCTTATCATGAAAAAAAACTAGCACCCCAGGGCACGAAGTGTATCTTTATAGGATATCCCAAGGAAATGAAAGGATATTACCTATATACACTCAAGACAAGAAAGTGATTGTCGTCAGACAAGCCGTCTTTCTTGAGAGGGAGCACATCCTCAAGAAGGATAGTGGGAGCAAGATTGACTTCGATGAAGTTGATGCTCAAGATACACAAGAGTTGGTACAAGAACAAGTTCCACAGGTCCCCGTGGAGGAGGTTCTAGAAACACAAGTACTGCGTAGGAGCTCAAGAGAGGTAAGGGAACCAGAGAGATTTGGTTTCCTAGTCACCGAGGATGGTGAATCATTATTGTTGGACAATGATGAACCTCTATCCTACAAGGAAGCAGTAGAAAGATCAGAAGCTTCAATATGGCTAGAAGTTATGAATTCTGAGATGGATTCCATTTATCATAACCATGTTTGGGTTCTGGTCGATGAGCCATTTGATGAAAATCCTGTTGGATGTAAATGGGTATTCAAGAGAAAGCTGGGCATGGATGGTCAAGTTATCACCTATAAAGCAAGTCTAGTGGATAAAGGGTTCAGAAAACATCAAGGAATTGAATATGATGAAACCTTCACCCCAGTTTCCATATTTAAATCCATAAGAATCATACTTTCCATAACTGCTTACCATGACTACGAGATTTGGCAGATGGATATCAAAACAACATTCCTTAATGGGAACCTTCAGGAAGATGTCTATATGACACAACTAGAAGGGTTTGTGACACCAGGTGAAGCCAAACGGGTTTGAATGTTGCAAAAATCCACTTATGGATTAAAGAAAGCATCCAGGTCATGGAAAATTCGATTTTATAAAGCCATAAAGGAATTTAGGTTCATTAAAAACGAATGTGAGACATGTGTTTATAAACTGTTTAATGTGAATGTGATCTTTATCAAAGTATTATATTTTGATGACATATTACTTATTGGAAATGATGTACCAGTCTTACAGTTATTTAAGGACTGGTTGAACAAGTGTTTATCCTTGAAGGACTTGGGTGAAGCCGCCTACATTCTAGGGATCAAGATCATTCGTGATAGATCCGAGAGGCTGCTTGGACTAAGTCAGAGTACATATATTGACCAGATACTAAAGAGATCTAGCATGGAACAATCCAAGAAATGATTAGTCCCACTATCACATGGACTACATATTTCTAAGAAAATGTTTCCTCAGGCACAACATGAGAAAGATAGAATGAGTAAGATCCCATACGCTTCGGCTATAGGATCTATCATGTATGCCATGTTAGGTACTAGGCTTGATGTTGCCTATGCACTGAGCATGGTAGGAAAATATAAAGCAGATCCTGGAGAACTGCATTGGACTGCTGTTAAGACTATCCTTATGTATCTGAGAATAACTAAGGATATGTTCCTGGTGTATTGAAGAGACAAGGAGCTTGTCATCAGAGGGTATGCTGATGATGGTTTTCAAATAAATCAGAATGATCTGAAGTCGCAATCTAGATATGTTTTCTGTCTCAGTGGAGGAGATGTGAGCTGGAAGATTTCAAAGCATCCAGTTGTTGCTGATTCTACAATAGAGTCCGAATATATAGTGGCTTCTGATGAATCCAAGGAAGCTGTCTGGATTCAGAACTTTGTATAGGATCTTGATGTGGTGCCTAGCAGTAATGGTCTCATTACATTGTATTTTGGAAATACTGCAGTGGCGGCTCTTGCGAATGAACCAAGGTCACATCAACGGACAAAGCATATACTCTGTAAGTATCACCTCTTGAGGGATTTCTATCAAAGGGGTGAAGTTACAGTGAGAAGAGTGTGCACGGAAGAGAACGTGGTGGACCCCATGACTAAAGGCCTATCTCAGCAGAAGAATGAATATCATGTGAGATCTAGAGGGTTAAAAGTTGTTAGCAGCTGGCTCTAGTCCAAGTGAGAGTCTTTTGGAGTTAGTGGCATAGAACCAACTACTTTGTAATTTATTCATTAATAAATTCTTTATCACATCTTGATTGTTCTTATGAGTAACAATTCATGTGATAATGTCCTAAGGACAACTGTTGCATTAATGGGTCATAGAAGATCTCTGCTATGATGAGAACCCGGAAGTTCCATAACACTGTTCTTGAATATATTTTCTATGGCTGGATGATGTTATTTTAGAGAAACAAATAATACAGGTCATTATGGGTGAGGAATCATAAAACTTTGAGGCACCTTCTCATGGTGTGCACCCTTGGTAATATCCAGGAGGATATTATGAGAACGAGACCCGCCAGTAGGAAATCCACATTTCATAGTGTCACTGGATGTTCTTATCCGCGGATGTGTGTATTGGTCCTTAGACTTTAATATTATTATTAATAGGTATTAAAACTCGCAAACTTAGATGTATTGATGAAAACTGTGACGACACACTGCTCGCTGCGAGGTAGGATACATTGGGTGCGTCATGAGTAATACTGCATTAATAGATAATGCGAGAAAGGATTTGTCCCTTATGTTCAATAACGGAAGTAGATATATCCGGCCCTTTTATGGAATTGATATAGCCTAAATAAATCCATGGACATGGTAAGGTATGGTCGAGTTCAATTCTGGAAAGTCAAAGAAAGAATAATCAAGCACGTGGGTTGATGACACTAGCATACAACCCGCTTGATTCGATATATCATGACAAATGGATTATATTACACGGTAAGCATTCGTATGAGGTGACACGTCATTGCGACATTAACTTATTTCTCTATGGTTTCCTTGGCATATTACTAGATGCTAACCTTGGACTTTAGGCAGGCTCCACCTAATGCCACTGAGAAAGAGGCCTAGAGGGTCACACACTAAGTGTTTCTATGTATCTCAGTTAAATATTAATTTAACAAGTTAAATAAAGATTATTCCCGACTGTGGTTTAATAATTATTTAAGGATGCCTGATCACATTTGTTTCGACACTAGTTATTCGAGAGAATATATTGTGGGAGAAATAATATATTTGTTAGCGAGTAATGCAGTTACATTTATTTAATGAATAAATACCCATTACTCAATGTCTAATAAATGTGGAGGCGATAAATAAGAATAAAAAATAAAAGTACACGCTGTGTATATTAAATATAGACACTGTATAGTTTTACGGAAAACGAGTACACGCCATGTATTAATGATTACATGCTGTGTAGTTTTCAAGTCGGGAGTTTGAGGATATAATTTTTTTTTATTAAATGATATTAATTATAATCAATATGGGCGCATGTCAAGGAATTAATAATTCAACATGTGGGTTTTCAATAAGATTTAATGAAATAAATATAATTCTTAACACGTTTATTTATTGTCATAACTCTATAACCTCAAACCCAATTATAAATATCCTCAAAACCCCAATACTTTTCCAACATATCGTTGTGCACAACAATTCTAGATAATTCTTTCAAGACTGAAAGAACTCTTTCCTCCAAGAACGCTCTCATGATCGAGAGACCAAGGCTATTTAAGGCGGACATCGCAAGCGAATGTTCTTTCGTGCTAGCACCCATAGATCCCTTTGGCGATGTCCGGAGATATGTGGCACACGTGTGGATCATAGCTAGAGGAATCCTACACTTGGATTCTACGACACAATGACAGATCACATGATCTTGATCGGAGAAATCAACGAAGAAATAATTCCACCAAGGTAATTCTTATGAATTAATTAAATAAATTATAACAAACATATGATGATCCTATTTCTATGGTTCTGGGATTCCCTCTTCAGTTTTTTTTCTCCGTTCTATTCCGAAGATTTGACGTTTTAAATCGTGATGGATCTCAAATTGAACGTTGCTTAATGTTAAAATTTAAAGTTGGGAAAACCTGCGCAACGCGCTTCTGCTGTGCCCGGAACCTACATAAATAAGGGTGAAACAAGGATAATTGGGAAAAAGATCTCTAACGTAGAACACCAATGAAGAACACCGACATCGACTTTTAATTCTTCCTCAGTACATTTGTTGACATGGAACATCTTCAACGTCAACGAACTAGTGATCGAGGGAACACCGACATCACCGACAACCGTCTATCCCCAAAAACATCATCTCCTTCCTCATGACATCCGTTGACGAATAAAACGAGGTAGGGAGGGTGTTTGAATTATTTTCCCTTACCCGTTCTTGATATTCTTATGATTAAAATATTATAGCCATTTTCTACCACTCTAATGCAGAGAGTGCAGGCTAAAATTCATTGTCTGTCCTCTATGAATTTCTTGGAATAATTCTTCCATTTTTCACAATAGATGAGGATGACAATCAATTCCGACAAAGGAGATGAAGGCCACAACATTTCCCATGCCCCCCCGCCACCCACGACCTCCATGCCCCACGGTGCTCCGCCACCCACGACCTCCGCGCTCCGTGGCCTTCAGCGCCACCCTGTGGCCCTCTGCACAGCCCCACGGCCTTCTGAGCCGACCCGCAACCTCGCACCTACCGTGGACGAGCCATATTGTGCCCTCAAGGTACCCCCATGGCCGAGTTGCCCCGTGGACTCACTCCATCTGTGACCGTGCCACCCCGTAGCCTCGTGGCACCCCCGCAGCCGAGCCACCCCACGTCCTTGTGCTGTCCGCGGCAGAACCGCCCCATAGCCTCGCGACCCCTGTGGGCTGCCAGACTGCCAAGCGGGCTGGGCTGAACCCAACAGGTCAGTCTGAGTCGACCCAGACCGTGTCAGCCCAGGTCGGGTTGGGCTTGGTTGGTCCAACTAGGTCGGACCAGACCCAAACCACCTACTTGATTTTCGCTCTAACAACTATAACTTTGGCACCAGACATCCATTTGAAAAACTGTCAATGATGCTATAAACCGGGAAGCGAGACGGCCCCTTTGGTATACCCCCACTGGAGTTTTGGGTAAAGTTGAGGTAGAGTTGGGTTGGATTGAGCAGGAATCCAACTGGGCCTCTGGGACTAAAAGGCTAATAACTCACAGACCGAGCATCTGATTAATGCGCCGTCAATTGCATTGAGACCCCTATGATGTGGCAGAACTTTGAGATAATTCATTGTGGGATTTCGTCATAGTTGGATTATTGACCAATGGATTGTGGAGTAGACCCTCCTAGAGACAAGCGAGCATATTACGAGAACCCTTCAGCTACCTGTAACGTGAATAAGGAAGAGTGATCCTAGGTGGGTCAACACCGAGCGATCATGTGTGGGTGAGCACATAGAGATCTTGTGTGGGTCATCACCGAGCGATCCTGTGTGGGTCAGCACATAGCGATCCTTTGTGGGTCATCACCGAGCGATCTTGTGTGGGTCAACACCTAACGATCCTATGTGGGTTAGCATTGAGAAATCCTATGTGGGTCAGCACCGAGAGATCCTGTGTGGGTATGACTCTTAACAAAGTAAGATGATTCAGTAGTTTCATCTAACCATCTCTACTAATATACTTAAGTTATACATGGTGTGATCTGAGTTATTACATGTGTGGTACTTTCCTTCGTGGTAATACCTTGGTGGGATTCTTCTGTGTGGCGTACCTGTGTTGTACTTCCCTTTGTGGTTTTCCTTCCTTTGTGGAACAGTTGAGCTTTGGGCTATTGGGTTGGACCCTATTTTTCCTCATGATTGAGATGGGTATACTTGATAACTTAGGAATATGTATGGGCATATACCTAAGTAGGGTTGGCTGTTGACTTAATGCTTTGAGGTTTATCTTTTTTGGATTTTGTTAGACCTTGTGTAATGCCCCAACCCCAGTTACCCAGAGTCAGTGCATTATTTTAATAAATTGGCATGATCACAAAAGATCAAGTCTCTAAATACAGATTAGTTTAGTAGCCTTGGAAGTACTAGATACATTCTTAAGGTTTACATTACATCATAAAGTGGAAAACTACGACAACATTGTTTCCATAGAAAACACTAAGATTCATAGAATATCCCTGTAGTTCAGTAATAATATACTTCTTAGCATCTTGGGAAAGATAAAACATAGAAATGGGTGAGCTCAGATGCTCAGTAAGGATTAAAATATAGCAGAAACTTTCATAATAAGCATAAAAATTTAAGGCAATGTATAGAACTAAAACAAAAGCCTTTTCGACATAAAACTCATCATAATATAGGAAATATAAATCAAAATAATTCCAATTACTTACTCACATGGATATTCTACTAGTTCAATAATCAAATGCAATATCAATAGCCAATTTTATAAGGATAGAATGCACAATGCCAGACTTCAAAACCACATAGTCCAGGCCATGTTCCAAGACTACACATAAGATTTTGTCAAGGCCTTGTACCAAGACACAAGTTTTTCTGATGAGACCTACCGATGCATCGAGGAGTAATAGCGGGCTCCACCCGTCACTTACTAAGTCCAATTCATTCCTCATATGAAAAGTTTGAAACATAACATAAACATTCGTATTAAAACAAGCATAAAAAATGCCAATACTTTAACCCTAAAACATGAATGGTATAAAAATATCACATCCATAGTCAAACATGTCACAAAACCTTAAATACAATATGGAATATATATATCATAATAAATCAACTTCAAACAAGTTTAAAATCCATAAAAGGATGTTGACATAGATGAAAATGATTTTTAAAACTCTTGAATAGAAATATCTTTTTTTATAAAAACATTTAAAATTCACACAATTTAGAAACGAAGACATTTAAAGGAATTTTTGAATCAATGTGTCCCCTACCACATTGAAACTTTTGAAAGGAATTAACATTTTTAAAACATTTATGTCCATATAAATAAATTCTTAAAACAATTTTGAAAAAATGGACATTAATGAGAATGATTTAGAAGAATAAATATTTAAAACATTTAAAATGTTGTTTTAGTAAAAAGTCCCTTAAAAATAATACCTTTTAAAACTCTTTTATGAAATATGTACATGGATAATAAATATGTCCCAGTAGATACTTCCATAAAAACAACCTCGGATAAAAAAGAGATTGTGAAATTAACCTTTACCTTGTAATTTTCCTTGGTTGAGGGTAGGTTGACCTCCTGTATAATGGTGAAATAATTTTAATTAAATTATACAAGAATAATATACATTAATATGATATCATATATGATCTTTTAATATTTCTTTGTTAATAATATTTTAGTATTATCGTCGTTTCGGGTGTTAACTGATTCGTTTTTCTTTATATGTTTTGTTTTTTAGGTAATGTTTGTTTTGGATAGGATGTATCATATTAATTTTCAGAATTATATTAAGTTTTTAAACATTATTTTTAATCATCTAATGAAAATTATTCTTGAATGGATACGACGGGGAATGAATCTCATCGCGTTCGTGGAGACAGTAATTCGTACGTACGCACGAGCGACAATATCATCCTTTTGATATTACAATAATATATAATTGGATGGTATATCATATATACAGAATCATTATCATGTTATATTTATTATTTACATCAATTACAAATCATTATAATACCCATCCAAATAATAATGTATTGAATAACAATTACACCAAGACATGGAGATGGTAAGCTGTGCGTACGCATGTATAGTGATATGTCATTAAAAGGATGGATAGAATAATGAATATGGTTCTACCATATTTATAATAACATATCAGGATATAGAATATACTGGTGTAATTATTTTATAATGTAAACAATAGATAAAGAGGAAGTGGAAGAAGAAAGAAACATGAAAGAGGTGATGAAATATTTACCTCTTCTTCGGGTTCTTCTTTTTGATTTGATCAAAAGGGATCCATAAGTTGGATTTATGACTAAAGTAAGGACTCTAGGATGAAGGGAGTACAGTTGAGAGGGTATTTGGTCAGGGTTTGGCCGAGCTAAATGGATTTGAAGGTGTGAATTATAGAGAAGGGGGAGTGCCCTTTTATAAGAGGGGTGAGGGGCACCTTAGGAAAATCTAGAAATATTATTTTATAATAAAATCATTTTCGGTTTCTAATGGCTCCAAAATGAATAATTTAAAGTATAAGGTGGGTATGAGACAAAAAAACTCAACCAATAGGTTTTATATAGGTTTGTGTCACTATATTAACTTTATCTTTTAGATTTAATTCTTAGTTAAATAGTTTGACATTTACCATTTCTCTTTGTATTTTTATATTATATGGTTAATAAACATAATATAAAGATCCAAGATAACCCAAAGAGGTTCATTAATGATACAAATATCATTATATAAGTCTTTTGGATGAACCTTAGATTTCCAGGAATTGAATATCATTTAACAATATAATATATTTTTTAAAAACTCTTTTATGTCAATTTTGACACTATTTGGTATTTTGTTTTTGCTAAATTTATAACAACATTATTACTTTCAACCAATTCATATAACCAAAAATAACATTTAATATTAACCTATAAAATTAGTGGAATTCATTAAAAGTCTCAAATCACATTTATTTGGATATTTATAATATTAATTATTTTAATATTTCATTAATTAGGTAATTACTGCATCATCATTGTGTTATAAATAAATTAAATTATTTAATGTCTAAAAAATATAAATAAAATACCATTATGTAGGAAATATTTTTATCTTTTTAATGAATATTTTAGTATAGTTTATCTTATGTGTAACCCTGTATTAAAAATGGTTTAGTTATTAAACATTGAATTTTACACGTTTAACTCTTCTTTGAATTAAATAATAATAAATGTCCTAATCTAATACAAGTGGGCCTAAAGGATCATATTTTATTCGAAAGTTTGTTTTGGTCGAATTATACTTATCCAATAGAATTAGGACATGTGTTAGGGTAATAATAATATCATTTTTACCCTTAATTACCCTATTTACTTTTAACTGTGGTAAATAAAAGTAAAAAGTTACTATTCACCAGGAAGTAATTTCATCTTATTGAACAAAATTTTACTTACTGATATGAACTGTTTCTCTAATATTTTTTAAATTCAACTCATAGAAGTGGTAAAATTATGTTTAATGTAAATTTGCAAATGCTCCTAGGAGGTGGGTAAAAGATGGTAAAATGTTCAATAAAATTTTTATATATCTAAAATTATTATAAACTAACTCCAATGAATTAAATTGAAATTATATAGGTATTATGTATGTATTTTTACCAAAAATAAATTTAAATAAAATAAATAATTATTTAAATAAAAAGTCAGTTTTAAAAAATAACTCGGTGTTTTTCACTATTCATCAAAAATTGAATGTTTTCTGAAAAATTCCAAAAATTCAACCTAAGATAATTTTGATATTCCGAATTAAAAAATGAATTATATTTTACCAATTTAAAAGCATATAAGTTGAATTAATTAATTTAAAATTAATTCCCATTGTCAAAACCAAAAAGTGTATTTTTAAGAAATAATAATTATTAAAAGATTAACACTTCTTTATGTCCAATTTCCAAGTAAAATTACTTACAGTGACGATAATTGGATTAAATGGAAATAATATAATCTAATTATACTTATAAACCATTAAAATGTATAATTCAACACTATAAATTATTTGGATTAAAAAAAGTTGTTTTCAATTAAATTGTAGTATTTTTCACTATTCACCAAAATATGAAACTTATCAAAAAAACACAAAAAATTTATTGAAACTAAATTCTTATGTCGCGATTCTAAAGAAGAAGTTTATTTTGTGAAATTTAATATATAAAAGTTAATATATTTAATTTGAAAAGGGTTTACCATTTAAAGGCGGTAAAATTTCATTTTTTTAAAAATAATTCTTCTATCTGAAAAAAATGAATTTGTTCTTACATTATGTCTAAGATACTAATAATATGGATTCTAAAATTATAAGGATTATATAAGGTTAAATATTCAGTTAATACTATTCATAAATGCTTTTGAACGGCTAGTTTGGTAAGTCGTGGGGCGCTTGAACTCAGTGTTGCATGTAGTGAAAGTTATTGAATTACTTTGAAGAAATAACATTATATGAAATCCTGGGGTGTTACATTCTTCCCTCCTTCAATAAATTTCATCCTCGCAATTTGAAATTGTTCTTCGAAAATAAATGGTTGAAAGTAGTAAATAACTTTTTGGGAAAACCCACATTAGAAATTGGGTTAATAAAATTTAATCTTAATAAGAGGAAAAGGGGAATAAAAAAGTCACTACCTAATTATGATCTAGATTAGGAGAACATTGGTGGAAATTAGAGACACATAATTGGAGGGAAAACGTATATATTTATAGAGAGTGATTGAGGTAATCAGTCACAAACAATTGTAGAATTGAGGGCCTTAAAGCCATCAATCTAGGATGATTTAAAACATCATCGGTTCAACAAAACATAAGGTATTAGGATAACCAATTTTTAGTTTTAAGATCCCTTACCTAAAGTTTAAGAATAAATTTCTTCATTGAATAAGAGAAGAAAAAAATATATACTTGACAAGTGGAGTTCCATCATTTAACAAATTTCTTCCATAAACTCATCTTTCACTCTAAAATATAATAGAACTTAAAAAAATATTCTATTTATCCTATTTGTATAGGGTTCCAAAAACAATTAATTTATAATTCATCTACCTGATCTTTTAACAAAACTATATTATTCAATCCAGGACATCACGTGGGCCAGTGGTAGGTGATACACCCTTGTCGCCCTTCGGGTGCGGGTTTAAGTCTCTCCACCGTATCGAATGCGACAGGTTGCCGCCCGACCTCTGGGTTTCCCTTTTTGTGTAAATCCAAAAATAATCTTCAACTAGAATTATCCAAAATACTTTTATCCAAACTCACAGTCCAAAATTTATAAGGAAGGTAAACACAATGAAGATTATTTTTTCTAGGTAAAAACATGTGAATAACTTCATCATTTATTCCAATAAAACACTGAAACATCCTGAATTACCATAAAACCTTATTGATTATAATCATGCTCCCTTATTCCTTATAGAATATATGATATAATCCTTCTATCCAAAAATGTTTTAAACTCCATCAATGATGGAATATACAAATCATTAATCAGTTTCAAGGAATTCAAGAGTATCCAATATAATTTATCCAAATAAATCATGTATTATTCCAAAATAACTACCTCGGTATCAGAACCATATTATGGTTTATCTTTCTCTCAACCATATATTTTATAAAAATTTAACCTGCTATTGAGTCTCTTTTCTTGGTTCCATACAATCTCAAGTCCTTAATGCAATAGTACTACAATAAAATCATTATATACACTATAATTCTTATAACATGTACATCATTAATACAATACTCAAATGACACAATAATTTAATAACAACACAATAAAACTAATAATTACTCTTCATCTTCAGTAGTATCATAAATTTATTATTATCCAAAAGCAGCATTTGGGGTGTACTCTGATTATTTAGACATAGATTCGCGTACCGTCCTAACTCTTTGCAGAAGAATCATTGTACATTTGAAACTTTTTTCTTACCCTCACAATCACATATTTGGTGTCCTTTTTCCCCACACTTATAACAAACTCCCATTCCCTTCAAGAATTTACCAAGGTGATTCTTTCCATAGTTATCACATTCTGGGAAATCCTTCTTTTCCCTCTTCCCATTATCAATATTTCTCTCTTACATCATTTTCTTCTCATGCTTCCCTTCAAAGCCATAAGACTTATGGAATTCTTTACTTATCTTATTAACACATGATACTATTTCTTTATATATTGAGAATTCATGGGAGATTATTTCCCTTATAAATGTTGGCTTAATACCATGAAAGATAAGATTCTTATTACTCTTTGGATCATAGGTATTGCTGGTGTTCACATTCCTTCTACTGGGCACCATTTCTATACAATGGCATACACTAGGTCAGTTTATGAATTACAATGAATAATTCCAAACTTGTAAAATACCTAATGTAAAATGAAAAGTTTATGGATAAAATCCATAATCATAAAAATATTTTCTTTGAAGAGGTATATACTCATAAATCCTTCATAATGATTTGTAAAGAAAATGAGAATTATCTAAAGCATCTCCCCCGGGAGTGTCGTAACCAAGAGTGCAGCACAGCCCATTATCGTGCACTAGTTCCTGTTTGAGTCTAGCTTAATGTGGTGTTTTTGGGTTTTACCCCTAGGTACATCTGTGCTAGATCCACTGATACCTGCTCGTATCTAGACATAGATGTATTTTCTTAGAAAACCTATAAAATCTCTATAGTACAAAAATTTTAGGAAGTTCTTCTATACTAATCCTCAAATTCTGTCTTAGGGATATGTGCTCTAATCCAAGTTCAACTAAATATAGTTTCCAAGGTTTGTACTAAACTTCTTATGATACCAAGTGTAATTCTCGAACCCCAGTTACCCATAGTTAGTGCATTATTTTAATAAATTGGCATGATCACAAAATATCAAGTCTCTAAAAACCAATTAGTTTAGTAGCCTTTGAAGTACTAGACACATTCATAAGGTTTACATTACATCATAACATTAAAAACTACAACAAAATTGTTACCATAGACAAAACTAATATCCCATAGACTATCCCTATAGGTGAGTAATAATATAATTTTTCGCATCCTGGAAAAAATAAAACATAGAAAGGGGTGAGCTCAGATGCTCAGTAAGGATAAAAATATAGCAGAAACTTTCATAAATAAGCATAAACATATAAGGAAATGTATAGAACTAAAACAAAATCCTTTTCAACATAAACTTCATCATAATATAGAAAATATAAATCAAAATATTTCCATTTACTTACTCACATGGATTTTCTACTAGTCAAATAATCAAATGCAATATAACTAGCCACTTTCATAAAGATTAAATGCATAATGTGAGATTTCATAACTACATAGTCAAGGTCTTGTGCCAAGACTACAAATAAGATTTTGTCAAGGCCTTTTGCCAAGAAACTAGTTTGTATCATTAGACCTATCAATGCATTGGGGAGCTATAGCGGGCTCCACCCATCACTTACTAGGTCTAATGCATTCCATATACAAAAAGGTTAAAACATAACATAAACATTCATATTAAAAATAGCACAAGAAATGTCAATAATTTAACCACAAAAAATGAATGGTATAAAAATAACACATCCACAGTCAAACATATCACAAAACCATCATTACAATATGGAATATTTTTATCATAATAAATCAACTTCAAACAAATTTAAAATCCATCTGAGGATGTTGAAATAGATGAAAACGATTTGTAAAACTCTTTGAGAGATATATCCCTTTTTCATGAAAACATTTAAAAGTCACACAATTTAGAAAAGAAGAAATTTAAAGACGTTTTTGAATTAATGTTTCCCATACCACTTTGAAACTTTCGAAAGGAATTAACATTTTTAAAAAATTCATGCCTATATAAATAAATCCTTAAAAACAATTTCCAAAAAAAGGACATTAATGAGAAGGATTTAAAAGAATAAATATTTTAAAAATTTAAAATGATGTTTTAGTAAAAATTCCCTTAAAAATAACCCCTTTGAAAACTCTTTTATGAAACATGGACATTGATAATAAATATTTCTTAGTAGATACTTACGTAAAAACAACCTCGGATAATAAAGAGATTGTGAAATTATACCTTACCTTTTAATTTTCATTAGTCGAGGGTAGGTTAAACTCCTATATAATTGTTAAATAATTGTTATTAAATTATACAACAATCATATACATTAATATGATATCATATATGATCTTTTAATATTTCTTTGTTAATAATATTTTAGTATTATCGTCGTTTTTGGTGTTAACTGATTCGTTTTCTTTTATATGTTTTGTTATGTAAGTAATATTTGTTATGAATAGGATGTATATTATTTATATTTAGAATTATATTAAGTATTTAAATATTATTTTTAATCATCTAATGAAAATTAGTCTTGTATGGATACCATGGGGAATGAATCGCGTTCGTGGAGACAGTAATCCGTATGTATGCACAAGCGACAATATCATTCTTTTGATATTAGAATAAAATATAATTGGATGGTATATCATATATACAGAATCATTATCATGTTATATTAATTATTTACATCAATTACACATCATTATTATACCCATCCACATAATAATGTATTGAATAACAATTACACCACGACGTGGAGACGGTAAGTCGTGCGTATGCACGTATGGTGACATGTCATTAAAAGGATGGATAGAATAATTAATACGGTTGTAACATATTTATAATAAAATCACAGTATATAGAATATACTGGAGTTATTATTTTAGAATGGAAACAACAAAGAAATAGGAAGTGGAAGAAGAAAGGAACTTGAAAGAGGTGATGAAATATTTACCTCTTCTTCGGGTTCTCCCTTTTGATTTGATCAAAAGGGATCCTTAGGTTGGATTTATGACTAAAGTAAGGCCTATAAGATGAAGGGAGGATAGTTGATAGGGTATTCAGATAGGGGTTTTCCTAGCCAAATTGCTTTGAAGGTGTGAATTAGAGAGAAGGGGAGTGCCCTTTTATAAGAGGGGTGAGGGGCACCTTAGAAAAAACTAGAAATATTATTTTATAATAAAATCATTTTCGGTTTCTAATGGCTCCAAAATGAATTATTTAAAGTATATGGTGGGGATGGGTAAAAAACCACTCAACCAATAGGTTTCTACAGGTTTGGGTCACTATATTAACTTTATCATTCAGATTTAACTCTTAGTTAAATAGTTTGACATTTACCATGTCCCTTTGTATTTTTATATTATACGGTTAATAAACTTACTATAAACTTCCAAAAGAACCCAAAGTGGTTAATTAATGATATGTCTATCATTATATAAGTTTTTTTTCTGAATATTAGTTTTTTAGGAATATAATATCAATTAATAATATAATATTTGTTTTAAAACTCTTTTATGTCAATTTTGACACTATTTAGTATTTTGTTTTTGTTAAATTAATAAGAGCATTATTAATTTGAAAACAATTCATATAAACAACTCTAACATGTCATATTAACCTATAAAATTATTGGAATTCATAAAATGTCTCAAATTACATTTATTTGGATATTTATAATATTAATTATTTTAATATTTCATTAATTAAGTAATTACTTCACCATCATTGTGTCATAAATAAATTAAATTATTTAATGTCTAAAAAATAAAAATAAAAAACTATTATTTATAAAATATTTTTATATTTATAATGAATATTTATAGTCGAATTTATCTTATGTGTAACCCTATCTTTAAAATGGTTTAGTTATTAAACATTGAATTTAACACTTTTAACTCTTCTTTGAATTAAATAATAATAAATGTCCTAATCTAATACAAGTGGACCTAAAAGATAATATTTTATTCCTAATGTTTCTTTTGGTTGAATTACACTTATCCAGTAGATTTAATCCATGTGTTAGGGTAATAATAATATCATTTTTACTCTTAATTACACTATTTACTTTTAACTATGCTAAATAAAAGTAAAAAAGTTACCATTCACAAAAATTATTTTCATCTTATTGAACCAAATTTTACTTACTAATACCAACCGTGTCGCCAAGATTTCTGAAATTCAACTCACAGAAGTAGTAAAATTAGGTTTTATGTAAATTTTCAAATAGTCATAGGACGTGGGTAAAAGAAGGTAAAATGTTCAATAAAATTTTTATATATCTATATGTATTATAAACTGACTCCAATGAGTTAAATTTAACTTATATTGGTATTATGTATATATTTTGACCTAAAATAAATTTAAATAAAATAAAAATTTATTTAAATAAAAAGTCGGTCTTAAATAATAACTGAGTGTTTTTCACTATTCATCAAAAATTGAAAGTTTTCAGAAAAATAAAAAAAATTCACCCTAAGATAATTTTGATATTCTAAATTCAAAAATGAATTCTATTTAAAAAATTTAAAAACATAGAAGTTTCATGAATTAATTTAAAATTAATTCACATTGTCAAAACCAGAAAGCGCATTTTTAAAAAATAATAACTATCAAAATATTGATACTTGTTTATGTCCAATTTCAAAGTGAAATTACATAACATGACCATAATTGGATTAAGTAGAAAAAACATAATCTAATTATACTTCCAAATCATTAAAATGTATAATTCAAAACTATAAATTATTCTGATTAAAAAAATTTGTTTTCTATTAAAATATATCAATTTTCACTTTTCACCCAAATATGAAAGTTATCAGAAAAACACTAAAAATTTATTGAAACTAAATTCTTATGTCCCGATTCTAAAGAAGAAGTTAATTTTGTCAAATTGAATATATTTGAGTTTTAAATATTTAATTCAAAAATGGTTCCCCATTAATAGGCGGTAAAATTTCATTTTATGAAAAATACTTTTTTCATCTGAAAAAAATGAATTTGTTCTTACATTATGTCTAAGAAACTCATAATATAGATTATAAAATTATAATTATTATATAAAGTTGAAAATTTAGTTAATAATATTCATAATTGATTTTGAGCGGCTAGTTTGGTAAGTCGTGGTGTGCTTGAACTCAGTGTTGTGTGTAGTGAAATTTATTGAATTACTTTGAAGAAATAACGCACTATGAAATCTCGGGGTATTAAACCTTGAGGGTATCAGGGTACCTACTGAGTATCTTTATACTCAACCCTTGAAATGCTATGCCCGAACTTCGTTGTTTTTGGTGAATACGACAGAGAGTTCTGACTGAGGATGGGGGCACAATGACTGGAGGTAGCTCGAAGATGGATGTTAGACGAGGCGAACTGTAGAGATGACCATTCGTGAGCTATACCTACCCTTCAGGTAGGATCCATGGTGGACGATCCGGAAGCTGCTTTCCACCTATCAGCTGTCTTTTACTTTCTAGTTTTCCTTGTACTTTCTATATGGGCTTGTATTGTGGCCCGTTTTTACTTACTGTACTCACTCTGTTTACTGTTCAGTTTACTTGAGTTCATATCTTATTGTGTGCTTGGTTGTGTGTGTTACAAGTTATAAAGGCAATTCCTTCATAGTTTAGGGAATAAGCCATTGGTGCTAGTCGCTAACCTCTGGCCTATGGAAGGCGGGCTTGGGGTAGTCACGACACATGCCCAAGGGGGTGGGTCATGATATATATATTAAACAAAAATATATTTTGACAATCATTGAATAGATTAAATAGGGATGAGATAAGAATAAACCCAATTTTACACAAAAAACCTATATTTTTCTAAAGGCAGATTTACTACCTTTTAATTGAAAACCAATTTAAAATAAATATTATGTCACTTTTATATATTTTATTTGATAAAATTAACTTCTTATTTTATATAGTAATTAAAAAATTTACTTTTTTTATGGTATTTTTCTGATAAGTTTCATGTTTTCATGAATAGTGATAAAATATTACATTTTAATTGAAAACAAATTTTTAATATAAATAATTAATATAGTTAAATTATGTTATTATTTTTTAAAGTATTATTAGATTGATGTCTTATTAGTTAATCTAATTTAGTTCATTAGAATAATTTTCACATTGAATCAGGCTAAAAAAATATTTTAATCTGTTGAACGATTTCACTTTAAAAACTCATTTTCTCATTCCATCAATGAGATTAATTTTAAATTAATTTGAAACACATATATTTTTTTGAATTTTTAAAAATTTATTCCATATTTGAAATCATACAGTTCAAATTTAGTAATTATATCATTTTTATTTTGGGACAAAATATAAATATCAAACTTTGATAATTTTTATTACCATAGTTATGGATAAATCAAGAAATTAAGGGTAAAAATAATATTATAAAATTACCATAACACTTGTCCTAATTTCATTGGATGAGTTATTATCAACGAAAATTATCATTGGTCCTATTTTTTGGCCCTTTTGGGCCACTAAGATGACTTTAATAATTTTTAGTATTCTATTATAAGGAAATCCAATATGTCACACTCATTTTTTAAAGGGTATTATATTTTTTATATATGGTTATTAAAAATATATATTTGACTATAAATAGTTATTAGAAAGGTTTTTTTTAATTTTAATCCTGATAATTTTTTTTAAATTTTAGAGAATAAATATTCTAATTAAAAGTGTGCATAATGACGATGCAATGATTGTTTAACTAAAAGACATATAATTTTTTTTATTAAAAATATTAAAATAAATATAATTTTATATAAATAATGTCACAAATTAATTTTACATATGAACTAGATATATTATTTAAGTAATAGAGGTGTTTTTTTAATATATCATATTGTTATGATGTTTTAAAAAAGTAAATAATTGAATAGTATCAAAATTGACATTAATGATATTTTAAAATAAATAATATTTTATTAAATGATATAAAATTCATAAAATATAAAGTTCTAGTAAATTATTGGTATAAGTTTTATAATTTAATCCTTGACTCATTTATGGTTCTTTTGGTATCGTATAGTAACTATATTACGCCTCAAAGAGTAAAAATTGAAGTTGTCATGGTAAGAGTTAAAGGGTTTAACTAAGGGTTAAACCCAAAAGGTAAGGAGAAACATGTGACACAAAATTGTCTAAATATTATTGTATTATAGGATTTCAAACAAAAATCATCTAATATTTCAAATAAATCACCTTTGAGTCATTTTAAATTGAAAATTAATTTATATTAATTTAATGTTTTTAGAGTTTCCGAAATACCCCTCAATTTAATTATAAAAGGGAACCTCCTCCCTCACTTACTCACACCACTTTTCTCCTCTTGATCATCAAAAACCTACCCAAAAAATATTCCAACTTCAATCCACTAATCCTAGGATCCTCAATTTGGGAATATTACAATCCAAGAAGGTTTTTGGTATAAAACAAAAGGAATTACCCAAATAAGAGGTAACATTTTTCAATGATCACTTTACTTTTATTTATTTCCCCAGTACATAATTTATTATTATTACATGATTATATAATAACAAAAATTATACAAAATATACTGATATATTTTTATTTTAAGGTTTATAACTAAACCAACATAGACTTTTGTCAAATGGGTAATGAATTTACTATTCGTGTACGATGAACAACCACTTCACTAAATAATGTCATTTGGTTTTCCTTTACCACCTGTCATGGTTGGTTATTATGATGGAAAAGATATTTTTATTTGATATTTATATATATATATATGATATATATGTTTTCTTCTTAATTTTTTAATTGTTATATAAAATCTACCTTCACGATTTCCATTTTGTGTGAATACGATAACATCGTTTGTGTAAGTGTGGACTACCACCTCCTCAAAGCAATTGGATTCATTCACACTATATATAGAACATATAAAGGATGGTTTTAATAAAAATATGTTAAATATATGACATATATATGATACTTGAATTATAATATAGCTATATATCATTTAATTTTAAATCTTTTAATACAGAAAATAAATGAAAGTAGTATTCATGTATACATACGACTTACCATCTCTTTGAATTGTGCATTTAATTTCTGATATCCAAATTTTATTTATTTTTATAAATATATATATAATGAATATATATGATATTTAAATCATTATTTATATTTTTGAGATGATTAAACCATCATCTAATTATCTCAAACAACAAATAACAAGTCAAAACATACTCGAGTGAGAGTGATGATGTGCCCGTAAGGGGATCCTTCGTGCTAGGGTTTTCTCCCCACACCACCGTCTTCCTCTTCCTCGCTGTGGCTCGAATTCCCTTCATTTCTTTGGTCCGGTGGGTCATGGCATGCAGTGTTCCCTATGACACTGTCTCTCATTCATACAAGTGATTTTAGCCTGGCTTCTTCACGCCCTTTGTTGGAAAAGGCTCTCATGGTGGAGCGGCGGTCCAAGGTTTGAGTTTCCATATGGTGCGGTGTCGATGCTGTCATAATTCCATGACGTCTAGTTGCGTCGGGCGGATGTGGGTGCCGTGTGTCGATTTGAAGGCAACGACGGGTTGCGGTTCAGTTTGGTGCCACGTTTTCTTCACCCCCTGGTCTACGTTTTTGTTTCCTGGTTGTGCATTTTGGATGCGATGTTGGTTGGCGGTTTGGATTTGGATTCATGTTTTGCATTTTGTCTGCTTCGGCGTTGCGGAGACAATGGAGTGGTTTTTGCGAAGGCTGTTGATTTCTTTTCGGTTTTTATGATTTTGACGATGGTGGATCATGATGGATGTTACTATATTCTCCAGTATATATGGAGGAGATGCAACTGGTTTGTGTAGTTGGTTGAATGCATTGATTTGGTGGAATGTCTTATGGTCATTGTGTTTCCTTGTGGCCCCTTCGGTGTGAGGCTAGAGAAGGAAGCCTATCTTATTATTTATGTTTTTATGCTGGTTAGGGATCTTATGTGTTGGTTTGATGTTGTTTGGTCTTAAAATTTGATACCATGGTGGTTTAGTTGTTTTAAGTCGTGAAGTCATGTATGGTTTCACACTTTTTCCTCAAAAGTGGTTAAATAACAAAAATTTAATTTTCAGTGAAAACATACTCGAGAAACTAGGCTATTAACACCAAAATAGTGAAAATGATGAATAATTATTAACAAAGAGGTGAAAAAATAATTTAATAAGATTATATATTATATCATAAATGTTAATGATATTATTATATAAATTAATAACATGATTTAAATCATTATATATAAGGTTAAAACGTGTAAAAATAAAATGGAAGTGTGAGGTAAGGTATTTTCATCTCACTTTATACAACTGTGAGATAAATGTAATATTCACAACTTACTTATTTTGTGTGGTGTATATACTACATCATTTGGTATATAATATCACCATTCTATTTATATTCCTGGTATTCAATGTTTTATTAGAAAATTATTTTCTTTTTTGTGGATTATTATTCAAATATTTCAGCGTGGTATGAGATAGTTTGATTTAAAAATATCTTTTTAAATCCATTATTCAATATAATGAAAATGATTTGGTTATATAAAAAACAGATTGGGTAATGATTAATGAAAGTCCCTATATAAATTAGTAGTATCATGAGACAAAATCTATTTGAAACAAACCCTTAAAGTTTTCTTCCAAGTAGAATAGACATTTTTCTACCAATAGATTTAAACCATATTATGAAAGGTATTGATGGTAGTAGTTAATGTTACAAATACATGATGTCCAATAATTAAGGATTTCCTTCATTTAATTTATTATTTATCCCAAACATTTTCATCTATATATCTATGGATGCATTTTATTCTCATTTTATTATGTAAATTGATTTTGTTTTCAGTTTCTTACCTTGACATATTAGTTATTCCTAATCTAGTTATTTGAATAGAATTTTTTATCAATTATTTACCCTAGAATATTGATTTATAAATTCATTATAACTTCTACATGACAGAACCTTTATGAGAATTTTAACTCACTCTTATTATGTTTCCTTTCCACAGTCTATGAAGAATATTCCTCTAAATGAGTTTCAAAGATTTTATTTATTATATTATATTATGTATCATGTTTTTATTTTCTTTTACCAATGTGTTATGGATGTCATGCACAAAATTTGGTTTTCCAAAAATGATAAACCATTTATTTTCATTAGAACTTTATTCCTTATAATCATGATAATGTAGTAAAATAATGCACCAGTTCTAAGCTTCTGAGGTTAGGGCTTTACGATTGTAAATTAATTGGCATGAAATCTCATGATTGTCATGTATTTATGCAACAAATTCTACCATCCACACTACACGGTATATTACTAAAACCTATCTTAAAGACTATTATAAGGCTATGTAATTGTTTCAAATACATTTGTAGTAAATTATTTGGTCCAATTTTTTTACATGTGATGGAGAATGAAGCTTATCTTATTTATTTTTTAAATAGAAATTTATTTACAACATATGTTTTTGTGATATGGTAGTCCTTCTGGTGATTCATCTGGCTTTTGAGATAAGAATATGTGGGACTGTTTATTTATTTTGGTGGAATAATTTTGAAAAATATATGAAAATTTTAAAGGGATATGTCTAAAACTTTTTTGTCTGAAGGCCTATATTGTTCTAAAATATGTATCATAAGTGGAGAATGAGTTATGTACTAATAATTTCCATGAAGTAGAGAATATTATAATCACTATATCTTGAAATATGACAGTTAATAGTGAAGGTAGAGTGATTGAGGGCTTAAAGGTAAAGTTTATATCACATGATGAAGTGATACATGCACATTTGTACATTTTGAACAATATTGATGAGGTTAAATCATATATATCGTTTCATATTTCTAAATTAAAGGTATTATATCTAAAAAAATGAAATATGGTTGATGATTGTGCATAGAAAGAATTTTTTTTATGGTTTAAAGAGAAATTAATCAAAGATATATCTATATTAAAAAAATTGAAATGGTTCGTAGGGTGATCATCTCTAAATTTAATCACACGGTATTGTTTAAATATTAGTGGGTACACATTTTAGAAAAAAATCAATATGACAAGAGTACTATTAAAAATAGGGGGGGTAATGTTCAATAATGAAGTAGTGCATTTTTTAGTGAAAAAGATAAAAACCCAATTTATGAATCAATGACATATTTTCAAGTAATTTAGGATATTTGTTAAATTGATTATACTAAATCTTGAGTAAAATTGTTTACGTGTAATGGGATTAGAGTAATAGTGGTTTGAAAAATAATGATTGTGGGTTTACAATGGTTAATTTGAAAATATTTAGGAGAAAAGAGGAGCCATTTATCATGGAAACACATGAAAAGTAAATATTTTATGTCATTTATCAATCGAATGATCAGTGGTCTGACATTTTTCAAGGAAAAAATCCTTTGGGTTATGAGGATGATGATAATGTTATGGATTTATATGAGTCTTGTTTTTTTATTGCATGATATTTGGATGATAACAATGAATATAATGTAGAAAGGGTCCATATTGTATGAAATAATCATGATTATGGGATATGGAAAAAAACTAAATTACTGTCCTAATTATTCTGGTAAATTTTTATATTCTATTTATTTTTCAAAATGTACATTTCTAAAAACTATTTTTTACTAATTATTAGATATATAATTGTATATATTTGATTAATTATAAGTTTTTTTGTGTTAAATTTTATATTCAATAGTTATGGATAAATAGTTTCTCTTTGAAAAACCTAATGTACATCATAATGTTTTTGTTAAATTTATCCATATAAAAACACTTTTTTGTAACTAATATTTATAAATGTTTCTATCATTTTAGAATAGATATTTATATATAATAGTTTAGCTTATATATTTTTTTATGAATTATGAAGTCATTATTTTTTTAAACTTACATATGTTTGAAACTATTTATTTACATATATATTTCTATCATAATTGTTTTTAAATATTAAAATTTTAATAATATGTAGGTATACAGAATATCATTACATTTTACTTTTTTAATGACAGACATAGAAGCAGCGGTACTCTTAGTGAGGTATATGATTTTTTTTATATTTTTAAATGTTCAGTAATATATTTCTTTACTGAAATAAAACTTATAATTTAGAAAAATTAATTACAGGACAACTAAACCACCCCATATGGAGGAGTATTGTCCTTCTAATACTGAGAAATCGATTTCTAGAGTTGGAAAATGTGGCATTACACATTTACTAAAACTCTCACTTTCTACTAGACACTAGAGATTACATTTTAATTTTGATGAAAATAATAACCCAACTATTCCTAATGCAATACAATTTACCAGTTATATTTATATAAATATTCGTTGCAGAAATAAAATTTTATATCTTGATTGGAAGTCTATATACAGGTTGGATAAAGAGTAATTGTGGGATTCTGTAATGGTAAATTATCTCAATCAATTTATCTTTATCTCATTTTTGAAATATTAAATATTTTACTTGAGTAATATTTAATTTAATTAATTATATATGACATTTATTTTTAAAGAAAAAAGAAAATAAGAAATGATTCTTATCTTTGGATACTATTCGATAGATAGATCTTAAAACAAGATTGACAATTTTCTTTTCTTGGGTAAGGTACATAATTAAAACCTGAGTCTCAAGTATAGATTTTTACATGCAGATATATGGAATACATTTTTCATCAGCCAAAATTATGAAATATTTATAGTAAGATAATAATTTTATATTGTATTATATATTGTATATTACCTGATTACTTATTAGTTTATTTTTATATAACAGACATCAAGGATATCTCATCAAGAGATCCAGTTGTAGAACTTATATCCTCATACTCTATCATGAGGAGGGTAACATTTATTAGAGGATAAAATGATTTTATAAAAGTGTTATTCATTAAGAGCTCAATCTTGCATTTGTTTAAAGGAGGTATCGTTTGGTACACCATATCCCCCCACTCTCCATGAAAAATGTAAAAAGAGTGAGAAGAATGAAAAATAAATAGCATCTTATAGAAAAATCTATGTAAGTAGCTAAAAAAATTTAAGAAATTATTTTTTATTTTCCAGTAATGTTATTAATTTTTTAAATTAACATCACTAACATACCATTTTAGCTATTCATATTAGGATAAACATCAGGAGCATGAGAAACATGACACTTCTATCCCTAAGGGTAGGATGAACATCCTAGCTACCACTTTTGGAAAGCCATAACTCCTTGACCGGGTAATGTATTTGAGGAAGGTGTCAGTACTAAGAAATATTTTGTTAATCAAATTAAAAAAATAATGAGACCCAAGAATACATTCCTTAAAATAAAATTTGGAAGACCTGAAATAGTACATGGGTGATCAAACTAAATTAGCTCTGTAGGTTATATATGAACAAATGAAGAGACAATCACTACATATTCAGCTTGCATAGACTACCATGATTACCCAACCTTCACAACCTTCCTAGCCTACCTTTCCTTCCTACACAGATCCTCCACCTCCTCATTCTGACCTACCCTTATAATGTGTGTTTTAAGCTTGATATATTAATTTTTATATTGTAGTGTATATAGTTATAGATATTTTTGGAGATTCTGTACATCACCATCCTATGCAGTTGGGTCAGGTCCAATTATCAATAAATCATATTTTTGATGAAAATATTATACTTCCATTTCCTATCAAGGAGGTTACTAGAGTTGTATATTGTATGTGTCGTTTTTTAATTTGGACGGCTAGACTTCTACATTCTTTGATATCAGAGGTATGTATTTAAAAAAAATTTATTTACAGTTGATTGAAATAATGTTATAATGCTTTCAGACATTTATTTTATATAGGAGTATCTATAATCAAAACAATTGGTATAAAAGAAACATAATGCAGTTAAAGAATCAACAACTTCATATAATTCTGATGTTTATGATGAGATATAAATATTAACCCAGGTTTCTTATTAATTGCATAATATTTATGAGTTTTGGATGGTACATGATGTATGTGGAAGAGTCTATTCATTAGTAAGATTTAAGAAATATATCATGGATCTTATTATTTTTTATGAGATCAATATTCATGTGTTGTATTTGTATTTGTTTTAAAAATGTGACTGTTATTGTTTATGGTCTTATAGATTCATAATTCAATTCAATATCTATACAATATGTGAATACTTCTACTTAAGTTTCATATATATGTGATAGATTATCAAATACAAATATTTGGTGTTCGTTTTTTCTATACCACGATAGGTAAGAAAAATAAGATAATTATGAACTAATATTCATTATAATGTCATTAATTGTGATATTTTTATATTTTATTGGCCATTTTATGTTAGGAGTATTATTCCTAGATTAATGTGCATTATATTGTTTTTTTATTCATTAGGTCATTTTTGTAAAAAAATTAGAATCTTATTAGACAAGCATGTTTTATTATTTTTTATAAGTTCTTTATTTTTAATTCTTATTGTTTATTCATGTTTTTAGATTATATATATATATATATTAAAATAATATTTATGGAAAAAGTTTAACAAAGATTACTTGTTTATTAATCATCCAAATCCAATCAATTACGTGGAAGTGAATGTCTTTTTTTGTTTGATAATATTTGGTTTATATATATATGTTGGTTTTTATTTTCAATTTATTATTTTATAACCCCAGTGTAATTTTCCAAAAAGGATGTGTGGAATGTGGTTATTATGTATTAAGATTCATGTATGATATGATCACAATTGGGACAATGACTGAATTTGATAAGGTTGGTTATATTAATTATTTATGTTTTATATAAAAATATTTTCTTTTTTAATCTTGTAACATTAATTGTTATTTTAGACTTTAAATGATACTGAATCATATATTAATGATGCAATTGCCCGTATTCATAGTTTTTTTGTAAAATATTAGTTAAGTATGATTTTATTTAAATTTTCAGGCATGTCTCTTTTTATTAAAATTAAAAAATTTGAATTTTGATAATTATTTTATTCTTTAATTTGGTATATTATATTTATTTTTATAGGGTTGTATATTGTACAAAGGGTTATAGATTTATAAAAAATTTCCATACTACAAAATCCATTTAATTTTCTGGTATTTTAGTAAACTTTTAAAAAATGACTAATTATACACTTATTTTTAAGTTGTTATTTGTACTTCAGTTTTTTTATAGTTTCTATATTTTTTAGGAATTTCTTATTTGAACATGGTGCTTTTATTTCACACATGGTAATAAATTCTATTTATAGAAGTTACACCATAAAAACCAACCTTTTCAACTCAAAAAACACATGGTTTTGACCTTGATATAATGTTTTTTGCCTCTCTCAGGATATCCAACATATGTTTTTTTATTACCATGGTTGATTAGCTGACATATTCTCTAAAAATATAAGAAAAAAAACTTGTTTTGACCTTCCTATGTCAGTTAGCCACTTCACAACCCAAAAACATCATATTTATTAAAAAAACATGTTATTTTTTATCTAATATGTGCTACTGAAAACTAAAAAAATGTGGTTTTGTCTAGATTGATCATCCAACCACTTATCTCATCATTTTTCAAGTTTTAATTAATTACAAAGACTTATAGGATTTCCGTAATATTTTAATCAACCATTTTTGACGATTTAGGATGAAACTTTAGTTAAAAAAAACATATATCATATTTGAGGCCATATATATAAGTTAAACTAAAATTTATTGAATATATTAGTTTACTTGTTAAACAATTTAATAAATGAGTTTGGTTTTGGGTACCCTATTTTTGTGGGTATAAAGAATTTTCTAACATAAAATAGTGTCAAAAATAAAAGATGTTGAGGCATGAGTAAACATTGTCATTGTTTACTTATTTGTTTTTACACATGAGTATAAAATTATAGTTGTATTTACTGGACAGATGATGATTATCTTAGTGTTTGTGTTGTAGGTAAGGTTACTATAAATGATGGCATGAGAGAGGAGAACATGAGTAGGATTCATGAAATATATATTCTATATGGATGTATCTTAGTGTTTGTGTTTTAATTAGTTTCAATTTTTCTATTGTACATTTTATGTATATTTTATTTTCTAGTTTTTAGATTTGGGGACATGTTATGCATTTAATTTTTTTTTAAAATATACAAATTTCAATGTTATTTTTTTTATAAATTGATATTGAAGATTTTTATTATACGTTTAGTGTTGTTTTTTATAGAAAATAGACACTTATAAAATATTTTAGCATTCTTCTTCTGTAAAAAAACACAATAAATATGGGAAAATATATTTCAGGTGTCGATTTTTATAGAAACTAACATTGAAAAAACAATACTTTGGTTTTTTACATCTGGTTTTATTAAAAGAAATAACACCGAAAAAATATAAGGGATGGGTTTTTAAAGATATTGAACCTAATAAATCAACCTTAATTTTTTTTTCTAGTGTTGGTTTCTACTGAAATCGATGCCAAAAATATATTATAGATTGTTTTAGGCATCAATTTTTTTGATAAAACTGATGTTGAAATACATTTAAACATCTGTATTTTTTTGTAAACTAGTGTTGAAAGAGCCATTAAACTAGCTTCTTATTTAATTCATAGATGTTGTTTTTATTAAAACCGACTTTAAAACTATTACTTATAATGTCTCCTTTATAAACATTAGTTAAAAAATGATGCCAAAATGTTAAAAAACTAAGATGTAATTACTGCTTTCCACTAGTGATAGGACATAGAAATGGCTGGTGGTGACGGGTTATAGATAACCAATCAATGAATTTTCATGTATCATGTAAAAAAATAACTTTCCAAATTATATGGGTATTTAATTTACACATACCCATTCATTAAGAATTCTGAATTCATTGAGAGGCTTTGATGGTAAGATTTATGATATCTTAGTTGAGATTCCTCGATATAAAGTTCATAAATGTATAGATTTATGCATTTTCTTTATTAAGAATTTAATTTCCATTATCTAGATGATTTCTATGTTGATATTATTCATGGATTTATATTAAACTCAAGTTATTGATTGAATTGAAAGTATTTTTATATCTACTCTTCCATATTGATTATGCCTTATTTACTCATGGTAGCTTTCATTGTATATATCCCTTACTGAGCATTTGAGCACCACCATTATTTGTTTTCCATTCCCTAGGACATGATGAAGGATATTATGATTATTTTCAAGGATTAAATAATGTTTGTTATGAAATGTTTTTTTATATTTATAATGTAATATTTTATTTGTGTATGTATATAGTTTTTCAGGACTTCTAAAATGATCGATCTTTGTTGGGCTCATCCCTTGTATCATATACCAATGTAATAATCAACCATTAAATCTTGGTTATTAGAGTTGAGGTGTTATAGGTATAATCAGTGGACGTTTAGTACCCCCCTTAGGAACTATATTTAGGAAAACAATTATTAGAGAACATAACACTAAGATATATTCAAGGTACAAGTCTAAGTGTAGGGTAATTTCATGAAGCTTATGTAAAGTAGAGATTGTATTTATTTTCTAGAAAATTCATCCCTATCTAGATATTGGAAAGTGGATAAGGATATGAAATAAATTCCCCTATGGGAAAAAGTATGAAAATATAATATTTATTATTAACATGATCTTCATAGGTTCATGATGAGTAGGCCTATGACTGCACACCTGGCTAGACACTCTGAAGGGATATGTTTGGGTTAATTAAAATTTTATTTATTAATCATTATGATCAATGAGAGAATAAAACCTTTGGAAACCTATTAAAGATCCTTTGGGTTGTTTTTATAACATAATTTTTTTTAATTTTTTCTACATAATATATTGTAATTGTTTTTATCAAAATTAATAAATAGGTTGATTGAGTTGTTAAGAAAGTTTTATTATGAAGTGATGAAAGAGGATATGAATTATTACTTAACTTTTTTAAGAAACATTTCATATAATTCAGATGTTTATTTCCCATTAAATTTCCTAAAATCATGAGGATGCTCTGGATACAAGCTATTCTCAAATTCATTTTTATAAAGGTAGAGAATTATAATGTGAAATAAGTATAAATGGGGACTAGTACAAAGAGTGAGAAGTCTAATATCAAGTGATAGTAAGAAGATAAAGATGGAGTTTCTAGATAGACTATTTATAAAATTGTGAAGATGAAACAATTATCATAAAGACATATATAATGTTTTATTAGAATGAGTTTTATATTGATCAATTATTTGAAAATTATCACTTATTTTTTAGGAAACAAATTTTATGCTCAAAAATATATTTTCATCAAAAATGGATTTTATTACATTCTATGAGTGAGTATTATAATATATTTCTACCACTTTTAGAATGTTTATTTCTAAAAATTATAATAATTTTGAAATTATTATATCAAAATTAAAATAGGGTGAAATTTTGGCATTTTAATAGTGAATAGTGGAAAATACTAATTTTATAGAAATCTGTCTTTTCTTTTCAAGTATTTGGAAAGTACAATTTTTCATTGGTTTTATAATTTCATTAATTAATTTTCATTAAAAATAATTCAAATAATTTTATTAAAATAAATATTATGCTTAATTTTTATATAAAAAAATTATATTTAAAATAGATTTTTTTGGAAGTTTTTTTAGGTTTTATAGATTTTTGAAAAAGTAATTTATTACAATTATATGAAAAATATTTGATAAAATGGATTTAATATTTTCAATAATAATTTTGAAACTTTTTAAATATTTCAACTTAATTTTTTTTATAATGAATGGTAATAGTTGTAAAATTTATCACCTTATTGAAGGGTAGACTGGGTTAACTGGGGTGAAATATAATGTGAAAGGATTTGAAATCACTTGAACACTTGATTTTAATGTTTTATAATACTGTAAATTAACCACTCCATTCATATATTAAAAATTATCTCATTTTGGTTTGATTTTTCTTTGATAAAGATCTTTATATTATTTTAAGTAAATAATAATTCTTAAATGTCACTTTCTTGATTTTAATATTTATAATTTTTTACACAATGATATAAAAAATCAATGACTTGTTCTAAATGGTTATTTTTAAAATGATTATTTTTTATGGTGGTAATTTATTTTTAATATTTATTAATGAAATAATTACTTTAAATTATTATGAAACACTGACACAGTGCTTGTGCTTGTAGTAGAAAAATAAAGTAAATGGTTTAAAAAACTTACCAATAAATATTTTTTGGTTTTTTATGGTGTTAAAATAATTTTTTAGATAAATATAATTTATTATTTATGTTTTAATTTTTTATATTATAACTAAATTACCATGTTTATATTTTTTAAAGTCAACTGTTTGAATATTCGTGAAAATGAATTTAATGGTATTTTATGTTAAATATTGTTTTATTAAATGATTCAAAATTTATAAAAATATTATATTTTTCCAATTGAATGGGATATGGTCTATAATATAAACAAATGTCCACTTATGGGTCACTTTTACTTTTTATTATATTTCTTGACCCCTAAAAAGTAAAAATCATTGATATCATAACAATACTGAACTGGGTTAACGGGGGGGTTAAAACTAAGAGACAAGAGTTAAAACATCATTTAAAAATATAAAAAATTTATTTTATGATAGGATTGATAAATATATTCACCCTATATTATATATATATATCAATTTTTTTCTAATTTAACATAAAAATTATATTATATTATTTTAATACTTTCAGAAATTCCAAGGGGGCCTCTCTCCTCTCTTATATAAGGACACCATCCATCCTCTCTTACTCACAGTTTTTGAGCCATGTTTCTTGACCAATAATTACAAAATACCCTTCCTAAAATTCATTCACATGAACTATAGGCTCTTTTCTCTCCAAAATACCATAAAATAAGGATTAAGGCGTGATCCAAATGCGGATTTATAAAGAAGAGGTATAACTATTAACTGAGTGTTTTCATTTTATTTCCTCTTATAAATCCTTAAAATATTTTTTAAAATTTCTCATATAATAACATAAAAATATTCCATATAATTAAATTTGATTATTCTAGAGGGAAAAAAATTATTCAACTCCTTTCCATCTTATGTAAAATGAAAAAAATTACACATACATACGTACAACCAAATATCACTAAGTAGCGGTGTAATTGTTTTCATCACTGCTTTACATGGATAGTTATGAAGATGAAATTAATGAATGTATATAATAATTATGAAGTAATTATGATTATATAAATATAATATATCATTTACCACATCACCTTTCCATCTGTGGGAAAATGATAACGTTGTTTATGTGTATGTGCAGGCTACCACCTCCATGAAGTGATGTAATTCGTTTCTCATGTCCAACTTTCATGAATGATTCTAAATTTTTATTTAATTATAAAAATTATAATTATATAATTATTAATATTATTATGATGATTAAATCCCGACTATGATTTAAGTACTGGGACTACCAAACCAAAACATGTATGAAAAATGATATAGTTAACATCTAAGATGATGATGTTAATATTTAATTATTAACAAAAAGTTCATAAAATTTTATAAGTGAATCAAATAAGGTATGATAAATATATATATGGTTCTTTTATAGATGTATAGTAAACACTAGTAAAAAAATACCATATAACAATGGTTTGGAGAACCGTGGCCATGTATGTCGTGGGGATAGCTTTATAACAATGGTTTTTAAAATCGTTGGAATAGGTAATATTAAAAATCTATACCAATGGTTCTATAAAACAGTTGGTATATGTATTTCAAAAAAGAAGCATTCGGTGGGTTTTGATCCAAGTACCTGTAGTTTATGATTGAACGACCTAACCACTAACCTAACTTGACTTTGGTGAACATAATTTCATAAATATATATATATATATGTATTATCATAAATATTTTAAATTTTGATTTATATAATGTTCTATATAATCAGATTCCATAAAAATACATGTAACTATTCCAACGGTTCTCAAAATCGTTGGTATAGACCTATACAAATGGTTTTAAGAACCGTTGGTATAGATTCTTTGATTTTGAGACCTATACCAACGGTTTTGGAAAACCATTGGTATTGGGGGGACCTATACCAATGGTTTGGGGAAAACCGTTGGTATAGGGTCTCTATTGTGGACCTATACCAACGGTTTGGCCAAAACCCTAAGCATAGGTCCATATAAGTGACCTATACCAACGAGTTTCCCAAAACCGTTGGTATAGGTCCCCCCTATACCAATGGTTTTTCCAAAACCATTGGTATATGTCCAAATTAGTGACTATACCAACGGTTTTGGCCAAACCATTGGTATAGGTCCATATAAGTAAACTATACCAACGATTTTCCCAAAACAAATGGAATAGATCTTAGTTCTAGTAGTGAAAAAAAACAACTATTATAAATGAGTCTAATAATATATAATAATAATCTTGGACATGAGGTAAGGGTTATTTTGTCTCATTTCACCTTCAATAAGACATATTTTACATAATGAACATAATTTATTTTATACGGTGTATATAATTACCATTTTAAAAATTATATCATGAATAAATATTTATTCATGGTATTTGATATTTTTATTCATGTTTTCTCTCTTAAGGAGTTTTTATTTAGAATTTTCTCCACCAACAAGGATTTATTTTAAAGTCTTTATTTTAATTGAGATTGTTTATGATAACATTTTTATTAAGATAATTTTATGATCCTAATATGTTAAACCCCATTTATTTTCTTCTAATTTGTTTATTTTTTGGTTTTATATGTTTTTTTTTCATTTTTTCTCCTATTTGATCGAGAATAAATAAATAAGTTACATATAAGGGAATTTATTTTAAAAATATTGTTTTGACGTTTCCCTTCAAACTATTTTCTTCAATGTCCATATATTCATTAAAATGTTTTCAAGAATATTTTTTTCTGTTATCCAAATAATCATTAATTTCATTTTTTTCATATTTTAATTTTTATAAAAAGATTTAAATGATATGTTCTTATCATTTTCAAAATGAGGTACTTTTTACCAAGTGTGAATGAAATATTTAATTTAACATACACCCCATGCACAGATTTTTCTTCTATCTTGAAAAATATTTTATTTAAAGATTAATTTAAAATTTTCCATTGTAAAATTCAAATAATATAATTTTCTCAATATTTATGGAATTTTTATTTAAAATTATATCAAAATAAAAGGGTATTGCATTATTAAATAAATTATGTTAATTTTGAAAAGTGATTTATAACAATTTATTTACACAATGTTATTTTTAATTTATCACTTCTATTTTCTTTTATGAAGACTTGGTTTTAATAAAAAACATTATTTTTTTATGAATCAACATCCATATATAATCTTTTACTAATAATGGATTATCTTTATTTTAGGATCATTAAATTTTTAATGATCATGTTATATATCAATATCAATTATTAATTAGACATTATTTTTATCATTTATGTATATATTTTTAGTTTCATGGGTGAAATAAAAATAATGTATATTAATTTTATGTTGTTTTAAACATATACCTTTTTTATATATGGTATTATTTAAAGAAATATTGTTAAATAATTTATTTCATTTACCAGGGAAATATTAATGTTTTATATTCTTGATTAAACACAGATAATTGTTGTCTTATAAGGAATTCTGAGAATGACTTGTATAGATCATTAAAAATATTTTTAATGTATAAGAAGTGAAAGTAATTAGTGGGGTAGGGTTATAGATAGACCCTAGATGTATCAATGGGTCTTGTGAGAAGAAACAGGTGGACACATTATATGGATATTTAGTTTACACCTATACATTTATTAAGAATGATTTCTTAATTAAAAGGCATTGATAGTATGATTCATGATATATTGGTTAAGATACATTGATTTAATTGTCATTAAAGTCTAAATATATTCTTTTCATTTATTGAGAAATATGTTTCCATTATCCATGTGATTACTAGGTTGATAATAACCATCAATATTCCTTCAAATCAATATATTGATTGAATGGAATATGTTTTTATTATCCACATTTTCATATTGATTATTTTTTATTATATCCCGATAGCTTTCACTATACATAACCCTTTTTGAGCATCCAAGATCACCCTTTATTAGTTTTATTTCCCCCTAGATAGAATTAAGGATATTATTAATGATTTTTAGGATACAATAATGTTTCTTATGATATATTTTTTAATATTTTCATTGTAATATAGGAATAAATTATGTGTCTAGTTTTCCAAGAATGCTAAATTGATTGATATTGGGTTGTTTTATCTCTTGTATCGTGTAAAAATAAAATTAGTAAGTATTGGATCTGGGTTACCAATGTCAGGGTGTCAAAAAATATTTCCCAAACACTAAATAATAATTGAATACAAAAAATTATAACTAGTTAATTTATAATAACAAAATTAAATAAATTATAAAAGATACATTTCTCATAAACTATGAACACTTTTATAAAGTATATAATTCAATTTATAATTAAAAAGTCTAAAGTATAAAATTACCTATATATATATATATATATCTAATTTTAGGATATATCCATATTCAAATCCATGGTGTGGAAATTATAACTTTCAATAGGGAATCCCCAACTTATGATAGATAATTTTAATTTACCAGATATATTTTAAGATACCATTATGTAATTTACCGATACTGTCAATCATATGATATAATAGTACCGATATCACCTATGTGATTTGGGGATTTTTGTGTGTGTGTAAACTAATATTATCATAAGCTAAAACTTATCATATATTATATTATGATATTTTCAGAGAATATAAGGGTTACATTGAGTCACTTGATATGATATAATATATCATATGGTGTAGTCTAATGATAACTTAAATCATCCCATTTCATAAATAAATCAATAATACAAATTATATATAGTTTCTCATGATATAAAATAAAATATCAAGATGATATCAAATTTATTCATTTTACAAAAATAATTTCAAGAATCATGAATCATGGTAAGGATATGATAACACTTAAGGGTTTTTATGGACTTAGTAACACATATTTGATATAGTGGAATTAATTAAAAACCTAAAACTTAAAATCAACAGGCAATAAAAAATAGAAACCCAGAAAAAAATAAAAAACTTGTACTTATGACTAAAGATGGTTGTTACTGTAGTCTTAGATCATTTTCTTGATAAAGTTCCCTTAGAAGCAACCGTTGGGTCCCCCCTCTAAGGTGTATCTATAAGCCAACTGAATCATAAAATGCTTGGATGGGATATTAATAACATCTATGGTATTTTAGAATGTCATGGGTAATGAAAGTAGAATAATATAGATACAACATAGAAATATTAGGCAATGATCAATAAAACAAATATCACAATTAGTACTACATCCTTTTTATTTTCCCCAAGGACACTTCAAATGACTCCTAAGAATTTACCCACATGTTAAAAATATACGAGTAAATGGAATGTGATTTAAATATTTTTTACCTTAAGTCAATTAAATTCTCTAATGTGTTTTATCATATGAATTGTTTATGATAATGATTTTCATACGTGAAAAAATCCAAATATTACCAATTAACATTCAACTGGAAAGTGAAAAAAATACTGTAATAAAAATTATATAATATGATTCATAATTCATTTTTATATATCCATGTCATAAACTATTACTGGGCAAGGTAGAAGTAACAATATAACTCCACATTATATAAAATAAAATTCCCAAGACAAAAAATATGCGTTTTATATCATGGATTTTTTTATGTTATGACATCATCATAACATTAAATATTTTTATGAAACAAACTAAAAAAGTGAATATAGTATTTATGGTATAACTCATTAAATAAATTCCAAATTAATCAAAACAACAATTTCAGAATAATTTTCACCTCACATTGATCAATTTAGAGCCAATATTGGATTTTTACCAAAAATCTAGAATTAAGCATCCAAAAATTAAACATTCCATTAAAAATTAAAATAAGTAGTTTATATAATGACCCAACCAAATAGGTAATTTCTTAGACTAAAACAAAAAACTAATATAACTCACATAATATTAAATATCAAAACATATAATAAAAAAACTAATAATGATTTTATATATCAGATCCTAAATACACAAGTAACCAAAAATAAAAGGGATTAGATAATAAGACATTATGGCACACAATTAAAATTAGAATCCAAAAATGTACCCCGGAGATAAAAATACAATATATCTATATGTACTTTGGTCACCTCCAAATCCCAACATCATCAAGATCCCAAAATAGCCATGGAATATCATCCAACATAGAAACCATGCTCCAATTACATACATCAACGATACAAAACTGTACACCCAAAAAAGTGTGTATGTTGGTTGTGATCTAGATCCCAATATTATTCCACTAAAGTTCAATAAAAATAATTTTATGTGAAAAAAAATTTATTTTATGAAATTAGATAATAAATCTAATATTTTCCCATTTTATAGAGTTTTATGGTGAAAAAAATAACAATGAAATTATACTTTAAAAAATGATTATAAATTGACAAAAATAAAATGAAATACTCTTTGGGGATTTTAATTTTTTTGGAAAATAATAATTTAAAACACCTTTTATTACATGAAGATAAATATCGGAAAAAACCAATTTTATTTTTCATAATTATTTTTATTTTTTAATAAATTATCTAAAATAAAACAAAGAGTTAATATAATGGAATAACATCATAAGAGATGCATAATATATTACCACAAGTGAAAATTATATAAATAAAATACAACTTAATTAAAAAACATCACTAATAAAGTAGAAAGAAGAACTATATAAAAAATATCATAAGAATTGATAATGATCGAACCACCAATATCATTACTAAGAAAACAATATATCAAGTTCTATATGATAAAACACCTTATGATATAACGAGGTGATCTGAATTGGATTGGGTTGACCTATATGAAGACCTATGGTGAGATAATATGATACAAAACCTAAAATTTTCTCACAAAATTTTTTATAAGACAACCCCATAGTCAGGGAAAGAACTCAAGTAAGAAATACTGGCCACTGTATAATATAAACTATTATAACAATCATACATAGAACTCTAACTCATCCACTTGATGCTTATGATGGGGTCTTCTAAATTGAATCCAAAATAAACAACACCATCTAAGATTATAAAATTATCTCATAATAAATCAATCAAATAAAAAATCTAATTAAACCTATTTCTCAAAATAAAACATTGTTTATGAAAACAAACCTTTTCTTTCCAATATCACATCATTCCATGTTTAAAAATTCAATAATAGTATCAACAATAATCAGGGGGTATAATTCAAGAGGGGCACCATACATAATAACTCACTTGTATCATAACTAAACACACCTTCAAACACTAAATGATAAATTAATATAATTAATCATCCTTTACAAAATAAACCTCAGATTAAATTATAAAAAAATAACATTTATATAATAATGAAATCAAATAACCTTTTATCAAACATATGGCCTACAATAAAACACACTAAAATAAAAGTCCTAAATTTTATAATAAAACTACCTTTGACAATACAAGTGTTTTACTAATCGGCTATTGAATCCTACTATAAAAATTGTAATATATACTTTAAAGATTATTTATAATTGGTAAAAAAACGATAAAAATAAATTTTTTAAATCAATTATAAATCAAAAAATCAAGCATAGTACACTTATACTAAAATAAAAATATATATTCATTTTTTACACATGTGGTGTGTATAAAAACATGATTAGGTTGAAATTACACTTGTTTTATGAAATTATCCTTGTATTCAATAATCAAAATATTGTGAAAGCTCATTATTATTTTAAAAACCAATCCTAGATGTCATAAAATAAATTTATTTGGATATAAGAAAGTTTAGATGCATCAAGAACTCAAATATCCATTAAATAAAATGAAAGGTATAGAAACACCTATATAGACAGGATTAAATGATGTGAATTTTTCAATTAGGGACAAATTAGGGAACCATTATGATTTCAAACAGATTTATAAATAAAAAACCTAAATTTTAGACATCCTAAATTAAGATCTTGACCTCCATTGAACATTTAGGTTATATAAAGATAAAACAGATTAAAATAATGAGAGAAAGGATAAAATAAGAAAAAGTGTATAAGAATTTCCTTTTGGAAACACTTAGAGACCAAGAGGGAGGAACTAATGGAATAAAGGAGAAGAGGGATAAATTGATTATGAAGCCTCACTTGAATTTATAAGAGATAAATTGGGGATTCCTTTTATAGGAATTTAGTAAAAATATTATAGTAAAATTTTCCTAAAAAAATGTCGAGTTAGACTACAAGGTTTACCAAACCATTCCAAAATCAGGAATTTTCCTATGGATTGAAATTTCTAGAATGTAGGGTTATTTCACATGGTTTACCAAACCTTGTACAAACCATTATTTATTGAAAATTTTCCATATTTTAATATTTTCAACACCAAAATCTATAAAACAAAGGAAAATTAAATGTAATAAAATTATATACTTATACATGACACAATGGGTATCAAAATTACACCCACTATGCCCCTTTTCCCCTAGAAGGTCATTAGAGATATTTTTAAATAAAATTGAAAATACCAAATCCTCTTTTTATTGAACCCATACCTAATATTCTTATATTAAAGTATCTAATATTTATGATCTTTATCCATATATGATGTCTAGTATCATGATCCATTACTAGTCTCTTCCAAATTAACTAGATATTTTCTTTTATCTCTTTTAAATGACCCAATCCTAATTATAGACCTTTACCTAATTAGTCCATTAAAAAGTAACTATCATGAATAGACATAAAGAGTTTTAAAGAATCTATTTTTAATTTATACATGGAAACTACTGTAGTTGGAGAATCAGTCTTTGATAAATGGTATTTTTAATGAAACCTTAAATCCAAGAACATGGACATAGGGTCTAATCTCAAGAATTTGAATATTTAACTTTATTCAACTATCATACATGAATTTATCATCTCACTTTTTATCAATAATATGAAGTGGTTATAATTAAATGATAATTCTTTTTGCTTAAAATTAAATTCTTATAAAATGAAGCGATGATTCACATATGCGTCAAATCCAGATTTCATCGAAGGGAACCATTTATATTGCTTAATAGAGCATTATAAACTTGTTAAACCTTATTTAATAACACATTTGATTGATGAAAACACTTAATTTATAAACATAAAAGTACCTATATTTATTTATATAGATCTACTTACCATTTAAAATTTTTATTATACTTTAGCAATATAAATCCAGCATCCTTTTTTATTATATTTAATGATTCAATTACATCAAGACTTACACACCAATAAGGATTCTTAAATACTTCTCCTCCATCCATGTGGATATTTATAAATATATTACCAAGAATCATTATATAAATCAAAATTTTATCTAATATAAAATATAATTTAATATTATGTCCAATTGGAAATATAAATATCTTCTCAAGAATTTTTTTTGATACTATATTCCATATTCTTTTTCATTGTAATCAAATATTAAATAAAAATTTAAAATTCAAAATTTTTGGATTTATTAATTGTAATATTCCCTTGAAATTAAGAATTCAATTTCACTAATTCATAAAATGTATTCAAGAAACTTATATTCTAATGGTTTTCTTTAAAAATCCTCAGATACAACCATAATCAATACCCAAAGAGTTTTTCTCAATGGTATATAAACCTAAATATTAAATACATCCATGATATAAAAACACTAAATTTAATAATAATGAATACCTTCATAAAATAATATATAATGTGATTCTTGTATCAGATAATTAAATGACCATAAATGATATAACAAAATTGATACCTCATACTATCATTGATCTGAATTCAGACTCGATAGGAATGTTTTCTATTGGAATTGATCAACCAAATTAATAATAGATCTCATAATTGTCCGAAAAATTAGGGTCATATTATATTTGATCATACTTCCTATGCCTATGGGAGTGAGTTTTTGTCCCCTTTGGCATACCAAGTTGTCCTTGAGAACTCTTTAATAGAGGAAATGTTCATCCACTATTTTGTTAAGGGTTCCTTATACATAATTTTTTATATGATCCAAGTGGACCAAAAAATTCCCAACATTATGAGCTTCTTAAAAAAAGTTTTAGGATTCCTAGGATTTTTACATTCGTAATATACCACATGTTACTTCCCTGTAGAGGCAAAAATATAATCAATAGATGAACACTTTATACCAGAACTTATAGATTTTTAAGGATTTATTATTAATTAATCAATTTAATAGAATACATGAGAAAACCATGAACCATGATAATCCATTCTAGAAATCAAAAAGATATATAAACATAAAAAATAACATCATTCACCTTTCATCAGTCAATTCAGTATAACTATCTTTATCAATATGGTTTGATAAATATCCTTTATAGGTAGCTAAAAGGTTCCTTCCCCTGTTGTATATCCAATCGATGAAATGAATCATACATGATATGATTAAGACACACATTCACTCTATCACACTATATTGCCTCACTTGTAAAAGGAAGAACAATCAGAGAGAACTTGGGTAGAGATAATTGATAGGGTCATGGAAATGAATGATCAGTCAACATCACATGGTGAATTCTTCCTTTTATAGTCTTTAAGCCACTCATAATATTTTTTTATTTAATCATACATTATTAAATGTTAGTGTAAATGAAAAGTAAGTTAGAATAGTTTTTAACTTCAACTAATATAACTCCAATATATTTAATCTTATGAAACACTTGTAATAAATATATCCATCATATGAGATATTTTAATGTTAACCCTTAATATTCGACTACCATGATAATCTTAGGATGATACAATCCTTATACAATATAAAATACACCATTATGATATAACCAAGGCATTGGATACAATGTATCTATATTGAATCTAGTAAGATGAAAAAACAAAAACATAAAAAATTTATTTGTTTTATAGATGTTATACCATTTGACATTTATATATCATACCCTATGATATTATCTATAGCATCATCATATTTTTGCGGTATTTATGGTATATCTCTTTAAATATACCACTTTCACTAAATCCTAAAAAACATAGTGCCATTTCACAATAAATTATATCATATAAAATAACATGTGAATCCACGTCAAAAAATCCTTTATAAATATTCATGAACAATTTTATAAAGTTATCATTAACTTTACCAAGTATCAAATCAAATGAAACATCTTGTGAATACCCATCCAAAATTACTTTTGGATAAAACCTAAAACAATTTTAGATGAACTATCAAAATAAAACTCAATCCCCATTCATTTAACTATAAAAAGTGATCCCATAGTCCTTTAATGGTGATGTTCCCATGGAATTACTGATGGTTTTTTTAACTTTAAACAAGTGATATGATTGATAAGCAGATATTTAAAGGAATCAATGAAATGGGTTGGTGGAATAAGGGGTACCACCTAAAGCATTTTTGAAATTTATTGAGGTGTTTAGGGACTATAAGTTTCCTAAATAGGATATGAGTTAATTTGAGCGGTCTATATAGCTGATTACAGTGATTTAGGCAAAATCTCGTAATCATTACTAAAATGTAGCTGAAATCACATAGCAATGAGCCATATTGAGGATTTATTTTATATATTGCAATTATAACCAATATATATTATTTTAAAATGTTTCCAAATGATTAAAATAGCTTATTATTTCTATATAATTGAATTAGTAATAGAGTACTAAATATATAAATTATCATATATAAAGGGAAAATGTAACTGGATACTATGTCATGATCTAATGGAACTACATAGATGATTTAAATCCATATATGGGATTCTATGTTGTGGATATTTTTTACATAGATGATTTTCAATAGTAATTCACATGTGATTTTTTTGTCTTTGCATTGACTGAAATTTTTTAGGGTTGCATAATTAAAATATTATGAGAATAAAATAATCGAACAATACTATTGTTATGATATTCATGAAACAATCATTATTATTAATAATGTGATCATGATTTAAGAAAATATCAAAGGATAATAATCCATGGTAGTAGATAATATTTATAAGATGATATCTTTATATCATGGGAGATGGTTGCACATTAGAGCACACGAGACAATAATGAAGGAGTGATCCACACAACAAGAAGGTAGTCCATGTGGGAATATTGAATAATTTCATGAACTTGGGTATTTTGAATAACTTTGATTGAAGTAGTTTTTTTAGAATTAAATGAAGATTAAATTCCTAGTATTTTTGTACTTTAAATGAGAAGGTGAGAATGAAGATATTTCATGATTTCTGGATTTTCTCTAATTTTTCATGGGTTTTTATGAATATTTTAATGAAAATTCAAATGATTTTTAATAAATTTAATGAGGAAATTTCTCTGACTAAGATCAGTTGGTTTTAAAATATCATTATGATTATATTAAATTTTTGGTGAATGAGAATAATGTGTGTGTTTTTTATATGTTGTTGTATTGAATAAAGGCGTGTTGAGGAAGTTAAACCTACAAATCAATTTTATGTCTGAGAATATTAAGGCAAGATTATTTGATAGTTGTTCCTCTAGATGCATGTCATTTGGGAGGGAATAGACTAGTTAGTACATTAAATATCTAATTATTAGATAGTTCTTTATGAAATGGTGACATAATACTATTTTTCTAGATGTTTTGGACCTTTTTTAAGAAGATTTACATTTGATACAAAACCATTCAATAGTCTAGTGAATATATGATTCTTATGAGAGAGAAAAGAAAGAATCTTTGAATAATATGTGATTTATAACTAAATATCATCAATATTTCCTATAAATATAAGTAGATAATTCCTTTTAAAAACATGTTATAATTTCAGGTGTTTGTAGTCCCTTAAATCTTATAGTGATAAGAAAATTCTTATACTTGAAAAAAATCAAACATGATAAGGAGTAGGCTCCCACATCGAGGTTTAACCTTATAAAAACTTGATTGTTCTATTATATATCATTTTTATGAATATGGGTAAGGAATAAATTCATAAATAGTAGAATCAAGACTCTAATGTGGTTAACGAGGTTTTATTATTAGAGAATAATTTATAAAATAATAATTGGTATTACTCATTCACCCCTATTTGTAGCAACCTATGTGATCTGGGATCTATAAATGATATCAAAAGTAGATTTCCCCTAAGGTTTCACTCTTTTGTGGTCTTTCATTTTTAACATGATTTATTTTAATATAATATATGTTATAATATTTTATGTAAATAACATTCATGAGTGGAATAATTAAATGCCACAATTTTCATTATCATATGGTCATGAAGTGAGTGATGTTGTCATTTTTGGATATCAAAAAATTACACGGGATGGTGCTATGATATTCTCAGACAAGTGTAAACTTAATATAGAAGGGAAGTAAATAAATTAGATTCCATAATCATTATCTTAAAAGTTTATAAAATGGAAATGGGGATACAAATGGCTAAATATGAAAATATATATTATTGGAACCTAAAGATAAAAGAATAAAAACGATAAATTATAAGAAAAACTTTTATGATGTAAGAATGGATAAATATGATAATTTTTATGATTATTTTACTAGATATAATTACATAGTTATCCATATTAGAGGCTTTAGTAACAATATTTATTACTAAACTATGGTAAAAAACTAATGGGTAATTTTCTAAATATATTTGATGCAATGATAAAAACATTGGAATATATTATTGGTATATCCCTTGATAAGCTAAGAAATACCCTCTTAAAATATATTATGATAATAGATCCAAATTTCAATAAAAATATAAATAATAAATTACTTTTATACCCATTAATGAATTAAATATCAAGGAAATGGAAGATGAACCTTTAAGTTACTCAGAGAGATGATGAGAGTGATAATAAGAATTAGAAAATTATAGCCGACATATCTAAAAATTTTAAAAGGGGAAAAGGAAAAAATAAAAGAATCCTTCCTATTAGTTATTTTAGATGTGGTGAAATTGGTCACATTATTGACTTATTCCCTAAGAAAAATAATGTTTTGGAATTATATGATGGAGAAGAAGAATCACGATAGAGGAAGTCAAAAACCTAAAATAAAACATCAAGTTGGAAAAAAAGAATTTTGAGAAAATAAGGTTAATTCAACTATTCCTATAGTGTTGATTCATATAGTAAATGTGATAGAAAAGACATCAACTTTATGGAACATGTTAAAGGAGATAAATGAAACTGCAATAGTCAAGAAGAAGAGGAAGGTTATGTCTATATGATTAAAATGTTAAATACGTAACACAAAGTCTATATTTAAAAGAGAACCAAGATTAATAAGGAAGATAAAATCCTCATGAAAAATTTAAATTATTAGGAAAGTTGAATATGATTTTATTTTTAAAGAAAATAAATACATTATTGAGATTAAACTCATCAAGGTGAAAGTGGGTGAGAAAGATAGAGTTTTATAAGACTATAAGAATATGATTAATTATCAAAAAATAGAACTTGAGAAGGATGAATCAAGTTGTCTAAAATTTTATATGAAATTTTAAAAATTGTATATTTATTTTGAAAAAGTTTTTTTGGTAAATTATGAGTCATCTAATAAGAATAATTTTATGAATTTCCAGGTATTGTTTAGCTGTTTAATTTTGAAAATTCTAAATTTTTTTAACTAAATAGGAATAGTTTTATGAGAAATTTTTGGTAACTATTTTTTTGACTAAAACACAAATATCGGTTTACTAGAGTTTAGATAATGTGGAGAAAATGAATTAATCATGGTTCTACAAAATATAAGAAAATTATTCATATTCTTGTTCCAAAACAACAAGTAGATATTTTGGGGGATACTCTACAATTTTTAAGAAGAATATGCTTTAGTGTTTGTTGATAGTTATATGGAGATTATAGTAAGTAAGATTATGTTCTATATTATAACATATATCTCCCATGGATCATATAAGGAAATAATACGAGGAATGTTATTCATAAAATATAAGCAACAAACCTTTGAAAATATGATCATAAAATGATTATTTTCATAGGACACTTATCCAAAATAGGTTTGTAGGGATTGAAATTTTTTTGGAAGGTGAGATAAGAAATATCATTATTCTAAGTAGTGTTTGATCATGATTCTAGGAATAAACATATACTTCTATGTTTATGAAAATTCAATATAGAAAAAGGATGAAAATCACTAATTTTTAAGGTTTCCTTGGAAGCAAGAAAAAGGAATAGACCCTGTATTCTTGATAATGGCTAATCCTCTTACATTATAGGAGATACTAGGTTATTGAAATATATTGAAGACTATGATAGAGGTTATATGAGCTTTATAAGTAAAATATAATTAAAAATAAAAGGAATTGGATCTATTGTTATTGAAAAAAGTATACAAAATTCACAAGAGGTTTTTTTTGTTGATGTGCTCAAGAAAAATATTTTAAGTGTATGTTAGTTGTGTGATTAGGGAAAAGATGTGATTATAAGTAAGGATTCTTGTTTCATTCCAATAGTTTAATATGGAGTGATTTTCTCTATAGGATAAGGACCCGTGGGAATTTAGTTCAAATTATAGATTTTATTAATTTATATTATCTCAGTACAAGAGATGATAACCATATATGACAAAAAATAAATGAAACATTATTTAGAAAAATTTCATTAATATATCTAATGAAAAATGTATAAGGGATATACCCCAACTAATTTGATATAGAGGTCAAATTGTTATTACTTACCAAAATGGAAAAATGGTTAAATGGAGGAAACAATTGTATAAACACAGTCAACATGATCACTTGAATTTATTAATCCAGATTTGCGTGGACCCAAGGGAAAAAAATAAATAAATGTTGAATTTTATTTTATTTTATTTATTGATGAATATACAATAATTATAATATTATTTTTCACGAAACAGTAGTCATAGGTATTGGAAATGTTCAAAATCTATAGAAGATAATTTTAATGAGATCTTGGGGTAAACATAAAGAAATTGAGATTTTATAATGGGGAAGTGTACATTATAATTTTTAATCCTAACATGAAAATTATATTTTTGTATATTAATAAAAAAATCATGACATAGAAAAATAGAAATGGGTTGTTAAGAAAATGAATAGGAATATTATAGAAATGGAAAAAAATGGTTAAATTTTTTTTGAAGATCAATGTCCATTTAGTGGGAGGTAGTTTTCACAACTATACATATTTAACTTTGATGATTCTAAAAAAAATTTAAACATAACGTCTTTGATATGTGGTATAATAAGTACACTATATTTAAATACTTTAAAACATTTAGTAGCCCCTTATTTATTAAGAAAAAATTCTCGAACCAATAAAATTTTGATGAAAGAGTTGAGGAGGGTATCTTCCTGAGATAACTATCAAATGAGATGGGTTATAGATGTAAAAATAAAAATCTTCACAAAATGGTTAAGATTTGGGATGTCAAGATTATTGAAAATCAAACCATGAAGCATGATTTTGATAGAGTTTCTTATAAATAATATAATATAAACAATAAAAATATTTCTAGATAAATTATTAAATAATATCTTGAAGGTTAAACCTATTATGAAGATGTTGACTATGAACAGACTAATGATAAATAAGAGGTTGATGAGAATTCTAATAAAAAATATAAAAAATAATGAAACATATTGGAGTAGTTAGTGTTATTTAGAGTAACTCAATTGAATTTAATAATATAATAAAAGTGAAAGTAAAAAATTAAATTAATTTAATCTCACTTGTTGAGCCACATTTAGTGGCCGAATCCTTTCATCATAAATAGTGGATTAGATCTATGGACAAAAATTCTATTCTGATTGTGAGGAATACCACTTGGGAAATTTTCCCAAAACTTGTTGAAAAAATATCATTGGAACCCAGTGGATGTTCATAAATAATATAGATGATCAAGTAAAATTCATTTGGAACAAATCTATACTTGTGTGAAAAGGGTATTCTCAAGTTTAATGGGTCTATTTTTGAGATACAATTACTCCAATTTCATAAATAGTGTCTATAAATTTTTTTTTCCGTGTGGAAACTTTAGAAAATATATAATTTATCTAATGGATATAAAATATACCATTCTAAATATATATCAAATAAAATGTTCATATGGAGAAACAAATTTTTTATTGACATTGATGGCACAACATTATAGAAACTAAAGAAATATCAATATGTCATGAAAAATCCCCAAGGGACTCATATACAAGGCTAGAAAACTCTATGAAAGAATTAAGATTCATTAAATTCAAATTGAAAAAACTATATATCAATTAAATGAATACAAGTAGACTTATTTTTGTTGTATAGTTTTATGATATTATTTTTTCAGGTGATTATGAGAATTACTTTCAAGAATTTTCTAATCAAATGAAGTAACAATTTTAAATGTCTATGATAGTTAAGTTGAGATACTTATTATTATTGAAAGTAACACAACAAGATTTATTTAATTTATTATCCCAATAAAAGTACTCTAAAAAACTATTGAATAACTTTATGATGGATGAGTCAATGCCTATATCTATATCCATTCAAGTGGGACTAAATGTATTCAACTATGCGGATGGAGTTAGTGTTAGACAAAGATAATTTATAACATTTATCAGTATCCTAATTTATCTTAAAATATCCATGATAGATATTTTTATTCTATATGTTTGTGTTAAAGATATCAGAGTGACCTGAAATAGTTACATTTTATGGCTTCCAAAAGGGTTATGAGGCATGTTAATTTGACCATGAGCTATGGACTACATTTTAGGAAGGAAAAAAATTTGAATCTATTAGGGTTTACAAATTTGTATTGTGTAGGTTATTGTGATGATTAAAGATCCACTTTAGGATTTATTTTACTCTTTAAAGATTGTTTAATGAGTTGGAACCATAGGAAGTTGAACTCAATCAGCCTAAATACTACTAAAGTCAAATACACTACTGCTACTAGTGCTTACACAAAAATTCTTGGGATGAGAGAGTAGTTGTATGATTTAATGGTTATAATTTAGAAACCACTCATAATTCATTGCAAGGATAAATGTGTTATATATATATATGTATAAATATTGTATAAGACTCAAGTTCCAAGAACCTTGATATCAAATATAATTTCATTAAAGAGAGGATAATCACTCGAGACATAAACTTTAAATTGGATCTCCTTAATAACCAGCTGGCCGATATATTCTAGGAGGATATCCTTAAGGATTGATTTGAGTTCTCTAGGATGAACATGAGTTTTCATCCCCTCTTACATCATTAATAAGTAATGGAAGGTTCCACCACTTTCCCTCGGGATATGTTTTCAATGGGGAAAAAGGTACTATAACTATTATGATGGATGGTATATATTATCCTATTTCTTTTCTTTATAATGGTTAATTTATTTTATAAAATGGGAGATATCTTTTAATATGTGAGTTTCCCTATTTATATAGAGTTATTTGACGATGTGGGTGTCCTCATTAAGTGGGGATTATTTTTTTCATTGTATTAAATTAATGGTGGTCACCGAGGAATAAAGATTTCAAAAAAACACTACTATAACCTATAGTGTGGTTTAATGATGGTTTAGCTTTTGAATAATGTATTTATTTAGTGATATATCTTGAATTAGTTTTTGAGGACATGTTTCATGGGATTAAAATAAATCTAAAAGTTAAATATTGAACTTCCCATGGAATTGTTGAAGGTATTGCCTTTGTTTTCAACCATGGAACAAGTGTGATGATTGATAATATAATCTTAAATTGAATAGAAGACATGTGTCAGTGGATGAAGGATCAATATCCCCCAATTTTGGATAAGTATGATATTTTTCAAAAGGTCTGGGATTTTTCTGATGAGGAGATAGTTTATTTTATTGGATTCTGGAATTTTTCTATCTCCACATACCTAATTCCAGCAACATTGGAAAAAACACATAGTTGTGTTTGAAACATACGCAAAACCACATATCCAAATGATCTATATAGCATATTTCTTCTAAACATGATAATTATGTACAAAATATCTTATTTTACTATATATTTGAATTATTAACTCAATTAATTTATACTATGTAGGTGAATTAGGAATAGAGTACCACATATCCGAATTCTATTACATAAATGGTCAATGTAGGAGGATTTTATGATGTAACTATAGTGAACCCCATATGTGATTTCAATACATATAAGGGATTCTATGGTGTATCTATTTTTTATGTAGTTGATTTTCACTAGTCATCCACATATGATGTTTTTGGCTACATACAAATATAAATTTTGTAGGTTTACAGAAGTCAAATATTTTGAGGAGAAAATAAAAATCATATGATGCTAGAGTCATATAATTTATAGCTTATTTTTATTAATAATATTATCATTATTCATTATAACATTTAAGGAGAACCATAAAATAAAGAAGATAATTTATATAGTATGAGATCATCACATCGTATGAGCTTGTGCCACAACACGTCATAGTCAACCATGATTAAGGAGAGATCCACTCCTTAATAAAGTGGTCCATAGGGAAATGTTTAATACTTACATGAATGTGGGTATTTATAATATGTCTTATATAAGAATTTATTATGGATAATTATAAGAATATTAAATTTTAAGTCTTTTAAAAATTTAAATTAGAAGGTGGGTTTGTAGATATCACATGAGCGATATATTTCATCATATTCTACTAGGGTTTTTAGTAAATATTTGAATAGGAATTCAAATGTGCTTGAATGAATTTAAGGAGAAAATATCACTCCTAAATATCACCGAGTTTCAAAATATCATTATGATTATATTATTTTTGTGGTGAATGAGAATAAAGTGTTTGTTCCCAATACCCTACTGTATTGAAGAAAGAGAAGAAGGAGAAGATCTACCTACACTTAAAATTGTTTTTTTGAAGGTCATGAATACTCTATCAGACATTTATTCTTCTAGATTGTAAGAATCCAATTCTTACTTGGAGGTATGGGCTTATTTTCTTTTTGTACCTTTGAGTTGTTTTTGAGAAAATATGGGAAGACTAAACAAGTACTAGAATCACATTATCACATGGCCTGAGTTAGGGTTACACATTGTGTAATACTAAGTAAACATCATGTAGTTTTGATAGTTTATGGTGGGATTACATGGTGTGTGGGCGTGTCATCAAAGATGAGAGGAAAAACAAACTACATGTCATCTACTTCTTATTACACACCATGTAGTCATGTCGGCAGGTCCTAGAAAGTATGTTGGAAAAATTGAGCAGCCAAATGAATAGTTAAATGATATACACATTATGCATATGGACATAAAGACTATGTATTTTGTGTTTCTCTCTTAAAATGGGTAGTAGTCTCATTATTCTGCCATTTGGAAAGAAGTTTCTCTGGGTGGATGAACAAGTAGCACTGGGATCCTTTCCTTCTCCGATTTTGTCTTCTGGAAGCTGATTTGAACACCGTAGGATCCATTTGAATCCCATTGGTGAGTAATCGAATTATCTTGAGCAATTTTTGGTGATTTTTACTCTCAAATGAGTCATTTAGGGTTGATTAAATATTATTTTTTCTTATATCTATTCAATTCTAGATTGAATTGGGGGTTGAGGCTAGATAGGGAGAGTCATATTGCGATGAGGTAGGTGGTCATGTGCCTCTCGTTTATTTTCAATATGTTTATATGTGATGTTGTGAAACACTCCCATGTATAGGGTGTCACCTTGAAAGGAAATTGATCCTTAGTATTAAATAATTTTGTTTTAGTTATTAATTTAATTAATTAAATCATGTTTGGCTTTTTTGTTTGATTGAGGGACACCCTATGGGTGGATTTACCTCAAATAATTATTATTTATCCATTTCAGACTAAGATGTCTACGGTAATGCCTTCTTTCCATTATAGGGTAGTTAAAAATGAACTTGGTTATTTTATGGATTTGTAATTGCATTTTAATTTTAAGTGTTTTGATTATGTATTTGGGATTGTGTTTTCCCCTTTTCCCATACATTGGTATTTCTTTTTTAAGAAGGTTTGAATGTTTTATTGAATTTTGATGATTAAATGGTAAATAACATTGGGTGAAACACAGGTTCAGATTATAACACAATGAATATACTTTCATGACTATTGTACCTTGCACCATGAGTGAAACATGGGTTCATCTTTGAATTCCATGGAAGGACTCAAGAGTATTTTGAGTTATATGTCATTAGTAAAACTTGGGATCCCTAGTAGGACCATTGAGGACAAACTAGATTGGCATAATATTATACTACACCTAGAGTGAAACTCAGGGATCCCTTATAGGACCACTGAGGATGGACTCACATGAACTTATAAAAACGTCTAGAGTGACACTCATGGCTCCCATGTAGGACCACCGAGAATAGACTCGCAGGATGTCGATAGAATTGAAACTAAATTAATACATGAATTCCAACTTAGGAATATCCAGAATGTACTAAGGTAATAACTAAATAATGGAATCGAATGAATTATGACACATCTTTCAAGCCCAAGAACATGCTTAGATTTAGTCTTCACATAATTTTTTAGAAGTTCTTCTGAGACTTATGTTGTTCTTACTTTGTTGCAGGGAATATTGGGATTAGTCTGAATTCTGAAACTTAAATATCTTAGGTAATTTAATTTCTAATGGACATAATGAAATTTTAAAATTAATTCCAGTATTGTTTGTATTTTGTTAATTTTGAGTACCTCATAGTTTATTTGCATTTTATTATTGTACAATACTACTACACATAATCATTGATAGATTGGAACAAACCATATGTGGGTTCCTACAAGGATTTATTTCTCACACCCTATCTTGGTCATGTTTTTGGGCTCAAAGAAACAATATTTCTAAATACGTTGATAAGGGAAAGGCCCCTTTTATAGGTACTTGATTGCTACTTTGGAGCCAGAGAGCATGGGACAAAGCCAAGGTTTGCGATGCTGCTGAGTTTCATTTTGTGTTATTATAATTTGTTATTGTATTGTACTTGATTGCAGTGTATCCTGTTTTCATTATTTTCTTAGAACATGTGAGACACTACAAAATTTTGATACTGTATGACTCCTGGTTATCTTTAGCTTTTAGTCTTCCATTAGTCACTTTAATTACATTCTCTTTACTGCTTATACTATTGTCATTATTTATTCCACTATTTTACACTCTTACAATGAGGGCATAGTTTTCCCACTCTCATACCATAGGCCCTTTCTTCTATTCAATAGCCTCTAGAATTTGGGGAAATGTTCTTGAGGCCATATGGCCAACCGGGTATGGGGAACCGGTTGATATGGATTCCAGATCTAGAATGTTACATAGATGTTTATTGCTGAGGATGGAGTTGACTAGTTAATCCATAAAATATATCATTACTAAACTATTATTATTGAACTAGTGAGAGGAAGGGTGATTTTTATGGTTCTAATCTCATTCTTCTGGTTGGCATGGACCTTTTATAATAAGATATACATTTAATGTAAAATCATTCTGAAGTCTCAAAAATCTTTGATTCATAAGATAGAGAAAATTTGAATCTCAGAAAAATATGAGTTTATTATCTAAACAAAAAATAATATTTCCTATAAGGTATAGTGGATAATTCATCTCAAATCTTATGTGCCAATTTCTAACATTTTGAACTAATGCAATTTTATAGTGACAAGAAAATATTTGTACTTAATAAAAATTAGACATGCCAAGGAGTATTCTCTCACATAAAATATGAACCTAGTAAAAAATCAAATGTGCTACTTTTCCCTTTGTTTTTATCAATATGGGTAAGGAATAAATTCATAAAGTGTAGAATTAGGACTCTAACAGGTCACATGGGTTTTATTCTAAGAAAAAAATTTATAAAATGAAAAACGGTACTATTGATTTACCCCTCTCAATATTATACTATTTTATCTAGACACTATAAAATCATTGGAATCAAATATGTATTATAAAATCTATAAATGTATAAAAATAGTAGTCTCAATACAAGCATTAATGCTACTCAAGATAAAAACAGATCTAATATGATCTCCATGAAACACATGTATCACTATATATATGTCTACCACCTGAATCATATGTAAGAATTTATTTTCATATGATTAATTTTTCTAATATATCTAGTAACTATAGGGCATGGTGTATGTAAATCTTGTATAACTACTCATATATTCTTAATTCTCTGAGTACAAACTGACCAGATCGATGGATGCATGAAATTTCATTCACTCTTATAGATGATCACATCATATGAACATTATCAAATAGGTATGTACATCAAATGTATTTTCTGGGTATAACTGCATACTTCCTACATCTATATCAATTTAGGGGCAAAAGGTCCTAATCATCATATAATAGGACAAATACCATCTTAGTTAAGATCCAAATGATGAAATGGTCAGAAAAATAACCATATAACCCTAACTAGCTAAGCCTTAAGAATTTTGTAAGAAACTTATAAACTTATTAGGGTTCTCTTTATAGGTATCTCACCGTACTTATGTGGGGGAAATCTATATATTGAACCATGAAACTCTAGTATAAAAAAAATTATATGAAACTCCATTTGGTATACATCATGGGTTATCCAATTCACAATACCCATTTTATGCCTCATGAGAATATTTCTTATCCTAATACAATAATTTTACTCACTCAAAAATTAAAATTTGGTAATAATCTATAATCCTCCATGACAAGTATCAATTATGGATAACTTAAATTCTTATGTTTTGATGTCCATTTTCATTTCACTACATGATTATATACAACCAACCTGAAATAATGAAAAATTATAGATTTTATTTTATAAAAAATGATACATTTTTAATTCTTAGAATTTCAATAATATTAACAAAACCATACGTAAGAAACTATCTCATCATATCACATATGATAAAATTCAAGATCAACCTTATGTATACTACATTTTAAGGTTTTATTAAACTCATTACATAGATTTTTATTTCCTAACACATCAGTATATAACCACCTAAGAAAACACTCCCTCTATAATATTTTAGGGATTAAAAACTATGAATTAAGACAATTAGAGTAATGGTGATATTGAAAAATAATATTCTTATTATTTAACTCTTTGACATATATACAAACATCTTAAATTCATAAAATAAAATGTTATGATGTTAATAACTTCTAGTTTATACTTAGAACTATTTCCAACTTCTTCTTCATCACTATCCATTGAATATATTAGATCAAACTTGTCCTTAAAATATTATGTTAACTACTGTAACTATTTACATCAATTTTCTTACAAATATACCCTAAAAACTGTTAGGATATTAATTGAAATTAACTATTTATTTTCATTTCCATAATCCACTATTTATTAAATTTGAACTTATATAATTCCAAAACATATCCCCACTAGCCTCTTAGAAACTATATTCTTCATAGAATATCATGCTATGATAAAAAAACTCCTTTTTGTTAGGAATAATCATTGATTTCCACAAGTGGGAATATTTAACAAATAAAAAATTAATAACCATATCTTATATGGTATTCTATATATTGGGAGAAAAATTATGGAAAAAATGAATTTATTATTTAAAATATTCCATTGGTGGTGGGGTCAAATCCCCCTTATTTTTAAAAATATCTTGGTAAAGAAATTTGTACTAGATAAATTTTTTTCATCAATTATCATTATTTCAAATATATTATAGAATCCCATTAATTAATAACAAAGTTTATTAAATCCATAATATTATCTTATTCATAACAACACATTGTTATTAAAGATATATATTATCAAATCATAGAGAAGAGATAATTATACACAATATTATTAACATCCATCTGGGCTCGATAAAATTATTTACATTAATTCCAAGGATCATCACCTATTTTTTCACTATTTGAATACAATCAATAGGCTACCAAAAATCTTTCCTTGAATTTAAACTCTTGTATACTTATAATATTTATATAGTATACATTTGGTATCATAAACCTTTTATAATCCATGATTTTTCTGAAACACAAATTCTATAAATTGAAATTCAATGGAGTTTCTTAAACCCATTTAAGATATTCCAGATAATTACATTATATGGAAATAATGTCCTTATTTCCTATCACTACCTTTTTTTCTAATACCTTTGTTAGATACTTGAAATGTTAGACTTTCCAATAATTTTTTTCTTTACCTTTGAACTTTTACCCACTTGTATTGTCGATATAACACTAAAACCTAGATGTCTCATTCAAAGTTAATCTATTATTAACACGTTGATAAAATAGGGTCAACATATCTTGAACTCATTCACATAATTGAAACAATTCTAGTGATTATTTATAAATAAATTTCAAATCTATAATAAGCCTTATTGGAGAGCTTCATTCTCTATATGTTATTAAAATAAAAAATCATATTGAATATATGAGTAGAGATATAAATTCTTTTTGAAATCTTGTATCTAATGATTTTTTAACCTTATGTGAATCATTCTATGACTTGATAAGAATCTTGATTCACTTGTTGAATAAATTCTTTAGTTTTTTATTCCATATTCCATTACCCTAACACCTACGACTTTTCTTCTTACTCAAGAATAATAATTATTTTTTGTAATAGTCTCTAATGTTTCTTACATTAAGATTTCCCATTCTATATAATGATCTCAATGTTAAATTAGATGATAACGATGTTATTAATCAATAAATGAAGTTTTTATCAGATGAGAATCATGTTTTATGACAATATAATAATTAATTTTATTAAATGTTCTCCCACTTAAATAAAGAACCCTTTTAAAATCCATCATAACAATTAGTGGGAAAAGTTCCATATTTTAATTAATAATAAGTCTAGTTTTGTTTTTATCTCAGCACTTATCTATTTAGATAGATAATCAACCAAATCATATCACATATGAATCTTGGATGGTTGAGTGGGAAACACTTTATCCCATTAAATATATGTATAACATCAACACTGTTCATGTGCTATCCTTATTAAGGGATTCCAAGAAATGTGAAATAGAAATAAAATTTTAAAAATAAGACACCTAACTCTTAGGGTCACCTTATAATATCCCAAGTATTAAATAATAATTATTTATTTTATTATTTACATTAATATATTGATTTTAATTTTAGTTCCATATTAGAAATAATAATATTTGTAAAAAATTGTAATAAATATTTAATTATCAATTTTGAAAGTAAATAAATAAATAAATAAATAAATAATTTATAATAATTTAATTAAATAAAAATTTGTTAATTATTATTTTTATTAGTTAATTTTTTATATAATTATATAAAATTACTTGACATGTTAAAAAAACTATAATATGTTTTAATATAAAAAATAAATTTTCATTAATAAATTCTTGTTATAATTTAATATATATATTTATAAAAAAATTATAATTTTTCATGAAATTATATTTTGTTTTAATGAAAATATTTTTTGTAGGAATAAAATATTAACACTTAAAATTGATTTATAATTATAAAATCCTAAATTTATAAAAATTAATATTAACAAGTAATTCTATAATAAATTTATATTATTTTGTAACTAATAATTTATAATTATGATTAAGAGTAAAAATAAAATTAATGTTATATATATATACTTACATTTTTTCTATGCAACTAATTTTAAATAATTTGTAAAGAATAATAAGTTATGATTAAAATATAAATTAATATAAAATATATGAAATTATAAATTAAAAAAATTAATATAACTATATATAATCAGGTTTATTTATTCTATATTATATCTTGATTATGAATTTTTGTAATAACTATTTTAAATTATATATTTTTTATCACAATAGGGTTTTTCAACTTGACCTCATAAATTGAGGGCTCTGGAAGGTCGAGTGTAGAGGAGGGATTCATTCATGGGAGGAACTAAGCATATAAGAAGGGGAAAATCAAACCCACATGCTTCAATTTATGGAGACTCAACATGTATGGCTGGGACACTGAATAATGTTTGACTACATATGAAGGGTTCAAATGTATAAATAAATATTGCCTACTAGAGAGGGAGATTCACATTTATATTGGGGAAAGTGTGTGTGAGTAGTCCATCATGTTCCTCCTACAAATCAATTTACACATCTTTAAATGCAGGTGTGTGTATTTAAATTTAGGGCGTCTGAATCCATTTTTTGGTGTTGAAATATTTTATTCATCGATGTTATTGTGTTTTTTTCTTCCTTATAATGTATTTATTATTTTTGTCTATGCTGGTATTAAATTGAATACATTTTTTGTATCGTTTGTCAACGATTTGAGCATAATTTTGTATCTTTCATTAAAGGATCACGAAAAAAAATAATTAATGAAATATAAAAATTGAATTAAATTTAACAAAATGGTTTTTTTTATTTTATAGTTCATCGGTTTTAGTTAGTAGCTTTGAAGAAAAATTTATAAATATACTTGTTGATAAGCATTGTAGTTGGATTCCCATAATTTCAAATGGTTTTTATTTATACCTAAACTACCTGGTTTCATTGGAATAATTATAAATCTAGAGAAGTATCTTGTTTTTATGGGAGAGAATATATACATATCCTTTCAATCACTATAAAATATTTTGCAAATTATGGCTCATCTAGAGATAGAAAAATATCTGAATTTTAAGCCCAAATTTTAAAACCTAATAACTTCAAATGATATATATTTTTTGATTTCCATATAGAGTATTATGTTACAAATGAATATATATTTGAAATGGTTAAATAATGGTTATATATATAAGATACAACCTTTATAGTTCTTTAGCGTGTTAGAAATTGGAAACCATAGAGTTAGGGATTAAGAGAGAAGTCCCAAAAATAGAGAATAAAAGAATAAGAAATACCTGTTATCTTTAACGTTTCTGCAAAGATAAGAGAGTTCAAGATTTTGGTAGTAAATATACTTACATAATTTTGAGTTAAGGTAGTTATTTATTTTATAAAATTATGCTTTAAGAAACATTAATTTTTCACGTGATTATTTTTCATAAACAAACATGATTTTATGATTTTAAATTTATGTTTTCAATTTTATATTTTTGTAAATGAATTTATTTTTAAATTTTAAAAAGGGGATATTTTATTTTCACAAGTATATTTTTGAAATAATTATTATTATTTTCAAAACATGAATGGTTTTTTATGAATGTAATAAAATTAATCAGATATGGCCATATTCAAAATCACTACACATTTCATTTATTTTAATACAGTCATTTGTTTTAATTTCAAAAAATTTATGACTGTGTATTTTAAAATGTAAGTAATTATTTTTAAAATATGAATTTCTCCCATGGATTTTAAAAAAAAAAATTTATCAAGGAATAGAAGTTATAAAATTATTTTATACTTCGAAAATAATTCAAGTATATATTTTAAAAAGGTATTTCATTGGTTTTAAATGAAAAAGGAAGATTTTCAAAAAAAAATCCTAAAAATTGGAAACTTTCATATCAATTGAGATAACAAGGAATGAGGAGTGAGCCCATGACCTCAAAGGATATTTTCCTACTCGTGATACTACAAGTGGTCTGATAATTTTTTTAAAATTTTACATGTATCATTTAAATCCATAAATTTATTATTTTCAAATGGTTTTTATGAGAAATCACACAATTTTGAAAGTGTATTTTTATATTTATTTCAAAATTATATGTATTTCTAAATGTTTTGAAAAGTGTTTTTTGAAAAACCATTATTTTTTGATTTGAAAAGTTATAAATATTATAAAATATTTTGTTTTTGATATAAAATGATTTCAAATGAAATTCAAAATATATGGAACTATTTTAAAACGCCTTACTGGGAAATTTTATGCTCATCCCATGTTTTTGGTAAATTATTATCACTTGTATTTTACTAGTTATAATATGGATTCCTATTGATTAAGTAGTTTTCACACGTGAAACTAATTATATGTTTTATAATTATTTTTATAATATTAGCTTTTAGGTATAGTATTTTCCTAATTTCCCAAAACCTAGAACAAAAACGATCCTCAGTTGTATAATGTACAATGTATTTTTTGCTGTGTATTTTTCATTTTTTTTAAATACAAAACATTTTTTTACCAAATCTGAATGTATTGGTTTTAACCATCACAATGGTTTTGAAGTAACAAACAAGAAAAATATTGAGATTAGGGTTTTTGGTTTTAGAAAAAATCTATCTGATCAAATTATCTTTTGAACATATAGGTAATTAATTACCCTTAAGAATATAGAAGTTCTATTTTATTAATTCTGAATATGGAAATATAGAATTTTATTATGTACGATGAACAAATTGAGAGGAAAAAATTCATTTGTGGGGGGGGGGGGGGTGTGTAACATCCAGAGTTTTAAATAAGAATTATTTCTTTTATTATTTCCATTAATATCATAATTTAAACATTAATTAAATATTAGTAATAAAAATATTGGTAAAAAAATTATAATAAATATTAAATTATAAATTATGGAAGTAAAAAACTAAATTAATAAATTAAAATGATTCTCTTAAATGAAAATTTATTAAATAGTATTTTTATTTGTAAATTTTATTAAATAATAATATCTAATTAATTGAAATGTTAAAGAAATTTTTTTTTAATATAATGAATTTATTTTTATTAATCAATGTTGGTTATAAGTTAATATATAATTTTATAAAAAAATATAATTTTTTCATGAAATAATAATTTGTTTTATATAAAATAAAAAAACATAAGAATTTTAATTTAATAATTAAAATTGATTTATAGTTTTAAATACCTAAATTTATATAAATTAATTTTAATAAATAATTCTATAAAAAAAATTATATTATTTTTTAACTAAAATTTTATAATGAATATTAAGAAATAAAATAATAGTTATGTTAAATAAATATAAACACACACACACACACACTCACAATATATTGCATTTTTTCTATGCAGATAATTTCAAATACTTTTTATAATATGATAAGAATGATTAAAATATAAATTATTACAAAATATAAGAAATTATAAATTAAATAAATTAAGATAATTATAAATAATTGTGTTTATTTATTATATATAAAATCTAGATTACAATTTTTTAGCAATTTTATAAATTTATATATATTTTATTACAATTATAAGATGTTAAAAAATTATATTTTTGTTTAAATAGGAATATTAAATAAATTATTTTAAATAAATGAGGCTGATCATAAAAGAAAAGAGAAGGAATTGGATAAGAGGGATGTTTAGATTAACCTCATAAACTAAGGGTTTTGGAAGGCTGAGTTCAGAGGAGGGATTCATTCTTGGGAGGAACCTAGCATGAATGAAAGAGAAAATTGAACCCAAATCATTCAATTTCTGGAGACTCGGGGTGTATGGTTCAAAAACTTAAGAAGTTTTAACTTCAGATGTTGGGTTTGATTGCAGAAATGGAGACTAACTTCCAAAAAGGAGATTTACACAAAAATGAGAGAAAATGGGTGTGAGATGCTTGTAAACTTCAACCCAATAATCATTTTGAATATCTTTAATGGTAGGTCTGTGTTTTTATTTTTTGGGTATATGAATCTATCATTGTCATCTTATAAATATCTTGTCTATAGATGTTCTATTTTTTCTTCTTTCAACATCTCTGTGGTCATTTTAAATGGTAGTAATAAATTATAAACTGGCTGTGTATCATTTTTCAATGATTTTAGAAGGCATTTTCCTTATTTCACTGAAGCTTTAGGAATAAGCATGATTAATAGAATATAAAAATAGAATTAAATTACACACAACTATTTTTTGCAATTTATAGTTCATTTTTTTCTTTAACTACTTCTAAGAAAAATGTATAAATATACACGATGAAAAGATTTATAACTGGATTCTCATAACTTCAAATGGTTTTCATTTATACTGTAAATTCATAGTTTATTAGGATTTTTTAGAAATCCAGAGTAATATCCTATTTTATTTGATGATAATATATATATATATCCTTTCTATTAAAACACAACAGTTTGAAAACCACAAATGATTCAAATATATATAGATATCTGAATGTCAAGCCCTATTTTTAAAACCTCATAACTATATATGATATATATGCTTTGATTTCAATATGGAGTATTCTATTATAAATTTATATATATCTAATTTTTTTACATAATGTATATATTTATAAGATCCATAATTTTATGTTATCCGAATTATTACCACTTATAAAGAGTAGAAAGATTTATAGATTAAGGGATAGGGTCCGAAAATGAAGAGTGAAAGAAGAAAAACCCCAATTATCTTCAATGTTTCTGAAAACTTATGTGAGTCCAAGATTCCCGAAGTAGGTTGCATTTGTTCATTTTTAGGTAAGGGAATTATATATTTTCTAAAATTATATTTTGAGAAACATTATTTTTCAATGGAATATTTTTCAAAAACAAATAATATTTTTTGTTTTTAAATTTATGTTTTTATATTTATATTTATGTAAATTTATTTATTTTAAAAATATTATAAGAGAATATTTTATTTTCAAATTTATAATTTTTAAATTAATATTATTATTTTCAAAACATAAATTATTATTTTTGAATTTCATACAATTTGGAGGATATTTCCATATTCATTCTCATGAAATTGCATACATTTTAATACATTCATTTTTTTAATTCAAAGGCATTAAGATTAGGTATTTTAAAATGTAAGTAATTATTTTAAAAATATGTATTTCCCCAAAATATTTTTTGGAAAATTATATGTCAAAGAATATTATTTTTAAATTTATTTTATTATTTGAAAATAATTCGTGTGTATATTTTGGATTGGGTTTTGTGGGTTGTGAATGAGAAAGGAAGATATTATAAAAATACCTTCTTAAAAATTTGGCAAATAAATATCAAATGAGATTATGAGGAAAGGTGAGTGAACCCATAAAATCAATAAGAATTTTTCTAATAAGTTATACTGTAAATGACCTCATGGTTTCTTAATATTTTCAATGTATCATTTTAATCCATAAAATTATTATTTCAAAATGTTTGTAGGGGATATCCAAGAATTTTTAAAGAGTATTTTTATATGGATTTCCAAATGATATGTTTTTAAAGATTTTTTGAAAATATTTTTTCATAAAACCATAGATTATTATTTTTAAAAGTTATAAATATTATCAAATATTTTTTATTTATATAAAATATTATCAAAGGAATTTCAAATTATTTTAACTATTTTAAAACCCCTTACTGGGAAATTTTATACTCATCATATTTTTTTTAAAATATTTTCCATAGGTTTTTTAGATGTTATAGTATGGATTGATTTTGTTTAAGGAGTTAGCACACGTGAATCCAATTAATTATTTAATAATTATTTTTGTAATTTATGATTTTATGTAAGGCATTTTCTTAAGTTTTGAAAACCTAGACATGAAAATATCATCAGTTGTATAATGTGCTGTGTAATTTTAAATTAATTTTTTTAATATAAAATAATAATACACAACATGTGTTTAGTAATGAATCTAGAAGTGTATGTTTGGGAAATCCCAAACCACATTACTTACATTCCTTAAACATGATAATCCAATGGAATCTATATTTTTCATGAACATACCTGGTTAGATAATTAATGGATTGAAAAATAAGTCAAATGATTACATTCATATACTTTATTTTAAAAATAACATTAAATTATAATGAATTTGATTTAACTTGAAGTTATAGTTTATGTTTTGTTTCATACAGACTTATCATCTTATTCATATGGTTTTCTGAATTGAATATGATACATTTATCATATAAGACTTTGTGAAGTGTGTTGAATGTTTAAATGGAAGGAGTTAACTTAATTCCAATTTTTTTATAACTTAACCATAAGAACATGGTCAAGTTAGTTACAAATTAATCTATAAATGGAAACTGATCTTTAAATATTGAAAGATGGTAATATTACACTAACATAACTTACAATCGAGTCATGAAATATATTGCTTATTTGGGTTCTTATGATTGTAATATTTTTTAGCATGATAAATAAGAGAATCCATTTTTAGGATTTATTATAAAATATATTAGTTTTCTTGTTTGTAATAATTTATTACTGTCTATATGATTGATTAGATTTTGGGTGTGGAATCAATAACTTCCAATCCAATAAGTTCATTAAATTCACATTTTAGACTTGTTACTAATAATTCAAATTGAAGAGGTTCTTGGGGATATATTTCATTACTAATGAATGTTTTTCTAGGATGTTCATGGTGTATAAATTTCACCTTGTCATAGTTATAGTCGATGGAGTTCATGGTGTTGAGCATGTATAGATTGGTTATAATTATCCAATGTCCTATTTCTTTGGGGTAAAAGTAAAGTGTTCCTATAAATTATAAGTATTGATAAATAATATCCTTTAGAGGATTATATATATTATTATCCAATACTATATGTTTTTATTTTTGAATTTTTATTGTTCATTGTTATAATTTACGATTGTATTGTTTTCTTTACTTCAGTTAATTTGATAACATCTGATAGTTTTATTTTTGATGGGTCTTCTCATTTTTTATACTCAATTTTTTGAAATATTATTACTTTTGAACACTTTTCAAATTAGTAAGTGAAAAAAATTTGTGTTGGATTTTGACTTCAATTCACCACCTCTTGAAGCTACCTCACTTTCATTATTTGGGAAAACTTTTTATATAATATATTTTCTCTTGGTTTTTAATTTTTGATATATTTAACATTAATATTTCCTTACTCTATCTTATGGTATGGTAAATATCCAATTATTTAATAATGTTTGTGTTATCAATTGGTACTATTGATAAGTTAAATCCAATCCCATCACTTATCTTTAAGGGTGATAAATATGAGTACCGAGATGATCATATAAAGTCATTATTTATAAACAATAGAGATGATCATTATCAAATAATGGCCAGAAATTAAAAAAATCTAAAGAAATAAATTTTTCAGTTTACTCAAGTGAAAATGTTAGAGTATTTTAAGAATCATAAATCTCAAATACCTTACTGTCCTCCATAACACTGAACATATTGAATAAAATTTATTCATGTGGAATTAAAAAGTTAATTTCGAGTAAACATGAGATTACACACTTTATAAAATCTAAATTCATTGTGACTAGAATTTCTATGCAAATAGATGATTATAAAAGTTTTGATTTTAAACTTTGTGAATCAATTGTAAAAATTCATCAAATAATTATGATGGTAGTTAATGGGATGTAATATATTGAAGATAAGGAAATTAAAAATGAACAACAGGGTTAAAAGGTCATTAAAAGTCTTTTAAAATAATAAGAATCTTAAAAAAATAATATAGATGACAAAAAAATATAAAAAATATTAGAATGGATGTATTTATCTGAACATTAATATAATATGAGAATCTTTAGAAATGAGATATTGAAAAAGGGAAGATAAAGAACAAATTTGGATTTAAGTTAACTTTTATACCCTTAACATTCATACAAAATATTTCTAATTCCAGTACAACTATGAATAGAAAATATAATATTATTTTGGATATTATTTTTTCAATAGTTAGTGAGGGAAAATTGATCAACTTTCAAGGATAACAAATAGGAATTATGGAAGGATGGAATTTGAGGAATACCATTGGAACAAAAAATTAGAGAAGTATGAGAAGAAGGATTCTATGGAAGTTATATATTTCAAGTGTAAGAAGTGTACACATATTAACCAACATATTTTAAGATAAATAGGAATGATAAATATTCTAGAATAAGTTATATTCTAATAGAAAACAAGGTGTTAAAGGATATAGAAACCTAGATAACTAGTGAAGCATCTTTGAAATATGATACTTCATTGGCTAGTGGTGACAATAGGTGAAAAATTACATGATTTTACGAAATGACACCTTGAAATGAAGTGTAATTCCTAGTAAGTTTAACCCCATATGATCTTATTAAATTCTATTTAGATTATGGTTTCCATTATTTTCTTCATATAATAACGATAAAAATCTACCTTTTGAATAATGGATAGATATGTGTCTTTCTTAGAGAATAAAAATAAAAAATTTGAAGGGAAAATATAATTCAGAAAAAAAAGATCATGCTAAGTCTAATGTTAGAATTTATAAACTTACTATTTAGTTAGTTTCTGGTTTTATTTCTATTTTAACAAATCATTATCGTATATTAGTTGTGAAATTAAAGTTTTAAATTAGTAGTTTGAATAATCTTATATCTAATTTTATTTTTAGTAGGGAGAACTTTTTTAATTTATTAATATTGTTGAAACCTACTCATACATCATTCATAATTGGGTTTAATTACCAAAATTCTCACTTTTAGCCAAATTATTACATTTTTAAGAATGAATCTTTCGATACTAAATATTAAAGAGTGGGTAAATAGAGAAAAAATTTCACTCTAAAAAAAATTCAATGCTTTATGACACATAGGAATTATATTAATATAGAATTAGGAGCTTCTCTATATCATAGGTTTTAAGAGATTCATGTTCCAAAAGTTTTGGCTATTAACATCCACAAAACCATGAAAATTTGGGTTCCAACATTAAATTATATTTATTTTAGGAGAAATGGCTAAGTACCGACAACTATAATACTTAGTATCGGGGGATCTATTTTTCTTAACACATGATAGAGAAAAAGTACAACTTATAGAACTTATATAAAGTGTAAGGTGAACATGTTAATTTAATATACAATGCATAAATGAAATTTTTTGAAAATGGTGACGTTTCTTTCCTTCTCAAGAGTACTATTTAAATGTTATGTAAGTTTTCATTTATAAAAAAACCCTTATCAACATAGTTTAGTCATGTGATGAGGGTTACTTTGTGAACTTTGGGAATGAAGAATGTACCAAATTAAGTTTGGAAGGAGAATTTTTTTATTTTTTATAGACATGATAATTTTTACACTATTGACCTAGAAGACTTTTCATGCGGAAAAATGACTTTTCTCAATGTATTTGAGGACAAGTCTTATATTTTTAATTAGATATTCAAACACAATAATATTCTAAACATCGCTAAACATTCTTAAAAACTTTATGTGAAGGAGTACAATTATTATATATTTAGTGGACCTTGAAAATATGGTATGGAACACATTTTTAGATTTAAATTACTAAAATAATATCAACATTAAAACCTTTATTATTAGTGAAAATTGATATTTTATGTCCTACACAAATTAGAAGTTTTCAAGGAATTGTTTTTGTGTATTTCCTTATTGATAATTATACTATTGTGAACTGAAATTTTCATACAAAAATTTTACATCTTATAAGAATAATATTAATTACATAACATAATTATCTATTCCAAAATAATATAGGTCTATTATCTTTATAAAATTTTACACATAAGAAACTTATTCGTAATATATCTAAGTAATCTTCAAATTATTTATTTATAACTACTACTATTTTTAGAGATATCATTCCTAAAACCATTCTTCATAACATGGGGAAAGGAAACATAAGAAAGGGCGAGCATAGATGCTCAGTAAGGGTAAAAAATGGAGATATAATGATCACTTAAATATAACAAGATCATAATGGCATGAGAGCATAACATTTCAAAACCAGACCTTGCATATAATATACTATAATCTTAAGTTATCAAATAAATCTTGGTAGTTAACAAGGAATAGATCAAAAGGTAATCAATGAAAATAATTCATGAGGGAATAACATTGGAATAATACATAGATTTATGGAATATTCATAATAAGATAAAATCATGTCCTTAGTAGCCAAGGATGAATACCAAAACTATCATAGTGTATTAGGTTCATTATCTAAACCATCATATAATTGAAGTTTTACTCCTAAAAATATCATAGTAGATAGATTTCTTTACTGAACTGGGTTTACTCCTCAGTCTATTACTATTTATCTCATAAGATATCCATCTTTACCCAATTCATTTGAGGGATGAATACTTCTAGTTTCCCCCATCACGTAATAAAGATCATACATATGTGTTACACAAGACCATAAATGTAATGGCCCAGACCTCTCCGGTCCATTACTTTGTGAACATGTGGTGTTTGAGGTGTTCTGAGAGGTCAAGGTGACTTATCCCCAACACATTTACAAATTTTCATTTCTCTGAACAGTTCTATCGGTGAGGTTCTGTGAACAGTTCTATCTGTGAGGTTCTATGAACAGTTCTATCAGTGAGGCTCTGTGAACTATTCTGACGGTAGGTGTACAGTAACAGTAGGTGTACAGTAAGGGTAGATGTATAGTAATGGTAGGTGTACAGTGTTTCCAGAATGGTGAGATCTATCGGTAAACCCTATCGGTAGGTGTACAGTAACAGTAGGTGTACAATGTTTCGTGAACTGTGAGGTCTATCGGTAGGTGTACAGTAACGGTTGGTGTACAGTAACAGTAGATGTATAGTGTTTCAAGAATGTTGAGGTCTATCGGTAGGTGTACAGAAACGGTAGGTGTATAGTAACAGTAGGTGTACAGTGTTTCTAGAGTGGTGAGGTCTTTCAGTAACCTCTATCGGTAGGTGTACAGTAAAGATAAGTTTACAGTAACATTAGGTGTACAATGTTTCTAGAATGGTGAGGTCTATCAGTAACCACTATCGGTAGGTGTTCAGAAACGGTAGGTGTACAGTAACGGTAGGTGTACAGTGTTTCCAGAATGGTGTGTTCTATCGAAAACATCTATCGGTAGGTGTACAGTAACAGTAGGTGTACAATAATGGTAGGTGTAAAGTGTTTCTAGAATGGTGAGGTCTAATAGTAACCTCTATCGGTAGGTGTACAGTAATGATAGGTGTATAGTAACGGTAGGAGTACCATGTTTCTAGAATGGTGAGGTCTATCGGTAACCTCTATCAGTAGGTGTACAGTAACAGTAGGTGTACAATAACAATAGTTGTACAGTGTTTCCAGAATGGTGAGGTCGATCGGTAACCTATATTGGTAGGTGTACATTAACGGTAGTTGTACAGTGTTTCCAGAATGGTGAGGTCTATCAGTAACCTCTAACGGTAGGTGTACAGTAATAGTAGGTGTACAGTAACAGTAGGTTTACAGTTTTTCCAGAACGGTGAGGTCTATCGGTAACCTATATCGGTAGGTGTACAGTAACGGTAGGTGTACAGTAATGGTAGGTGTACCGTGTTTCCAGAACAGTGAGGTCTATTGGTAACCTCTGTCCATAGGTGTACAAAAATGGTAGGTGTACAGTAACGATTGGTGTACATTGTTTCTAGAACGGTGTGGTCTATCGGTAACCTCTATCGGTAGGTGTACAGTAACGGTTGGTGTACAGTAACGGTAGGTTTACAGTGTTTCCAAAACGGTGAGATCTATCGGTAACCTCTAATAGTAGGTGTACAGTAATGGTAGGTGTACATTAATGGTAGGTGTATAGTGCTTCCAGCTTCCTACAGTTTCACCCATTTGACGTTTCCTTTGATGTAAAATAAATTCAAAGCCTTATTTTACGGACTCTTAAGGCCGATTCAAAGGCCATAAATCCTATATTAAGTATTCCTATTGCTCGGGATTTTTTTACTTGGTCAAACCATGTGGGTTAATGTGATCTGCTTTTAATGGGGAATTAAGCATATCTTAAACCATCACCCCATTAAATATTCAAAAGAGAAAAGATATCTTCCTCCCTTGTTCTCCCTCTTTGTTCTTGGCTATGAGATGCTAGAACCTTTCAATCCTTCCAATAGTAGTTTCACAACCAAACATTACTCCTCGGATTGGTTTCACTCTATTTTTATGCTACCAAGCTATATCGATCAATCTTTGATATAAGGTATGTTTTACCGTCTTTATTTTGAGGTTCATCTTCCCCTTCTTCTCCTTTCCATATTATATCACATAATCTCTATGCTTCTAATGGGGTTTTGTTGGTGCCGTCATACCGTGACATCCTCAGGTGGATGCTGTTGTCGCGAGAGGAGGATCATGACCCGTTGTGTGGATAAAGAACGTGAGGAACTATTTGAGGTAGGGGATTCGTTGCTTCTCTGTTATTCTATATGCAACTGTATCGTTAGCATGTTTAATCCCACTAGATGACAATGGAGTTTAAATAATAAACATTTTAACCGGATAAATAAATTGATATCGATCAAATGTTATTTCCTCAGGTTTTGCGAGATAGTGTGATATCTATGCTTGCTTTGATTAGATGTTCACTCTTGACGTAAATCGGTAAAGAAGATAAATTGGGATTAATTTATAACCGTTTGGCTAAAGATAAAGAGGCATGTAAACAAATCTGGTTCTAGTTGTAATTTTATGTTAATCGAATTAGTGTAGTAAGTATGTTTAAATATTTGTGATAGCTTACAAATTAGGTTTCCTGAATTTGGAAACTATGAATAATAAATCTGTTAATTCATGATGGATTAAAGAACTTATTGTTTGATAATTCCTTAAAGTGTTCTAAGTTACCCTCTTGATTTTTAAAGGGCCAAGTGCCCAATTAATGTGATGTTTTTTTCCTACTTCTTGTGCTATGATGTGATCCTGGATGGCTGTTGTGATATGTGGGGGCATCGAGGCCTTTTATTGTGGCAACAGACAACACCTAGAGTGGCGAGATGCATTGGTTTATGCATGTGGGTGTTAAGGAGGACACCAGGGATGATGGAATGGGAAATATGTGATTGTTGGATGCTTTCTGTTTCTTTTGGTTGTTTATCTGCTTTACCTTTCCCCACTGCTCAAGGCAGATGGTCTTACTTATCCTTCTTCTAAAAGAGGAAAATACATGTGGGGTATGCCACATGCTTTCTGTTTCTAGCTTCTCAAGGAAGGATGGGTATATGCTCTTGCAATAAGTAGAAAAGACTCAATGGGTACTACATCTAGTCATCGTGTTGAGCCCCTTGTTTTTAGTAGCATAGAATATTTTTCTAGAATTCATGGGAATGTAGGAAATTAATTCTATAATGAATAATTGAATAAATGGTGTTAACCCATGGGTATGGAGTTGCTGGAACATAATGATGAGGTGGTAAGTTTGAAAGAAAATTGGACTTTAGGTGTGATGCTAATGAAATTTAATGTGTAATTGTTAATGGTAAATTAATGTATAAAGAATTAATTAACATAAAGTGGAACTAATAAAAAGGGAATGAAGTAATCTAAATAAGCTCTTTAAATGGTTGTGTGCTTATAGGATACCTAGTCTTAGAAGTAGCCACCCAGAGTCTTAGAGATATTAGCTGCAGTTGTGTCTAAGACTAGGTTATTCCCATAGTGTGATTGTGAGTTATAGTATATTTTGTACTTTTTGTGTTTCTATACGCTACTCCACCCTGTTAGTAAGGATAACTGACACCCTGGGGATTCTGAGCCCTCGGGGGGGGGGGGGGGGGGGAGGGGGGTGTTTTCCCCAACATTCTGGTGGGAGGATGGAAGGCCGACTACCCCCTTTTGGACCCGCTCTCTTCTCTTGGTAGTTACTTGTGCTATCAGGATCATGGGATAGTTTTCCCCTTATATGTGTGTAGAGGGTTGTAATGTCTTGTGGTAATTCACACACATATATTCTGGATATAGTTTTCTATGGACTACTATAGGTGTAACTTGTATAGGCTATGATGGCTTGACGATCCTTACTCAGTGTATGGGCTGTGATGGCTTTAGGTATAATACACGATGAATGATACACGTTATGCAAGCTGTGGTGGCTCCTGGAAATCACCAAGTTACTTTGGTGTGTGGACGTGGTGGTTTTTTTTTGCGCGAGGTGCATATTGTGGTGCTTCTCCCAGGTGTCTGCGGTCAAGCCTTTTTGGAGAGAGATGCTCAGGATGTGCGACATTGGGGAAAAGCAGTAAACCAATGGGGAAGTAGTAGCGAGGTACCCTTGATATTCTTTATTATATGATATATTCTTGTATGCATTACTTGGTGAGAGTAGCCATGTTGAGGTTGGGAACTTATTATACTTGTTTAGGTAACGAGTTAGTTTCACATGTTGTTCACTGTGCTTTAGCATGCTTTCTTTACTTTTGCACGAGGGGATTTGGGGAGGATCATACTGAGTATACTGTTATAATCACCATATATATATATAAACAATTTTTCAGGTCACATGGGGTAGGTTAGAGATCAAGCTGGGTTTTACTATATTAGGGTTGCAGGAGCTGTTTGGGCTGGTGGTTGCTGTTGTTTTTATTTTCTTTTGGGTTATTTCAGTTTTTCCCTTCCATTTTCAGTACTTTTGAATGAAATTATATATGTGCACATGGGATTATTTTATATTTCAGTTCTGAGTTGGAGTTGGTTGGTTTCTATCTTATCTCTCGCTTCCGCATGTGTTCTCTTAGGGGTAATGCCTCTAATTTGTGTGTTTAATATACCCTCAGTGCTAGTCGCCAACCCAGGACCTACTAGAGGCGGGACTCATGGGTCATTATCTCCCTTCTCACATTGCTGACCCAGGAGGGGTACACTTTGTGGGGAGGGGGTCGTGAAAGAGTGATATCAAAGTTCTGGTTGAGGGATTTGATGGAGTTTAGAGTTAGGCACAAGTGAGGTTGCATGGGTTGGTAGGGAAACCATGTCATTCATGTTTAGTATGTGAGGTAATCACTGGAGACTGGTTGAGACATAGGTGTTTAGGTCCACCTATGATCTGATGTACGTACCTTTAAGTTTAAAATGGATATTAAACAAGGTTATACTAGTTGCAGGGGAGAGACCTAGGAACAAACCACACATCATTATTCTTTATGCCTTTGTTTTAATGGGAGACCTTGGGATAGGTTAAGCTAAAATGAAGATAAGAAATTAATTAATTAATTAATGTTGAGTCTTCTATATTCCAGGTTTAGGAGCTCCAACTGTTTTTTATTTTACAGGTATGGCTCCATGTCGAAGTCCTCATCAGGTTTGAGCAGAAAATGTCCAGTAGGTTGTTCCAGCAGATCGTCGTAGGGTCGAGGTTGAAGATGACGACACTTGGATGAAGAAACTCTGAGAGTTTCAGTGCAAGAGTCTGTAGAAGTATGAGGGATCCTTTTAAGATGCAGTCACAGATGACTAGTTAGAGGAGGTTGAAATTGGATTTAGTTCGATTCGTGCTCGGAAGGAGCATTGGGTATCCTTGGTTGTGAGGATGCTGTGTGGAGCAGCGAGGCAGTGGTGGTTCTTGTTCCTCGGGGATCGTGAGGAGTGAGCGATCTCATGGGAGGAGTTCTGAGACAAGTTTAGAGTCGAGTTTCTTTCTTCAACAGTGAAGAAATCCAGTCTCCAAGAGCTTTTTACCCTTCGATAGGGGAGATCCAGTGTTCGAGAGTTTGGAATCAAATTCCAGAACCTTTTATGATATTTTTCGAACCTGTTTCCAGATGAGGAGGCCAGGACAAGACATTTCGAGGAGGATTTTCATCCAGAGATCCTGCGCCAGGTCACACCATTTATGCTGAAATCATATCTTGAGGTGCTGGTGAGGGAAGAGGTTGTCGATAGTACTTTGACGAGGACTGTATCATCCCGAGAGGGGAATCATCATGATTCTTCATGAAGCAAATCTATGGTCTGGGGTTCCCGGTTTTTAGGGAAGAAGGGTTTCCGTTCAGCTGGGGGTAGGTCCTAGCCCTTCACATTTCGTTTCTATAGAGTCAGCAACTCTCAGGCCTATACCAAGGGATCAGGTGATTGTTTTTCATGTGGTGGTTGTGGCCATCAACAGTGGGAGTGCCCGAACTTTCAGAGTAGTCATCGTGCACTAGGCGCTATGATCCAGGTTCCTCCGTTGTGGAAGTTCCAACCGATGTAGGAGCGGCCAGTTTCACCAGCTTTAGATGTGCAGAGGGTAGATAGGGCAGGCAGAGGACAACCCCATGATGCTCCCCGTCCTCAGAGAACAGAGTGCGGCCGTGGTGGTGGTCGTCATCAGGGTCTGGGAGGCCATGGAGGAGGTCGTGGTCAGATTCATGCTTTAGCGTTGCCAGCTCCAAGCAAGCCAGACATCGTTCGAGGTGCCATTTTATGGTTTTCTACCTTGGTGTATTCCTTGATTGATTTAGGAACGACACACTCCTTCATATCACCTACCCTTGTCCATGCTTTGGGACTTGAGGTAGAGAGGCTTCCAGTTTCCTTGGAATTGACTACACCAGTTGAAGGTCGAGCTGACTTGTTTGAAGTATGTAGAGATTGTGAGCTAGTGTGGGGGAAACACCACTCTTGGGGAGATTTCCTTTGTTTACAAATACAACCATATGATGTCATCCACAACTGGATTGGGTATATTCAGTGCAGGCTATCGTGGATTGCTTCAAGAAGAATGTCATTTTCATTGGTTCGGATGGAGAGATAGTGGTGTTTGTTGGTGAGAGAGACCCTCATATGGGTCATAGGTGCATTCCATCCTTATCATCCATGATGACTGATATGATGTGGAGTTCTTCAGAGGTTCAACATTTGGCATTTCCTAGGGTCGTAGAGGAATACCCTGATGTCTTTCTAGAAGAGGTTGTACCATTACCCCCTCGATGAGAGATCGAGTTTGGGAACGAGCTACAACCAGAAGTATCTCCTATCTCTATGTCTCCATATAGGATGGCCCCTTATGAGTTATGAGAGCTATGTATACAACTTGATGGTCTCTTATAGTGCAGTTTTGTTCGGCCAAGTGTGTCACTGTGGGGTGCACCAGTTTTGTTCATGAAGAAGGCTAACTGCATTTTGTGGTTGTGTGTCTATTATAGTCACTTAAAAAAAGTGACAATAAAGAACTTATATCCTCTTATGCGGATTGATGATTTATTAGATCAACTGAAATGTGAAAGTTGGTTCTCAAAGATTGACCAGCGGTCAGGATATCATCAAATGTTTGTGAAGGATGAGGATATCCCGAAGACTGCTTTCTGTTGTCATCATGGGCATTATGAGTTCCTGGTAATGCCATTTGGCATGATGAATTCTCCAGATGTATTCATGAGATTGATGAATGCTGTGTTCCGTGAGTTCCTGGACATGTTCATGGTAGTTTTCATCGATGACATCCTTGTGTACTCCATATCTGAAGAGGAGCATACAGAGCATCTACAAGCTATTTTGGGAGTTCTTTGCCAATATCAACTATTTGGGAAGTTGTTGAAGTGTGAGTTTTGGACTTGAGAAGTTTTTTTCTTGGGGCATGTTGTGTCCCAACAGGGATTAACTATGGATCCATCAAAGATAGAAGTAGTTGTGTGTTGGGAAGCCCCCAAGACAGTTTTAGAGGTACGAAGTTTCCTTGGTATCGCTGGCTACTACAGGAGGTTTGTAGCCAATTTATCATTAGTTGCGACTCCTCTGACAGCTTTAACCAGGAAGGATCAAGTATTCATATGGATTGATCAGTGTCAATAAGATTTTGAGTATCTAATGGAGAATTTAGTAAGTGCTCTTGTCCTTTGTCTTACAATTGAGGGAGTTCAGTTTGATGTTTTCTATGATGCTTCACATCTGGGGTTAGGCTGTGTTCTCATGCAGTAGAGGTCAGTTGTTTCTTATGGGTATTGGTAGCCGCATCCCCATGAATGCAACTATGCCACACATGATCTTGATTTGGTAGCCATGGTGTATGCTCTGATGTTGTGGAGACATTACCTCATTGGCAAGAGCTTTGTGGGTTTCAGTGATCATAAGAGTTTGAGGTACGTTTTCTCCCAGCATGACATAAACTTACAACAACATCAGTGGATGGAGTTCTTGTAGGAATCCAACTTCAATATATCATATACACCTGGAAAATAGAATGTTTTAGCTGATGCGCTGAGACTAAAGTCACGTAGTGATGCTGTGCGTGAATCTGGTGATTACTAGAGAGTAATGGAAGAACTTTCAACATTAAATCTTGATATGGGAGAAGTTGGGGGTAGAGGTTGTCTTTTTAAAATGACAGTACAACCATCCCTAATGCAGAAGGTGGAAGAGTCCTAGTTGGGAGATCTAGAGGTAGTGGTCTGGAGAGACTGAGTTGTTTGTGGTGAGGCCCCTGATGGTTGGTCGGAGGATGAACAACACAGAGTGTTATACCATGGAAGGCTTTTTGTTCCCTTGACAAGGTGTGAGACGGTTCTCAGAGAGTTCCACAGTTCCCCTTTAATAGTACATCCTAGCATGAAAATGATGTACCGATCCTTGAGCAGTCAGTTTTGGTGGCCTGGGCTGAAGTGTGTGGTTGCGGAGTTTGTGTCTCGATGTTTAGTCTTCCAGAAAGTGAAGGCTGAACACCGTGTTCCTGGTGGTCTTCTCCATCCATTGGAGATTTCTTAGTGGAAGTGGGAGGACATATCAATGGACTTTTTTACTGGTTTACCCGAGATCTAGGAGGACATGATTCTATTTTTGTGGTAGTGGATTGTTTAACAAAATCGACACACTTCATATAGATCAAGGAGTCGAGCTCAGTGAATGTTTTTTCGAGGTGGTATTTAGAGGAGGTGGTGAGACTTCATGTATTCCCTAGGATGATTATTTCTGATCGAGATCATTATTTTACATCGAGGGTGTAGAGAGGTCGCCAACATGCTTTCTGTTCTCAACTATGCCTTAGCACTGCCTTTTATCCTCAAACGGATGGTCAGACAGAGCGAACCATCCAGACTCTTGAAGACAGGTTATGCTCTTATGTTCTTGATTTTGGAGGCTCATGGATAGGGGACTTACCTTTGGTGGAGTTCACTTACAACAATAGTTTTCACTCCACCATCGGTATGGAACCTTTTGATGCCTTTTATGGTCGACCATACCGTTCTCCGTTATGTTGGACTAGGGTCGGAGAGTCATCAATTCTCGGACTGGAACTAGTGCAGAATAAAACAGAGATGGTTCAAGTGATTCGTGAGAGGATTAAGATAGCACAAGATCATCAGAAATCATATGCTGATCAAAGAAAGAAACCCTTAGAGTTTAATTTAGTTAATGATGTGTTTCTGAAGGTGACTCCCCATCGTGGGTAGCAACAGTTTGGTCATGGAATTAAGCTTTCACTCTAGTTTGTTGGGCCTTTCGAGGTGTTAGCTCATGTTGGAGCTGTGGCGCATCGAGTAGCACTTCCTCCACAGATGAGTCAGATACATGATGTGTTCCATGTATCAAAGCTCTGTCATTATCTTCATGATGACTCTCACATTATCGATTGGGGGGAGATCTATGTTGATGGTGATGCAACCTTGGAGGAGCGACCTGTAGAGATCTAAGACCGCAAGAAGAAGGTGTCGCGTGGGAATTCTATCCCCTTGGTTCATGTTTTTTGGACACACGGTGGCATGGAGGAGAGTACCTGGGAAGGTGAGTCACAGATATGTGCTCAGTACCAATAGTTGTTTGATGTTTAACTCTTTTCATGTAACAACGTTCCCTTTTTGGTTAGACCTTTCATGTTTTATTTATTATTTTATTTCTTTTGTTTGTTTTGTGGCTTTCTCTCTTTTGAGAGGCATCTCGATGGGTGGTTGTTTGGATCCCGCTTCTTTTTTTCCACTTTAGGTGGGTTGTAAATTCTTGAGGAAGAAAATGTTTTGAGAGGTATCTGATGTAATGGGCCAGACCACTCAAGTTCATTACTTTGTGAAAATGTGGTGTGTGAGGTGTTACAGGAGGTCAAGGTGAATTATCCCCAACACTTTTCCAAATTTCCAATTCTGTGAACAGTTCTATCGGTGAGGTTCTATGAACATTTCTATCGGTGAGGTTCTGTGAACAGTTCTATCGGGGAGGTTTTGTGAATTGTTCTAACGGTAGGTGTACAGTAACAGTTGGTGTATAGTAACAGTAGGTGTAATGTAAAGGTAGGTGTACAGTGTTTCCAGAACGGTGAGGTCTATCGGTAACCTCTATTAGTAGGTGTACAGTAATGGTAGGTGCACAGTAACGGTAGGTTTACAGTAACGGTAGGTGTACAGTGTTTCTAGAATGGTGAAGTCTATCGGTAACCTCTATCAGTAGATGTACAGTAACTGTAGGTGTATAGTAATGGTAGGTGTACAGTGTTTCCAGAATGGGGAGGTCTATCGGTAACCTCTTTCGGTAGGTGTACAGTAATGGTAGGTGTAATGAAACGGTAGCTGTACAGTGTTTCTAGAATGGTGATGTCTATCGATTACCTCTATCAGTAGGTGTACAGTAATGGCAGGTGTACAGAGTTTCTAGAACAGTGAGGTATACCGGTAACCTCTATTGATAGGTGTACAATAACGATAGGTGTACAGTAACGGTAGGTGTACAATGTTTCTAGAATGGAGAGGTCTATAGGTAACCTCTATCGGTATGTGTACAGTAACGGTAGGTGTACAGTAATGGTAGGTGTACATTAACGGGGTGTACAATGTTTCCAGAATGGTGAGGTCTATCTGTAACCTCTATCGGTAGGTGTACAGTAACGGTATGTGTACAATAACGGTAGGTGTACAGTATTGGTAGGTGTACAGTGTTTCAAGAACCGTGAGGTTTATTGGTAACCTCTATCTGTAGGTGTACAGTAATGATATGTTTACAGTAACGTTAGGTGTACAGTGTTTCCAGAATGGTGAGGTCTATCGGTAACCTCTAATGGTAGGTGTATAGTAATGGTAGGTTTATAGTAACGGTATTTTTATAGTAACAGTAGGTGTATTGTGTTTCTAGAAGGGTGAGGTTTATCGGTAACCTCGATCGGTAGGTGTACAGTAACGGTAGGTGTACAGTAACGGTAGGTGTACCGTGTTTCTAGAATGGTTTTGTCTATCAGTAACCTCTATCGGTAGGTGTACAGTAATGATAGGTGTACAGTAACAGTACATGTACAGTGTTTCCAGAATGGTGAGGTCTATTAGTAACCTCTATCGGTAGGTGTACAGTAATGGTAGGTGTACAGTAACGGTAGGTGTACAGTAACAGTAGGTGTACAGTGTTTCCGGAATGCGGAGGTTTACCGATAACCTCTATCAATAACCTGTAATGTTAGGTGTACGATAACGGTAGGTGTACAGTAACGGTAGGTGTACAATGTTTCAATCTTCGTACAGTTTTACCCCTTTGACGTTTCCTTTGACGTAAAATACATTTAAAGCCTTTTTTTAAGGACTCTTAAGGCCGATTAAAAGGCCACAAATCCTATATTAATTATTCCTATGGCTTGGGATGTTTTTACTTAGTAAAACCACATGGGTTAATGTGATCTGATTTTAATGGGGAATTAAGAATATCTTAAACTCTCACCCAATTAAATCTTCAAAAGGGACAAGATATCTTCCTCCCATGTTATTCCTCTTTGTTCTCGGCTATGAGACACTAGAACCTTTCAATCCTTCCCATATAATTTTCACAACAAAACATTACTCCTCGGATTGGTTCCACTCTGTTTTGATGCAATCAAGCTCTATCGATCAATCTTCGATATAAGGAATGTTTTATCTTTGTTGTTTGAGGTTCATCTTCCCATGTTTCTCCTTTCCATATTATATCATGTAATCTCCATGCTTCTAATGGGTTTTTCTTGGGGTTTGGTTGGTGCCGTCGTACCGTGGCATCCTCAGGTGGATGTAGTTGTAGTGAGAGGAGGATTGTGAACCGTTGTGTGGATAAAGAATGTGAGGAACTGTTTGATGTAGGGGATTCATTACTTCTCTCTTATTTTATTTGAAACTGTATCATTAGCATGTTTAACCTTGCTGGATGAAAATGGAATTGACATAATAAATATTTTAACTGGATAAATAAATTGATATCGATCGAATGTTATTGCCTCATGTTTTTCTTGATAGTGTGATATCTATTCTTTCTTTGATTAGATATTCGTTATTGATAGAAATCGGTAAATAACATAAATTAGGATTAATTGATAATTGTTTGGCTAAAGATAAAGAGGCATGTAAACGAATCTGGTTCTAGTTGTAATTTGTGGTTAATAAAATTGGCCTAGTAAGCATGTTTAATTATTTGTGATAGCTTACTGATTAGGCTTCCTGAATTTGGAACTTACGAATAATAAATCTATTAATTCAAGATGGATTAAAGAACTAATTGTTTGATATTTCCTTAAAGGGTTCTGAGTTACCCTCTTGATTGTTAAAGGTCTAAGAGCCCAATTAATGTGATGTTTGTTTTCCTGCTGCTTGTGATGTGATGTGATCCTGGATGTATGTTATGATATGTGGGGGCATGGAGGCCTTTGGTTATGGCAGCAGACGATGCCTAGAGTGGCGAGATGCATCAGTTTATGCATGTGGGTGTCAGGGAGGACAACAGGGATGATGGAGTGGGATGAATGTGATTTTTGGATGCTTACTGTTTCTTTTGGTTGTTTATCTGCTTTACTTTTCCCCACTTCTCAATGAATCTGGTCTTACTTATCCTTATTCGAAAAGAGGCATAGACACATGGGGTATGCCATGTGATTTTTGTGTCTAGCTTCTCAAGAAAGGATGGGTATATTCTCTTGCTATAAGTGGCAAAGACTCGATGGGTAGTACATATACTCAACTTATTGAGCCCCTTGTGTTTAGTAACATATATTGTTTTTCTAGAATGCCTGGGAATGTGGGAAAGTGATTCTATAATTAATAATTGAATAAATGGTGTTAACCCATGGGGATTTAGTTGCTGGAGCATAATGATGAGGTGGTAATTATGAAGGAACAGTGGACTTTGTGTGTGATGCTAATGAAATTTAATGTGGAATTGTTCATGGTTAATTAATGTTTAAATAATTAATTAACATAAAGTGGAACTGATAAAAAGGTAATTAATTAATCTAAATAAGCTCTTTAAATGGTTGTGTGCTTATAGGATACCTAGTCTTAGAAGTAGCAGCCCGAAGTCTGAGAGACGTTAGCTATAGTTGTGTCTAAGACTAGGTTATGCCCATTGTGTAGTTATGAGTTATACTATATTCTATATTTTTTTTTGTTTATATATGCTACTCCATACTATTAGTAAGGGAAACTAACACCCCGGGGATTCTGAGCCATGGGGGGTGTTTTCCCCAACATTCTGGTGGAAGGATAGATGGCTGACTACCCCCTTTTGGCCCTGCTCCCTTCTCTTGGTAGTTACTTGTGCTGGTAGGCACATTGGTTAGTTTTTCCCATATATGTGTGTATAGGGCTATAATGGATTGTGGTTATTCACACACATATATTATGGATATAGTTTTATGGACTATTATAGGTGTTACGTGTATAGGCTATGATGGATTGAGGATCCTTACTCAGTGTATGGGATATGATGGCTTGATGTATAATACCCGACGTATGATACCCGTTATGTGAGCTGTGGTGGCTCCCGGAAACTACCTAGTTACTTTGGTGTGTGGATGTGGTTGTTTTGTTGCATGAGGTTCATATTGTGGTTCTTCTCCCAAGTGTCTGCGAGCAAGCCTCTTTGGAAAGAGATACTCAGGATGTGTGATGTTGGGGAAAAGTGGAAAACCAGTGGGGAAGTATAAGCAGGGTACCCTTGATATTCTGTATTATATGATATATTGTTATATGCATTACTTGGTGAGAGTATCCATGGTGAGGTTGGGAACTAAGTGTACCTGTTTAGGTGACAAGTTAGTTTCACTTGTTGTTCACTATGATTTAGCATTATTTGTTTACTTTTGCTTGAGAGGCATCAGGGAGGATCCTACTGAGTATAATTTTATACTCAACCTATGTATATAAAAACTATTTTTCAGTTCACTTTGAGAAGGTTGGAGATCAAGCTGGTTTCTACTATCTTGGGGTTGTAGGAGCAGTTTGGGCTGGTGGTTGCTGTTGTTTTTATTTTCTTTTGGGTACTTGGAATTTTTCCATTTCCAGTTGTATTACTTTTTCATGACATTACTATGTGCACTTGGGTTTCTTTTATATTTCAGTTATGTGTTGGATTTGGTTGGTGTTTATATTATCTCTCTCTTCCGCATGTGTTCTCTTAGAGGGTAATGCCTCCCAATTGTGTGTTTACTATAACCTCGGTGCTAGTCACCAACCCGGGGCCTACTGGAGGCGGGACTCGGGGGTCCTTATCTACCTTCTCACATTGCCGACCCAGGAGGTGTACACTTTGTGAGGAGGGGTTGTGATAATAAAATATTAATCATATTATAATCCATTAAAAATAAATGTGTTTCATAAACATCATGTACTCATGATCATAAAAAAATATATAGAAATAATATGTATAGAGTCAATGGATCATTTACATAGTAAAGCTTACATAACATAAAGGTATGTCATATTAGATAAAAAATTGATTTAAAATATCATTGGGAATATTTTCTAGAGGAAAATACACTTTTCAATTTGAAGTCAATTATTTAAAATCTAAAATTTTCAAACATATCATGGAGAAATTTTCTTTCAAAATAACATTGGAAAATTGTAAAGGATGACTTGAGTGGTCATTAAAGAAGAAAATTCCATTCATGTCGTATCAGTTAAAATAAAACATATAATGACCCCAAATCCATTAACCTAGAGACGATGCCTTACTCTAATAAATTGCAATAGATATAAGATTCAAATCCCAAAGGACCAATAAATTTAGTTGTTTTGGAAACCATATTACATACATAAATCCCATTTTACTTTTGGAACAGTAAATAAAACATAATAGATAAAAAAATATAATAAACTGAATCTCTAAAATCTCATTCAAATAGAACTTCTTCATAATGTTGGGAAAGGAAAAAGATAATGGTGATCTCAAATAACCAGTAAGGGTTAAGTATTGTGGAATCTATCATGAATCAATTAGAATAATTGACATGGAAAGGTAAATAACTGATCTCATATTCCATTGTTAAATTAATTGATAATAATATGCAATGAATTAAATATAATCAAATAATTCTATATAAATAGTCAGATGATCATGGAACCTTACCATATATATTATAACTAATCAATTAATCACACAGAATAACAATAATGATGGAATTCATAATGTTGGATGTATAAACTATAAAGATCTATCCTCAATATAGTTACTATCATGGTTTATACTTAAGATAGATTATATCTATGGGAAGAAACCTATATGATTTGGATAACTTATTTTTCTCATGAGACTACTGATGTATCAAGGGGATTGCATTAACCTGTCCCAACTCATGTCTTTCATGTCCAAAAAATTCATCATATGTCTAATAATTGATTTAATTCATAAACAATGAAATATACCATCAAATATTCATATTGAGTAAAAGATGTGGATTTAACATTATTTCCATAGTTATAAGAATAACAATCAAATTAATCATCCTACATAAAAATGGAATTCTTCTTTGGTAATAATCATATCCATGATACAATTATAAGGATTTTTAAGAAAAATGTAATTTTAAATGAATGATGATCATAAATAAATCAAATGGGAAGTATATAAACCACATAAAATTGAATTGGTACACAATAAAAAGTAATTATCAGTGGAATATAAATTGATACAAAATCCTTATAATGATAATATCATTGAAGTGATCATTAATAAAAATGTATTGATTATGTGTATCAACTGTAAATCCACATAAAACAAGTAGGAAAACAACATAGAATAATAAAAATTCATTTCACACATAATATTATCATGAAAGAAAAAATTTAAATAGAAGTTCAACCTAATTAATTGAAATCAATTTAAAAAATTTCTTACCTTGCACTCCATTTTGGTTGAATTTCCTTTAACCACATCTTCTTTGACAAACTTCCTTCAGATATCTTCTTAAGGGATCTAGGGTTGGTCTTTTGGAAGGAATTGAACCTCTTGAACCAATATAAGGATTTGAAGAAGATAAATGGATTGGGTTTTGTTGATTTAGATAGCTCAAATTGGTGTAAATAATTGAGGGAATATGGGACCTTTTATAATTAAGGTTAAGGGAACTTTTACAATCTCTCAAAATATTAAATTAATATAAATTTACTTTCAATTATGAATGGATCCAAAGTGATTTATTTCTGTGATAAGAAGATTATGGGTTAAAAACCTCTCATAAAATAATTTATTTAAAAAAATTTAGGCCACATTATTTCCCTTATCATTTAGTTTTAACCTTTATTTACCCCCTTAACTCTTACCATGAAAAATGAATTTTACTCTTTAAGGATCAATATTTCTACTATAATATGCCAAAAGACCCATAAATGGATCATTTACGAAATTTTAAAACTTATTAAAATATGTTTAATTTTTTTTAATAATTTTATATCATGTAATAAAATATTATTTGTTTTAAAATATCAATAAAATAAATTTTGATACTCTTATTTACTTTGAATTTTAAAAATATCAATAAAACAAGATATCATCAAACAATCCCTTTTAATACATCACTAAAATTTCTAATTAATCTATAAAATTCATATATGACATTAATTGTCTCAAATTAAATTTATTCTAATTTTTTTATTATCTTTTAATTGATATTTCCATTAGTAAAATAATTATTGCATCACTTTTGTACAAGAATTTTTGTTAATTATTTATTCACTAAAAAATTAAAACTAAATGACTATGATCAATATAGTTAAATTATATTTCAAAAAATATTTATACGTGAATATAACTTCTATATAACAATGTAATAAAAATTTTATAGTTACTAAAATCATGAGTGTGACATCCATGGATTTTCATTAAATAAAATAAAATAAATTTCATAATGACTTATAAATGATAACAAAAGGATATATTTTCAAACCATGAGTTATTATGGATGAAATATAATCATTAAATAAAAGTTTTTTAAGTGTAAGGGTAATTTATTATCCTTATAATATTATTTTTACACTTAATTACTCATTTTTTACGCGATTTACACTTTAACATGGTAACAAAAATTATCAAGGTTACTATTCATATTAAACAAAAATAAAAGGTACATATTTAATAACTTTTTACCTTATGAATACAAATATTTGATCAATTTTTTAAAATTAAGTCCACATAAGTATCAAACATTAATTTAAATTTAATCTCATAGATGAGATGAGAAAACTGGTTTTTAAAGTGAAACTTTTCAAAGGTTTAAAATGATTTTATGTATAAATTTAAAATTAAAATGTTTTAAAATACCTAAATTATAATATCAAATGCATAATTGGAATATTTTAATTTTAAAACCAATTAAAAAATATAATTTACAATTTTAAATTATTATGATGAAATTTTAATTTTCAATTAAAATTAAATATTTTTCATCATTCATCAATAAACAAAACTTATTTGAAAAAACCAAAAAAATCACCCCAATATAATTATTAAAATTATAATTAAAGAATTAGGTCTATTTTTTAAAATATAATTTGTAGAATTTTAAAAATTTAGTTTCAAAACAAGTGCGACATTAAAAGAAGAAAAATAAGCTTTAGAAAAATACAAATTTTTATGCAAAAAATTAGATTTTTTATTATCTTTCGCTTATAAAATATATTGGATAAAGGAAAAAACTTTTTTTATAACATATAAAATTATTTAATATCATTCAATAAAAGTAATTAATTTAATTTATTAGGATAAAAATACTTTGGTAAATAAAAAAATTTCCTTTATATTCTTTTCGGATCTCGATGGATGGATGGATATTGCTCTATTGATGGAGTTTATCTTTTATTAGTGAATATGTTGGATTGAAATTGTGGAGTCATTTTCATTCGAGGTTGGGTTGTAGTACCCTATGGAGTAGGATGCAGCGTCAGGACGCCCTGATCTTCCTCGATCTGGATTCTTGGTTGGCTTTATGTGGATGTGTTATTCTCAGAGGATTTTTGGGAGTCCATCTCGCGTCGCTGGAGGGTTTGGGCGACCTATGAATGGAGTTCGCTGGCGGGTTGGTGGTTTTAGGCTGGTGTCGATGGTCGTATCAACTGCGTTCTAAGAGGTTGGTTTTAAGGTTGGTCATGCTTTTCTGAGGTTCGTGCTTTCTGCTTTCTGGTGGTTCCTTGGACTTCTCTTGGGTGATATCGACTCCTACTGTGAAGATTTTCAATTTGAATGACTGAGTGGTGGTTTAATATGACGATTGATTTGTTAGGTTAGACGTTATTTTTTTCAATGGTGTTTGTAGTATATTTATCAGGAATTCATGTATGGTTTACCACTTTTCATCTGAATTCTTTGTGGATTTTTCACTTTTCCCTGAGAAGTGTTTGGAAAATAAAAATATTAATTTTTAATATATTCATTTCTTATTAATTCGTAACCAATGAATTCATTTTTTGTGTAAAATATATATTATCATAATTTAGTTAATAATATTCACACCCTCTAATAATAATTCAAGGTTATAAAGGTTACATTTAAATAATAATATTTAGTTGTTCATTTAATCTTGATGTGATATATCTTGTACACTATCAAACACAATATTTCCATTTAAAAATTCATAATATTATATTCTACCCACCATAAATAAAATTTATACTCACAATTTAAACACTATCTTAGAAATCAAGGGTTTGGAATTTTAAAAACCCATATCGTAAATTAGTTAATAAACTATACTCTTTATAAGATAGTAAATGAAGTACAAAAGTCACCTAGAATAATCACATAACTAGGTTTCCATATAGAATAAAATAGGTGTGAAATAAAAAAACAAACATAGAAGAGAAACACAACACTCAAATACTGAGGGATAGAGATAGAGAGCATATTTAGAAGAAATATAATGACCACAAATCCATAAATTGTAGGTGTGAAAAGGTCATTGATATCATAAAAAATGATTATATTAGGACATCATTTTTTTAAAGACCATTTTCCTAGAGATGATGCATTCTTTCCCTCTCTAAGAATATAATGAAATATACTTAATTGATATATTTATTTTTTACAAAAACAATCTTATCATTTTTTTGTTCCATAAACAATTTATACTCTATCTCTTAGCATTGGTCGCATCATATGGTGATGAAGTACAATAATATCTAAATCATTATCCATTAACATTATGACCCATCCAAATATTATGGTCTAAAAATTTAGAATCAGTACCAAGGTTGTTATTAGTATGTAATTTACTGTATCCGTATAAATCGTATCATTATCCAAACATCAGTATCTCAACATTAAGAAAAAATTATGGTTCATATTATTTTCAACTAGGTGTTTTCCATATAGTTTAACTTACTACTCAATCACTTTTCTTGGTACCAATCAAAATATGCTCTAAAATTCATAAGAAATAGTATTACAATACAATCCATATACATTTCATAATTCTTATTCTATGAATATCATCAATAAAATACTTTTAATTTTTTTTTCATGGATCCAAATACACAATCATATTAATCAGTCAACTTCAGTTGTATCAATAACACAACCTTGACCTTTATCCCTTAGCTAATTTTGAGGTATATTCCCATAATTACTGGAGAATTTATTTTCATAGTAACCCATTTCAATATATTTGAAACACAAAATATTATTCTTTTCTTTATTCTCTTTTCATTTTTTCATGGTGACCCTTTTATCCATAGTTATAACAAGCTCCAAATACTTTTAATCACTTCCCAAAGTGATTCTTTCCATAGTTATCATATGTAGAAAATACCACTTTCCCTTATTACCTTTATCTATGATTTTATGAAACAACCTCTTATTATATTTATTCTCTTGGAATCTATGATAATTTTAGTATTCTTTCTATATCTTGATATCACCTAAAACTGTTTCATCTTATGAAGAAATTTTTTGAGAGACCAGTTCCCTTTAGAGAATTGGATTAACCGCTTTAAATAAAATGTCAATATTTTATTCTATGTTGCATATATAATTTTTATCATACCTTTCTAACCTTTTAAAGGTAGTTTCATACTCCAAAACACTTTCTTCATCCTTTTTCTTTAAACTAAGGAACTTTATTTTCATCAGAGTTTATTTATCATGGGGAAAATATTATTCAAATAATGTCTCTTTAAAAACATTCCATTTCATGGGTTCTATTTCCTCTTCCTACCTAGTATTCTGGATCAATGAACACCATTGATCAAAATCAACAATGATATAATATACTAAACGAGCAACCATTTCCTTTTAGTACATCATAATTCCACATATATGTTCTCCAAACAGTTAATATTTTTCTTATCTCCCATTGGATTAATAGTCCCAATAAATAATGGGGGCCTATGTCACATAAATAAATCTATCATCATAGAATCTCTATATAAAATTGGTTTCTCCATCTGGGAAGGGTTATTTTTTATAACCTAATTAAGCTACCCTATTATATCTATAACTTGATCAGTTCTAATACTAATTATATTGACTTTCTCAGAAGAGAAATCTATACATAGTCAAAAATATTGATACCCTTCTTCCTTCTAGTTTCCATTTATAAATAGTGTCTCATACTATATTAGCTTATAAAATTATGAGATTTTTATAATTTTAAATATGGATTAACACTTAACATAAATTAAAAAAATAATCATAACTAATTTCATAATTGTAAACATGGTTTCTTGGGATGTTCTTATATACTTATCCTCAAATCATTTCCAAAGGATATCTTCACTAATATATATTTTCAAATATTATGTTTAATAGGTTTCTAATAAACTTTCTCTCATAAAAACTGTAAAGATAAAAACCCTATTAACCCAGACCTGGTGACTTAGTTTATTACGTTGACATAGATATAAGAATAAAATCCCAAAGAACTAATCTGTTTAGAAGTTTTAGAAACCATATTACATACATAAAACACTTTTTACATTGAAAAAATTTAATAAAAATTAATACATAACAAAATCTTCTAAACTAAGTCCCTAAAAACTCATTCAAAGTTTACTTATTTATAACCCAAATAATGAAAAAAATAAGGGTGAGCTCAAATATTCATTAAGGGTTATATACAGTGGAATCTATCATGAATCAATGAGCATAATAAACTTAGAAAGGTAAATAAATGAGAACATATGGTATTGATAAATAACTTGAGCATAATATGGAAGGAATAAAATGGGATAAAATAATTTCATATAAATAAAAACATGAGCCTAGATCTTGAACGTGAATATTCTAACGATTTGATTAATCGCATGAAATAATAATAAAAATGGAATGCATGATATTGGATGTATGAACTATCAAAATCTATCCTAAATATAGTTACATTCAAGATATATATAATAAAGATAGTTTAGGTATGTGGGTATAAACCCGTATGATTTGGCCAACTGATTCATCTCGTGAGACTATCGATGCATCAAGAGGCTTGTATTTACTAATCCTCGACCCATGTCTTTTACATCCAAAGTATTCCTCGTATATTTAATAACCACTTTAATTCATAAACAATGTTATTTGTCATTAAATATCCATTTTGAGTAAAAGACTATTATTTTACATTATTTCTATGTTTATTCAAATAACAACCATATTAATCACCATATGTAAAAATGGAATATGACATAGGTTATAATCATATATGTTATACGATAATATAATTATTAAAAAGAAATGTAATTTTCAATGAATGATGATAAAAAATAGATTAAAGGGGTGATATATAAACCACAAAAAAGTGAATGGGTGTATAGTAACTAATAATTCTCAATGTAATATAAATTGAGGTGAAATCATTAAAATGATCATATCATTGAAGTGGGTATTAATCAACATTAATCGATTATGTGTATCAACAATAAGTCCACATAAAATAAGAGGAAATACACCATAGAATAATAAAAAATCATTTCACATATAATATTAGCATGAAATAATCAATGAATTAAAATTTTAACCCAATGAATGGAAATATAGTTAATAAATCTCTTACCTTACGCTCTCTTTTTCCTAGACACCCTTTAACCCCCTCCTATTTAGCATACTTCCTTTATATCTCTTTTGAATGGATCTATGGTTGGTCTTTTCAACAGACCAAAACCTCTATAATTTGGTTAAAGATGTTAAGAAGATAAATGGGTAGATTTTGGTTGATATATACTACTCAATGTGGTCTAATTATTTTAGGGAGGAGGTTCTCTTTTATAATTGAGGTGAGGGACACTTTTAGAATCTCTAAAAAATATTAAATTAATTTTTATTTATTTTCAATTCAAAATGGCTCTAAAGTGATTTATTTTAATGATAAGATGATATTATGTTGAAATCATTTAAAAAAATTTAGAAAATTTTAGGTCATATTATTACCATTATCATTCAGTTTTAACCCTTATTTAACCCCTTTAACTCTTACCATTACCAAATGGATTTTATTATTTAAGGATCAATATTATTAAAATAAAATCCAAAAAGACCCATAAATGGCTAATTTATGAAATTATAAACCTTAACCTAATATTTTTTTTTTCAAATTTCATATTTTGAAAAAACTGAATATCATTTAATTTTATGTTATTTGTTTTAAAATACTATTAATATCAATTTTGAAACAATTCTTTACTTTTACTTTTAAAAATATCAATAAAATAATATATCTTCGAAAAAACCATTCTAAAATATCACTTAAATTTCAAGGTAATAATTAAAATTTATATATTAAATCATTTATCTATATTTATATTAATTTTACTATTTCTAATACCCTTTATTTTATATTTCTATCAGTAAAATAATTTCTACATCATTATTGTGAAAGCATTTAACATAATTATTTCTTCACTAAAAATTAAAAATAAGTCACTATGAATAATACAATTCTTTTATATTAAAAAATACTATTTATAGTCTATGATACCTTCTATATAACTCTATATTATAAAATTTTAAGTTATTAAAATCATGAATGTGACATCTTTAAATTTTAATTAAATAAAATACTATAAATTTCATAGTCACTTATTGATGAAAAAAAGGCCATATATACCAAACACGAGTGATTATGGAAAAACTTATTCATAAAATATATTTTTAAGTTTAAGGGTCATTTTATAGTTCTTATCATATTATTTTTACCTTTAATTACATGATTTTTAACTGATTCACCCCTTACCTTGGTCAAAAAATCCCCAAGGTTACTATTCATATTTTCCAAAAATAAAAAATTCATATTTAATAAATTTTGACCTTATGAATCAAAATATGACATCCATTTTTCAAAATTCAATCTACATAAGTGGTAAAAAATCATAGAAAACTAATATCTCATACGGGATAAGAAAGGAGGTTTTTAAAGTGAAAATGGTTAAACTATTTTTATTTAAATACAAATTAAGAAAATAATTTTCATTATAAATTATTTATATGAAAATTCATTTTTTAATTAAAATTCATTATTTTTCACAATTCATCAAAAAATGAAAATTCTCAGAAAAATACAAAAAAATCAATATAAAATAATTTTAAAATTATTCCTTATATATTTAAGTTTATTTTGTAAATTGAAATTTATAAAAGTGTTAAAATTTAGTTTGAAAATAAGTGCATAATTAAAAAATGGGGAATGCATTTAGAAAAATAAATCTTTTTGTACATAAAAGTGGATTGGTTCTTATCATTTTCATATAGAATCTATTGAATGAATGTTATATAAGATATAAATTTTCATTAATATAATAAAATAATAGTAATTAATTTAATTTATTAAGATAAAATTCCTTTGGCACTTAATATCATTTCCTTTATATTTAATTGGTTTTTTTATATTCATTTCTTGTTAATTTGAAACTAATGAATTCATTATATTTTTGGGTAAACCATATATTTTCATAATTTTTTTAATCATATTCATATCCTCCAATATATATTCTAGGTTATAATGGTCACAATGAAATAATAATATTTATTTTTTCATTTAAGCTCGATGTGGCGTATCTTGTACGTTATCAAACATAGTGTTTCCTTTTAAAAACTGAATATATTTTATTCTTAAAACCTTAAATAAATTTTATACTAGAAATTTAAACATGATATTGGTAATAAAGGGTTTAACAATTAAAAAACCCATATCATAAATTTTTTTATAAAATATCGTCTTACTAATAGAGAAAATGAAATACAAAATTCATCTAGAATAATCACTTAACTCGGCTTATATATAAGAGAACATAGGTGGGAAGTGAAAACCTAGAAAAAAAATAAAAAACAAAACACTCAAATATGGAGGTAGAGAGATTGATAAAATGTTAATAATAATATTAATGACCACAAATCTATAAACTAGAGGTTTGGAAAATATTACTGATATCATCAAAAAATGATGATATTAGAACAATATTTTTATTTCAAGTCCATTTTTCTATAGTTGAGGAAATATTTCACTCTATAAAAATATGATGAAATATATATACTTTATATATTTCTGTTATTTAATAACAATAATATCAATTATTTGTTCCATGAACTACTTTTACATCATCTCTTAGTGCTTGTTGCATCATATATAAAAGTAATAAAATAATCTCAAAAAACTCATCTATTAACCTTATGAACCTTCCAAATATTATGCTCCAAAAAATTAGAATTATTTCCATGGTAGTTATTAGTTTTCAATTTACTTTATCTATATTAATCATTTCTTGATCCAAACATTATTATCTCAACATCATAATTAAATTAAGGGTTATATTTTTCTCAACCATGAATTTTCTAAAATGTTGAACTTTCTAGTGAATTAATTTTCTTGGTTACAATCAAAATATTATATAAAATTCTTTGTAAATAATAATTGTGTGCAATCTATATAAATTTCATAATTCTTATGATGATAATATCATAAATAAAATTCTTTTACAACATATTTCATGGTTCCAAATACACAAGTGTAATAATCACCCAACTTTGGTTGTATCAATAGCATAAGCTTTAACTTGATCCATTAGCTTATTATGATTTATATTCCTGTGATGATTGGGGAATTTATTTTTGTATTTACCGATTTCACTATATTTAATACACTTAATATCATTTTTTATTTCTTCCCTTTGAATTCTTTTTCCTGGTGACACATTTCTTTATAATTACAAAAAACTCCCAATCCTTTCATTAATTTCCCAAGGTAATTATCTCCACAATTATTGCATATGGGAAAATACTTACCTCCATTATCCCTTTATCCATTATTTTCCATAACACCCTCTTATTATCATGCTTCTCAATAAATCTTTAAGACTTGGAGAATTCATTCTCTATCTTGATAGTATAAAACCATTTCATTTTATGATGAAAAAGTTATAAAGACCAATGTTATTTATAGAAATGGATTAATACCTCCAAATAAATGGTTAATCTTTCATTACATGTTATGTTTGTAATCATTATAATAAAAGTTTAACATTGTGAAGGTAGCTTCATAATCTATAACACTTTCTTTCATCTTTTTTTTAAACTAAGTAACTTTCTCTTCATCTTAATTTATTGCTCATGTGGGAAATATTATCCAAAGAATGTGTAAATAAAATATTCCCATTCCATGAGTTATATTTCCTCTTATTTCCATGTATTATAGATTAATAAACACCATGGATCAACATCGACATTGTGTTAATACACTACAATTGTAACTTTTTCCTTTACAGATCATCCTAATGCCATAAATATTTTTTACAAAGAATTAATCCATTTTCATCTTTGATTGGATCAATAGTTTCTCTAAATAATGGGGTCCTCTATTGTATAAAGTGACACAAGATCACAAAATCTTGATATGGAATAGGTTTCTCCATCTCGGTAAGGTTATTTTTCATAACTTGATTAAGCTACCCTTATACAGCTATAATTTTCTCAGTTCAAATAATATTTGTATTATATTCCTCATCAAGGGAATATCTACATTTTCATGAGCATTTATACCCTTATTAATTCTATGTTACATTTCTAAAAAATGGAACATTATAAATTATCTCATTAAATTATGAACTTTGTATAATTCTAAATAAGGTGTAACACATAAGATGAATTTAATGAAATTATGCATAACTAATTTCATAATCCGAAACATGTTTTTTTTAGATTTTCTTCTATACTTATCCGTAAATTATATCACATAGTTATGTTCCCCAATATACATTTTCCTAAATCAATTTTCCAAGGTTTCTATTAAACTTGATCTGATACCAACTTCAAAGACCCTAACTCCCGTAACCTGAAGCTGGTGCCCTACTTTATTACATTGTCATAGATAAAAGATTAAAATCTTGAAGGAATGATTAGTTTATTAGTTTTCGAAACCAGATTCCATACATGACACCTATTTTATATTGTGAAAAGTAAATAAAACATAATACATAACAAAATATAATAATAATAATCCCTAAAAACTAATTCAAATATCACCTCTTTATAAATTGTGGAATGATAAAATAATAACGGTTATCTCAAATGTTTAGTAAGGGTTACTTATAATGGAATATATCATCAATCAATTAGCAAAATCAACATCTAAAGGTAAATATCTGAGTGCATATGACATTAATAAATAACATGAGAACAATATGTACAAATTAAACGATGATCAAATAATGCTATATAAATATGAACATGATCTCCAAACATGAAAAAAAATATAAATAATTTTTAATTATATAGAATAAGTAAAATAATGGAATTCATCATGTTGGATGACTAAAATATCAAAAAAAATATCCTCAATATAGTGTTGGAGAAGATCTATCCTCAAAGAAGTTTAAGTATATGGGTAAAAACCCATTAAATTTTTCCAATTTATTAATATTATTAGAATACTGATGCATTGACAAGCTTGCATTAATCGGTCCCAGACCTGTTTCCTTCATGTCCTAATCATTCCTCATATATAGAATAATCGATTTAATTTATATACAATGTTCTTTATCATCAAATATCTATATTGAGTAAAAATATAGATTTAATATTATCTCCTCATCTATTCAAATAATGGTCAATGTAATCACCATATGTAAAAATGGAAGATGTCTTAGGTAATAGTCATATTCTTGATACAAGAATATTGGTTTTTATGATAAATGTAATTTTCAATGAATGATGATCATAAATAGAACAATGGTTTAGTATATACATCATATAAAAGTGAATTAGTGCATAATAACAAATAAGTATCAATAGGATATAAATTAAGATATAATCCTTACAATGATCATATCATTGATATGACCATTTATCAATATGTGTCGATTATATATATGAACTAAAAATCCACATAAAACAAGTGGAAATGTCACAACCCATCCTTAGGGCCCGTGCTGTGACTACCCCAAGCCCGCATTCCACAGGCCAGGGGCTGGTGACAAGCACCAAAGGTGTAAATCCTGATAAAAGGGAAGGTATTGCCTTTATATAAGTAAAAAAACTACAGAGTACACAAGATAAAGTAAACACTAAGTAAACTGAGTACAAAAGTAAGTGCTAGAAATTAAATGGGCCAGAATACAAACCCAACTGAAAGTACAGTACAACAGTAAAGAAAGAACAAATGCAGTAAAGTAAACCAGCAACCACTAAGTTGTCCTCTGGATATCCCAGCAGAAGGGTGGGTATAGATGGTCTCCTCAGCTCCTCGGGTCCGGCCGTCTGCTCTGTGTACGTCCCGCTAAGTGGTACACCTCCAAGTACCATTCCGCTCCACTAGACTTTACCTATATTAGTGTTGTCTGTCGTTTTCATCCAACACAACGTAGCGCGGGCATAACCCGTGCAGGGGTGAGTATACAATACTTAGTAGGGACCCTGAGACCCCCAAAGGTATCCTAGAATCCACAATGGAAAAACCAAAAAGGAAAGATACCAACACTAAGTATCAACCAACTCAACTTAGGTAAATGGCCATAAATATACCTAAGTCATCAATTCCAGTTGGGCTCCAACTCATGAGCCCAAGTACAACCCAGTCCACACAGGAAAACACAACCCAATCCACACAGGAAAGCAAGTCAATCATATCAATGATAATGACTGAAAATGAAGACTCATCTCACATAGGTATTCCACTCACGAAGAGGGTGGAGATGATAGATGTAGCTGCTAAATCATCTCCCCTGCCGAACCCACGTAGGATCCAAGTACAGAAGTCATCGCTGCCAAACCCACGTAGGATCCTAGTACAGTAACCATCGTGGCTAAACCCACGTAGGATCCAAGTACAGTCATCCTCGCTACCGAACCCATGTAGGATCCAAGTACAGTCGTCATCGCCGTTGAACCCACGGAGGATCCCAACACGGTAGTCGTCACAGTCAAAGCCAGCTCTAGGGTTCCCGCACACAACATACTAGATTCCGGGAGGGTTCGCTCCTCGAGTCAAAGGGGTGGATACATCAACCATCATGAAGACCAGAGATGATGTATCCCAACGTTCTGTCCCATGTCATAGGGGAAAAACCAAGCAGAACGTGTCCAAGATACATAGAATAATATGGCCATGTCATTTCCCTAAAAGTACATGGCATGTAGGTAAAAAGTACACGCCGTGTTATCAGACACTAGGTACTGCCTGTGTAAGCGGCACGTGTCATGGGGATGGTCATGTAAATAAGTAAGTACACGACGTGTTGTATGGTTACATGTCGTGTCCAAACCTCTAGGGTCAGGTCCATGTGCGCTAGCCATGCCTGGCCGTGTAGTGGAGTACATGCTCGTGTACTCCACCCCATGTACGTGTATTCCCGGAATACATGTTGAGTCATCATGATGTCGCTTCTACCATGGTGAAGGAAGTACAAACCGTGCCTCTTGGACGTGTGGTTCTGCCCGTGTCCATTTATCTCCCGGATAACATGCCGAGTCTTCACGAAGCCGCTTCTATCATGGTGAAGGAAGTACGCACCATGCCTCTTGGAAATGTGTTGCTATCCGTGTCTGTGTATATTCCCTGAATACATTCCATGTCCATCGATTTCTCCTATGTTTATCTTTGTGGAGAGAACACACCATCTGTCTAGAGTCACACGTAGTGTGTTACTTTTCTAACATCTGAAACGGAAGCCACAGTACACGTTTACTACACGGCGTGTGCTTCTGGAGGACACGCCATGTATTCTGGAATTTTCTAGAAATGACGCCTCTTGCCATCACACCTCTCGAGGCGTCCATTCTTTATTCTGATGATCCAATTTCTACGAAACATCCGCTTCTAGGTCACCCCGATGCTCTGAGGCTGTTTTTGATGTTTTTGGGCCTCCAATCGGCTCCAAAAACATAACTTGATTCACCGCTCAAGTACAGCTGAAGGTCTCCACTTATTCACAAGAACGGAAGAGGAATCAGACCGTGTTAGTTTAGTCTGGTCCCTTCCGCATTAGTCCGATAACAAGTGGTTTAAGAGTAACGACAACATGGTAGGAAAACCAATATTTCTCAATCCAAAACACACCCCTACCTCGTAAAGAATTTCGCGGTTGTCAATCGTTGTGGATGATGGTGTCTCTTTCATCGTCGTCGGTGTGCTCCCGAGGAAAAGATGTCTCCTCTTTTTATCACGGAGAGAAGAATATTATTGCGCGTCATCAGAGAGCTCCCGAATTGATTTTCCCTCTCTTGTCGTGGAGGAAGAAGTGGATGGAGAAACTGGGGTCACTGAGTCATTCTTCGTTGAAGAGGATGACATTCTTCAATGAACGAGGGGCTTCTTCCTTTCTTTACAAAAAGGCTCTCTCCCAAAATACTTACACAACAAGCCAACCCCCAAAACAAAATAAGACTTCTCTTATTTTATTAAATCATACCATGCATTCAAATTTACAAAATTCAAACACTTAATTCAATTAATTGATTAAGTTTGTGTTGGCATGAATTAAAGTGGGAGAGTGGGGAGAGGAGGAGATACCCAATTAAATACATGGGGTTTTCCAAAATTAAACACAAAGAGTTCAATGGGGGGGTTTAATGGGTTTAGGGAAGATCAAGGGTTTGGGTCATGTGTGGGCCCCACCACACAAAATATCCTCCCATGGGAGGTTATGTGGGTGTGGGCCCCACCTTCAACTCCCTTTGGGAGAATTTAACCACCATCCATAAAAATAAAATTATGCCACCAATTTTATTTATTTTAAACTATTTTCCCCAAAAATTTATTCCAAACCCACTTAAAATGCAACTGTGATAAATGTCCCCTTAATAAATTACCGGCGCTGCGAACTCATTGGTGCCCTCAGATTTTAATTCCGAGCACTGGTTAAGAACATAGAAATACACGCTCCTTCGTTCACTGAATATACCTGAGCTAAACTTCAGAAATTGATTCCGGGCACACCGGGCCTCAGAATCCGGTGCCGTCATAAACTGCATACACGTAAAATCCCAAATAATTTAAGAAAACAATTTCCTTGAAATTTACAGGGGTTTACATTACTCCAATCTCAGGGCATTACGTCCCCATAAAGCTACATCATAACCTAGGGAAAAAATGAGGGTATTGTGCACGCATCTGAGCCTCCCGCTCCCATGTGCTCTCCTAGAGGTTCCTATGCTGCCACCTGATGTACACTAGGGGAATCGACTATCTATGTAGGACCCACTCTTGTCGATCCTTGATCTCCACCAAGACCTCCGTAAATGTCTCCCCATCATCGATTTCCAGCTCCTCGTGATCAATGATATGTGTCGGGTTAGGCACGTATCTCCTCAGCTGAGATATGTGGAAGACGTCGTGCACCCGGTGCAACTGAGGTGGAAGAGCCAATCGATAAGCAACATCACCTATCCTGCTGAGAACCTGGAATGGTCCGATGAAGCGCGGAGATAACTTTCCGCCCAAGCCAAATCTCCATAGTCCATGTCGAGGTGAGACCTGTATAAAAATGTGGTCGAAATCTTCGAACTCTAGTGGTCACCGCCTCCTATCATCATAGGACTTCTGTTGGCTCTGAGCAGTCCTCATCCGCTCCTGGATGATCTGTTCCTTCTCCATCGTGGCCTGGACCATCTCTGGTCCTACAAGTGCGGACTCCCTAAGGTCTGTCCAGCACAGATGTGATCTTCAAGTTTGGTCGTACAATGCCTCGTATGGTGCCATCCTGATAGTAGAGTGGTAGTTGTTGTTGTACACAAACTCCAACAAGGGTAGGTGATCCTACCAGCTGCGACCAAAGTTAAGGACACATCCACGGAGCATGTCCTCTAGAGCTTGAATGGTCCTCTCCGTCTAGCAATCCGTCTGAGGGTGGAAGGTAGTGCTCAGACGTAGTTGTGTCCCAAATGCCTCCTACAACCCCTTCCAAAGATGGGAAGTAAAGCAAGCGTCTCGATCAGAGACAATAGACGATGGAACACCATGAATTCATACGATCTCCTGAACATAGAGGCATCCCAAGCTCTCCACTGAGCCCTGCTCTCTGATAGGTAAGAACTGGACCGACTTGGTGAGTCGGTCTACGATCACCCATATGGAGTCATGTCCTCTGGATGTACGTGGAAGCCCTGTCACAAAATATATAGATATCCCATCCCACTTCCCCTCTAGGACCTCTAAGGGCTTTACCAAGCCTGCTGGTACCTGGTGCTCTGCCTTTAATTGCTAGTATGTGAGGCATTGTGAAACGGACTCTGCCACAACCTTCTTCATACCCAGCCACCAGTGCTGTCGTTTGAGATCCTGGTACATCTTCACCACACCTGGATGTACCACCAATGGGGAAGTGTAAAACTCCCTCAGAACCTCCTCCTGTAATGCAACGGGTACCATGGTACGTCCCCTGAAGAGTATGACGTGCTCCCCACCTTCAGAGAATCCATTGGGTGCCATCCCTGAGGATATATGAGCACATCGAGCCTCATAGTCAATGTCCCCACATTGTGCCTCCCTGACCCGCTGATGTAGTGGAGGAGTGACTGTGAGAGACTGTAGAAAGGCTTCCACATCTCTATCCACGAAGGATATCTGGAAAGTGGCTAAATGCTATGTCGCCTCTCCAAGTAGCTGAATGCCTGACCTCCTGATGAGAGCATAAACTACTACATCCCCTTCCCAGGAGTATATACTATCACAATGTCATAGTATTATAGGAACTCGAGCCATCGCTGCTGTCTCAGGTTCAGGTCCTTCTGCGAGAAGATGTACTTGAGACTCTGGTGATCAGAGTAGACTATAAATGGCTTTCCAATCAGATAGTGCCGCCACATATTCAAGACGAAGACCACTGCTGCTAACTCCAGGTCATGGGAAGTGTAGTTCTGCTCGTGATGCCTCAATTGTTGTGAACCATAGGCGATCACTAGCCGCTCCTACATCAGAAAACACCTGAGTCCGGTCCCTGATGCATCGCAGTAAACTACAATCCCTACGCCCTCCTCCGATAGCCTCAAGATCGGTTAACTTGTCAATATCTGTCTCAGCTATTGGAAGCTCTTCTGACATCTATCTGACCACACGAAGGGTTTCCCCTTCTTTGTCGAAGCTGAAAGCGGTGCTTCCACTCTGGAGAAGTCTTGCATGAATCTCCGATAGTACCCAGCCAGACCTAGGAAACTTCGTACCTCAGTCATGCTCCTGGGTGGCTCCCAAGCTAGTACTGCCTCGATCTTCACAGGATCCACCACAAATCCCACCTCAGAGATGATGTTCCCCAAGAAGTGGACCTCTCAAATCCAAAACTGAAACTTCAAAAGCTTACTATAAAGCTAGTGCTCTCGGAGTGTGTCCAGTACAACCCGCAAGTGGTAGGCGTGCTCCTCTTTAGTAGTCAAGTAAATCAGTATGTTGTAGATGAAGACTACGACAAATCAATCGAGGTAAGGCTGGAAGATCTTGTTCATGAGACTCATGAACACTGCTTGAGAGTTGGTTATGCCAAAAGGCATAACCATGAACTCATAGTGGCCATACTAAAACATTCAGACTATCTTCTACACATCCTCGTCTTGAACTCCGAGCTGATGATAGCCTGACCTGAGGTCTATCTTCGAGAACCATCGTGCTCCCTTGAGCTGATCAAATAGGTCTTCAATCCTCAGGAGTGGATACTTGTTCTTTACGGTCACCTGATTCAGGCGACGGTAGTCGACACATAGTCATAAGCTCCCATCTGCCTTCTTGGTGAATAAAATCGGAGACGCCTAGGGTGAAATACTCGGTCAGATAAATCCTTTTCCCTACAAGTCCTCTAGCTGTATTCACATCTCATGAAGCTTAGCGGGAGCCGTTTGATATACTGGCGTAGATATCAAGGCTGTCTCGGGGAACATGTCAATGTAGAAGTCAACCTGTCAGTGAGGAGGTAGTCCTGGAACGTCGTCAGGAAAAACGTCCACAAACTGATCCACCACAATAGGAAAACTCGGACTCCACACATCAACTGCTCCGAGAATGAGACTAACCAACTGATGTGTTATAGGCTGCCCTCTCCTCTCCGAAAGTCCATCCTGTGCTACAAAGGCACCGTTCTCACTAGAGAAGGTGAACCTGCTCCCATCTATGCGGACACACCGCGCTTTTCGCCTAATACATTTGATCTGATCATGGACCGTAGATAACGAATACATGCCCAAGATGACGTCGTAAGGCCTCAACGCCGCTACAAGAAGATCCCAGACGAAGCTCTCACCTCCTAGAGTAAGCTCACACTTCCAGCACCAGTGCGTAATCATCGAGTCTACTCCCGTAGGAGTTTCTAGCCTTATGGATCGAGCCAAACGCTCTGTTAGAATCTCTGAGCTCGAATCAAGGGAAGCATAAATAAAATAATGACTCGCTCCTGTGTCTAAAAGAACTGAAGCAAGGGTGGAGTAGACACAGATAATACCTCGAATCATCTTAGGTGCGCCCTGGTCGTAAGCCTCCACTGCCTAAAGCTGAGCCTGCGTCTGTCCACCAGCTCCCTGTGGTCGGGGTGGACCTCCTGGTGGTGGTGGTGGTAGAGCCACAAAGTGTCGACCACCACCTGCATCTCGACCATCTCCTCTGCCTCCTCCACCTGCTCCCTGCGGACCGCCATGGTTGAAACTCTGCCTCTTCCTGGGTGGTCCCTCAACCGTCTGCTGCTCCTCTACATGGCGGGTCGGGCAGTCACGAGCCATGTGGCCCTTCCCACCGCATGCATAGCACTGTCTGCCTCTCATATGACTGGATCTGATGTTTGTTCCCCACACCTCTGAACTAGTATCCTGAGGTCACCCACCTGATGGCCTGGTCCGCTTGGACCTCTGTGACATCTGTCTACTACTGGATGCAGAAGACTCCACCACATGTCTCCCTACAGTAGGCCTCGCTGCTGGTGTAGGCTTAGCAAGGAAGCTCTCCACAAGTAGGGATCGCTCCAATACTCCTGCCTGGTTCAGAATGTTGAGGGAGATCAACGAAGCCCTGATCTCATTCCTCAGTCCCTTCTCAAAGGTCCAGGTTTCGAAGAATGGGTCCCATACCATGTTCGTGGAGTAGCGTGAGAGGTCGGTAAATCTTGCCGAGTACTGGGCTACTGTCATGCGGCCCTGCCCCAGCTGTAGTAACTCCAGAATGCACATCGAAAAGATGGTGGATGGAACAAACTCTGAGAAGAAGAGGCTCTCGAAGTCTGTCCATAGCAGAGATGCCTCATCGTGCACCTAGAGAATTAGGCTGCACCATCTACCTGCTGCTGCGTGCAGAAGACTCACGGTAAGGATCACCATAAGATCTGCTGGTGTCCCGACCAATCTGAAGACTCGAACAACAGCCTCCAGCCAATCCTCGGCTACCTAAGGGTCCGTATCTCCGTAGAACTTGGGCGGCCTCTGTCATAGAAACTCATGTAGCGCATTCAGGCGGCGTGCACTCTCAGCTGTTGGGGCTGGTGGAATCGGTGGCTCGGCGGGTAGAGGTACCGCCGGTGCCTCTGTTATAATGGGGCCCTGCACCAAGTCCTCATCGCTCGGTGGGCTTCCATCTCGCACGTAACTGGGAACCCTAGCTGGCTGCCATCGTGGGGCAATCCTGAAAAAAAAACAGGTGCGCCACGGTTAATACAATATACCTGGTGAGCTAACACAATGTAATCACAAAGAAAACTTTTGAAACACACATGCAATCAGTGTTTTCGAGCACTGAGTCAGAAATCAGAAGTCAGGGTCCTCCGGTATGGATACGTCGGTCGCCGCACCAACACTGGACTCCCTGGACTGATAACCACACTCAATATTCTTAATAATATTGCTTCACAAAAAGAAATTATCAGAGTCCTCAGTTCTGTGGTAGAACCGACTACTCTAATACCAATTTGTCACGACCCATCCTTGGGGCTCGTGCTGTGACTACCCCAAGCCCACCTTCCACGGGCCAGGGGCTGGTGAATAGAACCAAAGGCATAAATACCGATAAAAGGGAAGATATTGCCTTTATATAATTAAAAAAACACTACAGAGTACACAAGCTGAAGTAAACACTAAGTAAACTGAGTACAAAAGTAAGTGCTGGAAAGTAAATGGTCCAGAATACAAACCCAACTAAAAGTACAATACAACAGTAACAAAAGAATATCTGCAGTAAAGTAAACCAGCAAACACTGAGTCGTCCTCTGGATATCCCACCTGAAGGGTGGGTACAGATGGTCTCCTCAGCTCCTCGGGTCCAGTCGTCCGCTCCGTGTACATCCCACAAAGTGGTCCACCTCTTGGTACCATTCCACTCCACTAGACTCCACATCGATCAGTGCTGTCTGTAATCTGCATCCAACATAATGTAGTGTGGGAATAGCCCGTGCAGGGGTGAGTATACGATACCCAGTAGGGAACCCGAGACCACCGAAGGTCTCCCAGAATCCACAAAGGAAAAACCACAAATTAAAGATACAAACACAAAGTACAACCAACTCTACTTAGGTATATGCCCATACATATACCTAATTCATCAATTCCAGTTCAGCTCCAACTCATGAGCCCAAGTGCAACCCAGTCCACACAAAAAAACACAACCCAATCCACACAGGAAATCAAGTCAATCATATCGATGCTAATGACTGAAAATAAAGACTCAACTCACACAATTATTATAATCACAAAGAGGGGTGGATATGATAGATGTAGCCTCCGAATCATCTCCCATGTCGAACCCACATAGGATCCAAGTACATAAGTCATCATTGCCGAACTCACGTAGGATCCCAGTATAGTAACCATCGCTGCCGAAACCACGTAGGATCCAAGTACATTCATTATCGCTGCTGAACCCACATAGGATCCAAGTACAGTCGTCATCGTCGTCGAACCCACAAAGGATCCCAACACGGTAGTCATCGCAGTCACAACCAGCTCTAGGGTTCGCGCACACAGGATAATCGATTCTGGGAGGGTCCGCTCCTCGAGTCAAAGGGGTGGATACATCAACCATCATGAAGACCAGAGATGATGTATCCCAACGTTCCGTCCCACGTCATAGGGGATAAACCAATCAGAACGTGTCCATGATACAGATAATAAGATGACCAAGTCATTTCCCTAAAAGTACACGGTGTGTAGGTAAAAAGTACACGCCGTGTTATCAGGCACCAGGTACTGCCCGTGTAAGAAGCCCATGTCATGGGGTAGGTCATGTAAATAAGTAAGTACACAGAGTGTTGTATGGTTTCACGCCTTGTCCAAACCTCTAGGGTCAGGTCCATGTGCGCTGGCCATGTCTTGCTGTGTGGTGGAGTACATGCTCGTCTACTCCACCCCGTGTCTATGGATTCCCGTAATACACGCTGAGTAATCACGAAGCCGCTTCTTCCATGGTGAAGGAAGTACACGCCGTGCCTCTTGGCAGTGTGGTTCTGCCCGTGTCCATGTATCTCACGGATTACATGCCGAGTCTTCACGAAGCTGCTTATTCCATGGTGAAGTAAGTACATGCTGTGCCTCTAGTCCGTGTGTTGTTGTCCGTGTCCATGTATTTTCCCTGAATACACACCATGTCCATCGATGTCTCCTCTGTCAAACTGTGTGGAGAGTACACGACGTGTGTCTAGGGTCACACGCCGTGTGTTACTTCTGTAATGTCCGAAACAGAAGCCACAGTATGCTTTTACTACATGGCCTATGCTTCTGGAGTACACGCCGTGTATTCTGGAATTTTCTAGAAACGAAGCCTCTGGCCTGCACACCTCTCGAGGTGTCTATTCTACATTCCAATGATCCAATTTCTACGAAACTTCTGCTTCTAGGTCACCCCGATGCTCTGAGGTCATTTACAATGTTTTCGGGCCTTCCATTGATTCCGAAAACATAACTTTATTCACCGCTCAGGAATAGTTTAAGGTCTCCACTTATTCACAAGAACAGCGGAGGAATCAGACCGTGTTAGTTTGGTCTGGTCCCTTCCGCATTAGTCCGATAACAAGTGGTTTATGAGGAACGACAACATGGAAGGAAAACCCATATTTCTCAATCCAAAACACACCCCTACCTCGTAATTAAGTTCACGGATTACAAGCTTCGCAGATGATGGTGTCGTTTCCGTCGTCGTCAGTGTGCGCCTGAGGAAAAGACATCTCTACTCTTTATCACGGAGAGAAGAAGATGATTGCGCATCTTCAGAGTCCTCCCACATCAATGAACCCCTCTATTTTCAAAGAGGAAGAAGTGGATCAAGAAACCAGGGTCGTTGAGTCATTCTTCGTTGAAGAGGATTACGTTCTTCAACGAAAGAGGGTCTTGTTCCTTTCTTCACACAAAGGATCTCTCTCAAATCCTTACACAACACGCCAACCCCCAAAATAAAATAAGTCTTCTCTTATTTTATTAAATCATGCCATGCATTAAAATTATAAAATTCAAACACTTAATTCAATTAATTTATTAAGTGTGTGTTGGCATGAATTAAAGTGGGGGAGTGGGGAGAGGAGGAGTTACCCAATTAAATACATGGGGTTTGCCAACATTAATACTAAAGAGTTTAATGGGGGGTTTAAGGGGTTTAGGGAAGATCAAGGGTTTAGGTCACGTGTGGGCCCCACCCCACAAAATATCCTCCCATGGGAGGTTATGTGGGTGTGGGCCCCACCTTCAACTCCCTTTGGGAGAATTTAACCACCATCCATAAAAATAAAATTATGACACCAATTTTATTTATTTTAAACTATTTTCCCCAAAAATTAATTCCAAACCCAGTTAAAACACAACTGCAATAAGGGTCCCCTTATGCAATTACCGGGGATACAAACTCATTGGTTCCTTCATATTTCAATTCCGAGCACCAGTTCAAAGGATAGAAAAACCCGCTCATTCGTTCACTGAACTTACTCGAGCTAAACTTCAGAAATTGCTTTCGGGCACACCGAACCTTGGAATCAGGTGCCATCAGAAACTGCGTACTCGTCAAATCCCAAAGAATTTAAGAAAAAATTTTCCTTGAAATTTATGAGTCTTTACAGGAAATAAAACACATAATAATAAAAATTAATTTTTCATATAATCTTAGAATGAAATTATAATTGTAGTTTTAAATTAACCCAATGAATTAAAATTGAGTCAAGAAATCCCTTATCTTACTTTCCCTTTTGGTTGAATGCCCTTTAACCTCCTCTTCTTCGGTGGACTTCCTTTAGATATCTTCTTAAGGGATATAGGGTTGATCTTTTTGAAGTACCAAAAACTCTAGAACCTGGATATGGATAATATCAAGATAAATGGATAGGTTTTTGTCGAGATAGATAGCTTAAAGTGGTGTAAATAAGTGAGGGATGAGGTACCCTATTGTAATTTAGGTGAGAAAAACTTTTGAAATCTCTCAGAATATTAACTTAATATAAATTTATTCTCAATTGAAAATGGATTTTAATTGATTTATTTCAATGATAAGAGGATTATGGGTCTAAATCATCTCATAAGATAATTTTTATAAACTTTTAGGTCAAATTATTACACTTATCATTTAGTTTTAATTCTTATTTATCCCCTTTAACTTTTATTGTGAAAAAATTGATTTTACTCCTTAAGTGTCAATATTGTTACTATAAAATGAAAAAAGACCCATAATTAGATAATTGATAAAATTTTAAAACTTATACCAATAATTTATCTTAAATTATTATTTTTAATAATTTTATTCCATTTAATAAAATATTGTTTATTTTTAAATATCATTAATATCAATTTGGACACTATTCAATAAATTGAATTTTCAAAATATGAATACAACAAGGTATATTTGAAAAAAATATTCTAATAAACACATAACACGTCAACGTAATCTAGAAAAATAATACATGACATTAATTATCTCAAATTCGATTTATTTTAACATTTTTAATATCAATCATTTGATATTTCTATTAGTGAAATTATTATTGCATCCCTATTGTGAAAGCATTTAAGGTAATTATTTCTTCAGTAAAAATTAAAAATAAATTACTATGATAAATATAATTTCTTTAGATTAAAATAATTACATGTATAGTAGAATATTACTTCTAGAAAACACTATATTAAAATAGTTATAGTTATTAAAATCACGAATGTGACGTCACTGACATTTCTTTAAATAAAATACTATAAATGACATAATAACTTATAAATGGAAAATATGTCATATATTATAACCTTGAGTGATTATGGATGAAATTTATTTATACAATAACATTTGGTAAAGTGTGAGATTATTTTATAGTCATTATCATATTCTTGTTGCTCTTATTTACTCGATTTTTACCCGATTTAAACATTATCATGGTAACAAAAATTACCAAGGATTCAATTAATATTGTTAAAAAAAATAAAAAGTAGATATTCAAAAAATTTAGACCTTATGAATGAAAAAAAATTATTCATTTTTTAAAATTATATCCACATAATTTGAAAAAATAAATTTAAAATTAATATTGCAGATGGAATGAGAAAACGAGTTTTTAAAGTGAAAATAGTCACAAGTTTACAATGTTTATATATCAAAATAAAATATGGAAATGATTAAAGAGAAAAAATTTGATTATTATATTTATAATTTAATTACATTATTTTAAAACCAATTCAAAATATAATTCTAAATTATAAATTATTTAGATAAAAAGTCAGTTTTCCGTTAAAATATATTATTTTTCTGTATTCATCAAAAAACTAAACTTCTTAGAAAAATATCAAAAAAATGCACCTAATATAATTTTGAAATCATTTATTCAAAACTAATTTTATTTTTTCAATTAAAATTTATAAATGTGTCAAAATTTAGTTTTAAAATAAGTGAACTATTAAAATGTGGAAAATCCACCTTTATAAAATATACAACCTTTTATGTACAATATTGGGTTTGTTCTAATATTTTTCCATTCAAATACATTTGATGAATGTCAAACAGATTATATAATATATAAATTTCATTAACAACATCCACTCATGTTAATTAATATAATATATTAAGATAATATGTCATTGTCACATAAAAACACATCCTTTATATTCAATTTTATTCAATTGGTAACCAATGAATTTATTTTATTTTTTTAAATCATATATTTTCATAAGTAAGTAAATCGTAGTCATACTGTCCAATAAAAAATTTAGGTTATAAAGATCACATTTAAATAATAATATTTAGTTATTCATTTATGTTTGATGTGTTGTATCTTGTACACTATCGTACAAAGTGTTTCCTTTTAAAAACTAAGGATGTTACAAAAATTCTCTTTCATGAATTTGTAAAAATGTAAAAAAATTCAATGTTTTGGAAAAAATAAGAATATTTCATTTAAAACATTTTTTAAAAATTTAATAATCAGTAGAAATTACTTTAAATAATAATATAATAAAATTAAAACATTTTTGAAAACATTATAGTGAAAACATTAACATGAACAAAAAGGGATTTTGGACCAAAGATACAAATATATTAAATTTTCCTTAAAAATCCTTTCAATCTCTTCAGTACTTAAAAAGGGCTAAATGAATTAAAAAAATTATTTTCTAGAATTTATTGGTTTATAATATATGTAATTTTTTTATTCATATGTATATCCTGAAATTTGAGCCTTGAAAAATGTAACCATAAACAATATAGATAGACAATGAGATTGCAATATAAAACATTTAACTAGAGTTCCACTTTCTTCAGAAGTTATATAACCTCTATTATAACGAATATAAATTTTTTATAATTATATAACATAGTCATTAGTATACTTATAATATCATATATAATCTACATTCCACTTTTCAACACCACATTATCAATTATTCTTTAATAAAATTGTCATTTCATGGTGTCCAATGTTTCATTATTCATGAGAGTTTTAGTTTTGATGTTTGGATCTTTATACCTTGATAATGGTTACATAATCTATTTAATACTAATAATGATAATAATATTATATATATTCATCATATACAAATTTAGAGTCTTTCATAAATTGTTAGTGATGAAAAAACTAATTACATTGTTTATGGAGATGGTAGACCGTACGTGTGCATGAACATTGTTTTCATTTTTCAACAGATGAATAGAAAGAGCAGTATATAATAAGTAAAATTTATAGAATCTTTATTATATCATTTATATCATATATATTCATTACATATATCCTTATTACTATCCAAGTATAAAATAAAAAAAAAATCACATACCTTCACAGAGGTGGTAGTCCACACGTACGCACGAGCGACATTATTATTTTCCAATAGATTGGAAGGTAAGATGTTAGATATTATATTATCAATATAGAATCATAATTATATAATAAATATTTTATTTAAATATTAAAACCATTATAATAAATATTAATAAAATATGGTTATGAAAAATGAATTGTAATTCTATGTGGAGATTGTGAGTCGCATGTATGCACGAGCAACACTTTCATTACCATTTTAATGAGAAATAGGGTGGATAATGAGGATTTAATAATCATAAAAAATTATTTATATTAAGGATAATTCATTTAATATTTTATTATAAATACATATATTTATAGGTGGTAAAATAAGAATTAAAAAGAGTGATTAGTTATGTCGATTACGTCTTCATTGAAACAAATCCATTGGATCTCCTCTTAAAGACGTTGTGGTTGTTATTTTGGGGACAACTACACATATATAATGTGTATATGTATGTTTATAAGAGAATTATCTCAGGTTAGGTTGAGTTATAAGGCTAACATTTTTATAAATAGGATAAAGGAGGGGTTTCCTTTTTCTAAAGTAGAGTGAGGATACACTTGGAATTTCTTAAAATACTAAAATATAATAAAGTAATTATCAAAAAAAAGGATTCCAAATGGATTTGAATTTGAATGAAAATATTATTGTGTAAAAATAACCCCAAAAAATAAAATTTATATTGTTTTTTTGTTATTTTAAACCTTATCATTTTGATTAAGCATTTATTAATCATTTTTTGTCTCAATCGTGGAAACAACTATTTAGATATTAAAGGGTTAAGAATGTTTCCATAAAAGAAACAATTTCTCACATATATACCACAATAATTATCTTCATACATATTCCATTTAATTTTCTAAATATAAGATTCTTTTTAATTTTTAATAATCTAATAAAATTTTATTTATTTAAAAATATCTTTAATGTCAATTTTGGAACTATTCATTTAATTTGACTATAAAGACATCAATACAAAGATGGAATTAGAATATAATATTTTATAAAATCCACAATATGACACACACACACACACACATATATATATATAATTTATGGAACACAATAATTTACTTATGAAAGATTATTTTTAATATTTATAATATCATTTATTTTATTTTTCAATAAATTGAATAAATACTTTATCGGATTTACATAAGCGTTTATGAGAAATATTCAATCACTAAAAACCCAAAAAAATTATTATGATAAATAATAATAATATATATTTCAAATACATATTTATAACCAATATTTTCTTCTTTTTATTAATTATATTAATTTTTTTAGATATTAATGTTAAGAGAGTGACATTTTGTATTTATTATTTTCTTTAATTAATATAAACATAAAATTCAATGAAATATGGAATAGAGTACCTATATATTAAACAATTGGATTTTAATGGCCAAAAACCACACATCCATTAGGATAAATGAAATTATTAGATAAATTTTAAAGTCTTATCCCAAAGTTTTAACAATATTTTTTCAATTTTACGCTTAATGAGGAGATAAAAATTTAATTTGGTTAAAATTCATATAGGAAAAAAATTTAAAGGGAAACATTGAAGAAATTTTATCCTCCGGAATTTAAATAAGAAATCTATTTTTAACGATTCAATTTTTATAAGAGATAATAATTCATTTAAAAATAATCACGTAAAGCATGATAACAATTTCTTTTTAGAAAAAATAAAATTTTAAGCATAAAACTAGATTTATTCTTATCCCATTACATGAAAAAACATTATATGAATGTTAATATATTTTATAAAATATAAAATATCTAAATTTCATTCAAATCATTCAACAATAGTGATTAATTTAATTTATTATGATAAAAACACACTGTGCTCCCAAAAATAGTTTTTTTTCCAGAAAAACAACTCCTTTATTTTCAAATGAATTTTATTTTAATTTATTTTTAATTAAAAACAAATGAATTTTGTTTATAAATATATAAAATATAAATTTTTCATATTTTAATTATTTCTACTCATACCCACCAATCCATCAACTATGTGGTAACTATTACATTAAATATTAATGTTTTAATTGTATATCGTGGTTCTTGTAAACTCGGTGTTATGTGTATAGTATGCTATAAAAGAAATAATTTTTTTATAAATTACTATATCATAAAATCTTAGGTTGCCCAGGGTTTTCTCGTGACATCACCTCCCCCTTCCTCTCTCGCAGTCCTAGGTTTTATTTTCCTTTCTTGCTGGTTTGTCTCTCTCACCGATTTTGGAGGTCAGCATTCAGGATGGTGGTTGGTCTGAGGATGACTTTGTATGTCACTGAATTACAGTGGAAGTTACCTTGAAACTCACTGTTCCCCCTCTTCTACTTGTTTTTCTACTCGATTTTTCCTATCGTGCATCTTTCGGTTCAGTTCGGCTCAAATCTGTGGCTGTAATTTTGGAGGTAGGATAGTGGGATTATTGTGACGTGGCCCGTTCTAACAATTTGTTTTTAGCATATTGGTAGCCTTTGATTATTGTTATGTTGTTGATGTGTTCATTATTTTTCAATTTATAATGGTTCGTGCCTAAGCTATAGTTGTGCATCGATGGAAACTGATCCTATTTTTAGTTCGCCTCTGAAGTTGATTTTTTTTAATTTGATTTTGTTTCTTGGAGTTTTCTTTATGTTGGTTTTTGTCTCCATGTAATGGTTTTAATGGGCCACGATCTTATTTTGAGAGATTTGTGGTCCATAGATCAAGGATTTATGCTTCCAGTATTTCTACTAGGGGTTTATCTTGACGAGGTTCTAAGAAGGGAGTTTTCATCAGACCATTGCTATTCAGAATTGTATTTTTGAGAGGGTATGAATTTTTTCATCAGTAATAGGCACTTTCATTTTTTCACGGGATAGCTATCTGAGTAGCAATATTAATATGGAAGCTGAATTTAATGGTTTTTGATTCTTGGGAGTGGATTTCTTCAGGTAGTCTTGAACTAGGATGTCATGATTTTTGTTGATGGGGAATTATTTTTTAAGCCATTGATGTCATGTTGGGTTCCCCCTTCTCCCTTAAAAGGGGGTTTATGCTTTTAATAAAAAATAATTTTCATTTAATGATCATGATCTAGTGGTATGACCTCTGAGTTCAGTGCAAATCGTGAACTTGAGAGACATAATTTGTATGTAACTTGTGATAAGATAAAATCCCTAATTTTTCAAAAATATATAAAGTGACAATATAACTAGGGTAAAATTTATCTTATTTATATATATCATAACCTTCTTTAATGGATAAATTCATAGAAACACTATCTAACCAATTTCGAACTCCAGATCTCACTAACTATTACCATCATAATTTTTTCTATCTTCTCTAAGTTACCTTGAAATACTACTAAGTGGATCTTACAATATCTTCCATTTCCTAAACTAGATCAGATCTGAATAGATTTATTTCTAAAACATTATCCCAACACATTGTAGTTCTACACTTCATTTCATATAGGTATTCATTGAGAGGCATATAAATTCTCAATTGGAATCTATGATTTTAATAGAATTAAACAATATTAATTTATTGATCCCAACCACCTTTGAAATTCATAGAACAAAAAATAAATATATCCTCAAGGGTTTGAATGGTACTCTTAGGTTGAACATATACCTGAGGATGATAAGCAGTGGTAAAAAATATGAATCCAAAGTATTCTGAAGTCTTCTCTATAAATTCATGGTAAAAAATCACATCCCAATCCGATATAATAAAATTTTAAATAGTAAAAATATTAACACTTCCTTAATATATAATTCAGAAATCTAATCAAGATATTAATCTTATCTAATAAAAATTAAGTGTGATAAATTTTTAAGGTGATCGACAACAACCCAAAGAGAATTATGGCTTTTAGATTTTTTGGGTATTCCAGTGAAGAAACCCATTGTGATGCTTTCCCATTTCAATTCTTGTATATTAAATGGTTTTATCATCTCCATATATTGACTTCTATTTCAAATTATTAACTTTATAATATAATGTAATATATCTTTTGAAGCTATTATACTATAAATACTATGTCATATCACTATAGATATTTATAATTCAAGGATTAATAGATAACATTGATATTTGAACTTCATCCAAAAAACCTTCTTTAAATCTGATATGAAAGAAACACATAAATGGATCCGAAGATTTATCATTCCATTAGAATCCTGGTTGAACTTAGAAATATTTCATAAATTCTTCTACATTTCATTTTATTTATTTTGTTCCTATTTAATCATAAATTAGAAATATGGTTTATCAATCATTTGAGAAAATAATAAATATCTCCTTCCTTTAATATTTCATTATTCATCCTTTAAAAATATTTAATATTGGATGTTTTTCAATCCTCATCATAGATAACCAATCATGATCCTTTTTAACAGAGATCATCTTCCACTATATTCACTTTACCATGGTGGTAATTTAAATATCATTTATAATATTTATTCAACTACATCCATCTTCTCTTGAACATATTCATCATTTTTTGATTGAATATATAATTTAAATTTAATGATATGTATATATTCCACACCTTTCCTGGGAACAATGAAGCCTCCATAAATTCTATGAAAGATTTACTACAGCTAACTCTAAGTCATTAATTGGGTAATTTTCCTCACGAACCTTAAATTGTCAAGAGGAAAAAGACACCACCATATCATATTTTTTGAAGAAAATTCTAGACCATTATTGTATTAATCATTATAGATCATAAACACTTTTATACTATAAGGTAATGATAGTAAAGATGCGCTGAATAACCTTATCTTTAGTTCCTTGAAATTTCCATCACCATTATATGTACGTCTAATGGAGCTCATCTCCATTCTGACTTAACTTAGTGAGTTTATTAGAAATCCATGATAAATTATCCAAAAATCACTGATTATATAAAAAAACCAAGAAAACTATAGATCTAAGTCATAGTGGTTGGTATGAGCTAACATTAAATAAGTTCCATCTTTTATGGATCCACTTATATACCATAACTTGAAATTATATGAACAAAAAAAAAACATTTTTTAGAAAAAAATTATAATTTTTAAAATTTTCATATATCTTATCCTTCCTTAGGGTATTTAGTACAATTTTCAAGTGATCTTCATGAAATTACTTTCAATTTCAATATATAATAATTTCATCTGTAAATAGTACCTCAAAATGATCAAGGTAATATCTAATGACTATATTCATTAAATTTATGAAGATAATAGGGGAATTGATAATACCAAATGTAATAAATAAATATTCATAGTGTCCATATCGTGTATGAAATAAAATCTTTAGTATATCCTCCTTTACGACTCTTAATTTATGATATCAAGATTGAATATATATATTGGAAAAGTATTGAGATATGCACAATTGATAAATCAGGCCATCAATACGAGGAAGTGGATAATCATTATTCAATGTGATCTTGATATGTTCACAATAATCAATTTAGAGCCTCCTTGATCCATCCTTCTTAACAAAAAGAATAGGTTTAATGTTTATTTTCAATATAAATTAATATTTTTTGTGATGAAAATTTATTTTTAATTTTTAGTGATGAAATAATTACTATAAATGCATACGTAAGACTAAAAAAGTGATTGAGAAAGTAGTAGAAAAATCAAGAAAACGATTTTAAAAACTCTAAAAGTAATATTTTAGGGTGATTTTAAGTTGAACATAAATTTTAAAGATATATATAACATATTATATATGTTTATAGGTTCATGTTTTAATTATTTTATAGTCAAGTTGTGTTTAAATTCAAATTATGAAAATAGTTCTTAAATTGAAATTAATATCATTTTACTATTAATATATTTTATTAAATTACTTAAAAAAATAAAAAAATTCAATATGACATATACGATGATAAATGTTATAAATTGGCCATTTATGATCCAATTTTTATCTTATAAGTAAAACTATAACCCTTAAATATTAAAAATATCAATTACCATTGTTAATATTAAAATTATATAACCAAAGGGGGAAACTATGTTATTGAGTTAAATGATATATAATTCTATAAGTATATTTTTATGATCATATTAATACCATATATTCATTATATTTTAATTCATATCATTTCTAACCATTTTACATGAGATAGACACATATTATATTATAATAATTTATGTGTTTCCAAAAATGAAAATAAGTATATTTTATAATAAACAATGTTTTATTGAATGATTTAAAATGAATAAAAACCATGTATTTTGAAAAGTTAATCAGAAATGATTTAGAATATTATCCATATCCTATTTATCGGTCAATTTTCCTTTTATAGAAACTTTTTGACCCTAAAGATTAAAAAACATTGATTTCACGATAATTTTTAAAAGGGTTAACATAGGCTTAAAACTAATAGATTAGGGTGAAATGACAACCAAATCGTGTCCAAATTTTATTTATTGAGATTATTTAGACTAATAATAATATTATATTTTAATTAAATCAACTTTATTCTAATTTTCAATGAAATTTATTTTAATTATTTAAGTAATTCCTAGAGTGAGCCTTACCTCACTTAGTAAAGGCAACTTCCTCTCTTTCATTAATCACAATGCTTGATAATTATATATCAACAAAAAACTACCCAATTATAATATAAATATCCATAATTATGAATTATAAGTGATTTAATTCATAAAATACCATTCTAAGTGTCCCTAAGAAGATATATAAAGGAGGAGTATTAAAGAACAAGTAATCCTATTAACCATCCTCTTTCAATTTATTTATTCTCCTACCTACCCTAAATACATGTTTTCCATTATAAAATTATTAATTAATTTAATAAATTTAATAATTTATTATTTTTATGATTTAATTACCATAAACCACCTTCTTTCTATACACTAAACAATGATAACATCTCTCATGAGTACTTTTTGGAAAATGACATATACAAAGAAATGTGATTCATTTTATTATTTTTGAAATTTTTGGGTTGAGCCCCTTTATTTAAGAAAATAAAAGAGAAAAAAAGACAAAAAAATAGGGGATTGGAAAGGGGTTAGACAAAGAAAACCTCCCCTCATTCAAAACAAAAAACAAATCAAGCGAACATCAAATATCATAGTACAATGGATTAAAATTATTAAAATATTCCCAGTCAGAATAATATTTGATGGATCTATAGTACTTAGCCTGAGTCCTCTTCCAATTAGATAATGATTTTGTTTACATAGTGGGATTGAGATGAGAATAATCCTTCCATGGTTTGGATTTATTTGTAGGAATGTGATTTATTTTTCATTTATGTTTTACATGGATGGTAATAAGGATAAATTTTATGAATATATAGGATATAAAAATGATTCTAGAAATATGAATTATAATTTACCCTTTTTTCAATCCACTTTGAAAAATTAAAACATTGTTCATCCGTATATACAGTATACCATCACCATAAAAGGTTTAATTAATTTTTCTATCTCTATATTTTTATATTAATATATATATATATATATATAATGAAAATATATAATATTTATATCATGGTTAAAATTTTTGATATAAGGTAACCATGATCAAATTATAAGGACTAGAACTACCAAATTAAAACTCTCATGAAAAATAAAATACTTAACACTTGTAAATGACATTTTAAATAAGGATTTATTAATAAATGGTAGTTAAAATTTGAAAAATGAATAATATATGTTATTATAATTCTGTAAATTATTTTTTTATAGAAGTGTAATAAATTAAAATGTATTATATAGGAGGTTATATGACTTTCAAAGCAAGTTGAACTTGAGGTAAGGATTTCTCATATCACTTTTATTATTGTGAGACTTATTCTATATTCACCATTCATTTAATTTGTGTGGTGTAAAAAAACTCTTGAATGTTATCATAATTATTTAATAAATATTTTGGGGATTTAAAACACTAATTTTTTACCTCTTTCACGTGGTTTTGAAACAAAGATTAATAAAGTTGTATGGATTTTATGTTACAATATCATTCTTTACTAAGATTATTTATGATTAAGACTCAGACGATGAAATTTTATGATCTACCTCACATAAAACTCATAAATTTTATTATAACATGATTATTTATTGAGATTACATGTTGTCCTTTCATTTTTCTATCTTTAAGCTCTCAATATACAAATATGATATTTTTAAGGAAAACTGAATTTATTTCTATCCCTGATCAAAAATAATTTTTCTTCTATGTCCATGTTTTTAATATTATAAATAATGATTTTGACTATTCTAAAATGGTTGTTAAAATTCATTTTTAATTATTTTTTACTTTTTATAAAATTTTTAAAAAAGAATCATTTTTCCTTTTATAAAAGAGGTGCTTTTTACCAATGGTGTGATAAAAATCTTTTCTTTAACACGTATAAAAAGAATGAAATTTCCCACCGTCATGACTTCTCAATTTATGGAGGATTAATTTTAATTTTCCATGATTATTTTTACATAAAATGTTTTCTTTAATATACTATAATTATTTTTATATTCAATAATTGATTTCAAAATGAGAAGTCTATTTTTATCAAGTGATATTATAGAGTTCTTTTAATGGAATTTTTCTCTAAGATAACATCCTTTAATGTTATATATGTTTTACTAGAGATATGATCCAATGTTACCCTCCTTATTATATCAATGGATGGTTTATAGTTATGATTATGATATTTTTGTGAAACCTATTTTATGAACTTGGGTTATTCTATAATAAATTATTAAAATGTTTATGAAACCCATTTTCTTTTCCCCACATTATGTTATGATGTATTGTTATAATTTTTATGAAACCCATTTCTATTCCTTGAGTTATGTTGTATGATGATTTTTTATGATCTTATGGAAGACATACGAATAGATTTTGATTATGTGAATGGTGGGGCTGAAATTATTTATCCCTCTAATTTAATGGGAAAAGATGGACATCTCATGAGATAATAAGGAATTTAATAGGGAGTGAACCTAGTTCTATTAGGGAATCTATCCACTATGATAGTCTTGGGAGTGAACTTTGAATAAGGATATGATGGAATGGGGAGTGATCCGAATCCACTATGAAAAACATAAAAGTTTTACTTAACTAAATAAATGATTTCTATACTTATGTGTATACCAATAAATTATGTCTTATGCTAATAATATGCTCACATATCTCAAGTTATTTTATTCTATTATAAATCTTGTTTTACGATCGTATATTATTTATGACATGACTCAATATTTTGTTATATGATATATAAGGTATGGTTTTAAAATATTAATCTCATGTCCTCAACTCCTTATAATTATGTTTTTCTTAAGTGTTCATTAATATCTCCCTTGTTTAAACTTACTAAGCTTCTAAACCACCCATTATTATCTTTTCTTTTCTCCCAGTTAGGAAGAAAAGTTTTAAGTATGGTATGTCTTAGATGGGTGAGGGTGTTGTTGATGAACCCAAAAGGGGCACAACATCAATTAGGGTTTTCTTTTCCACCACCTTCCTCTACTTGGCCTCATGTGGATGTGCCTCCCCCAGTCATTTCATTTCTTACCTATGATCTCAAAGTAAATTATATGGTGAATTTGAACGTTTGTATCTAGTCTCGATGCCCACCCATCTCGCACCCCGGTAGAGGCTTTAATATGTTCCCTTCACTGATGAAATTTTGAGCTTCATCCACCTTCAATTTTTGTTATATTTCTCTGCTTGTTGGTAGGATCGCCGTGTCATACATTTTGTCAGGTCATCTTAGGGGTCTTCCATAGAGGACTTATCAGTGTTCTATGGAGGTGATTCTAGACCTAGGGGGCGCTACACTGCTTCCCTTTCTCAATGGAATCCAAGTGTTTTCCGGTGTTTTTAACGGAAGAGGGTGTGGGTCAATTTCCCATTGAATATAGAGGTTGATATCCACTGAGGGTTCGTGTGGTCGGTCCTCTTAACATTTTAGTGAAGGTCTTGTGGTAGAAGCCTACTACAAGGGCTTGGGTAAGTTTGTTATAGTCTCTTTTAGTAGATTTGATGGTAGAAACGAGTTCTATAGTTCTAGTTCGGTTCATTTCTGATGAGGAATCCTTCTGGCATTGGATCATTCGGGAGGGTGTTTTGTGGTGACTATTGTGATCCTTTATGATTGTTAAATTCATGAATTGGTTCGATTATAATCTCCTTGTTGTTGCGAATCTACTTTTTGAACTATTTCAGTGGTCTCTTCTTCTGTGTGGCCAGGGGTTCAAGGGTTCTATGCTTCCAGATCTTCTTCAAGGCTACCCTAGATGAGGTTTAGAGCTAATATATTTCACCTAATCATGGCTATATGGAATTGGATTTTTAAGAGGGTATGTCTTTTTCCATCGGTGTCAAGCTCATAAATCTTTGCATGGGATAACTAGTTGAGCATCGATGGGAGGGTGGATTTTGGACTAATTGTTTTTTATGCTGGAGAGACGATACCCTTGTTGATTTGATCCAGTTTTGTAGATTTTTGTCCTTTAGGGCACTATTTAATGTCTTAAGTCTTTTAAGTCATGTTGGTTTCCCCCTCATCCCTTAAAAGGGGGTTTATGATAATAATAAAAAAAATTAATTTTTATTCAAGAAGGGTGTTACTTAAGAAGATCTTAGTGGAATATTAGATAGATATCTTATGAATAAGTTGTTTGCAAATCTATGTTTCCAAATAATCTAAATCTATTTGATTCTAGTATGGATTGTAATATTATTTTTTGTATATTTCTATAATAATATATAATATTTATGCGTGAAATGTATTGGTCACTATATTTGGAATCATATGAGGGTTTAGTAAATATTGGGATATTAATATTATAAAAGTTTTTTTGAAAACCATGGGGATAATAACAACTATAGGATATCATCCAAATGTTATGGTAAGATAATGATTGTGTGGGTTTTTAAGTAATGTATCCCTGTCAGGAAACTAAAACTGGATATGATTTTGGAACAGATGTATCTAGGGGTAATAATCCTGAAAAAGTTGGTTAAATTACATAGAGGACATCATTGAAGTACCCAATGAGTGCGCCCTTACTACACAACTGGTTTGAAACTCCCAGTTTATATTCTTGGTTTAACTCACATTTTCCTCATAAACCAGTATAAAGGATTTTAATAGATTATAACCAAGGATGTACTTGGTTAAATATAAGGTTTTATAGTTTTAAAATAAGGTGTCATGATTTTGATAACCTATTAATTATTTTTTTATGATTATATGTTTCCAAACAATGACTATGGTTTTTCATGATATACCTTTTAGTTTTATTCAATGGATGGAACTAGTAGGATTTATGTTAATAGAGAATTTGATAGAAAATATAATGATTTTCCTCTAAGAAACCAAATGAAACAAGAGTTAGAAGATGAAATTTTTTTATTATGAATAATCATATATATTATTATATTATTTAGAATATCAACTTTTGTGAGTTTCCTGAAACACCTAATAAGATAAAAATGGACCTTCAGGAAGACCATATAGGGAATAAGATTAAACTTCATAGATTTCATGTATATGGGAAGAACCACGTAGTGAAATGTCTTAAAAGAATCATAAGATGTTTTATATGTGGCATAGAAGGGCTTAGAGAAAGTAATTATGGAGGAAAAATGAAAATTTATATGGATATAAATGAAGTTCATCCTACGGTACCATTTATAGTTCAATGTCTTATGTGTGGGGGATATATGAATTATTCAATCCAATGACCTAATCAAAGGGTTAACTCTTATACTAAGGAAGAACTTATGATATTATAATTTTTAAGTCGAAGGATTGATGTGTTTATATATTTGGATTCTATATTTATGTTTTAGAAGTGTTCTATAAATGATAGTTTCAATATAACAATCAAGAAACTCTAAGAATTATTGTATAGTAATTTTTCTTTAAGTATTTGAAAACATATGTTTAATGGTTCTAATATTATCATAATAATTTATTTAGTGGTAATGTGATAGTGATTAGTTCGTATAAATATAAAAATTGAAATTTGTGAATTAAATGGGATAATATTGGTAACCTTGAAATTGGTTAGAGAATTAGTTCATATTTGATGAGTATTTTAAGGTTATTTATGATTTAGGGTTATTTACTAAATGATCTAAATGAAAACTTTCATATTATTGTGGAAATTTTGGAGAAAAATGTTTTATTTCATCATAAAAAGGATTATACATTTTGTATATTTTATTACCTTATTGTTACCAATTTTTTTTAATATTTAATGAAAACAGGAATAAATTGTTATCATTTTGGGGATTATTTAATCTTTTAGATGTTTATTTTAGTTCTTCATGAATGAAAAAATTATCTTGAATTTCCACCATTTAGAGAAAAAGATGATATTTTGGTGGAAATTGTTTAAAGAAGGAAATTATATTTTTTTATGTAAGTATATTTCCTTATGTTATAAGTCTAGATGGTAAAATAATTCATCAAATATAGGAAAAATATCTTGAAAAAAATTGTTTTATTATATTCATTTTTGATGAATCAATAGTCTTTTTCAGTCCTCATTGATTTCAGTTTTGTTGGGTCAATGAATTTCTCATGATCATTCAAACTGTTGTGATAAATGTTCATTGTCACTCTCTATCATTTTTTAATCATTGATTATTTTATTTTATGTTTATATTTTCAATTAGAAAAAATGTTATTCTTTTTTGGAAACCTAGTTATAGGTGATCTTAGATGACCTTTGTATTTTTTCCCCTCTTATTAAGAGGAATTTTTATTAACCCTTTTTATGATGTAGGTTTTGAACAAAATAATTTTTAAATATCAAACCGTAAATTCCTAAGAACAAGTATAAATTGTGAGAATGTTATTTATTTAAGTGTGTGGGGGGGGGGGGGGTAATGTAAAACCCTGAGATTGTAAAATAACAATATATTTGACAGTGTATACAACATGGAACACCAAGCTTTAATGAACCACAATATTTTATTTTAAGACCATTATAACATAGCTGTTGAATTAGAAGGTATGAATAAAATATTTTGAATTATGAAATATATATAAAGTTCTTAATAAAAAAATTTTATTGAAAAATTCTTTGAAAAAAAGCACTCAATTTTTAGAAAAGTTGTTTTATTCTTCAAAATAGAATTTGACAGAAAATAATTTTTATTGCACTTTTTGAGAGAATAGATCAATTAATTTCTATAACTTTTAGAAATTTTATTTTATAAAAAAAAATATTTTTTTAAAATCATAACGTTAAAATTTGCATAGTGATTTTGTTTTAGAATTTTTTCTAAAAGTTTTATTTCTCAGCAATAAGTTAAAATTGTTAATTTTTATTGAAACCCATATTTTATTTCTAAAATTTACAAAGTAAAATTTGGTTCTATGGTTTCGAAATAAAACTAGTTCTCTTATATTATGAATAATAAAATCAATTGGAATCAATTTTATGGTTAAATGTTTTATAAAAATATTTTTATACATAAAAGGAATTCTAAAAAATAGTTTTTCATCACTCTTTGTAAAATAAATTTTAAATTAAATTATGCCACTTCTATGAATTGAATACAAAAAAATGGATTCTATATTTGGAATCATGAGAATAAAACTTGGAAAATATAACCCTTTTATTTTTTCATTGTGAATAGCAACCATTGAAAATTTGTATTACCATGATAAAAGTAAAATTGGTTAATTAGGGTTGAAACAAATATGATAAGGATTAAAATTAATTAAAAAACATTCATTTATTTTATTCAATGATTCTATTTTCTCCAGAATCATCCAGACATATAAAATATGGAATTTTGATTCTATTTGGATTTTTTTAACTTTATAATATTTAAGTAAAATATAAATTAAAAAAATTCAACTTTATTTCTTTTAATATTTATAATATTTTGTGAAAAGAATAAAAAATAATGTTTAATTATATTTTTTTATTTTAAATATGAATTTAATTTTTAATTATTGTATGTTTTTAGTTTTTAGTGATTAAATAATTATCTTAAATGGTCACGCAACAAAGACACAATGACTTTGTAAGTAGTAGAAAAATCATGTAAATGATTTCAAAAACTAAAAAAATTAATATTGGGTGAGTTAAACTATCACATGAATTTATAACATAAATTTAAAAAATTAGAGATGAATTAATGTTATATATACAATTTTGATTACTGTCATGTTTTTTAAAGTTAAATTTTGTAATTAGTTCTTAAAATGACATTAATAGTATTTAATGTTAAATATATGTTTTAAAATTGTTTAAAAATCATAAAAATATTAAAATATTAAAATAATAACTATAAATGGTAAATAATATAATAAATTGGCCATTTATGAGCCAATTGATTCATTATAAGTAAACTTTTTACCATTTAATATTTAAAATTCATTAACATGGTTAAGATTTAAATTGGATAAATATGAGGTGAAACCAAAAGGGAAGTTTTAAAAATGATATCTGAACCTGTAAATTTTTTTTCATGATTATATTAAAACCATATATTATTTATATTATAATATATTTCATTTTTAAATCATTTTATACGAGTGAGACACATATTATCTTATAATATTTCATGTATTTCCAAAAATAAAATTTATGATATTTCATAATAATAATAATTTATTAAATGATTTAAAAGTCATGAAAATATTATATTTGTATAATTTAATGATATATGGTTGATAATATCAACCACAGTTAATTTATGGGATAATTTTCCTTTTGTTTTCACATTTTTATCCTTAAGAGTAAACAAGATTTGATACCACAGTAACTGTCAAAAGGGTTAACGAAGGGTTAAAACTAAGATATAAGGGTAAAAAAAATTGTCCCAATGTTGTTTTAATAGATTATTTTGACTCATAATAATATTATGTTTTATTATATTAATTTGGATCCATTTTTCCCTAAAAATTAATTTAATACTTCAAAAAAAATCTAAGAGTGCCCCTCCACTCACAATAAAAGAAAAATCCTATCATTTATTATTCACAATGTTTAATCTTTATATCTCAAAAATGAACCAATTTTTATTATAAACTTCAATATTAAAAAATTATAAGTTTTGGTATTCTTAAAATACAATTTAAATGGTCCTTAAGAAGGATTCTAAAGAAGGCCTACCGAAGAAGAGATAATCATCTTACTCAACATCTCTCAATTAATTTCTTCTTATAACTACTCTAAATCCATTATATCAATTATAAAATAACTAATTAAGTATCTTAAATACAAATAATTAGTATTATCATTATGTAATTACCATAATTTATCTTTTTTCCAGAATTTAGAAAATGATAATGTCACCGATGTGTACGTGTGGACTACTACCTCCACAAAGTGATGTGATTTATTTTTCATTTATATTATACATGGATATAAAACATGATAAATTTATTGAATATATATGATATAGTAATTATTATTTAAATTTTAATAACTATCTACTTTTTTCTTTCATCCGTCAAAAAATGACAACAACATTCATGCATACGTACGGCCCACCACCTGCATGAATTATGTAATTCATTTTTATATCTCTAAATTTTATGTATGAATATAAATATATATTTATATAATTAATATATATGATATTTCTATCATGTTTAATATTTTTTAGTTGTTTTAACCATAATAAAAGTACAAAGAAAAAACTACAGAACCAAAAATCTCATGAAAAATGAAATAGTTATAACTTGGAAATGACTGTTTTAATAATGAATTATTAGTAAATGGGAGTTAAAATGTTATTAGTAGATAAAATATGATATTATAATTATTTAAATGATTCTTTTATATAATTATAATTAATTGAAATTTATTATAATAGAGTTTAGATCACTTACGAAGAAAGTTGAACGTGAGGCTTGAGGTTAGAGTTTCTCATTTTACTTTTATTTTGGTGATACTTATGCCATATTAACATTTTCTTTTTTTCATGTGGTGTACATAATTATCATGGATTTATTTTATGATTATTTGAATAAAATTATGGGGATTAAAAATCCATCTATTGTTCTATATTTTATGATATATTGGTATAGAGATTACCAAAGGATTAATAGTTTTATGTCAAATCTCATTGGTTAAAGGGATTGTTTATAATTATGTTTCCAATGATAAAATTTTAGGATAGAACTCTCAAGTAACTCATTAATTTTATTCACCTATGGTTTTTTTAAATTTTATGTTTTCTTTAAATTTTACTATCTTTAATTACTCAAGATACCTATAGAATAGTTTTAAGGAAAATCGTCTTATTTATCTCTTTTTTTTATTGTAATTTATCTTTTATGTCCATGTTTTAAATGATTTCAAGAATGATTTTGACTAATCTAAAATTATTATTTCAATTCATTTTTACCCATGGTATAATTTTTATATTAATTTATAAAAATAAACTTCTTCTCCCTTTTTTAGTGAGGTACTTTTTTGTGAAGGTGTGAATAGAATATTTTCTTAAACATATACAATATGAAAAAAATTTACCTCCATCATGACAATCAATGTTTTAAATATTTAATTAAAGGATTCAATGATTAATTTAAAATAAATTTTTTCATTAATATTTTAGAAATATTTGGATTTTAAATAAGTTATTTCAAAATGAAAATAGTATTTTCCACAATAAATATTCCATATATCTTTTATAATAATTTTCATCTACAATAACATATTTTAATGTTATATATGTTTCGTTAGGGATATGATCCAATGATACCATTATTATTCATTATCTAGGTGGTTTTTGATTTATTGATGTGATTTTTATGAAACCTATTTTCTTTTCCATGGGTTATTTTGTGATTACTTATTGAAAGGTTAAGGAAACCCATTTTTTTCCATGGGTTATTCTATGATGAATTATTGTAATTTTTATAAAACCCATTTATTTTTGATTGTTTATGATATATGATGGATGTTTTATGATATCATGGATCACATATAAATGATTATTATTATGTTATGGGTGTCCCCGTAATTATATATCTCTCCAAATAATTGGGAAAATATGAATATCTCATGAGTTAATAAGGATAAAAATGGAGAGTGAACCTATTTCAGTATGGGACTTGGTCTACTAGGATAGTCAAGGGAGTGAACATTGGCTAAGGATATAATAGAAATGGGAGTGAACCCAGTCCACTATAATATCCATGAAAGTGATACTTGACTAAATAATTATTTCGATGCTTATGTGTATCCCAAAAGCATATTCTTTATGCCAATGTTATTCTCTCACAACTTATGATCTTAGATTCCTTTATAACTCATGTCTTATGAGAAGTCATGCTTTATTCCATGACTCAATATTTTTATATATGATATGAGGGGTATGTTTTTAAAATGTCAATATCATTCCCACTTACCCTTATGATCATGATATGTTTAAGTTATCCCTAATATATCCCTTGTTTACCCTTATTCAGTATATGATATCACCATTTCTTATGATTTTCCCCAAATTGTAAAGAAATGTATTAGGTATGATATGTATAATATGGGTGTTGGTTATGAAAATATTAGTAGGATATGATATTGATATATTATGAAGCATTATTTTATGTATCCATTTTTTCAAAGACATTAAACATATATAATTATATCATGTATTATAATTTTATATATTAAATATTAATCTAATAAGATGTAATATTTATGTATAAAAAGTAAAGGTCACTATAATGCACCCCTTGTATACCAAATGTATAGTGTATGAGACACTATGTGGTATAATTCTTAGGCCATCCACTACACCAAAAAATATTTTATGCATCATGAGCAAATGTTTTATCTCAATACAAGAAGCATACTCCCATAAATAACTAAAAGATATAATAATCCTTGAAGAGGATATATTAGAGATAACTAAAAGTCATAATTTGAGAGCTTAATGATCATTTCACTTAATGTAATTATGCAACCAAAATTGATGAATGATAAAGTGGATAAAATATTGTCTATAAGATGATATATTTTATATTATAAAAAACTTTTAATAATTCTCAACAGAACCCTACATATGTACCTATCTAAAAATATTAGATATGACCGAATTCCATATCAGCCTTATTTTAACTACACTTTTTGGGTTATATTTAACTAATTACATCATTATATAGTTAATTCAATTTTACATTTTAACCCCTAATAAAACTCTCCCACAATACTCTTTAGTGAGTAACATTTATAAATGGAGACAGTTTGAATAATGATGAGACTTAAGAAACATATTACCAATGTTTAACTTTGTACCTTCACAACATCAAATTCCATGATGTTAATAAATATTATTATCTATTTAGGACATTTTTAAGATCATTATCATCATTATCCTTAGAACCTATTGCATTAAAAATTTCCTCAAAATATATTTTGTGACTAATATAACTATTTACATCAACCTTTACTAACATACTATAAACCTTTTAGGATATAAAGTTATGTCAAATTTTATATACTAAAATATTCTTTTTGTAAACTTTTAGCTTCTTTATGTCCAAAAATACACTCTATAGACTCTCAGAAACCATATTCTCTTTATAATATAAGGCCAAGTCTCTAAAAAATAAATTTTTAGGATATATAATTAATTTTATATTAGGGTAATATTTAAAAAATAAACTATTTTACCCATAATAAATATGGTATTCAATGTTTTTGGAAAATTTTCTTGAAAAAAATATAATTCATTTAAATATTCTATTTAAGGGTAGTGGAAACATATCCCACATATTTAAAAAAATACCAGGATAAACTCTATTATACCATATGAAACTACTTTTATATTTATTTTATTTTCAAACATATTATAAAATTTGATTAATGATAAAATATGTGTATTAAATCTATCATAACATCGGTTTATTTTAAAAATAATTATCTAATCATATAATATAAATAAGACTAAAATATATATCAATTATATAGATCTATCTAAGCATGATATATTCTTTTACATTCAAATATTTGATTCAATAAACACTTATTTCATCATCTAAATGAAAACCAAATTGTTCATTAATTTTTACATACATTTTGAATTCCTATATATTTATAACACCTATAAAACATGCATTTCGAATCATATACCCATTCAAAATTGATTAATTTGTTTCCATAACACTGATACATGATATGGAATTTGTAATGTGTTTTATAATCCTATTTTATGTATATCAGATAATTCCATCCCATGAAAAAAATATGCTACCTTCTTTACTTTTCATTTTGTTTTTAATGACCATGAATGGTTATTATTAAGAAACATTATTGAATTATCCAACAAAATTTTATTTATCCAATTTTAACCCTTACCAACTTTTACTATGGATACGTCACTAGAACCTAGATATCTAATGTATAGTATCCTTAACCCACAATTCTAGATTTAACTAAAAAAATGTAGTTTATTTTAGGGACACAATCCTTTTAGACATATTATTATATGATTTGAAGCATAATTATATAGGAAATTCAAACCAAGGATAATGAAATATAGTGTCTTTGGAAGACTAGGTACATGATTAGAACATATGAAACGAAAAAAAAACTTTTATTTAATCTTCATAATGATATTTTAATCCCCTTTGAGATCATATAACTATATAGGATAACCTGGGGAATACATAGATAAGATATATGATCTAAAAATCCAAATAATGGAACAAACATGGGAATAAAATAGTAACATATGAGTTAGAAGACATTACATGATAACATAAAAGGAACAGATCATGAATAAACATATGGATGAATAACATATAGAAAATAGAATCATATGATAATGAAAATAATTAAATGTGCTAGAAACATATAACATAAAAAAACATGGCTCAAGTCTAAATTATAAGACTACATCACATGGTGGACTAAGTCCCAAGATGAATTAGGTTTACTCTCCAATCCCATATATGACATCTCGCGAGACTAAGTATTACCCAATTAATTAGATTACTATATGGGTTCACCAATCATAAAAGTTTCATGAATATATTTTCTACATGAATAATCCAGCATAGGGAATAAACATAAGGGTTACCCATGAAAAGAAATGAGTTTTGTAGTCATGTTACAAGGCGTAAACATATGGCATTTGATAATGGTACCCATGAAATGGGGAATAAAATAATTCATGTACTTTAAAAAAGAAAATTGAATAATATATAATGAATAAATAAGTCTAACTCAAGTGAAAGCATGAAAAATAGTGGCCAGGTAACTTTATAGATGTGTCACTTAAGCATAACATTAGGGAAACAAATGAAGAGTTTTCTAAGATTATAAAATAATTATTATTTGTATAAAATAAAAAAAGAAATAAATATGGGGTTTCATTATAATATGAGTTATTTTAAAAAAATAATGGTTCCTTAAATAATTTTTTGTATTGTACTTTAAAAGGGGTAAGAAACATAGAATTTGTCTTTTAATCAGGTATGCTTATCGATAAGAACTCAAAGGGAACCTTTCAAAATATGTTCTTCCCCACAAAATAAAACTAAATTGAGATATATGAACAAGTTTGTAATATCTAAAAATAAAATATGATAATTATATAATAAAAAGAAGAAATTAATTGGGGTAAATATAGAGAAAGAATAACCCAAAGGGAAAAAATAGTGGCTCGAAGAGATCCCTTACCACATGTCGTAATACATTCTACACTTTCTATTAATGTGATGGATTATAAAATTAGACTCATTAATTACATAATCTATAATCTCTTATAGATGTATTTGATTTATTACAATTTTAATAAGTTTATTTGTTACCATTTCGATGAGTTTTAATGTTCAATTTATTCATTAGCATTCATTTTCATGGTTTCATGATCCATTCACTTTCATATAATTATAAAAGTTATTAATTTTTTTGAATAATTATCCAGTAGTGAAATAAATTGTTATTAATTCACATAATAATGTATAAATGGTTTTGTATATCATTTTATTATAGTATGAGAATGATTCATTTGATAAAATGTAAATGATAAATGTATAGTTTATTTTGGTGGTTTTTCTGAGCATCACGAACTAGTTTTGTTTTATTTGATATTATGTCTATCTGTTCATTCCAAAAAATGAAAAAAGTTATAATATACATATTAAAATCCAATTTAACAATAATAATAGTTTTTTTACTAGATAATAATGTGGTAATAGAAAATTAAAAATCATTATCCATGGAGATAATAAACCTCCATAATTTTGATAATGGTTTTTTTTCTTTGAAAAAGAGGACACGAGAAAAGTGGTGGAAAAAAGATATTAAAATAGAAATATAAAATTATAGTATATAAATGATATAAGATTTATTATTCTTTTATGGATAAAGGAGTTGAGGAGAAGGTACAAAAAGAAATGAAATTAAAAGAGATGGTTTGAGAAAATTTCCTTTTTAATATCACCTCCTTGAAGGAACACTTAAGGAGCATGAAATTAGAATTATTTTGAGGCCAAAAGATCTTGGACATGGGTAAGAGTCTTGGGAAAATAATTTGAGAGAATATTAACAAGAAATAAGGCTTATAAGTTTTTAGTAGAAGGGGTTGTGATGGGTGGTATTTATAGGGGTGAGAGGGGTGTTTTGATTTGTATATTCATTAGTTTATTATTTTGTTTCAAGAATTTGAATAGTATTGATTAATAACACTAAATATAGTCAATTTTTCAAGAGAGTTCAAAATATGGGTGATTAAATCTTCTATGACTAAAAAATTAATGTATTTTTCTTATAACTTGAGTACCTTAAATTATTATATTTCATTATTCACCAAAATTTTATCAATTTTATAACATTCAAAAAACTTCACCTTAATCATTTTATAACATGTAGATTCCAAAAATTGAATCGATTTTATGAAAATAATTTTCTGAATATTATAAATTTAATTTTTAAATAAAATCATGATTTATTTGAAAAATACTGATTTTAAAATTATAATCGATTTCTTGACCCTTTGAAAAATAAATTGAGGTCACATACAATTGTATTATTAATATAAAACAATAAAATACTAATTTATGAATATATTTTACAAAAAAAAAATTCTTTTAAACCATTTTTTGATTAAAAATTTATAAATAAAAATTTATGTTTTACATAAAACTAAGACATAGTTAATCATTTTTAAAACATTTATTTACTTATAACATCATATAAATATATCATTTTATTAATTATAAAATTATTAATGTTATTTTATAATTTAATAGGTTATATTATTATTATAATTTCCATATTATTATTCCAAAAAGTCTTAATACTTTTCCAATGATCAGATTTAAAAAAGTCATATAGGATCCTTAATTTCTATAAACACCACTTGTTTCATTCATTATTTATTCACTTATACTTTACATCAGGGTTATGTATTTTTATTTTCAAAATTAATATTTTATTATTATCATTATTTTTTATTTATACATCTTTGTTCATGAGAGTGGTCATTCTAGTAGATCGAGTTGATCCCAATTTTCCCATTCTTATTATCTTATTTTATATTTCTTGTACCACTATATTATTTCGAATTCTTGTTGGTTTATTTTCTGACTAATGTGTCATTATTAATTTCTATGAATAATGTTTTTTTGGGTTCTCTATGTTATGTATTTATTTTATGACATAATTATAAGATGTAAATTCCATTAATAAAATTCAAAGTCATTACAACATGCACAATTTATCAATCCTTAACACATTGAGAAATATAGGGTAAAAATTTCTTGATCTCGTTCATCTTGTTGGAAAATATTCATAAGAATGGATTCCATATCTATAATAATTCATAAATCATATATGTCAAAGTCATTAATGTATTCAATTATGATGAAAATATATGATTAGAGACTAATATAACTTCTTTCATTATACTTTTATTCTTTTTAATCCTCATGTGAATTCATCTTTGCTTCTCATAAATATCTAGATTCACTTTTTAACCTAATTAAAAATTTGGTTACTCAAGAAAGTGGTTTCTCCATCACAAAACAAACTTCTTTTTATCATGAAATTGTTTTATGTTTCTATATCTATTTAAGAAGTTGCTTTCATTAATGTTATTCCCTCTAAATATTGATCTTGAAGTTATAATAGATAATTATATTTCCATCAATTTTAAAAAAATATTTTATTATATGATTATCATCTTTTATATTCATTTTTTAAAAACTATTATTAAATGTACTCCCATTAAAATGATGACTCCTTTTAAACCCATCCTATAAATTTTTTCCCCATGATCAATATTTCATCATAACATACACAAGTTAAGCATGTAAATTACCTATTACCATATCTTATAGAAAATAATTTAAACTATATAATAAATGAATATAAGATATTTGAGTGGATAAGCCTTTACCACAATATATCATATTTGTTCACTCAACTATATTTATCAAGTATCTTAATGTTTAATCTTTCCCATCTAAATTTAACCCAAATAAAATTATAAAAATGAGGCACCCAATGGTTAGTTTAACATAATTACATGCTTTTGTAACGCAATATAATCATGGGGGAACCCAACCTTATCATGACACACCTAGTTGGATGATCGAGATATTGAAAAGTTTCTCTTTGGATGGAATCTAACACTTAATATTTTTAATGGGGATTTAATCTCACCATCTTATATTATTTATTCCTTTTACTTATATGAATTATTATGATGGTTTTGTTTTGGATAATATTACTTCCGATAAGTCAATATGTTTATAAAATATTTAACTGCAACTACCCACACTAATTAAATATTTTAAAGTAATATCATATAAAATATTATTTATATATTTTAATATTATTAGGTGTATTGTAGAGTATAAAAAACATATGAAAAATGTCTTAAAATTGAGTCTTTGGGCATATTATATTTAATGATATATCAATATCATGTGGATGTTGTATGAATATATCATAATAAAAGATATGATCAAGCCATGGTTCTTTGAATCAAATGTTTTGATTAGTTTGGTAGTGTAATGACTTTACCATATTCCCAAATGTTATGGAGTTAATATTAAAGTATGTCTTACTCATCATCTATCACTAAAAGAATTGGAGAGTAATGGACAAGAGTTGTATATAAAGTAAATAAAGTCATTACTCATACATTTAAGAAACAAATGAGTAAATAAATGGTTAAATGAGAATCCCCATAGACTATATAAATGATTCCAGGCCTTATATCTAGTGTGTGTGACTACTTGAAGTGATCATTAGACAAAGCTTTTACCTCCCTTAAGCACTATCTTCCTTGAAGATATTCTCATAACATAAGGAATATGAATGTCCTGCCCAAAGGATTTGGGTGATCCAATTAAATTCATGGATAAACGTTGGAGTGAAGAATATTTTAATTGTTCGATGGATAATATCATTAAACATCAAAAGAAGGAACCAAAAGAAGCATTCAAAATTGAAATATATACATTTTTATTGCTAGTATCCCGTGATTTTCATTCAAACAACTTGGTGATCTTTGTTTATGGTTTATAAATCATTTACACTCCAATTATTACTTTTTAATCTATTATTATAAATTTTTCAATGGTTTGAAATAATTTTTATGATTTTTTTGAAATTATTTTAGAAATAAATTAATTTGAAATTGTTTGGATAGTTGTATTTCTTATTGTAAAATATGATATCAAGTTTATTCCTCAATATAGAATAAAATAAAATGATACAGAGATATCATAATATGTTATTTAGTATAAATACTTTTCTTTTTTATAGGTCATAACATATTCTTAGTATATTTTATACTATCAGAATACTATAATATGTTTCAAAAAAGATATCATCATATTGCTTTTATGATATCCTTTTATATCAATAAATATGACCGCCTGTCATATGTAATGAATGTATTATCATATGTAGCGTATGAATGATAATGTGTAAGATATTATGTGTCATTGTATTATCAATTGTAAATGAAAATTCCCTTAATATCATAAAATACAAGACAAGAAGAAATAAATATTTTATTTATTTTGAATTATGAATTGGTTTATATAATTTTTAAATTATTTATAAATAATTATTAAAGGTATTTTGGGAATATTTTTTAATTTATAAGGTTTGGATAATTTAACTAATTATAAAGAGTTTATAATTAATAAACAAATTGTTTTTGAAACAATTATTAATAAATATTCCATAATATTAATTGCTAATATTTATAAAATACCTTTTATAATTTAATTTCATTCCTTATGTGTTATAAATAACAAGTTTGATATCCTTGGGAACACCAATCAACCAAAAAGAAAGCAAAAAATACAGGGGAGGGCAAGGTAACTCTTCAACTTTGGTGTTTCCTCACAGGTCATTGGCAGACAGGAGGTGGGAGGCAGGTTGGGTAGGATGCGCACTCACTCCATCAGCCGCCAATCTGGTCTCGTGTCTAAGTCAGTTCTTTATTCTAAGGGGGAACATGATGATTCCGAATGTATTTTTGAGGATGATTTTTAGGTTTAAATTGCGGTTCTCATTCAACCATAAAAGTGATCTATGGGTATGTTTTGACTCGTGTCTGCAATTGTGGATCCCCTTGGGCAGGTTGCCTCGCATGTGGTTCTTGTGTGGTTTCTCATTTTTCCTTAAAATTGTTTTTGAAATTAAAAATTTAAATTTCAGTCAGTCAGGTAAAAGTTTATATAATAAAAAATAAAGAGTTTATATTGTAAATAAATAGAATGAGTTTATAATTATCTAATGATTTATTGTTAAAAATGAATTATAATGTTTATAAAGTTTCTAATTTATGAATTTTTCATATATATATATATCAGGTTCAAAAAAATTATATATTTTTTTATTTCTATTAAATATTCATGTTTATACATTGTTTATGGAGTTTTAATATTGTTTATTTATTAGTTTATTTTATAACTTATTTCATATAAAATAGTCATTCTAGGGCAAGTAAAAGAATAGAAGATTTTGTTCTTCTCTACATTGACCTTTATTGTTAATTAAAGTTATTACCTGGAATTTACATAGTGAATAGAGTTTGTATATATTAGGTGTTGTAATTATGATGAATTATATTATCTCTTGAGAAAAGTATCAATTGGTATTGGGACTTTGGTTCAAAATTTCTATTGTCCAAGAGAATTATGCCTTGTTCTAAAATGGTAAAGGTTATCAATTTCTGGATTCAGAATTACTAATTTGAAAATTATCAATCTCATATAACTCTAAAGCTTTACGTGAAGAGTTTTAATATATAATGTATCTGATGTATTTTTATATATATGAATATTTTTAGATTCTATTTTTAGATGAGTCTCACAAAATTTAAGTTGGGTTAAGATTTAAACATTAATATAGTATGAACATATTAATTTAGTGGTTGGAATAAGGAATATAAAAACAAATTGTAAGAAATATGTATACATAAAGGAATAAGAAATATAATAATAAATAATTAATGTGATTCAATGAGCATGATATAATTATAATATGTATCTAATTGGTGATAATTTAAAAGAAAATCCCTTAAAAATTATGTGTGAGATTCCTTCTAGAGCGGAACTTGTCAAGACCTCAACCATTTAGTATGGGTGACCCTTACTATTTAATTTATATAGATTATCTTGTGTAAGGAAATAAAGTAATGAGGTGACCTTAACCATTATGTTTATTATTATTAATGCTTTATTTGGGATACACTTAGTTGGAAATACCTATCCTTTAAAATACCAGAGGAATATAGTTGATTGAATACATACGAGATATTTCGATAAAGAGTAAAACACTATCATGTCAGAGAGTCATATATTATATGACTGAGAATTATTGTCTACTAAATATAGTTATGAATTATTTACACGATACTTGATGTAATTCATGATGAAATATGTGTTATGGTTTACTAAATGGATATGATGTATGGGGTCTTCATATCTGGTGGGAGTGCTTTTAAGAAATCCTTATTTAATGAATATAAAACATGAAACTCATATGATACGAAATTATCTTATATATAGTAATATTTTCATCATTAATAATGACCCTAATATCAATATCAGATAAATAAAAACTGAATAGTAGTAATTTCTTTTAATTATTCTCGAACATGATAATATTTCTCAAGAAAAAAATAAAAGTACTCTATGTTGGAGAAACCAATTACTAAAAAACCGATGATTAAAACCATTCAAAAAATAGTGTTAGATGTTTATGATAAGAATCTAAATATTTAATGGAAGTTTTTCCTCAAATAATTTTGATCATGGAAGATATGTTTTGAAAATAAAATGAGACCATGGATTCTAATAAAAAAATGGAAACCCTAAAAAGAATCTATTATGATCAAGCTTGGCATGATATATATGAATTATCAATTGTTATATTTTGGTGAAAATGGTGGATAAAACCATAGTCTCAACAGATTTTTTCAATGTGATTAGATAGATCAACAACTTAGAGATACTGGGTTCACCTATTAGAATTAATTTGTTTAGAAACATAATTCTTAAGTCACTTTTTGGAATATTCTATAGTTTATTGTTAATTATACAATGATTGTTATTAATAATATTTTACCTATTCTCCTTAATATATTTATGATAGCTACGAATGACTTGATAGGAATAGGCTCAAGTTATATTATGATGGTTCAAAAATATAATGGAATTTTTCTTATTTATAGAAATGAAATGTGGTCATGGAGATTCTACAACACTAAATAATATAAAGAAAAGTAATGTTGGATAGTTCTTTCATTGTGGACAAATTCCTATTAAAAAGGAACTATCTTTAATACCTATAAGGTTTTAATAAACCACATGGAGAGTCCACATAATGTATTAATGTTTTAGTGTTCAATCACTAAGTTTCAAAGGGTATTAGATACCAAATTTTCTTTATTAATTTTCTTAAAAATAAATATCTTGGATACTTTATTATGATTAATCAAAACTCTATATTTTGTTTTATATGTACATACTTCGATGATTTGTTAATTCTATTTTTCATGTATAATTATTATATGATTTTATATGTTTTAGTGAAATGAATGATCTATTTAATTTTAAACACTATGAAATGTTGTACTGACCATTTAATTTGAAGAAATTGAGTTGATATAAATGACATTATAACTATAATTGAAGATCTCAGAAATTTACATTAGGATTTTGTTACTATATCATATATAAACGATGGTTATGGTTTTAAGGAATGAAACTCATGAAGTGGATACTATATTGATACATCCTGAAGCTATGAATCATTTTGATACTTTGAATACATATGATTTTATTGTTTTTCATTTTTCTTACAAAGAGATTCTATGTGTGAGTATTCATTATAAATTCTTATAGTTTTAATTTATAATTATTAATTATAATATCTATGACTTATGAGATTCTAGGTGTGTAATATTCTTCATAAAAATTGTAATGTTTATATATGTATAAGATTGGACATGTTTATACTAATTATACTAATTGAATAGGGTCTGAAGGATTGAGTTTCTTACTTTTAAGAGGGTTTCAAATAAATTCTTAGTGTGAAACTTGAATCTTTAAATGGGTTATGTCTATGAAGTTCCTTGTATATAACTTATACACCATGGTTCTGGTTACATAAATACCAATACATTTAGAATAAAATCATACAGTTATTGTGCATTGGAATTGGTTTATAAATAATATCTTTTAGAGGAATATTTGGACTATTACGCAATATTCTGTGTTTTGTTTTTTTACTTTCATTATCCAATTTCTAATTTTATTTTATTTTTTTCTATTAATTATTAAAATTATAATAGTTTTATCTTCTATGATGTATTTTTTTTAATTTTGTTACTTTTTTACTCTATTTTTATGAGTAACTAACTTCCAAATAGCATACACTTTAGAGTGGTAAAAGATTATATGTCTATATTTGACTTCAATTCGCCCCCTCTTGAAGTTTCCATACTTTAATTATATTATAAAATAGTTGGTATCATATCCAATATATATAATTTCTATCTTCTAATATATTATATATTACGATTATTTAGACTACCATGTACGAAGAGGAAACATCTATTTTATTTCTAAAGATTATATACCATTAAAAACATTAAAGAGTTTGAATTATATCTATATTTTAATTTTTGATGGAGTTGTCTATAAATTTTAGGGATATTGTTGAAGCATTTTTTTCTTTATACTTTAGTGGATCATAATCAATTGGTGATAGAGAATTAAAAAAATTATAGGAAGAAATATCTTCTTTTACTAGATATAATTTTTTTAATTATTAATAGAATTAACAGGTTTTGAACACATTTTTATGTTCTACGATGAGAAATATATATAGGAAGATTTCATCATGTGAAAGAGCTAACTGAGTTTGGATAATGTTTTAAATAACATACAATAGAAAATATAAATTTATTGAGATGATATGATCTAGGTTATTAGATTATTATCATGCATATTATTTTTTTCTAGGATAATCAATTACTCAAATTCTCAAATTCTTTATGAAATGGTTGTTGGAGTACAATATATTCATAAGTGATAGTTAATAGAAGAATTTTTTTTTGAAAAATCATATAAATTCTTCACAATGTTTTGGAATCAAAATTAATAATGATTGATGATACGAAACATCTCACTAAGCTAATCCTAGATGATTTTATTGGGACATTAATTTAGTATAACAAAATTTTCAAGATAGAAGCTAAGAAAGAGAAGAGAAACAATGTGGTATAATTTTCATAAAAGTATGAAGATTTAACTTTTGTATTTAAGTATTAAATGTATACTAATTATAATATAATGAAAAACATCACTTAGATAATTGTTTTTTAGAATTTAGTATAGAAAAAAAAATACTCATCTTTCAAGTAAAATAAATGAAATTTCTATAAAGAAGGTGTTCCAGAAATATCATTGAATGGATGAAAATAGAAAATATAAAAAAAAGATTATAAGGATATATGGTATGAGTGTAATTATCCAATACGCATTATACCAGATATTTTAGAGTTGAAAAAGAAAGAGAAGGAATAAAAATTATAATCAAGTATAAAACTAATTAAAGATATTATAGAAATGATAGATGCAGAGAGTGCTAGTAAGGATACATCTTCTGATGATAATAGAATATTAGAAAGAAAAGACATCCAAAAGGTAAAAATATGTCATATGGTGGAACCAAAAAATAATATATTCTTCATGAGAAATGTATACCCCTAGCCTCTCACAATAACATCCCATCCTGGGTGCCACATGTCGATGCCCGGATCTGGTCGGTCACATGACCTCAAGCCTGCCTCCCCGTATGCTAGAGGCTTTCGAATATAAGCGAGGGTCTAATATCAATCATGGGGAGACAATAAAATATTTATCAAAGTATCACAACCAAATAAATAAATAATAAATAACCAAATTAAATATAACCGTAACTAGAACGATACAAGTATTAATAGATAACCAAAACTCAAAAATACATCACAAACTGAATAGTAGATCTGCCGTCCTAGAATATATATCCATTGTTAAAATGAAAACCCAAAAATAAGGACACTGAAAACTCCCAATAGGGTCAAAAACACCATCCAGTTTCCTCATCCAATCTTCATCCCAAATCATAGATCTAAGATAGGTCCTTTCCATTTCTCTTATCCTAAAAACATGATGTCTATTCGTGTATCGAATAGGTAGCCCAAGGAAGATGTGAGTAGAAGTCCATAGGCCACCACCAATAACATAAAAAAAATATCCTGTCAATAAAAATTGTATATAGTTGTATAAAGAATATATAGAAGAAATAAAGTAAATAGTTTACACATATTTGATTACTCTTTATTTAACAGCATAACACTGGGGTTTCCTAGAGCACCCAAACTCACAATACCTTCTTCGGCCTATGCTGAAGTCTAAACTATCCATAAGGGATATCATATAACTGAATGACCATTTTACAATTCATTATCACAATTATCATATGAATTTCATTATTACCATTCATCATTTCAATTTACACTATGGTCTTTTGATACGGTAGATGATTTCCCACACACAATTGTCACATGTGAATACCATTGTTACCATTCATCTTTTTTTTATCACACAATGAGATTTAGATTTAGTAGACCATGACCCAAACACAGTTATCAAATGAGAATCTCATTGTTACCATTCACCATTTCTCATCACACTATGATATTTTGATGAAACAAACCGTGTCACACACTCAATTATCACATTAATTAATTCTCCAATTAAACAATTGAATTCCAGAATTTCATATACCAATCATTTCCTTAATTAATTCAATTATTTATTATGTACATCAATTAAATTAATTAATTTGACAATTAATTAATCAATTCACAATCTCAACATCTAATAATTAATTCAACCATTAATTATTCTTAATTTATAATATCAATATACATAGTTAATTCCAGAACTAATTATTCATTATTGAAATATAAAAATCCCAAAATTAATTTGAAAATTAATTATTCATAATCAAAATCTCAATATACAATAATTAACTCAATAATTAATTATTGATAATCACAATATCAAAATCCAGTAATTAATACAAAAATTAATTGTTCATAATCACAATCTCAATATCCCATAATTAATTCAACAATTAATTATCCCCAATTATATAATCTCTTAATTAATTAATTTACCATATTAAATAATTACGTTAGGAAAGTAATTTGGTAAAAACAACTCTATAAATTATAAAATTAAATACCCATAATTGAAATCATGACTATGGGATTTGAATAATATACTACCTACACCAATTAATTGAAAACACTCGCCAATGGAAGAATCCCTAATTTGAGTATAGTAACGACATAGAATGAGATATAGATCTAAAACCTTAATTTAAGACCAAATAATCAAGATCCCACAATTTTTGATATAGATATAACAATCCTATATTTAGATTTAACAAAAAACAAGATAATTTCAATAAAAAAATTATGGAGAGATGAGAGAGAAGAAGAAATCCATAAGGGATTAGATCCTCTTCCCATGTGGGATGAAGAATTTAATCCACCATTTTAATTATTAATAAAGTAGGTTGTAATGTATTGTAATTCATAATTAACATCCAAAAATGAAATAAAATGAGTTATTCTGAGTGGGGGTCAATTTTTGGGTTAATTAGGGGGTTTAGATAATTTTATATCTAATTTTATGATTAATAAAAACTACATGCATGGTTTATTGGGTAGAGTATTATGGAATCTATAACATCTCAGATTTTACATGTTGTATTTTTAGATATTATATGTATTGATTTTGAGACTAGGTGCTGAGATGATGTGTGATTCTGAGGCTCGGTGTGCCCAGAACAATAGTTTGAAAAATATTTATCTTTTTAATGGAATTCATGAACAATTTTACTAAACAAGTATAATAACTTCTAAATAGGTTCTTGGATCAAAAATATGATGGCACCGTTGAACTCAGAATATAATTTTTTCCCTAAACGTGACTTAATTTTTTCAGCTTAGGTCTTTTTTTGGAAAAACACAAAAATGACCTAATTGTTATTTAATAATTTAAATAAAAATTATTTTAAGTGATGTAACAAATTGTTTATTTTCTATTAACACTTTTTAGGAATCTACAGTTATCACCATAACCCTTAAATTCCTCTAAAACATGGAGAATGAATCCTCTCAAACGAATGGTGACGGATCGGAGAACAGAACATGGATCATCACACCAACGAAGTTGGAGGATCTCATCAACAACCAAAGCACAACTATACCTCATCAACAACCAATCCAAACTCCTTGTAGGTAAGTTTTTTCATTCTTTATTTTCCCCATTATTAATTTCCATGACGAACGCATGTCAATCCATAAACATATTGATTCACGTTGTCGACATTTTTTTGGGATGGGTTATTGATGCAGGATTATCAGAAGATTACTTTATCTTCTTAATTTATCCTTCCAATGAGAATAAATAAAGGCCGACATGAACAAAATCCAAGTTTCATTATTCAATAATTATTGGTACCTTTATCTTCCCCTTTCTTGGAATTATTCCTCATGACTATGGCTCAACTTTCAGGGAGGCTCCGAATGTGATCGGACCCCCAGATTAGAGGCAAGACAAAACATAGGCTAGATTAGTTTATATTGGGACTCGAGGATCACATAGGTGATTTAGTGTCATAGTTTTAAGCACTGTAGAAATAATGGTGGCTCATGGATTTAGTGGAAGCCATAGGACGCAACAACCACCACGAGTGGGACACGACACCGACCACATGCGAGCCCGTGTAGACAGTGGGATCAGAGGCTACGAGACATAGTGCAGCACTGCACGGTATGTGGTGTATGTCACCACAGGTGAACTTGTGAGCATATTGACCTGGTAACGAGCCAGGTTGGGTGACCGGTTCGGATCAGTATGGAAGGTCTGTCCTGCTGGTGGACCGAACCTGGTGGGTCGGGTCGACCCGATGGGCTGGGTCGGACCCCATGGGTCAGGTCAGACCCGAGCAACTAGATCGGGCCACGATAGATCGAGATTCTTCATAGCCTTGATATATGGGTCACAGTCGAACTCTGTGGCATCTTGAGCATCTGCGGTGTGGGCGGACCGGTGGTCAACTAGCACGGTCGGTGCATTGCCCAGTGAACCCCCTTGTGAAATTTACAAACAATAATAACATTCAAACTCGATGTCCATTTGATGCGCCATCTATGATTTTGGGACACTTATGATGATATGGTCATTTATAAATATCCTAAGTGGGTTTTTTTGGTAGTGTAAAAACAAACTAATGGATTGAGGAATGAGTTCTCATAGAACGAGCACGCTTCAAGCAAACATTTATGGGGCTGCCTTTGACCTAGAGATTGTGTGTCTTATATAGACTATGTGTCTTATAGAGACTGTTTTTATTATAAATATGGCATGTATTATAGAGAATGTGTTTCTTATAGATACACTGTGTCTTGTTGAGACCATATGTCTTATTGGATTGAGTATATCTGGATGTTCTTGATATATTTGTTGTTGGAAATATCTTTGTGGAGCAGACTATGCATTCATTTGTGGTATTCATTTATGGTATTCCTTGGTGGTATTTCCATTTTGGTTTTGAGGTGTCTTATTGAGTATTGTTTTACTCACCCCTGTACATGATTTTCTTACACATGTTGTGTCTTTTGTAGATATTTGACTTTTCAACAGAGTTCTAGGAAGACCAGGACCAGGTAGTGCCTTGTAAGACCGAACATGATAATGTGTGATACGATATATTTTTTTGACTATAGACCTAGTATCTATTACTTTAATGGTTAGATTTGTTGCTACATACTCTTTTCATTTGGTGGAATTTTTTTGTCCCTTCTTACTTTCAAATAATTTCACTGTTGTACTCTGGTTGTGGGATATAGTGGTTTGCATGAATTGTTTACTCAGTAATTTTAGATTTCAATATTTGTGTCTTGGAGATGTGTGTGTGCATATAGGTACTTTGTCAGATGCCTCCCATTTGTGGGATATGCCTTCTTGATGCTAGTCACCAGCCCCTGGCCAATTGGAGGTAGGCTTGGGGTAGTCATGAATTGGGCCCCTTTGGAACAAGTCATAACAGAGTGGTATTAGAGAAGATCAGTTCTACCTTGAGACTAAGAGTCTGTGAGGTTGGTTTGGTGAAACCGTGTTATTTGTCTCGAGTTATGATTTTCGGATAGGGAATCTACTGTTGTTGTGGTGGCCAACTTATCCATACACCAGGACTCTGGGCACCTACTTTTCGATGTAGTATATGAAAACAATGGTTGTTGGAAAAATAATGGTACACATATCATATAGAAAAGGTTTTTATCTTCAATGTCCTCCTTGAGTTAGATTTCCATATATACTCTACTGACCATGGTACATATTTTTTTATTATAGGATTCCTCCATACAGACATCCAGCCAAGATTATATTGCATGATTATGAGGATTATTTTCCTAGAAATGAGGCATATGTATAGGTTCGTGTACCATAGATAGTACCTATGGGGGGTTTACTAGCTATACAACCACTCATTAAGTAGAATCTACTATCAACACTACCAGCTGAGTATGCAAGCAGACTGAGTTCTTTTCATGAATTTTAGAGCTTGGGACCACCCAGGATTTGGTGTGATCCAGACCCCCAGGCAGCTGAGGATTTCCTGGAGGTAGTTACTTGTGTCTTCCTCCTTGTGAGGATGCTTTTTTACCAGATTTAATTCCTTGATGTGAGTATTTTTTGGGGCACTGCTGGGTGGTGGTGGATTTTTGTGACCCAGAAATATGATGAGATGACTCTCTCTTGGGTATGCTTGGAAAAGAGGAGTTATTTCTGGCCATGTTGTGGCCAGTGCACATATAATATCTTATGCATCTGTAGTAGGGAAGTCATAACGTGGCGAAGTATTCATGAGATCAATTGATCTTTTACAAAACTCTTTGGATATGGAAGAGATCATTTCTTTAGGGATCAGATCTTTAAGAAGGTCTTAAGACGGGAGATCAAGGAATCCATGATATCCCTTAGAATTTATAATTATGCTGGGGTACTTGAGAGAGCCTTTCTAGTGGGGAAATTTCTAGTGGAGAAGGCACCGGTAGTGGGAGCTACCAAAAAAACCAGGTATCTAAGACCTCAAAAGGAGGTAGCCGAGGGTAGTTGCAATAAACGAGTCAGGTCAAGAACTTTGGGATATGACACGAGGACATAAGATTGGTGATACAGAGCTACCAGTGAATCTCAAGTCAGTCGAGGGATTGGTTTGATTATTAGTACAACATTCAGGGACATCTGACACAAGATTTCACAACCCATCGCACGACCGATTAGGAGACGATCGAGGTTCCCCTAAGGTAGAGGCGAAGGTAGGATGAGAGTGGTTCGAATGGTGGAAGACATGGAAGAGGAGCAAGTAGGGTGGATGGAGGTGGTAGGAGGTTCGATCTATTACCACCACCACCCCCAGGTGGACCCCGGCAAGCTTAATAAGCTAGTGGACCCAGACGATGCCAGCTATAGGCGATAGAGGATTACTAACCCAAGGTTGCAGGGATGATTATAGGAACTATTTATTTCTTTCACACCTTAGTGATAGTTTTTATAGACACATGTGTCAGTCATTCATTTATTTCTGTGAACCCTGTTTGAGACTCAGAGATTCTGGTTGAACCATTGACTCAACCCTTGCACTTAGAGACTCTAATGGGTGGGGATTCAATGATCACAAATTAGTGACAAGAGTGATACATTACTCTTGGAGATGAGAGTTTTTTTGGGATATCTTGGTAGTGACGTTGAGGCCATATGAGTTCATTCTCAATATTGACTGGTTATCCATAGTTCATGCTCATATTTACTATTTTAGGGGTAGAGTACGGTGTTTCTGTAGTTATGGGACCATGTTTTCCTTTTTTTTTTGGTGAAAAGGAAATGTAGGAAATGTAGGATATACTCACACATAAGAGGGTGCATCTGATCACTCGTCAATTTTTTAGATTGACCCTTGGTGTAGTGGATGATTTGAGTCCCCAATTTCTTGTAATGGTAGGAGAGTATATTGAAATCTTTATTAAATATTTTATAATATTATCTCCCCATAGAGAGGTAGAATTGTTCACTTATCTATACCTCAAGATGTAGCCTATATCTACACCTACATATCGAATGACTCCTTTAGAGCTTCATTAGCTGAGGGTGTAGTTGGAGAACTTGTAGAGGAAGGGCTTTATGAGACCCAATGTTTCATCCTGTGTAGCCCCAATTTTGTTTGACAAGAAGGTAGATGAGAGATTGAGGTTATGTGTGTAATATAAACACCATAACCAGGTGATTATGAAGAATAATTATCCACTAATGAATATTGATAACCTCTTTGATTAGTTTAAAGGGGTGCGGTGGTTCTTGAAGATTGACCTCAGATCTGGCTATCACCATCTACGAGTACGAGATGAATATATACTAGAGACAACCTTCATATGTCATTAAGAACACTATGAGTACTTCTTGATGCAATTTGGCATGATGAAAGACCCAACAGTTTTCATGGGACTCATGAACTAGATATTTCAGCCAAACTTATACTGGCTCATGGTGGTCTTTATTGATGACATCCAAGTGTACTTGGAATCTGAATATTAGATCATGAGACACTTTAGGATGGTATTGGAAACACTGTAAGAGAACAATATTTACAAGAATCTCTCAAAGTATCAGTTCTAAATTTTGGAGGTCCATTTTCTGGGAAACATCATTTTAGAGGTTCAAGTTGTAGTGGATCCAATAATATTGAGGCGGTTCTTTCACGATATCCATCTAAGTGTGTTACCAAGGTGAATACTTTCCTTTGTTTAGATGGGTACTATAAGAGGTTTTTACCCAACTTTTCTAGAGTGGTAGTATCCTTGATATCTTTGACATGAAAGAGACATTATTTCGTGTGGATGGAGAAGCTATAGAAGAGTTTTCAGAATTTGAGGTAGAGATTGACAAGTACTCCCATCTTGATATTTCTAGAGGAGGGTACTGAGTATTTATTGTAATGAGATGCATTTGGAACTGGTCTTGGTTGTGTTTTGATGTAGGGTTATGTATTTATTTCTTATGGTTCATGCCATTTGAGTCCACACGATCATAACTACCAACCCCAAGATCTTGAGTTAGCAGTGGTAGTATTCTCTTTGAAAATGGGGAGACACTACCTAGTGGGGGGGGGGGGGGCGTTTATCATCTACTCTAACCATAAGAATTTCAAGTATACCTTCTCTTAGAATAATCTAAAATTGAGACAGATGATATGGTTAGAGTTCCTTTAAGACTATGACTTTTGGACCATCTATACTCATAGGAAGGGAAGCGTGGTGACAGATTCTCTCAGTAGGAGATCCATTTCGCAATTGCTGAATGAGGCATCAGAGAATTAGTACACGTTGAAGATATCATTTATGGATGGGTATGGATCATCTTACTTCCATTCAATGGTTTTTACCCATCCACTCTTATAGTGAGTTAGGGAGGCACAACTTGGGGATACTGACTATGAGACATAACATGATCAAATGTCTATAGGGCATGCCCCTAATGGATATTCGAAATGTGGGGAGCACATATTTCTTTTAAAAGGGTGTATAGTAGTACTAGTGGCATTGGAGGAGGAGGTTTTGAGGTATTTCCATAAAACCCATTTGTAGGTACATCTTGGTGTTGCAAAGATATACAAGGACCTAAAACGTTGGTTTTGGTGGCCAGGGATAAAGAAGAGAGTTGTAGAGTTTGTTTCTTAGTGCCTCACTTGTCATCAGGTGAAGGATGGACACCATGTCTAGGGGGTTTGACTCGATCCCTTGAGGAACCATAATGGATGTGTGATGGGATATCGATAGACTTCATGAGAGGTTTACCACATACATTCAGGGGACACAATACCATCTAGGTGATCACTGACCAACTCACAAAGTTGACCCACTTTCTAGATATTCATAAGAAGAGTTCAACAGAGAGTTTGGGACACCTTTATATATAGGAGATAGTTTAAATACATGGATTTATATTAATAATTGCATCAGATCTTCATTCTCTCTTTACATCCTGGTTATGGAAGGGATTGTAGGAGGTGTTTGGGACTCTGTTAGGCTTGTGCACAATGTTTCACCCATAGATAGATGGTGATACACAGTGAACCATACATTTTTTTAGAGGGAATGCTATGGGATATCATGATATATTTTGGCTGTATTTGGGAGGATCGCCTACCCCTGGAGGAGTTTTTGTACAACAATATCTACCATTTCACCATCAGTGTGGCACCATTCAAGGCCTTGTATGGGAAACATTATAGGTCAAAACTTTACTGGATGGACCCCAAATAGTTAATATTCATGGTCCCGAAGTTGGTGCAGGTGACTATGAAGAAGTTGATGATCATCCCAGAGTATATGAAGACTGTACAGTTCCATTAGAAGTCTTATGCTGATAGATGATAGAGGCCTCTGGAGTTTAAGGAATGAGACCACATGTTCCTACATGTCTCACCTTGATGCGGATTATAGAGATTTGGATAGATCATCAAGCTATATATAAGGTTCATCGGACCTTTATAGATACTATTTAGAGTTAGTGAGGTGGAATACCACTTGGATATACCTCTATAATTAGAGAGGGTACATGATGTCTTCCACGTGTCACAGTTGAGGAGGTATGTGCATGACCCATCACATGTCATTGATTGATGTGAGATAAACATCAATGATGGGGTGACTTTTTCTAATTACCTAATGGAGCATGAGGATAAAAGGAGAGGATATTTCATGGTTGGTTGATTTCTCTGGTGTGCATTCAATGGCAGTATATGAATCTATAAGAGAGAAAATGGGAGCGGGAGTCTTAGATTCAGGCTTAGATCCCTCATTTGTGTGAGTATCCCATTGTTTTGGATTTCAGGGATGTAAATTCCAAATTTGGAGAGAATGAAACATCTTATATTTTTCATGTGGTATTTTTAGATATTATATGGACTGATTTTGAGACCAACTGTAGAGACAACGTGCGATTCCAAGGCCCAGTGTGCCCAAAACAATTTTTTGAAAAATATTAAACTTTTCAATATCATGCATCCATAGTTTTCCAAAAACAAAAGTGGAAAAACTTATAAATGGGTTCTTAGATCAGAAATAAAAGGGCACCATTTAAATTTATAATGAAAGTTTTACCATAGGCGCAACATAGGTTTTTTCATTGTGAGTCATTTGTGAAAAACGAAAAAATGATGTAATTATCAATAATTAATTTAAATAAAAATTATTTTTGGTGACTTAGTGGCTTGTTTAGTTTTTATTAAAACTTTTTAAAAATATAGGGGTATGACTATAACCCTAGAATTACTCAAAGATATGGACAAAGAATCCTCTTAAATGAAGAATGATAGATTGGAGAAGGGATAGTGGATCATCGCACAAACAAATTTGGAGGATCTCATCAACGATGGCAACAAAAACGTTCCTCATAAATGATCGATCCAAAAATCAGGTAGGGAGGTTGTTTAATTTTTTCTTTTCCCCATTATTAATTTCCATGATGAACATTGGTCAATCCAAAAACCTATTGATCTATGGTTCAGTCATTGTTGCGGGATAAGTTATTAATGCGAAATTATCTAGATATTAGTTTATCCTCTTTTTTATCCATATAACAAGAATGAATCATGTCCAACATGAAAAAATATAAGTTTCCTTCTTGAATAATTCTTGGTTAATTTATCTCCACTTTTATTGGAGTTTTTCATATTTGGATCCTCGTGACCACGGATCGACTTTCTGGGAGGCTCCAAATGGGATCAAAACCCTGGATTAGAGGTAAGATGAAAAAAAGGTCGGATCAGTGTATATCAAGACCCAAGGAGTAAAAATGTGCTTTCATTATATTGTTTCATACACTAGAGGAAGAATGGTGGCTCACAGAAGTAGAGGGGTGACGAGCGGTGGTAGCAGCCAAGTTTGAGTTGGTGGGATCGTAGGTCGTGGGATGTGGTGAAAAATCATATGGGATGCAGAAGAGGTCTCCATGAGTGACCACATGAGCAGACATACCTGAAAATAGGCTGGGTCGGGTGAGTAGTCTGGGCCAGTGTGGCGGGCCAGCGGCCAAGCCAGAGCGGGCTGGGCCTAGTGGGTCAGGTTGGACCCTACAGGTCAGGGAAAACCCGAGTCAGACCTAGGAAGTCAGACCGGGCCACAATTGAATTTGGTGGTCAACATAATAGCATGAGTATTGAGTTATCCTACAACAAGCGTGCTTCAAGAAAAAAAATTTGTGGCTAGATATAACATAGAGACAGTGTGTCTTATAGAGACCGTGTGTCTTATGGAGACTGTGTGTCTTATGGAGACTGTGTGTCTTATGGAGACTATGAGTGTTGTTGAGAATGTGTGTATTATTGGGTTTAGTATATCTGGATGTTCTTGGTATATTTTTTATAGACATATATCTATGTGGAGCTAACTATGCATTCCTTTTTGGTATTTAGTTGTGGTATTTCTTTATGGTATTCCTTCATCATATTCCTTCACTATATTTTTTTGATATTCCTTCGTGGTATTCCATTGTGGTATTCCTTCATGGTATTCCTTCAAGGTATTTGCTTTGAGGTATTAATTTTTTGTATTTCTTTGTGGTTTTCCTTCGTGTTATTCCTTCATGGTATCTTCTTTGTGATATTACTTTGTGGTATTCCTTCGTGGTATTTCCATTCTGGTTTTGGGGTGTCCTACTGAGTATTATTTTTACTCACCCCTACATGGGATTTACCTACACATTTCATGCCATGTGTAGATGATCGAATCTTCAAAGGAGTTCCTGGTGGACCAGGACCAGGTGGTGCCTTGTGAGACCGGATAGATTGAGGTGTGTTTTGGTAGCTTTTCCGATGATAGTCTCGGTACCTCTTACTATAAAGACTGAACATGTGGTTGTAGACTCTTTTATTTTGGTGGTCTTTTTTTGGATCAAGTTACTTTCAATTAATTTTATTTTTTACTCTAGTTTTGGTGTATAGAGGTTTGCTTGAATTGTTTACTCAATGCTTTAAAATTTCGTCATTTGTGGCTTGGAGATGTGTGCCTACATACATGTACTTTGGAAAATGTCTCCCATTTATGGGATATTCCTTCTCGGTGCTATTCATTAGCCCCTATTCTATTGGAGGTGGGATTGGGGTAGTCACAACATGGGCCCCTCTAAGAATGGTCGTGACAGTTTCACATAATGTTTCACCTTAACCGTTCACCACTTCTAGGGGTACATGATTTTTACTTTTAGGGATCATGGTTTTAAAAACTATGCGTCAGCCATGAAAACCCTCTTAGTATAGGGTTGTATTGTTTTCTAGGACAATGTGCATGGTTAGGGAACACTATGTGCCAACTGTGCACTACCCTATTAGTTCCATTTTTATTAAATTTTTACCCAAAACACCCCAAGGTAAAACACAAATGAAAACTACTCAACACAAGAAATAATAGTACCTATAAATGTTCCCGATACATCTCCATAAAAGGTAGAGGTTTTACAATCTCCCCACATTATGACATATCATCCTCGAGTTTTAGTCATAAGAATCTATAAGATTCCATGTCAAAAAGGCTAGTCTATTGATCCCTCATATCTTCTTCTCACTCCCATGTCTATTCCTTAACATGGACATGTTACTACAATACATGAATTATCAGCATGGTCTTTCCCTACAACACGTTCTCACTAAAAGCCAGCACATGTTTTTGATTCTCCTCGAAGGAATCATATATCCCTAGCTCAAAATCATCCCCTTAGATCACATTATAAGTGTTGGGGTGATACCACCTTAGTTATGAAACATGGAAAACATAATGCATATAACTATATCTCTATCGAAGATCCAATAAATATGCCACTAATATTATTCTATCCACAACCTCAAAAGGTCCAATGAACATGGATGCCGACTTCTGCTATCTCTGTATATTGCATTAACCCAATATATGTGACACTTGATGGAATACACGATCAAGCTATGTAAATTCTAGGGGGCATTGATATATACCAGAATATGACTTCAATATACTCTGATCTATATCCATACACTTCCAAACAAGTTGTACCTTCTCTGATGAATCCTGTTTGGGACTCAGTCCCAACAACTCTAACTCACCTGCCTCCATCCTGTATAGAGGAGATCTGCATGACCTACCATAATTAGCCTCATATGGTGTCATCCATATCATCTCTTGACAACCATTTTTATAAGAGAACCCCAAAAAATCTTGGTAAATTTCCCAAGACACATTGATGTCTATAACATATGCTCGTACTATATCCTCAAGAACTTATATAGTACACTCAGACTTCCCATCTGTCTGTGGGTGGATAGCCGTACTAAATAAAACTTTTGTACCCAGAACCTTCTGCAAGCCCTACCAGAATAATGAAGAAAAATGTGAGTCATGATCTAAAAAATAACTCATGGCACCCATTATAGAAAAAACATTTACTAAAAATACAATTTTCCCAGATACTCCCCAATGAAGGTCTCTTGTATAGGCAAGAAATTCACTACCATTAACAGTCTATCCACAATAACCCAAAAAGTTTCATTCTTCCAAGGCATCCTCCAGAGAACCAAAAATAATTCCATAGTAATTTCATCCCACCTCCATTCCATAATGGGAAATGGATGTAGCAAATAATTAGGTCATTGATGCTCGACCTTCATCTTTCACAGGTGTAGCATCATGTCCTGAATCATGCTATCTCATTTTTCAATCATGGACACCAAAACTGTCATCATAGGTTATTGTACATTTTGGTCATAGATGTATGTACCTACCTCCCTAAGGTGTAAAAATAATGAATCATCTCCTCCCATATACTTGTAGGAATAATAACCCGAATCCCAACATTGATGGTCTCATCTTCATCAATACTATAATCAGAAGGTGACGCCCCACCTTCAAGGCTTTCCCTCAAGGAAAAACACTCTAAATCATCATACTACCTATCTATGATATGTATTAAAATAGGAGACTATACTTAAACTAATATGAGATTCATCTACTCTTGACTCTCCTAAACCACCATATAAATCTCAACTAGTAGATTAATCATCTTCCACTCAACACTAGACACTTGAACAACCTCAGTTTGAATTTTCATACTCAATGTGTGAATGACACTGATTTCCTTTCTAGGTGTATATTCTAGATCAATGTAAATATACTTTATATAATCATCCCATAACCACTACCTAAGATACAAATCAAGCTTCAAAAATATATACTTCAAATTCTTATGATTCATATACACAGAAAACTTTTCCCCCAATAGATAATGTCGCCCACACTTCAAAGCATAAACAAATACTGCCATCCTGAGGTTGTTAATAGGATACTTTTGTTCATGTGGACTTAATTTACTAGTGCCATACATTATAAATAAATCTCTATATATCAACCCTTCTCAATGTATGATCCTAGAAGTGTCACAATACATTGTATAATCCTCACCCAACTCCGGTTGGATCAAGATTAGTGCCAATGTACACCACTTCTTCAACTCCTGGAAGGAATTATCAAATGATTCTTACCATTAATAGTTTATCCCCTTCATGGTAAATCTCAAAATTAGCTCTTACAATTGGGAAAATTCCTTAATAAACCTCTAATAATACCATGCTAACCACAGAAAGCTCCATATATCAAAAATATTCTTGGGCTTCTCCCATGATACAACTACCTGAACATTCTCTGGGTCCACTGACACACCTTCCTCTAAGATGATGTGTCCTGAAAGGTGTACCTGATCAATCCATGACTAATACTTAGATATCTTTTCATACAACTAATTGTCTATTAATATTCTCAGGGAGATATCAAGATGTTGGGCATGATCTTCATGAGTATTGGAGTATACCAAGATGTCATCCACAAACACTGCCACAAACTAATCTAGGTACAGATGAAATATTCTATTCATTAAGACCATAAACACCTTTTGTGATTTTTTCAACCCAAACGAAATTACAAAGAAATCATATAGGCCATATATGATTTTAAAAACCATCCTCAGTATTTTAAAAGTTTTAACTCTCAATTGATGATACCCTGATCTCAATTCAATCATAGAGAAAACACAATCTCTCCTTGGCTGGTCAAATTGATCTTTGATATGTGGAAGAGGATATTGATTGTTCACTATCATTCAGTTCAAATTTTAGTAATAGAAAAACAATCATAAACTCCGGTTATCCTTCTTCACAAACAACACCGACGAACCCCAAGGAAATGTACTCAGATGGATTAATACTTTATCCTATAACTCCTCTAACTGAGACATATTCTCTTGAAGATCTATTAGTGACATTCTATATGGTGTAGTAGAAACTCACTCATCCCCTGAAATGAGATAAATTGTAAATTCCACACATCTCTCATGTGAAATCCCAAATAATTGTTCAAGAAACATATCCTAAAACCTATACACTAAAAGTGGAAAGACACAACTCTTCAATCCTTCTTCATCTAGTAACAGACAAGAAACCTAGGATATGAGTCCTTATAGTTATTGAATAATTATCCCTTCTCATCCTTCCTAGATATCTCACTCTCTATGGTAGATATAGTTGTAACCCTTAGGATATGTAAAAGTCACTATTCTATGGTAACAATCTATGTGGGCTCAGTATGATACCAACTATTCCATACCCAGAATCAAATAAAAGTATAACATATCTCATATGTAAATATCAAATAGTAAATGAAACTCCCCATATTCAAGAGAACACCCCTCTTATAAGTATATGACTCTAGATCTTACTCACAATGGTGAATCTACCATTAATACCCTACTCACGAATTCCACTACCAAGCTCAAACCATTCATACTTTGTGAATAAATTAAGGAAGGAGAGGTACCAATATCAAATAAGGAATTATCTAGTATATAATATATAAGAATAATACCTCTCACTTTTCATAGTCCAGCCTCACCATCCACAAGTGTAGGTTGAACTGTAGTCAACTATCCTTACCCTCTTCCTTATTATGCATTTTGACTCCCCTAAGTTGCACCACACTACTGATACATGTTATCTTACCTAGAAGTTCCACATCCACATCCTATACGACTATGGATCATTGAATTATAGCTTCTAGACTGATATAGTGTAGAAGATCCCCTTCCTACACCCTTTTTTTTATCTCCCTCATTACTGCTCATCTGTCATGTGTTCATAAAAAACCACTGTAGTTTTCCAATCTTGCCGCAAGATCAAACATACACTGGTTGTTAGGGTCAAAATTTCTAGAAGTATCACAACATACCACACTGGTGAAATATCACTCAAGTAAGATCCTGATCCATTAATCCAACTATCGGGGTACTCCACTTTCCACCACCCTGGTTAATGTTTTCATAGTGATGCTTCCTTCTCTCAGAATTCATACCTCCTAAATATCCATCTGGGACCACCTATCCTGCATTAGTAGCCTCCCACTAGTTCCCCTCAACTATGAGAACCTAACACACAGCCTCCAAAAAAAAATTAACCAAAAGGGGTTATATTGGGACTTAATATCACATTTAAATCCATCATAGAAATGTCTCACCAAAGATACCTCATCTATTTACAATGTTGGATAATAGTTATGAAAATCATTATAGCATCCATAATAATCCATCATAGAAGTACTCTTCTAAACCAACCTCATGAACTGAACTTCTGTCTCCTAACACAACATCTCTAGATAGAAGTTGTCCAAGAACCTCTCCAAGAAGTCCTTCCATAACATACCATCATATTTTCCACTATGATCCTGAATCTCCAACTAGTGCTTCGCTGATCCCCATATCATGTACGTATATAACTGGAACCTCTTCTCAGTAGAAGTCTCATAATGGCCATGTATCCTATGGATAGACTCAACCCACAAGTCATCTCGCTTAGGTCCACCCTATCCAGTAAAATTCGATGGGTGCTACAAGTGGAAATCACACGTCATGTAAGACATTCTCTTCACAACTCGCTCTGGGTCTCTTTTCATAAACTGCATGAAGATATAAAAGTTTTATTGAAAATTATATCCTACTTCCTAAACCAAAAATACCAGCGCCTCTGGCTCCACTACCGGTAGTATATGTCTAAACATATCCTCCTTTCCCCCCTCTCAGTGTGTGTTTTCATGGAGGCATATCCCTATAATTTTAAACACACATCTCAGGATAGAAAAAAAACTTATAACATTTATGTGAGATTAAAACACAACAAGACCCAATAAGAGTTTTTCATTAAACCGTTCCACACGGTAAAACCCATGGTACTATCACTACCATTCACCATCCTATACCTAGGTTATAGTAAACAAGGGTAAACTCGTTATCATTTTCATTTTTATAATTTAGATACTAATTAATTCAAAATTTTCATCATTTTACCTCTTTTAATTTCATATTAAGAAATATTTTCAATTTAATTTCATAATCAAGGGAAAATAGTTCATGTTCGACAACTTACCCAAAACCTATTTTCCCATGATTTTCTAAAATGATACATGTCACAAAATAATCCTGAGTGCCTATAATGATGCATTCTTACTAAACTCTCATGAAGTTCTAGTACATGAGTCAAATATTAGAAATATCAACAAATATTTTCACATCACACATCATGTTCATCACCTAAGGTGAAATAACATTCAACTATAACAACACACATCAATAATAGAAATCCCACTCTCGGTACTTGGGTTTTCCTCCATAAATGGGTTTGTAACTCCCATACAAGAGCTCATGAACATGGCTTGAATCATCCCATTCTCCTATCTACCATTACAAAATAGTAATACAAAAGGGAAATAAAATAAAACATTATCTAATACCTCTTTGTAAAGTCATGTCTCAGGTGCCACAAGATGGTTCATTGAGCCAGTCAATCACATGACCTTAAGCACACCTCCCCGGATGCTAGAGGCTGCTGACTAGTAGTGAGATTCTAATATTGATCTTGGGTAGATTATACCATCTTTATCAAAGTATCACAATACGAGATATTAATAAGAAACAACCAAACTACATATAACCATAATTATAATGATATTGATATCACAAGTTAATGGAAGATGGAAATACATCACAAACTGAAGAGTATATATCCCATTATAGAATATGTGCCAACTGTCAAAATGAAAACCCAATGTAAGGGAATTGAAAAATCCCAAGCTAGTCCCGAACCATGTCTCTTCCCTAAAATAATATATATCCCAAATTATCCATCTAACATACATACTTTTCCATTATCTTGTCTTGAAAACATGAAGTCTAGTTCGGTATTGATCATGAATATTGAGTTGGGTGTGAGTACAACTCAGTAGGCCACCAAAAATAGCATCTAAAACAATATCTAGTCGATAACAACTGTATTAATTTATATAAAGAAAACATAAAATCAAAGTATTAAAATCTTTATACTTATTCAACTACTCTTTATTTAACCACATAACATTTGGGTTCCTGCGGATACCCAAACTCTCAATATGTGGCTCCTCCCATACCAGAGTCTAAACTATCCCAAAGGGATATTATATAATTGAAATTTCTTGTTAATATTCGCTATCAAAATTGACATATGAATTACATTCTTAACATTCAACATTTTAATTTACACTATGGGGTTTTGATACGACATACCATGTACCATAAAAAATTATCACATGTGAATTATATTATTACCATTCATCATTTCTTATCACACTACGGGATTTAGATACAACATACCATGTTCCACACAAAATTATCACATGAGGACCCCATTTTTACCATTCATTATTTCTTATCACACTATGGGATTTTTGATACATTAGAACATATCCCATGCACAATTTCCACATTAATTAATTAAAGACTTAATTAACCAGATTCAACAATTTAATATACCCATAATTCCATTAATTAATTAAAATGTTAATTAATCACATCAATTCCATTATTTAATTGAACTATTAATTAATATATTCACTATATCAACAAACAATAAATAATTCAACCGTTAGTTATTCTAATTCACAATCTCAATTCCCTGTAATTAATTGAACAATGAATTATTCTTAATCAAAATATATATATTCCATTAGTAATTAAACAATTAATTATTAATAATTAAAATCCCAATATCCCATAATTGATTCAACAAGTAATTATTCATTATCACAATCCCAATGTCTCATAATTAATTTAATAGTTATTTTCCACTAATTCTAAAATCCCTAAATTAATTAATTTACCAAATTAACTAATTCAGTTAGGAAATTAAATTTCTAAAAAATATATCTATTCTAAAATTATATACACATAATTTAAATAACAACTATGATATTATAATAATATACCACCAACCTCAATTCGTTATCAATGCTTGCAAATAGAATAATCCCAAATTTGAGTGGAATAATAAAATAAAAGAAGATCTGGATCTAAATTCCTAATTCAGAATTTAATAATCAAGATTCCAAAATTCTAGATCTATATATAATAATACTATATTTAGATATAAAAAAACATAAGATAACTTCCCTCTAAAATATGATGGATATATGAGATAGAAAAATAAATCCACACAATATTGGATTCTCTTAATGGGTGGGTGGAGATCTTCAATTGGCCCTTCAAATCACTAAGCATGGAGGTGAAAAAGGATTTCAATGCAACAAGGAACCTCTAAGAATGAGATTAAATAAGTTAGTCTGATTGGGGGTTGATATTTGGTCAATTAGGGGGTTTGAGTAATTTTAAATCCAATATTAGGATTAATTAAAATCTCACAGACTGTTTTTTAGACAAAGGTGCATGGTTTCCTCTTATTGTGTGCCTTAACTATGAACCAATTATTTTTGTTGTGTGATTTTGACTTTTATAGCACATGATTTGTAAAACTATGTTCCAACCACGAAAACTATCTCTATATAGGGTTTTAAAGTTTTTTAGGCTAGGGAGCATATTAAGGGAAAATCGTGTGCCAACTGTGAACTGCCTTCTTTATCTCATTTTTCTCAATTTTTCACCCAAACACACCCCATGGTAAAACCCAAATGAAAATTACTCAATAGAATACAAAATATTACTTATAAATGATCCCAATAAATCTCTAGAAGAGTTCAAGGTTTTACAAGTAATACTTTATCTTTATATTCAACATGACATTTTTCATTGGATGATTATTATGATTCTCTATAATTTGAATATATATTCAAATATATGGCTATCCTTGAAAAGATAAATAAAAAATTTAATTAAATACAATTATTTAGATAAATATGATCTTTCTAATTCTAATGAAAACATTTCTATACTTACTTATGATCCAGATTCGAAATATACTTCATTTTCTTCTAGGATTGATCAAAACTTATTTGTGAAACAAATTTATGAATTTAGTTGTCTTAAAAATCATTTTCCTATTTTTAATTTCACTAGGGTGAAATTTGATAATCTCTTAAGATTGTTGAAACCCAATATAACATCTTATATAATTAGCTTCACTTATGAAAATTCAAATTTCCAATCTATCATTTTTGTTCTTAAAAATAAATTTTTCTTGCTAAATTTCAGTAAGGTGGTCATTAATAGAAATATTATTCCTTGAAAAAGGTTAATTAATCAAAACACATATAGATTATATTTATAAATAACTTTTCTATCTTCAAGAACATAGGGTAGATAAATGTGGTTATTAAAAGATCTTATTTCTAATACCAATAGGCCCAACTTATTTGGGGCACCAAATGTTTAGTCTCACAATTTTTTGGAGGAAAGGATGACTTCCAGCAGCCGAAACACATGGTATCTGAAAAATTATTATTCTCATCACATGATCAGAAAAAAGTCTGTATTATAGAACTTATAAAAAGTGTGAGGTAGACATGTTATATATGGAAACAACCTGTAGGGAAAATTAATTGGAATTTTTGATGTTTCATTTCTCGATAATACTTTAATTTTGAATTTATTTTTGGTTTTAAGACATAAGAAAAAACATATTAGAATAAATCAATCATTGGGAACGTTTAATCTATTAAATTTGGAAATAAAAAATGTTCCATCATGTGTTCAAAAGGTGTTCACATTTTATCTACTATTAGGAATTATAATTATTACACTAACAATATTAATAACCATAGTCTGTATAACTTACCTTTCTTTAGTGAGGTTAAGGATAAGTCATGGATTAGTACTATGGGATTAGGAAACTTCAATGTTCAAAACATATCTAAAATTTCTAGAAAAGGAATAGTGTAGGATTTAACAAAGATTAATAATAATTGTTATAGAGTCTCTGACCTTTGAAAATATAGTAAAAAAATGAAATTTGAGTTTCAAAACTACTAGAAAAAATCAACCTAAAAACTTTTTTTGTTGGTGAAAATGATTATTTCTATACCTATACAAACTAGATGTATAAAATTATAACACTATGTTTATGCCCAATTTGATAATTTTACCAGGTTTATAAGGGTTAATTTCATTCCTCCTATTTCAAAATTAATATCATTTTAAAACGATTTATGTTATTTTTAGAAATTTCAAAAAATTTCATTTAGTCACTATCTAGAGTGATCATGGTCAAGAATTTATAAATTTTCCTTTTGAATATTTTTTCAGTGACTAAGACAATAATAATAATTTTTCAACAAAAAACTCCATAATAGAATGATGTAATTGAAATAATTAATATAATTCTATAAAGAATTCAATGGAATTTATTCTGTGATTATTTTGTAGCACTGATTTTTTTTGGATAAATCCATTATAACAAACTATTCTACTAAAAAATGAGTTTAAATTCACCATGTGTTAAATAAAACAACATATGAATTGTGGTATAGGAAACCAATAAGAATAAGATAAATTTAGGCACAACAAGAGGCTACAAAAGACACCACAAAACAAACTAGAAGAGAATCAAGATGAGAACTAGAAATGAGAAGGATGCACTACTAGTACCAAGCATTCCTACATCCTCCATCCATTTTGATGTACTTGAATAGATTTTAATGATGACCCCACCTTGATATAACTCTAAAAAAACCAAATTATCTATACCATATTGATCCCCTAGAGAAAGTCCTAAAAACCTCATGAGAGAGGGAGCATGTCGATCTGATGCCAAAAAATGATCCTAGGTAAAAAATACAAAAAAAAAAAATTGTTTGGACAATTTAAATGGAATAATATTTGTACATTGGTTGAAATATAGAATAATAATGTAGTTATAGGATTGACATAGGTTAATTGAAATAAGTTTGATGAGAATGTAATGATTATTAGGAAAATAGAGTGACTAGTACTAAGGGTTATATTTAGTAAGGGGCCATATAATATGGAGATTTTTTTTTCTTTTAATGTGTATTGAGTATATCAAAATACTATTATTCAGCACAGTTTTAATGAAATAAAACTTTATTACTGTATGAACTAGCCCCAAACCCCACCTCTTACACCCTCACATGAAACAATACCTTCCAAAGCTATACATAAGTTGAAAATAAAAATATAATAATAAAAAACATATTCTAAGTGATATTAAGAAACAATGAGCATAATAATATTCACATGGGGATTAAATGAGGTCCTCAAACATTTATAAAAAAATCAACTTAAAGTTCCAATTATTATTTCATAAAGGTCTAAGAAAACTAATTTTTTAATTGCATTTGAAAAACATAATTAAAGTGTATTTTGAATATTTTTTATCAAACCACACATGAAATATAATTTGGAAACCTAAAAAATTCACACCATCGCTTTTTAAAACAACTCACTCCTTTTCAAATGAAGTCAGTCAGTTCAAAAAACCCTTTTTATAAAACCACACTACCCTTTTTAAACATTTAAGGAAACATCAACAACCAATAATCATAAAATTTTAAAAACAAGTTCTAACCCTATATGTTATCAAAATATACACAATTAAAACATCAAAAAACCATATATAAAATAGATATTTCATTAAACATGATTTTAAAACATTAAATTTATTAGTAAAATCCACTCGGGCATTTTAATGAACACTTAAAATGTGACCTATGTTCTTTCCATGTGCTTAAAAAAATTTAACTCTTTTATAAAACCAAGAGGGGTATTAGAGACATAGGTAATTACAAAAGAAAATGTTTCAAAATATTTGAATTATTTCAAAGGATCCACTTGGGGAATTTCACGATCAATTAGTATGTGATACATCCATGGAAAGTGTAAAAATCATTTAAAAACCATCACTATCTCACTATGAGCATAAAAAATTATTTTAAATTCAAAATAAATTATTTTAAAACATAAAATAAATATATAACATTTATTATAACAGATTCCTAAATATATATCTACCTCATTCAAGTATATAGATAACCAAAACTCATCACATTCAACAAGGTATTCACAATAAATCCAAGAGACACCCTTATCAACACTATAAAACCCAAAACCCCATCGTTTGAACATACCTAAACCCTAATTTAAAGAAAACGGGGTTAGGGTTTGCTAGAGTATGTATAAATAAGAGAGATGGAAAAGTAAGAATAGAGGAGAAGTAAATAAGAATAAATACCTCACATTCTTCTTGAAATCAATGATTTACACAAAACTTTAATAATAATGGGGGATATATAAGGACCCAACCTTAAGCGTTACATATTCTAGTGTTTGTTAACTACAATGAAATTTCATAAAATTATGATGATATCTTAGTTTTGGAGTTTTATATAATTAGGAAAAACTCTTATAGAGTAAACCCATACATTAAAAGTGTACACTTATACTCAATATCCATTTTACCAATAAAGAAAACTTCTTAAAATAAATCATTGTTTCTTTTTAGGATAAAACATAACAATTTTAATCTTATCCTCATAATTGTCTCTACTATTCCTTAAACCCTATGAAAAACATTTAAAAAATATGGGTTGATAAAAAGACCTCTATAAGGGACACGAAACAATTAAAACTGTTAATCCAGTGAAAAATATTAAAACATCTTAATGACCTTTTCATAAAATCATACCTTTTATATTGATAAGAGACTCATTTTTCCTATAAAATAATTACCTTTCCTCTTGTGATCAAAATATTTACATGAAAAGTCATTTAAAATAATAGATAAGTAATGTAGGTTCCTTGGGACATCATCATTATAGAACCCTTAAATGAGCCCCTAAAAATTGGGTTAACCATACTGTTGACTTTCAATATAATTCTCTAGATTACAAAATCATTACCCAATGCATTGCAACGTTATTTGGGAGAAAAATTAAAATAAGATATAATGGTCTCTCCTATGATATATAATGGGGATAAACCCTTCATAAATAATATAAAAGGTCTATATCGTGAATAAAAACCTTAAAAACTCTTTTTATCCTATGTTCAAAATAATTAGAGATATCAAAATACCCTTTTTCTTTAAAAATAACATTTAAAATCTATAAACTATGAACATAATAAAGAAACCATTCTATTTGAAAATAACCATGTAAATATATAAAAGAAATATAAACACATTTAAGCATCATGGTTGTGGGAAAATATATTTAGGCCCTATTAGTTAAAAATATTATTATAGACTTTTTGTAAAAAGTGATAAAAAAGAACATTAAAATATAATTTTTAAAAGAAATTCCCTTAAAAAAATCATATCATTAAAGTAATAATTAATTAAAAGAATAAATTATGTGTACCAGATTTAAATCCATATAAAAAAGTTTAAAAAAAATATATATTCATAAGTCATTTTACACATAATCTTATATGACATAATGAGTGAAGTAGAAGTTTAACCTAAAGAATGGAAATTGAGTTAAGAATTCCATTACCATAAGTAAAAATCATCACATATGTTCTTTATATTCCCAAATAATAAACCCATGTTAATTATTACTTCCTTAGAAACCTTTTTATTCCAATTTCATTATTCGTTTTATATCACTTATTACCATGTTAATTACTTAATCATTTAAATTTACATCGTGTGTTTTGATGATATTTAGTACTTATGTTTAAAATGACTTTGATAATATAACTATGATCAAAAGGATGTAATTACATAATCTCCAAAATAATATTAATGAAATAATTATCACTTTTATATGTCTGTTATAATTTTATCCATTAATTATAATTATGATAAATTAACTATGTTATAATCAAGGAGACAGTAGGCCTTAGATACACACGAGTATCGTTACCATTCTTGAATGATCATTATGGAATGAGGGAAAGTATTATTTTATCATTAAATAGTGATAATAATATCATAAATATAATATTAATATATTTAATTATACTTATTTATATCATTCATGTGATGTGGTGATGAAAAATTAATCACATCGCTTCGTGGAGGTGGTAGTCCACACATATAAATGAACGACATTGTCTTTTTTCGGTGCATGGAAAAGTAAGAATGAAAATTATCTGTTACTATTTCAGAATGATAAATATTTAATTAAAATAATATATCAATATTATTTAAATAAATATAATTCATCCATGAGATATGGCTATGGAAAAATAATTACATCAATTCATGAGGTGGTAGTTCTCTGTACACATAAATGATGAATTGATTTTTAATTTTCTAGAAGTGGAGATGAATAAAGATAATGAAACAAACATAATAACATACAAATATATGGGGATTAATGAATTTATTATTTTACCATGGTTGAATAATGTTTGATGGATGTGTAATAATAAAACAAAAAATCTCAATTAAAAACGATACATCTTCTTCGGAAAATGTCTTTTTCTTAATGCCTTATAAACAATATGGTTTGTGTTATGTATACAATAATAACTATAGTATGAGGTTAAGGATTATAGGAAGATACTTGGGAAGGTATTGGATGATACAAAATGGGTTTTAGGTTAAGAGGATTTAAAAGGATACGTTCTCGTTTATATGAGAAGGGATGACACTCTTGAAATTTCTCAAATTATTAAATTAATTTAAATTAATTTTCAACACAAAATTGATAGAAAATAAATTATCTAGAATATAAGATTATTATGGGTCTCAATACCACAATGCAATAAAAATTAGATATTATTTCACTATATTTATAACCTTATACTTTTTTTAATACTTATTTTACCTCTTTAACTCTTACCATGACAACATGGTTTCTTACACCTTGAGGGTCAATATAATAACTATAAAATGAAAATAAAAATAAATAGACCATGGTTGATATTTTAAATATTACCTTAATCACATAGTGGAATTTAAGATTCTAACTAATTTTATATCATTTAATAAAATATTATTTATTATAAAATTTTGATAATGTCAATTCTTATAATCATTCATTACTTTGACTGAAATAAAATCAAGAAACACTTATAATTTGAAATATTATACAATATCTACAACATTTCAATGTTATATATAAGATATTTTATCACATTAAATATCTCAATGTACGTTTATTTTGATATTTCTGATATAATTTATTTGATTTTTCTATTAATTAAATAATTAATGAATCAGCATTGTGAAAGCATTTAAGGTAATTATTTTTTCACTAAAAATAAAGAAAAACATGAAGATAAATATTTTGTAATTCAAAATAATATTGATATTCTATCATATAATCTTAATAAAACCATATTAAAAATACTAAACTTATTAAAAACTTGAGTGTGACATATTTGACATTTCTTTAAATAAAATATTATAAATATCAGAATCTCTTGAAAATGGAAAAAAGGACATATATTCAAACCTTGAATGATTATGGAAAAAATAATTATCCAATAAAATTAAAGAAATTTTAATTTTAATTTTACAGTCCTTAATATATTATTTTTACCTTTAACTACCCGATTTACCCTATTCTATGGTAACAAAAATTATCAAGGTTAATTTTCATTTTAAAAAATGGCCATATTTTCTAAATTTAAACCCACTGATTCCAAATATGGAAAATATTTTTCAAAATTCAAAACAAAGAAGTTGAATAATTGAATTTAAAATTAAATCTATAATATAAAATACAAAATAGTTCTTTAGAAAAATTCAATTTTAAAACATAAAATTATTTTATACTAAATTCAAGTATAAAATTCATTTAAAGAAACATAATAGGATAACATTAAATAAAAAATGAACTAATAAAATTTTAAAACTAATCCCAAACAAAATTTAACCGTGTTAATACTTTAAAATAAATTATAGTTTTCATTAAAAATTAGTACTTTTCATTATTCCTTGGAATATCAATATTTTTAGAGAATTATAAAATATTAACCCTAATATAATTGTGACGTGATTAGTTAAAAATGTAAATAATTTTTTAAAATTAAGTTTATAAAATTTCTATAAATTTATTAAATTAATCACCCACAAAAAATAAATAAAAATCATTTTTGAAGAAAAAATATTTTTTGAATAAAAAAATGACTTTTCTAAAAATTGGGTGATTATATTATGATCACTCACCAATAAATTAATATTGATTTGGAACATTATATTTATTTAAAAAATTATATATTCCTACTCATACCCACTATTTTAAGGACTAGGTTGCATTGGTCCCATTTAAATAATAATATTTAGTTGTTTATTTATAATTGATGTAGTGTGTCTTATATGATATTAAACATAGTGTTTCATTTTATAATATTGGTATGTTACATTGTCCCCCACTTTTTAAAATTATTTCCTCACAATTTTGAATCGAAAGTGGTAAGTAGGGTTTTACTTATCAAAATACCTTTGTTGGAAACCCATATCATTAAAATCATTAACAAAGATTCATTTTGAAAAGAGAGAAAGGAAAGTATGAAAGAAAACTAAGATACAAAATTATAGGTTTTCATGTAGAAAAACATTTATATAGAATATAAAACATAATGTCTATGGAATAATATATATTGATAGAGAACACGGTCATGAGAAATTTATCCATCACAAAGTTGCAAATTTTTTATGGGTTAAAACACCATTTATTACTCCATAAAAAAAGTAAATGAGTAAATTTTTTTTTCTCAAAATCCTTTTCCTAAAGTTGAATTTTTTTTCAACCTAGAATAGGAAAATAAGTAAATATACATACATGAAATTAGATTTTTATACTTAAATAAATTTCCACCACTGACTTATCTTTTACTGTAAATGATTAGTATAATTTTTTCATGATTGAAGAATTATAATCAACTTATATGGATCAAAAAATCCTAAAAATAAAAATATATATTCCTTCTGCATTTAAGAATTTATTAAAACTAAAATGGTTCAGACAAGGTAAGAAAATTAACCCAAAATAATAAACCGAATAACATTTTTAATCCCTTAGAATTAAACAATAATACTAAAAGGTAAACATAGATCATTCAACAAATAACTATCCTTAACATTCCTTAAAAAATAACAGCCTTCTTTTTTTATTGATTTTATAATAACCCCCCTTTAATGGGATGAGGGGGATCCCTTAAAAGGCTCATAGGCTTAGGAATTAAATTGCCCGTAGGCTTAGAGACATTACATGACACATAGGTCTTAAGGAAATCATACATACTATGACTACTTGAAACTTCTCCTCCCCAGCATCTGTATCATGATCAGCTATCCACCTTTTCATGAATGTTCAGCTAGCATTTCCATGTGTAGGGGTGCACAGGTGCGGTACCGATGGAAAATTCCATACCCTCTCAGTATTACAAAGTCCTTTTAGCCCTGCTCTAGTGGATGTTTCATGCTATTTCCTCATATGGAGTGGTTACCTGAAGAATTTGTCTGTGAAACAGCAAATCATGTGGCCCTGAGGGCCTTGAGGGGGCCCAAATGCCTTACTGACCCGAATGCATTGGGTGGCTCGAAGGCCTTAAAGACTCCAAGCCCAAACCGGTGGCCCAATGCGAATAGTTCCGGCTGCTACAATACTGAACAATAACTACTATAGTGCCACCTACAATACTGCTACAGTGCCTACTATAGTAACTATTACAGTACCTACTACAGTACTTCTATAATGCTTCTATATTACTGCTATAATACCCCCGAAATTATGCATCCACCTGGTTTTGAACCTGGGTCTCGTGGAGGCACATAGAGAGACCTCACCAACTAGGCTGAGGATCATGTGAAAACGTGGTAATCGTTAATGATGGACTCTCACTAAGGGGTCCCCACCAAGCCCTAGAGCGCATTGCACATTCCCCAGCTAGGAAGATGGCTTTGAATCGCCCTGTGCATAATATGAACAGTGTCTGAGTCTGACAGGACTTAAGCCTAGGCCAGTTCCCACAGAGAGCGAGGGGTACAACCAGCAGGTACCACCCGGCTAACACCCCATGAGCATAGAGTAAAATAGAAACCCAAAATCATAAATAATTTCTAAAATAGTATTCCAAGATAAACATAATAATTATCTACCAAAATAATATCAATAAATGTTATTTTCTCATACCCAAAAAATAAATTTCTTAAATCCCATAATCTCTAATATATGTTAACCATTTCCATAAATCACTTAAATCACCATAAGGACACAAGCTAATCATATATGATTCCAAAATATAACTCATATTATATTTCTCAAATAAAATACCATTGTATTATACTTTAAATAATCATAGAGGGTTCCCAAAATAGTGATTGTATTCCCAAATAAAATTAATTACTCATCACCAAATAAATATCCAATTTAGTGGTTATCTATTCGATAAAACATATGTTCTATAAATGAATTTAAACTTTATTTTTTAGATAATTTAACTAATTAAAAACAATTTAATACTAACTAGGAATTCAATTATACTAGTGGTAGGTGATTTACCATTTATTTCCTCCAGTTTTGAGTTCAATTATCATGGAATTTCCAGACGTGATAGGTTGTCACATAGTATGTGGGATGTCCTTTCCGTAAAAATATATAATTCTTATAAAATTCCAAATATATTATAGAATAATAATTATAAACTGAATATAGTTAATGGTAAAGAAAATATTTTACCTCAAAGGTTATCTCATACCTTTTATTAATCTTCCTAAAATGTAATAAACATAATTACTAAAAAAATAAATTCCTTAAAAAATATCATTATTATCCTTAAAAATTCATAACTGAAATCCTAAAAAATGGTTTTATAAGGCACTAAACATAACATTAACCTTAAAATCATAAGCATAGGATTTTATACCTGACTCTTAATAAAATAACATAATTTATAAAGTTATCTTAACCCTCCTCTTATACCAACTGGAGTACCCTAACTTAAGCATTACGTATTCCAATGTTTATGAACTAGAATTCACTTTCATAAAATTCCAAGGATATTTTCATTTTAGAAATTTAGATAATTATGAAAAACTCTTATAATATTAACCTATATATTATAAGTGTAAACTTATACTTAGTATCCATTTTTTTGCAAAAAAACTTTTTAAAATAAAACAATGTTTCTTTTCAAGATAAATATTCACAATTTTAATTTTGACCAAATCTATGCCCATAATCTTACTTAAAACCTATGAAAAACATTTTAAAAATGTGGGATGATCGAAAAAGTATTATTAAGGAATGAAAAGGGAAGAAAATAATTATTCCAATGAGAAATATAAAAACCCATTAAAAACCTTTTCTTAAAAGCATATCTTTTATTCTGAGAAGAGAGTATATTTTCCTTAATAAATCATTAACTTTCCTTTTAAGAACAAATTATTTCCATGAAAACTAATTATCCAGCATAAAAAATTCATTTTGGTTTCTTGTGAAATCAAAATTATATAACCATTCCATAACCCATAAAAATTAAAATAATCATATGACTGAATTCTAAAATAATTATTCTAAGAATAAAATCAATACCCAAAGTATTAGAGCACTATCTGGGTGACCTGTCATATAAGCGATAATGCGATCACTAGTGATATATAATGGGGATTAACCCTTCTTATAAAATTTCCAAGGACTATATAAGGAATAAAACCCTTGAAAATCTCCTTTAAACTCTTGTATAAAATAGTTTAACATCAAAATACCCTTTTTTACTTAAAATATAATTTTAAAATATAAAAATATGCACATAGTAAAGAAACCATTTTTATTGAAAATACCTATGAAAAAATATATATTAAATATAGGCACAATTAGGCATCACAATGGTGGGAAAATCCTCTCATGAACTATATGTTAAAGAACATTCCTTTATACTTTTGTAAAATTATCTGAAAGAGGAACTTTAAAAGTGGATTTTTAAAAGAATGTATTTTACAAATATCATATTATTGAATTGATCATTAGAAAATGAATAAATTATGTTTATCAGATTTAAATCCATATAAGATAAGTGAAAATACAACATAAGATAATTTAAATTAATTTCACACATAATCTTAGTATGACATAATCAATGAAGTAAAAGCTTAACCCAAAGAATGGGAGTTGAGTTGAAAATTTCCTTACATTAAGTCCAAATAATCATGTACATTAATTATCTTCCTAAATACTAAACACAGTTTAATTATCTAATTTCATAATAATATTTTTCAGTATAATTATTTATTTGATATCACTTAATACCATGTTAAATACATAATCAATTAAATTCACATCATGTGTTTTAATGATATGCAGTACTTATGTTGAAAATGAATTCAATAATTTGGATATAGTTACAAAAGAAATAATTAAATTTACTCTAGAATACTATTTATGAAATAATTATCACATTTATATATCAATTATACTTTTCAATCCATCCATTAAATGTGGATATGAAAAATGAACTACGTTACAATAAGGGAGACTTTAGGCCGCATGTACACATGTTTAATGTTTTCATTTTTCAATCATCATTATGCAAAAAAAGGTAAGTATTATTTTATCATAAAATAATGATACTAATTTTAAAAATTCTGTTTTATTTATTTAAATATACATATATATATCATTCAAGTGATTTGTTCATGAAAAACAAATTATATCACTTCTTGAAGGTGGTCGACCACATGTACGCACGAAGGACATTATCATTTCTATATGAATGGGAATGTAAGAATGTAAATGATATATTAATTTTTCATAATGATAAATATTTCATCAATATAATATAAAAATATAAAATCCATCATTATAATCTATCCATGATTGATGGTGATTGAAAAATAATTACATCAGTTCGTGACGTGGTAGTCTGCTATACACACGAATGATGAATTATTTACCCATTTTTTGGAAGTGGATATGAATATAGATAGTGAAATTAACATAATAAAAAATATGTATATTAAGTATACTAGTGTTATTTTTTTATTATGGTTGAATATTTTTTTAGGGATGCGTCATAATAGAAAATAGAAACGCTTGGTTAAAATGATACATATTCTTCAAACATTCATTTTTTATTAACACTGTAAAACCACTAAGGTTGGTGTTATTCTTAAAAAATACATCTATAAATAGAGGATGGATTATTGGAATATAATTTTTCAAGTATTTGATAAAATAGGATGGTTTTTATTTGTTTATTATTTATAACAACATGTTCCCCTTTTATATGAGAAGGGAGGAAAACTCTTGGAATTCCACTAAATATTAAATTAATATTAATTTATTCTTCAATAAAAATGGACCCAAAGTGTGTTATTTCAAAAATAAGATTATTATGAGTTTGAATAATCTCATAAAATAAAAATTATATAATTTTTTACTATATTTTTTGCCTTATCATTTTTTTTAACTCTTATTTAAACCCGTTTAACTCTTACCGTGACAACATGATGTTTTACATTTTGAAGGTCAATATATTTACAATAAAATGAAAAGTACCATGGTTTATGTTTTAAAAATTATACTAATAAATTTTCGTAATTTAATACTTTTAATAAATTATATCATTTAATAAAATATTATTTAGTATAAAATATCAATAATGTTATTGTTTAGAACTATTCATATTCTTGTCATTGATAATATCAATATTATATATATAATTTTAAAAAAAATATTTTAGAATATCCCTAACATGTTCATTTTATATATTAAATTATTTTATCACATTAATTATCTCAAATTATATTTATTTTAATATTTTTAATATAATTTATTTTATTTTTTCCATTAATTAAATAATTACTGCATCAACATTATTAAAACATTTAAGATAATTATTTATTCACTAAAAATTTAAAAAAAAATATAAATATGAAGATAAATAATTTAAATTTAAAAAATTTATTTATATTTTTAATTATCCTCTAGATAACACCTTATTAAAAAAATTACACTCATTAAGAATAAGAGTGTAACATTTTTGACTTTTCTTTAAAAAAATACTATAAATTACATAATTAGGAAAAATAGAAAAAATGCCATATATTCAAATATTGAATGATTATGGAAGAAAATTAATCATCTGATAAAATTGGTACATGTGGAAGGGTCATTTTATAGTCTTCATTGTATTATTTTTCCCCTTAATTCCCCGATTTACTATTTACCATGGTAACAAAAATTACAAAGGTTACTATTTATATTGAAGAAAAATAAAAGAGACCCATTTACTAAATTTGAAACAAATTATTCAAATTATGAAATAAAATTTTAAAAATTCAAAACATAGAAGTTTCATAATTTAATTTAAAATGAAACAATCAAAATGCAATGAAAAATAGGTTTTCGGAAAAATTCCATTTTAAAATATATAATGTTTTATACTAAATTCAGCTATAAAATCCATGTTAAAAACCATAATTAGGTTGTTTTAAATAAATGAAAAAAATTAAAACTAATCCAACACATAATTTTACCTTGTATATACTCTAAAATAAACTACATTTTTCAATAGAAATCATTTTTCTTTATTCCTTTAAAATCAATATTTTCTGGAACATCTCAAAAATTTATCCAAATAAAAATGTGAAATGATAAATTAAAAAAGAAATTAATTTTTTTAAATATGTTTTTTGAAGCTTCCACACATTTATTATAATAATCACCAATAAAAATTAATAAAAATATTTTTTAAAGAATACTTATTTTTTGAAGAATAAAATAATTTTAATAAAATTTGTATGATTTCTTTCTAATCAAATACCAAAAAATTAATATTTAGTAGGAAATTTTTATTTATTCCATAAATTATTTATTCCTATCCATACTAACCAATTTAATGGGTAGGTTATAATGATCACATTTAAATAATGATATTTTTTCCTCCTTTAAGATCAATGTGGAATATCTTATACGCTATCAAAAATAGTGTTTCCTTTTTAAAATTATGGGATATTACAAGATAATATTACCACATTTTACCCATGGTTGTTTGATCCAAATATTAGAGAATAGGGGATAAAAATTTTAAAACATAAGTGGAAAGGAAGACAACTTCACATTTTTATGAAATATGGGCATGCCTCATGGTTTGACCACATGGTAAACTATAGCGTTCACCAACCATGTGGTAGACACTACCTAGAATGAAATCCATCTCATGGATTTCTCTGGACACTTTGCACAGTTGTAAAAAATGTGTGCCAAATATGCTAAACAAATATTTCATATTATGGACTCACCTCATATTGTTGATGTATGGTTTACTCTATCCATGCAGAAGACAAGATCAAGTACCCTTACACCCCAATATACCCACATGGTATACCCTATGAATAACATAGTTTGGTTATAATAGTGGTCTAGTTGTGTAGAATAAAATGTGTGAGAAAAAATGGAAAAATTTACTTTATAATTAAATCACAATGATTTCCCAAAAATAATGTGTGATAAACCATGTAGAGAGGGAAAAATTCCATATTTTTCATGTTTTGAGCAAAAACTGATTATAAATTTAGAATACACCAAGATAATAGAATATGAAATAAAATATAATAAGGAGGCTTCAAAATTATCCTCATAATTCTACTTTCTTCCCATGAAATAGCCCAAACAAGATAAAGGTAATGGAGAATGATGAAATACTTTCACTAATTCATAAGAAGTGGAAGGATTGAAACCAACTATGAAGTTCCTAAGAACAAGGAACCACTAAAAATGCTCTATTCTCAAAATACTCTAATAAAATACTCAACCAAAACCAGAAACCACATATAGGAATCAACCAAGATATCCCAACAAGGAACTATAAATAAGGGGAGACCAAATTTTGTCTCTCCACTATTTCTAATTTAACTAAATGGTGGACCATTAATCAACCACTCCTACAATATGATTTCCACAATGATAGACATGATTCAAAAATACTACTAGAGAACCCATAGGATTTTATCAATCATGGACATCCAAAGTGATATTATCTATAAAAAAGAATTATAGAATACGGAAGACCCAGAGGGCACAAAATCTAAAGAATATATAAGAACATAATATTAGGTCTCCAAAATTATCCACAACCACTACAAACATAATTAAAAATGGTCACATGACTATAGTACCAAAACCAAAATTTATTAAAACATAAAAATCACACAATAAAAAATAAATTCCTTAAACAATTAAATTATGTTGGTTTTAACCTTAGATCACAAACTGAGAGAAAATTGGTGAACTCAAAACTCCAATCCATGTTACTCTTTTAGGGTAAGGCCAACTAAAAAAAACACTATCCCATGAATAAAATTAGTAAGTTATATATTTTTCCTCATCCCATAAATCACACACCCATGGCTATTACATGTCCAATAAAAATAAAAACACATCCATATCTCCCTCTTGAAATCCAAAATCAATACAACTATCTAAAAAGGAATAAACAATGTGGAATGAAAACATACAAACAACCACCACTCAATCAAAATAAACAAGATATCACACTAAACAGAATCAATCTCAAGGATATAAGACTCTAAAATCACTAAGTACGAATCCATAAAATGAACTATCACTAAAAAAATCCCAAGGAGATCAATCCTCAGAAACTCATCCTACCAACTTTCCAATGATTACCTAGAAAAGCTTTCTGAAGAAAAATGGTATCTAATGCAGATATATCACACCATCGAGGAGGGGAATGAACCATTACACATAATTATAGACATAGAAATATAAAAAAACAAGGGAAGAACTAGATATAATGACAAAAATCCAACCTTACATGAGATATTTATGATAAGAATATTCAATGAAAAATGAAACATATGTCTAACTTGGTCATTTTAAAAAAACTACAACCCGTCCTATCCCACTTAGAGAGAAACAATTCATAAATACAATCATCCAAGAAAAATAACATCTAAAAATTAAGGAATAAAAACAAATTTTACAAAAAAAATTATTTTGAGACATCCAACAATTTGGAAAAACTACACTTCATTTAAAATACAAATTCCTTATGGGAATTCCAAAAAAATTAACCCAGTTTCGAAATTTCTAATATTTTTTCAAAATATGATGCCCACCAGTGATTCTAAATGATCATTATTTATATCCTTTCAATTTTATTTTCATTAAATGAAAACTATCACTTTATAAAATTACCCTATAGGGTTAAAAATTCATATATAATCAAACTTCTAACTGGTTTCATAACCAAAAACTCTTCCTAATCTCACAATGAAAATAGAAAATTTAAAACACACAATGTTCCCAAAACATTTCTGGAAAAACCTTTACATTTTCTAAATAATATAGAAGGGATCCTTTTCTATAAATCACCCTTTCATCAAATCCAAAACCATTTATACACATATACTAAAGATCCATTGGAAAAACCCTTTCCCATAAAATCAACTTTTTATAAACCAAATCCAATTTACATAACAATAAAACCCAAAATTAATCACACGTAGATTCCAAAAAATATGATCATTCTGATCAATACATCACAATATTGACTTTATTTATTTCATACTAATATAAGTTCCTCCTGATAGGTCTATAAAATAATTAAAATGGGTTTCAAGACTATGATCAACTCAAGCACATGGTTTTATGTACCTTGTGGAGGTCATGTAAAAAACTATATAATGTCTTTAAGATCAGTTGTTTAGTCACTACCTCACATATCAGGATATTCAAACTAACCTCACAACATTGATTCAAATTTCTTTCCCATCAAAAAATAAAATCCAAAACCAAAGGAAACTCATACAATACCAATGAGGATCGACACATAATCAAGGATAAATAAAACAAATTTACAATTTCAAAATTAAAACCCATCTTCCATGGGTAACTCATGCGTCATAAAAAAGGATTGTTATCAATCACCCACTCATGACCAACCACTAGATTTTTGAAATTTGTTCTGACTTTATCTATGAAAAACACCTCAAATAGTATGAGGGGGCTTAGGAATTAATGTTACAGTAATGAACTACTATTTCTCATTGGATTTAGAGTATAATGAGTCATTACTAGGCCTTAAGCGGCCTCCCAATGGAACCAAAGGCTGGAAATAAATGAAAATGGGTTTAAAAGTAAGAGGGGGACAATTTAACCTTTAATGAATATAACCATCAACCTAACAAACCAACAACAAACAACTCACAATATGATACATGAAATAAACTATGTCATTTTAACAATTCTCATTATAACAAAAAACCGAAGTATGTTACATCGGAAGACAAAAAAAAATATCAAAGTAAACAAAGGGAAGACTTGAAATAAACTACACGATGATAACCAGAAACCAAGATCCACAAGATGCATGCTCCCACATCACAATGTAGTCCAAAGTATCACAACATAGTGGTAAACAAGTGTGATACTTTACCTTTTCCCAAGTCCAGGAAGGTAGCTTCTGCCAAAACACCAAAGTGCCAAAGAATGGGTGAGTATAAAACTCAGTAGGTTTTTTCAATGATTTCACTACTCATGCCACTAGGATAGAACATTTATCACATTATATAAAATAGTTTATATAAAACAATTTACCAAAATAGTTTATAACAAAATATAAACATGTTCGAAATCCAATTATAACCAAGTAAAAACAAAAGTAAATGAAACTAATTTTCAGAAAGTTATTTTCCAGAAATAACTAATCAAGAATTATAAGCTAATTTTGATTATTATTTTGGATTACCCATTCCCAAGTTCACAACACACCCAGACATGCATGTTTTTTTCGATAGTTTCATATTCATGAGTGGTCTTTTTTTCCAATCACTTTGTGTCCCACTAACACCCGCCCTCGATCCAGGGTCACATACCTTGTACCCCAATGGTACTTTTCCCTTATTCAGGAATCATTAAGAATGAACTCACACCAATACCATGTATGCCAAATATTTCCATTACAAAAATAAACCACTTCAATAAAACTGAACTTTTATTGAAAACCAAAGAACAACCAATTTTAATGAAAATTTTAATTTTAAAAAAACCTTCCATTTTATTGAAAACAACTAATCCAGTTCATGTGACAACATTTCTGAAAAATATCCCCATTTTAAAATTCGTATTTTAAAACCAAGAACAAAAGCACTTATTCAAAATCCCTAATTTTTCAGATTTCAAAAAATATCACTGAAGAAGGTTTCCAACAAGTGTTCAACAAAAAAAATCACAATCAATTAAGAACAGTACATTAAATTTGAAAGAATGAAAATCATTTATACTATGAGGAGTCAAGATTGAAGCCACCAACCTTAAACGTCTTAATGGAACCCAATAAAGGATGGAGAACGCTCACAAAAACTAGGTTGGTTCTTCAAAGAAATAGACTTAGATCCCTTCTCTTATCAAAAACAAATATAACTCTCAACTTATATGGAAAACAAAAAATATATCAACCCATAACATGCATAGATATTAGAACCAAGAATAGAGGAGAATTATATCTAATAGAACACTTACTCAGAGATATGTACTGCATACGCAACGAAGATGCAAAGCTGATCGGATCGATATGAAAGGAGTGACTCTAAAAATCTCTTAGGGAGTGTACATGGTTGAGATCAAGGAGGTATAGAAAGAATAAATTGATTAGAACTACCAAACGTGTGGCTTTAAGCTCGAATCAAGCCAAGTTATGATGTGTACCCCCTAGTAATGATGTGACAACCACCCTGGATAAGTTCGCTGAAAATCCCATCACCTAAAGTTAAAAGAATATATTTGAAAACTACAAGACGCATACCTCAGGTTCAAAATTTGTACCATCTCATGGCGTGACCCCCACATCACGACTTGACTTTGTCCCCAATAAACGGTGTGTACCTCTCCTGAAACCTACAATAAACCCTATAAAACCACATAAAAGGATTTTTAACTAAAAGGGGGCTTAGAAAAGGTGTAAAAATTAACTCATGAAGGTAACATGAAGTCACAAAACCGAAAATGGGGGTACTAGATTCTCCCCACCATTGGTCTTTCCATCCTTAGAAATTAGAAAACCATCACTACACTAAAATAGTTCTGTCCATTTTACTTTTATTTCCTTCTCACATTCTCAAGTCTCTTCCTGAATCTTACCATACATTCATTAAACCTACACCAAAATGATGCTTCTTCCATGAAAGAATTTATCTTTCCTATACAAAATTCTCATAGGGATATTTATCAATAAAGCAGATGGATCTATTTCTATGTGATCCCATCTGATCATATTGTCGGGATCAGGCTAAAACTTTTTCCACTGGGATATATGGAACACATTATGCACTAAAATGAACAGTTTTAGTAATTCCAGATGATATGTCCCCAATCTGACCCAATCTAGTATCTTAAAAGGGATTATGTATCAAGGATATAACATTCCCTTCTTCCCAAAATGACAATGTCTAGGCCTTGGAGATATCCACAAGAACACATAATCACCCACATCAAAAAAAATGGTCTTTGATGCTGATATGCATAAGATTTCTGAAGACTCTAAGTCATATCCATCTTATTTATAATATACTAGATCTTCTATATTTTTTCTTGGACAAGGCCCATCTCAGCTAGTGAAGTCTCACCCGTTTCCACCCAACTTAGTGGAGAATGACAAGGAAGCACATAAAAGGATTCCAAAGGAGCCATATGTATAGAGTCCCCATAGATTTTATTGTATGAGAACTCCACTAAGGGAATATGATCTCCCCATGAGACACCAAAATCCATTACACAAGATCGCAACATGTCTTACAATGTCTGTATCATCCTATCAGATTGGTCATCTATCTGAGGATGATATGTCATGATCATAGTCAATTGTATCTGAAGGGAGTTTTGTAAGTATTTCCCAAAAATGCGATTTGAACCTTGGATCTATATCTGACACAATTGAAACTGGTACGCCATGCCTCTTCACCAATTAATTGATATTAATTTTCGATAGATCTTCCACCTTATGAGTTTCATGATTATGGATTAAATGATCCAACTTGGTAAGCCGGTCTACTTTCACCCAAATGGAATCATGATTCTGAATCGTTCTTAGAAGACCTGTAGAAAAATCCATCGCTACCTGCTCCAATTTCCACACTAGAATAGGTAAAGACTACAACATACCTATAGGTCTCTGATGCTCTTCTTAAACCTACTTACAAGTTAATCCCTACGACATGAACTCGACCACATTACTTTTCTTACTTCTCCACCAAAACTGTGCTTTCAATCCCTTATACATCATCTTTGTGCCTGGATGTACAACCCATATCAAATGGTGGTGAGTATGAAAGATTTTTTTCTTAAAAATCCATAAGTAAAACCATCCTATCTCTAAAACACACAAATGAACTTCCACCATATTTGCATCCATCGATGGTCTCCCCACCATTGAATTTTTAACTCATAATTAATCTTTCTAAATAAGTTGTTTTCACCTCTTTGAACATATTTACAAAATCAAGAACAAGTATAGATGAAGAGAAAACTACAACATCACCTCGATCTTTAAATTCCACATGCATGGCGGCTAAGATTAACATCAACTACCATTTATTTAAAGCTTCTTTTTCCAAGTGATCACATGAATTTCTACTCAATGCATATACCATTAAATTTCCCTTTTATGGTGTATACATCAAGTCAATGTCAAACATCTAGAGATACTCCATCCATCTACTTTTCCTCAGATTCAAATTTAACTGTGAGAAAATATGTTTCAAGATTTTTTGATCTATAAACACAGTGAATTTCTCACCAAAGAGATAATTTCTCCATGTTTTCAAAGCATGGATGACTAAAACTAACTCCAAATCATGTTTTGGGTAATTATTCTCATGAACCCTCAACTAATTTGAACCATAATTAACCACATGGTCTTTTTTCAAGAGAACACAACCCAAACCTGATCCTGAAACATTGTAGTTCACCGCATACCCCTATCATGATTCTATAAAAATCAAGATAGGTGACGATTTAAGACAAACTCTCAACTCCTAGAATGACATCTGGCATTCATCTATCCATTGGAATGGAGTGTTATTCTTTGTTAGAGCTATCATTGGTGAAGATAGTCATGAGAAATCAAGCACAAAGCATCAGTAGTATCCCACTAGACAAAGGAAACCTCATATATCAAAGAAATTATTCAGTGGTTTCCATGAGATAATAGCTTATATCATTTTAAGATCAACAGAAAATACTTTCTCATAAATGAAATAGCTAATAAAATGTACTTCCTATATAAAAAATCACACTTTGATAAATTTTCATACAAACAATAATCTCACAAAATTTTTAATACTATTCTTATGTGTTCCTCATGGTCATCCCTTGTCTTTGAATACACCAAGATGTCATCGAAAAACACCACAACAATAGAATCCAAGTATCACTGAAATATCTAATTCATTAAAGCCCTAAAAACCGATGGTACATTCATCACACAGAAAGGCATGACTATATATTCATAGTGGTCATATCTACTTCTAAAAGCTATCTTTGGAATATCTTCCTTTTTAACTCGCAATTGGTGATATCCTGATTCCATGTAAATTTTAGAGAACCATTGATCTCTCTTTAATTGATCAAATGAATCATCAATGTTTTGACTTGAATATCTATTTTTTATTGTAACTTGGTTTAGCTTATGATAATCAACATAAAACTGAATAGTTTCATCAACTTTCTTCATGAACAAGACCAGTGCTTCCCATAGAGATGTACTCGTCCGAATAAAACCTTTGTTTACAGTCCTCCAACTTCACTTTAAATTCTTATAACTTTATTGGCCCCAGCCTATATGATGGAAGGTAGATATGACTGGTCCCCAGAATGAGATCAATGATAAGCTATAATTCTTATAGAGGTGGAAAACCTGAGAATGTTTTTTCAAAGACATATAGAAATTGATCCAAAATTGCTGGAAAACTATTTTACTCGATATCTTCCATTGATGATAAATTCAAGACTACCAATTGATTAGAGATCATTCCCACTGTTGGTGCTAACAATCTTTTTTCACCTTTCTTTACAAACCTCCCTCCTATGAAGGGATTCCCACTACCGTCATCAATGATGAAACTAATAGTTCATCCTATAAGTTGATGTGATCCTTGAACATTTTCAACCAATCCATACCCAATATTACATCATAAACATCCATGTCCAGAACTAAGAAGTCACATTTCATCTCAGCTCCATCAACAATTGTAGCACATTCTCTACACAAAAATGCTTGACATTATCTTTCCCCGAGAGGAGTTTTCTGTTTTAAAACAGAAGGCATCATTTCCAACATTGAACATATAAAATAAATAACACAAGAAGAAATGAAAGAATACAATGCACCAATATTGAATATCACTTGCACAAGGGTAGAATTCAAAATAATTTTACCTGTCACCTTAGATCGTCCATTCTGATCATCCATAATCATCTACTCAACTCCATACAATTTCATCGTCACTACATTGTTCTTCTTGTCCCCCTTTTCATATTTTTATAGTTGAGGAGTCATTGTATTTCTAGAATCACCATGGATAGCTCTTCTCTGCCGATGAGACTGATTCTATTGTCCTCTGCTTGTTGAAGCATATGAAGCTTGCAATGCCGGAGAAGTGTTTCAAGCACCAGACCTTGGAGAAATACGACAATAGAGCTAATGATTCCCCATCTGCTTACAGATATGGAATTCTCTAGGTTGTGTAATACAATCTATATTTATGTGGTTAAACTCACCACATTGAAAACAACCTGCTTTTCTCTTTGGTCGTGGATGAAGGTTCACTGATCTAAGCATCTGATTATGATTCCCACTACTACCTTGGAAATAGGTGTCCCTTTTCGGCTTTCTCATAGTGTTTTAGTTCCCACCATTCCTTTTAGGTATCATCATACCTCCTCCCATATATCCTGAGATATCCTGTTCATCCAGAATCTATCTAATCACCATCTCTGTATAATTAGTAATATAGAGCACTGCAATCTTTGATCAAATCTCCTACCTTAGCCTTGATTCAAAGATTTATACCTTCAACAATGCATTTTCCAAAACTTCTGATGAAAATTGCACTAAATTCATGAATTTATATTCATACTCTATGATGGAGATATTATATTGTTTCAAGATGAATAAGTCCATCGTTTTCTGTATCTTGAACGTTGGAGAACAGAATTGTTTTTTGAAAAATTCCTTAAAATCCTCTCATGTTAGGCATTCATCCAATTTTTCTACACTGCTAAATTCAACCACTGGCATGCAACATCCTCGAGAATATAAGTTGTTAGGTTTACTTTGAGAAATGATGGTTTTCCAAGGAAATTGAATATACTATTCATCCTATTCTGACACACCTCATCTTTTTCAGGTTCAACATCACCCCGAATGTTAGGTGGATTTGGCTCCATGAATTAAATGGTATGATCTACATGCCTTGGCACATTCCTCTAGTTCCCCGTATCCATAGATTGAAAATCCAGAACAATACTCTAAACTATCTCTTGGTTCACCCATGGTTGAGGTGTAACCACAATCTCCGTGGCTTCTTCAGGTTGGTTTCGATGACACCTACTGGGTGCCATTTTCTAAACGAACAACAAACACTATCAATCCCACTCTATAAAAAACGATGGATTTAAATTTTATATTCTATCACATAAACTATCATAACATTGTTTTTAAAAAACAACCTTTTTCCATGTTTGACCATTTTTCAAAACTTCGGACTTTTTTTTTCAAATTAATCCATTTTCAAAATTCTATAAGCATTTCATTTTTCAAAATGTTTCATTTGAAAAATAATTTCATACTTTTTCAAAAAACAACACTTTTTTACAATAAGAATCATCACTCAAAATGATGTATAAACTTCTAGAAGAATTAATTGTAATAGCCCGAGATTTTATGAATAATATTTTATTAATGTTATGTGTTATACTCTACACCAAAAGGAGCTTTCACAATACACATCTCTGACCTGGCTTGAACTATACGCAATCGCGACCTTCCACGATAGCGTGTGTTGTACGCAACACCGAGTTTCGCTAAACAACGATATGCTATTAAGATATTATTAAAACTAGCCGTTATGAATAGTAATAACCACTTTTTAAAATTTTTAGCTCTCAAAATGGACTTCATTATTGGATTCGGAGTATCGAATTTAGCCTAAGGTGAAATTTTGGTACTTTTCGGATAACTTTCATATTCTGATGAATAGTGAAAATTACTAAATTATAATTAAAAACAAATTTTTTTAATCAAAACAATTAATAGTGATAAATTATTAATTTGAATGGTTTTAAAGTATATTTATAATATATTTTTACAATTTAATACAATGTTGGTCATTGGATGTAATTTCACATTTAAACCAGACATAAACAAGTGTCAATCTTTTGATAGATATTGTTTCTTAAAAACACGCTCTTTGTTTTAACAGCGGGATTTAAATATAGAATTAATTAATGAAACTTATATGATATGAATTTGGTAAAATAGACTTCATTTTTGAATTCGGAATATGAAATATAGCTTAGGATGAAATTTTGGCATTGTTCTGAAAAACATCAATTTTCGATGAATAGTGAAACCACTAAGTGGTAGGTTAAAAACTGAATTTTGCATAAAACTTAATTTTACCGCTTCTATGAATGGAATTTCGAAAATCTGAGAGACACGGTTAATATCAAGGACTAAAATGTGGTTCAATGAGATGAAAATAATTTTTGGTGAATAGTAATTTTTTACTTTTGTTTACCACGGTTAATAGTAAATAGGGTAACTAAGGGTAAATATGATATTACTATTACCCTAACACATGTCATAATTCTATTGGATAAGTGGAATTCGACCAAAAACAACCTTATGAATATAATATGACCATTTAGGTCCACTTGTATTAGATTATGACATTTAATATTATTTTATTTAATGAATAGTTAAAATAGTTAAAATCAAAGTTTAATAACTAAAACATTTTTAATATGGGGTTATACATAAGATAAATTCGACTATAAATATTCATTAGAAAGCTAAAAATATTTCCTAAATAATTATATTTTATTTATAAATTTTAGACTTTAAATAAATTAATTTATTTATGACACAACGATGATGCAGTAATTACCCTTTTAAGGAAATATTAACATAATTGATGTTATAAATGCTCAAATGAATGTAATTTGAAACTTTTTATGAATTAAACTAATTTTATAGGTTACTATGATATATTAGTGTTGATTTAATCAACTTGGATCGAACATATAATTCTGTTATAACTTTCACAAAAATCATATATCAAATAGTGTCAAAATTGAGACAATATTGTTTTTAAATAAAATATTATATTATTAATTGTTATTTTATTCCTAAAAATCTACGGTTCGGACAAATGACTTAGATAAGGATATATATATTAATAATAAACAATTTGGGGTTCTTTTGGCATGTTATAGTAAGTGTATTAACCATATAGTGAAAGAAAACAAAAAGACACGGTAAAAGTTAAATTATTTAACTTAGAGTTAAATCTAATTGATAAGGTTACAATAATACCCTAAACTTGTATAAATCCTATTAGATGATATGATTTCGACCCATCCCCACTTTATCTTCGAAATAAGAACCTTTGGAACCATTATAAACCGATTTTGACTTTAATATAAAATAATATTTTGAGATATTCCTAAGGTGCCCCTCTCCTCCCTTATAAAAGGGTACCTCCTCCTCACACCAATTTGAGCACTCAAGCTCGGCCAAACCCTGCCAAAATCCATTCTACACTTCCCTAGAATAATGCTAGAGGTTCTGGTCTTCTTCAAAGACCAATCTTAGTTCCCTAAGTGAAGGAGTCAAAGAGGCGTTTCAAAGAAGAGGTAATATCCATTACCGATCTTTTCAATTTCTTTCTTCTTCAACTTCTTCTTCTTTTGTTGTTTCATGATAAAGTAATAACATCAGTATTACTTACATACTAACATGTTATTATAAATATGAAACAACTCTAATTAACCTTCTATCCATCCTACGGAAAAAGGAAATCACCGTGCGTGCGTACGTACGGAATACCGTCTCCACGCCGTGGTGTAATCTCTTTTCAGCCACCACCTTAATTGGATGGGTATAATGGTTTAATGAGTAACTATATATGATTATTATAAAGTGATATTGATACTGAAATATTATACATACACTTCAACACAATTCCACGACCATGGGAACGATATCATCGCTCGTGCGTACGTACGGACTACCGTCTCCACGACGCGATGAGATTCATTCTCAATGATTAACCAATCATGAATGATTATAAAGTATATATAATAAGTTCTAATGAAATATATGACATAATAATGATACTTGAATTATTTATATTTATATGTCATATACTTAATTCCATTCAATTCAATAAGGAAACGAAAACAGCGTTCATGCGTACGTACGGACTACTGTCTCCATGAACGATGTATTTATTTCCATTTACTGATTCATTATATATATGTATATTCTGAATATATATATATAAATAATGTTTTATATTCTGTAATTAAGTAATCATGATCTAAGTAATCATATGAATAATTACAAGTCAAAACACGAACGACAAATGAAACAATTTTACCCAAAACGCTCTTTAACATGAAATTTACAAAAGAACGGGTAATATAACGTCATAAGTGAACCATATATGATATCGTAACAATTAATATGATTATTTAATAAGTCAATAACATTATTTAAACCATTATACAGGAGCTTCGGACACGTACAAAGCAAATCGGACCTAAGGTAAGGGAAATATCACAATCTCATTTTTATCCGAGATTGTTTATACGTTGGTATTTACTGGGGTGTATTGTATCATCTACATCCATGTTTCATCAATATGTAATATTATTTCCATCCACCTACAATTGTTTAAATCCATTTTTACCCTTCGGTGAGTTTTTAGTAAAAGAAATTAAAGGAATCTTTTGTCTTTTTTCGTACGAGGTACTTTTTGACTTTTCCGACAAAAGTACGAAGAATGTTTTTTTTAACTTAAACGGCACGAACGGATTTTTACGGTTTTATAAAGCCTTATTTACATGAAGCTTCCTCCAAAATATTTCATGACTATTTTTAATAAAATCTCTTTCTTTTAAAATTGCATGATGTTTTGTGAAAAGAAATTGATTTTGAAGAAGAAAGGATATTTTCCTCAAGAATTCATTTCAAGTGTTTTATCAAAATTATTTTCCATCTAAGATAATAAAGGGTTCTGTTTCTATCCATATTTTTACATTGATTTGACTATGTTGTGATGGAATTATGTTTATGAATTCCTTTATCTTATATGAATGGTTTTATGATGTCATGTTGTTTAAGAATCCCATTTTTTATTACATGGGTTATGAAATGATGTATGATTTATGATTTTGTGGCACACATAAGAATGGTATCATTATGAGATGGGTGGGACCTATATCTCCCTCCAATGCATTGGGTAAAGATTTTATATCTCATGAGATAGACAGGGCTGGAACGGTAGGTTATACAGGTTCAGTGAAACAGGACTGAAACGAGGGTTACTCGATTCAGAAAGGGACTTTGTCCACTAAGATAGTCTTGGCAATGAGTCTTGACTAACAAGAAATGATTCTCTATGATTATGTGTGAATTCCACAAAGTTTCATGTTTTATGTTATGATTATTGTGATTACATTTCACTGCCATGATTTATCCCATGTTATGAAATTATGATCTCTTTTGCAGGTTAAGATTTCCAAAAGTTATGTGCTTGTGTATACGATGAGATTTATATTTCTTTTGTTTACCCTTACTGAGCATTTGAGCTCACCCTTTTATGTTTTATTTTCACCAGGATATAAATAAAGGTTTTAGTTATAAAAAAAAGAAGATCTTTATGGGAGATATTGGAGATCTTTCACCACGATTAGAAGATTAAGTTCCGAGTTTCCAAAGACACTAAACTATTACGATCCTTGTGTGTGTGTTTTTTTTATGTACTAAGTATTCCGCAAAAGTAATGTAAGGTCTATGTATGTCAAGCTTCTGGTCTCTACAGTTGGTATCAGAGGCAAAGGAGGTAGGAATGTATCCGATCCTTGGGAACTCTCACATGTGAGCGTTGGACAAAGCATGGCTCTCCGCCCAAGGGCTTCATGAGGAAATGGCTGCCACTGGGGATGGTGGTGTGTCCCGCCCAGGGGGTGTAGCCGCCCATGGAGTGCCCTAATAGGTATCAATTGTAGTCCACTGGAAGTAATTCTAGACTGCTACAGTTGGTATCAGAGGAAAGGTTTATTCAACCTTTGGAAACTAGGATGCAAAAATGTTAGTGAGATCCCTAGAGATATTTCTACGGTATGTCTAGGGATGTTCCTAAGGTTAAGTATACGTATAGGTTATAGTACAAGAACTACGCTATCGATCATAGAATTAAACCTAAGATGTTAGATATTGAAGGTACTCCCCCTTTATTATGTTGTTTTCCCTAGCATGATTTTTGCCTCTCACACTATTCTTTTTGGGTTTTAGACGATGGCTGGAACCCGAAGGAACCGTGTTGATCAATGCAATGGACAATGCAATGATTGTCCTCCTGAACAAACAAATGTTATTGGAGATGGAGTGAAAAATCTTATTGCTATACTTACACAAGCTATGAATCATTCTGGACTTCCAAATGAGCAGAGAAGGGAACAATATTCTATTGAGTCTTTCATGAGGCAACGTCCACCTTCTTTCAGTGGGTATTCTGATCCACTTGTTGCTGAACAATGGATCAGTACCACTGAAAAGATATTTTCAGTTCTTCAATGTTCTGAACATGACAAAGTAATCTTAGCAGTGTATCGTTTGGAAGGTGATGCTGATCAATGGTGGAATCTTATTAAGAATACGAGGCAAAGGGATGAAATTGAGTCCATGGAATGGGACGAGTTCAAGAACTTATTTTTCAATAAGTACTTCCCTCTTATTCTTCGAACAAAGATGGAGAAGGAGTTTCTTGAACTGAAGCAAAGGGATGATGAATCTGTTGGTAACTATGAAGAAAATTTTACAAGACCTGCAAGGTACGCTTCTGGTATTATCATCCAACCTGAAAGTAAAGTTGATCGATTTTTCAGTGGCTTAAAACCAAGTCTTAGAAGGGAATTAGCTATAAGAGACTTCAGTAGCTATGAAGAAATTGTGCGTTGTGCTATCAAGGTAGAAATGGAAGTTGGTGTTACATATCCATCTCATGGTTTTGACAAGAAACAAAAGATGGAGTTCAAGGAGAAATCTCAAAATAATGGTGAAAAGAAGATGAATGTTTCCTTATGCACAAAGTGTTGAAATAAGAATGGTGGAGACTGTCTTAAAGGGACTAGAAAATGTTTTAAGTGTGGAAAAGAAGGTCATCGAGCAGCTGAGTGTCGAAGTAATGGAAAAAGGGTTTCTAATGATGTTAATAAAGCAAACACTGCAGAGAATGCACCACCAACACTTCAATGCTTCAAGTGCAAGGAAATGGGGCATTATGCTAATAAATGCCCTAATCCAAGGGTTAGTGATGATCAACATGAGAAACCACTGAAGGCAAAGGACAAAGGGAAGTCACATGCGATCACTATTGGCAATGTTGAATATGACAACGATGTGGTGGAATGATTAAGTGTTTATGTAATGGGATTCCAAAATAATATTGTATCATTGAGTATTGAAATATTTATGTGGTATTCAAAGTGATTGAGATATTTTTTGGAAATAAGATGATATGCGCATAATGAAGGGAAAACGAGAAAATGAAATGTTTAATAGTATTCATGAGCTCATGATTGATATAAGGACTAAGTGATATCATGGTTTGAGTATATAGAATTTTGAGGATTTTGGTATGTGGAAAGTGTTAACTTTAAATTGCATTCATGTTTTCACTAAGGTATTCAAGAGAATACATGATTAAGGACTTTGAATGTTTGGATTGTGACCAACAAAACATATCTTATGATATATGGGGATCAACGATGGTATTAAATCTCTGGTAATCGTTTTCACTATGTTATGAGAGTAGACTGCAGTATTATGGATAAGCCTAAAGATTGAAATGGATTATGTTGGACATAAGTGAGTATTGTTTAAGGATAGAAGTTTTTTTCGATATTATTGATGGGATGTTATAGTAATGTAGTTTTAGAAAAAGGACAACCTGCAGGACAGGCGACAACCCATCGCTTCGGACAAGGCTGTGGGAATCGAACCCACAACCGAAGTGCGACTGGCCTTTATCGCCTACCACTGGCCTACAGGAAGTCCCTGTTTAGTAGAAACTAGTTTTATTATATTAATCAGTATGATATATGAAGTATAAGTCCATTTTGGGAACCATATATGATTAATCTCACTATAGATCGACTTATGTATATAATTTTTGCTAACCCTTTTGTTTGAGACAGATGGAATGATCTGTCATTCTATCACATGATCTGCTAACACTTCACGAATAACAAATTCAACTTCATTTATTTAAGAGATGAAGTGGAAATTGTTCAAGGCATGAACAACAGTGAGATTGTACCAAAATAAAGAAAGTATTTATTCTAATTCACATTTTCAACTTTAGGGAAATAATCTGGAAAACCAAAAATGTTGTCCTAGTGATCTTATACCTGATGAATTAGATGGTACCTTAGATCGTCACAAATTTATGGATTTGTGATTGTTGGCTTTTCCATAGCCATGTTCTCTACCACTCTCCATCAGAACATGATGGTTAGATTTCTCTTCCATATCCATATTTTCACCTATGTGGAAACCCAGTGATTAGTTTATTTGGGTAATCGTTACATTTCATACTTTAGTTTTTAAAGCCAAGTTTTGGTATTCCTTTTTACGATGTGGGTTTCTATTAAAGAAACTTTCGAATAGTAAACCATTTATAACCCCGACGAATTTCGAGGGCGAAATTCATTTTAAGGGGGGTAGAATGTAACAGCCCGTGATTTTATGAAAAATATTTTATTAATGTCTTGTGTTATACGCTATACCAAAATGAGCTTTCACAATACACATCTCTGACCTGGCTTGAACTATACGCAATCGCGACCTTCCACGATAGCGTGTGTTGTACGCAACACCGAGTTTCGCTAAACAACGATATGCTATGAAGATATTATTAAAACTAGCCTTTATGAATAGTAATAACCACTTTTTAAAATTTTTAGCTCTCAAAATGGACTTCATTATTGGATTCGGAGTATCGAATTTAGCCTAAGGTGAAATTTTGGTACTTTTCGGATAACTTTCATATTCTGATGAATAGTGAAAATTACTAAATTATAATTAAAAACAACTTTTTTTAATCAAAATAATTAATAGTGATAAATTATTAATTTGAATGGTTTTAAAGTATATTTAGAATATATTTTTACAATTTAATACAATGTTGGTCATTGGATGTAATTTCACATTTAAACCAGACATATTCAAGTGTCAATCTTTTGATAGATATTGTTTATTAAAAACACGCTCTATGTTTTAACAGCGGGATTTAATTATAAAATTAATTAATGCAACTTATATGATATTAATTTTGCTAAAATAGACTTCATTTTTGAATTCGGAATATGAAATATAGCTTAGTATGAAATTTTGGCATTGTTCTGAAAAACATCAATTTTCGATGAATAGTGAAACCACTTAGTGGTAGGTTAAAAACTGAATTTTGCATAAAACTTAATTTTACCGCTTCTGTAAATGGAATTTTGAAAATCCTAGAGACACGGTTAATATCAAGGACTAAAATGTGGTTCAATGAGATGAAAATAATTTTTGGTGAATAGTAACTTTTTACTTTTTTTTACCACGATTAATAGTAAATAGGGTAACTAAGGGTAAATATGATATTACTATTACCCTAACACATGTCCTAATTCTATTGGATAAGTGTAATTCGACCAAAAACAACCATATGAATATAATATGACCATTTTGGTCCACTTGGATTATATTATGACATTTAATATTATTTTATTTAATGAATAGTTAAAATAGTTAAAATCAAAGTTTAATAACTAAAAAATTTTTAATATGGGGTTATACATAAGATAAATTCGACTATAAATATTTATTAGAAAGCTAAAACGATTTCCTACATAATGTTATTTTATTTATAAATTTTAGACTTTAAATAAATTAATTTATTTATGACACAACGATGATGCAGTAATTACCCTTTTAAGGAAATATTAACATAATTGATGTTATAAATGCTCAAATGAATGTAATTTGAAACTTTTTATGAATTACACTAATTTTATAGGTTACTATGATATATTAGTGTTGATTTAATCAACTTGTATCGAACATATAATTCTGTTATGACTTTCACAAAAATCATATATCAAATAGTGTCAAAATTGAGACAAAATAGTTTTTAAATCAAATATTATATTATTAATTTTTATTTTATTCCTAAAAATCTGAGGTTCGGCAAAATGACTTAGATAAGGATATATATATTAATAATAAACAATTTGGGGTTCGTTTGGCATGTTATAGTAAGTGTATTAACCATATAGTGAAAGAAAACAAAAAGACACGGTAAAAGTTAAATTATTTAACTTAGAGTTAAATCTAATTGATAAGGTTAAAATAATACCCTAAACTTGTCTAAATCCTATTGGATGATAGGATGTTGACCCATCCCCACTTTAGATTCGAAATAAGACCCTTTGGAACCATTATAAACCGATTTTGACTTTAATATAAAATAATATTTTGAGATATTCCTAAGGTGCCCCTCTCCTCCCTTATAAAAGGGTACCTCCTCCCCCTCCTCACACCAATTTGAGCACTCAAGCTCGGACAACCCCGGACAAAATCCCTTCTCCACTTCCCTAGAATAATCCTAGAGGTTCTGGTCTTCTTCAAAGACCAATCTTAGTTCCCTAAGTGAAAGAGTCAAAGAGGCGTTTCAAAGAAGAGGTAATATCCATTACCGATCTTTTCAATTTCTTTCTTCTTCAACTTCTTCTTCTTTTGTTGTTTCATGATAAAGTAATAACATCAGTATTACATACATACTGACATGTTATTATAAATATGAAACAAATCTAATTAACCTTCTATCCATCCTACGGAAAAAGGAAATCACCGCGCGTGCGTACGTACGGAATACCGTCTCCACGCCGTGGTGTAATCTATTTTCCGCCACCACATTAATTGGATGGGTATAATAGTTTAATGAGTAACTATATACGATTATTATAAAGTGATATTGATACTGAAATATTATACATACACTTCAACACAATTCCACGACCATGGGAACGATATCATCGCTCGTGCGTACGTACGGACTACCGTCTCCACGACGCAATGAGATTCATTCTCAATGATTAACCATTCATGAATGATTATAGAGTATATATAATAAGTTCTAATGAAATATATGACATAATAATGATACTGGAATTATTTATATTTATATGTCATATACTTAATTCCATTCAATTCAATAAGGAAACGAAAACAGCGTTCATGCGTACGTACGGACTACCGTCTCCATGAACGGTGTATTTCTTTCCATTTACTGATTCATTATATATATGTATATTCTGAATATATATATATATATATATCATGTTTTATATTCTGTAATTAATTAATCATGATCTAAGTAATCATATGAATAATTACAAGTCAAAACACGGACGACAAATGAAACAATTTTACCCAAAACGCTCTTTAACATGAAATTTACAAAAGAACGGGTAATATAAAGTCATAAGTGAACCATATATGATATCGTAACAATGAATATGATTCTGTAATAAGTCAATAACATTATTTAAACCATTATACAGGAGCTTCGGACACGTACAAATTAAATCGGACCTAAGGTAAGGGAAATATCACAATCTCATTTTTATCCGAGATTGTTTATACGTTGGTATTTACTGGGGTGTATTTTATCATCCATATCCATGTTTCATCAATATGTAATATTATTTCCATCCACCTACAATTGTTTAAATCCATTTTTACCCTTCGGTGAGTTTTTAGTAAAAGAAATTAAAGGAATCTTTTGTCGTTTTTCGTACGAGGTACTTTTTGACTTTTCCGACAAAAGTACGAAGAATGTTTATTTTTTTAACTTAAACGGAACGAATGGATTTTTACGGTTTTATAAAGCCTTATTTACATGATGCTTCCTACAAAATATTTCATGACTATTTTTAATAAAATCTCTTTCTTTTAAAATTGCATGATGTTTTGTGAAAAGAAATTGATTTTGAAGAAGAAAGGATATTTTCCTCAAGAATTCATTTCAAGTGTTTTATCAAAATTATTTTCCATCTAAGATAATAAAGGGTTCTGTTTCTATCCATATTTTTACATTGATTTGACTATGTTGTGATGGAATTATGTTTATGAATTCGTTTATCTTATATGAATGGTTTTATGATGTCATGTTGTTTAAGAATCCCATTTTTTATTACATGGGTTATGAAATGATGTATGATTTATGATTTTGTGGCACACATAAGAATGGTATCATTATGAGATGGGTGGGACCTATATATCCCTCCAATGAATTGGGTAAAGATTTTATATCTCATGAGATAGACAGGGCTGGAACGGTAGGTTATACCGGTTCAGTGAAACAGGACTGAAACGAGGGTTACTCGATTCAGAAAGGGACTTTGTCCCCTAAGATAGTCTTGGCAATGAGTCTTGACTAACAAGAAATGATTCTCTATGATTATGTGTGAATGCCACAAAGTTTCATGTTTTATGTTATGATTATTGTGATTACATTTCACTGCCATGATTTATCCCATGTTATGAAATTATGATCTCTTTTGCAGGTTAAGATTTCTAAAAGTTATGTGCTTGTGTATACGATGAGATTTATATTTCTTTTGTTTACCCTTTCTAGGCATTTGAGCTCACCATTTTATGTTTTCTTTTCCCCAGGATATAAAGAAAGGTTTTAGGTAAAAAAAGAAGAAGATCTTTATGGGAGATATTGGAGATCTTTCACCACGATTAGAAGATTACGTTCCGAGTTTCCAAAGACACTAAACTATTACGATCCTTGTGTGTGTGTTTTTTTTATGTACTAAGTATTACGCAAAAGTAATGTAATGTATATGTATGTCAGGCTTCGGGTCTCTATATTAATTCCTATAAAATGAATGTCATGCTTGTCTCATTGGATAAAACCATGACAATGAGGTTTTAAAATCCTAGTTGTGTCTCTAAACACTTATGTACCCAACTCCCTGGTAAGATAAATTCTGTCATAAAAGGGTTAGCTACATCCTTTTATGCTATAAATTTCAAGTTCCAAAAATCCAAGTCCTTTCTAGGATTCTAACCCAAGGAATAAACAAGAATGAATTTCAGCTCTAAGACCAAAAACACTAATGACTACTTGTTATGCAAGGATTTAAAAATCTGATACGATTTGTAATTACCTGCTAATTCTCATTGGCTTGATAGTACAACGAGTCATTACTGGGCCTTAAGCGACGTCCGCAAGGCACCAAAGGCTGGAAATAAATGCCTAAGGGTTTCAAAGTAAGTGGGGGAATATTTTCACTTTAATTACTAAATCCAATAACCTAACTAACCAAAAACAACAACTCACTATATGATGCATGAAATAATCTAAGTCATTTTAATCATTATGTTTATAACAACCAATCAAAGTTTGCTACATTGGAAGACAAACCGATATCTAAGTAAACAATTGAAAGACAAAAAACAATCTCCAAGATGACAACCATACTCCATGCTGTACAATCTATACACTCCAACATCACCAAGTAGTCCAAAGTATCAAAACATCATGGTAAATAAGTGTGATACTTTACCTTTTCCCATGTCCTGGAAGGTACGTAACATCTATGAAATAACCAAAGTTCCAAAGAATGAGTGAGTATAAAAAACAGTAGTTTTTCCCAATGATATCCCAACTCATTCCACTAGGTTAAAACAGTTAGCACAATATATTAAACAGTTTATATAAAAAGATTTATCAAAAAAGTTTATAACCAAATATAAACAAGTTTGAAAACCTATTATAACCAAGTGAAATAAAAAGTAAATGAAACTAACTTTCATAAAGTTATTTTCCAGAAATAAATAATTAGGTATTATAAACAAATTTTGCTTATTATTTTGTCATACCCATTCCATAGTTCACAACACACCCATAATTACATGCTTCATTAGACAGTTCTATACACATGAGTTGTCTCTTATCCAATAACTTTGTATCCTAATGACACTATCCCCTGATCCAGGGTCATTTACCTTGTACTCCAATGGTACTTTTCCATTATTCAAGGCTCTTTAAGCATGAACTCACACCAATACCATGTATGCCAAATATTTCCATTACCCAAACGATCCACTTTAATAAAACTGAACTTTTATTGAAAAGATAAGCCCAACCAATTTCAAAGAAACGTTTATTTTCAATAAAACTTTCCTTTTTATTCATAAAATATAATATATTTCATGTTAAAATATTCAAAAAAATACCCATTTAAAAATCCATATTTTCAAACCAATAACCGAAGCACTCCTTCAAAGTCCCTAATTTTCTGGATTTCCCAAACCGTCACTTAGGAAGGTTTCCAAGAAGTTTTCAAAAAGAAAAATCATAATCAATAATGTAAAATAAATTAATTTTGAAATAATTACAATCAATTATACTAAGAGGATTCAAGAGCGGAGACACCTACCTAGAAGGTTTTTATGGAACAAAATGAAGGACGAAGAACTCTCACAAAAACTAGGTTGATTCTTCCAAGAAACGTCCTTAGATACATTCTCCTATCAACAAAAAATAAAAATCTAAACTTATTTGGAAAATAAAAACCAATATCTACCCATAAAAATCATATATCTTATAAACAAGAGGAGAGGAGAAGTAGATCTAATAGAACACTTACTCAGATAGATGTACTACAGATGCAGCAAAGATTGAAAGCTGATCAGATCGATCTGGAAGAAAGAGTTCCTTTGAAAATCATGTAGGGAGAGTCTTGGGTTGACATCAAGGGGGTATGGAAAGAATAGAAAAAGAAGAACTACCAAAAATGTGACTTTAAGTTGGGCACATGCTGACTCATGATATGTACCCCTAGTCACGATGTGAATTCCTCACTGGATAAGTAGGCTAAAAAACCCATCACCTCTGGTTAAAAAAAATATTTTAACACTACATGATGCGAACATCAGGTTCGTGATGTGTACCTACTCACGGTGTAACCCCCACTTCACGAATTGACTATGTCCCCAAGTACGCGGTGTGTACTTCAGGTACACGGCATGTACCTATCATGAAACCTAAAACAAAACCCAGAAAACCACACAAAATGATTTTTTAACTAAAATGGGAATTAAAAAGGTAGAAAAATTTCCTGATCAAGGTAACATGATGTCACAAACCTGAAAATGAGGGTACTACAGTTACTGTTTAGAAATTAACATTTCATACCATTTATAACAAACTAGTCTGTGACTACCATAAAAACCAACACCCAACTAGAACTACTATTTCCCCAAAAGAAATTTCTAATCCATGTGGGTTGAAAACTAGTTCCTGGGAATCACATATGATGCTTTGGGAAGGACTTTACCCATGATATTAATATAAAATAAATAAATAAGTAAAACAATAAATAAAACATCCAAACAAGGTATAACTAATAAATATATATATATATAAAGAAATATAATTAGAATTACTATAAAGAGAAATAATATATAAAAACATCATTAGATTAAAGGCTCATTCAACACATAAAAAATAAAACCATTGGGAAAGAGAGCTCGAACAGCTCCTACACCATCACTTGTAACACCTGTCTTCTTGAAAAAAACCCCTGACCCATCCATGGATGAACCCAAACCAAAGAACTAAATTAGGTATGTGAATTTGAAACCTATTGAAGAATTATATGGTTGGGAGCTAAATAGACTTGTAGGTCACCACCCACTGAGAATATAGAAATTCATTCATAACATAGTTTGTAAAATTCTAATTTGAATATAGGGTACAAAATAGGATTTTCACATGAATATAAAAATAAGTACAATAATCACACCACTTACACAATTAAGAACAACCACCCTTTATATAAATAGAAAACAATATGTCTAAATAATTTAAATAGAGAATAACAAACCATGGAAATATGGCCTTTAAAAACATTGAGAGTAAACCGAAGAACCATTTTTTCCTCTTCCTAAACATTTCTTGAAAAATATTATTTCATAAACACCCTTATGGGAATTGTTTTTCTTAAAACCCATTTAAGAAATAAATAAATCATTTTCTTTTTAAAATAAAACATTCAAACTATTTTTAAAAATACATTTAAAAGTAATCCAAAACACACTCACAATATTACACAATCGTAATAATGCACTAATATATGAAGGAATCACAATAAAATGGAACAACCAAACACATGTTCCATAAAATAAATAAATCTTGGGGATACCATTTAATCATGAAAAAAAATCTAAAAAATTATGTTGAGAAATACCTAAGAATCATGTTCTTTATAATGACCCAAGATTTTTGAATGTTTTTTCTCTCTAAATTAATATTATTCTTGATATATTTCATCACATGCAACACAGAACTAAAATTATTTGTGAAATAATAGATATATATTATTAATAAAATTAAATAATAATTAAACCTCTTAGTAATAAATATATTTTAATCAATTAGAAATGAATAAATAATATGATTAATAAAACTCAAAGTTTTAAGAAGGAAATTTTCAAAATAATAGTTTTTATTTATATAAATATATTATGTTTTTATTTAAAAGGCAGATCTAAAAATTTTAAATTTTAAATTTTAAAAAATGAAATTGATCTTTTAATTCCACTAAAAAATGTTTGGGTGACTTTTTTAGATTATTATAAAATATTTAATTTTTAGGTTGTTAGTAAAAAGAAAGATACATATAAAAACTGACACTTTTATGAAACAATAATGGTTTAAAAGTTCATGAAATATTTTTTAAACAATATATATATATATTTAAAATATTTTTTTAAAATAAATTTTATGTTTAATTTATAAAATCGATGTTTAACACTTTCGGAAACATGAGTAATATTTCACACTAAAAACTAATTTATTCTCTTATATTAAAAATGAGTTTCCATTACTTTTAGAAATTAAATCCAAAAAAATGGATTCATATTTTATTGAAAAATTATAATTTTATTTTATAGATTAAATTTTATTTTAGCATAAAATTATGGTTACTTAGATTAGTGTTAATCACCATGATAATGATAAGATGGTTATATTCAAATAATTATTTTATGAATATCGTGTAATTTTTATCAAATAAATAAATTTATTTTATTTTATATAATGAATATAATATGATTTTCAAACATACACACACACACATATATATATTATCACACATTTAATAAATAATAAATACCAAATAAGATTAAGAACACTTAACAGTAAAAGTAATATTTTTCTACAAAGAGTTTATATATATATATATATTAAATGTTTAAATTTAAAAATTAATGTTCAATTATTTTGAAAATAAACTGGATTAAATATATATATATAATTTATGGTAAGAACACCCACATTTTTTAATAGGCATTATTTTATAATATTATTAAAACCAATATTACATAGTTAAAATATAGTTACCTAGGTAAAAATGAAAACCGAAAAATATGCAAACCTAATCATAAATAACATGAAACATGTTTTAAAATTTTTTAAAATGAGAGGTGGAAACTTTATAGATCTTATACTATACCACACACTATTATTTCTCACTTTTGGAGCCTTTGAACCATGAACAATGTCATTCCCTTATTGAAAAATAATAAGTGTTCACAAAAGTTCCATTTTATTCACTTATAAAAGGGGAACACTTCGACTACTTTATGACACACAAATTAAGTCATATTTATTCCTATAAATGTTTTATACTCAACTTTTATATTTTTTTCATTTTAATAAGCCTCTTGTCTTAGCTATTTATCTTATTCCCTTCATTTAGAATGATACTTTTAAGAGAAAGTTCAAGGTCCCAACTTGAGTATTATTTAATCATTATCCGTTTGTTATTAACATTTATCTTAAAACCCCACCATATAAATAGTAATATAATGATCTCAGTGTAATTAGTAAAAGATTTTTTTATTATATTAATGGAATATTCTTTATTTATTCTTTATTATAATCATAGAAAAAAAATAATTTCAATCTTGCATTTGTGCGGAATACAACCTCAATAAATCGATGTCTTCTATTTATCATGAACACCTATATTTTTTGGTTATGAAGATGTAATTGAAGAATAAATGTGATATATATAATATAATTATGATTTTAAAGAGTTAAACTATAATCCACTCTCAATCAAACTCATTATTTGGGAAATGAAAATGTTAATCGGGCATTGTGCGAATTACTGCCTCCCTGAAGTAATGTTTTTCCTTTTTTAACATGATTTTCATTATTTATACAAAAAATAAACAATATTATTCAAATAATTAAAAAATATAAATAACATCATTAATTTTTTTTATAATGAAAATATGTCAAAAATATCTTAACCACACTCACCAATTGAATTACGTTATGTCCGTGTTTGGTTTGGTCTAACCACCCACTTGAATAGTGAAAAAATCTCTAACATGGATGACTATGAGAAATTAAATAATTTCATTATTGAAATTCAATAAAAAGATCATGATTTTATATAGTTTTTTAAAGGTTATATTATGTATTTAACTTATTATTAAAATATCATCTTCAGTCTCTAAAGTTATGGAAATAATGGAATACTGATTCCATTTTTACAAAACATAACTAAAATTCAAATGGAATGTGATTATAGATTTATAAATTAATATAAGTTACCCATTAAAGTACCTTATGTGATCCAGGAATACTGGACTTTGAGAGAATGATTAAGGACAACACCTCTATTATTAAATTAGTTCAAAATGATCAAGATAACTCATACCCGATATTGAAAATAGAGATTTACTAAATAATATTAATATATAAAATAATTATAAACTATGTTTATAAAGGCCCTACATATGAAAAAGTTTCTAAAATAGGTTATTAAGATAGTTATTTTTGTTATAAATGAAATTCAAGGGCTTTATTAGAAGTTAGGAATTAAGTTAAGGATTTCTTGCATCATATTTAATTTGTTGGGATACATTTCTAATAATACACCATGTTTTCATAGTCTATATATTAAAAATTTAATATTTTGTATCATGATCCTCAATTTATTCATGGAATTTAATTTTTCATTATAAATAACATAATTCAATGGGCTTTGATTCAAAATTTTATAGTATAATAAGTATTTTATTTTTCCCATTTTTAAATCTATGAGACATTTTTGATATTTTTCACCATCATTTGTCTTATAGGATATATTAAATATATGTAATAATCAATTATAATGAATATATTTCACTTTATAATATTATAATGACCATCTCATGGCATCCCTCTTATGTTCTTTGATTTATACACTACAATTATTATAAGTGTTTTTGTTAACTCCATAACCTTGATTGAGTTATATTGAATTATATTGAATTTCATTATTTAAGTATTGGATTTTTCAATCCTGAGATATTATTTCACGGTAATTTTCCTTTATATCTAGATAATATGACACTTTTTATTAAAATTTTCATCGTTGATTAATTTAGTCCCAATAAAAAATTATATCATTGTTGAGAATAATTCTCGTCCTCTTTAAAGACGGCTTACCCTCCTTATCAATATGTAATTTTCCCACTGATATTATCCTATACATTTAAAAATAAAATTATGTGTTATTTTATGTGATATTAATATTTCAATTCTCATCCTATAAAAGGAAATTTTTGTTACTCTTTTTTGATTTGGTTCTTTGATAAATTTATTTAAATATAATTAAAAAGTTTTCTATATTTTTAAAATCAAATTCTTTTCATATTACCCTTATTTATTTTTAATTAAATTTTTATATTATAAATTCTATATCATTGGGGATTAATTTTAAATGTAATAGTTTTAAAAGTTTTTTCACTTCACCTATTTCTTACCATTATATATTTTTCAAGGAAAAAATTTTGAATGTTCCTTTTAAAAGTAAATATTTTTCAAAAGTTTTCAATTCACATTTTCATAAATTAATTTTTAAAGTGACTATTACTTCATATTTTACAATAAAGATAAATAATTTTATAAAAAATTATTTTATGATTTCTTTTCTATTTCCTCTTTATCTCAAAATATTTTATTTCCATGGAAATTAATTCTCAATAATTTCCCTCTAAATGTTTGTTTAAAGTATTATTTTGGTGTGATTGAATTTTCGGTATCATTTATTTACATTCTTTAGGTAAATTTGTGTTATAACATTTAGGAATTATATGAAACACATTTTATTTTTATGAGTTCTTAATGTTATGATATTAGATTTACTTTTTTTTATGGAACACATGTGTATGTATCTTTATTATTATATGGTTTGCATTTGATAAATCTTTGAGATGGTTTTTGTTCAATAAAACCTAGAGATAGTTTAGCTCTGATAATTACATGAGACATTGTAGGTCTCGTAAATCTCTAAGACACTTTGGGTATAATAAATTCATAAGAAGTTTTTATTATGATAAAACCCTAAGAAGTTTTATGTTTGATAAATCCATGACTTAGTTTGAGTTTGAAAAAACCCTAAGACAATTTGGGTTAGATAAATCCCTGAGAAGGTTTGAGTATGATAAATACTTGAGACATTTGGGTCCATTAAAGCTTTAAAATACATTTGTTTCATTTTATATCTCATGAGATATATATTCTAATAATATAAATTTTTTCATAATGTTAAAATTTACATATACTAATTTTTGCGAAAAATGTTCTTTGTTATATTATGTTTCAATGTATTGGTGTATTTTCATTTTATAAGTCGATTATAATTATCTATGGTTCATGTTTATCATATCATGATTCTATACATGTTTTCCATGTTATATTTTTTTTATTTACTATTATATAGTCTTATATCATGATTTATAGAAAAATAAAACTATTCGATGTTCTTTTTAATAATAAATTTATCCTTTGCCCATGTTTTTTCATATGTGAATGATTCAACCCTTGAAAGAATATTGACAAGTTTTCCTTTATTGAACATATAACTGCACCCCTTTCTTATGTTTCAATTCCCCATGTTTTGAATACAATTCTAACTTATGATAAATATATAAGGGAGTCTACTATTTTTTGATTATGGATAATGTTCCCATGTTTTGTAAAATAAATTTTCTATTTGAATTTTCCTCAGATATAGTAAACCAAAATTTATATGATTTGTGTTAGAATATTACGTGATGTAATATTAATGTAAAATTTGTGAAAATTCAGCTTAAACCAGCACCCTTTGAATCCAAGTTATTTTTTAAAATTATGTGTTTTTTGCACTAGACCTGAGAATTCATTTTTAGGGCACCTTAGTCGGTCTAAATAGTATGTTCATTTATTCATGAGGATTAGTTTAGTTATTATAAGGATTATGATAGGGTAAATTTAGTGAAATTAATACGTATAAATCTAATAAATACTTTTATGCATATGGTAACATCCTAATATTTAATTAATGTGTAAATGATGTGTTTTTACTAGCAATAAAATTTCTGCATGCATACGTAAAGTGGATATTGGCTATTGAACATATATACCTAGGGGTAATAACCCTAAAAATAGAGTATTTGGTATCAATTATTTTATCAATTGGTGTATGAAAATGGGACCTAACTAAACACCTGGTTTGACATTCTCAAGAGGATACACTATCGTTACTTCACAATCTCTCTAATCACCAATTTAAAATTATTTGAGTATAATGATAAATAAATCGGCTAGAGAACATAATAAAAAATTTCCATGGATTAACCAAGCTTGAATAAAGAGATTAATTGGTTGAACTTAAAGTGTCATATGTTAAAAACAAAGGTTTTAGAGAAATATATCTTCATATGTTTTTCATATTCATATTTGTTATACTATCATAACTGTTTTGTTTTTATTATTTGGTTGAAATAGGATCATAGAGATAAAGATGATAAAAGTATTCATATAGGAACCAAAATTTCTTATAACTGAATAAGAGATCATAATTAAGTGGTTTAAAATGTTAGTATATTACTATTATGATTAAAAGGTCAGTTTCTTATTCATACCTAAGGTTGAAAAATTTATATCTTAGTAGAAACTTTTTCTTGATACTCTTATATATATTCATTATTAAGTGATATTTATTTATGATATTCTAGAATTTTCTAAAATTTATGAGAATTATATAAAACATCTAAGTATTTTTATTCAATTAGATTGCGTTCATGGTTTAGAAACATATATTAAATAGAATTAATAACCTTGAAAAGTAATTTTATAAAATAAGAATTTATTCAATGTTTATGAAATATTTTTTAAATTATATACATAATAAAAATATAAATAATTTAAAAATAATATTTTGAATTTATAAAATCCATGTTTATTGTTTTGGAAACTTGAGTAAAATTTTACACTTAAAACAGATTTATTCACTTATGTTAAAATAATATGTTTCATTAATTAAATATATTAAATATAAAAATATGAATTTATTATATTACATTAAGAATATTATATTATTTAATAATTTAAACATTGTTTTAGTCCACAAAACTATAGTCACAAGGACTAAATTTTATGACTGTAAAAATGGTAAAACTATTTTAAATATAAAAATAAGGGATTTATTTTTTTATATTATCAATATCATATAATTTAATAAGTCGAACATAATTTTTGGGTAAAAAATATGGTTACTAGGATTAAATTTAATGACTTTAATAGTGGAAAAACTATTATTTTCATAGAATTATTTTATTATAATTGTATAATTTCTATCTAATAAATTAATTAAGTTTATTTTAAATAATTATTCTTATATTATGTTTAAAAACTTATATAAATATTTTATCACTAATTAAATTTTCAATTAATAAAAAATAACATTAAGAACAATTAATATAAAATTAACATTTTTCTATAAACAGGTTTTCAATATATTAAATAATTTAATTTAAAATTTATTTTTTATTATTTATAAATTGAAATGGATTAAAAAAATGTTAAATTTATGTTTGAAACACCCAAATTTGTTAAGTAGGTCTATGTTAAATTTTTAGTACAACATATATTACATAGTTAAAGACTAGTTTCCAAGTTAAAAATGAAAATGGAGAAATTAAAAAATATAATGGAAAATGACTTGAAAAATGGTGAAAACAAGTATTAAAATGAGAGTTAACATGTTTATAAAGCAAATAAATCCCAAAATCTATTATTTATCACCATATACACCTTTTAATCTTGAATAATATCAGTCCATTATGGAAAAATAATGGCTCCTCAGAAAAGTTCCCTTTTCTTCACTTATAAAAGCCAAACACTTCTAATAATAAATCATTTTAATAATAATTTTTTCTAAATTAATTATCCTGATAGCTTCATTTAGAATGATACCTTTAAGAGAAATTTTGAGGTCATAATGTGAGTATTACATAATCCTCATAATTTTCTTATTTAAATTTATATTAATATAATAATCAATGTATCATTGTTATACAAAAATTTATTATAATAATGGAAAATAATTTATTTATTCTATTCCATTCTCTTATAATCAACAAAATAATATTGATTATTCATTTGGAAAAACTATTGCCTCCACAAAGCGTTGTCTTCCATTTTTCACCACCGCCTATATTCGTTAGTTATAAGGATTTAGTTGAAAAATAAATGTGAAATATATAATATAATTATTATTTAAAGGTTAAAATTATAATCCACCATTATTCCCTCTCATTAGTTTGGAAATTAAAATATTAACGATGCTTTGTGCGGACCACCACTTCCCCAAAGTAATGTTTTTCATTTTTTATTTTGATTTTAATTATTTATAAAAACGTATTAAAATTAAATTAAAACCCCTAAAAATATCATTATTATTCTATTATAATTATACTATTTCAAAATAAATGATTTATTAACCATGTTCATTATCGAATTATGATATGTTCATTTTTGGGTTGGTCTAACTACCTACTAGAACAATGTTATATTAATGTATCATGGATAACTATGAGAACTTAAGTACTAATATTATTTTAACTTAATCAGAAAGTAATGATTTTTTATGGTTCTTTAATATTTATATTAATTATTTAATATATTATTAAAATATCATATTCAATCTCTAAAATTATCTAAATAACTCAATATTGATTACATTTTTAGGAAACATTTATAAAAATATAATGTAATAAGATAACTGACATATAAATAAATATAATTTGAATATTAAATTATGTATATATCTAGTAATTTAAAACAAATATAATAATAAAGGTTAGCATCACTATTATGAATCTAGTTCCAAATAATCACGATAAATCACACCTGATTTTGAGAATTGATAATAAAAAAATAAAATTCATGTTGATAACAACTGAAAGTGAATTTTATAAAATGTAATGGATTAAAATAAGGTTATGAAATATGTGATTAAGATAATCATTTTTTAAATAGGATATTCATGTGCTTTAGTTGATGTTAGTAATTAAGTTATAGGTTTCCTGTCTCAAATTAAATTTGTAATGAAATATATCTTATTATACACCATGTTTTCTTAAAATGGTGTGTCTATTTCCCATTTAATATTCTAATTCATGATGTTATTATTATTCATTATATTCAATTTTTTATTTTAAATCACATCCTTAATGTGGTTTTGATTTAAGATTTTATAAATTCGTATGTATTTTCTTTATCTTGTTTTGGAATACATGAGACATATTTGATACTTTGCACCATTATTTATTATATATAGTGTATTTACTACCCCATTGAATTTTATTATAATTTATATAATAAATGTAATGATATTTTAATTTCCATTTTATGGAATCCCTCTTTTGTTATTTTATTCTTATTTTACCATTACTGTAAGCGTTTGCGTTAACAAAACTCCCTTCACTAAGTTATTATACATCATCGTGAAATAATTTCTTCCTAGATTGGTTTATTTACCTTAATATTTTATTTCTTGGTAATTTCTATTTCCCTATAGGTAAAATGACACTATTAATTCAAATATTCCAACTTAATGAATTTATTACCCAAAAAAAGTATATCATTGTTGAGAATAATTTCTATCATCTTTAAGGATAATTTACAATACTTGTTAATATTTTATATTCATTTATATATTATCCTTTATATTTTGAAACCCAATTATGTGGTATCACATGTGACCATCATATTTACATTATCCTATTTTAAAAAGTATTCTTTTTACACTATTCTAAAATGTGTTTTTAGTAAAATTATTTCTAAATATTCTGAAGGTTTCCCATCCTTTAAAACAAAATGTTTCATCTTCCACTTCACATTCCTTTTTGACAACCTTTGTGTATTTTCAATGCATGATTACTAAACATTTATTTTAAAAGTAAAAGTTTTCAAAGAATTTTCTATTCACGCTTTTGAAATATTTATATATTTTTCTCAGATACATTATTGAATTTCTCTTTTAAATTTAAATATTTTTATAAAGTTTTCCATTTATTTTTTCAAAAATTAATTTCCAAAGTGACTGTAACTTTACATTTTGTGTTGAATATAAAATAGTTTTATAAAAAAACACTAATGATTCTACTATAATTTCTTCTTATCTCTAAATTCCTCATTTCATTGGAAATTACTTTTCTGGAATCACCATAAAAATATTCTTATAAAATACACATTGGGAGTTTATTTAACTTTTTGTATTAACCATTTGCATTATTGAGGTTAATTTGGGTGATAATATTTAAAAATGATATAAAACCCATTTTTATTTTGTGGTATCTTCATGTTATAATATTTTATTGATTCTCAACAAGGAACACATGTGTATAAATTTTCATATTCAGATAGTTTGGGTTCGATAAATCCTTGAGATGATTTGGGTATGATAAAGCCTTTAGATGGTTTGGGTATAATAAATATCTATGGTGTATTATGTTTGATAAAACCTTGAGATTTTATATTTTTGATAAACATTAAAATGGTTTTGATCTATAAAACCCTATAATGGTGTGGGTTTTATGAATCCCTTAGATAGTTTAGGTCCACTAACAGCGGAGAATGTTTGGGTCCTCTAAATCCCAAAGATGGTTGGGTTCCCATAAATCCCTAATATGGTTTTGGTTTGTTAAATCCCTGAAATGAATTTACTTATTTTTATATTTCATGAGATAAGGATGTTAAGAGTGGACATTGTTTTTTTATAATGATATAATTTCTATATTCTAATATTTTTTCTGAAGTTCATTGTTATGATATGTTTCATGGTTTTGGTGTATTTCCATGTCATATACTAATGAATATTATCAACGTATTATGTTTATAATTTCATGGTTCCTCACACTTTTCCCCTGGTATAGAGTTATTAATTTTATATTATATGTCACACAATCATTATTTATGGACAAATATTACTATTAAATATTTTTTAATCAAAAATTTATACTCTATCCATGTTTTCCCATATGTTTCTGATCTAACCCTTGTTGACATGTTTATAAGCTTTACCTTACTAAGAATTTGAGACCCCCTTTATTATGTTTATATTCCATAGGTTATGAAGATGACTGTAACATTTTATAAGTATATAAGGGAGTCTAGTATGGTTTAATTATGGAGAAATGTTCAAAAGTTTTGTCAAATAAGTTTCCTATATAACTGGTCCTTAAAGATAATAAACCAAATGTTTCATTGAGTTGTGTGTGAATATTATGAGATGTAATAATAATGTTAAATATATGAATTTTTATCTTGGATAAAATTAGTTGGTATAAAAATTAATTTATAAAAAACATGTGTTTTTAGCACTAGGCCCTAGAGTGCAGGGTTGTGGTACTTTAGGCATCATCTTAAAGATCAGTTAATAAAGGATCAAATAAGGGACATTGAACCTAAGACATCATTACTAGCCTTATACCCATCTCTAGTAGTGACATTATAATATCTAAAAATAAACCTCTTGGAAGTTTACCATTACCAAGGTACCCAATAAGGTCATTATCTCAAATGGACTGATACCCCTATCAGTCTAACCGATGAGTTTTAGCTATAAAAAATTAGCCCACTTAATCAAACAGGGTCTTTATCTCATATATTCCACTTACTATCATCCTAGGACTCTAATTAAAAGTAAAATTGAGATGATAATAAATAAACCATCACATGAATGAAATATAAAGCATATGAAATAACCCACACCCTACCCCCTACACCCTCATATGAAACACCCCCATTCACATCCATGAATAAGTATAAAATAAATGTAAAACCATGAAAAAACATACCCCAAGGGATATCGAGCCACAAAAATCACAACAATAGTCTCATGGGTCTCTAATAAGGATCTCTCTCTTTTATAAAACAACTCCACATAAATTTCCAACTTAAATTTCATAAAATTTCATAAAAATCCAAGTCATTTTCACAGTATTTGGAAACCAAAATTCAAATGTTTTTTGAATACCAATTACCATGATGCACTTGAAATCAAATTTGGAATCCTTAACTATTTTCACAAAATCACTTTAACATTACTCAACCCATTTTAAATGAAATCAATCGATGCCAAGAACCCCTTAATTATAAAACCACACTTCCCTTTCTTAGAATTTAAGTAAAATTCAAGACCGAATGGCCTCAAATATTTTACAATGTTTACAAACTATATATGTTTTACAAAACACACTATAAAAACATCGCACACCCATTTCAAACATAGAACTAACATTAAAAATTCTTTCAAAATTTTTAAATTTCATTAGAAAGGTAACTCTAGCATGTTAAAGTAAAAGGGTATGAAAGTTACATATAATTCAAAAATAAAACATTTTCAAACACTTGAATCATTTTAAAGGAAACTTTATTGAAATATCTTAAGCACATGGAATGATAAACATCTATAGAAAGTATAAAATCCATTTAAAACACTTTAATCCTACTAAATGCATACAATATGCATCTAAATTCAAAAAATATTAATTTTAAATCAGACAAGAAATTTATAACATGAATTACAGGTGAGTTCCAAAGAAACACCTACCTCATTCAATCAAAACCAAAGCTAAAAATCATCCCCTTTAATGGTGAATGAACAAACAGTCCCAAAGACACCATTCTCAACCCTATAAAACCCAAATACCCATCATTAGAACCAACCAAACCCTAATCCAAACCCAAAGAGTAGTTAAGGTTTACTGGAGTAACAAAAATTGAGATAGTGGGAATGTGAAGAGAAGGGGAGAATAAAAGTAGAATAAATACCTTAAAATACCTGTAAAATCAATATGGGGGCCCAAATACAAAGAAACGAAAGGGGTTGATCTCCCCATAATCACCCCATGGTTGACTAAGCCAAAGAGATGATAATAATATAAAAAAGGTAAAAACAAAATAGGGGATAAATAAATTTTACCTATTTAATTAAATCCTGTAAAGACATAGGGTTTGGCCACATGTGTTTCACATCTATGCACTAACCATGTAGTATACCTTTCCTAGAGTAAAACACCTTGCACGAATTCTAATAGAGACTCCACATGGTTATAAAAATGGTGTGCTAACCATGTCAATTTAAAATGCCAAATTGCAGACCCAACTCGCACGCTTGTATCATGGTTTCCTCTAACCATAAAAAATTCATTTTATAGTAAACATACTTCCTAAAGTACTTGCACAGTTTCCCCAAGGCCTTGAATGGTCTAGAACCATGCACTAACCAAGAATACTTAATATTACAATAACAAAAACAACCATAAAACTCCCATCATAATGGTAGCTTCCCTTTCCCCCTTATACATTCTTACCAATTTAAAGAAGGAAATATTACTTATTTGTCTATTTTCATTTTGAAATTTCACAGAAACATAGAATGAACCATGATAGAAAAATTTAAAATAATATAATATAAAAGGTAATAATGATATCTCTATCACAGTATCCCATGTTAACTATTATATATTTTAAATAGATGTAAAGAGTTACTTACATAAAAATTATGTCTAGGAGGAGGTTTATATTGAACGTAGACATGGTTTTAAAGTTATTATTTTTAAGAAAATATTTTTAAACTTTCCAAAGCACTATACCAAAATAAACAATCCCTAAGATCCTGGTATGATAGTTTGTAGATATTCTTAACTAAAAATGAATATGTTTAAGGGATGATAGATTCCACTATTTTTTCACAAGTAATTTTTTAATGAAGCTATAATTTTATAGATCTATAGTTAAGACATTATTTTTATCTCAACCCCAAGAACACTTGCATATTTTTTTATTTAATTTAAAATGGGTTATATTATGATGCATGATCTTAATTATTTTCTTATATTATAAATAACTTAGTGACCAGAAGGAAATATCTTAAATCAGTATGGTTACATTATAGAAAGAGGTAGATCTGGCATAGATTTACCAAGGAGTGAAAAATCTGACAAAGAGTTTTGGGCTTGACTCGGGGTATCCTGTTACATGACAACGGGCCTTGCTGCACTCTTAGTTACAACACAACTAGGCGATATGCTTTGGATAATTCACATTTTCTTTACAAACCATTATGAAGGATTTATGAGTATATACCTCCTCAAAGAAAACTTTTTTATGAATATGGATTATATCCACAAACTATTCAATTTATGTTAAGTGTTTTACAATTTTAGAATTATGTATTTCAATTCATAAACTAATCTAGTGTATTCCATTGTTTAGAAATGGCGTCTAGTGTAAGGAATGGAAACCATATCAAGGCACGTAATCCATGTAGGGATTCCCCTCATGATTAAGATAATTATAGTGGATCTAGTGATACAACTGGTGATGATCAGCTTATCACCAAACTGGGATAACTCACTCAGGTTATGAATAATAACCTTACCCTTATATAGTTCCCTAATACAAAACATGGAGGGTCAATGTTAGACCTCTTCATGAGGCAACACCACTAACACTCAATGGGACTACAAATCCATTTGTATCTGAGTAGTGGATAAGTTCTTTTGAGAAAATATTTCATTATTTGGAGAGTAGCGAAAGAGAAAACATAGTCATGGCAGTTTATCGCCTCATGGGAGATGCATATCAATGGTGGTAATTAATTAAAAACAAAAAGGAGGATAAATAAGTATAAAATATAGAATGTATAGAGTTTAAAGAGTTTTTCTTAGAAAAATACTTTCCTCATGACCATCGAGCGGATATGGAAAGAACATTTCTGAGTCTAAAGCAAAAGGAGGACAAGAATGTTGTAATGTATGAGGATAACTTGATAAGGTTATCAAGGTATTTATTAGATTATATAATTAACCCAAGTATTAAGATTGATTGATTAATTTATGGGTTAAAACCATTTCTCCATCGAGCATTAGTCTCACAATCCTTATCATCATACGAAGATATTGTCCCATGTGTTACCAAGATAGAAAAATAATTCTCTAATTGATACGAATTTAATGAAAAGAAAGAGAAGAAGAGAACTACTGAACACTTTGGAAATGGAAATAAGGGGAAAAAGGGACAATTTGAATATCTATCATATAGTAAATATGGGAAAAAAACCCTGGTACTTGCCTGAAGGGATTGTGATTCTGTTAAAAGTGTGGTCAAAAGGCCACAAAGCTCATGATTACAAGGGAAAGAAATAGGATTTCAATTTTTAATGTAATAATTTTAGAGAAAAGGGGCATTATGAAAATAAATGTCCTAAGCACAAAAGAAACTTACCTCATATAAGTCCAAGGGAGCAATGCCCAGATTATGCGATCACTAATGCTAAGGATGAAGCTCTGAAAGACACGATGACATGTAATTTATTGGTCTCCTCAATTTTAGCCAATGATTTACTTGATTATGGATCATTAAATTATTTCATATCTTCCTAGTTTTCTATGAAAATTAGATATTTCCAATTTTATTTAACAAGGGAGTTCTCAGTCAAAACTCTTAAGGGATGTATCATTGCAATAAAGTTTTGTGAATCAGTTCCCCTAAGGGTATATAAATTTTCTCTATCGAAAGATCTAATCATCATACCCATGATTGAATTTGATGTAATCCTCTCAATGGATTGGATTTCAGAGCATGATGCAAAAATTTATTATAAGAATAAGGAGGCTATAATTTTTGATGATGATAAACAGTACCTTATCTTTAGAGAATAAATATCACCACATGATTCTTATCTAGATCTACCCCCAGTAGCTCTATTAAATTAAATTGTTGGGGATGAAGAGAATGAAATAACTATGGGTGGGGAAAATAATGATCAAATATAGGATTTACTTGTTGTGAAATAATATATTGATGTGTTTCTAGAGGATTTACCTAGAAATCCTCCAGAACGTGAAATTGAGTTTTCCATCGATTTAATTCCTGATTCAACCCCCATACCAAAGACCCCTTATAGAATGGACACAATGGAATTAGTGAAACAAAAGAAACAACTAGAGGAATTGATTAATAAGGGATTTATATTCCCTAGTGTTTCTCCATGGGGAGCCCCTATTAATTTTATTAAGAAGAAAGATGGATCTATGAGGTTGTGCACTGACTACAAGGAGATCAATGAAATAACAATAAATAAAAAGTATCCCCTACCTTGCATTGATGATTTATTCGACCAACGTCATGGAGATCAATATTTTTCAAAGATTTACCTTCGATCTAGATATCATCAGTTGTGTGTGAAGAAGGAAAACATTCCAAAAACATCATTTTGAACTAGTCACAGGAATTATTAGTTTATAGTAACACCTTTTAGACTGACTAATGCACCCATTGTTTCCATGGATGTAATGAAAAAGAGTTTTTAAACAACATCTATATGACTTTGTACTGTTGGAATACTCAAAAATCTATGATAATATTGAAAATCACCTGCGCACTATTATAAAAAACAAAAGAAGAAATGAATTATATTGAAAGTTTAGCATGTGTGAATTCTGGATTCAAGAGATTTATTTTGATGGCCATATTGTCTCTATGGATAGAATCTCTATTGATCCTTATAAGACAAGAGAAATACAAGAATGGACAGAACCGATGAGTATAGCTGAGGTAAGCAGTTTTATTGGTTTAGCAGGTTGTTATTGGTGTTTCGCCTGGAATTTTGCATGATTGGCTAACCCATTAACCAAGATCACACATAAAAGGGTTAATTTGTTTTGGAAAAAAGAGTGTGAAGAATGTTTTGAAGAACTTAATATAATATTAGTCAATTCTATTATCCTAAATCTACCATCAGGGAATGATGGGTTTGTCATTTACAATGATGCTTCAAATAAAGGACTTTGTTGTGTCCTTATGCAGAATGATAGAGTTATTTCATATACATCACGAAAGCTAAAGATTCATGAACAATTCTATCCCACTCATGATATTTGAGTTATCAACTGTAATATATTCTTTGAAGATATTGAGACAATTTCTCTATGGTAAAAAATGTGAGATATATATTGATCACAAGAGTTTGAAGAATATTATACCACAAAAAGGACTCAACATGAGGCAAAGACGATGGCTTTAACTACTTATAAATTATAATTTCTCTATAAACTACCACGTTGGGAAGGAAAATAAGATGGAAGATGCTTTGAGTGGAAAGGATCATGGATTTTTGGACAAGATGAGTGTTTAAAGGGATCCTATGTTCATAGATCTAGTAAAGATGGATATGGGAATAATCATGAAAGGTGAAACATCAATACTTTTTAAAATGGTTGCTAAACTATATTTACTATAAAGGATAAAAAGTTCTTTGACTGAGGATGAGGATTTTCAAAAGAAAATTAAAGCTGTGAATGATGGGATATTGATTGAATTTGTATATGAAGATGGAATTTAGAAATTTGGGAAGAGACTTTGTGTTCTCGACATACCAAATCTAAAAGGGGAATTGTTGGATGATGCTCATAGCTCCAATTTCTCTTTACACACTATTATATCTAAGATGTATAGAGATTTAATGGAATATTTTTTATGGAAAAAAATAAAGAGAGAGATTACTGATTATGTGTCAAGATGTATGGTTTGTCAATAAGCAAAAGATGGAAGACAACATTATAGAGGAGTCATGTATCCTCTTCCCATACCTGAGTGGAAATTGGATGATATTACAATGGACTTTTCCATGGGACTACTGAAGACTCATAGAAGGAAAGATGAAATAGGGTTATTGTTGACCATCTTACCAAGCATGTACATTTTCTTACTATAAAATAAGATTTAAAACTTGAATGTTTATCAAGACTATATATTAATGAAGTTGTAAGACTTCATGGAGTGCCCCTATCGATTGTTTCTTATCGTGATCCCCATTTTACATCAAGATTCTACAAACGTTTTCATAAGGCCTTGGACACTAAACTTTGTTTAAGCACTAACTACCACCCTCAAACTGATGGAAAATCAGAATGGACTATTCAAACCTTAAAATACATTTTGGGATCTTTCTCACTTGACTTTCAAGGTATGTGGGATCAATATTTACCTTGGGTAGAATTTTCCTATACCAATAGCTTCCATTCAAGTATTTAGATGGAACCATATGAAGAATTATATAGAAAGGGATGTCCCACACCAACTTTTTGGGATTATGTTGGTGAAAGAAAACTCGAAGGCCTAGAACTTATTGAGGAAACAACGGAAAAGGTTAATTTTATCCAAGAAAATATTAAATCATCTCAAAGTAGGAAAACGAGCTATGCCAATAACTGAAGGAAGGATTTGGAATTTCAAGTAGGAGATCATGTGTTCTTGAATTCATCTCCATGGAAGGGTGTTATACATTTCGTTAAGAACGTTAAATTATGTCCTATGTACATCAGAAAATTTGAAATTCTAGAACGAATTGGGGTTGTAGATTACTGTCTGGAAATGCCGCCAAATCTCTCTAAAGATCATGATGTGTTCCACATATCACTGGTGAGAAAATATATGTTTAACCCAATGCATGTACTCACCTATGAATAAATAGAACTAGAACCCAACATTTCTTATTGCTAAGAGCCTATTTGAATTCTTGATACCAGCGAACAAGTGATGAGAAACTGTACGACTCATCTGGTGAAAGTTCTATGGAGAAACCATAAGATAGAAGAGGTAACCTAGGAACTCGAGGAATTTATGATGAAGAAACAACCAAATCATTTTATGCAGTAATATTCTAGAAATTATGAGGATAAAATTATTTGAAGGAGGGAAGAATGTAACACCCCAGGCTTCTACTGTACGTTTCCCTTTGAATAATGCAATAGCTTGCGTTGTACGCAACATGGAGTTTTAACACACAAAGACCAATCAAACTAGCTGTTATGAATAGTAATACCCACTTTTTAAAATTTTATAAATTTTACATTTCAAAATTGACTTCATTTTTTGATTTGGAATATTAAAATTTTCTTAGGGTGAATTTTTGGTATTTTTCTGAAAACATTTAATTTTTGATGAATAGTGAAAAACACCGCGTTATAGTTTAAAATTGAATTTTTATTTAAATAATTAGTTTTTTAATTTAAATTTATATTTGGTAAAAATAGATATATAACACATATATATGTTCAATTTAGTTCATCAGATTCATTTTATAATAATATTAGATATATAAAATTTTATTGAACTTTTTACCGTCTTTTACCCACCTACTAGGCACATTTGCAAATTTGCCTAAAACATAACATTACCTCTTCTTTGAATTGAATTTAAAAAAACCAAAAGACATAGTTGATATCATTGAGTAAAATTTTGTTCAATAAGATGAATTTTTTTTGGTGAATTGTAACTTTTGATTTTATTTACCACAATTAAAAGTAAATAGGGTAATTAAAGGTAAAAATGATATTATAAATACCCTAACACATGTATTAATTCTATTGGATAAGTGTTTATTGAAAAAAATAATCCTAAATAATAAAATATGATCCTTTTGGTCTAATTGGATTAGATTATGACATTTATTATTACTTTATTTCAAGAAGAGTTAAAAGTGTTAACTTCAAAGTTTAATAACTAAAACATTTTTAAAACAAGGTTATACATAAGATAAATTAGACTATAAATATTAATTATAAATATAAGAATTTTTAATATATAATTGTATTTTATTTATAATATTTAGACATTAAAAATCAAAATTTATCTATGATACAATAATGATACAGTAATTACCATATTAATGAAAGATTAAAATAATTAATATTATAAATATACAAATAAATGTAAATTGAGACTTATAATGAATTAAACTAATTTTATAGATTAATATGACATGTTGGGGTTCAATAAATAATTTTTTTTGAAGTGATAAAGTTTTTATGACTTTCAAAAAAACAAAATACCAAATAGTGTCAAAATATACATAAATGCGTTTTTAAAACAAAAAGTATATTATTAATTGATATAATATTCCTAAAAATCTAAGGATTGGCCAAAGAACTTAGATAAGTTTAGATATATCAATAATGAACCAATTCGGGTTTGATTGTCTCTTTATATTAATTTTATTAACAATTTATAATAATAATACAAGAATACATGGTAAAAGTTAAACTATTTAACTAAGAGTTAAATTTATAAGATAAGGTTAATATGGTGACCTAAACCTATCTAAAACCAATTGGATGATTTTTTTCGAACTATCCCCACCTTATAATCTAAATAAATAATTTTTTATCCATTATAAACCGTATATGATTTTATAATAAAATAATATTTCATGTTTTTCTTAAAGTGACCCTCACCTCTCTTACAAAAGGGTACTTCTCCTTCTCTCAAAATCACACCTCCAAAGCCATTTGGATCAGCCAAAACCTACTCAGATATCCTCCAAAATACCCTCATATATACTTATAGGCCTTACTTTGATCATAAATCCAACCTAAGGATACCTTTTGATCAACTGAAAATAAAACACTCGAAGAAGAGGTAATAATTTCACCACCTCTTTCAATGTTCTTTTCTTCTTCCACATTCAATTTTATTATTGATTCATTAAATAAATAATTAATAAAATAACTTATACACACTTTTATGTTTTTATAAATATGGTACATCCATTTTTAGTATTCTATCCATCCTATGAATGAAAAGTCACCATACGTGCGTACGTACGGCTTACTGTCTCCACATCATGGTGTAGTTGGTTATTTAAACACTTCATTATCTGGATGGTTATAATAATGAGTATAAATGATGGAAATAATAAATATAACATTTTGAGGATTCTGTATATATGATATACCATCCAATTATTTATGATTTCACCATCCATATAATGGTATTGTCGCTTGCGCATATGTACGGATTACCGTCTCGACTAACACAATGAGATTCATTCCCCATCGTAACCATTCAAGAATAAATTTCATTTTATGATTAAAAAATAATGTTTAGGAACTTAATATCATAATTTATATGAATCAAATACATCCTATCCATATAAGAAATTTATCACATAGCAAAACATATAAAGAAAAATGAATCATTTAACATCCGTAATAGTGATACTACTAAAATATTATTAACAAAGAAATATTGAAAGATAAAATATGATATCATATTTTTGTTTGGGGTTCTTGTATAATTTAATAATAATTATTTAACTATTATAAAAGATATTCATTTACCCCTTACCAAGGAGAAGTACAGGGTAAGTGGTAATTCTACAATTTCTTCATTATTCGAGGTTGTTTATACATAAGTATCTACTGGGACCACTTTATCATCCACATCTGTGTTTCTTAAAAATGTATTTCAAAATTTTTCTACTATTTACTAGACTATGGATTAAAGTGATTTATATGTGTGTTTGAATTTTTATAGAATGTTTATAAAGGAATCTATTCATTTTTTTGCAAACAAGGTCCTTTACGACATTTTCGACAAAATTAAGGAAATAATGTTTTTTATCTTATAAGAAGAGTGCATGTATTTTACACAGTCATAACATCTTCAAATCGTCCCTTACAAGCTAATAAGAATATTTTTTAAAAAATATTTCTTATTTTATAATTATATGACATTTAAATGATTTTAAATATAAATATATATTTCTCTCAAATAGTTTTGATTTTATCTATGTCAGCATACTTCGATATATTTCACACTTGTTTGAAGTTGATTTATTATGATCTAATATTATATATTGTATTGAATGTTTTGTGATATGTTTGACTGTTGATGTGTTATTTTTATACTGTTCATGGTTTATGGTTTAACTATTAAAATTTCGTATGTTAGTTTTAATACAAATGTTTATGTTATGTTTCAACCTTTTCATTTGAGGAATGTATTGGACTTAGTAAGTGACGGGTGGATCCTGCTATAGATCATTGATGCATTAGTAGGTATCATGAGAAAAAATAGTGTCTTGGAAAAAGGCCTGGACAAAATATTTATTTTTAGTCTTTGCACGAGGCCTTAACTATGTGGTTATGATGTCCAGCATTATGCATTTCATCATTATGAAATTAGATATTGATATTGCATGTGATTATTCAACTAGTAGAATATCCATGTGAATAAGTAAATGGAATTATTTGATTTATATTTTCCATATTATACTGAATTTTATTTTTAAAGGGTTATGTTTTTTTCTTATCCACTTCCTTAAATGTTTATGCTTATTTATGAAAGATTTTGTTATATTATTATCCTTACTGAGCATCTGAGCTCGCCCGTTTTTATGTTTTATTTTTCCACGATGTAAACAAGTATTTAATGGTTGAACTACAGGGATAGGCTAAGGGATATAAGTGTGTTAAAATGGGACAAAAATGTTGTTCTTTATTTATATCATAATGAAATGTAAAACTTATGTATGTATCTAGTACTTCCAAGGCTACTGAACTAATCGGTCTTTCAGGATTTGATCCATTGTGATCATGCCAATGTTATATAATATTGCACTGACTCTGGGTAACTAGTTTTGTGGAATTACATATTCTTCATATTCTTTTTTATAACCATTTTGGAATTTTTTTTAAATGAAAAATGAATCCCATCACATCATGGAGATGGTAGGCCGTATGTGTGCATGAGAGATGATAATCCTTTAATGGGTGAAAAGGTAAAGAAGGTGGACGATATATTAATTTAAAAAAATTAATATAATGTAATAAGTATCACATATATGAATTGTTCCCCTCATTATGTGTAGATACCAAAAGCTTGACTTACAAGGAAATTACATTACTTTTGCGGAATACTTAGTACATAACAAAAGCACACACACAAGGATCGTAATAGTTTAGTGTCTTTGGAAACTCGGAACGTAATCTTCTAATCGTGGTGAAAGATCTTCAATATCTCCCATAAAGATCTTCCTTTTTATATATACCTAAAACCTTTCCTTATATCATGGGGAAAAGAAAACATGAAAGGGTGAGCTCAAATGCTCAGTAAGGGTAAACAAAAGAAATATCAATCACATCATATACATAAGCACATAACATTTGGAAATCTTAACCTGTAAAAGAGATCATAATTTCATAACCTGGAATAACTCATGGCAGTGAAATGTAATCAGAATAATCATAACATAAAACATTAAACTTTGTGGCATACACACACAATCATAGAGAATCATTTCTTATTAGTCAAGACTCATTTCCAAGACTATATTAGTGGACAAAGTCCCTTTCTGAACCGAGTCACCCTCGTTTCAGTCCTGTTTCACTGAACCGGTATAACCTACCATTCCAGCCACGTCTATCTCATGAGATATAAAATCTTTACCCAATGCATTAGAGGGAGATATAGGTCCCACCCATCTCATAATGATACCATTCTTATGCATGCCACAAAATCATAAACCATACATCATTGAATAACCCATGTAATAAAAATGGGAATCTTAAACATCGTGACATCATAAAACAATTCATATAAGATAAAGGAATTAATAAAAATATTTCCATCACAACATAATCAAATCGATGTAATGACAGGAATAAAAACAAAACCCTTTATTATCTTAGATGGAAAATAATTTTGATAAAACACTTGAACTCCATTCTTGAGGAAAATATCCTTTCTTTTTCAAAAACATTTTTCCTTTCTTAACATGTCATACAACTTTAAACTAAAAGAAGTTTGATTAAAAATAAACTTGAAAATTTGTAAAGGATTCTTCTTGGAAATAATGTTTTAAAAATCCATTCATTTCATATAAGTTAAAAAAACATTCTTCCCGTACTTTTGTCGGAAAAGTCAAAAAGTACCTCGTACGAAAAACGACAAAAGATTCCTTTCATATCTTTTACTAAAAACTCACCGAAGGGTAAAATAGGATTTAAACAATTGTAGGTGAATGGAAATAAATATACCTATTTAGGAAACATGGAAATGGATGATAAAATACGCCCCAGTAAATACCAAAGTATAAACAATCTCGGATAAAAATGAGATTGTGATATTTCCCTTACCTTAGGTCCGACTTGCTTTTTAAGTGTCCGAACCTCCTCTTCTTTGAAGCGCCTCTTTGAGACCTCCTCTTAGGGCACTAAAATTGGTCTTTGAGGAAGACCAGAACCTCTAGGATGTTTCTACGGAAGTGGAGAAGAGAATTTGGCAGGGGTTGGCCGAGCTTGAAGGCTCAAAGTTGTGTGAGGAAGAGAGGGAGGAGGTGCCCTTTTATAAGGGAGGAGAGGGGCACCTTTGGAATAACTAAAAATATTATTTTATTATAAAGTCAAGTTCGGTTTTAAATAGCTCCAAATTGATTTATTTCGAGGCTAAGGTGAGGATGGGTCGAAATCCTCTCATCCAATAGAATTTAGACAAGTTTAGGTTCCTATTTTAACCTTATCATTTAGATTTAACATTGAGTTAAATAATTTTACTTTTACCGTGTCTTCTTGTGTTCTTATACTATAAGGTTAATAAACTTACTATAAGAAGCCAAAAGAACCCCAAGTTTATTATTATTAATATATATAATCTTATCTAAGTCATTTGGCCGAAACTTAGATTTTTAGGAATAAAATAACAATTAATAATATAAAATTTGTTTTAAAAACTATTTTATGTCAATTTTGACACTATTTAGTAATTGATTTTTGTGAAAATCATAACAGAATGGTATGTTCGAAAGAAGTTAATTAAATCAATAATAACATGTCATATTAACCTAGAAAATTAGTATAATTCATAAAAAGTCTCAAATTATATTTATCTGGGTATTTATAACATCAATTATGTCAATATTTCATTAATAAGATAATTACCGCATCATCGTTGTGTCATAAATAAATTAAATTTTTTAATGTCTAAAAATTACAAATAAAATACCATTATGTAGGAAATATATTTAGATTTCTAATGAATATTTATAGTCGAGTTTATCTTATGTATAACCCTATATTAAAAATGTTGTATTAAATAAACTTTGATTTTAACTCTTTTTACTCTTCTTTGAATTAAATAACAATAAATGTCCTAATCTAATTCAAGTGGGCCTAAATGGTCATCTTTTATTCCTAAGTTTGTTTTTGGTCTAATTACACTTATCCAATAGAATTAGGACATGTGTTAGGGTAATAATAATATCATTTTTACCCTTAATTACCCTATTTACTTTTATCCGTGGTAAATAAAAGTAAAGAGCTACTATTCACCAAAAACAATTTTCATCTCATTGAACCACATTTTACTTACTGACATCAACCGTGTCTCTCATATTTTTTAAATTCCACTCACAAAAGCGGTAAAATTATGTTTTATGAAAAATTCAGTTTTTTTAACTACCACATAGTGGTTTCACTATTCATCAAAAATTGAAAGTTTTCAGAAAAATACCAAAAATTAGGCCTAAGATATATTTGATATTATGAACTCAAAAATGATTTTTATTTTAAAAAATTCAAAACATAACCTTGCATTAATTAATTTAAAAATTAATTCTCGTCATCAATACAAATAGCGTGTTCTTAAGAGATAATAACTATCAAAAGATTGACACTTGTTTATGTCTGGTTTAAATGTGAAATTACATCCAATGACCAACATTGTATTAAATTGTAAAAATATATTCTAAATATACTTTAAAACCACTCAAATTAATAATTTATCACTATTAATTTTTTAGATTGAAAAAGTTGTTTTTAATTAAAATTTAGTAATTTTCACTATTCATCAAAATATGAAAGTTATCCGAAAATCACCAAAATTTCACCCTAAGCTAATTTCGATATTCCGAATCCAAAAATGAAGTCCATTTTGAAAAATAAAATTTACAAAATTTCAAAAAGTGGTTATTATTATTCATAACGGCTAGTTTTAATAATATTTTAATAGCATATCGTTGTTTAGCGAAACTTGGTGTTGCGTACAACACACGCTATCGTGGAAGGTCGTGATTGCGTGTAATTCAAGCCAGGTCAGAGATGTGTGTTGTGAAAGCTCCTTTTGGTGTTGCGTATAACACAAGACATTAATGAAATTAAAAGAATATTTTTCATAAAATCTCAGGGTGTTACATTATGACTATCCATGTGATTTTGTGATGAAAAAAATTACATCAGTAAGCAAGATTATAGTCCTCCATATACCAGAATGATGGCTTTGCTTCATATTTGATGGAGAATGAGATAAATAAATATTATTTCATCAACATAATAACATATATGTATATGGTATATAATTGTGTTATTATATTGTAAGTGTTATTAAATAATTTAATTTAATAAAATAATAAGTAAAAAAAAGAGCTTATTGAAGACAATTTCTTTCGCTTAGATGAATCTCCTTCGAATATATAAATAAGGAGAATAGTGTTGGTATTTTTAGAAGAAAAACACCTTTATAATGTAAATAATTATGTTGGGTGTAGAGTTTTTTAATTTTTGGTTATGATATATTACTTTATTTGTGGGAATAAGTGATGGGAAGAGGTTATATTTTATATGAGGGGTATGGGGCTTTCTTGGAAACTATATAGAAATTTCCTAAAAGAATTAAAATGATAAAGTCATTCCTAAACAAAATTATTACAAATGACCATATATTCAATTTTTTGATAGTATAATGCTTAAATATGGCCATACAACAGTATTTTTCCATGTTTAATTATAAATCATACCATATATTTTGGTTTAACCCCTAATAATCATGTTTTAACCTTAACTAAGCTAATTAATTTTCTAACTATTTTTTCTATTCAAATTGATCAGAAATTGATTATAAATTACTAAATAATATTAATTATTATTATTAAAAATATGTAATCCATTTTTTAAAAAATCAATTCACATTATTAGAAAATTTTACTTTAAAAATGAACCCAAAAAACATGCCAAAATGTTTTTTTAAGAAATTTGTTTTTCATGCAAAATATGAACTTATATTAACTATATAAATAATGATCATAATTATATAGATTTAAATAAATATATTTAGATATATAATATATACATTTCATTTAAATATTTACTTATTAGTGGTTATTTTAAATAATTAAAACAGAGAAACATTATGCACATAAAAATTGTTTTCAGGAAAAAGTGTTTTTAATCCTAAAAATAAACTTATTCCAAAATTTGTATAAACATGATTTAATTGCAATTAATTATATTAAATATAAATAAACAATAAATATGTTACATTTAAATCAAATTCAAATAAAAATGGTACTTTTAAATTTCTTAATTTATTGAAAATAAACGACAGTTATACCAGAAAAGTTATTTTCAATATTCTCTGAAAATTTACTCTTTTCATAAAAATCCCAAAATTTAACCCAATGATAATTTTGATATGATGATTTAAAAATTGATATTATTTTTATAAAATAAAATCTCTCAAATTTTTATAAATTTATTATAATTCCCAATTATAAAATTCAAAATTAAACCATTTTTGAAGAAAATATTTTTTTGAAGCATAAAATGATTTCATTAAGAGTTATGTACATATTTATAAATACATTATAAAAAACCTTTATACATATTTTCATAACATGGTTAAAAATTTTAATTCTCACCAATTTAATAACTTGGTTATAATGGTTACATTAAATATTAATATTTTAATGTCTTATCACAACACACATACAAATCAGTGTTATGTGTCGTATATGTTATCAAACATAATGTTATTATTTAAAAATATCGATGTGTTAAATTATCCCCATATTTAAAAAATTCCATCATCATAATTTTAACATGCCCTTGAAATTTATGGTTTTGATATTTTAAAATGTCTTTTTTGAAAACCCACATCGTAAAAAGGGATTATAAAATTTACCCTTAAAATAGTAAAAGATAAAAATGATGGTCATTTGGAATAACACATAACTAGATTTCCAAGTAGGATAACATTGGTGGTTAATGAAAAATTTTACTTGGAATAAAAGTGTAAATATTTACGGGGAGTGATAGATAGCATTGGATAAAAGAAAAGTAAATGATCAAGATATATTTAACGACCAAAGAACTATAAATACATATTGAGTTAAAAGGTAATTGTTTCATTGGATATGAATGTAACAAGATAAATTTTTTTCAATATCCTTTTCCTAAATTTGTGATATTATTTTACTATCTAATCACAAAATAAAACATACTTTATTTATATTTTTCTACTTCATAAGCGTAATTTCTTCATTTAGATGTTCTTTGATAAATTTTCAATTCACCTCTTATTAAAAAGAATAAATAACCAATATGAATTTTTATATTTGAATCACTAAAAATAAATTTTGACAAATCATAAGATCCAAAAATATGTTACAAGTACTTCTAAATGTCTCTAAATATTTTCCAACATGAAATTTTTTAGCATAATTTATCCAAAATAGTATATTAATATATAAACCTCAAAAGCAAAACCCAAAATTGATCTTAATTGATTCCATAAATATACATCAGTCAAATAATTTGGGTAAAAAATTTCATTTTAACCGGTACATCATGTAGGCTAGTGGCAGGTGCTACATCATTATTTACCATTGGTTGTGGGTTCATGCCTTGTGAACTTTCCCTATGTGATGTGTTTATAACCGAAACCAGAGATTCTATTTTTATAAAAATATTTTAATATAATTCCAATTACCTTCCAAAAAATATTATGAATGTAATATTGGCTAGAAGATACATCATCACCTGATAAAATGAAGACATTTTATAAAACATTTTAAAACACTTTATATGGAAAAAACTCATGGAAGAGATATCTAGTGAGTTATCCTCCCCCACATTCCATGTTCTTACTTAACATGATAATCTTGTAATATTGGCTAGAGGATACATCATCACCTGATTAGCCTTGACGTGAATATAAATTTAGTGGACCTAATCCACTAAGAGAAGAAGCACCTCCAGTTCCTATTACGAGGGATAATTCATCCACATAAAGTACTTATATTATTAAATAACTTGTAAAGGAGTGTCCCCGTGATGGTAAATGTATAACTTTAGACTATATGTATGATTTTTTGAAACAATGAGCACTGGATTTGGCTAAGTTTTCAATCCCAGATGCCTTGAGTCTATCAAAAGACCTTTGTGAATCACTCATAGAGGTCTTGTCAATCCATCAGGATTTTGACATGAATGTTTTTTCTCCTGAAGTATATCATGCAGATAATGATCCAATGTTATTCCACATGATTATCTCTTTCATATACTATGTTAAGTATTCCATCATATAGGTACATGTGATACCCTTCTATATATTTTTATGGATAAATGACATTGATATCCGACAAGCCATCATTGACAAAGACTCAAGTGTCAATCTCATTCATGTCTGCACGCTTCATTAATTGATTTTCAAGGAATCTCACTTGTACCCATACACTCTAATGTTATTGAGTTATTATAATAATGAACCACATCATCTTGGAAAAATAAAACTTAGAACTCAGTTCCGGGATCCCATTTCTCACTTAGAATTCATGTTGACAAAAGTCCATCTAAATTCATTCATTTCATGTTGACCAAAGTTCATCTAAATTCTGTAGATGAACTCATAAAAATAATTATGGGTAAAAATGAAGATACAAGACCCACTTTGATCAGTACAGTGGTGACTTAAAAATAAGAAGTGGTATATAACACATTAATGAAGCAACACCAAGATGTGTTCTCCGAGAATTACATAGGGTTTCTAGACCTTGATCCCAATGTGTCCACCCACCACTTGGGCTTTCCATAAGACCACTGAGGATATAAACAGACAACCAGAAGGACACAAATGACTCACACATTAAAAATTGAGGTTGATGTGGAAAAACTCATCAAGGAACACTTAATTTGGGAAGTTCAGTATGATAAATTGTTATCCAACATTTTCCATTTGAGAAATAATAATGATAAAATTACATTCTTCATCTAATTTGGAGACCTCAACTGGATCTGTCCAAAAAACATGAATTTCTGATTCCAATCACAGAACTATTGATTGATGTGATAAGGGGTTATTAAGACCTCTCTTTAATGGTTGGTTAATTAGGATACAACCAAATTTGGATGGCCTTGTAAGATTAATAAGAAACCTACCTCGAGTACACAAGGGTGTATTCTTTTATCAGGTAATTCCCTTTGGCTTGAAAAACACTGGATCCACATACCAACGTTCCATGCACTGCATCTTTAAACACTTTCCAAGGAAGTTTGTTGAATTCTAAATTAAGGATCTAGTGTTTATGTACTGATAAAATTATAACCATATAGACGATCTTGATACTATCTTCCATAAGATACAACAACATATTCTGAAGATTAACCCTTTAAAATTCACTTTGGAGGAAAATATTGGGAAAGATTATCTGCTTCATTATATTCCATCATGGCATCGAAGTTGAAACTAAGAAAAAAAATACCCTTAACATGTAAACAACTCAAAATCTTAAAGAGTTGAGAGGAATTTAATGAATCTTGGCGTACATCCGACACTTCATATCCAATATTACAAGAAAGAGTTTTCCCTTCACCAAACTAATGAAGAAGGGGGTCACATATTAGTGCATCAGTGATGAAAAGGAGGAATTTTTTCAACCTCAAGAAATACCTCTTGAGCCCACAAGTATTAATTTCACCCATCTAGGTAAACCCACTCATTATATATGTGACAGACCTAGAGATAGAACATTTATCACATTGGGCGATTATCTTGTCGAATTCTGATATACAATTCATGACTTAAAAAGCAGGGAAAGTCCAAGACATGGAATACATTCACCCAAAACACCATTCTTCAGAAACAATCTTGTCAAATACTATATTTACCAATGAGGAGATATTCTCTATTCGAGGCAACCCCAAAACATGGGAAATGTATTTTGATGGTGCATCCCAAATCCCAATAATGAGGATAATAGAATACCCTAAGATAAAAAATGTTGGGTTAGGGACCGTTCAAATTTCTCAAGAAATGTAGTATTTCTTTACTCCCTCCTATTATCATAAGGTTGCACTAACAATTAGGTGGAATATCATGCCCACATTATAGTCCAGGAACTAGCACTCCAAATAGAGATGGACTATATAGAAGTGAAAGATGATTCAGAGTTGGTAATAAAACATATTAATGGAAACTATGATATCATAAAAGAAGAGATAATTCCCCTGCATAACTATGAATGAGGGTTAATGGAAGAGTTCCCCTTATATCCAATATTGACTCATGTAACATGATTGCAGAACTCACATGTAGATGTGTTGAAAAATGCAGCTATAAATATGGAATATCCAAACTGGGATGAAACAATCATCAACATTGTGCATTGTTGAATGGTCTCACCTTTTGTTCAAGTCAAAATTAAAGAGATAAAAGAAATAGTCCTTTAACCAACCCATATGGTTCTACCACTAGGTGGATGATTCTCATCATGGAATAGCTATATAATGGAGAAGTCCCATTAGACATAGCTGGGAAATAGAAATTCGGATGGCGAGCAACCAACATCACCCTTTATGATGTCCCAAATCACTAGAAAGTCCTCTATAAATGAGGATTTTATAATGTCCTTATAAGATATATTGATGGATAAGAGACCACTGTTATCATGAAATAAGTACACTAGGGATCTTATGTTTCCCACCAATTAGGGTTTAGTCATTCTCTTCAAATATGAAGGCTTGGGTACTACTGAACCACTATGATATATTATTGCACATAATTCTCCCAGAAATGTATTTCCTTACAAGTGAATTCAAACTTCATCCATCAACCTCAAGAGTTTTCACATACAACCAAATACTCTTAGAAATTTTCCATGTGGGGAAGGTATGTTTTGGGGCCATACCCTATAGCTACGACCAAGAATTTTAAATACATATATACTATTACCAATTTCTTCTCTAAATGGACTGAGGTAATTCCCCTTAAATAATTCAGATTCAAAAGAATAATCAGCTTTGTGAATGTTAACATCATTACTAGATTTAGTGTCCCTTATACAATACTAATGGAAAAGAACACCATTTTTTTCTACTGAGGTGGAAAAGCTGTATCTGGTGTACAATATCAAATCCCACCATTTATCCTATTTTCATGTTGTGACTAATGGATAGATAGAGAACTTTAACAAGACCTTGTCAAATATACTTAAAAATATGGTGGTTATGGGAAAAAAGTATTATTCGAACATGCTCTTTCATGCCTTATGGAATTACCAGACTACTACCCATATAACCACATGAGAAACCATGTATTCGATTATGTATATAACAAAATTAGTCATTACCAATGAATTCAAATTATCATTACTCCCCATTTCCATCTACGTTTGGCTATCCATGGATGAGTAGTCCCATAAATGATTAGATGAACTATAAAAACTAAATGAGAAGTGGTTACATACCTTATATCACTTTGAGGTCCACCAAAATTGGATAGCAGGAGCCTTTAACAAAAATGTGTGCTTCCATTTGTTCCACCAAGTAGAATAGGTATTGGTCTTTAGGACACCAATGATACCAAGAAATATTCCACCAAATCTTCAACTATAGTGGGAGGGACCATACTCCGAACACAAGGTCCACTCCAATAGAACTTTTTCTTTGGTCTCAAGGGATGGAGAGCTCATTACATCCCAAAAAAATTCAAGGTTCTAGAAGAAATATTTCTTGTAATATCACAATAATCATCCTAGTGGTAATATGTTAAACTACAAAGCACTGTTAGTCCAAGCTATAAGACTCTAAATTCCACAACATATCATCCTGACTTTATAACATTAAACTATATGGTTTATATTCTTGTTTAATGAAATAAAATAGTTAATAAATTTGATCCATTTTTCATCAGATCATAATATTCTATGCTGGTACCCCACCACACCTTTATTCAATAATTATGTGTTTCTTAAATCTCATTTTAATGAGACTCATAATAACAAATGTACCTATAATTATGGGTGTATCCATGAAAAGGAATCCTCATTTACCTATGTAAAAATTAGTCCCAGATATGGTACTTTTCCCGAACAATATATGACTCATTTCACATTCTAATGAGATACATAGTGACACTTAGACCCTATCTCTCAGTCCCAATCATAATTTTGGAAAACATCAAATTCCCCCTTCCCGATGTCAAAACATGATTGATGTGGGGAACTATTTTCAATAACTACATGTGGCTCGATTCCTTCCATCAAAGGATACATAGTGATTCCTAAGCCTATAATCTCAGACCCAACCATATGTTATTTCCTTTTCATGTCAGGTAACCCACATCATTACCACAAGATGTTAAAACTATACCACTAGTTTCATAGTTACATGATAATAAAATGCATGACATTTTTGAATCTATGTTTGGATTGATTATCATTTCAATGATATATGTATTCATGCTAGAATCTCTAATCCCAGGTCCATCCACAATTATTTTTTCCCACTCCCTATGTATGAGTCAGGCCTATACATGGAACCTTTCTAGAGCTATGTGTGTCTTGATTCCATCCACCATAGGATACGTAGTGGCTCCCAAATTTCTATTCTTGGTAATAACCACAATGTTTCACCCCTTTCACATAAAATTATCTTCATCATCACTACATGATATTTAACTGCATGAGATTCAAGAACTACATATGCATTGATTATCATTCTAATGAGATACAAAGAGACTCCTAGATAATACCTCCTAGACTAGCCACCATAAAATCTAATTTCCCCTCGCCTTCCCTTTTATTTCATATATGTGGTGGAAGAATCCTTTTCCAATCCTTTTTTCCCACACCAATCATAGATCATGTGGGATTAAGGAATTAGGTAAATTAATTCCCTTTAAAAGTAAGGAATATCAATTTACATCAGGGTTATCATGGTCCTAGATAAAAGACCTTAAATGGAACATCATATGTCTTTTCCCCACGACTTTAAATTGTGCGGATCTTTTGATGAACTATTTGTGGCATGATTCCCATTCCAATGATATGCATAGTGACATAAAAATATTAAATATTAGGCCAATCCACAAAACAGTTGAGGAAAAAAACCCCACTTTCCTAGGTATGAGTCAGATCTATATAATAGGATTCAATATGGTGACTCACCCCATGTATGAGCCCATATTAAAATGACACATTTTTTCCAAAGATGAATTAAATTTTCACGAATGATATCTTTAAGAAATTCATGTTTATTTATTCTTTCTCCAACATGATACATAGTTATTATCAGACCCTATACCCTAGTCCAACCACAATATTCAATTTTCACATCGATTCACCTTCATTCTCACCAGTTGACATTAAACTGGATGGATAATGTCATGATCATATGAATTTAAATTTCATGGTACGATATGAACTACATATTCATTGATTATCATTCTATTGAGATATGTAGTGACACATAGGCCTTATGTCATAGTCCCAACCCTATGGTAAATGAAACTTCCCCCTCACCTACCTAAAAATAAATATTTATGTAGGAGATATTAATTTGGGTTCCATAATTCAAAGGTACACCAAGGAAAAAAATGTATACCTTCCTATATATAAGTCATATCAATGCAAGGGAATCTACACATAATGTCTAATATTGGCCCAGGTACTTATTTTTTTCTTGAACACACCCCTTGCCCACTTTATACTCCAAATATTAGACAGTCTTGGATCTTCAAAATATTTCTCTGGTTATTAGTAATAGAATTTTTGATACTTGAGGAATCCTTTTACTAACTACACTATAACATGAACCATTTTTCTTTGAATAATTCACCTACCAATAGGTTATATCATATTGAGGATTCCACTGTTTGACTATATACTAACATTCCCCAGTTGTCTTTTCCTAAAATAGCCCACAAAGCAGGTTTGTCAACCAGTGGTAACTTTTCCCTTGAGAGAATCATCTTCTATCTATACAAGCTTCAATGACATTGGGTTGGAACTCTCTATTAAAATTTAGTCCATAGTCATCCCCCACATACTTTTTCCATATCATTTATCCCAATATCAAAACCCCCAAGGCTGTGGTTTACAATTTCCTCCCCCATGTCCTAAGTTTGTAGGAATAACCTTAGTTCAGTAATACCTATATTACTTGTCATTTATATAATACATGGTCTTGGATATATGACCTAAAATTATAAGAACCATAATATACCATGTTTATGTTAGACCTGCATTGGAAATCATTTCCCCATATTATTGAGTAATTTTGACTTTAAATTCTCCTCCCATGTTTAGCTACTTTCCTTCCACAAACCAAACGACGTCACCATGGAAATATAAATCTCCATAAACTTCATTTTCCATTAACAATAAAATATCAGAATTATTGAGGACTCTTTTTCCTGAATATGTTGTAACATACCCCATTTTCTTTTTCATAAGTCTCCCACATGATTTCAGAGCCTTTCAACCAAAGGATTCCACTATTTGACTATACAGTAACACTCCCCAGTTGGATTTGCTTATAGTCTCCCATAAAATGTGTTTTTCAACCAATGGTAATTTAATCCGTAGGAAGTATCTCCTCTATCTCTATAAGCACTTTCCCCTAAACCACTCTTTAAATTATGAGATCCCTGAAGTATAGATTACATCTTTCTCCCTTCACACGTGAATATGATATCACATTCTCAGATAGATTACACTGAATGAGAGAATAAGTATCCTTATGGTAAAATCTAAAGACCATAAATTATATCACCCAAAATTTACTCTATGTATGAGATTTAAATACATTTCCTAACATTGTAGACACAAGATGGTAAACTGTACAACAATTCCCTCACCATAATACGTTAAACTGCATGGTCAATGTCCTTATCATATGGAATTAAACTGCACGATGCTTCAACCCTTGTCATAAGGGGGCCTTCCCCTCACTTGACATTGTCAATTTAAAAAACTATACCCTCTTTCACATAATAAAGCTTTGTGTAGGTGCATTCTCCCATTCATACCCAACACTAATACAAATATTCCCTTCATTTTTGAATATCTTCCATGAGTGAACTACCCATTGTGGGTTTGAAAAATAAAAATCTCCATAAAATTTATTCATCCATTAGTAATATACTGTTATAATTCTTGAGATATCATTTTCCTAAATGTGATGTAACATACTCCAGTTAGCATTGAATACGTCGCCCACATAAAGGGCCTATCAGTCGAAGGATGATACTATTTGCCTCTTTTGTTACATGCTTAAGTTGTCTTTGCATAGAGTCACCCACAAAAAGAGTTTTTTCAACTAGTGGTAACTTCTTTCCCAGGTGATACCTCCTCTATTCATGAATATTATGTTTTAGATTCAGAAATCACAAAATATTGACTCAAAATTTCCATTCAGATATCTAAATAATGATGGAATATTCACATCCCACAAGCCCTATTTGGATCATTATTTGAAAACTGATGGTGAAAGCTATTTGAATTTAAAAAACAATATCTTTAATACTACCTATATGAATTTTAATTTCCCAAACAAGGAGACACCATACTTGCAAGTTTAAAAATCTAAAAAAGACACTCTATGTAAAAGTAGAGTATCAGCTAACTAGACATGAATTACATATAGTTTAGGAAAAAAATAGAGCATTGAAAAGATAAAAGGAATACAACCTGCTCAGATGAAAAGTCTTAAACGGAGGCCTAAAAAATCCAAGTATCACCTACTAAGTCTTCTCCATATTAGCATTTGGGAGAAAGTTAAGATAGTTACACAAAAAGACACAAGTTTGGTAAGGTTGTACATATAACCTAAAAAACAGTATAACTATGCTAACTAGGTCCCATGGATTTGGAAAAAATTAAATAGATCCCTCACCTTTGTTATTTTAATTATATCAAGATGAAATTCAATGAAATGATACATTTTTAGTGGTTTATTACCATTTTAATGAGAATAAAAATAAAAGAAAAAGTGACTGAAAACTAAAATACTTTCTATTTATGTTCCAAATCATAGGGGAACTTATACATGCTTGACCCTCTCTACCAAATTTTACATTTTCCTTAAAATTGTATTTAATAATTTGTATTATAGCTTGAACATATTCTATAGCTTGTTAAATCTTCATCGATTGTGTATTAGCATCCTCCTTAGTATTATGTAGCTTCTCCTACTCTATAGTGAAAACATTTATTCATTGTTCCAAGGCCACTTCTACAAATATGTGAAGTTATAATATCTATTATTACATGAAATTTAATTCTTCTTGAAGCTAAAAAACTTGGATATATTTCTCATTAAATAAATATTGATACTCCTCCACCTTATTGGTGTAGTTGAGAACAACTTGGGTTATGGTATCTTTGAGTTCCTCAAACTGGCTCACCAGTTACGCCTCAACTTGATATGATATTCACTCCTCTTCTCTTTGCTGAATGATAGACTTCACCACATTATAGATCTCACGGTAATCAAATCAACCATATACAAACATGTAAAGATTTAATAGAATCAATTGAATTCGTGACCACATGACATTATGATGTGTCTCCACGATTATCTTCTAGATATCCCACAAGACAATACAGTGTGTAGTTCAAAGTTCCACCTATGACTCTAGTTCATACTCAGAACATCTCTCATAGGGAGATAAATATTCTTGGATTAGTGAAATCAATGATCTACCTTATTCTTCTCCCTCCAATAAAACCTTATTTTCTCCTATAAATGTTGTTGGAAATAGTATAGAAGCCATCGTTCCAGGATTGATCACCAATGTAAATGGAACTAAATAGTAGGTGAAACCTCTCAACAACATTAGGAGGTCAAAAGATAAAAAATGAAATGAAGTAATCTAAAAAGTTAATAAAAATCAGATTATCTTGGGTTTACTGTTGGGATTGATACCTCTCCAGTACCCTTGGGTTCAATTCTTAATGAAAGAACCTCATGACTAGGATTATATTCCTAGTTGATCTCACAACTGGGATTATAGATTCTCTATAATCATCCACTTCACAATTCTTATTCATCACATTGTTAATAGGGGAAGCAGGATGGAATTGAACAACCTATTAATGAAAGTATTTGGTAACATTCTCAATGGAAAAATCTATAAAAATCAGACTTTTATGGGATAAATAAATGTAAAATAGTCCAACTATATTAAAAAATAATTCATGAAATAGATAACTCATTTCCATCCAATAACATAATAAATTACTCAAACTCCACTAAAGAGGAGAGAATATTTATGATGTTTAAACTATCCTCAATATCTATTAATTCAAACATTATTTCACTATATAATCCATCACATCTCACAACATATTCACCAGTAGGGGTATTTGAGACACGTTGCTCAGGACTCAAATTGAATCTTCCATGAATTCCCTTTTCCAACTTCTTAGTAGGCACATCATCATCAAGCCCTGTGGATTTAGGGTTAGCATCGACACCATCATCGAACCATCTAAAATTCCAGTCAGCCCCTTACATAGAGATAATGGGGGAAATATTTACTACTTAAAGGTCCTAATGTGTAGGAAAAAGACTTGAAATATCATAAGGAGTGGTAATTTAGAAATAACACATGAAATGTTATGGAGTGCATCAAACATAACTATGACTCTCTCCCCACTCTGCATGAATTGGGGGAAGATGTGTCACATCACTTGATGATTCATCCATAAATATGATGGTTTCACCAGAATGGGTCTATTCCTTCTTCAGGGTGCCCCCTCAATCCCTAAAGGACCAGTGCCATATCCCTTAAGGGAGGAAAGTGATGTAGATTTTGTAGAAGGAAAGCATGGTCAAAGGAGTATGTCGAAAAATTCATGAGGTCAAATGAAAACACAAAGACTTGCTTCGGTGCATATTCTAAACCAACTTTATTACCCTCTTTATATTCCACCCTCGAGATGAATCAAGTCCCATATCAGTCCTCTTAGTATCACACACTTGAGGTGACAATAGATAAAATCTTACAACCATCTCCTCCATGATAGTCCTTTGACCTAGGGATAGTTTTGGGGTCCCAAGGGCCTTATCCATTACCACTATGGGGGTGCCTATGGGCCCATATTTCAATGATTCCTATAAATTTTCAACTAGTTCATCTTCTTATTCTTTTCCTCTAAACTATAAAATAGAGCCCCCCAAAATTAATTATAGAGGATGAGATAGCAGAAAATGGAAGGGAGAAGTGATAAATTTGTCAGCAGGTTCAAATTATACATTCAATTACTGTTTGGTGTTACCAGCTACTACCTCAAGTCTTCCTCAATATAGTATATTATAAACACATTTTATGGTCGGGATATGATCATTGATCGTGTATATAAATACAATGAGATCTTAAATATATTATTCCACCTCAACCAGATCAATGTCAATATGAAGAGTGGATGGTGCTCGGATTCCTGCCAACTCTGAGATGCATAATCCATCTTGGGTAAATACCCATGAATATTTCATGTCCTGATATATTCTATCCCAAGTTCAGATTACTAGTGTTCATACATAATGCAGCTAGTTGTGAGGAAGACCTGATACCTTTTGATATGGAAGCCTCTTCATGCCTCTCTACTCTCATAAAATAAGGGGGATCAGAACATGATTCTCCTCCGAGATATAAATACTAGCATTCCCATGGCCTATAATATGTTATTTTCTGAAACTTGTACTACTTACAGGTATTTTCTTGAGATTTAATCTAAGGCTCCATAGCTTTTTCATCATCAACTTCAGTTCAAGACAATCTTCTATGCATGCCACTACCAGAATTTGTTTTGGAAGAAACTAGTAAATTCATTTCATTAATACCCATTGAGGGTATAAACTTATCAATGCACTGACATACCTAGTCTTCATCCTGATGGATAAATCTGAAGAAGGATGTGTGATGTCCATTTTGGACAACTCCAAGGCCATCATGATCATGAGTCTTCGAGATACCATTAGGTTATCTCAATACTAACATGAATAAGAGGAAAGACACTAGACTGTTGTGGACATTTGAACTGGTGAGTAAATCGATATAGAGCATAGGCCTAACAAATTATCTCAATGTATATGTGAGCCACCAGTACACTGTCTCTGAATGCTATCATGTATGACCTTAGTTTTTTAACTTTATCCATTCCATCATTGGTAAATTTACCCATTGCTCTATCACTATATGGGAAGAATTTTAAGTATTCTAATAAATTCAACATCTTTACCACTCTTTCATACTCTAGGCTCAGAGGATGCATTCTAAAAGCAACCATGAAAAGTGGAAAAAATCAGCTGTATGTGACTTTAAATTAAATTAACATTTCATTAGAACTAAAGTATGTTATAATTCACCCCAACATCTCTTAAAATAGATCAGAAATTCTAAATGGTGGATTCTCCTTGTACATATTCAACACACACCAGTAAATTCTCACTTTTAATATGGAAACCAACTCTATATCCTCTCTTTTGTTATTTTCGATGCAATAACAAAAGTCTTTGGACTCATGCCACCACTGGATTCATAGGCCCAAAGTTGGTAGATACTTAGTAACATTACAATGAATCTACCCAGATGGGTCTTTACAAAAACATCATGATTTACATTATTACCCCAAAGGGTATACTAGCCCTTCTCCTATATAGGTTATAATGTTCCAAGAGCACCCTGATTTTATAATGTGGTGTATCTTGTAGGGTTCCTAAAAGTGATATCTTCTTCTTATGGATTGAGAAAATATTTCATCCATGTTTATGAGGGATTTCACCCTTGGGTAGAGGATCTGTAATGCCACGGCCCTAGTTACCCAGAGTCGGTGAATTATTACATAACATTGGAATGATCACAAAAGACCAAGTCTCGAAATACCGAAAAGTTTAGTAGCCTTGGAAACACTAGATACATTCATAATGTTTACATTACATGATAAAGTGAAAACTACAACAACATCTTGTCTCCACACCCATATCCCCTTATACTATCCCTGCAGGTCATTCATAAAACACTTTTCACATCCATGGAAAAATAAAACCTAGAAAGGGATGAGCTCAAATTCCCATTAAGGATAAAAATATAGAAAAAAACTTCATAAATAAGCATAAAAATTTATGGAAATATATAACTAAAACAAAATCCTTTTAAACATGAACTTCATAATAATATGGAAAAGATAAAATGAAATAATTCCATTTACTTATTCACATTGATATTCTATTAGTTGAATAATCACATGAAATATCAATAACCACTTTCATAATGATGGAATGCATAATGCCAGACTATCATAACCACATAGTCAAGGCCTTGTGCCAAAACTACAAATAAGATTTTTTCAAGGCCTTGTGCCAAGAAACTAGTTTGTATCATGAGACCTATCGATGCCTCAAGGAGCTATAGCGGGCTCCACCCATCACTTATTAAGTCCAATGCATTCCTCATATGAATAGGTTTAAACATAACATAAGCATTCGTATTAAAACTAGCATACCAAATGTCAATACTTTCTCCATACACCATGAATGGTATAAAAACAACACATCCACAGTCAAACATATCACAAAAACTTTAATACAATATGGATGTTTTGTATCATGATAAATTAACTTCAAATAAGATTAAAATCCATCAAAGGATGTTGACATAGATGAAATCAAAACTATTTTAGAGAATTATCTCCTTTTTTGAAATCATTTAAAAGTCACATAATTAAAAAATAAAAATTTTTGAAAATATTCTTATAATATTTTAAGGGAAGCTTTGATGATTTTACAATGGTGGAAAATAGCCACACCCACCGTATAAGTTAAAAAAAGTCATTCTTAACTTAATTTTTTGAAAAGGTTAAAAAGGACTTTTTGGGAAAATGACAGAACTATTCCTTTATAAACTTATTATAAAAATTCAAAAAGGGTATAAATGACTTTAACCCATAGTCTGTAAAATATTAAGAATTATTTGAAATACATTTTTTATGAAACATGGATGTGGGTGATAAAGAGATCCTAGTAGATAATTCCATATAAACAACCTCAGATTATGAAGAGATTGTGAAATAAACCCTTACCTTGTACTTTTCATTAGTTGAGGGTTGTTTAACCTCCTTTATAATGGTAAAATAATTGTTTTTAAATTATAAATAATAACATACATTAATATGATATCATATATGATCTTTTAACATTGCTTTGTTAATAATATCTTAGTATTATCGTCGTTTTGGGTGTTAACTTACTCGTTTTCTTTTATATGTTTTGTTACATAAGACATGTTTGTTATGGATAGGTTGTATCATATTCATATCCAGAATGATATAAGGTCCTTAAACATTATTTTTAATCATTAAATGAGAATTATTCTTTAATGGATACGATGGGGAATGAATCTCATCGTGTTCGTGGAGACGGTAGTCCGTATAAACGCACAAGCGACAATATTATTCTTTTGATATTAAAATAATAAATAATAGGATGGTATATCATATATAAATAATAATTATCATGTTATATTTATTATTTACATTAATTACACATCATTATTATACCCATCCAAATAATAATTTATTGAATAACAATTACACCACGACGTGGAGACGGTAAGTCGTACGTACACACATATAGTGACATGTCATTCAAAGGACTGATAGAATAATTAATATGGTTGTACCATATTTATAATAACATAAAAGTATATATAAGATACTAGAGTTATTATTTTATAATGGGAATGACAAAGAAAGATGAAGATGAAGAAGAAAGGAACTTGAAAGAGGGTTGTGAAAACATTACCTCTTAATCGGGTTCTTCCTTCTGATTTGATCAAAAGGGCTCCTTAGGTTGGATTTCTGATCCAAATAAGGCCTCTAGGTCTATGCGAGTGAAGTTGAGAGAATATTTGGGCAGGGTTTGGTCGAGCCAAAAGGCTTTTAAGGTGCAAATTAGAGATAAGGGGGATTGCCCTCTTATAAGAGGGGTGAGGGGCACCTTTGGAAAAGCTAGAAATATTATTTTATAATAAATTCATATTCGGTTTATAATGGCTCAAAATTTTAATATTTAAATGTTAAGGTGGGTATGGGTCTATATCCTTTCAACCAATAGATTTTAGACAGTTTTGGGTCACTATATTAACCTTATCATTTCTATTTAACTCTTAGTTAAATAGTTGGACATTTACCATGTATTTTTATATTTTTATATTATATAGTTAATAAACATACTATATACATCCAAGAGATCTACAAGTGGTCAATTAATAAAACAAATATCATTATATAAGTCCTTTGGCCGACCCTTAGATTTTTATGAATAGAATATAAATTAATAATATAATATTTGTTTTAAAAACTCATTTATGTCAATTTTTACACTATTGGGTATTTTGTTTTTGCTAATTTTTTAACAGAATTATTACTTCAAACAAACTTTATATAACCAATCCTAATATTTAATTTTAACCTATATAATTAATGGAATTCATAAAAAGTCTCAAATTATATTTATTTTGATATTTATAATATTAATTATTTCAATATTTCATTAATTAGGTAATTACTGCATCACGATTGTGTCATAAATAAATTACATTACTTAATGTCTAAAAATTATAAATAAAATACTATAATGTAGGAAATATTTCTATCTTTCTAATTAATATTTATAATCTAATTTATCTTATTTTTATCTCTACATTAAAAATGTTTTAGTAATTAAACATTCATTTTAACTCCTTTAACTCTTCTTTGAATTAAATAATAATAAATGTCCTAATCTAATACAAGTGGAAATAAATGATAATATTTTATTCATAAGGTTGTTTTTAGTCTAGATAAACTTGTCCAATAGAATTAGGACATGTGTTAGGGTAATATTAATATCATTTTTACCCTTAATTACCCTATTTACTTTTAACCGTGGTAAATAAAAGCAAAAAGTTAATATTGACCAAAAATTATTTTTATCTTATTGAACAATATTTTACTCCTTGATATTAACCACGTCTCTCTGATTTTCAAAATTCCACTAATATAAGTAGTAAAATTAAAGTTCATGTGAATTTCAAAATTCTCTTAGGAGGTGGGTAAAAGACGATGAAAAGTTCCATTAAATTTTTATATATGTAAAATTATTATAAACTAACTCCAATGAATTACATTGAACTTATATAGGTATTATGTATCCATTTTAACCTTAATTAAATTTAAATATAATAAATAACTATTTAAATAAAAATTAGGTTTTAAACTATAACGCAGTGTTTTTCACAATTCATCAAAAAATGAATGTTTTTAGAAAAATACCAAAAATTCACCCTAAGATATTTTCGATATTCCAAATCCAAAAAATTAAGTCAATTTTGAAAGTTAAAATTGATAAAATTTCAAAAAGTGTGTATTAATATTCATAACGGCTTGTTTGATTGGTTGTGGTGTGTGTTAGAACTTGAAGTTGTGTACAACACACGATACTGTATTATTCAAAGAGAAGTGTATCGTGGAAGCTTGGGGTGTTACATGATCTTTGTTCTATACTTTATTTTCATCCTTAAAAATCTTGTGGGTTAATGGAGGAATACATTTAGTATCATCCTACATTTTTATTAGTAGGATAAACTCATATTACATATCCCCAAGAATAGGGGATCGAAAAATTTTATAGACATCCCAAAGGATAATGTTAAATTCAACATGCATCAGGAGGATAAAATTTTTCTAAGGAATCAATCGGCTTAACAACTTGATGATGATTTCTTAGTTCTTGTAATTGTATGTTCTCACTACCTAAACAAAATCATAGATATGAATGTCTTATAGCTCCTTTTTTAATTATGCACATTTTTGGTGCACCCAGTATTCCCACATCCACTCAGGCTTAAATCCCCCTCCAAAATGGAAATCCCAGTCCTCCTTAAAACCTTACGTATGATCTACCAGGGAAGTGCAGAAAGGTGATTCAAAAAAGTGAGGATCTTATTCTTGGATATTTTTCTTATGATATGGAGTGAGACAACTATTATGTATTAAATTTATAGTGGGAATCATTCTTTGTTTAATATAAAAACCCTTGTAGGAAATGTTAGTTGAAGGACAATTGGTGTGATTCATAAACTAGTACTTCAAGAAGAAAATATGAGGCCCAGGTTTGAAGGAATCCCTCAAAATTCTATTATTATAAAAGGGTAGGAAATTTATTCATGGATACTCAAATTGATATAGCTCTAAGTGATTTTATTGATCTGGATGAGTAGATTCAACCATGTAATAGTAATATAGCCCAATTGATTTGATCATCTCAGAGGCACGTGAAATATATTGTTCAAGAGAAGTCATGAAGGAATCAATTTATAACCTACAAGAATACATTCATTTCTCTCATTTTTCCAAAATATTGTCTTAGAAGAATTTAAAATGTTGGAAAATTAAGGCCTTTATGCAGGCCCCTGTGCCAGGTCTCTCATGCAAGCCCTTCGATTAAGTCCTTAGCGTAAGGTTCTTCGACAATGTTGTCATGTGAAGACTCCTCAAAAAGGTTATTCACATAGGTATGTATTTTAGGTGGTGTACCAAGTACATTTATGGAGAAGTCCTTTGGAATACATTCACAAACATAAAACATGGCATGGTTGGGCGGATGAATTGCACGATGAGAGCAAGAGGCACGAATTTAGAAGCAAATTTTGTGTTGAGGGTCTGCAGTATCTATACACATCATTGACATGTATTGAAGACAGGTGCACTAGAATTTCACACTAGGCCTATTCCTCGGACCTAGATGGGTTGCCTATGTGGTTGACCTATGACACCTTCATAATATTTCCCCCATTATACCTTAGGATTAGACCCTATTCTTTCGATAAAATCTAATCATGAGGGGAATTTTTTTGACACTATATTTTTTCATAGGGGATGATAAGAATATTGAGAGTACCTAAATAATGTTAAAGAGATGTAGAAAATTTATATGGGTCAATGGATCTTGTCTATATTTTCCTACACACATGCCCCTGTGCATCAAAAGGCTCACGCATCCCCCTGCGTAGCACTGAAAGGCAAGCCACCCCTGTATGGGACACCTGCACCAGGAACCTACAAAATGGACCTATGTGGACAACCTCCTTTGACCAGGGTCCCCTATATTCTATAAATAGAAACCTAATGAACCAAATTTTTACAACTAAAAAATTAGATGGTTCCCTGAATCTCTATTCATACAACCCCTATGCCTAGGTCGTCAAAAACCCCTTAGGTATCCCTTCGTAACCCAAGAAAATAGAGAATTAAGGAGGATATTGGGATCAATGTCTCTTCAGGGTCTGAAACACAATACACCTACATGCTGATCGTACTTCCACTAGTGAACAACCACTTTTGTGAGGCCCCTTCCTTAACTAGGAACCTGTAAAAGACATATCCAATGACACTAGAGGAGACACGTAGTGCCTAGGATAAAGAATCTCCCATGTTTTCATTCCTAGGTGTCCCCTTTACCATGATATATCTAGGTCACATAGGCTTGTTACCTTTACATGAACCACTTCCAGATCCTCCCAAACCCTTTATAAAACACCTTTTCCATCCAAGCCTAGATTATCAGCAGCCCTCTTCGAAGCCACCAATGGAAGGGATCCAATTCATTTGTATCTATCTGCTAAGGGTGGCTAGATAGAAACCTCCACTAAATTCTTCAGACATTAAAAACAATGTAAAAAGTCACACTATCATGTATCCTATTTGGATATTCTTTTATTTGATCATAGGTGTTTGTCACTTGTTGTACCTAATGGGTAGGGTCCTCAGGGTGCATGAGGATATGTATTCCCATGGTTACGAGGACCCAAAAAGTAGGGATGGTGCAAGGGATCTTTCAGTATTGAACATGTTCCCTCATCATACTTGGGACCAGTTGCATCCGGTTTCAAGATGGGAGGATGAGGATCAGGCTTAATTTTCCCCTTTTACATGGAATGAGATCCTCCTATCTTTCCCTATAACCAATTTTAGGGAATCCATCTTGGTGTAAGCCACTATCATTTCTTACAGGATATCTCTTGCTTTATTCCTTCCTCCTTAAAAATTATAGGGTATAATGACAAGAGGGAAGGGGCACATCACAACCCATTCTTATCCCATCACCCCAAACTCATCCACAAATTGGATAGGATGACATGGTTTGTTGGATCTTATCCATCACCTTGTTTCTCACACCAATCATGACTCATGTTAGATTAGAGGTTTGTGGTGATGAAGACATCCACATGATCACAAACCATAAGGCCATCCCTCATAGAGTAATCCCCTAATCATTCCGTAGGAGGTATATCCCTAGTTCCTCTTCACTTTCCCATGTCATAGATGGATATATCATTAGATATGACTATCCTTGTTACCAAAATCAAATAGGATACATGCACATTAAAAACCCTTTCCCTTTCGGATCTATAATTCATCCACTGGATGACAAAGTAGATTGTGTGGTCTTCTAGATTCATCACATCCTCTTGTTTCACACAATGAGCATGACTCACGTAGTCCTAGATATTGGTGGTAATAATTGTATCAATCCAATCCAAACACTAGGGAATCCTATTCAATAATACACCTCTAAATCCAACATGTTGGAATCATTCCTAGTGTAAGACCCAATTAAATACACCGTCCTTATACTTTGTATAAGCCTCAACCATGTCACCATACTCATTCAATGGGAATCCTCATTAGGACTAATCTCCAACCAAACCCCCCAAATCACCATGGATTCCTCCTTAGGTTTAAGCCTCAAATTAATCCCCTCAAAGGGTTATACTTCCTTTTGAGATGAACCTGAGGTCCTCCATAAGTGTGGGTCATCATAACAAAATTACATGGGATTTGATCCCTATCTAGATGGGATACATAGAAAGCCTCACTAATTTCCAAACCAAACACCCCAAATTAACCCTAATTTCCTATAGGACACACTTCCATTAGGGTCTAATTGAATTTTGGAATTAATATTCCTTTCGGTTCTCAAGGACACTTCGGCATAAGTCCCATACCAAAATTTGGGTAGACAAATTTTTTCTAGAATTCCTTACTACATGATGTTAAACTAAATAGTTATGTCCTTATCACATGACCAAAAAAGGTATGATGTGACTCATTAAGTGGGACTGAACTACATGGGTTTTTATTCTATTCACAAAGATACATAGGAAGCCCATCTCATGGGTCTGATCCTAATATCAAAACAATTTATGTTTCCCTAGACGTTGATACACTCTAGAGTGCCCCAATACATGGCTCAAAACAAACATCATAATAATAAATGATAAGAGAATATCTAAATAGTAAATAACAGTATACCATTGATGGAGAACCTCATATAAATTCATATATCTCCATTTATGAAGAACCTTGGATACATACAGATGATTCTAAATTTCATACATGATAATAATTTATTGTTTATTCAAGGGTAAAACCCTTTATACTTGGGAATTAATGAAGGATTAATGAACATATCATAAACCTATAAGAGAGTCCTGTAGTAGGCAATAATGCCACAAATATGGTGTGATGAGCTTAACCTCCCATCCCATCGACCAATGTGAGTTCTTAAGTGTCATTGGCCAAACCTCCCTATGAGCCTCTGCCTTTGGAAAAATGATTTATCATAGATATAGAACTATTGGTTGTTTCAATCTCAATGAATAAACACCACTGTAAACTGCATGAAATGGATGCAGATATGTGTTTGATGTAAAGGTTCTTCAACCAACACTACAAAATGTCATTCCATCCCCATGTTGAGTTTTCAAGGACAAAACGGGTGTATCTATGACTTTGAACATATGAATACATTAAACATACAAACCCTTTATGGTATTCATAACTCTTATATAAACCCCATATAAAAACATATATACTTAAGAATTTAACAAAATCTTTATTCTTCAAACTATTTCAATAAATTAAAAAATTAAATAAACTTTATAAAATTTACCAAAACCATTGTATCATAAAATATCTTACCAATTTGAAGGTCACAAATATTATCTGATTTACTTCATCAATGTAAATCTTCACCTTACCACTAAAGAAATTTTCTTTTCCATCAGTACCATTCAACACATGTTTTAACATCCATAAACAAAAACTAATATGAAAAAACCTTTATATGTTTCGTGATTCTTATATCCATAAAGTCATTAATTTAATAATTTTACAACCTATTTATAAATTACCAATAAATAAATACTTCATTCCAGATACTTTTGATGATTTAAATAGCATAGGTCCTTCCTTGGTGTAGGATTTAACCCTTGGATCATGACATTGACTTAGATAATTCCCATATTACCCACACATAATACATTAAACTAAAAATGGTGTCATATGATGTAATTTAATACCTTCCGGCATAATATTAATTTATTCCCAACAATTCATTAATTTATGCACTTTTTCCACATAAATTACATTTTCCCATTAATTTCATAAATTCTCAATGATGTCTCTTCACAGATTTTTGGCATGAAGGAAATTGATCATTCATTCCTTCATGGTCTCTACCACTCAGAATCTTAGAGAAATCCATCCTTATCTTTTTTTTGTGTTTGAGAGTTGATTATGGTAATTTTTTATTCAAATATCATGATAATTGATTGGTCATAATCATAAAATCTTTATCTCTTATCATCCCATTTGGGTTCCCATGATCACCACATTGTCCATCACATTCAATGTTAACATGGTTTATTCTAGTTCCAACAATTGACTAAAACCAAAAAACATAGTATTTGTAAAAATAATCATAGTGGAAAATAATTAATTATCATTCATATTATATCTAAATCAAGACACCTTATATTTACTCTATGAAAAATTTGGTTTAACCAAGGACATATTTGGTTATTATCTATTAATATTCATTATAATTATTTGTAAAGAATATGCGAGTAAACCCAAGTATGTCAACCAGGAGTGTAAAACTAGGTGAATGGTAAGGGAACAGTCCCCATGCACCAGAATGATGGTTGAGATATACTCAACCAACTATTTTCAGGGATATTAACATTAGATGAATTTGTGTCAAAACCACATCCACTTGTAGTATCCAAGTTTGGATGTATTTCTAGTAAAGAAATATAATACCCACCTTAACAAAAATTTAGTTTTTTATTATATTATTATAATTATGATAAACTTATTTCAAAGGGTTATGTTCCATAATTTATTTTTTCCAAAAATCTAGTTCCCCAGGTTTCCACTAAACATGCTCTGAAACCAATTGTAAAGACCTCGACCCTAGTAGCCTCGATCTGGTGGTTACATAATTACAATGGCATTAGATATAAAAAATAATATCCTAAAATTTGTAATATTTTAGAAGTCATGGAAAACAAGATACATACTTGAATTTCACATTATATTTGAAAATATAAAATAAATAACACAGTGAAAGTAAATATTCTTCATTCATGAACTCATTCAATGATTAATTATTTATTTACCTCAGAAAGGAAAAAAATAAGGGTGAGATTATATAGTCAATAAGGGATATATACAATGAATGATATCATGAGTAAATAATTTATAATCCATATATAAAGGTTAATAACTGAAAACACATTCCATTTAATCAATAAATTAAGAACAAATAATAATATGGCTGGAATAAATAATGATCAAATGATTTCATATAACTAATAACATGATATTTAAATTTATCCATGGATATCATAACTTCTTAAATAGTCACTTGCATATTAATAAATAATATCATAAGGATGGAATGTATAATTCCGAACATCATAAACCTACCATCAAGGCCTCGTTCTAGGATAACATACATAAATGGGTAAGGCCTCTAAAAAATACCAAAACTAGTTTCTCTAATGATACCTACCGTTGCATCAAGGGGATAAAACATGATTGACCCAGAACATACGAAGTACAATGCATTCATCATATTTAATGGTAGAATATCAATTCAATACATAATAAACATAAACATTCGTATTGAAAAACTAAAGTATGAAATGTTAATATTTCCACAATAAAATAGATTATAAACAATATAGAGATAGAATAAAGATGGTATGATTAAAATATATCTGTAGTGAAGTATAGAAATAATAATGGGTTATTTTAATTAAATAGTAGAAATACTAAAAAAATATCATTAAAAACAATCTTGAAGAAAATACCCTTTTCATCTTCTAATCCAGTTTTAAATAATGAAAATTTACAGAATATTAGGTAAAATATTTTCATTGAAAATAATCTTTTAAACATGAAATGTATGTATCAAATAATTTACTGGGCATGATGGTAGGAAATTATTCTTATTCCATATAAGTTAAAAAACATTCCTTTTATACTTTTTTTTAGAAAAGTGAAAAATGTCGTTGTTTGAAAAACAATAGAAAGATTTATTTTAAACCATTTTTAACAGTAATAAATGGGTAATTTTTTTTATAAATTAGTGTGGAATAGTAAAAATAATTTATAAATCATTTTAAATAAAATATTGATATGGAAGAAAAAAATTCCCAACTAAGTTGAAAAACAAAATCAGATTTCCTTAAAAATGTTATTTGGGTGTCTTTAGTATATAAAGATAGGAAAATGGAAGGAAGACATTTAATTTATAAAAATAACCATAGGAAAGGAAAATTTATTGGTTATAGTATATAAATATCAAATAATTTTCCCAATAGATACTTAAACATAAATAATCCTAAACCCTGATAAAGGTGTGAAATAAAACCTTACAGCTTTGGTAAATTTTGAATCATAATCCCAATAAAAGAATAAATTAAAATGAAACATTAGATTCCATAAACGAGATTAATTATATAACATATTTATTTTATATATATACACCACACAAAATAAATAGTCTGTGAGTATGGAATATGTATTATAGAAGTAAAAGTGAGATGAGAAACCCTTACAAATATAGTATCATTAGAGTGAAAATTTAATCAACAAAGTGATTCTATGTAAAAAATGAAAGTACAAAAAAAAGAAATGAAAATAATATGTAATAAAATCATATGTAATTCCACATATAATAATGGCATATAATATTCAATTATGTAGAAGTATAACCCAATGAATGAAAATTGAGTTAAGAAACACTTACCACTTTGTAACTTTCAATCCAAATCCAAAAGGATGAAATCATTTGAATTGAAACATAAAATGAAATAAATTATGAATTATTACTTATATAAAATATAAAATTGGAATCATATAAACCATATAAAATAAATTAGGTGCACAAAATTAAAATATTCCCCAATGAAAAGAAATTTAGAGGAAATCTCTTACCTCAGGTCTGACTTTCCTCATATGTGTTTGGAAATTATATAAAATAAGTATATATTTATTATGAATTTATTACAGAATAATATTCATATATATAACACCATATGTTATTTATTTTTAATATTTTTAAAACAATTTTTGACAAATATATATTAAAATCACGATTTTAGGTGACAACTGCTTCATTTTTCATGTATATTTTGGTTTAGTAGATTTTGACCTTGTACTTTGACCATTATTCCATAATATCTAAAATGTTTATCATCATATAAATATCATATATATTCATTATATATACATATATCTATAATATTCAACAAAATTTAGTGATTGATGAATGAAATAAAATATTTATGGAGATGATAGGCCGTCTGTACGTGTGAATTTTGTTTTAACTTTTTAACAGATGGAATAGAATAAAGGTAAGTAATAATTAATATTTAAACCATTATTATTTTATCATATATATATCATATATATTAATTAAATCTATCATTATTATCATTCAAATAGAATATAAATGAAAAATAAATCACATCACTTTGTGGAGGTGGTAGTCCACATGTACGTAGTAGCGGTATTATTGTTTTTGAATGAGTTAGAAGGTAAGAAGGTAGATTGGATATTAAAATTAAAAAGTTATAATTATTCCATTAATATCCTATATTTATAAATTAATCCATAAAAATAACCATACATAAAATATAGTTGTGAAAAATTAATTGTATTGTTACATTGAGATGGTAAGTTGTACGTATGTACAAGTTATACTTTTTTTATCCATTTGATGAGAAAGATGGTGGATAATGGTGGTTTCATATTCATAATAACAATTATGTATTTTGAGGATATTTAATTTATTATTTTATTATAAATACTATATATTTAAAATAGGTGAAATACGAAGTAAAAATAATATGACTTGTTAAAGAGATTACATCTTCTTGGAAGAAATTCCTTTATATTTCTTCTTAAGGATCTTTGGATTGGTATTTTAGAATGTTAGTCAAATATAAAATGTGGATAATGATATTGATAAGATAATTTTCATGTGATTGTTGATCTAGAATGCTAAAATTGGTGTAAAGAATATATGGAAGTGGTGTCCTTTTATATGTGAGGGGACGAGTATTCTTGGAATTTCATAAAGTATTAAATTAATATAAAATATTTTTCAAGTCCAAATAGACCCAAATTGACATAATTCAAATATTTTATGATTTTGAGTTGAAATATTCTCATAAAATTAAATTTTGACACGTTTTGGATCTGTTTTTACCATTACCTTTTAGTCTTAATCCCTCATTAACCCTTTTTATAATTATCAAAATACTAATTATTTTTGCTATTAATTGTCATGGATGTTGCCAAAAAAGGGAAAATGGCCCATAAATGGTCCATATTTGATTTTATCAATACTTTCTCAATAAGGTTTCAAAATTTAATCATTATATGAATTTTAAATCATTTAATAATATATTATTTATTAAAAACTATAATTAATATTATTTTTGATGCTATTCATTTAATATGCCTTTAAATACATAAATAAAAGAGTTAATTTGAATCTAATCATTTAAAACATAACTAAAATATCAAATATATCTATAAAATTCATGATAATCGAAAATTAATTCAAATTATATCACTTTAAATATTTTTAAAGTCATTTTATTTATTTTTCTATTAATAAAATAAATACCTTATCATTGTTTCATAAGTATTGAATGTAATTATTTCATCATTAAAATTTAAAAATAAATTAACACGAGGAAAAGAATTGTTTATCTTTAAATTAAAAATTTTTAATAGAACATATCCTCTATTTATCCTAATATAAAAAATTTAAATATAATAAAATAAAGAGAATGACATTTCTGACTTTTCTGTAAATAAGATAATATAAATATCAAAATCAAAGAAAAATGAAATCGAAAGATTGTATATTTGAATATAGGATGATTACTAATGAAAAATGTTTATAAAAAGAAATTAAAGAAAGTGTTGTGGCCATTTTCTTTGACTTATCATATTTTTTTAAGATTAATTACATGATTTATCATTACTGTGGTAACAATTATTTAAAAATATTACAATTTATTATAAAAAAAAATAATATAATACACATTTTAATATTTTAGGTCACAAAAATTCTATTTTGATAGGTTGAATATTGATTTTGATCTTACTTGATCAAAATAAGCTTAGAATAAATATTTGAAATTTTACATTATAAATAAGATTTTATGTATAATTGAAAATGTAGTTATTTAATTTTAACCCATTTATTCATAATATTTTTTTAATAACATGTCAAATTTAAAATTTATTAACTATTTATTTTATAGAAATGAATATAAGGTCATTGAGGTAAAAATAACTATTTTTAAAAAAACTATTTTTGTTTAAAAAGGCATAATGCCGATCCATTTTAATTAATAAAAATAAAATTTAATGATTAATGAATTAAATTTAATCTATAGAATATATTTAAAACCACATGAATTAAAATCCATATAATTTTGATTACTAGTTATATATATAAATAACATCACCTTATTATTGAATACTCCATTTTGTGAAAAACATTTTTCAACACGATTTTTAGGTTTTTTTTAATGTAAATTCTTCCAATTATGTAAATTAAATTTAATAAAATGGATTTAATATTAGGAATCATAAAAATTAATATTTTTCAATAATTGAAACATAATTTTTGTTTATAATGATTAGAAAAAACAGTAAAAATTAATTAACGTGGTTCAAATTAAAATGAGGTTTTGCGCATTACTTGCGCTTGTGTTGAAATTTATTTTACACGCACATAGCATTTTTAATTGATAAATTGTATTCTATATTAAGAATCAGTATATGCAATTTATATAATCATTCTCATTTTTTAGGCTTAAAGGATTAATTACCTAGGTTAAAAAAACTAGGTATCATGGTGAATACTAAAATATTAAAGGTATGTGTACATAGAGAATAAGGGTATAAAATGTTTAATTTTTTTAGAGGTTTCAATTTATCTAAAATTCTATCCAATACATTATTTATCAATTTTGGAGACAATTTTGAGAGATTTTTATCCTATTATTTAATAGTTTTAGATATTTACAAAAATGAGACTTTTCATCAATCATAAAATGGAAACGCATCCACCAACATTTTCACACTTATAAAGCCATTTGGATCAAAATAAATATGACATGATATCTCCCCAACATCATTATTCAAATTCTGGAGTTGTTGTTTTTCCCAAACGACCCACCCTAGGATCTTTATGAAGAGATCCAAAGGATATTTATCTAAGAGAATACAATTGTCCTAATGAAAATATTTCATTTTCATTATCCATTCACAACATTGTATTATATCTTAAAACATAAAATATAATAACAACATTATATACCAAATAATTTTATGTTATATTGTTTATGGAATAATATTTATCCCGCTTATTCTCTATTAAATGGGAAAAAATCCATCGCTCGTGTGTATGGCGTACTATCACCTCATGAACTATTGTAATTTGTTTTCCATCACTATACCACATGAATATTAGAAATTATTTAATTAATGAATATATATGATAAATTTTTCATGATATTAATTTTTAAAATTAATATACCATCAAATTATATACCCTTTCATCCATTAGGGGAATGATATCATCACTGGGACCACACGCTAGGATGGCCTCCTACTCTTGGAAGTACGCACCTCACACACCTGTGGGTTTTCAAAAAAATTCACCCATTACCGCCCCTCGGCGATCTTACATCCCGACGTCTCTGGAGCCATCTGTGTCGGTTTCTTCGGCTCCATCAGCACAGGTTTCCACGGCTCTGCCTGTGCCTGGGACCTCAATCTCGGCGCCGCCGACATCATCTTCGCATGTCCGTCCAGGGTGTTCGTTTCGGGATGCGGTTAGAGGCTCAGGGGGTACGAGCTGCTTGCCCCTATTTCCCAGTCATTGTGTCGTTTTCTCACTCAGTGGTGAGGGAGGGGTGATCGGTTTCACTCGTGGTGCCAGATTCAGCTTTCAATGAGGCGGTTGCGGGGTTAAAATAGACCATGGTGGCTAGGTTTGGTTCTCTTAAGCCCTCCATCCCTGATTTCAATCGGTTCGTGGCTTCTTGGGTGTTGCAGGGGTGTGTTCGGGTGTCAATGATGCATTGGAGCTCTTTCTGCATGGTTCTAGCTTCGGAGGCGGATTTTGTGCACGCGTGGTGTAGGGCCACAAGGGATTTTGGTCTTTGGAGGTTTATCCAGTCTCGGTGGCCGATGGAGGTGCATAAGGGTAGGGTGGGGCCGAAGCCGGCTGTTTGGATAAGTCTTCCTGGACTCCCGATCCCCTTTCAAAATGGTGCCTTCCTAAAGGTGATCGAAGATGCTCTGGGGGTTTTCTTGTGTTTGGCAGAGTCCACAGTTATCGGCGTGGAGACCATGGTGGCTAGGATCTGCGTGGAGTTGGACCTCTCACTGCCAGTTCTGGAGAAGATCAATTTATCTGTCCCGGGTGCTGTGGAGTGGGTGTAGGAAGTGGTCTTTCCGGTATTCCTGCGGTACTGCTTGGCTTGTATGATGGAGGGTCACTCTTTTCAGTCTTGCGGCAAACATCGTGGTATCCGTCTCCCAGATGCAGGCTCCAGGCGCTCCGTTCGGCCTGTGATGGATCGTACGGAGCCTACTTTTCCCTCAGCTTTGGCGCCGGTGCGTGGATCCCACGCCCGAGGTGGGGAGCTGGCTTAGGGAGTTGGCCCTGTTGGATCTGTTTGCAGCCCCTCCGCCATTGGGTGTCGGGAGCCGGTGCCTGATCCTCAGGGGCCATTGTTGGTCTCCCGGGTAACTATGCAGCTCTTGTCGTGGGGGGATGTGCTTGGGTCGTTTATGAGGTGTATCTAGTTGCAGTCAGTTCCTCTATTAGTCTCTCCATCTGTGAATCCTGCGCTTCATGGGGTTTGAAGAGGTAGGCCGTGGATGCGCACTGGGAGTGTTGTGCTAGCAGTGGCTCTTCCCAGGGGTGGTCTCAGTGCATGCTTGATCCCACAGGCTAGTGGTGCTTTGGATGGGATTTCTGGGTAAGGAAGGCGGTTGCTCGAGGGGTCTGGCAGGGAGATGTGAGTCTCTCCCCTGACATTGTCATGCCTTGCGGAGGATCATGATTTAGTTTATGTTTCATTGGAAGAAGGTGGGACGTTCAGGGCCGTCGGTGGTTAGGAAGGCGTTGAGACCCTGCCTCGCGGGTGGTCCGTCTCTCGTTCTGATATGCAATGAGTGACTCCTGGGGTGACCACCAGGATGATGATGAAGAAGAGTCTTGGTGGGATGTGGTCCATCTCCCCTATTTGGAGGTCTATGTCGCCTGGGGCCAATACCAGGCTGAATGAGTTTTACTATCTCCTATCAACATTTGGATTTCACGTGGTATCAGGGCTAGGGTTAAAACAGACTACATTGCTTCAGAGGTTAGGAAGCATAAATTCATAATGGTTGCAGTTATTGAGCATAAGCAGAGGTTTGGAAAGATTCAAGAGTTTTATCGTAGGATGAAGATGCATGCAGCCATGCATGGGGCCCCGATGATTAACCACATATGGTTGTTCTAGAATAGAGGTGTTTTAGTGGAGCTATGCCAAGTAGGAGATCAAGTTATCACGTCAAAGGTGGAATGTAATGGGTCTGAGTGGTTTCTGTCAATTGTTTACGGGAGCTGCGATGCTCGTCGGAGGGAGGTGCTCTGGTCGGATCTTGATGGGTTTGACCTGGGGGCATTTCCTTGGTTGGTGGGAGGGGACTTCAACATGGTTGTGGGGCCTGAGGAGAAGAAGGGGAGGGGTGCGTTCTAGAGTCAGGCGAGCATGGCGTTTGTACATTGCATGGATGGGAAGGGATTGTTGGATGTTGGATTCTCGGGTGAACCTTTCACTTGGTGCAACAACTGTAGAGGGGAGATTCGGAGGTGGGCCAGGCTGGACAGGTGTTTTGTGAACTTGCAGGCCATCTAGGTTCATAGGGAGGTGAAAGTCCTTCATTTAGCCCGGGGGGTCTCCGATCACTCGTCGCTCCTTTTGTCCTTTGGGAGGGTCGAGCAGTCTCAGGAAGCTTTCAGATTCGTCAACTCATGGACGGACAATCCGTATTTTCATAGGTTGGTTTCGCAGGTTTGGGGAGAGCCTTCTAGGGGGCATTCTTGGGTGGCTTTTCATGACATGTTTTGGCGGCTGAAGCATGCGCTCATGCTCTGGGCGAGATCTCTACCCGCGTGGGATCGGGAGCTGGAGTCCTTCAAACAAGGTATTGAGCTGCTGGAGGCAAGTCTGGAGGCCAGGTGGGATGATGTTGTATTTGAGGAGCTTTTGGAGAAAAAGGAGACCTTGGAAGTAAGTTTGCTTTCTCAGGAGCGAAGGGTAAGGGATCGGTCTAGGGTGAGATAGCTCAGAGAAGGGGACATAAACTCGGATTATTTCCATGCATGCATCAGGGAGAGGCGTTGGGTGGTGAAGCCTAAGATGGCATTGGAGGATGGTTCTTCCTCGGATGACAGGGAGGTGGTTGGAGGTCTGGACTTGGATCATTTTAAGGACCTCCTGACTAGTGCGAGTGGGAACGGACCAGGGGGGTATCCTACTGGAGAGTCTCGGTTGTGGTAGGAAATCCCGGAGGTTGTCGCTATGCAGGAGAATGAGCAGTTTGAAGCTATCCCAGATGAAGTGGAAGTGCAGGCGGCAGTGTGGCAGTTGAACCTGGACAGTGTCGTGGGGCCGGATGGTTTCCTAGGGGGTTTTTACAGAGGTTGCTGTAAGTTCGTGAAAGATGATCTGATTTTGGTCATTCGAGATTTCTTCTGGGGGGTCTTTCCTCAGATAGCAGTGGCGAAAACCATGGTACTATTTCCTAAGTGCAAAGATCCTTCCTCCCTTAACCACTATCTTCCGGTTCGCATGTGAAACTTTCCATACAATGTTTTGGCGTCTCTGATCAACAGTCGGTTTTGTAGTTGTCTCCCGCGATTGGTATCTGTGGAGCAACATGGGTTTCTAAAGGGGAGGTCGATCCAGGGAACGATGGCACTGGTGCAGGAGTTGATGAGGGATCTGAACGAAAGGGCTCATGGAACTAATATGGTGGTGAAGCTTGATTTGAGTAAATATTATGATAGAATGGAATGGGGTTTCATGAATAGATTTCTCCAGAGGATGGGTTTCTCGGCCTGGGTATGTGACATTATCTTTAGGTGTGTTAGTTCGCTGTGGATGGCAGTGTCCTTCTTGGGGAGAAATCATGGCTTCTTCAAATCCATTTGTGGACTGCGGAAAGGGGACCCTTTATCCCATAGTATATTCATCCTGATGCAGGATACTATAAGTAGACTATTGAACATGGGATAAGCAGGGGGAAATATTGCCGTTCTGCCGGAGACATGGGGGCATCTTGGTATCTCACCTTATGTACACGGATGAATCAATCATGTTTATGAATGCAGGGGTGAAATCTGTGAGGGAGGTTGACAATATTCTGAAGGAGTACTGTAAATGGAGTGCCTAGTTGGTGAACTGGGAGAACAGTTGTTTCTATATTGCGACTTCATACGGAGAGGATAGGGTGAATGGGGTGCGTTCTATGTTGGGTATGGGGAAAGGGTCTTTCCTGATGGAGTACCTTGGGGCTCCGGTGACTTCTGTTCGGCATCGGAACAAGGACTTTGATAATGTGGTGAACAAAACGATGGCTCATATTATGGATTGGAAGAATCACTTTATGTCCTTTGGGGGATGATTTGCACTGGTTAACAGTGTTCTTGAAGCTTTCCCGATGCATGTGATCGTGTCTACTAACGTTCCGAAGGGGGTCATAAGTTCCATTGACACGGTGGTCGCTCGTTTCATTTGGGATGCATCGCTTGAGGGGAAGAGATAGTGGGTTTCGTGGAGGAAGATGGCATGGCCGATCGATGAAGGAGGGATCAACGTCAGGAGCATTTCGGATACGTTGCATGGCATATGTGCGAAGCTTTCATGGGGAATTATTGAGGGAGAGAAGTAGTGGGGCAGGTGCATGATAAACAGGTATGAGGCTGGCATCGTGTACCTCCTGACGATAGGTTTCCCCATGTGGGCTGAGGTGAGTAATATCTTCCCGACGTTGCAGCACCGTTCTCAATGGATTATCGGGGAGGGGAGGATCTGGTTCTGGGATTACAACTGTTCAGGGCTGGGGCATGCTTTCCCAGGGTGTCTCGCTCATCTTATTTCCTTTAGGGAGGCCAATTTTCATCCCCTGTTCTTCAGAGCGGTGCTAGCTTCGGATTCTCAGAGGGTCTTTGATTTGGTTGTGATCAACCAGGAGAAGGATAGGTGTGTATTCTCACCTTCGACGTCGGGTAGGTTCAATCTGAAAGTCTTTCTTAGGAGTTCCAATGCTCAACAGCTTCAGGAGTTGAGAAACAGGGTGGAGTGGAGCAGAAGTGTTCCTACCAAAATGAACTTTCTAACATGGAGGATCAAGTATAAGGCCATCCCTTCCGATGATATCATCAAATGACTAGGTATTAGCCTGGTGTCTGGTTGTCAGTGTTGTAAACGGAGGAGGGAGGAGAGTATGGAGCATATTTTCTTTGAGGGGGACTGGGCTCGTGTGGTGTGGAGATTTCTGGGAATGAACACTAGTTACTATTCTGACACCGACATATGCGATTGGTTCGTGGGGAAATGGTTTCCGGGGTGTGATGGCAATGAGAAGGAGACAGAGGCACGTGCTGTGTTTTACAATGCGGGCTGCTGGGTACTATGGGAAGTGAGGAATCACTCCAGGTACAAGGGAACTTCATCTACTAGGAGGGCGGTGGTGATGAGAATAAGGTGTATGCTGATTGAGCTGGTGGGTCTTGCGGGCTTTGGGGTAGATGTTCCGTCCATTCTGGTGTTGAAGTCCCCTGGGTTGGTGGGTAGGAAGAGGAGCTCCAAGGAGCGGGGAAGTTGGGTCTATTGGATCCCTCGAGTGGAGGGTAATAAGCTGAATGTGGATAGAGCATGCACTGGGGAAACCATGCGAGGCAGGGGGGGGTGCTGTGTGATGGAAGAGGTAGTGTGATGATGGATTTCGCTACCCATTACGGGAGGGGGAGCTCGGTTCAGGCAGAGGCCTTGGCTGTCCTATCAGGGGTGTCATTGTGTATTGATAGAGGGCTTGTTGTGGAGCATATTGAAATAGAATCAAAGATTGTTCATGATGCGTTGTATGGGAGAGGTACGATTCTGTGGAAGATTTCCTACTCTATCAGTCAATGGAAGGCAATTATGGGGAACAACGTCAGTGTAACTCACACTTTGCAGGAATGTAATAAAGTAGCGGACTACTTTGCATCTCTTGGGGTCCCTGGTGATACTATGGTTTGGGTGGATAATGTGTTGCATATTAGACCCGAGGGGGTCAATTTGATTAGGGGAGATTCCCTTGGGTTACATTATTTTCATCCTCCTTACAGGGGCTCTCGTCGGTTGTTTGTAGTTGGGTGTTTCTGGAATAAAAATCGTAATGTTGGATGGATGGATATCATCGATGGGGCGTACATACAACATACTGTCTTTATGAAGTTATACGATTTGGTTATCAAGTAAAAATGTATGAATGGTTTTAAAAATTCATGTAATGATTAAATACTATATTTATAACATTAATATAATTTTGGATATGATGTAACTATATACTATACATTTGAACAGTGACATTCATGACAAAACACACATGAAAAAACAAGGTAATTAACACATAAAACAATAATAATAACAATATATTGTCAACGAAGTGGTGGTAAGATGTTATAAGAGGATCATATACGATATTAAAAATATGAATGTTGTTCTATAATAAATTGATAAAATGTTTTAAACTGTTATATATGAAGTTAAATTATGTTCAACTAAAGGGGGAATAAGGTAATGGATTTCATCTCAATTTTCATTCCATTGTGATATATTTGTTAATATGTACCTATTAACATTTATTTGGTGTGTGTGCCTAAAAATTGATGTAATTAACATTAATTTTTTTATTCAATATGATAAATGTTTTATTTCATGTTTATTATTTCAAGGGGTTATTACTTAATAGTTTCTCAAATGGTAAGAATTATTATACAACCTCACTTTCTTTTGGGATTTCTATTATTCTCTTTAAAGGAATATTTTTATTTATACATTATAAGGAAGAATAATTTTTTAGACTTTTTATATTTAAGGAGAATCCTTATTTTCTTCCATATTTTTATCTCTTTTGTACTAAAATCAATAAATGAAAAGTTTAAAAGAAAAAATGATTTTTTTACTCATTAAATGAGATATATTTTTGTATCATTTAAATGTTTTTAATTTTTTTTACAGAAATTTTATTTACTAAAATGAGTTATGAAGGATATTTTATGTAATCCTTGAATTTTAAAAATAGTTTTAAAGTAATATTTATTATGTTTCTATAAGATAAATTTTTGACAAAAATACCAAATGAATGTTTTTATAACATTTATGATAATAATAGACACCCCTACTATCATAATAATTTTACAAAATATGTCTTCTTATATATGTTTTCAGTGGTTTTAAAATGAAAAATTTTATGATTTTTTTAATATTTCACTTTCATTCCCATTATTCTTATAAAGGACATGATTTTATTAAAAAACCTATATTCTTGATGAACTGTGGGTCACCCCTCATCTCTTGATTTATTTTTTGATTGTTAACATTATCCTAAAAAAATTAATTTCTTATGATCATTTTTCATTGGAAATTATATTTCTCTTAAATATCTATATTCTTTGTATCATTGTTATGATTATTTCCTAAATCGTACGACATTGTACATATGGTGTTTTCTAGGAAATTTATTTGATAAAAATGGGAAATATTAATAAATTTATACTCATTAGTCACTATAAATATTTGTTGATAAGGAATATTTTTCATGAATTAAATTTAATATTAGATATATAAGGAATTATTTGGACATACAGTGAATGGTGGTACCTAGAATTATATATCCCCTCGATGCATTAGTAGGTCTCATAAGACAAATCAGTTGGTTAAATTTAATGGGGTTTTATCCATAATTTTAAACTAACTTGGAATTAGGTGTTAATAGTATATATATCATGATCTCTGAGATAATGATGTCTAATATTAATAATTTAATTCATTGAGAATTTAGTTATTATTATCCATGATGTTATTTTATTTATATTATCCTTGGATGCACTTTTTTCCATCTTTCTGATTAAATTGATGTGTTTTTAGTTTTCTAACTTACCATATTAATTATAACTTATATAGACATGATAGTAATGTTATTGATTAAGTTTCATGTGTTTTTAGTTATTTAACTTTTCATATTTATTATTACTTTTTTACTAATCATATATACCATTGTATATAACCCTTACTGGTCATTTGATCTCACCATTATTTTGTTTCCTTTTCCTAGGATATGAAGATTAAATATTTGAATGAGTTTAAATGATTCAAAATGTTTAGTTGATGTTTTTTATTCTATACCCAGTGTAAAATGGTTATAATGTATATTTCTGGATATCCAAGACTATTAAACTGACCAGTCCTTTGATATTTTCCCCCTATATTTATGTTAATGTAATAAAGTAACCACTAGATATGGGTTACTGGAGTTGGGTTAGTTATAGTTGGTATCATTGAAATATTAGAACAATAATTTCTAACTAGATTAAGGAAAACATAGTTTAGGGAACATATCCTGATGATAGACTTTGAGAATAGGTATAGAAGAAAATCCTAATTTTTTTGTAAGGAATAAATTATGTGGGTTTTTTCATAAATACATCCATATATAGATACTACAAGTGGACATGGTTGTGAAACAATTATACATAGGGGTAAAAATTCTATAAAGGGAACATTTAAATTTTAATCGATCTTCACCTAGTGCACAAAAATAGGACTTGTTCTGCACTTAGTTTGAAAATCCTAGAGGATGCAATTAGGATTCTTCACATTTTCTTTATAAACCATTTTGAAGGATCTGAAAATGAGGATATTACCAAATAAATCATTTTTATAATTCTGAGATTAACAATGATTTTTTTTTCAATTTATGTTACGTGTTACACCAGATTTAATATTATAAATTATGAATTAAAATTCACAATGTTATTAACTAATTCAGTATATTCTATTGTTTTTAAATGGTTCATGGAAGAAAGATTGGTATCAATACTCAGGGTCAATGTAGAAATTTCTATATTGAGTAATCTAAAATAGATTGTATTGGTTCAGAGCAGATTAATGTTATATTAGGGTACCATACTCAGGTTACGATGAATAACCTTGATTGAATGAAAAAAGATATTTTTCAACGACATGATTATCCTATGTTAGATCACACCATGTGAAAAAATCGCTTATCATTTAGTGGGACTACCAATCCAATGTAAGTTGAGGAATAAATTAAATCCCATGGAAAACATTTCTATAATTTGGATTAAATGAAAATGAAATGGTTACAATTTTATTGTATTGTATAGAGGGTGTTGTTGATTAATGGTGGTAATTGACCTTTAATACTAGAGAGGAAGAATAAATTTAACACATTGAAGAGAGATATATTAAAGAAACATTCTCGAAAAAATATTTCTCTTGTGATAAATGAACCGAAATGAATAGAAGGTTATTTGTATGAAAGAAAAAAGTAAGAAATAAGTGTTTAATACTATGTGGATATCTTTACAAGATTATACTGGTATTCTAGATATTACATAAGAAATATGGAAAGAAATATTAAACATTTATTTGAATTTTTTAATCCAATATTATGAAAGGTGATAGTTCCTAAAACATTTTCATCATACGATGAAATAGTTTTATGTATCATTAAAATAGAGTAGAAATTATCTAGATCCATTATATTCAAGAGTAATCAAGAAAAGAAGAACTCATATTTACACAAATAAAAATGAAATTCATACAAGATAATATGAAGATAAATAAATTTACATAATGTGAACATTACAGAAAGAAACATCCTAGAAAATTATTAGAGGGTGTAAGAGTTTTTTATATGTGTGAAGCTAAGGGTCATATAGCTCATGAATGTATGACAAAGATAGATACCAATTATATCCAATTATTTATCTACAAATAATTGGTATATTATTCAAACAAGTGTACCAAGAGTTAGAGGAATCTACCACAAAATAGGCCAAGGGGAGAAGGCTAAGTCTGTGTTATCACTATAGCTAAAGTTGAAGTTCCCAATGATGTGGTGGTATGTACTTTAATCATAGCCTGAAATTTAACTAATAATTTATTTTATTCTTGATCTTTACAGTATTTTAAATATTTTATTTTTTCAAGGAAAATTAGATATTTCCCTATGACCTTAATAAGAGAGATTTCATTCAAAACTCATAGTGTAAGTCTCACTGAAATAAGTGTGTGTTATAAAGTCCCCATTATAAAACATAACATGATCTATTTTTAGAATTTGTTATCAAAAATATTGTTTAATTTGATAGAATATTTAGTATGAACTGAAAATCAAAATATTATGAAAAACTTAATTTCAAGTAGAAGGAAATAACAATTCTTGATGAAGATATGGACTTACATATCATTATAGAGGAGACCGCACCATCTGATTCATGTCTATATTCATCCAAAGTATCACTTATGAATGATATTATTGGACAATAAGAGAAAACGCAATTTTTTGGATGGGGAAGTTGATTTTAAAATTGTGTTGTTACCTATTATAGAAGAATACATTGTTGTATTACCTAAAAAAATAACTAGACATCCAACATCATGTGAAGTTGTGTTTTCTAATGATTTAATCCATGATGAAAGACTTATATCAATAATCCCTATATAATGGACACTATAGAATTATTTGAGTAAAAGAAACAACTTGAGGACTTGTATGATAAGCGATTTATTCACTCTTGTGTTTCCCTATAGAGAGTGCTTGTTCTCTTGGTTAATAAGGAAGATTGGTCTATGAGTACTTGTATTGATTATATGTAAATAAAGGCTATTATGATAAGGAAAATGTATCTTCAACCTAATAATGATGAATTATTTTATCAAATTCATGAGGTTCAATATTATTCAAAGATTGACCTGGGTTTAGGGTATCATCAATTGTGAGTAAAGAAGGAAGATATTTTTAATAAAAAAATTAAAATTTTTAAGGACATTACATGTTTACAATAATTCCATTTTTATTGACTAATGAACCATCAATTTTTATAGATATAATGAAGATTGTATTGAAGTAATATCCTGATTATTTCTTTTTGGTGTTCATTGATGATATATACTTTTATTAAATGATCTATGATGACCATGATAATCACATATTGATTATACTTGAGAATTATAAAAGAAACGAGTTATATGTAAATTTATAATGTGTGAATTCTGGCTTCAGGATGTTTATTTTCATGGCTATATTTTCTCCAAGAATGGAATCGTAGTTGATTATATGAAGAGAAAGGAAATTAGTGATTGGCCAACACTAATGAACACAACTGAGGTTAATAGTTTCATTGGTGGGGTAGGTTACTATTGGTGATTCGTTCATAATTTTACCTGATTGGATAACACAATAGATAAGATAATATATAAAGCGGTTATGTTCATATGGACCAAGTAATGTGAATTTCTTTTTTCAGAATTGAATATAATATTTATCAATGCTCTAATTTTAAATCTTCTATCATGAAATGATGGGGTGTTTATATATATAGTGATGAAACGAAGAGGTTTTCTTGTGTCTTTTTTAAAAATGATAATGTTATTGCATATACATCAAGGATATTAAATACTCATGAATAGAACTATAAAACCCATGATATTGAGGTAGAAACTATAATAGTTTATTTTAATATATGGATACATTATCTTTATAGAGAAAGATATGATAAATACATAGACTATAAGATCAAAAAATAAATATTTTCACACTAATATTTCAACACGAGGAAAAGGCAATTGCTTGATCTACTTAGGTATTATGATTTTTCAATACACTACCACCCGTGGAAGGTAAGTAAGGTAGAAGATACATTAAACAGAAATTATCATGGAGTTATAATCCAAATTAGGACTGAGATGGATCCTATGTCCATGGATCTAGTAAATATGGACATGGGATTATTAAATAAGGGGAGAAATTACCCCATTTTAAAATTATTACAGAACTATATTTATTAAAAAATATTCAAATTTATGAATTTGATGATGAAAATTCATAGAATAAAATAAAAAATATTTATGATGGGACATTGGAAAAATTCATCTATGAAGATCAAATTATGAAATTTGGAATGAAATAATGTGTTCCATATATACTTGAGATAAAAATTGAATTGTTAGATGACTATCATAGATTGAATTTATATACACACCTTGGTATCACAAAGATGAATAGGTATTTGAGGGAACATTTTTTATGGGATAAAATGAATCTTGAACTTACTGATTATATATCAAGATGCTTGGATTTCCAATATATTAATGATGAGAGAGAAAATCTAAGAGGACTAATGAAAATAATTACTATTCCTATGGATAAATGGGATGATATTACTTTGTAAATTTTTATAGGAATACCAAATAATCCTAGAAAGGATGATACAATATTGGTTATTATTGACCACTTAACCAAATATACCCATTTCATTTTTATAAGTGAATATTTAGCACTTGAACACATCAAAATAGTATATATTATTTATTTTGAAGACATTTTTATGCAGCTCTTTATATTTTGTATAATTATGATCCCCATTTTACATCAAATTTTCTTAAGAGTCTTCATAAGTCTCTGGATACTGAGCTTCATTATAAAACATCCTAACATCCTCAAACTGATGGACACTTTGAAAGGACTATTCAAACCTTGTAAGACATGTTGAGGTAATCCTCACATGACTTTCAAGGTTTTTGGGATAGGTATTTACCTTTTATAGAGTTTTCCTATAAAAATAGTTTATATTAATGTACTCAAATGGTGTCGTATAAAGCATTATATGGAAAGATATTTCATACTCCAACTTGTTGGGATGATGTTTGTGAAAAGAAACCTATATGACCATAATTATATTTAGAGAGAAAGATGAAGGTAAAGAATATTTAGCCTCATATTAAAGAATATCAAAGAATTCTATATAGTTATACTGACAATCAGAGGAAATATTTTGTATTCCATGTGTGATATCACATTTTCTTGAACTTATCACCATGTAAGGGCATCATAATGTTCAGTTAGAACAAAAAACTAAGACCTACATACCTCAAAACCTTTGAAATTTTAGAAAGTATTAGATTTGCAGCTTACTAGTTGGATATTCCACCAATCCAATATAAAGTTAATTATGTGTTTTATATATCATTGTAAAGGAAGTATATGTCAGACCCAACACATGTTCTCACCTATGAAGAAATATAATTAAAACTTGATATATCTTACTATCAAGAGACATTCCAAATTCTTGAAAATATAGAGAAAGTGATGAAGAATTAGAAGACTAGACTGGTAAATGTAATTTGTGAAAATCATAAAATTGAGGAAGAAACATGGGATCTTGAGGATGTTATGAAGAAGAACCACACTAAATTTTTTGAAGGTAACATCAATTAAAATTTTAGGGATGAATTTTTTATAGGAAGAATAAATGTAAAACCTAATCCTCAATTATATTAGGTGAACATTATATTTTGAAAAATATATAAGAAAATACACAAATTAGTATTTCATGTAACAAAAATTCTTATTTTATAGTATTAATTTTTATTTTGATAACACCTAATCAAAATAAGACTATATTTTTATGAAAATTTCCCTTAGAAATAAGATTTTTTGAAATATTGAAAATGTAGTGTTTAAGTTTCCAACCTTTTATTCATAATAATTTGTAATAATATTTATATATAGAAAATTATTATTTATAAATTTTATATAAATAAATATTAGATGAATTGGTGGTAAAACATGTATTTTTCAGAAATTAGTTTTTCTTCTTCTGAAAAATGTATTTATTTAAGAAAGCATAATGTCTATCCATTTTAATTAATTAAAATAATATTTAATGTTTATTATTTTAATGAAATTTCTAGACTATAGATGTTATTATAATAATTTAATTCTATATAATGATTTTTATAAGTCATATAACTAGTATAATATCATCCTGTACTTGAAAAATGCATTTCTTGAAAAGCCGTTTTTAACACAATTTACAGGTTTGTTTTTAAACTCAATTATACCAATTATATGAATTGAATTTAATAAAATTTATTATAAATAATGAATCAAAATAATTAATATTATTTAATATTTTCAACTTAATTTTTGTTCTTGATTATTTGGAAAATTAATAAAAAATAATTAACATAGTTAAGGTTAAAATGATGTTTTGGGCATTAAATTCATTTGTGTTAAAATTAATTTTCCAAAAACAATGAAGTTTTATTTGGAAAATTTTATTTCATATTTATAAGAATTAATTCAAATTTATACAATAACTCTCATTTTATTTTATGTTTTATGTATTAATTACCAAGTTTAAAAAAACATTTCACAATGGTGAAAACTAAAATGGTAAAATTAAGTTATCATATAGGATTAGGGAATAAAATATAAAAAAATGTTTATTTTTAAGTGTTGGAGAAATTTATTGAACTTAAATTACCTAAATCCCTTATTTATAAAATTTTGAGGTAGTTGGGGTGAGTGTGACTTTCCATTGTTGAACAGTTTTAGGTTTTTACAAAAATACCACTCCTCAATTATAAAGGTGTACTCCTATCCATCCCATAATCACACCTATATTTCAATTTAGGTCGACCAAAAACTAAAAAATATATCTCCCCATAATCTTTATTTAAACTATATAGACTTTGGTATTCCCAAAATACTAACACTTTGGTCTTTAAGAATATATCAAAATAAGGTTTCTCTAAGGGAAGGTAGTCATCTAAATGACGCTCTATTCATTTCTATCTTCTTTCAAAAACATAAATTACATATTAAAAATTAAAATATAATAACACCTGTATATTATATATATTAATATTTTTATATTCTTATCACAAAATATTTATCCTTCTCATTCTCTATAAAATAGAACAGAAATTCATCACTCTTGTTTATAGTGGACTACCTCCTCACGAACCGATGTAATTGTTTTCATCACCGAGTCACGTGAATAGTGAAAATGATATAAATAAAGAATATATATGATTAATAGGACATTATATTAATTCTCTATATTAATATACCATCAAATTCATTTCCTTTTCAACCATTAAATAAATGATATTGTTGCTCGTGCGTACGTACGACGTACTGTATCCACAAAGAGATGTAATTCATTTTCAGTGAAAAAATTTCATGAATGGTTATTAAAATATATTTAATGAACTAAGATGATATATATAAAATTTATATCATTCATTTGATGATGTAAATTTATCCTAAACTCCATAACTTGTACTTAGCCAACAACACATGCATGAGAAAACAAGGTAGTTAACGCACAAAACAATATCAATAATAAAATATTGTCAAATAAAGGATGGTAATATGTAATTAAAGGATCATATATGATATTATAAATATGAATATGATTATGTAATAAATTATAAACTTGTGTAAATCCATTCAAAATGAAGTTAAATCACGTTTAACTAAAAGAAATCATGAGGTAAGAGATTTTTTCTCAATTTCAATTCCATTAAGAAATATTTCTTAATATATACCTATTCACTTTTATGTGGAATATATGGTGTAAATTTTATTTATTTTACATGAATAACTATTTATTCAGGATTATTAATCTTTCATTTTAATTTTATTCTTTCATGGTTTTATAATATAAAAGTTACAAAAGGGGTAAGAATTATTGTACATTCTAACTTTATTTTGGGATTTCTTTTATTCTTCTTAAAGGAATATAATAATTAATCCTCCATAAGAACCAATAATTTTATTTTCCACTTAATATTTAAGGAGATTCCATTTTTTTCAAAATATTCCCATCTTTAGTACATAAATCAATCAAAGAGAATTAAAAAACAAATTTTATTTCTCTTTAAAATGGATATTTTTTCTTCCATGTCTATGCCTTTAAAAATTATTTTAAAAAAATAGTTTTATTTAATCAAATAATTTATGATGGAAATTTCATGTTGTGCTTGTATTTTAAAAGTGGGTTTAAATTAATCCTTCTACTATTTTTCTAATGATAACTTTTTTGAGAAAAATTCAAATGGAATATTTTTTAGCATATATTGAGAAAATAGAATTTCCCACCTTTTTAACCATTTTATGAAATATGGCATCCTCTATATATTTTAAATGGTTTTAAAGTGAGAAAATTTTTATAAAATATTATTTTAATATTTCACTTCCATTCTCTTTATTCTTCTAAAGGTCATGAATTTATTGCAAAAACCTATATTCTCGATGAACCATTGGTCACCTCTCATCCTTTAATTAATTTTTTGATTGTTAACTTTTTCTTCAGAGAAAAAATTTATTATGATAATTTATCATTGAAAATTAAATTTATCTAAAAATCCATATTCTTTATATCATGGATGTGATAATTTCCTAAATCGTATAACATTTTTACATAAAGTTTTCACTTGGAATGTTATTTGATTAATTGGGAAAATATTGATAAATTTATATTCTTTAATCAACATGAATATTTATTGATAAGGAATATTGTCCAGGAATTAGATCGATAATTTGTTATATGAGGAATTATTTGGACATGTAGTGGTGGTTGGGGCCCAATATTATATATCCCTTTGATGAATCAATATGTTTAATGAGACAAATCTGTTGGCCGAATTAAATGGGGTTTACCCATAGTTTTAAACTATCTTGAAATAGGGTATTGACAGTATATATATCATGATTTATTATATCATGATGTAATATATTAATAATTTACTTTATTGAAAATTCATATATTATTATCCAAGAGATTATTTCATTCATATTAACTATGATTGCACTTTTTTATCAAGTTATTGATTAAATGGAATGCATTTTTAGTTAATTACCTTACCATATTGATTATGAATAATCTAATAATGATAGTATTGTTATTGATTAAGGGGATTGTGGTTTCATTTATTTATAATTCCACATTGATTATGACTTATTTAATCATGATAGCTTCTACTGTACATAACCCGTACTAGGAATTTGAGATCAATCATATTTTGATTCATTTTCTTATGATATAAAGATGAAATATTTGAATGAGATTAAAGTATGATGATAATTTTTTTATGTTTTATATTATATCCACAATTTAAAATATGTATCATGAATGTATCTAGTTCTCTATCACTACTAAAATGATCAGTACTTTGGGATTTCCAAATTGTATCTGTGACAATGTAATAAGGTGACCATCAGCTATGGGTTATTAGAGTTAGGGTTATTATCAGGCATATTTAAAAAATATTTACCGCATTATTCCAAACATAGAATCCATTTTAAAGATGAAATTTTAATAATTGGAAATAATTAATTTAAAATAAAAATGAAAAATTCAAGGAAAACCATTTTCTAGGTAAATTCCTTTTAAGTATAAAGATATTTTTATTCCAAATTCTATCATAAATTGATTAAAATTAACATAATTATATTATTCATAATATAATAGAACTAATTTTTTTTAAATCATTTTAAAAAAAATTTAATATTTTATATGATTGAAACAAAAAAATCATTTTCAATAAAAATTAGTATTTTTCACTATTCACTAAATACAAATCATTTCAACCAAAGATAATTTTAAAGTCTTGATTTTAAAAATGATATTATTTTAACAAAATAAAATTTCTAGAAGTTCCAAAAATTAATTATAATATTTTATCAAAAAAATTAATAAAAATTATTTTTTAAAGAAAACGTATTTTTGAAGTATAAAATATCATTAGTGAAAAGTGAGTACTTTTTCCTAATAATTAATAAATTTATTTTTATTTAGTTAGTACTTTATATATATTTCATTATTTAGTTAATAGTATTCATATCCAACAATTAAACGACTAAGTGATAATTAATGCATTAAATAATAATATTTAAAAAGTATATCATAGTTCACATAATCTATATGTTGCATATCCTATACATGATCGAATGTAGTATTATTTCAAAACCTCTGGATATTATAGTTTTGGCATTTGGGATTCCTTGTAACAAATATAGATTTTTTATAATAGGAAAATTATGTTTGAAAGCATATATAACACACAACACTGATCTTAGAATAGAATATTACATCCTAAGACATTATGATTTATTTATTTTTAAATTAATTAAATCTCTTTGAAATATTGTGATGCACACAACATCACGTTTAAACTATACATGTTACTCCATTAGAATACTATTATTTAAACTTGATGATTATAACATAGTTGTTAAGTTGGAGGGTATGAATAGTAATAAATTAATTATAAAAATTTTATGGTTTACAAATTTATGAAATAAATTACATATTTTTATATTTATTAAAAATAAAATAAGAATGATTTTAATGTAAAAGAATTATTTTCTGAAACCATTATTTTTTAAAAAGGTGGTTTAGTCACGCTTTTCACACCTAATTTATTATTAATTTTTACAATTTTATAAAATTTATTTTAAAAAATAAACTTCATTTTGGAAATAAACATACAAAAATTATCTTATGGTGAATTTTTTGTTTTTTTGAAAAGTTTCACTTTTTGATGAATAGTAAAAACACTAAATTTTAATTGAAATACGCCTTTTCATTTAAATTGTTGAAAAAGTTATGTTATATTTTAATTTTTTTTAATAATTAATTATATCAAATATATTAAAATTTAACTAATTTAGTTCATTTAAATAAATTTCATATTAAATTTTTATATTAAAACCGTCTATAATTATGATAATTTCCTATTTGAAAACTCGTTTTTTCAACTCATTTGTGGGTATAATTTTAAATTGAATTCTAACACTTTGGAGAATTGAATTTTAAAAAATGGATTCCATATTAAGATTAATAATAATTTAAATTATATAATAAGGTCAAATTTACTTTTGATTAAAATGGATTGTGAAAAAATTAAAAATTAATTATCGCGGTTAAGGTAAAAACTGATTTATTGGGGAATTAAAATAAGATAATAATGGCTAAAAATGACCAAAAAAATTAAAAAATCCATTATATGGAAATATTTTTACCCTATAATGTTTATGGATATATAAAAATCTATTTTGGACCCTTTTTATGTGAAAAATGTGGGAACACCATTTTATTTTCAATAAATACAAGTGTGCCACTGGACTCACTTACAAAAGGCCATATCCTCTTCTCACCACTTTATACATCCAAAAACCACTATTTAAGAAAATACCTATCCAAATAAATTCCTCAATTATCTAATCTCATCCTATAATACTTATTATGGTTATAAATCTAACCTAATAATCCTTTTGTTTAAAACCAAAGATGTTTTCTGAAGAAGAGGTAACTTCCCTAACTGAGTCTTTTATTTTATTTATTCCTTCATCTTCACAAATTATTATTAGAACATGATGAAAAAAAAATATTTCATATTATTATATGTTATTATGTTAATGGTATAACATAAATATATATACTCTTTCATCAAATGAGTTACAAAATCATCATTCTTTTGTACGGCGAAATACCACCTTGCGAACCAATGCCATTCATTTTCCATCACCAACTTTCCTGGAAGGATGTAATAAAGGATTTAAAATATTTATACAGTATTTATAATATTATTATAATTATTTAATTATCATATAACATATAATATACTTCTTTAAATACCATATGGGATACGATAATGTCACTCGTGTGTACTGGAGACTATCATCTCATACAACAATATGAATTATTTTTCATGTACGATTTACATGGAGAGTATTATGGATACAATTTAATTAATATAAGTGACATCTATGATATAAAAATAATTTTTAAAATATAATATCACACATAACTTCTTACATATGAATCCATTAGAAAACAATAATTTCGCTCATTCGTACGTGCAAACTTCTTCCTCCACATAGTGATGGGAAATTGTTTTCATTTTTTACATGAATGGTTATAAAAAAGTATTTTATGAATATAAATTATATATAACATAATAATTATTCTTTAAAGGATAATTATTTTTTATTTTCCTTCCTTTCAATTTGTTGAGAAAAATGGATACAATGGTCATGCATACATATAACCTATGATCTCTAGGAATGTGTAATCCATTTGCTAACAATAAAATATATATATTACTATAAATACAAATAGAAGGAGTATATTTGATATTTATATCATGTTTAAATTTCCAGAGATTATTTAACCATGATCAAGTTAAAATAACTAAAATTACCAAAAAAACATCCAGGAAATACATAGAAATTATTACCCAGAACTGTGATTTTAATAGTGAATTGGAAATAATTGGGTGATAAAATATTATAATATAGTGATATATAATATTATAAATATCATTATTTTTCTTTTAATAATTATTAACATTATTTAAACCCTTATATAAGAGTTAAAAAACATATATGAAGGAAATCGGGCATGAGGTAAGGGTTTCTCACCCCACTTTTACTTCCATGAGACATATTTCATATTCATCGCTTATTTACATTATAAGGTGTATATATTTCCTATTTTAAATTTTATATAATGAATATATTGATTTTAATTATATTTATATTTTTATTTAATTTCAAATTTTTAGGTCTTATGATTTCGAAGTTACTAAAGTGGTATAAGTTTATTTCAAAATTTCCTTATTATTCGGGATTGTTTATGTGTACATATCACTTTAGGGATTTATTTTATATTTATATATTAAAATAAATATCTTTTACTAAACTATAGTTATTTATGAAAATTTCAAGTAAAATAACCTTTTTCACTCTATGTTACTTAAAAGGATTATGAAAATTAATTTAAGAAAATATGAAATTATTTATATCTTTGGTCAAAAATCCTTTTTCATCAAAACCAATGTTTTCTAAAAATGTTTTCAAAAATATTTTTAAATTTTATTAATTTATTTAATAAATAAAAGTTTAACATTTTTTACTTTTTTAAAAAATGTTTTGAAAGGAATAATTATGTCATCCTCAAAAGAATGATCATTTGGATTTTACTAAAAATGTAAAAGGAATATTTGTTTTAATGTGTATGACATGAACAAAATTGTTCACCATCATTACCAATCAATGTTTTAAAGATTATTTCACAATATTTCAAATGATACATTAGAATAAAATTTTTTCCAAATTTTTGTAATGGAATTTTTATTTTAAAGGGTTATTTCAAAAATGAAAATATTATTTTCCCCAATAATGATTTTAATGATATTTTAATGGAAAATATAATCATTAACATTATCAACCATTAATCGTAATTATGTTACATTGGGTATATATTTTATAATATCATTGTTATTAATTATTTGGATGTTTTATGATTATTTAGATCGAGTATTTATGATTTTATTACAATTCACCATATTAAATTGGATATTTTATGATTAGGTTTATTTGATTAGGGTATGTATTAATGATTTTCATGCTAGTTTTTTAATATGAATTTTTATATTGATTATGTTTCACCACATTTATATAAGTAATGAAATAAATTAGAAAGTGATGTGTGGGATCCTATTAGAAATATCGCCTTGATATATTTATAAGTCTCATGAGTCGAACTATATTGGGTTTTGGCTAAGGCCATACAAATTTATTTAGATGTATTTGCACAAGGTCTTGATGATATATTTTAGAAATCCAATTTTTTATATCATTATGAATTCAATTATAAATATTCCTTATGATAATTTTATTTTTTAGAATATTTATAGTTAATTTCTCAATAAATCGTGTTAATTTATATGATATTATTTTATCATCATTTATTCCATCCATATTATGCTCAAATTATTGATTAAATAGAATATGTTTTAGTTACTTGTATTTTTATATTTATTATGCCTTATTTATTCATATATTTCATAGTATTATTTACCAATTGAGCATATAATATCACCCCTTTTTATGTATTATTTTCCCTAGGATACCAAGAAGTGTTTTGTGATTGACATATAAGGATATGTTGTGAAGAATAATAGAGTTCTCAAAGAAAATAATTTTTAATTTTTTGTTATAAAATATAATAATAATTTCAAATTATGTATCTAGTTTACCAAGACTACTAAACTATTCAATCATTCCGTATGTTATTCCATAAATCTTATGACAATTTAATAAAGTAGACACCAACTCTTAGAGATCAGTGTCAAGGCCAAAATAGTTGCTATCAAAGGAAGTTTAGAAGAAACATTGGGAACTAGATTTAGGAAAACAAATATTAGGGAACATAACCCTTTGATATACTTTGAGGATATGTATAGAAGAACATCCTAATGTTTTGTTAATCAAAATATTATGTGATTTTTTTCTATAAATATATCTTTGTCTAGATATTATAAGTGAAAGTGGATCCACAATAGACATACTAAGGGGGTAAAAACTCTGAAATTGTTGCATTGGGACTGACCAAATTATCACTTGGTGCATGAAAATAGACCTTAATATACACTTGTTTTAACACTCACTGGGGATCTGATTAAGATAAATCCCATTTTTTTTATAAACTATTATGAATCATTTCAAAATAAACATGACCCCAAAGAAACTGTGTTTATGAGTATGATATTTTCCATGCATAAATTTTTTTATTTATGTTATGTTCTTTACTATTTTTGGTATTATACATTAGGTTTCATAATATTATGATATAATATAGTGTATTACATTATTTAGAAATGGAGCATAGTGGAATCAATGATAACTATATCAATGCACATAGATCATATAAAATATTTCCACTTGTAAAGATAATGAGGTTGAAGATGTAGGTGCAGCTTGAAATTATCAATTTATAACCCTATTAGGGTAACCGACTTTATTTATAAGAAATAAACATTCCTACATGGAGAAATATAATGATCCACTATAAAGTGTAACAATGTTTGTTCCTTTTATACATCAGTAACCCCCATCATTCAATGGTACTATAAAACCATTTATAGCTGAGAAATATATAAGTTACTTAGAGAAATTATTTATTTATCTGGGAAGTGATGAACGAGATATGGTTTTCATGGAAATTTGTTTTATCTTAGAGGATGGAGATAAATGGTGGTCATAAATTATAAAGGCAAAGGATGAAGTAGAAATAGAAGACATGGTTTGTAATGAGTTCAAGGTACTATTCTGTGAAAAATATTTTACTCATGATAAATGATTAGATATGGAAACAAAATTCCTGATTTCAAGACAAATGGAAGATAAAAATTCCACTATGTATAAAGCCATATCTATATAGTTTGAAAGGCATGTTGTGGACTATATGTATAATAGTTGTGGATGGAAACACCTTGCTACATCCATAAAATAAAAATGAGTTTTATTAATGTGTAGAGAATAAGACCACCATTATCAAGATTGGAAGGGGAAAAAAGAATATACCAATGTGAAATTATTCAAATGTAAGGAGATAGGGAACTGCATAAATGAAATCCCCAATCACCAAGATAATATACCTCAAACACAACTAATGGGTCAAGGTTAAGATTATGTTATTACTACAGCTGAAGTGTAATGATCAATTTTCTTGTGTTTGGATTCGAAAATTATGTTAAAAGAGTATTTTAATCAATGATATTTTAGTTAATAGTATTATGAAATTTATAAGGATTGTAATACAATAATACTTCATTATGGATTTGAGAGCATATGTTTTATGGTATCAATAACAAGGAAAAGTGATTTAGTGTAAAGGTAAACATATTATAAAACACTTGATTAATAGAAGATAACCATTAACACATGATCTATGTTGAGATAATAATGATAAAGAGATGTTTGTGGGATTATATTTGAAACTATTAAATTTTTTAGTAGTTTTTTGGTTTATGTTATCTTTGATATATTTTACTATAAGTATTAATTTATGGAATATATTAAAAAATATGAGATTTTATATTTAGAATCATTAATTTTTTCATTAAGGTTTTATGGAGATAAAGGAATTAACATTTTTGGAATGTCGAATTAAGATCCAATTTATATTTTCTAGGTAATATAATGTTTATTTAAGTATAGTAAATTAAAAAAATTAATTTCAATTTGGTCTAAAATATTTTTGATGATTCTTAAGGTTAAAAATTTATAAAATGGATTAAGTTGAACTTTTGGAGTTACTATTGAGGATTAGAGATTAATGTATTATATTTGATAACTTGTGATAACCATATTGGTTTTGAAAAATATTAAAGAAAACGAAATAATTTACATGATTTTAGGGATGTTATGATATGTTAATAGTTAATTTTGGTTCTTTAGGAAAAAATATATCTTGTATATTAGTTTATTGTGGTAATAAATGAAGTGGAAAATGATTGATGTATAAAAAAAATATGGAATTATACCAATTTAATAGAAATATATCAATTATATTTTCATATATTCTCTATCTATACAGTAAAGGAATTAATAAACACTTGTAAAAGGATATTGATAGAAAGTTTTATTATAAAACCTTCATTTATGTCAAGCATATGGTATTTGAAATAATTTTACATTTATGGATTTTAGGTCCTTAAATTTTGATTGATCATTAACTTTTATGTGATTAATGACCTCTATCACTCTATATAAGTATATATTCTTTTATTCTATGTCCTTATCTTCACCTTCCACCAATGTTATCTTACTTAGATTCCCATTTATGAGTTATTATGTATGAACTTTGTACTTACCTTTCTATGGTGTCAAGAAGAGGGTTTATTAATAATTTTTTATGATGTGTCTTTTCAATGATGATATTTTCTAATGTCAAACCCTTGATTATAAAGATCAAGATTAAATATTTAGTATTAAATTTAATTGGGGGGGGATGTAACGCCCTTTTATTCTTTAAAATAGTAAGATCGCTTTTGATAGCACGTATGACAGAAAGAATCAAGATTATAAGAGAATATAACAACCTAATAATTTAAGATAAATTTATTTTTTAAATTAATTATCAAGACCCCTCCCTTAATTGGATGAAAATTAGATAAGGGATATGGAGACTACTTGATCCCTGCCTCCTGTAGGCCCTAGGCTGGCAACTATCACTGATGGTATAATAAAATACATATGGGAGACATTACCATATGTGAGAAAATATAGAAGAGATAGAGATAAGATAGATACACTAATCAAAACCTGATTATATATATATATATATATATAGAAAACCCAACTGAAACATGAATTATCATACAGTACTAAACAACCGTAATGAAAACTACAAGAACCAAAAAGGTAAACATAAAAATGACCATGAAACACAAAATTATCCTTAAAAAACATGAGATAGTAATATCTAGTATGATTTCTGAACTACTCTGGATGAACTAAAAAATAGTTTGTATATATGTAGGGTGAGCATAATGGTATACTCAATAGGATACTCCCTGAAATGTTTTATGCAAAAGATAATGAAATCATGCTAATGCATAATGAATATTAGTGAAAGTAACTCATCACCTAAATAGAAATACTAGGTTCCCAATATCACAATGGATAACTCTCACCAAGTATCACATACAAGAGAACATATAATATAATATTGAAACATTAAGGGTACCCTACTCGTACTTCCCCACTGATTTTATACTCTTCCCCAAAATCGTATGTCCTGAGACGTCTCTATCCAAAATAAGCCATCCTAAGGACACTTTTGAAAAGAATCACAAATTATACCACATTAATCACATAATCACATCATCTCATATCACATCACCATATATAGTAACCAAGAAGTTTTGGAAGCAACCATATCACATTTTACATTTATCAGACATCACGTAATATACCATAATCCATCACATCTCATACATCAAGTAAGAACCTCTTGCCATCACAACCAATACACATCATACCTATAATAATCCATTGGATACTATAAATAGATATAAATGTCTGTGAATAATTATAGGCCATCAAAACCCTCAAAACACATATATTTGTAAACAAAACACTATGCATACTAGCACAAGAAACTACCAAGAGAAGTCAGTGGGGAAAAGTGGATAGTAATCCATCAATCCTCTTACATTGATAATAGGGAATAAAACATCCCATATTCCAATAGTTTTTAGTCACCATAATTAACATGTGTGGGGAAGTTTATGAAATCATAGAATATACAGGATATAATATAGCTTACAACCAACCTATGTGAATAACCTAGTCTTATACTCAACTAAAGCTAACATCACTAGGACTTTTTAATGCCAATGTTAATACTAGATATCCTATAAGTACACAAGTATTTAAAGAGTTAAATTAAATTACTTATTATCATTAAATAATTAACATTACATTAATTATTTCATTATCTATTAATTAACCAACAAAATTTCCCTCATTATATTATAATAATCATCATATTAAATTCCAAACCCTCTACTGTAACAATTATGACCCTAGTATCCTAGAGTTCGTGGTAATTTTATTAAAATGGCATAGATACAAGAGATCACATCACTAAGGATGGACTCGTTTAGTTTTCTTGAAAAAACTAAATAGATACATGGTTCCCTTATTACATTAGTAATTAAATGTAGTATAAAGTAAAAGAAAATAAACTACTTCATGTCAATTATATAAATATTTCAACTTCACAACATGGGGAAGGAAAAAAATAAAAGGGTGATATCAAACACTTAGTAAGGGTTCTATGAAACAATAACAAGTGAAGTAATGTCATTATGTAATAGACATTAGGGCTAGGTAAATAATCTGAAAAACACAAGCCATCAAATAAAATGAGAATGAAAATGCATCCATAAGTTTTGTCATAGTGAAAACATAGTCATAGTGAAAAAATCATATAATGTATTATCTAAATACTGAATGAAGAAAATACTTATTTATTGGATTTCATTTATTTGGAACATGAACCATTATACAATAAATATGGTTGAATTATGTTGTTAAAAACCCATCTGATTCTGTATGGAAACAAACACAAAGGGTTTGTCACTAACTATTGTGTCTTATGAGACCCGTCAATGCATTTGAGTGGATATATATAACCAGGCCCCACCCATAACTAATGTACACATAATTATTCATACATATTTTCAATTTAAAAACGTTGAAAGAAAACACCGTATATAAAAATGTTATACGAATAAGACAATAATCATATCAATGATCTAATAAATATTGATATTTAATGATATATTAAACAAATTATGATTGTAAATAAAAAGGAAGAATATATACAAAAAAAGTAACATGTGGTTAATAAGGAATAGATCATGATAAATTATATCTAATTGAAATGAAAACATGTAAAAATATTGTTTAAGAAACTTTAAAAAAGGACCACTTTAGTGAGGTTTAAGAAAAATATTAGTCTTTAAAGCTGGAAATGAATAATTGTTTGTATAAAACTAGAAATGAAAAAAATAGTTTTTCATGATAAAATGAGTTATTTTAGAAAAATATTAGTATATTAATATATAATATGGATGGTACTAGAAAATGGGTAATAAATTGGGAAGTTCCCTTAAATCAGGCTTGATTATTGGGAGATATTGAAAATTGTACCCTATAAAACTTGTATTTCCCCAAAAAAGAAAGAAGAATTGAGATATGTAAATATTTTTTAAACATACAAATAGAATTTAAGAGGATTAGATCATAATTATTCATAATTTATTTGGGGTAAAGAGAGATAAAGAGTAACTTGAAGGAAAAATGAAAGGTTAAGAAGAATCTCTTACCTTATGTTCGAATGTGTTATGCAATTTAGCTTAATGGCTTGGATAATAAAATTAATTCAACTAATTAATTAATTAATAAATTTTTATAGTATTATTTTCTTTATTATTATTATATTAAGTTCATTTATTTCATTTTTTATAAGGAGATACAATTTTATAATTGGGGATCGTTCGTTTCCTTGGTTTTCATGATCGATTTACTTATATATATGTATGGAAAATCATGTAACCTGATAATGGTTGTATAGAATTGAAATTATATGTTATAAATGAAATTAAATAATATTAAATGTTCACATATTTAATTTTTTTGTATGTTATTATGATTAACCATTAGATAAATCATTATGATAATCATTTATATTATTTTAATATTTTTTCGATCACCACGAACTAGTTTTTCATTATTAGTTAATATAATTTACAAATAATTGTAAAAGAAATTTAAATAATATGAGATAAATATTTTATAATATTTATTAAGAATATAAAGGGTTTTATGAATGTCCATGAATGTGTAATTGAAAAAATAAAAAATTTATCCACAAAGATGGTAAATCAGCACCTCACAAATGAAGAATTCATTTTTTGAATTAATATAAGAGGAGAAGAGTCTTGATGGAGGATTTTAAATTTCAACAATAACATTAATTTATATATAATATACTGTAGTTATAATGCATGTTTATATAGAAGAGGTTAGGAGAGAATAAAAAAATAAAATAAAGTGAAATGAAAATAAAGAAAGCAAAACAAGATTTTACCCCTTGAATTATGATCCTTAAGAACATCCTTAAGGAAAAGTGGATTCGGTTTTTAATTGAGACCAAAAACTTCTCGAACATAGGTAAGAGGCTTGGGGATATGGTTGGGTATAAATTTTGTATTATTCAAGTCTTAAGAGGTGTAAGGAGAAGTGGTGGTGAGGGGTGGTATTTTTAGTGAAGGAGAGGAGTGTTTTTTGATTATTTCATTCATTTATTTATTATTTTACCTCAATACTATGAATAGATTGATTACCATGACTAAATAATGTAACAAGAGAATGTGAATTAGAGATAATGGTCAATTCCATAATCAATTATTCAGGCATGATCCAATAATTCATTTATTTACTTTATACGGTAAAATATTGTATTTTTCTACTCACCAAATATTTAACTATTTCAAAAAAATTCCAAAAAATTCTCCTAACAATTTTTCAAAATTTAGAATTAAAAAATAAATCTAATTTTATGAAAATAATTTTATAAATATTGGAAATTTAATTTTTAATTAACATAATTATTTTCTTAAAAAATACCAATTTTAAAACTGTAATTGATTTTATAACACTTTAGAAAATTAATTATGGTCTCATAAAGTTATCATATAATCACAATAAAATAAAATATTAATTTTTGAATACATTTTATGAACGAAAATCTATGAAATCATTATATTAATTATAAAATTAAATATAAACATTTATGTTTTATAAAAATATCAACACTTAATTAATAATTTCAAAAAAAAATTATTTACTTATACTATGATATAATTATATCATATATCCATTTATTATATGAATAAATTTTATTTACACTTTCATAGCTTATTTTACTATTTTGATCATAAATATACTATTAATTATAATAATACATGGAAGTTTTATAAAAATTGGGATTTTGAACTATTCAATGGAATATAAATATTTTCAAAAAAATACCATAATTTCACCATAAGATAATTTTGAAATTACTCTTTTAAAAATAAATTTTATTTTGATCAATATAATCTATAAAAGTGTCAAAATATAGTTTTAAAACAAGTGCTCCAATAAAAGGTCGTAAAACTACCTTTATAAAAATACGACCTTTCAATGAGTAAAATTGTATTCATTATTATCTTATGCCTATAAAAAAACTTGGATGAATAAAAAATTTATTAAATATATAAATTCTATAATTTATTCAATACTATTCATTCCCTACAATTTAACAGCTAAGTTATAGTATTCATTGTAACTAATGATATTTAATTGTATATAATTTTCATTTAAGCTTGGCGGTGTATGAAGACTTTATTGCCAAAGAAATTAAATTTAAAAAGAGACATACTATAAATTTTGGGGTGTTAAAATCAACGCTACTTAAAAATAAAATTTTACCTTGAAATTTAAAATTTTACTTTGAAAATGAAAGGTTGCTACTTCAAAATTCAATTGTGGGAAACCCAAATAAAAAATCGGGTTAGTAAAATATACACTTAATAAGAGGGAAATGGGAATGAAAATGTCACCACGAAACTAGGATATTTTGTAGAAAATCATTAATGGAAGTTGATAACATGTACATGAAAGAGAAATATTACTATAAAGTTATAATGGAGAGTGGTAGAGAACATGGTAATTATAAATTTAACCATCAAAAAATCAAAAATCATGTGATCAGTTAAAAGTTCATTGATTTAATAGAATTAATGGTAAACAAATAATGTTTTTGTTTCAATATATCTTTCCAAGAGTTGTGATATTCTTTTAATATCTAGATAAGAACCGGAGAAAGTGAACTTACTTTATTACTTTCTATTTCATAAGCATAATTTCATCATTTTGTATGTTATAATATATTTTTAAATTACCCAATACACCTGGAAATGAATATTTAAGGTTGATTTTTTATGCCTGAAGTGGTTTTAATGATTTTATGGTCTTTAATTCATTCCTTCTAACATTAAATGTTTAATAAAACTAGTAAGGCGATCACATGTTATCAACGAAAAATAATTTCAAAATATTAACTTGATCTATTCCACAAGTACTTAATCATAATACTCATCTAGAACATGTGTTCCCACATTCTATGAAAAAAAATTAGAAGGAAGGTCACTAAATTCTCAAAAATCAATTTAACATAAGATTCCAGAAATATTGTATCTTTTATCTGACATACCAATTATATGAATAGATTGACACCTTAAAACCTTAATGAGAAAATGTATTCTTATAAGTCTGTAAAAAAGAATCACTTTAGTACAATCTATATATATCTTATAAACATAGAAATACTATTAAAATACTCAAATAATATAATTATTGAACCAAAAAATAAAAATATTAATCATTCATATTCTTCTAAGGTAGTAGAATAATCTTGACCATGATCCCTTTGTTTCATCTAAGCTATATTCCTTTGATTCTTGGGAAATTAATTTGCGTAGTTACCCATATCATTAAAGTTGAAGCATTGTTAATTGGAAAGTTATTTCCTTTTCTTGTAATTATGAGCTGAGTGACATTTTTCTCCACACTTGAAGCAAACTAATTTTCTTATTAAGCATATATCAAGGTGTTTCCTTCCATAATTTTCACATGTGTGAATATAATTCTTTACCTAATTCCATTTACCTATATTTTTTCCAACTGTCCAAATCTTCTCTTGATTCCCTTTGACACCATAAGACTTGGAAAATTTTTTCCTGATCTTGTTAGAATATGATATAATTTCCTCATTTGATGAGAATATTTGGGAGATTACTTCCCTTAAAAATATTATATTAAGCTCATAAAAGAACTTATCATTTTCAATCTTCAAATCAAGTGCATTGGTTATGTTCACATTATTTATGCTAGGTTCCATTTCTAAATAATGTCATACACTAAATTATGTTATTAATCATAATTTATAATTTCAAACTAGAAAAACACTTATCATAAATTAAAAATTTATGCATAGCTAATCTCACAAACATGGTTTCTTTGGGGAAAAATTTAATTTTAAATCTTTCAAAATGTTTTGTAGAAAATGTGAATGATCTTAAGTATATGTATTGGGAGTGTCAAAGAAGGTCCATAGAAAGTCCTATTATCATGTACCAGGTTACACCAAATCAATCCCAATAATCCTTTTTGGATTTTTCACCTCTACGTACATCTATACCAGAACCATGTTCACTTGTATTATCTAGATAGAGATTTATTTCTAAGAAGAACCACATAATATCTAACTTACTAAAAGTATATGATGTTATTCTATGTATATCTCGAAAGGATATGTTAGGGTTATGTTCCCTAATCTATGTTTTAGAAATCTATTTTCAAAGGTCTCTTCTAATCATTCCTTGATACTAACTCTAACAACCCTCACCCCAGTAGCCCTGATTTGGTGGTCATTTTATTACAATAGAACAGATATAAGAGATCACATCACCAATTATCAGTCAGTTTAGTTGTCTTGAAGAAACTATATACATACATGCTTTCCTTATTACATTAGTAATTAAACAAAGTATATAAAAATGAAAATAAACCATGTCTTTTCACTTATTCAAATATTTATTTTTCAAAACCCAGGGAAGGAAAATAATAAAAGGGTTAGATCAACTGGTCTATAAGGGTTATATTAAATAACAACAAGTGAAGTAAAGTTTATAAGGTATGTGCATTATGGAAGGTAAATAATTTGAAAAACAAAATCCATCAAATAAACTAAGAATGAAAACACACCCATATATTTTCTCATAGTGATAATATCATGGAAATGAATAACTGAAAACTAAATGAAGAAAATGATTATGTTTTAGAATTCAGGTATTTGGAACATGAACCATTATACCATGAAGACAGTTTAATTCTGTGGGTAAAAACTCATCTGATTCTGTTCGGAAACAAACACAGAGGGTTTTTCGCCCACTGTTTTGTCTCATGAGACATGTCAATGCTTCGAGGGGAGATCTATGACTAGACCCCACCCATCATTGCATTTCCAAACCATTCTTCATACGTAGATACAATTTAACTAAATTCAATGAAAACAATATATGTGAAAATGACATATGTATAAGATAATAATCACATCCATCATACAAGAAATAGGGATATTTAATGAAATCTTCAATTAATGATGATCATATGTAAAATTGAAGTATACATAAACCAAAAACAAGTAATAATTTTTTAATAACGCATAAATCATGATAAACGAACAAAGATATTTTTTCATGATAAAATGAGTAATTTTGGAAAAATAATGGTAGCTTAAAATATATTATGAATTTTACTTGAAAATGGGTATGAAATTGGAAAGTTCCCTTAAATATGGCTTTCTTATCCGGATAAATTGAAAAGAGAAACATATAAAACATTAATTTTTACATAAAATAAAGAATAATTGTGCTACTTAAATATTTTTGGAACATACAAAAATAATTTATGAGGAGTACATAAGAATTATTAATAATTATTTTTAGGTAAAGAGAGATAAAGAGTAACCCGATGGAAAAATGGATGTTTGGGGAGAATCTCTTACCTTATGTCCAAATGTGTTTTGCACTTGATCTTAATGTACTATATAATCAGATTAAATAAATATATTTATTATTTATGACTATTTATACATTTATTTAATTTATTATAATATTATTAAGTTCATTTATGGATTTTTTATGAGTTTTAAGACACAATTTTAGCATTTGGGAGCATTCATTTCCTTGGTTTTCAAGATCGGTTTATTTGTATACATGTATGGAAAATCATGTAAAATGAGAATAGTTGTATAGAATTGTAATTATATGTTATTAATGAAATTAAAAATATTAAATGGTTATATATTTTATTTGGTTGTTTGTTATGAGGATGAATCATTAAATAAAATGTCAGTGATAACCTTTTATAATATTTTGGTGTTTTTTCAATCATCAAAATCTAATTTTGTTTTATTAATTAATATTACATATATATACTAGTTTAAAAAGATTAAATAATATTTAATACATATATTATAATATTTTTTAACCAAAAAAATTGTTTTATGACCATTCTTGAAATTTTAAATTAATAACAAAAACATGTCATCCATGAAGGTGGTAAATCAGAACCTCACAGATGATGTTATCATTTTTAGAATAAAAGTAAGAGGATAAAAGACTTACAAGTATATTTTACATTAACATAATAAAATTAAATTATATATTATATATTAGAGTTATCATGCATGTTTTTACAGATTAGGAGAGGAGAGTATAAAAAAAGAAAATAAATTGAAACGAAAATAAAGAAAAAAAGGATTTTACCTCTTGAATTATCCTTATTAAGAACCTCCTTATGGAAATTGGTTTTGGTATTTTTTTGTGATCAGAACCTCTTAAAAATTAGGAATAGTCTTGGGGAGAGTATTGGGTATAAATCATATAAGATTAAAGTCTTAAGAGTTGTTTGGAGAAGAGGTGGTGATGAGTGGTATTTATATTGGAGGAGAGGAGTGTTTTTTTATTATTTTATTAAATTTTTTATTATTTTGGATGAAGACTATGAATAGTTTTATTTCCATGAATAAATAAAGTAACAAGAGAATTTTAGATCTAGATAATTTTGACTTTCATCATCCATGAATCAATCATAACTCAATAATTCATTTATTTACTTTATATCATAAATTACTGTATTTCACTATTCACAAAACAAATCAACAATTTTAGAAAAATAAAACAATTTACCTTGACCATTTTTAAATGTGCATAATTAAATAATGAAGTCAATTTCATGATAATAAATTTCGAAATTTGATAAATTTAATTTTTAATTAAATTCATCATTTTCTTGGAAAATACCAATTTTAAAATTGTAACTGAGTTTATAACACTTTGAAAAAATTATTAAGGTATCATAAAATTATGTTATAATCATAATACAATAAATTTACAATTTTGAAAACATTTTATGAAAATAAATTTTCTTTCATATTATTATATTAATTATAAAATTAAAAATAAATATTTCTGTTTTATAAAAATATCAACACTTAACTAATAATTTCTAAAACATTTATTTACTTATACTATGATATAATTATATAATATTTCTAGTTATATTATCCCAAAAATTTATTTATGAATTCATATTGAGGTTACTATTCAAATAAAAAATATACTATTAATTATAACGGTAGTGGATGTTTTATCGAGATTTTCACTATTAACTAGAAAATAAATATTTTCATAAAAACAGCTATATTTTACCATAAGATAATTTTGACATTCCAATTTTAAAATTGATGATTATTTTGATCCAAAAAATTTATAAAATTTTCTAAATATAATTTTAAAATAAGTGTGCCCTTAAAAGGCTGTAAAACTGCGTTTATAAAAATAAAGCCTTTTATTGCATAAAATTGGATTAATTCTTATATTATTCCTATAAAATAATTTGGATGAATGTAAAAAATATGTTTAAATATATAAATTTCATACTTTAGTCAATACTATTCATTCCAACAAATTTTATAGCTAGAGTACAAAATCATTTTAAATAATGATATTTAATAGTATGTCATTGTCTATTTAAGTTTGAAATTGTTTGAAACCTATTATGTATGAGAAATTATATTTAAATAGGCAGAATATAAAATATTAGGGCCTTCAATATAGTAAAAATACAAATAGAGTCCATGGTTTCATAATAGTAAAATCTTTCCCACATTTTCATTCGTTCATTAATAACCCTGTGGGTTATGATTTATTTATTCATTATTTGAATCATTCAAAAAACCATGTTATCTAGGAAAATAACCCTAAGCTACAACTAAGAGAAAACATGAAACGAAGAACATCCATTTATATAATGTAGTGGGGAAATAACTGAAGATAAAACATGAATTCTGACTATCAACCATTAAAAAGATTCATTTCAAGCATGTATTTGGCTTTATCACATCAATGGGAAAGTTAGTCTTCAAACAGTTCCCCCATCTCCAGTGTAATCCATTACCCCCACATGCATATATCATCACATCTCACCATCACAATTGTCAACCGTTTTCACATCATCTGGGCGTCCCTGTGCAATTCAAAATAGCCATCCTTGGATCATATAATATCTTGAGAACATCAAAAAAGAAACAGGAAACAAAAAAACACATCCAAAAGGGAAATATATGCCTTAAAATAATGAATAATCCTCTCACATAAATTGTCTCTTACATCTCCCATACAAGGATATCTTCCCACTAAAGTAGATTGGAAACTCAGGCTCCAAAAATTATCTTTATCACACAACATGTTCTTATTCCATCTTGAATAAACCAATTCATTATTCATAGGTTCTAACTATGGGAAACCTAAGTAATCAAGATATAAAATGATACTAAATTAATTAAATAATTAATTTAAACTTTTTTCCAATCATACATTCTTATTTCAATAAACTTTTGGAATTAAAATGCATTATAATGACTTTAATAATTTCATCAATAAGCATTAACATAATTCATATTCTTTAACAAATTTCATCAACACATGGAATTAAATATTCAATTAAACATGAATACCTGTATCAATTTTATCATTATCAAATAACATCAAACACTGGATTCATTAAACATGCGTCTTTATTCCACATCCAATTAATTATCAACTAATTCTATATTTAGATTCTTTACCATTTTATATCAACATGATAATTCCTTGAATATATAAAAATACTAAAAATCATAGCATAGATATCACACTATCTTGAAAAATGAGAGAAAAACTTTATCACAGAATAGAGAAACAACATTGACATATAATCCCTATTCATTTTTATAACGACCAAAACTTTTATTAATGAAAACTTCTCTTGATCTAATTAGATTCCTTATTATATAAAATGGTTATATAAAACATAATTACATAGTTGGTTTTGTTTTTTGGATTTGAAAATACCATTATGAATTATTACTATTTCTAATATAGTTGTTTAATAGTGATCACATGATTTGTATAAATATATGGATTTAAAAAATACAATTTACTCGGGAAAAAAAGTGATGACCTCATCCAATATAATTTATCCATACGAATCCCATTTTTCAATGCTTAGAAAGGAGGTAGAGTCATTGGGATTCTCTATGGACCAAGCCCAAGTCAAGCTTCAACACATTAAGCTTGAACAGAATCACCTACTAGAGAAGTGGAAGTTAAAAAATATTACCACCTGAGCGATGTTATCCAAGCCAGCCCAAGATTATCTCACAATATCACGCCTTACCCATAGTTATTATATGGTTATTATTAGGGATTATGTAACAATACCCCAACACTATTATTATGTACATTATTTTTGTATAAATAATATAAAATCGTTTTATTACTGTTACTTTGTAAATGTTTTTTTAAAGAAAATGTAGTTTTATTTAGTAAATATTAAATTAAGAGAACTATTTTGATGAATTAATGGATTTATGAATTAAATTATATCTTTTTAATAAAATATTTTTACTAGATTAAATTTTATTAAATTTTAATGATTGTATAATTTTTTTAATTTTTATTATGGTTTGAAAGTTGTTTTTGTCAAAACCCATGAATTTTCAATTAATGTCAGCATTTTTTAAATGTGAAAATTGACATATTTAGAAATTTATGTAGATAAAATGAATATTATATTTGGATTCAAAATATCTAAAATTATCTAATGGTGAATGTTTCATAATTTTCTGAGAGAGTCGAATTATTGGGTAAAAAAATAAATACCATTTAAATATATAATATGTTTAATGACATCATAATGACCAAATAGTGATGCAATAAAATACTATAAAAGGTATATTTGTGAAACACATGTTTTAACTTTAAAACTATTTGATTTATATTTGTTTAATTAATTTTATGGTGCCTTAGTGGGCCCTCCATGACTTATAAAATATTTTAACATTTAAAATGATTTCCTTGAGAATGTGACTCACCTCCACATAAGCAGGCCTAATATTTTAATAAGTTTGGTCATTGTCCTTATAAAATATCTTTTTCCCCTCCCTTTTGGAAAAAACCATGGGAAAAAACCATGGGATGGTTTGGGGTTTTGATTAGTTTAATGTGTAGTGTCCAAAACCAATATAATAACGAATTCTCTCTCATTTCCTATAAAAACCAACTCAATATCCCATTTTTCTTCACTCAAAACATTTGGAACTCGACCAAACCATACCATACTCTCTCTATAATCCTATAAAAGAACCCCAAGCTCCCAATAAGCTTCTCTCAAGCCTCTCCCAATACATTAGGCTGACACCTCTAAGTAAGGGATCTTCACATTACTTCCTTCCTTATTTATGTCCATGTTTCCTTATATTGTTATTCCATTTTATATTAAATTAAAAATGTTGGGGTATGATTTATAAACTATCCTACACTAACCTAATTATATTTTTATGATAATATACCCCTTTCTCTCTCATTAATCTCTTCTCTGTACACCCGTTACCAAGCCAAAATTCTTTAAGAGATTTCTCTCCCCTTGTTTTCATTCAAGATATCCTTTTTATATTATGCATCTAAATTACATTACATATGTTAGGATATTATGTTCCATGAATCCCTTATAATACACATCATGTATAAATGATGAAATACGACTTTCTCTTTCATCAACCCATTTTACGATTTCTATTTGACATCGTTATGCTGCAAAAGTTACACCATAACTTCCATACCAAATTCATCATATAAGTGAATACCATACCCATTTCTCCATCTTGGGTATTCAACTTTATGCACATGTACTTTTGGGTTGAGGAATTATATTTATGTATGTAATATCTCTTATTAGTGGAATAAATTAGGATGTTTAATGAATCAATTTTGTATGATCTAGTTGGCACGCTTATTCATGAAATGAAATGATTAAGAAGGGTGCGCCCTGATAGCGCTCCAATGCATTGTGTAAAGAATATTATCATGATACGCAATGTTAAATGAGGGTTTACTCATTATAATTAAAGTGTAATAAGGGTTTAATCATTCTAATTCAATTGCAATGTGTTTTTACTCATGCTCCATGTTCAATGAGCCTTGGATCATGCTAATATCATTTAAATGTTGTTACCACATCTCCACGATATGTCAATCATGATATATCATGACTTTATATTCATGTTTATATTATGATAAATTGATATTAATATTTCCTAAAATGTATTTTATTCATTATTTTTGTCGTGTTTACTCTCTGTATGGGTTTTATAGCTCGCCATTTTCTTATGCATGTCCTCAGGTTATCCAATGAAATGCTAAGTATGAAGGAATATTGTGGTCATGTAAAAAATCTTTTCAACTAATATATTGTATTTTATGTTATAAGTTATTATGTAATTTTCCTAATTTCCCAATACACTATACCACTCGATCCTTGATGTTTTTTGTGTACAAGTTTATGTAATAAATCATGTTTATGTGTGTAATAAAGAGCACGATTGTTATAGTTGGTATCAGAGGATAGGTTTAGTTATTTTTGGGATTAGGATTAGAAAACTCAAGTGAAAGTCTTAGGGATAAGACTAAGTGTAATAAAAATTCCCTAAATTTTGTTGAGTATAGAGTAAGTGGTTTATCAAGAAAATAAATCCCTTGATGGATACGAAAAAGTAGAGGTGGCTCTTGGACAGATGTATCTAGGGGTAAAACCAAAAAACACCGCTTTGAGATAGACTCGAACGAGAACTAGTAGAGGACAATAGGCGTTGTTGTACTCTTGGATCAACACTCATAGATAATATTATTGGGTAAATTAAAATTCTTAGTATGAACCATTAATAAGGGAATAAAAAATGACCATAAGAATATATATTAGGAAGTAGATCATGGATAACATAGAATGAAGCCTATAAATTCATGAGGGAAGGAAATAAATTTATATGTTATCCCTTTTTGTCTTTGTATTCCGTTTATGTGTTAACCCTAAATTTCCTTTTATTATAGCCAATAGTCACTAATATGTGGACTCAGGCTAACAACCACTATCAAGATCAATTTGATGATTGTTCTAATGAGATTCCAAATCTGATGGGAGCGAGAATCACAAAATTTGTCATGATACTATCTCAGTTAACTCATGTTTTGAATAGAAACATGGGTCAAGAGGATCACCCAACCCCTCCCCCCTATGAAAAAACAAGCTACAATGGATAGATTAATGAGGAAAAGGCCCCCTAAATTCAATGGATAATATGAACTCTAAATCGACAAACAATGGATCAACTCCATTGAAAATATCTTCTCCATCCTTCAATCTTCTAAACAAGAGAAAGTTCTTCTTATTGCTTATCATATGGAGGGTGAAGCTGATCAATGGTGTACATTGATCAAAAATAAGAAGCCTGAGGAAGATATCAAGCTTTTGGAATGGAAGGATTTCCAGAAAATGTTTTTCAATAAATATCTTCCTCACACCCTCCGAATTAAGATAGAAAGGGAATTCATTTACCTCAATAAAAAATATGTTGAATCCATCAGATCGTATGACGGAAACATCACAAGGCTTGCATGATACACCTCAACCTTTTTTGTTACCCCCTAATGTACGGATTACCGCTTCATTGTGGGGATAAACCCTAGTCTAAGAAAATCCCTAATGATCCATGACTTAGATTTCTATGAGGAAATTGTATGATGAGACCTCATAGTTGAAATGGAGATAGAAAAATCTTAGGGGTATCATGGGGATAAGAAGGGGAAATTGGACTTTCATTCTGGAAGTCTGATGGATAAATCCAACAATTCTATGAAATTATAGCACCCACTTGACTAAGTTGTGGATAGAAGAACCCTGAAAATTTCATGAAGGCAATGAGGAAATGCTTTAGGTGTGGAAGGGAATGGAACCTAGCCATTAACTACCAACAAGAAAAACCTATAGCTGCGATAGAGGAGAGGAATACTATGTTTAACCCTCAATGCATTTTTCATTTCCTCAACTACAAAGAACCATTGAACTTCGCAAACCATTCCCCTATGCTAAGGATTTTTCAAGGCAACCAACAACCACCAAGGCAGCAAGGGAGATCTTTTTCCATCACTAGTGCCGAAGCGAAACCTGACAATGAATTGGTAATAGGTACACTAATTATTCATTAAGAACAGTGAACATAATTTTTGATTATGGTACTACGCATTATTTTCTATCTAGAAGGTTTATTAGAACAATCCCAAAACCAACACAAATCATGGAATTAGAGATGTTGGTGATAATGTTCAATCATTGCATCCCTTGAATATAACTCATCTCTGATCACAATTTGTGGATTGAACTTCCCGAATAAAATCTTCAAACTCATTATGGTAGAATTTTATAAAATTATTGGCATGGATTAGCTGTCCCTGTATAGAGCCAACATAAATTGCTGTGAGAGGTAATTCACTCTCCATATAGTAAATCGACCCTAGAATATGTACAAGTGCAAATAGGAGGATGAATCTTCTTTAGTACCATCATCTCAAGTGTGGATATTACTTCCCTATGATCATGAATGTCTTTTTTATATGACTGAGTCTATGTAAACAAACATCCTTTAAGACATGACTATTTTGAGGGAATTAGCTAAAGTGTTTCCCAAGAAATGTCCTCGTATTCCTCCTAGAAGAGATATTGAATTCTTGATTGATATTATACCTAGGTTGTTTCCAATATCCAAGAATCTGTGTAGAATATATGTTTTGGAGCTTGATGAGATAAATAAACAACTATAAAATAATCTGTATAAAGGAATTATATGCCCAAGTGAATCACCATGGGGTGCACCAGTCCTCTTTGTCAAGAAGAAGGATGGGTCAATTCACATTTTCATTGATTTTCGTGAGATTAAAAAATCACGATAATAAAAAGTTATCCTCTTAAAAAAAATTTATGAATTGTTCAATCATCAATTTAGAGCACAATACTTCTCCAAGATGAATATGTGGTTGAGATATTAATAAGCGTGAAATGGATAATATTCTCCATACTACTTTTCATACATGGTACGTGCACTATAAATTCATAGTCTTGCCTTTTGAACTCACTAATTATTCAGTAATCTTTATGTACTTGATGAATAGAGTCTTTAGACATTACTTTAAAAAATTTGTGGTAGTATTTATAGATTATATTCTAATATATTCCAAAACCAAGGAGGAGTATTATGAGCATCTAATCACTATACTAGGGAACTTGCGAAAAGATAAGCTCTATGTAAAGTACAACAAGTTTGAGTTAAAGTTGAAGGAGGTCTCATTCTTGGGTTATATCATCACCGGTAATGGGATATCTATGGATACCTCCAATAAAAATGAAATTGAGATATAGATGAGGTCAACATCAGTGATGGATATCTGTAGCTTCCTAGGGTTACCTAGATATTATCACCAATTTGTGAGAAATTTCTCACAATTTTCAAACCCTCATACCAAGACAAATCAGAAGGGAGTCATGTTTTATTGGAGTGATGAATGCGAAGTGAGCTTCAAGGAGTTGAAAATGAGGCTTATCACTATGCCTATTATCACACTACCCACAAGTGGAGAACCATTTTTTGGTATTTAGTGATGCTTCGAAGAAGGTTCTGGGTTGTGTGTTGATGAAAAATGAAAATGTAATTACATATGCCTCATGGTAATTGAATGTTCATGAGAAAAAATATCAAACACGTGATATAGAGTTGGATGTTGTAATCTTCACTTTAAAATTTTGGCTACATCACCTCTTTGGGGAGAATTGTGAAATATATTTGGATGAAAAATGCTTCAAGTATATATTCACACAGAAAGAGTTGAACATGCACCAATGAAGATGTTTAGAGCTGATCAAAGACTATGATTTCTCAATCCATTACAACACTAGGAAAGAGAACATGGCAGCAGATGCTCTAAATAGAAAGGATCAAGAGACACTTTCACTGATGAGAATTGAAAAGGATCCAATATTCCTAGTTTTGATGAAGATTTATATGAGAATCATAAATAAGGGAACATAATCAATACTTTAACAAATGATTGCTCAACCCTATCTTTATTAATGGTTAAATGATGCTCAAAAAGGTGATGTGGGAATTCAGAAGAAAGTGGAAAATATCAGAAGAGGTAAATCCTTGGATTTCAATGTTAATGAAGAATGAATTGCAAGATTTGGGACAAGACTATGTGTTCCATAAAATCTAGAGTTAAAGAATAATATTTTTGATGATCCAAATAGATTTAATTTCTCTATTTTCTTTCAAAATACAAAAATGTATCGAGATTTCTGAGATAAATATTTGTGGGATAGAAAAAAGAAGTATATTGTTCAGTATACATCAAAGTGCCAAGTATGTCAGCAAGTGAAGGTTGAGAGGAAAAATTATAAGGGAATGATGCAACCATTACCCATAGAAACAGGGAAATGGGAAAAAAATCACCATGGACTTTGTCATTAGACATCCAAATACATCCAAAGGAAAAAATGATATCTGGGTTTTTGTGGATCATGTTAAAAAGACTGCACACATCATTACTATTTAAGAGGATTTCTCATTGGATAAACTGGCATAGATAAACATCAGAGAATTGGTAATTCTGCATGGCATACCACAATCGATTGTATCTGATCGAGTTCGAAGATTAACCTCTATGTCCTTAAAGAGTCTACAACACACTAGGAATATTGAGCTGAACATTAGTATGGATTATAATCCTCAAACTAAAGTCCAATATGAGTGGACTATCTAAACACATGAGTACATATTGAGATCATGATTAATGGACTTCAAAAGAGGATGGGATCAACATATTCTTCTGGTTGATTTATCTTACAATAATAGTTTCCACTGAAGCATCTAAATGGTTCCTTATGAATCCCTATATGGGAAGAGGTGTAGAACACCAGCATGTTGGGATGAATTTGGGGAGAAAAAACTACTGGGTCCATAAATGGTCAAAGAATGGTGGAGAAGGTTAAGATCATTCAGTAGCACATTAAATATTCTTAGAGTCAACAAAAGTGCTATGTTGAGAACTCTCGACGAGACCTAGAGTTTGTTGTTGGAGACATGGTATTCCTCCGCATATCACCATGTAAGAGAGTTATGAGATTTGGGAAGAAGGGAAAGCTTACTCCAAGGTATATCATCCCTTTTGAGATACTTGATTGAATTGAAGTAGTGGAATATTGACTAGAACTCCCACCGAACCTATCTGAAGTTCATGATGTATTCCACTTATCACTTTTGACGAAATACATACATGACCCATCACATGTACTCAAGCCATAGCTGGTACTATTTGAGAATGACCTCTCCTATGAAGAGAATCTAATGAAGATCATAGATCATAGGGAAACATTTCTACAAAATAAGACAATGCCCCTCGACAAGGTGTTGTGGAGAAACCACAAGTTTGAAGTGGTAACATGGGAATCAGAGGAATTGATGAAGTAGAGTTACCCTCGTCTATTTTAGTGTAGGAAAAGAAAATTTCGAGGGCAAAACTTCATAATGGTGGATGATTGTAACGACCTAAAATTTTATTAATGAAAATTCTTCTTGATCTAATTAGATGTCTTATTATGTAAAATAGTTCAATAAAACATATAAAATTCCACAGTTTTATGTCTTTGGATTTTAAAATACTGTTAAGAATTGTTATCATTGCTTATATAGACTATGAATAGTGCTCACATGATTAGTATAAATATAGGTATTTATCAAATCCAATTTACTCAAACAAAAGAAGCGATGGCCTCATCCAAGATAATTTCTCCATATGAAGCTCATTTGATGGAGCTCAGAAAGGAGGTAGCATCACAGGGCTTTTATATTAACCAAACCCAAGCTGATATTAAACACGTTAAGCTTGAAAGGAATGACCTACAGAAGAAGTGGAAGTTAATACAGATTACCACCTGAGCGATGTTATCCGAGACACCCCAAGAGTCTTTCACCCTCGCACACCTTACCCTTAGGTATTATGCGGGTGTTATAAGGTTTTATCTAACAAGACCCTAGCACTATGATTATGTGCATTATTTTTTCATAAATAATATACATTCATTTTATTATTGTTACTTTGTAAATGTTTTTCTAAAGCATGAAGTGTATTATTTTAGTTAATATTCAATTAAAAAATATATTTTGATGAATTAATGTATTTTATAATTAAATAATATTTGAATAAAATATTATTACCAAATTACTTTTTATTATATATAAATGATCGTATAATTTTTTAATTTTTATTAAGGTTTGAAAGCTGTTTTTTTCAAAAACCATGAATTATCTATAAATATAGGTATTTATTCTTAAAAGTAAAAATTAACATATTAAGAAAATTATTTAGATAAAAAGAATATTATTTTTGGATTTTGGATGTCGAAATTACCTAAGGGATAATTTTTCATAATTCTCTAAGATAGTCAAATTTTAGGGTAAAAAATTTAGTATCCTTTAAATAAATAAAGTGTTTATGACATCATAATAGCCTAATATTTATGTAATAAAATACTATAAGAGGGATATTTGGTTAATATATGTTTTACTTTAAAAAAAATGTGACTTTAGATTTGTTTTATTAATTTTTCGGTGCCTTAGTGTACCCTCCAAGGCTAATAAAATATTTTGACTTTTAAAATGATTTCCTTGAGAGTGTGACTCACCTCCACATAATTAAGACTAATATTTTAATATGTTCGTCCATTTAACTTATAAAATAATGTTTTCTACTACACTTTTTTAAAAACAATGGGCCAAAACCATGGGTTTTTGTTTGTTTTGATTAGTTTAATGAGTAGTGTCCAAAACCTAAATAATAAAGAATTCTCTCTACTTTGTTATATAAAGCCACTAAATATCCCATTTCTCTTCACTCAAACCATTTATAACTCGACCAAACCCTTCCATACTCTCTCTAGAATCCTACCAATGCACCTTAGGCTCCCAATAATCCTCTATCAAGACTCTCCCCAACCTTTGGGATCACACATCCAAGTTAGGGATCCTCACTTTCTTTCCTTCCTTATTTGTTTCAAAGTTTCCTTATATTGTTCGGCCCTTTTATTTTCAATTAAAAATTTTAGGGTATGATTTCAAACCTCCCCTATACTACTATTATTATGTTTTAATGATGATATACTCCTTTCTCTCTCATTAATGCCTCCTATGTACACCCGTTAACATGCCAAAATTTTGTAAAGGATTTCTCCCTCCTCATTTACATTCAAGAAATAATTTTATATTATGAATCTAAATTCTATTACATATATTGGTATATTATGTTCCATAACCCCCTTTTTGAGTGTATCCTTTCCAATTTTATTTTTATTTATTTTTGATAATTACTTCAACCCATCAATATTTTTTTCTAATAAATTTGTTAAGTGTTTTAGATTTTGTATGTCAATGTTTTATTTTATATCTGAAAATGTAGTGTTCAGATTCTTGTGTTTCTTATTCCGTTGGAAATATAGGAATATTATCTTTATTTAATATATTTATGTATAAATCCAATTAAATTTTTTCAATGGTCCAAAAAATCACCGAAGTTGTTACAATATGTTCAAGTGATAGTTCATTTTTCATCTTAAATTCTATTCAAAATTATGATCACATCTAAATAAATATCGAATGTATTTATAGAAACATTATACTTTTAGATATATAATGGAATTATCTAATCATTATTAGTTTATGTGGATGTATGAAAAGGTTTTTTCCATACTCTAAAAAGTCACCAAATTTTCTAAAGCAGTTTTTAAACTGTACGGTGAACAGATTTTAAAACCTATAGTATTTATTTTTCTACAACTTCTTCAAAAATTGGAATTGCTCGGAACATGGGGATATAAAATGAAAATAAGTTCATCTTTATTTAATCAGTTTATATCAAAGGCTAAAAAATTCATTTGAATGGTTAATAAATTATCCAATGACTGGGAATGCAGTTTTCCAGCTACAGTTTTCTAGAATGTTATTGCTTCAAATTTTCAACGATATAATGAGATGTTGAAATCATATTGATTAGATTCTTGAATTTTTGGAAAGATGTTTATATTTAATTAAAATAATTCTTTCGAGAAAGAGGATGAATCTGATGATAAAAGGCTCAAAAAAAATTAGTGATGTCATAAGTTTAGTTGTTTACATTTTTTTGAAACATTGTTCATACCCTACATTGAGAAACATAATGTAAGGAATCAACCCTATGCTATGATAAAAAATTCACATATGGATCAGTAACATTATATTCGATTCTGTATTTACTGTTTGCAGCTCTATGTCCAGGAAGTTGAATGTATTCGTAATCAATGTTACGTTCGGGATTTAATACTAACAAAGATGAATGTATGATTCATCATCCTTATGTTACGTTTTGATCCATATGTTAAGTGAAGATGAAATTTTGGATAAAGAACCATAAATTATGTAGTTGAACCCTAGGTTTGAATAAATGATTTCAAATATTCATGATTTATTGTGCGACTATTTTTTCAAGAACTGTTTTTACATTATTTAATTTGGTTTGAATGGATTGAAATGGTTGTTTTAAACTGTTCAAAGATGGTATTATTATAAAGATATTACTGAAGGATTTATTCAAATTATTTTTAATGAATTTATTAGATATTTATTCTACATGAATAAAGAGGCAATAGTGATACGAAATTCATGGGGATATTTATGAAGGCTATTAACTCTGTTTGTTATGAGTATCCTAAGGAAGATGAATGTTGTTAAAACTACTTGATATTTACTCTCTATATATATCTCACTCTAGCAGAAAAATAATATACACAATAAAGAAAAGTGGAGACGTGAATACTCTGTTAAAATGAAGGCGCTGAAAATATCTATACAAAAGTTTGATGCTTTTGAAGAGAGAAATTATTATTTTTAAATTCGTATTATATCACTGTGTAAAGAAGAAGGAAGCCTACGAAATCAGTATATGATGTATTTGTTTCTATTTAAAGATAAAGAATTCTACTCGACATTGAAGATTATTTTACTGCTACTACTGTGCTATATTGAAGATCATCTACATCTATCAGTTGCTATGACAACTATGAGGTAATCCTATTTCACAAAAAAATCATCTCATCTATTTTAATTTTGAGTATCGGCTACTCAGATTCAGTCATGGTGGAGTGTTAGCTTCTCGCACTAAGCTGTAGATATTTTAGTTCCCTGAAAAAAAAAACCAGAAGGCCCTGTAAAAGCCTTATTTGTAAGGATTCAACTACCTGTATTCAGTTATGGACAGTCTTATGACAAGTGGACCTACTAGTAAAAATCCCCAAGATCGTGGGGTAGAGCATTAGAGGAGTGGACTAGGGGATTTATGTTCCTCGAACCACTATACATCCTTATGTTCTTTTCCTTTATTTATTTCTGTAGCTCGCTTGACTATAAGAGAGAAGGAAAGGATAGCTTCATTTCAAGAGGGACGATTTAATATTGTCACAATTTTTAAAAGGACACAATTCACCCCCCCCCCTCTTGTGTCTTTGTTATAGACAAACCGACCTAAAAATTATTATTAAGTGCATGGCTCTATTGACTTATTTATGATCTAACAAGCCTGAGTTAAAGATTCAAATGTAGAAAATTCTCAATGGAAATTTTCAAAGAAGGTATGTCGATGATCTCTTCTCGTTATTTTAATAGTGATAATTATGGATGTTGGAAAGATCGCATTACTCTCTATTTAAAAAATCTCGGTTTTAATGTTTATATGAAATATTTTAAAAACTTATGGAATCCTTTGAGTAATAGAAAAGTTGGATGATGCTAAAGAAGTTGAATATGATATTAATTCAAAATCCATGATTGCAATTATATGGTGTCTTGTTCATAATGAATTTAACTGTTTTTCTCAATGTGCTACTACCTATGAGACATGGTAGACTATTGTAGTTTCAAATGAAGGAACTGACAACGTTAGATAAGTAAGGTACAATACTAAAAAATTTAAATTTGACACATTTAGGATACAGAAATATGAGAGCATCACTTAGAGAAATGGAAGATTAACAAAATAATTTAATGATGTTCCCACTTTCGGAACTCCAATTCCCAAACCGGTTCAGGCATTAAAGGTACTTAGAGTTTTAAGATTTAATTGTAATTGAATTTTAGCTGCTATTCGACTATCCACACTAGTTAAAGAATTACGATGAAATAATTTATTGGAACCTTTGTAGAGACCCAAAACATGACGTACATAGACATTGCATTACATTTGCGGAATACTTAATACATAACAAAAACAAACACTGAAGGACCGTAATAGTTTAGTGTCTTTAGAAACTTGGAATATAATCTTATAATCATGGTGAAAGATCTTTAACATCTCCCATAATGATCTTCCCCTTTTTGTTTCCTTACATAAAACATTTCTTTTAATCCTGGGTGAAAAGAAAACATAAAATGGGTGAGCACAAATGCTCAGTATGGGTAATCATAGAGAAAATAAAACAAACCATATGTATTTGAACTTAAAAACATGAACATAATGTTTAAACATCAAGATCTTGAGAAATGACATAAAACCTGGTAGTACGTAAGGCATAGTTCATAATAGAACATCAATAATTATAAAATAGCATGGGAATAAAAATTGTAATTGTGGAAAAATATTAAGCACATGATATGATTTCCATAGTAGCCAAGTCATTGCTGCCAGACCATATTAGTGGACAATGTCCCTTTCTGAACCGGGTTTACTTGTTGTTCCAAACCTGTATTACTGAACCAGATTTAATAGCTATTTCATCCATGTCTATCTCATGAGATATAAATCTTTACCCAATGCATTAGAGGTAGATATAGGTCCCACCCATCTCATACTGAAATCATTCTTACTTGTTCCACAACATAAACATAAATCTTTCATCATAACCCAAAGAATAAAATGGGTTTCATAAACATCATCCAATCATAAAACAATCCATATAAAACAAATGGATATCATTTAATAATAAGAAAAGTGAAACCATGTAAATCATAGACACATTACACTTGAAACATACACATATGAAATAATGTCATTTTAGATGGAAAATGGTTTTGATAAAACACTTTAAATGAATTCTTGAGGAAAATATCCTTTCTTTTAAAAATCATTTTATTTTCAAAAAAATGACATATAATTTTAAAGGAAAAGGACTTTTGTTAAAAATAATCATGAAATCTTATAAATGAAGATTTATTAAAATAAGGCGTTATGAAACCGTAAAAATTCGTTCATGCTGTATAAGTTAAAAAAAACATTCTTCTCGTACTTTTGCCGGAAAAGTCAAAATGTACCTCGTATGGTAAACAAAAAAAATATTCCTTACATACCATGTATTAAAATACAAAAATGGGTAAAAAGGACTTTAAACATACATGAAAACATTTTTATAAAACTTGGACATGGATGATAAATATAACCCCAGTAAATACATACTTATAAGCAATCTCGGATAGAAAACAATTGAGATTGGAACATTATCCCTTACTTTAGGTCCGATATGCTTCGTTCGTATCCGAAACTCCTCTATAATGATTTAAATAATGTTATTGACTTATTACAGAATCATATTCATTGTTATGATATCATATATGGTTCACTTATGACTTTATATTACACATGCTTTTGTAAATCCATGTTAAAGCAGCGTTTTCGGTAAAATCGATTCATTTATCGTACGTGTTTCAACTTGTTGTTCTTGATATTATTACTTATATCCTGATTTCCTTAATTTCAGAATGTAAAACAAGATTTATATATAATAAATATTCATTATATATATATATATTATAGATTGATAAATGTAATGAAAAACACCGTTCATGGAGACGGTAGGCCGTACGTATGCATGAACGCTGTTTTCGTTTCCTTATTGAATAGAATGGAACTAAATAGATGACATACATATATATATATATATATATAAATCCAGTATCATTATTATGTCATATATTTCATTATTATTCATTATATATACTTTATAATCATTCATGAATGGTTAACATGAAGAATGAATCTTATCGCATTCGTGGAGACGGTAGTCTGTACGTACGTACGAGCGATGATATCGTTCCCATGATAGTGGAATTGTATTAAAGTGTATTTATACTATTTTAGAATCAATAAAACATTACAATAATCATATATAGTTATTATTTACACCGTTATACTCATCCAAGTAAGGTGGTGGTGGAAAACAAATTACACCACGGCGTGGAGACGGTATTCCGTACATACGCACGCGCGATGATTTTGTTTTCCGTAGGATGGATAGAAGGTGGAATAGGGTTGTTTCATATTTATAATAAAATATCATTATATGAGTTATACTGATGTTATTACTTCATAATGAAACAACTAATGAAGAAAAAGTAGAAGAAGAAAAAAATTTGAAAGAATCGGTAAAAGATATTACCTCTTCTTCGACACACCTCTTTGAAACCTCCTCTTAGGGAACTAAAATTGGTCTTTGAAGAAAACAATGACCTATAGAATATTTATATGGAATTTTAGAAGGGAAATTGGTAGGGTTTGGCCGAGATTTAAGGCCCAAAGTTGTTTAAAGATGATAGGGAGGAGGTGCCCTTTTATAAGGGAGGAGAGGGGCACCTTTGGAATCCTAAAAAATATTAGTTTAATATGAATTCAAACCCCACAAAAAAACAACCAAAAATGACTCAATTATAAGATAAGATGTGATAATGTTGTAATATCATCAACCAATCAAATTTGGACATGTTTGGATCTTATTTTAAACCTTATCATTTTGATTTATCCTTATTTAATCTATTTAATTCTATTTGTGGTAATAAAATTATAAATTTTAAATGTTTATAAATAATCACTTATGTGTTGTTAATTTTCCAAATTGGATACTCTATGACATTGTCGACTATATAAATTTCAATTTATAATTTTTAAATATTTTTGTTATTTTTGAACAATTTAATAATATGTTATTTTTATAAAATAACAATAGTTTCAATTTTGACACTATTCCTTTATTTGAATTTAAATAAAATCCACACAAAGGATATAATTGAACTAAAATATTTAATAAGTTCCTAACATGCTATATTAATCTATAAAATTAGTGTATCACATTAAATAGTTCATATATTATTTATTTTACTATTTCTAAAACCATTTCTTTGATACTTCTCTTAATAAAATAATTTCAACAACATTTTTGTATAATTATTAAATATATTTATTTTTACATAAAAATTAAAAATAAAATACTAGGATAAAGATATATATTATAGATTTTATATGAATAATTTTAGTCGTATTTATATTCTAAAACACCCAACTTTATAAAATTTTATATTTATTAACTTATGAAGGAGACAACTTTGACATCATTTAAAATAAAATAATATAAGTGTCATAATCACTTTTATAAGACTCCAAACAGTCATATATTCGGTAATTGGATGACTATGGTGTATATATACACTACCAATATGTTTTGGTCAGGTTTTTGAGCCTTTTAATGGGTATTATTATTTTAATAAAAACTATATTACTTATTTTTCACTAAATAAATAGTTTCTCCATCATTAATGTATAATCCATTAAAGTAATTAAATATCTCTTAAAAATTATAATTAAATTACCAGGATAAAGAAAAACATTTTATCTTTGAAATGAGTATTTATAACCGTATTTATATTCTGTATAAACTTATATTAAAAATACTTTAATTATTAAAGTTGAGTGAGACATATTTCACTTTCCTTTAAATAAAATAAACTAAAGGTCCTAATCACCTCCAAGTGGGTTCTAATGGATTCCATTTCGACCCAAATATACCTTAGGACGAAATTTAATCATCCAATTATATTATAAAAAGTGTTAGGGTTATTTTATAATATTATATTTACCATTAACTACCTGATTTATCTTTTACTATGGTAAATAAAATTTATCGTAGTTACTATTCATAATGCCCAAAAATAAAAAATATCCCATTAACATAATTTGGACCCACTGATTCCAAATATGGAATCCAGTTTTCTAAATTCAATACACAAAATTTTCAGAAATTAATATAAAATTAATCCTGTTGTTATGAAAACGAGTTTTAAAAGTTAAAACATTACAAAAGATTGAAATGATTTTACCTATGAATTCAATGTAAAATCAATGCTAATGACATACATTATATTAAATGGTAAAAATATATTCTATTTATACTTTAAAACCATTGAATATTATAATTTTACCATATAAATTATTACGATGAAAAAAGATGTTTTTAATTAAAATATAGTGTGTTTTTACTATTCATTATAATATGAAAGTTATGAGAAAAATATCAAAACTTTATACAATGTAAATTTTTTTATCCTGATTCAAAAGAAGAAGATTATTTTGTAATATTTAACTTATAAACTTGTCAAAAATTATATTTAAAATGGGTGCGCCATCAAAAGGCAGCAAAACAGCATTTTTTGAAAAATACTTATTTTACCTGAAAAATTTATTTTGTTCTCATACCATGTTCTATAAAATGTGTACGATTAATTATAATTTCATAAAATTAAAAATTTATTACTATTATTCATAATGGCTAGTTTATAATAATATTATAATCATATATCGTTGTTTAGTGAAACCCGATATTGCGTACAACACATGCTATCGAGGATGGTTACGATTGTATTTAATGTAATCCAAGTCAGGGTTGCGTGTAGTACAAGACTCCTTTATTGTTGCGTATAACAAAATCCAACCATATTTAATTTAAAAATTTAATATATATATATATACACACTCAATGTTGCGTAGAATAACTACTATCAAACAAACCTGAAATTGTGTGTAACCCGATCCAAGATTAGTGTTGCGTATATTGCAAGCTAATACGGTGTTGCGTATAACACAAGATAATAATGGTGTAGCGTACAATAGAATATATGAAAGAAATTAAAAGGAATATATCTTATAAAATCTCGGGGTGTTACATTATACCCCCATTAAAATTAATTTCTCCCTCGAAATTCATCGGGGTTATAAATGGTTTATTACATGAGAGTTTCTTTCATAGAAACCCACATCGTAAAAAGGAATACCAAAACTTTTATTTAAAAACTAAAGTATGAAACGCAACAGTTACCCAAATTAACTAATCACAGGGTTTCCACATAGGATAACATAGGTGAAAATGTGGATATGAAAGAGAAATCTATGCATCAATTTCTGATAGAGAGTGGTAGAGGACATGGCTATGATAAACCCAACAGTCACAAAGCCCATAATTCTTGATGATATAAGGGACCATCTTATTCATCAGATATGAGGGAACTAGGACAACATTTTTGGTTTTCAAGATCATTTTTCTAAAGTTGATGAATTAAAAAAAATACTTACATGATTTTGGTACAATCGCACTGTTGTTCATGCCTTGAACAATTTATACTTCATCTCTTAAATAAATGAAGCTGAATTTGTTATTCATGAAGAGTTAGAAGATCATGTCATAGAATTATGGGTCATTCCATCTGTTTCAATCAAAATTTTAGTGAATGTTATCAAAGATACTTAAGTCTATTTATAGTGGGGTTAATCGTATATGATTCCAAAAAATGAACTTATACTTCATCTATCATACCGCTTAATAAAATAAATATATTTTCTACTAACAAGGGACTTCCTATAGGCCAGTGGTAGGCGATAAAGGCCTGTCGTACTTTATCTGTGGGTTCTATTCCCGCAACTTTGTCTGACGCGACGGGTTGTCACCCATCCTGCAGTTTTTCCTTTATCTAAAACTACATTATTATAACATCCCATAAATAATATTGAAAAAAAGTTCTATCCTTAGACAATACTAATTTATGTCCAACAGAATCCATTCCAATCTTTAGGCTTATCCCAAATACTTATGTCCAAGATCATAGTATAATGAAGACAATTACTTGAAATTTTATCTACGAAGAATGTGAATAACATAATTTATCCCCCATATATCATACGATATATCTTGTGGTTCACCTTCCAAACATGTGAATACCTTAATCATGTATTCTATTGAAAAATTAATACCCATTGAACCTTAGTGAAAACATGAATGCTATCAAAAGTTAACTCTTTCCACAAACCAAAATCCCAAAATTTCAATATACTCAAACCATGATATCACTTTGTCCTTATATCTGTCATGAGCTCATGAATACTATCATACATATTATTTTCTCCTTATCCCTTCATTATGCACATATCATCTACTTTCCAAAAATATTCAAACAACCTTTCATTGTTACTGTTACCATTCAACATATACTATCAAATACTTAGGAAAAAGAATATTGTAACAATCCTTAGATGTGTCTTTATTCCATAATACCATTACCTATACAACATAACTCTTGATAAACATAAATCATCCCACTACCTTCTTAAACCATTTACCGAGCTTCATCATTGTATTCCTCAACACTTCTTTCATCTCATATACCATTTGTAGTCTCTTCATCATCATCAACATAAATACTACCCATACAACCATACTGGTTATCCCCATGAGAATTTCCCCTAGGGCATTGGTTTGAATAATGCCAGTACATTCCACATTTAAAACATTTAACCATTGTTGATGTCTTATCAATACCATTATCCTTGTCCATGGTGTTAGGTGAACCTTTTCCTTTGTAATTACTTGCTTTGTTTCCTTATTTTCTACACCAAAAGCATCTTCCAATTCCTTTGAAACATTCCCCTTGATTCCTCTTCCCACATGACTTACATGAGGGTAATTGAACATTCTTTCCTCTATGATATTAATGAAACTCCATCTTTCTCTTATTAGCTGAGTTAGGAATGTTACCAAAGTTGATATTATTGATCATATTATGAGATTACTAATTAGGCATAATAACGATGTTTGGCCTTCCAAATTCCATTTGATATGGTAACTCATGAAGAATATCATTCTGTTGTCCATCAAATCCTCCATTATCGTGAATCCTCCTGTTTCCATCCATTTTCTAAAACCCAAAAAGAATAGTGTAAGAGGCAAAAATCGTGCTAGGAAAATAGAATAATAAAGAGGGAATACCTTCAAAATCTAACATATTAGGTTTAATTATAATATAGTTTCCATAATTCTAGGACTATAACCTATACTTATACGTAACCTTTGGGACATCCCTAGACATACCTTAGAAATATCTCTAGGGATCTCACACAAGTTTTTACATCCTAGTTTCTAATGGTTTACTAAACCGATCCTCTGATACCAACTGTAGAGACCCAAAGCTTAACGTACATAGACATTACATTACTTTTGTGGAATAAATAATAAATAACCAAAACAAACACTGAAGGACTGTAATAGTTTAGTGTCTTTGGAAATTCGGAATATAATCATCTAATCGTGGTGAAAGATCTTTAACATCTCCCATAACGAACATCCCCTTTTTGTTTCCTTAACTAAAACCTTTCTTGTAATCCTGGGGGAAAAGAAAAAATAAAAAGGATGAGCTCAAATTCTCAGAAATGGTAAGCATGGAGAAAATAAAACAAACCATATGTATTTGAACTTAAAAACATGAACATAATGTTTAAACATCAAGATCTTGAGAAATGACATAAAACTTGGTAGTATGTAAGGCATAGATCATAATGGAACATCAATCATGATAAAATAGCATTGGTATAAAACTTGTAATTGTGGAAGAACATTAATCACATGATATGATTTCCATAGTAGCCATGATATTGTTGCCAAGGCCATCTTAGTGGACAAAGTTCCTTACTGAATTGGGATTACAAGTCGTTCCAGCCCTGTATTACTGAACCATATTTACTTTCCATTTCAGACATGTCTATCACATGAGATATAAATATTTACCCAATGCATTAGAGGGAGATATAGATCCCACCCATGTCATTATGAAATCATTCTTACGTGTGCCACGACATAAACATAAATCTTTCATCATAACCCAAAGAAAAAAATGGGTTTCAGAAAGAACATCGCATCATAAAATAGTCCTTATAAAACAAATGGATATAATTTAATCATAAGAAAAGTGAAACAATTTAAATCATAGAGACATTATACTTGAAACATACACATATGAAATAATGTCATTTTAGATGGAAAATGGTTTTGATAAAAGACTTGAAATGAATTCTTGAGGAAAATATCCTTTCTTTTCAAAATCATTTTCTTTTCACAAAATGACATATAATTTTAAAAGAAAAGGACTTTTGTTGAAAATAATCATGAAATCTTGTAAAGTAATCTTTATGAAAATAAGGTGTTATGAAACTGTAAAAATCCATTCATTCCGTATAAGTTAGAAAAACATTCTTCTCGTACTTTTGCCGGAAATGTCAAAAAGTACCTCATATGGTAAACAAAAAAAAGATTCCTTACATACCATGTAGGAAAAGTCAAAAATGGGTAAAAAGAACTTTAAACATACATGAAAAGAGTTTTATAAAACTTCGAAATGGATGATAAATATAACCCTAGTAAATACTTACGTATAAGAAATCATGGATAGAAAACAATTGAGATTGGAACATTTTCCCTTACCTTAGGTCCGATATGCTTTGTACGTATCCAAAAATCCTGTATAATGATTTAAATAATATCAGTGACTTATTACAGAATCATATTCTTTGTTATGATATCATATATGGTTCACTTATGACTTTATATTACCATTTCTTTTGTAAATCTATGTTAAAGTAGCGTTTTGGGTAAAATCGTTTCATTTATAATAGGTGTTTCGACTTGTTGTTATTGATATTATTACTTATATCCTGATTTCCTTAATTTCAGAATTCAAAAAATGATTTATATATAATAAATATTCAGAAAATACCTATATTTGAGAGATTGATAAATGGAATGAAATACACCATTCATGGAGACGGTAGGCCGTACGTACGCATGAACGCTGTTTCCGTTTCCTTATTGAATTGAATGGAATTAAATAGACGACATAAATATATATAAACATAAATCCAGTAGCATTAATATGTCCTATATTTTATTATTATTCATTATATATACTTTATAATCATTTCAGAATGGTTAAAATGAAGAATGAATCTTATCACGTTCGTGGAGACGATAGTCCGTATGTACACACGAGCGATGATATCGTTCCCATGATCGTGGAATTTTATTGAAGTGTATGTATACTATTTCAGAATCAATATCACATTACAATAATCACATATAGTATTTATTTACACCATTATACCCATCCAAGTAAGGTGGTGGTGGAAACCAGATTACACCACGGCGTGGAGATGGTATTCCGTACGTACGCACGCGCGGTGATTTCATTTTCCATAGGATGGATAGAATGTGGAATAAGTTTGTTTAATATTTATAATGACATATCATTATATTAGTGATACTGATGTTATTACTTCATAATGAAACAACTAAATAAGAGGAATTATAAGAATAAATAAATTTGAAAGAATCGGTAACGGATATTACCTCTTCATCGACACGCCTCTTTGAAACCTCCTCTTAGGGCACTACAATTGGTCTTTGAAGAAGACCAGGACCTCTAGAATATTTCTAGTGAATTTGAGAAGGGAAATGGGCTGGTTTTTTCTGAGCCTGAAGGCTCAATGTTGTGTAAAGATGAGAGGTAGGAGGTGCCCTTTTATAAGGGAGGAGAGGTGCACCTTTGAATCCTCAAAAATATTAGTTTAATATTAATTCAAACCCCACATAAAAACCTCCAAAATTGACTCAATTAGAATATTAGATGATATAGGTTTGTAATATCATCAAAAAATCAAATTTAGACACGTTTTGATCTTATTTTAAAACTTATCATTTTGATTTATCCTTATTTAATCTATTTAATTTTATTTTTGGTAATAAAATTCTAAATTTTAAATAGTTATAAATAATCACTTATGTGTTGTTAATTTTCCATAAATGGATAAGTTATGAGATTTTAGACTATATAAATTTCAATTTATAATTTTTAAATATATTTGTGATTTTAAACAATATAATAATATGCCATTTTTATAAAATAACAATAGTGTCAATTTTGACACTATTCATTTATCTGAATTTAAATAAAAACCACACAGAGGATATATTTGAACTAAAATATTTAATAAGTTCCTAACATGTCATATTAATCTATAAAATTAGTGGAGCGCATTAAATAGTTCAAATAATATTTATTTTACTATTTGTAATACCATTTATTTGATACTTCTCTTAATAAAATAATTTCAACAGCACTTTTGTATAATTATTAAATATACTTATTTGTTGCATAAAACTTAAAAATAAAAAGCTAGGATGAAGATAAATCTTATATATTTTATTAGAATAATTTTAGTCAGATTTATATTCTAAAAACCCAACTTTTAAAATTTTATATTTATTAAATTAGGAAGGTGACAACTTTTACATTATTTAAAATAAAATAATATAAGTGTCATAATCACTTTTATAAAACTCCAAACTCTTATATATTAGGTAATTGGATGTTTATGGTGTATATATACACTATGAATATGTTTTTTCAGGTTTGGGAGCCTTTTAATGGGAATTATTATTTCAATAAAAACTACATTACTTATTTTTCAATAAATAAATAATTTCTGCATCATTAATGTATAAGCTATTAAGATAATTAAATATCTCTTAAAAATTATAAATAAATTACCATGATAAATAAATACATTTTATCTTTCAGATGAGAATTTATAACTGAATTTATATTCCGTATAAACTTATATTAAAAATACTTTAATTATTAAAGATGAGTGAGACATATTTCACCTTCCTATAAATAAAATAAACTAAATGTCTTAATCACCTCCCCGTGGGTTCTAATGGATTCCATTTCGACCCAAATATTCCTTGGAACGAAATATAAGAATCCAATTATATTAAGACAAGCGTTAGGGTAATTTTACAATATTATATTTACCCTTAATTACCGGATTTATCTTTTACTATGGTAAATAAAATTTACCGTAGTTACTATTCATAATGCCCAATAATAAAAAGTTGCCTAATAACATAATTTGGAACCACTGACTCAAAATATGGAATCCATTTTTCTAAATTCAATACACAAAGGTTGCAGAAATTAATTTAAAATTAGACCCTTTGTTAAGAAAACGAGTTTTAAAAGATAAAACATTGCAAAAGATTGAAATGATTTTACCTATGAATTCAATGTAAAATCAATGATAATGACATTAATTATATTAAAAGGAAAAAAAATATTCATTTTATGCTTTAAAACCATTCTATATTATAATTTAACCATATAAATTATTACGATGAAAAAATGTGTTTATAATTAAAATATAGTGTGTTTTAACTATTCATTAAAATATGAATGTTATCAGAAAAATATCAAAAAATTTATCCAATGAAAATTTCTATATCCTGATTCAAAATAAGAAGTTTATTTTGTAAAATTTATCTTATAAACTTGTCAAAAATTATATTTAAAATGGGTGTGCAAACAAATGCCGGAAAAACAACATTTTTGAAAAATACTAATTTTACCCGAAAAATTTATTTTGTTCTCATACCATGTTCTGTAAAATGTGTAAGATGAATTATAATGTCATAAAATTCAAAATGTATTTACTACTATTCTTAACAGGTAGTTTATAATAATATTATAACTATATATCATTGTTTAATGAAACCAGGTATTGCGTACAACACACGCTATCGAGGATGGTTGCGATTGCATGTAATGCAAGCAAAGTCAGGGTTGCGTGTAATGCAAGACTCTTTTGTTGTTGCGTATAACAAAATCCAACCATATTTCATTTATACATTGAATATATATATATATATACACTCAATGTTGCATAGAATAACTACTATCAAACAAACTTGAAATTGTATGTAACACAATCCAAGATTGGTGTTGCGTATATTGCAAGCTAATATGGTGTTGCGTATATCGAAAGATAATCTTGGTGTAGCATACAACAAAATATATAAAAGAAATTAAAAAGAATATATCTTATAAAATATCAGGGTGTTACAACCTGGATGATGAACGAAGCAGAGATGCTAGAATAAGGTGAAAATCATATTTCTATGAAATAGTAAACAACTACACATAATGTTTTGATGGATGAATTTTCTGATACATATTCTAGACATTCAGATTCATGTGATGAGATACCACATCTTTCTAAAAAATTGTAAATTTGTATAAAATGAGGAAAGATAAATTGAAGTTTAATAAAGAGAAAGAAGTCGGATCCTACGAGTGTAAAAATAAAGTTCATTTAAGACCAGACTGTCCTTTTCTTAAAGCTCAAGGGAAATAAAGTCATAAAGACTAATAGCAATATATATAATGATTCAAAAAATGAATCTACTACAAACTAAGAAGTTGAGCAAGAAAATAAAAAGGTTAATTTATGTCTTGTGGCTCATACTGATGAGTTACAATTTTATTACTCTGAAAGTTTTCTTATGATGAACTTAATAATATTTGTTTTATTCTTCAAGATAAATTTGATTCTTTAAAGAAAGAACATACAAATAATAGAAAATATTATGATTCTATTTTAATTGATAATGAAAGATTGTCAAAACAAATTGTAGATTTACAATCAAATTCTTCTAAAATTTCTTATGATCTACACGAAACTAAAATTAACAAATTATTGGATGATGTTAATAAATTAAAGAAATCATTAAGTATGCTTATTAAGGGATAGAATTATTTGACTCAAATTATTTGTAAAAATAAAATTCACAAAGGAAAAGTCAATATTTATAGTAATAGAGAAAATCCAAAATTATATAAAAATTATTTTTGTTCCTACTTCAAACAGCAAAAGCATGTCTACAGTTAAATGTTTTTATTATGGTATTAATGGACATTATGCTAATGACTGTTATTTTAGAAAACCTCAATTTTGAGTTGTCAAATATGTTCATTGTTCAAAATCATTTTCTAGATTTAATTTTAACATTGTGGATAAAAATAAACCTATTTGGGTACCTAAATCATTAATAGTTAACACTACGAGACCCAAAAGTATATAGGTACCAAAAGACACTTGTATTTGACATATTGTAGGTATGTGCCACTGAACGTTATCATTATATCATCAAATGACTACTTGAAAAATATGAGAATTTATTATATCCTTATTTCTTATTCTATTAAATAGAAACTTCCTTAGAGTTGGAACATTTAATCGAGTAAGTATTTTATTTTCAATTTTAATATTTAATTTAAATGTACTATCATTTTTATACTGGGGGAGAATAATTTTTTTTCTTTATTTTTTATTCATCTATATTTACTTATTCTTATGCTTAAACTATTATGTCTTTTTCACACTATTATTTTATCAAATGAAATAATTTTTTGATTTATTTTATTAAGTAATGGCCATAAAATGTTCTATTAATATTTTACATAAATGGTTATCTTGTGTGTAATCATGTCTTTAAGGTTTGAATATTTAAATTAATTGAATGTGCTAACTTAAACTCTTGTTGTTTGTGATAAATTATTCTATTATTAGATTAAAATGTTTTGGTCAAATAAGACTTAAAAAATTTATTAAATTTTTTGAAAATATTTTAATTAAATATTATAATTAAATTATATCAAATTCATTAAATTAAATTCGTTGAAATTTTTTTAACCAAATTCTTTAAAAATTATTTTTAATTAAATTATTGGAAATTATTTTAATTAAATTCTTAAAAAATATTTTCATTAAATTATTTCACTTTTTTTCAATTAAATTCTTTGAAGATTATTTTAATTAAAATTTTCAACATATTTTAATTAAATACTTTGAAAATAATTTAATTAAACTATTTAAAAATCCTTTATTATTTTTATTATTTAATTATTTATCTAAAATATTTTATTTAAATTCCTTGAAATATATTTATTTAAATTCGTTGAATATTATAAATATTTATGTTTGGTCTTCGGGGGAGTTATTTTAAATATTTAGCATTTGTTTAAATGTTTCATTATTATGGAATGAATTAAATGGTTTAACACATTCATTGAAATCTCTTGTTATTCATTGAATAATATTATATATGTTTTCATGGATCCTTGAATATCTCTCTTTATATTTTTTAAGGAAGCATAAATTTTAGGGAACTTTATATTGCTTTATTTATTTAGAACATATTTTGAAATAACTCATCTTTTTTATATTTAAAATAAATAATTAAATTTTTTTCTTCTTTTCAAATCGTAAATATTTTAAAATTTTCAATTTCTAATTTTAAATGCCTACTTTTTTCATATTTTAAATACATAAAAAAATTATTTTTCAAAATTTAATTACTTAAAAAATTTATTTTTTGAATTTTAAATACTTAAAAAAAATATTTTGAATATTTAAAATACTTAAAAAATTATTGTTTATCAAATTTTAAATAAATAAATAAATATTAATTTTAAAATTTTAAATACATAAAAAATATTTTTTAAATTCAGAAAAATATATATATATTTTTTAAAAAATTATTCGTCAAATTTTAAATATGTTAAAAATTTATTTATCGTGTTTTAAAAAATTTAAATGGGAGAATAAAATTTTGTTTTTGAAATTTTATTTTATATTAATTTTATTTATTTATTTATTTATTTATTTATTCTTAATTAAATCTCAAATTCCAATTATTTATAAAAATGGTAAATATATTGTATTATTTAATTTACTCAAGATCATATCTTTTTATCCCTACAAAAAGGAGGAGAAAAAGTTAGTAGTTAATTAGGGTTTTTTAATTATTAAAAAGGGGAGATTGTTGAGTGGATCCTTAGAAATTTAATTTTGATTTAGTTTTGATAATTACTTCAACCTATCAATATTTTTTTTCTAATAAATTTGTTAAGTGTTTCAGATTTAGTATGTCAGAATATTTATTTTATATCTAGAGCAATAATGATTGTATTCTTGTGGTTTTTATTATGTTGGAAATATATGAATATAATAGTCATTTCATCTATTTATATCGAAAGCAAATTCAACTGTTTCGATGGTACAAAAATTCACCGAAGTTGTTAGAATCTATTCAATTGATATTATAGTTTTCATCTTATAGTCAATTTGGAAATATGATGATATCTCAAGAAAATTTGAAAGGATTTATAGGAACACTATACCATTGGATATATAATGGAATTTTTTAACATAATTACTTTATGTGGAAATATGAAAAAGATTTTTTGATACTATAAAAAATAATGGAAGTTTCTAAAGCATTTTTTCAACTATACAGTGAACAGACTAGAAAGCCTATAGTATTTATTTTTATGAAACGTCTATAGATGTATGAATCGCTCGAAACATGGTGTGTTGAAAATCCAAAAGTTTATCTTTATTTTATAAGTTTACATAAAAGGCTAAAAAAGTTATTTGGATAGTCAATAAATTATCTGAATATCGTGAATGCAGTTTTCAAAAAACAGTTTTCCAAAATGATATTACTTCAGTTTTCCAATGATATCGGGATATGTTGAAGTCAGATGGATTCTCTTCTTGAATCATTTGAAAGATGTTTATATTTCATAAAAGTAAGTCTTGTGGGACTAAGGTTGAATCTAATGATAAAGTGCTCATAAAAAATTAGTGAATTCAGAAGTAATGTTGTTTAGATTTTCTGGAAACACGGTTTATACCCTACGCTGATAAACATAATGTAAGGAATTAACCATAAGTTACAGTGAACAATTAATTTATGGATCAGAAACCCTACGTTGGAGTCTAGATTTACTGTTTGCAACCCTACGTTTGGGATGTTGAATGTATGGTTAATCGATATTACATTCGGGATTTTATACTGACAAAGATGAACGTATGTATCATCAAAATTACATTACTATTTTATCCCCATGTTAAGTGCAGTTGAAAGTATGGATAAAGAACCATACGTTATATAGTTGCACCCTATTTCTGATATTTTGACATTACGTGAAGGAACCCTATGTTTGACTGGTCAATGACTGAGTTTTATTTAAATATATTATCTGTGATTTCTATAACTGTGTCGATGGATGTATATATCATTATAAAGATGTTTTACGACCGATTCAAAGGCTCGCATGGAATAGAATAGACGATTCATATTTATAATGGTGGTTATGATAGTCTTTGAATAAATGTATTTCAAATATTCATGATTTATTTTGTAGTTATTTTTTTCAAGAAGTGTTTTAATTTTATTAAATGTTGTTTGAATGGATTTAAATGGGAGTATTAAATTGTTCAACGATTCTGTTATTATGGAGATATTAGTGGAGGATTTATTCAAATTATTTTGAATGCATTTATTACATATTTATTTCACATGAATAAATAGGAAACAATGCTATGATATTCATGGTTATATTTATGGAGGATATTAAATCTATTTATTTATAGTATCCTTAGGAAGAGGAATACTGTTACAACTACTTTATATTTATTCTATATATATCTCTCTAGAAGGAAAATAATATACACAAAAAAGAAAATAGGGGACTTGAATACTCTGTCAAAAAGATTTAGCTGAAAATTTTCATACAAAATCTCGACACTTTCGAAGAGAGAAATTATTCCTTGTACATTAATATTTTATCACTATGTAAAGGAGATAGAAGCCTATCTATATATTGTCTAATATATTTTATGTTATTTAAAGATGAATAATTCTTCTCAGCATTGAAGATTATTTTACTGCTACTACTCTGCTGTATTGAAGATCATTTATATCTGTCAGTTGTAGGTGAAATTGTAAGCTAAACCTATTTCACCACAAATTTCATCTCATCTATTTTATTTTTAAGTATCGACTGCTTGGACATAGTTGTGGTGGAGTGTCAGCTTCTCAAAATAAGATGTGGATATTTCGGTTCGCTGTAAAAGAACAAGAAGGCCCTTTAAAAGCCTTATTTGTAAGGTGTAAACTGCCTATACTCAATTGTGGACAGTCTTATGATAAAAGGACCTACTATTGAAAATCACCAAACTCAAGGAGTATGGCGTTGGTGGAGTGGTATAGGAGATTCTTGTTCCCCGAACCACTATACATACTTGTGATATTTTCCATTATTTATTTCCACTACTCGCTTGACTTTAATAGAGAAGGAAAGCATTGCTTCATTTCAAGAGGGGTAATTTAATATTGTCAATATTTTTGAAAGGAAACAATTCACCCAACTCTTCTGTCATCATCATATACATCCCAACCTATCAATTGATATAAAAGGCAGAGATCTATTTATTTTTTTGCTCTAAAAATCCCATGTTAATGATTCGGATGAAGAAAAATATCAATGTAAATTTTCAGAGATGGTATGATGATGATTCGTGCTCATTATTTTAATGGTGATAATTATGGATGTTAGAAAGCTCTCATGACTATCTGTTTGAAAAATATTGATTTTAAATTTTATATAAAGATTGTTAATCCTTATGAAATCCTTGAAGAATAAGAAAAGTGAGATGCTTCTAAGGAAGTTGAATATGATAAAAATTCTAAATCCATGAATTCAATTATATGCGGTCTTGGTCATAATGAATTTAACCATGTTTCTTAATGTGTTACTACCTATGAGATGTGGCAGACTATTTCCATTGAATATTAAGGCACCGAAAATGTCATACAACTAAGGTACAAAACTGAAAAACATAAATTTGACACATTTAGGATGCAGGAATATAATAGCATCACTAAGATTAATAGAGGATTAACAGAAGCTGTTAATGATGTTGCTGCTAGGGTTAAAACTCTATGTACCTTTAACTCTAATTCCATATCCAAATCATGCGTTAAAGGTATATAGAGTTTTAATTTCTATTCGTAATGTAATTTCAGATTCTATTCGACAATAAACACCAGTTAATGAATTAAAGATGAATGAATTGATCGGATCCTTGATGATGTATGAAGAAGAGATGCAAGTAGAAATTAAAAATCATGTTTTTATCAAAAGGGAAAACACTGCACTTAATGTTTTGACGGATGAATTTTCTGATTCAGATTCTAGAAATTTGGATTTATGTGATGAGCTACCACATCTTGCTAAAAATTTTGGCAAGTTGTATAAATGAAGAAAAGATAAATTAATGTTTAATAAAGATAAAGAAGTCAGATGCTATGAGTGTAAAAAGAAAGTTCATTAAGACCTGACTGTCCTTTACATAAAGCACAAAGGAAAGATGAATATAAAAAAAAGGAAAGAAAGTCATGAAGGCTACTATCAATGAATATGAATATTCAAATGGTGAATCTAATACAAACTCAAAAGTTGATCAAGAAAATGAAAAGGTTAATTTTTGTATTATGCCTCATGGTGATGAGGTATAATCTTATTACATTGAAATTTCTAATTTTTAATGTTTTTCTTATGATGAACATAATAATATTTGTTTTAATATTCAAGATAAATTTGATTCTTTAAAGAAAGAACATAAAAATATTATAAAATATTATGATGATATTTTAATAGATAATGAATGTTTGTCAAAATAGATTGTTTATTTAAGATCAAATTCTTCTAAAATTTCTTGTCATCTACATGAAACTAAAATCAACGAATTATTGGATGAAGTGGATAAATTAAAGAAATATTCATGTATGCTTATTAAGGGAGAGAATTATTAGAATCATATTATTGATAAAAATAAAATTCACAAAGGAAAACTCAGTATTGGTAGTAATGGAGAAAACCCAATCTTATATACAAATTATTTTGTTCATGGTTCAAACAAAAAAATCAGGTCTACTATTAAATTTGTTTATTGTGGTATTAATGGACATTATTCTAATGAGAGTTATTTTAGAAAACCTCAATTTTGTGGTGTCAAGCATGTTCATTATTCAAAAGCTTTATTTATATTTAATTATAACATTTTTGATCAAAATAAACCTATATGGTTACCTAAATCATTAATTTCTTACACTACCAGACCCAAAAGTATATGGGTACCCAAAGGCACCATATTTGATAAATTGCAGGTGTACACCAGTGAATGACATTGTTATACCATCAAACAGATACTTAAAAAAAGGTAATTTATTATATTCTTATTTCTTATTCTATTAAGTAGAATCCTCATTAGAGCTGGAACATTTAATTCAAGAAGTATTTTATTTTCAATTTTAATATTTAATATAAATTCACTAACTTTTTTATATAGGAAACTATTTGTTTTCTTTATATTTTTTTCTTTTACATTTAACAATTCTTATGTTTAAACTCTTAAGTATTTTTCACACTATTATTTTATCGAATCAATTAATTTGTTTATTTATTTTATTAATAAATGACCATAAAATATTCTATTAGTATTTTATAAAAATGGTTATCTTGCGTGTAAGCATATCCTTAATGTTTTACTGTTTAAATTAATTGAATTTAATAAATTAATCTCTTATGTCTGTGATAAATTATTCTATTATTATATTAAAATGTTTTGGTCATTTATGATATACCTAATTTTTTAATTAAATTCTTTGAAAATATTTTAATTAAATATTTTAATTAAATTAAATTAAATTATTTTAATTTAATTATATTAATTTTCTTAATTAAATTCTTTGGAAATTATTTTAATTAAATTCTTTGAAATTATTTTAATTAAATTATTTGAAAATATTTTAATAAAATTCTTTGAATTTTTTTAATTAAATTCTTTGAAAATTATTTTAATTATATTCTTTGAAAATATTTTAATTAAATTCATTGAAAATATTTTACTTAAATTCTTTGAAAATCCTTTATTATTTTTAGTACTTATTTATTTATTTATTTAAACTATTTTATTTAAATTCCTTCAAAAGTATATATTTCAATTCATTGAATATCATAAATATTTATGTTTGTTCTCAGGAGGTGTTATTTTAAATATTTAGTCTGTGTTTAAATGTTTCATTATTATGGAATGAATTAAATAGTTTAACACATTCATTGCAATCATTTGTTATTCATTGAATAATATTATATATGTTTTCATGTCTCTTTGATTGTCACTTTTTATATTTTTTAAGGATGCATAAATTTAGGGGGATTTTATATTATTGTATGTATTTAGAACATATTTTGAAATAATACATCTTTTTAAAATTCAAAAAAAAAATAATTAATTTTTTTCTTATTTTCCAATCATAGATGTTTTAAAATTTTCAATTTTTAATTTTAAATACCAAAAAATTATTTTTTAAATTTTAAATATCTTAAAATTTTATTTTTCAAATTTTAGTTACTAAAAAAAATAATATTTCATATTTTAAATTCTTAAAAAAATTATTTTTCAAATATTATATACTTCAAAAAATTATTATTTTTTAAATTTTAAATAATTAATAATTTATTATTTTTCAAATTTTAAATACTTAAAAAATATTTTTTAAATTGAAAATATATATATATATATATTTTTAAAAAAATTATTTGTCAAATTTTAAAAATGTTAAAAAAATTATCTGTTAAGTTTTAGAATTTTTAAATGGGGGATGAAAATTTAGTTTCACAAATTTTATTTTATTTTAATTTTGGTTATTTATTTATTTATTTATTTATTTATTCTTACTTAAATCTCAAACTCCAATTATTTATAAAAGGGGTAAATATATTGTATTATTTAATTTACTAAAGATCACATCTTTTTTATCCTTAAAAAAGGGGGAGGAAAATTTGGTAGTGAATTAGGGTTTTGTAATTACCAGAAAGGGGGAGATTGTTGAGTGGATCCTTACCAATATTATTTCAATTTGGTTTTGATAATTACTTCAATCCGTCAATATTTGTTTTCTAATAAAATTTTTAATTGTTTGAGATTTATTATGTCAATTTATTTATTTTATATATGAAGCAATAGTGATGATATTATTGTGGTTTTTATTCCATTGGAAAGCAATGAATATTATCTCCATGTCATCTATTTATCTCGAAATCCAATTCAATTGTTTATATGGTGCAAAAATTCTCTGAAATCGTTTCAAGCTGTTCAATTGATATTACAATTTTCATCTTCTAGTCAATTCATAATTATGATGATATATCAAGAAATTTTGAACATATTTATAGAAACATTATACTGTTGGATAGATAATGGAATTTTCTAAACATAATTAGTTTATGTGGATGTATGAAATGGATTTTTTGATATTCTAAAAAATCACTGAAGTTTCAAAAGCAGTTTTTCAAATGTACAATGAACAGATTTGAAAACCTATAGTATTTTTTTTAAACTTCTACAAATGTTGGAATTTCTTGAAACATGGTGACATATAAGGAAAATATGTTTATCTTAATTTCATATGTTTATATTAAAGGATAAAAAAGTCATTTGGATGGTCAATAAATTATCTGAAGATTGTGAATGCAGTTTTGCTACTACAGTTTTCCATAATGTTATTAATTCAGTTTTCCAAAGATATAAAAATATGTTATTGTCAAATTGATTCATTTATTGAATCATTTGAAAGATGTTTATTTTTACTAAAAATAAGTCTCACAGGACTATGACTGAATCTGATGATAAAGGGATAAAAAAACCAGTGAAATCAGAATTTATGTTGTTTAAATTTTATGGAAACACTATTCATACCCAACACTGATAAACATAACATAAGGAATCAACCCTACATTATTTAGAACAATTCACATATTGATCAGAAACTCAATGTTGGAGTATCAATTTACTGTTTGCAACTCTAAATTTAGGAAATTGAGCGTATGGTTAATCAATGTTACATTCTGTACTTTATACTAACAAGTATGAACGTATGGATCATCATCCTTACATTACATTTTGATTCCTACATTACGTATAGATGGAAGTATTGATAAGTAGCCATACATTATGTACTTGAACCCTACCTTTGATATTTTGATGTTACATGAAGTAACCCTATGTTTTACTGGTCAAACACAGAGTTTTATTTAAATATATTATATGTGATTTCTGCAATCCTCTAGATGGAAGTATATATCATTATAAATTTGTTTTACGACCGATTCAAAGGCTTGCATGGAATAGAATAAATTATTATTATTTATAAGGGATATTATGATTCTCTTTGAATAAATGGATTTCAAATATTCATGATTTATCAGGAGACTACTTTTTTAGAAACTCTTTTGACTTTATTTAATGTGGTTTGAATGGATTTAAACAAGAGTTTTAAATTGTTCAATGATAATTTTATTGTAGAGATATTAGTGGATGATTTATTCAAATTATTTTGAATGCATTTATCAGATATTTATTATACAAGAATAAAGAGCAACAATTATATGATATTCATGGGGATATTAATGGAGGCTATTAACTCTATTTATTTTTAGTATCCTAAGGACGAGGAATGCTCTTTCAACTACATGATATTATATATATATATCTATATATATATATCTAGTAGGAAAATAATATACAAAATTAAGAAAAGTGGAGACGTGAATACTCTGTTAAAAAAAGCCGCTGAAATTATTCATACAAAATCTCAATGCTTTCGAAGAGAGAAATTATTCTTTGTACATTCATATTCTCTCACTATGTAAAGATGAAGGAAGCCTACATAAACATTTTCTGATCTAGTTGGTGATATTTAAATATGAAGATGTCTTCTCGACATTTAAGATTATTTTACTACTGCTACTCTACTATATAGAAGATCATCTATATCTGTCTGCTGCAATAGAAACCATGAGCTATACCTATTTCACAACAAATTTCATCTCATCTATTTTCTTTTTGAGTATCGTGTCTTGGTCTCAGTTGTGGTGGAGTGTCATCTTCTCAAGATAAGTTCTGGATATTTTGGTTTGTTATAAAGGAATCAAAAGGCCTTGTTAAACCCTTAATTGTAAGGTGTCAACTGCATATACTCAGTTGTGGACGGTCCTATGATAAAATTACTTACAATTGAAAATCACCATGATCATGGAGTAGAGAGTTGGTAGAGTGGACTAGGGGATTTCTGTGTCCCGAACCACTATATATCCTTGTGTTCTTTTCCATTATTTATTTCCACTACTCTCTTGACATTAATAGAGAAGTAAAGCATTGATTCATTTCAATAGGGACAATTTAATGTTGTAAAATTTTTTAAAAGGACATAATTTGCCCACCTCTTGTTTCTTTATCATGGATATCCTGACCTAACAATTTTTATCAAAGGTAGGGCTCTATTTATTTCCTTTGGCTCTAACACGATCGATTCAAAGATTCAGAAGAATAAAATTTTCAATCGAAAATTTTAGAGGAGGTAAGTCGATGATCTGTGGTCATTATTTTAATGGTGATAATTATGAATGTTAGAAATATTGCATGAATATCTATTTGAAAAATCTTTACTTTAATGTTTATATGAATATTTAAAACCTTATGAAATCCCTATAGAACTAGAAAAGTGGGATGATTCTAAGGATGATGAATATGATAATAATTCAGAAACCATGAATACAATTATATGCAGTCTTGGTCATGATGAATTTAACTGTGTTTCTCAGGGTGCTACTACCTATGAGATGTGGAAGACTATTACAGTTCCATATGAAGGAACTGACAATGTCAGACAACTAAGTTACAAAACTGCAAAACATAAATTTGACACATTTAGGATGCAGGAAAATGAGATAATCACCTAGATGAATAGAATATTAATAGAAATTGTTAATGTTGTTTCTACCTTGGGAACTCTAATTCCAAAACCAGATCAGGCGTTAAAGGAACATAGAGTTTCATCTTCTTATTGGAATGTGATTTAAGCTTCTATTTGAAAATCCACACCAGTTAAAGAAGTAAAGATGAAACAATTGATCGAAACCTTGATAATGTATGAAGAAAATATGCAAGTAGAAGCTAAAAATCATATTTCTATCAAAAAGGAAACAACTGCAATTAATGTTTCGATTGATAAATTTTCTGATTTAGATTTTAGGCATTCAAATTCAAGTGATGAGATTCCAAATCTGGCTAAATTTTATGGAACGTTTTATAAAAGGAGAAAAGATAAATTCAAGTTGAATAAAGAAAAAGAAGTCAGATACTACACGTGTAAAAATAAAGGTCATTTAAGACCTGATTTTCCTTTACTTAATTCACAAAGGAAATATAAATATAAAAAAAGAAAATAAACTCATGAAGGCTATTAGTAATTTATATGAAGATTCAAATAATGAATCTACTTCAAACTCTGAAGCTAAGATAGAAAATAAAAAGGTTAATTTTTTTCTTATGCCTCATATTGATGAAGTACAATCTTATTACTATGAATGTTCTAATTCCGAATGTTTTTATTATGATGAACTTAATAATATTTGTTTTATTCTTCAAGATATATTTGATTCTTTTAAGCATGAACATAAAAATATTAGAAAATGTTATGATGATATTTCAACTGATAATGAAATTTTTTCAAAATAGATTGGTGATTTATGATCAAATTCTACCAAATTTGGCGTGATCTGCATGAAACTAAAATTAAAGAATTATTGGTTGAAATAGATAAATTAAATAAATCTTCAATTATTCTTATTAAGGGACAAAATTATTTGAATGAAATTCATGGTAAAAATAAAAGTCACATAGGAATACTCAGTAATGGTAGTAATGGTGAAAAAGTAAACTGATATGAAAAATATTTTGTTCCTGGTTCAAAAAACAAAATCATGTCTACTATTAAATGTTTTCATTATGGTATTAATGGAAATTATTATAATGACTATTATTTAGAAAACCTAAATTTTGTGGTGTCAATCATGTTTATTATTCAAAATAATTATCTATCTTTAATTATAACATTTTTTATTAAAATAAACCTATTTGGTTACCTAAATAATTAATTGCTAACACTACTGGACCCAAAAGTATATGGGTACCCAATGACACTTGTATTTGATATATTGCAGGTATGCACCACTGAACGTCATCATTAAATCATCAAATTGATACTTGAAAAATTAGGGAATTTATTATATTCTTATTTCTTATTCTATTAAATAGAAACTTCATTAGAGAGGGAACATTTAATCCAGGAAGTATTTTATTTTCAATTTTAATATTTAATTTAAATGAACAAACTTTTTTATACAGGGGATAATTTTTTTGCGTTATATTTTATTTTTTTACATTTAACTATTTTTATGTTTAAACTATTACGTCTTTTTCACACTATTGTTTTATCAAATGAGTTAATTTGTAGATTTATTTTATTAATTAATGGCCATCAAACATTCTTTTATTATTTTATATAAATGGTTATCTTTCATTTAATCATGTCATTAATGTTTGACTATTTAAATTAATTGAAATTTCTAAATTAATCTCTTCTGTTTTTGATAAATTATTCTATTATTAGATTAAAATATTTTGGTCATTTATGACATACGTAATTTTTTTAATTAAATTATTTGAAAATATTTTAATTAAATCATTTAATTAAATTCTATGAAATTCATTTAATTTAGTTCTCTAAATTTTTAAATTAAATTCTTTGAAAATTATTTTATTTAAATTCGTTGAAAATATTTTAATTAATTTTTTTGAAAATTATTTAATTAAATTCTTTGAATTATTTTTAATGAAATTTTTTGAAAATTATTTTAATTAAATTCTTGGAAAATATTTTAATTAAATTCATTGAAAATATTTTAATTAAATTCTTTATAAATCATTTATTATTTTTATTATTTATTTATTTATTTAAAATATTTTATTTAAATTTCTTCAAAATCATTTATTTAAATTTTTTGAGTATCATAAATATTTATTTTTGGTCCTAGGGGGAATTATTTTAAATATTATATATGTGTTTAATTTGTTCAATATTATGTCATGAATTAAATGGTTTAACACACTCATTGCAATCCTTTGTTATTCATTGAATAATATTCTATATGTTTTCGTCACTCCTTGATTTTAAATTTTTATATTTTTAAGGATTCATAAATTTAAGTGGAGTTCATATTAGTGTATGTATTTAGAACATGTTTTGAAATAACTCATCTTTTTAATATTTTAAAAAATAATATTTTTTTTTCATCATCTTTTTAAATATTGAATATTTGAATATTTTTAATTTCTAATTTTAAATACCATAAAATTTATATTTAAAATTTTAAATACCTAAAAATTATCTTTTTTAAATTTTAAATGTTTTAAAAAAATTATTTTTCAAATTTTAAATACTAATTTTTTTTATTTTTCAAATTTTATATACATAAAAATTAATTATTTTTCAAATTTTATATACATAAATAATAATTTCATTAATTGAAAAAAATTAATATTTTTTTTAAAAATTATTTTTCAAATTATAAATATGTTAAAAAAATTTATCTATGAGGTTTTAAAAATATTAATTGGGGGAGGAAAATTTAGTTTTTAAAATTTCATTTTTTTTATTTTTATGTATTTATTTATATATTTTTACTTAAATATAAAATCCCAATTATTTATAAAAAAGGGTAAATATATTGTATTATTTAATTTACTCAAGATCATATCTTTATTATATTTACAAAAAGGGGGAGAAAAAGTTTGTAGTGCATTAAGGTTTTTTAATTTTAAAAAAGGGGGATATTGTTGAGTGGCTCCTTTGCAATCTCATTTTGATTTATTTTTTATAATTACTTCTACCCATAAAAATTTTTGTTTTCTAATTAATTTTTTATATGTATCAAATTTTGTATTTCAATGAATTTATTTTATATTTGAAGCAATAGTGATCAGATTCTTGTGGTTTTTATTCCGTTGGAATGATAAGAAAATTATCTTCATTTCAAATATTTAGTTCGTAATCCAATTCAATTTTTTCAATGGTGTAAAAACTCAATGAATTTTTCACAAGCTATTCCAGTGATATTGTAGTTTTCATCTTAATGTCAATTCGGAATTATGATGATATATCAAGAAAAATTGAACTAATTTATAGGAACATTATACCATTGGATAGTTAATGTAATTATATAAACATAATTATTTTATGTGGAAGTCTGTAAATGTTTTTTTGGTACTCTAAAAAATCATCGATGTTTCTAAAGTAGTTTTTGAATTGTATAGTGAAAAAAATTAAAAACCTATAGTATTTATTTTTCTGTAACTTTTATAGATGTCAGAATCACTCGGAACATGGGGGGATGGAAACCTAATAAGTTTATCTTAATTTCATCAGTTTAAATAAAAGGCTAAAAAATTTGTTTGGATGGTCAATAAATTATCCAGAATTGGGAATACAGTTTTCTAGAATGTTATTGCTTCAGTTTTCCAAAGATATTACAAGATGTTGAATTTAGATTGATTCTCATCTTGAATCATTGGAAAGATGTTTATATATACTAAAAATAAGACTTGCGGGACTAAGGCTGAATCTGATAATAAAGGGCTCACGAAAATTTAGTGAACTCAGAAGTTAAGTTGTTTCCATTTTATGGAAACATTGTTCATGCCCTATGTGGATAAACATAACATAAGGAATCAACCCTACGTTATACAGAACAATTCACATATAGATCAAAAACCTTGCGTCGAAGTTTATATTTACTATTTTAAACCCTATATTCAGGAAGTTGGACGTATGGTTAATCAATGATATGTTTGGGATTTTATACTGACAAAGATGAACGTATTGGTCATAATCCTTATGTTACTTTTTTGTCCCTACGTTACATGAAGATGAATGGATGGATAAGGAACCATACATTATAATGTTAAACCCTATGTTTGATATTTTTTCATTACATGAAGGAACCCTACATTTGACTGGTCAACGACATAATTTTATTTAAATATATTATCTGTGATTTCTATAACTGTCTCGATGGAAGTATATATCATTATAAATCTGTTTTGCGACCGATTCAAAGACTCACATGGAACATATTAAATCAATCCTAGTTATAAGGGACACTATGATTCTCTTTTAATAAATGAATATCAAATATTCATGATTTATTGTGCAGATATTTTCTTAAGAACTGTTTCGAATTTATTTAATGTGGTTTGAATGGATTTAAATAGGAGTTTTAAATTGTTCAATGATTCTATTATTATAGAGATATTATTGGAGGATTTATTCAAATTATTTTTAATTCATTTATCTGATATTTATTCTCCATGAATAAAGAGGCAACAATACTAAGATATTCGTGGGGATATTTATGAAGGTTATTAACTCAATTTATTTTGAGTATCATAAGGTAGAGGAATGTTTTTACAACAGTTAGATATTTATTCTCTATATATATCTCTCTATGGAAAGAAAATAATATACACAATAAAGAAATGTAAAGATGTGAATAGTCTATTAAAAATAAGGCGATGAAAATATTCATTGAAAAGCCTGACGCTTTTGAAGAGGGAAATTATTCTTTGTACATTCATATTCTCTCACTGTGTAAATATGAAAGAAGCCTACACAAGAATTTTCTGATATATTTTCTACTATTTAAATATGAAGAATTCTGGTTGACATTGAAGATTATTTTACGGCTACTACTGTGTTGTATTGAGGATCATCTATATCTATCAGTTGCTACTGCAACTGTGAGATAATACTATTTCACAATAAATTTCATTTCATCTATATTCTTTTTTAGTATCGGCTTCTCAGACTCAATCGTGGTGGAGTGTCAGCTTCTAAAACTAGGTTGTGGTTAGTTTGGTTCCCTATAAAAGAACCAGAAGGCCCAATAAAATCCTCATTTAGAAGGAGTCAACTTCCTGTACTTAGTTGTGGACAGTCTTATGATAAGAGGACCTACTAGTGAAAATCACCAAAGTTATGGAGTAGAGAATTGGTGGAGTGAACTAAGGGATTTTGGTTCCCCTAACCATTATACATCCTTGTGTTCTTTTCTATTATTTATTTATGTTTCTCTCCAAACTTTAAGAGATAAAGAAAAGACTGCCTCATTTCGAGAGGGACAATTTAATATTGTCAAGATTTTTAAAAGTAAAAAAATCAACCCCATCTTGTGTCTTCATCATAGAAATGCCAACCCAATAATTGGTATCCTTACAATCCATTTCTTGTATAAATTATGAGAGACCCCTTTCTCTATCATCTACCCATTTTACAATTTCTATTTGATGTCCTTATGCTGCTGAAGTTACACCAAAATTTCTATACCAAAATAATCATGTAAGTGAATACCATACCAATTTCTCCATCAAGGGTATTGACCTTTATGTACATGTACTTATTAATTGAGGAATTAAATTTATGTATTCTAAATATCTTTTTCGTAAAATAAATTATGACGCTTAATGAATCGATGTTGTATAATCTATGTGACACACTTATGCATGAAATGAAAGTATTAAGACGGGTGCACCCTGATAACATTCAAATGCATTGGGTAAAGAATAGTATCATGATACACCATGTGCAATGAGGGTTTACTCATGCTAATTCAAGTGTAATGAGGGTTTACTCATGATCTATGTGAAATGATCCTTGGATCATATTAATATCATGTTAAATGTTCTTTCCAAATCTCCACATTATGATAATCATGCTATATCATGCCTTTATGATCATGTTTCTCTTATGATCCATGAATATAACTATTTCATAACATGTATTGTATTCTTCATGTTATGCCTTGTGTAATTCCTAACTGGGATTTATAGCTCACCCTTTTCTTATGTATGTCCTCATGTTATCCCATGAAATTCTAAGTACAAAAGAATTTTGTGGTAACATAAAAGATTTTTTGAATAATGATGTTATATTTTATGTTCTATGTTGTTATATAATGTTCCTAATTTCCCACAACACTATACCCCTCGATCCTAAGAGTTGCCTTAAGTAGATTTTTATGTAATAAATCATGTCTAAGTGTTTAATAAAGAGTCGGGTTGTTATAAATTATTTAGGAATATATTTCAATATTAATTAGGTTTCTTACATTTCCATCTATGGGGATAAACCTTGATAACTCTATGATTTCACATTTATAAATTAGAGAAGCAATTATTCCAATACTTGGTAGAAGAAGCTTCACATGACTAGTTACACCAAAAACATGGTTCACATTAAAAAGGGAATCACCACTCAAGGAAAATATAACCAATGACCATAAGAATCAATGACTCCAAGGGATGTGATTCAATAGTTCCAGTATTGAGAGGATGTAACCAAGAATTAATGAATTTAAAGACCTTCAATTTTTAGTCAACTTTTATGGGATGATAAAAAAAATTCGATTACAAAATATTTGATTCTAACAATCATAGAAATCATTAAAATCAAAGCACAAGGATGTGTTTACAGCCTCAACCATCTTATTAAATCAAGGCTATAATTATCCTTGATGAATCATCCTTTTAAGTCCCTTGACCCACCCTTCCAAAATACCTACAAAGACATTTACATTAAACTACCATAAACTCCAAGTAGGTGGTTTCACATATCATAATTTACTATTTAGATGAAATCATCACATTGTTGAATTCCCCAAAAATCTATTTAACATAGCTGATCAAGCCACGTAGCATATTCTTGTAGCTAATCTATCTAAATAGCCTATTCACATATTCTATTTCTCATTTATCTGATCGTTCACATAGCTAATCCAACCACGTAGCTGATTCACATAGCTAATCCATACATATAACTGATTCACATAGCTGATCGCTCACATTGATGATCTATCACATAGCTAATTTCTCCACATAGCTGATGGAACCACGTAGATAATTTCTTTACATAGTTGATGGATCCACATAGCCAATTTTACATACCATTAATAGAATATTCATGATGTGAAATCCTTATAGGTCGTGAACCCTCAATGTTTCCAGATTTTAGAATAAAAACATCTTCAGACCCACTATAAGCATACTCCAAGAACCATAGGATTTTGAAACATGAAATTGTTCAGCCTAGATGAATCTAGGCCCTTAAATTAGATACCTCCCAAAAAAATTATCCTCCTCGAGAATCCAAAACCAACCCGGTGATAAAACCAAAAGGGTTTGTCTGAATAATCACCTGATGAGATACCTATCATTGATCTCGCCATCATATGAGATCATACACATCATTAGAGGAAACAATCATAAACCTAAACAATAACATCAACTAGCTTCTGAACAATATTCTAGGGTAGATACCTCTCAAACTAGAGCAAGGTTACTAACAAGAAATAATAGGGAACCATCTCATAAACCAGAAAGGACAACACCCACAAGAGTACAATGTTACAAGTGAAGAGATATATATATTAAAGGTTCAGGTAATGAGGGCTCATATGTGACTCAAGTTCCGATTTACTCTCCTCCATGCCATCATTCATCCTTAAGACATGAACCAAGGGAATAAAACACCCATGTAACACCTTCTCTTGGAGGTCCAAGATCTCCATGGGCCTCTCTTTGAATTTCATATCATCTTCAAAATAGATCTCGCCCCAATTGATGTCATGAATGTCCTCATGATGATAATGATGAAGCCACAACACATGAAGTTTTTTATCATTATCATATATGGGATAAATTCTATCAAATATTCCATATCTCCAACATGAGCTGATACCTTGAAAATCCCAACAAACCATGAAGAAAGCTTATTCACATGACCAAAAATTCACTGCCCACAATGAGGAGTTACCTTCAAGAACACTTTATCTCCAATATAAAAAGCCAAAGACATCCTCCTATGATTATAATATAATTTTTGATGATCTATAACTTCCTTTATCCTCTTATAATATACATGAACCATCTATGTTGTATTCTATTCAAGTTTCATTTTGAGAATTTTTGCATCTCCAACCCCGGTATAGAACAACAAGTAATTGGAATTTTTTTTATACAAATATTAAAAAATATTCCATACCAATGGTGTAGTAGAAAATATTATTGTATGTAAACTCAACCAAGGGTAGTTACCTCATCTAAGAACCTACAAAACACAGAAGACAAGATTGTAACATGTCCTGATGTGTTTGGATAGTCTACTCTATCTGACCATTCATTTATGGATGAAACGTATTGTTAAGTCATAAATAAGAGAAAAAATAATTATGGAGACCTATTAACACCCTAGAGGAAAAATGGGGATCCCTATAATATATGATGAACCATGGGACTCTATGGAGTCACACAACCTCTTCCAGATACTACCTTGACAAAAACTCTACTATGATCGACTCCCTGATCACTATAAAGTGGGATGATTTCATTAAATGATACAATATCAGTCATATATAATCATAGCCTCCATTATATTGAGATATACTTGTAATTAAGTCCATCGAATTTTCCTCCCACTTTCATTAGGAAACATATAATGGTGAGAGAAAACCACCAATAACATGGTTCTTGACTTTAACTTTCTCATAGAATAAAAATTGAGAAAACACTATGAAACTACATGGTTCAACCCAAGATCATGGGTAGAATAATTATTTTCTTGGGGACATAACTTATGAGAACCACATGAAACAACTGATATCTGGTATATTGGAACACATTCCAAGACAATATAAAAAATCATTATAGAAAACCACATACTAAACTCCCTTTTCTGGGAAAATGACTAGAGCACTAACTAAATTCACTATTAGATGCTCAAAATATACCCGACACTGGTCAGTCTACATGAATTCCTAATTCTTCTAGTTTAAGGATGTCATAGGATTCTAAAATTGAATGAAATTGGATATGAACCACCTGTAATAACCTACAAGATCAATAAAACTTTGTACCTCTTCCACTATCTTGGTGTGATAAAGAAATACCCACCCCTATCTTTGAATGTTACATTAGTAATCCCTAATGGGACACAAGATTACCCATGAAACAGACTTTATGATCCCAGAACTCACACTTCAATAACATCCCACATGGGTACTTGTGACAAAGAACTCAAAAAACAACACATATATTTTGTACATGATCCACCTAAAATATGGAGTACACAAGGATTTCATCGATCAAAACTACTATGAACTTATCTAGGAACTCTATGAAGAATATCATTCATCAACCCCATTAACACAGGTGGAGTATTCATCACACCAAATGACATCACAAAGAACTTGTAATGCCTATGACAAAAATGGAAAGTAGTCTTCTATATATCCACACTTGTCACCTAATTCTGTTAATATCCTAACTAAAAATAAAATTTTAAGAAGAAAATGGATCCCTTTAGTTGATCAAACAAATCTCCATTCCATGTAAGAGGATACGTGTTCTTCTATGTCACTTGTTTAAAGATAAAATAGTATATAAAAAGCTGAAAACTACCATTGACCTTCATTATGAAAAAACTGGTGCAACCCATGGTGGAACACTCTGCAAAAAAACCTCACTATAATATATCATCAAGCTATACTTGAAACTATCACAACTAAGAAGGTGATTCCCTATACGGAGACATCGATATAGGAAACACGCCTGGCTATAGCTCGATCTCAATTCAATCTCCCTTAGAGGGGGTAATGCTATGAACTCCTTTGGAAGGACATCAAGGTATTCTTCTATAACCCAAGAAAAAATTGACTGTTAAACATATGAAAAACTCAACATCAGCTCAGATATAAAGTAAGATAAGGAAAAACGAGTCCTCTAACCCATCAAAGGGACTCTATCACCAAGAATGCCATTGTATCTCTATAAAAATCCTAGAAAAAACATACCTTCATAAGAAATCAATGATATCCACCCCTGAATACAACCAATATATGCCTATAATGGTGTCATATGGTTGTATTAGTAAAAATATAAAATATCCCCAAGAGGGATATTTCCACGGCACTAACTCACAGTCTCTACATACTTTATATATGTCAGATTGATCTCCTACTATCATAGTAAATGCCAAGGGAACTAGAAGACACTCTTCTTCTCATCCAAAACATAGATGAGGGTAGTTGACATAAAGGAGTGCAACACTCCAAAATAAAAACTCACACAATTGTGTAGAAAAAAAAAGAGAAAGGGTTACCTTGAACAATGTCTACATCACCCAATACTAAAAATTCTAAAGCATTAAGCTGACCACAACTGTCTCCAAAAACTCACTAACCCTGCTGATGGCCCCTTCCAAGGTCACACTCTACATTCAAAGGATGAGGAATGTATCTGGTCTATATTCTTCTTGCCTCATATCCTTTTTTATCCTAAAATGGAACACCCTTCTGTTGCTACCTTGACTGAAACTAGATTAACAAAGGAATCTGAAGAAGAACATTTGGAGCACACTGATTGCTCAGAATGGCTAGGAACTGTAATCATTGATGAACTTGGCATGTATAAGGAAAACAGGCATATAATCCCTTAACATAGGTATGTGAGCTTCTCCCACTAGATAAAATATGTAATGAGGTTTGGGAATTACCCCCACCTAACTAAAAACTCTTCTGTCGAAGTAACTAGGAGCACCTAAACCACAAATCTAATTTAGGAAGAATCCTAAAGATTCCGCTCTCATGATGATCTAATTCTAGCTGACATCCTCTCAATAAACACTACTCTTGTTAGCACATCAACATATGTATTCAACATAAATAGGGATACCTAGTATTGTATATATAGATACAATGCCTCCTCAAAATTCCTTCCCCTATCCTTCTCATATGAAAAAAATATGAATAATTTTGTAGAAGGGTCCTATAATGGATTCCAAAATCTCACAAGATAGAAATCCCCTATAAAAGTGCAAGAATCTCCAAGTGAATAGAAAAATTTATGGTCGAATAAAGGAACTATGCTCAAAACTGGTTTTGGAACATTCGACATGAGACTATTTATTCCCCATGATCCCCAAGGAATAAGAACCATTACTTATTTTCTATTCTATGCATCATCATCATAACTAATGAAACCTAGTTCTTCTTTAGAGTAATAATCAAATTGAAAGGTATATCAATCTCCTCCAACCATTATTCTGTGATTTAATATGTAGAGACTTGGGTTTTGGCCCTGTAATACTTTGGAATATTTCTATGAATAATTCCAGAGCTAGGCGCGAAGATGGTGTGCGATTCCAAGGCCCGGTGTGCCTGGAATAAATATTATAAAAATATTAAGTATTTTTATAATATGAACATGTTGGGGGGGTGTGATATATCCTAAATGGTAGCTTAGAATGAGAATATGATGGCACCGTTGCATCCAGAATGTGCCGTTTACCCTAGGTGAGGTGTACACTTTGCTGGCGCGGGCCTGCTATGGAAAATTCCACCAGGAGCGCTTTCGTAAATAAGTGGAAAAGTTTAGTTGTGAGCGTCGGATCGAAGAACTTCTGAATGGAGTCACGGATCAAAAATCTGAGCCCACCGTTGCATTGAGAACTCCGTGTTTACCCTAAGGGTGACCTTACTTTCGTCTTCTTCAGGCATCGGGTAGAGGCGCATCGGGAGTCGGAGAGAAAAAAAATATAGTTCTCTTTCTCCCCCCTCCTTCTTCACCTATACGCGCAGCGGCGGCCTCCTCCTCTCGATCTCTATCTTCTCCTACGAGGTGGAAATGGCGGATCGAAGGTGGAGTCGACGGCAGCGGTGCTCGGTTCGAGTGTAGAAGCGTCGGCGTTCCGCCCGCAGGTAGGTGATTGAGTTTTTCAGCCCATTCCCCGCTTTAACCTTTGTTTTTGTTCAATTGTACCGTCGGACTGTCGTTTGGAGACCACAAATTTATAGATCTGGTCTCGGGGTTCCGAAACCATCTCCGGAAGGAATTTTCGACCACCAGATCATTTTCTGATGGTCCGTGGTCGATCCCTGCCGGCAAGTCCGGATTATGGTGAGGCGGCGGGGTCTGTGGTGGTCCAGCAAGGGGCTGGTGGCGGTGCGATGGTTTGGCGACGGAACGCCGCGCAGGCGGCGACGGAGGAGGCTGGTCGTTCGGCCGGCCGGGTGGAGGTCACTGGAGCAAGCGACGGGGGTCGCGACGCGTGACCCCGGCGGAGAAAAAGACCTGACTTCGGCAGGTCTTCATGCGAACAATGATCGGCCAAGCTAGGCCGATCGGCACAGCTGAGCCATGACCGGTTCAGGCTGGCCGGACTGGCCAGGCTGGGCCGGTCCGGCCAGTTTTTGTCCGGGGGTTCTTAAAACCCTCGCGGTTTGAAAACCAGAAGTCTGAATCATGTGCTGTCTACGACGACGCAACCTTGGGGATAGGGAAAACCCTACAGTGTGGGTTTTTGGGTTTAAAGTTTCGAGATTGTGACCCATGAGTTAGAAACGTCGTATAAAATAAAAATAGTTTATTATTTTACGACTTTGGGTCGTTGTAACTTTTACCGGGAGCGTCTGAATGATGTGTCGTCAGTGGCGTTGAGACCCTGATGGTATGAGGGACTTTTTAAGATTGTTTCTAGGTGTTGGGACTGAGAATGGGGTGCGGGCCCCATGGGGCTGGGTTTTGGTTTTTGCGGGGAAACGCAGCTTTCGCAGTAGGAGTCTGATTTTGGCTGATGAATAGTCGATCTTGTGTGATTTTTCGATAGGATATCAATGGTGCGACCTGTTAGAAGAGTTTTAGAGTTGAGGTGTGGGCCCCGCCCGTGCTGACTTCGGTGAATAGTACCTTTTCCACCGGGTGTATGTTTCAGACGAAAGAATAGACAATTCCGTGTGCTTTTCCAATGGGATCGTCGTGGAATGATCCTCTTGATGAGTTTCGAGATTGTTGAGTGGGCCCCGTACGAGCAAGCTATGGTGAATAGTACCATTTTCACCGGTTGTCTCTTTCGGGTGAGTAAATAGCATATCCTGTGTGTTTTTCTGCGTGGATCGCGACGGTGGCCTCGGTATCGGCCTTAGTGCTATGCAGTGTGGTGTTGTTGTGGGTCGTTCGAGTTAGCGACATTTGGACAAGCAATGGTTGAGGGTACTACCTTGGTTCATTCCCACGAGGGTTTGCACGACATCACAACTCTAGTATATGCTTGTGATCCTCTCGACGAGATGATTAATTTATTAGAGTTATGGCATCACTCTGGTGGGCCCAGAGTGGGATCCTCTAGCATCGTTTCTCTAGATCAGGTTCATGGTATCGCTGTGACCGCTTATTCACATGCAGCGATCCCATATCTAACAGGTTAAATTCGTAGGGTTTGTGGCATCATCGGGAACATGTTCCTCTATACAGTGGGCTGTGTTTAGTAGGGTTGCAGTATTGTTGGGTATATGATCCCTTACATAGCGTGTGTTTTTGATAGGGTTGTGTCATTGTCAGTTCGATCCCCTACAGCGCGAGATGTACCAGATTGGGTTCGGGTATCGTCGTGACCACCTTTATGCAGGCGATGATCCTCTATTATAGTGATGTGTTTCTACGATATCCATATTGGGTTGTGGTATCCCCCAGTAGATCCTGGGAGTGATCCCCTATCTGTGAGATCTTCATATACCATTATGGGTTATGGAATCCCCTAGAAGACCCTAGGAGCGATCCCCTATCTGAGGAGTTTGGTGTTTTTTATGTTTCAGAAAGGTTTCCTCAGTGAATATATCTGACGAGGTTGATCTCTTGAGTGAGCGTCTTAGAGGTTAGTGAGAAATCTGATTGAGTGTATCTCTTCGAAGAGTGTGATATGGGATGACAGTGATTGTGGAATGTGCTCTCCTGGTTGTGGAAAGTTGATGGCGATGAGGTCGGTACCTCTTGTGGTTTGGTTCATGAGTTGAGTATATCTTGATTTTTCAAGGTGTATGTATGGTCATACACCTGATATGAGCTGACTAGTTGTGTTTAGACGAGGATGGTCACGAGATGGAGTTTCTCTCTTGTTTGGGTTCCATCTGGCTGGGTTGAGGGGACGGTTGCCTTTCACTCTCTCTCTTTTGTTTGGGGTTTTTGGGGTGCCTACTAAGTATGTTTATAGTCACCCCTGCACGAGATTTTCCCACACATGTTTGTGTCTTGTGCAGATCACAGGCCTTTCGACGGAGTCCCAGGAGGACCCGGAGCAGTAGGAGTTAAGTGAGCGAGACTGACCGAGGCGTTTACCGGTGTGGTGCCGAGGGAGCTTTCCGGCGGGAGTTTGTGGCAGTGTTCCCCTTCTTCAGAGCTGGTTGGACATGCTTTGTAGTTTTCTTTTGGTGGGCCCTATTTTTCCCTTTTTATACTTCTATTTTACTCTGGATGTGGGATAGTTGTATGCATTCATTTACTTTTCAGTTATATATCTCTGCATTGTTTCATGGAGGTGTAAGTTTGTGCGTTTGTAAAGGTACCTTAGGCTAATGCGTCCCATGTTTGTGATAGCCTACTTGGCGCTAGACTCCAGCCCCTGGCCTATTGGAGGCGGGATTGGGGAGTCGCGGCTTGAGCCCCGTTAGGTCGGGTCATGAAAGAAAAAAAAATACCTCATACTTTGATAGTTTCAAGCATTGAAACTCTCAAATTTTCCACCTCTGAGTGTCATCATCTTCGACCTCTACTATGCGGTGATTTTCTCGAACACCCTACTAAACATATTTAACACAAAGCTGATGAGGTCATTGACCTAGATCCATGCCTAAAAAAATAAAAAACTATTACCACTCACACACCTAGAATATTTAATACTTAACATTAATTAATAAATAATTTTATTATTTTTTAATGTTTTAACCTATCTCAAGGTCAACCCAATTCAAACATAGGTGAAAAGAAGAATGTATTATTATCCTTTCCTTATTCTCTACCCTACAACTAGTATCACATTATTTGGTAGGATTAGTAAACTTAATGTTTCATTTATCAGATCATAGTGGGACCTAAATACCTATATCTTAGCTGATCGCTTATGTTTACATCACTCACTAAACTAAGTTGGCATCGTTTCCCTACCATGTACCTATCTCCAAAATCAATCATATCCCTCAACCTGATCCTATGCTACCACTCTATCATGACCCCTCCCCCCAAAGTGTACCCCTCCTGGGTTGACATTGAGAGGAGGGAGATGGTGATATCATGTGTCTTGTCTCCGGTAAGCCCCATGTTGGTGACTAGAACCAAAGGTATAATAAACATACATATGGGGGTATTACCCTATGAAAGAACACGAAAAGGAGGGTGATAATATATATACATACATCAACAACTTCTCATACATATATATAATGAAAAACCCTATTAAAGTAAAAAATGCATTACAGTACTAAACAATTAAAAGAAGAACTACAAGTACCAAAAAGGTAAAGATGTTAGTGACTAACGAATCCCAAAAAGCTCCAACAAAACCAGAAGGTATTAACATCCAACCCAATATCCAAAATAATTTGAATGTAATAAAAAATATATTATATATATAGTTCGATCATAAAATTACACTTAGTAGGGTCATCCCCAATGTCTTGTGGAAATGAGAATGAAATCATGCTAAATAACCATGAACAACAGTGAAACAAACTCATAAACTAAACATGCATACTAAAATATTAGCCTCACCATGGATAAATGTCTCCAAGTATCAAATAAAAGAGGTTATATAATATAATAATGAAACATCAAGTGTACCCAGCCCCCAATTCCCATCTGGTTTTCCGCTCTTCCCCAACATTGCAAATCATGGGTCATCTCGCTCCAAAACAACATATCCCAAAGACACCTAGGAAAGGTATCACAACCTACACCTCATGCATCACATCATAACATCATCCCATATCACGTCACCATATATAGTAACCAATATGTTTTTGAGGATCCATTATAGGTCGTATGACATGTATCATATATCGAGTATAATAACTCAAGCTATCGCAACCCATACACCAAGTAAGTACCTCAAGCCATCACAACATATACAAGTCATACCTATAATAATCATTTAGAGATTATATCTAAGGATACATGTGTATGAAAAACCACAAGCCATCACATCCCTCTAAACAGATATATGGTGAGAATAACTATCATGTATACAAGAACAAGTAACTACCAAGAGAAGAGAGCAGGTCTACAGTGGGTAGTCAGTTATATGTCCTCTTATCATGATGTTGGAAAAAACACCCTCCCAAATTTCACTGGGTGTTAGTCACCCTATCCAACATTGGTGGGCTATCGAATGAAATAAAAAAATATATAGGATATAATATATCTCAAAAACATAAAATTTGAATAACCAATTTTTAGACTTAGCTGTAGCTAGCTTCACTCGAAATCCTGACTTATATTGTTAAGACTAGATATCATATATGTATAGTAGAATTTAAAAAGGTATATTAAATTAATTATTTTCATTAAAAATCATTTTAACGTAATTTATAAACTATTCATTAATTAAAAAACAAACTTATTCTATATTACCTTACATTAATCATTAGAGTAAATTTTATTCCTTTTGAGTATAATCCAAACTGACTCCACAGTTTCTCAAGAGTAATATATTTTAAGCATTTTCATCCCATCATTACCAAACCCATGGGTTAAAAATTATTTTTTCATTATCAACAACACTATATAAACATGTTAATCTAGAAAAAAAATCTCAAGATACCACCAAAAAGTAACATGCAGCCATGTATATCGACCCACCTTAAGCAGTGGGGAAAGGAATGCAGATAAAACAAGAAACCCAACTATCAAACATCAAACAAAATATTTTCAAGAAATAATCTAGTCTTTTAATATCAAAAGGTAATCCCATATTAAATTCCTTCTACCATATCTGGTTTTATCCCTCACACCCACATGCATAGCTCAATGCAATCTCTCCATCACATGTATCAACTACTGCAACATCATCTAAGCCTCCCTACCCACATCACATCATCCATACCAAGATCAACCATTTGAGAGTAATATCACATAAAGATCACATCACAAAAGTAGTAGAAAAAAATAATATCCAATAAGAAAATCTAGGCCTTAAAACATGGCATCTAGAATTTTCATAAAAATGATCTCTCATGACTTCAATATAAGGCTCTCAGTTTTCTCTAGAAGGTAGGAAACTAAGATAATAGAAATTATCTTTATATCAGAATTGATTCTAATTCCATATAGAATTTATTGATTCCTTATTAAATTATTAAATCTCTGAAAAATATAAGGCATTAGGCTATAAAATAGAATAAATTAATTTAAATATGTTTCAATGAATACAATCCAGTTTCAAAAAACATATGGAACTACAATTCATTAAGACAAATTTACCTCTTTTAATAAACAAAAATTAGCATACATAACATTATTTATAAAATTTCATCAACACATGGAATTAAATTTTCAATAAAATATGAATACTTGCATCAGTTTGATCATTATAAAATTACAGTAAACACCAGATTCATTATACATCCATCATTGCTCCGCAATTAATTAATTATCCATTAATTATTGATTTAAATTATTTACCATTTTCCATAAATAATATAAACTAAATCATAACAATGTTTTCTGGAAATCATAGAATATAGAGCACACTATCTAGAAAAATGAGAAAAGAATTATTATCACAAAATAAATCAACAACAAAAACATGTGATCTCTAACCAATTATTAATTATTCTAGTTTAATAATCATTAGTTCAATTAACCTAACATATAATTAGATAAACCATACTATCTATATAATTTTAAATAATTAAATAGGAGATGAAATGAACCCGCTTTTTAGAAGAAGATGATTCACGCCAGTTGCTGCACCAAAAAAAGGGGGGCGCGAAAGAGGGAATCATCCTTGGAGGAAACATGAACCAATAATAGTAAGATTCCATTACTCCATGTAATGGGATTAACAACACCTACCCTCAAAATGAATAAACTATAAGGAAACAAAGGGAAGGAACTTGTTTTTCTAGTCAATAGATACATGATGATCATAAATTTTAGATAAAAAAATATTTAATTCCAACAATTACAGATCTCATTAAACTCAACATGAAAGGATGTGTTTACATCCATGAACATATCCTAAAATAAAGGATATAATTATCCTTGAATAATAAACCTTTTAGGGCCCTTTATTCATGCCACCGAAAGACTCGTTTGGTCGATTTAATAAAACTAGTAGAAACTCCACATTGGAAATTTCATGTAACTGAATTCCCCATGTAGCTGTTTCACGTAGCTAATCCAAGCACATATCAAATTTACATATCCAATACAAACACATAGTGGATTCACATAGTCTACCGCGCATGTAGTTGATCCATCCACATTGCCAATTCATATAGCCAATCAATCTAAGTAGTCGATTCATATAGTCGATCTCTCATGTATTCGATCACTCACATAAATGATTGATCCATGTTATATATTTCTCTGTGTAGAATATTTCTCCATGTAACTGATGTCTCTATGTAGCTGATGTGACTGACTGTGAATCACACATTAATGATGTGAAATACTTACATAGTGTGAATCCTTCTAATTTCTATCCATTAGTAGACTAGCACCTCAATGCCCTCTCTAGGACTCATATGATCTCTATAATACTGGGAAACATGAAAAGGTTTGGACTAGATGGTTCTAGAACCTTACATAAATTTCATCTCCTTGATATCTTGTGATTCACACAAAACTCGGTTTAAATGAGACAAGATACTAATTTTTAATATTATTTTTTAAAAATGACTGTTATAACCAAGCCATTAAGTTAATAGGTATGAATATTAGTAACTAAATTATAAATTTTTTATATTTTACCCATTTATAAAATAAATTCAATGGTTATCTATTTATTATAATTAAAATAAGAATCATTTGAAAGTAAATGAAATGTTTTCTAAAAAATTACATTTTTCTAAAAGGTGGTTTAATGACACTTTGTGAACATATTTTATAATTAATTTTTACCCCGAGTTGAAAATTTATTTCAAATAATATATTAATTTTTGAAATCAATATATCAAAATTATCTTAGGATGAATATTTGGGATTTTCTAAAAAGATTTATTTTTTGACAAATAGTTAAAATTACTTTATTTTAAATAAAAACTGCCAATTAATTTAAATTTTTTATAAAGTTAAATAAAAATTTTAATTGGTTTTAAATTAATATTAGTTAAATTATATTAAAACTTAACAAATTTAGGTCATTTGAATCAATTTCATATTGAATTTGGATATTAAAAGTTCGATTATTATGAGAATTTTCTTTCTGAAAAACCGTTTTTATCGCATATGTTAGTATAATTTTAAATTGAATTCTGACACTTATATGAATTGTATTTGAAAAAATGGATTCAATGTTTAAAATAATCAAAAAAATTATTATATAATAATGTTAACTTAATTTTTGTGCAAAATTAATAGTCAAAAAAGTAAAAATTTATCATCACAGTTAAAGAAAAAACTGATTGACGGGGGGGTTATACTGGGAAGATGAGGACTAAAAATTACACAAAACTTCTTTATCACTAATTTTTTGGAATATATTAGTCCTTATAATGTCTAAGTGTCTATAATAGTCCATTTTATATTCTTCTTCATGTGAAAAACCTTAGTACACCTTTTTTTGAAAATTAAAATTGTACCACTCACCTCAATTATAAAAGGCTAACATCTCTCAAATCCTATTCACACCTCCAAGCCCCATTGATTTGGAAGAAACCTAAATCAAAAATTCTTTCTTACCACATATCATTATGGAATCATTATTTTTTCATAAATTTATTCTAAAAATCCTTATGGGGAAAACAAAAGAAGTTATTTGAAGAAGATGTAACGTCCCTAATAGAGTGTTTTATTTTATTTCTTCCTCAACCTCATTGAATTATTATTATAAAATGTAGACATAATAACCTAATTATATTCCATATAATAATATATTTTTAATATAATAACCTTAATCCTTCTCTTATTACATTAAATGGGTTACAAAGTCATCATTCATGTGTCTAGCAGACTACAGCCTTGCGAACAGATGTTAGTCGTTTTCTATTACCACCTTTCAAGAATGGATGAAATTATGAATTTATAATTTTTATATGATATTTATGATATAAATATAATTTTATAATTTTTATATCACATATTCCTTGTTACTTTCCAATCCTTGAGGGGAAAGATAATGTCGCTCATGTGTATGGTGGACTACCACCTCACAAGGTGATGTGATTCGTTTTCACTTGAGCTTTACATGGAAGGGGGTATGGATAAAAGTTAAGGAATATATGTGATATTTTTTATCTAAAAATACTTATAGAAATATAATATAACATCTAACTTCTCACCTTCCAATCCATTGGAAAACAATGACGTTGGTCCTGCGTATGTGTGCACTACCTCCTCCACGTAGTAATATGAAATGTTTTTCATTTTATATTTATATGGATTGTAATAAGGATGGAATTTATTAATATAAATTATATATATATATAATATTATTTATTATATAAAGATTAATTAATATTTATTTTACTTTCCTTTCCTCTATCGAGAAGGTTGGAAATAATGTTCTTCTATATGTACGACCTACGATCTCCATGAATGGTGTAATCCATTTCCAATATCTAACATTTATAGATTGAACTAAATACATATATAAGGAATTTAAATTATATTTATATCATTTTTAAAATTATTGAGATTATGTAACCATGATCAAATAAAAAAAAAATTTACCGTACGAAAACATAGATGAATGATGAAATAATTATCTCTCAAAATAGCGATTTTAAGAGAGTTAGTAATAAACAAGTGATAAATTATAATTATAGGATAATATATGATATTATAGATATGATTATGTTTCTATTATAAATTAATAACATGATTAAAACCATTATAAATGAGGTGCAAATATGTACGAATGAAAGCAGGCCTAAGGTAAGGGTTTCTAGCCTCAATTTTACTTCAGTGAGACATATTCCATATTCACCATTTATTTCCACTATATGGTGTATATAAAGCCCATATTAAATTTTAAATCATGAATATATTTATCTTAATGGTATTTAATGTTTCCTATGATGTAATTTCTTTTAAAATGGTTCTAATTAATAAGTTACCCAAGTGGTAATGGTTTATTTCACAATCTCATCATTGTCCGGGATTGTTTATGTTTATATCTCTGTTGGGGGAATTATTTGATATTTATATCCTAAATAAATATAAAATATTGACCTCTAGTTATTCATTAAATTTTCTCATGTAAAAATACCATTTTACCAATCATTCGTACTTGAAATGATTCATAAAATGTGTATTTTAAAAATATAACATTATTTCCCTCTTCGGTCAAAAATCCTTTTTCATCAAAATCCATGTTTTCAAAAAATGTATCAAAATATTTCTAACCCTTAAAAAATTATTTATGAAATAATTTTTTTACTATTTTTTAATTTTTAAAAATTTTTTTGAAAGGAATATTCCTTCCATTTTAAAATAATTCTTACTTGTATTTTACCAAAAATGTGAAAGAAATATTTTTTTATTGTGTCCGACATGAATAGAATTTTCTACCATCATGACCAATCAATGTTTTAAAGGTTATATTATAATATTTAAAAGGTTGTTTTAAAATTAAATTATTTATAAAAAGTTCTGTGTGTTTTTTAAATGGTGATTTTCAAAATGAAAAATCTATCTTCCTTAAGAATGATTTTAATAATCTTTTAATAGTGTTTCCCTTCATCAATATCATCAACCAATAATTGTACTTATGATATATTGGGGATATGGTTTTTTATACCATCCTAAATCTTAATTTGGATGGTTTATGATCTATTTGACTAAGTATATATGAATTTATTACCATTCACCATATTAATATATATGGTTTATTATTATGTTTATTTGATTAGGGTAGGTATCATGATTACATATGTTAGTTTTTCAATATAAATGTGTATTTTTATTATGTTTCCCCACATTAATATGATTAATTCATTGCGATTTGTATGTGAATGGTGGCATGGTTATAGATAGCCCCTCGATGCATCAGTATGTATCATGAGAAAAATTAGATTTGGTTTTGGACAAGGCCTTACCTATTTATTTAGATGTCTTAGAACAAGGCCTCGATGGTATGTTTTTGATGTCCAAGATTATTAATTCCATCATTATGTTTTTATTTATTGATATTCCATGTGATTATTTGACTTGTTATAATATACATGGTTAGGTTTTGAAGATCATGTGATTACTTATATGTAATTATATTATTATCATTTATTACTACCATATTATTCTCATGTTATTGATTAAATTACATGTGTATCAGTTATTTACATATCCATATTAATTATTCCTTATTTATTAATAGCTTATAATGTATGCTTACCCTTACTCAATATTTTTTATCACCCATTTTATATGTTTTAATTTCCACAGGATACCAGGAAGTGTATTTTGATTGATATGCAGAGGTATACTATGAGGAAAAATGGATTTCTAAAAGATAATACTTGGCGTACTTTATGTTTTTAATTGTAATAGTAGTTTTAATTATTTTTCTTATTTAAAAATACTTCTAAACTATTATATCCTTTGTGGTGTGATTTCTCATATCTATTCCAATATAATAATGTATACATTGACACCAAGCTACTAGGTTCGGGGTCTCAACATTCTCACTAAATTTTTAGACTATATAGCTACTCATTTATTGGACATGAGTTTTGATGTACATTATAATAACCTAGTCTCCAGAAACCCAGATTTTGTAGTTATATTATATTATTGATATGTAAAACATGAGTTTCAATTGGATCCAAAATATTAGTTGTATAATTATAATAAATACATCCATATTTTTCACATTTCATTTGTTAATATAAAGTACATCATAAAAACCATGATAAAATTATTATCTCTTCAATAAGTTATATTAAAACTACATATAGTTCTCATCTAGATTTATCAGGGGAAGGAAAATAAATAAGGTTGATCTCAGATGCTCAGTTAGGATTATCATATAATAAAAGATATCATTAAATTGAAATAGGAGATATAGAATGAATAAATAATCAACATGAATCCACAGTCAACTAAAATTGAGGGAATAATATATCAATATAAATAAATTCAAACATTTATAATAAGAATCATTTATCACATACTGATAGAGTGTATAATTATACACATCATAAAATGTTATCAAGGGCTTATGAAAAGACACAATACTGATTTGGGGATAGTTATACACCAAAACCAAAGAAGTTTTTTCTTGTGATAAATTCCAATACATTAAGGATATATATATATTTGAGCCCCAAAAATCATATAATAATGTCAAATTCATTAACTATAGGATTTAACAAGACATTTTATACCATTACCCAGAAAAAATAAGGCTAAATAAAATTTTGGTAATCTAATTAATGAAAAATATGTTAAAAAATACATCATAATTCAATAGAATAATTTTGTTTTTAGGATAACATCCTTTAATCAATATAGAAGTTGGGTGTATTGAAAATGTAACTAGAAGTACCATTATTAACGTAATATATTTTGGAGAGTGTATTCAATATACTAGGATATCCAATTAAGATTGTAATTGTGTTAAATATTTTTCATTGATAGGGGATCCATAAAATGGTTATAAAAAATCCTTTACCCAAGATAATAATGTGTGTGTGAATATTAAAAACCATATCCCCTAAGAGTTTCTAGTTAAGTGCACAATATTAGGACCACACATAATGCATCAGAGTGATGAGCGAGTTAATGCTCAAATGATCTTTTTTATGGAGATTAAACCAAGGTGAATCTATGAAATAACCCTTATCCAAATGCTATTATCCAAATAGGTATGTATTTACCATGAAACTACACACACTTTTACTTTACCAAAACATTGGATGTTTTTTTCTACTATTGAAAAGATTAAGTTTAATTATATTTGGTAACTCTAAAATCATAAGAATATGAGGAAGGGATTAAAAAATAGACTCATAAATCCCTTTAAATTCAAGAATAGAATGGTAATATAATTTCCATATAAATTTATGTATCATCAAAAATGAAATGAATGGTGATAGTATCATGAGTACCAAAGAAAAAAAATTGAGATAGAAAAACAGACTTATAGCTTTGGTAGAAATTAAATTAAAACCTCTTGGAAGAGATGGATTAAAAATAAAAATAAAATGAAATGAATAGTGTTAATTTTATGATATAAAATATCAAATATGTAGTTTATACACCTCATAAAGGAATCTACGTGCGTATAACAAAACACGACTCAAAGAAAGGAATTTGAGACGAAAAACCCATACCTATTATCATGACTTCCATAAATTTACATTGAACTCATACATAAAAAACATAGATATATTAATCAACCGGTTTAGAATCTTAATTATAACCATTTTAATTTATAATATTCATATATAGCCATCATTTTTTTTGAATTATAACTAGTTTATAACATATTTTTCTACATAATGTGTTTATAGTTTGGTCATTTATACTAGTTTCATAATAGCAGTGTCTATACTCAATATTTTTAAAAATTTCATCATTTAATGGTTATAAAATGTATTTTTAGTGATAAATTATTTTAGTTTATGATTTTTCAAATCCATTATATCAGTTTTTATTATTTTTCCAAGAAGATGAAATAGATAACAATCATGATTTGGTGAATCTTGACGGTTGATGAGTGTATTGTTAATTAAATAGTTATATATTTATTTAATCTATCCAGAAGTAAAAAATACTGATTATTTAAACATTTACATCATATTTTACCAGCAATTATATTTTCATATTCACTCAAGACATAAATTAATTGTATTGTCTAAGTAGGTTATCAAACGGGCTAAAACATGATGATACCCAAATTTAATGAATGATTATAAGGTGGTTTATCTGTAATGTAATTATAAAAGAAGCATAATTTTTTTAAGATTTTATTAGTGTGATATATTATATTTTTAATGAATTATAATAACAATTACTTTATATAAAAATATTTCATAATGTGAATAATTGTTTTCCATTTAGTGTCATTGATTTTTACTGTTAATTTTCTAATGATTTCTTATTGTTTATATATTTAAAAGGTTATCCAAATTTTATTTCCATAAATTTAATAGGGATGTAAAAATAATATTTATCCTTTAAAACCAACTTGTAATACTGTCCATGAAAATAAGTAATGAAAAAAAATCAGAATAAACTATTCTATAGTGGCGGTAGTCCACACGTACGAATAGATGAGGATTTCATTATTCGTAGAATGGATGAAAGGATTACCGAGCTTTATTATATAAAAATATAATCTCATATATATAACATAATAAATTATTGATTTCCATCTTTTACCAACCATTTTATTATTTGAATTAAAAAAACACATTTCTTCATGGGAGCTGTAGTATACTCATACGCACAAATCATGTTTTTGTTTTTCTTAATTAATGGGGAAAGGTGGTTAATTATTATTACCATAACATTATAAAATTAATTATATAACCGACATATATTTTTTCGCACACATATATATATATATATTATAAAAAAAATTGTAAAGTTAATATAGAAAGGAAAGAAGTTAAGTAAAAAGAGTAAGTCATGTTGAAAACTTTGATATTTCTATGGATGATCCCTTAGAAATTGAGGTTTTAAGAAAAAATCCTATGACCTAAAGCTAATGGTATTGAGGAATAATATAAGGAGAAGTAAAATTTTTTGTTTTCAATAGTAAAATAATTTTTTTTAGTGGTATTTAAATGGTGTGAGAGGCCACTTTTATAAGTGAAAAAAGAAAGACATTTTTATAAATACCAATTACAATTTAATAATAGGAAGTCACCAATAATGAAAGTGGAAAAAAGATTGTGTAATAGTAGAGTACGGGAATATGTAAGGACATGAAATACTCTAATATTTAATTTTACACAATTTTTAAAAATGGTTTTAACTATTTACCAATATATTTTATACTTTTATAATTTTAATATTTACTACAGTAACTAATTTTTACCTTAGTAATTTATTGTTAATTACTAAAAATAAAATGGAAATTTGTACATAACATGGAACTAATAATTATAAATTTTAAATACATTTAATAATAATAAATTTCTAAATGTGATATATTTTGAAATAGTAATAGTATAGTTCATTAAAACATTTTTAGTGAAAAATGTGACATAAGTTTGAAAAAATAAAATATTTGTTTATAAATTACATATGATATTTAACCTGTGTAATTTTACATATAAATTTTTTTTTAAATATAATGGTATTTTGTGTTTTATTTTATGCTCACATCCTATTGATTTAATACAATTCATAGTTTCAACAAAAATAGTATTTTCACGATTAACATGAATATGAATCTTTTCAGAAAATACAAAAATTTCATATTAAGAAAATATATTTTAGAAAAAATGATTTCTTTTATATATAAAATTATAATATTAATAATTAATTTTTAAAAAAATTATAACGAATAAAAGATATTTAGAGTTTTCATTATGTGATAGTTTAGGATATCGTGTTTACCTACTATAGTAAGATCTTATGTATTACCTTCACCCCTAAAATAACCTCATCCTCAAAAGTGGTGTTTATAATAACAATTTAAAAATTTTGGATATTAATTTACCATTATATTTTTAGGATACTAGGTTTTCCTCTTATTTTTTATGATTTATCCAAAGGAATTTCACCAATCAAGTTGGCCAATTTTTTAACACTTTCTCTCTGGTATAATATAGAAAACATATTCATTATAAGATATGTTTGGAACCAAATATATTCCATTAGATGTGAGAATATGCAATTTTTTGTTATGTATTTCATCAATAATTAAACATAGAATAAATCATTTTATTTATAATTATTTGGTGATATATCAAATCAATAAGCTACATATCTAATTTTTTCTATTATTTCAAAGGCCTCAATGTACCTAGGGTCTCAATTTCCTTTTTTTTTTAAATATTACAACTCACTTACACGGGGAAACCTTCAATAACAGTTTATCAACCACTTTAAATTACACTTATTTCCTTTGATTATATATATGTCCCTTTTGAATAATATGAGCTCCTTTAATATAATCCTGATTAGTCCAAAATTATCATTCATCTCCTCCACAATCTCTGGGCCAACTAGATTTCTTTCTCTAACTAATTTCCAAAAAAAATTAGTACAATTTTACTTTTTATAAAATTCTTCATATGGTTCCATATAGATACTAGAATGGAAGCCATTATTATATGAAATTTATACATAAGGTAGACATTGATCACACATTCATTGAAACTCATGAGTACATGATATCAAAATTCCTACCAATGAATGGGTATTTATTTTATAATACCCATAAATTTAATGATGATAGGCAGTGCATGAATATATCTCAATTTCTATATCCCTTTTAAGACTCTTATAAAATTATCATGTTAATAGAGGGTCATGATGAGATAAATTTTATAGAGTTTCCCCATGAAGCATTATATTTTCATTCATGTAGATCTTGGAAAAGTACTCAAAGGGAGGATCTTATCTTATTTAAAATAATTTATTAGACATAGTAAAGTGATAATAAATAACCCATATATCATTATTCTTCCATGTAGTCTTCGTAATTCAAATAAAAAAGACCATTTAATATTGTACCACTTCTATATAGGTATAAGATGAGGTTTCATGACTCTCTTAGGATGTTTTATTTCAGTCGTCCTCTACTGGAATAATAAAATTTTATACACAATTTCTAGCTTCATACCATCCCACCAAAAATTTTATCTTAAATACCTCTACATAATTATTCTACCATGGTATGAAGAGAAATTTTACCTATTTGTTTCATCTAGTAGTTCCCCCATCTACTTTGGTATGGATGGAACATATAACTTCTTTACACATATCAAATATCAATATCTATTGATAAATTATATCAATTTAAAATTATTTACTAATCCAATATTCTTTTTTATGTTTTCATTATCATACAGAGACATCTATATCCTTTCTAGGAAGGTTGAATTAAAAATTTATTGGAAAATGAATGAAGGATCCCCCTTCCAAAAAATCACCAATCCATATTTACTATATATATATATATATCATATCCTTGTTATTCCTCATCATGGTCTTAATCCCATTATCCCTCCCACTCAATACATAGACCACTATGTTTAAATTTTTTGGGTGGATGTGTATTGGGGAATCCATGTCCTTGAGTAGTTTCAACTATCTCCTTTACACATGATTAGATCCATATATATATCATACCATACAACATAGAGGTAGTGTATCAAAATTTTCAAAGAAATTATTATGGATTCAGTCTCACAGACATGATATGGATAGTTTTATTCATATATTTTCAATTTCTTTAATGCCAAGACAACCAACCTATCATTTTTTAAGGAAAAAATCAATTATTTTATTTGATGCATCTCTATATATTAAAAAAAATTAATTAATATATAGTAAATATAATACTTGTGTGTTAATTATCCTCCTATTTAGTTTTTCAAAACATTACTCACATTCCATTGATTATGTGAATTTAACCCCTTTCCATGTTAACTTGGTTAACTAGTTAGCCAACTGACCAAAATATTGAACAAACCATCAACAGTAACCTGAAAATCCCTATAAACCTCAAATCTTAGTTATGATTTTTGGGGTAGAAAATTATTTGACTAGCTTTTCCTTTTAAATATCAACAGATATTCCATCCGTAAGGAAAATACAGAGACAAAAAGAAAATTCATTGATCCATAACCCTTACTTACTACATTTTCAATATAATTATTTTTTTGAGGTTCTCCAGAATTATTTACAGACAGATCCCTTATTCTCAATAATTCATAGAATATGTCAATATATCATTAGCAGAATACCTCCACAAATTTATTAAGATAATCCCTAAATACTATATTCATCATACCCATAATGATAGAAGGTGAATTATTCAACCTTAAACCTGTAATATCCATGCCTTGTTTGAAATTCCATCTTTCATATATCATCCTTCTTCACCCTTACCTAATAATTACAAGAGTAAATATTGATCATTAAAATGTATTAGGACACTTGAATTTGACTATTAAATCATTAATGTGTGGTAAATGTTACTTAATCTTTTTATTATTGGAATTAATATCCATATAATCGATTACTAATATCATAGAACCATCCATATTTTTCAGGAATAAATTAGGGGATCACCATTGTGAAAGAATAGGGAGTGTATGCCACTTATCAAAAAACTCTTGCAACTGTTTCTTGAACTCCACCAACTCCATTGGTTCAATTATATAGGGAGTTTTAGATATAGTTCTTTCATTAGAAATGGGATCAATGAGGAAATCAACCTCACTCATAGGTGCATGAACAAGTAATTAATCTATAAATACATCAATTTATCATTTTATAATGGAATCATATTTTATCCTTAGGATTTCATTCCCCTTCATAGATAGTGTTATTCTTCCACTTTGACATAATTTTCTTTCTATACTGTCATTAAACCTCTTATTCTCCATAAATCCTCTGAATAAATAGTCTTTGATAACTTATTATACAACTTATTTGAACATTATACTACATAATCATTCAATGAAAAGGTCTAATATATCAACAAACTTCAATGTCTCGTCATTAAACCATTAAAAAATGATCAATATTATACATTGTTCACAACATGTCTAGATAGCATTTTAATGTTATCCTCACACTAAACATAATTTTACTCTTATTTGTGTCTAATATTGAGGAACTGCCTTTCCATTTCTTTTATTTGTTCACAAGTAAACAATTTTTTTAGATAATACCCCCCATTTCATGTGCTTTATCTAATCTTCAGATGATAAAACATCATGATGAATTTTTTCCTTTTCACTACTTCACAAAGTGAGAATGATATTCTATGGGGACTTGATCCATTTTTTAGATAATAATGGATTAGTAATTCCTCTGAATTCTTGAGGTTATTTTCACAAGAAGAGGTCCAAAATAGTTACACCTTATGGCGGATCTACAATTCACTCCTTGTGGGTGATATTATTTGTAATAACCTAGATCAACTACCCTAATATGATGATAAGATGATTAGTGACAAATCTAGATTCATTGAAATTATCTAGGAGAGAATTATTACATTAACTATGATTTTTTATATAATTACCACTCCTACCGATAGTTTCCATATCTCTTAAATGGAATATACACAATTAGCTCTTGAAATTAAATGATAAAATAAAATTCCTATCAATCTTTATAGATAATTCCCTAGAAATATTGATGTTTTTTACAGTACTTGTGCTATCTAAGTAGGTTCCTATAAATTTAGTTTCCATGGTTCATAGTAAACATTATATGATAATAACTATAACAACATATATTCCCAAAACAAAGATCTTATAATTATATTAAATAATTGGCATAGAATGAATGAGTCCCCACAATATCTAATAAATAATTATTCTTCAAAGACCATATATATACATATTATTCACATTACACTTGATAATATAATGAATAATATAAAAAAAATGATAACATTTTAATATCTACTATAATATCCTTTAAAATTACAAATAATTATTCTATCGAAATCCTAGGGAAAAGAAAAAAATAATACTTAGCTCACATGCCCGATAAAGAGTTTAATAGAACAGAATCTATTAAAAACATTGTTCTAGTTATATGGGAGTATTAAAGACCCCACATAAAGCCGGAATCAACTAAAAATATTGGCATAAAGGAGTCAAGAAAATAATTGGAAACATTATTAAGAAAAATCATTGATCTCATACTAATTGAATGTATAACATTGGACATAAAAACATGTTGTATTGGCATTATTCCAAGACACTATACTTATATTGAGAGTGGTATACAACAAAACCCAAGTTTTTTTGTCTCCTGAGACATGTTGATTCATATATGGAATATAAAATTCTAGGCCTCACATATCACCTAATTAAGTCTAATTCATTCACTATAATAGCAAATAATACATTTCATACCATTCCCTTAAGAACCTTTGGATAAATAAAAACATAGTTATTTGTATAATAATAAACAAAGAAATAGAATACTTCATAATTTAATGGAATAATGTTTTTGTCTTGGAGAAAATACACTAATAAACTTAGAGGTTTTGAGGTATCATAAAAGTAATAGGATGTTCCCTTATTAAAGAAATAGATTGGTGAGGGTACATTCAATGTGATGTGGTATCCATAGATGATAGTAATTGGGTTCAATAGTATTAATTGGTAGGAGACCAAGAAAATAGTAATAAAAATACTACATCATAGTTTATAAAAAGTCTGCAGATATTCCAAATCATATCCCCTAGGACTATCTAGAAAGGTTTATATTCTTATGTCCACTCATCGTGCATCAGAGTGATGATTGAGTTGCTGCTCAACCAACTTTTTTTGGTGTGATTACCCAAAGATGAACCTTTGATATAGCCGCATCCTCTTTCTAGTATCTGGATAGGGATGTATTTTCATGGAAACTATATACACCTATACTTTACCAAAACATAGGAAGGTTTTTCCAACACGGAAAAAATTGAGTTTTATAACGGTTTAAGTAACTCTTAAATCAAAAGAATATGAGGGATGGATAAATATATATAATTTTAAATCCTTCTAAAGTAATAATAAATATGTTGAAAATTCTTCCATAGAAATTTATAGACCACAAAAAACAAAGTAAGTGTGACTACAACTTGAGTCCCAAAGAATGAAAATTGATACAAAAAAACCAACATATTGCACGGGTAGCAATTAAATTAAAATATTTGAAATATAGGTCTCAAAATTGTTGTTTAAGTATCATTAATAAAATTAATTTCCAGATATAACATCTTTAATTGCTAGTATATACACCATACAAAGGAAATTAGTTAGATAACATAATACATGCCTCGAAGAGAGGAATTTGAGATGGAAAACCATAACCACTTTTTTGGAATTCAATTACCATAATTTAAATACATGTCTCATAGACATAGAATTGTTAATCATTTAATTTAGAACCCTAATAATATCATTTTTATTTATAAATTTCATATATAATCATTCTCTATATTAATTCTAGTTTGGTTTTTTACCTTTTTCCCAACATTGAGTCTTTATTGTATGATAGTTTGTACTAGTATTATAATAGAAATGTCTCTATTAATTATTCTTAAACAATTAATCATAACTACGTAATTAAAGTTAATTTTATGGATGATTTATAATAATTTATGATATTTTTAGTTAATTTTAAGAGTTTTTTATTCTTTATAATTGAATATGAAAGCAATAACAAGCATATTCTAGTGATTCTTGATGATAGAAGGGTGTTTTCATAATTAATGAATTAAATATTTATTTAATGTATATATAGAAAAATAAGAATAATTATTTATAAATTTATTTCACATTATAAAAGTATTTTTTTCCTATATTCATTAACAATATTGATTCATATTATTTTTCAAGTAGGCGGATAAACTGACTGAAACATGAACATACGAAGATTTAATGAATGATTATGAGGTTTTTTAGTTGTATTATAATTGTATCGGAAGCATAATGATTTTATTTCATATTTATTAGTTTTATATATTATAATTTTAAGGAATTATAAAAAAATAAATGGATATGTAAATGTTACATAATATGAATAAAAATATTTTCCTCTTAGTATGCTTGTTTTATACGGTTAATTTTATAAATATTATTTATTGTTTATATAGTTAATTGGTTATTAAATTTAACTTAAAAAACATTTATAGTGACCTAAAAACATATTTATCCTTTAAACTCATACATAATTACTTCTATGAAAGGAGGTAGTGAAAAATATGGAATACATCATTACAAGGAGGTGTTACTATGCTCGTACACAGGGATGAAGATTTCATCTTCTTTGGAAAATAAGAAAGGAGTGACATGGTTTATTATATAAAAAAAATAAACATGTTATATATATAAAAATTAATTTTTAATTTACTTGTTTTTACCTGATATGTTAGGAGGTGATAGAGGAAAACATGTTTCTTCATGGAGGTGGTTATCCACACATACACACAAATCAAGTTTTCATCATTCTTAAGAAAAAGGAGAAATGTGGTTAATGATTATTCCCATAACATTATAAAATTAATTATATAATAAATACTCATGTTACCATATAGTAATGAAGAAATCATAATTATAAATGTAAGGTAATAAGGAAATAAGTTAAGAAAAAAAGAATACTCACAATGAGCACATTGAGATTTCCATAATAAAACCCTTAGAAATAGAGAGATTAGGTTAAAATAATATGACTAGAATATAAATTAAGAAATTTTGAATTAAAATGGATGTGAAATGTGTTAGTTTTTTTTGAAACATGAATTTTAGGGGTGGTGTTGAATTGGCGGTGAGAGGCCCCATTAATAAGAGAACATATATATGATTTCTATAAATACCCATAAATTTTTAATAATTAGAGGTAAATCTAAAGGTATGTGGATCAAAAATAGAGATATAATTGAGTGAGAAAGATATAAGGTTGATTAATCCTATTCAATTACATTTTACACATGATTTAATCATGTTTCTAACACTTTTCAAGTAGATTTTCCTCTTTTCTCATTTTAAATTTTACCAGGGTAATTAGTTTTTACTTTAGTAAATTATCCTTTTTTCCTAAAAATAAAATGGTCATTTTAAAAAAACATAGAAATATTTATTCTATGTTTTAAGTCCATTTAATAATATTAAATTTATGAAATTGATATTTGTCAATTTCTTACAAGTAAATTTATTATGCATTAAAATAGTTTTATTCAAAAAATTTACTTACATTTTAAAATATCAAATATAAGTTTATAAATTTAAAATAACATTTTAAATAAATAATTACTAATAAAAAATATTTTTTTCATTATTAGGGACTTTTTAGTTTTAGTTATTCTTACATATTAGTGATGTCATAAAATTTTTGGTTTTAAAAAAAAGTATTTTTAATATTCACCTAAAAATCAAACTTTTCAAGAAAATACCCAAATTTAATATTAATATAACATACTTAAAATAATGATTTTTTATTTTGTTAATATAATACCGTAACATTCATAAAATAAATTTTTAAATATACTCATGAGTAATGGATATCTAGAGTGTGTATTGTGTGTTAGATTTGGACAAGGTGTTTTCCTACTACAATAGGGTATTGAGCATTACATACATGGCTAGACATTTGTATTTCCTCACATGGAAAAATAATCTCTTATACTTGGACACTTGATTTGTGTCTAGAAGTTTACTAGAGGCCAATCATTCAATAGTTTGGATTATACGAGTTAAGCTAGAGGCCACTTTATATTTCGATTTTGTTCAGTATATGTAGTGTCCAATGTTCTATTTACTTAAATACCATTCCTGTTATATTTTTTCTACAAAAAATATTCTATTAAGTATTGTTTCATCTTATAAATAGTTTTATGACTTTCTATTATGGATCAGAGAACCCCTCTTTGACCGCTTTTATGTCCATAGGTATTTTTTGGATACCAATTATATGGAAGTATAATGCTGACTTTTAGGTAGATCCAAGTAAGAACCTTAAGATAATTTTTGATAACATAATCTCCCTAGGATTATTTTAGGCCCCCCTTCCTGTCAATAACCTCTAATATATGAGGAAGCATGATTGGGGTCATGTGATGACCCCTGCCCGAGTACCATTCAGGCGATCGAGACCAAGGCATCATGACATTGAACTAATTCAAACATATATAATATAAAATTTATATTTATGAATAATGCAGGGGATAAACTAAATAAACAATCACTCCATAATTTTTTTTGAGGTAAAAATTTATAAATAATTTTTAATTTAAGAAATTATAAATACTTTATAATTTAGACATGCATTATTGATATTCCATAATTAAATAAATGTAAAAAATAATATTTATTTTCAATTAGAACACTTAATATTATCATCAACATTGTAATTTTCTAAAATAAATTATATTTGATAAAAAATTATATTGTATTTATATTATGTAAAATTTTTATATAATAAAAATTTTACACATTTAATATTATTTAAACGATGATCCTATCTATTCATGAAAAAGTATTTTGATATGGTTTAAATAACTTTCTTAAATAATAAATTTTAATTTGAAAATATAAAATTAATAATTATGAATAATTCATAATTCAATATAAACATTTATATATTTTTCATACTTTTTTAATTTAGTTAAAATATGTAAATTAAAACATAATTTCTATATAAACACATATAATTAAAATTAAAGGGCATTCTATATAAATGAATGATATTTAAATATTAAATATTAAAATTATAGATAATTATTTATTAAATGTTTCATAAACATTTTATAATTGATTATAAATGATTTACAATTAATTAATTTATGATGATTTTATAAATCAAATAAAACTAAAAAAATGAATTTTTCTATAATTTAAAAACATTTTATAAATTTTATAATTCAATTATTAATTGAAAATTAAGAAAAAAATATTTCTAATATATAATATTTTACGATATACACAGTATCATAAGATAGAATCCATTTCAAAATAAATATAACACCTTACGATGAGCTTCACACTATCAATGATTTATAATACCACATTATCAATCATATTTTATGATATTCACTTATTATATATTGTGACTTGACTTTAATATCTTACAATAAACATGTTATCTTTTTATAAAAATAGTTATTTATTTTATAGGTGTAATTCAAATCCATCGTACACTATGACCATACCATATGTTATGATTTTATGAGAACTAATTGATTGCACATAATTTTACACTAAAATATCATGTATCATATGGTGAAGTCTATATTCATCTTACAACAACCAGAATCATAATGTTGTGCATAATATAAATTATATATAATATTTTAAAATATCAAAAAATGATATAAAATATATTCATTTTAAAACATGATTTAAAAATCACTTGATGAAATGTTTTTTATGAAACCACCATTTGTTTTCAATGTATTGAATAACAATTATTCACGTAGTAATAGATATCAAGAATCCAAAATCAATATTTACAATACTATGAAACCAAAACCCTCAGTATTACAATATGAAGAGAATATGTGTACCTATGATTTATTTTATACAAATCATTTTCATTTAAACAAGAGTTTTATGAATATAATTGAGAATAAACCAAGTGGATACTCAATATATAGTGTATCCATGAGCTGAGTTGTAACATCTCGATCTAGATGCTAATGAATTTGTGCCCTGAGATGGTTATCCACATGACCTCAAGAGTGCCTCCTCATATACCAAAGGCTACTAACTAGAAGTGGGGGTATAAGGTGATACATTGAGGATACTATACCCCCACATCATAGTGATCAATTATAAATAAATAACTAATAGTTATAAAAATTAGAGTATGAAAAAAATTAAATAAAATTAAATAGAAACTTGCGGTAATAAAATGAGATAATTTAATGTTATGAACATCCATGCAATACATACAACATTGATCACCCACTAGGATGATCCCAAATACAAAATAAAAAAAACTGATCAATGAATATATCGTATTGTACATCCAACTCCAATCGATATCACATACTCGATCTCAAGTACGATGTCAAGCTATCCTAGCTTGATCATCAGACTCCACATGAGATACCAACTTAATCATGAAACACTTGGAATTATCCCTTCACATCATGCATCTATGCTGAACCTAAAATCATATATAAGGTCTACATGCACAAAGAGGTTCATGTACATGGTGTGGGAAATAAATCTTAGTAGGCTATCCCAAATTCCAAACATATAACCTATTTCCATAAGTAAATTCTAATGAAATATTCTCACCAAGAAAAAACATGACTTAAATAATGAGAAAAAAACCCACCTTCAATCCATAGGTCCAAGACCCCCATGGAACATACTTGTTTAGTCAAATTCTATGGTTTCTTTGAGCACGTTTAAATTACTGTGCATCCAAAATAACATTTAGTCACTATATTCATAGAATCTGCAACCAAACTTTGTGAATTTACTCATAATATCGTACTCGGGACCTAGATGCACGAGTCCCAGTTATTCATTCCAAGATAAAGAAATAATATTACTATGAGAATAATCCCATCCTATATCCTATGAATTATAATTGATAGTTCATAGAGAATTAGTCAATCACCAAACATATAATAAATAACCATGGTTCCCAAAGAATCAGTATATGATATATCCCATAGAGTATATATTAGTTTCTAAAGACACAATCTAACACATAATCCATAAATTATACTACCCATTCCCAGAGCCTCAATCCCATATCTCAAACAAATATACAAGACATCATGTACACCATACTCAATAATATCAATCATCATGCCTGGAACCTCATTTCAACACCCAAACCATAAATAAACTGTCAACATTGATACCAAACATCATGTACACCAACATATCCCATGGGCATGGTGAGTCATGTCCAACGTACTCAAACTAAAATGTAGAGCATCACATCAAACATCTAGAACCATTCATGGGGAACATCATGTCCAATTCTATCAACCTCGGAAGTTGAGATCCATGTTAGAAATTTGAAACAATACCTTTGGACCCTCATGACTAACTCTCTAAAACTCTAATGTGGGGTATGTGATCATACATATGAATCATATTATTGTAACCTCATATCTAAATCTTTCAATTATGTTAACCTATATCAGTAAACCAGAATCCTAAATGTGGTACCCCAACCATATCACAATATACCTACAATTTAAACAAAATATCAACATAAAAATAGTAAATTTATATCAAAGGATGGAAAAACATCTATGACCACCATTATATCTAATCTTAGTGTTCTCATACATCAGATCATGTTCTTTGGGGACACCCTCAAACGTTATTACAAAAAAACAATTCCGATCAGGGTTAGTCTATCAATAAAGAACCAAATTGGCCCTACATGTCAAGATGTAAATAGAGGAATACATAATGGTATTCTCAAAAGAAGAACATAGTAAGATGAATCCCTCTTTGGATCCACTACATCATTAAATAATAGAAAACAACCATCTTGAAATCATTTAAAACAATTAAACTCTCAGGACAACACCCATCTATCAGGATAAGACATTCTATAACCTAGCCTCTAGAATATCACATCCTCAGAATAAGGAAAGGGAGTTAACCATATAACATATATGACCTCAATATCATCCCCATTCCAAGACACCTTAGTTTCGTATGAACACCCAACCTATCCATAACCTTGAGTCACCAAACAATCCCACTATACATGGATAATCCCATTCAAAGACTGATCAATGTATTTAATGAAATCATGCTACACCCTCTAGTTTTTATCATTACCCTCACCTAGGTTGAATCCAATTTTTCAATCTCAAGAGGTAGATGAATTTAATTAATGGATTAAAAAAATATTTTTCTTAACATATTCATGTCGAACAACCTCTTAAAAATTCCTAAAAATCCCTAAGGGCACCACCATCGAGTTATATGTTAAAAACACTCAAACGTTAATGCTATTGTGTCTTATTTTGATTTTGGGGCATAAAAATTTTAAAAAGTTGAAAAGGGTAACAAAGGGAAAGTATATTATGTGTACCTCTAGTACACGATGTGTTCTCCAAAACACCCCCCTAGTCATGTACTTCTACATAGATTGGGTTCACATGGGGTTTTTCTATGTATTAATAAATAACCACTACATACATGGGGTTTTTCCGAGTAATACTACATGAAGATGTCTTAATTGGGGTCTATATGTGTGCTTCTACATGGCCTTGTCCCCCTTATATGGGTTTTCTACCCATGTACCTGACCACCCGACCATAACCCACTACATGAGGTGTACTTCAACTATAGGACATGTAGTTCCGAAATTTCATCTTCCCAAGTACTCATCCACTTGACCATGTACCACTAAACAATGTGTAACTTTACTACATGGAATTCAGTTAAAAAAGTCCATCTTTGAATAATAATAACATGTGGTATTTTTTTGAACCACGTGTTGTGTGATTAGGATTTCACAACAGAAAACCCCTATGAAACACCTAAAACACCAATTTTCCCATGATTTGTTATAGATAAACCCATATGGGGTCCATAAGTGAAAAAGTGGATCTAAAACACAAACAAATATATTGGGATCATGTAATAAAACTCAAATACTAGCTTAACTCATGGAGAAATTGTCGAAGCTTTAGGTCTAAATCCACTTTTAAAAGCTGTTACACCTTGATCCGATCATGATCACTACATTGGATGAAGTCCAGTGGAACCCCTTCTACCTTATCTCTCGTTTTGGAAAATGTCTACAAGGGATAATCCCTTACCCCTTCCTTCGATGTGTGGGAATCGAAAATGGGTGGCGAGAGTCTTTTAATCAAACTAATTAATTTATTAATTAATTACCCATTTAAAATTTTCGTCTCAAGTCACAAAACCCAAAGCGGGTTTACACCTTTCCTAATAAAAATCCCCCAAATATGTAATCAACCATAGTATCATAATATCAATATGATGATCTGTTAAAATGATATCTCCACCTTACCACACATGAATATTTTAATAATTAATTAATTAATAAATATTTTTTCAAAACACGAATGACTCATAATTTTACCAAAATCCAATCATAGGGTAAATCCTTATTACAAGACCAATAGACTGGTAATAAAAATCATCTAAGATCATATTTCTATGTAAAATAACCATTTTAACCCCTATGGGCATCCGAAAGTAAAAAATTTAAATTTCTTCTCAAAATTAAAACCTGAAAAAACATGATCCTTCACATCGTCCCCACATGACAATTATTATACCTAAGAAGCCTTAGTGGTCTTCAAACTACACATCTTGAACCACATTGGTTATCAACTCAAGCCCAAAATATTAAATTATAATTAAGTAAAATTAATTATTTCCTCTACACAACTTCAATGATAAACCATATAACCCATAAAAGGCCAAGTCAACACTTACAATGAAAAACAATTTCACCTAGATGGTTCCGGACTGCACCCATTCATCCAAAGACATCAAAATGTCATCAAAAACTTAAAAAATCAAGCTCATGGTTCTTTCTAACATAGAAAAAACCTACTATGTCCAATTAGGATCTATATCACTTCCTACCATCAAATTCACCACTCAAAACACATCTATAGTAGCCGCTAACCCATTTGATGTGGTTCTCACTGCATCCTTTACCATACCCACACAAGGGTCACTTCATCACGACTGATCAAATACTCCCCACCATAAGAGTATCCTTATTTTACCATCACAACCAAACATCAACTCCCTGAACCATGCCAAAATTACTAGCAGACTATATAATTGGACTTTTCCATCTCTCTATATATCTCCCTCTCCCGGGGAAAAAAATAAAATATCAACAATCACCCATTCTGGGTTTTCAAAAAATAGATCCCATGGAATTCTCCAACATTAGATCTAGCCTAAGGGCCTTACCCACAAAAAATGATGGTGAAGTTCCCACTATATCAATTCACATGCACTGCTCATTGAGAATAAACTCCAAGGGGGTCCTTTTTATTAAACTATAAGTGACATCTATATAGCTTGGCATATAGCCAATTCTCTGTCAACATACTTAGGATGATGTAAAGATATTGGGAATTACTATCTACAGATTGAGATTACATTAATATTTCATTAATAAATAGATCCACAACTCATTAATTATTGGAACACCATGATTCTATCTTGAGGGCCTCCAGTCATCAGGCCCAAAACCCTCTAATCATTCCCACAATGGTGGTCAACCTACTCATGGATTCTTTCTTTACATAAGCATGTCTTGTATAAACTCCTATAATATATGATACACTATAAAAATGAAACAATTCATCATTTGTGATTGTATCCCAAAGATCCCATTAACTCTTAACCATTACATGTTCTTGTATAACCCAAACACAAAACCTTCTCTGTCTCTAGTGGGTAACACCCCTAGAAAATTCAACTCCCAAGACTAAACCACATAACCTCAATCACTTCTTGTACTTTTGATCCATCTCATAACCACTAGGAATAACTCCCATACACAAACATAAACTGGAAAAGGCACCAAAACAGACCTTAACCTATTAAATCTGACCACAAATCCAATGTACTAGATTAGAAGTTATTCTTCTCAAAAAAAAATGCATCTGATACACCTAAATACCATACAATGATCAGCCTTAATTCATCGATAGTAGAATCCAAAATGTAAAAATGTACCTCATGAAACTATAGGTATATCAACTCAAATGACATAACTCGTGAGTCTCCTTCATAAACTACATGGCACCAACTCCTGAAACTAGAGTCACATCAATAAGGTTACTAGGCTCTCCCACCCGGGCTTACCAATAAAGTATCACCACTACTCACTAGTTCAAACCACCCAGGTCTGGGATAACTCACAGAAGGCCACAATCCATGTGGATTCAAGAACACTCTTTCTCCAATGTCACATGAGATCAACATGTCAAGATAACCATATCTAGGGTCTCATATGTAAAGGATGTAACACCCCAAAACAACTTCCCCATCTGGGGAACCTATCTTCTCTAAGAATCCACACATCAGACCACTCCCTAGAGGACCACATAAACATTATCATTTTTGAGAATCTCACAATAGACCCACATAATATTATATTAGAAATAAATCTATATACAAATCAATATAGCTAAGTATAATTACACCATGTACTTATATATAAAAAGAAATATGAGTAGTTTTTTACATAATAAACAACTGACCCTCTACTTTCAGCAAAATCACACACTAGTATGACTATAACATGTGGATCCTACATGCTTACCATGATGCATGAGATGCCTCTTGATTTCATAGGTAAAGAGTAAAAACCAAATTATTGGCCTCTTTCCAATGGTCCAAGAGATAGAAATCCATAATAAATTAAAACATAGAAACCATGTGTGCATCACCAAAGGTTTAAATAATATACAACCATAACATAAAATACCAAGAACTGCAATCCCAACCCTTGGTAACATGGAATTCCTACTGGAATAGGTGTCTATGAACCACCAACATATTGTTAATCATAAGATCTGACATATTCCTACATATTGAGTATACCAAATCACAAAGAGTAAAATAGGAAATAATATCATATGATATCACATTGTAATATCCAAAATGGATGCCACTAAACTAGTTCCTCAAGATAGTTCACCGCATGACCTCAGGTGTGCCCCCTCATAGGCCAGAGGTTTCTGAATAAAAGAACAGGTTTATGGTGATACTGTGAGGTGAAAATTACCCCATATTAAGGTGCATGAAAAGACTATTTATGAATAATACTTATTAGATTACATGTAAGGAATAAATAAACTTAAATAGAAGCATGTGGTAATAAAATGAAATATAGTAAATGCCCAAACAATCATTCCAAAAAAACAACACTAATCACCCTCTGTTCTGATCCTATATACTAAATAAACAACTAAAAAAATAAATAAATTAGGATCTACATCCAAATTCAAGATATATCACATACTTGGTCACCAGTACCCAGTCGATTTGCTCTATCTTAATCATCAAACACCTCATGAGAAATCCGATCAGTCATGCAACCTCAAACCTTCGTACTATTATTCCTGCATCCGTTCCCAACATGAAATTACACATAATGTTTTTACAAACACCAAGGTGAATGTACATGGTTGAGAAATAAATCTAATATATCCACCCCCAACAATGACACTATAACCTTTTTTATAAGTTTATGCTTATTCAATATGCTAATACCAGCAAAATAATAATTGAAATAAGGACAAAAATACTCTATTGATCCTTAGGACTCAGAACTCCAATGATCATACATTTTTAGGTCAATATTGGTGTGTATTTGAGTCAATTTCAAGGGAGAATCCCTCACCCTTCCTTTTATGTGTGGGAATCTAAGGGGGTGTTTTAATTTAATTAATTGATTTCCTATTTAAAATATCTATCTCATGTATTGGAACCCAAATCTAGTTTATACCTCTCTTAAAAAACCCCATGTTTTGAACTGAATTATAGAGTTAGAATCTCAATATGGAACTCCCATCAAAAGATATCATCACCCAAATCGAAACTAATAATTAAATATTTAATTAACTAAAATATAATATTCTTCTAAAATTTAAATGGCTTAGAATTTAACCAAACTCCCATGTTAGGGTAAAAACCATATTATGGGACCAATGGTATTATTAAAAAATCATCTGAGATCATCTATCTAGAGAAAATTACTATTTTATCCATAATGAGTACCTAAAAGAAAAAATTCAAAATTTCTACTCAAACTCAAAACCAATAAAAACATGGATCATTATATGAATTGAATCACGTAACTCTTTAGTAGGACCCACATTGTCCTATGTTCTTCTATTACCTCTAAAAATAAAGGAAAAACGTCAAATATTGATTCATCTTGGGAGAATCCACATGAAATGTGAAACCCATTTTAATGTCCTTTTCTAATTCATACGATCCTAGGGGATTATCCATTATCTATCATATAATTTACTCAAACATAAAGAAACATAAGATTAATAAAATACATTTATAAATTATTTGGGAAATTGTGGATTAGTGTAGATGCATTTATTATATTAATGAATTATATAATCTCTCATATGTTTTATTATATGAAAACCCCATAAGGATATCTTCATATGTATGGTTATTGAGTATTATTGTTTAGTATTCCACTAATCATGTTAATTTTATGATACGATTAACCAATATCATAAATTTTCTTATATTTCTACATTTTATGCTATGAGACAACAAAACATAGTGGTTTGATATCATAATTTTGAATCATATGAAATCCCCTATAAAGGTATTCAATTTTATTTTGTTCAACATATATCATACACTACGATATATTTATTATCCCATATGATTTATTAAAAATACATCACATGTATCTAAGGATTCCAGGCTTGTCACAATCAATTATAAAAATTAATTAAAAATAAAAAAATATAGTTTTTTTGAGAAAAATAGGGTTTGGTTGCATAGTTTAATAATTTGTTCATTGGATGTGAATTTTTCACTAAATTATGATTTATAAAATGTGGGGTTATTCTACAAGGTTTACCGAACCCCAAAAAAATATATTCATTCTATAATATTTTCTAATTTTCAATATTGAATCCCATAAAACTCAATGAAATTAAAATTAATACATATAGGTGACATCTTAGGAATTTTAAAAAAGTTTAAGGAAAATATGTTGAATCATAGAGTTGTTATTCTCAAGTGTTGTTGATAAAAAACACACTAAATATTACGATTTTAAATTGTATCATGTTTTAATTTAATGTTGTTATACTAGTGTAACTAAAATTTCAGGAAATCAAAAATTACATTCTAAAAATATGTCCATATGATAAACCATCATTTCATAAGGTATCATTCAAAAATATAAATATGTATCTTGAGTTTATTGATATTAACTATCTGTTAGTATAAATTTTCCCAACACCTCTTATAATAATTTTAATATTATTAAGAGTGGTTTTTGATTATTTTCATTTAAGTGATTTTATTTTTCCTCATGACCTGTGTTTATGAGGTGATAGCTCTTTCGGAGGGATGGGCCCGTAAGGGGCGCTGTGGGTCTTGGGAGATCTCCTCGTCGATGCCTCCTTCCCTTGGTTTTCACCGCCTCCTTCCCTCAGATCCGATGGCTTCGGGTTTTTCTCCGGCTTTCCAGCACTCGTCGCTCACTTGCTTGTCCGATTCCTCTCGCTGGATAGGGTTTTAGTTGGAGGCGTGGTGCCGGTCAGAGTTAGATGCTCAAAGCTCCGGTGTTGACGGTTGGTGTGTTGTAGTGGCTCTCGAGTTCGATATGGACGGCGGAGATGGGATCTATGTTGCAGGTTCCTCTGCTTGCAATGGTTTTTGTTTCCTCGTGATTAGGGTTTAATGGTTTGAGTTTTGTTAGTCTGTATGTGTGATTTGATTTTCTGGAGTTGTATCTGGTGTTTCCTGGCCGGGGATGGAATGTTTCCCGATGGTCGCTGGCTATCCGCTACGGTGAGATTGATGATGCTCCTAGTTGGATATACAGGTGTAAGACCGGTTCGTCCAATGACATACTCTTTGGAGCGCTCTAGACCCTTCTTGGTGCGCATTGGCATCTCCCGCGGTGATTTTCTCTTGACCACGGGTGAAGGCGACGGCGACGACGAGCTTCTGCTGGCGTTGAGGTTAAAGGTGATGACGAAAGCTGGTGAATCTCGCCGGCGTTTCGATGTGTTTTTTTCGATGTGGCTATGATCCGTTGTTCTCCGATGACGTTAATGGAATCGATGGTCGGACATTCTCTCCGACGACATGGCCGGAGGCGGTGTCGAGATCTTCGTCGACTCACATATCGTGGTGTGTGCGGCTCAAGGTGGGCACGTGACTCAAGGTGATGGTGTGGTGTTATGATGGGCTCTCTCCCCAAGGTGTGGCGCATGGAGATGATGGTATGCGGATTGAATTTGAATTTTGATATGTTGTCGTTGGGGATTGTTTGTTCAGGTTCTGGAAACCCTTTAACCGGCTCATGGGAACCAGCTACCCTCAGACCTGCTTTTCGAAAATCAAAAAAAAAATATTTGCAGGCATGACCTCTGTTTATGATTACTAATTTTCATTCATTTTACACTATTTTTGATATTTTTTTAAAAAATATATTTATTCAAGTTTAGTATTCCATATCATGGAAAAAATAATATTATATATATATCATCCCAAAGAACCCTATGAGGAGATGATGAATTAGAGTGTCAATTCATTTTCATCAAATGGATCATTTTCTTATATTAGAAATAATAAATTGAACATATCAACACTAATCAAGTAATAGTATCATCAAAAAATAAGTATTATATGTGATGAATGATGATTTTATTTGATTAAAAAAAATAGATATATAAAAAGATAATATTTTAAGGACCCTAGTTCTTATAAATTAGATAATTTTGAGGAAATTTTGATTTTGAGTCATATAGAAGGGGTTTTTTGAGACATCAGATTCTGATTAGAATTTAGAGAGTTAGAACATCTCAAGTGGGTATTTTTTGGATGTCTTTAGTTGAATTGTTGGAGGTCGGATATTTGGGTGGTGATGGGATTGGGTGGGGAACAAAAACATTACTACAGTTACCACAAGGTACCCATGGCTTCTAGGATAGTATTTTAGCAGGGTTGTGATGGTAGTTTAATAGTCACCCCCATTGGTTATTCAATGGAGAAGGTGTTAAGGGAGATTATTTTTAGCTAGCCTAACCTCTCATTCCACCCTTACCCCACACTAATAATTCTGAATGAAGGCTTATTTCATGTCCTAATTAAGTAAAAAGTTTTCGTACTTCTAGTAGAACATAATAACATATTAGGGTTTTATATCAAGGAGGAATTCTGATTACTCGCTTTCCACTACACTTATATGTTTTTCTACTATTTTCTTATATTGAAAAATAAGGGTAATAGTGAAGGGTTTTTTTGTGATGTGTGAGGGAATGATATTAAAATAAGAAATAATAACATTAATGTCAGTTGGAAAGGTCTCGATCATATATTTTGAAACATAGGTTCATATATTATCCATATTATATGTTTTATATTCATTTTATTATTCATAAAAAATCATATAAAAGTTTACATACCGTTATTATATTGAAAAAATATAAATTCCAAGGAGATCACTTAATCTCACCAAATCGCACCTCATTTGTAATAGAGAGAGATAAACCAACCATGGACTAGGAATATCACAAATCTCAACCTGATACCATATTTTTTTGTTCATGTCTCATACCACCTCAGTCTATCATATATGAGATGAAATAATCCAAAGGGGGATGTTTTTATATGTTATATAATAGAATGAGGCCAAGAACATTTCATGTAAAAGAGGAAAAGTGAAACACCAACCAAAGACAACCCCTTTCACTCACTAAATAGAAGAGGAAAAAGTTTGAAAACCTTTACAAGTGGATATTGGGTATGCTTATATAAGAAGTAGTATGTTTTGATATTCTTGGGCATGATTTGAAATTGAAATGGTTTATATATGGATTTCTTCAATGTGTTCACATTTAAGATACTTTCACATATAAGTTATTCCTCTAAAATCATCCCATGTTTCTTTGTCTCTTATTTATAAAGTATGAGATCCTTTGGTAACATCTCAAAAGTATTTCATTATTTTTATTAATTTAATGAAAAAATATTCATTTTAAAAAAAAAATCACATGCATGTATTTTTTGTGAATCATTGATGAATCCCATTTCTAAAAAATGATATCATGGAATGTTCTTAGATAAACAGAATGATCTAGATCCTTACATAATTATTTCATATATGTTTGAGGGGAATTGAAAATTGAAATTATATTGTGGGGGTGAAAAAAAGGATTTTTGGATCTCGGAACTACATTTGGTGATAGAAAAATACTATGTTTAGAGTCGAAACTACAATGGATTGGTGATGGTCACTATGTTGTCCTAAAGGCATAACAACCCCACAACTGATCATTGAAATACTAGTTATATTAATATGGGTATTCTACATGGTTTTTTCTCTTAAGGTTCCATCAAGGGGATAATTATCACTAGATTGAAGTTAAAGGACCAATTTTCCCTTAAACCTAATAAGGGGTGTTTAAATGTGGATTCATTGTGTACTAGGAATTTATTTGGGGTCTTTGGAAAAGCTATATTATGAGGCAAAACTATCCCATATTGTATCTGAATATTTCATAGGATTATGGAATACTCTAAGGTGCGAGCATGAGGTAGTATTTTTGAGATGATTCATTTTCAAGGGCCAATGTAGGAGAATGTTCTATTCTGGGAATGGATTTTGGGAATCACTGTAATATTATGCAATAGTCTTAACGGGTTCTTAGGAGCCAAAACATGATCCATTATAATGTGGACATATCCAAAATTATCCAGTGTTTTCATCTATAAACACTCTTGATATCTAATTACACCACGTATTTATTTGACCACGTCACCCAAAAAATCACCAATACAATCCTAATAAATTTATATAATGTAATTAAAGTACTGAATGCCATATTAATAATAAAAATAATTATTTTAGGATGTTTTCACGTTATGATCAAAAAATATCAAATAAAACCAAAACATTATTATTTATTAAATTTATGATGATAGATAATTTATTTACAATGAGAAAATATAATAAAATAAAAAAATAATATGGATTAATTGATCTCCATAGAAATTAATTTTTCATTATCCTCAAGGAGTGTATCCTAAAAATAATATTCACTGAGAATAAATTTCATCCATATGTTCTATCCAAGGTTAATACATGACAACTTATTAAATATTTTATAATGTCTTAATGTGAACATGAAATCAAATTTTCAATTCAATATTTTTATATCACTTCCCAATTATATAAACACTAATTCATGACTTCTTAATCAGTTAGATAAATTCATTTTACACATTTTCATTCAATTTTTAGTTTTCACCTTCTCCTTTGTCCCTCATAATAAATATGCACGAATTCACACACATTTATTAAATATATTATTTTTCATATCACCTATTCAAGAGCGTGTACATATCCAGAAATAATTCATTCCAAATAGTAGGGATTCTCAGTAGTTATTCATGAAAAAATGCATGAACACAAAATTTGTACAACCTTCTATCATATTTTTATTTACTTTAATTATTATTATTTTTTTATTTTTCAAATAGAAACAAAATAATCAACACAATGATTTGGAAATATTTAGAAACATTTATTTGGATCAAAACTACTAAAACTACACCAATTTAAGTGAATATATGAAATTTTTTATTAAATAATGATTATTTTATTTGTTACTTTTTTAGAGATTTATTCAATCAACATCAAGATTCTTGATCAAATTTATGCACTTTTCATTATGGCAAACATAAAAACTTCTCCAATTAAGATTCATTTTCCATATTTCAAACATGAGAATCCAAATTTATTCAAGGGAATTATTTATATAATAGAATTTAAGAACTTGGTGTACTCAAGTGGGAGAAATAATTATATCACATTTTATTCAAAAAAACAAAGAAAAAAGGGAAACCCACACACAATATTATAATAATATAAAAATTACATATTGTTTAATATTAACACACCCTTAAAATAAAAATCCATAAAATACAAGTAAATGAAGAAAATTTTACTCAGATATATTCAACATCATTATTTTTTCAATGTATTGAGTTATTCTCTCAGTCGATTCATTTTTCCTAAAAAAAGTAATAGTAAATTGGGAATATTTATTTCAAGAAAAATAAACTGAATAAAATAGATATAAAAGATTCTTTGGATATTCCACAAATGAGCACTATGTTTTTAATGAATACAACCAAGAAGTTATAGTGTGATAACACCAATCTGATGGTTGTTGGGGTTTGTGTGATGTAAACCACAACATGTGTTTTCTATGAATATATAAAAATATACACAAAGAGTGGGGAACTCTGAAAGAATAAAAAAAATCCCAACCCTCAAAATTGGTAGAAAAACATAGTGAAGGGGAGAGGGAAGAGGAAAAAGGAGGTCCTCTCTATTATAAATTGTGATGTTCCCATCCACATGATATTTCTATTGTTTTTGAGGAGGATGTCATATCCCCACTTACCAGTTAATCTCTTCTTCTTGAATTAAAATTCCATTTGTGTCCTCTTTTACAATCTCTAAATATATATTCTCCTTGATGATGGTATCATAATAATTTTATTCACATTATAGGTTCATCAATAGTACTAATTTTGAAAAATACAAATAGTTGTAGTAATAGCTTATTTAAAAAGGTAAAATATAAAATATATGTTGCTATGGTCAAGTCCAACCCGTTTTGTCAATCAGTTTTAAATATTAGCTATTTTTAGAAGGACCCTATGATAAATTATAGAATATGAAGGAGATAAGTGTTTTATAATATTGATTCCATCATCCTAATGTCCTTAGAAAATATAGTAGGGATAAAATATTTTATGTTTTCTCAACTGATTGTTGATAGAATCCAGAATATTAATGTGAGAACTCGATGAGATTTATAACCATGACCTTTAATTATTGATGTTTGGGGAATTACATGATATCCTTGATGAGATATCTAAAAAAATCGTGATTATTATTTGAGATCTTGGCTCCCCTCACTAGTTTAACAAATAATAAACAAATTTTAATTATATAATAGGTTTTTTCAAACATTAATTTCATTTTTTAATTTATAAATTTAATGAAATCCTTTCCAAGAGTATTTAAAAAATGTAGAAGAAAATTGAATGATATAATTGGTTCCTCAACAGTGGTCCTATTTTTGTTAAAGGCCTATCAACGATAATAATAAAATATATAATTAAATTAATCCTAGTGAAACATTTTGTCAGACTAGGGTTGTCTCTCAAGGAACCTTGCTGATTACTCATTGTCCACTTCAGTTATTTTTTTAATTTGAGGATAAAAAAATGTTAAGGTGGTGGGTTTATTATGTGATGTGTTAGGGAATGTAATATAAATAATAATTGAAAACAAAGAATTCAGTTGGAAGGGTCTTGATACTAGGGTTGGAAACTCATGTTCCTTAATTATCCATATTAGTTATTTCATCGATATGATAAATCACTCATAATGATACCAAAGTTAATATCCCCTTATTAGGTTGTAGAAATAAATATTCCTCAAAGATTAATTCTAAAAACCAAATCCAACATCCATCATTATAGAGAGTAAAGAAAACCCCATGGCCTAGGATTATCATCAAACTCTACCCAATTCTATTATATATATTTCATACATCTTCCCGCAACATTATATTATATATGATATGATCTAATCTAATTAATTAATTTTTAATTTAGTAGTGAATGTAATGATGTTATGAATATTCATTAGAATGATAGAAAATTTCCACAACAGTCCATGTAACTCACCTTTCCCTATCAAAAATTGAATCAATCATTGGGATTTAAGAATATGGAATTTAGAATATGTCGACAACCTCCCAAAAAACCATGTATTGGGTTAGAGATACCATCATGGAGTTTGAAAGAAGTATTGTGGTGGAAAAAAGAAGAAAAAAATAGGATCTATAACTATAAGATATTTTAAATGAAACTATTATATAAAAATAAAAATAAAGGAACGAAAAATAAAAAAAAACATAAACTACAACATCTATAAGGATGAGAGGTCAATGTTTTTAATGCTTTACATATGGGGAGTGGCAGTGCTTATAAAAACTGTAGAATTTATTTTTTATATATGATAGATTCAATGTGGAAATAGATAAGTGTTAGATTTATTATATGTATACACATTCTAGATCCTTCCCCATTTTTTATTATGCTAAGTCAACCCATGATCCTCTTTTACCTATATTTCCAAGATGAGATCATATAGAATAATCTTAATGAAATTTTCAAATTTGGACGTATAGAATGAAAAAATGTATTCTATTTCATAAGACCCCACATGTAGTATTTTCATTGGGATTATGTATAAATCCCATGGTCATAGAGGATCTTGTAATGTGTTATGGGATTATCTCAGAAATAATATGACTTGACTAAGTATTAAATATGAGTTTTATGTGGCCAAAACTTAACATTGCATTTATTGGGGAAAAATCATCATTGGAGATCAGATATTTGTTCGAAATAGACCATATATTTCATTGGGGTTTGACACTATATTGGATTCCTAATAGTCATTTCATTATCTTTAATTTATTTATTCACTAAAACATAGCATCAAAACAATGGTTATACTAGGTTTAGTTTCTAACCTAGCATTTGATTTTGAGGTGCTATCAGATGGTATAAAGTATCTATGATGGAGTGAGAGGCTCTAATGGACCATGGCTATAACATGTGTTGTATAGTGGACACAACCTCAAGATCTTATACAAAAAATTATTGGGATGTTATGCTTCCCCACATAGTCGATGATAAATTCATTACATACAAATGTAATCTGAGGGGTGAGCATAGGGAAGCATTAGCGAGTTGATTCATTATTAAGGGATAATTCAATAGTGTGTTGGTAACCTAGAATAAACCCATGCCATTAACTTTTATAGGGCCATCAATGGTTCTAAATAGTGTTATGATACTTTTTCCCTCTTTATCTTAGATGAGATCATAATTAAGTAGTTAAAATTAAGTTCATAATTTAATCAAAATAGAATGAACTAAAATAAAATAACCTGCATTTCTATCACATGAATTAGTGATGAATTCCATAGACACAAATGATATTTTAGAATGTGCTTGTCCTAATTTAGAAATACTGATGATTACTTGAGTATTCCATAAATGTTTAAAGTGGATAGAATATTGATATTATATTGAGCAGTTAATAGACATTTTTTGGAGATCAAGATTACATTGGATAGAAAATATATTTTATGTTGATTGTTGAAACTATATTAGATTACTGATGGTTTAAAGGTTGGATTGATGGGTTTCCTTAAAAAAGTAAAGCATTACAAGACCAGTTACACATTCTTGAGTTTGTATCTTAGCATTAGATATGGATATTTCATCAAGGGGTTAAATGTAACTATATTGAAGTGATAGGATTCATTACCCCTCAAACATAAAATGGTGTGTTTAAAGGTGGCTAGATTGAGCATTATACATACCCTCAAAATCTTTCACCATGAGATGTTTGGAGGAGACACCCTTCCAAACTAGTCAACACAAAAATCCATTAGATGTTGGTGTACTATAATGCATTAGTACGGGCTAGTGTTGGTGATCTGATGATTTTTCAATAACTAAAGGGAGAGATAGAATTTTGGTGTCATGTCATTTCCTTGATCCACAAATTGATATTATGTTAGAGTGTAGATCACCACTAAAAAAGAAAACACTAGATCTGTTAACTTGAGAAAGTATCTCCCATTGATTAGTTTTTATTTCAGCAGATGTATTGATATTCAATTAAATAATGGATTTATTTAACCCCTTCACAAATATTATATCATATACACACATATTAAAGTAATAATATTTCATTAAAATGATTAAAATCTATCCAATAATTAAAATAGTGATTTTAGGTTATTTACATTCAAATAAAAAATTTACATATAAAATTAATATGTTATTATTTATTATATTAAATATGTTATATGATTTATTTATAAGGTGAATATTAACTAAAAACATATAAAAATATGGATGAGTTTGTTTCCAATTGATACAAGGTGAATTAGAGATGGTTAGTTCCACAATTTTAACTAAGGTCCATATCCCCCCTCTTCTTATTCCTTTCAATTGTTAGATTATTCATAGTGATTTTTTGTTAATAATTGAGTGATGATTACACTAGATCATGGTGGAATCATCCCAAATCTTGGGGATATTTCATGAAATGGATAAATGGATATAAGGAGTGATGAACATGTTCTGTCCTTCATTGATAGTTCTATATTAAATTATTTGAGTTAAGTGTTACAATCTCTGTTCATTTTTTAGGCTTTTTTGATATCGAAAAAGGAGGTTGAATTATAGATAACATAGATTTTTAATATTATTTTTATAATTTATACAAATTTAATGAATTTTTTGTTTTGTGATAATCAAAAAGTGGGTTATTATTGTAGGTGTTTATTATGATAAGTGTAATCACAACATTTCTTGGTATTTAATATCATAAAAACACATATGTTTTTACTTGTGTTTTATTTTGAGTGTGAAATAAAATTATATTTTTTTAATTTTTTTAAAAATAATGGTTTATAGAGTATTGTGTTATATTTAAATTAAATATACTCGAATATTTGGGGAAATAAGTTGTTGAATTCATTAGTTATGTTTTGACTATGTTAAAAATGTTTATTTAATCGTTTTCATGAGTTTTTGAAAATTGAACTTTAATCGAATACAAGAATTATTATTTGGATATAAATACAATATATTTATTTATTTATTGAGTTCAATATTAGGAAATTACTATATATTCAATGTTAATCCAATGGAAATGAAAAAAGTGTTTCATCGTGAAATACTAGTGGAAGTGGAGATTAAATATTTGGAAGAAGTCAAAATTATGAATTTACTCTACCATAAATTCTTTAAATATGGATTAAATATCACATATTATACTAATGAAAATGTATAATATCACATAGTTAGAAGAAATGTTGAATTAATATCCCATAATTAAGAATGATGTGTGGCCAATATCACACAATAACATGAATTTCAATTTAATCTCTCCAAAATATAATTTTTTGGGATTTAAATATTCTGTAATGTTTCTTCATGGAATTAATATATTTTTACTTAATATAACCAATTAATTCAAATAATTTTATCATAGATAAAGGTTATTTTGATGAAATTTTTAAACTATTATTTCATTCATTATTTTTTGGTATTTAGATTTAACTATTAGAATGAATCAGTGAAGCTTAAAAATATTTTGAATGGATGAATCAAATAAGAATTAGATTTTTTATAGAATATTAATTAAGTTGAAAAAGGGAGACATAAATAAGAATTGTTTTCTTAAAAACAAAAAAAAAAAATAACTTCAGTGATTGGTTTTGTGATTTTTGTGCATGCTCAACGTGAAATTGATCAATTGTTGTTTTAATTATATTTAAAAATGTATTAATTTATTTGATTTATCAAGGATGATTTGATCTTATTTCTTTCAAATGTATTTTTGATGAAATTTTTATTTTTATTATAATTTCATTTCTCTTTAATATTAACTTTTCACTAACTATATTTAGTGAGGGTTTAAAGCTAATGGATGTTCTTTTTATAATTTTGTTATGAAAAACACTTATATTTTTTTTATTAAGTGTCAGTTTCTTATTTTTAGTTGTAAATATCCATGGTTGAAAAGATATTGAAATTAAGTTCACTAAACTCACATTGGGTGTTGGTGTATATGAGTTGGGGATTACCATCGGGGGCCTCAAACGGCTATTTAAACTTTTATGTCTAATACATGATTATTTCATCATTTTTTTATATAAATACTAAATGAAACAATAAATGAAAAAGAAAGAAGTAAAATTTATAGAGGACTTGAATTCTTACATGCTAAATTCACCCCCGTATTGATCCATTTAATTACTTATTTGGAAAATATTTAATGATTTTAAATTATTATTATTATATATTATAAATTATCTAGAAAATATATTTTTTCCTCTTAAAAAATGTGTTTCTAAATACTAAGTTTTAAGGTATATAATTTTTATTATTATCTACTTAAATAAATTTTTAATTATTGTGTGATGTCAATTTAAATTTTTCAAAAACATTTTATGATTGAGTTTTTGTATTCAAAAATTAATAATTATTTATTATTTAAAATAATATAAATACAACTATTATGTAATAAAACAACGAATATAAATATTTTTTTAATGAAAAGAAATTTTTTAAATATAGTATCATTTAAAAAAATTTAGAATAAAATATTTTTTTCATAAAAAAATAAAATTAAATTGATTAATATCATAAAAATATATTTTTCAACGTAATATAAAATGAGATTATAATATAAGTATTATTATTAATTATTAATATATTCATTATAAATATTATTATTAGATAATAATAATATTTTAAAATAATACAATTAATATAATTATAAATGGTAACATTATAATGGGTTATAAAATAAAAAATAAATAAATAACTATAACTAAAATATATTTTACAAAATAATAATTTTTTGAAAATAATATAAACATTATTTTTTTAATAATATATTTAATACTAATTATATGATTATTAAACTGTAGGAATATTCAAAAAATAATGCAATTATAACATAATTTAAAAAATTTAATATATCAATAACTTTAAAATAAAAAAAATTAAAATCATAAATACTATTAAAATATATTATAAAAAAATATAAGTAAAAAAATAATATAATGTTTTTTATTAAATTATAAAATAAAGAAAATCAATATTATAATTGTTAAAATAAATTAAAATTTTAGAAATATTATAATTAATAAAATTTAAATACTTTATATTATTTTATCAAAAAAAAGAAAAAAAACATTAATTTTTAAAATATAATTAAAAAATATTTTTTTTCGTCATGCAATTGATGAATTTAATAATAAATTATTATTTATTAATAAGATTAGGAATATAATTATTTATTTAATTATCAAATACTATTGATATTTAAAAAATATGACAATTAATATAGTTAAATTTTATAAAATGATAATAACTAATAAAATAAATATTATGTATTTCTATATAATTAAAATATTTTCGAGAATATAATGTAAAAAATTAATATAAATATTATTATTATATATATAATATAAAATAATATTCTATAATTATTAAATAATATTAATTTTTATAAAGTAAAATTAAAAATCACTTGAAGTATTGAAAAATAGTGATCTAGTCTCGATGTGTTATTGAACAAAACATATATCAGTTTGACATTGTTTATTTCAGGTAATTCAAAAAAGTTTATTGATGTTTACATAAATCCATCGATGGATGAGTTGAAATTTAATGGATTGAAAAAAAATGTTACATATGATATAGTTGTACAAAAATTTTACAATGAGAGAAACAATATAATGAAAAACTGGTTGCTTTTAAGAGTATTTGTGTTATCTAAATTGAGTACACATGATTTTGAATTTTTTTCATATTATATAATTGATAGTAAAACATTTATTCTTGTTCATGTAATGGAAGTATGTTATTTACTATAATATTAGATATCACCCTATCAATAATATATTTTATATAAATATAACTTAATTTTTAAAGGGAAGATTCAAAAGAGTTGAACTAGCCTTGGTGATCTCAACTATTCAATTGTAATGTATTGTGTTATCATTATATGATATTATTTTTATGATAAATATAAACTCTCGAAGAGTTTTTGGTTTTAGGAGACATTTTAATTGGACAAAGTGAAATATATTTTAGGATTTACAAATCAACATGTTTTTATAGTTCTTCACATCATTGGAATAATTAATATTGAGAATAATTGATTTAAAAATATATTTTATATATTATTAGACACACTAAATAGGATAAAGGACACCAACAAGGAATAGTTAGTTCTTGGAAAAATTCTAAGACACTTAAAACATGAATTATTTAAAAATAAAATATCTTATTGTCAAATTAATTGTTTTTTATCTATTTGAAAAATAAAATAACTAACTATTTAATAAATTGATTATAGACATGATATTTCCAGATATGTATGATTTTAATCTAACATGTTGTATCAAAATAAGTTATATAAATCGATTAAATAGTGATTACTATCATGTCATAATGGATGGATTATTTTCTATATGTATTATAGATCAATTTTAAACATATTATTGTGAAATTTTGACTAAAATATTTCATGTTTTCTTTGATATTTTTGGTGAAACATTAAAAAATGCCTTATTGAATACGTTTTAAGAATAAATTATTTTGTGATTATGTAAATTAGAGAAAATATTTCCATCAACATTCTATTATTTAATTGAAAATTTAATAATATATTATTTTATGCAAATCAAAATGAGGATTCCATTAAAATGTTGATGGATGTATCTATATTAAAGATACATGAAGTAGCTAAATAACAATGTATGTAATAAATCACTACATAAATGATCAATTATAGTGGGATATCTCTAGGTGGATATTTTAGGTTTTTGTTAAGATTTATTTTTCAATTGGAGTATGAATTAAAATATAATAGGGTGTGTATTAATAAGGAATATATATATTTTGGAACATGAAATTAATTATTATTATTTAATTAAAAGTATTTTTTTTGTGGTAAACAAGAATAAAAAATTTTAGATCAGGAAATGAATCATGTTCATACCTATGTTGTACCCAATTACCTTGAAATGAAATTATACATATATTAAGTGAAAATATTATATAATAATTTTTTTATTTTCTAAATACTTTATTACTATTTTATTAATTTTTTCTGATTATATTATTTTCATACATGAAAAAACCCAAGGGCATTTGTCTAAGTGAAGAAGATATACCTATAATCCTTATTTCTTATAATGTGATTGGATTTTTCATATTATATGAAATTTGTAAATCATAATTCATATAAAAAATATAATACCTTTGTGTAATCTTAAGTTATGGCTATACCATATCGTAAGGCCACTTCCCATGGAAGTTGTAGTGTAAAATTCACCATATCCTTAGGCCACTATCTACGGGGTTTTGGACTATCAAATGGTAATAATTATCATTTAAGAAGATCATCTATGCAGGTTATCGTCAGTAAATATTTATTATGAAGGAATGGATGAGGAAGTATAAGCAGTCATTCAATTTTTTTAAGAAATACTTGATTAGTAAGGTCATGGAAAATCCCCACCATGATGAGAACCTTGAAATTCTATAACAATATTCTTAAATAATGTTCTACGTTTGGATGACATACTATGATAGGAAACATAGTATACAGACCGTCATGTGTGAGTACTCATAAGAATACGAGACTCTCTCTCATGGAGTTTGAACTTGGTAATCTCCAAGATGGGAGATTATGAGAACAGACCCGCTAGTATGAATTCCACATGTCTTGGTGTCATCGTACATTGCTATCTACGAGCGTGTGTAATGGTCCTTAGACTGGAATATTATCATTAACTCATGTCATGACTCGCGCACTTAGATTTTCTGATGAAAACCGTCATGAAGACAATTGGCGGGATGTAGGGTATGCTTGGTGCATCATGAATGACATGTTGATAATGGACAAGTCGAGGAAGGAATTTTCCCTTCCATTTATGGAAGTTGATATCTCAGCCCTTTGATTGAAGTAGAACTGTCGCATGAATTTCCATGGCCATGGTGAAACGATGAGTTTATTTCATGTAGTCAAATAATGACGGATCAAGCATATAGGTTTATGAAACTTTTATGAAACCTGCTTAATGAGATATTGAGACAAAGGGATTAAATTACAGAGTAAGCGTTTGTATGAGGTAACACGTCAATGCGGCGCCAACTTCTTTCTCTTGGGTACCTTGACCCGTTGCTAGATAGTGATCTTGAACTTTAGGCAAGCCCGCCTAATGGCAACGAGAAAGAGCCCTAGAGGGTCACACACTAAGTGTATTCAAGTATCTCAAGTATAATAAGGATTATTTCTATACGTGGTTTAATAATTATTCAAGTAAACCTAAATCATTTTAATGTTGGAGGAAGAATAAAATGAAAACAAGTACACGTCGTGTTTTAATGATTACACGTCGTGTATTGTTGACTGTACATGTCATGTAGTTTTCATTATGGAAAGGAAATGAATAAATGAAAACAAGATATACACACCATGTACATTGAATATACACGCCATGTAGTTTTCAATGAAAAACAAGTACAAACCATGTATTTATGATTACACGCCGTATAGTTTTTCTAGTTGGTATTGTGAGGAAATAATATCATTTTATTAAATGATATTTATTATAATCATTGTGGCCTCATGTCAAGAAATTAATGACTCAACATGGGTTTTTCAAAAGAGTTAACAAAATAAATAAAATGCCTAACGTGTTAATTTATTATCATAACTTTACAACCTCAAACCCGATTATAAATATTCTCACAACCCCAACTCCTTTCCAAAAATAATCGTTGTGCACAAAAATTCTGGATAATTACCTCAAGACCGAAAGAACTCTTTCCTCCAAGAACACTCACAAGACCGAGAGATATCCTCTTCATCGGATAAAGATGATCTAAGGAGGGAAACGCAAGAAAAGGTTTCTCCATGCTAGCACCCAGAGACACCTTTGGTGACATCCAGAGATACGTGGTGTACGTGTGGATCACCGCTAGAGTAAGTATACCCTTGGCTTCTACGACGTAATGACGAATCACATCAGAACGTGATCAAGAAAATCAATTAAGAAAGAACACCAAAAAGGTACTTCTTTTCAATTAATTAAATTAATTATAATCAACCTGTGATGATCCACTTTTGTGGCTCCGAGACCATTCTTCTTCTTTGTCTATTTTTTTGAATCGATCCGTGGAGACTGGCGTTTATTGTTGTATTGATCCCGAATTGATCATTTCTAATGACAAAAAGTCAAGTGGGAACATCCACCCACACTCTCCCACTGAGCCCAAAACCTTAAATTGGTATCATAGAGAGGTTACCATGTTGATTATAGTTATTTAATTTTTGTTGATAATTTACGCATTTATATTTGATTCAATTCGTGATAAATCATTCTATTAAACTAAATGAATGAGATCTGTTCATCCTCCTTCGTTTCTCGATTCACATCACAGAAATGACCTTTTATTTTTAATTTTGATTAAAATAAAAAATGAGGAACTCATCCGGAGGAGCCGCTCTTTCTATCTGTACAACACGGAAATACACAGTATGTAATGAAAACTACATGTCGTGTACTTAGGTTCAACGAACTGGTACTGGTTCACCAAACCACACCATCTGAATTGAGTATACCTGAGTTTTATTACACCATGTTTACCAGAAATGAACGGTGCGTGGAACCAGAATACACAACATGTAAGTTGAATCAATACACCGTGTAGTCTGATCTGTCCCAAGTGAAACTATGTACAAAGAGAAGTCGTGTTCTGCGTACACGGGATTTCCAGGCCGGTAACCGCGTAACAAGGAAGAACACACCGTGTTAGATTAATCTACATGTCATGTACTCCAAAATTTCCAACGTAGAAAAAACATGCCAAAGCCCCCGGTGTGTACTTTGTATGAAGGGTGAAATGAAATGCATGCCGTGTAAATATAAACTACACACTGTGTACTTTCTAGAAATGGAATTTCAACAGGTTTCCTCCAAAATTACAAAGACTTGTACAAGGGATATGGATGATAATAATCTCAAGGAAATTCAGAAAGGAAATTAAGATAAATAATTTATTAATTATAAGATCATAATTAATTAATGTCATGTGTGACTTATCTTAAATAATAGAACGATTAAAAGAATTTTAATTCTAAATATGCGTAAATGTTGTTTCATGCTATATATGATCATGAGCTTGACCAAAGACCCTTTGTATGTGTGAATGATTTCATTTAAATTTGTTTAATTTAAATTCGTTGGCATGTGAGCCTTCTTCCAATAAAATGTAGGGCCTACTTGCCCATGGTTTCTTTAATGTAAACCCCATGTAATGTAGGATGTCCCAAGATAGAGGAGATGGTTCAAAACCCGAAGCTGAGGTAAAACCAACCCAAAGAAGATACAAAGTTGGACACGTGGGAGCTGAAAAACATGAACCATCGGTTCAAGGTGTTTTTTCCTATGTCATGATTAGCTTATCAACCCGCTATATAAGCTAACCAATAAAAGGTCATGATCATGCCATCTTATTTTATTTCTGTCTGATTTCGTGGTTTATTTATTTTTTATGTTTTGTTGTGATCACATAGTTAATAAAATGAACAAGAAATGAAAAGATGGAAAAAAATAAAAACCATACTATGCGTAAACATTATCGGAACATGGTTAATCACTTAAGAAAGCATCACATAATATTAACAACCATGTGATAATGCAAAACTATGCATAAAGGTTTAAAATCCCTCAATACCATATTAAGACAGACCAGGCCTTCCGTTAATTGATTAAGGGAAGTACTCAATAAAACAATGTGTTTGACCAACCGTTGTTGGGACACTTACTTTTATAAAGGAAGCCCTTATAGAAGGGTTCAGGTTGACTTAACCATATTACATCAAGAGGATTAGCCCTTTCTAGACTTGATGTAATATTGGAGGAAAGAGTTGAGGAAATACAAGTCTAGATTTCAGGATTGGGGAGTCCACTCAACAGATCATGTAACTGTAAGCTCACAATTGGCAAAGACCTTCCTACCTAAATACCTTCAAATATGTTGACCAACCTTGTTGGGTTAGTCGAAGGGGAATATGAATCCTTGCCACTAGAATGTCAAAGCTACTAGACATTCTGGGTTCAATGGTGAGGGCCACTGAGACTTGATAAAATAGTGGGAGAAATAATAAATTCATTTATAAAATGTAATAATAAATTACTGATAAATATTCTCTTTTAATTTGTAGAATCAACATGAAAAACTTGTCAACCACAATTTCTCTGCGATCAATTCTAGACAAAAACAATATCATCACCGGCTGTAACATTCAGTAATGGTTTAGGTGCCTTTGGGTTATCCTATGCCATGAACAAAAGTTTTACATGCTAGATTCCTCACTTCCTGATTCGCCTACCCAAGGGGCGAGTGATGAAGATTTCCTGGTCTATGATCAACATTTGAATGATGCACCTGACGTTCAATGTTTGATGCTATCATCAATGTCTAGTGAGCTCAAGAAGTATCATGAATACATGGATGCCTATATCATGCTCGAGCACCTCAGTGGTCTATACCAGGAGAGATCATGATAGGAATGGTTTGAGATCTCCAAGGCTCTATTTTAGAGAAAGATTGGAGAGTGTGCCCCAGCCGAGCCTCATGTAGTCAAGATCATTGGATACAATGAACTCTTAGAGGTTTTAGGGTTTAGACTCTCCAAAGAACTGGGTACCGATCTCATTCTTGCATCACTCCCCCAGAGCATCTCAAACTTTGTTACAAACTTCAACAAGAACAACATTGAGAAGTCTTTGTCTGATCTTTTTGTCCTCATTCACCAAGTGGACAATGACATGAGGCGTGAAAAGCCTTCCATCCTCATGGTGAATAAAAGGAAAGGGAAGGAAAACAACTTTAATCCCAAAGTTTCTTCAATGACTTCCAAGAAAAGGAATATCAAAGGGGAGGAAAGATAACAAGAGGCTGTATGTTTCTAATGTGTCAAGAAGGGCCACTGGATGAAAAACTGTACCCAACCAAGGATGTAAGGGGAAGCTTGAAGTGTGTTTGTTATGGAATGTAATCTATCTGTTTCTACGAATTGGGTATTATATACTCCTTGTGGTGCTCACATCTGTATCTAAATACAAGAACCAAGTATATTCAGAAATATTGACCGAGGTGAGGTGGATCTATGAGTACCCAACGGAGCCAGACTTGTTGTTGTAGCTATCGGAGACTACCACCTTACATTGCCTACTCATATGGTCTTGGTTTTTAAAGAATGTTATTATGTACCCTCTGTAACCAAAAACATTATTTCAGTATCCATATTATATACTAATGGATTCATCTTCAAGTTTGGAAGTGTATATTTCTACTTTTATAAAGATAGCATTTGTTTTGGTAGGGCACATTTATATAACGGCCTTTATGTGTTAGACCACACAAACCAAGTAATGGAAATTGATGAAAAAATTAATTCACATGACTCATACCACACCCAACGTTGGCATCACCAGCTAGGTCATGCCAATGAGAAACGTTTGAAAAAATTGCATCTTGATGGGTATTTAGATTCTTTCGAACTAAAACCACTTGGTGTATGTCAGGCATGTCCACAAGGCAAAATGACCAAATCCCCATTAAGTGGGAAAGGTGAACGGGCTAAAGAGCTTCTAGAATTAGTTCACACAGATGTATGTAGACCATTTCCAGTTGAATCAAGGGGTGGGTTCTTGTACTTTATAACTTTTACTGATGATTTTAGTAGATATGGATATATTTACTTAATGAGGTATAAGTCAGATTATTTTGATCGGTTCAAAGAATACAAGAATGAAGTTGAGAACCAGCTTGGTAAAAAGATTAAGAAACTCTACTCAGATAGAGTAGGAGAGTATCTTAATCAGGAATTCATTGATTTCTTATGGGAGTCTGAGATTCTATCTCAAATCACTCCTCCTTACACACCACAGTGGAATGATGTAAGCGAAAGGAGGAACCACACCCTATTGAACATGGTGAGATCAATGATGAGTCATGCAAGTCATCTATTATCCTTTTGGGGATATTCATTACAAATTGCAACACACATACTAAAACAAGTACCAACTTAATCGATAAATGGTATTCCATATGAGTTATGGATAGGACGCAAATCCATGTTATCAAATTTACATATGTGGGGTAGTGAAGAATTTGTTAATTCCTCATCAGGTGACAAACTTGCACCTCGAGGCACAAAGTGTGTCTTTATAGGATATCCCAAGAAAACAAGGGGATATTAACTATACAAACCCTCATAAAAAAAGGTTACAGTGGAAAGACATTCCATATTCCTTGAGAGGGATCACATCTCCAAAAGAGATAGTGGGAGAGAGATATACATCGATGAAGTCGAGGCTCAAGATACACTTGAGTTGGTACATGAACAGATTCCACAATGCCCCATGGAAGAACAATCTGTTTGAGAGACACAAGAAATGCATAGGAGTACGAGAGAGGTGAGAGAACTTGAATGATATGGTTTTCTTGTCACCATGGATGGTGTCTCATTATTGGTTGACAATGAAGATCCTCTTACCTACAAGGAATCTGATGAAGGCACATATGTTTCCAAGTGTCAAGAAACCATGAATTCTGAAATAGAATCCATGTACCAAAACCAAGTCTGGATTTTGGTAGATCCACCAGTTAATGTAAAGCCTATTGGTAATAAATGGGTATTCAAGAAGAAACTGGACATGGAGGGGTAAGTCAGCACCTATAAGGCACGGCTGGTTGCCAAAGGTTTTAGACAGCGTCAAGGAATTGACTGTGATGAAACCTTTTCACCAGTGGTGATGCTCAAATCTATCAGAATCCTATTTTCCATTGCAACTTACCATGACTATGAAATTTGGAAAATGGATGTCAAACAACATTCCTTAACCGGAACCTCTAGGAAGATGTCTACATGACACAGCCTGAAGAGTTTGTGACTCCAAAAGATGCCAACAAGGTATGCATGTTTCAGAAATCCATTTATGGATTAAAGTAAGCATCAATGTCATGGAACATTCATTTTGGTGAAGCTGTAACAGAATTTGGCTTTGTTAAGAATGAATGTGAGCCTTGTGTCTACAAAAGATTTAGTGGAAGTGCAGTCGTTTTCCTAACAGTATATATTGATGACATATTACTAATTGGAAACGAAGTACCTATCTTACAACCAGTTAAAGCATGGTTGGATAAATGCTTCTCCATGAAAGACTTGGGCGAGGCAACATATATTCTATGGATCAAGTTCCATCGTGATAAATCCAAGAGAATGTTGGGCCTAAGTCAAAGTACATACATTCACAAGATACTGAAGAGATTCAGTATGGAACAATCCAAGAGGGGATTGTTGCCAGTGTCACATGGCATTCATCTTTCCAAGAAAATGTATCCTCAAACACATGAGGAAAGAAAGAAAATGGTAAGGATACCTTATGAATCTTCCATTAGGTCAGTCATGTATACTATGATTTCTACAAGGCTAGATGTTGCTTACGCATTAAGTGCGGTAGGAAGATATCAATATGATCCAGGAGACCGCCATTGGATGGCAGTCAAGACTATCCTTAAGTATCTGAGGCATACTAAGGATATGTTCCTGGTTTATGGAGCTGATGAGGTACTAGTCAACAGAGGACATGTAGATTCTAGTTTCCATACTAATCAAGATGACATGAAGTCATATACTGGATACAACTTCAGTTTTATTGAAGGTGTAGTGAGCTAGAAGAGCTCAAAGAAAAGTGTGGTGGCAGATTCTATAGCAGAGTCTGAGTATATCGCAGATTCTAAGGTAGCTAAAGAAGCAGTATGGATGTGAAGCTTCGTCCAAGATCTGGATATAGTACCTAGCAGTAAAGATCCTATCACAATCTATTGTGATAATATTCCAGCGGTGGCACTTGCAAAAGATCCAAGGTCTCATCAGCGGACAAAGCACTTACTTCGAAAGTATTATCTCTTGAGGGATTTTTCGCAGAGAGGTGAAGTTACAGTGAGCATTATTTCCAAAGAAGACAAATGGCAGACCCCTTGACTAAAGCCTTGACTCAGCAAAAACATGACCATCATGTGAGGTCAAGCAGACTAAAAGTCGTAGGTAGTTGTCTCTAGGCCAAGTGAGAGTTTGTAAGGGTTGGTTTCATAAGAACCAACTATTTTGTACTTTGATTTCATGAATGTACTCTTATTATATATTTTTTATTGTTCTGCCTGACTATAATATAATAATGTCTTGGAATATTTGTTGCATTAATAAGGTCATATCAGATCCACACTATGATGAAAACCCTGAAATGCTATAAAAATATTATTAAATAAAGTTCTACGGTTGGATGAAATATTATGATAGGACACACAGTATATAGACCGTCATGTGCGAGTACTCGTAAGAAGACAAGACTCTCTCTCATGGAGTTCGCACTTAGTAATCTCCAAGATGGGAGATTATGATAACAGACCCAACAGTAGCAATTCTGCATGTCTTGGTGTCATCGAGCATTGCAATCTACGAGAATGTGTAATGGTCCTTAGACTGGAAGATTATCATTAACCAATGTCATGACTCGTGTATTTAGATTTACTGAAAAAAACCGTCACGAATACAGTTGGCGGGAATTAGGGTACATTGGGTGCACCATGAATGACATGTTGTTAATGGATAAGTCGAGGAAGGATTTGTCCCTTCCATTTATGGAAGTTGATATCTTGGCCCTTTGATTGAAATAGAACTATCACATGAAATTCCATGTCCATGGTGAAATGATGAGTTTATTTTAGGTATTCAAAGAATGATGGATCAAGCATATAGGTTTATGAAACTTCCATGAAACCTGCTTGATGAGATATTGAGATAAAAGGATTAAATTAAATGGTAAGCGTTCAAATGAGGTGACACATCAATGATGCATCAACATCATTCTATTGGGTACCTTGACCCATTTCTAGACAGTAATCTTGGACTTTAGTCAAGCCCGCCTAATGCCATCAAGAAAGAGGCCTAGAGGGTCACACACAAAGTGTATTCAAGTATCTCAAGTAGAATAAATATTATTCCCGTACATGATTTAATAATTATTCAAGGAAGCCTAAATCATTTTAATGTTGGAGGAAGAATAAAATTAAAACAAGTACACACCGTGTATTAATGATTACACGTCGTGCCATTTTTATTTTGAAAACAAGTACACGTCGTGTAATATTGAATCTACACGCAATGTAGTTTTCATTATGGAAAGGACATGAATAAATGAAAACAGGATATACACGTCGTGTACATTGAATGTACACACCGTGTAGTTTTCAATGAAAAACAAGTACACGATGTGTATTTATGATTACCCGTCGTGTAGTTTTTACAGTCGGGATTTTGAGGAAATAATATCATTTTATTAAATGATATTTATTATAACTAGTGTGGGAACATGTCAAGGAATTAATGACTCTACATGGGGTTTTCAAAAGAGTTAATGAAATAAATAAAATACGTAACGCATTTATTTATTGTCATAACTTTACAACCTCAAACCCGATTATAAATATCCTCACAACCCCAACTCATTTCCAAACAGAATCGTTGTGCACAATAATTTTGGAGAATTCTATCAAGACCGAAAGAACTCTTTCCTCCATGAACACTCTCAAGACCGAGAGAGATCCTTTTCATCAGATCAAGATGATCTAAGTCAGACAACGCAAGCAATGGTTTCTCCACGCTATCACCCGGAGACACCTTTGGCAACGTCTAGAGATACGTGATGCACGTGTGGATCACCACTATAGGAATTCTACCCTTGGATTATGCGACGCAACGATGAATCACATAGAAATGTGATCAATAATATCAATGAAGAAAGAACATGAAAATGTTACTTCTTGTCAATTAATTAAATTAATTATAATCATCCTGTGATAATCCAATTTTGGGGTCTTGGGACCTTTTTCTTGTTTGTCTATTTCTGTGAATCGATCCGTTGAGACTAGTGTTTATCATCGTATTGATCCCAGATTGATCATTTCTAATGATAAAAAAGCCAAGTCGGCACATCCACCCATGCACGTCCACTGCACCCGGAACCTTCACTTTCATGTACCTAGATAAGACTTTTAAAACCTAGGGTTATCAAGAATAAGGTGTCATGATTGAATAAGATTGGATTTTCAGGATATCTAAGAGGGATTATAAAACGTCCTGGAAAATCCTTGTGATTTTTTAGTGTAATAGAAATGTATTATTCAGTTTTGAAGGGTATATGATACTGAATGTATACTTTATAGATGTTTTAAATATATAGATGCTCAAAATATAGCTAATAATAGACATATCATATAGTTTTCATTCAAATAATGAACCAAGTAATTAATAGATTAAGTCTTGTAATATAAAGGAATGTATTAAGATTTGATGAACCTAAATAAAAATATGAAAATTTATCTTATTTCTCTTATATAATAATATGGATAGTTCGTTAACAAATTTTTGTTAAGAAAAATGTTAGATAAATTGTTCTTAGTTCCCTTGAACCAACATATACATACTTTATAATTTCCTGTATTCATTGTTTTGAACATTAATAAAGTCATTATCATATCATGACTGTTCTTATGTATAATATAGTATGTGATAATGTCAAAAGGCTAAATATAACATTGAAAAGTCAAAATAGTTTCCCATAGTGATTAGATCTTATAATTATAAAACAATATTCATAAATATATGTTCTATAGTTGAATGATGTGATTTTATGGGAAACAATTATAAAAAATATTTAGGGTGGATACTCATAGTACTTTGACACTCTCTCTATTGGTGTGTGCCCTAGGAAATCTTTAGAAAAAGAGATCATGAGAACATGACCCACCATTCAGACAAACACATTTATATTTTTCATTGGATATTTATATCTGGTTTCTCTATAATGATAATTAAAATCTAAGAATTTTTTTATATATACCATGAGTCACATACTTCGATATACTAACCAAAATTTTGATATTATATGTTTTCATGAAGTAGGGTATGTTGGGTGGGTCATGAATGATATTGCATTAATGAATTATATGATAAAGGATTTGGACATTCAATTATTTAATGAAAATTGATATATTTGTCCCTTTTATGAGAATTTAATAGCCTAAATAATTCCATAGACCCAATGTTATATTGGAATGTTTGTTTATAAAATGTAAAAGAAAGAGTCCTCGAGCACATAGGTTGATGACACAAACATGAAACCTATTTGATTAGATATATTGAGAAAAATGAATTATATTACAAAGTGTATGTTTATATGAGGATGTATATAATCATGCTATCAACTTATTTCTCTCCAGGATCCTCGATGTGCTGTTAGATGATAATCTTGGACTTTATGTTGTGTTGTTGAATGCTAAAATGAAATGAGGATAGATGTCCACCCATTAGTATATTCAGAACATAATTTAAATTCAATATAAATTTTACATATTGGAAAAATATTACTCACATATATAGTCACTTAATTATTCATGTTTGTTTGACCAAAAATATTTATAGACTGATTATTTAAGAATATATATATGATATGAATATTTAATAAATATTTATTCACTTAGATGTTATTTATTTAATTACTTGAATTTAAAATATTTTTTTTATTCTTCTTTATTCACAAGGTGAAAATATTTATTTATTTGGTTACATGAATATTTAATTCACCAATTTTTTGAATATAATATTTATTTATTTATTATTGAATAATGTAGTGATATTAATTTAATTAAATAACTAGTGATTATTAGAGGTCTGATAAATATTGAGGAGGATTTATGGACTGGGTTTGATTGTTTAATGAGAAATAACATGTTAAATATAATTTGAATAAATATTAATCTATTTTTTTGTGGAAATTATTATTATTTTATTCATGAGTGTAACAAATTTCATGTAAATAACAGTAATTTTTTTATTATTTAAACATGGGGTTTACTGAAGTTTATGAAAATAATATTGGTCTATTTGATATTATAATTTTCTAACCCTATATATATTTTAACCCAATTATGGCATTTTGTTATGAATTATACACATTATAATCATTATAAACAATGAGTTGGAGATGGGATTCACTCAAGACATATAAAACACCTCCCTATAATGTTATGAAGAAAAAAATTATTATAATCCTCCACTAGAGAAATTTATTCTCACCTTGATGGATTATTCTACGATCAATATTGAATTACTACAAGCATTAGAACCATCCATGCTAGAACACATAGGATTATATGGTGATGATTGAAGGTTCAAAAAACGTGTTTGGATAATATCTAGAGATAATTTACCCTGAATTTCTATGACATAATGATAATATTCTAATAAGGGTTCTACCGATTTGACAATGTAGAAAAAATTTCAAGTTAGGTAATTATTTTCTTCTTTGAATTAATTAAAAATAATTTAGAAAAATAACACTTCTTTGGAAGTTTCATCATGAATTTATCTACTTCTTCATGTCATTCATGAATAATTTGATAAAAAATATATCGAGCTTGGTCATAACCTACTTCTATTATAACTGTTAGAAACTTCAAGCGGTATCTGAGTGGTAACATAATTATTTATAATTATTTATTATTTCATTGTTTATATGAATTTAATATCATTTTTTAGTTCAAATTTATTTTTTATTAAATTTAATTATATAATTTTATTTTCTCATTCATGTAACCAAGATAAGGTTAAATATTGATAAGAACAAGTCGATGAAATCCATTGGCTGGTGCTGGAGTTTTGGATGGTTGAAATGGATTACACATCATCTAGTCTAGTTAATTGAATTTGGATGGGATATGTGGTAAATAAATCACAAAAGAAAATCAGTTTTCTATGTATATATTAAATGTTTCAAATTGACTAACCAAACTTGGTCAAATCAGGTTAGATTACACATTATGTATCTATTATATAGACCATGTTGTCTATGCATTTTTTCGTTTAAATTCCAGAATCCACATGGTCAAACAAACTTTATTTATTTATTATTAGATGTGTGGGATTAATAGTTGAAAAAAATGAAATTAATTCTTACAACATGATGGTTGTGTAATTAATACAAACAAAAAGTTTTAAAAACACATGAAATAGTGGTAATATAATTAATAGAAACATGGTGTATTTAATAAAAATGAAACAACAATCATTTAATTAATTCACATGGTGTTAAATTCACATGGTTTGTAATTAGTTAACAAATAATATATAATAAATTTACATTTAGTGTATAATTAATTAAAATTTTGTGTATCTAATTATCATGTGATCCATTCAAACATAGTGTATTTAATTCGTATGCATTGTAATTAACAAATTCTGATATGGTTTATATAACTTACACATAATTTATTTAATTCACAGGTAGTGTATTGTTAATACACACATGTATTTTTTAACACATGTAGTTTTATTAATTAATTTATGTGGAAATAAAATTAATTATAACATAAAACAAGTCTACATTCTCTATGGAAATAGTGTAAAAATATTAAATGCCCAATTAATTCCATGTTAAATTAAGAACTATATTCAATGTCACCTCCAAGTACATATCATATAATTAATAAAATTAAATGGAATTCCAATAGAGTTTAGATAGACTATTATGATAATTGAATGAATTAATTAATAATAAAATTAATTGAATTAATTTGGGTAATTTAATCTTAATAAATATGAATTCATTGAAATTATTAATATATACTATTAAAATATATGTGTGTTTCATATTGTGGGTAATCACAAGTTTATTCCATCCTATGTATGTTTTTTCCTATTAATTTATTTTATAGCATTGTTTTTTCAATTATAATTATTAAATTAATTTGATGGTATGTGTGTCATACTCCCTATTTATTATGTATGGACTAGTATGTATGTAGTTTATTTACTGAATCCCCATAACCCATCCTTGGATTCAACTTATCTGTATGTGAGTGAAGGTATATGTAATAAATAAGGATCACCCAAGAGATTGGAGCTGGCCTAAGTCTGTAGCTGAGGTGAAACCAAACATAAAGGTGAATAGAAACCAAGGAGGGGTGATTTGACTCAAACTAGTGAATGTTCTAGGAGTTTTCCCCCTAGGTTCAAATAATTGGTTTATTGTATGATCAATAAAAACACCACTATAAAATACTCAAGGTCATTCCACTTTATCTATTTTATTCTTGATAGTTTCATGATTAATTATTTTTGAATTCTTAATCATTAAATAAATTATTTAACAATCAAGAAATATGGAATTAAATTAAATTTAAAATATATGTAAAAATTATCTATACATTTTTAATCACATAAGTAAAATTATAGAAATATTAACATTTATGTTATATGATAAAATCGATAGTTTACACATGAATATAATAATCTGTCAAAAAAAATATTATGTTGGTATATCAATCAATTTCCTATTTTTGAATAAAGCCAATATAATTTAGGCTTTGATATAGCCCTTTGTGGGACACTACCATTTAATATGGAGTTTTATATAAGGTATTGGGTAGACTTCAGAAATATTGCATCAATAGGAGTAGCCTTCACTAGAAATGGTGTAAATTTAGAGTCAAAATTTTGAGGAAATATGATCACATGATTTCAATATTGGGGGGTCAACTCAACATATTAAAGAATTACGAATTAAAATATTTATGTAGTTACTATTACCTAAATACCTTATAGTAATTGACCAATCCCTCTTATGGGTTATGAGAAGGGACATATGAATCATTTCGACTAAAAAATCTATGAAATGAGACATTTCAAAACCAATGGTTAGGTATATTGGGTTTTGATAAAATAGTTGGAGATTAATAAATTTAATATTTATTATCTAATTCGATAATCTAGTTGATGTCCTAATATTATTCTCTTGTTTATTTTAGTAATGGTGACCCATAAAACATCGAAAATATCACTGAAATCCATTGTAGATTAGGATAAACTTCTAACAAGATCAAATTTCTAGTACTCATAATGTAGCATACATGTTAAACTACATCATGAATAGAAATTATATTTGATGGAAATATCCATTCCTAAGGTTTCTAAAAATGTATCTAGTGAGGAGGAACTCTCCCTATATATGAAACATTTGGATAATGACATAGATGTCTAATGTTTTATGCACCCATACATGTATGATGAGCTTATAAAAAAATATAAGGACATTGATGTGTATAGAATCATGTATGACCTTCATGTTCATTAATAATTGTAGGTGATATAAGAGAGATAAATGATTTCCAAATCACTATTCATCTGCAATATTGGAGAGCCATTACCGGCGGAGCCTCATGTAGTCAAAATGATTTTCTATATCAACCACTTTGATATCTTCGGGTTTACAATCCATGATTATCCATGCATTCATCTTATTTTATTATCATTACATAAGAGATTATTAATAATCATTATGAATTATAACCTGAGTAATAGTAGGAATAATATTTCATAACTCATTTGTTTGATTCTCTTAATTGATGAAGGCATGGGGTTGTAAATGAATATAGTTTTAATGGTGAATATAAGAATGAGAAAAAAGGCTAAGTGTCCCAAGTATCTTTCCATGTGTAAGTATCCTAAGCACCATTATTCCATGAAATGGAATATCTAAATAAAGGTTAAGGACAAAATTTACAGTACATTTTTATATAGAAATATATTACATTAGAAGATGATCATTACCCAGATAAATAGGAAAGGGGAACTCAATGTGTTCTCATTATCAAGTGAAATTTTTCCATATCAACACGTTAGGTATTAGAAATATTTTGTGGTGCTCAAAAATGTAATAAAACATATCAAAAAGATATATTTTGAAATAATTCTATAGTTAAGGTGAATATTTTAGAAGTTAATTATGTTTGACTTACTAATTTGACTATAGGATACTTCCAACTTCTATTTCCAACTAAAATATTTTTATTTTAGTTGATTTTTATTATGTTCCAAAATTTACCAAGAACATTATATCTCTATCCTACCAAGATGAAAATGGTTTTATTTTCATGTTTGGAAATTAATCTTATTTCTTTTATAAATATATCATATGTCATGTAATGTAACATTTAAATAATGATATTAATGTATTAAATTTTAAAAACTAAGTACTAGAAATTGATGAAAAGTCAGATATGAATAAATTATTTAACACCCATCTATGGCATCACAATCATGGTCATGTAAATTATAAGGGTAAAAAATATATATTAAGATCATTATTTTAACTATTTAAAATGAAAATGACTTAAAAAAATGTTATTCTAGTATACAAGGAAAAGTGATTTAGCCACCATTTGTGGGATTGGGTGAATGGGTTATAGAGATTCTATAATTGGTACATACTAACATATGAAAAACATTACAACAGAAGCTAGAGGTGAGTATTCTAACTTCATTACCTTTACTGATGATTTAAGTAGGTATATATATTTCTACATAATGGGTTATAAGTATGAATCATTTAATAAAATGAAATAGTTCAAGAATAATTTTGAGAATAGACTTAGTGAGATGATAAAGATTCTTTGATCTAATTGGGTTAGTAAAAATATTAACCAATAGTTTACAGAATTTATACATAAAATTGTGAGGTCAATTATGAGACAAATAGATCTTCCATTATCCATTAAGGGTTATGAATGACACACTACAACATACACACAAAACTAGGTGTTGTATTAAGAAAAAATGACATACCATATGAGTTAACGTATAGAAGGAAATCTATAATTTAAAACTTACATGTATGTGGACATGTGATATTTCTTAATGAAACCATTGGAAATAAGAACTATAGGGAATAAAGAGCATTTTTTAGTTTAACAATAGTGTACAAGAGGATATTTTCCATATAACCCCTTAGACCAAAAAGTAACCATCACAAGACATGCCATATTTCCTCAAAGGGATTAAATATTAAAGAAGGATAGTTGGAGAATTATTTAAATCTATGATATTGATAATAAATATACAAAATTGTTTTTGTTGGAAAAGAATCCAATAGTCCCTATGGAAGTTTTGTTCCTAAAATAGAAGTATTTTATTGGATGACCGGAGAGGTTAAAGAACCAAAAATATATGGTTTTCATTTCACCGATGATGGTGAATCATTATTGTTTGGAAATGATGATCAATTTTATTAAAAGGATATATTATGGATATTATAATATCCACGATTTAAAGAAAAAATGAATTCTGAAATATATACCATATATTATGACAATGTTCAGGTTCCTTTCAATCCATCAGTTGCTGTAAATTCCATTGGGTGAAAATGGGTATTCAAGAAAAATATAGACATATATTAAAAAAATAAGAACCTGTGAAGAAATTATAGTGGATAAGGGTCTAACAAACTTCAATTAATTTTATATGATAAAATATTTTCTTTATTTTCTATTTTTAAATTTATCACAATTTTACATTCCATAATAGATTCATTGGACTATGTGATTTTATATATGGATTTCAAAACGATATTATTTAATAAAAACCTTCAAGAATATGTCTTTATGACACAAAAAGAGGGATTTATAACTCCAGGAAATGGAAACAAACTCTTCTTGTTGCATAGATCTATTTATGGACTGACATAAGAAACTAGGCCACTAAACACATAGTTTAATAATGCAATAAGAGATTTTGGTTTCATTAGAACGAATGTGATCTTTGTGTTTATGAGTGGTTTAGTTGTGGTGTAGTTATATTACTTGTATTTTATGTGCATAACATATTAATTATTAGAAATTACATACCAGTATTATAGTTAGTAAAATTTTGGTTAATCATCAGTTTCTCTATAAAATAATTAGGTTACGTAGCATATAACCTTAGAATCAAGGTAATTAATGATGGATCTAAAAGGATGATTGGAAAAAGTAAATGTATATATTTTCACTAGATATGAAAGAGATTTTGTAACAACCCATAAAATTATTTCAGGTATTCCGTGAATATTATCTTTATACCCTTTATGCAAGGTATTGTTTCAAGGACATTCCAGGAATTTTTGGGAAAATTTTGGAGGATTTTGGGGAGTTCACGATTGGTGCATGATTATCCCAAACCATGTACCCCCCCCCCCCAATGCAAACCATTAATCCGTTAATAATAGGGTAATGAATAGTTGGAATATGGTTTTGAATACCATGTTCCCGCCTTAGAGAAACCATATACATTTTGGTAGTGAGTATCGGGGGGCACATGGTTCGAACGCTAAATTTTTCTAACTGTGCTGCCCACACCAAGAAATCGAGCATGTAAAAAAAAATTATTTTGAAATTTATTTTAAAATTTTCTAACACTCAGTTTATGGGCCTAATCACCCAACATAACACTAATATGATTTATTCATATTTTGAGTCTTCCAAAAAACATTTTGGGTGCCTCCAACCTCTTCCTTTGGAAAATCAAAGTGTCTGTATAAGATCTGATCCCTCTTTAGAAAGTATATCTTCTCCTATACAATTTAGTCTGATATCTATTATTCTTCTATGTAGAGAGTATTAGATCATCATCTCCTTGATATATCTAAAATCTTTTTAAATGTATCTAATCATTTTCTTGTAATATCTTGAGTTAAGATCTGATTCATAAATATTATACGCCTTATATTGTTATTGGAATTCCCATTGCTGGTGTTAGACATTTGATTCCATGATTAAAGATACATGGTTCTATTTGAGTGTTTCTATGAAATTTAAACTTTTAATTTATTTAATTGTTTTATAATATCTATCAATTTATTTTTAAAACCCCTTTTTTATATGATTTTAAATTTTAATTTGAAATGGAACGGATTTTGAGAAAACCCTCAATTACTCTAGAATTGGAATTATGGGGTGAATATGAAAATTATAAAATTGATTAAATGATTTGAGATATTTTTTTGACAAAAGTGGATTAAATTTAAATGATGGAAACCCATGTTTGGTATTTGATTAAAAAGGAATGAAATGATCAAAAAAACCATGTTTTCGTTTTGAAATTTAATTGGAATATTGAAATTGAATATTTGGAAATTGAATTGTAAATTATGACTGATTTAATATGAGATGATTTTTTTATTATTTAGTGATTGATTGATCACATGCGAGACTGGGTAGTTAATTGGTTATTTGGGATAAGAATGCAAGGATCTTTATCCTTTAATAATGGATTGATAATGATAACTCTAAAAAACATTTTAGGTATGATTATCCCCGATAGGATATTGATGAGTCTTATTTGGCCTGATCCAGAGGAACACGAGTACATATGTTTGTCCATGATCACTAATTTGAGAAGTATGGGGATCCTATAGCTAGAAACTAATGTACTATATGGTATATTACTATGTTTTTTATTGAGTATGTTTTGATTTTATCTTCCATTTCTTATAGAACTTTATTACTCATTACAAATGATTTTTATAAATGATTTTATATAAAATGATTATTTAATCCACGTTTGAAATGTTTTGCATATATTGAGAAAAGTAATGTTTTATTTTAAAAAAGAAAACTAATTTTTATATCTTTCCTTATATTATTTAAATTGAAATAATTATTGGTTTATTATTATGGATTCTATTATAGAATACTTGGTGAGACCCGATTGGGCTTTATAGCTCACACCCTACCTTTGGATTCAAGCTTTTAAAAATTTTCTTATGCCACATCTGGCCAAAGAGAAAGATTAAATTTTAGGTGTCAGATGTTCTTTATACTTGGGACCATGGAGTGGTTATGGTGATCGATGGAGCTATTTTCCACTTATTACATGGGGTTATCTAAGACTTTTGTTTGGTTGGCATTATGATTTATTTTGTGTTTTTTATATATCGTTTTAGATATTGTCTAACCTGTTTTACTTTTTGTACTTTCTCCATGAGGAGTTTTTATATAGGGACTTGTATATTATATTGTTTTTGTGGAAAATGTTTTCCCTATTGATTGTGTATGATACTAGGTGTCATTCACTAACCCGAGGGGATCCTGAATTCCATTTGGTATTTGTCAGTGAAGACTCGAGTATCATGTTTCCATGGTATCCAGGGTGGTTCATGCCAAAGTGGAATCAGAGGGAGGTTTTATTTTTATTTTTTGAAGTTGCTCGGTGGTTTTGGTTGTCCTAGTTTATAAGAGGTAGGATTATTGGGAATTGGGAGTTAGATATGAGTGACTTCCTGGACAATTCCTATCACAATGATCCTTATGTATCTATGGGTGGTGGGGAAACGTTTCATTGATGTGTATTTTTATATTTTTATAGTATTTTACCTTCTTGATTAGAATGTAAAAAAAATTATAGGATTTGGAACTCTATTTAAGTTTTTGATCTAAATATCCTTTTTAAAGTTTTTCTTCTTGTCTGCTGATGGTTTGTTGCATCATGACTCTAAGAAGGTGTTTTAACTGAACATAGAATGAACCTACCAATGAACTTTGGTAGGATAACCCACTAGTTGATCATAATCCCATTTATATGTGTATTATCCAGTCACAAGGAAAACCACTTGAAACAATTCATGTTCACTCTCCAATCATGTAACCTTGATGGGATAACTCTAGAGATCATGTGCAAGATTTTCTTCACTAGAAGTCACCATATTTCTATGGCTAAAATTATCCTCAAGAATCTAAGGATTTTTTGAAATTAATGGAGTGTATTTTTTAGTTCTTGGAAATTCCTAATTCGATTAAGTTAAATTGTAGTACATTCCAGATTGAGGGGCCCAGAAGGAGATGGTGGGATTTAATGATTATAGTGAAGATGAATAAATGATTTGAGTGGAAAGACATCAAGGTCATTTTTACCAATTAGTTATTTACTGATTCGGTAATTTTAGAAAATTCTATGGAGTTTCTTAATCTTAATTAAGGTGGAAAGACCATGACTATATATGTAAATCGCTCTATTGATATAGTGCAGTTTTCTCATAATATTGTGTCTAATTAAAACCTGAAGTCATGAAGATTCGAGATGAGTCTTATATATTATAGTATACCCAAGGTTTTCAAGATAAATATAACTTATCATGTTGATTTACTAGATAGAGTATTGATGTCTGATCTTGACTAGGCTAGAAAGATAGGGATGAAAAAAGTTCATTTTTCTCCTAGTGGTAGTTTAGTGAGTCCCTTTAATGGAAAGAGGAATCATGATGAGTCTCATGATGGATCTAGATAACAGAGTTATTCCAGACCTTCTATAGTTTATTTAATAGGCCCTTTGAGAAGTTTCTAGTGTGGGAAGGTTGGTAATTCAAAACATGTTTTCACTAAAGAACCCAAGAATTGTAGTTTATGTGGACACTCATGCCACTTTCAAAAGTTATGTCGTATCATTTCTGCACCATGTATTGGAACAAGATCATATTCACCTAAAAGTTCTACAAAGTTATTAGATTATTTAAGAACAAATGGTTTCAGTACACATGTATCTTGAATGAATATTATTCACATAGTGGAAGAGTCTCTAGAAGAATTTGGAACGTGTACAATTTCTATGATACCTACCATCGCTATAGCTTAATCCCCAGTTACCTCTATATTTGATACCAGTGCATCTCACTCGTTCCTATTGACCCATGTAGTTTATTTACTAACCATTTCTATAGAGATTTTATCTTATGTGATGGATATTACTATACCCCTCATAAGAAAGAGAGATCAGGGTATCTATTGTCGAGATTGTGTTTTGTCTTTAATCTTAGATTGAGTTTACCGAAAATTTTCTAGTTCTTAGTATTAAATATACTAAAATCATTCTTATGATGGATTTGATGCCACTAGTTAGGCCCAAATTTAATGTTATCTTAAGTGTGTCTCAATTTTCATTTATGATGGGGTGGGCACTATCTTTTAGGCAAGATGAGACACAATATTGAGTAGAGATAGACCTTATTTACCAAAGTTGGGTAGGGTAATATCAGTGTTTTATTTTACTTGGAGTGAGAATCATTGAGTGATGATCTCCCTCTAATTTTCATAAAATTTCATAACATTTTACCAACCAATTTCTCTAGGTTTCCATCAGTAATAGAGGTTGAGTTTTCTATTGATTTAGTACCTAGTAATCAACTGGTATCTATCTTATACTACCATATGGAATCAATTAAACTAAAAGAGTTGAAGACTTAGTTGGATTACTGTAATCAAAACTATTTTATATGCCTCAGTGTTTCACCATGAGTAGTACCTGTACTCTTTTAAAAGAAGTATAATGGTGTGATTCACATATTTGTCTATTATGCAAAGCTAAACTCAGTTACAGTAAAGAGAAAGTATCCATTTCCACAGATATATTATCTATTTGGATAGTTGAAAGTGGGAAGTGTTTCTCAATGATTAATCTTCATTATGGAAGCCAAGAGTTGTGAATTAAAGAATTAGACATTCCAAATACTATCATCTGGAGTAGGTATGACCATTATTAGTATTTTGTTATTGTAATTGGTGTAACTAATGATCAGGAAATTTTTATGGAATTGGTGAACAAGATTTTCCATGAGTACCTCAACACATTCATTTTATCCTTTGTGGATGGCATCCTATATTGATATAATTCTATGGAGGATCACATGTGTCATTTGAGGATAGTGCTATTAATTTGGAGAAATCATAGACTCTATGCCAAGATATTGAAATATGACTTTTGTATTTAGGTGGTGAAGTTTTCAGGACACATGTTCTTGGAACATGGAATCTCAATTGACCCAAAAAGGGTAAAAGATGTTATGACATGGGAAAAACCATGAAATGTTTTCGAGATTTGAAGATTCTTGGGTTTATTTGGGTATTATCACATGTTTTCTAAGGATTTATCAAATTTGGATTCTCTAATGATCGATGTCACCCAGAAAGGAGTGAAGATTATTTGGGATGATAAATTTCAATTTTTTTTGATGATCTAAAATTTAATTTTACTTATTAACAAGTGTCAAATATTCTAGTGACTGGGAATTGCTAAGGGGTCTTTTGTGATGAAACAAGTTTTGGATTGGGTTGCATTATTATGCAGGGTGATCACATGGCATATATTGGTTTTTGACATATTAGGAAACACAAGAAGATTTAATTGACCTACATCCTCAAACTCATAGATGTGATGCATGTGCTTAATATTTTGTGGCATTACCTTTTGGATAAAGGTTTATAATTTTTCTGACTACAAAATATTGAGTCATATATTCTCTCAAAAATAATTTAATCTATATCAGAGGCGTTGGATGGTGTACCAAGAGTGTTTTGATTTTGATATCACCTATAACCTAGAAAAGTGAAATTTCATTAATAATTCTTTGAGTAGGAAACTTCATACCCATGCCATGAAATACTAATCAGAAGAGTGTAACTTGATGGATAATTTTGCACAATTTCATTTAGGATTCTTAGAGAAAGTGGCCAAGGCTATCTTGGAATGTTTTCAATTGACCTCATCTCATTCTGAGAGGATTCTTCTTAGCATAATCTTGATTAAAATTTCATAGCCTTAGGGACTCTCTTTATGGTGAAGTGACCATTGACGGGTGTTGGTTATTCAAATAGGGTATTCTATGTTTTAAAAATCAGTTTGTTTTTCCTTTATCCATGAAGAAAGCTGTAATGGGGGATTTCCATAATTCCCAATGGGCAGTTTACTCAGGAACAAAAAATATTTTTTATGATATGCATTGAAAATTATGGTTTCTATGTTTAATATGATACATTGTTGATTTTTTTCAAATTTATATACCTATCAGTATGTTAATATTAACTTCTAAAGGCCTTCAGTTTTTGATTAGACACTTCTAGTGCGGAATTAGAAGTGGGATGATATTTTTTTAACTTGTTAGTTGGGTTGTTATATACCCAGTGAAAGAATAATGTTATATGGGTTGTGATTTATGGGATGACTAAATTGTCTCATTTTATACCTATTTAGGAAACAAATAAAGATAAGGAGTTGGTAAATGTCTATGTGAAAGAGGTAGTTCATTTTAATAGAGTTCCATCTATTATAGTCTCTAACAAGGATCCCCATTTTCCTATCATTTTTAATGATTTATTCAAGAGGTTATGGGACCTCATAATAATTTTCGTAAGTCATAACATCCCTAGATGTATCGGTAGAGAGAGGGCTATATAGATTGTTGAGAACATTACTCATTCCATCATCCTCAATTTTAGTGGATCTTGGGATTCCCATTTGGGAATGGTTGTGTTAAAACAATAGTAACTAGTCAGTGATTAGAATGGCTCATTTTGAGTCTTTTTTCAAAAATCCATCTAAATATCCATTGTGTTGGTTCGAGACTGGTGAAATTTCTTTGGTTGGACCGAGCATGATCCAAGAGATGACAATAAATATTAGGTTGATTCATCAGATAAAATTCAAAACATAGATCTGATAAAAATATTATGTTGACCATCATAGGTGACCATTAGAGTTTTTAGTCGATGGCCATGTTTTTTTGAGAGTTTCACCTTGTTTGGTTCATTGATGACTTGGGAGACAAAAAAAGCTAGATCCTTATTTTGTTGGATTATTTGAGTTAATTTAGAAGTTTGGGAAAGTAGATTATAATTTATAACTTCCACCATATTTGATTTTGATACATATTTTGTTCCATGTATCACATATTTGAAAGTATCTTTCTAACCCAGATCATATCTTGAGTTGGGAGTATCTTGATGTTGCTCATTATTTTTCCAAGACTGAGGATCTAGTTGGTATTATTGGTTCTGAGACAAAGATACTTCATGGGTGGATCATACCTTTGGTTAGTTTTTTATGGTAGCATGGTTCCAATTCTCATGATATGTCGGAGTGTGAGGCAGTGATGGGATAGAAGTGGTCAAATCTCTTTATATGAAAACTTCTTGACAAGATTTCTGGGGAAAAGCTTCTTGATTGTGCAGTTATAACACCTCATTACTTGATTTTAGGTATTTCTTGACACTTTTTTACCCCATTTAAGTCATTTATTATTTTATGTTTGTTCTTTGAGTTTTGGGGAAAATTTTGGATGCTTTTGTGGATTTCATTATTGGCTCACTATTTTCCCAAACTATGTCCCCTATTAAAGATCGTGTACCCCAGATACTAGGGTGATGCATGGATGGTGAAAAGGATCCCGAAATGTGTTCCCACCTAAGTGAAACTATGATCCCTTGGATAGTGAGTCTAGAGGGCATGCATGATTAAGACACACAATTTGTATAATAGTGGAACCCTCCCTAAAAAACCATACCCACTAAACATTTTTATTTCTAAAATTATTTTTAAAAATAATAACCCTAGTTTATATTATTAATCAACCTGATCGACCATATTACCATTTTTTATATGGAGGATCCCTAGAGGTGATTTTGTCTCCTCCATCCTCCTCCTTTGAAAAATCAATGTTCCAGTGGAAGATTTGATCCCTCTATGGTAAGTTGATCTCCTCATATATTGTTTTTCCAAATCCTTCTTCTTTTCCTCCATAGAGAGTATTAGACCATCATGTTTTTGATTTATCTAAAACCCATTTTAATGGATCCAATCATTGCATTTTTAGATCTGATTCATATATATTCTTCACCTCTGATTATCATTAGTGTTCCATTTGCGGGTGTTGGAAATTTGAATCAATGATTAAAGGTACGTGGTTCCATTTGAGATATTTGTTAGCCAAATTAGGTTAAATATGCTGATAGGGGTGAATCAAGGTATAATAGATTAAAACACCCACCCCTTAATATCTTATTTCATTGCAAAAAAAATCACCCTTCTCTATCTTTCCCATAGAAATTTATGAACATAAATGAAATCATGAATGAGACAGAACAATTCTACTTGGTTCACTCTCACTAAGATACGTCCAAGGAGTATACAATTATAATGTTATGATGTACAAAATCCACTAAGGCTCAATGACAAATCACATGTTTCAGGTTAGATCACATGTATGCCCAGGGTCACTACCTTTATAAGGTTTATGGTCAGCTCACTACTTTTCCATGGGTCACTCCCTAATTATCATTCTCAAGATCACTGCTAGTGGAAAGGATCACCTTCTCCATCTTCCGTTGCTCACTTCGCTAGAAGTAATTCACCAAATGTTTATGGACTTATATGTCACTTAATTATCACTAATGAATACTTCCACAACCATAGATATATTTTCTTTTGAAGTACCACTTTAATACATAGATGAAATTAAATTTTTCACATACTATTAGTTTTCAATAAATTACTTTCACAAACTATTTTAGTGTCATTGTGGGATTTGTTGAATTCTTCGTGAGCTGTCCAAATTCGTCTGAAAACTATCTTGCACTGTGTCGAATGAGTGCTTCGTGGACCACATATTCTTCTGTGGACCAAATCTCCTTTTATGGACGGCTTCACCTTCCACAGACCACCTCTCCTTCAATATATGTATGATTCCTCATAGATCACTTATGCTATTTGGAACCTTTTCTATTGTGGGATACAAAGATCTACAAACCTCCATTCATGAATTGTTCTCGTGAAATGATTCCTCCTTTGTGGAATCCTCCATTTTTAAATCATCTCTATCATGGAATTAACCCTAGATAACTACTTCAGACTTCACCGAATTATTCTTAGAGTGATAATCGTTTCTAATGAAATTCAATTTTTTTATGATCCGTTTAGGGGAATTTATATGAGAAAATAGATCTGAAAACCTATTAATCTGAATTACTAGAAAATTTGATGTGGTACATCCTTCACTGTAACACCCGAGATTTTTATGAGTAATATTTTGTTTTTATGTTATATATATATATCATCAAAGGAATCTTTCACTACACACTATATTGGCTTACTTTACACGCAATCGCGACCTTCCTCGATAGCTTGTGTTGTACGCAATACCGAGTTTCACTAAACGACGATATGCTATTAAAATATTACTTAAAATAGCCGTTATGAATAGTAATAACCAATTTTTCAAATTTTATATTTCAAAATGGACCTCATTTTTGGATTCGGAATACCGAAATTAGCCTAGGGTGAAATTTTGGTATTTTTCTGAAAACTTTCAATTTTTGATGAATAGTGAAACCACTAAGTGGTAGGTTAAAAACTGAATTTTGCATAAAACATAATTTTACCGCTTCTGTGAATGGAATTTCGAAAATCCGACAGACAGGGTTGATATCAGTAATTAAAATGTGGTTCAATGAGATAAAAATAATTTTTTGGTGAATAGTAAATTTTTACTTTTTTTACCGCGGTTAATAGTGAATAGGGTAACTAAGGGTAAATATGATATTACTATTACCCTAAAACATGTCCTAATTCTATTGGATAAGTTTAATTCGACCACAAAAAACCTTATGAATATAATATGACCATTTAGGTCAACTTGGATTAGATTATGTCATTTAATATTATTTTATTTAATGAACAGTTAAAATAGTTAAAATCAAAGTTTAATAACTAAATCATTTTTAATATGGGGTAATACATAAGATAAATTCGACTATAAATATTAATTAGAAAGCTAAAAATATTTCCTACATAATTATATTTTATTTATAATTTTTAGACTTTAAATAAATTAATTTATTTATGACACAACGATGATGCAGTAATTACCCTTTTAAGGAAATGTTAACATAATTGATGTTATAAATGCTCAAATAAATGTAATTTGAGACTTTTTATGAATTCCACTAATTTTATAGGTTACTATGATATATTAGTGTTGATTTAATCAACTATTTTCGAATATATAATTCTGTTATGACTTTCACAAGAATCATATATCTAATAGTGTCAAAATTGACACAAAATAGTTTTTAAATCAAATATTATATTATTAATTGTTATTTTATTCTTAAAAATCTAAGGTTCGGCCAAATGACTTAGATAAGGATATATATATTAATAATAAACAACTTGGGGTTCGTTTGGCATGTTATAGTAAGTGTATTAACCATATAGTGTAAGAAAACAAAAAGTCACGGTAAAAGATAAATTATTTAACTTAGAGTTAAATCTAATTGATAAGGTTAAAATAATAACCTAAACTTGTCTAAATCTTATTTTTTGATAGTATTTCGACCCATACCCACTTTACCTTCGAAATAAGACCCTTTGGAACCATTATAAACCGATTTTTACTTTAATATAAAATAATATTTTGAGGTATTCCTAAGGTGCCCATCTCCTCCCTTATAAAAGGGCACCTCCTCCCCCTCCTCCTCACACCAATTTGAGCACTCAAGCTCGTCCAAACCCTGAAAAATCCCTTCTCCACTTCCATATAATAATCCTAGAGATCCTGGTCTTCTTCAAAGACCAGTCTTAGTTCCCTAAGTGGAGGATTCAAAGAGGCGTTTCAAAGAATAGGTAATATCCATTACCGATCTTTTCAATTTCTTTCTTCTTCAACTTCTTCTTCTTTAGTTGTTTCATGATAAAGTAATAACATAAGTATTACTTACATACTGATATGTTATTATAAATATGAAACAACCCTAATTCACCTTCTATCCATCCTACGGAAAAATGAAATCACCGCGCGTGCGTACGTACGGAATACCGTCTCCACGCCGTGGTGTACTCTATTTTCCACCATCACCTTACAAGGATGGGTATAATGGTGTAATGAGTAACTATATATGATTATTATAAAGTGATATTGATACTGAAATATTATAAATACACTTAAATATAATTCCACGATCATGGGAACAATATCGTCGCTCGTGCGTACGTACGGAATATCGTCTCCACGATGTGATGCGACTCGTTCTACATGATCATCATTACATAGTAATTATATAAATGAGTTGAATGAATAAATATGATATATGTTACACTAATACCATTCTGGATATAAGTTATCTATAACCTTAAAATAAGAATAAGAATTTATTCGGCAAAACACGCATAAGAACAAAAGGCAATAAAGACCCGAGTAACAAGTAACAATGAAATATTACTAATAAGAAGCTAAGAATATGACCATATATGATATCATATCAATATGTATGAATCTGGAATAAGTCAATAACATTATTTAAACCATTATACAGGAGCTTCGGACACGAACAAAGCAAATCGGACCTAAGGTAAGGGAAATATCACAATCTCACTTTTATCCGAGATTGTTTTTACTTTGGTAATTACTGGGGTGTATTTTATCATCCACATCCATGTTCCCTCAATATGTAATATTATTTCCATCCTTATACAATAGTTTATATCCAATTTTACCCTTTGGTGAGTTTTTAGTAAAATATATGAAAGGAAACTTTTTCTGTTTTTCGTACGAGGTACTTTTTGACTTTTCCGACAAAAGTACGAAGAATGTTTTTTTAAACTTATACGGCAAGAATGGATTTTCAAAACATTATTTCCAAGAATCTTCCTTTATAAGTTTTCAATTTTATTTTTAATCAACTTATTTTAGTTTATAATTGTATGACATGTTAAGAAAAGAAAAGTGTTTTTGAAGTAGAAAGGATATTTTCCTCAATAATGGAGTTCAAATGTTTTCTCAAAATTATTTTCCATCTAAGATAATATAGGGTTCTATTTTTATCCCTATTATTATATTGATTTGATTATGTTTTGAGGAAATTATTTTTATGAAGTCATTTACCTTATATGATTTGTTTTATGATGTCATGATGTTTCAAGAATCCCATTTTTGTTACATGTGTTATGCGATGATGTATGATTTATGATTATGTGGCACACATAAGAAAGGATTCATTATAAGATGGGTGGGACCTATATCTCCCTCCAATGCATTGGGTAAAGATTTATATCTCATGAGATAGACATGGATGGAACAGAAGGTTATTTCGGTTCAGTGATACTGGACTGAAACGAGGAGTGAACTCTGTTCAGAAATGGACTTTGTCCGCTAAGATAGTCTTGGAAATGAGTCATGACTAACAAGAAATGATTTTCCATTATTATGTGTGCATGCCACAAAGTTTCAAGTTTTATGTTATGATTATGGGGATCTCATTTTCACTTCTATGATTTATTCCATGTTAAGATATTATGATCTCTTTTGCAGGTTATGATTTTCAAAAAGATATGATATGATTTTTATTTCATTTATTTGCCCTTGCTGAGCATTTGAGCTCACCCTTTTTTGTATGTTTTCTTTTCCCCAGGTCAGGAAGATGGATATTAAGTAGAATATACTAAAAAGGACCCTAGATATGATGAAATAAATGGGAGACACTGTAGAAGATTTATGAACCAGTTGTTTATGTTTCCCAGTTTCTAAAGACACTATACCTATACGGTCCTTTGTGGTTTTGTCATATGTTGTAATAAGTGTGCTTCAATTTTGAAGTATTAACAATGAATGTAAAGTATGGGTCATTATAGTTGGTATCAGAGGAAAGGTATAGTCAACCTTTGGAAACTAGGATGTGAAAGCCTTAGTAAGAACCCTAAGGATAAGTCTAAGCATAGAACACGATCTTAGTGTTTTAGAAATGGCCATGAATAACCTAGGATAAGACCTTAAGCGTGAAAATTTTATTCTTGAATTATGTGGTTTTCCTATTATAATTAGTGTTTCTCACACTATTCTTCTTGGTTTTAGTCAATGGCTGGAACCCGAAGGAACCGTGTTAATGCGGAATGCGATGGGAAATGCAATGATTGTCCCCCTGAGAAGCCAAACGATATGGGAGCTGGAATGCAAAATCTTGTAGCCATGATCACACAACTTTCTCAAGCTATGAATCATGCAGGACTTCCAAACGAGCAAAGGAAGGATCGACATTCTGTTGAATCCTTCATGAGGCAGCGTCCACCTTCTTTCAGCAGGTCTACTAATCCATTAGTTGCTGAACAATGTATTAGTACTACTGAAAAGATATTTTCAGTTCTTCAATGTTCTGAACATGATAAAGTTATCCTAGCAGTGTATCGTTTGGAAGGAGATGCTGATCAATGGTGGAATATTATTAAGAATATGAGGCAAAGGGATGAAATTGAGTCCATGGAATGTGATGTGTTCAAGAACTTATTTTTCAATAAGTACTTCCCTCGTATTCTCCAAACAAAGATGGAGAAAGAGTTTCTTGAACTGAAGTAAAAGGATGATGAATCTGTTGGTACCTATGAAGCAAATTTTACAAGACTTTCAAGGTACGCTTCTGGTATTATTATCCAACCTGAGAGTAAGATCGATCGATTCTTTAGTGGCTTAAAACCGAGTCTTCGAAGGGCGTTAGCCATAAGGGACTTCAATAGCTATGAGGAAATCGTTCGATGTGCTCTCAAAGTTGAGATGGAGATTGGAGTAACCCATCAGTCATATGGGTTTGATAAGAAGAGGAAAATGGAATTCAAAGGAAAATCTAAAGAGCACACTGAAAAGAAGATGAGCTTTCCCTTATGCTCAAGGTGTGGAAAGAAACATGGAGGGAGTTGTCTTAAAGGGACAAGTAAATGTTTCAAATGTGTAAAGGAAGGTCATCGGGCATTTGAATGCTGCGATAATGGGAAGAAGATGTCTAATGATGCAAATAAAGGAAGGGATACACAGAATGAACCTACTACACTTCAATGTTTCAAGTGCAAGGAGAAGGGGAATTATGCCAACCAATGCCCAAATCCAAGGTTTGATGATGATGGTCGACGTCAACAAACTATTAAGGCTAAAGACAAAGGAAAGTCACATGAAATTTCTATCAGTGATGTGGAGTATGATAACGAAGTGGTGAAAGGTACACTTACCATCCACTCTAAAGTAGAAAATGTTTTATTTGATTCTGGATCCACCCACTCTTTTATTTCTGAAGAATTTTCTAAGGGTATCGCCGTATTACCTCAACAATTAGATGTTGAGTTAGCTGTGACAACACCTAATGGCACATCAATTGCATAAAAAGTTTATAATTCATCTCCAATTGACGTTTTTGGGAAAGTGCTTCCTGCAAATCTTGTGATCCTTCCTTTAGTGGAATTCGATGTGATTCTTGGCATGGATTGGCTTTCTTTATACGGAGCTCATATCAATTTCCAAAGAAGGGAAGTCACATTTCATATTCCAGATCAATCTATGATCGTCTATCAATGCAAGGATGAACATAACCTTCCAGTAGAAATTTCTTCCATTTTATGGGTATTGATTCCACTAAATGAAGGTTATTTATCTCAAATGGTTGGTGAGAAACTCGTGATTAAGAATATTCCCATTGTACGGGAGTTTGATGATGCCTTTCTGGAGGAATTATCGGGTCTTCCATCAAATAGTGAAGTTGAGTTTTCAATAGAACTCATACTGGGTGATTTGCCTATTTCAAAAACACCTTATAGAATGGCCCCAATTGAGTTGCAGGAATTGAAGAAGCAAATCCAAGAGAATCTTGATAAGGGATTCATACGCCCTAGTGCGTCACCTTGGGGAGCACATGTTTTATTTGTTAAGAAGAAAGATGGATCAATGAGACTCTGCATTGATTATCGAGAACTTAACAAGATCACTATCAAGAACAAATATCCTCTCCCACGAATTGATGACCTATTTGACCAACTACGTGGAGCTCAATACTTTTCCAAGATTGATCTTCGTTCAGGGTATCATCAATTAAGGGTAAAAAGGGAGGATATACCAAATACGGCTTTCCGTACAAGGTATGGACACTATGAATTTATAGTGATGCCATTTTGTCTTACTAATGCCCCTGTTATCTTCATGGATCTGATGAATAGAGTTTTTAGAGACAATCTTGATCAATTTGTGGTAGTCTTTATAGACGATATTCTTGTCTATTCAAAGACCAAGGAAGAGCATGAAGATTACTTGAGAATTATATTGAAGACCCTGAGAAAGGAGAAGCTTTATGCCAAATTTACCAAGTGTGAATTTTGGCTTCAAAAAGTTGCATTTTTGGGTCACATAATCTCAAAAGAGGGGATATCTGTGGATCCAGCAAAAACAGTGGTTATCGAAAGATGGTCGAGACCAACAACAGTAACTGAGAACCAAAGTTTTCTTGGTTTGGCTGGATATTATCGACGTTTTGTGAAAGATTTTTCACGATTATCTAATCCACTCACCAAGTTGACTCGGAAAGGAGTTAAGTTTGTCTGGACGGAAGAATGTGAAGAGAATTTCAAGGAGTTGAAAAGAAGGTTATCCAGTGCACCTATGCTCACACTGCCTTGTAGTGGAGAAAGGTTTGTGATCTACAGTGATGCATCCAAGAAGGGATTGGGGTGTGTTCTTATGCAAAATGATATGGTGATAGCTTATTCCTCACGACAGTTGAAAATCCATGAGCAAAATTACCCAACACATGATTTGGAGTTAGCTGCGGTAATCTTTGCATTAAAGATTTGGAGGCATTACCTTTATGGTGAAAGGTGTGATATTTATACTGATCATAAAAGTTTAAAGTATATTTTCACACAAAAGGAGCTGAATATGCGTCACAGAAGATGGTTGGAGCTGATTAAGGATTATGACTGCTCAATCCATTACCACTCTGGGAAAGCAAACAAGGTGGCAGATGCATTAAGTCGACAAGACCATGCTAGTTTATCCATGATGAGGATCACAAAAGATCCAATATTTATGGATTTACAAAGGATGGATCTTGGAATTATAATGGAAGGGGAAAAATCTTATCTTTCTCAAATGAATGTTCAACAATCTATACATGTGAAGATTAAAGAGGCACAGAAAGAAGATGTCAAGTTACAAAAGAAGGTGAGAAATGTTCCTGAATTCAACCTTGATTGTGATGGGATACTAAAGTTCAGGAATCGTGTTTGTGTTCCTCCCATCCCCGAATTAAAGAAGGAGCTGCTGGATGAGGCTCATAGTTCTTCATTCTCTATTCATCCTGGAAGCACGAAGATGTATAGGGACCTGAAAGAGTACTTCTGGTGGGATGGCATGAAAAGAGATGTTGCTGAATATGTCTCTCGATGCTTGGTTTGTCAACAAGTTAAAGCTGAGAGACAGAAGTCTAAGGGGATGTTACAACCATTACCCATACCTGAATGGAAATGGGAAAACATCACTATGGACTTTGTCACAGGACTTCCTAAAACATCCGAAGGCAATAATGCTATCTGGGTCATAGTTGATCGTCTTACAAAGTCTGCACATTTCATTGCTATTAGAGAGGATTTCTCTCTGGATCAGCTTGCTAGGATATATGTAAAGGAAGTGGTAAGATTGCATGGAGTACCACTTTCTATTATCTCTGATCAGGATCCGAGATTTACCTCGAAGTTCTGGAAAAGTCTTCAGTATACTCTGGATATAGAGTTGAGTTTCAGCACTGCTTATCATCCTCAGACAGACGGTCAGTCTGAGAGAACAATTCAAACTCTAGAAGATATGTTGAGAGCTTGCTCTATGGATTTTAAAGGTGGTTGGGATCAACACCTACCTTTGGTAGAATTTTCTTATAATAATAGCTTTCACTCCAGTATTCAGATGGCTCCTTATGAAGCTCTCTATGGAAGGAAATGCAGGACTCCAACTTGCTGGGATAAAGTTGGGGAAAGAAAGCTATTAGGACCTGATCTCGTTGATGAAATGGCAGAAAAGGTCAGATCTATTCAACAACACATAAGAGCAGCTCAGAGTCGACAGAAAGGTTATGCCGAAAACCGAAGAAAAGACCTAGAGTTTGAAGTGGGTGATAAAGTGTTCTTACGAATATCTCCCTGGAAGAGGGTTATGAGATTTGGAAAGAAGGGGAAGTTGAGCCCTAGATATTTCGGTCCTTTCGAAATACTGGATCGTGTTGGGAAGGTAGCTTACCGATTGGCGCTTCCACCGAATCTCTCTCAAGTTCACAATGTGTTCCATGTATCTCTCCTGAGAAAGTACATACCTGATCCTTCACATGTACTCAGCTCAGAAGTTGTACCGCTAAAGCAAGATCTTTCTTATGAAGAACAGCCGATATAGATTCTGGATCGTAGCGAAAAAGTCCTACGAAACAAGACCACTCGCTTGGTGAAAGTTTTATGGAGGAACCACCAACTTGAAGAAGCTACATGGGAGCTTGGGGATATGATGAGGGAGAAGTATCCTCATCTGTTTGTTACAAAGTGATGAATTTCGAGGGCGAAATTCTTTTTAAGGGGGGTAGAATGTAACACCTGATATTTTTATGAGTAATATTTTGTTTTTATGTTATATATATATCATCAAAGGAATCTTTCACTACACACTAGCTTGGCTTACTTTACACGCAATCGCGACCTTCCTCGATAGCTTGCGTTTTACGCAATACCTAGTTTCACTAAATGATGATATACTATTAAAATATTATTTAAAATAGCCGTTATGAATAGTAATAACCACTTTTTGAAATTTTATCTTTAAAAATGGACCTCATTTTAGGATTCGGAATACCGAAATTAGCCTAGGGTGAAATTTTGGTATTTTTCTGAAAACTTTCAATTTTTGATAAATAGTGAAACCACTAAGTGGAAGGTTAAAAACGGAATTTTGCATAAAACTTAATTTTACCGCTTCTGTGAATGGAATTTCGAAAATCCGACAGACACGGTTGATATCAGTAAGTAAAATGTGGTTCAATGAGATAAAAATAATTTTTTGGTGAATAGTAACTTTTTACTTTTTTTACCGCGGTTAATAGTAAATAGGGTAACTAAGGGTAAATATGATATTACTATTACCCTAACACATGTCCTAATTATATTATATAAGTGTAATTCGACCAAAAACAACCTTATGAATATAATATGACCATTTAGGTCCACTTGGATTAGATTATGACATTTAATATTATTTTATTTAATGAATAGTTAAAATAGTTAAAATCAAATTTTAATAACTAAAACATTTTTAATATGGGGTTATGCATAAGATAAATTCGACTATAAATTTTAATTAGAAAGCTAAAAAGATTTCCTACATAATGTTATTTTATTTATAATTTTTAGACTTTAAATAAATTAATTTATGTATGACACAACGATGATGCAGTAATTACCCTTTTAAGGAAATGTTAACATAATTAATGATATAAATGCTCAAATAAATGTAATTTGAGACTTTTTATGAATTACACTAATTTTTTAGGTTACTATGATATATTAGTGTTGATTTAATCAACTTGTTTGGAACATATAATTCTGTTATGACTTTCACAAAAATCATATATCAAATAGTGTCAAAATTGACAGAAAATAGTTTTTAAATCAAATATTATATTATTAATTGTTATTTTATTCCTAAAAATCTAAGGTTCGGCCCAATGACTTAGATAAGGATATATATATTAATAATAAACAACTTGGGGTTCGTTTGGCATGTTATAGTAAGTGTATTAACCATATAGTGTAAGAAAACAAAAATTCACGGTAAAAGTTAAATTATTTAACTTAGATTTAAATCTAATTGATAAGGTTAAAATAATAACCTAAACTTGTCTAAATCTTATTAGTTGATAGTATTTCTACCCATCCCCACTTTACCTTCGAAATAAGACCCTTTGGAACCATTATAAACCGATTTTGACTTTAATATAAAATAATATTTTGAGGTATTCCTAAGGTGCCCCTCTCCTCCCTTATAAAAGGGCACCTCCTCCCCCTCCTCCTCACACCAATTTGAGCACTCAAGCTCGGGAAACCCCTTCCAAAATCCCTTCTCCACTTCCCTAGAATAATCCTAGAGGTCCTGGTCTTCTTCAAAGACCAATCTTAGTTCCCTAAGTGAAGGATTCAAAGAGGCGTTTCAAAGAAGAGGTAATATCCATTACCGATCTTTTCAATTTCTTTCTTCTTCAACTTCTTCTTCTTTAGTTGTTACGTGATAAAGTAATAACATCAGTATTACTTACATACTGATATGTTATTATAAATATTAAACAACCCTAATTCACCTTCTATCCATCCTACGGAAAAATGAAATCACCGCACGTGCGTACGTACGGAATACCGTCCCCACGCCGTGGTGTACTCTATTTTCCACCATCACCTTAGAAGGATGGGTATAATGGTGTAATGAGTTACTATATATGATTATTATAAAGTGATATTGATACTGAAATAGTATAAATACACTTAAATACAATTCCACGATGATGGGAACAATATCGTCGCTCGTGCGTACGTATGGAATACCATCTCCATGATGTGATGCGACTCGTTCTACATGATCATAATTACATAGTAATTATATAAATGAATTGAATGAATAAATATGATATATGTTACACTTATACCATTCTGGATATAAGGTATCTATAACCTTAAAGGAAGAATAAGAATTTATTCGGCAAAACACGCATAAGAACAAAAGGCAATAAAGACCCGAGTAACAAGTAACAATGAAATATTACTAATAAGAAGCTAAGAATATGACCATATATGATATCATATAAATATGTATGATTCTGTAATAAGTCAATAACATTATTTAAACCATTATACAGGAGCTTCAGACACGTACAAAGCAAATCGGACCTAAGGTAAGGGAAATATCACAATCTCACTTTTATCCGAGATTGTTTTTACTTTGGTAATTACTGGGGTGTATTTTATCATCCACATCCATGTTCCCTCAATATGTAATATTATTTCCATCCTTAAACAATAGTTTATATCCAATTTTACCCTTCGGTGAGTTTTTAGTAAAAGATATGAAAGGAATCTGTTGTCGTTTTTCGTACGAGGTACTTTTTGACTTTTCCGACAAAAGTACGAAGAATGTTTTTTTTAACTTATAGGGAAAGAATGGATTTTTAAAACATTATTTCCAAGAATCTTCCTTTATAAGATTTTAAGTTTAGTTTACGTCAACTTTTTTTAGTTTATAATTATATGACATGTTAAGAAAAGAATAGTGTTTTTGAAGTAGAAAGGATATTTTCCTCAAGAATGGAGTTCAAATGTTTTATCAAAATTATTTTCCATCTAAGATAATATAGGGTTCTGTTTTTATCCATATTATTACATTTACTTGATAGTGTTTTGAGGAAATTATTTTTATGAAGTCATTTACCTTATATTATTTGTTTTATGATGTCATGATGTTTCAAGAATCCCATTTTTGTTACATGTGTTATGCGATGATGTATGATTTATGATTATGTGGCACACATAAGAAAAGATTCATTATAAGATGGGTGGGACCTATATCTCCCTCCAATGCATTGGGTAAAGATTTATATCTCATGAGATAGACATGGCTGGAATGGAAGGTTATTTCGGTTCAGTGATACAGGACTGAAACGAGGAGTGAACTCAGTTCAGAAATGGACTTTGTCCGCTAAGATAGTCTTGGCAATGAGTAATGACTAACAACAAATGATTTTCTGTGATTATGTGTGCATGCCACAAAGTTTCAAGTTTTATGTTATGATTATGGGGATCTCATTTTCACTTCTTTGATTTATTCCATGTTAAGATATTATGATCTCTTTTGCAGGTTATGATTTTCAAAAAGATATGATATGATTTTTATTTCCTTTATTTGCCCTTGCTGAGCATTTGAGCTCACCCTTTTTTGTATGTTTTCTTTTCCCCGGGTCAGGAAGATGGATATTAAGTAGAATATGCTAAAAGGGACCCTAGATATGATGAAATAAATGGGATACACTCTAGGATATTTATGAACCAGTTGTTTATGTTTCCCAGTTTCTAAAGACACTATACCTATACGGTCTTTTGTGGTTTTGTCATATGTTGTAATAAGTGTGCTTCAATTTTGAAGCATTAACAATGTATGTCAAGTATGGGTCGTTATATTCACTGTGAATTGTTATGCGGTCCTCATAGACCCTTTATCCTTTTGCGGTAAATGATTTATTTTGCAAAATAAAACCCCTTTATGACAGCCTAAATCATCTCATCTTAACCACAAATGACGGTCCTCCCATAAATAGTTATCCTCCCATGAATTGATTTCTCTATGTTGTCCACATAGAACATTTATCATTTTTAGTTGCTAAAAATAGCTCACTCATACATATAACGTAACATCCTTAACGGTTCCACAGACCTCCTTTATGGTCCGTGAAATCCATTTTTCGCAACCTATGAACTTCTTTATGGTTTGTATAGCACCACTAGTATGCTGACAATTTTCATTTTCCAAAAACAAACACCCGATTTTGAGGCCCAAAAAATTGGAAAACACTGGGAAACCACACCATATTAAATATCTACTTCGGCAACACCAACCATACTGATTCACGGACATCTGGATTTATCAAACACAATTACCCAAAAAACACTAAGACGACACCTTGAGGGATTTTTTCCCAACACTTTTCCTTACAATTGTTACATCGAATTGTTTTATTTTTTAAATATCTTTAAATTGTTTTATAAGACCCCAATTTTATTTTATTTTAAATTATATTTTAAAATGGCATGGATTTTTAGAAAATCTTCTAATTCCATTGGAATTGGAATTGTGTGGTGAATTTTGGAAATTATGGAATTGAAGAAATGATATTAGATTTTTTTTGAGAAAAATGGATTAATTTTAAATGATGGAAACCCATGAACAGTTTTGGATTGGAAATTCATGAAATGATGAAATCCCATGTTTTGGTTTTGAAAATAAATTGTAATATTGAAACTAAAAATTGGGAATTTTTTGTGTGAATGATGATTGATTTAAAATGAGATGATATTCCCATTATTTTTTATTGATTGAGTATAAGAAAGAATAGGTAATTAGTGGGTTTTTTAGGATAGGTACACTAGGATATTGATCCCCTATAAATGGATTAATGATGAAAAATATATCAAAAATATTATTATGTTTGATTATGGATGATGAGATATTGATGATTCCTATTCAGCATGAGCCCTAGGGATGTGTACACACATGTTTATCTAAGATCACTGATTTGAGAAGTGTGTTGATCTTATAGCTAGAAACTAATTTGTTATAGGGAATACGACCATTGTGCTTTTTACACATGATTGGATTATACATTCCATTACTTATAGATATTTTTTAATCGTTCCAAATGTTTTATATAAATGATTTGATATAAAATGTTTATTTAAGACATGTTTAAAATGTTTTTCATTTATTGAAAATGAATAATGTTAATTTAAAATATGCCAAAAATATTTTAGGTTGTGAATTTGGTTTATTTACATTAAAATCACGGTTGGTGTATTGTTATGAAATATACTATGGAGCACTAGGTGATACCCTATTGGGATTTATAGATCATTCCCTATCTCTTCCTTTAGAAAATTATAGATTTTATTATTCCAGGTCCAAGAAAAGGGAAAACACCACATAGAGTTATTGGATGTTCTTGATCATTGGGACCATGGAGTGGTGATGTTGACTGGTAGAGATCATTTCCACTTGTTACATAGGGTTATCTGAGACTTTTGTTTTAAGTTGACATGATTCTTTCTTTTGAGTTGTTTATCTGTCTGTTTGGATATTGTCTTACATATTTGAGTTATGGTAATTTCTCCTTAAATAGGGTTGATATAATGACTTTTATATTTAAATTTCAACTTCTCTTGTGGAAATTCATTCCCTATTGATCTTGTAAGATACTAGTTTCTCATCTCCAACCTATGTGGATCATGAATTCTCTTCAGTCTATGTCAGTGTTGGCATGTGTATAAGGTTACCGGGGTATCCAGGATGGTTTGTTATAGATTTAGTATAGAATAATCCAAGAGGATATTGGTTCTGGTGTTACATGGTATAAATCTCTCAAAGAAATATTTTCCATCGGCACAATAGGAGACAGAAAGAGACTGATTAATATCCCACATGCTTATATTTTAGGATTAGTCATGTATGTGATATTATGTATTAGTATTGATATTTATGATTCCTTAATCATGAATGATAAATATAAATATGATCTAGGATAACAACATAGGTCTTCTGTTGAGGTTATCCTTAAGTATCTGTGGTGTACTAAGGAAACGTTACTGGTATATTAGGGATATAGAGATCTAGTCATTAGAGGATATATTGAATCTAGTCTCCAAATATACTATAAAAATATGAAGTCGCATTCATGATATATATTTAGTCTCAATAGATGTGCTTTGAGCTGGAAGGGTTAAGGTATCTAGTCATTTCCTATTATAAAATGTAATAAGAGTATATTATGTATTTTTATTAAGTTAAAGAAGTGTTTTGAATTGGAAAATTAATACAATATTTAGATGTGGTTCCTATAATGAAAAAAACTGTCACATTGTATTTTGATAATACTGCATCAGTGGATCTCTCAAATGTGCCAGGTTCACATCAAAGGGAAAAACATGTACCCTAAAAGTATCACCAGGTGAGAGATTTTTATAAGATGGGTGAGGTTACAGTGAGTAGAGTTTCCCTAGAGTAAATAATGGGGGAACCCATGAATAAAGACTTCTATTAGTAGAAGTATGGATATCATATTATAGATTGGGGATTGAAAGTTGATCACATTTGGATCCAGTGAAAGTGGGAGTCTGTTGGAGTGGGTTCCCTATAAACATCTTCTAAATACAATATTATTACCTATATTAATTATTTAGAATATTAATAATGTTCTTATCACTTATTTATTTTTATTTTTCAAGATTTAGTATGTGATATTGTCTTAACTGTAATTGTCACATTGTAAGGTCATAGTAGTTCCCTACTATGATGAAACCCTAAAAGAGGCATGATAGTTTTCGTAATGATAGATTTTTTAGCCAGAAGAAATAATTTTATGAGAAACAAATGATAAATTCTATTATGGGTGGATACTCATTGGACATTGATACACTTTCTCATGGTATACACCTTTACTAATCTTCAGAGTAGGTGATTATGAGAACCTGACCCGACTGATGGGAATCCACACACACACACACACATATATATATATTTTTTTGGATATTATTATCTTTTTTAATGTGTAATAATCCTTAGAAATTATGATTATTATTAATTAACATCATGAGTTGTGTCCTTTGATGTAATGACCAAAACTATGATGTTATATGTTTATAGGAAGTAGGGCAAGTTCTGTGCATCAAAAGTGACATTGTATTAATTAATAATGAAATAAAGGATGTGAATATTAAATTATTTAATTTAAGTTTATCTCTTATTTACATTGATGGGAATAAAACTACCTAATTAATTTTATAGTCATGTAATTATACTTGCAAGTTCATTTTTAAAACATTAAGAAATGATACATCGATAAAATAGGTTGATGATAGAAACATTCAACATTATTGAATAGATAAAGTGAGTTAAATGGATTATATTAAATATTTTATGTTTTAGGAGGGTTTGTGCTATTACAAAATGAACTTACTTCTTTATAGTTTACATTGTGTGTTTCTAGATGCTAACTATGGACTTCGGGTAGTGTGGCCTAATGCCACTAATAAAGGGTCCTAGTGGGTAAAAAAATAATTTTATTATAAATATAAGTAATATTCTATATTAATTTAACATGTTGGATGTAACACATGTGAATTTAATTGATTTTTTATGCTAAAATTTATAGATATGTTAATATAATTTTTTTTCTCTATTTTGGGTGTATAATAGGTTAGTTTTTATTGAAGAGGGGTCTAAGATATTAACGTGGAACCCTTATGTTGAGGCTTGGATAAAAATTGGCTAAAAAATCCATGATGAAGTTTCTGTGTGTTTTAAAGATGGTGTAGGCTCCACCATACAACCAATGGTGATGGAATAACCCAGGTGGTTCTTCCAAGAACACTATCTAGTTAGTGATTAAACTAGCCAAACGGTAGTGCCACTGGATCACCAGTGTTTATAGTCTGAGGGTGAATGAAATTCAACCCCTGGGTTTTAATACCACTCATTTTTTATTGAGTAATTTTCCCAATTCTAAACCTGAAGTCCATATTCCAAAATATTAGATTTCTACCCTTGCATCAAGACCCCCAAATTATTCTCTTCTTTCCTCCTAAAGCATTAACCAATCTAATAATGCTTAAATAGTGTGGTTTCTCTAGATCTACACCAAATTCTTCTTTATATTTGATATTTAAAAACATATATATTTTGGATCTATGAATTCTTGAAGATATAATGATGAAATCTATTTTTATTCACATGTTAGTTGTAGATCTATCACATTGACAAAATTTTGTGATCATATCAAAATCTACCACCAAAAAATGAACTTCTATGGGTGTGTGTTTGTAAATAATCCTCAAAGACCTATTATTTTTTGTGGATGGAATTTATAACCTTAATAAATGTATGATTATATATTAGATAGATGGAGGATTTGATGTGTCAATGAAAATCACTTGAAAAGGGAAAAAACAATCAAGAACAATAGATGTTTCTGGGTAAGGTTATTTCTATTGATCATAAAAAGGACTTATAATTATAAAAATCCATCTTGAATATATTTTCTATAAATTAATTGATGATAAATCAATTATTTTTGGCAATAATCAAGTATCTCATCTATAATTGATGAGTACTTCACAATTCATTCTTAAATTGATTGTGAATCTATGAATTGGAGACGCCACCTTCGAAATACCTTAGCATTGGTTCCATTAATGGATTATTTATGGTACGTAATTATAGAAAAGTATTTTTGATATGGAATCTACTTGAGTCTCATTTTAGGACTCTTTCTTGAAACTATAATCTAGGTTAGAAATCATTTACGTGCAAGCTATCTCTTTATGGGTGAAAAATATGATTCATTCTACAACCCTTTGATGAATCTTAGAGTATTTCATCAAAAACATTTAGGTAGGAATTTCCTTACCATTTGGGGATCTTGTATGATAATGTTTACTTGGTATGTTTGATTTGTTATCATTGCTTATTATTCTTTATTTTTTATTTATTATCAATTAGTGGGTAGCTATGATACCTATGTAAGATCTTATTTCAATGATTATTGTTAGCATATCTTCATATCAGGCTTGATGTTGATTAAATATTTTTCTATGTTTTCTTACATATGATCATATGGCATGCTATAATCTTCTTTTTTCACTATACCTATATTTTTGTGACCATGTAGTTGGAGGTTTTTTCATATTATTCATTATAGGTGGACCATCATGGTATGTTTATCACTTATAGGGGGAGCTTACATGAAATGAAATAATGACGATGGTGAACCCATTAATGGGGTAAGGACATGATATCCTTACAGGTCATATGGGGCTCAATACATTGAGGACACTAAATAACATTCCAAAATCCAATGTCTTATGGATTTAAGTAGAAGGTTTACATTATTCCTTGAAGATACTTAGTGACCTATGTCAGGCCTTGGGGCTAGTTCTTAAGCATTTTCAACATGTTGATCATCCATCCAACAAGGATGTGAATAAGGCATGAACATAGATCATGGTTACATTGTTAGCACACAGGTTCTCAATGTGTGATTGTGATGCCTACTTTCACATATATTATTATCATGGAATAGACCTATTATAAATGAGAATATTTTTTAAGGGCACATTGGTGGTGTAATATTTCATTTTAATACTCACACCCAATATAGGATTGTCCATGCACATACATATTTCATGAATAGGGATCCGAGAAAGGTTAAGGGGCCCATGGAAGGTGGTTAATTCATGGATCATGGAGCTGGTGGTATTACTATGACAGATTTTTTAGAATACCACAATTTCATTTACTTATCTACTTCACTTATAATATGGCATGGATTTCCAATTTAGTAGCTAGTATATTTATACATTGTATAAAACATGTTCCAATTGACATTAAATTTTTCTACATTGTTTATTCTTTGTTTTTTATGTTCATTTATTATTATTATCGGTGATATGATATGTTATTGAGGGTATAATCTCCCCACTAATGGAATTAAAATCCTCACTACTAGTTGGTAGCCTCAAGCATATAGAGAGTTATGGTTGAGGTCATGTGACTCTTCGAATTGGACCCAATGGTTGAGGTCTAAGAATTACATTTGAAAAATATTACTCCCATAAATGGTATAAAAATAATTCTTATTATTTTAATCTAAAATTTACATTTATTTGATATTCAAGAGAATATATATGTGAGTTTAATATTTAACAAATATTTATTCAATAGGTAATTATTTATTCTATTATGTGAATATAGAAAATTTATTTGTTCTGATATATTCGTACATTAAAAAATTTATATTTATTTGGTTATGTAAATATTTAATATACTAGTTTTTAATATAATATTTATTTATTCATTATATAAAAATATAGTGACATTAATTTATTTAAATAAAAATTCATTATTCTAGGTTTAATAAATATTTAGGGGGAATAGATGACTGATTCTAATGGTATTATGAGAAATTTCACATTAAATATTATTTGAATAACTATTTATTTATTTATTAAAGGAAATAATATTTATTTTATCCATGAGTTTATGTAATTTCATTTAAATAGTTATAATTCTATTATTAATTTGATATGGATTTTACTGGGGGATTGAGAACATAATAAGGTTTATTATACAATTTGTTTTGGTAACTATAGTTCTATTTAAAACAAATTATATATTTTTTGAGACAATATCCTCATTATAATCATTATTTAAAATGATTTATATAGTGGACTCACTCATGCCCTTGAGTGACCCTCCCTATAATTCTTCAGTAAGCAGAATGAAATTTTCCTCTAGTACCGGAGTGATTCTTTCTCACCTTGAAGAATTATTTTGTGATCAAAAGATAATTTTAGTAAGTGTTATAACCATCCTCACTATTAGTTAAAGGATACTATGGTAATGATCAATGGTTCGTAGATCACATGTAGATCACGAAGTAAGGGATTCTATACTTGATTTCAGTTACATAGTGTTGATATTAAAGAAGGGTTCTACCAAATCAACACCAAATAAATAAATAAAAATCTTGTAATAATTTTTTACTTTAAATTAATTTTAAATAATATTTTAAAATAACCTTATCTAAAAGTTTTGGTATACATTAATCTAGTTATTTAGGTTATTCATTATGAATTTTATCAAAATACTTTCAGTCAAGGTCCCAAATCAATTTCCTTGTGCTTTCTAGAACCTTTGAGATAATACACATGGTTTATAATTCCACCATTTCAATAACATATTATAAGAAGTAAAAAATGGTAAAAATGATTAATCCCAGAAAAAGTTTTATATCTAGATTTGTTTCAAAATATGATGGGTGATTTTCCCTCCACCCCTTAGTGGTTTATTTTAATGGATAAAGTTTTTTTAGAGATAAAATTATCAAAACTTGTTGAATACCATATATGATATAAAAAACATTTATTTATTAAATATTCCTTATAATAGTATATAAGAGTTATTTCATAAACCCAAAGGGATTTGTGTATCTTTTCATGATATTTTCAATATAATATAGTGTCTAAGTGGACATTAGGAGAATGTTTTATCTTAGAAAAAATTATGTATAATAAATAAAATATTATACTAGTCAAATATTTTATGCTTTGATGTTAAGAAGTTTGAATATGTTTAAGGAGTTGAACATTAGGAATATGATTCATAAGTCTATCCATTATTCAAACATTAATTCTTTATATGTTTTAATCACAAAATCCTTTAGTTGGAGGGTTTTATCAGATGGTTACAAAATGATGGGGAAGTAATTATATATTGATGCAATGAGTTAACAAAACCCTAGAAAGCACAAAAAATATAACTTTGATCTGGAAGTCTAACATGTATGATTTGTTTTATAGGTTTCTATATAGGTTTTTATTATATATTCTAAATGGGGTTTTAATAATATAAAATATATCATACAAAATGAAATACCCATATTATAATTCTTTTTTGTTGGCTACAAATCTGTATATATTGATATAAATTTTTGTGAATTGTAATGATAATTAACCCCTCAAAGTATAAGATTATGGTATCCTTAAATGATTTTCTTCTATGAATATTATAGTTTATATTGAGATGTTAATGTCATTGCTAGTATAATACTTGTACCAAGATATAAAATATTTTCATGAAGAAATAAATGATTTTGTGCATTGGATGAGCCAGAAAGTATACCACATGAAGTATCATACATTATATAATTGGTATGTTATGGGTTCATGGATAATATTTTGAGTTCCCACTACCCTAGTATGAAGATATACCTTATTTTAAAACCTTCATGATTTAATACTATTTTATGCATGCATGAGGATTAGTGAATCAGTTGGTGGTTGAGTTTTTTTTGATCTTGTCATTAGATAGAGATTAAATAAAATGGGTTTTTTTCATATTGTACAATTATTATAAAATCTAGGACCATGATTGAGATTCATTGGCAACTATGGGACCACACCAAGATATATAGTGCATATAATGTTCTAATCTATTTAGGTTAGAGACATGTGATATTACTATCTATAAATTTGAGTGACATGAGATGTGTTCATCGACCGAGCTTATCTATAATTTGAGAATCAAGAATATATGATTTGCCTATATGGGATTTACATACTTATTTTATAGTTTCTACTTGAGGTCTTACAAAAAGGGAATGTATGAGAGTGTATACTAACATGTTATGAAACTAGTTTAAAGAGGTATAAATATACATGTGTTTGATGGTGATGACACTATATTGATTCATATCTCGATTAGAATTGATTCCTTGATATAGGATAATATTCTCTTAAATTAACTAATTTATTGATTTTTGTTCATTTTAAACGCTATAAAGGATCACAAGGCCACACATTATGGTTGAATAAATCGGGATTTAGTTGGAATTAAATAGTGGCTCTATTATTTATAGTTAATCCAAAATAGTTTCAGATGTGTATTCATAAATAATGTCATATGATGTGAAACATGATGAAGATGATGATATTTTTTCCACAACTTATTATAATTATATTCAAAATAATTTTTGTTCTAGTTTTATAAGATATTGTATAGGAAAAAAATATAAGGTGAAATGGGAAAAAGTATTTATTTCATTAGTGAAAGTGGTGTATTGAAGGAGATATGCACTAAATCCCTTTTGTATATGTTGTAATTGACCATGTTTCATTTTAAGATATGGGGATATTATAATGCATGTAATAATTCCATGAAATTCGGCCAATTCTTAGGTAATATTGGGCCATATCCTAAGGCCACTAACAATAAAAGTTATAATGTATGACTGGTTATATAGAATGACTATTTTCTTTGGATGTTTGGGTGGATGAATGATAATCCATATAATTATATAAGATATTATATGTGATTTATCATCAAAATAAAATTAACCTTATATTAAAGTAAGGGAATTAGATTCACTCATGAATGTTTTGTGTTAACTAGACCAGTAAAAATTATAATTTCATTATAATACATCATTTAATGTATAAACTCTCGAGGATCGTCCTTAGGGGATTTATAAATAGAATAATTAAAGGGGATTATTTTCATTTAAGCTTCACCTATACATAGTTGAATCTCCCTCGTATCAAAGATTTCTTCTCCACCTCCTTAACACGATGAAGCACTACCATTTCGTGGAGTTGGGAGGATCTCACTCATATGATTAGGGATTCAAGCCAGCCATGTTCACATTTATAAGAGGGATGTAATTTTATTACCTGTTAGTGATCCTCATGAAACCCATATGATTATGGTTCATAATGGTGCAGTTTTAAGAACTCAGGTAATATTTTTAGGTTTGGATCTTGATTTCGTGTGTTTTTGAGAAAAAAGGAGTTTTTTGAAATTTTAGAAGTACATTCCATGTACTTAAGAGTACATGTTGTGTACCAGGTTTTCGTGTGTTACGGTGTACTATCCCTGTAATGTTCGAGACATGGCCATTAGGGGTGACATGGAAGACCGCTAATGTTGGGGTCCAATTGAGGAAAATACACGGCAGTTTCATTAATAGTGCATGCCATGTACTTTTTATTTGATTCGACTAATCGGAGCAGGGTCGCATATAATCCCCAAAAACGTTTTATTTGGTCGTACCTCCTGAAGGAGTATCTAGAATCTCTGATTCTTCTCCGAGCCCCCGATCCATCATCCATTCACTGAATCAAACTCCTCCGATTGCATTGGAATGCCACCGGCGAGTCCTTCCTTCTTTTAGAGCCTCTCCTCCTGATTTCTTCTCTCTCTTGAGTTATTCAAGGTTGATTTTTTTTGACATTTTTGTAGATCTGCATCATTCTAGGCCGATTCAAGGGCCGACGTTTAAGAGTGTTCATCATACAATGTCGAGGTAGGTGGTTTGTTTCATTTAGTTATTTGTCTTTGAGTTTTATATTCCAAAGTTCTGATTACTCGTGATTTGAGTATTTCGGGTTAAGTAAATTGAACCATATATTATCTTACATCGATTGATTAATGGATTAAGGGTTTTCTGTTGTAGTGTATTGTGAAATTTCATGATAAAGGAACACCCCATGGGTGTGTTTCCCTGTTTGACTATGTAGGGTCATTTGGTCTAGGTTTCCTATAAGGAAAACCTTGTTTCCTTTCCATGCTTGATAGGATAGAACTGTTTGAATTTTTCTTCTTGTTAAATGCTTGTGATATACATTGAAGTTTTTAACCATGTAGTATTTGAGATAACTTTGTAATTCTTCATATCATTCATGCATAGGGCTATGATAACCAAGTGTAGTTATAAAATAGGGTGAATTGACTTCGAATTCTTCCTCAGAGTATCTATTATATTTCACGCTATGAGAACATAAGGGGGTTGATGATGAGTGCTCTCTCAGAGTGTCTATAGTTTACGTTATGAGACCATAGTAGGAAATGATGTTGAGTTCTTCCCTATAGAGTCTATAGTTATTGTTGAAAGACTATAGGGGGAATTTACAGTGAGTGCTTCCTCAGAGTGTCTTTTCTTATTTATCGCATTATTTGGCCATAGGGGTTTGATTGTGTGAGCTACCCAGAGGTTTAATGTAAATATTGAATGTTTGTGACACATCGTCCAAGCCAAATTACAATTTTGGATTTGGTATTTTTAGGTAGTCTTATGGGAAACCTTTTTGTGATACTTACTTGATTAAATGATGAACATTAAATGGTAATGAAGGTAAATGGAAACTTGTAGGATTGTTTACTTTTGTGTACTCCTATTTTCTTTGCTGCATTTCCATTATTACTTGAAATATATATCATTGACAGTTAAGAAAAAATCTTGTGGTGGTTTTCTACTAGGATTCATCTCACACCCTATTTGGGTCATTCTTTTAGACCCAAAATGATTAAATGGTTGTAGGTATAGATAAGGGAAAGCACCCTTCGTCATTAGTGATTAATTATTGTGGAGATGGAGATCATGGGACCCAGCAGAGTCTTGCGATTATGCTACAGATTATTTGATTTATTTTGAACATTTTTTAGTATTGTATTTCCAGAATTGTGAATTTTCTGGATATTTTCCAAGAATTATGCGACATGAATCATATATATATGTGCTCTAGTTATTTATTTACACTAAGTCTTCCACTTTTTACTTGTTGTATGGTATTATTACTTCCACTACTATTTATTATTTTTTAGTCTGTTGTGCATACTCTTCTAATGAGATCATAATTTTCCCACTATCACACCCAATGCCCACACTGCTAGTCGGAAGCCTCTGGCATTTAGGGAAATGTTCTTGAGGATATGTGACCAACTGAGTACAGGGCACCTTTTAGTGTCACCCTGAATTAGGACGTTACAAAGTGGTATCAGAGCAGGTTCATTTCAGCTTTTTCTTACTATTTGGAGCCTATAGACAGGGATAGGAAGGAAGAGGTAGTTGGTAATACGTTGTGTCTGGGAGTAGCTAGCCTGTGTAGAGGGAAAAGATTATTTTTTTGATTATTTCAATTTTTCTTGTTTTTCAATTGTTACAGTTTATTTGATTTCACCGTCGGGTGGTACACATGTTTTGTGTTGTTATGGTTTATGTCATTGAGGTTCTATTTCTATTTAAACCAAGTGAGATAGGGGTATTCCATCTCATTCATCATATAGGAACATGATAGGGATCACATTTCATACATTCTTGTCATTCCATTTAGGTTGAATTACTAATTTCATGCTATTATGCTAGATGTTGTGCTAGATATGCATGCTGTTATGATAGATGTCATGATTGAATACCTATTTTTCAGCAGGGTATTGGAAAACTTAATGTTACATTTGAATGGGCGCCAAACTTTGATCCCTAAGGTGTTATGGACCCTCTTGGATCAGATTTTGGTGGATTATATTTAACTTCAACTGAATTCTGTTATGATATGAAATGAATATGATGTCAAGATTTGATTAGCGAGGAGTATGGGCCCCCACTGATCAAAATTTAGATGTTCAATGCTTTTTTTAGTATTTAATGGGGTTCTGAAGTAGTTTTTGAGGCTTATTGTTTGGAAAAATCCAGAATACACAGTGTGTGATTATAAATACATTCAATTTATCCTTATGTTTTGGAAGAAATTTTTTTTCTCAAGTACATGTCGTGTAGTATTTGACCATGTGAATGACAGTGTGGGAAAATACATAGGGTTGGGAAATGTTTGGTGGAACAAATTGTATACTAGGAGTACACACTGTGTTGTAGAGACTGTGTCTCTTACCGTGTGACTAACGACACAGGTGGTTAGAACTTAAGGGGTACACATCGTGTCTAGAGTGAACACACTGTGTAGTGTTACCTAGGAGAGAAATACCTATTTATCCGCATAGAGAAACTTGGGTAGGGGGGATGATTCAAGTACATGTCATATCTCAAGGAGAACACGTCGTGTTTGTTGGTGTTACACAAGCAGGGTTGGAAGAGGTGCACGCCCATGTTAAAACCTAAGGGAACACGTCATGTGGAGGGTAACACGTAGTGTAACCCTGGTTTGAAAAACATGATTGTTTTATTCTCCTACTTCGTTTTCACATTTAAGTTTAATTCCTTGATAATATTGAACTGAGTTGTGCACTTGACCATGCAGATTCATTCCACTGAGACGTCCTCCGGTTGTGCCCTAGATAAAGGCCAACATTCAGACACCATAAACGGTGGACCAAGGACTACATGTAGACCCCACTATCATGACCTTCATGGCACTGGCCTTCATTCCGGATACAGGTGCTGATGCACAGTTCTGAGAAGGCTTCATGATGATGATACAGTCTTTCCAAGGAGCACCGCATCCTGCCCCGTCTATGGTAGAGTTGAAGCATGTTTTTCAGTAGAAGCATCCTCCCACATTCTCAGGGGATGGAGGACCTCAAGACGCAGAGTCGTGGTTGGAATCCATTTTGTCTATCTTTTAGCATCTCAAGAAACCTCTGGATATGAGGGTAAAACTTGCAACCAACATGCTTTGAGATTCCACCCATAGATGGTGGGATGTGATATCACAGGTGGGATTCCATCGAGTTACAGATTTGGATGAGTTCCAGCGTACCATCTATGACAACTTTTACCTAGAGACCTTGAGGGCCGACCGTGCCCAATATTTCATGAGTTTTGAGTAGGTTACTCTCTCGGTCATAGATTATTCTTCTCACTTCATATAGATGTATCTCTTCGCACCCATTTTGGGGGGTTGAGGAGTTATTTCTCATGAGAAAGTTTGAGGATGTTCTACAACATGACATCTGATCCTAGTTGAACATCTCCAGGTTGAATTCCATATCTTTTATAGTCATCCAGGCACTGATCACCGAGCTCAACATAATAGATTCTAGAACTATGTGCTAGTGCAGTATATCATCCAAAGTTGGTAATCTTCTAACAGATAGTAGGATTCACTATAGGGAGTATATGTGTTGAGATCTGAGTAGGCAATATTTTCAATCAGGTAGCTAGGTGGTGTTGCAACAAGTGCAGAAAGGGTGGACATAAGAATCTTCATTTCCTGAGAGACCCAGTTGAGTGTTGATATTGCAGAAAGATGGGGCATCTTCAGTGATTCTACAACAACCTCCTTCTAGTAGCTAGTTAGGGAGGATCGGTTTCGACAACTCATAATAGAGTAGGACCATCACTTCCACATCAGAATGGGTGTTGGAGTTATTTGGGTAATTTATGAAAAGTTGGTGGTTGTGGACAAAGTGGTCATACACATGATTTTCTTCATCTATAGGGTGGATCATCTCAGGTATCTCAGACATCCTCACAGGGCCACAGAGTTGGTTGGGCTTTTAAATTGGGGATGATCGAGTAAGAGTGGGATGTCGGACCCTCTACGGTTAGAGGTGCGATTTTGGTTGCCTCATTTTTAGATTCTTATTTTCTGATATAGGGGGATTCCCATATCTATATATTTGTTCCTTTTGTAGAGATCCTTATGCTATATAACTTCAATTTTGTAGATATCATGATGTTGGACACTCCATTTGGGGTTAGAACGGCTTGTGTGTGTCAGTTAAAGGAGTTACCTATATTGGTTGGTGGGTGTCACTTCTAATGGGACATTTTTGTCTTAGAGATAATGGGCTATGATGTAACGACCAAAACTTTAGTTAATGAAAATTCCTATTGATATAATTAAATATCTTACTATGTAAAATAGTCATTTAAAACATATGTACTTCCTTGGTTTTATGTTTTTATATTTCAAAATATCATTAATAATTATTACCATTTATAAAATAGTCACTGAGCAGTGATCACATGATTAGTATAAATATAGGGATTTATCAAACCCAATTTACTCAGACAAAGGAAGCAATGAGATCATCCAATTGACTGTCCCTATATGAATCCCATTTGTCAGAGCATGGAAAGGAGGAGGCATTATTTGGCTTCACTCTTGACCAAGCCCAATCTGGGCTTCAACACGTTAAGCATGAACAAAACCGCCTATGTGGGAAGTGGAAGTTGATAGAGACTACCACCTGAGCGATGTTATCTGAGCCACCCCAAGAATCTATCACCATCACACACCATACCCTTAAGTCTTATACGAGTGTTATAATGGGTTATGTAACAAGACCTTATAACTTTGATTATGTGCATTATTTGTGTATATACATTAATTTTATTATTGTTACTTTGTAAATAAATTTTAAAGCAAAAATAATATTTTTAGTTAATCTTCAATTAAGAAATCTATTTTGATGAATTAAGGGATTTGTTAATTAAATAATATTTTAATAAAATATAAGTAATAAATTTAGTTTTATTAAATATAAATGATCATATAATTTTTATGAATACAATTATAATTTTTATTAAGGCTTGAAAGATATTTTTGTCTAAACAAATGAATTTCAAATAAATGTCATTTTTTATTTTACAAGTTAAATTTAAAATATAAATAAAATTATATATATTAAATCAATATTATTTTCTTAATCAAGGCATCGAAATTATCCAACAGTGATTTTTTCATAATTTTCTGAGACAGTCAAATATTTGGGTAAAAATTAAATATCATTTAATTATAAAATGTGATTTATGACATCATAATGACCTAATAGTTATTTAATAAAATACTATAAATATTATTTTCGGCCAATATATGTTTTTTCATTAAAATAATTTTATTTTAGATTTGTTTGGTTAATTTGATGGTGCCTTAGTGGACCATCCAAGACTTATAAAATATTTTAACTTTTAAAAATGATTTCCTTGAGAGTGTGACTCACCCCCACATAAGAAAGCCTAATATTTTAAGAATTTCTGCCAATGGACTTATAAAATAATTTTTTACACTCCCCTTTGAAAAAAACCATGGTTAAAAACCATGGGTTGGTTTGTGGTTTTAATTAGTTTAATTTGTGGTGTCCAAAACCTAAATAATAAAAAATTCCCTCTCTTTTCCTATATAAACCCATACAAGCTCTCAGACTATCTTAACTAAAAGCCTTTGGATATCGACCAACCTCCACCTTTATCTCTCTATAATCCTCCCAAGGTTCCCCACACTCCCATGAAGCCTCTCTCTAACCTCTCCCAATCCATTGGGGTCACACATCAAAGTTAGGGATTTCTTCCTTTCTTATTTTTGTCTAAATTTCATTACATTGTTATACGCTTTTATTTTAAATTAAAAATGTTAGGGGTATGATTTCACACCTCCCCCATACATACCCATTTATGTTATAATTATTAGATACTCCTTTATCTCTCATTAATGCCTCCCATTACACCCGTTACCATGCCGAAATTTTGTAAGGAATTTCTCTCTCCTCATTTACATTCAACCAATTATTTTGTACTACGAATCTATATTACATTAATTATGTTGGAACATGTATATATATGATCAAATTAATGTAAATTTCATGTACATAGGATTAGACACCCCTTTCTCCATCATCATCTATTTTTATGTATTCTTATGTCACACCGTTTTGCTGCCGAAATTGCACTGCATTTTTCCAAGACAAAGTCATTATATAGTGAATACCATGACCATTTATATATCAATGGAATTAATCTTTATGCAAATTTACATATATATTATAGAGTTTAATTTATAAATTTCACATTCATTTATTATGGAATAAATGATTACGTTTAATGAATCCATGTTGTATGATCTATGTGGCACACTTATGCATGAAATGAAATAATTAAGGAGGGTGCGCCCTGATAGCACTGAAATGAATTGGGTAAAGATTAGTATCATGATAAATTAAGTGAAATTAGGGTCTACTCATTATAATTCAAGTGCAGTGATGGTTTACTAATGCTCCATGTGAAATGGGCCTTGGATCGTGCTAATATCATATTAAATGTTGTTGCCACATTTTCACGTTATGATAGTCATGCTATGTCATACCTCTATATTCATGTTTATCTTGTGATCCATTGATATGAATAGTTCCTAACATGTACTATATTCATCATTTAATGCCTTTTTTACTCCCTTACTCTACTTTATAGCTCACCATTTGCTTATTAATGTCTGCAGGTTATCCCATGCAATACTAAGTATGGAGGAATGTGTTGTGGTCATGTAAAATAAGTTTTCAATATAGATGTTGGGATTTATGTTCCATGTTGTTATGTAATGTTACTAATTTCCCATGACACTAGACATCTTGATCCTCAATGCTTTATTAAGTTCATTTTTATGTAATAAATCATGTTTAAGTGTCTAACAAAGAGAAGGGTTGTTATAGTTGGTGTCAGATGATAGGTTAATTACTTTTTGGATTAGGATTAGAAAACCCTAGTGAAAGCCTTTTGGAGAAGACTATGTATAATAAAAACAACCGTAAATTTTATTGAGTATTGAGTAATTTTTTTATCAATAAAATACATCCCTATCTGGATCAGATAAGGTATAGGTGTATCTGTAACATATGTATCCTAGGGGTAATACCCGAAAACACCGCATTAAGCTAGACTCGAATGGGAACTGGTGCACGACAATGGGTCTTGGTGCACTCTTGGTTACGAAACTCTTAAGGGATATGATTTGGTAAATTCATAATCTTAGTATGAACCATTATTAAGGGAATAAAAAATGCCCCTAAGAATATATGTTAGGAATTAAAACATGGATATCATATATTTAAGCCTATAAATTCATTTGATAAAAAAATAAAAGTAATTTATAAGTCATTCGTTTTTTCTTTAAATTACCATTTATGTGTTACCCTGAACTTTCCTTTTATTTCATCCAATGGCTGGTAATAGGAGTAATCAGTCTAACAACTGATGTGAAGATCAATGTGATGACTATTCTAATGATATTCCCAATCTGATGGAAGCTGGAATCACAAACATTGTCATGATACTCTCTCAATTAAATCATTTTTTGTATAGAAACATGGGTTAAGAGGCACATTCAACGTCCCAAGAAAGAAAAAGTCACAATCTAGAGCTTCATGAATAAAAGGCCTCCTACTTTTAATGGATAATCTTATCCCTCAATCGTTGAACAATGGATCAACTCCATTGAGAAGATCTATTCCATCATTAAATGTTCTAAACAAGAGAAGGTACTTCTGGCTACTTATCATATGGAGGGTGAAGCTGATCAATGGTGCACATTGATAAAAAATACGAAGCCTGGTGAGAAGATCGAGGCATTGGAATGGAAGTATTTTAGTAAAATGTTTTTTCACAAATATTATCCTTGCACCCACCGACTTAATATGTATAGGGACTCCCTTTCCCTCAAGAAAAAATATGATCAATCCATCAGAGCATATGAGACAAACATTACAAGGCTTGCATGATATGAATCTAGCTTTTTCGTTACCCCTAAATGAAATTTGACCACTTTTTTGGTGGGCTAAAACCTAGCCGATAGAAAGCCCTAGAAATCCGTGACTTTGAGATCAATGAGGAGATTGTATGATGTGCCCAAAAAGTCAAAATGGAGATCGGTGAATCTCAGAGGTATCATGCAGATAATAAGCCTAATTTAGACTAAAATTCCAGTGGTCTATTGGATAAATCCAATGGTGCTATAAAAATACATCACCCCACTTTCCAAATTTGTGGAAAGAAGCACCCCAAAGATTGCCTTAAGGGGACGAGGAAATAATTTAGGTGTGGAAGAGAAGGGCACCTAGATATTAACTACCAACAAGAAACAATGTGGTTGTGATAGAGGAAAGGAATGATCTATTAAATTCTCAACATGTTTTTCATTACTTCAACTGCAAAGAAACGGGGCACAATGAAAAATATTGCCCTATGCCAAGGGTTTTTGGAGGCAACCAACAACCTCCAAAGCAGTAAGGGAATGATTTTTCTATCACTACCACCAAAGTGAACCCTGAGAATGATGTGGTGACATGTAATCTAGTTATTCATTCCGGAATAGTGAACTTAATTTTTTATTCAGGTTATACACATTATTTTAATATCCAAAAATTTTGTAGAACAATCCCAACAACCCCACAAATCATGTATGTAAAGATGATGATGAGTACGGAAAATGGGGTAATCATTGCAACCCATGAATATAAATCCTCCCATGTCACAATTTGTGGTATAAACTTCCCAAAAAACCTCATCATACTCTCTCTAGATGAATTCGATGCAATTATTGGCATGGATTGGATTTCCCTATATATATCCCACATAAATTTCTGAGAGGAAAATCACTCTCCATATGGAGAATCAACCCCCAATTCTATACAAGTGTAGGGAGGAGGATGAATCTTCATTAGCACTATCATCTGAAGCATGGATATTACTGCCATATGAGCATATGTATGTAGCTTGGATGATTGAGCCCATGGAAGTAACCATCCTTGAAGACATTCCTATTATAAGGGAATTCACTAAAGTGTTTCTTGAGTAATTGTTTGGCCTTCCTCTTATAAGAGATGTTGATTTATCAATTGATCTTATACCTGGGTTATTGCCAATATCCAAGACTCTGTGTAGAATGGCTATTGTGGAGATTGAGGATCTGAAGAAACAAATACAGGAGAATCTAGATAAAGGGTTTATACGCCCAAGTGCTTTAGCAAGGGGTGCACCAGTCCTCTTAATCAAGAAGGATGGGGAAATGTGCCTTTGCATTGTTTATCAAAAGCTCAACAAAATCAAGATAAAGAACAAGTATCCTCTTCCCCAAATTGATGAATTGTTTGATCAGCTACGTGGAGCACAATACTACTATAAGGTGGATTTGCGGTCAGGATATTAACAAGTAAGGGTGAAGAAGAAGGATATCCCCAAGACTGCATTTCATACAATATATGGGCACTATGAGTTCATGGTAATTTCTTTCAGACTCACTAATTCTCTAGAAATCATCATGAACTTGATGAATAGAGTCTTTAAATATTGCCTTGAAAAAGATTTGGTAGTCTTTATAGAAGATATTCTAATATACTCTAAAACTAAGGAGAAGCATGAGGAGAAAATAAGAACTATACTAGAGACATTGAAAAAGGATAAGATCTAAGAAAAGTATAGAAATTGTGAGTTCTGGTTGAAGGAGGTCTCATTATTGGTTCATATCATCACAAGAAATTGGATATCTATGGATCCCTCCAAGATAGCTTCAATTGAAGAATGGTTGAGGCTGACATTGGTAATGGATATCCATAGATTTATGGGGTTAGCTCGATATTATCGCTGATTTGTGAAAAATTTCTCACAATTTTCAAACACTCTTACCAAGCTAACTTAGAATTGAGTAATGTTTTCTTGGAGTGATTAATGTGAAATGAGATTCAAGGAGTTGAAAAAGAGGCTTATCACGGTGCCCATGCTCACACTACCCACAGGTGGAAAAGTTTTTGTGGTATTTAGTGATGCTTCAAAGAAGTTCCTTGGTTATCTGTTGAGGAAAAATGAAAAAAATCATTTCCTATGTGTCAAGGAAATTGAAAGTTCATGAGAAATACTATCTAACAAATGATCTATTGTTGGTTGTAATGATCTTCGCTTTAAAACATTGTTGTCATTTCCTATTTGGGGAGAAGTGTGAAATATACACGGACCACAAAAGCCTCAAGTATATATTTACACATAAAGAGTTGAACATGTTCCAACAAAGATGGTTAGATCTGATCAAAGACCATGACTACTCAATCCATTACCAATATGAGAAAGTGAACAAGGTGACTGATGCTCTATGTAGAATGGACACAGTGATTTGATCATTGATGAGAATTGAAAAGGATCCAATATTCTTATATTTGATAAATATGAACATGGGAATCGTAAAGAAGGGAAAATCATCAATACTTTCACAAATGATTTCTCAACCATAACTTTTGGAATGGACAAATGATGCTCAAAAGGATGATGTTGGAATTCAGAAGAAAGTGGAAACTATCAAAAAAGGGAAATCATTGGAGTTAAATGTTAATGAAGAAGGAATTGTGAGATTTGGGATAAGACTATGTGTTCCATCAAATAAAGATTTAAAGAAAGAACTTTTGGATGATGCACATAGTTCATATTTCACCATTAAACTAGGAAAGACAAATATGTATCGAGATCTGTGAGATCATACTAGTGGATAACATGAAGAAGGATATCACTGAGTATACATCGAAGTGATTGGTGTGTCAACTAGTGAAATCTGAGAGGTGTAAGTCTAAGGGTATGATGCATCCATTACCCATACCATCATGGAAGTGGGTAACATCACCATGGACTTTGTCACCAAACTTCCAAAGAAAACCTAAGGAAAAATGTATCTAGATTGTTGTGGATTTTCTTACAAAGACTGCACACTTCATTGCAATTTGAAAGGATATCTCACTGGATAAACTGGCACAGATATATATCAGAGATGTGGTAAGGCTGCATGCAGTACCACTATCAATTGTATCTGATCGAGATCCATGATTCAACTCTTTGTTTTGGAAGAGTCTTCAACAAGGTATGGATACTGAGATGAACTTCAGTATGACTTATCATCCTCAAACTGATGGCCAATATGAGCAGACTATCCAAACACTTGAGGATATGTTGAGAGCATGCTCAATGGACTTTATAGGAGGATGGGATCAACATATTCTTCTGGTTGAGTTATCTTACAATAACATTTTCCACTCAAGCATCCAAATGGCTCCATATGTAGCCCTATAATGGGAAGAGGTGCAGAACACCGACATGTTTGGACGAAGTTGGGGAGAAAAAACTCCATGATCAAAAAATGGTTGAACAAATTGTGGTGAAGGTTAAGACCATTCAGAAACACATTAAAGCTGCTCAAAGTCGACAAAAGAGCTATGATGCTAACCATTTACGAGGCCTAGAGTTTGATGTTGTGGAAATGGTATTCCTCTGCATATCATTGTGTATGAGAGTTATGATATTTGAGAAGAATGGAATGCTTAGTCCAAGGTACATCGGCCCTTTTGAGATTCATGATAGCATTGGAGCATTGGCCTATCGACTAAAACTCCCACTGAAACTATCTCAAGAACATGATGTATTCCACGTATCACTCTTGAGTAAGTACATACCTGACCCATAGTATGTACTCAATCCATAGTTAGTACCATTGAAGAATGACCTATCCTATGAAGACAATCAGGTGAAGATCTTATATCATAGGTAAAAAGTTCTATAAAATAAGACAATTCCCCTCATCACAAACTGTTGTGGAGAAACCACAAGTATGAAGAAGCAACATGGGAATCAGAGGAAGTGATGTGGCAGAGTTACCCGCATCTGTTTTATTGTGGGAAAAGGAAATTTCAAGGGTGAAATTTTTTAAGGGGGAAGATTGGAATGACCCAAATTTTGGTTAATGAAAATTTCTCTTGATATAAGTAAATGTCATACTATGTAAAATGGTCATTTATAACATATTCACTTCCTTGGTTTTATGTTTTAGGATTTCAAAATATTGTTAAGAATTATTACTGTTTCTAATATAGCCATTGAGCAGTGATCACATGATTAGTATAAATATAGGTATTTTACGTATCTATCTTACTTAGACAAAGGAAGCAATGGCCTCATCCAGTAGACATTCTCCATATGAACCATATTTTTCAAATCTCGGAAATGAGGTGGTCTCATTGGTATTTTCTCTTGACCAAGCCCAAACCGATCTTCAACACATTAAGCTCAAACAGAACCACCTACATGAAAAGGGGAAGTTGATAGAGATTAGCACCCAAGAAATGTTATCTGAGCCACCCCAAGAGTCCATCATTATTACACACCTTACCCTTAGCAGTTATGCGGGTGTTATAATGGGTTATGTAACAAGACCTTAACACTATGATTATGTGCAATATTTTTGTATATATATTCATTTTATTATTGTTACTTTGTAAATAAGTTTTAAAGCCCAAATATTATTTTTAGTTAATATTCAATTATGAAATATATTGTTATGAATTAATGGATTTTTTAATTAAATAATATTTTAATAAAACATTGTTGATAAATTTATTTTTATTAAATATAAATTATCATAAAATTTTTAAGAATGCAATTGTAATTTTTATTAAGGCTTGAAAGCTATTTTTGTCAAAACCCATGAATTTTCGATAAATGTCAGATTTTATTTTAAAAGTAAAATTTCACATATTTAGAAACTTATTTAGATAAAATCAATATTATTTTTGGAATTAGGATGTTGAAATTATCCAAAAGTGAATTTTTCATAATTTTTTGTTACAGTAAATATTTTGGATAAAAATTAAATACCATTTAATTATATAATGTGTTTTATGACATCATAATGACCCAATAGTGATGTAATAAAATACTATAAATGATAATTTCGGCCAATATATGTTTTAACATAAATATAATGTGATTTTATATTTTTTTGGTTAATTTTATTGTGCCTTAGTGGTCCCTCCAAGACTTATAAAACATTTTATATTTTTAAATTAATTTCCTTGATAGTGTGACTCACCACCCCATAATAAAGCATAATATTTCAAGAAGTTAGGCTATTGGAATTATGAAATAATGTTTTACACTCCCCTTTCGGAAAAACCATGGGGGTGGGTTTGTGGTTTTAATTAGTTTAATGTGTGGTGTCCAAAACCAAAATAATAAAGAATTTCCAATATTTTCTTATATAAACTCATCTAAGATCCCACATTCTCTTCACTCAAATCATTTGGGGATCAACCAACATCTTCCCCCTTTTCTATAGAATCCTCCCAATGTGCCTCAAGCTCCCAAAAAGCCTCTCTCAATCCTCTCCCAATCCTTTGGGATCATACTTCCAAGTAAGGGATTTCTTCCTTTATCATTTTTGTCTAATTTTTTTTATGTTGTTATGAAATTTTATTTTCTATTACAAATGTTGGGATATGATTTCACACATACACATAATTTACGCTTTATTTCAGAATGATGAGAGAACCATTTCTCTCTCATTAATTCCTCCCAAGTACACCCGTTACCATACCGAAATTTTGAAAGGAATTTCTCTCTCCACATTTACATTCAAGCTATTATTTTGTACTATGAATCTAAATTCCATTACTTATGTTGGGAAATGTATCTATATGAACACATTACTTTCCATTTCATGTACATATGATGATACACCAATTTCTCTCTCATCAACCATTTTTATAAATTCTTATGTCACGTCATTATGCTGTCGAAATTACGTCGTGATTTTTCAAGCCAAAGTCATTGTGTATTGAATACCATGCCCATTTCTCTTTAAAGGGTATTCAACTTCATGAACATTTACATATTGATTATAGAGTTTCATTTATTAATTCAAAATTCTTTTATTTTGGAATAAATGATGATGATTAATGAATCCATGTTGTATGATCTACGCAGCACACTTATTCATGAAATGGAATGATTAAGGAGGGTGCACCCAGATAATGCTCCAATGCATTGGGTAAAGATTAGTATCATGATACATCAAGTGAAATGAGGGTTTACTCATTCTAATTCAATTTAAATGAGGGTTTACTCATTTTATATGTGCAATGGGCCTTGGCTCATGCTAATATTAAGTTAAATGTTGTTGCCACATTTCCATGTTATGGTAATCATGCTATGTCATACCTTTATGTTCAGGTTAATATTATCTCAATTGATATGTATATTTCCTAACATGTATTATATTGTTCAAGTTATGACTTTTTTACTCCCTTACTGGGCTTTATAGCTAACCCTTTTCTTATTCATGTCCCCAGGTTATCCCATGCAATGCTAAGTACGAAGGGATGTGTTGTGGTCTTGTAAAATAAGTTTTCAATAAAGATGTTGGGTTTTATGTTCTATTTTGTTATGTAATGTTCCTAACTTCCCAAGACACTAGACCTCTCGATACTAAGAGTTGTATTATGTGAAGTTTTATGTAATAAAACATGTTTAAGTGTGTTATAAAGATAAGGGTTGTTATATATGACATTATTATTGGAATGGATTGGTTAGCTCCCTTCCAGGTAGTTGTCGATTGTTATCACTGTAGTGTGAGTTTCACATCACCAAAGGGCATATTGTTTCTATATAAGGTAGAATGGGATGTATAAGTGAGAATATTTTGAAACGGGCATCATGGGTTGAGAGATGTTACATCCCAGATTTCTAGTATGTATCTTGATGACCATGGGACTTCCAAGATGGATTTTACTCCTGTGGTCGAACGTTTTTTGGATGTTTTTCCAGAAGAATTTTCATTTTTGACTCTGTTGTGATAGGTAGAATTTTCTATTTATCTTGTTCCAGGGGAAACACCAGTGCCCATTCCTCCTCACAGGGTGGCTACACCAGAGTTGCAGGAGCTCAAGAAGAAGTTAGAGGAGTTGTAGGAAAAGGGTTCCATCTAACCTAGTACATCTCCTTGGGGTTCGCCTATCATGTTTGTGAATAAGGAAAATAGTTCCCTCATACATTCCATGTATTATCAGAAGATGAACCAGTTAATGGTAAATAAATGATATCCCTTACAAGGGATTGCGGATCTCTTTGATCAACTTTGAGGTGATCAGGTGTTCTCGAAGATTGACTTGTGATCTTGTGATCATTAGATGCACATTAGACCATCATATATACCTCTTACAACATTTCAGAGTAGGTATTGTCTACACGAGTATGTGGTTATGTCGTTCGGTCTCATGAACATGCCTATAGTTTTCATGGAACTGATGAACTGAGTGTTCCATCCTTACTTGGATTCTTTTGTGGTAGTCTTTGTGGATGATATCTTGGAGTACTCTCACACTCAACATGACCATGCCATCCACATTGAGATAATTTTGAGTACACTGATAGAATATCAGTTATATGCTAGGATCTCAAAATTCCACTTTTGGATGGACCGTATTCACATCCTGGGTCATGTTATCTTAGAGAAGAAGTATCAGTAGGCCTAGAGAATGTGAGATTAGTAGTTTTCTGGGTACAACCGAAGATCTTATTTGAGGTACTGAGTATTCTAGGGCTGTCTGGTTACTACAAGCACTTTATACAGGACTTTTCACGCTTAGTAGCACCACTGATGGGCCTGACTAAGAAGGGTGAGAAATACGTGTGGATAGATTCTTGTGATTTAGCAATTCAAGAGCTGAAAGGGAGGTTGAATTCACCACTGATACTGATCTTACCATGTCCTAGAAAGAGTTATACTATTTACTATGATGAATTAGGTATTGGGATGGGTGTAGTGATTTTGTAGGGGGGACTAGTCATTGCATACGGTTCTCAGTAGTGATGGCCACATGAGAGTAATTGCACAATGCACAATCTCGAGTTAGTTACAGTTTTTCATGATTTACGTTGTTGGAGACATTCTCTGTTGGGAGAGAATTTTTTGGTTTTCACCAACCACAATAGTCTCAAGTATATCTTTACTCAGCGTGATTTGAATTTGAGACACCAAAGGTGGGATGAGTACCTTAATGCTTTCGACTTTGAGCTTTCCTATACACCTGGTAAAGGCAACACAGTGGCTGATGCATTGTGTAGGAGGACTCATATACAAGCACTGTAGGAGGCCATCAATGAGTGGCAGCTTATGGATATGTTCTCTGAGATGCATTTGGAGGTTCATGATAGATAGGGGAAGACTTTTCTTTATTATTTAGTTGTTACCTCTACTATGTTAGATCAGGTGAGAATGAGGTAGTTATTAGACTTTGCATTATTAGTCGTGTAGGATAGTGTGTTAGGAGAGGACCCTACTCCTGGATGGACAATAGTTGAGTACGAGATCTTACATTTTCATGGATGTGTATAGGTGTCAGTAGACACACATGAGGGGATGATGTTGGATTTTCATTCATTAGTTTGGGCAGTTCATTCTAGTGTCACCAATATGTATCAAGATCTACACCATCAGTATTGGTGGCCAGGTATGAAGATAGATGTTGCTAGTTTTTTAATGATATGTTCAACCTGTTAGTAGGTAAATGCAGAGCATCAAGGACCGAATGAGATTTTACAGCAGTTACCCATTCCCGAGTAGAAGTGGAATGATGTTGCGATGGATTTCGTGACAGGGTTACCGAGATCACCTCGAGGGAATGATGTGGTTTGGTTGTTTATCAAAAATCTCATGATGTTTTCCACTTCTTACAGATCAAGGAGACCATCATTTTTGATGAGTTTGGAAGGTTGTACATCCGAGAGATTGTAAATCTGTCTGGGGTTCCACACTCTATAATATTATATAGAGATTTTCATTTTAATTCTTGTGTCTGGTAGGGATTATTGAGGGCCTTGGGTACATAGGTACTTCTGAGTACAACTTACCATCCCCAGATAGATGGCCAGTTAGAGAGAAAGATTCAGGTGTTGAAAGAAATGCCTCAAGCATGCATCCTAGATTTTGGAGGTTCTTTGGAGAAGAACATACCTTTGGTGGAGTTTTCTAACAATATCATTTTCAGGTGACAATTCAGATGGAACCTTATGAGGATTTGTACGATAGGCCATGCTGATCACCCCTCTATTGGCTGGAAGTAGGGGAGACAGCTATGTTGGGACCTCATCTTGTCTAGGATACCACCGAGTGGGTGGAGTTTATTCAGAAGAGGATGGTTATTTCACAGTATCAAAATAATTCTTCTGATGATCGACGGAGATGACCTCCAGAGTTCAAGGTCTGAGATCATGTTTTCTTATGTGTCACACAGAGGTTAGGAAAGATAAGTATTAGGAGATATGGAATGATTTCACCAAGATATGTCAGGATATTTGAGATTTTGGAGTGAGTTGGACCAGTTTCCTATCGGTTGAAGCTACCTCAGAGGTACTGGGTTATGCACGATGTCTTCCATGTTTCTCAGCTGTGACGTTACTTCTCAGACCCGCCTAATGTTTTTCAACATGAGGAGGTTGAGATGGAGGTGGATGTATCTTTAAAGGAGAATCCTATCTGAATTATTGATAAAAGCATGAAGGTTATCCATGGCTAGTCTATTACTCTAGTATGGGTGTTGTGGCAACATAGCTAAGTGCAGGACGAGACTTGGGAGAGGGAGACAGATGTGCGATTGTAGTGGCTAAATCTATTTGAGCATTATTCTTCACAAACTTATTAAGGAAATACATGGTTCAATTTCTTTAATGGAGGAATTTTGTAAGAACCTGGATCATATATTCAGGTATGGATCTTGATTTCGAGTGTTTTTTTAAAAAAGGGGTGTTTTTGGAAATTTTAGAATTACACGCCGTGTACTTAGCAGTACATGTCATGTACCATGTTTTCGTGGGTAGCTATGTGATGGTCATGTAATGGCTGAGACATGGTCATGTGGGGAGATGTGGCATACCGCTAATGTCAGGGGATATTTGGGGTAAATTCACGACATGTTTATTAAGAGTACACGTCGGGTACTTTTTCTTTTATTGGACTAATCAGATCAGGGTCCTATCTAATCCCAAAAAACGTCCTCTTCTGGCCATACCTCGCGATGTAGCTTCCAAAATCACTGATTATTCTCAAGTCCACTAATCCACCATCCGTTCTCCAAATCAAACTCTAGTGAATGAATTATAATCCCACTTATGAGTCTTTCCGTCTTATAGATCCCCTCCTCTTAATTTATTCTATCTCTTGAGTTATTAGAGGTTGAACATTTTGGATGTTTTTTTAGATCTACATCATTCTAGCCTGATTCAAGGGCTGAAATTCAAGATTGTTAATAGTACAAAATTTTGGTAGGTGGTTTGTTTCCTTTCGTTTTTTGACTTCGAGTTTTATATTCCAAAGTGTCTATTACCCATGATTTGGGTATTTCAGGTTAAGAAAATGGAACCATATTTTATCATCCATAGATTGATTATTTAATTAAGGGTTTGTTTCTAGGTTGTTATGCTAAATTACATGTTTAAGGAACTCCCCATGGGTGAGTTTCCTTATTTGACTATTTAGGTCCATTTGGTCCAGGTTGCCTATGAGACAAACCTTGTTTCCTTGCCTTGATTGATAGTTTGAAACTGGTTGACTTTTTCTTCTTTTTAAATTCTTGTGATATGCATTAGATTTGATTATCTATGTAGTAGTTTAGATTAATTTGGACTACTTGATATCGTTCATGCACGATTTAATTGCACAGGGCTGTGAGAACATTGTGTAGTTAGACCACATGGAGAATTAATGTGGAGTGCTTCCTCGCAGTGTCTGTTATATTTCAAGCTACGAGACCTCATGGGGGATTAACAGTGAGTGCTCCCTCAGAGTGTCTATAATTTACATTATGAGACCACAAAGGGAATTGGTGTTGAGTGCTTCCCCGTAGAGTCTTTAGCAATTGTGGAAAGACCATAACAGGAATTGTCAGGGACTACTTCCTCAGAGTGTACTTGCATATTTATTGCATTATTTGGAAAGATGGGTTAGACTGTGTGAGATATCTAGAAGGTTAATGTAAATATTGAATGTTCTTTAGGTGTGTGACAAGCCAAAGTACAAGATTAGATTCATTCCTATTAGGTAGTATTCTCAGATACCTGTTTTTGATACATACTTCATTAAATGATGAACATTAAAACCTAATGAATGTAAATGGAAACTATAAGGTTGTTTACTTTTGTGTTATCCTAGCTTTTTTGTTGCATTTCATTTATTACCTACTAGATATACTCACCTAAAGTTAGACATAGATCGTGTCATGTTTGTCTACTTGGATTCTTCACACACCCTGTTTGGGTCACACTTTTGGACCCAAATAGATTATATCATTGTAGGTATAGATATGTTCAAGAACCCTTCGTCATCAGGTGCTTGATTATTGTGGATATGGAGAGCATGAGACCATGATGAGGCTTGCAATGTTGTTGGAGTTTATTTTTTTCTTTCTTACTTTGGTTTAGTAATATATTTCTATCATTCTGACTTGTTTGGATATTTCCCTAGACATATGTGACAAGCATCATTTATATATGTGCTATATTAGTTTATTTACTTTCAGTATTCTACTGTTTACTTGTTGTATGATATTATTTTTTTTATACTATTTTTTTTATTTTGATGTGCATACTCTAGTAATGAGGGTATAGTTTCCCCACTATCACACCCATGACCCTCACTACTAGTCGGAAGTGTCTGGCATTCAGACAAATGCACTTGAGGCCATGTGACCAACTGGGTACGGGGAACCTTTGGGAGGCACCTAGAACAAGAACGTTATAGTAGTGATATAAATGGTATAAGGTACACATACAAAGTTTATTCAATTTATAGTATATGTGGTTTCATTTATCTATATTAGTTCTACCTTAAATTTTGTTAATATATTTATTCCACTATTATCAAATAGTGTTGTTTGATTATTTGAAACTATACATTAATAACAATTAAAGAATTTGGAATACATAATTTTATGATATGGTTTCAATGATTGGAATGTTATATTTTTTACCTTTTATTATCTAAATTGAATATGTAATTTAGAATAATTAGAAATGTTCATTCATGTCACTACTACAAAAACATCCTATATCAGCGCTCAAAAAGGGCTTTAATAGAGCTAAAAAAGCATTGTAAAGCTCAGTGCTAATATAGGGGGTTCCCTTTTATCAGTGGTCTGAAAAGCGCTGATAAAGGCACCTTTTATCTGCTCTAAAAAAAGTTCTGATAAAAGACCCCTTTATCAGTGCTTTTTTAGTGCTGATAAAAGGGACCTTTATCATGGGTTTTAAAAAGTACTGATTAAAGGAAAAAAAATAAAAAAAAATTAATTAATGCAGGGAGTGCTTTCACAACGCTTGACCCACCACCTTTATCAGTGCTAGGAGGTCTCCTACACACTGCCCTTCCCGCGCATCCTCACACGTGCACACCCCTTTGCTTCCACCCGAACTCAAACCTGCAACCTCCCCCTTTCATGGTTGTACCTTTACCACTAAGCTATTTCGTTTTTTCTCTATTTAATGATATATCCATTTATTTATATATATATAGTTATATTTGTTTGTATATAGATATAGATTCATATTAATATAAATATATTTATTCATATATTAGTATATATATACTCATTTGTATATTAATATATATTAATATTTATTTATTTATATATATATTTGTAGTTATAATTTGTTATCTGTATATTAATTTGTATATTAATATATACTTATAAGATTAGTTTTAAATACATTTATGAAATATGTTTTTTATGTGTGTTTATAATTAAATAAATAAATAAATACATACATATATACAACACACACACACACACAGACCCACACACACACAGACACATATATATTTATGAATAAATTCATATATATGTGTATTTGAAAAGCCATAGAAGGTTAAAATGATCATAACTTATAATCCAGAAGCTCGTTTCACCTCCACAACTTGTCAAATCGATTTAAATGAAACAATATTCGATATGATATGTGGTACAGGCCTAACGAAAATCTGGATCAGAAGTTATACCTGTTTTAATGTTATGAAATCAGGGTATCCCGAATAAACAAATCTGTATTGGAGGCCTTATGGGCCATTTTTTGCCTCAAAAAATGTGACAAAAGCTTTTCTTGGGTCACCCGCACGTAGATCTCATCAGAAGCTTCTATTTGATATGTTGTAGAGCTCAAACAGACACTCAGATCAAAAGTTATGGTCGTTTGAGGTTTGAGTTACATATTTAAATAATTTTAGATCTTTTATTAATTTTTTTTGATTTTTTTGTGTCTTCAAATTGTTATTAAATGGTTTTTAATCGATAATAATTAGAAAATTATTAATTAATAATATTTTTTAAAATATTTTAAATCATTTTTCACTAAATTTCTTATATATTAAATTTAATAGTCTATTTAACATATCTAAAACATATTTAAAAAATATATATTAAATTTATATCAATATAAATATACTTATATAACAATAATTTATTTTTCATGATTTTTTTTGAAACATAAAATTTATCATCGGTAGGGAAAAGCACTGATAAATCCCCCCTTTATCAGCACTACTAAAAAAGTGCTGATAAAGGGGTCCCATTTATCAGCGACTTATTTAGCACTAATAAAAGCGTAGCGCTTCCCTTGTCAGTTTTTGTAGCAGTGTGTATTAGAATATCAAAACAAAAATACTACAATATTAAGTACACTTAGTACACTATAATCTAAATTGTTTAAATAAACTGGTTCTTATATAGTTAATAGATTTAATTTCATATTAACACTTGTGGAAAGTGTAGAAAATCAATAATGAATGGTGTATCTTTAAAAGGAATCAATCATAGTGAATGTGATATTTAATTCTATGGTATGCTATATACAATAATTAAGTTATCATACATAATTCCAAACTGTGTTTTAATGTTTAACTGTGATGGGGTTAACATTTATCAAGGGTTACATGTTAATCCTTGAAATGGGGTTATTTATTTTAAGGGTAAGTGTCATATTTAAAATAATGATACATTTATATTTATGAAATAAATATATAAAATTTATTATATAAACTATTTTTCATCAAAATTATATTTATTTTAATTTATAAAATGTAATAAAAATTAAATCTCATGATAATTAGTTTATTGAAAATGAATGTTCTTGTGTTATGGTGAAAAATTATGTAATTTATTAATATATAATTCCAAATGAATATTTTAAAAGATGAGATACAAATATCATTGATGATACTTTATAGTTAATGGTTTATAGTGACTGAATTGTAGATTTTTTTTCTGTTAATGAAATTTAAATAATAAGAAACTATAAAAAAGATATTATAAATATTGATGGAGATGGAGAAGGCGATGAAAATAATCCTAATGATGAAGATAGAGATTGTGGGGAATCATGAGAAAAAAATCATTAGATGATTATTAATATTTTTAAATATTTACAAATGTGTTTTTAGTTTTAGATAATTTTTTTCATAGTTTATAATATTTTTTGTTTATGTTTTGTGTTGCGAAATTCTAATGACAATTTATGATATTGTTTAGTATGAATAGGATACCCTTACTAAATGATGACCCTTATGCTCTATAATGTAATCTTCATGGAGAGAATATTAGTAGTAGTGTCCAAATTAATAAGGATTAGGACTGTTCCAGGTTGATGATTCGATAAACTATTCCAAAGAATAATCCTTATCTTGATTTTTATCCTCATATGTAGACATAAGAAAATATATTCATATATATATATATACATTCTAAAAAATTATTATTATTTCTTCATAGATTATTTTATCAAAATAAATTTATTAAATTATTTTCTTATTGTTTTTTACTATGGAATTTCCATACATTGTTGATAATTAAAATCATTGGTTTCTCATTTTTTTTATGGGACCAAGTTTTCATGGATATGTGACATTAACTATTCAGTCAATGGATGATACTTAAATAAAAAATAACTATTTTTTACATTAAATTATATTTATTATAACGCTAAAATATGGTCATTATTAACCTAACGAAGATTCTATAAGAACTTATATAAGTGATATAATGAAGTATTTCATATGCGATTGATTTCATTAATTTTTGTATAATAATCTGTAGAGAGTGATGTAGAGTGTTTCCTTGACTATCTTACAGAGTCTTGAATGGCTCATCAACACAAATATATCATTTATAAGGTATGATGGGGTTTATGTGGATACTTGATAAATGATTCACTAAATATGTGATTCTATATAGGTAGATAATGTTTACTGAGTTAGGATATGACTCACAGAGCTAGGAATTATGATTTTTCTCAAAATCATCATTTTCTAGTTAGTAATATTGTTCATTTCATATAATTATTCATTATTTTTTATATATTTTTAATGTAAAATTTTAAAAAAAATTCATCTATTGAGAAATATAATTCCGTTATGAAATTTAATATATAAAATAGGATATGCATTAATTATACTGAATGGTAGTTTTTTGGTGAGAAACAACCCAATTTTTTTCAAAATAATTTTTATTGTATATTAAAATTATATATTGATAGATATATACATATAAATTTTAACTATATTTTATTAATGACCATTCATAAGAGTTATTTGATATAGTATCCTCTAACCTGAAAGAGATACTAGATAATTCCCAAGACTTAGGGGATATTGATAAGGGTAAGATATCAATAATGACTTGATTATGATTTATGGATTAGGGATACTGGAACTGAGTTGGATCAAGTGATTGGGGTAGGTTCCCAACACTGACCAATTTTTATGAAACCACAATAATTTTATCATCAACTATCATTTATGAAATTTAGATAGAGACATGTTCCTTTAACTTCTCAATGTGAAGAGAGGGTGAGACATCAAGAGGAGATCACTAAGAGTGTGATAAAAGTGCTTTATGATTTGGTTTAGATGTATGAAGATCGTGATTATTTTTTTGTGGCAGGGAATTTCCTTTCATAAAGATTTGGGATGCAGTTCCTTTGACCTATAGATTCTCTAAAACTTCTTGATAATACTCACAATCACCGTTTTCATGAAGAATAACACCCATAATAATTATTTTTAATCACTTACATTTAAAATTGAATATGTAAGTTTTTAATGTATTTCAAAATGTTTTTTATTTTTTAATATATTTTTTGTATCAATATTTTTTTGACTATTTCTTATAATTTATATTATTTTTGATGACATGTTAGAGATGTACACTAATTTTTCCTAATAATTTCTTGTGGTTTTATTTTCAAAGCAACATCAAGTCGTTGTTTATAGTTATTTATAATGGGAAAGTGTAATTGTACTACCTATTTTGAATAATACCTATATTTACAATAAATTTTATATATAGGTTTAGTCTACCCCAATATTTTTTTATGATTAAATGTATATTTGTGATAATTATCACAAATGATATTTAATCGAATCTAAATAAGGATTATATCATGAAAATAAATACCAATATTACATGATTTTAAATGATGTATTATTTAATTGGGAAAATACTTTATAAAAAGTGTTAGTGATGTAAAAATGATTCTGTGTAGTGACTATTGGAAATCATTAGTAGACCAAATTCTAGTTGTAGTTTAAGTTGGTTGATGAAATTTTAATTTGAATTTAAAATTTTAATGTTTGTGTACCTTATTGTTGTTTTGTTATTAGTTTGTTTGATCAGGAGAAAAGGAATACTAGAATAGTCTCAATGAGAGTGAAAGATGATTATATACTAATATTGGCTATCCCATGTCATGAATTTATTTATATCACTACTCATAATATTCAAATTTTATGAAGAGGGATATAAGATATAGTATTATGTTATATGTGACCAAAAAAACTGGAATCTAATTTTAAAAGTAATATTTTATAGAAATAACAACCATAAATATTATATAATTATCTTTATGAAATTTTATAACTTTTTATATTACCTATTTTAAATATAGAACAATTAATAGGTATTAGAACATGATTAGAGTTTATGTTAAAAATTTTGAAATGTATTTTTATTCAATGGGATACTTTTTTTAACACTTATATAATATTAAATTCCTTGGAGAACCCTTAATTATATTATTAATGGATAAGAAGGTTCATTTCTCATTAAAAATCATCTAAGTGAGAATTTTTTTACCTGGATCTCTCAATTATTCTTACATTATTATTTAATTGATTACCTGAGAATATATGAAAGAAGTGGAATGTCAAATATATACAATATAAAATTCATATAACATGTGTATTTCCTATGGAGTTAATATTTTTTTTGATGTTCACTTTTTGATAAACATCAAACACACTAATGGTACAATATTCAACTAATAATATAAGGAATGTTCATCATTTACGATTGATATATTATAATTTTTTATTATAAATATAATTATTTTGGGTTTTTTAATTTCTTTTAGACTAGTTAGAATATATGGAAACCTATCATTAGTATCATATCCAAATTTGTAAATTTTCATAAGAAATTTAATATTTTGAGAACATTATAAAAATTCAAAGAATAAGAAATTATTTAAGAAATGATACAATGATATCATTGTTTATGATATGATGTCGAATAATATAATTTAATGATCATGATAATATAAAAATGATATTAGATAACATTTTCAATGATATTTTTGGATTATTTTTCTAGACAATAATGTATGATATAACTATCCCAAATAGATTTCTCAACATGGTTCAGAGTATGGGTTTGTATAACTTCTGATGATAAAAAGATATTGACAAGAATTATATATTTCATAAATGTGTTTTTTTTATTTTTGGTAGGGATATAAAAATATCAATATAGTTTATATGGAATTTGAAAATTAATAAATTAAAATAATGGTATGATAATGGGAACCCACTATACCACAACAATGAATATGTGATATCATTGACTATGACATAGGGGAAAAGATATATGATATCACACTATAATTGTCCAATGATAAGTAATTTTACATATCACTTGCATCTATATAATTTGTATCACCATTTATGATATATTTTTTATGTTAATTTTAAATTTTTATATATGAAATGAATTGTTGATATATTAATTATTTATAGATTGTAAAAATATGGATAAATAAAATGTTTATATTTAATTTATTAATGTTTCTTAAATAAATAATTCTAATTTGGAATGGATCATTTTTTAGTTAATAAATATTTTTCTACAATTTAAATAAATAATAATTATTTATTATAACATCTTATTTTAAAAATGTTAGACTGTAATTTTATATAAAAATGGGGTGTTTTTTATGGTATAATTATTAAAATATATAAAATTTTATATAATATAATTTATTTACATGATAATTTGTGAAAAGTTAATAAGGGATAAAATATGAATAATTTATATTTCATAGTTAATTATACATTTTATTAAATATGAAATGAATTTGTATATTAAATTTAATTATTACTTTTTAAGATTTCATAATTAATAATTTTATATATAATTTAAATATATTTTTTAAATCATATTTGATTTTTTTGAATATGTTTTTGATTTTATTTCTTTTATTAATGGTCATAGTTAAGTGTGTCTTTGATTAAATATTTGTTTGGGGGAGGAGAAGGGGTAAAACCTGGTGTTTTTCAGCACTTTGCAATCAGTGCTTTTCTGTTATTACCATTTACAATCTAATTGCTCTCATTATGAATTCAGTTACCCAACCATAATAATTGTATAACATTAGGCTCTATTGAAATATTTATCATGATCCATTAAGAAAATGAAGGTTTCCATCAGGATCACTTTAGGTCTTCCAAACCTCCATTTAAATTAGGCACCCAGGGGGGATTGTAATTTTTTAGTGAGGATAAACAAAATCCTATATTTTCTCTCTTCTAAATCTACATCATAAATTTAAGTGTGTAAATGAAACCATGATTTATTCATTTATTTAGATGTATTTAATTATTAATAATAATGTATTCTTTATGGTTTTATGTTTTATTGGTTCAGTTTGTATACTATGATAACTAATTTTAGATTTGATGTTCTAGTTTGATAGGTTTTTTTTACTTTAGACTGATTTATTGGATTTAACTACCTCTCTATTAAATTGATCATTGATTTGAAGCTTTTTAGGTGAACTTAATACTTTTATTGGGATTTGGTCATTATTTTTTATATATACGAAAATGGTCTGGGTGTAAACCCCTTTTAGTAAATAAAAACAATACATATACAAGAAAATAAGCAAGGAAGGGCCCAAATAGTTCATTTATTTCCTAAACCAAAAATAAAAAGGCCAAAAATAAGGCTTTATCATGAGAATAAAGATAATATTAATAATAAAAATGATAGGAATCACCTTCATACCACTCGGGGATTTCGGAGCGTGATATAGCTCTCGGGGAGAGCTTCTCGGGTGGCTAGGGTTTCAGCTGCTACATCACCCTACCTCTCCTCCCACATGCTCTGCCTCCACTGCACTTTGCTGCCCCCTCACATGTCGTAGTATCTAGAATGCTCCCTCCTCGTGCGTCGTCCACGCTCAAGACTCTCCAAGCCACTGTCTGCGTCGGAGAAGATGCCTCTCCTTTTCCCATCGCTGCGAGGTTGCCGGCGTCGACAACTCGACCTTCTTCTCCCCCGATAGTGGTTTTATGTTCTCTTTCATCGAAGACATATGCATCCTGAGCCTCCCTCGCAGTTCACTGTGCCGCAATCCCACCGATGTACTCAACTTGCCGGCAGTTCAGATCCGGCCACGTGCGAACTAGGAATCCAAGTCTGGGTGGCGGCATCGGATCTTGTTCCCAATGGCTCATCCCCCACCCCAAATGATGTCCCCTGGCCTGAAGCAGCCTCAGATGGCCGATGTGGCGTCTAATGCTCCTCACATCAACTTGGAACAACTTCTTCAGGTGTCACATTGTTCGGAGTGGCCTTTGTGTTGTGTTGCAGACTAGTTTGGTTTTGTCGGATTCATATTGTGGTGGGTTCATCATCGACATCCAAGGACTGTACGTAGACGCTAATGGTCATCGTGGCAATGCTTTGTGCCAGTGGTGTTCTTCTCCTCGTCAAATCGATTCAAAATTCCTCGTGGGTTTGGTATTTACTGAGTTCGTTGTTTCATTGTGCCTCGACTCTTCTTCTCGTTGTTTCCTCTGCCATTTCATTGCGCTCCTTTGTGCATGACCCCATCTTGTTTAGATGAGAAGTCGGATATGTTGGAGTGCTTGTGGTGGTGTGCTATGCATGTGGTTTTACTTGTTTTTTTTGGTTTTCACTTGGCTTAAAAGTGATTTCTATTAGCTTCTCACTCATCCATCATCCATAAAGTATTTTATTTGAAAATAAAAAAACGTTTGAGGAGGATCTTCATAACACTCAGAGTCATCACTGCTAGATCTGAACATGTTGGAGTGCTCCACAATTCTGGTAACCAAGGGAGTGTACTTGATACTCATCATGGATATAATATTGGAATAATCCATTCCAAGACTTATTTTCTTCATAGGATAGTGTGATGGTCCACCATCCATCTACTTTCCCTAGAGCACTTTATCTCTATAATAAGATTTTATCTTATGGAATTTTTCGTCTTCATCCCGATCAGAATTTTCACCCCATTTTCAAGTGATTCCAGAAGTATTATTACGCTCTTCGAAAACCTGATGGGATACCACTTGGTATTTCTCTTGAACAAAAGTGGTGTCAACCCCAATGATTTCATGATTATGAACTAGCCTAGGCTGAACATATTTAAACTAGGAAGATAGTGTTGGATTTGGTGGCCTAAAACCAACAACTTTGTAATTTATTCATTAATAAATTCCTTATAACATCTTGATTGTTCTTCTATGTGAAAATGCATGTGATAATGTCCTAAGGACAGCTATTGCATTAATGGGTCATAGCGGATCCCTGCGATGATTAGAACCCGGAAGTGCCATAACACAGTTCTTGAATATATTTTCTATGGCTGGATGATGTTATTTGAGTGAAACAAATAATATAGGACATTAGGGGTGAGGACTCATAAAACATTGAGGTACCTTCTCATGGTGTGCTCCCTTGGTAATATCTAGGAGGATATTATGAGAACGAGACCCTCCATTATGAAATCCACATTTTATAGTGTCATTGAATGTTCCTATCTGTGGACGTGTGTATTGGTCCTTATACTTTATGATTATTATTAATGGGTATTACAACTCTCTCACTTAGATGTATTGACGAAAACTGTGACGACACACTGTTCGCAGCGAGGTAGAATACATTGGGTGCGTCACGAGTAATACTGCATTAATAGTTAATGTGAGAAAGGATTTGTCCCTTCTGTTCTATAATGGAAGTAAATATCTCAGGCCCTTTGATGGAATTGATATAGCCTAAATAAATCCATGGCCATGGTAAGGTATGTGCGATCTCAATTCTGGGAAGTCAAATAAAGAATAATCAAGCACATGGGTTGATGGCACTAGCATGCAAACCGCTTGACTAGAGATTTTGAGACAAAGAGATTATATTATATGGTAAGAGTTCGTATGAGGTGACATGTCATTAGGGCGTTAATTACTTTCTCTATGGGTACCTTGGCATGTTTCTAGATGCTAACCTTGGACTTTAGGTAGGCTCCGCTTAATGCCATTGAGAAAGGGGCCTAGAGGGTCACACACTATGTGTGTACATGTATCCCAGTTAAATATTAATTTAACAAGTTAAATAAATATTATTCCTGAATGTGGTTTAATAATTATTTAAGGATACCTGATCGCATTTATTTAGACACTAGTTATTCGAGAGAATATATTGTGGGAGAAATAATATATTTATTAGCTAGTAATGCAATTACATTTATTTAAGAAATAAATAGACATTACTCAAGGTCTAATAAGTATGGTGGAGTAAAATGGAAAATAAAATTACACGCCTTGTACATTAAATAAACACGTTGTGTAGTTTTATGGGAAACAAGTACACGTCGTGTATTAATTATTACACACTGTGTAGTTTTTCAGTCGGGTTTTTGAGGATATAATATTGTTTTATTATATGATATTAATTATAATCCGCGTGGGCGGATGTTATGGACTTAATAATTTGACATGGGGTTTCAATAAGAGTTAATGAAATAAATAAAACACGTAACACGTTTATTTATTGTCATAACTCTATTAACCTGAACCCCGATTATAAATATCCTCACAACCCCAACACTTTTCTAGAGCCATTTTGTTGTCCACAATGGATTGGGAAATACTCTCAAGCCAAGGGAGAATTTTTTTCCACCAAGAACTCTTTCATGTTACGAGAGCGAGATCCTCCACTAGATCAAGGCGGTTGAAGGCAGTGTTCGCAAGAGAAGGCTCTTCCGCGCTAGCAGCCGGAGATCCCTTCGGTGATGTCCAGAGATACATGGAGCATTTGTGGATCACCTCTAGAGGAATCCTGTACTTGGATTATACAACACAACGATGGATCACATGATCGTGATCAGAGACTCCAAAGAAGAAATAATTCCATCGAGGTAATTCTTATGAATTAATTTAATTAATTATAACCAACATATGATGATCCTATCTCAAGGGTTCTGGGACTCCCCTTTTCTTTTTCGTTCTTCGTTCTATTCTGAAGATTCAGCGTTTTAAATCATGACGGATCTCAGACAAAACGTTGTTTAATATTGAAATTAAAGTTGGGAAAACCCACCAATGCACTTCCACTGCGCCCGGAACCTACAAGTGGTATCTGAGGGGTCATATCGTTGATTATAATTATATAGTTTTTCTTTGATGTTTTACGAATTTAATAATTTAGTTATTTCAATTCATGTTTAATCGTTCTGGAAATCTGAATCTCGAGATCTGTTCCACCTCCCTCATTTCTCGTTCACCTCAAAGAAACAAAATTTTCTTTTAATTTTCATTAAAATAAAATAGACGAACTCATCCGGAGGAGCTAAATGTTTCTGGCCGTACAAAACCATAATACACGATGTGTATTTGGAAGTACACACTGTGTAGTCTAGGTTCAATGCATTGATTGATCCGCCAAATCAGACCGTGTATTGGATTTTTTCTAAGAATTTAAGACACCGTGTGTTGACTAAAAACAGGTGGCACATGTTTTCCGGAATACATGATGTGTGGTCCAATGAACATGGCGTGTAGTCCCTTAAGGTTAGGGTTGCGCCGTGTACTCCTTCCACGGCCTTCCTAGCTAGAAACTGTGTAACGCGGAAACTACACGGCGTGTGTCCCACTACACACGCCGTGTACTTCAAAAGTGTCCAAAGTACATTAACACGCCCTGTCCCTAGGCATGTACTTCGGATGGATGTTGAAGAAAATTACACGCCATGTAGTAATAACTACACGCCATGTACTCACCCAAATTACGCAGATGTATTAAAATTTATTATTATATTATAGAAACCCTTGAGACGTGTACCATAGTGAAGGTGTAAAGCTGAGGTACAACCCGGGATAGGTGTTTTATATATATGAGTTTAATTTAACATCTGTGTAATAAATGGGACTTCACTAGGATGACTCCAAGGTACAAGTTACGTACATGGATAATTTTAAATGAATTTATTTGTTTAAAATTATGATGGATGAGAATCTCAAGAAAGTTCAGAAAAAGGGTTTAAGATAAAATGACAGATTAATTGAAGATAATTAATTGATTCAAGCTTGATTTATCTTAAACAAGAACGATTAAAGAATTTAATGCTAGTTTTACTCATGCATAAATATTTTTTCATATATGGATGATCATGAGCTAGACCTAGACCTTTGTATATTAATGGTTTTTTTAATTTATTTATTTAAATTAAATTTGTTGGCATGCAAGCCATATACTCATTAGTGTTTAGGGCCTACGTGCCCAATGTTTATTTTATGTAAAAACCCCTTTTTACCCCTCACCTGCATGTGAGATAAATGCATATGTAATGGATGGAGCTCCCAAGCTAGTGGAGGCAGCTCAAGTCAGGATCCAAGGTGAAACCAATCCAAGGATATACAAATGTGGACAGGTGGAAAGTTGCAAACATGAACCCGAAAGGTTCAAGGTGTTTTTCTCCTAGGTCTTGGGGTATTTTATCAACCACTAGATAAACTAACCCATAGAAAAAGCTCATGATCATACTATTTATTTTATTTCTGTTAGTTTCATGGTTTATTTATTATGGGTGTGTTGTCACGGTCACATAATTAATGAATTAAACGAGCATGCAAGATAGAACTAAAATAAAACCGGCTTATACATAAATATTATCATAGACATGGTTAATCAATTAATTATATCCCACTTTATATTAACAAGAATGTAATAAAAGATAATAAAATGGCAATTTATGTATAAGGATAAAATCCCTCAAAAAAAATATTAAGTCGGTATAGCCTTCCTTAATCTTGGTTAGAATAGAACCATAGTTCAAAGTGCTTGAACAACCCTAGTTGGGGTGATTTCAATTATCAGGGAATTATAATTCAAGGTTTTGGGTTGAATTGACTTGGTTCGCATAAACGGTTGACTGCCACTACAGGACTTTGTGTGACAAAGAGGCAAAGGTTGAGAAATTCCAAAATAAAAGGATTTCAGGATTGGGGAGTCCACTCAGCGGACCAAGGAGCTGCAAGTTAATGCAGTTGGAATTTGGAATACCTACCTGAAACCCGACAAGTTGCTTGAACAACCCTAGTTGGGGTAATGTGAAGGTCAATATGTATCCTTGCCACTAGAATATTCGGCAAAAGAATATTACGAAATCAATGGTGATGGCTATTGGATTTTGATAAAATAGTGGGAGACTAATAAGTATTAATTTATTTATTTGTCTCAATTTTGTAATAAAGTACTAAACCATTGCTCATCTTAATTTGTAGAAATGACAATAAAATGACTTCAAAGATATCATTGTACACCATACACGAAAAGGAAAACCTTCTCACCAGCAACAATTTCCAAGAGTGGCAGAGGCGTTTACGCGTCGTCCTTCGCCATGAAAAAAAAATGTATGTGCTGAAAGATCCTATTCCAGCTGCGCCTGGGAAAGAGGTTAGTGATGAGGAATTATCTATCTACATAAAACACATGGATGATGCCGCAGATTTCTACTGTTTCATTCTATCAGCCATGTCTAATTATCTCTTGAAGAAACATGAAAACATGGATGTGTATAGCATGATGTCTCACCTTAAAGATCTCTACCAAGAGAAGGAGAGATATGAGAGGTATGAGATCTCCAATGCTTTGTTTACCACGAATCGTGGAGAGTCTATGTCAGCTGGGCCTCATATAGTCAAGATTATTGGCTACATTGAATGCCTGGACATCTTAGGGATTAAATTCCTGGTTGAGTTGCGTACAGATCTCATCCTATCATCACTGCCGAAGACCTTCTCTAGCTTCATTGTCAATTACAACATGAGCGGCAATGAGAAGAGTCTATCGGAGCTTCTGACCTTGATTTTCCAGGTAGACAAATACATGGGGCGTGACAAACTCGCAGTCCTTATGGTGAACATGAAAAGGAAGGACAAGCCAAAGGGGATAAAGACTTATAAACGGTCTGAAGCCCCCGACCATCGTCTCTCCATGAAGGGGAAGATCCAGAGGCAGGGAAAGGAATGGGAGGCGGTTTGTTTTTCATGTGGCAAGAAGGGCCACTGGAAGAGGAACTACACCCAGAAACGTGGGGATGCTAAAGGTGCATTTGTTATCGAGTGAAATATTTCTATTTCTACACATTGGGTATTAGATATAGATTGTGGGGATCACATATGTATTCCAATGTAAGAACCAAGTAGATTTAGAAATATCGCCAGAGGAGAGGTGGATCTTCAAGCTGCCAATGACGCAAGGCTAGCTGCGTTGGCTATTGGTGACTATCACCTTTCATTTCCAACTGGAATGATTTTGGTTTTACAAAACTGTTATTTAGTGACTAGTGTTACCAAGAACATAATTTATGTATCTTGATTGGATATGGATGGATTTGTTTTCAAGATTGTAAATAAGGGTTTCCTATTTTATAAGAACAACGTATGTTATGGTATGGCACATTTGAATAATGGTTTGTATGTATTAAATTATGAAAACCAAGTGTAGGAAATCGATAACGAAACAAACTCACATGACTCATACGTCACCCAGTTGTGGAATCACCGTCTCGGTCATGTAAACTAGAAGCGCTTGGCAAAGCTATATCATGATGTCTATTTAGACTATACTGAGCTAAAAGCACTTGATAGATTTCACGCTTGTTTACAAGGTAAAATGACCAAACCGCCTTTTGGTGGACAAGGTGAAAGGGCCACAGAGCCTCTAGGATTGGTACACATGGATGTATGTGGACCATTTCTAGTAGAATCTAGAGGTGGATATTCTTACTTCATTACTTTTACTGATGATTTGAGTAGATACAGATTTCTCTACTCAATGAGGTATAAGTCAGAAGCCTTAGAGAAATTTAAGGAATTTAAGAATGAAGTAGAGAATCAGCTTGTTAAGAAGATAAAGAAACATCGATCGGATCGAGGTGGAGAATATATGAACTAAGAGTTCATCGATCTTCTATGGGAGTCTGGGATTCTATCTCAGCTCACTCCTCCTCATACAACACAGTGTAATAGTGTTAGTGAAAGGAGGAACCGCACCTTGTTGGACATGGTGAGGTCGATGATTAGTCATGTGGATCTTCCATTATCCTATTTGGGATATGAATTACAAACTGCAGCATACACATTAAAACGAGTACCAAATAATGTGGAAAATGGAATTCCCTCCGAGATGGAATGGAAAGAAACCCATTTTGTCACATACATGTGTATGGGGATGTGTTTTTCTCAGATTTCGGGGATGACCTCCTTTGATGGGAGGTTCAAACATTCCGATCGGTTTCTAACGGGTTTGTTCGTAGATCCGGAAACATCCAATGATTCCACATCCATTCTGACCTACTTTCCAAAGGTGGGTGCTCATTAGTTTATAGACTAACGAGGCTTAGGAATTTGCATTGGTCGAGAGGATGGGAGTTCAGACTCATCACACCTTTTTGAGGGGAATTATTGTTTACTCCAGGACTCTCTTTATAGATTTAAGTAATGTTCGTGAATTCTTATTACATCACCAAATATAAAATGAGTTTTCCTTTAGATCTGACAATCAATGATAGATATGTAGGAAATTTAGAGAATATTTTATATATATTCGAGGTTCTTCACTGATAATGAATCATCTGTATTTGTTAGAGATTCTTAGTTAATGGTATCCTTTGATATGTAAAAGTCTCTTGGTCCTTATGATGACCATACTGGTTTTAAAGCCACTCAGTAGGGCACTCGAAGTTTATTATCATTCAGAAGGACATGAATTATTTCAATTTTGGGATCGAACCCGCAGATGGTCTACCTACGTATCCTTTGTTTATAAAAAGAATTAGAACCCACGTAGTTCGAGTAAGGGAGTATGATGTTTTTGATTGATGGATCAAAGAAGGATGTTATAATTACTTTTACACTATAAGCTAACGTGATTCATGCTCGGTGTGAGAAACAAGAGGTATTGGTAAAAAAATTAGGCAATCGTGCCATGAAAGATGCAATCATAGGAAATAATATGGGGCTTATGTATTTATGACTGCCCAGATAAATGAAGGTTAGGATTTAGATTAGGGAAGAAATCCAGGAACAGGGTCCATAAAGGTATATGTTTTTCATGGTGATTTTGAATACTCTAACTTGGGGCTTACTCATGAAAAGGAGGCCCAAATTAGGAGAGGACTTATGATTGGGTTTTACTCCTGAAAAGGAATCCCAGTTCAAAGGAAAATTAGGACTGGTTAAGAGAAATTAATACCGGGGATTACTCCTGAAAAGGAGGCCCAGGTTAAGAGATTTGAAAAATTAAGAGACTTAGGGTTTACTCCTGAAGAGGATGCCTATATTTGAGACTGGGGATTACTCCTGAAAAGGAGTCCCAGGTTAAGAGAATTATGGTTGGGGCTTACTCCTAAGGAGGATTCCCGAATTTGAGAATTATGACTGGGGATTATTTCTGAAAAGGAGGCCCAGGTTAAGGGGTTCTCTAATATTAAAGGATGAGGTTTAATGAATGAAATCTCAATTTTTTAATGACATAAATATGTGTAAATCACTAGGTTTTGGGAGATATTCCACAGAGTTCCTTTCGAATAAGGAATCCAAATCATGAAATCATGCCATAAATGGCTTTGAAGAGTGTATTGAAGATTGAATCTTGAATAGGAGAGGTGGAATGGCTTAATTGGAGTGAAATGGGAAAGAAGGGCACCCAAAAAAGTAGGGGCACGCATGTCCTGGCGTGTGCGCATGTACTGCGTGAGCGCGCAAGTCCTGGTTGCGCAGGTATAAATGTGCGACACATCGGTACTTGTGTGACAGTTAACCAGCAGGGTAATACTTGAGCGACTCTTGGTTAAAGCCTTTAGAATCCTCTTGAGGTTCTTCTAGAAGAGAGGCACGCAAGATCTATTGAAGGAGTAAGGCGGCGTGCAAGTGTGGCCTTTTCCCTTAAGGGCTGGCCACTTAGGCGCGCAAGTGTTGATGAGTTTCAACACTTAGGCCTTCCTCCTACTCTTTAGATCATCCGTTCTAGGTAAGAAACTACATTAGAAGTGTTTCGGAAGCATTGAGAAGAGACTAGGGCACCGGGAGCTCAAATATGAGTTTCTGGAAAAAAATCCTCCTTAAATGGGGGGCCCACAGGGTCTATTTATAGGCAGGAGAAGACCTTGGGCGGTTATCACTTAGGTCGCGCAAGTCACCTGCGCGACCACTAGGTGTCGCGCAAGTGGAATTGCGTGACAGTGATAGAACTTGCGCGACACATGTGTTTTTTTATCCTTTGTTCATGCCTTTGTTGATTTTTGATGTTTTCTTCAAAGGATGAATCAACTTGTGCTAAGTCATTTCCATTTCCATTCTTTTAGACAATGTGATGAAAAGGAGCGACAACAAAATTCCCCCCTAAGAGTTGGATCCAAAAGAAATGCGGATTTGACTCCGAGGAAAAGAAGAAAACAAATGGAAAGGTGACGTGAAAGTTCTGATAACGCAGAGGGTGGCGCACAAGTGTGCGTCGCGCAGGGCCTAGCACGCAAGGGTACGACGCACATGGTTTTAGCCGCGTCTATAAATAGTGGGCCTCACTTCCGTACAAAGAATCCGGATTTCCGGATTTCAAACCATCAAGCTCTCGCCGCGTAGGTCACCTTAGCCACGCAAGTTGCTCTATTTTCCGATGTTTCATTACTATCAAACTACTCTATAGGTATTTGTATTTGTGCGGTTTATACTTGCACGTAAAAAACTAGCGCGATAGACTAACACTTGTGCTCCAAGTTTAGACTAGCTCACCTTAATTCCTTGGCCATTTTTCTGAATTCCTTCACAAATTTTATGAAAAAAATAAACGCATTTTGGAGTTAGTTTGCTCAACTTTTGTACAGATTCAATGGCTCTTAGGAGAATCGGAACAGCTGATGAACTGGCTAGCAAGTGGATTGATGACATTATGAACATTGTTAGCCATGATTACTATGATATCTGCGACAACACTCTCCCAGATTTGGCTATGTACTTGAAGAAATATCATCTTTATTTCCCATAGAGAATCTACTAGTCCCTGTATGGGCATGGTCATCGGCAAGGAGTCAATGTTTCAAATGAAAAGAACTATATGCCTGAAATGTAGCTGCATTGCTACTCCTCTATTTCGGTTATGCTGTGAATTAAGAGCAACAACAATGGTGTGATCTTTCAAATTCTTCCTCCATGTCATTTCCTTGCAGATATGAAAATGGAAAACCCATGGGCTGAAATGTTTTCCGCTGCCGGTTGGTGGAGAGAAGACAAACATGGCATTAGAGCAATATCTGAAAAGAGTACTCTCTCCAAAATGTCTCTTTACTTCCAATGCTCCATTCTCAAATCCATGTATCCATCTTCCAAGCCTCTTGGACAGAAACAGAGTCACTGTTTGATCAGAAGAAGATTTTCTCAAACCACACACAAGAACATTCTTTTACAATTGTTCCAAGAAGAGCTGCTATCACTACATCTCTTTTGGTATCCAGTTGAATGAATGAATTCCAAGTGGTTTCCGATGAATCTCGGGATGCCGTATATCAATTGAGTAATTATGTTGAAATCCCCTTGTAATTCTTGAAAAAAAGAGAAGAGACTCCAGTCTGTGGATGTACTTCTATCTCCTGTGCATCAATGAAAAACACTTTCGCCTTCACTCATTTGTACCTGCATTCTCTTTTTCTACATGCTTTATATTTTACCTAAGCCAATGGTGATAGCAAGCATAGTTTTATTTTTACTATGATTAATGTAAATAACCCTACAAACGTGAACCTTTTAATTGCTCAATATTACCTAAATCATACAAAATGTATATTTAGTGAGCTGGGAACCTGACTTTTATTCAGAGTTCCTTTGTCTTTTGTGGGCAGTTTAAAGTCATGCACGTCGGACATAAAAAGGATAATGTTTAAGGTCGAAATAGCATTGACCGAAATGAATTAAAATTGACTCAATTCCTTGACAATTCATCTGAAAACAAAGTACCATACTCAAATATGAGGGAAAAAATGTAAACAATGACTTAAGAATATTTGAATCTGAGGAATGATATGAAAAAGAGATAAAAGTCATTAGAAGAAGTAGTTACCAAGAATGAAGTTACCATTATTTAACAAACCCGTTAGGGGGTTCAATTATGCAGGGCCACCTAAGGGCATTGGCTGTATAGTCAAATAAATAGTATCTTTTGGATAACAAGTCTATTATGTAGGCTGTTTATGCAAGGCTGCCTATGGGCACGTGCTGCATAGTCAAGAAAAAGAACTCTCAGAAATTTACATTCCTAGTGCTAAAAACAAGTGAAAGTTTATGGAGATTCAAATCTTCCAAAGTATAGAGTTTGCTGTATGGAAAGAGGTACTCGAATATAGAGAAGATATTTCCAAACAAGATTATCGAAGAACTGGATGAATATCACTCCTACGAAGGTTTGAGCCAAACGTAGGGAAGGAGAATATAAACCATATACTTGAATATTTTCGGATCATGAAAATGGATATGGGACAAATATGTTAAGGATGGCTGTTTTTTTTTCGGATCCTTACATACTGTCATTTCAGACAAATAAAGACAAAAGAGGCATTCATCCCAAGAATGAAGTTACCACTATCCGACAAACCCATTAGGGGGTCGAATTATGCAGGGCCACCTAAGGGCATTAGATGTATAGTCAGATAATAGTATCTTTTGGCTAACAAGTCTGTTACGTAGACTGTTTATGCAAGGCCGCCTATGGGCACGTGCTGCATAGTTAGGAAAAATAATTCTCAGCAGTTTGACATTTTTGTGACCTAGAAGTCATGAAAAGGGTTTATGAAGATCTGAAAATATTTAAGGTTAGGATTATGACACATAAAGATGGGTATTGTTCAATTTATACAGAGATACACCGATCAATGCTAACCATAATCATGTTGTGGTTGGGTCCCGAATTGAAATGATGGACTTCAATACGTATCCCATAAGAATGGGAATCAAGCTCATAAGTGGTTCTCAAATTACATTTTAACGTCATGTGGGACAAAAGGATTAGAGATCTTAGTTTAGGGTCATAGAGCTTGGACCATTGTAAGAAATACACAGTGTGTGTTTTCATGGGGACTTTTCAGCCAAGGGACTGAAAGTGGAATTTAGGGTTAGGCCCAAAGACTTGGGGCTGGATTCGAGGGACACTCAAACGTTCCTACGTATCCCATAAGGATGGGAATCAAGCCCACGTAGTTCTAGAAATACCCTTTGTACAAATTTGGTTCGTACATTTGAAGGGTGAAAGGGGACTTTAGTACAATGATGGTTTAACCCAAGAAAAAAGGTTTGGGCGTTGCCATGTATGCACGTAGTCTTTGAAATGAAACATGATTGAAAAATCAATGTAAATAATGGTTTCCTCCCAGGTGAGGGTATCAAAGAATATTGTAGTTTATTGTCATACTAGAAAAATTGTTCTATAGTTTAACGTCGTATAACAAGGTCGAAAGTGAACCAATGTAAAGATATTGATTCTATGGGCGGTTTCACGAATTAACATCATATGAGATGGAGATGAACCGACGTGAAGAGATTGGTTTTGGGCTTGAACCTTGGAAGGTTTCCTATATACCCAACCTAAATGGCAAGGATCAAAGTCTGTGTAGTTCAATTAAAGAATGAATTAATGGTCATGTTGTTCTTGGGAACAATGACCTAAAAAATTATGTTGTTGGGACTTACACATGGTTATCGGGCCAAAGAGAGTGTTATGGTTGCGGTTTTCTCTAAGCTCACGTGAGTCATACTCGGTGTGAGAAACAAGAGGTAATGACAACCTTAACAATGCATAGTTTAATGTCATGTAGGACATATAAAGGGAATATGCAGTTTAAAGTCTTGCAGTTAAGAATATTGGTGCTGCACAGTTTAGTGTCATGTAGGAGGGACAAAGTACAGTTTAATGTCATGTAGGACGTATCACGGACTTTCTGTACAGTTTAGCGTCATGTAGTTAGGACGATAGGGACAATATAGTTTAACGTCATGTTGGACGCATTCGGGATTTTTTCCACAGTTTAGCGTCATGTTGGAAGAAAGTGTGAATAACTTAAGTCTATATGCATGGACCGTGGATCGTGCGGTTTAATGTCGTGCTGGACAAAAGTGTAGTTTAAGGTCATACAGGACCATTGATGATTATGTAGTTTAACATCTTTCCAGACGTAAGGGACTTCTATAAAGTTTAGCATCATGTAGTTAGGAAATCACAGTTTAACGTCTTTCTGGACGTAAGGGACTCGCAAATAGTTTAGGGTAATATGCATGGACCTTTGATGATACAGTTTAAGGTCATACTGGACCATTGATGTAGTTTAAGGTCATACAAGACCTAGTTCTAGTTTAAGGTCATACTGGACCATTTAGGGAGCTTTTTCACAGTTTAACGTCGTCTAGGAAGAAAGTAATACAAATAGTTTAAGGTCATATGTATGGACCATTGCTGTATAGTTTAACGTCATATAGCAAGGACGAAAGAGGGACTTTGTAGTTTAATGTTATGCAGTGAGGACAAATTAGGGAATTTTTTTCCATAGTTTAACGTCGTGTGGGATGAAATTAATACAAATAGTTTAAGGTCATATGTATGGACCGTTGATGTATAGTTTAACATAATAAGTTAAGGACAAAAGAGGGACTTTGCAGTTTAATGTCATGCAGTGAGGACAAAAGAGTACACCATTTAACATCATGTTGGACGCATTGGGGATTTTTACCACAGTTTAACGTCATGTGGGACGAAATGAGTACAAATAGTTTAAGGTCATATGTATGGACCGTTACTGTATAGTTTAACGTCATATAGCAAGGGCGAAAGAGGGTTTTGTGATTATACAAAATACTTCTTAAAAAATCTGGCATTGGTTAAGTAGTGATGAGTTCTCAATCCATCGAGATTAACGAATAAGCTCCATTGGAGTAGACCCCATGTATTGAATAAGGTCCTTCCCATTTAGGCTCAAGATTTGGAGGTTTCTTTCCTGGTATCATTGGAGTTATGAGAACTAATACTAATTCTCCCTGAGTGAATGAATGAAGATGAACTTTTTTGTTAAAAGCTCGTGCTATTTGATTCTGATAGACTTCCAAGTGGTGCAAAGTGCACAATATTTTCTCATCTAACCTTTCCAATTCATTAAATCGCTTTTGAGATTGTTCATCTGTAGATGATTGATCACAAATGGAAACTCTAAACGAGGGTAATCGAACTTCAATGGAAAAATGGATTCCGTTCCATATACCAATGAATATGGAGTTGACCGAGTTGTCTTGTGGGTGGTAGTCCGATAAGCCCATAAAGCATGAAAGAGTTTATCAGGCCATGACCTCTTATCTTATCCACCATCTTTTGTAGTATATTTGAAGGAGTCTTGTTAAAGGCTTCTATCTGGTCGTTGGCCGCTGCAAGATACCGAGATGAATAGTTGGATTTGATGTTGTATTTTTTATACAACTTCTTCACCTCGGATGAACAGAAGTTGGTGCCATTGTCCTTCAATATGGTATGAGGGAAACCAAATCTGGTAATGATGTTTGACTTGATGAAGCTAACAATGCATTTAGAACTGACTTCCTTGAGAGGTATTGCCTCTTACCATTTGGAAAAGAAGTCAGTAGTAGTAAGAATGTACTTAAACTGCTTGGTCGTAGCCGAAGGGTAAGGTCCCACCACATCCATTACCCATGTGGAAAATGGCCATGAGTATTTATCTGTATGAAGAAACTATGGAGGTTTATGAATGAAGATGGCATTTACTTGGCATGAATGACACTTCTTTGTGAAATAGACACAATCTCGTATCATTGAAGGACAAAAGTATCCAAGCCTTCGAATCTGATCAGATAGTGTATGTCCAGACTGGTGGGCACCACAGACTCCTGCATGCACTTCTTTCATGACATCCATTGTCTCTTCACCATCAATTCATCAAAAGATAAATCCATCAAAACCACATTTAAAAAGAATTTTCTCTAGGTGATATGGGCTATCATAAAGAGTAAAATTGACCACACATCGCCAGATTTGTTCTTTCTCAGCTCTATCAGGTGGAAGTGTTCCATTTTGAAGGTATTCCTTGATAGGTGACATCCATCCTGTAGTATGACCATATGGTTCAGGAATGGGACTAATTTCATTAATTTCCTCTGTTTTGATTCGAACATAAGGTGAAATTGTACGACGGTGGGAAATACTGATGGTTGTCTCATCCCGATTTGGATCTTCCAGAGCTGTGGCTATATTAGACAATGCATCAGCTTGAGCATTTTGTAATCTTGGGACATAAGAAAATGTCAGATCTAAAGGGAATTCCTCCATTAACTCTATGAAGTAAACATACAAAGGGATTAGTTCTTCTTTTCTGATGGCATAATCCCCATTGACTTGTTTGATTACCAGGTCTGAATCACCTTTCACCATTAAGTGATTCACTTGTGCTTGAAGTGCTAATTCCAAGCCTATTGTGAGAGCTTGGTATTCTTCTTCATTATTGGTACCACCTTCCCACAATAAGAAGGAATAAGGTAACACTACCTTTTCTGGAGAAATGAGCACAATTCCTAAGCCAACTTTGTTGAATTTAGGATTTTCCATTTTCCTCCCTATTGTACTTCTATAAGCACCATCAAAATACATTTCCCATGCTTGAGGACTTTCTTGAATAGAGAGGACTTCCTCATCAGGGAGTTCAATATCTGAAGATGTGTCTTCCACTGAAGGGTGTTCAGCCAGGAAATCATCTAGATCTTGGCCCTTTATCGCCTTTTGAGACAAATAATGAATGTCGAATTGCTGCAAAATAACTGCACACCTTGCCAGACGTCCTATAAGCATTGGACGACTAAGGATAAATTTGAGCGGGTTATTGAGAGATACCAATTGGACCTCGTGATGTTGCAGGTAGTGTCTCAACCTCTGAACTGCAAAGATTAATGCCAGGAAGCACTTCTCAATACTTGAATACCGGGTTTCTACTTCAAGCATGGTTCAACTGAGATAGTGGAGGTTGTTTTCATTCCCAACATCATTATTTTGAGCAAGAAAGGCACCCAATGATCACTCTAGAGCTGTCACGTAGAAGATAAGTGGTATTCCTTCAACAGGTGTAATGAGTACCAGTGGACTCAAGAGGTATTTCTTGAGAATATCGAATGCTTCTTGGCATTCTTCAGTCCACTGGTAAGTGACTCCCTTCTTCATCAATTTGGTGAAGGGTAATCTTTTGCCTGCTAAATTGGCGATGAAACGCCGAATATAGGCTAAGTGTCCTTGAAGTCCTCTTAATTATTTTAAATTTTGAGGAGGTTACATACAAAGGATTGACTTGTTCTTCTTAGGATCGACTTCAATACAACAATTGCGTACAACAAAGCTGAGAAAGTTTCTTGAGGTTACCCCAAAATAACAGTTTAAGGGGTTCACCTTCAAATTATGTTGTCGAAGCTTGTGGAATATGACTTCTAAATCAGCCAAGTGATTAGAACATTTTTTGGATTTAACTAACAAATCGTCTACATAGCATTAAACAAACTTCCTTAAGAAGGGTTTGAAGATACGATGCATGGCACACTGATGAGTTGCACCTGCATTCTTTAAGCCAAAGGGAATTACCCGGTATGAAAACACACCATGAGGGGATCTAAAGGCTGTAGATTCCTAGTCTTCTAGGGCCATTCAGATCTGATTATATCCGGAATATCCATCCATGAAGGAAAGTGCTTCATATCCAGCTGTTGCATCAATTAAAAGTTCTATAATCGGAACTGGGAAATCATCCTTAGGACAATGATGATTATGATCTCTGAAATCGATGCAAACTCTAATTTGTCCATTATTCTTCTTTATAGGGACAATAATAGAAAAAAATTTGGGATATTGAACTTCTCTGACGAAGTTAGCTTTGATAAGCTTATCCACTTCAGCTTCAATTTTGGAAGCTTAAGTTGGGTGTGTTCTTCTCGCGGCTTACTTAAATCCTCGATGTTCTTCTGGTAAACCCAAATGATGAGTAGCAACATCAGGATCAAGCCCGGGCATTTCTTTATAGTTCCAGGAAAATATATCTCTATTTTTCTTTAGAAAAGAAATATAAATCTCTTTCTCTTCAAGATTCATGGCCGCACTGATTAAAGTGGGGCCTGGATCTTCTTTTGTACCCAGATTTATTTCTCTGAGTTCATCCACAGTGGTAGAGATACCCTCTTCAAATTCTGGAGGAGCATCTCTGAGATTTTCCTCTTCTTCTTCGTCATGTATTATTTCTTCCGTTTCTACTTGCATAGTAGATGATAAAGTATAATTTTCATGATCCGAAGAGATGTCAAAATTTTCATATCTTGAACAAGAAGCTTCTATTTCCAACCCAATTGATGATGAAGGGTCTTTTTTGGTTAATAAAGAGGAGATGGTGTATTGAGAATCGACATCATTGTTCACCTCCGATGTTGCTATAACTTCTTCTGGCCTAATTAGAAAAAGAAGATACTTGTTGGATTTTAGCAGATGAAATGAAGACGTCACCATTTGTGCTTTTATCACTGCTTGGTAGATTACCAATTTTCTCCCATGTTGTCTAGATCGATTGCCGTAATTGACATTATGGATCTTTCCATAAGAGTATTTTGATTTGGGTCTATCATGTCAATTTGACTGATAGGAAACACATAATCTGTACTCACATGTGTAAATGGATTTACCAGAATTTTATCCAAACCATATGGAGCATTAACTTTGGTAATATCCTTTTTTGTGGATTTCTCCCTTCCCTTCATGTGATAGAATTCCGCCTCAATGTATTGAGACTCACATGTCTTGAACGAGGGCTTATCACCATACAATGTCCCAACATGACAATCGAAACAATATGTGAGACATTGATTGTATGATGAAGGGATAGTCATATGTTGATGTAGCCAGGGTCTTCCAAGAAAGATGTTGAAGGTTGAGTCTTGATCAACAAACATGAAATTTTAATTGGATACAAGATCTCCAAACTAAGTTCTGAGTGTAACTTCGCCTAGTTGTTCTTGTTCATTTTTATCATATCCTTGTAACATCATGGTAGAAGGAGATAAATCTGATTCTGTGAGGCCCAATCGACGAAGTGTACGAATGGGCATGAGGTTAACTCCTGAACCATTGTCAATGAAAGTTCTTCGGACGTATACTCCATTGACCTTTCCAGAAAAGTACAATGGTCTAATATGTCCATGCACAACATCATCTTCATCTTCATCAGTAAAAGATATTATTGCATGTCATTCTGTAGGACTATTCTCTATGTGATAGACTTCAGCTGCAACAATTTCAGTTTCAAACTTCTGAGGACTTGACAAAGCCTCGATGAGTGCTTCCCAAAGATCTTTTGACAGATTCAGAGCATCCATAATTGATAACATGGATGGTAAATGGGCCAAGTGGTTCAATATATCATACTTTTGATCCAGAGGTCTGCGTTTCCCAATAGGAATATGTGGTTTAGCAGGTACCTTGGAAGCAGATGCTTTGGAAGTTGATGCATCTTGTATCGGGATAGGAGTTGGAAATATTCCTAGTTTTGGAAGATTAGACCGATAAGATCCATTTACTTGTTGAGAGGAAGAAAATGGAACCTTCAACCGGTCTTCCAAAATAACTATTCCAGGACTGAATTTTCTATTGGTAGAAGAACTTGCTTGTTCTTACTAAGCTCGCTGAAGGGCTCAACCATGAGTTTCTGCTGCGTACACAGTTCTAGAAGGGCTAGAATTGGAATTGTGGCTTCTGAAATATCCACGTCATAACCTGCATCCTGAGCCCCTGGAAATTCCTCTGATTCTCTTGTTTGATACAGGGAATTCAGGCTCATTGAAATCGAAACTGCGACTGGAATATGGATCGTTTAATTGAATCATATTAACAGAACCAACGATTAACTCTTCGTCTAATGAAGACTCTTCCTGATTATCCTGTTTAGGATGTGCCGTTTGGTGGGGTGGTACCCATGGATTTGAAGTAGATGTAATGAAGTTCGCCAAAGTCAAAGACAACTTAGGATTTGACACATACTCATATTATTCTGATTCTATTTCTTTCTTTGAATCATGTTGTTTCTTTGAATACTTTCCCTCTGACGAAGAGTGTTTTGATGCAACATTCATGGCAGAAGACATAATTGGTTTCTTTAATTGTGTTTGCAAAATAGCATGAGTTAGATTGATTGTCTTTCTGACCATCCAATCGTTATACTTCTGTGTATTTTTGCTTTTGACTTCTTTCCATTCGCCTTTCTCCTCTAGAACTGTAGTAGTAACACACGCTACTTGAGCTGAAGAACCTTTCAGTTTGACTTGTCCCTAGTCGACCATCTTTTGCAGGAGGTCTTTTAAGACAAAACACTTCTGGATGCGGTGCCCCAACATTTGATGAAAAGGTAAATAATTGGGACGGTCTTCATCTCCTTTCTTGTTTGGCCTCTTGGGCATTGGCAATTAAACCAATTTTTTTTCCATAGCTGAAATGAAATAACCAGGAACTTGTTCATTTCGGAAAGAGTATGTTTTTCTCTTCAGATCCTCAAATTGTTTTCATCATTGATCTCTTTGATTGTCTGGATGCAACTGCCTTTGTTGTTGGCGCTCAAAAGGTGGAGCCCTTCGAGAAGATGAAGGTTTTGCGGTAGAAACAGGTACAGGTGCTTGTTTAAGCATAACTGTAGCAGTTTCTGCTTTACCCATTCTCCTTCCTGGAGCTCATTGAATTACACAAGATTTAGCCTTAGCATGTTTAAGGGAATCTTCAATCTGCTGTGCGATTGAAGTAAGGTCTTGAAACCCTCCGGTGTATTTCACTGGGATTAACGGCGTGCGTAATTCGTCACATAGATTTTCTACATAGATTGGCAACAATTCTTCTTGAGAGAGTACTAAACTCAAAGAATATGTTAATCCCTACCATCAAGCAATGAAATCAGAGACCCTTTCATTATCCCTTTGCATACAGTTTGTAAGATCAAAAACGGTTGTCTTTGGAAAAGTTGAGCTAAACTGAAGGAGGAATTTTTGGCGAAGATCCTCCCATCCGATAATTGACCGGGATTGCAAGGTTGTATACTAGACAAAAGCTGGTCCTTTGCAAGGTTCACACGAAGCATCTGTGTTTCACTACTTCTTGCTGCTCCAGAGTTCCCATCATAGGATCGCAACAAGACACGTAATGCGTCAAATGCTGTTCAGGATTGCCTGATCCATTAAAAATAGGGAATACAGGGTTCCCAAAACTGGATGGAGAGGAGATTGAATCTACCCATTCAGGGTAAACATTCTTTTCTGGTTGAACTTGCGCACATTTCCCTTCTATAGTTTCTAACCTATTTGTTAATGACTCAATAGTAGTTATTAACGTTTGAGAAACATCCGGTTGAACTTGGACATGGGTAGGTGCAATGACTGGATCTTGGAAAGATGTGGCGATTGGTGCTGCAACTGATGGTAGCACTGCCAACTGTTGTTGCACTTGACCCGTAGGATTAGACCTGTGAGGGTGTACTGATAGAGGAGGATATTCTTGATCCATCTCAGTAGTTGCAACAAATTCATTTGGCAGACTGACTCCAGTATGCTTAAGAAGAAGACTACTCTAAAGTAGTTCTGCATTCAACCTTCTTAATTACTTCATTTATTCCTCCTGTTGTGAAAACCTTTGCTCTAGTGAGAGCGATTGAACTTCTCAAGAGGAAGGATATGTAACCTGGTTCCTTCCCTTCCCTTTGTTGGATCCTTTTCGGAGAGGGGTAAGTGGGTTACTCGAAGTATTACCTAGGTTCTGAGTAATCCTTTGACTTCGTGTATGCACACCTTCTTCATTTGTGTCGGTGTGTACATCTACTTGAGCAGGAACCTCTTTATCTGAGTCCCCTGAGTGAGCCTCATCTAGTGGATCAGCAACAATAGCATTGATTACATTGATTGATGCATAACTCATCGCATCCCTTCTATCATAATTTCTGTGATATTGTCTTCTTCCATGTGTTTGATGAGACATTGCCTTTTGTTGATTTGATCCCTCAGGAACTTCTTGACGAACCGTAATTTGGAGGGAATCTCCTCATAATTTGGCTCTTCGTTCCTCTTGAGGATTCATCCCAAATCGAGAAAAACCCGACTTTCTCTGAGGAGGGGATTGATGATTTAAAAAAGTCTCCAGTCCAATGGACTGGGGTTGTTCCATCTCAACTCCTCAAATTTTATTTATTGATTCCGAATGTTGGTTTAAAAGAGTCCCCAGTCTGGCGAGCTAGGGTGGCTCTTGACATGTTATGTCTGAGACCTTCTTAAAATCTCTCCTGATCTTGCGAACCTTAGTCCGGAAATTAGCTGGATGCATTAACCTGTATCCACTTTTATCACCTGGTTTAAAATATCGTTGGATGATTTCTGACACTTTTGTCACTTGGTGATGTGCTTGCTCCAAATGAGAGGCATGATCAATATTCTCATTTGCTTGATGCAAGAGTAATTCAACCACTTTTTCTCTGTATTCTTGATTTTGAGAGGAACTAGTGGAAGCCTTTTCTTGGAAAAGATTTTTATTACAAACAAAGCCCATTGACTGTGGCCGGCCATGGGCAATAATAATGCATGATACCATTTTCGGCGGGCTTTGCTGACTGGAGAGCACCGTGAAATGTAGTGCTAAATGAAAACCTCATCCTCTAACACGAATATCAGATGGGGCATTGGCAATTAACTGACACAATCTTCTTAATGCGCCAAAGCATGAATGTTGAAGGGCTCTCTGCTGCTTTTCAACCTTCGGATATCAAGATACTTATAAAGAAACCAAATCAATTTGACGTTGTAACCCTTCTATTATCTTAAGATGGTTTTCATATTCATTATAAGATAATACTTTATTTTTGAACTGACAAAGAGTTTTCCAGATGTTGAGACGAATATCATGAATTTCATCTTCCGTCAGCATTTCTGGAATGTCATACTGAGAGTCAGCCAGAGGCCAAAACATGACTGGCACTTCACCTTTCTCCAGTTGTTTTCTGATGTTTAGAATTTCCTCTTTATCATTTGATGAAGATTATTCTACCTGATTTGACCAGAGTTGGTGTTTCCTTGTTGCTTCATTGGATTCAAAATGATTGGTAGAGAAATAATTGACTAAACGAGAAGATGCATGACATAGGGGTGGTTCGGGGAATGACCTATACCCTGGGCTAACTTCTGATTGAGAAAGTATTTCACCTACTAGCGATGAAGCTTCAGACATGACTGGTTTCGCATTTGCAAGTGCCTCAAGATAAGAGGGCTTTCTCGGCACTACATTGTCCACTGGAGCATTTTCTGGGAAATGTGCATCACTACTGCGGAGAGGAATTTCGCAACGAAATTCATCATCATGGGGAGGACCACCATAATGGGTTACAGCAAAAGATGAGATCTCCTTCTCCTTGGTCTTTTGACCACACAGAGGGTTCCTGTGTCTCTAATCTGAAGATGAAACTTCGAGATCGACCGAATTGTCATGAAGAAAGCCTTCATGAGGAAGTTTCTATTGAAGACCTTCATAATTAATGTTCCCACTATTGGGAAATAAGTGATTAGAATCTTTAATTTCAACATATAATTGTCTGAGGGCTTCAAGAACTCCAGCATCGAGAAAGGCCTTGTTACAGTTTGGCTCTTGATCTCCTGACTGTGCTGGGCGGGTCTTTTTCTTAGGCGTCTTCTTACTCGCCTTGGAAACCACTTGTTGATGAAAGTGGATGCTCTGAGCAGGTGTATATTCCTGATGAGGAAAATGGCCAGGTTAGGCTAACGATATCCACTCAAATCAAGTGTATGAGCCATACTTGGTTGTCCGTATGATATGGTGGAGTATGCCCCACAACCCACTTAGACTGGAAAAGATGTGTGTGTCTGTTCTGGAGTGATTTGTTGATGTGTCACTCCACTGGTAGGGATAGATTTATGTGTCTTTCCCTGAGATGCTGCTGAAGTTGTTATAATATCCTGGTAGGCATCCAGAATATGAGCAGGGATTTGCTTCTGCTCTTTCACCATTGATAGAATATTCTTGGTGACTTCAGCTTCCGGAACGAGAATATACGTCCATTACGGGCTTGGAGTAGGTGTATGTGCCTGCTCCTGTCCTCCTTTTCCTATCAGTGAATACTGACAGTACTCAAGTGTGGGGGCAGAGAGTTGAGTATGCCTTCTATTTGTTTTCGGGGCTTTCCGACTAACTTCTCTGAATGCTACCAAGTGAGACTGTTGGTAGGATTGATTAGTACTAGCAGGTGTATGTGTCTTCTGATTACACTTCGTCTAACTTAGTTGATGAGATCTATCATATGTAGTCTGACGAGCCTGCTGACTCGCTGATGATGTATAAACAGGTGTATGTTCCTACCTATAGTACTCCGCTGGAATTGCCTGGCGGGATTGGCGTGATGCTTCTAGACGAGTCTGCTGGACAACGGAATTAAAATGGGCAGGTGTGTGTGCCTACTCATTGCTTCCCACCAAGTTGGGTTGGTGGACTTCTCCGGAGATGGCAGAGATGAGAACCTGCTCACTGTTAAACGGACTTCGCCTCTGGCGATTCGTCTTGCCTGCTCGGGTTCGAGTAACCTAAGCCGAACGCCTGGAGTCAGTACCCTCATCATGTTGAGGGCGCACTGCCGCACGAGTCTGGTGGTGATTGTTAGTGGGAGCCCTCAGGAAGGACTCTTGTTTGCTTGAATTAAGGCCCTGAGGGACATGCTCATTCACCTTCCCAGAGTAAGGGAGCGAATGGTGATTTGCGTTCCGGGGATAATGACCCGAAACGTTTGGAGTCGGTAGTCAGCACCACTTGCTTCTTGATCATTGGTCATCGTTGTCCGGATGACCGATGTGAGTTGTTTACATGGAGGGCTTTTCGGGCAACCTCCAGATTTGGGATGGTACCATGTTGACGGTACTCCTTAACCAGCGTGTTTGATACCCAGCGTTGAACATGCCGAGTAGGTGATATCATCCTTAGAGCAGACGACGATCCAGTAGGAGTAGCAGTAGTGGCATTTGCAGCAGTAGTATTCACAGATGTGAACTTGAGAGCAGCCATTCTATAAATGCAGTAGATCTTGGAAAAGAGTGCCTGTTTGATATAACATACGTAATCAAGATAAATTCAGCCACTACATCTTTGGATGAGCACATATGTCAATGATTGTTTTTGTTGGCCCTCTTATTGAGTTTTAAATAGGGGCCTAATAAATATGTGAAACGTCATTTTAACTTGGTTAAGGATTCACATTGGGTTGACCATTTTTTTCCCTCGGATTTCAGGGATGACCTCCTTTGATGGGAGGTTCAAACATTCCGATCGGTTTCTAATGGGTTTTTTCATAGAACCGAAAACATCCAATGATTCCACATACATTCGGACCAACTTTCCAGTAGTAGGTGCTCATTAGTTTATGAACTGATGAGGCTTAGAAATTTGCATTGGTCGAGAGGATGGGAGGTCGGACTCATCACACCTTTTTGAGGGGAACTATTGTCTACACCGGGACTCTCTTTATAGATTTAACTTATGTTTGTGAATCCTTATTACATTACCAAATATAAAATGAGTTTTTCTTTAGATCTTACAATCAATGATCGATATGTAGGAAATTTAGAGAATCTTTTATATATATTCTAGGTTCTTCACTGATGAAGAATAATCTGTATTTGTTAGAGATTCTTAGTCAATGGTATCCTTTGATACGTAAAAGTATCTTGGTCCTTATGATGACCAAACTGGTTTTAAAGCCACTCAATGAGGCACATGAAGTTTATTGTCATTCATAAGGACATGAAATATTTTATAGATGGGATCGAACCCACAGATGGGCTACCTATGTATCCTTTGTTTATAAAAGGAATCAGAACCCACGTAGTTCGAGTAAGGGAGTATGATGTTTATGATTGATGTCTTAAAGAAGGATGTCATAATTACTTTTACACTCTATGCTCACATGATTCATGCTCGGTGTGATAATTAAGAGGTATTGGTAAAAAATATTAGGCAATTTTTCCATGAAAGATGCAATCATAGGAAATAATGTAGGGCTTATGTATGTGTGACTGCCCAGATAAATGAAGGATATGATTTACCTTAGGGAAGAAATCCAGGAACAGGGTCCATAAAGGTATATGTGCTTCTTGGAGACTTTTAATACTCTAACTTGGGGCTTACTTTTGAAAAGAAGGCCCAAATTTGGAGAGGACTTAGGATTGGGTTTTACTCCTGAAAAGGAATCCTAGATCAAAGGTAAATTAGGACTGGTTAAGAGAAATTAATATTGGGGCTTACTCCCGAAAAGGAGGCCTAGGTTAAGAGATTTGAAAAATTAAGATACTTGGGGATTACTCCTGAAGAGGATGCCCATATTTGAGACTGGGGCTTACTCTTGAAAAGGAGGCCCAGGTTAAGAGAATTATGGTTGGGGATTACTCCTAATGAGGATGCCCAGATTTGAGAATTATGACTGGGGATTATTCCTGAAAAGGAGGCCCAGGTTAAGGGGTTCTCTCATATTAAAGGATGAGGTTTAATGAATGATATATCAATTTTTTTAGTGACATAAATAGGTGTAAATCACTAGGTTTTGAGAGATATTCCACAGAGTTCCTTTCAGATAAAGAATCCAAATCAAGAAATCATGCCATAAATGGATTTGAAGAGTGTCCTAAAGATTAAATCTTGAATAAAAGATTTTTAATGGCTTAAGAGGGGTGAAATGGGTAAGAAGGGCACCCAAAAAGGTAGGGGCGCGCAAGTCCTGGTAGGCGCGCAGGTACTGCGTGGGCGCACAAGTCCTGGTCATGCAGGTATACCTGGGCGACACATGGGTACTTGCGCGACGGTTAACCAGCAGGGTAATACTTGAGCGACTCTTGGTTAAGCCTTTAGAATCCTCTTGAGGTTCTTCCAGAAGAGGGGCTCACAAGTTCTATTGAAGGTGTAAGGTAGTGCGCAAGCGTGGCATTTTCCCTTAAGGAAAGGCCACTCAGGCGCGCAAGTGTTGATGAGTTTCAACACTTAGACCTTCATCCCACTCTTTAGATATTCCTTTCTAGGTAAGAAATTACCTTAGAAGTGTTTCAGAAGCATTGAGAAGAGACTAGGGTGCCCGGAGCTCAAATATGAGTTTCTGGAAAAAATCCTCCTTATATGGGGGGCCCACAGGGTCTACTTATTGGCAGGAGAAGACCTCGGTTGGTTTTCACGTAGGTCACGTAGGTCACCTGTGCGACCACTAGGCATCACGCAAGTGGACTTGCGTGACAGTGATAGAACTTGCGTGACACATTGTTTTTTGATCCCCTGTTCATGCCATTGTCGATTTTTGATGTTTTATACAAAGGATTATTCAATTTGTGCTAAGTCATTTCCCTTTCCATTATTTTAGACAATGTGACAAGAAGGAGCATCAACAGGATGCGAGGTGTTTGTTAAGGCCTTATCAAGAAACAAACTAGCACCCTGGGGCACGAAGTGTATCTTTATAGGATATCCCAAGGAAACGAAAGGATATTACCTACATAACCCTCAAGACAAGAAAGTGATTGTTTCTAGACAAGACTTCTTTCTTGGTAGGGAGCACATCCTCAAGAAGGATAGTGGGAGCAAGATTGACTTCGACGAAGTTGATGCTCAAGATACAGAAGAGTTGGTACAGGAACAGGTTCCACAGGTCCCCATGGAAGAGGTTCCAGAAACACAAGTACTGTGTAGGAGCTCAAGAGAGGTAAGGGAACCATAGAGATTTGGTTTCCCAGTCACTGAGGATGGTGAATCATTATTGTTGGACAATGATGAGACTCTCTCCTACATGGATGCAGTAGAAAGCTCAGAAGCCGCAAGATGGATAGAAGCAATGAATTATGAGATGGATTTTATGTATTAGAACAAAGTTTGGGTTCGGGTCCATGAGCCAGTTGATGTATATCCTATTGGATGCAAATGGGTATTCAAGAGAAAGATGGACATGGAAGGTCATGTTAGCATCTATAAAGCAAGGATAGTGGCTAAAGGATTCAGACAACGTCAAGGAATTGACTATGATGAAACCTTCTCACCGGTTTCCTTGATTAAATCCATAAGAATCATACTTTTCATAACAGCTTACCATGACTATGAGATTTTGAAGATGGATTTCAAAACAACATTTCTTAATGGGAGCCTTCAGGAAGATGTCTATATGACACAACAAAAAGGGTTTGTGACACCAGGTGAAGCCAAACGGGTTTTCAAGTTGCAGAAATCCATTTATGGATTGAAGAGAGCATCCAGGTCATGGAACATTCGATTTGATGAAGCCATAAAGGAATTTGGTTTCATTAATAATGAATGTGAGCCATGTGTTTATAGGCAGTTTAATGGGAATGCGGTCATTATCCTAGTATTATATGTTGATGACATATTGCTTATTGGAAATGACGTACCAACCTTACAGTCAGTTAAGGACTGGTTGAACAAGTGCTTCTCCATGAAGGACTTAGGTGAAGCAGCCTACATTCTAGGGATCAATATCATTCGTGATATATCCAAGAGGCTACTTGGACTAAGTCAGGGTACATACATTGACCAGATACTAAAGAGATTTAGTATGTAACAGTCCAAGAGGGGATTGGTTCCAGTGTCACATGGCTAACATCTTTCTAAGAAAATGTGTCCTGAGACACAACAAGAGAAAGATAGAATGTGTAAGATCTCATATGCTTTGGCTATAGGATCCATCATGTATTCCATGTTATGTACCCGGATTGATGTTTCCTATGCACTGAGCATGGTAGGGAGATATAAAGCAGATCCAGGAGAACAGCATTGGACTGCTGTTAAGACTTTCCTTAAGTATCTAAGAAGAACTATGAATATGTTCCTGGTGTATGGAGGAGATGAGAAGCTTGTCATCAGAGGGTCTGCTGATGCTGGTTTTCAGACAGATCAGAACAATCTAAAGTCGCAATATGGATATGTTTTCTATCTCAATGGAGGATCTGTGAGCTAGAAGTGTTCAAAGCAGCCAGTTGTCGCTGATTCTACAGCGGAGTCTGAATATATAGAGGCTTCTGATGCAGCCATGGAAGCCGTCTGGATTAGGAACTTTGTCAAGGATCTTGATGTGGTGCCTAGAATTAAAGATCCCATTACACTATATTGTGATAATACTGCAGCGGTGGCTCTGGAAAAAGAACCAAGGTCACATCAACAGACAAAGCACATACTCCGGAAGTATCACCTCTTGAGGGATTTATATCAGAGGGGTGAAGTTGCAGTGAGCAGAGTGTCCACAGAAGAGAACGTGGCAGACCCCATGAAAAAAGGCTTATCTCAGCAGAAGAATGAATATCATGTGAGAGATAGCGGGTTAAAGGTTGTTTGAAGTGGTCTCTAGTCCAAGTGGGAGTCTGTTGGAGTTAGTGGCCTAGAACCAACTACATTGTACTTTATTCATTAATAAATGCCTTATCACATCTTGATTGTTCTTCTGCGTGACAATTCATGTTATAATGTCTTAAGGACAACTGTTTCATTAATGGGTCATAGAGGATCCTTACTATGACGAGAACCCGAATGTGCCATAATACTGTTCTTGAATATATGTTCTATGGATGGATGCTGTTATTTGAGGGACACAAATAATACAGGCCATTAGGTGTGAGGACTCATAAAACATTGAGGCACCTTCTCATGCTGTGCACCCTTGGTAATATCCAGGAGGATATTTTGAGAACGAGACCCACTAGTTTGAAATCCACATTTCATAGTGTCATTGGATGTTCATATTTTCGAACATGTGTATTGGTCGTTATACTTTAAGATTATTATTAATGGGTATTACAACTCGCGCACTTAGATGTATTGACAATAACTATGATGACACACTATTCACAGTGAGGTAGGATACATTGGGTGTGTCACGAGTAATACTGCATTAATAGATAATGTGAGAAAGGATTTGTCCCTTCTGTTCCATAACGGAAGTAGATATCTCAGGCCCTTTGATGGAATTTATATAGCCTAAATAAATCCATTGTTAAGGTAAGGTATGGGCGAGTTCAATTCTGGGAAGTCAAAGAAAGAATAATCGAGCACATGGGTTGATGGAACTAGTATGAAACCCACTTGATTAGAGATATTGAGATAAAGGGATTATATTACACGATAAGATTTCGTATGATGTGACACGTCATTGCGGCGTTGACTTCATTATCTGTTGGTGCCTTGGCGTGTTGCTAGACCCTAACCTTGGACATTAGGCAGGCTCCACCTAATTCCACTGAGATACGGGCCTAGAGGGTCACACACTAAGTGTGTCCATGTATCTCAGTTAAATATTAATTTAACAAGTTAAATAAATATTATTCCCGACTATGGTTTAATAATTATTTAAGGATTCCTGATCGCATTTATTTTGACACTAGTTATTCAAGAGAATATATTTTGGGCGAAATAATATATTTATTATTTAGTAATGCAGTTACATTTATTTAAGAAATAAATATCCATTACTCAGGGTCTAATAAATATGGTGGAGAAAAATGGAAAATAAAAGTACACGCTGTGTATATTAAATATACACACTGTGTAGTTTTATGGAAAACAAGTACACGTCCTGTATTAATTATTACACGCCGTGTAGTTTTCCATTTGGGGTTTTGAGGATATAATATTGTTTTATTAAATGATTTTAATTATAATCAACATGGGCGCATGTCAAGGAATTAATAATTCTACATGGGGTTTCAATAAGAGTTAATGAAATAAATAAAATGCGTAACACATTTATTTATTGTCATAACTCTATTAACCTAAAACCCGATTATAAATATCCTCACAACCCAAACACTTTCCTAGAGCCATTTTGTTGTGCACAATGGATTGGGAAATACTCTCAAGCCAAGAGAGAATTCCTTTTCCACCAAGAATGCTTTCAAGTTATGAGAGCAAGATCCTCCACCGGATCAAGGCGGTTGAAGGCGGACATCGCAAGCGAAGGCTCTTCTGCGCTAGCACCCAGAGATCCCTTCGGCGACATCCAGAGATATGTGGAGCACGTGTGGATCACCACTAGAGGAATCCTGTACTTGGATTCTATAACGCAATGACGGATCACATGATCGTGACCAGAGACTCCAACAGGGAAATAATTCCATAGAGGTAATTCTTATGATTTAATTAAATTAATTATAACCAACATATGATGATCCTATCTCAGGGGTTCCAGGACTCTTCTTTTCTTTTTCATTCATCATTTTAGTCCAAAGATTCGGCATTTTAAATCGTGATGGATCTCAGATTGAACGTTGTTTAACGTTAAAATTAATGTTGGGAAAACCCACCAACGCACTTCCGCTGCGCCCAGAACCTACAGATAGAACCAAAATATGAGTAACTATACTCGCTCGTGCGTACGCATGACATGTTGAAATAATAGTTATTATTTTTATAGAGAAATTTGTTAGTAAAATTAACCAACCAATAGTAATATTTAATATATTTTAATCCCAAAGTATTTTAGCAAAGTCATGGAATAAGAGTAGATAAATTATGAACACAACAAAAATTTACTTACAATAATTAAGGATATATAAAAAGTAGCTTCTAAATTTTTTGGGAGGTTGCACATCATTTTAAAATGCATTCAATTCCTTCTTGATGGTCATAGTTTGTCAACAACTGTGCTCCATCTCACTACACGTCATCACAGGGTTCTGCAAACCGGTATGGCGAACATGCTCCATAGAAAAATTAATGCATGTATTGTAATTTGAAGTGAAAGAAAAATATATTATAGAAGTGGATGTAATAAAAAAAATGAATTGGGCAGAGGAATAATTTTAATACCTGATTACAAAACCCATTATTTAGTTGAACCAAAATTTATGAAGTTGGTAATGTATAAGTTCTCCAACTAAATGAAGTTACAATGTTTGCAAGATCAAAGTGTTGTGATAATAAGTCTTAATGATTCATCATCGTCCAGCGAATGCACTCTGCAGATGAAAAATAATTAGATAGATTAATAAATAGTAATGAATATTGAAATATGAAAATCCAATCCAGCAATGAAACAAAATAGTAGTAAAAAAATTGACTGTTATGGACATGAATAGTATAAAAAACATAGGATTCCAATACGTTTGGACCAAATTATTCAACAGAAAGTATCACAAATTTTAAAAAATTCAAACATTACAATGGTGGTGTGTTTGTAATATATACAAACAGGAAATGGAAATGAAAATATGTAGAGAAAATGGAGGTTTTGTATGGTATAAAAATGTAAAAAAAGTGGTCGAAAGGTGGAAATACTTACTACAGGATTTCAGAATGAAATATAACAAATAGAAGAACATATTGCGTAATTTGTATAGAAACATGATTAGAAAATTGGATCAATTACCAAATTTTTGGTGACAACAGAAATTTGGTAGGGAAAGGTAAAAAAAATGTTTTGTACATATATGCTTGTATGCTAAATTATTTTTGTATGTAATATCTTCACATTTCAAACTCTTAAAAATTTCATATGGAAATGTGTTCATATTGCAGTGTAATATTGATGAATAGAAAAAATATTGTAGTGTAGTGAATACTATTAGATTTTTCAATGCAGAAGAAAAATCTACCTAAAATAGGTTTTTTGATTATTTATCATACATGTTTCCCAACCTGCATATCAAAGTAAAAATTTGAACATAAATACATAGAAATGAATAGACAAAGAGGGCGTTTTATGTAAATGAAGGTACCAGATCAAAACGCTAAATCCTTTTAAACCTACTGGGAATATACTGTACCAAAAATATGATGAATGTAAAAAAGGCCTTTGGAAAGGGGAATAATATAGAAACGCAAAATCAAATAATACAGTAGGGAAGTTTTATTAGTACCTCTAATATCAAGAATGACAAAATTAAATATTAGAGACCATTGAATAAATAACAACCAAGTATATTAATTTTCTGATCACCGAAACAAGTATTGGGAATATCTATTACTGTAAGCATTTCGTACAACCTAGTAGATTTTCAAAATAGTTGGAAAAAACTGAAACATGATCCAAAAGAATGACAACACTGTGCCTATAGAAGAAACAAACTGGGCATATAGAGGAACAAAACTGTGCATATACAACCAAACTGGGCATGTTTAATACCTTAAAATGGGCAGATATTAAACTGTGCATATAGAAACAAACTGTGCATATAGAACCGAAACCAAACTATGCATATAGAACCAAACTATTCATATAGAAGAAAAAAAATGTGCATATAGAATAAACATGCTCCAAATGAATGACCAAACTGGGCATTATAGAACCAAACTGGGCATTATAGAAACTAACTGTGCATATAGAACCAAACTGGGCATGTTTAATAATTTGAAATGTGCAGATATTAAACTATGCATATAGAACCAAACTGTTCATACATAACCAAAACCAAACTATGCATATAAAACCAAACTGTGCATATAGAAGAACCAAACTGTGCATATAGAAGAAACATACTCCAAATGAACTACAAAACTGGGCATTATAGAACCAAACTGGGCATTATAGAACCAAACTGTGAATATAGAACAAAACTGGGCATGTTTAAGACTTTAAAATGTGCAGATATTAAACTATGCATATAGTACAAAACTGGGCATGTTTAAGCCATTGAAATGTGCAGATATTAAACTGTGGATATAGAACCAAACTGTGTATATAGAACCAAAACCAAATTGTTCATATAGAACCAAACTGTGCATATAGAAGAACAAACCTGTGCATATAGAAGAAACATGCTCCAAATGAACGACCAAAATAGGCATTATGTATGTACTCTATGATAAAATTGAAAAAGAATATCGATTTGGTTGAAAACAGGAAATGTTCATGGTGCTATTGTCCACTCAATGACACAGTATATAGTAATCATATCAAAATATTGAATGGGTAGAAGAAAATATTTCAAATGAACAGTCTGTACAGTCTCAAATGTAACACATTGTACAACAATTATTAATTATGAATTGAATAATGAGATTCATTTGGTCACTGAAGATGTATGTTTACCTTCTGTTTCCAGTAGGAGATTTCAGTCTGTTTTTTTAGTTTTCCTATTTATATATTCCTTCGGCATGGTCTGTATGTCTGTAGTTTGATATTCTGTAGGCACACTATCTGGAGACGTCTGGACATTATCTTCCACACCATCCTCGATATCAGAACATCGTTGCATATTTCTCTACATATAGGATTTTGTTAGAACAATTTTAACCTATAAAGTACATAGGTTGAAATCATTGAAATTCACAACTGAGTTTAAACAGTAAAGTGTTTCTTATCAGCACATAGTTGTAAATTGAAATAAATGTATGATTTTTAAATATTTATATATCAGATTACTTTAAATTAACATCATTAATTCTTATAGTAATGGATATAATTTAACAGTAAGGAAATATAACATATTTATACCCGATTAGAACACGTTTTCAAGGGTGTAGTATCTAATCTTGTGTCAATGTTTACAGTACCTGGAGTATTTCCAACTGATTAATGATCCTATGAGTAAATGTGCAAAGGAATATATCAGTAAAATGATATCCATAGTCAGAAATACATTTTAACGAAATTGATACATTGTTACCTGCATATAATGAATGACACTGCTTACTAGAGAAGACCAACTGCTTTGATCTGCCTGTATATTATTGAAGAAAAATGTAAAGTATTTTGAGTTGTTGTTTTTAGAGATAATGTTATGTCCACCAGACTTACATGTTTATGTTCTAAGACTTTGGTAAAAAGTATGATGAAGTTGTCATTATAATTCATATAAACCACTTTGTAACTATTTGGCTCAGATGGACAATGACGATTCTTAATATTGTACTCTATCACCTCAATTGCTAAAAGAAATTTCTTGGCTTTGAAGTAGTTCAATTACTGAGGGAAACCAAACTCGTCATCATCCTAATAAAAAATCCATTGGAATTGTTAATTAAAATATTTAATTTTTTATAATGATAGGATGTAAGGACTTGGATATACCTGTATCAAAGCCACTCTTAGTTGGGCAGCTATTTTGTGTATATATTGCAAGACTTTTTTCTCAAATAACACAATTGAAAAAGAGTCTCTCTTGTCCGTAACCAGCATCTGAACTCTAAACCCGTTGAAATTGTTATTAGGACTACACTTTCAGTCTCATTTAGACTGTTCAGCTGAACCTAGAGTGTAGCGTAATGATAAAAAGAAATATAGGCAGAATTGAATACAATCTCACCTCGGAGTAATGCTAATAGGTGAGAAGTTTTAGGATAAGCACCAAATGCTTCCATCTATAATCTACACTTTCTTCATGCATGACTGGAACGATTCATAGAACCAGTTGTGGGTGCTTTGAATTTTTTGAACTGTAGATGCAATTAAGCACCTTGTAGCCTGCAGTATTTTCATTACATGTAAATATATAATTTATTACAAGATAGTAGTGAACAGTTAATCGTTTTTCATTATCAAAATTGAAAAATAAGGGTATATTGCGGACCTGTTGACAGGTTTTGACATCTAAAATGGATTTCTTGTTATTCCAATATAGTATAGATTTTGTTTTTTTGGGAATTGATGGTGATGTAGTATCTAACGGTGATTCTATTATCACACCAAGCCTGATAAAATCAGAACAACAAACATGGAAGTAAATAGTTACAACTTTTTGGTAGTACATTTATGACATTCAGATAAGTAAATTATTGTACTACACAAGTAAAGGTTGTTAAAATGATACCAGCTTCTGAATTTTTCAACTACTTGAAGGTTTTGGTCGTAATGAATCTTTGTTGCATTCACAGTTGTTGTGACAAGAACAGATGTTGAAAGCAGTTTCAATTAATCATTATATAAATATATGTTCAAGTGACATATTGAAAACACATAGTAGAAACATTGAGATTCATAATTGTAGATAGATTCCATACATGTCAATCTCTTCACCCGGACAAGCTGTAATATCAAAATAGTAGTTGGGTCTGTGTTGTTTTCCATGTAATGTGACATTTCAAATGCAAAATTACCCCATAAGCTACAAGTAACCTTCGTCACTCTACATGAAAACCAAGTGAGAGAATGAGTCAATGTAGAAAGTTAGAGTAATATAATGCAATTACTCAAAATAAAAAAGGACCTGTCATCTTGTAAAATAATTTTCATCTTGTGGTTGGAAGTGCCCATTGATTACGTTGGATGTGAGTAATGTAGAACTCCAATTTGTTCTAAATATATGTACAGAGATACAAAGTTTTTTATGAGTTACAGAAGGCTGAATTAAAAGACATAATACAGATTAATTTAACAGAAGTTGGTAAATGGAAATTTAAATAAGTGGTACTAAGCACATGTACCTATTAGATGTTCTTCTGGGACTTTTTCGTGAATGATGTCATCGAATGAAGTAAATTGAAAACTAAAAAGAGGTAGTTGTACTTCACAAGGACGAACATACGTTGTGGATGTGAACATGATTCGATAGGGGTGTCTAGTTCCGAGGTAACTCTTTTGGTTTGAACCTATTTGGATGTTTTGTACAATACAGAAAAGTCCCTCACACAATAGTTTTTTGTACTTAGAGATAAGCTAACGATTCGTAATGGTACATTGAATCTTGGTTCCTTGCATAGAGTACGTTAAAATGTTGGCTAATGAGGAAACAATACTGATTACATGGAACAATGAAAGTATACATATATATATATACGTTCAGAGTATAGATGAGAAGGAGTGAAAATAATCTATAATTACTTATAGGGGAAAAAATCACTTGAATGTCACATAGTATGAGATCAACAACAACGATTTCATTGGAGTATTTAGAATATGAATTTAACCACATGTTCAAGACAAAAACTTGTATTCCCAGTGTTTCATTGTTTTCTGGGCTAATCTCATTCAGCATTGTTATTGAGCGTGACATATTTGTGACTCTACATAAGAATGCAGTGTTCAAATAAAACATATTAAGCAGGTAAGTAATCCATGAAAGTAAAAATATTTATTTTACAGAGCATAATAGAGTATATACAAATCATTTTAGATGTTACCTAAGATAGATTATGGAATATTTCCTTGTACACAATATTTTCTGTGTAATTTGAGTAATCATTAGTGTTACCGTCTACTACAATTTTCAATCTAGTAGCTGATGTGACCCTAGAGACTACAACATATAATTGACCATGAGATAATACTGGTTTGCGAAGATAAATCCCAACTGAAGACAAAGATTGACCATGAGTTTTATTAATAGTCATCGCATAAGAAACTGTCAAAGGATATTGTGTTCTTTGTAGTTTGAATGTCCATATACCATCACAGTGAGTCATAGTTAATCATGGAATGAATGCAGAATATCCCGAATGACATCCAGTTATAACTCTGGCACCAATAACATGCTCACCAAAGTGTGTTACTACCATCCGGGTTCCATTACACAAACCAAAATATTGGTCTACATTTCGTAGTAACATAATTGTAACATCGACTTATAGTGTAATTTTATGGGCAGGTAACCCAGAGACATTTATACCATTCAACATGTTAGATGTGTAAATATTTTCTGGTCTTGTATGTATCATAACTTGCATTGAAAATAGAGTCTGATCTGAAGTAATCTTTGTTTTCAGAGCTAGTGAGGGTCAACATATATTCATTTACATCTTTTACGACATCACGGGTTGGAGCTAAAATTGTACGGTCTTTCAGATAGTTTTTGTCTCCAAGTTTGCTACAGAAACTCGGGTATGTATTTTTGATGATTGCAGCCATGGCATTATTGCTCTCGATAGGAAGAAATGCTGACAGAATTTGAATGAGTGCTTCACTATTGTTAGGATCTCCAATTCGACCTTCACCAATATCCAATGTCCATTTAGAAAAGTCATGTAACATAGCCACATCATGACTGCTAGTAGTACAATGCAATCTCATGTTTTTTGTAATAGATAACACCCGACAATGTTTCCAAAGATACGATGACTTAACACTTGCATAAAAAATTTCATTTCTGTTTCCCCCAGGTATAACATGTAGTATTTTCCTAAAATATCTTCCCAAGACAATTGTTAAACCACCAAACATAAAATTCTGAGCATTCACATTTTTGAGAGTCATATTGTCCCCAAGAGTTTGGTCTAAATCCTCGAAACAAAACTTAGGAATCATAGATGCCTCATCCCAAATGATAAACTTAGTCAATTGAAAAAGTTCCCCTACGTCACTCCCCTACTGAATATTACAAAATGATTGTTCCGTAATGGAAATGGAATACTGAATTTAGAATGTGTTGTTTTTCCACCAGGAAGTAGTAATGAATTTTTTCCACTCGATTTAACTGCAAGTACAATCATTCCCTAACCTTGTAGAAATGATTTTAGTACTCTCTAGATGAAGGATTTACCTGTTCCTCCATAACCATTCAAGAAGAGAAACCCACCCGAATAGCTAGACAGGGAAGAGAGAATGATAGACATCACCTCATTATATTCATCTGTAAGCATACCATGTAAACTGTTGTACTCTTGTAGAAGTGATTCTTTATTGTAATTTTATTCTTCTACAACCAAATGATTTGAAGTGGCATCAAATTCTGAATCTGAATGTGGAATAGGAGGATATAACTGAAGTGCCCTTCCATTGCTCTGTAAAATTCGTTCTACCTCTCTCAAAGCATACATATATATCTGTTGATTTGTGAGTGTTAAATATACATTGTTATGGAATATTGTTAAATATCAGTATGAAATAGAATTAATAAAGACATTACAAAAGTTTATTATAAATTAAACATAAGCAGTTCAAGTGGAAGCGGAAATACATAGAGAGATACCATTAGTATTTATGTGTTGTAGTTTGCATTATTAGGCAACATTATACCAATATATGGTTGTATTGAGGAGAAAGTTCTTATTAATAATTTCTCCTAGTAGGATCCACTTTGTAGGTATTCATAATCGATATATGAAACTGTTGTACTATTTTATTGAGGCTTACAACATAATTTAATCTCATGTATTTTGTATTAACATCTTATTATTAATTTTGGGCCTGCTTTGTACTGCATTATTTTTATTAATGAATTAGAAGAGAATTATATGACAATCTTATAGTTTGCAATGTACTATGAATAATTGTTATATGAAACTGTGGATTTCTTGTACAGAATAGTACAGATTAAAATGAATTAACTAATATTGTATTTTTATTTGAACAGAATTGTTGTACAGTTTGATGTAATGAATTATATTAAATATAAACAAAGTTACATGAGAGAAAGATTTACAATAATTGCAAGTAAAATGTAGTCAGAAGTGTTTTGTGTTTAACTAATGTATGAATATGCGGAATACCTGTACAGATTGTAATATTTAAATCCTTAAAGTGTGGAATAAACAGCTCTCTGAATAAATCTGCTGATTTTTAAGAAGGATTACAGAACTAAATATACAAAGTAATTTATTATTTAAATGTGAACAGAACTGTTGTTTGCAGTTAGTATTGTAAGTACCATAATGGGAGGGATTCTGTGTACTACAATATTGTAAGTACACATACAAACTAACATGTACCAGATGTAATGTGATGGCTATAGTTTATTGTACAAATACAACAGCAGTTTTTTGTTATTACAGTGTTGTAAATAGCAGCAAGTAGTAATAATAAGACATTAGCAATACAGTAATTAAGACTAGTAAAGCAGGTAGAAGAGAAAATGTACACCTTGGTTTTACTGGTCCCTTATCTGTATATATAAAATGTCTTCTGATAGTATGTATTTTCTTTCATCCTATGCAATATCTAGGCGAGATATATTATTTCAGATTAACACACTTGCGAAAAATCTGCGTACATGTTGTCCCATTCCACAAGTGAAGAGTTCTTTTATGGCTTCAACAAACTCTCTATCATTTTTCAGTAGTTCCATAGTAGAAAAGGCCTCTCTAAATGTACCATGTGTAATGTTGCCTACAGTCCTGATATAGCCATACGTAGTTAGTCCTCGGATTATTGTTAAAAGTAGCCTCAAGTAGTAGAGATCACCAATGGTCTGAGGCACATAGTATAGTCTTCCAATATAGATTCCTTGTTTCTTGGGATGCCAATTTCTGTCCTGAGAGTGGTACACAAATTTTGTAGGGTATTCTGAAAATGTTAAACCTCTTCCTTCTGGATATATAATATTTGATTCAAACCAAGTGGTCAACATAGACTGAGAATTGTTTGTATTATTTAATACATCATCAATGTAATCGCAGTCTGAAAACGTGACAGAATTCTATTCAGTAAAATGGAAATTCAACCGCTCAACTAGTGGATATCTGTAATGCGTATCATATGAAAATATCCTCCAAGATTCCTCACAAGGAGATATGTATCGACAGTCATAATACATTTTTATCTCATCTACAGTATTATTTGACAATTGTTCGTTGTTCCTTTCATAGAGTTCTGTAGTTACATGATTGTTTCCCTTGCTAATATAATAAAACTAATATTTGATTGAAGATGACTGATTACAAACTTCAATGTTGAGATGAGCACGATACTTTAATAGCAATACCAGCTTGTATGGAACTACATATCGATTATCCAAAGGAATTTAATGCTTAAAAACAATATTTTTGTCATCCCTTCTTCAATAAATGACATAACCATCGCCATCTACAGTAGTATATTCAACAATCCTTTTTGGGAAAAATTTTGCAAATTTACCATTTTTCATACAAGGTGAAGACTTGTTTCTAGCACCGCAATGGCCATGAAGCATAAAACATTTAAATGCTTCATGTAGCCCAGGGTATGCAACTTTATCTGGGATTTCAGTGCAGAAATACTTATTTATAGCTGTTAGAGAGTTCACTTTGTTTTCACAGTAGAGAAATAATAAGATGTGCACATGAGGAAATCCGTGTTTCTGAAACTCTATAGTCCGAACAACTGAATGGGACGAAAAGTGTTGTTGTTAGTAATTGATGATATAATTGCAACCAGTATAGATAAATATATTTCATGTATGGTCTTATATGGTTACCTGCCTGTGATTTTCCAAAGAAACAACCTTCTCTTAAATCTTTCATTAGATGTTCATGTTTAAAATTGAAAACTCGAGATAGTATTTGAGGGGAGTCTACTGGGTGAATATTCTTATGTCTAAGATACCAAGTGATATCAGGCCACATTGGGTTACATGTAATGGTTAGAAACAAATATGGATAACCTTCCCAATTACAAATAGATATTGCATCATGGTAATTCTGGATCATATACCATGGTCCACCAGTAAAGGTTGAAGGTAAAATGATGCGTTTACCATATGAAGAACCATATCGGTCTCCTCTTAGAAATGCATCTTGCAATCCATTGTATATATCTACCCTAATTTTCATTTGATTAAAGCGAATGAATGAAAGTTTCTAAGACTCTATAATTGTATAAGCATCGAAAACAAATTGTTTCAATAGTCTTCTTGAATGCAGTAGCGTTGAGGCATGATTTTCAAGGAATTGAAAGTGGAATGAAAAGTACTCTCTCATGGTAACCTTCCTTAATTTGGAACTTATTGTTAAAGGAGTTGTCCGATGAAGAATGTTTCAACATATCCATCACTACAATATGTGAAAATAAAGGGATACTGTAATGGAAGATACAGTGGGTGTTGCTCATCAATTCTTTGAAAATCTCCAGTTTGGGTATGAATGATTATATCACCCTCTTGGTTGAGATCTTCAACATCACTGACAATAAGCATTGAAATCTCAGAATTAATTGGTATGTTATATGTAATGGTATTTGTTCCCCTTCTTTTCAGTAGTCGTAGTTTCAAATTGGTCACCTCCTCACTATGAAGAACATCCCTTGCACTTCTGAATTGTCTTGATAAATCAATATTATCATCAAGCATTTGTTGCAGGTTCTCGAATATCATGTATTCTATATGTGTTTGGAAATTCTGGTTTTCCGAGCTGTAGGTAGCAGTCATATTAATACAGAAATAGATGACTTTGACAAATTAGTCCATAATAGAAAGGTTTAGAGATACCTAAATTCGTTCACCCTATTTTGACATTCATGTGCAGTGTCATACACGTATAGTTGTGCGAATCTTGGTGGTTGACCATCCGGTGGACATAAACTTCCTATATGATGGTAGTTATGTCCATTCAATCTGAATATACATGGAGCCCCACCCTTGTTGATAGACCTATCAATCTTCCCACCCATTGAAGTGAAAGCAAACATGGAGTTGTAAATATGCATGTTTTCTTCGAATATTTTGGCTGCTATGGAAGTTGAACTGAAGAGAAACATTTTAAGGTACCACATACATGGTGATATCAAGTTGAAAGAAATCTTACCCAGAGCACAACAAGCTGCAAAACATTGGTTTTGTTGATTGAAACATTTTCTATTTCTTTCATCGAACCACATTAAATCATGACAATATTTACAGACGTAAGTAGGGTCTCCAATATCTGAATATCCTGAGTGAAAAAAGATTTATCAGATGATATTTACTAAGTAGTGGAAGTATGGTATTTTCCTACCATGTTTCGGAAGCAATAATGATGTATCAATAAGTTCACCAAACTGTGTTATCCAAAAATGTTTGTTGTACTGAGTTGCCTGCAGTAACAGTCCAATTATTACGAATATCATAGTAAATGATTCATAAATGATTTTTTTGTATGTAAGAATATTACTCAACATACCTCTATAGTTTTCTGTATGCTGGACATCACCGTTGATGCAGTCATTTGATTCTGAATTGTTAGGATCTGCTGCTTCTTAATGGAACAGTTGTTGCCTACGGACTGATAGTATGTGTATAAAACATTATTATAACTGAAATCTTGGTCCATTGAAGTGTGTGTGTGTGTGATGCAGTATAGTTGTGTTAAATATGACGTTAAACTTGGACATGATATAGTATTGTAGTTCCCGTTATCAGCTCGACTAAATCTGTAACAAATGTTAGCATAGATTGCATTCAATGAATATCCCTTAATGGTCACAATAAAATCTAATTGCAGGACTTGTAATTACACTGTTGAGGAGGATGGTGATGAATCTATCATATTGGTAGCATCAGTCACAATTTCTACAAGAAGTGTAAAGGGAAATGATAGTCGAACTGTTTCTCGGTTGTGTGGCGTACAACAATGTGTTCGCAGACATGTGTCATCATACTTACAGAAAGGAATAGGATCTTGTAAGAGTGCATCCATTCTTTTATTTTTCATGTTTGTTCCTGTGATAAATGATGTCCTACCTGCAGATTTTTGTTGCACTGTAGGAAGAGTAGTTAAAGAGGAATACATTATGTTTGTATTTATAGCATTTAGAAAATTAGGGATGTAGAGACTAAAATGTAAATAGATCAGTCTATTGATAGACAATGGTCTTACTGGCATGTGTGTGAGTCCATCTCCACCTCCATTTGTAGATGTCAATGAGGGACATCCAGTAGATTCCATCAATGTCAGTGTCACAGCAGTAGTTTATGAAAAGAGTGGAAATATAATGTAACATAAAGAAGTCGGAAATGAAGGTAATAGTGAACTTAAAATTGTGTCGTTCCTTCCTTAGCAGTCTTCTCTGAAACCTTGTATCTCTAGAGTTTTATGGGGAATTCATCATTTCATCAGTCATGATCACTACTTAATGTGTAAAAAAATATTTAGACGATGAGTTGCTCGGTTGTGTGTCATCTAGTGTAGTAAGTGTAGATAATTGGCATCATACTTACAGTAAGGAATAGGTGACTGTTTGAAGGCATCTGATGTTTTCTTTCACTTGTTTGCTTTTGCGTTAAATGGTCTCCTTGCTTCAGATTTTTGTTGAACTGTAGAAGAAGTAGTCAAATAGGAACAACTTTAGTTTGTACGTGAATCATTAAAAAAGTAGGGATTTAGGTACTGCAATGTAAATAGAACAGACCATTGATAGAAAATGGTGTTCATGGCGTGCATGTGACTTCATCTACACCGCCATTTGTAGCATTTGGTTCACTTGTTAGAGAAGGAGAGATAATTGTAGATTTCATTGAGGGATTTCCAGTAGATGTTGACACTGTGATTGTGACAACAGTATCTTATACAAACACTGGATAAAATTTATAACACAAATAAGTATAAAATGTAGGTAATAGTAAACTCACAATTGCGTCATTCATTCGGTAGCACTCTTCTTTGCAAAATTGCATCTGTGGAGGTTTTTAGGGAATGCATTTTTTGGTTTTATATCTTTATATAAAAATTTCAAGTCATGCATTGTATTATTTGTATGAAAATTGAGAAGTGAAGAAAACATAGTATAATTTGTGATTTCAGACACGCAAATGGATAAATATGTATGTGCATAGATTTATGAAGTTGTAAAAGTGTCCCAAATGTAATATACATGTAAAATATAGTGGAAGTTGTAGGTATCATATATTGGATGTAAAGTATTCTATAAAAAATGATAGGAATATAACACATGTATGCTTTCTTGTGATGTTTTTTGCTTTGGAGACTATGGTAAATAGAAGTAGTTATGTTACCATTTTGGTTCCAATTCATTAATATTGTATTAGCTAAAGAAGGTGAAATATATTATTTTCTGTATGGTAAATAGATATCCTATAGTTGCAGTTGTTCGAAACATTGTTCTCAGAAAATATCAGTTATAGGTGACAAATAAAATATAACATCAGTGCAGTGAGAGGTAAGTGTTCCAATATAATCCAATGTATACTCAGAGTATCAATTCCAATGTCAAATCATAGTAGCAGTTCCTGAGAATCAGTAGATGAATCGTATTCAGTAGAAATTCCTCGAAAGGTTCCTGGGTAAAATAAAAAACATAGTCTATTGGATGTTGTAGGTTTCATAGTTAGGGTGACAGGGAAAGAGTTATTACCATTACGTAGTTATACGGAGTGGAATCGGGTTGTTGGTTTTGGTAGCAGCAAGTGTAGTAGACGCTTATGGTAGATGGCGAAACACCTTATCTCCGTAGTAGTTGTAGAAGTCGGAATCCCCTATTTGACGTCGTAAAAAAATCGGTTTAGATGATGAAAGGAAGTATGAGTTTAGTATCAGTTGAAACAAATGTAGATATATTTGTATGTAGGAGGAATATGACGGAGAGGGAATCCCTATTCGCTCGGGAGGTAGCCGATTGAGAATACGGAAACCCTAAATCAGCGGGCGGGAGTCGATGCAGAATGATGTGTAGATGGGAGGAGGACGATGGGGACGGTGGATGAATCTTGGAGACACTTAATGATGAATGTGTAAGGTGGAGAAGGTGTCGGTGGTATGGTCGTCGTCTCCTACGAGTTGCGGGAGGAATAAGCTCGAAGACCTCAACCCTAAGCGCGAAGGCGTAAGGCTTAGAATGCGTCGGTGCATGTCGATAATCGAAGGTCACCATAGGTGTTTGTGATGAAGTTAGTGGGTAGAAGTGTAATTGGTAGAGGGGAAGTGGTGATGTGGGTGTTTGTAGTGGTGACACATAGGCCTTAGTACAGCCAGGTTCAATAGATATATTAGATATTTCAAACAACCATCTTATATATATATATATATATATTTCTTTTATATGTCAATATATGTCTAAGATTGGAATTTAATTGAAATAAGTGATTAAATATAAATAAAATAGATGTTTTGGATTAGTAAACTAGGGATGATTATTTAAAATCTTTTTAATTAAATAATGAGAATTTTTGACGTTGAGGCGATACTCAAGTGAAATGGGAGAATGGGAATAAATGATGTTAGTAGAATTAAATGATTTAAAAAGATTATAATTGTATTTTACATAGATAAAAATTGTATGATTTAATTATAAATGAAGGTTTGGGTTATTTTTAATGCCTTTTCAATTTTTTAAAGTCATATTTTATATGTATTATCATTTGGATGATCCATTAAACATGTTTGTATATACTTGATGAATTATTTGATTATTAATTATGATATTTGTTATGAAATGAGAGATTAATTTTTGATATTTTGAAACATGGTTTGATATATGATATGAAATGGGTTATGACTATGAGCTATGTTCCACATTATGATCATATAGGGTTAGATATTGTGACACATTACAACATGGTTAAATACGTGATGTGAAAGGGTGTTTTCTATATGATATGTTTTGATATGTTCTTATATGAGAAGAAAATTATTTTTGACACTATGATATAAAATGCTTTATTCCAAGAAAAATTAATTGATTATAGAATGTGTTGTTCATCGATGATGTATAAATAAGGTAAAATGTAATGTTATAATTCATTAAAAAATAGTTATATATATAATTTTACTTCTTTTTAATGGATCATATTATTAAATTCATTATATTAATGGGTTTTAGTGGAGTGTGGAAACCAGGGAAATGATATTGTGATTAGGGAACTAAAATATATTTTTTTCCCTCGGATGCTATATTGGAAATCAAATCATCATTGGCTAGAGAAAGATTACCTAGTCATGTTGTATATTAAATGAAAGTTAATGTTTCATTAGGATCTCAAACTACAATCTTGAAGGTGGTCTATATTAATTATGGAAGTCGAAATAATTTTTCTTCATTGAAGGAAATCATTACTTGAAAGATTTTTAAGAAAGGTTTCATAATCCATGTTATTAAAAGCTCAAATGTAATTTATATGTGCTTCATTATTTCCCCACCTTCGATCATTTCCTATATATTTATTCTTATTTGTGAAGCTATATGGAACATTGAATAATTAGTTTATTATATTTTTGATATATTTGTTTTCATGAGTTATAAATGCATCTCTCTCTGTAGGATTTTTTATATCATTTATTTACTTTGATCATCTAATATGGAAAATATTTCGATTCAACACCATCACCCTTAATCCATGTGTATCTTCTATTTAGAAATTATATTATAGATTTAATCCATTTAATGTTTAGAACACTCAGGTTAAAATATAGATTATGTTAGCTCTAATGAATTGGACTTTGTGGTGCTCAAAATTTTTATTTGATATTACATCATATATAGGAATTATAATTTTGATGGATAATTATACTAGTCTATTAATTTTTGAAATATTACATGGTCATATTTTTATATCAATATTAGTTTGAATTTGATAGAAAAAGGTAGTTCATTCCACTTATTTTGATGATATTGGTTTGAAAATTTAATATGATAAACTGCCTTTGATTCAATTTTCTTTAAAAATGGTATTTTTGAAGATAATTTTCATAGGTGTTTTTATAGAATACGAGGCACAAAAATAAAATTATATAAGGTATTATTGATATTAATAATTCATATTATAGTATATAAATAGTATAAGTTATTCAGTATATTAGTCCCATAATTGTGGTTGAAAGTAATTTTTCTCATTTCTAATAGAATACCAGGTACAATGCTGGTTATCATTTTGAGGGTTTTAAGGTTCCAACTCTACTTAATGTAAAGATCAGTATTGGGAGTGACTCTAGGGATAGTAATTGAGTTTAAGTTCTCCTCTTTTGGAGGGATTAAAGATAGTAAATATGGGAATGTAAGTTGAATCACCCCATGTTCAGTAGTAGAAGTTTAGTATCATTGAATGTATAGTTATTTCTTCTCAATACAATGTAAAAATAAAATAAACAATAGAGGCTAAATGGGTTTATGGTAGTTGGGATGATGTAAATAATTTTGATAATGATATTGTAAAGGAGTCTAGTGATATTTTTATTTATAAGAATACTCTTATGAAAGGCAAGAAAACAATGAATGGTGATGATTTTTTAGATATTCCTCCCTTAAAATAAATGGAAAATGTGAGACTACCCTCATTAGAAAAACAATTTTCACCAAGAGTTATGGTTTTCTAATCCAATGTGAAAGGGATGATATGTTTAGTCATTTTAGTGAATATTACAATATGGAATAATGTCCAGAATAACAACATGATGGAATTTTGAATTATAAATGAATTTCTCCCAATTCAGTCATCTGTGAAATAATACTATGATTCTTAACTGGGTTACATGAAATTATATTATAATACAGTGTTAAAGAATAGTTGTTTATTGCTAGATCTTAATATTTTTTTGAGGTATTAATATGACATAACAGTTTGGTGATTTGTTCTACTTGGTATGTTTTGTCTTTATTATTTTTAAAATGATGGACTTTTTAAGGAGTTGTTTATATTTAAATTTCACTATAGTCTTAGTTATTTTATTTATTAATGTGGGTTGGATATGTTTATAGGGATCTATAGAGTCTCTAGAACCATTTTTGGGGTGGAGGGAAAAATGGAAAATGAGAGTTACATATTCGGGTACATGGTTATACTTACTGTGCATCACAAAAACGTAAGGTATATAACATGTTGAATGGTTTTATAAACCATATAATCCCATAGTAAAAACCATGGTAAACTGTAGAGGCCTGAAGCCTGACATACATTTACATTACATTACATTTTCGGAATACTTAGTACATAACAAAAACACACACACAAGGATCGTAATAGTTTAGTGTCTTTGGAAACTCAGAATATAATCTTCTAATCGTGGTGAAAGCTCTTCAGCATCTCCCATAAAGATATTCCTTTTTTTTTACATAAAACCTTTCTTTATATCCTGCGGAAAAGAAAACATAAAAGGGTGAGCTCAAATGCTCAGTAAGGGTAAACAAAAGAAATATCAATCACACCATTTTCATAAGAACATAACATTTTAGAAATCTTAACCTGCAAAAGAGAGAATAATTTCATAACATGGGATAAATCATAGTAGTGAAATGAAATCCCAATAATATTAACTTAAAACATGAAACTTTGTGGCATACACACATAATCATAGAGAATCATATCTTATTAGTCAAGACTCATTGCCAAGACTATCTTAGTGGACAAAGTCCATTTCTGAACCGAGTCACCCTCGTTTCAGTCCTGTTTCACTGAACCGGTATAACCTACCATTCCAGCCATGTCTATCTCATGAGATATAAAGTCTTTACCCAATTCATTGGAGAGAGATATAGGTCCCACCCATCTCATAATGATACCATTCTTATGTGTGCCACAAAATCATAAATTATACATCATTGCATAACCCATGTAATAAAAATGGGAATCATTAAACATCGTGACATCATAAAAAAATTCATATAAGATAAAAGATTTCATAAAAATATTTCCATCACAACATAATCAAATCCATTTAATAATATGGATAGAAATGTAACCCTTTATTATCTTATATGGAAAATAATTTTGATAAAACACTTGAACTTCATTCTTGAGGAAAATATACTTTCTACTTCAAAAACAATTTTCCTTTCTTAACATGTCATACAATTTTAAACTAAAAGAAGTTGATTAAAAATAAACTTGAAAACTTGTAAAGGAAGCTTCTTGGAAATAATGTTTTAAAAATCCATTCATGCCGTATAAGTTAAAAAAACATTCTTCTCGAACTTTTGTCGGAAAAGTCAAAAAAGTACCTCGTAAGAAAAAACGACAAAAGATTCCTTTCATATCTTTTACTAATAACTCACCAAAGGATAAAATAGGATTTGAACAATTGTAGGTGAATGGAAATAATATTACATATTGAGTAAACATGGATATGTATTATAAAATACATCCCAGTAAATTCTAAAGTATAAACAATCTCGGATAAAAATGAGATTGTGATATTTCCCTTACCTTAGGACCGATTTGCTTCGTAAGTGTCTGAACCTCCTGTATAATGATTTAAATAATGTCATTGACTTATTAAAGAATCATATTCATTTTTATGATATCATATATGGTTCACTTATGACTTTATATTACCCGTTCTTTTATAAATTCCATGTTAAAGAGCGTTTTGGGTAAAATTGTTTCATTTGTCGTCCGTGTTTTGACTTGTAGTTATTCATATGACTACTTAGATCATGATTACTTAATTACAGAATATAAAAATGATTTATATATATATATATTCAGAGTATACATATATATAATAAATTAATAAATGGAAAGAAATACACCGTTCGTGGATACGATAGGACGTACGTACGCATGAACGCTGTTTTCATTTCCTTATTGAGATGAATGGAATTAAGTAGATGACATACATATATACATAAATCCAGTATATTTATGATGTCATATATTTCATTATTATTTCTGATATATACTTTATAATCACTCTTAATTGGTTAACATGGAGAATGAATCACATCACGTCGTGGAGACGGTAGTCCGTACGTATGCACGAGTGATGATATCGTTTCCATAATTATTGAATTGAATTGGAGTGGATGATACAATATATCAGAATAAATATAAAGTTTTAATAACTATGTATATTTATTCATTAAACTATTATACCCATCCATGTAAGGTGGTGGTGGAAAATAGATTACACCACGGCGTGGAGACGGTATTTCGTACGTACGCACGCGCGGTGATTTCTTTTTCTGTAGGATGGATAGATGGTGAAATAGGTTTGTTTGATACTTATAATAACATATCGGTATATGAGTGATACTGATTTTATTACTTCATAATGAAACAACCTATGAATAAGAAGTGGAAGAAGAAATAAAGATGAAAGAATCGGTAACGGACATTACCTCTTCTTTGAAGTGCTTCTTTGAGACCTCCTTTTAGGGCACTAAAATGGGTCTTTGAAGAAGACCAGAACCTCTAGTATGTTTCTAGGGAAGTGGAGAAGAAAATTTGGTAGGGTTTTGCCGAGCTTGAAGGCTCAAAGTTGTGTGAGGAAGAGAGGGAGGAGGTGCCCTTCTATAAGGGAGGAGAGGAGCTCCTTTGGAAAAACTAAAAATATTATTTAATTATAAAGTCAAGTTCGGTTTTAAATTGCTCCAAATTGATTTATTTCGATACTAAGGTGGGGATGGGTCTAAATACTCTCATCAAATAGAATTTAGAAATGTTTAGGTTCCTATTTTAACCTTATCATTTAGATTTAACATTAAGTTAAATAATTTTACTTTTACCGTGTCTTCTTGTGTTCTTACACTATAAGGTTAATAAACTTACTATAAGAAGCCAAAATAACCCCAAATTGTTTATTATTAATATATATAACCTTATCTAAGTTATTCGGCCGAACCTTAGATTTTTAGGAATAAAATAACAATTAATAATATAATATTTGTTTTAAAAACTATTTTATGTCAATTTTGACACTATTTAGTAATTGATTTTTGTGAAACTCATAACAGAATGGTAACTTCAAAAAAAGTTAATTAAATCATTAATAACATGTCATATTAACCAATAAAATTAGTGTAATGCATAAAAAGTCTCAAATTATATTTATTTTAGTATTTATAACATCAATTATGTCAATATTTCATTAATAAGATAATTACTGCATCATCGTTGTGTCATTAATAAATTAATTTATTTAATTTCTAAAAATTCCAAATAAACTACCATTATGTAGGAAATCTTTTTATCTTTCTAAGTAATATTTATAGTCGAATTTATCTTATGTATAACCCTATATTAAAAATGTTTTATTAAATAAACTTTGATTTTAACTCTTTTAACTCTTCTTTGAATTAAATAATAATAACTGTCCTAATCTAATTCAAGTGGGCCTAAATGGTCATATTTTATTCCTAAGTTTGTTTTTGGTCGAATAACACTTATCCAATAGAATTAGGACATGTTTTAGGGTAATAATAATATCATTTTTACCCTTAATTACCCTATTTACTTTTAACCACGGTAAATAAAAGTAAAAAGTTACTATTCACCAAAAATTATTTTAATCTCATTGAAACACATTTTACTTACTTACATCAACCGTGTCTCTCGGATTTTTGAAATTCCACTCACAGAAGCGGTAAAATTAATTTTTATGAAAAATTCAGGTTTTTTTAACTACTACTTAGTGGTTTCACTATTCATCAAAAATTGAAATTTTTCAGAAAAATACCAAAAATTAGGCCTAAGATATATTTGATATTATGAACTCAAAAATGATTTCTATTTTACCAAATTAAAAACATATCATTTTCATTAATTAATTTAAAAATTAATTCTCGTCGTCAAAACAAATAGCGTGTTCTTAATAGATAATAACTATCAAAAGATTGACACTCGTTTATGTCTGGTTTAAATGTGAGATTACATCCAATGACCAACATTGTATTAAATTGTAAAAATATATTCTAAATATACTTCAAAACCACTCAAATTAAAAATTTATCACTATTAATTATTTCGATTGAAAAAGTTGTTTTTAATTAAAATTTAGTAATTTTCACTATTCATCAAAATATGAAAGTTATCCGAAAATTACCAAAATTTCACCCTAAGCTAATTTCGATATTCCGAATCCAAAAATGAAGTCCATTTTGAAAAATAAAATTTAAAAAATTTCAAAAAGTGGTTATTACTATTCATAATGGCTAGTTTTAATAATATTTTTATAGCATATCGTTGTTTAGTGAAACTCGATATTGCGTACTACACACGCTATCAAGGAAGGTCGCGATTGCGTGTAATGAAAGGCAAGTCAAGGATGCGTGTTGTGCAGGCTCCTTTTGGTGTAGCGTACAACACAAGACATTAATGAAATTAAAAAGAATATTTTTCATAAAATCTCGGGGTGTTACATAAACTTATGGAAAAGATCAGTGGTTTTTCACTAGATTATGAAAATGTTTTACTTAAAGTGAAATCTAAATGTGTTAGGTGAGTTTCTTTATACAATGAGTACCACATAATTATTAAAAAAATTTGGCCAATTTTGTCACCAAACCATCCCTCTTGTTTGAAGTATTAAAAATTTGAAAATTTTTGTTATTTCAATGAACAAAAAATTCCCAAAATCCATTTTTTCCAAAATTTTTAATAAACCTCCCCCAGGAGTATACCCCTCACTTCCACTTCCACAATTTTTTGATTTCTATTGTGTTTATCTATGTAATTTTTTTGTTCATTATGATAGGATGCATGAGGTAAGGAAATCAGTATATTCTCTCTAATTCATGGTTTCATTCATTTTCAAGTGGCCTCATTCCATCATGCACTATTTCTAGGGTATTATTGTTATTATTTTTTATCTCTTATTAATATTGAATCATTTATTATATTATATTAGTAGGGATCTATGAGTATAACAAAGGGGATATTGAAGCTATTCCCCTAATGTATATTCATTATATTAGTGTGTGTTATGTATGGTAGAGAAAATATATCATACACTAAACCTAAAATAAAAAAAAATTCATTTATCCCTAAATCATGAAATGAAACCTCTCCAAAATCCATGATTAGTTCATTTGTGATTTTATACTGAGTCTTTATCCATCATGGAGGTTCACATGACATTTAATGTCAATTGGGGAATTAGAGAGGTGACACTAAGGGTGATCAAAACATAAAAGTTGACCTTATATGTGTTTGACCAGGGATGCAATATAGATTCTAAAGGATCCCACAACCATGATTATTTTATGAAATCATATATAATTTAATTAATTTTTTGGATGAGTAATTTTCTTGTGTACTTGAATTAAAACTAATGGTTTGAATGGATTGGAGAAATCCCAATTGGATTTGGATTATGATAAAAATTTTAGAATTACTTTTTGAAGTCCATTAAATATTAAAACTATAATGATGGGTTGGAATTCCTTGGGGTAATCCCCTATGGATTTATATTATGATAATACTTTATAATTCCTTGGGGAAATCCCCCTTAGATTTAGATTATGAATATTGATTTGGAATTTCTAAGGGAAACCCCCCCCATTGGATTCAGATTAATGACTCTAGGTTTGGAATTACTTGGGAAAAATTCCCATTAGATTTATATTATTATAAAATATTTAGAATGCATTGGGGAATTACCTCTTGGATTCATTTTTTCATATATGAGATATTATGGATAGAGACATCAAACTTAAGCAATTATGTTTCATCCCAAGTTCCACTAGGGAACCTAATGATCCAAATTAGATCTGTTTATTTATATATTTACCTCATATTATTAGGCATATAACTATTCACTATATAATTATAGTGAACATGGTTTTACACACTATTAGTAGTGTTCTACTATGTTGTACTCACACCATTCTCGGGTTTCCATTGATACCTATGCGGGTTTCAAGATTTCTGGATAGAATATAGGAAAAACCCCTATGATTGATGCTTGATTGGGGAAGATATGATTTTGAATGGGATGTTGGGACTAGTCTAGTAGTTGGGACCATTTTTAGGGTATTTTGCTTATTTTTTTATTAATTAAGTATTTTGGTGCGTATTCTCTGCATTGGGGATGTATGACTACATGAAATGTATATAGTGAATTTTGATATAGCATGGTTGTGATTATTTCTTTGGGAATTCATTGATGTCTATTGAAAATTTAATCGAAATATAAATATGATTATTGTGATTTTTTGTTATTCAACTTTAATATGAGAGTATAGTTTCCCCACCATGTGACTATACACCCTCAGTTCTATTATAAATAATTATTCATACATGGAGGAGAGAATGAGGTCATGTGGATCCTACAATGACCCTATATTCAATAACCCGGATTCGGTGTCTATATAATTACATTGGAAAATATAAAAATGGTAAAATCCTAAAGGAACACGTATTTTAGCAGTTTTGGAGAGCTAGATACATAAATAATACCCATTTTACATTGGGAATAGAAAATAAAGCACAATACATAACAAAAAAATGAATTTTATCATTGAAAACTCATTCTAAGAATTATTCTTCACATCTATGGGAAAAGAAACAAAATACGGGTGAGATAAAATGATCAATAAGGGTTATACAATGAATAAGTTTTCTTGAATAAATAATCATATAAAAATGGAAAGGTAACTTACTAAACAGACATTTCATTTAAATAATTTGACTATCATGATAAGATATGACATAATCAGTAATCCCAGAATAAAATTTACCTAGAGATAATATCATAAAGGAAATATTATGGTTAATGATAATAAAGAAATTCTCAATGGAGGAAATTCTTAATTATTGGACATCAAGATCTCAGGCATCAGGAAACCTCTACCGTCAAGATCTTTCCATAAAGAAATTTAAAACTATAGGAAGAAGCCCATTTAATTTGGACAACTGATTTGTCTCATGAAACATTTCAATGAATTGAGAGGCTATCTATAACTAGGCCCCACTAGTATCTACATTTAAAAGCATTACTCATATATTTAATAATTTATTTAATTCATGAATCAATCTTCCTTATCATCAAATATCCATATTGAGTAAAGGATATATATTTATCAATATTTCCCCTGTTAATCCAATAAATTCCAAAGTAAAAATCATATGTAAAGGTGGTATATTATTTAGGTAATAATCAGAACCTTCACACAAGAATATGGATATTTAATATAAATTTATATTTTGATGAAAAATTATCACATGAAAGTAATTGTTTTAAGAGAAATTTAAAAATCACAAAAGAATGTGAGATTTTACAACAACTTTTACCATATGGTAAATTTAAAGTAAATCCCATTAGATGAATGAATTGACATTGAAACTTAAAATACCATGAAGTATGAATTAATCATGATATTACATTTCAAATTGGAAGTATATAAACCATTTACAATAAATTAGGTGCATAACATTAAAATATACCTCAGCGAGTGGAAATTGAGACGAAGTCCTTTATCTTGAGTTTGAATCATCATGTAGGTTATTTATCATCATTAATTATAAAATTAAGGAAATTTTTTAAATTAATAATAAATTTTTTCTGTTTAATATTCCCTTTATTTTACTTATTATCATGTTATATATGATTACTAAATCAATTAGTTTTACGTTGGATGTCTCGATGATATTTGACTTATGTGTCAAAAATGACTTTGATTAGTTGAATATGGTAAAGAGGTCATTACATAAAAATCTACATAATAATAATCAATAAACATTTATCATATTTTTAAATAAATTATACTTTTAAAATCAATCATGAATGATGGTTATGATAAATGAAATTTGTTAAGATCAAAGGGATGGTAGGTCATACCTACACATGATTAATATTTCCATTTTTCAACATATCATTATATAAAGGAGGAAAGTAAGATTTTAACTTCGTATAATTATAATAATATCATAAATACCATATTAGTTTCTTAAATATAGTAATATATAACATCCATGTGGTGTGGTGATAAAAATATAGTCACATTGCTTTGTGAAATTGTTAGTTTACGCGTTCATGGATGATGTTATCATATTTAAGTGAGTGAAAAGGTAAGAAAAAAATTATATATAAAATTTTAATAATTTAAAATATGTCATTTATATCATAATAATGTCATTTATATCACATACATTTAATAACTTTATCCTTATTTCCTTCCATGTAAAGCGTTAGTGAAAAACAAATCACATCGCTTCACGAGGCGGTAGTCTACCGTACACCGATGCAACACTATCGTATCCCTTACAGAATTGAAAATAAAAAGATGTATATGATATAATTACTGACTATGTTTCATTATGATATAAATAATATATATATATATATATATTATATCCATTGGAATACCCAACCATGATAGGTGGTAATTGAAAAATTCATGACATTGGTTTGTGAGGCGGTAATCCACTGTACACATGAATGATTATTTTATAACACATTTTATCGAATTAATGATGGTTTTAGGTCATGATATAACATAAAAACAACTACATATATTTAATATATTAATTTTATAATCTCATCATAGTATAATAAGAATTGATGGTGGTTGAAGAAGAATAAAATAAAAATACAAAATTATGAATTTGTCCTCTTCCCAGACCACTTATTTAAGATTATACAAAAATTATTCCTATAATATATTTATAACCATAAAACATATTCTAGGATGCAGGGATGAATGTTGGGAAGTGACTTGTTTTGGGATTATCTATATAAAAATGGTTTTAAGGAGTGAATAAGAGAGGATAGTGGATGGCCTTTTATAATTGTGGTCAGTGGAACACTTGAAATGTTTGAAAGGAAAAAGGTGTACCAAAATTTTTTCTGGAAAAAGTGTAATGTTACATGCGTTATTGATCTATTACATTTATAGTTTTGGTTGTTGGATTAGTTTAGAGGAGGCTCAGCGGGAGTGTGGATATGTATGGTTGCTAAAGGCTGTAAGTATGGAGATTGCTTACCGTGTAAGTGGATTACACGACGTGAACGTCATTTTCACAACTTTTCTAGAGGGTTTCATAATGTGTACACATTTTATACACTGTGAAAGAGTGTTTCACAATGTTACATATTTAAGGGTTAAAAAATAAATAATAAAATGAAGGGTTGAGGCATTTTTTGATCGAACCTGAACCATGGGAATTACACGACATGAAAGGAGATTACACGTCATGTAATACCCCAATACTGTGCAGTTTTAAAATGAAATTCTAGACAAACCCTCATTAATGTGGAAATTATTTCTTATTCTTCCCATTTTGGGTGAAACCTAGGCACCTCGTGGTGTTATTCGATCCATATTCCTCTCTCTATTTATTATGTTGATCCTGGTGATTTTTCATTGGTAATCTATAGTAGATCTGTTGTGGGTTATCTTCTTATTCTCTCTTGTTTTCTCCCATTCTTCTCCCCAAGATCCACTGAAGTGGTGTTTCTTTGGTTTGGGGAAAGTTTGGTTTTCATTTTTTACCACCTTCAGTGAATTGAAGGTTGATCCATAGTTCCTCGTGGTGCAGTTTTAGTTTCCAGGTAGTTTCTACTTCTCCCTACTACACGTAGAAAGTAGGAAAAGTTTCTTGAGGTAGGATTTCCCTCATTTATTTGTATTGTGTATCACATGGGAGGTTTTTTATTTCATTTACCTATGAGATATAGTTGTGCTAGATTAATTGAAGATTGATTAATTGGTTAAGTTGAAATTGAAGGGTAAATGGGTTTATTCTCATGTTTTTATAGCTTTGTTGTTATTGTAATGTGATGGAATGTATGGGCTAAACACCCCACTAAAAATTGGGTTCATTTTTTGGTTTTTTTGTGCTGTTTGACATGTTTTATGGAACCATTTTTTGTTGTTCTTATTTTGATATCACCCTAAATGAAAAATTTTTAATTTATTATACTTGGAAAATGAAATGGTTACCCCAGGATTTTGGTTTGTGTGAAAATGCCCAAAATAATTTATGTGGAATGTGATAAAATCCACTTTATAAATTTTTAAAATGATCTTGATGTACTATGATGTGTGTGGATGGATCTTGTGGGTTTGATGGTTTGTTTGGCCATGCGTGTAGGGTGTCGAGGTTATGGTTTGTTTGGATGTGATTGTGGGATGATGATGTGACAGTTTGTTTGGTTGTGCTTATAGGGAAACAAGGGAATGGTTTATTTAGCTGTGGTTATGGGAAAGTAATGTAATGGTTGTTTGTCTATGATTTTAGGGTTGAAAGGTGACAACTTGTTTTTCTGGTTGTGAAATGTGGTTGTGATTTGCTATATTCCCAAGTAGTGATGGAATAAATAAATGATTGTATAATAATGTTTTAATGGCTTGGATTGATTGGTTAATGAGATTAAAGTGGTTAATCGAATATGATGATGGGTTTTATGATCAAATGTGTTTGTTTCTAAATAATGAAATGAATCGATGTTAAATAGAGACAAAATGTGAAGCCACTTTTTAAGGATCCTTACATTTTGAAATGAATGTTGTAGATATTTATTAATTCATTTAGAGGTAGAAAAAAAAGTGATGGTGATGTGAGTTTGTTAGTTACATGTAAACCCATAGGTTGATATTGTATGATTTTCCCTATATATATTTATACACAATATATTCTTCTTATTTCTATATGTACCCAACCCACTTTGAGTACTATGTGCTGAACACCCACATAATCACATAGGGGGTGTTTTTCCTAAAATCTAAAGATGAGTATGTGTAATGGCCCGGGGTTTTGAGGTCCATTACTTGGTAAAAATATGATGTTTGAGGTGTTTTGGGTGGTCTGGAAGGTCATCCCAGCTTCTCGGTGAAGCTTAAGACTCCTAACGGTAGCTCGACCTACTGGTGGCCTCGACCTACCGGTTACCGGTAGCTTGGCCTACCGGGAGTCTCGGCCTACCAGTTACTAGTATCTCGGCGTACCAGTAGATCGGCCTACCGGTTACTAGTAGCTCACCTTACCTGTAGCGCGACTTACCGGTAGCTCGGCCTACCTATTACCGGTAGCCCAGCTTACCGGTAGCTCTACAAATCGGTGGCCTCGGCCTACCGGTAGCTCGGCCTATCAGTGGCCTCGACATACCGGTAGCTTGGCCTACCCGTAGCCTCGACCTACCGGTAGCTCAGCCTACCGGTAGCTTGGCCTACCCGTAGCTCGACCTACTGGTAGCTCGGCCTACCCGTAGCTCGGCCTACCATTAGCTCGGCCTACCGATGACCTCCACGGTTTTATAGAAGCGCTTCCTTTTGCACGAATTGGTTTGTAAACCAATTTTTGACCCCATTAAACATGTTTTAAATCCCATTAATGGCGTTTAATTAAATTATTTGGTGAGGTACCCTCCTTAAATGAAAAATCATGCATTTTGGTCATGCCTTTTACCGCGTTTTCAGAAACTTAGAGGTGTGCATCGGTTTTAACCGCCCCGAAGGGCGGGGACCTTTTTGGTTGGACGTGTGGGGTAGCCTCACCCCGTGGTCAACCCACGATCCCGCTTCTTCCGTAGTTTTGAGTTTTTCTCTCCATTTATTAACTGTCCCGGGAATTCCCTATCTAAGTCCTTATAACTTAAAGGATTCTACTCTCTCTAATTTTCTTGTTTTCTATCACCCTGCGCTCGGAGTGTCCTTCCTCCCGACGAGATGTACCCCTGTTGTGAATTTTTCCTTGATCGCGTTCAGTGGAACTCCGGCTACTCCTGATTTCTAGTTTCCACACGAGGTCTTAACATCGATCCTTGATCAATCATGTAAGGATATTTCTCTTTCATCTCTCATTTCTGTGCATCATGAGGGGTGGGTATGCTTTTGTCTCTAGGGAAATTTATGGAACCAAACTTAATGAAGATAATGAACGGACCATTAAATAAGGAAAGGGGGGGGGGTGTGTGATCGATTTTCTATTGTACTCTCTTATGTTAATATGTGTTGTGAATTATACGGGCCTATTCTCACTAAAAATCATGGCCGTTGGTGGTCTTTATCTGTGAACTAAGGAACCTTGGTTCTACTGGATGTTTAAATAAACGTAACATGGAATTAGTTAATTACATATACTTGGTTAAATAAATTGAAAGCACTAGGTTCAACCCTTTTCTATGAAAACTCTGGTTAAATCCCAGTGGAATTGAAACCATGGAGTGTGTTAAATCTTTTAAATCTAAAAATACCTGAAAGGGCCTAGTTTGTGTTGGTTGTAGTGGTTGGTTGTTTTCTTTCACGAGCTTAGTTTTCTAGGGTAATATGGGTGGGATGGGATCCCCTGTTGTTATAATTTTTCTGGTTGTGAATCTGAGGCTGTGTGGTTGCTCTATTGTGACACGAATTCGGGCGGGATCCTCTGTTTATGAGAAACTGTTGGCTCCGGGATTTTTTGGACATGGGGCTGTGTCTCGGGGTTTGTTTTGTTTCCAGTACTTCGAGGGATGTCACTTGATCCCTAGTTGTTGTGACTTTACAAGATAACTGGGTGTGAATGCTTAAATTATTTAATGGTTTTCCTTTCTGCTTATTGTTGTCTCATCTGTGATTTTTCCTATTTGTTTCCCTGTAGGGAAGGGAATAAATCTTACTGAACTGTTATGAATGATAACTTGAACAGGGAACCTGGGAACTGGTTGTTTTGTGCAATTTTCTAAGGCAGCAGTTCTTGTGCACCTGCTTGTATCTGTTTTATGATCCATAGGTTGCGCTGTGTGTTGATATATATATATGTGTGTGTAACTGTATGTTATGTGTTTAGTCGCACCCCACCCACATTGGGAACATAGTGTCGGACACCCTATTTCATGGGGAAGGGTGTTTCCTCCTAGTTACTCTCCTTCCTTCTCCCTCTTCCCTCGGCTGTGATGGTTGGAGGTGACCTTACAGTGAAGATTCTTCGGGTAAGTTTTGTTTGGTGTGTTATTATCCTAGGACTCTCCAGGAAAGTTTGTTTTCCTAGGTGTCTTCAGGATGAAGCCCGGGTGTGTGTGGGTAGGGTTGGAGGGTTACGAGGCCTAGGTGTGTACGGGCAGGGATGGATGGTTGTGAGGCCCAGGTGTGTGCGGGAAGGGATGTGTGGTTGTGAGGCCCATGTGTGTGCGGGTAGGGATGTGGATGGTTGTGAGGCCTAGGTGTGTGCAGGTAGAAAAAGCATGGTAGCATCAGGATGTTTTCCGTTAGGGTTGAGCAGCTAGCTAGAGGGGGAAATGGTGGTGAGGGGTACCCAAATTTGTTTTTCTTACTATTACCTTACTGCTTGTGTTATTTGGTGAGCGTGGACGATGAGGTGGGATGGATAGATTCCTTAATAGATGTTGTTTCTTCTGATCCTCAGAGGACTTTATAACGTCACCCCACTTGTGAACGAGAGATTTAGGTTTTCTTACTGAGTATACTTTGTAATCTCACCCTATGTTTACTTTCAGGTTTCCAAGAGGGATTCGGAGGCCGTGCGGGACATTAATAGTCCGGACGTTGGAGTTCTTGTTGGTCGTCGTTGGATTATGCTTAGCCTTTTTCCTTTGTTTTTGGGTATTGTACTTTGGAGTCCTTGTAATTTTTTCAGTTTTATTTATTATTAAAACATGCATGTAGTTTGGTTTTTTACCTTGAGTTTTCTATAATTTATGGTGTTTGTTGTTGAATCATTCTTTTTCCCAATCATGGTTAACAAACAAAGGGCAATGCCTGTCATATTTTAAAAATCTTATACCCTTGGTGCTAGTCGCCACTCCGGGGCCTACTGGAGGTGGGACTTGGGGGTCATTATCTCTCTTTTAACTTAAAGAACGAAGGGCTTGGAAATCTGCAATCCCTTCCCTCCTTTCGGTGAAGGCGGGTCATGACAGAATGGTATCAAAGGAGGTTGAGTGATAGGATGGAGTCTGGAGTTAGGCATAGTGAGGATTGAATGGGATGGTAGGGAAACAATATTAGGTGATATTGGTTCGGGAAATAGTCTAGCGAGGACCGGCTAGGACGCATGATTTTAGGGCCCCTCGTGATCCGATGCAAGGACTCTGAGCCTATCAAATGACCAAGTGATATTACATTTATTGCAGGGTAGAAACCCTAGGAAAGGTACATGCATCATACTGATCGTGTTTTTAATTTATTTGGGGCACCTTTGGGAGAAACAAAATTAATAATAATGATAATTACTTTGCTAATCGGGATTAGAAATTCTTTGTTTACCTTGCAGATATGGCACCCAGACGTTATCCATGAGTGACTCGGGCAGTTGAGGCCCAGCAGATCAAGGCAGTTGACCAGCAAGGTTTTACCAAGATGAGGAGGACGACTTGTGGAAGAGGACTCTGCGCTCCTTCTACTGACAAACCCTCGAGAAGTATGAGGGAAATGTTTCTGACTCAGTAATGGAGGGATGGCTCTAGAAGCTAGCCATCACCTTCTCTTTGATCTGTGCTCCGAGGGAGTACTGGGTTCCGTTGGCCATCAGTCAGCTTAGAGGAGTAGAGCATCTGTGGTGGACGCTTTTCATAGGAGAGAAGACAGAGGCAGTGGTTTCATGGGCCAGTTTCGAGAAGGAATTTCGTGAGGAATTCCTCTCCTCTATGGTGAAGGCTAAGAAGAGACAAGAGTTTCTCTCCCTTCAGTAGGGAAGCATGTCAGTGAGGGAGCTAGGGATCAAGTTCAATGATCTCTTGCAATTTTCCACAGATCCCTTTCTAGATGATGAGTATCGGGAAAGGCCGTTAGAGGAGGCACTCCATCCTTCTCTTCAGTACGTTGTCACTCCCTTCACTCTTACGATGTACCTAGCAGTACAGAAGAAGGCCGAGATAATACAGAGGATGCACTCAAAGGGAGGCACACCACAAGAAGGTAACCAGTTGAGTTCATCAAAGGGGAAGGCGGTCAGCAGTAGGTCTCCAGCGACAAGGCCTTCTAGGTTTCGACAAGCCGGGATTAGGCCTCATCAGTTCCAGTTCTGAGCTTCTGGACCTCACCCCTTCTCCACAAGGATAGGACAGAAGTGTTTCCCTTGTGGAGTTTTTGGGCACGTCCAGAGCAGGTGTCCGACTCGAGCTCTGCATGGTGGAGGTGGGCAGTTTCAGCACACACCTTAGCAGCATCCCTTGTCGTCGAGGCCTTTCCAGCGGCAACAGGCCCCTGGCCCTCCGAGGGACAACCTTGCAGGAGGAGACTGACACCAGAGTGTTCCTCAGGGACCTCGGCTGTGCATTGACTACCAGAGGTTGAATCAGGTGATGGTCAAGAATCGTTACCCCCTCCTGAGAATAGATGATCTTTTCAACCAGCTAAGGGGAGAAGGTTGGTTATCTAAGACTGATCTGCGGTCTAGATACCAACAGTTGAGAGTGAAGTAAGGTGATATCTCGAAGACGGATTTCAGGTGCAGATATGGCCACTTTGAGTTTGTGGTCATGCCGTTTGGAATTATGAATGAACCAGCTACATTCATGAACCTCATGAAATCTATCTTCTGGGAGTTTCTGGACCAGTTCGTTGTCGTGTTCATTGACGACATCCTTATCTACTCAAGATCAGAGGAAGATCACATTGATCATCTTACGGCAGCTTTGGGAGTCCTTCGACACCACCATCTTTATGGAAAACTTTCTAAGTGCATTTTCTTAATGCAAGAAGTACATTTACTTGGAAACATAGTGTCTTAGAAGGGAATAGTAGTAGACCAGTCAAAGGTCGAGGCAGTCGTTTCTTGGGCAGCACCCATGAATGTGGTGGAAGTTTGTAGTTTCCTGGGTTTGGCAGGTTATTACCAGAGGTTTGTGACCGACTTCTCTTGAGTTGCAGCTCCGTTGATAGCTTTGACTAGGAAGGACGAGGCCTTCTTGTAGAGCTTCCAGTGCCAAGCAGCTTTTGGCTACCTAAAAGGGAAGCTGGTTAGTGCTCCAGTACTCAGATTATCAGAGGAAGGGGTGTTGTTTCAAGTTTTCTATGATGCTTCTACCTTGGGTTGGGATGTGTGCTGATGTAGTATCATGGAGTGATCTCTTATGGGTCTAGGAAGTTACGTCCTCGTGAATGTAACTATGCCACCCATGATCTAGAGCTTGCGGTCGTGGTGTTCGCATTGAAGTTGTGGCGGTATTATCTCATCAGAGAGAGGTTTGTGGTTTTCTCAGATCACAAGAGCTTGCGTTATGTCTTTTCCCAGCGGGATCTGAACTTGCGGCAGTAGAGATGGGTTGAGTTTCTCCAAGACTACGACTTCATGATCTCTTATATTGAGGGAAAGGGTAATGTTGTGGTGGATGCCCTGAGCAGGAAATCGTAGAAGGAAGTAGTTCAGGAATCTGAAGATGCTTGGAGAGTGATGGAAGAGTTAGCGTCCATGAATTTGGATGCTAGGGTGGAAGGTGGGAGTGACTGTCTGTTTCAAATGACTGTAGATTCCTCTTTAGTGGTGCAGGTGGAAGAGTCTTAGTGGGGGGACTCGGAGGTGGAAGTGATGCGAGATTGTGTTTATCAGGGAAATGCTCCTGAGGTATGGTTGGAGGATGGTCAGCATCAGATGCTTTTATAAGGAAGGGTTTTTGTTCCAAAGATGATGTGTAAATGTGTTCTCTGTGAGTTCCATGGCTCGAATTTAGCGGTACATCCTGGGGTCTCAAAGATGTACCACGGTTTGAGGGGACAGTTTTGGTGGCCCAAGGTAAAGCTGGCGGTGGCAGAGTTTGTGGCTAAGTGCCAAGTTTGTCAGAAAGTGAAGGTTGAGCATCATTTTCCTGGAGGGTCGTTACAGACTTTAGATGTTCCCGAGTGGAAGTGTGATGACATCTTGATGGACTTAGTCACAGGGATACCTAGAGCTCAGGGAGGCAATGATCCCATCTGGGTAGCGGTGGACCGGTTGACAAAATCAGCTCATTTCTTGGCCATTAAGGAATCGAGCCCAGTGAGTACCTTATCCCATAGGTATGTCGATGAGGTGGTGCAGTTTCATGAGATTCTAAGATCTATTGTCTCTGATAGAGACACGCAGTTTTCCTCGCAAGCCTGGAGGGGATTACAGCATGCCTTTGGCACCCAACTACACCTTAGCACTGCTTTCCACCCTCAGACAAATGGGAAAACAGAACGAACGATCCAGAAGTTGGAAGACATGTTGCGGGCATGTGATTTGGATCTTGGGGGAGCATGGGTATGAAACATTCCTCTGGTGGAGTTTTCTTATAACAATAGATTCCACTCCACTATTGGCATGACACTGTTTGAGGCCTTGAATGGAAGGTCATGTCGTTCACCTGTTTGCCAGATAGAGACAAGGGAAATAGCTGTACATGGGACAGATGTGGTGCAGGGAATCACTGAGAAGGTTCAGCTCATGTGTGAGATGATGAAGGCAGCGCAGGACCCGCAGAAGTCTTATGTCGATCGTAGGAGGAGGCCCTTGGAGTTCGAGGTTGGAAATCTTGTATTCTTGAAGGTTTCCCCTCGACGTGGGCAGTGAAGGTTTGGGAAGGGGAGTAATCTCTCCCCTAGGTTCATCGGACCTTTCTAGGTTTTGGGACAAGTTGGTGAGGTGGTGTATCTTCTTGCATTGCCACCTCAGTTGGAGAAAGTTCACAACGACTTCCACATCTCCCAGATTCATCAATATCTACACGACGACTCCCACATCATCGATTGGGGAGAGTTAGATGTCCAAAAAGATGCAACCTTCATAGAATGACCAATCAACATCAAGGATCGTAAAGAGAAAGTGATTCGTGGATGAACCATCCCCTTGGTTCATGTGTTTTGGAGGCATGGTGGCATGGAGGAGAGAACATGGGAGCGGGAGGCCCAGTTACGCGTTCAGTACCCATAGCTGTTTTGACTTCCCTGTTGTTGTTGTTGTTCTACGTTTTGTTGAGATGTTTCACCTTGTGATTTAATATATGAAATGATTGTTTTGATTAACTATTAGATTATCTGTTCCCTGTTCTCTCTCTGTGTGTGTGTGTGTGTGTGTGTGAATGCGTGATGATGGAAAACCCTGACTGATAATTAGGACGCAGTAATGTGGATGCGATTAAACCTGTCCGGGTGAGTCAGTGCTGTCCAAAGCAGATAATATCCTGACATGTAGGAAGGGACTCCCTGACTCAGGTGTTGTACAGGGTGATCTTTATTCTTGTTGTGAATGTTTGTGGTTGATAACTCTAGGGGGGTTCTATTCCAGCTTTCGAACAACTCAGGGGTTTTCCCCTGAGAAGTATCTTTAGATGGTGGTTGTTTAGACCCCACTTTTCTTTTTTCTGGTTTGTTCTTATATTCTTGGGGATGAGAATTGTTTGAGAAGTATCTGATGTAATGGACCAGGGTTTTTGGGTCCATTACTTGGTGAAAATATGATGTTAGAGGTGTTCTGGGTGGTATGGAAGGCCATCCCAACTGCTCAGTGAAGCTTAAGACTCCTAACGGTAGCTCGGCCTACCGCTGGCCTCGGCCTACTGGTTACCGGTAGCTCGGCATACCAGTAGCCTTGGCCTACCGGTTACCGGTATCTCAGCTTATCGGTAGCTCGGCCTACCAGTGGCATCAGCCTATCGATTACCGGTAGCTCATCTTACCGGTAGATTGGCTTACTGGTAGCTTAGCCTACTGGTGGCCTCGGCCTGCTAGTTACCAGTAGCTCGGCTTACCGGTAGCTCGGCCTATCGGTGGCCTCGGCCTACCGGTGGCCAGCCTACCGATGGCCTAGGCATACCGGTTTCTCGTCCTACTGGTAGCCTCGACCTTCTGGTAGCTCGACATACCGGTAGCTCGTCACACCGGTAGCTCGTCCTACCGGTCGCTCGGTCTACCGGTAGCTCGAACTACTGGTTGGTCGGCCTACCGTTGGCATCAGACTACTGCTAGCTCAGCCTACCAGTGGCCGCAGCCTACCGTTATCTTGGTCTACCGGTAGACCTAGCCTACCAATGACCTCCACGGTTTTCCAGTACTGCCTCCTTTTGCGCAAATTAGTTTGAAAACCATGTTTTGACCCCATTAAAACTATTTTAAATCCCATTAATGGCGTTTAATTAAATTATATAGTGAGGTGCCCTCATTAAATGAAAAATCATGCGTTTTAGCCATGCCTTTAACCACTTTTTCATAAACGCATAGGTGTGTGTCAGTTTTAACCGCCCCAAAGGGCGGGGACCTTTTTGGTTGGGCTTGTGGGGTGGCCTAGGTGCGTGGTCAACCAACGATCCCACTTCTTCCGCGGTTTCCTGTTTTTCTCTTTGTATCTAAACCATCCAGAGAATGCTGTATCTGAGTCCTTATAACTTAAAGGCTTCTCCTCTCCCTGGGTTTCTTGTTTTCTATCACCATGCGCTCGGAGTTCCCTTCCTTCCAACGAGTTGTACCCCTGTTGCAAAGTTTTCCTTGATCGCATTCTGTGGAACTCCTACTACTCCTAATTTCCAGTTTCCACGCGAGGACTTAACATCGATCCTTGATCAATCATGTAGGTATTTTTCTCCTTCATCTCTATTTTCTATGCATCATACGGGGTGGGTATGCTTTTCTCGCTGGGGAAATTGATGAAACCGAACTTAATGAAGATAATGAACGAACCTTTAAAGAAGGAACGGGGGGGTGTGATCGATGTTCTGCTGTACTCTCTTATGTTGATATGAGTTGTGAATTACACGAGCCTATGCTCACTGAAAATAATTTCTGTTGGTGGTATTTATCTGTGCACTAATGAACCTCAGTGCTCCTGGATGTTTAAATAAACGTAACATGGAATTCGTTAATTACGTATACGCGATTAAATAAATTGAAAGCACCGGGATCAACACTTTTCTGTGATAAATCCTGTTAAAGCGCAGTGGAATTGAAACCATGGAGTGTGTTAAATCTTTTAAATCTAAAAATACCTGCAAGGGCCTACTTTGTGTTGGTGGTAGTGGTTTGGTTGTTTTCTTTCACGAGCTTAGTTGGCTGGGGGTGATATGGGTGGGCATGGGATCCCTTATTGTTATACTTTTGCTAGTTGTGAATCTGAGGCTGTGTGGTTGCTCTGTTGTGACACAAATTCAGGTAGGATCCTCTGTTGATGAGAAACCATTGGCTCCTGTATTTGGGGGACATGGGGCTGTGTCTCGGGGTTTGTTTTGTTTCCATTACTTTAAGGGATCTCACTTGATCCCTAGTTTTTGTGAATTTACAAGAGAACCGGGTGTGAATGCTTAAATTACCTAATGGTTTTCCTTCCTGCTTCTTGTTGTATCATTTGTGATTGTGCCTGTTAGTTGCCCAGTAGGTAAGGGAATAACTCTTACTGAACTGTTATTAATTATAACTTAAATAGGGAAACTGAGAACTAGTTGTTGTGTGCCATTTTCTGAGGCAACAGTGCTTGTGCACCTGCTTATATCTGTTTTTGGAACTATAGGTTGGGGTGTTTGTTGATAAATATATATATATGTGTGTGTGTGTGTGTGTAACTGTATGTTATGTGTTTATATGCTCCCCACCCACGTTGGGCACATAGTGTCGGACACCCCATTTCTTGGGGAAGGGTGTTTCCCCCTAGTTACTCTCCTTCCTGCTCCCTCTTCCCTCAGTTGTGATGGTTGGAGGCGACCTTACACCCAAGATCCTTAGGGTAGGTTTCGTTTGGATTTGTTGTTAGCCCAGGACTCTTCGGGAAGGTTTGTTTTCCTAGGTGTATTAGGGATGAGGACCAGGTGTGTGGGGGAGGGATGGATGGTTGTGAGGTCCAGGTGTGCGCGGGCAGGGATGGATGGTTGTGAGGCCCATGTTTGTGCGGGTTGGGATGTGTGGTTGTGAGGCCCAGGTGTGTGTGGGCAGAGATGTGGATGGTTGTGAGGCCCAGGTGTGTGAGGGAAGGAAGAGCACGGTAGCATCAATACATTTTCCATTAGGGATCAGCAGCTAGATAGAGGGGGAAATAGTGGTGTGGGGTACCCAAATGTTTTATTCTTACTATTACCATACTGCTTGTGTTATTTGGTGAGTGTGGCCGGTGAGGTGGGATGGACAGATTCCTTAATATATGTTGTTTCTTCTGCTTCTCATGGGACATTAGGACGTCACCCCACTTGTGCACGTGATCTTTAGGTTTTCCTACTGAGTATAATTTGTATGATCACCCTATGTTTACTTTCAGTTTTCCAGGAGTGCTTCGGAGGCTGTCCGGGACCTTACTAGTCTGGACGTTGGAGTTGCTGTTGGTTGTTGTTGGATTCTGCTTTGCCTTTTTTCCTTTCTTGTTGGGTATTTTACTTTGGAGTCCTTGTACTTTGTTCAGTTTTATTTATCATTAAAACATGCATGTAGTTTGGTTTTTACCTTGAGTTTTATATACTTGGGGGTGTTTTTTGTTGACTCATTCTTTCTCCCAATCTTGGTTAACAAAAAAAAGGGCAATGCCTCTGATATTGTGAAAATGTTATACCCTTGGTGATAGTCGCCACTCCGGGGCCTACTAGAGGTAGGACTCAGGGGTCATTATCTCTCCTTCAACATAAATAAGGAAGGGCTAGGCAATCTGTTGTCCCTTCCCTCCTTTCAGTAAAGGCGGGTCGTGAAAGTATGGATGGATGGGTACCCACTCTTTTTCGCTCTCTCTTCTAAGCGAGGTATATATTTCATAGGATGTGATGGATATAAGTGTATTAGTGCATTAGATTTTGGTTTTGGTATCCAAGGTGTATTCATGATGAATTTTCATTTTCTTTCCGGGGTTTGTTTAGGATGAGTTGTGATGTGATGACCTAGGTTTCTTCGATATGAGTTGTTATGTTCTTTCCCAAGTGTCTTCAGGATGAGATGTAATGAGATGTGATATGATTTTTGTGTTTTGAGGCCTAGGTGTGTGCAGTTGGGATGTTTTGTGAGGCTTAGGTATGTGCGAGAGGGATGTGTTGAAAGGACAAGGTGTGTGCAGGCTAGATGTGATGTGGTATACGGATGGGATGAGAGCACCATGACGTATGATATTGGGAAAGAGAAAAATACCAATGGTAAATTGGTTCTGGGTACCCTATCATTGATTGGATTTAATTTATATTTTATTAAATGACTTTCATTACTGGGTGAGTGTTCCTTGTTGAGGCTGGGATGGTTAGTATACCTTGATAGGTGTTGTTTGGTTATTCTATTTTCTCAGAGGGGAATTAGTACGCTTCTTTCACATGTGCATGAGTGACTTTGGGTTTCCTACTGAGTATAATTGTATGATCACCCTATGTATATAAAACTATTTTCATGTTTCTAGGAGGATTGTGTGGACCGTGCTTGGTGTTACTAGCTTAGGCCTTGGGACAATTTTTGTATCACTGCTTCAGTTTTATATTTTGGGTATTTACTTTGGAGACTTTATTGTTTTTTTATCAATTCTATTTAAACATGAATTGTGGGATGGTCTTTAGGTTCCTTCATATATATATATATATATATATATATATGTCTTGGAGTTCCTTTGGATGAATTATCCTATGTCCCAATCTTGATTTATTATAAAGTGTAATGTATCCTATCTTGTGAGTTTTATACACCCTTGGTGCTAGTCACCAAGCTAGGACCTACGGGAGGTGGGACTCAGGGGGGTCATTATCTCTCTCCGCTCATTGTGGTTTCATTGGAGGGAGGGGGTCATGATAGAGTTTTATCAGAGGTGATGGTTTAGAGTTAGGATAATGTTTTGAGTTAGGTACAATGAGGATTTTATGGGGTGGTATGGAAATACTTCCAGTTTACCTTGGCGCATGACAGAAGCCAATAACACTGGCTAGGACATGAGATTTTTGGGACTCCATGATCAATCACATGGAATCTAATCCAATTTAATTACCAGGTGAGATGGAACTACTTATATGTTAGAGACCTAGGATAGGTACATGCATCATAATTATTGTGTTCTTTTTTGAATTAGGTTGTCTGGTAAAATTTGGAATGGATAAAAAGATGAATTAAATGGGTTAAAAATTCATAATTAAAATATATACTACTCAGGATTAGGAAATCCTAATTTATCTTTTATCTATGGCACGTGGTAATTGTCTGCATGTACCTCATGTAGTTCAGGTTCAACTGGATGATCTGGTTGATCCTTATAGGGTTAATCTAATTGAGGAGGAGGATCAGTGTAAGAGGATATTGCATGCTTTCTTATGACAAGATTTGGGGATGTATGAGGGAAGTGTTTTAGACCTGGAGACCGAGATCTAGATGGTGGATCTTGAGATTGATTACAGTTTGATCGGGGGCCCAATGGAGTATTGGGTTCCATTTAGTCACATTCTAGGAGTTGTGCGTCAGTGGTGGATGTTGTATCTGGGAGAGTGGAAGGAGAAAGATGTTTTGTGGGCCAACATCTAGAAGGTTTTCTGGGTAGATTTACTTAATTCTACCATGAAGTCAGTAAATAAGAAAGAGATTGTTTATATTTAGAAGGATATAATTTCCCTGTGGGATCCAGGAATCCTATTCGAGGACCTTCTTCATTTTTAACCAGATATCTTTCTAGATGAGGAGTCTCACGTGAGATTTCTTGAGGAGGAACTCTATCCATATATCTGGTATGCAGTTACTCCTTTTAAGATTCAAACATATCTGGAGGTTCATAAGAATAAATAATATTTCTATAAGATGCACTAGGGAGGAGGTACACCACAATATGAGATCTATTAGGGTTATTTAAGGGGAAAAGTTGTCAATGAAATGTCTCAGGCACCAGGATCTTTGAGGTTCTGATCGGTATGGAGTAAACCTCAGTAGTTTTCATTCTGGCCTTCTGGTACCATTGGTTTCTATTCATTTCTTGAGAGCTTTGTGGAAGTGTGTTATAGTTGTGGGGTTCATGGATATCTCTAGATCCTGTGCCCAATGGTTCCCCCTAATTTTTTTGGTGGAGGTGAAAAGGTCCAGTGCTAGCCTCAGAAGTAGTTTCTAGTGATCCTTTTTTAGTAGTACAGACAACATGTTTTTGGTATTCTAAGGGTATATGGAGAAGGTAGAGGCCGACCTCAGTATGTTCTTCAGGTTTAGGGACTGCACCTCGAGAATAGACATGAAGGTGGTCATTAGCAGATAGGCAGATGATCTAAGCATGGTCAGTTGTACATAGTGAAAGTAGTAGTTCTAGAGGGGACAAAGATCATCTGAGGTACAATCAGATTTTTAGTACCCTTGTTTGTACCTTGATTGAATCAAGATATTATGACTCCTTTGTTACACCCTCTATATAACATGCTCTCAGACTACATGTAGCGAGGCTTCTTGTACCCATGGTATTGAGAATGCCAGTCTAAGGCTAGACCAGTTTGTTTGATGTATACTAGAGGTGTTGACTGATGATGGGGCCGCATCAGTCCCATGAGGATATTGTCTTATTATATATGTAGCCATATGATGTTATTATCAGCATCACCTAGTTGTATTATGTACATGCTGCTATAGGATGCTTCTATAGGAGAGTCATGTTTTCGGATGTGGATGGCCAGCGTATGGTTTTCATTCATGAGAAGACATGTCTAGTGGGAATATGGAATGTGAAGCCCATTATTTTCTTTTTGGTTCTGTTTTTAGTGAAATCGGTGGATGTTAAGATGGTAGAGATTCATAGGATTGTTGGGGAGTTATTATTTTTTCCTTAATAAGGTTTTGATGATACCCCTTCAATGTGATGTCATGTTTAGGATAAACCTACTGGCAGGTGATTCTCATATTTCAATGTATTCTTATCGAATGAAAACTTTTTAGTTGTGGGGGTTGATGATTCATATAGATGATCTGATGTAGAAGGGTTTTATCCTTCCTAGTGTGTTAGCGTGGGGTGTACCAGTGTTGTTCGCAAAGAAGGTGGATGGTTGTATGAGGTTATGTTTAGACTATCAGAGGTTGAATCAAGTCATGGTGAAGAACATTTATGCTTTTCCAAGGACATATGATCGTTCTGACCAGATGAGAGGGGTGATTTAGTTTTCTAATATAAATCTATAGTTTGGATATCATCATTTGAGGGAGAAGAATGGAGATATCCTTAAGGCTGCCTTTAGATGTAGGTATGGGCATTTAGACTTTATAGTCATGATATTTGGTGTTGCGAATGCACTAGCCGTGTTCATGGGGATTTTGAACTCCTTGTTCCATGAGTTCTTGGATTGGTTGGTCATCATATTCATTAATGATATCTTGATCTACTCTAAGTCATATGAGAATCATATTGAGCATCTCAGAGCTATCTTTCCTGTTATTTGATTCCAACAACTCTATGGTAAGATGTCCAAGTGTATGTTTTGAACAAAGGAGGTGCATTTCCTTGGGCATGTGGTGTCTCAGAAGGGTGTGAAAATAGATCTTCCGAAGTTTGATGTTGATGTTTCTTTGGAAATACCAACAGAAAATGTAGAGCCAACGAGCCCGTACCCGAATGGTAAGGGCTACTACTTGGCATCCAAGAGTCCCGAGTTCAAAACCGGGTGGAGGCATTTTTCTGGGTACTTTAGAAGTACGGTAGTAGTACTGTAGCAGTCACTGCAGTAGTAGTGTAGCAGTTACTATTCGGTATTGTAGCAGTCGGAAATATTCACCCGATTGGGGCATTCGGGCCACTGGTTTGGGCCTACGGGTCTCTAGGGCCTTCAGGTCATCAAAGGCCTTCGGACCACAGGGCCTTCTGGTCACGTAGACCATGGAGTAGCCCAGTTCACACAGAACATGCCCTAGAACAGGATCAGAGCAAGAAGAGTAGCAGCCACCAGATGCAGAGCTAACCAAATTGGAAGAATGAGAGGGTATGGCAGCCGCCATCAGAACCAGGCACCGTGCAGCTTTGTACGGGGCAATGCTAGCCGATAAACAACGCAAGGTGGGGAGCTAAGGTGATCAATGATGTAAGACGCTGGGGAGGGGTAGTTCTAGTGGGATGGGCCTACGGGTCATGTAATGGGCATGGTATGCCTCTAGGCCTTTGGGTCATGTATTGCGGGTCATGTCATGCCTTGTGCCTTGGTCCTACAGGTCATGTACGGGTTCCCCTTCAACCATTAAAAGGGGGATTATCTATAATAAAACAAAAAAATAAGGCCTTCGGGCCATTCAGACCCAAGGAAAATGTAGAGGTTCACAGTTTCCTTGGTATCGTAGGGTATTATAGGAGGATTTTACTTCATTTATCTTGAGAATTATCCCCACTTAAATCTTTTACTAGAAAGTACCAATCTTTTGTGTGGAGTGATAAGTTCCCAGAAGCATTCAGTTAGCTGAAGGGGGAGTTTGTTAGTGCCCCAGTGCTTCAATTACTGAGGAAATAGTAATGTTTGAGGGTTTTTATGATGCTTCTCATTTGGGATTAGGGTGAATCTTGATTTAATAGGTGTAAATTCTATATTATGGGTCTAGGAAAATACAACCCCATGAGAATAACTACACCACCCATGATCTAGAGATATTAGCATCCATGTTTGCGCTAAAGTTTTGGCAACATTACCTCATTAGGAAGAGCTTTGTTGCCTTTACAGATCATTTGAGATTAAGGTATAATTTTCCCATTATGATTTGAACTTCTATCAATGGAGGTATATAATGTTTCTTTAGTATTAGGATTTTAAAATCACTTACACCTCAAGACAGGGGATTTTTTTGGTCGATTATTTGAGTAGAAAGTCATAGAAGGATGTTGTCTTAGAATCTGGGGAGGCTTAGAGAGAAAAAACACCACAAGTTTTGACACATTTATATTGTGGGGTGTGGAAAAAAATTATTTACTAAGTTAAAATATTTTATAGAGGTTAACCTATGTTTTCTCGAGAGAGGAGCACACAACAATCATGTTTGTCACTTTGTTTTTAAATTTGTTTGGTTTAGAAATTGAGAGAAATGAAATAAAAGGAAAAAATTAAGTAATGTATGGAAAAAAATTGAAATATAATGTGATTTAAAATATTAATATAAATTGGGTGATTGGGTCAGGATTGGATTTCCAATTGCAATGTTATTATAGTACAATTTTATCCATTTCTCTTCTTCTAAGAAGATTAAAGTGAGATTCCAAAATCGCTTCCTCTCGCTTATTTGGTCAATGGTGTTGGTGAGATTAATGATTAACAAGATTTTATTTTGGACTAATATTATTCACTTTTCTAAATATTATCAACGAATAATTTCAATTAATTTAGGCAATTCATGATCAGGTCTTGTTTATCCCAAATAATCTTGAATTTGCACTACAACTCTCACACATATTGACAATCACCAATTACTTAAACACTAAGCTCTAATCTATTCCATCATATATAGATTAGAACCTAATGAGGGAGATAATTTCTATAAAATAAATAATTAATAACAACAGAATATAAAATCTTATATAATCACATAAGATAATATGAACTATTATTTCAAATTGAAACCAACATTACAGAATAGAGAAAATAGTTTATAACTTAAAGAGCATGAAATAAAACATTAAAAAATGTAAATCCTAACCTTACCCAATATCTAATAATATTTACACCACCATGTTAAGGTTTATTAAGAAGAAGGGGGAAGAAGAAGGCATTACAATACTGAAATGAAATAAAAGAGGGAAAACGAACATAAACATTTCATCCAAAATATTTCCACTATAAATTTAGCTTTGGTTAATCCATAATATCATCGAATCATGTTGAGGTACCTTTTTATAGGAGGTGAGTAATGGACTTTTCCATCTTCCCATGATGTTTCAAGGAATTTGGGCTGTTTTGAATGAGTTATGAATGAATTAGTAGACCTGACTTTTTATTGTCACCAATCAGTATTCCACCAACCATACTTTGACCAGTTTTATGGTGGCCTAAATCAAACAATTTCTCCATGAATTTAATTTAAATCTACCTGGGTGAGGTTTCTTTCGAACCCAATTGTAATCATCCCATTTGGTAGTTGGTATCCTGAGATATAGATTACTGAATGAGTCCTGGTCTATTCTGTTGGCCAGAATAAGTTTTCATATTGACTGATTTTGTTTGGCCTGTTGGAGTTCGAATTGGCACATAGTCTAGAAGAAACTTTTGTAAAAAAATAACAATATATTCCTAAAAAAGGAATCACATTAATTAGATCACAATTATAGGATTTATTCTTTAAATACAGTGGCATTATAAAACTATTAAATGTCCAAAATTAACCAATTTTCACACTTAAGCTCAAAACTCACCAAAAGACATAAAATGATACAAATAAGATCAAATTTATTAATGATAATGGATTTAATAATTTTAAAAAATATGTAGAAATATGAAAATATGAGCTTTGTCAATTCCCCACACTTAGTACTTGGACTCTTGGACAAGTAAACATCGATATAAAATCAAACAAAATTTTTAAACACATATCCTTAATATCCAAAAAATTAATTAACATGAAATAAAAGATATCAAGCCTCATAAAAAATGATTATTCAAGTTATCAATTCAGTTCATTAAATATATTTCCTCTTTATTTCTTCTCCCATGTACACAAAACATTTACCTAACATGCATTTTCTCTCATCACACAAATATCAATTTTTCAACAATGTCTTTCTCATACAATACTCATGAAAGGGTCACCAAAGGTTTGATAAATTCCTATATCTTTACCCGATATGAGTCAAGGACATATATTTATTATGAGTACTTTTCAGGGTTGTTTTGTGGCTTTCGGTTGGTAGGATTTTTATGTGAAAAATTATGAGGTATAATAAAGATTGCATAGCTCTTTTTGATGAAAAATTGCATTATTCTAATTTTAACTCAAGTATGGTCTCATCATTACTCCACTTTGTAGTAAATCAGCTCCATAATCATGAAAAATCACAGAAATTTCACACCATTCATCATTTCATCAAAAAACATTTCAATCATCTCATACATGAATTTTCATAAAATCTCCAGATAGACATAACTTTTTTTCTTTCATTAGAAGCTCCAGAAAGGCACAACTTCTCATACATGAAGTCTAAAGATAAGGTGAATATTTCAAAAAAATTATTTTTTTCAGATGTAATAACATCTCTTCAAAATTTTATTTCCCACCTAATGTATCACCAAATTAGGTAGCACAATATAAGACAACTTCCCTCCACACATAAGTTTAACTAGATTATGCAATTTCACTTCAAGAGCAGGTTGGATAGGGAAAATAGGCTTATGATGTGGCTATCATAATAGGCTGTTCAAGGATTCTAATGGATACAAGGATTAAATTATCATGTTATGAAATACTGAAAATGATTATTATAAAAGAGGGTTTTAAAACCAAAGAAATGCCTCAATCATTTAAAACACATGTACCTCAAACCCTCAAGTTTTGATATGACCAAATCAAATTCTATTTAAATAAAGCATGGTATGGTTCTCTCAATAAATGAGGTGAATAAAAATAATATCAAAAAAATGTTTTAGAAGCCTCACAGGAAATTGATTTCAATGATAAATACAATTAATTGTGGAATGTGATTCAAAAATCAGTAGACATTTCATTAAATTTATAAATATTTGAACTTGAAACAAAGTCAATTTCAATATCTATTTAAGCACTGTTTCATGGAATAAATTGTTTCACACATTGACTTGGGTTTCAAAAATGTAAATGATAATCATTTCCACTAAAATGTTTTAAGAAACAAACTAATATTTGAAAATCACACAATTTTGTTTTTCAAAAAAAGAAAAAAGAAAGAGTTGAAAATACTAAACTATAAAGTTTCCCACCCCCACACATAAATAATGAAGTTTTATAAATTAATTGAAGTAAATTTAACATTTAAGAATATTTTAAAGTGAATTACAACAGGAAAGAATGTGTTAAATAGTGGTACAAGCGGACTTATAGGTAGTGCATTATTTATTTAAGCTCTTATGTACTGCACATATGAAATCCTACAACCAAAGGTAGATAATAAAATAAAATTAATTTATTGAAATAAAATTAAATTAGAAATAGATTGATAAAAGAAGGATAGATCTTGGTTTGATCCCCAAAGTGGGCCCTAGGTTTTGACTACCTCCAAATGGGTAGTTTCGGCTGGTTATCCTTAATCTGACGGTGGGTTTAGTTTCTTTGAGATGAACCACCAACACTTCTTCTTTCCATATTGAACTTCTTCCTTTTTTAGGACTATATGGATATTTTAAACCAAATCCACCAACATGAAAATGAGATGAATCTTGTATGCTGGGGTTAGGATAAAGAACGAGTCCCCATCTTTATTAGTTTCCACTTTCCCAATCTATCCTTCATTCTAAAATAGTTTCTCAAAGTATGCTACATCAAAAGAATAGTTAAAGGGAAAATTAGAGTGTAATTCTATTTGAATAAAATTACAATATGATGAATCAAAATAAAATTCTTCCCTTTATAAGTATGCATATTGTGTATATATTTCCTCATGGTAATCCACTTTTGTCTCCGCTTTAAATTCCTCCAATAAGAATTTATCTAGTTTAGGGAGCCCCATATGTTCCTTATTATGTGTATCTTCTTTTTCATCCTTATCCACCAAGATAATACAATTGTTGGCCAAATTAGAAAATTTATAACAAGGGGAGGTAATACTCAATTTAGATTTAATAAAATCATAATGAAAAGATTCTTTGAATATATTATCTCCCTGAGTTTTTTCAGTATCAAATTATTATTTAATTGGAGGTTCCTCTTGTAGTTAAATTTCACAAGAGAACGGTAATTAGTCAGCCTCCTTCATTTTTTCTTTAAATTCCACCATTTTGGTGGTGTCTTCCTCAAATGGTTATATTTCTTCTACTTTTTAAGGAATATGTGGATCAAGTAGTTCTTCACACTCATTCTATAATCCATCTAGATCTTTTTGATGTCCCACATGTACCTAAATATGAAATTCTTCTTTCTTGGAATCTTCAAGTTCGTGCTTAGGTTGTGGTTTTTCCATTAATGCACTGACATATTCGAATGAAAGTTCTACTTTGTTATATTGTTTTTATATGTAATATATAAGTTCTTGCAGCTGAAATATATTATAACCAAACTCATCTTCTTGTTCCTCTTGTGGGTAATTTTTCCATGAATAAAATATATGATCACTTGAAAACATCATAAAAAATTATTTTTTGATTTTATTTTTAATTGAAAAATGTTTAATATTAATTATTAGATTGTGGGACTGCCTCCCAGAAAATGGAACAATTTTTTGACACGTTCCTTTCATGGGGGTTGGAAAAACATTTATTTATATGTTAAAATATAGTATAATGGTTAACCAAAGTTTTCTCTAGAGAGGATTGCACAACAATCGTGTTTGTCACTTTGTTTTTGAATTTGTTTGGAATAGAAATTGAGTGAAATGAAAAAAAGGAATAAATTCAGTAATGTATGGAAACAATTTAAATATAATGTTATTTAAAATAGTAATATAAATTTGGTGATCAGGTTAGGATTAGATTTCCAATTTCACTATTATCATAGTTTGATTTTATCTATTTCTCTTATGCTAAGACGATTAAAGTGAGATTCCACAATCACTTCCTCTCACTTATATAGTCAATGGTGTTGGTGAGAGTAAAACATAACAAGATCTTATTTTGGTCTACAATCTTCACTTTTGATAGAGAGTTGCAGCTAACACTTTCAATTAATTTAATCAATTCTCGATCGGGTCTTGTTTATCCCAAGCAATCTTGAATATGCACTACAACTCTCACACATATTGACAATCTCCAAGTACTTCAACACTAAGTTCTGATCTATTCAATCATATATAGAAAAAAAGCTAGTGAGGGAGATAATTTCAATTAAATAAAGCAATAATAACAACATAATATAAAATCAAATACAATCACATAAGATAATATAAACTATTATTACAAATTGAAACCAACATTACAGAATAGAGATAACATTTTATAACATAAAGAGTGTGAAATTAAACATTAAAAAATAGAAATCCTAACCTTCCCAAATCACTCATAATATTTTCCCCACCATGGTAAGGGTAATTTAAAAGAAGGGTGACGAATAAGGCATTGCAAAAATAAAACTAAATAAAAGAGGGAAAAAGAAGTACATGAACATTTCCTCCAGAATCTTTCCACCAAAAGTTAATCTTTGTTTAATCCACCCTCTAATCTAGTCATGATAGGGTAACTTATTATAGTAGTTTATTAATGTATTTTTACATCTACCCATGAAGTTTCAAGGCATTTGGATCCATGTTGAATGAGTTATGGCCAAACTACTAGACCTGACTTTTTTTAGCGGCCAATCACAATTCCACCAACCCTACTTTGACTAGTTTAATGGCGAATTCATCAAATTATTTCTCCCTATAATTTAATATAAAGATTCCATGGTGAGTTTTCTTTCATACCCATCTGGAATAACCCCATTTGGTAGTTGGTAGCCAGAGATATGTATCTTTGAATGAGTCATGGTCTATTCTGCCTGCCAGAATAAGTGTTCATATTTGATTGATTTTTTTGGCTTGTTAGAGTTAGAATTGGCACTCCTTGTAGAAGAACATTTTGTAGAAAATTAATAATTTAATCCTAAAAAAAGGAATCACATTAATTAGATCACAATTTTAGGATTTATGCTTTAAATACAGAGGCATCATACAACTGTTAAATGTCCAAAATTAACCAATTTTCACACTTAAGCTCAAAACTCACCAAAAGTCATAAAATGATGAAAATAAGATCAAATTTATTAATTATAAGGTATTGAATCATTTAAAAAAAACATTTAGAAATATGAAAATATGATCTCTGTCAATGGCGGTAGATGCTTTTTATTTCATATGACATTGTCGTCTTCTATGATGTAGAAGGTCGAGGAGTCTCAATGGTGAGGCTCAGATGACGAGGCGATTCAAGATCATGTTTTCCATGGTAATGCTCTAGAGGGACGGTCAGAGGATATACATAACTTGATGTTGTTTTTTGGTGGCTTCTTGATCTGGTGGAAATGAACAATGGAGCCCTTTATGAGTTTCATAGATCACCTTTGGTGGTAAATCTAGGAATTCATAAAATGTACTTTGGCTTGAGGGATCATTTTTGGTGGCTAAGAATGAAACAAGAAGTGGCTGAGTTTGTGGAAAAGTGCTTGGTTTCCATTAATTAAAGGATAAGAATCATGTTCATGATGGTTTATTTTATCCCTTGGAAGTTACTAAGTAAAAATGGGATGAAATCTCAACGGATTTCATCATAGGGTTACCTAGAGATCAGGGAGGTTGTGATGCTATTTGGGTTTTTGTGGATCAGTTGATGAAATCGGACCACTAATTAGAGTTCAAGGAGTCAGGTGCAATAGATGATTTGTCTAAGAGGTATGTAGAATATTTGGTGAGGTATCATTGAGTTTTCTGGTGAATTTTCTCATATCTGGAAACATGTTTTTCCTTATGAGTCTATATGGGATTGAAACATGCATTTGGAACTCAGTTACACCTCAACACTACTTTCCACCCTCATAAATATAGTCAGATGGAACAGACTATCCAGATGTTAGATGATATATTGCAGAAATTCATGTTTGACTTTTTTTTGGATCATGAGTACAACATCTACATATGGTAGAGTTTTCATATAATAACAGTTATCACTCTAGCATTAGAATGGACCCATTTGGGTCTTTGTATGGGAGACTGTGTCATTTACTATTATATTGGATGGAGGTTGGGGAGACAATAGTTCTTGGTCCTGATGTGATGCAGATCATCAAAGGGAATGTTTTTATCGTTCATGATATGATGAAAGATGTGCAAACCCAGAAGTAATCTTATGATGATCCAAGAAAGACACCCTTTGTGTTCAAGGTTGGGAACCACATGTTATTAAAGGTTTTCCCCTGGAATGGGTAGAAGAGGTTTGTAAGAGGGATAATGCTTTCTCCAAGGATATTTGGAAACTTTGAGTTGTTGGGGGGAGTTGACGAAGTGGAATATTGGTTGCATTTACATTGTAGTTGGAGAAGATCCAAGATGTCTTCCATGTTTCATATCTTCTTCAGAACCATCATGATGACTCCCATTCCATTGACTAGGGAGAGTTATATATCAAGGATGAGAAGACATTTTTGGTGCGACCAGTTGAGATACATGATCTTCAGGAGAAAGATATTCATAGATGAACCATTTCATTGGTTTGTGTTTTGTGGAGGTATGGTGTCTAGGAGGAGAGTAATTTGGAGTGAGAGACATGGATGTGTTCCAAGTACCCATAGTTTTTTTGAGTTTTTCATTTTGTTTTTCCACCTTTTTATATAATATTTGGATACTTTTTTATGATATAAACCATTTTCCTTTTTTTGTGATGTGTGTGGAGTGATGTGTGGTATGGTCCTGACATATGAAAAGGGGAGGACCAAATTACTAATCAATACACATTAACTGTGATGCAATTAAACCCATACAGGTGAGTCAGTGCCACCCATAGTGGATAATATCTTGACATGGAGGATGGAATTCTATGATTCGTGTGTTCAGGAAAATAAAGTTCATTGGTTATAGCTATTATTGGTTTAGGATGCGTGGAGGTTGAGATGCTTGTGTGGTGGTTATGTGGTAGTGTGGTTGTGTGAGAGGGGGTGTCTTGAGGTTGTGGTAACATGGAGGTGAAATATGTTTATGGCCTTTTAGGTTAGCGTGTTTCGATTGTGGTATCATTTGAGGTATGATAAGATCCTTGAAAGACACCTCACATGTTGGTTTTTCAGACCCCTTTTCTTCTGGTCTTGATTTTGGATTCTCGAGGGAGGGAATCATTTGATAGGTATCTGATGTAACAGTTCATGATTTCCTGGTCTGTTACTTTTCTAGTTTTGGTTTTTTGAGTTGTTCGAAGTAGGATCTAAGGTATTATGGAGAATTATGATTGCTAAAGGATAAAAAAAAGGTTATTAGACATCATTTAAGTGAATTAAATAATGTAAAATTTAGTTTCACAGCTTTTCTATAAGGTTTCACGACATGTACTAATTTTACATGTTGTGAAAGAGGGTTTTATGACATGTAATATTACAGGGTTTAAAAATAAATAATAAAATGAATAGGTGTCATGTTTTTTTAGAAAAACCCAATATAAAGGTATAACATGACATGAAAGGGGATTATATGTTGTTTAATACCCTGATCAAGTGCAGTTCTAAAATTATTTTCTGACCAAACCATTACTCTTTCAGCCATGAATTCTCCTTCCTCTCATTTGGGGAGAACCCTAAGCACCCTGAGGTGTTCCTAGATCCCTATTCCTCTGTCTTTGATCCATTGATCCTACTGGTTGTTCATTGGTTATCCTTTATCGATTCATAGTGAGTTTTCTTCTTGATGTCCCATGTTTTCTTCTATTTTTCTCCTAGGGATCCAATGTGGTTGTGTTTCATTGGGTTGTGGTTTGTTTGGGTTGTGTTTTTGACCATATTTGGTGTGGTTTGGGTTGATCTTTTGTTCCTCAGGGTGAAGTTTTAGTCTCCGAGTGGTTTTTTCTTTGCTCTGCAGTGTGAAGCAAGTTATAAATCACCATGAGGTAAGATTTCCCTAGTTTCTCCTTATTCTTTATCATGAAGGAGGGGTTTCCTTTTGTTTACCTATGATATATGGTTGTTCTTGAATAATTTATGATTAATAACTTGGATAATATGAAATTTAATGGTTAAGGGGTTTGGTCACATGTTTTTACAACTTTATTGTTATTGTGATGTAAGGGATTTTACAGGATAAATGCCCCTCTAAAAATGTGGTCATTGGTGATTTTGATTGTGCTGTTTAACATGTGTTGTGGAACAATTTTTGTGAGTGATTGTTTTGATATAAACTTAAACGGAAAATGTTTAATTACTTATACTTGGATAATGAAATGGTTACCCCGTGATTTTGGTTTGTGTGATATCTACCCAAAGAATTAAATTGGAATGTTATAAAATCCCCTTTGTAAATAAAAAAAATGATCTTGATGTGTTGTGATGTGGGTTTTTGGGGATTGTGGGGTTGATGGTTTGTTTGACCACGCTTTTGGGGAATTTAGGGTTTGGTTTGTTTGTCCGTTCTTCTAGAATAATGATATGTTTGTTTGTTTGGATGTGCTCATGTGGCAGCAAGGGTATGGTTTGTTTGGATGTGCTTGTGGGATGATGATGTGATAATTGTTTGGCCGTGATTTTCTGGTGGAAATTTTAAAACATGTTTTGAACATTGTGAAATGTGTTTTTGTTTTACTAGATGTACAAGTAGTGATGAAATAAATAAATGATTTTTAATAATGTTTGAATGTCTTGGGTTGGTTGGTTAATGAGATAAAAGTGGTTAATGGAATATAATGATATATTGTGTGATCAAAGGTGGTTGATGCTAAATCCTGAAATTAATTGGTCTTTTACAAATAGTAAATATGAAGCCACTTGTTAGGGATCTTTACCTTCTAAAATGACTGTTGCATATACAAATAATTCATTTAGTAGTAGCAGAAAAAGTGACGGTGATGTGAATTGGTTATTTGGTTGTAAACCCATAGGTTGGGATTCTGTGATTTTCCCTATATATATGTATAGACTATAAATTCTTGTGATTTATACATGCACACCACCCACATTGATCAGTATGTGTCAAGCACCCACAAAGTCACACAGGGGTGTTTTTACCAACATCTGGTGAGGAGTACAAATGGGTGTGTACCCATTATTTTCTACTCTATCTTACATGATCGGTATGAATTGCATAATCTATGATGGTAGGAATTGTTTTACTCCATTAGATGGTGGTTTTGGTATCCCAACTATCTTTAGGATGAATTGTGATGTGCTTTCCTAGGTATATTTGGGATTAGTTGTGATGTGTTGCCCTAGGTGTCTTTGAGATGATTTGTGATATACTTTCCATCGTGTCTTTAGTATGAGATGTGATGAGATGTGATATTATGTACTATTTTTAAGGGCCCATGTGTGTGTGGGTGGGATGTGTTGTGATTAACATTTTTTATGGTAGGGAAGTGATGTGGTATATATAAGGGATGAGAGCGACATGATGTACAATATTGTCCTAGAGCGGCATACCAGTTGGAAAGTGGTGTGGGGTACCCTATCATTGATGTGATTTAACTTATATTATATTAATTGACATGCATTACTTTTTAAAGTGTGCCTTGGTATGGTTGGGATAGTTAGTATACCTTGATAGGTTCTGTTTGGTTTTTATGTATTCTTAGAGGGGCATTAGTACGCTTCATTCACATGTGCATGAGAGACATTAGTTTTCGTACCAAGTATTGATGTATTTCCATCCAAAATATATAAAATATTTTTTCGGTTTCTAGGATCATTATGTTTTCCATGTTGGGTGTTTCAATAAAATCCCTTAACACTATTGATGATTCAATGGTCTAGCTTTACATTTCGGTATTTACTTTGGAGACTTTTTTTGTATATCAATTCTATTTAAACATGCATTGAGGGATGATAATTGGGTTTCCTTATATATATATATATATATATATATATATATATATCTTAGAGTTATTGTGGATGATTCATCTTATCTTCAAATATTTTTTTCTAATAAAGTGTAATGCCTCCCAACTTGTGAGATTTATACACCCTTGGTGTTAGTTTCCAACCCAAGGTCTATTAGAGGTGGGACTTGGGGGTCATTATCTCTCTCCCCTCATTACAGTATCTTTGGATAGAGGGGTCATGAAAAAGGGTAAAAAATGTGTTATTATAGAGATTTAGATATTATAAACTCTAAATATTTCAATATAATAGATTTTAGAAATAGGTTTAGGCCATTTTTGCCCTTGTATTTTTAGTTTAACCCCCAATACCTATTTTTACCTGGACCATGACAATTTTTTTACCATTTGTACTACTCATTATGGTAAAAAATTATGTTGAACTTATTAGATAATATAAATTATTTTCATTCCAAATATAGAATCCATTTTTCAAAATTCCATTCACATAACTGATAAAATATAATTTAAAATTAATCTCTCATATACGAAGAGGAAGTGATCTTTCAAAGAGAAAATATTCAAATGTTTACAAAGTTTTTATATAAAAATTCAATAGGAAAATGATTAAAATGACTTAAATTTTATTAATAGAAATGTAATTGAACTAATTATACTCTAAAAAAATTTAAAATATAATTTTACTACATGAATTATTTAAATTAATGTGATTTTTTTAAAAAAATATAGTATTTTTCACTCTTCAATGAAAAATGAAACACTTAAAAAAACCAAAAACATTCACCCTAATATAATTTTGATATTATGATTTCAAATAATTATGACCATTCTATCAAATAAATTTTATTAATGTGGTAAAAATTAATTTTACATTATGTGTGCAAAGCACCACTAAACCATCTTTTAGAAAAAATACAGTTGTTTAGAATTTTTTATTTATTAAATGATTCTTATTTTATTTATAATAAATAGAAAACTATAAATTTTCAGAATTTAGTTCTACTATTCATAACTACCAATATAACTTCTACTTTATAATTCTAAAGTATAAATAATACTATAATAGACTTTTTTTGTTAAACCTAGTGTTACTTTAAATATAAGTTATCAATGAAATTAAATTTATTCTAAAATAAATATATTTTAATGTCGGGGGGTGTTACATTCTTCCCACATACAAAAAATTCAATCTTAAAATTTCATGGATATTAACTTCTAAATTGATTATGATATATATTATTTATAATATCCACTAGTTCCCACATTGCTTCCTCCATTTTTTATTTCTCAAAAGTAACTGAATGTGTAGAGTCTTCTGATTCCTCTATACTTACTCTATTTTATCAAGAATATGGATGGATTCTTCATATTAAGGTAAATCAAGTTCCAATTCTATTTCATTAGAGGTGAGCACATGCGTTGGGTTTGGCCGATACTTCTTTAATAATTATATATGAAACACATCATGTACCTCTGTTATATTTGTAAGAATTACCAAACGATAGAAAAAAAATCTAGTTATTTTAAGAATTTAAAATTTTAAAATATACTTGGGGATTATTTTACATTTTTTACCAATCCTTATAACACCCTTCAATGGACATTCTTTCAAGAAAACATGTTATATTACTTGGATTTCCAAAAATTCCCTCAAATTGTTGGGATATATCTTTTTTCCTACATTAAGATAATTTAATGTGAGCCTGAATAGAAATTTAAATTATTGTTGTATATTCAAAAATTTATGGTCCTATGAGTTTTAATTCACCAAATTCATCCCAAAAAGTATGAGTATGACATCTATTTCCATATAATTCTATATTCTGCGTGATTTAAATATTTTAATGGAAACTATTGTTATAGAAAAACTATACCAAAGCTAAATACTAATTCCACATAACTTTGAAGTCATGTGAGCATGACCTCAATATGTATTACATTATCTAAATGGTACTTTTGGACTATCCATTGATTTGAGGAAGTTAGAAAGCACTCAAATGAAACTCAAAATCAAGAGCCTTCTGAAGACTTTTCCTATATTTCAATGTTAAATGGGGAGCTTGATTAGAAACAATTGATAGTGTTGCGACATGAAGAATTAAAACATCGTTAATATAGCTCCTTCCGAGGCACTCCAGAGGAAAAGATTCTCTTATATCATGAAAATGCGATGTTTTTTATAGGAGATCAATGATAACCCATATTGAATCATTATTTCTAGGAGTATTTGGCACTGTAACAAAGACCATTGTAATGTAATACAATTTACAAAAAAGAATATGAATAAGTTTCATGAATCCTCTAGTATACTATATCACTACTTTCACTAGAAAATAAACTAACCATATAGACAAAAAACCAACCATTTCATGCTTAATGTTATCCCACCAAAAATGATCCATCAAATCCCTATAATTATTTGTGCTACTAGAGTGTATAGAGAATTATTTTCAATGAGGGTCATCCAAAAATTTATTTTTTAGCTTAGATATTGAAGGATCACATAACATCATTCCAAATTTTAGAATACAATATTTACAAATGAAGTCTGCTAATTTCCCATCAATCAAAGATTTAATTTTCTTCGGAAAGTTATCATTATAGGATTGATAATTTTTGAAATGTTCTAATAAAATTGGTTTTACAATCATGTAAAAAAATGAGTAATATATCTCCTTATTTAATAATTACCATATCCATCTTTACTAGATCCATGAACATATGATATCTTTAAATCCTCATTTCATTCATAATTCCATGATTTTTCCTACTAAATGCGTTCACATCATTATTTTCTTTCTATATGTCTTAGTTTATTGAGAAATAATAATACTTGAGTAGCTTGAGACATCTCATTTGTCTCATATTGATCTATTTTTTCTGAAAAGATTTATTTTAGGATTTTAGGATTTATGTATATCTCAAATCAATCACCAGAGAGATAAGGTCCCCATATATTTAATACAAATATTATAACTTCCAAATCAAGAACATGTGTTGGATAGTTATGTCCACAATTCTTAAATTTACTTAATTCATATTTAATAACATTATAATTTTCACTAGGACACAACCATGTCCCTTTTTGATGCATCACTACATATCACAAAGCCATCATTTTTAAATGGAAGAGTAATACTCATAGCATTGAACAATCTCATCTTTAGTTCATCAAAACATTTTTGAAATTAATTTATAAAAAAACCTATCCATTTTATGTGTAAGATATTTTAATAGGTTAGATAATCATATAAAATTATGAATTAATCATCGATAGTAACCTTCCAAACCAATGAAACTATGTACCTCAGTTATGTTTGTTGGTATATGACATTATATGAGTGCCTTTTTCTTGAAAGGATCAATTGATATTCCATTATTGGAAAAAATATGTCTATGAAAAGAAAATTATTGAGGACAGAAATCACACCTACTAACATTACCATTTAACTATTTCCTTATAATAGTATCATGAATGATATGCAAGGGATTCTCATAGTCCTCAATGATTTTAGAATACACAAAAATATCGTAAATGTATACCATAGAAAAATCATAGAGATATTTTTTTGAATAATATATTCATTAGATGCATAAGAACAGAGGGTTAATTAGTCATTCTAAATGACATTTTTTAAAATTTTAATATCAATATCTCATCCAAAAATCTATCTTTATAATCTATTACTTCTTTACTCAAAATTAATGATACCAAAAATGAAGTTCAAACTTTTAAAAAACATGGACTCTATGAAGTTGATCTAATAAGTCATCAATACATAGAAGATGATACTTGTTCTTTATTATAATATAATTTATTTACATATAATTAATAAAATGTCTCATGGATCCATATTTATTCTTAAAAAAAATAATTGAGGATCCCCATGGAGAAACAATAGGGTGAATAAAAAATTTATCACCCAAATCCTCTAGTTTTTTATTCATATCAAGTAATTCCACAATTGACATTATATAGGAAGTATTTGGTATTTCTCTTGTATCAGGTGTTAAATTAGTAGAAAAATAAACTTCACGCATCCAGGGATGTCTATGTAATTATTTAGAAAATAAATCAATGTATTCCTATATAATAGGTTCATCCTTAATTTTTATATTATTGTTTCCATACCTATATACTTTTTGTCTACTACCCTAATAATCTCACTCAGTAAAACTAATGGTGGTGGATCTAGATATGAATTGGATAATGAATTCTCTACTCTAAAGATAAGGAATTATATATCTTCCCCATATATCATAATTTCCTTTTTAATGAAAAAATATTTTGCATAATATTTTGAAATACAGTCCATAATAAATATTATTTAGAAGTCAACCATAGGCATGATCATAAGGTCTGCAAATATTACACGTTTATGTGTCATAATGGTGACTTCCTAAGACATACTCATTGTAGTGACACTTCCCCGATGAGCTCTTACTAGAAACTCCATTCTTAAATTAAATAGAAAATGAATAATTTTCTTAGAGAACTATGTATATATGAAAGAGTGTGAGAAAAAAATCAAATAAATCACTAGTTAATTTGAAGATAGGATTAATGTAACTTCCACCACATCATTGGGAACTTACACCTCAACTGTAGTAATCACATAACCTTGGACATCTCCCCATGCTATTTTCTTTGGTGGATTCCTTTGATACATGGGAAATTTGTGTGAATAATTCCCTATATTTTTATAGCTAAAGCACTGAACTCATTGATTTTTTCCCCTTTAATTCATGAGCCGGGTTCCCTTTATCACCACACTTGTAACAAAATTCCATTCCATTAACAAAATTCCCATGATGTTTCTTTCTAAAATTTTCAAATAATGGAAATTGATTAATTCAACTCTTCTTTTTTGATGCATCCCCTTTCTCTTGGGGCTCAGATGACCTCTTTTTCTCTTTATTTCCCCTGAATATGTAAGATCTATAGAATTGGATCTGTTTTATATATAATATAAAAATATTTCATCATATGATGAAAATGTTTTAGAGACCAGAACCCATCATATTATTGGACAATAACCTTCAAATAAATTATCAATTTCTTGTAATTAGTAGAAAACCAAGATCACCTGTAAAGGTAGCTCATACTCCGCAAAACATTATTCTTCCTTTTTATTTTAAATAATAAACTTCATATTCATTTTTCTATTTCTCATGAGGGAAATATTTTTTGAAAATGTATCCTTAAATACTATCCATTTCATGAGTTCTATTTCCTCTCCTCCATAGTATTATGGTTTAAAAACCACCATTAATCAACGTAACCATTGAGAAAATACAGTGAAATTGTATACATTTCCTTTTCAATGCATCTCAACAACATAAATATCTTCTCTAGATACATAATTTATTTAAAGGATACAATTAGATTATAAATCCCACTAAATGATGGGGATTATATCTTCTAATGATATCCAACATAGAATAATATCAATGTTGAATAGGTTGATCCATCTAGGAAAGGCTATATTTCAAAAACTATTCAATCATCCTTTATATATCCTTAATTTTATCAGTTCCCATTGCAGCTATACTGCCTTCCCCAGTAGTGGAATATATACATTGGTCATGAGTATTTATATAATTCCTCCATATAGGTACAATTTTTAAACAATGGAATATACTAGATTAGATCATAAAATTATGTATTTTGAAATCAAAATATATAATTACAAAAATGGTGTAACACTCAGTATAAATTAAAATTTACACATTATTAATCTTAGAATTTCATAAAATGGTTTATTCAGATATATATATTTTTCAAATCCTTCATAATTGTTTGTAAATACAAAGTGAATTATCCAAACCATATCCCCTAGTAGTGTGAAACTAGGTATATAGTGAGGCCCGTTTTCATGAACTTGGTGAAAATTAGGTCAAGACCAATTTTCCATTTTCAGATTTCTCACCCCTAGGTACCTCTCTGATTGAACCATGTACGATTGTAAAATATAGAAAAAGATGTATTTATAGGGAAAACAACATAATATATTCCTTACCAAAACCTTTATATGTTCTATTATTATCCTCAAATTCTATCATTAGGTTATGTTCCATAATAATTTTTTCCCTTAATCTAGTTCCCATGGATTTTTCTAAACTTATTCTAATACCAACTGAAATGAACTTAACTCTCATAACCCAGATATAGTGTCATAGATAAAAATGGTCAAATCATGATGGAATAATCAATTTAGTAGTTTTGGGTAACCAGATACATACATTATACCCATTTTATATTAGGTATATAAAATAAAAAAAATAACTAAAGTAAATGATCTATATCCTTGAAAACTAATTCCATGAAATCTTCTTCATATCCAAGGGAATGGAAAAAATAATGGTGAACTAAAATGATCTATAAAGATTAATTTTAGAATAATTTATCATGAATTAAAAATCATAATCAACTTAGAAATATAAATAATTAAACACACACACCATTTAAATAATGTGACTATCATGATAAGATAAGGCATAATCAATAATCTGAAAATGAAATTCACCCTGGGATAATATAATTGTGAAAAGAAATGGATAATGATAATAATAGTATTCCAAATGAAAGAAATTATTAATTATTGAACTTTATGCTCTCAGGAATCATGATACCTCTTCTATCAAGATCATTCTTCAAGATAATTTAAAACCATAAGTAGAAACTCATTTAATTTCACCAATTGATTTGTCTCATGAGACTTATAGATGGATTTAGGTAATATCTATAACTATTCCCACCCCTATCTGTATGTCCAAATAATTCCTCATATATTATATAATCAATTTAATTGATGAATGAATATGCCTTATCATCATATGTCTATATTGAGTAAAGGATAAATATTTCTCAATATCTCCCCAGTTAATCAAATTAAAATCAAAGTTAACATCATATGTAAAGATAGTATATTGTTTAGGAATTAATAATATGAATCATTAAAGAATATAGATATTTAGGATAATTTTTTTTGTGATGAAAAATGATCACAAGAATGTGATTTTTCTAATAGAATGTTCACAGTCACAATATAAAGTGACATTGCACAATAATTTTTCCACTCATTAATTTTAAATTTAATCCTCACATATGCATTAATTGAAATTTAAATGTAAAATACCAAGAATTATGAATGAATAATTGAAATTGAGTCTGAATCATCATGTAAATTCTTTCTCTTTATGGATAATAATATTATGTTTATTATTTAATTTCTAAATAATGTTTTCCAGGTTTATTATTCCTTTTTTAATTATAACCATGTTATATATGATTAATTAATCAGTTAAGTTTACATCAGATGTCAAGATGATATTTGGTTTATGTGTCAAAAATAACATTGTTAGGTCAGTCATTATTTAAACATCTCTAAAATAATAATAATGATTTTTTTCATATATATATACATCAATTATAAATTTAAAACCAATCATGAAGCATTTTTAAGATAAATGACATGTGTTACGATATTGGAGACTGTAGGATGTACGTACAAATGAGTAATGGTTCCATTTTTAAATAATCATTTTAGAAAGTAAGTAAAATTTTATCATTCCAAAATGTCAATAATATCATAAATAAAATATAATTTATTTAAATATACTTATATATATCATCCATGTGGTGTGAGGATTTAAAGAGATTTATATCACTTTGTGAAGGCTGTAGTCCACAAGTACATGAATGATGTTATCATCTTTAAATGAGTGAAATGGTAAGAAATAAAATGATATATTTACATTTAATAATGATAAATATGTCATTAATATCCTAATTATTTCACTTATATCACATATATTTATTATAATTATCCTTATTATCATCAATGTAAATCATTAGTGAAAAACATATCACATTGCTTCATGAGACAATAGTCCATCATACACATGAGTGAGGTTTCATATGCCATATTCAGTGAAATGTAAAAATTTATATATTATATAATAAATCTATAGTAATAATTATGTTAAAAATAAAATATATATACTTTATATACATCATCATACTCAATGTTTAGTGGTGTTAACATAAAAATGAGTGGCATCATTTCGTAAGGTGGTAGTCCACCATAAACAAGAATGATGAGTTTGTAACAAATTTAGTGGAACTGTGGATTGTTATATGTCATGAACTTAATAAAAAAAATATAATTATATTTATGATACTTATTTTATTATCTCATCATGGCTTTATAAGAATTTAAGGATGTGGAGGAAAAAGTAAATAAAAAATGCATAGTTAGAGATTTTACCTCTTCTTGGACAACCTATTTTGGATTACAAATAAAGTATTCTTAGAATTTATTTTTGACCAAAAAATATTTATCATATGAGTGTACAGAATTTTTAAAGTTATTTGGGTTGTTTTTTTTTCTGAACCAAAAGGGTGTGAAGGTGTGGATAAGAGAGTATAGGGGGTGTCCTTGTAGAAGTGAGGTGAGTGACTCACTTGTAATTTTTGAATGGAAAAAGGTGTACCCACATTTTTGACATGATAAAAGGGTAAAAAATATAGTATTATCAATCCATATAAATGATAAGGTTTAATTATTTCTATATAATTTATTTTAGAAAAGGTTTTAGGTCATTCTAAAACTTACATTTTTAGTTTAACCCTCCGTAAACCAATTTTTACTTTAATTGTGGTAAATTGTTTTTACTAGTTTTATTATTTATAATGGTAAAAAATAAATTTTACCATATTAGATAATATAAATTTTTATTATTTGAAATAAGGAATCCATTTTCCCAAATTCCATTCACATAATTGGAAAAATATAATTTAAAATAAGTCCCGTAAACGCAATGAGAAAACATGTTTTCATTGGGAAAATGTTTAAATAAATACAAAGGTTATTTATAAAAATTCAATATTAAAATAATTCTAATGAACTAAATTGAATTAATATCTATATAATTGAACAATTTAAAAAAATAAATTTAAAATATAATTTAACTTTAAAAATAATTTAAATGAAAATGCATGTTTCAATTAAAATTCCTTATTTTTCACTATTCGTCCAAAAATGAATCATTTGAGAAAAACCAAAAAAATACATTCAAATATAATTTTGATATGATTACTTAAAAAATTAATTTTATTTTATCAAATAAATTTTCTAAATTTGGAAAAAAAAATAATTTTAAATTAAGTACGTGGAGTGTGGCTAAATAATCTATTTGAAAAAATACATCTTTTTTAGATTTTTTTCATATAAATGATTTCTATTTTACTTCTAATTAATAGGTAACCAAAATTTTCATTATTCAGTTAGAACTATTCATAGCCTCCATCTTAATGGATATATTTTAATGGTTATGTTTAAATAATATTTTAATATAGTATTTTTGTTTAAACTAGGAGTCGTGTGCATCACAAGATATCGAAAAGATTAAATTTATTATAATAGAAATAAATTTTAAATTCATGAGGTTTTATAGATATATAGGTCAAGAAACTAATTAATGGTCTTCTATTGGGGAACTTTATAATGTTTTATAAGTGCCTTTTTTTACTATTTGGGAAAGTTAGACAATAGATTAAGAAATCTCAGGACATAGTATAGAACTAATTGTTGAGAGAAGCTAACTCACAAAAAAGGGTTGAAATATTTTATTAGGGATCATATTAATACTACTTCTTTTCACTTTTATAGCTTACCTATTTACCTTGAGAAATGTATATAAATTTTGAATTCAAAGAGTTTTGGATTTCACCCCTAGGTAGAACAACAATATGGTATTTGTTCACGTATAATACAAGAAATATAGAATTAATTTGTATGTTGTGCGACTTATTGTGATTGGTTAGTTTTATTATGATACTTGTGTTTATTATTTAAAATTATTGGTAATAATTTATATGTAATTATCCAATATAAATTTATGGTGACATATTACTTAACTCATCTTCTATATGTTTAATTTTTTTATAAAAACATGTATCCTGATTATTATATATCTTTAGTATAATAAAATTCTAATTTATACTTATAATTATTTTCCTCTATAAATTTTAATTAATATTTCACATAAATGGGGAATAATCATGATATATATTGTTAAAGTATAGTGTAAAAGTGTGATAAAATGGATCATATGTATAATAGGTGGACTTCATTTTTATATGTTATAGATCTTGTATATTGATAGATTGGGATAATGAGATAATCTGAGTTATATGATCCCTATGATATGGGTTGTATATTATAATAGGGGGTTATTCATGTTATCACTTTATTTAAACTATGATATCAAGAACTATTCTGGTAATGTGTTTTGAGGTGTATGTTAGAATTATAGGATAATTCGTCCATGTTTGCCACTTGTAGAGAATAAGGAGGCCAACAATGGGAATTATCCAGTGGTTATTAGGAGAAATGCTACTATAGAACCGAGGAAGGTGATGAGTGATCCACTCCAAATGATTTTAATATTAGTGGATAATGTGATGAAGTGAGAGGACATGTGAGTTGTTCCAATGATGTTTGAGTTGATCAAGGAGTTTCCTTTGTTAAAACCTTCATTAATTGTTGGTAATAGAGTTATCTAGGTATCTAATATCTATAAATATTATATTAAAATGACTTCTAAGCACATAGAGATTCTTTTTAAGATGATGATGAAGTTAAAAATTTATATGTTTTGTGGGTCAGTGATGTGACAGTGGGATATTTTAGTCTATACAGATCATCATGTGGGATTTTTAAAGAATGACATCAAGAACCATTTCATTTACTATTTTCTTCTAAAGACCCTAAGAGCTAAAAAGTCAAGGGGGTTCATTAACATTAAACAATGTAATATGTCATTAATTAATTATGATCATATTTTCAATAATTTATAGCGGTTTCTCCTAAGGTAGTTGGGGATGAGGTAAAAGGAATGAGTGATTTTGAGAATTGGATAAGGTATGAGATTTTATGTTAGGTGAGCCATCGTTTCCTATCATATTTTTCAAAAGTTTTAAATCAGGAATATATTTTGAAGAGGGAACTGAGATAATGTAGAGGCTTAGGGTAGGAGTCTCAATTGGGGGGGGGGGACTGGTGGTAAGTCTATACTAATTAGGAAGAATTTTTTTGATAGTTCATCTCAGAGTCATGGTGGGTAGAGTATTTATAGATGGGGATTATCTTTTCCTCGATGGGATGAAAACACACCAAGGTTCCATCAGTGTGGTAGGATCGACCTCTATCATTCTTAGTGTGATTGACCACCATTTGAGTGCTAAGATTGTGGAATAATGGGGAATCTATAGAGGTTTCTTCTAAGTAATTAGTTGATGATTAATGAAAACGGTTGTTGGAAGATGTTGGATTATAAAGATAGGTCAACTACACTATAAATTTAGTGAAGATGGAGTTATAATTGTTTTAAATTTCTGCATGGTGGGCATGATTCTTAGGTTTAAGAGGAGTTACATGTGCATGGTACTATAAAATAGGGAGTATTGGTAGGGGCTCTTGGATGAGGTATGATTCAGATATATTCTATAAATACTTCTTCTACAAGATATTATGCAAGAACTTATATGGTTTAAGGAAAAATATTTATAGCTTCTACTTTGAAATACATTTTTTTAATATGAGGCTTCACATGATATTTTATCTTCTCAGCTTTTGGATTGATTAGAGATAACTATAGAGCATATGTATAGAGTGATTTCTATCAACACACTATTGGGAGTACAATTATAGGGACATATTCAATAATGGAAATTATCCATATATATTTTGGTTTATTGATTCTTTTTTGGATCTCTTAATGTTGGAGATGAACAAGTTCATTCTAATTATTATCATGAACTATTCTGAACAATTTTAAAACCATGTAAACTCATACTATCAATTGGTGTATTTCATATCCCCTAAGGGTGGTATTTACAATCATGTTGGATAGTTGGATATTCATCCAGCTTGTATAGTTTCATATCATTGATTTCTAGGTAGGATTATATACAATGTTTCTATCCTTATGTTGGATGATGGGGATGTGAAATAAGATTATTTTACTCCTCTTTTCAATTAGTTTCAGGATTTATTACCTTGTTATTTATTATGATTTCCACTTGAGATATAAGTGGAGTTTACCATTCATCATATTCGATATGCTGATCTTATTTCAATTCCACCTTATAAGATGGATTTTGCATAGTTGTAAGATATTAACACTCAATTACGAAAGTTGGAGCCAAATTAATCAACTGTAAAAATAAATATACATAGAGTTATCTATTAATTTTATGAAGACTATGGATAGTTAATTGGGGTTAGGTTTGGATTATCATATGATTAACCAAATTATGGTTAAAAACTGAAATATGTTTCCCAATATTTTAACTAGTTTGATCGACATAGAGGCACATGTGTATTCTCTATGATGTATATGAGGTGAGGATATCACTTTATAATAGTGATGCTATCCAATAGACCTCATACTACATTTAGTATAATTCATGATCTATATGCATATCTAGTTGTGTTTTTTAGTTTTATGAATACATAAAAAGTTTCCATGGATTTAGTGAATCTGGTTTTCCAAAAGAGTCTAGAAACATTCATGGTTGAATATTTTGATGATATTATGATGTACTTCAGATCGAGTTAAGGGAATACATGACATCTAGAGATCATTTTTGGGAAAACCTAATGATAATTGTATTTATTCCAATCTCTCTCAGTACCATTTTTTAGATAGAATAGGTGCACATTTTAGGAAACTTCATATATGTTTTTTTGTATTTATCATGCCCATGGAGGAAAGAAAATTTGTTTCTTGGTAGGGTCCCTTGATTGTTTTTTATGCATTTTTTTAGGATTTTCTAGTAATTATTGGAAGTTTATTTAAGAATTATATTATTTTGAAGAATTGATTATGGGAATGACAAAAAAGGGAGTGATGTTGTTATGGCATGGTGATCATGTGAGTGATTTTTAAAAGGTAAATGGAAGGCTAACTACAATGTCAATACTCACCTTACAAGATCCTTGTAATGTATTGAGACACGTCATGGGGTAGGCCAGCATCATGCTTGGTTTGAGAAAACCAGGTGATCAAGAATGAGCAAGGAAGTTGAGAAAAAATGAGTCAAATTACCCTTTATATGAACTGAATATGGAAGTAGTAGTGAATTTCGAAATTTATTAGATAAATTATTTATTGGCGGAGAACATTATAATGACTAAAAGTGTCTGAAATAAAACATTTCATAATTGGACATGGTCCTATGGAGGTATAGGTGGGTCAAGTATCTATAGTCCTTCTATTTTGAGTGGGATTACAGTTATAAAGGGTGAACCTAATTATATATGAATTGAGATGAAATATATAGGCCAAAGTGGTATAGAAATATAATAACATGTTCTAATTGACAAATATATTTTTAAATATATTTTAAAATTTAGGAGTAATATTATTGAGATATCCTTACATCCTATCCATTGTTCATTTCCTTATCAATAGCATAAATATGATAAAAATATCTGATCAAGAGTCTTTTTCCATGAGGGACAACATTTATAGTGTAGATCCACCACTGAATGAGGCCCATTATGATGATGATATTTAACATGTCATGGTATCATCTTTGTCCCCACAAACTTATGTGAAGAGATGATGAGGGATTTAATCACATTTAATGGGGTATTATACAAAATTTTAACCAAGATGTATCATGACATGCACCAACAGTAATAGTCATTGGGGATGAAGAAGGATGTGGAATGTCCTACTATATGGTGCTCTACCTATCTGTAGATGAATTATGATACGAAATTACCCATTTTTATTCTATAACTATTGACCATTCCTAATTATAAATTAAATGATGCGTACATGTATTTTTTGATTGGTTTACGAACGAATCCCCAAGGTAGTGATGTGGTTTGGGTAATTATGGATTGGATGATAAAGTTGTCACATTTTCTATTGATTTAGGAGACATTTTTATTGCATGATATAGGTAATATATATGTTTATGATGTAGTTAAATTATAGGGTACCACCTATAGTATTGTCTCAGAAAAGGTATTATGATTTATTGCTTTGTTTTTTATAGGGTTATAGAAGGTTCTTTGTATATAGGTGCATTTAAGAAAATTCTATCTCTCACTAATAGAAATAAAGTCCAAGTGAACTATTCAGGTTCTAGAGGATATACAGAGAACATGCCACTTATATTTGAATGTTTATTAGAATCATCACATGGACATCATGGATTTTTCCTATAATAATTTTGTATCAATTTATACTGATGTAACCTTAGGAGAATTTATATGGTAGACCATTATATTTATATCTATTTTGGTTGTAGTCTTGTTAGTCAACATTGATCTAACAGAGTCATTTACAAGAGACATCAAAGCATGTTCCATTGATCATAATATTAATAGATACCATCCAGTGTAAGAAGAGTTCATAAGCATATCGATGAATCTGAACTCATGGTTTTGAGGTGGGTGACAGAGTATTCTTATGATTGGAAATAGGTTAGGACTTAATTGTATTTATAGGTAGGTAAAGTTGGAACCTAGGTATTTGTGTTCATTCAATATATTAGATGTGATCGGCCTAGGGGTATTCTGATCGGATCTCCCAGGGTATTTCAATGACATTTATAATGTATTTTTACCATGGTCCATATCATGTGGTTGACACTGAGGATATTGAGATTGAAGCTAACACATCCTTTAGAAAGCATCCATTTTTATAGTGGATCATAGAGATAATGATCTCTATAAAAATATAGTTTCCCTAGTGTGTATAAAATAGAAATAAATATGTTTTAAAAAGGTGACATAAAAGAGGGATTTTGATATGTGGGATTAAGTGATATATTTTTTATGGTGAGGCTTAGTGATATTTGGGAGTACAACTTGAGGTGGTGTAGAGGTTATAAAAATATATAGTTTTAAGGTGAAATGAAAAATATAATGAAAGGATGTAACAGCATAGTGTACAATAGTGATACTAACTCTTCACCTAAAAATCTATACTATGTTCACAACCTCACCATATATAAGTCCAAACATGTATCACAAAAATTAGATCATATAATATAATAATAAAACATCAAGGGTACCCCAATCCCTCTTCTCCACTAGTTTTACACTCTACCCAAATGCCACACGTCCTGAGCATCTCTCTCCAAAAGTAATCCATCCAAAAAACACCTAATAAAGGCACAAACACATGCACCTCATGCATCACATAATCACACCATCCCATATCACAAACCTACAACTACCAAGTAGTTTTTAGAATACACTAAGAACTATATGATGTATATCAAAAACCGAGTATTATACCTCTTTCCATTACATCCCATAAATTGAGTAAATACCTCAAGACATCACATCCTATACACATGATATCTATAATAATAATTTGGATAATATATCTAGAAATAAAAATGTGTTAAATAAAAAAAATCCATCGCATCCCTCTACACACTTATATGGGATGAAAACCTCCATTAATACCAGCACAAGTAACTCCCAAGAGAAGATAGTGGTCCAAGAGGGGGTAGTTATCCATCCATCTTCCCACTAGGATTTCTTGGAAAACACCCTCCAAGAGTCTATTAGGTTTCAATTTCTCTAACTAACATGGGTGGGGTAGTGTATGTCAAAATCAGTTTTTCATGTTTTGGTTTATGTTATGGTTCGTTGGGGATCCCAATATTTTCTTGGGTTCTAAGTGTGACGGGTGTTGATTTTTGAGGGGTTTTCTTTGTTTGTTCTTTCCTTCATGATTGATCCTTAGTTTGTTTGGGATTTTTAAATGAAATTTGGAAAATTGGGCTTGAAAAGGGCTTGTGCATGATTTAGCACATGGTTTAATAAATTGTGCCTCCAAACCTAGGTAACCATGTGGAAGGTATAAAACCTACACCACGGTTGGATCATGGGTGTCTGGTTTATTAGAAGTATCTATGCAGTCTCTCCTGTTTCTACCACATGGTTTAGCGCATAGTTTAATAAACGTGTGACCTAACTGTGAGAGCCTACCCAGAATAAAAAATGTTATTTTTCAAAATGTTCCCCTTAGGATTTTGGGACCTAAAACTTCCCTAAGCACCCCCACCATGTTCATCTAGACCAAATGATCCCTCTCCATTTCCTAACAAGCCATTCCCCCTCCTTCTTTAGAGTAGATATATGAGATCTTCATGTTGAAGAAATTTTATTCAAGGTAATCTCTTATCCTTTCTCCTCCCACTCCCTTCTTCTTTCATTTTTCATGATTTTATTCCCCCTAGTAATTCTCAACCAAGGGTATTTTTTCCCATGTATTGATGGGGATTTTGGCTATTTATGGTTGTTCTTCATAGATTTTACATTTTGGAAAACTTTTGGATTGATTTCAGGTGTGTGATTCCATTTCACCATGGATTTGAGGTAGGGGATTCGATGATTAACCATTTTTGAAAAATTAATTGTGTTTCCGGGTATTTTTATCATGTTTTATAATTTATTTGTGAGGTGAAGGGGTGTTTTTTGGAATTTTTTGATGCACATTTGGTTTAAAAATTATTTTCCTTGTTAAAGTGAGCATAGTCTGTGTGTAATGTTTATTGTGCTAATTTAATGTATTTTATAAATTTTTTAATTGACTTATTCAATTATATAAATTGTGTGAATCATGTTTTGGAATGGTTTTTATGTGTGGTTGGTTCTAAAGTGGTGTATTTATATGAAAACAGGTGTGTTTTTGCTGTAAACTTTTGTTGCACCCCATACGAATGTATTATAAAATTTTCAAAAGGTTTATTAAATTTTGTGTGTGGTGATAAAGTAGTATTTGGTTTTATTGAGTATCCGTTTAGTTTATAAAGTTATAGTTTAATGTGAAATTGGGTATTTTTCTTGTGAAAACACTTATGTTCCATTTGACGCCATTTTATAAAGCATGAAATTGGTTTATTAAATAATGTGTGGGATGAAAATTGTGTTTTGATATAAGATTATTGTGTGGTTGATTTTTGAAGAGGGTTTCAAGTTAACTTTTGGTGTAAAATCATTTGGGGTGTTTAGTGAAATTATTTTATAAATTCTTATAATTATTTATTAAACTATATAAAAGGTGCGATGCATTTTTGAGAAATTTTATGGTGATCGTATGGTTTCAAAAATGTTTTTGGATGTTCATGTAGTGGATTGTGATATGTAATTCTTGGTTTTGTTGATGAATTGTGTGGGTGATATTATGTGATGTGTGAAGATTTATTGAGCACAAAAAGGGAAGCTTGAGTATCTAGGTGGGTGGAAAAGGAATAATATTATACGTATTCAGAAGTGATTTTGTCCCGGTTTCACTTAGTGGGATTGATGATCAGAAAACTACCTAAATATGACAGATGATTTGAGACCACTAGAATTTTTTATGTTTCTCCTCTCTAGTGTCTTGTGCATGAGAAATATGTTTGTTGTGGCTTCTATACCATATTACACTAAGATATTAGGTACCTAGGGGGCTATTTTTAGTTAGTTCCTATGGGTATTTCCTGTAACTATTGCTCATTTTCAATATCTCACATATTGTCAGTATACGGTATGGTTGGTTGGGAATTTCAAAATAAAGGGGGTTTTCTTTAAAGTTTCTTTCCTTAAAATTTATTTCCATATAATGTTGTATTTACTAATTTTATTTGTTTTCAAAGTTATTTTCACTGAATTTTTCTACAATTTCTTTTATTATAAAACATGCAAGGTTATTTGTTAAATAATGTTTAGTGCATGGAATATTTTATCTAGGTGGAATCCTAATGGACTTTGGCTCACACCATGCATACACCTTTGGGTGTATGCAGACCCTATTTTGTATTTGTTTCAAGTTAATGGGGGATGTTTATTATTGATAGGTTGAGTTTCTTGTAGATATTATTATGGATCATGGTGGAGGTCTCGTGAAGATGTTTCTCCTCTTATTGCACAAAGGTTTGGGGTGGTGTTTTAGTTTTCTTTGTTGTTGTATTTCTTTTTGTTTTTTGTTTTAGTTATCAAATAAAAATATGAAAATTGTTAAAGTCATATTTTTTGTATTTTTTAGATCTGGATTTTTTGTTTTTGTTGGTTATTTTAACATGATTAATTCAATTAAATCATTCCCTCTTGTTTTATTTGATACTTCAGCACTTGTTCTAGCCCGTGGGGAGAGGGAATGCCCTTTTGGCCTTACCACGGACTAGGTTAGGAACTAGTTTAGTCAAAAACCCTAATTCATTCATGAAATAATGGTATCAGAGAAGGTCAACTCTTAAATAAACTTCCATTTCAGAGTACCCCTAATTATTTGGGGATGTCATGGTAGAAATAACAGGATTTTCAGGACTCAAGGGGTAGGTTTTTGAAGAGTTTCATGAACTATTTCTCATTCTAATCCTCAGTTTTTCATGGGAAGTTTGGTTTTGTTAATTTTTGGGTCATTAAGATTGTTTTGGTGATTTTGATACAATATGGGGAGTACAGCCAATGGTCTAAGTGAGCTATTAGGAAATAGAAATCCATATGAATCTGAGGGCATGGTACTAGAAGCCTCTACGTGTCAATGGTGTGTTTGGAATATGGCCTCCAATGATATAGTCAAGTCACCCATCGACACTAGTTCCCTCTTCTGGGTCTCTTTGAATCTTCTTGAATTCTGAAAGTTGCTTTAAAAATCCTTGTGTGATAATTTTAAAAACTAGGTTTTAAAGGAATGGTTAGATATGGAAAAAATGTAAAAAAAAATTTCATTATTTACTTTATGATAGGTTTTAAAAAGATGTATTTTTGTGAAACTAGTCTTGAATTAATGTGGAAATGGTTTAATGTGATTGGATTTCCATAATCTAAACATATAGTTTGTTGAAATAAAATGGCTGGAAGGAATGAGTTATTTTTTTAAAATCATGAATTTTTTAAGAGTTTTTGAATTAGATGAATTGGTTTTAGAAACTAGTTTTGAACAGTTGGTGTTTTTTTGAAGATATTTTGTGCAATTTAAAATGGGTTTTGATGTTTTTGGATTGTGGATTTTGGAGAAAGGCTTGGGTGAATTTTTGAAATGGAGAATGGTTTTTTGAAAGTGAATGTTTTATTTGTATTTTTTAAATGAAAATGAATGGGTGTCAATTATATGGTTTTTGTGAAATTAGACTTATTGAATTTTGAGGAAAAATATATTTTTAATGAGATGAAAATAATTTATGATGGAAGTCTATGGGACTTTATTTTTCAAGCATGGTAAAATGGCTTGATAATATGAATCTAAAAATAGTTTTTTACTTGGTGGTTAGTGTTCCATGGTAAGGTACATATTTTTTGAATTGAGTTGAATGGTTTGTTTTAAAAAATGAGGTTGTTTTGTTTTAGCCATTGGTGTTCTCATGGGTGATCACATGCATGGTTTTATATAGAAATGTGGATGGATTTCCGATATGGCATGGTATATGGGTGCCCTAGGTGGAAAAAATATTCATCTGAGTGAGTCTCATTGAAACACCATTAGTGAGTGTGAAAACCCACCAAGTGAGATTTATTTTATTTTCCAAATGTGTTTTGAGCTAGAAAATTTGGGTGTTTTTGCAAACCGATGATTTTTATAACTTGTTTTCCAATGTCTTAGAAGAGTTTTTTATTCAGTATGCTTCATCATGACCTAGAAGTGATACTCTTATTATTTCTTGAGTTGTAATCTTATTGGTGGCTCAGTTGTGGAGCAGTTTTTTGTGGGTTTACAGAAATGACTTTGGATATTTGAGTCAGTTTCTCAATGTGTAGAGTTCGATCTATGATAATTTTTGGGTTTTTGAGTGGGTTTTGATAGATTTAACAGTCTCCTTATTGTCTATTGTATACCCCCTTATAGATGTGATGGATGTTGTAGTATGGATATAGGTGTTTTTCACAAGAACGCTTTCAAGTTGATTAACCTAAGGATTTTTTATGATTTTTAGAAGGTAAATCCACCTCTTTGAAGGATGCCCCAATCTGTCTATTGGAATAGTGATCTATTTGGGATCTCTCTAAGATTTTTTCTTAGTAAAATGACTCCATAATTTCTAGAGATTGTTCTCGGTGGTTTTTGGTTGTATTCATTATAAGACTTTTTCATTAAACTCTTAGTTTAGAGTGAGAGAGAATGGTTTTGTATAACTCTAAGTTACTTTTTGAGTGAAGGGTGTGTTTTTTTAAAGTGAGTTTTGTGGTGTTTCATAATACTTTGTATTTTGGAAGTGTTATGTGGCTTCATGTGGAACTAAAATATGGAGTTTTAGTTAACAGATTACCAGTTCCTGATTATGAGGCAGTAAATGATTCATACATCTGTGCTCAAACCCTAGTTTTCAGAGTGAACCTGGCAGATAGTCAGTAACCTTGAGGGTCTAAGGAGATTTTCTATATTTGTTCCTTTACCATTATGGTGAGGTAGATCTAGTGTTTTTATTATGGTTTCTTATCACAGTGAATCTACTCTTATTTCAAAGAGCATGGTATAATTACCCCTCATGTAGTGTATATGGTCATGCATTCTTGGATGTATGTTCTTGATCAATATTCTTGTGTTGACCACCCATGTAAATCAGGTGCAATATTATATTTTATGCATCCATAGATGAATATTGGTGGGTAGTAACTGGTTATGGTTTCTTTGGTCCAACAATTGGGCCACTTCCCTCCCCTCCCCGATTGGTGGGGGTTTTGGGTTTGTGTGGAGAGTTTCAGTTTAGTTCATTTTCCTTCCATTCTGGAGTTGAAGGGTTAAATGTTCATGTTGTGTACCTCTTATCTTGGGTTGGTGGGTTATTATGGGAGAGTTTTGGTTGTCTTGTGTGTGAAATTCCCGGTTCTAGTTCATGTTGAATCTTTATTTAGTCAGTGTTATTTAGTTCTTAAAAGCAGGGAGACCCACCGCAGTCTCATTAGGTTTTCTTTTAAGAGTTTTTCTGGTGCGATTTGATTTCTAATGGTGGGGAGTCCATTCGCACCTCCCCTTTACCGATGATCTATATCAAATTTGGGTTTGTTTGATTCAATTGATGTGGCCTCTTTAAAATTTGTTGATTTTTTATTTTCCCTTTCAGTTTCAATGAGAATTGGGTTTATTGGGAGAAGGCCCAACAGTTTGGTTTTGGATTGGTTGTTAATAGGGTGGTTTTATCATTCCCAATGTTCATTGGAAGTGGTTGTGGGTAGTTATTTTATTTCGGGAAAGAGACTTAAGTTCAATTTTTTGTGAGTAAGGTGTTCATGGTTTAAGAGGTTGGATCATGTTGATGTGGAATCTTTAGGTTTTGATCATTTATCTAAAAATTGTTATGGGTTTCTAGGGGTGGAAAGCATTAATGGTGAGGATAATTGTCACACCTGATTTATTAAGTTTTGATTTATGTTCTAGTTCATTGGGAATCCTGGTCTTTTCACAGGTTCCAGGTGTGATGGGTGTTGATTTTTGTGATGTTTTATTTATCTATTATTTCCCTAATTTTTAATCCTTGGTTCATATGGGAGTTTTTAGAGAAATCAAGAAAATTGGGCTTGAAAATGGCCTGTACATAGTTTGGTGCATGGTTTGATAAACCATGTGTCCAAGCCCAGGTAACCGTGTGGAAGGTACAAAATCAAACACATGGTTGGTGCGTTGGTGTGTTCTCTCTTAGGATTAACCATGTGGTCACTCCCATGTCTTCTGCATGGTATGATGCATGGTTTAATAAACCGTGTGAGTCTGCCCAAAATTTGAAAAATGTGATTTTCTATCTTTTCCCTCTAGGTTTTTTGGACATAAATCTACCAAAAAAACCCCACCTAGTTCTTCCATACCCAGGGACCCCTCTACCTTACCTAAAAATCCATTCCACCACATCCGTTGGTGTAGATCTAGGAGATCTTCAAGGTGGTGAACATTTCTTCAAGGTAATCTCCTCTCCCTTCTCCTCCCTCTCCCTTATCCTTTCATTTTTCTTAGATTTATTTTTTCCCCTGGTCATTATCAACAGAGGGTACTATTTTATCATGTTTTTATGGGGGTTTTGGATGATTAGGGTTATTCTTCAATGATTTAGGATTTTAGAACCCTCGTGGAGTGATTTTGAGTGTGGTTTTCCATTCCTCGATGGATTTGAGGTAGCTTATTCCATGATTAAACATTTTTTAAAAATTAAATATGCTTGATTGTATTTTTTTCATGTTTTATAATATATGTGTGAGGTTATGGAGTGGTTTCTAGAAATGTTTGATGCATATTTGGTTTAAAAATGATTTTTCCTTGTTAAAGTGAGTATAGTTTGTGTGTAAAGTTTGTTGTGCTAATTGGAAGTGTTAAATAAATTGTTTAATTGATTTATTCATTTATATAAATGGTGTGAATCATGTTTTGGCATGGTTGTGATGTGCAGTTGGTTTTAAAGTGGTGTTTTTATATGAAATCATGTGTTTTTTGTGTAAACTTTTTTTGCACCCCTTGATAATGCCTTTTAAATTGTTAAAATAATTTATTAAATTATTTGTGCAGTGTGAAAGTGATATTTGATATGAGTTAGTGTGCATTTAGTTTTTAAAATGGTGGTTTTATGTAAAATTGGGTATTTGTCATGTGTAAACCCTTATGTGCCATTTGTTGTCGTTTTTTAAAGAATTAAATTGGTATATTAAACTCTATGTGGGATGAAAATTGTGTTTTGATATAGAATTGATGTGTGGTTTATTTTAAAATAGATTTTGGGTTAAAACATGGGGTAATATCATTTTCGGTGTTTATTGAAATTGTTATATAAGTTATTATAACTATTATTAAATTATATAAAAGGTAAGAAGAATATATGGATATTTTTTTGGTGTGAGTATGTTTTCAAAAATGTATTTGGATGCGCATGTTGAGGCATGTGATATATAATTCCAATTTTGGTTGAAGAATTGTGCAAGTGATATTATGTGACCTTGGAAGCTTGATTGAACACAAAAATGGAACCCCAGGTGTCTAGGTGGGTGAACTAGGACTAGTATGCTAGTGATTCTAAAGTGTCTTTGTCCTGGTCTCACTTAGAAAGATTGACGATGACAACACTTAATAAGTATTAATGATGATTTTAGACCACTAGAGTTTTTGATGTTGCTCATATGTAGTGGCTCATGCATGAGAAATCTTTTGGTCATGGTTTCTATACCACATTCCACCGAGAAGGGAGGTACTTAGGGCCCTACTGTTAGCTAATGCCAAGTGGTATTTATTGTGACTAGTGCTCATTTTCTATATCACACAGACCACTGGAATATAGTATGGTTGGTTGGGAATTTTAAAATCAGTGGTGTTTTCTTTAGATTTTCTTTCTTTGAAATTGTTTTCCATTTAAATTTTCATTTATTCATAGTTTTTTTATTTCATAGTTATTTTCATTAAAATTATTCTTTTATTTTTTTATAAAACTTGTAGGTGTATCTTTTATTTAATATTTAGTGCATGGAATATTTTATCTAGGTGGAATCTTGCTGGGATTTGGATTACACCCCGTATACACAATTGGGTGTATAAAAACCCTATTCTATATTTGTTTTTGGTTAAGGAAAGATATTTATTGTTGACAGGTTGGGTTTCTAGTGGCTCTTATTTTGGATCATGGTGGAGGTGGCTTGATGATGTTTCTCCTATTGTTTCATAAAGGTTTGTGGATATGTTTTAGTTTACCTTTGCATCTCAGTCCTTTTTTATTTTTGTTTTAGTTGTAAACTCAAAATAAGAAAATTGGTAAAGGCACGTTTGTTTGGATTTTTTTAGATCCATATTTTTTGTTTTTATTGTTTAATATAATATGATTAAATCGGGTCAATAATTCCCTTTTATTTTATTTGATACTCAGGCACTTGTGCTAGCCTATGGGGAGAGGGAATAGTCTTCAGGGCTTTCCACAGTCAAGTCCATGTCACGGTTTTGATTAAGAACCAGGTTAGTTCATGATAGTGTATGAAATCAAAGAATATTCATGATATAATATATCTCAAAACCACACTATGGGAATATCCAAGGCTTAGACTCAATTAAATCTAATGTCGCTCGGACTCCTGAATATCAATGATAATAGTAGATATCCTATAATCACATAAGAATATAATGGAGATACATTAATTAATTCCTTTATTAAGAAATTCACATTACATTAACCAATTTAGTTTCCGTTAAATAACTATTTATGTTAATCCACAATAAATTAAATTAATTATAAAATTAAATTCCATGCCCTCTAGGTATAACTCCAACCCAGCCCATGGTTTATCAGGATCAACAACATTTAAGAATTTTCATTCCTTCATTAACCAACCTTATGGGTTAAAAATATATTAATTCAAAATTAGCATAATTCCATATCCAGGTACTCTTGTAAAACAAACTATGATACCACTAGGAGAAGACATGAAATCAAGCACCTCGGTCTGCCTCAAGTAGTTTGTAAAGGAATTCATATATATTAGTAACTCAACCATCAACCATTTAAAATATTCAAAAGATATAATACGAACTCTTAGCATCCCATTAAGAGTAAGCCCATGTTTAACTAGTTCCATAACCTCTAGTGTTATCCCAGACACCCACATGAATATAATGATGCATTTACCCATCACATGTATCATCTAATACCACTTAACCTAGGACTCCCCACCAACATATAACAATATCCATCCTAGGATCAACTATACTACCTCACATCACATCCAAGTCTCCCTAATCCGTATCACAAAACAACTTTATAGGATCATCCATACTAGGAAAATATCCCAAGTATTGTATCTATATCACAATAAAAGGTAGAAAACAAACAAAAAAGTAAGCAATAAGGCAACTGGGCCCTAAAATATTCCATTCTGCCTTCAAATGCAAACTTAGAACTTATTCTTATTTGAAAATAACTAGATAAGAACCATTATCATTTAACATGACATTAAAATTATCAACACGAATAATTATCTTTCTTTAAGTTCATTACATAACTTTATCAACTTCATTAATAACATAAAAGATCATTTTCAATTAAAAATGTGTATTCACATCAATTTTATTATCATCAAATTACAACAAACACTAGATTGAAAACATGCCTATTATTTAATTAATCATAGGTCAATTAATTATCAATTATGTTTTTTTTAAAATTATATAATAATTTACGTCAAGAAAAAAAATCTAATAAATCAATTTATATATGTCATACTATCTTGAAAATTAATAGGAAACCCGTTACCATGGTATAAATAAATAACATCGCTAACATGTGACCGCTATACAATTTTTTGAATGTGGTTAAAACTTTATTATGTCAATTCCATTGAATTAAAAGTTATAATCATTAAAATTTTATGATTTCATGTAAATATAAGAGAATCCATGAAACCCCTACCTCAAAATCCATCATTGTTCTATTTATGATAACAGACCACATTATGGATCACTGATCACCTCTCCTCCAAGAACATCATTCATATAAGGATACCATGACACAAATCCACCAACCGTAACCAAAATAAACACCATTAGAAACATTGGTGATCAAATTACATAGCATGGTGATACGATATAGATGGAATCAAGATCAAAACAGAAGAAACCACTAGAAAACAAAGGAAGAATGCAACTTGTATCACAATAGATATGCACGGATCGAATATGGATGCCCATTGATTGATGCCCTTTGATGGGAATCCAAAATGCTGAAGGAGAGGATTGTCGGACACCAGGAATGAGAGATGAAGTCACTAAATATGTAGGGTTGTGAATAACTTGAGCAGCTACAACTCCTATAAAAACACTATGGTAGGGAATTACACAACTTGTAATCCATTTTCACGTCATGTATTCCTTAGTGTTAATTTGATGCAGAAAAGTATATTAACTTTATATTATTTAACCCTTAAAACATGCATGTCATGATCCGGCCACGTAAAAGTTGTGAAGAACACTTATATGATGTGTAAGTATTACATGGTATGTAATCTCCCTCCTTCATGCTTTTTTACATCCAATCCACACTATACCACTTATAAGCCTCCTCCAAGCTCTAATAGCCTGAAAAACCTGAAAAAGTTAAGTCTTATTAAATCCAATCCCTTATATTATATACCTCTCAAAAAATTATTTTCCCCAAGAATCCAAAACCAAAAAATAGAAGAAAACAGTAAGGGATCATCCGACTAGCCACCCCACATGACACCTCTCAAAGATCTCTCCACCATAGGAGCTCAACCGCCTCACTCAGAAGAAAAAAAGTGCCATACACACAATAAAAACAACCATATCATAACCCTCCTATATGAGAGATACCTCTCAAATGAGAGTAAAGAGATAAAAATCAATAAAAGGAATCCAAATAATAAACCAGAAAGGTCAACATCCAAAAGATAACATCATTACAAGTGAAGAGATAAACACTAAACAGATCGTGGAATTGAGAACACATCTATGACTCACATTCCTAGTTACTATCCTTTTTTCCATCATGCTTATATAAGGAATGAAACAAGGGAATACCATGCCTATGAAAAACATTCACCTAGCAGTTTTGGATCTCCACCAGCTGCTCCCCGATGATCACATCATCATCACCATTGATCTCACACCAATCAAGGACATGAGAGAAATCATGAAGATAAATATGAAGTTGATACATGTGAAAAGAATCTTGTATCATGATCATAAATTGGGAAAGTTTGATCCAATATGCCATTAATACAACACTAACTAACACCTCAAATGGCCTAACAAACCAAGGAGAAAGCTTACTCCCATTACAAAAACATTACTGCCCATAATGAGGAGTCACCTTTTGGAAATCATAATCACCAACATCAAACTCCAGAGGTCTCTTCCTATTATCGGTATAGGACATATGATGATACTGTGATACTTTCACCCTTTTGAAAATTCTTTGAACCATATCTATTGTATTCTATACTATTCATGGCGTAATAATTCAGGTCTCTCAAACCCTAGTCTAGTACAATGGATAACCAAAAGTTCATATGTAAAAATATTCAAGTAGCACCAAACCAATGGTGGAGTGAAAAATATTGTCATAAAAAACATGACCAATGGAATATGGATCATCCACAGACCTCTAAAATCAAGGACATAAGATAGAAACATGCATTTATGATTTTAAATGGTCCACTCTTTCTGACCATCTATCTATGGGTGTAAAGTATTAAAAAAGAATAGTTGATATCCAAAATCATGATGGAGAGCTCTCCAAACTATGAAGATAAAATTAGGATCATGATAAAAAATGATCATTCTAGGGACCCCATGTAGTCACACCACCACCTCTAGATACTTCCTTGACAGAACCTCTATTATGAATGAATCCCTGAACACTCTAAAGTGGCTGATTTCATCAGAAAATCCACTATCACCCATATAGAATCAAATCATCCCTAATATCAAGGTAAAATGGTAACTAAGTCCATCAATATTTCTTTACACTTACACTTGGGAATATCAAATAGATGAATCAAACCATAGGGAACACGGTGCTTGACCTTCACCTTATTGTAGACAAAACAACGAGAAACATACTCCAAAACTACACACTTCAACCCATGCCACCAAACCTGACCTCTCAATGCTTGGTACATTGTTTTAACCCTAGTATGTAACACCAAAGGTTAACTATGTAACTCATGGAGAAAATGATCATGTAGCACAGAAGTAATAAGAATCATTCCCTAAAACAACACCTCGTATTGTCCATCCTCCGGCCAACTATTAGAAGTGTTGAAAAAACAACTTAGTCTCTCAATAACTCCACCTCAGAATCCCACAACTAGGAATCTTCCACCTACTGCACCAAATAAGACAACACCATCATCTAGAAAAATAATCCTCTTATCCAACCATTCCTATAAAAAGATATATTTTATGGAGTTCAAATATCACTCTTAGGACTCCCATGATTCATGTACGACATCACTTCATGAATTCCGACTGAACACATAATCTACAACATTTCCCCTTATTATCGTATAAAAAATCTTAAATTCATAATCCTGTAATAATTCCATCTACTGACACTGATGCATGTTTAAGTCATGTTGGGAGAATACATACCTTAGGGTTTTATGGTTAGTAAAAACCACAAAACACTCACCAATGAGGGAATTTCACCAAAATTTAAAGTAAACACCACCGATGACAAATCAATATCATAGGCGGAATAATTATTCTCATGATGAAGTAACTATCGAGACTCATAATAAACAAAAAATCTCATCAGCATCAGAACATAACCCACACTAAGACGCGAAGTGTCACCGAAAACTTCAAATAGAACTTCCTCAGCTAAAAAACAGTACTGGAGGACTGAAAAACATATTATTTAGGAAATAAAAAGCTACCTAACACTAATCAGTACAAAATAATTTTTGATTATTTCTGGTCAAAGAAGTCAGAGAACTTTCAACCCATGAGAAATTGGAAACGAACCTTATGTAATAGACTTCAAGACCAAGGAAACTCCATACCTCTACCACTATATTGGGGGTAACCTAAGACACAACTGCCACTATATTTGAAGGATCCATAGATACTCCCTGATGGGAAACAAAATGTCCCATGAAATAGATTCAAAATCCTATAACTCACAATTTAAGAACATACCAAATAGATGCTCATGATGTAGAACACAAAAAATGACACATAAATGCGACACATTTTCCTCCTCTAATGCGGAGTACACAAGGATTTCATTGATGAAAGCCGCCAGGAACTTATCAAATAAATCTCTAAAAAATATGGTCATCAACACCATGAACATAGTTGGAGCATTCATTACACTGAACAACATCACAAAAAACTAATATTTATTGTGAGGAAAATAGATAGTAGTATTCTGAATATCCTCATAATTCAACCATATCTAATGATATCTGAACCATAAATCATAATTCGAGAACTAAATTTCCCAATTTAGATAATCGAATAAATCATCAGTCTATGGGAGATGATTGCAGTTCTTCCCTATCACATGTCTCAAGTGACGATAATCAATACAAATCCACAAAATTCCATCAATCATCATCATGAAAAAAACCAGTGCGCCCCAAGGTGACACATTCATCCAAAAAAATCCTCACAAAAACATATATTCAATATTTTCTCACAGATCTCATATCTCATAAGAAACCATCCTATTTGGAGACATCAAGATTAGATACATGCCTGGATGTAGCTCAATCTCAAACTTTATCCCTTGTCAATGGGGTAATGCTACACCTTCCACTAGAAAGACATCAGGGTACTCTTCCACAAACCTAAGAAAAAGAGAATACAGAACCTATGATTTTCTCAACATCCACTCGTCCATTAAATATGACAAAGATAAAACACACCACTTACCCATGTGAGGGTATAACTGACCAAAAATCAATGTTGGATCTCCATTAGCATAATAGAACACAACCTTCAACCCGAATTAGTCGACATATCCTCCACCAAATACAACCAATCAATGCTTTGGATGATTTCATATGGTTCTATCCCTAAACATAGTAAATCTCCCCAAGAGTGGTGCATACCCAAAACTAGTTCACAGTATCTATATACTTTATACAAGTCATCTTCACCTCCAACTAGCATAGTCAACACCAAGGGTACTGGAAGCTTCCCTACCCGAAGTCTAGAAGCACAGATTAGGGTTGGTGATATAAAAGAGTTTGTAACTCTTGAATCAGGGAAAACACACACCCATGTATAAAAGAATCAAAGGGTACCTCAAATTACATTTAGATCTCCTGGAACTGAAAACACTAAAGCATGAAGCTTCCCATGACCTTCCCAAAATACTCTTTGACCATACTCACGACCACCTCTATTGCCTCACTCTTCTCTATAAGGGTGAGGAGCATCTTAGGGATTTCTTCTTCCAACCCCATATCAACTCTATTGATCCCAAACTAGACCACCTGAATGCTACTACCTTGATTGAAACTACGTCAATGGAGGAACCTAAAGCAAATGAGATATTACATCCTGCTAAACATCTTTAGCGTGAACCTAATGAGGATATCAACCTGGATCCATGCCTTCAAAAAGAACAAAATATTAGAGCTCCTAAATCTATAATATTAAATATTTAACACCAATTAATTAATTAACATGTTTATGGTTTTAACCTATCCCAATGTTTACCAATTTCGAATGCTGGTGCAAAGAATAATGATTCAAAATCCTTTCCTAGGTGTGTACCCTAAAAACAGTATCACTTAGGTTAGTAGGATTAGTAAACATAATGTTATGTGAATCAGATCATTGTGGGACCTAAATACACATGTCTTATCTCATGTACCATGTTTAAATTTCTTAATAAACATAGCTGACACCATTTACCTACCAACCCATGCAACCTCACATATGCCTAACTCCAACCTCCTTCCAATCCCTCAACCTGAATATTTGATAACACTCTGTCCTGAACCCCTCCCAAAAAACTCAATGCAATGAGAATAGGGAGATGGTGACATTCAGAGTCCTGACTATAGTAGGCCATATGTTGGTGACTAGCACCGATGGTATATTAAACGTGAAAATGAGAGGCATTATCATCTAAGAGAAACATGCAGAAGAGAGAGATAATAAGGATAAAACAATTAACACCTGATTAGACACACACACACACACACATATAAATAAACCCAAATGCAACAATGTAATATCATACAGTACTAAATAAATTAAAGTAAAACTATAATTACAATATAGGTAAATAAAAAAGTTACCATAAATCCAGAAAACCTCTTGCTAAACACCAAGAACGTAATATCCATACCACTTACCAAACTACTCTAGATGACCTAAAAACAGTTTATATATATGTAGGGTGATAATAACAGTATACTCAGTAATATATTCCATAGATCCTATCTTGAAAAATATAAATAAATCATGCTAAATCTTAGTGGACAAAAGTGAATCTAACAGGTCACACAAATAGGTATACTGTATTCACAGCTTTACCATGGATAAATCTCACTAATTATAATATAAAAGAGAGAATAAAATATAATAATAAAAATAAAGGGTACCCCACTCCCACTTCCCCACTGGACTTATGCTCTTCCCCAACTTCACACATCCTAAGTATCTCTCTCCAAAAGTAAGTGATCCTAAAAAAATCTAGGCAAGTAACCGCTACATACACCTCATGCATCACATTATCACAATATCCCATATCAAAAACCAATAGTAACCAAGTAGTTTCTAGAATCCACCATAGAATTTATATCATATATCAGTCATTGAGTGCTATACCTCAATCCATTATAACACATACACCAAGTAAGTACCTCAAGCTATCACATCCTATACATGTCATACCTATAATAATCCTTTGGATCCTATATCAAGTAATGTAGGTGTGCCAAAAAAACAACAAGACATCACATTCTTGTACACAAATATATGGGAAAAGTAATCACCATTTATACCAGAATAAGTAACTACCCAGATAATAGATTGGGGCTAGAGGGTGTAGTCGGCCATCCGTCCTCCCATTAAGATGTTGGGGAAAACACCCTCCTAGAGTCCATTGGGTGTCAGTTTCCCTAACTACCATGGGTGGGTGTATCATATTAAATCAAAAAATATACATGATATAATATATATCACAACCAAACTAAGGGAATAAATTAGTCATAGAACCAACATCAACTAACATTACTTAGACTCTTGTATAACAACGCTAAGACTATACATCCTATAAACACACCCATATAAAAGATCTACATTAATTACTTATTTCATTAATAAATTCACTTTATGTTAATTAATGCATTAACAATTAATTAACCACTAACATTACTCCCAATTAAATTACAGTAATTATCAGAGAAAAGTACAAACCCTATAAGTATAAGTCCAACTAAGTCCATGAATTATCAAAATCAACATCTTTTTAGAATTGTCATTCCTTCATCCACCAATCCCATAGTTTAAACATTTATTAATTCATTATTAGATTCATTCAATATCCATGTACTCTAGGAAACTATCATAATCTACCATAAAGAGAAGACATGAAATCAATAACCTCCAGCTTCCCCAAGAAGTGGGGAAAGGAATGAATATAAATATTCAACTTGGAAACCAACCATTTAACATATTCAAAAAAAATCATACCATCTCTTAACATCTCATCAATGGGTAAGTCTAGATTTAACCTATTCCATCACCACCTATGTCATACTAAAAACCCACATTCATATAACAATGCATATCACCATAACAAACATCATTTTATAACACTTTATCTTGGCCTCCCTACCCAGATATCAGAATCGTCATCCTAGGCTCAGCCATACTCGAATGACATAACATCCAGTCCACCCTCCCCATATAACAAAACGGTCTTATGGGATAAGACAAAATAGTCTCATATCACAAGGCTCTTATATAGAGAACATCATAAGGTATAAGGAAAACAAACAAGTAATAAAAAAGGAAAATTATCCATCAAAATAAGTAATTCCACCTTCACATGAAAATGGTCTCTCATGACTGCAAAACAAGGCACTCAACCTTCTCAATAAAATGGGTAACTCATTCCTTATGAAATATCTTTATTACACAAACAGTTATTATTACATTATGAATTAATATATTCATTAAATAATAGGTTCTAACTATGTGAAATCTATTTATTAACCTATAACAAATTACCAAAGAAAAAACAATCTCTTATCATTTATTATGGTCTCAACAAACCTAGAGAAGAACCATTATCAGTTAATATGACTTTAAAATTATTAACAACAATAATTATTGTGACTGAGGTTTATTAACCAACCGTATAAATTCCATTAAACACATATGATATTATTTTAAATTAAACTTGCACATTCACATAAATTTGATTATCAACAAATTATAATTAACACTAGATTGAAAACACTACTCTTCCTAAATTAATTGTAATAAAACTAATTATTAATTAATTCTAGATTTATTTTATTTAAAATCTTTCATTAAGAAAAACATTCTAACAAATAAGGGATTATATATCACACTATCTAGTAAATGAATAGGAAAACCACCATCACAGTATAAAGAAACAACATTACTAACATGTGACTACTATTTAATTTATTTAATTTTATTAAGCATTTACTATGTCAAATTCCATTTCATTAAAAGGGATAAATAATTACCATATTACTATTTCATATAAATAGAATAGAATCAATGAATCGCCTACTTCAAAATCTATAAACATTCATTGCATGAGAACATACCCCGTTATGGATCTCGGATAACCTATCTCATAAGAACTGCATTTATTCTAGAACACTGCAACATAACCGCACCAACCAAAACCAAGAGAAAACCAATTATGAACACGTGTTATCAAAAACCATAGCATCGTAATAATATATTAGAGTAAACGAGATAAAACTATGTGAATCTGAAACAAAAATAATTAATAACACACCTTGGTTTCCTTGGTCTTCTGTCTTTGATTTGTGGAAATTAGAAATCATGAAATCCCTTTTTCATGTTTTGCAATACATGGAGTTATGTTGACACCAAGAATCATGTAATATATTTATTATTTAACCCCAAAAGCATTCACATATTGAACTAGACCAACACAAGTTGTGCAACATACTTACAAGGCATGTAAGTCTAACATGGAATTCAATCTACCTACTTCCATATTTTTACAACCAAACCCCTCTAGTCAACTCCAAGCCTCCTCCAACATCTACTAGCCTTAGAAACAAGAAATGTGTCACTCTTTTAGGATATGGGACCTTACAAATACAATGTTCTTATTTAACAATTTCACGGTGTTACGTTCTCCCCACCTTAAATAAATTACATCCTCACAAAATAGAGTTGATCTCGGTAATTAAGGGTTTGATATTTGAAAATTACTCTATTTAAAACCTACATTGTAAAAAGAGTTAATTAAATATCTTCTCAATAAGAGAGGAATGGAAGAAAAAAAAATTTATAGAATAACACATAACTAAGCATATAATTTTGAGAAAATTAGTGGAAATTTAAGATATGTACATGGAAGAAAATAATAAATAAGTATAGAGAGTGATTGAGGTTATTGGTCATAAACAAGTTAATGATAAATGGAATGTTAAGGGCCACAAAACCATAAATATGTGATGATTCAAAGGTTCATCTGATTTACCAGATATGAATGTAATAGGATAACATTTTTATTTCAAGATTATTTTCCTAATGTTGTGGAATTATTTTACTATCTAATAATAGAAGGAAATAAACTTTCTTGATATATTTTTATTTCATAGTTACAATTTAATCCTATGGTTTTTCTTTTATGAATTTCCAATTCATTGACTTATCCATGAAATGAATATAAAAATATAAAATATTTATGCCAGAAGTACTAAAATTCACTTTTAACAGATAATAAAAACCATAATAGAATGACAAGTCATTCCTTTGGTCTGTTGGTTTTATTATGAAAAAATTGTTTGAAAAAGTTATCCAATATTCATGAATATCGATATAGTGAATTAATACATTAATATATAGAACCTCATCCAATTTTCAATATAAACCACTTCATACATGGTTAACCTTATAAAGATTCCAAGAGATTAAGAATCGAATACATAGAAATAAGGTCACATAATTTCCAAAATGAATTTATCATAAATTCACTAAACAATATAAAGTATCTAATAATTATTACAAACCAAAAATTTGAATACCTTCATCATGTTTTCTATTGAAACATGTTAACAACTTGAATTATTGTAAAAAATTATTGAAACCATGAATTATTCCTTATGCCTTAAATAAAATCCATATTATTGGATAAATTCATTAAATCCAATAAATGATGTTAAAAACATCAATGATATCATAAGCCACTTATTCAAGAAATCATTAACCACTTACAAGTTATTCAGTACTATCCAATTTACTTTATCCATGTAAACCATCTCATTATCCCAATATCATCATCTCAACATCAGGAATATATTAAGGTTCATCTTTCCCTGAATCATGTGATTTAAAAAATTTCAACGTTCCACTGAATCATTTTTCTTGGTCACCAATACTATTCATCATACAGTTTCAAATCCTCTGTGAAAATGTAATATAGTAAAATTCTTATACATTCCATAATTATTTTAATGAGGATATTTTTGATAAAATACTCAAACCACATATTTATTGAATCTAAACATAGGAAAATTAATCATTCCTCTTACTCTGTGGTTGTATCATAATCTGAAACTTCATCTCTTATATTATAATAAGGTATATTCCGTTGATTAGTGGGGAATTCATTTTCACAGTTCCCCATATTATTATAGTTGAAGCATTGAACATTGTAAAATTATTTCCTTTAATATCATGATCATAGTTTCATTTTTCTCCCCACTTTAAGAAAACACATTTTCCTTTTATGTATGTACCAAGGTGTTTTCTTACACAAGTATCATATGTTGGAAAATCCTTTTTTTACCATATTATCTTTATTTTCCCATTTCTCTTATGACTTGTTATTTTATTTCATCCCTTTGAAGTCATATAACATATAGAATTATTTATCTATCTTGATAGAACATAATACTATGTCCTCATATGATGAAAATGTTTGGGAGACTAGTTCACATCAAATGATTGGCTTAATCCCATAAAATAAATGAACAATATTTCTCTTTGTATTATGTACGTAGTCCACAAGATGCGTTTTTAACCTTGTAATCTTGGAATCATACTTAGGAACATTTTCATCTTCTCTCTATCTTAGACTCAATAACTTTCTTTACATATCCACTCATTGATCATGAGGAAAAAAAATTCATTGAATATTACCTTGAAATCCTTACAATCCTTACATTTTATTTCCTCATCGTTATTAGTGTTTTGAATATATGACCATCATTGATCCGTATCTCCTAATAGATGATAAAATTCCATAAAAACGTTCTCCCTTTCACTACTTCCTAGAGTGAGAAATATCTTCTATAAGAAAATTATCATTTTCTAATAAAAAAATGCATTTATAGTATGTGACATCCTGAACCAAGGTTACACATGATGGTGCCCCAATATGGTTGACCACATGACCTCATACATACCTCATTGTATGAAAAAATGATTTCAACTAGTAGTGATGGTATAATATATACAATATAGGGAGATGATACCCTCTATATCAAAGTAGATCAACAAGGGAAAGAAATACACCATAAATAGATGATATAGCTAATAATCAGATAAAACATAATCACAACAAACCTATGTCAGATTATAAACCAAAATATGAAGCAATACCCAAAAATAAAATAGTAGATATGTCATGAGAAATACGTATCCAGTTTCAAATTCAAATCCTAAAAATATGGACACTTCCAACTCCCAAGTGGGTCCCAACATCGGGTCTAGTTCCCTCATCAATGATCCATACCTACTTAGAAATCACATATATGGATCTTTCCTTTATCCTATCCTGAAAACATTAATCCTATTCGAGTACTAGTTAGGCAATCCAAGTAGGTTGTGTGTACACTTAGTAGGCCACCACCAATGGTGTCTAAAAAAATATCTAGTCAATAACAGTTTTTGAAGTTGTATAAATAATAAATTACAATCAATAAAGAAAAAAATTAACATATTCAATTATTATTTATTTAATGTCATATTCTTACCTAGGTTTATGATCACACTCGAACCATCAATACATGCTTTTCCCATGTCAGAGTCTGAACCATATCACATAGGCAAACACAGTTCATTATAACATGGGATTTCATTATCCAATTCATTTCAATTCATAGTATATCCAAATAGAACCATAGTAAAATGAAAATTTCAAGGGAATAAAACTTCATTTATAGTAACAAATGGATATTTGGAGAATCGATCCTTGTCCCACACCTCATAGGTCTTTGGAGCATCAGTCCTGGTCTTATAAAATAAAATTCACATATTGGAATTTGGAGCATCATTCCTTGTCCCACACTCATTATCAATCAAACACATATATCACCAATATTACATTTCACAAGGTTAATCATAATTAACCATAAATAAGCATTTCACATTATAGTATACCATTTCAATTTTCAAAAAAATCATAGTACATCACTTTATTCATATAGAATAATATGAAAAATTCATCATTAAATCATTAATCAAAATTTAATCATTTAATCCATTAAAATTTTATGTTTAATAAATCCATCCATTAATTTCCATCATTAAAAATATAATAATAAATTTATTTAAACAATTACACAACCCGAGTAATTAACTAATTTCAAAATCCCAATATCCCATCAATTCAATAATCACATCATTTAATTAATTAATTAATCAATTAATGAAACCAATTCAGGATGTGATTTCAAAACATAAAAATTTATATTTCACAATTAAATACACAAAATTATAATCAAGAATATAGAATTTTCAATTTATACCACCTACCTTAATATCATTGTTGAGCATTCTCCAAATCGAAAATTCCAAAATTGAAGTGGAACATTCAATTGCACTATAAAGAATGAGATATTTAAAAACAACCTATATCAAGAACAAATGAATTAAGATCTGTTAATACCAATATCTAAACCCATTACAAATGAGTAAATAAACAACCATCTTCATCAGATAAGTGGTCCATGAGAGAGAGAAAATAATAGAGGAAGAGATTGCATACTAGGAGAGGTGAAGATCTGTCAATTGGACCTTTGATTCTTCAATAATAAAGTTTATATAGGGCCTTAAAATCCATTATAGAGACTCTGAATTCTAAGTAAAATGAGTTAGGGTCAATTCAGGTTGTTTAGGGATATATTTCAGGGGTTTGGGAATTTTTGAATAAATTATCATGGGTTTAGTTTTCTACGTGCATGGTTTCCTCTACGAGGCGAAAGGTTTTCCCAAACCGCACACCTTAATCATACAACTCTCCTTATGGTTATATAATATCACCTAATTGGACTCTCAGTTTGAAAAACCGTGTTCTAAACATGCATCCTCCCTTTATCTGGGGATGCATGGTTTGATGGGGGTATGGGCACATTTTAGAAAAACTGTGGGACAATAGTTTACTACCCCCTTCTTCAAAAATTCTAATATTCTCTTCTGAAACACACCAAAACAAAAGCCCACCCATGGTATACAAAAATAACAGTAAAATATTACTTGTAAATAAGAACAATACATATCCAAAAATATTCTGGATAATACATAGTCACATTGAATTTTGGTGGTTGTTGACCTATTAAGTTACCTAACGTTGTGTCACCACATGGTGGTTTAGTAGGTTGCTTTATATAAGAAATGATATTACTCAAAACCTGAGTCAACTTTCCATTATGGTAATAATTTGATCATCTATAGGTCTATCTCTAGCTATAGTTTCATTATCATTCCTAATAGGTAAATTCCTACATGGAGTACATGCATTTATATAGTTTCTATTTATTCCATTTGGTTCTAGTTATAAAAAACAGAATACACAAGATTCAAAAATAAATTTATAAAACACAATGTTTAATCCCAATAACAGTGAAACACTTAACATAAATTTGAAAATTTTATGCCCAAATAATCTCATAATAATAAATGAGATTTCTTTTGGATTATATTTATATTAAAATAATTCATAGTGATTTTTAAAGAAAATAAGATTTTTTAAGAATATCCCCATAGAGTGTTAAACTAGGTACAAAATAAGACCCATTGTTGTGAACCAGGTGATGACTTGGTCAATCCCAATGTTCCATTTTTGGATTTAATACCCCTAGCTACATATATCGTACAACCAAGTCCATTTTTAGTATCCAGACAGGTATGTATTGATCGGAAAAACCATGTTATCTCCTTTATATGAAATCTTAAGTATATTCTTATATAATTATACTCAAATTATATCATATAGTTATGACCTATAATATATTGTTTAATAAATCTAGTTCCCATGGTTTCTAATAAAATTCATCTCATACAAATTTTAATGAACCCAACACTAGAATCCTTATGCTAATGTTTTCTTTATCACATTGGAATAAGATACAAGGAATCACATCCTAAAGGAACAAACAGTTTAGTAGTCTTGCTAATCCAGATACTTACTTGAATCATAATCATTTTTTAAAACATTGAATACAAAAAACTATTTCATCGTAATTCCATTATTACCCTTAAAATATCCTTACATATCAAACATAAAATATTTACTAGTATCCTAGAGAAAATAAGACATAATATATGGGTGAGCATAGATGCTCATTAAGGGAAAACATACAATAGATACAATGAATAAACAAGGGATAATCATTATATAAAGGTAAATAACTAAAATTAATCAATAACTTGAGAATAAAATGTCTATAATAAATGATGATAAAATAATTCCAAATAAATAATCAAATTATCATGAAACTTAATTATGTATATTCTAACTTATCGAATAATCACATGGAATATCAATATCTGAATTCATAATGATGGAATGCATAATGATGGAAATCTAAAACATACCTTCATGGTATCATTCCAATATATATAATATTGTCGAGACTTCATTACAATACATCTAATACTATCAAGTCCTCATGTTGAGACATCCATATATATGGGAAAGACATAGACCAAAGCCATATAATGTTTTTCTCATGAGACCTACCGATGCATCGAGGGACTATAGTGGGCCCCAATTATCACTTAAAAAGTACAATTAATTCCTCATATGAAAGGGGTGAAACAAAATGCATATATTAATTTATTTTTTAAAAAACTGACATATTAAATGTTAATACTCTCCCCAATCAATAAACATAATCATAAAATAATCTGAGTAAAATAGAGAATGGTAATAAAGTTGTACATCTTCAATTAAACTAAACATAAATCATCCAATAAAATAATAATGAAGATATTAATACAACATATCCCTAGTGTTTCATAAGTACATTAAAGGGTTTACATCATTGGTAAATAAAAATACCATAAAATATATTTAAAAACATTCTTATGGAAAATATATTTTTATTTTGAAAATTACCTTTTAAAAAAATATTATTATAAAAAAAATTGTAAATAAGTTTTTTTTTAAATAAAATTTTAATATTTCAAGGGAAGATTAAAAAAAATTATGGTCATGGTAGAAGTTAATTCCGTACATGCTGTATATGTTAAAAGGAACATTCCTTTTTCATTGTAAAAATGTTAGAAGAGTAAATCATTATGAAATAATAAGAATAATTACATCAATTTTTTTATGAAAGTAAGAAATGGGTATAGAATTATCTAATAAATCAATTTTATAATGCTAAAAAAAATTCAATTTTTTTTTAGAAATTACTGTTTTGGAATAAAATAGATTTATGACCAAAGATAGAAATAATGTTTGATTTTATTTAAACCATTTTTCAATTATTTTATTCACCAAAGTGTGCAAAAATGGAACTATTACTTGAATATATCCTAAATAACTAGAGAATAATAATAAAATTCCTTAGTTTATTGAGGTATTTATCATAATATTTTATTACTAGAAGCATAATCATGTTCAATCCCGATAGACGTTGAGATTGGAAGATCAAACCCCTACAATAATCACAACATTGAATCATAAGACATTTAAATGATGGATCCTCAAAATGATATGTAAATACCCAAAATTTTAATTATAATAATCATAAATACATTCATGATTAGTATATACGGAACATAAAAAAATAGGTGGTAGATATTGAATGTTTCTCCCAGATGTAAAAAGAGAGATGTAAATATCTTACCTAAGGATTGATTATGGTTTAATGTTCTTTAACATCATCTATAGTGGGGTTAAAAATGTTATTAACATATAATATAACCACATAAATATTTATAATTTCATATATAATTATTTTATAACATATTATCACTCACCTTTTAACAATATTTCATTATTTTCATTATTTAGGGTGTTAATTGCCTTGTTTTATGATGCATGTTTTTCCATTAATGATCATATTATTGAACATATTACATAATTTCATCATATCCAAAATAATAATAATGGTATAATTATTAGATTTATATATCAATAACAACTCTTAACCCAATCATGAAATGTGGTTTTTAGAAATGGAGTACGTTACGATCATGGATACGGTTAGTCGTACCTACGCATGAGTAGCGCTTCCATTTTTTAATGATCATTAAGTAAAGAAGGTAAGTAATATTTTAAATTTACAAAAAAATGATAACATTATATTATTTCTTTGAATATACTTATATATACTATCCATATTATGTGATGATTAAAATAGACCCACAACATTTCATGAAGGTAGTAGTCTATACGTACACGAAGGTCGTTATCATCTCTCATTGAGTGAAAAGATAAGAAATAAAATGATATATATTATCTTTTTAGAATTATTAATATATCATGAATATCATAATTATGTCATTCATATCACAAATAACCATTAAGATCATCCTTATCACCGTCAACATGAAGTGTTTGTAAAAGGTGAATCGCATCGCTTCGTGAAGTGACGATCCACCATACACACAATTGATGTTATCATATATCTTAGGGAATGGAAAGTAAGAAAGATATATATGTGATATAATGAATCCATATTTATACCTATTTTATAACTATCACATATATAATTTGTACCCATCGTCATTACCAACCGTGAAAGGTGGTAATGGAAGAACAAATGACATCTCTTCATAAGGTGGTAGTCTGCTGTACAAACAAATGAAAATTTTTCAACCCATTTTGGTGGATGTGAAGATGGTTCTAGGTCATTATATTATTATAAAAACATAAAATAATTCGTAATATATCAAGGTTATTATATTATTATGTTTTAATAAAAATTGAAGGAGGTGGATAAATAAATAAAACAATGACGCTCGTTGAAGAACATTACCTCTTCTTTGGATAAGCTCCTTAGGTTTTCCAAAAATCATTCATAGGTTGAATTTATTTCAAAACTAAGGATTATATTATTAAATGATGGATTTTCAGAAGTGATTTGGGAATGGATTTTCTAAAAAGGGGTTTCAATGTGTGAATAAGAGAGGAGAGTGGGTGGACTTTTATAAGTTAGGTGAGTGAAACACATGTAAATTTTCAAACAAATTCAATCATAAACATGTTATTATCATTCAAAAATATTCAAAAATGGTTCATTATATAAATTATAAGAGATAGGGTATAAATATGTCTAAACAATTTTTTTTGTACATGTTGGTTGGTCATTTTTAATCTTTATATTCTTAGTTTAACGCATTGTAAATCCATTTTTACCATGAGTGAGGTAATTAATTTTTAATATTTTCACTATTCATTTTGGGAAAAAACTAAATTGAACCTATTAGACATTATAAAATATTCTAATTCCAAATATTAAATCACTTTTTAAAAATTCAATTCAAATAAGTGGAAAATTTTAATTTGAAATAAATCCCACAGATGTGATGAACAAGCAAGTTTTAAAAGACAAAATGTTCAACTGTTTATAATATTTTTATATTAAAATTCAATATGAAAATTATTTAAATGAACAAAATTTGATTAATTTTTATTTAATTTGAATAATTTTATTTTAAAACTAATTTATAATACAATTTAACATTATAAATAATTTAAATTAAAATATATTTTTCAATTAAAATTCATTATTTTTCATTATTCTTAAAAAAATGAATCTCTTTAGAAAAAATATAAAAAACTCACAAAAGATAATTTTTTTTATATGAAAAGTAAATATTATTTTTTCAAATAAATTCTCTCTAAATTCATAAATATTTATCATAAATTATGTGCACAAAGAACGTTTAAATAATATTTTTGAAAAATACAGTTCCTTATAAAACATTTTTTTAATTGATTCGTATATCTTTTTATTATCAATAAATAACAAATTAACATATGTAAAATATATATTTTCATAATTTTTCTAATTCTATTCATACCTTCCATTATAACGGTTAGGTGATAACCATCACATTATATAACAATATTTTAATAATATGTCACTTTTTGTTTACACTAAGTGTTGTGTATACCAGAAGCTAAACTCTGTGTTGCATGTGAAATAAGATAAAAACATTGAAGGGTGTAATGAAAGATAAAAATTGTGATGTTTTTATATAATATATTATAGATAATAAATTTATTTAAATATAAATATATCATAAAGTCTTAGGGTGTTATATTTTCTTTTAAGCATGGTGTTGCATGTCGTATATGCTATCAAATACAATTATCTTATTTTATAATTTTAGGGTGTTATATAATTGGATAAAATAAATAGTAAATCATATGTATCATCTATTGATGTTTTATACCTTAAAATTTTCATTAAAATATCACTTGAACATTTCTTGATGAAAATACCCTTTTCAATTTAAAATAAAATATTCAAAAACTAAAACTTTCTCAAATATTAAGGATTTTTTTTATAAATTACCTTTGAAACATCTAAAATAATATTAAAAAAAATTATCAGTCATTAAATATGAAAATTACATTCATGTCATGTATGTTAACATAAAAACGCATTTCATTTTTCTAATAACAAATCAAAAATAACATGTCTAGAAAAAAAAAAGAAGATAAATGTTAAAAAATTTAGTTAAAACTACAAAAGGAAAATATATCATTAAATAATAAATTTTTAATAGTAAAAATATTATTGAAAATAGTTCTTTAGTATATGGGCATAAAAGAAAAAAGAGTTTTGTTCGAAGAGACAAATAAGGCCAGATTTACAAAAAAAATAATTTTTGGTCTCTTAAGTAAATAAAGAGTGAAAGATGAAAGGGAAACATGTAAATTAGATAAATAACCAATGGATAATTAAATTTATGTGATTATTGAGAGGTATATCATTAAATGTTTTCATTATAAACTAGATCATAAACATTCTTTTTAAACAATGAAACTGTAGCATAAAATACTTACCTCATGTTTGAATTTATTTGATAGTGATTTAACCTCTGATATAATAAATTATAATTTATTAAAATTATATAACAGAGTCATTAATGAAATTTTAATATCATTTATTCTCCCCTTAAAACATTTCAACAAATATTTATTATCGATTTGTTATTAAAATCAATGTTTTTTGTTTTTAACTATTACATTTTTCAATGGAATTCCAGTTTTTCGGTTTTAGTACTTGTAATTTGAACATAGTTTCATAATCTTCGTAATGTTAATCATGAAATAAAATTCATATTATATATATATATATATATATTCATCCAAAAAATATAGATATATAAAAATTAATGACACCACTCATGGGGATGGTATCACATATATATGCAAGAACGTTGTTTTCACATTTCAACAGAGTAAAATAAAAAATTTATACAGTAATAGACAATTAAATATTATTTATCATATCATATATATCATATATATCATTAAATATTTCTTTTTTTTCATCCATACAAAGTTTAAATGAAAAAAGAATCACATCACTTCGTGGAGGTGGTAATCCACACATATGCATGAGTGACGTTATCATTTTCTAATGGATGGGGTTGTAAGAAGGTATATATCATATTATAATAAAATAAGAATAATTTTATCATAAATATCATATTTAAATGTTAAAACAATTATAATAACCATCCATTAAATATAGTGATGAAAATTTTATTGTATATCTACAGGGAGGTTGTAGTCTACTCGCATGCACATGTGACACTTTTAGATACCATTTGATGGAATAAAGGGTTGATATTAGTGATTTTATAATAATAATATCATATAAGGATATTTTTTATACTTTATTTATTATTTAATGATAAATAAAACATAGTTAGATGAGGTATATGAAGAAATAAATTGAATGAGGTCGGGTAAGATGATTACCTCTTCTTCGATAGACCTCCTTTAGATCCTTTCTTAAAGACCCTTGTAATGTAATTTTAAGAACACATGAACCTCTAATTAGTGTCTAGGGAAATTTACAAGATAATTGGTTGGGGTTTTATCATGATAAATTTCTCAAAGTGTGTTAGTAAAAATAATAATACCTTCTATTTTATAAGTGAGGAGAGAATCACTCTAAGAAATACATATAGTATAAATTTAATATAAATTACTTTATTTAAGTGAATCTAAATTGACATATTTACATTATAGAGTCATGATTTATTTAAATACTCACTTAAAATAAAATTTATATTGGGTTAGGTGATGTTTTGACCCTTATTTATTTTTAACTCCTTGTTACCCCTTTTGAAAATTACCAAAAATCAATGTTTTTAACTCTTTATGGGTCAGTAATAATTCCATAAAAGACAACTGACCGATAAGTGGAAAATTTACGATATGTTAAACCCTATAAATATAAATTTTAATATGATAGTTTTATTATAAATATTAAATAATTTAATAAATTATTATTTAATATAAAATATCATTAATGTAATTTTTAGACCTATTCATTCTATTTGGATTTGAAAACCAGATGAATGAAAAGGAATTCAAATATAATCCTTCCAAACAAACCTAATGTCTCATCTATATATATATATAATTCTTGGAATATAATAATTCAACCAATATTTTTTTACTTGTAATATTTTTAAAATTTGTTATTTTATTTTTTATTAATTGAATAAATATTATGTCAGTCCTATGTTAGATTTTAAGATAGTGAAATTTGGTATTAATTCTTTTCCTAAAATAATATAAAGTTCTTATTAAAAAAATCAAATTTGTTTAAATATTTTCAATAATTTGATAATAATGGTATAAATACACTCTTCCAAGAGGATAATGGAAAGTTTTATAGGAATTTTAAAGCCTTATCTAAAAGTTTTAACCCATTTTTACTCATTTTGTCTTTATCGAGGTGAAAAATATTTATCAAGGTTTACATTCATAATGAAAAAAATTAAAGAGTCCTATTTAAAAAAAATTCTCATATTGTTTAAAATTAATGAATCAATTTTATATTATTTAATTTATCTTTATACCATAAATTCATTTTAATACATGTTTTTAATATGTAACAAAGACTATTTTTTAGAAAAATACTTTTTAGCATAATACTATATTTAATATTATCCAATTCATAGAATTTTTTTTATAATTATTAAAAAAATTAATTGACTATGTAATATATATATTTAATTAAAAAAATTTAACAATATTGATCAATATTATTTATTTAGATAAAATAAATTTATACATAAAAAATTGTACTTCCAAACCCATCTATTTTACTTTGAAATGATTTTTATTTTAATTTATAACTAATTAATTAATTTAATAAATATATAAAACATAAAGTTTTCAAAATTTAGTTTTTCATATTCATACCCAACAATAAAATATCTAGGCTATAAATGTCACATCAAAAAATTATATTTCGATAGTATATCACAGTTTATTTAAAATCAATGTTTATTTCAAATATTTCTATCAAAGAATGCAAATTTATTTATATAGAACAATAAAATATCTATAATTTAAAGGTTTTAGGTGAAAAAAATGATTCAATTGAGCATGTTCAATGTTTTTTTATTTCTTATAATGATTTAATTTATTTTTTATGGAAACATCAATTGTTCTATGTCATATTCATTGTGTGGTTGCTTCTAATGAGGGAGTTATTTCTTGATACCGGACTTAATTTATATGTCTTAAAATGGGGGATGTAATTATAGTTTTCTTTATATTGACCATATTTATGTTTTCTAATTTTAATAGAGAAAAAGATAATGCAGGTTGATGTTCACGAATGGTATTAAATGAAAATTTAATGCAATGAATTATTGACATCAGGGTAAAAATGTATTCAATTGGTAACATTGTGAGAGTTGTTTCTTGTTCTTGGATTATAAGAACAGTAAATTAGGGACTATGGTAATGAAAAATATAGTGAAACTTTTATTATATTTTCCAAATTATATTATGTTAATTTTTTGTGGATGATTTCTTAGGGTTCATAGTATAATTTTAGTTTTATATTTGAAAGAGGAAATTTAAAGAAGGTTTCAGTGGTAACAGTGATGTATTAAAGGAATTTTAGGGAACTTCTCATTTATATTAAACATAATGGTTGGTTTTTTTATTATCTAGGTGTTTTTTAAATATGTTTTTATTTTTTAATGTTCTTAACATATATAAGTATGTTTTTATTGTTTGTTATATTAATAGATTAGGAGGTCTAAAATTTAGAGTTTTATAAGTACTTGGTAATTATTGGAAGTCAGTTATGGCCATCAAGAACCGAAAAGGGATAAAAATAATCCAAGGATTAAAATAAAGGAAATTTAATACCTTGGGATCCTCTAAAATACCAATTGAGATGCATTAGATATTTAGTGAGACAAAAAAAATATGGTAGTTTTTACTATGATCCTGGTGACTTTTATCAGCCCCTATTTTAATGAGGGTAGATATATCATTTTATTATTATTGTTTATGTCAAAACTTATTATTTTACCACCTAGATTAATTTTAACCCATAGAATAAATCTAATAGTTTTTCTCTTATTTATTCCCTTATTTTTTTGTTTCTTAATAGATTAGAAATCTATTAATTTCATTAAATTATTCAAATAATGAATAACATAATACTGATAGTTTTAAATTTTTGTATTCATTTTTTCTAATACATGACCTAATTTGACATTTTCAATTCTATTTTGATGAATATATTGATTTTTAATTGATCTATTGTATTTATAAAATGATATATTATATTTAAAATTGATTCAACTTTTTTAGGTGAGCTTAAACATTTCATTGGGTTTTCTTCGTTGTCCTTTTGTGTGTATTGTTTATGTAATTCTTGGTTTGAAGTCTAAGATAGTTAAATATTGAATATTAGTTTCTAAATATAAATAAAATGGATGTTGTAGGTTAATAAACTATAAAGGATTATTATGAATTTCTTTCATTTTATAATTATGATTTTTTACATTAGGACGATACTTTTGTAAAATGAATAATGAAGATAATGTTATTTTAAAAATTATTATTGATTTTAAATAAATTTATAATTGTTTTCTATTGAGATTAAAATACTTTTAATGATTTATTATTTTTGAATTTGGGTGATTTAAATGTTTTATTAATTTATTAAATGTTTTTATTATATGTATTAACCTTTTTATTAAAAAATTAACATATTGATTTACACTTGAGGAATTATTTTATTACAAATTAAATTATCTGATATAAAATGTTGAATGATCTTGTGGTAGGTTACACCGTTGTCTAATATGTTATATGAAATTTTTGAAACATTGTTACTTGGTTTTATATATGATATTAAATTGGGTATGATATTTTACTATGTTATTCTTTAGTATTCCATGTGATAAAAATTAGGGGTTAACCTTCAGCTACATAAATCCTTTGTTTGATATTAAATGAAAATTGGGGTTTGATCTTGTATAATGTTATGACTTGGTCTGAGATATATGAATTGATGAAAACATAGATATCTAGATTTTTATGGACAATGTATATAACATGTAATGTTTTGGAGGCTTCATTATCACAAAATAATATTACTAGTTTATTGTTTTTGAATGGATTATACTATCAAATTCATTCTTTTGAATACCCCTATACACATGAGATCTCATTAGACCTAATGAAATGTTTAGGGATATTGATTCCATCCAAACATGTTTCTTATCAATTACAATATGTACATATCTCATATTCATATAAAATTTATTCATTATGGTGTAGGATAATGTAATTATGCTATATAGATTAAGATAAATGGTAAAATATAGGGATTTATACATGATAATTTTCATATAAGACATATGTGTTCCAATTTTTATTCTATATTTGATTATTTAATGGTATTTTATTTTCTATATTTTCATTATATATCCAGATCATATTATATATTACTTTATATAATTTTTATGAAATATTGGGATCATATGGGATGTAATGTAATCGATAATACTTTCTATTTGTACTATATTAAATTTATTAAATTGTTTCCTTTTATTATTATTTTTATTATTATTAATGTCCAATTTGATGTAAAATATCTCTCCTAAGTATTATATTAACCCTTTCATTATAGTCATTAACATATCCTGATTTTAGAGTTCACTTGAGTCCTCAGTGCAATTTACCTCAATGGCATAGCCATTCTGGGGTGGGATGTTATGATTTACTTAAAATATGAAATGTTTATAAAAACTATTTTGAAACCACATAGCCCAAACTAGACTAGAAGTGAGTTATGGTGAGAAATTTAACTCACATTGCATTTTAAAATTTTCTATTATTTATTTTAATCAAATAAATATGTAAAATTACTCACACATCCACGACAATAAAAAATTTTGAAATTAGAAAAAGTTACAAATATTTTACTTGGTTCCCTACTAAGGGCTACTAGAAAGTAATATGCACACAAAAAATGTGGTGATGTTCCAAAATTAATCTAATATACACTTGTTTTATGGGAAACAAATGTTCAATTGTGGTCACTCATTTAGGGATATGCAGACTCCCTCCCCTTAGACACATTATCGACTCCACCTTTTTACACTACATCTTATGAATGGGTTTTATATTTATCGATATAAATTTGACAACCATATCATCAAGAAATTTTTCTATGATTTATATCATGAAGGTTATACAATTATACTCCAATTCATTACATGATCATAAGAATAACTTCTTGTAAAAATCTAGAAGTCCATAGGTTCTGATGTTAAAATTTTGAGAGAAATAACAACTTTCATATAAGGTTTATATTCTAGAAAAATATTATTAAATCATCCTTTTATGTTAATAATTCATGGTATTCTATTTATTAAACTCGTATGATATTTAGAAAACTCCTTATTGGTCTGATATTTGTGAGAACACATCATGATATACTCTTTAAAAAACAATTTCATGACTTGTTCTTTACACAATGACTTTTTCCCATGAATGTTATTACTTCACAAATGGTTATTCTTTCTATATAAAAAAAATTCAAAAACCATAAAATATGTGATAAATTCCATTTTATGTTCATTTTCTTCCTCATATATTCTTAGTAAGGTCATTTGATGGCTATTTGTAGGGAAAATACCCCAATAATATTTCTTTTACTTTTTTCCCATTTCACAATCCCACTTTGCCTAAGATAATCCCTTTATAATAGATGGAATTCACTTCCTCTCTTTCATAAATGAATCATAATTTTTGACTTCATATAAACACAAACCATTTTAATTTTGAAAAATAATATCATGCTCCCTTATCAATCAATATATCCTTCTATAAGATTATTTTACAGTGAATCATCCATATAAGTTATTATGAACTAGAAACCATAAAAAACTATTAAAAAATTCATTTCCATGATATTTTTCATGAAAATTAACCATTGAATATAATTTCTTATCTACAATTATGGTTTAATTTGAAAATGTAACGTCCCAAACCCAGAAGCAACTCAATAGTGCCCTGAGCCCAATAGATTGTAAGGCCTCAAGCGCATCTCCACAAATTTTAGAGGCCGATGACTTGTAGAGATGACCTAGGTGTTTCATTTAAGAGACTATTACCTAATTACCATATTATCTCATTGAGAAATATAAATACATACAATTATAGGAAGAAGAATCAGTAATCCAACAACTAATAAATAAACATGATGGGACCATATAACAAAGCCAAAAGTGTCTCACATATAAAGACGACAATGATACATGTCATTTGTCTAAGAAAAAAAATGAAAAAAGATACACAATAGTATGTTATAATACATGTATCTAAAAACCAAAAAGATCAAAAGTGATATCTTGATATAGAATCATGAGCCTCAGCTCAGTCTCGTTCCCCCTACTCCATAGTAGAAATCGACAACCAATGTTAGCGATCTTTCGCCTATTCGTACCTATAACCATATAATCTATTTTTGTCCCTATGGTATCCCAAACATGGTGTGAGATAACCTCCATATAATAAACCAAAAAAAGGTCTATAAAATTCATGTTGTTCAATAAAATAAGCTAAACATGAAAACAATAAACCAGATGAGCAGTAAATATAAGTAAAGATTCCTCGGAATGTCCTTTACTAAGAAAATGTTTCTAACTAGAAAATCAAGGATCACATAAAAACATGTGTCATTCTCTTAATAGTGAAACTACAAGTGAAAAGGAGAAAACACCATGTTCTTTCAATATATCCATAGTACCATTTTCTCTATGGCCTTTCTATACAACAAAAAGTGCCATAGATATTCACGTCCATGACATTCAACCAGACATGTTATATTTATCATGACTATGATATATGTCAAAATGCATACCACGAATGGCCAGATCCATGGTTTTGAAGATAAAGGCATCCTCATTGAGTACTAGGAACATCTCAATGGAATCTTGATTAGGAACTAGTTCGAGTCCAAGGAGAATGTCATACCAGACATATCCTATGTGAGTCCAAGCATGCCAGGTCCAATAGTTAGCAAATCCCATGAAATCCCATGGAATCAAAACCTAATGAGCATAATAAACCCAAGGCGTCAACTACCACATTTATTATCCCTATAAATCTAACCATGTATTCTTTAAAATCATTCATCAATTTCAGATCATATAACATTCAACACCATAAGTGACTTCCCACTCATATATATGCATTTATATTCAATTCGTATAATGAGTATACCCACCCATTAATTATATTTAATAAAAAAATTCATCTCATGTGTGTACCCACTCATGTATCCTAATTTATATTCAAAATAAATAATTAGAATACCCACTAATTATTCAAAATTCATAATTATGGAATTTAATGAGTATACCAACTCATTTTTCTCAACATCACATTTAAACATAATCCACTTGATCAATTCAACAATTTCACAATTCAAATTCAACATTTTATAACAATTCAAATTATTTAATCCATATTATAACTAATCTATTCAACTCATTTCATTTACTAAAGGCTTCCTATAATAAAGAAATCTCAATACACCCCACTTATGTGGTTTTAAAAAAAACTGGATAATCCAATATTGAACACCCCATTGATGACCATTATTTTGGTAAAGACCAACAAAAAATCATAATAAAACCTATAGGTATCCCTGACAGGTCCTATTACTTTTAAAACATTTAACACGTTCAAAATCGGGTCATTCAAGAAATTCCAGTGGGTGGTGTAATAGAAGGTAGCCTAAAAAGCACCAAAACTCAAGTATGTTTTATAGACCACCTACCTTAGCTCAGAAGTGGAGTGATATTCTAGTATCAACTCTTGATTCACCTCAGATTAGGAGAAATATGAAGAACAGTTGAAGAATGAGAGATTAGAGAATATGAGACCTAATCCAAATATCATATCTGATATGAAGAAGAACTGAATATGAGTATATATGAATATAGTTCTTACTGATACAGATCTGATGAGACAAACCACACTTAAATTGGAGATCAGATGAATAAACCACCTAAAATCCTAGGATACTTTCTCAAGGGGTATTTAAAATGATTCATTTGTTGTCCATTAAAACAAATAAGAATTTGGTTTATAAAAAGGAATTTAATTTAATTAAAAACATAAAATTCACTACTTAATAGTGGTCATGTGGTTTAGTCACACATTTTAGAAAACTATGCGCCAAACACGCCTAGATATCTATAGGTCAATGGGCACCCGCATGGTTTACCCACATGGTTTACTAACCGTGCACAAAACATGCAAAAATCCATAGTCTGGATTTTCTAAAATTAAAAACCAAGATGCATGGTTATGCTTCACATCTCATATGGTTTCTACAAACAATGTGGCCTATAGGCCCCCACTATCTAGCCTCACACTATTTTTAAAAACCATGTGATCTACCCCTCATGGCATTTAATAACCATTCACTAGGCTAAAATCACGCCAAAATTGGGTTTCGGGCTCCGAACAATCCTCATACACCCTTGTAATCCCCATGAACTCAAAGGGCATTCACATTAGGCCATGTTTAAGCATATTTACATAAAAATAAGGGATATATAACTCATACAAAAACTTGGGTTCTTATAATCTTCCACCATTAAAGTCTTTCATCCTCGAATTCCATTCTCAAGGGTGTTCAATATTCATCTGAGATCAAGTCCAACTACTGAGCACGTATGTCAGCCTACAAATACCATGTCTCATCTGATAAATAGACATTCTGTCATAAAACCAAACTAGAGTAAATTAACAACCTTAGATAACCTTCATTATCCTATTAAAGATATGATTAAGATTCTCCTTAAAGACACATAAACCTATATCTCTACCTCCTCAGGATGAAAAACATGAGATGGGTCTGAATGATTATGCCACCTATGAGATATGTGGAATATTTCATTCATGGCTCGATACCTATTAGGTAGCTATAAATGATAGGATACACACCTTAATCAAACCAAAATCTTGAATGAAAATATTACTCTGTCACTTGTTTCTCCTATATCCTAGACTTGGTGAAACACTCATGAAAACATAATCATAGACCTCGAACTCTAGATGTCGTCTGCAATAATTGGTGTATGAATTATATCAATACTGGGTTGTATCCATCCATTTATGAATCTATTATAAATGTTTAGAATTCTCTTGTATGAGACATGGTCCCCATAAATTAGTCTCACCTACCTCTAACTAGCACAAGGGTGATCGACATGGCCGACCATGAAAATCCTCCTAAGGTTCCATCTGTATAATATCCTTATAAAACTTATTATAGGATAATTTGACCAATTGAATATGATTATCCCAAGAACCCCCAAAATCTAGGATGCATTCTTTCATCATGCCTTCTAACACCTATATCATATTCTCTGACTGGCCATCAATCTGAGGGTGGTATACTATTCTTAGAATCCCCTATATACCCAACTCCCTTTGAACACTCTTCATAAAACAATATGTAAAGTGGGTGTTCCTATATGAAATTATATTATAAAGGAACCCGTGAAGTCCTACTATCTCCCTGATGTACAACTTACCAATATATTTCATAGTGAAGATATCATTGATTGTAAATAAATTAGCAACCATAGTGAGCCTGTCAAAAACAACCTACACAACATAATTACCTCTAGGAGACCTTAGTAAACTAGTCATAAACTGGTCCTGAAATCTATTGAGACATCAATCCATTTTCACTCTAGAATTGGTAACTTCTATAATATCTCAGTTGGTTGTTGTTGTTCCACATTCACCTACTGATAGGTGGAGCACCTCATATCAAAACTAGTTATCTCTCTCTTCATACTCGGCCACCAGTATTGATGGCATAAGTCATGGTATATCTTGGTGTCTTCAGGGTGTACTTCCCATGATGAGGCATGAAATTCCAACATAAAAACCCCATGTATGTCCACTGAAACCCAAAAGAGACCATGTATACACAAGATCTCACCCCCTCCTACCATCCACCCAATAGGTGGGTCCTTACCTTCCACACTCCCACATACGACAAGGTCCTCATAAGCAGACAACTACCTCATCCCCACAATAGCTAGTAGGTTGAGGTTACAAGTAAGGATGATAGATATGTCTACCCCTGAGTGTCACTCACCTCAATGTGAATGTCTTATAATAATACCACGATCTTCCACTTGCTACTATACTACTGAACAACATGTATCTGAGTCCTCATGCTCAGTGCAACAACCACTACATAGCATTTACTATAAATTTAAGAAATCTCAAAGTCTAAATACTAAGTCCAATCCACCCACACCCATTTCTTTATATTCATATCATATTGTTTAAATATGTACATTAGGCTTTTGTGGTCTATGTACACAACAAAACACTCTCTTAGTAAATAGTGTCTCTAACAACACAATGTGTGATCAACTGTAACTAACTCCAAGTCATGCATCCGGAAATTCTTATTGTGTTACCTCAGCCACCAAGTCCCATAGGCCATGAATATATCCCCTTACATCATCATTACTTAATGAATAATACTTGATGCCTCAAAATACACAGTGTCCCTCTTACCCTTCTCTAGATGTATCAGGACTGGTGCTCAAGTCAATATCCCTTTAATCTCCTGAAAAGTTGTCTCATAGGAATATGACCATACAAACATCACAGCCTTATTAGTCAAAACCATCAATGACACTACTATGTATGATAATTAATCTATTAAATTCCTATATCATCCAACTATACCCAAGAAACTCCTTTTTTCAATGATGTTTTAGAGATGCTCCCAAGAAACTATAGCTCTCACCTTCTCTGAGTCTACAAATACTCCTACCTCTGAGATAATGTGACTTAGGAACTGAATATGATCCTTCTATATGTGGAACAGAGTGATATTATCATATAATGTATTCTCTCTTAGTTCATTAAAAATTATTTCAAGGTTTTCGGAATGCTCATGTCGATTATGAGAATATAACAAGATATTATCCATGAAATCCATCACAAAATGAATCTAAGTAAGGATGGAAAAATAAGTTCCTTAGTTCCATAAAAACCACTGGCATGTTCATGTGACCGAATGAAATTACCAGATACTCATATAGACCATACCTACTAGGAAATTATGTTTGAGGTATACCTCACGTACCTGGTGACATCCATACCTCAAATCATTTTTTGAGAACCCTTAGGCTCCTCGAAGCTGATCAAAAATTTCATCAATCTATGGAAAGGGCTATCAATTCTTAACAATCAAATGTAAAAAATTCATATAATCTATTCATAGACTAAGATTTATGTCTACCTTTTTTACAAAAAAAATACCAGCAAACCCCGTAAATAAGTAGTGGGTCTAATAAACAGCTTCACCATCAAGTCTTCTACCTACCTCTTGAGCTACTATAACTCTGTCGTAGTCGTCGTATTTGGAGTAATGGATACCAGTGCATCTACTGGTACTAGATAGAGAGAGAATTCCACCACTCTCTCTGGAGGAAAAACATAAAATTAATCTGATAAGATATCCTTGAAGTGATAAAACACTAGAATAATGACGTCCTGGCACACTACCTGATCATCCAAAAATAGACAACCAATATGGGTTGTCATCCTGCCCATCCCATGATGTTGTAGTCCCTCTTGGCTCGACTGGACACCCCAGTCAACCTTGTGAGTATAAACTTTACCCTCTGGTGATGTGAATGTTACCCTGTAATGATAGAAGTCAATGTAAACTTGATAAGATATTTTCCATTCCATCCTAAGTATGACTTAAAACCATATCATCTCAAGGACATACAAACTCTAGACAAAGTGACACCCACCAACCTCAAGGGGGAACTCCCAGAACTTTTAAATATCCTCCATTCTAATTCCTAATAGAGTTTCGGGTTTCATAATGACCTAAGAAGACAAAACAATGAGCTAATGGCTTTTCACCATAGGTGATGATATAAAACAATGCAACACGCCGATATCAAAAAGAGAAGTTGAAATAATATAGGATGCTAAGATCATTCCTCCCAATATAGATGATCCAAAACCCTTATCCTCATGGTTTTGTTATACAGAATAGATCTGTCTAGTTCCATGACCCTATGATACAACCTCATTGCTTAGAGTGGGACCACTCTGATATCTTGGTGTAACTGGTGACTAACTACCTCATCTATAACCACCAATGCCTCGTCCTGATCACTAGGCACTGCTCCAGCTCCCTGTTTGATGGTGAGATGAGTTACGAGATTCTAATACCGGTTTCAGAGCTGACCCCTACCACTCAAAACTGAAGGGAAGGTCCTACAGACACACTACCCATGAACCATCCTACTATAATCTTGGCACTCAATTAGGTCACAATCACACTAATTATTCATGTGGCCTCGCTTTTTACATTAATGACAAAACACTGAGCTACCGGTACTCGCATAATTAATGGTACTAATCTCATGGGAAGCCAAAAAATGGTGCTTTCTTCATAAAGATGCCAAATTACTAGATTGAGATATTGCATTTCTATTCTCTACTCCCCCAGGTTCCCTCTTGTTTCGCTCTATAATCCATTCGTAATTCACAATTTCAGTGATGAAGGTCAATCTAAACATGATGACCTGAGATCTGAGAGCATGTCAGATACCTTCCTAAAAGATTATCTCTCTAGATAGATCATGAGTATGGTATGTCGGTGAAAAACATTTCTACTCTATAAAGCATACTAAATGATTAATAAATTTAATCATGTGCAGTTCTAGATGCATGAATTCACTAAAACACTCTTTTAATAGAGTCGTGAGGTAGATATAGTCATAGAATTGGGTTTGGAAATCAGCCCAACCCATATCTCATTGCATTTCAGCCTGGTTCAAAACATCCCACCTATTCTTTGTTACTCTATGTAGAATATATGTCATGAGCTTTACCCTTCTCTTAGAAGTGTCTAAAGATGATATAAAACTTCCGACTTAGTCTCTGGCGACAACTCAGCAGCCTATAAACTCCCATCCTTTGAAAACATGGGAAGAGTATACTACTACAACACACATGCCAACTCGTCCATAGACAAGACATGTTGTTGTGTTGCCTTATAAGTCTACATGAAGTAAAAGAATACATCACAAAACTGTGCCTCAACACCTATGTCATGAGAAACAATTGGTGCCACAACTGATCAAAATATACATCCACGAGTACCCCATTCCCCACCCCTTCAAAGTGTGGTCGTCACCACCCTCACAAAATACAACTGGAGGTCATTGTGGTGGAATTCCTCTATAATGCCAAAAAACCACCTCTTAAAAGATCAAGATCAAAATTCAAAGCTAAAAAGTGTAGTAAAGGTCAAAACCCAACTAAAATTGGTCATACCACACAACCTTCTACTATATCGAAGACTGTAAAAAGAAATTTTACAACACCAACAGAAACACTACCTGTTTCCCACTCAAAAGATGGGTCTAGTTCATATTTCTGTTTATCATTTCAAGTTTCCAATTCATTTCCACTTGAATTCAAATTCATTTTGAATTCCATTTCCATAGTTAAATTAGTCAAGAGGTTTAACTGATAGTTCACCAAATCCAAATTTATGGGGGCCCATAACACCTCATGAACCAAAATATGGTTTCCATGAAATCCATAAATATCAATTTCACCTTAAATAAGTGAATTTAAAAGGTGTGTCATTTCATAGTCCATAATTTTCCATACTTTTTATAAACTGAAATATTATTACACTTTATCTATCCATTTCATGAAATATACCAAAATTGAAGGTACATCTATCATATCATATATCACAACAACATTAAATAAGTAATGCATCCTAAATTGTATAGAATAATGCATGGAATGTGATTTCTAAAAAGTGACTATATGATGCATGAGATGTCATACCCTCATCCCATTAGGTTGCAACAGTAATAGAACCACAAATGTATCAATATTAATAATATAAGTCAAGTGTGTCACCCAACAATGGAATCCAATCAACTTTAATATTTAAAATCTAGTAAAACACAATTCGATTTGAGGTAATTTGGATTTTCCCTATACGTGAATAGCTACTCCATAAAGAAACTCATTACTAAACTCCATTTCCATTATATACCTATCTATTTTAACAAAATAGTAATGAAAACTAGAAAATAATATCATATGATAACACTTTGTAACATCCCAATCCTGGAAGCCACTCAACGGTGCCCAGAGCCTGGTGGGTCATAAGGCATCAAGGGAATCTCCCCAAACACCATAGGCTTCAAACTAGCAGCAAGGTCCTAGTTGTGTAATTTTGGAGACAAATACCTCATTACTAGAGTATTTAATAGTGTAATATCAATATATACAATTAGCATAAGAAAACACAATAAGATAAAAACTGATAAATGAAATTGACCAGAACATATAAAAAATCCCAATGTGTATCACATTAAAATATGATAATGATACTTTTCGCATGTCTAATAAAACATTCACAATAGGTACATAGTGATATGTTACAATATATGTATCCAAAAAAGAAACAGAAAAAAATTACTATCTCCAAATAGCATCATGAGCCTTAGCTTGGTCTTGTTCTCCCCTGATCCTATGTAGCAATCAACAACTTGTGTTAGGGTGATTTCAACTATCCATAATTGAAACCATACAATCTGTTTGGGTCCTAATGTGTGGCCCAGACATGGTGTGATATAACATCATCGCAGGAAACCACCTAAAGGTATATACAATCTAAGTTATGCAATGCAATAATTTAAACAAGAATATAGTAAAGTAGGTGATCAGTAATGAAAATTAAAGTTACCTTGGCACGTTCACTACTAATAAAGTGTTTCTAACCAACCACTCAAGGATCCCTGTAAAACATCTGTAAAGCTCATAATAAGAAAGCTATAAGTAAAAAAGATAAAACACCATGAACTCACTGTATATCTATAGTACCATTTTCACCATGGAATTTCTATATAACTGAAAGTTCCAAAAACATCCACCCCCATGTTGTTCAACCAAGAATTTTATATTTTTAACAATCATTACATATGTAAAAGTTTAGACCACGAACGTCCGGATCTATGGGGTTGAAGACCATTGATTCTTGTAGAGTCCCATGAGCATGTCGATGGAAACTCAGTTAGGCATTGGTTGGTGTCTTAGGATTATTTCATACCAGACATGTCTTATGTGAGTACATGAATGCTCGATCCAAGGGTTCGCAAAGCCCATGGAATCCCATAAAATCAAGACCCAAGATTAATTCTCTACCAAAGGATTCCACTACTACATTCAGGATACATGGAGAGATATCTATGGAATCTATAAAATCATTCATCCATTTCATATCATTTAATGTTCAACACCATAAGAGTATACCCACTCATATATAAGAATTTTCATTTAATTATTACAATGGGTATACCCAATCATTAATCAAATTTCATAACCAATTACATATCATCAGTATACCCACTCATGTTTCCCAATTCATATTTATAATATATAATGAGTATAGTCACTCATTATTCACAATTCACAAACATGGAATTTAATGAGTTCAACCACACATTAATGTCAACTTCACATAAAAAATTAACTAACTTGATCAATTCAAAAATTAACCAATTCAAATTTGACATGTTATAAAAAGGAAAATGAGGTAATACATCTCCTAAACACTCCATTCAACTCATTTGATTTACAAAAGGCATCCTATAATAAAGAAAACTCGAAAAACACCCTTTGGCTGGTTTAAAAATGGATTGTAGGATAATTACATTGGGAAAACTCCATGGGTGAACAAGATTTGGAAAACATATACCAAAAAATCACAACTAAACCTATGGGGATCCATAACAGGTCCTATTACAATTAAATCATTTAACCAGTTCCAAATTAGGACGTTCCAGAACATCCGACAGGAGGCATAACAATGGCTATCCTAATAAAGAACCAAAACATAAGGAGGTTATATAGACCACTAGTATATATCAGTAGTAGAGTGATATTCGAATATCAACTCATGATTAACCTCATATTGGTAGAAAAAGAATAAAATAAGAAGAATGAAATATTATGGAATATGATCCTAAATCAAAATTGCATAGCTGATATTTATAAGAAACAAGAATGACTAAAAAGTAATATAGATCATACCAATGTAGTTATGATGAGAAAAACCATGCTTGATTTAGAGATATGATTGGGAAACCACCTCAAATACTAGGATAGTTTCTCAATGGGATTTAAATTGTCTCAAGTTGGGCACCCCAACCTGACCCTTAGGTTGGGTTTCAGCCAATGGAAGGATGCCACGTCGCTGGAAATTTCTGGTGGAAATTTCGCGACGTGGCGGCCATCCATTGGCCCACCTTACCCTCATGTTCAACAGTGAACCTGAGATGATTTTTCCCCTTCTCAAAGGGGCTCTCAAATTCTTACTTTGTTGTCTATTAAAATAAATAATAATTTTCTTTATAAAAAGAAAATTGATTTAATTAAAAACATAAAATTATAAATTTAATAAGGGTTTTATAGATTAGGTGTACGGTTTAGAAAACCATGTTCCTACCATGAATATATTCTTGTAGGCCAAGTGGAACCTATACGGTTTAGCCACATGGTTTAATAACTAAATGAAAACTTCAAAAAAACCAACTATCAAGATATGCTTAAATTACATACGTGGTTACACATCTATGCCCCGGCTCTTGCATGTTTTTCAAAAAATGTGTTTCTTGTTGGCCCCCACTCTCCATCCATGCACATTTTTGTACAATCCATGAATCCTACCTCACACAGTTTTTATTTAACATTTGACAAGCTAAAATCACCACAAACCTGGGTTCCCAGCTCTGAATAATCCCCAGACGTCCCCGAAACCTCTATCAACTAAAATTACATTGACATTATGACATATTTAATCATTTAAACTTAAAAGTAAGGGATCTATACCTCTTAAAAACATTGATTCTTACAAAAAATACAAAAACATGAATAATATAGACTCCCGTGATTTTTTTCACTACACTTCAGATCTGCATGTAATATTTAAACTATACTTATCTTTTACCAAGACACGGAAAACATGATCAAGAAGATACATTTATTGATCCAACTTCCTTTTACATGAACGACCTTCTTAAATTAGTAAAAAATCCATTAAGGGAATTTAAAACTAACACACCAAAACAAATATATTTATCATCCTTATAATACAATCCTATACTTTCAACACTCTACTATATAGGATCAAAATTACTAACTACCTTTAACATAGATAAATATGGTTCCAACATTCATTCCCTTTGGGTTTTCTATAAATCCAATGTATAATTCAACTTAAAAAACAAATTTTACTTCCTATGGATGATAATAAAATATCTCATCAATTACTCTATGTATATAAAAAATGGTAGTTATAGAAAATGAAATTTCAAGAGAGGTTCAAAGGTCTCATGAAATATCTCATTTTAAAAATCACCTGTCCTAAAGGTAATGAAAACCACATTCCCTATGGATTGTTTCTTCCATTAAATTTCAAAATGCATACTAAACCTCAATGAATGAATTTACAATTGAATCCATTTGTTAGAAAAAAAACTATAATTATACCCCAATTTGGAAATATATATCACAATTCATATTTTTTTTAATGAATGTCATCCACCATCAAAATAATTCCCCCCATTTAATAATAAATATAAAGGTATCAAACCTTTCACACACCAAAACCCATATAGAGTAATATATTCAAATAGATCAAGGAGATTATTCAAAATTCCTCAAGTGGAGGGAGGCAGCAGAAAAAATATATAAACCAATGTTTATCAAATATTGGTGTGGGAAATGACCTAGTAATGATTTTTTAAACATGTTTATAAGTTCTAACATGCTTCACTTTGATCACTCCTTGACCCACATTTTCATTTATAATGTGATATTTGATCTCAATCTGTTTTGTATGAGAGTACCGTATTTTTATTTTTGTATGAGTTTAATTACAATATTATTTTAAAAAAACATTACCATATATTGTTTCAATTGTTCCCTAATATCCTATTTCAATTTCTTCGTCCATAGTTATTGATTTAATTATTTTTTATTGATATAATGATTCTTCCTTGCTAACCGATGCGATTTCCTATTTTTTACTCAATTAACCTATACATTTGGATTTGATGAAGAATGTGCCACCACATATAGAATTTAGGTCTATTATATCATTATCCTAATATATTTTAGATTACTTTGAGAACACAAGGTAATTTAATATATACAAATAAATCCAAAATTGAGAGTACCTTGGATGTATTTCATGATTTGTTTATGTAAAGAACTAGCCCGACCTTCAAATCGAATCATAATTCATACCATATCACATAAAACATTTCAAGAAATATATATATTTATTTTACATCATTTAAATATGTTAAACATTACAAATTATAGTAATATCACATGGCATAGAGAAGACTTTATTTTAATGACTTTGGGGACTAGTTTAATAAGACACTTATTTTATAAACATGTGAATATTTTTCAACAACCAAAATCTCATAGACCACTTTTTTGACTTATTATAAGTCATAATTATCTTCATAAATTAATGTAAAAAAACTTATATATGGGTGATCTCAAATGGCCAGTAAGGGAACACTCATCAACATGCCATCAATGGTTAGATCTTTAGATATTGAGAAAACATTTATAGGGATAAATTTATTATTAAAATAAATACGTGACAATAAGATGTATGTATAAATAATAAGGTAAGGAAATTAAATATCATAAGAAAATACATTTACAGTGAAATCAGTGTTTGAGAAATGAATAAAAAAATTCATAAATAAATGATATTGTAAGATCATTGAATACTAAATATATAGCATTGAAATAGAACATGATATCATAAGAATAATTCAAGGATTTATACCAAGATTATCATAGTTAATAGGCTCCTATGGAGGATTGATTTCATACACCATTCACATAAACATAGTGGATAGATTTTTATAGTGGATTAGGTTCTCTCCCCATTACCTTTAATATTATCTCATGAAATTTAATGCTATAACTAATATATTAAAGGGCTGTGTAATTATTCTCCTACCATTAAATGATAAACCGTTCTTAGGATAACTGCCCATACACTATACATGGAATATCATAATATTAAATCATTATTTGATGAATATGGGTTGTATAATTTTTGTACCACCCATTATACAATAAAAACAATCATATTATTTAAATACTTTCATATACCACATGTTGAAAATAAACCATACATAAATCAGAATCCTAATATATCCCCAGAGAAATAAGTGGGAATAATAATCTTGTCTCAATACAAAATTAAATCCTATATCATAAGGATTTCCAAGAGAAGAAGTAATTAAATTTGTTTTGAGGAATATATTTTTATAAAGAAACATTGGTGTTGAAAATAAATTTCCAAAGTGTGAAAATTCATTATAATGCCAAGGAGAAGTAAGATTAAGAATTATCAATGCAGGTGATGACTTTTAAAATTAGTATTGGATTTTTTAGGAAAGAAATTTATTTTTTAGTTTAAAATAAACAGGAATTGAACTAGGTGGGTTCATCATAAATTATAGGTTTTATAAGATATTCATATTTAAAATCATTTTATGGTGGTGAAACTTATCATGAAACATTAAATAAAAAAGTTAAATTATGTCGAGTGGTCTTGGAAGTGGGTATTTTTATAGGAGAATAAAACATGTATTATCTCAAAAAAAAGGTGAAGAAAAATTGATATATATATATATAATGAATATATATATAAAATATATATGAAAAAATGATTTTAATATTATGGAAAAGGAGGTGAAATAAAGATAAAATGTACTAGAAAAGCTTAGTCAGAGGCAAGCCCCTGACCATTTATTAAAAGAAAAGAAAAGTACAGCAAGAAATTCTAACAAGGTAAAAGAAACAAATACATATCAAACAAGTCAGACCCATCACCACATCCATAATAATGTTCTTCCTTCACCATAGCGGATTCCCATTCATAACTATCATGCTTCTTCAAAATCATGGCATACTTCTTTCTAATATTCAACTTCTCTAGGGAAAGAAACTCCATAGAAGAAATCACTTCCCAAATCTCCTTCCCGACAGAAGACCTAGTGGACATTGGCTTTGGAAAGTAAGAATAATCTTTCCTCATCCGTCTTCGTGTTGGGGCAGTCATCACCTCCTCACACACATACTCATTCTTTCTTCCACCCTGCACAGCATCACTGTAATAAGTCCAAGGCATACCACCAAAATTTTATTTATCACTATCAATGCAATCCCCCCATTGTCCAGAGATGTGCACAACACGGTAACCCTCATTATCCTCTCATTCCTTTTGAGATCTACTGTTAGTATCAATCAATGAAATACACTGTGATTGATCCATGAACTCGTGATTAACTTTTAAAACATTCATCACATCATCCTCTCAGCCTACAACCTTACCACTCTCCACTTATTTTGAGTAGTTTTCATTAATAACAGTCGAAAGAACTCCATCTCAAACATCCTTCTCTTGCAAACAAGTATAAAGTCCTGGAGCTGCAACACATTGATCATCAGGTGAAATGTCACTTGAAGTCATGACCCTATCATGGCCTGAAGTCGAGACATCATCCACCAATCCAGCAAAGCGGTTACTATGAGCAATGCCAGCAGCCTACTTCACAGAAGTGGACTTCAGCCCAGCTGACCTCCCCACCTGTACAACATATTCATTGAAAACCTGCTTCAGAGTTATGGTAGTATCCTCCTGAAGCAGTCTAAGGGAGATTTCACCAATGTCTTGATCATCTGAAGTTGTATCTGTATCTACATATTGGCCCACGGGTTTCGAACACATTTTATTTTTCAACATAAAGGAACCCTCAACTACAGAAGGCTCATCAAAGCCCCCTGCAACCTTAGTCGAATCAGAAAGAGTTGCATGACCATTGACACTCATAGAACCAGCATCCCCCAAAATCCCGCAACAACCTGGTGAAGACATCATTGACCCTCAGCCCAAGAGGCACCACACATGACTCTTTCGGCACAACTCTCTCACCTCCGACCATGAAATCCTCCACCCAATGTTGGGGTATCACAGGTTGATTTTGAAACCCTCCATATGAATGAGTCATACATTAATGTGGAATAATTCTATCATAGAGGAATATTTGGATTAATAGTTATAAATTTCATGAGATAGAAATATAATTCTCAGTATAAAATATTAGGTTGGAATAAAATAATCATAGAAGTAAGAAGTTTAGTGTGAGATATTATAACTCAAAGAAAGGGGGTTTGAATTATCCAAACCCTTAAATAATTTTTATCTTTCGAATAGACAACCCATTAAAGGTATACAATGATATGGTTTTATATATATTTTAGGTTTTATGAAAATTATAATAAAATAAATCCTTCTCCAATATATACACTGCAAAATAAAAAATAGGATTAATAAATTTCATACCTCAATGATGAAGAATTGAGATAAAAAAACTTACATCTTAGGTCTTGATTCTTTCTACACATGTGCCTAACATACTATATAAAGAGAATAATTTTATTAAAACATTTTATTATGATAATTATTTATATATATATCGTATTATAATTAATTTTTTTCCATTTTTTATATTTAATATAATTTCCACTTATATTGGTTACTTGGGGTTGTTTGGTTAATTTCTCTATGGCACTTTCAGTTTATTGAACTTGGTAAATGATTTTACAAAAATAAATTCATGATCTACACAATTTTAGAGTTTTATTTATATAATTATTATATTAACACAATATTTATTTATTTTTATGTTTTATCCTAAAATGGACCCAAATTAATAAATATGCCTCCATCAATTCATTTAACATGGTTAAAGTTACTACAACCATTTATTATGAATATTACATATAAAATGTCAAATATTATCATTCATAAATTCTAATATTTTTTAAAAAATAATTTTTATATATTATGTAGATTTTTTAAATAATTTATGTTAGGAGTTTATGAAAAAATATAATTTGTCATTCTGTCATGTCGATAATCCGCCCGAGCACGAAGGATGCTCAAATTTTTCATAAAATAATAAGGGGGGACAAAAATATATTATTAGAATTTCATAACTATTTTCATGTTGTAATAATTATATTTTTTTCATTAAATAACAATTTTTATCATAATTGTATATATTTTATGAAAAATAGTACTCTTCATTCAAGGAGGTTGCTGTTCGCACAAAAACATGATGCCACTTTTGTAAATTATTATAGAGGAAGTTATAAAGTGGATATTTCATTAGTTATTAAAATTTAACCATATTAATTTTTTTTCATTATACCTTGATGGATAGACAGTACCTTAAGGTTGTATAATAAGAAAAGATCCAGTAAAGTTGGTTCGACATCATTACCTACTTCATTGGAAGTTCTCTTTTAGTTGACTACATAAGAATATTTAACTATTTATTTTGATAAGAACATTAATACTATGAAATTGGGAATGGTTTGAGGAGAAACATGGGTATATTTTTGGAAGATATAAATTCTTTTAGTGATTCTAGAAGTTGGGTGGGTGTGATCCCCTTTAAAAGTGAAGGAAAATAAAATTTTATTAAGTACTCATTATATATTAATTATTAAATGAAAATATTCAAGGGTTAATGGATCCAAAAGTGATCCATAACTATATGCATAGTTTTATAGTTTTAAAAAACTCATCTATTTATTTTCACACATGTTATAAACATGTTTTGATTCATTTATCATTAGATTTTTACACTTTACCATTTCGATTTTTACATTGGTAACTAGTTTTTAACATTATAATTTAGGATGTACTAAATATTCATGGTTTGGAACTAAATATGTCCTATATTTAATTAAATTAAATTTCTAAAAAGGGGATCATTAAATTTTAAATTAAAATAATATAAATAAATATAATTGAATAAAAAATGTTTTTCCATTAATTGTTCTGAATATTATATTACCATAATTACTAATTAAAATGGTGTTATTATAGTTATAAAAAGGATAAAAATTTATAAAAGATTAATTTGTGAGAATATGTATATTTATTTAATTGTATTGAAATTGTAAAATATTAATAGAACATGTTTTTGAAAATAAACGTTTTACCTTTATTTTGAAAATTTACATGAATCCAAGTAATCTTATTTTGAAGCCTAAAAATGAAATTAAACATATTACATAGTATGAACATATTTATTTAATATTTTAAATAATTTTTTTGTGATTACATTTCTATAAGTGATAAAGAATAATTTTTAACAAATCTTAATAAATATTTTTAAGAGTAAAATGTTACTTAAGTTTCAAAAACGATCTATATGAATTTTATTAATTAAACATGATTTATTAAAATGATTTATTTTAATTTATAAATATATATTTTTTACTGAAAAATGTTTAAAAACATTTATGTCATTCTTGCACTATGATAATTTCATAAAAGTGATAATATTAGAAAAATTGTTATGATTTCACTATTCATGTAAGAATTACATATTTTATGAAAACAATAAATATTTATCCAAATATGATATTTTTATTCTAAATCAAAAAAATTAATTTAAATTTTTAAAATTCAAATTCCAAAATTCAAAATTTAATTTTAAAATAAAATCATAAAATATATGGGGAATTTTTTATAGGGAAATAACTTTTCAAAGTATTAGAAATTTTTATTCTTATATCCGATAAATTAATAATAAAATTAATTTAAATATAATTTTTATAATAAATACAAATTAGTCAATACTTATCTGTAATTTATTTATTTTTTGAAAGTAAATCTCATAAAAATTTAAATTTAGAAAAATAAATTTTTAGTCACGAGGCGGTTTTATTAGTTCTCTAGGAACACTACTTGAATTATATAAATAAATTAGTATATAAAATTATCTATATATATATATATTATAAAGTGTTTACCTATTTTTATTTTTTATAACTTAACAACTATATTTTAATGGAAATATAATGTCATATGGTTTGTTTTAGTTCGTTGTTTTCATGTAAAGAAAGTTATTAGAAAATTACTTTTTTAGGGAAAAAAATGAATACATGAAATTTGGGGAATCACATTCTACACCCTTAAATAAATTAAAGCCTCACAATTTTAATTACTACTCAATGATTAAAAATATAATAATTGTATTTAAGGTATAAATGGATTAGGATACGATTTGTAATGAGGTATGAAAGTTAGAAACTTGGGAATGTTCAAGAAACTCATTTATTCTTTAAAAATGGATATACCACAATATGATGTTCCTTCCCAAAAATTTATGATAAATACTCCTCAAGATTGGGGTTAAAGACTACATAATGGAAGAGAGTTTTCATGAGTTTTCCTAATCATACTTATAGTGATTGGTGTTTATAATATGATTTGAGATATGATATATGAGAAATGATCTATCAATTTTTTTATTATGGATTCTACATGAAGGTAGCTAATATATTTCATAAATAAATGAAAAATAATCTAAATTACGTTTATCAAGACATAATCCTTGAATAATATTCACATACCTTTAAAAAAATATTGATACCCCCAAGTGTTTTATTCCAATAGGTAATATTTTGAATAAATATCCATATTAAAATATATAATGATGAATTACTATACCCTTCACCACTTAATTATCACTATCCACTTTAATAGTAGTCATTGAACAATAATTTCATTTATAACATAGTCTAAGAGATTGTTGGTGTTAATTTCCATCTCAATTATTTGGATTAGTGCATTGGTTTTTATAATTCCCAAATTTCTCATGTCTGAAACAATAAATTTATAAGAGTTCCATTGGGAGAACATCATTTATATCCATCATGTTAACTGAAATCATCACTTTTTTACTTGTTAGCTTGTTGATAAATTATCTCCTATACCAATAATCAAACACCTTCTAGATTATTTTATACATTACTCTTGGTGTCCCTTATTACCTTTCTAACTTGAAGGCAATTGAATCTTCCTTCCTTAATTTTCATAATCATATATCCCTCCATAGGACCCCATACTTCTATTTTTCATAATTCTTGAAAATTGCATTGGAATAATCACAAGTATTTTCAATCCACATGTTAAAAAATTTGGTTGGTAATTAGTATAATTTTTTCATTGAATATGGCATCCATTAGTTACCTGATTCCATCAGGCTTCATCTATTACTAAAAAAGGAATTAATGTGAGTGGTTAAAAATTAACATCATAATATAATTATAATAAATTAACTCATAAAAAACATAATGTAAAAATGTATCACTGTTAAGAAATACCATATTGACTTTTATTTTATCTTAAATCACTATAAGCTCAATCTCATTTTTTAGGTTGAGTTCTATTAAAAATCTCAACCTAATTACTGAAGAAAAATAAATCTATAATAATAGCTAGTATGAAGGATATTATTGAAAAAATAATATTTCCAGGCATGTTAAACTATGTGGATTGGTAGGATGATTTATCATGTAGTAGCTGATGATTGGGTTAATACCAATATGTCCCTTTCAAAGTTACTACCCATAAGTATATTTTTGATAGAGTTCTCATCCACTTGAAAGATCCAAAAAATGGATTATTTTTAATGAAAAACCACAAAATCTAATTGTTACCAAACGTTCATGAAGTTATCCCACACATATACTTATCTATTAGACATAAATGTTGTGTTTTCACTAATATTCTATATCCCCAATCCCAATAAATAACTATACTACTACTATAAATTACTAAAAAATCCTTTTATACCAATTAAAATAACCCAATATTTTTTTTATATCACTACTTTATGTTAAACATTAAATCTTGAAATAATCTCACACAACATAAAATAAATTTTTAGTTTAGTGTTTTCGAGTACTATTTACATAGGAAACTTTTTTTGCAAATATATGAACATTTCCCTATAACTGAACTCTTCCAGAACCCCTTCTAGTAATCTCATAATTTATAATTATATTTATAACCCAGAGACTGCAAATATAATAAAATTTGAGATAAAATTATTATTAAGGTAAAATTTATCAACCTGTGATCTGAGGATAAATCATAATCATATGAGGAAACACGAGTTAGGATAAAATTATTATTAAAAATAACATGGGACAATATGAGTTATCCATAAATCATGAAGGAAGAATATATAATTTCAAAAGATAAAACATATAACATTATATATGTTTATGTGTTAATCATGGAAACATATCCTAAGTTAATGATATCATTTTATCATGGAATAATAAATATGTGACATTCATATAAAACATGAAATCATCTCTATAATTAATGACTCACTATTGAGACTATCACTATAGATGGAGTCCTATTTTTGATTGGGTTCACTACCAATTATAATAAAAATAATGGATATCACCCCATGGAGGAAACGATTCTCCCCCATTCCATTTTATATTATCTAATGAGATGTAAATATTTACCCAATGAATTGGAGGTCTATACAATTTTAGGCTCTTCCATCGCATAACATAGTGTTCTTAGGCTAACCACCCTTACACCAAAAATATTATATCATGATATTATAACATTACCTAAAACATTATTGGTCTATATAATTATATTACCACCCATTACATAATTAAAATAATAATATACCCATGAATATGTGTTTTATATGTAGAAAAAATCCGTACATTAAAAATAGACATGGTAAACCCCATGAGAAAGAAGTGGGTTCCATTATATTATATCAAAGAAAAAACAAAGACTATATCATAAGTATTACAAATAGGACAGTGAAATAAATCATTTTTGGTGTTCATATTTTTATAGAAAAACATAGGTCTAGAACATTAAGTTCTAATGCAAGAAAATTCATGAGATGCATAAATAAGAAGTAAGAATAAAAATAAATATCTTTGGTGATACTTTTGAAAATGGGAAAAAATTATATTTGAAGGGGGGAAATAGATTATAATTATCATTTAAAATAGATTTTAAACATGATGGTTATAAATAAATTTTGGGTAATTTGAATCTATTTATGGTTAAATACATTTTTATGGAGGCGACACTTTTCTTGAAATAAAAAATCATAAAGTTCCATTAAGTCTGGTTTACTTTTAAATGGGAATTTCAAAGGGAACATAAAATATTTATTATTCATTAAATAATGATAATATAAACTTGATATATATGTTATGAACATGCATAGAGAATATGGATGATGCATATTAGAGGAATACTGAGGAAAATAGAGAAAATGAAATAGAAAATGTAACTTAAAATTAATGATAGTGGTTTTGAAGATCCCTTTTTTATGTTATAAAATAACTTTTATTGAAATAAAACATTTTAAAAGAGGATTGTAAAAAATTATTTTTGATATAAGAGAATGTAAATATAAATTTATTAGGGAATAACAAAAAAAATATGGTTTGGAAATATAAATTAGAAATTAGTGGGAAGGGAAATATGGACATGGAAGAAAAATAATCCATAAAGAGAATGTAAATTATTCATAATAATTTCATAATTTTATGGGGAAGATATTCATAAAAGAAGAATATTTGAATAAATATTTTTATTTTTATAGAACTATAAAGACAATGTTTAATATTAAATCTTATTTTGGATGAAATCAAGATTATAAGTAAGAAATTCAAGACGAGTCATTATAACTCAAATAATTTGGGTTTGAGTTAAAAAAACTATAAATCATCATTATATTTCAAATTGATAAATCATGAAATTTAAAATATTATTTGGATTTTTAAATATATTTTGATTGATTAAAAGTATTATAAAATAAATTCCTAGAAAATATATACAACATAGAAAGGAAAAAGTAGTGGAATACACATCATATCTTAATGATGAATAATTGAGATAAAAAACCCTTATCTTTGGTCCGGATTCATTCTGCGTGTGAACCTAAAATCTTAGATAATAGAATTAATTATATTAAAAAAATTATTAAGATCATTATTTATCAAATATATCATATTCTGAAGTCTATTTTGTATCACTGGTTATTTTTTTAGTATAATTTAATCAAATGTTGGTTACTAAGGGTGGTTCAGTTAATTTAACTATAACACATTCATTTTATTGTATGTGGAGAAAAAAATTATAAATTAACATATTTATATCCAAGATTTAATAGTATTATTCCCTTAAATATTACATTTGAACAATATTTATAAATTTTATAGGTTATCTTATAAAGAACCCAAATTAAGAAAAGTTCCTTGATCAATTCATTTTTAAAGGTTGAAGTTACTATAATAATTTATTATTAATATTACCTATAGGTTGTTAAATAATATCATTAAAGAATATTAAAAGTTTCATAAATATAATCTATATACATTTGATATATTTTTAAAATCATTAATGGTAGGAAATTAAGGATAAATGATTACATTATTCTGTGGTGGGTGTAATCCACATGTACATGAATGAGGCTATGATTTTTCATAGAATGATAGAGGTATAAAAATAAATTTTTTTATCATTTTAAAATATTTACAGTGTTATAATTTTTATATTTTTTCATTAAATTACTCTTTTGGATCATCTATGTAAAGTTTCTATGAAAAATAGAATCCATCATTTGTGGATGCGATAGTCCACACAAACACATGATGACGTTTTCATTATTATAACTGATTTTTTAAGAAATATATAAAGTTGATAATACATTATAATAATTAATATAATCATTTTTTAATTTTTTATGCTATCATACCTTAATGGATATAAGGTATGTGTTGGGGTTAGAAGAAGAAAAGAACGAGGAAACTTTGGTTGAGGGAATTACCTCTCCCTTTGGATGTTCTCACTTATGTGACCCTGAAAGATAATTTTATTGGTATTATGAGTAGAAAAAGTACTATAGGAAGTGGGGAGATGGTTTGGAAGATACTAAATAATATTTTGGGTATATATTAATATTTTAGTGGGTGTAATGTTTTTATGGGAGAGATACCCTTAAATAAGTGAATAAAATGTGTTTCTTTGTAAATACTCATTAGATCTCAACAATATCATAATATTATTCTAGGGGTAGTGGCTCCAGAATTTGTAAATTATATAGTGGATATTTTTTGGGGTCAATAAATCCTCAACCAGTAATTTTCACACATTTTATAAACATGTTTTTAGTCATTTTCCATAATATTTTTACACCTTACAATTTTAGTTTTTACCATGGCCACTAGATATTAACTATGTAATTTTAGATTTACTAAAAATATAAGATAAAACATATAAAAAAAATTCATGAAATGAACTAGAATTTATAATCAACTTATGAAAATTCAAATTTTAAAAATATAAAATTAACATTTAAATTAAATCAAATAATATATAGAAAACCCATTTTTCTAGAAAAATAAAATTTTAACTAGTAAGTGTTATAAGTATTATATAAAATTAATTACTAATTAAAAGAGTGATTATATATTTATATATATCATCTAAAATAAAATTATTTTCATTTTTAGAGAAGTGATTATTTTATTTTAATAGATATAAATTACACAGTGCTAATAAAACAATTCATTGAAAATAACTGTTTAATCGTTGTCATATTAATTAACATTAATCACATTGATATTATTTTAATACCTAAAAATTATATTGAAAATATTATATAATATTAAAATAATGATATATAAATTCAATTCTATTTTTTTTAGTTTTAATTTCTAAATTTTTTTAAATCTATTTTTTTACATCGGCGAATAATTTTGTTAATATAAAAGTTTAATTGTGTTTCATAAAAGATAAAAAAGGGTTATTTAATCAAAACATAGTTTTTAAAATGCAATATTTTAATTTTAAAATATATATTTATTATATAAAATGGTTTTATAACTAGTTATTTCATTCTTGTGATATAATAATGTCCAAAAAACAGAAGATATTATTAAAATTAGTATTTTTCCTCCATTCACCTAAAACATAATTATTTTAGAAAAATCCAAAAAAAAAACAATACTATGTTAATATTATTAATATAACAGCCAAAATGGATTTAATTTGGTCAAATTAAAATTCTAAAATATAATAATTTATCATTTAAATTAAATAATAAATATAACGAAACAACTATTTTATTGAAAATTTATTTTTAAATGTATTAATTTATTTTTATATTAATTTCTTATCAATTAATAATAAAATTAGTGTTTTTATATTATGCATAAAAAATAGATATTATTCATATCGTGACTATAATATATTTAGTTTCTTAAGATAAATAACATAAAAAGATAAATTTTTAATGAAAATACATTTTTCATCATAAGGTGGCATTATTAGGTATCTATATATACTATTCAAAATTTATCAAAACATTAGTTTTTAATGTTATATATATTTCTATATATATTTTGAAAAAATTTCACCTTTATTTATAAGTATCAATATAATGGAGGCATTATAATGACTATATAATGTTTTTTTGTTTTAGTTTTTTTTCAGGGGAAGAATGTTTTTAATCATGTTATATATTTTAATGGGGAAATATTAAAACTAAAATACCAGAGAGTTACATTTCCACTAATACCAAAGGGAATTATAGATCACCTTGGGCTAATAACTAGTTCTAGGCCATTATAGAAAAATCTATGGGAATGATTTCACATTAAACTATCTAAAGATAAAACATTTGTTTCTATTGGGAACACAAAATAATGTATCCAAACATTAGAGAACCATGCCAATGTAAATAAGTTGATACCACAAACAAAAACAAATAAAATTATCCACAATGATGAAATATGATAATAAATAATTTCAAATACCTTGCCAACAAAATTTAAAATACTTTATAAAAATTTTAAATTTGCCGTAAAAACCAATAAAAAAAATGAATAATTTAGAGTATGATTCAAATAACAACAAAAAAAGTACCATGATCCAAAATAAATATCCCATCATCAACATATGAATCCCCTATAACTATCATTAACAAAACACACCGTATTCTTAAAAGAGATTTTTTCCAACCAAACATGGATGTTGAGACTTGGAAACCTACACAAAACCTGATGGATACTTACCCACCAATTTGAGTATGTAGGGTGTGAGATAATGACCAGTAGGATACTACCAAGAGTCTACTGCATTCCTTTAATAAGATAAACCTAGTAAAATAGTTTTGAAATAAATCAAAACAATTAGGTTTTCATTTCCTTTGTCTGTTTTGAAAATAGACAATGCAGAACCCTCCTTTTTTACAAATCCGGAGATTGAAAACCAAAAATTAAACCATTCATTTAACATTTGAAACAAAGATTGTAATAAAACACATCCATTTTTTTTAAAACCTTTACATGACCTTCATATACAATTGAAGAACAAGGAAACTCATGAATTATGGAATTACATGTAATTTCATAAACAAAGTACAATAACTTACTGAAAGTTAATTTTTTTTATTTTAAAACACTTTTATGGGAAAATTGAGAAACCATCAAGTTCTATAAAGAGTATCAAACATTATAGCAGATGACAAAATTGTTAAAAGCCAACTTAAATCTATTAGATGTGTCCTTCCTATATATATTTCCAAGAAAGATCTGTTACCTTTTTATCTGGATTGTCTGTGATCGTATCTTCAAATTGATAGGCCACTTTGTCCCACACATGTGTGAACTCTTACACTGTTATCTTCAAATTATTGAAGCCTCTAATAAGGATTAAATGTTGCTTGTCGATCCACTCGCCTTGCTCTTTGTTTGTGTCCACTTGAATCAGCCTCCTGTTCATCCTTTCCACATCCTCATGAGAGGCAAGAATAATTATGACATCCTCTAGCATCTCCTCCTCAGAGTGAATAAGAAGGACCCATGGGTTTTCCACGGTCTTTGCATCTGCATTCCGCTGCAATCCAACAGTATTATCCCAAGCATGGTCACCACCATCAGCCTCATTACTGAACATCTCCTGATGATCATTTGGGGGATCATCAAAACCCACAGAGACTTCCTGGATCTGAGACCGTTCTTCAACCGAAACATCCTTCTTCTCCAAAGCAAGATCCTTAGAAGAACAGCCTTCAAATGTTTCCCTTCCACTCACCAAATTCAAGCTGACCTCCTTCACCTATTCATTTTTAGATGGCTCTCCCTCCTTAATCTTGGTCCCATATTTTTTAGCTGATCTTGTTTCTATAGGTCTTGGATGATATGAGTTGTCCTTTCGGCCTTTGGATTTATTCCTCTCACTCATAATGCAACTACCTGGGTCCCTGTTTTCTTTTTGTCCCTTCTTCCTCCTTGGACTATGAAGACCTCTATTAGACCCTCCCTTTGCACTGTCTTCTGAGAGTTTTCCATCAGTCCCCACCTCCAACTCTAGCCCTGAGAAACACCCTAAACCATTTGGCTCCTGATCAGAAGTATCGGATCCCAAACCATCGAATCGAATACTATAGTTAATCGAGGAAAAAATCAATTTCTGATTTGCTCTTCCACCAACATTCTCCCACTTTCCCAAGCTGTCTGGTAAAGACTGCATCTAAGAATTTTGGCCCTTGTTGTCAGTTTCCCCTACTCTATTTCCAATTCGGGCAACATCAGCATAAGAAGGATTCTTAGAAGAAAATTTCCCACCCTGAAAAGGATCAACACCACCATCAACCCCTGACCCCATAACAGCCTTCTCAGACAAATTATGCTCAGCCTAGTCATTCCTCAACCTATTGAAAATGTCAACCACCTTTAGATTAGGATTTAGAAGTCTTTCCTCTTTCTGTAAGGGTATGGCACTAGAATCTGAGTTGCTCAAGTGATCCACCAGGTGAGCACTAGAGCACTCTGGAAAAAGAAATTGTCCAACATCAAGAAACCATTACCGGTCCCTGAGCCCCCAATGGAAAGAGTGGGAACAATTCCCAAGAGGTTACAAATTGAGAAAAACTCTTTCCAAGATTCAAAGACGCTTTTCTTACATCTGACTTCTTCCCCAGAAGCGATCCAGAACCACTGCATTGGTGGTCTTGACACATTAACTTCCATGTAAATGTGTGGTGAAATTGGGTGACATACAGCGACGGTCCTACTATCAGGGCACAAATAGTGTCATACTATATTCCCAATCATGCTTAAAATTGATGAATTTTGAAAGGGAAGTGCATGATTTGGGAACCTTACCCACATTACTGTCATGGGAGAATCACGATTCAGGTGCAAATCATACGACCAACAAAAGAGATAGAAGGAACACCCATTTCAAACTCGTGGGGCTCTGGACCAGGCAAGAATCAGGTCTTCTTCTGAGCCAAACCGGACCATCAAGTGACATTTTTCATGAAGTCCCACAACCGCACGATAATTCATGATGAAAATTGTTTGAACCCCAAGCATGTAGGTCATACAATCCTACACTCTCTACCTAAATCACTCTCATCTAGCCTTATCTAGGGTACACCCAAATATTTGACAAATATTTACTATTCTATAGTAGTAGGTTTGAATTCTAAATAAGAAAATAATTTTCCCATATATCCTCCACTTATAATCCAAGAGTTCATAAAGTAACCAAATATATTTAATCCACATGACAACATAATAATAGATGAATATCACCATAATAATATCCATCACACATATAAAACATATCATTTATCACCTTCCCAACAAAGAAAAACATGATCCACAATTTAATCAACCATTAAAACACATAAGAATCAACAATACCAAGGAATGTTGATCAACATGGGAGTAACTTATAAAGACCTAGAAATTTCAAGGAATTTTTTTGTAAATTATTAGTAATTTTACGAGTCCGTAGTTTCTTATAGCACCTGACTTTGAGGCCCAGTGTGCCCGAAATCAATTTCTAAAGTTTTGTTCGGGTACGTTCTGTAAACGTACGTGCGGGTTTTTCTATCTTTTGAACCATTGCTCGGAATTGAAATCCAAGGACACCGATGAACTCACAGCACCGATATTTTCTTAATGGGACCTTTACTGAAGTTGCATTTGGTGGAGAGTAGAAGTTTTATTTTGGGGTTCCATATTAAATTAAATAAAGTTGTTGTGTACAAATTTTATTGTTAAAGGGTGGTTATTTCCTCCAAGGAGGAGTTTGATGTGGGGCCTACAACCCACATAACCTCCCATGGGAGAATAATGTCTGTGGAGCCCACAGAAATCCTAACCCTTCAACTCCCAGAGAAAACCCCCTTAAACTCTTAAGCTTCCAACTCCCCTCTTTAATTGTTGAACTCTCCACCTCCCACTTGTTGTCATTAATATGCCAACACCATTAATTAATTAATTGAACTCTAGAATTAATTAATTAAATTATGTGTTTGAATTTTTTTGAAAAAATTATGCCAACTTTAAATAAGTGAAGCCTTTCCTATATTTGGGGTTAGCATAATCATTGGAAAGGTTTTGGAGGAATTGGGAGGAGGTGTTCTTCCCATGAAGAACATAAATAACTTTTTCAACGACCTTCCTCCATGTAAAAGGAGTAGGAGCCTCCTGTGATGAATGTCGACAAAGAATCATCATTGGACCCTACCTGACGTCAACGAAATCGACGTCCGCCCTCTTTCCGCAACTTGACAACATTCAATGACAAGTTTTGAGGTAGGGGTTATGATCGATTTTAATTGAATAAAATTGTGTCTTGTTCTTCGTTGAATACCATGGATTTTCTTCGGCCATTTGATATAGCCTAACGCGGAGGGCGTGGGCTGAACGAACATGGCCTTGTGACCCTCCGTTGATTATTGTTTTTATTCTCATGGGAGGCAGTGATAGAAGAGGCGGCGACGATCGAAGGCGGTAGCAGAAACGACGACCGCGTGTCAGACCGTTAGAGGTTCGCGGCACCGGGTGTCGTGTGGAGGGGAGACTACAGCCTGCAACCGTGGGCCGCTCGGCTAAAGATGAACCAGTTGGTCCGACGACCAGCTCGGTTGGAGAACCACGAGGCCTCATGGTGCCACACTGCGGAGAACCGCGGCCTGCGCTGGGCGGGCCGCTTCGGAGGGCGAACTGGCCAGCCGCCTGCTGGCCCGGTTGAAGGAAGCCGCGAAACCCAAAGGTTCCGAGGAACCTGAAGGTGTCGTGTTGTAGGACAGTAGCCCACTATGCAGTCGGATCACGCCAGAGAAGACCGTCCGGCTTCATCCGGAGGCGTTGGCGGGGCGGCGCCTCTCGGCCCCACCATTTCAGAAAACCGTGGGGTCGCACCCCCCCCCCCCCCCCCCCCGCTCCGCTCAACCGGTCGTGGGTAGGGCTGCGCGGGCCGGGCCACAGCGCCGAGCCAGGCCACGCCCCACTGGGCTGGGCCGACCCCTCAGCAGGGTCGGACCCGCCGAGCCAGGACGGACGGACCCGCCGACCCACTTGGCTTGACGGGCCGGGCCCGTTACGCTTAAACGTGAATAACTTCTAGATCGCGCGTCCCATTGACGTGCCGTCTGCGGCACTGGGATCCTCGTGACAAGGAAGTCCTTTTGAAATAATATAAGTGATTTTTGGATGAATTTGAAAAATGGTCGGGTTTGGATTGAGCGTAATTCCAACCGAGCCCCTAGAACGGAAAATCCAATAACTCTTAGGCCAGGCGTCTGATTGACGCATCGTCTGTCGAGTTGGATTTCTCTTGATAAGATGAAACTTCAGAATACATTAACTCAGGATTTCATGATAGTTGATATATCAACCCATTGGCTCGAGGAGCGGACCCTCTTGGAATCGAGCATGTTGTGTGCAGGAATCCTAGAGTTGGCTGCGACTGCGTTGACTACTGTACTAGAATCCTCCGTGGGTTCGACAGCTATGACTACTGTACTTGAATCATATGTGGGATTAACAATGATGACTACTGTATTGGGATCCTTCATGGGTTCGACAACGATGACTACTGTTCTTGTATCCTGTGTGGGTCTGGTAGTTTGACCTCTGTACTTGTATCCAGTGTGGGTCTGACAGAGTAGTTGGTCTTGTATCCTGTGTGGGTCTTAGAACATAGCTTGTCTTGTATCCTATGTGGGTCTGACATCTTAGATGAATCAGTGACTAGATATCATCATCTCTATCGCTATACGAAATATGTGTTCCTGTGTGAGCTGAGTCTTGACTTTCAATCATTATCATCGATGTGATTGACATTACTTCTTGTGTGGACTGGATTGTTCTTGGGCTCGACAGTTGGAGCCGAACTGAGATTGATAACTTAGTTATACGTATGGGAATATACCTAAGTATGGTTGGTCGATATTTCGTGGTTGCATCATTCTTATTTGGTTTATCCTTTGTGGATTCTGGGAGACCTTCAAAGGTCTTGGGGTCCCTACTAAGTATCGTTATACTCACCCCTACATGGGCTATGCCCGCACCTCGTTGTGTTGGATACAGAAGACGGACAACGTTGACAGAGGTAGAGAAAGAACCAAGACCAGACAGTACTCGGAGGTGGACCACACGGCAAGACGGTACATGGAGCAGACCGATAGACGTGGAGTGATGAGGTGGACATCTATACCTACCCTTCAGGTAGGATACTCGGCGGACATTCCAAGAGCTTCCCTTTTTAGTTTTTTTCCCTTTTTCAGTTGTACTTTCTTTCCGTTGTACCTGTAATTTTCTGTTGGGCTTGCATTTCCATCCCCTTTAATTTCAGCACTACTTTCTGTATACAGTATTCACTTAGTGTATACTTCCTGTTGTATACTCTATTGTGTTTTTTTACTTTCATAAAGGAAATGCCTTCCCAGCTTTGGGATTTACGCCTTTGGTGCTAGTCGCCAGCCCCTGGCCTATGGACGACGGGCTTGGGGTAGTAATGGCACGGGCCCCAAGGACGGGTCCTGAAAAATTGGTATTAGAGGAGTCGGTTCTACCGCAGAACACAGGACTCTAATAATTCATTTCTGTGAACCAATAGTGTTAAGAGTATTGAGTGTGGTTTTCAGTTCAGAGAGTCCAGTGTTGGTGCGGCGGACGACGTATCCACACACCAGGACCCTGACCTCTGATTTCCGACTCAGTGCATGAAATCACTGATTGCATGTGTGTTTTCTTTGAAAAATTTTCATTGTGATTACTTTGAGTCATCTCACCAGGTATACTGTTTTTATCATGACGCACCAGTTTCTTTTCAGAGTGGCCCCATGAAGGCATCCAGCTAGGGTTCCGAGTTACGTACAAGATGGTAGTCCACCGAGCGACGAGGCCTCGGTGCAGGGCCCCATCACAGTGGAGGTACCAGCGGAACCTCTACCCACTGAACCACTAATAACACCAGCCCCAATATCAGAGAGTGCACACCACTTGAGTACATTACATGAGTTCCAGCGACAGAGGCCGCCCAGGTTCCATGGAGATATAGATTCACAGGGAGCTGAGGATTGGCTGGAGGCTATCGTGAGAATCTTTAGATTGGTAGGGACACCAGCAGACCATATGGTGATCCTTGCTGCGAGCCTCCTGCACGCATCAGCATGCGGATGGTGGAGCTTGATGCTCTAGGTGCATGACACGACATATTTACTATGGTCGGACTTCGAGAGTCTCTTCCGCTCAGAGATTGTTCCAGCCACCCTTCATGCGGTGCGGATTCATGTGTTAATACATCTGCAGCAGGGAAACATGAATGTAGTTCAGTACTCAGCGAGGTTCACCGACCTCTCTCACAACTCCACGGATATGGTACGAGATTCGTTCTTCATGGCTCGAACCTTTGACCAGTGACTCAGGCACAAGATTCGGGCTTCGACGATTCCCCTCAGCATCCCGACATAGGCGAGGGTGCTGGAGCGAGCACTTATAGTGGAGAGCTTTCTTGCTGAGCAGTCACCAGCAGCAAGACCCATCGCAGGGCGACACATAGCAGAGTCTTCTACAGCCGCCAGTAGACAGTTGAAAAAGAGGTCCAACCAGACCAGGAAATCTGGTGGGTGACCTTAGAATACAGGTTCGATTGTGTGGGGAACATGAAACAGTGCCAGCCTTATGAGGATAAGGCATTTCTATGCATGCGGTGGGCAGGGCCACATGGCTCATGACTGCCTAAACCGCCATGCAGAGGAGCAGTAGACAGTATAGGGACCTCCCAGGTAAAGGCAGAGGTTTGACCATGGTGGTCCGCTGGGAGAAGGCGGACGTGACAGAGGAGCTGGCCAAGAAGTGGGTGGTGGACGACATTTCGAGGCACTACCACCACCACCACCAAGAGGTCCACCCCGACCACAGAGAGCTGGAAGACAGAGGCGGGCTCAGCTCCAGGCAGTAGAGGCCTATGATCACGGCACACATGAGATGATTCTAGGTACTATCTATGTCTACACAACCCTTACTGCAGTATTTATAGACACAGGTTCAAGTCATTCTTTCATTGCCGCTACCCTTGTTCAAATCTCGAATATTCCGACGGAGCCATTGGCTCGATCCTTACGGCTAGAGACTCCTACGGGAGAAGAATCGATGACTACACAAGGGTACCAGATGTGTGAGCTTACTCTAGGAGGTGAGAGATTCACCTAGGATCTTTTTATAGCGGAATCGAGGCCTTACGACGTCATCTTGGGTATGAACTGGTTATCCATAATTCATGCTCTGATTGACTATATTAGCCACAAAGTGCGGTGTGTCTGCACGGATGGGACCAGGTTCACCTTCACTAGTGAAAAGGGCGTTTTTTCAGTGCAGGATGGACTTACGCAGAGGAGGGGGCATCTGATCACACATCATTTGGCTAGTCTCATCCTAGGAGCGGTTGATGTGTGGAGTCCAAGTTTTCTAGTTCTGGTGGATCAGTACGCGGGTGTTTTTCGTGCGATGATCCAGGACTACCTCCTCACAGGGAGGTAGACTATTACATTGACTTTTAACCTAAGACAACATCGATATATACTCCAGCATATCAGATGTCTCCCTCCGAGCTTCGTGAGCTTCGAGTACAGCTGGAAGACTTGTAGGGGAAGGGATTTATCTGACCCAGTGTTTCACCCTGGGCATCTCCGATTTTTTCCACCAAGAAGGCGGATGGGAGCTTGCGACTGTGTGTCGACTACCATTTCTTGAATTAGTTGACCGGGAAGAACAATTATCAACTACCGAGGATTTAAGAACACTTTGATCAGCTCAAGGGAGCATGATCATTCTCGAAGACAGACCTCAGGTCAGGCTATCACCAGCTCAGAGTTTGAGGTGAGGATGTGCAGAAGACAGTTTTCAGGTGTCGGTATGGCCACTATGTGTTCTTGGTTATTCCATTCGGCGTAACCAATGCTCTAGAAGAATTCATGAGTCTCATGAACAGGATCTTCCAGCCTTACCTCGATCGATTTGTCATGGCCGTCATTGACGACATACTGATTTACTCGACTACTGAGGAGGATCACGCCTACCATTTTCAGGTAGTACTGGACACAATCTGAGAGCACCAGCTTTATGGTAAGCTCTCGATGTGCCAGTTTAGGATTCAAGAGGTTCACTTCTTGGGACATGTCATCTCGGAGGTTGGAGTTGCAGTGGATCCAATGAAGATTAAGGCAGTGCTTTCTTGGGTGCCACCTAGGAGTGTGATGGAGATATGGAGTTTCCTGGGATTGGAAGGATACTAACAAAGATTTGTGCCATACTTATCCAGAGTTACAGAACTGCTTTCATCTTTAAAAAAGAAGGGGAAACCCTTCATGTGGTCAGAGAGATGCTAGCAGAGCTTTCAAGAGATGAGGAAGAGGTTGACCGGTGCACCAATCTTGAGGCTACCAGAGGAGGGCGTAGGGTACATAGTTTACTGTGACACATCAGGGATCAGACTCAGGTGTGTCATGATGCATGAGCAAGCAGTGATCGTGTATGGTTCATGGAAGTTGAGATAGCACGAGCAGAACTATGCTACCCATGACTTGGAGTTAGCAGCAGTGGTTTTCTCCTTGAATATGTGGAGACACTACTTGATAGGCATGCGCTTTACAGTCTACTCTAACCACCAGAGTCTCAAGTACATCATCTCGTAGAAAGTTCTGAACCTGAGACATTGGTGATGGCTCGAGTTCCTCCAGGACTATGATTTTGAGATAGTCTATACTCCTGGTAAGGGGAATGTTGTAGAATATGCTCTCTGTAGAAGATCGGGCATTTAGCTGCTAGGAGAGGTGACAAAGCATGTAACACCCCGAGATTTTATGAAAAATATTATTTTTAATTTCATTAATGTCTTGTGTTGTACGCTACACCAAAAAGATATTGAACAACACATATCCTTGAATTTCCTTTCATTACACACAATCGCGACCTTCCTTGATAGCGTTTGTAGTACGCAATACCGAGTTTCACTAAACAACGATATGCTATTAAAATATTATTAAAACTAGCCGTTATGAATAGTAATAACCACTTTTTGAAATTTTATAAATTTTATTTTTCAAAATGGACTTCATTTTTGGATTCGGAATATAGAAATTAGCTTAGGGTAAAATTTTGGTAATTTTCGGATAACTTTCATATTTTGATGAATAGTGAAAATTACTAAATTTTAATTAAAAAAAACTTTTTCAATCGAAAAAATTAATAGTGATAAATTATTAATTTGAGTGGTTTTAAAGTATATTTATAATATATTTTTACAATTTAATACAATGTTGGTCATTGGATGTAATTTCACATTTAAACCAGACATAAACAAGTGTCAATCTTTTGATAGTTATTATCTCTTAAGAACACGCTATTTGTTTTGACGACGGGAATTAATTTTTAAATTAATTAATGCAACTGATATGTTTTGAATTTAGTAAAATAGAAATCATTTTTGAGTTCATAATATCAAATATATCTTAAGCCTAATTTTTGGTATTTTTCTGAAAACATTCAATTTTTGATGAATAGTGAAACCACTAAGTGGTAGTTAAAAAAAACTGAATTTTTCATAAAACTTAATTTTACCGCTTCTGTGAGTGGAATTTCAAAAATTCGAGAGACATGGTTGATGTCAGTAAGTAAAATGTGGTTCAATGAGATAAAAATATTTTTTGGTGAATAGTAACTTTTTACTTTTATTTGCCACGGTTAAAAGTAAATAGGGTAATTAAGGGTAGAAATGATATTATTATTACCCTAACACATGTCCTAATTCTATTGGACAAGTGTAATTCGACCAGAAACAAACATAGGAATAAAATATGACCATTTAGGCCCACTTGGATTAGATTAGGACATTTATTATTAATTTATTTAAAGAAGGGTTAAAAGAGTTAAAATCAAAGTTTATTTACTAAAACATTTTTAATATAGGGTTATACATAAGATAAATTCGATTGTAAATATTAATTAGAAATCTAAAACGATTTCCTACATAATTGTATTTTATTTGTAATTTTTATACATCAAATAATTTAATTTATTTATGACACAAAGATGATGCAGTAATTATCTTATTAATGAAATGTTGACATAATTGATGTTATAAATACCAAAATAAATGTAATTTAAGACTTTTTATGAATTACACTAATTTTATAGGTTAATATGAAATGTTAGTATTGATTTAATTAACTTGGTTCGAACTTATCATTCTGTTATGAATTTCATAAAAATCATGTATCAAATAGTGTCAAAATTGACTTAAATTAGTTTTTAAAACAAATATTATATTATTAATTTTTATTTTATTCCTAAAAATCTAATGTTTGGCCAAATGAGTTAGATAAGGTTATATATATTAATAATAAGAAATTTGGGGTTATTGTGGCTTGATATACTAAGTTTATTAACCTTATAGTGTAAGAACACAAGAAGACACGGTAAAAGTAAAATTATTTAACTTAATGTTAAATCTAAATTATAAGGTTAAAATAGGAACCTAAACTTGTCTAAATCCAATTGGATGAGAGTATTTAGACCCATCTCTACATTAGCTTCTAAATATATCAATTTGGAGCTATTTAAAACCGAACTTGACTTTATAATAAAATAATATTTTTAGTTTTCCCAATGGTGCCCCTCTCCTCCCTTATAAAAGGGCACCTCCTCCCTCTCTTACTCACACAACTTCGAGCCTTCAAGCTCGGCCAAACCCTGACAAATTCTCTTCTCCACTTCCCTAGCAACATCCTAGAGGTTCTGGTCTTCCTCAAAGACCAATTTTAGTGCCCTAAGAGGAGGTCTCAAAGAGGTGCTTCAAAGAAAAGGTAATTTCCGTTACCGATTCTTTCACCTTTATTTCTTCTTCCACTTATTCTTCTTAGGTTGTTTCATTATGAAGTAATAACATCAGTATCACTCATATAATGATATGTTATTATAAGTATTAAACAATCCTATTTCACCATCTATCCATCCTACGGAAAATGAAATCACTGCGCGTGCGTACGTACGAAATACCGTCTCCACGCCGTGGTGAAATCTATTTTCCACCACCACCTTACTTGGATGTGTATAATGGTGTAAATAATAACTATATATTTTAATTTTAAAGTGATATTGATTCTGAAATAGTATACATACACTCCAATACAGTCCCACGATCATGAGAACGATATCATCGCTCGTGCGTACGTACGGAATACCGTCTCCACGACGCGATGAGATTCATTCTCCACTTTAACCATATATAAATGATTATAAAGTATATATAATAAGTAATCATGAAATATATGACATAATAATGATACTGGATTTATGTGTATATATATGTATGTCATCCACTTAATTCCGCTCAACTCAATAAGGAAATGAAAACAACGTTCATGCGTACGTACGGCCTACCATCTCCATGAACGGTGTATTTCTTTCCATTTACTGATTTATTATATATATGTATATTCTTAATATATATATATAAATCATTTTTTATATTCTGGAATTAAGTAATCATGGTCTAAGTAATCATATGAATAATTACAAGTCAAAACACGGACGACAAATGAAACAATTTTACCCAAAACGCTCTTTAACATGGAATTTACAAAAGAACGGGTAATATAAAGTCATAAGTGAACCATATATGATATCATATGATTCTGTAATAAGTAAATTACATTATTTAAATCATTATACAGGAGGTTCGGACACTTACGAAGCAAATCGGACCTAAGGTAAGGGAAATATCACAATCTCATTTTTATCCGAGATTGTTTATACTTTGGTAATTTACTGGGGTGTATTTTATCATCCACATCCATGTTTCCTCAATTTGTAATATTATTTCCATCCACCTACAATTTTTTTAAATCCAATTTTACCCTTCGGTGAGTTTTTAGTAAAATATATGAAAGGAATCTTTTGTCGTTTTTCGTACGAGGTACTTTTTGACTTTTCCGACAAAAGTACGAGAAGAATTTTTTTTTTAACTTATACGGCATGAATGGATTTTTAAAACATTATTTCCAAGAATCTTCCTTTACATGTTTTTAAGTTTATTTTTAATCAACTTATTTTAGTTTAGAATTGTATGACATGTTCTGAAAGGAAAAGTGTTTTTGAAGAAGAAAGCATATTTTCCTCAAGAATAGAGTTCAAGTGTTTTATCAAAATTATTTTCCATCTAATATATTAAAGGGTTCTGTTTCTATCCCAATTTTTAAATTGATTTGACTATGTTGTGATGGAATTATGTTTATGAATTCCTTTATCTTATATGAATTGTTTTATGATGTCACGATGTTTAAGATTCCCATTTTTATTACATGGGTTATGCTATGATGTATGGTTTATGATTTTGTGGCACACATAAGAATGGTATCATTATGAGATGGGTGGGACCTATATCTCCCTCCAATGCATTGGGTAAAGATTTTATATCTCATGAGATAGACATGGCTGGAACGGTAGGTTATACCGGTTCAGTGAAATAGGACTGAAACGAGGGTGACTCGGTTCAGAAAGGGACTTTGTCCACTAAGATAGTCTTGGAAATGAGTCTTGACTAACAAGAAATGATTCTCTATGATTATGTGTGTATGCCACAATGTTTTATGTTTTATGTTATGATTATTGTGATTACATTTCACTGCCATGATTTATCCCATGTTATGAAATTATGATCTCTTTTGCAGGTTAAGATTTCCAAAAGTTATGTGCTTGTGTATACGATGTGATTGATATTTCTTTTGTTTACCCTTACTGAGCATTTGAGCTCACCCTTTTATGTTTACTTTTCCCCAGGATATAAAGAAAGATTTTAGGTATAAAAAAAAGGAAGATCTTTATGGGAGATGTTGAAGATATTTCACCAGGATTAGAAGATTATATTCCGAGTTTCCAAAGACACTAAACTATTACGATCCTTGTGTGTGTGTTTTTGTTATGTACTATGTATTCCGCAAATGTAATGTAAAGTTAATTTACATCAAGCTTCGGGTCTCTACAAATCAGCTAGCCGCGTTTCAAATATCCATTGTGGATAGAGATGGAGCAGCATTTCTTCAGTCCCTCACAGTCACTCCTCCACTTCTTCAGCGAGTCAGAGAGGCACAACATGGGGAAATTTATTGTGAGATGCAACATGCAGAGACATCCTTAGGGCAGACACTTGATGGGTTTTCTGAATGTGGGGAGCATGTCATCCTTTTCAGAGGACGTACCATGGAACCAGTTGCATTACATGCGGAAGTGTTGAGGGAGTTTCACACTTCCCCACTTGCGGTACATCCAAGAGTGGCTATGATGTATCATGACCTCAGACGACAGCACTGGTGTCTAGGTATGAAGAAGGCAGTAGCATAGTTTGTATCACGGTGCCTCACTTGTCAGCAGGTAAGGGAGGAGCACCAGGTACCAACAGACTTGGTACAACCCTTAGAGGTCCCAGAGTGGAAGTGGGACGATATATCCATGGATTTTGTGACGGGGCTTCTATGAACATACAGGAGTCACGACTCTATCTGGGTGATTGTTGACAGACTCACCAATTCTGCCCACTTCCTACCGACCAAAGAGGATGTCCCAGTATAGATCTTGGGAAGCCTCTATATTCGAGAGATCGTACGGCTTCATGGTGTGCCATTGACTATCATCTCTGATCGAGATGCTTGTTTCACTTCCCAGTTATGGAAGGGGTTACATGAGGCTTTTGGCACGCAGCTTCGCTTGAGCACCACCTTCCATCATCAGATAGATGGTCAGATAGATAGGACCATTCAGAATCATGAGGACATGCTCCGTGAATGTGTCCTCAACTTTGGTCGCGGCTGGGAGGATCATTTACCCTTGGTGGGGATTGTGTACAACAATAGCTACCACTCCACCATCAGGATGGCCCCATACGAGGCATTGTACAACCAATCTTACGGATCACCTCTGTGGTGGACTAACCCAGAGGAGTCAGCACATGTAGGACCAGAGATGGTGCATGCTATGATGGAGAAGGTGCATATCATCCAGGAGCATATGAAGACTACACAGAGCAGACATGAGTTCTATGCTGATAGGAAACGGAGACCACTAGAGTTCAAGGATGGTGACCACATCTTCCTAAGGGCCTCACCTCGACGAGGTCTACAGATATTGGGTCGAGGTGTCAAGTTATCTCCGCTTTTTATCGGGCCATTCCAGGTCCTCAGCAGACTAGTTGAGGTGGCTTTCCTCCTGGCCCTTCAACCTCAGTTGCACCGGGTGCATGATGTCTTCCACATATCTCAACTGAGAAGATACGTGCACAACTTGTCCCACATCATCGATCATGGGGTGTTGGATATCGATGACGGGGTGACATTCAAAGAGGTCATGTTGGAGATTGAGGATCGATAGGAGTAGTTCATACATGGACGATCGATTCTTTTGGTGCGCATTTTCTAGAAGCATAGGAACCTCCAGGAGAGCACATGGGAGCTGGAGGCTCAGATGCGTGCTCAGTACCCCCATTTGTTTCCATAGTGTGTGTTGTATCATTACGAGGACGTAAATCCATGAGTTGAGGGTAATGTAAAGACCCAGAAATTTCAAGGCAATTTTTTTCTTAAATTCATTGGAATTTTACAAGTCCCCAGTTTCTTACAGCACCTGATTACGAGGCCCGGTTTACCCAGAATCAATTTCTGATGTTTTGTTTGGTTACGTTCAGCAAACATAATGAGGGTTTTTCTATATTTTTAACTGGTGCTCAGAATTTAAATCCGAGGACACCAATGAACTCACAACACCTGTATTCGCTTAAGGGGACATTTACCACAGTTGTGTGTGGTCGAGAGTAGAAGTTTTATTCTGGTGTTTCATACTAAATTAAATAAAATAGTTTTGTACACAATTTTATTGTTAAGGGGTGGTTATTTCCTCCAAGGAGGAGTTGGAGGTGGGGCCCACAACCCACATAACCTCCCATGGGAGAAAAATGTGTGTGGGGTCGACACAAACCCTTACCATTCAACTCCCAAATAAACCTCCCTTAAACACATAGGCTTCCAACTCCCCTCTTTAATTGTTGAACTCACCTCCCACTTGTTGTCATTAATATGCCAACACAATTAATTAATTAATCAAACTCTATAATTAATTAATTAATTTAATTGTTTGATTTTTTTTGAAAACATTATGCCAAATTTAAATAACTGAAGCCTTTCCTTTATTTGGGGTTCTCATAATAATTGGAAAGATTATTGAGTAATTGAGAGGAGGTGTTCTTCCCATGAAGAATACGAAGAACTTCTTCAACGAACTTCCTTCAAGTGAAAGGAGTAGGAGCCGCCCGCGAGGAACGTCGACAATGCTTCATCTTTGGATGCTACCCAACATCAATGAAATCAATGTCCACCCTATTTCCAAAACTCAACAACATTGAACAACAAGTTTCGAGGTATGGGGTTATGATCAATTTTAATTGAATAAAATTGTGTCTCGTTGGTCGTTGAATACCATGCATTGTCTTCGGCCATTTGATATCGCCTAACGCGGAGGGTGCGGGCCAAATGAACACGGCCCGACAACCCTCAGTTGATTCTTGTTTTTATTCGCATTGGAGTAGGTGATGGAAGAGGCGGTGACGACCGAAGGCGGTAGCAGCAACGGCGACCCCGCACCGGCCCGTTAGAGGGCCGAAAAACCAAGTGGCACGCAGAAGGGAGATGGAAGCCCGCAACAGCGGGCCGCTCGGCCAAGGAAGAACCGGCCGGTCCCAAGACTGGGCAGGCAGGAAGAAGAGACTGGTTGAAGTCATCTGGGCTAGAGAACTACAACACCTCATGGCATTGTGCTGCATAGAACCACAGCATGTGCTGGGTGGGACGCTTCGGCGAGCGAACCGGTCGGCCGCCTGCCGTCCGAGTTGAAGGAAGCCACGGAACCCGAAGGTGCCGTGTGGGAGGATAGCGGCCCACTGTGCGGGTCTTTCACAATGGAGAAGACCGGCCTGCTTTGTCCGGCCGGGTAGGAGGGGTGGCAGTGCTCGGTGCTGCCATTTTAGAAAACCTGGGAGCCGCGCCCCCTGGCTCCTCTTAGCCAGCTGGTCGAGCCGGGGCCAGCCGCGGGCAGGGCCACCCTCACGCGAGCCGGGCCACCCTGCCGTGGGCTAAGCAATGGCACCGGGCTGGGTCGTGCCCCACCGGTCCGGGCTGACCCCTCAGTCGGTTCGGACCTGCCGAGCCAGGACAGGCCGGCCCGCCAGCCCACTGGGCTTGACGGGCCGCCCCCGTTATGCTTAAACATGAATAACTTCTAGACCACGTGTTCGATTGACGCACCGTCTGCGGCACTCGGATCCTCGAGAAGAGTCAGTACTTTTGGGATACTCTAAGTGAGTTTTGGATGACTTTAGAAAACGGCTAGGTTTGGAATGAGGGTAATTCCCACTGGTCCCATGGAACAGAAATGTCAATAACTCTCAGACTGGGCATCCTATTGACGCTTCGTCTGTTGCGTTGGGTTTCTTTTGACAATACGGAACTTCGAGAAACATCAACTCAGGACTTCGTGATAGTTGATGTATCGACCCCTTGGATCTAGGAGCAGACCCTACTGGAATCGAGCATGCTGTGTGTGGGAACCTTAGCGCTGGCTGTGACTGCATCCACTACTGTACTGGAATCCTCTATGGGTTCGACAGTGACGAATACAATACTGGAATCATCCGTGGGTTCGATAGTGATGACTATTGTACTGGGATCCTTCGTAGGTTCTACAATAATGACTACTTTTCTTGTATCTTGTGTGGGTTCGGCAGTTTGACTTCTGTACTTGTATCCTGTGTGGGTCCGACAGAGTAGCTGGTCTTGTATCCTGTGTGGGTCCTACAGCTTAGCTGGTCTTGTATGTTGTGTGGGTTCAATAGCTTAGATGAATCAGTGACTACATATGATCATCTCTATCGCTATACGAATGATGTATTCATGTGTGAGATGAGTCTTGACTTTCAATCATTATCATCGATATGATCGACTTTACTTCATGTGTGGACTGGATTGTGCTCAGGCTTGAGAGTTAGAGCCTAACTGAGATTGATAACTTAGGTATATGTATGGGCATATACCTAAGTAGGCTTGGTTGATAATTCGTGGCTGTATCTTTATTCTGTGGTTTATCCTTTGTGGATTCTGGGAGACCTTCGAGGGTCTTGGGGTCCCTACTGAGTATCGTTACACTCACCCCTGCACGAGCTATGCATGCACCTCGTTGTGTTGGATGCAGATGACAGACAGTGTTGACGGAGGCAGAGAGCGAGCTAGGATCGGATGGTACCCGGAGGTGGACCACACAACGAGATGGTACATAGAGCGAACCGATATATGTGGAGTGATGAGGTGGATATCTTTACCTACCCTTCATGTAGGATACTCGGTAGATGTTCCAAGAGCTTCCATTTTTAGTTGTTGTCCCTTTTTTAGTTGTACTTGCTTTCTGTTGTACCTATACTTTACTGTTGGGCTTGTATTTCGGCCCCTTTACTTTCAGAAGTACTTTCTGTATACAGTATTCACGTAGTGTTTACTTCCTGTTGCATACTCTGTTGTGTTTGTTTACTTTCATAAAGGCAATGGCTTCCCAGCTTAGGGATTTACACCTTTGGTGGTAGCCGCCAGCCCCTGCCTATGGAATGCATGCTTGAGGTAGTCACGACACGTGCCCGGGGGACGGGTCATGACATAACTATCAATTAATAAATTAACCCTTCATAATGTTCCAAATGATCTCATTACTTATCATTTAGAAATAATACATTCTGGAAACTAATTTTTTAAAAACTATTAGAGACCAATTATAATTCTAATGGAAATAAAATACAATCTCATCATGTTTCTAAAAAATTATATAATTCATAAAAAACCATTGTAAAATTTTATTATATTAAAATCTAAAAAACACCCCACTTTATAAATCAAAATTAATCAAAAATGTCCTTATTAAATAATATTTATTAAATAAATACATTATTGGATTTTCTTAAAACTCTTATAATGCATTAAACACTATTAAAAGTAAAAGTTCAATTGAACAAAAATAATTCAATGATTTTTTACAATGTACACCAAAAAGTAAAATAGAGAAAACAAATAAAAATGAAACCTGGATACATATATATTTCAATTATACAGTTCAAAATAATATTTAAAACATCATGTGTTTTAAGAAATCTCCAATAAAAATAAATGAGAAGGAAACACCCACCTCAAGTAGGATAACCATTTCACCTTAATGAAAACCACGAGAATAGGTCACAATAGGAGGAACTCAACTCATAGAAACAAAAATCCCTAAAATTTAGTAAAACCCTAAATATGAATATTTGAGAAGATAGACACCAGACTTAGAGGGTATTAGATAAATAGGAAGAAATTAAGAAAATAAGGGGTGAAAGATTATTACCTTTCAATATAGTTGAAGATCCACCATGAAATCACCCTAGGAAAATAATGAAAGGGATTAAAGGATTAGAGTGAAATCTATAAATATTACAAGGTAAATACCTTTAGAAGGGGAAAATAGATCTAGGGTATATAATTAAAAAAAAGGGAAATTCAAAAATTCCCAAAACATGAGAATGTTTCATCATTTACCGACATAGTTTTGAAAAACTATGTACTAACCATGTGATCCAAAATATTAAAAACATTACAAGTCACATGGTTTATATGGAATAATTACCCCAAATATTCACATTATCCTTAGGCATTGAAAAATATTAAAATAAAATCAAAATTTAACCTTGAGACAGCATAATCTTAAGAGAGATGTTAACCTTATAAATAGAAACAATAACATGACATTTTAGGGAGTAACAATTTTACCCATAATTCCAATTGATTACCCCAATAAATTCATTAATATATTAGGAAAATAATTATTTCAAAGAATACCTTTGTAGCACCATAAGATTTTATCAAATATATTTTTTCAATTAAACTTATTTATTTATGATAGTTTATGTTACACGAAACAGAGAGTGTTAACGAAAAAAGGGAAAAAAATTAATAGTATTAATTAAAAATGACCATTATTTTCCTACCTTTAAACATGTTGAATTAATATGCATAAAAAATTAAATATTAATTAGACAAGTTTTATATAAAAAACATATTGATAAAAAAGTACTTAATTTTTGGAAAACACTTTATAAGTTTGGAAAATACTATTTTCTAAAAATTCTATTATAAAAAATAATTAAATTAATTTTAGCTTTTTAAAAATTTATTTTAATTAATAAAATTAATTTTTTTAATCTATTTTAAAAAATTAGTTTTTGATGAATTATTTGGTTTTTTTAGAAAAGATGATTTTTTTTATGATAATTAAAAATACTAGATTTTATTGAATACAATATTTTCATTTAAATATATTTTAAGATTAATTTTATTTTCAAATGGTTTTAAAATTAATATTAGTCCAATGTATATTTATTAATCAAATTTTGTTCATTGTAATCAATTTCATACTCAATTCTGGTGTGTTTTTTATCTTCTTAACATTTTCTCTTTTGAAAACCACTTTATTGTCTGGTTTGTGGGTTTAATTTTAACTTAATTTTTTCCACTTATGGGAAGGAAATTTGAAAAAATGGAACAAATAATTTCAATAAAAGTAATTTATATTAAATAATAAAGTTAACACCATTTTGGGTCAAAATTATCAATAAAAATAGAAAATAATTATTAATGTGATTAAGGTAATAATCGGTTTGCTAGGAGGTTAAAATAAGAAGGAAAGGGTTAAAAATCACCTAAAACTCATCCAAAAACCATCAGATGGATATATTTAGACCTTATAACCCATATGGGTGGATAATGACTTATTTTTTAGGCTTTTGGAGAGAGAAAACATGGGTATCAATTTATCTAATAAATAATTCATTATGTGTCCTCTCCCCCGTTATAAAAGGCCACATGCCTCCTATCCTCTTCACACATAAAAAACAATTTAGTTATAGAAAGAACTACACAAATTACATAAAATATTCACTAACCACATCTTATAATCCTTTTATTATTTTTAATTCCTCCTATTATGGATTTAGGTATAAATGTAAAGAGGCTATCCAAATAAGGGGTTAAATTGTTTAACGTTCATATTTGTTTTATATTCTTCTTCCACCTGCTTAAAATCATATTAAACATTGATAATATAATTAAAATAGTATCCCATATATATTTATATGTTATTTTATTTATTAAATAATGCATTTTCATCTCTAATTCCATCAAATTAAAAATAATAACACCGCTCATGTATCCAGAGGACTACCCTCTCACGAACCAGTGTGATGTGTTTTTCATTTTTGTGTTACTTGGATTATAATAAATATACATTGAATTAATATATATGATATTTTTAAAATAATTATACTAATTTAATTATTAAATCATATATATCCTATTACTTTCATTCCATGGGGGATATGATAACGTCGTTCTTGTCTATTGTGTATTACCGCCTCACGAAGAGATGTGTTTCGTTTTTACTAACACTTTTCATTGAAGGTAATTAGGGTAAATATAATGAATATATTTGATATATATTAAATAAAAATTATTCTACAAAGGTAATTTATTATTTACCTTTCTTTCATTTCATTCATCCAAAAATGGTTACAACGTTCACGCTTATATACGACCTAATATCTCTAGAAATAATGTATTTTATATTATATTAATAATTTTTTTTGATTATTATAAATAAATATATAATAAATATATATTATTTTTATATCATGGTAAAAAATATGGATATTATGTAACCATGATCAAATTATGATGACCAAAAATAAAAAATCAAAACATATACAAAAAATAAAACAATTATTTCCCAAAATGTGATTTAAACACAAGATTATTAATAAACTGGAAAAAAAGGTTGTAAATAAATCATATATGATATGATATTTATTTATTTATTGTTCTTTAATACACTTATTATAAACTTATATTTTTTATAAATGAGGTTCTAATGTGCATGAAGGATGTTGAGACTTAAGGTAAGGGTGTTTTTTCCCAATTTTTCGTTTTTGGGATATAAATTTTCTTATGCACATATCTTATTTTATGAGATGCATATAAATCCCCTATGACATGTAATATCATGAATTTATTTATTCTCAAGATATTTTAGTTTTCATTTCTATTTATTCCTTCATCGGTTTTATGATTCAATTTTACAAATTTGGTAAGGGTTTTATGATATAATTTTAGTGTTTATCAAGATTATTTATGTTTGTGCTTTCGATAATAAAATATTATAAAATACCTCCCTAGAATATCGTAAATTTTTTTATGGTTTTGTTTTTTTCTTGGGAATAAATTTTTTTGTTAACTTTCCTCTCTTAATATACTCATTATTCCAAAGTAAAATTTAGAAAAAAACCAACTTTAGTTATATCTTTGACTAAAATTTTTTTTATCCATATCCATGTTTTTTAAAAATGTTATAAAAAATTTATTAATGTTCCTATGGGATTTTATAAATTATTTTTACTATTTTTTCCTTTTTTATACAATGTTTTAAAAGATATATTTTTTTGTTTTCAAAATAAGGCATGTTTGTCTTTTAAAAGAAATGTAAATGATTTCTTTGTTTTAACATGTACTAAATTTACTTCCATAATGATCCATCAATGGTTTAATTATTCCTTTATAATTTTTAAAGATTATTTTTAAATAAAGGGATTTAATTTTTTTATGAATTTTTAGTTTTGAAAAGTAATTTTCAAATAAAGGTCATTTCCCCATTAACATGTTCCTAGTGTCTTTTAAAAACCATATTCCATCTAAGATGATTCAATTGATTTTAATTATGATTTCATAGAGATGTGATCAAATTATTCCATTATTAATCTTTATTTTGAAGGTTTATGGTGGATTTTTTTATGAAACCTGTTTCACTAATGTGTATTATGATATGATTAAATCTTTATAAAACCATCTCATTTCAGGGATTATGATATGATGAATGTATTATGATACTGTGAGACAAAAATTAATTGATTATGTGATAGGTATTACCTATATCTCCCTCCAATTAATTGGGTAATTATTAATGTTATATGATATTATATGGTGAACAAAAGGTTATACTATGTTCAAGAAAGAGGGTACATAAGAGGTTATCCCAAGCCTGAAGGAGGTACATGGGTGGCTAGCTGAAGCATAACATGTTATGAATTTCATGGTGGGTATCCATGAAATAAGTCTTTCTATTCTCATGTGTATTCCCTAATTCCTTGTCCAATGTTAATTGTATGGTCTCATGGATCATGTTCTTTAATTTCCTCATGAATCGTGTCTTATGAACTATAAATCTTTATTCCACGATTTAATATTTGGATTTTGATATATAGGGTATGGTTTTCATATGTTGTGTTCATTATCTAATACACTCATTCTCATGTTATTTTCACATATTTCTAGTGTTTCACCTTTTTTAGATGAGAACCATATCCTTTATTATGTATTTTTCCCATATTTGTGATTATAGGTATTACTTGTGATATATCTAAGAAGTGTGCTAGTTATGAAGAACTATGTGAAATATGATGTATAACTCTTATAAACTTATTGTATATGTTTAAAATATTATAAATGCACAATACCTTTAAAATAAGTGTGTGTTTGTGTAATGTAATGAATATTCATCTAAAAATATGTTATATCAATGTATAAAAATCCTAGGTCACTGTAATTGGTATCCAAAGATAAGATTAGTTAACATTTGGAAAATTTGATGAGGAATCTTTAGTAACATCCCTAGGGATATGTCTATGGATATGTATAAGTATAATTAAATGTATAGAAAAGTTTCCTAAAATATTGGTGAAGGATAGAGTGAGTGGGTTCCAACCAATACATCCATTTCTAGATATCATAACTGCATGCGGTTCCAAAATAGATTTACCTTGGGGTAATGACTTCAAAAAGGCATGTCAGTCTTGACTCGAGCGTTACCTAGTACATGAAAATGGCCCTTATCATGCACCTCGTAGAACACTCCTAGGGGATATGATTTGGAAATCCACAAACCCATTATGCACTATCTTAAAGGATTTAAATAATTACCATGAATGAAATAGTGTAAGCCTAAGGTATCATAGATTGAAAATATAGTGTTATGATATAGACAACATATTAATTATTTTTATTATTATGTGGTTTCCGATTAGGATTAGTGTTACAATAACTGTTATTTTTTGTTTTAGTTAATCGATATATCCTAGAGTAACTATTTTAATAATTAATGGATAAAAAATGAAATTATTTTACTCTTGAGGAACCAAATGATATGGGAGATGGTATAAAAAATATTATTGTAATGATCACACAACTTTCTCAGTATATAAATCATACTAAGATTCTGAATGATAAATGAAGGGAACAATATTCGGTTGTGTACTTCATGAGGAAATTTACCCTAATTTTAGTAGTTTTAATGATCCTATTTTTTCATAAAGATGGATTTGTACCATTGAGATTATTTTTTCCATTCTCAATTTTATAGATCATGAATAATTCATTTTGTCTATCTATCTTTTTTATGGTTAAGAGGATCAATAGAGGACACCTATAAAGAATACGAGACAAAAATTTGAAATATGATCCATAGAGTGGAATCAGCTTGAGAGATTATTTTTTAATAAGTACTTCCCTAATATTATTTATATAAAAATAGAGAATGAATTCTTTGATCTAAAGCTGAAAGATGATGAATTTGTTGGTACCTATGAGGAAAAGTTTACAAGACTATTAAGATAATCTCTTGGTATTATCATCAAACCTAAATGTATGGCTGTTAAATTCTTTATTTGTTAAAAAAGTCTTAAAAAGGAGTTATCTATAGTGAACTTTGATAGATACAAAGAAATCATTCATTATTCTATCAAGGTGAAAATATATATTATAGTGAATCATCAATTGTATAGTTTTTATAGGAAAATAAATATGTAATTCAAGGGAAACTCTAAAAATCATGGAGTGAAGAAGATAATCTTTCCTTAGTGCTCGAAGTGTAGAAGGAAACAAGGTTGGAATTATATAAAGGGGATTACTAAATTTTTTAAGTGTGAAAAGTGAGGACATCAAGTGGCTGAATGCTAAAGTGATGGGAAGAAGTTAGATAATGATACGAATAAAAAAAGCTCCAAAAAATGAATCTTCTACACATTAGTGTTTCAAATTTAAGAAGTTTGGGATTTGTTCTATGAAGTTACCAAATCTAATGGTTAACTAATATGATCAATGTTAAAAACCATCTAAGGTGATGGAAAAATGGAAATCTCATGTGGTCACTTCATCAATGAGGGGTGCGATAATGATGTGATGAACAATACACATACCATCAACTCTAGAACACATAATATTTTTTCTAACCCTTGATATACCTACTCTTTTATATCTGAATAATATTATATGGTTATAAACATACCACCTTAAAAATTAGATATTGAAATAGAAGTGAAAACCCCAAATGGTACGGTGATCGCATAAGATGTTCATGATTCCACTATGAATGAATTTTTTAAGAATGTGATTCTTGAAAACCATATCATTATTCCTCTAGTTTAATTTGATGTTATATTAGGTAGGAATATGATTTATATAGATTAATACCACTCTAATTCCTGAAGAAGGGAAGTAAATTTTGATAATATAAGATAACCTACGATCACTTTTTAGTGTGATGATAAATACAAACTATTGTTGGAAATAAAATATATAATATAGGTTTTGATTCTTATTCAATGGGGGTGTTTATCTCAGAAGGTTGTGGTGAAAATAAACATTGATGATATTCCTATTATAAGGGATTTTTTTGATTCATTCCCAGAATATATTCCTTATCCTCCACTAAATTGTGATGTTTTTTTCTCAATAGAACTCATACCGAGTGGAGAAGGGATTTAATTAGGCATATGTGTCACCATGGGGTACACATGTTGTACCTTTTTAAAAGAGAAATGGATCAATGTGACTCTACCTTGACTATTAAATGCTGAACAAGATCATGATCAAGAAAAAGTATCCACTAACCTAGATTAATGTATTGTCTGATCAACTATATGGAGCTCAATATATTTATTAGATTGAAATTACTTTAGAATATCATCAACTGAGGGTCATGAATGAATATATACCCAATAAAACATTTTTTACAAGGTATAAAAAATATGAGTATATAGTAATTGCATTTGGTTTTACTAATCCCCCACTATCTTAATGGATTAAATTAATATAGTCTGTAGATATTACCTTGATCAATTTGTTGCAGTATTTATAGAATACATTATCAATTTCTTAAAGGAAATAAAAGATAAATAATATCACTTGATAATTGTACTAAATACCCAAAGCAAGAAGAAATTGTATGAAAAATTTACAAAGGGTGAATTTTTGAAACCAAAAGTGTAATTTTAGGGTCATATAATCTCAAGAGTGGGTATATCGGTGGATCCATCGAAGACATAAGTTATTTAATAATGTCTCAACCAACCAATATGACTGAAATATTAATTTTCAATGTTTGAATGGATATTATCAAAGGTTTTTTATGAATTTATCATGACTATATAATACAATCACCAATTTCACTCAGAAGAGAGACAAGTTCCTTTGGATAGATAAATGTGTGGAAACTTTCAAGGAATTATAGAAAAGATTAGTTAGAGCACTCATGATAAAATTAACCTATAGTGGAGAAGGGTTTTTAATATATATTTACGGATAAAATAAGGTATTAGGATGTATTCTTATACAAAATGTCATGGTTATAGCTTATTTCTCATAATAATTGAAGGTTCATGAGAAAAATTACCCAAAACATGATTTTGAGTAAGTTGTTGAAATTTTTATATTTAAGATATTATAGAATTATCTTTATGGGGTAAAAATGTGACATATATAATAATCACAAAAGTTTAAAGTATATATTCCCATAGAAGGAGTTGAAAATTTTCCAGATAAGATAGTTAGTGCTGTTTAAATATTTTAATTTCTCAATACATTACCACCCTAGTAATGTGAAAAAAGTGGATGATGCATTGAGTTGAAATGATTATGGAAACTTATCCGTGATGAGGATCACAAAAGATACAATATTTCTATATTGTTAATGGATAGATCTAGAAATCCTGAAGGAAGGGAAGAAATATTATCTCTCTCAAATGAGTGTTCAACCATATATTTATGTAAAGATTAAAGAGGCACATAAGGAAGACATAGAGATCTAGAATAAGGTAAGAAATATTCATATGCCTAAAATTGATTATTAAATAATGATAAGGATTAGAATTTGTATATATGTACCATTCATTCTATGATGGAAGAAGAATTTGTTATAAGAATATCATACTTATTCATTATATATTTATCATGGAAGTACAAAGATTTATATATATTTTAAAGAGTTTTTATGGTGGGATGACATAAATAGAGATATTGTAGAGTTTGTATATTTGTACTTGGTATGTCAGTATTTTAAGGCTAAGATATAATCTTAAGGGGATATTACAACCCTTACCATACCCTAATGTAAATTGGAAAACATTACCACGTATTTTTTAGTTAGACTCCCCAAAACATCTAATTGGAATAATAATATATGGGTCATAATTGAACACCATAAAATTTTAGTTACTTTATTTTAATCATATAATAATTAAATCTTGAATAAATTTCGATAGTATACATTAAGAATGTGGTAAGGTTATTTGGATTATGACATTCCATTGTATCTGATTGTGATCCGAGATTAACATAAATGTTCCGGTGATGTGTTAACAAATATTTTAATACAAAGATGAGTTTTAGGTTTATATATCATTCCATGATAGATGGTCAGTTTTAGATAATAAATAAAATCCTAGAAGATATGGTGGGATATAGTTCTATAGATTTCAAAAGTTGATTGGGATCAACACCTTACTCTATTTTAATTTTCCAACAAATGTAGATTGCACTCGAGAATTTTGATGGATCCCTATATGGATCTATATGGAATGAAGTGTATGAATGCAATGTGTTGGGATAACATTAGAGAAATTAGTATATTAGGATCAGAGCATTGTGACAAAATGACAGATAAGGTTAGTTCCATTCAACATCATTTATGTGTAGCACAATGTCAATAAAAATGTAATGTTCATAATCATCCATGTGATCTAGAATTTGATTTTTTTGGGAAGGGTTTCTTGTGAATTTCCCCATTTAAGAAATTAATGATATTTATAAATAATGGAAAGCTATTACCTCGGTATTTAGGACCCTTATATATTCTTAATAGTATTAGGACCATATCTTTTCGATTAGAGTTTCCACCGGGCCTCCCTTAGGATCATGAAGTGTTCTATATATTTATTTTAAGGAAGTAAATACCCAATATACCACATGTACTAAAATCAGAGGTTGTACTACTAGGGTGATATATTTGTTATTAGGAGAAAACAATGGAGATTATCAATCATACAATGGATTTTCTATGAAACAATACCACTCACTTGTTCGATATTTTATGGTGAAACCATTAGCTTAAGGAAGCTACATGGGAACTTGAGGATGAAATAAGACAAATGTAACCTATGTTATTTGTACCAAAGTGATTAATTTTGAGAGATAAATTCATTGTATTATGTATAGAATGTACCACCTCAATATTTTATGAAATAACTTATTTCTGTTAAATTTAATTTTTTCGATAACTTCCATTACACACAACACCATGTTTTAATGAACCATGAAAAAATTAATATTATTATTTAATCATGATAATTATTACATAGAAATTCAACCTTATGAAATTAAAAGGAATAAAAAAAATTCAAGTTAACCACAATTGTTTTAGATAAATAAAACATGTTGATAAAAAATTACTTAATTTTTTGTTAAGTCTTTATATGTTTCACAAATAATATTTTCTAAGAAAAATATTATTTATGGATAAATAATATAATATAATTTTTGATAATTTTAGAAAATTCATTGGAAAAAAATTAAATACATTATTGTAATCTACATTTTAAAATTATTATTGTGTGAATTTTTCATATTTTTTCTGAAAAGTGGAATTTTTTATGAATAGTGAAAAATACTTCTTTTTATTGAATACTTTATTTTCAGTTAAAGGATGTATAAGGTTATTTTTCTTTAAAATTTTTATAAAATAAAATTAGATCAATTATATATTATTTAATACAATTTAAATTCTTATAATCAATTTCTTATTTATTTTTTTATATAAAACCATAGAAACATTTTGCATTTTCCCCTTGGAAAAATGCTTTCTCCTCACATCTGTAGGTTTAATTTGAAAATTAAATTTTTTCACATATATAAATGAAATTTGTAAAAATGGATTGAATATTTTTAATAATAATAATTTATATTACATAATTTGGTTAACTTAATTTTTATACAAATTGAATCGGAAAAAAGTAAAACTTAACAACTATGTGTAAGGTAAAAATTAGTTTACCTTGGGGTTAATATAAGAAGATTAGAATTATAAATGACCAAATTTTTTCCATAACCAATTTAATTTACATATTAAGACCTTATAACCTCTAAGGGTTAATAATGACACATTCTTAGCCTTTTGGTATAAGATGAACATTGGTATCACATTATCTTTTTATAAATTCCATGTTTTTCCTCTCCCCCACTTATAAAAGTCCACTGCCTCTCATATATTCTTCACATATTCAAAAACTTTTGTTTTAGACCATAATTATCCATATATCTTACATAATTAGATACCCAAAACATATAGGGATTATTTTTATTGTTAATACCTCTTAAAAAGTATTTAGGTATGAATCTAAAGAGGCTCTCCAAAGAAGAGGTAAAATTATTAAACATATGTATTAGTCTAATTTATTATTTCACTTCAAAAAAATAATATTAAACTATGATAATATAATAAAACCATAATCCCATATATAATGATATGTTACTATGTTAATTTTATAACCCGCATTCTTCTTCACAACCATCATATTGGAAAATAATAATGTCACTCATGTGTACAACTAACTAACACCATGGGAACTGATGTTATGTGTTTTTCAATTCCATTTTACTTGTATTGTAATAAGGATATATTAAATTATTATATATAATATTTTTAACATAATAATACTTTTTTGTTTTTAATATCACATATACCCTCTTAATTTCCATTCCATGGGCGATACGATAACGTTGTTCGTGTGTACGGAAGACTACAACCATGTAAAGTGATGTGATTTTTTTCACTAATGCTTTTCATGGAAGGTAATTGGGGAATATTTAATGAATATATTTGATATTTGTTTTTACCAAAAATGATTCTTTAAATTTAATATATTATTTATCTTCAATTTATTTCATCCATCAAGATAATGGAAACAACATTCATGTGTATGAAAGGCCTACCATCTCCATTGATGGTGTATTTCATATTCTATCTACAAATTTTATGGACAAATATAAATAAATATATAATAAATATATATTATACTTCTATAATGGTTAATATTTTGGAGATTATTTTACCATTATCAAAGTAATATGACTAAAAAATGATAATATAAATGCATTGCAAAATAGTTCATTCCCGAAACATTATTTTAGTATGGAATTGTTAATAAACATGTAATAAAAGTTCATAAATAAATAATATATGGAATGATGTATAAAATTATGATTCTTTAATATATTTATAATAATATTATATTTATTATAAATTAGGTTATAATGTGTATGAAGGATGAAGAGACTTAAGGTATGGTATTTTTGTCTCTGTTTTTCTTATTTGGGACATACGTTATGTAACGCCCCGACCCCAGTTACCTAGAGTCAGTTCATTATTACATATAATTGTCATGATCACAAGAGATCAAGTCCTAGAAGAATGATTAGTTTAGTATCCTTAGAAGTACTATATACATACATAAGTTTTACATTACATAATGAAATAAAGAAAAAACAACATTATGTACCCTTTGAACACACTCATATCCCTTACCCTATTCCTGTAGGTTAATAATGATATACTTCTTCACATCCTGGAAAAAATAAAACATTAAAAGTGGTGATCTCAAATTCTCAGTAAGGATAACAATATAGAAAAAAACTTCATAAATAAGAATAAACCTTTAAGTAAATGTATAAGATTAAATAGAAGCCTTTTAATCATAAACTTAAGCACAATATTGAAAATATTAATCAAATAATTCCATTTAATTATTCACATGGATATTATAGTAGTAAAATAATCACATGTCATATCAATAGCTAATTTCATAATGATGGAATGTACAATGCTGGACATCATAACCACATAGTCAAGGCCTAATGCCAAGACTATAAATAATATTTTGTCAAGGCCTTGGGTCAAGATACTAGTTTGTCTCATGATACCTATCGATTCATCTAGGAGTTATAGCAGGCTCCACCTTTCACTTTCTAAGTCCAATGCATTCCTTATATGAAATGGTTGAAACATAACATAAACATTTTTATTAAAACTAGCATATGAAATGTTAATACTTTTACCATAAACCATGAATGGTATTAAAATAACACATCCAAAATAAAAAATATCTCAAAATAATCAATACAATATGAAATATTATATCATAATAAATCAACTTCAAACAACTGTAGAATCAATCAAATGATGTTGATATAGATGAAATAAAAACTATTTGAGAGAAATATATCTTTCTATTTTGAAATCATTTAAAATTCACATAATTATAAAAGAAGACATTTATTTTGAAAATATTCTTATAATTTTTTAAGGTAAGCTTTGAAGGTTTTATAATCGTGAAAAATATACACACCCTCCATATAAGTTAAAATAAACATTCTTTCCTTAATTTGTCATAAAGGTCATAAAGCACCTTGTTTGGAAAGCGACGAAAATATTCCTTTCAAACCATTTTATAAAAATTAAAACAAGGGTATAAATTAAATTAAAACACATTATAGTAAATAGTAAAAATGTTTTGAAATACATTTTTAATATAAAAATATTTGGATGATAAAGAGGTCCCAGTAGATACTTACGTATAAACAACCTCAGATGATGAAGAGATTGTTGAATTAACCCTTACCGATTTGGTAACTTATGAAACATACACCCCATGAAATAAGTATCATACAATAAAGATGTAAACACCCATAAATTAAATTATATTACACAAATAATACAATCATTGGTAGTACATACACCACACAAAAGGAAATAGTTTCAATATAGCATGAATCTCACGGGAATAAAAAGTAAGATGAAAACCCCTTACCTTGTACTTTTGTTTAGTTTATGGTACATTTAACTCATATATAACGGTGAAATAATTGTTATTAAATTTTAAAAGAACCATATACATAATTACGATATCATATATGATATTTTTAAACTGCTTTGTTAATAATATTTCATTAGTATCGTTGTTTCTACTGTTAACTGATTCGTTTGTATTTATATGTTTTGTTACATAAGTCATGTTTTTTATGGATAGGATGTATTTTATTCACATCCAGAATGATATTATATTCCTAAAACTTATTTATTAATCATAAAATTATATTTATTCTTGAATGGTTATAATGGGCAATGAATCTCATCGTGTTCGTGGAGACGATAATCCGTACGTACGCACGAGCGACAATAACATTCTATTGACGGTGAAACCGTATGTAAGTGGATGATATTTAAAATATAAATAATAATTAACATTTTATTTTTATTATTTACAAAAATTATACTCATTATTATACCCATCCAAACAATTATGTGATGAATAACAAACTACACCATGACGTGGAGACGGTAAGCCATACAAACACACGTATACTGACTTTGTCATTCATATGATGGATAGAATAATGAATATGGTTGTACCATATTTATAATAACATCAAATTATGTAGAATGTACTGAAGTTATTATTTTGGTATGGAAATAACAAAGAAAGAAAAAGTGGAAGATGAAAAGAACATTGAAAGAGGTGATGAAATAATTACCCATTCTTTGGGTACTTAATTTTGATTTGATCAAAAGGGATCTATAGGATGGCTTTATGATTAATTTAAGGCCTCTAATTTTAAGTGAGGGTAGTTGGGAGGATATTGGAGTAGGGTTTGGACAAGAAAAATGGCTTTGGAGGTGTGATTTTGAGAGAAGGTGAAGTACCCTTTTAAAAGAGAGGTGAGGGTCACTTTAAGAAAACCTTAAAATATTATTTTAGTATACATTCATATTCAGTTTATATTGTATCCGAAATAATTTATTTTGAGTCTAAGATGGGTTTGGGTCGAAAAAATTTCAACCAATTGGTTTTAGATAGGTTTAGGTCCCCATATTAACCTTATCGTTTAGATTTAACTCATGGTTAAACAGTTTAACATTTACCATGTCTCCTTGTATTTTTATATTATTTGGTTAATAAATTTACTATAAAATTCCAATAGATCACAAAGTGGTTCATTAATGAAATATCTATTATTATATAAGTCCTTTTTCCAAACCTTATATTTTTAGGACAATTATATCATTTAATAATATAGTATTTGTTTTAAAAACTCAATTTTGTCAATGTTGACATTATTCAGTATTTGGTTTTTGTGAATGTCATAAAAATATGATTTATATGAAAAAAATAAATTGAATAAAGACTAAAATGTAATATTAAACTATAAATTTTTTTTAATTCATCAAAAGTCTCAATTTACATTTATTTTAATATTTATAATATCAATTATTTTAATCTTTCATTAATAATGTAATTACTACATCATCATTGTGTCATAAATAAATATTATTATTTAATTTCTAAAAACTATAAATAAAATTCCATGATGTAGGAAATATGTTTATCATTATAATTAATTTTTATAGTTGATATTCGCTCATATATAGCCCTATATTAAATTCTTCTTAACTATTAAAATTTGAATTTAACACTTTTAAGTCTTCTTTATATAAAATAATAACATATGTCATAATATAAAAACATTGGATCAAAATGATAATATTGGATTACTAAGGTTTATTTTGGTCTAAAAAAATATATCTAATTGAATTATGACATGTTTCAGGGTAATCATTAATAACATTTTTCCCTTTAATTACCCTATTTACTTTTAACCGTGGTAAATAAAATTCAAAAGTTATTATTCACCAAAAATTATTTTGATATTATTAAACCAAATTATACATAATTAGGTAAACAGCGTCTCAGAGTTTTGAAATTCAATTCACAGAAGTGGTAAAATTACATTTTATGCAAATTTGCTAATGTAACTAGAAGGTGGGTAAAAGACGTTAAAATATTCAATAAAATTTTATACATATAATTTTATTATAAAATGAATCCAATGAATTAAATTAAAATAATATAGGTATTAAGTATATATTTTGACTTAAAATAATTTAAATAAAATTAATAATTATTTAAATAAAAATTCAGTTTTTATACAATAACACAATGTTTTTCATTATTCATCAAAAAATTGGAAGTTTTTCAAAAAATACCAAAAATCCACCATAAGAAAATTTTGATATTCCAAATCCAAAAATTATTTCTATTTTAAAAAATTAAAAACATAGAATTTTCATTAATTAATTTAAAATTAAATCAAATTGTCAAAACCAGAAATAGGGTTTTTGAGAAGTAAAAACTATCAAAAGATTGATATGTGTTTATGTCCGGAGAAAACATGAAATAACTTATAATGGAAAATATTGGATTAAATGATAAAAATATAATATAATTATACTTAAAAACCATTCAAATGTATAATTTAACACTATAAATTATTTTTATTAAAAAAATTATTTTCTTTTAAAATTTATTATCTTTCACTATTCATTAAAATATAAAAGTTACTAGAAAAACAACAAAAATTTATCTAAACTAAATTTTTATGTCATAATTATAAAGAAGAATTTAATTTCATCAAATTGATTATATTTAAGTGTCAAATATTGGATTTAGAAAGGGTTCTCCATTAAATGGTGGAAAAACTACATTTTTTGAAAAATACTTCTTTTATTTGAAAAACAAAATTTTTCCATATATTTTGTATAAGAAACAACAAATATTAATGTAAAAATTATAGGTTATATATATTATTCAAAATTTGGTTATTAATATTCATAACTTCTTTCTAAACGACTATTTTAATAGGTCGTGGTGCGCTTGAACTCGATGTTGCGTACATCGCACTCTATTGTATTATTCAAAGAGAAGCATACCATAGAAGATTGGGGTGTTACACTTTACCTTATGAACATATATTAATTTATGAGGTGAATATAAAAACCTTTTGAAATGTAATACCATGAATTTATTTATTCCCACGATATTTTGTGTTCAATTTATTATTGTTCTTTATGGGTATTATGATTCAAAGTTACAAATATTGTAAGGTTTTTATAATAAAATACCATCATTTATTAGGATTGGTTATGTTTATTCTTATCATAATAATGTATTATTAACTATCAATCCATAAATTAATGAATTATCTTAACGTATAGATATTTCTTAGGAATACATATGTTCCCTTCATTTTCCTCTCTTTATGTACCTATGATTCCAAAATAACATTTTTAAAGAAAATCAACTCTATTTATCTCTTCCAATAGAAATCCATTTTTATTTCTAAATAAATTTTTTTCTAAAAATATTTTAAACATTTTATTAATGTTCTTCCCAGATTTTATAAATTCATTTTTACACATGTTATACTTTTTTTACAAAAGCTTTTAGAATGAATCATCATGCCATTTTAAAAAATGAGTTATGTTTGGATTTTATTCAGAATGTTAAAGGGATCCTTATTTTATAATGAATACCATTTCATGTGATCATGAAAACTCAATGCTTTATAGAATCCATTATATGTTCTATAGTTTTTTTCAAATAAAATGATTTCCAAATATTTTTTACGAAATTTATTTTTAAAAAATTATTTTCAATGAAATGTTATTTCCCTCATGAAATGTTTCTACTTTATTTTCAAAATCATTTTCAATAGAAGATTACATACTTTGATGTTAATTATATTTTTGTGGGGATATTATCCAATGATACCAATCTTTGTCTTTATTTGGATAATTAATAATGAAGAAATGTTTATCAAACCTGTTTATTATCCACTAGTTATGATATGATGAAATGTCTATCAAGCCCATTTAATTTTGTGGGTTTTCATATTATGAAGTCTTATGATCTTATGGAATAAAAAATGTATGTTCTTTTGATGGGTGGGACCTATATATCCATCTAATTTATTGGTTAATTAGTAATGTTTTATGGTTTTATAGAGTACACAAGAGGTTATCATAAGTCTATTTATAGGGTACAGGGAAGTTATCCCATGACTAAAGCATGTACATGGGTGGTTAGCCCAATATTAACATGATATAAATGTCTTGGTGGGTAGACTTGACATACAGTTTTCTATGATTATGTATATTCCACAATTACATGTATTATGTCAGTGTTATGCTCTCATGGATCATGTTCGTTGATTTCCTTATGATTCTTATCTTATGAACTACCATAATTTTTTACATGACTCAAGATATTAATCTTTGATATATAGTTTATGGTTTTTATATGTCATTCTCATGTTATCATACCCTTATTCTCATACTGTGTTTATGTATTTCCCTTTTTCACCCTTACTGATATTTTAATATAACAATTTCTGATTAATCTTTCACTAGGTTATGACAATAGGTATTACATGTGATATTTTTAAAAATATTGTTAGTTTTGATCAACTAAGTGAGAGATATTTTATAAATATTATGAAATGGGTTTTTATGTTTCCATGTTTACAATGGAACTATACCTTTATTATCTACATGCGTGTTTCTGTGTAATGTAAGGAATATAAATTTAATGATGTAATATTTATAAATGAAAATATTCGTTTTTATAACCTCACCTATAATAATAACATAGTTCCTTACCCAACCTCTTGAACATGAGACCGAGTACACAAGATAAGAATAAAACATTCACTAGATCATCAGAAATTTTAAAATATCAATATACCAACCACTGCTCACAAGTGTCTCGTTAATACTAAGACAAACTAATGGAAAAATTATACACAATACATCCAAAACATCTGAGCTTATAAGCTCTAATCAAAATAAAAAATACCAACCAATCACACAGTCATATATAATTACAGAATAATTAGGGGAACACATATAGACCATCTATAGGTCTCCCCACCATTTATAAATCTCTTAATAAAATATAATAAATCGAAGAGAGAAGTTAGGTTTATGAAAAATAAGGAAAAAGATCTCTATAATAATTAATTCTATCCAGAAATAGATAAAAGTAATGAAAAAATCTATTAAATTCCATCCAAAGAAACCAAATTTTAAAGTTTATTCCACTAAAATAAGGCCAAAATTAATAATATTATCTAAAATAACAAAACATAAAACTAAAAAATATTTTATTCAATTTATAAAAAGATACATGGTATACACATGATTAAGTACATGAAAAAATATATGCAAAAAAAAAGTGGACACTCCCAAAAAATATATTAATATGTCATATAATCAATTGTATATAAACCATAAAATATATATAAAATTAGAGTTGGGTTTGAGACTTCATATTCTGATGATTATTTATACTAAAAAACATTGAAGGTTACTAAGAAAACCAAGAAATATTATAGGTTTTTAGGGCTATCAGAAAAGAGGGCTTAGGGAACCTAGGCCTCCCATAGTGAGAAATCCTAAAGAGATCTTCCATTATTGGAGAAATAATATAAATTTTGGAAGAAAACATTCCATCATCATTACCTTCTTGATTTCATTTATTGCTAGCCAGATCACCCATCAAGGTAGTAGATACAATTGATGTATCTCCTGCCATAATTTCCCCCACCAAAATTATATCGATAATGATTAATTTATAGTCCAAATAATTTTAAGTATTTAAGAAAGACTAAATCACAACCATAATGAGATATAGATGAAGGCCTCTTCCAAATAACCATGCCTTCTTCAAGTCACAAATGACCAAATATTAGTATAAAAGAACTGACACCAAGGAAATTTGATTATATTTCTTATTGAATGATCATTTATATGAACATACAAGATCTCCAATGCCATCTCATCTTACACCTCTTTAGTATAAAAATTTTAGATAAATGAATCCTTAAAATATCCCAATGAAAAAATCTTAAAGGTTAGTCATGGAGAGTGATCTTCCTCCATTACAAACCCAATCCTTAAAACAAAGTAATAGTAAACCTCATCCTAGAGTTTTTAGTATTTTTATGTAAATTAAATATTTATTAGAACATAACTATCCACTATATCCCCTCATGGGATCCATGATACCCATAAGATAGGGGTGAATACTGATTTTGAAAGTCTCAGGCATGATCAAAGTGTATAGATTAGCATGGACCCACTAATTGATTGAGAGTTTTTTTAGAGTTAGAGATGGAAAAGACAAAACATATTTCATTATAATGGCTAATATATGCATCCCCTCACAAAATTGTCACATTTTTTCTATGGGTTATATTCTAGAAAATCACAAAATACAACTTTTAATCACAATATCAAAAATAACAATACATGGGTAAAAATCATCAAGCTAAAAAATCGTGGTAAAAAACCACCTTTAATTACTTTAATACAAAATAATTGAATGAATTCATGACACACACCTAAAAAAATTTAATCTAGCACAACCTTAATTAATTTTATTTACTCATAATATTTGTGAAAAAATTCTTAACTTTTTACAGAAGAAACCTCAAACTCCCAAAACCCAATTTTTTCAAACAATATCGCATATAAAATTATATAACATTACTTTAATATAGAATAAAACTACTATTTTAATCAATAAAATTATAATCAGATACTAATAAATTTTTTTACCAATCTCAATACATGTTAAATGCACCAAAGGAGGAAAAAAATAAAATTTTAAATGTTTTATCACCATTCATGATTAATCAGTATAATTATAAACCATTAACCAACCAGGAAAGTGCCACTATATGTTACCCATAGTAGGTTGACTTGGGCTTCATATAGTTTGATAGATTTTTCTCCTCAACTATAATATTCTTTAATTTCCTCAAATTTTACCCTAAAAGTTGGAATGTCAGTAAAACATCAATTGTGATCTATCTAAAACACATATTTTCTTCAAAATAAAACAAAATAACTTATAAATAGATAATCATAAATTCTTAATTTAAAACCAAATATTAATTACCCATGGAATCTATAAGGTTAGAACAAAAAAAAGTTGGCCTAACATTCTTCCGCACCCAAACATGAGATATGAAAGTACTATAAAATTTCTAAAAATGATCCAAAAATAAAAATATATTGTTCTAAGATCTTAGGTAATCTTAATAATCATGGATTTTATACCATTTTTAATAAATTGTTCTGGGATTCCATATGAACTGACATCTATCTCAACTCACCACTTCGGTCAAACAAATTTCTTATTCCCCATAGGTAGTTAATTGTTTCAAAGTATCATGTACAATCCTTTGAGAATGATTTCACTTTAAAGGATACAAAGGTTAAAAATATATTTAAATAAGGAACCATATATTTAGTTTCATGAAATTTAAAAGACACACTTAAGCAATTTATGAGATATAACAAATAGAGACTAACTAAAAGAGGAATAATGAAGAGAAATGATAATAAATAATTTCAATGACATTTACAATAAAATTAAAACTACATTATACAAAATATTCATTTTATAATATGAATTTAAAACAAAAAATTCTAAGGTGGATGTTATACAATATAGCCTAAATGGGTCTAATAATCCCAAGGAACCAACACATCATCAACTAGTTACACCCAAATCACCATCATGAACTAAACACAACCCTCTTCGTAAATGAGAGGGATTCAAACTAAACCCAGAAACTGAGTCCTATATACCTACATAGGACATAAAGGATACATACCCAACAATATTTGTATGAGGGGTGTGATCTAATGACCAATAGTTACCACCGTGTTTCCACTTCATTCCAGTTATAAGAGAAATTAAATAAACTTGTTTTATGATAAATATAAGTATTTATGTTTTCATTTCTTTTCCATGATTCAAAAATGAAAAATATATAGTTCTCTATTTTTTACAAAGCATGAATTTGAATATTGAAATAAAATATTTCATTTAAAATTTGATATATATATTTTTGGAAAACAACCCATCCACTTTCTTTAAAACCATAACACATATTTTTTTCTAAAAATGAAGGGATCATTAAAAATAAAATGACTAGAATTCCATGTAATTTCATAAATAATGATAATAATAATGCACGAAAAATAATATAATGTTAATTCTCAATCATAATGAAATAAATATAAGAAATAAGAATCTCACATTATTTTTATGTAATAAATAAAACATAATATATGATATAGATCATTAATAAAGTCTTAAGGTCTAACAAGATAATAATCGATATAAACTGGTGGAACCCTGAGCCGATAGGTTTTACAATTCTATACTCTCTAACTAAATATCCCTAAACTATCCTCATCATGGGAAAATCTCATTGAAATATTCATCTCAACTATGGGCTAATATCTAGTAAGAACACTCAACTAAAAAAGTATTTATCCCTATATTTCCATTTAGTGTCCTAGGGTCCCTCATGGAATAGTTAAAGGAAGTAAGATATTAACCAGACATTCATTTATCACAAAATAGCGACACAACCCATGAATAGAACCACAATTTTATCCATAAAATTTTTAAAACTATCTATTAATAGTGGCCTTAAACCATTAATATGCATAATACCAGTAATACACATCAATGGAGATCAACATGGGAATAACCAATAAGTAATCATATATAAATTCATAAATCTCTAACCAAGATCATGAATTATCACTTAAAAAGTATATATTTTGTAAATAACTATTTTAAAACTATTTAGTAAACAATTATAATTCTAAGGGAAATAAAAAAATAATAATAAGAAGTTTGAAAGAAATTTGACAAGCCATAATGAACTATTTAAAACAGGAAAACCCATTAAATATAAAAAACACCAGACTTTATAATTTTCATTTGATCTAAACCACCTTGAATAAGTCATTTTTTTTGAAAATCCATCATTATAATTTCATAATTTACTAAGAATTCTTAAAACACCATTTAAATTTAAGGTGAAATTGTTCTATAAATTCTCCATATTTCTATAAGGGACATAAAAAATAATAACGTCTAAAAAATTTGACAAATATTACTTCAACACACACACAGATATATATATATATATATATGATTTATCATGTTTAAAATTATATCTATAATGTTAAGAGTCCAAGTAAATCTCGAATAAATGAAAAGACAAAAACACATACCTCAAGTTGTGAAACCATGTCTTCTTCTGATGTGGCCCTTTTATATTACATTTTGAGAAATTTGTTTTGGGTTATTTAACTATGTTTTAGATAACAAATTATTTTTATAGAATTTTTTAAAACTCATAATTTTGTTTTGAAAATGGGAATCATTAATTATATGATAGAATTTTTTTGATGTTTAATTTCTTGATTGTTACTCATTTAATTTATTTTTTATTTTTGGAACAATTATATACTTTTTGTAATTTTTTTTATTGAAATAATATTTTATACATTTTTATTAGCAATTTTAGTCTTTGAAATAATCCTTTAGAATTTAATAATTTTATATTTTATATTCAGTCATTAAAATGAATTTAAATATAAATCTAGTAATTGCATTTTAAATTTTTTAAATTGGGATTTCAAATATTAGTTATTAAATGGATGAATTTTTATTAATTTTGATATTTTTATACGTGAAATTATATAGCTAAATTTTAAATGAGTTTCATTGTATTCATTTCATTCATATAATTTTTGTAGAGGGTTAATGTAACAAAATTATCATGGGTGGTCCATAAATTAAATTTTTCATGACTTTTCACATATAAAATTTTCAATCTAGCCATATAGTAGAAACTTTGAGAAGCAACATCCACATAGCGAAATCTAGGAAGAAACTCGTGTATCTAAATCTCCAACACCCATGTATCAAAATGTTAAGGATATCGCATATTTGATTCCCATGTTCTAAAATTCTTTTACATAAGTGATTTTCCATGGATCTAAATCATATAATCAAATCATTAAGATACCAATCCTTGTATATTCTTCAGGAAATAAACCCAATTAATGATAAATAAAAATTATGCAAGTTCACTAAATTGAAACATAAAGTTTTGAATATGTGGTTCTAAATTTAAAAAATAATTGATTAATAGAAATCTTGGTGCTGATATAGAAAGTTATCGAGTATAAAAAAAGAAATTGATTTTAATATTCCATGATTGACAGTAAAATATTGGAAACTTAGATTGAATCATAGAAAATATAAGGAAAAAACTGATCCAGGATTTTCAGGATAGAGTAATATAGAAATTCTGATGATATAAATCTATATATTTTTTTAAAGGAATGTTATATAGTTAGTTTGAGTCTAATTGAAGATTTATCAAAGGGTGATTATGAGTCCTATCTCATGTGTCTGAAGATGATGTTTTAAGGATGGTCCATAAAAATGCTTTGTTGTATGACCATATAAGAAGATGATTATCAGAATTTAGTAGAAGGTAACATCTTGAGGGGGGTGTGATTTAGTTTAATTGAGTTGAAAATAAATTTTTCTTAGATAAGGATGTCTTTCACTCTCATTGATGAACACTTTCATTTCCATGTCCCTTTCCCACAAATGCGAGATGAAAGAAGAAAACAACATTAAGGATTTCACTTGGTTCACCCACACAAGGCTACATCAATGGATCATTGATGAAAATGTGTATGAACACCAACTTCACTAAAAACACAATTCTTAATGAAAAATTTAGGGAAACATTAGAGAACCTCTGGGATCACAATCATGAACATTTTGTGAGCTCACTTATCTCCCCCAATACGGATCTCACTACTCTACTTTTTGAATCTTTCTCCTTTAAATGATGGTGATATTAACATAAAGTTACAATGTTGTTTGTTATTAGTGTTACTATTTAAATTTATTTCAAGTATATGACTCGTAAAATAACACCTTGTTCAACCTTGAATATTCCGGATGACATCTGAATGAAAAATCATGATATCTACTCCAAAACAATACTCCATATGTTGACCACTTAATGTTTTGTATGTTTTTTATACACATGGATTCATATTTTTTTAAAATAAATTTAATATGATTGCCTTACAACTATATGGGATTATATAAAGTGTCTCTCCCTATTATTGGGGTAATTATGGACCACTAAATTGTAATTAACCATTTGGAGTTTTGATATATAACTCTCTTTCATACTAAAATTGATAGTAGAATGAAACAACCTAGTTGTGGTGAGTTCATACCTTATATGGCATAATATCACTTATTATCCATATAATTTGATGAATTCACCTTCAATATAAATTATCCATAAAATTATTAGGTCTCATTATTGTGTGTTCATCATTACTATGGCACGGAAAATTTTATTTGATCAGATCTATAAAAGTTTGATAAAAACTTCAACTATCTCTTCCTCCTCCTTAAATCCCCTTAATTTCACACCGCTAAATTGAACATGGAATGATCACTACTGATATGAAATGGTATACTTATCTATGTTTATATCAAACTCATAAACACCACATCAAAATTTACAAATACCTTAAGGAAGCCTTCCTTTTCAAAGTAGTTGTGGTGTGGTTCTTTCTCTACACTGTTGGATGCTCAAAATCTCCATTGGATAAGAAAACATATGATCGAACTACCATGATATGACAAACCATTTTTGGAATAGTTGATATTACTATAATGAACTATGACATTGAATCCTTCATATACTAGGTACAGTTTAAAATCTCTAGTGTCTTATAATTATTCTAATCACACTTCCACATCGTGGCTAATCATCTATATCATAGTTGAGATTTCTATGACATGGATCTTTCACAGAAGTTTAGACTTCGGATTATTTAAATCATCTAAAACGTCCTCACATTTACAATAAACACAGAAAAATCCAAAGTGATTTTCCAACAATATCACATGTCGGGTTTGTTGACAATACTCAAACCACTTTCACCAGAGTCACATCAACTAATCATAAACTCTAATACCAAACCATACAAGCTTAGTGTGAAAAACAATAATTCAGATAAAAGTTATCAACAACCAAATTTAATTAATTTCAATATCTACATATTTCTCACTAATTTTTTATTGATAAACTCCCCCTTTTTGTACCGGTTTCCCCCTTTCAGCACACTTTTCTCCGCATTTGGTAATGAACCCAAAGTGATAACATCAATGGAAATTCCATAAGATGGAGTTAGAAATATGAAAAAAGAGGTGAGAAAAAGTATATTATTTATAAAATAAACTATATGGAATGGGGTCTATATCCTAACCCACTTGAGTGAAAAAATACAGTTTAACTCCAAGATTCAACTGATGTTTCTCAAACACCACTTTCGGTAGTGCTTTAGTCAAGATGTCTGCCACTAGATTTTGTGTTGACATGTGCTCTGATATCACAGTACCTTGATCCATCTCTATTTTAATTATGATAATTGATCTTCATGCAAAATTTTTAATAATGGTTTATTTTATTTATTATAAGATTTGTTGTAACTGAATTATCAAACAATATTGGTGTAAGATAAGTCACATAAACACCCTCATATTGATGTTATTGTTTCATCCATTTTACTTGGTTTGATTCTTGAGTGGAAGTAATGTACTCAGCCTCCACCATTATCAATGATATAAAATCCTTCTTCTAGATTTTTGATGATATATATGCACTCCTATAATAAAAATCACCACCTGATACTGATTTTTATTCATCTATTATACTATCCCTGTCCACATCAGTGAATCCCATGTGATTTTGTTTACAATATTTATAATATAAAAATACATAATCCATCATATGATGTATTTATTGAAGATTTATTTTAACATACATCATATATATTTCCCTAGGATAGAATTGAAATTTATCATCTTGACAAGTGGTGAATAATGTATTTGGTAAAGTGATAGTCAAGTAGTGTAGACTCCCAATGGTTCCTCAATATAATATCACATAAAATTTATTGCCCTGCTCATCTTCTAAAAATTTTGGCGTTGTCTTAGTCAGAGTCTCTATTGGCCTTGAATCCTATGTTGTAAATCCTTTTTCAATGTTCTTGGAGTGTTTTTTAAATAAATATATTATGTAATCCTTGAACTACCTACAATACTAGGAAAAATGAAATCTCATCAATTAGATACATCTTGAATTCTACCCTCATGAGTTCTAAAAACATTTTTCACTGGTTTATATCTAAGCCTCCAAAAATTATATCATCAACATAGATACAAACCATAAAACAATACCCATTTTTATTATCTATGTAAAGGTGATGATAAACTCATCCTCTTTGAAAATAAATATTCTTTAGATGCTGGTCTATTCTAGAATACCATGACCTTGGTTCTTACTTGAATTCATACAAATTATTCTTTAGTTACCCCACCTTTTCTTCATATTAATTATTGATAACCTATCTGGGTGCTCAATATACACATTCTCTTCAAGGAAACCATTAAAAAAATATTTTATGTCTATTTGATATATTTCAAACACATTATTATTTTCCAATGATACGAACAAATGAATAGTTTCATGCTTTGGAACATTAAAAAATATCCCATCAACATCAATTCCTTCAATTAAGGAACACACTTTGAACATAATATATTTTTTTAAATGGGCCACCATGTAATATTCATTTAGTTTATTTCAGAACACAAACTTGGTTTTGATGACATTCTTGTCCCTTATCCTTAAAAGAACATCCCATGTGTTGTGTTTCTCTATTTTCTCAAAATCCACATTCATCTCCTTAAAAACATTAATTATTTTTAGATTCATTAATATATTTTTGGTTATTCTAATGATATTAAATGGACCAGTTGTTTAGCCTTCACCCCTCTGGTCTAGAAAAGGGGTCTATGATCTCAAAAAATAATTATTTTTTCTATTTCATCTCCCATTTTTGTCTTTGTGATCCTACTAAAATTTAAATACTTTATTCACAATATAATACTTTATTATAGATATCCTTACTACTTATAACCCCCATTAACCCTGTGGTTCTTCATCACATCCAAATTTTGTAATTTTTTTGGTTATCATGAATGATTTTCTCACATGCTATTATTATTTTCCTACCTTCAAAAACCATAAAATCATTACTCTTAATGATCTTTACAAGCCTCCTGTTGTAAATCATATAATATTTTGTGTTTTATAATTTTATAAGGAATATGAATTCATCTCCCAAATCATAAAATTTTATATTTATCTCTTCATTGAGAATAAAAAAGTTACTTCCAAACTCATGTAAGTATTGTATTATATGTTTATTTACATAACATATTTCTTAAGGAGTTATCTCTTCGTTTTCACATAGAAATGATCTAGTGGGATTCATACCAATACAAGGAAAAATTAATTTCAAAATCATATAGGAAAATATTTTTTATCAATATTGTTTGAGAAATATTGTTTATTATATGATTACTTCATTTAAATAACTGATTTTGTTAGGGGGTTCTGTCTGCCAATACCTAATGTTGATTTCCAATATTTTTCAATTTGATAATTTGTAAAATCATCCCCATTTACTATTAAAAATTTCATGATCATCCCATATAGAATACTTTCAAATATTTTATGATACATATTGATATATCTATGCACCTTGGTCATCTGCATGATAGGAAGTATCCATGAAATCTTTCTAAAATCATATATAAATAGAACACAATACCCTATTACATCCATTATATTATTTAAAATTGGCTGAAAAACATCCATGTTCACAAGATCGAGCAAGTTTGATGCCTTTATCTTCTTTGGCATGTTAGAAATTTAGATAATATTCCCATTTTGACATGAATCACATATTTGAGTGTGATCTTATCTAAGATAGGGAATACCCAGATATCAATTTATCTTAACAAATATCTTCAAAGTCTTTTGGTTCAAATGTCCAAACCACCTATTTCAGAGCCTGTTCTCCTCTTATTTAGGAAAAATAAATAAGTTTCCTTCTCTAAAAGGATATATATTTACTTATTTTATTCTTCCCTATAGAATAAGTGAACAATATTTAGCATTAGTTGTACAATAATTTTGATTCAAATCCACTACATGTACATGGTCACACAATTCAAAGACAATATTAAGATTGTGAATTGACCCATTAACCAAGAGTACACTAGTTTTTATGATATCTTTCCCAAAGATCATGGATTTTCTGGAAAAAAATAATATTAAGATTATTATCATTCCAGAAATTAATGAAATCATCATTATTGTGCTTTAAATTCACAATACGGTTTTTATTTATGGGTATGTTTGATGTTAATCCATTATCCATAGTTCATGATTCCAAATTGTCCATTTCGATTAAGGAAATATTATCAACATTATCCTTCTTTCAACTCCTTTTTATCACCCATGTTGGTGATGTGTGTGCTTCCATAATAATTTCTCCAAGAACTCTTATTTTCCTTGTAGAACTAGAAATTGATTCTAAGTCTCTACAATTTTGTATAGAAGATTTAAATTATTTTTTTTACCACTTAATTGATGTTTTTATGACATATATTTCATTATTGATGTTTCATTTATTGACCTATGCTTGAATTCTTTATAATAAAAAAACATCCATAATAAAAATATTTATTATAAATAATACTTTCCTAATTTAATTGGTGTTTCTCTTAGAAGGGACTCCTAATAATAAAGAACACATAATACATTTTCCAAAAAATTACATATAATAACCATATTACTATTTAATCATAAGAATCTCTCTTTTATATGTGGTCAGTTTTTGTTAAAATGTGGGGAAATGATATCTTATTTTGAGGAGTTAATGCTTGTGATTTTGAAACAGTCACACATTTTCTTTTCTCCTATAACTTTTGAACATCAATAATGGGTATAAATTCCTCCATAGGAATTAATTTAACTTTATTTGATGAAGATGTATATGTATTCAATGTAATCATTTTGGGATCCAATAATTGTTCTTGATATTCACACTTTTGATTCAAATTTATAACTACTTCTTCAAAATAATCAATTATCTCCACTCCATCGTTGAATGTTTTATGAAAACCATCAATGAATCAATTTTAATATTCAATTATATGTTTCAATTCAACATTATTACATAAATGTTCTAAACTTCCAATTATGGGTTTTTCAATTTATGTCTTCTACATGAAAATTTATTCTTATTTTATTTCATATAGAGCATCGAAACATGAACCACTAAATTATCCTTCTTAGTCTTTGGTCTCAAAAAATATGTTTCTCAAAGGGTTACCTCATGTTCTAAAAATAGTTCACCCCTTAAAATAAATCCTTCATTATCATCAACATTATTGTAATTTCTTTGATTTTTTTTAATATCCATCATCACACCATTATCATTATAAATTTTAACCTCTTCTTCCTCACTTTATCTAAAAATATCTTCATATTTTGAGAGAATATTTTTCATTTTAGAGGAAATCTATTTATAATTATTTTGAACCTTATTTCATAATATTCTTGAGTTTTTTAATCACCATAATATTAGTGATAGTTTTTAAGACATTTGTTATCATGATTTTCAAAATTTATACACATGAATCAAGTGAGGGAAAGATTGTCCTCAATACTTACACGTAATATTTTAGTATTAAAGGATAATAATTAAATAAACACATAAAAATAATCAAATTGTGAATTTTACATGAATGTGAGATTATTTATAGAATTAAAGGGCACATCCTGAGTAATTTCCTTTGATATTTACTCACAAAAGTTTATTCTCTTTTCATAAGAAACTAATGTACTATGAATTCTACCAAGTTAAATTTCATTCAGATCTTTGTGTATTTAAATTGAATCATTTTCACTGAATCCATAAGGGAGTCTACTCATGATCACCATAAATATATTTTCTTCTTTGGGTTCCTTGTTGGGACATAATATATCATTAAAAATAACAATTAAGTGATTGAAAATGGTATCAACCAACTCATTTTAATTCATCCAAAAATATTAATACTTATTCCAAAAATCTATAAATAAGGCCTCTATAACACTTTAATATACCTTATAAATATTTAAAATAGTTTTGAAAGAATAGGTTATGTATTGAAAGAAATTTCTTTTAGGGAGATGGTATTGGAAAGATCACTTCTAAAGAATTAATTAATTTGAAATTCACATCAAATAATCAATGATCTCATTCCATCAAAGATCCTATATCAATATTTTTAGTGATTCCATATTTGGATTTTGTATAAACACTCACACACAAGGATCTAAGATAATTTTGAATCCACAATTTTTAAAACTATAAATTACTAAAATAAAATATGGGGACACATTTATGGATGAAAACCAATCCCATTTTTCAAATAGAGAAGATGAATAAATTCCCCACTGACACAACTTTTTAGAATTCTATAGATGATAACACCCTGAGTGTGTATGGGGGGGGGGGTGATGAATAATGTTATTTGAATTTAAAAAATTGCCTTCTTAGATAGGGATCTTTTTATCTTTCCTTGAGGAACACTTTCACTTCTCTATCCCTTCCCCCTCAATGAGATATTATAGAAGTTAACACCAAAAAGTATTTTACTTGGTTTACCTATAGTGTGTTACATCCAAGGAGAACTCATGATAACGAACCTATGGACCAAACTCACTTAAAATATCACTACATAAAAAAAATTATTGTCCTTACATGCCCTCCCATTTCATTACTAAACATATTTGAGGAATTCCACGATATCCCTCAACAATGATCTCACTTATCTACTTGTTGAATATTTATCATTATCATGAATATGATATGAACATTTAATTGAAATAGTGATTCTCTTTAGAAAAAAAAGATGATTTTAAATAAGGATAGGACTCCTTAAATAACACCTTCATCGACCCTCAATCCTCATGGTGAGATCTTGATGGATCCTCTGGAAATGTTCTCTTGAAAAAAATACTCTATGTATCTTCCTCTCAATTTTCAATTTGTTTGGTCATTAGATTAAAAAAATTTATTCCAATCAAATGAATAGCATTTTATCCACTTTATATGGTATTCTTCTATGTGTCCCTCCTCATAATTTTTGTTATCATGGAAAACTAAATTGGAATTAACTATTATGAGTTTTTATCCATAACTCTCTTTCCTACTAAGACTACCAACAAAAATAAAAAACCTAGATGTGGCGAGTTCATAAGTATTATGATATAGAATCTCCTTTTTTCATATATTGTGGTGGTAACCACCTTCACTATAGTTTATTCATCAAATCCTCATATCTGATTATGTATTGGTTGTCCTTATTACGATGTGGAAACTTTTATATGACCATATTTTTAAATTTTTGATAATAAATTCCATGAACTCATCCTCCTTAACTCTTGTTAATTTCACCCCTCCAAAATGACTATGATTTGATCACTTTTGATGCAACATAACCTTCTTATTTACATTTTTATTAAATTTAGTCACTCTATATAAAATGGAAAAGATGCATCCTAGAATCCTTTATTTTTAAAGAAACTGTAGTTTTGTGCTTTCTGTATGCCATGTGAAGATCAATATTTCTAGTGTCTTGGAAGACAACTGATCATACTTCTTCTCATGTCCATATATCTACAGTGTTGGTGAGATGACTATGATGAACTACTAAATGGAATCCTTCCAATGTCATTAATAGTGTGGAATATCTAGTGGCTCAGATATATCCTGATCACACTTCCATACCATGAAAAGTCATATGCAACATAGTTGAGATGACTGTAGCACATAGCCTTAACTAAAACACAACCTACTTTAGAAAAAACAACTTTAAATTCTTCACCATGTCAACACACACACTAAAAACAAAAATCCAATGGGTTTTGGAAAATAATTATTGTCACGACCCCCTCCCCACAAAGTGTACCCCTCCTGGTCTGGCAATGTGAGAAGGGAGATAATGACCCCTGAGTCCCACCTCCAGTAGGCCTCGGGTTGGAGACTAGCACTAAGGGTATACTATACACACAAATGGGAGGCATTACCCGCTAAGAGAACAAATGCAGAAGAGAGATAAGATATACACCATCCAACTCCAACTAAACTAGTAATATGAAAGAAATCCCATGTACTCATATGAAATGTCTTGAAAAACTACTATAAATAAATGGGGGAAAACTACAACTACCCCAAAAGGAAGTAAAACAGCAGCATCCACAAGCTGGAATAGATCCTGCAACTGCAAGCTAGTAAGAACCACCCTGATCTCCAACCTGCTCTAAGTGACCTGAAAATCATTTTATATATACATAAGGTGAGTATAATAGTATACTTAGTAAGATCCTCCCTGAATCCTCTCGTAAAAAAAGTAAATAAATCATGCTAAAGCACGGTGAACAACATGTGAAACCGACTCGCCACCTAAATAGGTATTCTAAGTTCCCAACCTCACCATGGTTACTATCACCAAGTAATGAATACAATAATATATCATATAATAAAAAATATCAAGGGTACCCCACTACAACTTTCCCACTGGTTTGCCGCTTTGCCCCAATGTCGTACAAACTGAGCATCTCTCTCCAAAAAGGCTTGCCCGCAGACACCTGGGCGAAGCACCACAACATGAACCTTGTGTAAAAACCACCACGCCCATGTAAGAAAAGTAACCAGGTAGTTTCCAGGAGCCACCCTAACCCGCATAACGTGTATCATACATTGGGTATTATACCTCAAGCCATTACAGCCCATACACCGAGTAAGGATCCTTAAGCTGTCACAACCTATACACGTTACACCTATAATAGTCCACAGGAAACTATATCCAGAATATATGTGTGTGAATAACCACAAGCCATTACAACCCTCTACACACATATATGGAGAAAACCAACCACTGTGCCTACCATTACATGTAACTACCAAGATAAGAGAGAAGGGCCAAAGGGGGTAGTCAGCCATTCATCCTCCCACCGGAATGTTGGGGAAAACACCCCCCATAGTTCAGAATCCCCGGGGTGTTAGTTTCCCTTACTGATAGGGTGGAGTAGCGTATAGAAACAAAAAAAGTACAAAATATACTATAGCTCACTACCACACTATGGGAATAACTGAGTCTTTGACTCAACTACAGCTAACCTCTCTCAGATTCCGAGCTGCCACTTCTAATACTAGGTATCCTATAAGAAGACAACCATTTAAAGAGATTTAATACAATATTTCATTCCCTTTTTATCATTTTAATTTTATATTAATTATTTTTTTTAAACATTAATTAACCAATAACAATTCCACATTAAATTTCATTATCATCACACCCAAAATACAATGTTCCTTCAAATCACAACCACAACCTTGTGCCCTAGTAAGCTCCAAACCCCATGGGTTAACATCATTTATTCAATTATTTATTTACATAATTACATTCCCATATTCATAGGCATTCTAGAAAAACATTCTATGCTAATAAACACAAGGGGGGCTCAACACGGTGAGAATATGGACTACTCGTCGAGTCTTTTCCGCCAATAGAAAGAGCATAGACCCATTATCCCTTGAGAAGATAAACACTGAAATCATGTGGAATATCTCATGCATCTTCACCCCTTTTAGAAGAAGGGTAAGTATGACCAGCTACCTTGAGCATTGGGAAGAAGTAAATCACATAAACAACCAATAATAATCATCAAGCATCCAAACATTATCATCCAACCCGTTCCATCTTCCCTTGTGTCCTCTCTGAAACCCACATGGATAAACTGATACATATCACCACTCTAAGAGTCAAATAATTCCACAATCAATAAGCCTCCCTGCCCCCACATATCACAAGATCCATCCAGGTTCACACCACAACACAAGCAATAGGAAAAACAAACATCATATCAAATGGGCTCTTGGACCTTAAATAACCATGACGGTAACTCAGAACCCTATAAGGGATTATCTTTTATCAAACCACTAGTTCTTTAATCCATATTAGATTAACCAATTTATTAATCATAGGTTCCAACATTGGGAAACCTAAATACTAAGCTATCACAAATAATTAAACATGCTTACTGCACCATTATGACTAACATCAAATTACAAAAAGAAGAACGAGATTCATTTTCATGCCTCTTTATCTTTATCCAAACCATTGTCAATTAATTTCGGTATATGTTTTTTACCAATTTCTATCAAGAACAAATAGTTATATGAATCAAGCATAGATATCACACTATCTATAAAAACAAGAGGCTATAATATACGATCAATATCAATTTATTTATCTGGTTAAAATATTTATTATGTCAATTCCATTGTGATATAGTGGAATAAAACATGCTAACTATACAGTTTCACCTAAAATAAAAGAGATGAAATGAATCCTCTACCTCAAATAGTTCTTGTCATTCTTTATACAAGAACGATCCATAAAAAGAATTATGATTGCCTCCTCCCGTGACAACTGTATCCACCCAAGGATGATACAGTATGACCGTACCAATAGAAACCCATGAAAAATCCATTAGTATTATAGAGATCGCATACCATAATAGGGCAAGAAGAAACAGAAGGAGACAAACACAAAAGAATGGTTGTAGATCATACCTTATACCGAAGATTGATTGATACTGCTTGGTTGCATCAAAACAGAGCGGAACCAATCCTAGGAGAAAAGTTTGATTTCACAACACCTAGAGAATAAAATGAAAGGTTATAGTGTCTCAAACAAGGATGAAGAACTAGAGAGGAAGATATCCCTTCCCTTTAGAAGATTTAACAGAGTGTTGGTTTAAGATACGGAAGGTTTTCCATTAAAAGCATATCGCATTAAACCACGCGGTTTGACCAAGTAAAAATGTCCTGAGCCTTAGGATAAATTAATATAGGAGTTATGGCCTTTGAATCGGCCCTAGAGTCCTTAAAATAAGGTTTTAAGTGAATTTTATGTCAAAGGAAATGTTAAAGGGGTGAAACTGTAGGAAGTTGAAAACACTGTTCATGAACAAAAAATTTGGCAAACGAAATTGAGGTTACCAATAGAGGTTACCGATAGACCTCACCATTATAGACACACTATTCACGAACTCAAAATTTGTAAAAGGAAGTAGAGGTTACTGATAGACCTCCACATTCAGGAAACACTGTTCACAAACTAAAAATTTTGAAAAGGAAAATAGAGGTTACCTATAGAACTGTTCACTGATGGAACTATTCATAGAATTGAAAATTTGGCAAAGAAAAGAGAGTTTACCATTAGAGGTCACTGATAGAACTGTTCACCAATGGAACTATTCATAGAATTGAAAATTTGGAAAAGGAAAGAGATGTTACCATTAAAGGTTACTGATATAACTGTTCTTCGATGGAACTGTTCATAGAATTTGAAATTTGGAAAAGGAAAGAGAGGTTACCGTTAAAGGTAACCGATAGAACTATTCACCGATGGAACTGTTCCTAGAATTGGAAATTTGGAAAAGGAAAGGGAGGTTACCATTAGAGGTTACCGATATAACTATTCACTGATAGAACTGTTCATAGAATTGGAAATGTGGAAAAGGAAAGAGAGGTTACTGTTAGAGGTTACCCATAGAACTGTTCACTAATGGAATTGTTCATATAATTGGAAATTTTTAAAAGGAAAGAGAGGTTACTATTATAGGTTACCAATAGAACTGTTCACCGATAGAACTGTTCATAGAATTGGAAATTTTGAAAAGGAAAGAGAGGTTACCGTTAGAGGTTACTGATAGAACTGTTCACCAATGGAACTTTTCATGGAATTGTAATTTTGGAAAAGGAAAGATAGGTTACCATTAGACCTCACTGATAGAACTGTTCACTGAAGGAACTGTTCATAGATGGTTACCGATGACACTATTCACCAAGGGTCACCGATGACACTGTTCACGGAAGGATACTGTTTCACTGTTCACAAATGTTTAACATTGGAACTATTCACCGAATTAGAAAATTGGAAAAGTGTTGGGAATAAGTCGCCTTGACCTCTTGAATAACCTCATACAACTCATTTTCGCAAAGTAATGGACTAGAGAGCTCTGGGCCATTACATCCGATACGTCTCAAAACATTCTAATTCTCGAGAATTCAAAACCCACCTAAAGGGAAAACGAAACGAGGTCCGAACAACCAACCATCGAGATACCTCTCCAAAGAGAGGAAGCCACAAGAAGCAATAAAATAAATCCATACTATAAACACAAAAGGTATATAACCACAAACGGGACATTGTTACATGAAAAGAGTTAAACATAAAAAAACTATAGGTACTGAGCATATATCTGTGACTCTTGTTTTGAGTTACTCTCCTCCATTCCACCGTGTCACCACAAGACACAAACCAAGGGGATAGAACACCTGCGCAACACCTTCTCTTTGTGGTCTTGGATCTCCACAGGTCACTCCTCGAAGGTCGCATCATCATCAACATCGATCTCTCCCCAATCGATGACGCGAGAGTCATCATGAAGATAACGATAAATCTATGATACATAGAAAACATCATGTACTTGAATCCACTATGGGGGAAGTGTTACTCAATACGTTACATCTCCAACATGAGCTAACACCTCGAAATTCCCAAAAAAACCGGGGATAAAGATTGCTTCCTTGACCAAACCATTGTTGCCCACGACGAAGAGTCACCTTCAAAAACATGTGGTCCCCAACATAAAACTCTAAGGGCCTTCTACTTTGATCGGCATATAATTTCTGATGATCTTGCACTGCCTTCATCCTCTCTCGAATCACCCGAACCATCTCTATTGTATTCTGCACTAGTTCCGATCCAAGAATTGCTAACTCTCTGACTCTAGTCCAGCAGAACAGAGAATGAAAAGGTCGGCCATACAAGGCATCAAAAGGCGCCATTCCGATGTAGGAGTGAAAACTTTTATTGTAAGATAAATCCACCAAGGGTAAGTGCCTCATCCACAAACCTCCAAAATCTAGGACACAAGATGGTAACATGACTTTATGATTCTAGATGGTCCGCTCTGTCTGGCTGTCCGTCTGAGGATGAAAAGAAGTAGTAAGGCATAGCTGAGAACCAAAATCATTCTGGAGAACTCTCCAAACCCTAGAGGTAAAGCAAGGATCTCAGTCATAAATGATAACCCTTGGACCCCATTAAATCTCAACACCTCCTCAAGATACTGCCTCGACAAAAATTCCACTGAGATCGACTCTTTTATTGCTATAAAGTGGGATGATTTTGTTAAACGATCCACTACCACCCCAATAGCATCATGTCCTCCCTAAGCTTGAGGTAAACCAGTAACAAAGTACATTGAGATGTCCTCCCACTTCAAATGAGGAATATCTAATGGCTGGAGCAGACCACTAGGAACATGGTGTTCGACCTTCACCTTCTGGCAGAAGAAACATCGAGACACAAACTTTGCAACCACACGCTTCAGCCCAGGACACAAAAACTGGATCCTCAAGGCTCGGTACATCTTTTTCAAGCCAGGATGCACCGCTAATGGTGGAATATGGAACTCTATTAGAACCTTATCACACATTATTAAAGGAAAAAATATCCTTCCATGATACAACACTCGTTGTTGTTCATCCTCAGACCAACCATTAGGGGCCTCGTCACAAACAACTCAGTCTTTCCAGACCTCCACCTCTAGATCCCCCAACTGGGACTCTTCCACCTTCTACAGCAGAGATGACTATACCGTCATCTGAAAAAGACAATCTCTACCCCCAACTTCTCCCATATCAAGATATAATGCTGACAGTTCTTCCATTACTTTCCAAGAATCACTGTATTCACGTAAAACATCACTACGTGAATTTTGACTCATCACATCAACTACAACATTCCCCTTTCCTGGTGTATATGATATCAAAAAGTCATATTACTATACAAAATTCATCCACCAAAACTGTTATAAGTTCAATTCACACTGGGAGAAAACATACCTCCAAATATTATGATCAGTGAAAACTACACAGCGCTTGCCAATGAGGTAATGTATCCACAAATTCAAAGAAAACACTACAGATGCCAACTCAATATCGTGGGTGGAATAGTTACATTCATGGGGACATAACAACTGAGATCCATAAGAAACAAATGATATTTGCTGCATGAGAACACATCCTAACCCTAGATGTGAAGCATCACCGAAAACATCAAACTGAACTCCCTCTGCTAGAAGACAAAGAACTGAAGCACTTAATAACGCCTCCTTTAGATACTTGAAAGCTACCTAACACTGATCAATCCATATGACGACTGATACTTCCTGTTCAATGCTGTCAGAGGAGTCACAACTTTTGGGATGTAGTAGCCTGTGAGACCAAGAAAACTTCGCACCTCTAATACTGTCTTGGGGGCTTCCCAAGACACAACTACTTCTATCTTTGATAGATCCACAGATAATACTTGCTGGGACACAACATGTCCCATGAAATAGACTTCTAGATCCCAAAACTCACACTTCGAAAACTTCCCAAATAGTTGATGTTGATGTAGAAATCCCAAAACGGCGCGTAGATGTTCTGCATGCTCTTCCTCAGATATGGAGTACACATGTATGTCATAGATAAAAACCACCATGAACCTGTCCATAAAATTACAGAACAAATTGTTCATCAATCCCATGAACATATCTGGAGCATTTATCACACCGAATGACATTACAACGAACTCATAATGCCCATGATAACAACAGAAAGAATTCTTCGGGATATCCTCATCCTTCACACACATCTGATGATATCCTGACCGAAAGTCGATCTTTGAGAACCATATTTCACCCTTCAGTTGATTGAATAAATAATCAATATGCAGAAGAGGATATCCATTCATTGCTATCACTTTGTTTAAGCGATGATAATCAACACACAACCGCAAACTTCCATTAACAATATTTACAAACAAAACTGGTGCACCCCACAGTGACACACTCGACCGAACAAAACCGCATTATAACAAACTATCGAGATGTATAAATAGCTCTTATAAATCATAAGGGGGCATCCTATATGGATACATTGAGATAGAAGATTCTCTTAGTTGTATCTCGATCCCAAAATCAATATCTCGTCAATGTGGTAATTCTACAACCTATTCGTAAAATACATCAGGGTACTCTTCTACAACCCTAGAAAACACCAACTTTTGAACCTCTGAAGAAGCTAGAATCAACTCAGCCATCATGGATGATAAGGACATAACACTCCTCGCACCCATCTGAGGTTCTCTCTCACCAACAAACACCACCGACTCTCCATCTGCATCGAAGAAAATGACCTGCTTCCAAAATAAATCCACAATAGCCAGCACTGAATACAACCAATCGATGCCGAGGATGACATCATATTGTTGTATTCGTAAACAGAGAAAATCTCCCCAAGAGCAGTGCTACCCCAAAACTAGCTCGCAGTCTCTATATACTTCAAACAAGTCAGGTTGACCTCCAACTAGCGTAGTCAACTCCAAAGGCACTGGAAGCCTCCTTACCTCAAGTCCCAATGAATGGAAAATGGTAGGTGATATGACGGAGTGTGTCTATCCAGAATCAAACAAGGCATACACCAAGGTAGAAAACAAGAAAAGGGTACCTTGAACTACATCTAGCTCACCTGGTGTTGGCAATGCTAAAGCATGAAGCTGACCACGACCACCTCCACAGCCTTTGTGACCCTGATAATGACCAACACCACAACCATGCTATACTCTCAGAGGACGGGGAGCATCACGGGGCTATCCTCTACCTTCCCCATAAACCCTCTACTGATCTATAGATGGTGCAACATTTTGTTGCTGCCTCGGCTAGTACTTCTTCAATAGAAGAACTTGGAGATGAAATCTTGGTGCATGATGATTTCTCTGAAAGGTCGGACACTCTCATTGCTGGTGACCTCGACCACTATATGAAAAACAGGTGCCAGATACCTTGGCATAGTCATGAAAGCTGCTCCCCCAGAGAAATGATATGTTGAGGGTTGGGACCTACCCCCGGCCGAATGGAAACTCTTATGCCCTGAAAACCGGGAACCCCAGACCACAACTCTACTTCGTGAGGAATCATGATGACTCCCCTCTCGGGTTGATTTGGTTCTTGACAAAGTCCTCTTGACGACCTATTCCCTTTCCAACACCTCAAGATATGTCTCCAACATAAATGGGGTGACCTGGCACTGGATCTTTGGACACAAAGCCTCCTTTAAAAGCCTTACCCTGGCCTCCTCATCTAGAAACCGGTTCGAAGCATAACATACAAGGTTCCTGAACTAGATTCCAAACTCTTGCACACTGGGGCTCCCCTATCGAAGGGTAAGAATCTCCTGGCGACTGGACGCCTTCACGGTCGAAGAATGAAACTCAACCCTAAACATGTCTCGGAACTCCTCCCATGAGATCACTGAATCCTTATGATCCTTGAGGAACAAGAACCACCACTTCCTTACTTCTCCACACAACATCATCACAACCAAGGACACCCAGTGCTCCTTTCGAGCTCCGATCGAACTGAATCCTATCTCGACCTCCACTAACCAGTATTTTGTTACTGCATCAAAAACAGATCCCTCGTACTTTTTCAGACCCTGGCGCTGAAACTCTCAGAGTGTCCACCTCCAAGTGTCACCATCCTCAACCTCTACTCGGCGGAGATCTGATGGCACAACCTGCTGGACATCTTCTATGTGATCCTAATGAGGACTTCGGCAGGGAGCCATACCTAAAAAATAAAAAATATTTAGAGATCCTAAACCTGGAATATGGAAGACCCACAATTAATTAATTAATTGTTTTCTTTCATTGATTTTAGGTTAATATATCCCAAGGTATACTCATTCAAACACAAGAACACATAAGAATGATGCATGGTCCTTTCCTAGGTCTCTACCTTGAAACTAGTATTACCTTGTTTAGTAGCCATTGTAAACATAAAGGCCCTTACATCAGATCATAGGGAGACCTAAATTCATATGTCTCAGCCGATCTCCAATTTTTACATCACTTGATAAACATGAATGACATTGTTTCCCTACAAACCCATGCAACCTCACCTGTCACTAACTCCAAAATCTATCCTATCTCTCAATCTACCTCTGATACCACTCTTTTATGACCCCCTCCCCACAATGTGTACCCCTCCGGGGCCAGCAATGTGAGAAGGGAGATAATGACCCCCGAGTCCCACCTCCAGTAGGCCCCGAGTTGGCGACAAGCACCAAGGGTATAAGAATCATACAAATGTGAGGCATTACCCTCTAAAATAACACATGTGGAAGAGAGATAAGATAGACAACAACCACCTTCATCTCAACCAGTAAGATGAAATAAATCCCGAGTACTCATATGAAATTTCATCCAAAACTAATACAACTAAAAGGGAAAAAACAGCAAGTACCCAAGAAGGCAGTAAAACAGCAGCAACCACAAGCCCGAACAGCTCCTGAAACCGCAAGCTAGTAGAAACCAAACTGATCTCCAACCTGCTCAAAGTGACCTGAAAAGTAGTTTATATATACATAGGTTGAGTGTAACAGTATACTCCGTTGGATCATCTTCTAAGCATCTCATGAAAAAGTTAAGAAAGCATGATAAATCAGAGTGAAAAACAAGTGAAATTGACTCATAACCTAAACAGGTATACTAAGTTCCCAGCCTCACCATGTCTACTCTCACCAAGTAACACATACAAGAATATATCATATAATAAATAATATCAATGGTACCCTGCTAATACTTCCCCACTGGTTTGCCTTTTTGCGCTAACATCACACGTCCTGAGCATCTCTCTCTAAAAAGGCTTGCCCGCAGACACCTAGGTGAAGCACCACAACATGCACATCATGCAAAAAACCACAATGTCCATATATGAAAAGTAACCAATTAGTTTTTGGGAGCCACCAAAACCCACATAACTTGTATGATACGTCGGGTATTATACCTTAAGCCATTTCAGCCCATACACTGAGTAAGGATCCTCAAGACATCACAACCAATACACGTTACACCTATAGTCGTCCATAAAAAACTATATCCAGAATATATGTGTGTGAATAACCACAAGCCATTACATCCCTCTATAAAAATATATGGGAAAAACTAACCACTGCACCTACCATCACAAGTAACTACCAAGAGAAGAGAGTGGGGCCAAAGGGGGTAGTCATCCATTAATCCTCCCACCAGAATATTGGGGAAAACACCCCCCAGGGATCAGAATCCCTGGGGTGTCAGTTTCCCTTAATGACAGGGTGGAGTAGAATATAGAAACACAAAAAGTACATAATATATTATATCTCACAACCACACTATGGGCATAGCCTAGTCTTAGACTGAACTACAGCTAACTTCTCTTGGACTCCGGGCTGCCACTTCTATGACTAGGTATCCTATAGGACCACAACCATTTGAAGAGATTTAATATATTATTTCATTAACTTTTTATCAGTTTCACTTTACATTAATTAATTATTTAAAAATTAATTAACCAATAATAATTCCACAATAAATTTCATTAGCATCACACCCAAAGTACACCATTCCTTCAAATCACATCCTCATCATTGTGCCCCAACAAGCTCCAAAACCCATGGGTTAACATAATTTTTCAATTATTTATTTACATTATCACATTCCCATATTCCGAGGAATTCTAAAATACATTCTAGGCTACTAAACACAAGGGGGATCAACACGATGAGTAGATAAACTAACTGTCGAGTCTTTACCACCTATAGCAAGAGCAAAGACCCATTCTCCCTTGAGAAGCTAAAAATAGAAAGCACATGGAATACCTCATGCATTTTTTCCACTTTTGGAAGAAGGGTAAGTAAGGCCAACTACCTTGAGACCTGGGGAGAAGTAAAGCACATAAACAACGAATAAGAATCAGCAAGCATCCAAACATTCACATCCAACCCGTTCCATCACCCCTTGTGTCCTCCTTGACACCCAAATGCATAATCCGATTCATCTCACCATTCTAGGCGTCAACTACTGCAAAAATCAATAGGCCTCCCTGCCTCCACATATCAGAGCAGCCATCCAGGCTCACACCAAAACATAAGCAGCAGGAAAAACAAACATCATATCAAATCGGCTCTTGGTCATTAAACAACCAAGAGGGTAACTCAGAACCTTACAAGGGATTATATTTTATCAAACCACAATTTCTTTAATCCATCTTGGATTAACCAATTTATTAATCATAGGTTACAACATTGGGAAACCTAAACAGTAATCTATCACACATAATGAAACATTCTTACTGCACTATTTTGATTAACATCAAACTAAAACAAGAAGAACCAGATTCCTTTACATTCCTCTTTATCTTTCGCCAAACCATTATCAATTAATTCTAGTTTATGTTCTTTACCAATTTCCATCAATAATGAACAAATATATGAAGCAATAATTGATATCACAATATCTTGAAAAACAAGTGGCAATAACATATGACCAATATCATTTTATTTATCCGGTTCAAATATTTATTATGTAAATTATAGTGTGATCTTGTGGGATAAAACATGTCAACTATACAGTTTCACATAAAATATAATAGAAGCAATGAATCCCCTACCTTCAATTGTTCTTGTCGTTATTTAGACAAGAACGATCTACACAAAGAATCATGATCTCCTCCTCCTTTGACAACTGTATCCACCCGAGGATGTTGTGGTATGACCGCACCAATAATAACCCAAGAAAACTCCAATAGTATCATAGAGATAACATACCGTAACAGGGTAAAGAGAAACAGAAGGAGACGAACCCAAAAGAATGGCGATAGATCATAACTTATACCGAAGACAGATCGATGTTGTTTGGTTGCATCAAAATAGAGCGGAACCAATCCTAGGAGGAAAGTTTGATTGCACAACCCCTATGGAATAGAATGAAATGTTTTAGCATCTCATAGTCGATAAAAAAGAGGAAGAACTAGGGAGGAATATATCCCATCCATTTAGAAGATTAAACGGAGCGGTGGTTTAAGATACACTAGGTTTTCCATTAAAAGAGGATCGCATTAAACCACGTAGTTTGACAAAGTAAAAATTTCCCAAGACTTAGGTTAAATTAATATAGGAGTTATAGACTTTGAATCAGCCTTAGAGTCCTTAAAATAAGGTTTTAAATGCATTTTACATCAAATAAATCCTTAAAGGGGCGAAACTATAGGAAGCTTGAAACACTATTCACGAACTCAAAATTTGGAAAAGGAAATAGAGGTTATAGATAGAGGTTATTGATAGACCTCACCATTAGGGAAACACTGTTCACAATCTCAAAATTTGGAAAAGGAAATAGAGGTTACCGATAGACCTCACCGTTCTAAAAACATTGTTCATGAACTAAAAATTTAGCAAAGGAAAATTGAGGTTACTGATAAAACTGTTCACCAATGGAACTGTTCATAGAATTGGAAATTTGGAAAAGGAAAGAGAGGTTATCGTTAAATGTTACTGATAGAACTGTTCACCGATGAAAATGTTCATAGAATTAGAAATTTGGAAAAGGAAAGAAAGGTTACCATTTGAGGTTTCTCATAGAACTGTTCACAGATGGAACTGTTCATAGAATTGGAAATTTGGAAAAGGAAAGAGAGGTTACTCTTAGTGTTTACTGATAGAACTATTCATCGATGGAACTATTCATAGAATTATGAAATTTGGTAAAGGAAAGAGAGGTTACCATTAGAGGTTACTGATAGAACTGTTCACTGGTGGAACTATTCATAGAATTGGAAATTTGGAAAAGGAAAGAGAGGCCACCGTTAGAGGTTACCAATAGCACTGTTCACCGATGGAACTATTCATAGAATTGGAAATCCGGTAAAGGAATGAGAGGCTACTGTTAGAGGTTACCATTAAAAATGTTCACCAACAGAAATGTTCATAGAATTATAAATTTGGAAAAGGAAAGAGAGGTTACTGTTAGACCACACCGATAGAACTGTTCACCAATGGAACTGTTCATAGAAGGTTGCCCATGACACTGTTCACCAATGTTCACTGGTGACACTATTCACAGAAGGTTGTTGTTGCACTGTTCACAACTGTCTACCGTTGAAACTATTCACCAAATTGGAAAATTGGAAAAATGTTGGGTATAAGTCACCTTGACCTCCCAAATCACCTCATACACCTGATTTTTTCAAAGGAATAGACCGGAGAGGTCTGTGCCATTATAATGATCATGTTAGGGTGTAGTGGTGTGTCAATCATAGGCCTGGTTGATGATATTATGGGATGAAGATAGTCTTAAATTCATAACAATAAAAAATTGAAAATTTAGATATGAAATCATAATTATGATGCTAATAAATACTTTCACGTGTTTTTTTATAATTCATTATTCAGGTATGATGATGATTTGAATATCAATGGGGATTTTATTCATCCTAAGTTCACTAAAAAATCATATCAATATCATTGAATTCATTATGTTCAATGAAATTTATCACTAAAAGTACACATTAGTTTCAAGAAAATGATCTAATCAATAGAGGATTGGACTTGCGATAAAGGTTCTTGAAAGCTCAAATAATATTGATTGTTTTTTACAGGGAGTTTGAAATTTGAAATTACCTTGGATATATTGATACCAAATTTCTTTGGTTTGGGTAGAATGTTGATATTGAGCATGGTTACTGATCAATGTTATGTTTTAGAAGATAAAATAGTGTTAATCTATACTATAAATGATTTCTGAATACAATTTGATAGATAATACCATTTCATGATTGGAGGAAATTGAAGGTGTGTGCTATAGTTGGTTAACATATTGATTTATAAAATCAATGAATTTATATCGATAGTAGGAAAAATTATTGTTTATTTTCATGTGGATATTCATGGATTAATTTTACTATAGTTACATGGTAGTGATAAAATTTTATTCTATAAAAATGGTACCTGTAGAAAGGATGTGACACTGAACTATGTGCTTAGAAAATTAAGCCAATAGACTGAATCCTTATAAGGTAATTCTAAAATGGGATTTTCAGGGACTGATTTTTTTATGGATTCTTCCAAAGTGGAGATATAGATATGTAAAGGTAGTTATCGTATGAGGACTAAATCAAAATGAATAGTCCTATTTCTGATCTAGATTTTTGTGGTGACTTCTCTTCCACCCTTTTTTATTCATTTCTATATAATTGAATCTTAATTTCAATATGATTGTTTAATTTAAAATAAATTTAATAATATATTATTAGGGAATATTTTTTTTTGGGTTTTATTATTTTAATTCATCATATAATTTTTCTAAAAAATTATTTATACCTATTACAATTTATTTTTAGAAACATTAAAATCATTTAGTGAGATCGATTCTAATGAAATTTTGTTTTATTACTTTTAAAATATATTAAACATGAAAATAAAGAGTGAAAATAATATTCCATCTACATGACACTCTATTTTCGAGGGATATTGACAAAATAAAGACTTTGGATGCACATGAAATTAATTTTTTTGTGAAGGAATAAATTTACTTAGATCCACGAAATTGAAATTCCCCTTACATTTTATCATCATATATTTTTAGATAACTTTATTTTTTCTAAAACATATTCTTTGTATATTTAGTTTTTAATAATCATTTCCTTCATTTGATAGTATTTCATAAATAAAAAAATTAACAAAATTATCATCCAAAATTATTTCTTATTTTGAGTTTTCAAATAGTTGTTATGCATAATCATTTATCATTCCCTGTGGGTTTGACACCATAATCATTTCTATACTGTATGTTCATAGTATTTCACATAGAACCTAGAAATATGATCTAAAACAATATTATATATGTCTTTTTTGTATATTTAATGCTTTATCTAACAAAGACTCTTTATCATTAATTAATTATTTTATAACATAGTGTATTGGTAACCATTGAAAGGTATCACTGATGTTGAACTATGGATAAGGGTATTTCCATTTTTCCATAATGGGAATTCCAAAAAATTAGATTTGTGTTTAGATGAAAAGATGTTCAAAAAATTTAAACAAGGATATAAATCATTTTTCATCAATTATAAATAAGAATACTTAAAAATGAAATAAGGTACCAAATCATTAGTTTTTATCAATATTTTAGGGAATAATTCTATGAGGATTGAGACTAGTTTAGGGACTTTCATTGGATATTACATCACCTTGACTTCTCTTATCATTTCCTCATAGATATCATCTATAATAGTTTCTTTTGTTCAATCCAAATCATAAAAAGTTAGTCAGATTGTGGAAATTACAATGAAAAGAAAGATGTGGAGTTGAGAGAGATTTTTAATAACCTTGAATTGAATTCAAAATAAATAAATTCTAGAAGAATAAGAGCTAACAGAGGAGGAAATAATTATGGTTTAGTAATAGACATGAATGGTCAATTATATTAAATAGAAGATAAATTACAATATATAAGGAACTAAAATTTGAAAAATTGTATTAATCGAGTAGGATGTTAAAAAAACCCATTAAAGAATAATGATCTTAATGTTATATGTTTTGTGAAACCTAAAACATGTAATGCTTAAATAACATGATACCCAAGTATATGAAAATCTCACTAGGAAACAATCCCAAAACAAAAAAGTGATGATTTATAAAATTCATAATGGAATTTTGAGAAAAAAGTCTTACTAGTATAGATAAAGTTTATTATATTTGACTCTAAATATGATATGTTTGACTCAGAAAATATTCAATGTTATTATAATATGGTTGAATCTTATTATAGAATTTATAACTATAATCTTTAAATGGGTCAATTATAAATAGACATGACTTTTAGATATAGAGGTAATATTCTGACCACAATTAAAATAAAGAGTAGAAAAATTTCATAGTTGTGGTGACCAGGAGTGGATTAAAAACTCACGATGAAGCTTGAAATGACCTTGGGAATAAAAAACTAGTTAAAAAAATATAAATGTTAAAAACGTGGTAACTTGTAATCTGGACATGTGGAAAAAAGTTAAGAAAATAAATTTAATATCACTATTATTACTCAAAATCATGTTGAAAAAAATTGAAAAATAAGAAACACAAAGGGAATGAGAAACTCATATAAGAAATTTCGGAGATTCCTTTTGTTCATGATAATATTTCTCCACCCATTGTTTCCTTAATAAATTGATATCTAAAAAAATATTATAGTTCTTTGGTATTTTTAATAGACATCAAATAAATATTACGTTCATCTAAGCCTTGATTCATATTCTTTTATATATAAAATCACTCCAGAATTTTGTTACAAATAAAAACAATTTATAGAAATTTTCTTCTTATAGACTCAATAAAGATTTAAACTCATTACTTCCAAACAAAAACCCTCAAAAAATAAAATATCCATATGGTTTTTTCATTCCATGAAACTTTGGGAATGGTGGTTAATTAAATTGTCTCTGTGAACGTAGGGAAAAAATATATCTTTTTACTTTGTCAAATTTTCAATAGATGATATTAGGAGAGTTACAACCAACCACTGTGCACCAATAACTAAAATATCAATATTTTACAGATACTATAGGGAGAATTGATGATCTAATTTTGGGAGTTGGAAAATTTTATTTTTATTTATGATTTTATTATCTTAGATATGGAGTGTGACAAGGAATTTCCTATTATCCAAGGTAAGACTATTGAATCCATTGAAGGAGCTGCTATCATTTTGAGAAGGTGTAGTCCTGTTTTTATGTTTGGTAAAAAAGAAGAGGAGTTTAATGTGTTTAAAAAATTAAAATAAATAGCTTTTAGAGATAAATATTATTGAGTAGATTAATCATTGATGATTTAGGATTATATCTAAACCATTACTAGAAACATCTTCTCACCTTTTCCCCTCCACAAGTCTCTAAAATATTAATACTTAATAATGTTTTGATTAACCCATGATGATTGATGATTATCTAAAAACCTCATCTTCCATTTATTTTTAGTCTTCATTGTATGTTCTTTTGATGTCTCATTATTAGAGTCAATATCTCTACCCTTTTGATGCCATTTGTTTTGATCTGTCATTGTTCCATATTCTTATGTATCACTATGTAGGTCAACTATATCGTTACCCATGTATATGCGTGTTTGATCATTAAAAAGTTTATCTACACATTCTGAGTATTGTTTTATCAATTTTAAAAAATTCTTCATTTGAGAAATCTTTTAACTATAAATTATTATTTTAATCAATTTGTTTCATTTTATATTCAATTATATTTAATAATATAACCACCCACTCTCCCTATTATTAATTTTTTTTTGTTCACTCCATTAAAAAATAATTATGTTTATCAATCAACCTTACACATTCTTCAATCCTTATCTAGAAATTCACTACTAATTCCATGTTACATTAACTAAATGACTGATTTTATAACTCCATTTCTTGTTTTTTGATATCATCTTTGGTATGATCAAAATATTATTTCTAAAATTCCCCAATATTTTTATTTTTTATTCTTTGAGCATCAAACTCATTAATATCCCCCTCAAGTTCTACCCTGAGATCAACAAAACCTCATGGTTGTTACTTATCATCCATTTTTAGATTCTGCATTATCAAAAACAAACACCACAACATCTTCTGTGTCTGACATAAATTCAATTTCAAATTCCTCCAAATAATCTTCATTATTTTCTTTTTATTATATCATGAAAATCATCTTATAAAACTCCATTTATAATGATTTTTCACGTTTAACATCACTTTTAATAGGGATTTTGTTTTTCCTTTATAAGGTTTCTAATTCATCTTTATCATCATCGTGTATCCTTATATATATTAGTATAATATTTCAAACTATATCACATTGAATACATGAAAAAGGTTGGTTTCCTTTAAACTTACACATTCCTCTTCACATTTTCCTTTCCATATGATATAAGAATTTACCATTTAAATATTCTTTATCATATATACCTTAAGATATGTTATGATTCTCCATAGCCTTAAATATAATTTTTTTATTTGAGTAATTTAACATTTTTTCTAGTATCAAACACATTTTATATACAACCAAACTACCTTTTATACTATCCAATGATAGTTTAGATAAATTACTCTATCCAAGAGTTAATATTTTTGGATTATAGAGATCTCTCGGTCATTTTATGATCTTTTTCACAATATTAGTATCATTTATCTATTCAAATGATCCTTGAATATCTCAAAAAACCATAGTGATTTAGTTGAAAAATCCATAAAAATTTTCATTATGGTGCCTATTAAAATCCTTAAAATTATTTTCAAACCCGTAAAACCTTAACCTCTGTTACCTTATTGTCACCCTTATATAAACTTGCTAATGTATTACAATCGGAATTGATAGTAGTTCAAATCTTAACCATTATGTAACTCATGATTTATATGGATATATAAAAAACTAATTTAATATAATAATTTTCATCAAGTATATTTCTATCTTCTTTAGTCCTTAAAAATAATGACATTTCACTTACATTTCTCCCATTTCTAGTAGCATATAAAGCATTGAGACCAAGTGATACTAATTATGATCTTATTCAATTCACCTATATTTGGTAATTTCCATCATTAAAAAAGGTAACATTGTGTTATCAATAATAAAAAACCCAATAATAGATTTAATAACTTTATCTTGTGGCTCTATATAACTAGTTTCATCCAAGAGGCTTAAACACTCCCTGGGGGGGGGGGGTTGCAAATTTGGGTGTGTACTTTTTCTTGCATTTTACTGGATCATTTTATAACATTTATATGTACCTATAAAAAGCATCAAACTCAGTCTCACGTCTCTATCAATAAAACAATATAGAAATTTAAATAAGTTAAAAAAATTACTCGGTTCAATACTATGTGATATTTCAAAGGATCACATGCACACCATGACTTGTGTCAATGTTCCAAAACTACATAGATTCATTATTTTGATGGATATAATACTTTGTTCAAATCCACTCTATAATGGGTTCAATAACTTCAACATTTAGTTCAATAATCATCACACTACCTCCCTTGGGATATCCTACTAAATACTTCTTTTTTAAACTACATTATAATAACTTCTTCATAGTCTATAATGATAAAGGTATCTTCTCTATCAACAAGAATGTGTCCTTTAGTTTTCATTATTATGGTCATAAAATTATGCCTCAATGTATTCCATGATATTAGGAATGAATTCATACAATACTCCTAAACTCTAGATATACTTTACATTAGGATTTAAAGAAAATTTTAACTTCCATGTATGATTTATATTATATTACATTCACCAAGAATGGTCTATTCTTAAATCACACATTCGTAAAAAAAATTTAATAGGTGGCCCTTTGAAATACTCCTATGCTATTTATGAAACTATTTCATATTCTACTATTCACACAACACCTTCAGGATATTCTCTCCATGAAATACCTGTGTGAGCTACTCATTATGAAATGCCTTCAAATCTTGATCTTCACAAGACACATTCACAACCTACTATTCACACAATACCATCTTTTTTTGAACATTAATATATCCCAAATAATTCCACCTTCTATGAAAAAACTATCTAACCATAAATTATGTACTTAATGTCCTATAATATCACTTTAATTTCCATTCCATAATATATAAGGTGTTTAGATGTCTATTTATTAGAAAATGGCACTGAAAAGATCTCATCACCTTCTCCCCCATTTTATATTTTCTTTTTTCATGGTGAATAAGAATCCCTGATTACATTCTGTAAATAAAACATTTATTTATGATTTACATATAAATTAAAACATTGTGGGTCAAAAAATATGCCCATCCTCACATTGTAAATGGATCTTCCTTCCATAAGATTTTATTTTGGTGACTATTCCACATAATCCCTTCATGATATTTTTTCTATATAAAACCTTTGGAAAAATACATCAGAAATGATTTTTAGGAATTATTTATCTTCAAACTAGATCATCATGTATGATTAATACTCTACTTATCATTTACCCCAACATGGAAATCCTGATTAAGATGGTATCTCTTTTGAACCATCTCAGTTTCAATTCAAATATCTTATTTAGCGAGGGAAAACTAATATGTAAGTGGATTATAAACAAATATAAATACCCAATATCTTTTCCAACCATGTAATACCATCCTCTACCTTCTAGTATTATATAATGTATGAATGATATTCCCATTAACATTCAACTTATATAAACATGAATTCAATAAACTAATATTTAAATTGATGAGTTGTTAATTTATTAGTTTTATATATATTATTGAATATTATTATTATAGTAATCATTCATTTATGAATACTTTTATGATTAATTTAAATAATTTAAATCAGTTCCATACATCATACCATGAATTTAATAATAGTCATGATATGTGTTACATAATAATTTAATTTAATTCAATCAAATTGAATTATTTTGTTTAATATAATTTCAATGTAGGTATTATTTAAAATAATTCGAACATATTTGTAATTAAATTTACTTTCTAACTATTTATCAATCATTAGTATTTATTTATGGATTTTGGTAATATACTTCAAACTTTCCACTAGCTTTGTGGATACCTCTTTCTAAAAATATTGTGGGTGACTACAAATAAAACTATATATTCTCTTAAGAAAAATTAATGGTTATTATGAATTTAACCCATTTCATGAAAATTTATTCCTGTTCTATTGGAATTTGACTCATGTGGATAAGTATTGAATATTATAATTAAATATTACTATGGATACATAATAAAAAACATTTACTTTATAATGATTGGTACATTATCATTTACGAAACAAGTTAACATAGTTGACTAAATTGAAATATAAAAATGAAAATATTATAGGAATACATACATAAAAGGAATTCATGATATATTTATATAATTAGATTTTAAGATATTATAATACATTATAAAATTTCTAGAATTAGATTATTTAGAATGTAAATACCCTTCAGAACCTTGATTGTTCGGTATGAAGGTCACTAAAAGTTATCTTCCCATTGATTTTGTTATGTGAGAAATATATGATATGAAAAACCCTGCAGTTAAATAAGTATATTGATGAGAATAATCATTGATTCAATCAAAACAAATTCAATTTAATTTCTCATACTGACTACTAGATATCCAAAAGCAGGGTAAATCTAGAGGGAATATGGTTGAGATGATCTAAAGTCTTATTTAATATCCTAAAATACTCTAAATTAAAACTAGAATGGTAAATGATGTCTGTGAAATGTTAGTGAGAGTGATGAATAGAGATATAATGAGGTGTGAGTGAGTTGTTAGTAGATTTATTCCTAATATGTCTAAATAAGTAGGAGAATGCTAAAAATTAATGATGATAATTCAATTAATTATTATTGGTGAAATAATGATGTTTAAAAAAATATTAAATCAATAAAAATTTCCATAATATATTGTCATTATTGTAATAGAATATATTTAATTAGAAAATATCCATTCATCTAGTCCTATGATTCAATATCTTAATTTTTAACCATAGTAAAACAATTCAAAAGACTATTTTAATCACTTTTCTCCTCTTGATTCAATACGAAAATACATTAATTGAATTGAAAAAAGTAAAATATAAGATGGATGGGTTATATAACTATTAAAAAAGAAAAGGAGTATGATGTTATTAATCATGATAAGTTAAACAAAATACCTCCATGAAGTATATAAAATGCTTGTTTTCAATAAATTTTGAACGAAAATGATATATAAATCATGATACAGTTGAAAAAGGAGACAAAGAGATTAAGATTATTCTATTTGGAGTCATAATTTTTCTCAACCCACTTCTTCTATAACATTAACTTATACAGTGATTCTCTATATCATGCTCCCAATTATTCCATTCCTTGTCTCCTTCAGAAGTGATGTGTTCATACCTATATGACATCATGAATGTAAATCCTCTAAAAGCGGTGATCACTAATTTTTTTTGTTCCTTATCACTAGTTTAGAGTCTTAATGAACTAAATTACCCCATTCTCTACTTCTACATCTACCGTGTGGTATTATTCATGGAATAAAATCACATCCATGTTTTTACATCCACAACCTGAAAGCCACTAACAATTGCCCCAATCTAGGTCTCCACATGACCACAGGTGCACCTCCATGTACACCAAAGGTTTGCAACTAGCAGCAAGGGTGTAATAAAACACATAGGGATACTATACACTCATGATTAGAGTGATCCAAAATATATAAGTATGAAATACTAGAAGAAAAAAACAACAAGAATCAAATAATATACAATATACATCAATTACCAAACATTTTCCCAAAATTGGGTACAATCCAATAAGTAAGAAAATAAATATGCCCTTTCTTGTAAGATAGTGTCAAGTGTAAGAAAACAAAAAATAAATTCCAAATAAAAAATTCCTCAAACGGGTATTGACCCCTTGTCTAGATCCCCCATCAAAGCACATGACTAATCCTCAAATCAACTATCCACTATAGGAAACTCACCATTACTCTATCCTACAACCAAGAAGTCTTCTCGGGTACCCAATGGTAGCCTAAGAATGGTGTGACTACATCTTAGTAGAACGCCACCAATGATGTATAACAAATATTCTATCTAAGTAAGTAGTGTATGAAAGTAAAAAATTAATGACTAGATAAAAAAAATATAAAAGATATGGAATTAGTTAAAAACATTCATTTAAAAAAATTTCATCATTTATTCCATTGGATTCGAATTTCCCTCAATTACAATTCGATATATTCCAAGAAACTACTATCCATAAGAGGGTATGTCAATTTCACTATCTCATTAGGTAAACATTTCACAAGAAATTACATTATACTTACCTTGGATCCTCATTCCATGTAGTCTCATCTAATGCAACTATTATGTGCATCGATCCTCAGTCAAATTCCCAAAACATTTCATTATAGGGGTGGGCATTCAAGCCTTTATTCACCCCAACCTGTGGGCATAAAACCTCTAGTTAATATCCCACATACCACCAATCCATGTGCACATCCTTCTTTAATAATTTACCACGTATACCAATTCAAAAAATATTCTTATTATTTTCACATACCATTTAAAATTCTTAGTTAAACCAACACATAATTTATCTCCATGCTATAACCCATTAACACATTTATAATTTAAAATTCATGGCACATTAACCCATTGAAATTATAACAAACACCCCATTATGTCTTTTAATAAATTAAACACAATTACATCAACTTAATTTCACAATTAATGTTAAAAAACAAAATACAAAACTAATATATTTTCTTATGTAAATTTGTGTTTAATTGATAAACATAACTATCGTAGGTTTTATCTCATAGACCCTTAAAATTTTCATTCACTTTCCCAAACTAATGATCACAAATATAACACACCCCATGGATGGAAGCTTTCCCACTCTACATAACCTCAATACATCCGACAAGGACCATAAGGGGTTTTAATAAGGAATTTAACCTACCATTTATCAATTGATCCTTGGTTATATATTTCTTGATTCACGGTGGTTCTCTTAGGGTTTCATCTCCAGTTCTCCCCTTTCTCGATCCATGGTTGTTCATGCGTCATGGATTTTTGGTATTTGATCTTTGTTTTTATTCCATTAGATTGTTTTGGACCCCCTATTTGTCATTCCTCTCTGCTCTGGAATCCTGGTTCATTACCCCCTCCATGGTCAGTTGGGTGCGACAATTACCAAGGATGTTTTGGGATGTGTATGGGGACCGACATGTGGTTTCGGGCGATGAAACCTATGGAAGATCTTTCCAACTATGATGGATCTTCTAGTGATTGTGCATGTGGTGTTGGTCAGATTTGTCTATACGGAAGACTATATATTTTGGTTCTGATGGTCTGTGTTGATGGTGTTTCACAATGGTGATGATGGTTTTTTTGTTGTTTTTTCATTTTATTGCTTTTTTTTGCATGGATTTACAAGATATTGTTTTTGGAATGGTTTTACTGGGCTGGTTCATGGTTGTACTGATGAAGACTCGTTGGATTGTGGTTCTGATGGTGATGAAATTGTTGATGTTCATGGTCGTTATTGGGTATGGATTATGAAGGCAATGATGGTGCATGGTGGCGATGAGGATTTCAGTGGGTCTCGTCGGTGTGGTGATGATGGGGTGGTGAAAGTAGACATTCGATGGAATTGGTGTGTGCCTTGAGGTAGGAATGTGACTTGAGATTCATTAGAATCAATATGGGTGATGATGTTTTATGAAATTTGTAAATTGAAATTGAATTTTGTGGAATCTGGCATTTCTTTTATTTGAAATGTAATGTTTTTAGATGATCTTAAAGCAGCTTTTTGAAAATGAAAAAAATAAATTAGGGAGGACATATGCATAAAAAACCAATAATATGGGATATCACTTTTAGAATACCTACCTTGATTATAGACACAACTGTATGCTCAACCTTATCTTTTGGATCAAACACAAACACCCCTCAAATCCTCAACCAAGAATCCCATGAAAAAAGAGAGTTTTATGGATTTGGAAGTACATGAGAGATTCTAGAAGCCATAATCTAGAAAGTAGATCAAATAGAAGTGTTATAATCATTTGGAGCTTCAATACACTCCCAAAAGTGCTCCAAATGACCTAAAAAAGAAGGAGGTCGATCCTTGGGATGTTTTGGAGGAAGCCCTCACCATCCATTCATGTTATACGAGAAAATATGATGAAACCCAAGTAAGGTATCACACATCCCATGATGAAAATGGTAAAATCCCACATTTTTAATCAGGCACACGATTTGGCCACATAGTTTGAAATCAATTCACCAACTTTGAACCACCCTCTATCCAATAGGGGTTAGGTTACATGGTCTATTGGGGAGCCCGCATAGTTTTTCGAACTGTGTAGGATGGTTCTTCTAAATCAGGGATGGGTTTTCCTCCCACCTTTCACAGTTTCCTTAACTATGAACCCTACCTCTAAGAAAGAATGTCTAGGGGTAACAATTACTACTAACAATGCAACAACTATTCCACATGAAATGGATGACCAATTTCTCCCCTATTCCATGTCTCAAACCCCAATAAAACCCCGGAGTATTCTCACACACCTGGTATGAATTTAATTAAAACAAAATTTAGTGATTTAAACCAAAATTTAAACAAGGATATACCTCAAAAAATTCCAAGATCTTATACACTCAAAAAATTATAATGGACCATCCTCATGTCACACTCCTAAGTATCAGAGAGCTACCAAGGAAAAGAGATCAGGTCACTGGGCCAACATACCCATCTTTATATCCTATTTCTCTTTTTGGATGTCACCATATAACCCTAACACTCGAATTAAAGGTTATATATTTCCTCACAAAACTGTCTTACTATGATCCAAAAAATGAATCGAGAGCTCCTCAAAGGATGCATCAACCACAAACCATACATCAACCATAAGAACTCTATTGGGAATTTTTTGGAGTTGGTTCCCTAGAAACCAACTTTTTTTTAATTTATGATAAACCTATATCCATTGTATTATTATTAATAAACTCTTTATCATATAAAGATTGTTCTTCTGTGTAACATAGTTTGTGATAATGTCCTATGAATAGTTGTCACATTGGAAGGTTATAGAGGACCATTTCAATGATTTGAACCTGGAAGTTCCATGAACCTATTCTTGAATATATGTTCTATGGATGGGGGATATAATTTTAAGGGATACAAATGATACAAGCAATAAGGGGTGGGGACCCATGAAATATTGAGGCACCTTCTCATTGTGTGCGCCCTTGGTAATATCTAAGAAGATATTATGAGAATGATGCCTGCCATAAGGAAATCCATATTCATAAGTGTCATTCGATTTTACTATCTATGGACATGTGTATTGTTTGTTATACTTTAATATTTTTACTAAGGTGTATCACGACTTGTTCCCATAGATGTATTGATGAAAGTCATATCGATAGATTTTCACGATGAGCTAGGATATTTTTGGTGTGTTAAAATTAATACTACATTAATGAATAATGTGAGAAAGGATTTTTCACTTATAGGGAAGTAGATATCTTAGTCCCATTTATGGAATTGATATAGCCAAACTAAATCCATAGCCATGGTGTTCTCTGGGAAATTCAATTCTAGGAATTCAAATAATGTGAAATTGAGAACATGGGTTGATGGCACTTGCATGCAACCCACTTGATTGGAGATATCATGACAAAAGGATTATATTACATGGTTAGAATTCATATGAGTTGACATGTCATTGGGACATCAAATTATTTCTCTTGGGTGACTTGACTAGTTGCTAAACCAAAATCTTGGACTTTATGAAAGCCCGCCTAATTCCAATGATAAAGAGGGATAGATGGTCACGAACTAAGTATATATAGTATCATATTTATATAATTTACTATTTATCAAGTTGAATAAATATTTTTCTCAGTTTTGGTTTCATAATTATTCAAGTATGCCTGATCTAATTTATTTTGTCACTAGTTATTTGAGATAATATATTGCGGATGAAATATTTATTTATTAGTGAATAATTTAGTTATATTTATTTAATAAATATGTATTCATTATTTAAGACCCAATAAATATTTAATAGGATTGGAAAACCAAGTTATGGGTTCATTGAGAAATAATATTAAATATTATGTAGTTAAATAATATTTAAATATAAAATGAAATTTTAGAGCATGTCATGGAAATAACAGCATTTCTATTAGTATTTGACATGGAGTTTCACATGGAATAATAAAATTAGTAATTATACTTGTGATAATTATTTATTATTACCTGGTGAATTCAATTATCTATTATTTTATTATTCTCTAATTATCCAGGAGGTTATTCCACAAGCTAACGAATGGTTGTATGCATGACAAACATGGAGAAAATATCTCAAGACTAGAGAACTTTTCCCTCTCCAAGAATGCTCATAAAAATGAGAGAGATCCTCCTCCACCTGATCTGGGAGAATGCTTTGGAAGGGATTCTCAAGGTGATCATAAGCAGACATCGCAAGTGCAAGGATCTTATGTGTTATCACCCAAAGACTCATTCGGTGACATCCATAAATATGTGGAGCATGTGTGGATCACTGATACAGGATTCATATCCTTACATTCTACACCACAACGAAGCTGCACCTTGAACCCATGGTCAAACGCATCAATGAAGAAAGAATCAAATTAAAGGTAATTATTTAATTTAATTAAATTAATTATAAAAAAATATGTCAATCCTATCTTCCTGGTTCCGGGTTCACTCATTTGTATTTTATCTTTGATTCAATTCCATGGATACTAGTGTTTATCATCATATTAATCCTGTATTAATCCTCTATCCTTGAAATTTGAAAAGTTGGGTACATGCCCATCCTATGCTTCTACTGTGCTCGGAACCTAAAAGTTATATCAGAGCAGTCATATTTTCATTTATAATTATTTAAATAATTTTTTGATTATTTATTCTCTAATAATTTAGTTTTTCAATTCATGTTTATTCATTCTTGTAATCAGAATTTCGAGATCTGTTCTTCCTCTTTTGTTTCTAACAGATCTAAAAAAACAAATAATTGTAGGATTAAAATTAAATTGGGGATCTCATCAGTAGGCGTCGACAATTCTGTCCTGGTAAGATGATATTATACACCATGTATTCAGAGTTACACTTTGTATACTCTACCATACACAACATGTAATTCAGAAAACAGAATGTGTAGTTGTGTTCAACGTATCAGGACTAATTCGAAAATATCTCAAGCCGTGTACATTAATTTCATGTGGTGTAGTTAATTCTTACACTGCCTATTGACCAGGACAAACTGGTGCATGGTCAGTTGGACTACACACCGTGTGACCCACTAAACATGGTGTGTAGTCCCTTCGGGTGAGGGTCATGTCATGTATCACATACATGGATTTCCCAGCTGGTGACCACATAATACGGAGTCGACATAGCGTGTGGCCCATTGGACATGCCTTTTACTCTGATGATTTCTAAATTACACCTCACACACCATTTCCATAGGCATGTACTTCGAATGGACAGTGAGGACGGTACACACCATGTAGTTGGATCTACACGCTGTGTACTTTTTCTAGATTACGCCGATTAATAAAATTTATTATCATATTATGTAACACTTGAGACATGTACCTTCATGTGGTCATAAAACTAAGAAGAACATGTGAATGGTGTTTGATATATATATATATATATATATCTGTGTGTGTGTATTTAATTAACATATTCATAATGTTCAATGATCAGCACATCATGTATGAGTTGTGTTACAATTATAAGTCTGCATGCATGCTAAAATTCACAATGAATAAAGTGAATAAAATTTTATTACAAGATGGGTAGTTTTGGATGGGTATTCACTCGGTTTCCTCCATGGTACAAGTTATGTACAATGTTATGGATGATAATCTCAAGTAAATTCAAAAAAGGATTAAGATAAAAAGGATTGATTAATTGAAGATAAATATTAATCGATTTTATCATAATATATCTTAAGAAAAATGATTAAATAACTGAATTATAGTTTTAATAAATGCATAATTAGTTTCATGTTTGTGGATGATCATGAAATGGACCAGACCATTGTATGTTATTGGTTCCCTTTTAATTTATTTATTAAATTAAAATTGTTGGCATGCATGCCTTCTCCTCATTAATATGTAGGACCTGCATGCCCATGGTTTGTTTTATGTAAACCCCCATTTACCCCTCACTTTCATGTGAGTTAATAGAATATGTAATGGATGGAGCTCGCAAGATAGTAGAGGAAGTTAAATTAAGAGCTGAGGTGAAACCAATCCATGGAGATACAAAGGTGGGATGGTCGAAATCTTTAAACACGAACCATAAATGGGTCAAGGTGTTTCTCCCCTAGGACATCGGTATTTTATGAACTAGTAGATAAAATAACCAATAGTAAAGCTCATAATCATACCCTTTATTTATTTATGTCTATTGTATGGTTATTCATTATGGATGTTTGAACTGATCACGTAATTAATGAACTAACAAGTATACAAGATGGAACTAAAATAAAATTACTAAGGCTTAAAGATTATCTATTCATGGTTAATCACTTAACTATATCCCACTTAATGTTAAAATTAATTTGAAAAGATAATAAGTGGAAATTTATGCATAAAGGATAAAATCCCTTAATTAAATTTTAAGTCGGTATAGCTTTCCATTATTTCAGTTAGAATCGAACTATAGTTCAAAGTGCTTGACCAACCCTAGTTTGGGTGATTTCCATTATCTGGGAATTATAATTTGTATTTTTGGGTTGAATTAACATATTTTACATCAGCGGATTATAGCCCTACTATGAATTGGTGTATCTAAGAGGAAAAGGTTTAGGAAATCCAAAATTAAGGATTTTATGATTGGGTAGTCCACTCAACAGATAAAGGATATGTGAGTTAATACAGTTGGAATTTGGAATGCCTATCAAAAACCATTCATGTTTCTTGAAAAACCAAAATTGGGGTAATTAAAAGGGAAATATGGATAATTTATACTATAATGTCCAAAAAATAGGATATTCTGAAACCAATGGTGAGGGATATTATGTTTCAACAAAATATTCAGAGACTAATAGATATTAATTAATCTATTTGTCTATATTTATCAAGATGAATTACTAAAACTGTTTTCATATTATTTGTATAAAAAATCATAAATGATAGAGAACATATCATTGTGATCCATAATTGAGAAAGAAAACCTTATAACTGGTACTAATTTCCAAGAGCGACAAATGCTCCTTTAGGTTATCCTTCTCCATGAGAGGAAACATTATGTGATATTAGAGCCTTTACCAGTTGTGCCTGGAAATGAGGTGAGTGATGAAGAACTTTCTCTGTATGAGAAACATCTAAATGACACCACAAATGTTTAGTGCCTCGTGCTATCATCCACGAACAATGAATTGTTTAAGCAACATGAAGAAATTGATGGTTAGAGTATGATGTCTCACCTTTAGGGTATCTATGAAGAGAATGATATACAGGAGAGGTATGAGATCTCCAACGCTTTTCCACTACTAAGAATGGAGAATCTATGCCAGCTGGACCACATGTAGTCAAGTTTATTGGCTACATTGAGCATCTGGAAATCTTAGGGATTAAATTCCTATATGAGTTGCATACAAGTCTCATACTATCATCGCTACCTAAGACCTTATCTAGTTTTATTGTGAATTATAATATGAGCAATAATGAGAAGAGTCTACCAAAGATTCTTAGCCTGATTCTACAAGATGATATGGAGATGGGGCATGAGAAACCCATAGTCCTTATGGTGAATATAAATAGAAATGAAAAAGGAAAAGGGTCCTAAGATTTATAAATAATCTAAATCCTCTAAGCACTGTCTAACGAAAAAGAATAACATACAGAGGAAGGGAAAGGAAAAGGAGGAAGTATGCTTTTCATGTGGCAAGTTAGGCCATTGGAAGAGGAACTACACCTAGAGGCAGGGGGAATCCAATGGTTCATTCATTATCGAGTGAAATCCTTCAATTTTTACACATTGGGTATTTGATATAGCTTGTGGGGATCACTTCTGTATTCAAATATGATAACAGAGTAGATTCTAAGAAATTGGTAGAGGAGAGGTGGATCGGTAAGCTTCCAATGGTGTGAGGTTGGCTGCTCTTACCATTGGTGACTACCACCTCACACTGCCAGCAAGAATGATTTTTGTTTTATATGGATATTAATTTGTACCTAGTGTTACCATGAACATAATTTATTTACCAAGTTTAGATATAGATGGATTTATTTTCAATTTTAGAAATAAATGTATTTACTTTTATAAAGACATAATATATTATGGTATGGTATATTTAAATAATAGTCTGTCTGTATTAAATAATGAAAACCAAGTGTTGGAAATTGATAATGAACCATATTCACATGACTCATACAACAGCCACTTCTGGCATCAACACATTGTTCAGGTAAACAATAAGCGTCTAATAAATATCTATCAAGATTTTTATTTATACTCTTTTGAGATAAAACTACTTTCTAGATGTCACTCTTATTTATAAAGGAGAATAACCAAACCACCTTTTTGTGGATAGGTTGAAAGGTCCACAAAGCATCTAGGATTGGTACTAACTAATGTGTATAGAAAATTTTTAGTAGAAGATTTATGTGGATATTCTTACCTCATTAATTTTACTGAAGACTTGAGTAGATATGAGTATGTCTACTTAATGAGGTATATGTTCAAGTCATTTAAGAAATTAATGGAGCTCAATAATTAATTAGAGAATCATCTTGGTAATAAGATAAAAAAGCTTCGATCAGATCGAGGTAGATAATATCATAACCAAGAGTTCGTCAACCTTTTACAGGAGTCTAATATTCTATATCAACTCACTCCACCTTATACAAAACATTGGAACAATGTTAGTGAAAGGGGGAACCTTACATTGTTAGACATGGTAAGTTTTATGATGATTCATTCAGATCTTCCATTATCTGTTTTCAGATATCCATTTCAAACTGTGTAATTCACATTAGACCAAGTACCAACTAAGGAGGAAAATAGGATTCCCTTTGAGCTATAGAGTGGAAAGAATCCTACTATGTCACACACTCATGTATGAGGATGAAATGCATTTGTTAAGTCTTTATTATGAAACAAACTTGAACCCCAAATCATGATGTGTTTTTATATTGTTTATCCTAAGGAATCTAAGGGATACTACATATAAAACCCCTTAGATAATAAAGTGAATATTTCTAGACAAGTCTTATTTATTGAGAGGGAGAACATCCTCAAAAAGGATAGTGGGAGAAGGACTGACTTTGATGAAGTTTATGCTCATGATACCTAGGTGTTGGTACTGTAAAAAGTTATATAGGTCCCCATGGAATGGGAAGTTCCTGAAACAAATGTACTATGTAAGAGTACAATATATGTATGGGATCCATAGAGATATGGTTTCCCTATCACTGATTATGGTGACTCATTATTTTTGGACAATGATGAACCTCTCTTATACTAGGAAGAAGTATAGATATCAGAAACTACGAGATGGATAGAAGATATAAATTCTGAGATGGATTCCATGTATCAAAACCAAATTTGGGTTCTGGTCGATGCACTAGTTGATGTAAATCCTATTGGGTGTAAATGGGTATTCAAGAAGAAACTGGATATGGAAGGTGAAGTTATTACCTATAAAAAAGTCTAGTTCCTAATGGTTTTGAACAGAATCAAGGAATTGAATATGATGAAACATTTTTTCCAATTTCCATGTTTAATTCCCTAAGAATCATACATTCAATAACATATTTCCATGATAATGAGATTTGGCATATGGATGTCAAAACTGCATTCCATAATAGGAACCCTCAGGAAGATGTTTATATGACACAACTAGAAGGGTTTGCCATACTGGGTGATGGTAAAAGGGTATTAATGTTGCAAAGATCCATTTATGGATTAAATTAAGAATCCAATTTATAGAACATTCAATTCAATGAACCCATAAGATAATCTGGTATCATTAATACTGTATGTGCGACATGTGTTTACAAGAGGTTTAATGGGAATGATTTCATTATCCTGGTAGTGTATGTTGGTGACATATTTGTTATTAGAAACGACATAAAAGTCATGAAGTAATTCATGGATTGGTCGAACAAGTGATTCTCCATGAATGACTTATGTGAATAATCCTACATTCTAGGGATCAAGATCATTCATGATATATCCAAGAGGCTTCTTGGACTAAGTAAAAGTACAGACATTATGTAGATACTAATGATATTTTGTATGGAACAATCCAATTGGTGATTGGTTCCAATGTTACATGGTATAATTATTTCCAAGAAAATGTGTCCCCAGACACAACTTGAGAAATATTGGATGAGTAAGATTCCATATGCTTCAACGATATGATCTATCATGTACGCCATGTTATGTACTAGACTTTATATTGTCTATGCACAGAGAATTATAGGAAGATATCAGGAAGTTACAAGAGAAAATCATTAGACTATCGTCAAGGCCATCCTTAAGTATCTAAGAAGAACTAAGGATATGTTTCTAGTGTATGGAGGAGATGAGAAGCTTGTCATTATAGGGTATGCTGATGCTAGTTTTCTGACAGATCAAAATGATATGAAGTGGCAATCAAGATATGTTTTCTATATCAAGGGAGGACCAGTGAGATGGAAATGTTCAAAGCATCCAGTTGTCACCGATTCTAAAGTGGATTCTGAATATATATTGGCTAGTGATGTTTCCAAGTAATCTGTCATGATTCATAACTTTGTCTAGTTAATTGATGTGGTACCTAGTTGTCACGACCCCCTCCCCACAAAGTGTACCCCTCCTGGGCCGACAATGTGAAAAGGGAGATAATGACCCCCAAGTCCCGCCTCCAGTAGGCCCCGGGTTGGCGAATAGCACCGAGGGTATAATAACATACAAATGGGAGGCATTACCCTCTAAGAGAACACATGTAGAAGAGAGAGATAGAATAGACTCCAACCAACTCCAACTCATAACTGAAATATAAAAGAAACCCAAGTACATATATGAAATGTCATGCAAAAGTACTACAACTGAAAGGGAAAACTAAAAGTACCCAAAAGAAAGAAAAAAGACAGCGACCACGAGCCCGAACAGCTCCTTCTCCAACCACAAGCAAGTAGTAACCCGCTTGATCTCCAACTTGCTCCAAGTGACCTGAAAAACAGTTTATATGTACATAGGGTGAGTATAACAGTATACTCAGTAGGATCCTCCCCAAGCCTCTCATGCGAAGGTAAATAAAGCATGCTAAAGCCCAGTGAACAACAAGTGAAACTAACTCTTCACCTAAACAGGTATACTATGTTCCCAACCTCACCATGGCTACTCTCACCAAGTAACGCATACAAGAATATAGAATATAGTAAAGAATATCAAGGGTACCCTGTAACAGCCCGAGATTTTATGAAAAATATTGTTTTTAATTTTATTAATGTCTTGTGTTGTACGCTACACCAAAAGGAACTTGCACAACACGCATCTTTGACTTGCCTTGAATTACATGCAATTGCAACCTTCCTCGATAGCGTGTGTAGTACACAATACTGAGTTTTACGAAATAACGATATGCTATTAAAATATTATTAAAACTAGCCATTATGAATAGTAATAACCACTTTTTAAATTTTATAAATTTTAGCTCTCAAAATGGACTTCATTTTTGGATTCGGAGTATCGAATTTAGCCTAAGGTGAAAATTTGGTACTTTTCGGATAACTTTCATATTCTGATGAATAGTGAAAATTACTAAATTATAATTAAAAACAACTTTTTTAATCGAAATAATTAATAGTGATAAATTATTAATTTGAGTGGGTTTAAAGTATATTTAGAATATATTTTTACAATTTAATACAATGTTGGTCATTGAATGTAATTTCACATTTAAACCAGACATAATCAAGTGTCAATCTTTTGATAGATATTGTTTCATAAAAACACGCTATTTGTTTTAACAGCGGGATTTAATTATAAAATTAATTAATGCAACTTCTATGTTATGAATTTGGTAAAATAGACTTCATTTTTTAATTCGGAATATGAAATATAGCTTAGGATGAAATTTTGGCATTGTTCTGAAAAACATCAATTTTTGATGAATAGTGAAACTACTAAGTGGTAGTTAAAAAACTGGATTTTTCATAAAACTTAATTTTACCGCTTCTGTGAATGGAATTTCAAAAATCTGAGAGACACGGTTGATGTCAGTAAGTAAAATGTGGTTCAATGAGATGAAAATAATTTTTGGTGAATAGTAACTTTTTACTTTTATTTACCACGGTTAAAATTAAATAGGGTAATTAAGGATAAAAATGATATTAATATTACCCTAACACATGTCCTAATTCTATTGGACAAGTGTATCTCGACCAAAAACAACCTTAAGTGTAAAATATTATCATTTAGGCCCACTTGGATTAGATTAGGACATTTATTATTGTTTAATTCGAAGAAGAGTTAAAAGAGTTAAAATCAAAGTTTATTTACTAAAATATTTTTAATATGGGTTTATACATAAGATAAATTCTATTATAAATATTAATTAGAAAGCTAAAAAGATTTACTACATAATGATATTTTATTTATAATTTTTATACTTTAAATAAATTAATTTATTTATGACACAACGATGATGCCGTAATTACCCTTTTAAGGAAATATTAACATAATTGATGTTATAAATGCTCAAATGAATGTAATTTGAGACTTTTTATGAATTCCACTAATTTTCTAGGTTACTATGATATATTAGTGTTGATTTAATCAAATTGTTTTGAACATATAATTCTGTTTTGACTTTCACAAAAATCATATATCAAATAGTGTCAAAATTGACACAAAATAGTTTTTAAATCGAATATTATATTATTAATTGTTATTTTATTCATAAAAATATAAGGTTCGGCCAAATAACTTAGATAAGGATATATGTATTAATACTAAACAATTTGGGGTTCGTTTGGCATGTTATAGTAAGTGTATTAACCATATAGTGAAAGAAAACAAAAATACACGGTAAAAGTTAAATTATTTATCTTAGAGTTAAATCTAACTGATAAGGTTAAAATAATACCCTAAACTTGTCTAAATCTTATTGGTTGATAGGATTTCGACCCATCACCACTTTAGCTTCGAAATAATACCCTTTGGAACCATTATAAACCGATTTTTACATTAATATAAAATAATATTTTGAGGTATTCCTAAGGTGCCCCTCTCCTCCCTTATAAAAGGACACCTCCTCCCCCTCCTCCTCACACCAATTTGAGCACTCAAGCTCAGCCAACCCCTGCCAAAATCTCTTCTCCACTTCCCTAGAATAATCTTAGAGGTTCTGGTCTTCTTCAAAGACCAATATTAGTTCCCTAAGTGGAGGATTCAAAGAGGCGTTCCAAAGAAGAGGTAATATCGATTACCGATCTTTTCAATTTCTTTCTTCTTCAACTTCTTCTTCTTTAGTTGTTTCATTATAAAGTAATAACATCAGTATTACTTACATACTGATATGTTATTATAAATATGAAACAACCCTAATTCACCTTTTATCCATCCTACGGAAAAATGAAATCACCGCGCGTGCGTACGTACAGAATACCGTCTCCACGTCGTGGTGTACTCTATTTTCCACCATAACCTTACAAGGATGGGTATAATGGTGTAATGAGTAACTATATATGATTATTATAAAGTGATATTGTTACTGAAATAGTATACATATACTTCAACACAATTCCACGACCATGGGAACGATATCATCGCTCGTGCGTACGTACGGACTACCGTCTCCACGACGCGATGAGATTCATTCTCAATGATTAACCATTCATGAATGATTATAAAGTATATATAATACGTACTAATGAAATATATGACCTAATAATGATACTGTAATTATTTATATTTATATGTATGTCATCTACTTAATTCCATTCAATTCAATAAGGAAACGAAAACATCGTTCATGCGTACGTACGGACTACCGTCTCCATGAACGGTGTATTTCTTTCCATTTACTGATTTATTATATATGTATATTCTGAATATATATATATAAATCATGTTTTATATTCTGGAATTAAGTAATCATGATCTAAGTAATCATATGAATAATTACAAGTTAAAAACACGAACGACAAATGAGACGATTCTACCCAAATGCTACTTTAACATGAATTTACGAAAGAACGGGTAATATAAAGTCATAAGTGGACCATATATGATATAATAACAATGAATATGATTCTGGAATAAGTCAATAACATGATTTAAATCATTATACAGGAGGTTCGGAAACTTACAAAGCAAGTCGGACCTAAGGTAAGGGAAATATCACAATCTCATTTTTATCCGAGATTGTTTATTCGTAAGTATTTACTGGGGTGTATTTTATCATCCACATCCATGTTTCATCAATATGTAATATTATTTCCATCCACCTAAAAATTTTTAAATCCATTTTTACCCTTCGGTGAGTTTTTAGTAATATGTATGAAAGGAATCTTTTGTCGTTTTTCGTACGAGGTACTTTTTGACTTTTCCGACAAAAGTACGAAGAATGTTTTTTTTAACTTATACGGCATGAATGGATTTTTAAAACATTATTTCCAAGAAGCTTACTTTAAAAGTTTTCAAGTTTATTTTTAATCAACTTCTTTTATTTTAAAGTTGTATGACATGTTATGAAAGGAAAAAAAATTGAAGTAGAAAGGATATTTTCCTCAAAAATGGATTTCAAGTATTTTATCAAAATTATTTTCCATCTAAGATAATAAAAGGGTTCTGTTTTTATCCCTATTATTACATGGATTTGATTATGTTGTGATTGAAATATTTTTATGAATTCCTTTATCTTATATGAATTGTTTTATGATGTCATGTTGTTTAAGAATCCCATTTTATTACATGGGTTACGCTATGATGTATGGTTTATGATTATGTGGCACACATAAGGAAGGATTCATTATAAGATGGGTGGGACCTATATCTCCCTCCAATGCATTGGGTAAAGATTTTATATCTCATGATATAGACATGGCTGAAATGGTAGGTTATACCGGTTCAGTGAAACAGGACTGAAACGAGGGTTACTCGATTCAGAAAGGGACTTTGTCCACTAAGATAGTCTTGGAAATGAGTCTTGAATAACAAGAAATGATTTTCTATGATTATGTGTGTATGCCACAAAGTTTCATGTTTTAAGTTATGATTATTGTGATTACATTTCACTGCCATGATTTACCCCATGTTATGAAATCATGATCTCTTTTGTAGATTAAGATTTCCAAAAGTTATGTGCTTATGTATATGATGTGATTGATATTTCTTTTGTTTACCCTTACTGAGCATTTGAGCTCACCCTTTTATGTTTTCTTTTCCCCAGGATATAAAGAAATGTTTTAGGTAAAAAAAAGGAAGATCTTTATGGGAGATATTGAAGATCTTTCACCACGATTAGAAGATTACGTTCCGAGTTTCCAAAGACACTAAACAATTACGATCCTTGTGTGTGTGTTTTTGTAATGTACTAAGTATTCCGCAAATGTAATGTAAAGTAAATGTACGTTAAGCTTCGGGTCTCTACAGTTGGTATCAGAGGAAAGGTTTAGTCAACCTTTGGAAACTAGGATACGAAAACGTTAGTGAGATCCCTAGAGATATTTCTAAGGTATGTCTAGGGATGTCCCTAAGGTTAAGTATACGTATAGGTTATAGTCCTAGAATTGCGCTAACGATCTTAGAATTAAACCTAAGATGTTAGATATTGAAGGTACTCCCTCTTTATTATGTTTTTTTCCCTAGCATGATTTTTTCCTCTCACACTATTCTTTTTGGGTTTTAGAAAATGGCTGGAAACAAGATGATTCACGATAATGGAGGATATGATGGACAATGGAATGATATTCTTCATGAGAAACCAAATGAAATGGGATTTGGAAGTCCAACCATCATTATTATGCCGAATCATAAATCTCACAAAATGATCAATAAAGTAAAATTTGGTAAGTTTCCTGACTCGGCTAATAAGAGAAAGATGGAGTTTCATGATGATCATAGAGGAAAGAAAGTTCAATTTCCCCTATGTAAATCATGTGGGAAGAGGCATCAAGGAGAATGTTTCAAAGGAACTGGAAGATGCTTTGGGTGTAGAAAAGAAGGACACAAAGCCAGTAAGTGCAAAGGAAAAGGTCCAGTTAACACCAGGGATGAAGATAATGGTATTGCTATGACATCAACAATGGTTAAATGTTTTAAATGTGGAATTTACGGGCATTATGCAAACCAATGCCCTAAGGGAAAGTCTCATGAAGAGAATCAGTATGGTCGTATGGGTAGTATTTATATTGATGATGATGAAGAGACTACAAATGATATGTGAGATGAAAGAATTGTTGAAGCTCGGTCAATGGTTTAAGAATGTAGTGGAATGATGACATGTTTATCATGTGTAATGTTGTATAAGTAATCTCATGGTACTATGGAATAAAGAGACATCTAAGGATTGTTACACTGTTGTCCTTCCTTGAGTTTTGAAAGTGTATGATTAATGGTACAAGTATCCATGAAAGGTTATTCAGATATTTTTGGAATGTAGATGATATGCGCATAATGAAGGGATAAGGAGAAAATGAAATGTTTGACAGTATTCATGAGCTCATGATTGATATAAGGACTAAGTGATATCATGGTTTGAGTATATAGAATTTTGAGGATTTTGGTATGTGAAAAGTGTTAACTTTTAACTGCATCCACGTTTTCACTATGGTTCAATGGGTATTCCATAGAATACATGATTAAGGACTTTGAATGTTTAGAATGTGACCAACAAGACATATCTTATGATATATGGGGATCAATGATGGTATTAAATCTCTGGTAATTGTTTTCACTATATTATGAGAGTGGACTGCAGTATTATGGGTAAGCCTAAAGATTGGAATGGATTATGTTGGACATAAGTTAGTATTGTTTAAGGATAGAAGTTTTTTTTTTAGAAAAAAGACAACCTGCAGGACGGGCGACAGCCCATCGCGTCGGACAAGGCTGTGGGAATCGAACCCACAACCGAAGTGCGACTGGCCTTTATCGCCTACCACTGGCCTACAGGAAGTCCCTGTTTATTAGAAACTAGTTTTATTATATTAATCAGTATGATATATGAAGTATAAAGTCCATTTTAGGAACCATATATGATTAATCTCACTATAGATCGACTTATGTATATAATTTTGCTAACCTTTTGTTTGAGACAGATGGAATGACCTGTCATTCTATCACATGATCTGCTAACACTTCACGAATAACAAATTCAACTTCATTTATTTAAGAGATGAAGTGGAAATTGTTAAAGTCACGAACAATAGTGAGATTGTACCAAAATAAAGTAAGTATTTATTCTAATTCAAATTCTTTAACTTTAGGGAAACGATCTTGAAAACCAAAAATGTTGTCTTAGTGATCTTATATCTGATGAATCAGATTGTACCTTAGATCATCACAAATTTATGGGTTTGGGATTGCTGGCTTTTCCATAGCCATGTTCTCTACCACTCTCCATCAGAACATGATGGATAGATTTCTCTTCCATATCCATATTTTCACCTATGTGGAATCCCAGTGATTAGTTTATTTGGGTAACCATTACGTTTCATACTTTTGTTTTTTAAAGATAAGTTTTGGTATTCCTTTTTACGATGTGGGTTTCTATCAAAGAAACTTTCAAATAGTAAACCATTTATAACCCCGACGAATTTCGAGGGCGAAATTCATTTTAAGGGGGGTAGAATGTAACAGCCCGAGATTTTATGAAAAATATTGTTTTTAATTTTATTAATGTCTTGTGTTGTACGCTACACCAAAAGGAGCTTGCAAAACACGCATCTTTTACTTGCCTTGCATTACACGCAATTGCAACCTTTCTCGATAGCGTGTGTAGTACGCAATACTGAGTTTCACGAAACAACGATATGCTATTAAAATATTATTAAAACTAGCCATTATGAATAGTAATAACCACTTTTTAAATTTTAGAAATTTTAGATCTCAAAATGGACTTCATTTTTGGATTCGGAGTATCGAATTTAGCCTAAGGTGAAAATTTGGTACTTTTCGGATAACTTTCAAATTCTGATGAATAGTGAAAATTACTAAATTATAATTAAAAACAACTTTTTTAATCGAAATAATTAATAGTGATAAATTATTAATTTGAGTGGTTTTAAAGTATATTTAGAATATATTTTTACAATTTAATACAATGTTGGTCATTGAATGTAATTTCACATTTAAACCAGACATAATCAAGTGTCAATCTTTTGATAGATATTGTTTCATAAAAACAAACTATTTGTTTTAACAGTGGGATTTAATTATAAAATTAATTAATGCAACTTCTATGTTATGAATTTGGTAAAATAGACTTCATTTTTGAATTTGGAATATGAAATATAGCTTAGGATGAAATTTTGGCATTAAACTGAAAAACATCAATTTTTGATGAATAGTGAAACTACTAAGTGGTAGTTAAAACACTGGATTTTTCATAAAACTTAATTTTACCGCTTCTGTGAATGGAATTTCAAAAATCCGAGAGACACGGTTGATTTCAGTAAGTAAAATGTGGTTCAATGAGATGAAAATAATTTTTGGTGAATAGTAACTTTTTACTTTTATTTACCACGATTAAAATTAAATAGGGTAATTAAGGATAAAAATGATATTAATATTACCCTAACACATGTCATAATTATATTGGACAAGTGTATCTCGACCAAAAACAACCTTAAGTGTAAAATATTATCATTTAGGCCCACTTGGATTAGATTAGGACATTTATTATTATTTAATTCGAAGAAGAGTTAAAAGAGTTAAAATCAAAGTTTATTTACTAAAACATTTTTAATATGGGTTTATACATACGATAAATTCGATTATAAATATTAATTAGAAGGATAAAAAGATTTAATACATAATGATATTTTATTTATAATTTTTAGACTTTAAATAAATTAATTTATTTATGACACAATGATGATGCAGTAATTATCCTTTTAAGGAAATATTAACATAATTGATGTTATAAATGCTCAAATGAATGTAATTTGAGACTTTTTATGAATTCCACTAATTTTCTAGGTTACTATGATATATTAGTGTTGATTTAATCAACTTGGTTCGAACATATAATTCTGTTATGACTTTCACAAAAATCATATATCAAATAGTGTCAAAATTGACACAAAATAGTTTTTAAATCGAATATTATATTATTAATTGTTATTTTATTCCTAAAAATCTAAGGTTCTGCCAAATGACTTAGATAAGGATATATGTATTAATAATAAACAATTTGGGGTTCTTTTGGCATGTTATAGTAAGTGTATTAACCATATAGTGAAAGAAAACAAAAAGACACGGTAAAAGTGAAATTATTTAACTTAGAGTTAAATCTAACTGATAAGGTTAAAATAATACCCTAAACTTGTCTAAATCTTATTGGTTGATAGTATTTCGACCCATCATCACTTTAGCTTCGAAATAATACCCTTTGGAACCATTATAAACCGATTTTGACATTAATATAAAATAATATTTTGAGGTATTCCTAAGGTGCCCCTCTCCTCCCTTATAAAAGGACACCTCCTCCCCCTCCTCCTCACACCAATTTGAGCACTCAAGCTCGGAAAACCCCTGCCAAAATCTCTTCTCCACTTCCCTAGAATAATACTAGAGGTTCTGGTCTTCTTCAAAGACCAATCTTAGTTCCCTAAGTGGAGGATTCAAAGAGGCGTTCCAAAGAAGAGGTAATATCCATTACCGATCTTTTCAATTTCTTTCTTCTTAAACTTCTTCTTCTTTAGTGGTTTCATTATAAAGTAATAACATCAGTATTACTTATATACTGATATGTTATTATAAATATGAAACAACCCTAATTCACCTTTTATCCATCCTACGGAAAAATGAAATCACCGCGCGTGCGTACGTACGGAATACCGTCTCCACGCCGTGGTGTACTCTATTTTCCACCATAACCTTAAAAGGATGGGTATAATGGTGTAATGAGTAACTATATATGATTATTATAAAGTGATATTGTCACTGAAATAGTATACATATACTTCAACACAATTCCACGACCATGGGAACGATATCATCGCTCGTGCGTACGTACGGACTACCGTCTCCACAACGCGATGAGATTCATTCTGAATGATTAACCATTCATGAATGATTATAAAGTATATATAATATGTACTAATGAAATATATGACATAATAATGATACTGGAATTATTTATATTTATATGTATGTCATCTACTTAATTCCATTCAATTCAATAAGGAAACGAAAACATCGTTCATGCGTACGTACGGACTACCGTCTCCATGAACGGTGTATTTCTTTCCATTTACTGATTTATTATATATTTATATTATGAATATATATATATATAAATCATGTTTTATATTCTGGAATTAAGTAATCATGATCTAAGTAATCATATGAATAATTACAAGTTAAAAACATGAACGACAAATGAGACGATTCTACCCAAAACGCTACTTTAACATGAATTTACGAAAGAACGGGTAATATAAAGTCATAAGTGGACCATATATGATATAATAACAATGAATATGATTCTGGAATAAGTCAATAACATGATTTAAATCATTATACAGGAGGTTCGGAAACTTACAAAGCAAGTCGGACCTAAGGTAAGGGAAATATCACAATCTCATTTTTATCCGAGATTGTTTATTCGTAAGTATTTACTGGGGTGTATTTTATCATCCACATCCATGTTTCATCAATATGTAATATTATTTCCATCCACCTACAATTTTTTAAATCCATTTTTACCCTTCGGTGAGTTTTTAGTAATATGTATGAAAGGAATCTTTTGTCGTTTTTCGTACGAGGTACTTTTTGACTTTTCCGACAAAAGTACGAAGAATGTTTTTTTTAACTTATACTGCATGAATGGATTTTTAAAACATTATTTCCAAGAAGCTTCCTTTACAAGTTTTCAAGTTTATTTTTAATCAACTTCTTTTATTTTAAAGTTGTATGACATGTTATGAAAGGAAAAATGTTTTTGAAGTAGAAAGGATATTTTCCTCAAGAATGGATTTCAAGTATTTTATCAAAATTATTTTCCATCTAAGATAATAAAAGGGTTCTGTTTTTATCCCTATTATTACATGGATTTGAATATGTTGTGATTGAAATATTTTTATGAATTCCTTTATCTTATATAAATTGTTTTATGATGTCATGTTGTTTAAGAATCCCATTTTATTACATGGGTTACGCTATGATGTATGGTTTATGATTATGTGGCACACATAAGAAAGGATTCATTATAAGATGGGTGGGACCTATATCTCCCTCCAATGCATTGGGTAAAGATTTTATATCTCATGAGATAGACATGGCTGAAATGGTAGGTTATACCGGTTCAGTGAAACAGGACTGAAACGAGGGTTACTCGATTCAGAAAGGGACTTTGTCCACTAAGATAGTCTTGGCAATGAGTCTTGACTAACAAGAAATGATTCTCTATGATTATGTGTGTATGCCACAAAGTTTCATGTTTTATGTTATGATTATTGTGATTACATTTCACTGCCATGATTTACCCCATGTTATGAAATTATGATCTCTTTTCTAGATTAAGATTTCCAAAAGTTATGTGCTTATGTATATGATGTGATTGATATTTCTTTTGTTTACCCTTACTGGGCATTTGAGCTCACCCTTTTATGTTTTCCTTTCCCCAATATATAAAGAAATGTTTTAGGTAAAAAAAAGGAAGATCTTTATGGGAGATATTGAAGGTCTTTCACCACGATTAGAAGATTACGTTCCGAGTTTCCAAAGACACTAAACTATTACGATCCTTGTGTGTGTGTTTTTGTTATGTACTAAGTATTCCACAAATGTAATGTAAATTCAATTTACGTTAAGCTTCGGGTCTCTACATACCCCGCTACTACTTCCCCACTGGTTTGCCGCTTTTCCCCAACGACATACGTCCTGTGCATCTCTCTCCAAAGGCTTGCCCGCAGACACCTGGGCTAAGCTCCACACTCTGCACCTCGTGCACCACATAGGCTTGCCCGCAGACACCTGGGCGAAGCACCACACCGTCCTCACAACCAAAAGTAACCAGGTAATTTCTGGGAGCCACCACAGCTCGCATAACGTGTATCATACGTCGGATATAATACCTCAAGCCATTACAGCCCATACGCCGAGTAAGGATCCTCAAGACATCACAGCCTATACACGTTGCACCTATAGTATTCCATAGGATACTATATCCAGACTATATGCGTGTGAATAACCACAATCCATTACAGACCTCTACACACATATATGGGGTAACTAACCGCTGTGCCTCATGACACAAGTATCTACCAAGAGAAGAGAGCGGGGCCAAAGGGGGTAGTCAGCCATTCAACCTCCCATCAGAATGTTGGGGAAAACACCCCCCTAGGGCTCAGAATCCCTGGGGTGTCAGTTGCAATTACCGACAGGGTGGAGTAGCGTATAGAAACACAAAAAGTACAGAATATATATATATATCTCACATCCACACTATGGGAATTACCTAGTCTTAGATACAACTGCAGCTAACGTCTCTCAGACTCCAGGCTGCTACTTCTAAGACTAGGTATCCTATAAGCACACAAACATTTGAAGAGATTTATTATATTACTTCGTTCTCATTTTATCAGTTCCTCTGTACATTAATTAATTCTTTAAACATTAATTATGAATGAAAAATTCCACATTAAACTGAATTGGCATCACTTTCAAAAACAACCGCTCCTTTTTAAGATTCACATCACCTTTAAATTCCAGCATCTCCATCCCCGTGGATTTTCACCATTTAATCAAACATTCATTACCGAATTACTTTTCCACTTTCCCAGGCATTCTAGAAAAACATCCTATGCTTCTAAACACAAAGGAGGCTCAACACGGTGAGTAGATATACTACCCGTCGAGTCTTTTCCGCCTATAGAAAGATCATATACCCATTCTCCCTCGGGAGGCTAAACACGGAAAGCACATGGCATACCCCGCGCGTCTTCGCCTCCTTCAGAATAAGGGTAGCAAGACCAGCTGCCTTGAGCAGTGGGGAAAAGCAAAGCAGATTAACATTCAAGAAAACCGTAAGCAACCAGCAACCACATCCATCCCATGCATCCTCACCTGGTGTCCTCCCTGACACCCACATGCATAAACTGATGCATCTCGCCACACTAGGCGTAATACGCTGCCACAACCACAAGGCCTCCATGCCTCCACATATCATAACAGCCATCAAGGCACACATCACAGTACAAGAAGCAAGAAAACAAACATCACATCATGGGCTCTTGACCCTTTAACAAACAAGAGGGTAACTCAGAACCCTTTTTAGAAATTCCCACATAATATGTTCTCTAATCCATATTGAATTAACAGATTTGTTATTCGTAGGTTCCAATCACGGATACCTAATCAGTAAGCTATCACAATTAAACAACCATGCTTCCTTACCTAATTTGATTATCCTCAAATTAGAACAACTACGACAACGGAAAAACAAGATTAATTTACATGCCTCTTTATCTTTCCAATTAATTAACAATTAATTCCAGCTTTACGTTCATTATCAGTTTCAATCATGAACGAACAAAAAATCAAAGAGAACATAGATATCACTATATCTTGGAAAACATGAGGCAAACCGTTATCATGGTATAAAGCAACAACATGCGATCAACCAATTATTTTAATCCGGTTCAAGTATTTAATTCGGTCAATTTCATTGTGATCCAAAGGAAAAAATCATGCTAATTCTACGATTGCACATACACAATTAGAGAATCCATGAATCCCCTACCTCAAACAGTTCCTCACGTTCTTTATCCACACAACAGGTCACGATCCTCCCCTCGCGACAACTGCATCCACCGGAGGATGCTGCGGTACGACAGTACCAACCAACCCCAAGAAAACCCATTATAATCTTGGAGAATACATGGTATAATTATGGAAAAGAGGATAGGAGAAGATGAACCCCAAAAGAATGACGATACAACATACCTTATATCGAAGATTGATCGACACGGCTCAGTTGCATCCAAAACAGAACAGAACCAATCCTTGGGGTAAAGATTGATTGTGCAACTCCTAAGGAAAGGATTGAAAGGTTCTAGTGTCTCTTAGCTGAGAACAAATGGAAAGAACAAGGGAGAATGATATCTCATCCCTTTATAATATTTAATGGGGCGACGGTTTAAGATCCGGTTAATTCTCCATTAAAAACGGATCGCATTAACCCACGCGGTTTGACCATGTAAAACATTCCAAGCCTTAGGAATAATTAATATAGGATTTATGGAATTTTAAACGGCTTTAAGAGCCCTTAAAATAAAGCTTTAAATGTATTTTACGTCAAAGGAAATGTCAAAAGGGGCAAAACTGTAGGAGTCTGGAAACACTGTTCACCCACTGTCACTGTACATGAAACCGATCTGTGAAACTGATCTGTCACACCGATCTGTGAAACCGATCTGTCACACCGATCTGTGAAACCGATCTGTCAGACCGATCTGTGAAACCAATCTGTCACACCGATCTGTGAAACTAATCTGTCACACCGATCTGTGAAACCGATCTGTGAAACTGATCTGTCACACCGATCTGTGAAACCGATCTCTGAAACTGATCTGTCACACCGATCTGTGAAACCGATCTGTCAGACCGATCTGTGAAACCGATCTGTCAAACCGATCTGTGAAACTGATCGGTGAGACCGATCTGTCAAACCGATCAGTGAGACTGATCTGTCAGACCGATCGGTGAGACCGATCTGTTACTGTTCATAAAACTGGAAACACTATTCACAGAACTGGACAATTGGCAAAGTGTTGGGGATATGTCCCCTTGGCCTCCCGGAACACCTCCAACACCAAAATTCCACAAAGTAATGGACCGGAGAGGTCCGGGCCATTATATTAGATACCTCTCAAAACATTCTCGTCCTTGAGAATTAAAAACCAACCCAGAAGAAAAGAGGTGTCCGAACAACCACCCCATAAGATACCTCTCAGGGGAAAACCACCATGAGTTGTTCAAATGCTAAAACAAAACTACGACACCCAAGAGTATAGAAACAGACAATTCATAACCAAACAATTCAAACATAACATCTCATCAAAGGTACATAAATAAAACATGAAAGGTCCAACAACAAAGAAAACATCATTAAATGAAAGGAGTTAAACATTAAACAACTCTGGGTACTGAGCACGTATCTGTGACTCACGCTCCCAAGTACTCTCCTCCATGGCACTATGTCGCCACAAGACACGAACTAAGGGGATAGAACGCCCACGCAACACCTTCTCCTTACGGTCTTGGATCTCCACAGGTTGCTCCTCGAAGGTTGCATCATCATCAATATCGATCTCTCCCCAATCGATAACATGAGATTCATCATGAAGGTAACGACGGAGCTTCGATACATGGAAAACATCATGTATCCGACTCATCTGAGGGGGAAGTGCTACTCGATACGCCACACCTCCAACACGAGCTAACACCTCGAAAGGCCCAACAAAATGGGGAGAAAGCTTACTTCCGCGACCAAGCCTTCACTGCCCACGACGGGGAGTCGCCTTTTGAAACACATGATCCCCAACATTAAACTCTAAGGGTCTTCTTCTTTGATCAGCATAAGATTTCTGACGATCTTGTTCTGTCTTCATCCTCTCACGAATCACTTGAACCATCTCTGTCGTATTCTGCACTAGTTCTGGTCTGAGAATTGCGGACTCTCCGACCCCAGTCCAGCACAATGGAGAACGACATGGCCGGCCATACAAGGCTTCAAATGGCGCCATGCCGATGGTAGAGTGAAAACTATTATTGTAAGCGAACTCTACCAAGGGTAAGTGCTTCGTCCATGAACCTCCAAAATCAAGAACACAAGAGCGCAACATGTCTTCAAGAGTCTGGATGGTTCGCTCTGTCTGACCATCCGTTTGAGGATGAAAAGCAGTGCTAAGGCATAGTTGAGAGCCAAAAGCATGCTGGAGACCTCTCCACACCCTAGAGGTAAAACGAGGATCTCGATCAAAAATGATCGTCTTAGGAACTCCGTGAAGCCTCACCACCTCCTCCAGATACTGCCTCGACAAAACCTCCACTGAGCTCGACTCCTTGATTTCTATGAAGTGGGACGATTTAGTTAAACGATCCACTACCACCCATATAGCATCATGTCCTCCCGGAGCTCGAGGTAAACCTGTAACAAAGTCCATTGAGATGTCCTCCCACTTCCACTGAGGAATATCTAAGTGCTGGAGAAGACCACCAGGAACAGGGTGTTCGGCCTTCACCTTCTGGCAGACTAAACATCGAGACACACACTCTATAACCATACGTTTCAGCCCAGGCCACCAGAACTGACTCCTTAAGGATCGGTACATCTTCGTCACACCAGGATGTACTGCCAAGGGTGAACTATGGAACTCTCGGAGAACCGTCTCGCGCATCGCCAAGGGAACAAACAGCCTTCCATGATACAACCCTCGGTGTTGTTCATCCTCCGACCAACCATCAGGGGCCTCCCCATAAACAACTCTGTCTCTCCAAACTTCCACCTCTAGATCACCCAACTGAGACTCTTCCACCTTCTGCATCAGGGATGACTGCACCGTCATCTGGAAAAGACAACCTCTTCCCCCAACTTCTCCCATATCAAGATGCAAAGCTTATATCTCTTCCATCACTCTCCATGAATCACCAGATTCACGCACAACATCATTACGTGACTTTCGGCTCAGTGCATCAGCAACAACATTTCCCTTCCCAGGTGTATACGATATTTCAAAGTCGTATTCCTGCAAGAACTCCATCCACCGACGCTGCCGCAAGTTCAAATCCTGCTGAGAGAAAACATACCTCAAACTCTTATGATCGGTGAAAACCACAAAGCGCTCGCCAATGAGGTAATGTCTCCACAACTTCAGCGCAAAAACCACGGCTGCCAACTCAAGATCATGGGTGGCATAGTTGCATTCATGGGGACGCAACTGCCGAGACCCATAAGAAACAACAGACCTCTGCTGCATGAGAACACAGCCTAGCCCCTGATGTGAAGCATCACAGAAAACATCAAACTGGACTCCCTCCGCTGGAAGACAGAGGACTGGAGCACTTACCAACTTCTCCTTTAGATACTCGAAAGATGTCTGACACTGATCAGTCGATATGAACGCTTGATCCTTCCTGGTCAAAGCTGTCAGAGGAGTCGCAACTCGGGAGAAATTAGCCACAAACCTCCTATAATAGCCTGCGAGACCAAGGAAACTTCGCACCTCTGACACGGTCTTGGGGGCTGTCCAAGACACCACTGCTTCTACCTTCGAAGGATCCATAGCTACTCCCTGTTGGGACACAACATGTCCCAATAAACGAACTTCTCAAGCCCAGAACTCACACTCGGACAACTTCCCAAACAACCGATGTTGGCGAAGAACTCCCAAAACAGCTCGCAGATGCTCTGCATGCTCCTCTTCAGATGTGGAGTACACAAGTATGTCGTCGATGAAAACCACAACAAACTTGTCCAGGAATTCACGGAACACAGCATTCATCAACCCCATCAAAACAGCTGGAGCATTTGTCACGCCGAATGGCATTACAACAAACTCATAATGCCCATGACGACAACGGAAAGCAGTCTTCGGGATATCCTCATCCTTTACACGCATCTGATGATATCCTGACTGCAAGTCTATTTTTGAAAACCAACTTGCACCCTTCAGTTGATCGAATAGGTCATCAATCCGTGGAAGAGGATAGCGATTCTTTATTGTCACTTTGTTTAATCGACGATAATCGACACACAACCGCAAACTGCCGTCAGCCTTTTTCACAAACAAAACTGGTGCACCCCATGGTGACACGCTTGGCCGAACAAAACCACACTGCAACAGACCATCGAGCTTTATATGTAGCTCTCATAACTCAGAAGGGGCCATCCTATACGGAGACATAGAGATAGGAGACGCTCCCGGCTGTAGCTCGATCCCAAACTTGATCTCTCGTCTAGGGGGTAAGGATACAACCTCTTCTGGAAAGACGTCAGGGTACTCCTCTAAGACCCTAGGAAACGCCGACTGTTGAACCTCTGAAGAACTCAGCATCATCCCATCCATCATGGATGATAAGGATGGAACTCGTCTATGACTCATCCGAGGATCTCTCTCACCAACAAACACTACTTCCTCTCCATCTTCATCAAAGAAAATGACCTTCCTCCTATAGCAATCCACAACAGCCTGCACCGAATACAACCAATCCATGCCAAGTATGACATCATATGGTTGTATTCGCAGACATAGGAAATCTCCCCAAGAGCGGTGTTGCCCCAACACTAGCTCATAGTCTCTACATAATTCAAACAAGTCAGCTCGACCTCCAACTGGCGTAGTCAACGCCAAGGGCACTGGAAGCCTCTCTACCTAAAGTCCCAAATCATGGAAAAGGGTAGGTGATATGAAGGAGTGTGTTTCTCCTGAATCAAACAAGGCATACACCAAGGTAGAAAACAAGAAAAGGGTACCTCGAACGACATCTGGCTCACCTGGGGCTGGCAACGCTAGGGCATGAAGCTGACCACGACCACCTCCACGGCCTCTCTGACCCTGATGACGACCACCACCACGGCCACGCTCTGCTCTCTGAGGACGGGGAGCGTCATGGGGCTGTCCTTTTCCTGCTCCATCTACCCTAGGGTGATCTAAAGCTGGTGCAACCCGCTGCTGCTGCCTCGGCTGGAACTGCCTCAACGGAGGAACCTGGAGTGGAGCACCTGATGCACGAGGACTGATCTGAAAATTTGGGCACTCCCGCTGCTAATGACCACATCCACCACAAGAAAAGAAAGCGCCCAATCCCTTGGCATAGGTCTGAGAGTTTCTACCTCCGGAGAAACGAGATGGAAAGGGCTGGGACCCACCCCCAGGTGAACGGAAACTCTTCTGTCCTGAAAACCGGGAACCCCGGACCACAGCTCTGCTTCGTGAGGAATCATGACGATTCCCCTCTCGTGATGATCCGGTCCTAGCCAAAGTCCTCTCAATAACCTCTACCCTCGCCAGCACCTCTAGATATGTCTTCAGCATAAATGGGGTGACCTGGCGCTGGATCTATGGACGCAAAGCCTCCTCGAAATGCCTCGCTCTGGCCTCATCATCTGGTAACAGGTCTGAAGAATATCGTAGAAGGTTCCTGAAACGGATTCCAAACTCTCGACCACTGAAGCTCCCCTGTCGAAGGGTGAGTAGCTCCTGGCGACTGGACGCCTTCACAGTCGATGAAAGAAACTCGACTCTAAACCTGTCTCGAAACTCCTCCCATGAGATTGCTGACTCCTCATGATCCCCGAGGAACAAGAACCACCACTGTCTCGCCGCTCCACGCAACATCTTCACAACCAAGGACACCCAGTGTTCCTTCCGAGCACGAATCGAACTGAAGCCTATCTCGACCTCCTCCAACCAGTCTTCTATGACTACATCTGAAACGGAGCCCCCATACTTCTGTAGACTCTGGTGCTGGAACTCTCGGAGTGTCTTCCTCCAAGTGTCATCGTCGTCAACCTCTACCCGGCGGCGATCTGCTGGAACAGCCTGCTGGGCATCTTCTGCGCAAACCTGACGAGGACGTCGACCTGGAGCCATACCTATAAAATAACAACTCTTAGAGCTCCTAAGCCTGGAATATGGAAGACTCAACATTAATTAATTAATTGTTTTGTTTTATTAATTTTAGGTTACCTATCCCAAGGTATACCCATTAAAACACAAGCGCAAAGAATAATGATGCATGATCCTTTCCTAGGTCTCTACCCTGCAATCGGTATCACTTGTTTAGTAGCCATTGTAAACTTAAAGGCCCGTGCAAAAGATCATAGGGGGACCTAAACGCCTATGTCTCTGCCTGTCTCCAGTGTTTACCCCACTTGCTAAACATGAATGACATCGTTGCCCTACCATCCCATGCATCCTCACCTGTGCCTAACTCCAAACTCCATCCTATCCCTCAACCAGACCTCTGATACCACTCTGTCACGACCCCCTCCCCACAAAGTGTACCCCTCCTGGGTCGGCAATGTGAAAAGGGAGATAATGACCCCCGAGTCCCGCCTCCAGTAGGCCCCGGGTTGGCGACTAGCACCGAGGGTATAATAACATACAAATGGGAGGCATTACCCTCTAAGAGAACACATGCAAAAGAGAGAGATAGAATAGACTCCAACCAACTCCAACTCATAACTGAAATATAAATGAAACCCAAGTACATATATGAAATGTCATGCAAAAGTACTACAACTGAAAGGGAAAACTAAAAGTACCCAAAAGAAAGAAAAACGGCAGCAACCACGAGCCCGAACAGCTCCTTCTCCAACCACAAGCTAGTAGTAACCCGCTTGATCTCCAACATGCTCAAAGTGAGCTGAAAAATAGTTTATATGTACATAGGGTGAGTATAACAGTATACTCAGTAGGATCCTCCCCAAGCCTCTCGTGCGAAGGTAAAGAAATCATGCTAAAGCCCAATGAACAACAAGTGAAACTAACTCGTCACCTAAACAGGTATACTATGTTCCCAACCTCACCATGGCTACTCTCACCAAGTAACGCATACAAGAATATAGCATATAGTAAAGAATATCAAGGGTACCCCACTACTACTTCCCCATTGGTTTGCCGCTTTTCCCCAACGACATACGTCCTGTGCATCTCTCTCCAAAGGCTTGCCCGCAGACACCTGGGCTAAGCTCCACACTCTGCACCTCGTGCACCACATAGGCTTGCCCGCAGACACTTAGGCGAAGCACCACACCGTCCTCACAACCAAAAGTAACCAGGTAATTTCTGGGAGCCACCACAGCTCGCATAACGTGTATCATACGTCGGATATAATACCTCAAGCCATTACATACCATACGCTGAGTAAGGATCCTCAAGCCATCACAGCCTATACACGTTACACCTATAGTATTCCATAGGATACTATATCCAGACTATATGCATGTGAATAACCACAAGCCATTACAGCCCTCTACACACATATATGGGGTAACTAACCGATGTGCCTCATGACACAAGTATCTACCAAGAGAAGAGAGCGGGGCCAAAGGGGGTAGTCAGCCATTCAACCTCCCATCAGAATGTTGGGGAAAACACCACCCCAGGGCTCAAAATCCCCGGGGTTTCAGTTGCCCTTACCGACAGGGTGATGTAGCGTATAGAAACACAAAAAGTACAGAATATATATATATATCTCACATCCACACTATGGGCATTACCTATTCTTAGATACAACTGCAGCTAACATCTCTCAGACTCCAGGCTGCTACATCTAAGACCAGGTATCCTATAAGCACACAAACATTTGAAGAGATTTATTATATTACTCCGTTCTCATTTTATCAGTTCCATTGTACATTAATTAATTATTTAAACATTAATTAAGAATGAACAATTCCACATTAAACTGAATTGGAATCACTTTCAAAAACAACCGCTCCTTTTTAAGATTCACATCACCTTTAAATTCCAGCATCTCCATCCCCGTGGATTTTCACCATTTAATCAAACATTCATTACCGAATTACTTTTCCACATTCCCAGGCATTCTAGAAAAACATCCTATGCTTCTAAACACAAAGGAGGCTCAACACAGTGAGTAGATATACTACCCGTCGAGTCTTTTCCGCCTATAGTAAGAGCATATATTCATTCTCCCTCGGGAGGCTAAACACGGAAAGCACGTGGCATACCCCGCACGTCTTCACCTCCTTTGGAAGAAGGGTAGCAAGACCAGATGCCTTGAGCAGTGGGGAAAATCAAAGCAGATTAACATTCAAGAAAACCATAAGTAACCAGCAACCACATCCATCCCATGCATCCTCACCTGGTGTCCTCCCTGACACCCACATGCATAAACTGATGCATCTCGCCACACTAGGCGTAATCTGCTGCCACAACCACAAGGCATCCATGCCTCCACATATCACAATAGCCATCAAGGCTCACATCACAGCACAAGCAGTAGGAAAACAAACATCACATCATGGGCTCTTGACCCTTTAACAAACAAGAGGGTAACTCAGAACCCTTTTTATAAATTCCCACATAATCTGTTCTCTAATCCATATTGAATTAACAGATTTGTTATTCGTAGGTTCCAATCACGGATACCTAATCAGTAAGTTATCACAATTAAACAACCATGCTTCCTTACCTAATTTGATTATCCTCAAATTAGAACAACTACAACAACGGAAAAACAAGATTAATTTACATGCCTCTTTATCTTTCCAATTAATTAACAATTAATTCCAGCTTTACGTTCATTATCAATTTCAATCATGAACGAACAACAAATCAAAGAGAACATAGATATCACTATATCTAGGAAAACATGAGGCAAACCGTTATCACGGTATAAAGCAACAACATGCGATCAACCAATTCTTTTAATCCGGTTCAAGTATTTAATTAGGTCAATTTCATTGTGATCCAAAGGAATAAATCATGCTAATTCTACGATTTCACATACACAATTAGAGAATCAATGAATCCCCTACCTCAAATAGTTCCTCACGTTCTTTATCCACACAACAGATCACGATCCTCCCCTCGCGACAACTGCATCCACCGGAGGATGCTGCGGTACGACAGTACCAACCAACCCCACGAAAACCCATTAGAATCTTGGATAATACATGGTATAATTATGGAAAAGAGGATAGGAGAAGATGAACCCCAAAATAATGACGATACAACATACCTTATATCGAAGATTGATCGACACGGCTCAGTTGCATCCAAAACAGAACAGAACCAATCCTCGGGGTAAAGATTGATTGTGCAACTCCTACGGAAAGGATTGAAAGGTTCTAGTGTCTCTTAGCTGAGAACAAATGGAAAGAACAAGGGAGAATGATATCTCGCCCCTTTTTAAGATTTAATGGGGTGACGGTTTAAGATCCGGTTAATTCTCCATTAAAAACGGATCGCATTAACCAACGCGGTTTGACCAAGTAAAACATTCCAAGCCTTAGGAATAATTAATATAGGATTTATGGAATTTTAAACGGCCTTAAGAGCCCTTAAAATAAGGCTTTAAATGTATTTTACGTCAAAGGAAACGTCAAAAGGGGCAAAACTGTAGGAGTCTGGAAACACTGTTCACCCACTGTTACTGTACATGAAACCAATCTGTGAAACCGATCTGTGAAACTGATCTGTCACACCGATCTGTGAAACCGATCTGTGAAACCGATCTGTCAGACCGATCTGTGAAACCGATCTGTCACACCAATCTGTGAAACCGATCTGTCACACCGATATGTGAAACCGATCTGTGAAACTGATCTGTCACACCGATCTGTGAAACTGATCTGTGAAACCGATCTGTGAAACTGATCTGTCACACCGATCTGTGAAACCGATCTGTCAGACCGATCTGTGAAACCGATCTGTCACACCGATCTGTGAAACTGATCGGTGAGACCGATCTGTTACTGTTCATAAAACTGGAAATACTATTCACAGAACTGGAAAATTGGCAAAGTGTTGGGGATATGTCCCCTTGGCCTCCCGGAACACCTCCAACATCAAAATTCCACAAAGTAATGGACCGGAGAGGTCTGTGCCATTACACTAGTCATAAGGATCCAATTACATTGTATTATGACAATACTGTAGTGGTGGATCTTTGCAAAGGATCCAAGGTCACTTCAACGGAAAAAATAACATACTCTAAATGTATAACCTCTTGAGGTATTTATATCAAACGGTTCATGTTTCAGTGGGAAGATTGTCTATAGAAGAGAACGTGGAGGACCCCGATACTAAAGTTCTATCTCCAAAGAAGAATGAGTATCATGTGAGTGCTAGCGAACTGAAGGTTGTTAGTAGTTGTCTCTAGTTATAGTGTGACTCTATTGGAGTTGGTTCACTAGAAACTAACTACTTGTTACTTTATGATAAAACTATATTCATTGGATGAATATTAATAAACTCCTTATCAAATCATGATTTTTCTTCTTCATAACATAGTATGTGATAATTTTCTAAGAATAGTTGTCGCACTAAATGGTCACATAGGATCCCTACTATGATGAGAACCCAAAAGTCCCATGAAAATATTCATGAATATGTTTTTTATGGATGGATGATATTATTTAAATGGGAAAAAATGATACAATATATAGGGGGTGATGACTCATGAAACTTTTAGGCACCTTCTCCTGGTGTGCGCCCTTACTACTATCTAGGAAGATATTATTAGAACAATACCAACTAGTAGGAAATGCACATTCATAAGTGTCAATGGATGTTACTATCTGTTGATGTGTGTACTAGTCCATAGAATATAATATTATTATTAGTGGGTATCATGACCCACACACTTAGATGTATTGATGAAAACAATGAAAAAAGATGTTCATAGAGAGGTATGATATGTTGGGTGTGTCATGAGTAATACTACATTAATTAATAATGTGAGAAAGGATTTTTTTACTTATATGGAATTAGTTTTCTCAGTCCCATTGATGGAAATGATATAGCCAAACTAAATCCATGGACATGGTGTTATCTAGGCCAGTTCAATTCTGGGAAGTCAATGAATGAGAAATCAAGGACATGGGTTAAGGGAACTTGCATGCAACCCAATTTATTGGAGGTATCTGGATAAATGGATTGTATTACATGATAAGAGTTCATATGAGGTGATATGTCGTTGGTACACCAACTTCTTTCTCTTGGGTTCCATGACCTGTTACTAGACAGTAATCTTGGACTTTATGCAAGATCGACTAATTCGCATGATAAAGATGACTAGAGGCTCGCACACTACATGTAAACAGTATCATAGTTAAATGATGTATTATTTAACAAGTTGAATAAATAGTATTCCTGATTGTGGTTTAATAATTATTCAAGTATTAATGATTTCATTTATTTCTTCAGTATTTATTCGAGAGAATATATTATAGAATAAATATTTATTTATATGAGAATAATGAAGTTATATTGATTTAATAAATAAATAGTCATTATTCAAGACCTGATAAATATATAAGAGGATTGACGGACCATGTAATGGTTCCAAAGAGAAATTATTTTAATTATTATTTGGTTAAATAATATATAAATATAACATTCATGTGAATAACATGTCCTGTAAATAATATCATTGATGTTATTATTTGACATGGGGATTCTCATGGAATAATTAAACAAGTAAAGACACTTGTGACAATTATTTATTATTACTCGGTGAATTAAATTCCATGTTATGTTATTATTATCTAATTAGCCAAGGGGTCATTCCAACAACTACCCAATGGTTCTGTGCACAACATCCTTGGTGAAGGATCTTGAGCCTATAGAACTCTTCCTTATCTAAGACTGCTCTCAATAACAACAGTGATCCTCCTCCACCAGATCTAAGAGAATGATTTGGAAGCGATTCTCAAGTCGATCAGAGGAGGACATAGTAAGCACAAGGATCATCCGCTCTAGAACATGGAGACTCCTTCAATGACATCCTTAGATACGTGGAGCACCTATAGATCACCGCTACAAGATATTTATCCTTGCATTCCACATTGTAACAAAGTCTGACCTCAGACCCATGGTCAAACACATCAATGAAGAAAGAATCACTTTGGAGGAAATTCATTAATTTAATTAAATTAATTATAAATAAAATATGTCAATCCTCTCTTCTCAATTCCAGGTTCTCTCCTTTTTCTTTTATCTATGATTCTATTCCATGGATACTAGTGTTTATCATTGTATTGATCCCAGATTAATCATTGATCATGGCAATTTGCAAAGCTGGATACATGCCCATCCAGCAGTTTTGCTATGCCCAGTACCTATAAAATTCTAGAAAACACCACCTAAATCACGACATAAGTAAATGTCACACATAGTGTCATACCATTATGTATGATCTAATATATACCATATCGTCCTAATTCTCTTCAAAAATCATGACCTAAATCACTTGGAAACATCTTACCCTATTTTCACAATGCTAATGGTGACCCAAACTTGACATCACCTGAATAAAAACATGGGTTTTCCCAATAACATTTTCCAACCTACATAGGTCTCAAAATTGAGTCCCAGTGATATCATTCTATAACCAATCATCCAAAACATAACCAACAAAATCAAGGCACTCAACTAGTCAAACATGAGCCAATTCTTTTCATAAAGGCCAAATCATGGGACTGGTACTTACTCAAGTACATTCAACCTAATAAACTGTTCACATCATTAACTAACCACTTTCCCACTATGGTGCTCCCCACCATGCAATTTAACTCACCCCCACCATATTCTAGTTGTTGAAACCTCCAATATTGAAATAGGCCACCAAAACCTCAACTTACCTTTCACAATAAAAATGATGTGTTTCCCAAATCACTGTACACAAACATCCAAAAGGACATCACCCATTATTGGTGTCTAGAATTGCTGTCAAAACCTTCAATAAGGATATACCTACAACATCTATTTTCAAGATAATAAATACATTAACTCCTTAAAGTTCACCTTTATCTTTGAAACATACATTCCACTAAGAACATCAAATTGGAGGTGGATCTTAACTTATCATGTCTACTCCCTTTACCATATCAGGTCGAGACACTCCCATGTTGATTGTCCCAAAACAACCATCTTCCACTGTTGACATGTTACCTATTAACCTTATCATGATGTATTCTCAATTATGGTCTAACACTATCATGTAATGGACCTACCAGGGTCATTATCCTACTTTTGGTAAAAATTCACTGTCATGGCATCCACTACTCTACAAGTTATAATTGTACTTCATTTCACCCATCAACATTCTTAACATAAGTTCTTACACCACCAATACATTGACTAAATACGACTAGTTTCTTACTCAAAACCCATTTCCAAATTTGAAACATACTTTTAACTCCAAAAAATTCATCAAAGGTGGTTTATAACTCACTGGTTGCATCCCTTATTCCCAGCTGAGTAGAACTTTCCCTAACAGACTCATCCTGGAAACTCTCAACTTCACTATTGTAATTCCACTACCTCACTTGAACAAGATTCATTAAATCCTAAGGACACTCCATGTATGAAAAACCTAATATTTTATTACAAAATTAAACATAATTTATTACATAAATCTCACTTCATACAACATAGAATATCGAGAGGTCTAGTGTCTTTGGGTATTAAGATCATTAAATAACAACTTAAAACATGAAATGCAACATCTTTATTGAAAAATTACTTTACATGACCACTACATTCACTCATACTTAGCATTGTATGGGGTAACATGAGGACATGCATAATAAAAGGGTATTCCATAAAGCCCAGTAAGGGAATAATCATGGAATAACATGAGGAATACAATACATGTTAAACAATAAGCATATCAATAGAGCACAAGAGAAGCATAAACATAATGGCATGATAAAGCATGATAATCATAACATTGAAATGTGGAAACAACACTTAACATTTAATTAACATGATCCAAGGCTCATTGCACATGAAGCATGAGTAAACACCCATTTAACATGACATATCATGATACTATACTTTACTCAATGCATTGGAGTGCTATAAGGGCACACCCTTCTTAATCATTTCATTTCATTTATAAGTGTGCCACAAGGATCATATAATATGGATTCATAAAACATCATCATTTATTCCATGATAAAGGAATGTGTAATTAATACATGAAACTCTATAATCAATAAGTAAAGGTTCATAAAGGTGAATACCCTTGATTGTAAAATGGGCATTGTATTCACTACACAATGACATTGGCTTGGAAAATCGGTGAAATTTCTTCAGCGTGATGGCATGGCGTAAGAATTCATAAAAATGGTTGATGAGAGAGAAAGTGGTGTATCATTATATGTACATGAAATGGACAGTAAGGGGGTCATATAGATACGTTTCCCAACAATTATAATGGAATTTAGATTCATTATACAAAATAATTTCATGAATGTAAATGAGGAGAGAGAAATTCCTTTCGAAATTTCAGCATCACAACGAGTGTACTTGGGAGGAATTTAATGAGAGATAAAGGGGTATCCCATCATTCAAACATAAATAGGGAAGTATTTCGGGGGTGATAAACTATACCCCAACATTTATAATTTAAATTAAAAGGTCATAACAACATTAAGAAAATTGGACAAAAATGAGAAAGGAAGAAAAATATCCTTACTTGGAAGTGTGGTTCTAAAGCATTGAGAGAGGCTTGAGAGAGGATTATTGGGTGATTGGGGCACCTTTGGAGAATTATAAGTATTGGAGGTTAGAGGTTAGACAAACTCCAAAGGCTTTGAGTGAGGAGGAACTGGTAGATTTGGTGGGTTTATATTGGAAAGGTGAGAGAATTCTTTATTATTTAGGTTTGAGACACCTCACATTAAACTAATCCAAACCACAAACCATACCATAGTTTTTTACCATGGTTTTTGGAAAAGGGAAGTGAAAATAAATATTTTATAAAGCCAATGTCTGATATTTTTAAAATAATGGGGTAGCTTATGTGGAGGTGAGTCACACTCCCAAGGAAAACATTTTAAAAAGATAAAATGTTTAATAAGTCTTGAAGTGTCCACTAAAGCTTTGTAAAATAAGTAAAACCAACCGAAAATTAAATTATTTAAATGGTAAAACATATATTTGATGAACATAAAGTTTATAGTATTTTATTACATCACTATTGGATCATTATGATGTTATAAAATACATTATATATTTAAACGGTATTTAATTTTTACCACAACATTTGACTATCTCAGAAAATTATGAAAAATTCACTGTTGGATAATTTTTACATCCTGATTCCAGAAATAATATTCATTTTATCTAAATAATTTTCTAAATATGTGAGTTTTCACTTTTAAAATAAAAACCGACATTTATCTAAAATTCATGGGTTTTGACAAAAATGGCTTTCAAACCTTAATAAAAATTAGAATTACCTTCATAAAATTATACGATCATTTATATATAATAAAAATTATTTTAATAATAATAATAATATCTTATTAAAATATTATTTAATTCATAATTCAATTAATTCATTAAAATAAATTTCTTAGTTGAACATTTACAAAAAATACTATTTGTGTTTTAAAAACTATTTACAAGGTAACAATAATAAAATGAAAGTATATTCATTATTATATACAAAAATAATGTACATAACTATAGTTCTATGGTCTTGTTACATAACCCCTTATAACACCCGCATAAGAGTGATGAGTAAGGTGTGCGATGGTGACAGACTCTTGGGGTGGCTCGGATAACATTGCTCGGGTGGTAAACTCTATCAACTTCCACTTCTCTCGTAGGTGGTCCCACTCGAGCATAACATATTCAAGCTCGGATTAGGATTGGTCAAGAGCGAATACCAAAGTTTCACACTCCTTTCTGAGATTTGAAAAATGGGATTTTTATGGGGTACATCTACTGGATGAGGCCATCACTTCCTTTGTCTGAGTAAATTGAATTTTTTAAATACCTATATTTATACTAATCATGTGATCACTTCTCAATGAATATATTAGAAATGTTCACAATTCTTAAAAGTATTTTAAAATTCAAAAACATAAAACCAAAGAAGTTGACATTTTATATAAACATTTAACATAAAGAGACATTTAATTAGATTTAGATGGATTTCCATTAATGAATGTTTGGATCGTTACAATATTCCCTCCTTAAGATATTTTGCCCTCAAAATTTCCATTTCCCACACTAAAATAGATGTGGGTAACTCTGCTTCATCATTTCCTGTGATTCCCATGCCGCTTCTTCAAACTTGTGGTTTCACCATAATACCTTGACGAGGGGCATTGTCTTATTTTGTATAACTTTTTCTCTACAATCTATGATCTTTACTGGTTGCTCCTCGTAAGAATGATCGTCCTCTAACTATACCACCTCTGAAAAGAGTACATGTTAAGGGTCTGGTATGTACTTTTTTAAGAGAGATACATAAAATACATCATGTACTTTGGACATGGTAGGTGGAAGTGCTAGTCGATAGGCCACAGCCCAGACACGATCAAGAACCTCGAAGGGGCCGATGTAACTTGGACTTAAAATCCCCTTCTTTCAAAACCTCATGACCTTATTCCACAGAGATATGCGTAGAAATACCATGTCTCCAAATTTAAACTCAATGTCTCATCGATGGTTATCTGCATAACTCGTCTATCATCTCTGGGCTGCATTGATATGATGCTGAATGGTTTTCACCTTCTCCACCATTTCTTAGACTATTTCTGGTCCAAGCAGCTTACACTCACCAACCTCTTCCCAACACGCCAGTGCTCTGCACCTTTTCCCATAAAGGGATTCATATGGTGCCATTTGGATTCTCAAGTGGAAAATATTATTATAAGAGAACTCAATCATAGGAAGATATTGATACCATCCTCCTTTAAACTCCACTGAGCACGCTGTCAACATGTCTTCAGGTTCTTGGATAGTCCGCTCAGATTGGACATTAGTTTGAAGATGATAGGCCATAATGAAGTTCAGTTTAGTATTCAGAGCATGTTAAAGACTCTTCCAAAACATAGAGGTGAATCTTGGATCTCAATCAGACACAATATATATTGGTACTCCATGAAGCCTTCCCACTTCCCTGATATATATCTGTGCCAGTTGATCCAATGATAAATCCTCTCGAATATCAATGAAGTGTACAGCCTTTGTAAGATGATACAAAATAACCCAGATTGCATTGTTGCATTTGAATGTATTTGGAATCCCGGTGATAAAAGCCATGGTGATGTTCTCCGACCTCTATTATAGTATGGGAAATGGTTGCATCATCCCCTTAGACTTCTACCTCTCTACCTTCACTTCATGACACACCATGCACTTTGATGAATATTCAGTGATCTTCTTCTTCATATTCTCCCACCAATAATGATCTCGGATATCTCAATACATCTTTGTGTTTCCTTGGTGAATAGAAAATTTTGAACTATTTGTATCATCCAAAACATCCTTCTTCATCTCCGGACTTGACGGAATACATAGTATTTTCCCAAATCTCACAATTCCTTCTTAATTGACATTAAACTCTGAGGATTTACCTTTTCTGATAGCTTCCACTTTTTCCTGAATTCACATATCATCTTTTTGAGCATCTTTTAACCTTTTCAAAAGTGATGTTTGAGAAATCATTTGTTAAAAGATTGATGATGTTCCCTTCATTATTATTCCCATGTCCATCTTCATCAAATCTATGAAGATTGGATCCTATTCAATTCTCATCAATGATAGAATTTCTGGGTCCTTCTACTTTGGGAATCCGCCACCTTGTTAACATTCCCAGGGAGGTAATGGATTGCGAATTCATAGTCTTTGATCAACTCTAACCATCTTCGTTGGTGCATGTTCAACTCTTTCTATGTGAATATATGCTTGAGGGTTTTTTTGTCTGTATATATTTCACACTTCTCCCTAAAGAGATAATGCCACCAAATTTTCAAAGCGAATATCATTGAAGCCAACTCGAGGTCATGTGTTGGATAGTTCTATTCCTGAACTTTCAATTATCTTGAAGCATAGGAAATGACTCAGTCATTTTGCATCAACACACGTCCCATGCCCTACTTTGAAGCATCACTGAATACAACAAAAAGTTCTCCACTTGTGGGTAATGTGATCACGGGTGCAATGATAAGCCTCATTTTCAACTCCTTGAAGCTTTGTTTGCATTCATCACTTCAAGAAAACATTACTCCCTTACGAGTTATCTTGGTAAGAGGGTTGGAAAATTGTGAGAAATTTCTCACAAATCGTCGATAATATCCAGCTAACCCCAAGAAGCTACGGATATCTGTTACCAATGTTAGCCTCAACCATTCCTAAATTGCATCTGTTTTGAAGGGATCCATAGATATCCCATTTCTTATGAAGATATGGCCCAATAATGAGACTTCCTTAAACTAGAACTCACACTTTCTATACTTTGCATAGAGCTTCTCCTTCCACACAGTCTCTAGTACAGTTCTTTGATTCTCCTCATGATCCTCCTTGGTTTTGGATTATATTATAATATTATCTGTAAATACTACCAAATATTTGTTGAGGTAATCTCTAAAGAATCTATTCATCAAGTCCATGATGATTCCTAGACCATTAGTGAGTCCGAAAGGAATTACTATGAATTCATAGTGCCCCTATCTTTTACGAAAAGAAATCTTTGGGATATCTTCCTTCTTTACCCATACTTGATAATATCCCAATCGAAAATCCACCTTGGAAAAGAATTGTGCTCCACATAGCGGATTGAACAAGTCATAAATTCGTTGGAGAGTATAATTGTTCTTTATTGTGATATTTTGAGCTCATAATAATCGATGTAAATGCGCATTGACCCATCCTTCTTCTTGACGAAGAGGACTGGTCCACCCCATGGTGAAGCACCTGGGCGTATAAACGCTTTGTCCAATTTCTACTGTAGTTTTTTCTTCGACTCCTCAAGCTCCAGAATAGCCATTCTATACAAAGTCTTGGATATTGAAAACTCCCCAGGTATAAGATCAATTTAGAATTCAACATCTCTTCTAGGAGGAAGACTAGGGAATTCCTCGGGAAACACTTTAGCGAATTACCTCACAATAGGCATGTATTCTAAGATGGTTTACTCCTTAGACTCAATCATCTAAGCCAGATACACATGCTCATAGGGCGGTAATATCCATGCTTGAGATGATGGAGCTAAAAAAGATTTATCTTCCTCCTTGCACTTGTAAATAATCGGGGGTCGATTCTCCACACGGAGAGTGATTTCCCTCTCACGACAACTTATGTTGGCTCTATATAAAGAAAGCCAATCCATGCCAATAATTTTATCAAATTCTACCATAGGGAGTATGACAAGGTTCTATGAGAAGTTAAATCCAGATATTATGACAGCGGATGAGTTATATTCATGGGATGTAATGATTTCCCCATTTGGCGTACTCACTGACATCTTCACTTCCATGATTTGTGGTGGTTCTGGGATTTTTCTACTAAATTTTCAAGATATAAAATAATTCATAGAAACTGAATCAAAAATTACATTCTCTATTCTTGAATGAATAACTAGCGTACCTTCCACCACTTTTTTGCAGGGTTCACATTGGCAGTAGTGATGGAATAATCTATCCCTTGCTGACTTGGAGGTTGTTGGTTTCCACTGAAAACCCTTGGCTTAGGGAACTGATTTTCAAGATGGCCTAGTTCTTTTCAGTTGTAGAAATGAACCATGCGTTGAGATTCAAATGGAGCATTCCTCTCATCTGTCACAGCCGCAGGTCTTTCTTTCGGATAGTTAATAGCCAGGTGACCTTCTATTCCACACCTAAAGAATTTCCTCATCCCCTTCATGAAATTTCTGGGGTGCTTCTTTCCGCACCATTGGCAGGTGGGGTGCTGGAACGTCTTAGCACTATTGGATTTATCCATCCATCTGCCAGCATTGAAGTCCACCTTACGCTTATTATCCCCATGATACCCCAGAGATTATCTGATCTCCATTTCAACCTTGAGGGCACATCAGACAATTTCTTCATAGGTATCGAAGTCACGGATCACCAGCGCTTTCTGCATACTATGTTTCATCCCACTAAAGAAGCGGTCGACCTTGCATTCAGGGGTAACGACAAAGCCGAACCTGTATCGTGCAAGCCTTGTAAATTTTTCCTCATACGCTCTATCAGATTCGTTGTCTTTTTTTCTTGAGGGCAAGGAAGTACCTTTCAATCTTATGCCAGAGGGTGCACGGAAAATTTTTATCGAAAAACATCTTTCAGAAATCCTTACATTCTAACGCCTCGATATCTTCCTTAGGCATCGTATTTTTTATCAACGTCCACCATTTATCAGCTTCACCCTCTATACAATAAGAATCCAAGAGAACTTCTCTTGTTCATAATATTGAAGGATGAAGAAGATCTTTTCAATGGATTTGATCCATTGTTCAGCGATTGAGGGATCAGATGATCCATTAAAAGTAGGAGGCCTTTGTTACATGAAGCTATCGATAGCGACTTGTTCTTTCATGGGGGGGGGGGGGGTTAAACGTTCCTCTTGATCCATGTTTCTATTCAATTCTTGAGTTATCTGAGAGAGAAGTGTGAGAAAGTTCATGATTCCCACTCCCATTGGATTGTGCATCTCATTAGTACAATCATCACATTGATCTTCCCATCAGTTGTTAGCCTGAGTCCTCCTATTACCGGCCATTGGTGGGAATAAAAGGAAGGTTAGGGGTAACACATAAAGGGTAATCCAAGAACAAAACCGATGACTTATAAATAACTTTTATTTCTTTAACATATGAATCTATTGGCTTCAGTCTATGTTATCCATGATCTACTTTCTAACATATATTCTTAGGGAATTTTTTATGCCTTAATAAAGGTTCATACTAAGCATGTGAATTTACCAATGAATATCCCCTGAGAGTGTCATAACCAAGAGTGCATCAAGGCCCGTTATCATGCACTAGTTCCCATTTGAGTCTAGATCAAAGCGGTATTTATGGGTTTTTCCCCTAGGATACATCTGTGCCAGAGTCGCCTCTACCAACTCTTATCCAGACAAGGATGTATTTGTTTGATGAACCATTTAATCAATACTCACTAAAACCTAGGGATGTTTTTATTATACTTATTATTGTCTCTAAAGATTTACTAGGGTTTTCTAATACTAATATCAAAAATAAATAAACCTATCCTCTGATACCAACTATGACTACCCTAATATTTTATTACACAATTAATAATAATTTATTACATAAATTTCTCTTGATTCAACATAGAAGACCGATACTTCTAGTCTATTTGGGTCATCAGATCATTATATAAGAACTTAAAACATGAAACGCAACATCTTTATTGAAAACATCCTTTATATGACCACTAAATTCCCTTGTACTTATCATTGCATGGGATAACCTGAGGGCATGCAAAAGAAAAGGGTGAGATATAAAGCACAGTAAGGGAATAATCATAGAATAACATGAGGAATAAAATAAATGTTACACAATAGGCATGTCAATATAGCAAAAGATAATCATAAACATAAAGGCATGATAAATCATGATAATCACAACATGGAAATGTGGCAACAACACTTAACATGGAATTAGCATGAGCCAAGGCTCATTGCACATGGAGCATGAGTAAACCCTCATTGGACATAGATCACAATTAAACCATATTTTTACTTTAATTAGCATGAGTAAACACCCATTACATATCACATATCATGATACTATAGTTTACCTAATGTACTGGAGCGCTATAAGGGCACACCCTTCTTAAACATTTCATTTCATGCATAAGTATACCACATGGATCATATAACATGGATTCATAAACCATCATCATTTATTCATCTATAAAGTAATATGTAATTCATACATGAAATATTATAACCAATAAGTAAATGTAAATAAAGGTGAATACCCTTGATATTGAAATGAGCATGGTATTCCCTACACAATGACATTGGCTTGGAAAATCGGTGCAATTTCGGTAGCGTAACAACATGACGTAAGAATTCATAAAAATGGTTGATGAGAGAGAAAGGGGTGTCTTTAATATGTACATGAAATGGATAGTAAGGGCGTCATATTGATACATGTCTCAACAATTATTATGGAATTTAGATTCATGATACAAAAGAATTGCTTGAATGTAAATGAGTAGAGAAAAATTCCTTTCAGAACATCATCATAACAATAGTTGTATAGGGGAGGCATTTATTTAGAGAGAAAGGGGTATCCTATCATTCAAACATAAAGAGGGCAGTATGGGGGGGTGAAAAACCATACCCCAATGTTTATAATTGAAATTAAAAGGGCATAACAACATTATGAAAATTGGACAAAAATGAGAAAGGAAGAAAAAACCCTTACCTGGAAGTGTGCTTCCAAATGATTGAGAGAGGATTGAGAGAGGCTTCTTGGGAGCTTAGGGCACCTTGGGAGGATTCCAGAGAGAGTTGGGCAGAATTTGGACGAACTCCAAATGCCTTTAGTGAGGAGGAAGTGCGATTTTGGGTGGGTTTATATAGGAAAGGTGAGGGAATTATTTATTATTTAGCTTTGGGACACCTCACATTAATCTAATCCAAAACACAAACAAGCCCATGGTTTTTGCCCATGGTTTTTGGAAAAGGGAAGTGGAAAAAAATATTTTATAAGGACAAATTCTGAAATTCTTAAAATAATGGGGTAGCTTTTGTGGATGTGAGTCACACTCCCAAGGAATACAATTTAGAAAGACAAAATGTTTAATAAGTATTGAAGGGTCCACTATAGATTTGTAAAAAAAGTCAAACAAACCCAAAATAACATTATTTTAATGGTAAAACATAATTTGGCCGAACATAAAGTTTTTAGTATTTAATTACATCACTATTGGGTCATTATGATGTCATAAAACACAGTATATATTTAAACGGTATTTAATTTTTACCCAAAAATTTGATTATCTTAGAAAATTATAAAAAATTCACCATTAGATAATTTTTACATATTGATTCTAGAAATAATATTCATTTTATCTAAATAATTTTTTAAATATGTTAATTTTCAATTTTTAAATAAAAACCGACATTTATTGAAAATTCATGGGTTTTGAAAAAAAATGGATTTCAAACCTTAATAAAAATTAAAATTGCATTCATAAAATTATAAGATAATTTATATATAATAAAAATAAATATAATAATAATAATAATATTTTATTAAAATATTATTTAATTAAAAATTCCATTAATTCATCAAAATAGATTTCTTAGTTGAACATTAACTAAAAATAAAACTTGTGCTTTAAAAACTATTTACAAGGTAACAATAATAAAATGAAAGTATATTCATTATTATATACAATAATAATGTACACAACCATAGTGATAAGATCATGTTGCATAACCCCTTATAACACCCAAATAAGATTGAAGAGTAAGGTGTGTGATGGTGATAGACTTTGGGGTGGCTCGGATAACATTTCTTGGGTGGTAATCTCTATCAACTTCCACTTCTCTCGTAGGCAGTCCCGCTCGAGCTTAACATATTCAAGCTCGGCATGGGCTTGGTCAAGAGGAAAGCCCAAAGACGCAAAATTCATTCCGAGCTCTGAAAAATGGGCTTTTTATGGGGCACGTTTACTGGATGAGGTCATCGCTTCCTTTGTCTGAGTAAATTGGATTTGTTAAAGCCGTATATTTATACTAATCACGTGATCACTGTTCAACGACTATATTATCAATGGTCACAATTCATAAAAGTATTTTAAAATTCAAAAACATAAAACCAAATAAGGTTATATTTTATATAAATGTTTTACATAAAGTAACATTTAATTATATCTTGAGGGATTTCCATTAATGAATGTTTGGGTCGTTACACCATGGCCACCCAATAACACCTACCATAGTCAATGTCCAACCTACGATGAAGTTCAAGCACCGAAACTATCCTTCCATGAATGGTTTTCACGCCTTCCATTCTCATAAACGACTCTAACATAGGCATCTAGAATTCAATTTGGAACCACCCTAAGACCAAAGACAATGTTTGGATCATTCAAGCATCACATCCAAGGCCCACCTGGCCTTTTCAAAGGAGTTCAACATGCACCTCACAAGTTTCTCATTGGCATCCTAATTCCACAACATCAACTCCACACTCTTCTCCACTTGTATAAAGATGACTTATGACTCCACACCTTAGATGTGTTGTCACCATCACATTCCATGAGGAATTAAAACCACCAAAAATCACAATTCGATCATATGTTGAACCCAAAAAACAAGGATGTTTCAATATAGATTCTCTAGGAACAAAAAAAACAAACATAACCCGATACACATTCTTAGAATCCCTGAATGACACCCAAGACATTTTTTGACACCTGTTATATCCCAAGGACCTCACATGTTAATTGTCGATTGTGTACATCCCACCATCTGACTCCACATATACCGCACAATTAGAAATTTTTCAAAGAGGCCCCACATCCAACCAAAACACATTTAGGATGCTATGTGTAAAGCTATATCATTCTTATCATACCCAAGATAATGTCAAGATATTGGTAACGGATGTACCTAGCTACATATATGCTAATATGTAATCGAAAAACACCACCACAACTATCTATCACCGATATCACCTCCCACTATCAGGAAAACCTGGCCGGTTCAAAGTCATAGGATCCATTGTATGCCAAAATATCATCAACAACCAACCACAAAACATAAAGATGGGTTTCCACCAAAACTCAAAACCACTTCTAAACACTCTACCATAATTCCAGGACCCAATTCTCCTCATGGAACTACTAACACCAAACCTCTCGATTTCCCCCAGCACGACCCTACTAACCCACAATTGAAACACATAGATCCAAAACTGGCTGACCTATTACATCAATAGTGCTTCCCCACTTTGATTCCTTGAAAAAACCCATGTTATTACACTCTAATTACACATGTACATATCCCTACAATGTCATGTATCTCAAGCACATTCCTAACACTCAATCGACATCAGAACCCTTGATGTTAGGGACTTCCCTCCAGTAACCCATTAATATCAACACAATATCCCACAAGAAACACATCAATAAGGATAGTCTCAATTCCCAATAACACACTAACTATGCCTCCAAGTCTCCAAACCTCTTCTGACTCGATGAATTATAAATGTTCCCTCACATCCACCCCTCATTTCGCACAACAAGTCCAAACACATAACCACCCTTCACCTTGGGTGTCACTTCTATACCCATACATCCATCCAAGAAATTATTATTTTTTATTTTCCACCCAGATTCATCTCTGTTCAATTTTCAAACATTTTCAACACCATCATGATAGGTATTATGACTATCATGCCCATCAAAACCAACCATACAACAAGCCACATGAACTCGATTTCTTCTATGAAAGAAACCAAGGAACAAACATACCATTTTACTAAAACTCAATGGTACCTGATACACATCGATTCCACCTCTGAAGAATATATGATTTTTTATTTTACAAATTGCATGCAACACTGGGCTAACCTCCCTCAATTCCACCCTTGATTTTTCCAAGACATTCATATCATAGTCACAACTACAGCCTCTTCTTCATAACCATTTACATTCCCACATAGTCGTCTAGGCCAAACCTGCACCTCTCAAAATCCTAAATTTCCAAATGCGCATCATGCACAAAAGATGAATCACAACACAACCTACCCCTCCCACAGTCCAAACTAGAAGGTCTAATGAAACTGAATTTCTAAGCTAGGGTTAGGGGGAAAGTCACTAGGTTCTCCGTCTAGTCCACATAAATAAAACTTATAACAATTCTCCACTCACGGGTGGAACTCTTTCCCCCATTATATAACACACTACATCCAATGCACCAATGAAAGAATTTACTCTATGTTCCAATCCCATAGAGACATGACCACCGATAATAATTCCATGAACCAAGGCATCCATTTTAAAACCCAACACAATCCAGCTAATCACAACCCACAATAGTTACATCATCCATGTTGTTAGATGACACCCCTCAACCTCAAGGACACGACCTAACCAAAGGTAAAAAAAGGAACACCCCTCTATCCAACTCATCAAACTTATAAAGGTATCCAAACTATAGAACTCTCACTGCATTTACCACCAATACCGAGGGTCTCTTCAAAAAAATAGGGAAACCCATATCCTATGTCCCTTAATGTTCCAACAGACCACATGCTCAGAACTCAAGTCCACCCTCTCCAGCAATGTCAAAGGGTGTTACAACTGAAAATCTCTAGTCAAAAAAAGTATATTCAGAACAACCCACCTTGGGCCCCATTCCATCATCCGAATAAAATGAGCAAGGTTCTTATGGTGATGCTCCTCCCCTCGGTTACACTAAATTAATGGGGTTTCCCACTTCACTACTAAAGGATCATTATTAGTGATATCATCACGTCTCTTAATAGGCGCACATTTTCATGGGTGCATACCTCTATAATGAAAAGAACACGTCTTGACCACATAACAAAAATATTCCCAATTTAACATAAAAGGAGGCTCTCTTATAGCTATAAAAAAACATTTATTATAACCTTTCCCAATGGATGTCACCACAATTTTAACACTATCCTCTACCATCCCTACTATAGACCATAGTCGATATGAGGTAAACCAACGTAAATAAACACAACCATTTTTTTAAAAAACACAATTTCCAACCATTTAACTTTGAACAACGTAAATATTTCTCATTTTGGGCTCCAATTACATATTTTCAACACAATAAAACATGAAATAATATTAAACTATTTGTATCTTTTTATTAGGCACTAATTCAACCATTAAATTAATTTCTTCCATTTACCCAATTTCATTATCTTTAGAAGGACCAATTTCACACAATCATAAAGAAGTTGAATTTTTTTACTTTTCAACATCCTATATGCTTCCCTGACCCATGCATTCCTATCATGATGCATGTCACTAAAACCATTACATTCCTAAAATGATGCATGTATGCAAAACCTCATCCCATTACAAACACAAAAGAAATACTATGAAATAGTCACATCACACAATAAGTGTATCACCCAATGTGAGATATCATACAACAATAATAATAACACTAAGAACAAAAATCACACCCTACTTGGGTTTTATCCCATACATGGGTTAACTAATTCCATGCACAAGCTCATTTTAATGTTCTGCAACGTCTTGGTCTCCTGTCTACCTTTCCCAAATAGAAAATCAATAGAAAATAACCACTCTGATAACACCTTTTAACATCCCCAACCTAGAATCCACTAACCGGTGCCCCGAGTCAGGTGTCCACATGACCTTAAGCATGCCACTTTTAATGCCGTAGGTTTCTGACTAGTTATGAGGATCTAATAGAACACATATGGAGACTATACCCTCTTGATAAAAGTGAGCCACATATGTTAATTATGAAATAATTTAATTAATAAATAGTAAAAAAATAAACATTAATTACCAACCATTTTCACAATGATGGGTAAATCTGACAAACAAACAGAGAAATATACCATGTCATGTCAAATAATATCAAGTGTAAGAAAAAAAAAATACTAACTGAATAATTCCCAAATAGGTCTTGTATCCATGTTTGGATCCCCCATCCATGCACATTCCTAAGCCCCAAATCAACAATCTAGTATAGGGAACTTTCTATTTCCCTGACCTCAACCATGAAGTCTTCTTGGGTACCCAATAGCGGTAGAAAAGGGTTTGAGTACAACTCAGTAGGCCACCACCAACACTGTGTAGAAAATATACATTATAAAAAAGTAGTTTAGAAATATACTAAATTAATAACATGATAAAAGGAAGATAAATCAGGTCATGTTAGTTAACTATATTCACATAAATCATTTTAATCATTCATTCCTTGAGTTAGATATTTTCATAAATTACACTATGGTCTATGTGGGCCAAAAAATATGCATAAAGGGCTAATTAAAGATCGTTATTTCACTAGGGATACATTTTACAATCAATTACATCACACATTCCTTGGAGACTCGGTCTAGGTAGTCAAATCGAGTACAACCGTTAGGGGCATAGAGCCTCAGTCAAACTCCCAAAATCATATGTTATATTGGTGGGGTTTAGAGCCTTATTCGCAACCAATAAATGTGTGTAGAACATCATGTAAATACCCCACATACCATTAAGACATGTGCAGACACTTCTTTAATCATTTACCTTATATGAAAAATCAAAAATAATATTCATTGAATGCATATAACATTTACACTTATCTGTTGAACCAATAGATAAATCATCTTCCTTCCATAACCAATTAACATATTTTCCATTTAAAATTCATCACTCATTAACCCATTAACATTATTCCAAACCCCCCTTATTCCCTTTCATCAATTATACATAATTACATCAACTTAATTTCACAATTTACATCAACAAATGAAATTTAAAACCCATTTATTTTCACCCAAAAATATGTGATAACATGATAAACATAACAATAATAGGTTTATCTAATAGACCTTTTAAATTAAAATTCACTTACCCAAATCCATTCTCATGAATATGGTACACCCCATGGTTGTCCCCTTTCCCAATCTAGTCAACCTCAATGCATCCCACATAGATCATGTGGGGTTTTAATTCAGCATTTTCGCAGCCAATTTATCATTCATACCATGGGAATAAAAAGGAAAACAAGGAGGTACCAATAACACAACTAAATATGGATATTAGAATACAAATATTATGGTATATAACTTGTAGACCACCTACAATGATTCTAGAGACAACCACACAATCAACTTTATACTTTCACTCAAACAAAATTACCCATTAATGGCTCAACTTAGAATCCCCTGGAAAAGATATTTTTATTTATTTAGGAGAATATGATAGATTCTAGAAGCTATAATCTTGAAATTAGATAACAGATAAGTTTTAGACTTGGCCAGAACATTGTTCCCACCCCAATAGTGCTCCAAATGTAATAGAAATAAATGAGATCAACCCTTTAAAATTTTCGAAGGAAACTCTCATCACCCTTGGATACTGTAGGATAAATGATGAAGAAACATGAGCAAGGTTTCATAAATCCCAAGGGATAAAAAGGTAAAATCCCACATTTTTAAAGGGGTGAATGGGTTGGTCTTGCGGTTAGAGAAATAGTGTTCCATCCATGTGACATTCTCTATCCATGAGCGGCCCAATGTCATTCAGTCTCTTGGGGAGCCCACACAGTATGAAAAACCATGTGATGATCGTGCAAGATGGATTTGGCTAAACCAAAATTATTTCTTCTACCCCTTTCAAGATTTCCTAAACTATTCACCCCACCTCTATGAAAAAATTATTAGGGTTAATGGTTATAACTAACCATGGTCCAACCATTCCACATGTATTAGATGGCCACTTTCTGCACTATTCTGTGTATTGAACCCCCAAAACACACCAGAGTCACCTCATACACCTATTAATAATATCCTTAAATAGTATTTATTTATTTAAACCAAAATTTAAATAGGGATACACCTCACAAAATTTTGGTATAATACACATGTCATAAGAATTGATCCCTATAAATAGAATATAGAAAATACATCCAAACTAACTCATGATAGGTTCATTTCATTAAGCATATCCAATAATTACCAGAACATCCTCAAACCAAAAACTCAACATAATCTTCGGATTATTTATCCTTTAATTTCCATTAATATTTATGGATTCCCAATTTTTTGAACAACATTGAAGCATCTTGACGTAACTCTTAATGGCCTCCAATTACCATTCAACTTTATGATGTTGAACATGAAAATGTGAGACATTAATATTTGATTGGTATAAACATAAAAGATTTTATTGGTTGGAAAACATGTAAATATTATATTCGGTAACCCCCAATATCCCTAAATTCGTACCCAGTTATAGATTAAAACATTTCTCCCAATTTTGTGATCCCTACTCATTCAATTTCCAGAGGCAGCAATTGAAATCAACTAGCCTGTAGGATCTATTCATGGTTAGTGTTATTTTTGAAGATTTTATTCAAGAACCTTACCCACAATATTCCCTGATCAAACTATTAAATCATTGTGTAATTATGAATTCCCAATGATCTGGTAATAAATAAAAAACAAGAAAAAATATGTAACAAAAAAAACCCATCAAAATCATTCAGACTCAATATGAGATCCGATGAATGAACAAATCCTATCTTCGATACTTTTTCAACCATTTCATGATTTCTATGAACCTCATCATAATCAAAACTAGTTGTGTATGAACATTTATCTTGATCCTAAAGTAGAAAAACCCTCAGATTCATATTCCCCGCCCTAATTTAAAGTGTCACTAATAGATTTGTTTTCTTCCAATCATTTTTGAGCATCGAGCCACTTTGAACTCAGGTCACACTCTTAAATATCAATGCATCAAATTTCCATTTGGTTTGAAACAACATTATTTTTCACAACACCCATGATGACTTGGTATAGAGCATTACTCTTATGCGCTTTTAGCCATCCTACGAGCTTCATCACTGTCAACTTTAATTTCTATTCAGAATCAATCTTTCTCTATACATGTTATCTTTGTGGATGATGTGCGGCCATTTTTAAGATATAGTTTCTAATGGTTACTATAAACCTTTGGGTGTGGTCACTTGAGGCTTTGTAAGGTATGTGAGAGAAAATTGGAATGGTAAGTTTTCCCTGCCTCATAAATATTCACTAATGTGACCACCACCATCATCATCATAATCATCAAGAATTTTATTAAAAATGGGGGGGCAAAAAGAAAAAGAAAAGAAAAAACCACCCCACCCTTCACCGCACACCATGAAATCAAGGAGGACTAAAGTGGTGAAGCTCGAGGGCATCTCCAATAATGAGATTGACCCCCTTCACCTTCAAACTACCCATAATATGCAGACAGAAATTCAACAAGTCATCATACTCCAACGAGACCAAGTGATCTGCCACCGTGTTCCCCTCCCTCAAGTTTTGAAGGACCTGAGTTCTGTGGTTTATAAGGCTATTGCATTTTCTAATAACATAGTAGATGGACCAAGGAGAAATTCCCTCTCCTTTCAAAGTGTTGTGAACAATCAGCGAGTCTATTTCCACTTCTGAAATCTCCATCCCCTTTTGCTCACATAATCTGAGCCCAGTGAGAATAGCAGAAGCCTCTTCTTGAAGAGATGAGCCATGACCAAGCCAGACTCAGAAAGCCAAAATAACTGCCCCCTTGCTATCACGCACCACCCCTCCACCACGCATCTCTCCAATGACACATGAACAATATGTATTCAATTTCAACCCATACATGTGGGGTTTCCAGCAGACCCAATTTCCTGAAATGCGAGTGGATGAAGGAGTGGCATATGAGCTGTCTTTGAAGAGGAGTAGAGTGGGAGCCTCCTTCTAGTTTCTCACCACCTTTTCCATGTTGATAAGAAAATTTCGAGCCCACACAATAATGGCCCGAGCTGAAATGGATGATCCTTCAAAAATAACTATGTTCCTCACCCACCACCTCACCCAACACCCAGCATGAAGAACGACAGAGTGAGCCAACTGTTCAGGACCTCCCTCCCCTGATCTGAGATACCATCTATGAAGAAAGGGAAGGTTGTCCACAACAGAGGAAGAGACTGCTGTGAACTCCCCAAGAATCTTCCACACATCCAACACCCATTATCTATCAAAGAGACGATGATCCGTGGACTCCACACACGAAGCCTTACAGCAGATGCACTTAGAAGCATAGAGAATACCGCACCATTGGATATTTTCGTCTGTCAGAACCGCCTTGTTCCAGATCCTCCAGGTGAGAAAGTTGAACTTGGTGGGCACACTCCGCACCCAAATAATCTCATACCACCTGTGCGAGTCTCCTTTCTCAAAGAAGATACACCTAAAATCCTTAGATGAAAATAAACCGAAGGAGGTGGAGGTGAAAATACACTTATCGGGCTTGTAATTCATCTCGACGAGCTTGAAGAAGTTTTGTTGCTCCCTATCTAGAGTCTCCTTAATAAAGGAAGGGAAGAGATATTCTTCCCTAAAGAAAATATCCATGAAAGGGCACCCTGAAATCTGAGAACAACGTTGCACCAGTTCTGGTGCCATAAGGACATGTCACCCCTCCCAACGATCCAACAGGAATGTGGTCGAACGGGTGAGACAAGAGGTCCGATGATCGACCAGAGAGACGAAGGGTGGCCCTCTATATTGTCGTGAATCCCCAAGGAATAGCTGTTCATGGTGTTCCCCCAAATCCAATGACATTATAGAACACTCCATTCAAGCTTAGTGTGCATGAAGGAGAGGGTCTCCTCCAAACTACGCACGTTAATACCACCCTCACGCACCGGCTTCGCCATCCTTCTCGAAGAGACCCAATGTCTCTTACCCTCAGCCTGCGGGTCCAAAATGAACTGGGAAAGTATTTTATCTATATTTATGATGACACCTTTAGGGAACCGGATAGAGGAGAGTCCATGCACCCGAGAGGCCACGAGAACACTGTTAACGAGAGCGATCTGAACACTGAAAGAAAAAAGCTTATTTTTCCAGTTGAGCACTCTGTCTGTGATCTTGGAGAGGAGGGGGTCGTAGTCACATATTCGCAGCCTGTATGGCGAGATGGGGGCCCCATGATAATCCAATGGAGTTGTAACCTTTTGCATGCCCAGGACATTGGCGAGAGAAATAACCCACCTAGAAAGATGCTTGTTAGAAAGAAAGAACTTACTCTTACCCTTGTTAATGATCTGCCCACTTCAGTGATATTACTCCTCCAAAACCTTGATCAAGCCACGAATGGATTTTATCATAGCATTCAAGAAAATAGTAGTATCATCGACGAACATGAGATGGGATTTCGTCGGCACATTCATATGACGTCGATACGGGAGGATGTCCTTCTGTCTAGAGCTTCTAGGAATCAGCTGGCTCAGGACGTCCTGGATCAGAATAAACAGACTCGGTGAGATGGGGTCACCCTACCGGAGGCCCCGAGTGGATTTGAAAAATCCATAGGATTTCCCCGTGAATGTCACTGACATCCATGAGAGGATGATGCAGCAAAACAGGATATTAATGATCTGAGATTTGAGACCCATACTTGCCAAAAATTTATTGATGAATCCCCATTCAACCCGGTTATAAGCCTTGTTCATATCATGTTTAATAATCAAGTTAGAGCCACGAGACTTGACATTGATGTCGCTGAGCATCTCTTGCACCAGGGCGATGGCATCCTGGATCGATCGGCCTTCGATGAACCCATGTTGTTCCATCGACACCCACGGTGGCAAGAGACTCACCAACCTAGTGTTCAGAATAGTAGCCAGAACTTTATACGGGGTATTACACATACTGATCGGATAATAATAGGTGATATCAGTCGGGTTTTTATTCTTCAGAAGGAGAAAAATAGTGCTGGAACTTGAAACACGAGGCAAACTACCCTCTCAAAAAAAATTCTTGGATGAAAGCAACAATATCCTCCTTCACAATATCCCACAATGACCTAAAAAAAGAACCTAGGAACCCATCTGGCCCCGTGGCACTATCCGTATTTAGATGCATGAGTGAGCCTTTGATCTCTTGTTCGCCTGGAATCCCCTCCATGGCTTCATTGTACTAAACAGTAGCTAAGTGGGGAATCACATCAAATATGTTTGTATGCTCTGTTGGATATCCATTAGGCAGGCAGGAGTTTGGACCAGCCTGGAGGTCGGAGAAAAATTGGAAGGCCATGCTACCAACCACATCCTTGTCCTCTGTGAAAGAGTCGTCTTCCATCATGATATTAGGTTTGATCATCCTATTCCTCTCATTAATGCATGCATGGAAAAAATACGAATTCCAATCACATTCTTTCAACCATTTGATCCTGGACCCATCTCTGGAATGTCGCTCCTACTTCAAGATCATGTCTGCCAGCATATATTTCCTCTCCGTGAGATCCTCATAGATCCTGACATCCCACTCCTCCTCCAAGCGGCCTTCAAGGAGTTCAACATCGCGTATGGTAGCCTTAGTCTCCCCTTGTTGCTTTGGAACATCTTTCGCCCACGTATGAAGATTAAGTTTCAGGAGCTACAATTTGCAGTGCAACGAGACCCACTTGTTACCTTGTGGGGGGCTCTCCCAAACGGATCTGACGAGGTCATGGTAACCTAGAACATCATCCCAAAACTGGATAAACATGAAACGATCATGGTGAGCTTGCGAAGTGGCCAGAGAGACAAGAAGGGAGGAATGGTCAAAAATACCCCAGACCAAATGAGTATCCTTGGAACTAGAGAAAGAAACAATGGCCTACATATTAGCCAGGCAGTGATCGAGACACGCCCATGAGCGGTAGAGACCCCGTTGGTCGTTGCACCACATGAACTTGTCGCCAACGAAGACGAGGTTTGAGAGGCCCAACGATGCCATGAAACAAATGAAATCAAGGATGTCTTTCCGTGGAAAAGGACACCTACCCTGCCATCACTCGGATCTGCCACAACATTGAAATCACCCCTAACGATCCATGGTTTCGGCCCTGGATCGAACCCATGGAGCTCCTCCCATAACTCACTTCTAAGGTGTTTATCACAGCTCCCATAAATGAAACTCACAAATAAGGATACAGGCCCTCGATTCACCCTGACAATTATAAATTGATCACCTTTATCATTTAATTATCTTCTTTTATATCAATGGAATTACATTCAATTTAAAAAAAATCAGCATAAGAACAAATCTTTATAATCAACAAATATAAGACCAAACAAAATTGAGTATATATGATAGTGTAAGATAAATGTAAATGATTAAATAATTGGAAGGGTAGTGACATAAACTAAAAAAAATAGGAATGTGGGATTATTATTTGAAAGGAATGAAAAAACTAAAACTAAAAATGTTATTTACTATAGGATTAAATACCATGTAGTTCTACGTTTATAGTATTTTACAAGACTCACATAATTTCTTATCAACATCACTCAGTGGTTGTTGTTTCCTATGTAGGAACCACCATAGTGGTTTCTCCCATTTATTTTTTTGTAGTAAATTAATAATTTGGGAATATAGATAGCTAACAAAACATATAAGACACTAATCATATGAAATGTACCCCAAGAAACACCGTTTAATGAAAAATGTCTGCTTAATTAATTATCATAGTAGAGAATATTAAAAAAATGTAAAATACCTTAGCTATTTTAATAAATATACACTCTGATGTAAAATAAGGGACTCCCTAAAGATCTTCCATGAACCCATTAAGCTAATTAATTGAAAACAAATCAAAAAACTCACCCTTGGGTGGTATAATATCCATTTGTACGTTGATAATAGATTTAGTAGGTTTGTAATTTTCATGAAGTCATATAGGTTTATTAGAAGATCCTATGGATATAAGATGATCCTTTTATCTTCTTACCTTACTTACAAGATCTAAACTATCTAAATTAGGGGAAGAAATAGATGAGTATTGGAGTGTAAAATTAAATAAGAGGGTATTCAATTGGAATTTTAATTAATTTTTACATATTCAAAAACAATTCATAATCCTCTTACAATTTTATATCATCATCAATAATAATATCCAATACAAATGTTTGAATTCAACATGTAATGGAATGTTTTAAAAATTATCAAAATACATCCATATCAAAATCCATTAAAACATCCAATAAGAAAATTCTATTAGAAACATTAATTTTCACTACTGGTTGTGTGTGCTTCCTTGTCCATAATGAAATAATAATAGAACTCAACAATTTCAATAGAGTGAATACACTCCGTTAATTTTTATTCTATGACATCAATATCTTTTATATTTTCCAAGGAATTTGAAATAATAAAATCACATTGAGTGTTTTTCATACAGTCACTATCATTAAATTTTTCTTTCAAAGAAAGTATCCCAAGAATTAATCCATTAAAAATTATTTTTAATATGTTTTTAGAAAGATTTTTCTATGAAATTAATATGTTAATAAGGAACCTTCTAACCAGAGTAAATGATTCATGCTTCCTTTTGTAAGTATTAAGAAACATTTTTTAGAATTATTTATCCATAAACAAAGATTAGTATATAATTTATCATTTTATTTAACTTTTTATTATTTGTTTACTAATTTATTATTTTTTTTATAAGTTTTGAAAAAACCAGAGACAGTCACACCAAAATTTCCCAAACAACGATGATAAAATTTTGATGATCATGGTAATTAATTAATGATAAAAAATTAAAATTAAAATTATCATACACATTACTATATATTGGTAAGTAGGGTCAATCCACATGAAACGCAAGTGAGATGATCTAAGGTCTTATTTAATGTTATTGAGTAATGTAAACTTGAACTAGAATGGTTAAAGATGTATGTGAATAGTTTTGGAGAATTATTCATAAAGATAGATTGAGGTGTGTGAGAGGTTCTAGTAGAGTTAAACATATTATATTTTAATAATCAGGAGCATGATAATTAGTAACTATGATAAATCAATTGAATAGTAGTTATTAACTAAGGATGGTAATGAAAAATATGAAATCAAAAGAACTATAAAACTATACATTCATAAAAAATGAAATATTATTCATTGGTAAATATTCATTTAACTAGTCATGTGATTCTATATCACAACTTTTAAACTTATTAAATTAATTCAAAATAGTTTTTAGATCACATTTATCCTCAAAATACATAAAAATGAATTGAAAGAATAAAAAACATGAAGAATGAGTTGTTAAAATCATGGGTAAGAAAACATAGAATAAAATTATTAATCATGTTATGAAAAAAAATCCGTCTATTAATTACTTACATCGATTGTTTTCAATAGAAGTGGAATTAAAATGAAATATGAATCATGGTATAGTATTAATAAAGGAAAAAAGGTTAAGATTCTTCTTTATCATGTTAGAATATATCTCTACCCTGCTTCATCTGTAACATTCACTCTCATAGTGAATCTCTTTCTCATGCTTCTAAATATTTCCCTCCTGTTATCCTATGGAAGAGAAGGGTTATCAATCAATTTTCACAATTTCTTAATGTCCACTAAAATTTGAATCATTGAATTTTAAGTTTCATTCTTTATAAATTGTTCACAGTCTTAAATCACCAACTTAGACTAGTCCTTACATCAATAGGATCCAAGTGGAATTTTTAACTAATGAAAATCTTCTGATTGTGATACGAAATTATAGTTTTTAAAATAATTTAACAAAAACACATAAAATTATATCTGGTAGTAAGAAAAATTAATTTGGACAGAACATAGTCTATCATCACTTCTTTGAAAATAGTTAATAATTAAAAGAATCTATAAAAATAGATAACTCATCCTTATATTGTGATACCATATCTTTGAATTATGTTGATATAACTCTTAGTAGACTCAAGTTAAAATCCCCTACAAGTTGTTTACCTATTAATAGTGATAAAAATAATTGTGTTTGTATGATGTTAGAAGATCTTCTTGGTTGGAAAATATATTAATCTTTGTATCGGAAACACAAAAATATCCTTACATCCCTACTCAATCTCAATTCAAAAAATGCCTTCTACTTTGGAGATCCCAACACACTCAATTTTCATAGGCATGTATCGAAATCAATTTTATTGTATGATTGGATCATTTTTAGTGTTATTATTAAGGAATTAAATCAAGAACACTACTTGAAATTTTTCTTTCCGAAACTACAGCAAAATTAAGGAAGAATGAATCCTAGTTAAACATTAAACCAACAAAAATAGAAACCAGACATTATAATTATTTACCCCACCAAATCAAATAATCAATCCTAGCTCTTTTCATTCACCCACTTACTTCATTGATTCATGTTGAACAATTTTATAACATCAATAAACATAAATAATATCCACTCCGACTGGAAGATACCATTTATCGTGACATTGATGAAAATGAACCCTCTTAGTCATCTTCCCCGGTATAACTTGTTTAATAGAAATAAAGTGATATCGACAACCTAAGTCATTTCTAAAGTCAATATCGCATATTTTAGTGTTGTGGATGGAGTTTTATTCTTCCATTCATGATTGGGAATCAATATAATTTGACCTTGAATAATACTCTTCAATATCAATGCATCCAATTCCCATTTGGATAGATAATTATTTATTTTTTCAAAACATCATTATGCTTTCATCGAGAGATTCATTCTTGAGCTCATTGAGTCTTCTTACATGCCTCTACATTGTAAAATGTAATTTATAATCATGGTTAATCCTTCTACCTAAACATTCAATTCATTAATGGTGTATGAGGTATTGTATGTTGCGTCTTTCTCCTACAGTAACATTAAAATTTCCATTATAGTCACTTGAATATTTTAATGGTAGGTAGGAGAAAACAAGAATGATATATTCTCCCAACCTCATGAATGATCAATGATGTGAATGTAGTCCTTCATGTTGTTGGTTTAAAAATTAATGCACATAGTCCCTTGACCCACAACATCATGCATGTAATCACCTCTTCCTAAAAAATTCCACTCTTTTGTCTGTGAAAATACAAAATTAAACAAATTAAATATAAAATAAATTTGAAAACATTATTCCAATAATTGATTTCAAAATGAAAACATGGATAAATGAAATAAAATATATAAATTTTAAAGATACAATTCCAGAAATAATAATTCCATTGAATTAAACCCAAATTTTAATCAAAACATGATTACTAAAATAAGAACATGGCATTTTGAATTTTTAATACCCAAATTATGAATTCTTCCATAAATTTTGGAATTAATATTTCCAATCATATTAAGAAAAAAATAACATGATATTGTTGTTAAAATACAAGGGAAATAAAATTTATCAGCATTAATCATTTTAAGAGTACAAATTAAATTTTCACTCAAATTTTCATTGAATTCCAATTTTCACCTAAAAATGAATAGATTTTATAAATCGCGGATTGAGACACTATTCATCTACAAAATCAAAATTATTTCACTTAAATGATGTGGTAAATATGTAACAATAATTTGATATTATATATCTAATTTTAATTTTTGGTTTACACTTAGTTGGTTAACTATAATAGTTATGTTACTAGAGAAAAACTTTTATATAATCCATATGATGGAATAAGGAAAGATGTTGTCAACCAATCTATCTATATAACTAAAATGATGGTTAACCTAATTAGATATGTATTGATATGAACACAAAATTGCACTCAAATTTTATTTACATATGGATCTTATAAAACTAAAAAATATTATATAAGTGGTAATTATTTTATTGGAATTATATTTGATAAATATCCTTATTAAATATTTGTAAAACATGATATTTATATAAAAAATAATTCAATTATAGATCTTGTTAATAAAAAATAAATTTCCATATAATTATTTAAGATCATTTATTAAATAAAAAAAAATTCTCCTCATTAGAATCAATACATGAGAAATTTTCTAAAACAATAATAGAATTATAATTTTTAGAGTAATTTCTTCTTGATAAGGCATCTGTTGATGAATCCCTAGAAGGAAGGAAATATTATAATTATTATTATTATTATTATTATTATTCCCTTGTTATATCTATAATTATATTTTTACTCATGTATCCAATGTTGTAGTAGTAAAATGAAAACATGTGTTCATATGCTATGATTAATAACTTGAAGAGGATCTATTAGGAACAAGTAAAGAATATAAGGACCCATCCTTAAAAATTATATAATCTGGAGTTTTACGTTAATAATTCATTATATTAAATTTTAAGAACATTATATTTTATAGTTTTAGAGAATTAGGCCATCACCCTAAAATGAATAAATATTACAACAAAAAGTGGAAACTTTACCTTAGTATCGATTTTTATGCAAAACAAAACATTTATGACATAACATATTTTATTTTACTAACACATCTTCACAATTTTTCTATTGACATCATCCTTTCCTATAATCATCCTTAAACCCTATAAAAATCATTTTAGAACATGTAATTATCACAATAATCTTAGTAAGGGACATGAGAAGAAACAAATAAACCCATTAGTTCATGAGTAATAATAAAAAAAAAATTTGTTTTTCAAAAATAAACTTTGGGATAAAAATTATCATTTTATTAAAATGGAATTAACATTATGGGTGAATATTTTCCTAAAAAATGTTATAAAAATAATAAAGGAAAAAAAATAAAACTCTCAAGGTTCCCTTTCAATCATGAGAAACATAAGAAAACTTTTTAAAAAAAATTGATATATATTTTACACTTATGAATTATCATATAATTTCCTTTAAAAATATTATTATTAAATTACCTTATGAAATAATATAAAGTAGAGATAAATTATGTAGGTAAATTGGGAAATAATAGGACCACCCATCATCATAAGAAATTCCAATGATCCATAACATAATAATAAAAAATGAAATATTGTATACTTATAAAAAATTTCTTTACACCCTTAATAAAAACATTTCTAGATAACAAAATACTGATACCATTTGAGACCCTTCATGGGATTACATAAAATAGAGGGAAATTGGTTTTTTTCTTTGAATTAATAATTGAATATTATAAAGTAATTCCAACATCACATAATGGTTATGGCATCAATAAATAATATTGTTTCTATATATGTTAAAAGATAACATTGTTGTTCTAATTTTGTAAAAATAGACAATATTAAATATTAAAAAAATAATCAATTTGAAAACTTATAAAAGAAAGTAAAAAGTGGGATGAAATTTAATATATAATTCATATAAATATACCGATGAAATAATTTAAATAATATAGACATGGAATAAAAAAATTTACAAAATAAACTTTTAAAATATATAAAATGACTTTTTTAATGTGAATTTTTCCTCACCTGAAGTATGACTCTTCATGTTGGTTATTTATCTTTTAGAATGAAAAATTATGATAATTTTTAGATTTATTAAGAATTATTTTCAATTTTATTATTCCTTTTTTTAACTTATTATATACAATTACTTAATAAATTATGTTCACATTAGATGTTTTGAAGATATTCGGCTCATATGTACTAAATAACTTGAGTAGGTTGAATATGGTGAAAGATGTAATTTTTTTCATCTATTTTTTAATAATAATGAAACAATTATCAATTTTATAAAAACATATACATTTAAAAGTAATCAAAAATAATGGATATGAAAAACGAATAACATTACAATCAGGGAGGTTGTAGGTCACACATATGCATGAGTACCAAATAATTATTTCAATGATCATGATGGAATGAAGAAAAGTGGTATTTTATCATTACAAAATGATTATTCTATAAGAAATATAATGTAATTATTTTAATTATACTTATATATATAATTTTCTCTATGTGGTTATGAAGAATGAATCACATCACTTCTTGGAGGTGGCAATCCACACGTATGGACAAATGACGATTTCATGTTTCAATGGATGGAATGGTAGGAAAATAAAATATATGTTGTCATTATATGATAGTTATTATGTCATTAATATCATATATATATATTAAAACCATCATTCAAACAACATGTGAGATGGAATGATGGAAAATAAATTATATAGGTTTGTAAAGAGGTAGTCCATCATACACATCTTCCATACAGACGAACGACAGTTTCATTTAAAATTTAATGGAAGAGGAGATTGATATAGTTAATAAAATTAACATAAAAACATATCAGTATATGTAATATTCCAGTGTTATAAATTCATAATGGTTAAATAACATTTGAAGGAGGTAGAAGGAGAAATGAAACTAAAACATTTTACTAAAGACTATACCTCCTCTTTAGACAACTTCATTCATTTATACCCTAAACTATACAAGGTTGGTATTATATCCAAAAAAGACCTCCAGAAGGTGGGTATATATTTCAGGAAGGTTTTTGGTATGTTATTATCCAAAATAAAAGGATTTTTATCAGTTAAAAAAAGGAGAGTATGCAGCCATTTATAAATGAAGGGAGGGGAATTATTAGAATTAATTAAAATACTAAATTAATATAAATTAATTTTTAAATAAAAAATGGATAAAATTATATAATTTGAAAATATGGTGATTATGGGTTGAAATCATATCATCCAATAAAATCTGTACATGTTTAGATTTGTCTTTTACCCTAATCGCTTTGTTTTAATGCGTGTTAATCATTTTTGGCAAAGACCATAATAACAATGTTTTTACTCATTATGCGTCAAGATAGTTACAATAAAAAGAAAATTTGTACATAAATGTACCATAATTGATATTATTTAAGATACACTAATCATTTTTCTAGTTATGAATTTTTTATGAATTTTAATTCATTTAATAAAATATTATTATTTTTTAAATTACTTGAATGTCTTTTTTGGAACTATTCATTTAATTTTACATTGAAAACAACATGAAAATAATTGAATTAAAATTTAATTAACCAACCCCTATATAATATGTTATTTTAATTTATATAATTCATGGGGCACAATGATTAATTCAAATTATATTAATTTTAACATTTTTAAAATAATTTATTTTATTTTTCTATTTATTGATTAAATGTTGTGTCTACATTACATAAGCATTGAAAGGAACTATTTTATCACAAAAATATTAAGTAAATTAAAATGATAAATAAAATAAATTAATATTTCAAATGAAAATTTATAACATTACACAATTTGTTCTCATCTCTATCACAAAATATTATTTATATAAAAACCATGAATATGACATTTTTTACATTATCTTTCTCTTAAATATTTTAATGGTAAAATCATATAAATATGATAGAATATTTATATATTTTCAAAAAAGGGTTGTAAATGACCGAAAATACTCATCCAATAGGATAAAATAATGTTTTAGGGTCATTTTTTATTTCATGTCATAATATTTATAACTACAATTAATAAATTTACCCTTATAGTGGTGATAATTATTTACTAAGGTTACTATACATAAAGACAAAAAATAAAAGGGTTGTATTTAGCATATAAGAAATTCATGATTCTAAATATAGAATATATTTTTAAATATTTAATTTTTATAAGTGGAAAAAACTAATTGATGATTAAAATGAAGAATGCAGTGAAAAATAATTTTTTCAGAAAAATGAATTTTTAAGCATAAAAATGTATGTATACAAAATTCAACCGTAAAATTGATTCCATTGAACATAATTATATTATCAATAATATAATTTTACTAATTTTACTTTTAATTAATTTTTTCAGAGGGATATTTAAAATGCATAAATCAAAAATACAAATTAAAAAAATAATTATTTTTTACTATTCTCTAGAAAATGAATATTTTCAGAAAACAAAATTGACCCTAATATAATTTTGAAATAATGATTTAAAAAATAATATATTTTTTATTAAATAAAATATATATATTTTATAGAAGTCAATTATAATATTCTCTCATAAAAAAAATAAAACCAATTTTTTAATAAATCATATTTTTTGAAGAATAAAATGACATTACTAAAAATTGAGTGATGATTTACAAAGGATTAATCAATAAATTTTTAACAACTCAACTATCAATATATATATATATATATTTGTATCATTTAAGAAATAATATTTATGGTCGAGTGTAATTATTTTAATTATAATTATATAATAATATTTATCACATAAAGAAAAATATATTGATAAATATATATATATGTATAATGATATCAACATAATTTTTTTTAAATTACATAAATAGTAACAAAAAATATATAAGAATATAGAAATAATGGTCTTTAAAAAAATAATCTTAAATAAAGATATTCAATGGTAAAAAGGAAATATAATAATGATATATATTGATAAATATAAATAGTATATTATTAGGAAATAAACATAAATTTACCGATTTAAAATTGATAGTGATATAATAATTATAACAAGATATGAAAATTTAAGATAAATATATATACATATATACACACTCAACTCTGCCTTTGTGTTTTACTGGATTGACCTTTGGGATTGTTGTGGTGATTCTTCAATTGGTGGTTATCATGGATTTTGCAGTTTTTTGTTTGGAGGCTGTTCTGTGGCGTCATTGTTTTCCAGCTGATAGCTCTCACTAGCGGTCTAGTGTGGATGAGGTTTAGTGCAGGTCCGTGCATGTGACGTGAGGTGGCTCATCAATAGAGATGGTTATGATAGTTTTCTGTTTCAATGTTTAAATTTTAAATTTGAATGTTTTACATGGTTCTCAATGTGTGGTGCTATCGATAGTGACGCAGCTTGGAGTGGATGAATGGGATGTGAAAATGTTTAGAATGGCACTTTTTTGTTTGATAGTTTTACTTTGTTCTAATGATTTTAGTTTAAATTTTGAGATATATTTGACTTGAATTATGTTTTGAAATTTGCAATATTTAGTTATCTGTGAGGTTAGCAGTCAACCTTAATGTGGATTTGGAAAATATAAAAAAAAATTGGAGTAATAATTATATTAGGATTAATAAATTTTAATATATACATACATATATATAATTTTGAGAAAATATAAATATATAGACATATATATATATATTATTCAATGAAAAAAATTGAACAAATCAAAGGAAAAAATAGAAAATAAATAAACCACAAAATAAGGGTGATGCATTAACTTACTTATACAAAGTGAAAGGACTCTGAAACCACTTCCCCAGCTTTCACTACATCCACAACTTATTCCCCATTGTGGCATTATACCCAACACTAGAAACCACTACCACATCAATCATCTTGGAAACCAAGACACACCCAATTCATGACCACCTCTCCATATTCTTTTTCGACCCCTGTCAACATCATCACAATGTTATGAGTTTATTTATGATGCCTTCAACATCATCGGTGGAAGAGACTAACGTTGGTATATCCATGGTGGTCAGTGTAGGGAGAGATGATTTATATGAACTAGTACAATCATTATTCCATTGGTCTATCTGATCGATGTTTTTTATATAAAGCAATGGGAGGATGGACTTCATTCATTCAAAATAACTCACACATTTGAAAAAAATAAAAATAAATTAAAAATGAATGGTGTATTATTATTCTATATATTATAAAGAGAGCTTCTTTTTAGAGGGATCCCTGATCAGGATGACTGGTCTTATTTACAAATCAGGGATGACAGTATCATTAAAATATAATATATATATATATATATATATAATATTAGTTGTAATCTGGATATATAAATCAATCCATACCAATGGTTTCTCAAGAAAAAAATCCATGTTAGTCTATATATGAAAAAATGTTCTTGGTGTAGAGAGAGAGAGAGAGGAAGAATAAATTTTAGGGATTGGTTTTGTGAGAAATAAGTTTTGTATAATTCGGCTAATGGTATAATGTAAAGGGAAAATATTCGTTGAAAATTATATATTAATCACTACATAATTTTATTTAAATATATTATTAATATATATATATTGAAATTAAATTTTTAAGGAAATACATCTATTTTTTCAATTGTAATTTTACAAATCAAAATTTGATTCCATTTTTCAAAAAATGGGGTCATGTTTTAAAAACGTAAATATTTTAAATCATTAATTTTATTAGTTAATGTCATAAATTTATTGGAACATTTTATGATGTATTAAATCCTTCATGGTTATTATCTTGTGTATCATTTCATGTGGCTGTATATGTATATATATGTTACTATATTAATTTTATTATCTCATGTGATGTTCCATTTTTTAACAATCATTGATGTTTCCCTAGGTCTAAAATTATATCATGGTAATGTATTAATTGTTACGATACCAAATCTATGAATGGTATACAATGTTTTTATATCATGATATGTTGTTTTTTCAATATTGAGTGATTAGTTTTCTGTAGATATATACATATGTATGTATATGAATATATATAAATATGTTTATGTATCTATTCACTGTAATAGTTTCAAAATCAAGATAAAAACACATGTGAAAAAATGGGAAATCTCAAAATGTTTTATTAAAATTATGTGCTTTGAGTTTTTAAACATTATGAGGATACAATGAGTGAACTCAATCCTCTAAAAATGGTAGGGCCTATATAGTATCTAATTCTCCATGTTTCCACATGGTTTTATATTCTTATTCTGTGAAGGTTTTTTCGGAAAAATCACTAGTTTCTTTTTTTAGGAAATCTTTTCCCCCATATTCCCATAGTCAAAATATTTTATTTATAAAAAACTAATTTTTTTATTTCTTGGATTGTTTATTTTAATTCTAAAAGTTTTAATATTTGTAATTGATTTCAAGAAATATGTTCGTAAAATTTATTCTATATTTAGAGAAATATTTATTGTTTCATTTAAATAGAAATATGAATTTTACATTTAATTTTTTTATTAAACATTGTTTTCCATTTAAAAGAATTATTTATCATATATTTTTTTCTAGTATATACAAAAAAATTGATAATATTGTTTTAAAACCTATTAATTTTCATTTTATTGTTCTCACCCACCATTTTAAAAATGTTTTTAACAGTTTTATTGATGACTATAAGCTCCATAGTTTTTGTTATCAATTATGTATCTTTCTCATTTAATGTGAGAATGTTTTTGTCAAATTTTTATAACTCTAATATGTTGTGAGGTTTCCTCTAATCTACCAAAACATGAATAAAATGATCATCTATCTATATATATTACTGTTAAATATTTTATGAAAAAATATAAAGCATGTTTTATCAACAGATTCGAGAGGTTCATTTTGGTGCTATTACAATACGTATCATATGAAAGGTCTAGAATGCTTTGGAAATTTAGATGTTGGGGTAAGAGTTTCAGGTTTTCTATTGATGATTTACATGATTATATTGTAGGATTATCTTAATATTAGAGGTCATATGTTCTAAGGAATTTTCTTTTAAACTTCCTTGGTTTTCAGTATTGAGGATTAGATATAAAATAATTTTAGATAGAATAATTTTCAAGGATTAATTTAATATATATTTATTGAAGAAATTTCCATTTAGTATTCATATATTGGAATCAAACATATATATATATATCTATTGGTTCTTTACATAAATATAAAGTAATCATGCATTATATAATTTAAATTTTGAGGATTTAATTTATTTAAGGGGTGGAGAATGTATTGGGCCAACTATTTATGTATATATATAAATATATATATTTGTATCGTCTAAGAAATAATATTTACAGTCGGGAATAACTATTGTAAATATAATTATATAATAATATGCATCATATAAATTAAATTATATCAATATATAAATATATGTATAATGACATCAAAATAATGCATTTTTAAAATTATATAAAGAGTAGTATAAAAATTATTATGAATGGTGAACATTATGGTATTTATGATATTAATCTTAAATAAATATATTCAATTTTGAAAATAAAACCTAATAGCAATACATATTAGAAAATATAAATAAATTATTATTTTGAAATAAAAAATAATAGAAAAAATTTAAAATATATAATGATACCATAATTATAATGATATTTGAAATATTACGAAACACACACACACACAATAATATATATATTTTATACTGAGATAAATATGAAAAAGATGATTAAAAAACATAGTATAAATAAAAATAATTACATTTTCATATATAAAATTAGATTTAAATATGAATAGATAGATAAATTATAGAATTTTAGTCTCTAAAATTATAATTAATTTGTAATTTTGATTAAAAATGATTAGATATTTAAGATTCTAGTGTAAAAAGTAATGACACTATCATGATTGATAAATTATAATATATATATATTTGTGTGTGTTTACAATTTATACCTAATATATATATATATATATTATATAAAAACAACAAAATAAATCAAATAATGCCAAAGGGAAAAAAGAAAAAAAATAGGGGGTGCTACATTATGTTCCCCAAACATCGTGTGAGGCCATTGAAACTACTTCTCCAAATTCCACTACATCACCACATTATTCCCCACTAATTCCATCGAATTTTCCTCTAGCTACCACACCCTCATCGACCCTCCTAGAAACCAATACGCACTCAATCCGTGACCACCACTCCATCTCCATCTTCAACCCCCACCAAAAATCTTCTCACAAAAAAAGTATTTTTTTAAAGGTTGAACTCAGAATCAGTGAAAGAAATTAATAAGGTCGGTATTTCTATGATTGTTAGCATAGGGATTTCCAATTTATAGGAATTGGTATTGTCATTATTTCAAAGGTTCATTTAGGCTATGTTTTCAATCGATGTAGGTGGGAGGTAAGTGTATATTGAATTATAACCACATGAACATTCAGAAAATAGTAATAGAAATTAATAATTACTTTTGTATCCCTATTCCTTCAAGAGTAAGTAACACTGATTTTTTGGAGGGATCCTGGATGTAGATAAACAATCTTGTTTACAGGTCAGTGCACTAAGTATCTTTCAAATCAATAACATATATAAATATTTATAATATTAGTTTTAACTTGGATATGTAAACCATCCCATTCCCATGGTTGTTTGGGAAAAAACCATTGTTCTTCACATCTAGAAAAAATTCACTTGATGTAGAGGGGGAGAGGGATAGAGAGAGAGGGAGTAAGAAAAGAGTTTAAAATTTGACTTTAGAAGAATTAAGTCCAATATAATTTGACTAGAAACATGAGGTAAGGGGAAATTATTCTTTGAAAATTATATTTTAAACATTCCATTCTATTATTTAAAAAATTTCGTAATATAATTTTTTCAAAATCAATTTTCAAGTTAATTAATATGTTTTTAAAATTATAATTTTAAGTTGATTTCATTCTGTGAAAAAGGGGGTTGTGTTTTAAAAAACATAATGTTTTAAATATTTTTATCATTTTATATAGGAAAACTTTTTAAAAATGTTATGAAGTATAAAATCCTTTATGTTTATTATCTTTTGCATCATTTTATATATGAGTGTTTATATATATATATATATATTAATTGATTAAAATATATCATTCCATCTTATGTTCATTTTTTAATTATCATGGATGTTACCTCAAGTATAATATTATTATATGACCATGTAATAGTTTTTCTTATATAGAGTCTATGCATGTTTTACAGTGTTTTTATATAATGAGAGTTTGGTCGGTCCATAATCAATGATTTATTATATGTAGATATATATATACACTCATATATATGTAAATTTATATATATATATATATATGTATTCATTTCTGTAGTTTCAAAAGCATGGTTAAAAAATCAATTAAAAAACGAATAGGCATGTTTTATTAAAATTTGGTTCCTATACATTGTAAACCTGATGAATATACAAGGAGTGAACCCAATACTCTAAGATATGAAATCCTTATACAAGCATCAATTCTTTAATCATCACATAGTTTTACTTTCTAAGCTTATGAGATGTTTCTTAGATAAATACTTAGGTTCTTTTAATAATAAATTATTTCACCATATTCTAATAATAATATCATTTTTTTAAAAAAATTATTGGTTTTATTTTAGGTTTTATTTTTTTTAAGTAATTTTTTTAGTATCTCTATCTGAATTGAAGAAAAATTTATTTATAATATTTCCAACATTTAGAAAAATATATAGGGTTTTATTTTATGTAAAAAATATCAATTTTATATATAAACATGGTTTTGTTAAAAAAATTCCATTTTGAAATAATTATTTTACAAATATTGATTTCCAATATATTCGAATAATTGATAATATGGGTTTAAAATAATCTTCTGAGATTTTTTTGGGAACACCCTACTTTTTGAAAATGTTTTTCATAGGTTTAGTGGGTGGTAAAAGATCAATATTTTTTGGTGTACACTAAATATTTTGATCATGCTATGTTAGATAGTTTTTATCAAGTATTTATAGTTATGATATATAATAAGGTAGTTTAAAATCCCTTAAATCCTAAAAAAATAATCATTCAATATATAATTCTGTTGAATGTTTTATAAAGAATATATTTTTTTAGCATCAGATCTGAGAGTGTGAGTCCCAGGTTGTTGTAATATTTGTATTTTTTAAGAAACCTATATATATCTCTCATAATACAGTTAACCATATTCATTCTAAAAAATTCAATGGCTATGTGATAATTATAATATTGAAATAATAATATTTTTTTGGGTCATTTAATATTTTTTTTTCATGTTGTACATACTATCAAACATAATTTTTTTGTTTTAAAATGTCAATGTGTATTAAGATATTATAGATATGTGTTTTGGATGGAATTGTTTTGGTATAAGATTAAATTTGGGAAGTACGTTATTAGTTATATAATCTATATAATTTCATTCATAAACGATCATGAAATAACGAGGTCATAGTACAAATTAATTATAAATAAATAATTCATCTTCGAAACATTGTGGAAGAGATTTAATTACTTCATTGTTAATTTTACATGAATGATACGTTAACCAATATAATTAATATTTTTTGTTCTTATTATATAATCAATTCTGGGTTTAGATAAAATTACATTATAATTTCTCAAAAAAATTATCAATAATTTTTTTTCAAGAATAAAATTTAGGCAATGAATAAAATATAAACATTATAACTTCATTAAAACCAAAGAGATATTATAAAGGATAGAAAACAATTTTATTATGGAATGAAAATATATTCTAAATTTAATTTTTGAAAGTACCTAAAAGATTTTATGAAATATCATAGTGTTTCATCTTTATGTATCAATGTTATATAAATAAATTTGTTTATTTACTAATTTATTGGTATAGGATACCTATTATATAATTTTCTATTTTGAATATATAGAATATTTTTAAATTAAGATAAATTTATAGACAGATATATATGTTTAAATATAATATAAAAACTAAGAATTTATTATTTAGATAATGGAAAGTGTGATAGACTTCAACATAGTCAATTTTTTTCTACGTTAACCATTGTTAAATGATTTCTTTATTTCATTCTCTTTTTTTGAAAGAAAAAATACACATGTTGTATATTGGAAAATAAATATCATTCCTTATAATAAATAAATTTTTAAAGAAATTGGTTCTTGATTTGATACCCCAATCAATAAAATTATATTAAAATTATTTTAATGGTTGTTTTTTTAATATTTTGATAATATTGAAGTTCAAATATTTTATTTGGGTATTTATTGAAGTATCAATATGATTCATATTTATTTAGTAATATCTAATTCTCAAAATTGGATAATTTAGTAAATAAATTTATAAAAAACATTAATGTTTCATATATTTTTATGATTTAATAATTATAAATTGGAAATAAGTCAATTAGTATTACTTCTTTATTGTGAAACAATTGAATATTTGAATAAGATATTAGTTATATTTAGGTTTTAAGATACAAATTGTAGTATAAATAAACATACTGAAGCTTAAAAAAGTAAAAGAAATTTTTATTTTCAATATTTTGGGTTGATCAAAGTGTATATAAATTAGTAATTTTAATTAGTGTCCCAGGTAATTTAGATTAATTTATAATATATTAATGAGCTTAATCTCTTTATAAAATTTAATTTTAATCTTATTACCCTATTTTTTAATGTCAAAAAAATATTTCAATTCATATTATTAGGTATGAATCTTATAAAAGTTATAAGAATTTACCATTTAAGAAACAATATTTATGTAAAAAAGAAGTCATGAAGAAATTGTTATATATGGCTAGTTTAAATATTGAATGAAATAATAATAAAAATAAATATTTCTATTATGTAAACAAATTCTTTTAAATATATCATATCATTTATTATCTTAGTGGGAGGCTTCATAATTCAAATTCCATACATATTATTATTTGATAGGTTAGACACATATATTTATTTATTTTTTTCTATGCTATTTGAATCTGTTAATACGGTTAAATAACTAAAATATAAAAATGTTTCATGTAATTACATTAAGATAATATTAAAATTATTACTCATTCATGTATGTTTTTTAATATAAGAACTGAATGATAATTCCAAAATAATAGGAAAACCTATGAGTTATTCATAATTAATTGTTATCATTTAGTGTCATGTTTTATGAAAACATGTTATTATTATCATGTGTAAAGGGTTATGAAGTGAGGCAATGTTCACTCATGAGATACATGTGTGACTTATTATTTGGATTGAATCAGTTGTTTATATGATATGAAATTTCATATATAATATCATTGGCATACTCTTCCTTCTTTATTCATATAATCCCTATCACCTAAGTTTAACAAGGTACCATACATGTGAACCTTTATACAAAAATTTATTACACCTATCTTTATGTTGATATAATTAAGTTTACGTTGGGTATGATATTGACCATAAGGATTGTTTTTCTTAAATAAGGTTATATTTTTTCTTTGGTGAGATGGGAAAAATATATTTTCCATCATTTTTGTAAGAATGGGGAAGTGTTTTTTATTTAAATATATTGGTAGATAAACTACAAAATCCCTCCTGTAATAGGTCAATGGATAGTTATTTTTGTTGTGATATGGAAACCAGATTATGTGAGATATTATATTTGAATATAAGTTGTCACTTATTTGAAACTTTATCTTGTATGGTACAAATATATAATAAAAAATATATACTAAAACATCTATATATAGTAAACATTCCAATAATACTATATAATGTAGTCAAATTATTTTTAACATATATGTAACACAATTCAAACATATATTAGAAAATATTAATAGAGGAATGGAAAATACTAATGTGATCATCCAAATTAATACTTCAAAAAACTAACTACCATATATCACATCAATTATTAACATAAAATACTATCCATTAATTACACTTATAGATAACTTATATTTTTCATCCTAAAATACCAATGCTCTCTCCTGGTCTTCTCTCTCTCGAGAGCATCTTCTCCTAGGGTTTCTTCCTCTTGGCGTTGGAGCTTCCGTTGTCGGCCGTTGTTTCTTATTCTCTTTTTTTCATTGGTGCTGCTTCTGTTCACTCTGACCTTGATTTTGTGGGATTCTTCATCTACTATTTTGATCTTCCCCATCGCGCTTGACCCCATTCCTGGTCCGGCACGATGGTAATCAAGACCGATTGGGAGGTGTTGGTGGATTCTTGCAATGAAGCTCCTTCTGTCTTCTTAGTTTCGGCTTCCTCGGTTCATTCTTCTTGGGTTTCATCCCCAGTCTCTTTATTATCGTTTCTCTATGGTTATTTCATCGATTCCACTTAAATCCCTCTATTCTGGTTTCCCTTAGGGTTTTATTCCCAGTGTTCCTCCATGTCCCTCAACAGATTTGTTTCGTCATTCCCCTTCTTTGTCGTTCCTTCCTGCCCTGGCCTCTCAGTCCTTTGCTTCCTTCCAGGTCGGTCGGGTACAACAGATTCCATAGTGGTTTTGGGATGTCTATGGGGAGCGGTAAGAGTCTACGAGTGGTGTAGATGGTGGTGGATTTCTCCAATTTATTTTTCCTTGTGGTTTTCTCTTTTGATGATGGATTTGGGTCTCTATCTTTGCCGCTGGTTTTTTTAGTGGTATCAGTCACTTGAATCAGGGCTTGTTTCTTGTTCTATATATTTTGTCCAGTTTTTCTTTCTCAATGTTATCAGCAATGCGTTGTTTGTCTCTAGTTTTTTGTTGTATTTGATCCTAGTTATGATAATTGTCTTTTATGTTTTCCATGACTATATTGAGATTTCCCACCAGCCAGAGACGATGATGATGTTGATGTTTAGAGGCTTCGTGGTTGTGGCGATGGATCTTGATGAAGTGGACAACGTTGAAGGTTTCCGGTTATCTTCTCCGATGCTGAGGACTGTGACAACGATGGAACTAAAGATGGCGGATGACAGTGACCTGACCGGCCTCTTGGTTTGAGGCCCCTCCTCATGATGGATAAGATTGAGGTGGGTAAGCTCGTGGCTCGAGGGGGATAATGGAGGTTTTCCTAAAACATGATTTTTGAAACTTGAATGTTTGAATTTTTGAATTTTGAATGTGTCATGTGTGGTTTATGTGGATGCGGGGTATGTGGGAACAGGTTTGTATGGTTTTCACTTTTCCTAAAGTGTCTATTTGAAAAATAAAAAAATGGATTATGGCTAATTACACTTTTAGATATTCATTAATGTTATAGTAAAACATACAACAACACATATATGAGTGGAAAATAACACTCAATATGGTCATCCCAAGTTATGATACAACCTTACAAAACTAATATTTTCTTTGTTCAACCTCAATAAGTAATGTGTTGATAAAATTGAAATTATAACTTGTAATCATCAATTGTAATAAAATTCATGTATGTTTTATAATAAGATACCCATATCTCACCATTATCACACTAACTAAATAAATCTATAACCATATGTGTATATAAATTCATATTTATAATTATTATAATATGTAGGGGAATCATGTATTGTATCCTTTAAGAAGATACGATGAACCCAATATATAAACCCATAACTGAATCTAAGCCAAGGTTACTCATAGTTGGTATTGGATATTACACCCTATCCATATAATGTGTCACTATATGCATCCCATGATGGATTTGTTAATTCATAAACTTCACATGGGAAAGAAAGTCACATAGTCAAATAAAAATATCATAAAATAATTAAATAATATCTTATAGAAAATAAATCCTAGGTTTATTTAATCACATAGAATAAACCACAATATTATGTTGTAAAAATACCTATACAATGAGTCTCATTACAATGGAGCACATCCCGGATTGATTTCCCTTAAACCTATTATTTATCATCCACATCAATCATAGATTTATTAGAGGTAATGTTTGTAAAGGTTTTGGTGAATCATAATCAACCTCAAATATAATTTAGTGTCAGTGAATTAGAATAGTATCATTGGTATTATTAATAGCCTCAATATGGAGATATACATGAGTGTAAATGGATATATTTACATTTCACCATTAGTATCTTACCCAGAGTGATTGTTGAAGAGAAAATAATTACTCATACTTTATAATATGCCTCAAACAATATTTTTTTAGTGAATACAATAGTAAAAACTTTAGGGTATTAATAATATCTACCTCATAAAACCATTAAACTACATCAAATACAGAAATTTTTGTGAGAATGTATTTAAATAATTCACATTACTTGATTAAAAATCAATTCCCTAGGCACATGAAATATTGACATAATAAAACCCAATCAATGATAACAGTGAAAACCCAAGTTATGTTGATAATAAATCAATTTTATGTCTTAGATATATGCATGACTAGATTTTATGGAGTCATATTGAAAATAATAATTTTATGTAAAATTTTTCAAATAAAAAATAAATATTTTTATTTAAACTAATGTTTTTCTATATAATATATGGTTTGAAAATTAAATTTATAAATATAAATAATATAATTGGATAAAATTTATTTCATTTTATATTTCATAATATAAAATATATAATAGCGTGAATCTTTTTTAATTTATTCAAAAAATATTTATTCTTTGGTAAATAATTATAAGTGATAATTTTTTTAAAGTCTTACTATAAGGACCCGACCTTAAACCTTACATAATATTGAATTAAATGAAAAATTCACATTGAGGATCTTTTCAGGTTTAGAGTTTTAGAGTATTAGTACATAACTATTACATCTCAAAAGATTACAAAGTAGACACTTCTACACAGTTCCCATTTTTTTACAAAACATGAACTTTTAGAAAAAAGAGTCATGTCTAGTTCCATGTTTAAGACAACATGACTTTTCCCTAATCCCATACTTGACCCTATTCCATATTATGTCCAATGAAAATCATTTCGAAAGCATAGTATGAGCATAAAAAGCTATGTAAGGGATATAAAAAGAAGGTGAACTGTTAGTTTTTTAAAACAACAAGTAAACCATGAATACTTTAACATAAGTAATACTTTTCACCTTTATAAAGTAGTAAATACTCTTCACTTAATAAAATATCATTACTTACTATTTTTTTATCCAAAATATTACCATCAAACTTATATGAAGAACACATAACTTATGAAGGTAACTTGGGACATAAACATACATAAAAGGAATAACCATACAATCGACTTCCACAGATATCACTAAATGGAATAGCCATACGGCCGAATTTTATAACAAATGCATTGGAGGTTATAACGTAACCACCCATCCTGGTATTCACGGCACCACCCGTCATTTTGTTTAACACGTAACCACCCGTCAAATGTCCATTAACCATTATAAAATTATAACACATAAAACAATTATAACTGAATGAAAACATTTCCACATTTCGATCACAATATATTACAAAACAATATTGACATAAAAAATCCATTATCAAAACCATTTTCAATACCAAAATACATAAAAGAGTATATGATATTAGTTTTCTTTTAAAAACATTTCTGCTTATCGAGGAAGCCAAAGATCAAATAATATTCGCGGCGGCGGAAAGGTCTTTGTCACCGCCTACATTAAAAGAAACACTACTTTTTATCATTTAGTAAAACGATTTGTATAAAAAGTTTCCCTTTGAAACGTCAAGGGTGTTTATACAACGTATAAAATAAAGTCGTGTATTAAAAAAAATATGCCTCAATGAAAGAAGATTGAGACGAAGTCCCTTACCTCGTGTCTGACTTGTCTCGATCGTTATTTAATCTCTTGAATAATAAACTAAAGTTAATTTCTACCTGATTAAGAACCTTTTTCAAGTTTATTATTCCTTTTATATCACTTATTACCATGTTATACACATTATGTGATCATTTAAATTAATAATTTTTTTTATTGATATTTGGTACTTGAGTCAAAAATGAACACCTTATATTACAAGTTATCCATGTGGTCAATAGTCCATTATATCTAGAATGATATTCATTATTTAGATATCATATATATTTCTTATTTTATGAAAATAAAACATAATGATACATAGGTATATTATAATTCCAGTATAATATTATATATAATATCATTAACTCCATCCTTTATACATCCCACATAAGTCATTAACGAATCACATCACTTTGAGGGGGCGGTAGTCCGCACTTCCTCAAATGAGATTATCGTATTTACCCACTATGGAAAACATAACAGTGTGATATAAATGGAAAATACATAAGAATAAAGAAAACATAAACATAATATATATCATATATAAATATAGTACCATCATAATGGCCACCATGAGAGCTGGTAGGAGATAATCGAACAATCATCGTTTCGTGTGGTGTTAGTTTCCCATCCAGAGAAACATTATGTTCTTCATCCATTAGATGGAGGTGTGTATAACTGTATTTCGAATACTTCTCAAAACAACATCCTAGTATATTGGGGATAATAGTTTTGTTACAAAATAAAGGAATAAAAATATTTTAGGGGTTGGAGAAGTAAAATAAAAGAAAACAATTTAAAAGAAACTGTTGCCTTTAATTTGGGTAACTCACTTTGGTTTGAACCAAAGGACTTCTTGAAGTGCCTTCTACCTAAGTTAAGGATTCTGGGGTAGGAGCGGGATGTAGTTAACTTAATTGGGCAGAGTTTGGATGAGCCAAAGGGCTTGAGTGGTGTGTGGAATTGGTTAGCAGTGGTCTCCTTTTATAAGGGGGAGGAGGGGCTCTTTAGGAAAGTGTGAAAACATTACTTTATTATATAAAGATATTTGGTTTATAATTGTCAAAAAATCATTAAATATGAATATAAGATGACTCATGGTTGAAATAAAATCATCTAATAGGAATTGGACAGGTTTTGGATAATATTTTAATCATTATAATCTTATTTATTTAAATCATTTATTTTTTAGGTAAACACAACATCATTATTGTGTCATAAATAATTTAATTTATTTGTTGTCTAAAAATTATAAAAAAAATACCATGATGTAGAAAATCGTTTTAGATTTCTAATGAATTTTTATAGTTGAAAATATGACTTATATAACACCATATAAAAATTAATTACTAAAAGATATTTGTTAGTGTCAATTTTGTCTTTACATTAAATTAATTAATCTAAATTTTCATTATCACATCCAAGTAACTCAATGGGGTCCATAAATTGACTAAAAGATGCCAATGGCAGTAAATGACTCAACCAATAATGTTTGGACAAGTGTTAAGTTAATTCAGAATTATTATAATATTCTTTTTACCTTGAATTACCCTATTTACCTTTAATCGTAGTAAATAAAAGTCAAAAGTTACTATTCACCAAAAATTATTTTCATTTTATTGAACCACATTTTACTTCTTTATAACAACCATGTATGTCGGATTTTTGAAATTCAATTCAAAGAAGTGGTAAAATTTCATTTAAATGAAAAATTCAGTTTTTTAACTACCACTAAATGGTTTCACTATTCATCAAAAATTGAAGTTTTTCCAGAAAAATATCAAAAATTAAGCCTAAGCTATATTTGATATTCCAAATTCAAAAATGATGACAATTTCTCCAAATTCACAACTTAGAAGTGACATTAATTAATTTTAAAATTAATTCACGTTATCAAAACAAATAGCGTGTTTTTAAGAAACAATAACTATCAAAAGATTGATACTTGTTTATGTCCAATTTCAAATTGAAATTATTTCCAATGACCAACATTGGATTAAATGGTGAAAATATATTTTATTTTCACTTTAAACACAATTAAAAGGATAATCTAACCATATAAATAAATTATATTTAAAGGCACTTTTGAATTAAAATACAATATTTTTCACTATTCATTAAAAATGAACTTTATCGGAAAAATACCAAAAAATTACCCAATGTAATATTTGATATCCCAAATCCAAAGAAGAATTTTATTTGGTCAAATAGAACATATAAAGATGACCAAAATTTGATTTAATGAGGGTTCCCAATTAAAATGGCGGTAAATCAGCCTTTGAATGTAAATTATTTTTAAAATTAGTTTCATTCACATTTTAAGCCTCTAACATTTATTGGATAAATTTAAATACAATTAAAAAAATGTATAATCATATTATAGTTAGTTTTGTTCCTTCCCGCCAATACAACAGCTAGGAGTAAACTACCATTTAAAATAATAATATTATATTATCAGTGTGCAACGTAAGATTTCAAAGGAACTCGTTGTTGCGTATCGGGTATGCTATCGAACATAGAAGCCCTTTTAAAGTAAAATTAATATTTAATTCAAAAATATTAATAAAATAAAATGTATTATTTCTTTATTTCCCTAGGATGTTACATCCTTCCCCCCTTTTGGAAATTGCATCCTCACAATTTTTATTCACATATCAAAATAAGTGGGGGTATTTATCCCTCATTAAATTTTCAGATTCCCACATTATCTCTTAAAACATATGGTTTTTACACAAAACCTTTACCTGGTGAATTAACTCATTCTGCAACACTTTCTCTCTACGGTCAAGAATCTGGACTGGTTGTTCTTCATAAGAGAGATTCTCTTCCAACAGAACTACCTCTGGGCTCAAAACATGAGATTGATCTGGCATATACTTTCTCAACATTGAAACATGAAAAACATTGTGTACCTGGGATAAACTTGGAGGTAAAGCCACACTGTATGCAACTGATCCAACTTTTTCTAGAATTTCATAAGGTCCAATGAACCTCGGACTCAACTTTCCCTTTCTTGACAAAACACATCACACTTTTCCATGGAGAAACATTGAGAAAGACATGATCACCTACCTCAAAACAAAGACCCTTCCTCCAGTTATCTCCATAACTTCTCTATCTTCTTTGATCTATTCTCATGTGCTTCTGAATCAACTATGCTTTCTCTGCCATCTCTTCTACCAATTCTGGTCCCATCAGCTTCCTCTCACCTCCTTCATCCCAAAAAGTTGTAGTTCGACCACACTTTCCATATAATGCTTCAAATGGAGCCACCTGTATACTAGTTTGGAAAATTTTATTATAAGAAATTTCAACCAAAGAAATATATTGGCCCAACTTCCCTAATAATACAATGAACAAGAACGTAGCATATCCTCCAAGGTCTGTATTGTTCGTTCTGACTACCCATCTGATTGCAGATGAAAAGCTGTACTAAAATTTAATTCTGCACCCAACGAATTCTGAAAGCCTTTCCAAAAGTTAGAAGTAAACCTGGGATCGTGATCAGATACAATAGAGAGAGGAAATCAATGAAACCTGACTATCTCTTTAACATACAACCGAGAAAGTTGATCTGGAGACAATGTATCCCAAACAATAAGGAAATGAGAAGATTTAGTCAATCGATCAACAATAACCCAGATTTCATTATTACCTCGAGATTTCTTTGGTAATCCCACAATAAAGTCCATGGATATATTTTCCCATTTCCACTCTGGCACCGATAAATCCTGAAGCATACCTTTCGGTAACTACCGCTCAACTTTAACCTGCTGACAAGTCAAACACTTCACAGTAAAATCAGTAATATCTCTTTTCATTCTATCCCACCAGTAATACTCTCGAAGATCTCTGTCTATCTTAGTACTACTTGGATAAACTGAAAACGGAGAACTATGAGCTTCACATAACAACTCATTCTTCAACTGTGAATCACAAGTCACACATAATCTCTATAAAAACATCAAAACACAATCATTATCAATGGTAAATTCAGGCAACATACCCTTCTGAACCAATTCTACCATTTTCTGCAATACACTGTCTTATTTCTATGTTTGCTTTATTCTGTCTGGAAGAGATGATTTCACTGACAACTGATACAAAATATAAGAATTTCCTGTACCAACAACTTCTATTCCAATGTTCATCAAATCAAAAACTAAAGGATCTCATTCCAACCGTAACATGGTTAATGAAGTATTACTTTTTTAACTCAAAGAATCAACCACTTTATTTTCTTTTGTCGGATGGTAATGGATCGTGCAATCATAATCCTTGATTAATTCTAGCCATCTCCTATGTCTCATGTTCAATTCTTTTTGACTGAATATATACTTCAAACTTTTGTGATCAGTATATATTTTACACTTAACTCTATACAAATGTTGCCTCCAAATTTTTAGCGAAAAAACAAAAGTAGCTAATTCCAAATCATGTGTAGGGTAGTTAAACTCATGGGGTTTCAACTAACGTGAATCATAAGCAATTACCTGATAATTCTGCATTAAGACACAACCCAGTCTTTTCAACGAAGCATCACTATAGATAACAGACTCACAATTTCTAGATGGAAGTGACAAAACTGGAGCGTTCACCAATCTTCTTTTCAATTCCTGAAAACAATAATCACATTCTTTTGTCGAGATGAACTTAACACCTTTTCGAGTTAAATTAGTCATTGGACTATATAACTGTGAAAAATTTTCAAGGAACCTCCGGTAATAACCTTCCAAACCAAGAAAACTATGGATCTCGGTTATATTTGTTGGTCTTGGCAATTCTTCAATAACTTTTGTTTTAGTAGGATCAACCGTTATGCCATTTTTTTGAAACAATGTGACCAAGGAATGAAATTTGTTTTAACCAAAACTCACACTTGCTGAATTTACTATAAAGTTTATTTTATTTTAAGGCTTGAAAGACTACACTAAAATGACTTTCATGATCCTATTTACTTTTAAAATAAACCAAAATAACATCAATAAACAAAACCACCATTTATCACCTGAATCAACTGAGCCATCACTGCAGTAAACAGTTCAGTTCTGATTCTGACCATCTCAAGTTGCTGATTTGGAAGGTTGCCTTCCTCCTTATGTCATCCCAACATATCTGTCATGTTTCCTTTGCAGAAAACCATTATAAACATAAAAATATCTTAGGATAAGCAACATGGTTATCTGTAAATGCTATATGATTTTAATATTAACCTAAATTAAATTATGGACATATATTTAACAATACCTTATCTCCTAAAGTTTTCTAAACCAACCTATGATACCAACTATAAGGACCCGACCTCAAACCTTAAATAATATTGAATCAAATGAATAATTCACATTGAGGATCTTTTTAGGTTTAGAGTTTTATAGAATAAGGACATAACTATTACATCTCAAAATATTACAAAGTAGACACTTCTACACAGTTTCCATTTTTTTTACAAAACATGAACTCTTGAAGAAAAAGAGTCATGTATAATTCCATGTTTAAGACATCATGAATTTTCATTGATCCCATCCTTGACCCTATTCCATATTATGTCTTGTGAAAAACTCTTCAAAAACATAGGATGAGTATAAAAATCTTAGTAAGGGATACACAAAGAAGGAAAACTGTTAGTTCTTCAAAACAACAAGTAAACCATGATTACTTTAACAATAGTAATACTTTTCACCTTTATAAAGTAGTAAATACTCTTCACTGAATAAAATATCATTACTTACCATTTTTGTAACCAAAAGATTACCATAAAACCCTTACAAAAACACATAACATATAAAGGTAACTTGGGACATAAACATACTTAAATCGAATAACCATACGGTCGACTTCCACACATATCACTAAATGGAATAGCCAAACGACCGAATTCCATACCCAATGCATTAGTGGTTATAACGTAACCACCCATCCTGGTATTGATGGCACCACTCGTCATTTGGTTTATCACATAACCACCTGTCAAATGTCCATGTACCATTATAAAATCATAACACATAAAACAATTATAAAGGAAAGAAAACATTTACACATTTCAATCACAATATATTACTTAAATATATTTACATAACAAATCCATTATCAAAACCGTATTAAATACCAAAATACATAAAATAGTATATGGTATTTATTTTCTTTAAAAACATGTATTCTTTTTTAGGAAGCCAAAGATCAAATAACACTCGTGGCGTCAGAAAGTTCGTTGTCACCACTTACATTAAAAGAAACAGTCCTTTTTTTCATTTAGTAAAATTCTTTGTAGAAAAATATTTCCTTTGAAAAGTCAAGGCTGTTTATATAGCGTATAAAAAAAGTCATGTATTAAAACAAAATATGCCTCAATAAAAGGAGATTGATACGAAGTCCCTTACGTCGTGTCTGACTTGACTCGATCGTTCTTTAATCTCTTGAATAATAAACTAAAGTTAATTTCTACTTGCTTAAGAACCTTTTTAATGTTTTTTATTCCTTTTATATCACTTATTACCATGTTATAAACATTATGTAATCATTTAAGTTAATAACGTTCGTTTTGTCGACATTTGCCACTTGAGTCAAAAATGAACACCTTATATTACAAGTTGTCCATGTGGTCAATAGTCCATTATATCCATAATGATATTCATTATTTAGATATCATATATATCATATATATCCAGTATATAAATGTATTTATAATAGTACATAACATTTATAGGTATGAAATGAAATGCACCATTCATGGAGACGGTAAGCCGTACGTACGCATGAACGATACTTTCATTTCTATTTCTTATTTTAATGAAAATAAAACATAATGATAAATAGGTATATTATAATTCCAGTATAATATCATATATAATATCATTAACTCCTTCCTTTATACATCCCACATAAGGCATTAACTAATCACATCACTTTGAGGGGGCAGTAGTCTACACTTCCTCAAATGAGATTATCATATTTACCGACTATGGAACCCATAAAGGTGTGCTATAAATGGAAAATACAGAAGAATAAAGAAAATATAAACATAATATATGTCATATATAAATATAGTTCCATCATAATGGCCACCATGAGAGGCGGTAGGATATAATCGAACAATCATCGTTTCATGTGGCGTTAGTTTTCCATCCATAGAAACATTATGTTCTTCACCCATTAGATGGAGGTGTGTGTAAGTGTAGTTAGAATAATTCTCATAAAAATCCTCATATATCTAGGATACTAGTGTTGTTAGAAAATAAAGTAATAAAAAGACTTTATGGGTTGGAGAAGTAAAATAAAAGAAAACAATTTATGAGAAACTTTTACCTTTAATTTGGGTAACTCACATTGGTTTGAACCAAAGGACTTTATGAAGTGCATTATGCCTAAGGTAAGGCTTCTAAGGGGAGGAGAGGGATGTAGGGTTCTTAATTGGGTAGAGTTTTGATGAGCCAAATGGTTTGAGTGGTGTGAGGAATTGGTTATAAGTTGTCTCCTTTTATAAGGGGGAGGAGGGGATCTTTAGGAATGTGTGAAACACTATTTTATTATATAACGATATTCGGTTTTTAATGGTCCAAAAATCATTACATATGAAGATAATATGACTCATGGTTGAAATAAAATCATCCAATAGTAATTGGATAGGTTTTGGATAATATTTTAATCATTATAATCTTATTTATTTAAGTCATTTATTTATGAGGTAAACACTGCATCATTATTGTGTCATAAATAATTTAATTTATTTGTTGTCTAAAATTTATAAAAAAAATATCATGATGTAGGAAATAATTTTATATTTCCAATGAATATTTATAGTCTAAAATATGACTTATATAACACCATATAAAAATAAATTACTAAAAGTTTTTTTGTTAATGTCAATTTTGTCTTTACATTAAATTATTGAATCTAAATTGTCATTATCACACCGAAGTGGATCAATGGGGTCCCTAAATAGACCCAAAGATGACCATGGTCGTAAATGACTCAACTAATAAGTTTTGGACAATTGTTAAGGTAATTTTGAATTATTATAATATTCTTTTTACCTTGAATTACCCTATTTACCTTTAATCGCGGTAAATAAAAGTCAAAAGTTACTATTCACCAAAAATTATTTTCATCTTATTGAACCACATTTTACTTCATGATAACAAAAATGTATGTCAGATTTTCAAAATTCAATTCATAGAAGAGGTAAAATTTTATTTAAATGAAAAAGTCTGTTTTTTTAACAACCACTAAGTGGTTTCACTATTCCTAAAAAATTGATGTTTTTCAAAAAAATACCAAAAATTCATCCTAAACTATATTTGATATTCTGAATTCAAAAATAATGCATATTTTTCCAAATTAAAATCATAAAAGTGAAATTAATTAATTTTAAAATTAATTCCCGTTATCAAAATATATAGCGTGTTTTTAAGAAATAACAACTATCATAATATTGATACTTGTTTATGTCCAATTTCAAAGTGAAATTATTTCAAATGACCAACATTGGATTAAATGGTAAAAATATATTTTAATTTTGCCTTAAACCTAATTAAAAATATAATCTAACCATATAAATAAATTATATTAAAAGGCACTTTTGAATTAAAATACAATATTTTTCACTATTCATTGAAAATGAACTTTATCGAAAAAATACCAAAAAATTACCCAAAGTAAAATTTGATTTCCCAAATCTAAATAAGAATTTTATTTGGTCAAATAGAACATATAAATATGACTAAAACTGTATTTAATGAGGGTTCTCTATTAAAAGGTGGAAAATCGGCCTTTTAATTTAAATTATGCTTAAAATTAGATTCATTCACATTTTAAGCCTCTGACATTTATTGGATAAATGTAAATACATTTAACAAACATGTATAATCATATTGTAGTTAGTTTTGTTCATTCCCGCCAATACAACGGCTAGGAGTTAACTACAATTTACAATAATAATACTATATTATTAGTGTGCAACTTAAGATTTCAAAGAAACCCATTGTTACGTATCGGGTATCCTATCGAACATAGAAACCCTTTTAAAGTAAAATTAATATTTAATTCACAAATATTTATAAAAGAGAACGTATTATTTCTTTATTTCCCCGGGATGTTACACTTACACCCTAATATTTTATGAAATTTTTTTTCAGATATTTTTAATTCCCTTGATATATTGCATTACAAACTACATCAAGATTTAACAGAACATGATATACTATTAAAATATTATTATTTAATATGATAGTTATCTCATTGCTATTGGAATAGTTGGTATGAATATGATTAACTGAATAATAAAAATATATATTTTTAAAATGTATATAAAATGGTTTATTTAACAACCATCAATTATAAATTAATATAATAACCTTTCAAGAAATAAAACAAATATTTATTTGAAAAGCTATTTTTCTTTGTAAAAACTGGTTTTGCCTCTATAAATCACAAAAATAACTTTTGGTAAGTTATTTTCATGAAATTTATATATTGTATACTCAATAAAATGTTTAAAAAACACCTTATTTTTTATATATAATAGAAAATAATAAATCCAATTTTATACTTCAAAACTGTATTATTCTAGAAAACTGTTTTGTCGCTTATTTTGAACATATGTTAGATTTTTTTTAAGATTTATTTGAAAATTAATTAGATAAAATAAATTTAATTTCATAAATTTAATATCTTAAATTTAAATTCAAAAATTATATTAGAGTTAATTTTTTAGAGTTTTCAGTAAATATTAATTTTTTAAAGAATAATAAAACAATACTAACATCTATTAAAAACCTCATTTTCATTAAAATGTTATAAAAGAAAATATTTATTTTGATATGGTTTTAAAATTAAAATAAGTAAAATTTTAAAAAATTATATGTAATTTAGGTCAATGGTATAAACTTCATATTAAATTTTGAAATAAAAAGGTTTTAAATTTTTGAACATTTTCTCTTCAGAAAACATCTTTTTCATCACGTATGAGAGATTAATTTTAAAATAAATTATAAAAACTTAGTGAATTTAAATTATTGAAATAGTGTGCCATATTTTGAATCAGAATAATTTTTATCATATATTAATGAGAAATTAATTTTTGGTCAAAATGAAAATTATAAATAGTAAAAATTAATTACCATGGTTAAGGTTAAAACGGGTTTACTATGGGGTTAAAATAAAAATATAATGTGTAACATTTCCTAGAAAAGTTTTCCAGAACAAATTTTATGACCATATTTAGACCTTATCAATTTTATGGTTCTATAATTACCCATTTTATAACCTTTTAGAATGTGAAAAATGTGGATACACTATATTCCTTTTCAAAATTTCATATGTGTCCTCTACCACACTTATAAAAAGAAACCCACTACCCTCTCCTATAAACACATAAAACCCCATTTGGATTAGAAAATTACTACTAAAATATCTTCCTTAATTCAATCCCTTGATACTAGTGTCCTGATATTGTTTATTAATCCCTCTTAAGAAGGCTTTATGTGTAAACCTAAATAGGTTCTCTGAATAAGATATATAGTCCTTAAACCTTCTTTTTCATTTTATTTCTTACTATAAATACATAAAATATAATTAAACTATAATGATATAATAACAACATTATATTAAATATACTTATATGCTATTATGTTAATTTAATAACCTATATCCATTTCCACTTCCATCATATGTGAAACTAAGATGTCAAGCATGTATATGACAGAGCATCGCCTCACAAACTGATGTTATTCATTTTCCATCACTACTTCTCATGGATGGATATAATGATGGATTAAATGTTTATAAAATATATTTATGAAATTAATATATTTTTTAATTATAATATCACACATAACTTATTACTTTCTAGCATTTGTCAAATTGTAACGTCTCTCATGTTTATGGTGGATGACCTCCCCATGAACTGATGTGGTCTGTTTTTTATTTATACTTTAATTGGATAGTAATATGGATATAATAAATAAATAAATATTTTATTTTTAAAATAATTATACTCATGGATTTATATTATGACATATACCATCTAATATTCTATTTAATCAGTGTTAAGCTAATATCACACGTGCATACGACAAACTACCTCCTTGCGAAGCGTTGTGATACATTTTTCTCTAATGCTTGTCATGTAAGGTAATAAAGATATTGTTGATGAATATATGTGATATTTATATGAAATAATAATTATCATAGAAAGGTGAATTATTATTTACTTTTCTTCTGTTCCATCTGTTAAAAAATTGAAGCATCTTTCATACGTACATACGACCTTCCATTTCAACAAATAGTGTATTTCATTTTATATTAATAACTATTATGGATTACACAAAATAAATATATACTGAATATATATGGTATTCATACAATGGTCAATTGTCACAACTCGTCCTTGGGGCCCATGCCGTGACAACCCCAAACATGCCTTCCATAGGCCAGGGGCTGGCGACTAGCACCAAAGGCGTAAATCCCGATAAAAGGGAAGGCATTGCCTTTATAAAGTAAAAAAACACCACAGAGTACACAAGCTGAAGTAAACAATAAGTAAACTGAGTACAAAAGTAAGTGATGGAAAGTAATTGGGCCAGAATAAAAATCCAACTGAATGTAAAGTACAACTAAAAAGAATGTACATCAGCAGAAAAGTAAAGCAACAACAATGAGCCATCCACTGGAATTCCCCCCTAAAGGGTGGGTACAGATAGTCTCCTCATCTCCTCGGGTCCGGTCATCCGCTCCATGTACGTCCCATCTAGTGATCCTCCTCTAGGTACCATCTAGCTCTACGAGCCTCCACCTCGATCAGCGTTGTCCGTCGTCTGTATCCAACACAACGTACTGTGGGCATAGCACGTGTAGGGGTGAGTATACGATACTCAGTAGGGACCCCGAGACTCCCAAAGGTCTCCCAGAATCCACGAAGGATAAACCACAAAGGAAAGATACAATCACGAAGCATCAACCAACTCTAATTAGGTATATTCCCATACATATACCCAAGTCATCAATTCCAGTTCTGCTCCAACTCACGAGCCCAAGTTCAACCCTGTCCACACAGGAAAGTACAACCCAATCTACACAGGAAAGCACAACCCAATCCACATGGGATAGAAAGTCAATCATATAAAAGATAATTATTGAAATACAAGACTAATCTCACACATTTATACTACTCATGAAGAGGGGTGGGGATGATAGATGTAGCCTCAGAATCATCTCCTCTGCCGAACCCACGTAGGATCCAAGTACAGAATTCATCGTTGATGGACCCACGTAGGATCCAAGTACTGTAATCATCGCTGCCGAACCCACGTAGGATCTATGTATAGTATTCATCGCTGCCAAACCCATGGAGGATCCAAGTACAGTCGTCCTCGATGTCGAACCCTCATAGGATCCAAGTACAGTCGTCATCGTTGTCGCAGTCGCAGCCAGTTCTAGGGTTCCCGCACACAGCACGCTCGATTCCGGGAGGGCCCGCTCCAAGAGACAAGGGGTTGATACATCAACTTTCACAAAGTCCAAAGTTGATGTATCTCAAAGTTCCTTCTCGTCAATAGAAACTCAACGCGACAGACGGTGCATCAATCAGACGCCCAGTCTGAGAGTTATTGACTTTTCCGTTCCAGGGGCCCGGTTGGTTTTTAAGCCAAAAACAACCCGACTGTACTCCAACTGCATCCAAACCTAATGTGGAGTTAGCCAAAAGAACCATCTCACTAAGAGGAATTCAACGTAACCAACGACGCGTCGTTCGGACGTCCATTAGTTAAGTTATAAGTGTTTCCGCTCCAAGGGCCCGGTTGGTTTCAGGTTCGAACCAACCCCGTTGTAACCAAACTTTACCGAAATCATGAGTGTAATATACCAAAACGACCGCCTCGATCCAAGGATCCCATCTCAACTGACGGTGTGTCAATCGGAGGTCTGTAGCCCATGTTTTAGGCGTTTGAGAAGATCTGTCCGAAAATAGGGGGTTCGGGCCCAGTCTGACCTAGCCCGATACCCCCTGGGTCTGCCCGAACCGGGTCGACCTAACCTGGGTCTGGGTCCGGCCCATTTGGACACGGAGCAGCGTGGCTGGCACGACCTAGCTCGGTACTGGCGGCCCCGCCCGGTGCAGCTGGCCCGGCCCAACGCGGGCGGCCCGACCCGGCGCTGGCGGCCCGGCCACGGCTCAGCTCTCGGATAAGCGGGGTGCGAAGGGGGCATCGCCCCCTATTTGCAGAAATGGCCGGCCTTTGTTGGAACCACGGGACCCCCATGGGTCCTGCCTTTAGGTGGTACTGTTGGTCGGCTCTACGAGTCACCCCTTTGGAAAACCGTCGCGGCGCGATGGCGCTGCGCCCCTCCACCGCGGCCCGCTCCTGGATGCGGCCTCCTTTGGTCTCAACGGCACGGCGTGACGGTGCCGCGCTCCTCCACCGTGGCCCGCTTCTTCCATGGTCCTCTTCAACCCCGCACGGTGCAACGGCACTGCATCGCCTCCGTTTCAAGCCACAATGAAGATCAAAAATAAAAGAGGAGGAGGATCGGCTGTGTTTGTGAGGTCCGATACCATCCCATTATATCGATAACAAGAGGCCAATTATTTAACAACGAAGATCGTTAAATAATAATTGAATGAATAATTAACCCCTACCTCAACACATGTTGTTGAACGATGAGCGTCGCGGAAAACGGCGTTGCGGGGTGAGCTTCCATAAACGTCGACAGAGAACGTCTGAGGAGGAAGCGGTGTCCCCCTTCCTTTGTCGTGGAGAGAATATTGTATGGTCTGATGTTGTTGGCGAGTTTCTACATCGGTGCCTCCTCCTTTTTTGTGAAGGAAGAAGAGTATGGAAGAAACTGGGTCACCAAGTCGATGCTCTTCCTCAGAGTCTTGGCATTCTTCCACGAAGAATATGAAGTTCTTCAAGAGAAGAGTTCTCTCTCCTCCCTTTTCTCAACACAACCAAACTAACCCCAAAAATAAAACAAGCTCCTCTTATTTTATTATAACATGATATGGGTTCAAATTACAAAATTCAAACACATCATTCAATTAATTAAATTAGACTTGAGATGTCTAATTAAGGAGGAGAGAGGGGAGAGTTTCAAATTAAAGGGGAGTTGCCAACTTTAAGAGGGGTTAGAGGAGTTAAAGGAATTTGAAGGGGTGGGGATCATGTGGGACCCACCTCACAAATATCCTAACTAGAGGAGTTATGATCTAGTGGTTCCCACCCCAACTCCCATACTTAGGATAAAACCAGTTAGGTTAGAAGTAAAATTTGTTCCACAAATTTTATTTACTTCGCATTTAATCCTCAATTTTTAACAACTCCTTCCAAGAAAACGCACTTTCGGAAAAGGTCCTCCTAAGAAAATATCGCCGATGTGGTTTCATTGGTGCCCTCATATTTCGATTCTGAGCATCAGTTCAAAAGATAAAAAACATGCTCGTTCGTTCACTGAACATACCCGAGCTATACTTCGGAAATTGATTCTGGGCACACCGGGCCTCGGAATCAGGCGTCATCAGAAACTGCGTACTCATAAAATCCCAAAGAATTTAAGAAAAAAATTTCACTGAAATTTACAGGTCTTTACATTAATGTTTTGGAATTATGGGAACATGATCAATGGAAAATTGTTCAATTACACCAAATCAAAAAATAAATGAAAGTCAAAGCTGTTGTTACTCAAAATATGATTTTAATAAGGATTTGTAAATAAATGGTAACAAAATGTAACAATTAAATAAAATATGATATGATATATATTGGTATGTTTCTACAATATATATATATATATATATAATAAACCTATATTTATTATAAATAATGTTTGAATGTGTATGAAGTATTTTGATATTTAACCTATAGGATTTTGTCTAAGATATCATTCTTTGGAACACAAGTTATGTTTTGAGCCTATTTTATCTTATAAGGTGCATATAATTCCCCATTTTCATTTTATATCATGAATATAATTCTATTAAATATATTTAATGTTTCATTTATTTATCTTTATTTAATACGGCTTATTCAAATGTTAAAAAATTAGAAGGGTTTTGATGTTACAATCTCATTGGTTAACAAGAATGTTTCTGATGTTGATTTCATTGATAAAATATTATGGAAGATTTCTCAAGAATTTCATGAATCATTAATTCTCAATTTATTGCATGAGAATCCATTTTTCCCTTAATTTTAATCAATTTATATACTCATGATTTGAAAATAATTTTTTTCATAGAATGCCAACTTTATTTCAATTTTTGGTCAAAAACACCTTTTCATCTAAATCTTTGTTTCCTAAAAATGTTTTCAAAAACTGTTTAAAATTTATATTTTTTTTTATTAAAATGTTTTTTACCCATTATTTACTTTTTAAGAAAATTATATAAATGGAATCTTCATGTCATTTCCAAACTATGCCGGTTTTTATTTTTATTAAAATGTGAATGGAATCATTATTTTGATGTGTACAACATGAATGCAATTTTCCTCCATCATAGCCACACAATATTTTAAAGAATAATTTAGACGATTCCAATATTATTTTAAATATAAATATTTTTAAAATGCTTTATGTATTAATAATATGTTTTTTAAATGTTATTCAAAATGGAAAGGATATTTTCCTCAATAAACAATTTAAATTATCTTCAAATCTTCATTTATTTGTTTCAAAGGATATTTTATAAAAAATAAATTTGAAAATGTTTTATGTTTTAAAAAGAGTTATTTAAAATTAGAAAGGTTATTTTCTTCAAGAAATAATTTAAATGATATTTAAATATTACTTTATAAGTTTCCAAATATATTTTAAAACAAAAGGACTTTAAAATTTTTTTATTTTTTAAAATGATATTTTCAAAGTGGAATGTATATTTTCCACCGGTTAAATTTTAAATGATCATTAAAATTTTTTTTATAAGTATCCTAGGTTATTTTTTAAAAATATTATTATGAAACAATTTCATGTTTTAACAAAATGTGATTTTTCAAAGTGAAAATGGCAATTTTCCTGAAGAAATGTTCCATGTGATATTTCAAAATCATTTTATTTCTTGGATAAAACCCTTAAATGTTACTTATGATTTATTAGGGTTATTATATAAGGATATAATTATTATTATTTATATAGATACATTATTTTTAGGATGATAATATATTTATAAAACCCATTCTTTTTTATGTGGGTTATGTTTTTATTAAGTGATTAAATATTTATGAAACCTGTTTCTTTTCTAGAAGTTTTCCTATGATGAAATGTTCATGAAACCCATTTATTTTCACATATATTGATATATTTAATGTTTTATGATATTGTGGAACAAATATGTATGATTTTCATTATGTCATGGGTATGAACTATACCTCTCTTCAATTCATTGGGTAAATATTAAAATCTAATGAGGTAAATCTGGCTAGAATGGGGAGTGAACTCAGTTCAGTAATGGCCATTAACCGCTATGAAATTATTAGAGTGAACTATGAATACTGTTATTGTTTAAGGAGTGAACTAATTACACTATTATAGAATTTAAAATGAGACCTAACTACTTTATAATTTTTTTGTGTGCTTATGTGTATGCCAAAATTCCATGATTTCTGTGAAAGATAGGATCTCATGGATCGTGTTGTTTGATTTCATAATGATTCATGTATTATAAGATAAAAATATTTATTACATGACTAAAAATTTGGGTTTTTTATATGAAGGGTATAATTTTCATTTGTTATTCTCATGTTATCATGCCATTATTCTCACATTATGTTATCATATTTCCCATATTTATCCTTAGAGTCTATTTGAGACCACCCTTTATGATATTTCTTTTCCCAAGGTTATAACAATCAATATTACATGTGATTTATCTATAAAGGGTAATATTTATGAGTAAATAAGTGGGATACAATGTATAACTCTTATTTATGAGTTGTTTATGTTTCCATGTTTCCAAAGTCACTACACCTTTACGATTATTAGTTGTGTGTTTGTGTAGTGAAATGAATATTATTCTAAAAATATGTAATATATTTGGATGTATGTCATGGGACACAAGAGATGGTATAACACGATAATTTTATTTTATTTCCTTATGAAACTCAGTTGAGAAAAAATTAGTAAGAACCCTTGGTATAATCCTATCTATTTTATAACATCTTAAGGTTTTGGTAATGAATAGATTATGTGGATTTAATAAAAATACATCCATGTCTAGATACTATATGTGGGAATTCTTCTATATAATACATACTTAGAGGTAAAAACCTTGAAAAAGGATGGTAATTCTTGAATATAGCATTACATGGTACTCAAAAATGGGCCTTAGTGTGCGTCTGGTTTGAAACTTATAGTGGATATGCCTTGCAAATTCCCAAAATATTTTTGAACCATCACAAAGGACTCAATAAATTAAAATGGATGACCTAGGTTAAAACCCATATTTTATATATTTAAAATAGGTTTTAATGAATTATATATATATATATATATATATATTTAATAAGTGATTTTTCATGATTATGAATTTTTCTACTATGAATACATTTTCTCACACTATGGTTTTTTGTCTTGGTGAATAGTTGGAACCAAAAGTGTAACAACCTGAACAATAATGAATAAAATCCTCCTTCTTGATTTAATTAATTAACATATATTTATAGAAAACAGATGTACTCATTTTTTTATTATATAGAATTTTATTTGAATGACCGTTAGGTATAATTACTATTGATAATAAATCTATTGAATAGTGATCACATAACTAGTATAAATATAGGGTTTTAAACAAGACATTTTTTCACAAACAAAGGAAGTGAAGACCCCAACCAGTAGGACCATACCATATGAAGCCCAATTATTAGAGCTTCTAAGGGAGATAACATTTCTATTATTTTCACTAGACCAAGCCTAGTCTATGAAACAACAACTTAAGCATGATTGAAGCTGTTTGTGGAAGAAGTTAAAGCTCATAAAGATCACAGCCCAAACCATGTTCTCCAAACAGCCCCATGAAAACTCCTCCATCGCACACCTTACTCTAATGGTGTATGCTGGTGTATTAAAATTATAAGTATCAATACCCTAGTAATAGAAATATGTACAATATTTTTTATAAAATAATGAATATATTTTCATCCAATTATTGTTACATTGTAAATTATTTTTAAATCATGAATGTAATTTTTGGTTAATATTCAAATACCATTAATGAATTTATGAATTAAATTTTGAAATAAATAATATTATTAAATAACTTTTATTAAATTTAAATGATCATATAATTTTTCTGAAGTCAAATATAATTTTTATTAGGGATCAAAAACTATTATTTTCAAAAACCCATCAATTGTCAATAAATATCGGTTTTTGTTTTAAAAGTAAATATTCAAATATTTAGAAAATTATTTATATAAAATTAATATTATTATTTGAATCAGAATGTCGGAATTATCTAATAGTTAATTTTTCATAATTTTCTAAGACAATATAATATTTAGGTAAAAATTAAATACCATATAAATATAATTTTTGTTTGGTGACATAAAAATGACCCAAAAGTGATATAATAGGTAAGATAGATGGGATCCACGAAAAAATATATGTTTTAACATTATAATAATATGAAATTAACTATATTTAATTTTAATTATAAAGCTATTATGAATCCTCCATGACTTATAATATATTCTATGTTTTAAAAATCATTTATTAAGAGTGTGACTCACCTACACATCCCCAACAGTTATATTTTAATTATTTTGGATCATTGACATATAAAATAATGTATAACACTCCCATTTTGGAAGAAAACATGTGTAAAACCATGGGATTGTTCTTGTTTTGGGATATTTTATTTTTTAGATTCCCAAATCTAAATAATAATGAAATCCCCCCTCATTGCCTATATAAACCCACACAAGCCCACATTTCAATCCACTAAATAACCTTGTATCATGTCCAAAATCTAACCTTCACTCCCGAGAGTCCACCCAAAGTTACCCAATCTCATAAGAATCCCCTCCCAATCCTTTGAAGTCACATTCAATTTGGGGATCTTCCACTCTTCTCTTTTATCAAGAACTCCTTTTAATGTTATATCTTATAATTTACATTTTATTATTTTGGGATATGTTATTAAATATCCCCATTATATTCCATTTTTTTTATAAATTATTATCTTCATTTTTACTCTCATTTATCCCTCCTATGAACATTTACAAACACCTGCTACGATGCCAAAATTTTAAAAGGGTTCTTTCCTTTATCCCATTTCATTAAATTTCTTTATTATGTTATGATTTATATTTTAATTTTATTATGTTGTGGCATGACTTTCCATTTCCCTATTATATTTCATTTCATGAATAAATGATTATATACTCCTTTATCTCTCATAAACCCATTTTATGAATTTCTATATGACGTCGTTTTGCTACAGAAATTACACCACGATTTTCCATACCAAAATAATTGTGTAGTGAATACCATACCAACTTCTCTATAAAGGGTATTCATATTTATTCAAATACACTTATTGATATGATACATACATGTATGTATTCAACAATCCTTTATTTTTTAATAAATAATGACATTTAATGAATACATGTTATATGATCTATTTGGCGCACATATGCATGATAATGAAATGATTATGAAGGGTGTGCCTTGATATCCCTATGATGAATTATGTAATGTTTAGTATCATGATTCATCATGTTGGCATAGGGGGTTTACGTGATTACTTTATGGTACTTCTTCCACCATGATGTCTTGGTGGTTTTTTCCTTAACCTATGTTTATGATGCAGTGTTTTAAGTTGTTGCCACATTTCCCATGTTATGATTATCATGCTATGCCTTACCTTATTATTATTATTTCTTTCAAGCACCATTGATTTTCCTATTGTATAAATAGTATTATATTCTACATGTTATTCCACGTTTATTCACTTACTGAGATTTATAGCTCACCAGTTTCTTATGTATGTCCTTCTATTATACCATTCTGTGTAAATCATGACAGAATATTTTTGTCATGTAAAATAATTTTCTAATAAAGACATTTCGTTTCATTTTTTTAAGTTTTCATGTAATGTACCAAATTTCCCAGAGAAATTATACTTGTCAATATTATGGGTCTTATTAATTGTAATTTTATGTAATATACCATGTTTAAATGTGAAATTAAGATCATGGTTATTGTAGTTTGTATTATAGGATACGTTTAGTTATTTTTGGGATTATGATTGAAAAACTCTATTGAAACCATTAGGATTAGAGAATATATAGAATTCCTTAGGGAAAAGACTAAGAATAATAAAACATCGCTAAATTTTGGTAATTATAGATTATTTGGTTTATCAAGAAAATACATCCCTAGACGATCACTATAAGTGGACGTGGTTCTGGAAAAAATGCACCTAAAGTAACAACTCCGACAAGATGTTTTGGGCCTGACTCGGGGTAATATGGTACATGAAAACGAGCCTTACAACACACATAGTTTGACACTCCCTTAGTATGTTATTTTGTAAATTCATAATCTCATTATAAACCATTATTAAGGGAACAAGAAAAAACTACCATAATAATATATGTTAGGAATAGATCATGGATAAAAAATATTGAAGCCAAGATATTTATATGTTATGAAATTAATTTAATTTATAAGATACCCCATTATTGTCATTATATTCCCCTTTTATGAGTTTTATATTTTATAATAATTATCCCTAATTTGACAATTATTATAGTCAATGGATGGTCATAGGATGAATTGGGTTAACAATCGTTGCAATGGGAAATGTGTTGACTTCCCCAAAAAGATTCCCATTCCAATGGGAGTTGGAATCACAAAATATTTCCCGATACTCTCTCTCAGTTGACTCATGTTATGAATAAAACACCGAATCAATAAGAGTGATCAAACCCCTTAAGAGTGAACAAGAAAAAATTTATAGCATCATGTGACAAAGGCCACCAACTTTTAATGGATCATTTGATCCCTTAATCCAGAAATAATGGATAATATCTTTTGAGATGATCTTCTATATTCATCATTGTAATAAACAAGAGAGTATTTTTGTAGATGTTTAACATATGGAGGGAGAAGCTGATCATTTGTGGATATTGATCTAGAATGAGAAGCATGAAGAAGAAATCAAAACAATAGAGTAGAAGGAATTATGGAAAATGTTTTTCGAAAAATATATTCCTCACACTCTATGTCTTAAAATGGTTAGTTATTTCGTTGAACTTAATAAAAAAGATGAAAAATCTATCAGGGAATATGAGTAAAACATGGAAATACATTCATGATATTCCTTCGGCTTTGTCCTTACCCTCTATATTTACGGTTGACTGATTATTTGGTGGGCTAAAGCCTAGTCCATGAAATGCTCTATAAATCTGTGACGTTGATATCTATGAGGAAATTGTCCAATGTTCCCTCAATGTCAAAATGGTGATTAAAGAATACCAAGGGTATTATGGGGATAATATGTAGAAACAGTATTTTAATTATAGATGTCTAATGGATAAATCCAACGGTGCTAAGAAATTATAGCATTCCACTTATCGAAAGTGGAGAAAGAAGAACCCTGAAAATTGCCAAAGGGTAATAAGAAGTTTATTTAGTTGTAGAAGAGCAGGGAACCTAGACAGTAATTGCCAAAAGGAGAAAACCACCAATGTGATAGAGGAATTGAATGTTCCGTTTAACCCCCTATGTGTTGTCAACTACTTCAATTGCAAGAAATCAGGGCACTTTATGAATCAGTGCATTAAGCCAACAGTTTTTTGAGGCAACGAACAACTAGTGAGGTAGAAAGGGGGAATTTTTCTACCACGACCACCGAGGTGGATCCAGAAAATGATGTGGTGAAAAGTAAAATACTTATTCATTAAATAATATAATACCTTATTTTGGATTCTGGTTCTATGTATTCCTTCATATGATGAAATTTTAGTAGAACTATTAAAACACCATCACAATGTGTAGAAGTAAAGATGTCAGTGAAAAAAAAATGGGGAAATTATTGCAACCCAAGTATTTATCTCCTCCCCTATCAATGATTGGAGACTGAACATCCTCAAAAACCATTTCATAAATTATTTGGTAGAATATTATGAAATTCGTTTCATGGGTTTTCTATCCCTATATAGATCCAATATAAATTACCACAATAAAGAAATCACTTAATATATAGAAAATCAACCCCTGATTATATACAAGTTCAATAAGGAGGATGAACCTTCTTTAAAACCAACAACTAAAACATGGATAGTATTTCCCTATGAGAAAGCATATCTAGAACAAATTATTGAGCATAAGTAAAGGATCATCCTCAGATAAATTCCCATTGTGAGGGAATATGATGATGTGCTTCCTGAGGAATTTTTTAGTCTTCCTCCTAAACAAGAGTTCCAATATTCAATAAAGTATATACATGGATCATTTCCAATATTCAAGACTCCATATAAGATGGATGTTTTGGATCTTGAGGAACTAAGGAACAACTATAGGTGAATCAGGATGAAGGATATATATGCTCATGTGCTTCACCATGAGGTGCACCCGTCCTCTTCATCAAGAACAAGGATGAGAAATGCACCTTTGCATTGATTATTGTGAGCTCAACAAGATCATGATAAAGAAAAAATATCATTTTCCATAGATTGATGAGTTTTTCAATTAGATATGTGGAGCAAAATACTTTCCCAAGGTGGATCTATGGTCAGGATATTACCATCTTAGTTCGAAGAAGGAGGATATCCCCATGACTGCTTTTTGTACATGGTACATGCATGATTAGTTTATAGTGATTCCATTAAGACTCACCAATTCTCTAGAAATATTAATGGACATGATTAATAGAGTATTTATAGATTATCATGACAAATTTGTGGTATTATTTATACATGATATTCTAATATACTCCAAAACTAAGGAGGACCTTGAGAAGAATCTGACCACTGCGTTAAAGACCTTACGAAAGGATAATCTCTATTCAAAGTACAACAAGTGTGAGTTTTGGTTGATATAAGTCTCACTATTAGGTAATATCATCACAATTAAATTGATATCTATGTATCATTAAAAGAAAAAATAAATTGAAGGATGGTCAAGGCCAGCATCCCTGACAGAAATTAATATATTCCTTAGGTTAGCTAAGTATTATCACTGATTTGTGAAAAATTTATCACAATTTTTAAGCCCACATTCCAAGTTTACCTAGATGTGATTCAAGTTTTCTTGGAATGATGAATTCGAAGAAAGATTTATGGATTTTAAAATGAGTCTTATCACTACCCATGTGCTTACACTACCCACAAGTAGGGAACTTTTCATAATTTTCAGTGTTTCTTCAAAGAAGGTATTGTGATTTGTGTTGATGAAAAATGAAAAATTCATTACCTATGACTCGAGGTTGTTAAAAATTCATAAGTAAAACTATCCCAGGCATGATCTAGAGTTGGAACCTATGATCTTTTCATTGAAAATATAGTGACATTATCTATATGGGGAGAAGTGTGAGATATATAATGATCATAAGAGACTCAAATATCCTCCTCTGACCGAGTTCTCCTACAACAACAATTCCCACTCTAGAATATAAATGGCTCCCTATGAAGACCTTTATAAGAAGAGCTGTAAAACACTATCATTTTGGGATAATTTTAGGGAAACAAACATATAGTTCCTAAAATGGTTGAATAAATTGTTGAGAATTTTAAGACTATTCAACAACACATCAATGTTTTTTAGAGTCAAAAAAAATTCTATACTAATAATTTTTTATGTGACCTAGAGTTTGATGTTGGAGACATGGTATTCCTATTCGCATCTCCACCATAGAGAGTGATGATATTTGGGAATAAGAGAAATCTTATTCCATAGTACATCGGCCCTTTTGAGATCCTTGATCACATCAGAGAAGTAGTCCATCGACTTTAACTCCCACGAAACCTTTCACAAGTATATGATTTATTCAATGTATCCATACAAATAAATTTTATACCAGAACCATGAAATATACTAAATATATAGGGGGTTCCATTATAGAATAACATTTCTTATAAGGAGCAACTGTGTAATATCATAGATCATACAAAAAAGGCCGAACGAAATATAGAAATTCCCCTAGTCAAAGTGTTGTGGTGAACCAAAAAGATTCAATGAGAAATGTGGGAACTAGAGGAAGTCATAAAGTAGGGTAACACTCATCTATTCTAGTGCAGGAAAAAGCAATTTCAATGAAAAAATTTCTAGATTGGGGAAGATTTAAATTACCCCAACTATTATGAATAAAATTATCCTTTTGATTTAATTAAATGTCTTGTTGTTATAGAAAACCTATTCATTTATTTTATTCTATTATATCCAATTGTATGTAAATGATCATTATGTATCATTAACATTGATAATAAAATATTTTAACATTGATCACATTACTAGTATAAATATAGGGTTTTTAACGAGACTTTTGGTCAATGATAAAGGATGTGATGGCCTCAATAAGGAGGATCTTACCCCATAAAGACCATTTATCAATGCTTAAAAGTGAGATGTCATTTCTGGTATCTGAAATAGAACAAGACCAGCTGATATACAACAACTCAAGAATGAGAAAACCTGTTTAGGGTTCAAAAACTATTATTGTCAAAAACCCGTCAACTTTAAACAAATATGTTCGTTTTTATTTTAAAAGTAAAAATTCACTTATTTAGAAAATTATTTATATAAAATGAATATTATTTTTGGAATTAGTATGTTGAAATTATCCAATGGTTATTTTTTATAATTTTATGAGACAGTCAAAATTTTAGGTAAAAATTAAATACCGTATAAATATACTTTGTTTTTTATGACATAAAAATGACCCAAAAGTGATGTTATAAGTAACATAAATGGGACAGACAAGAAGATATTTGTTTTTCCTATAAGATAAGAAGATTTTAGGTTTATTTTATTTATTTTATAAATCTATTATGAATCCTCCATGAGTTATAATATGTTTTATGATTTTCAAATCATTTCTCTAAGAGTGTGAATCACCTCCACATCACCAAGGATAATATTTTAATATGTTATTCCCTTGGACTTGTAAAATAATTTATATCACAGATGTTATTAATATTTTCATGACTTATTATATACTCCCTTTACTTATTTTATATGAAATGTGCATAATTTTTGTTAAATATTAATGTTTTAATACTAAGTATAATTTTTGTGCATTTTTAGAAGTAGTCCAATTGATTCAGTTTATTATTTTATTTATAACTCTTACCCAAATGATTCAAATGGTGAGGTTCGTATTTTTTAGGATTCCTTATTCAATTTTTCACTTATCATTAGAAGGAATCATTGCCAATTCTTCCATTTGAAGGACCATATGGACCACACAAGAAGACTAAAATAATTTGTGATGAAACTGGACCATCCATTATTATTGAGTTACTGGTCTAAACCCCAAAGCCCAAATTTTATGAAACTCTTTCATATGTTTGAGATTATCCAATTTAATTAAGGATAAAAATTTCAAGGTCCAAATACAAGAAAAAGGGTCAGAAATAATGCCATGAAATCTAGCCCACCATTCTGGATGGAAATTAAAATCCGAACAATATTCATGAAATGTCTCCTGATATAGTCAACAAATCAAGCTGATATATTTCAGTGTGAAATTATAGATATAGGTGGACTACTTTTTTGAATAAATCATTCAGATTTAAAAGTCATCTTCCTATTCCAAAATCAATTCAAATTTTCTCCATCAAAAAAGCATGGATTGAAATGGACAGTTTAACTTTGTTTAATCAAACCGCCATAACGTTGGATCCATAGGTCCAAATGACTCAAAATTTTGAGAGAGGTCGGCAAACATTATTATCTAAAACATTGAAGGATATTTCCTGAGATTCAGATGTATGGATGTCTAAATCATCGATCTAATTTGAGGGATTGATTGAGAATGCCAATTGTCCACTTCCTTGGGCTATAAATACATTCACCTCCTCTCCTTTAAAGAGGTTGGCATTTCAGAAGAGAGGAGAAAATATCGGCACGACCAAATCCTTGAAAAGGGATTTATACGACCTACCATACTCAAGTTTCCACTTGATATACCTTTCATCCTCTCTTTATTTTCATTTTCTTTTGTGTTGTTCTTCGTTTGTAATCATGTAAGTGTTTGTGTTTTTTAATTCTATTTTAATGAATGTTTATTCTTCAATATCTCTTATTCTCATCCACCTTCTATAGTTTCATATTAATGTTCTTAAAATAGTTTAAATATATTTGGATCTCTTTCCCTTATTTTTCTTCCTCATTCAATCAAAAATCTGTTTTTAATTATCATCTTTGTTCATGTGTGTGTGTTTGACGCACCAATATTTACATATCCCTTTCTTTTTCTACTCTTCGTAATTTATCATCATAATCATTATAACCAGATTATTAAACACCCAATTGTCTGAGTAAATCTATTATTTGGGTGAGTCAAAATTTAGGGATGTTAAGTGATTGAGAGTATTTTCTCGATGAATATTTTTTAATTTAACATTGCGTATGTTGGACTTAACATGTCATGGATTAATGACATGTTTTGTTTAACGTGTGGTTTCCATGGATTATTGGAACCATAAATACACTAACAAAAACAAGATCTAATTTATATTAGAAACTAAGTTAAGTTAAGTCTTTGATTAAAGCCTTAACACTTAGGAATTCCAATCAACGTTATCTTGTGAAGTGGGTGTTAATTTAAATTCAATATAAAGAAAAGCTCAAGGATATCACAGGCTTAACTCCATAAAAATGAACTCACCCCAATCTTAATCAATTTTTAAATAAATCATAATCAATAAATAATTTCAATTAATCTCTACAAACAAACCCCCCTAATCAAAATACGATCAACTAAAAACAATCGACTATTTAAAAAGTATCATCGTTGAGGATTCGACCCGAGTGTTGCTATACACATTAGTAGAGCATCACAACTTTGACCGGTTGATAGAGGACAATTGGACATTCTTTTCAAATGGCTTCATTGGAAAGGATGGTTCGTTAATTAGTCATTAGTTTATGGTTATTGTAAAAAAATCAAAAAATTCAAAAAATAAAATAAAATAACACAAAGAAAAACTCACTTTCTCATAAAAATCATAAAATAAAAAATGAAAAAGAAAAACCTATCGTCCTTTTCTTAAAACATATATTTGAATTCCCCATAGCCTCCCAAAAAATCCCTAATATTTTTTTAACACTAAAATTGAAAAAAAAAACTTCACCAAATTAGGAGGAACATTAGAGATAATCAACTCATTCAAGAACTAGTCTTCATACATCCAATTGAATTAGATATGGCCAATTCTAAGGAAAAAACATAAAGAACTCATTGCCCTTGATATGAATTACCAACCTCTTGGTATTCAATATCCTATCATAGAGGCTGACATCGAACTCAAATCGGGTTTGATTCATCTTCTCCCTCATTTCCATGGGCTAGCCGGTGAGGATCCACATCTTTATCTTAAAGATTTACAAGTGGTGTGCTCTACCATGAAGCCTCAAGGGGTTTCTGAGCATCAAATCAAACTCTGAGCATTCCCTTTCTCCCTAGATGACACTGTTAAGTCAAGGCTTTACTACCTTTCTCCTGGATCGATATCCACATGGAATGACATGAAGAGACTCTTCATAGAGAAATTCTTTCATGCATCTCGTACTGCTACTATCCAAAAGGAAATAGGTGGTATCTGTTAGCTCCCAAGTGAATCACTCCATGTATACTGGGAGAGGTTCAAAAAGATTGTTGCAACATTCCCACACCACCAAATCCCTGACCAAATCTTGATCCAATACTTCTATGAGGGGTTATTGGATATGGAGAGAACTCTCATTGTTTCTTCAAGTGGTGGTTCTCTTGTTGATAAAACTCTTACAGATGTAAGAGATATTATAAGCAACATGGATGTGAACGCACAACAATTCCATAATCGAGAACATTCTCAAGTCAAATAAGACCAAGATAATAAATCAATAGAGATTAAAAAGATGACATAATGGATGACTGAACTTACAGGTCTTGTGCGGCAACTAGCTGTGGCATCCAAATACTCAATCTCTTCTTCCCCGCAATCAATGTTTCTTGGACCTATCAAATTCTATGGAATCTGCAACTCCCCATCTCATCCAACTGACACATGTCCAAAACTTGAAGAGGATCAATCTGATTCATCTAGACCAATGTAGCTAAATGAAATATATACTCAGCGGAACCCCAACCCTAAACAATCAGGTTAGTTCTATTAGAAACTTCAACCATCCTCACTCTGATCCATTATCTTCTTAGTATAAAGAAGGGATGAGGTATGGTAATCCCAACTCTCATCCCCCTAAATTCCATCCCCAAAACCCAAACTAGTTTTAATATTGTCACGGTGTTGGTAACTTCCAAGAACCTTTCACTTTTTTTCTTCAACCTCAAAGGCACAATCCTCCTCCTGGATTCTATTATCCTAGTGAGCCTTCCCAATTCCAAAACCAATAAAATCGATTTCCAAGAACCAAAATCAAGGTAATCCTAATTTGGGACAAGCCTCTACTTACACGAAACCATGGGAAAGCGTTGTTGAATATATTACCGCCTTCACCTGTTCTACTCTCAAGAACATTGAAACCAAAATTGGTCAACTTGCATCTCACCTTAGTCAGAGGTAACCATCCAATTCTTCCCAACTCCCAGCTCAACCATTACCCAACCCCAAGGGTAATGTAAGTTAAATTGCACTTAGATCGGGAAATAAAATTGCTATGCCTCAGGATAAGTCCTATAACCCTCCTTTGAATGTTGAACTAGAAAATGAAAAGAAAAAGAAACTTAAAAATGAATCTGAATACATTCCCTCACCTCCTTCCATTCCACATAGGAACCCAATTCCTTTCTCTCAAGCAATTTCTAATCCAAATAAGTCCTTTTAACCTGATCTTGAAATGCTCAACATGTTTAGATGTGTTGAAGTGAACATTCCCCTTTTAGATTCCATTAAACAAATCCATAAGTATGCCAAGTTTCTTAAGTAATTGTGCACCAACAAGTGGCAACCTAGGACCTTTGAAAATGTTTCCACCCAACAATCTATTCACATATAGTGAAAATATCTAGGGACCTTTACAGTTCCATTCAAAATTGGAAGTGCCAACATCGATGATGCACTCATAGACCTAGGAGCCTCAATTAATGTCATGACCAAATCTATCTTATCCAACATTGGTCTAGGCCTCTTAATTATAACGGTTGTTGTCCTTTATTTGGCCAACCGAAGAACTGCTCCTCCTGAGGGTATAATCGAGGATGTCCCTGTTTGTGTGAATGATCTTATTTTCCCATCCAACATCTATGTGCTTGAAATAAAAGTTGAGACAAATTCTTTCCAATATCCTCTAATTTTAGGAAGACCTTTCCTTATGATATCTAAAACCAAACCTTGTGTTCATGCTGAAATATTATCCATGGAACTTGGTGACTAATTGGTCATGTTCCATATTTTCAATCCATGCGATACCCATCAGAGAATGAATCTTCTTTATCTATCCATTCTTATGAAACTCTCTCTGAGAGTGTGTTGAATCCCAATCCATCATGTTATTCTTGTTCTACTAATATATGAGTTTGTAAATATTTCATCCTCATTAACCAAGCCATAAATAGAGAAGTTGACGTTGACATTACAATTACAGACTCCATTGATCTAAAGGATCTTGAAAACTCTTTGGAATCCCATCTCACCTCTGACCTCCAATGCTCCAACATGGACGGTAATAAAGAAAATCAACTTGAATGATCATTTGTTTATTCAGATTATATTATCCAATATTCATTATTTTCTATCCACGATTCTGAAAATTCAGTTATATGTGGGGTGAACCTTGAACCAATGTGTTTATATTCCCCCGATGGGAGTGAAGGTTATGATATTTGTTCCATAATTAATAAAGTGATCCCTAGTGATATTGAATTTGTCCATTATTTATAGAATGAAATTCATATAAATGATATTGAAAAATTTATTCAGTCTTATGACTCCACTGATCCTCATTACTCTACGTCATTAAATGATGAAATAAATGAATCACAAAAAATTGGGATCTCATACTCTAGATTCATGTTATTTGAACCTTAAAAAAATGAACCAAAGGGAGGATAGCCATATTCTCTTTCCACCCCCATTGAATTGCAAGTGAAACAACAAGGAAGGGATGAAATTATCCAATGAATCATCAGGCCTACCAAAGGATAAGTTTTTTTGGAAGCACATTAGAGTTGAAAAAATATGGTGGCCACTATCAGACTATGGGTAGTCCACTAGAATTGTCCAGTTGTAGACAAATAAATGTAGTGCTTCTTGGGAGGCAACCCATGTATTCTTTTACTTTTATGAAAATTTAATTTCTTTTTATTTTTCATTACATGAATAATTAATTTTTCTTTTTCAGGTAACGTACCACATGATGCACATCAACTTCTACTGACCCACTACTGAATGAATATGGAAACCCACAAAATCCCAACCAGGGGCACCTTTTTTCCTTTAACTCTCTCTCGCTATATCTTCCTCTCTCTCACTCTTTCTTCTTCTTCTTATCTCTTTCAATTTTTTACCACTTTATTTATCAAACCCTTTTCTTTTTATCTTTCTATTTTATGTGGGCATGACTTTATAAAATACTAAAAAACACCAAAAAAATAAAACAAATCATAACAAAAAAAGAAAAAAATAGTCATACTTACTCACCATCTAGTTTTGAAATTTTTTACAACAATTTTGGGGAGTCAAAAGACATGTTTTAAACCCAACAAAATTTTGTATTTTCTTCAGGACTTTGGATAAACAATTTTGTATCAAAACAACACATTTTTAATGTTCAATTCCTTATTTGGAAAATGATTTTCCCCAACTGTGAGAACCAACATTAGATTTCATTCCAAGGCAACCTATGGCCATCTTTTAAAACTGAGTGTTTTTTCACCTATATTTTTGAATCTTGAGTTTGTGGACCATTGAGCTGAATTTCCGACTTTAGTGTGCATTAATATGATATAGGCATTTTATGAACCACATTAGAATTATAATAGCGAAATATCCTCCCATTAACCAAACATTAATCCTCCTTTTGAAAGACCCTTCGAGCCTATGAAAACCTTTTATTTGATAGCTACATTATAATCCCAATTCCTTTTCCTACCCAATATTAACATGTATTTTTATTGCATGATTTTTTGAAATTTATGTGTGGGGGAAATAGATTTCATTTTTTGGGCACACTTTTATTGATTTTATAAGAGTTAATCTATGATTGAGGGAAAGCATCCATTTTAGTGTGGGGGGGAGGCTTTCATTCATTTAATTTTTGGAAATTAAATGTACTTACATTTATTTAATTTTGTAAATGTTATTGACAATTGTTCAAAAAAATAAAAAATGATGAAAAAAATCAAAAAAAAATGACAAAAATTGGTTGTGTCTTGGGTAGGTCAAAAATCACTCTTCCTGAACCTTTAATATTGTTATTACTATTACAATTAGTGTCATAAAGAGATCAAACATGGATTCGGATATGATTGTGAGATCTGTTTGAAGGTCAACTTTCAAAAAAACAAAGAAAAAAAGAAAAGAAAAAAAGAACTATTGCATTATATTCTTATTGGGAGAAGTTTTGTGTTTTGTAAAAATTCAATCTTCTCATTCCCTTCATATTTCCTTCCACTTTTGTGTCTTATTTCACATTTTAATTCCCTTGAAAATATGTGTTTCTATTTCCTTTAATGTTTTATTTCAAAAGTATTGTGCATTGTGTTTTCCATGTTGGGGTTCCCCTACTCATTTTCTTTCTCTCTTGGACATTATATTCCTATCGTCCCATAACCACCGAAAAACCCCTTCAAAATACCTCTTGATTCTTATGCACTTTTGATAGATATTGGAAGCTGAGAGCTGTTTCAAACTCTAAGATTTTCACTTTTGGTTGGTGAAAGAGTGAACCTCCACAAATGAATTTTATCATCTTGAGAGGTGTGAGTTTTGAGTGTCCACATGTTCCATTTCTAAATTTGATCATGAAAAAAGGAATTGTTTTTTGAACATTGTTTTTATAACAACTTTTGGTGTGATTATACATGGATGAGTGAAATAGTCTAAACCTCCCCTAAATGAAGAATTTTTTTTAATATTTGTTGGTGAGTGAAAATCATTTATTCATATTTTTATATTTGTTTCACATGAGGACATTCACAAGACTAAGTGTGTGGGAGTGGTTATTATAAATATTTTAATGGCTTATTATATACTCCCTTTACTTATTTTATTTGAAATGTGCATAATTTGTGTGAAATATTAATGTTTTAATACTAGGTGTGATTTTGTACATTTTTAGAAGTAGTCCAATTGAGTCAGTTTACTATTTTATTTATAACTCTTACCCTACTGATTAAAATTGTGTGGTTATTTATTTTTAGGATTCCTTATATAATTTCTCACATATCATTATAAGGAATCATTGTCCAATTCTTCAATTTGAAGGACCATATGGACCACACAAGAAGACCCAAATAATTTGTGATGAATCTGGACCATCCATGATGATTGAGTTTCTGGTCTAAACCCCAAAGCCCAAATTTTATGAAACTCTTCCATATGTTCTTTATTATCCAAAGGAATCACTGATAAAACTTTTATGGTCCAACTACAAGAAAAATGGCCCAAAATAAATCCATGAAATTTATCCCACCATTCTGAATGGAAATTAAAATCCAGAAACTATTAATGACAGGTCTCCTGATCGATTCATCAAATCAAGCTGATATTTTTCAGTGTGAAATAGGAGATATAGGCGGCTGACTTTGTTGAATAAAGAATTTGGATTTGAAGGCATCTTCCTATTCCAAAATCCTTTCAAAATCTTTCCATCGAAAAAGCATGGATTGAAATGGACAGTTTAACTTTGTTTAATAACACCTCTATAACATTGGCTCCATAGGTCTAAATGACTCGACATTTTTATAGAGGTCGTCCAAAGTTATTATATAAAACTTTGAAGAAGTATATATCTCAATATTCAGTTGTCTGTATGTCAAAATAAGTGGATGGACAGATTGGGAATGCCAACAGTCCACTTCCTTGGGCTATAAATACATTCCCCTACTCTCCTTCAAAGAGGTTGGCATTTCAGAATAGAGGATTACATATTGTCACGACCAAAGCCTTTCCAAGGGATTGGGAGGACCTTCCATAATCATGTTTTCACTTGAGAGACCTTTCCTCCTCTCTTTGTTTTCATTTACTTTTGTGTTGTTATTCGTTTGTAATCATGTAAGTGTTTGTGTTTTGTAATTCTATTTTAATGAATGTTTCTTATTAAATATCTGTTATTCTCATCCACCTTTAATAGTTTCATATTAATTTTCTTAAAATAGTTTAAATACAGTTGAATCTGTTTACCTTATTTTTCTTCCTCATTCAATCAAATGTCTATTTTTAATTATCATCATTGTTCGTGTGTGTGTGTTCGACAAACCACTCTTTTCATATCTCATTGTTTTTTGTCTCTTCTTAATTTATCATCACAATAATTATATCTAGATAATTAAACAACCAAATGTCTGAGTAAATCCATTATTGTATTGATTAACAATTTAGGGATGTTAAGTGATTGAGAGTATTTTCTCGATGTATATTCTTTAATTTAACATTGTGTATGTTGGAATTAACATATCATGGATTAATGACGTGTTTTGTTTAACATTCAGTTTCCTTGGATTATTGGAACCATAAATAAAATACCATCATCAAGATCTAATTTAGATTAAAACCCTAAGTTAAGTTAAGGCTTCGATTAAATCATTAACACTTAGGAATTCCAATTAATGTTATCTTTGAAGTGGGTGTTAATTTAAATGCAATATAAAGAAAAGCACAAGGATATCACAAGATTAAATCCCTAAAAATGAACTCACCCCAATCTTTATAAATTTGTTAAATCAATCATATTCAATCAGTAATTTCAATTAATCTCTTAATTAAACCCCCTAATCAAAATACAGTCAACTAAAAACAATTGACTATTTAAAATGTATCATCGCTAAGGATTCGACCCGAGTGCTTCTATAAACATTAGAAGAGCATTGGAACATTGACTAGTCGATAGGCGACAATCAGATTTGATTTTAAAACACTCCCATTTTGTGCAAACCATGTGATGGTTTGTGGTTTTGAATTTTTTATTATGTAGAGACCAAAACCAAAATAATAATGAAATCCCCCTCCTTTCTTATATAAACCACACAAGCCACCATTTCTATTCACTCAAACTCATTGGATCATTTCTATGATCTTAAATATACTCCCTAGAGTCCTTCCAAGGAAGCCAAATCCCTCAATAATCTCATCCCAAGCCTTTGGAGCCACACATTCACATATGGTACTTTCCACTCCCCTCTTTTATCAAGCACTACTTTTCATGTTATGTATTCTAATTTACTTTTTTATGTGGCCATATGTTATTACATATAAACCATACATTAAATTTTATGTATAAATTTTGAGAGTTCATTTAACTCTCATTTATCCCTCCAAATAAACTTTATGCACACTATTTACCATGTCAAATTTCTTTTTTCAGGTTTCTTTCTATTCTCCTCATTCTTCAGGTTTCTTTATTATGTTAATCCTTATTTTTAAAATTCCTTATGTTGGGGAATGTATTTAAATGTCCCTATTATTTTCCATTTTATGTCAAAATTATGAGATACATCTTTCACTCCCATTAACCCATTTTATTAATTTCTATATGGCGTCGTTATGCTGCCGAAATTGCACCGTGTTTTTTCCTACCAAAATAACTGTGTAGTGAATACCAAACTCATCTTTATATCAAGGGTATTAACTTTTATGCACAAATAATTATTTATTTGAGACTTACATGTATCTATTAAACATTACACGATCTTTTAATAAATTATGATGTTTTATTAATCCATGTTATATGATCCATGTGGAAGACTTAAGTGTGAGAATGAAAGGAATATGAAGGGTGCACCATGATATCACTCCAATGAATTAGGTATTGTTTAGTATCATGATAAGTCATGTGGGGAATGCAGGTTTATCTAATTCCATTATTTTATGTCTTCCACCATGATTTATAGGTAGGTTTGGCCTTGATCTATGTTTATGATATAGTTTTTTATGTTGTTTCCACATTTTTAATGTTATGATTATCATGCTACACCATGCCTTATTATTCATGTTCCTTTTATGCTCTATTGATATTTTAATTTTATATCATGAATTATCTTCTTCATTTTATTCAATGTTTATTCCCTTATTGGGGTTTATAGCCTACACATTTCTTATGTATGTTCTTAGGTTATCCCACACAATGATAAGTATGAAGAAACATTTTGGTCATGTGAATGAATTTTTCAATAAATATGTTTCTTTTCATGTTTTAAGTTGTTATATAATGTACATAATTTCCCAAATACACTATACCTATCAATATTATGGGTTGTATTAAGTTTAATTTTATGTATTAAATCATGTTTAAATATGTAATAAAGATAATGTTTATTATAATAATGAACATGAATAACATTGAATGTGATAGAAAATGTGTTGATGAGAAACCAAATTGGATTGAAACTATAGTGAAGGATATTTTTATTAATCCTAATTAGTTATAATGATATATAATTAACTACTTTCACCTCAAATAACTTTTAGACTAAATTATTAATACTCAGATATAATTTATTGAGAGTTCAGGTGGTGGATACCATAGATGAAAGAAGATTCAATTTACTGTATGTCAAAAATGAGGGAAGAAGCACTCCATGGAATGTCTCAATAGAATGATAATATTCTTTTTGTGTGGAGAATAAGTGTATTTCGTATATTATTTCCATGGAAAAAATGAAATGTTCATTTAACACAATATATTAGAATAATAGTTTCCCTAAGGAATCATCAGCGGTTGAATGATATAAACATGGAATGAATGGAAATTATAAAAATCAATGTATTAGGGGAAAAGATCAAGAATAGGGTCAATGGGGAGATACAAGTAATTTTTTTATTGATTATAATATTATTAAAAATGACATATGAAATAGAGGAGGTATTATCGAATAATATTTCGACGCCTTGTAGATGGATTACGAATAAAGTAGAATGATTAAAGTGTTTATGTACTAGAATTAAATAATTATGAAATATATAAGAAATTTTATGAAGAAAGTTTCTATTAAATACTTGAAATAATAAATTGAATGGTACCAATGAAATAGAAAACTAATTTGATTGAAATGAGATATTCTGTGGAAGACAAATGATTAAAGGAAAGATAAACCTTAATATAGACCTAATGTTAAGATAATGTTGTTTGGATAAAAAGATGATTGATATGGATAATTTAAATTAGATAATGTTGATGACCTTTGAACTGACTAATTATTTATTGGAAAATTGGAATATGTTATCATTTATAGTGTTTAAAACATATTTAGATTTAATTAATATATTCAATAATATGTAGTTTTATTTAAATAATGAGGAATAATGTTTGTTTTTGTTGATATTCTAGGGAAATTATGGTTATTACCAATATTTAGGAGAATATATGATCAATATATTAATATAATATTTATGTGACTATTATGATCTATGTAATTATATTTTTTGAATTTATGTTATGTTCAATTTGGGAAGTTTAGTGACCTTATTTATAAATTTCTAATTTTGGAAGTGTCATAATGTTAAACAATTATGGAATGGTATCAGTTAGAATTTAAGTGACATTTTTTAGATTAATATATTACTTCTAAGTATGAATATTTATGAGTATTAGATAACCTATGATAACCATTTTTTATGATGATAAAAAGAGATAGAAAGAATGATTTATCATTCAATTATTTATCCTTCGATTCTCTAGTGATTCGAGAAATAAAAAAATCAAAATTATTTCTTCGAGTAGGAGAAAAAGTGGAAATTGATCAAATAAAAACCAATGGATTAAGTTTTTCATACAATATAAAGGAAATATAATCCATAAGAATATATATCCTTTTAAAATTAATTATCATATCTCGACTGTGGAATCTTGATTAGGGGTTCCACTGAAACTATCCAATGTTTTACATGTGTTCCATGTATCTCTCCAAATGATGTAAATACCAAACCCTTCACATGTTATGAAATCAATGGTTGTACTGATGGAGGAATATATTTTTCATGAGGAATAAACGATAGAGATTCTTGTCCACAAAGAGAATGTTCTATTAAAAAATACCAATCACCTAGTCAATGTTTTGGGGTGAAACCACCATCTTGAGGAAGCTACTTGGGAATATGGGGATATAATTAGGAATAAGTATCCTCATTTTTTTATTAGAGTGATATTTTTCTAGGGAATAAATCGTTTTAAGGGGGTTTGAATGTAGATCCTTGAGATTTTATGAAATATATTTTTAAATAAATTTAATATATTTGATTGATTTTATTATACACATGTTTCCAATGGTTTTTCTAAGGTGCGTGTTGTCACGCTGCAATGCACTGGCTATTGCCCCGAATTCACGCTTTACAAAGGTGGGCATCATCTATCGCTTATTTAGGGATGTATTCTCCCTAATTGAAATGGGATGATAGGATATCGGTCTCTCCTTCCATGGATTCCTCCTTATAATTCGTCACATAGTGCGGGTCTCCCTTAAGGATTAAGATGTTGTTTTTGAAACTCTTCCTATATGCCATATCTTTATAGGTATCAGCTGATTACACTACATCTATTAGGACATTCCGATGGGTCATGTTGGGGCAACAACCTTTGATCGGGAGAGTAGTCACATTGGACATATCTAGTGTGTATGGACACTGAAACACTAATGCGCTCGGGTTTCTTCCCCTTATGATAGGTCTTCTAGAGGGCGTGTAATCCTAAGGCATCTCATGTCAAGTGCGAGGAATTATATTCCATAGTGATGTCCCTAAGTTTTTCCTCAGCTACACATGCTGACATAGGGTATTCTGCGAGTTTAACGTATAGTAGAGATGGATCGGAGTTATCATAACACTGATTGGGGTGGATCAAAAAGATACATCCCTAAGAGGGATCACTTAAAGGGTTTACTAGATGAGTGGATAAAAATGTCAAATGAATATAGATCCAAGGATTTTTAAGTCCCTATAAAGTGGACTGCAAGGTTTACCATTGGCTGTGATTTAACTTTTAGGAGGTTTCTAACATATCCTATGTAGATGAGAGATATCAAAACCCACATAGTTTGAAGGGGTGATGAACTGGGGTGTACACAGTGGACAACAATCCAGATACATACTGGGGATTACATGTGGATAGAGGCCTATCACAATAGGGACTCTCTTGGTTGGATTATTATGTATTGTGTGGGGATTATGCATGGCTAGCTTCCCGAGGATGACATTATCCCACCAGGACATGGTGTCCTTGGTAACAATCGTGATGGATATGGATTGAGTTTTAAAGGGTAGAATGAGTGGTTATGGAACTAAATTGAAGATGGAAGTGATGTTGGGATTGAACCTTAGAGAGTTTTCTTACATATCCCTCTGGCAGGGAATTAATGTCCATGTAGTTTGGTGGGGGCGATGGGACACCTGAGGTGGTGGCCCATGAGGATGGATTCATGGATGGACCCAAAGGAAGTAGAACCCCTGGGTTGGGGCATGACCTTCTCGAAACACAAAGGCTCAAGGGAGATAATGGGATGAAAAAAGAGTGATGGTATTGAAACTCGGAGTGGATTCCTACATATCCCTATGGAAGGTAATCAAAGTCTACGTAGTTCAGGATGGGCCATGGAATTGGGGTGTACACAAAGGACAACAACCCGACAATGTTCTGGAGATTATGCTTGGTTAGCAGCCCGAGAATTGTTCTGACACCACTAAGGGAGGTATGAAGGATGTGGGTCCCAAAAAAGGGGAAACCAAAGTTTACCGGTTTTGGGGTTGAATCATAAGGATTCATCTAACATAATTTTCCTATAATACAGGGATAAAAACCCATGTAGTTCGAATAGGTTTACCAGTATTTGGGGTTGAAGCTTAGTGAGGCTTCCTACATACCCTGTCTTGGAGAAAGGGGTCAAAACACACAAAGTTTGAAAGGGTTTACCAGTCTTTAGGGTTGAACCACTTGGAGTCTTCCTATGTACCCTGTCTAGGAGAGAGGGATAAAAACCAATGTAGTTTGAAAGGTTTCAGTTTAACATCATGTTGGATGAAAGGGGAATATAGTTTAACATCATGCGGGATGAGGATGAGCTTACGTGAAGTAGTTGGTACTAATGGATGATGGTCATGAACCTCAGGGAGGCTTCCTATGTACCTTTCCTGAAGAGCTCAAGGATCAAAGGCTTGCGTAGTTTATCAAGGAAGTTAGGCTTGAACCTCATAGTGGCTTCCTACATATCTCTATGGTATGGAATCAAATTCCACATAGTTTAGTGAACCGGGGAATGGGGTTACAAACTAAGGTGGTCCATAGAGGATGTCATGGTCAGTGTTTACTATAAGTCCATGTGTTTCATGATTAGTGTGAGAGACAATAGGCAACAAATATCGTATGACCGCACCATGGAAGGTGCGTCTGTGAGGGATAGTTTGAGTATTACAAACGGTTAGTGGCCCAATGTGTAAACAAGGGATTTCTCCAATGGGGATGCCTAGTAGAGATAAATCCCAAAGGGAGAGGGGCAGGGTATCAAGAGTCACATGTGACCATCTATCTTATGGTCTTTGTGAAAATAAGTATAGAGGACGATAAAGGGTGATACCTCTTGCATTAAAGGATAGGGGCTTACCCTAGGATGTGTTCCCTCCCCCACATACAGATGTCATCCCATTCAAGGAGGATCTTATTCCATGTGAGGAAGATCACACTCCCATGGAGACCAGTGGGTCTGGAAAATGTACGATACAGGGCACCCCATGTATAACGCATGGGGTGAGGTTACACTTTAACATCATGTGCTAGGGAGAATAATTTTTGGCGGGTTAACATCCCATAGATCTGATTATGAGGATTCACTCCCCACTCATAGGACCTACATAACCAATGCACATTAGACCTTGGTGAAGGGAAGGTACTAGCAATGTCAGAGGAGGATGGGGTTGTGGAGTGATCCATTATGGGGATCACATTATATTGGCTATACGAAGAAGAAATAGTTGTTAGCGTGCCTATGAAATGAAGTGTGAGGCTAATAGACACAATATTAAGCACCACCCAAGAGACCTTGAAATCACTTTTTACAAGACTATAGGGATGTATGGGAAAGGATTGTGAAAGGAATGAGATATTGGAAATATGTTCTTCGCAAAGTGGATAGGTTTCGTGATGTTTGGGAACTTTCCAATGCGTATGGGCCTCACAAAGGGAAAGTGCTTCACGAAGAGGTTGGGCCTCATAAAAAAAGGGGTTCGTAAAGAGGTTGGGCCTTGAAAGGTGAAAAGGGATTCACAATGAGGTTGGGATTTTCAATGGGAGAGGGGTTTACTAAGAGGTTGGGCTTCAAAAAGAACTAGGTATTTGAGAATTTTAACCTTTAATGGAGAAGATCTTTTCCTAAGAAAACAACTATTTATTTTAAGAGAGCTTGGTGAAGGCTCTACACTTCACGAAACCTCGAGCACCCCGACGAGACCCTTCCTCAGTGAAGGTCATATGCTTTCTCAAAGGGAATCCCCACCATAGGTTGAGGTTGGGAAGAACACCAAGTGGTCCTGTTTGCAAAGGGAGAGTACCATTGGTGATCGATATGTGGGTTTTACATTGGTATGTGCTAAACTGGACATCAGAAGATGAATGGTTGGAGTCACAGTGGTTTGGAAGGGGGTAAGCCCTCTATTTATTGGAATAAAGGTCGGAAAGGGTCACGGAACTCACCACAAAGAATATTTATTCCATGGATATGAGACACTTCATCGGCAGTTGTCGACCTCATAGAGGGTGTGAGATGTCGTGAAGAAGCTCGTCGAAGATGTCGCTGTGTAGTGGGCCATAGTGACCAATGACACCACGGAGGGGTTTCGGGCTGGCGTCAAACTCATGTCGGGCCCTGACATCGTATATATTATCCCAAAGTCATCCTCATGAAAACAGGCCAGCCATGTAACGATATTTGCAAAAGAGTCACTTTGGGATGGTTTGGAGGGACATATGGCCCTTTGGAGTATTGATTCAGTCTATCGCATCCCTGATTTTGCTCACTCAGTAGGATGAATTTTTTTAGCACCAAAAAATTCCCCCTTTAAGAATTGGAGCTGATGAAAAAGGGGGTCTAATTTTGAGGGTAAGACACCTAATATACTAGGAAAATTGAACACATAATGGATCGCGGAGATGGGTCACGGAGGTGGGTGATAAGATGCATCGCAAAGGTCAGCATGTCGGTGATTCAAGAAGTGATCCGCGCAAAGATTCACTATTCAGTTGGGGAAATGGGAAGCGTGAAGATCCTCGGAAGGTCACCATGAAGAGCCATGGTGGTTCGTCATGAAGAGCCTCAACGGGTCTCCATGAAGCCAGAACCAACTATGCCAATATATTGGGGCATAGAGTCATTTTTCCACATCTAGATCTTTACGAACGATAGTATCGGTGCTATTTATTCATGAAAAGACTCCATGAATGATTCTTTGATCAATTTTAGTGCCCTTACCAAAAAAATAATCCATTTCCTCAGATCAAATGACTACTGAAGAGGTTGTGCGAGAAGTTCATGCCGACACTGCTCAGAGAGAGTCCATGTAAAATGAAATTAAAATAGGACAGTACATCTGAAGTACTTTCGATCAATAATTATTGACAGATCGGCTAATGGAGGTGCATAAAGAATACTTATAGTGAAATTTCTTGCCATTTTATGGTTTTGGCTTGTAGGATGAATTCTCCATCTCGGACACCAGAAAGGATGAGCCGACCTACTACTTTAGGAAAACCCCCGTGCAATACCAGTGCTGCAGGGATGTGGATGGGAATATCTAAAAATATCATACCCTATAAATAGAACATTTTCTATAAAATCATATCAAAAATTTCTATTATAAGTCATTAGAGTAGATGAAATCCCCATCCATATATAATAATATCATCAAGGTAGGGCTCAGAACTCAGACAAGGGGTGGATCCCATGTAGGGACTTACGCTAGGGTGGAATCTTCAATGATGACTAGGCCTGGTCCTATTGGGAATGTGCCTATTTTGAATAGTTTTAGAATGTACTAAGGTGGGTAGGCTTGTATAAATCATATTGTGATTACCAATTTATCATCTCTAAATAGTGGGAATTTTTACTAGAGGTGCTAAGCTAGTGGTCTCCATATTCCAACAGTTTCAATATTCATCACGGGGAGGTTAGAATCAACCTCTGGGATATTCATCAAATTTTCGGAATACAAATCCTAAGAGGGATGTATGACAATTTCCTACTACCATGAATTTTTGGGGAGACCGGGAGCAGATGCCACCTTTGGAGATGGTAGACTCGAGGAGAGATTAGGAGGCTGAACATGGTAAGTCTCATACTTCAAAACTGTAACTATAGTCTGGTTGGTCAAATTGGCTAACACGACCCATTCCTGCATAGTTTCAAGGATGGTACATACATTGCTAATGAAAATAGATGGAAGACCCGAGGCTCCACTCCAAATATGGGAACTGATCCCTATAATATCGAGTGATGTGCATAACTAGGTTGTGGTTCTTTATGAGTAGTCAACAGTGACGAGTGATACCACTGGCGAGACATGGTCTAGAGTTGACAGAGTAGAAATCATTCAATTAGAATCCATCGATGAAGACCAACCTGAGGAAGACCCTACTACTAAACTTTTAGAGTCATTTCCCTAGTATAATCCCACCGACCCAGAGGACCGGGACAAGGCAGCTTCCAATGAAGAGGATAACAAGACTGTTCATCGTTGTTCATGAAATCTAATTATGAAAATTATAAATGAGACCCCAAAATAATAATGGATAAACCAAATGGGGAGGCTTAATTCTCATCTGCACGAGCTATATACTGGAGAAGTAGATTCCCAATGCCCTCAAATACTCATTCAGGACTACCTTGCTTAAAGGGTGAGGGAATACTCATGCAGTTTCAGGGTTGGTTGGCAGAGGAGGAAGGCCGTAAATGTCCAAATATACTAGTAGGATGATAATTAGATTTAACAGTTAAGGGTGTAAGAAAACGAGCAGTTCGCTTTCATCGATGCACAATCAAGACTCATATCGTGACTGAGGTCCCAATTAGAAGAGGTTGAGGGAAATATGAGGCGAGCTTCTAAATAGATGGATATTACTGAAGTCGATGGGGATAAGGCTTGAATCAAGGATGATTAACTATTATCCATCACCATTGATGAGGATTGGAAGCTTAACATGGGACAACGGATCCTAGATGCCACGAGCCATAGAGTAGCGGAGCTCGGACACTCCATTGAAGAGATCTACCTATATATGGAAGGGAAAAATCCATGGGTTCTCTAACTTATGTGAAATCATAAATGTAATTTCATTCTTTTATTCTTTATGTTGGTTGTGTGAATGAGTTCTTTTATCTGTTTTGGTTGCAACATTTCCATCACATCCTTGAAATATCCAGTGATCAATCCCTAATATCATGTGGGTTGTGGCCGATGTGAGAAACAAGGGATGACCACATCGATATTCCATTTGAATGTGAGTGTGTCTACCTATCTCTGGGAATCTGGGATTTTAATGACTATTCTGGGATTCCAGGATGAAAGAGGGAGGTCTGACTAGAGAATGAAGTTCTCAAAACAGTTGAATTTCTGCTTCCCCAACGTGCTCTAGTGCATGAGTTGGGTAATGCTAGGGGCATTCGAATCAATACGAACATATGGGAGTGATAAGTATGAATCATGATACCCAAAATTCGTAACACTGTAGGGATGGCATGCCAATGAAGTATAACTATTGACTGTGTTTAAAACATAGTATCCATTTTGCATTAGCCAGAAATGGGGAAAACAAATGAGGTTTGACCGCTGACCATGTTCGAAACATGGGGCCTGACTTGAAATTGCATCTATATTCTTCTGGAATGTTAGCCTAGGATAGTAGGACAACCATAGCTTGAGAATACATACTGGTAGGATGTAACTTTATATGTGAAATTGGATAAGGATCGAAATAAAGGGCACACAAAGCGTGGATGGTGGTGTGATGGGTTGTTCAAATGGAGTCCAACACGCTCGAAATTATGCCACGGTGATGAACAAACATTAGGTGAACGCATCATTCTGATCAGGGAACATAGTCAATTCCATGAAGGATCTCTTTGGTGAGAAGCTATAGTGGATCTCAATTTTTTGTCACGCTAACGAGGATGACATACACATAGTTTAACGTCGTAAAGTGAAGATGTGGTTTCCTAGAAATAAAATGTGTGGTGCGGTACATATCCCGATGTGAAAGAGGATCGTAGGATCCCACACCAGAACCCACCACGTGTTCCTAGTAGGATTATTTAGACCATATACCAGAGGTATCCAAACATAGGGTTGGACCCAAGGTAAAGTTCGCGGGCGTTCCTATGTATCTCATGTTGATGAGAATCAATCCATTCATAGTTCTGGAGGTCACATGTAGTTTAATGTCATATAGTAGGATAAAGAGTGAAAGTGGAGATCCTAAAAAGGGGTAGTATGAAGTGAGGCCATCATAGACCAGACGTGAATGAGGACCAAATCATTCCATACCACACCACGTAATCCATGGGGAAATCATAGGTCAAGGTACCGAAGATAGAGAAGCTTGGGCTGGGCCCAAGAGAAAGTGATCAGGCATTCCTACGTACCCAATTTGTATGGGAACCAAGCCATACGTAGTTCTCATATTGAAATTTAATGTCATGTGGGACAAAGGGAATGTGTGGTTTGGTTGCACCAGTACATGTTTTACTAAAACCACTAAGCCCACTTGAGTCATGATCGATGTGGGAAATAAGAAGTAGTGATGGGATTTTCCTAGTATAGAGAGGAACACATTAGCGGAAATAGAATTCTAGGTGAATTATGTCCCAATAACATTAACCTTCCTACTTAAAGCATATATATGCATGGAGTGGCAAAATCGAGTGTATTGGAATTACATTTAAACATAAAGAAGTAGAAATATGGGAATCATGGAGGCCGATATCTGGATCGCACTGATGGTGGTGTGAATATGGAGGATAACTCTTGACCATGTTCAAAACATAGTATATATTTCATGTTAGCCTAGAGTGGGGATAATAAATTGAGATTTGACCATTGACCATGTTCGAAACCTAGGACCTGTCGCAAAATGACATTTTATGTATTTCGGGGTGCTAGTCCAAGATGATAGTTGAACCAATGTGGTATGCGACTAGGCTATAGTGGGGGTGCCTTCAAACATGAAATTGAATAGAGATATCAATAAATGGATCATGAACCATGGGCATGAAATCAAATAATTTCCATATGGAATCCAATAGTTTGGGATCTATTACATGATGCATTTGTGTACACCAATGAGATGTGTCAGATAGAGGGAGACACATGGTGAAGTTATTAAAAAACCTGACGTGAAAAAAGAACTTTGAAGTCCATATTGTATCATGTGATATTAGGGAAAACCATAGGCTAGGATCCAAAGGTGGAATTTGGGATGGTATTGAGACAAATAGTCTGGTCATTTCTACGTATCTCATGAGAATGGGAATCATGCCATACGTAGTTCCGAAAAGATTCGTGCAGTTTATCATCATGTGACAATGACGTAAGAGAATGGATGGAATATCCCTGATGGGAAATCAATGGCATGGCTATCATATACCTAACATTAATGAGGACCCAAGAGGTCCTCACCACAACACATACTTCCGACAAAGTTTGAGATAAGGGGCCAGAAAAAGGGAATGACTTGAGAGACCTGGGGATAGAATCAAAGAAGAAATGTATAGGAATTCTTAAATATCCCATTAGTATTGGAATCAATCCATATGTAGTCCTAGAAAATGGAATTTTGGGGTAACAATTCTAGGGGAAATACTATCATGCAACTCTGGCCCATGCACCAAAAGAAGCGGCATTTTATGGATCTTGTTTTTTTAGAGTGGATGTGTTTTTTTTTGTGAAGAAACAAACCTTGGATGAGGAATCTGTGAATTGATGTAGGAATCAAGTCAATTTTAGGCCTTGAAAAATGAATAGTGGATAACTGATACCAAACATGATGTCACATTGAGTGAGGACACCATATTTTGATGTTGTTTGTCATCATGTGGCTTAGACGATAGTTGTATAGTTTAGGGTTGTTTGATTTGACCAACCCATGAATTTTAACATTGTGCCAAAAATATGAAAGGGTTTAAAATAATGTGGGACTAGGCATTATATTTTAACTTCCTATGGCATGGATTCCCACAAAAAAATGAGGTTATGAAGGGAATGAGCAAGGTGTGATAAATCATACCCGATGTGAATGAGGACATCAGTCCACATCACATCGCACACAAACCTAGAGGGGGGTGGGGGACCTCAGTTTAATGGTTTTAAAAAAGATAAGAGGTTATGGGGTAGTACTGGAAGAAAAAATGTATGGGCCTTCTTACATATCCCATGAGGATAGGAATTAATCCATACATAGTTCTGAAAGATGTCATGTAGTTTAATGTCTGGTGGTAAGGATGTGGATAAGAGAGACTACCTCCTAAAGGGGGAGTACATGGTGTAGCTATTATAGAACAAACATAAATGAGGAAATAAGTCCACATACACCACACCATGAAATCCTATGAGATTCAGGTCCGAAAGGCCGAACAAAAGAAATAAATAGTATAGCTTAAGCTGGACCCAAAGATGAAATGGTTGGTAATTCTTATGTATCCCATAAAGATGGGAATAAATCCATACATAGTTCTCAAAATTCATGAAGTTTATTGTCATATGATAAGGATGCAGAGGGACTTAATTTATTATTGTAGAACTCAGACCAAAATATGTGAGATTCTTCCAAACGGGCATAAACCTTGACCAAGTCCCTATGCCCATCTGAGAAGTGCTTGATGTGGGAAACAAGGGTGGATTAGATCTTTGAAACACATGGAATACAAAGAAATGGGAAATGGAACAGAGCCTCGAGTGACACCACACCACTGATTCATCCTCTTAATGTGAAAATGTATAATGAGGGATAACACCAAGAGTATCTAAATTCCCCTTGGACATGATGGAGTGCAGAGGGATGTGAATCACACAACCAGTATTTAAGGCTTAATGAGGTGGCGTAACAATAGAGGATAACTGTTGACTGTGTTCAAAACATAGAATCCATATCATGTGAACTAAAATGGGAACACATAATTGAACATTTACCACGAACCATATTCATAATGTGATATTTGTGTCAAATTTTCATTCAAAATCCTTAGGGACGTTGGCCCAAGATGGTAGGAGAGCACTGAGGCCTAGCATCCATGTAGTTCGGGGATCCTTTTGGGTGTGAAAGATAATGAAAACCCAAATAAAGGGAAATGTGACACATGGAAGCAGATTAAAAACATGTCCGTGTAGAACCCATCACCCTAGAACCCAAACCACAGTGTATCTATTAACATCGATGAACTTCCAAAGAGGGTTGAGGGGCTCGATTTTAGAGAATACGACTCAATGAAATGATTGGAGGAAAGGATAATAGAAAGATCTCAAGAGATAGGTATGTGGCATGACAATTGAAAACCTAATGTGAATGAGGAAATAAGCTAATACCAAACCAAATACCCCCTCCCAAAGAACGTAGGTTAAGGGGCCATATAGAAGAGGAGTTTTCTAAGAAATAGTGTTGGACCTGAAGAGGAAATGTTCTGGCATTCCTATGTTTCCCATGAGGATGGGAGTCGGGCTATATGTAGTTCTGAAATGAATTATAGATTATCATCATTCTATAAGGATGAGGGGGATGGGTATCTCAAAGAGTAATGTTCATGGGGTGGCAAATAACCATACATGAATGAGGACATAATCCCTGTAACGACCCGAAATTTTTAAATAAATTTTGTTCCCTAATTTTATGTGTTATTGTTATACTCAACAAAAATGTTTTATTTGATAAACATGATTATAATTAAAATGAGATCAGTGGGTTTTGACTATTATATAACCATCGGTCAACATGACCGCTGTGAACAAAATGTTTTGATTATTGTCTCTAAATATAAGTAATCTTGGTTAATTATTATAGAAAGAAGATTCGATGGCCTGACCTAGTAGTCTTGGACCGATCGAAGCCCATCTAACAGAGCTTGGGAAGGAGGTAGCACCACTGGGCTTTGCTCTGGATCAAATCCAAGCCGAACTTCATCATGTGAAGCTGGAACGAAATCACCTTCGTGAGAAGTTCAAACTGATAGAAATTACTACTCGGGCAATGTTGACTGAGCCGCCCCAAGCTTCTATCACCCTAGCACACCTTACTCTTAGGTCCTATGCTGGTATTATAAGGGGTTATGTAACGAGACCATAACTACCTTGTGTAATCCTTGTTTTAAATAAAAATTGGGATTTTTTCTTATGATGAAGTTTATGAATTTTGAAATGACCGGATAAATATAGTATGCATATTTTTGATGAATTTTAGAAAAAGGATATTTTAAATATGTTTATGTAAACCCTAAATAATTAAAAATGTGTAATGATTTTCAAAAAATGGTCTTCTAAAATTATGTTCGGTACTAAATTTAGAGTCTAATAAGATCAACTTGATTTTTGATGAATAGTAAATTATGAATAGTGATTTTATGATTAGGATTAGTAATATGACCAAATGGATTAGTAATCTCACTTAAAGAAAGTTTTAAAATAATCTAGGCACCTTGATTAAGTAATGTGATTCAATAAAATAGTTAAATAACGGTTTCATTAATTATTATTCAAGTATTAGTTTTTTCAGGTGAATAGTATTTTTTAATTAAAAATTTAATTAAAAATAATTAGAAAATTATTTTTATAAAAATGACTTTATTTTTGAACTCAGAGCATCGATATTATGTTATGGTAATTTTTGGGGTTTTTTCCGGAAAAAAATGAATTTTCGATGAATAGTGTTTTTATTTAAAAATTAAATTAAAAATATTTAGAAAATTATTTTTATAAAATGGATTTCATTTTTGAAATCAGAGCATTGATATTTGGTTAATGTGAAATTTTGGGTTTTTTCTGAGAAAGTTGAATTTTCAGTGAATAGTAAAAATACAGTTTTAGGGTTTCGGTATGTTTAATGACATCATAACGGTGTCATGATGATGTCATGAGATCTTTTGAGGGTTGGCCGGCCAAGGGTGATGAATTATTGTTTTGGGGGCCCCATGTGGCCTAACTCCATGATAAATGACAAGGGAGAGCACATGGGTTTGAGAAAAGCCCATGTGAGGTGTCCCTTGGCCATTAATGCATTGTCCCCTCACTTTCCCTATAAATACCAAGCCCTCCTCTCACCCATTCGACTCCCCACTCATTCCCAACGAATTTCTGGTCTCATTACCTCCCAAGGAGTCCTCCCAAGGTGCCCCCAAGCCCTCATGGTCCCAACCTTTGAGGTTTAAGAGTTACATTTTAAGGTAAGGGATCCGACCTCTCTCTTTCTTTTCAAGTAATCTCTTTTATGTCTTTTCTTTTATACTCCATGTTCTTATGTTGGAGGATGTTCTTTTATATTCATCCTACTGCCTATTTCATGTTCATATGATGAAAGACCCCCCTTGCTCTCATCAATTCGTTTTAAGAATGTTTAAGTGGCGCCGTTAGGCTGCCGAATGTTTAAGGGATTCTTGCACCTTCCTCGTTTTCAAGTTCTATTTTCATTCAAGTCTTTCATGTTTCTTTGTATTATGTTGGGGAATGATCTCTAAATTTATCATACTGATCTTTTATGATCATATGATGAGAGACCCCATTTTATCTCTTCAATTCAATTTTTTTGAAGTTTTATGTGGCACCGTTAGGCTGCCGAATTTTTTAAGGGATTCTCTCACCCTTCTCTTTTTCAAAGTTCTACTTTCATGTCAAGTCTTTCAAGTTAATTTCTATTATGTTGGGCTATGATATCTATATCTATTATACTGGACTCTTATTTTCATATGATGAGAGACCCCATTTGATCTCTTCAATTCAGTATTTTGATGTTTTAAGTAGCGCCGTTAGGCTGCTGAATTTTTAAGTGGTTCTTCACCCTTCTCGTTTTGAAGTTCTACTTTCATGTGAATTATTTCAAGTTCCTTTTTTTATATTGGGGTATGATCTCTATATCTATCATACTGGACTCTTATGTTCATATGATGAGAGACCCCATTTGATCTCTTCAATTCAGTATTTTGATGTTTTAAGTAGCGCCGTTAGGCTGCTGAATTTTTATGTGGTTCTTCACCCTTCTCGTTTTGAAGTTCTACTTTCATGTGAATTATTTCAAGTTCCTTTTTGTTATATTGGGGTATGATCTCTATATCTATCATACTGGACTCTTATTTTCATATGGTGAGAGACCCCATTTGATCTCTTCAATTCAGTATTTTGATGTTTTAAGTAGCGCCGTTAGGCTGCTGAATTTTTAAGTGGTTCTTCACCCTTCTCGTTTTGAAGTTCTACTTTCATGTGAATTATTTCAAGTTCCTTTTTGTTATATTGGGGTATGATCTCTATATCTATCATACTGGACTCTTATTTTCATATGATGAGAGACCCCATTTGATCTCTTCAATTCAGTATTTTGAAGTTTTAAGTGGCGTTGTTAGGCTGCCGAATTTTTAAGTGGTTCTTCACCCTTCTCGTTTTGAAGATCTACTTTCATGTCAATTCTTTCAAGTTCATTTTTGTTATGTTGGGGAATTATCTCTATATCTATCATACTGAAATCTTATTTTCACATGATTAGAGACCCTATTTGATCTTTTCAAATCATTTTTGTTGAAGTTTAAGTAACGCCGTTAGGCTGTCGAACTTTCATAAGAGAAATCTAATTTTTGTCTTCCTTCCATGTTTTTCATTTCAAATGGTATGTCCTTGAAATTTCATTACCATGATCATGTATCCTTCTTATTCTGTCCATATACTGTTTTATGGGTCATTTATGAATTTTTGACTCATTTTCCCTCTCTTTTTAATGTCTTCTAAAACCTCATAACATAGCCGTTATGCTGCAGAATTTCCATCTCAAAATGTCTCTCTCATTTTCTAAAGTTCTTTTATATTATTAAGTGAATACTCAAAGCTCTTTCTTCTAAAGGGGTATTCACATATATACCAAAATGTTCTATTTTAAATTCTGGGATTTACATACATGAGACCCACCTTCCTTTTCTATGGGTTTTAAAGTGACGTAAAGATCATGTCTTTAAAGCAGTTTTTAAAACGTTATGATTATGAAATGAAACCCATTTATTTTATGCTATGTGGGTTATTTATGAAATGTTTGATGATGATATATGTGGCTCACATGATAATAAAGGCAAATTTAATGGTGCGCCCTGATAGCGCTCCAATGCATTGGGTAATAATGTAACCACTAGAGATTACAATTTTAACGATGCCTTGGTGAAAAACCTTGGTAATTTTTAACGACACCTTGGGGATGGACCTTGGTGAAACGAAACGATTTTCAATATTAAATGTTGCAGCCACATCTTCAAGTTATGAAAAAGTTTTATTTTTATTATGATATGCCTCTTGATTTCATTTTCATGCATTAAAGTTCTTTTCATGACTTTATTGATGTATCTCAAGTTCATATGTAAAATGTTTCACTTGTTTCCCTTGCTGGGCCTTCTGCTCACCCTTCCTTTTGATGTATGTCCCCAGGTTATGAGATGCAGTAATGAGCCTAGGGTGAACATTAAGAGAAGCCTTTCAAGTGTTTAAGAAGAATGTTTTTTTTGTTGTTTCATGTTTTATGTTCCTTGTTTCCAAGACACTAAACCTTAAAGATCCTCAGTTCCGTGTAATGGAATGAAAAGTTATGTTATAAAAAGATGGGATGCTATAGTTGGTATCAAAGGATGGTTTAGTTATTTGTGGAAATTAGGATATGAAAACTCTAGGAGGAACCCTATAGAAAAGTTTAATATAGGAAATCTTCCTGGTATTTTGGTGAGTATTGAGTAAGGGGTTGCCAAGCAAATACATCCCTGTCTGGATACGAGCAGGTAGAGGTGGCTCTGGCACAGATGTACATAGGGGTAAAACCCGAAAACACCGCTTTGAGCTAGACTCGAACGGGAACTGGTACACGACAACGGGCCTTGCTGCACTCTTGGTTACGACACTCCCGGGGGATATGCTTTGGTAAATTCATAAGCTTGGTATGAACCATTGTTAAAGGAACAAAGATAAAATAAAATAAAGGTTCACATAAGAATATATGATCATTCATAACCTAGATGGGAACCTAGGAGATCACAAGTTAGGGTATACCTTTCATATACAAGTTATCCTTATATGCTTTCAGTTCCTTTTCATGATTATTAGCTAAGTACTTAAGCCCCTAATTATGCTTTCTCTTCTTAGTTAATGGTGAGAAATGGAAGAACATGTTCCGACAACCAATGTGATAGGAAATGCGACGATTTTCGTATTAATATGACAGGGATGATTAGGGGATTAAAATATGATTATTATTTTGGAAGACGTACATTATTTTGGGAACCATATTTGATCGAGGTAAATAGATTACTACGGTATTTTCATTGAGGAGTAAGGATGACTTATATTTTGAAGAATCGATGAATTTAAGGTGAACTTATAGTAATTTAGGTTACTTATGGGAATGACTAACCTATCTTGGGTAAAATATGTTTAGGTTAGCTACTTTTTTATAAGATGTTAGGAGTGGTTGATGTTGTCTGGAGATGAACAATGAAGTTGTTTTGGAAGACTATGTTATCAAATCCTTATTGTATTTGGGTTTCAATCTTAGTTTGGTTTGTTTTGAGGAATTTTAAGGACCGTTATTTATGGAATGGTCTATGATGAACTTTGGGTATTACCATGGAACTTTGATGATTTAAAAGTAGTTTCCATTCCTATGGGATTCTTTCTTTTTGAAGAGTTGTTTTACCTTAACCTTTCTGTTTTTGGGATAATGTTTAAAGATAGAAGAAATAGATAGTTAATATTTTGTAGATTATGTGATTCTATAGAAGATGATTCTTGTGCTTTTATGAGACCAAGTTTTTTTGAATTCTCATCATTTGGAGAAAAGATTAGTGTTGGTAGGGACTTGTTAAAGGATGAAACTCTACTTGAAGGTAGGTATATTTTCTTATGTTTTTGTTCTATGTGGTAAATGAAATCCTCAAAATTATGAAAAGAAACGTAAAACAAAAATGTTGTTGGTTTACGTTTCCTACTAGGTAATCAAAGACCGTTTACACACATCATAAGTTTGGGATTTTCTCATGGTTAACTTTCTCCTAATCATGTTCTCTATCACTCTCCCTCAGAACTTGACCCTTTGTTTTTTCCTCCATGTCCATGTTTTCCTACATGGAACCCTAGTGTGGGTTAACTCGGGTGACCATTGTACTTCCCTTTCTTTATTTTAAAGTAATAGTTTTACTGACTCCTTTTCCGATGTGGGACTTTCAATGAAATTTCAAAACCCAATTTTAAAATTGCGAGGACGCAATTTCTTAAGGGGGGAAGATTGTAACGACCCGAAATTTTTAAATAAATTTTGTTCCCTAATTTTATGTGTTATTGTTATACTCAACAAAAATGTTTTATTTGATAAACATGATTATAATTAAAATGAGATCAGTGGGTTTTGACTATTATATAACCATCGGTCAACATGACCGCTGTGAACAAAATGTTTTGATTATTGTCTCTAAATATAAGTAATCTTGGTTAATTATTATAGAAAGAAGATTCGATGGCCTGACCTAGTAGTCTTGGACCGATCGAAGCCCATCTAACAGAGCTTGGGAAGGAGGTAGCACCACTGGGCTTTGCTCTGGATCAAATCCAAGCCGAACTTCATCATGTGAAGCTGGAACGAAATCGCCTTCGTGAGAAGTTCAAACTGATAGAAATTACTACTCGGGCAATGTTGACTGAGCCGCCCCAAGCTTCTATCACCCTAGCACACCTTACTCTTAGGTCCTATGCTGGTATTATAAGGGGTTATGTAACGAGACCATAACTACCTTGTGTAATCCTTGTTTTAAATAAAAATTGGGATTTCTTCTTATGATGAAGTTTATGAATTTTGAAATGACCGGATAAATATAGTATGCATATTTTTGATGAATTTTAGAAAAAGGATATTTTAAATATGTTTATGTAAACCCTAAATAATTAAAAATGTGTAATGATTCTCAAAAAATGGTCTTCTAAAATTATGTTCGGTACTAAATTTAGAGTCTAATAAGATCAACTTGATTTTTGATGAATAGTAAATTATGAATAGTGATTTTATGATTAGGATTAGTAATATGACCAAATGGATTAGTAATCTCACTTAAAGAAAGTTTTAAAATAATCTAGGCACCTTGATTAAGTAATGTGATTCAATAAAATAGTTAAATAACGGTTTCATTAATTATTATTCAAGTATTAGTTTTTTCGGGTGAATAGTATTTTTTAATTAAAAATTTAATTAAAAATAATTAGAAAATTATTTTTATAAAAATGACTTTATTTTTGAACTCAGAGCATCGATATTATGTTATGGTAATTTTTGGGGTTTTTTCCGAAAAAAATGAATTTTCGATGAATAGTGTTTTTATTTAAAAATTAAATTAAAAATATTTAGAAAATTATTTTTATAAAATGGATTTCATTTTTGAAATCAGAGCATTGATATTTGGTTAATGTGAAATTTTGGGTTTTTTCTGAGAAAGTTGAATTTTCAGTGAATAGTAAAAATACAGTTTTAGGGTTTCGGTATGTTTGATGACATCATAACGGTGTCATGATGATGTCATGAGATCTTTTGAGGGTTGGCCGGCCAAGGGTGATGAATTATTGTTTTGGGGGCCCCATGTGGCCTAACTCCATGATAAATGACAAGGGAGAGCACATGGGTTTGAGAAAAGCCCATGTGAGGTGTCCCTTGGCCATTAATGCATTGTCCCCTCACTTTCCCTGTAAATACCAAGCCCTCCTCTCACCCATTCGACTCCCCACTCATTCCCAACGAATTTCTGGTCTCATTACCTCCCAAGGAGTCCTCCCAAGGTGCCCCCAAGCCCTCATGGTCCCAACCTTTGAGGTTTAAGAGTTACATTTTAAGGTAAGGGATCCGACCTCTCTCTTTCTTTTCAAGTAATCTCTTTTATGTCTTTTCTTTTATACTCCATGTTCTTATGTTGGAGGATGTTCTTTTATATTCATCCTACTGCCTATTTCATGTTCATATGATGAAAGACCCCCCTTGCTCTCATCAATTCGTTTTAAGAATGTTTAAGTGGCGCCGTTAGGCTGCCGAATTTTTAAGGGATTCTTGCACCTTCCTCGTTTTCAAGTTCTATTTTCATTCAAGTCTTTCATGTTTCTTTGTATTATTTTGGGGCATGATCTCTAAATTTATCATACTGATCTTTTATGATCATATGATGAGAGACCCCATTTTATCTCTTCAATTCAATTTTTTTTAAGTTTTATGTGGCGCCGTTAGGCTGCCGAATTTTTTAAGGGATTCTCTCACCCTTCTCTTTTTCAAAGTTCTACTTTCATGTCAAGTCTTTCAAGTTAATTTCTATTATTTTGGGCTATGATCTCTATATCTATCATACTTTACTCTTATGTTCATATGATGAGATACCCCATTTGATCTCTTCAATTCAGTATTTTGATGTTTTAAGTAGTGCCGTTAGGCTGCTGAATTTTTAAGTGGTTCTTCACCCTTCTCGTTTTGAAGTTCTACTTTCATGTGAATTATTTCAAGTTCCTTTTTGTTATATTGGGGTATGATCTCTATATCTATCATACTGGACTCTTATGTTCATATGATGAGAGACCCCATTTGATCTCTTCAATTCAGTATTTTGATGTTTTAAGTAGCGCCGTTAGGCTGCTGAATTTTTAAGTGGTTCTTCACCCTTCTCGTTTTGAAGTTCTACTTTCATGTGAATTATTTCAAGTTCCTTTTTGTTATATTGGGGTATGATCTCTATATCTATCATACTGGACTCTTATTTTCATATGATGAGAGACCCCATTTGATCTCTTCAATTCAGTATTTTGATGTTTTAAGTAGCGCCGTTAGGCTGCTGAATTTTTAAGTGGTTCTTCACCCTTCTCGTTTTGAAGTTCTACTTTCATGTGAATTATTTCAAGTTTCTTTTTGTTATATTGGGGTATGATCTCTATATCTATCATACTGGACTCTTATTTTCATATGATGAGAGACCCCATTTGATCGCTTCAATTCAGTATTTTGAAGTTTTAAGTGGCGTTGTTAGGCTGCCGAATTTTTAAGTGGTTCTTCACCCTTCTCGTTTTGAAGATCTACTTTCATGTCAATTCTTTCAAGTTCATTTTTGTTATGTTGGGGAATTATATCTATATCTATCATACTGAACTCTTATGTTCACACGATGAGAGACCCTATTTGATCTTTTCAAATCATTTTTGTTGAAGTTTAAGTAACGCCGTTAGGCTGTCGAACTTTCATAAGAGAAATCTAATTTTTGTCTTCCTTCCATGTTTTTCATTTCAAATGGTATGTCCTTGAAATTTCATTACCATGATCATGTATCCTTCTTATTCTGTCCATATACTGTTTTATGGGTCATTTATGAATTTTTGACTCATTTTCCCTCTCTTTTTAATGTCTTCTAAAACCTCATAACATAGTCGTTATGCTGCAGAATTTCCATCTCAAAATGTCTCTCTCTTTTTCTAAAGTTCTTTTATATTATTAAGTGAATACTCAAAGCTCTTTCTTCTAAAGGGGTATTCACATATATACCAAAATGTTCTATTTTAAATTCTGGGATTTACATACATGAGACCCACCTTCCTTTTCTATGGGTTTTAAAGTGACGTAAAGATCATGTCTTTAAAGCAGTTTTTAAAACGTTATGATTATGAAATGAAACCCATTTATTTTATGCTATGTGGGTTATTTATGAAATGTTTGATGATGATATATGTGGATCACATGATAATAAAGGCAAATTTAAGGGTGCGCCCTGATAGCGCTCCAATGCATTGGGTAATGATGTAACCACTAGAGATTACAATTTTAACGATGCCTTGGTGAAAAACCTTGGTAATTTTTAACGATACCTTGGGGATGGACTTTGGTGAAACGAAACGATTGTCAATATTAAATGTTGCAGCCACATCTTCAAGTTATGAAAAAGTTTTATTTTTATTATGATATGCCTCATGATTTCATTTTCATGCATTAAAGTTCTTTTTATGACTTTATTGATGTATCTCAAGTTCATATGTAAAATGTTTCACTTGTTTCCCTTGCTGGGCCTTCTGCTCACCCTTCCTTTTGATGTATGTCCCAAGGTTATGAGATGCAGTAATGAGCCTAGGGTGAACATGAAGAGAAGCCTTTCAAGTGTTTAAGAAGAATGTTTTTTTTTGTTGTTTCATGTTTTATGTTCCTTGTTTCCAAGACACTAAACCTTAAAGATCCTCAGTTCCGTGTAATGGAATGAAAAGTTATGTTATAAAAAGATGGGATGCTATAATCCCACATACACCACACCATTTGTAATTCCCCAAGTGAACTGAGACCAAGTAGCTGAGGGAATGAATAGGTAAACCCGGGATGGACCTGAAGAAAAAATGTTTGGGTATTCGAACATATCCCATGAGGATGGGAATCAAGACATACATAGTTATCAAGATGTTGTGCAGTTTAAGTTCATGTGATAAGGATGTGGTAGATCTTAGTTTATGGTCATAGATCCCAGACTGTTGATTCCCAGTTTAATGTCATGTGTGTGGGATAAAAGGCAGGAAAAGGTGAATCAACATGCCTGTCACTTGGGAGACCATGTAATTTCAATAACTATTCAGGATAATTGCTAACCATGTTTGCAACATAGTATCCATCTCATGTGACCCAGAATATGAATAAACAATTGAGGATCGACTGCTGACCATATACGTAGTGTGGGACTTGTGTCAAATTGTTTTTTAGGATCCCTTGGGATGTTGGATCATATTGGTAGGTGATCTAATGTGGCATGAGACCAAGCCATTAGAGGGGGTCCTTTCAGATGTATATGAGTGATGGGAACTCAAATGGTGGGATACGTGAAGCATGGTGGTACCCGTGTAGTTTAATGTTTTGCAGAAATGAAGATGGATAAAGGAGGGGTGTCTCATGGAGATGTGTGTGGTGTGGAAAAATTTCCCTACATGAATGGGGACATAAATTCCTTACCACACCACACAATCCTATGTGACCACATGGGATCAGAGGCCAGAAAGGTCGAGGTACTTGAGGCTAGTCCACAGATTGAAATTCCCTTCCATTTTTGTATTTTATCATCATGGGGGATGAGTTCTGAGTAGTTTTTCATCCTTTAGCCTTGATGGATCATGAAATTTAATGTCGTGCAGAAAATACAGAATAGTTTAAAGTCATGTGGTACTGTTAAGAGAAATAATACTTAAGGAATTTTGCATTGGTGGTAGGAGCAATACACTCACAATCCATGGTGACCAGGGAGTAATCACCCTTTGGGTAAACCCTGTGGATGATATAAGGTGCCTCCCATTTAGGCTCTAGCTTTAGTGTCTTCCTTCCAAGTATCATTAGAATCCTCATATCCAATATTGTGTCACCTTATAAGAAAGAGCATGGGTGAAATTTCTTTTTGAATTCTATAGCTATCTTGTTCTGATTCCTTTCTAGATTATGTAGGGTACAAACCATATTCTCATCAAGCGCTTCCAGTTCAGCCAGATAGATTTTAGCTACGTTGTTAGTTGTATGTTGATCGTAATCAACTATGCGTAATGAGGGTAACTAAATATTTATGGTCAAGAATGCCTCTACTCTATATACTACGGAATATGTGGTGACCTGAGTGGAATTATGAGTCATTGTGCGATAATCCCAGAGAGTGTTGTAGATTTTTTCTAGCCAACTCTTCTTGTTCTAACCAACCATCTTCTAACAAATTTTAGAGAGGGTTTTTTTGAATGCCTTGATCTTCCCATTCTCTTGATCATGATAGTGAGAGGTATGATTAGAGACAATTTGGTAATTGGCATACAATTTCTTCAGTTCGGCTGTCCGGAAGTTGGTGCTGTTATCATTGAGGATGTCTTGAGGGACTCAGAATCAGTATATGATATTGGATATTAAAAACTCAAAAATAAAATAGTCCATGAATTAATTGAGTGTAACTAACTCTTCTCAATAGAAGAATAAATACATAGAGGTCTGGATGAACCTTCATTGGAGAGCCATCGCCAGTGGATATGGTCCCATGACATCAATTCCCCTGACCGCAAGGGTCCAAGAGTACATGGTAGTGTGGAAAGGTTCTGGAGGTTGATTCAAAAAATCAGCATGGATCTGACAAGCATGGAACCTATTGTAAAACTCAATATAGTCATGGATCATGGTGGGACAAAAATACCCCAATCTCTGGATCTGATGAGAGAGTTTCAACCCTATCTGAGGAGCCCCACATGAACATTCAAGAACCTCCTACATGAATTTACAAATCTCACCTAGTTGAGTTTAATGAAGAAGAATACCTTCAAACCCACTTCTTTATAGGATCTTAACAAGACTAGGACTACTCTAGAGGGTTAAATGCAATGAACGCTATCAAATTATCTCATTCTCAGCTCAATTATCCAGGATATTACAGTGCTGAAGACACTCGATAAAGGGGGTCCTCAAGTCAAGAGTCACTTCCTACATCACGGTAGGGAGACCTGGGTATCCTGACGTGGAGGCACTGATAGTATGGTGGATTAACTATAGGATATCATTATCTCTCAGAGCAATGAGATAAATGAATCTCTGATGCGCCACATGGATAATCAAATCATCCAGATTTTCCCTTACAAGAGATGCATCAAGGATAGCCAAGGCTTTGGCTCAACCATTCTGTAATTAAGGGACATGAGTAACTTATTGTCGATAAGGTAACTGGGCCATCAGGTAGTGGGTATACTCTAACAGCAGTATGAGCTTCAGCTTCCTGATGATACAGTCTCCGTTGATCTTGTTGATGACTAGTTCAGAGTACCCTTTCACATGCAAGGGGGAAACATCAATCTCAAGGGCCAGCTCGATACTAGTGATTAGATCCTGGTACTCTTCTTGATTGTTGGTATAGCCTTCTGACAATAGGAATGAATAATGTAGAACATATTTTTCCGAAAAGATGAAGATGATACCCTGACCCACTCTATTGAGTCTGAAATAATTGAGTCTTCTGCCGGTAGGGCTTCTGGAAGATCCATCAAAGTGCATTTTCCAATATGGAATGGATTGATCTACTGAAAGGATTACCTCATCTATAAAATCAAGATCTAGATATTGCTCTGCACATGCTAAATAGGTGTCAAGGAAGTTTTCCAATGCCAACCCCTTGATAACCTTCTCGGGGAAAAACATGATATAGAACTATTGAAGGATCACTTCCCACCAAGCTAGACATCTTGTCAACATGGGGTGGTTCCGAATGTACTTCAGTGGATCCACTCGGGACACCAACTGTATCTCATTGTGTTGCAAGTAATTTCACAATTTGTGCACTGTGAATACATCGCCATACATATATTCTCGATAGAGGAGTATCTAGTCTCTGTATTGAAGAGAATGTGGATGAGATAGTATAAACTTCTCTATGTCCCCTCATTATTCTTATAGGTGAGATGGGCGTCAAGAGATCATTTTCGAACAATCACATAAAGGATAAATGGATTTTTGGGAATGAGTGGAATCAATACCGGAGGCCATAGTAGGTACTGTTTGATTTCCTAAAAATAAGTCTGACACTCCTCATCCCAATGATAATAGGATCCTTTCTTTATGAGTCAGGAAACTAGATTACACTTGACATCCAGATTTTTGATGAATCAACATATGTAGGCTAAGTGGCCCTGAAAGCCCTGGAGCTACCAAATGCTACTCATAGGAGACTTCTGACTGAAGACATTGATCTTCTTTGGGTCAATATCAATACCTTTTTATCTAACAATGAATCTTAGAAACTTTCCAAAGGTGACCCAAAGACACACTACAAGGGGATCATCTTTAGAAGGCATGATCATAGGAAGATGAACACTTTCTCAAGATCTTGGAGGTGGTCCTAGAACTGGTGTGATTTGACCACCCGATTGTCCACATAGTATTCCACTAATTTCTCGAGGATCGAAATTAATATAAAATGCACGGAATGATGATAGGTGGTACATTAGTTCTTTATACCGAAGGGAACTGCCTAGTAATAGAAAGTACCTTGCATCTCCCTGAAGGCGGTATACACTTCATACTTAGAGGCCATTGAAATTTAGATATACCTGGAATTCCCATCCTTGATAGAGAGAGACTGGAACCCATTGGTGGAATCAATCAATAGATCTATTTTCTAAAAGATAATTTCATCCTTCAGACAGTGACGGTTGAGATCCTATATGTCAATGTAGACTCTGATATATTTTTTCTTCTTCCTAATGGGTACAATGTTAGCCAAACATCTAGGGTAATAGACCTCCTTGATGGAGTTTTATTTGAAGATCTTATAAACCATTGCCTCGACCAAGGCAGTGTGAGAAGGGTGCATCCTTCTTGAAGGTTGTTTCAACCCGTAATGATTTCTAGAAGACCGAGATGGTCGACGACGACCTGAGTTACTATCCCTAGTATATTTTCAAAACTCCAAGTGAATACATCACGATGCTGATTTAAGAAGTCCATATATCATTTCTAATCTTTGACGGGCATAGGGGAACTGATCAAGGTTGGATTCAGATCCATCTTGTTACTGAAGTTCACTTGTACCACTTCATCAACTGTGGTGGATATATCATCTTCAAAAGTAAGAGTATCATCCCCCTAAATACTCTTCTTCATCCAATGGTTAGGTATCATTGGTAGGAGGCAGTTCTTCTAAGTTGATAGATCCTAACGGGACACTGGTGCTAGCCTGAGCGGTAGTGGACACCTCATCAGGGATCTCCTTTACTGCTGAGACGATGGTGAGAAAATTCATCAACCCGATCCCATCTGGACTATGACCTAGAGGGCCATGTTTGATGAAATCGAAGAAATATTGGTGTGTCATCTTGAGAAAGTTTATCTTAGCCTAGAAAAACAATCAGGTATGATGTATTTCCATTTCCATGGGGTAGGCATCCTGATACCTTATGAGAGTAGGTGGATCTAGGATCACCTGAGCCTGATTGGTATAGAAGTACAAGGTGATCTTCTGTATTTCAATAGACTTGGGAATAAGCTTCCCCTTCAATCCAAAATTGACAAAACATTGTCCCATGTCTGGGGTCATGGCCTCCAATCAGTGGATCGGGAAAATGTAGGCGTTATCCCGGTCTATCCCGGGGTTAGTCACAACCGTAACGTGTTCAACCTCGTTATCTAGAATCTGGTTGTCCTTGCTCTAGTAATAGTCAGAATCTAAGTAGAGGGATGAAAAATAGGTGAAGGGAGACACATCACCTTGGAGTACACGTTCCTGATAATTCACGGAGTAAAGAAGTCATTGGTGATATGAATAAGGGATCGCGACATGTAGGTGGAGCCATGGGCTACCCATTAACGCATTGTATGTGGTGTCTTGTGAAACAACCATGAAATTGGTGCTGGAAAATAGGCCACCAAATTGGGACTTTTGAAAATCTTACCAACTAGTGTATGTTCGGTCCTATCATAACCTTGAATTTTCAAGTCAGAGGGACTCATATCGGCCTCGAATAGTACCATCTTTCAGAGTGTCCGGGTTCAGATAAGGTTGATCCCCAAGCCTATGTTGAAAATACAACAACTAATCTCCACACCATTGAAATGGACAGTGATTTAAATTGGGATTATGTGACACTGTATAGGGGATAATTCATCTTATCCTGAGAAACAGATAATAGCCTAAATTCTGCGTGCTCGACTGCCTCAACATAGAAGGCTTTTTCAGCTTCTACCACCGTCTCAAACTTGAGGGGGATTATTAAAGCCTCAGAAATGGATTCATGCATATCCATTGATAGTTAAAGATCCTTGATGATAGAGAGATTCATAGTAATCTTTTAAAAATTCTTGATAAAATTATACTTCCATGAAATATGTGAACTTTTGATGAGAGGAGGTCTCTCTGTGACAGGATGTATGACGAGCTCTTCTGGTTGAACCAGCAGCTGAATGGTGTTGTAAATGTTATTCTAGTCACTAGTAAAAACATGTGGAGTGACTACTGGATGAGTTCCAGATGACTGGGGCCAATCCACAACAGAATTTGGCTAATTGTAGCATGATCATGGTGGCTCCGCCTGATCACGTTTCACAAATGGGAGTGGAGACGGATCTGGTGAAACAAGATGAGGAGGCTACGCGTGTTGAGCTCTATGATGGGTCAACTATTTGGTTTTGGTGGCATGCATATCTTGGCTATAAGAACCGACTAATGCATTATGGATACTCAAATAACCACGAATTTTTAAATGCTGGCGTCGACTGGGAATGTTGGGAGGATCAGTCTGGTGCTCTTCGTCATCGGAAACCACATAGGGTTTTCCAGCTCCACAATGTTAATCAAAGCATACACTAGATTATCACATAAATGATCCTTAATTACTAGATGGATTGTAGGAAAATATCTATCTATAGGGGCATGGAATTTCTATGATTATGGGATGACGATGACATCAGTGGGGGACATTGCTTTCCCTTGCAACACTGATGCATGCCCTTCTAGGAAGAGGAAGAATAAAATTTTGACAAATAAGTAGTGGATTTAGGTAATGAGAAACCTATAATGACATTGATTGGATCAAACATGCATGAATATCACCATGGGCATAGGTACCTGCCTTTCGGCCCATCCAGTCATTGTATTTTTGAGACCCACGGTTAGGAAACTACGACCATTCATCTTTGTTGTCACGGTCATTGTCAGTCTTTATGAACACACATTACACCTATGTTGAGGCTAGACCTAACCTCAACATATTGTTATGGACATGGTATTGGATCCAGTATTTAAACACATAGCACTACTTGAGGGTGTTTCTAAGGATCCGGTTATAGGGGAAGTAATTGGTGTGATTAGTGAGATCCGCCTATTCGGGACTCCTAGATTCTGGAAATTGAAGGATTCCCTTCTCTAAGGAACTTCAGAAATAGCTAGGGACCCAAGTCTCATTAAATGAGTAGGTCGAGTTACTTTTTTCTGAGAATGGGTATCTAGGATCTTGGACCTAATGAGGGGTTTGAGGATCCTATCGAAGAGGTGGAATTTGATTAGCTCGCCTAGGTGGAAGCGATGTGTTGCATGGATGTGCCTACTAATTTTGAGGTTGGCACTGCTGGTCCAGAAGTTACGCCTAAGGTGGTTGTCCTTGGCAAGGATATGGGGGTGGTTCCAACGGTAAAAACTCTAACTGCCTGAGTGCCTCTATTTGTCATGCCATAGTGGGATCATTCTTAGTGCCTCTTCTTGTGGGATGCATAGGGGGAAATGGATGTGCCTTCTTGGCTTGCTGTAAGGCTTCCTATAGATGATTGTGTTTTTCAGATAAATATCAAGATAATCCAGGTTAGTTCTGAGTTATTAGATATGGGACCAATTCATATTTGACATTCCCCACACATATTGTTAGCAACTATTTCTGAGTCAATGGAATATCAAGAGAATAGGTGGGTATTTTCCACCGGGAAACAAAGTATGCAATGTGCTGATCATGCCTCTTATTATACCTGAAGTGTTCAATAATACTCATCTTCTAGGTGTTGGAACTAAAATGTTAAATAAAATTCCCACGAATATCCTCCCAACTGGATACTGACTCAATGGGTAGCTGGCTATACCAGACAAATGTGGTCCCTTCCAGTATCTATATAAAACAACGGATCATCGTGTCCTCCTATTATGCTGAAGTTCCCATCATGGGTCCACACCTTGAAATAAAGTGGACCATATACTACAACAGGTCATTTTCCCATTAAAGGAGGAGAAGCTAGGATTTCTAAAATGGGAGGGTGATGGCATATCATCCACCCATGCCAGATGCAGATTTCCATCAGGCAGGATTACCACCTGTCGTGTTTCTAGGGCCTCAAGGCAGAAAATGAGAGTGGAAATTGGATACTCTTGGAAGGTATTTCTATCTTCAAGAAGATCATTAACTACTAGTGCATTGGAAGGTTATTCAACATGATAATAGGGCACAGTGGCTCGTGGAGTAGCTGGTGGTATGATCTATAGAACTGTTGGGGGAATGACCTATGGAGGGGTATGGGGAACCTGAGCCGGGTCCCGAGGAGGGTTATCACGCAACATTGGTGGATTTGGTGATTCATATCAGACCATTTTTTCATAAACTCTTGATTCTACCCTATCTATATGGGCAGGCTGTTCAAGGTCACCCAGAGCAAACTCACTAGGGGGAGTTGTACCTACCCATGCTATCCCAGTTGAGGATTATCGTAGTCTAGTCGTTGTTCCACAACACATTTGGCAAGAAGGTCATCGAACATCTTTTAATGTTCCATGATTTATTGATACAAAACAACCTTTTCAAGGTCATATTCCATCATATGCACTGAGCCGGATGGATTAGAGGGTTTGATGGTCTCAGCATTCTTTTTTCCTTTATTGGGGTTCTGACTGAGGGATAATGACACGGAACATGCAAGAAGGCCCGATAAATTTTTTCTCTGGGGAGTAACTCTCCCCAAAGGATCCAATAGGTTTGGAACCCCCCTAAGGGTGGTAAGTTCTCTCCAAGGATTTATAACTTGGTCTCTTCCTTTAATAGGTCTTCCATGTTAACTATGAATGTAGCTGAAGGAACATCCACAATATCTCCTAGAATGTTTGGCTGGTGCTAGATGAAACTGAAATGAAGGGAAACATACTAACCCCAATAACATATCTGAATGTGGGAAAAAGCTTCCTTAATATTTTTTCATATATCTATAAAGCTCTGGACACATCTTTGTTGGAGGTTCCGATGGTGACCAAGCGACTCACGGTGTTGAGCCATGGGGAGGGCAGCCAAGTCGACCATGCGACATTGCTGGACAATATCTTAAAAGTGCCCCTGGATTTTGGGGTAGGCTACACAATAATGACGAAGAAAAAAGTGTGTTTTCTAGAGAGATTGGCGGAAGCACATGACCTCCTCCTTGGTAAAACATTTTGAAGTATTGAAACTAGCTGTTTCAATGGGCCAAAACATCTATGGGAACTTGTCCACTACAAGGATGTCCCACAACCTCTTCATCTCAAACTTAGGATTCGGCCCTTGTTTTCCCCATTAATCGACTAGGGTGACTGAGGGAAAGGTAATGGAACTGAAGCAGATGATTTCAACGGTAGAGTAGTCAGTGGAGAGTATAATGTGTGATCTGACAAGCCTCCACATATTGGGTTGTCTTCTGATGAATGCAACAACTGAGCTACCACATCCCGGTAAGGCGGACTAGAGACCACAACTTACCACATAGAGGCTACAGTTACTGACGATGGTTCATGATATTTATCATCCTCTATTTGTCCCTAGAACAACTCTCTGTGATCTCTGGTTGAGGTAGATAATGTTCCTATTGACGATTGGGATGACTGTATGGCTTGGCCCTGGAAAGAGGCCAAATCTTCTTCCTCCTAGATGTATCTTCAGAGGGACGCGTGGATCCAATGGACCTCATATTCCATTATCATGAGGCATATATGGATTCTTCCTACCCTGGCCCCAGCACATAGGATTAAGGTGAGGTTTCCATCACTAAATCACACTACGCCTCAGAATTTAAGAAGCAGATGAGTTTAATTATGGTATAAAACTTTTTTAGTATTATTAAATTGGTGGTGATGACCTTCCCTCCTAAATCCTCATAGTTATTTTGGAAAGGGTAGGATTTTGATATGAGGAGGACCTTCTTTCAAACTAATACTAGGGTGGAGAGGACTTCCACCCAGGTGAGTCGGGGTGTGAGAAGCACTTGATAAAATGTCAAATGGAACACGGGTAGGGCCTCCATGTCCATTGGAAGGCGCATGGGGGGACCTCCCCGAGATGTGTTAGAGTGGGTAGTACCTCTACTGGAGTTAGTGTGGGCATGAGCAGTGATTCCATGTTTTTTCCCCTTGGAGTTGATGGTATAATGGGGGACTTCATACCAGTCCAACTGAACAAGGGGAAGACCTCCATGTTAGACTCCAATGAAGCGGGTTTTACCTCTACTTCTCTAATATCTAGTATGGGGAGGACCTTCACTGAATGGGATAAGAACATGGGTAAGACCACTAGGCTAATGGTTAAATGAGTGAGGATGATCTTCACATCAGTGACCTGTGACAGGAGGAATGACTCCATACCTAGGATCACGTTTCTGTAAGAAACCTCCGTGCAGGTTGACAGTGCAATAGAGAGGGCCATCACCTGATGTGATAGTGGAATGGGGAGGGCCTCCATGTGGAAAATGGTAGTAGGGAGGGCCTTCTCACACATTGATGGTGGCATGGGAAGGACCACTATTCTGGATGTCATCACCATGGGTCAGCCCGCGACGGGTACTACCTGTACCGATAACCAAGAGAGTTGCCCAAACCGTCTCGTGGGGTAGTTGAGGCCTCGATACGAGTAGAGAATATATGTTACAATATTCAGTATAAATAAATCATTGATAGTATGCATCATTTGTGTCATGAGACACTATAGCCATTGACGATGATGCAACCTAGCAGGCATCCTCCTCTTCTTGCACCCGACATTGGCGTCGGGTTAACCAGACTGTGGCTGGTGGTGTATGTGTGTAAATCACATACTCTTAAGCTTGTCGGATTAGATGGTGGTGCTGACATGGCCTGGTGAGAGCCTACCTTTGTGTTTCCTAGGATGGGATCACAGCCAGGTTGGCCCAGGCTTCCTCTACCTCATTGGCATAAGGGAGAGAGTCGTTAATGTGTTCTATGGAGAGACTCCCAAAATAGTTGTAGGTTCGAGAGGAGATACATGAATCACTACATGGATCTTGGGGGAGTGGAAATGATGAGGCGCAGAATCTTCTAGGTCCTTACAGGTCATATCTTGAGTTGGGATAATCCCTTCATCCTTATACCATCGGATGGGGTCATTGATCACCCTCCTCTGAACGAGTTCTGATGCTGAAGTAGGGTGTCAAAGCCTATAATCCATGGATGTAGAGGTCTTTACAAAATATATGGATCCACATGGTAATTCCGCATTGGTGATTCCCCAACCACTATGTCAGTGGGTGGGTGGTGATCGGTTTCTAGACATAACAACTTGGGTCCTTCAAAAAAAAAGATATGAACATTTGCACTGAAAGGAGGAAAGCGATGTTTAGTTCCCCAGTGCTGTTATGTCTCCTATTATTGGTATGAAGGATCCACACTAACAATGCCATAGACTGAGATGTCCAATGTTCAACTGCCTCAATCTCTGGTGAGTTTCATACTAGGCCCACTATTTTCTTAGCAGTACCTAGCACATGATAGCTGGATCAGGTGGAACTCTTATCTATTGATGTATCAAATGCTACTAATATCCACATTATGGAGAAGAATCATTTCAGGTTCACCATTTCTATTTCCGATTCTTTTGTCGAGGCGTGCGTCATCGCGCTGTGGTACGTTGGCTATTTCCCCGCATTCCCGCTTTCCAATGGTGGGTGGGATCTATCACTTATTCCGGGATGTCTTATCCTTGATTGAAATGGGATGATGGGATGTCAGAATCTCATTCCATGGATTCCTCCTCAGAATTTGTCACCTATTCAAGGACTCCCTTAAGGATTAAGACATTGTAAATGAAACTCTTTCCCAGTGACATATCTTCATGGACACTAGTTTATTAAACTGTTTCTATTAGGACATTTCAAGGAGTCAAGTCAGAGAAACAACCTTCGACTGGGGGAGTAGTCACGTTGGAAATCACTAGAATATCTATACACTAAAACACCAATCCATCTGGGTTTCTTCCCCTTATGATAGGGATTTTTGAGAAAGCAGAATCCTGAGGCATCCCATGTTGAGTGTAGGGAATTATATGTCATATCCATGTCCCTAAGTTTTTCATGAGCTTCTCATGTTAACAATGAATATGTTGTGAGTTTCATGTTTAGTGGAGATAGATCAGATAGATCGGAACACTGATAGGAGTGGATCAGATAGGTAAATCACTAATAAAGAGCACCTAGGGGTTTACTGCACGAGTGGATCAAAACGTCCAATGAAGAAGGATCCATGGATTCCTATGTCCCTACTAAGGGGACATCATGGTTTACCAATGGATGGTATTAAACCATAGGGAGGTTTCTTATGTACCTTTTATAGATTATAGGGATCAAACACCCATTGTTCGAAAGGGTGATGAATCAGGGTGTACACAAAGGACAACGACCTAGAGATTTTATGGGGCTTAAACGTGGAAAGAGGCCCATCATAAGAGTGACAATCTTGGATGGATGATTGTGGATTGTGTGGGGTATATGCATGGACAGCTTCTTGAGGATGACATGATTTAATAGGGTTGTGGCGACCTAGGTAAAAATAAAAATGGATATGAATGGAGTTTTGAAGTGTAGGATGAGTGGGGATGAAACTGACGTGATGATGGTGGTGATGTTGGGCATGAACATCAGAGAGGATTCCTACGTATCCCCATTGTTGGGAATCAAATTCCACATAGTTCAATGGGGGAAATAGGACACCTGAGAAGGTGTCTTGTGATGATGGACACATTTATGGGAACCCGAGGAAGTAGAACCCTCTGGTTGGGGCATGACCTTCCCAAAACACCAAGGCTCAAGGGAGAGACCCGGATGAAACTTGAGTAATGGGCTTCATCCTCGGAGAGTCTTCCTATATATCCCCACGGTTGGGAATCAATGTACATCTAGTTTAGGATGGGTCATGGAATCAGGGTGTATGCAAAGGACAATGACCTGAGGACGTGATGGGGATTATGCGTGTTTAGCAGCCCAAGAATTGGTTTGATGCCACTAAGGGGTGGACGAAGGATGTGGGTCCCAATAAAGGGGACACCAAAGTTTACCAATGTTTGGGGTTATAGCTTTGGGAGGCTTCCTATGTACCTTTACTATGATACAGGGACCAAAACCCACATATAGTTAATAGGTTTACCAGTGTTTTGGGTTAAACCTTAGGGAGGCTTTTTATGTACCTTTTCTAGGAGACAACGATCAAAACCCATGTAGTTCGAAAGGGTTTATCAGTGTTTGGGGTTTAAACTCAAAGAGGATTCTTACGCATCCTGTCTAGAAGAAATGGATCAAAACCCATGCAGTTCTAAGTGGTACAATTTAATGTCATGAGGGATGAAAGGGGCATATATTTTAACATCATGCCAGACAAGGATGAGACAACATGAAGTGGTCAGGAAAGATGGTTGACATGCTTGAACCTTGGGGAGGCTTCATACAAATTTTCTTGAAGAGGGAAAGGATCAAAGTCGGCATAGTTCGACAATGACGTTGTGCTTGAAACTCAGAGAGGCTTCCTTTGTATCCCTATGGTAGGGAATAAATGTCCACGTATTTCGGTGAACTCGGGCATGGGGATTACATGCTAAGGCGGCCGGTAAAGGATTTCTTGGTCTATGTTTACTCTAAGCCCACATGATTCTTCCCAGTGTGAGAAAAAAGAGTAAACAAAGACCTAAAGATCGCATCATAGAAGGTGTGTCTTGAGGAATGAAGCGGGGCTTACGCGTGGTTAGTGTCCCAAATAGGAAACATGGGCTTACTTAAAGGGGAGGCCCAATGGGTATAAATACAAAAGGGGGAGGGATGGGGTATTTAGTGTCCCATGTTCCCATATCTCCTTTTGTCTTTACACATAGAATAATATCGGAGGAGCAAGGGTTCTACCTGCTACCGGAAAGGCTGGGGCTTACACCCCGATGGTCTCCCTCCATCGTGGATATATGTCATCCCATTAAAGGATTAAATCATTCCATGTGAGGAATATATCACTCCCATGGAGAGAAGTTAGTGTGGAACATGTCCAAGATAGGGCTTCCCATGTATATCACATGGGGTGATGCTAAAATTTAACATCATGTGTTGGGGACTATGATGATTGGTGGTTTTATTCCATGTAGCGTGGATAACAATGATTCTCTCCACACCCCTAGGACTTACATAACTAGTGTGATTTAACCCTTAGTGAAGGGAAGTAACATAAAATTCCATAAGAGTAAGGGGTTTTGGAGTAATCCATTGAGGTGATCATGTTAGTGTGGCTATGTGAAGAAGAATTAGCTCTTAGCGAGCCTATGCAAAGAAGAATGAGGCTAAGCAATAAAATATGAAGCACCGCCAAAGGGACCTTGAAAATCACTTCATACAAACCTGGAGGGTAGTATGGTAAATGGTTGTGCAAAGCATGAGATCTTGGAAAGAGGTGCTTCACGAAGAGGATGGGTTTTACAATGTCTGGGAGCTTTGTGAAGAGGACGAGCCTCGCAAAGGGAAAGTGCTTTGCAAAGAGGTTGAACCTCACAAAGGGAAAGGGGTCTGTGAAGTGGTTGGGCCTCGCAAAGGGAAATGTGATTTCAAAGAGGTTGGGATTCAAGATAAATAGGGTCTTAATGAATGGGAAGCTTTAATAGAGAATATCTTCACCATAAAAAATAACTCTTTCTTTGGAGAGAGCTTCACGACAGCTCTACGCATCTTAAAACCTCGAGCATCCCAAAGGGGCCCCTTCCTCAATGAAGGTAAAATTCCTTCATGCATGGAATCACCAAAAATGGTGGAGGATAAGAATAACACAAAGAGGTCTGGATCATAGAGTCTTTGTACCTTTAGAGATGCATATGTGTGTTTTGGGAAGGTGTTTGCGAAATGGGATCTCAGAAATTGAAAGGGAGGAGTCACATATGTTTGAAAGGGGGTGAACCCTTCATTTATAGGAAACAAAGTTTGGTGGTGCTGACAAAACATGCTGCAGAGTATAGTGATGTCATGGGGAGGAGACACTCCATCAGCAGGTGTTGGCCTCGCAGGGTGCAAGAGATTCCATGAAGAGGCCCGTCGTAGCAACCACTGTCGAGGAGGCCACAAAGGTCAATGATTCAACAGAGGGGCTACAACCCATCGCCTAACTCTTTCCATAACGTGACATTGTAAATATTATTGTAGAGGTAACCTTGTGGAAATGGGTTCGTCGTGCGTAGATCTTCGAGAAAGAGCCCCTTTGGGATTGTTTGGAGGGACTTAGGGCCCTTTGGAGTATTAATTCACTATACCACATCCAAGTGTTTTCTCACTCAGTAGGATGAATTTCTTTGGCACCAATAACGAAACATTATTTTTTAACAAAATGTGTCATGCTATTAAAATATTTTTATTTAATAAGATAATTATTGCATAGAAATTTGGAATAGTGGGTATGAGTAGGATTAAGATAATTTTGAAAATTTATGTTTTACACATGTATATGAAAGGTTTTAATTAGTGAAAAATTAATTATAAATGAAAATAAGAACCATTGGAAAATAAGGGAAATATTTTTCTAAAAAACTATTTATCTTCCCAAAAATAAATTTAACCTCAATAAATTTAAAAAATAACTTTTTTTGAATGATTTTAATGAAATTTATAAATTACAGATTCTATAAAACGTTTAACCTTTACCTTATATGTTTTATTGATATGAGATAATAATAAATCTAATTTTATGCTAAAAAGGTATTTTTTTTTCAAAAAAAGGTTTTATTGCATATTTCACAATAATTTTAGAATTAATTATTGAATGTTTTGGAAAATTAATTTGTTAAAATCAATTTTATTTTTAAAATCTACATTAAAAATTTATCATTGGTTTATTTATTTTTAATTTTCTACAATCGTTAATTTTTTGATGAATAGTAGAAAAATACAGTTTTTTCATTCAAAAATAACATTTCATTCAAAAAATATATAAAGTATTATTTTTTTGGAAATATATTTTAATGTAATATTAGTTAGATTATATATTTATTAATTCAATTTAGGTAATTTGTTTAAATTTTATATTAAATTTGGATATGAAATCATTTTAAACTTTTGAAAAAATTTCCTTTAGAAAACTGTTTTTTTATTATATATTGAGGTTGAATTTAATATTAAATTATGAAACTCCTGTGAATTTAATTTGGGAAAATGAACCCTATATTTCAAATATGAATGTATTTTGTTATAAAAGAAGCTGAAAAAATTATTTTTGTTCATACTGAATTGTAAAAATAATAATAATTAATTATCGCGATTAAGGGTCAAACAATTTTATCGGGGGTTAAATTAACAATATAAAGGGTAAAGTAAGCTATAAACAAGTACAACACCATTTTAAGGGAATATTTCAACTTTAACACCTATAATGTTCAAATATTACTCATTTTTAACTTTTTTTATTTTGAAAAATGTGGACATGTTTTATTCTTTTGAAATATTCCACATGTGTCCTCACCCTTACATATAAAAAGTCACCCACTCTTCCCACCTATTCACAATTCAAAAAACCTTTTCATTGTTCAGTACCTACACATATGTCTTCATTAATTACATCTAAATATTCTAGAGGCCTTGTTTTTTTTATGGGTAAATATACATTATCAATGAATATAATGGGTTATCATATGAAAAATAAATTTATTTCTATGTTATTTTTTTAATTTTTATATATCAACTTATTACTTTTAATTCTTACGAAACACTGACACATTACTTTTGAAAGAAGTTAAAAATTCATTAAAATGATTATAAATAAAATTTTAATAAACATTAAATAACAAAAAAAATTGACTAAATATTATTGGATGAGTAATTTTCTTCCATAATAATTCTTGAGTTTAATTTAGGATATTTTAGATCCACTTAGTTGACATTATGTACCTTAAAAAGTTTTATTTAAAATAAAGTCGAATAGTTGACACTGTGGGTTTTAATAAGTAGAATATTTTTCATAGATAGTTTTCCAAAAGATATGTTTGACCATAAATAGTATTTAAAAATTATTAAAAATTATATTCTTTATTGATTTTTTCTAATATTTAGGGAAGAAATATATACCTTAAATTCTTTTACAAAGATGATTTAGTAATTATTAAATTAATGAAAAAAATAAATGATATTGAAAATATAAAAATAAAAATAATTTGAGACAATTAATATCATCAATGAATTATTTAGAGTAATATTAAATTTCAAATATATACTATAATAATTGGTTCGAATTTTACTCTTTGTTTTGATGTTTTAAAAGTCAACGCAATGAATAGTCCTTCAAATTGACACTATGAATATTTTATAGTACATAATATTTTATTAAATGATTTAAAATATAAATAAAATAATAATATAATCCAAATAAACGTTATATGGTACATTACATCTACTAACGTCCATTTATGGGTCTTTTTGAATAATATTGTTACATTATTGACCCATATATAGAAGAATATATTAGTGGTATAGAAATTTTCAAAAAAGTTAATAAGTATTTAAATCAAAAGGAATGGGAATATCCATAACCTAAACCTCTTCCAAAATTATTTTAAAAATAATATTAGACTCATATTACATTAATATAGAATTTTAGATTTCTAATGTACATTTTTCCACGAAAATATTTTATATATTATTTAAATCAAAGATAATTACATAATGTCACTCTCTTTGTATTTTATATCTTTTATGTGTCCACATAGGGAAAAAACCAAGATAATAATGAAAATAAATGCATAGTTTTATATTAATGATATTTTATTATATAAATTTATTTTTAATTTTTTAAGAATATATAATTACCTTAAATTCTTGTGAAATTCTAATACAATATTTATTTAATTAATAGAAAAATAAAATAAATGATATTAATGATATTAATGATATTAACATTGATATAATTTGAATGTATAATTTTTTAAAATGAACTTTATAGATCTATATAACATATTAAAAATGTTTTAAAGAATATTATTTGAATTACCACAGTGTCTAGATGTATTTGAAGTGAAATTAAATGAATATTATCAAATTTGACAATAAAGATATTATTTTGAATTAATATTTTATCAAATTATTCAAAATTCATAAAAATATCAAATTAACCCAAATAGGAAAATATATTATCTATAATTTCATACCCTATTCATTTATACGCTATCTGGAAGTCTTTGGCTCTATAATAGCCTTATTATATATTAAATTTTTTTGAAATTTTGAAAGTACCCCTCACCTCAATTATAAAAGTGACCTTATACCTCACTTAATATAACCACCACTGGATATCTAGATTGACCTAGTCCAAGCCATTTCTCTTTAAAATATCCTTATACAATTTATGGGGTTTATTCACTCCTAAAAAGACCACCCGTGGTGTTCTTATTAAGAGACCTAAATGATGTTTGCTGAAGAAGAGGTAATATTTTTTAAGGAATATTTCAAGATTATTTATTCTTATATTTACACTTAATTTTATTTTTTACACTATTAAATAAGTAAAATATCATACTATGAGATGTTATAATGAATTTGGTATAATTATATTCCACCGTTTATCCATCATATGATAAATGAATGCACTACGCATGCATACACATAACTTATCGTCTCCACGTTATGGTGTAATTTTTTTCATCACCAATTTACTAGGATGGTTATAATGATATAAATAATGGATATATATGGTACTTATTAAATTATATTGGATCTGGAAAATTAATATATCATTCATTTCCTTTCCATTTGAGCCATTAAAAAATGATATCGTCACTTTTGTGTAAGTACGACATACCATCTCCACGATGCGATGTGATTCATTTTCTATGTTCACAATTAAATAATGGTTATAAAATGATATTTAATTATTAAATATTATAATAATAACATTAACATAATTATTAATATGATGAATTTATATCTTATGCAAAATGAATAGGATATTCAAGAAAATATATACAGACCAAAACAAGGAAATTAACACATGAATCAATGAAAATGATGAAATATTATTGACAAATGGGTAATAAAATGATATAAAAGGATCATATATATGATATCATAAATATTAATATAGTTTTTTTTATAAATATATAAAATTATTTAAACCATTGTATCTGAGGTTAAATCACATACAATTCATGGAAAGCACAAGGTAAGGGTTTCTCATCTCACTTTTACTTCTGTGAGAAATATTCTTTATTCACCACTTATTTATTTTATATGGTGTACTTCCCCTTTGATATATCACATCATTAATATTTATATATTTATGGGGTTTAGTGTTTCATTTTTTTATTATTAATTTTATGAAATATATGAGTTTATTTATTAAAAATTCGTAAAGTATTTCTTTACTCAGTTTATATTCCTTGAGTTAAACTTTTACTTAATTTATTATGAAATGGTAATATTATGTATGAAATGACTTTTTATTATCTAATTTTGTATTTCAATTTGTTTAATGTGTACTTTTAGTGGATACCAATAATCAATTATTTTTATAAATTCTCACTTCAACGATCTGATCTTTTAATGGATTTCATCTAAATTTCACTTCATTGAGGCATATTTTAATACAATGCAACTAATTAATTTTATATAGTATACATAACACCCCTTTGATTTATTTAGGATCTTCATTCTTTGAAAATTTTGTTTCTCTCGAATTTTCAAATTTATTTCTTGGTGGATAAGATTATTTACTACAGCATATACCAGTTTTCATACGGTGTTTACTATCAATGTTATTTGATTAACTAAGTAAATAATATAAAATCGATATCATTTACTCAATTTGGAAACAAGATGATAAGGAAAATATTTAGGAATAAAATATATTATTTTATATTTTATGAATGATTTGGACTTGTAGTTTATAGTGGGACATGATATTATATAGCATATCAAGGCATCAATAGTTCTCGTGAGACAAATTAGATAAGAAAACATTAAATGGTTTTTTACCTATTGATTAAAACATACAATAAAAGGTCTTTACAGAAGTGGTATCATATCTCAGACACACAAAGTACAATAAGTAATCATTTTGTGTATTCAGAATTCTGTTATTATTATCCATGATATTTTTACAATGAAGAAATATATAGATTCATTTTATTCTCTATTAATTGATCAAATGGAATGTGTTCTAATTTACATACCTTTCTATATTTATTATTCTTATTGATTTATGATAGCTTCCATTGTATTAACCCTTTACAAGTATTTGAGCAGACACTTATTTTTTATTCCTTTCTTCAGAAATCCTTGAAGTGTACTATGACTATTATGCATGGATATTCTAGAAGGAATAATACTATTAGTGGAAAAAATTAATTATGTGATAATGCGTGTTTCAAAAAGTAATATCATAATCCTGTATTTATCTAGTATACCAAGACTAGTAAACTAATCGGAATTTCCGTATTCTATTCCTTATATCTTATGAAAATATAATAAAGTGACCACTAACTTTGGGCTAGTGGGGTTGGGGTCTTAATAGTTGGTATTAGACCAAGTTTAGTATAAACCATGGGATATTGATTTAAAAAAAACATATATTAGGTAATATAACCCTATGAATGAATTTTTAGGAGAGTTTAGGTATATGATAAAATCCTACAGATATGGAAATGACCATAGATATATTGGGTTAAACATATGTACTCATAGATTGAGAAGAATGTGTCATGATTTAGACATACATTGATGATCACTATGATTATTATAGTTTTCCTTTTACACATTGATTTTTGGTTTTAGTGAATTTATAGAACGAGAAGGGATAATATTTACCTCAAATGTGATGGATATATTCTGTACAGGGATCCAAGAACAATGTTTTTTAAGTATTATACCAATTATATTTGTGTTATAAAAATCATGAAAAGTAAAAGGATTTTATTGATTTTGGAATCTTATATTTCTTTATTAACATAAAACATATAGACAACATCATGGGATTATGATTTTAAAATTGGTTATAAGTTTACATTATTAAACCCCCTTTTAAGGATTTATGTTATTTGAGTTGATCAATATTAAAGATATCATGGGAGTTATTCTTGTAAATAAAACCCATTATTTTATTATAAGTTATAGTGAAACTTTATTTAAGGAATAATACCTTTACATTTTGTTGACATAATTTTAATGGAAAGGATATACTTTAGAGTTTATATGATCTTTTATTTTAAGTTAATTATGGGTTACTATATTTTTTGAATGAAAAATTAAATGTATGAGATAACCTTTGCATTTAAAACACTATCCTTAAAGATGAACTTATTTTAGAATATGTTCATATTATTTTTTGAAACCCTATAATAAATATATAGTTTTAGAAAAAGGACAATCCAAAGATCGGTTGATGACCCATCACGTACAGAAAGGCCACATGGCTTGAATCAATAACAAATGTGTGATAAGGGTGCATTGCCTACCATCGGAATACGTGAATTCTTGATCTACCTGGAATTTTCTTTTTTAGTTAAATTTTTTTATAGATGAAAAATATTTTGATTTGGGAACCATATTTTACTTCCTATTGATAACCATCTTGATTGGAAAATGATTTTTTGATTATGTTATTAATGTTATTTTAGAAGACATTCACAATTTTGGGAACCCAGTAAGATTACATTAAATAGAATAATATTGGGTTTTTAGGAATATATGGAGAATTATCTTTTTCTTGTGATTTTATATTGACTTAAGGGATTTATATAAATTATTATCATTTCTTGTATATTATCTGCTTTAGGGAATAAATATTTAGTAAGACACTTTAATAGTGATTTATTTTATTTGGATATAAATATATAATTTATCGTGGAAGACTATGTGATCAAATCCTTATGAATCTTAGGGTTCAGTCATATTATGGAATATTATTGAGGTATTTTAAGGATAATTATTCGTTGACAAACTATATTGAATTTTGGGTATTACAATTGAATTGAGGAAATTAAAGTAGTTATCCCTACATGAAAGTTTATTATTTTTTAAGAATTATCTTATCATGTACTAATCATTTTGTTTTTAATTAATTACCATATATATAAGGAATAGATTTTTTACTTTTTTGTATTTTTTGGTCTGTAGAAAATGATTATGGTGTTTTGGGCATAAAAAATCATACTCATCATTTAGAAAAAAAGATGAATTTATAGTGTCAATTTATTGAAAGATGAAATAATTTTCTTAAAGTTTGTATATTTAAATATATTATTACTCTAATAAGTAAAATAATTATCCATATAAATTAAAAGGATCAATTTGTTTTATCCATTTACTCTTCTTACTAAGAAATCAATGGCCTTTTCACCCATAAAAAATTTTAGTTTTGTGATGGCTAACTTTCTGATGAACATAATTTCAATCCATCTCTATCAGAACATGATAATTAAATTTATCTTCTATATCCATATTTTCACTTCTGATTAATTTTATCCTATTATAATGTCTAATTTTTGTGGTGACCGTCACATTTACTTTTCCCTCATATTAATAAGATTTTTTATTAACTCTATTTACAATGTGGGTTTCCCACAAAGGAATTTTCAAGTATAAACCATGATTTTCCAAGTGAAATTTAAAATTTTGAGGTTGGATTTTATTATATGAGGGTAAAATATGAAACACAAATATTTTATTTTATGTATCTTTTTAAATTTAATCGTATTGATAGCTTATGTTGTACACAACACCGAGCTTAAATGAATCATGATATACTATTGAATATAAATATTTTAACACAACCATTATAAACTATACATTAAATTGGAGGTCCTGAATAATATTAGATATAATATAAATATATGGAGGTCATATTATATAAAAAATGTATTCATTGAAAATAAACACACAATTTTTAGAAAATCCATTTTATTCTTTAAATATAAGTTTTATTAAAAAAGAGATTTTTTAATGCATTCTATGAGAAAATAAATATAAATAACATTTTATAATTTTATAAAATTTATTTGAAAAAATTTACATCATTTATTAAATCAGAATACCATAATTATTCTTCATTTAAAATTTGATAATTTTATAAAAAAAGATAAATGTTTCGTGAATAGTAAAAAAATAATGTTTTTTTGAAATACAATATATCTTATGATGTCAACAAGACGAAATAATGAAATAAAAAATAATTAAACTTATTTAAAGGAATATATGTGATGATATAATAAAAATATCACAAAAAATTAATTCGTAACATAAAATTATTAATTATCTCATGATAAACATAAAAAACATTGTTTGTGCTGATGTAGGGCCTACACAACATTGGAAAAGTAAAATGCGGTGTCTTATGAATAATAATTTAGATGTAACACATATATTACGGACTTTATTAAAAAATTTAGTTAATAAATTATTATTTTTACTAATATTTTTATATTTTTCACTTATACAACATGAATTGTATCTAAATACTTGTGAAATGTTTGCATAAGGTAATAAAAGTAAAATTAACCAATTAAATAAGTTTTCTTGACTTTTTCTTGATTAAATATACCAAATAAATGAATCTAAACAATTATTTTTATCCTAATTAATTTATTTTTATGGTGTCAATTTATTTTTAATTTTGATATAAAAAATAATTACATTTAATGATTATGCAACACTAATAGAGTGCTTGTGTGAGTAAAAGAAAAATCAATTAAATGATATTAATTAAAATTATAAGACATAATAAATGTGAATTTTTGTGACTAAAACTAATTTTAAAATTAATTTTTGTCCATAATAATCATTGGGTCAAATTTAGGATCTTTTTTATACACTTAGGTGACATTAAGTCCCTTATTTTATTATATTTAAAAGAAAGTTAAACTCTTTACACTATGTGTTTTAATAATTACACCCTTTTTAATATATGGTTTTATAAAATATACTTTTAACCATTTATAGAAAGTTAAAATATTTATATTATTCATGGAAAATTATTTTAAATTTTTAGTGATAAAATAAATACCATAAATTATTTGATAATGATGACATATTAATTAGTAAATTAATGAAAAAGTCAAATAAATGATATTAACTATATTAAAATAAATAAAATTGGAAATAATTAAGATTATAAAAAATTATCTAGAAGACTATAAAATTTATATGTTATAATAAATTAGTTATTTTTTAAATTTGACTCTTCTTTTGGTACATTTAAATTCCATGTAATGAATAGTCCTATAAATTGACATATTGAATATTTTATATTAAATAATATTTTTTAAAATTATTAAAAAACAAAAAAAAAATTAAATATGGCCTAATAAATGTTTTACGGTTATTTAAATATTTTATTTTCAATTTATGTGTATTCTATAATTTTATTGTAACATTTTAACCCTTTTATAGTAGAAACTTTTAACAATATGATAATTGTCAAAAGAGTTAACAGGTGGTTAAAAAAGTGTTAGGGAATAAAAATGACCTAAATTTGTCCAAAAATTATTTTATCAATATTATTGGACCCCTATTACCTTAATTTCTAATTTTATTTTTTTAATCGACATTTTTCCCTGAAAATAGAAAACATATTATTTAAATAAAAGATAGATAGAAAATGTCGCTATCTTTTTATTTAATATCTTTTATGTGTTCACATAGACAAAAATTAAATGTATGAATGAACCTAAATTTATATTTTATTAATGAGAATATATTTTTAATATAAATTTATTTTTTATTTTTATAAAGTACATAATTACCATAAATTCTTGTGAAATTCTGATATAGTATTTATTTAGTTAACTGAGAAATAAAATAAATGATTTTAATGATTTTAATTTTGATATAATTTGAATGTTTAAATGTGTGAAGATAATTTTATAGATCTATACAATATATTATTGAGTTTTAAATTATTATATACTAACTAAAACTTTTTTTTGATGTATTTGAAGTCAAATTTAATGAATAGTATCAAATTTTACTATAAAGATATTATTTGGAATTAATATTTTATTAAATTGTTCATAAATCTTAAAACAATTATGTAAAACCAAAAGGGATAATATATGGTCTAAAATATATTCCCCTATTCATTTATAGAGTATTTTTAATTCTTTGGATCAAGAATTTCCTTATTATATTTTTATATTTTTTGGAAATTCTAATAGTGCCCCTCACGTCACTTATAAAAGGGAACATCCTACCTCACATCATTTCATTCCATTGTGCCATATATATAGACCAATTAATACCTATTTATCTTTAAAAGATACTTATCCAAGTTATTCAGGTTGTTTTCTCCCCAAAACACCAACCCTAGTGTCCATAAGAAGAAACCTAAAGGATGTCTACCGAAGAAGTGGTAATCACTTTTATCAACCCGTTCAAGTTTCTTTCATCTTATACATAATTTTCACGCATTTTAAACTTTAAAATAATAAATCTATTATCATATATATTATGAGATGTTATTATGAATCCTTAAAACCATATTCCTCCTTTTATCCATCCTACGAAAAGAAGAAAGCACCACATGTGCGTACGTGCAACATACTTTCTCTATACCGTGTTGTAATTTGTTTTTCATCAACACTTTACTCAAATGGTTATAATCATCAAAATATTGAATATATATGGGACTTATGAAATTATATTGAATCTTCAAAATTAATATGTATCACCCATTTACTTATTGTTTCACCCATTAATGGAATAATATCATCACTCGTGCGTACGTGTGACATATGGTCTCCACGAAACGATGTGATTCACTTTTCTTGTTAAAAATTAAAAAATAGTTATAAAACTTTATTAAATGAATCAATATGATATTAATAAAACTAATATCATTCTTAAGATGATCTATTTACATCCTATACAACAGAAACGAGACATTCATGAAAAAATAAAGAGGTGAAAACAAGGAAATTAACACCCGAAACAACAAAAATGATGAAATATTATAATGAAAAGGGTAATAATATGATATAATAGGATCATATATTATATAATAAAAATAAATATGGTTCTAGTATAAATTTATAACATTTTTTAAACCATTATACATGATTTTAGATCATGTTAAGTTAAAGGAAATTGGAAGGTTTGTGGTCTTCATCACAGTTTTCATTATGTGAGATATATGACTTATTCACCACAAATTTCTTTGGTGTGGTGTACTATCCCTTTGATATTTCACATCAAGAGTCTCTTTATATTAATGGGTTTCAATGTATCATTTTATTATTATTAATGGTATGGAGAATCTGATTGGACTGTTTACAATATGGTAAAGGATTTCGTAACTCAATTTCCACTCATTGGTTAAACTTTAACTTCATTGACTATTCCATGCTAATATTATCTATAAAATGAAATTTTATTATCTTATATTTTATTTAGCCTTTTTTAGGATTTATAGTTGATAAATATAATAATTTCATATTATTAAATCTCACTTCAATGGTATGATCTTGTTAGGGGATTTTGTCTAAATTTTAGTTTATTGAGGAAAATTTTAATATTATACACCTAATTTATTTTCTTTGATGTATATATCACACATTTGATTTATTTATGATCTTAATTTATTGGAAATTTTATTTTTATTAAATATCCACATTTCTTGTATGAGGGAAAGGATTGTTTCCATAACCATATAACAATTTTTAATACGGTGGTTATATTTGAAAGTTATCTAATTAACTAGGGAAATAATATTAAATATGAATATTTTACACAATATGGATAAATTATTTAAATTCAAATTATTATGAATTAAATATGTTAATCAATATAAGAGGAATAATTTAGACTTGTAGTGATGGATGAGGCGCTATATTATATATCCCATCAATGCCTCAAGAGACAAATAAGTTACACTATCATTAAATGTCTTTTTCCCTTTATGCTAAAACAACTTGTGAAATGTTTTTATGGTAGTGGTATCATGTGAAAGATAAATGATATTCAGTAAGTAATCATTGTCTGAATTCATAATTCAGTTATTATTATCCATGAAATTTTATAATGAGATATTTTTTGGATTTATTTTATTCTCATTTTTGTTGATTAAATGGAATGTTTTTTCAGTTACATATAAATAAATTTTGATTTTTTTTATTGATTCATGATATCATCTATTTTATTTAATCCTTACTGAGCATTTTATATCAACATTATTTTTGTTTCTTTTCCAAATGAATAGGTGAAGTGAACTAATATAGTTATGCATTAATATTCTAGAGGGCATAATGTTATTCCTGAAAAAACAATTAATTATGTATTAGTTTTTATTTTCAAATGTAATATGGGAATCATGTATACATATAGTTTACTAAGGCTTCTAAACTATTCGGTCATTTAGGGATGTGATTCCTTATATCTTATTTCAATTTAATAAAGTAACCACCGACTCTAGGATACTGGGGTTGGGGTCTTTAAAATAAGTTTATAATGCGCCTCTTAATTAATAAAAATAAAAATATTTTTATTTTTATTTTTATTTTTATATGGGTAAATTTTTGTTATTAAAATGATTTAATATTCCCATTATTATTATATATGGTTAGGGTAACTTGATGTGATTACAAGGATTTAGTGCATATGTAATTATTATCATGGTTGGTGGACCTTGGATGTGGTTCCTTGGATCGGGTGTGGCCATTATTATATAATTTTGGGGGAAATTGGAAATATTCATTAGATTTAGTGTAATAATATATATATATATATATAATTGAATATGGTACTAATGAAAAAAGACATACAAGACTGTCTAGACATTGTATGGTCACTCCCAAGTGTTCTATTAGACTCTAGGGATTGATCATTGTATTTATTTTTGTTTTCATATCCATTAACATATTTTTTTTCTAAGTATGACAAATGAAAATATGTAAAAATTTATTTTATAGGTATGATAACATGTCGGTGGTTCCTTAATAAGTTTTATACTCACACCTTACTTGAGAAACCATTTCACTTGGGTCCATACATCACCGTCACTATTCATAGTTTTAAGTTAGGAAGTGGCCCAGAGTAGATTTACCAATTAGGATAGATTGACTGGGACTAGATAATAGGAAGTTTTTAGGATCAAGGATATTTTATATCCTTAGTCTACTACATTAAATCATTTATCTTTTATGAATATTATCATAATGGTGGGTGATTAGTTGATCTATTATTTGTATGACTCAAATCTATTTGTTATTGTTTGTTTCTATTGATTTATTTGGTATGCTCTATTAATTTTTATTATTGCACATGATATTTCATTTATTTCATTTTATTAGTACTCTAATATGAGAGTATAGTCTCCCCAGGAGCACACCGTAAACCCTTACTACTAGTCAGTAGCCTCTAGAAAATGGGGTGGAATTCCCAAGGTCAGGTAATACTTTGATTTAGTTAGAAATGAGTTATTTGGGTTGGGCATGTTAAAAAGTGATATCATATGTTCCTTTTATTGTCTTACTATTTATGAACTTGTTAAAAAAATTTATTGGAATGTGTTAGAGCATGTGATATATATTGGACTGGTACATCACAAACACCCTTCCCGGTAGGATGTTCAGGTTACAAAGGGTGTCTGATTTTTTTTCTGAATTTTTTTATGTTACTTTTTATTGATTTAATATGAAGTGAAACACATGATATTTAAGGTTTATGATTTTTTGGAATATAAGGATTACATGGAATATAATTTCTTGAAATTGTAAAAAAAACTAATATTTTCTTTTAATGACAATACTTATTGATCACATGGAGGGATGCGCCTCAATTGGCAATGACCAAAATACATAGTACACATGTGGTGTTAGAAATTTAGATTTTATATATTATTTTATAAAAAAATAATTAAACAAAACTGGTATCTATGGATTCTAAAGATACTGATAATTTTTGGTTGATGTAACTATATATACGTTGTATGTGATTCTCAAGAGGGTAGTCATGTATGAACGTGCCTGGTAAGTATCGTGTCTCTAGTAGTAAGATGATATGGCATGTTTTGACAGATGCATATGTATGTGACCATATAGTTGGTTATTTGGTGTGTGATTCACCATGTTAACTTTTAGATAGAAAAAAAGAAGTGTGATCCATGAAGTATGAGCTATTTTATATGTAAAAAATTTATTAAGAAAAAAGATACAAGTTACTTGAGACTAAATCATGACATTGGTGATTTGGGAGTTATTATTGGGAGGTAGAATGTTTTCCATACTATTATTGAGATGTGACATCTGAAGGTAATCCATGAGAGTGGTTGAACCATGAATGTGAGTCCCATAGTGGTGAGAATTGTGGGTAAGTTCTTCAAGTGTTTGATAATGGTACAAAAGGTGCTCTAATAATTATAGGACATTAGAATTTGATTCCTATAAATTTTTTCTATGTAGGGAACATTGGATGCAAAACATTTGGAAAAATGTATTTTTTTAAAGAGTATGATCAAGATGATGTATAAAGCAGTTGATTCAATACATGAATTAAGAGCATGGTGAGAGTGTGGGTAGATTTTTTTGATTTTTTATATTACTAAAATATCCACTAGTGGTATAATTATAGGAATGGAATAGGGGAAATGTGAAATTTTATAGACAATAACCCCAAGTGCATCAAAATTGATGACATTGACATTCCATAGAAAATGGTTGGTGAATTAGGAGTGCGATCCAAGGTCTAAGACATTTTAATCATGGTTTCATGATTTTATAGTCACGATAATTTGGTACTACATAATTCACCAATTGATTTTGGATGGCATTGAGATGGTATGTGTTGTATACATATGGTACTAATTGAGTTTTGAATGACTGGGAGACTCTATATTGACTGAGGATAGGTGGAAATTGTGAGACTCCAGGGGGAATGATCACTAAGGGATACATGATGAAAATAAGAAGTGAATTTGATGTTAGAGATATCCTTGGATATGGATAAGGTATTTAATGAGAAAGATATGTATCTCCTCTATGATAATTATGAAAACGTGGATGATGTGTTTTCGAGAGCTAATAATGGTTGGGTATAGCTAGATAAGAGTAGAAAATGTGTAATGATTAAACCTATTGAGTTTTCTCTTAAGAATATATATAATTATTAATATATGGTGTAGATTTCACAATTGGTCACTTTTGGAAGTGATCCTCACTATACATAAATTTTGGTTGGATTCTAGCGATGATGTTGTGAGATAGAAATGGGGATTAATTTTTATTTCATGATGTCACACGAATATGATCAAGACAGTCATGAAAAACCTTTCTGTTTGGAGATATATGGAACATGGAAAGTGGTGAATTAGAATTATGTTTGTTAGAGGAAAAATATATATACACCAAGGAAATTGATTTTTTAACAACTATAAGAGTGTGACCCTTATACTGGATGGGAAGTTGACATACTAAGACTAGTCATTGGATAATCGATTTAGAATTTGGATACTAGTGGCCAGGTGAAATATAATAATCAAGTTCAATATAAATACTTTATTTGGGAATTGAATTTGATGATAGATTATAGATACCCTATATTTATAAACATTAACATTACATCAATTTTTTGGAATACATAATACATTACCGAAACAAAAACCCAAAAAACTTATTATCCATGTGCCTTTAGAAAAATTGAAACATAAAAAGTGGTACATAATTGAGCTAAATTGTCTTCCAATTAGTTCTTCATTACTTTCGTCCTTCTTATAAACATCTCATATAATACATATATTCATAACCTAGGGATGGAAACATAAAAAGGGGTGATCTTAGATGCCCAATAAGGGTAAAAAAGAGATATATATAGGTATAAACATGATCATAAGGGAATGATAACATAATAATAACTTTAGAAGATTATACCTCGAATATAAAAGATTATAAATGTACATCATGGAATAAATATCTGGAGTTCATAAGTCATGAGTCATATATGAATCCAGTGTATTATTCATGAAATCATAATAAAGGAATAAGATATGCAATTATGGAAGACACATAAAAAAGTAATATAGTTTCCTATAAGTGTGGGAGAATTTGTAAAACTTATTGGGAAACTTAATGGGGAATAAAATTATTGGCAATGATACACCACCATCCCCATTCATTGTCCTTTTCAAGTAAGGGATCAGGTTTTCCCATCTTTCTATAGTAGATCTGGGTTCCCTATCATCCCCTAGTGCATCAAGGTTCCCTATCTTCCCATTGTGGATTAGGTTTCCCTATCTTCCAATAATGGATCATCATTCCCCATATTTGACAGTGGATCAATCCCTTCTACTTGATTCCCAACATAATATCCAAATAAAAAAAGATTTACTCAATATACTATAGGGAGATATAGGTCTCACCCATCACATAATTAAATCATACATACATGTTCCACAAGATCATAAATATTCATATCATAACCCATGAAATGAATATAATGTCACAACAATCTATTCTTATAGTAAACTACAGAAAGGAGATAGGTTTCTAAATCATTTCATCAAAATAAAACCCATTAAAATAAGCTGGTTCATAATAATATAACATGGGGAATAGAAATAGTTTTCAAAAACATCATGTCGTCATAACATAAACCATTCTGAGAAAGAATATAAACAGTACCCTTAGATCATATAATGGCCTGATGAACACCCAAATAAGTCATATTATATAGAATATGTCTTTTGAGATATAATTTTTAGAGAAATTTCTAGAGAAATATATCCATTGTTCTTTGAAAAACATTTTTTTAAATTGGAAATATTTTCGAAAAAAAATTATTTGAATTAAAATTCAAAACCTATAAGTGAATCATTGAAAACCATAAAAAAAATTCAAAACATTTTCCATGAAAACTATTTAAAAATACCATTTTAAAATAATTTTTGAAAATAGTTTTGAAAATGTTTTTTTTGAATAAAAGGAGTATCCTACCAAAGTGAAAAATGTGGTCATATTTGATTAAAACAATATCTTAATTATATTAAGTACCAATGTCATAAATAATGTTAATAGTGTATTAATACTTAATTAATAACCACATAATAATAAAATTCCGGTGTTATCATTATATTTTTATTATAATATTTCATCAGTGAATGTATAATCATAAAGAATCGTGATAAATGATTAGATTATTGTAATGAAATCTTACCATTTGGTAAATTTGAATAAAGTTCCCCATGTAAGAAAAAGAAATTAAATGAAGCATAAAAAATCGTGAAAATAATTTTATTTATGATATAACCTATCAAATTGTATCTTATACACCTCATAGAAAAATATAGGTGCATAACATGGCATGTGTCTCAAAGAAAGTAAATTGGGACAATATTAGATTACTGTTTTGGTAAATTTTGAAACATAAACACCATGAAAGATATATAATAAAATGGATATGTAAATACCCATAAATTTAATTATAATAATCATATAATATATTCACGGGTTTAATATACTCTACACAAATTAAACGAGTGGTGAATAAGACGAAAATCTCATAGAAATAAAAGTGAGACATGAAATCCCCTTAGCTAATGTCTTTAATATCATTGCATGCGTAAAAAAATCATGTATAATAAATATAAGTCTATTTTAAAAAATTTAAAGGACCATATTATTATATATAATACCTTATATGGTTTCTTGATGACTTTAGTTTTCCAAATTATTTCCAATTCCGTGATAAGGGTTTACTTCGGGTAATAGCTGCTTTGTTATTTATACATGTTTGGACTTATTATTCTTGATCTCCTTAATTAGATCATGATTTACTTATTTTTAGAATGTAAAACATGATATAAATATTATATATATTATTTATTTATTTATTTATAATAATATACAAAATATAGAACGATGAAATTGAATACACTATTCATAGAGATTCTAAGTCGTACGTACCCATGAACGTGGTTTCCATTTTTTTTATATTGAATGAATGAACGTAAATGAAATATATGTATATATATAATATCATTATTGGATAATTATTATGTCATATATATAATTTAATTTCACTAAACACATCCTTAATACATTACATCTAAGGTGTGAATGAATCACATTGCTTTGAGGATGCGGTAGTCCAGACGTCCATAAACAAAGTTTTCATATTTACACAAAAAGAAAAGAATTAAGGTATGTGTTATGTAATAATTACAGAAGTATAAACTCATAATAAATATAAAATAAATCATATATAATCATATTTTACATCATAATTACCAACCATTAGAGGTGGTAGATAAAAAAATGAACCACATCATTTTTTGATGTGGTACTTCGTCACACACAAGAATGGTAAGCTCATTACCCATTAAATAGAAGTGTGTGTAAGTGTAGGAATAACCCATATAATAAAAAATATATTTATATTGAGGATATTTATTTTATTATATAATAATGGTATATGACATTTTTAGGGGTGTATAATTAATATAAAACAAACGAGTTTGGGGAAATATGTTACCTCTTCTTTTGGTAACACCTCATGGTTTGCACCAAAGCTCTTCCTTGGATGGGTTTTTCCACAATAAAGGATTCAATTATGAAGGGAAAAATATTTTGATCTTATTTGGGTATATTTGTTTTGATAGAAATTTATTTATATGTGTTAATAAGTTTGAGGGGTGAGTGCCTTTTTTAGTGGAGGAGGAGTGACATTCTTGTAAATTTTTTTAATAGGCAATTCCACCCATGTTTTTACCATATCAATTGGCTCCAACAATGAACCCAATTCGATAAAAGTGAGTATATAGTTGAAATAAGGCCATAAAATTTATTTTATAAATGTTTATATTTCATTTTTACCATATGTTCAAGGTTTAGTCCTTTGTTAAGGTATTTTTTCTCTTAATTCCAATTATTAATTTTAGTCAATTTCACTAATTTTTTGGTAAAAAACTATGTTAAAATTTTTAGAAATTATAAATTGTGTTTATTAAATATATTTAGTCCATTTTTTAAAATTTTAATCATATAAGTGGTAGAAATTATTTTAAAATTAATCCAGCAGATGTGTCGTGACAACGAGTTTTGTAGAAAAAAAAGTTTAAAAGTTTGGAATGTTTTTATATCCAATTTCAATTTAAAATTGGTTAAAATGACAAAAATTGTATAAATTGATGTATAATTGATCTAATTAAATATTAAAAACAAATTTAAATATAACCAAATAATATAAATAATTTAGTTGAAAAATCAGTTTTGAATTAAAATTCGGTATTTTTCACTATACATCCAAAAATGTTGTTTTTTAGAAAAATCTGAAAAATTTACCCTATGATATTATGAAATTATATAATCAAAAATTAATTTTATTTTATCAAATTAAATTTATAAAATTGTATAAAATTTATTTTATTATTTTTCATATAATGATATAAAAAAGAGTTCATTTGAGAAAATGGTATTTTCAAACATATAAAGACTTTGCCAATATTACGTGATTTATTATCAATATTCATTATTAATATAAAACCATTATAAATAATATTTAAAATTAGTTAATAATATTTATGTTTCGATGTTAATGGATAGGTTATAATTATATCATTAAAATAATTATTACAATAAAATGATGTCTTGTAGAAACTCGATATTCTGTGTAACACAAGCAAAGATGGGTTTTCATGTAGCACAAGATTATCATGGTGTGGAGTATAATGAATGTTTAAATTAGTGTAGCGTGAAATGAATTTAAAAAAATAAAATTACATTATTTGAAAAAAGAATCGTAAAAACTCAGTGTATTACATTCTATATCCCTTAAAATGAATTTCCCCCTCAAAATTATTCATTTGGATATAAAAAATGAGGAAATTTATATCTCATTATATTATAATGTTCCAACATAGTATTATATATTTGGTGATTTACCCATAAAACTTTAACCATGTGAGTTTTCTTGTTTCATAGAGAATTCTCTATAAGATCAATAATTTCCACTAGTTATTCCTTATATGAAAGATCCTTCTCTAGTGTTATAACCTCTGAGTTTAGTACATGTGATGGGTCAAGTATTTACTTCCCCATGAGATATACATGGAACACATCATAGAAATTATAGATTTTTTAAAAAGTTACAAGTGATATTGTACCATCTCTATATGATCAAAAATTTCAAAGGGACCAATATACCTAGGGTATATTTTCCCTTTCTTTTGAAATCTCATTCCATTATTTTTGGGAGAAATTCATAGAAACACACTGTGGGTAACAATAAAATCTATATCATGATAATTGTTATCAAAGTAATTTATTTATCATCATTTTGCTGCCTTGATATAATGTTGAGTGGTTCTAACCTTTTTAGTGATTTGTTCAACTATATCAGGTCCCAATAGATTTATATATATAACTTTATCTCAGTATGTTAGTGCTCTATATTTATTACAATAGATGGCTTAAAAAGGATCTATATTAATTCTATAATTAAATATATTGTTTTAAAAAACTCAACTATAGGATGGTGTTGAACCCAAACAGCTTTCAAATCCAATGAACAATATCTCAACATATCCTAAAAAAATCCACTTTTTCTTTCATACTAGCCATCTGTCTGATGAAGATAATTTGTGTTGAAGATAAATTAATTATCATGTTCTTAATGAAGTCTTATCCAAGACACTGAGTAAATACTAGGATTGTGAATAGATATAATATAATGTGGTACTCTATACAAAATTACAAAATCCTTAATGTATATATTGTAAAACTAATCTTGAGAGAAGTATTTTCTGATAGAGATGAATTATGATGACTTAATAAGGTTATTGAATAACACCCATATAAAATTAAACCCTTCAGAGGTTTTGGAGAGTCTAATGAAAAACATACATTGTGATGTTCTCACATTTTCATTATGGTATGGGTAATGGATACAACATCCCCTTAGAATTTTTTTCTTTCACCCTTAACTTGTTGGAAAAACAAGAATTTAGATAAAAGTATTTCAATATACCTCTTCATTCCACCCCATAATAAATATTTAGATGATAAAGATAAGGTTTTTTCCCATGAAGCAAGTGCCCTAGATCCATCCATTGAAAATGTAGAAATATCGGGTCTTTTGTGATCCTCATCATGGATAAACTCGCTTGATCTTTTCGAATCAATGAATTATCCACCTTGTTTGCTTTCCCATTGTAAAAATGTACTGAAAATTTATAAACTTTTATCATCTCTCACCATATTATCTAGTGAATGTTCAACTCCCTTTGTGTGAATATATATTTCATACTTTTATTGTCATTATATATATCACACTTTTCTCCATAAACATAATTCATCCATATCAATTGTGTAAAAATTACTATTTCTAACACCAAATATTTAGTTCGTTAATTTTTCTCATGGATATTCAACTCTCACGAGTAGTAAGTGATATGTATGTAATTTTTTATAAGAACACATCCCAATACCTTCTTTAATTCATCACTATATATTATAAACCCTTATCCACTCTTAATTAATGTAAGGATAGGTGGACCGACCAACCTTTACATTAGTTCCTTGAAATTTATCTCAAATTCATTTATCAAGAGAAAATTGGCACCCTTCTAAGTTAACATGGTCATAATATTTTATATTAATGAGTAATTATCCAAAAATGACCACTATTATCAAAATAATACAAGAAAACATTGGATCTCAGTCACCATGGTTGGTCTTGGCTAGCAATCAATAGCCTCCTTCTATAAAGAATCTACTACTATACCATCTGTTGAGATTCTGTGAACCAAAAATGAATCCTTTTAAAGAAAAAATTCACACTTTTTAAAATTTTCATATATATTCTCCTTCCATAGTGACTTTAGTAAAAATCCCAAGTGATCATTATGCACTAACTTTATCTTTGAATATAAAAGGATATCATCTATAACGACTACCACAAACTTATCAAGGAAATATATAAATACAATATTTATCATATCTATGAAGATAGTATAGGGATTATTAAGAAAAAAAGGAATCAATATATATTAAAAGGTTTTATACCATATATGGAATTTCATTTTACTTATATACACTTTCTTGACCCTCAATTGATGAAATCCAGAATGAAGGTCTTTGGAAAAGTATGGAGCTCCATCTAGTTGATAAAACAAGTCATCAATATGAGTAAGAGGATACTTGTTCCTAATCATGATGTTGTTCAACTCCCTATATTTAATTCAGAGCCAAATTGACCCATGTGTTTTTCAAAAAGAGGACAAGTGAACCTCAAGGTGACCCAATTGGAAAAATTACTCCCTTATCAAGGTTTTCTTGGAGTTGCATCTTCAATTCAAACAAATCAATTGGGTCTAGTAAATAGGGAGTATTTGGAATATTTTATAGAACTAGGTAATTTTTCTATCAAGAACTCAACATCATGTTTTGGTGGAATTATAAGAAACTCTTTTGGGAACACATTCGAAAATTATTGAAAAATATGAATATCATAGATTTCCAGTTTCTCCCAAATTATTTGAGACGAAAATTCCTTCTTAATTGGAATTAATACCCATACGTTAGATGCAGTATCCATAGGAAGTTCATACCTGTCATCACATTGACAAAAGAATATAGGTTGGTTGAAAATATCAAACGTAAATTCCATTACTTAAAAATTGATGTGGGATTTTTTTAGAGAAATCCAATCATTGCTTAATATGACATAAGATACTACCAGGAAAAAAATAACAATATTTTCAGGAATTATATTCCCATAAACTTCAACTGGAGTAGAATCATAGGCATGAGATGAAATCAACATACCGTTAGGGGTTTGAAATATTAATTTCACATCTAATAATTTGGGTGAAATATTAATACCTTTATAAAGAATTTTAGATATTAAATAGTGGGTAGATCTACTATCAAATAAGACATTAACAGTTCAAGAGTGTATGGTATGTGTACATCTCACTACATCGTTATCTCAACCCTCATTAAAAATAATGATATCATTAGATTTTCCCTTCTCCCTAGATTTAATAGGTTGTTGATGCTGAACATCATCACCAAACCATGGTTTGGGAATTGGTTATCATAATTTCCACCCCCCATACAATTGAAGAGCTAAAGTGTGGGAGGTTAATTCTGTTTATCTTTTCCTCTATTTGTATCATTGGCTAACTTGCTCCTGTCACTGCAGAAATCAATTGATCAATGTCCTTACATTCAACACATAAAACAATTTTTAGACCCCATAGGTAAATTTCATCCATTCTTCATTCAACACTTATAGAATAATGGAAGGATCAAATTCTTCTCTCTATGGTTTTTAGATTTTTCATTGAACTCCATATTCCATTTATTGTTAAAAACAAGATGTTGATATGTAACTTTAACCTCTATTTTATCACTTATTGTAGAATGTAAAATCATTCTATAAATAATAAGTTCTCCTTTGGTCGACACCATAATAATACTTATTTAAGCTACTAACAAACCTATCTAAATGATATTTGGGATTGTCGATAATACCAGAAGCCTACCCTGCTAGTCTTGTTTAATTTTCCTCATAGGTACTGATAAATTCATCATCCTTTTCTTTAACTCAAGGAACTCCTTTACCATCTTCTTTAAAAAAACACAAGGAAAGTACTTATTGAAATATTATTTATTGAACTCAGCCCAATCCATGATCTAATCTCATCTTTCTTCCTCATATTCTTGATTAGAGTCCACCAATGTTTTGCATCACATTCTAACCAATATATAGCTAGAATAGATTTCTCATATTTTAAACACTATAGAATGTAGAATATCTTTTTAGTGGTACTGATCAAGTGTTTATAAAAAATATGATTTAAAGAACCACTAAAAGAAGGTGGATGTTTCCTCCTAAAGGACTAAATGAAACATTTTTACATTCTTTTATCATTTTGAATCTTATCATGATTCACAGATTCAGAAATTTTTTTGAGCATCCTAATGAGATTTTCTATTACAGAACCAAGAGAATTCAGATGCTCAAGAAAACAATCATTTCATTATCCATAAAAATCAACATTAATGGGGTTCTATCAAGTTCAATAAATTAAATAAAACCAAATAATAGATTATGAAATAGTTGTAATTGTGAGAAACCACATAATCATTAAAATACACTTATTGGATGTCTAAATTAGAAAACCTTATTTAATCTATGATGCACTAGGATAATAATAGATTAATCATAAAAAATATATTTAAATCCTTCATGATTGTTTGTGATGAGTTTGTGAATTCTCAAAGAATATCCCCAGAGAGTGTCAAACCTGGTGAATAGTAAGACCCATTGTCATGTACCATGTTATGATCATGTCATGCCCAATGCACCTTGCTAGAATTATTGCTCCAAGATATATCTATTCCAGATCTATGTCCACTTTTAGTATATAGGTATGAATTTATTTCATGGAAACCACTCTATATATCTTTTAATAAAATTCCAAGACATTTTCCTATACATTTACATATCCTTAGACTTATCCTTAGAGATGTCCCTAGATTTCTCACTACGGTTTTCACATCCTAGTATCCAAAGGGTAACTAAAATGTTTCTTTTATATTAACCATAAGATACCCATATTTACATTCATTAACATTTTATCCCTTTTGTTTAATACTTAATACATTATAAAAATAGATTCCCAAATACCATATTAGCCTAGTTCCATTGAAAATAAGGATTCGTAAGCACTGGTACATAAATGAGAAACATTATCTTCCACTAGTTTATTCATGACTAACATCCTACTAATACACATTATACTTAATAAATACCTTCATAACATGGGGAAGAAATCATAAAAAGGGTGAGCTCAGATACTCATTAAGGGTAAACAAGGTAGAAATGTAAGCATAATAATAATAATAAATGTATGAGAATGTGATCAAAATATTATATGATCAAAACCTGTATATAAAATATCAAAATAATATATTATGGAATAAAATTTGGTAGTTAATTAGATAAGAATCATAAGGTAATCAAGAGCATGATCCATGGATGAATAAAAAAGGAATATGACATAGAATTGTGGATGAGACATATATATGTAATATAATTCCCTATAAAATTGGGCACATTTCCAAAACATATTTGGGAAATTCATGAGGGTAAAACCTACTAGGAGGGACACACCACCATCCCCAATCACGGACCTTTTCTTATAATGGAGCAGGTTTCACCAAATTCCAATAGTAGATCATGTTTCCTCATATCCCCATAGTGGATCGAGTTTCCCCATATTCCATAGTGGATCAAGCCCATAAACATGATTCCTATCATTATATAATGAGATATAAATAATTACACAATGCATTGGAGGGATATATAAGTCCCACCCATCTCATTATGAAGTATTATATATAAAATCCACAATATCATTAATAGTTATATCATAACCCATGAAATGAAAAGGGTGTCATAAACATGTAATAATATATTAACATGTGGAAATTAGATTGGTTTAAAAATCATTTCATCAAAATATAACTCATGAAAAGAACCAGGTTTAATATGCTTATAACACATGGAAGAGAAATAGTTTTCATAAACATCATGACACCAAAACATAAACCATCCGGGGAATGAATATGAATGGGACCATTGGATCTTAGGATGACAATGGTAAAAACAAAGTGTTGCAACATAGATGGAAAATAATTATGGAATTATATTTTTTTAAAACATTTCATTAGGAAATTATCATTTTTATTTTGAAAGGTGTTTTTTTATACAAGAAACATTTTTAAAAACATTTTTATTTGAAAATAGCTTGAAAACATTTACAAGAATCTTGGAAAACAACAAAAAAATTAATATCCATTTCAATTGAAAATAAAATCAAAATATCATTTAATAAAAAAAATTAATTTTTTTTGAAAACAATTTTTTAATAAAATAGGTATGAGACCGAAGAGAGAAATGAAGTCATATTTTCCTAAAAACACAATCTTAGTTATCTTAAGTACAAAATAATTTAAAATGGTACTAATTCATGAATAAATCATGAATAACCAAAGGATAATAATTACCATGAGTTATCATTGAAGTTGTATCATAATATTTCATCAATCGAAGCATAATCATAAACAATTCCAAAAATCAATATGATTGTTGTAATCACCTCTTACCACTAGGTAACATTGAATAAAACTACCATGTAAGAAAAAGTATTAAATTAAGTTTAAAATATTTTTAAAATATGTATATTCATGAAATGACATGTAAAACGATAGTATATACACCTTATAAAATAATATATGTGCAGAATATATCATATGTCTCAAAGAAGGCATATTAAGACAAAATTACATTACCGGTATAATATCTTTTGAAACATAAACACTATGAATGGGATTGTAAAATGGATATCTAAATAGAAAAATATATAAGGATAGTTATCATTTAATATATTCATGGGATTTATATAAACAATACAAAAGAAATGAGTGCTGAATAAGACATAAATATCAAATAATTAAAAGTGAGACTATAAATTCCCTTACATTCTGCCTTGACATTCATTGTACTCATAAAAACATAATGTATAATAAATATAAATTTATTATAAATAATTTAAAGAACCATATTAATTTATCTAATACCATTTATTTATTGTTATGATTACCTCATAATTAAGAATCCCATGTTAAGGTTTCACTTCGATTAATATTCACTTTATTATTTGTACAAGTTTTGACTTACTATTCTTGATCTTCTTACATATATAATGATTTATGTATTTCTATAAGGTAAAAAATAATATAAATATAATATATTTTCTTTATATATATATTTATAATAATCAATAAAATATATAAATATGAAATACAATACATCAATCATGGAGATGGTAAGTCGTACATACGCATGAACTTTGTTTTTGTTTTATTCTTGTATTGAAATAAAGAAATTAAATGAAATATATGTATATATAATATAATTATAGTAGAATTATTATTTCATATATATCATATATGTTATATAAATATATCATTAATACATTCCATCTAAAACGTGAATGAATCACATCACTTTGAGGATGTGGTAGTCCACCCATCTACAAACGAATTTATCATATATTCAAAAAATGGAAATAATGAAGGCATGAGTTATATAATAATTTATTAATTATAAATAAATAATAAATATGAAATAAATGATATTAAAATAGAGTGTCCATTGTAATTTCCTACCATGAGATTTGGTAAAGTAAAAATAAAGAACATCCTTTTGTGAGGTGGTAGTTCATTGTACACAAGAACGATAAGTCTGTTTCCCATTATATGGAAGTGCGTGTAAGTGTATATTTGACCCTTAGAGTAAAAAACTAAATATATCAAGTATACTAAGGTTATTATATAATCATGTAATAGTAATTTTTAGGATGTGGATAATTAAAATAAAATAAAGGAGCTTGAGGAAGAATGGTTTCTCTTCTTTGGGTAACTCTTATTTGTTTTCACCAAAGGGCTTCCTTGGATGTCTTTACGCCAAATGTGAGGATTGTATGATTATGTCAGGGATATTAGGAGATTAGATGAGAATATTTTCAATGATAAAAAATTCTTTATATGTGTGAATAAGTGGTAGGTGTGAGTGCCTTTTTATAGTGGTGAAGTAAAATTCTTACATGTTTTTGAAAAGATACTTCTACCCATGTTATTACCATGTAAATTGGATCCAATAATGAAATAAATTATATCCAAGGGATTATAGGGAATAAATATGTATATAAAATGTATTTTGAACAAGTTTTTAGGTCATATTGGCCCCTATGTTTATGGTTTATTGCATTGTAAAGATATTTTTTCACTTAATTAATGTAATTAAGTTTAATCACTTTCACTAAGATTTTTCATAAAAAACAAATTTAAAAATAATAAAAATTGTAAATTTTTTGATTAAAAATATGTATTCCATTTTCATAAATTCTAATCACATTAGTAGCAAAATTGGTTTAAAATAAATCATGTAGAAGTGTCGCGACCACAAGGGTTTTTTTGTTTAAAAAAATTAAAAGTTTGAGATTGTTTTATATACAATTTCAATGTGAAATTGTATCTAATAAAATAAATTAGATAAATGGATTTAAAATTTAAATAATTATACATTAAAAAAATTTAAAATATAATTTAACTATATATATAATTTAGATGAAAAAACATTTTTAAATTAAAATTCCGTATTTTTCACTACTCAACAAGAAATGATGTTTTTTAGAAAAATCACAAAAAATAACCATAAGATAATTTTTACATTCTGAATTATAAAATTATATTTATTTTATCCAATTAAACGTCTAATGTTTTATAAAATTATTTTTTTTATTAATCACATATGGATATAAAAAGATGTTTATTTGAAAAAAATAGTACATTCAATTTTATAAAGATTTTACCAATATTAAATGTTTCATTATAAATATATTTTATTTATTTAAAATCAGTATAAATTATATTTTAAAGTTATTTTTTAATATTAATATTAATAGTTTTAATATTTCGGTTATAACTATCTGAATTAAATATTCATAACAGTAAAATTATGTTTCTTAGAATTTATTCTTAGAAACTCTATGTTGTATTCAACACAAGCCTGTTGAGTGTTTCATATAATGAAAGTCTAACATATAATGTAATGAAACACATGAAATCAAAGAAAAATAAATTTTTACAAAAAAATGGTTCAAAAAAACTCAGAATTTTACATGGATGGAGTTCTATATTTGGTGTTAGGCTCGTGATGAGTTGATTTGATCTAAGGGTGTTTCACATTGGTGTCGTGTGTTGGTACTCACAACAAGTTAGGATGGTGATTTTTTTGAAGATACTAAAATGTAATTTTTACTGAGTTTCAATTTTAATCTTTAGTGTGGGTGAGTTATTTTACTTAGGATGCACACCAGGAGTTAAGTAATGTGATCGAGTGTGAGAGATAATGTGTCGACCGGTGCAACTGAGTGTTATCAGTAATGGTTGAATAGGGATGTTTTGAATGAGGTTTTTCCTAAGAATGGATGTGGTAGGTTTTATATTTAATCAATCACATTATATTCAGTATAATAGTATTTTTCAAAAATTACTTTAGGATTTATGAGGAAAATCGCTGTAAGTGTTCCTTGTTCATCAACGGTGGAAACATGTCCAATTTGGCTTATAATAATAGATGAGGGGTATTACAAAGTAATTACTGGTGTTTTCAAAAAAATTCAGTTGAGTTTAAATGTAAACTTCATTGAGTGGATTGTTGAACTACTGGGGAACATAGTTTAATAGGAAATTCTGATTTTGAAGAGACCTATGCATCAGAGTTGGTGCAAATAGGTACTGTAATATTGTTTTGTGCCCCATAATAAGATTGATAAATAAACCTAAGGTGTTTTTTCCTCTTTGAATAAGTGAGATTGGGTAATAATTATCTTATTATTTTGGTTATGGTAGCATGTTCAGGGAAAATGTTTGATTAACGATGAACCTAGCGCTTAGAGTGGAATAGAAGAAACACACTTATTTCTTAGGAAAGAAGTGTAGTATTTTAAAAAATGAATTTATGACAATTATTATTTAGGATTTGTTGTGTGATTTCTATGAATACTTTAATACAATTAGAAGTTTAATGTGGGGGAGGTTATAATACCCCTTTTCTAGGAGAGTCTTGACATTCATGAAAATATTTAATTTTTCCTCCAATTGAGGGGCCACGTTTTGAAATAATGCTCAAATTAAGAATCAAAGAGTTTGAACATAATGAATATGTGGTTCTGGAAAATATTTGAGGTGTGAAAAGGTTATGGTATTCTCAAGACCATGATAGTGAAGTGTTTATGGTATCCGAGATAATGTAACTACCACTAGCCCGTGTGTGGGACAACAACCTAGTATCTTGACTAGGATCATCGACCAGCCCACGGAGCTAGGGCTTTGGTGTTTTAAATATGGAAATTTTATTATTTTATAAAATGGTGACATTAATGTTATATGTTGGGAAGTATCTCAAGAGAGACCATTATTGTCAATTCATTCCCCTTCTTTCTCTTTTTTGATTTCGCTATGGTTGGGGTGATTCTGTGATTTTCATTTCAATAGTTCATGGTAATATCATTTTTTTCTCAAACTCTTAGCTCCAACTCATTATCCAGTTTATTTTGGATCAATTTTAGATAGTTCTTTGGTGATTATTTCCTTAAATCATGGTGCAATCATCAGCAATTAGAGATGAATTTTCTCGGTGTGTATAAAGGATGTCTCATGATGTTATCTTCATGTCATTAGAGGCAATTTAGAATAAGTTACAATGCCTTATTAATTATTCCAGTGTATGAATTAAATTAAATTATGATTTTATGTAATAAGGTGTCTTTTGTTACGGATTTCTTATAAGATATTATCAAATATGCTTTGTAAAAATTCTATGGGTGGTTGGTAGTGGGTTTATCAAGAAGATAACACTCGATGATATTTCTGGATTTCTTATTTATTGAATTAAATTGTTTAAAAAATTGTAAATAATTATATTCATTTTTTTGGATGAAAAATTTTAATATATGGACTCACATGGATGAGTGATGTTTAGTTGGATGTTCTAAGGCTAATTTGGTCATGAACATTTTTCTTAGGATGTGAGTTAAATATGGAATTTCATTTCATATAAGGTAAGTAGTCCCTATGAATTTATATATGGTTTATATAGTTTAATTATTCATTTCATATTATTGGAGACATATGGTCTTTCCACTCTATTAAATTAACCCATAAATAAAATAAATTATTTTGTTAAAATTATAAATTATTTTTATTAAATAGAAAACAAATTTAAAAAAGAATTAGGTGTCAAGGGAAATAGTGGACCGCCATGCACAGGAAAAGATCCTAGACATTTTTGGCTATGAGTATAACGATAATCATGTACATTGTGATAACCAAACCACATCATAGGTACTATAAATCTTTATGTAAATATAGTGGATATGATTGGTTCCCACGTAACCTTTGATTAGGGGAAAGTTTTGAGTTTGGATAATCATCCCCGGTTGAGCTTATGGAATTTGGTGATATCTTAGAACATTAAGATGAGAAGTGACACATATGCTTGAATGAAATTGTGGCACATCGATATGTTACATGGAACTTTTTCCTATTAATGAGAGTGGGGACCAACTAGTTGGGGTCATCCATGGGTGTGACATTAGACTAAATACTAGATCTGGTGAGACATAGCAGGTCGGAGTATCTATAATGAGTTTTGATGAAACCAAGGGATTGGTAATCCTTATGTGATTAAAGTAACCATTTTTAATTAATTAATATATTAATAATTTTATTCCCAATGAATCTATGGAATATCCAAAGATCAATTAAAACTACTAAATTATGAACACTTATTTAATGAATGATTTATAATGTTATTATTATTGTTGTTGTTGTTGTTTTTGTTGTTATTGTTGTTGGGTATCCATAGATATGGTTCCATGGATCTTATTTTCCCATTATTATTATCATTTTTTGGATTTTTATGATATTCAAAGGGTCTAGTGTTCTTATTATTAGTAAAAATGTTCAATCTTGTTGTGATTCCATGGTTTTAGTGTGCCCATTATTATTATTGTCGTTGTTGTTGTTTTTGTTGTTATTATTTTTGTTGTTGATGTTTTTATTGTTGTGGATGATAATGTTGTTGTTATTATTGTGGGACATTGATGTTATTCCAAGGATCTAATGTGCCTGTTTTTATTATATATGTTTGGGGTGCCTTGATGTGATTCCATGGATCTAGTGAACCCTTTATTCTTATCATGGTGAGTAGACCTTGGACATTGTTCCATGGTTTGGTGTGACCATTATTATATATTTTTTAGTAAACCTAGCCATAGCTATTGGATTTAGTGGTCCCATATATCTATAGTAATTAATATGATACTATATTTAGAGACATCCATAATTTTATAAACAATGTATGGTCGATATCAAGTTTCATATTAGGCTTAGGGGATTAGTAGTAAGGAATCATTGGTGGGTGCCTAGTGAGTTACGCTCTAACCCCATTCTCAGGTGTCTATTTCACTTTGGTACCTATGTATCCTTCATTATTCATAGGATCATGTTTGGAAGAGGCCAGAAGTAGCTTTACCAAGAATGATAGTTTTGTAAGGGATTGAAAACTGAGATTAAGCAAGGCTTGAAAATATTGTAGAGTCTTCTTACATTGGTTTTATTCTTTCATCATTTATATATATGATTTCTCAATGTGAAATTAGTTTATCAATTTATTTTATAAATAAAATCCATTTATTTTAGTTGGTATATATTTATTTATTACCAATTATATGTTGATGTATATTATTGTGTGTGATACTTGTCTTTTCTTTCTTTTACTGCTACTCTAATATAATGGTATAGTGTCCCCATGATCACACCTTTATACCTCAATGTTATTCATTATCCTCTAGTGTACATAAAGTCATACTTGATGTCATGTAATTCAATGGTTTTCTGATATATGGCTGAAATTGGTTAATCATGTAATAATTATTATTTTACATGCCTCCTCTATAAGTTCAAATGATTTACAAAGAATATTCTATTACTTATACTTTTGAGAATTTTTATTTTTAATAGTTTTCAAAGGAAAAACAATTTTTATCCTTATATTAAAATGAATCCTAAAATTTCTTTTGTATATGTGTTGACTCTAATATACTACGATGGAAATTCTTGATTAAATTTATTTTATGAATTTTATGGTCATCATATATTGTTTATACTGAAGGGTGAGCCCGATATAGCTCTCCAATGTATTGGATAATGATTTTGTTCCCTGGGTAATTTTGTTAGATTTTACTATGTAAGATATTCCATTTCTAATAGTTCTTATAAGAGTGACATGAAGATTATATACCAAGGTATGTATACAATTTTCTAAGCATGAAAATGATTCTTCAAGGTTGTTATTTTATTTCATAAGGTAACCAAAATAAATTATGTTTACAAGAAAGTTAATTCCACTTTTAAGGGAGAAAAGTATGTTTTTTAGAGAAAATATTTTCTTGAGATCTAATTTTTTAGAAGAAATCATCAATATTATGATTTTTCACTTTACTATTTTTTATGGTGTGTTTTATGAAATGATTAGGGAAATAAAATTAATATTTTTGTACATAAATTAGTATTTGAGCTCAATTTTTATTCTGTAAAAGGGTAAACTTTCATATGAGATTTCAATATTTTAAAAATTGAACAATGAGTTTATTTATTTCTTATCCCTTAATGATATTTTTAAGATCATCATATATTTAAAAAATCATAATGCATAAGGATAGTAAGAACTATTGTAAAGTTTTTTTTCTATGGGAATTAATCTTAAAAGAATAAAATATTTTATTAATGTACAAGAGATTAATATTTAATGTATCCTATTTTTTAAGAAAAATGGATTTAGAGTGGAAGTGTTTACATTTTCTGTAAGAGTTTTACATGTAAGAGTTTTTAATATTTATATAAAACTCTAAACCTAAAATATCATGATAATGTAATAAAATTCAATCCCTTCTATTAAGCTCATACTTATGGGTTTATGAATGTATAAGTCATTGTAATAACATTATCCAAGACTTATACGTTCTTATAATTTAAAATACAATGATAATTAAGTGTCATTTACTATATTATAAAACTCTATATATCTACATATTAATAAAATGAAACCCACATCTTATGAGCATATCAATATATTCATAAATTTTTTAAACAATCAAAATATTTTTTTCATATTTTTTATCACTATAAATTAGAGAGGATTATATTTACATTACTTGACTACTTCATAAAATTATAACAACATCTAATAATTATTCATAACATCACTAAAAAGTTATTACAACCAAAGTAGAATATTTTATCTTCATCAAGATCAATCTACTTTATTTTATGATTAAATTTTCTTGTCATTATCATCATCATAAGAAATATAAATCATCCTAATAATTCCTAATATCTCATATAAATGTAACTAAATAAAATCCCAATTCAAGAAACATACCATGTTAATTCATCTCTATTGGATTCCTTGTGTATTCTCATAATTTATTTCACTAAGTCTCTATTAAGAATCACTATAATTTATGAAACTAATTTAATTTCTTATTAAAAAATCCACTTAATCATAGAAAACTTATTTCATTATACATCAATTTTTTTATAACATAAGTTTTAAAAATAGATCTAATATAATATTATAATAAATTCAATGATAATTAATTTTATTTACATTTATTATCAATTGTATTATATTTAATATATAATACATCAAAATAATTAAAAACATTATTGAGTATTCTCTAAAATCATGTGAGGATCATGAAATTATAAAAAATTAAGGATTAATGAAAATATCTAAGGAAAAAATATTTTTTTTTATATATTTTGTTAATATTTTAATTAATAAACAACCAAAACATCATGATTTTATTAATTCATCACTATATTGGTTTTTGATAAATTCCACAATCTGTTAAAATCATCCAATAAAATATTATATCCAATGGTAATTATAAGAAATAAACACATATTCATGATTATTATTTAAAATAAACTCGTCACATTAGGAGTAATAAATTATCCATCAAAATACACTATTGAAAACTACTTGAGAAAACATTCACAATGGTATAGTCCAAATTTTTATGGATCATGTTATCAGTTTTTTAGTATAGAGTTAGTTAAAGTAAGAAATATTCTCTTAATACTATCCAAATATATTGATAAAACTCATTATCATAAACTATATGGGGATATCAGTAAAATGGTCTATTTATTTTTCCAAAGTTGAAAACAGCCTAAAACGTGTATTTTTTCCATATACATATACATGTTTTTATATAAAATTTAATTTAATAAATTTTTACATGGGATCCCTTCCTTGAAGAAAACGAGGAATTTCTGATATAAGTTTTTTATAGTAAATATATAGATTAAGTGTCAAAAAACAAAAATAACTACTAAATTTTCAGTAAGTAGAGATTTAAGTTGATCAAAAATACATTCTTCTACCTTAATTCCTAAATATTAACATTTTTATGGATAATCATGGTTAAATATATTTATTTGTAAATTTTTTACAGAAAAAACTATAGTATCTTATAATCCAAATTGATGTAAAACATATATCATGGTATTATTTTGTTGATATAATCAATTTGAAATTCATTAGGTCATGTAAATAATGATAAAAAATTATTTAGTCGTGAATATAAATAATTTAAAACACATAAATTGTGGGAGATATAAATTCATATCATAGTAGTATAAGTCATATAATTTAAATTCTTCTATCAAATAATTAATCTTATTAATATGAAATTTTTCATTTATAAAAAGATATGTGAATTACTATGAGGTATAATAGATATAATATCAAGAAAAAATCATAGATACAAAATATAGTACAAGGGGTACAATATCCAAAATAATGAACCATATCATTATTCTCAATCGAATCCCCATTTTTAAGTGATTTCTTTTTTTTCCTAGTGGTTTCTAAATCCTTAGAGAGAAAAAGAAAATGAGGCCAGGGTTTTCTCAAGAGTGTTAAAATAGTGATTTTATATAGTGATATTGTGGTCAAAATAATTATAATTTATATAAGATCAACATGTCACTTAAAATATTGACAGTGTTTTATCAAATAAAAAACAACAGCGAAAATGAAACTCCACATTCTAACCTAAATTCAAAACTATATTTATCATTTTGAAACATTATTTTAATGAAATTAAAATTTTTTCATTTTACATTAAAATATTTTTTTAAACCTTCCATGTAGTTCAATGAAAATACTCTAGAATCATATTTAGTAATTATGATTTTTAATGTATCTAATTAAAATATGATTCCCAAATGATATGTACAACCAAATTCATTCTAAAATAGTGCCCAAAATAATAAATTCTCCCCACTTTAAAAAAATTTCATCCTTGAAATGAAAATAATCAATGAAACATCTAATCATCAAATTTTCTTCTCCCTTAAATATTTTAATTAAGATGGGAAAACATAATTTGGAAATCTATAAATATATAAGTGGAATTATATAGATAAATAAACTTTTTAATGTTTACTATATAACAATACAAAATATCAAAATATATGTATAAAATGATAAAACTTCAATTTATGTAAATAAATTAATTATTCTATTTAAATAAAATGAAATCCCACTGTTCATTGAAAATAAACAATCATGTTCCCACAAGTAATTAATATATAAAAATGATTTTTATTAAAATTATCATCAATTTGTTTCTTCTCATAAATCCAATTAGAAAAGAAATAGTCATTTATTTTCTGCACAAATCAAAAATTACCTTATATGTTTTAACTATTCACATGTAACTAATAAAAAATAGTGCCCTAAACCAAGAGAGTAATAATAAAAATATGATGGACATGTATATCCCCAAAAATTTAGTTTTCATCTATATTAATTTATATCAACATCAACATCTTTATATGATGAAAACATCCCTTAATATGGAATTGATCTATATGACACTCCATGGAGCCCAATCCTTAGTTATAGATATAAATAGACCAAAGAATCAACTCTCAAATACAAAGGTGTATACATGACCACCAATACAGAATGATTTATAAATATCACTATAAAATCCTTCCTCTATCTACAAAAAGTCAAATTACGAAATTATAAACTCTAGACATTTTTTTAGATTAGTCTCCCAAGTAATAGGTGAGGAAATATTTTATTAAAATTCCAATCATACCAATCTTAGAACAAAAAATACTCAAATTTTAAAATAAATATAGACAATATTAACAGTTATGAATACCATAACCAATAAAATTTCTCAATATTTATTTTTATATCCTAATAAATTTCGTTAATTTTATTTAGAAAATAAGTTTTAAAATAGTAAATTTAAAAAAAAAATTAATGTGTTTTACAAAATTATATTTGATCATGATTAATCTCATAATCAACCACCTCTTAATGGATTATGACACAACCCAATAACCCATAAAACACAACATTGCCTCACTGAGGACAACTAAACTATCTTATCAAGGTGGAAACTCACCAATTCAACAAAATAACTTATTAATATATATATATGAAAATTCTTCCATGTATTTGAGTAAAAATACAACAAATTAGATTTCAAAAAGATCATAAAATTTGGTAATAATAAAATATGATTATTTTTAAACTATTTATTAAAACATTTAATATACTATTACAATTTTTTATTTATTGTTTATCACATTAAACAAATCATAGATATCATATACATTTTTAATGAAACTGGTGAATAGATATTTATTCGGAATTAGGTAGTTGATTTAATTGGAAATAAATTTATTCATTGTAAATATATAGAATATGTTAATTATATATTATATTTAATTGTTAATTAGTCATGGGTAGTTACATTGACCATTATATCACTATGTATTTTCCTCATCTATGGATCCTCTCATTTCATTTCTTATTTAAACATCTACTAGTAAACATGTATTTAACTCATATTCATAACTTTATACTATTTCCAACACACACATTCCAAACATGTAACATATGTATTTTTTCTTCAAAAAGTTGTCACTATTTTTGATTTGGAACGTATGTCAAAAACACAATCACATTGCATGATGGAATATAATTTTACCTCTATCTCATTACATATATCCCCCAACTAGATAAATTTATTATATCAACGTTTTTAGAATTTCACTAATGTTAAACATGTAACTCATTAGTCTATAATTTTAATAATTGTATAATAATTATTAATGAATTTACCTTTATTTCAGCCATTATGATCCTTAAAAATCTAATTGTAAAAAACCTCAATCATTCCTTATTTTCATTAAATTCAAGAAAAATATCCATTAGGCGATCAACAGTGTACCATGGAAACTACTTTTGAGAGGTCTTTAATATGATATATGCACTTATAACTCAATAATATATTGAAAAAACTTCTAAAAAATCTATCATGGACTAATAAATTTACAAAGGAAGTGGATGATCCTATAGAAAAATAACTCATAATGATTAAACTGGTCTAGTCCCAAGAATTACAGTTCACAATACTAGAGAGACTCAACCATGACAAGATTGAAAAAATAACCCAACTAATTTGAACCAGACCTCCAAATGTCATAGTTTTTTTAGAAATTGTAAAGAATAATAATAATCTTCCAATATAATATTTATCAGAACACCATGAAATTGCAGTTATCAATTTTCTAAATATGGAATGAGCTTATAGTTGATATTCAACATTTAATAGTTCAATAATGAAAACATATTCAATAATAGACTATAAATACACATCCAAGTGAGATGATATTATTTTGATTTCCCATTATGTCGTCACGAAATAAAAATGGGACATGAAATAATTTTTAAATTCCTTTGAATAAAACTAACTAGTATTCATCCATGCATTTTCACGGCGATATAACACAATTCCCAGTATATGAATTCGCACGAGGATATGGTTAAAAGATTATTCTTAAGAAGAAAATACTATATTTAAATGTTAATAAAGAAAATGGATATTCAATATATTGAAATAAGAAAATACTGATATTTATTATTGGAATACAATCAGACAAAATATAGAGAAACCATTATGATAATAGATATCGTCATTAATAAATACATTTGAAAAATTTAGGATAATCTATAAGAAACAAAAAACTATTTTTTCATGGAGATTTGAATTACATAAATTAAATGAACATTGAAATTGAAATTTTAAATTTTTTTAATTATAATAAATAGTATTGTCGTTGAGGGAATAAAAAAATTAAAATGCAAACTTTAGAATAAATGTATAGATTGAAAAATATATTATCTTATAGTAAGAAAATAATCTATATAACTAACACAAAATTTTGAGAACATTAATCATAATAACTATCAAACATGATTTAATAAAATCCAAGTCACCTTAAATCGAATTAAAAAAAACTAATAACTAATTAGGTTTCGGTGCGCTGCCATATTGTATAGTGGTGGCCACTAATTGTGACCACACATTCCTGAAAATCCAAACACCACAACCCCTCTCCCATATTCATTCACACCTTCTATAGTTTGAAACTATTTAAATAAAAGTTCAAAACACACATATTCAATTACAAATCCAGAAAATTTTGAATAGAAGAAGTTATTATAAATGACAAGTGAAAAATGTGTTTTTAATAATTTTTCTCAAATAGAACCCTAATTAACTAGAAAAATATGAAACCATATTTCGGTGCAGTAATAATATCAATGAATCAAATCATATTAAAATATAGGGTTTAGAAGTTGAATACATAAGGAAAACAAATTAGCTAATATAAAAAAAACTGTTTGCACATATATTCATCAAACAAGCATGTCAAAAAAAGGGAAATTAATTTAAATAAAAAAGGTTTTATGATACTACATATAATAGAACACACTAGCTAAATCAGATTAAAAGTTTTCTGATCTATAAAACATACCATAATAGACCATGTAAGAAGAATTATTCCCGATTCCACTCATTTCCCCTTTACTAGGTTTGGCCAATGAACCCCCATATTTGGAAGACCCACTTAATCCTAAACACTGCATCAAATATTATTAAACAATTTCTCATCACAGTAGAAGAACATAGAAATAAAAACTGATATTTGGAACATTGGGGCGCCGAAAAGTAGTTATTCAACATTTAAATGAAAAAATACACCATTAATAGAAATTCTAAACATGTTCATGTGATTTAACTTTTATTTAATTCTCATATTTCAAAAACAAATTAAAAAAATGTCTATGAAACTATAATAACCATTTTCATTCCATAAAAAGGTTTTTCCCCTTATATAATCTATTTTATTTTTGAATATATTTTTGTAAAATGAAAACATAAAATAATTTTATAACCACACAAAACCTAAATCTTTATAAACACAAAACATATTATAAAATAAATTTAGATATCTTATGGATACAAATACAGTCCACAAAACCAAAAATAATAATTCAATTTGTCAAATTCAATGATTCTACTACATGTAAACAAACATTTAACTCTCTGAAAAAGAGCATCTTTCTCTAACATCACTTCCATTTTATGTTAAAAACATAGGATTAGAAATTATGATGTAACATAAAAAGTATGTTCATGGAAACGGAATGGAATTATCCTAATTAATATAGTTAAAAAATATATATAGAGTGGAGAGAGAAACAACACAGTGATTGGATTAAAAGAATATTAAGCCATGTTAACTGTATATCAAGTACTCTATTAGAATATTATTATATTATTATTAAAAAAATTGAGAAATAGGTGTGTATCAACTAAGTAATGTCATAATTAAATAATAGGGTATGCAAAGAATAAATTATCTAAGAGGCATTAAAACAATCTGTTTACCATGTTGAATTCTATTACCTATGATCATTGACAAGTTTAAACATAGCGGCTGATATAGAAATTCATGTTTATACCATTCCATGCCAGGGTCAAAATTTTACATGAAAATAATGTAATCCAAAAATACCAAAAAATAAAACTAAATGGAAGCATAGTGAGAAAAAAATACATTCATGAAAATAGAAGACATAAAAATGAACACTTATCGGTGATTTGTTTTTTCATGACTTCGTGCCTGAAAAATGAAGACAATCACTTAATGGATTTTTGAATTGAATGGAGAAAATTCATCTAAATCATTAGTCTATATCATGAAAATTTTATTAGATAGTTTTAATGTAATTGCACAAATGATAGTATCTGATAGCTTCTGAGAAGAACAAGAAACAAATAAAGAGTAGGCCATTGATTAAGCATGCACCTCATGGATGGAAATAAAAATTCAAGGAGAAAGGAAATATAGTGGTAAGTAATAATCAAATCTTATGAAGTCCCATGACAAGAACATGGATTAGGGATTTAAAGAAAAAACAGGATTAAAAATCATCGGATGGATCATATTGAAGAGAAAAGGCTCTCTACTAAGGTAAAATAGAAAACCCCATTTATACTAACAGAAATCCTAAATTGATAGACATAAAATACATTTTATAAAATAATTTTGGATATATTTTAGATAATATCAAAATCAACCAAACCAAAAATAAAAAATCAAGCGGACAAATTCAATGATTCTACTAAATGTAAACGAACAATTGTTATAAGGGTCTGTACCTCTAGAATATTTTTCTATTACCAGATTTCATTATTATTGAAATCCTAGGGCTTTCCAAATACTAGGATGGTTCATAAACATTAGCAAGTATCATGCTCTGGGAGGCTTACCATTTACGTCTGCAATAGTTAATGACTCCCCACATATGAAAAGCTACAGTTGGGAGGCTTACCGATTGAATTTGACTCTTCTTTGTTCCTTAAAAATTCAGTGGGTTACAATCAAGTTAAAAAACACTTATATTCTCAATATTATTTACAACAATTATTTTATTTGGAGAGAAATAAACTTCTTGATATTTTTGTGGAAAAAAATTTCCTTCAAATATAATATTACTGGAATTATGAGGGATATCCAAATGGATTCCATGTTGAAGTTAGGATGCATTAGTAATTCAATGGAGGACCTTATTAGAAAACTATAGGGGTATGTGGTTTACTAGGGATCTTCATTAAACCCTTTTATCGTATTAAATACCATCATTAAAACATGATTAGTCAAAAAAATATTCTTATTCACCTAAAATCATAAATACTAATGAGAATCAATGAACTAAGATGATACAATAATAGAAAAACTGGTGGAATTGAAAAAATATTGAGTATAAAATATATAGTTTTATTTTTAATGGCATACATAAATTACATTGGGCATGTAATTTAATACCTTTGTACAAATCAATAATTAAGAGTACAAAAAATCTGCAAGAGAGAAAAATGAATACATTGTCTATTGAATAATGTATGATAGAATTACCTAAACTAAAAATCATTTTTATGTGGAAGAACAATGGGTGAACCCTAAAATAATGAATAGGTGAATAAATATCATCTTACGATAGGAAATAGTTTTTTTAATTGATGAAAATAAAGATAATATATATTGTAATGACATAAGAAATATTCATAATAAAATAAAAATTCTATAAATTTAATAGTCAAAATAAATTAAATCTTTGATAAAAAAAATTTTCATAGTGTATATAATGAATAATGATGAGAATTTTAAAAATGGAAGATTAAATATTACATAAAAACCATTTCATAGAAAAATAAAATAAAACAGGTTTTCATAAATCATTATATCTATAGTAAAAATACATTGAACCCTTTTAACACCAAAAACCCCATCATTAAAACGTGACTACGATTCTTGTTCACCTAAAATAAAAAAAATAGAGTAGAATCCAATAATTATGATGAAAGAATAATTGAAGTCAATATTTATTTTATAGGAAAAACTAACATATGTAAAACACTGTTAAGCATATAGATATATTAAAAATTTAATAGAAGATAAAAAATAACTAAATCTCTAATGAAAATGTTTTTCTCAGGGTATATAATGAAGAATGATGATAACAATATATAAATCCAAATAAAATAATTTTAAATAAATCATTCAAGATATTTTGAAAATTAAATGAACCCTTTTATCCATTGAAAATTTAATGAACCCTTTAATTACTGTACATTTAACAAAAAATTGACATCAATTCATTAAAAACCATTCATGATAGAGACATGAAGGTGATGCTAATAGACCATGAGACAGTAATGGATCTAGGAGGATAAATAATGTAAAACTTGATGTTTTCTTCAACCAATAATTAAAATAATACATTAAATGGATAATAGTAACATCCATGAGTTCAAAGCTATAGCCATCCAAAATAAATAATTAAATCATGTAGAAACATGGAAACCATGAAAAGCACATGCAAAACATGAAAAACATGAAACATGAAAATCATGATTAAATCTAGAAAATCTCAAAAAAATAATTAGGCAGATTGGACAAGCTTACATAAAAACCTATCTAGGATTTCCATGCACTATCTTTAACCGAACCATCACATTTGCATTCAAAAACATGTTTGATGTGAAATCATATTATGAAGAACAAATGAATCAAAAACAACTATGCATTTAAAAATAAAACCAAAATGAAGATAGGTTGAGGCCATCCAAATATTATAAGAGAACACGAACCTAACTTCATTTGAAGAACAAGACCTTGAATCATGCAATAGTATTTTAGTTATCAGTTTCAACTGAGATTGATGAAGATGCTCAAATAAATGATTCCTAAGCACCAGATATGGGATTTGGAGACTATAATTTGAGATTTGATGATAATTTACACCCTAAACCCTAGGATGAAGATGATATATGATGAAAATTTTTATGGTAGTTGAGGAGATTGAAGGATCCAATGAATGAGTTACTTAGTCACGCCGTTAGTTGATGCAGATCTCCTAGCACTTTGTTTGAGATACACTGACACCCAATCTTTTCAAAGAAACCTTAGTCAATGCCAACAATATCTTCTCGAAGAATATTGAAATCCACTGCAATTCATGGTCAGCGTTTTTGAATTAGAGGAGGAGGAAGAACCAGAAGAGCCATAGGTAGAGGCAGTGGAGTAGATGGAGGTGGAGGCGAAGCAGGTAGAGGTGGAGGTGGAGAATCTGGAGAGGATGAGAATAGTTGAGGAGGTAGAGGGAGCCAAAAGTGGAGGCGAGAGCCCTAGGCCTATAGGAAGGAACCCGAGGGTAGTTTTAGTTGAAAGAGAATAAGTGTTAAAAGATAAATTAGTAGTCGTATGCGAGGGGAGGAATCAATTTTCATTGGTACCCCTTCATAACCCTAGGATATGGAGAGGGAAATCGTGAGTGGGAGAGGGTTTATATGGAGGTGATGATAGCGAGAGGAGATGAAATATTTATGAGAATCAAGTGGATGGTGACACATGTCCAGGGGAATAGCAACATTAGTAAATATATAGATATAGATTTTGATATTGTAGATTCATTTAAAGTCTTAGTACTCTTCATCTGGTGAATATCATAATTATATTCATGCTACATTCTAAATGAATTCATAATCCCATATGAATAGATAGTTAGGTCCTAAACATGAAGCGTCATTATACACCAAATGTGTTATCCCCTTATCTAGGAAAATAAGAAAAAATACACTACTTACTTCTAAGTAAAACAAATTTAACCTATCAGTTAAAAATAATGAAATCCAATTGTTAGATGAATATATTTTATTTTTATATTTAATTATAATAAATGAATCCAAATAAGGTAAATATTCTAAAATTTCACCAAATATCAATAGTTGAAACTCATATATAACATTTTCATAAAATAACTCATCCCCTATGAATACATGACCTTTAAATTATTTATAAGTGGTTTTCACTCATAAAATAATCCAAAAAATAATATTCCTATCATGAAATGGCATAAATTTTACACTAATTGAATAAAATTCAATGTTCTAAACTCTATAGTTCCTATAAAATTACTTTTTTATAAAATACCTGAGAAGTAATATTTTCAAAATTTTAATCAATTATTATCATTAATAAGAGAGAAAATAAAAATAAATAGAATAATTTATGTATCAATCTATCAAAAATCGATGTTATTAGGAAATTTTATAAATATTTCAGTTTCTAATTAGGTTATCTAAAAATATCTATTAGAAATCACGAGAGTGTGATGAAAAAATTTCTCATATAAAACCTCTATCTCTTATTTATGTTACATCCACTAATGTATAATGTAATATCACAATCAATATGAACATTTCCCACCATCACCATGTCAATATATATATGACCTTGATAATTGAAATTCATTGAAAATGACTGATCATGAGATTATATAGTTCCTTATGTTTATTGATAAATATTCTTTTTGTCATGTCATAAATGATTGTCAAAAAAATTAATAAAATCATGATAAAAATATATTCATATAATGAATATACATGATATATATTACTCTCCATAATAAATGCAATTCTATTAAAATGTTATATTAGTTATGGGTTGTAAATGAGAGTCTATAATATGAATAAATTATCCACGTGTAACCTTTAAAAGAATCTTTTATTGTGTCTAAATGAGATTTATTTGTGTATTAGTGCTTATTATAAAATATCCCATTCAAATCTTATATATGAATAACTCCAAACCCTAACATATAACTTTTCACAATTATTACTTGTTTTGATAGGCCTATAAGTTAAATTTTCATTCCCACATCAAATAATCCATGAGTTTGTGAGTAGTGATGAAGTTTCAATTAATAATTATTGTAGGTGAAGCCTCTAAATATAACAGATCATCATTTACAGGGGACATGATTCTTCAAAATTGTAATGAATAATAAAAAATACCTTGTAAAACACACTCATATAAAATATCTCAATAATAAATATAATGTAGTTAATTGAATTTATACATATTAGTAACACAGATTAAATATATATATGAAAAATTTCATTTGAAAATAAATAAAACCAAGGTGATAATTCCAATCAATACTCCAAAAAAATATTTCTATATCACTAGTCAGTATTCATGCTCTATGATCATCCATCGACTATAGTTTCCAATATTCATGAACACAATATTAGAAAACACACAAGTTAATAATTAAATATGAGTAATAATATTGAGTATGATTTTCTTATGTAAGGAAATGAACCCATTGTAAGAACCCGGATCTTCTTTTTCTGGTATGTTTTCCCTTTTCTGGTTTTCTGAGTAAAAAAGGAGTTTTTTGGAAATTTGTGAAGTACCTGCCGTGTAATTTATAAGTACACGCCGTGTACTTTATAAGCACATGCCATGTATATAGTTACCACAGGTAGCCGTGTGCTAGCCATGTAGCGGTCGTGCACACGGTCGTGTAGCGGTCGTGCACACGGCCGTGTGTGGTGACCTGGAGACCGCCTAATGAGGTGGCCAGTAAAGGCAAGTATAGGCCTTGTACTTCCAAAGTACATGACATGTACTTTATTTTTAATTTTCATTAAATTTACTTGGGTTTCGTCTAATGTAAATAATTGTCTCCTTCTAGGTCTAGTTCATCCGAGAGAGATCGTGCGACCGTGATCTTTCCTTGAGCCCCTGATTGAGCATCTAATCTTTGATTCGACCACCGTTGACTACGTTGGGATTGCCTTGGTATGATCTTCAATATTATAGAGCTTCATTTCCTGATTATTCTTATTTCAATAGTTATCTTCTGTTGAACGTTTTAGACATTTTTATAGATCTATGGTGTTCTTGGGCGATTCAAGGCTTGAGGTTATGGTATAGCGATCCTACAACACCAAGCTAGGTGTTTTGTACATTTTCGTTGAAATACTTTGAGTGATATGTGAAAATTTGTCCATTACCCTTGAATGGGGTATTGCGTGTTTACTGTTTCAGCCCTATTTTTTTCCTTCTATGCTTGTATACTTGAGTAGAGGTTAATTGAATGTAAATATAGTTAATTTCAATGATTTGGAAGTGTTTCTCATGCATGTACTGGTTACAAACGGTTGGTCATACTTAGCCTGTTAGGATGCCTTGCCTGCTTCCCATGCCCAGTGTTTTTGGATGGAGTGTTTATATTTTCTAACATGTTGTTATGCTATAGACTATTAGCCAAGTATTTCCTGACATTTACTTTGGCCGATACACGTTTCTGTACTTGTTGACTTACACAATCCCATGAATACCTGGTGTAGTAGACCATAGGGATAATGGACGTAAGGGATTCTCCAGAGTGTCTATTTTACCATTACGATGCGAGACCATAGGGGGAATTGATGTAATTGCTTCCTCAGATTTTTTTAGTTCCTCAACGTGGGCCATAGGAGGAATGTGATGTAAGTGCTTCCCAAAAGTGCCTTTAGTTACCGATACGAGACTATATGAGTAATTTATGGTGAGTTCTTTCTTAGAGAGTCTTTTCTTAAGCGAAACCAGAGGGGTTAGACTGTGTGTACTTCCCAGAGGTTTTCTTGTATATGTTTGGTTGAACTAGAGGGGTTAGGCTATGAGTACTTCCCAGAGGGTTACTATTGTGTTGAGCTCATTTCTTGTGTTTTTGGGTTGAACTAGATGGTTTAGGCCGTGAGTACTCCCATAGGGTTACCTTCTTTGATTAGCTACTTACTTGATATGTGGAATTGAATGCTTTGAAACTATGAAATTTTTACTGTTTAGCACTTCCTTATTTATTGCTTCCTTTTACTTATTACCTGTTATATACTCACTAACTATTAGGAAAAGATCATTTGGTGGTTTCCTACTTGGATTTAGTCTCACACCCAATTTGGGTGATATTTTTGGGCCTAAATAGATTATATTTCTGTTGGTATAGATAAGGGAATGTTCACTTATACTTTGGGTACTTGATTGTTGTGGAGTTGTAGTGCAAAGGACCAAGCTATGGCTTTAAATGCTGAGGAGTTGTTTACTTGTTTTAATTTTTTACTTTGGATTAGTACTATATTCTGCATTATGACCTATTTGGATATTTTTCTAGACCAATGTATCAGGCATCATTTTTATATGTGCTCTAGTTTTGTTTTTATCAGTCTTCCACTATTTTTTGTTTTATGTTATCATTACTTCTTCCGCTATTCCCATTTATTTACTTCCACTTTGTTACTCTTCCAATAAGGGAATTATTTCCCACTGTCACACCCAAGGACCTCACTGCTAGTTGTCAACCTCTGGTGTTGGCGGAAATGCACTTGTAGTCATGTGACCAACCGGGTACGGGGCACCTCTACGCGGCTTCCCGAACCAAGATGTTACAAAGTGGTATTAGAGGAATTATTTTCTTCTTAATTTACTGATTGGAGCCTATATCCAGTGATATAAAGGAATAGGTACTTGGTAATAAGTTGTTCTTAGGAGTATCTAACCCATGTATAGAGAAAATCCAATCTACCTCGTTATTGAAATTTTTCTGGTTTTTCAAATTTTAGAGTTCATTTTATTTCACCTTGAGTGATTCATATGTTTTGTGCGGTTATTGTTGATGTTATTGAGGTTATATTTCTATCGCAACCCGATGAGATGAGGATATTCCATCTCATGCATCATATAGTCACCTGCTAGAAATCACATGTCATGCATTCTTACCATTCCATTTAGGGTGAAATAGTGATCGCATGTTGTTGTGATAGGCGTTGTGTTAGATATGAAAGATTTTGTGATAGATTCCTTGATAGAATACCTACATTTTGAGAGGTTATGGATTTATGTAAGGTCTTGTTTGAATTAATGCAAAACTTTGGGTCTTGAGGTGTTATGGGCCCTCATGAATCGGAATTTGGTGGATCATTGACTTGTTTTCCTAGTTTATGACATGTATAAGATGACAAGATTTGATTCGTGGGGAGTATGGGCCCTCACGAATCAAAATTTGGAACATTCAATGTTCATTTTACTGTTTTTTTGGGTTTTGGAGTACTTTCTGAGGCTTAATTTCTATATAAACCCAAAATAAACGGCATGTAATGATGAATACACGCCATTTGTTGTTCTGTTCGGGAATAAATAGTTTTTGTTATGTACACACCGGGTACTGTATATACACACCATGTAGTCTCTAATAGTGTGTCAGACTGTGTGGGCAGGGACACGAGGTTTGGAATCTTCTATAGGACAAACCATGTACCGTATGTACATGCTATGTTGTAGAACCACGTAACTGGCTATGTCACTAACAACATGGGTTGGTTGAGTTTTTTCAAATATACACTCTGTCCATCTGGAACACACTGTATAGTGTGAGTAGTGTATGCGGTCGTGTCACTAATAGCACGGGTCGGTGAAGCTCGTCTAGTACAAAACATGTCTCTAACAAACATGCCATGTAGTCTTGTTATAGGAGAACTGTGTATCTTAGTCGTGTAGAATGACTCAGGTAGGGGGAATAGTATTCTGGTACACACCGTGTGCTAGGAAAACACACCGTGTGTTTTGGGTGTTACACGACCAGTTTTGGCAGAAGTTCGCACCCATGTGAAAGGATTAAGGGAATACGCCATGTAGTTAAGTATACAAGCCATGTATCCATGTTTTGTAAAACTTGAATGATTTTTTTCTCTTTTTCCCTTCATACACATTCAGTTTTCAGTCCTTCATAATCTTGATCTAAGGTGTGCATTTGACCTAACAAAGTCATGCGACCGAGATGTCCTCCGGTTGTATGCCTATTGTAAGTCAGTGGTCAGACACCTGACATGTCTTATCAGGGAATTCATGTAGATCTTCCAGTTGTGCCAGTCTTGGAACCAACCATCATTTAGGATAAAGGTGTTGATGCATAGTTCTAAGAGGGATTTATGAGGTTCATGCAGACCTTCTGAGTCGTACTGCATCCTGTCCCTTCTTTGGTAGAACTAAAGCGAGTTTTCCTGTATTAAAATCATCCCACTTTCATAGGGGAAGGAGGAACTCAAGCTATAGATACATGGTCAGAAGCCATGTTTTCTATCTTTGATCATCTGGAGATGCCTCTAGAGAGGAGGGTGAAGCTCATTACTTACATGCTACATGATTCCTCCAAGAGATGGTGGGATGTGATCTCATAGGCGGGACACTAGCAAGTTATGGCCTAGGATGAGTTCCAACATGCCTTATACGACCACTTCTATCCATATAATTTGAGGACCGACCATGCCTGGGAGTTCATGAGTCTAGAGCAGGGTACTCTTTCAGTTAGGGAGTATTCCTCTTGCTTCACAGAGCTGCAGCACTTCACACATATTCCTAGAGGTGATGAGTTATTCCTAGAAAGGATTTTTGAGGATGGTCTGAGGCATGTCATCAGATCTTAGGTGAATATCTTCAGGTTGAAGTCTATCACCTCTATAGTTAACTAGTAACTGATCACGGAACTCAATCTGAGGGGTTCTGGAGTTGTGAGCTATGGTGGATCGACATCTGGAGTTAGTATTCCACCTACTGACAACATGAAGCACCATAGGGATTCTACGCGCCGAGATTTGAGGAGGAGAGAGATATCTTCGGGTATTCAGGTAGTGTTCTACCAATGCAGAAAGAGAGGTCATACAAGGATACATTTCTCGAGAGACCCAGCAGAATTCTGATTTTATGGAATGATGGGTTATCTTTAGCGCTTCGGTCAGATCTTCTCACCAGCGGCTGGTGACAGGGGGTCTTCTATGACTCATTGTTCAGGAGTAGCACCACCGGTTATTCATCAGTATGGGAACTGGAGTTCTTCTGGCCATTTAGGCTAAGGTAGAGGTCAGGACCATGGTAGTTAGTCTCCAGGCATTCAGTGACAGTTGGGTGGACCGGATTAAAGTGTTCAGGTAGGGTCACAGGGCTGCGGAACATGCCAAACATTTGTAGTGGAGCATGCCCAACAGTATTAGAATCCCAGACCTTCTATAGTTAGAGGTAAAATATTAGTTTCCTTAGTTTCAGCTTCATCTCTTTTTGATATTGGGTCTTCCCATAGATTTATATCTATTACTGTTGTGGAGATCTATGGCCTCTGTATCTTTTCTTCTACCGATATCTTGATGATAGACACTCCGTTGGGGACAAGAACTACTAGTGTACCTTAGTGTAAGGAGTACCCTCTTTATGTTGGTGTGTTTCACTTCTTATGGGACCTCTATGTCCTATAGATGACATGCTATGATGACATTCTCGGAATGGACTGGTTAGTTTTCTTCTAGGATATTGTTGATAGCTATTTTCGTAGAGTGAGTTTCATGTCACTAGAGGGCGGATCATTTATTCATAAGGGTGAGTGGGATGTCCAAGAGAGAAAAGCAGGACCCATGCTTCATGGGTTTGGGGGAGTTATAGCCCAGATCACTAGTTTATATCTGGAAGACTAGGGGACTTCACAGATAGACTTTCCTCCAATGGTGGATCATTTTAGGGACGTCCTTCCAAAGGACTTTTTAGGTTTGCGTCTAGAGGGTGTGGTAGAATTTTCTATTGATATTGTGCCAGGAGTGGCACCAGTGTCCATTCCACCATATAGGGTGGCTACACTAGGGTTATAGGAGCTCAATAAGAAGTTGGAGGAGTTGCAGGAAAAGGGTTTCATCCAACCCAGTACTTCTCCTTGGGGTTCACCTGTCCAGTTTGTAATGAAGGCAGATGGTACTCCCCGAATTTGTGTGGATTATTAGAAGTTGAACTAGTTGACGATCAAGAACCGATATCCTTTATAAAGAATTGATGATCTCTTTGATCAGCTTCGAGGATCCCGAGTGTTCTCAAAGATTGACTTGAGATCTGGTTATCATCAATTTCATGTTAAACCATCAGATATACCTCTTACATCCATCCAGAGTCGGTATGTTCTATACGAGTATATGGTTATGCCATTCGGTCTCATGAATGTGCCTGCTGTTTTCATGTCACTGATAAACCAAGTGTTCCATCTGAACATGTATTCTTTCATGGTGGTTTTCATGGATCATATGTTGGTGTACTCTCACACTCGACATGACCATGATACCCATCATGAGATAATTTTTAGTACACTGTAATAGCATCAGTTATATGCTAATCTCTCAAAATGCCACTTTTGGATGGACCAGATTCACTTCTTCGGTCATGTTATCTCAGAGACAGGTGTATTAGTAGACCCAAAGAAAGTGAGAGCTCTAGTTTCTTGGAATCAGCTAAATAATTTCTTTGAGGTACAATGTTTTCTAGGGATGGCTGGATACTACATGTGGTTCATATAGGACTTCTCACACTTAGAAGTTCCACTGACGGGCCTGACTAGGAAGGGTGTGAAGTACTTGTGGTCAGATTCTTGTGAGTCAGCCATTCATGAGCCTAAAGGGAGGTTGACTTCATCACCAATACTAGTATTTCTAGAGCTGGTCATGAGATATATTGTTAACTGTGATGCTTCAGGTATCACTTTGGGAGGTGTTCTTATGTAGGGGGGAGGAGTCGTTGCATACAGATCATAGCAGTTAAGGCCACATGTGAGGAATTACCCGACGCATGATATGAAGTTGGCTGTTGTTGTTCATGCTTTACATTGTTGGAGACATTATCTGTTGGGAGAGCATTTTGTGGTTATCACTGACCATAATAGTCCCATGTATATCTTCACTCAGTGTGACCTGAATTTGAGACAGTGAAGGTGTGTTGAGTACCTTCAGTCTTTTGACTTCGAGCTTGCCTACACGACTTGGAAAGGCAATGTTGTGGCTGATGTTCTGAGCAGGAGGACTCAGATATAGGTAGTTCGGGAGGCTAGAAGTGAGTGACAACTTAGGGATCTGTTCTCTGGTATGCATTTGGAGGTTCACGACAGAAAGGCGCAGACGTTTCTTTCTTTTTTAGATGTTACATCTACTCTTCTTGACCAAGGGTGAATGAGGCGGCTATTAGATTTGGAAGGCCTAGTCCTATGAGAGAGTGTGTCAGGAGAGGACCCATTCTTGGATAGACCATAGGTGAGGATGAGATCTTGTGTTTTCCTGTGTGCGTTTGGGTGCCAGCAGACATACGCGAGGAGCAGATGTGGGACTCTCATTCCTCATTTTGGGTAGTTTATCTTGGTGTCACCAAAATGTATCATGACCTACATCGATAATATTGGTGGCCAGGAATAAAGAGAGATGTTGCTGGTTTCATCATGACCTATTCCACTAGTCAGCAGGTGAAGACGGAGCATCAGTGACCAACAGTGATTTTTTAGCTGTTACCCATTCCTGAGAAGAAGTGGAACGATGTCGCGATGGATTTCATGATAGGGTTATTGGGGTCACCTTGAGGGAATGATGCAGTTTGGGTTTTCGTTGACAGACTCATGATGGCTTCTCACTTCTTTCTGATTAAGGAGACCTTCAGTGTTGATGATCTGGGATGGTTGTACATCCGAGTGGTTGCACGTTTACATGGAGTTCCACACTCCATTGTTTCACAAAGGGATTCACGTTTTACATCTCAGGTCTTGCAGGGGCTTCAGAAGGATTTGGGTACACAAGTACTTTTGAGTATAACATACCTCCCCCAGATAGATGGCCAATTCGAGCGTATGATTCAGGTGCTTGAGGAAATGATTCGAGCATGTATCCTAGATTTTAGAGGTTCTTGGGAGAATCATATACCTCTTGTGGAGTTTTCTTACAACATTATTTTTCAAGAAAATATTCATATGCCCCTTATGAGGCTTCGTATGGTAGGCCATTCCGGTCACCCTTATGTTGGATGCAGGTTGGAGAGGCAGCTATGTTGGGACCTCGTATTGCCCAGGAGACCATAGAGATGATAGAGTTGATTCAGAGTAGGATGTCTGCTGCACAGTCTAGACAGATGTCTTATGCTGATTGATATAGACAACCTCTGGAGTTCGAGGTTGGAGATCAGGTTTTCCTGCATGTCACAGTGAGGTTGGGACACAGGAGGATAAGGAGACAAGGTAAGGTTTCTCCAAGGTACATCATGTTGTTTGAGGTTTTGGAGAGAGTTGGGCTAGTTTCATATCGGTTGCAGTTACCTCCGAGGTACCGGGCTATGCATGACATTTTCCATGTTTCTCCGCTTCAACATTAATTCTCAGACCCAACTCATTACTTACAACCTGAGGAAGTCGAGTTGGAGGTTGATGTATCATTCAAGGAGCATCCTATCTGGATTGTTGATCGATGTACGAAGGTTCTTTGTGGAAAGTTTGTTCCTATGGTATGAGTGTTATGGAAGCACGGGCGAGTACATGACAAGACTTGGGAGTGGGAGGCTGATGTACGATTGTAGTGGTCGTAGTTGTTCAGGGATTCTTCTTCAACGTCGCTATGCTAGGGAAATTCGGGGATGAATTTATTTAATGGTGGATGTTTTTAAGAACCCGAATCATCTTCATTTGATATGTTTTCTCTTTTATGGTGGTTTGAGGAAAAAGAGGAGTTTTCTTGAAATTTTTTAAGTACACACCGTGTACTCAGTAACCGCGGGTAGCCGTGTGTTGGCCCTATAACAGCCATGAACAAGATCATGCATGGTGACCCAGAGACCACCTAATGTGGGGGCCGGTAAAGGAAAGTACACGCCATGTACTTCCAAAGTACATGGTGTGAACTTTGTTTTCATTAAATGTACCAGGTTCGTGTCTGACAGACAGAACCATCTCTTTCTAATTATGGTTCGTCCGAGAGAGACCATATGACTGCGATCTTTCCCTGATCCCCCGATCAATCATAAAATCTCTTATTCGACCACCATCGATTGCATTAGGATCTCCTTCCTAAGCTCTTCCTTATTCAAGGGCTTTGTTTTCTGATTCTTCCTCTTTCTAGAGTTATCTTCCATTGAATGTTTTAGATGTTTTTGTAGATCTACGGTGTTACTGGGAGATTCAAGGCTTGAGGTTCACATATAGTGATCCTACAACACTGAGGTAGGTGGTTTGTGCATTTCTGTTTAAAGTCTTTGAGTGATATGTTCAAATATTTCCAATACCCTTGAATGGAGTATTGCGTGTTTATTGTTTTATCCCTTTTTTTTGCCTGCTATGCTTGTATTCTTGAGTAGAGGTTAATTGAATGTGAATAGGGTGAATTTCTAGGCTTTAAAAGTGTTTCCCATTCTTGTACTATTTAAGATCATTTGGTCTTTCTTAGCCTGTTAGGCTTCCTTTCTTGCTCCCCATGCCTAGTGTTGTAGGATGGAGTGTTTGTATTTTCTGACATGTGGTTATATTGTATACTATTAGCCAAGTAGTTCTTGAGGTTTTCTTTGGCTGATACGCTTTGCTGTACTTGTTGACTTACACCAGGCCATGAGAACCTGGTGTAGTAGACTATAGAGAGAATATATGTAAGGTTTTCTCCAGAGTGTATGTTTTACTGTTAAGATGTGAGACCATAAGGGGAATTGACATAAGTTTTTCCTCAGAGTGTCGGTAGTTCCTCGACATGGGGCACAGGGTGAATGTGACATAAGTTCTTCCCCAGAGTGCTTTTAGTTACTGATACGAGATTATAGGAGTAATTGATGATGAGTGCTTCCTTAGAGATTCTATGCTTAAGTTGAACTAGAGGGGTTATATTGTGTGTACTTCCTAGAGGTGTGGTTGTACTTGTTTGGTTGAACAAGAGGGGTTAGGCTGTGAGTACATCCCAAAGAGTTACCATTGTGTTTAGCTATTTTCTTGTGTTTTTTGGTTGAACTAGAGTAGTTAGGCTGTGAGTAATCCCAGATGGTTACCTTCTTTGATAAGCTGGTTACATGCAATGTGGAACTGAATGCTTTGAAACTGTGGAATTGTTACTATTGAGTACATCCTTGTTTACTACATCCTTTTATTTATTACCTCCAATATACTCATTGACTTTTAGGCACATATCATTTGGTGGTTTCCTACTGTTATTTAGTCTCACACTCTATTTGGTTCATGCTTTTGGGACCAAACAGATTATATTATTGTCAGTATAGATAAGGGAAACCACCCTTTTACTTCGGGTACTTGATTGATGTGGAGCTGGAGAGAAAGGGACCAAGAGATGGCTTGTGATTCTAAAGAGTTGTTTACTTATTTTTCTTTTGCACTTTGGATTAGTACTATATTCAGTATTGTGACATGTTTGGCTATTTTCCTAGACTTATGTATCATGAATCATTTTATATATGTTCTCCATTTGTTTCTTTATCAGTCATCCACTATTTTATGTTGAATTTTATCATTATTGTTTCCACTATTTCCATTTGTTTACTTCCACTGTGTTACTCTGCCAATGAGGGAATAGTTTCCCCACTATCAAACCAAAGGCCCTCACTGCTAGTTGGTAGCCTCTGGCATTTTGGGAAATGAGCTTGAGGCCATGTGACCAATCGGGTATGGGGAACCTCGGGGTAGCTTCCAGAACAAAGACGTTACACCCATATTACTACTTGTGTATATGTGAATCTAAAATAAGTAAAGGGTAGAAAAAAACATCAGAATATATAATTGTTAATAAAAAATATATTCTTGGGATTTTATTAATAATATACCCATAGATTATTATTGTAAAATAACACCATGTTTATATGTTTATATAATTTTAATATTTCAAAATATCATAATTAAATGGTCCCATGATTACAACATCCTTTTAGTGGCCATAAGAACCCCTAGATCTATTCCACTAACTCAGTCATACCCTATGTAACCTAAATAGGGGTAATATTCAAAACAATCATGCCATCTAATGAGTTACCATATACCTCCATCAATTGATGTTAGAACACAACATTACCTCAGGTGGATAGTAATAATATAATTATTCTAACATGTCAAAAAAGAATCATATCATGTCATAATCCAATCTAAATTCCTTGTTCAAGGAATCACATATAAAATTCCACTATCTTATACAGGATAGGTACCTCTATAGTTATCCTCTCATAGAAGCTGGACCTCTATTACTAGTGTAACTGAAACTAAGGGTTAGGGGTAGCAAATAAGTACTTTTTGAATTATCACAACCTCGATCTCAATGTTTTGGGGTGAAAAATTGTAAACACTAAAGTGATACATCATTAATATAAAAATCATGTTATTGAGTGTGAATAAGAGGATCATTAAGTGTACCATCAATAATTTTTACTTAGAGATATGTGTAAGTGATAATGAATAAAAATATAAATCATATATCATATCTAACCAAGAGCGATGGGTGAAGATAAAATTAATGCACAGATGTCGTCATATATATCTAATCTAGTACAATTTCACCATTAATATCTATAAAATATTTACTATAACACACATGTAAAGTGAAGTTATTAATGACATTGAGTAATCACATAACCCAAAAAGAAATCAATTACCTAATCCCATGTAATTTCTATATAAAAATTTCTAATAGATGTAACATTCTATAGTATTTCTATATTCTTATCATATTAAAATACCATGAAAATTAAGTATATTTTATTGAATTAAACAATTCCACAAATCACTGTAGTGATGATATCAATATCCATATATTATGGTCATATCCAAATAATCATAATTGGTTTGAATCATCATCAGATTTTTATTATATTTTATCCACAACACTAATTTATGAAACATATCGCCTTAACGTTTAAGATTTATTTTATCATTCCTTGATATCTTCATTAGAATATTACAGAATATATTAATTATTCGTAATATATGAAAATAAATATTTCAATAATAATAAAAAAAATTTATCATCAATAATATCAAAACTATTCACTTTAATATTCCATTTTTGTTCCCTCATCATCATCATAGACCATATATGATCAAATTAATTATCAACCAATTTTAATAAAACAACTTCTTTATCATCGTATTTTAAGGAATCAAATTAATTATATTTTCCGCTTCAAACCAATATCACACCTCGGGTGTAAAATTTATCATCTTCTTATAATAACGCATTCTCTAAATTCAAATGATTTGTTTTATAAATGATAAAATTTATTTTCTAAGTTATATAAACTATATTTTTTTACTTTATTATCCATATTTAATCAACCAAATCAATATTAATAGTTAATACCATATATTTAATTAATTTACATTCTTCTTAAATAACCAGTTTCATCATAGGATAGTAATTCCATATAATAATAATAATTAAAAATTAGTTTTTTATTACATAGGTAAAAAAATACTCTCATATTATAAAATCATAATAGTAATGATAAAATTTCATATTTTCATTAAATATCTAATTCCCTTTAATATATATTTTCATCATAAATTATTCACATAATTATCTAGTATTCTATAATATCACATGAATCTCATTCCAAGACAATAATATAAGGATTAATTAAAATATCCATGGGAATAATCAATAATAATTTAATGAATAATTGATTTTTATTATAAAAAATTAATTAAATAATCATGAGTATACCAAAGCATATCTATAAGAAGTATAACTCAAAACTATATTAAATCCACATAATCAATAAAAATATTATAATGGAAGTTGGTATGATGAAATATCATGACTGAATCATGAGTTTTTTTTGAAGAAAATTCATTATCATAGGCATTATAAATGAACCAATGGAAGGCAATGATATGATCTACTCATTAAAAAAAAAATTAATCTTCAATTTTTTTGGTCTATTTAGTCATTAATTGATATATCCAATATTTTAATACATTATAGAAACTATTTAAATTATCAAAAACGTGTTTGAAAACCTCATTATCTCAATATAGATGTGAAAATGTGTAAAATAGACAGTTAATTTTTCCAAAAATGGCATAGGACTCAGTCACGTATTCCACCCCCCCCCCCCCACACACACATATTCTATAATTGGTTTTTACACGGGATTCCATCATTAATGAAATATTTTCAATGTCCATGTATGGTTTTTAAACATAATATAAATATAAAAAGTAAATTGATGCAGTATGGTATCAAATTTTATTATTCATCTGTATTCAACTTGATATTTAACTTTTTCTTATGTATGAAGTCTAAAATATTAATATTTTGAAAGAAAATCATAAAAAAAACCCATCATTTAAAAAAATATACAAAAAAACAATGATGTGTCATTGGCCCTATCTATTTTGAAAATACATCATTAGATATTTCTGGTTGAGATGATCACTTTTATATGTATAAGTGAAATCATTATAAGTATAATATCAATTAATTCATATAACCAAGATAATAATTTATATATATATAATGATTTTACAATTTATATGGATTAGATATAATTTTTAATAATAGTGATATCATTAAAATATATAATGAGGGGTGCATGGATGAAATCAAATAACCAAACATATATTTTCCATTAGAACCTCAATCAACAGTGAATTGATATAGATGTTTGAATCAATATACGGTTAGATCATCCTTAGGGAGGAAATGATAATATGTATAGGTGTGTATAAAATGTTCTATAATAATATATTGATAGAGTTAAATAGTGTTAAAATGGTTGATTCAATTAAAATAATAATATTTTATATAAAATCACTATAGAAGGAAAAAATATATTAAGTTTCCAATAAATTCCTCTATTGATTAGTTTCTACACAATTTAAATAAAAAATATTATATCAGTAATTACCATATCAAAACTGAAATTTTCATTCAAAACAAAATTATGTGTTCAATGAAATATCATGATATTCATATTAAATCAATTTTATATTTAATAAATAAATAGAAACTAAAGTTGGTTCCAAATTCTATATAGAATCTAAGTCATTATTTGGTGGAACCCAAAATACCTAAAAGAATATGTCCATGCTTAGTTGTGTAACATGTTTTATATTCATCTATTGGATTCATTATATATGATGCATTTATCTCTCATAATGAAAATTTTCAGAAAGAATTAAGAATATATGAATGGATGAATCTCATATTGACACATTCCATGATTTATTAGTGCACTTTATTCCTTAGGAATATATATTATATGAATTTTCATTATAAATTTAGATACATATGATTGATGGTTTTTTGGAGAACCATGTATTCATTGGAGATCAGGAAATAACTATTTAAAGATTTCATAACAAGGATTATACTTTAGATACTTTTATTTTATAATTTTGTGAAAAACATTTAATGCTAAAATGTGAATAGGTTAACCAATAATGGTTTTGGTAAAAAAATAATTATTTCATGGAAGCATTATGACATATATAAGGGGAGAATTCCAGCATATATATTTTCATTGAAATTTATTCGTCTAGAAAATTTTATCCATTGGATAAATAACAATAATATAAGGTGTTGTGATAATGGATGTGAAAATAAAGGAATAAAGATAATTTTGGTAAATACAGGAAAAAAATTAGGATCACATTATGAGATGGATTTCACCATGCCATTGATAATAATTACCATAAAAGGATATTTTTTGTTAAATTAAGGAATAATTATATAAGTGAATATAATTTCGAGTAATATTTGGAAATAAAAGTGTGAGATTGTTTATATTATTACCGATGAAGTAATGCATGTTTTTAATTAGTAGGAATAAGATTGTATGTAACGACCTTACCCACCAGGGGATTCCTTCCTGGGAAAATTCTGAATGTAACAACCCCAAGCCCGCCTCTAATAGGCTATGGTATGGAGAAAAGTTCTTAGAGGGAACAAACTGAAATATGAGCCCTTGCCTAACAAACCTATACAAATGAACTCAACCATCTCTATGAAAAGGTGTAGATGAATAATAAATGAGTGAAAGCACAAAAGTATAACCATGCATGTAAAAACCTCTAGGGAATATATCAGAGTAAAATAAAGTAAAGTCAAACTGTAAATGGGAAAAATACATTCCTAATGAGAAATAAATTATTGTGCAAACAAAAATTGTAAAAAGAGTAAAACTGAGGGAGCCCAACTCCAGATCTCCATGTTTGAACACATTACAAGGACAATGCACTCAAGTATCCCTAATCTATACTCATTTCATAACAAATATACCATTTATCTTCATACAACTTCTCACAATCATGTAGATAACTCACACCCTTCCACTACTACATAAATTGATGCATAAAACTCTATATTGATTAATGTCGTGTAACCTCACAAGAATCCTTTTGGAGGACCCATACCTCACCACTATGCTCCACTATTGACTGGGAATAATCTACATTAGAGGACTCATGCCCTTATATGTCAAGGGTGGTTACACACAGTTGAAAGGGGAACAACTCCCTAGTGTGAGGGGGGTCCTCTTGGGGGTTAGGGGCCCTAACCCTGGTACGATAGGGGGTATCACTCAATAGATTGAGAACCCATGTATTTGAAGGATGTGGAGTTACACTCAATAGTTGGAGGAACCAAACCTTGGTAAGACATGGGTTACCACTAAACCTAAATAGTTTATATGGGGGACCCACACCCTAGTTTGAGAGGGGGGTTTATGTACCCAGGATTCTCTTTGATGATCTTAATAGAACACTACTATCGGTCAAGCATTACCTGGATAAGTGTTATGATATCAACACCTCACATATTATTGCAAAATCCACTATAAATGGTGGTATTTCATCCTACATGGAAAAGAACATAGGATAAGCTACTCATGGTCCAAAAACTATGTTCTAAATAAGTTGATACATAAGTTATAAGAATCTATGGGATATGCATAATGTGTACCAGGGTTCACACGGTATATTCCCTAACCTAAAAACATAGTCATATCCATTTATACACTTGGCTTGGATAGAAATGTGGAACTACATTGTGTGTAATTATGATAAATGATTTTTATTTCTTACCAAGGTTCTAACCATGTAATCCTTCATCTTCCCATGTCCATCTTCTTATTCCCATGAACTTTGGGAGAATATTGTGTAAAATATCAATGTCAGAGTACCAAATTGAGATCATGTAATACTATCCAGGATCATGTTCCTTCCCATTCCCATTCTCAAGTAATGCCAGATTACACACTGAGCCACTACCATAAGATCACATGTCATATAAGTTCTTTACATGGAGTTTTATCCTAATATTTATTCAAAACCTTATCCACCACAACTAGGGTAATACAAAACATGTATTCCTTTAGGATACTTGGTGTGTGGTATAGTTGTTTTACAAAGACCATGATTCACCACATATATCATATATCCTCCATTTTTTACCACTGTTCACAAATTTTTTACCACTCGAATCTAATGAAATTGGGGAAAAATCAACAATCATTGATTCCCTACCTCTGTTGGCTAGAAATCAGAAGAATGATTGAAAAATCAAGAATCTATCATGTGTCAAATGTGAATATGGATCATAAATCAATTTTTGAACACATGTAACCCACATATAACCTTGATCTATTCCCAAATCATCCATCCATACATAATTTGTTCAACTTCTATGAATCATTAGGTTTGATCACACTCAAAACCTCCGTGAAAATTCTTAACCATGAACCAATATGCTCATGGTGTAGAAAATGAAGAATTAAGGTAAAAAAATAGTTATTTACTGATCATAATAGTTCAATTTGATCTCGTCCAGCAAATCATAGTGTGGGGAAATCAAAGGTGTTGCATTATACTTGAATAAGAATTAATAATTGAGTTAATGCGAAGAATGAAAATCACTAGAAAAAATAAATAATATTCAAATAAATTCTTAATATTTATTTAAAATGGAAAAAACAAAAAAAAATCCCTACCTAGATTAAGGACCAATCGTTATGGAAGAGTGGGTTCACCAATGATGAAGAGGGTCCACTACATTTTTTGAGATGTTAAATTTGATATTTATAATTAATAAAACTATATCGGTTTTCCAAAATTTGATGGGAATCATTATCACATATATAATGGTAGAATTATACCATATATATTATCATTGAAATTTATTCTTCTATAAAATTGTATCCATTTGTTAAATAATAATAATAAAAGCTGTTGTGATAATGGTTGTAAAAATGGAGGAATATAGATAATGATGGTAAATCCAGAAAAAAATTTAGAATCATATTATGAGATGGATTTCACCATGACATTGATAATAATTAACATAAAAGGTTATATTTGGATAAACTAAGGAACAATTATTTAGTTGAAAATAATTTCAAGTAATATTTGGAAATAAAACTGTGAGAATGTTTATATTCTTGGTGTTGAAATAATGGATGTTTTTTCATTAGTGGGAATAAGATTGTATGTCATGACCTGAACCACCATAGACTTATTTCCTATAAAAAGTATGAACATAACAACCTCAATCCTGCCTCTAATAGGCTGGGGGATGGAGACAAGTTCCTATAAGGAACAAACTTAAATATGAGGCCTAGCCTTATGAACATATAAAAATAAACACAACTATCTATATGAAAAGGTGCAGATGAATAATAAATGAACGTAAAAACTAGAGTATAACCATACATGTACTAAACCTATAGGAAATATATCAGAGTAAAATAATGTAAAATCACACTTTAAATGGAAAAAATAAATTCCCAATGAGAAATGAATTCCCAGCCTAACAAAAAATAGAAAAAGATTAAAACTGAGAGATCCCAACTCTAGATATCTATGTTTGACCACCATACAAGGATATTGCACTCAATTATCCCTAATATATACTCATTTCACCACCGATATATCAGTTATATTCATTTTACATGACACAATCATGAAAATACCCTGTATGAATGAGTATATACATACATGGTAGGATTCCTTGAAAATAAAAAGGGGAGGAATAAAAATATACAATAGAAGTCATCTCAACTGCTAATTATTGTTAATAAGGACATGAGAAAAATCCATAATGACCCAGATATTCTCAAAAAGAATCCCAAATTAGAGATAATGGTGATCTCTATCTCTAAACCCTATCTAAAAATGATTAGTCTTCTTATAGTTCCAATACTCTGTATCTAATGCTCAGTATCCCACATTTATGTAAAAGAAAGACATATAGAGAACTTTCACCCTTCCACTACTAAACATATTGAGGTAGAAAAATATCCATTGATAAATCTCATGTAACCTCACAATAATCCTTTTGTAGGACCCACACCACACAACAATGCTCCAATGTTGACTGGGAATAATCGACATTAGAGGACTCATTCCCTACTTTGTCAAGGGTGGTTACACTCAGTAAGAATATAAACCCATTTTTAGTGTGATGGAGGTGGGGGGTTACACTTGTTGGATATGGTCCCTAAACCTGGTATGATAAGGGGTATCACTCAGTAGATAGAGAACCCATGTACCAGTATGATATGGAGTTCCACTCAATAGGTGGAGAAACCAAACCTTGGTATGACATGGGTTACAACTAAACCTAATTAGTTTATATGGGAGACCCACACCCTAATTTGACATGGAGATTTATGTATCCAGTATTCTCTTTGATGATCCTACTCAAACACTACTATCAGTCAAGAATTACCTAAATAAGTGTTATGATCTCAACACCTCATGTCATATCTCAAAATTAACTATAAAGGGTGTTATTACATCCAACATGGAAAACAACATAGGATAGGCAACTCATGGTCCAACAACTATGTCCTGAATAAGTTATTACATAAGTTATAAGAATCTAAGGGAGATGCATAATGTGTACCTAGGTTCACATGGTATATTCCTTCACTGAAAGACCTAGACATGTCCATTTCTACACATGTCTTGGATAGAAATGTGGAACTAAATGGTGTGTACTTGTGATAAATGATGAATAGTTTCTACCAGGGTCTAAACATGTACTCCTACCTCTTCCCATGTCCATATTTTCATTCCCATGAACTTGGGTCCAAGGTCATGTAAAATTTCCATGTCATAGTACCATCTTGAGATCAGGTACTACTATCCACAATCATGTTCCTTCTCATTCCCATTCTCAGGTAATACTATATTGCACACTGATCCACTAGCATAGGATCACATTTTGTGTATGTTTGTTACACGATGTTTGATCCTAATATTTACATGAATCCTTATCAACCACAACTAGGGTACGAAAAAAACATGTATTCCTTTAGGATACATGGTGTGTGGTAATGTTTTTATATAAATACCATGTCTCACCACATATATTGTAGATCCTCCATTTTTTACTATTGTTGAAACCTTTTTTACCACTCAAATCTAATGAAATTGGGGAAAATAAACAATCATCGATTCCATAACTTTGTTGGCTAGAAATCAAAAGTATTATTGACAAATCGGGAATCTATCATGTGTCAAATGCCACTATAGATCATAAATCAATGGTAGAACACATATAACCCACATATAACCTTGATCTATTCCCAAATCATCAGTTCATACATCATTCGTTCAACTCCTATGAATATGTGTGTTTGATCGTAATCAAAACCTCCTTGAAAATGCTTAACGTTGAACCCATATGCCCATGGTGTAGGACATAAATAATGACGATTGAAAACAAATAGTAATTTGATGATCATAATAGCCCGATTTTATCCTAACCACCAAATTATAAAGTGGGGAAATCAACGATGATGCATTATAAATGATTAAGAATTAATAATCAAGCTCATGTGAAGAATTAAAATCACTAGGAAAAATAAATAAGATTCAAATACATTATTAATATTTAATTAAAATGGTGGAAAAAAATAAAATTCTATACCATGATTAAGGACCAATAGTTATAGAAGAGTGGGTTCACCAATGATGAAGAAGGTCCACTACGTTTTTTACCTTCATCATGGCCCACCTCGATCACACCGCCATTATTCTCAAATGAAAATCCTCAAATTAATAATGATCTCATTCTTTAATACTGACGAGGTTATGTTTCTAAAAGTATAAAAACATCATAATGACGTATTTGTTTTACAGAAAGTGAGGGGTGAACCCCTTTTATTGAACAAATAAAGGCTCCTTTTGAAGAATAGGAAAAGGAGGAACCCATTATAAGAACCAAATGAGAACAAAAAAACCAAAGGGAACAATGCCTTACATAGAACCAATCACCAAAAAAGAAACACACATCAAAATAAGAACCATCTAAGAGTATTCCCCCCCCCTGTCAGAGCCTACAATACCGGAATCAGTGCAGGATGATGTGCCTCCCCCTTTCCAAGTAATGTATTGTGCTGGCAACACAAACAAGGCAAGGCACACCTCTATCCAACATCGAAATGAAGGAAGTGGATTGGATGATAGATGCCATCACACCTATCTCTCAAAAGAGCCACCCACTCGAAAATGCAAGTGATGAAATCAATGTAATGTCAACCTGATGCAGCGCAAAAGCAGACAGAGAACACCATGAATAAACCACTAGAGAACCTATTTTTCCAAATAAGGAGCGACAGCTAAAATATGGGTGTCATCACACCCATCCCACCTGTGAGGCCACCCACCCGATACTATTTGTAAGAAAAATACATGCATGTGAAATTAAAAGAGAAATTGACCAATTCTCACAACAACATCTGCATCTCCTGTAGCCTTCGGTTCTAAAAGCGCAGAATTGAGAAGAGAAAACACAGTTGAAGTCATAAATCCCACTGAAGAAAGTAGTACACAACCCGAAACCTCTCCTCGAAATCATAAAATCGAAGTCCATCATCCAAAGATCATAATTAGAGAAAATCAAGGTGAATAACTCAAAAAAATCCAAGAAATCAATGAGCGTTGCAAAATGGTTCTATCCAGATTTGATACCCCCACCAAACATTGATCATCAAATAGTATCATTTGGAAGAGATGCCAGGAAGAGGAAACCCAATGACTGCACCTCACCGCATGGGGACCTGTCAGTGTCAAGGAGGCAAGATATGAAAATCAGATCGAACAAATGGGTGACACTGTCTACTGAAGGAAATAAACACCATCGGGTGGAGCGGACCCGAGCACAGTGATCCTCCATCAAGATCGCACCAATAACTCCACACCGAAGGCATCATAGTCACCCAAAAAAAGAATCTGAAGAACATCCCAAGCAGGTAGAACAAGAAACTAATAAAGTATGAAGAAACCGACCCAAATAATCTGCAAACCTCCACCAATTCTAAGTCCACCGCCCAAATGATTCCGAGACACTCGGAGATCTTCTCCTTCTCACCACCACCGGGAACTGAAAAATGGTGCATATATCCAAAAATAGATTTGAAGGAAGGGATGAAACTTCATCAACTGCAAGAAGATACAACCACCACCTGCAGGATCCCAGAAGTGTTCTTTGAACTCGTCAGAAAATGAGGAGCGAAGACGCGAAGGGAGGTGGTCACGTCCACGGTGGGATCAAAACGGTTCCAAGTCGCAGATGAAGAAGATGTGAAGAAACTATCATAAACCACTGGAGAAGAGAATCCAAGGCCGGAGTAGAGGTGACGACGCCTGGTTGGGGAAGTTGTAGAGTGTAGAACCCTAGAGGTGCTGCACTCATGGGGAGTGTGACACCAATTTCTTTCAACCACATCATAATGATGTATTTATAGAGGGTTGGTTGGTTTATGGTTATTTAATAAAAACTAAACTAAAATATTTATTTTATTAAACACAACTACCAACCATCACCTCACCCATAACATACAATGATGACCAGCCTTATTTTGTTCCCATGTTAAATCTTATGTCTAGATTTAAACATTGTATCAGATTTCCCATTACTGCTCCCCAAAAATTGTAAAACCAATTATACCAAAACAATTCCTGCAAATGATATAATATATTTAATATATAAATATCGTACCTCTTTGGTCCTTGTATTCTCAGACTAAATCAACACATGGATGTGAAATTATTCCATAAAATATTCAATACTCTAAATATCCAAGGAAGGGTTGTTACATTCTCCCCACCTACAATGATTTTCATCTTGAAAAGAGAAAACCTACACCTATGTGATTATACTAATATTTAATCAATGTTTTTAACTCCACGAACTCTCATGATGATTACTATACTATCAAAAAACACACAACCAATGAAGAAACTTTATTATGAAGGCTCTTCCCTGGTCAGTTTTCAAACTCCTTCATTTACCTCAAAAAGGTATCTGAACCTTTATTTCTAGCTCCGATTTATCAAAATCATGAAATATGATATGGACATATCTCTTTAGCTGTGATGTGTGGAATAAATTGAGAATCTAGTCTATCTATGGTCTTGGGATCGAGTAGTACACCACCTTAGTAACCTAACATAGTACTAGGACAAGGGCCTAAGAACCATGGAGTTAGCCTATCATCCCAGCTAAATCTCCATAACCCTTAATAATATGAGACCTCTAAAAGAGCTTAAAACTATCAAATCCAACATTTTTGGTCCGAAAAGGATCCATGATGTTTTTTGTTAGTCCTTATCCTCCAATGGATGAACTACACATGTCACGGGAATCATCATTAGCAACTGTTAGTACACAAGTGATGTCTATCACTCACTCTGACCAATATAGTGGTAACCTATAGGGTAATATGTACATGACCTGAAATGGTGATACAATGATGGTGGAGTGATAAGTTCTATGATACACTAATTATACCTCTGTTAGATGATAATTCAATATATGGCCCATAACTAACATTGGAACCCAATTCCTTCTCTCAAGGACCTGAGTATCCCTCTATACCAAGTTATATATCAAGGGTAAAGACACTATTCTCAACTGATACAAAGTACCAAATCCCCTCCAATCCTATTTTTAATCGTGAAGTTATATTAGAATCATGGTATGAAATGATTATTGAGGAAATCCCATTAATTTATACTACCACCTGCACGCACTCACCTTCTAGAATATCATCTAAGATATACTATAAAATGATTTAGAAGTAGGAAAACTTGAAGTTTCAGACAATGATAACTCAGATAGCATCATGACCTCCCACCGATCATGAAAGATAAATCATAAAAACTACAAATACACCTTACAATTTCCCATAGATCTGGGTACCTTGACCTTCACCTATCAATATGTGAGGCAACGAGAAATAAACTCAACAACATGATACCAAGACAATAGCTACCCAACATGATGCCAAAGGATCATGATACATCCAAACCACTCCATGATATACTACTAATGGAAAATAACCTCAAAACAAACCTCATATTTTAGCATTATCATGACATTATCCATTTTCAAACAAGGATAACATGATCCCCACCTTCAGAAAATACATTAGGATAATTTTAAGATGACATATGGTCTTGAAATATCTTATATTTGGTATAAATAAAATGAGAGACCCTAATATATTGAATAAGGGGTGGGGTAATGACCATTGAATGAAGGTACATTGAACTAGTATCACCTCCAAGAGAAATATGTACATAGGTTAGTTACACTACCCCCCCCCCCCTCAACCTTAGTTAGAAGAATTCTTCGATATGAGAACATACAACCACAACGACATGTTTTGGTAGATCTAAAGGTAAAACCACCTCAACCTTTATGTGGTACATTATCACACCCATTTACAATAATAGATATAAAATAGGTGGACCTCCTGAATCTAGAACTATCTCTATGAGAGATTCCTTTAATGATGGTAGTATTAAATAGTAACCAAAACCATCCTCATGAATCATGCAAGATCCATCACTAATGTCAAGTACAAATGGGTTTCATCAAAGAATACATCCATGAACTGATGTGGGAAGAGTTTAGGATCCAGTTAATAAGTCCTAGAATCTCTTACCACGTAATCAATGAAATTGTACAGACTCTAGGAATCCATGCTCTGCAAAAACACCTTTATTATCAGGAGTTATTGATCACCCATCCCAAGTCCAAACCCCGAGAACCACATTTCCCCAAACCACTGGTAAAATAATTCATTGGTTCTCAAGGGTTGATATTCATCCCAAATATTCAGTTCATTCATGTGATGTTTATCAACACCCATCCTCTACATATCATCTTATTTTTTAAGGCACAATACAAGTTTACCTGGGTGAAAACACTAACTCTAAGAAGTATCTACTCTACAGACTCACCAACCTCACCTTCATCTCTCACAGCTGCATGAGGTCATTCGATATTCTATAATGGATACTGATCCATCACTGGTGGAATTACATACATAAAATTAACTTTTTATGGGGAGGTAAATCTCAAAAAACCTCAGGGATAACTTCCCCATACCTATTCAACAACTAAGGAAACTGAATGTTCATAGAATCCACTGATCCATGGGATGTACCTGATAGTTAATAAAATTAGTATTATCCTCCTATATGTGTGATCATCCTTCTCTTACTAATAGTAATTTTCATCAAAAAATTAAAATCATGTAGCACCACATTTGGTACATTGTAATCCCTCATCAGTGGATTTCATCTAAGAATGTATATTAGGGAACCAATCCATAATATAGAAATCATAATAGGGCCTCACTACTAGCTACAAAAAATATTTGTATGTGACTCACTCTCCTCTCTGAGTCATTTTAAATTTTTAATAGATGTGTGATAAAAAATCCTCATGTCTAGAACCTACTTGTAGAAGTGTCAATCAAGAAGGCTCTAATGGTATCACTAGGCCATGGATAAGGGATATGTTTATTGAAAGTGGATTGCGACCACGTAACAAAACTAAAACTATGGTATGTAATACACATTTCATCATTTGACTATACCCAAAGTCTCAGGGTCATAATACCCTACTACTCAAATACATATTACCTATTTCACATCTTTCCCCATTAACCAAAGTGCACTCTGACATCTTAGAACATCAAAATGTCCTCAAAAACTAATGTTGAAGGAAATCACTCCCCAAAAATTAAAACTATCTACTTTGGGTGGATCCAACTCAGTTACACAGTTTTCGACCACATCCTTATAATATTTATTGTTGGGATAAGGGTCTCTATTTCTAGTGTGATCAAATCCACATCATACATCAATAACATTGGTCTCTATCGATTCCCAATGATATCCTAGAGTGGTCTGAACATGGGGAACCCAATCATAATGGGTATTTTCCAAGAAGAACCCGCATACCATATGATCATGATAGTCATTTGACATCTAAGAAGGGGGTATAGCCCACCCGAAAACCTAGGAAACTTTTATCTCAAAAACTCATGAATAAAACACATCATAGGTGTATCATCTAATGTTACCACCAAAGAGAACTAATTCTCCAGGAAGAAGACTGGTTGGCAGCACATCCATCCTATTGATCGGGGTCCATACAAGCTATTAAAACTAGACCCCAACCTCAAGTTGATCCTCTAATTCCTAAGTTTATATCTCACTATGAATCCTTAATGGTACATATTGATATAACTTTTATAACATGATAATATTATATGTACCATCATTTTATCTTTATGGAGTTGTCCACTTCTCAACATGTGATTGATAACCTAGATAGACCACTAGAGGTGGGTCAATGTGCTAATTAATAGGCTCTAGAACTATATAGATATCACATGGAGGAAACACCTCATGCATAGTCCCCTGAACTGTGGCCTCATTGATAAACTGGTCATCATCTAGAAACTATCTCAAAATCCTATCTAGATTTCATTATAAATACATCTTGAATGTTATCAAGATGTATCATGGCAATGAGATTATCTGGGGAACTAAATCAAGAAGGATAAAAAATGAATCAATATTATATGATGCATGTACATTGGTTACCTAAAACTGATGTATCAGTGTACTGAGTAGACAATTAGGCAGTCAGAGTCTTGGGTAATTGATATGTCATTCAACAAACTGACGCTAGATTCACAAGTCAAAAATACACACTTGAGACACTCCAACACCATTTCCCTTAGTTCCCAACTGATCCACACCATGAGTACCACTCCTACACAGACCCAAGTATGAACTTCTCAGATACCACCCTATTTTGACATGACACTCTAGGCCCTCATGGATGGTGGAAGGACAACTGCGACAACACCAATATAACCTCTATTTGACTGGACATGAGACAAGAACCAAGAAAGAATAAACTAAAATATGGGGCCATATATTAATGAAAATTTAGACATTTATATAAACATATCCATGAAATGGTAGAGAGGGATAATAAAATATAGAAATATATAGAGTTTAACAATGAATATAATAAAAACTAGGGAATAAATCATAGTATGATAAAGTAAATCGAATGAATAATGGGGAAAAATACCTAAATAATTATAAATGAAGTCCTAAAATGAAAAAAATAGGTACTTTTTAAAATGGAGAAAGGATATCTCCATATCTCCATGTCTGACCATCGTACGCAGTCAATACACTGAAGTATCCCTATGCGTTATTGATTCCACCACCAATCTATTTTTGGTTTTCATAAGACATGATACATGTAGGAAAATCACATGAATGGGTGAGTATATAAAAGTCTAGTAGGATGCCCTAAATACCCAAATGAAGAAATAAAATACACAACAAAAGTTAACTCAACCAAAAAAGTATTGTCAATTATAAAATGAAACAAAACCGAAAAAATAAGGACATGATCCACAAGAATCCCAACTAAGAGTTAATGGGGATCTCCATCTCTTCAGACCAACTATTAATTATGATTCTACTAATAGTTTCAATGGTCCATATCTAATTTCCATCATTATTCATGTCTATAAAAGAAATTCATGTGGAGACACCCTTCCATTACCCCATGACTTGAGGGGGACAATCTCCATTGTTATATTTTGTGTAAATTTATGACAATCCATGTGAGGACCCACACCTCACTAATACAATCTATAGTCAAGAGGGCATAATATATAGAAGTGGACTCATCCACTAATGCGCTAAGCATGGTGCCACTTGGTAGAAAGTGTATCCATGCCCAAGTTCGATATAGGGTGTACCACTCTTTGGATATAGGACCCGCACCCTGTTACGATAGGGAGTTTAAATAACTCGATAGAGGAACCATTCCAAGGTGCGATATGTGGGTTCCACACAGTTGGTGGAGGACCATCTCTCTAACATGATAGGGGTACCACCTAGTAAATGGAGGACCCACACACAGGTATAATAAGGGTTAACACTTAGTATATGTATGACCTATTCCCTATGATGAGAGAGGGTAAAACATAATATGTAAAGGAACCAAACCCTGGTACGATAGTGTGTAACCGTCAACCTAGACATATAATAATGGGGACCAGTACCATGGTGTGATTGGGGGGTTACTGACCCTAGGTTTCTCATTGATGATCAAGCCTGATCACTGCTATTAGTCAAGCATCACCTAATGAAATAACACACTTTCAATATTTCATTCAATATATCAAAATACACTTTGAATGAATTCATTATGTCTTAAATGAAAAAATAATTAGAAGAGGATACTCCTAGGCCAACATCAAATTTCTGAAGAAGGAGGTAAGGAAGGTTGAAGAATCGGATGGAGGTACATGACGTGTACCTAGGGTCACACGATGTGTACATTCTCCTCGACACAAGGATATTTCCTTGTATATAGAATGATTTGAAGGCCATGTGGGACTACACAACACAAGAATATGGTACAATCTATGTCCTGGATACCAAGGTTGTAACACCCCAAGATTTTATGATATATATTATTTTTAATTTATTTGATGTCTTCTATTGTACACTACACCAAGATTAGCGTGTACTATATGCAACACCGTATTAGCTTGCAGTATATGCAACACTATTCTTGGCTCGTGTTACACACAATTTCATTTTCATTTTGTATAAATTATTCTACAAAAAATTAATTATAGATTTTTTTTAATGTATAAATGAAATAATTTTTTATTATGTTATACGCAACACCAAAGGGAGCTTGCACTACACACATCCCTGACTTGGCTTTCATTACATATAATCGTGACATTCCTCGACAGCGTGTGTAGTACGCAATATCGGGTTTCACTAAACAATGATATATTGTTATAATATTTTTATGAACTAGCCATTATGAATAGTATTAACTAAAATTTGAATTTGATAACATTATGATTCAGCTTACACATTTTCTAGAACATGGTATGGGAACAAAATAAATTTTCTGAGTAAAATAAGTTTTTTTCGGAAAATGCCGGTTTGCCACCTTTTAATGGCACACCCACTTTAAATATTGTTTTTGACATTTTTATAAGTTAAATTTGACAAAATAAAATTATTCTTTGAAATCAGGATATAAAAATTTAGTTTGGATAAATTTTTCGTATTATTCTGATAACATTCATATTTTACTGAATCGTAAAAACGCGTTATATTTTAATTAAAAAAACTTTTTCATCATAATAATTTATACGGTTAAATTATAATATTGAATGGTTTTAAAGTATAAATTGAATATAGTTTTAACATTTAATATAATTTATGTAATTAGCATTGTTTTAAATTGAATTCATAGGAAAAATCATTTCAATGTTTTGCAATGTTTTAACTTTTAAAACTCATTTTCTTAAAAACATGATTAATTTTAAATTAATTTATGATACTTCTATGATTTTAATTTGGAAAAATTGATTCCATATTTAGAATCAGTAGGTCCAAATTATGTTAATAGTCTACTTTTTATTTTTGGGCACTATGAATAGTAACTATGGTAAATTTTATTTACCATAGTTAAAGGTAAATCCGGTAATTAAGGGTATATATAATATTATAAAATTACCATTAAACTTGTATTAATATAATTGGATGATTATATTTCATCCTAAGGAATATTTTTGTCGAAATGGAATCCATTGGAACCCACTTGGATGTGATTAAGACATTTAATTTATTTTATTTTAAAGAAAGTGAAATATGTCTCACTCAAACTTTAATAAGTAAAGTATTTTTAATATAATGTTATACAGAATATAAATTCAATTATAAATACTCAATTGAGAGCTAAAATTTTTTTATTTGTTAAGGAAATTTATTTTTAATTTTTAATAAATATTTAATTACCTTAATAGCTTATACATTAATGATGCAGAAATTATTTATTTAGTGAAAAATCAATAATATAGTTTTTATTAATGTAATAATATCCATCAAAAGGCCCACAAACTTGACTAAAACTTGTTGGTAGAGTATATATATACCATATTCATCCAAGGGTTAACTTGGGGACCATTTGGAGCCGTATAAAATATATTAGGACATTTATATTATTTTCTTTTAAATGACGTCAAAGTTGTCACTGTCATAATTTAATAAATATAACCATTTATATGCTGTTATTTTAAGATGATAAATTTGAGTAAAAGTATTATTATGAAAGTTATTACATTAATATCCATCAAAGTAGTTTTTTTAATTTTTTTCAACAAATAAGTATATTAAATAATTATACAACAATGTTATAATAATTATTTTATTAAGAGAAATATAAAACAAATTGTTTTAAAAATATTAAAATAAATATTATATGAAATAATTAATGCTATACACAAATTTTCTAGTTTAATATGATGTTTTAGGATTCTATGAAATTTTTTTGTTAGAATATATCCTCTGTGTAGAATTTATTTAAATTCAAATAAATAAATAGTGTCAAAATTGACACTATTGTTGTTTTATTAAAATAAAATATTATAAAATTGTTTCAAATTCACAAAAATATTTCAAAATTATAAATTGAAATTTATATGGTCCAAAATGTCATAACATATAAAATTATGGACAATTAACAAAACAAAATTTATTATTTATAACAATTTAAAATTTATAATATTATTACCACAAAAAACATTAAATAGATTAAATAAGGATAAATCAAATTGATAAGTTTTAAAATAAATTTCCAACATGTCTAAATTTTATTGTTTTATGAGATTAAAACCCTATATCATCTAATATTCTGATTTGAGTCATTTTTGAAGTTTTTAATTGGGGTTTGAATATATATTAAATTAATATTTTTCAAGTTTCTAAAGGTTCCCCTCTCCTCCCTTATAAAAGGGCACCTCCCTCCTCTCCTCTTCACAAAACATTGAGCCCTAAAGCTCAAACAACCCCTACCCGTTTAACTTTTTCACTTCCATAGAAACCTACTAGAGTTCCTGGTCTTCATCAAAGACAAACATTAGTGCCCTAAGTGGAGGTTAAGAGAAGGCACGTCAAAGAAGAGGTAATCTCTTCTACCGATTCTTTCATGTCTATTTATTCTTCTACTTCCTCTTATTTATTTGTTTCATTATAAAGTAATAACATCAGTATAAATAATATACTGATATTTTATTATAATTATGAAACAACCCCATTTCACCTTCTATTCATCATACGGAAAATGAAATCATCGTACGTGCGTACGTACGGAATACCGTCTCCACGCCGTGGTGTAATTTATTTTTCCACCTCCACCTTTATTGGATGGGTATAATGGTGTAAAGAATAACTATATATTATTATTATAACATCATACTTATTCTGAGATATTATATCATCCACTCCAATTCCATTCAATAATTATGGGAATGATATCACCGCTCGTGCGTACGTACGAATTACCATCTCCACAACGCGATGAGATTCATTCACCATGTTCACCATTCAAGAGTGATTATAAAGTATATATAATATTTAATCATTAATTATATGACATAATAATGATACTAGATTTATATACATATATGTTTCATTTACTTAATTTCATTCAATTCAATAAGGGAACGAATACACCGTTCATGCGTACGAACGACCTACCGTCTCCATGAACGGTGTATTTCATTCCATTTATTGATCTATAATATATATTTATATGCTGAATATTATATATATATATATATATATATCATGTTTTGAATTTTTGAATTAAGTAAATCAGGTTATAAGTACTAATATTAAGAACAACAAGTCCAAACACGTACGATAAATGAAATGATTTTACCCAAAATGTTGCTTTGACAAGAAATTGAGAAAAGAACGGGTAATATAAAGTCATAAGTAAATCATATATTATATCATAAATATTATTATGGTTCTGTTACAAGTTAATAATATTTTTAAACCTACTATACAGGAGTCTCAGACACATATAGCGAAAATTGGACATAATGTAAGGGATAATTATTCCAATCTCATTCTTATCTGGGATTGTTTATTCGTAAGTATTTACTGGGGTTATTATTATCATCCATGTCCATGTTTTCTAAAAAAAATTCATTTATGTTTAATGTCCCTTTTACCCATTTTTTACTTTTACCACATGTTATGGAGGGAATCATTTTTTGGTTTACCATACAAGGAACTTTTTGACTTTTCTGGAAAAAGTACGAGGAGAATGTTTTTTTAACTTATACAGCATGAAAGGATTTTTATGGTTTCATAATTCCTAATTTTCATGAATCCTACCCTATAATATTTCATGATTATTTTCAATGAAATCCTTTTCTTTTAAAATTGAATGGAATTTTGTGAAAATAAAATGATTTTGAAGAAGAAAGGGTATTTTTCTCAAGAATTCATTTCAAGTGTTTTGTCAAAATCATTTCCCATCTAAGATGACATTATTTAGTATTATTATGCTTCAAGTGTAATGTCTCTATTATTTACATGGTTTGATTATTCTTATGATGAAATGATATCCATTTTTTATATGGATTACATTAAGATTGAATGATGTTAATGAAACCCATTTTATTCTTTGGGTTATGATGAATGATTTATGTTTATTTTGTGGCACAAGTAAGAATGATTTCATTATGATATGGTTGGGACCTATATCTCCCTCCAATGAATTTGGTAAAGCTTTATATCTCATGATATAGACATGGTTGGAATGGTAAGTACACGCGGTTTAGTAATGGACTTTGTCCACTATGATGGTCTTGGCAGCAATGCCTTGGCTACTTTGGAAATCATAACATGTGCTTAATGGTTTCCAAAATTACCTGTTTTATTCCCATGCTATTGTATCATGGTTAATGTTCCTTTATGATCTATTCCTTATACACTGCCAATATTTATGTCATTACTCATGATTTTTATTTTTTATGTTCAATTTCTTATGTTCAAATGTTCAAGGATTGTTTTATGTTATCCATTTTTTTGCTAACTAAGCATTTAGGCTCACCCTTTTATGTTTTCTTTTGCCCAGGATATAAAGAAATGTTATATGTAAGAAAAAAAAAGTGGAAGATCTTTATGTTAGATGTTGAAGATTTTTCACCACTATTAGAAGATTATGTTCCGAGTTTCCAAAGACACTAAACTACTACGGACTTTGGGCATATGTTTTTTTCATGTATTAAGTTTTCCACAAAAGTAATGTAATGTCTATGAATGTCATGATTTGGTTCTCTACAGTTGGTATCAGAGCAAAGGTTTAGTTAACCTTTGGAAAATAGTCTGTGAAAACTTTAGTGAAATCCCTAGATATATTTCTAAGGTGTGTATAATGATGTCCCTAAGGTTAAGTATTAGTATAGGTTATAGTCCTAGAATTATGGTAACGATCTTATAATTAAACCTATGATGTTACCCCTTTATTATGTTGTTTTCTGAGAATGATTTTTTCCACTCACATTGTTTTTTTTGGGTTTTAGACGATGGTCAGAACCCGAAGGAACCGTGTTGATCAATGTAATGGACAATGTAATGATTTTCCTCCTAAAAAACCAAATGTTATGGGAGATGAAGTGAAAAATCTTATTACTATACTTACACAAACAATGAATCATTCTGGACTTCCAAATGAGCAGGTAAAAGAACTATATTATATTGAGTCCTTCATGAGGCCACATAGACCTTCTTTCAGTGGGACTTCTGACCCACTTGTTACTGAACAATGGATCAGTACCATTGAATAGATATTTTCCATACATCGTTGTACGGATCATGAAAAAGTCATTTTGGTTGTTTATCGGTTAGAAGGTGAAGCAGACCAGTGGTGAACTCTAATTAAGAACACAAGTCCCTTAAGATGAAATTGAATCCATGGAATGGGACAAGTTCAAGAAATTGTTTTTCAATAAGTAATTCCATCGTATTCTTCTAACAAATATGGAAAAGGAGTTCCTTGAGCTTAAGCAAAAGGATGATGAATCTATTGGTATATACGAAGCGAATTTTACAAGGCTTGAAAGGTAAGCATCTTGATTTATCATCCAACCTAAAAGTATTGTTGATCGATTCTTCAGTGGCTTAAATCCAAGTCTTTGAAGGGCATTAGCTATAAGAGACTTCAGTATATATGAAGAAACTATGCGTTGTGCTATCAAGGTAGAACTAAATGTTGGTGTTACATATCTATCTCATGGTTTTGACAAGAAAAGAAAGATAGAGTACAAGGAAAAACCTCAGAAAAATGGTGAAAAGAAGGTGAATGTTTCTTTATGCTCAATGTGTGGAAAGAATAATGGTGGAGATTGTCTTAAAGGTAATAGAAAATGTATCAAGTGTGGAAAAGAAGGACATCGAGCCGCTGAGTGCCGAAGTAATGGAAAAAAGTTTATAATGACCTGAATAGAGAAAATACTATAGAGAATGATCCACCAACACTTCAATTCTACAAGTTCAAGGAAATGGGGCATTATGGTAACCAATGCCCTAATCCAATGGTTAATGATGATTGACATCAACAACCTCTTAAAGAAACGTACAAAGGGAAGTCACATGCGATCACTATTGGTGACATTGAGTATGACAACGATGTGGTGGAATGATTATGTGTTTATGTAACGGGATTCCCAAATAATGTTGTGGAATCTCATTTATAGTGTTGTGGAATATTGGAATATCTATGTATTGGTTTATTGTGGTTTTTAATAATTATATGGTATCGATAACCATGAAAATTGATTGAAATATTTTTGGAAAGCAGATGATATGTGCATAATGATGGGATAAGGAGAAAATAATATGTTTGATAGTTTTAATGATCTCATGACTGATATAAGGACAATGTGATTCATGGTTTGAGTATATTGAAATTTTGGTATTTTGGTATGTGGAAAGAGTTAACATTTGACAACATTCATGTTTTCACAAAGGTTCAATGGGTATTCATTTTTCAAGAAAATACATGATTAAGGTATTCACATGTTTGGAATGTGACCAACAAGATATATCGTATGATAAATGATGGTATTCACATGCTTGGTAGATGAAATTTCTAGTAATCAAATACATTACAATATGATATTGGATAGAAGTATTTTGGATAAGCCTAACGATTGCAATGGATTATGTTAGACATCAGATAGTATTGTTTAAGGCTAGAACATTTTTTTGATATTATTTCTGGAATGTTATAATGGTGAAGTTTTAGAAAAATGAAAACCTGAAGGACGGACGATAACCCGTCGCGTCGGACAAGGTTGCAGGAATCGAAACCACAATCGAAGTGCGACATGCCTTTATCACCTACCACTGGCCTACAAGAAGTCCCTGGTTAGTAGAAATTAGTTGTATTTTATTATGCAGTATGATAGTTGAAGTATAATCCCATTTTCGGAATCATATATGGTTAATCTCACCATAAGATGGACTTATGTATATAACATTTTCTAACCTTATGTTTGAGAGAGATGTAATGACCTGTCATTCTATCACATGATCTGTTAACACTTCATAGAAGACAAATTCATCTTCATTTCTTTAAGAGATGAAGTGGAAATTGTTCAAGGCACAAACAACAGTTATATTATACCAAAATCAAGTATGTATTTCTTTTAATTCAAAAAATTCATCAACATTAGGGAAATGATATTGAAAACCAAAAATGTTTTCATAGTTCCATTATATATGATGAATCGGAAGGTACCTTAAATCATCACAAATTTATGGCTTTGTGATTGTTGGATTTTTCATATCCATGTCCTCTACCACTCTTCATTAGAAGTTGATGGTTATATTTCCCTTCCATATCCATATTTTCACCAATGATCTCTTATGTGGAAACCCAGTAATGAGTTAATTTGGGTAACCATTATGTTTCTTACTTCACTTTTTAAAATTAAGTTTTAGTATTCCTTTTTATGATGTGGGTTTCTATGAAAGAAACTTTCAAGTAGTAAATGATTTGTAACCCCAACGACTTTTGAGGGAGAAATTCATTTTAAGGGGGGTAGAATGTAACACCCTATGATTTTATGAGATATATTCTTTTTAATTTCATTGATGTATTCTATTGTACACTACACCAAGATTATCTTGTACTATACGCAAAAACATATTAGCTTGCAGTATACGCAACACTATTCTTGCCTCGTGTTACACACAATTTCAGATTCGTTTGGTATAAATTATTCTACGCAACATTAAGTATAGATTTTGTTTAATGTATAAAGGAAATAAGTTTTGATTATGTTATAATCAACACCAAAGGGATCTTGCACTATACGCATCTCCGACTTGGCTTGCATTACATGCAATCATGACATTCCTCGATAGCGTGTGTAGTACACAATACCGGGTTTCACTAAACAATGATAGATTGTTATAATATTATTATGAACTAGCTGTTATGAATAGTATTAACTACATTTTTAATTTCATAACATTTTTATTCATCTTACACATTTTCTGGAACATGGTATGAGAACAAAATAAATTTTTCGAGTAAAATAAGTATTTTTTCAAAAAATGCAGTTTTCCCCCTTTTAATAACGCACCCACTTTAAATATTGTTTTTGACATGTTTATAAGTTAAATTTGACAGAATAAAATTCTTATTTAGAATCAGGATATGAAAATTTACTTTGGATAAATTTTTCATATTATTCTGATAACTTTCATATTTTGATGAATAGTAAAAACACGCTATATTTTAATTAAAAACAACTTTTTTCATCATAATAATTTATATAATTAAATTATTATATTGAAATGTTTTAATGTATAAATAGAATATATTTTTACCATTTAATATAATTTCTGTAATTAGCATTGATTTTACATTGAATTCATAGGTAAAATCATTTCAATATTTTGCAAAGTTTTTACTTTTAAGACTCGTTTTCTTATCAACGGGATTAATTTTAAATTAATTTATGCAACATTTGTGATTTGAATTTGGAAAAATTGATTTCATATTTGTTATCATTAGGTTCAAATTATGTTAATAGTCTACTTTTTTTGGCACTATGAATAGTAACTACGGTAATTTTTATTTACTATAGTTTAAGGTAAATCGGGTAATTAAGGGTAAGTATAATATTATAAAATTACCCTACCACTTGTATTAATATAATTGGATGATTATATTTCGTCCTAAGGCATATTTGGGTCGAAATTAAATCCATTTGAACCCCCTTGGATGTGATTAAGACCTTTAATTTATTTTATGTTAAAGAAAGTGAAATATGTCTCACTCAAACTTTAATAAGTAAAGTATTTGTAATATAAGGTTATACAGAATATAAATTCTATTATAAATAATAATTTTAAATATAAAATGTTTTTCTTTGTTATGGTAATTTATTTTTAATTTTAAAGAAATATTTATTTACCTTAATAGCTTATACATTTATGATGCAGAAATTATTTACTTAGTAAAAAATCAATAATATAGTTTTAATTAAAGTAATAATACCCATGAAAAGGCCCAAAAACTTGATCAAAACTTATTTGTCGAGTATATATATACCATAAGCATCCAAGGGTCTACTTGGGGACCATTTAGAGCCATATAAAAGAGATTAAGACATTTATATTATTTTATTTTAAATGATGTCAAAGTTATCACTTTCAAAATGTAATAAATATAACAATTTATATGTTCCTATTTTAAGATTACAAATTATAGTAAAAGTATTATTATGAAATATATTATATTTATCTCCATAATAGTATTTTATTTTTAAATTTTATGAAAAAATTATTATATTAAATAATTATACAAAAATGTTGTAGTAATTATTTCATTAAGAGAAATATCAAACAAATGGTTTTAATAATATTAAAATAAATATTATATTAACTAATTAATGTTCCACATAAATTTTATAGAAGAATATGACATGTTAGGAGTCTATTAAAATTTTTTTGTTTGAATATAACTTATGTGTGGAATTTATTTAAATTCAAATAAATGAATAGTGTCAAAATTGACACTATTGTTGTTTTATACAAATAACATATTCGAAAATTGTTTAAAAATCACAAAAAAATTTAAAAATTATAAATTGAAATTTATATGGTCAAAAATTTCATAAAGTATATAATTATGGAAAATTAACAACACAAAAGTAATTATTTATAACAATTTAAAATTTATAATATTATTACCACAAAAAAAATTAAATAGATTAAATAAGGATAAATCAAGTTGATAAGGATTAAAATAAACTTCCAACATTTCTAAATTTTATTGGTTGGTGATATTACAACCCTATATAATCTAAGATTCTGATTGGAGTAATTTTGGAAGTTTTTAAGTGGAGTTTGAATTTATATTAAATTAATATTTTTGAGGTTTCCATAGGGGCGCCTCTTCTCCCTTATAAAAGGGCACCTCCCCCCTCTACTCTTCACAAATATTTGAGACATCAAGCTCAGAAAACCCCTACCCATTTCATTTCTCCACTTCCATAGAAACCTACTAGAGGTCCTGGTCTTCTTCAATGACCATCTTTAGTGCCCTTAGAGGAGGTTAAGAGAAGGCACGTCGAAGAAGAGATAATATCTTCTACCAATTCATTCAAGTTTATTTATTCTTCTACTTCCTCTTCTTCAGTTGTTTCATTATAAAGTAATAACATCAGTATGACTAATATACAGATATGTTAGTATAAATATGAAACAACCCCCTTTCACCTTCTATCCATCCCATGAAAAATGAAATCACCACGTGTGCATATGTACGGAATACAGTCTCCACGCCGTGGTGTAATCTGTTTTTCCACCACCACCTTACTTGGATAAGTATAATGGTGTAAAGAATAACTATATATGGTTATTATAACATCATACTGATTCAGAGATATTATATCATCAACTCCAATTCCATTCAATAATTATGGGAATGATATCACCGCTCGTGCGTATGTACGTATTATCGTCTCCACGACGCGATGAGATTCATTCTCCATGTCACTAGTACAAAAAACATTTTTGACGTTGGTTATTTATAACCGACATGAAAATACATATAATTGATTTATATAATCAGTTATAATATATCCGACGTTAAAGATTAATTCTGTTGATTTATAACATCGGTTATTTTATAATTGACGTGATAAATTAAATATATCATTTTCTCACATCGGTTATAAAATAACTGACGTTATAATTCCATTATCTTGATTTATCACGCCGATTATAGAATAATCGACATGATATAGCCAATTTTTTATGCTGGTTATATAATAACTGACATAATAAATGTTTTTATCATGTCGGTTTTAAAAAAACAAATGTGAAAGTTAAAATTTCGAATCGCGCCAATAATGAGATCAATTTTCTTACAACGCCGCATTGAAATTTTCAATTGTCGCCTAATATTTTGTATACTGTGAATTTATTTTCAAGATATTTTCACTGATTTCTCACATCATTTATTATATAAATGACGTGAAAAATATATTCTTATTATTTTGTTCACATTGGTTATATAAGAAACGACGTGAAAAATCAATAAAAATGCAGTTAATTTCATAATCTTCTAGTTCACTAGTCCCAGATCTCAAATGGAGTTACAGATCATGAGTTATAGCCATCGAAATTTGATTACCTCTAAACGAAGTCTTAAATAATGTAAACTTATGAGGGCCATAAATTTTGATTTGTAACTCCGTTTGAGCTCCACGACCACTCAAAACGATGCTTGAAAAATTATCGACATGTTTCTAAACATTGTTCACGCAGGTTATTTAATAACCGAAGTGAAAAATGACTTTTAACGTCGGTTATTTAATAAATGATGTGAAAAAATTGAATGAAAGTTGATTTTTCACGTCAGTTATTAAATAAACGATGTTAAAAGTCATTTTTAACGTCGGTTATTAAATAACCGATGTGAAAAATGTTTATAAACATGTAGATAATTTTAAAAGGTTAGTTTTTAGTAGTCGCTGAGCTCAAATAGAGTTACTGATCAAAAGTTATGGCCATCAGAAGTTGAGATTCTTTAAGACTTCGTTTAGAGGTGATCAAATTTTGATGGCTATAACTCATGATCTATAACTCCATTTGAAAAAAATAAAAAATATTAGGCGGCAATTTCAAATTTCATTGCCGCATTGTAAAAAAATTGGTCTCATTATTGGCGCGATTTGAAATTTTAACTTTAATTTCTTTTTTTATTACTGACGTGAATGATATGTTTTTTATCCTGCCAACGTGGAATTTCAATTTTTTACAGCGTGAAATCAAAATTTTTGATTGCCACATAAAACATTTAATACTATGTTTTCTTTTACCATGTCATTTATATGTTTTCATTATGCGTATATGTTAAAAAAATTACGACCATTTCTTTCAACCATCACCATCCAACCGAGTCGACTCGTTTGATCTTCATCATGAATCAATTATTTCTTCTTTTTGCGATCTTATCAAGGTATTTGTTATTATTTTTCCATGATTTCTGTTTTTTATGATTAGTTTTCTTAATTAATATAAAATTTAATGATTCTTATTTTATTATAATGAATAATAATATTTCATATCATGGTAAAACTACAATTCATCCTTGAGATTCAAAAAATTCTTTTAAGATGAAGTTCTTCACTCCGTGATCTCATCAAGGCATTCGTTATTATTTTCCCATGATTTCTGTTTTTTATGATTTTTTTTCTTAATTAATATATGATTTAATGATTATTATTTTATTATAATGAATAATAATGTTTCTTATCAGTGTAAAACTACTAATCCTCCTTTGAATTCAAATAATATTTTAAAGATGAAACTTTTGTTGGCTCAATCGATGTTTCCTCGAAAAAAAAATATGAATCTTTTGATAGTCGTAAATTTTGAACTGTAACTCCGTTTTAGCTCTACGACCTATCAAATAAAAGCTTACGAAATTATCTACAATATGGTTAACATTTTTCATGTTAGTTATTAAATAACCAACATAAAAAATGATCATCCTTTTAACGATGGTTGTTTAAAAACCAACGTGAAAAATAGAGTTCAGTCATCATTTTTTTTTAAACAAACGGTCTTTCACGTATGTTTTTAAATAACCTATGTGAAATATAGAGTTTCAATGTCATTTTTTTAAAAAATGGATGGTCTTTCATGTCGATTTTTAAATAACCGACGTGAAAAACTATTTTTGTACTAGTGTGTTCACCATTCAAGAATGATTATACAGTATATATAATAAGTAATCATGAAATATATGACATAATAATGGTACTAGATTTATGTACATATATGTTTCATTTACTTAATTCCATTCAATTCAATAAGGAAACGAATACAGCGTTCATGCGTATGAACGACCTACCATCTCAATGAATGGTGTATTTAATTCCTTTTATTGATATATCATATGTATTTATATGTTGAATATATATATTATATATTTATATAAATCATGTTTTACATTTTGGAATTATATAAATTAGGTTATAAGTAATAATATCAAGAATAATAAGTATAAACACGTAGGATAAATGAAACAATTTTAGCTAAAATGTTTCTTTAACATGGAATTGATAAAACAATGGGTAATATAAAGTCATAAGTGAACCATATATGATATCACAAATAATATTATGGGTCTTTTACAAGTTAATAATATGTTTAATCCCACTATACAGAAGTCTCGGACACATACGATAGAAATTGGACATAAGGTAAGGGATAATTATTCCAATATCTTTCTTATCCGGGATTGTTTATTCGTAAGTATTTACTGAGGTTATTGTTATCATCCATGTCCATGTTTTATAAAAAAATTCATGTATGTTTAAAGTCATTTTTTACCCATTTTTGACTTTTATCACATGTTATAGAAGGAATCATTTTTTTATTTACCATATAAGGAACTTTTTGACTTTTCTGGGAAAAGTATGAGGAGAATGTTTTTTTAACTTATCTGGCATGAAAGGATTTATAAAGTTTCATAACGCCTAATTTTCATGAAGTTTCCTCTAAAACATTTCATGATTATTTTAAAAAAAATCCTTTTCTTTTAAAATTTAATGTAATTTTGGGAAAAGAAAATGATTTTGAAGAAGAATGGATATTTTCCTCAAGAATTCATTTCAAATGTTTTGTAAATTTTTTTCCATATAAGATGAAATTATTTAGTATTATTATGCTTCAAGTATAATTTCTCTATTATTTACATGGTTTGATTATTCTTATGATGAAATGATATCCATTTGTTTTATATGGATTACATTAATATGGGATTATGTTTATGAAACCCATTTTATTCTTTGGGTTATGAAGAATGATTTATGTTTATTTTATGGCACAAGTAAGAATGATTTCATTATGAGATGGGTGGGACCTATATCTCCCTCAAATTCATTGGGTAAAGATTTATATCTCATGAAATATACATGGCTGGAACGAAAATTTCAACTGATTCAGTAAGGGACTTTGTCCACTATGATGGTATTGGCAGCAATGCCTTGGCTACTATAGAAATCATAACATGTGCTTAATAGTTTCCACAATTAAATGTTTTATTAACATGCTATTTTGTCAAGGTTAATGTTCCTTTATGATCTATTCCTTATGAACTGCCAATATGTATGCCATTAATCATGATTTTGATGTTTGATGTTCAATTTATTACGTTCAAATGTTCAGGAATTGTTTTTTGTTTTCCATGTTTACCCTTACTGAGCATTTGAGCTCACCCTTTTTATGTTTTCTTTTCCCCGAGATATAAAGAAAGGTTATAGGTAAGAAAAACAAAGTGGAAGATCTTTATGGGAGATGTTGAAGATCTTTCACCATGATTAAAAGATAATGTTACGAGTTTCCAAAGCCACTAAACTAACATGGTCTTTGGGCATCTGTTTTTTTCATGTATTAAGTATTCCACAAAAGTATTGTAATGTATATGTACATCAAGCTTTGGGTCTCAACAAAGGGCTTACCCATGTACTCCAATATCCATCTAGACGAACCCGTTTACTTGTGTAGGTGCCCATGTATTGTGATAGTGTCTGAGAACCATCACATGCCTATATAATCTTATCCATGCCAGTGTACCTAGATGTGTGAATTCCTGTTTTCTCTGAGAGTATATTCTAAGACACTAGAAAAGGGTCACATGGCATGTAATTTCTTCAAACAACATTTGATCCTTATATTCACCCAAAACCATATCCTTTACCACTGAGGAACTAAATGAAAAATTTTCCTCTAATATAGAAGTCACGTATTCCTCCAAACCCTTTTTCATTTTCAAATTCCACTTTTTGGTTAAGTGAGAACCTAAAAACCTAGATACAATTTTAAACATCACCCTTATAAAGCATTACATAATAAAATATCCCAAAATCTAGATTTAAATATCAAAATTTAAATTCATACAGTAAACACCAAAAAAACGTGGGCAGTGAGCATCCCGATAAACCCCATCAAGAACCATCACCATCACCTCATCTTCCATCATCATAGCAATGTCACCCCAATCATGTCATCACATCACCAGAGTCATCTTCCTCATTGGTCTCTTTACTGATGACTACCTCCTTCTCACCACCACCGCCATCTCATAGAGCCTCCCTCGTAATGTTGTCATCGTTATTGTTCAATACCACACCAGAACGTTGAATCCTCCCAACAGAAATATGCCATCGTCCCCCATCACTGAACCACATACGAGCTACAGAACACCTACAAACACAACCACTAAAGTCCATCTTCGATTCACCAAGCCAGGATAAAAAACTCGAAATAGAAACCAATGACATCAGACATCGACACACCTTCGAAAATCATCCAAAAAAACCCCACACCTTCACTTACACTGAAAACCACCACTGAAAACCATTGCCTAAACATGATAGAAGAAAGCCGGACTAAACCCATAAAGGGTAAGATATTGAAACCCTAGGAGGAAGGACCAACTCCATAGTACTATGAGATCTTTCACCCGCCACCCAAAAATCCCAAAACCTCAGTGAATCCCAAGCTCCAAAACATACCTGAAGAGAATCTTAGGAACACAAAATCAGAGCGCAGATAGGCAAACGGAAAGAAATCATGGATACTAACACAAATCAGGGAAGGTGAGAAAGATAGAATGAAGGTCTTCGATGAGATAAAAAAGAAATAGGGACAAAATTGAAAAGGGAGAGGAACTCAAACCCTAGGAAGAAGAAACAAACCTAGTAGTTCCTGGAACACTGTCATCCACCAAACCGCTCACCCAAAACCTCATCATATCCCATGCTCCAAATCCGACCTGGAGAGAAGATAATAAATGCAAGATCAGAGCGTAGAGAGGTGGATGAGGAGAATACTAGAGTTCTAGCACAGTTGGGAGAGAGGATTTGAGAGAGAAATGAAAGATCGAGCAAGAACACTACCCAGAGAAAGATAGCTGCCATGAGGAGAAGTCAAAACCCTAGGAGAGGCAGACCAAGCCGAGAGCACGAGAGCACCCAGGTAAGTGATGCGCCATTATCAAGTATTCTTATTTTCAAAAAAAAAATACATTTCTACACACTAATCCTATATCCATATTTTACACAACAATTTTCACAACTTTTTCAAGTCAAATCCACCAAAATTGAGGGATGCATCATCAGTCATTGATTTTTGCCTATACTATCCAAAAATCATAAGTACTATTGACTACATTGGAGTCCGTCAAAAAAAAATTTATTTCGATCTAAAATACACATGACTTCCCTTGAAACCCAAATAAATCCTTTATTAGTCCTAAAGTATTCAATATATAACGTTTTTATGAAACAGTTATGAATTTGGGGTCTTGATCATGCTCGAATCCACCTTGTAAATATTGAACAGTAACCCCATAGGCCAATGATTAAAAATGTTACAAATGGTGAAGGTGAAGAACAATAATGATGTGATGAGAAATATTTTCCAATGAAATCTTAGAAAATGACATAAAATAGGTATTTTAGGGGTAGATCAGGGAACATGAATAGTAATGGATAATCGGTCTCATGAAAATAACAGAAATAACCATCAAATGAAAGAAGATAAAAATAAATATATAATTATTAATAAATAGGGTGTAAAATAAAAATAATTATCCCTACCTCAATTAAGGATCGATTTATGGGGAAGAGTGTATTTTCCAATGTTGAAGAAGGACCGCTGCATTCTCTATGCACCTCTTGATACACCTCAATCAGAATATTATCATTTTATGATCCTAATATGCTAATGAAAAATCATCTCATCTACAAATACTTCATGATTTATGTGTCTTACCTAGAAAAAAACATAAAAGTAAATTTTTATGGTTTCTTCATTTAGGGTTATTTACTAAATATAGTTAAATAAAATTATTTCCTTAATTAAACACACCCGACAATGATCTCCTCCATGGAATTGTGTGACACTGACCAACCTTAGGTCATTCTTATGGTGGAACCGGTGTTATAGAATCAACTAGTGTCTCATATTTCCCATCATAGGTCCCAAACAATAGGAATATTATGTATACCAAAATTATTCGTGCACATGGTATAATATATTTAATGTGTCAATATAGAGCCTCTTCGAGCCTCAGAATCTTGTTCTAACTTAGAACCTAGTATTGAAAATATTCCAACAAATAATCCAAAGTCATATATGGATAATGAAAGAGTTGTTACGTTATAAGTGTTTTTATAGTATTTTTATATATATTATAAAAATAAATAATTTTTTAGAAAATACTCCCCTTTTGTTATATAGATAATATGAAGAGGTATCAAATTTTCATGTTAATAACATAGAATATATTTATTCAGATTAATTCAATAGATTATTTTTAACATATGAGATGTGTAAAGGTAATTAAATGAGGAAAATATGTGATTATGACAAGGAAATAAAACATTAAGCAATAAATCATCTGATGAGATAAAAGGTAATAAAATAACGATAAAATTTATATTTAGATGATGGGGATTTTGATTTGAATTATAATAAGTTTATGTAATATATTTCAAAATATTTTCTTAATGAAATGGTTTGTATCAAGGAATGATACCTATGAATTGTTTCAATTATGGTTTTATTGGGCATTAATATTGTTGTTTTTTTGTTATTAGAAGAAAAAATGATAAATATATTACAAAAATATTTCTTAAGAAGAAAGAAAAATAAATTTACTTGGATATTTTTAAATTCAAAAAATTTTGAAAATTGTTCTTATTATATAATTACTATAAATTAGTTATGAAATTTGGATAATGAAGAAAGAAATTATAGTTAATGTGAATGATATAATTCAAGTGAATAAGACGAAAATATGTTCATTGAAAAATTGAGTAAATACATTTTATTAAGTGATGAAAATTAAAAAAAAATAATAAAAATACTTATACGAAGTGCATGATGAATATTTATTTTCAAGAGTTTATTTCCAAAATAAAATATTAATTTTTTAAAAATAAAATAGAAATAGAAATAGGACTTCATTGTCATCATGTGTTGATAATTCTAATTTTATTGAAATAGAAATAAAATTGTTGAATTTTTTTGGCTTATTGATTTTAGATATTCTTAGGATAATAAAATGAATAAAAGGATGAAAAAATATTTATAAAGGTGTAATTGACATTAAATATCATGTATTATGTTTTTCTATATAGTAAATTCTAATAAAATTCTCATTTTCAATATTTACAATTCATTTCAAGATGTTATAAAATGTTTAAATAGAATTTTAATTATTACTGATTCTTAAAAAATAATCAATGAATTTTTACATTTAAAATTCTATATTAGACTTGGAAATATGGTATTTTATATTTAAATTATAAATTTAACACCTAGTATCCTTGGAAATTATATAATTTTGTTTTCTCAAAATATAGTTTTCATAAATAAGTTTTTTTAAAAGATAACTTTGAAGGAAAAAATGCTATAATGTAATGTCAAAAAATTTGGGAAATAACTAAGTTGAATAGTATTAATATTACAATATCTTATTACATTGGTTTGAAAAATAAATATTTCATGGTTATAAAAACCTCAAAACATCACTGTATGAAATCTGGATATAGTGTAGTTTTTTATAATGATTTTATTTCTATATCTACTAACAATATTGTGGAGGCCACAATAACATGGATTGAAATATGTACCCTATTATAAGACCTTAAAAATTACTACAATCCCAAAAATTCAATATTTTTTTATTATACAATTAGATTAAATAAAAAAGTGAATGTTAAGTTTTAAAATAAAAACCATAGTTGAATGATAATTTTAAAAACTTTAATAATATAATAGGAAAATGAAACCAACTAAGACATGTTCTCCAGCATATATTATTATATTTTAAACAAATATAATTATTTAAAAGTGTACTCAATTGTTTCAGGATATGAATAATGTAAAATAAGTGAAATATGTAGTTGATGTTTCTTCGAGGTTATCACAAAGGAGTATTCATGGATTTCAAATTTAACATGTCTTTCCTATATTATGAAAGGTTTAAAGATATTGAAATAATTTTAATAAATAAACTATGGACCTTTTATAATCTTAATTGGAATATCTTTAAAAATAAATGGATTTGGATTGAATAAAATTACCGCGAACAAGATGAAATAAAATAATATATTTCTCATGGATGGCTTGAAGCATGATCTTCGAAGTGTATCATGACATGGTAAAGATATTAATGATGTTTTATATAAATATTGGATAATTATAATAGATTTAAAAAAAAATTCATGTGTTATCCAAAATACATGGAAGAATTCAAAATCTATTTCAAGTGGGTGAAGTTAAAAAATCATGTTATTTTTGTAGTCAAGACGCAAATTATTTTTTAAATTGAAAACATTAACACATTGGTAAAAATAAAATGAAAAATATTTCTCATATATATATAATCTATTTTTATCAACATCTAAAAATACATAGAAATTAGGTATTTAAGATATGTTAAAGGGGTAATTTGGTAAGCTATTCGCATAATATATTTATGATTGAAACATCAAACCCTTTTCAAATAATACATCATAACAATTTTGTTTTATTGAATACAATGTTTAAAAATAGAGATAATAATTTCATATACACTATTAATGAATTACATTTTTTACATTAATAATTATGATGTGGAATATATATAATAAAATAAATTTTTTAGAGTTTAGAAAATTATAGTTAAGTCATATTGAATCTATTCAAGATAGATAATGGTTCTAAATAATCAAATGGAAGATTTGAATCATATTTTTAATAAGAATAGAACTAAACATGTGTATATTTTCACATATTCATAACAATGGAATAAAATCTCTAAAATAAATAACCAATGTTTTTTGATATTATACAAACAGTTCTTGTTGAGCATAATACTTCTTGGTATTTTAGGGAAAAAATGAATTCTAATAAAAACTAATGTAAAAATTAATTTTTTCTTATACTAATTCATATATGTTCCCAGTTTCATTTGAACTAATTTAGGTCTATGTTTAAAATATTTTAAGGTGTTTTATAACCTGTAACTTATAAAAGTATATAAAACATTCCACAAATCACATGAGTATTGGTAACATAAATGAATTTTATTTGGATATCTATAAAACCGTAGTGGTTTTCACTATCATGATTAATATATTTTGAAAAAACATGATAGTTCATATTTTTATATTGAATAGTCATTTAGAATTTTTTGAAAATATAGATTGGGTTAAAGTGTTGATGATTAAAATATTGAATTACTTGGAAAATATGAAGTTAATTCTAAAATTATTGAATATTTCATTGAATATTTAGTAAATGATAACGAATAAAACATATCAAGAGAGAATAAAAAAAATATAAATCTGATTATCATAGATTTTGAAAGTATAAAGAGGATAAAAATATCTTTGTAACTATAAAATAAAATTTTTAATAAGAATATATTTTAGCACATTGACTTGTACTTTACTATATTCTAAAATTGAACCTAGTAGTTTTGATGAATAGTTGAATCACATGAAGTGAGTTCAGGTTATGAATAATTTTTTCACAAAAATTAAGTATAAAACATATGAAAATTTTCAAATTCAAAAAAATATAGCATAAGAATAAATTGAGTGTTGTAAATAAGATGATTGAAAGAGGTTATGTGATGCAGATAAAATCATGAATTCTTTTCACAAGGTATTGATAATTAAAAGGGGTTTATTTTGATGTTTCATTTTTAAAAATTGTAAGGATTTATGAAGTAATATTTTCTTTTCTATTTTGGATAAATGGAGCTATTAATTTTTTTTAATGTATTTGATTTCAATATTCTTTAACATTGATCTGGAAGTATAGGATTAGATATGAATGTTTGATTCTTTTTTGGGTTAATATTATACATGTATTCTCAAGTTAAATAATTCTTTTTATTTTTTGATGAAATATCTATTATTTGGGTGATTCATGTCATACATTTCTTTTATGTCACTAAATTTATGAAAGGAAGATTATCTATCAAAAATCATATCCAATAGACTTTAAATAAATTACTTCTTGTGTGTGAATGATATTACCTTTAAAGGAAATTAAGAAAACATTTTTAATGAATCTTTCACTCAAATAAATGATATTTGTTAGGTTTACATGGTTAGAGGGATGTTTTATTTATTGGGCCTTCAAATTATCTAAGGAAATGATAACAATTTATTGTTTTAAGATATGTATGACCAAGATTTATTGAAATTTTTTTGAATGGAGGATGTGAATGATGTTTTTACTCTAATTAACTATAAACATATATTTCTTAATTTTATATATATATATATATATATTTGTTTCAATCAAATGGAATTTATAAAATTATTTGGATGTTTCTTATACTTGACAATTCCAAAATTTAATGATGTCTATGTAATGAAAATATGAAGCTTCTTATAAAGAGAAAACAATAATATAGTTTATTGAGGAATATATGGTCATTGGGTTAGTGAAATAGACTACTAATTATAGATTTATTTAATTCCAAAAATTCGAATGTTAAGTTATTTAGATATTCCAATACATATTACGATGGAAATTTTGATGATCAACAATGCAACTCATTTGTATTTTTTTGTACCATGGTTAATAGATTAACACAAAAGGAGATATAATTCATTGATGTAATATATTTTAAAAAATTTAAATATGTTTCTATAACTAATTAAATGACTCAAATGTTGTTAATGATGACTCAACTTGAAGATATTTAGGTTAAGGTAATGTTTCCATTACTTGTGGGTTTTGATAACCAAAGTGATATCAAAATTTCAAACATTATAATTAACTATAGTTGATTAAAAAACATAAAAATAAATAACTACTTCATAAATTAGTTTTATCATGTATTTTTAAAGTCTTTATTTATTATATTTTAGGAATAAATAAATGACATATTATTGAAACATTAATTGAGGTATTATTTCACAATTTTCTGGTTGATGATGACTATTCATGTTTATCAAGAATGAAGTATAAATATTTTATCCCCATCCATATACTGTTTTTGATTATCTTTTAACAAATGGTGACAATTAAATAAATATAAATTGTTGTAAATTCTTTACATGGGATTATAATCTCAAAATAAGGAAAAAAATTGTATTTATTTTAGTATGTTTATTTCAAAATGTTTTGATGTGTTTTTTGATAATAAGTGAGGGTGTATAACATTTAATTAGGGGTTCCCAGAAGAGGATATAACTACTTTGATTAAATATTTTTATCATCAATTGAAGAATATGATGAAATGTGAAGTGATTATTGTAGTTATATAATTATCATTATTGAGATAATTATCCTTTATTATTGTTTTATATATTATGTTCTCTCATTTAAAAATAAATTTTATTTATTAATATTTCATTTCTATGAATTTTAATTTTAATATTTTTTTATCATAACATTTATCTTTCCACAAGATTGTAATAATTGATACAGATTTATAAAATATGGGATGAAACAAATCCCATGAGGGAGATTATTGAGTCCATGTTATACCATGTATGAATGATTTTTGAAACTATTAAGAATATTTTATTAAATAAATTTCAAAATTGAAACGTTTTTATAATTTCTAGGTGAATTTGATGATGTTTTATTTATGTTAATCAATATTTAATTACAAGGCTTCCTATAATTTTTTTTACTGTGAACCAATTCTCCAGAGGTTTTTAGAGATGATGTATATATATATTATGAAATTCTATAGAGGAAAATATTATATTTAAAATAAAGGATAAAAATTTATAAGTTTAAGATATTTATGGAAGAATATATGCATTGCCACTCTACTAGTGTTCTTGTAGAATTTATTTGGTATTTTTGGGGCCTATAAAATGGAAAAAAAGAGAGTTTACTTTTCCACTGATTTTATGGTGGCCTAAAACATATTTTTAGTGATAAAGGTTATTAGTTAGTTTTATATCTTTTATATGAAGTGTTATTTTGTTGTAGAGTCCCATTGATTCAATATTATATTACTGACATAATCAAATTTTGTTGATTCTATGATTTAAGAGTTGTTTACTTAATTTCTACAAATGGGAAAAAATTAATTAAACCTCAAAATCCACTAAACTCGTATATGGTAGATATAAGTCCATTATTATGATAAAAAAATATTTATATATAAATAAATGGTGATTAAAGATTTATAAATGAATATTAACTAGGATTGTAAATTTTATTGTTTGAGCATCTTGTTAAGTTGTTTTTACTGGTATGGATATATATGAGTGAGATAATAGGGGATGGGACGTAGTGAGAGTGTATGAGGTATGTGTAATAATACATTTGTAAGAAGACACTGATAATAAAATAAATATAAATTTGAAGTGCGTATGAATGAAACTTTTGTTAAAGAATCCATGTCCATTGAAGTATACAGATGATTATATTTCACAGTAAATTTAAAAAAAAATTATCATATCTTGAGAAAAATAATAATACAATCATACTTCTTATTTTTGTACAGAATAAGTTTAAACATTTTATGAAGTTAATCTAATTATAAATCGAGTTCCACATATATTAGAGTTTATATCTTCATTATAGAAGAAGAATAAGATTTTATATTATTATTTTTATGATAGTTGAAATTCTTGGGAGTCTTAGTCCATCATTAGTGATTTGATTTACTATTAAATATATATGATAGAAATTATCACTATTATAAAATATACATGATTAAAAAAGGTTTATAGATAGATTCTTCCATTATTGAAGAGTGAAGATAATGATTCCACAAGTTTTTTAAAGTTGAAATACTTACACACTTAAAATTGAGAGACCACTATATATTTTTAATGTGATATTATAGTTCAAACACTTACCCCATAAAATATATCAAATGAGCTCAAAGTACAATCCAAAATATTTTTCATTGACAATGATAATTCTATTGGATGCTGTGATCATGGGTTGTTTTGGGTTATTTCAAGGATGTAACCACATTCATCAAGTGAAAAAACTTATGAATCTCATGTGTTTATCACTACGATTGATTTTCTCGTTAAAATATCCATTTTAGAAATGAATACAACATTTATTTTTTGAATAAATTAATAAATTATTGTTTAATAAAATACTACTTACAATTTTAAATATTTGGGAATGGATACACTAATTAACTACTATCTCAATGTATTTGAATTTTAACTAGGACCTCCTAAAAAAGAGAATGAGTGCTATATTTTTCATGGTGTTTTAATAAAATAGAATATATTGTCATCATTTTTATATTCTATTAAAATAAAATAAGATGAATGAATATTTTTTATATCATTCATGTTAAAATAAATTTTATTAGAAATTTAAAATGAAATCATAGACATAAAATATGTTTTGAAATTTATTATCATAATAATTGTCAGTCCTGAATTTTAGAAGGTTCTATTTTCAATATTTAATTTATTAATTCATATGACTTTAGATTTAAAATTTGAATAATTAAAGAGTTTGGGTCTAAATTCTTGTTATAATTTTAATGAATTATAAATTATTTATTTTTAATATATAATATCAAGGTGTTTAATTTTTTTAATATAATTTAAATACGTTTATATTTTATACATTACATATATTGTTTATAAGACAAAATATTGTTTAATATATGTTTTTTTCACAAATTATTTGTTTCAAAAAAATTTAAATCATTGTAAGATATGTTGGAAAATATTTTTGATAATAAATAAATAGTATTTATTAGTTTTATATTTATATAAGTTTATGTGTTTAGATTGAATAATTATATTCCATAATTATAATAATTCATAAGTTCTTATTAATTTATAAAATCATGATAAATCATATATGAAATAACTTAAATGAAACATTTAGTCCAAAACTATATTTCAATTTATCTTTATTGTTGAATATATTGACTGTAATAGATATTCACGTGATAAATTACTCCAAAAAATGAAAATGTTATATGAAATTTAGATAAAGTGACTAATTGATATAAAATAAGAACAAACACAATACAAAACAAATGTAAAAGGAATAATGAAACTTGAAATAGAGTAGTTTAATCTAATTTAATTTAATCATCATCTAATTACAATATCCTAAAGATTTTAAAGGCTTGTCAAATTCACTAATATGGTTTTAAATACACAACAAGAAACATGGTTATTTGTGACGGGACAATTAAGAATAGAAATTTCCACATCACAACTACTCTTTGATCAACAACTATTTGTGGTAGATGATTAATTATATCACAAATAGTAATCATTTTTAGAGAATAAATCATATATCACAAATAGTTTTAGAGGGACTTCCTACCACCCAATGTGAAACATAGTAGAAACTATATTTTCTGAAGGACTTATATATCAACCGCAAATGAAACCTATCTCGAAATCATTTTTAATGGGAATTAATTGATGTCATAAATAATTTTTATGGAAACAATATTTCTAAGGGAACTAATTCTATTGCAAATAGTTCATTACAATAAATATTTTATTATAACCCTATAAACCCATTTCTAACTCCCATCCTCTTCCCTCTCGAACAAACACGATTCACCATGACCGTATCTTTTAGATCCACCCCACTCCGTTGTACACTATTGAATCTGATGTTTTATAGATCTTCCTTTGAATTGGCTTGGTACAGATTTCCTTATCTCTTTTTTCATTATTTTTTTCCTTTTATTAATTTAATTACATGATTTATTTTCAAGAAACTATAGGTTCTGAAATTTATCAAATTATAAAGATTTATTTTGTGTTTAGGTTTTTTGAAAATTTATTATCCCCTATTTTCATGTTAATTTGGTCTGTACAATTTATTTGAATTCATTTATAATTATTTTTCTAATTGTTTAATTTTTATTTTTATATATGTGTAGGTGTATACATATATATTAACATGTAAATATATATATAATTATTTTAAAAAATATGTATGATTATGTATATATATGTTTGTTTGTATTCATGTTTGTATATATATATATGAAAATTGGATATATATTATTGTTTTATAGAAATGTATAGAATATTTTTGACGTATTTATACTAATAAATAAATTTGGTGACATATATAATAATACTCGAAAAAATGTGTATGGTTTTAAATTTATAGATAAAATGTGTAGGGTTTTTAATATATATATATATATATATATATATTTATAAAAAACTATGTAAGGTTTTTAATATATATATGTATGTATATTAACATGTGAATATATATACATATAAGTTTAAAAAAATTCTGTAATGTACTTGATATATATACACACACACACTCAAATATATATAAACTTTTTAAGAAAAACTATAAGGTTTTTGATATATATATATATATATATGTATGCATATGTTGATTTGATATGTATATTTGTTTAGAAAACATGGAAAAAATATTTGATTAAGAAATAATGTAATATATATATATATATATTAACATCTTATTATGTATATATATATGTTTTAGAAAAATATATAAGGTTAATTATATAAATATATATATATATATATATGTTTATATAGATATGATATGTATATTTGTTTAAAATAGAGTCAGAATATATTTTCTGTATTTATAGTAATTAAGAAATCATGTTATGCATATATATCGTAATTATTAAAAATGTAATAAGAATTTACATAATTAATAAATAATTAATAAATAATTGATAAATAATTAGTAAATAATTCATAATAATTAATAATTATTTAGTTAATATTAGTACTAAATAGTAAAAATTAATGTTTATTAAAAAATATTATTAATAATTTGAAAATTTTAGGAAATTATAAAAATTTGTAAAAATTTGTAAAAGGAAAAATATAAAATACTGCTAATTGTTAAAAAAAATTAATAATTATTATAAATTTAGTAATAATTAATAAATAATAAATATTACTTAACAAATAATTTTATCAACTCGTAAATGTTTTTAATGAAATTATTATAAATAAAAAGTGTTGTGTCAAACCATGCAAATAATATAAAAAATAATAACTATTAGAAATTAAAAATCATTTTATAAATGTTTTATTAATTAAAATAATTAATATTAACAATTTTTATAAATGTTTTAATATATTTATATGTAATATAAATAAAGGATTTAAAATGATACTCCCGTGTGTGATATTACAAAACACTAGACACACACAAATGTTTTTTAGTGCACAGGGTAAACTCAACATCCTATATCTAAAGGTTGTATTAGATTTTTGATATGATACATTGATATAGAGATACATCATTTTTTTGTAAAAATTTATAATAAAAATATGAAATAGAATTACCATTGTGTGTGATCTTACCACATTCTTGATGCAAAAAATGTTAGGTCGTGTCTAGGGTAAACCCCACATCCCGTACCTAAGTGTGGTATCTGATTATACATACGATACATAGTTTAAGAGATACATTAATTTTTTATAAGATATTATATTAAAAATATTAAATGGATTACTATTGTGTGCGATATTATCAAACACCCTACACATATAAAATTTATGTTGAGCGTAAGGTAAACTATCTTACCTGATCAAATGGTGCTCTAATATTTCTGATATAATACACTATAATAGAGTTTTTTTCATTTTTTGGTAAAAAATTATAATAAAAATATTAAATTAAATTACCATTGGTCGTGATGTTACCAAACTCTCGCTGCCCAAAAATGGTATATCATGTCTAGTGTAAACCCCATATCCCCAACCTAGCGGTGGTCACTGATTTTTTAAATGATACATAGTTTTAATGATGTATTAGCTTTTTATAAAAAATTATATTAAAAAAATTAAATGAATTACTCTCACGTCAGATGTTATAAAACACCCAGCACCCAAAAAAGTTATATCACACCTAGGGTGAACCCAAACTCCCTAATCTAATTGTTGTCTCAAATGTTTGTTGCGATACACTATTACAGATATACTTATATGTCTTATAAAAAATATAATAAAATTGTTAAATGGAATTACCATCATGTGTGATGTTACAAAACTCTTGATGTAAAAAATGATATACCACGTCTTGGATTAAATCAACATCCCAGACCAAATGGTGGTCACTAATTTTTCATATGATACATAGTTTGAGAGATACTTTAATTTTTTATAAGAAATTATATTTAAAATATAAAATGAATTACCCTCAAATGAAATGTTATGAAAAACCCGACACACACAAATGTTATGTCATTAATAGGGTGAACTTAGCATCCCTAATCTAATGGTGGTTTCTGATTTCTGATATAATATATCATTAGAGATATACTTTAATTTTTTTAGAAAAATTATAATCAAAATATTAAATGGAACTACCATCGTGCATGATGTTTCCAAACTCTCAACACACAAAAAAATTTTATGTCACATCTAGGGTAAACCCCACAACCTGGATCTTACATTGGTCTATGAATTTTTCATACGATACACAATTTGTGATATACATTAATTTTTTATAAGAAATTATAAAAAATATATTAAAGGAGTTACTCTTTCCTTCCATGTAACCAAATACCAAGTACAAAAAAATGTTATGTTGCGTCTAGGGTAATCCCAACATCCCTGGTAAAATGGTGGTTTCAAATTTCTCATACGATACACTGATACAAAGATATTTCATTTAAAAAAATCATAAAAGAATTAAAAAATTTAATTACTATCATGATTGATGTTTCAAACTCTTGACTAAATTTTTTTTGTTGTGCATAAGATAAAAAACACATCTGTGACCTAACAATGGTATCTAATTTTTCAAATTATACAATGTTTGAGAGATGTCTTCATTTTTTATAAGAAATTGTAACAAAAGTATTAAATGAATTACAATCACAAACCATGTATGAAAACACAATATATATAATTTTTTATCACTCCTAGGGGAAACCCACTTCCCTCATCTAACTATGGTCTCAGATTTCTGATATGATACTCCATTGCAGGGTCATTTCAATTATTTCTTAAAAAATAAAATAATAAATTTAAATAGAGTTACCATCATACATAACATTACTAAACACTTGACTCAAAAAAATTATGTTGCGCATAAGGTTAACCCTATATCTCAAACATAACGGTGGTCACTGATTTTTCATATGATAAACATTTAGAGAGATAATATAATTTTTTATAGTAAGTAATAATAAAAATATTAAATTAATTACCCTCATTTTCATTGTAATAAAAAATCTGATGCATAGAAATGTTATGTCACACCTTGGATAATACCCGCATCCTCTAATATAATGGTGGTCTTATCTTTCTTATATGATACACCTTTACAAATATATGTTAATTTATTGTGAAAAATTATAACAAAAATATTAAATTGAATTACCATCATGTGTGATGTTACTAAAATCTTGACGTAAAAAATTTTATGTCACACATAGGGTAAACAACACATCCCAAACCTAACGGTGGTCTTCAATTTATCATATGAGAATATGTTATGGGTATATTCTATTATTTTTTAAGAATAACATGTGTCTGATATAATATATTTATTATTTTGATTCAATCTATTTCAAGCCTCTATGGTCTTCATAATATATTGTTAACCCAACACCTCACTCTGAACATCTTCCATGGAATATTTCAAGTTATTAAAATATAATAATTTTCCATTTTACAAAATGATCAGTAATAATTATTCTTATTTCTATTATTTTTTAGTTAACTATAGCACCCATAAGTAGACACCATAATTTATTATGTGATCGTGATTTGATAAATCATCCAAAAAATCTCAATTGATATGGTATAAATCATGTCTACATTAAAGTTGTTGAAATATTTTTATCTTTTGCATCATCAACTTCATATTTTTAATCTGAAGTAACAATTGAATTTTCATGTTAGAAGTGTGATATTTAGATATTTGAAACATTTTACAATGTTGGACTTCATGTATTTTATTTTGGTATTCAGAAAGACTCTATTTTTTGGTATAAATATTGTCAAATTAAATTAGTAGAAAATACAAATTGTTTGGTTTCAGATCCCGCTTTTAAAATTATAGTGCACGATGATGATGGTCCATCTAATATGAAAACATCAACATAGATTGATATTCTAAATCTGTAATTAGAACCTTATCAGTTTTACAATTTTTTAAAATTTGATGAGGTGAACTTATATCTAAGATTCCAGAGGAAAAAACATAAAGATATTGAAAACTTTATAGTTATTAAATCATATTTTGGAATTTCAAATAGTTGTTTCAATCATATATTATTACTGGTTAAATCATTATTTCCTAATAGAAATAAATTAACTTAATATTTTTGTAAAAGATAGAAGCTGGACCATATTTTGTGTTTTTGTTAGCAGAAGATTTATGTAAGTTCAAATGAATAAATATTATATTATGATTATTATGAATCTCTGGTTAATTTTCCAACATGAGGATAAATTAGGAATATAGGTGAATAATAAGTAAATTATATATTTTCTATGAAATAGTTAATGTATTTTACAATTACACTTTGTCTACATCATTTATTTATGTATTGCAACATAACTACATTGATAAAATAAAATAAATCAAGTATTTTCATCTATAAATGCTTAAATTATCCAGGTGACAGTTATTCATGGAAACATTTTGATCAAATGGAACCTTATTTTAAATAATAACCTCATAACATACGTTTGATTCTTTTTATGGGTGGTTTTTATACTTTTGGAACTTACAGATGTCAATATTCTTATTTTCATATTTTCATTAAGCCATAAAACTTAACTCTTAGGATATTAATGAAGGATGTATATATATATTTTGTGGTATTAATTCTAAGAAATATGGATAGGAATGTTGATGTTTATTTTAAGCCACTAATTTAGGAGTTAATTTCAATATGGAACAACGGTGTGTCCATATTTTATATAATTAATATCAGAATATTACACTAAAGGTTACATTAATATGAATAACTAGTGCCTTTCTGAAGTGCGATAGGTTAACTGGATGGGGCACACATGGTCTAGAGTCATGTACATACTGAATAGATTTGATCAAAGAATTTATGCTCCGTAAAGGTAAAAATACTAGTTATTTTGACTATCATCGAAGATTTATTCATATGGATCACACTTTTTGAAAGAATAAAAATAATTTTACAAATGGTCGAATTGAAAGCATTGAACCTCTATTACTCTCAGGAATTTAGGTAAAATCTGTCATCCCAACATTAAATTTTTTTAATTTTCGACCATCCATAAAGAAATAAAAGTAATTGGTGTTGTGAGAGTTCATAATTAGATAAAGAAGTGTATTTTTTTGACTATCAATATTGGTTGGATTAATCGGTTAATCACATGTCAAATGTAATTCCTATTGAGAATTGTTTTTTTGGATAAAATATTTTATACCATGTTGAACACACCTGGTAAGACTGAACATAATGTAAATGCATGGATAGATATTTCTTAGATATTTAGATGTCCTGAAATTGAATTTTTTGAAGATGAAAGACTACACAATTTAATAAAGTCAAATTAAATTTATTCACTTTCTAAATATTTTTTTATTTTATCAATGGATTTTAGATTTGAGGTTACTAGATGGTTATACTTATATTTTGTCTCGCTTATTCAAAAATGGGAATATTACCGATTTTAGAAGTTATGACTATCATGCCATAATGGAATTATTACTACCTGTTGGTCTTAAATGAATTTTGAATTCTTAAATTTGAGACCTATTGAACAAAATCTCATATTTATTCTGATATATTTGTGGAGAAATATAGTATTATGACCTATTCAGTATGTTGAAAAAGTATGTTGTTTTTATTTTATGTATATTGGAGAAAATATTCCTTCCAAGCTTCCTAGACTCAATGAAAAATTTAATATTTCATAAACAATTAATTTTCAGTTTTTAATAATCCGCATCTTGGTTTTAGTGGTTATTAGGAATGATGGTTTTTTGATAAATAAATCAATAGAGAACATATATATGTTTGGATGGATTGTGAAGAAATTTCACTATTTGTGAATTAAGTACTAATTTTTATTATTTTAATAATTTTTTATAAATGAAGAATTTAGTTGGATTAATTTTTTCAGACTATCTCCATATAAAAAATTACATAAATAAAATATCCTACTCTTAGAGAAAATATTCAACAAAAAAATTATATTGGTTATAAAAACAAGTAAATTAATGTTACTTTCGATGGGATATAAAATAAATTTGGAAACAAGATCAACTATTAATAATTTTTTTTGTTTACAGAAAAAAAAACATGAAAAAAATACTAATAGTCGATTTTGTGTAATAAAAAACCCTCTACAAAATTATGTAAAATCTTATAATGTCTATGTGATTCATTTATTTTGATTTCATACACAAATATATGGTTACTCAATGAAACCAATTAATAGTGGTGTTTTGTTTTTGAAATGATATCATCCAAAAGAAATTGATGTTTAATTTTCTGGAATGATAGATGAACAATTTTAGTTATTTTATCAGTGACCAAATTATGTAGCAATTTTTAGATGTCATTTGTTTGATATTGATTGAGGGTTGCAAGTCCATCCATCGCATGGATGTTTTGAAATTAAATATAACAGCATTATTGCATCAAATAAACCATTTATGTTGTCACATCAAGAACATAATGTTTATTATGCAATTTACTTTGATGTTACCAGATATTTGAATGACTAGTTGTGTGTGATACACAAAAATTCATGTGAAAATCAATTTATTGAGAATGAAAATTGTTCTATGTAAGTAAAACATATTGAAATGTTTCAAGAAAAATCACACAATTTATCTCTTATATGATGACATGTAATTATTGATGATGAAAACCCTCAGTTAAGGGATGATGATGTAATAACGTTGATAATAAAATAATTGATGATGAAACTGAATGTCATATGGAAGGTGATGATGCTGAAGATGAATATAAAGACATTTTCCTCGATGAAAATGATGAAGAAGATGATGATCTCGGTATTATATTAAGGAATTTATTACATTTTTATAAATTTTTTTCAATTAAAAATTATTTATATGTAATATTATTTGTTTGAGATGTAGAGAATAAATGATTTATTCTGTTCCTTCACTGATTCAAGTAATTATTTTTTTATATAATACTTTTATTAACATTTAATGAAAAGTAATAATAGTAATTTCTTCTTGATAAATATTAATTTTTTATATATGATATCTATGTTAAAATATATTTACAGGTTAAATTATTATGTTTTGGTATTTATTTAAGGGTAATTATTATATTGTGATATTTATTAGTTTCTTATATTTGATATTTTTTAAGAAAATTGTATGGGAAAGATTATTATATTATGTTATTTATAAGATTTTTATATTTGATATTTTTATTAAAATTTTCATACATGTAAGATTATTTTTTTCAGATGGATGGAGATACTCCCAACTATCTATTTCATTCACTCACTTTTCCAAAACATCTTAGTGAGGACCCTAATTTATCTGTTTCATGGGATGATGGACCTATTAGGAGGTGAATTGTCTTACTTGATAGATGATTTCATACCCTCTTTTAGAGAGACACTCATATGTGGATTTTGATCCTCATTTATAGAGGTATGAATAAATTTTAAAAATAATTCTTTTATATTAACATTTTTTATTAATTTTGGTAATAATTGTTTTATTATTTGTTTTTATTTGTGTAAATATTCCCAATGAACTTTTTGGAAGGCTTTTTTGATTATAAGAAATTATTTTTCTTTGTTAAGGATGTCATTAGACCAGGTTCCCATCATCATGCATGACTAGATGATTGACCATTGGAATATAGGTTATTAAATAATATATATGTTATAAAAATTACTTAATTTATAACATATTGTTTTTAATTATCTTGTAGAATTTATTTTCTTCTATTTATGCTAGCTTGAGAGATCCAATTAGAGAATATAGAGAGATTTTTTATCATGAGATATTTCATAATTATTTACACAACCTCATAAATAGAGCTTTGTATAAAGCTTCTGATACTATTTTCGAGCCGTCTTGTGCCTCCCATCGACCTGACTATATGTATGCTGAAATAAGGGATAGATTTTATATCAAATGGATAGGCGAGAATTTTTTGAGGAGGTCATCATCTAGACGTCAGAGTTGGGAGAGGCATGGTGTGACACATCGGAATGAAAGTTGTATATTTGGCATACATCAATGACATAAAGTATATGATATTATTTATTAATGTGTATACACTTTAATTGTAAGATGTTTTTTAGATTATATAAGACTTTACTGATCCATCTATTATAGAATTTGAAGTTTATGAGGAAATGAAAACTAATCCCAAAACATGAAAAGTCATACGTAACTGATAGTTCAATATCATGGATAGTAATTTTAAAAAAAATAATGAATATTAATTTTATTGTTATAATAATTATTAATTGTATTTGAAGGAAAAGTATGAGGATGTGACATATCATTCATTGGAGAGTCGAGCTAAGAGATAACTAGGTTCCATTGGTGACTCCAGTTTTAATGAGGGGGTCTAGATACATGTGAAATTTTATGGTGGCAATAAAGGATATGTGATTGGTATTTGTTCTCGAAGGAAACCTGTGAGTTATTATGGTACTTATATGATTTCATCAGTGAGCATTGAGGTAGCTCATGGAGACTCATCATTGATTTCATTTTCTAATGCTTAGTATGAAGAGGGTTGAGATGGCAGGATGATATGATAGAGTGGAAGAAAAAATTAAGGGAGGAGAAGTTTGGGAAGAAGCATTTGAGATATGAGAATATGATGGAGTATATGCAACGGATTTCATGAGGAATTTGTATGGAGCATACTCCCCTTGATACTTTGAGTGATCCTCCTCGACCTAACACATACAAGTGATTTGTGAAGTTTTATGATTGTTTTGTAATTTTGGGTGAAAAATATACTAAGTTTTAAATAATTTTTTTTATTAATGTATATTGTAATTATTTTTTATTTTTTTAATTGCTTTTATTTTTTTTAATTTTGGTAATTATTTTTATGTTTGTAAATATTTTTTAATTAATTTTTATTTTATTAATTATCTTTATTATCCATTTATTTGTTAGTATTTTTAATTATATTTAAATATCATTAATTTTTAATTATTTATTTTATATTTTAAATTATTAGTATTTTTAACAGATGAACAGTCTATCAAAAATAATATCAATTGCAATGGTCCAACAAAATTGATATTTTTCCCGTTTTTATGAAAACCGATGCCTAAACCTACATTGGGTCAGTTTTTGGCAACATATTTCATAAAAATCGACACCAAAACTGTAATAATGTTTTTAATGTTTTAACATTGGGTTTTTATGACAACCAATGTCGAACCTTATTTGGTACTTTGGTTAATGTATTAGTTTTGGTATTAGGAAAATGTAATATATTATTCATAAATATTAGAACATATATACCTAAAATCGTAATTAGACTCAAAAAATAGTTTGTAAACAAAGATTGAAGATGGGTATGTTCAGTTTGGGTATAGGACTCTGTATCATTTAATGTCTACAGTAACATTGAATTATATTAGATATAAAATACAATATTATAATAGAAAATACAAAAAAAATTAATATAACTAATCTTAGAAAATTCAATAGTTACCCTTGTTGTGATTATCTCATACATGAATCGTAGAACATAATGCCCACATTCTACATGAACTTGTTGATGATGACACTGAAGTTATAAATAATTAACCTGAAAATAAAAACTAATATATATATATATATTAAAAAAAATATATAATATAAACATAATTACCTTTAATTTCACATAATTAGTTTCATTTGGTTTCTTTATCAACATGTGTTCATTATTAAATTTTTTCCATAAAGTGCATTTTCATATATATAAACTAATAATACATGTTCAGAAAATGAGAATTAACCATAATGAGCTTATGAAAAAAAATATTACCTATCTAATAAGGTGGAAAAACATTTACGAACACTCCCTAAAAAAGAGAAAAACCAATATAAAGTGAATTCATTTGGAAAGAATATTCCTAACATTCAATACACCTACAATACATAAATTTCACAATTAATGATATTATAATTACCATTAGTTCATAATTATGTCTCTATACTACCTATCATGACATAAAAAAAATAGAATTCAATCTTCCTACATGATAATCTCTCACATGTATAGGAAACTAGACTACGATTCTTCATATGCTGCACTTCCAGGGAAATATATTCTAGATCTTTAAAACCATAAATGGACGTGATTTCATTTTGTACAATAATCATAAAATTTAAAACAGAAATATAGTCAGTAAATTTAAACCATCATTAATTGAAGAAATAAAAATTCAAACATCATTTTACATACCTAGAATAGAACTACAACACATTCAGGTTGAGCTATTCAAAATCAACTAGATACATGATATATTCTTTTAGTAATTTTAATGGATAATATCTTTTGTATATATCATACATCATTCAAAACTCATAGATATTATTCATGGAAGAAAAATCTTGAGATAATCAATGTATCTTATAAAAAATAACATAAATATTTACAATTGACTTTTTCTGAATGTTTTGTTTTAATTGTGTAATATCTTTTGCATTCATATAATCCTATATAATTTAAATGCCCTAAAAAATTATAAGTAATTTTCAATAATATGTAATTAATATTTGAAAAAACACATTCCTTATATGAAATATAATGAAGAAGACCAGTTGACCAAACAAGAAAATTACCTAGACAATCCCCAACCCTGATAATCTTCTCAGTACAAAATGGTAGTAGATAATTAAGATCAATTATATCGAGTAGTGATAATATAACCTAAACCATCTGTATTGGTTGGTCTTGTATAGAATCTCGTAAAAAATGCATGACTCCTAAAGAAACAATATGTATATGAGGATCTCTAACAAAAAACTCACAATATATGGTTTGGTCAAAGTGAAAAGGTGGATGATCAAATTAGGAAGGTTGGGAAGGGTAGTCTGGTTGAGATGAAGGTGGAGGATCAAGATAAGTATGTTTTGTAGGGTAGTTTTGATGGGATGGAGGTGGAGGAGCAATGTAATTCAGCTGGGTAGGCTGGGCAGGTTAGTCCAGATGGGATGGAGGTGGAGGATCAAAGTAAGCAGGCTAGGCAGGCTGGGTAGGCTGGTAAGGTTGTGTAGATTGTGATTGTCTTATCAAGTGTTCTAACAAATCATGCTGCATTGCTACTTGAATTTGATCACCCGTAGAATTTTTCAACTCTTCCAACTCAGCCTTTATGGATTCTATTTCTGGGTCTTTTGATTGCTTACTCTAACTTTTTTTTTTTGAATACTATCACCTTTCGGATATCCTCTAACATGGTTGAGGTGTTCCACCATTCATAAATAAGTGGCTAGGATGTCCATCATACCCTCAGTGATAAAAGAGACATGTTTCTCTTTCTCCTAAAGTTCATCTATAAATGAAAAAAAAAGTTTTGTTAGTGTTTATAATATGTAAAATAGAAAATTCATGAAAAATAAATAGTATTTACTTACAATTTTATCAGCTACTTATTGATATTACTCTCTAAGATAATTATCATTTTCATATCTTTTCATAGATTTTCCTTTTTCATGGTGAGTGGGAAGATATGGAGGACCAATCTAGACCTCTTTTGAACCACTACTGGATCGAGCTCTTAATGCTTCAAATTTTTCATCAATCATTTTCTACTCCAAAGATGAATACCATACACATGATAAATTATGAGGGTATATAATTTTCGATTGGATGTATTGACAAGATCTTCTGGAGGCCCGCTACCTTAAAATAAACTAATAAGTAACTAGATAAATATATAATAACATTTACAATATAAAATTATTATCATAAGTGAATTTTTTCCTCAATATGTGTGTCAAAAAATTTATTCATTGTATCTACATATTTATATGGAATACTTAAGGAATGGGGTTTCAAACTTTTTCTATCCAAAAAAATAATTCTTTTGGAAGTTTTTTTAAATATATTCATCGAATCCCCGCTAAAGAAAAATGTATTTTCTTAATTTATTTTATTTATTCAAAATTTAGTGTCATCTATAATTGAATAAATAAAATATGTCATTTAATATATTTAATATTCAAAAAATGAGATAAAATAAATCAATTGAGATATTTTACCGTCATGGCCCCCAAAGATACTATTTCATAATCATGTCCATGGATATATAATTTGGATATAAAATACTAATCTCACAATAGATCTGTATTGATATATAATTGATAAAGTGAACTTCATTTGAGCCAGTTTCATTATTATTATCTTCAAAATGAATATATAGTTTTTCATCTCCACAAGAAAGTACTAGTTTTGGTAAACTTGTAATATTGTGTTTACCAACATGAGAACTTTATTTCTCTATGGTAACAGAAGAAGCCTCTTCTGCTAAGGACACATGAGTAGTCCTCCAAAAAAATTATAAATTAAAATTTTTCTTTCATTAAATTTGTATATCACTGAATATTAAGCAATATGAAAAAATAGATATACATTGGTAAATACCTCCCTCTCTATATCTAACATTGTCATAAGAAAGTATAATGATAATTTTTGTACCTACATATTATTAAAAACTGAATATTTATAAATCAGAATGAAAAATTTCATAAAAAAGAGTCACCCATTAGTATGATTTTAAATAAAAGAAACAAAATATAAATAATTTCAAGAAAAATTAGGATACTAATTTATTTATTTTTTATATGTATTCATTGTGATCATTACGTACTGCATGAACAATTTCTTCCCTGTAGTCATTGAAATCATCTAGAAATTGAGTAATAGATGAATAAGACACATCTAAATCAATAATAACATGATAATAAATCTCATCAACAAATGGTATCTTTTTTCATGTAAAATTATGGACCACTGATCATTCGATGGATCAATGACTTAAAATATCTGATTTTTATATTTCACTGTGATAAATGGTTCCTCATTATAATTAAATCTTTTCAAATCAACCAGTAAAAAATATATCATAATCATGTTTCACACTACTATTTATATCAACCCAATTACACTTAAACATATTTACTCAAAATTTTGTAAAATAATATTTCCATATATCTTCAAAAACTCCAAAATATGCGGATGAAGAAAAAATTATGTTTTTATCTTTATCACTTGAAAAATTCCCTACATCAGTGATAACAATCACACAACTATTTTGAATGGTACTCTTGTCATCTAGATTTTTTTTTGTAAAATGTGTACCCATTGATATCGAAACCAGTCCATGTTATCACATTAATGGATTGTCCCCCTACTTACCATTTCAATGTTTTTGATGTAGATATATGTGTTCTCAGTTTCACTTTAACCTCTGAAACAAATATCTTTTTATCCTCAATAATCAACCACATTTATTTATTTGTGGATATAATATCTTTAATTCAACAGTATGTGAAAATATATATGATTGAACATCATCTATGTTTTTAATATATATATATATATATATGTATATTCCGACATCACATCATCACATGGAATGAACTTTGCCTTTAATCCTTGAATCCCTCTACCTTCACTTCCAACTATCAAATGATGAGATATAGGGAGACCAATATGCTCCACCACATACAAATATTGACTAAATAACTCTATCACCTCTTTAGATACATATTTTTGAATAATAGAGGCCTCTTTAAATAAGTATTTTTAATATATCCCTTTAAAATTTTTATATATCTTTCGAAAGGATACATCCAAGATAAATAAACAGGCTTGCGTTTTCTTATATTATGCACCATATGAATCACCAAATGAACCATTATATCAAAAAATGTATGTGGAAAATAAATTTCTAGTTGACATAGTATAATAACAGATTTATTCTCCAACTCAACAAACAAATTTGGATCAATAACTTTGATATAAATAGATTTGAAAAAAATGCATAACCTTATGATAGTATTTCTGATAACTGATCGTAATATAACACACAGTGCAACCGGTAGTAGTTGTTACATCAATACATGATAGTCATGAGATTTCATAGATTTTAATTTTCAATACTTCACCAACAAAAATTTATTCAAATTTGAAGAATATACACTTGGTAATTTTATACCATACAAACACTAATGAAAATTAAACTTCTCACCCTTTCTTAATGTGTGACATGCCAGAGGTAAATATGTTATATTTTCTTTCATAGTAGGAGCTAAGTCCAATCATATTCGCATTACTATCAAGTCCAATCTATAATTCAATATATATTTTTTTTATTTTATGTCTAATAATGTTCCAATCAAACTATCTCATATATTTATCATGACATGAATAATATCAATGTAATTTTTTATCCCTAAAAATATCCATTAAGGTATTTCAAAAAATATATTTTTTTTCTTCCAGATATTTTTCTGAAGACTAGAAATACATTTCTTTATAAATGTTGAATCAATATTTTTCACCCTTTTGTAATATTCATTAACTGATAATGGTTTTGGGGGAATATTCTATTCTTATAAAACATTAAATTCCCTTTTCAATCTTTGATAAGGATTATCAATTCATAAAAATCATTGATGTCCCATGTTCACTGTCTTTCTTCCATTTTCCAATTGATAATATAAATTCTTTTCTTAACAAATTCGACAAGATTTATGTTTCGAAACAATATTTCCAGATTAGTTTCCATATTAAAGAAAGTGATTTATATTGAACATTATCATAGCATGAAAAAGAAAATACTCCTTCTTATATGAATCAAAAACATTAACACCTGCCTCCCCTATAAGTTTCGAATCATCAATCAATGGTGAAAGATACCCGTTAATATCTTTTCCTTGCAGTTTTGGTCCTAAAATCATTAATATCATCATAACATATTTTTTCTTCATACATATCTATGGGGATAAGATATAAACTACCAACAAAACAGGCCACGAACTGTGTTATATTCTTACGCTTTGATATGGATTCATTCCATACGTGCACACTCCCATTCTAAGATTTCTAACGTCACCTCCAAAATTAGTAAATTTACTATCAAATCTCTTCTATTACGATGAGTCACCTGGGTAATGTAATTTACACTCAGAGATACATTCATTTGAATTCCAAATTAACCTTTTTTAATCAATTGAATATGAATATATATGCTACAAATAAGGAATTATTGGAAGGTACCAAATTGATTTAGTAGAAGCATTGATTTTGGTGCCTGAAGATGAATTAGTGTTAATTTATCTGAATTATATGAAGGTATTATTAGAGGATTTTTTTAGCATGAGGTTATATGTCAGTACCTAAGAATGAATCCTAATTGACTTTTACCTCCATCTTATAGTGTGATGTTCCACATGTGGGAAAATTTGATAAAAATTTATATTCTTTACAATAAAATAGACAATCATTGGGGAAATAATGTTTATTTTTATACCCCAATCCCATTGGGAATAATATTTTCTTCACCTCATAATTATAAACTAGAAGCTTGTTGCCTTCTAAAAGTAGCTCTTTTAAAATCATAACAACATTAGAGAAACATTTATCACTCCATCCATTAGTTGCATTCAAGTTAACCAATCTCAAACTGGATGATAACACTATATATTTACTATAACCTATGAATAATGGTTTCCTAGAATCTTCATTAAACTATTCAACAATAGCTGATTTTTCAATGGTTTCAACACCAAAACATGAATTAAATCTTCAGTATTATCCTCTGTCACATTATGAATATTGTCATCAACATTATCTATTTAATTTATAGTTCTTTCACCATGCCAGATAAAACATGTATAATAAAGGCTAAAACCCTATAAAATTATATGATCCTTGATTTCTATAGAGTTATACTTTCTCATTTTCAAACACTTCACACATGGGCAACAAATGAAATCATTGTTTTAAATATTTTATTTAGAAAATTATAAGAATTTGTCAATTCATTCTTGTTATTCACCTTTGGACCTTTCTAAATTTATCCAATTATGATCCATTAAATACCTGATATCACAATATAATTATTGAATATATTAAAAAATGTAAACATTTATATATATATATATATATATAATGATAAAATGTAAACAGAAATAAATTTAATAAAAACTATTCACAATTTCATAGAAAACATCATATATGAAACAAAATTAAAAATATAAAACTTTTTATTTTCATATTATATACATGTATTTTATTGATATTATAATTTTATTATCTTCAATCATATAACATTTATTAGTTCATTTTACATAGTTGTTACATTATTTCGGTGTTGCGTGTGTCAAAAGTACTGAATATTTCATTGATTTATTAGTTCATTTTACATAGTTGTTACTAAAGAGTGGGGGATGTTACAACTGAAACTTACTATTCATAATAGATATGTAATTCTCAAATCTCAGCACTAAACCTCCAATAGATTGAAAAAAATCATTAATAAACTCACATAGCTTCTAATTAGGATGATGTAATAATATAACAATAAGATCTATCTCAATATACGATGTTACATACTCATTCATACCATTTGTGTTTTAAACTAGTGGTCATTGTTGTAGAGTTCTATTACAATAAAAATGTAGACATATAAATCACATATACATCTAAACTGAATATACCACAGAGTATATTTAAAAAATTTAGATCATGTGACTATTATAAATAAACACCCCATCATACATGTTGTCTCACATAATCATGGGTTGTCTCTCTTTCCCATGATACCCACTTATTCTCATATATAGAATCAAATATATAATAGGTTTCTAATACTTATTTTTTATTATAAAACCATAAACATTAAATGGTTATATATAATTACACCACTGTCTCATTTACGTAATCTCGTCACAAACTAATAACTGAAAAAACTCAAAAATAAAAATAACTAATAAATAATTTATCTTAGAAATTATAAAAACAACTTACAAAATTTGGATTTCATCTTTTCCTTGATCATTAATCAGAACTTCATCCCTTAAATGCGTTGCAAGAATAAACACTTCTTGTAAGATCTATAATAAGTTAATGGTAAAATAGAACATTAAATATAAACAAAAATCAAAAATCAAACCATGGGTTGGACTAGAAATAGGTTTTGAGTATAAATATTTTATCTTCCAAATTAAAAAAAACAACTTACAAAATCTAAAGTTCAAATTTTCCATCATCCTTAATTCGAACTTCGTCCCTTTAATGCGTTGAAAGAATAAACACTGCCTACAAGATCTATATGGAATTAATTGTACAAAAATACATTAAATATGTATAATAAACTAAACTCAAACCACATTTTGTAAATAGGTTTTTGAGAAGAAAATAATGCCATGATGGAGATGTAACTGAAGAAGACGTATAATGGAGACCGCAGATCGTGCAAATTGAAGAAAATAAACAAAATGGCATTGAAGATCATTAGTTTGACTTCGAAGTCTTCATGATTTTGGAGGGGTTCTTTATGAGTGGGAGGGTTTAGTAGATCAAACAATATAAGTGTTTTGAAATCCAGAACATTTTTTAATTATTTTTTGCATCGGTTATTGTAAAACCGACATTGAAGAGTCCAATAATATTTATTTTTTCATCATTTTTTATAAAAAATTGCACGATTTTTTTGGTGTTTGTTTTTTACAAAACCAACACAAAAATTTATTTTGTTTTTTATTTTTGAGGTTGGTTTTGTAAAAACATGACATCAAAAATACATTCTTAAATGGATTTTGGTGTCAGTTTTACTAAAAACTGATTCCAAAAACCATGTAGAAACAAATTTTGGAGTCAGTGTTTATTAAAACTGACGCAAAAATATCTCCTACACATACTATTTTCATTAGTTTAAAATAAATGACGTCATTTCTTAGATGTTAAAAACATTATTTCTTCTGGTGATGATTTCTAATTGTGATGGTCCATCAAAAATAACAACATTTTTGACATTGTTATTTTCAATGACACATTTGGTAGGGAGTCTTGTTGCAAATGACCTTTTGCAACAAACATCCATCACAAATGCACACTTGAAAAAACCCAAATATATAGTAGTGATAAATAAATTTCATCTACATTAGAATAATAGAAATTATTCTTTAAAGATATATATTGGGATTCATTTAACATTCATAGATTTTAAAACAATTCCACATTCAATGTTGTATAGGATATGAAACACAATGTTTACGAAAACAATGAAATATTATTAACATATTTTTATTTAATGTAACGGTTATCTCTTAGTCCTTCAGTTAGAGAGTGTGAATATTATTAACCAAAATATAAAATATATATAAAGGACCTAATTAATTAAAATTCATTGTAAAATTATTTTAAAATAAATAGTTAATATTTAGTAAATTTATTATATTCTTCAAAAATTGGTTTTTTCGAAAATAATTTTTTTTTTGATTTTTTTGAAATAAAATCTTAAATTTTTTATTAAAATTATATAAATTTTATTTTATAAAAATGATATATTTTATTAATTAAACCTATCAAAATTATCTCAAGGTCATATTTTCTAATATTTCGGAAAATATTGATTTTTCAATGAAAAGTAAGAAATACTTATTTTTTTAAAACACTATTTTTATTTCATGAAATTAAAAAGATACATTTTGTTTTAAAATTAATTGAAACTAAATTTATTTCCATAATGTTCTGAATAATCAAATTAAAATCATTTTAATAAATTTTATGTTTTAATTTGGTATTAATATATCTTTATCCAAGGAAATGTAGTTTTTTTGAAAAAATATTTTTTATAGCATTTTACATTTTGATTTTAAATTAATTAATGTCACTTATAGAACGAGAATCCTAAAATATGGATCATATATTTTTAATTAGTAGGTATTTTTTTAAATATTCCTATATTATTTTTTCCATATGAATAGTAATTATATTAACTAATTGACACCACAATACAGGTAAGTTATGTAATTAAGGTTAAAAATACAATGACAAGGACTATAAAATGATAGTAGTACTTTCATTAATTAAATTTAATGAGATTATTTTTTCCATACCTATAAAATATAAAAATAAATGTGATTTTATTTCCAGTTGGATTTGATTTTAACCCTTATATTAATTCATTTAGAGAAAAGTAAAAAAGGTTGTTCTCTTTGTTATAATATCTTCAAATTTTTGAAATAAAAATAGAGATGGGATTTTATCAGATATAAATATTTAATTAAAATAAAAATAATTTTTTTAGCATGGTAATTTATTTATAATTTTTACTATAAAAATAATTACCTTTAATATTTACGCAACAATTCTATAATATTTTTTATATTAATAGAAAAATAAGATAAATGATTTCAACAATATTGAAGGTGATATAATATGAACTAATTGTAATATAACATGAATTATCAACATCTATATGACTTGTAATGGTAGTGTGAGAGGTTTATATTCGATTTCCCTATTTTACTTGATGTGTTTAATGTCATATAAATTGAATAGTTTCAGAAATGACATTAATAACATTATATAATTAATAATATTTCACTAAATATTTTAATTCATAAAAATATTACAATCAGCCAAATTTTTGGGATATTATTTAAAAATTCATAATTTTTTCATTTATTTTTCATTTTTCCATTTTTTATCATTCTTGAACCTTATATGGAAAACAATTTTAATATTGTGGTAATTGTAAAAAGGGTTAATAGGTGTTAAAACTGAAAGATAAGGGTGATAAGATAACCCAAAAATGTTAAAATTTTAATTTATGAGATTATATATGATATTAATAATACAATATTTTAATTATATCAATTTTTAGCAATTTAGACATGAAAAATAATTTATATTAATTTAATTTTTTAAGAAATTCTTTATATACCAGTCCCCTCACTTATAAAAGGACACCCCTACCCTTTGTTCATTACACCACTTTGAGCAATATATATATACCATACCCTACCAAATTGTACTCTCAAAATCCTTAATCCCATTTTATATATGATTAAATTTTCAAAATACCAACAATATGATCTATAAGATGTGATCTATATGATTTCATTCAAAGAAGAGGTAATCTCATTAACCAATAACATTGTTTTTGTTTACTTATAATTTTATCTCTATTAAGTATTTGGTATTTATTCAAAAAACAATTCAACATCATAAATATACTTCAATTTTTATGATTCTGATAAAACCATTATCCACCATCATTCACATCAAATTGGAACAAGAAGTATCGCCCGTGCGTATGTACAACTTTCCGTATCAACATAGATATACTCTTTATTTTTCAACACCGTATTTTATGGATGATTATTTTGTTCATATTATTATTTATGTATGATATTTATGGAATAATTATACTTCTTGAATTATAATATCACATCTACTTTCTTACATTCTAATCCATCAGAAAACAATAATGTCGCTCGCGCCTATGTTTGAACTACCTCCTCCATGATGTGATGTGATTTTTTTTATTTCTATTTTATGTAGAAGGAAATAATGGTAATTTATTTAATATATATGATATATATGATATAATAATTATTTTTTAAACATTTATTATTATTTATATTTCTTTTATTCCATCCGTCAAAAATTGATAATAGAGTTCATGCATATATACAACCTACCGTCTCCATGAACGATGTAATTCATTTTTCTATATTTATCTTTAATGTATAACTATATATATATATCCAATAAATAGATATGAAATTTATATAATGATTAAAATTATGGAGATTATGAAACCATTATCAATGTAAAAGGACAAAAACTATGAAACCAATTCATACATAAAAAAATCAGTTATCACTAGAAAGAACGATTTTAAAATAGAATTATTAATAAATGGGTGATAAAAGGATAAAAATTAATCATATATGGTATTATATATATTAAAATGGTTACATTATATATTCATAATGAATATATTTTTATTATACTGGATTTATAAAAACATAGAAAGATAGACAAACCCAATTTAAGAGATTTCATCTCAATTTCATTTTGTAAATGTGTAATTTAATGATATGCACCTCATTTATTTTATATAGTGTATATTTTTATTTTTTAAAACATTTGATAATTAATTTATTATAATTAATCAGATTTTATTTTTCAATTAACGTTTTTTCATTCACATGAGTTTGACTAGAAGATTACCAAGTGGAAAGTGTTTCATAACTCAATTTCTGAATTTGATTATACATCTACTTCATTGAATATGTTACTACATTATTATGTGTTAAATGAAAATTTATTTTATTATGATTTATATACACTTGTTATTTTGTAATTTCATTGGTTACATATAAACACTATATTGATTATATTCCCACACCAATGATATGATATTTATAAGGGTTTCTCGTCTCACTTCTACTTCTGTGAGACATATTACATACTCATCGCTTATATCTTTATTATGGTGCTTATAGTTCCATTTTATTTTTATGTTATTAATCATATATATTAATTTTTTTATTATTTTATTTTATGTTATTCATTCGTGGGGATTATGATTCTAAATTTACAACAGTTACAAGGGTTTATTTCATAACCACATCATTGTTTGGTATTGCTTATCCTTAAGTCTCAATTGGGGGAATTATTTTATATTTCTATATTAATACCATTATTTTTTATTCTTATCTTGTTGTTTATATAAATTACATGTTTTACTTTAATTTCTTTCTCTTTATATACTCATGTTACCAAAATATTGTTTTTTAATGGAAACTGTTTTTTTTTTCTATTCAGTTGGGAATATTATCCTTCTATATTCATATTTTATTTAAAATGGTTTAAGGAATATTTTTAAAATTATATAATTATTTATTAATTTAATTGTTACACACATTTTACTTTTACAACATTATTTAAAATTAATCTTCTTGCCATTGTTTAATGAATTACTTTTTACTTTCACACAAAATTGTGATATAAATGTTTTAAAACAAATATACATGAAATTATTTTCCATCCATAATAAACCATTAATTATTTGAAGATTCCTTTAAAAATATTATGATGTTATTTTTAGAGAAATTTTTTTCCAAAATATTATAGAAATTTTAGAGCTTGTAAAAGTTGATTTCAATATTAAAATAGTATTTTACATAATAATTTTTTAATGATATTTTTATGGTATTTATACTCTTCAATGATTATAACCCTTAATAATACATATAATCCACCAAGGATGTGTTGTAATGATACTATCCTTATTCCTTCTAGGGATGGTTTATGATCTTTTTGACTATGGAAATATTATTATTTGATATAACAGTTTTTCAATATGAATTTTTAATTCGATTATATATTGAATTGATATTCCACCCCTTCCATATAAAGAATTATTGGACATAGTATGTGATGGTTGGGGAATGTTTTAGCTAATCAATGAATCAGTAAGTCTCATGAGAAAAACTAGTCTGGGTATTTGGTCATGGTCTTGCCCATTTATATAAGATGTATGAGCATGATGCCTCAAAGATATGTTTATGATGTCGATATTATACATTCAACCATTATGATATTAATTATTTATGTCCATGTGATAATTTAAAAATTTGTTATATACATTGATAAGTTTCATGATCATATGATTAGTTATATGGAATTATTTGACCATCATTTATTCCAGCCGTGTTATTCCTTATGATCAAGTAATTTAATAAAGTAACCACTAACTCTTGGCTACTAGAATCGTGGTCCTTACAATTTTTATAAGATAATTTTAAGTAGAAACATTGATAAATTAATATTTTAAATTATAGATTTTGAAATATAACCCTTTGATTGAGTTTGAGGATAATACATAGTATAAATAACATATTAATGATCTATAGAGGTTGTGATTATGTGGTTTTCCTAGTAATATATCCCTATCTTGATACTATATGTGAAAGTAGTTTTAATATAGATGCTTACAGGGGTAACATACCTAATATACATGGTAGAGTATATCTTGACCCCACGGTGGGTGTTCCCTTACTACACACATGGTTTGACACTCCCAAGGAAAATTCATGTGTTAAATCATATATTATTTATAAACTATGATAAAGGATCTGAATAGATAATAACCAAGGACAACTTTGGTTAAACCTAAGGCTTCATAGAGTAAAATAATTATTTCATGATTTATAAATTTTATGAATTACATTTCAGGATTTCCCACTATGATTATTGTTACACATACTAAGAATTTCGGTTTCATTTAATGGTTTGAACTAAATGGGACCATGTTAAGATAGAATGTGATATTCAATGTTGTGACCATGAGAAACCGAATGATATGATAATATAGATAATGATATTATAATTATTCCGAATAATTTATTATTATATATGATTAAATACTTGCACCATAACCAATTTTCAGACCCTCCAAATAATATATGGATAGATCTAACTTAGAGCTTGGGTGGTGTAGACCGTATAAAAAATACGGATCAATTTTCATCATTTCATAAATGTGGAATGGGAAATTGTTGACATTTTTTCAAAGGAATGGGTAAATGTTTTATGCATGAAAAGGGAAATGAAAGAATGAATTTTTGAGTACAAATGAATTGTACAATGTAAGAGAATAAATTATATCCAATGGTACCATTTATAGTTTAATAAATTTTGTGTGGGAATATGGTAATTAACCGGGTCAATGTCCGAATCATTGTTTTAACTCCAAGACCATGGAAGGCCCTACTATGTAAATCATTGTTTTTTAGTGATTGAAGTTTTTTTCATATTTTAGAATTATATTATAAAATTATTATATCAACGATATTATGTATATATGAATCCTGAAACAAATAAGAATTGTTCCACAATAATTTTTGTTTAGGATTTGAAAACATATGTTGAATAGTACCCATAGGCATGAAAAGTGATTTAGGGGTTAGGTGGTGATTGAAATTTATGATGTAAATGGGATAGTATTGGCGATCTTGAAATTGGTTAGTGATTTGATGAGGATGTGATTTAGGTCATTTTTTTGAAGTTTATTTCATTTTTACATTTATGGAAACTATGTGAAGAATAAGGATTATGTTAATTATTAAAGAATATATTATTCTATATGGGGTTAATGTAGAAGTTCTGGTTACCGCCAAAGTTTTATAATTTTAATGTTTTCATATGTTTAACAACATTGATACAACTTTTGTGGCCTTAAGTGATGGGATTTTTTGGTGATTTAAAACATGTATTAGGTTTTAGGAAGACTACTCTATTAAGGATTAAATAAAACCTTTCATAAGTATATTATTTGATGTTATCTAGTTATGGTATATTATATAGTTGTATATATCAAATCATTATGGTTAAAAATCAATTAATTTACAAGGTGATATTTTCAGAAGTATTTATTTTTAAGATAAAAATTACCATTTAGGTTAGTATTAAATTTTGATTTATGAAATAATGGAAAGTTCAATATATTATATGATTTTATAGTGAATTATCATGGTGATTAATGACAGTTTTTGGATGCTTCATTTTTTCACGGTATATATAACCTTTAGTTTTAACATGTGTTTTAACAAAGAATATTATTTAGGAAGAACAAAATTAACTTTTTGGGGATGTAATCTAATAAGGTATGAGATCACCTTTGAGATTAAAAAATTATTTCATGTTGATGTTTCCATGTTTTTAGGATATAATTTTATTTATTTATATAATTTTATAAGTTAAATTTCACAAAATGAGATTTAAAAATAACACTATGTTTGATAGTGTATTCAACACACAACATTGAGTTTGTATGAAAAAGGACATATTATTAAAATATTATTATTTAAATATGATCATTATAGCCTAGTAATTAAATTTCTGGGTATGAATAGTATCAGATAATTTATTAAATAATTATAAATGTTCTAGTAAATATAAATGTATTTTTAAACTCTTCATAAATAAGTGCTCAATTTTGAATAAAAACATTTATTTCCAAAATTATATTTATTTTATTTTGAGAGAAAAAAATTGTAATTAATTTTTTTTAGAAATATTATTTTAGAATGTGATAATAATTTTTTTAAATCCTCATATTTATATTAAATTATGTTTAACTTTTTTTTTTTTTTAAAAATATCGATTTTTCTATGAATAGTGAAGAATATGGATTTCTATTAAAACTGTAATTTATTTTCAAAAAAAAAGTTAAGTAATATATCCCATTATTATTTTATTATATTTTGAAAGTAAGTAGGAATTATTAATTTAATTTTAATCAAATTAATAAAATTTAAATAATCCTTATACTGGAATTTAATATATATTTTATAGTTTTTAAAACACATTTTCTGAAAACTGTTTTAAAGTGCATAATGTTTCTCTTTTTAAACTACTTAATATAACCCATAATGAGGAATTATTTATTTTAAATTTATATAATCTATATCCATAATGAATAGTTTAGATTTAATTTATTATGATTACTTGTAATATAGTTATTATAAATTCATCTTATGCATAAAAAATGCATCGATTGGAAAAAAAGTTTGTTCAACACGTCCATGGGTTAACTTTTTTATAAACAAATTGAGATATTAAGTAAAAAAAAATTAAAAATGGATTCCATATTTTTAATTATAACAATTAATATCAAAAAATAATTTCAACTTAATTTTTGATATAAATTAATAGTAAAAACATAAAAAGTTGGTTACAGTGGAGAATGTTAAAATTGGGTTTCTATCGGTGTTAATTTAAATCAGCGAATAAAATAACATGTTTAAAACATGTTTATGAATTTTTTATATTTTTTATTTTAATTATATCTCATATAGTCCTTTATATTTCAATTTTGGAGGAACTTGTCTCATTAGTGACTTCCCATTGTTGAATTATTTTGGGAATTTAAAATAATGTCACACGTCCTCCCTTATAATTGAGAAACTCATATCCGCTACATAGCACACTTAAAAAACTCAAATTATCATCCAATACTGACTAAAATATTTTCCTTAAATCCCTTCCCACTTCCTAGAGTCATTATTTTGATCTGAAATCCAATCTAGGGAGGCTTTAGGTAAAATCTTAAAGAGGTGGCCCGGAGTAGAGTTATAATTCTTAACAAAGAATCCTTATTTGATTTATTCTTACACATCTTAAAAATATTTATTAATCATGATTATCAAACAAAATAAATATATAAAACAAAATAATATGTAATTATGTTAATGAAATAAAATTAAAAAATCCCTGATTCCACTAAATGGAAAACAAAACCATTGTTCATGTGTGTGAATGATTATTTCCTCATAGAATGCTATAATTAGTTTCTGATAAATACCTAAAATGGATATTTATGATGATGAATTTAATTTCTACATATGATATTCATGAAATATTAATCATTATCGAAAATTAATATTATATTTACCTTATTACTTTACTATTAATGGAAAAATGATAACATTGTTTATGTGTATGGAAGACTACCACCTCATGAAGTGATATGATTATTTTTTATTATATAATCAAATGAATAGTATATGTAAGTTAATTTAAATAAATAATATTATTTTTAAGATATATTGATAATTTCTTATAGATAAAATAACACATTCCTTTTTTATATCTTGATCATTTAAAAACAGAAATGTTGTACCTGTGTATATACAATCTACCTTCTCCACAAATGAAACCTAATTAATTTTTTCAGAAAAATTATTCAATATTATTTTTAAATGTATAATTTATGTATAAAAAATATAACTATATCTTTAATACTATTTTTTATATGATTGAACAACAACCCCATTGACCATGGTAAGCACATAGGCATCATTTTCAAATTTTGAATTGAGTGACCTCAACACACCAAACATAGACATAACTAATTAAGTAATTAAATATGTCATTAAAATAAATGAAGTAAATATTTCAACTACATGGAAATAATGTATAATTATTTTTTTGAAAAAAAAATAATTGATAAAATTTTATTATAGAGATGATAAAACACATACATGAAAATGTTTGGACTCACGGAAAGGGTTTTCACTCAAAACACCATTCTTTGAGACATAAGTTATATGATGAACCTAATTTATTTTAAATTGTGTACATGCTTCATGTTTAAATATTATATCATCAATCCTTTATACAAAATTATATTTTATGTTTCAGCTAATTTTAATATATTCCTGGGAGTTATAATTCAGTGGTTACCAAAGTGGTAAGGGTTTTTTAATTATTATTTTAATCATTATTGTATATGAAATAATTTCCATTATATATAATTATTTGATCATTTTATAATAAAACAATTTCATGTTAGTATCCTTGGGTTATTCATGAAATTTTCTCATAATAGTATCATTTCTCACTTCGGTCAAAAATAATTTTTTTCCAAATCAATGTTTTAAAAAAAATGTTTTCAAAAATGTTTTAAATATTATACTATGTGATTTTCAAGTATATTTTCCCATTACTAGATTTTTGAAAAAAAAATTAATATGAATCTTCTTTTCATTTTCAAAACAAGGAACTTTTGACTTATATTAAAAAAATTGAAAGGAATCAATTTTTTAACTTACTCAACATATATGAAATTACTCGCCATTATGACCACTCAACTTTTGGATGTTTCTATTATAATTTTCCATGGTTCTTTTGAAACAAAATTATTTTTATAATATTACTATATTTTTTCAGATTTTGAAGAAGTGAATGCAATGTTAATTGGTATTTTTTCATTACACATTTTTCATGTAGTCTTGTAATGATGTTTTCATCAATAATGATAACCATTGACATTATATATTTATTATAAAATATTTATATAAGTATCTCACATACATAAATTCGGTTATGATACCTTATATTTGGGAGAAAATACAAGCCTTATGAACATCGATCAAATAAACTCATTATGAATGTTCCTTCGAATATAATATGAGACAAAATTATTCAACCCATTTTTTTCCATTGGTAAATTTAAATTTATTCCTTATTATTAATTTTTATCTATGACACACATAAATCATGAATATTGTTTTATGGGTTCACTTAGATAGTTCTGGGTGAGCCTGATATAGCTTATATGATGGGTGTATCTAGATTGTGTTCAAGTAGGTTGGGTAATGTTTTTTTTCTCATGAGGTGTCTTGTATGGGATTAGGGAGTAAAATTTAAATGTTATGGTACATTATCCACTATGTGATATTATCTAGGTAGTCATCCTTAAATCATGTTTATTTCATGTTATATGTTGCATCCACATTTTCCATGATTCCATGATCTTATGATACAATGTTCTCTAGGTTATGATCCAATTTCATTACTCTTGAGACATGTATTTTATGATATCATTTTATATAATTGAATATTATGTTATTCTACCATATCCTTTTTATTCACTTAAAGAGATTTTCAGCTCACCAATTTATTCTTTGTCTTCCCTATGTTGACTCATGTAGTTTAAGAGATTTACAGGATTTAAGAGTTCATTATGCGTAGTAGAATGAAAAGGTTTTATTTCAGTCACACTTTTATGTATTATGAACATAGTATACCAACTGCACTAAGCCTCATGATCATTGGGTTGTAGTTTTGTAAAACATTATGTTAAAAACATGTTAAATATATATTTAAAAGGATTTGGAATCTATAGGATGAATTAGAGAAAATAGTTTGTTTACATTTGAAAAATAGAATGAGAAAACTTTAGTGAGTACCCCAGGTATAAGTATTAGGATATTTTTAAGTATTGAAAAATATCATTGGATTCTCATGAAGGATAGAGTGAGTGGGTTCCAAGAAAACACATCCCTATCTAGGTACTATAAGAGTATGTGGATCTAGAGAAGTTGTACCTATGGTCAATAACCCTAGGAAAAAATACTGAGCTCGACTCAATCATCATGTAGTATACGAAAACCAACCTTGCTACACGCCTAATTTGAAACTCCCAAGGGACATGTTTTAGAAATTCACACACTAATTTTGAACATTCATGAATGAATTTAAAAGATGATAGTCATGGATGACCTAGGATAAACCTAAAGTGTCATGGGTTGTTATGTATAAAATTTATTATATGGTTAATGGCATAAATAAACCTTTAGAAATTATAATTTATTGATTTCTAGGATTATTAAGAGTATTTTGGGTGACATTTATGGAATATTACCCTTTAGTTTAGTATGGTTTTTTCTAAAAATAGATATTTTAGTACGAATACATATATTTTTTATAGAATTAGGGTTATTTCTATTTTGCTCATTTTAGAGATTATCTTATCTTTTTACAATAAGGTAATTATATTCAATTAATTTTATTTGATTTGTTGGGGAAATAAGCTGTATAGAAAGCCTTAGTGGTTTCAAACTATTTTGATGATTAATTTTATGATGATTATGTTCATAATATTTTGGGAAAATTATAAGAATTCTATTATCATTGTATTAGAAAAATCATTTGCCGCATATTGGGAGACAACCCATCATATCTGGCAAGGTAAAGAGGCTTGAACCCACAAGATAAGGGTGATATGGTTGCAGTTCCAAGGACTAGCATATTTGATGATTGGTTAGTATGACATGGTTTTTACTTTAATGATTTGGTGGAGAAATATTATGTTTATTTTGGAAACATATTATAGGATTAAGTCTTTTTTAACATTTTATTATTTTTAGGTGATTAATGAAATTTTTGGAAACATTTTATTGGGTTAAGATATATATATATATATATAACATTTATGTATAACATAAAGTACTGCTTTGGAAGAAAGATATTATAATTTTGGAGATGATCTTTGATGGGTATGAAATAACCATTGATGTTAAACCATTATTTCATGTCAAGGTTGTTGATGTTATTTGAGATATATGGTTATTTATTCAACTAACGATCGATGTTAAACCTTTGGTTTTATTATTGAATTTTGGATTTTAATATATTCATATTCAATGTGGATATCAGAATACTTTTTTATAACTATTTTGGTTTTCAAAAAGATACGATTAATAGGTTATTACTCTTATATGAATATTATTATCCATTGAAAGTTAATTTTAGTTCTTCAGAAAATTGGATATTCTTTTATTGGAGTAAGTGGTAAAGTTGAAATTAATTGAAGAACAATGGAAGGATGAGATAGTTTTTATGATATACTAATACATCAATTAAGTATATTTTCTATTTTTATCTATATTCATTGTAAATTAGTCTCTCAACTTTATAAAAATATTCATTAAATAAAAATTATATCCTATTACCATCATATATAATGAATCAATAGTCTGTTAATTCATCATAAATGTATGGTTAGTGGTTTATTCCTTCCTATTTATCATTAAATTTCTTATAATAAATGATATATATCACTCTATATAACTATTTATTATTTTCATCCAAGTCTATGTTTACACATCTCACCAATGTTCTCTAATGTGGAAACCTAGTTTCGTGATAACCTTTGTGTTTTATTTTTAATGTTTTTGAGAGGAAGTTTTATTAACCCATTTTATGATGTGAGTTTTCCATAAAGGAGTTTTCAAATGTCAAACCCTTCATTATCGAAGAAAATTAAAAAAAATAGGTTGAAATTTATTTAAGAGGGCAGAATGTAACACTATGAGATCCTCAATGATCACTATGTTTGATACTATATTGAACACAGGTCATCGATTTTAAATAAATCATGACATATTATTAAAATATTATAATTTAAATATTAACAATTTCACATAAATTTTTAATTAGAGTTTATTGGTAGGATTTAATAATATATTAAATACATATAAGGGTTCTAATCAATATAAAGAAATTTTTAAATTCTTATAAAATAAACACTAAATTAATAGTAAAAATATTTTTAGAAAACAATTTTTAATTTATTTTTTAAGTTATAATTATTTATAAAATTAATATATTTTTTGAAATCATCATATTTATATTTTATTGGGATAAATTGTTTTGATTTTTTAGAAAATATTTATTTTTTACTGAATAGTGAAAATAACATTTTTTTTAGAAAAACTGTCATTTATTTTTCATATATTAAGTTAATTAAAATTATCAGTATCATTTAATCATGGTTTAAATTTACATAATTATTCATTAGTTATATTTAAACCAATTAATTAAATTTAAATCATCTTTATACTAGATTTTAATATGTGTTATTTGGTTTTAAAACACATTTTTTCTGAAAATTATCTTATAGTACACAATTTCATCATTTTTAACTAAATAAAATCATCCATAAGGTGGAATGATTTAAATTAATTTTATATTTTTTTATATATAAATAATTATTTAATTTAATTTAATTATTATTACTTATCATATAGTTATTATAAGATATCTTATGCTTGAAAAAATCATTTCTTAAAAAATGATTTTTTTCGACATATCTGATAGTATAATTTTAAATGAAATATAAAAACTTTTACAAGTGTAATTTTATTAAATGGATTCCATATTTTGAATAAAAATAATTAAAATTATATAATATGGTTAAATTAATTTTGGGTCATAAAGAATAATAAATATATTAAAAATCTATTACCACTGTTATTATTAAAACCAGTTTACTGGGGGGTGGGATAAACTAAAGACATAAATGAAGATATATGATTAAAATAAATATATTTTGAATTTTTTGTGTTACTTTAACTTATATCTCATATAAACCTTTATTTTTCAATTTTGTAGGAACCTTTCTTGAGAGTGACTTCCCATTTATGAAGAGTTTTTAGGTTTTTACAAGAATTTCACTTGTCTTCCCTTATCAAAGAGAAACCCCTCTCATCAACATCCCACAATTAAAAACCCATTATACTAAAAAACCTATATATCTTCCTTAATTACATTTAAATGTACTATATACCTTTTTTGAGAAAAAATACAATCAATAGATGCTGAAGTTATAATCTTACATAGGTTTTCCAGAGAAGATGTATCGTTCCTAATAGAGCATCATTGATTATTTATTATTCCACATCCTTAAATTATTTATTAATCATGATGATATGATAATATAATTATCTTAGATATACTAATTTGTTAATGTTTAATTTAATAACTTCAATACATCTCTACTTCAATCAAATGGGATATGAAACCAGTGTTCTTGTCTACGACAGACTACCACCTTATGGACCTTTATAATTAATTTTACATAACCACATTACATGAAATTTTATGAGGATGGTTTAAATTTTTATATATTGTATTAACAATATATTAATCATTTTTTAAATTTAATATATCATATACCTTCATACCTTACAATCCATCGAAAAATTATAACATCATTTATGGGTACGATGAACTACCACATAGGGAAGCGATGTGATTTGTTTTTATTACTGAATCACATGAATTGTATATGTAAGTGTATTTAGAGAAAAAATATGATATTTATAATATAATTAAAATTATATAAAGTTTAAATAACACATAAATTTTTTTATCATGTTCGTTGATAATGGAAATGTTACACAAGCATATGTACGACCTATTATCTCTATGATTGAAACATAATTTATTTTTCATAAACATAATTTATGGATATTTTTAAATTTATAATTTATTTATAAAAAATTTAATTAATTCATGATTATTATTCTAGATATTATGAAATAATTAACCCTCTGAGTACAGTCAACTCGTTGATGTTTTTTTTAAATTATGAAGTGAGCAACCTCAAACCACCTGATGTGAATATAACTGATTATGTTATTAAATACTTTATTAAAATAAATTAAGTACATAATATAAGTGTAAGGGATTAAATATAAAAATAATTTTAATGAAATCAATAAACTGATATAAATTTATTATGTAGGAGATAAAATGCATGTTGATGTTTGGACTCGAGTTAAGGGTTTGATCTCAAAACATCATGCCTTGAGATACATGTTTTTTATGCATCTAATTTATTATAAATGGTGTATATAAATAACCTCAATATATTTTTCCACAAATGACTTATACATAATTATATATTAACATACATTTTATTAACATTATTCATAGGATTTTTGATTCAAAAGTTACAAAATTGTTAAGGGTTGATGTTTCAATCTCATTTAAATTGGGATATTCATTACCTAAATTTAATTTGATGAATATTATTTGATAGTTTTCCAATAAAAAAGTTATGTTTTTAAAATATATCTATTAATTAAAGACTCACATAATATTAGCATTTTCTTCTATTTGGTACTTAAAATTATAGAGAATTATTTTTAAGAAAAGATGACATCATTTATCTCTTTGGTCAAAAATCATGTTCTTCTAAATCAATGTTTTCTAAACAAATGATTTAAAAAATATTTTCAATATTTTCCTATAGTTTTTCCAAGTCATTTTTACCCATGGTTGAATTTTAATTTTTTTACAAGGAATCTTCCACTCATTTTTCAAACAAGGTAATTTTGACTTTTCATAAAAAATGTAAGGAATATTTGTTTTAATGTACTCAAAATGTATGAAATTACCCTCCATCGTGGACAATAAAATATTAAAAAATTCAATTATAATTTCCATGGTTGGTTTTAATTAATTTTTTATATATAAAAATATTAGTATTTTATTGTTCTAAGTCGTTATTTCAAATTAAAAATTGTGTTTGTTTTATTAGTAAATATTACATATAATCATTTAAATACATTTTAATCAACAATTAAAACTTTGATGTTATAAATGTATATATGTTTCAGACATATATATATATATATACAAACCTTATTTCCCCGTAATTTGATTGAGTAACACATATTGTATACTCATATCTCAAATTCCTTCATTATGATATTCTTTTTATTTTGATATGAGGCAAGATTATGCAACCAATTTTCATTCCATGGAAAATATAATGTTATTACCTGTAATATAATTAATTTTTTTGAAAATAAATAATAAGGAACATATTATTATGTGTTTAACTTGATAGTGTCAGGTGAGCCCAATATAGCTTATAAGATGGACGCATCCATGTAGTGTTTTAATGAATTTGGTAATGTTTTTAGTCTGGTGAGGTGTCATATATGTGATCAGTGAGTAAAAATAATCATTTATGGGACATTTTATACCTTGTGATATTGTATAGCAAGTTATACTTGAAATATTTTTATGTCATTTTTTATTTTTTTACCACATTTTATATGATGTTATGATCTTATGATACCATGTTCTTATGTTATGACCCAATGTTATTACTTTTGAGATGTATATTTTATTATATTTTGTCATAAATTGTACTCATAAGTTTTATTACCTTATCATGTTTATTCCCTTACTAGGATTTATAACTCACCGCGTTTGTGTATGTATTCCCCAAGAATCCCATGCAGTTTATGATATCAATGGAGTTAGGAGATCATTGTGGAGAATAAAATATATTTTTTATTTTATCCTCACATTAATTTGTTATGAATCTAGTATACCAATGAACTATGACACATGATAATTTTATTTTAATTTAATGGATTTTAATCTTAAAAATTATATAATAATATGTGTAAATGGTTTGGGTCACTATATTAAACCTGTGGTTTTATTATTGAATTTTGTCGATTAATTTATATTTATTCATATCAATGCTTATTAAATTTTTTATAATACTATTTTTTATTACTATTTTGGTTTTAATAATGAAAGGATGAATAAAATTTTATTCTTTTATGTATCTTATGATTAGTTAAAAGTTAATTTTCATGCTTTAGGAATGAAGATTGATATTCATTTCTTGGAGTAAAAATGAGATTGGTGGGGTAATTTATTTATGGTTGAAAATTCAAATAGTAAATTAAGTTTATTTCCATAAGGATTTGTATATATGGTAATAGAATTCATACACATGACGAAAATAATATTGAAATAAAAATTTTATCCTTTTACCTTCATTCCTGACTAATTGATGATCTCTTCACCTCACATAGATTTAGGATTTTGTAGTTGTTAACATTTACATGACAATATTGCTTATCAATATACCTTACTCCTTAACAATTAGTGTTTTATTCCTTCTATATATTTTAAATTACCACCAATTTTGTCTCTATATTTTAACCTAAATATTTAATATTTCATCTAACCATTATATTTCTCACTCCTAAAAATACAAGTTTTATTTTCCCACTGTATGATGTGGAATATCAATAATGATTAAAACTTTTTTAATCAAGGTTGAATTTTGAGGGGTGAATTTACTTATGAGGGGTGTAAAATTAAATATCTTGAGATTTTAAAAGTAGATTATATTTGATAGTTTACATGACACACAACATCGAGTACAAAAGAGCCATAATGTACTATTAAAATATTACTATTTAATGTAACAATTTTCGCCTAGTTTTTTAATTGGTTGGAATGAATATTATTAACCTATAGTGACTCATATTTTCCATGTATTATTTTTGGATATTGTATGGATCATTTTAAGGACCATATTCTAAGACGACATGTGATTATGAAGTCTAATATTCTTAGAAAAAATATTTGAAATATATTAAATAGCACACACACACACAACTTTCATGATAAATTTAAATAACTTCTTAACAAGGGTATTATATAAGAAATATGAGGGAATTATTGAAAATAGTGACCTAAAATTTTATTTTAAATACAAACTTATGGAAAATTTTCAAGTTTATCTGCAGAACCCTAAAAATCGATGGATAGTTATTGGAGAGCGTGGAAGTATATTCCACTAATTAATGAAGAAAATATCAACGATTGATATAGGTGTGAGATAGAATCGGAGGATCTTTCCAAAAATCCGGACACAAGTCTTTTCTTCATTAGTGACTGATCCATATCAAGGTAGGATATTGTATGATTTAGTTTTCACTCATCGTTTTCTCTTTCTATGATTAATATGAATCAATCAACTATTGTATTGATCTATAGATCGTGCATATTGCAGTAATATATTATTTCTATGGGAATTAATTAAGGAGTTTCTTTATTATGGTTCTTCATTCTTCATTCTAATGGAAATGAATTGAGGCCAACCAAACACGGTCGAGTTCCATTCCTATTTTTTCATGTTTTATGGGTTTCTTCAATTATTCTACATGCATTTATTTCTACGGTTTCATTTTCCTTTTGATTTTACTCATACAACTAGAAATCGAATGTTACCCACCCATTTATTAGACTAATGAATTGATATAGAGGATCCAGACATGGTATGGTGCAAGGATCATGTGGTGATGATAGGGGAAAGTGGATCGAGACTAGTTCTTCACACCCTGGTGAATTTCGTAGATGCAAGACTATAGCAGAGGTTGGGAATGATTTAAAAAGGAACAAGTCCATCAAAATTCATCTCTCTAGTGATGATTAGCCCCGATTGACCCAGATCTAAGTTCTATAGGTGTGATTAAAAGAGAAAATAGTGGATCCATGCATCATAGGAAATTCTATCAATGCCTGAACAAGATCTGGAAATATGGAAATTTCCACACTAAATGGATTTTATGTTTGAAAAACAAACTATTTGGCCCCGTCTTGGTGGTGACTAGGGTTTTTGGGAAGTAGATAAGTATCACATGGCATGCGAACCTATCCAATGAAGTGTGGTCTCCTTTGGTGAGATCGGCATGTACCTTAAAGTGTACATAGACGCAGGTTGGAGTACACGGGCACAAGCATGACGTGTAGTCCCACTCAGACACAACATGGCCTAGTGTACATAGTCATTCCCCTATACTGGTACATGGGTAGAGTACATGGGAATATATACATCGTGTAAAATTATATAGACACAAACTCAATCATGGTCCATATACATGAGTAGGACCCAGGGTCGAAGGGACATGCTATGAATACCTTGTAATCCTCATTTACTCCTTAAAAGTTATCTTTTGGCCTAGTCCTCTGTATCTTGTAAAATTATTGTTATGGTGTATTCTCCATATTCATCCCATGAGGGTTAGTACGGAATCTTCTCTTACTACTAGTAAAATATTACCTTTAGTAGGACTTCTTGGATAGAGTTGTTGGAATACTTTTATGAGGCTAAAAGTGACATCCTATATACATCTTTGTTCCCTTGGTTAAGTAATTTATATCATCATGACCAACATTGTACATGCACCAATCCTCTTCTTAGTAGGTTAATCATGATTTAATTACCGGTATACCTCATGGCCATGGGTGTGATCCTCAACTGTGTATCATATATATTTATACATTCATCATATAATTGAAATGGTGAGGCCCAACAAGCATTACCTCTTAAATGGGATTTATTAGTGTTATCAGACTCGTAGAGTGTTTTCTCCTAGATGAGTGTTATATGGTAATATCATGCTGAAATCCCAGGAGAGAATAATAGTTATGGTTTACCATTAAAATTTGTGTCTTTTTTTAGAATATTTGGATTTTATTTTTATATGTGATATCGATATATACTAATTTAGTGCTTACTAATATTCCTTTCTTATATGGTTTTTTTGTTTTGGGGTGTTTGAAACGGTATTATTATACTCAAATTAATGGGATTTTCCCACATGAGTCATGTCTTGTACAGATGATCAACCTTTTAATAGAGTTCTACATGGACCAGGACCGGATGATGCTAAGTGATACCAGACTGAACAAGGTGTGTTCTTATGGAATCTTGACAAAACTCCACATCTTACATTCAATCTGGACTTGTTTTTAGAATCTTTTCGGTGAAATTGTTTTTGGACCCATTTACTTTCTAATACTTTATTTCGTACTCTATTTACAGAATTTAGATGTATACATGCATGGTTGTTCAGTTTGTTTTACATTTAAACATTTTATGAGCTTGGAAATGTGTGTGTGTGTGTGTGTGTATTCTTAGTATAAGACCTCTTGTGTTCATAATATGCCTTCCTAGTGCTAGTCGCCTTCCCTTTTCCTAATGGAGGTGGGATTAGGGAGTCACATAATGGGACCCTTTTGGATGTTTCATGAAAAATGGAATAAGAGTTGTCGGTTCTACATTAGGACTAAAGTTTTTGATATTGGTTTAGGGGAAACAATGTTTTAGTGTTTCAATTTTGGATTTTATGAAAGTGACTCTAGTGTTTGTGTGGAAACTGATGTATCCATACACCAAGACTCTGATCATCTTCATTTCAACACGGTATATGAAAACAATATTTACAGTGAAAGCAATGGTACATGCTTCATATAGGAATGGGTCGTGGTTTCCATGTCCTTCTTGAATGATCTCTCTAGATATACTCATTGACTGTGGCACATCTTGTTTACATTCAAGATGAATTTACAACATATGAAAATAGGATTCTATGCAAGTATCAAATGGATGATCCCCTCATTTATGTGGCATCGATACAAGGACCAGTTTCAGATATGCTACCTCTAGGTGATGCAACAGCTATACCACCACTTATTAAATAAAATATGGTGCCAAAAATACTAGATGATGAGGTTTATATACCGAGCACACACCATGATTTTTAGTGAAATAGACCCCTCATGTTTTGAGGAATACCTGACCCATAGGTGTCTGAGGACTGTCCTGAGTTGATGACATGGGTTTTCCATCTCATCAGGATAGCAACAGATTCGATGGTGGTCATGGTGGCAGGCCTTTCCAACAGCTCATCTAGGTGATGGCAGGGGTTATTGAACTAGTATTATGATAGGGAGACTCTAGCATGGTAAGAAATTTATCACCTTTCAATAGAGGAGTTATCTCTAGGAATTATAAGTGTTTTATGTATACAGGAGCTTCTGTAACTCCAGGAGTACATCAAGATAGCAGGTTAGTATTCATCGAGGTTTTACCATCCTATCATGGTATAAGATATGTATAGTTTTTAATCAGTTATTTCATGCTCATACCATAATGTTATGATTTCATAGATACATACGAGTCAATGTTATCTCTATATAAATTTCTATCTATGATGGGGTGCTAGCGAAAGCTTAGGTAGTTGAGAGTTTCTTGGATGAGTAGACATAGCCAGTGGTTATCGGTAGTGGGAAAGAAGGAGTGGGGACCATGGTAGTAGGGACCAACATCAGTCTCAGGGACCTAGACATGCGATACATTTCTATAGGAGGATCCATGAAAGAGGATATATTATTTAAGGCTCATAGGGTGGGATCAGTCATTATAGGGAGAGGAAGAACTATTAATGTGATGATAAGGGAAATCTCGATTGATATTTTCCAACCCATCATACGGTGGATAAGGAGAGAATGGATTGGACATTGAGTCATATTTAATGGCAGGAGATTATAGGTTAAAAATGTGGTAGAAATCGCAGAGGATTTGGGAGAGAATCTAGTGGTGGTAGACAGTTTTTCCTATTACCACCACTACCCCCAAGCAGACAACTCCATGATTTGGGAGCTAGATGAAAGGGGAAGGGACAACTGGTGGTGGTCAATGAATACAAACTAGAGTCTCTTAGAATGATTTGAGATGCGATCTATAAATTTTATACCTTATCTTTATTAATTATATACATAGGTTCTAGTCCTTAAATTTTTTCCACCTATCTTTAATGATACTTATAGATTCCAATTAAGCCCTTTGCTCGACCCTTGCACTTGGGGACTCCTATAAGAGATGAATCAGTGATCACACAACTGTGTTGATAGTGTGACCTAACTCTTAAAGGTGATATGATCTATTTGGATCTTTTTGTAGCAGTAATGAGGCCTTGTGATGTCAAATTAGGTATGGATTGGTTATCCACTTCATGCCAAGATATATTATTTTAGGAAGAGGATGTTGTATGACCATAGTGACAGAACTATGTTCCCATTTTTTGATGAAAAGTAAACCCAAGTAGTGTTGGATGGGTCTATGCCTAGGAGGGTTCATCCGATTACTCATCCTTTAGAGAGAAAGAATCATGGTGCAATTGAAGTTACAAGTTCCTAGTTTCCAACAATTGTGGAAGAGTACGAGTACATATTCCATTAGGAAGTTCTAGGTTTACCACCCAATCAAGAGATAGAATTATTCCTTGATCTAAACCCCTAAGATTACATCGATATCTATTGTATCATATCAGAAGGCTCCTATTTAGATTCAAAAGATGAGGGTTTAGTTGTAGGAATTGCAGAGGAAGGGCTTTGTTAGACCCAGTTTTTCAAATTGAAATGCCCCTGTTTTTTTTCAAAATGGTATTTGGTATATTGATGTTATGTGTAGACTACCAGATCTTGAACTAGGTGATCATGAAAACAAAATTATTCGAAATTGAGGATTGATGACTTAATTGATTAGTTGAGAGGGTCATGATGGTTCATGAATGTTGACCTCATGTAAGGATATACCCAGTTGCGAGTAAATGAAACTGATATACCATATATGACATTCATATCTTGCAATAATCAATATAATTACTAAAGATTTTATTTAGAATGAATAAAAACCAAGCAGTTCTCATGGGGAGCATGAACAAGATATTTCATCCTTTCTTAGACCAGCTCATAGTAGTCCTAATTGACTATATCTTTGTGTACTCAATGTCTGAGGAGGATCTTGAAAATACTCGAGGATGGGTTGGTACATACTCTAAGATAAATATATTTACTGGAGGATCTACAAGTTCTAGTTATGGATACAAGAGGTCTAATTTCTGGGGCATGTTACTTGAGTATATAGAGTGGTAGTGGACCTAGACAAGGTTGAGGTAGTGTCAGCCTGGGAGACACCCAAGAGTGTGATGGATGTGTTGAGATTCCTTGGGTTGGTAGGATATTATCAGAGATTGAAACATTATTTCTCTAGGATATAATCACCCATCATAGATTTAAATCAAAATGGGTATTATTTCATGTGGATAGAGAGGTGATAATTGGTTTTTTTTCATTGTTGAGGTTGAGTTTAAATAGTGATCACATCTTGATATTTCAAGAGGTAGTTGTTGAGTACATAGTGTTCTATGATGCCTCAGAAATAGAGCCTGGTTTTATTTTGTGTAGTGAAAGGAAGTTATTTCCTATGGTTCACATTTTTTGAGTCAAACTGAGTAGAACTGGGTGAACGAATATCAAGAGTTTGGAGAGATAGTGTTCTCACTAGATATGTGGTTACACTACCTAATGGTTGAGATGTTTATCATCTATTCAAATCACATGAGTCTCAAGTATATATTGTCTCATTAGGATCATATTTGAGGTAGAGTGTATGTCTAGAGTTCCTACAATATTATGCATTTGGAATTTTCTATACTCATGGGAAGGGGAATATAGTTGTAGATGCTCTCAGTAGGACATCTTGTTTATGGGTAATGAAAAAGAAGTCAGAATAGTTTTCCTTGTTACCATAATCCTTTGTGGATGGAGACGGAGTATCCTACCTCTAGTCAGTGGTTTTTACCCATAACCTTTTGTATTGATTCATGGAGACATAGTTTGGGAATATCAATTTTAATACCCTACATAATCATATATCTACTTCACATGATCATGATGGATTTTCTAAAGGTAGGGATAATGTTGTTCTTTTCAAATGATGTATGATGGTACCAGGGACGTTGTAGGAGGAGGTTCCTAAAGAGTTATACATCCCCTTTGGAGGTACATCCAGGTGTGGAAAATATGTACCAGTACCAACAATGACAGTTTTGGAAGCTAGGGATGAAAAGGTTTTGAATATTTTTTCTATTGATGCATTAATTTTCAACAAGTGAAGGTAGAGCAGCAAGTTCTGTGGGTTTAGCTCAACCCCTTGAGGTGGAAACTAGATGTGGGATGGGATATCCATAGAATTTTTTATGATATTAATGCATACATCTTGGTTACATGATTCTATATGGGTGATCATAGGCCGACTCACCATGTTGGCCCACTTCTTAGCTATTCAGGAGTAAATTTCAGTAGAGATATTAGGAAACCTCTCTGTGTAGGTGACCTTCTGGATCCATGGAGTTCCATCGATGATTTTTTCTAATGGGGTTGCTCACTTCACATATCAGTTAAAGAATGTATTAAAGGATTTGTTTGGGATATAGTTATGATTGAGAACAACATTTCACACCGAAACTACAAGATATAAAGGGCATACTATTCCAGTTTTATAGTGAATTCTATGATCATGCATGTTTGACTTTATTTATAGTTGGTAGGATCACATAACACTAGTGGAGTTTTCATACAACAATGTTTTCCATTCAAACATTGGTACAAAAACCATTTTAGGATTTTAATGGGAAAACTTACAAGTAACACCTTTAATGGAATGACCCAAATGAGTCAACACTTATGGGGCTAGAGTTGATGCATGAAACTACAGAGAAGGTGCAGATCATCCTAGAGTGGATGGGGACTACAAAAAGCCATCAGAAGTATTATGAGGAAAGAAGATAGAGGTATTTGGAGTTTGAATAAGGATAACATTAGTTCTTATGGGTTTCACATTGATATGGATTATGAATATTGGGCTGGAGTGTCATGATACCTCTGAGATTCATCAACCATTTCCAGATACTGTATTGAGTTGGTGAGGTGGCATATCGCTTAGACCTACCACCACAGTTAGACTGGTTACATGACATCTTCCACATTTCGTAGCTGAGGAGGTATGTGTATGAACCATCACAATTTACTGACTCAGGTGAGATGGAAATCAAGGATAGAGATACATTTTCAGAGTACCCAGTTGAGATTGATGGTCAGAAAGAGATGATCCTTCAAGGGGGATCAATTACTATTGTGCATGTCCAGTGGAAGCATAAGAATCTTCAAGAGATAAATGGGAGTGTGAGGCTCAAATTTGTGCCTAGTACTAAAACCTATTTGTGTATCCCTTGTTTTGACTTTTTGGGTTGTAAATCCATAAGGTGGAGAGGAGGTAGTAAATTAGATTTTCTATGTATTTTTTTTTGATATATTTTGGATAATTATCAAGACCTTGTGTTGAGACAATGTGTGATTCTGAGGCCTTGTGTGCCTGAAATAAAATTTTGAAATATAATAAATATAATAAATATATTATATAACACCCATATGATGTTTTCTAGAGTAACTTGAATAAATTATTAATAAGGTCCAAATCTGAAATATGGGTGCACTTTTGATTTCAAAACATGGGGTTTACCCTATGTGAAACATAACCACAGTAGACATAGGGTGATTGTGGAAAATTAATCACTAGCATAAAATAAGTAAAATAATTAAATTAAATTTTTAGATTTAACTGTTGATATAGTGACTTAACGTTTTATTTTCAATACATGTTTTTAGAAAATTGGCAGGGTTATCCACATAATATTGAAAATTTCTAAAGAGACATTAGAGAGCATGGAAATAGATTCTAGTGGAAGATGATGGTCAGATTAAATATTGATGACCGTTATAAGGGGAAATTAGAGTATCTCAACAATGATCAAGATGTAGGCTCGTTCTTCATCAACGATCAATCCATCTTGAGGTTGGATATTTTTTTTATTTTGTTTTCTTTCTTGGTTTTCAATTTCTATGATAAACATAATCAATCAAAAAATTGTTTGATCCATAGATTGTGTATATTGCAGTGGATATTATTATTTCTATTGTAATTCTCTTGGGATTTTATTTATTATGGTTTTTCATTCATTTTTCCAAGGGGAAACAATTGAGACCAACCAAACATGACCAAGGTTAATTATTATTTTTGTGTGTTTTGTGGATTTATTCCATTTTTATATGAATGTTCATCATAAGGGTTTGGTTTTCCCTATTATTATACTCCAATATTAAGGAATCAAATATTTTGAGCATGTATCTTGGCATAACAACATGATATCACATATAAGAAATCAATACAGTCAGAGGACTGTGTGACTATGACATTTGAAAGAGGATCAATACCATTTTGGAATACACATGTTTAGTGCTTTGATGTGTAGTGACCATGGTGGTTCAGGGAAATTTTTTAAAGAAGTACATGACCTTAAATCATATGTCTAGAAATGATCATCCTCAGTTGACCTAGATGTGAATTCCACGAGAATGATTTGTGGTGATAGTTGTAGATCTAGGCACCAGAGTAGTGTTTGAAAATGTGTGAACTAGATCTGGAAACCTAGAAATTTTCTTATTACACATCATATAATTTGAAGTGACACACAATTTAGGGCCCTCTCTGTGACAACTAGGGTTTTATGAAGATGAAATGTATCACACAGAGTGTGACCTTATCATATAGAGTTCCTAAACCTTTGGTGAGCTTGACATATACCACATAGGGTACACGGAAAATGGATTGAGTACATGGGCATGGGTATTCCCTATAATCCCCCACAGACATAGGTTGTCCTATTGTATGCAGTCATGCCTATGTACTATTACGTGTGAAGAGTACACAACAAGCCACACTTTGTGTACTGTTACATAGATAGGGACATATACACATTCCATTTACACTGGCATGACCTAGGGTTGAAGGGACACGACGTGTAACCCTACTAGAAGTTGTATACTATTTAAAAGTTGGATTTTAGCCCTATTACTATGTATCTTGAAAAAATATTCCTTAGGGGGAACTCCCTATATTCATTCCCTAAGGATTAATATGGAATCGCAGCCTACTCCTAGGACTGTGAAACCCTATGCCTGAATTCTTAGATATAGTGGTTGGAATCCTTTTGTGAGGCCAAAAGTGAGATCCTTTATTCATATTCATGTCCTAGGTGGGGTTCTTAGTTTTTTTGCAACTAATAATATCAAGGTTCTAATCATATACATAGCTTATTGATCGAGACCCATGGCCTTAGGTGTGATAATCATATGTGTATCTTATCTCTTTGGAAAAATTAGTGTTTACAAATAATAGTGAGAGTCAATTAGAAATACCTCTCTGACATACATCATTAGTGTTATCAGACTCATGGAGTGTGTTCTCCTAGATGAGTGTTATGTGGAACCTTCAATCTGCAATCCTAGTCTAGTTTTATGGTTATGATTTACCTTTAGACTATGCGTATTTGTTTAGTATATCTGTATATCTGTATATTCATGTTATATATGATTTATAAATATTCCTATGTACAGTTGAATTTTATTCTTTTTTTGTATGCTTTGTGGTTTCAGGTTGTCCTATTCACTATTTTTATACTCACCCCTACAAGGGATTTTTCCACACATGTAAAGTACTGTGAAGATAATCAAACTTTTGATAGAGACCTATATGGACTAGAAAAAAATGGTGGTTAGTGAGACCATACAGACCAATGTGTGTTCCAGTGGTATCTTGATAGAAGTACCCATCTTATTTTTAGGTTGTACTTGTTTCCAGACTCTTTTATGTGGGATTCTATATGGTCAAGTTTACAGTCCATTACATTATATTGTACTCAGGTTGTGGGATTTAGATATATGCATTCATGTTTGTTCAGTAGTTCTTACATTTCAGCATTATATTTTCTTGGAGATGTGGGCATGTCTATAGGTTCTTAGGATATGACCTCCCATGTTAGAGATATGCGTACTCGGAGCAAGTCGACAGCCACTAGCTTAATAAACGTTGTCTTGGGGAGTCGCATAATGATCCCCTTTGGGATTGGTCATGACATAAACAAATTATAAAATATCTATGAATCACATATTTAATACTAATATATCAATTAATTATTATTTAATAAGTACTCAGTTTTTAATATTTCTATTATATTCTTCAGAGATACATTTTCATCAAAAACAATTATTCATCTTTATTATAAGATGTTATAATTAATTTATTGAAATTATAAATTTTCTTTTACAAAAATAATATCATTTTTAAATCGTCATATAAAAATGTTAATAGGTTGAAATTTTCATATTTTTCTTAAAATAGTTACTTTTCAATGAATAGTTAGAAACACCAATTTTTATTGAAAACTATGTTTTTTTCCAAGAATATAAATATTTTAAGTTTATTTCGAAATGATTAAAAAAATTAATTAGTTCTCTAATATTATTATTATTATAGTTAAGTTTATCAGAATCTATTTTATGATTGAATTACTTATAAAACTTTTATATACATAAAAAGGAAATTTTCAGAACACCAATTTTTTTAATATGTTTTGATTTCAAATTAATTACTTCCACTTATAGAAACTGAATATATAAAAATGGATTACATATTTGGAATCATGTGGTCCAAATTTTTTAAATAGGCCCATTTTAATATTGTTCATTATGAATATTAACTATAGTAAATAATATTCACCATGATAAGGTTAAAATGAGTAATTTAGGCTAAATATAATATGATAAGGACTGAATAATAAACGTAACATTACCTAAATTTAATTGGATAAACCTATTTCACCTATACTCATCCAATATTCAAATATTTGATCATTTTTTATTTTTTATATGATATTAACATTTAAATTATTTTATTTTAAAAAAAGTAAAAAAATTCATTATCTTTGTTTTATTATCTTTAAATTTTACACATAATGTTAAATAGAGGATATGTCCAGTTCATAATAGTTAATTGAAAGATAAATTATTTTTTACCATGAAAATTTATTTCTCATTTTTAGTAATGAAATTATTAACTTAAATTATTATTGAACCACGACATAGTATTTATTCTATTAATATGAAAATATATAGAATGATTTTAAGAAATATTAAATTTTTTAAATTTGAATTAATTATTTTACCCCATGAATTTTATAGATATATATGATATGTTATTAATTTATCCAAATATTATATTCAAATTGAACCTTTTTATTGACATATTTAAATTCATATTAAATGAATTTCATCAAAAATGACATAAAAATATTGGATAATACATAATACTTTATTAAATGATTCAAAATTCATAAAAATATTTAATTTGTCCAAATGAATGAAGTATTATTATAAAAATAAACCATGATACCTTTATGGGAAATTTTTTCCTTTTATGGAAACACTAGATACCCTAAATGGTATAAAATGTTAATATTATTGTAATTTTAAAAAGGGTTAACTGTGGGGGGTTAATAATAAAAGATAAGGGTTATTACATAATTAAAACCTATGGAAATGTTATTGAATGATATTATTTTTAATAAAACCATATTATATTTTAATTATATCAATTTTGATCTATTTTTACATGAATATAAATTTATATTAATTCAATACATTGAAATTCCATGATTACCCCTACCCTCACTTATAATAGGACACTACTTACTCCCTACTTTGCAAAGCATTGAGTATTTTGTATAGAGAAAACCCTACTAAATTGTATTAAAAAAATTTGTCTATATTTTGTAGGTGATAAATATTCAAAAATACCCATCCTATGACTCTTAAGAGGATATATAGAGGATTTTTAAAAGAAGAGGTAATCTCATTAACCGATCACATCCTTTTTTACTTCTTTTTTCTTATATAAATATTTGGTAATTATCATAAAATAATAACTTTTGTGTCAAAAATTTAATAAAAGGTTATTATAATTATGAAACCACAATTATACACAATCTTTCCAATAAAATGGTAATTTAATGTATGGATCATGCAAATATATGACTTACTGTCTCCACGAATTAGTATTATTCATTTTTCATCACCAAATTTTATGGATGGGTATTATTGTAGTTTTAATATTTATATATGATATTTATGATGTAATTATTCTTATATAATAATAATATAACATCTACCTTGTTACCTTTCAATCCATTGAAAAATGATAATGTTGCTCAGACGTATGTGTGGACTACAACCTCAATGAAGTGATATGATTTTTTTCATTTATATTTTAATTGGATGGTAATGAGGATAGATTTATTTAGTATATATGATATAATAATAATTATTTAATTATTTATTGTTACTTACTATTCCTTCATTACTACTATCGAAAAGTGAAATCAACATTTATGTGTATGTATAGCCTACCATCTACAAGAATGATGAAATTAATTTTTCTCTCTCTAAATTTTATATATAATTAAATAAATTAATATATATATATATATAGTGAAAATATATTATATTTATATCATTTTTAACATCATTAAAATGAAGTAACTATGGTCAATGTACAACTACTAAAACTAACAAACCAAAACATACATGAAAAAACGAAGCAGTTATCACCCAAAATAGTAATTTTTATCAATAATTATTATTAAATTGGTGATAAATAATAGAAATAAATCATATATGGGATGATATTTATGATTATGTTTCTGTAATATATTCATAATAAATAAATATTTATTATACTTGTGGCTCAAAAATGTATATAGAAATTTGGACATGATGAATAACATTTTATCTCAATTTGTGTTCATTAAAGCACATTTTAATGTTATTCAACTCATTTTCTTATTTGGTGTATAATTTTTCTATTTTACATGTAAAATCATTAAGTATTTATAATTAATGGTATTGTAAATTTTAATGCAAATTATTTTTTCAATGGGTTTTTTACTTGAATTTTACAACGTGGTATGTGGTTCTTATCTAAATTTCTATTCATTTGGTTATAATTCTACTTAATTGAATATAATATGCCATAATTATGTGTCAAATGAAATATAATGTATTATTTTATAATTACACATGATATTTTTGTAATTAAATTTGTTACATATAATCAATTTTTGATTAAATTATCACTCCAATGTTTTGATCTTTTTAAGGGTTTCTTATCTCCCTTTTACTTCCATGAGATATAGTCCATATTCACTAATTATTTCTTTTATGGGGTTTATATACACCCCTTTTATTATTTATATGATTATTAATTTATATTTATGGAATTTAATAGTTCATTTTGATTTTATTCTTTCATGGGGATTATGATTCAAAAGTTACCAAAATAGTAATGGTTTTTTTCACAACCTCATCATTATTTGAGAATGTTTATATATAAATCACTATTGTGGGATTTATCTAATTTTTCTACAATAAATCCAATCTATTTTAATATCCCGTAGTTATTTTAATAAATTTAGTTTTTTTCATTTCATTTTCCTCTCGTTATATTCTTAGGATACCAAAATATTTTTTAATGAAAACTAACAATATTTTTCCACTCAATATAAATTTTTTAATTATATATATATATATATTGTTTAAAAAAAATTAAATAATTTTTTTATAATATAAAATTATTTGTTAATGTATTTTTTTACACATGTTTTAATATTTAAAAATTATTTGAAGGAATATTCGTATTTTTTTCTGAATGAGGTACTTTATGACATTTATTATAAAATTTTGAAAGGAATGATCTTTAAATAATACAAAATAAAAAGAATTTCCTAGTTTAATTACTAATAAATTTGTTGAAGATTCCCTTACATGTTTAATAGTTTATTTTAAATGATAATTATATCCCTAATATTCTACAATTTCTTATTCTTAATGGTAGATTTTATGATTTAAAGGGGTATTCCATCAAGAATATTTTAATGATATTTTTATGGTATTTAAAGTCATTAAAAACAAAAAAAAATTATTATACATATATTCCTCTAGGGATATGTTGTAATTTTACTACCTTTATTCTTTCTCTTTTTGGTTTATAATCAGTTTGACTTGGGAAATATTATCATTTTGTATAATTTTTTTTAAATTCATTAGTTTATATTGATTATATATTGAATTTATATCCCCCATTCATATGGTGATTTGGTTGGACATAGTAAGTGACGAGAAGGGACAACTGTAGTCTTTTAATGTATTGTTTGGTCTCATGAGACAAAATAATTTTGTTATTTGTTCTAGGCGTTACACATTTATATAAGGTATCCATGTATGAGGCCTTGATGGTAATCTTATGATTCTTATAATTATTAATTCCATCATTATAAAATTATTTATTAATGTCGATGTTGTTATTTGAATATTTATTATATCCATGGATATGTTTCAAGAACATTTGATTAGTTAAATGGAATTATGTTATCATCATTTATTTCTACCAAATTATTACTTTATCTCAAGTTATCAATGAAATGGAATTTATTATTAATTATTTAAGTTAACATATTGATTATTTTTTATTTACACATGAAATCATACTTTTCATGTACCCATTACTGAGCATCTGATATCACCCTTAATTTATTCCATATCCTCAGGATATAAAGAATTAATATATAAGTGATTTCATAGAAGAAAAGTATTTACGTTAACTATATTATTTATTTTTTTTTTCTAAAATAATTTGGGATTCAAGAATGTATCGAGTTTTCTACGAATGTTAAATTCTACCATATGTTGGGATGATATTTATTGAGTCTAATGATAATGTAATAAAGTAACCCTTGAATCTGGTATACTAGGGCTACGGTGATTACATTTCAAATATGAAACCCATTTCATGAACAAAGGTATTAGTTTATCATATAGAAAAATTTTATTCATTCATTATCCTATGGTTGGAACAAGAATTCAAGATATGATAATGACATGTCAAGATTAATGTATGTTATATGAATGAAATCTATGTATAATGAATTTCTAGATGTTTTAGACGAAAGATACCATCAACTAATATGATCGGGTGGTATAGTATAAACATGTATTAAAATGTTATTAGTGAGCACTCATACTGGAAATAACAAGGGAAAAGGGAAGTTGAATAGAATTCATTCACTAAGGTCATAAAAATATATCACTATTTACTAGGGGTATGTTGAGTCGTGTGAATTCATTTGACTGGACTGATGGATTATCGACAATGATCGAGAAAATTAGACTTCATCTTTTAAAGATTTTATGACATTAACTACCAAACATAATGGCTTGATCATACTATTAATATAATGGTTCAGCACCTTTAATCATCTAATTTATCAATTTTAATCAAAATGTATTACTTGAAAAAAATATTAAAATGTTCTCCTTGTATATTAGGATTCATGTCTAAAAAATTTTAATATTTTTTTTTATTTTTTTATGTTTCTTTATATCGTTGTCTTTTGATAATACTTTATATTCATAATCCAATGGTTGTGTGTTGTGTTATAATGATTTGGGTGACTTTCCTTCCCCATTAATTAATCTATATCATGGGATTCATTTTCACACATTATTTATGATATAAAAAATTTAGTTGAATACGATTTTTTGGACTGATAAAAAATAGTCAAGAGACTAAAAAGTGGTGTCAGAGTGTGGGTTAAGTGTTATAAATGAACAGACTGTGGTGTAAGTTTTTTACAGCTCAGTTCAATAGTATCATTATAAACATTACCATGTAGTATAATATCATTAAACAGCCCATGATCTCTCTTTTAATATGATTTAATGTATTTTGGATATCAATATGATTATATTAATTTCATTTAAAGTGGGTAAGGTTTAGATACAAATGTTTGATAGAACATATTTTGGGATCTTGAAGACAAAAATAGAGGATTTTATACTCTTAAAGGACATTTATCTTTTATTGATCAGAACAAATATAATATAAATGAGAAAATATGTTTAATATATAGTATATAATAATGAATTAATGTAAATTCGAAAGTCCTTTGATCAAATGTGGCTTATAATTAGCAGGTATTGAATATGAAATCCAAACTTATGAAGGTCATCAATGAAATGTATGATAAGCCCATGATAACAAACTATCTGTTCGTGTTAATGTTTTTGGTTTATATTATGATGTTATTTGTTTTTCATTATCCAATGATATTATTAAAGAAATGGTAATTTAAGTTATTTGTATTTGGTGAAGATAAACTTTGTAGATCTAGAATAGGGATTGATGTTACTCACATCACTCCCTTAATATTGGGATGTGATAGTAACTAGTGTGAGTAATTATAGTACAATTAATTGACTTTTTTGGGGAATTAATTGGAGTAAAGATCTTAATCAAAAGATATCCATGAATATTTTTAAAATTATTATAGATTATAAGAAAAAAGGTGGCATGCAACACATAAGGGTATCAAGTATGGTATAGAATAGAGATACTGAACTAGGATAAACTAAATAGAAAAAGGTCACGTTTGTGGGAAATATATGAAGAAAAGTCACATTAAAAATAATTTCTAGTATAGATGTGTAAACTATATAAGATACACTTTTCATCTAGGTTTATGAATATTATGTTAGATTATAGGGGTGGCTTTCATTTATATGTCACTAGTTCAATTGATTCTTGGGTGATAGACTATAGAGATTTGTTTAACTCAATGTTCAAAATAGTATATATGAACTACTAAATTTCTTAAATCCATGACAGGGTATATATGATGGATTAAAATGCTATCAACATAACTGTAATGGAAAATTTTAATCTTGATAATGAGTGAATGAGCTCTAATATTTCAATATGTCTAAAAAATACCATGTTTAAGGAAGAAAATAATTTTCATAGAGTAATTATATGACATGGGATTCTTCATAACATTTATGGATGAAGTAGAGAAACTTTTACAAAGTTGCAAGGTTTTATGAGAAATATTGAATGGAAGAACACTATAACTAATTAGAAGGTCATAAGGTGTGATGCATGCCAAATAGGTAAGTTCCATGAAGTTATGAAATGATCATCTATGCCAACTCAATGGGAAAGGGATGAAAAAACTAATATCTAAATCGATTCTAATGGTGGGAGTTATAGAGTACAAATAATGTATGGAACACACTATAGGGAATAATCAAAATGTATAATTATAAATTAAAGGTAAAATATCAAAGAATCATAAGTTATAGTTGGTTCATATAGATAAAATAGGACCATATCAAGTTCATTCTTTTATTGGATCACTCTACTATTTAACCCTTATCCGCAATTAAATATAAAATGTGTGGTTTTTCATTCTCCAACACAAGTATGAGGTGTTTGAGTCCTTTTTTATAGATAGTACTGGTGTAAGTGGAGACCAAATGTAATGTAAAATTATTTCATCCAAATAATGGTGGGGAATATATAAATATGGAGTTTTGGAGGTTCTACATAAGATAATGGAATAAATTTTGGGAAGACCATACCAAGAACCCTAGAACATAACTGTGTCACATAGTGGATGACATGGACACTAGTTAAATAAATAAAAGTGTATTATAACTAATAATGGATTATTTAATGTTTTTTGGTAAAAATTGTTGAATTATATCACATATCTAATTAATTGATGTACATCTTCTCTAGTAGGGTAGGAACTACAAGTAACCCATTGTTCTAGAGAAAATATTTATATCTCTAATCTAAATGTAATTATTTTACTAACCTACATCAACAATTGAACCATAGATATTTATCCCATGACCCATACTACAAGGTCCTATGCTAAAATAATCACAATAAACATTGTCCTTGATATAAGGTGTGATTTCCCAAGATAAACATACACAGTTTTCAATAATTTATACATTTGTTCTCAAAAATACATTCACAATTCTAGAAAAGTAATGACATAGTGTTTTTTTAATCATAAATATATGAAACTTATTTTATAATAATTGTGATCATTCATCCCTAATTGAAATTCATTGTACCCCCTTTTAGAATCCCCTTATGTTATACTTATCTTCTTAATTTAGGGAATATAAATAAAATTAAGTGGTGAAGTCATATTTTCAGAAAGAGAAAACTTTTAGACATTTAATCAAGGGTAAGATCATAATAATATGAGAAAAATTTTATTAAAATGAAAATTGAATATTAAGATATAACCATATTTCAAGAATGATGTACATGTAATGATAAATAAAAAAACATAATCTATAAAAGAAGAGTGTGGAATCATGAGATAATAACTTAATCCATGGAGAATTAAAATAAAACATATTTATCACATTAGAATGAGTAATAAAAATAAATATATAAACCATATATCAATTAACCCCACAAAGATACTCATTACATAGTAGGATTGGGATAACCACCTATGTACATTTGTGGGATTAGTCTTGCAACCTATGTACCCTTCAGCCTAGGCATACAACCTGTTTACCCTTTGGCTTGGGATATACCTCTTGTGTATCCTTTTAATATCATTAGATATAATAATTTCCATTGTATTAGAGGGATAAATGTTTTTCCTCTTTTGAATCATCCATACATATGTGTGCCACTTGAAAATAATCATTTTTCACATCATTAGGAACTAGTTGATTTGAAAATTGGGTTTTTAAAATTTATAAATGGTATCACCAAAATTACCACATGAATATAAATGGATGATATCAAAAATTAAATCACTATAAAGGATAATTTTATAATAAAATTATGGGTTATTTATAAAAAAAATCTCAAAGGAAATAATTCCTTTGGCGATAAAGAGAAAATAAAAGCAAAATCATAAAATATTTTTTAGAAAAATAATTTATTTTTGGCCTAAAATATGAAGTTGTATTGACTTAAAAATTGAATTTTTTTTAATGGTAAAGTGAATACATTTGAAAAATATTAACTTCTAAATTGACTTTCAATATAGAAACCCCGTAAATGATAGAGTTATTTAAAAAGGTGAAGTAAAAAAAATTAATTAAAAAAATACTTTGTGAAATGAATCTTCAATAGTGGGTGGTTGAAAATGCATAATGGTATAAAAATTGTGGAGTGAAAACCTTTTGGAAAATTTTTAAATTTTAAAAATAATCAATAATATTCTATTTTTTAAAGGACATAGTTGCTGTATAAAGGGTTTGTGTAGTCAGAGATAAAAAAATTTATTTTTGAATGGATGGAAAACCTTTTTAATATTTTAAAATTATATTGTTGAAAACCAACATCCGAAAAAGAGTAATAAAATTTTCATATTGAAAATAGGATAAGGGAAATATGACTTTAACATGATTACATATATATAAGGATTTAAAAATAAGAAATTAATTTTTTTGGGAATAATTAATGTGAAAATAGAGGAAAACAATAATTAAAGGGGATGATAAGTTTTTCATAAAAATTATGTTCTTTTATTAATAGAAATTCATTAATAAAGAATATTTTTGTAAAAATAATCATTTTTCTTATAGAGAAAATAGAAAATTTCATATCAAATATAAAATAGAAGAATTTATTTATCCCAGATATATAATGTCCAACGAGAAAATTTTTAACTTGATGAAAGAAATTTTCAAAAAACAAAATACCTTTTATATATAATAATTATAAATGAAATATACATTTTGAAAGGGATTTGTGTGGTCATAATGTTAAATCCTAGAAATTAAATAGAAAACTCAGTGTAATAAAATAAGAGAACATAATGTGGAAAACTTATATTAAATTTTTTCTAAAGGGTTGAGGCTTAGAGGCCCCATTTATTAAGGATAAAAGAAATAAAGTGGAGTAATATACAAGAATGATAAAGTAAAGTGAAAAAAAAGCATCAAAAAACTTAAGAGTGAGGACACATACTATGGTGAGAGAGGCATAGAACCCTTCCATGATGATGTCGTCCCCTCTTACAAGTCTTGACATGCATCCATGGCCCTCCACCATCATCTGAATGATAGGCAGCTACATTTACCCTCATGTATTCAACTCCAAGAACACCGTCACTTATTTTACAATCATCTTCACTACTAGAATATTCAATTAGATAAAAAATAGTTATGAGTACTCCCATTCATGTTTAACTTATTATTAAAAGTCTGAGAGGAAACATTTCTTGTTTTATGACACTTTTTTGCGTTCCTTTAGGTTCAACCAACCTTAATGCTAAAGGAGAAACAACATGATGTACCACCATTCTCTAAATAGAGTCTAATATCAAACCTGGTTTAGATGGACTTTAATATCACTAGGAACTCATGTAAAGGGATACCTATCCATTCTAGGAAGATTAAAAGAACTCATAGGGATACCCATCCATCTTAATGATTGTAATAACCCTATCTAAATTCTTCTAAGATCTATTATAACTATCCAAAAATCTATAGAATCCACCATCCCTAAAGGTGAGGGTATTGAAGCTATAGCAGGATGAGTTTATCTATCATGAGTAGGATTTGTTGGAATCCTAGGATCCATATGAATTTTTATTCCACTGGAGGAAAAAGAATCATAAGATTCTTAGATACTTTTCAGTGAATCTAACTTTGTATGATAAGTAGAAGAATATATAGATTTGTAAACCAAGGTCCTACACATATACCCCATGAAGATTAAATTGGGATCTAACAAAAAAAATTGAGCAAAAAAATTGAAACCTCCTTATTTCCTTTCACAAGGAAAAAATTTCAGTGTACATGTACAATACTTTTGGATATATTTTTCCTTGAAATAGAAGATTCCATTTTATCCATACCTTGGTGACTATTGGCAGTGAACCTTATCTGTTCTTTCCTTATGATGAAATTCACATTTTCCTGTGAATAAATCTCCATTGATGATTAACCATTATCTAAATCCTCATCATCATATTCAACTACTCTAACCCTAGACAATACATTTTAAAATGAAATCAAAATTAAGGAATACTTATATGAAATTATATCAATGGACAATTGATTATCCTCTGTAATATCATCCCAAGATAAAGGACCTTAACATTAATTTTTTTCAGATATACAACCACATAATCATCTTAAGCTATGCATCCATACTTCAGAGAAGGTCCTTCCAAATCAAACCTTCAGGTTCCCTGAGAATACCCTTTATCAGTTACATGATTTTTCCTAACGGTGGATTTATAATCTTAGAAGGATATGCAGGACCCTCACTATTTAAAAATATGTTCATGTACAAATCATCAATGCACTATACTTTCTTATGATTTCATTTATTTTGGAAGTGATATAGATCTAGAGATTTAGTCTGATGGTTAGAGAAACCAAGGAATCTTATACATATATATTCTAAATTTCTATGAATTCTACAATAATAAAAAAATGGTGGTGTTTTATCAAACTAATTTATAATATTTATCTCATCATATGGATATAAAGTTAAAACTTTGATCACCTTTCACAAAAATTCATGTATAATGACAAAAACTAACCATTTCATTGGAATTTTCCATCATAGTTGGGATTCCATTTACATAGGTGGTGTCATAAAAAATATTATAATTTCATAAGAACCAATTAAGACCATGAATTGTAAACCACACATGTGTGAAAGTATCCTTAAATTCAATAATTTTGAAGTTTATCTTCAAATCATGGATCCATAGTATTCCAAACATCAGATTGACAAATCATGTACTCCATGATCATTAATTCAGCTCCACATAAGGGAATAAAATGTGGGAAAATCAACGAGCTAGGGAGACACACATGAATTATATGAATCCCCAAAATTAGTTTGATCTATAAAAAAGATCAATAATTTTATAGGCTTTCATAACTTTAATTAGAGAAATGAGGGAAATTATTGACTGCTTATACAGATCAATCCTTCATCATCTTACTCATTAATTCTCTCTAAATATTATAATCTCAGTTGATCAACATCCTGATTCTAAACATAGAAGTAATGATCAAGGATCTTGTATGAACTTGGGAACTTGAATTATTGGAATCATTATGAGTAGATTATCCCATTACTATTTATTCTTCAACTTAATTATATTAAATAAGTTCATAAATAAAAATTTTAACTCAATGAATAGGATTTTAGTGTCCAAAAAAACCATAGCAAGTTATAATCTTTTGAATTGAAAATATATTTTATATAGAACATTAGATTAATTTTTAAATCCCTTATATTATATAAAAAATTATAAATTAAATTAATGACCAATATTCAAACCATAAAAGTAAATAAATTTTGAATACACTCCATATCTAAATGAATAAAATTTGAGATGAAAAAACCCTTACGATAATGGTAACATCAAAATCAAAAGAGAATAAGAGGTTTAAAAAAATAAAACTGAAATATTATTAAATATATGATATTCATTTTACATAATGGATGTACACGAGTGAATACACTATATAAAAAAAGTATGGTTTGAAATATTAAACATGTATTGTGGAACTGAAAATAGAGACAAAAAATCCTTACCTTAGATCTTTGGTTCACTCTAGGCATGCTCTTAACATCCATATTATGAAAATTAATTTTATTAAATATTTTATTAGGAACATTTTTTATATATATTTCACATTATATGACCCATTTATTTTAAAATATTATTAATTTATTATATTTTTTTCACTTATGTTGGTTACCTTTGGTTGATCGATAAAATTCATCCATAACTCTTTTTGTATATTTAATTTTTTCCATGGTTTTTTTAAAATAACTTATTAATATTTTATTTTTATTATTTTTTTATTTTATTATGAAATTAACATGAAATTCATAATATTCCATAGTATTTCCAAAATGGATTAAGAATAATCAATGTTCATTGATATTTTTATTTTTTGGTGGTTGAGTTTACTATAACAGTTAAATTTTAATGTCACATATATAATGTCCAATATTATATTTATAGAATTTTAATAGTTTCATAAAAAAAATTATACCTTTAAAATTTTTTTAAAGGCATATATATTATTCGATAATGGAAAATGAAATACACTATTTTTTTGAGGTGGTAGTCCTCATGTACACACAAACTTAAATTTAGTTTTACAAAGAATATGAGGGGTGTTTAAAAATCATATATATAATTTAAAATTATAAATAATTCCATAAATATTTTTTTATTAAATAAATCTTCTTATGCATATATTTAAGGAGGATATGAAAAATAGTACACATCATTGATGGATATAGTAGTCCGTACATACACATGACAACGTCTTCATTTTCTAGTGGTTTTGGAGGATGGTAGGAAAATGATATTCCATTATTATATTAAAATTTAATCATATTAATAAGACTTATTTTATCAAATATTATTTGTTATATATTATTTTAGGTTGTAAAATAAGAAATAATTAAGATAATTTTGTTGAGGACATTACCTCTCCTTTTTGATGTCCTCCCTTGGGTAACACATTAAGGCTCTTTAGCATAGACTACTGGAACTAGAAAGGATTATAAGACATGAGGAGATAGTGGATGACAGAATAAAGAAGAATATTTTTAGAGATAAAACTTTATAAAGGGTTGATGAATTTAGAGGAAGTGACTCCCCTTGTATGTGATGAAAATTGGAATTTTTTGTAATTTCTCTATAGTTCTCAATAGTGAAATGACATTATTCCAAGGTAAAAGGATCCAAATGTGGATAAAAATAAAGTGTGACTAGTTATGGTTTATAATAACGTCAACTAAAAATTTTATATAAAAATTTGAGTGATTTTATGATTTTTCTATTTAATTTTATCTTTTTACCAAAATTAATTTTTACCATAGTAACTCATTTTTAAGCCAAAAAATAATTATAATGAAAAAAATTACGTTTGTAAAATTTAGATAATTTGAATATTAGAATTTAAAATATTTTAAAAAATTAAAATAAAATATCTATTATCAAAAAATATATAATTTTTTATTTAATGGCCATAACATGTAAAACTCATTATTTATAAAAAACTATTTTTTTAAAACTAACAATTTATTCAAAAGATAAAATTATCAATGTTTCAAATTTTCATGAAATAAATATAATTATTATAAAAAGTAAAAAAATGGCATTTAGATAAATCGAAAACTAAATTTCACAAAAATAATAATTAATAAAAAAAATATAATTTTTTGGAAAATATTACCCCAGTCATTAAAATGTTAACTATTGATTTTATAAAGTAAACATAGAATTTTAAAATGGTTTTACATCTCAAATAAATATTTTGTCGATTAAAAATTTTAATGAATGTCTACACCTTGATTATGTAATGACTAAGTACCATATATTTTAATTATGGTAATAACAATTGTTTTTATTACACAACTATATAAATTATTTTATTATAATATCAAAAACTAATTTTAAGTAATTTTTAACAAAATGAATTCAAAAATGAAATTTATTTTTAGAAAATAATTTTTTTAAAAATTCTGAATTTAGCTAAAAAATATAATTTAAGGGTGATTTTATAGAAAATTACTTTTTAAATATGGAGTATTGTAAAAGTTATTTTTTCAAAATATTAATAAATTGAGTGTGAATATATTTGTTCATACATTGAAATATTACATACTATCATAGTTACCTAAAAGTGATCTACTTAATTTATAAAATAATTTTTAAATGAGTATTTTAAAAAAATTAAATTATTTATATCATTTCACATTAGTGTAATCAAATAAAAATAATAAAATGTTAATTTCTAATTGATTACAATATTTCTATTTGTTAATGATTTTATTCTTCATGAAATTTTAATATGTCAGGGATTTTTTTAGTTTGGTGTTTTGTTATTTTGGTGATGCGTGTAACTCAAGCTATTGAACATAGTGTTAATTATAAAAAAAATTCTCAGGTCACTAAATTATACTGAATTAAATAAATTTCTTCCTCATTATTTTAATTATTTCCTACTAATGAAAGTTGGTGACGGTATCCTTAACATATTCATCATTTGGGATATAACTTCTAATGTGGAATTTACACTACTCCTTTATGTCTTCTAAAGTTACTTGTCTTTCCTCACACAACATTAATCAATAATAAAATTGTATACCCATGTATGTATATTCCATAATCATATATTCTCTATAACATAATTTTCCCATGAATATTGGAATCTTAAAGACATTAAACCATACAGAAATCATATACTATTCCAAAAATTAAATATATCCTTAACACTTTAATGAAAATAACCACTGTTTAATTAATTCACACTCTAGTAAATATATATCATAATCCAAAAAATGAGATACATTTCTCTAGAAATATCATTTATGAATATATAAAAAATCACTATAAAATTCCAGCATTATCAATACTATCTAACATAACTTACCAACTTGAATAAACCCATTACCCCATATATTTATTGATACTTCAACAGTATGAATATTTGATATCTATGAGATATTAATCCCTAAATCATGTGTTCTTTAATATAAATACTAAAATATATAAACTTGTAATAAAATTATTCTTCAACAATATTGATCAAATTTAGTATACGTTTCCAAAATTTTAAAGAAATAATAATCGATAACAAACCTTATATATTTCAAATAATCTTGATAAATTTTACAATACACCAAAATATAATCAATAAACATCACTCACTAATGAAAATATCTAGAGTGTCACCATATAATATCTTTTAATATATCAACTTAACCACCCCAGGAATGACTAGGAAACTCACCTTTTCTATCATAACAAGCATATACTAATTTTCTCAACCATTTAATTATGATCTCATATTTAGTTATAAGTTATACTGGTTTTTAGATACATAACATTCTAAGTTTCATTTTCTTAATATTATTCATCTAAATAATAATAAAAATGTTATGATAATATTGAATATATAAATATGAAAAAATCAATATGAAAATGTCTTCTCCTATGATAACTTTGTTTTGATCATATAATACTTCTAGTTCATCCAATGACTCTCTGTATGCATTAATTTGTTATCCATGGTCACTTTTCTGTTAGGTTTTATATCATAATTAGATAAAACCATAGTCAAATCTTTTATAATGGTTCATTAAATTGAACCTTAATTACCCTTATCAAATTCCTCATGTTTGTCTATCTAGGTGTATAGTCTTAGTACCACCCATTCTGAACAAAGTTAAAATCAAGTTCAAGATTAATAATTATTTCCGTGGGTGATTAAAACTAGGAAAATTTATGCCACAACCTTATCCACTGGCTATTATCCAGATAGATCTTCAATTTCTAGGGAAAATAAGAAATATCTAAATTTTTAAAAAAATATGTTGATATCACAAACATAGACTTTTCTTTTCAATGTTCACTAATGTTCCATCATTATAATTTAAAAAATAACTAAACTAATACTCAAAGATATCTTAAGAATACTCTAAAAAAAATATAGTGACCCAAACCCACACTATCAATTTTACTTCTAAAGAAACCTTCTTTATAGACTGGCCATGATACATGGTGTTTTTAACCAAGCGAAACATACAAATTTTTCAACAATCCAAACATTACATGACACAAATAATCTTAAAATAATACAAATTTAAAGGTTTAGTTTAATTGAGTATCATCAACATATAAATATTATATTAAAATACATTTGATCATTTCTCCAAAATCTACCCACACAATATCCCATTCTAAACATAAATTAAGTTATAAACAAATTCATAACTTGAATAATGAATGTATAAGAAAACGGTTAGCTCAAATACTCAATATAGTAAAACTTATCAACATGTTTTCAAGTGTTAGGTCATAAACACATGAGTAATATTGAGAATTGTAGAAATAAATTATTTATAATAACATAGAACAACATGTGATGTACGTAAGTCATGATAAAAGTACTTTTAAACTCAAATAAACAATCATATTCCATGGAAAAACAATTTACAATCACGATACAATAACATGAGTCCTGGAGAATAACATAGGGTTAAGATTATGACATAAGAGTGTCATATAATCATAATCCTAATAATCATATGTCAAGTATACCAAAAAAATATTTTTCATCTAGTAGGCCTCGGATAACCACCCATGTACCTTTTTGAGATTGGGATTACCACCTGTGTAATCATTAGATTGTGACTAACTCATTTTTACCCCTTTTAGGCTTCATATAATCAAATTTTGTACCCATTTTCAAGGGATAATCCTATTGTATACCCTATTCCTTGAGAAATCATCTCATGTACACTATTTCTTTGGATAATCCACCTTTGTACCCTTTTATGGTCATGAGATATAAATATTAGCAATGCATTCAGGGGTGATATAATAATAAATAAATTAATTATCCATACATATGTGTTATACATGAAAAAATCATTAATCACCTCATTAAGAAATCATAGAAAGTAAAATGGGTTCCATAATATTTCTATACATCTTTGTCAATGATGATATAAATAATATAAATAGTTTATTTAAAAAATTGAATCACCCTAGAAATTAATTTTAAAAAAACATGTAAGGGTGATTCCTGAAAAAAAATTAAATCTAAATAAAACCTTTATAGTTAAAAAATAGAAGCAAAATCATAAAACTAATTTTAGAATATAATTTTATATTTACCATAAAATATGAATTTAAAATCACTCCAAGAAGTCATTTAATAAAAGGTGGAGTTAATTTTTTGAAAAATATTTTCTTTTAAAATAAACATTGAATAGAAGATCCATGAAAAGAGATAAAGATTTCAAAAGTGTAAAGATAAAACATCTCTAGAACTGTAAAATTTTTAATATAAACATCAATAATGTGTCATTGTAAAATACATATAGGACTGAAAATGGTGAATTTTGAACATTTTGGAAATGTTTATTTAAAACAAATATGTAATAATATAGCTTTGAAAACAAATAAATGATTTTTAAAGAGAATATAGAGTGGAAGATAAATTGATTGATTCTAATAGAATTTAAAATAATTAAATTATTTTAAAATACCTTAATTTAAATCCCAAATCCAAAAATAGATTAATCAAATAATACAATTGAAAACAAGAGAATGTATTATAAATTTCATATGATTGAACACATATTTTTATTTCAAAATAATATAGTAAAACGTTTTTTTTATAAAAGAAATTTAAATTTAATGAATAACTATTTGAAGTATGTGTGATTTTTTTCTAATTTTTGTCAACTTTTTGAGGATAAAATACATCAATGAAAGATGTTTCAGTTTAAAAATATCATTTTACAAAGATATAAAAGATAAAATATATTAGGAAATTATAAATAGAAAATTATATCAATCATAGAATAATGATTACTAAGGAATAACATTTTTACTAAAAATACATAAATTTTATTTAACCAAGTACCTTATGGATATCATAAATCTTGAAGAAAGAGACATGTTTACATAAAAAAATTACATTATGGGTGAAATCATGTAATGAACTAGCAGTTGGGAAGAATTTGGGAAACAATTTTTTACAAATCCACTGAAGTGGGTGGATTTTCGATGGTCAAAACATTAATGAACGAAAATTATCATGAAAATTACCTCCTAACACTATGTATTGAATCTTTCATGAGTGAAAATAACCTTCATTAAACATATGTCAGACCGAGAAGGTAACCTCCCCAAGTACAAACCTTCATGAAAGGTATCTTCAAAGTTATATAATTTTCATAATTAGACTTCTTAGATATAGAACTCTTATAAATACCTCACACCACCCCTCATATAAGGGGAAATAACATTTAGACTTTTTCCAGAGGATCTGAATTCATTAAAAGTCATCCTTAATTGGTAAAATGAGAGATGGATTCATACAGGATCCCATCTATTTCGAACAAAATATCATGAGATATTTAAACTAAAGGTCATGGTTTTAGATGAAATTTTTGATGATTCATGTCTTTCATGATAGAGGAAACCCACTAATTACTTCTAGAGCTTCAATAGATAATTATCCTTTTCAAAAACAACCCCATGGGATCCGAGACATTGCATCGAGGTAAGGACATCATGTTTTATGAAGACTACCCTTTCAAAAAAATCCAAAACCTTGTGAAAACCATAACTTCATGGAACCAAATACAAGGTCCTCTAAATATTTCTTCCATTTAATATACATTCCACCATGAAGTAAGTGTTCACAAAGGTCCAGTAAACACTCTAATCTGGTTTAATAATTCCCTAATATTTAACCAAAATGATATTATCAACCCTTATATTTTTCCTCTTTGATTCGGGTAGGGAATGAATAGTTTCATGACCTATTAATCATAATCATAGGAACCCTATTTCCTCTTAGATATAAGAATATAAAACCTATCATTAGGATCATCAGTTTCTACTTCACCATGGTAGTTTTTATGCCATGCACCCCCCATTGGGGAATGTGTTGTAGAAATATAAGACCTAAAGGTGGCATCATCAAGGTAAACTATCCCCATTACTATTATTGAATAATAGTTCTCTATCCTTCTCTCCTACTAAGAAATGGTCTCCCTGGGTGTAGGATCATCCCATGACTGATTTGAAAGATGTTAAATAGCACAGCTTTACATCTTAATTATAAAATGGTAAACTACATGATAGTGTCCTTTGCAAATGACATAAAAATTTATCATTACCTCTTGTAGTGAACATAATATTCCCTTAGTTTGACTAGTATGCATGAACCCTCACCTCCAAAACTATGTGATGAACATAATATAACCCTTTTTTGTTCATCATGGGATGACACCTCAGTTCTCAAAATTGTACGATAAACCTAAAATTAGAAAAACATATATGTTATAGACCCACCATACTTCACCTTAATGGGATGACACCTCCTTTACCACCATGAGATGAGACACCTATTATAGAAAAATCATGTGCCTTAGCCACAAACCATCATTACCCATCATGGGATGATCCTTATATACTAATAAACTCCCAAGTACAATCCACAAACAATCAAACACAATCATGTGATGAAATCCCAACACTAGGGATGAAACCCTAACACTAGGGAAGATCATATTACTATGTACCACACCTTCATGATATGAATACCCCAAAATAGGGAAATACATTTGTGTAATTCCCATAACTTCATGGTATGAAAATACCAAAACTTGGGTACTCCTAAACATAAACCCCACACATTTCCTCGTTATCACACATTCGTCGACTTGAGTATCCTTACCACATTTCATTAAAATACATGAACCGGTCCTATCACACAAACATAAATTATGTCATATAACTACGTTAGATTGGTCTCAGTCTCAAAAAAGGGTATGTAGGATTCCTCTATGTGTTTTAATCCTAAAATACTAACACATATGGGATACTTCTATGATGATCAATCGTGATATTCGAACACCACCATTAAATATTAAACACCGACCATTATATTGTGGAAAAAATTATGTTTAATTACCCCCCCTAGGGTATACTCAACACCACTTACTTGTCCCAAAAATATGTCAACCTTTAACCTATATGTGTCCACAATATGTTAATATTGTGACCTATCTATCCTCACATGACATTAAACCTATGATCGACCTATACCCAAAAGACATTAAACTTATCACCAAACATATTTATCCCCATAAAATGATAAACCAAGGAACAAAACCACTAAATATACAAGAACCACTAACCTATAAAGCATATATCGGATTCCTGAGTAATTGATCCATGTATTCCATGTGATCATAATGTATGTTTCCCCATTGAGAAAATTTGATTCTTTGAGTTATCCACCCATGATACCTTATATATGATACTCCCTCAGTATAAAACAAGGAGGACATTTACATAGGTCTAAAAAGACCAAGATTTTTTTACTATCATCATCAGGTCCAAACCGAATGCAACTTCCTTATTATGAATGAACATAGAATAATTAACCGATTTCCACTTCAAGATGGTACTTGGAATGAGACTCGTGAATATTCCTTAGATCAATGAGAGATATCCAAACTAGGTGATGAAACCCAAAGAGTAATCCACGGAAGAAAGATCCAACCTCACAAAATCATATTTCAATCATGGATCTAATGTCATCAATCATGGTGATGGAGGCCTCCCACATTTGGAAAGTAGGAATGTGATGTAGAACACCCCAGAGAGATCCATAACTAGTCTAAGGACACAAATCACTCTATAGGAGTAAAAGGAAATATAATCACCCCCACTATGTGTGGTCGTTGAATAATGTGTTTAAAATGGATAACTGAACATGCATATCTCATCTTGCAACTGGGTGAAGATGATGAACATTGGGAATCATCAGTTCTAAGTCATCATTGATATAGATCATAATCCTTACTTATGAGAGGATAAGTATTGTTGGTCATATTGGGAAATTCCATTATCAAACATGTAATAAATGTTTTCCTCATACATTATTCATGAATCATGTTGTGGTAAATTTTTTAGGGTCCACCACTACAAAAAAAAAGTGGGTGTATAAGAATTGATGGATCAATAATCACTCCAGACTACACTTCTACCACAATGGCTACTGGTAACACAACTATTGTGGGCCCTCACCTCATCTCTCCATCCAAGATCATCCATATAAGGGTGATCAATTCCCTCTTACACTGATACCAACAGGATTGGGTTGTCCCAACAAAGGATATTCCCTCATGGATCGTTATTATGTAGTTCCCCACCATCAATGCCACCTGAAGGGATGCATAGCTAGTAATATCTACAAATTACCATGGAAACATGTTTCAGGAATCATTCCCATGAATGATCTGAAAAATCCCTACCCTATGTCGAGGAGGCAGGGGATGCATTGGCTACACGTATTGCAACCCCACTATGGGGTCTCCAAGGAGGGTTCCCATTACTCAATGTCACAGACCACATCAATCATCCAAATGATAAAAAATAGGTTGATCATATATCTTCTCCATCTTTCCAAGGCCAAAACCCTTGGAGAATGCGCTATGGAGAATTTAACTAACCTTGTTCACAAGGAGACCTCTATGAAATCTATATTGTCCCCTTCCACTTATAATGTACCTCACACCTTCATAGACAGCAGAGAGTGGGGGAATATTATCCCCAGCATGGTATCATGATCATAGATTCCTATTAGGTATATTGGGTAAACTATCCCCACTTTATGGGCCAACATCACCTACTTCAAGCCACCACATGGATAATAATTTTACCTTTGAGGTCCTCCTTGTTAAAATGTTGGATAAAATGGAGGTACTCCTATTGATGAACATTTTCCCTACATCTATGAACCATCCTAGAGGATGAGGACAAAAACTATCCATCAGGGTCATACCCATAGTGATGGCTTCAAATTTCATGTAAGAAGCTTCTATATCCATTAGGGGATCACACATGGGGAAATACCACATAGACAGAGGTTGTGTCGGGGGAAACACCAAATAATAATCAATCTCATAGATTCTTAGAAGATGTAAGACTCACGAGAAGAACCTCCACCTCCACTATAAGATCTTAGGAAAAGGGCTTGTCAGGTGAGGATAACTGTCCCTAATACAGGGATCCAAAAAGTCCTTGAATCCCTTTATAAATACCTTTAAGTAAAGGAGGGATTGTCTCCATTTCATGGATTTTCTATTCATCCATCATTTCCACCATTTTATTCCCATCTCTCCACATTTGACATTAATATTAGAGATAGGTACATGTCTGTATTGGATCCATCTTATAGAGGAAATAATTTTACTGATCTATAAGGTAAGATATAAGATGACCATCATAATTAGCTAGAGGCTACAATCACCCCCTCATATATGGAAATTTTCTTGTAGAAATCTATGAATCAATAGTGAATTATATCATTTAAGGGTTAATTGGCCCACTTGACTCCACCTATATCCAAGTGTAAACAACATATTATGTCCTCATTTCAACCCCTCCAAAATTTTCATCCTTCACCAATTATAGCATAGGGATATAAAGAGAAAGATGACCCTTAAAATGATGGGTAGGAGGTGGAATTATTTTGAGAGATTCTAGACAAAGACCAACTACTTGTCTTGTTTTGGTTTACCGAAGAGCAACAATTAACCTTCCCAAAGTCCTTCACTAATGACCAGATTAAATTTATTCTCTATAATATTGGGGTGATATCCAACCAACACTAGGATCCCCAGTATATATATATCATGGGAGTGAGGATCACCTCAATGTTATTCATCAGTAATGTCAAAGCATCAAAATTACAACACCTTGAATAGCTCAATGCCCTAATTAATATGGAAAAGATAAAAACATAAATTGGACTTATGTTAATAGCCTCACCAAGCTCTATAAAGTCATATATGAAGTTTCTTCCTAAATTAATATTAGAGGAAGGGGTAGTATGTTTCCTTTGAATTTAGTCCCCTTTCACGACAATAGTAGAACCATCGATTTCACCTACCTATCAATGGAAGAGGCCCGTCATCCATCACTACCATGAATATATTCAAAAATAAATACTATTTTTAGTAGGTAATTTGATTTAACATCATAGAGAATGAAGAAGATCCACCATGATGTAGAACACATCATTAAGTAAACCTTCTGGTTGCTGCCTACACCTACCAATAGATATAGATATTAGGCCCTAGTAGTCTCCAGTGATGCAAGGAAACCTAGTTATTGATATATCAACATGGGGAATGGTATTTATAATCCCATAAACGAATCTGATACTACACCAAAAATGGAGGCGGATTCTTGGATTTCATCAATCCTCTATGTGCTTGAGGGGTATTAGAAGTTTACTAGAAAACTCATAACAAATAATTTTCCCAAATAAGGCAACACCTGAGGGGACTCCATCCCCTATTTAGTTATGTAGTCATTTTTACTTTTCCATGAACCCAAATTCATGATAGATATCTACATGCATCCAGTTAGGGTGGAGATAGGTGGCCATTGAAAATGAATAATGTATGAATCACTTATCATGATTGAGAATGTAATTTCTATCTTTCATATCATGGTTTCCTTACCTCATGATCTAGTGGGACAATCAAAGCACTCTTGAAAACCAATACTCATTAGGATGAAATAATATTCAATCTCACTATCAGCCTTGAGGCCTTAGAGACACAATAATCTACGATCATACAAAATATGAGTTGTATCTATAATGGGTGGACTAGATTCACCCACCTATAGATTTTAACAAGCTGAGCTTTATTTCAATAAATGTTATGTTTGACCCTTTGTATCATCTGGATCACTTTTATTTATGGAGTGGACTAATACTGGGAACCCTTGATAAAAAAGAATCCTACAATATTCATTTCTTTACCAAAAATATAGAGGGAACCTCTTTCTCTTGGTACAGTTAGTGGCCCCAAAATCTATTTTAGGCTAGGAAGATCTCAAAGATAGTTTCTATATCATTTCAGCACCACTATGCTCAAAACAAGAATCAATGACCTATTTCAATGAAAATAAAGGCCTGATGTGTATGTTTTTTATTTCACTTCCTGATGGAAATACCTCACTTAATTCCTCAATTTTTAGCTTTCCCCAGAGTAGTTATTGATAATGTTCATAGTGAATGTCTGTCATAAGCTACTTCCCACTCTCACATCCCTATGGTATCTAGGTATATTTTGGGAATTCACTAAAATTGATTAGAACATAGATTAATCCATGCATCATAATATGTAGAGCTTGTTCCCATTAAATATTCCATATTTGGTATGATAAACTGTTAAGGCAGAGGTAGCTGATGACATAGAAACTCAGGCCTTAGAGCCTACATGCCTTCAAGAACCTTATCCATATAGGCCTCACCGAGCACAAAATCACAATGAGAATGCTGCTCAAGCCCAATATCCAAGAAAGGACACGGGGTTTCTTTTTTAGAGTGGAAGAATAAGGTATACTCCTTCAAGAATGTTTTATTTCATGGGAACTTCATTTGTGCCTTGGAGAAGAACATCCTGAAGCTTTATGAATTTCACAGACCTCAAGAGGTTGACCGACTGGTCATAAAAACAATTATATATAACTCATAGTATATGGATTAACCATCAATGAGTGTTTCATCTTGATATATTATCTTTAGGACTAGGTACACCATGTCTAGGTCACGCTTGGAGAAACATCAATATTGGTAGAGCACATCTCTACAGATCCTGATAGTGATGACAAGAATACCAATTAATATAAGTTGGTTTCCAAATGAGGTATATAGATGTATAATTACAATCTTTCCTGTAAGATGGTATCTTGTTCCCAAAATATTATTCATGACCACTATATAAATAAACCCCCTCCTATGTTTGCTGTTTCCAGACCAACCACCTCATCGATAGTAAAAGAATCCTTGCCTTAAAGGAAAAAGTGAATGAATCATCGAAGCAATAAAATAACCCCCATCAGTGTTATTACCAATTTACACACATGATAATTTCTTTCCACATGATTTGGGGGGCACTGAGAATTCATCCAGTCCTATAATTTTGCACTTCTGAAGAACAAGGATATTCCTTGGTCAATTAAGTCACATTAGTATATCATTTCACAATATCTGATGACAAGAATCATGACATATCCCCTTAGCTACAGCCAATCATCTTCATCAAGGGAGGCCTAAGTATCATGATGCCAAACAGATTGTCTTCATCAATACTCCAACAATTATGGTTCATTCCATGAAGACCAAACAAAAAGAATTGTATAGGAAAAAACAAGGGGATCCCTCACCAGCTGCATCATCGGGGGAAACCCAAAACCTACTTAATCAGTTGACTATGAAGCTAAATCATAGAAGCATAGATCTCAATCACAAATTACCAATTCTTGACATCATCCATCTAGTTCTCAACCTAAGACATCTGACCAACAATAAGACCTATAAAGTGGAATCCAATCAATAGTTCCTCATCTGATAGTGGCTACAGAGCTGCAAGCTAAAGAGAAGATTTGGAGAGAAGAAATATGTCCCTATTTATAAAATATGATGTTTTGAAACATCTTTCTAGAATACTATCAAGAATCCATATTCTGGATGAACTCTACTTATAAAAAGAGATTCATGGAGCTCTCATTGAGGCTCTGAAGATCCCTATCTAGTTGTAGACTGAGGTAGCCTCTACCGAGGCCTTTCGAGAACATGAGGCTGAGTAGGAAGAGTGCCAAGAAAACATTTAATTCTCAAAAGAGGATGAGGGTGTAGTCATCCAGATACACATATTCCTATTTTATGTCAATTACTAGTTCATGGAAATGATGTCTATTACAACCTAGTAGACAATGGTTATAGTATCAATCTCATTCCTAACCAGCACACTCCATAAACAGGGGCTCACAGAAACAGATATGACCCCCTCAAACCAAACAATTATATTTCATGATAAGATCAATCAGATCCCATGTAGTATGATCTAGTTAGAGACCCAGTTTGGGAACATGGTCTTTAGAAAAAAATTCATGGTTTTTTCATAAGAAATTTCTCACAATTATTGTTTAGGAAGGCCCAAGAATCACCTAAATGTAGCATTCCCCACATCATATCATCAATACCTAAATTTATCCCTTAGTGGTTGAGTAGGGGTACTCCATGTGACGTTTTTTCCCTTCTATTCTCATGGATCCCACAAACTGGACATCCAAAAATACATAATAGAGGAAAAGAAACTACATACCGATGTGGTCAAATACATAAATCACCATAATTATTTGATAGCCACATTAGTGTTTCATTTGGGGGATTTAAAAGAAATCTTCAACATGAAAATCCACTTGGTGGGTCCAACAATCAATGACTTCTGGAACCATTTCTTTATCCCCATGAAAAAGGAATTCTCATAGATCAATTTATATTATTACACCATAAATGCATAGTTTAGGCTAGAAAATTATACAATTATCATGTTCTAGGAGGTTCTTTATTGAGACCCTATAATTTTACACATATCATTACATGATTTTAAGTAGAATTAAATACCAAATTACGTGCCAAGGGTTGTAAATTATAGTGTCTTGGAAGACTAGTTACATAAAACTGAAAACATGGGACTAAATAAAACAATTTTTTATTTATCATCCACTATGATATCATAACATCCTTTGGTACCTTAAATTTTCATAGGATAACTTGGGTATTAAATGAATAAAGGAATGAGCTAAAAATTCTATTGTAGAATTAATAATTAAAATAAAGCCTAGAACATTAGTTAGAAGGCATAACATAATGAATTAAAAAGGCATGGAACATTGTTAAACATAGGGAATCATAACATGGAATCGTAAAATCATGGATTCATAGTAAAGTGGAAGCATAATAAAACATGAATTTTTCAATATTCAAGGTCCATTTCTCATAAAATAGAATGACTCAAAGCTCATTGCACATAGAGGAGCACAAGTCAAGGATAAATAGCAAGATTATTGCACATAACATCTCATGATATGCAACATTAACAAATGTGTTGGAGCACTATCTGGGAGCACCCATCATAACATTTTCATGAATATTTTTTCCATATAAAAATCATACATGATAAATAAAACATAAACATAAAATTTATCCATGAAATTAATTAGGCATCATAATCCTGTCATAAAGAATAATAAATGACTGTATCATAAAAGTGTATATGAGAGAAAGGAACTAAATAATATATGGAGATTAATAAATTAAAATAGGTATATATCATGATTATTTATTTCAATCTTAAGTGATAACATGTAAAAATAATAATTAAGAAACATTATAATTAAAACCTTTTAATGTGGTTTAAGAATAATATTAAAGTGCATTTAAAGTAGGAAAGGGAATAATATTTTATATAAAACCAGAAGTAAACCATAAAATTTTTAATAATAAAAATTAGTGATTTTATAAAAATAATTATGGATTAAAAAAATTACATATTTCAATTTAAATTGGATAATAATTTTGTAAGTTCCTTTAAATTGGGCCTGCTTATCTGGAAGAATTGAATAGGGAACCTTTTAAAAACATGTGAATCCCAAAAAAGATGGATGAATGGATTTTGATACATGATTTTGGAATATATTCACATAATTTTGAATATTTGAAAATAATTAAATGATAATTTCATTTGGGTAAAAATATTGAAAGAGTAACCTGAAGGAGTAACGGAGGTTTGACTAGAATCCCTTACTTTTAGTCCTATACCGTTCTTCACTTGATCTTAATGTGATGGATAATAAAATTAGATTCAATAATTGATAAGTATGGATCCATATATAAATTTTTTTCACTTATTATAATTTTATTAATTTCTCTTATGTCCTTTTTGATGGGTTAATAGATTCTATTTCATCATTTGGGAGCATTGATTTGTTTGGTTTTCATGATCGGTTTACTTGTACACATGTCTGAAAGAGCGTATAAAGTGGGTGTAATTAAATAGAATTGAACATAAAATATATTAATTATACTATAGAGGTTAAATTGGACTTATATATCAATTTTATTTATGGAATCGGGATGAATCGTTAGATAAATAGTTAACGATAGTCGTTTGGGATTATTTTGGACGTTTTCGATCACAACAAACACATTTTATTTTATAAATTAATATCATGTGTAAAAAATGATTCCAAAACATTAAATAAGATATAATACATATATTATAATCTAGTTCAACCATAAAAATGGTTTCATGAATAGCCTTGAAGGTGGAATTGGTATATGAAATGATGTCACACATGAAGGTGGTAAATCGGCACCTCATAGACGATGTTTTCATTATTAAAATAAAAGAGATAGGAGAAGATATTTAATTTATAATTATTAAATAACCATGAAAAACTTCCATTATATATAGGATACTAGAGTTTTTATTTCACTTTGGAAATGGGAAGTGAAGATAAGATAAGAAAATAAATGATCTTGAAAATAAATTGAAAAAAACAAAAGAGGGTTTTACCTCTTGATTCCTTCTTCTTGAGAACCTCCTTAGGGGATTGGTTTTGGTTACTTTTTAAGACCAAAAGGTCTTGGACATGTGGAATGAGATTTTTAGTATATTTTATAAGAATTTGGATAAGGATCAAGGTTGTATAAGTGTAAGTTAAAGAGGTGGTGAGGGTGGAATTTGTAGTGGAGGAGAGGGGAGTTTTCTCATTATTTAATTCATTAGTTGATTATTTTGGATCCATACAATGAATATTTAGTTAATTATCAGGATATTTATTGTCTTAAATCTGGCTTATGGTGTTCTTAACCCACATTTGGAATGTAGGAATGTGATGTAGAACACCCCAAAGAGATCCATAACCAGCCTAAGGACACAAATCACTCTATAGGAGTAAAAGGAAAGTGAATCACCCCCACTATGTGTGGTCATTGAATAATGTGTTTAAAATGGATAACCTAACATACATATATCATCTCGCAACTGGGTGAAGATGATGAAAATTTGGAATCATCAGTTCTAAGTCATCATTGGTATGGATCTTTATCCTTCCCTATGAGAGGATAAGTAGTGTTGGTCATATTGGGAAATTCCATTATCAAAAATGTAATAAGTTATTTTACTTATACATTATTCATGAATCAAGTAGTGGTAAATTCTTGAGGGTCCACCACTACCAACAAAAGTGGGTATACAATAATTTATGGATCAATAATCACTCCAGACTACACTACTACCCCAATGGCTATTGGTACCAAAACTATTGGGGGCCCTCACCTCATCTCTCCATCCAATATCATCAATATAAGGGTGGTCAATTTTATCTTACCCTGATACCAATAGGATTGGATTGTCCCAAATAAGTATATGCCCTCCAGGATTTTGATTATGTAGTTCCCCACCGTCAATGCCACCCTAATGGCAACATAGCTTGAAATATCCACACATTACCATGAAAACTTGTTTCAGGAACCATTCCCATGAACAATCTAACAAATCCCTACCATATGTCGAGGAAGTAGGTGATCCATTGGCTACACGTATTGCAACCCCACTTAGGGGTCTCTAAGGAGGGTTCCCATTACACAATGTCACATACCACATCGATCATCACAAATGATTAAAAATAGGTTGATCAAATGTCTTCTTATTCTTTCCTAGGCCAAAACTCTTCGATAATGCGCTATGGAGAATTTAACTAACCTTGTTCACAAGGAGACCTCTATGAAAGCTCTATTTTCCCCTTCCACTACTAATGCACCTCCCACCTTCATAGACGGTAGAGTGTGGGGGAACATTATCCCCAGCTTGGTATCATGATCATAGATTCTTATTACGTATATTGGGTAAACTCTCCCCACTTTATGAGACAACATCACCCACTTGAAGCCACCATATAGATAAGATTTTTCCTTTGAGGTCCTCCTTGTGATAATGTTGCCTAAAATGGTGGTCCTCCTATTGATGAAAATTTTCCCTACATCTATGACCCCTCCTAGATGATGAGGAGAAAAACTTTCCATGGGGGTCATACCCATAGTGATGGTTTCAAATTTCATGTAAGAAGCTTCTATATCCATTAGGGGATCACACTTGGGAAAATACCACATAGACATAGGTTTTATCGGTGTAAACACCACATCATAATCAATCTAATAGACTCTTAGAAGATGTAAGACTCATGAGAAGAACCTCCACCTCCACTGTAAGATCTTAGGAAAAGGGCTTGTCATGTGAGGATAATCTTCCCTAATATAGGGATCTAAAAGATCCCTAAATCCCTTTATAAATACCTTTAAGTGGATTAGGGATTGTCTCCCTTTTATTGATTATCTATGCATCCATCATTTCCACCACTGGCTTCCCATCACTTCACTTCCAACATTACTATTAGAGAGAGGTATATGTCTGTATTGGAACCATCTTATAAAGGAAATCATTTTACTAATCCATAAGGTAAGATATATGATGACCATAATAATTAGCTAGAGGCTACAATCACCCCTTCTTATAAGGAAATTTTTCTTGTAGAAATCTATGAATCAAGAATGAATTATATCATTTAAGAGTTAATTGGTCCATTTGACTCCACCAATATCTAAGTGTAAACAATATATTATGTCTTCATTCCTAGCCTCCAAATTTTTCATCCTTCACCAGTTATAGAATAGGGATATCAAGAGAAAGATGTCCCTCAAAATGATGGGTAGGAGGTGGAATTATTTTGGGAGATTATATCCAAGGACTAGCTACCTGTCTTGTTTTTGTTTCCCGAAGTGCAGCAATTAACCTTCTCAGAGTACCTCACTAATCACCAGATAAAATTTATTCTCTATAATATTGAGGTGATATCCAACCAACACTAGGATCCCCATTATATATATCATGGGAGTGAGGATCACCTTGAGGTTATTCATCAGTAATGTTGAAGCATCAAAATTAAAACACCCTTAGTAGCTCAATGCCCTAATTAATATAGAAAAGTTAGGAACATAAATTGGACATATGTTAATAGCCTCACCATGCTCTATAAAATCGTATATTAAGTTTCTACCTAAATGAATATCAGAGGAAGGGGGTAGTATGTTTCCTTTGAATTTAGTCCCCTTTAATGAAAATAGTAGTACCATCAGGATCTCCTACCTATCAAGGGAAGAGGCCCATCAACCATCACTACCATGAATATCATAAAAAATAAATACTATTTTTATTAGGTAATTTGATTTAACATCACAGGGAATGAAGAAGATCCACCCTGATGTAGAACATATCATTAAGTAAACCTTCTGGTTGTTGCCCGCACCTAACAATAAATATAGATATTATGCCCCAGTAGTCTCCAGTGTTGCAATGACACCTAGTTGTTGATATATCAACATGGGGAGTGGTATTTATAATCCCATAAACTAATCTGAAAATACATCAGAAATGGAGGAAGATTCCAGTATTTCTTCCATCCTCTAAGAGCTTGAGGGATATAAGAAGTTTACTAGAAAACCCAAAACAAATAATTTCCCCAAATAAGGAAACACGTGAGGGGAATCCATCCTCTATTTAGTTGTGTAGTCAGTTTTACTATTCCATGAACCTTGATTCATGATAGATATCTAAATCCATCCAGTTAGGGTGGTGATGGGTGGCCATTGAAAATAACTAATGTATGAATCACTTATCATGCTTGATAATGTGATTTCTAGCCTTTATATAGTGTTTGCCTCACCTCATGATCTAGTGGGACAATCAAAGCACTGGTGAAAACCAATACTCATTAGGATGAAGTAATATCCACACTCAATATCTACCTTGAGTCCTTAGAGACACAATAATATATGATCATACAAAATAGAAGTTGTATCTGTAATGGGTGGACCATATTCACCCACCTCTAGAATTTACCAAGATGAGATTCATTTCAATAAATGTTATGTTTGACTTTTTATAGCATCTGAATCACTTTTCTTTATAGAGTGGCCTAATATTGGGAGAATCCCCTAATATTCATTTCTTTACCCAAAATATGGAGGGAACCACTTTATCCTAGTACATTTAGTGGACCCAAAATCCATTTTAGGCTAGGAAGATCTCATATATAGTTTCACTATCAGTTCAGCTCCACCATGCTCAAAACAAGAATCAATGACCTATTTGAATGAAAATAAAGGCCTGATGTGTATTTTTTTCACTTCCTGATGAAAATACCTCACTTCCTCAATTTTTAGCTTTCCCCGGAGTATTTATTGATAATGTGTAGGGTGAATGTCTGAGAAAAGCCAGTTCCCACTCTCATATCCCTATGGTATTTGGGTATATTTTTTGAATTCACTAAAAGTGATTAGCACAAAGAATAATCCATGCATCATAATACGTATAGGTTGTTCCCAGTAAATATTCCATATTTGGTATGATAAACAATTAAGGTAGAGGTAGCAGATGCCATAGAAACTCAGGCCTTAGAGACTGTGTGCCTTTAATAACCTTATCCATATAGGCCTCACCGAACACAAAATGACAATGAGGATGTTGCCCAAGCCCACTATCCAAGAAAGGTCATGGGGTTCCTTTTTCTGAGTGGAAGAATAAGGTATAATCCTTCAAGGATGTTCTGTTTTATGGTTACTTCATTTGTTCCTTGGAAAAGAACATCCTGAAGCTTTAAGAATTTCAGAGACCTCAAGAGGCTGACCTGACTTGTCGTACTAAATACTATATATAACTCATAGTCTACTGATTAAAAATTAATGAGTGTTTAATATTGATATATTATCTTCAGTAATAGGTACACCATGCCCATTTTACGCTTGTAGAAACATTAATATAGGTAGAATACATCTCTATGGATCCTGATAGTGATGACGAGAATACCAATTAATAGAACATGGTTTCCAAATGAGGTATATAGATGTATAATGACTAGCTTGCATGTAAGATGGTATCTTGTGCCCATAATATTATTCATGCCCACTAAATAAATAAAACACCTCTTATGTTTGTCATTCCCATACCAACCACCTCATCGATAGTAAAATAATCCATTACTGGAAGGAATAGGTGTATAAATCATTGAAGAAATCAAAGACCCCTCATCAGTGTTGTTTCCAATTTACACACTTGATGATTTCTTTCCAAAATATTTGAGGGCACTGAGAATTCATCCATTCCTATAATTTTCAACTTCTGATGAACAAGGATATTCATTGGTCAATTAAGCCACATTAGTATGTCATTTCACAATATCCCATGACAAGAAGCATGATGTATCCCCTTAAGTATATCTAACCATCTTCCTCGCGAGAGGCCTAAGAATCATGATGTCAAACAGAGTGTCTTGATCAATGCTCCAAAAAATATGGTTCATTCCATAAAGACCACACAATAAGACTTGTATAGAAAAAAACAAGTGGAGCCCACACCGGCTGCATCATCGGTGTAAACCCAAAACCTACTTAATCAGTTGACCATGAACTTCAATCATATAGGCATAGATCTCAGTCACAACAAGCCAATTCTTGATATGATCTATCTAGTTCTCAACCTAAGAAATCTGACCAACAATAATACCTATAAAGTGGAATCTAATCTATAGTTTCTTATCTGACAGTGTCCATAGAGCTGTAATCTAAAGAGAAGATTTTGGAGAGAAGACATATGTCCCTCTCCATAAAATATGACGTTCTGAAACATATTTCTAGAATACTAGCAAGAATCCCTATTCTGGATGAACTCTACCAATAAAAAAATATTCATGGGGCTCTCCTTGAGGCTCTGAAGATAACTATATAGTTTTAGACTGAGGTAGCCTCTACAAAGGCCTATCAAGTATATGAATCTGAGTAGGAAGTTTGACAAGACACCATTTACTTCTCAAAATAGGATGAGGGTACAATCATCCAGATACATATACCAATTTTCTGTCAATTACTATTTCACGGAAAGGATATCTATTACAACCTAATAGACAATGGTTATAGTATCAATCTTATCCTAACCCACACACTCTATAAACAGGGGCTCATATAAACATGTATGACCCCCTCAAACCAAAAAAATTCTAGTGTATGATAAGATCAATCAGAACCCATGAGGTATGATCTAGTTAGAGACCCAGTTTGGGTACATGGTTTTTAAACCCATGTTCATGGTTTTTTCATAGGAAATTTCTTACAATTATTGGTAAAAAAGGCCCAAGATTCACCTATATGTAGCATTCCACACACCATATCTTCAATACCTAAATTTATCCCTCCATGGTTGAGTATAGGTACTCCTTGGGACATTTATTCCTTTCTATTATCATGGATCCCACGACCTAGACATCACCAAATACTAAATGTAGGAAAATAAACTACATTCTATGTGGTCAAAGACATCAATCACCCTAATTATTTGATAGCAACATTAGTGTATCATTTGGGGATTTGAAAGAAATCCTCATCATGACAATCCACTTGGTGGATCCAATGATCAATGACATTTGGAACCACTTATTTATCCCTAGGAAAAAGGAATTATCATAGATCAATTTATATTATTACACCATATAAGCATAGTTTAGGCCAGAAAATTATGCTATTATCATGTTCTAGGAGGTTCTTTATTGAGACCCTAGAATTTTACACATATCATTACATGATTTTAATCATAATTAAATAAAAAATTACGTGCCAAGGATTTTAAATTATAGTGTCTTGGAAGACAAGTTACATAAAACTGAAAAAATTGGACTAAATAAAACATTTTATTATTTATCATCCACTATAAGATCATATCATCCTTTGGGACCATAAATATTAATAGGATAACATGGGTATAAAATTAAAAAAGGTATGTTCTAAAAATCCTAGTATGGTAATAATAATTAAAATAAATCTTAGCACATGAATTAGAAGGCATAACATAATGATTTAAAAAGGAATGGAACATGATTAAACATAGGGAATCATTACATGGAATCATAAAATCATGGATTCATATTAAAGTGGAAGAAACATAAAACATGAAATTTTCAAGATTCAAGGATCATTTCTCATAAGAGTGCATGATTCAAAGATCATTTCACATATAGAAGCACGAGTCATGGATAACTAGAAAGATTATGGCACATAACATCTCATGAGATGTAACATTAACAAATGCATTGGAGCACTATATGTGAGCACCCATCATAACATTTTCATGAATAGGATTTCCATATAAAAATCATACATGATAAATCAAACATAAACATAAGATTTATCCATGGAATTAATTAGGCATCACAATCATGTCATAAAGCATAATAAATGACCATATTATAACAATGTATATGAGAGAAAGGAACTAAATCATATATGGACATTAATAAATTAAATTTGGAATATGTCATGATTATTTATGTAAAACCTAAGTGATAACATGTAAAAATAATAATTAAGAAAAATTATAATTAAAACATTTTAATTTGGTTTAAGAAAAATATTAAAGTGCCTTTAAAGTAGAAAAGGGAATAATATTTTATATAAAACATGAAGAAAACCATGAATGTTATAATAATAAAAATTAGTGATTTTATAATAATAATTGTGTATTAAAAAAGTTACATATCGAAATTTAAATTGGATAATAATTTGGGATGTTCTTATAAATGGGGTTTACTTATCGGGAAGAATTGAATTGGTAACCTTTTAAAAACATGTATATCCCAAAAAAGATGGATGAATGGATTTTGATACATGATTTTAGAATATATTCAGATAATTTTGAATATTTAAAAAAATTAAATGATAATTTCATTTGGGTAAAAATATTGAAAGAGTAACCCGATGGAATAATGGAGGTTTGGCTAGAATCCCTTACTTTTAGTCCTATAGTTTTCTTCACTTGATCTTAATGTCCTGGATAATAAAATTAGATTCAATAATGTCTAATTATAGATCCATTTATAAATTGTTTTTTCTTTATTTTAAATTTATTAATTTCTGTTATGATCTTCTTATAGGTTAATAGATTCAATTTCATCATTTGGGAGCACTCATTTCCTTTGTTTTCATGATTGGTTTACTTGTACACATGTCTGAAAGGGCGTATAAAATGAGGGTAATTAAATATAATTGAACTTATAATATATTAATTATACTATAGAGGTTATATTGGTCTTATATATCATTTTTCTTTATGGAATCAGGATGAATCATTAGACTAATAATTAATGATAATCATTTGAGATTATTTTGGAGGTTTTCGATCACAACGAATTCATTTTTTTTATAAATTAATATCATGTGTAAAAAATGATTCCAGAACATTAAATAAGATATAATACATATATTATAATTTGTTTCAACCATAGAAAAAGTTTCATGACCAGCCTTAAAGGTGGAATTGGTAGATGAAATCACGTCACACACGAAGGTGTTAAATAGGCACCTCACAGACGATGTTTTCATTATTAAAATAAAAGAGAGAGGAGAAGAGATTTGATGCATAATTATTACATAAACAAGGTAAAATTCCATTATATATAGGATTATAGAGTTTTTAGTCCACTTATGGAATGAGAAGTGAGGATAATATAAGAAAATAATTGATCTTGAAAATAAATAGAAAGAAAAAAGAAGAGGGTTTTACCACTTCATTCCTTCTTCTTTAGAACCTCCTTAGGGGATTGGTTTTGGTTATTTTTTAAGACCAAAAGTTCTTGGACATCGGGAGTGGGAAGACTAGAAAATTACTCGAGAAACACTTTAGTGAATTCCCTCACAATAGACATGTCATCAACGATGGTTGCCTCCATAGACTCAATCATCTAAGCCAGATACGTGTTCTCATAGGGTAGTAATATCAACGTTTGAGATGATGGTGCTAAAGAAGATTCGTCTACTTCCTTGAAATTGTATAGAATCGGGGGTCGATTCTCTATATGAAGAGTGATTTCCCTCTCACTGAAATTCATGTTGTCTCTATATATGGAAAGCCAATCCTTGACAATAATTGAATCCAATTCCACCAGAGTGAGTATGATGTGGTTCGCCAAGAATTTCAATCCACTGATTATGATAGGGGAGGAGTTATATTCATGAGATTCAATGATTACCCCATTTTTCATACTCACCGACATTAGTACATCCATGATTTGTGGTGGTGTTAGGATTTTTATACAAAACTTTTGGGATATAAAATAATTTATATAATCATAATAAAAAATCATATTCGCTATTCCTGAATGAATAACTGGTGTACCTATCACCACTTCACTTTTGCAGTTCACTTTGGCGGTAGTGATGGAAAAAGCACACCCATGCTTCCTTAGAGGTTTTCGGTTTCCTCCAAAAACCCTTGTCTAAGGGAACTGATTTGAAAAGAGTCATGGTTCTTTGTAGTTGAAGAAATAAACGATGAATTGAGGTTCGAATGGGGTGTTCCCCTCCTTTGTCACAACTATGTATTTTTCTTGTCGGAAGTTAATAGCTAGGTTCCCTTCTCTTCCACACCTAAAGTATTTCCTCATCCCCTTCATTCCATTTTCGGGGTGCTTGTTTCCACACCTTGGGCAAGTGGGGTGTTGGATTTTATTTTCACCATCTGATTTATCCATCGAACTGCCGGAATTGAAGTCCACCTTATGATTATTATACCTATGATACCCCTTAGATTATCTAATATTTATTTCAACCTTGAGGGCACATCGGAAAATTTTCTCATAGCTATTGAAGTCACGGATAGCCATGGCTTTCCGCATGTCGGGTTTCAGCCCACCAAAGAAGCGGTTAATCTTGTATTCGGGGGTAAGAGCCATGCTGGAGGCGTATCGTGCAGGCCTTGGGTATTTTTTCACATACGCTCCATAGATTTGTCATATTTTTTCATGAGGTTAAAGAAGTCCCTTTCCATCTCAAGCATGAGTATAGAATCCCTCCTTTTTATTAAATAACTTTTCATTACATTTTACAAATAGAGGATCTTTAATGTATAGTGTCTTGGAAATCAGAAACATAATAAAGGAAAACAACATAAAACATTCTTCTAAAAAACTCATAAGGATTAATAATTGGTTTATCCTATATAAAATTACTGAATCTCATATCCTGGAGACATACATCAAAGGAAAGGGTGAGCAGAAGGCTCAGTAAGGAAAACAAGTGAAACAACTAACATGTGATCTTGAGAAATATTAATAGGAACATGATAGAAGTCATAAAGGCATGAGAAATGGAAGAATAAGAATATCATAATAAAAATAAATCGAATCATAATGTGAATATGCGGCTACAACATTTCATTTAGACATTCATGAACCTATAACCATGGTTTATCCCTGAGGTTTCATAAAAATTACAAAGGTTATTCACCAAGGTATCGTGAAACTATCATCTTTAGAGATTATTTATTTACCCAATGTATTGGAGTGATATCAGGGAGTTGACATAATTTGTATTTAATTACATGTGATCCACATAGATCATAATAAAACATTTCATAAATAACCCATAGATAATAAAATAATTGGGTTTCATTTCAAAATTTTGATGTTTTAAAAGTTCTTAAAAATAAGATCATTACATCATTTATAACCCATGGAAAGGGAGTGATAGTTATTTGTATGTACATTATAGAACAAAATATATAATTTTTATATATTTATGAACACCCATAGAAACTAAATAGGTCTAGGTATTCTCATAAATAAATAAGACAATTTCTTGAGGGAGAGAGATAGAAATTTTGAGACGAAATATCTACAGCATAACCGCTATATAACATGGTTTTAGAAAATAATAAAAAGAGAGGGTACAAGGGTAAAAAACTCATAAATAACTCATATTACAATATAAATACAGAATATCATGGAGATAATAACATGGTATGGATATTCTAATGACATACCACAAGAAAAGGAAACTTGAAATGAAAGAGAAGATGTGATTTCTTTTATGAGAAATTCAGCAGCCTAACGGCGTCACTTAAAATTTATGAAAACAAATTGATGAGAGTGGAAAGGGTCTATCAACAATTATACATGAAATGGAAAATAATGAGAAAATATTATAACATACCCTCAACATAAAAATATGGAAACTAGAAGACACATCATAAAGGATGTCATGACTTAAAAGAGGAGGGTGAAAGGATCCCTTACCATGAAGTGTAACTTCTAAAGCATGAAGTTCGGGAACTTGGGAGGATTGAGGGAACCTTGGGAGGACTCCTTGGGAGCTAAGTATACCAGAACTTCATTGAGGATGATTTTGGAATGAAATTAATGAGGTAAATGGCTTTGTATTTATAGAAAATTGGGTGAATAAATTATTAAATTCCAAGGGACACCTCATCGGTGGTATTTGTAAAACCATGGGCATGGCCATGGTATTGGACAATTGGGACACATCATCGCATATATCACTATTAATTAGTCGACCCAAAATCTTACACCACTATTACATCATTAATGGTGTCATTAAACACCAGAAACTCAAAACTGCAATTTTACTTTTCACCGAAAATTCAACTATTTCAGAAAAATCCCAAAAATTCACCCAAACCTAATATCGACTCTATGAATTAAAAAATCAAGTCTATTTTATGAAAATAATTTTATAAATCTTTTTAGTTTAATTTTTAAATAAAATCATTATTTATTCCAAAAATACAACTTTAAAAATATAACTTATTTTGTAACACCTTAAAAAAGTAATCAATGTCCTATAAAAATATCGTAAACCCATAATACAATAAAGTAACAATTTATGATTAATTTTTATGAAAATAAATTTCCATTTTAAATTATTAAATTAATTATAAAATTGTAAATAAAATATTTAAGGCATACAAAAATTCCAAAACTTAAACTATGATCATTTTTCACTTTTAAGATGTCTAAAATGTATTTATACATCCATGTGTGAATTTCCTATTTTTTTGGTCAAATTACTATTAATTACTATTCATTACTATTCATAAGGGTATGTTACTATTCCAACTTTACTATTCACTAAAAACCAAGTTGATCTTATTAGACTCTAAATTTCTCACTGATCATAACTGTAGAAGACCATTTTTTGAAAATCATTTCACATTATTAATTATTTAATGAATACAAAAACCTTTAAAAATACCCCTTTTTCCTAAATTCATAAATAAGACACATCATACATTTATCCGGATATTTGAAATTCACAAACTTTTCCATAAGAAGAAATAACAATTTTATTTATATAAAAGGATTACACAAAGCAGCTAAGGTCTCGTTATATAGCCCCTTATAACACCAACATATGACCTATGTGTAAGGTGTGCTATGGTGATAGAATATGGGGGAGGCTCAGACAACATTTCCCGAGTGGTGATTTCTATCAGCTTGAACTTCTCCCTTAAGTGATTTCGTTCAAGCTTTATATGTTGAAATTTGGATTGGGCTTGGTCCAGAGAAAAGCCCAATGATGCTACCTTCTTCCCATGCTCTGACAGATGGGATTCATGTGGATCAATTCTACTGGATGAGTCCATTAAATCTTATTTCTGAATTAATTAACCAAGATAACCATATTTATAAAAACAAAATGATAATTTTATAGTCTCCAATGGTCATATTGACCAATGATCATATGACATTTGAAACCCAACGGTCTCATTTTATTTATTCCCACCTAATTAATTAAAGGATATATTTTTGCTGAGTATAAAATAAAATATCACAGGAAATAAGGAAACAAATATAATTAAAAAGTTCGGGTTGTTACACTGAGGGTGAAAGGAAAATATTTATCAAAAATTATTTTCTGGAAATCCTCCATTCCAATGTCTTAATATCCTTGTTAGGCTTCATATTTTTTATCAATATATACCATTTATAGAATTCACCATCCATACGATAAGAATTTAGAAGAACATTCTCTTGTTCGGAACATTGAAGGATGGAGAAGATCTTTTCATTGGAGTTGATCCATTGTCTAGCAATTGAGGGATCAGAAGATCCATTAAAATTAGGAGGCCTTTGTCTCAGGTTGATAGTTACTTATTCTTTATTGGGGGTGAATTTTCCTCCTAATACATTTTTTTATTCAAATATTGAGTTAACTAAGAGAGTATTAGGGCAAAGTTCCTGATTCCTACTCCCATCAGATTGGGCATCTCATTAGAACAGTTATCACATTGATCTTCACATCAGTTGTTAGCCTAAGTCCTCCTATTACTGGCCATTGTCTATAATAAAAGGAAGTTAGGGGTAACACATAAAGGGTACTCCAAGGACAAAACAGATAACTTATAAATCACTTTTATTTCCTTAACTTATGAATCTATAGGCTTCAATCTATGTTATCCATGATCTACTTTGTAAAATATATTCTTTGGGGATTTGTTTTTAAATTCTATTAATAATGGTTCATACTAAGCTTGTGGATTTACCAAAGCATATCCCTCAGGAGTGTCGTAACCAAGAGTGCAGCAAATGCATATTGTCATGTACCAAGATACCCCTGGTCAAGCCCTAAACTCCTTGTCGGAGTTTTCACTCATAGGTACATCAGTTCCAGAGCCGCCTGTACCTGCTCGTATCCATACAAGGTTGTATTTTATTGATAAATCACTTATTAAACACTCACCAAAATTTAGGGATGTTTTTATTATACTTAGTCTTGTCTCTAAGTATTCACTTGGGTTTTCTATTCCTAATCCAAAAAATAACTAACCCTATCCTCAAATACCAACTATAACAACCCTTCTCTTTATTACACACCTAAACATGATTTATTATATAAAATATTCAATTGATACAACAAGTAAGATCAATAGTTCTAGTGTTTTTTGGTATTAGTAACATTATAGAACAACTTAAAATATAAAACATATTACATCTTTATTGAAAAATTCATTTACATAACCACAACATTCCCTCCTACTTAGAATTGCATTAACCTGAGGACATACATGTGAAAAGGATAATTTATAAATCCCATTAAGGGAGTAAAAAAGTCATAACATGAATAATAAAATACATGTTATAAAATATTCATATCAACATATCATAAAAGAAACATGAACATAAAGTCATGATATAACATGATTATCATAACATGGAAATGTAGCAACAACACTTAACATGGAATTAGCATGATCCAAGGCTCATTGTACAAGGACAATGAGTAAACCCTTGTTGAACTTAAATTAGAATTAGTAAACCATCATTGCACATGATGTGTCAGGACACTAATCTTTACCCAATGTATTGTATTGCTATCAGGGCACACCCTTCTTAATCATTTCATTTCATGCATAAGTGTGCCACATGGATCATACAATATAGAATCATTAAATATCATCATTTTTCCATGATAAAGGAATGTTGAATTCATAAATGAAACTCCATAATCAAAAATTACATGTTCATAAATTTTAGTACCATTTATAGAGAACTAATGCTGGTATTCATGACATAATGACTTTGGCTCAGTAAATAACGGTACAATTTCTGCATCATAATAGTGTAAAAAATAATTCTTAAAAATAGTTGATGAGATAGAAAGTGGTGTCTCATTATATGTACTTAAAATGGAAAGTAATGGGTTCATGTAGTTACATTTCCAAACATAAGTAATGGAATTATATATTCATAATACAAAATAATTGCTTGAATGTAAATAAGGAGAGAGAAATTCCTTACAGAACTTCGGTATGCTAACAGGTGTACATGGGAGGAATTAATGAGATATAAAGTGGGTCTATCATCATTAAAACATAAAGAGGGTAGTATGGGGAGGTTTGAAACTATACACCAAAATTTACAATTGAAAATCAAAGGACATAACAATATTAAGAAACATGGATATAATGAGAAATGAAGGAATCCTTTACTGAATTTCGGCATGGTAATAGGTGTACGTGGGAGACATTAATGATAGAGGAAGGGGTATATCATCATTAAAACATAATGGGGGTAGTATAGGGGAGGTGAAAAATCAGACCCCATAATTTTTAATTTAAATAACAAGGGTATAGAAACATAAAGAAACTTGGACAAAAATGAGAGAGGATGAAATCCCTTGTAAAATTTTGGCATCATAACGGGTGTACATAGGAGAAATTAATGATAGAGAAAGGTATATATCATCATTAAAACATTATAAGATAAGTATAGGAGAGGTTTCAAATCATACCCCAACTTTTGTAATTGAAAATACAAGTGTATATCAAGATAATGAAACGTGGATAAAAATAAGAAAGGAAGTAATCCCTTACTTGGAAGTGTGATCCCAAAGGCTTCGGGGATTGAGAGAGGCTTATTTGGGGCTTGGGTCACCTTGGGAGGATTATAGAGAGATGGGGGAATGGTAAGATCAATATCCAAAGTATTTGAGTGAGGAGGAAGTGGGGTATTGGGTGTCTTTATATAGGAAAGGAGAGGGAAATCTTTATTATATAGGTTTGGGTCCCCACAAATTAAACAAATCCAAACCACAAATCAGCTCATAGTTTTTTACAAAGGGTAGTGGAAAAAAATATTTTATAAGGCCAATGGAAAAACATCTTAAAATAATTGGGCTGCTTATATGGAGGTAAGTCACAATCCCAAGGAAATCAATTTAAAAGGTAAAATGTTTTATAAGTCTTGAAGGATCCACTAAAGCATTGTAAAATAAATAAAACAATTAAACTTACATTATTTTAATGGTAAAACATATATTGGCCGAAAATAATGTTTATATTATTTTATTACATCACTATTGATTCATTATGATGACATAAAACACATTATATATTTAAACGATATTTAATTTTTACCCAAAAATTGGACTGGCTTTAGAAATTTTGAAAAAATAACCATTGGATAATTTCGATGTCCTAATTAAAAAAATAATATTCATTTAATCTAAATAATTTTTTAAATTTGTGAATTTTTACTTTTAAAATATAAACTATCATTTATCAAAATTTCATGGGTTTTCACAAAAATATATTTTTAACGTTAATAAAAATCAAAATCGTATTCATAATAAGTATATGGTCATTTATATTATATAAAAATTAATTTATTAACAATATTTAATTTAAATATTTTTTAATTAAAAAATACATTAATTCATCAAAATAGATTTCTTAATTTAATATTAAATTAAAATTCTATTTGTGCTTTAAAAACTATTTACAAAGTAACAATAACAAAATGAATGTATATTATTTATTATATTAAAAAATAATGTACATAATCATAGTGATAAGGTCTTGTTACATAACCCCTTATAACACCCGCATAAGACCGAAGGGTAAGGTGTGCGACGGTGATAGACTCTTGGGGTGGCTCGGATAACATTGCTCGGGTGGTAATCTCTATCAACTTCCACTTCTCCCGTAGGTGTTTCCATCTGAGCTTAACGTGTTGAATATCAGCTTGGGTTTGGTCAAGAGCGAATACCAATGATTCCACCTCCTTTCTAAGATCAAAAAATGGGCTTCATATGGGCAAAGTCTATTATATGAGGCCATCGCTTCCTATGTCTGAGTAAATTGGATTTGTTAAAGCCCTATATTTATACTAATCTTGTGATCACTATTCAACAACTATATTAGCAATGGTTGTAGTTCTTAATTGTATTTTAAAAATACAAAATCATAAAACCAAATAACTGCATACTTTATACAACCATTTCAAATATTAATAAATTTAATTATATAAAGTGTAATTTCCAATATTAAATGATTGGGTCGTTACACTCAGCCTAGCTGATATACAATGGGAAAAAAATCCAAATAAAAAACCTTTGATCTGTAGGTAAAGGACATTGATAAAAAATTCCTACTACATTCAATGTCAGAATATCTCTAATTGCGTCCATGCATCCCAAACATCCTATAGGATCCATACCCATGGAATCCACACCCAAATTGATAATACCAGGAACCCATCCTATGATAGTCCTTTCAACAAAGATACTATTCTAAGTCATCCCATACCATGTCATTATAACCAGACCTTTTATCATACTTTGAACCCTTAAATATATGTTCCCATTTTCAAAGAGGAGTATTACCAACCCCAAACCTTTAGTCTCAAATCTATCTCATGTATCATAACCATAGTACACAAAGCGTCAGTCTACCCATAACCCATATCTATAAAAGCAATCATTCATGTAGCATCTGTTCGAAATATTTACCCTATATCTAGAGCATTAGTCCATCATCCATACCAATTAGTAAACCATAAATTCCTTGAGCCTCATTCTGGTGTACTATCACCAATGTATGCTATCAGTGTCTAGAGCCTCAGTCTGATACCCTCTCATTAGTATAATTTCAATTCTTGGAACCTCACTCAAGGAACCATAACATTGGTGGGATGAAGAGCATTAGTATAGACAAAACCCAAGGATAAAGAGCCTCTTCCCAACATCCATTATCAAATGGAATACTTTTAATTACCAGAACCTCAGTCTAGCACACGATCCATGAAGTATACTATCTGTGTATAGATCCTCAGTTTGAAACAATCTGATTAGTATAATCCATGTGACCAAAACATTAGTCCCTCACCAAACAACATATATGTGGAGTCACATTCACTATACTCAACTATATGACATAGTGTGTTTGGGAACTCATTCCAGTACTCATACCCCAAACAAACTATCAATACCGATCCAGAACCTCAGTCTAGAAATGTAAATCAGGGATATCTGAAACCATACCTATGGATCATCTATCCATCTCTATATTCCATCACATACCTTACCAAACAACCAATTTCCAGTATCATGGAAACACAACCATATTAAATTTACCCATGGGAGTAATCCATGTCTCAAACTCAACGAACTAAAAAATAATAACAATTTTTCATAGGCCCATCTTGGCCAATAACATCTCATCCCCATTGTCTCCCACATCATCCTGGGTCCCAAGGAAACCCCATAATCTAACTACACAATCACACATAACCACTCAGGGTCATTGTATCTAGAGGGCCCACACATTGCCCTTTGGGTCCACACATAGACAGAGGCATCCTGATTAGATCCACAGAACTAGCACTCAAGCAAAGGAATAATCCCTAAACCCTAGTATCCACCACACTCTTGAGCCAAGATAGAACCCATGAAACTTCCTCAAGCGACACTCAATGGACTTCAACCGATCCATGATCCATGACATTCCCCCAAGGAATCTAAAATAAATCTCATTCCACGGAGTCATTATCCACCATCAAGCATGACATACAATTATCATTTAACTAGAAACTTTCCCTCCAATGGAATCATTAAGTGTACCTCATACTCAACTAATCACCATAAAAATACTCTACCATAACCACAATCTTATGGTGTCAACCTATCTCTTAAGGATCCATCCACCTTGATCCTCAAATGTAGGATCTAAACCTCAACTGCTCTTACCTTGAGTCACAAGTCTCGATACACAAGGAAAAAATATAATCCTATAGATACTACTCAAGTCCAATATTAAGGTATTCATCCAATAAATATCATTAAAAACACCATGGTACACTCATTCCAGATCCAATACAGTGATCAAAACCCTTACCCAAGTATCCTATCTCAAAACCCAACACACTAAATGATTTTGAATCCAAATCTCAAGGAAATATTCCCTCTGAAATAAAATTGTCCATAACACCATTTAGATGACCACTATATATCTAAAGTATCCCACCTTTGCGATCTACGTGGAAAATCACTCAACATATATTACTCACATTCCCAATTCTAACATATAGGGCAAAAAATACCAAGAAATTCTAAGCTGGAAAATATATATGGCGTGTACTTCATAGTACACAACATGTACCCAAATCTCTTCTCCTGGCCATGTACTTTTACATGGCTAGAGAAACATGGGGTTTTCCTATGTTATACTACACAATGTGTAGTTTCTAAAAACCATCTTCTCGTGTTATTTTCCACATGATCGGATACATGACCATGTTCCACTACAAGGTGTGTACTTATATGACATGTGCTTCTAAAAAGTACATATTCTTCAAACTAAAAGAACACAAGGAGTGTGTTCATAGAACCACACACCGTGTTTCGGGATTTCTGAATTGGAAATCACTACAACTCCCCTGAAACCTTTGTTTTTTCCCAAAAATCACAGATCAATCCCCATGGGGTCAATAGTAGTCATAATAATGCATTACAACATAAAAATAACCAATATATGGGAATATTTGCATAAAACTGACAACCGGGCCTACTGCTTGGCATAAACACCGATGCGTTGGGTTCAAATCCTCTCTCGGAAGCTATTGCACCTCTATCTGGTCCCTACCTATGCCAAGGATAATTTCTGGTTGTGTCTCCTACACCTTTCACTTTGATACATCCATCCCATGTAACGGAGAATCCCCTACCCTCTCATGTCATGTGTGGGAACACCAAATGGGGGTAGGACTCTTTTAATTTATTTAATTTATTAGTTAACCATTTTACACCTGTCCTGAGTACCAGAACCCAAAGTGTGTCTATATCTCACATAGTTAATACCCCCAATTCTGGATTCAACCGTAGAGCAAGAATCTCAATATGACACTCATTTAACAAGATACAGCCACCAAAAACAACCTAAATAATTCTATATTTAATTAATTAGGAATTAAATATTCTTCCAAAACTCATACGGCTCAGAATTCCACCAGACTTTTATCATTAGGTAAAAACCCTATTCCAAGACCAAAAGAGTGGTTATAAATATTATTTGAGACCATGTTTTATGGTAAAATGGCCATTTTACACCTCATGATACCCTAAGAACAAAATTTTAAATTTATACACGAATTGAAAAATTCATAAAAATGGGGTCTCTAAAACCTCCCTACCATAATCCTTTTCATCCCTAAAAATCCTTAGTACACATCCAGACCCTCATTGGTAATACAAATAAGTTCAACATTTTTCGTTCTAACCAAAGAAATCAACTGAAAATATCTACAGAACTCTGAATAATGGGAATACAACCCATCAAAGGACAAGCCACTACTTTCCAACATTAACAAACCACTAGGATATTTCTTAACTGCATTCGTCCAACTCGATATGCCACAACATAATTCAAACTATTCATCAATGTCATGGTTCTCTACACCACAGTACTCAACCCACATCTAATGATTCAGATCCACAATGCATCCCATAATGGATGTCACCTTTCAAAACACATTTTCAATGGTCCATGAACCTACTCGACATGGTCTCACTACATCCCCAACCCTGTCCACACAAGGGTCACACCACCATACACGATCTGGTACTCCCCACCATAGGAGTTTCCTTATCATCACCTCATTATCGAGCAACCTTTTTCCCATACCATGCCTTGATCATGGCCAACAGTGGACTTGGACATGTCTAACTATCCCCCACCCGACCAATAATACCAAACAACTACTATTTCTCATCCCCAACATCTGAGAACAACACCCATTGTATTCGTTGATGTCGTTCCCATAACAAGGACCTCACTCAAAAAATGTTTATGGTGTTCTCCCCACTATACAATTTCACACAAAACTCTCCCTAAGAATAACCTCATATGTGGCCCATTATCAACCCAAGTAAACATCAATATAGCATGGCATAAAACTGATGCTCTCATAAAATACTTATGAAGATGTCAATATATTGGGATCGATCGTCTATAAATTGTGAGTACACTAAGTTTTCATCAATGAATAACATCACAAACTCATCCATTATAGAAAATCATAGTTATATCCAAAGGACTCACGTATCCATGCCCACAAGCCTTTCATCATAGCCACAACAATTTCTCAGCCCCCTCACGGCTTCCAACCCAGCTGTAGCACCTTAGACATATATTCAGATAATGTATAATCCACAAAACAAAAGATACAGAACATGACTAGAGTTTTTATATCCATGTTTTTTCTATCACATGACCATTAAAAACCATTTTTTAATCTAGACACAAAACCTATTCTAACTCGAACGAGCCACTTCTCATAAAAACTTGGCTCAAAATCCCTAACTATGAAAACTCGAGAATGTTTTTTGATCTTGATCCAAATCGAACCACTAGAATTAACTCTATTTCACATCCAATTCCTTGGAAAGGTACCTTAATGAAATAACCCTCTCGGAACCAACCACAAAGAAGAAACACTGGAACACAAGAACCCGTTTCAAAAAACATTATCTAACAATCCTAATCCTCAAACCCAACTACACCCTTTAGAAAACTATTTCTAGTTGTCCACAATATCCATCTATGCCTCGTACACCTGATGTATCTAATAACTCAGTTGACCCCTATTCTGTGTCAACCTAGAAATAGAAACATCCCCAACTCCCTTCTCTAGATTCACTCCATAAAGGCCACTAGGCTCTCCCACATATCCCTACAGGTCAAGTCTCATATTAATAAAAAAAGTCCAACCACTCTAGTCTAAGACAACTCACAAAATGAAACTACTCATGTGGCATAAAAATACACCTATCTCTTTATCACACAACATCTACTAGAAAAAAACACTCATATCAACAATCTCACAATATAATGGTTTCATACACCAACCAACATCCCACAACTAGGTCGTCCATCCTCTCGAAGAATCTAGACATCAGACCACTGTATGAAGGACCTGAAAGTACTAAAAACCTTAACAAAACCAATCTACAAGGGGTTCTCATCACTAGACATGTACCATACTGACCCACCAGCGCCACTACACCAATCTATATAAAAACCACATCACTATCACCACCATCAATCATCTCACCATAGATCCACAGAACATTCTATCAAAATAAAATCAATAAAATCAAACACTAGAAATCCTATAACATTGGGACCTTACAATTCTATCATGATGCATGAAATGCCTCTTACCTCTATATGAAAAGAGTCAAAACTGGCTCACATTCCTCTTGTAAATGGGAAAAGAGACTGAAATCAATCATCAACTATTAAATATGAGAAACATGTGTGTCACTCGAAGTGAAAATATTATAAAAACATAACATCACAAATCCATAACATTAGTTCCAGACCCTAGTAACCTAAAACTCCTAACTAAATAGGCTTTAACGATGTCATATCATGGTATCCATCAAAAGTTCCAACACATTCCTATATCTCTTATCTTCCAAACCCCAAATATTGAAATAAAAGTAAACTAACTCCTCTAATACCACTTTGTAATGTCTTGCCCAGGTATCCACTAAACTAGTGCATTAAGATGGTTCTCCATTAGACCTCATGCATGCCTCCTCATATTCCAGAGTTCTATGACCAGCAGTGGGGTCTGAAGGTGATGTTGTGAGGAGACTATACCCCCATATCAGAGTGCACAACCAGAAGTTAATTACCAAACACATACACAATAGATAAAGAATAACAATTAATAAATTTAAACTAAACATGTTCTAATTAAATGAAACTAAAATAAATTCCCAAACAACCATATCATAAGTACTACAATGATCATTCACTAGGTCAATCACATGTACAAGAAATAAAAAATTGAAAATTAAGTACAACATGCCCTACGACCTACTTTGAGTTGTAACAAATATATGGTCTCCAATACCTTTTCAAGATGCTCAATCTTGACCAATTGACTCTACATAAGCATCCCACTCAAAAATTAAATATAGGGTCTTCGCCCTATCCATCATGCATATGTGCTCAACCTAAACACATACATAAAGTATTTACGCACACTGAGGTGCACATACAAGGGGTTAGAAATGAATCTCAATAGTCTATCCCCAATGATGAACCTATAAACTACTGCCACAAGTGGAATGCTCATTCAATATGATCATCCTAGCTGATATAAAATGGGAAAACAAAACATAGATAAATAATTGTCAATATGTAGGTCTAAGACCTCGATCAACCATACCTACTTCAGGCAATTCCATAATATCACTATGCATGTCTCAAGGACCATGCATACCAAACAACATACGAGCTCCATACCCATGGTAGCCACAATCAACATGAAAATACCAGGAACCCATCCTATGATAGTACTTTCACCCAATATACTAATCTATGTAATCTCTTACCATGTCCTTATAACCAAACATTTTCTTATACATGGAAAATTGATACATATGTTATCATTTCAACAAAAGAGTAATATAAAACATTGACCTTAAGTATGATATCTATTTATGTATCATAACCATATTACATAATGAATTAGTCTAGCCCATAATCCATATATATAAAATAAACCATTCTTAGAGCATCATTTTGGAATCTCAACCATGGATGTAGAGCATCATTCCATTATCTATACCATCAAGTAAACCATCAATGTCTAGAGCCTCAATCTGAAGCACTACCGCTAATGTATAATATCAGTGTCTATAGACTCAGTCTGACACACTCTCAGTAGAATAATTTATATGATCGGAACCTCAGTTCAACAACCATAACATATCTGGGACGTAGGGCATCAGTCTTGCCCAAACCCAAGGAGAAGGAGCCTCAGTACACCATACTTTATCACATGGAATGAAATTAATGATGAGATCCTCAGTCTGTCACTCTATCCATGAAGTATACAATCAGTTTCTAGAGACTCATTCTGACACCCTCTTAGTAGTATAAACCATATTCCTGGAACTTCGGTCTATAACCAAAACACATATTTGTGATGTCACATTCACAATAATCAATTGTATAACATAGTTCATCTGAACCTCAGTCTAGTACTCAAACCACAAACAAACTATGTGTACTGATACATTAAACCATATAAAAAATATCAATCATGGATATCCCAAACCATACATGTGGATCGTATATCAATATCTCTCAACCATCGAATCCTATACCAAACAAGCAATTTCCAAAAACATGGAAGACCAACCACATGAAATTTCCCCCACGGGATTAATCCATGTCTCGACCATAACAAACTAAAACATAATAACGGTTGTCGATAAATCTATCTCAGCCAGTAAAAAATCATACCCATTTTCTCACACATCATCATGGGTCCTAAGGAACCCTGGTTATCTAACTACACATTCACAAACTCCCTATCAGGGTCTTCGTATCAATCAGTCCCACACATCACCCTCTGCTTCCACACATAGAGATAGGCATCCCCCCTGGATCCTCAAAAATAGCACTCAAGAAAAGGAATCAACCCTAAACCCTGGTAACCACTAAACTCTCATTCCAATCCCTAACACAGGAAATATCTTCATTTAGCCTTAAATGGTCTCCAATTTATCCTTGATCAATGACATGGCACCAAGGCATCTAAAATCAATCTCATGTGACACATGCATTCTCAATAGTCAACCATGATATACAATAATCACTTAACCAAAAACCAACCCTCTAACCGAATCATCAAGAGTAACTCAAAATCATCTCAAAACTACAACAACACTCTACCTTAACCACAATCCTATTGTTTCAACCTTGATCCAGAGGCTCTATCCACCCTAATCTTCAATGTTGTATCTAAACCTCAAATGATCTAACCATGAGTCACTAGTCCCGATATGCAAGGACAACCAAGATTATCCCATGGATAATACTGAAATCCTATATTCTAGGTATCATCTAGGAAACCTCATGAAGAACACCATGGTACGATCATTCAAGATAAAACACTAATCTCACAACCCTCACCCGAGTCTCCCTTCTCAAAACACAACCCGCTGAATGATTCTGAATCCAAGCCTCAAGGAAATTGTCCTTATAAAATAAATTGTACATAACTCCATTTATATGACCTCTAAATGTAAAAATATTTCTACTAATTTGATTTTCATGAAAAAATGATTAGAATGAACTACTAATGTGTCGAATTCTGACTTCTTGGGCATAAAATACAAACAATATCTACGCTGGAAAAAGTACATGGGGTGTACATTATATTAAACACCACGTACAAAAATATATCTTCTTGGCCATGAACTTTTACATATATATAGAAACATGTTACCTTCCTATGTACTACTTCTACATGGTGTGTACTTAATGTACATGACATGTACTTTACAAAAACCTTTATTCGGTGTTCGTTGTCACATTATCCATCACATGACCATGTAATACTACATGATGTGTACTCAAAGTACTTGGATTATAATTATGAAAATTACATATTTCCCAAATGGGAAGAACACATGGTGTGTGTTCATAGAACCACACACCATGTTTCTAGGACATCCGAATGGGAACTCCCTAAAACTCTCCCTCAAAACCCCGGTTTTTTTCAAACAAACACATATTGACCACCATGGGGTCATAAAAAGTCAAATTAGGGAATTAATACATAAAAAATCATTATATGGGGATTGGGGCATAAAACCCTGTTGACGCCCCTTTCCGTCACAGAGTCTAAATGAATAAAAACGGGAAATACCTTGAACCCAAAGTGATTCATCCTTTGAAGAAACATCAAAAATTGACAAAGGCATGAACAAAGATTCATTTGCACTTGGGTCATGCAAGTTCCACCAAGGTTGCACAAGTATACTTGCGCGCCGCCCAATGGTTGTGCAGGTGATTTGCATGCCCTATTTTATTTTTCACCCAGGTTCTTCCCTAGCCTATAAATACCCCCTGTGGGCCCCCCATTTGAGGATGGAAAAATTCCAAAAACTCAGATTTGAGCTCCTGGCGCCCTTGTCTCTTCTCAAAGCTTATGAACACTTCTAAGGTAATTTCTAACCTAGAACGGATGATCAAAATAGGGGGATAAAGGCCTATGTGTTTAAACTCATCAACACATTCATGCCTAAGTGGTCAGCCCTTAAGGAAAATGGCCAAACTTGCGCGCTGCCTTACCCCTTCAAAAGAACTTGGGCACCACCATTCTGGAAGCCCCTAGGGATAATACTAAAGGCTTGAGCCAAGTCTCGCCCAAGTATTACCTTAAGGGTTGACCGTCGTGCATGTACCCTTGTGTCACGCAAGTATACTTGCGCGACCAGAACTTGCGCGCCCACGCAGGATCTGCGCGCCCACTTCTTTTTGGGTGCCTCTCTTGCCTATTTCACCTCTCTTATGCCTATCCACCTCTCCTATTCAAGATCCAGACTTCAAAAACCCTCTTTAATGTCATTTCTTTTGGTATTTCATCCTTGTTGGCTTGTAACAAACCAAGCTTTCATGGTACGCTTCCCTTTGAATAATACAGTAGTGTGTGTTGTACGCAACTTCGAGTTCTAACACACACACCAAAACCTATCAAACTAGCTGTTATGAATAGTAATACCCACTTTTTAAAATTTTATAAATTTTTTTTTTCAAAATGGACTTCATTTTTTGATTTGGAAAATCGAAATTATCCTAGGGTAAAATTTTAGTATTTTTATGAAAACATTCAATTTTTTATGAATAGTGAAAAACACAGAGTTATAGTTTAAAACCGAATTTTTATTTAAATAATTATTTATTTTATTTAATTTTTATTAAGGTAAAAATAGAGACATAATACCTATATAAGTTCAATTTAATTAATTGGAGTTAGTTTAGAATAATTTTAGATATATAAAAATTTTATTGAACTTTTCACCGTCTTTTACGCACCTCCTAGGAGAATTTGGACATTCACATAAAACATAATTTTACCACTTCCGTGAGTGGAATTTCAAAAATATGAGAGACATGGTTAGTATCAAGGAGTAAAATTTTGTTCAATGAGATGAAAATAATTTTTGGTGAATAGTAACTTTTTACTTTTATTTACCACGGTTAAAAGTAAATAGGATAATTAAGAGTAAAAATGATATTAATATTACCCTAACACATGTCCTAATTCTATTAGAATAGTTTATCTCAACCAAAAAAAACCTTAGGAATAGAATATTATCATTTAGGTCCACTTGGAGTAGATTAGGACATTTATTATTATTTAATTCAAAGAGGAGTTAAAAGAGTTAAAATCAACGTTTACTTACTAAAACATTTTTAATATAGGGTTATGCATAAGATAAATTCGATTTTAAATATTCATTAGAAATATAAAAATATTTCCTACATAATGGTATTTTATTTATAATTTTTAGACATTAAAAAATTTAATTTATTTATGACAAAATAGTGATGTAGTAATTACCTAATTAATGAAATAGTAAAATAGTTGATATTATAAATATAAAAATAAATTTAATTTGAGACTTTTTATGAATTTCACTAATTTTATAGTTTAATATGACATATTAGTATTGGTTATATATATTTTTTTCTAAGTAAGAATACTGTTATAAAATTATCAAAAACAAAATACCCAATAGTGTCAAAATTGACCTAAAAGAGTATTCAAAATAAATATTATATTATTAATTTATATTCTATTCCTAAAAATATAAGAATCGGACAAAGGACTTGTTTCATGATAGGTGTATCATTAATGGACCACTTGGGGGTCTCTTGGATGTATATAGTAAGTTTATTAACTATATAATATAAAACTACAAAGTGACATGGTAAATGTTAAACTAATTAACTAAGAGTTAAAAACTAAAAGATAATGTTAATATAGTGACCCAAACTTGTCTAAAACCTATTGGTTGAGTGGTTTTCGACCCATCCCCAACTTAACCTTTAAATAATCAACTTTGGATCCGTTATAAACCAAATATTAATTTATTATAAAATAATATTTCTAGCTTTTCCAAAGGTGCCCCTCACCCCTCTTATAAAAGGGAACTCCCCCTTCTCAAAAATTCACAAATTCAAAGAATTTTCGCTCATCCAAACCCTGCCCAAATACTCTCTCAACTTCCCTCGCTTCGACCTAGAGTCCTTAGTTTGATCAGAAATCCAACCTAAGGAGCCCTTTTAATCTAATCAAATGGAAGAACCCAATTAAGAGGTAATGTTTTCACCACCCTCTTTCAAGTTCCTTTCTTCTTCAACTTATTCTTTCTTTGTTATTCCCATTCTAAAATAATGACTCTAGTATCATATATATATATTGTGATATTATTATAAATATGGTACAACCATATTCCGTATTCTATCCATCCTTTGAATGACATGTCAACATACGTGCGTACATACGGCTTACCGTCTCCACGTCGTGGTGTAATTGTTATTCAATAAATTATTATTTGGATGGGTATAATAATGATGTGTAATTCATGTAAATAATAAATATAACATGATAATTATTCTGTATATATGATATACCATCCAATTATATATTATTTTAATATCAAATGTATGATATTGTTGCATGTGCGTACGTACGGACTACCGTCTCCACGAACGCGATGAGATTCATTCCCCATCGTGTCCATTCAAGACTAATTCTCATTTAATAATTAAAAATAATGTATAAGGACTTGATATAATTCTGGATATGAGTAAGATACAACCTATCCATAAAAACTATGACTTACATAACAAAACATATAAAAGAAAATGAGTAAGTTAACACCCAAAACAACGATAATACTAAGATAATATTAACATATCAATGTTAAAAGATCATATAAGATATCATATTAATTTTTATGATTATTTTATAATTTAATAACAATTATTTCACCATTATACAGGAGTTTAAACTACCCTCAACCATGGAAACGTACAAGGTAAGGGTTATTTGACAATTTCTTCATTATCCGGGGTTGTTTATACTAAATTATCTATGGGGACCACTTTATCATCCACATCCTTGTTTCATAAAAATGTATTTCAAAACATTCTTGAAATTTTACTGAATATTGGTTAAAGTCATTTATACCCTTTTTGACTTTTTATAAGATGTTTATAAAGGAATTTTTCCATCATTTTCCAAACAAGGTCATTTTTAACCTTTTCGACAGAAATAAGGTAAGAATGTTTTTTTAACTTATACGATGGGTGCGGCTATTTTACACCGTTATAAAATCTTCTAAGCTTACCTTATAATATTCTATGAATATTTTCAAAGTAAAAGTTTTATTTTATAATTATGTGACTTTTAAATGATTTAAAAAAAGAGATATTTCCCTCAAATAGTTTTGATTTCATTTATGTCAACATCCTTTGATAGATTTTAAGCTTATTTGATGTTTATTTATTATGATACAAATCTTCCATATTGTATTGAAGGTTTTGTGATATGTTTGACTGTGGATGTTTTATTTTTATACCATTCATGGTTTATGAAGAAATTATTGACATTTCGTATGCTAGTTTTAATACGAATTTTTATGTTATGTTTAAACCTGTTCATATGAGGAATGAATTGGACTTAATAAGTGACGGGTGGATCCCAATATAGCTCCTCGATGCATTGGTAGGTCTCATTAGAAAAACTAGTGTCTTGGCATAAGTCCTTGACAAAATCTTATTTTTAGTCTTGGCATGAGGCCATGACTATGTGGTTATGATAGTATGGAATTATTTATTCCATCATTATGAAAGTGGTTATTGATATTTCATGTGATTATTATACTACTAGAATATCCATGTGAATAAGTAAATGGAATTATTTCATTTTATTTTTGCCATATTATGCTTAAGTTCATGTTTAAAAGGTTTTTTTTAGTTATACATTGCCTTAAATGTTTATGCATATTTATAAAAGTTTCTGCTATATTGTTATCCTTACTGGGAATTTGAGCTCACCCCTTTCTATGTTTTATTTTTCCCAGGATGTGAAGAAGTATTTTATGAATGACCTGCAGGGATAGTATAAGGGGATATGAGTGTGGAGACAAGATGTTGTTGAAGTTTTCAATTTATGATGTAATGTAAATTTTATGAATATATCTAGTGTTTCCAAGACTACTAAACTAATCGTCATTTCGAGACTTGATATTTCTTTTGATCATGCCAATGTTATATAATAATGCACCAACTCTGGGTAACTGGGTTCGGGGAGTTACAGTTGGTATCAAAAAAAATTTAGTACAAACCTTGGAAGCTAGATTTATATAAACTCTTATTAGAGCACGTAGATCTAAGATGGACTTTGAGGATTAGTATAGAATAACTTCCTAGAATTTTGTTATTGTAGAGATTTCATGAGTTTTCCAAGAAATACATCCCTTTCTAGATACGAGCAGGTAGAGGCGGCTCTGAGACGGATGTACCTAGGGGTAAAACCCGAAAACACCGCTTTGAGCTAGACTCGAATGGGAACTGGTGCACGATAACATGTCTTTCTTCACTCTTGGTTACGACACTCCCGGAGGATATGCTTTGGATAACTCTCATTTTCATTACAAATAATTATGAAGGGTTTATGAGTATATACTTTCTCAATGAAAAATTTTTTATGATTATGGATTATATCCATAAATAGTTCAATTTATGTTAAGTGTTTTACAACTATGGAATTATGTATTTTGATTCATACACTGATCGAGTTTATGCCATTGTTTAGAAATTGCACCTAGTGGAAGAAATGGAAACCGTATCAATGCACACACTCCATGTAGGGATTTTCCACATTCTCAAGATAATTATAGTGGATATGGTTATGCAACTGGTGTTGATCAACTAATCACCATACTGGGACAACTCACTTAGGTTATGAATAATAACCTTACCCATATGGAGCACCCAGATCTACAGTGTGGAGGATCAATGTTATATCGCTTCATGAGGCAAAAACCACCAAAATTCAATGGGAGTAAAAATCTCTTAGTAGCTGAGCAATGGATAAATTCCCTAGAGAAAATATTTCAGGTATTGGGGAGTAGTGAAAGGAAAAAGTTATCATGGCAGTCCACCGCCTCACTGGAGATGCTGATCAATGGTGGTCATTGAATCAAAACATAAAGGAAGATGATGAAGTATCAAATATGGAATGGATGGATTTAAAAGATCTTTTTTTAGAAAAAAACATTCCTCGTGACCATCATGCAGATATGGAAAGACAATTTATGAGTCTGAGACAAAAGGAGGATGAAAATGTCACAAGGAATGAGGCTAAATTTACTAGGATATCAAGGTATGCTGGAGATTATATATATAACCCAAGAAGTAATATTGATCGTTTCTTTGATGGGTTAAAACCATTTCTCCGTCGAGCATTAGTCTCACAATCCTTCTCGTCGTACGAAGACATTGTCTCGTGTGTAATCAAGACAAAGAAGGAATTCTCTAATTCTTATGACTTTAAAGAAAAGTAAGAGAAGAAGAGATCTGCTGATCAATCTGGGAATGGAAATAAGGGAAATAATGGAAAAGTTGAATATCCATCCTGTAGTAAATGTGGGAAGAAACACCCTGGTACTTGCTTAAAAGTAATGGGAGTCTGTTACAAGTGTGGTGAAAAAGGCCACCAAGATCGTGATTACAAGGGGAAGAAGGAAACTACCAATGTCCAATGCTACAATCACAGGGATATGGGACATTATAAAAATGAATGTCCTAAGCGTCAGGGGAACTTACCTCAGAAAAGGCCAAGGGATCAAGGCCAAGCTTATGATATCACTACTGCTGAGGTATAAGCTCCAAAAGATGTGGTGGAAGGTAATTTAATGGTTTACTCAAGTTTAGAAAATGAATTATTTGATTCTGGATCATCGCATTGTTTCATATCTTCCCAGTTTGCTAAGAAAATTAGATATTTACAATTTGATTTAACAAGGGAGTTGTCAGTTAAAACTCCTAAGGGAAGTATCATTGCAACAAAGTTTTGTGAATCAGTCTCCATTAGTGCACATAAATGTTCTTTATCTACTGATCTCATCTTTATACCTATGATTGAGTTTGATATAATCCTCGGTATGGATTGGCTTTCAGAAAATGATGCAGATATTTATTATAAGAAGAAGGAGGTTACGATTTTTGATGATGATGATAAGGAACACCTTATCATTATAGCAGAATCGTCACCACCTAATTATTATCTAGATCTACCCCCAGCAGCTCAACTAAATTGAATTATTGGGGAGGAAGAGAATGAAATGAGTTTAGGTGAGGAAAGGAATGTTCAAATACAGGATGTACCTATTGTGAAAGAATATGTAGATGTGTATCCGGAAGATTTACCTGGATATCCTCCAGAATGAGAAGTTGAGTTTTCCATTGATTTAATTCCTAGATCAAGGCCTACATCGAAGACCCCTTATAGAATGTCCATTGTGGAATTAGTTGAACTAAAGAAACAAATAGAGGAATTGAGTAATAAGGGATTTATTCACCCTAGTGTTTCTCCATGGGGAGCCCATGTTGTTTTTGTTAAAAAGAAAGATGGATCTATTAGGTTATGTATCGACTACTGGGAAATCAATGCTATAAAAATAAAGAACAAGTATCCCCTACCTCGCATTGATGATTTATTTGACCAACTGCATGAAGCTCAATACTTTTCAAAGATTGACCTTCGATCTGGATATCATCAGTTGTGTGTGAAGATGGAAGACATTTTGAAGACAGCATTTCGAACAAGGTACGGGCATTACGAGTTTACAGTAATGCCTTTTGGATTGACTAATGCACCCTTAGTATTCATGGATCTAATGAATAGAGTTTTCAAAAAATATCTCGATGATTTTGTGGTGGTATTTATTGATGATATCTTGGTATACTCCAAAAGCTATGAAGATCATGAAAATCAATTGTGCATTATCATAAAGAATCTTAGAAGAAATGAATTATATGGGAAGTTTAGTAAATGTGAAGTATGTCTTTAGGAGATCTCTTTTCTTGTCCATATTATCTCTAAGGATGGAATTTCTGTTGATTCTTCAAAGACAAGATAAATCCAAGAATGGCCAGTACCAATGAGTATAACCGAGGTACGCAGTTTTATTGGTTTAGTAGGTTATTATCGACGTTTCGTCCAGAACTTTTCACGATTGGCTAATCCATTAACAAATCTCACACGTAAAGGGGTTAAATTTGTTTGGACAAAAGAGTGTGAAGAATGTTTTGATGAATTGAAAATAAGATTAGTCAATGCTCTTATATTGACTCTACCATCGGGGAATGATGGGTTCGTTATTTATAGTGATGCATCAATGAAAGGACTTGGTTGTGTCCTTATGTAGAGTGATAGGGTTATTTCCTATGCATCACGACAGCTAAAACTTTATAAGAAAAACTACCCCCTACTCATGATATTTAATTAGTTGTTGTAATCATTTCTTTGAAGATATGGAGACATTATCTATTTGGTGAAAATGTGAGATTTATACTCATCACATGAGTTTGAAGTATATTTTCTCATATAAAGAACTCAACATGAGGCAAATGAGATGGCTTGAACTACTCAAGGATTATGATTTCATGATACACTACCACCCGGAGAAGGAAAATAAGGTGGCAGATGCTTTGAGCAGAAACGATCATGGAGTTTTGAACATAATGAGGATTAAAAGGGATCCTACTTTCATGGATCTAGTGAAGATGGATATGGGAATTACCATGGAAGGTGAGACATTGATACTTTTTCAAATGGTTGCCAAACCATCTTTTCTAGAAAGGATAAAGAGTTCTCATACTGGTGATGAAGAGTTTCAAAAAAAGATTAAATCTGTGAATGATGGGAGATTGAATGAATTTGGGTATGAAGATGGAATTTTGAAATTTGGGAAGAGACATTGTGTTTCCAATATACCTGATCTAAAAAGGGAATTTTTGGACAATGCTCATAGTTCCAATTTCTCTATACACCCTGGGAGCACCAAAATGTATAGATATTTGATGAAACATTTTTGGTGGGACAACATGAAGAGGGAGATTGCTGATTTTTTGTCAAGATGTATGGTTTGTCAACCAGTGAAAGCTGGAAAGCAACAGCCTGGAGGATTCATGCAACCTCTTCCCATACTGGAGTGGAAATGGGAAAATATTACGATAGGCTTTGTCATGGTACTACCAAAGACTCCTAGAAATAACGATGCAATATGGGTCATTGTTGATCGTCTTACCATGACAGCACATTTTCTTTCTATAAGGGAAGATTTACCACTTGAACGACTAACAAGGATATATATTAAGGAAGTGGTGAGACTTCATGGAGTACCCCAACCGATTGTTTCTGATCGTGATCCCCATTTTACATTAAGATTCTGGAAGAGTCTTCAGAAATCCCTGGATACTGAACTTCATTTGAGCACTGCCTACCACCCTCAAACCGATGGACAATCATAACGGACTATTCAAACCTTATAAGATATGTTGAGATAATGATAACTTGACTTTCAGAGTATGTGGGATCAATATTTACCTCTGGTGGAATTTTCCTATAACAATAGCTTCCATTCAAGTATTCGCATTGCACCATATGAAGCGTTATATGGAAATAGATGTCGCACACCAACCTGTTGGGATGACGTTGGTGAAAGATAACTTGTAGGCCTAGAACTGGTGGAGGAAATAATGGAAAAGGTAAAGGTAATCCAAAACCACATCAAAGTAGCTCAAAGTAGGTAGAAGAGCTATGTTGAAAACTGAAGGAAGGATTTTGAATTTCAGGTAGGAGATCATGTTTTAATGAAGGTATCTCCATGGAAGGGATACGTTTCACTAAGAAAGGTAAATTGAGTCCCAGGTACATCGGACATTTCGAAATTCTAGAGCGAATTGGGGCTGTAGCTTACCGTTTGGCAATGCCGCCAAGTCTCTCCAAAGTTCACGATGTGTTCCACGTATCACTGTTGAGGAAATATATGCCTGACCCAACGCATGTACTCACCTATGAGGAATTAGAACTAGAACCCAATCTGTCTTATTGGGAAGAGCCCGTCAGGATTCTTGATACGAGATAACAAGTACAGAGAAACCGGACAACTCATCTGGTAAAATTTTAGTGGAGAAACCATAAAATGGAAGAGGTAACGTGGGAACCCGAGGAACTTATAATGAAGAACCACCCGAGTATTTTCATGTGATAGTATTCTAGAAATTTTGAGGACGAAATTATTTGAAGGAGGGGAGAATGTAACACCCCAATCTTCCACGGTACGCTTCCCTTTGAATAATACAGTAGTGTGCGTTGTACGCAACTTCGAGTTCTAACACACACACCACAACCAATCAAACTAGCCGTTATGAATATTAATACCCACTTTTTAAAATTTTATACATTTTATTTTTCAAAATGTACTTCGTTTTTGGATTCGGAATATCGAAATTATCCTAGGGTGGAATTTTGGTATTTTTCTGAAAACATTCAATTTTTGAGGAATAGTGAAAAACACTGAGTTATAGTTTAAAACCTAAATTTTATTTAAAAAATTATTTATTTTATTTAAATTTAATTAAGGTAAAAATAGATACATAATACCTATATAAGTTCAATGTAATTCATTGGAGTTAGTTAAAATAATTTTAGATATATAAAAAAAATTGAACTTTTCACCGCCTTTTACCCACCTCCTAGGAGAATTTGGAAATTCACATAAAACATAATTTTACCACTTATGTGAGTGGAATTTAGAAAATCTGAGAGACATGGTTAATATCAAGGAGTAAAATTTGGTTCAATGAGATGAAAATAATTTTTTGTGAACAGTAACTTTTTAATTTTATTTACCACAGTTAAAAGTAAATAGGGTAATTAAGAGTAAAAATGATATTAATATTACCCTAACACATGTCCTAATTCTATTGTACAAGTGTATCTCAGCCAAACACAACCTTAGAAATAAAATATTATCATTTAGGTCCACTTGTATTAGATTAGGATATTTATTATTATTTAATTCAAAGAAGAGTTAAAAGAGTTAAAATCAAAGTTTATTTACTAAAATATTTTTAATATAGGATTATACATAAGATAAATTCGATTGTAAATATTCATTATAAAGATAAAAAGATTTCCTACATAATGGTATTTTATTTATAATTTTTAGACATTAAAAATTGTAATTTATTTATGACACAATGGTGATGTAGTAATTACCTAATTAATGAAATATTAAAATAGTTGATATTATAAATATCAAAATAAATGTAATTTAAAACTTTTTATAAATTCCACTAATTTTATAGGTTAATATGACATATTAGTATTGGTTATATAAATTATTTTAAAAGTAATAATTCTTTTATGAAATTATCAAAAACAAAATACCCAATAGTGTCAAAATTGACATAAAAGAGTTTTTAAAACAAATATTATATTATTAATTTATATTCTATTCCTAAAAATATAAGGATCGGCCAAAGGACTTGTATCATGATAGGTGTATCATTAATGGACAACTTGGGGGTCTCTTGGATGTATATAGTGTGTTTATTAACTATATAATATAAAAATACAAAGTGACATGGTAAATGTTAAACTAATTAACTAAGAGTTAAAAACTAAAAGATAATGTTAATATAGTGACCCAAACCTGTCTAAAACATATTGGTTGAGTGGTTTTAGACCCATCCCCACCTTAACATTTAAATAATAAACTTTTGAGCCATTAGAAACCTAATATTAATTTATTATAAAATAATATTTCTAGCTTTTCCAAAGGTGCCCCTCACCCCTCTTATAAAAGGGCACTCCCTCTTATCACTAATTCACACATTCAAAGCCTTTTGGCTCAGCCAAAATCTCCCCAAATACTCTCTCAACATCCATAACTTTGACCTAAAGGCATTAGTTTGATCATAAACCCAACCTAAGGATCCCTTTTGATCAAATCAAAAAGAAGAACCCGATTAAGAGGTAATGTTTTCACCATCCTCTTTCAAGTTCCTTTCTTTTTCAACTTCTTATTTCTTTGTTATTCCAATTCTAAAATAATAACTCCAGTATATTATGTATACTATGATGTTATTATAAATATGGTACAACCATATTCTGTATTCTATTCATCCTTTGAATGACATGTCACCATACGTGCGTACGTACGACTTACCGTCTCCACGTCATGGTGTAATTGTTATTCAATAAATTATTATTTGGATGGGTATAATAATGATGTGTAATTAATGTAAATAATAAATATAACATGATAATGATTCTTTATATATGATATACCATCCAATTATATATTATTTTAATATCAAAAGAATGATATTGTCGCCCATGCGTACGTACGGACTACCGTCTCCACGAACGCGATGAGATTCATTCCCCATCGTATCCATTCAAGACTAATTCACATTTAATGATTAAAAATAATGTCTAAGGACTTGATATAATTCTGTCTATGAATAAGATACAACCTATCCATAACAAAAATGACTTACGTAACTAAACATATAAAAGAAAATGAGTATGTTAACACCCGAAACAACGATAATACTAATATTTTATTAACAAATCAATGTTAAAAGATCATATATGATAACATATTAATGTTTATGATTCTTGTATAATTTAATAACAATTATTTCACCATTATATAGGAGGTTAACCTACCCTCAACCAAGTAAATGTACAAGGTAAGTGTTATTTCACAATCTCTTCATTATCCGAGGTTGTTTATACGAAATTATCTACCGGGGCCTCTTTATCATCCACATCCATGTTTCTTAAAAATGTATTTCAAAACATTCTTGATATTTTACTGAATATGGGTTAAAGTCATTTATACCATTGTTTGAATTTATATAAGAAGTTTATAAAGGAATCTTTCCGTCGTTTTCCAAACAAGGTCTTTTTTAACCTTTTCGACAGAATTAAGGTAAGAATGTTTTTTTGACTTATACGGAGGGTGCGGCTATTTTCTTCCGTTATAAAATCTTCTGAGCTTCCCTTAAAAGCTTCTAATAACAATTCCAAAGTAAAAGTTTTATTTTATAATTATGTGACATTTAAATGATTTCAATATATATATATATTTCTCTCAAATGGTTTTGATTTCATTTATGTCAACATCCTTTGATGGATTTTAATCTTATTTGATGTTTATTTATTATGATACAAATATTACATACAATATAGAAGGTTTTGTGATATGTTTGACTGTGGATGTGTTATTTTTATACCATTAATGGTTTATGGAGAAATTATTGACATTTCATATGCTAGTTTTAATACGAATGTTTATGTTATGTTTAAACATGTTCATATAAGGAATGCATTGGACTTAATAAGTTACGGGTGGAGCCTGTTATAGATCCTCAATGCATCGGTAGGTCTCATTAGACAAACTAGTGTCTTGGCACAAGTCCTTGACAAAATCTTATTTGTAGTCTTGGCACAAGGCCTTGGCTATGTGGTTATGATAGTCTGGCATTATGCATTCCATTATTATGAAAGTGGTTATTGATATTGCATATGATTATTAGACTATTAGAATATCCATGTGAATTAGTAAATGTCATTATTTCATTTTATTTTTTCCATATTATGCTTAAGTTCAAGTTTAAAAGGCTTTTGTTTTAGTTATATGTTGCCTTAAATGTTTATTCTTATTTATAAATGTTTCCGCTATATTGTTATCCTTACTGGGCATTTGAGCTCACCCCTTTCTATGTTTTATTTTTCCCTGGATGTGAAGAAGTATTTTATGAATGACTTGTAGGGATAGTATAAGGGGATATGAGTGTGGAGACAAGATGTTGTTGAAGTTTTCAATTTATTATGTAATGTAAAATTTATGAATGTATCTAGTTTTTCCAAGACTACTAAACTAATCGGTCTTTCGAGACTTGATCTTTTTTGTGATCATGCCAATGTTATGTAATAATGCACTGAATCTAGTTAATAGGGGTCGGGGCGTTACATGTCTTCCTTATCTGAAAGGAATTATGTGGAACATCTCTCAAAACCTAGTGATTTACATATCTTTATGTCACTAAGTTTAGAGATTTCATTCATTCAACCTCATCCTTTAAGATGAGAGAATCCTTAATTTAGGCCTCCTTCTCAGGAATAAGTCCTATGTCTCAAGTCCCCTAACCTGGGCCTCCTTTTCAGGAGTAAGCCCCAGTCTTTAAGTTCCCTTAATTTTGGGAATCCTCCTCAGGAGTAATCCCCAACTATAATTCTTTTAATATGGGAATCCTCCTTAGGAGTAAGCCCCAAGTTCCCAAAATCCAAATTTCATTAACTTGCGCTTTCTTTTCAGGAGTAAGCCCCAGTCATAATTCCCTTTAACCTGGGACTCTTCTTTAAAAATAAGCCCTAGTCATAATTTCTCTTAACCAGTCTTAATTTACTTTTTTTACTTGGTCTTCCTTCTCAAGAGTAAAACTCAATCATAAGTCCCCTCCTAATTTGGGAATCCTCATTAGGAATAAGCCCCAAGTTAGAGTATCCAAATCTCCATAAATCACATATACCTTTATGGACCTTGTTCCTGGGTTTCTTCCCTAAATTAAATCCTAATCTTCATCTATCTGGGCAGTCATACATACATAAGCCCCACATCATTTCATATAATTGCATCTTTCATGGAACAATTGTATGGTTTTACCAATACCTCTTGTTTCACACACCGAGTATGACTCATGTGAGATTAGAGTGTAAAAGTAATTATGACATCTTTCATTGAGCCATCAATCATGCATAAACCTCATACTTCCATACTCAAACTACGTGGGTTCTGATTCCTTTTCCAAATCAAAAGATACGTAGGTATACCATCTTCAGGTACGATCCCAACTATGAAATAATTCATGTCCTTCTGAATGAAAATAAACTTCAAGTTCCCCACTGAGTGGATTTTAAACCAGTATGGTTATCATAATAACCAAGATATTTCTATATAATGTGTCTAAGGATACCATTGACCAAGAATCTCTAACAAATATAGATGATTCTCTATCAATGATGAACCTCAAATACATATAATATATTCTCTGAATCTCATACATACTAATCATTTATTGTCAGATATGAAGGAAATCTCATTTTCATACTTGGTAATGTAATAAGGATTCACGAACCTAACTTAAATCTATAAAGAGAGTCCCAGAGTAGACAGTAATTCCCCTGAAAAAGGGTTGATGAGTCCGACCTCCCATCCTCTCGACCAATGCAAATTATTAAGTCTCATCAGTTCATAACTAATGAGCACTTACCTTTGAAAAGTAGGTCCAAATGGATATGGAATCATTGGATGTTTCCAGTTCTACGAACAAACCCGTTAGAAACCGCTTGGAATGTTTGAATCTTAAATCAATGACGTTATCCCCAATTCCAGAGGAAACACGAAATGGTTAACCTAATGTGAATCCTTAACCAAGTTAAAATGATGTTTTACATATTTTGTTAGGCCCCTATTTAAACTCAATGAGAGGGCCAATAGAACAATCAATAAAATATGTGCTCTTCCAAAAGATGTAGCGGCCGAACTTATCTTGATTATGATTGTTATATTCAACAGGAACTCTTTTCCAAGATCTTCTATGTTACAGAAATGGCTTCTCTTAAGTTCATGCCTGTGGAAACCTCTGTTGTGAATTCCTTTGTTGCTACTCCTACTGGATCATCGTCTGCTCTGAGGACGACATCACCTACTCAGCGTCTTCAACATTTGGTATCAAATGAGCTGGTAAAATAATACCATCAAAATGGTACTATTATGACTCTGGTGGCTGCACGACAAGTCCTCCAAGTCAATAATTCACCCTGGTCATCCGTACAGCGACGACCAGTGATCAAGAAGCAGGCGGTGCTAACTACCGCCTCCAACCATTTCGGGTTGTTATCCCCAGAACGCAGTCACCATTCCCTCCCATATTCTAAGGAGGTGAATGAGAACGACACTCAAGGCCTTAATTCAATGAAGTAGGTGTCATTCCGAAAGGGATTCCACCAACAATCGCCGCCAGACTCGTGTGGATGTGCGCCCTCAACATGATTAGGGTATCGTCTCCAGGTGTTCAGCTCAGGTTCCTCGACCCTAAGCAGGCAAGAAAAACCACCAGAGGCGACGACCGGTTAATAGTGAGCAGGATCTCATCTCTTCCATCTCTAGAGAATTCCACCAACTTAACTTGGTGGAAAGCAACGAGCGAGAACACCCACCCGTCCGTTTTAATTTTGTTGTCCAGCAGACTCGTCTAGCAGCAGCACGCCAATCCCGCCAGGCAATTCCTGTGGAGTACTACAGATAGGAACATACACCTATTTATAAATCATCTGCTGGTCAGCAGGCTCGTCTGACTACATATTATGGAGCCCGCCAACCTAATGTGTTGACAATTGGTAAACAGGCACATACACCTTCTTTCACTCATTAGTCCTGCCAGAAACCTCATCTGTCAGTATTGAAGGAAGTTCTTCAACCGCATTCGGTGGAGTGCAATCAGCAGGCACATACACCTGCTAATATTGATCAAGCCTACCTACAGTATCGTTTGGTAGCATTCAGAGAAGTCAGTCGGAAATCTCTAATGACAAATAGGAGGCAAACACAACTCTCTTCCCCCACACTTGAGTACTGTCAGAATTCAATGACAGGAAAAGGAGGATAGGAGAAGGAACACACACCTCTTCCAAGCATGGAATGGACGTATATTCCCGTTCTGGCAGCTGAAGTCACCAAGCATTTTCTGTCAATTGTGAAAGAGTAGAAGAAAATTCCTGCTCATATTCTGGATGCCTACCATGATATTATAATAGCTTTAGCAGCATCACAGGGGAAGAAATTCAAATCTATCCCTACTAGTGGAGTAAAACATCAACAGTTCACTCTGGAACAGACACACACCTCTGTTCCAGTCCAAGAGGGTTGTGGGGCATACTCCCCCATATCATACGGACAACCAAGTCAGGCACATACACCTTATTTGAGTGGAGATAATCATCCTAACCTGTTCATTTCTCCTAAGAAGGCACATACACCTTCCCATAATAACCACTTTCATCAACAAGTGGTTCTTAAAGGGAGTAATAATGAATCTAAGAAGAAGACCCGCACATCACAGTCAAGAAATCAAGGGCCAATCTGTAATAAGGCCTTACTCGATGATGGAGTTCTTGATGCACTCAGACAATTATCTATTGCAACTCAAGATTTTAATCTCTAAGTTCCCAATAGTGGGAACATTAATTCTTAAGTTTTGTATCAGACACTTCCTCATGAAGGCTTTCTTCATGACAATTCAGTCGATCTCGAAGTTTCATCTTCAGATGAGAGCCACAAGAACCCTATGTGTGGCCAGAAGACCAAGGAGAAAAATGTTTCATCTTTTGTTGTAACCCACTATAGTGGTCCTCCCCATGATGATGAATTTATATAAAAAATTCCTCTTCAAAGTAGTAATGCACATTGCCTGGAAAATGCTCTAATGGACAATGTATTGACGAGAAATCCCTCTTATCGTGAGGCACTTGAAAATGTGAATCAATTCATGTCTGATGCTTTACCAATAGTAGGTGAAATAATTTCTCAATTAGAAGATAGCCTGGGGTGTAGGTCATTCTCTGAACCACCATTGAATTATGTATCTTCTAGTTTGATGAGTGAATTCTCTACCGATCTTGCTGAATATGATGAAACAACAAATAAACACCATCTTCGGTCTAAACATGTTGAAGAAGATTCATCAAATGATAAGGAGGAGGTATTGAATATGAGAAAACAACTGGCGAAAGGTGAAGTTCCAGTTATTTTTTGGCCTTTGGCTGACTCTCAGTATGACATTACAGAGATGTTGACGGAAGATGGAATTCATGACATTCATCTCAACATGTGGAAAAATCATTGTCAATTGAAAAAGACAATATTATCTTATGATGAATATGAAAATCATGTCAAGATAATATAAGGGTTACAATGCCAAATTGACTTGGAATCTCTCTTAGTTTCTCGATATCTAAAGTCTAAAAAGCAGGAGAGAGCCCTTCAACGTTAATGCCTTGGCGCACTAAGAAGATTGCGCCAGTTAATTTCCAATGCCCCATCTGGTATTCAAATCAAGGGATGGGGTGTTCACAGAGCACTACATTTCACTATACTCTCCAATTAGTAAAGCCCACCGAAAATGGTCTCATGAAATGTTATTTCCCATGGTCGTCCACAGCCAATTGGATTTGTTTGTAATCAAAGGTTCACTGAAGAACATGGCTCAACTAGTTTTATCAAAATCAAGCATAAAGAGAACTAGTTGTTGAATTACTCCTGCTTCAAGAAAACGAGAATATTTAACAGGCCTCTCGTTTGGAGAAATCACATCATCAAGTGAAAGAAGTTTCAGAAATCATCCAACAGTCTTTTGAGCCGGGTGATAAGAGTGGATGCAGGTTAATGCTTCCAGCAAATTTCTGGACAAAAGTTCGTAAGATCAAGAGATATTTTAAGAATGTCTCAGATATAGAAACTCAAGAGCCACCCCAGCTTTCCAGACTGGGGACTATTTTAACCCAACCCTCAGAATCAATAAATAGGATTCGAGGAGTTGAGTAGAAACAGTAGGAATATCCCCAGTCCACAGTACTGGGGATTTTTTAAATCCTCAATCACCTCCTCAAAGAAATTAAGTCTTCTCTCGATTAGGGAAAAAGCCACAAGAGAAACGACGAGACAAATTATCAAGAAATTCCCTCCAAATTACGATTCATCAAGAAGTTCCTGAGGGATCAAAATCAACAAAAGGCGGTGTTTCAACAAGGACATGGAAGAAGACAATATCGCAGAAATGCTGATAAAAGAGAGGCAATGAGTTATGCATCAATTAAGGTCATCAATTTCATTTTTTTTGATCCCCCAGATGAGGCTCACTCAAAAGGATCAGATGAAGAGGTTCCTACTCAAGTGGTTGTACGCACATACACAAATGAAGAAGGTGTGCGTGCACGAAATCAAAGGATTACCCAGAATCTAGGTAATCCTTTAAGTAACCCACTTCCCCCTCTCCTAAAGGGATCCAACAAGGGGAAAGGAAAGAATCAGGTTACATACCCTTCCTCTAGATAAGGCCGATCACTCTCATTAGAGCAAATATTTTCTCAACAGGAGGAAGAAATGAAGGAATTGAGGAGGTTGAATATAGAACTACTTCAGGGTAGTCTTCCTCCTAAGCGTACTGGAGTTAGTCAGTTAAGGGAATTTGTTGTGGCTACTGAGATGGATCAAGAATATCCTCCTCTACTAGTACAGCCTCACAGGTCTAATCCTATGGGTCATGTCCAACAACAACCGGCGGTTCTACAATCAGTTTTTGAACCAGCCACCACATCTGTCCAAGATCCATTCATTGCACCTGCTTAGGTCCAATCTCAACCGGATGTTTCTCAAAATTTAATAACTACTATTGAGTCATTAACAACTCGGTTGGAAGCTATGGAGGGAAAGCGTGCTCAAATTCAACCAGAAAAGAAAGCTTATCCTGAATGGTTTGATGCAATCCCCCCCCCATCAAATTTTTAAAGCACCACATTCCCAATATTTAATGGTTCAGGAAACCCAGAGAAACACATAACACATTTTGTTTCTCATTGCGATCCAATGATGGGAACCCCTAAGTAACAGGAAGCAGTTAATCTCAGGTGTTTTATATAGTCTTTACAAGGGTCTGCCTTTGTCTGGTACACAAGCATGAAATCCAGGTCAATTACCAGATGGGAGAATCTCCACCAACGATTCCTTCTTCAATTCTGCTCAACTTTTCCAAAGAAAACAGTTTTTGATCATAAAAACTGTAAGCAAAGGTAGAATGAAAGGGTTTCATATTTCATTGCTCGCTGGAAGGGATTACCATATTCCATGAGCTTATCACTCCCACAAGAAGAGTTGTTGTCAATTTGTGTGGAAAATTTGCATGATGAGTTGCACACACCATTGATCCCTGTGAAGTACACAGGAGGGTTTTGAGACCTTACTTCAATCGCTCAACATATTGAAGACTCTCTTATAAAGACTAAGGGTAAAGCTCGTGTAATTCCATCAGCTCCAGGAAGGAGAATGGGTAAAGAAGAAACTGCTAGAGTTATCCTTAAACAAGCACATGTACCTGCTTCTACTTAAAGGCCTTCATCTTCTTGAAGGGATCCACATCTTGAGCGTCAGCAACAGAGGTTGTTTCTTCAAGACGATCAAAGAGATCAAAGATGAAAACAATTTAATGATCTGAAGAGAAAAGTCTACTCTTTATGAAATGAACAGGTTCCTGGTTACTTCATTTCGGCATTGGAAAATAATTTGGTTCAAATGCCAAGGCCCAAGAGGCCAAACAAGGAAGGAGATGAAGACCGTCCCAACTATTTCCCCCTTCATCAGATGTTGGGGCATCCCATTCGGGAGTATTTTGTCTTCAAGGACCTCCTGAAAAAAAATGGTCGACTTGGGACAAGTAAAACTGAAAGGTTCTTTAACTCAGGTAGCATGTGTTACTGCTACAGATCTAGAGGAAGAAGGTGAGTGGCAAGAAGTCAAGAACAAAAATGTACAAAAATATAATGATTGGATGGTCAGAAAAATAATTATCCGAACTCATGCCATTTTTCAAATGCAACTGAAGAAACCAATTGTGTCTTCTGCCATGAATTCCACAGCAAAACCCTCTTTATCAGAGGGAAAATCCTCAAAAGGGCAGCATAATTCAAAGAAAATGGAACAATCATAAGAAGATGAAATAGTGTCAAAGCCCAAATTGCCTTTGACTCTAGCAGATTTTATGCCATCTACTGCAAAGCAACGGGCACCGTCCCACCAAATAGTAAAGCCCAAACAGGCTAATCAGGCAGAGTCTTCATCAGATGAAGAGATGATCTTTGGTTCTGTTAATATGATTCATTTAACAGATCCTTATGCCAGTCTCAGTTTTGATCTTGATGAGCCTAAATTCCCTGTATCAAACAGAGGAATTAGAGGAAGGAACTTATTCAATACATAAGGTCTACTCTAATGGAGCTTATTATTTAATTTCAATGGATGTAGAACTCATTACTACTCCAACCAATGATATATTTCTGAAGTAGTATTTTGTGTAAGACAAATACTTAATCGTCCAAAAAGACGTTACACCGCACCATCCATGGTCCATGCATATGACCTTAATCTATTTCCATCCATATCGTCCAACATGACGTTAAACTGTGTTATCATCTAGCAAGACGTTAAACTGCAGCATCAATAGTCCAAGCATATGACCTTAAACTATTTTCACCTTCGTCAAAAATGACGTTAAACTATGCTTTCGTCTAGCAAGATGCTAAACTGCAACATCAATAGTCCAAGCATATTACCTTAAACTATTGGCACATTCATCCAACATGATGTTAAATTGTGACATCCTAGCTACATGACGCTAAACTGTACAGAATTCCCTTACATACAACATGACGTTAAACTACGAAAAAGTCCCTAATACGTCCAACATGATGTTAATTGTATCCTATTTTTTCCTTACTACATGACATTAAACTGTATAGTCCCCCTTTCTCCCAACATGGCGTTAAACTGTATTGTCCTCGTCATCCTAGCTACAAGATGCTAAACTGTAAAACACCCATACGTCCAACATGACGTTAAACTGTGTCCCTATATTTGTCCTACATGAAGTTAAACTTTATTTTGTCCCTGCTACATGACACTAAACTATGAAACACCAATAGTCCTCACTGCAAGACAATAAACTGCATAGTCCCTTCATATGTCCTACAAGACATTAAACTGTGTAGCGTTAAGGTTTTTACTACCTCTTGTTTCTCACACCAAGTATGACTCACGTGAGCTTAGAGTAAACTTCAACCATAACACCCTCTCTGGGCCGCTAACCATGCATAAGTCCCAACACAATTTTTTAGGTCATTGTCCCCAAGAATAACTTGATCACTAATTAATTATTTAATTGAAGTATGCGGACTTTGATCCTTGCCTTCTAGGCTGGGTACGTAGGCAAACTCTTGAGGTTCAAACCCAAAACCAATCTCTTCACATTGGTTCACCTCTTTCCTTCCTACATGACATTAAACTGTACAACACTTTTGTCCTGTACGACAATAAACTACAACATTATTTGATACCCTCACCTGAGAGAGAATCAATATTTACATTGATCTCCAATCATGTTATATTCTAAAGACTATGTGCATACATGGAAATTCCCAATCCTTTTATCTTGGGTCAAACCATCATTGCACTAAAGTCCCCTTCACCCTTCACTTGTATGAACCAAATCTGTACAGAGGGTATTTCTAGAACTACGTGCAGCTTGATTCCCATCCTTATGGGATATGTAATAACGTTCGAGCATCCCTCAAATCCATCCCCAAGTATTTGGTCCTAACCCCAAATTTTACTTTCAGTCCCCTGGCTGAAAAGTCCCTGTGAAAACACACACTATATATTACTTATTATGGTCTGCATTCTATGAAGCTAAACTAATATTTCCCATACTTTCGTCCCAGATAACGTTAAACTGTATTTCAAGAACTATGTATGGCTTGATTCCCATCCTTATGGGATACGTAGTGAAGTCCAGCATCTCAACTCAGGACCCAGCCACAACATGATTATGGTTAGCATTGATCTATGTATCTATTTCATGCATTGAACAATATCCATTTTCATGTGTCATAATCCTCTCCTTAAATACTTCCAGATCTCCATAAACATTTTCTTGACTTCTAGTCACAAAATGTCTAATTTTTGAGAGTTATTTTATCTGACCATGCAGCATTTTCCCTTAGGCGGCCTTGCATAAACAGTCTACATAACAGACTTGTCAGCCAAAAGATGCTATTATTTGACTATGCATCCAATGCACTTAGGTGGCCCTGAATAATTCAACCCCCTAACGGGATTTTCAAATAGTGGTAACTTCATTCATGGGAAGAAAATCTATTTTGTCCTTAGTTATCTTAATGACAATATGTAGGGATCCGCAAAAAATGGCCATCCTTAACATATCTGTCCCATACTCTTTTTCATGATCTGAAAGTATTCAAGTCTATGGTTTATATTTTCCTTCCCTACATTTGGGTCAGATCTTCATAGGAGTGACATTCATCCAGTTCTTAGACAATCTTGTTTGGAAATATCTTTTCCATATTCAAATACCTCTCTCCATACAGAAAACTCTATGCTTTCGAAAATTTGAATCCACAAAAACTTCCACTGGCTTTTTAGAAATAGAAAAGTAAATTTCTGAGAGTTCTTTTTCCCGACTATGCAGCACGTGCCCTTAGTCGGCCTTGCATAAATAGTCAACATAACAGACTTTTCAGCCAAAAGATGCTATTATTTGACTATGCATCCAATTCCCTTAGGTGGCCCTGCATAATTCAACCCCCAAACAGGTTTTTTAAATAGTGTTAACTTCATTCTTTCGAACTACTTCTTCTAATGACTTTTTAGCCATTTTTCATATCATTCCTCAGATTCAAAATTTCTTAAGTCATCATTTACATTTTTTCCCTCATTCTTGAATATGGTAATATGTTTTCAGATAAATTATCATGGAATTGATTCAATGTTAATCCATTTGGTCAAAGATATTTTGACCTTAAGCATTAGCCTTTTTATGTCCAACGTGCATGATTTTAAACTAATCACAAAAGACAAGGGAACCTTGAACAAAAGTCAAGTTCCAGCTCACTAAACATACATCTTGTATGATTTTAGGTAATATTGAGCAATAAAAAGATTCAATGTTTGTAGGGTTATTTATAATAATACTAGAAAAAAAAATCAAACTATGCTTACTAGGCCCATTGGCATAGGTAAAATTTAAAGCATGTAGCAAAAGAAGGCATGCACAAATGATCAAAAATGAAAGTGTTTTTCATTTGATACACAGGAGTTAGAAGGACATCCATATACTTGAGTCTCTTATCTTTTATGAGAATTACAGAAGGTTGTCAACATAAGTATTCATTTGGTTTACAACATCCTGAGCTTCATCAGCAGCCACATGAAGTTCATGCACTTGACCAACTTCATTCTTTTCATCCTGATGTGGTGCTTTCCTGGCATCTGCAATAGATTTTGTACCATTAATTTGAGCTCCCTCCAGTGAATTATTAACTTGTTCAAGTTCTCCAGTAACAAGATCTAACTGTTGTTGAAGGTGCATTTGCTGAACAACCTTCTCATTCGATCCCTTCTCCTTCAGCTCCTTATCCTGATTCTTGGGAAGAAACATATTCATCCACTCCTCTGGATGAATATCCTTTCTATAATGAGTTAAGGAGGTCTATGAACTCTTGAACTTGTGAAATATTTTCAATAATTCCCGACCCAAAGTCAGGGTCTTCTCCGAATCATTATAAGTAACCTTGGTAGGAATGAATTCATCATACATATCACACAAAATTGGAGCCCTTGAGATCTTGTGGACATCCCATAGACTGATACCTACTTCTCCATGAGTCATATAGAAAGAATTGGTTTCTGGGCTCCAATGGCTGAGTATCTCCGGCACGAAATCATCATTCCTATAAACATATGTTTTCCTACCCTAGACGGCTTCATATATTGTAGCTACTTTCAAATCCTCGACAAACTCTGCGCAGTTTTGTCACACCCAGTATGCGCACATCCAAGTTGGCTTCACACCTCCTCAAGGATGATAGTCCCAACTCTTCTTCCAGCCTTTGGATTGATCCATCTGAGAGTTTCGGAAAATTGAGGGATAATAATGTGGTTGTAACTCAGGATTGTGAGGTTTCAGATTTGAGGTACATGGGATATGATGCTTTATGTAGGCCTTCTCCACTGTTCTATCATTTGGAAATGCTCCTCCATTTGAGATATTTTCTGAAGAAAAATTGGTGTAATTCTGAAACCAATACGTTGGGAGATAATTCTTTGCCTCTAGAATGGTGACTTCTCGCAGATGACCATAGCCATACAAAGGTAGATAAATACTCTGTGGGAAGTCAAGATGATACTTCTTCGGGTACTTGGCCAAATCTGGAAGAGTAATGTCGCAGAAAGTATAATAAACATGGCCAATGATTCTCATCATATCATCAAATCTCTTGCTATCCAATTCATCAGATGTTCCGATTCTCTTAGGAGCCATTTTATCTGCACAAAATTTGAATAATTAACTCTTAAGTAAGTTGAACTTTCATAAATTTTGTGAAGGAAAGTGAAAAAAATGGCTAAGGAATTAAGGCATGCAAGTCCCAAAGTTGGCGCGCAAGTATCAGTGTGTCGTGCAGGTTTTGGCGTGCAGGTATCACCGCGCATGTCCAAATACCACTACAGCAGTATGAAAGCAAAGAAACAGTGGAAAACAGAGCAAATTGCATGGTGAAGGCAACATGCATGGCGAGAGCATGAATTTTGAGATTCGGTGCTTTGCGCGAGGAATGGTCGCATATATATAGGCCAGACCTCAACCATGCATGCCTAAAGCCAGTGTGTGCAACCCTACATGCCGACGCCTACACGACTCTCACTTGCACGCTGCCATCTGCTCACTCAACACTTGCACGCTAGAATTCCTTGGTTTTCTTCTTCACCTCAGAGTCACATCCTCTTTCTTTTGGATCCAACTCTGAGGGGGGACTTTAGTTGACGCTCCTTTCCATCACATATCCTAAACAAATAAAAATGGGAAATACCTTGAACCCAAATTGATTCATCCTTTGAAGAAACATCAAAAATTGACAGAGTCATGAACAAAGATTCATTTTCACTTGGGTCGCGCAATTTCCACCAAGGTCGCACAAGTATACTTGTGCGCCGCCCAATGGTCACGTAAGTGAATTGCGCGCCCTCTTTGATTTTTCGCCCAGCGTCTTCCCTGACCTATAAATACCCCCTGTGGGCCCCCCATTGGAGGATGAAAAAATTATAGAAACTCAGATATGAGCTCCCAGCACCCTAGTCTCTTCTCAATGCTTCTGAACACTTCTAAGGTAATTTATTACCTATAATGAAAGATCTAAAGAAAAGGAGTAATGCCTAAGTGTTGAAACTCATCAACACTTGCGCGCCTAAGTGGCCAGCCCTTAAGGGAAATGGCCACACTTGCGCACTGCCTTATCCCTTCAATATAACTTGCGTGCAACCCTTCTGGAAGCCCCTAGGAATAATACTAAAGGCTTGAGCCATGTCTCTCCCAAGTATTACCTTAAGGGATGACTATCACGCAAGTACCCCTATGTCGCGCAAGTATACTTGCGTGACAAGAACTTGCGCCCCCATGCAGGACCTGTGCGCCCACTTATTTTGGGGTTCCTCTCCTACCTATTTCACCTATCTTATGCCTATCCACCTCTCATATTCAAGATCTAGCCTTCAAAACCCTCTTTAAAGTCATTTCTTTTGGCATGGCTTCCTTGTTGGATTCCTTCTCTGAAAAGAATTTTGTGGTATATCTCTCAAAACCTAGTGATTTACATGTCATTATGTCGCTAAGGTTAGATAATTAATTCATTAAATATCATCCTTTAAGATGAGAGAATCCTTAATTTAGGCCTCCTTCTTAGGAATAAGTCCTATGTCTCAAGTCCCCTACCCTGGGCCTCCTTTTCAGGAGTAAGCCCCAGTCTTTACGTTCCCTTAATTTTGGGAATCCTCCTCAGGAGTAATCCCCAACCATAATTCTCTTCATATGGGAATCCTACTTAGGAGTAAGCCCCATGTTCACAAAATCCAAATTTCCTTAACATGGGTTTCCTTTTCAGAAGTAAGCCCCAGTCATAATTCCGTTTAACCTGGGCCTCTTCTTTAAAAATAAGCCCCAGTCATAATTTCTCTTAACCAGTCTTAATTTACTATTTAATTGGGCTTCCTTCTCAAGAGTAAAACCCAATCATAAGTCCCCTCCAAATTTGGGCATCCTCCTCAGGAATAATCCCCAAGTTAGAGTATCCAAATCTCCATAAAGTACATATACCTTTATGGGTGTTGTTCCTAGGTTTCTTCCCTGAAGTAAATCCTAATCTTTATCTATCTGGGCAGTCATACATACATAAGCCCCACATCATTTCTTATATTTTCATCTTTCATGGCATAATTGTCTAGTTTTACCAATACCTCTTGTTTCTCACACCGAGTATGACTCATGTGAGCATAGAGTGTAAAAGTAATTATGACATCTTTCTTTGAGCCATCAATCATGCATAAACCTCATACTTCTTTACTAGAACTACGTGTGTTCTGATTGTTTTTCCGAAACAAAGGTTATGTAGGTAGCCCATCTATGGGTACGATCCCAACTATTAAATAATTCATGTCCTTATGAATGAAAATAAACTACAAGTGCCTCATTGAATGCCTTTTAAACCAGTATTGTTATCATAATAACCAAGAAATTTCTATATAATGTGTCAAAGGATACCATTGAGAAAGAATCTATAACAAATACATATTATTATCTATCGATGAAGAACCTAAAATACATATAAAATATTCTCTAAATATTATACATACAAATCATTGATTGTCAGATCTAAAGGAAAGCTCATTTTCATACTTGGTAATGTAATAAGGATTCACGAACATAACTTAAATCTATAAAGAGTCCCGGAGTAGACAATAATTCCCCTCAAAAAGGTGTGATGAGTCCGACCTCCCATCCTCTCAACTAATGAAAATTCTTAAGTCTCATCAGTTCATAACTAATGAGCACCTACCTTTGGAAAGTAGGTCCAAATGGATATGGAATCATTGGATGTTTCTGGTTCTATGAAAAAACCCGTTAGAAACCGCTTGGAATGTTTGAATCTTAAATCAATGAGGTCATCCCCAAATCCTAAGGAAACAAACCCAAAACCCGGCCTACCTCATGGCTTAAACACCGATGCTTTAGGTTCAAATCTTCTCCTATAAGCTATTTCACCTGGATTTTGTCCTGATCTACACAAAGGTTGATGTCTGGCAGTGTATCCTCCCCTTCCCCTTTGATTTGGCCATAATGTGTGAGGGATAATCCCCTCCCCTCTCATACCATGAGTGGGAACAACAAATGGGTGGGGGACTCTTTTTATTTTAATTAATTAATTGTGTAATTAATCACCCATTTAACACCAGTCCCGAGTCCCGGAACCTGAAATGAGTTTATGTCTCTCCTAGGAAATACCCCCATTTTAAACTCAATATTGTATCCAAAATCTCGTTATGATTCTCCTTTAACAAGATACAACCACCCAAAACCACATGGACAATTCAATATTTAATTATTTAAGCTTCAAATATTCATCCAAAACTCCAAATGCTCAAAATTCAACAAAAATCCTATCATAGGGTAAAAATAATATTACAATACCAACAAAGTGGTCAAAAAAACTATTTGAGATAATATTTTATGTTAAATGGCCATTATACCCATCGTAATCCCCCATAGAATAAAAATTTGAATTTTTGCTCGAATTAAAAAATTCAGAAAATAGAGGTCTTTAATGTAAGGGGATAAACAAGGTAAGTAGAACCATTAAAACATTAAAACCATTGTAAATTCCTTTAATTAGTCTCATGTGTGTGATCCCATTTTTCTTGAGTGTGAATATTAGTTTCTAAAATGACATATGGATTGAACAAGGGGTAATGTGGTATTTGAGCCTTATTATGTGCATGGGAATCTCATAATGCTCGGTATCAGAAGGTTATACATGACTGGGGAATGTTTTTCCACTTAGTGGATCATGTGACCCTTCATCATCTGCCTTGGTGGATGAATCAACACATTTTCATCTAGGATAATTGTCATAAAGAATAATATCACTCTAGAATTAAGTCCATTTATAGGCCATCAAATACTGGAATGTAGAGGGGTGATTATTTTATAGATACTATCATGTTATGTGTCATTTATTTTGTGAAATCTTAGGGTAGTAAATGTTGAAACAAAAGGTACCCATCGAGTTGATAAATAGTATAATGAACCATATGAGTTTAAGGATAATCAATTCAATCATAATCTTCTATGTGTTTATCACCGTTCATCATTGAGTTATAGTGATCAATGCATGAACATAAATTTTTTAGTCCCAATTATATAGATGAAATTCTATAAAGCATCGGGTTTTTTGACATGATAGTCAGTCTAGTTTTGGAACTTATGAGAAATAATAATGAAATATGTAAGCATGGCTCTGGGGAGTGTCACATGTCTGTCTAATGTGAATTTGATCATTTCACACTTATAAGTAGTTATTTATTCTCACATTACAATTTTGAACATTATATAAGCATGTTTTCCACAGACAAGACCCATAGTTAGTGGTTAACAGACAGTGTAGTGAAGATTGAGTTTCCATCTTTAGTAAAAAATGTCTATGACACTACTAAGGTGGGGATTGTTGTGTCAAAAAGTTATGTTTGTCCATTCATGTAGAAGAATCAAAACCATGAATGTACTATTTGTAAATGTTTTTATATGCATTTAAATTACCTTAGGGATTGTGTGTTTTGAAATATATCATTAATTTCAAGGTAGCTCGACGGTGATATCATTTACTGTGCACACAACCATTTAGGAAAATGTTGGTTGGGGATGGACATATGTGGTTAGGATTGAGTGATCACCAAATGACTCACATGGTAAAGAATTATTGTTTTGTTAGTGATGATGTTTACTCACGATAAACTAATAACTTTTAATGGAAATTGAACTGTGGTGGTTTTAATAGTTCCTTTATGTTGTTGGATAAGGTAGGTTGGGAGCGATACTGAGCACTTTATCTTGAATATGATGAATTTTTCTCAAGTATTATTGGAAATTATTGATATCCTTTTATTGTACTCTTGTATTAGTTTTTATCATGTTCCCTATCATGGTATCATCTAGGAATCATTAGGATATCAACAGTTATACACTGAGCTAAACAAAACAATACAAATTCCCTTCTGTTTCGATAAACAGACTATTTGGGAGTTGTGATCCAAAATTGTGGTTGTTTAAAGAGGTGTGGATAGTTATGAGTGACACTTAGGATCCCAATTTGGAATTACACTGATGGAAAAATGGACACTATCCAAATATTCTAAATTACTACCACTAGGATTAGTTAGTGTTTTGATCCATGGACATTTTGGCTATGTACAGACATCTCACTTATAAAAAAAATAGAGTATTAATTAAATTGAATAGAGTTAATAGAATCTAGCTTATGATTCTGAGTTTACCCTAAACTTTAGTTTGTAATAGATGATATGTTTTATGATTAGGAAACTTAGTGTGCTGAATCGGGTATAGACCCATGTTTATACTGAGGTACGACAAATTATATGAACTATTTAGTTCGATATTTCACTCGAAGTCAGATACGAGAATTGAGGTACATGTTAAAAGTAAAGTAAATATACTTGTATATAAGGCATAATGCTTTAGTTTCTGATAAATTGGAATTATAATCCCTGAATTTAGAGAATATCCAGCTGGGCATGGCTTGACATTTTTCCTCTTATTTCATTAAATGTGGTTGGTGATGAATTGTTTCTTGGAACAACTTCAGTATGAGGAAAGTGAATTGTGTTTTAGCAATGGTAATTAATGAAAATCCATCTTGACTTAGTTAATTGAGGTTTATTGTTATTTGACCATTAATTCAAGAAAATTGTTATTTCATGAGAATTGTTTGAAAGCTATAGGAACACTTAAATAGGTAATTATAAATATAGATGTATTGTGACTCCAAACTATCCATAGAATGGTATAAACTATAGTGGGAAGATCTATAAGATGGATATCTAAGTAGAAATAAATGCAACTGAGTCTCATGATTGAGGGTCTTCGGAAAGCACCATATCAATATTTAAATTCTGAATATGAACGTTGTCTTTAGTTTTAATGGGTTATGTACTATACACATAAAGGGATAATTGGTGGTCCATTGGGTGTTTGGAAGATAAAAACCCCATTTAAATGAAACATCATAAAATTTCAAGATTGGGTGATTATTTTTTTGTTTCACCAAGTATTCTCTGGGATGATAATTTTTTAGGGGAAACTGTAGTGTCCTGAGTTTTAGACAAGGAGGAATTTCCAAAATAATTTATGTTTTCCTATTTGGTGGATGGGGGAATTATAAGATCATATTTTGAATTTAAATTCTAAAATTATAACAAAATTAAGTTATTTTTATAGGATCTATAAATATATAGAGGGTTCTCGGGGGTTTGGATGAGTTTTGGGATCATAAGGCTACAAAAGGTCTATTTTAGGGGAAAATGGAAGAGACACAATGTTTTTTTAAACATTGAATACCTCCAGGGTAAACTATGTGGTATGGTCCATTGGGGTTGAGGGTCTCACATGGTTTTGTATAATCATGAGAAAGGATGCACAACTTCATACATTATTTGTAACACCCCGACCCCAGAAGCTCGGAGCCAGTGCATTATTTTAATACATTGGCATGATTACAATGAATCAAGTCCTGAAGGGCCAATCAGTTTAGTAGTCTTGGAAAAGAAATTACATAAATGAATGTTACATTACACATTCAAACATAAAACAAAACATAAATAATCTATTGAGAATGCCATTATTCCCCTATCTTAACACTAAATATCAAACATAATACACTTCTTGGAATACTGGGAAAACAAAACATAAAAAAGGGGTGAGCTCTGATGCTCGGTAAGGGTAAACAATTTAGCAGAAGATATAAACTTTTAGGTCAAGATGTGTAATAAAAAAAATCCTTTTAAACATAAACATGAACATAATATATAGATAATAAATCAAAAATTAAAATATAAACATGCACATGGATATTCTACTAGTTGAATGATCACATGTAATAATTAATTTTATAATGAAATAATGCTTAATGCTGGATATCATTACCACATAGTCAAGGCCTCATGCCAAGCCTACAAATAAAAGTTTTGTCAAGGCCTTGTGCCAGGACACTATTTTGTTTCATGAGACCTACCGATGCATCGGGGGACTATAGCGAGCCCCACCTATCACATACTAAGTCCACTATATTCCTAATATGAAAATGTTGAAAAATAACATAAACATTCGTATTAAATCTTGCATACAAAAAGTCAATACTTCAACCATAAACCATAGACGATATAAAAATAGAACATTCACAATCAAATATATCATAACTTATTCAATAAAATATTGTAGAGTGTATTTATAATAATTCAACCTTAATCAAGAATAATATTCAAAAAAGGATGTTGACATAATTGAAAATAATAAGTAAAACCTTTTTAGAGAAATATCTTTTTTTATGAAATCATTTAAAAGTCTCAAAATTTATAAAGGAAGATGTTTAAAATATATTTTGAAATCAATGTTTCCCATACCAATTTGAAACTTTTGAAAGGAATTATCATATTAATATAATAATTTTTATATAAATAAATCCTTAAAACCATTTTGAATACATGGACATTAATAAGAAATATTTAGACGAATAAATATTTAAAACATTTAAAATGATGTTTTAGTAAAAAAGTACCTTATAAGAATAATTTTGAAATTTATTTTATAAAACATGGACATGGATAATAAATATATCCCAGAAAATATTTACACATATACAATCTTGGAAAATAATGAGATGGAGGAATTAACCCTTACCTTGATTTTCCTTTAGTCGAGGGTACGTTTAACCTCTTATATAATGACCATAACATGTTATTAAATTATACCAGAACCATATTCATATTTATTGTTTCATAAATAATTCATTTATGACTTTATACTACCCATTTAATAATGATTTCCATGCCAAATTAACATTTCAGGTAATAATCACTTTCTTTATCGTACATGTTTTAATTTTTTTTTCTTGATCATATAATTTGTACAACGATTTATATACTTCTAGCATATAAAACATGGTTTATATATAATATATATTTAGAATATAAATATTTATAATAGATAGATTTATGAAATTGAAATTTCCATTTATGGAGATGGTAGGTCGTACATACACATAATCGTTGTTCTTATTTTCATGTCGTATTGAATGGAAGTAAGTGAAAACGATATATGTAAGTACATAAATAAGTGTATATATATATCATAAATAGAATTATTATGTCATATATTACATAATTATTAATAATATATATTTTTATAATAATCATTGAATGGTTAACATGGAAATGAATCTCATCGTGTCATGGAGACGGTAAGTCGTACGTACACATGAGCGACGATAAAATTTCCTTAATGATTAAATGGTATATAATTGGATGGTATATTAATTTAACAGAGAAATTATCATGTTCTTTTATTTATATACATATTACTCATCATTATATCTATCTGAATAACATAGTTTTGAATAACAAATTACACCACGACGTGGAGACAGTAAGTCGTACGTACACACGCATGATGACATTATCATTTATAGGATGGATAGAATAGTAAGTATGGTTGTACCATATTTATAATAAAATCAAATTATTTAGAAGGTAATGAAATTATTATTTTGTCCTGGAAATAAAAATTAAAGAGAAAGTGGATGAAGAAAAGAACATTGAAAGATGTGATAAAATAATTACCTCTTCTTTGGGTGTTTCTTTTTGATTTGAACAAAAGGGGTACTTAAGATGGTTTTCTACTCACAGGAAGGCCTCTAGATTTAAGTGAGGGAGGTTGGGAGGAGATTTGGGTCGTTTTTTGATGAGTCAAATTATAAGGCCCCAGCCTTAAACCTTACTTAAAATTGAATTAAATGAATAATTCACATTGAGGATCTTTTCAGGTTTAGAGTTTTACAGAATTAGGACATAACTATTTCATCTCAAAAGATTACAAAGTAGTCGTTTCTACTAAATTTCCATAAAATAAAAACTCTTAAAAAGAAACATGTCTAGTTCCATGTTTTAGGTAGCATGTCTTTCCCTTGATCCAATCCTTGACCCTATTCCACGCTAAGTCCTGTGAAAAACATTTCAAAAACTTGGGATGAGCATAAAAAGCTCAGTAAGGGATACACAAAGAATGAAAACTGTTAGATTTTTAAAACAACAAGTAAACCATGTATACTTTATCAAAGTAATACTTTTCACCTCTTCAAAGTAGTAAAAACTCTTCGCTGAATAAAATTTCATTACTTACCTTTTTGTAACCAAAGGATTACCATAAAACTCATATAAAGAACACATAACATATAAAGGTAACTTGGGACATAAACATACTTAAGTGGAATAACCATACGATCGACTTCCACACATATCACTTAATGGAATAGCCATACGGCCAATTTCTATACATACTTAATGGAATAGCCATACGGCCGACTTTCATACCTAATGCATTGGAGGTTATAACGTAACCACCCGTCCTGGTATTCACGGCACCACCCGTCATATGGTTTATAACGTAACCACCCGTTAAAATGTCCAAGTACCAATATAAAATCATAAAACATAAAACCAATATAAAGGAACGATAACATTTCCACATTTCAATCACAATATATCATAAATATATTGACATAATAGAATCCTTTATCAAAACCATTTTCAATACCAAAATACATAAAAGAGTATATGGTATTTATTTTATTTTAAAAACATTACGGCTTGTTGAGGAATCCAAAGACCAAATAATACTCGCGGCGGCGGAAAAGGTCATTGTCACCGCATACGTTAAAAGAAAAATTCCTTTTTGTCGTTTTGTAAAACGCTTCGTAGAAAAAGATTCCTTTTGTATAAAAGTAAAAGTCAATGGGGTTTATACACTGTTACAAAAGAAATTTGTGTATAAAACGAAATATGCCTCAATGAAAGGAGATTGAGACGAAGTCCCTTACAAAGAAGGTATCCTTGGTTTAAGGATAATTCAATTACATAATTATGTGTGACAAATGAATACACCAAATATAAGCGGATATTACGTGTAAAATAATCAAAGGTCATTCACACATATTCAAAGTATTACATATCCAATAACTACATGTTTAACCCAAAGAAATCTAAATTGGGTTAAGAAGTTCTCTTGACAGCCTAACGGCGTCACATCAAAATGAGTTGATGAGAGATAAAAAGTGTATATCATCACTTGGACATAAAAGTTACCTCAATAAGGATATATGAGAACATATCCCAACATAACAATATGTAATTTAAAAGACCCAACAAAAGAAGTCTTTTAAAAAGAGGAGGGTGAAAGGTCCCCTTACCGAGTTGGGTAACATTCGAAACGTACACCCCATGGAAGAAGGGTCATACAATGAAGATGTGAATACCCATAAATGAGATTATACTACACAATGTGTATAATAATGGGCAGTACATACACCATTCAAAGGAAATTGTGGCAAATGTATCGTAAATCTCACAGGAATAAAAGTGAGATGAAAAATCCCTTACGAAAACTCAGCAGCCTAACGGCGCCACTTAAAACTTCCAAAATGGATTGATGAAAGGAAATAGGGTCTATCATCATATCAACATAAAGTTTACAGAAATAGGAATACAAAATAACATCCCCCAACATAACAAAGAGGAGCTTAAAATAAGTGACATAAAGAAGAGTACTTAAAAAGAAAGAGAGAGGTTGGATCTCTTACGAAAATTTGGCAGCCTAACGGCAGCACTTAAAACTTCCAAAAATGGATTGATGAGAGAGAATAGGGTCTCTCATCATATGAACATAAAAATTAAAGTAAGATTAATATAAAAGACATCCAAATAACAAGAAAGATGAGCTTTAAAAGGAATGACATAAAAGAGCGTAGTTAAAAAGAAAGAGAGGAGTAGGATCCCTTACTTCGGGTCCGACTTGACTCGATCATTCTTTAACGTCCTGAATAATAAACTTGAGTTAATTTATACTTTCTTAATAACCTTTTCCAAGTTCATTATTCATTTTATATTAATTATTGACATGTTATAAACATTATGTAATCATTTAAGTTAATAATGTTTGTTTTGTCGATATTTGGTTCTTAAGTCGAAAGTGGACTTCTTACAATTACATGTTGTTCGTGTGGTCAAAGGTTCATTATATCCAGAGTGATATTCATAATTTGGATAGCATATATATCATATATATCCAGCATATACATGTATTTATAATATTACATAATCATTTAGAGGTAAGAAATGAAATGCACCGTTCATGGAGACGGTAAGCCGTACGTACGCATGAACGCTACTTTCATTTCTTTGTCATATTAATGGAATTAAAACTGAATGAGAGGTATGTTTATTTTAATTCCAGAATTATATTCATCATTTATATGTATCATTCATTATATATATCCATTATATACATGTACTTTTAATATTACATTACATTTGGGGATAAGAAATGAAATGCACCGTTCATGGAGACGGTAAGCCGTACGTACGCATGAACGCTACTTTCATTTCTATCTCATACTTTAATGGAAATAAATAATAATGATATAGAGGTATATTATAATTACAGTATATAATCATATATAATAACATTAAATCCATCCTTTATACGTCCCATGTATGGCATTAACGAATCACATCACTTTGAGGGGGCGGTAGTCCGCACTTCCTTAAATGAAGATATCGCGTATACCCATAATGGAAGCCATAAAGGTAAGCCACAAATTAAAAATACAGAAGCTTAATTAAAACATAAACATATTATATATCATATATAAATATAGTTACATCTTAATGGCCACCTTTGAAGGTGTTATATGAGTGTTGAACAATCATCGTTTCGTGAGGCAGAAATTTGCCATCCACGGAAACCGTATGTTCTTTAACCATTAGATGTAGGTGTGTGTAAGTGTAGCTCGAATACTTCTTATAACAACATCCTAGTATATTGAATATACTGTAGTTGTTACAAAAGAAATGAATAAAAAGAGTTTAGGGGGTTGTAGAAGCAAAATAAAACTAAAGGACTCAAAAGAATACATTACCTTGAAATCGGGTAACTCCCTTTGGTTTGAGCTCAAAGGCTTCCTTGGAAAGACTTCTGCCCAAAGTGAGGCTTCAAGGAGTAAGAGAGAGAAGTGGAGAGACAAAATGAGCAGGGTTTGGCCGAGCCAAATGCTTTGGGAGTGTGGGAAAAGAGGTAGAGGTGGGGGCCTTTTATAAGAGGGGAGGAGGGGCACTCTTGGAAAGTAAAGATAAGTTACTTTATTTTAAAAAGAGTTTCGGATTAAAAAAGTCCCACATTGATATAATTCGAGGATAAGGTGATAAGGCTTCTAAATCCACTCATCCAATTGGTTTTGGCCATGTGAAGGTCTTAGATTTTACATTATCATTCCATTTTATTTAAATCGTTAAATAATGAGGTCATCGCTGCATCATCATGATGTCATAAATAATTTTATTTATTTAATGTCTAACAATTATAAAAAAAATACTATGATGTAGGAAATCTTTTTATCTTTCCAATGACTATTTATAATCAAAAGTCTGAGCTTTATAACCCCATGTAAAAATTGTTTTTTGTAAAACATATTATGTTTGTGTCATTTTTACTTTAACATTTAATAAAAAGTTATTTATGTCATTTTCCAACCAAAGTGGCTCCATGGGGTCCCCAAGTTGACCCATGGCTTGTATTGGTCAGCCATGACACAACCAATGAGGTTAGGACATGTTTCTAGGTCATTTTATATTATTAAAGCATTATTTTTACCTTAAACTACACTAATTACCACTAATCGCGATTAAAAACTTAATAAGTTACTATTCACCAAAAAATTATTTTTATCCCATTGAACCACATTTTACTTCTTAATGACAACCATGTATGTCGGATTTTTGAAATTCAAAACACAGAAGTGGTAAAATTTCATTTAAACGAAAAATCAGCTTTTATAAGTACCACTTAGTGGTTTCACTATTCATCAAAAATTGAAGTTTTTCAGAAAAATCCCAAAAATTCACCCTAAGATATATTTGATATTCCGAATTCAAAAATGAAGCCTATTTTACAAAATTCAAAACATATAAGTCACATTAATTAATTTAATAATTAATTCCCGCTGTCTGAGCAAATAGCGTGTTTTTATGAAACAATAAGTATCAAAAGATTAACACTAGTTTAAGTCCGATTTCAAAGTGAAATTAATTCCAACGACCACTATTGGATTTAATGGTAAAAATATTTTCTAATTTCATTTTAAAACCAATTCAAATTATAATCTAATCATATAAATAAATTAGATTAAAAAGAGGTTTTGAATTAAAATACAACATTTTACACTATTCATTAAAAAAATGAACTTTATCGGAAAAATACAAAAAATTTACACAAAGTAAAATTTGATGTCCCGATTCTAAAGAAGAGTTTTATTTGGTCCAAAAGAATGTATAAGAGTGATCAAAACTATATTTAATGACAGTTCGCCATCAAAAGGCGATAAGTGAACCTTTAGTGAAAATTAGGTTATAAAAGCCTAAAATTGAATTCTTTCCGTATTTTAAGCCTTTGGATAAATGTAAAAACATTTAAAAAACATATATAATCATATTTTAGTTATTTCTATCCATTCCTTCCAATTCAACGACTACATGTTAACTACCATAATATTATTTTATTATTAGAGTGCAACGTAAGATTCCCAAGAAACTCATTGTTGTATATTGGGTACGCCATCGAGCATTGCATCCCCTTTAAAGTAATATTAATATTTGATTCACAAATATGGATAAATATAAAGATGTAATATTCTTTATTTACCTGGGGTGTTACATCCTTCCCCCCTTTTGGGAATTGCATCCTCGCAATTTTAAAATTGGGCTTGGAAACATCCTTGAAAGTCCCACATCGGAAGAAGAGTCGGTAAAACAATCACTTTAAAATAAAGAAAGATAAGTACAAAGGTCACCCGAGTTAACCCATACTAGGATTCCAAGTATGAAAACATGGACATGGAGGAGAAAACATAGGGTCATGTTCTGATGGAGAGTGATAGAAAACATGTTTAGGAGAAAGTTAACCATGAGAAAATCACAAACTTGTGATGGGTTAAACGGTATTCGATTCCCCAGTAGGAAAAGTTAATAGACAACATTTTTGTTTTAAGTTACTTTTTATTGAGGAATTTATTCATAAGGAAACATAATCACTTATCATGTGGACTTTCAACTTTTATTATATTCCTTACACAAACTCATATTTTCTCCAAAAGGCGAGTATTTAGGAAGACTTGTTCACATTAAGAGTACTATAATCAACTTCTAGAGAATTACCTAACCCAAAAAAAGAGAACTATATACTTCCCATGTCTTTAGACTTTAACCAAAACCAAAACCCAAAAGATTAGTACAAGATCAGATAACCCAGAAAAGGATAACCCATTAGGAGGAAAATCTATTCTTAATCTCCAAAATTTGTCCAACAAAACCCAAAGTTCAACGAGGACCATCCGATAAACAATTTGTCCATAAAATTACTCAAAGTAAACCAATCTAAGATTGAAACACAAACATTTTAAGGATTTATTCACATAGTATTCCAAGTTAAATCGTAACATTTATCTCCAAAAAAAATCAGTTGCTCTTAAAGTCTCGCATTGAAAAGTAATTATCCTAATCACATATCCTCCATGATAGGTTAATCATTTTCATAAATAACCCAAAATCAACTTACTCTTAATTAATAAAATCATATAACTAAAAAGAATCAGTCAAACTAACCAGGGACTTCACGTAGTCCAGTGGTAGGTGATAAATACCAGTCGCACTTTGGTTGTGGGTTCGATTTCCGCAGCTTTGTCCGACGCAACGGGTTGTCACATGGTCTGCGTGTTGTCCTTTTTCCAAAACTATATAATTCTTAAATCATTCCCCAAAAAGGGATAAAATATTCAAAAATAATCATAACATATTTTAACCTCAAGTTTATCTCATGCCTTTCATTTTCCATCATATCATATAATAACCCATAATTACCTCAAAAGTAAAGATCAAATAAACTCTAATGGTTACCTTTATAATTATTACCTGAAATTCGACATCGATTGGTCATCTCATACATGATGCATTACAGTATATACCAAGGTTCAAGTGGTTGATCATGACTCCTTGATAGTTGGTTTAGAATAACCACAAGTTTCCTCATTGAATCCCCCATTTTATCTAGTATCTTAATCAGAGAACCACCACAGTTTCCTTCAAACCTGTTGTCTCTTTGGTGCCTGCTAGATCCATCCATTCACTAAAAAGAGAAATGTCAATGTGAGTATATCAACAAAACCATCATGTACTAATGAGGAAGGTAAACACTAAGATATACTTACTCATTCACTTTATCTAAAACTAGGACTCTTTCTGAAATACTAACCATTATCGTAATGTCACTTATGCTTAGAGAATACCCTAAACTCTAAAGTTATCTAAACCAACATTTGATACCAACTATAAGGCCCCAGCCTTAAACCTTACTTAAAATTGAATTAAATTAATAATTCACATTGAGGATCTTTTCAGGTTTAGAGTTTTAGAGAATTAGGACATAACTATTTCATCTCAAAAGATTACAAAGTAGTCGCTTCTACTAAATTTTCATAAAATAAAAACTCTTAAAAAGAAACATGTCTAGTTCCATATTTTATTTAGCATGTCTTTCCCTTGATCCCATCCTTGACCATATTCCACGCTAAGTCCTGTGAAAAACATTTCAAAAACTTGGGATGAGCATAAAAAGCTCAGTAAGGGATACACAAAGAATGAAAACTATTAGATTTTCAAAAAAAAAGTAAACCATGTATACTTTATCAAAGTAATACTTTTCACCTCTTCGAATTAGTAAAAACTCTTCGCTCAATAAAATTTCATTACTTACCTTTTTGTAACCAAAGGATTACCATAAAACCCATATAAAGAACACATAACATATAAAGGTAACTTGGGACATAAACATACTTAAGTGGAATAACCATACGGTCGACTTCCACACATATCACTTAATGGAATAGCCATACGGCCAATTTCCATACATACTTAATGGAATAGCCATATGGACGACTTCCATACCCAATGCATTGGAGGTTATAACGTAACCACCCGTCCTGATATTCACAGCACCACCTGTCATATGGTTTATAACGTAACCACCCATTAAAATGTCCAAGTACCAATATAAAATCATAAAACATAAAACCAATATAAAGGAACGATAACATTTCCACATTTCAATCACAATATATCATAAATATATTGACATAATATAATCCTTTATCAAAACCATTTTCAATACCAAAATACATAAAAGAGTATATGGTATTTATTTTATTTTAAAAACATTATGGCTTGTTGAGGAAGCCAAAGACCAAATAATACTCGCGGCGGCGGAAAATGTCGTCGTCACCGCATACGTTAAAAGAAACATTCCTTTTTGTCGTTTTGTAAAACGCTTCGTAGAAAAAGATTCCTTTTGTATAAAAGTAAAATTCAATGGGGTTTATACACCGTTACAAATGAAAGTTGTGTATAAAACGAAATATGCCTAAATGAAAGGAGATTGAGACGAAGTCCCTTACAAAGAAGGTATCCTTGGTTTAAGGATAATTCAATTACATAATTATGTGTGACAAATTAATACACCAAATATAAGTGGATATTAAGTGTAAAATAATCGAGGGTCATTCACACATATTCAAAGGATTACATATCCAATAACTACATGTTGAACCCAAAGAAATCGAAATTGGGTTAAGAAGTTCTCTTGACAGCCTAACGGCGTCACATCAAAATGAGTTGATGAGAGATAAAAAGTGTATCTCATCACTTGGACATAAAATTTACCTCAATAAGGATATATGAGAACATATCCCAACATAACAATATGTAATTTAAAAGACCCAACAAAAGAAGTCTTTTAAAAAGAGGAGGGTGAAAGGTCCCCTTACCGAGTTGGGTAACTTTCGAAACGTACACCCCATGGAAGAAGGGTCATACAATGAAGATGTGAATACCCATAAATGAAACTATACTACACAATGTGTATAATAATGGGCAGTACATACACCACTCAAAGGAAATTGTGGCAAATGTAGCGTAAATCTCACAGGAATAAAAGTGAGATGAAAAATCCCTTACGAAAACTCGGCAGCCTAACGGCGCCACTTAAAACTTCCAAAATGGATTGATGAAAGGAAATAGGGTCTCTCATCATATCAAAATAAATTTTATAGAAAGAGGAATACAAAATTACATCCCCCAACATAACAAATAGGAGCTTAAAAGAAGTGACATAAAGGAGAGTACTTAAAAAGAAAGAGAGAGGTTGGATCTCTTACGAAAATTTGGCAGCCTAACGGCACCACTTAAAAATTCCAAAAATGGATTGATGAGAGAGAATAGGGTCTCTCATCATATGAACATAAAAATTACAGTAAGTGTAATATAAAAGAACATCCAAATAACAAGAAATATGAGCTTTAAAAGTAATGACATAAAAGAGCGTACTTAAAAAGAAAGAGACGAGTAGGATCCCTTACCTCGGGTCTGACTTGACTCGATCGTTCTTTAACGTCCTGAATAATAAACTTGAGTTAATTTCTACCTGATTAATAACCTTTTCCAAGTTCATTATTCCTTTTATATCAATTATTGACATGTTATAAACATTATGTAATCATTTAAGTTAATAATGTTTGTTTTGTCGATATTTGGTTCTTAAGTCGAAAGTGGACTTCTTACAATTACATGTTGTTCGTGTGGTCAAAGGTTCATTATATCCAGAATTATATTCATGATTTGGATAGCATATATATCATATATATCCAGAATATACATGTATTTATAATATTACATAATCATTTAGAGGTAAGAAATGAAATTCACCGTTCATGGAGACGGTAAGCCGTACGTACGCATGAACGCTACTTTCATTTCTTTGTCATATTAATGGAATTAAAACTGAATGATAAGTATGTATATTTTAATTCCAGAATTATATTCATCATTTAGATGTATCATTAATTATATATATCCATTATATAAATGTACTTTTAATAGTACATTACATTTGGGGATAAGAAATGAAATGCACCGTTTATGGAGACGGTAAGCCGTACGTACGCATGAACGCTACTTTCATTTCTATCTCATACTTTAATGGAAATAAATAATAATGATATAGAGGTATATTATAATTACAGTATATCATCATATATAATAACATTAAATCCATCCTTTATACGTCCCACGTATGGCATTAACGAATCACATCACTTTGAGGGGGCGGTAGTCCGCACTTCCTTAAATGAAGATATCACGTATACCCATAATGGAAGCCATAAAGGTAAGCCACAAATGAAAAATACAGAAGCTTAAGTAAAACATAAACATTTTATATATCATATATAAATATAGTTACATCTTAATGGCCACTTTTGAAGGTGTTATATGAGTGTTGAACAATCATCGTTTCGTGAGGCAGAAATTTTCCATCCACGGAAACCGTATGTTCTTTAACCATTAGATGTAGGTGTGTGTAAGTGTAGCTCGAATACTTCTTATAACAACATCATAGTATATTGAAGATACTGGAGTTGTTACAAAATAAATGAATAAAAAGAGTTTAGGGGGTTGGAGAAGCAAAATAAAACTAAAGGACTCAAAAGAATACATTACCTTGAAATCGGGTAACTCCCTTTGGTTTGAGCTCAAAGGCTTCCTTGAGAAGACTTCTGCCTAAAGTGAGGGTTCAAGTAGTAAGAGAGAGAAGTGGAGAGACAAAATGGGCAGGGGTTGGCCGAGCCAAATGCTTTGGGATTGTGGGAAAAGAGGTAGAGGTGGGGGCCTTTTATAAGAGGAGAGGAGGGGCACTCTTGGAAAGTAAAGATAAGTTACTTTATTTTAAAAAGAGTTTCGGATTAAAAAAGTCCCACATTGATATAATTCGAGGATAAGGTGATAAGGCTTCGAAATACACTCATCCAATTGGTTTTGGCCATGTGCAGGTCTTGGATTTTACATTATCATTCCATTTTATTTAAATCGTTAAATAATGAGGTTATCGCTGCATCATCATGATGTCATAAATAATTTAATTTATTTAATGTCTAAAAATTATAAATAAAAATACTATGATGTAGGAAATATTTTTAGATTTCCAATGACTATTTATAATCAAAATTCTTATCTTTATAACCCCATGTAAAAATTGTTTTTGTAAAACATATTATGTTTGTGTCATTTTTACTTTAACATTTAATAAAAAGTTATTTATGTCATTTTCCAACCAAAGTGGCTCCATGGGGTCCCCAAGTTGAACCATGGCTTGTATTGGTCGGCCATGACGCAACCAATGAGGTTAGGACATGTGTCTAGGTCATTTTATATTATTAAAGCATTATTTTTACCTTAAACTACACTAATTACCACTAATCGCGATTAAAAACTTAATAAGTTATTATTCACCAAAAAATTATTTTTATCCCATTGAACCACATTTTACTTCTTAATGACAACCATGTATGTCAGATTTTTGAAATTCAAAACACAGAAGTGGTAAAATTTTATTTAAACGATAAATCAGCTTTTATAAGTACCACTTAGTGGTTTCACTATTCATCAAAAATTGAAGTTTTTCAGAAAAATCCCAAAAATTCACCCTAAGCTATATTTGATATTCCGAATTCCAAAATAAAGTCTATTTTACAAAATTCAAAACATATAAGTCACATTAATTAATTTAATAATTAATTCCCGCTGTCTGAGCAAATAGCGTGTTTTTATGAAACTATAAGTATCAAAAGATTGACACTAGTTTAAGTCCGATTTCAAAGTGAAATTAATTCCAACGACCACTATTGGATTTAATGGTAAAAATATTTTCTAATTTCACTTTAAAACCAATTCAAATGATAATATAATCATATAAATAAATTAGATTAAAAAGAGGTTTTGAATTAAAATACAACATTTTACACTATTCATTAAAAAAATGAACTTTATCGAAAAAATACCAAAAATTTACACAAAGTAAAATTTGATGTCCCGATTCTAAAGAAGAGTTTTATTTGGTCCAAAAGAATTTATAAGAGTGATCAAAACTATATTTAATGACAGTTCGTCATCAAAAGGCGATAAGTGAACCTTTAGTGAAAATTAGGGTATAAAAGCCTAAAATTGAATTCTTTCCGTATTTTAAGCCTTTGGATAAATTTAAAAACATTTAAAAATCATATATAATCATATTTTAGTTATTTCTATCCATTCCCTCCAATGCAACGGCTACATGTTAACTACCATAATATTATTTTATTATTAGAGTGCAACGTAAGATTCCCAAGAAACTCGTTGTTGCATATTGGGTACACCATCGAGCATAGAATCCCCTTTAAAGTAATATTAATATTTGATTCACAAATATGGATAAATATAAAGATGTCATATTCTTTATTTACCTGGGGTGTTACATCCTTCCCCCCTTTTGGGAATTGCGTCCTCTCAATTTTAAAATTGTGCTTGGAAACATCCTTGAAAGTCCTACATCGGAAGAAGAGTCGTTAAAACAATCACTTTAAAATAAAGAAAGATAAGTACAAAGGTCACCCGAGTTAACCCATACTAGGATTCCAAGTATGAAAACATGGACATGGAGGAGAAAACATAGGGTCATGTTCTGATGGAGAGTGATAGAAAACATGTTTAGGAGAAAGTTAACCATGAGAAAATCACAAACTTGTGATGGGTTAAACGGTATTCGATTCCCCAGTAGGAAAAGTTAATAGACAACATTTTTGTTTTAAGTTACTTTTTATTGAGGAATTTATTCATAAGGAAACATAATCACTTATCATGTGGACTTTCAACTTTTATTAGATTCCTTACACAAACTCATATTTTCTCCAAAAGGCGAGTATTTAGGAAGACTTGTTCACATTAAGAGTACTATAATCAACTTCTAGAGAATTACCTAACCCAAAAAGAGAGAACTATATACTTCCCATGTATTTAGACTTTAACCAAAACCAAAACCCAAAAGACTAGTACAAGATCAGATAACCCAGAAAAGGATAACCCATTAGAAAAAAATCTATTCTTAATCTCCAAAATTTGTCCAACAAAACCCAAAGTTCAACGAGGACCATCCGATAAACAATTTGTCCATAAAATTACTCAAAGTAAACCAATCTAAGATTGAAACCCAAACATTTGAAGGATTTATTCACATAGTCTTCCAAGTTAAATCGTAACATTTATCTCGAAACAAAATCAGTTGCTCTTAAAGTCTCGCATTGAAAAGTAATTATCCTAATCACATATCCTCCATGATAAGTTAATCATTTTCATAAATAACCCAAAATCAACTTACTCTTAATTCATAAAATCATATAACTAAAAAGAATCAGTCAAACTAACCAGGAAATTCACGTAGTCCAGTGGTAGGCGATAAATACCAGTCGCACTTTGGTTGTGGGTTCGATTCCCGCAGCTTTGTCCGACGCGACGGGTTGTCACATGGTCTGTGTGTTGTCCTTTTTCCAAAACTATATAATTCTTAAATCATTCCCCAAAACGGGATAAAATCTTCAAAAATAATCATAACATATTTTAACCTCAAGTTTATCTCATGCCTTTCATTTTCCATCATATCATATAATAACCCACAATTACCTCAAAAGTAAAGATCATATAAACTCTAATGGTTACCTTTATAATTATTACCTGAACTTCCACATCGATTGGTCATCTCATACATGATGCATTACAGTACATACCAAGGTTCAAGTGGTTGATCATGACTCTTTGATAGTTGGTTTATAACAACCACGAGTTTCCTCATTGAATCCCCCATTTTATCTAGTATCTTAATCAGAGAACCACCACAGTTTCCTTCAAACCTGTTGTCTCTTTGGTGCCTGCTAGATCCATCCATTCACTAAAAACAGAAATGTCAGTGTGAGTATATCAACAAAACCATCATGTACTAATGAGGAAGGTAAACACTAAGATATACTTACTCATTCACTTTATCTAAAACTAAGACTCTTTCAAAAATCCTAACCATTATCGTAATGTCACTTATGCTTAGAGAATACCCTAAACTCTAAAGTTATCTAAACCAACCTTTGATACCAACTATAAGGCCCCATCCTTAAACCTTACTTAAAATTGAATTAAATGAATAATTCACATTGAGGATATTTTCAGGTTTAGAGTTTTAGAGAATTAGGACATAACTATTTCATCTCAAAAGATTACAAAGTAGTCGCTTCTACTAAATTTCCATAAAATAAAAACTCTTAAAAAGAAACATGTCTAGTTCCATGTTTTAGGTAGCATGTCTTTCCCTTGATCCCATCCTTGACCCTATTCCACACTAAGTCCTGTGAAAAACATTTCATAAACTTGGGATGAGCATAAAAAGCTCAGTAAGGGATACACAAAGAATGAAAACTGTTAGATTTTTAAAACAACAAGTAAACCATGTATACTTTATCAAAGTAATACTTTTCACCTCTTCTAAGTAGTAAAAACTCTTCGTTGAATAAAATTTCATTACTTGCATTTTTGTAACCAAAGGATTACCATAAAACCCATATAAAGAATACATAACATATAAAGGTAACTTGGGACTTAAACATACTTAAGTGGAATAACCATACGGTCAACTTCCACACATATCACTTAATGGAATAGCCATACGGCCAATTTCCATACATACTTAATGGAATAGCCATACGGCCGACTTCCATACCCAATGCATTGGAGGTTATAACGTAACCACCTGTCCTGGTATTCACGGTACCAACCGTCATATGGTTTATAACGTAACCACCCGTTAAAATGTCCAAGTACCAATATAAAATCATAAAACATAAAACCAATATAAAGGAACGATAACATTTCCACATTTCAATCACAATATATCATAAATATATTGACATAATAGAATCCTTTATCAAAACCATTTTCAATACCAAAATACATAAAAGAGTATATGGTATTTATTTTATTTTAAAAACATTACGTCTTGTTGAGGAAGCCAAAGACCAAATAATACTCACGGCGGCGGAAAAGGTCATCGTCACCGCATACGTTAAAAGAAACATTTCTTTTTGTCGTTTTGTAAAACGCTTCGTAGAAAAAGATTACTTTTGTATAAAAGTAAAAGTCAATGGGGTTTATACACCGTTACAAAAGAATGTTGTGTATAAAATGAAATATGCCTCAATGAAAGGAGATTGAGACGAAGTCCCTTACAAAGAAGGTATCCTTGGTTTAAGGATAATTTAATTACATAATTATGTGTGACAAATGAACACACCAAATATAAGTGGATATTAAGTGTAAAATAATCAAAGGTCATTCACACATATTCAAAGGATTACATATCCAATAACTACATGTTGAACCCAAAGAAATCGAAATTGGGTTAAGAAGTTCCCTTGACAGCCAAACGGCGTCACATCAAAATGAGTTGATGAGAGATATAAAGTGTATCTAATCACTTGGACAAAAAAGTTACCTCAATAAGGATATATGAGAACATATCCCAACATAACAATATGTAATTTAAAAGACCCAACAAAAGAAGTCTTTTAAAAAGTGAAGGGTGAAAGGTCCCCTTACCGAGTTGGGTAACTTTCGAAACGTACACCCCATGGAAGAAGGGTCATACAATGAAGATGTGAATACCCATAAATGAAATTATACTACACAATGTGTATAATAATGGGCAGTACATACACCACTCAAAGGAAATTGTGGCAAATGTAGTGTAAATCTCACAGGAATAAAAGTGAGATGAAAAATCCCTTACGAAAACTCGACAGCCTAACGGCGCCACTTAAAACTTCCAAAATGGATTGATGAAAGGAAATAGGGTCTCTCATCATATCAACATAAAGTTTACAGAAATAGGAATACAAAATAACATCCCCCAACATAACAAATAGGAGCTTAAAATAATTGACATAAAGGAGAGTACTTAAAAAGAAAGAGAGAGGTTGGATCTCTTACGAAAATTTGGCAGCCTAACGGCGCCACTTAAAACTTCCAAAAATGGATTGACGGGAGAGAATAGGGTCTCTCATCATATGAACATAAAAATTACAGTAAGATTAATATAAAAGAACATCCAAATAACAAGAAAGATGAGCTTTAAAAGGAATGACATAAAAGAGCGTACTTAAAAAGAAAGAGAGGAGTAGGATCCCTTACCTCGGGTCCGACTTGACTCGATCGTTCTTTAACGTCCTGAATAATAAACTTGAGTTAATTTCTACTTGCTTAAGAAACTTTTCCAAGTTCATTATTCCTTTTATATCAATTATTGACATGTTATAAACATTATGTAATCATTTAAGTTAATAATGTTTGTTTTGTCAATATTTGGTTCTTAAGTCGAAAGTGGACTTCTTACAATTACGTGTTGTTCGTGTGGTCAAAGGTTCATTATATCCAGAATGATATTCATGATTTGGATAGCATATATATCATATATATCCAGCATATACATGTATTTATAATATTACATAATCATTTAGAGGTAAGAAATGAAATGCATCGCTCATGGAGACGGTAAGCCGTACGTACGCATGAACGCTACTTTCATTTCTTTGTCATATTAATGGAATTAAAACTGAATGATAGGTATGTATATTTTAATTCCAGAATTATATTCATCATTTAGATGTATCATTCATTATATATATCCATTATATACATGTACTTTTAATAGTACATTACATTTGGGGATAAGAAATGAAATGCACCGTTCATGGAGACGGTAAGCCGTACGTACGCATGAACGCTACTTTCATTTCTATATCATACTTTAATGGAAATAAATAATAATGATATAGAGGTATATTATAATTACAGTATATAATTATATATAATAACATTAAATCCATCCTTTATACGTCCCACGTATGGCATTAACGAATCACATCACTTTGAGGGGGCGGTAGTCCACACTTCCTTAAATGAAGATATCGTGTATACCCATAATGGAAGCCATAAAGGTAAGCCACAAATGAAAAATACAAAAGCTTAAGTAAAACATAAACATATTATATATCATATATAAATATAGTTACATCTTAATGGCCACCTTTGAAGGTGTTATATGAGTGTTGAACAATCATCGTTTCGTGAGGCAGAAATTTTCCATCCACGGAAACCGTATGTTCTTTAACCATTAGATGTAGGTGTGTGTAAGTGTAGCTAGAATCCTTCTTATAAAAACATCCTAGTATATTTAAGATACTGGATTTGTTACAAAATAAATGAATAAAAAGAGTTTAGGGGGTTGGAGAAGCAAAATAAAACTAAAGGACTCAAAAGAATACATTACCTTGAAATCGGGTAACTCCCTTTGGTTTGAGCTCAAAGGCTTCCTTGGGAAGACTTCTGCCCAAAGTGAGGATTCAAGTAGTAAGAGAGAGAAGTGGAGAGACAAAATGGGTAGGGGTTGGCCGAGCCAAATGCTTTGGGAGTGTGGGAAAAGAGGTAGAGGTGGGGGCCTTTTATAAGAGGAGAGGAGGGGCACTCTTGGAAAGTAAAGATAAGTTACTTTATTTTAAAAAGAGTTTCGGATTAAAAAAGTCCCACATTGATATAATTCGAGGATAAGGTGATAAGGCTTCGAAATCCACTCATCCAATTGGTTTTTTCCATGTGCAGGTCTTAGATTTTACATTATCATTCCATTTTATTTAAATCGTTAAATAATGAGGTTATCGCCGCATCATCATGATGTCATAAATAATTTAATTTATTTAATGTCTAAAAATTATAAAAAAATACTATGATGTAGGAAATATTTTTAGATTTCCAATGACTATTTATAATCAAAATTCTGATCTTTATAACCCCATGTAAAAATTGTTTTTGTAAAACATATTATGTTTGTGTCATTTTTACTTTAACATTTAATAAAAAGTTATTTATGTCATTTTCCAACCAAAGTGGCTCCATGGGGTCCCCAAGTTGACCCATGGCTTGTATTGGTCGGCCATGACACAACCAATGAGGTTAGGACATGTGTCTAGGTCATTTTATATTATTAAAGCATTATTTTTACCTTAAACTACACTAATTACCACTAATCGCGATTAAAAACTTAATAAGTTACTATTCACCAAAAAAATATTTTTATCCCATTGAACCACATTTTACTTCTTAATGACAACCATGTATGTCGGATTTTTGAAATTCAAAACACAGAAGTGGTAAAATTTCATTTAAACGAAAAATCAGCTTTTATAAGTACCACTTAGTGGTTTCACTATTCATCAAAAATTGAAGTTTTTCAGAAAAATCCCAAAAATTCACCCTAGGCGATATTTGATATTCCGAATTCAAAAATGAAGTCTATTTTACAAAATTCAAAACATATAAGTCACATTAATTAATTTAATAATTAATTCCTGCTATCTGAGCAAATAGCGTGTTTTTATGAAACAATAAGTATCAAAAGATTGACACTAGTTTAAGTCCGATTTCAAAGTGAAATTAATTCCAACGACCACTATTGGATTTAATGGTAAAAATATTTTCTAATTTCACTTTAAAACCAATTCAAATGATAATCTAATCATATAAATAAATTAGATTAAAAAGAGGTTTTGAATTAAAATACAACATTTTACACTATTCATTAAAAAAATGAACTTTATCGGAAAAATACCAAAAATTTACACAAAGTAAAATTTGATGTCCCGATTCTAAAGAAGAGTTTTATTTGGTCCAAAAGAATGTATAAGAGTGATCAAAACTATGTTTAATGACAGTTCGCCATCAAAAGGCGATAAGTGAACCTTTAGTGAAAATTAGGGTATAAAAGCCTAAAATTGAATTCTTTCTGTATTTTAAGCCTTTGGATAAATGTAAAAACATTTAAAAAACATATATAATCATATTTTAGTTATTTCTATCCATTCCCGCCAATGCAACGGCTACATGTTAACTACCATAATATTATTTTATTATTAGAGTGCAACGTAAGATTCCCAAGAAACTCGTTGTTGCATATTGGGTACGCCATCGAGCATAGCATCCCCTTTAAAGTAATATTAATATTTGATTCACAAATATGGATAAATATAAAGATGTCATATTCTTTATTTACCTGGGGTGTTACACAAATAGCTTTGGAGGTGTGATTTTTAGATAAGGGGAATTACCCTTTTATAAGAGAGGTGAGGGTCACTTTAAGAAAAGTTTGAAATATTATTTTATTATAAAATAATTTTCGGTTTCTAATGGATCCAAATTGATTTATTTATAAGATAAGGTGGTTATGGGTCTAAATCCACTCAAAAATATGTTTTAAACAATTTTAGGTCACCATAATAACCCTATCGTTTAGATTTAACTCTTAGTTAAATAGTTTAGCTTTTTCCAAGTCCTTTTGTATTGTTATAATAAATGGTTATTAAACTTACTATAAAAAGCTAAGAGAACACAAAGTGGTTAATTATTGATATATATAACCTTATCTATGTTCTTTGGATGAACCTAATTTTTTTTATAAAAATTATATCAATTAATAATATTGTATTTGTTTTAAAAAATCATTTATGTCAATTTTGACATTATTTGGTATTTTGTTTTTGTTAGTCATAAAAACTTTATCACTTCAAAAAAAATTATTTAATCAACCATAAAATGTCATATTAACCTAGAAAATTCATGGCCGGAATAAAAATCTTCAATTTACATTTATTTTTATATTTATAATATCAATTATTTTAATCATTCATCGATAAAGTAATTATCGCATCATAATTGTGTCATAAATAAATTTAATTATTTAATCACTAAAAAATAAAAATAAAATACCATTATGTAAGAAATATTTATATCTTTATAATTAATATTTATAGTCTAATTTATCTTATTTACAACCTTATATTAAAAATGTTTTAGTTATTAAACATTGAATTTAACACTTTCAACTCTTCTTTAAATAAAATAATAATAAATATCCTAATCTAATACAAGTGGGACAAAAGGATCATATTTTATTTATATGGTTGGTTTTGGTCGAAATAAACCTATCTAATAGAGATAGGACATGTGTTAGGATAATTAAAATATCATTTTTACCTTTAATTACCCTATTTACTTTTAACCGTGGTAAATATAAGTCAAAAGTTAGTATTCACCAAAAATTATTTTCATAATATTTAACCACATTTTACTTAATTATTACAACTTTGTCTCTTGTATTTTTGAAATTTAATTCATATAGGAGGTAAAATTATGTTTTAGGCACATTTTCAAATGTCCCAAGAAGGTGGGTAAAAGACGTTAAAAAGTTCAATAAACATTTATACATATAATTTTATTATAAAGTGACTCTAATGAATTAAATTGAACTTATATAGGTATTATATATCTTTTTTTACATAAAATAAATTCAAATAAAAAGTCGGTTTTAAACAATAACGTAGTGTTTTTCACTATTCGTCAAAAATTGAATGTTTTCAAAAAAAATTCCAAAAATTCACCCTAAGATAATATTGATATTACGAATTCAAAAATGAATAGTATTTTAAAAAATTCAAAACATATGATTTTCATTAATTAATTTAAAATTAATTCCTGTTTTCAAAACAAAAAAAGAGGGGTTTTTAAAAATAAAAAATTATTAAAATATTGACATGTGTTTATGTCAAATTTAAATGCTAAATTACTTATAATGACCTAAATTGTATAAAATGATGAAAATATAATCCAATTATACTTCCAAACCATTCAAATGCATAATTTAACACTATAAATTATTTCTAGTAAAAAATATGTTTTCAATTAAAATTTAAAATTTTCACTATACATCAAAATATGAAAGTTATGAACAAAGTACCAAATATTTATCCAAACTAAATTTTTACTTCCCAATTATAATTAATATTTTAATTTAATTAAATTGAATATATAAAAGTGTCAAATATTTGTTTTAAAAATGTTTCTCGATTAAAAGGTGGTAAAATTTCATTTTTTGAAAAATACTTCTTTTATCTGAAAAAATGAATTTGTTCTTATATTATGTCTTTGAAAAAAATAATATTGATTCTAAAATTATTTGTAGTATATAAAATTAATAATTAAGTTAATACTATTAATAACTTCATTTTGAACGACTAGTTTGGTAAGTCATGGTGCGATCGAACACGGTGTTGCATGTTGCGCAAGTTATTGAATTACTTTTTAGAGATAACGTACTATGAAATATTGGGGTGTTACATTCTACCCTCCTTCAATAAGTTGAATCCTTTCAATTTTAAATTTTTCTTTGAAAATAAAAGGTTGAAAATTGAAAAATACTTTTATGGAACGCCCACATCGGGAATTGGGTTAATAAAATTTAGTCTTAATAAAAGGGAAAGGGAAATGAAAAAGTCACCACCAAATTATGATCTTGATTAATAGAAAATTGGTGGTAATTTGAGACACATAATTTCTGGGAAAAAGAAATTATTTATAAGAAGTGATTGAGGTCATCAATCAAAAACAAGTTTAAAATTGAGGGCCTCAAAGCCATCATTCTATGTTGATTTAAAATATGATCGGCTCAATAGAACATAAGGGATTAGGATACCAACGTTTTTTATAACCCCTTTCCTAAAGATTAAGAATTAATTTATTCGTAGAATAAGAGGATGAAAATATAAATTTCAAGTAGAGTTTCATCCTTCAACTAATTCCTACCACAAACTCAACTTTCACTCTAAAAGATAATAGAATTCAAAAAATATTCAATTTATCCTAATCATATAGGGTTCCAAAAATAATGAATTTATAATTGATTTTTCACAATATTTAATAAAACTACATTATACAAACTAGTATATCACATAGCCCAGTGGTTTGTGATGCACCCTTGTCACCCTTCGGTTGCGGGATCAAGTCTCGAAGCCTTGCTGGTTGCGACTGGTTGTCACTCGACCTCCGGGTTGTCCTTTTAATAACAATCCAAAAATAATCTTAAGAAATTATTTAACCTTAACAACAGTATCCAATGCCATACATAATCCATTCTAACCTTTAGAATTATCCAAAATACTTCTGTCCAAACTCACAGTCCATAATTTATAAGGAAGGTAAACACAATAAAGATCTTTTTTTCACATAATAACATGTGAATACCTTCATCATTTATTCTTTTAAAACACGGTAACACACTGAATTACCATAAAACCTTATTCATTACATTCATGCTCTTGTATTCCTTGTAGAATACTAGATATACTCCTTATATCCAAAAATTATGTAAACTTCAATAATAATGGAATAAAGAAACAATTAATTTGTTTCAAAGTAGTCAAGAATATTGAGAATAATTTATCCAAACCAATCATATCTTATTCCAAAATCACTACCTCAGTATCAGAACCATATTAAGGCTTATTTTTCCTTTAACCATTTATTTTTGAAAATGTTTAACTTGATAATGAGGATCTATTCTTAGAACCATATAATCTCAAATCCTCAATTAAATAGTACTACAGTACAATCCTTATTTATTTCCATAATTCATATAACTACTACATCATTGATACAACACTCAAATGAAATAATTCATTAATAACAACATAATAACACTAGTCATTCCTCTTCATCTGTGGTAGTATCATAACTTTATTATTATCCAATAGCATCATTTGGGGCATACTCTAATTATTTGGACATTGATTCGTGTAGTGTCCCAACTCCTTGCAGATGAAGTGTTATGCATTTGAATCCTTTTTCTTACCCTTGAAATCATGTACATGGTGTCCTTTTTCTCCAAAATTATAAAAAATTCCCATTTCCTTCAAACATTTACCAAGTTGATTCTTTCCACAGTTATCCCATGTGAGAAAATCCTTCTTTCCCCTCTTCTGTTTATCCATATTTCTCTCTACCATCTTTTTCCTCTCTTGCTTCCCTTCAAAGACATAGGACTCAAGAAATTATTTACATATCTTATTAACAGATGATAATATTTCTTCATATGATTAGAATATGTGGGAGAATATTGCCCTTATAAATTTTTGCTTAGCACCGTGAAAGATATGATCCTTCTTACTCTTTGGATCATGTGTATTATTGGAGTTATCATTCCTTCTACTAGTTTCTATTTCTAAACAATGGCATACACTATGTTTGTTTATGATTCACAATGCATAATTCCAAACTTGTAAAATACCTAACGTAAATTGAAAACATTATGCATATAGTCTATAACTATATAAAATGTTTTTTGAGGAAGTATTTACTCATAAATCCTTTATAATTGCTTTTAAAGAAAATGTGAATTATCTTAAGAATATCCCCTAGGAGTCTCATAACCAAGAGTGCAACAAGGCCCGTTGTTGTGTACCAGGATACCCCGCGTCAATCCTAAAACACCTTGTTAGAGTTTTTACTCCTAGGTACATCTGTTCTAGAGCCGCTTCTACCTTCTCGTATCCAGAAAGGGATGTATTTCTTGGAAAATACACAAAATCTCGACATTACCAAAATTCTAGGAATTTCTTCAACACTAATCCTCAAAGTCTATCTTAGGGTAATGTTCTCTAATCAAAGTTTCTATAAATATAGTTTCCAAGGTTTACACTAAAATTCCTCTGATAAAAACTGTAATGCCCTGACCCCAAAATCACAAAGACAGTGCATTATTTTAATACATTGGCATGATTACAAACAATAAAGTCCCAAAGGACTGATCAGTTTAGTAGTCTAGGAAAATAAATTACATACATTAATATTACATTACACATTAAAACATAAAACACAACATATAAAATCTATTTATAATTCCATTATTCCCATAGCTTAACCCTACATATCAAAGATAATACACTTCTTGGAATCCAAGAAAAACAAAACATAAGAAATGGGAGAGATCAGATACTCAGTAAGGGTAAATAATTTATCCGAAGCTATAAACTTTTAAGGAAATATGTGATATAAAAACAACAGCCTTTTAGACATAAACATGAACATAATATAGAGAAAAGAAATCAAACATTATCATATAAACATGAATATGGAAATTTTACTAGTCAAATAATCACATGTAATAATTAATTTCATATTGAGGGAATGCCTAACTCCAGATATCATTACAACATAGTCAAGGCCTCGTGCCAAGACTACAAATAATTTTTTTTTCAAGGCCTTATTCTAAGACAATAGTTTGTCTCATGAGGACTAATGATGCATCGAGGGGATATAGCAGGCCCCACCTGTCAGTTACTAATTCCACTACATTCCTCATATGAAAATGTTAAAAAATAACATACAAAATCGTATTAAAACTATCATATGAAATGTTAATACTTCAACCATAAACCATGAATGATATAAAAATATCACATTCACAGTAAAGCATATCGTAACTCATTCAATACAATATTTAAGATTGTATATATAATAAATCAGCCTCAATCAAAAATAATATTCAAAAAAAAGATGTTGACATAGTTGAAAATAATCAATAAAACCCTTTGAGAGAAATATTTTTTTTTTCATGAAATCATTTAAAAGTATCACAATTTATAAATAAAGACAATTAAAAGAAATTTTGGAATCAAATTATCCCATACCACTTTGAAACTTTTGAGAGAAATTAACATTTTAAAATAATCATGTCTATATAAATAAATCCTTAAAACCATTTTGAAAACATGGAAATTAATGAGAATGATTTAGAAGAATAAATTTTTAAAACATTTAAAATGATGTTTTAGTTAAAGAGTACCATAAAAGAATCATTTTGAAATTTATTTCTGGAAACATGGACAGTATAATAAATATGACCCATAAAATACTTACACATAAATAATCTCAGATAATAATAAGATTGAGGAATTAACCATTACCTTGCACTTTCCTTTGGTCGAGAGTATGTTTAACCTCCTGTATAATGACCATAGTATGTTATTAAATTATAAAAAAATCAAATCCATATTTATTATATCATATGTGATTCATTTATGACATTATACTACCCATTTAATAATGATTTCCATGTTAAATTAACATTTCGGGTAATAATCGTTTTCTTTATCGTATGTGTATTAACTTGTTATTCTTGATCGTATCATTTAGATCATGATTTAAATAATTTTAGAATATAAAACATGATTTATATATCTAATATATTTAGAATATAAATATGTATAATAGATAGATTTAGGAAATGAAAAACACCATTTATGGAGACCGTAGGCCATACGTACGCATAAACATTCATTCCGTTTTCATATCGTATTGAATGGAAGTTAGTGAATAATATATATGAATGTATATATATATCTAATAGAATTATTATTTCATATATTAAATTATTATTAATAATATATATTTTTATAGTCATCGTTGAATGGTGAACCTGGAAATGAATCTCATCATGTCATGGAGATGATAAGTCGTATGTACACACGAGCGACGATATCATTTCCTTAATGATTAAAAGGTGTGGAATTGGATGTTATATTAGTTGTACATAAAAATTCACACTTTATTTTCATTATTTATATACATATCACTCATTGTTATATCCATCCAAATAACATATTGTTTAATAACAAATTACAACACGGCGTGGAGACGGTAAATCATACGTACGCATGGATGGTGACATTATCATTCATAGGATGAATAATATAATGAGTATGGTTGTACCATATTTATAATAACATCACATTCTGTATAAAGTATTCTAGTTATTATTTTGGTATGGAAATAGCAATGAAAGAAAAAGTGGAAGAAGAAAATAACTTCGAAAGATGTGATAAAATAATTACCTCTTCTTTTGGTGTTTCACTTTTGATTTGAACAAAAGGGCTCCTTAGGTTTGATTTATACTCAAGTAAAGTAATCTAGGATGAAGTGATAGATGTTTTGAGGAGATTTGGGCCGGGTTTGGAAAAACCAAATGGCCTTGGAGGTGTGATTTTTAGAGAAATGGAAATACCCTTTTATAAGAGAGGTGAGGGTCACTTTAGGAAATGTTTGAAATATTATTTTATTATAAAATAATATTCGGTTTCTAATGGATTCAAATTGATTTATATAGAATATAAGGTGAGGAAGTGTCTAAATAATCTCAACCAATATGTTTTAGAAAAGTTTAGTTCACCATATTAACCTTATATTTTAGATTTAACTCTCAGTTAAATAGTTTAACTTTTTCCATGTCCTCTTGTATTATTGTAATAAATGGCTAATAAACATACTATAGAAAGCCAAAATTACCCCAATTGGTTCATTATTGATATATATAACCTTATATAAGTCCTTTAGAAGAACCTTATATTTATATAAATTTTATATCAATTAATAATATAGTATTTTTTTTAAAACTCATTTACGTAAATTTTGACACTAGTTGGTATTTTGTTTTTTTAAACTCATAAAAACTTTATTACTTAAAAAAATTATTTAATCAACAATAACATGTCATATTGACCTATAAAATTCTTGTATGAAACCAAAAGTCTAAATTTACATTTATTTTTATATTTATAATATCAATTATTATAATCATTCATTGATAAAGTAATTATTGCATCATCATTGTGTCAGAAATAAATTTAATTATTTAATCTCTAAAAATTATAAATAAAATAACATTATTTAGGAAATATTTTTATATTTCTAATTAATGTTTATAGTCTAATTTATCTTATTTATAACACTATATTAAAAAAAATTACTTATTAAACATTGAATTTAACACTTTTAACTCTTCTTTAAATAAAATAATAATAAATATTCTAATCTAATCAAAGTGAACCAAAAGGATCATATTTTATTCATAAGGTTGTTTTTGGTCAAAATAAACTTATTCAATAGAATTAAGACATGTTTTAGGGTAATTATAATATCATTTTTAACAGTAATTAACTTATTTACTTTTACTCATGGTAAATAAATATCAAAAATACTAATCAACCAAAAATATTTTCATCTTATTGAACCAAATTTTAATTACTGGTGTCAACCGCGTCTTTCAAAATTTTGAAATTAAATTCACAGAAGCTGTAAAATTATGTTTTATGCAAATTTGCAAATATGCCCAGAAGGTGGGTAAAAGACGTTAAAAAGTTCAATAAAATTTTATACATCTAATTTTATTATAAAATGACTCCAATGAACTATATAAAACTTATATAGAAATTATATATTGATTTTTACTTAAAATAAATTCAAAAAATATAAATAATTATTTAAATAAAAAGTTGGTTTTAAACAATAACATAGTGTTTTTCACTATCCATCAAAATTGAAATTTTTCAGAAAAATACCAAAAATTCACCACTAAGCAAATTTTGATATTACGAATTAAAGAAAGAATTATATTTTACCTAATTCAAAACATAGTAGTTGGATTAATTAATTTAATATTAATTCTCATTGTCTAAAACAAAAAAGTGGGTTTTATAAAAATAAAAAATATCAAAAGATTGACATGTGTTTATGTCAAATTTAAATGTGAAATTACTTATAATGACTTACATTGTATTAATTGTTAAAAAAATAATCTAATTATAATTCCAAACCATTCAAATGCATAATTTAACACTAAATTATTTCGATGAAAAAATGTTGTTTTTAATTAAAATTTTGTATTTTTCACTATTCATCATAATATGAAAGTTATAATAAATGTAACAAAAATTTATCCAAACTAAATTTTTATGTCCCAATTCCAAATAATAATTTAATTTCATTAAATTTAATATATAAATGTGTCAAATATTTGTTTTAAAAAGGGTTTTCAATTAAATGGCAATAAAATTTCATTTTTTTAAAAAATTCATCTTTTATCCAAAATAAATGAATTTGTTCTTCAATTATGTCTAAGAAACACATAATATGGATTATATAAAATTCATAATTTTGTTAATAATATTCATAACCTCATTTTGAATGGCTAGTTTGGTAAGTCGTGGTGCACTCGAAATCGGTGTTGTGTGTACCCCAAGTTATTTAATTTATTTGAAGAGATAACATACTATGAAATCATAAGGTGTTACATTATCTCTGTATTTTATTGAATAGGTTAACTGCATGAACTGTACATGGTTTGTCAAACTGTGTGCCAAATCCATAGAGGTTGTGGAGTTATAGAGTACCAATATTAGGTTTGGTGTACAATTTTCTTAACTATGTACACAAACCATAAATGTTATGGATTATAGGTAGAGGAGGTATCCCAATTTGGAAAACTGTGCAGTCAAACCATCTAACTCATCAAAGGCGCTAGAAATTACAATTGTCCCCTTCCTCATTTTTCTTTTATCCTCTATTTATAATCCCATCCCCACCCAATTAGGGCCACTAAAGATCCTCTTTCCTCCCATCCAAGGGTTTAGAAGATCTTCCTAGTACAATATCATAATCAAGTGTCTCTTGGTGTGTTGGAAGAAAACTAATTAGTGTTCCATTCCTCTTATATCCTTTTTCATTTATCTTCCCATGAAAATTCTTTTTTTTTTTTTATTTTCAAGAAAGCCTGTATGGATAAGAGGTAAAACACATCACACCACGCGGGAATCCAAAGTTACATAATGATTATACAAAATTTGAAATTGAAAACCCACAACAAACCCAAGGACACCTCGATCCAAGCGTCACCGAATCAGCTGGAATCGCGTCACGTCGCGTCGTAAACATCAACACTCTTATCACTGTCGTCACCCTACCACCACCGGAGCCGATTTCCGAAAAAGGATAACCGAGATGCAGAACCAGGACAGAACATCCGCCCACCGTCGTCAAGAACATCATCGCCATCAACGTCATCATCTGAAACCCGCCACAGCTGATGACCAGATCTCTGGTCGAGGAAGCACCACACCGTATACGAGGATCAACCCGGCATATTTGACTCCGGTAGCGCTAAGAAAACCCTCGGCCGCCGCACCAAAACCCAAAACCTCTATGTTGCAGCCGCTCCATCTCCGACCTGGAGATTCGTAGCATAATAAGGGGTCAGAGCAGGGCATGAGCGGCCTCGGACTTCGACAGCACAACTTTCGTCGGAACCACCAAATACACCAGCGAGAACTGTCGCCATGAGAAGAACACCAACTGGAAAGAGTCATCGTCTTCAAGGCCGCCACCACTGAAGGCCAAAAGCTGAGCAAAAAGAACACCCATCCCGCTGCTGAAATCTGAAATCCGAGAAATCCACCGCAGAAATCTGGAGACCGAGCCGATAAACACCAGCCGCCACTGAGAGACGACGTCGCCCCATGCCGCCACCGAAAGCTGGAAGCCGAGAATAATGCCGTAGAAAGCCGGATACCGAGACGAGAAACACCATTTTCTAGTAAAACCTCTAATGAGGTGCATTTTATTCTCTAATGAAATGTGGAAATCAAATAGAGATAGTTTAATTTATTAAAGGATTTACTGTGCAAATGGTCTCTTATATGTTATTACATGAAATTTGTTGCACCATTACTAGTACCATTGAAATATTATATTGTAAATTTTAAATTATTAAATGATTTATATTCTCCTTAAAAGATAATCAGGTTTTCCTATATAGATCACATTAGATGGGCTCATAGGTTGTTTCAAAATATATGTTCCATGGCCATTACATAGGTCTCTTTTTTTATATAATTCCATAGATGGTCTCATAAGTTAAATATATTGTGTTATTACTTGATCAATATGTGGGGTTCCTCTTTATGAAATGCCTTCTATGGGATCATAGGGTAGATGACATTCCTCATTCCTTAAATCATAGTTGGATTTCCTTGTTTTAAAATTCTATTGACGGGCTCATTGGGAAATTTGAAGTCAAGTGAGAAACTAGGGTCTATCCTTTATGGTACAGCAAGGAATGGATTATAGATGAAATGAAATTATAGGAAACCTTGGGTGATATTTGGGTTCTTTATTACAAGATTCCATGGATATTATCATAGGACAAGTAAATATTATAATGAATTTTATCATTATATATGACTTGTGAAGTATATTTTTCATAGTTATAATACTATGATGCCATGGATATATACCTCAGGTCCCCAACCATCTAGTTGTATAATGTCCCGATACAAGTGGAAACCTAGAATTAATCCATGGTTTAAAGACAACAATTATACATTGAAACAATGGGTTTACCATGGGTCTTACAAAACTATTATTCTTTTTTCACTTTAGAAATGTTTTTATTTAGGATGTCTTGGTTGATTTTCTTATGTACATAAATTAACCTTATGATACATTCATATGGATTCCGAAGAATTACATCCAAGGTCCATAGCAGTTCATTTATATATATAAAAATTATTATCTGATGTATGAATATATATACACAATGGTAGGTGTGTAGAGATATTCAGGCATAGGCTAAAGTATGCATGATCGGCCTGGTGGCCTTGAGGAACCTGATCCCAACTTGTTTAGTTGTGTTATTTTTATTTTTTTCTTTATCATTTATACCTTCACTCTAATATATATTATATTTGTAGATTGGAAGTCTTCAGACACTATTTTTGGTGGCCTACTAACTATATCTCATACCCAGTTCAGGCCTCCTTTTCACTGGGGTACCCAAACAAATCTTATGATTACATGAGAATGTTTAGGATTATTCTTATGTTATTATCATGTACAAGGAAGCTTATGAGAACATGACTATTCTATAGCTTAGGATTCTCATAGAGATAACCGTTGATAATTTTATCCTTTTTCTACATACAAGTATTGTATTGTATATGTTGCTATATGTTTACAACTTTAGATTATATATCATCAAATAGAAATGAATTCATATATATTTTTTGGGAATTGGACATCTTGTTATTTATTATTATCTAATGATATTATATACCTTATTATTACATATTCCATCGTTTAGTGGTGTATTTATTTTTATAATGCCGTGGTACTATAATCATAAGCGTATTGTCACCACACTGTACCATCATTAGACTCTCACTGCTCATCAATTGACTGTAGCTTACAAGGATGTATGCTTGAAGCCGAGTGGAAAAACATCATGGAGAAATATTATAAGTGGGTCCTAAATTGATATTCTATAAATACTAAAATCATTTATAGAAAAAAATAGATATTTAAGAAAAAATATTTTTGATTGAAGTGAGAAATACTGTTGATTTTACTTAAAAAAATTATTTTGGTGTATCAAGTTATTAAAGAGAAAAAAATGAAAGGAAAACATTTATTCTCTAGAAATAACTTGTGGAAAAGAAAATTCAAATGATTCTTGAGAGATAGGTCAAAAAATTAGATCATCATAAACTTGTTTATAAACACTCTTGAAAATGAATGAGACTATAACATAAATCCTTCAGCTCAAGTTTAACTTGCTTCGAAATTGATTTACCTCCAATATAATAAATATATATTTATTATAACTCTATAATATAATTATATAAATATCATATATATTTATTATATGTTTATTTAGAGTCCTCCATTAAATATAAAAATTAAAAATTTAATTACCTCATTCATGGATATGGTAGGACATACAAACGGATGAACATTGTTTTCACATTTCGCTGAATGGAACAAAAAAATTATAAATAAATTTTTTCATTTATTTAATAATTAATATATCTTATATATTTGTTAAATTTTTATTTATTACCATACATGTAAAGAGTAAATGAAAAATGAATCATATTCCTTGTGGGGGTGGTAGTCCACACATACACACAAGTGATGTTATCATTTTCCAATAGATTGGAAGGTAAGAATGTCAATATGATATTATAATTCCAAAAATTATAATTATTTAATAAATATCATAAATAAAAATTAAACTAATCAACATTACCATTGATCAAAAAAGGATATAGAAAATGAATTGTGTCACTACTTGTAATCGGTAGTCAAAAAATATACGCGAGTTATACATTCACTTCCCATTTGATGGAATATAGAGTGTATATTGGTGGTTCAATAGTTATAATAAAATTTAGTTATATGTAGTATATTTATGTTATTATTTTATAATGAATATAATTTATTTATAAGAGTTACAAAAATAATGAAATTGAAAGTTTCCTCGTAAGATTACCTCTCATTTGGCTTGTCTGCTTTATATCCTTTAATAAGTTCCATTTGAATTATTTTTTAAGAATACGATCTCCTATAATTCATGGATTGGGAATTTTAAAATGGAATTATTCAAGGTTTTCCCTAATTTTAGGCTCAATTTTTTGTAAATAATATAGAGTAGTGTCCTTTTATAAATGGGAGAGATGATACACATGGAATTAGTAAAAGAATAAAATATAATAAAGTAATTATCATTGAAAATGTATTCAAACGGATAAATATTATAAGATTTATAGTATTAGGTACAAATATTTCAATACTATAAGTTTTAGATAAGTTTAATTGTAAATTTCTCCCTTATCTCTTGGTTTAACCCTTTATAAACCCATTGTAACCTTAATCACGATGACTTTATTCCTTTTTATTTTTACCATTCATTATGACCAAAAAAAATTCAACATTACAATAATTTTAAATTATGATTCAAATTTTTTAATCCAATTTATAAAATTCACCCTCTAAAAGTGGGATAAATTAATTTTAAATTAAACTCAAATAATTCAATAAAAATTATTTTTCAATAAATATATTTTCATAAGTATAAAACTATTTTATATCAAAATACACATAAAATTAATTCCAATGAACATAATTGGATTATTATTAATATTAATTAACTAATTTTAAATTAAAAATAAGTTTAAAAAAAATGGAACATGGAAAATTATTTAAAATAAAAGACAATTTTCAATAGAAATCTGTATTTTTCATTATTCACAAAAAATTAATCATTTTATAAAATTATAAAAAATACCGTAAAATTTATTTTTGGAGTTTTTATTTCAAAAATTTTGCAACGTTCCTATTCCAGAAGCCACCCAGAGGCGCCCCATAATCGTTTGGTCACATGGCCTCAAGCGCATTTTCCCAAATGCCAGTGGCTGCCAACTAGCAGCGAGAGCCTTGAGTGTGATAGTGGAGAAATTATACCCACATTAGCAGAGTACACAGCAGAAGAGAAAAGACAATAACAATAAAAAAAGCAGTAAAAATCCATACACAAGTGAACAATGGAAGACTAAATATGATAATCAATAGGAGCACATATATATATGATGCATGATACATATGTCTAAGAAAACAGCCAAACAAGTCACAATGCTAGAAATACAAACAATATTGAAAACAAGTATAAAAGAAAGATAAACAGCTCTTCAACATCGCAAGCCTAAGCTTGGTCCCATGATCTCCAGATCTACCACAAGTCAAGTACCTAATGTTGAAGGGTGCCTTACCCTGTCTATACCTGCAACAATATAGTTTGTTTGGGCCCAAAAGCATTACCCAAACAGGGTGTAAGACTAAATCTTAGTAGGCAACCACCCAAAGATCTGTACCTAATAGTCAGTGAATATATGGCTGGTACGATTATAGAAAAAGGTAAACATGAACATGCTGAATAATAAAAAATCCATAGTTCCAAAGTCAAGCAATAGCTAACAAGCAGCAAAGCACAACAGGTAACCCTCCTCTGGGAAGTACTCACAGCCATTCCGCTGATTTTACCTACAAGTACCAACAACCCTCTGGGCATTGCCCTCAGCCTAACCCCTCTAGTTTGGTAATATGGAAATATAAAGACTCTCTGAGGAAGCACACATAGTCAACTCCCCTTATATTCTAGGGTGGTCAAGAACTATCTAAGGAAGCTCACACAGTCAATTCCCCTTATAGACCCAAGGTCATGGAATCTCTAGGGAAGCACACTCGGTCAATTCCCCTTATAGCCCAGGTCATTCATAGACTCTCTGAGGAAGCTCACACAGTCAATCCCTCCTATAGCCTATAGTAAACAGGTGATTCAAACAAACAAAACAGAGACTCTCTGAGGAAGCTCACACGGTCTTTCCCTGTATAGTATAAAACAATCAAGGACTCTCTGAGGAAGCTCTCACTGTCTATCCCCTTATAGTCTAAACTAGTCAAGGACTCTCTGAGGAAGCTATCATGGTCTATCCCCTTATATCCCCAAGTAATCCTAAGCTCTCTGAGGATGCTCACTCGGTCAATCCCCATATAGCCTAAAGCTCAAAGACTCTCTGAGGAAGCTCACTCGGTCTATCCCCTTATAGTCTTCTCTACCCGGTTCTCATGGCCCTGTGTAGGATAACAACATAGCAATAAAATATGGACAAATTAGACCTACAGAACTACTTGTCTAACTAGTCTTGGCATATCCAGAATGTCGGGAAAATAAATTTCCAACCTACAGCGACCGGCATGGAAAATAGGCAAAGTAGTCAAAAGCTAAACAAGACTAAATAGTCATAAACAGAACATGCATGAGCATAACATCCAAATCATAGCAGTTCAACCATATTCATATTCAAACATCCTCTACACATGCATACAGACATGGCAGGAATACAATAAGGGTAAAACGGTAAACACATAGTACCCCGTTCAAGGGTATTGGTGGAATTTGCACATAATATTCAAGTAAATTGAACGGAAAGGCATAAACCACCTACCTTGAAGTTAGTAGATCGGTATACATGATCCACAAGGCTTAGATCGCCGTTGAATGTCGTAGATCTATGAAAACACATAAAATTTTCAACCCATAATAACTTGAGAAAGAGGGGAAATCATGTAATGAAACTCAAGAAGAAGTAAGAGATTACTATTGCGGTTCTAATGCAATCGACGACAGTCAATTCAGAGAACATACCGAGGCTCAATGTCTCAGAGAAGTTTCGACGCCGTACACTTTCTCTTGGCCGAACAGAACCTTGAAGAAGACGCTTCTGGGGATTATACACGACCCCAATGAGTTTAATGAAAAAAACAAAGTACATGGTGTGTACTTTTAGAGTAAACGTCATGTAATTTATATTTCCATACTCTGCATTAGTCATCCCCCATGTCACCCCTACATGGCCGTGTGTTTGGTCATGACACGGCCAACACACGGGCTCCCACGGTATCGAAGTACACGGTGTGTCCTTATAAAGTACACAACGTGTACTTTGAAAATTTCCAGATTTTCCTCTTTTTCTCAAAAATGACCAGAAAAGGAAAAACATAACTGAAAAGAAGATCTGGGTTCTTACAAACTTCCCCCCTTAAAAAAATTCATCCCCGAATTTCCCTAGCGCAGCGTAGAAGAAGAAAGCCTGAATAGCTCCTGCCACTGTGCTTGTACATCGACCTCCCTCTTCCAAGTCTCGTCCTATACCTGCCTGTGCTGCTATAGCACTCGTACTAGAGGAACAGACAGGCCGCGGATAACCTTTGTACTGCAATCGATAATCTTGATAGGATGCTCCTCGAACGATGCATCCACTTCAATCTCAACCTCCTCGGGTTGAAAGACATGATACGGGTCTGAAATGTAATGTCAGAGATGAAAAATGTTGAATAAGTCACGCATATCCCAATACCTCTGAGGTAACTACAACTGCTAGGAAACCAGCCCAACTCGCTCTAACACCTCAAATGGCCCGACATACCATGGTGAAAGCTTATCCGGTCTCATGATCCTTCTATTCCCCAACCTTGGTGTGACACCTAAGAAAACATGATCCCCGACCTCGAACTCCAGAGGTCGTCTCTACTGATCAACATAAGACTTCTGATGAGATTGGGTAGTATTCATCCTCTTCCAGATCAACTCTATCTTCTCTGTGGTCTCCTGGACAAGACAAGGACCCAACAAAGCTGCCTCTCCTACCTCCATCCTACATAAGGGTGATCGGCATGGCCTATCGTACAAAGCCTCATAAGGTGCCATCTGAATAGTTTCTTGAAAACAATTATTGTAGGTGAACTCCAAAAGAGGTATATGCTTCTCCCAAGAACCTCCAAAGTATAGAATTCATGTTCAGAGCATATCCTCAAGCACCTAAATCATACGCTCGGACTGACCATCTGTTTGGGGGTGGTATGTTGTACTCAAAAGTACCTGCATACCCAAACCTTCTGAAGCCCCTGCCAGACCCGAGAAGTAAAATGCGCATCCCTGTCTGAAACAATGGAGTGTGGAACTCCATGTAGACATACAATTTCTCGGATGTACAACCATCCCAACTCATCAAGACTGAAGGTCTCCTTGATCGGTAAGAAGTGAGAAACCTTCATAATCCTAGAGATGACAACCCAAATGACATCATTCCCTCAAGGAGACCTCGAAAAACCAATCACAAAGTCCATCACGGCATCGTTTCACTTCCACTATGGAATGGGTAACTGTCGCAAAAGACCTGTTGGATGCTGTTGCTATGCTTTCACCTGCTTACAAGTGAAACACCTCATGAAAAAACCAGTAACATATCTCTTCATCCCTGGCAAAAAATAATGGCGGTGTAGATCATGATACATCTTGGTAACTCCGGGATGAACTAACCAAATTGAGGAATGAAACCCCCACATCATCTCCATGTGTATGTCTGCTGGCACCCATACACGTCCCTGGAAATACAAGATCTCATCCTCAGCTTATGTCCATCCAGGAAGAGGGTCCTCTCCTAAAACACACTCCTGTAGGAATAGTCCTTCTGAGTCTGATAGATGCCTCATCTGTATCTGATAGAGAAGAGTAGAGGTAACAACTACAGAAGATAGAAAATTCTACCCCTGTCTGTCATGAACCTCTAAATGCATCTTAGAGAACAAATCCATAAGATTCCACTCACTGCTGGCCTCCTAAACTGCATGTATCTGAGTTCTCCTTCTCAACAAGTCAGCCACCATGTTTCCCTTCCCAGGTGTATAAGAAAGATCAATGTTAAAGGAACGAAGATACTTGACCCACCTGTGCTGTCTCAGATCCAAATCAAACTATGTGAAGATGTACTTGAGAATTTTGAGGTCAGTGAAAACCACAAAACTCTCTCTCAGAAGATAATGTCTCCATCAACGTAAGGCATGAACAACAGCTTCCAACTCTAGACCGTGCATCGGGTAATTACTCTCATGTGGCCTCAACTGCTGAGACTCGAACGCGACGAATCCATCTCCCTGCATCAGCACAACCCCCAGCCCGATACCTGAAGCATCACAGAAAATAGTACAGCTCTTTCCCAGTTATGGAAAGACTAGTATCAGTGCTGATGTCAACCTCCCCTTCAGCTCTTTAAAGGCTGACTCACAATAATCTGACCATAAGAACTTCGCACCCTTCTTAGTCAAACCTGTCAGCGGTTCTGCTAAACGTTAAAAGTCTTGTATGAAGCGTCTGTAGTACCCATCTAGTCCTAGGAAAATCTGTACCTCAAATATGTTTTTCAGATACTCCCAGGAAACTACTTCTCTCACTTTCTTTGGGTCTACTGATACTCTTTTCTCTGAGATAACATGACCCAAGAAGTGAATCTGATCCTTCCAAAAGTGGCATTTCGAGAGATTAACATATAACTGATGTTATCTCAGTGTACTTAAAACAATCTCAAGATGCGTAGCATGGTCGTGTTGAGTGTGAGATTACACCAAGATGTCCTCCACGAAAACCACCATGAAGGAATCCAAGTATCGATGGAACACTCGGTTCATCAATTCCATGAAAACTACAGGCGCATTCGTGAGACCGAATGGCATAACCGTATACTCGTATAGACCATACTTTCTCCTAAAAGCTGTGAGAGGTATATTAGATGGTCTAATGTGAAACTAATGGTAACTGAACCTCAATTTGATCTTCGATAACATCTGGGCTCCTCGAAGCTGATCAAAGAGATCATTAATCCTCGGTAAGGGATAGCAGTTCTTGACTGTCAACTAGTTCAGCATTTGATAATCCACACAAAGCCTGAGGGTTTCATCTGCCTTCTTCGCAAACAGAACAGGCGAACCCCAAGGAGAAGTACTGGGTTGGATGAAACCTTTTTCCTAAAACTCCTCCAACTTCTTCTTGAGCTTCTGCAACTCTGGTGTAGCAATCCTGTAAGGATGAATGGACACCAGTGCCGCTCCTAGCACGAGATCAAAAGAAAATTCTACCTCATGCTCCAGGGGAAAACCTGAAAAGTCCTCTTGAAATACATTCCTGAAATGATCCACCACTGGATGGAAGTCTAACTGTGAAATCTCCTGGTCATCGAGATATAGACTGGAAATCTGGTTTGTAACTCCTCCTAGCCCATGATGCTCGGGTCCTTCTCGACTTGCCTGGACATATCATTCACCCCTATGAAGAAAATATTCACCCTATGGTGATATGAAACTCACCCCGCGACGATAGCAATCGACAACTACTTGGAAGGGAACTAACCAGTCCATTCTGAGAATGACATCATATCTCATCATCTCTAAGATAGAGAGGTCCCATAAGAAGTGACACCCATCAACCTCAAGAGGGCACTCTATGCACTGACATACACCAACTGATCTATTCCCCAACGGCGTGTCTAGTGTCAAGATATCAGTAGAAGAAAAGATGCAGAGACTAAGGCTTTCCAAAACAGAAACAGAGATAAAGCTACGAGAAGCCCATGTTTCAAAAAGAGCAGAAGATAAAACTGAGGCTACTAAGATCGTACCTCAAACGGTGGAAGGTCCAGGATCCTACTCCTGCTGGGTCTGCTCCATCACAAATGTCTAGCCTGATCCATGGCCTTGTGACCCTTCCTGACCACTCTGAGCTGATCCACCATGCTATCACTGATAGACCTGCGACTGACCACCCCGGCCACAACCTCCACCTCGGCCTGAACAACCAGAAGAAATCCATTTCCCAGACTGGTGAGAAACTAGTCGTGATGCTCTCAAACACGGATTCATAGAAGAATCCATGTCTCCGGCTGTTAGAGGAAAAAACTGAGAGAAACGCTGGAGATGGCCCATCCTGCTGCAAGATCGGAACTCCATAGGGTCTCTCAGGAAACATGGTCTCATATGCCCTCTCCTCCCGCACTCGTAGCACACCACGTGGCTACCATAAGGTGCATCTCGCCTACTCTAATCTCCTCGGGAAAGATCCCTGTGGCGCTTCCTGCTATTAGCTGGAGGAATACTAACTCTAGATGTCAAACCGCCCTGGATCACTACTACAGAATCCCTCAGATTGTGATTTGTGATCAGCTCCTGGTTGACGATAGAGGATATTGAAGTCAACCTAAAGATGTTCACCTAGGAATGGATCTCATGCCTGAGACTGCCCTCAAACTTTCTATCCAAGAACAACTCATCACTTGCTGGTATAGGCGTGAAATGCTATAGCTCTGTGAAATGAGAGGAATAATCAATCAAATAAAGAGTACCCTGCTCTAAGATAATGAACTCCCGGGCTTGGTCGGCCCTCAAGGTCTCCAGGTAGAAGTAATTATAGAAGATACGATGAAACTCCTCCCAAGGCATATTCTGGTGGCATCCCGCCTGATAAATGACATACCACCACCTCTTAGTGGAGTGTCAGAGCATGTAGGTCACGATCTTCACCCTCCTATCTGGTGGAACCTAGAGATTCTCAATGTTCATCAGTGTGTCTTTGATCCATGACTCTACAGCCTGAGGTCCTCCTTCCCCTGAGAAGGTGGGAGGATACTGCTATGGGAAAACCCGTTTCAAATCAGCTATCAACGTGGCAGGACGTTGCGATCCCTGGAAGGTCTAAATCAACCTCAGAAAACCTTCCCTGAACTGTTCATCGGTGCCTGCAACTGGTATGACCATTGGTTCCAAGGCTGGCACAACAGGAGGATCTACATGAAGTCCATGATCAGCCATATCGGGCGTCTGATCCCTGCCCTGCAACTGGAGATCAACCAAAGTATGTCTCAGTGGCATGAATCTGCAAGGTCAACGCATAACTTAGATTCAAGATTATCAAAAAGTGAAAACTGGAAGGACAAGAAGGGAACAGAAGAAAGAAAGAATTCATGTTTTCCAAAACATGAATACACGGTGTGTACTTTTCCTATACGGCATGTTCCCTTAAGTCATTCAAATGGGTGTGTACTCCTTCCTAAACTGGTCGTGTAGCACCCCAAATACATGAATTGTTGTCCAAACACATGGAGTGTACTTGAATTATATTCCATTTTCGAGTCCTTCTACACGGTCTAGCCACACGGATTCCTTAAGAAAAAACTACACGGCGTGTTCAAGGTGGACACATCGTGTACTTCGACAAGCTTCACTGGCCCGTGTTGTTAGCTACACGACCGGCTACACGGCTGACACTAAATGGTGTGTTCCATGAGGACACAATGTATATGAGAAGTGGCAAGACTGACTTGTGTTGTTCAAGACACGGCTAGGTACCCAGGTCATACTACACGGTGCGTAAAATTCCGACATGGCGTGTATGTGAAAAGATAACACGACCTGTGTTGTCCATGACACAACCAAGGTACCTATTTTAGACTACATGACGTGCTAGAATAGAACACAGAGTGTTCCTACAAGAATTTCCCCATCTCGTGCCTCTTCCTACATGGTCTATGAAATGTTTTAGATACTACACGGCATGTACATTCAAAAAACTATTTCTTCCCAAACAGAAGAACATATGGCATGTATTCAAAACTACATAGTGTGTATTCTAAGTTTTTCCAAACAGTAAGCCTTAGAAACTACTCCGGATCCCAGAAAAATGTTGAAATAAACAAAAAAGGTGCCAATTTCCGATTAGTGAGGGCCCATACTCCCCTTGAATCAATTTTTAGCATCTTATACAAGTTATAACAAGGAAAACAAGCAATGATCCCCCAAATTATGGTCCATGAGGGCCCATAACACCTCCAAAACCAATGTTTGGCATCCATCTAATCAAAGCACTATACAAAAAAATTACCTATCAAATAGTAGGGATTATATAAAAGCATCTATCACAACAACAAGAATAATCTACACAACGTCTATCACAACATCATGAAATCTCTAATGCATCATAGATGACTTGGCAAGAATGCATGGCATGTGATTTCTAACAAGTGCCTATATGATGCATGAGATGGAATACCCTCATCTCATCGGGTTGCGACCGAAATAGAACCACAATAACAACAACGGTAACAGCACAAAGCATGTGAATCACCCAATGGTGAAATCAAATCAACTGTAAAATTTCAATAAATGATGTAGTATGGCCTTTCCCTCTACACGGGTTAGATGCTCCCAGACACAACTTGTTACCAAGTACATATTCCATCCTATCCATGGTATAGGCTCTAAAAAGTAAGACAAGAGAAAATAATTCCTCTGATACCACTTTAGAATGCCCCGGTTCCGGAATCCACCCAGAGGTGCCCCATACCCGGTTGGTCACATGGCCTCAAGAGCATTTCCCCATACTCTAGAGGCTACTGATTAGCAGCGAGGGCCTTGGGTGTGATAGTGGGGAAACTATGCCCTCATTGTTAGAGTACACAGTGGAAGAGAAAAGATAATAACAATATCGAAAGTAGTAAAAATCCATACACAAATTAACAACAGAAGACTAAATTTGATAATCAGCATGAGCACATATATATATGATGCATGATACATATGTCTATGAAAACATCCAAACATGTCACAATGTTGTAAATACAAATAGTACTAAAAACAAGTACAAAATAAAGATAAACAGCTCCTCAGAATCACAAGCCTAAGAATGGTAATATGCTCTCCAGCTCCACAACAAGTCATGTACCTGAAGTTGAAGGGCGCTTTCCCTTGTCTATACCTGCAACAATATAGTCTGTTTGGGCCCAAAAGCATGACCCAAATAGGATGTGAGACTAAATACTAGTAGGAAATCACCCAAAGATCTATGCTTAATAGTCAGTGAATATATGGCAGGTAAAAGTATAGAAATCGGTAAACATGAATGTGCTGAATAATAAACAATTCACAGTTCCAAATTCAAGAAACAACTAACAAGCAGCAAAGCATAATAGGTAATCCTATGAGAAGTACTCATAGCCACCCCCTTTGATCTTACCTACAAGTACCAACAACCCTCTGGACAGTGCACGAAGCCTTACCCCTCTGGTTTGGTCATACAGAAATATAAAGACTTTCTGAGGAAGCACACGTAGTCAACTCCCCTTATAGTCTAGGGTGGTCAGGAACTCTCTAAGGAAGCTCACACAGTCAATTCCTCTTATATCACCAAGTTCAATGACTCTCTAAGGAAGCATACTCGATCAATTCCCCTTATATCCCAGGTCGTTCATAGACTCTCCGAGGAAGATCACACGGTCAATCCCTCCTATAACCTATGGTAAATAGGTGATTCAAAAAAATAAAATAGAGACTTTATGAGGAAGCTCACACGATCTATCCCTGTATAGTCTAAAGCAATCAAGGAATCTCTGAGGAAGCTCTCACGGTCTATCCCCTTATAGTCTAATGCATTCAATGACTCTCTGAAGAAGCTCTCATGGTCTATCCCCTTATATCCCTAAGTAATATTAAGCTCTCTATGGATGCTCACTCGGTAAATCCCCATATAGCATAAAGCTCAAAGACTCTTTGAGGAAGCTCACTCGGTCTATCCCCTTATAGTATTCTACACCAGTTTCTCATGGCCCTGTGTAAGATAACAGCATAAAAATAAAATATGGCCAAAGTAGACCTAAATAACTACTTCACTAACCAGTCTAATCATATTCAACATGTCGAGAAAACAACTCTCCATCCTAAAGTAACTGGCATAGAAAATAGGCAAAGCAGCCAAAAGCTAAACATGACCAAACAGTCATAAACAGAATGTGTATGGGAAAAACATCCAAAGCATAACTGTTTAACCATATTCATATTCAAATATACTCTATAGAGTCATACCAGCATGGTGGGCATACAATATGGGTAAAACGGTAAACACACAATAACCCATTCAAGGGTATTGGTGGAATTTTCACATAATATTAAAGGAGTTTTAATGGAAATGCACAAACCACCTACCTTGAAGTTAGGAGATCGGTGTACTTGAACCACGAGGCTTGAATCTCCTTGGAATGTTGTAGATCTACCAAAATTCATAAAACGTTCAACCCAAGATAACATGAGAAAGAGGGTAAATCATGGAATGAAACTCAAGAAGAAGGAATAGCTTACCGCTATGGTTCTAACGCAATTGATGACGGTCGATTCAGAAAACAGACGGAGGCTCGAGGGCTCAGAGAAGTTTTAGTGTCTTATGGTTTCTCTTGGCCGAACAGAACCTAGAAGAAGACACTTCTAGGGGTTAGATTTGACCCCTGTGTGTTTAATGAAAAAAACAATATACATGGCGTGTACAGTTAGAGTACATGGCGTGTACTTGCTATTTCCATACTCCGCATTAGGTGGCCCCCATGTCACCCCTACATAACCGTGTGTGTGGTCATGACACGGCATGTACATGGGCTCTCAGGGTATCTAATTACACGACGTGTACTTATAAAATACATGGCGTGTACTTTGAAAATTTCGAGATTTTCCACTTTTTCTTAAAAACGACCAGAAAAGAAAAAAAAATACCTGAAAAGAACATCCATGTTCTTACAAATTTATTTTATTTTTTCAATTATATTTTATAAAAGTTATAAAATTAATTATATAATTTGATATCAAAAATCAAAAACCCACTTTTATGAGGGATGAATATTTTTTTGAACCACATAATGACTTTACTAAAATTTGTGTGCTTATTATTTAATATATTTTATTTATATAAAACCTTTATAAAGTTTCTGAATTTTTGTATTCATATTCAACATTCTAATTAAATGTCTTGATTATAATATTATAATATGTTACAGTTCATTTTCACTCAGGTTTGTATATATCACAAATTTTTAATGAAGTTAAATTTATTTAAAAAGAAATATATCTTCAAATTACAAGGTATTACATCCTAACCCATTTTAAAATCAATTTTTACATTAATATTATATAACATTGATTCAAAAAATTATATTTCTATATTTCATCACATCTTTAGGATCCTATATAGCCTCTTTGAATTTCTAATTTCCACATAGAACTTTTACCATGTGAGTATTCTTGTTTCATGGAAATTTATGTCCATGATCACAGACTCATACTCGTTGTTTTTAATAGAAAATTTTATGCTCCAATGGTATGACTTCAAAGTTCATTACATGTGATGGATCAAGTATGTACTTCCACAGAAGAGATAAATGGAACACATCATGAACTTAGGATGGTTTGGTGGAAGTTCAAAGAGATAAGATACCATTAATACTTATATAATAATTTTGATGGGACCGATATTACTAGGTCTTAGCTTTCCCTTCTATTTGAATCTCATAAATATCATCAATTATGAAATTTATGGGAATTACTTCTAACCATCTTTAAAATGTATATATTTTCAATGATTGTATGATAAAATTATCTCTCGACTATAAGTTTATTTAATGTGTTGTTTAATGGTTCTAACTCTCTTTTCTATTTCCTCATATAGCTCATGTCCTAATATATATTTTTTAAAAATTCAACCAATAACTTTCAATTTATACATATTTTTCCATCAATACATTTATAGATATCCATATAAATTCTTATGTTCATTCTATTATTGTAAGAAAACTAAATTGGTGGAACATGCCGATCCCAACCACGTTTGAAATCCATAAAATAAATTTTAATCATATCATATTGGGTTTGAATTGTTCTCTCAGAAGAACCGTGTATCTGTTGATGGCAATAAGTACTAAACCACAACTCTAATTCAATAGATTGTTGAATACATCACCAAAAATTTGAGGTAAACTTTATATCCCAATTAGATACTATAGAATGTGGTACTCCATGAAACCTTAACACTATATTAAAGTATATTATGAAAATTTTATCAAGAGATAGAAATTACTATAATTTAATTTAGTGTTTTGAAATCATAATCTGGCTGACTATAACCAAAATTACATTATGAAATTTATATATTTAAGGGGGTCCTGTGACCAAATACATGGTGATTTTTTCAAATTTCCACTCTTGACGTGGTAGAGGTTGTAACAACCCCTTATACTTCTCTCTTATAAAAATAACTTGTAGATATAATAATAATTGATATACAAATTCTATAATATATTTCATCAAGTTTTTTCATAATAAATACTCATTCATATACCTATAAATAATCATACTTCCAATATGAATAGAGAATTAGGAACTATGAGCTTCACCCAATAGATCCTTCTTCATACTTAGTATTAAAGGGAAAAACAAATGGTTCCTAAACCATGTAAATCCATCTTAATCAAGGTTAAACATTATGATCTTTCTCACCTTCATTTACAGATCTATATATTTATTTTGTGCCTCTTTATTATTTAGCTAGATAGATGGTTGAACGCTCATTTGAGAAAGATAAAATCTACCAACTTCCCTTAATATTTCCAGATTCATACATTATAAATATAAGAATATTCGTTCCTTTTTTATGATCATAATAGAAAATATAGCATGCTCCTTTCAACTAAAATAATTTTCCACCTTGTTCTGCTTCAGATGGTGGTAGTGTATTGAGTGTTCATAAGCTTTAATAAACTCCAACCACATTATCTAGAACATATTCACCTATTTCTACGTGAATATAAACATCAACCTTTTATTCTCAGTATATATATTATACCATTATCCATAAATATAATTACTATATATCATTAATAAATAAAGTACCACAAATAATTTTAAATATATATTTGGGGTAATTTTTCTCTTGAAAATTCAATTATCATGAAGAATTATTTATTTCCATATAATTCTTCATGAGGAATCATCCTAATACCTTATTCAATGAATTACTATATATCAAAAACTCCTCTCCATTGTAGGATAGTTTATGAAAATTTTCATCGAATAATGTTATATTTATTTCCTTAAAACTTTATTCACATTAATTTATCCAAAAGAAAATTTTCTCCCTTCTAAGTTAACTTGATTATTAGATTAGATACATGTGAATTTTTTTCCATAATGAGTCAATAATATCCACCCAAAATAAGAAAACAATGGATCTTAGTCACTATGGTTAGTATGAGACAATTTTAAATAACTTCAAACTTCGGTGGATCCATATATATACTCTCTATTGTGATTATACGACCAAAAAATGAATCTTCTTGTTGTTAAAATTAAAACATGGAAAATTTTTCTGACATCTTACCCTTATTTAGGGTATTATATATACTCTTAAATTGATTTTCATTATCTTCCCAAAACATTAAATATATTTAAATTTCATTTATAAGGACTTCCATAAACCAATCATGTAAGTATCTAAAAAATATATTCATTAAATACAATAATATAGTAAGGGAATTTGTAAGAACAAATGGAATAATTAAATATTCATGGTCTTCAAACCATGTATGGAATATTATCTTAGGTATATCCTCCTTTAAGACCCTCAATTGATGAAATCGATAAGAAAGGTCAATATTGGAAAAGTATTGAGCGCCATACATTTGATCAAATAAGTCATTAATATAGGGTATATGATACTTTTCCTTTACCGTGATCTTATTTAGTTTTTTATAATCAATGAAATGTCTCGTCGATCTAATTTTCTTCTTAAAAATACTACATGTTCACCCCATGGTGATGAACATAGATAAATGAATTCCATATAAAGATTCAACTTGTTTTTATTATTCATTTATTATAACTCAATTGGGTACATTCTATATGTATTCTTTGTAATACGTGTATCACCAAGTATGAGTTCTATTGAAAATTACACATGAAGATTCAAATAGAGTCTAGATAAATTTTTCGGGAAGACACCATTAGTCTCCCTCATTAGGGGAATATCAATGATGTTATTTTTCTACCCAACTATCAAAGATAAATACCCTCTTATATTATAAATCACGACCCCTAAAATGGATTCAATTTTCAGTATAAGTTCATATTCATCATCTCACTACTATATTATCATTGGTTGGTTCAAAATATCATATTAGATTTCCCTACCATGAAAATGTATATGGGATTTATGTAAAAAATACCAATAAATTCCTAAGATAACATTAAATTCAACAATAGGGTTAATGAAAATATTTTTCTGAAGCATATTTTGAAAAATATCTATCATATAAGAGATATAAACTTTATATTTTATCATCATAAGATTGGAATTTTTACTACTAACACAATATCTAATCATTGAAGTTAGGAATGAAAATAACTAGAGATGTTTCATTATATTATGTAATTTATATGATGAAGATCCAATTACATATTTAACATTTTGAGCATACCTTCAACCACCTCAACTTCATTGTTCTATCATCATTTACTTGCAAAAAATAAAAAGGATATCATGTCCATTAAGAATAATAAACCCGATTTAATAATAATGAAGGAGAATTAATTTAATATCTTAAAACATATACCAGGTTTTCAATATATAAAAAATTTTTAACAATGGTTTTCCATGATCATTATCTATTAAAACCATTAATAATGTTTCAAAAAGAATATGTGATTTAACCCAAGAATATCCATTGTGAGCATCAAACAAAGTGCACGATTGGTAAAAACTCACTATGTACTAAAATGAAGTATGAGATATAACAAAAAAACCCATTTTAGGATTATTAACCCTAGATTCATTTATTATAAACCAAAATACACTTATATAATCTATACATAGATGTAATTATATGAAAATAAGACTTATTTCTTTATCATAACTTTTGATGTTATCCTATAAATAGTATTATCCTTTGGTTTCTCACTAAAATTTTCATAAACTCATTTCCAAAGGTAACTAAACCTTGCTTTGATATCATATATAGTGACCCAAACATTTCATACATAGATATCACTTATTATTATATGAATATTTAGTACATAGCATTATGATCCATGCCAGAATCATATAGGTCTAGTGTATTTAGAAACATGGATACATATTTTTTTTACAAAGGTGTTATAAATCACCTTGAAATATGATCATCATAAATATCACCCTTCATTTCCATATCAAACATAAAACTATTATTCGTAACCTCGGTAAAGGCAACATAAGAAATGGTGAGCTCTGATTCTTGGTAAAGATCAATAACAGAGATATGAACATAACATGAACAAGAGTGAATGAGAACATGAGAATAAAATTTGAAAAACATACCTACAAATCGATTATCATAATACGGAGTCTATAAATAAATCTTGGAAGTTCATAAGACATGAATCATAATTTAATAAAATATCATATTCAATAAAATATTAACTTTGGAATATGACATAAGTATTTGAAATAAACATAATAATAGAAAATCATTTCCTTAGTAGTCAAGGATCTCTGGTTAGTCTATCATACTTGATTGGGTTCACTCTCTAAACGATCGTATCATTAGTCAGGGTTCACTTCCATGACTATCATTGTGTATATATTCCCTTACTAAATTGTCATTACTCCCAATTATAGTCTTTATTATTAAATGAAATATCCATATTTACCTAATGCATTGGCGGGAAATAAAATTCTGGAACCACCCATCACATTATGAATTCATAAATATTTTCTCCACCAGATCATAAAAAATTCACCGTATCATAACTCATAGAAATTTATTATATTCCATAAAAATTTCATCATATCGTCATAGCATAATTTGTGGAAAATAGACATGCTTCATAAAAAATTAACCATTACTTGATTAACCCTTGGAAAAGGAATGAATATCAATGAATCATCCTTAGATCAACATCATAATCCATCCAAATAATTAGTGTGAATGGTATCATTGGATAATAATCCCAATAATTAATAAGTAATATCATAATATGTTATCATATATTAAAAATACAATTCAAATCTCACCGGAACATTTTTTGGGGAAAATACCCTTTTCACATTAAAACTAGTTATTTAAAATATAAAAATATACATAATATTATAGAAAAATTTTAATTTGAAAATATTATTGGAAACATTTTATGGATGTTTAAAATACTTGATAGGTAATAATGGAATGACACATTTTTCATGTCATGTATGTTAAAACAATTTTTCATTTCACAACTTTGGTAAAAATTTAAAAGTACCTCATTCATAAAAATAATATGATGAATATTTTTAATTTTTTTAAAAGTAAAAAATGGGTAAAAATATCATCAATTAATCCTAGGTTAATATTAAAAAAATTTGAATTCATTTTTTGAAAACATGGGATTGTAAGAGAAAGGATTTTTGACAGAATAGAAAAATAAGGTCAATTTTACATATAACATTGTTTCGGTCTCATACGATTGTAAAGAGAGGAAAATGAAAGAAAAAAAATTTATTATCTAGAAATAACTAGATTATAATAAAATTCAAGTTTTTATTTGTATATAGGTAATAAAATTTGATCATCATATGCTTTATCATAAACAATCTCAATAAATAATGATATTTTAACATAAATCTCTTACCCTGAGTTTTACATGCCACAAATGTGATTCGAAATACTGTAATTTTTTTTATACTTATATACTAGATTTATGTAAATTAATTTCATATCATATATGATCCACTTATAATATTTAACCCCACTTTTTTTAATAATTCCTTATTTAAATCGACATTTCAATTTGTTAATTTTTTTTGTTTTTTATGAGAATTTTAATTTGAGAGATAATATAATTGAAATTTGATCATGTGTACATAATATAAATAATTTTAAACATTATATTAATATAATATATATTAATTATATTTATATTTATAGTTTTCCATAAATGATAGAGATATATAAATGAATTACACCATTGAAGTAGATGGTAGGTCATATGTACGCTTGAACGCTATTTATCTTTTTAGGGGATGGAATGAATGAAAGTTAAATAATAATTAAAATTTATAGAATCATTATTATATCACACATATATATATATATGATATATATTCACTAAATAAACCCTTATTACCATAACTGTTAAGTGGAATGCAAAATAAATCACCTTGCTTGGTGAAAGTGGTGGTCCACACGCACGCACGAGCACCGTTTTCATTTTCCAATTGATTGAATGTCAAGATGGTAGATATGGTATTATAATTATAGAATAATAAATATATAATATATATCAAATTTAAATTTTAAAACATGAAAAATAACCATCCATAATTTTTTTTAAGGAAAACTAATTATATCGCTAAATGGAGGCGATAGCCAACATGTACACACAAGTGATACATTCACTTCCTGGTCAATGGAATAAAGTGTTGATATAGGTGGTTAAACAATTATAATATAATTTAAATATATTAATATTTATTAATTTCTTATTTTATAATTAATATCATAGATTTATAATACGTATAAGCATAATGAAATTGAAATAAATCAGGTAAGATGATTACCTCTACTTTGGTATTCCTCCTTTATATTCTATATTATGGACCCTTAGAATGGGTTTTTAAGAAGAATATAACCAAAAATTAATGGATATTAAACTTTATAAGTAATTTTTAAGTTTTTATAGAGGATAAAGAGATAAAATTTCTATAAATAATAGAAAATATGGGTATCCTTTTATAATCAGGGTAGAAGATACACATGGAATTTCTAAATTAATAAAATATAAAAAAATTATTATGAAGAAAAAATGATTCCAAATAGATATATATTAAAATATTCGATAATATTCATTATAAATATATCAATAGGATAATATTTTAATAATTTTAATTATAAATATCACCCTTTTCTCTTAGATTAACCCCTCGGTAAACCTGTTTTATCCTTAACATTGATGTCAATATTTGCCTTTTTTACTATTCATTATGAATAAAATTGAAAGTGGACTATTTAAAGAATTAATAAATTATGAATCCATGTTTGAAATTAATTTTATAATATTAAATCAAAAAAAATTCAAAAATTATTTTTATAAGAAACTCTTTAAAAGTAGTGAAAAATAACTTTCCTAGAAAAAGGCTCTTTGAAGTAAAAAATGTTTTGTAACTAAATACACATAATTTTTTTTAAAATGACCAAAATTTGATTACTTATAAAAGAAATGAAATTATTTTAATTTTAAAATATATATAAATCAAAATTTTACATTTTATATTATTTAATTAGAAAGGCAATATTTAATAAAAGTCTTTTTTTCCAATATTCATCGAAAAATTAATATCTTCAGAAAATTATAAAAAATTGAATCTGTGTTAATTTTTACATGTTGATTTTAAAAATGAATTTTATTTTGTTAAATAAATTTTAAAAAATCATAATAAATCAGTCATATAATTTTCTCACAAAAAAATCATATTATTGGAAAGAGTAATTCTTTAAAGAATAAGAAGGCTTACAAAAGGTAAGTATTATTTATTAATATATTTGTTTTATCAGAAAACATTGTAATTTTTTTATGTGTAGTTATTCATGTTTATATTAAAATTTTCATTGTTATATTATAATGGTATACTATATTATGGTTCATTTACACTCAGGGACGCATGTATCTGATGTTATTGATGAAATTAAATTTTTTTAAAAATAAATATATTGTAAAATATATATGTGTTACAAAGTGAAGGAATATTTTTGTATCAACCAAAGACATAAGTTATTGATAAATTTCTTATAAAACCATGATATTTAATATTCATAGTTTTCTTTGGCTAGCAGGATACTATTAACGCATTGTGTGTGGTTTCACGTGACAATCTAATTATTTTTCCATGTTGTCTTAAAAGGGGGTTATGTTATTATGGGTATATGAATGTGATTATAATTTTAAATAATTGAATAGAAGGTTAGTTATTTAATCTATGATTTCTATACCTTGAATTGGATATGTTTTTGGGTAATATAGTGATGCATAAAAGAAGGGAATGGGGGTTTCCCACATACAAAATTATATGGTGATACATTATTCTGTTAACCATTTGAAAATTCAAGCAAAAATTTACACATATAATTATTTAGAGTGGGTAATAGTAAATTTTTCATGAATTATTTGGAGGAATTATATTTTTGGGTAACAGATGGATATATATATACTGAACATAAAATATTAAAGTTTATATTTACAAATAAATAGTTGAATATGATTCAGAGAAGTTGGTTAGAGTTGATCAACAATTTTTATTACTCCATACATCCACACCGTGGAAAGGATAAAATGGTGAATAATGGTCTTATTAATAAATTCTATACTATTTTTTCCATGATGATTATTTAATGAGATCAAATATTTTTGGATTTCAAAGAATATGGATCTTTAAATCCTGAGGAAAGGGGACATATCATATCATTCTTATGTGAATATACAACCATCCATTAATGAGATGATTAATAAGGCACAAAAAGATGATGGGGAATTATAGATGAATGTTTTTATGTTCAACCATGATCATAATTTATTGATATGGTTTATTAACCATTTATATGTTCTGACAATAAATTATTTACATAACGAGCTACTGGATGAATCACATAGTTCGTCACTTTTTATTACTCATAGATGTATGAAGATGTATAAAAATATGGAAGACTTTATTTGGTCAGATAACATGAAGAGGGATATCTTAGATTATGTATCCATAGTCCTATTATTTTATCATGTTAAGGATGAAAATAAGTAATTCTAATTGGATGTTACAACCTATGTCCATACCATAATGGAAATGAGAAAAAATAATAAGGGATTTCATCATCTGACTACCCAAAATGTCTAAATCTCATAATACTACATTATTCATAGAAGAACATCTTATAAAATATTTACATTTTATTTATATTCTATTTGTTTTCACTCTTGATCAGCTAACTTTATTACAAATAAAATAACTCATGTGATTTCAAGGCATATTACTCTCAATCGAATCTGATCAGGATCTAAGATTTACCACAATGTTCTAGATAAGTCATCAGTAGGCTCTGAATAAAGAGTTGAGTCTCAATACTATATATCATCCTTGACAGATGTTCAGTCCAGTAGGACCATTACAACTCTATAATACATATTGATAGCTTTCAAACAAGGGATTTCAAATGTAGTTTTGATAATCACCTTATGATTGTGTATTTTTCATAGAACAATATATTTTAGTGTAGATAAAATGGATCCATATGAATTCATGTATGCCAGGAAGTAAACAAAATAAATGTTATAGGATAAATCAAAAGAAATAATTCTATTTGGAGTTGATGAAGATGATTAAATTATAGATAATTATGGACCCATTTAACACAACAGAGTGGAAGATCAGAGTCGATAAACTTTTTATGAAGACAATCATTAATGAGATATAGAGTTGGAGATTTCCAAAAAGGTATTCCAATGAATATCTTCATAGAATAATTTAATGAGATTTATAAATAAGGGAATGTATTTCCATATATATATTAGTCCCTTAAAAATTATAGACCGTATCGTTATGACAGCTTATCATTTTTCTCTCCCACCAAATATCAATAAGGTTCACGACGTGTTCTATATATCTCCCCCTGAGGATGTGCATACCTATACCCACAAATATATTGAACTCAATAGTAACACTACTAAATAAATATCTTTTACATGAGAAAAAATAATGGAGTTTTGGATCATTGAGATAATGTTATATGAAACCAGACCACTCACCTGGTCAATGTTTTTTTAAAAATCATAAAATTCAAGAGGCTACATGGGAACATGATGATGGGATGAGGCATAGTTATTTTCAGTTGTTTGAGTAAGAGTAGTGGAATTCTGAGGGAGAAATTCATATAATGGGTTTATATTATATAAAACCATAATATGTTATGATACATTCCTCTTTAAATAAACAAAATGTCTTCAACATCACTCTCTATATGATATATTGATTTTAAAAGAACCCAAACATATTGTTAAAATATTTTTTTCATATAGTTATATCATAGATATTATATTTAATTATATGCATAGTATTTACCATTTTATGAAAAAATATGTATCAAGATTTTATTTAATACAAATTTATTGATTAATTCTAAATAATTGAGTATAAAACTTTTAGAAAATCTATTTTATGCTTCAATAATATGTTTTCATCAAAAAGTGTTTTATTTAATTTTGTGCATGGATATTTTAAGTAATGTCATCCAACTTTAGAAATATATTTTTATATAAATGATATAATTTTTTTAAATAATATGATCAAAATTAACCTAGGGTTAATTCTTATTATTTTTCAAAAATCATCAATTTTCTTGTGAATAGTTAGAAAATAAAAAAAAAGTCGAATATGATAATATATTTTCATAAAATAATGAAATTTAAAATCCTAATTCTATTTTCAATTTTATATTAATTTGATATATTATCTATTATATTTATTATAATCTAATTTACTCAATTTTAATCGTTAATATCATTTATTTTGATATAATTTAGTTTTTATGCTTCAGAATCCATTTTCTTCTACACTATTTTACATTGGTTTTTAGTAAATTATATTAAAATTTCTGAATAAACTTATAGATATTGAAAATTGAAAATTGGATATGATATTTGGAATCATGAGGTTAAAACATAGTAAATATTACCCTTATATATTTGATTATTTTGAATTGTAACTCTGGTAAATATTCATCACCTCGGCATGGGAAAAACGGGTAAAACTTGGTTGAAACCACTAGATAATGTCAGAAAATAAACCAAAATATTTTCTTTGCTACAATTTTTTCAATTCAGAAAAATACTTAACAAAATTTAATATATGTAATTTTTTTCTATTTGACCTTGATAATGAAATTTATATAATTTAAAATAAATAAAATTCCTAATTATCACTCTTTTGATTTAAATTTTTTTAATAATATTCATATAGGGATAATAATATGTTATGAATGAATATAAAAGTTAATTTTGAATATTATTAATTTTTTATTATGATGGAAATTAATTTTAAATATTTATTAATTGTATAATAACTTTAAATGCATACACAACACTAACACAATATTTGTTCATATAATAGATAATAACAAAAAATATTTTAAAAATATTAAAAGTAATACAATTTGGATGAAAAAATTATATTCCATGAGTTTTAATGATTAATTTAAGATATTAATGATGTGTCTCAGGATTTTATTCTAATTCCATCACTCTCTTAATGACTTTAATGTTTGTAAATGAATAGTGTCAAAAATGAATATAATATATTCCATGAAAACAAATATTTTATAAATATTATTTAAAAACCATAAAAAACATGAATTTGGAAAAAGGGGATAATATATGGTCTAAAAATTCATTCCATTTCCATTTATGTGACAATTTTCACCTTTTATGTAATATTATAACCCTTTCATATTGAAAAAGGCATTACCACGTTTGAGGATAAAACTTGTTAACCAAGGGGTGAATCCATTTGATAAGGTTTAAAATGATATCTAAACCTCTATAAACTTTATATTAAGGTTATATTAACACCATATACTCATTATATTCTAATATATGTCATTTTGTAACCATTTTTAATGAGTTATTCACAAATTATATTATAATATTTAATGAATTTCTAAAAGTACCCCTCCTGTCACTTATAAAAGGAGATCCCTTAACTCTCTTAATTAACCCACTTTGAGCATGATAAATTGAATTAACCCTACCAAATTATCATATAAATTTTCTTATAAATGAAATATACTGAATGGTGTCCTTAAAATTCCTCTCTATATGTCCTTATGAAGTGATCTAAGGGAATTCTACCAAAGAAGTGGTATCTATCTTTACTGACTTTTTCAAAATTATTTCTCCTTATAATATCTCTTAATATATTATTCCCATACTATAATAATAACTATAGTATCATCAATATTAATATATTCTTTTATGATTATTCCTAAACCATTTTCTATATCCTTTTTTATCTTATTTAAAGAAAAACACCGCTCATGCATATATACGACTTTCTGTCTCCATGTTGCAGTGACATTTGTTTTTCAAATACATTTTACATGGATTTTTATAAATATGGAAATAATGAGAAAATATTATATTTAGGAAAAAATAATTCATATATAAATATAATATTATATCAATATTCCTACCTTTCAATCCTTAAGAAAAAGAGAGTGTCAGTTGTCTGTATGTGTGGACCACCACCTCCAGGAAGCGATGCGATCCATTTTTAATTTCCTCTTTAAATGTGTGGAAATAAGTATATATTTATTGAAAAAATTATATATGTACTATATTAATTTTTTTCAAATATGAATTATCATTTAAGCTTCTTTTTTTTTGTTTCTGTCAAAAAATGAAAAAAGTGTTCTTATGTACGTATAACCTACTATCTCCATGAATGATGAAATTCATTTTTTATATATTAATTTTTTATAAGAATATATACATATATATAATCAATCTATATTATATTTATATCATGATTAAAATTATTTATAGGACGAACAATGAACAAAATAAAAGGATAATACCATCCAAACTTAAACTCATATGAAAAACGAAATAGTTAACACCCATAAATGATTATTTTAGTAAGGAATCATTTATAAATATATATTAGAAAGTTATAAAGGTATAATATATAATATTATAAGCATATATATGGTTATTTTATAAAAATATAAGTTTAATATATATGGGTTTTATATCACTTACAAGGCAATCAAAACATGGGGTATGTGATTTATGTTACAATTTCATTATTTTCTAGATTGTTTATGATTTTTTCTCCTATAATGAATTTTTATTATCTATACTTCAAAAAAATAATTATTTTTCTTCTTATATGGTTATTTAATGTAATTACATGATTTATTCTTTCTCTTTTCATTATATACTTGAGAGGAAGAATGTATTTTATTGAAAACTAGATTAATTTCATTCTTTAGTCAAAAATCCATTTTATTACCTATCCTTGTTTTCTAAAATGATTGAAAGAATTCTTTTACAAATATCATATGATATGTTAAATTAATTTTTAATTGTGTTTTTATTTCTATAAAAATGTTCAAATGTATCTTCTTTTCATTTTCTTAATTAGCTACTTTGGAATTTTTACCAAAAAGGTAAAATGAATATTTATTTTAATGTTAAATAAATTAACAGAATTTCCAACCATCATGACCATTAAATAATTTAATTCTTCCATTACACGTTTATAAGGTTATATTGAAATAAAATTTTTAATTTAATATTTTAAAAATTTTGGGATTTTATTAATTGATTTCAATGTGAAATGATTTTTTTTCCTAATGAAATATTCGAGTGATACTTTAAAGGTATTTTCTTCTATGAAAATACCCATTGATGTTATGGGGTATGTGATCCAATTATACCATATTTATTCTTTCTCAAGATGGTTAATGATTAATAAATTGGGATATATTTTATTTTTTATTAAATCTTGATAATTATTGGCTTAAAATGTATTTCTAGAATGAATTTTATTAATCATTAAAAATATGAGGAATGTATAATATTTTCAAGTAATGGGTGGGGCATATATATAGATAGGTATAGGATGGATTGAAAGGTATCATGAGACAAAATATAAATCATTCCATATAAAATGGGTTATTGGTGTACGCCTACCCATTTACTAAGAATGATGTCTTGGTTGAGAGTCCATGATGGTAAGATTTATGATATATTGGCTTGGAGGCCTTGATCATGAAAATATATAATTATGAATTTATTTTATTAATAATTTTTTTCCAATATTGATATTGTTTTGTTTATATTACCCATTTAGTATCATTAAACTGAAGTGTTTATTAAAGTGTTTTTCTATTATTATATCATTCTATGTTGATTATGATTTATTTACTCATGATAACATCCACTATAAATAAGCCTTACTATGCATATGAGACCACACATTATTTTTTACTATTCTCTATGATATGAAGAAAGATATTATGAATGGTAATCGAGATTTGATAATTTTTCATGTCTTATGTTTTTATATTCCTAATATAATTTTGAAATCATGTATGTATATAGTTTTCCAATAATTCTAAACTATTCAATATTGAGTGGTGATATTCCCCATATCTTAAATTAATACAAGAAATTAATCACTAACTATAGGTTATAAGATTTGTGTTTTTTGAATTTATAAATCTATACACCTTTATTAATGGATATTAATTAAATTGTTCTTATCTATATGGTTTTAAACTATACCATAATTAAAATTAATGTGGATCATATATGAAAAAACATAATTCTTATACATAGTGTCATTTTAAGTTCATTAGTGTCAATCAGTCACATTTACTAATTGGTAAAGGATATTTCTATATAATGTTTTTATTAAATATGATTTTATATTTAATAAAATCACATAATAAAGATTTTGATTATTGATGTGATGAATCAGACACCCATTCCCTCAATTTCAATACTCATAACCCTATGTAAATAACAAAACAAACCCATAATGAATAATGTCCTGGAAAAAATAAGGTAGACCTAATATAGAATCGTTTAACTAGGAAAATTATTGATTTACCATATTTTTTTATTTAAAAAACTACCCTGATTGTATTTTTTTATTCTAAAATAAGAATTCAAATAGAATCCATTACTACTGGGTTGTAGGAAATAAGGCTTTCTCATCAACATAAAGAAAATTATATAGAAGTTTGGGTTTCAATAAATAATAAAAAATTGTACCCATTTCTATTTTATTTTTTTGGATCCACTAAAACTGACTTATCACTAATGGTAGTAACTTGAAATTTCAATCTATAATCACATAAAATGGTATTTGGTAAATGTAGTGGTGGGGGTACCTCCACAGAGGGATAATAAAAACCTTTGAACGTGTTCAATAATGTTACGAGGGGTTGATTCCATATAGTTCAAATAAATATTGTAAAGATAGATTGAAAAATGTTAACCCATCTGAACATCAATTCCCATTGGGATAATTTCCTCTGAGAAAGACAAAAAATACCTTTTTTATGCATAATCTACTGAGGAAAATGTCCCTTATATTCAAGAATTAAATTTAGATCTGCCCCAGAAGATTCCAACCAATTTGGGATATCATGAACATAATAATATATCATAAATTCAACAAGAATATAATGAGGATTGTATTATTTCCCTTGTTATATAGACAATATAACTTATAATGAGATCCCACTAAGGGATGTTGGCTACCAACACTGAAGATAATTTTCCCTCATATTCAACTTTTTACACCCATTAACCTCACTTTCAAACCCCAATGGTACCTAGAGGATAATTATTTGTTATCCATAATAGTAATACTCAATCATGTTTGAGAGTGTAATTTGTGACCCATTCCACCATACCTTTTTGCTTTTAAATAAATAAATCATGGATATTACACTCGTGTAAACCTTTAGGTATCTAGTAACCTTGGAGGGAATCCCCATTGATAGAGGATAAACAATTATTCAATACGATAGAATTAAAGTGATATAGGACTCATATTTTTATAGGTAAAAATTTAAAATGTAAGGATAATATATTTAAATTAATACTTCTCATTTAGAACATCCAAAAGATTCCCTACATATTACAATCATCAAAATTCAAGTGTTTAAATTAAGAACTGTAGTCTCTATTGAATCTCCCCATGTGAAGCACCAATTCATATGAATTAGTTTTCCCCAAAAAATACCCTTAATATTATTATAAAATCCTAGATTCTCCAAAATTAGTGGTTCACCTATTTTAAAGGAATAAATCATTTTAAGATTAGTGATAATTCTATAATAATTGCACATGTGAAATCCCCCATTAGGATTATTATTATTTACAGATAGAGTAATTTCAATCATAATTACATGATTTGAAAATTTTCATAATTCAATATAAAAAAATAATAAAATTAATGATCATGTTTTTATAAAGACATTAAAGCTACAAAGTACTCATAAAAGATTAAAAAAAATATATTTTGACAACACATTTTATAATTATTCTAATTTCAAAAGGTACTTGTAATTCAATGTTGAAAATTAAGACATAATTGTTCATGGTGGAATCATATCAAAAAATATCATCAAAAATGGCCTTCAAAATTCTAAAGATTATGATACTTAGGATGGAATAGAAAATAAGGAGGATTCTATGAAGAATATCAACTGCATTGATGTATGAAAAGATGGAATACTTACTCTACCTCAAATGAAAACACTTGTATTGGGTTCAACCCATGACTTACCCTAGTAAAATACTTAGTAAACCAATTAAAAATAATTACAAAGGAGTTACTATGTCCAAAACCTATTGAAAAATTTATGGAATTAATATTGTCTCAATATGAAAGTTATATGCCAGGTACAAGGCTACAATAAAAAATATCATGATGATTAAATTATAGTTACTCTATGAAAAACTAATTTATGGTTGTGATTTTTATGGTAAACATTAAACACCCCCCTTTAGTTGATATTGGTTATCAAGTAAGGAACAATATTCCTATGAAATGAGAATCTAGTTAACCAACAAACCAATGAGGAGGTTATCCTATTTGTCACGAACCGAATCTGGTCTCCACTGTTACCGGCACCGAACCCGGCTTGTGCCAATTCTTGAAGGGTGTTCCCTATCCCCACGGGTTGGCACAAGTGCCCAGGTATAAAAAAAATCTGGTTTGGGAATGATTTACCTGAGTATGAAAGCATAAAACATAAAAAACAAACAATAATCAGAATCAGAAATTTTCATGCTAAAAAATTATTAACAAAACCAGATCTGAATACATTTGTTTAAAGAGACTACAAGTTTTCAAAATACAAATAAATATAGCAGAAAGATAGCACCAAAAACTCCACACGACTAGGGTTCAAATCCCACAAGTCATCTCTACAACTCCCCAAGGATGGGGACTAACACCCCGAACTGCCATCACCCTTAACCTTTCCTTTACCTGAGTCAAACATAACCAAATCTACTTACACCCAAGGGGTTTAAGTAGGGTGTGATCCATTCCCAATAGGATACCACCCAATTACTCTAAAGAGGATGCAATACAATGTGAAAAAGAAAGCATTTTTAGTACACAAAGAAACGCAGTGATAAAATCCAAGAAATGCAACTTTCAATTGAAAACAGTTTTCAAGCTAAAATTTTCAGAATGTTCAAATATTTAAGTATAAATTTGATCTACTGTAAAGTACTATGAAAAACACCCCAATATAAGGGTAAATACCACGAATCCAATGATCACCAATACTGGGAACACCCCTAGGAAACTAGATAGTCTCGGGCCCTATGTACCTCATACCTCATTGTAAAGTATCCAAGTCACAATCATTTACCATGCACGAGCCAATAGTAAAGGACATAACCATAACATTTTGGTCCCCAAATATCATCCACATAGTTTAGTTAGAGTTGTCGTTATCCATTTGCTCAGTGAAATAGGGACAGAAACCCATCTGGTTCACAAGTCGTACAAGTACATATCTGCCCACCTAAGTACCCAGGATTCCCCTTTTTGTGCTCAAACAATTTCAGAAACCAACACAAATAAATTTTCATATAAAACACCACTAATGTTCACAAACAAACAATACATTAGTTGTACCCACTTTATACAATTTAAAACACACAACAAAACATTTTGATTTTCAATAAAACAACCTCTCAAAATATCACATTATTTTGCACCCAAAGCTCTTCGAAATATCCACTTTGCACACTATGTGCACACTTTTAAGTCACCAAAACAAAATTTCAGTTAAATAACCTTTAATTAAACCAACAATTCAGTTTTTTGGTAGCCCCATGTGAACCAATAAGTTATATCTTTTAAAAACTCCCATTTTCACACAAACATGGCACTTAAAGCCCATTTGCTTCCCAAACAACATTTAAAAAAACATTCAAAGCAACAAACAAAAAGAATAAACATTAAAAAAATGATTTACAGACCAAATATAGTTCAAAAAAATCAACTAAGTAATTATTGGTCAGCCCCAAATGAACCAATAAAATATTTGTATGAAAACCACCCAATTTCACCAAAAATTGGAACTTAAAATTCATTTACTTTATAAATGAAACTAAAACCAATTTTTGAAGAAACATTAAAAATAAATAAACATGAAAATACCATGAACATATCATATTAAGTCACAAAAATTTCATGCACAATGGAATCACCTACCAAATTAAGGAAAACTCATGAATCATCATGCCAAAATTAATTTGCACCACCACCGAACAAATCAGGACCTAGAACAAACCTAAAACCACAATAATTGGAAAATAAAACCTGATTATAGACCTTAGGTTCGAAACCCTACCCCCTGGTCATTTTTTACTTCAATGAAGATGTAATAACCCCTAATAAAAATAAATGAAACCCATTGAAATTTAAAAGAGGAAAGAAATGGACTCACTTACTTGAAGTATCCTGAAGTAATCACTCAAAAAAATAGTAGCTGAAATTGAAAATAGCCACAATTCAAGGGTTGTTTGAAAAAGATTTAGGATTTTATTTAGGAACTACAATGGAGGTAAAATAGTAATAATTTAGAGAGTTAATAAGGGATGAAGTTACCTCTTCAATTCTGGGAGATTTGAGACACCCTAAGAAGTTCTGCCCTAATTAAAAATTTCAAAGAGCTCCAAGGAGGAGGGAAAGGCAATGGGAGTGCGCCTGGGCTTCTTAGGGTCGAAAGGGAGGTGGAATCACCGAAAAATTCATTATAATAAATATGATATTAAAACAATTAAAGAAACAATTTAAAACTGGAAAATGGGCTGTCAGGTTTGCCCAATTCTTAAATAAAAACCCAAATACCCCATTTTTATGGATTCCTAAGGGGTAAAAATTTCATTATTGGTGTTAAAAGGTAAGTGGAGGATATTTTGTATGTGGAGTGGATGAAAAATATTTAAAAATTAAATATTTATAAAATAATCAAAATTGGTTTTTAAATCTAGAAATGGGCTCTCGATTTGGCCCAAATCATGAAAACTCACCCTTTCCTCCAGAAATGAATGAGAAACCCCTAAAACAAATAATTAAAGGAAATTAAATAAAGTTTACCTTTAGAATAAGTTATTTATGTGACAATTATCCCCACCATGAAGGTCTTCCCATCTGAGAAAGTCAACATGAAGCTTGATTGGAAAACAAGAATGGGTACTCTTCCTCGACCCATGACTTTCACTCCCATGTCTCATGTGTATCATTCCCATGCTACCATAGAACCTAGACTAATGGAATAGACATCCGTTGAAGTATCTTCTATTGGGAGTCCCTTATTTTCACCAACCACTCAAGAACGGACAAGTCAGGCTCTATCTCCAGTTCTTCCCTACTCAACACATGAGACGGATCCGGGTTGTATTTATTCAACTGGGAGACATGGAAGATGTCATGGATGGATGTCAACTAAGAAGGTAAGGCCAACTTGTATGACACATTTCCAATATTCTCGGTGATCTCAAAGGGGCCGACATACCGCGGCATCCGCTTCCCTTGCTTCCCCAATTGACGATGTCCCAGACGAGAGGCCACTTTGAAGAATACCCTATCACTCACAGAAAACTATAGGTATCGACGCCTCCAGTCAGCATATGATTTTTGACGACTCTGAGCTATCAATAAACATTTTTTGATTAATTTTACCTTCTAAATGTCTCCTGCACCAGAATCAGCCCCAGTAGTGAGGTCTCACCAACCTCAGCCCTACATAGGGGGGACCAATAAGGCCGACCATAGAGAGCCTCAAAAGGGGCCATTCGAATTGAGGATTGGTAACTGTTATTATAAGCAAACTCAACCAATCCCAAATGGGTATCCCAGGAACCTCCAATGTCTAGGACACATGCACAGAGAATTTCATCCAAAATCTTATTCGCCCGCTCTGTCTGACCATCCTTCTGAGGATAGTATGTTGTGCTTATCTTAATATGGGACCCCAAGGCCTTCCTAAAATCAAGAAGTGAATCGGGGGTCTCTATCTGAGACAACTGCTGATGGTACTCCATGGAGTCTCACCACTTCTTGAAGATACAAATGGCCCAACTCATCCACTTTATTTGTATCTTTTATCAGAATGAAGTGGGAAGATTTGGTTAAACGATCAATCACCACCCAAATGGAATTCTTACCCCAAGGTGTACGAGGTAAGCCACCAATGAAGTCAATGGAAACCTCGTCCCACTTCCAGGTAGGAATGGGTAGTGGTTGGAGAAAACTGGAGGGCCTTTGGTGCTCTGCTTTCACCCACTGGCATGTTTAGCATCTCGACACAAAGTCCGCTATGTCCCATCTCATACCAAGCCACCAAAACTGCCAACGAACATCATAATACATCTTAGTGGCACCCGGATGTATAGCCCACTGAGACTAGTGGATATCCCATATCACCACATTCCACAGAGATAACGACACTACTGAATGGCCCTTGAAGCACAAGATGCCCTCAGGAGATGACGACCAATCAGAGGATGTCTCCCCATTATGAAGAAACTGCTTTGACAGCTGACAAAGCTCATCAAAGGGATGTTCCTGCTAAATCAACTCCAACATAGATGGAGTCAACTGGACGCTTGCCAAGAAACCCCCTCCACTGTGTTCCCTATTCGCCACTGGCATCTGATAAAAGAGCCCCATCAAAGTCCACTCATCACTGGACTTCCATAAAGCCTACACTGGAACTCTTCTGCTCAATGTGTCGGCCACCACATTACCCTTTCCCGGGGTATAGACAATGTAAAAGTCAAACCCCTACATTTACTCTATCCAATGATGTTTCCTCAAGTTTAGGTCATTCTGTGCGAAGATATAAGCCAAGATTTTGTGATCAGAGTAGACCACAAACTTCTCTCTAAAGAGGTAGTGATGACAAGTCTTCAAAGCATGCATCACCACTACCAACTCTATGTCATGGGTTGGGTAGTTCTTTTCATGTGGCCATAGTTGACGAGAGCCATATGCCACCATGTGAACATCCTGTATAAGCATACACCCAAGACCCATACCTGAAGCATCATAATAGACCACATATCCCTTTTCTAGCCTTTGGAAAAATCAGCACGGGGGTGGTAGTCCACCGACTCTTCCGCTCCTTGAACAATCCTTGGCATTCTAGACACCATACAAACATCACTCCATTCTTGGTGAGGGCTGTCATCGGTGAAGCAAGCCGAGAGAAATCTTGAACAAATCGCCTGTAATAACCAACCATGCCATTAAAACTCCTAATCTCAAACACATTCTTCAATTTCTTCCATGACATTACCGAACTAATTTTCATTGGGTCCACCGAAAATCTGTGCTCTGAGATTATATGCCCTAGAAATCTCACCTCCCTGATCCATAAAGTGCACTTTGACTACTTTTCATAGAGGTGATGATCCCGTAATGTACCCAAAACTATCCTCAAGTGATGTTTGTGTTCCTCCTTAGAGATAGAGTATACCAGAATGTCATCCAAAAACACCACAACAATGGAATCGAGATACTGATGAAATACCCTTTTCATGAGTGAAATAAAGACCATTGGATCATTGGTCATTCCGAAGGGTGTGACCAAATACTCAAAGTGGTTGTACCTGCTTCGAAAGGATGTCTTTGGGATATCTGACTCTTTCACCCAAAGTTGATGATACCCCGAACGCAGGTCTATCTTTGAGAACCACTTTACCCCCTTCAATTGATATAACAAATCATCTATTCTGGGCAAAGGGTATTTATTCTTAATTGTTACCTTATTTAGTTTTCGGTAGTCAATGCACAACCGGAGGGATCCATCAGCCTTTTTCTCGAACAACACAGGAGCGGTGAAAGGAGAGACACTCGGGAAAATGAATCCTTTGGATTATAAGTCATACAACTATATCTCTAATTCCCTCAGCTCAGTGGGGGCCATGCGAAAAGAGAGAAGAGATATCAGCTGTGTTTCCAGTGCCAGATCAATCGAAAACTCCACATCCTGCTCTGGGGGAAAACCTGAAAAATAATATGGGAATACCTCCAAAAACTCATTCACAACATGAGGTAGTGCACCTCCAAGGTAAATACCATCATCATCTAGCATGATTAATGATAACTGGATGGTAAGACTTCCTAACACTAGGAGTGGAGGTCCTGCGTGACCCGAACAAGTATCCCATTCTCCCCGAAAAACCTGATGACTCCCATCTGGTGTCTTGGAACTCACTCACCGTCTATAGCAATTGATGTGTGCCTGGAAGTGTACTATCCAATCCATGCCAAATATTATGTCCAATAGATCCATATCTAATAACAGGAGGACCCACTCAATCTAAACCCTTGACATAGAAATCACACATGACTGGAAGCTAAGACCCTAGTCCTTCTTTCCCAGTAGCATCACCAACTCCATTGAAAAATACAACAACTCGATTAGTAAATTCAGTGTGTTCACTCTACCTCAAAAAGTAGGATTCTTATTTTTCAAGAACTCCTAGGAATTTTCCTTCCTAAGACCGGTCTCATCTTCCCCAACATGAGATAAAATAGGAGCCAGTCCATGTCCCAGTTCTTGGACAACTAGAACGACAACCTCTACTAGCCTCTAATCAAGCAGCGAGCGAGAACCCTCTCTAGCTTCCTGTCATGGGTGCATGGGAGCTTTCTAAGGAGGAATGTTGTGAAAAAAGGCAAAAGTCACAAGAGAAAAAAAATCAGTAAAACAGTTATGAAAAATTCCATCAATATCATCAAATATAATGAATCTAAAAACATTACAACAACCAAATAAACCACTACTTCACCTCCTCCTGATATCAACTTGTAGTCTACAGCCTACACGTCTCACTTGTTAGTGAAGTCAATTTGAAAATTCCAACATCCCCTGGTGACTCAAGGTTTGCCATGAGAGGTGCGGGCCAGTCACACTTCTCACAACCAAAACCCCGAGTCCAGACAGTCCTAGCTCTTGTATATCCTGACTCATCCAAAATAGAAATATAACCAAAAAAACATTTACATCTTCTCAAACCATTTTGTCTATAATCAAATCTGGTTTCCACTATTACTGACACAAAACTTGTCCCGTGCTAAGGCCCGAAGGGAGTTCTCTATCCCCACAGGCTGGAAAAAGTGCTCGGGTATCAAACAAATCTGTTTTGGGAACAATTTACCCGAGTATGAAAGTATAAAATATAAAAAAAAACAATAATTAGAATCTGAAATATTCATGCTAAACAATTATTAACAAAACCAGATATGAATACATTTGTTTAAAGACACTATATGTGGTCTAAATACAAATAAATATAGCAAAAATATCTCACCAATGACTCCACACGACTAGGGTTCATCACCCACAATCTGTCTCCACAACTCTGCCCTAAGGATGGGGACTAACACCCCGAACCGCCATCACCCTTAGCCTTTCCTTTACCTGAGTCAAACATAACCAAGTCTACTTACACTCAAGGGGTGTAAGTAGGGTGTGAGACTAAGACCAATAAGATACCAAATAATGATTCCAAATAGGATGCAATACAATGTGAAAAAGCAAGCAGTTTTAGTACGCAAAGAAAGGCAGTGATAGAATCCAAGAAATGAAACGTTAAATTGAAAATAGTTTTCAAGAAAAAAATTTCATAATTTTCACACATTTAAGTAGACATGTGAGCTACTATAAAGTACTGCCAAAAAAACTCCAATACAAGGGTAAATATCACAAATCCAATGAGCACCAATACTGGGAACACCCCTAGGAAACTAGATAGTCTCGGGCCCTATGTACCTCGTACCACGGTGTAAAGTATACAAGTCACAATCCTTTCCCATGCACGAGCCACTATTAGGGAACATACCCATAACCTAGTGGTCCCCAAATATCATCCACATAGTTTAGTTAGAGTTTTTGTTATCCATTTTCTCTGTGAAATAGGGACACAACCCATCCAGTTCACTAGCTGTACCAGTACATATCTGCCCACCTAAGTACCCGAGATTCTCCTTTTTGGGCTCAAACAATTCCAGAAACCAACACAAATCCTTTTTCATATAAAAAAACACTACTGGTCACAAACAAAAAATACAGTAGTTATACACACTTTATAACATTTAAAAAAAACAACAAAACATTTTGATTTTTAATAAAACAACCTCTCAAAATATCACATTGTTTTGCACCCAAAGCTCTTCGAAATATCCACTTTGCACACTATGTGCGCACTTTTAAGTCACCAAAAAAATTGCAGTTCAATAACCTTTAATGAAACCAGCAATTTAGTTTTGAGGTAGCCCAATGTGAACCAAGAAGTTATATCTTTTAAAAACCCCCATTTTCACACAAACATAGAACTTAAAGCCCATTTTCTTCCCAAACAACATTTAAAAAAACATTCGAAGCAAAAAAAAAAGAATAAACATTCAAAACATGATTTCTAGTACTAATACAGTTCAAAAATATCAACTAAGTAATTATTGGTCAGCCCAAAATGAACCAATAAATGATTTGTATGAAAACCGCCAAATTTGACCATAAATTGGAACTTAAAATTTATTTACATTATAAATGAAACTAAAACCAATTTTTGAAGAAAAATTCAAAAGAAATAAACATGAAAATACCATGAGCACAACATGTTATGTCACAAAAATTTCATGCACAATGGAATCACCTACCAAATTAAGGAAAACCCATGAATCACCGTGCAAAAAATAATTCGCACCACCACCGCACCAATCAGGACCTAGAACAAACCTAAAACGACAATAATTGGAAAAGAAAACCCAAGGTTAGACCTCAGGTTTCAAACCCTACCCCATGGTCATTTTTGACTTCATGGAAGAGGGAATAAACCCCAATAAAAACAAATGAAACCCTAAGTAATTGGAAAGAGGAAAGAAATGGACTCACTTACTTGAAATATCCTAAAGTAATCACTCCAAAACAATAGTAGATGAAATTTAAAATAGCCAAAATTCAGAGGTTGTTAGAAAACGATTTAGGAGGTCATTTAGGAACTGGAATGGAGGTAAAAGAGTAAGAATTGAGAGATTTAATAAGGGATTATGTTACCTCTTTAATTCTGGACGATTTGAGACATCCAAAGAAGATCTGCCCTAATTCGGGATTTCAAAGAGCTCCAAGGAGGGGGGAAAGGAAATTGGAGTGCATCTGGGATTCTTAGGGTCGAAAGAGAGGTGGAATCACCAAAAAATTCATTATAATGAATAAGATATTAAAACAATTAATGGGACAATTTAAAACTAGAAAATGGGCGTTCAGGTTGGCCCAATTCTTAAATAAAAACCCAAATACCCCCTTTTTATAGATTCCTAAGGGGTCCAAATTTCATTTTTGGTGTTAAAAGGTCAGTGGAGGATATTTTGGAAGTGGAATGGGTGAAAAATATTTAATAATGAAATAGTTATAAAATAATCAAAATCAGTTTTTAAACCTGGAAATGGGCTCTCGATTTGGCCCAAATCATGAAAACTCACCCTTTCCTCCAAAAATGAATGGGAAACCCCTAAAACAAAGAATTAATGGAAATTAAATAAAATTTACCTTTAAAATAAGTTATGTATGTGACACTATTTATTAATTCATACTCTTAGTAATAATAAAGTGTTTCATCTACAATTACACTATATATTATTGGCTCAAGAGAGTCATTTGAAGTGATTTCAAACATGTTAACTTGAACATAACATGGAAATTTAACTAGATAAAACATTAAAATATGATAAAATTTCACAATAAGATCTAATGGAGGCCTTTATATATTAGTTAGGTGCAAGAAAATATTTGAAAACTGTAAAACTATATATATTTATATATCCTATGTAGGCGGATTTGACTCAAACTCCATCGAAATATAGGAATCCTAAATTCTTAATATTAAATGGTCTAAAACAATAATAGAAATATATTAGTAACATTTCATCATAATATGTCATGGTTTTAGTGCCCCCAAATTACTAGAGTCATATAAGCTCCCAAATTTCATGCGGACCCTAAAAAATCCATCATTTTTTGGGTCCAAACCTCAATGATGGGTACTTTAATTGAAAGCAATATTGGTATTGGAAGTTCCTCTATGAATTCATCGCCACCATGAGAACTATTTTAATAAATTAACTCTATAATTTTATGTATCAATATAATTATAGTGGTATGTGTTTCATTTTTATAAGTCTATGTTTTACATAATCCTTAGTAATACATATTCCATAGGAACAATTCCTAGAGATCTTTATTACGAACCTATATGATGAGTTAGAAACCATGCTTGTCCTGTAGAACTAACCTAGTGCATTCTTATATATTTTTATAATAAAAAAAGGTATGGAGAATTTTTCTGAGAGAACCAAGGTAAAAACACATCAATAATCTCTTTCATGAGTATGTATGTTCAAATAAATATAAATAATAGTTATGTCTATCGATTTACAAATAATAAAAACATCAAAATCAAGACAAATGTCATGTGGATTAAAAACTAGAATGAATAATATATAGTCCTTAAAAAATTATCATGTTTTAGGATAATTAATATCCTGTTTATAATATAATATGATATTTTTTTCAAAAGATAATAATTTTGATGAAATACTTTAAAATGATTAGTTCAATTAATTCCCTAACCACTAAATATTTGGGCACAACAATCATGATTTCTTTTATTTATTGTTTTTTCTATAGAATGGTATACAAATTTGAAGTGAAATTGGATAGTCCAAAATCACATTTGACCCACATCATCAGAACCCCCTCAAAAGAAGAAGTATAATTATAGGAGGTGTGGAAAAAATGACAAAAACATATTTAATGAATAGATTTCTTATAGATTTTTCAATCACATACATGATCTCATTAGGTAATGAATGAATCATACTATTTTGGACCAAATTCAAGTGAAAATCCACACAAACACATCCTGTATTTCAAAAATATCCTATAATTAATGTAGTTGACATTTAAAAATATGGAATTAGAGGAGGTCATATCACAACTCTCTATACCTTTTGAAACCCTTGTGTATTAAATTCATTTGAAATGGGATGAGGATCACTATCCCATTAATTGTGATAATATTTTGATTAGGAGATATAATTCACATCCATGAATGTTATGTAATTAATATAAAAGGGAAACGTACAATAAGTGCATTTTAAAATTAGATCTTTTTTTCTATAAAAAAGGTATCATGTGGGTCTAGGTAATTATTACCATATTATGAGAAGTGAATTCTAATGAAATATATGGGAATTACTTTACATTGTTTTGAGGATCATGATTTTGATATATTCCATTTTAACAATGTTTATGAGGATGATATTGAAGATAATCTATTTAAATATAATAATAGTTTATCCACCTCTATTCATGAATTATAATGTGATATTGGATTTATGATTATACATAATGATATATCTCAGAAAAATTTATATCATTCTATAGTAAAAACATATGGAGGGTGTACATTGTGTTAAGTAAAGATTCCACAACTAGGGTTTCCATGTGAACATTTTTCATAAGCACCTCATTATACCATTATAAAAGTAAAGGGAGTTTCCAAATATTAAATTAATTATTTACCTCAAATCTTGAATATTCATATCTTGAATAATAGATAACTCTTCTATGAAAATAAATTTAAATTCTCTAAAAAATTAAGGTTGAGTTATTTTGGGAAATTATTCACCATTCTTAGGATTCCTGGGATAAATCATTACAATTTCTTATTAACTCATCAAAATAATAAGAAATAATTTCACCTATGAGGATCGAATTATTTCATATCTTTAGACCCATAAAATATAAGAACATTTAATCTAGATATACTATATTATATTGTTTTTATGTTTCCCCCAAGGTTAAATACTAGTATTATACTACAAGGGTCCTATTTATAATGAATTTCACTTAAAAATGGCTTGTGGAAATTTTAATATCATTCTCTCAAGTTTCAGGGATTTCTGGTTAATGAATAGTATTGGTACTAAATAAGATGCACTCATGATAGTTAGGGATTATCAATCAAAGGGTAACATCATCATAGATTAAATCATCAATAATTTTTGTATCTAGCCACTAACCTATGGGTATTCAATAATAATTATTAAGACGTCATGTTAATTAGTTTTCTTGGTTCATTCGGGGAACAATTGGAATTCGTGATAAATACACTAATAAGTTTGATAATTTTTATATATTACTTATCCCTAGATTAGATTTTTTAGTAAATAAATTTTTATTTAGAGCACAAGTTTCTTAACTTCTAAATATTTTGATGATGGAGGAGTAGATATTAAAGATCATCCTAACTACTAAAGTTACCAATATTGTTTATGAAATATGTATAAGTATTTTGTCCTCAAGATCACCATGAAAAATTAAATAGTCAATAACCTAATAGAGAAAGGGATTCCAAAATCTTGACCTTAAAAATTTTACTTCAAGGGATGATAAAATGAAGAAAATATAAGAATAAAATATATATATCTATTAATGATAGAAGAAACAAGGTCTATTATATTATTCCAAATTAGGTGACGATATACATTATATATTATATATAGAAAAACATGATAAGATCCAAGATACTATGGATCCTATGGATCATATGGATGAAATTCCAATATATCATAAACATTATTGTCCCTACAAATATATAGGGACCTATGATCATGTGAAGCTTTTATTTTAAGGTCTTGAATCAAAATAATATAGATAAAGTCCTCATAACATTAGATAATACCAAGACATGAAAAATAATTTGGGAAAATATCACTATAATAGAAATTTATATGGTCTGAGAATTCACATCATATTCATATATTCATTATAACAAAATTTTAAAATATGTGACATGATTTCCTCATTTCATGACACTAAACATCATGTAATGTGGTACATACCCAATAAAAATAAATTGTATGGTATTAAGTCTTTATCATCTTCCCATAAACAAATAAACACATAGAAATTTTCTCCTGACCCTAAACTGTTGGGATAATTTTTTTCAATGTGATGTAATCTACTTATGTATTCTCTCAGTATATATAATATTTCTTATTTAATGGATTCCATATTCACATAATATTTCCTTCAATGACCCTATATTAGGATAAAACCACCCATTCTAGATAAATGGTCAGATTTATTACACTAACTACAAGATAAAAAGAGATATCTAGATACATTTTCTAGGCCTAGCTTCAATGTAAACTATGACTCCATTTCCAACTTATTTTTTTTGATTGAATGGTTCTAAAATTCAAAATGGATTTACTAAACTGAATTTACACTAGATTTCCATTAAATAGAACCTAAATCACTTATCCTAGGTATAGGATTATTCTATAATTAAATATCATTTCATTATTATTTAATCTATTTTAGTTCCAAATAACATGAATTCATTTTGGGTATCCTCTTATAAGATAACAACGTGGTGTAATTAGATACCATAATTTTCCTCCAATATATATGACCTTAAACTTCGAGCTATTATTTGGTCCATATTATGTGACCTTAACCTATATGCAGATTTTCTCCTAATTAGGGTGTTTTATGCTATCATTGGTATAATTTTCACAAAATATTAATCATTCCCAAAACACTTCATGTAAAAATATATATTTGATCAAATATATTTGAGATTGAACAATTTTTCCATTCAGTACAAGATCTAAAACCACAAAATATAGACATGTGAGAAAATTACTTATCTAAAGACCCCAAAATTCATGATACAATATCCTAAACATATTTAATTAAATTTTATGGTGTGTGGTCCCCACAATATTACAATATATTTTACATAGTGGTCTATCCCATATGGACATTAACTATATAGTGTGGTCCATCATATATTACCTTAAAATTCTTTGAGGGTTCTCTCTCAGATAACCTAATGATATATTATGTTTCATGTCAAATAAATTGATCAATTTAAGAGCCACTTTACGTAGAATACTAATTGCATATAATGATATTTTCCTTGAAAAATATAAAGGAAAACCTAATTAATGATGAAAATGCCTCTTTTTTATAACTACATAATTATTAATTATTATTAAAAATGTATATGTATCAATGTTAGGATATCATATCATGTTGTTAGTTGCAATTCCCCTTTTAATCCCTTATACCATTCAAACTTTTATAGTGCATATTCCCTCAAAGTCAAACCAATTTTCCCTATCGACCTAAAAATAGAAAGGGGAAATATTTAGAGAAAAAAAGTTAATGTAACAAGGAATAAAAAGTTGAAAACCCAAAAAGGGAAATATAGGAAAAATTCATGATTCTTTCATTATGCCTTTATTTTTTAAAATGTTAAAAACATGATAGAAAAAGGACATGGGAAACATATTATAGCTACCAATATTTTTTCCCTAGAAAATGTCATGTTATGTTGACAAAACCCATGAGTATATGGATAAATTATAGGAATGATTCTTCAACTGGGATTTTAATATTATATATTATCTTTTCATAGTGTTTCAATTTTAACTTCGTTCATGTAGAGCGATCATAAACCCCTATAATTTCAATTAAATCAATTCTAATATGAATGTGTGATCAATTATAGTGGTGTAACCTTTATTATAGATGAAAACATTAGGAATATCCATTTTATAAAAACCCCACATCATGTCTTTGATTTTAGACTTATCACAAATAAACTCATTCATAGACATTGGTAGTTGGTTCATTGACTTATTTGAATAGATCCCAATAAAAGGGGAATAACATAATTTTCATGGAGAAACTAAGTTACCACACAAGGAATATTCTTAACCCTGGTTAAATTTCCCACTAATTATATGACCTATTTTTATCATCACTATTCAATATTTTTATAGACAGTGGAAACGTGTTCATAGACTAATCTAAATTGACCCCACATTGTAGAGTGAAAAAATTAATTTATTTTTCTAAATACCCCTTGAAAATTATTTTTCTCGAATGAAGTCACCCTAATTTCATGTGATACATTTTTATATCACTAACCACCCCTTTTAATGAATTATAAGAAAGTTTATTATCTAATCTATGTAGACTAACATATAGGGGTGAATCTTATAATTTTTTTGAGCTACTAATTATCCACTTTAAAAATATTAATTGTTTTGATGAAAGTTCCCCAAGATTATTCACACTATTTTTTTAATGGTTAGGTGTTGGTATCTCCATTACCAATGGTCACCCACTTACCTCCATCATGAACTCCCATTTTTTAACTAAAAAATTTAATATTTGATTTTACTTATGAATATTTTTGTTATTCATTTAGATCGAAATACCACCAATGATAAATATTTATTCTTCATTCTCATATTTTAAAAAAATTTATGAAATTTTAATCTAAAACTATCTAATATATTGGAATGTTTTATCATAAAGATAAAATAATTCAATTGAGATCCCCCTCTTGGTTTTTAAAAATGATTTTTTCAGGAATCTCTATTGGGATTTCCAACTACCTTGTATAAATATACAAATCTTTGTTTCCCAATATCCTTGATCCCAGATTTTCTACTTTAAAAAAAAAATCACCTCGAGTTGAGTTTATCCTTTTGGTCCCTAAAATCTATGAGTCAAGATTCTCCCCTCAATTCCCAAAATACCTTAGTTAAATATTCTCCTCCTAGCCCCAAAATTCATTTAGTTGAGATCATATTATTTGTCCCAAAATTCATGACATAGGATCCACTTCTTGGTTCTAAAATAGCCTTAAATTAAGATCCTCTTATTTTAAGTAATTTTTTTATAGTTTAGATCCAAATCATCAGATTCCTAGTACTATAGAGCCAGTGTTAGGTACATTATTGAATATATATAATATTTTAACGTACATAGTTTTTCTGGTGAAATAATTTGTTTTCAATGAATATTATTCTTGAAGATTATTCTTTGAGGGGTCTGTTTTTGTGTCAAAAAATATATACCACATACTTTTACATGTAATAAAATATATTATTCTCATCTATATGACACATGATGAGTATATAAAAATGATATCACAATACATGAAAAATATGTAAATTAAATCATCATGTATTACTGGATAACATACCCACTGAGGTATGTAGATAATGTAAAACTATTTCCAAAAAATTTGTTGTGGTGGTGATTTTTTATAATGATTGTACAATATATTACATATAAATCATTAGATACATTTTTAGGGTCATTATATATATATTTTTTCAGGGATAAATTTTTTGATGTTTAAGCATTGTATTGAGGGTGTAAATCATTATATTATGTTTTATTTAATAGATAATTGATAAATAATAGATACTCATATTAAAATTAAGGGATGTTTTAAGTAGAATCTATAATTAAAGAGTTATATACAATCATAGTGTATGGATATATGTAATTTATTTGAAGACAATTACAAAACCCAATTTCTTTCCATTGTTCAATGTTAGTGTCACACACCACTGATGTCTCTGTGTGTTCCCAATTCACGTTCTTTGTTTGTGATCCAAATTCAATTATTGTTAATTTATAGAGTTAAGGATAAGTGACAAAAGTTTTTAAAATAATTCACCTATGTGAGGTAAATGGATTCTTTAAACTATAGGGATATATGGTAGCTATTTATAATAAAATACACAATATACACATATTTCTACATATGACTTGTTTAGGAGATGATAAATAGAGAACTCAAGAACGGGATTGGATATGGCCATTTTCTATATTCATATAATTTTAAAACCTACCTTATGTGAATTTCAAATAAAAATTAAGGATAAGTAATGTAAAATAAGTGTATTTGGGACATATAAGTTCTTTGACACATAAACCCCTAAAAGGACCACTTCACCCAACCCTCATCATAGGCTTAGTTGAATGATCCATTTTACATAGAGTAACTAATCAAGAATTGTAAATCATGATTGAATACCAGTACCATCAATTTACAATCACAAATTTCTATAAAGGGATCACTAGAGATCCCCATGCACTCATGTCCCTTCCACCCAGTGTTATGCCTAAACATTAAGGGATCCCATAGTTGATCTATATTCTCAGGTCAACTACATGGAATATTTTTCACAATTTTACCATAGTGACTTCCAAAATCCATTTAGAAAAACATTTCTAGAGTTTTCCATGAAGCGGAGGGTTTTTTCAAGCCCTCACAGCCTACCTTGAGCTTATCCTTCTCCCATATCACATATTTATGATATATATTTTAATATAAAAAAAGTTTCATTCATAACCCTAAAATACCAATTACATATAGGTTGAAATCATAAGGTAGTGGTTCCACGCAATTCTCGAACATGATTTTAAAATTCACTTATGTATTTAGGCATTCCTCACTATGGGATTTAATCCTTGTGAAAACCATTATACCTCTATATGAATCATCTTCCAAAGTAAAACCTAAATAACATTTTATGAATAAGTCCCACACCAGAATATTACATAGAACTCACACCAATATGATCTATTTGTTTATCCTTAAGTTAAAGAAAAAAACAATCTTGGATGAATAACCAAAAAAGAACCATTATATTTATTTATAGAAAACCTTATAAACTATGAAAAACCACAATATATTTCACTATCTACATGGGTTGTTAATCACTTCATAGAGATAAATAAATATCCCCATTCACGGGACTTTTCACACCATCATGACACCTTCAACCTCCCTTGATTGTTATTAGTTTCATAGTTCGTTCTTATATAGCTTAAATATATAAAGTAATTTAAAATAATTCATATATCAAATGATAGAAAACATAATTCCTTTTTGTAGTTTTCTTTTATTTGAATTAGATTCAATCAATCACTTTCACCAGAGTGTAACTTGTATTATAACTGGGAAGGATAACAATAATATTCCTAAATTTATAAAATAATCTCATACTAGAAATAATATTAATGGTGGGATGAGTTCATATCTCATCCTCTTATTATGAAACACGTCACACTAAAAATTTACCAAATTCTATAAAAATAAATAAATCATATGAAAAATTAATTTTTAGAGTAATCATGAACATAAATATATGAAAAATAGATAAGAAATAAATATTGAAAGACGGTGATAAATATTTAATAGTAATATCAAATTAAATATTCTAAATTGAGTAATCTAGGGTTTTTTTCATTAATATAATTTTTTTAATTTTGAAAAATAATGTAAGTATTAGGTTACAACTGATAAAAAATGCACATCAGATTGTCGAATATAAGTGTAATGAATTTTCATAAAATACCTAAATGGTCCATATCATGGATGAATAAGACCACATATATCACAAGGAATTATTTCTAAAAAAATATGGGATTCAATAATAATTTCAATGGTGATGTAATTTTGATTAATTTTAATTGAGAACATGAAAAACATAAAAACAATTGATATAAAGTCCCTTTTAAAAATAAATGGATCACTATGAATATATTTAACAATTACTTTCATCATAATTGATCATAAATTTCCCAAGAGACCCTGTTATACAATGAATGTTTCAAGGTTTATTATTTTATGGTTTAGAAAATTTTACTCAAATATATATATATATATATATATATATTATTGTAGTATAAACAATAAAGAACCCATAAATTCTTTTTTCCAATTAAAATTTCATCTATATAATTTATTATTATATTGAGTTATTTAATATCGCATTCATCCATAATATGAAATCCATTTTCTAGAATATCTTTAAATATCAGTAAATTCCATTATAACATAGTAAAATAAATGCATTGTCTATTTAAATATGTTTACTACTATGTATTCAAATATTTTTTCTACTGGTGTTATAAATTAATTTTGAAACCCCAATTAATCCACTTAGTCAAAAACATAAAATTTTAAGGAAAATAAAACATTTTTCATGTTTAAGTGTTATATATGTCATGACAGAATTATTTATAGAAATTTTTGCATCACATAAATTTTCTTTGATAGGGTGATGTAAAAAACCATTTCTACAAAAAGAGAATGTTATATATGTATAAGAAGTAAAATAATTAAAAATAATAATAAAATAATAAAATATTTATTAACAACACTATGAAAATATAATATATCATTAGTAATACTATATACATTATGATGTTCACAATCCCACCCCATTGAGACTCCCCCTGAATTATAAATGAGACATAATATGACCAGCATTCCCACCTCTAAATAGAAAGGGGTTGATATCTAACATTAAGGGTAAAAATCTTTCATAATATGGGTGGAATAAATCTCTATAGATAGAAACAATTATCAATAAAATAAATTCAAACCCTTTATGTAATTTACATAAAAAAATACCTAATAATGTCATATATATGAATATTCTCATAAGGAACGATGATGAATAAACTACATTGTATTCCAATGTATACCTCAATGTGAAATAAAAAAACCTCCATTAAACATGAAATATCTATGTACCCAAGTTAATGACCACTAAAACCACCAAAAACGCAGTCTTTATAATCTAAAAAAGAGTGTATGTAGAGTATTAAAGATAATAAAAATACTCAATATATTCCTTATAATTTTTTTTGTGATTGGGTTCAAATATTTATAATTCATTTGTTATGTTATGATATAAATAGAATAACCCTAGAGAAGGACCCAAAAATCTACTCAATTATAACAAAAATAATCCTTACTATAAAAGATATCTATATATAATTTCAAACATGATTAAAATTGATATGAAAGAAGGGAACTTACTTAGAAACTCACACTAGCTATGTTTTTTTCCCAATAATAAATTGCATGAATCTATTAGCTGAGATATGTTCATGGTTGAGGGGAAGTTATAAATTGAATATATAGCCATCTAATAATCCTAACATCCCATTGGATGTTAGTCACACTGGTCCAAAAATATTATGTGATTGTATCATAGTGGAAGATTCGTTCACATCACTACACAAATAACATAAACATAAAAGTATATGTAAAACTCACAAACCTAATAATATCTCCCAGTAATAAATTTATACATCCTACCACCAGGAATATTTGGTAGTCTTTGATACATACAATTTACATCCTATAAAATTACCTAGTGGAACCAATAGTAAATACCAATTATTTCATCAACAATTACCATTGATAATCATCTAAAGCACTAAAAAAGATTACCAATAATTACACTACCATGAACGATTGATAATTAAATGGAATAATAATCATTAATTTATTATTAAGTGTCAACCTAGAATATCTAATTTTTAAAATTAATAAATTCCTAAAAATAATATTGGTAATTAATATGGAATACATGTAATAATTTAACTATATCACTATTAATAATTAAATGAAAGCACTATTGATAATTATCTAGTGTTACGATAATCAAACTACTCACATAAATACCCTATCATATATCATTATACATATCCATGACTGTAACCATACTCCTAATCACCATTGTACCCATATCTCTATCTATATATGTAATCATCTCTATTTTCATAAAATATATTTACACATGAACCTTTTAAAACTCTCCAAGGTATGTGAGGAAAACCAACACATCATTGGTAAATATAAAAACATTATATATAACTAAATGTAAAAATGGAATCATTCAAAAAAAACTCTTTGTAATTATCCATAATTTAAGTTAATTGTTATATTTTACATCCTATGTTATAATAATTTATGATAACCATTCAAATTCATAGATTTTAAGGTAAATATATAAGGAAAAATTAACTAGAATGACCCCCCATTCAAGATTCAACAATACCTACACCAATGTGTAATGTATCAATATAATTTATACACAACATCCATGTGACACAAAATCAACTATCCATTTACATCATAATATGTCTAGACCCTATATCTAAGTGGAAATACCTTTGTGTAACTTATTTTCACTTTGAACTAAAAACTCTCTAATAAATTACTAATATTTTAATTGAGTTTCATGGACCAATAAGACTTTGATATGACCCATTCCAATGTTTATAAATCCCTTCAACACTTCTTTTAAGGAATTTTTTAAATAATATAACTATTTTAGATTAATGGTTATATGGGATAAATATATAATCCATATATAAATTTAAATTAATATTCACATCCAGTAAGTATATCATAACAATAAGATTTCATTATTTATATGGCTTTATAAATTATATCATAGTTAATGTATTGAAAATATGACAAATTTTTGTTATATTCATTCAATTGTCATACCAATTTTTTACCATTTATTATCTTTTGAATAAAATCATGAATTAAAAAACAAATTTTATTTTAAAAAACTCTATTTCCTTTGAAAATATTTCTATATGTTATTATATCCATTCAATTAGTAATAAATTATAAAAAAAAGTTCTATCCATAATGAATTAAAAAATCGGTCAAGATTTGCATTCACATACCTAAATTTTACTATGTTTTTATCCAACTTTCTGCATTCACATAACTCACTATACTCCTTTATTTATCTTTACTAATTAATTCAACATACCATGATTATCACGAAGAACCCAAGAATATATTTCTCAATGAAGCATTTGATAGGAATTCAACAAAAATTACAAAAATTGTGACTAAATTCCCTCTATATAAAGATATCCCTCCACACCCTGAATTATCCATTCCCCATATTAGTGAACCACTGTTAATATCACCCACTAAGAACAATAAAATTAAATATCTACTAACTAAAATCAACCTCTCAATTTATATAGTAAACTTTAAAAAACCAATAATAAATTTAATTACCATATTTCAAGTCATGTTGATAATAAATATTCCATATTAAATATAAGGCCCCAACCTTAAACATAACCTAATATTTAGTTAAGCCAAAAATTTACATTGAGGATCATTTTTGGTTTAGAGTTTTATATAATTATGCCATAACTATTACAATACATCTCAAATATTATAAAGTAGACACTTCTACCCTATACAATTTTTTCACAATAATAAAACTCCTTATATAAAAAAAATAATTAATTTTCTTGATAAAAATATTCTTGAATTATTAATTTCTATTACACATACTTATACCCTAGTAAAAACATTAAAAAAAATGGTATGAGCATAAAAATATCAGTAATGGATATAAGATAAGAGGTGAAAATATTAGTCCATGAATACATAAAAAATCAAAGAAATAATAATTTTAAATCATAAAATGTAAGCTCTTTATCATACCTCATTAAATCATATGATTTATTAATAACACATAGAAATCATAAATCATAAAGGTAATTTGTGGCATCTATAACATACATACATTGTATCTTTCACATCTATATATGGAGTTATGTTTGGAATACCCATCACAGTATATTCCCTAAATCACTTATGATAAATATTTACGTTTACCTACTTCCCGTTACCCAATGCATTGGAGAGATATCTCAAGCTCACCCAACCTCAGTTTATCATGGAACCAACCGTGTACATTAACAATGCCCGAGAACCATAATGTAATCATAACACGTAAAACAATAAAAAAGGAAAGATAATATTTACACATTTCAGTAACAATATACAATTTCAAGATATTTACATAATCAATGCTTTATAAAAAACCATTTTTAATACCAAAATACATAAAAAAAGTATAAGGTTTTTATTTTCCTTGTAAAAACAGTACAGCTGGAATTTTTAGAAAGATGAGCACGGAGGCTCTTAAATTGATAAAGTTGAAACATTACAAGAGATGAAAATAAGGAATTTTACATTTGTCCCTATTGAGAAGAGGGACCATGTAATTAGAAATGGTGTTGATGTAAATGCTCCTCCCTTCTGATACCCCTTTGTTTGAAATTCCATCTGCAATGTGGTTCGCCTCCTAGAAGGTATGCATAATGAAGTAGTTTAAGGAGGAGAGTTTATCAAGGCAATTCACCCATTTACTTGCTAGCTTCCAAGCCAACCTTGTCTGACCCATTCTAATTGCATGCACCATTGTGGATGAGTCACTTTCAAACCAAATGTTGTTCCAATAATGTTGGATAACGATATCCACCGCACTGATGAGAGCCATCATTTCAGCCTCCAAAGCTGTCATGTGCCTACACGGACCATAATTGCATTCCACCACCTCTCCATGATGATTCCTGATGATTACCCCGTAGCTTGAAGGTCCGGGGTTCCCTTTGGAGGCTCCATCAGTGTTGAATTTTAGCCACCCATTGAAGGGGGAAGTCCAAATCACTTCCATCATGCCTCTTGGTTTGGTATAGTGGCCTGTGACTTTTAGTCTTTTGAGAACCATTAACTCCTTGACAGAGGCATCGTAGTGTTCATGAATCAGTGAGATGGCATTTTTTATTTCCATGAAGATTTTGTGAATAGATGTGGCTTCATTAAACCTTGCATGTCAATGTATAGAATAGTTGGGGGCCTTCCAGACCATATGAAGCAGTTCAGCGCAAGCCACTTGCAGCAATGTTGTAATCTGCTTTGAATGATAAGCTCTAAGCAGTTGTTGAATGAACTGTAAAGCCGATGGTGTATTAGGAGGATTCATCTCAAAAACATTGAGCACTGTATTCCAAGGAGCAGTAGCCGTGTTTTAGGATAGGAACAGGTGATCAATATCCTCTCGATGCTGACCACAGAGAGTGCATTGGGAGCATAATGAAATTCCAATCCATTGAATGTTCAACTCAACAGGAATCTTGTTGTGATAGAACCTCCAGAAAAGTGTAAATCTGGAAGGAGGAATCCATTTTGTGTTCATTGAACCAATCCAACTTACCTCACCCTTCAACAAGTACTTGTAGAAGCTGTTAGAGGTTAGAATTATAGCTTGAGATCCTTCCCAAAGCAGCATATCCTCCTATCTAATAAAATCATAGTTGTCAATAATGGAAGTGATTTTATCTCGAAGGTCTTCTCTTTATTGAATTTGTTCTTTGATGGATGATTTGCTATCAAATCCTTGTTCTTCAGCATATATCCTTCTCATCAGATGGGTGCCCGTCCAGTTAGTAGACCCGAAATTCAGACTTGAGTCTGCATTAACCACCCAGCGTGAATCCTTCATCATTGTGTTGTACACTGAACGAAGGCCTGGCCAGATTTATGAATCCATATAACCATGCCACCCATCAATGATCCTTGGAAGAATTTTTCTTTTTAGGAATCCAAGAGAAGAAAATTTTCTATGAGTAAGGCTCCAGAGAAATTTAGCCTGTAAAGTTTGATTAAAACAGCTTAAGTTTTTAATTCCCAGACCCCCCTTCTTGTTAGGAATGCAACAAGTATTCCATTTCACAGTTATAAGCTTTCTGTCCATCACACTTCCACTCCATATAAAGTTCTTCATCATGGAATTAATTTTTTTCACAACAAAGGCAGGCCACATGTATGCCATGAATGAGTAGACAAGCTTTGAAGTGACCACATGCTTGACAAGACATACTCGTCCTGCCATTGAGAGGGAATTTCCCTTCCCGAATGAAAAAGATTTCCTAATTTGTGCTAGGGCCTGAAAAAAGTGTGATGCTCGAGGCATTCCCCAGAATAGTGGAACACCAAGATACATGAAAGGGAGGGGTCCCTCCCTAAGTCCCAAATACTTAATAAGGTGAGTCCTCCTTGTCGCTGCAATGTTCTTTCCAAAGTAAATAAAGGACTTTCTCCAGTTGATTTCCTATCCTAACACATTCTCATAGTGAAGAAGAGATTCCCTTAGACGAGTGATGTTATTTTTATCACCCTATGTGAAAATGATAATGTCATCAGTAAAAAATAAGTGAGAGGGAGCAGAGAGACCTCTAGCCGCTGATATGGTTGCAAATTTCCCATTTTCCACCATGTGAGTAAGAATACTGCTTAGATAATTCTCTACAATTGCAAAGATTATTGCATAGAGGGGATCCCCTGGTCTCACATCTCCCAAAAAAGTGAAATATCCCTCCGGTGACCCATTAATCAAAAATGAGATGGGAGCAGATTCCATCAACTTTGTAATCCATTGAACAAAGGGTTCATTGAATCCAAACCTAAGGAGAATCGTCTTAATAAAGCCCCAGTCCATTGTATCAAAGGATTTTTTTTATGTTAAGCTTCAAGGCCACATTTCCACCTCGCACTATCTTTCTCAGAAGGTTGAAACATTCCGAAGCCGTGAGAAGGAATTCCAGGATTTTCTGGTCTTTATCAAATCCAAACTGATTCCAGGAGATAATTTTTTCAGTCACCTTTATAATCCTATTAGCCAAAAGTTTTGTAATAATTTTGTGCAGGGTGTTCACCAGTGCAACTGGCCTAAACTGACCAATCTCACTGGAATTTTCAACCTTAGGAATCAGGGCAATGAATTGGGCATTGAATCCTGAGGTGAAAGTCCCACCCCTGAAAAAATGTTTAACAAGAATGGAAACCACATTCTGAACAATATCCCAATAGCTTTGGAAGAAAAGGTTGCGGAAACCATCTGGGTCGGGAGAGCTATCTTTTTTAAGACCGAACACTGCTTCCTTGATTTCAAAATCCATCAGAATCACTATGAGTATATGATTATCCTCTTCACTGATTAGACTAGGAATTATATTATCTTTGATGGTCTCATATCGAGTTCTCCCATTGAAGAGATTTTTATAGAAAGAGACAATATGTTTAGCATGTTTTTGTTTTCCCTCCATAATTCTGTCAGCATATTTGAGTAAGGAAAGAGTTCTATTCACATTTCGAACCCTTTGGAGTGCATTGAAGAACTTTGTGTTTTGATCTCCTTCCTAGAGCCACTGAACTTTGAAAGCATCCTTCCTGATATTGTCTCTAATCTTTATGAGATTATTCAGCTTTGAGGAGATCTCAATCTCTTGCTGCGTATCCCTCAAAAAATTAGAAAATGTGGCCTTTGCTTGCGTATCATGAAGGGAGTTTTCAAGGCCTTCAATTTCCGCATCCATCAACCAGAATCTTTCCTTACTCTATTATCTTGGTTTTATCTTTAGAATTATAAGTTTGGAAATTCATGTCAAAGGTTGTCCATTACATATCAGTAGGCCCCAAGTCTCTTGAACAGTCCTTGAGCATTCCGGAATAAAGACCCATGCATTACCGAATCTGAAAAGAAGTTGTTTCCCTCATTCCTTTTCAAGCAAACTAATCAAAAGGGGATGGTGATCAGAGTTAATTTTGGCAAGCGTAACACATGGAATTGATTTCCATTCATTAAGCATGCATTGGTTGATAAAGGCCTGATCAATTATTCTAGCCTTCATACCGTTGATATTTCTCTTGTACCAAGTATATTTGGCACCAATGAGGTTGAAATCCACTATGCCAGCTTTCTCAATACATTCTCGAAAATCTTTTGAGGAGGCGATATTTGTAAACGGACCCAGTTTCTAATCCTCATAAAGGATTGAGTTAAAATCACCTGTGACAATCCATGGATCAACCATGTATTTCTCAAGGTGTTGAATTTTTTCCCAAAGAAGTCTCCTGTCCACATAGTAATTATGAGAATACACAATGGAGCAGAAAAATTTCCTTCGACCCTCTATAATGCTGCAGGTGAAAATCTGGTTGGACACATCAATAATATTTGGAGAATCAACCTTGTGATGATTGAGTATCCAAATCCTATCATGATTGGTACGATCACCATTAGTACCGAGAATATTATATTCCCTACTATAGAACCAATTTCCCAGATTTTTGGACCGCATCTTGGTCTCCTCTATACCAATAATCCTTGTCTTTTACCTACCACCATGGAACCTAAGGGAACCTTCAGTGGCAGGGATGGCTAGACCCTGACAGTTCCAGAAGAGAACCCTCATTTTAATGTTAAATTGGAGGCCACACCTCCTTTTTCCCCAAGATTTATGGGGTATTTCCTTATTGATTCTGTATGTAATGTAGATACTGACCAAGCATCTCCTTTTGACTCTTTACTTCTTTGTTCTTTTTCCTCTCCTACTTCCCCAGACTCTCTGAAATGAACATGTTTCTGGACCGGTCATCCCTCAAGGCCATTATCTTCTGTCTCCGTGTCCAGATGAGTATCAGTTAAGGACAATTGAGCCTGTAATTATGTATCAATTAGGTTGAGAAAAAATCCTTCAATTTATATATCCTGAACAATGTTGTAAACCTCTGAGTAATGCTCCTGAATTTGTTCAGTGATGGTGTCAGAGGAATTGTTAGACTCTAAAAAAACCTGAGATTCAATGACTGCATGCTGCTTCTCCTCTTCTTCCACCATTTCGGCCCAAGAGTTTCCAACTAGCTGCGAACACTCTGCCACCTTTCCCTTCATCCTTTCTTTTTCCAGTGGTTCTAGAGTGGTTCTCCTGGTCCTAGGGACCTTCTTCCAAACTAATGTTGGCTGAGGAGGGTTGACCAGCTTCTTGACCACATGGCATGTTTGAAACTCATGTCCCACCATTTTACAATGCTTGCAGAATTTAGGAAGATTCTCAATATCAAAATTTATTTCCACCTGCTGAACTTTTACGTCGAGGAAAATTCGTTCAGGTGTATAAACTTCCATGTCAATTTCAATAAAGATTCTTGCATAGAGGCCCAAGTCCCCATTGAGGGTGCGTTGATCAATCTTGAGAGGAGTTACAATTCCTAAAGCAATGTCATTTAGGATCTTCGGATTCCAGTATACCCAAGGTAGACCATGAATCTGAGTCCAAACCTATGTCGTCGATAGCCTTTGGTTGAATGGATTAAAATTAGCATCCCATTCCGATAGTCTCAAGAAACTTGGCTTTAGACTTAGATTCCAAATTCTACAAATAGTGTCATGGTCCTCCTTACACTCCAATATTATATCGTAGTACTCCTTTCCAATTGAGATAATTTTCCACCGTGTGAAGCCCCAGAAATGTGATATTCTCAATTTTAAATCATTGATCGACCAGGGTTTCGTACCTTTTTCAAAGGATGTTCATCTGAGTACTGAAAATCGACATAGCTCCATTCATTGTTGAAGCACAGCCTGATCCACCTCCACCGTGATAGATCCATCTTATGATCGCTTGAGTACATGTGCATTTAAATGAGATAGAACATGTTCTTCACCAACCGACACTTCCACGAAGGATACAACCCTTCTGGTTGAGTTTGGAGCAGCAATTCCATTGGAAGCTACTATGAAAGACCTTTCCCATTCCGGATTGAATGAATCCATTCCCCCATCTGATCCTAGAGAAGACGAGTGTCGCCATAATCAAGCGTCAAAGAGTTCTCCCGCACAGCCATCATCGTGACATAAACTCCCAATATCAAATTGAGAGTTTTACATCTTGTTAATGAAGCCAAATATCAAATAATTCCCACGGCGGTGTATTGTAGTTGTTGCCACATATGTTAAAAATAAACTTTCCTTTTGTCATATAGTAAAAGGATTCATTGAAAAAAATTCATTTTGAAAAAACTTGAATTAAATTAACTTAAAAAAGTTATAATCATACACTCTATAAAATAAGGTCATGTAAAAACCAAAATATTCCTCAATGAATAGAGATTGAGATGAAGTCCCTTACCTTGAGTCCAACTTGTTTCGTTCATTCTTTATATTCCTGAATAATAAACTTAGGTTAATTTTTACTTTCTTTATAACCTTTTTCACATTTTTTGTTCATTTTATATTACTTATCATCACGATATAACAATTATATAATTATTTATGTTCATATTGGCCATTCTGTCGATATTCCATACTTGAGTAAAAAATGTTCTTGTTTTGATGTAAATTGCACATATTGTCCAAATTTGATCATCACCAGAATATTATTCATGATTTTAATATCATATATATCCATTATATATGTATTTATAATAGTTCATAACATTTTGATATAATATATAAAATGCACCGTTCATGGAGATGGTAGGTCGTACGTACGCATGAACGCTACTTTCATTTATTTATCATATTAATGAAATGATGACTAAATGATAAATAGGTATGTTATAATTAAATTATATTATATATGTTACATATGTTACATAATTTCATTTACTCTATCTTTTATACATTCCATGTACGGAATGAACGAGTCATATCACTTTGAGGGGGTGGTAGTCCGTACATCCTCAAATGAAATTATTATATATACACATTATGGAAAAATAAAGGTATTATGTAAAAAAATTAAATAAGAATAGAGAAAATATAAATATAATATATATGATATATAAATACAATTCCATCATAATGGCCACCATGATAGGTGGTAGGAGAAAATTGAACAATCATTGTTTCATGGGGGACTAGTTCACCGTATACCGAAACAATATGTTCATATCCATTAGATGGATGTGTGTGTAAGTGTAGTTTTAATACATCTCATAACAACATTATATTATATTTAGTATGATGTTGTTGTTATATAACCAGATAATAAGAATATCATAGGGAGTGGAAAAGGAAAAGAATGTAAATGAACATGAGAGAAGACGTTACCTCTAAATCGGGTAACTTCTTTTGATTTGAGCAAAAATGATTTCTTGAATTTCATTATGCCCATGGAAAGGATTCTAGGAGGGATTTAGGGATTTTTAGAGATTATTAGTGCAGAATATGGAAAATATAATGGGATTGAGAGGTGTGAGTAAATGGGTAGAGGTTATTCCCTTCTATAAGATGGAGGAGGGAACCTTAGGAATTTTTTGAAATATTAATTTATTATAAATTCTATTTAGATTCAAAATGAGTCAAAATAATGTTTCTTCCAAGATAAGATGAATATAATCCGAAATAAAATCATCAAATAAGAATTAGACTGGTTTTTGTTATTTTTGTAATCTTTATCTTTTTTATTTATCCCTTTTTTACTCTTATCGTTTTATCAAGAATTTAACACTTTGAGAACCAAAATAGTTACCAAAACATGAAAATTTTAAAATGAAAGAGTAATTAATATAATTTTAGAATTATAATAACCATTTTTTCAAATCATATTTTTTTGGAATTTTATAATATTTAATAAAATATTTTATATTTTAAACTATGAATTATGTCAATTTTCACACTATTCATATCATAACTTTTTAAAAATCCATAAGAACATTATTACATTAAAAAAACAAAATTAATTCAAATAATAAATGTCATATTCATCCAAAAAATTCATTTATGGCATCGAAGTAATCAAACAGAAATTATTTTAATATTTATAATATCATTTATTTGAATCCTTTATTAATGAAGCTATCACTTTGTCATTATTATGTCACAATTAAAGTAATTTATTTAATGAAGAAAAATTATAAATAAAATATCATGATCTATAAAATCTTTTTATATTTATAATTACTATTTATAGTCAAATATATAACTTATATAACCCCATATAAAAATGTTTTTATTAAAATATACATGTTTATGTAATATTTCTCCTTTCTTTAAATTAAAAATCATAAAATGTCATTTTCACACCCAAGTGGCGCCCAAATTCCAAAAGTTCAGACTAAGGATTATCATGGTCGAAATTATCCCATAAAATAGGATTAAGATATTTTAGGGTTGTTATATATTATTATAATATTGTTTTTTTACCCTTATTTTCCTAATTTACCCTTCAACCATGGTAAATAAAAAGAATTACTGAAGTTTCTATTTCTACTATCCAAAATTAAAAGGTACATATTTACACAATTTTAACCTTATCATTCTAAATATGAAATCAATTTTTCAAAATTCAAAGCACAAAAATTTTAGTAATTAATTTAAAATTTATTCATATTGTCAAAACCAGTTTGTGTGTTTTTAAGAAGTAAAAATTACCCAAAGATTGACATGTGTTTATATCCAATTTCAATATTAAATAACTTACAATGACCAAAATTGGATTAAATGATAAAAACATAATTAAATTACACTTTAAAACCAATTAAAAGGACTATATAACAATATAAATAAATTAGCTGAAAATGAAGTTTTGAATTAAAATGTAGTATTATTCACTATTCATTAAAATATTAATTTTATTAAACAAATTCCAAAATTTCATCATAAGAAAATATTAATATTCCGCTTCTATATAAGATTTCTATTTTGTCAAACAGAATGTCATGACCCATCCTCGGGTCCCATGCCGTGACTACCCCAAGCCCACCTTCCATAGGCCAGGGGCTGACGACTAGCACCAAAGGCGTAAATCACGATAAAAAGGGGAAGGAATTTCCTTTTTATAAAGTAAACAAAAGCACAACAGAGTACTTAAGTGAAGTAAGAACTATGTAAAAATCGATACAAGTAAGTGCAGAAAAGTAAGTGGGCCAGTATACAAACCCAACTGAAAGTACATCACAACTAAAAGGAAAGTACAATAGCAGTAAGTAAAATAGCAACACAGAGTCATCCTCCGGAAATCCCACCTGAATGGTGGGTAAAGATAGTCTCTTCAGCTCCTCGGGTCCGGTCGTCCGCTCTGTGTACATCTCGCTATGTGGTCCTCCTCCGGGTACCGTCCAGCTTCACAATCCTCCACCTCGATCAGTGTTGTCCGTCGTCTGCATCCAACACAACGTAGTTCCAGCATAGCCTGTGCAGGGGTGAGTATATGATACTCAGTAAGGACCCCGAGACCCCCGAAGGTCTCTCAGAATCCCCGAAGGATAAACCAAAATGGAAAGATACAATCACAACGTATCAATCGACTCTACTTAAGTATATGCCCATACATATACCTAAGTCATCAGTTACAGTTCATCTCCAACTCTCGAGTCCAAGAACAACCCAGTCAACATAGGAAAACACAACCCAGTCCACACAAGAAAGCAAGACAATCACATCGATGATAATTATTGAAATCAAGACTCATCTCACACAGGTATACACTTCGTAAGGTGATAGAGATGATCATATGTAGCCACTGATTCATCTAAGCTGTCGGACCCACATATGATACAAGACCAGCCAAGCTGTCAGACCCACATAGGATACAAGACCAACTACTCTGCCGGACCCACTCAGGATACAAGTACAGAGGTCAAATACTGTCGAACCCACATAGGATACAATAACAGTAGTCATCGTCGTCGAACCCACAGAGGATCACAGTATGGTTGTCGTCGCTGCCGAACCCACGGAGGATCAATGTATAGTCTTTCTCACTGCCAAACCCATGGAGGATCCAAGTGTAGTTGTCATCGCTGCCAAACCCACAGAGGATCCAGGTGCAGTCGTCATCGTCACAGTCGCAGCCAGCTCTAGAGTTCCCGCACATAGCATGCTCGATTTCGGGAGGGTCCGCTCCTCGAGCCAAGGGTTTAGATACATCAACTATCACAAAGTACATATTTGATGTATCCTGAAGTTCTATCTCGTTAAATGAAACCCAACGCGATAGATGGTGCGTCAATCGGACACCCGGTCTGAGAGTTATTTGCTTTTCCGTTCCAGGGGTCCGGTTAGTTTTCAAGATAAAACCAACCCAACCATACTCCATATGCATCCAAACCTCAAGAGGACTAATCCAAAAGGACCGTCTCAACAAAAGGATCCCAACGCAATCGATGAAACGTCAATCAGATATCCGGTGCTTGAGATATAAGCATTTCCGCTCCAAGGTCCTGGTTGGTTTCGGGTTCGAACCAACCTGGTTGTACCCAAAATTTGCCGAAACCTCGAGTGTAATATTCTGAATCGACCGTCTTAATCCAAGGATTCCTACACAACTAATTGTGCTTCGATCGTAGGTCTGTAGCTCATGTAATGGGAAGAAGATAGAAAACAGTCTGAAGTGGGGGACTAGGCCCGGTCCGATCCGGCCCAACCCCCCTGGGTCGGCCCGAACTGAGTCGACCTGAACCGGGTCCGGGTTCGGCCCGGATGGGCACGTCCCGGCCCAACCGGCGCGGCCCGGTCCACGGGACCCGGCCTGGCCTGGAAGGGGTACGCTAGCTCGTCCAGCGAGCCGAGCAGGGGGGAGGGCATGACCCCCCTTCTGTCCTGCGGACGCAGCACCAGGTTGGCGCCGCGGTTTCCCCCTGGATCCCGCGTAGCCGCGGGATCCAGCCCTCACCGCCGCGGCTACAGTCGTGGCGGGCTTCTGCGGGCGGCGCGTCGGGGCGCCGCTGGGGGCTTCCGCGGGCCACCAGAGTCATTCTGGTGGTCCGATTTTTCTCCCTTCTGTGCCTACGGTCGCCTCGGGACCCGTACATTACTACGAAGGCCTCCAATTTCCATTTCAGTCCCGCTTCAACGTCGCCAAATATTACGCGCATCAAGAACAAAAATAGCGGTGGGTTCAGACCTGTTTGTTAGTCCACACCCACCGCGTTAGTGGTTCAAAACATCAACTAACAATAACACACCATGCCGAGGGTATAAATCACACATAATGAAATATTTACAAAAATCCCCTACCTCAACAAATGAAGATGAACATTGGCATCATAGTAGACGGAGTCGCGGTAGACGGAGTCGTGTTAGACAGCGTTGCATGGAAAGGGTTCGTAGGCATCGTCGGAGTGTGCCGAGGAGGAAGCGGCGTCTCCTCTCTTGTTGCGATGAAGAGGATTGGTGGAGCATCCTTGTTCTTCAAGGAACTGGCGTTCTTCGTTGTTCTTCGTCAGAGGTCGGTGTTCTTCCAAAACCTCCAGAGTTCTCCCATTCCTTCTCGCACAATGAAGCTCTCCTCCTTAATAAAATAATAGGTTCCTCCTATTATTTAATTATACATGCAAAGTAACTCTACCATAATTAATTCACCACATTAAAATAATAGGTTCCTCCAGCCAATCCTCGGCTGCCTGACGATCCATCTCTCTACAAAACCTGGGTGGCCTCTGCCTCTGAAACTCGTACAACGCACTGAGGCGGCGTGCACTCTCCGCTGCTGGGGCTGGTAGCATCGGTGGCTCGGCGGGTAGAGGTACCGCCAGTGCCTCTACTATAAAGGGGCCTTGAACCGAGGCCTCGTCACTCGGTGGGCTGCCATCTCGCACAAAGATCGTAACCCTAGCTGGCCGCCATCGTGGGGCCATCCTGAAAAGAAACAGGTGCACAACGGTTAATATAGTATACATGGTGAGCTGACATAAATTAATCACAAAGAAAATTTTTGAAACACACATGCAATCAATGTTTTTGTGCACTGAGTCGGAAATCAGAAGTCAGGGTCCTGGTGTATGGATACGTCGGTCTCCGCACCAACACCGGACTCCATGGACTAATAACCACACTCATTACTCTAAAAATTATTGCGTCACAGAGAAGAAATTATCAGAGTCCTGAGTTCTGCGGTAGAACCAACTCCTCTGATACAAATTTGTCACGACCAGTCCTCGGGGCCTGTGCCGTGACTACCCCAAGCTTGCCTTCCATAGGCCAGGGGCTGGCGACCAGCACCAAAGGCGTAAATCTCAAAATAAGGGAAGGAATTGAATTTATATAAGAAAATAAACACCACATAGAACACAAGATGAAGTAAAAACTAAGTAAATTGAGTACAAAAGTAAGTGCTAGAAAGTAAATGGGCTAGAATAAAAACCCAATTGAAAGTAAAGTAAAAATGAAAGGAAAGTACAGCAGCAAAAGGTAAAACAGTAACACTGAGTCGTCCTCCAGAAATCCTACCTGAAGGGTGGGTACAGACAGTCTCCTCAGCTCCTCGGTCCGACCGTCCGCTCCATGTATGTCCCGTCAAGTGGTCCACCTCTGGGTACCGTTCAACTCCACAAGCCTCCACCTCAATCAGTGTTGTCCATCGTCTGTATCCAACACAACGTAGTGCGGGCATAACCCGTGCAGGGGTGAATATACGATACTCAGTAGGGACCCCAAGACCCCAAAACTTCTCTCAAAATCCATGAAGAATAAACCACAAAGGAAAGATACAATCACGAAGTATCAACAACACTACTTTGGTATATGACCATACATATACCAAAGTCATCTATTGCAGTTCGACTCTAGCTTCCGAGCCCAAGCACAACCTAGTCCACAAAGGAAAGAAAAACCCAATCCACACAGGAATGCAAGTCAACCACAACAATGATAATAATTGAGAATCAAGACTCAGATCACACAGGTATACACTTCGTAAGGCGATAGAGATGATCAGATGTAGCCACTGATTCATCTAAGCTCTCAAACCCACATAGGATACAAGACCAACTAAGCTGTCGGACCCAACCCCCCTAGGTAGGCCGGAACCGGCCCAACTGGTGCGGCCCGGTTCGCGTGACTTGGCCCGGTCCTCATGACCCGGCCCTGCCCAGCCGGGGGCACTCTGGCTCGGCCAGTGAGCCGAGCAAGGGGGGGGGGGGGCTTCTGTCCCGCAGATGTGGCTCCTGGCACCGCGTCTTTCACCACCTGGTTCCCACGCGGGCGCGGGATCCGGCCCTCGCCGTCGCGGCTTCAGCCGCGATGGGATACTGTCGGAGGCGCGCCGGGGCACCGTCGCCTCCGGGCGGCAATCTGGTACCGACCCCCACCTCCGGCCGCCGACACCGCCGCGCTGGTGTGGCGCACCGGTAGTGTCTTCCACGGACAACCGGACGCACTCCGGTGGTCCGATTTGACCGTCTTCTGCTCTTATAGCCCTCTCGGGACCCACTCTTCACCGCGACAGCCTCCATACACCATCGCGGTCCTGTTTCATTTATGCCCATCCATACATGCACAAAAAAAAACTGTGGTGGGCCGTCGGGCTGTGTTTGTTAGGCCCGCACCCTCCGCATTAGCCGATAACAATTTTCCAAGGATAAAGAAGGTTTTACATTTTACGAAGAACAAATCAACCTGGAAAATGATGAAACAATCCATCCAGCATTTATCCCGCAAACAACTATTCCCAACCCGCAAAGGAATTCATTCGCTGATCAACTTGATAATGAGTTGACCCACGTTCTTTGTTTTAGAATGGATGAATCATGGGAATATAACATACTCATAAATAAACCCCTACCTCAACAAGGAAGACGATCGTCAGCGTTACGGTACACGACGTCACGGGGAAAAGTGTTTGTAGGCGTCATCGAAGTGCACCGAGGAGAAAGCGGCACATCTTTTCTTGTCGTGGAGAAGAGGAAGGGTGGTGCGTCATCGATCTTCGAGGAACCAGCGTTCTTCGTCATTCTTCATCATAGGTTGGCGTTCTTCGTCATTCTTCGTCAGAGGTCGGCGTTCTTCCCGCACAACGAATCTCTCCTCCTTAATTAAATAATAGGTTCCTCATATTATTTTATTAATCACGCAAAGAAACTCTCCCAAATTAACTCACCAAATTAAATAAAACGGGATGTAAATTAATTAAAGAAGGGAGGGAGAAGGTTCCCCATTATTAAACAAGTTGGCGGTTAAATAAAAAGGAGGAAAGATGAAGCTTCCTCAATAAATTATGGGTTGACTTAATTTAATGGAGAGATTGGAATTTAATGGAGGTTTGTCAAATTAATGAGAGAATATTGAAGATATTAGATGTAAATAAAAGGTGGGGCTCGTGTGGTCCCCACTTCTCTAACCTTCTTTAGAAATAAAAATTTTTTCCGACAAATTTTTATTTATTTCTTTAACAAACCCCAAAAATTATCCTCACCTCTTTTGTGAACGCAACTACGGTAAGTGTCCCCTTAAACAATTACCGGCGCTGTGAGTTCATCGGTGTCCTCGGATTTTAAATCCGAGCATCGTTTCAAAAGTTAGAAAAACCCTCGCATTCGTTCACTGAACGTACATGAGCTAAACTTTGGAAAGTGATTCCGAGAACACTGGGCCTCAGAATCAAGCGCCGTCAAAAGCCATAGACTCATAAAATTACAAATTATTTTAAAAAAATTCCTTGAAATTTTTGGGTCTTGACAATAATCCCACCTCAGGGATTTACATCCCCGTAATGCTACAACATAAACTAGGGGAAATAAATGAGGGTATTGAGCACGAATCTGAGCCTCCCGCTCCCATGTGCTCTCCAGAAGGTTCCCGTGATGCCAACGAATGCACACTAGAGGTATCGACCATCCATGTAGGTCTCGCTCCTATCGATCCTCGATCTCCTCCAGGACCTCCGCAAAATTCGCCCCGTCATCGATGTCCAGCTCCCCGTGGTCGATGATATGTGTTGGGTCGTACACGTATCTTCTCAGCTGAGATATGTGAAAGACATCATGCACAAGGTGAAACTGAGGTGGAAGGGCTAGGCGGTAAGCCACCATGCCTACCCTGCTGAGGACCTGAAAAGGCCCAATGAAGCACAGAGATAACTTGCTGTCGCGGCCAAATCTCCGTAATCCACATCGAGGTGAGACCCGTAAAAGAATGTGGTCACCATCCTCGAACTCCAGTGGTCTCCACCTCCTATCATCATAGGACTTTTTCCTGCTTTTTGTTGTCCTGAACCGCTCTTAGATGACCTACACCTTCTCCGTCGTAGTCTGAACCGTCTCTGGTTCAACGAGTGTTGACTCCCCTAGGTCAGTCCAGCACAAAGGTGATTTGCATGGTCGGTCGTACAGTGCCTCGTAAGGAGCCATCCTGATGGTGGAGTGGTAACTGTTGTTGTACGGAAACCCCAACAGGGGTAGGTGATCCTCCTAGTTGCGACCCAAGTCAAGGACACATGCACGAAGCATGTCCTCGAGTGTCTGAATGGTCCTCTCCATCTTGCTATCCGTATGAGGATGAAAAGCATTGCGCAGTCATAGCTGCGTCCCAAAAGCCCCCTGTAACCCCTTCCATAGCCGGGAAGTAAATTGAGCATCTCGATCTGAGACGATAGACGATGGCACACCATGAAGCCATACAATCTCCTGAATGTAGAGGTGTTACAAGCTCTCTACTGAGCCCTGCACTCTAATCTGTAGGAAGTGGGCCGACATGGTGAGTCGGTCTACGATCACCCAGATGGTGTCGTGTCCTCTGGAAGTATGTGGATGCCCCGTCATGTAAACCATGGATATCCCATCCTACTTCCACTCCGGGACCTCTATGTGTTGTACAAATCCTACAGGTACCTGGTGCTCTGCCTTCACTTGTTGAAAAGTGAGGCATCATGAAACGAACCCAGCTACAATGTTCCCCTTCCCAGGAGTATAGAATATATCAAGTAATTTTACCCGTGGAACTCAAGTCAATGACTTCGTCTCAGATCCTGGTCCTTCTATGAAAAGACACCCCTGAGACTTTTGTGATTAGACTAGACTGTAAACCATTATATCAATAAACCATGGGTGTGAATGGCCATTGTAAAGAACTCGAATACACCCTTGTTCTCTTACATCCCACAAGAGCTTCTAAGATTTATCCTTTTCCGAAAAGATAAATTTGATCTCATCCCCTAGATGAAACACGTTCTTTGCCTAATATAGTCAGTCCTGACATGAACGGTACAGTTTCATGCCATGGACGACGTCGTAAGGCCTCGACGCTACTACAAAGAGATCCAACCATTAATCTTGCCTCCAAGGGTTGAGTCACACTGTCGGCAGTAGTGTGTGGTCACTAGGTCTCCTCTAGTAGGAATATCGAAAGTGAGGGTCAAGTCAATAGTTTTAACCAGAACCTCTCAGTATCAACCACAAAAAGGACAAGGAAGCAATCATCACAAGAAAAAGAGTCTTTTATTTCTGTAGGTCAAAGTACAAAGACACAAAGCATCCATAAACAACGACATTAACAAAGCTAGAAGCAACATGAACAAAAGTCTACATGCCTAGAGCTAGTCCCGCTCCTGCCTGTCTGCTCCGAGAGCTCTCTGGTTGTGGGCCTTAGCTGCCTAAAGCTGAGCTCTCCCATGTCCAGTCGTTCCCTGTGGTCGAGGTGGTCCTCCAGGTGGTGGTGGTGGTAGGGCCTTGAAACGTCATCCACCACCTACTACTTGGCCAGCCCCTCTACCACATCCACCTTCCCTCAGCAGTCCACCAGGGTCGAACCTCTACCTGGGAGGTCCTTCTACCGCCTACTACTCATCTGCAGGGTGGGTCGGGCAGTATCGAGCCATATGACCCTGCTCGACTCATTCATTGCACTGCCTGCTCCTCGTATGGATGGCTATGTGTCGTGTGCCCCGCACAGCCAAACCTGTATCCTCAGGTCGCCTTCCTGACGGCCTGGTCCACTTGGACCCCTACGTTTTCTATCTACTTCCGGCTGTAGAAGACTCCACTACGTGTCGTCCTGCGGAGGGTCTTTCCACTGGTGACTGCTCAGTGAGGAAACTATCCAATAGGAGCGCTCTCTCCAGCACCCCCGCTTGTGTCAGGATGTTGAGGGAGATCATCGAAGCCCTGATCTCATACCTCAGTCCCTGCTCAAAGGTCTGGGTCTGGAAGAATGGGTCTCATACCATGTTCTTGGAGTAGCGTGAGAGGTCGGTAAATCACGCTGAGTACTGGACTACTGACATGCTGCCCTGCCGTAGCTGTAGTAACTCCTGGATGCACACCATATGGAGGGTGGCTGGAACGAACTATGAGCGGAAGAGGCTCTCGAAGTCTGTCCAAAGAAGAGATGCCTCATCGTGCACCTAGAGCATCAGGCTCCACCATCTACCTGCTCCCGCGTGCAGGAGACTCGCGGCAAGGATCACCTTGAGGTTTTCTAGTGTCCCTACCAATCTTAAGACTCTGATGATAGCCTCTAGCCAATCCTTAGCTTCCTAAGGATCCGTCTCTCCACGGGACCTGGGTAGCCTCTGCCTCTGAAACTCTTGCAATACGCTCAGGAGGCGTGCACTCTCTGCCACTGGGGTGGGTAGCATCGGTGGATCAGCGGGTAGAGGTACTGCCGGTGCCTCTGCTGTAATGGGGCCTTGTACTGAGGCCTCGTCACTCGGTGGGCTGCTATCCCGCATGTAACTAGGAACCCTAGCTAGCGGCCTTCGTGGGGCCATCCTGAAAAGAAACAGCTGCGCCATGGTTAATACATTATACCTGGTGAGCTAACACAAAGTAATCACAAAGAAAACTTTTGAAACACACATGCAATCAATGTTTTCGAGCACTAAGTCAGAAATCAGAAGTCAGGGTCCTGGTGTATGGATATGTCGGCTGCCACACCAACACTGGAATACCTGGACTGAAAAGCACACTCAATAATCATAACACTATTGCTTCACAGAGAAGAAATTATCATAGTCCTGAGTTCTGTGGTAGAACCGACCCAGCTCTGATACCAATTTTTCACGACCCGTCCTTGGGGCCCGTGCCGTAACTACCCCAAGCCCGCCTTCTATAGTCTAGGGGTTGGAGACCAGCACTAAAGGCATAAATCCTGATAAAAAGGGAAAGACATTTCTTTTTTATAAAGAAAAAAAAGCACAACAGAGTACGCAAGTGAAATAAAACTAAGAAAAACTGGGTACAAGTAAGTGCTGAAAAGTAAATGGGCCAGTATAAAAACCCAACTGAAAGTACAATACAACTGAAAGGAAAGTATAACAACAGTAACTAAAAATAGCACCACCAAGTCATCCTCCAGGAATCCCACCTAAAGGGTGGGTACAGATAGTCTCCTCAGCTCCTTGGATCCGACCGTCCGCTCCATGTACGTCCCGCCAAGTGGTCCACCTTCGGGAACCGTCTAGCTCTACAAGCCTCCACCTCGATCAGTGATGTCTGTCGTCTGCATCCAGCACAATGTAGTGCGGGCATAGCCCGTGCAGGGGTGAGTATAAGATACTCAGTAGGGACCCCCGAGACCCACGAAGGTCTCTCAGAATCCACAAAGGATAAACCACAAAGGAAATATATAAACACAAAGTGTAAAAAACACTAATTAGGTATATGACGATACATATACCTAAGTCATCAGCTACTGTTCGTCTCCATCTTTCATGACCAAGCACCAACCAGTCCACAAAAGATAGCACAACTTAGTCCACATAGGAACAACACAACCCAGTCCACATAGGAAAGCAAGTCAATCACATCGATGATAATGATTGAGAATCAAGACTCATCTCACACAGGTATACACTTCGTAAGGCGATAGAGATGATCAGATGTATCCACTGATTCATTTAAGCTGTTAGACCCACATAAGATACAAGACCAGCTAAGCTGTTGGACCCACAACGGATACAAGACCAGCTGCCCTGTCAGACCCACTCAGGATACAAGTACAGAGGTCAAATACTGCCCGACCCACATAGGATACAAGAATAGTATTCATCATCTTTGATCCCACAGAGGATCCCAGTACGGTCGTTCTCACTGCCGAACCCACTAAGGATCCAAGTACAGTCGTCCTCACTACCGAACCCCCAGAGGATCCAAGTACAGTCGTCCTCACTGCCGAACCCACGGAGGATCCAAGTACGGTTATCCTTGCTGCCGAACCCACAGAGGATCCAAGTAAAGTCGTCCTCACTTCTGAACCCACAGAGGATTCAGGTACAGTCGTCCTCGCTACCGAACCCAGGGAGGATCCACGTACAGTCGTCCTCGCTGCCGAACCCACGGAGGATCCACGTACACTCGTCCTCGCTACCGAACCCATGGAGGATCCACCTACAGTCGTCCTCGCTGCCGAACCCACGAAGGATCCACGTATAGTCGTCCTCGCTGACGAACCCACATAGGATCTAGGTACAGTCGTTCTCGCTGCTGAACCCACGGAGGATCCAAGTGCAGTCGTCATCATCGCAGTCGCAGCCAGCTCTAGGGTTTCCACACACAGCATACTCGATTCCAGGAGGGTCCACTCCTTGAGGCAAAAAAGATTCAATACATCAACTGTCACGAAGTCCATAGTTGTTGTATCAAAAAGTTCCGTCTCGTCAAAAGAAACTCAATGCGACAGACGGTGCGTCAATCGGACGCCTGGTCTGAGAGTTATTGGCTTTTCCGTCCTAGGGGCCCGGTTGGTTTTTAAGCTAAAACCAACCCGAACGTACTCCAGCTGCATCCAAACCTCATGCGGAGTAAGCTAAAAGGACTGTCTCAACAAAAGTATCCCAACGCAATTGACAGCATGTCAATCAGATGTCCGGTCCTGGTGATATAAGCGTTTACGCTTCAAGAGCCCGGTTGGTTTCAAGTTCGAACCAACCCTGTCATACCCATACTTTGTCTAAACCTTGAGTGTAATATACCGAAATGACCAACTCAATCCAAGGATCCCAACGCAACTGACAGTGCATCGATCGGAGGTCCATAGCCCAAGTTATGGGAAAAAGACTGAAAACAGTCCGAAGTGGGGGGTCTGGGCCCGGTCCGACCCAGCCCAACCCCCCTAGGCCGACCCGACCCGGGTCTGGGTCCGGCCCGGTAGGGCATGGCTTGCCCCGGCTTGGCGCGGTCTGGCTCGGTTCGCGTGACCCGCCCCGGCCCAGCTGGGGGGTGTGTTGGCTCGGCAAGCGGGCCGAGCAGGGGGGACGCGGTCCCCCCATGTGTTCCACGGACGCGGCGACCGACGCCGCATCACCCCCAGATCTCACGTGGCCACAGGATCTGATTCCTCACCGCCGCAGCTTCAGCCACGGCGAGCTCCTGCGGGCGGTGCACCGGGGCATCACCGGAGATTTCCGCGGGCCACCGAAGTCATTCCAGTGGTCCATTCTTGCTCCCGTCTGCGCCTACGGTCGTCTCGGGACCCGTACATCACTACAACGGCCTCCAATCGCCAAATCGGTCTCGTTTCTTCATCGCCAAGGATTCCGCACATCAAGACCAACACAATGGTGGGTTCATACTTATTCTTTAGTTCACACCCACCGCGTAAGTGGTTCTAAACATCACCAACAATAAAGCATGCCATGCTGAGGGTATAAAAATTCATGTGAAGAAATTTATACAAAAACCCCTACCTCTTGCTCGTCGCTCGTTGCCGGAGCCGCGGAAGGAAGACGATGAAGACCACCGTTCGTCACGTCCACCACATCTACCCAATTCTGATCTGCGTCGGTTTATTGACGATGTTGCGGAGGATAGGTGTCTGGGGAAGGAAGGTCGAAGAAGAATCGCGTGGAAGATCATCGTTTGTATTCTTCGCGTTCTTTGTTGGCGAGGATAAGTTTTCCCTAAGTGTTGGGCGTCGCGATACATTACCAGCACTTCGTCGCTTGGTGAAGCCTTCCCAAAACCTTCTCCCAAGCTCCCTATATATACGAGAGGGGGAGAGGTATGTAACCATCATGGAATTTATGAAGGTTCATTTATTTAGAACCTTCCTAAATTCCAACAATGCGTTACTTAATTTAAAAAAGGTGGTCGGGCGAATTAAATTGCGTTGGCGGAATTTAAGAGGTTCATTAGCACAACTTAATAGTGGAGGATTCCAAGAAGTTCCCCCCACATAACCTGCCTCAAAAAATATGACACGAAATAATTATATATTGACACATAAAATTAATTGACAGCAATTAATTTCACGTCGACACAAAAAATTAACTCACATCAATTAATTTTATGTCGACCCATAAAATTAACTGACAATAATTAATTTTACATCAACTCATTAAATTATGTGAGAGAAATTATGTTTATGTCAACACATTAAATTAACTGACAACAATTAATTTTACGTCAACTCATAAAATTAACTGACAACAATTAATTTTACGTCAACTCATAAAATTAATTGAGTACAATTGATTTTACGTCGACACATAAAATTAATTGATGGCGGGGGGGGGGGGGGGGGGGTTGAGTGGGTTCCTCTCCCTCCCCATTAAATTGGAGGTTAGGGTATGGCATTCCCACCTCCAACTCTCAAGGGGTGGTTTTAACTAACTCACTCAACACATGGAAACTAAAAAAATAAATAAAGTGTTGTACTTTATTTTATTTTATTTTTATAAAAATCTAAAATCTAACATTTTTCCCACTAATCTGTCATTAAGGTTAAAGTCTTCTTATGTGAAAATTGGTGCTACGAGTTCAACGGTGCCCTCATAATTCGGTTCCGAGCACCGGTTCAAAAGTTATAAAACACTGCTCGTACGTTTACTGAACGTACCTGAAAAGAATTTCGGAAAATTATTATCAATCACCCTCGACCCACTACTGTCAAGGTTAGGGTCTGCCTAAGAGAAAAACACCCCAATGAACTCAATGGTACTCTCTGATTTTCAATTCGAGTTACTATTTAGATGTTATTAATTTTTATAATAAAATAATTGTCACTTAATTATTTTATTTATGGCCAAAAACTAACTTTCTCAGGTGGCCCGCGCTGGCAAAAGTTAGTATCAGCTTAAAGAAAGAATAACCTCATCAGTTAAGTGGTTGTCTCGTATTTTTAATCCGAGTTACCATTTGTGAGTTATAAGCATTTGAAAAATAAAATAGCTTTATTTAATTATTTTATTTACAGTTATGCCATTTTCATTTTTTCTCACAGGAGGCCTGCGCCGAATAAACTTAAGTCATGCCTAGGGAAAACCCACCATCTTGAGCACAACAGTGCACTCAGTTTTATGATCCAAGTAACCGTTTAATAGTTATTCCACTTTATCAGGAAAACTACTTACACATGTTAATTTAAGCTTAACAAAACTTTAGAAAACTGTTCCGGGCACAACGGGCCTTGGAATCAGGTTCCGTCAGAAACTGCGTACTTGTAAAATTCCAAATAATTTAAGAAAAAAAAATTCTTTGAAATTTATGGGTCTTTACATTACTCCCACCTCAGGGATTTACGTCTCCGTAAAGCTATAACACAAACTTGGGAAACTAAAGGAGGTACCGAGCACATATCTGAGCCTCCCGCTCCCAAGTGCTCTCCTAGAGGTTCCCGTGCTGCCAACAAACACACACTAGAGGAATCGACCGTCCACGAAGGACCCACTCCTATTGATCCTCGATCTCCACTGGAACCTCAGTGAAGATCTCCCCATCGTCGATGTTCATCTCCCCGTGATTGATGATGTGGGTCCGGTCGTGCACATACCTCCTCAGGTAAGATACATGGAAGAAGTCATGCACCTGGTGCAACTGAGGTGGAAGGGACAGATGAACCACAGAGATAACTTGCCACCCTGGCCAAATATTCGTAGTCCACGTCGAGGTGATACCCATTTGAAAACGTGGTCACCATCCTCGAACTCCAGTGTTCTCCGTCTCCTATCAGCATAGGACTTCTGTCTGCTCTGTGTAGTCTTCATCTGCTCATGGATGATCTGAACCTTCTCCATCGTAGCCTGCACCATCTCTAGTCTTACAAGAGCTGCTTAGATTTCCCCTTTACCAAAAAAGAGAAATCTGGTCTCATCCTCTAGAGGAACGGCGTTCTTTGCCTAATACAGTCAATCTTGACATGAACGATACATTTCATGTCTTGGATGACGTCGTAAGGCCTCGACGCTAGTACCAAGAGATCCAACCATCAATCTCACCTCCAAGGGTTGAGTCACACTATCGAAATCAGTGTGTGGTCACTGGGTCTCCTCCAGTAGAATTATCTAAAGTGAGGTTCAAGTCAAAAGTTTTAACCGGAACCTCTCAGTATCAACCACACAAAAGGGAGGGAAAGCAAACATCACAAGGACAAGTGTCTTTTATTATTACATATCAAGTACAAAGACACACAACATCCACAAACAACAACATCATGGAAAATAGAAGCACCAAGAACAAAGGCCTCCAAGCCTGGAACTAGTCCCGCTCCTGTCCACCCGCTTCCGGAGCTCCATAGTCATATGCTTCAGCTGCCTGAAGTTGTGCTCTTCCATGTCCACGTGTTCCCTGCGGTCAGGGTGGACCTCTTGGTGGTGGTGGTAGAAACACCTCAAAGCGTCCTCCACCTCGAGGTACACAACCAACTCCCCTTCCTCGGTCTCTGGCTCCTTGCGGTCCGACTCGATCGAACCTACGCCTCTTCCTGGGAGGTCCTTCATCTATCTGTTGATCATCCGAGCAGTTGGTCGGACAGTCACAAGCAATGTGACCCTGTCCATTGCATGTGTAACACAGCATGGCAGGTCTAGCTCTATCACTCCCCTTGGTGCCTCACACTACCAAAACTGAGTCATGCAGTCAACCACCTGTAGGTGTGGCCCTCTTGGACCTCTACGTCATCTGTCTACTTCCAGCTGCAGAAGACTCCACTGCATGCAGCTAGAGGTGGATCATGCTGCTGGAGATTGCTCAGCAAAGAAACTCTCTACTAAGAGGGCTCGCTCCAACACCCCCGTCTGTGTCGGGATGCTGTGAGAAACAACTGAATCTCTAATCGCTCGCCTGATCCCCTACTCGAAGGTCTGGACCCTGAAGAATGGGTCTCGTACCATATCATTGGAGTAGCGTGAGAGGTCAGTGAATCTCACTGAATACTATGCCACTGTCATGCTACCCTACCGAAGATGTAGTATCTCTTGTATACGCACCACTCGAAGGGTGGCTGTTACAAACTCTACACGGAATAGGCTCTTGAAGTCTTCCCACAAAAGTGTCACCTCGTCATGCATTTGGAGCATCAGGCTCCAAAATATGCCTATTGCTGCCTAAACGAGGCTAGCAATAAGGATCACCATAAAGTCAGCTGACGTCCCTAATAGCATGAAGTCTCTCACCACAGCCTCCAGTCAATCCTTAGCCGCCTGTGGGACCGTCTCTCCCTGGAACCTGGGTGGCCTCTGGCGCTGGAACTCGTGCAGTGTGCTCAAGTGGCGTGCATCGCCTGCTGTTGGGGATAGTGGCATCGGTGGTCCAATGGGTGGTAGTACCGCTGGTGCCTCAACTAGAAGAGGGACCTATACTGAGGCCTCATCGCTCGGTGGGATATCAGTATGTACAACTCTCATGGATCTAGCTGGTCATCTGCGGGGAGGCATCCTGAATGAAACAGATGCGACATGGTCAAAAGACTATACCTAGAGAGCTGACCTGGTTTGAGATAAATTAAAGAAAACTTTTTGAAACACACACGCAATAATTGTTTTCATTCACTGATTCAGAAATCAGAAGTCATGTTCCTGGTGTATGGATACATCAGCCGCCACACCAACAATAGACTCCCTGAACTGAAAACCACACACAGTATGCTTAACACTACTGCTTTACAGAAAATAAAATATCAGAGTCCTATGTTCTGTGGTAGAACTAACTCCTTTAATACCAATTTGTCATGAATCGTCCTTGGGGCCCATGTCGTGACTACCCCAAGCTCGCCTTCCAAAGGCTAGGGGCAGGTGACTAGCACCAAAGGCGTAAATCCCAATAAAAAGGAAAGGAATTTCCTTTATGAACACAAACAAAAAAAAACAACCAGAGTACAAGCGGAATCAAAAAACTAGGTAAAACTGAATAAAAAAGTAGTGCTGAAAGTAAAGGGGGCCGGAAATACAAGCCCATCTGTAAAGTACAAGGAAAAATACAAAACTACTGGAAGGTGTTGAGCTGCTCCTGGATCGTCCTCCGGAGTTCCTACCAGATGGGTAGGTACAGATGGTCACCTCAGCTCTCCACATCCGTCTGTCACCTCCAGGTACCGTCTCTTCATGAAGTCCACCTCTGGGTACCATCTCGTCGTAAATTCCACCTCCGGGTACTGTCCATCTTTACAAGCCTCAACCACGATTAGTGATGTCCATCGTCTGTATCCAACACAACAAGGTGTGGGCATAACCCGTGCAGGGGTGAGTATAACAATACTCAGTAGGGACCCCGAGACCCTCAAGGTCTCACTAAATCCAACAAGGATAAACCAAAAAGGAATATCTCAACAGATAAAATTTACTTAGATATATGCCCATACATATACCTAATTCATCATGTAACCCATCTAAATCATGTGGAAAACACAAAGGTCATTGACCCAGATTAAACCAGGATTTTTATCCACGATGATGAAAACACGGCTGTGGGAGAACTACTCCTCTATCGAGCGCAGTAGTCCTTTCACGACTCCGAGGTGCTACTCACTATCCTTAGACTTCTGAGGTACTCCTCCTGTCAAGTGCCGCGGTTCTACCACCTCACTAAGTAGTGCTCCTCCGCCATGGTTCTGCCACCTCACACAGTAGTGCTCCCCCTCACAGCCTACAGAGGTACTCCTCCTATTGAATATAGCGGGTCTGCCACCTCACAAAGTAGTGCTCCTCTGCCATGGGTATGCCACCTCATAAATTAGTGCTCCCCACTGGGCTATACAAGTCACTCCGAATCAAATCGGACAAGTAGTCATCAGGTCTCAGCCAGCTACAAGGTCACCTTACTCTATATGCTCGCCTCCAGGAGGATCCACTCCACGAGCCACTGGTCGATACTCCAAGTATCACAATGTCCAACAATGAAGTATCACAAAGGAGCGCCTCGTCATAGGGGTCATAATGCAATAGACGGTGCATGAATCGGACACCCGGTCCGTGAGTTATTAGCCTCTTTGTTCCGGGAGCCCGGTTGGATTCATATACGAAGCAATCCAGCCGTATCTCAAATGTACCCCGATCTCCCATGGGGTATATTCAAAGGGATGTTTATGCTTCAAGAGTACCAGCGCCGCTGACGGGTCGTCAAACGGACATCCAGTGCCAAAGATATGGCCCAAGAAGGTAATGGGCCAGTAATGAGCCTGGGTCCGGTCCGAACCGGTCAGACCAACTCGGCCTAACCCAAACTGGGCCGACCTGGTCTGGATCGATCCGGTCAGACTCGCTGGGTCTGACCCGGCCCATTGGGCGAGTCAGCCCGCTAAGTTTTGACCCGGGCCACTGGGCCCAGCCCAGCGGACCGCGAGGGCGGTTTGGCCTGATAGTCGCCACGTAGGCGGCTCGGTAACTCAGCCCGGGAGACCATATGGTTCGACCAGCGACACCGAGGGGGCGTCCCGGGCCGGTTCAGTAGGCCGGTGACCAGGAGGTGAGAAGGCAAACTGCGTGGGGCGCGGGCGGGCCTGCTGGGCTCCGGGTAGGCTGCGGGTGCACCGGGCAGGACGTGGGTGCACCAGGCAAGGTGCTGAAAGCCGGGAAGCACGCGGGGGCACATAGGGTAGTGCAACATGGCACCGCGGGGGGCGCCCGGATGCGTCGGGCACACCCCAACAGGGGCACCGGGCAAGACGCTGGCAAGGGGGGTGGGGCGCCGGGCGAGCATTGCAGCACGCCGGGGGGCGCTAGGCTGCGCCGTCAGGGCGCGGGGGTGCGCCGGCAGGGCACTGGGGGTGCCCCGGCAGGGCGCCCCGGGTGCGCTGGTAGGGCGCCGGGGGCGCGCCATGGGGCTGCGGGGGCGGCATATTTCATGGAGGTCGCAGGTAGTGTGGCCTTTGTTCACCGCCTTCGTCGTCATCGCTTCATTGCCATGTCGTCGTGGAGCCATTACAAAAAGAACAATGAAGGGGTCGAGCCATGTTGGTTTGGCCCAGACCTTCCGTGTTTAGGGTGGTAGCAATAGGTTCTCACAAGTATGAAGCACAATAACCACCATTCTTTGTTTTGAGAGAAATAAGAACATTGTAAAGGTTTATACTTTAAATAAAAATAAAACCCCTACCTCTTGCTCGTCGCTTGTTGGCGGAGTCGTGGAAGGAAGACGATGAAGACTGTTGTTCGTCGCGTCCTCCACACATCCCCAATTCCAAGCTACATCGGTTTGTTGACGATGTTGCGGAGGATAGGTGTCTGGGGAAGGAAGGTCAAAGAATAATCACGTGGAAGATTTTCGTTGGCGTTCTTCGCGTTCTTTGTTTTAGAGGATATGATTTCCCCAAGTTTTGGGCGTCACGATACTTTACCAGTGCTTCGTCGCTTGGTGAAATCATCCCAAAACCTTCTCCCAAGCTCCCTATATATAGGATAGGGGGAGAGGTATGTAACCATCATGAAATTTATGATGGTTCATTTATTTGAAACCTTCCTAAATTCCAACAATGTGGTTACTTAATTTAAGAAAGGGGGTCAGGCGAATTAAATTGTGTTGGCACAATTTAAGAGGTGCGTTGGCTCAACTTAAGAGTGGAGGATGACAAGAATTTTCTCCCACATAGCCTTCCTCAAAACATATGTCACGAATTAATTTTATGTTGACACATAAAATTAAGTGACAACAATTAATTTCACATCGACACATAAAATTAAATAATTGCAATTAATTTTACGTCGACCTATAAAATTAACTGACACCAATTAATTATACGTCAACTCATAAAATTAATTGAGGGAGATTAATTTTACTTCGACACATAAAATTAACTAACACCAATTAATTTTACGTCGACCCATAAAATTAACTGACAACAATTAATTTTACGTCAACTCATAAAATTAATTGAGTGTAATTAATTTTACGTCGACACATAAAATTAATTGATGGGGGGGGGGGGTTGAGAGGTTTCTTCTCTGTCACCATTAAATGGGAGGTTAGGGTGTGGATGTCCCACCTCCAACTCCCAAGGGGAGGTTTTAACTAACTCACTCAACACATGGAAACTAAAAAATAAAGTTTTGAACTTTATTTTATTATTTTTTTATAAAAATCTAAAAACTAACTTTTATTCCCACTCATCTTCCGTTGAGGTGAAAGTATTCTTAAGAGAAAATCGGCGCTTTGAGTTCAACGGTGCTCTCAGAATTCAATTCCGAGCACCGGTTCAAAAGTTATAAAACGCCGCTCGTACGTTTTCTGAACGTACCCGAAAAAAAGATCAGAAAATTATTATCAGTCACCCTCGACCCACTGCGGTCAAGGTTAGGCTCTGAATAGGAGAAAAACTCCCCAACATAATCAACGGTACTCTCAGATTTTCAATTCGAGTTACTTTTTAAATTTTATGAATTTTTAGAATTAAAATAATTGTCACTTAATTATTTTATTTATGGCCAAAAACTAACTTTCTCAGGTGGCTCACACCAGCCAAAGTTAGTATCTACTAAATGAAAGAATACCCTCATTAGTTCAGCAGTGGTCTTGGATTTTTAATCCGAGTTACCATTTGTGAGTTATAAGCATTTGAAAAATAAAATAACTTTATTTTATTATTTTATTTACGGTTTTGCCATTTTCAGGTTTTCACACAGGAGGCCTGCACCGACTGAACTTAAGTCACGCCTAGGGTAAACCCACCTTCCTGAGCACAACGGTGCCCTCATATTTCTGATCCGAGTAACCATTTAAGAGTTATTCCACTTTTTTAGGAAAACTACTTACGCGCGTTAATTTAAGCTTAACAAAATTCAGAAAACTATTACGGGCACACCGGGCCTCGAAATTAGGTGCCTTCAGAAACTGCGTACTCATAAAATTCTAAATCATTTAAGGAAAAAAAATTCCTTCAAATTTACGGGTCTTTACATTACTCCAACTTCAGGGCTTTACATCCCCGTAATGCTACAACACAAACTAGGTAAACTAAAGGAGGTACTGAGCACGCTTCTAAGCCTCCCACTCCCAAGTGCTCTCCTAGAGGTTCCCGTGCTGCCAACGAACATGCACTAGTGGAATCGACCATCCATGAAGGACCCACTCCTGTCGATACTCGATCTCCACCGAAACCACCATGAAGTTCGCCCCGTCGTCGATGTCCAGCTCCCCGTGATTGATGATGTGGGTCGGGTCATGCACGTACCTCCTCAGCTAAGATACATGGAAGACGTCATGCGACCGGTGTAACTGAGGTGGAAGGGCCAGATGAACTACGAAGATAACATATCGCCCCGACCAAATCTCCGTAGTCCACGTCGCGGTGAGACCCGTAAGAAAATGTGGTCGCCATCCTCAAACTCCAGTGGTCTCCGTCTCTTATCAGCATAGGACTTCTATCTGCTCTGTGCAGTCTTCATCCGCTCATGGATGATCTGCACCTTCTCCATCGTAGCCCGAACCATCTCTGGTCTTAGAAGAGCTTCTTAGATTTCCCCTTTGCCAAAAAAGAGAAATCTGGTCTCATACTCTGGATGAACCACATTTTTTTCCTAATACAGTCAATCCTGACATGAATGGTACATTTCATGTCTTGGATGACGTCGTAAGGCCTCGACGCTACTACCAAGAGACCCAACCATCACTCTCGCCTCCAAGGGTTGAGTCACACTATTGGAATCAGTGTGTGGTCACTGGGTCTCCTCTAGTAGGAATCTCGAAAGTGAGGGTCAAGTCAACAGTTTTAACCGGAACTTCTCAATATCTACCACACAAAAGGGAAGGAAAGAAAAAATCACAAGGACAAGTGTCTTTTATTACTACATCTCAAGTACAAAGCCACAAAATAACCAGAAAAAACAACATCAAGGAAACTAGAAACACCAAGAACAAAGGCCTCCATGCCTGGAACTAGTCCCGCTCTTGTCCACCTGCTTCTGGAGCTCCATAGTCATATGCTTCAGCTGCTTGAAGTTTTTCTCTTCCATATCCACCAGTTCCCTATGGTCAGGGTGGACCTCCTAGTGGTGGTGGTGACAACACCTCGAAGCGTCGTCCACCTCCAGCTCCACGGCCAGCTCCCCTGCCTCGGTCTCCGGCTCCTTGCGGTCCGCCTTGATCGAACCTCCGCCTCTGCCTAGGAGATCCTTCATCTATCTGCTGATCATCCGAGCAGTGGGTTGGACAGTCACGAGCAATGTGAACCTGTCTGCCGCATGTGTAACACAACATCGAAGTTCTGGCTCTATCACTCCCCTTGGTGCCTCGCACTACCGACCCTAAGTCATGCAGTCAACCACCTGTAGGTTTGGCCCTCTTGGACCTCTACGCCATCTGTCTTCTGCCAGCTGTAGAAGACTTCGCTGCATGCCGACTAGAAGTGGATCCTGCAGCTAGAGACTGCACAGCAAGGAAACTCTCCACTAAGAGGGCTCTCTGCAACACCCTCATCTACATCTAGATGATGTGAGAAACAAACGAAGCTCTAATCTCTCGCCTAAGCCCCTGCTCAAAGGTTCGGGCCCTGAAGAACGGGTCTCATACCATATCAGTGGAGTAGCGTGAGAGGTCGGTGAACCTCGCTGAATACTGCGCCACTATCATGCTACCCTGCTGAAGATGTAGTAGCTCATGTATACGCACCGCTCGAAGGGTGGCTGGTACAAACTCTTCACGGAACAGGCTCTCGAAGTCTGCCTACAGAAGTGTCTCCCCGTCATGCATCTGGAGCATCAGGCTCCACCATCTGCCTGCTGCTGCCTGAAGGATGCTAGAAGTAAGGATCACAATAAAGTCTACTGGCATCCCTACCAGACTTAAGACTCTCACCATAGCCTCCAACCAATCCTCAGCCGCCTGTGGGTCCGTCTCTCCCCGGAACCTTGGTGGCCTCTAGCACTGGAACTCGTGTAGCGCGCTCAAGCGCCGTGCATCGCCTACTGCTGGGGCTGGTGGCATCGGTGGCCCAACGGGTGGTAGTACCGCTGGTGCCTCAACTGGAAGAGGAACCTGTACTGAGGCCTCATCGCTCAGTGGGATGTCAGTACGTAAAACTCTCATGGCTCTAGCTGTTCGTCTGCAGGGAGGCATCCTGAAAGAAACAGAAGCGACACAGTCAAAAGACTATACCTGGTGAGCTGACCTGGTTTGAGATGACATAAATAAAACTTTTTGAAACACAAACGTAATCAGTGTTTTCGTGCACTGAGTCGAAAATTAGAAGTCAAGGTCCTGGTGTATGGATACGTCAGCCGCCACACCAACACTAGACTCCCTGAACTGAAAACCACACTCAGTATGATTAACACTATTGCTTCATAGAAAAGAAAATATCAGAGTACTAAGTTCCGCGGTAGAACCACCCTCTGATACCAATTTTTCACGACTCGTCCTCGGGGCCCGTGCCATGACTTTTCCAAGCCCGACTTCTATAGGCCAAGGGTTGGCGACTAGCACCAAAGTTGTAAATCCCGATAAAAAGGGAAGGCATTGCCTTTATGAACACAAAAAAACAACCAGAGTATAAGAGGAAGCAAACCACTAGGTAAAACTGAATACAAAAGTAGTGATGAAAGTAAAAGGGGATGGAAATACAAGCCCATCTGTAAAGTACATGGAAAAAGACAAAATAGCTGGAAGTTGTCGAGCTGCTCCTGGAACGTCCTTCGAAGTTCCTACCTGAAGGGTAGGTACAAATGGCCACCTCAGCTCTCTATGTCCGTCTTTCACCTCCAGGTACCGTATCATCGTGATGTCCACCTCTGGGTACCGTCTCATCGTAAATTCCACCTCCGGGTACCATCCATCTCTACAAGCCTCAACCGTGATCAGTGTTGTCCATCGTCTGCATCCAACACAACAAGGCGCGGGCATAGCCCGTGCAGGGGTGAGTATAACGATACTCAGTAGGGACCCCAAGACCCTAAAGGTCACACTAATTCCAACAAGGATAAACCACAAAAAACGATCTCAACATATAACCTTTACTTAGATATATGCCCATACATATACCTAAGTCATCATGTAACCCATATCAATCATGAGGAAAACACATAGGTCATTGACCCAGCTCAAACCAGGATTTTTATCCACAATGATGAAAACATGGCTGCTGGAGAACTCATCCTATGTCGAGCACAGTAGTCCTGTCACGACTCCGAGGTGCTACTCACTAACCTTAGACTGCTGAGGTACTCCTCCTGTCGAGTACCACGGGTATGACACCTCACAATGTAGTGCTCCTCCGCCATGGGTCTGCCACCTCACACAGTAGTGCTCCCCCTCATAGCCTACAGAGGTACTCCTCCTGTCGAGTACCGTGGGTCTGCCACTGCACAAAGTAGTTCTCCTCCACCATGGGTCTGCCACCTCACAAATTAGTGCTCCCCACTGGGCTATACAAGTCACTCTGAATCAAATCGGAAAAGCAGTCATCAGGTCTCAGCCAACTACAAGGTCACCGTACTCTGTATGCTCGCCTCTGGGAGGATCCGCTCCACGAGCCACTGGTCGATACTCCAAGTATCACAAAGTCCCATGAAGAAGTATCACAAAGGAGCGCCTCGTCATAGGGGTCTTAACGCAATAGACAACGCGTCAATCAGACGCCCGGTCTGTGAGTTATTGGCCTCTTTATTCCGGGGGCCCGGTTGGTTTCGTATACGAACCAATCCGGCCGTATCTCAACTGTACCCTAAACTCCTATGGGGTATACTCAAAGGGACGGCTATTCTCCAAGAGTATCGGTGCCGCTGACGGTTCGTCAAACGGACGTCTGGTGCCAAAGATATGGCCCAAGAAGGTAATGGGCCAGTAATGATCCTTGGTCCGGTCCGACCCGGTCAGACCAACTCGGCCTCACCCAAACTGGGCCGACCTGGTATGGGTCGACCCGGTCAGACTCACTGGGTCTGCCCCAGCCCGTTAGGCGAGTCATCCCGCTAATAACTAATGATTAATAATTGATTATTAATATTTAATATTTATTAATTAGTAAATAATATCTAATATCTAATTTTTAACATTCAATATTTAATATTTAATAAATAATTAAAAACTAAAAAATAATAAATAATAAATAAATAAATAATGAATAAATGAATAAATAATAAATAAATAAATAATGAATGATAAACCAAAAATAAATAATAATAATTAATTAATTAATAAATTAAAAATAAATTAAAAATTAATGTGGACATAATAACTAAATAATAAATAAATAAATATTAAATAATAAATAATAAATACATTAATAAATAATAAATAATATATAAAAAATAATAATTAATTAATTAATAATTAATGAATAAGTAATAAATAAATAAATATTAAATAAGTAAATAAATAAATAAATAAATAAAAAAATAAATCATAAAACCATAAACGTTAAGAACATCTAAAAAAACCATAAACACTGAAATGACCAAAAAATATGATCTGCGACTTCCTTTTCAGTGCCACAACCATCCAAATCGAAGATCATGAAATTATCTTTGATATGATATTAGGTACTGGCCGAACGAGCACCGACATCAAATGTTATAATGGTTTGAATTTTAAGAAATCGGTGTTTGCAACTAAGACCTCTATTTCGGAGGAATTCTGGGGCTTTCTGGTAGAATAAAAAGGGGTACAGTACTCAAATAGTTGGAACCAGGCCTAAGCGGTGTACATCTCGTCGTAGGCTTCGATTTGATATGTGTTAGAGCCCAAACAGACACCCGGATAAAAAGTTATGGTCATTTGAAGTTCGAGTTCTATTTTTCGACTTTTGAATATTGAATATATTTTTTTCCTTTGATTATCAAATGATTTAAATATCAATTGGTTTTTTCTCATTTTATAATCTTTGATTTGACTAGTTGTGAAGCTAAAATAGACTCTCAGATCAGAAGTTATGGTGATTTGATGTCGAAGTCTGTTCTTCTACATATTGAAGATTTGTTTTCAGTTTAAAAATATTAATAACTAATAATTATAAATATTAACTAATAGACATATTAAAAATATTTAAAATTATAAATAATAAACTATATTATATTGTAAATAATAAATAATAAATAATAAATATTTTTTTAATTTTCTAAATTATTGCGGTGGTTTCGAAAAAACCGATTCTATTTCACGGAAGTTTTTTTAAAAAACCGCCACTGAAAAATTGAATTTATTTATTGATTTAGAGGAAATTTTTATTAAAATTTAAAAAAAAAGCAATGGTTTTCTCATGCCGGTTTTAAAAACTGCTACTAAATTTTTGATTCGAAAACATTTAGCGGTGGTTTTAAAAACCGCCGTGAAAAAACCACCTATAAAACAATGTTTTCTTGTAGTGCATGTTTTCTCTTTAACCATATGGTTTTTACACATAACCATTACCTAATGAACAAACTTATTCCACAAAACTTTCTCTCTGCGGTCAGGAATCTGGACTGGTTGTTCCTTATAAGAAATATTTTCTTCCAACTGAACTACCTCTAGACTCAAAACATGAAATGGATCCATCATATACTTTCTCAATAATGAAACATAAAAAACATTATATACCTATGATGATCATTGAGGTAAAAACATGTTATAGGAAACTGATCCAACTTTCTACAATGTTTCATAGGGTCCAATGAACCTCAGACTCACCTTTCCTTTCTTATGAAAGCATATCACACTTCTCCATGGAGAAACTTTGAGAAAGACATGATCACCTACCTTAAAATAAATATCGTTACCTCGGTTATCTACATAAATTTTATCTAGCTATGAGTTGTTCTCATATTATTCTAAATAAATTGAACTTTTTCTTCCTTTTCTTCTACCAATTATGGTCCCATAAAATTCTTTTCACCTACTTCATTCCAAAAAACTAGAGTTCGACACCGCTTTCCATATAATGCATTAAATGGTTTCATCTGTATACTTGAATGAAAACTGTTATTATTAGAAAAATCAACCAATGAAAGATATTGGACCCAACTTCCTTGATAATCCATTTAACAAGAACGTAGCATATCTTCCAATTTCTGAATTTTTCATTCTGACCTCTCATCTGATTTCAGATGAAAATCTATACTAAAATTTAATTAAGTACCCAATGAATTTTAAAGGACCTTCCAAAAGTTAGAGGTGAACCTGGGATCAATATCAGATATAATAAAGAGGGGAACTCCAGGTAACCTAACCACCTCTTCAATATATAATAGAGAAACTTGATCTAGAGACACGAGTATCTCGAATCATAATAAAATGAGCAGATTTAGTTAATCGGTCAACAATAACCCATATTGTATTGTTACCTTGAGAAGTATTTGGTAATCCCACTAAGAAATCCTTGGACACATTTTCTCATTTCCACTCTAGCACTGGTAAAGGATGAAACATCCATTTCAGTAACTGCTGATCTGCTTTAACCTGTTGACAAGTCAAAGACTTCACAATAACGTCAATAATATCTCTTTTCATTCCATCCCACCAATAATACGTCATAAGATCTATGTACATATTAGTACTATAATGATGAACTGAAAATGGGGAACTATGAGCTTCATATGACAACTCTTTCTTTAACTGTGAATCACAAGGCACACACAATATCTTTCCAATCCTTAACACATAGTCTTTATCAATGCTAAATTCAGGCGACTTACCCTTCTAAACCAAATCTACCATTTTTTGCAACTCACTTTCTTCTTTCTGTGTATTTTTAATTCTATCTGATAGAGATAATTTCTGTACCACCTAAAAATAGGGTAATTACTTACACCAACAACTTCCAATCCAAAATTTCTCAAATCAAAACCCAAACAATATCATTCCAAAGTAACATGGTTAATGTAGAATTACTTTTTCAACTCAAAGTGACATCCACTTTATTTTCCTTTCAAAGAAGTTAATGTATCGTGAAATCATAATACTTTATTAATTCTAGACACATACTTCATCTCATGTTTAATTATTTATGAGTGAAAATATACTTCAATCTTTTGTGATCAGTATATATTTCACACACTACTCTATACAAATGATGCCTTAAAATTTTAATGCAAAATACATCAGTAGCTAATTACAAATGATATGTTGTGTAATTTAGCTCATGAGTTTTCAACTAATGTATAATATAACCAATTACCTGATCATTCTGCATTGGGTCGTAGCCAATCCCTTTAAATGAGACATCACTCTAGATAAAAAATTCACTATTTCTATATGGTAGTGCCAAAATTGGAGTGTTCACCAATTTTCATTTCAATTCCTAAAAACTATCATCACATTCTTTAGTTAAGATGAACTTAACACATTTCTGAGTTAACTTCATTAGTGGGCTAGATAACCATGATATTTTTTCAAAAAACCTTCAGTGATAACCTGATAAACCAAGAAAACTACAAATTTTGGTTTTATTTATGGGTCTTTTCCATTCATTAACAACTTTTATTTTAGTATGATCAACAGTTATGAAATCTTTTGAAACAATGTGACTAGGGAATGAAATTTGTTTTAACAAAAAATCACACTTGCTGAATTTCACAAACAGTTTCATTTATTTTAAGGATTTCAATACAAGCCTTAAATTAATATCATGTTCCTATTATATTTTATAATATAACAAAATATCATCTATAAACACAACCACAATTTATCACTAGAGTCAACTGATACATCACTCTAAAAAACTATTCAGTTTTGATTTCGACCATTTCTTGTTTCTGATTGGTTAGGTTGTTTTCCTCTAGATGACATCCCGTAATAGCTGCCATTTTTCCTCTATAGAAATCATTTCTAAATGCAGAAATATCGTAGACTATGAAATATGGAAATCTTAAAATTCTATGTCATTTCAATCTCAACACAAAGTAAAAATAATTCATGGATATTCGTTTAACAATATCCTTACTCATAAGGTTTTTTAAACTGACCTTCAATACCAACTGTAAGGCCCCAGCCTTAAACATTACTTAATCTTGATTTATCTTAATAATTTACATTTATTATCTTTTTAGATTTATATTTTTATATAATTAGTCCCTAACTATTACATTACATCTCAAATATTAAAAATTATACCCTTCTACTCTATCTGCATTTTGTCACAATAATAAAACTCCTTAAATAAAGACAAGAATTCTTTTTCTTGATAAAAATTTTCTCAAATTAGTCCTTTCTCTTACCCTTCCTTATACCCTATGAAAAAAATTTCAAAAACTTGGGATGAGCATAAAAATTTTAGTAAGGGATAGAAAATAAGGGAAGAAAACATTAGTCCATGAATACAAACAAATAAAAGAAGTCATAATTTTCAATCATAAAACATAAGCTCTTTAAAATACCTTATGATATCATAAGATTTACGAATAACAAATAGAAATCATAAATCATAAAGGTATATTATGGAATCCATAATGTATATTCATTGTAGCCTTCATAGCTACATATGGAGTTATGTTTGTAATACTTATCACAAAATATTCCCTAAATATCTTTGTAGAAACATTAACATTTACCTCTATCAAATTACCAAATACATTGGAGAGATATATCGGGATCACCCACCCTTGGTTTATCATTGAACCACCAGTATACATAAACAATTTTCGAGAACCATAACCTAACCATAACATATAGAAAAATCATAAAAAGAACATAACATTTCCACTTTTCAATCACAATATATCATTTCAAGATATTTACATAATCAATGCTTTATAAAAAACTACTTTCAATACCAAAATACAGAAAAATAATATACTGTATTTATTTTCCATTTAAAAACATTATGACTTGTTATGGAAGTAAAATATCAAATAATGATTGCAGTGGTGGAAGGTCGTTGTCACTGTGTACATTAGAAAGAAACATTCCCTTTTTCATTTAGTAAAACGATTCAGTCATGACCCGTCCCCCAGGGCCCATGTCATGACTACCCCAAGCCCACCATTCATAGGCTAGGGGCTGGAGACTAGCACCAAAGGCATATTCCCTAAAACTGGGAAGGCATTTCCTTTATAACTTGTAAGCACACACAACCAAGCACACAACAAGATACGAACTCAAGTAAAATAAACAGTAAACAGAGTGAGTGTAGTATGTAAAAGAGGTCAGAATACAAGCCCAAATGGATAGTACAAGTACCAATAAAATACAATACAACTGAAGAAATATAAATACAGCTACTGGGTCATCTTTTGTGGTTCCAACATGAAGGGTAGGTACAGATTGTCTCCTCAGCACTCCGCATCCACCTGTCTCCTCTGCATACCGACATGACGTATGGTCCACCTCTGAGCACCGTCTAGTCCTGGTACTCTCAGCCTCGATCAGTGATGTCCATCATTAGCACCAAACACAATGATATTCGTGTATAGCCCATGAAGGGGTGAGTATAATGACACTCAGTAGGGACCCTGAGACCCTCAAGGTCTCACAAATCCACAAATTATAAACCACAAGAATGAAATCAACTTTCAAACCCACTTAGGTATATTCCCATACATATACCTAAGTTATCAAGTAAACCCATCTCAATCATGAGGAAAACACAGAGTCCAACTCTAAAGCCCCATGCTCAACTGTTCCACAAAGGAAGGAATACCACAAAGGCAAGTACCACATAGGCACGCCACACCGAAGAATACCACCATGGTATTACCACGAAGAAAAGTACCACACAGGTATAAACTCTGCTCACACCAGTTATTAATTAAGTACAATAGTAGAGATGATTAGATGTAACTATTGAATTATCTTACTATGTTAAGAGGTAGATCCACACCTGATCGCTCGGTGCTGACCCACACAAGATCGCTCGGTGCTGACCCACACATGATCTCTAGGTGCCGATCCACACATGATCGCTAGGTGCTGAACCACATAGGATCGCTAGGTGATGACCCCCACAGGATCTCTCGATGCTGACCCATAGAGGATTGCTCAGTGTTGACCCACACAGGATTTCTAGGTGTTGACACACACATGATCACTCTTCATTCTTCACGTCACAACCAACTACATGGTTCCTGCACTATGCTCGCTTGTCTCCGAGAGGGTCTTCTCCACAAGCCACTGGTCGATAATCCAACATCCATTATTTCCCACGAAGAAATATCTCAAAGGTCCGCCACATCATAGGCATCTCAACGCAACAAATGACACATCAATAGGATGCCCGAGATATGAGTTATTATCCCTTTAGTCCTGGGGTCCTGGTCGGATTCATGCTCAATCCAACCTGACTGTACCTCAACATTACCCAAATCTCTAGTGGGGGTATACCAAAGTGACCATCTCGATCCAAGGTTTACAGCTCTGTTGACGATTTTACAAACAGACACCTGGTTCCAAAGTTATGGACGTTAGAGCAAAAAGATTGTAGCTGGTCTAGGTCTGGTCCGACATGGTCGGACCGACCCGGTCTGGGTCGACCTAGCCTGACCCGCTGGTTCCGGTAGGCCGTGAGGTCCGTGGATCGGAGACGTGGATGCTGTGGTGCTATGAGGGTGGAATGTTGCCATAGGAGTCATAAGGCCATAGGGAGGTTCGGCCGCGAACGGTGCGAGGCCGCAGGGCAGCTCGGCAACAGGTCGGCTCGGCCGCGGATGGTGCGAGGTCACGGGCACCAGAGCGCCCTGGGGTACGGAGGCCACAGGTGGCACCACCGATCGCAGACAAAAGAGCCACGAGCGGTGGTGGCCATGTGCAGTGGTGGCCGCAGGCGGCAGTGGCCGCAGGGAGGCGTCATTACCTTCATTGACTTCATCATGTTTGATAGTCATCCTCCTACATCGCGAAGAACTCTAGAATTATCCCAAGAAATTAAAAGAGGACGAGCCATGTTTTTTTGACCCACACTCTTCGTATTAGAGTGTTAGATGTTGGTCAGAGTGGATACTCAAGAGGGGGGTGAATTGAGTTCCAATTAAAATTTCTGTTAAAAAATATTTCTCTTAAAATCCCCCAAATTGAAACACAAGTTAAACTGCAGTGAATATATACAGACTATAAATGGTTAATTAGTTTCTCAAAGATTGATTAGGTCTCAATTAATTCAATCAGGGGATTAAATTAAATTTTGAAACTAACTTACTAGTTCACAATAAGTATAAACACTTTCTAGTTTAGTTATCAAAGTAACTTAAAAACAAATAGTATTTCAAAGTAATTAGCAGCGTAATATTCAATATTGTTTATAACCAAAATAGATAAGCATAGTAGTTTTGGAAACAAGAGGTTCAGTCACAAGATGAGACTTAGTCCTCTCAAACAACTTATATAAATTTGATCCACACCCTGGATCGGGGTAAGCAACAGTACAAAAGACTGTCCGGGTCCTAATACCTCTACCACAGTTATAAGTGGGAAAACAAATGAAAGCAACAGAACACAGGCTTTTCAAGTCATAATTGACCTCTACCACTGTTTGTTAGAGTGGATACTCAATAGGGGGTGAATTGAGTTCCAATTAAAAATTTCTGTTAAAAACATTAGGATTAATATCCCCAAAATTACATATAAGTTAAACAGTAGTGAATTTGTAAAGGTTGTGAATTTTCAATTAGCTTCTCAAAGATTGATTAGTTCTCAGTCAATTTAATCTGAAGATTAATTTGACTTTTGAAACTAACTTACTGCCTTACAACAATTACAAACACTTGCAAAATTTAACTATCAGAGTTACTTTATAAAAGATTTGAATTTAAAGTACTTAGTAGCAGGATATAAAATATAGTTCAAAATAACTCAACAAGGTTAACGAAGAGGTTTAGTCTCAAGTTGAGACTTAGTCCTCTCAAACAGTTTATATAAACTTTTGATCCACACCCTGGATTGTGGGTAAACACTAATACACATACTTTCCAGGTCCTAAGACCTCTACCATAGTTCTTTGTGGGAAAAATAATAGCACATAGGCTATCCAGGTCGCACTCGACCTCTACCACAATTCATAGTGGGGGTATGAAAGAGTTTAGAAAGTTTGGTGAGTATTTAGAAATCCTTCAGATATGCTCAGGAGACTGTGTGTGTTTTAGAGAAACAGAGACATGCACACAGTACTCAAAATGTAAATAAATGAATCACAACAGAATGAATAATATTTGAGATGAGTTTAGAATGCTCTGTGTGATAGAAATTTAGCTATTGACTCTATCTGTTTTGAGAAGATGAGGTTTTTGAGTCCTTCTAAAATTTGTTGATAAAATAAGGTGTCATGGTTTCTCTTCTAGACTCCTTCATGAATGAGTTTTTCTTGAGGTTGCAGTAGAATATGAAGCTCAACACTTTTCCTCGGCTTCTAGAAAAAGTTCTTTTCTTTTTGGCTTGGGCATACCTTTGTGTTTCAGCCTTTCACCACCGTGTCTCCACTTTTTCACCCACACTTATATGCGCTCCCTTTTTCTTTCTTCTTATAGCACTTTTGGTCCGACAAAGAGGATGATTTCCTCTGTAGGTATGAGGTATGGTTCCATGAAATTCAACAGAACACATTTAATTAATAGTAGATTCATTAAAAGCATAAATATGAAAATTGTTAGATAAAACAAAGATAAGTAGAGTTTAAGAAATAGTTACTATTATTCATCAGTATCTCATTGTATCAGTGTGCTTACAATGGTGGAATTGTGTCTATAGGTATGTTGTTGCATCAGAAGTTGTCACTCTGTGTACTAGTAGTATCTGTGTATCAGTAGAAGTTGTTGCGGTAGCTTCCTTTCATCAGCAGCTTCATTGAATCAGCAGCTTCCCTGAATCAGTAGCTAGGATGTGTCAGTAGCACTATCCATTGGTAACTGGCTTGTACCGATAGCTGTTTTATATTGGTGACTCGGTCGGTTTGTATTAGTAGGCTTGTACCAGTAGCTGTCTATCAGTAGCTCTGTCTGTATCGGTAACTTGCTTGTACTGGTATCTCTTGTTATAAAAAGAAGACTATCTATATCGATAGACTTAGTGTATCGGAAGCTCTGTACCAGTGACCTTGTGTCACATAACACTTACTCTAATGGTAACCTTTTTCTATCGGTAGCTATATGTACTGGTGACCTTTACATATCGGTGATCTTTATAATGGTAGACCTGAAGACTCGGTCTATCAGTGACCTAATCACTTAACATTTATCTGTTCTATGCAAGATATTTCCAGATTAAGTTAGAATAGTTATAAACATAGATGAACATTGGAAAAACATAATCTAATGACTATTTTGATATTCTTGTTAACTCAATATCATTATCAGATTATAATTAATATAAGAATAGATATTATTTGAGATTATCCAAACATATTAAAGCATAATTGGGATTATCAAAACATGTGAGGTCAACAATATCCCACTTTTTGTTAATCACAACTTAGGATATTATAATCCAAAACAATCAGTAAAGTATTAGTGGTGATCCAAAATATTTATTAAGGTATCAGAGGAAAATCAGAATAATTAGTGATATATCACAGGTAATGCACAAAAAGCATTGAAGATCAGAGGTAAAAAAAATTAGCATCATTAGAAAATATGGTATCAGAGGTAAACTATATATCATAGGTTTCTCTCCCTTTGTATCCATATCATAATGAATATCATGATGATCATTATTAATCTCCCCCTTTGTGATTCAAAAAAAGAGATAAACAATGTATCAGAGATAAATGTAAAACATAAAGTGATCAGAGGTAGAAAAGGGTATGTATTACTTGAGTCAAAAAGTTACAAGTGAAATACAAAAAAAATTACAAAAGGATCCCTATCAAAAATCTAAGCCACAATCAATCCACATCCTCATTGGTTGCTTGGGATTTTCCTTCTGGATCAGAAGGTTCAGGTTCTGTAGAGGCAGGAGAAGGCTTAGGGACTCCAGTGATAACCACAGGTTCCTAAGCTACTGAAATTGTGCTTGGCCGGTAATTAGTTGGTTTCTGAGGGATCATAGGTGAAAGGCTCTGAATGGCTTGGACTGGAGTCATCTGAGGAACTGAAGTAGACTGGGGTGAAGCTGGTAAAGAAGGACGAACTATGATAGGTGTACTGTCCACATGCAAGAAAGGTAGAAGTAAATTTCTAAAGTCCATAATGATTTCACCTCCCCTCTCAATAGCGGATATAAAACCAGCTTTATTCTCCAAAAATTTATCCAAAGCAGGGGTCAATTCTCTCAGTTTGCTGACCTGCTCCCTGAATACCTGAGTCACTGGAGGAAGAATCATATTCTCTATCAAAAGCTTGAAGTGGTTGGTCATTTTTTGCTTGGTATAGATCTTCTCAAAGTAATAATACACCTTATTCTTAATGGCTTCCTGAGTAGCAGTAGCTGCTCTCAAGTGTTCACGAACATAACTTTTGACTTCCCGGGTGGTAGCAATTACCTGAGAATCAGAGGTGCCACTGGTACTGGCCTTAGCAATCTCTTCCTGGATCCCATTTCTGATCTCGTCAATTTTCACAAAGGTTCTAGATGATGGAAGGGGTTTGACCGAGAAAGCTACTATCTCTTTGAAAGACTGAGTCAAATTACTAATCACCTTCTGAACAAGTGCATCTTTACTATTCATATGTTCTTTGAATGATGTCTTAAAAGCCTCAAAAAATTCCACAAACTACTTGACTACCTCTTTGATGTATCAAATCTCAGCATTCACTTGGTTTTGAGAACTGCTCATGGCAGTCAATGAAGCAACCGATTGTCTCAGGGCAACTATATCTCCTGTCCAGCTTTCAAATTGTGTATGGCACACTCTAATCTCATTCAGCATTTATTTCACTGGACTAGACACAACACATACCAGAGATAGCTCCAAGGATTGCTCCACACTCCTAAGCTCTTCAACAAGGCTATTATTCAAATCCACCACTGATTCTCTCAGGGCCTCTTTTAGTTCAACCTTTAAGGACTCAAGGTCCTCCTTGGTTTCCAAATTGTCAGCCACAACTACTATAATTTTTCCGGTAGGATAACAGAATCCCTCTGAGGCTGGTCTTCCTCATCAGAATCTCTATAATTGAGTCCAAGGACCATGTACCCTGGATCTGATGACCAATCCTCTATGTTATGCAGAACAGAAACTGAACCAAGAGAAGTAGGTTGCTGCCCCTCAACTTGAGATTCCTATACTCCATCTTGATCTTCAACCATCTTTTCTTCCTCAACATCAACTGATATTGCAGCCACTACCTCTTTATCATCAACAACTGCCACTTTAGTCACTTCATCTTCTAATGAATCATCAACAACTTCTTCCATATCAGTTGGAACTGTTTTAGGTATCTGAGAACTAACAACTGGTTTGTCTTTCTCAACCAATTCTACTAGTTTGACTGGCTCAATAATTTTTTCAAGCCTATCTGCCTCAAACTTTTCTTCATTCCTATCTTCTTTTGGGATATCCTCTACTGGAATAACAGTATTCCCTATCAAGGGACTATGGCTTGATGAAATTCTTTTGTCAGGACTTGCAAATACCGATCCTCTACTTTCTGAATACTCTTCTACTTCACTTCATTGAGAAGTCTCTTCAGGGTTAAAATTGAGTTGGTCTTCTTCATCTCCAGTAGTCTTTGCTTGAGAAATTGTTACAACCCTTAGGACTGGGAGGCAGATCCAGATCTCCTCCATCTCCTGCAGATCCATCCTCCTCATCCGAGTCATCAGAATCATCACTATTATAGATGATAAAAAAGTCCGTAACTCCTAGAGGAAGTTTCGAAATGAAAAAGTGAATTCATATTCTGAATCAGAGGCCCGGTCCGAAGGCCCTGGAAGCGGTGTGAGAAATTAAGGAGGACTTTCATGAAATAATGTTGTGTGCGCAAAGAATCCCCAGGATTCGCGAAATCGAGCCGGTGGTGCGTGAAATTTTGCGCGCCCGATTCCTCGCGGTGAAGTCTTGCACGCCAACTGTTCTCGGCGTGTAATATTTCATCCGCCGCCTAGATTCCACGCCGACAGGCGCCTATAAATAGAAGGCAACCCGAAATGGTTTGGGGTTGCAGAATTCAGAATGGCTCCCGTGCGAGCAATTCGGACTCCCCCCGTGCGCAAGATGACTTCCACGTAATTCCTCTTTTCGCGCAACCTTGCCCTGGGGTTCAAAATTGCGCGCAACTCCACTGGCTTAAGTGAATTTTCCCACTCCTCCGGGTTCTTCCCTTGAGCGCAATCCTTGCCCCGTGCGCGCAATCCCCTTTCGTGCGTGCAATCCTTTCCCCGTGCGCCCAATCCCCTTCGGTGCACGCAATCCCAATCCTTTGCATGCAATACCCTATCCGCGCAGTCCTATGGCCCTATTACGCGCCATTCCGGTGTTTTGCGCACAAACCTTCTCTTTGCGCACAACACCCAGGACCCTTTACCTTAACACCCCTTGGCTGCCTCTCCACGCCGGCACCTGATGTCTTCCCGGCCGGGCATGTGCGCCATGCGTTGTTTTCTCGTACGGCCTTCCAGGCTCGTACGAAGTAACCTCAAGGTCCCTTGGGCGGTGTTTCCCATTGCATTGATTTGCCTTATGCTTCTCTGCATAGGCACAGTAAAAGTTATTGCTTCTTCGCATAGCCACGCTAATGTGGACCCCTCGATGGATCGCCCTACGACCCCCCTTCACTACGGCCGTGCCGATGCCTTCCCTCCCATATGGGGTAGAGGGTATTGGGAATGTAAGCCCTAGGGGTGTGGAGCAAACCCACCTCGTCCAAGATGCAGGACGTTAAACTGCTAAGCACATCATCCTCAACACATGACGTTAAACTGTGGTTCGACCCCGTGGCTCGCACGCAGGGTCCCCACAGCTCGGACATTCTTTACGCCCACTCGTCTCCATGGGAATGGATTATTCCTCACATGAAATGAGATCGTCCTTGTCAGAGTGGCGTTCGTCCGTGGGGGAAGAGCTGCCTCAGAGCGTAAGCCCCTAGCCTCTCTTGCGAAAGGTTGCACCCACGCACCTCCGTACTTCCCCACTGCCAAGGCCAGTGGAGTCCCTTTCCCACTGCGCTTTGTCACACCACGAGCCTCCATCCTGGAATATGCCCCAGCACCAAGGGCCGCTAACCACACGTAAGCCCCTGTTTCCTCTTTGGGACGCTCAACGCGTAAGCCCTTTTCCGCTTCTCACAGACTCACCCTTTACGACGTGATCGTCTGGTCCATGATGCCTCTTGTTTCTTACACCGAGAATGAATCACATGGGCTTAGAGCACGCATCGACCATGAAATCCTCCTATGGGCCGCCCTAGAGTGTAAGCCCCATCCCAGCGAACTAAGTGGACTTTGGACCATGCTAACGCATGGTACGTAGGAAACCTACACGAGGTTCAAGCCCTCCACCCGGTCATTCCGAACTCTTCATGTCGGTTCACCGACCACCATGGGACGCCTTAGAGCGTAAACCCCAAATTCCTTGTCCCGCATGACATTAAACTGTATTCCCTCATCCCGCATGACGTTAAACTGTATGCCCCAAACTATGTGGACTTTGATCCATGCTAACACATGGTACATAGGAAGCCTCCATGAGGTTCAAGCCCATCACCCAGTTGTTCCGACCCCTTCGTATCGGTTCAGCAGCACCATTATGGTCCGCCTCAGAGCGTAAGCCCCATATTCCCCATCATGGGCCGCCTTAGAGCGTAAGCTCCATGCCTCACACCCACGTCTCTTCCTGACCTCCCCCTCAAGCCCACGTTCCTTGGGGAGCTCATTCCCTAGCCTGGAGATTTTACTTCCTCCAGGATCCAATCCATGCATTCATTCTCACGGTTCGCCTCTTCAGGTGTCCCACCGTATCACCGAACTACGTGGACTTTGATTCCCTACCATGGGGATACATAGGAAGCCTCCATGAGGTTCAAGCCCATCACTCCATCACCCATCCTAATTCTTACCTGGGCAGCCACATCCCAGTGAGATCATGCCACTTCATTCCTCTCCACAGTATCTGGAAAGCTACCCACGTTTGGACCCCAACATCGGTGTTCCCCCTAGTGGGTCCTTCAATCTGAACCACTCTCAGTGTTTTGATCAGTCCGATCTGTCTCCGAAAGACGTTAAACTCTTGGCATACCCCATGTCAAACATGGGAAGATGAGGAAAACCTCCGATGGTAAACAACCCCCGCATTCGATGTGGGATACCTCGGGCTTCCGTGCCCTCGTGAATCCCTCTAATAAGGGATAGAATATTGACATGCCAATCCACCAGCGTCAAGACATGCCAACGACACCCTAATGTGACCATTCTCCTCACTGAAGGTTGCTGCCCCGGCCAGAACCCTTGGAGCGTCTTGACGAAAGCAGCATAATTAACTGGCGTCCATGTAGATATGGCGCCGGGAAAGAGATTCACGAACCCGTATTAAATCTATGAGGGAGACCTGGACTTGGTGATGAGCTCCAAGGATGAATCCATGGAAGGAATAACCTACATCCCATCATCCTAGTTTCGATCAAGGAGTAGACGTCCCTGAACAAGTAACGGATGCCGCCCGCCTTTGGAAAGCGGGAATGCGGGCCAACAAGCCGCGCATCCTCCCATGCGTTACAGACACGCGCGTGCGCCCCAGTGTAAAAGCGTCGGAAATAGAAAATGGTAAACCCGACATGAATCTCTTCTCCTCAATATGAAGAATGGTAGTGTTCGGGGTGTCAGAAGATTAGCATGTCACCAGGTCTGGGCACCTATCACCGGGACGTGAAACCTGCCAGGGGTTGAGGCAGTCAGGATGTTGATCAATCCGTTCTGTGAAGTCATGAGTGTGGATCCCTATCACCGACCACGGAAGGAATAATGATGCTGGGATATTGGTTGTCGATTTATATTCCTGTTAGTACTAATGGGTTCATCTCCCTGCTTCCAGGAATCATATCACTACATCCGGAGCTCGATCTCCACCTGCCCACCGGCGCAGGGGCAGGGGCTGTACCGACGCGGATACCCCGCACGGTCCTTCCTTTTCCAAAGTCACCCTAGTTCTGATTGCTATCGCTGCAAGGCGCTCACGCCCCCTCTCCCCATTAGAAATCATCCAGCAAAGGGTGATCAACGACCTGGTTCGTAGGTACGATGAGGAAGGGATCATCCCCACCAGGGGCATGGCCCATTTGGATCTAGTGGCGGCTGCACCTCACCATCGTCGCCGCCCCCAAGGGCCGCAGAGGGAGCCGCCACTCCCCACTCTGACGTTCAACTGCTTCGGGAGCCTATCCCCGGAGCGCCTTGACACATCCCTCCCCTAAGCCAATGTGGTGGGGGACATCCGGGTCCTCCCGATCGGAGACCCATCCCAGGGGTTAACGGCAAGAGCCCCCACCAGGCTGCATCGACGCCACCGCCCGACTCCCCGGGCCGAGAAGCAGGCAGTGTTCGTGACCGCACCACCTGCTCCAATCAATCTGACTGGACGCCAGCGTTAGGCGCAAGCGATAGAGAATGCCCGCCCTAGGGCACCAACATCAGTAACCACTGTGGCCCAAGCCACTGCTGACTCCTATTACCAGACCCTCACACACGTTTAGAAGGGGCAGTCACATGACCGACTCGGATCGAGGCCCCGACCGCCCTGCAGGCAGGTTAGGTCGACTCTCTCGGTCGTGGGCACAATCAATGGCCACCGCGGACCAGTTCGTTGTAGTGCCACCCGCCATGAAGGCTCATTCCGTGCCACTAATCTGGAAAGCCGAAGGCTTCTTCGCAACAGCTACGCTCTAGGTACGACTCATTACAGCGCCCACTACACTTGGTATGAGGCCACTCCCCCTACTGCTGGCCACGAGTATGGAGCCATTGCGTATCTAGTCGCTCACCCACATGAAGGTCCTCCCCATGTCCCTTTTGACATCTTTCCCGGTTCTTCTCACACCCCGTCCCTCAGTCCCCTCTTCCCCAGTGCAATTGCGGCTAGGGGAATCCTTGATGGAAATCATCCTTGCCCTGAGGAGCCACCTAGGGGCAAGAAGGCGGGACTTCGTCGCCGTAAGAGGAATGTCAGGGAAGTCCGGACGGAAATCAGACCAGTCTGTTTCTCGGACTCTGAGGCGGAGTACGACTCGACGATGGAAACTTCCCCCAAACCCTTTGAGTCGAGGGCAGGGATGGGGACGCGGCACGTCAGTCTCGTACTCCCCGAATGCGAGGTCCGTACGATCCCCACCTTCCTCTGAAGGTATATCCAGGAGGATGAGGACATGATGTACCCCCAGGGGTCAAACACGCAATTACCACTGGCCTCCCCGGAAGCACCTTCCACCTCAGTCAGGGAGGGTGGGGAAATTTTCTGGGGACCGACGAAAGAGTCGCGACCTGAAACACCCTTGGAGAGCACCAATACTGTGACATGAGGCCTGTTTTCCAGCCCATTCTATCGTGACGTGGCATCCAGGACACTAAAACCCTTGGAGTATGACTTAGGGATTGGCAGCCAATCGGCCTATTCGCCGTATACCCCACCGGCAATCCCACTGGCCCGGTGGCCTGCCTCGGTGCCGTTGGCAGATCCCCAACCTTTATTGGTTGATGAGAAGGGGCAGCAATGGCTGGATCCCGAACCAGAGTCGTGGAGCTTCTGGACTGTCCTCGCAGCGGGCCACTTCCCCGAGAAGTTTTGGCCGGTCGCAGGATCGGATTTTGATATGCCAGAGTTTCTCACCCTGGGAGAGTTTGAATGTTTCTTCCAGACTCTCCAATTGACTCACACCCGTCTTCGCCATCAGCGAGAACCTTATCCCGAGAGTCAAGCACATCTCGAGGATATCGGTGAGCAGTGCTGTCGGGTCGACCTGGCTGCACTCCCCGCGGTTCAGCACCCCGAGTCACTCAGCCACCACGGGGCCCTCCAGCAATAAAGCATCCTGAGTTTTCAAGTGCTCCGCAAGGTTATCGAGGAAGCCTCCTCCACGCGCATGTCCGCAGATGGGGAAAGTATGTTTCCCTTCTTTTCTATGCGATCCGCCGCCAGTCCGACGCACTGAGCGACTTTATGGGAATGTCGCCAAGGGCAGTGGCGGTCAACATGGCCAACCTTCCGGGTGAGGGAAACGGTGTGGAGCTCCTCGATGGGGACTCACCCCCTGAGGACAAGATGCTACTAGACCCATCTGGGTGGATTACTCGCCAACAGAGGAGCCTCCTAGGTCTCCCCACACCCACTGAGGCATTAACACTGAGACGAAACATTGGAAAAGGTAAACAGAATGTCGAGGGCTGTCAAGCTTACCGGCCCATCTACCTCGGTATAGAAGGAAGAGGATGATCTCAAGAAGGCCACGCTACACCAACATCTTGCTGAGAAAAAGAGGCTGGTTGATGAGCTCTTGGCCGAACACATTGCAGAGCGGCGACCTGGATACGGTAACCCTAGGCCAGGACAGCAGGGGCAGGAGCACCTACCCCTTGACAAGATTCCCGTGGGAAACCGCGACCATGTTGCATTCAACAACAGGGGAGAGGCCCGAGACCATGGAAAGAGGGCACGATACGTTTCTCCAAACCCTCCTGAGCGGCGTGATCACCTGAGGGAGCCTGCTCGGTTTCCTCTTGCTGCCCCGAGAGTCGCTCTACCAGCCGCCCCGCGAGCTGCTAAGCTTGACTACCAGATTGAAGAGCCCGACAATGCGATTGTGGTTAGAGATCCCTGTCAGGACATGAACCCATGTCCGGATGATCTAATGGAAGCACTCATCACCCTCTTAGGGGCTCATGAAACTCGGTAGGTGGCAATGCCACCGGACGGCAAGCCATACCCAGAATGGGTGGATGATATGCCATCCCCGTCAGGATTTAGGAACCCCACTTTCGCCCCTTTTAACGGGACCAGAGACCCGCCACAACACTTGTCCCACATTAACTCGAGGTGTCGGCCTATGTTAGGGACTCCAACATATCAGGAGGCCGCCAAGCTCCATTGCTTCGTTCAGACAATGGAAGGACCAACATTCATCTGGTACAGCCAGCTCCCTGTCGGATCTATGACTAGCTGGGAGGAATTTCGCCAGCAATTCCTCTACTAGTTCAGGTCCACAACCTGAAAGAAGAACATCACAGACCTCTTCAGGTGCAAACAAAGGCCCGATGAGCGAGTCGCGGACTTTGTCACCCGGTGGAAGGGGCTCACGTACTGCCTTGACATTCCACTAACTCAGGAGAAATTACTGAAAATGTGTGTAGGGAATGTCAAGGCAGAGCTGGTTCCTTCTCTAATCACTCAGAATTACCCCGGAGGGTTCCGGGACTTCTTGGACAAGGTTCAGCGCCTCGAGGAATCCCTGCAACAGGCCAGCCAGGCACGCCCGCTGCCTCCTATAATCCCTGCAAGGAGAGCCGCCAGAGCCGAGCCCGCTGCTGTGGCCCAGATAGAGGTCACCAGGCAGGTAGAGTTACTACCAGTAAGGCCAGCTCAGCAGCCCCATAAGAGTCCACCCCCATGGGCATAGCCTCCGGCCTAGCAGCTACCGCCTCAAAATCGGAAGGCGCCTCCGCGTAACGCACCGCCACCACCTAGGTGAGATAATCAGGATCCGCCTCCTCGACATGCTCCTCCAGCCCCTAGTCATGGCCAGCCTCCAAGAGACCCCTTTCCAGATAGAAGGAATCAGACTTACTCATTTGACGAGGCCCAATTCCCTGGTTTTTTCCGTAGCGCCTTGGATCAGAGGATCGTGCAGCTGCCTGAGTGCTGGAAGCCAGAAGAGGCACGTCTCACTGATCACCCAAACTACTGCCCTTATCACTGGACCCTGGGGCACACCATCCAGTGATTCTATGTGTTCAAGGACTGGCTCCAAGACCAGATTGACAACAACATAGTCAGGTTGGGCCCAGCCCCAGCTTAAGTGGCAGGTGTCTTCGTGAGATCAGATGGCATCAGTGGAAACGAGGATGAGTGGAAACAGGTTTCCGACCATGGTTCCTGGAAGTATAATGACTGGATGGCCTGCAGGACGGTCGCCCGTGACCATGGAATCATCCGTTCCCGCCTGAGTCAGCTAGATCCCTCAGAATCTGTGAGCACTGCCTCTGCATCGTCGTCCCAGCCTACCTCTTCCCAGAAGAGCAAGCGGCGGTGCAAGAAGAAAGAATGCGCTCTACCGATGCAGTCATCATCCCACACTCTTGGCGATTTTATACCCCTAGAAATGGGGATCCATCTGAGACTCCATCCGATAGTGGATGAATCCTCGAGTGAAAGCCCAGGGTACGCTTCGGTTCACACCGTAGAGTTGGTAAATTCCTTTTTGACTCCCAATGATGAGGAACGCTAGGTGGACCTTCCCAATGTCCTCAGTCGTCGCCAACATCAGCGGAGCCGTGGCTACGTGAATCACCGGGGCACGACAATCGGCACCTCCAGTCAGGCCGTGCTCGCTACTGAGACCAGGCAGTAGGCCCAATACAAGGCTCAGCACACGAGGCCCCTTCACCCTGTGTTGACAGGTTTTCCTCCACCACCATTTGTGTTGATGGATCAGGAGAAACCACCTCGTTCGTGCCACGACTAGCTCTCCCCTGCCACCGGCCAACCACAGCCTTCCGACCCTAATCCGGTAGCCACTTCCTAGGCTTCAACTAGTGAATAGTGTGATGTGCCTAGTACGAGTCAGTCATCGGTCCCACCGGCAGGGCCCGTCATGCCTCTAATCGCAGAGCGGCCTCCTGTAAGAAGAAGCTCACGTTTGGCTCGAATGTATGACGTTCTGAAGCACCTGGCCGACATTCCTGAAAGTCTTTCAATCCTTGAGGCCCTTCACCTGTCATCTAAAATGCGTGAGGCGCTCACTGAGGCTCTAAGGAGCCCCCTCCAGTTTGAGATGGAGGTAGCGGCTGCAGAAGCCTTCCACACCGAGACGATTGAAAGTGTCGAATGTCAGACGGTTATCTCGTTTTCTGATGAAGATGAAGACCTTACCATACAGGGGAACATTCGCCCGCTGTATATCACCGGACAGTTCAATGGCGTGGCAGTCCGACACTGTCTTGCTGACACGGGTTCTGGGATTAACCTAATCCCAAATCGGACACTACTGAAGCTGGGCCTGTCTGAGGATGATCTAACTCCCTCCGACCTCAGGATCCAAGGGTATGATAGGACTGAGAAAACTCCACTCGGCAAGATTCATTTGAAGACCCAGTTCGGCGGCCTAATTGCCAATAATGAATTCATGGTTGTCTTTCAGGACACCACCTACAACGCGTTGATGTGCAGGCCGTGGCTCCACCTTCACATAGAGGTCCCCTCATCATAACACGAGTGCCTCAAATACTCCCTTAAGGGTCAAGTAGGCATGCTCCAAGTAGATGCATCTTCTTTTTCCTCTTGTGAAGCCCGTTATCTGGACGCTGACTATTAAAAGAGCAAGGAAAAGCAGATCTTGGTAGGTGAGGTTGAGCCCGCCACTGTCACGAGTGATCCCTGGGCAGGTTTGGACGACACATATGTCTTCTCAATCCATTGGTTGGAGGCCAAAACCCCCGACATGGGGCAGTGCTTTGTTGTTTCGAGTACCAGAGGAAGGCATATTTCTGGGTCCAAGCAGCGGCGGGAAATCACCTCGTACTCCTACACCAATGAGGCTCAGGTGATCCCCGAGCCTCCTACCCCTGTACGATATCGGGACGTTAGGCTCATGGCAATGGGAGTATGCCATATGCGTCTATTTCGTCGGGACGGAATCGACCGACTCAAGAAAACGCGCCACTACTGATTTGATGTCATAAAGCGTGGCCCCTTGGGCTGAAGGCCAGATGGGATTGGATCAACCGCCTTTGTCTCCATGGTCTCCGTAGTGCATGAGTCTCTTGACATGACGACCTCTACTACCCAAGCTGGAACCAGCTTCCCATCAGGGTCTGGTAGGCCCGCAACGGTTCCCCCCATGGATGATCCCTCCAAAAGTTGAGAGGAGGACATGGAAGATGCTCCCCCTGCCTTTGAAGAGGGCGTCTCCACCACGGTCGATGAGTTAGTGCAGTTGAACCTCGGTAGCGAGGCGGACCCGAGACGCACGTTGGTCAGCACCGCTATGCCCCACGAGGAACGAAAATAGTACATAGACGTCCTCAGACATCACTGTGATGTGTTTGCTTGGAGTTATGATGAGATTCCAGGACTAGATCCCCAGGTAGCCATCCACCACCTTGGCCTTCCAGCAAATCACTGCGGGTTCAACCAGCCTCCCAGAAAGATGTACCCCTCCCACGGTGCCATGGTTGGTGCCGAAGTTGATAAGCTCATCAAATCCAACTTCGCCAATGAAGTTCAGTACCCCCTGTGGCTAGCCAACATTGTGCCAGTCAGGAAGAATAACAGACAGATTAGGGTCTGTATCGACTTCCACGATCTCAATCGCCACTGTCCGAAAGATGATTTTCCCCTTCTAGTGACAGATTTGTTGATCGATTCCACGACTGGGTTCCAAGCCCTTTCTTTCATGGATGGGTACTCCGGGTACAACCAAATCCGGATGGCCCCCAAAGATGAAGAGTTCACTACCTTCAGGGCCCCCCAGGGTACTTTCTGATACCAGGTTATGCCCTTCAGCCTAAAAAATTCTGGTGCCACCTATCAACGGGCCATGGACCACATATTCAAGCCGATTCTCGGGACGCTGGGGGAATTCTACATGGATGACATGGTGGTTAAATCTCACTAGTGCCAGGACCATCTCAAAGACCTTGAGAAAGTGTTCGGCTTCCTCTGTTCTTGCCACTTGAAGATGAACCCGTTGAAGTGTGCCTTCGGGGTCACCTCCGGAATGTTTCTTGGCTTCGTCGTTAGATATCGAGGCATCGAGATCAACCTGGAGAAGATCAAGGCCATCAGCCAGATGCCTCCCCCGAGTAATATTCGAGAGTTGAGAGGCCTTCAAGGACACTTAGCCTATATACGCCGATTCATTGTGAATCTAGCCGGAAAGTGTAAGTCATTTTCCCATCTCATGAAGAAAGGCGCCACCTATGAATGGGATGAAGAGTGTCAGATCGCTTTTGAGGAAATCAAGTAGTATCTGCTCCAACCTCCGGTCTTATTGCCACCCATTTCCGGAAAGCCGCTGGTCCTTTACGTGACCGCACTGGAGAGATCCCTCGGTGCACTTCTCGACCAGAAGAACAACGAGGGAATAGAGAATATCCTCTACTACCTCAGTCGCATGCTCCTTGATGCGGAAATTAGATATTTTCCCATCGAGAAGTGCTGCATGGAACTCTTATTTTCCGTGCAAAAATTGCGGCACTACTTGCCGCACCACGAGGTATAGCTGGTCTCTCGGGTAGACCTGTTGAAATACATTATGAACCAACCTGTTTTGACCGGCCGATTGGCGCGCTGGGCGGTGATCCTCCAGCAGTTCGACCTCAGGTTCGTACCTCAGAAGGCCGTCAAAGGACAGGACTTGGCAGAATTCTTAGCTGCTCACCCAACCTCCACGGACCAGCCACTGGATCTAGGATTTCCGGATGAGGCAATCCTCTCAGTCGATCATGCTATCCCATACTGGCAGATTCACTTTGACGGTGCCTCCTGAAGCCCCACCGGTAGAAGGCTCAATGATCCTAGGCTCAACAGAGTGGGCCTGGGTGTTGTCTTCATCACCCTGGAGCAAGCCGTTCTGCCGTATTTGTTCCTATTGTCAGAAGGCTGCACCAACAATGAGGCAGAATATCATTTCCTCATCACTGGCCTCGAGTTGGCTCTCGAGATTGACGTACCCCATCTGCATGTGAACAGGGACTCCGAGCTAGTCTTAAATTAGGGAAATGGTGACTATTCTGTCAGAAAGCCAGAACTCGTGCCGTTGCTGGAGTGCACCCTCCGTCTAATAGCTAAGTTCCCCTCCCAGCCAAAGGTCTTTCACATTCCCCAATCGCAGAACAGTCGAGTAGATGCTTTGGCTAGCCTGGCCGCATCACATGCGGAGACCAAAAAGGATGACCTAATTATCCACATGGCACACCGGAGAGTCATTGCTTCAGTTATTTAGGAGGATGATCGTGGCTCGCGAGTGAACCATCTTACCGCTGGTGCCCCTACGTTAGGATCCCTGGCGGCTTCAGGTGCAGTAATCGAGACAATTCCTAACTGGAGGATGCCCTTGGTTGAATATCTCAAGCATGACAATCTTCCGTCCGACCGAGCCGACCACGAGAAAATACGACGTCGCATGCCATAGTTCACCCTTCAGAGCGGTCCCAGCCTTGAGTATCTCCTTTACAGGCGTAGATTTAATGGTGTTCTCCTCCGTTGCCTTCAAGGAGTCGAGATCCCACATGTCATGAAAAAAGTGCACACTAGTTCTTGTGGCACCCACCAGGCCAGGTCGAAGTTGTCCCAGTAGATTCGGAGGCTGGGATACTTCTGGCCCTCCATGATCTATGATTGCATCGAGTATGCCAAGAGGTTTCATTCGTTCCATGTTCATGATAACTTTGTGCATCAGCCACCGGAGCCTCTCCATACTACCAAGTATTCTTGGCCCTTTGCAGTCTGGTGGTTGGATGTCGTAGGACCTTACTCATCGACGACGGCCCGCCAGTGCCGGTTCATCCTGACCACTACGGATTTCTTTTCCAAGTGGGCAGAGGAAATCCTGCTCAAGGAAGTCAAAGCCTATTCTATCGCTGACTTCGTGAGCTCCAATATCATCTATCGATTTGGATTACCTCACACTATCCTCACGGATAACAGAACCAACTTCCGAGAAGCCAGGATGAAGAAATTGTACGGAAAGTACAACATTCGCTCTAACAACACCACCCTCTATCATGGGTAGGTGAATGGAAAGATCAAGGCATTTAACAAAACCCTCTCTAACATTCTGCAAAAAAATGGTTGGTCAGACCAAGAAAAGTTGGCCGGACAAGCTCCCCAACGCCCTCTGGGATTATAGGCCGACGACTCGTAACTCCACCCAGGTGACTCCGTACTCCCTGGTGTACGGAGCTGAGTCCATCCTGCCAATCAAGATCCATTTTCCCTCATTGTCCAAGGTGGTCTATGACCAGCAAGCGCCAGATAGAGTTGCTGAAATCCGTCTAGCCGAATTGGAAGCGTTGGATGGAAATAGGCTTCGCGCTTTGCATAACTTAGAAAGACATCAGATCAGGATGGCTTGTGCTTTTAATAATAAGGTTCTCCTCCTCTCCTTCCTACAAGGTGACCTGGTGCTGGCTCTTAGAGCACCAATGATTCCTGGCAGGAAACTGCCCAAGTTGGATCCCAAATGGGTGGTGCCTTTCATGGTCCATAAGTTCTATCCCAATGGCGCGTATTCCCTGGTGACTATGGATGGAGAGCATCTCACTCCTCCCCCCAATGCCAGGTTCCTCAAATGATATTTTTCCTGAGCTCCTCGGGTCCTAGTTCTAAGACCTAAAACTAAGATCCTTTTGCGGTCCCGCATGACCTTAAACTGCACCCGGTCCCGCATGACCTTAAACTGCACCCGGACCGGCATGACCCTAAACTACATTTCGCCCTACATTTGGGCCCCTATGGTCTGAGTACTAAGACCTAAAACAAAGATCCTTTCCCCATCTCACACAACGTTAAACTGTACTTCGTCCTACATGATGTTAAATTGCATCTCTAGAACTACATGTGGGTTGATTCCCATACTCATGGGATACATAGGATCGCCTGAACACTTAGATTTCAGGTCCATCCCCATCTCTTAGGATGTCCCATGGTCTCCTGGTTTCCTTGGTCTTTTGGCCTATCCTTCCCCACAGGGGGACATCTAGATGCGGTACAATGTTTTTGGCACTACGCCCCCTTCCCCTGAGAATCTTCCATCTTTTGGAAGCTCTTAGACTGAGCCCTTCGACCATTTCCATTGGTCTACTAATGTGTTCAGAGTACTCTAGTCTAGGACCTAGATTGTCAGATTCGACTTAGGAAAGTCTTTGTCCGCTTTTCATGCTTCGTGTTTCCCTTCATTCAGGCCCTACCATCTTTCACACCCGGTGGGACCCCCAAGAACGTCCTGGATACAATGCCTAAGGGCTATCCTACCGTCACAGGCCAATGCCCCTGAGGGTTTCAAGCAACAAATTGATACAAATCCCATGTTGTGAACGTGGTCAATGGTTGATGCTCATTTTTTCCCCTATCTCTAGTATAACGCGACAGGATGCTGTGTTGTGAACATGGTCAGCAGTAATCCTTAGTCTTCACGCCGACTTCTTTGGGCCCTGAATTTTGGTTGCATGATTCACATTATGTTCCACCCCACCGTGTCAAGGTGGAATCTCAACACTGCTTGTACTAACCCTCATTACACCCCCACACGTTAGGTGGACCAAGCTACATAACGATGTCTCTCGGGGCTCCCGCGATCTGAGCGCTAGAGTATGCGCTTGGGTTTCTTCTTTACAGATTGCGTGCAGCTTGACCCTCATCCCCATGGGGAATGAGGAGTCGCCCAGACATTATGTTCCGGGCCCAGATCATCTAGGAGCTAGCATCTCCTACCCTTCTGATGGATGGTCCCTCGTAGGCCCCTTTGGCCCGAGGCTACTCTCTCGGAATCATGCACAGGGATGGTATGGGGTTAGACCCTTACCCACATCAGGCATGCTTTATTGAGTCGTGTGTGTGCTGCCAGGTCCAAGCCATACGACCTTAAAATTTGCTGCCAGGTCCAAGCCATATGACCTTAAACTGTGCCACCAGGTCCAATCCATACGACCTTAAACTGTGCTGCGAGGTCCAAGCCATATGGCCTTAAACTGTGCTTCCAAGTCCAACCACATGACCATAAACTATGACGATATCGTCCCGGCTGCGCGCTATTAAGAAGCTACCTCTCGAGAACTATGTATGGATTGATTCTCATCCTTGTGGGATGCGTAGGAGCACCTGGGAACTTCCCCACTGACCCAGCCTAACTTTTGTGTGTTCGGTCTCTCGGCCTAAACACATCCCTAGGAGCACATAGTAAGCAGGGCTTTTCCCCATTCCCGTCAAGTTTTTCAACCGCTTAACCGTGTGTCTCTCATTCCCCTTATCCTTGGGTCTGAGTTCTAAGACGATAAACTAAGACCCTTATGGTCCAGAATGACCTTAAACTGCATCATCTTCATTGCAAGATGTTAAACTGCAAGCTGGTCAGGCCTCCCTGGCCGAGGCCAAGCCCCAGGCCCCTTGGCCTTCAACGACTCGGTCTCTCTTGTGGGATCGTACGGTGTGGTGTGAGATTATGTCCTCATTCACGTCAGGTTTGTAGAGACCCAAAGCTTAACGTACATGGACGATACATTACTTTTGCGGAATACTTAATACATAACAAAAATAGACACACAAGGATCGTAATAGTTTAGTGTCTTTGGAAACTCAGAATAAAATCTTCTAATCGTGGTGAAAGATCTTCAACATCTCCCAATAAAGATCTTCCCCTTTTTTTTCTTACCTGAAACATTTCTTTATATCCTGGGGAAAATAAAACATTAAAGGGGTGAGCTCAAATGCCCAGTAAGGGTAAACATAGATAACATAAAACAATCCATAAACATTTGAATGCAAAAACTTTAACATAAAATCTAAACATAAAAATCTTGAGCAAAGACATGAATCATGGAAGTACGTAAGGAATATATAATAAGGGAACACCAATAATGATAAAATAGCATGGGAATAAAACATGTAATTGTGGCAACCATTAAGAACATGATATGATTTCCATAGTAGCCAAGGCACTGCTACCAAGACCATCTTAGTGGACAAAGTCCCTTTCTGAATCGAGTTCACTCCTCGTTCCAGTCCTGTATTACTGAACTGGTTTAACTTTCCGTTCCAACCATGTCTATCTCATGAGATATAAATCTTTACCCAATGCATTGGAGGGAGATATAGGTCCCACCCATCTCATAATTAAATCATTCTTAATTGTGCCATAAAATATACATACATCATTCATAATAACCCAACGAATAAAACGGGTTCTTCCATTTGATTTGATCAAAAGGGCTCCTTAGGTTGGCTTTCTGATCAAACTAAGGACCCTAGGTTGTAGTGAGGGAAGTTGAGAGAGTATTGGGGCAGGGGTTGTCCGAACCAAAAGGCTTTGAAGGTGTGAAGAAATGAGAAGGAAGAGTTCCCTTTTATAAGAGGGTTGAGGGGAACCTTTAGAAAAGCTAGAAATAGTAATTTATAATAAATTCATATTCGGTTTCTAATGGCTCCAAAGTTGATTATTAAAAGGTTAAGGTGGGGATAGGTAGAAAACCATTCAACCAATAGAATTTATACAGGTTTGGGTTACTATATTAACCTTATCTTTTAGTTTTAACTCTTAGTTAATTAGTTTGACATTTACCATGTCACTTTGTATTTTTATATTATATAGTTAATAAACTTACTATATACATCCAAGCAACCCCCAAGTGGTCCATTAATGATACACCTATCATAATATAAGTCTCTTGTCCGAACCTTAGATTTTTAGGAATTTAATATCAATTAATAATATAATATTGGTTTTAAAAACTCTTTTATGTCAATTTTGACACTATTCAATAGTTGATTTTTGTGAAACTCATAACAGAATTATTACTTCAAACAAAGTCAATTAAATCAATAATAATATGTCATATTATCCTATAAAATTAGTGTAATTCATTAAAAGTCTTAAATTATATTTATTTGGGTATTTATAATACCAATTATTTTAATTTTTCACTATTATGGTAATTACTGCATCATCATTGTGTCATAAATATATTATATTATTTAATGTCTAAAAATTATAAATAAAATATAATTATGTAGAAAATATTATTATCTTTCTAATGAATATTTAAAATTGAATTTATCTTATTTATAACCATATATTAAAAATGTTTTAGTAAATAAAATTTGATTTTAACTCTTTTAACTCTTCTTTGAATTAAATAATAATAAATGTCCTAATGTAATCCAAGTGGAACTAAATGATAATATTTTATTCCTAAGGTTGTTTTTGGTCGAGATACAATTTTCCAATAGAATTAGAACATGTGTTAGGGTAATACTAATTTCATTTTTACCCTTACTTACTCTATTTACTTTTAATCGTGGTAAATAAAAGTAAAAGTTACTATTCACCAAAAATTATTTTTATCTCATTTAACCACATTTTACTTCTTGATATTAACCGTGTCTCTCGGATTTTCGAAATTCCATTCACAGAAGCGGTAAAATTAAGTTTTATGAAAAATTCAGTTTTTTTAACTACCACTTAGTAGTTTCACTATTCATCAAAAATTGATGTTTTTCAGAACAATGCCAAAATTTCACCCTAATATATAATTGATATTACAAATTCAAAAATGATGTCTATTTTAAAAAATTATAAACATTTAAGTTGCATTAATTAATTTTATAATTAATTCCCGCTGTCACAACAAATAGCGTGTTTTTAAGAAACAATATATATCAAAAGATTGACAATTGTTTAGGTCCAATTTCAAAGTGAAATTAATTATAATGGACACCATTGGATAAAATGGTAAAAATATATTCTAATTATACTTTAAAACCACTCAATAATATAATTTATCATTATAAATTATTTTGATTTAAAAAGTTTTTTTAATTAAAATTTAGTAATTTTCACTATTCATCAAAATATAAGTGCTATCCGAAAAGTTCCAAAATTTCACCCTAGGATAAATTAGATATTCTGAATCCAAAAATGAAGTCCATTTTGAGAGATAGAATTTATAAAATTTAAAAAAGTAGGTATTACTATTCATAACGGCTAGTTTGATTGGTTGTGGTGTGTTAGAATCTCGAAGTTGCGTACAATGCACGCCATTGCATTATTCGAAGGGAAACATACCGTGGAATCTTGGGGTGTTACATTCTCCCCTCCTTCAATAAATTGCGTCCTCGCAATTTTTAAAATTGTGCTTGGGAATATAATGGAATGTCCCACATCGGAAAAAGAGTCAATAAAACTATCACTTTAAAAGAAAGAAAGAGAGGTATAAAGGACAACCAAGATAACCCATACTCAGATTCCATGTAGGAAAACATGGATATGGATGATAAACTAAGTGTCAAGTTCTGATGGAGAGGGATAGAAATCATGATCAGGAGAAAGTTAACAATAAGAAAACCACAAACTTGTGTTGGGACAAACGACCATTAGTCTCTTAGTAGGAAAGTAAACAGACAATTTTTTTAAGTTACATTACATAAGGATGAGGAATTTATTTATGATATTGACTAAGAATATAAATATATATACTTAAATTTTAAGTGGAGTTTCATTCTTTAATAAATTTCCACCACTAACTCATTTTTTTAAACGATGAGTATTCAAGAAGACTTGGTCACACTGGAAGAGCTAGAATAAACTTCTATAGAATCACATGATCCATGCAGGATGAACTATATATTTACATTATCTTTAGAGATTAATCAAAACCAAAATGGATAGTACAAATCTAATGATCCCCCAAAAGGATATTCTTTGAGAGAAATAAACACTAATCTTAATTTCCAAAATTAAACCAACAATACCCCAAAGTTAAATAAATACCATTCAATAATCAATTTTCCTTAAAATCCTTTAATATAATCAAAACTAATATTGAAAACCAAAACTTATTAAGAATGTAGTCTTCCATGTTAAATTGTATCTCCAAATGACATTAATTACTCTAAAAGTCACATACTTAAAAGTAATTAACCTAATTATTTCCATAAATAACCAAAATCATTATAAATCCACAATAAAAGCATAGATAAAAATCCATCATTACTCCTCAAATGAAATCCCATACTACTCTATTTTCCTTTGGCATATAGTGTTCTCAACAAAGCGAGAAACTTCCAAAATTACATTTATCACTTAATCACCAAATCATTTTCCAATACTAAGGGTATTCATTTGATAAGACATAAGATCCCAAATAAAATTATTATTGATCAATAAAATCATTTAACTAAAAATAATAGTCACACTAACCAGGGACTTCACGTAGTCCAGTGGTAGGTGATAAATCCCAATCGCACTTTGGTTGTGGGTTCGATTCCCACAGCTTTGTCCGACGCAACGGGTTGTCACACGGTCTACGTGTTGTCCTTTTTCAAAAACTATATTTTATAACATTACCAAAATGAGATAAATTCCTCAAAATAACCATAACATAATTTTACCACAAATGTTATCTCATACCTTGAATTTTCACCCCAAATTATAATAATTTGTAATTGCCTCAAACCCAATGATCATATAAAACCAAATGGTTATTTATAACTATATCCACAAGAGAAAAGATAATTCTTCCATAAATATCATTCTCACATGGAAAACGTTAGGGTTAAAAATACAAGAGAAAATTATTCCAAAGTAAACCCTTCAACAAGGATCACTAATAATTTTTAAACATTTATCCAACCATTTACTTCCACATAGCTTCTTCTCTGACCAAGAAAATATCCTATAGAATATAACATTCAATCGGGTAATGGCCAGGTCCCCTACAATTACGGCAAATGACTGTAAATGGATTCTTGGGACCATTTTTATCTTCTTCCATAGTACTCTTCATTTTTCTTCGGAAATTCTTCACTTTATGTCCTTCCTTCCCGCACGTAAAACATTTCTTTGTCCCATTGAGACACTTTCCTGGGCGTCTCCTTCCACATTTCCTGCATGATGGAAATTGAGGATTTCTTTCTCCATGGTCTCCACTACTGGAGCTCTTATCATTCATTACCTTTCTCTTCTTTGTTGAGTCCAGAAATTGGTTAATATATATATTGTTGATCATATTTTTGGAAAATTGATTTGGCATAAAGATGATATCTTTTACGCCTATCAACATTCTATTTTGTTGCTCATTGCCACCACTGTTCCCACCTTGTACATCATTCTCAATGTCACTATGACTTCCTTGGAATCCAGCCATTGACTAAAATCAGAAAGCATTGTGTGAGTAATAGTAGTCATACAATCATTTAGAGATTAACATGTCACCATATTCTCAATTTGAAACACATTAGGATTAACCAAGGTCATTTACTCTCATCTTATATATATAATACTTTAAATTGGTTTGTAAAGAAAATGTAATTTATCCTAAGCATATCCCCCAGGAGTGTCGTAACCAAGAGTGCAGAAAGGCCTGTTGTCGTGCAACAGTTCCCATTCGAGTCTAGCTCAAAGTGGTGTTTTCGGGTTTTACCCCTAGGTACATCTGTGCCAGATCCGCCTCTACCTGCTGCTATCCAGACAGGGATGTATTGCTCAGAAAACTCACAAAATCTCTACAATACCAAAATTCTAGGAAGTTCTTCTATACTAATCCTCAAAGTTCATCTTAGGTCTACGTGCTCTAATCAGAGTTTATCTAAATCTAGCTTCCAAGGTTTGTACTAAACTTATTCTGATAGCAACTATAACGCCCCGACCCTAGATACCCAGAGTCGGTGCATTATTACAAAACATTGGCATGATCACAAAGGATCAATTCTCGAAAGACCAATTAGTTTAGTAGTCTTGGAAACACTAGATATATTCATAAGTCTTACATTACATCATAAGGTAAAAAAACTACAACAACATCTTGTTTTCATATCCCCTCATACTATCCCTGCAGGTCATTCATAAATTACTTCTTCATAATCCTGGAAAAAATAAAACATTGAAAGGGGTGAGCTCAGATGCTCAGTAAGGATAACATTATAGCAGAAGCTTTCATAGATAAGCATAAACACTTAAGACAGTTTATAACTAAAAAAAAAGCCTTTTAAACTTGAACTTCAGCATAAAATGGCAAAGATAAAATAAAATAATTCCATTTACTTACTCACATGGATATTATACTAGTCAAATGATCACATGCAATATCAATAACCACTTTTATAATGATGGAATTCATAATGCCAGACTATCATAACCACATAGCCAAGGCCTCGTGCCAAGACTATAAATATTATTTTGCCAAGGCCTTGTGCCAATACACTATTTTGTCTCATGAGACCTACCGATGCATCGAGGAGATATACCGGGATCCACCTGTCACTTATTAAGTCCAATGAATTCCTCATATGAACATGTTTAAACATAACATAAACATTCGTATTAAAACTAGCATACGAAATGTCAATACATTGACTACAAACCATGAATGGTATAAAAATAGCACATCCACAGTCAAAAATAACTCATTTGATACAATATGGATGATTGTATTGTATCACATTAACCTCAATCAAGAATAATGAAGTATGTTTGATATAGATGAAAATAATCATCAAAACTATTTGAGAGAAATATCCCCCTTTTTCTTGAAATCATTTAAAGTCACACTATTTTTCAATAAGCCATTTAAAAATACATTTTTGAATCAAAGTGTCCCATACCACTTTGAAACTTTTAGAAGGATTTTTAATTCTAAAACTTTAATTTCTATATAAATAAATCCTTAAAACCATTTTTTAAAACATGGACATTAATGAGCAAGATTTAGAAGAATAAGTCTTTAAAACATTTAAAAATGGTATTTTAGTTAGAGTTTCTAACCAAAAGAGAGACACTTGAATACAAATAATTGAGGTAATCAAAACTTTCTAATATCATGAGAATAAAGGGATTCATGTTATACTATGTCAAAGTACATTATATACACCATATAAAAGTGATTTGGTGTATAACAACAAAGTAGTCTCAATGGAATGTAAATTGAGATGAAATATCTCATAAAGGCCGTATCCTTAGATTAAGGATAAATCAATGACCTAGTTATTTGAGACAAATATAAATACAATAAATATGATTGGATATTAAGTGTAAAACAATCAAGGGACATTCACACATATTCTAGTAAAAACAACACCAATGAATTGGATGTTTATCTCAACAAATCGAGATTGAGTAAAAATTACTCTTATCAAGTACATACCGATGACTTGAGAATTTATCAATGGATTGATTATGTATATAAAAATTATATCCATAGAAAGGGGAGTGGAAATTATGACATAATCAAATGAATAGTTATTCCACACATAATCTTGGAGTAAAATAATCAATGAAGTATGTGTAAAGCCGAATGAGTGGAAATTGAAATTTCAAATTCCCTTATTGATTTGGTAACATAAAAAACATACACACATGAAAGAAGGATCATACAATGATGATGTAAATATACATGAATTAAAATATATTACACAATGAATAAAAACATGGGCAGTACACACACCACATGTAATGAATAAGTGGTGAACAATGGAAATCTCACTGAATTAAAAGTGAGATAAGAAACCCCTTACCTTGTACTTTTCCTTGGTTGGGGGTAGGTTAACCTCCTGTATAATGTTGAAATAATTTTTTTTAAATTATTCATGAATCATATACATTAATATGATATCATATATGATCTTTTAACATTGCTTTGTTAATAATATCTTAGAATTATCGTCATTTCGGGTGTTAATTTACTCGTTTTCTTTTATATATTTTGTTACATAAGCCATGTTTTTCATGGATAGGTTGTATATTATTCATATCCAGAATGATATAAAGTTCTTAAACATTATTTTTAAATCATCAAATGATAATTATACTTGAATGGATATGATGGATAATGAATCTCATCACGTTCGTGGAGACGGTAGTCCGTACGTACGTACGAGCGACAATATCATTTTTTTGATATTAAAATAATATATAATTGGATGGTATATCATATATACAGAATCATTATCATGTTATATTTATTATTTAAATGAGTTACACATCATTATTATACCCACCCAAATAATAATATATTGAATAACAATTACACCACGACGTGGGGACGGTAAGCTGTACGTACGCACGTATGGTGACATGTTATTCAAATGGTGGATAGAATACTGAATATGGTTGTACCATATTTATAATAACATCACAGTATATATAAGATAATGGAGTTATTTTTTTATAATGGTAATAACAAAGAAAGAAGAAGTGGAAGAATAAAGGAACTTGAAAAGGGGTGGTGAAAACATTTCCTCTTCTTCGGGTTCTTCCTTTTGATTTGATCAAAAGGGCTCCTTAGGTTGGATTTATGATCAAACTAAGGCCTCTAGGTTGTAGTGAGGGAAGTTGAGAGAGTATTTGGGCAGGGGTTGCCAGAACCAAAAGGCTTTGAAGGTGTGAAGAAATGATAAGGAGGAGTGCCCTTTTATAAGAGGGGTGAGGGACACCTTTGGAAAAGCTAGAAATATTAATTTATAATAAATTCATATTCGGTTTCTAATGGATAAAAATTTTATTATTCAAAGGTTAAGGTGGGTATAGGTAGAAAAACATTCAACCAATAGAATTTAGACAGGTTTGGGTTACTATATTAACCTTATCTTTTAGTTTTAACTCTTAGTTAGTTAGTTTGATATTTACCATGTCACTTTGTATTTTTATATTATATAGTTAATAAACATACTATATACATCCAAGAGACCCCCAAGTGGTCCATTAATTATATAACTATCATGATATAAGTCTCTTGGCTGATCCTTAGATTTTTAGGAATTTAATATCAATTAATAATATAATATTTGTTTAAAACAATCTTTTATGTCCATTTTGACACTATTCAATAGTTGATTTTTTTGAAACTCATAACAGAATGATTACTTCTAACAATGTCAATTAAATCAATCCTATTATTTCATATTATCCTAGAAAATTAGTTTAATTCATTAAAAGTATTAAATTATATTTATTTGGGTATTTATAATATCAATTATTTTAATTTTTCACTATTATGGTAATTACTGCATCATCATTGAGTCATAAATATGTTAAATTATTTAATGTCTAAAAATTATAAATAAAATATAATTATTTAGGAAATATTATTATCTTTCTAATGAATATTTACAATCAAATTTATCTTATGTATAACCCTATATTAATAATGTTTTAGTAAATAAACTTTGATTTTAACTCTTTTAACTCTTCTTTGAATTAAATAATAATAAATGTCCTAATGTAATCCAAGTGGAACTAAATGATAATATTTTATTCCTAAGGTTTTTTCTGGTTGAGATACACTTGTCCAATAGAATTAGGACATGTGTTAGGGTAATATTAATATCATTTCACCCTTAATTACCCTATTTACTTTTAACCGTGGTAAATAAAAGTAAAAGTTACTATTCACCAAAAATAATTTAATCTCATTGAACCACATTTTACTTATTGATATTAACCGTGTCTCTCGGATTTTCAAAATTCCATTCACAGAAGCGGTAAAATTAAGTTTTATGAAAAATTCATTTTTTTTAACTACCACTTAGTAGTTTCACTATTCATCAAAAATTGAAGTTTTTCAGAACAATGCCAAAATTTCACCCTAAGGTATAATTGATATTCTGAATTCAAAAATGATGTCTATTTTACAAAATTATAAACATATAAGTTACATTAATTAATTTTATAATTAATTCCCACTGTCACAACAAATAGCATGTTTTTAAGAAACAATATATATCAAAAGATTGACAATTGTTTAGGTCCAATTTCAAAGTGAAATTAATTATAATGAACACCATTGGATAAAATGGTAAAAATATATTCTAATTATACTTTAAAACCACTCAATAATATAATTTATCATTTAAAATTATTTTGATTTAAAAAGTTGTTTTTAAATAAAATTTAGTAATTTTCACTATTCATCAAAATATAAGTGTTATCCGAAAAGTTCCAAAATTTCACACTAGGATAAATTCGATATTCCGAATACAAAAATGAAGTCCATTTTGAGAGATAAAATTTATAAAATTTCAAAAAGTAGGTATTACTATACATAACGGCTAGTTTGATTGGTTGTGGTGTGTTAGAATCTCGAAGTTGCGTACAATGCACGCCATTGCATTATTCGAAGGGAAACGTACCATGGAATCTTGGGGTGTTACAAATCGCAAATAAACAAAAACAATATGTTTAAAATAATAAGAGTTTTGGCTTAGGCAATCGAAAAATTAAAATTGCGTAAAGTCATAACGGTGAGCATTATATCGGTGTGGTCAACCAATCTGCACGGTCTATCTATCAGTAAAGATACTCTACCGATGAGGATTCATAACAGTGAGGATTTTACTATTGGTGAGGACTTCTAACAGTGAGGATTTCTAACGGTACAGTTTCTCTATCAGTGAGGTGTACCTAATGGTGAAAAAATCTAACAATGAAGTCTCTCTAATAGTAGGATCTGGCTAACGATGAGGTCGGCTAACGGTGAGGATTTCTCTTATTCACAGTTAATCAATCCAAGTTCATGAATAATGAAGCCTAGACTTTATGAACTGAAGGTGTTGGTGAAAATATCATCCAACTGAAGTTCAGTGCATATAAATTCAAGAGTAATATCACCTTTTTGGTAATGATATCTTAAAAAGTGGTGCCTGACATTAATGTGTTTGGTCCTAGAGTGAGATATAGGGTTCTTAGAGATATTAATCGCACTAGTGTTTCCACAATTGATAGATACATGTCTAAATTGATAACCATAGTCCAGAAATGTGTGTTTCATCCACAGAATCTGTGCACAACAACTACAAGTAGCAATATATTCTACTTCAGCAGTAGATAATGCAACAGAGTTCTTGTTTTTACTACACCATGATACTAGGGACTTACCAAGAATGTGACATGTTCCAGAAGATCTCTTTCTATCTAACTTGCATCCAGCAAATTCAGAATCTAAATAACTTATTAATTCAAATGATTTTCCTTTTGGATTAAATAATCCCAAATTCGTAGTATGTTTAAGATACTTAAAAATTATTTTAACATCAAGCAAGTGTGACTCTTTTGGATTAACTTGAAATCTAGAACACATGCATACACTAAACATAATGTCTGGTCGACTAGCAGTAAGATAGAGAAGACTCCCTATCATACCTCTGCAATTGGTTTGATCTACCGGTTTCCTAGTTTCATCAACATCCAATTTACATGTGGTACTCATTGGTGTGTCATTACCTTAACTTCTATCCTGACCAAAACGTTTTAAAAGATCCTTTCTATACTTGATTTGATTTAAGATAATACCATTTTCCTTTTGAAAAACTTTAAATCCAAGAAAGTATTTATGTTCTCCCATTAAACTCATTTCAAATTCATTTTTCATACTTTTTGAAAAGTCTATACATAGATAATTATTAGAAGATCCCAAAATAATATCATCTACATAGATTTGTACTATCAAAACATCATTTGAAATTATTTTGATAAATGAGGTTGGGTTAGAAATTCCTTTTGTAAATCCTTTTGATATAAGGAAACTACTAAGTCTATCATACCAAGCTCGTGGAGCTTGTTTTATACCATAAAAATATTTAAGAAGTTTAAAAACTCTATTTGGAAGATGAGGATTTTTAAATCCAGTTGGTTGTTCAACAAAAACATTTTCAATTATAAACCCATTTAGAAATGCACTTTTGACATCCATTTTATATAACATGAAATTCAGATGGGAAACATAGGCAAGTAAGATCCTAATAGCTTCTAATCTAGCAATAGGTGCAAAGGTTTCCTCATAGTCTATACCTGCTTCTTAACTATAACCATGAGAAACTAGCCTAGCTTTGTTTCTTACTATATTTCCAGAATCATCAACTTTGTTTCTAAAAACCCATTTGGTGCCTATGGTCAAAGTCTCCTTAGGTCTGTCAACTACTTCCCGGACTTTGTTTCGTTCAAATTGATTTAACTCTTCTTGCATAGAAATTACCCAGAATTCATCGTTGATTACATCATTGATATTTTTATGTTTAAGATTTGAAATAAAATCTTGATGTTCAACCTGATTTCTTAGAGAATCTCTAGTTTGGGTTCCTCTAGCAAAATCTCCTACAACAACATCCAAAGGATTGTTCTTTAGAATCCTAGTTGGTCTGGTCAAGGTAGGACTAGAAAAATCAGGTTCTTCTGTGGGTTTGGTTCCAATAGAATTGGGTTTTGGAAATTTTCAAGAATTGCTTGGATTCACAGAAGGTCCACTGTTTTTGTCATTAAGGTCCAAAACAGAGAGGTCTTCTTCAAGATTTTCAAGAGTGGTTTTAAGCTCATGTGGATTAGTCTCATCAAACGTGATATGAACTGATTCTTCTACACATTTAGTCCTTTTATTAAAGACACTATAAGATTTACTTGATATGTAATAACCTAGAAATATTCCCTTATCACTTTTAGAATCAAATTTATCCAGATAATCCTTTGTATTAAGAATAAAAACTTTGCAACCAAAAACTCTGAAGTAACTAACTTTTGGTTTCCTATTATTCCATAACTCATAAGGGGTATTTTTAAGAACAAGTCTAATTAAGACTCTATTAATAACGTAACAAGCTGTATTTATAGCTTCTACCTAGAAATAAACAGCTAGGGTATACTCATTTAGCTTAGTTATATAAATTTCTTGAAGGGTTCTATTCCTCCTTTCAACTACTCCATTCTATTGAGGTGTCCTAGGGGAATACAAGTTATGATTGTAGCCGCTATGTGTGCGATAGGTTTCAAAATCTTGATTCTCAAACTCACAACCATGATCACTTCTCAAGGTCTTAATCTTAAGTCCACTAAGGTTCTTTACGGACTTGGAGTATTTAATAAAGTAAGAACAAGATTTACTTTTGTGAGCATGAAAGTATACCCAAGTATATCTAGAAAATTCATCTACCAAGACATAAAAATAGTGCTTCCCATTCAATCTAAAAATCCTAGATGGTCCAATCAAATCCAAGTGAACCAACTCTAGAGGTTGAGAAGTCGAAACTTCTTTATTCAATTTTAATGAAACTTTATGTTGCTTTACCTTCTGATAGGGAGTACAAACATTGTATTTTGGGAATTATAGTTGAGGTAGGTCTCTAACTAAATTCTTCTTAGTCAATTTCATAAGAGAATGAACATTGCAGTGTCCTAATATTCTGTTCCATATCCAAGAATCTTTGTGAAAAGCATTTAAACAAGTAATATTTTGTTCAGCTAAAGAGTTCAAATCTACGACAAAAAAAATTTCATTTATTAAAGTAGAAAATACTAAAACATTTTTGGAGTTAAAAACATTACAAGGGTCATTTTCATACTTAACATTGAAACCATCATCACATAACTGAGAAATACTTATCAGATTATATTTAAGTCCATCAACAAATAAAACTTTAGAAATTAAAACTGAATCAGTGTTACCAATATGGCCTTGGCCGATGATCGTTCCTTTAGAGTTATCACCAAAGGTGACATGGCCTCCATCAACCTTTATTAAGATTTTAAAGCATTAGTAATCTCTAGAAATTTGCCTTGAACATCCACTGTCCAAGTACCATGTTTTCCTACAGGAGTCTTTAAATGGGTTTCCTACAAAATAGATTTAAACAGAGAATGATTTTGGTACCCAGATTATCTTGGGTCCAGAGAGCTTAGAAAGCAACACTTTAGGTACCCATATTTGTATTATGGGTCTCATATAATCAACAGATTGAACAGATTTTGAAAGATAGAATCTATTTGATCTATAAAAATGTGAGTAACTAGTTGAAGAATATGAATTTCTAGAACTAGAACTAGCAGAACTTTGTCTAGATTTAAGAATAAATCTAGTTTTAGTGATCTGTCACATTCTTGGATAATAGCCTAATCCAGTAGTATACTTTGGTGAAACTTTCTTACCTAACATTTGAGTAAGTGTATCTTTTCCCTTTGTGAACTTTTCTAAGTCCTTTCTCAATTGCTCATTAGACATTTTTAGTTGAGTATTTTCCATTAACAGTTGAGAATTATTTTCCTTTTCTATATTAAAGGCAGATTTAACATTGGCAGTGATAGCATGATGTTTCTTCAATGAATTATATTTGTCCTTAAGTTCATTACATGTTTCTTCTATCATGTTACAATATTCTAACAGTTCCTCAGTAGACAAGTTTTCAGATTCAGAATCAGAATCAAAATCAACTCTAGAATGGTATGAATTTAAAGCAGGAGGGTCCAGTGTTACCTCAGAGGTGTCTGTCATAAAACACATGTTAGCATGATTCTTTTCAGAGTCATCAGCTTCTAATTCAGTTGTGCTGTCTTCTGAATCACTCCAGGTTTCTTTCATGGATTTCTTGTACTTCTTTTCCTTATAATAATATTTATTTTTGAATTTTAACTTCGTACAACCATCCTTGATGCGTCCTTTCCTCTTACATTAATAGCAGACTATATCATCTTCCTTATCACATTTCTTCCAATCCTTCTTCTACTTACCTTGTTGATCATACTTACACTTGTAGTTTGGTTTTATGAAAAACTCTTCTTCCTATAGAACTTCTTAAATCTCCTAACTATTTGAGCCACTTCTTCATCACTGTCTGAATCCGAATCTTCACTGGTTGAAATTTCAGTAGTAACATTTATTTTCTCATTGTCTTTTCTCTTTGAAGCAGTAGAATTGAATGCCACAGATTTTCTCTTGGTTTCATCATCATCTTATTTGTTCACCTTCAGTTCTTCTTCATACATCATTAATTTACCAATCAACTCCTTAACAGGTAGCTTGATGATGTCACATGACTGTTAGATAGACACAAAAGTGCCTCTCCATCTGTCTCAAAAACATCTCAATATTCTCATGATCTGCTCCTTCTCTGGAACAACTTTTCCCAGTGAACTCATGGTGTTGACAATCTCATTAAACCTGAGGTACATGTCATAAATGTGTTCATTAGTTCTCAACTTAAAATTATCATATTTAACAGTATAAGTATTCAATATCATTTCCTTCACGTTGGTTGTTCCTTCATGAGAAACAGCCAAGGTGTCCTAGATTTCATGAGCTGTTTTACATGCAGAAATTCGGTTAAATTCTTCATCTCCAAAAGAGCAATAAAGGGAATTCATTGATTTACAGTTATTGTTATAGTCAGACTTTGTAGCATCATCCCAGGTAGATCTAGTAGTTTTTGGGATCTCATATTCTGATTCTATAGCAGAACAAATATCAAAACCAATACTTTCTAAATAAATTTTCATTTTAATTTTCTATAGAGCATAATTCACACCATTAAAGAAGGGTGGCCTATTAGTAGCACCACCTTCTAGTCTATTTTCTATAACTAGATTTTTAAAAAATATATTAAAGAGATAAAATTTAAAACTAACAGATCTTTAAGATCTTTAAGATAAAACTAAAATCACAGTTTAAAAAATAGAGGGGTTGAAAACTTTTTATAAATAAAAACCTTCCTTTGATACCAAATTTTGGTCGGAGTGGATACTCAAGAGGGGGGTGAATTGAGTTCCAATTAAAAATTTCTGTTAAAAACTTTAGGATTAAAATCCCCCAAATTACATATAAGTTAAACAGTAGTGAATTTTTAAAGGTTATGAATTTTCAATTAGCTTCTCAAATATTGATTACTTCTCAGTCAATTTAATCTGAAGAATAATTTGACTTTTGAAACTAAGATACTGTCTTACAATAATTAAAAACACTTTCTAATTTAAATATCAGAGTTACTTAAAAACAAACTTGAATTTAAAGTACTTAGCAGTTTAATATAAAATATAGTTTGAAATAACTCAGCAAAGTTAACCAAGAGGTTCAATCTCAAGATGAGATTTAGTCCTCTCAAACAGTTTATATAAACTTTTGATCCACACCCTGGATTAGGGGTAAACACCAGTACAAATACTATCCATTTCCTAAGACCTCTACCATAGTTCTTCATGGAAAAAAAAATAGCACAAAGGCTATCCAGGTCACACTCGACCTCTACCACAATTCACAGTGGGGGTATGAAAGTGTTTAGAAAGTTTGAGCGAGTATTTAGAAATCCTTATGTTATGCTCAAGAGACTATGTGTGTTTGAGAGAAACAGAGACATGCAAACAATACTCAAAATGTATGTAAATAAATCACAAAATAGTGAATAATATTTGAGATGAGTTTAGAATACTCTGTGTGATAGTAATGAAGATCTGGACTCCTTCTGGTTTGAGCAGATGTGGTTTTTGAGTCCTTCTGGGATTTTTTGAGAAAATAGAGTGTCGTGGTTTCTCTTCTACAATCCTTCATGAATGAGGTTTGCTTGAGGTTACAGTAGAATATGCTGCTCATCACTTTGCCTTGACTTCCAGTAAAAGTTCTTTTTTTGGCTTGGGCGTACCTTTGTGTATCAGCCTTTCACCACCATGTCTCCACTTTTTAACCCACACTTATATGAGCTCCCTTTTTCTTTCTTCTTATAGCACATGTGGTCCAACAAAGAGGATGATTTCCTCTGTAGGTATGAGGTACGGTTCCCTGACATTCAGCAAAAAACATTTGATTAATAACAGATTCAATAAAAGCATAAATATGACATTTGTTAGATAAAAAAAGGATAAGTAGAGTTAAAGAAACGGTGACTGTTATTCATCAGTATCTCATTGTATCAGTGTGCTTGCAATAGTGGAATTATGTCTGTAGCTCTGTTGTTGCATCGATATCTGTCACTCTGTGTAGCAGTATTCTTTGTGTATAAGTAGAAGTTGTTGTGGTAGCTTCCTTGCATCAGTAGCTTCATTAATCTGCAGCTTCTCGGAATTGGTAGCTAGGATGTGTCAGTAGCACTGTCCATTGGTAACTGTCTTGTACCAGTAGTTGTTTTATATCGGTGACTCGGTCTTTTTGTATCAGCAGGATTGTACCAGTATCTTTCTGTCAGTAGCTCTGTCTATATCGGTAACTTTCTTGTACCGATAGCTCTTGCTATAAAAAGCATATTTTCTATATCAGTAGACTTAGTGTTTTGGTAGCTCTATACCAGTGACCTTGTGTCACAGAACACTTACTCTAATGGTAACCTTTGACTATCGGTAGCTAACTGTACCGGTGACCTTTGCATATCGGTGATCTTTTTAATGGTAGGCATGAAGACTTGGTCTATTAGTGACCTAATCACTTAACATTTATCTATTCTATGCAAGTTATTTTCAGATTAAGTTATAACCTTTATGAACACAGATGAACATTGGAAAAACATATTCCAATGATTATTTTGATATATTTATTAACTCAATATCATTATGAGATTATTATTAATAGATGAATAGATATTATTTGATATTATCAAAACACATTAAATCATAATTGGGATTATCAAAATAGGTGAGGTCAACAACCACTATACTTAGTGGGATACAAGAAAGTGTGGAAAGATTGGTGTGAGGATTTAGTATCATCCTGTTCAGCACAGAAGTTAGTGTTTGTGTAAATTATACAGAGTACACACAATGCTCAAAAAAGTAATTAATGAATCACTTAGAGATAGTATATGAGAGTTTAGAATGCTCTAGTGATAAGTATTGTAGCTTTGGACTCCTTCGATTCAGCAGAAAAGCTTCCAAGTCATTCTCTAGTTCTTGTGTAGAAACTTAGAGTGTCGTGGTTCTCCTTATTTCACTTCTAGTGTAAGTGTTTAGCTTGAGTATGAGTAAATGTTATATCCCTTGATCTTCTTCTTTGAATTTCTATTATTGATGAGTATGAGAGTTCTTCGGGTGTTCTTCTTTTTATGTATGTGTTTTCATGGAGGAATTCCCTTTTTCCCTCTCTTTCTTGTGTTGTCTCCCTCGTTTTTACTACAGCTCGATCTTCCTTATATTCCACAAGCTCCGACAATGGGAATGATTAACTTTTCATAGGTACAAGGTATGGTCCCCTGACATGCCAACAACTAACATTAAAGTTCAATAATTTCATTAATAACGTCAAATATGATCGTTGGAATTAAATATGAGTGAATAGAAATTCAAATTGTTTTTATGACTATCGTTGAGTCATGAGATCGTTGAGTCATTTTGAATCTGCATCGATTTAGGTAGATCATGATCATCATTATCATTAGGTTCCATCGGTGAGACCGTTGCCATTGGTGCGACAGTTCTTCATCAGCGCGACTGTTCATCATCGGTGTGACCGTTCATCATCAGTGCGACCGTTCATCATCAGTGTGACCGTTCATCATCGGTGCGACCGTTCATCATCGGTGTGACAATTGATCATCAGTGCGACCATTTATCATCGGTGTGACTGTTCATCATCAGTGCGACCGTTCGTCATCAGTGCGACCATTCATCATCAGTGCGACCGTTCATCATCGATGACTCAGGAAAATAGCTAACGATGAGTCAAAACATGGAATTTTTACAAAGTGTATGTTTAGTCTAGAATACTTCTAGTTCCACATTAAAACATAAATTAACATCTATAAAACTATGTAGACATGATTTAAACATATATAAACACATTTAGAACAATTTGAACAAATGAATAAATTGTCATAAATAAAACAATGATTTGGGATTATTAAAATAACCATCTCACAGAGAGTTCAACAATGTCCCCCTTTTTGATAATCACAAATCAATATTATAAATGAAGAGAGAAGATAGTATGTCATCCAGTATGCTCCCCCTATATATATAAAAAATATTCCAAAATATATGACAAGGTTAGAATAACATAATTCATTCTCCCCATATGATATAAATCAGATAATACGATTCGTTCTCCCCCTTTCATCATTTCTACCACTTAGATATATAGTCATCATTTCTCCCCCTTTGTATATGCATGCATGTAGTAAACAGTGAAACATGGGATCATAGCGCATATTAAAATTCAGTTCACCCCATATGCATATTCATGATTTCTCCCCCTTGGGGATTATAAAAAAGAATAGAGAAGGAAGATAATAAAGAAGAAGATTCCACAGAAATAATATTTGAAAAAGAGTACAAGAACCAGATACAAAGTTATAAAGGACAAGAGACAGACACCCTATCAAAAATGGACAGACCCAGCTATTTCATTGGGTGAAATGAAGATTTTTCTTTAGGAAGTTGGATGAATAGATGGTCCAGAAGGAGGCTTTATAGAAGGTTGATCTGGTCGGATGGAGAGAGGAGGTAGGACAGCTCTAGCTTGATGAATAGTGGGTTCCAAAGTCACTTGCTGAGGAGAAGCATATCTTTCTAAAGATTGATGTTGAATGATTGGACAAATATTTGATAGAGCTTGAGAGATAGATAACTGACCAAGAGAAACATCCGATGGATTAAGAGGCTTAGCAGTAGGAAAAATAATGGCCTTCGCTTGTACATGAAGGTAAGGTTTGAGAAAATTGATAAAATCTTTAATTACTTATCCACCATACTTTATAGTCTTTTCAAAGTCATCATTGTTCTTCATGAAACTTCCCAAAGTAGGAGTAAAATCCTTCAGCTACTGAACTTGAGCCTTAAAATATTGAGTAACCGGAGGAAGGCTCAAATTTTCAACCAAAACCATGAACCGATGGTTCAACTCATGCTTGGTATAAATCTTAGAGAAGTAATGATCCACATTCTCTTTAATCTCTTTTTGAGACTTGGTAGCATCGACTGAATACAAATGCACCATTTTGTGAATATGATCACTGTGCTCTTTCAACTTTTTCAGAGAATCTAAATCCAAATTCTTTCTTAGAGCTCCCAGCTCTTCCTTAATAATATCCTTTAATGAATTAATCTCATGACCAGTAATCTTGGTCACCTTTGAAGAACTAGCCTGAGAAACGACTTGGGTGATCTCATCATTAAAATTTCTCAAGTCTCCCTTCTTCAGATGTTTTATCAGATTTCTTAACACTTCCATCATACCAGATATGGTTGTTCTAGACTATCCAGATAGAGAGACCAGATTACTACCTAAATCCGTGAGTGTTTGATTCAAAGAGGTAATGAACCTTCCAAGAAATTCACTAGTACTGTACAGGTTTGGCTTGATATAGTTTACCACTCATTGAGCCAAATTATCCATAGAATATTCAGATAAAGACATAGGGGAAGGAGTAGAAACATGAGATAACTCATCTTTAATTGTCTCTCAAACTGATTGGATAAAATCAACCTTAAATCTGTCAAAATTAGATTGATCAACTGCAGGACCAGGTCTATCTTGAGACACTGAAGGATCAGGTCGGGATTGAGAACTGGAAGGACCAGTTCTGACCTCTTCTCTTTGCATAAACTCAGCAACTAATTGAACTTTAACAGAATCACTTACTCCTGTAATATCCACTTTTACTTCTTCTTCCTCTGGATAATATAAACCCAAAAATACAAGACCTGGGTGTTCTTCCCATGCAGCTTGGCATGAACGATACAAGGGTTTCACAAACCTAGCTCTTCCAGAATGTTCCAGAGAGACTACTTCATCCACATCAATTTCTAACTGTTCTGTCATCTCAGCCTCAGGGACATTTTCTTGCTCATTTGGTTGGGGTTGAGGATCATCTTGGATCACATTTGTTCCTTCTATAGGTCAAGCATCAGCATTATCAACATCACTACTATCACCATCACTACTACTACCATCACTATCACCATAAACATCAGCATCATCCTCGTCACCATTATTAACTTCATCATCATCATTATTAACTAATTTCTCACTTGAACTATCTGTACTCCCAGATTCATACTACTCAGGGTTTGATTCTTTAGTCTCAGCTTATTCTTCATCATCACCTAAAAGAGGTTCAATCTCAAGTAATTTGAGAGGTGGACTAGCTAGTCCAAATTCCATTTTTCTCTTCATCGGGCTAACTATATCAGGATCACTCCTCTAATCAGGAGATGATTCAGCATCCTTTTTGGCACTCAAATTGTCATCAGATTCTTCTTCCTCTGTTCCTTTCTTACTGGACTCACCAGTTTCCTTAGGAACTTCTGCTTCCTCTTCTTCATCAGAATAAACCATTTCCTCACTAGGTTTCAAACTGGGATCTCTCATCCCCTTTAGTCTCTTAGGATGATCATTAGGATTGAAGGAGTCATACAACTTCTCCTCATCAGCAACCCAAGCCTTCTTCCATAGGTTCCAGTTGATTTTCATCCTCTTACATATATCCTTGTTAATACAGAATCTACTAAATTATATGCACTCATCTCCATCATCAACACATCCGAAGAATTTCAGCATGGTAGAGATTTTCTTATAATAAAACAAAGTTGTAGCTTTCTTTGATGGCTTTATCATCTCAGCAATATGCTCAGAAAAATATCTACACAGGTTGGTCTTTTCACCATTCAACAAAAGGAATAACAGAAAGGTATCCTGATACTTTACTGAAGAAAACTCACCTTTTCTTAGACAGACTTGGTTCTGAATAAATTTAAACAAAATTCTACTCTCACCATCCAATTCTGCGGCAGATATTCTTCTCGATTCAAACATACCAGTAAACATTTCCAGAGCTATCTCATAAGAAAATTAATCAGTTTTAGGAAGGTATTACTAGTGTAATCCCCGTATCTTCCATTTTGAGGAACTCCCAGACATTCATCCCACTACTTTGATGAAAAAGTAATCTTTTTCCCTTTAACTATTGAAGACAGTCTTGTAGCTTCTGCTCCATCCAACACTATACTTAAGTTTAAATAGAACTCATGCACCAGCTTTGGGTAATAGATTGGGTTATTATCACAGAACTAGTTATTCCAACCTTGCATTTCCAACACATTCAACAGAGCAGACTTACTGGATAATACCCATTCTAAACAAACATCTTTTTCAGCAGTAAATACCGGTTTTTCCAGCTCTAGGTATATTGACCTTTGTTTCATGCTGCTAGATTCTCCATGAGTACATTTTATAGGAGAGGAACCTTCAGATTCCTTGCTTTGTCTCTTTTGATTGGCCATTTGGAGGTTTGAGAAGATTGATCGTTTATAATGGTTCGAAAGGTTCAGAAGGTTTGGGATTCGAAAAAGAAGAGAGAGTTCAGCGAGAGATGGAAGGTCAACGATCATTTAGAAATAGACACGGGTAATTATTTTTATCATCTAGGGTTACGATAATAATAAACAATAATAACGATTTAGTAAAACAATGTCGTTTTGATAAACACTAACAGTTTCACTAACTGTACAACTCAATCGGTAGCACAGATCAGTTTCATTGATCTATTTCACAGATCAGTTACACAGATCGGTTTCACAGATCAGTTTCACAGATCGGTTTCACAGATCGGTTTCACAGATCGGTTTCATAGATCAGTTTCACAGATCGATCAGACCTAACTCTTGTTTAATAAATTCTAACCTTTCAGAACATAAAGGCTTAGTGAAAATACTAGCTAACTGATGTTTAGAGTCAATAAATTCTAGAGAAATATCACTCTTTTGATAATGATCTCTCAAGAAGTGATGTCTGAAATCAATGTTCTTAGTCCTAGAGTGAGACACAAGATTTTTAGAAATACAAATTTCACTAGTGTTATCACAATTAATTGAAACATTCTCAAAAATAGATCCATAGTTTAAAAGAGTGTGTTTCATCCACAAAATTTGTGCACAGCAACTACCAGCAGCAATGTATTCTGCTTCGACAGTGCACAAGGCTACAGAATTTTGATTCTTACTACACCATGACACTAAGGACTTACCCAGAAAATGACATGTTCTAGATGTTCTTTTTCTATCCAACTCGCAGCCAGCAAAGTCAGCATCTGAACATTCATTAATTCAAAATATTTTCCTTTTGGGTAAAACAAACCTAAATTTATAGTGTGTTTAAGATACTTAAAAATTATTTTAACACCAATTAAATGAGATTCTTTTGGATTATCTTGAAATCTTTCACACATATATACACTCAACATAATATCTGGTCGACTAGAATTAAGGTAAAGTATGCTTCCAATGATACCTCTATAATTGGTTGATCAACTAGTTTCCCAGTTTCACCATCATCCAGCTTACAGGTGGTACTCAGAGGTGTGTCACTTCCATTATTACTATCCAAACCAAAACGTTTTAAAAGATCATTTTTATATTTACTTTGATTTATAATAATACCATCCTTCTTTTGAAAAATTTGAAATCTAAGAAAATACTTGAGTTCTCCAATTAAACTCATTTTAAATTTATTTTGCATAATCTTTGAAAAATCAGTACATAAAGAATGTTTGGAAGATCCAAAAAGAATATCATCAACATAGATTTGGATAATCAAAATATCTTTCGAAATTATTTAAAAAAATAAAGTGGGATCAGTAATTCCTTTAGTAAAACCTTTTGAAATAAGAAAATTTGTACGCCCATCATACCAAGATCTTGGAGCCTATTTTAAACCATACAAAGCTTTATAAAGTTTAAAAAAATGATTTTGGAAATGGGGATTTGTAAATCCATGTGGTTGTTTGAAAAAACATTTTTCAATTATAAACCCATTTAGAAATGAACTTTCAACATCCATTTGATATAACATGAAATTCAGATGGGTGGCATAGGCAAGTAAGATCCTAATGGATTCTAATCTAGAAATAGGTGCAAAGGTTTCTTCATAGTCTATTCCTTCTTCTTGACTATATCCTTGTGCAACTAACCTAGCTTTGTTTCTAACTACATTTCCTGATTCATCAACCTTATTTCTAAAAACCCATTTAGTGCCTATGGTCAAGGTTTCCATAGGTCTTTCTACTAATTCCCAAACTTTGTTTCTTTCAAATTTATTTAACTCTTCTTGCATATCCATTACCCAAAATTCATCATTTATTTCATCATTGATATTTTTAGGATTAACTATGAAAGAAAGGATTGATGTTCAACCTAATTTATGAGAGAATCTCTAGTCTATGTTCCTTTATCAAGATTACCAACAACAGCATCTAAAAGATGATTCTTTAGAATCCTAGTTGATCTAGTAAAGATAGGACTAGATATTTCAGGTTCTGCTCTAGGTTTGGGTTCATTAGGAGTAGATTATGAAATATTTCCAGAACCTGTTGTCTTTACAACAATTCATTGATTCTATCATTATGGTTTAGAAAAGAAAAATCCACTTCATGATTTTCAAGAGAAGGTTTAGGTTCATGTGGATCAGTTTCATCAAATTTGATGTGAACCAATTCTTCCACACACTTGGTTCCCTTATTGAAAACCTTATAGGCTTTTCTAGTTATAGAATATCCTAAAAATATTCCTTCATCACTTTTAGAGGTAGAATTTTCAAGATTATCCTTTGTATTAAGAATAAAAACCTTGCAGCCAAAAACACTGAAGTAATTAACCTTAGGTTTCCTATTATTCCACAGTTCATAAGGGGTATTCTTAAGAACATGTATATTCAATACTCTATTGATAATATAACAAGATGTATTCACAGCCTCAGCTCAAAAATAAATAGGTAGGTCATACTCATTGAGCATAGTTCTTTCAATTTCTTGAAGGGTTCTATTTATTATTTCTACTACACCATTCTGCTGAGGTGTCCTAGGGGCAGAAAAGTTGTGACTATAGCCATTGTGTGAGCAATAAGACTCAAAATCATGATTTTCAAACTCACAGCCATGATCACTTCTTAGGGTTTTAATCTTAAGTCCACTAAGGTTCTCTACATAGTTGGAGTATTTGAAAAAATAAGAACAAGCTTCACTTTTGTGAGCTAAGAAGTATACCCAAGTATATCTAGAAAATTAATCTACTAGAACATAGACATTGTGCTTACCATTTAAGCTAGACACTCTAGAAGGCCTAAACAAGTCCATGTGAACCAACTCGAGAGGTTGAGAAGTTGAAACTTCTTTCTTTGACTAGAAAGAAACTTTATGTTGCTTTCCCTTCTGACTGGGATTACAAACTTTGTCTGATGGGAATTCAAGTTTGGGTAGGTCTCTTACTAAGTTCTTCCTACTCAGTTTTTTGAGTGAATAAATGTTGTAATGTCCTAATCTTCTGTTCCACAACAAAGATTCTTTATGAAAATCATTTAAACAAGCAACATTTTTTTAGCTAAACAATTTAAATCAACAGCATAAACATTTTCATTTTTCAAGGAATAAAATACTAAAACATTTTTAGAGTTAAAAACATTAAAAGAATCATTTTCAAATTTAACATTGAAACCATCATCACATAACTGGGAAATACTAAATAGATTATATTTAAGTCCATCAACAAATAAAACTTTAGAAATTAAAACTAAATCAGTGTTACCAATATGGCCTAGGGAGGTTATCTTTCCATTAGAGTTATCACCAAAGGTGACATGGCCTCCATCAACATTGATTATACTCTTAAAGCATGAGTATTCCCCAGTAATATGCATTTAACATCCACTATCCATGTACCATATCTTTTTATGAGAACTCTTTAAGAAAGTTTCTTATAAAACAGATTTAGATGGAAAATGATTTTGGTACCCAGATTTTCTTGGGTCAAGATAGGTTAGCAAGCCAAGCATTAGGTACCCAAATTAGTCTTATGGGTTTCATATAATTTGCTGTATTAATAGATTCTGAAAAACAAACTTTATTTGATCTGTAACTATGTGAGTAACTATTTGAGACATATGAATTTCCCGAACTTGAACTAGCCCCATTCTGTTCAGAAATAAATTGAGTTTTAGTAAATTGTCTCTTTCCAGGCTGATAGCCTAAACCAGTAGTATACTTTAGTGCCACCTGTTTTCCTAGAATTTGAGTAAGAGTATATTTTCCATTTGTTAATTTTTCTATGTCCTTTCTTAATTTCTCATTAGAAAATTTTCATTCAGTATTTTTCTTGAGCAATCGAGCATTCTTTTCTTTTTCTACATCAAGTACAGATTTAACATTTGCAGTGAGAGCATGCTATTTCTTCAATGACATATATTTGTCCTTATGTTCATTACAAGTATCTTCTATCATATTACAATATTCAAATAATTCTTCACTAGAAGTATTTTCAAATTCAGAATCAGAATCAGAATCAACTCCAGAATAGTATGAATTTAAAACAGGAGGGTCTAGTGTTACCTCAGATGTGTTTGTCACAAAACACATGTTAGATTTATGAGAATATTCATCCTTAGAAGAATCAGAATCAATTGAAGGGTCTTCTTAATCACTCCAAGTTTCATTCATTTCTTTCTTACACTTGTTGTCCTTATAGTCATGTTTCTTCTTGAACTTTAATTTTGGACAATCAGCTTTAATGTGACCTTTTCTCTTGCATTCATAGCAGATAACTTCATCACTCTTATCAAATTTCTTCCAATCCTTTTTCCAATGACCTTTGTTTCCATATTTACCTTTTTAGTTTTATTTTATGAAGAATTTATTCTTCCTATATAATTTCTTAAATCTTCTGTCTATTTGAGCCATCTCAGCATCACTATCAGATTCTGAACATTCACTTGTTGAAGTTTCAGTAAGTGTGTGAACTTTCTCTTTATCCTTGATCTTTGTAGCATTATATTTAAAATACACTGACTTCCTATTTGGATCATCATCTTCTTCCTTGTATACTTTAAGATCTTCCTGGTACATCATTATCTTACCAATCAACTCTTTAAGAGGTAAAGCACAAATATCACATGATTCTCTAATTGAAACAGATGTGCCTCTCCATCGGTCTGGAAGACATCTTAGTATCCTCATGATTTTCTCCTTTGTTAAAATAACTTTTCCAAGTGAGCTCATAGTATTGAAAATCTCATTGTACTTGAGATACATGTCAGAAATGGGTTCATCAGGCTTCATTTTAAAATTATCATATTTCATAGTATAGGTATTCAGCCTCATTTCTCTAACATTGGTTGTTCCCTCATGGGAAATACCCAGGGTATCCAAAATTTCATAAGCAGTTGTACAAGAAGATATGCGATTTAATTCTTCATCTTCTAAATCACAGTATAAAGCATTCATTTAATTACGGTTAATATTGTATGCCGTCATTGTAGCTTCATCCCAAGTAGTTCTATCAGTTTTTGGAATCTTATATTGAGTTTCTATAGCAGTCCATATATCAAACCCCATACTTTCCAAATGAATTTTCATTTTAAGCTTCCACTGAGCATAATTTGTACCATTGAAGAAATTTGGGCTGTTGGTAGCAGCACCTTCTAGTCTATTGTCTATAACTAGATTTTAGAAAATAGAAAATATATTTAATGAGACAAAATTTAGAACTAATAGAAATTTAATATCTTTAAAGATGCAACTAAAATCATAGTTGAAAAAACAGAGTGTTTTGAAATCCTTTATTAATAAAAGTTAATTGAATCCTCTAATACCAAATGTTGGTCGGAGTGGATACTCAAGAGGGGGGGGGGGTGAATTGAGTTCAAATTTAAATTTCTGTTTAAAAATATTTCTCTTAAAATCTACCAAATTGAAACACAAGATAAACTATATTGAATATTTACAGAATGTAAATATTTAATTAGTTTCTCAAAGATTGATTAGGTCTTAGTTAATTCAATCAGGGGATTAAATTAACTTTTTAAACTAACTTACTAGTTCACAATAAGTATAAACACTTTCTAGTTTATCTATCAAAGTAACTTTAAAGAAATAGTATTTCAAAGTAATTATCAGTGGAATATTCAATATAGTTTATAACCAAAATAGATAAGAATAATAGTTTTTGAAACAAGAGGTTCAATATCAAGCTGAGACATAGTCCTCTCAAAAAATTTATATAAATTTGATCCACATCCTGGATCGGGTTAAGCAACAGTACAAATGACTGTCCAGGTCCTATGACCTCTACCACAGTAATATGTGGAAAAAAAATGAAAGCAACAGCACACAGGCTGTTCAGGTCCTACTTTACCTCTACCACTATCCTTAGTGGGATTCAAGAATGTGTGGAAAGAATGGTATGAGGATTTAGTATCCTCCAGTTCATCACAAGAGTCACTGTGTGTGTAAATTATATAGAGTACACCCAATGCTCAAAAAAGAAAATAATGAATCACTTAGAGAGAGTATATGAGAGTTTATAATGCTCTAGTGATAAGCAGTGCATCTCTGGACTCCTTTGATTCAGCAGAAATGCTTCTAGGTCCTTCTATGGTTCTTGTCTAGAAACTGATAGTGTCATGGTTCTCCTTCTTTCACTTCTAGTGTAAGTATTCAGCTCGAGTATGAGTAAAAATTATAGCCCTTGAACTTCTTCTTTGAATTTTTGTTCTTGATGAGTATGAGAGTTCTTTGTGTGTTCTTCTTTTCATGTATGTGCGTGCATGGAGGAATTACCTTCTTGCCTCTCTTTCTTGTGTTGTATCCTTTGTTTTTACTACAGCTCGATCTTCCTTATATTCCATATGCTCCGGTAATGGGAATGATTACCTTTTCATAGGTACGAGGTATGATCCCATGACATGCCAAAAACTAACATTAAATATCATTAATTGCATTGAAAACATAAAATATGACCGTTGGAATTAAATATGAGTTAATATAAATTCAAATAGTTTTTATGACTATCGGTGAGTCATGAGATTGGTGAGTCATTTTGAATCCGCATCGGTTTCGGTAGGTCATGATCATCATTATTGGTAGGTTCCATTGGTGCAACCATTTCCATTGGTGCGACCATTCTTCATCGGTGCGACCATTCATCATCAGTTTGACCATTCATCATCGGTGCGACCATTCATCAATGGTGTGACCATTCATCATCGGTGTGACCGTTCATCATTAGTGTGACCATCCATCATCGATGCAACCGTTCATCATCAGTGCGACCCTTCATCATCGGTGCGACCGGTCATCATCAGTGCGACCGGTCATCATCGGTGCGACCGTTCATTGTCGGTGCAACCGTTCATTATCAGTGACTCAAAAAAATAACTAAAGGTGAGTTAAAACATGGAATTTTTACAAAGTGATTTTTCAGTCCAGAATACTTCTAGGTCAACAGTAAAACATAAATTAACAAAGATAAACAAATGTAGACATGATTTAAACATATATAACCACATTTAGAACAATTTTAACAAAATACTAAATTGTCATAAATAAAAAATGATTTGGTATTATTAAAATAACTCTCTCAGAGAGAGTTCACTAGTAGCAAGCGGCTATAATACTTGAATCACAAGAATATCACGAATGGGTAAGGGAAATAATTCAGACACCCTCCCTACCTCATCTGATTCTTCGACAGAGGTCTTGAGGAAGGATATGACGTTGTTGGGGATAGAAGAACGTTGATGATGTCGGCGTTCCCTCTATTTTCGGTTCGTTGACGTTGAAGACATTCCTCATAAACAAATTTCCCAAAGAAGAAGTCGAACTCGATGTCAACGTTCTTCATTGGCGTTCTTCGTTTGAGATATTTCTCCCAATTCTCTTGGTTTCTCCCTTTTTCCAAGAGTTTCCCCCAATTCCACTAAAAAATGAATTAGCCAACATTATAGATTATGTTGGCATAATTTCTAATTAGAATAATTAATTAATTGAGTTTGTGTATTAATTAGAGTGGGGAGGTGGTATAATTAATCAAGTGGAAGTTCAAGAGACTTCTCGTCATTTAAGTGGGAGGTTCAAAGGTGTTTAATCTCTAGTGGTGCCCACCACCATAACCACTCATGGGAGATTTATGGTTTGGTGGTCCCCACCTCTACAACCACAAGTGGAGGTTTAATTCTACTGGTCCCCACCTCTCAACATCCACAAAAAGTTTCCAAATAAAATAAAAATAAAATGTTACACCGTTTTATTTTATTTTATTCTCTCTCGAAATAGTGAATAACTAAATTCCATCCTCGACCTACTACGATCGAGGTGAAGGTCTCTTTAAGAGAATATCGATGCTTCGAGTTCAATGGTGTCCTCATATTTTAATTTCGAGAACCGGTTCAAACGTTACAAAAACCAGCTCACACGTTTACTGAACGCACCTAAAAAAATGTTCAGAAATTCATTCCAGGAACTCTGGGCCACATAATCACGGGCCGTCAATTTTTAAGGACTCATAAAATTCCCATGTATTAAAAAATATTACATTGAAATTTCTTGTCTTTACATTCTTCCCACCTCAGGGATTTACGTCCCTCGAATCCACAACTCAAAACTTGGAAAACAAGTGGTGGTACTGAGCATGCATCTGAGCCTCACGCTCCAATGTGCTCTCCTGGAGGTTCCCATGTTTCTAGCGAACGCACACTAGAGGCACCGACCATCCATGAAGTACCCACTCTTGTCGATCCTCAATCTCTACTGGAACCTTCGTAAATGTCGCCCCATCGTCAACATCCATATCACCATTGTTGATGATGTGAGAAGGGTCATGCACATATCTCCTCAGCTGGGATACGTGGAAGACGTCATGCACCCGGTGCCACTGAGGTAGAAGAGCTCAGTGGTAAGACACCTCACCAACTATGCTGAGGACCTAAAATGTTCTGATGAACCATAGAGATAAATTACTACCTAGGACAAGTCTCTACAAACCATGTTGAGGTGAGACCCGTAGAAAGACGTGGTCACCATCCTTGAACTCTAGAGGTCTCCATATTCTGTTAGCATAGGAATTTTGTCTACTCTGTGAAGTCTTCATATACTCTTGTATGATATGCACTTTCTCTGTGGTAGCACATACCATCTCTGGTTCTACTAGTGCTGACTTCCTTGGGTCAGTCCACCACAAAGGTGATCTGAAAGGTCCCTCGTACAATGCCTTGAAAGGTGCCATCCCAATAGTGGAGTGATAGATGTTGTTGTATGAAAACTCCACCAAAGGAAAGTGATCCTCCCGGCTGTGACCGAAGTCGAGGATAGAAGCACGCATCATGTCCTCGAGGGTCTGAATGGTCCGATCAGTCCGTCCATCCGTCTGAGGGATGAAAGGCGGTGCTCAAACGAAGCTACATCCTGAAAGCCTCCTTCAACCCCTTCCAAATCCAGGAAGTGAAAAGTGTGTCACGATTAGAGACAATCGTCAAGGGTACTCTATGTAGCTACATAATCTCATACACATAGAGGCATCCCAGGATCTCTACTGAACCTTGGTCTCTGATTAGTAGGAAGTGGGATGACTTAGTGAGTTGGTCGAGGATCTCCCAGATCGAGTCATGACCTATGGACGTACATGGAAGTCTTATTGAGAAGTCCATGGATACCCCATCCCACTTCCACTCTAGGACCTCTAAAGGATGAACCAATCCTGCTGATACCTGATGCTCTACCTTCACTTACTGACAAGTGCGACATCGAGAGACAAAATCCGCTACTTATTTCTTCATTCTTCGACACCAGTGCTATCATCGGAGATCCTGATACATCTTCACCACTCCTGGATTTACTGCTAGAGGGGATGTATGGAACTCCCTCAACAATTCCTCCCGAAGCGACAATGGTACCAAGGTACATCCTTTGAAGAGTATGACGTGCTCCCCACCTTCATAAAATCCATCAGGTGCTTGACTTGTGGATATCTGAGCACGTCATGTCTCATAGTCATCATCCCCGCATTGTGCCTCCTTGACTCACTAAAGAAGTGGGGGAGTAACTGTAAGAGACTAAAAAAGCTAATCCATCTCTATCCACAGAATATATCTGCAAAGCGGCCAATTTCTTCTTCGCCTCGCCTAGCAGTTGTATACCAGACCTCATGCTGAGTGCATCTGCTACAACGTTCCCCTTCCCAAGAGTAAAAACTATCTCGAAGTCATAGTCCTAGAGGAACTCAAGACAATATCACTGTCTCAGGTTCATGTCCTTCTGAGAGAAGATATATCTCAGACTCCTATGATCAGAGTACACTATAAAACCCTCACCCATCAAGTAATTTCACCACATCATCAATGCTAAGACCAATGCTGGTAACTCCAGGTCATGGGTAGAATATTTATTCTCATGCTGTCTTAACTGTCGAGAACCATATGTGATCACTGGTCACTCATGCATCAGGACACTTCTGAGTCTGGTCTCTGATACGTTCTAGTAAACTACGTACCCTACGCCCTCTTCTGGAGGCCTCAAGATGGGGGCACTAGTCATCCACTACCTCAGCTCCTGAAAGCTCTGTTGGCATCTCTCTGTCCAAATGAATGGTTTCCCCTTCTTCGTCAATGCTGAATGTGGTGCTGCAACTCTGGAGAAACCTGGAACAACCCTCTCGTAGTATATGGCCAAACCCAGGAAACTCCTTATCTTCCTCACACTCCAGGGTGTCTCCCATGAATTCACCACCTCAATCTTCATTGGATCCACTGTAACTCCAACCTCTTATATGACATGTCCCAGAAAGTGAACCTCTCAGATCTAGAACTGGAATTTTGAGTGCGTACTATAAATCCGGTGCTCTCAGAGTGTGTCCAGAACTATCTGCAAATGATAGGCATGCTCCTCCTCGGTAGCTGAGTAGATCAGAATGTCATCGATGAAGACTACTAAAAACCGATCAAGGTATGGCCGAAAGATCCTATTTATGAGTCCCATGAACACTGCTGAAGCATTGATTACACCGAATGACATAACTGAGAACTCGTAATGGTCATACTGATATCTGAAATATGTCTTCTCCACATCCTTATCTTGTACTATGAGCAGATGATAGCCTTATTTGAGGTCTATCTTCAAGAACAACCATTCTCCCTTCAGATGATCAAATAGGTCGTCAATCCTCGTGAGTGGGTACTTGTTCTTCATGGTTACCTGGTTCATGGGCTGATAGTCAACACAAAGCCTCAAGCTCCCATTTGACTTCTCTGCAAGAATAATAGAGGCTTCCCAAGGAGAAACACTGGGCCGAATGAATCCCTTCCCCTCCAAGTCCTCTAGGTGTTCCCATAGCTCATTAAGCTCCACGGGAGCCATCTGATACGCTGGTGTAGATATCAGTATCATACTGGGGTACAAGTCAATATAAAATTCCTCCTCTCTGTGAGAAGGTAAACCCAAAACATCATCAGGGAAGACATCCGCGTACTGGTCCACCACTTCAGGATAGCTCAGACTCTCCACATCAACAGCTCTGAGGGTAAGGCTAGCCAACTGATGAGTGATCAGCTACACTCTCCTTTGGGTAAGTCCATCCTGTGCTGCAAAGGCTCCCTTATCACTGGAGAAGGTAAACCTGGTCCCATTCATGTGGACACACCGCACTTTTCCCCTAATATATTACATCTGAGCATGGACTGTAGATAACCACTCCATCCCCAAGATGACGTCCTAAGGCCTTGAAACCGCTACTAGGAGATCCCAACTGATGCTCTCACCTCCTAGAGTAAGATCACACTGCTGGTACCAGTGCGTAATCATTGAATCAGCTCCCATGGGAGTCATTAGCTATAAGGATTGATCCAATAGATTTTTCGAAATCTTCGAGCTCCGAACAAGGGTGGTTCCAATAAAAGAATGACTGGAACTTGTGTATATAAGTACTGAAGCTAAGGTGGAGTAGACACATATCATACCTCATATCATCTCCAAAGCTCCATGATTGTAGGCCTTAACTTCCTAGAGCTGGGATCTCCCCTATCCACCTACTCCCTACGGTTAGGGTGGACATCCTGGTGGTTGTGGCGGTAACATCTCAAATCGTCATCCACTGCCAACTACACGACTAGCTCCTCTTCCACGTACGACTTATCCCAACGGACCTCCTCGGTCGAATATTTATCTCTGCCTAGGTGGTCCTTCGATAGTCTGCTGATCATCTGTATGGTGGGTCGGACAGTCACTAGCCATGTGACCCTGCTCGCTGCATGCATAACACTGCCCACTCCTGGAATGACTGGCTCTATCTCGGGTGCCCCGTATGACCGACCCTAAATCTTGCGGTCGTCCACCTATAGGTCTGGTCCTCTTGGACCTCTGTTTCATCTGTCTACTTCCAGCTATAGAAGGCTCTGCTACATGAAAACTGGTGGTGGGTCTCACTACTGGTGACTGCTCAGCAAAAAAACTATTCACTAAGAGGACTCTCTCTAACACCCCTGCCTGCATCGGGATGCTAAGTGAGATCATCGAAGCCCTGATCTCCCACTTAAGCCCCTGCTCGATGGTTTTTGACCTGAAGAATGGGTCCCTCACCATATAAATGGAGTGGCATGAGAGGTCGATGAATCCCATCGAGTACTGAGCCAAAGTCATGCTGCCATGCTGCAGATGAAGTACCTTTTGTATGCGCACTGCGCGAAGAGTCACTGGGAAAAACTATGACTGAAATAGGCTCTCGAATTCTACCCAGAGAAGCATCACCTCTTCTTGAACTTGGAGGATCAAGATCCACCATCTGGCTTCTTCTTCCTATAGAAGTATGGCGGCAAGTATCACTATGAGATCAACTGGTGTCCATAACAGTCAGAAAACTCTCACCACAACCTCTTGCCAATCCTCAACCGCCTGTTGGTCTGTATCTCCTCTGAACCTGGGTGGCCTCTTGCACTGGAAGTCATGAAATGTGATCAAGCAGTGTGCACCCTATACTACTGGGGCTGGTGGCATCGATGAACCAACGAGTAATAGTTTAGCTGGTGCCTCTACGATAGCCTCTTCTCAATGAGGGCCTTTCACCAAGGCCTCGTTGCTCGATGGGCTATCACTGTGTACAACTCTTAAAACCCTCGCTACCTATCTTCATAGAGGCATCCTGAAAAGAAACAGGTGCGCCATAGTCAATATGTTATACACGGGGAGCCGACTTAAAGAGTTCACAAATAAGCCTCTCGAAAACACACACTCAATCTGTGTTTTCATGCACTGAGTCAAAAATCAGAAGTCAGGGTTCTGGTGTATGGATACGTCAATCACCGCACCAAGACTGGATTCCCTAAACTGATATTAACACTCACTACACTTAACACTATTACTATTAAAAGTATTAGAGTCCAATGTTCTATGGTAAAACAGACTCCTTTGATACCGATTTGTCACTACCCGTCCCCTGGGGCCTGTGCCGTGACTACCGCAAGCCCACCTTCCATAGGCTAGGGGCTGGAGACTAGCACCAAAGAAGTATTCCCTAAAACTGGGAAGGCATTGCCTTTATAAAATGTAAGCACATGAAACCAAGAACACAGCATGATACGAACTCAAGTTAACTAAATAGTAAATAGAGTGAGTGAAGTAAGTAAAAGGGTCCAGCATAAAAGCCCAACTAGAAAGTACAAGTACATCTGAAATACAATACAACTGAAGAAAGAGAAAGACAACTACTAGATCGTCCTCCGAGGTTCATACCTGAAGGGTAGGTACATATCGCCTCCTTAGCACTTCACATCCACCTGTCTCCTCTGTGTACCAACATGCCGTATGGTCCACCTCTGAGAACCGTCCAGTCCTAGTACTCTCATCCACAATCGGCGCTGTTCGTCATCCACATCAAACACTACGAGGTGTCGACATAGCATGTGTAGGGGTGTGTATAACCATACTCAGTAGGGACCCCGAGACCCTCAAGGTCTCACAAATCCACAAAGGATAAACCACAAGAATGAAATCAGATTTCAACCCCACATAGGTATATGCCCATACATATACCTAAGTTATCAAGTAAACCCATCTTAATCATGAAGAAAAAACCGAGTCCAACTCCAAAGCCCCAAACTCAACTGTTCCACAAAGGAATGAATGCCCCAAAGGAGAGTACCACACATGCACACCACACCGAAGAATACCCCCAAGGTATTACCACGAAGAAAAGTGCCACACAGGTATAGACTCAGCTCACACCAGGTATTACTTATGTACAATAGTAGAGATGATTAGATGTAACTACTGAATTATCTTTCTCTATTAAGAGGTTTACCCACATAGGATCGCTCAGTGCTGACCCACACAGGATCACTCAGTGCTGACCCACAGATGATCGCTAGGTGCTGACCCACATAGGATCGCTAGGTTCTGACCCTCACATAATCACTAGGTGATGACCCACATAGTATTGCACGGTACTGACCCACAAAGGATCACTCAGTGCTCACCCACACAGGATCTCTAGGTGCTGACTCACACATGATCACTCTTCATTCTTCATGTCACACATAGCTACAGGGTTCCCGCACTATGCTCACTTGTCTCTGAGAGGGTCCTCTCCACAAGCCACTGGTCAATACTCCTACTACAATGATGTCCCATGAAGATGTATCTCAAAGGTCTTCCACGTCATAGGGGTCTCAACGCAACAGATGGGTGTCAATCAGACGCCCGATCTGTGAGTTATTAGCCTTTTAGTCCCGGGGGCCCGGTTGGATTCGTGCTCGATCCAACCTGACTATAACTCAACATTACCCAAAACTCTAGTTGAGTTATACCAAAGGGACCGTCTCACTCCTAGGTTTACTGCACCCTTAACGGTTTGTCAAATGAATGCCTGGTGATAAAGTAATGACCTTTAGAGAGAATAGCTCGTAGCTGGTCTGGGTCTGGCCAGACATGGTCAGATCGACCTGGCCTGACCCGCTGGGTCCCGCCCGACCCACAAGGATGTTCAGAAGGCCGTGAGGGCCGCAAGGGGTCACGAAGGGCCACAGAGGGTAGTGGGAGATGCGAAGGCAGTGCGAGGCCACGAGGGCCACAGAGCGGTGGTGCGAAGGCCGTGGGGCCGCAAGGGCGGCACGTTGATATGGGGGGCGCGAGGCCATGGGGTCGTTCAGCCACAGACGATGTGAGGACGCAGGGTGGATATGCCACGGGGGTGCCGCGAGGGCGCGGGGCAGCGCTGGCCGCAACCGGCAGAGCCGCGAGCCGCGGTGGCCGCGGGGCGGTGTCGTTGCCTTCACTCCCTTAGTCACCTTCGTCGTGGTTGATAACTTTCCTCCTACATCGCTAAGAACAAATGAATTATTCCAACAAATTTAGAGAGGATGGTCCATGTTTCTTTGGTCCGCACTCTCTGCATTAGAGTGGTAGCAAGCTTCTATAATACTTGAATCACAAGAACATAAAGAACAGGTAAGGAAAATATTTCAAACACCCTCCATACCTGGTTTGATTCGTCGAAGAAGGTTGCAAGGAAGGAGACGACGTAGTTGGGGATAGATGTATGTTGGTGATGTCAGAGTTCCCACGATCATCGGTTCATTGATTTTGATGAAATTCCTCGTCAACTATTGTCCCAAGGAAGAAGTCTAAGTTGATGTCGGCATTCTTCATTGGCGTTCTTTGTTGGAGATCTTTCTCCCTATTCTCCAAGTTTCTCCCTTTTGCCAAGAGTTTCCCCCAATTCCACCAAAAATGAATTATCCAACATTATAGAACATGTTGGCATAATTTTGAATTGGAATAATTAATTAATTGAGATTGTGTATTGATTAAAGGGGGGGGGTGGTATAATTAATCAAGGGGAAGTTCAAGAGACTTCCCCTCATTTAAGTGGGAGGTTCAAAGGGGTTTAATCTTGGGTGGTCCCCGCCACCATAACCTCTCATGGGAGGTTTTTGGTTCGGTGGTCCCCACCTCCATAACCTCAAGGGGAGGTTTAATTATGGTGGTCTGTACCTCTCCTCATCCCCAAGGAGTTTCGGAATAAAATAAAAATAAAATGTTACACCATTTTATTTTATTTTATTCTGTCACGAAAAAGTGTAAAACTAACTTCCACCCTTAACCTATGACGGTCGAGGTGAATGTATCCTTAAGTGAATATCGGTGCTGTGCATTCAACGGTGTCCTCAGATTTGAATTATGAGAACCAGTTCAAAATTTACAAAACTTGCTCGAACGTTTACTGAATGTACCTAGAAAAAAGTTTAGAAATTCATTCCAGGCACTATGAGCCTCAGAATTACACGCTGTCAATTTTCGCGGACTTATAAAATTCCCATATATTAAAAAAATTACATGGAAATTCAGAGTTTTACAGATTCATAGAAAAATATTACTTTTGAAAACCATTGAATTAAATTAAAAGAAAGATGGTGTAATTATACACCATATAAATGAAGGTTCTGTATGAACCAAAATATGCCTCAATGAAAGCAGATTGAGACGAAGTCCCTTACCATGAGTCCGACTTATTTAGTTCATTCTTTATATTCCTAAATAGTAAACGTAGGATAATTTTTACTTTATTAAGAATATTTTTCATGTTTATTATTCATTATATATTACTTATCATCATGTTATAAAAATTACATAATTATATAGGTTTATATCGGTCGTTTTCTCAATATTTGGTACATGGGTCGAAAATGAACATGTTTTGATGTAAATTTTCCATGTAGTAAAAATTAAATCATCACCATAAAATTATTCATGATTTAAATATCATATATATATCCATTATAAATGTATTTAGAATAGTCCCTAACATTTTGAGACAGTAAAAGAAATGCACCGTTCATGGAGACGGTAGGTCATACGTACGCATGAACGCTACTTTCATTTCATTGTCATATTAAAGGAATGAAAACTAAATGATAAGTAGGTATGTTAAAATTATAGTATAGTATTTATGTTATATATGTTACATAATTTCATTAACTTCCTTATTAATATGTTCCAGTTATGTCATGAATGATTCATATCACTTTGAGGGGGCGGTAGTCCACCCTTCCTCAAATAAAATTATCATATTTACACATTTTTGAAAACATAAAGATATGATGTAAATAAAAATTACATAAGAATATAGACAATATAAATATAATATATATCATATATAAATATAGTTCCATCATAATAGACACTATGAGGGTTGGTAGGACAAAATTAAACAATCATCATTTCATGAGGTAGTAGTTCACCGTACACAGAAACAGTTTGTTCGTATCCATTAGATGTAGGTGTGTGTATGTGTAGTTAGAATCCTTATTATAAAAACATAATAGTATATTTTTGATACATGTTTTTATTTAATAAAATAATAATAATAACATAGGTAGTGAAGAAGGAAAATAAAGGAAAGGAACTCGAGATAGGACATTACCTCTAAATTGGGTAACTTCTTTGATTTGAGCCAAAAGGATTTCACGAATTTACTTATACCCAAGGAAACACTTCTAAGAGGAAGGTAGGGATGTTGGGAGATTATTTGAGTAGAATTTGGATGACCCACGGTGCTTGAGTGGTGTGAGTTAATGGGAATATGTGATTCCCTTTTATAAGAGGGAGGAGGGACACTTTAGGAAAGTTTTGAAATATTAATTTATTATAAATTATATTTTGATTACAAATGAGTAAAAATTATATTTTATATAAGATAAGATGAATATAAGTAGAAATATAATCATCAAATAAGAATTAGATAGGTTTTGGATATTTTTTTACTGCTTTTTTTTATTTAACCCTTTTTTACTCTTACTGTTTTATTAGGCACATACCACTTTGATAATCAAAATATTTAACAAAACATGAAAAATGTCCAATGAAAGAGTCATTAATAAAATTTGAGACTTATAATAATCATTTTTTCTAATTTAATATTTTTTTTTGGAATTTTTTAATATTTATTAAAATATTTTATATTTTACAATATGAATTATGTCAATTTTGAGACTATTCATATAAAGACTTCTTAAAAATCCATAAAAACTTTATTTATTCAAAACAAAATCATTAATTCAAAGATAACATGTCATATTCATCCAAAAAATTCATGTATGTCATCAAAATAATCAAATTACATTTATTTTAATAATTATAATATCATTTATTTGAATCCTTTATTAACGAAGCAATCACAACCTCATCATTGTGACATAATTAAATTTATTTATTTAATGTCTAAAAATTATAAATAAAATATAATTATATAAAAAATATTTTTAAATTTATAATGAATATTTATAGTCGATGCGATCATTTATATAACCGAATATAATTTTTTTATCAAAATATACATGTTTATGTTATATTTCCCTTTTATTTAAATTAAAAATCATAAATGTCATTTTCACTCTCAAGTGGATCCCACATGCTAAATGTTTGGAATAAGGATTCTGATGGTTACAAATATATCATCCAATAGGATTAGTACATGTTATATGGAATTTTTATATTATTATAATTTTATTTTTTACCCTTATTTACCTGATTTACCCTTTAACCATGGCAAATAAAATTAATTACTGAAGTTACTATTCATAATTTTAAAAAATAAAAGGTACATATTTACACAATTTTAAACTTATAATACCAAATAAGGAACCCATTTTTACAAATTCAAAATAGGGAAATTGTAATAATTAACCTAAAATTAATTCTCGTTGTTAAAACCAAAAGGCGTGTTTTTAAGAAATAAAACTACCAAAATATTTACAGGTGTTTATGACGAATTTCAATATTAAATTACATCCAATGAAAAAATTTTGGTTAAATAATAAAAACCTAATCCAATTACACTTTAAAACTAATTAAGTCAAAAATATAAGTATATAAATATATTAGCTGAAAAGTCGGTTTTGAATTAAAATGCATTATTTTTCACTATTCATTAAAATATGAATTTTTTGAGAAAAATAGAAAAATTTCTTCCAAAGAAATTTTTTATGTCCCGCTTCTATAGAAGAAGTTTATTTTGTCAAATAATAAATATAAAAGTGATAAAAACAATATTTAAAAAGGGTTTCCCTTCAAAAGTTTGTAAAAAGACCTTTTAAAAAATATTAGATTATTTTATGCTTAAAATTGGATTCATTCCAATTTTAAGCCTCTAAAATTTATTAGATAAATGTAAACACAATTATAAAACATGTATAATCATATTGAAGGTGTTTTTATACTTTTTTTCCAATACAATAGCTAGGAGTTACCTACTATTTTAAATAATAATAATAATATATTATTTTTGGTATATCTCAATGTTGTGTGCAACGTAAGATTTTAGAGAAACTCATTGTTGCGTGTAGAGTATGATATCAGACAAAGAATCATATTCAACTTAAAATTAATATCTTATTCATAAATATTAATAGATATGAAAATTTATTATTATATAAATACACGAGATCCTAAATTAAATATTCCTTTTCCCACAAAAAATAATAGAGAATATATTTAAACATATTAAATAATTATTGATGTAAGTTAGTTAATTAATTGAAATTACCATTTCGTATTTCATAAAAAAACCATGTTTCCTTGTCCTTTAATAATTATTTGAATAAAAAATTATAAACTCAAATACAAAAAATATGGGCTTCCACATTAAAAAACCATTAAATAATTTTATTCATGAAAGTATTTTCTCATGAATATAAAATGAGACAAATTTAATACATAATTTCATTAAAATAAAATTAAAAATTAAAAATATATTAAAAAATAAAAACAAAATAACTCATATTAATTCAATACACTGAATACTTATCTATGATTATAATTTCTATGCAATTACAATCATTCATCAATTATACTATAAGCCTCTCCCAAAAGTAATAAATCATCCTTGTAAAAACTTCTCTCCATTATTCTAATTCTCGATAGTATTTTTTATAAAATTTTCATCTTTGTAAAAATAAAGAAACACCCAACCAATCACATGAGAAGAGTCATGAATATATTTTTTACTTTATGACACATAGAGATTTCATGGTTCTAACACAACTAGGGAAGAATTATTTCATAGTAAAAAACTTATCAAATTAATTTTAACAATAGAAAAGTAATAATAAACAATAATAAAACATTATACAATCTTGTAATACTAAGGGATACTCTCAGAAAGGCATGATAACCAAAAATAAATTAAAATTTTATCATCCACCAATCTATAGATTAATTTTACCTAGTCTAAATGGTTCTCATACATTTTCAAATAATATAAACTCCCTCAATTATATATTTCACCAATTTAGTTATAATAACACGTGACTCACTAATTTCCACCTAACATAACAGAGACTAAAAATGTATACTATATAGTTCCTCATACGAGTTTTTACCAATGGGTGAGTTACAACTGTTATTACATGACCACTTTACCAAAAGGAAACAATCCAACCATGTTCCACAAAGGTAATTAAAAGAAAATATCAAAATAATAAAAAACATATAAATCATTACTTTTGTTTGGTGTTCTATGAGAAAATAGAATATTGTTTTATGGAAGAAATGGGAACCAAAAACATTGTGAAATCATTTCCATGTATAAAAACTAAATCAATCATCATAGATATATATAATCTTCTCTACGAGAATAATAAATTTTTTCACTTCCCCTATATATATATTTTATAAATTTTTAATAGAAAATTATACTTTTGTGGGTAAAAAGTGACAATACATATAATACCAATAAAAAATAACCATAATTACACCATAATATCTCATATCATATGATGAAATAGTCACAATGTTAATGGATATATCCTTACATTTATATTTAGAAGTGGTTTTAACAAAAATTGGTGCATGATGCTCATCTTGAACCTAGTGAAAGGTAACACATATTACCTCAAAAATTATTATTCAAATATACATCATTGAAAACAAAAAATATTACATTAGTGCATAAAAAATATTTGTAATCCTAGGATGCATCACCATACGTGAGCCATCCATCACATGTTAGAACTTTCCACACATGTTTTGAGAAAAAAAATAAGTGATCTTGATATGTGACATAGAGCTACCCAAATTTTAACTAACCATGTATATATTCCTCTTCAATGATAAAAAACATAAAACTCGATCTTAGGATCCCCAAGATATGAGTCCACTACTCACTGAATTGAAGAAGAGTCAATTATAAAATGAAAAGTACAATATTTAACAAAAATGTTTCCCAAAAAAATATAAATAAATTAAAATTATTTAGTCATGATCCACTCATCATTTGTATATCATGATATATTATTATAAGATATCTAGATTAAAGAATATCTCACAAAATTAAATATTCCCAGAGTATAAAAATATCAATTTTATATATTTTTAGAAACTCCAACCATATCATCTTATATAGGATCATATATATCTATGAAAATACATATATTAACCTTTTCAAATATAAAAAACTATAAAATTTTCACCCAATTAGTAATATCACAAAAAATTAACTATTAAATACATGACAAAATATTCTAAATTATGGGAAATAAAATTACTCTAATGAAATTATTTTAATCCTAGTTGAAATAATTCATCTCTCCTATATTAAAAAAATTTCAAAAACTATTTGGAATAATTATGATATACCTTGTTGGGAATTTGATCCAAATATAGTTGATAAAATGAAATCTTATATATATCTAATTAAAACATTCTAATGTAACTTGTTATCTACATAAATAGATAATAATATTTTCTTTATTAATCAAATTTTATAATATAATCTATATATGAGAGGTCTCATGAATGGAATTAATAAAATACCCTAACAAGATAATGAAACTTTATCTATCACGAACCTTATTTTCTACTCAACAAGTTACAAAACTTCTATATTTTATCAATCAAGTACAAGACATTTCTATGATATAACATACCCTATGAAATGAAGATTAAATATCCCAAACCAATAAGCTGATAATTTATCATAAAACAAGTTCTTCCATAAAAACCATAAAAACACAATGATAATCCACATCATGCTTCCTAGCCCTAAAATAATATGAATTTATTCAATGAATATAACTAGATTTTTTTAATTATTTCAAAGAAACCATTTCATGAATCTTATAAATACTTTAAGAGAATTAATATCTATAAATTGTGTCATTATATTTTATAGTGTCCATATTAACTACAAAAAATTGTATTATAGTTATTCACATTATTAAATCTCAATTTATGGAAGCTATCTCATAAATAAGTCATTAAGAACCAACTAAAACTTTTTAAATAATCAAAGTAATCATTAATAAAAGGATATAAATTACATTTCCTTACTATCAACTATTTCAGACACTGATAATTTATTCATAACATCAATATAGAATTTGAATCCTGGGAAAATTAAACACATTCTTCTCATAGAGGTATGCTGGAATGTATAAATCCATTTCATGGATTTTAATTTATTTTAATCATCATCTCCCACTAATCCACTCATGTTATAAGATAACACACCATTTTAATAGATAATACATGTGGGTATTACTATATTTTAAATTCAATATCACAGAATAATGTTAAAATCTTTATTTCATATTAAAAACATCTAAAACTTATTGAAAAAATCATCAAATATCCAAATACTTATACTCAAATGCATAATGAATCATGCTCACCAGTTGAGAGGTGACATCCTGTTGCTTAATAAATAGATTCTCCCAATGTCTTCATCTCTCCCCCAAATAACAAAACATGATAATTTATTTACTAATATATTTTCTATGTATTTTTGAAAAAATTGGTTTTTATGTTTCTAGGAATGCGAAATGTACGATGACCTAATGTTTTTTATAAGGAGTCATGTTATCTCATGCTTCATATACCACTTATTGATGTTTTTTCAATATATAAGATGATATGACATGTGTGAAGGTTCATTTTTGTATATATTTAAAAATGAAAATATATGTGTACAAATTTAAATATAATATATTTTAAAGGAATGAGGTAACCCAATATAAACATGTATATATTTTACTCCCTTTTCAGGTTTTAATTGTTACACCACACAAATAATATCAAAATCCCTAAACAAAAAGGTATAATGTATTTGGAGATTAAAAATATAAAAACAAGTTTATAATATATTTTTATAACTTCTCCCAAAAATATATATACATAAAACATTCTTCAACTCATAGTCTTACATATAATTTTCTAGGGAAATAGAAAACAAAATGTGTGAGCACAAACACTCAGTAATGGAAAAAATATCAATGAGTCATCAAGGGTTAGACCATAGATATATGAGATAACAATATCATGTGATAAATATCTAATAAAAAGAATCAATGAATTAGAATATATAGTAATGGGTAATTATATAATATCATAAATCATTGAATGAGATCATAATATTTTAAAAGGCCCATCATGGGAGACAAAAACATTTACCATAATTTTGAAACAAGAAATAATAATGATAAACTTAGTAACTAGAACATTATAATCTTGAATAAACATAATAACGGGGAATTGTAACATTGTGTAGAAATTTATCATAACCATGTATATTCATAAAGTTTTGGATAAACAACAATGTCCATGCATCATGCTGTGTACATTGTTTCAATGCTCATGCATCAAATATTGAGTATAATAATAACTCCCATACCTAAAATTAATTATACCATGAGACATAAAACATTAATTAAATAATTTTAGGGATATGATCAACCCAAACCATCACCAAATTATTAACAATACTTATATATTCCATAAAAACATAAGATAACACATCACTCTTTAATAACTTAATCAACACATGGAAAAGAAAAAAAGTTACTAAAAGATTTATAAAAGAATCATTGTAAAAAATATATAGAATTATGATGGATTATATAATTAAGTAATACCAAAAATTAATAAGAACAATCATTAATGGATTTTAACTTATATTAATAACACATTAATAAAATCATTAAAAATATACATGCCGAAACAGTAAGAAATATTCATTTCCATTATTGACTTTTAAAAATAAAAAATTTAAAGATGAATGAGATTGGTATTTTTCTTTAAAAATATTTAAATATTGAAATGAATCATAATAATGAATAATAACCATGACTAAATAGAAATTATATTAAAGTATAAATATAAAAAAATATTTTTTTCACACCTTTATAAAGAATGTCAAAAATGAATTGTCTGGAAAATTTTAATATGATTACTTTCTCAAACATTATAATAGAGTGTTAAAGATAATTTAAAAGGACCTTAAAAAATAATTTAAATATCTATAAGAAAAATATCAAAAAAATATAATGAATATGAACATGTAGAAAAAATTTGTTGGGTAAAAGACTTCGAAACTACTAAAGAAATGATTTAAAATAATTCCCCTTGATACTTTTAAAATAAAAATATAATTACAATAAATTACTTTATATTGATGTCAATATATTGAGAACCAAAATTTTCATACATATATAATATATGTAAGTTTATGAGTATAATTGACATAACATAAAAATTCATGTAAGAATAATAGATCCCTAGTATCTTTGAGAAAATGGAATCATAAACAACAAGTTCATAATAGTAAAACATCATCTACCACTTATATATTCATAGTTATCACCCTTGAAATATGTATTGTACATAAAACCTTTATTCATAACAAGGGAAAAAAACCATAATAATGGATGGGATCTGATTCCCATTAAGGGGGAATAAAGAGATATTGTTTATCATATAATCATAATATGAGAAAAATGGAGCTGGAAAATTAGATTAACATTGAGATACCATATAATTGATATTATTGATCATAATATTGAGTCATTTAATTAATCAGGGTATATTATAATATATGAATCATTATAAAATCAAAGAACATGAACCATGAGTTCAAAATAAATTTAAATGACATGGAATTATGAAATACAAATAATCATAGAAAATCATTTCTTTAGTAGTCCATGATCTTCCCCATCATATAATAGTAGAACGGGTAGACTCCCCAAACCCTAAAATTAGCCAAGGTAAAATCCAAAGACTATATGCGTGGAAATTTTCCCTTAATTAACTATGTTCACTCCCCTTTATAGTCATATTTATCAGAGGAGATATAAATTATTACCCAAATAAATTGGTGGTAGATATTGGTCCTACTCATCACATAATAAAAAACATAAATAGGTGCTCAACAAGATCATGAACCAATCCTAATATTAGAATCCATGAAATAAAATGGTTTTGGTAAACATTTCATTACAAAACAACACATAGAAAAGAAATGTGTTTTATAAACATCATCCCATCATAATCCTATACCAACCTGAGAAAAGAACAAGGATTGTATCCTTGGATTTAATTCCTAGTAAATCATTACAAACATTTATTTTTTTATGATAAATCAAAATATCATTATAAAATTATTATGTAAAATAAAATTTCTATTTTAAAATAACTTTCTTAAATTCTTAAAGTTTACTTCATATTCTAGAAAACATTTTCATTGAAAATAACTATAAAAAATTGTAAATGATTCTTTAAAACATTGATAATCCATTATGGTGTGAAATTCGGTTTTTTTATGTAATTTAAAAAACAATCCATCTACACTGTTGTTGAAAAAGTCAAAATAACTGCATTGGGAAAATGAAATGAAGATTCATTTGAATATATTTTTTTATAAATTATTAAATGGGTAAAAATTAATTTTAAAAATCATATTATAAAATTAAAAACCATATTTAGAGTATTTTCATAAAACCAAGATATAGAATGAAAATATTTTTTGACTAAAGAGAGAAATGATGTGGATTTTCCAAAAAATTTGATTTTCTGTCTCTAGGTAAATATGGTTGGGAAATTGAATGGAAAACATAAATTTATATGAAATAAATAGAGGATAATAAAATTAATTTTATATTTATAGTTTTATCACAATATTGCATAATTATAACATAATCATAAACAATCTCAATAAATAATGAGATTGCAATATGAAACCTCATACCTCAGGTCAGGCATTCATCATATGTTTTAAAACTTCTATATAATAAATAATATTTTATTATACAGATTATTTTTGAACTATAATAATACATATCAAACCATTTAATATTTAATTGTAACCTTTTATCACCCATTTATTTACAATTATTTATTAAAATCAAAATTCAGTGTGATAATTGTTCCATTTTTCATTGAATTATTTCTTTGGTAGTTTTGTTCATTGTATATTGATCGTAGTTAAATTATCTCTATATAATTAATAATTATATATATATATAATATTTATTCATTATATATATATATATTCATCTACAAATGTTATGGATAAAAAAATTAATTACATCATTCATGGAGATGGTAAGCCATACATACACACGAATGACATTTTCATTCTTAAACGGATGGAATAAAATAAAGATAAATATTAATTAACCTTCCCAATATAATTATTATATTATCATATATATTTATAAAATTCAAACTCATTATCAACCATGTAAAATATAAATTAAAAACGAATCACATTCTTTTGTAGAGTTTGTAATTTACACGTACACACGAGCGACATTATCGTTCCCAAAGGATTGGATGGTAAGAAGGTAGACATGATATTATCATTAAGTATAATTTTTTGTAAAAAAAAAATTTATTAATACTAATCCCATTGTAATACCCCTCCATAAAATATGGTAGTAAAAAATAAATTGTATTGCTATATGAACATAGTAAGTTGTAGGTACATAGGAGCAATTATTTTACATCCCATTTGATGGGAAAGAGGATTTAAAAAGGTTTTTTCATAATAATAATAATTGTAAAGTATATTTAGGTTATTTAATTTATTATTTTATGAATATTATATCACATTTAGTGGTGGTAAAATAAAAATTTAAAAGTGATCTGTTCAAGTAATTACCTCTTCTTCAAAATGTCTCTTTTAGATATCCTTGTAAGGACTGTAGGGTTGGTATTTTGGAAATAAAATCTCTAAAATTGTATTTTTAATTTGAGAAAATAAATTTTTAGATTTTTATTGAGCTATAAGGATCAATTTGTCTTGAAGAAGAGTAAGGAATGTTCCTGTTTATAATTGAGTGGAGAGGCGCACTTGGAATTTTATAAAATATTAAATTAATATAAATTAATTTTGGTATCTAAATGGATCAAAATTGATAATATTAGAATAAATGATAATTATTAATCTAAATAAATTAGTACAATAAATGTTTTAAAAATAGGTACTACATTTGTATGCTTATATTTTTGTTTTAACACTCATTAACCCATTTCACAATTACCATAATGTTAATGTTTTTCCATTTAAGGGTTAATATAGTTATGATAAAAAGTAAAAGGGAAAATAAAAAAATAGTTTTTTTAATATCCCTCCAATTTTAGGGAATCTAATATTTTTATGTGTTATATATCATATAATAAAATATTATTTTTTTTAAAAATATAAATGTTTCCATTTTTAACACTATTATGCCAATTTAAGAACAAATACATAAATAAAAAGTGTAATTAAAATATAATTATTTTAAAAACCCTAATATGTAATAATGATATATATAATTAATGGGAATCATTAACTTGTTCAAATTATGTCACTTGTAATGTTTTTAAAATCATTTATAATAATTTTCTATTAATAGAGTAATACTGCATCGGTGTTTTAGAAGTTAGTAAGGTCATTATGAATATAATAAAATTTTAAAATAAAATCAATCAGAGAAATTATTTTATTAAGACCAATTTAGAAACTTATATTCATTAAAAAATTTCTTAGTTTTCTATATACAGACATGTAATAGATATTAAAAACAAAGAGAGTGAAATTGTGTAACTTTCGTTGATTTAAATATTATACAGATTATTTTCCTATTAAAATGTCCATTTAAATGATTAATTTTAAGAAAAAGGTTATAATTTTATAATTAACGCCATAAAATTATTATTTATATGTAATATTATTTCCTTACTACTTATTATTTACACAATTTAATCTAATTTAGTCTTTACCGAGGTGATAAATTTTACAAGGATTACTATTCATATTAACCAAAGATAAAATGAGACTATTTTCTAAAAATAAAAATCTTGATTCTAATTATTTGATTAATTTTATATAAATAAGTACTTATAAATAGGTGATTTTAATTTTAGAGTATGTATAAAAAATGTGATGAAAGATACCTTTTAGAAAAGTACATTTTTAAACATAAACCTAGATTTATTATTATCACATTCATAATAAAAAATATTTAAAGAATGTAATTTTTTTTATTAAATTTATAATATATAAATTTCATTATAATCATTCACCAATATTTTTCATTTTAATTTATTATCAAAAAAATACATTGTCCACATAAGTCCAATTGTTTATAAAAACATCTCCTTTATTTTCCAATGATTTTTAATTTAATATATTATAAACTCGTAAATACTGAATTAATTTTATACACATGTAAACCATATATTTTCATAATTTATTTAGTACTATTCATACACACTAATAAAAGGCTAATTGATAATATTATCATAATTGTATTTCAGGGTTCTTCTAAACTCACTATTGCATGTAAAGAAAGAAGTCATGTTTTTTTTGAAAAAAATATGTCCGAAAATATAGTGGTATTAAAATATCCCCCATAAAAATAATTTCCCTGTTGAAATTACATAATTATAATACACAATATTGAGGATAATTCTACCTTTCCATATCCTCAATTTTCCACTTATATTCTTTAAATTTTTATCTTCAACATAAAAAATTTACATGGTGGGTGGTCTTGTTTCATATAACTCTATCTCAATGATCTAGACAATCCAAAAGTTTTACCTCATAATTAATACCTTTCTCTATTATTTTGACCTCTGTTTTAGGTACATGTGAAGGACCAGTTATGTACTTCAATTGGAGAGATACATGGAACACATCATGAACTTGATAGATATTCTATGGGAGTATTAATGGAAAAGCTACCATCCAAATAAGATGAAGAATTTCAAAAGGATAGATATAAATACGAATTATAATTCCCTTCTTTGAAAATATCATAACCCTATTTAATGGAGATATTCATATTAATACCCTATCACTAACATAAAACCCTAGATATTTTTTTTCTATTTTATACCTAATAATTTTCAACTATGAGATTCCCTTATGTGTTTTTGAATGGATCCAACCTTTTATATAATTTCCTTAGTTAGGTCTTGTTGAAATAGATTTATTTTTATAGAATGATTATATCATGTTGGAGTTGTGCACTTCCTTCCATATAAGACTTCAAAAGGATCCATCAGAATGATGGAGTGAATGCTATTATTTTATGAAAATTACACCAAGGGAATATGTTGATCCCAATCACCTTGGAATTCGATAGAGAGTGATCTCAACATATTTTGTAGAGTTTGAATATTATTTCTAGAAAATTCATCTCTCTGAGGATAAAAATAATTGATGAAACATAACTATATACCCAGATTGTGATGAATACTTCTCCAAAACATCAAGGTAAACATTAAATCTTGATCATTTATAATTGATTACAATTCACCATTCAATATTAACACTTCATTAATGAATAACTGATTAAGTTGATCAGGAGTGAAATATTATCTAATTATAATAAATTGTGTTGAATTCATAAGGAAATTGATAAAAAATATTTTGTGTTATTATATTTAGATATTTTTGGGAATATAATGAAATACCCCATGGTATTTTTTATAATTTCTATTATGGAATGGAAATGGTTATAACATCCCCTTAGGCTTCTATCTATAAAAATTAACTTACTAACATACCAAGAAGTGATAGAGATATTATTTAATATATCCCTTCACACCATCCCACCAAAAATAATCTTATAAAATCTCTATAAACCATCACACTGCCATGATGATTAGATAATTAAGAACTATGAGCATAATAAAACAACTCCTTCTTCGAATTTGATATCTAAGGGACACATACACACTTACTAAAAGTTATTATTCCATCACAAACAAGGTTGTAATTAGAAACATTTTACAACTTATTTTTTAACTCTTCATATTCCTTCTAAATTTCATTAATCTTCATTTGGATAGATATTTGAACACTCATTTGAGAAAGATAATATTTATACCCTTCCATTAATATTTCACGATTCATTGTTTGGAAGGAAAAAAATAGTGAATACTTAATGATAATCATCATAGACAACTATCATGATCCTTTCAACTCAGATCACTTTCCACCTTTTTTCCTTCCTAGGGTGGTAATTTATTGCTAATTCATAATATTTAATCATCTCTAACCATATTATTTGGTGAATGTTCAATGATTTTTGAGTGAATATATAGTTTAATATTTTCTTATCTGTATATATTTCACACATTTATCCACATAGATAATGCCTCTATATCTTTAATGAAATAATTATCACACCCAACTCTAAATCATGATTTGGGTAATTCTCTAATGGATTTTCATTTTTCATGAGGAATAAGATATAACCATATTGTATTATATAAGTATTGATCCTAGACTATTATTCTTTTCATCATTGTATATTAAAAACCATTATCTAATGCATTGTAGTGTCATTATGAGTGCACTAACTAGAATTATCTTATGTTACCTAAAACACTCTTCCCATTAATAATTAAAGAGGAACATTGATTCATTTCATGTTAACTATTATGAGTTGATTAAATAACCTGGGTAAATTCTCAAGAATGAATAACAAATATCCTACCAAACCAAAAAATCTATGGATCTCAATCGTAGTTGTTTTTTGGGCCAATGTTCAATAAATTATGTATAATAGTGTCTACTGATATACTATCACATGAAATTATATGACCCAATATTGAATATTTCTGAAGTCAAAATTCACACATGGTAGATTTTTAATAAATCTTGTCCTACCTTGGGTTATTAAACATAATCCTAAATTGATATTAATTCCATTCCATTCCATTTGAATAAATATGAATTTCGCCTCTAATGACTACTACAAATTGATCATGGTATTTTTAAAATACTATATTCATTATATCCAAGAAGAAAGTGGAGGAATTAGTAAGACCAAATGGAATCATTATAAATACATTATTTCCATATGATTTACGGAATGTAATCATAGGTATATCATCCTTCTTGTCACTCAATTGATGATATCACAAATGAAGATCAATCTTGTAAAAGTATTGAGTTCCACATAGTTGATAATATAATTTATTAATACAAGGTTGATGATACATATTCCTGATAGTGATCATATTATGTTTTTGATAATCATTTTATAGTCTAATTGATCAATATTTCTTCTTAACAAAAAAAATAGGTGCACCCACAATATATGAACATGGCTGAATAAATCACTTTTTAATATTCTCCTAGTGTTTCTACTTTAATTATTATAACTAAATTGGTGTAATTCAATATGGATTATTGGAAATAGGTGAAGCACTAGGTATCCGTTTTATTGAAAAATCATCATTAGGATTTATTTGAAAAACAAACAATTACTTTGTAAATAAATAAAAAACTCCCTCACAAAAGGCAATTCATTGATGTTTAGTTTCTCCCCAAAAATATGTGATATGTGTCCCTTTTCAATAGAAATCATAAACCATACAATCAATCCAATTTCCATCTGAGGATTGTTTTTGTCATTATACAGATAAAAGATCATTGGTTGGTTCAGAATATAAAACTAAACTTTTCTTCCTTGAAAATTGATGTTGTATTTATCTATATAAAGAAAATACATTCCCAAAATAACATCAAATTCAACTATAGTGAGAATTAAATGATTTTTGGGAAACAAATTCCCATAAACATAAACCATAGAAGAATCATAGACATGGGATGCAAATAACATAACATCTAGGACTTTTTTATAAAACAAAATCTATTTTTTATGTGTTAATGTAATGCCCTTAGAAAATTCTTCAGATATAGATTCAAATGAGACATTAGTAGCTTTATAGTGGATGATTAGTGAAGCTCTAAAAATTTATTTAATGCACCCCTCATCAAAAATATTGATTGAATGAGATTTCCATTTTTCTCTAGGATTTGGAGGTTGTTGACATCAGTTATCATCATTAAACTTTGTATATAGTCACTGGTAAGAATAATTAATATACTCATTGAATTTAAAAGACTATAGTATGGGTGGTTTACTCCATAGTGATTTCTCTCTATTCACATCATTAAATTAATTCTTCCCATCCCATTGAAATTTGAATTCCTGATGACATTACATTCTACTATTGAAACATTTACTATTTTCATTAAGACAATTTCCCCATGTCTCCTTCAAAAATTTGAGTTTAAAGGAAATATCCTATTCTGATGTCAATTTATTTTATAATTTAAATTGAATTAATTTTTTCTTTTCTTTTCAAAATGATGATATTGATCGGTAACTCCAATGTTATCCACCTTAATAGCACATTAAATGATTTCATCATAGATACTAATGTCACTTATGGGTACCACCCTTCAAAGGCTTTCTTTTAAGACACTAAAGAATTGATCAATCATAATATGAGGTTGGCTGATAATAACATAATCATACAATGAATATATTGTAAAATTTTCCTCATGGGTACCAATAGGTTCATCATCCTTTTGTTTCAAATCAAGGAATTAGTTCTTTATTTTAATAAAAATATTATATGGAAAATTATTATTGATAAATAAGATATTAAACTCATCTCACACTATAGATTATTTTTCCCCATATTTATTTGTGTTCAAGATAAGAGTCCCCCTTTTATTTTTTTCACCTTAGAAATGATTAAGATCTAGAATTGTATTCTCATGTTATAAACACTAGAAAATGGAAAATAGATCTTTAAGGGAAATAATTTGTTATTCAGTGACTAGTGGATCAGTGTAACCACTAAATGTATATAAATGTTTTATTATAAAGGAATTAATAGATCATTGTTCCATACGTTGATCACTTTGAAGTTCATCATGATCATATCTTGAAAATGTTTTGTGAGTATAACAATGTGATTTTGTATTCCAGATATAAAAACTTTTAGTTTTTCATGACAAAAATCATTTCATATATTACTTCACTCAGTATTAACATGATTTCTTAAGGTTTGTCTATTAAATAAATCCAAAACCATATTTTATGTAACAGTAATAAAATTGGGAAAACACATAATCTGGAAAAATTATTTATAGTATGTCTAAATCATGAAACCCAATTTTATGAAAACATTGGTTTAACCTATATAATTTATGATTATTTCCAAAAAAATTGAAATTTATCCTATAATTAGAATCATTCGAAGGGTTCTCACTATACATTTATCATCCTATATTCTAAGGGATAACTAATATTTTGTCAGATATGAACTATAACAACCTAAAAATTTCATACATTGATTGAACATCAATGTAAATGAATATTATTTACATAATATAAAGAAATATTATATAATAATATATCTAGATTATCTATTAAAACATTTAAACAAAAAAATGGTTCATAATAGTTATACATCGTCTCAAAATTAGATATTTAAAACTGTCACCTATCTTAGATTTATTATATATAAAACCTATCCTCATAACATGGGAAAGGAAACATAAGAAAGGGGGAGATATGACACATTCATGTTGTGGTGTGTGAAAAAAATAAATATTTCCTATGTTTAAAATGTATTAAAGTGGGTAACATTGGTTGTCTCTATAGAGGACTTAAAAAAACAAGTTATCATCTTAAATTTGAGAAATAATTAGATGTTTCTTTTTAAATTGATTAATTTTAAAATGAATGAAATGATAATAAATTTTAAACATAAGTTGATGAATAGAGTGATGGTATCAGGATAAGATCACGTTCTTCAATCTCATTATGGTTGTGAAAAACCTTCCCCCTTCCCTTCCTATTGAATGATAAATGAAATAATCCTCAATAATTTTAAAATCTCCCTTTGTTGAAGGAAGCATCAGAAAACACTATTTTGTGTGTTATAAATCATAAAACATTCCCAAAAAACATAGTAACATCTTAATAATAAATTATTTATCCTAATAAATATAAAAAAATTAACTAATTCCACAGATATTCCATCAATATCTAGACAGTCACCACCAAATACAATCTACTCATTCAGGAAAATATTCACTGGGCCGAGGTAGTTTAAAAAAATCAACCAAAGATATAAAAAAGGAATGAAACCAAACCCCAAAATACAATAGAATTAACATTATTGGTAAACAATAAAAAAATAATTCATCAAATTGAAAAATAGAGATAGTTTTAAATTAATGTCCAAGACTCTCAAATTACAAAATAAAAACTCCCCCTTCCTTGATCCCTCAAAAGATGTACATGGCTATGTGAAGAGTACGAGAGTTGAATGAGGAAGATGAAGGAATTGTGAAACTAAGAAAATAGAAAATAAAAATCCAAGGCTCCTCAATGTTACAATCCCCCAACATTATATCAATTTATCCTAATTCAAAACCCTTGAATGGAATTGGACACACATATTTATTGGTTTGAGGGGTGGAAAATTTTTGCATCCAAATTTATTCCTTATATATTTGTTGGTTATTTATCATATTAAATGGAAGAGTCATAGAGAGATGTATTCATAAATGTTTTTTCTATATTAATTGTTCATGAATCCTCTAAATATAAGCTTATTTGGATAAAGTTTCATAAATTATAAGGCCTAATTAACAATGAAATTTTTTTCTGGTTGAGTAGAATTCTCCTCTACATATACTTTATTTTATTAAATGGACACCATAATGAACAATTTTCTATATGAAATTTTATTTTTATGTGAGGAATAGAGTCCTATTTCTAATACATTGAGAATAAATTCATTTGAATGCTTCTAGTCCATGATATTTCTCCATTACTGAGGTGAGGTCCATTTTATTAGCCAGAAATATTTCTCTACTTGATTTATTTTTATGGGATAGTGTGTTTTAAATTGGATTTTTTATAGAAGATAATTCAAATACCATAAAAAAGATATCCTAAAAAAGAATCGATTAATTTTCATGATAATTGTAAATATTATTCCTTAAATACAAAAGCTCTAAAAAACTATTAAATTTCTAGAATAAATAAATTTTCACAATTAATCCCAAAATACACCAAAAGTACTAAAATGGTGAAAATAAAATAAAATATATTAATTGGGGGGACTAAATCATTGAAAAAAATATTAATAATTATGAAAATAATATCTCTATAAATTCCCCCACACAAAGAACTTGGACTCATCAACAAGTCAACATCAAAATCAAATCAATGAAAATTCAAAACACATAACAATGTGGTCCATTAATTCTATACCAAGAAAAAAATATAATGAATCATTAATAAAATTATTAAAATTTATCCATTTAGATCGTTTAATATTTTTTCCTCTTCATTTCTCCTCCCATTTTCACAAAACACCTATCTTAGTTGATTTTTCTATCATCTCACAAATTTCAATTTTCAACAAGGATATTCTCTTCCAAAATCATGAAAGGTTCACTGTAGTATTGATAAATTCACTAATATACACCCGATGTGTTTCAAGGACATGTGTTCATCATAAAGACTTTCAAGGGTCGTTATTTTTCTTTCAGTTGGTAGGATTTATATGTTAAAAAATATAAGGCTAAATAAGGAGGGATTTGATATTCATAAATAAAAATTGCATGATTCTAAATTTCACTCAAGTATGGTCTTCTCATCGCTCACCTTAGTATAAAATAATCTCCATTATCCTGAAATTTCAAGGAATTTTTACACCATTAATCATGTCTACTACAAAAATTTCAACCTTCTAATACATAATTTTTATCGAAATCTCCAGATAGGCATAAGTTTCTTTCTCTATTAGAAGCTATATAAATGAACATAATCTCATATCATGGAAGACCCAAATAGAAACAAATTTCAACATACTAAGTTTTTTTAGTTGAAAAAACATATTTTAAACATTTTATCTTACACCCAAACTATCACCAAATTAAGTAATACAATACAATACATATTCCCCACACTTAAGTTCAACTAGATTATGCAATTTCACATCAAGATTAGGTCTGATAAGGAAAATTGTCTTGTAATGTTGCTAACCTCATAGTAGTTCTTGGATTATAAGGGATACAAGGATTAAATATAAAATTAAAGAGATAATAAAAATTATTAACAATAAAGGGGATTCAAAACTGAAGAAATGCCTTAATCATTTAAACCATAATTACCTCAAACTCTCAAGTTTTGAAAAGAATAAATAAAATAATTTTAATAAAAGAAATGTTTGGTTATCTCATGAATATATATTAATGAAAATAACTTGAAAAAATGAATCATAGGACACATAGGATAATTATATAAATTATAAATATAGTGATATGTGGCATGGGATTCAAAAATTAGTGTTCTTTTCATGAAATTCCAAAAGATTAGAACTTGAAATAATGTTATTTTTAATGTTATTTTAATCTCAATATCATCAGATAAATTGATTCAATTGTTGAAATGTGTTTGAAAAAGTAAAATTATAATCATTTAAGCTCAAAATATTCAAAAACACACCAAAATTGGAAACAAAAACAATTTTTGTTTTTGAAAAAACACAGTTTTTTTGTGAAGATAGAAAAAAAAGTAATAAACTAAAAAGTTTACCTCCCCACACTTAAATTATGTTGTGTCCTCAATTCATCAAAATATATTTACAATTTATGAATAATTTAAAATGAATCAAAATAAGAAATAAGGATTAAATAATAGGTACAACCTGATGTATATTATTGATAAGCATGTTTGAGGAGTGAAATCATTACCATTGGATTTGATGGAATGGTCCCAAGGAATTTCTCCAGACTATGTCTATTAATAGTAAATATCTCTTTATCTCCATAATTAACTATATTCATAGAACCAAAAATTTATACATTAGTAACTATAAATTATCCTTATCCTCTGGAATGATGTTTACATGACATCTTATTGAGTCTTGAGTTGAATATAAACAATTTGTTTCTAAGATAGATGTATTTAGATTGGATCAACTTGTAATGAGCCACTACAGTTCTCTATTTGTAAATCCATGAATTTTAAAAATATTCCCTTCTAATTAATTCCATCTTCTGTAATTTCAATCTTCTCTCTCCCCAATGCTTTTAGGATCCAAATTCTTCTTTCTCATAGCCTAATACACCTTATTCTCCAATTATAGAGGTAGGTGATATATTTTCATATAAATCACCCTCTATAGAATCATTCCAATCAGGGTTTTTTTTGAATGTCTTTTATTCCAAAAATGTATCTTTCTATCTTTGGCTCCAATCCTTCCTATTTGGTTTAATAGTCTTCTCCAATATTCATTTGATTTCCCTATTTGACACTTTAGCTTGACCATTAGTCTGTGGATGATAGAGAGTTGTTATTTTTTGATTCACCCAATAATTATTAAACAAATACTATATTATAATATTTTAAAAGTGTGTCCCTTTATCATTTATGATGGCTTTAAAAACTCCAAGACAACAAAATATTTTAGCTCCGACAAAATCACAAACCACTTTAGCATCATCAGTTCTTGTGGATTTTCATTCACCCATATGGAAACATTATCAACTACAAGAGATATATAATAATTTTCAATTTTAATTGGAATATGGCGGATAAAATCTATCCCCCAGAGTTCAAAAATATCTAAAAAAATATGTTATTTTTTTGAATTTCTAGTCTCATTGAAATATTTCTTGAAAACTGTCATTTTTCACACCATTTAAAAAATTCATGAGCATATTGAAAAATGGTGGCCAAATAAAGTCCATATTATATAACCTTGCTTGCTATTATGTGTGATTCAAAGTGTCCTATACAAGATATAGTTCAATAATACTCAAATACTTAACCAATTTCACTCTTAGTAAAACATATTTTTATTGATTGGTCATTACAAATCTTCCAAATTAACAGATCACCCAAAATGTAATATTTAGATTCAAATTTCTATTTTTGTGTTTGATGGAAATTGGAATGATATGGGAGAAATGATGTTACCATATAATTAACCATGTCAGTATATAATTTTACTTATACTTCAATAAAGTACAACTGCAATTCTAGAAGGTGATCATTCAGTGGTTTTTTCTGTGGAATTCTAGATTCTATAGTGTTGGGAACTCTACTTAAGTGATCAACCAATTGGTTTGTAGCTACCTTATGGTACTTGATTTATATTTTGAAATTATTTAGTAGTAACATCCACATCACTTGCATTATTTTGGCTTCAAACTTCTTCATCAATTACCTAAGATCTGCTTGATCAGAAAACACAATTGCTTCAGTACCAAGAAGATATGATCTAATTCTTTATAAAGATAAAATAGTCGCTAAAAAATATTTTTCTAAATTTTTTTAATTGAATTGAACCACATATAAGTTTCTTAATAAATAGTCTATTTATTTTTCCCTACTCTAAATTCCATAAAAAAGAATCCTCCAACAAGTTGGTTGGAAGCATCACAAATTATCTCGAACTATTCTTCCTAATTTAGAGGTTACATCATGGGTGGTGTAATCAATATCCAATTCATCTCATCAAAGGATCTATTACATGAACCATTAAAATAAAAATCAAAATATTTCAAAAGAAACTTCAATAGAGGGGTAGAATATCTTACTAAAATATTTGATAAACCTCTTATAGAATCCTGCATAGCCTAAAAATGATCTAACATGTTTCACACAAGTTCGGTAAGGCAATGAATTTACCCATTAAATTTTTTATTTATCCACTTAGATGATTTTTTCTTTAAGAAATGACCAAGTAAAATTCCTTTCTCAACCACGAAATGAATCTTTTCAAAATTTAAAATAAGGTTTTTTTCAACGAAGGGGTTTACAAATTTTTTTATATTTTTCAAACAATGGTCAAAGGAATATCTAAAAACTGTGAAATCATCTAAGGATGCCACCAAGAGATCATAAATGTGATAAGGTAATAAACTTAAAATTCACCTATGAAATATACATAGATAATTAAATAATCCAAAGGGCATAATTTTATATGAAAATGTGTCGAAGTGATAAGTAAAGGTTGTCTTCTCTTGATACTCATAGGTAATAGGTACCTGAAAATAATCGCAAAATCTATCCAAAAATCAATAATGATTTCTCCCAACAAAAATATCTAACATATATTTAACTAAGTGAATAGGTAAATGATATTTCCATGTAACCATATTCAACTTCATAAAATAAATTCACACACTCAAACTATTCTAAATTCCCAAAGGTATTACTTCATTATTTTCATTCCTAACTGTGGTTAGAACATCTTTTTTTAACTACATGAATGGGGCTAACCCATTATGAATCAAAGATGGGATAGATGATCCCATATTATAAGAGATTATAGATCTCCTTATTTATAACCAATATCAAGGTGGGATTCAGCCTCCTTTGGTGATGTGTGAAAGGTTTGTAATCTCCCTCAATAATAATTCAATATGAGAATATTTTTTGGTTTTTTCATGGGATATAACTGAAGATCCACACTATATAATGGAAATTAACCCTAAAAATATCAATAAAATACATTTCTTAGGATTTTTATATATTCTTAGAAAATATCACTTGTAATTTATCTCCCTCCCTAAGTTACTGATATTTCAAATTAGTAAAAAGTGGGTTTAATTCTATATTAGTGGGATTATCATGTGATAAAACTAAAATAATATTCCCTACATCAAAATGTTGGTCCTCATGCACACACAAAACTATATCATCTTCCTCATTGTTAAAAAAATTATCAATGAAATTATATTTTACCTTTTCTTCCCACATAAAATCAGAATCACCAATGTTTTGGGGATCCACATGTGCAGTGATATATTCAATTAAAAAATTATCTTTAAAGAATAGAGATTCACAAAACATAACTGATTATTTAGTTCTATCGGTATCAAATTCATGGGAGAGTTAAAAGATTGATTGATTATATGATGGGTTCCTCATTGATTCAATATTATCGAAGTGGATAATGCTACCTATAATCCTTCACGGTAGGTTTCCATTCATGGACATTGGTGATGGTTTTAACATATTTAAATAATGTCTCCCCAAAATTATAGGTGATTATGAATGGATAATATCAACTTCTATATTTATCACATAGAAGATAACTATGAATAATATATATTTTAATTTCATAAGGACATCCTATAGAACTCCTGTTAGGAAAAAAGTGGATATGTTCTCAAGCTACATCATAACTATTGTGGGATTCAAGCCTCTGATATGAAAATAATTGTCTAATGAGTTAGAAAATACCCTAATTTTAAAACCTAGATAACACAAAAAATATTTAAATTTAAAGATAAAATGGTGCATGGAATGGACATTTTACTTGGATCTTGACATTTAGTTGGAAATTCAGGCGTAATAATTTTTGAGAAAACTATTCCCAAGTTTATCCTTTAATTATGATGATGTATCCCCATCTTTGTCTTGTGATCTGTAAAACATTTATCAAAATTTTATATTTCTTTCAGTGCTACAAGTAGTGGGGAATTAATTTCTACTTTCTAGAAGCATTTCATAATTTCTTTTGATGTGCATCTTCCTAAAATCTCATTGATCCAATCATCCTTGATGGAAATGGTGGTTGTAAGTATTTATTCTACCTTTTTGGAATTTTCAATGATGTTTATTGCATCTTCCTTATCATCATATCCTTATAATCCTCATATTTCATTTCATATTATCATTTTATTTTCATATTGTTTTCAAAATTTCTAACTTTAGTCTTCCCCAGCTCAGGTGGTATTATTATTGGTTCATGGGACACTTGTTTTTGGTATGGGGGTATAGAATTATTATGCTAATTTCAAAATAAATATTTAACATGATTAGGATCTCTCAATCCTTAATTTTGTGGGAAATAACTCTACTGAAATTTTGACTCATTTTTTTCCACTCCCTGTATTTCAAAAGACTTGTTAGTGAAATGGTCTAGTGATGAGCGTAAAACAAATACCTTAACTGATGCTTGATGGTCACCCACATGTTTACGGTCCATCTTTCACACCATATTGGTCTTCCTATAAATCTTAGTATCCCATAAATGTCATGGATAAATTTTTTTACAACATGAATTTCTCTTATTCTAGTACCTCTGGTATTAAACTATTGTGAGTTCTAGGAAATATTCTCAATCAAGACGTTGGCTTCTTTCTGGTTATTTTTCAATCAGTTCACCATATAATGATGCATCCAGAGGGTTTTTTCAATTTTCTATATTCCTTGATAATATAATACATAAATGTGATTCTCCAAAATTTCTTAGTATCCATAGCTGGCACATAACTTTTAAAATATATCTCAGTACTTGTAAAGGGATTCTCTATATGAATTTGTGATGCATATATTTTATTCTTGATAGATTTTCTTATGGAGGAGGGGAATAACTATTTCATGGAGAATCTCAATAATTCTTTTATTCATTCACATTTACTGGTTTAAGGATATACAACCATTTCATGGAATCTCTATCCAATAAAAATAGAAATGTCTTCCACTTTACATACTCCCCACCTACTCCTCAGGGTTTGAATGTATTGGAGACCTATGTGAACTCTTTAATATGTTTTTTTGGGTTTTCTCCATCCATGAAATGAAATTTCAAGAGAAATGTAATCATGAAATATTTCATCTCAGTTTTTTTTATAACACTAAAATCACAAGTTGAATAATTTGATTAAGAAATTATTAAGTAAAAACGTTTCAAGGGTTGGGATATGATTTCCAACCATGATTATAGGATCAAAATGAAAACTTGAAGTTTCACTCGAGTCTAAAAGAGAAATTTACAAAAATTAATATTGAAAATTAAGTCTTCATAGTCTATTCAACATGGTTCATTCAATTTTTTGAACCAGGGGAAAGTGTTAGTGTTTAAGGTTCAGGTCATGTAATTTTGTTGAGAAAAGAAAGAAAAAAGAAAAATGGAAAAATGTTGTTGGACCCCCTACATAGAAACGGCACAATGTTTTGATATGTACCTATCATGAGGTGTGAAAAGAATAAATATTTATTAAGTTTAAAATTTAGTAAAGTGGTAACATTGGTTTAATATAAAGAGGAGTAAAAAAACTCAAGATTTCAGCTTCAATTTGATAATGAATTGGCAGTTGGTTTTCAAATTTATTGATTTTGAAATAAAATAAATAAAAACAACGTATGAAAACATGTTGATAAATAGAGTGATGGGTTAAGGGTAGGATCACATTTTTCAATATCATCACGGTTGTTAAAATCATTCACCATATTTTCCTATTGAATAATAAATGAAATAATACTCGATCAGGTTTCCAAACACCCTTGGTCGAAGGAAGCAACGAAAACCACTATTGTGTGTGTGAAAATTCATAAACCACTTAAAAAAAACAAAAGAAATCCCCAACTAGGAATTGATGTTCCTTATAAATATAGAAAAAATCCACTAATTCCACACACGTGCCATTGATTTCTAGACACTCATCACCAAACACAATCTATTTGACCAAGAAAAACTCCACTAGGTAGTGGGAGTTTCATAAAACAAAAACTAAAGCTCTAAATAATGAATGAAACCAAAAAAATCATATTAAGAGAATCTAGAATCATTTAAAATAAAAAATCATTGAATTAAAAAATATAGAGCTTTTTAAATTTTTGTCCAAGACTCTGAGATTACAAAAGGAAAACTCCCCCTTTAACTATCACCCAAAAAATTTACACCTCCATGTGAAGGGTAAGAGTGTTAAAGGTGGAAGAAGATCGAATTATAAAACTAAGAAAATAGAAAATAGAAGGCTCCTAAAGATTCAAATACTCTATTATAGTCCCATATTTTCCTTTTCTAACACCCCTGAATGGATGTGGACACACAAATTTATAGGGTTGATGGGTGGAAATGTTTTCCTTTAGATTCTTTCCTTCGAAATATTTAGTATATTTCCCAAATAAAATGGAATAATAAAAACATTTGTCTTTATAAATTTTTTCGTATATTTATTTTTCATGGAACATCCAAAAATGATCTTCTTTGGAAAATCATCATAAATTTAAATCATTTATTAAGAAATAGAACCTTTTCTAGACAAGAAGACTTCTCAACTATTAATTTATTACTTTAAATAGATTACTTAAAGACCTAATTTATCTATTAAAATTAATTTTTACATGAAACACATATTCATCATCATCATCATCAATATTATCATTTTTATTAAAGGGGGAAAATAGAAAAGTACCAAGGCAGAAGGTAAAGCATCCTAGGGGGGCCTAAAGTAACGGAGACCAAGGGCATCCCCTTGGATCAAATTCACCCCTTGGTCTTAAAGAGAGTAATGTTTTATAAAGAAGTTACATTGGAGCCTTTGTACGATATAGAGGCAAGAAAATATGAGACTTTTTTTCCCTTATACCATTTATGGGTTACCTTTAAATATTTTTGATGAGGCCCTTGCCTTCATTATTGAGATATTCCTCCATTACGGATGTGGGGTCCATTTTATCATCCAGAACATTTCTCCACATTATTGATTCTTATATGAAAATGTTTTTTGAATTGGATATTGGTTTAGAATATAAAGTCTAAGACAAAAAAAATGGATACCTACAAAAAAGGATTAACTCAATTTGGATCACAATTATAGACTATATTACATAACAATAGAATATATAGAAAAATATTAATTTTTTTTGAATTATGAAATTTCCCTAATTAAGAAAAAATCACCAAAAATAATAAAATGATGTAAATTATATAAAATTAGTTAATTTGAATGAATTACATTGTGGAAAAACATATTAATAATTATAAAAATATTATCTCTATAAAGTGTTAATTCCCTATAAGGGTAAAACATCGACATACTAATGACCATATAATCTTAAAATGAGAAAAATGGAAAAAGATCTCGAGCTTATAATTTTTAAACCATGCCATACATTTCAAATATCATAATCATGAGTCGTTGAATAAATAATGGAATTTTATAAGACATGAATCTTAAAGGAATTGTGTGACACACATTGAATTGTGTGATACACATGTAATTGTGTGATACATATTAGTAGAGTAAATTATTTCATTATTATTTAATTATATTTTCAATGATTATTGTAGAGGAATTATTTTACTCCTTAAAACATCATGGTGGTAAATTTTCACACCCAATACTATCATAGAGGAAACCATCCCTTACCAAACTTGGGTCAATGCCCATTATATTCTAGTTCATCTAAAAAGATACAAATATTTACTCAATTAATTTTATGGATTTATAATTCCCACCAATAACATAGTCAAAATAATACATATGTGCTCCACATGATCATAAACTATTCAATATATAATAAACCATGAAAAGAAATGGGTTTCACAAACATTTTATCATAGCATAACTCTTAGAAAATAGACTGGTTTCATTAACATTATGCCATCATAAACATACACGATATAGAAAATGAATAAATATGACATCTTTATATCAAAATCCTAGGAAATGAGTATCAATATTGAATAATTTTTTTATTGATGAAAAAAAATCATTAAAACATTCTTGTGGAAAATAACCCTTCTATTATGAAATTACTTCATTAAAATATAAAAATTTAAAAATATTATGGGAAAAAAATTTGAAAATAAACATGGGAAATTATAAATTAATCTATAAATCATTGATCAACCCAAATTTTGGGAAATTATGTTTATTCTGTATAAGTAAAAAATCATTCCTTCCATACATTTGTCATAAAATTCACAACGTAACTCGTTTAAAAAATGATACGAAGTTAAATTCAATTTTTTTTGTAAAAATTAAAAAATGGATAAAAATGGCATTAAAAATCATAAAATTATATTAAAAAACATATTTAACACAATTCTATAAAATACTAATGTTTAATAATTTTTTTTAACGGAGAGGTAAATGAAGTTGATTTTCCTTAAAAACACATTTTCTTTATCTTTAGTGAAAAATGTGTGTAAAATAGAAGTAATATAGGTATTATTAATAAATAGATTAAGGATAATAAATTTCTTTATTACCTTTATAGTTTTATCATAACATTTCCTAATTATAACTTTATCATAAATAATCATGATAAATAATGAGATTGTAACATAAAACACATTACCCTATGTATGACTTCATTCAAGCATTTTATAACATCTGGTATAATAAATATATATTTATTATAAATCATATTTTAGAACCATACTAATATATATATATACATATAACATTTAATTTGAATATTTTATCACTCGTATACTAATAGTTCTTTATTCAATTCACTATTCTTGGTGATAATAACATTTTTTCATATCTGTTTTGGCTTGGAAGTTTCAATATATTTACTTTTAACATAATATAATCAATTAAAAAATTTTATTCATAGTATAAACATAATATATTATATATATATATATATATATATTCATCCAATAAATATAGTGATTTGGAAATGAAGTTTACCATTCATGGAGATGGTAAGTCGTATATATGAAAGAACGATGTGTTCATTCTTCAAATAATGGAATAAAATAATTGTAAATAATAATTCACCTATAAAATATCATTAATATGATATATATATATATCATAAATATTCATTAAATTATTTATCATTACCATAAAATTAAAATATAAATGAAAAACGAGTCACATAACTTTGTGGGGGTGGTTGTCAACAGGCATGCACGAGCTATGTAATCATTTCCCAAAGTTTTCTATTGTAAGAATTTTGATAGAGTATTATAATTAAAAAATTGTAGTTGGTTAATAAATATCATATATAAATATTAATCCCATAATAATTCTCATCCACAAAATATGGTAATGAAAATCGAATTGTATTTCCTTGTGCAGAAGGTAACATATACATACGAATAAGCGATAAATTCAATTTATATTTGATGGGAAAGAGGGTTTATATTGGTGGTTTAATAATAATACAATTTAACAATATTTAGGAAAACTAATTTATTATTTTATTAACAATATAAGATATTTATAGGATGTAAAATAAATAATTAAAATAAACAGATCAGTTATGGTGATTAATTTTTATTTGAAAAAATTCCTTTAGATCTCTTCTAGAGGATTATAGGGTTGCATTTTTGGGGGACCAAAACCTCTATGGTGTTTCTAGGGAATTAGAGAAGAGAAATTATAATAAGGATTTTAATATATAAGGCTCAACGTGAAGTTAATAATAGAAAGGAGGTCGCCTTTTAACAATTAAAGGAAGGGTCACTATTGGAATTTATTAAAATATTAAATTAATGTTAATTAAGTTCAATTAAAATTTATGTAAAATTTGGTCCTAATTGATAATATTTAAACCTTAAATTTTTATGAGTCTATATCCACTCATATAATAAAATAGGTACATGTTTGTATCATTTGTTTACCCATGTGTTATTAATTTAACCCCTTATTGACCCTTTTGACAATTATTGAAATATTAAGGTTTCATACCCTTTAAGGGTTAATAATATTACCATATAATTAAAGCCAAATAATAAATGGACCATGTTTTATGTTTAATATAAAATAAAATTCATTTTAGAGAATCTAATTTTTTTTCAATTATATATCAATACATATAATATTATTTATTATAAAATATCGTTGATGTAAGTTTTAACACTATTCATTTAATTTAACATTAAATTCATAAATACAAATGGTAAATTAAAATATAATTATTTCACACCTCATTAATAGATTATATAGATTTATAAAATTCATGGGACACATTAACTCAATAATATTATATAAAATTTAATATTTTTATAATCATTTATTATATTTTTTATTAAGTAGATAAATGTTACATTGATGTTTCATAAGAAATTATGGTCTTTATATAATCAATAAAAGTTAAAAATAAATTTATATAAGAATATTAATTTAATTAATCTCAAAATAGACTCTTAAATTCATTCATAACATACTTTTTTTTTCCATATATGGAAACATACGAGTTATTACAAACAAAGAGTGTGATATATTGAAACTTTAATTAATTTAAATATTATATATATCATTTTCATGGAAAATTTCCCATTATTATAGTGACATGAATTTTTTATTACATAAATATTAAATCATTTTTGAGATAAATAACATAATAGTGATACAATCTATGAACCGACACTTTAGTATGTTGGGTATGTTTGTCTTGAACATCACTTATACAAAATTAAACTGAATCATTTATTAATTCCTTAATTTATATCCTCTTAGTGGACATCATTTTCTCCTTAGAACAAGTAATCACCCAAGGTTATACATCAATTAATGGGGTAAGCAAAAATCCCAGTAAGGGGATGTATTACATTGGGTGACTAAAGAACATGAATAAAATGTACATCGGTGAGAATAATTATATCATAATCATAATATCGTAATCATACTCTTGTGGGAAAAAATTGATAATGTCATGGAATATGTATATGTATAAAGTTAAACATCATGTCTTAGTGGTCAAATTCCACATAGAGTTGTAAATAATGATAACATGATGCTCTAGAATAATATATGAGTATAAATCCAAACAACATCATTGTGAACAAAGCTATAGTTGTGTTTAAACATATTGAACATAATATTATGAGATACATCACATTACCTAATGTATTAGAGGACTTTATGTCCCCACCTGTCACATCATAAATGTTTATAATCCAACATGCCACATATAATATATAAGAATCATAGTTATAAAATAAATACAATGAAGAAAATGTATTTCATAAGGATTTTATAAATCATACATTAATTAATAAACCATGCTATTCTTAAATGAATAGGGTAAATCATACATAGACATAAAAAATAATTAATCATGAGAGGGGAATAATCATATCAATAGAAGTAAAATATCATTTTTTTGAAATTGATGTCACATTTAAAAAGTATTTTCATAGAAAATATTTTATCATGGTAGGAAAAATTATCTCTATAGAAGAAGAGGTAAAGGACATTTCAAGGAAATAATATGAACATACATACTATGGAAGAGAAGATAAATCAAATAAACTATTTGGGTTTAATAATCCCCTTACCTTATGTCCAAATTTATTTTGTAACATTTTTTCCTCCTAAATAATAAACTTGTTTTATCAAAAAAATAATATATAAGTGAATTATGTTGATTTTTTTTACTATTTATCTATTATAAGTATTATATTCTATTTTATAACACCCTTTGTTAAGCATGAATTATTTTGATATAATTTTTTCATAAAACATCCCATTTTATTCGGATTCCACTATTTTCATTGAGTTCCATTTATACATAAGAATAATTTACACCAAAAGATTAAAATACATATAGTTACCTATTTACATATTATATTTAATTTTTTCTTTCCATCAATGAAGATGTTTCTAAGTACTGAATTGGAAATTTCTCTGTTGATGGTTAACTGAACATTAAGGGGATTTGTCGAAAGATGGGGAATGATAATTTTGAAATATATTTATATAGTAAATATGAAACTTATATTATGTTAAAATAATTATTATAATGTAAACATGAGTCCTAGTTAATCATAAAAGGGGTTATTTAAAGTGGAGGATACAAAAATAAATAGATGAAGAAAAAAGTGTGTAGTTAATCGAAAATCACTTAATCCTCAGTGTAGCTTCTATTGTATGAAAAAAGAACCACGTGATGTTTGGAGATGGATTACTTCAAAACGTCCCTATGTATTATAAGGGTCTTGATAGGATGTATTTTTGAATACTATAGGCTTTGGAAAGTTAGGGATTAATTATTTTCCATGGGGAGGGTGTGAGATTATATATACTATAAGAGAGTATTATTTTCAGTATAAAATATTAAATTAAATAACATATCAAATGTAAAACATGGAATTGTGAATCCATGAAAATATAAATCATATATAAATATAATATAATGAGTCTAATAATTTAAATTTCATTTTAATTCAAATTTATTAGTTTTTTAAAAATGGAAGTGGAATGAAAAAAAAATTATCTAAAGGGATCACTTTTAACTTTAGGTTTTGGAAAATTATTTTTTAGTCTGTAATATACGTTTATTTTATTTTAATGACTAATTTGTGAAATTAAATATATAATGGATGAGCCTAAAATTCTATAAAGGGTTATTACATTATTAAATCATGAGCGATGTAATTTAAGATATATCCGTTATGTGAAAAATGATATTTTTACTATTCAGCCTAAAATTGAAGTATTTCATAAAATTAATAAAAAATAACCCATGTAAAATTTTAACATACTGATTTCAAAAATTATTTTAATTTTATTAAAATAAATTTATAATATAGGTAATTTAAATTTTTAATATAAAAATTATTTTTTTATTAAATACATTAGAATAAATTTTATTAAAAATGAGAATATTTTCTCTTTGAGTTTTTTAATAATGATATTTATTTTTTTGAATTAAAATATTTATATTTACATAAATTAATCATGATAGATATTATTTATATAAATATTAATTATTTTGACATAGAATAACTATTGAAATGTTCATCTTATTATTCTAAATGGTTAGGCTACTATTCACAATGGTCAGGTTAGTATTACAATGGTCATATAACTATTCGAAAGGTCGCATTACAACCTTTATATACCAATTAATTATTTAACTCAATATTCACTACAATTCCTCCAATGTTTATATATTTTCATTTTCTAAGAAGTTAACTAGTTTACTAATATTTTTCTTCATTTCTATATTATTGGTTATAGGGTGATCATCTTAGATGATTTCAGTGATCTATATTTTCCAATTTTATATTTTCTTTTTTATTATTTTTGTCAAATTGCAATGATTATAATTATACTTGGTTTCATAAATGACTAATTTAATGATCATTATTAATGTGATAATTTTTTTGTTCGTTACTCTATACTTTATATGTGAATAATATAACATAATAAATATAATATAATACATATTTATTTAGGAAAAATATATTTCTAATAAAAATTAGTTTATTTCATTCTCCCCCTTTAAAATAATTATCCCACAATTTTACCGTAACACTTTGAAAATGTGAGTTGTATTTCTACATATAACTTAATCTCTATGATCATGTTTATTAACCAACTAATCCTTATATGAATGGTCATTATCCGGTTGTGTTACCTTCAAATTTATTATAAGTGATAGACTTGGTATGTACATCATCAAGAGAGATACGTGGAACACATCATGAACTTGAGTAAAAAATAATGAAATTGATTTTCAGTAAGTCAATGATCATATGTTATCAAGGATGTCAAAGGGGCCAATACACCTTGGGGTGAGATTTCCCTTATTTCTAAACTACATCACTGTCTCCCACAGTTATTTTCAAAGGAAAAATTATTCTCCCACACTGAACTCTAAATCCCTTGGATGGTTGTAATCATGGATTTTTTTTCCCTGATAAGCTTTTATATGTTGCAGGATAGTTTAAACCTTCTCTGAAATCTCTTACACAAGATCAGTTCTATGTAGATTTCATTCCCCAACACCATCCATACAAGTTATAATTCTATATCATTTCCTATGTCACGAACCATCCCCCGGGTCTCGTTCCATGACTACCCTAAGTTCTCCTTCCATAGGCTAGGGGCTGTCGACTAGCACCGAAAGGCATATTCCCTAAAACTAGGAAGACATTCCCTTTATAACATGTAACTTATACAACTAAGCACAAAGCAGGATACGAGTGCAAATTAAAACTATATAGTAAACATGGCGTGTACAGAAAGAAAAAAGGTCTAGAATACAAGTCCAACTAAAAAGTACAAGTAAAATGAAAACAAATCTAGTGAACACCTACCAAGGATACTACCTGAAGGGTAGGTACAACACTCGAACAATCGTCTCTGCAGTAAGCCTCGTCTATGTCCACCTCTGTGATACCTCCAGTACTTGTACCTCACCATCAGTCAGCGATATCCGCTGTTTGCACCAAATACAATAAGGTGCAGGTATAGCCCGTGTAGGGGTGAGTATAATGATACTCATTAGGGACCTTGAGACCCTCAAAGGTCCCAAAAAACCCAAAAAGGATAAACAAAAAAGTATGGAAACAACCGTCAATCCTACTTTGGTATATGCCTGTACATATTCCTAAGTTATCAAATATACCCATCCCATTCATGAGGAAACACAAGGCCCAACTCAAAATCCCAAAGCTCAACTGTTCCATGGATGAAATATTACCATGAAGATAACACCCCAAATATAATTACCACAAAGGAAACCCCACACATAATTATACCAAAAAAAGTATCACCACGATGGTAAGTACCACAAAGGTATCACCTCACAGAATAATACCACAAAGGTATCACCACAAAGGTAAGTACCAGAAAGGTTTCACCACACATAATAATACCAAAAAGGGATGACTTAGCTCACACCGAGTATAACTTTGGTACGATAGTAAATATTATTAGATGTAACTACTGAATCATCTTACTCTGTCAAGAGGCAGACCCACGTAGGATCGTAAATCATCAGACCCACATTGAATCCTATTACAGAAGACCCACGTAGGATCCTAGAGTAGTCCCATGTGGATTCCTAGAGTGGATACAAGGGGAATAATTGAACACAAACCCATGTATGATCCCAAAGCACAGACCCCCATAGGATCCCTTTCTCATGTTACAGCCAGCTATAGGGTTCCCGCACTAAGCTCGCTTTATTTCGGGAGGTTCCACTCCTCAAACCATAGGTCGGAACTCCATCTACCATTAATTCCCACAAATAAGTATCTTAATGTACCGCCACGTAAAAGTGGTCTCAATTCAACAAACGGTGCATCAATCAGACAATTGGATTGTAAGTTATTGGTTTTTTAGTCCCGAGGTCTAGGTTGGATTCGTGTTTGATCCAACCCGGCCGTACCCCAACATTATACAAAACTCATGTGGAGTATACCAAATGGACCATCTCGATCCACAGTTTCTATCAAAATAGATGGTTCATCAAACAGATTCCCGTAGCTCAAGTTATATCCTAAAGAGCGAAAAAGTGTCGAAGCGGGTCCAGGTCTGGTCCGACCCAGCCCAACCTGGCCTGGGTCGACTCAGGTCTGACCCTGGGTCCGACCCGCCCACTAGGTCTGGTCTAGATCACTGGGCATCCCACAGTATGGCCCGCGATGGGGGGCCCGCACTGGCCGGTGGCTAGCTGGCCCCACGTTGGGGTTCACCCTAGCCGCCTCCCAATGGGGAGATGCCCCATGGGTACCCTGAACAGCCCAGCCGTTCGAGTTGGGTGGTTTATCTGCCGACACCACATGACACCGATAGCTGGCATGAGGGTCCCGAGGTCCTAGTTGGATGCCCGGCCGGTCAGAAGACCATCCCACCTGTGCAGCGCGGTCGCGCACCACACCACCACTGGCAGCCAACAACATGCTGGCCACCCTCCCTTTGTCATCTTGGCCTCATGCCACGACTCTTGCATACCCGACGGTGTGGACGCGCACCGCCTCCCCTTTCACGCAGATGGTCATGGGTGGGCCACCGCCCTTTCTGTGCTAGGACCGATGGGTCATGGCACTTCTCTGGTGGCGCGGTTGCATCACCACCATCGTCATGGCCGACCAGAGTGCCGACCGCCGCTCTCAGGTCCCACCGGTGCCAATCACCAGCACAACAACTGGCAACATTCCTCGAGTCACTGGGGGTGCCCTGGTGACATATTCTTCATTCCGTAGACTTACACACTCATCTCGAGATGTCTCCATCGATTCAAGGACACTAAAATTTACAATGGTTGCGGAGGGTTTGGGCCGTGTTCATTTGACTCGCACCCTCCACGTTAGAATGCTAGAAAATGGCATAATTGTTCTTGATTTAAGAAGAAAAACAAGAATGGGGTTAGGGGTATTCCAAATGATAATCCCTACCCTTATTTCTCGTTGGAAGTGTCCTGAGATGAATTCAGTAAAGGCGATGTGGGTGCCAACGATTTTCACCTTCGTAACACACTTCCGAAGTCTTGATCGTGTGTCATCCTCACTCTTGATTCTGATGTATTTTCTTCATTGGAGAGTGCGTTCTTCTTTTGGAGGAAATTTTTCTCCAACAATCTCCAAACTCTCTCCCTTATCAAAGATTTCCCACCAGGAAATGGGGATCCAACCTATTAAAAATAATTCTATCATTTAATTAATGATGGAAAACTTAACCATGGAGAGTTGAAAGGTTTTCCCACATTAAGAGGGGTTCGGGTGGTCCCCACCACTGTGAATTTAGAATGGGAGGTTTTCCATCTCAGGTAGTCCCCACCTTCATAACTCAAAAAGAGAGGTTTCAAAATGAAAAATAAGATGTTAATTATTTTAGTTTTCTTCTTCGATGAAAAATTAAAAAACTAACTTCCACCCTCAACCTACTACAGTTGAGGTGAAGGTCTCCTTAAGAGAATATCGACGCTGGGAGTTCAATGGTGTCCTCAGATCTCAATTCTGAGCACCGTTTCAAAATTTACAAAACACCGCTCACGCGTTTACTTAATATACCTAAAAAAAGTTTAAAAATTCATTCCGGGCACACCAGGCCTCATAATCTTACATCGTCAAAAACTACAGACTCAAATATTTATATATAATTTTAAAAAAAATTACATGTAATTTTCGGGTCTTTATATTCTCCCCACCTTAGGGTTTTGCGTCCCTGAAACCCACATTGCAAAAACGAGGAAAACAAGTGGGGGTATTGAGCATGAATCTGAGCCTCCCGCACCCACTTTCTCTTATGGAGGTTCCCCTGCTACCAACGTACACACACTAAATGTATTGACTGCCCACGAAGGACCCGCTCCTGTAGATCCTCTATCTCCACTAAACCTCCATAAACATCGAGCCATCGTCGGTGTTCAGCTCGACCCAGTCAATGATGTTTGAAGGGTTGTGCACATATCTCCTCAGCTGAGATACATAGAAGACGTTGTGTTCCCGGTGAAGTTGAGGTGGAAGAGCTAAGCGGTAAGCCACCTCACCAAATTTTCTGAGGACCTGAAATGGTCTGATGAACCTTGGAGAGAACTTGTCCCCCGAACAAATCTCTACAAACCTAGTCGATTTAAGACCCATAGAAAGACATGGTAACCATCCTCGAACTCAGGAGGTCTCCATCTCTTTTCGGAATAAGACTTCTGCATGATCTATTGAGTCTTAATACTCTTTTAGATAATATTAACCTTCTTCATGGTATCCCGTACCATATCTGGACTCATGAGTGCTGAATACCCTGTGTGACTCCAGCACAAAGGAGATCTGCAAGGACAACTGTAAAAAGTCTCTAAAGGTGTCATCCCAATGGTGGAGTGATAGTTTTTGTTGTATGAAAACTCCACCAAGGTAAAGTGATCCTCCCAGATGTGACCAAAGTTAAAGATGCAAGAACGCATCATGTCCTCAATGGTCTGAATGGTCCACTCAGTCTGTCCATCCATCTAAGGATCGAAGGCAGTGCTCAAATGAAGCTGCATCCCGAAAGCCTCTTGTAACCCATTCCATATCTGAGAGTTGAAATGTGAATCATGATCGGAGACAATCGTCGAGGGTACTCCATGTAGCTGCACAATCTCTGGAACATAGAGGCGTCTCAAGATCTCTACTGAACCCTTCTCTCTAATTGGTAGGAAGTGTGCCGATTTGGTGAGTCAGTCGACGATCACCCAGATAGAATCAAGACCCTGGATGTATGTGGAAGTCCTATCATGAAGTACATGGATATCCCATCCCACTTCCACTATGGGAGCTCTAAATGATGAACTAAGCATGCTGGTACCTGATGCTCCACCTTCACTTGATAACAAGTGTGGCACCGAGAGACAAACTCTGCTACTGCTTTCTTAAATTTTGGCCACCAGTGCTATCATTAGAGGTCCTAGTACATATTTTCCACTTCTGTATATACCGCTAGTGGGGATGTGTGGAACTCCATCATCACTTCCTCCTGAAGTGACACTAGATCCATGGTATGTCCTTTGAAAAGGATGACATGCTCCCCACCTTTAGAAAATAAATCAGGTGCCTGCCCTGTGGATATCTGAACACATCGAGTCTCACAGTCAGTGTCCCCACACTGTGCCTCCCTGACTCACTGAAGAAGCGGGGGAGTGACTGTAAGAGACTAAAGAGAATATACTCCATCTCGATCCACAAAGGATAGCTATAAAGTGGCTAGATGCTCCGTCGTGTCACCCAGCAGATGTATACCATATCTCCAGCTGAGTGCATCTACTATAATGTTCCCCTTTACAAGCGTATAGACTATCTCAATGTCATAGTACTGGAGGAACTAAATCCAACATCACTATCTCAGGTTCAGGTCCTTCAGGGAGAATATATACCTGAGACTCTGATGATTAGAGTAGACCGTAAATCACTCAACCAACAGATAGTGTCGCCACATCTTCAAAGTGAAGACCACTGCTGCTAACTCAAGGTCATGGGTAGCATAGTTTTGATCATGTTGTCTCAGTTGTCGAGAAACATTTGCGATAACTTCTCACTCCTTCATCATGACACATCCGATCCTGGTCCCTGATGTGTCACAGTAGACTACATACCCAACGCCCTCCTCTAGAAGCCTCAAGATTGAAGCACTAGTTAGTTTCTTCCTCAACTCCTGAAAACTCCACTGGTATCTGTCTGACAACACTAATGGTTGTCCCTTCCTCGTGAATGATGATAAAGTTGTTGCAAATCTAAATAAATCTTGGACAATTCTTTGGTAGTATCCGACCAATCCCAGAAAACTTCATACTTCCGTTACACTCCTGGGTGGATCCCAAGAAAGTACTACCTCAATCATCACTGGATCCACTGCAAATTCAGCCTCCGAGACGAAATATACTATAAAGTGAACCTCTAGGATCCAGAACTAGCACTTTGAGAGCTTACCATAAATATGGTGTTCTCGGAGTGTGTCCAGAGTGACCTGAAAATGATAGGCATGCTCCTCCTCAGTATCCGAGTAGATCAGAATGTCATTGATGAAGAATAATACAAAACGATCATGGTATGACTGAAATATCATGTTCATGAGTCCCATGAATACTTTTGGAGCATTGTTCATGCTGAACGGCATGACCAGAAACTCATAATGGTCGTACCAACATCTAAAAGCTATCTTATGAACATCCTTATCTCGTACTCTGAGCTGGTGATTGCCTGATCTGAGTTCTATCTATGAGAACCACCATGCTCCCTCCAGTAGATCAAAGAGGTATTCAATCCTTGGGAGTGGGTACTTGTCCTTTGTGGTCTCCTGGTTTAGGCACTGATAGTCAACACAAATACCCAAGCTCCCATATGCCTTCTTGGAGTACAAAATTGGGGCTACCTAAGGAGAAACATTAGGTTGAATGAACCTCTTCCCCTGTAAGTCCTCCAGCTATACCTGCATATCACGAAGCTCTTCGGGGGCCATCTGATGGGCTGGTGTTGATATCAGTGTCATCCCAGGGTAAAGGTCAGTGTAAAAGTCCACCTCTCTATGAGGAGGTCGACCCATAATATCGTCAGGGAAGACATCCTTGTACTAGTCCACCACTATAGGATAGCCCATAATCTCCACAACAACTGCTTTAATGGTAATGCTTGCCAATTTATGGGTGATCGGTTGCACTCTCTCTAGGTATGTCCATCCTATGCTGCAAAATCTCTCTTATTGCTGGTTAAGGTAAACCTAGTCCCGTTAGTGCAGACATAGAAAACATTGAACCTAATACAATAAATCTGAGCATGGACTGTAGATAACCAGTCCATACCCAAGATGACATTGTAAGGCCTCAACATCGCTACTTGGAGATCCCATCCAAAGCTCTTATCTCCTAGAGTAAGCTCACACTACTGGTACTAGTGTGTAATCATTGAATCATATCCCATGGGAGTCTCTAAATGTAATGATCGAGCCAACATCTCCACCAGAATCTCCAAGATCCGAATGAGGGAAATGGAAATAAAATAATGACTGAAACCTGTGTCTATAAGTACTGCCACTAAGGTAGAGTAGACACAGATCATTCCTTGTATCATCTCTGGAGTTTCATGTTCATAGGCCTCAGCTACCTAGAGGTGAGCTCTCCCCTATCCTCCTGCTCCCTGTGGTTGGGGTGAACCACCTTTTGGTGATGGTAGTAACACCTCGAATCATCACCCACTACCAACTCCATAGCCAACTGCTCATCCACGTCCACCTGGGTTGGGATGCTGAGAGAAATCATGGAACCCCTGATCTCCCACATGAGTCCCTGCTCGAAGGTCCCGACCCTGAAGAATGGGTCCCACACCATATCAGTGGAGTAGCGTGAGAGGTCGGTGAACCTCCCTGAGTACTGAGACACAATCATGCTTCCCTACTGAAGATGAAGAAGCTAATGTTTGCGCTCTACGTGAAGGTATCCTAGGAAAAACTCTACCACAAACAGGCTCTCAATGTATGCCGAGAGAAGTGTCACCTCATCGTGAACCTAGAGCATCAAACTCCACCATGTGCCTGCTTATTCCTTTAGAAGACTGGTGGCAAGGTTCACCATGAGATTAGTTGGTGTCCCTACTAGTCAGAAGACTCTCACCACGGCCTCTAGCCAATCCTTAGCCGCCTGTGGGTCCATCTAACCCCTAAACCTGGGTGGAATCTAGTGCTAGAACTCGTGCAATGCGCTCAAGCAGTGTGCACTATCTTATACTAGGGCCGATGGAATCAGTGGACCAACGGGTAATGGTACCATTGGTGCCTCAGCTAGTGACTCTACTAAAAGAGGTCCCTCCACAAAGACCTCATCGCTTAGTGGCCTAGCATCATGTACTATACTTAGAACCCTAGTTAGCTGTCTGCATGGAGGAATCCTACAAGAAATAGTTGCGCGACAGTCAATTAGTTATACCTGGTGAGATGACTAAAAGAGATCACAAATAAAAACTTTAGAAACACTCACTCAATCAGTTTTTTCATGCATTGAGTCAAAAATAAGAAGTTAGGGTCCTGGTGTATGGATACGTCAACCGCCACAACAACACTGGATTTCCTAAACTGATAACCATACTCATAACATTTAAAACTATTACCATTAAAAGATCAGAGTATAATGTTCTATGGTAGAAACGACTCCTATGATACCAATTTTTCATGAACCGTCCCCCTAGGCCTGTGCCGTTACTACTCCAATCCTGTCTTCCACAGGCTAGGGGCTGGCGACTAGCATCGAAAGGCGTATTCCCTAAAACTGGGAAGGCATTGCCTTTATAGCCTGTAACTCACACTACTAATAACAAATAAGGATACAATCACAAAGTAAAACTATATAGAAAAAATTGTGTGTGCAGAAAGAAAAGGGGGCCAGAATACAATCCCAACTGAACAGTATAGGTAAACAGAAAAGTACAAGTAAAATTGAAAATAGCTCTTGTGAACACCATCCAAGGTTCCTACCTGAAGTGTAGGTACAATTAAAGAACTATTGACTCTGTGTTATGCCTCTTCTATGTCCATCTCCATTCTACCTTTAGTCCGGGTACCCTCACCCTCAGTCAGTGCTGTCCATCATCTACACCAAACACAACAAGGTGTGGGAATAGCCAATGAAGGGGTGAGTATAATGATACTCAGTAGGGAACCTGAGACACTCAAAGGTCTCAAAGAACTAAAAAATGATAAAAAAAAATCATGTAAACAACACTCAACCGTAATTAGGTATATTCCCATACATATACCTAATTTATCAAGTATACCCATCTCATTCATGAGGAAAAACAAGGCCCAACTCAAAAGCCCAAAGATCAACTGTTACACGGTGGAAAGTTTACCACGATGATAACACACCAAAGATAAGTACCACAACGGTAAAGAAACACCAAAGTATACCACAAAGTTATCACCATTAAGGTAAGTACCACAAAGGTATCTTCTCATAGAAGAATACCACAAAAGAAAGACTTATCTTACACTAGGTATAACTTTGGTATGGTAGTATAGATGATTAGATGTAACTACTAAATCATCTCACTCTGTTAAGAGGCAGACCCATATAGGATCCTAAATCATCAGACCCACATAGGATCCTAGTATATTAGACCCACGTAGTATTCTAAAGAATTCCCACATGGATTCCTAGAGTGGATCCAAGTGGAATACTGAAACACAGACACACGTAGCATCCCAAAGTACAGAACCACATAGGATCTCTTTCTCATGTAACAACCAGCTATAGGGTTCCTGCACTATGATCACTTGATTCCAGGAGGTTCTGATCCTCCATCCACAGGTCGATACTCCAACTTCCACAAATTTCATTAAAGAAGTATCTCAAAGTAATGCCACGTAAAAGTTGTCTCAACGCTACAGACTGTGAGTCAATCAGACGCCCAGTCTGTAAGTTATTGGTCGTTTAGTCATGAGGTTCTGGTTGGATTCATGTTCGATCCAACCCGGTCGTACCCCAACATTATCCAAAACTCAAGTGGGGTAGCCCCCTTTACGCGGCGGACCGGTACTGGTCACTGGAACAGTCACTGGCGATGGGAAGCTGTTCCCATGTCCCACCGGTATTGGTCACTGGAACAGTCACTGGCGATGTTCCTTGGGTCATGAGGTGCATCCCGGTGGCCCATTATTCATTCTATAGACTCCTGCACTCATATAGGGAATCTCCATCGATTCTAAACCACCAAAATCCACAAAGGTTGTAGAAGGGCCGGGCCATGTTTGTTTGACCCGCACCCTCCCCGTTATAATGGTAGGAAGTGGCATAATTGTTCTTGATTCAAGAAGAATGACAAGAATGAGGTAAGGGGTATTTGATACAACAATCCCTACCTCGATTCTCATTTGAAGTGTCACAATATGAAATTGGAGAAGGTGATGAGGGTGCCAACGATTGTTTCTTCCACAAAACGCTTCCAAAGTCAGGCTCATTCGCCATCCTCGCTCTTGATTCAGAAGTATGTTCTTCATCGAAGAGGGCATTTTTCATTTGGAGGAAATGTTTCTCCAATGTTCTTTCTACTCTTTCCCTTGCTAGTGATTTCCCACCAAGAAATGGGGAGAAAAACTATTAAAAATATGTATATCCTTTAATTAAAGTTGGAATAATTAACCATGGAGAGTTTAATGGTTTTCCCACATTAATAGAGGTTAGGGTGGTACCCACCACCATGAATTCAGAATGGGTGGTTTTCTAGCTTTTGTGGTCCCCGCCTTCACAACTAAAAAAGAGAGGTTTCAAAAAGAAAAATAAAATGTTTAATATTTTATTTTTCTTCTTCCAAAAAAAACTGAAAAACTAACTTCCACCCTTAACCTACTACGGTTGAGGTGAAGGTCTACTTAAGAGAATATCAGTGCTATGATTTCAACGATGTCCTCAAATTTCAATTTCGACCACCGGTTCAAAAGTTAAAAAATGCCGCTCTCATGTTTATTGAAAATACCTAAAAAAGTTTAGATATTTATTACGGGCACACTGGGCCTCAGAATCACGCACTGTAAAAATCTACAGACTCGAATATTTCCATATAATTTAAAAAAATATTTAAATATAATTCCTGGGTCATTACATCCCAAACATAGATTCATTTGAATCCATTTGAATACTTAATTTGAATCTTTTATTGTATGAGATCTCAACTAATGAGAGATTTTGAACCAATCATCCATTAAATTCGATTTAGTAGGCTTTTAGCATGTCCTCAAGTACCTAAATAGTCCTTTCAAATTGCCCATCAGTTTGGGGGTGATAAAAAATATATATATTTAATTCATTATTCAAATATATTGAATACTTCTACAAAATTTATATATGAACCTTGGATCACGATCAGAGAGTATAAAAAGTTAAACTCTATGAATCCTCACCACTTTATTGACATAAATATTATCGTAATTTTTTGGTGAAAAATATTTACAAATAGTAAAGAAGTGGGAAGTCTTGGTGAGTTGATCAATAACAACTGAGATCACATTGTTTCACATAGATGTGTTTGGGAAACTGGTGACGAAGTCCATAGTGATTTCCTCTTATTTCCATGTGGGTATGGGAAATGTTTTCAATATCACATCGTATTCTTTTTCACTCTACTTTTATATTTTAATATTCCAAGAACTTTGAGGTGCACTCAATGATCTCATTGTTCATGTCTTCCCACAAAAATTTCACTCTATGATCATGGTACATAATGGTTCTTATATGATGGATTGAGAAAGAATATATATGTGCATTTTACAATATCTCTTTATTAATCTCTAGTGATATTGTCAGACAATGTCTACTTCCAAATAAAATGGAACCATCCTCATCAATATGGAACTCGTGAATATTTCCTTTATTTACTAATTTAACCTTATTTAGAAGCTCTAAATATTCCCTATAGGTATCCATTGTATTCTCTTATATAGACAGGTGTGAAGTAATTTGGGAAAGGATTTATTTATTCCATACCATTATGATTTTTTATATCTATTATTTTCATATCCAAAGATATTGAGTCTTTCTCAGTATGCCTCATGGATAGTGTAGTAGGTTCATTTATTCTATGTGCATCATCTGCCTTGTTTTTCATTCCGGGATAGTAGTGAATTAAGAAATTACAGTCTATGATCACAAATAACAATATTAATTGATGCATGTTGATCTTTTTGTGTGTGAATATATACTTTAGTCTCTTTTGATCATAATATAAATCACACTTTTCACCATAGAGGTAGTACAAGCAAGTCTTCATAGAGAAGATCATGAATACTAACTCTAGATCATGTGACCAGTAGTTCATCTCATTGATCTTAAATTTTTGTGATTCATATTCTATCACCTTTTCATTTTTCATTTGTACACAACCGAAGCCTTTCCTTGAATCTTCAATGTATATTACAAAACCATATCAACATATTAGTAGTGTGATTACAAGAACTCCGATTTTACTTTTATTAACCACCTTAAAGATTTCCTCACATTCTTATTTCTAGACATAATTTACCCCATTCCATGTAAAATTCGTTAACAATATGGAAAATCAGTAGATATTTCTCACAAAACATTGGTAGTACCCCACAAATGTAACGCCCTGACCTTAGTTACCCAAAGTTGGTTCAATATTACATAACATTGGCATGATCACAAGGAAATCATGTCTCGAAAGACCGATCATTTTGTTAATATTGGAAACAAGATTCATACATAAGTTCAACATTATATCTTGAAAAGAAATAAAACACAAATTTATTCCATTGGAAACATCCAAGGCTCCTAAATAATTCCGGAACGTAACTCATAACTAACTTCTTCATATCCTAGGAAAATGAAACAAAAGAAAGGGGTGAGCTCAAACACTTAGTAAGGGTATGAAAAACATCAGAATATAACATAAATATTAATCATTGTGAATAATTGAAACCACATGCCTTGCCAATAATAAACATGAATACTTTTATGGAAGGAATATAAGCTGAGTAAATAATGATATAATAAAACATAATCATTGGTATCCTACTAGTCGAATGACTACACGAACCATCAATATTATTTTCAGAATGAGGGAATGTATAATTTCGGACATTCTAAAACATTTTTTCAAGGCCTCGGACAAGAAATCTAAAAATGATTAAGGCCTCGGCCAAAACCACATATCAAATTCAGAAAGGGCCTCGGCCAATTCCACGTCTAGTTGTCTGAGGAGTCATACTGATGCATCGAGGAGCTATAGCGGGATCCACCCGTCACTTACTATGTTCAATACATTCCTCATATGAAAAGGTCTAGACATAGCATAAACAATCGTATTAAAACTAGAATATGAAATTTCAGTACTTTAACCATAAAAAAGAATGGTATAAAAATAGCACATCCATAGTCAAACATATCAGAAAACCATTAATATAACATGAATGTTTTGTATCATAATAAATCAACTACAAATAAAATTAAGACCCATCGAAGTATGTTGACATAGATGAAATAAAACCATTTTTAGAGAAATACATCTTTCTGTTTTGAAATAATTTAAGAGTCACATACTTATAAAGAAAACATTTATTTAGAAAATTTTCTTATAAGATTGTAAGAGAAGCTCTGATGATGTTATAACGGCAGAAAATAACCACACCCGCTGTATAAGTTAAAAAAACATTCTTACCTTAAATTTGTCGAAAAGGTCAAAAAGATTCTTGTTTCGAAAATGACAGAAAGATTCCTTTAAAAACACATAAGGGTATAAATGACTTTAACCCATTTTCTTGTAAATATTAAAAATGTTTTGAAATACATTTTTAAGAAACATGGATGTGGATGATAAAGATGTCCCAGTAGATAATTACATATAAACAACCTCAGATAATGAAGAGATTATGGAATTAACTCATACCTTGTACTTTTACTTTGGTACAGGGTATGTTTAACCTCCAATATAATGTTGAAATTATTGTTATTAAATTATACAAGAATCATATACATTAATATGATATCATATATGATCTTTTAACATTTCTTTGTCAATAATATCTTAGTACTATCATCATTTCAGGTGTTAACTTACTCATTTTATTTTATATGTTTTGTTATGTAAGCCATGTTTGTTATGAATAGGTTGTATCTTCTTCATATACAAAATGATATCAAGTCCTTAAACATTATTTTTAATAATCAAATTAGAATTAGACTTGAATGGATACGATGAGGAATGAATCTCATCGCATTTGTGGAGATGGTAATCCGTACGTACGCACGAACGATAATATCATTCTTTTGATATTAAAATAATATATAATTGGATAGTATATCATATATATAGAATCCTTATAATTTTATACTTCTTATTTACATCAATTACACATCATTATTATACCCATCCAAATAATAATTTATTAAATAACATTTACACCATGACGTTGAGACGGTATGTCGTACGTACGCACATATGGTGACATGTCATTCAAAGGATGGATAGAATACTAAATATGGTTGTACCATATTTATAATAACATCACAGTATATAAAAGATAATGGAGTTATTATTTTATAATGGAAATAACAAATAAACAAGAAGTGGAAGAAGAAAGGAACTTGAAAGAGGGTGGTGAAATTATTATCTCTTCTTCAGGTTCTTCCTTTTGATTTGATCAAAAGGGATCTTTAAGTTGGCTTTCTGACTAAAGGAAGGACTTTAAGATAAAGTTAGGGAAGTTGAGAGAATATTTTGGAAGGGTTTTTCTGAACTAAAGGTATTTAGGGTATGAATTTGAGAGAGGGGGGGGGGGGGGTCCCTTTTATAAGAGGGGTGAGAGGCACCTTAGGAAAAACATAAAATATTATTTTATAATAAATTCATATTCGGTTTATAAAACTTATTTATTTCGAGTATAAGGTGGGGATTGGTTTAAATCCACTCAAATAATAGATCTTAGATAGGTTTGGGTCACTATATTACCCTTATCTTTTAGATTTAACTATTATTTAATTAGTTTGACATTTACCATGTCTTTTTGTATTTTTATATTATTTGGTTAATAGACTTACTATAAACTACCAAGAGAACCCCAAGTGGTTCATTAATGACATAAATATCATCATATATGTTTTTTTTCTGATCCATATATTTTTAAGAATATTATATCAATTAATAATATAATATTTGTTTTAAAAACTCCTTTATGTCAATTTTGACACTATTTAACAATTGATTCTTGTTAAATTCTTAATAACATTATTAATTCGAATAAAATTCATTTAATCAATCCTAACATGTCATATTATCCAAAAAATTAGTGTATGGAAACAAAATTTTCAAATTATATTTATTTTAACATTTATAATACAAATTATTTGATTATTTCATTAATAAGGAAAATACTCCATCATCATCGTGTCATAAATAAATTTAATTATTCAATGTATAAAAATTATAAATAAAATACCATTATGTAAGAAATGTATTTTATATTTCTAATGAATATTTATATTCTAAAGGATAACATATATAACTCTATCTAAAATTTTTTTTTCTAAAAGATATATTCTTATGTCATTTTTTATTTACTTTAACTTAATTAATATAAAGTGTCATTATCACTTACAAGTGGATCCATGGTGTCCCAAAATCGACCACAAGATTACCATGGTTGGATATATATCATCCAATAGGTTTAGGACACATTTTAGGGTAATTTAATATTATTATAATATTATTTTTTTACCCTTATTTACCAGATTTACCCTTTAACCATGGTAAATAAAATATTTACCGAAGTAATTATTCAAAACGTCTAAAAACAAAAGTTACCTATTTAAACAATTTGGACCTCATGATGTTAAATATTGAATCCATTTTTCTAAATTCCAAACACATAAGTGGAAGAAATTAATTTAAAATTAATTTCTGTTGTCAAAACAAAAATCGTGTTTTTAACAAATAATAATTATCAAAACATTGACACTTTCTTATGTCCAGTTTAAATGTGAAATTATGTACAATGAACAACATTAGATTAAAAGGTAAAAATATAATCTAATTATTCTTTAAAACCACTCAAATTCAAAATTTATCACTATTAATTATTTCGATTAAAAAAGTTGTTTTTAATTAAAATTTAGTAATTTTCACTATTCATCAAAATATGAAAGTTATCAGAAAAGTACCAAAAATTAACCATAAGATAATTTTGATATTCTAAATTAAAAAATGAAGTCTATTTTACCAAATTAAAAACATATAAGTTATATTTATTAATTTAAAGTTAATTTCTGTTGTCGAAACCAAAATGCGTATTTTTAAGGAACAATATCTATCAAAAGATTGACAATTGTTTATGTCCAATATCAAAGTGAAATTACATAAAATGAACAACAATGGATTAAATGGTAAAAAATATAATCCATTTATAATTCCAAAACACTCAACATTATAATTTAACACTATAAATTATTTTGATTGAAAAAAATGTTGTCAGTTAAAATATAGTATTTTCACTATTCACCCAAATATGAAAGTTAATAGAAAAGCACGAAAAATTTATCGAAAATAAATTATTATGTCCCAATTCTAAAGTAGAAGTTTATTTTTTAAAATATAATATATAAAAGTTTCAAATATTGGTTTTAAAAAGGGCTCATCATTAAAAGGAGGTAAAAGTGCATTTTTTGAAATAAATACTTCTTTTATCTGAAAAATAAATTTTTTCATACATTATGTCTAAGAAACTCATAATATGGATTCTAAAATTATAAGGATTATATATATATCAATATTAAGTTAATACTATTCATAAACGCTTTTGAACGACGAGATTGGTAATCATATGGTGTGCTCGATCCTGGTGTTGCGTGTATTGCAAGTTATTGAATTACTTTGAAGAAATATTGTACTATGAAATATTGAGGTGTTACATTCTTCCCTTATTCAATAAATTGCATCCTCACAATTTGAAATTGTTCTTATAAAACAAAAGGCTGAAAATAGAAAATACCTTTGGGAAAACCCACATTGAAAATTATGTTAATAAAATTTAGTCTTAATTAGAGGAATAGGTAAATAAAAGAGTCACCACCAAATTATGATCTCAATTAAGATAAAATTGGTGGAAATTCGAGACATATAATTGGTGGTAAAATTTAAATATTTATAGGTAGCGATTCAGGTCATCAATCACAAACAAGTGTAAAATTGAGGGCTTTAAATTCATCAATCTATGATGATTTAAAATACCACCAGTTCAACAAAACATAAGGTATTAGGATAACATATTTTTGGTTTTAAGATCCCAGCACTAATGTTTAAGAATTAATTTCTTCATAGAATAAGAGAAGAAAAAAAATATACTTGAAAATTATAGTTCCATCATTTAAATAATTTCTACCACAAACTCATCTTTTACTCTAAAAGATAATAGAACATAGAAAATATTCTATTTATATTATTCCTATAGGGTTCCAAAAAAACGAATTTATAATTCATCTATAAGACATTTAAAAAAACTAAATTATTCAATCTAGGACATCACATGGGTCAGTGGTAGGTGAAACACCCTTGTCACCCTTCCATTGCGGGTTCAAGTCTCGCGGCCTTGCCGGAGGCGACAGGTTGCCGCCCGATCACCGGTTTGTCCTTTTATGGCAATCCAAAAATAATCTCAAACTAGAATTATCAATAATACTTCTATCCAATCACGCAATCCACAATTTATAAGGAATGTAATCACAATGAAGATCCTTTTTTCCGCATAATAACATGCGAACGCCTTCATCATGTATTCTTTTAAAACACTGCAACATCCTGAATTACCATAAAACCTTATTGATTACATTCATGATCCCTTATTCCTTATATAATACTGGATATACTCCTTCTATCCAAAAATGTTGTAATCTCCAACAATTATGGAATATATAAATCCTTAACCAATTTCAAGGTAGTCAAGAATATCCAATATAAGTTATCCAAATCAATCGTGTATTATTCCAAAATCACTACCTCGGTATCAGAACCATATTACTGTTTATCTTTCTCTCAACCATATATTTTCCAAAAATTTAACTTGCTATTGAGTCACTTTTCTAGGTTCGACACAATCTCAAGTCCTTAATGATATAGTACTACAGTAAAATCCATATATACTTAATAATTATTATAACCAGTACAACATTGATACAACACTCAAATGACATAACACATTAATAACAACATAAGAACTCTAATCATTCCTCCTCATTTGTGGTAGTATCATTACTTTATTATTATCCAATAGCATCATCTGAGGAACACTCTGATGATTTGAACATTGGTTTGTGTAGTGTCCTAAATTTTTGCAGATGAAGCATTGTACATTTGAATCCCTTTTCTTACCCTTGCAGTCATGTACATGGTGTTTTTTTTCTCCCCACTTATAAAAAACTCCCATTCCCTTTAGGCTAGTTCCAGGGTGTTTCTTACCACAGTTATCACATATGGGAAAATTCTTCTTTTCCCTCTTCCCTTTATCCATCTTTCTCTCTTCCATCATTTTCTTCTCTTGCATCCCTTCAAAGCCATAAGACTTAGAGAATTATTTAATTATCTTTTAAACACATGATATGATTTCTTCATATGTTGAGAATACATGGGAGACAATTTCCCTTCTAAATGTTAGTTTAATACCATGAAAGATATGATCCTTTTTACTATTTGGATCATACGTATTTTTGGAGTTCGCGTTCCTTCTACGGGGAACCATTTAAATATAATGGCATACAATAGGTTAGTTTATGAATTACAATGAATAATTCCAAACTTTTGAAATACCTAACATAGACTGAACAGTTTATGGATATAATCCGTAATCATTAAAATGTTTTCTTTGAGGATGTACATACTCATAAACCGTTCAAAATGGTTTGTAAAGAAAATGAGAATAATCCTAAGAATATCCCCAGGGAGTGTCGTAACCAAGAGTGCAACAAGTCACGTTGTCGTGCACCAGTTCCCGTTCGACACTAGCTCAAAGCGGTGTTTTCAGGTTATACCCATAGGTAAATCTGTGCCAGAGCCTCCTATACCTGATCGTATCCAGACATGGATTTATTGATCAGAAAACACACAAAATCTCAATATTACCCAAATTCTAGGAAGTTCTTCTATACTAATCCTCAAAGTCTATCTAAGGTCTATGTGATCTAATCAGAGTTTATCTAAATCAACTTCCAAGGATTGTAATAAACTTTATCTGATACCAACTGTAACGCCCTGAACCCAGTTACCTAGAGTCGGTGCATTATTACATAACATTGGCATGATCACAAGGAAATCATGTATCGAAAGACCGACCAATTTAGTAATATTGGAAACAAGATTCATAAATAAGTTCAAATTTACAAGTTGAAGATAAATAAAACACAAATTTATTCCATTGTAATCATCCAAGACTCCCAAATAATGCATTCACATCACTCATAACTAACTTATTCAGATCTAGGGAAGATGAAACATAAGAAAGGGGTGAGCTCAAACTCTCAGTAATGGTAGGAAAAATAGCTGAAGATACCATAAATATTAAGCATGGTGAATTATTGAAACCACATGCCATTACCAATAACAATCATGAATAATTTTATGGCAGGAATATGAGCTGAGTAAATAATTTCATAATAAAACATAATCATTGGTATTCTACAAGTTGAATGACCACATGAACCATAAATATTATTTTCATAATGAGGGAATGTATAATGCCAGACATTCTAAAACATCTTGTCAAGGCATTGGCCAACACATCTAAAAATTATTAAGGCCTCAGCCAAAACCACATATCAAATTGGGAAAGGTCCTTAGCCAATTCCTCGTCTAATTGTCTCATTAGACCTACCGATGCATCGAGAAGCTATAGCGGGCTGCACCTGTCACTTACTAAGTCCAATACATTCCTCATATGTAAATGTTTAACCATATAATAAACAATCATATTAAAAATAGAATACGAAATTTCAATAACATAACCATAAACCATGAATGGTATAAAAATATCACATCCACATTCAAAGATATCACAAAACCTTCAATACAATATGGATGTTTTTTATTATAATAAATCAACTACAAATAAACTTAAGATTCATCAAAGTATGTTGACATAGATGAAATCAAACCCCTTTTTAGAGAAATGAATTTTTATATTTAAAAATCATTTAAGAGTCACATAATTATAAAGAAATCATTTATTTTGAAAATATTCTTATAAGCTTGTAAGGGAAGCTTTGATGATGTTATAATGGCGGAAAATAACCACACCCTCCTTATAAGTTAATAAAACATTCTTACCTTAAATTTGTCGAAAAGGTAAAAAAGATCCTTATTTGGAAAATGACAGAAAGATTCCTTTCAAAACACATAAGTTTATGAATGAATTTAACCCATTACCAAGTAAAAAATAAAAAATCATTGAAATAAGTTTTTAAGAAACATGGATGTGGATGATAAAGAGGTCCCAGTAGATTATTATGTATTAACAATCTCGGATAATGAAGAGATTGTAGAATTAACCCTTACCATGTACTTTTACTTTGGTCGCAGGTATATTTAACATCCTTTATAATGGTGAAATAATTTTTATTAAATTATACAAGAATCATATACATTAATATGATATCATATATGATCTGTTAACATTGCTTTGTTAATAATATCTTAGTACTAGAGTCGTTTCGGGTGTTAACTTACTCATTTTCTTTAATATGTTTTGTTACATAATCAATGTTTGTTATGGATAGGTTGTATCTTATTCATATCTATAAGGATATCAAGTCATTAAACATTGTTTTTAATCATCAAATGAGAATTATACTTGAATGGATAGGATGGGGAAGGAATCTCATCACGTTCGTGGAGACGGTAATCCGTATGTACGCAGGAACGATAATATCATTCTTTTGATATTAAAATAATATATAATTGGATAGTATATCATATATACCAGATAATTATCATGTTATACTAATTATTTACCTCAATTACAGATCATTATTATACCCATACAAAATAATAATGTATTGAATAAAAACTACACCACGACATGGAGATGGTATGTCGTACGTACGCACGTATGGTGACATGTCATTTAATGGATGGATAGAATACTGAATATGGTTTAAAATATTTATAATAAAATCACATTATATAGAAGATACTATAGTTATTATTTTAGAATGAAAATAACAAAGAAAGAATTAGTGGAAAAAGAAAGGAACTTGAAAGAGGGTGGTACAATTATTACCTCTTCTTCGGGTTCTTCCTTTTGATTTGATCAAACGGGCTCCATAAGTTGCCTTTATGACTAAAGAAAAGCCTTTAGGATGAAGTTAGGGAAGTTTAGAAAAAATTTGGGAAGTGTTTGGCTGAACCAAAAGGCTTTTAAGGTGTGAATTTGAGATAAGGGTGAGTTCACTTTTATAAGAGGGGTTAGGGGTACCTTAAGAAAAACTAAAAATATTAATTTAAAATAAATTAATATTTGGTTTATAATGGCTCAAAAAATGATTTATTTCAAGGATAAGGTGGGTATGGGTCTATATACACTCAACCAAAAGGTTTTAGATAGGTTTGGGTCACTATATTAACCTTATCGTTTAGATTTAACTCTTAGGTAATTAGTTTGACATTTACCATGTCTCTTTGTAGTTTTATATTGTTTGGTTAATAAACATACTATAAACTGCCAAGAGAACCCTAAGTGGTTCATTAATGACATACCTATCATCATATAATCCCTCTAGATGAACCTTTATATTTTTAGGAATATTATATCAATTAATAATATAATATTTATTTTAAAAACTCCATTATGTCAATTTTGACACTATTTAATAATTGATTTTGTTAAAGTCGTAAAAACATTATTAATTCGTTCCAAATTAATTTAATCAATAATAAAATGTCATATTAACCAATAAATTTTTTTTATTTCATCAAAACTTTAAAATTATATTTATTTTAACATTTATAAAACCAATTATTTGATTCTTTCATTAATAAGGAAAATAAAACATCATCATTGTTTCATAAATAAATTTAATTATTCAATGTATAAAAATTATAAATAAAATACCATTATGTGGGAAATAGTTTTATATTTTTAATTAATATTTATAGTCTAAAGTATAACATATATAACCCTATGTAAAAATTGTTTTTCTGAAAGATATATGCTTATGTTATTTTTTTATTTACTTCAACTTAAATAATATAAAGTGTCATTATCACTTACAAGTGGCTCCATGTGGTCCCAAAATCGAGTAAAATATGTCCATGGTTGGAAATGTATCATCCAATAGGGTTAGTACACATTTTCGGGTAATTTAATATTATTATTATATTAGTTTTTACCCTTATTAATCAGATTTACCCTTTAACCATGGTAAATATAATATTTACCGAAGTAATTATTCAAAATGTATAAAAATAATATATACCTATTTAAAAAATTTGGACCTCCTGATTATAAATATGGAATCTATTTTTTTAAATTCAAAACACAGAAGTGTCAGAAATTAATTTAAAATTAATTATTTTTTTCAAAACAAAAAGCGTGTTTTTAACAAATAATAACCATCAAAAGATTGACACTTTCTTATGTCTAGTTTAAATGTGAAATTATGTCCAATGACAAAAAATGGATTAAAAAGTAAAAATATAATATAATTATACTTTAAAACCACTCAAATTAATAATTTATCACTATTAATTATTTTGATTAAAAAGTTGTTTTTAATTAAAATTTAGTAATTTTCACTATTCATCAAAATATGAAAGTTATCAGAAAAGTACAAAATATTAACCTTAAGATAATTTTGATATTATAAATTAAAAAATGAAATCTATTTTACCACATTAAAAACATAGAAGTTTAATTTATTAATTTAAAATTAATTACCGTTGTCATAACCAAAAGACGTATTTTTAAGAAACAATATCTATCAAAAGATTGAAACTTATTTATGTCCAATATCAAAGTGAAATTACTTAAAATGACTAGCCTCGGATTAAATGTTAAAAATTATAATCTATTTATAATTCCAAACCGCTCAATAATATAATTTAACACTATAAATTATTTTGATTAAAAAAATTATTTTCAGTTAAAATATAGTAATTTTCACTATTCACCAAAATATGAAAGTTATCAGAAAAGCACCAAATATTTATTGAAACTAAATTCTTTTGTCCAAATTCTAAAGAAGAAGTTTATTTTTTCAAATAAAATACATAAAAGTTTCAAATATTTGATTTTAAAAGGTTCATCATTAAAAGGAGGTAAAAGTGCATTTTTTGAAATAAATACTTCTTTTTTCTGAAAAATAAATTTTTTCTTAAATTATGTCTAAGAAAGTCATAGTATGGATTCTAAAATCACAAGGATTATATATAGTACAATATTCAGTTAATAGTATTTATAACCGCTTTTGAACTGCTAGATTGGTAATCTTGTGGTGCGCTCGAACCTGGTGTTGCGTGTAGTGCAAGTAATTAAATTAATTTGAAGAAATAACCTACTATGAAATCATGGGGTGTTACATTATTTCCTACTTAAATAAATTGCTTCCTTACAATTTGAAATTTTTATTCTAAAACACAATGTTGAAAATAAGAGAATACCTTTGGGAAAACCCACATCGGAAATGAGGTTAATAAAATTTAGTCTTAATAAGAGGAAAAGATAAATAAAAGGTAAAAAACCAAATTATGATCTTGATTAGAATAACCTTGGTGGTAATTAGAGACATATAATTGGAGGGAAAACATAAATATTTATAAGTAGTGATTTTGGTCATCAATCACAAACAAGTGTAAAATTGAGGGCCTTAAATTCATCAATCTATGATGATTTAAAATACCATCGGTTCAACAAAACATTAGGTATTAGTATTACACATTTTTTGTTTTAATATCCCCTCACTAAAGTTTAAGAATTAATTTCTTATTAGAATAAGAGAAGTAAAAAATATATATACTTGACAAGTACAGTTCCATCATTTTACTAATTTCTACCACAAACTAATATTTCACTCTAAAAGATAATAAAACATAAAAAATATTCTATTTATCCTATTCGTATTGGGTTCCAAAAAAATGAATTTTTAATTAATCTGCCAGACCTTTAAAAAAACTACATTATTCAATCTAGGACATCACGTGGGTCAGTGGTAGGTGATATATCCTTGTTGCCCTTCGGTTGCGGGTTCAGGTCTCGCGGCCTTTCCGGATGCGATGGGTTGCCGCCCGACCTCCGGGTTGTCCTTTTATGTCAATCCAAAAAAAATCTCAAACTAGAATTATCAAAAATACTTCTATCCAAACTCACATTCGTAAATTTATATGGAATATAATCACAATGAAGATACTTATTTCTGCGTAATAACATTTGAACGCCTTCATCATGTATTCTTTTAAAACACTACAACATCCTGAATTACCAAAAACCTTATTAATTACATTCACGATCCCTTATTCCTTATAGAAAACTCGATATACTCCTTCTATCCAAAAATGTTGTAAACTTCAACAGTGATTGAATATAAAAATCATTAATCATTCTCAAGGTAGTCAAGAATTTACAATATAATTTATCCAAACCAATCATGTATTATTCCAAAATCACTACCTCAGTATCAGAATCATATTTTGGTTTATCTTTCTCTCAACCATATATTTTCCAAAAATTTAACCTGATATTGAGACACTTTTCGTGGTACCACACAATCTCAAGTCCTTAATGAAATAGTGATGTAGTACAATCCTTATATACTTCATAATTATTATAACCAGTACAATGTTGATACAACACTCAAATTACATAATTATTTAATAACAACATAGAAACTCTAATCATTCCTCCACATCAGTGGTAGTATCATTACTTAATTATTATCCAATAACATCATTTGGGGTACACTCTGATGATTTGAAAATTGGTTTGCATAGTGTCCCAACTCTTTGCAGATGAATCATTTTACATTTGAAACCTTATTCTTACCCTTGCAGTCACGTACATGGTGTCATTTTTTTCCACACTTATAACAAACTCCCAATCCCTTCAGGATAGTTCTAGGGTGCTTCTTCCCCCAGTTATGACATATGGGAAAATTCTTCTTTTCCCTCTTCCCATTATCCATCTTTCTCTCTTCCATCCTTTTCTTCTCTTTCTTCCCTTTAAAGCCATAGGACTAAGATAAATCATTACCTATCTTTTTTAACACATGATACCATTTCATCATATATTGAGAATACATGGGAGACAATTTCCCTTCTAAATATTGTCTTAATACCATGAAAGATATGATGCTTCTTACTCTTTGGATCATAAGTATTGTTGGAGTTCACATTCATTCCACTGGGAACCATTTCCATATAATGGCATACACTAGGTCAGTTTATGAATTGAAATGAATAATTCAAAACTTGTAAAATACCTAATGTAGACTGAAAAATTTATGGATATAACCCATAATCATAAAAAAATTTCTTTGAGAATGTATATTCTCATAAACCCTTCATAATGGTTTGTAAAGAAAATGAGAATTATCCTAAGAATATCCCCTGGGAGTGTCGTAACCAAGAGTGCAACAAGGCCTATTGTCGTGCACCAGTTCCTGTACGAGTCTAGATCAATGCGGTGTTTTCAGGTTTTACCCCTAGGTAAAACTATGCCAGAGCCGCCTCTATATGATTGTATCCAAACACGGATGTATTGCTCAGAAAAATCACAAAATCTCCACATTACCAAAATTCTAGGAAGTTCTTCTATACTAATCCTTAAAGTCTATCTTAGGTCTATGTGCTCTAATCTGAGTTTATCTAAATCTAGATTCCAAGGTTTGTACTAAACTTCCTATGATACCAACTGTAATTCCCTAAGCCTATTTACCCAGAGTCGGTGCATTATTACATAACATTGGCATGGTCACAATGGAATCATGTCTTTAAAGACCGATCATTTTAGTAATATTAGAAATAATATTCATACATAAGTTCAACTTTAAAACATTAAAAGAAATACGACACTAATTTATTCCATTGGAAATGTCCAAGCCTCCTAAATAATGCCCGCACATCACTCATAACTGATATCTTCATATCCTAGGAAAATGAAACATAAGAAAGGGGTGAGCTCAAATGCTCAGTAAGGGTAAGAAAAACAGTGGAATATAACATAAACATTAAGCATGGTGAATAATTGAAACCACATACCTTTACCAATAATAAACATGAATAGTTTTATAGAAGGAATATGTGCTCAATAAATAATGCCATAATAAAACATAATCATTGGTATTATAATAGTCAAATGACGACAGGAATCGTCAATATTATTTTCATAATGATGGAATGTATAATGTCGGACATTCTGAAACATTTTCTCAAGGCCTCAGCCAAGACATCTAAAAATGATTAAGGCCTCGACGAGAACCACATATCAAATTTGGAAAGGGTCTGACCAATTCCATGTCTAGTTGTCTCTTGAGACCTACCAATGCATCGAGGAGCTATAGCGGGCTTCACCCGTCACTTACTAAGTCCAATACATTCCTCATATGAAAAGGTTTAAACATATCATAAACAGTCGTATTAAAAGAAGAATACGAAATTTCAATACCTTAACCATAAACCATGAATGGTATAAAAATAGAACATCAACAGTCAAACATATCACAAAGCCATCTATACAATATGGAAGTTTTGTATCATAATAAATCAACTACAAATAAACTTAAGATCCATCAAAGGATGTTGACATAGATGAAATCATAATCCTTTTTAGAGAAATAACTCTTTCTATTTTGAAATCATTTAAGAGTAACATAATTAAAAAGAAAACATTTAGTTTGAAAATATTCTTATAAGCTTGTAAGTGAATATTTTATGATGTTATAATGGTGGAAAATAATCACACCCGCCGTATAAGTTAAAAAAATATTCTTACCTTAAATTTGTGGAAAAGGTCAAAAAGTTCCTTGTTTGGAAAACGGAAGAAAGATTTCTTTAAAAAAAATAAGGGTATAAATTACTTTAACCCATTTTTTAGTAAATAGTAAAAATGTTTTGAAATACATTTTCAAGAAACATGGATGTGGATGATAAAGAGGTCCGAGTAGATAATTACGTATAAACAACCTTGGATAATGAAGAGATTGTATATTTATCCTTACCTTGTACTTTTCCTTTGGATGAGGTTAAGTTTAACCTCCTGTATAATGTTAAAATAATTGTTATTAAATTATACAAGAATCACATACATTAATATGGTATCATATATGATCTTTTAACATTTCTTTCTTAATAATATCTTAGTACTATCGTCATTTCGGGTGTTAAATTACTAATTTTCTTTTATATGTTTTATTATGTAAGCTATGTTTTTCATGGATAGGTTGTATCTTATTCATATCCAAAATGATATCATGTCCTTAAAAAATATTTTTATTCATCAAATGATAATTATACTTGAATGGACACGATGGGGAATAAATCTCATCGCGTTCAAGGAGATGGTAATCCGTACGTACACGCGAATGATAATATCATTTTTTTGATATTAAAATAACATATAATTGGATGGTATATAATATATAAAGAATCCTTATCATGTTATACTCATTATTTACATCAATTACATATCATTATTATACCCATACAAATAATAATGTATTGAATAATAATTACACCATGGCGTGGAGACGGTAAGTTTTACGTACACACGTATGGTGACATGTCATTAAAAGGATAGATAGAATACTGAATATGGTTGTACCATATTTATAATAACATAAAATTATATATAAGATACTGGATTTATTATTTTATAATTGAAATTACAATGAAAGAAGAAGTGGAATAAGAAAGGAACTTGAAAGTGGGTGGTGAAATTATTACCTCTTCTTGGGGTTCTTCCTTTTGATTTGATAAAAAGTGATCCTTATGTAGGCTTTATGACTAAATTATGGCCTTTAAGATGAATTTAGGTAAGTTTAGAGAATATTTGGGAAGTTTTTTCCAAGCCAAAAGGCTTTGAAGGTAAAATTTGAGAGAAGGGGGAGTTCCCTTTTATAAGAGGGGTGAGGGGAACCTTCGGAAAAAATTAAAATATTATTTTATAATAAATTAATATTAGGTTTATAATAGATAAAAACTAATTTATTTCACTTATAAGGTGAGGATGTTTTGAAATCCACTCAACCAATAGGTTGTAGACAGGTTTGGGTCACTATATTAACCTTATCTTTTAGATTTAACTCTTAGTTAATTAGGTGGACATTTATCATTTCTCTTTACATTTTTATATTATTTGTTTAATAAACTTACTATAAACTGCCATGATAACCCCAAGTGGTTCATTAATGACATTCCTATCATCATATATGTCCTTTGTATGAACCTTATAATTTTAGTAATATTATATCAATTAATAATATAATATTTGTTTTAAAAACTCTTTTATCTCAATTTTGACACTATTTAATAATTTATTTTTTTTATAGTCTTAATAACTTCATTAATTCAAAAAAAAAATCATTTAATAAATCTTATCATGTCATATTAACCAATAAAATTCGTGTATGGAATCAAAACATTGAAATTATATTTATTTTAACATTTATAATATCAATTATTTGATTCTTTCATTAATAAAGAAAACACTACATCATCATTGTGTCATAAATAAATTTAATTATTAAATGTCTAAAAGTTATAAATAAAATACAATCATGTAGGAAATAGTTTTATCTTTCTAATGAATATTTATAGTATAAAGGATAACATATATAACCCTATGAAAAAATGGTTTTTCTAAAAGGTATATGCTTATGTCATTTTTGTATTTACTTTAACTTAATTAATATAAAGTGTCATTATGACTTACAAGTGGCTCCATGGGGTCCCAAAATCGACCCAAAGATTAAAATGGTCAGACATGTATCATCCAATAGGGTTAGGACACATTTTAGGGTAATTTAAATTTATTATTTTATATTATTTACCCTTATTTAATGGATTCACTCTTTAACCATGGTAAATAAAATATTTTCCAAAGTAATTATTCAAAATGTCTAAAATTAAAAGTTATCGATTTAAAAAATTTGGACCTCATGATTCTAAATATGGAATACATTTTTCTAAATTCAAAATAGAGAAGTGTCAGAAATTAATTTAAAATTAATTCCTGTTGTCAAAACAAAAAGCGTGTTTTTAACAAATAATAACTATCAAAAGATTGACAATTTCTTATGTCTAGTTTAAATGTGAAATTATGTCCAATGACCAACATTGGATTAAATGGTAAAACTATAATCTAATTATACTTTAAAACTACACAAATTCATAATTTATCACTATTAATTATTTTGATTAAAAAGTTGTTTTTAATTAAAATTCAGTAATTTTCACTATTCATCAAAATTTGAAAGTAATCAGAAAACTACCAAAATTTCACCGTAAGCTAATTTTGATATTCTGAATTTAAAAATGAAGTTTATTGTACCAAATTTAAAACATAAAAGTTTCATTTATTAATTTAAAATTAATTCCCATTGTCAAAACCAAAAGGTGTATTTTTAAGAAACAATATCTATCAAAATATTGACACTTGTTTATGTCCAATCATAAAGTGAAATTACTTACAATGAACAGCATTGGATTAAATGGTAAAAAATATAATATATTTAATCTTAAAAACCAATCAATAGTAGAATTTACCACTATAAATTATTTTGATTAAAAAAAATTGTTTTCAGTTAAAACATAGTACTTTTCACTATTCAACCTAATATGAATGTTATCAGAAAAGTACCAAAAATTTATTGAAACTAAATTCATATGTCCCGATTATAAAGAATAAGTTTATTTTTTAAAATAGAATATATAAAAGTTTCAAATATTGGATTTAAAAATGGTTCATCATTAAAAGGTGGTAAAAGTGCATTTTTTGAAATAAATACTTCTTTAATTTGAAAAATGAATTTTTTCTTACATTATGTATAAGAAACTCATAATATGGATTCTAAAATCATAAGGATTATATATAGTTCAATATTCAGTTAATACTATTCATAACCGCTTTTGAACGACTAGATTGGTAATCTTGTGGTGCGATCGAACCCGGTGTTGCGTGTAGTGCAAGTTATTGAATTACTTTGAAGAAATAACGTACTATGAAATCTTGGGGTGTTACAACAAAGGAATAAAAACAACATATTTTTATGATAGTAATTAGTGTGATAAATTACTCAATTATTTTTTAAAGGGTCTACATACATTTTCTAACTTGTGATCATGTTACCCAATAATGTGACTTCTTTATCTAAAATTCACACTTTCTCAATATAGAATACATTTTATCTTTTTTTAATGCCACCAACACAATCCTTAGATTCTCTTTATTTTATTATTTAGTGTTAGAGTAGATGATAATATCATTGATAAATACCACCATAAATGTTTTGGGATAGTCTCTAAATAATATATTCACAAAATTCATGACTATTGTTGGGGAATTATAATGTTTTATGGACATCATTATACACTCAGAGTGACCATACCTTAAAAAATTGATTTCTTTGAAATATATTCCTTCCTCACCTTCATCTGATTATCTTTAGAATAAATATACACCTTTGAGAAAATATTATATGATCATAGTTGATCAAATAAGTCATAAATCCTTAGTATAAGATCCTTTTTCATTATCATGATCTTGGTGAGATCCCGATAATCAATTCACTATTGCATTGATCTATAATTTTTCTTTAATAGGATCACTAGCACAGCCCAATGTGAGGCACTAGGGTATATGAACCCTTTTTCCAAATGCTTATTTAGCTTCATTTTAAATCTTCCTTATCGATTCTAATAGGGGAATTTTGATATAAGAGGTTAGTCAGAAATAAGTTATAATGTTATATTTACCTAATGATCTGGGGGAAGTACATGTAACTCTTTGGGAAATACATCATTGTATTCCCTCATAATGGGAATTTCCTCAAGGATCGTACTCTTCTTCAACTCAACCATTTGGGAAAGCTATTCTTATTCACAGTGTATCATCACCGAAACCATTGAGGAATTTTCGAAAGGAAATTCATGATTTTACTTAAATTATTATAGGATCATGGGATGGTTCATTATATTTAATGATATTTATTTTTCCTATATGTTGACATGGTCTCTATATACAGACCACCAATCTATGCCTAGTATAGAATCTAATTGAACCAAGTAAAGGATCATGATATTATATGAAAGAATGATCCCATAAAAACTAATAGAATAAGTGTTCAACAGTTGGGTTTCATTGATCACAACACTAGGTGATTTTACAGAAATCTCTACTTTAAGGTATTGGGGTTGTGATTCAACAATTCCAACAAACTTGCAGGATATAATGGAATGTGTAAAACTAGAATAAAATAAAACTCTTTCTATTCTTGAGAGAATTATAGGTGTGCCTTGTAATAATCCATTTTCATTCTACACCTCAGTAGTGGTGATGCATATGCTTTCCCCTACTCCTTAAGATTTTGTGGTTGTCAACACTAATTAACCTTAAGTACCCTTGGTTTAGTGAACTAGATTTCATATTTCTTTTTCTCCCTACAGTTGATGCATTGAACCATTAGTGGTTGTCTCCTTTCCTCCAACACATTATCCAAATTCCTCACGTCTCTTAGAAATTCTTTTAGTTGGTTTCCTTCTCTCCCCCAATTTTAGAATTTTCTTACCCCTTTGAATAAGTTCCCATGATTATTATTCCCACATTTTTTAGATGTTGGTGGTGGAATCATTTTCCAACCATTATTATTTGATCCTCCAGTTTGAAACTCCAAATTTCAATTCATATCTCTATAATCATCAAACCATTATCCAAAATTCATCTATACTTTGATATAAAATCGAACAATCTCTTCATAATTCCCAAAGTACTAGATATCTTGAGCCTTTAATAGGGTTGGTTTTAATATACTGAAGAATATATCAATTTTTATATCATTGTTGATAATAAAATATGAGGTGTATCTTATAAAATTGTTAGGTTTTCCTCATAAGAAGTTATTTATTCACCTACCTTGTTTATACACCCAAAAATATCTCTCCATATTTGTTCAAACGGTTTGAGGTAAATACATGATTATAAATAACTTATTGTATCCTTCCCACTCAATTTATTCCATTTCATCATTTAGATTATAATTAATTATCATTACCCACCATTAATCAACCTATCTATCCAAGAAATAAACGACCATGGAAACCTTCTACTTCTCAGCACATGGAAGAATAGAGATGACATCCAAATTTGAGTTAACCGATAGTTCTACAATATGTGAATGGGAAGACACACTAAACATCAATGGTCATTGATGAAAAAATAATTTTATATCCTACTACTTCTTCTTAGGTGATGGAAATTGACCAACATTGTTCAGGTTATTTTTCATAGCCTGAGACAGCTAGTGATGCATCCCATGCAGTTTTGAACTCTACCTCTCATTGAATTGGGAGTGTTGTTTGGGAAATTGTTACATTATAACTCACACAGGTTATGCCCTGGTTTTTCCTAGTTTCCAACATTTTCTAAAATATAAAAGGTTTGAACAAGCATAAAGAAATAAGGAATTAAAAACAACTTATTTCTGAAGAGAAAGTTAATTCTAAATTCATGCATTATGGGATACCTAGTCTTACTCTTTTCCACAAATGATACTTATGTGATAATTCCCATGAATTTTTTATAACTTTTAAAAAATAATAAATACTTTAGCTTTATATATCATTCATAACAGTTTGTAAAATATTTTGTGGTTAACCAATGAATATCCCCTAGGAGTTTCAAACTAGGTATGCTATAATGCTGATTGTCATGAACCACTTATCGATCGAGTCTGGATCAATATGTTGTCTTTGAGCTTGTTACCCTTAGGTAAATTTGTATCAGAGCCACATAAACGTCTAGAAACCATATATGGATTTCATTTATAAAAAATGATGCACTCTTATAAATTAACAAGATATAGGATGTTTAGCTACACATAGATTTATCTTAAGGATTTTATACTAACACTTAATAATAATAAGCCAAAATAAACTAAACATCACATTTATACATACTATAGTGACCAGAATTTTTCATCACATAACTATTACATCATTTTTAAGATAAACAACATAATATCAATACAATCAAGTATCCAATTGTTTAGTATATTTAGTAAAATGGGCTCAAACCACACATTTACATAACAAAATTGAAACACTATTTAATTCCTTCATCTCTATCCTCTTAGTGGGACTCATGTTCTCTTTAATATAAGTAATAACCAAAGTATATACATCAACAAAAGGGTTTCGGTAAAATCCTTGTAAGGGGAGTTATAACATGGGGTTAATAAATTATATGAATAAAAATTACATGGATGAGCATAAGTTTACCATAATTATAGTGTAATCATCATAATAATAAGGGAAACAATTGTTAATGTTGTGAAATAGGGTAATCCATAAAATGAAATATCATCTCTTAGTGGTTAAATACCACACATAGTTATGAACTAAGCTTGTATCATGTTCCCATATAAGATATGATCATAAATCATTACATCATAATTTTGAAGAAAAATATACCATCATGTTCACACATGTTTCACATAATCTCATGTTGTAAATCACATTATCCAAGGAATTTTGTGGATATAAAATTCTTGTCCCACTCAGTACATCATAAATTATCACAATCATGCATGCCACATAGAACATACAACAATCATAGTTATGAAATAATCTAAAGGAATAAAATGGGTTTCATAAGGATTTAATAAATCACCCATTCAATAATAAGCATTTTAGATCCTAAATTAATAAGGGAAATCATACTTGGATATAAGACTCCATTATTCTTGAATGGAAAAGAAGCATATCAAGAAGAATAATATATGATGTTTTGGAAATTAAAATCACATTAAAAATGTATTTTAATAGAAATGTTTTGGAAAAGTTAGGAACTTTATGTACTTAAAATAATAGGTAAAATAAATTTCAATAAACAATATAAACATTAATACTATGGAAGATTAGATAAACCAAATAAATGAATTGGGTATGAGAATCCCCTTACATTAAATCTCTCTTTATTTTTTCTATTTTTCACCTCCTGAATAATAAACTTTAGATAATTAAATCATAGTTCCATAAGTGAATAATATTAATTGGTCCACTATTTATCCATTATAATTATTTGATTCTAAATTAAAACACTATCTGTTAAACTTGAATTATTTTCATATCATGTTTTAATTAAATATTCCCTTTTTAATCTAATTTCATTATTTTCATTCCATGTAATTTATACATAAGTATAATTAACTCCATAAGCATAGAATAACTGTAATTAAATATTTATATTTTATATATAATTCATACGATCTGACCATGAAGGTGGTTATAACAATTCACTTGGTTAGGTCTTTGTAGGTGGTTAACCAGCCTTTCACAGAACATTGTTGAAACTATAGGAAAGAAAATTTGGAAACTTATATATATTGTAATTATGATATGCATAGAAGGTTAAAATCATTAATATAATCTTATAATAATGTATAAGTGATATTATAATGATTTTATTTTGACTAGGTGGTGGATAAAATAAATATAATAAGATTAAAAAGATATCAGTAAAGAAAAACATACCTAATCATCATTATAGCATCTCCTGTATGACACTAAGAATCCATTCATGTTTGGAGTTAAATTACTCCAGAATGACCCTAAGGATTATATAGGGCCTGAGAGGAACTAATTTAATTGATTCTAATCTTTATTAATGTGTGGTATTAATATTTTTCCAAGGGGAGGGAGTGAGGTTATTTATACCAGAGGGGAGGGGTGTTTTAGAATACAATAACTAATAAAATAATATATCAAAGGTAAAACATGTAATAAAAATATTTGAAAATATAAATCTTATATTAATATAATATAATGGTTTTTAAGACTTTAAAATAATTTATAATTATAATTCATTATTTCATTAAAAATAAAAGTGGAAATAAATAAAAATTGTTAATTTAATGAATAACTTTTGAGATTGTGTTTTGTAAATTTATTTTTAGGTTTGAAATTTATGTTCATTTTATTTTGTTGAATGTATTATGAAATTAAATATATCATGTTTGAACTCCATGTTTTAGAAAGTATTAAGTAAGTATTACATAATGAATGATATAATTTAAGATACACCAGTTAAGTGAAAAACTGTAATTATACTATTCACAAGAAAATTGATGTATTTCAGAAAGTTACAAAAAAATTACCAATTGAAAATTTTGAAATGATGATTTGAAAAATTATATTAAATTTTAAAAATAAATTTCTATCATAGGTAATATTAATTTTTTAAATTAAAATTATATTTTTTATAAGATACTTTATAAAATATTTAAAAAAAAAATGTGCTTATATTTTCTTTGAGTTTTTAAATTATGATATATATTTCATGGAATAAGAATTTTTATATTTACATAAATTAATCATGACAAATATTATTTACATAAAAATTAATTTTGCTGAGGTAAAATTACTATTTCAACAGTCATGTTACATTTCTCTACAATCATGTTACTATTCCCAATAGTTAGGTTACTATTCCAATGGTTACATTTCTATTTCAATGGTGGCATTACCTCCAATATATTACACTCAATGATTTTAATCAAAAATCATTAATATTAATTCCAAGTTTATATATTTTGATTTTCTATTATTTTTTTGGTTTGTTAATATTTTTCTTTATTTATATAATTTAGTATATGGGGGTGATGATCCTAAAATATTGGGGTGATCTATATTTTCCCATTTTTTATTTAATATTTTATATATTTTTTCCATTTGTAATGTTTTGAATTTTAATTGGTTTCATATCTGACTAATATAGTGATATTTATTATTGAGATAATGTTTTTGTTTGCTTCATTATATTTTGTATGTGAATATTATTATATTAGTTAATACAACACAAATTTATTAAAGAAATAGATATTAATAATAAACATGGGGTTGTTACTATTATGCTAATGAATATTAAGACTAATGTGAAAAGGGTTTAATTACTTTCGTACTGTAAGAATTGGGTAGAAAATTATTTCTTTAACATATTGTTTTATACTAGATTAACCTGATTTACCCTTTACCAAATTGATGAATTTTACCATAGTTACTATTTATATTGGCAAAAAATAAAAGGGGTCAGTTTACCAAATTTGAATCTATAGATTCTAAATATTTAATTCAATTTATCTATTTCAAAACCTATACATTGATGAAATTTATTTTAATGTATATGTGAAAAATGAAGTGAATTGTTTTTTCAAAAACACATTATTAAACATAAAATTGGAATTATTATTATCCAATAAATATTAATAAATTTTAGATGAATTTTAATAAATTGTATAGAATATATAAAATATAAATTAAAAAAAACTAAGAATTATTAATTAAATTTATTAATATAAATATACATTACACACATAAAAATATTTTATGATAAAAACATCTCCATTATTTTCATTGATTTTTTTCATTTCTAATAAATTAATAACTAATGAATTCCTTTTATATCTGTGTAAACCATAAATGTTCATAATTTTTTTAATCTTATTCATACATGAAAATATAATGTCTAGGTGATAATAATATATTAATAGAATATCATGGTTCATCTAAACTCGTTGTTGCGTGTAACATAAGGTATCCATGAAATTTATTTAGAAAAAATATATTTCTTAAAATAGCAGGTTGTTACCCGAAATAAAATTAGTATAAAGATATTAAAGATATAAAATTTTATATATGTCTTATACACTCTATATAAATCCCACTCGATGAATATTATTAAGTGTGTTTCAACTAAGTGAAATAGAGATGAAAATGATTACGATATTGGTAACTTTTGTTCCAAAACACCATAATATGAAATTTAAAATACATTAAATTTATTAAAATTTATTTTCAAACACATGCCTAAGTTTTATATAAAAAATGGGGCAATCTGGAATATATCCCAATGAATGAAAATTGAGATGAGAAAACCATATGAATTTTATAATAATTAAATCAAAATAAATTAAAATAAAAACACGAAATGGAATTGTAATTCCCATAAATTTAATGAATAATATAATATATGTTACTAATGGTGAAATGAATAAAAATAGAACCATATTTAAATGAACATGTTGTGTAAAATAAATCATGTCCTAAATTTTTTTTTAAATGAGACCAAGAAACCCATACCTTGGATTCCTATTGGGATAGGCACAATTTAATCGCTTTTATAATAATCATTTCAATATTAATGACTTATTTCATATATTATTCATATATATTATCATTTATATAAATAAATTATAATAAATCAGCATACATATATTAGTTATTTAATGATTATTTTCATCGTGGGACATTATTAATTTCGATTGTTCAGACTTGTTTCACTATAGAGATATTAGACCCTTTTCTCTAATACTATGGTCAACATGGAATCATTATGAATGTTATTAAAATATTTGTTTTTCAATTATTTATTCATACCCATGTTTATTTTTAAGATATTATGGTTATAAATTGTGATATTATAAACCATGAGTAGTTTGTTGCAAGAAATTTATTAATATTGACATATTACTTTATAATGATCGTTTATTTTTAACTAATTAATTAAAAATCATATTAATTAAATAAATTAATACTTAATAATATATATAATATATTAATAAAATAATGTTTTTAACCATATATGTAATTTGGTGATGAAAAAAATACATCATTTCTAGAGGTGGTAGTCCACAAATAACAATGTTGCATTTTTTATTTTTATTTTGAATGGTTGAAAGTAAAGTATATACTAGTTATTATGTAAAATATTAAAATTAATATATAATAATTATAATAAATTAATTATTTTAATATTTTTGGAATTTATTTTGAGGAGGAAAAGGAATAATTAGTGTAACAGATATGAAAAATCAATGACCAAGACTATTTAGCTTAATTATTGAGACAACTCCTTAACTATTATTAGACTAGTGTCTTTGAGATATAAAAAACACTAGAACATGGTAAATATAGTTAGGAAGTGGGTTTTATAGATATTGTTCAGAAAAAAATTATTTATATTTAACTAGAATTTGGATGGTGAAATGATCCATTTATAAGTGAAAGTGTTGGATTTTTTGAAAACACATATTAATTTATATTAAAAACATGTAACTTTCAAAGTAATGTGGATCTAATAGTGAAAAATAATGGATATGGGGTAATACTACGATGATAAACCAACCATCCATGTAGATTAGGGATATGGTTTTATTTATTTGAGGTATTTTCAAATTAGAATAAATTTTTTCAACAATTTAATTTTACCAGAAAACATACATTTTGTACCTCACTAGTTTATTTTTAATGAATAAAAATAAAAATAACCTAATTAAATTATTTGAATAAACCAAATATAAATATAATTTTTTTAATTTTTTCAGTTAATAGATGATCTAATAACTAATTAAAATAAAATAATTCTTTACCTAATAAAAAAAGTTATTAGAAAAATTCACTTTTGAATCCTAAAACTGAATTTACCCTAAAATAATTTAGATTATTCACTCAAATTACTTTTGGGTTTATTTTTTATTAGAAATATAATATTTTTGTGAATTTAAAAAAAATTCAAAATTTAATGGAACCTTCTACATACTAAAATAATCTAAAGGGATGAATTTTTTTTATAATAACATATCTCATAAGTTACTAAATGTAAAAAACATGTTTTAAAAGTATACATAGTGTTTCTAAATATGTTATCTCAATCCTTAGATACATATTTTTTTAATAAAAAGATTATAAAAAATTATTCCATTTTTATATCATGATGTTACAATAAAAGTAATGATATTTGTACAAACGACAATGTTCATTATTCACCTTAAAATAACACTTTTTAGAAAAATCCTAAAAATTAACTCTTAGATAATATTGACATCATTAATTAAATATTTTTTTTATAAAAATTAAATTATAAATTTTAGAAAGAATATTATTATAAGATAAATGTGGAAAAAATATTGAAAAAATATTTTTAAGCATCAAATGAAATTATTGTTATTCAATTTTAAGTAAAAATATATAAATGAATTATAATTACTATTTTTATATATATGATCAAAATATTTAATTTAGAATAATAATTTATAAGTGATTAATTTTATTTATGTAAATATACCTAACTCTGAATAAAAGTTCTTTAAAAAATCACATTATAAAGAATTCACAAAATACAATTAAAATTTATTATTAATATCCTAACCATTTAATTTTAAGAATCCTTAGATATTAAAATATTTCATTGAATGTTATAAACACACCATAACATACATTAATAATAATATGAGAAACATGAAAATATTTTTATAAATAAATATTTAAATTTATTATTATTTTTTTTGTTTCCATATTCATTACTTATTAATTATATAAATTTCATTTTTTACTAATTGTTTCAAAAATATTGTATTGTTTTAGGAAAATGGTATTTCTAATTACTATATTTATAAAAACCCTATTTAAAACTACCATATATGCTTTTATAATAGCTATGTACAAGTTATATGGCCTTCATTATATCCTATGAATTCATTTCATTATAACATCCCAAATCACACAGTCCATTTTCATAGTTTTCGTTTTAGATTGTACATAATGTTTTCTCCTTCCAATATTGTTTTTATTATTGTAGTTTTATTTAACTAATAGATATTCTAATTGGTGTTGATGATCTTGGGGATTTAATAGTTGTGAATATATTATTAATTTCAATTTATTTTCCCTTTGAAATTTCTGAACATTAAATTGAAGTAATCATCCATGATATTTGGTAATTCATTCTTAAAAATACATGGTTTCATATGGATTTATTTTAGAGTTTCATTATGATTAAATAAATTGTAGTTTTTTTGTTCATATCTCGTATGACACATTTATCAGTAAATATTTAATTATTTAGGATGAATTGAAAAACCTTTAAAGAAAGGTAGAAATATAATTTAATGAAATGAAATGTTTTATAAAACCTAGGATACTACATTACCCCATTTAAATAAATTATTTCATGGTAATTTTAACTCTATAATTGATGAAAATTTCATAATGCATTCTTAACATAGCCATCATTCGAGATATATCTTTTAAAGAGACATCCCTCTTACTCTCTTTTTCATGTCTGTGAGACAAATACTTCCCCCAATTTGTTTTGGAGGAAAATACCTCATTTATAAAAAGAAAGTGAAAAATGAAATTATCTGAAAAGAGTTTAGGAAAACATGGAAAAACCCAAATTAGTAACTACTTACCAGTCTTTTTCAACTGTCGTTCACCTAGCTGATTTTCTTCTTCCTGAAGCGCATGCCAGAAAAATCTTCCACGACCTCGCCCCCGGCCTCTCGATCATCCCCTACTTGAAGTAAGAGCTTGAAGACTATTGTAAAGTGTCTCTGTATCAGTTCTTTCTGAATCAGAGTTGTCCTCTTGTCGTTCCACATATTTGTCAGGGGAGGTGACTTTTTCTACAGGTATTTTCTTTCCTTCTATGGTCATTACATCAATTGGATCCACAATATCCTGGTGCTTTTTCTCATCAGGATATGTCGGAGTTGAATCCTGATTCTCATTGTCACCTGTAATATGTTTAGATAAAAATTCAGTGTTACCTGCAATCGAATTTTCAACCACCCCTGAAGTGGAAACTGGGGGTTTTTCCTTCTTGTAGGAAATCATCTGAAATCCTTCACTATCCACAGAAGGCATTGAAGGTTTAAAAAGGACTGGAGAAACATATTCAACAATGTGCTTACCTTTTTTATTAGCTAAAACATTCATTCTTTCCTGTGAGAGCTGTTGATCTACCTCTAATAGGACTTCTTCATTCACTTTGCTTGTTTTACAAGTATCTGCGATGCGAACATTCGCCTCTTCGGAAAATATTTCATCCCATGTTTTCATCTTGTTTTTAGAGGTGGAGGTATTCGGGTGGTCTCCCTTTTCCGGAACAACGACCTGCCCATCTGTCGTGTGCTCATCTCTCATTCTGTCATCACTATTACAAGGACGTTGTAGCTGAGGAAGAACATCAGTTTTTTGAGTTATATTTGTTCCCTTTTTGAGACACTTGCTCATGTCATGGCCACGCAAAGCACATAAGCTGCAAACTATAGAGAACCTATAGGTAGATGGGTCATGAACAATAACATTGCATTCCTGACAGAATTTTGGAATTTTTACATAAACAATCTTCAGCTCTATAATATCATCATCAGTTGTAAGCATCTCCTTGTCAACAAGAGTGGACCCTGGTTCAACCTCAACCAAGAATCTAGCAAAGTGCCCAAAACGAGAAACTTCAGTTTCCTTGTCAATTTTGATCGGGATACCGATGGATAGGGCAATATCATACAAGATTTTAGGGTTCCAGAGAATCCAATTTAAACCATAAACTCGTACCCATATTTGAGTAGTGGAGTTACCGACCTCAAAGGGACTGAATTTTTTATCCCATTCACAGAAATGAATAATCCCAGGTTTGAGCGCTATTGAACCGAAGCCCCAGGCTCAGAAATTAAAATCTTCTGAAGGGAAGAGAATATGGAAATATCATCTTCCTAGCGATACATACTTCAAGGATGAAAAACCCTAAATCGATGAAATTTGTGCCTTGAGATCATCCATTTTGATAGGATGAGATCCTTTAGGCAGAAATAAGTGAGCAATAATTGAGAACTCACCCATTTTGAGTTGCTCAGATACCGTGGCAGGATCAGCTTTGATGTGCGCAATACTCCCATTTCTTCTAATGGAAGTATCACTCATTCCTTTGAAGCTTGAAAAAGAACGATTAATTGAAAAAACATCATCCAGAACACCATGGGTGCCGATTGGTTGAGAAGTTTCATGAGGCGCCTTAGCCCCATCAGCCATTGTTGAAGTATCTGCGACTTTAATTGAGTAACTCCGCCCATCCTCATGGTGTAAACCGGGTCTTGTAGGTATTGTAGGCGCATCAGAAGGAGCCATTACAGTTCGACCTGCAATCTCATCAGAGAGATAATTCCCACCTTCACATTGGGGTCCATATACCTTAGGCGCATCACAAGTAACCGAAGCCATTTTCATCTCATCCCCAACTACTGCTCGCTGAGAATCACTCTTCCCAGGTTCGGACGGAGCTGCTACCATCGCCGAGACCTCATGCTGCTCCACACAAATCATAACTAAGGAGCTCTAAATCCTTGCAGCTCGACCAACATCAACTATTATTGACGATGGTTGTAAAGTATACCCTTTTTTTTAGGTCCCACATCAACAATTATTCTACATTAAGTATTATTTTTTCACCTTTTTAGGAGGTTAATGATCTGTATTAGCCTTATTTTTCTATAGGTCAGAGAATCAATATTTATAATAACGGAAATAATTTAATTTTATGTATGAAATAAAGGGTCATGAATTAAGTGGGTCATTTGCACCCAATATTTTATTGTCTTACCTCTTGAGAAATAATCAACCATCTTTATCTTTGGATACAACCCTTCCACACTTGAAATATTCTCTAGTTCCATTAAGATAATCCCCTATGTGAATCTTTCGACATTTTTTTCATATAGAAAATTTAATCTCATTTCTTACATATCATTCATAACACAAACATTAATGAAACTCTATTCATATTTTATTTTGGTGTTTTTTAAAATTTAACTAGGTTCATTTTATTAATTAAAACATGACATAGCTTGGTAAAATAAACTATATTATTTTCACCCCATTTTATATCTTATTCAGTTGTGCATTAGTATAGTTATCATGTTTTCAATCAAACCAATTATTTATATGGACCCCCATTCTAACAATATACTAAAACCAAAATAGTATATAATGAGTAATAGACAACATTATTTGATGAAACGTAGTGTGGTAAAACAAATAAATTTCAATATTCCATCATATGAATGTATTACTCCAAGACACTTTACTCTTTGACAAAGATACATTGGGTTCACTTTTGGTTCAACCAATATATCTTTTTTTTTCAATCATGGTTACTTTAAGTGGGGTTTTCTAATAATTATTATCCAAATACCACAAAAACTAAACCATTGTACAATTACAATGAAATCTACCAAAAGAAAAACATTTATATAATTTAAATCCTTTTAATGATGTAAAATTTAATTCTAAAAAATAGTTTTATAATATAAAAGACCAATTTTTTAGTGTCTTTGGATATTAGATATATATAAAAAATTATTAAAAATTAGTTCCCCAACATTCCCATAAATATTTATACACAAAACTTTCTTCTCCTCATAGAACAATATAAAATTTATTAAGGAATTGATAAAAATAATAATAATTGAACTAAAATACTTGTTAGGGAATCATGTTAATGATTTATTAAATGTAATATTGTAGTAATTTTAGATAAAATGAACATTGATGAAATATATGATTAAAGTAACCATTGACACATAAAATAAATACATAAAAATAATAGAATATTTTAAATCATGGAATGAGATCGTATGATTTCAAAAGGGATATTGTGAGAGCATAAAAAATATAATGGTTTAAAGACATTCCAAACTAGTGATAAACCACGAAATCACACCATTATAGTTTGTAATAAACATAAACATTATAAATCATATAATTGTGTACTAATAAAACTCTAACCAAGTTTATGAATAATGTTGTGAACATAACAATAATATGCACGCATGATTTTTTAAACTATAAAATTATTCCAAAACACATAATAGTGAACATAAAAATAATTACCATGAAAAATAATCAATATATTAGGAAATATACAATAGTAACTGATGCCTTAGATGGATAAGTAAACCCACTTATCACATAATAAAAAATTGAACTTATGTATTCCACAAAAACATAATAGAATTTAGCCTTCCTTCCAAAGTCAATTAACCCATGGAATGGAAATGGGTTTAAAAAAATATTATAAATACATATTTATAAAACATCATGATATTTAAGGAGGTTTTTATCATTTTATCATATTACTGGTAAATCATAACCATCGTTAAATAATGTTTACATAAAAGAAAAATACATTTTTTAAATCCATATAATTTTTTTAGAAAAAAAATTAAAAAATATATTTTGTATGTAAAATATATCAATGAAATATTCATTGAATAATAAAAATATGATACTACTTTTAAAATTATATAAATCTGTCAAGGAATATTAATTAAAAAGAACAGTTAAGAAATATGGAAAATCTAATCAAGTAGTAAACATAAAAAAATGTTTTCTATTGTTTTTTAAATAATTTCAAAAAAGATCCTTACAGACTAATTTAAAAATATTCTATTTTCAACCATTACTATGAAATAAAAATATATTAAAATTTACCCTAAAAATAATTGAAATATATATAATAAAAACTAAAAAGAAATATAAAGAATATAGATATAGAGGAAAAAGTGTTTTGTGAAAGAATTTAAAACATTCAAATAAATAATTTAAAGTAAACCCCTATTGAATTTCATAATGAAACCCCCTTGAAATAAATTGGCATGATAAGGAACATACCCTGAGTATAAAGTGATTCATGATATAATTTGTGCAACAGTTAGTATATACATATTCTAAAATTAGATAATTTCTTTTCATCATAAATCTCTTCTATGGGGTTTTTAGGAACCCTTATAGAATGATAAAACCATCACATGAATTAAAAATCAAAGGAAACAACCATGTAATTCCATATAAATATTAAAATGTTGGATTTTTCCATCCTATGTAATTTCCATACATTTACACCTACTTCTTTCTCGGAATAATATTTTATCAGGTCCCCAAATTTTTTTTCCATATTTTACCAGGTCCTAATAAAAGATTCTAAGATGATATTCTATTTATTAAGTCCACATGCACAAAAATAATTTTTAATGATCTACTCTATTTCTTACTCATTTTTGTCAAATTATATAATTTTATTATAAATTATATTGATATATTATGTATATGATTTGATGTTCATCATATATATATATATATATATATATATATATATATATATTTGAGAATACATTATCAAATCAAATATAGATTATGAATCACTTCCATCTTCCCATGTGAGAAGATCCTTATACAAACTAGATTGACTAGCTAAACTAGGACTAGACTTGGACAAAACATCATTGTTTTCTATGTTCACAAAATCCATTCATATCTCTAATATGATAGTTGTTTTTTTAAAGATAAGGACCCTAGTCTCAAGCCTACCCCTTTATAAGGATATTTTGCAGGTAAATTCAATTCAATGACACATGCTATTTTTTCTTCAATTTCTAAATGAGACTTTCCTATACCGATTAGTATTAGATATTAAAATAAATTTTTTCCATTATCATGGATTTATTCCTTAATACTAGTTGTTATTATAATTTGTTTCTTATGTATTTATGAATAGTCCATCCATTCCCATGACCTATTAAATGTCTTGGTAAAACCACTAGAGTCTGCCGCAATATTCTTTCATTTCATGGTAGAGGACCATACATAAGATTATTTTTGAGAATCTTTCTTGATATTATTATATCATGTGTGGGTGTAAAATTCCTTAGATGAATAATTTTAATCTATTCTCTCACCCAGTTATTTTATCTCTTCCTAACCTATATCTTCACTATCCATTCTGTCACTTGTTTCAATATTCTTATCACCCAACAAATTATGTTATTTTGAATTACAACACATGATGAGGACCTATGAAACCACTTATAGGTATGCTCCTTTTCAAAATTTGAAGTTCCTTTCCTGTTATAGTCTTTTAATTCACACTTTATTCTAGAAGGATTAATCCAGCCAGTGATGTATGGGTTCTCCAAAATCTTTAGAGGTTTTGTCTCAAAAGATGGCGATTTAGATATAACAACCATTACTGTGTAAGGATTATGGAACAATGATGTAGAAAAACACGTTCAGGTTTCTAGATGCCATGAATTGTTGATTAAAGTAGATTGTATAACACTTGATGTCTTATCCCCATCACATATGATGATTCTATTTAGATCCACCCCTATATCAGCATGAGAATTTCTCATTGAATATATTAATTTCCTATTTGATAATGGGTTCAAATCTCTGAATTTCCCTCCCTTCCTCATATCACAAAAAATAATCTTTCTCTTTGTGGGATGAACTAGAGACAATGGTAATACATTCTATTCTATATCTGTAAATACCTCATTATACATAGGTTGTGTCTTTATCTAATAATTCCCCATTATTACCTCCATGATGAGAATTCATGATATGATCAAAACACTGAGATAAATGTAATTCCAATATATATTCCATACAAAACCTAGTCCATGATTCATAGGTCACTTATTATTTATCACTATAATTCTAATGAATTTAAAGGAAGATAAATTATGGAGTGGGCATCAATGTTTCTATCTCTACACAAATGAAAGGGGTTACTAAATGGATAAAGGATTGGGTTCTACAGTCTGAACATAGATAAAAACCTATTGGATTTATAATAATCATTAAGTTTGATATATTTGTAAACATATCGAATTATCATGAAGATAAACAGATATCCCAAAAGATTGCGAGTTTGGGAAAATATGGAATTCAAAATACCAAAAAATTATCATTAAAAATTATATAAAAAACATGAAGGTCAAGAATATACCTATATAAAGTTATATTAATTAGAAATAATAACCGTAATATTTCATGAATTAATGGACCTACAACTACATGTTCCTACAAACTATAGTAACAATTGAAAAACTTATTGAAATTGTTGAAAGAGGGATGATACCAAATCAATCACACAATTAGGGAGTAGTGAATTTGGGATGCCACGTTAGTGATATATAAAGATGTTTTCAAAATTTTTGGAATAGAATTTAATATTATATGGAAATTAAGGTATAGAGATACTATTTGGAATTGTGTTAGAGATGATTAGTCTATGTAGGTAGTGAACTGATGAGGATTAATGAAAAATGGGAGTGAGAGATCATCAATGAGCCCACCCTGGAAAGAGGTGGCGTACTAACATAGACTCTATAAAGAAATTTGTGAATATGGGTAGTATATACATAATCTATATGATAATTATAAATATAAAAAAATGGAAACAATTGGTGAATATGGTATATGTCTTGGAGATGGAAAATTAAGATAATAAACCCTAATGATTTTTATAACAATAAAATCAAAATCTATTGAAATAATGAAATTGATTAAGGATTTTAATTTCCATTAATTACATAAAAAATTTAATATATTATATTCATAGAGAAATTATTCAAATTAAAAATATATTAAAGTGATCATGGAGCAGAAAATGCAACATATATCATGGAATAGAAATTTAGGACAAGAAACCCATACATTGGATTCTTTATTGGTCGGTGAAACTTTTACCTCCAAAAAATAATCATAACTACCTTAATAAAGTATTTGGTAAACATACTGAAATCAATTATATTTTATACTATTCAATTATAATCATTCATTACACACATATTAGTGAGTTAATATTCTCTTACTAGGGGAACTTAATAATTATGATTATCAATACATGTGTCGTAATGGTGATATAAAACCCTTTCATTAATAACATGTTAATCATTACTAAATTTGAAAGAAATTTTATATCATTTTTTCAATTATATATTCATCACCATGTGTTTTTCATATAAATAATGAGTATTTTTCACAAGAGTATAATCTATGATGATTTTTTGGGTCATTTACTAATAAAGAAAATTACATTATAATGATTATTAATTTTTATGTTGTAATTTTAGAACCATATTCAGAAAATATATTAATTCATTATATCATACATGTTCATGAAAAATAATTTTATACCCATCCACGTAACATAGTGACGAAAAATTCAAAACGTAGTTCATGGAGGTTGTAGTACACACATAACATGGGAGAATCTCATATTAAATTTTGAGAAATTTCATTTCATGGTGCAACAAGGTATAGATTTGGGACATGTAATTTATGGTGATAGAATCCAAGTAGATATATCAAAAGTGGATATCATTTATTCTCTACCATTCCCCCAAAATGTATGGTATGTGTGGTTATTCCATGGTCATGTTGGATTTTACCATCACTTCATTCATGACATTAGTAAGATTTCACTCCCCCTCTGTTAGTTACACCAAAATGAAAAGGATTTTTTTTGATAATGAATGTGAGGATGCTTTTAATATGTTAAAATGGAGCATGAAATCACCCCCTAAAATCCAACCAACATGGTGGGATTTACCATTTGAGCTCATGTGTGATGCCTCTAACTATGCAGTTGGGGAAGTCTTGTTATAAAGGGTTGATCGTTCTCCATATGTCATTTCCTATGCCTCCCATACCTTGGATCATGCCCATGAAAGCTACAACACAACTGAAATAGAATAAATTTCCATTGTTTTTTCCTTAGAGATATTCAGGTCATACATTTTGGTGTCTAAAGTAATTATGTTCTAAGACCATACAACCCTCCAATATATTCTTAAGAAACTAGAAGAAAAACCACGTCCCATTCACTGAATGATCCTTCTTCAGAAATTCAATTTTGAAATTAGAGCTAAAAACAGAGAAGACAATGTGGTGGCTAAGCATATTATTAGGATCCACCTATCCTTAGACATTGAATCATCCCCCTTTATTTCTATAAATTAAATGTTTCCCGATGAGAAACTGTATAGATTGCAAGATGCAATTCTTTGGTATGTTGAAAGTGTAAATCATTTGGTAGCATCTTTCATTCCAGCTGATTTCTATAAAAAACAGGCTGACCATCTAAAAAATGAGTCTTATTGGTACATTTGGGATGACCCCTATGTTTGGCACACTTATAGTGATCATGTCATCAGGCATTGTGTCCCCGATAGCTAGTTTCAGTCTGTCCTCGGTTCTCCAACACTCATGATTTTGGGGGAAACTTTTGTCCCCAACGGACTACTTGCAAGGACCTCAATTCAAGTCTATTTTGGACCAAATTATTTTGGGATGTCCATGGGTTCTGTAAATCTTGTCCTCACAATCAAATAATGGGGAATATATCTAAATGAAATGAAATTACACCAGAACCCTTGATCTTCCATTACATTTTTGATGTTTGGGGCATTGAAATTGTGGGACCATTCCCAAATTCATTTGGGAACCATTACATTATTCTAGAAGGGGATTATGTTTGAAAATGGGTAGAGGAACGAGCCATAGGTGATGATGATTCTAAGGCTGTTCTAGAATTTTTTAAAACCAAAATATTTTAAAGATTCAGCAGAATAATGCAATCACTTTTGCATCGGTATGGGGTCAGTCATGGAGAGTCTACTGCATATCACCCATAGACCAAGGGTCAAGTTGAGCTATCAAATATGGAGGTAAAACATATTCTAAAAAAGGGTTTAACCTAATAGAAAATAATGGAGTATTATAATCGATGATTACTTATGGTCTTACTGTACTACTTTGGAATCTCCCATTAGCATGCCACCATATCAACTAGTGTTTGGAATGAGTAGTCACATCCTTGTTGAGATTGAGCATTGGGCCTACTAGGCCATCAAACAATTAAATTATAATTATTCTGGTGAAGGTTTACAATAGAAGTATCAGATTCAGGGGATGAAATAAATGAGACGAGATGCATATGAGATCTCTGTGATGTATAAGGAGAAAACCATGGCATCCCAAGACCGTCTCATCCTTCATCATTAGTTCCACACTGGGCAAGAGGTCCTCCTCTATAATTCAAGGCTAAAGTTACATCTAGGTATGCTTAATTACAACTAGTTCAGAACATAGACTATTACTAACATCTCTCCAATTAGTATTTTTCGGGTTCAAATAGAGAAACTAAGAAAACCTTCACTGTTAATGGGAAGTGACTGAAGAACTTCCACGAAGCCCTTCAAGAGTCTTGGATGGAGGAAGTCCATGTTCTAAAATCAACATACTAATGACACCCACAAGTTTTTATCCTTCTTCCCCACATTCTACTTTATGACATTGAGGACACTGCACATTTTAGGTGTGTGGGATAGTTATATTTCAGTGTTAATTAAGAATTTTCATAATTTTTCTTCTTTTTCTTTTTTAGCTTGCTGAATTGTATTGTTACTTTCCCCATCCCCTCACATTTGTCCGAAAATGTTAATTAATTTTTGTTATGGAAACTTTACCATATAAAATGATGCCCGTTTAATCATATATGTAATTGAAAATGCTGGAGGAATTTTATCATTTCATGTTATTTTAACATAAATAAAACAAATCTGATGAAATGTGTATTTCTGCAAGAATTACATATTGTGGAGTGACTTTCTTTTGGAATGTGGTTTTTTGCTGATGATATAAATGTTTCTATCAATTTTAATACTTTTAGAATAATGGTTTCCTTTTTTGTGAATAGATTAATGGAAAATTGTTTCACTTAATCTCTTTACACATTTTCACACCCAACCATGAAGTGTGAAAATTGCATACATAATGGAAGGTCAATATAAGTTACATTTATTTTTATCTACTTTCCAAAGTCATTTATCCATAAATTCATTCCTTTTTGAATATATTTCATTACTCCATCAGATTGACAGATGTGTGTATACCTGTTATCAGACTGTTGTACACCGTAAATAAAGGGTTGTTTATTGTGAATGTCAAAACCACCCTTCCTCAACTTTTTATTTTTTATAAATATTACAATTAGTGTCTTGAGGAGATCAAACAATGGTTAGGAGAAATGTGTGAGATTTTTCCTAAGTGAAACTTTTGGAAAAAAAATAATAAATGATGTGAGTGATGAAATGTATAGAATATAGGGATATCTAGGTTGGTAGCTTATGGTTTGACTTCTGGGAATGCTTAAGTGAGTGGTTCATGAAATATAATAGCAAAGGATGTAGGGCATGTTCGGTGGAAATGATATTGTAAGTAGAAAATTATTAAAATAACTTATTTTTTATTGATAAAAAAGTGGAAAAAATCATGAAATGGTTGTCACACATACACATGGAGAATTAATGACATGATTAACTTTTGAATTATATTCTTTGATTGGTATAATACATCTCTTTGAATTTTATTTGCATACAATTTTGGAGACATCTTTTTCAAGATCATTGAGAATAACTCCTTAGTGTGATTTTTTATTTGATCACATTTCAATCAGGAATTGAATTTTCATTTAATGTTAAATAATTATAAATTTAGAAATATCGACATGCACAATTTTTGTAAAAATGACTTTTCCCAGGAGTGAAAATGTTTAGGTGGGGGGTGTGATTGCACTGCGATTCACTGTTTCATTTTCACTGTTACACCACTGTGCTAAACTAGTTTTGTATGGAAAATCATAAAAATAATAACAAATTTTAATTAATGTTTGATTTAATTATTTTGTATTTATCACTTTTGAAAAATTAAATGATTGTTGTCTAAATAAATTCCTTGAAGTTGTAGGTGATTTGGAGGGCCCATGTTGATGTTCAAGAAAAATGGGCCATGCTTTGCTGGATCCAAGCACACCAGTTTACTAAACCTTACAATAATACTACACCATGCATCCAAATGGTGTGAAATTTTATTTCCTTGTCCAAAATTCATTGGGATACATTAAATCTTAATAAATCCACGCATCATTCATCAATCTGGTGGCCCAAACTACCTAATATTTCCAGTAAACCGATTCTACCCAAAGTCTAAAGTGGTGTTCTATGATCTATACATATCTCAAGCTGTAGGTTTCCAGTTGTTACCAAAAATTCTGTGGTTATAGTCAAGAGGTGGGTCTACAAATCTATTATATCATATAAAGTGATATAAGGATTTTTTGAGCTCGAAAACCATGTGACATGTGGTTTTAAAAAATCTGTGTTCTCAAAACCACCTTCCCATTTTCCAATAAAATGGAAGCTTCAGATAGCCATTCTTAATTTCGGCCAAGAGACACAGCTATGGTATTTTGGAGACAAAACAAGTCATGTCATCATCCAAGAATATCTAGAGGCCCCTATCATTATATAGGCAACATGGATGAAGGTGAAGATTCAATCAAGCCTCCTCCTCCTCTCGATGGTGATATAAACGGTGGACGATCATTTTGAGCGAGCTACACACCCTTGGGATGGAGTTATGACACTAGTTATTATATTGGTTTTTTATAATTTGTGTGTTAAATATTTCACTTATTTTTTATCTTTATATGTATCTCCCCTAAATGCATTCCTTTTGATATAATTAAGTGAAACACTTTTTATTTCAACAGCGATTGGGTTGACATTTAAAGTGGGAATATTGGGTTGTTCTGATTAGACAACACAAGAATACTTTCTAACTCAAAAAAATGATATTTAAGTACGCTTTAGTATCGATTATTCTATAATTGTGAACTAAACCTTGAAAACATGATCATTGTGTCACGAGTTGTTTCTTTGGGAATTGTTTTAAGTTGTAAGATGGGAGTCAGGATCTTGACAACCTACAACCAAAGAATTAAACAAAACCATGCGAAATTTTCCGAACAATGAATTATCCAAGATGTGTAATGAACATGAAATGATCTACATATCTCATAATTCATAAATCAAAAACATTCTATATCAACTATTAATCTCTTTAAATCGTGTTATTTTTGTAAAATTGTTTTCAAAATCACCCCTTGTACTTTTTATTAAAAATGAATACTCTAAACCTATAAACGCTCTGTGGGAGATGACCTAGGGTATTTCCAATAATTCAAATCATACATAAAATCATAATCAATTTGATGTACCAAGACAATATGGTCATTACCACATTGGGGAATGTTCAAAAACGTTCATTTAAACCGATGTATTAAAAAGTCAAACATCAGTAAAAATGACTTAATCATCAATAAGTGAATATTAGTATAATTTTTGGTGACATTTTTAAAACAATAATCATCATTATATAATCAATAGAATCATATTAAAAATGAAATAATGGAAATTATATGGATATTAAAATACTACTATATTATGGATAAAAATCTTAAAAATGGCCGGGGTCATTATATGAACCACATAGAAGAAAAACGTAGTGTATAAGGCATGTGCCCCCAGAAAAATAAAAGTGAGAAAGAAATATTATAACTTATGTATTTAATCTCATAATACTCATGAAAATCCCCCATATAGTAAACATAATTTTATTATAAATATATTAATTAATTTTATTCAATTATACCATACCATATATGACTAATTTATGGACTTTTATTACCCATTTATTATCAATTTTCAGGATAACGTAGCGTTTCAAGTATTAAGGGAATTTTTCGCATGAGTTTTGATTTGAAATAATTTTTCCCCTCTTAATTCTTTCATGATTTCATAATATCCAGAACAAAAGAAACATTATAAATATCATATATATTCAATAAATATTTACATATAATAATATATTAAATACATAAATGAAATGCACCATTCATGGAGACTGTAGATCGTACTTAAGCAAGAAAGTTGTTTTCATTTTATTTTCATATTAAAAGAGAGAAAATTATATGAAATAATATCATTATATAATCATTTTTATGTTATATATATCATATATATTCATAATATTCATCCTTATTACAATATATGTGAAATACAGATAAAATTCGAATCATGTTGCATTGTGTAGAAGTTAAGCCATACACAGACATGAGCGAAATAAAATTTTTCCAAAATTTTAGGTTGTAAAAATGGATATATTATATTATCATTATAATGGTATAAATATTTCAGTGATATCATATATATAAATTAACCCATAAAAATTCCAAAATCATAAATGATGGTGATGAAAAAAGAATTTTATCACTATATAGTGAGAGTTAACAGTACGAACGCATAAGCGATAATTTCAATTCATATTTAATAGGAAAGGTGTAATATAGTGGTACATTCATTAAAATAATAACACTTTAAATATTTCTTATTATGAAGTTATTACTTTATGATATATATAATATATTTAGAGGAGGTATATAAGACTAGAGAAATAGTGATTGTGGTTAGAATGATTATCTATTATTTGTAATGTCTACTTTAGATATCCTTTACAGGACCCTATAATTGGTATTTTTAGAATAAATTAATATATATAATGTTTCTAGGGAAGTGTAGAATAAAATTTGGTAGAGTCTGGTCAAGCTATAGGGGTCCCCGTGATATAAAGTATTGAGAGAGGATGTGTTATTTTGTAATTGAGGTGGTGTCCATTTTTTGGAGTTTAAAAAATATTAATTTATAATAAATTCAATATAAATAAAAACATGTCCAAAATGATATGTATTCAAATAAAAGATTATATAATCTTTTTATATTAAAAACCAATAGATTTTATACTTACTTTTGTATTATTTTAAACCTTAAAATACTAATTGATTCATAGTTAACATATTTTAGTTTTAACTAAGGCAACAAATTGGTCATTATTAAAAGGTTATAAATCATACTTAATTTATGTAATTTAAAACATAAATGAATGGTTAAAAAAAATATATAACATATATTTTTTAATGTTTCTCAATTTTTTTAAAATAATTTAATAAATTATTATATTTATAAAATTTAATTATGGTCAATTTTGACACTATTCAATATAAGGACTTCTAAAAATAACAATATTACAATATAACATCGAAAAAAATATTCTATTGTATCACTAAGAGGTTTAATTCACATATGTAATTCATTTATCACATTAATTATCCAAAATTATATTTATGATTATATTTTTATTAACCATTATTTTATATTTTCATTAATAATATAATTACTACCTCAGTGATGTGTAATTATTAATTATACTTATTTGTACACTATAAATTATAAATTAATTACAATGAATAAGATAAATATAATATATTTCAGGATAATATATTTAGTTGAATGTATCTATTGTGTGGCCTATTAAAAATGATATATTATTTAAAACCTGAATATTAAATATTTAATTTTTTATAAGATTAAATACTATAAATACTTAAATTTCACCTAAGTGAACTAAAAATTCAAAAAAAAAATTATATCATGAAAATATGTTCAATATGATAAAAATATATGTTAGATTCATTCATAATATTACTTTTTCCCATTGTGAACACATAAGATTCATTAAAGGCAAAACAATGACATTTTTTAACATTCATTGACTAAAATATTATATCAGTCATCTTCTAGGGTAAGTGTCCATTAAAAAACAATATTTATATAAGTAGGTGTTAGGGTTGTAATTTTATTCACCCAATGATTTTTTTTTCATGTTTTATATTTTTTTATAGAATTTATAATTTTATTTTTAACCATAATTACCCAATCTACCATTTATCTTGGTAACAAAATTTAGCATGGTTTCAATTAATATTGTCCAGAAATAAAAGGGAACTATTCAGTAAATTTTGACCTTATGAATATCTTCAGGGAATCCATTTTTTGTAATTAAAAACATAGTTTTTCGTAATTTAATTAATTTTTTTTTGTGAACTACTGTGAAAAACAAATTTTTGAAAAAATTCCATATTAAAACAAAAATAGTTTCTATATTAAATTCATGTATAAAATAAATTTCCAAATAAAATTATTGTATTTTTTATATTAAAATTAACTAATTAAAAATAAAAAATAAACTAAAATAGAATTTTACCTTATAAATGATTTAAAATAAAATATAGTTTTAAATAAAAATTAGACTTTCACTATTAACAAAACCTGTAACTTCTCAGAAAAAACCAAATGTTCGACCTAATAAATTTAGATATATTTATTTCAAAGAATAATTTTATTTTTTCAAATATAATTTATAAATTTTTCATGATATATATTTAAAAAAGTGTACCGTCAGAAGGTGGAAAAAATATCTTTTTAGAAAAATACATTTTTATCGATAAATTTTTAATTTAATAATATAACATATTTATTTAACACATTATCTGAAAGATAAGAATATAATTTAGTATATTATAAATATATTTTATTAATATAATCCATCAAGAGTTATTTTTGAATTTTGTGGCATAACATACTAGTGAATATTTAAATTGTTTTTTAGGAAAACAATTACTCTTATTTTAAAAAGGGTTTTACATAAATTTATAATTCATTGGTAAAAGAATTATATATAATTGTGTAACCCATTTCTCATTATTAATTTAATCATATTTTTCCTATCCAATCTAATGGGTAGGATGCAATTTTCTTATTAAGATAATAACAATAATAAAATAATGTTTCATAGAATCTTATTGTTGTGTGTAATGTAAGTTAATAACTTATTGAATGTATAACAAGATTAACATAGTGTAAACTATAATTATAGATATTAAATATATCATATTTTTTAAAAATATATTTCATTAAAATCAGAGTTTGTCATTGACCATTGTGTTTGCCACCTGATGTTGATGTTTTCAGGCAGGTGGGGTCATTTTCTAACCTGAGGGGGTTGTAGCCACAATTGATTTGATGGGAAGGTAATTGGATGATGGAATTAGCTTATATTTAGGATATATTGATGAGATATTTATCTTAATTCATGAAAAAATCATAGAAAAGTTCAATGATTACTTTAATATCGTAGGCCTGATGCGTGCTCAATCAGATATGAATGGATAAAAAAATATTCCATTTATTCCTGATTTAGACATTCTACTTGCATAAAAATTTCAATGAAATATTTGACTTATTTCCTAGGAAACATAGTTATTGAAAATGATGATTTTTGATTTATGTCAATCATATAAGCTTTTTTTTGTGGTATATATTTAAAAAAAGAAGCATTCCATATGCGAAATTCAAAATCATTACTATTTTAGGGTTTCAAGTTGAGCCCATTTTTTATTTTCATTGAATATATAAAGAAAAATTTCCATGATCATAATTAACTGATCATTCCATTATTTTAAATATTCATATCATATTGGCCATTTTTGTTTCAATGGAAAATACGTGATCGAGCACCCATGTTGATGTCGGTTCACCATTGTCTTTCTTAAAAAAACACCCAACGGTTCCCACATCCATATATGGGTATAATCTTGCATTCCATTGAAATTTTATCAGTTAGGGTTTCAGAACCAATGATGCATATGGACTCTCATTGGTGGAGAGGAGGAGAGTTCAGTCTCATCACACCACTTTTGGGGTGAATTATTAATAACCCCATTACACTATTATATATTTTAAATAAGTTAGTTGATCACTTTCTAATATAGATAAGAGACAATTCACCATAAAAATTGATCATAGGTTAAGTACATTACCTTGATAAATATGGGTATCTCATTAATGAATGAATCGATATATATCTAAGGCTAATAATCTATTTTTTAGAAATTAATTGATGCTTATATGTTGAATCCACACAACAAGAATAATCAGAATTTGATATTTTAGAGGGAAGTGATTATTATTCCATGAAGGTTTTTAGAAGTTATTTGGAATCCTATGTATTCTAGGATGTGAATTCATCCTAGATTTAATTGTATCATAAAAATATTTTATTTTCCATTCAAAAATCATTGAAAGTTTTTGTTTGATGCTAGAGGATGTATTTTAGAAATATCCCAGATTATCACTTGATCCATTCGATATGTCCAAAGGACATCATATTTTATTGATTGCAATTTTTTAGTTTCATTTAATGATCAGGTCTGAATTTCCTAGAGGACATCACAATACCTTTCTTTTTTATCTTTGAATCCATCACATAGTCCTTGCATGTATTCTGTGAGGGATTCTCATTATTCAACACACATGACCTAGTTTTATCATTAGAGGGCCTGACAAGATTCAATGTGACGCATCTAGAGGGTGATTCATGATTCATGATTACATGATAAGAGGACATCCTGAGATCTTATTGGAATTTACAACGGGCATAGTGAGTGCCACTTCACATGCCAGGTTGCTGTCGTGAGATGTGGAAAACATGCACTCATGACGCTGAATGAGTACGGACACATTTATAAAGGATACCACTTGTCTTGGAGGCCAATCCCATAGGGAATCATATTAATTGGGTTTCATTATGGGGGGATTCCATGGGAATTAATTTTTTTAAATGAATTTTCATGATCCAAATAGTGTGCTAAATGTGCATCGTGAGATTGGGTTGAAATTTCCTCACGATTTCAGATGCCCTAAATGGTTTAGGCGAAGTGCATGAGGATCAATGTTTTTATTTTATTTTTCATATGTAACGCATATTTTATCCTTTATTTACACCTTTTACTCTAAAGGAATTTGATTTTCTTAGTGTTAATTTTTTTTGTCTTAAGTGATCTCATAGATATGTTGGATGTAATTTGCATGACCCTCCAGATTTCCTTCATCTTATCAATGTGTTATAATTCCATTTTTTTATGCTACATGATCACTCCATATTGTTTTAAAAATATTCTAATTCATTCCTATGAGGATGATGGTTGGGTGACCAATGTTTTCCCCATGACACTCTGCATGAGTAAATCCATGGTTTTATTGGTTTTTTAACAAATATGGCGAGCATTAAAAATGTGTCCATCATGTTAACACATTTTCACACCTAATAATATGGGTTGTGAGGTTTCTATAATAAAACCTCTATGTACAGATCATACCTATATGGGATATTTATATGGGTTTGAGGTATTACACCTTCTCCATGATATCATTACTGGTTCATGGACATCATATTAATCTGTTTATCCAATGGCTTGGTTTGTTTTATGATCTCTTAGTGAACATAACATAATCATCCATTACCTTAATTCGAAGGGACCTATTTAGATTCTTTTATAGGTGGTTCTCCATGTTTTTTGTATTTTATGGATATATAAAAATGATCATTCATTTGAATAAGTTCTTTATTCCCTAATTTTACATCATTATTGGTAGGTGGCCACATCAAATTGACATGTCATCATTAATCAACATTTTTTGAATATAGGAGTAGTAAAATATTAATATGATTAAAACATTTTGTAGTATCCCTATTTATTATGGAATATTTTACATTGATAAATATTAATATTTAATGAAATTCTTTGGAGAGGTGTTAGTATCATGAATTTTTGTAAAAAACATCATTAAGCCGCAAACATCATACTGGTTCACATGCCAATTATATTTACAAAAATTGATCACTATAGAAGTGTTAGCATTAGTTTATCATTATAATAAACCATTTATAATATAATTTTAGTTTTTATTTTATTTTTTGATAGAGCATATTATGTTAATATAAATCTGGAACTGTTAACATTAATTGTTCTACTATAGTACTATTCATGAGGTTGAACATCAACAAATCATAGGGTGATGCTGAGGAAGATAGTTCCCATGATATATAAAATAGTGTTATATTGGATGTATACATATATAATTACAATATTTCTTATGATATTATAAATATTGGGGGCTATTTTCCATTCAATCCACATGTTGGACCTCCTATACTAGTATTAATGTGGAATTATTGAATGTTTGACTATATACTGAGAGTTTTTGATGATCTCATGAGGAGGATCTCATTGATGGTAGTTATCCACTCTAACATATTTTCAACATAACAATGGATTTATTATTTTTCATTAAAAGAGCCTCCAAGATTGATAAACTGGAATCAGTTGTGAACAATGTAAAACTACTAAGAAATGATGGATGGTGGGTACTTTCTGCCAATCTTGTGTGGTGTTTTCATGGCCCACTGGTTTAAATGGCTGGCAGTGTGGCACTGGAAATAGGAGTTTTCGGAGTGTATTATTATTTAATCGGGATGTTGTACTTACCCTCACAGTAACACTATGTTGTTTATACCAGAGAAGCTATAATAGAAGTAAATCCAACATATTTATCAATTAGTAGGTCATCCCAATAGTGACAAAAATATCAATTACAGAGTGAACTTCATAGAGTATACATGAGGTAATATATGTATGTCATACAAAAACAACTTCTATATATTATGAATATGGTTAGGATTCATCTGCACACTTTAGAAACAAATCAGAATGGGAAAAATTATGGTGACAATTAAGAGTTGATGTGGTGTCAATTATAAAAAATAATTATGATCCATAAATCTAGATATGATGATGTATTCTTACTCATATAAATACCCATGGGTTTTATTACCCTCTCTTTGACATCATATATTGGGAGAAGGTAGTGATTTATCATTTCTTTTGTGGAAGATTCACATGTCTCCAACTATGTGTATGTGTATATAATTTACACATGATTGGGTTTTTAGATTCCAATAGTTTAGTGAGAATCTATAATATCCCCTTTCCGTTATGTATTTGTAGTTTGACCAGGTTTAGTAATTCATTTAATCAAAATGGTAATGTATTTCATTCCATGCATGAGTGGGAGTCTGAATATGGTGACACCCAATGTATACAACTACTCATCCTCTAAAAATTAAAGGAGTTTGTATTCTCATTATATTAACCAATTTTATTAAAATATTTCTACATTTATACCAACACATTTGATGTACTAAATTGTACTTCTACCCATACTATGTTACCTCTATAAAATGGTTTGAGTATTTTAGATGTTGGGTTATAATAATGAATTTTATTATCATATTAAAAGGACTTGTGGTTAGGACATATCTCTTGATAAATTATTTTACTATGGGACTCCCTTATAGTGTTATTAAATGTTAATGAAACCCATTTGTAACACAATCCATGATAATATTGGTTAGATGAATATCCTTATTACATATTATATTGACAAAATATTTGTTTTGATTGGATGAGTTTTGTATGAGTTGGATATGCGAGATAGTTTATTATCATTCTTAGGTAAGGATATACTAGATTTTCATTTTTGGCATATAATAAAATATGTAGTCTTCATTTAATATTAATAATGAATATATATTAAATATTCATTGTGGTTAGTAGTGGGTTAAACCTATAATGAACACAGGTATCAAACTATTCTCATCCAAAAAAGGCTTCATAATTTAATAACATAATCTATATTTTAATTATAAAATAAGTCTTGCCATACTCATAACATGATTCATCCTATTTTTATCACATAAGGGATCTTTTATTTATAAAATTAGGCATGTTTTTCACAAAAAAAATCAAATTCTCATGAAATTAGTCATCTTAATCTCTTCACTTGAGAAATGAAATGTTTCATATTCATCACCAATCTACATCATCAATAGTTCATCATATAGTAAGTCTTATTCTCACAACATATGTAATGAAAACAATCTATTATGCTCCTCAGAAATGGGTATGTGATCCTATTATTCTTTTTCTGAAATGTTTTTGATTATTTCTTGACAATAATGTAAATGTTTTAACTATTTTAAGTATAATGGGGATGGCCAAGGTTTAGAGTCTAGTGTGGAATTATCCACTTATTGTTTACTAAACTAGAAGGTCATGATATATTCTTGAGTAAATACTTTCAATGCATTTATATTTTATATGGGAATTTTATCAAGTTCAATAATTCGACCACCAAATGGGAATATGTGACTGTGATATATCAATTATTGAACATCCGCGAGGGGTATAATTTATCCCACATAAATATGTCTCAAATCCTATGTTGTCTAAAATCACATTTTATGATCATGTAAACATCCCTATCAATATAATTAATGATACTTATGAATGGATCATTCTTCCATGATAGGGATGACATAATGTTGTAGACTGAAAATAATGATTTTTTTTTCAATATTGTTAATCATACTAGATTATTATGTTACTGTTATCCTAGAATTATTATATTCATAAGAGTCCACGACTAAAGTATGAATTTTTAAATGGACTTAGGATATGATAATAAGTGAGGACATGGCAGTTATTACTCTTTATAGGGACCCAAAATTCTATATGGAAGAAACATGGATATTTGGGTGACTTACACGAGCCCTCAAAAACACATTGATAATGAAAATGGGTAAAAGGTGACATTACCCAAGGTAAATTTTCCATATAATGTTTGAATAAATGAGTTCTATTTGGTAAGATGTGCCCCCCATGTGCTATTTCAAATCACAAAAATGGTTGTTTGTGTGTATGTATAAAAATAGTTTATATGGTATAGTTATTGAACATTAAAAGGGTTCCTAAAATAATGGATTGTGTAAGGATTTGTTAATTTTCATGATTGTTGATCTTCATGGATTTCGTTTGTTATAATATAGTCTATATATTTTTCTAATTCAAAAAAGGTATTACATGAGTTAATTTTTATATAATATGACACATATTGGATTCTATGGTAAATTCAATTATTTATGATTATGTGAAGCATCAAAATTGATTTTATATGATCTTAGATGCTTTGGATTCCTCAAAACCCCCTAAAACCTACTGATAAATCTATATATTAATAATAAATATGATATTATATATTAATATTGGCCTCATGATCATGAATTTTGTAATATGATGGTTTAATTTCAAGAGTTGGAAATATTTATTCTTTCAGGATGATGATTGATACAATTCATGAAACAATGGATATGAGAGAAACTAGAAATAATATCTAATTTACCTCCATTTTTATATTCTTACTTCATGACCTATCCTTTGATATCTTTATGAGCATAAAAAAATTTGTTAATTAAATTATACTTGTAAAAAATATGTATTCAGAACCCTACTAGGTACACTACCTAGGTCAACCATAAACTGGATGGAAAATCAGGATCTTCAATATAACTTTTAGGCACACCACATACCTAGTGGTATACTTCTAGCTAAAATGTGGAAAAATTCATACAATTTAGAAACCTAGAAAAATAATTTTTTTTCGAAAAAAATAGGTTTATAATTTATAACTACCCTAAATATTCACACCCATAACCAGGGGAAAAAATATACTCATTACATATATTAATTTCATATCTATAAACATGACCCAGTTCAACTATTCAAAACTTACGATAACAAATTGAATTATTAGATAATGTAAATACTAATAGAATTTTTGGTTTATGATTTTGGAGAATTAGAAAAATATCCTAAATAAAAAAAATTAATTAGTGAAAACTAGTATATAAAAATATAAATCATCTCCAAACGTGTTCTTCACATCTAGTAACAATTTTAAGACTACTATAATTTAAAAAAATTCTTCACTCTATGGGGAAAAGAAAACATATGGAGGTTGAGATCAGAGTCTCAACAAGGGTAAGAATTTATAACATATTGTCATCACGACGTATAGAATGACCATACATGTATCACAAAAAAATCAATGTACATGAGAATATCAAAAGACAATTTATACACATAATAATGTTGTTCATTAATCACATGACATGGAATAGTGATTTATTAATGGAAGGATACAAATAAATCAATTATAATTTTCCAGGTAATGTTAATCCTCATAAAAAGAGTTAATAAAATACCCATATCAATCAAAAAGAAAAAATTTTAGTATCACAAAACTTTTTTTTCCTATCAAACATATGAATGGAATAACCTATATTGTAATTTCTAAATATATATTTGGGGAAGCATATATGGTAAACTCCATCCTATTACCTAATCCATCAGAGATCAATATTAGGATTATCCTTAAACAAGATCTATATCATTATCACCTATCATCTTGCTCTATATTGTGTTGAATGTTCATTATTAGATATATTATACTGACACGAAATCATAACAAATCCCAATAACCATAACATAATCATAACACAAGAATGTTTTTATTTTAAACAATAAAAATAACCATTATTCTCTTATAACACTGTTTTCCCAATGAAGATAAATACATTCAATAAAAATAATAACCCATAAAAAGAAATAATGAAGATGGAATTAGTATATCATATTCTTATTTTATCATTAGAAATATAAAATTCCAAGGAAACATAAAATACCTTGGATATAAATATGTATAAGATGTTACATTCCAAGGGGATGTATACACACCTCATAAAATAAGATATGATTATACATTAATCGTATGTCCCAATTAAATATAATTTTATAGGAATATTCATTAAAAATATCATATCATAGAATGTAGAATTAATAAATGTATCATTTATGTGAAAAAATATTAAATATAAATAAAATATTTCAATATGTAACATGAATTAGCCCAATATAATTTCACATATAATATTGAAAATGGAGAAGTATTATCTCCAAATGAAAAGTAATTTAGTTATTAATATCCATTCCATTTGTTAAAAATATTGTAAAAATACATTGAATGTAATGATTTTTATTATAACATAATGTCTATGATATATGGAGTATTCATGATATAAAATATTTAATAGGGATTATTTACAAAATATAAAATAAATTTTCCAGATAACATTAATATATTATTCAATGAGTTGAAATTGTATTTAAATCCATTACATCGGGCCTAAACATTCCATGTATGTCATCTAAAACAAATATAATAAACTTATATCATTTAGTTTTTTATTTAGAACAATTTATTTATTTAATCCCATTTAGTAAATATTTTAATTTATTAAAAAATATAATTATATAATATATTATGATGGCATAATGTTTTTTGAGGATTTTAAGTTGAAAATTTAAAAATGGAATTGGTTTGATGACCACTTCCAAAGGTGTTATTGATTAATCATGTAAGAAACTCGGTTTTTCCAGACTACAGTTTTGGGAAGAAACTGGAATTTCTGCTTTCAGATGCCTATAAATGGGAAAAATGATCTTCGTCCCTGAGAAGATGATCTTGGATTATTTTTCAAACCAATCTGTTGGCCTTAGAATAGGATGTTTAACCTAATATAGGAGTTTACAAGAAATCTAATACATTCAAATTTTGACAGAATATTTATTATTTAATATTTAACAAATTAAATATTAATTTATACGTGCATTTTCATTGAGTCATATATTTTTAATGGGGTGTTTAATTGAGATTAATTTTCCACTGTGGAGTGTAGAATGAGTATTTTATCCTAGGTGAGGCAAAAAATATATTTAGGCATAGGGGCCGACCCGGGACCCTTTTTATTCCTTTTCATTTTCTTTTTCATTTACTTTGTTTCTTTTCATTTTCTTGTTTTCCATCTTCCTTTTTGTAGATGCCTCCTATGGATCCTCTTAATCTGTGACCTAAGAGAGATAAGGGAGAAGGTTCAAAATATGGAGAGAGAAGGGAAGAAGGAAACTTCCATGAAGCCCTTAATGTGCTAGTTCATTGTGCGACATTCGTAGATGGTGAAATCAACCGAAGCTTCAGTAGTTTCTACCCGAAGTTAGGTTATTTTTATGATTTTTTGTAAAAACCCTTTTGAGTTAAATTTATCTAAATATAATATCCTATTATGGTTTTTAAGGTCCCCTAGAGTCATGAATTATTGATTTGGATTTTTAAATGGGGTTACTGTTCAATGGCCGTGTGGCAGAGTACATAGGCATGTCTACCTTTTTAGGGGTACTCAACCATGTGGAGTACATGGACAAACCCTGGGTGGGTGGAACGCTGTGTAGATATACACGAATTGGATTGGTAAATGAACATGTTGTTTGAGGGACATGTGAATGTACCCTATGTCTGGTACACTTTATTTTCCTATGTATTTTACACACCCTCACTGGTGGAGGTACACGCCCAGCTGGGGCTATGGGAGTACATGTCATGGACCCATGGGGATATGATGTGTAATGTCCCCATTTCAACTATTTGAGTGGGTTTCATGTTTTCATTCCCCAATGTCAGAATTGGACTTGAGAGTTGTCCATTTTGAGTGGTGTTTTTTTTATATTGTGATGATGGAACCTGTTTTGTGTTCTAAGGACTCCTAATGGGGTTTTGGGGGCTCCTATATAAATGTAGAGGTTCTTACTCTAGTTAGGATTTTCAGTTGTCTCCTTAGGGTGGAAATTTTCATGGATTATTGGTTGGGTGTTCTCACAAACCTTTTTGAGATCCTAATCTATGGTGAGCTATGAGATATCTTATAAGGCCCCAGCCTTAAACCTTACTTAATCTTGAGTAATTACAAGATTACACATTGAGGATATTTTCGGGTTTAGAGTTTTAGAGAATTAGATCATAAAACTTGCATTACATTCCACATATAAACAAAGTGGTTACATAAAGATAGTATTCTTCATTCCCATCAATGGAAACACATTTAAAATAAAACATGGATTATTTCTTGACACATCCTTGACTCTATCATCTTATCATGTACCTTTCCCTTGACCTGTGAAAAACATTTCAAAAACTTGGGATGAGCATAAAAACTCAGTACGGGTTATAAAAAAAACATGGAAAGGAAACATGTGTTTATATATACATAATAATGAAATCATACTTTACCCATAAAACATAGGCACTTTAACATACCTCATAAAATCACGAATAAATCATAGAAATCATAAGACATAAAGGTAACTTGAGGCATTCATAACATTCTTACGTAGGGAGTAACCCTCTTGGTTACGTTTTGGAATACCCATCACAGTATATTCCCTAAATCTCTTCGGAGAAGCCTTAACGTTTCACTCCTTCGCGTTACCCAATGCATTGGAGAGCTGTATTGGGCTCACCCGCCCTTAGTTTATCACGGAACCACCCGTTTTCATAATAATGCCCAAAAACCTCAACATAATCATATCACATAAAACATGCATAAAGGAAACATAACATTTCCACCTTTCAATCACAAGATATAAATACAAGACATTGATATAAAAACATTATAAAAACCATTTTCAATACCAAAATAAAAGAAAACTAAAACATGGTATTTATTTTTCTTTTAAAAAAAGTATGGCTTGTAGAGGAAACTGAAACTCAAATAATGGTCACGGCGGCGGAGAAGTCGTTGTCGCCACATACGTACGACAAAAATATTCCCTTTTGTTGTTTAGTAAATGCTTCATATAAAAAATATTCCTTTTGAATAAACATAAAAGTCAAAGGGGTTTATACACCATATAAAAGAAGGTTGTGTATAAAACAAAATATGCCTCAATGAAAGGAGATTGAGACGAAGTCCCATTCCCCGGGTCCGACTTGACTCGGTCATTCTTTAATATCCTGAATAATAAACTTGAGTTAATTTCTATGTGCTTAAGAACCCTTTTCAAGTTCATTATTCTTTTTATATCACTTATTTCCATGTCATGAACACTATGTAATTATTTAAGTTAATAACGGTCGTTTTAACGAACATTGGTACTTGAGTCAAAAATAAACCCTTTATAAGTACATATTGTTCATGTATCCATTATATCCAGAATTATAATCATTATGTATATATCATATATATCCAGTATATACATGCATTTATAATATTACATAATCATTTAGAGGTAAGAAATGAAATGCACCGTTCATGGAGACGGTAAGCCGTACGTACAAATGAACGCTACTTTCATTTCTATTTCGTATTTTATAGAATGGAATCATAATGATATAAAGATATATTATAATTCCAGTATAATATCATATATAATATCATAGTTCCATCCTTTATACGTCCCACATATGGTATTTAACGAATCTAATCACTTTGAGGGGGAGGTAGTCCGCACTTCCTTAAATGAAGATATCGCGTTTACCCATAATGGAAACCATAAAGGTATGCCCAAAATGAAAAATACAGAATCTTAAGGAAAACATAAACATATTATATATCATATATAAATATAGTGACATCTTAATGGCCACCTTTTAAGGTGTTAAAAGAATGTTGAACAATCATCGTTTCGGGAGGCATAAATTCACCATCCACAGAAACAGTATGTTCTTTAACCATTAGATGTAGGTGTGTGTATGTGTAGCTCGAATAATTCTTATAAAAACATACTAGTATATTGAGGATACTGGAGTTGTTACAAAAGAAAAGAATAAAAATAGTTTAGGGGGTTGGAGAAGCAAAATAAAACAAAATGACTCAAAAGAAGACATTACCTTAAAATCGGGTAACTCCCTTTGGTTTGAGCTCAAAGGATTCCTTGGGAAGACTTCTGCCCAACGTGAGGCTTCAAGGAGTAATAGAGGGATGTGGAGAGACAAAATGGGTAGGGGTTGGCCGATCCAAAGGCTTTGGGAGTGTGGGTAAGGAGGTAGAGGTGGGGGCCTTTTATAAGAGGAGAGGAGGGGCAGTCTTGGAAGGTAAAGAAAAGTCACTTTATTTTAAAATGGTATTCGGATTTAAGAGGTCCCAAATTGATGTGTTTCGTGGATAAGGTGATAAGGGTTCGAAATCCACCCATCCAATAGGTTTTGTACATGTGTCGGTCTTAGATTTTACATTATCATTCCATTTTATATAAATCGTTAAATAATGAGGTCATCGCTGCATCATCATGATGTCATAAATAATTTAATTTATTTAAAGTCTAAAAATTATAAAAAACTACTATGATGTAGGAAATATTTTTAGATTTCAAATTGCTATTTATAATAAAAAATCTGATCTTTATAACCTCATGTAAAAATTGTTTTAGTAAAACATCTCATGTTTGTGTCATTTTTACTTTTACATTAAATAAAAAGTTATTTATGTCATTTTCCAACCAAAGTGGCTCCATGGGGTCACCAAGTTGACCCATGGATTGTATTGGTCGGCCATGAAACATCCAATGAGGGTAAGACATGTGTCAAGATCATCTCATTTTATCAAAGCATTATTTTTACCTTAAACTACACTAATTACCTCTAATCGCGATTAAGAACTTAAGAGTTACTATTCACCAAAAAATTATTTTAATCTCATTGAACCACATTTTACTTCTTAATAACAACCATGTATGTCGGATTTTTGAAATTCAAAACACATAAGTGGTTAAATTTCATTTAAATGAAAAATCAGTTTTTATAAGTACCACTTAGTGGTTTCACTATTCATCAAAAATTGAAGTTTTTCAGAAAAATACCAAAACTTCACCCTAAGCTATATTTGATATTCCGAATTCAAAAATGAAGTCTATTTTAAAAAATTCAAAACATATAAGTCACATTAATTAATTTAATAATTAATTCCCACTGTCATGACAAATAGCGTGTTTTTATGAAATAATAAGTATCAAAAGATTGACACCAGTTTAAGTCCAATTTCAAAGTGAAATTGATTCCAATGACCACCATTGGATTAAATGGTAAAAATATATTCTAATTTCACTTCAAAACCAATTAAAAATATAATCTAATCTTATAAATAAATTATATTAAAAAGCAGTTTTGATGTAAAATGCAGTATTTTCACTATTCATTAAAAAATGAACATTGTCTGAAAAATACCAAAAATTCGTACAAAGTAAATTTTTATGTCCCAATCATAAAGAATAAGTTTATTTTGACAAACATAGCTTATAAAATTGTCAAATGATAGATTTAAAAATGGTTTGCCATCAAAAGGCAGTAAAACAATCTTTTAAAAAATATTAGTGTATTTCATGCTTAAGATTGGATTTATTTTCATTTTAAGCCTCTAAAACACTATCTAATTCATTAATAGACATAGATAAAAATATCTATTATTCATTACTTACTTGGGATGTTACATCCTTCCCCCCTTTTGAAAATTGCGTCCCCGCAATTTATTTACTTATCAAATAAATGGGGGTACTTATCCCTCATTGCATTTTCAGATTCCCATGTTGCCTCTTCAATCATGTGGTTTTTATACAAAACCTTTACCTGATCAAACACCTTATTCCGTAACAATTTCTCCCTGTGGTCAAGAATCTGGACCAGTTGTTCCTCATAAGATAGGTTCTCTTCCAGCTAAACTACCTCTGGACTCAAAACATGAGATGGATCTGGCATATACTTTCTCAACATCGAAACGTGAAAAACATTGTGTACCTGAGATAAACTCGGAGGCAAAGCCACCCGGTATGCAACTGATCCAAATATCTCTAGAATTTCATATGGTCCAATAATCGTTGGACTCAAATTTCCTTTCTTACCAAATCTCATCACACTTTTCCAAGGAGAAACCTTGAGAAAAACATGATCACCTACCTCGAAAGATAGATCCTTCCTCCGGTTATTCGCATAACTCTTCTGCCTGCTCTGAGCTATTCTCATGTGCTTCTGAATCAGCTGAACTTTTTTTGCCATCTCTTCTACCAATTATGGTCCCATCAACTTCCTTTCACCCACTTCATCCCAGAAATCTGGAGTTCGACACCGCTTCCCATATAATGCCTGAAATGGTGCCATATGTATACTGGAATGAAAACTGTTATTATATGAAAATTCAACCAAAGAAAGATGTTGGTCCCAACTTCCCTGATAATCCATAGAGAAAGAACGTAGCATATCATCCAATGTCTGAATTGTTCGTTCTGAATGCCCATCTGATTGAGGATGAAAAGCTGTACTAAAATTTAATTCAGTACCCAACGACTTATGAAGGCCTTTCCAAAAGTTAGAAGTGAACCTAGGATCACGATCAGATACAATGGAGAGGGGAACTCCATGTAACCTGACTATCTCTTTAAGATACAAAGGAGAAAGTTGATCTAGGGAAAAAGTATCTCGTATAGCAAGGAAATGAGCAGATTTAGTCAAGTGATAAACAATAACCCAGATTGCATTATTACCTCAAGATGTCTTCGGTAATCCCACAACAAAGTCTATAAATATATTCTCCCATTTCCACTCTGGCACTGGTAAAGGCTGAAGCATCCCTTTCAGTAACTGCCGCTCTGCTTTAACCTATTGACATGTCAAACACTTCACAGTAAAATCAGAAATATCTCTTTTCATTCCATCCCACCAGTAATACTCCCGCAGATATCTATACATCTTAGTACTGCCAGGATGAACTGAAAACGGAGAACTATGATCTTCACCTAACAACTCTCTCTTCAACTGTGAATCACAAGGCACACACAATCTCTTCCCAAATCTCAAAACACAATCATTATCAATGTTGAATTCAGGCAACTTACCTTTCTGAACCAGCTATACCTTTTTCTGCAACTCACTGTCTTGCTTCTATGCTTGCTTGATTCTATCTGATAGAGATGATCTCACTGATACCTGAAACAAAACAGAAGAACATCCTGCACCAAAAACTTTTATGCCAAAGTTCATGAAATCCTTAACCAAAGGATCACGTTCCAAACGCAACATTGCTAATGAAGCATTACTTTCTCAACTCAAAGCATCAGCCACTTTATTTGCTTTTCCTGGATGGTAATGAATTGTACAATCATAATCCTTGATTAATTCTAGCCATCTCCTCTATCTCATGTTTAACTCTTTCTGAGTGAATATATACTTTAAACTTTTGTGATCAGTATATATTTCACACTTTACTCCATACAAATGATGCCTCCAAATTTTTAAAGCGAAAACAACAGCAGCTAATTCCAAATCATGTGTAGGGTAATTTACCTCATGAGTTTTCAACTGTCGTGAAGCATAAGCAATTACCTGATCATTCTGCATTAGGACGCAACCAAGTCCTTTCAATGAAGCATCACTGTATATAACAAACTCTCTATTTCTGGAAGGTAGTGCCAAAACCGGAGCATTCACCAATCTTCTTTTCAATTCCTGAAAATAATCATCACATTCTTTTGTCCAGATAAACTTAAAACCCTTCTGAGTTAGCTTAGTCATTGGACTAGATAATCATGAAAAATTTCTAACAAACCTTCGGTAATAGCCTGTCAAACCAATGAATCTACGAATCTCAGTTACATTTTTGGGTCTTGGCCATTCTTCAACAACCATTGTTTTTGCAGGATCAATAGTTATCCCATCTTTAGAAACAATATGACCAAGGAAAGAAATTTTTTGTAACCAAAACTCACACTTGCAGAATTTTCCATACAATTTCTTTTCTTTTAAGGTTTGAAAGATAACCCTTAAATGTCTTTAATGCTCCTCTTTACTTTTAGAAAACACCAAAATATCATCAATGAAAACCACCACAAACTTATCCAAGAACTCATGGAAAATTCTATTCATTAAGTCCATGAATATAGAAGGTTCATTGGTTATCCCAAAAGGCATTACTACAAATTCATAATGGCCATATCTTGTACGGAACGCGGTCTTCGGAACATCTTCTTCCTTTACCTTCAGTTGATGGTACCCTGATCTCAAGTCAATCTTTGAAAAATACTGAGCTCCCTGGAGCTGATCAAACAAATCATCTATATGAGGAAAAGGATATTTGTTCTTAACAGTGATGTTATTCAATGATCTATAATCAATGCAAAGTCTCATTGAACCATCTTTCTTTTCAACAAATAAAACAGGAGCACCCCATGGTGATGTGCTAGGTCGAATGAAACCATTCTCTAATAAATCTTGCAATTTCTCCTTCAACTCTAAAATTTCAATTTGAGCCATTCGATAAGGGTGTTTTGAAAATGGCTTAGCATCAGGAACTAAGTCAACAGTAAACTCAACATCCCGATCTGGTATTATTCCAGGCAACTCATCAGGAAAAACATCAGGATACTCATTTACCACTGGCACATCATTAATCTGAACAGTTCCTTTATTTTCAATGACGTGTGAAAGGTAACATTCATTTCTATCTTTTACAAGTTTCTTGGCCTCTTGATAAGTTATCAACAGTAAGGGTTCATTCTTGTACACAAACTGAACTCTACAGTCAATCTTAGCATGGTAAATAGAGATCCAATCCATACCCAGGATAACATAGAACTCTACTAGAGGTAGAACAATAATGTTTGCAAGTAGGTTCTTTCCACAGATAAGGATAAGAATATTCTTATAAATTCTTTTTGCCTCAACATTTCCCCCAGGTGTTTTTACCAAAAGTTCAGGAGTAATTTCTTGAGATGGTATTCCCATTTTAATAGAAAAGGATTCAGAGATGAAAGAATGTGTAGACCCCGAATCAAACAACACACTGGCATAATCTGAAAAAACAAACAAAGTACCTGATACAACTTCATTTGATGGCCCGACATCTACTGAAGTAGTTGCAAAGGATTTCACCACCCCTTTCTGCTTGTAGTCTAACTGCTTCCCATCACTCAAGCTCTTTGTCGGACACTCGTTTGCATAGTGACCCATCTCATTACACTTAAAACATTTCACTAACTGTAAATCAAATTTGGTCTTACCTTCACCTTGATCTTTTTCAGTGCAATCATGAGCCTTATGTCCCATCTTACCACATCGGTAGCGCTTTCCAGAATTCAGAAGACATTCCCCAGCATGCCTTTTTCCACATTTATCACAAACTAGAAACTTAGTTTTCTTACCGTCAGACTTTTTCGAAAAATTCTTACCTTTATCCCGCCACCTCGGTCTCTTATTCTGTTGGTTGTTATAGAACACTTGATCATCGACAAACTCCATTTCCACCTTCTCAGCACATCGAACAAGCTTTTCATAACTTTTAAACTCACGAGAAGCTAATGCCCTTCGATATTTTGGCTTTAATACTGAGTAAAAATGATTGATTTTACTATCAAGGTCTCGGATAAAATTTAGAGCATACCTTGCCAATCGAGTGAACGTTTCTTCATAGGCAGCCACTGAGTCTTCCTCTTGCCTCAATTCCAAGAATTTCTTTTCCATCCTAAGTCGAACAACCTTAGGAAAATACTTCTCGAGTAACATACCTTTGAATTCATCCCAGTCAAGAGCATCAATCTCATCAGCATCCCTGATATTTTTAACCATCGACCACCACTGATCTGCTTCACCCTCCAAACGGTAAATAGCAAGACTAACCTTTTGATTTTCTGAACACCCCATGACATCGAAAATCTTCTCCAGTGCTTTAATCCACCCTTCAGCTAGCACAGGGTCAGATTATCCTCTTAATGATGGGGGATGTTTCCTCATGAAATGTTCAACCACTGACATGTTCCTCTGGGGTTGATCTGACTGGTCTCGTGCATGGATACGACCGCCATTTATCGCTTGAGTCAACTGCGCCATTACTGCAATTAACTGTTCAGTTCCAATTCCGACCATCTCAGGATGCTGATTCGGAAGGTTATTTCCTTCTGTATGCCTTCCTAGCACTGCTTCCCTGTTTCCTCTGTGGAAAACCATTCTGAACAAACATGTCTTAGATGAAGCAACATGGTAATCTTCAAATACTATATCACTTCAATTTGACCATAAAAAAAATATTTTTGGATAATCATTTAATAGAATTGTAACTCCTAAAGTTATCTAAACCGACCTTTGATACCAACTATAAGGCCCCAGCCTTAAACCTTACTTAATCTTGAGTTATTACAAGATTACACATTGAGGATCTTTTCAGGTTTAGAGTTTTAGATAATTAGACCATAAAACATGCATTACATTCCACATATAAACAAAGTGGTTACATAAAGATAGTATTCTTCTTTCCCATCAATGGAAACATATTTAAAATAAAACATGGATTCTTTCTTGACTCTTCCTTGACACTATCATCATATCATGTACCTTTCCCTTGACCTGTAAAAAACATTTCAAAAAACATGGGATGAGCATAAAAAGCTCAGTAAGGGATATAAAAATATGGAAAGGAAACATGGGTACATATATACATAAGAATGAAATCATACTTTACCCATAAAACATAAGCACTTTAACATACCTCATCAAATCATGAATAAATCATAGAAATCATAAGACATTAAGGTAACTTGAGGCATTCATAACATTCTTACGTAGGGATTAACCCTCTTGGTTACGTTTGGAATACCCATCACAGTATATTCCCTAAATCTCTTCGGAGAAACCTTAACGTTTCACTCCTTCACATTACCCAATGCATTGGAGAGATATATCGGGCTCACCCGCCCTTAGTTTATCACGGAACCACCTATTTTTGTAATAATTCCCAAGAACCTCAACATAATCGTATCACTCAAAACATGCATAAAGGAAACATAACATTTCTACCTTTCAATCAAAAGATATCAATACAACACATTGATATAAAAACATTATGAAAACCATTTTAAATACCAAAATAAAAGAAAAGTAAAACATGGTATTTATTTTTCTTTTTTAAAAAAACTATGTCTTGTAGAGGAATCTGAAACTCAAATAATGGTCACGGCGGCAGAGAAGTCATTGTTGCCGCATATGAACGACAAAAACAATCCCTTTTGTCTTTTAGTAAATTCTTCGTATAAAAAATATTCCTTTTGAATAAACGTAAAAGTAAAAGGGGTTTATACACCATATAAAAGAAGGTTTTGTATAAAACAAAATATGCCTCAATTAAAGGAGATTGAGACGAAGTCCCATAACTCGGGTCCAATTTGACTCGGTCGTTCTTTAATGTACTGAATAATAAACTTGAGTTAATTTATACTTGCTTAGGAACCTTTTTCAAGTTCATTATTCCTTTTATATCACTTATTGCCATGTCATGAACACTATGTAATTATTTAAGTTAATAACGGTCGTTTTAACGATCATTGGTACTTGAGTAAAAAATAAAACCTTTATAATTACATGTTGTTCATGTATCCATTATATACATAATTATAATCATTATGTATATATCATGTATATCCATTATATATATGAATTTATAATATTACATAATCATTTAGAGGTAAGAAATGAAATGCACCGTTTATGGAGACGGTAAGCCGTACGTACGCATGAACGCTACTTTCGTTTCTATTTCGTATTTTATAGAATGGAATCATAATGGTATAAAGGTATATTATAATTATATTAGAATATCATATATAATATCATAGTTCCATCCTTTATACATCCCACATATGGTATTTAACGAATCAAATCACTTTGAGGGGGTGGTAGTCCGCACTTCCTTAAATGAAGATTTCGCGTTTACCCATAATGGAAACCATAAAGGTATGCCCAAAATGAAAAATACAGAAGCTTAAGGAAAACATAAACATATTATATATCATATATAAATATAGTGAAATCTTAATGGCCACCTTTGGAAGTGTTAAAAGAATGTTGAACAATCATCATTTCGAGAGGCATAAATTCACCATCCACGGAAACAGTATGTTCTTTAACCATTAGATGTAGGTGTGTGTAAGTGTAGCTCGAATAATTCTTATAAAAACATCCTAGTATATTTAGGATACTGGATTTGTTAAAAAATAAAAGAATAAAAAGAGGTTAGGGGGTTGGAGAAGCAAAATTAAACAAAAGGACTGAAAAGAAGACATTACCTTAAAATCAGGTAACTCCCTTTGGTTTGAGCTCAAAAGCTTCCTTGGGAAGAATTATGCCCAAAGTGAGGCTTCAAGGAGTAATAGAGGGATGTGGAGAGCCAAAATGGGCAGGTTTTCACCGAGCAAAAGGCTTTTGGAGTGTGGGTAAGGAGTTAGAGGTGGGGGCCTTTTATAAGAGGAGAGGAGGGGCACTCTTGGAAGGTAAAGAAAAGTCACTTTATTTTAAAATGTTATTCCGATTTAAGAGGTCCCACATTGATTTTTTTGAGGATAAGGTGATAAGGGTTCGAAATGCACCCATCCAATAGGTTTTGGCCATGTGTTGGTCTTATATTTTACATTATCATTCCATTTTAGATAAATCGTTAAATAATGAGGTCATCGCTGCATCATCATGATGTCATAAATAATTTAATTTATTTAAAGTTTAAAAATTATAAAAAAATACTATGATGTAGGAAATATTTTTAGCTTTCCAATGAATATTTATAATCAAAAATCTGATATTTATAACCCCATGTAAAAATTGTTTTAGTAAAACATTTCCTGTTTGTGTCATTTTTACTTTTACATTAAATAAAAAGTTATTTATGTCATTTCCCAACCAAAGTGGCTCCATGGGGTCCCCAAGTTGACCCATGGATTTTCTTGGTCGGCCATGACACATACAATGAGGGTAGGACATGTGTCAAGCTCATCTCATTTTAATAAAGCATTATTTTTACCTTAAACTACATTAATTACCTCTAATCGCGATTAAGAACTTAAGAGTTACTATTCACCAAAAAATTATTTTAATCTCATTGAACCAAATTTTACATCTTAATGACAACCATGTATGTCTGATTTTTTAAATTCAAAACACATAAGTGGTAAAATTTCATTTAAACGAAAAATCAGTTTTTATAAGTACCACTTAGTGGTTTCACTATTCATCAAAAATTGAAGTTTTTCAGAAAAATAACAAAAATTCACCATAAGCTATATTTGATATTCCGAATTCAAAAATGAAGTCTATTTTAAAAAATTCAAAATATATAAGTCACATTAATTAATTTAATAATTAATTCCCGCAGTCATGACAAATAGCGCGTTTTTATGAAACAATAAGTATCAAAAGATTGACACTAGTTTAAGTCCAATTTCAAAGTGAAATTGATTCCAATTACCAAAATTGGATTAAATGGTAAAAATATATTCTAATTTCACTTCAAAACCAATTAAAAATATAATCTAATCTTATAAATAAATTAGATTAAAAAGCAGTTTTGATGTAAAATGCAGTATTTTTCACTATTCATTAAAAAATGAACATTGTCTGAAAAATACAAAAAATTCGCACAAAGTAAATTTTGATGTCCCAATAATAAAGAATAAGTTTATTTTGACAAAAATAGCTTATAAAATTGTCAAATGATAGATTTAAAAATGGGTTTCCATCAAAAGGCAGTAAAACAATCTTTTAAAAAATATTAGTGTATTCCATGCTTAAGATTGGATTTATTTTCATTTTATGCCTCTAAAACACTATCTAATTCATTAATAGACATAGATAAAAATATCTATTATTCATTACATACTTGGGATGTTACATATCTTCTGAGAACTTTTCTTTTGAAGACATTCCCCTTGGAAGACGTACCCTTCTGGCCTATGAGGGTGTGATACATAGTTGCTAATAAGGATCCCCTAAGGGCTGAATTTTCCTATGTATGGATCTAGGGAGTCCCTTGTTGGATCCTTGTACATATGTATCGTTCTGAGGATCCATTTTTCGATGCCTTCATTGTTATCATTCGATGAACCCATATAGGATTCATCCTTTACCTTTTCAGCTAAGCATCCTGACTGTGATTCCATCACTCATGTTTACCTAGATGATCATGAGTAGGATGCCTTTCAGTTCATGGAACCAGGGACCCCATAGGTGCTTTTGTTTGACAAACGCTAAGATAACACATTGGTATTGGTTAGAGATGGTGTTCAGGTTTCACCTAGAACATATTTAAAACTAGTATGCTTGTGGGGATGTGGATGGAGTGTTGGGTTTTCCATTCTGGATACCCAAACTTGGGTTTTCATATCTAACATGGATTTTTTGATGCAGATGTGTTTACATGAGGCTCTTACTAATTGGTGGCTATTTAACATGGCGCGAGGTTTCTTTTATCTTTTTTAGGATGCCCATATGTTCTCTCCTGGGATCCATCTTTTGAGACATGTTTATGATGTTTTACTAGTACATAGAGGTCGTACCTGACACTTGGTTGTTAAACCATACATGTTTGTTGGGATACCTTGAGAGATACATGGATTCATTGATGTAGGAACTCCTTGGAAAGAATCATTGTCTTCTGATATGTGGTGGTGATTATTATTCTCTCCTCATCCTCTAATGGTTGGGTGGGTATACCAATGTCTTATGATGAATGTTTTATATGAGCGATTATACTCATGTGTGATGGATGAATGGTATGATAGATTCTATGAACTTATCTCCATGGATTTTAATGTGGATTTGGACACCTTGGATCAATATTCACCTTTGGTATTGTATCTGTGGGATTCCTCAGGCCTTGATACCACATGGATCTAAATTTACTAGGCTCGCGTATGACATGTGACGCAAACATTCTACTAGGTACCCGACCAGTTCCTAGACCACGATTCCACTAGGACACCCATGGTACATGATATAGATTACTTCGATAAGTTCCTTAGATATTACCCTTTGTGTTATAGTCTTATGATGTGGATTACTTGGACAAGATCCATGGATTTTTAGCTTAGTGGTCTACAAATATCATGAGGATACTTTGGATGAGTTCTTTTGATCCAGTTCTTCGTGGCCTAACACTTGTGGTATTACAGTGTGTCCATGGTGGTTGTGATCCTTATAGGATTGGCCATTGATATATGGTATCCTTTTCATTGATTGGAGGTGATTACTTTTTAACCCAGGTGTATGACGATTATCCCCATTTTGTGACATAACTTGTGCATAGTCTTTTTCGGCATTGGATAAAGCAAGTATATGTTGATTGTGATTATATACCTGGAGATCATCTTGGGGGTACAAGTCTTGAGTGGCCTGACATCCACCTCAATTCCCTTGCACAATATGTCCAATTGAGTGGGATTACAGACCCGAGGTTCAACTGATGATGTGGTTTCTAGTTATTTGATTAACATACTAATGAATATTCATATCTAGGTAAATTTGGATAGGTATGGGACTATAAATGATTATATATATAGTTATGGATATCCATGGTGGCACTTGACCAGTTTACAGGGAATACAGACTCTAGGATTGATTGTGGTATCCAATTTTTTTATTTCCTTTTTGGTTGTGCTTCACAAAGGCTGAGCACCTTACTTTTAGAAACAATTTTAGAAAAATAGTTATAGGTTGCCTATCAGGGTGGCATACTGAGATTATATCTCACCATTTCACATGCACCTTGGGGTATGATTATTATTTATGTCTACTTTTGTGGTTGAGAATTAGTGGCATGGTGGATAGGGATGAGGCCCAGTGTTTCATGATCGAGCGGAGTTGCTCGAGTGGTTCTATTGATTGAGGTAGTGTAGTTATATAGTGTTTGGAGACCAGGAACATGGTTTGGATAAGTGTTATTAGTGGAGACTTGTACTTTTACATTCATTTTCTATTGTACTTGTATCTATATGGTCGGATTAGAAAATTAATTGTGTTTTATTGTATGACATAGCAGTTTGGTCTTTTACAACCTTTCATTTATTATTACAACATGTTCAATTTCAGTTTGTTTACAAATTTTTCACTCATTATACATTTCACTGTGCATGATACCCAGTTGTGTTATTCTATTTTCTTACTCTGATATGAGGGAATTTTCCCCCCACTATCACGTCATAGGCCATCTCTTCTCTTCATAAGCCTCTAACATACATAGAGGCGTGCTTGAGGCATATTGACCCACCAACTCAGAGCAACGGTTTAGTGGCATCCAAGATGAGATGTTACAAAGTTGAATCAGAGGAACGCTTTTTTATCAGTCTTTACTATTTGGGAAATAGTAGACATGAGTATTAGTAATTTTTTTGAACTTGTGATGGATGTAGGACCATGTCATTGAGAACACTTATTCAGGTAAAAAATCTTGGTTTCTATGGTATGATATTTTTTGTTCTGATTTGTGATGTTATAGTTGTATATGATTTCTCCATAATTAATACAGATTTTTTGTGGATTTCATGACTTATTTTGGATCTTTGGCTCTTGAAAATTGGTAAGATTCTAGATACGGATTGTAAATATTGTCTGGAAAAGGAAAGAGGCATCACTTTCATAATACTAGGCACGTAGGGTTCACATCATATAGACCTTCTAGTGTGTGGTTTTACTGAAGATAGAGGCCTATTAAAAAGCACTTGAATACACATAATTTCTATCTGATGGAATTTTATGAGGTTCTATGTTGAGTCATTTTTGTGGTTTGAGGCTCATGACTTAGTCCTCATGCATGAGATGTGCAATGACCTAGTATATTGATATGACATGTGATGCCATTTTTTGTGACCGTTTTGGGGTGTTGTTTCTCCGATCATGGTTAACTACTTTGATCTTTAAGTATAATACTGATGTATACCAAGACTTTTCTTATTAACTAGACCTATATGGGGTATTGACGTGTACAAATGCACAATGAGATTCAGTTCAGTTTCACATCTACTTTGGTTGTGACCTCATGTGAGAAGTTATTTCAAAGGATGATTGAGGAGGATCATGATATTGTATGACATGTTTCAATTTTGGACCTTATAGATTTTTAAGATATTTACCTAATTTTTAGGGGATAGAACTTTTTAGTAAGGCGGTTGGACCCTTTGACCCAGTTGTGAGCATTTTATTGTTGGTCTAGGTGGGAGACCTAGAGACCCTTGGTTTGACATAGACCCTTGTAAGTCAGCGTATATTTCGTTCTAAGGTAACCTACCTGATAGTTTGGCCCATGTTTTATAATTCTATTTCAGATGTGAACTTGGATTCACACTCTTCTTGTGATTTATGCATGATTGATGATCGAGTTTTGTGTTATAGTCCTATTTATGCCTCCAAATTTTGATAAAGTTCCTTGGCTGCTTGTTTTCTGAGACTGGATTCGATAGGATGAACTTTTCAGGTTCCTTACCCGTTCGACTAGTGTTTTCACTAATTTTGATAATGTTTGAGAACATGTATACACTCGTGACTGGAATGACTTTGTGTGATTAGAGATCGTAGTTTAGAATCAGGGAATAGGTGAGGTGCCCAACATTTAAAAGAAGTTTCAATGGAGTTTTTGGAATAATGAAATTTGCATGCCATGTATCCCAATTAGTGTATCCTTATGTTTGATAAATCACTGGAGTATGAGTCAGTTGTTAAAGATACACACTAGTTGTTCATGGTATCAATTAAATATAAATTGGTTCATGTTCGAGTGTGATCCAAGGACTGATTCTTCAAGACATGTTATGTGCATAGATCCTAGAAGTTGTGCTGAAATGTCCCTCCATGGTAGAGGTGAAATTATGACATGAACAAGGATTATAGGAGACGGTTGACCCATGGATGGATCCTCCTCATGTTATAACAGGATGGGGATTGTAGCTTGGAGGGAGATGTATACACCCTTTGTGTATTCATAGTGTACTCCAATTGAAGCAAAGCATTTTTTATCTTGATATGTCTTGAGAATACTGACAGAGTGTCATCCCTATAACAAGATCTATTTTTTTCAATTTAAATGTTCTTACCTGTTGAGGAAAGGATCATGTAAATGTTACCCTCAAGGAGCAGTTTATAGTTATCCCTATGGTTGGGAGTTCACCATTGGATGTTTTAGTGTGCTAGCCCTCATTTTCATTTTCCCTACTATATATCTATGGTTCTGGTGCTCTATGTTTTTTTAGTATGTTTATTAGGGTAATCCTTTGGTGGGGAGTACTAGATCAGTTGTAGTTAAATGACTTTTCTAGTGAAGGAAGTTGTTGGATCTATGAGGCTAGTTGTTGGATAGTATCGATAGCTCGGTTGTGCAGATGCTCGAGTTAGGGGAATGATGTATGGTCCTTTCACCATGCTTCTTGAAGATGAGAAGGTTTCTGGTGAGGAGTTTGAAGAACCTTTGTTTATTGCAACTATAGTTTTGAGTAGATATTTGAATTATTTTGCTTCAGATACTTGTAAATGGTTAAGATGGTATTTTATCTAATAAGATGACCTCAAATGATTTTTCAGACCACTTTATTGGTCACAAAATATGGTGTTTACACTAAGATAGTAGTTTAGTGGAAATCCAAGCCATTCAAATTTTGATTCAATATTTAATATTAAATATTTAATATATTAAATATTAAATTATTCATGCATGTTTATACATTCGTATGTTTCGAGTGGGGTGTATGATTGATATTTTTTCTCCACCATTGAGTCTTAAATAGGGAGTTTATCCTAGGTGAGTCATAAATTCATATCGGGCATTAGGGACGGCCCATGTCCCTTTTTCTTCTTTTTCTTTACCGTTTTGATTTCTTTTTCTCATTTTACTTCTTCCTATTTGTGGATACCTCTCGTGGATCCTCCTTCACTTCTACATCATGGAGAAAATGGATACAAAGAGAAAGAGGGAGAATGAAAGGAATAAGGGTTCCTCCGTGAAGCCCTCAACAAGATGGTTCAACATGCAGTATCTGTGGACTTTAAAATAAACAGAAACCTTGGCATATTCTGCCTAAAGGTAGTCTATTTTTATGAGTTTCCACAAAACACCTTTTGATTCATTATTTTCTAAACCTAATCCTATACTAGGATTCCTAATGGATACTATTGGCATGATTTGATGGATTTCGGAGTTTAAATACGAGTTAATGTCGATCCAAGGGTTTCCCATTCGGGGAAACCAAGTTACATGATGTGTTGTCATGGGTGACACACTGTGTGTTCCTCCTGTATAGGGAATATGTTGCTTTGGGAGTATACACCATGTAAATTGGTGTTCATTCCATGTACTGGTCCTCAACCATGTGGTCCAGTACCTGATCATGTCCACCCATGTAGGGGTATACAAACATGTGGAGTACATGGCCAGACCCCATGTGGGTGACATGTCGTGTAGACGTACATGATTTGGCCAGATAAATGGCCATTCCAGTTGAGGGACATTGGCATGTACCCTGTCTCGGGTAAACAATGTGTGCCTAGGGTGTTTACACGCCCAGTTTGGGATGGAGTAGTAGACACTATGTACCCATGAGGACATGTCGTGTATTATCCCCTTTTCAACCCTTTGATGGGTTTTCATGTTTTCAGGACCTAATGTCCAAATTGTACTTGAGAGTAGTATATTATGAGAGTGTTTTCACAAAGATTGATATGTTGAAACCATTGGAGCATTATGAGGACTCCTCATGGGTGTTTTGGGTCTTCTATCTAAATAGAGAGGTTATTCTTACAGTTATAATTTTTAGTTGTCTCCACAGAGTGATACTTCTTATGGATGATAGGTTGGGTGTTCATACCAACCTAGTTGAGATATTTATTAGAGATGAGCTATGATATATCTCCCATGAATAGTAATTTTGAGGTTATCCCCTTGGGAGATGTTCCCATCTATCCTATGAGGTTGGGAGACCTATTTTCTTATAAGGATCCACAAATTATTCCTTTTCACATGTGATGAAATTGGGACTCCCTTTTTGAATTCCTATACATGTGTATCATTTTGATGATCCCTTGTGGAATTCATTTGATGTTATCATTCGAGGATCCCGTATAGGATTCATCCTATACCTTTTTAGCTAAGGACCCAGAGTAGGATGCCTTTGATTGTGTTTAACTAGAGGATCTTGAGTAGGATTCCTTTCAGTACTTATCTTAAGAGACGCATAAGGTGTAGTTGTATGGAAGTCCTTGATATTATAAATCTGTTTTGGGTAGAGATGGTATTTGTGTGTCATCTAGAACCCATGCCGAACTGGTATGCCTATGGGGATGTGGCTAGAGTGTTGGGTTGGGAATTATGTCTACCCTCACTCATTTTTTTATATCTGACATGGTTTTTCTAATGCAACAATGTTTACTAGAGGTGATTCTTTGTTGGTGGATATTGAGCCTGATGTGAGGTTTCAGTCTTGTTTTTTGGATCCCCAAACATGATTTCCTAGGATTCAGCTTCTAATCCATGTTTTATGATGTTTTACTGGTACAAAGAGGTGGTACTTGAGACCTGGCTGTTAAGCCTTACGTGTTTTTTATACACATTGAATGTAGATTCCCAAATGTAGGAATTCCATGGACGAACTCATTGGATTGTGATATGTGGTGGGGATGATTACACTATCTTCATCCTATGATGACTGGGTGGGTATACCCATGTCTTATGACTATTATTTTACATGTGTAGGTATACTCATGTGTGGTGCTTTAATGGTTTGATAGAAGCCATGGACTACACTCCATGGATCTGGAATGTGGTAGTGGACAACTTTGGTTTAGTATTCGCATTGGGTATTGATTTAATGGGATTCCTCAAGCCTTGCTACTCTGTAGATACGACTTGGTTGGGATCATGTAGGACATGTAATGAAAAAATTCTCCTAGGACCCCAACCAATTGATAGACCGAGTTTCTACTGGGATGCCCTTGGACATGAGGTGTATTCCTTAGATGAGTTTAGTGGATCCCAACCTTCATGGTCTAGACTGCTGATGTGTAATCCTGGGATGCGTTTTGTGGATTCGGCCCTTCATGTTCTGCACTTTTCATGAGGATTCCCTGGAGGAGTCAGTTGGATCTGGCCCTTCGTGGTCTGACACTTGTGGTATTACAACGTGTCTATTGTATTTTTCATCATTACAGGATTCACCATTTGTATATGGTATTTGTGTTTGTGATTTTAGGGGAGTATGTGTGAACCCATGTGTAGGACATGTATCCCCACGTGGTGACATAGCTTTCTCAAGGACTTCGTTAGAATTGGACGAATCATGTATATGTTTATTGCAATTATAAACCTAGAAATCGACTTGGTGGTACATGGCTTGAGTGGAATGATGTACATAACAATTCTCTTGCACATGATGTCCATTTGAGCAGGATTATAGAGCCGAAGCTTGACTCATAAAGTGGTTTCAGGTTATTTGATTCACATACCAATAAATATTCATATCTATGTATAGATGTATAGGTATGAGACTATACATGTTTACATATACGGTTATGAACATCCACGATGGATATTTCCAACTTAACATAGATTATATAACCAATGTTTGATTGTGGAATCACGTTAGTTTTCCTCACCTTTTTTAGTGTGCTTCAGCCAGGTTGAGCACATTGCTATTTCATACACTTTCAGAAACAGAATTTCAATTTTCTTGGTGGGGTGGCCTACTGAGATTCTTTCTCACCCCTTTACATGATCCTCAGTGTACATGTAGAATATATGTCTAATTTTCAGGTTAATCATTAGTCTCATGGTGGGTAGGGATTTTTCCTTCTATTTCATGATTGAGAAGAGATGCTCGAGTGGTTCTACAAATTGGGATTGTGCAGATTGAATATCTCTAGAGATATGGTATTTGTTTTGGCTTGGAATTAGTAGTAGAGACTTATAATTTTACTATTAGTTTCTTTATTTTATTATATATATATGGTCACATAATGGGGTTACTAGTGTTGTATTGTATGAAATAACTATTTGGGGATTTATAGATTTTAATTTATTATTACATCATATTCTGTTACTATTTTTCTTCTACTTATGAACAATGTTTACCTTATACTGTGTATGATAGAAAGTTGTTTCCCACTGTTCGATTGCTCTAATATAATGGAATAGTCTCCTCATTATCACTTCATCGGCCCTCACTACCATCTGGTAACCTCTGGTGTATGGGGAAGTGTGGCTGAGTCCTAGTGACCCATAGATTCAGACCACTGGTTTAGTGGTATCTTGGCTAGGGAATTAAAAATCATATCCATAATAATAAATATATAATTTTAATTTTTAATCATAAATTATACTTTTTTACCATCCATGAATTATGGTCATGAAAAATAAATTATGGTGTGATCATGGAGATCGTAGTTCATACACACTCATGAGTAATGATTCAAATTTTCAAAAAACACAATAGATAAAAAGGTATGAATACAAAATCATTATATAATTATTTTTATGTAATTAATTTAATATAATTTTGTTATATACACTTATATAAGGCATCCATGGGAGTTGAATATGGAAAAAAATTACATCACATCATTGAGGGTGTAATCCACACTTATGCATGAACGATGTTATAATTTTTCAATGGATGGAGAGGTAAGAAAATATAAGAAATATTATACTTATATAATGATTATTATCAAATTAATATCATATTTATTCAATAAGCTCATTATTAAAACCATATCTAAGAGGTGGTGATGCAAAATTAATTACATCAATTCAAGCAGTAAAAGTCATTCATACACATGAATGATGGTTACATTTCCGATTTTGTGTATAAAAGAAATTGGTTTCTATTAATTAATTAACAGGAAAAAATATCTCCATTTTGGATATAGTAATGATGTTATTTAATAATGGTTTAATAATATCTTTCTGTGGTAGAGAAGAAATAAAATTAAAATGCACGGTTAAGAACAATACATATACACTGGGAAACATACATTTAATGACACCTTGAGCCCACGATGGTTAGTATTCCTCCGAAAAAGGTATATATAATGTGGTGAGGTATTATTGGAAGTTATTTAGGAATGGATTTATAACATAATGTATCTTTATTTATTAATAGGAGTGGAGTGTGGCTTCCCTTTTATAATTTTATGGAGTTTCATTCATGGAATTTATATATGTATTAAATTAAGATAAATTAATTTAGATGGAAAACCATATTAACATTAAAATATTTATATTATAATATTACTATTATGTCTATATTATATCATCTAATTAAATTTTTAATGGTTTTGGTTATTTTTCACCCATATGTATTTGTTTTAACCACCATATAAACCCTTTTAAAAGTTACAAAGATACCAGTTATTTTACTCCTTAAGCATCACAAAGGTTACCATAAAAGAAACAATAACCCATAAATTGACAACATATGAAATTTCAACCATATACCATTCATATAGCCTAAAATTTTATGTTTATTAATTTTAAATCATTTAATCAAATATTTTTTAATATAAAATATCCAAAATATCATTTTTATAATTGCATGAAATATTATAATATGACATGTTTCTAGATCATGTAAAGGGTTTATAAAATGAAATGGAATCATATTTTTTATTATATTTTAATAGTATAATCATCCAATATTTTTCAGGATTATTTATCACTATAAATATTATCTTTTGTGTTAACCCTTTAGTTAACCATGTTTAACCTTAATTGTGCTAATAAATTTTTAAAGATAAATGATTTATAATTTTTACTGAGATGAGCAAATTGATAATAATTGAAAAAATATTTTTTTTTTAAATTTTATAATCATATTTTTTATTATTAGTTGATATAAATTATATTTAAATACTTTAATAAATATATTTTACATAAAATTTTATTAATGTAACTTAAAATATTATTCACATAATTTTGATTTTAAAGAAACATGACTGCAATAGAATTATATTCTAAACCATTTAATCATCACAAATATATATTATTTATCATGAAAATTCATGGGACAATATAACTCATTCAGATATATTATATTTACAATTTTTAGAAAAATGTAATATTTATTTTTACTGATTGAAATATAAATTTTTCAGTGTTTTGTAAATATTTAAGGAAAATATTTCAACCTTAAAAATTAAAAATAAAATAACTTGAATAAAATAATTCAATAATATTTCAAAAAACTATTTATAGAAAAAATTTTATTTTTTCATTCACAAAATATTATTTCTATTAAATTTAATGTAGTGAGATTTTTTACATTATACATTTATAATGTTATGTAGAGGTAAAATTCAAATGTATATGGAAAATATGGCCATATTGTTATTTTTTAGATTATGGTGTATATATACTCATCCAATGAAATTAATTCAGCTGTTTGAATTAATTTTAAGCATTATAATATTATTTTTAAATTAAATTAAACATTACCCCATTACTCTAGTAAGAAAATTTATAATAGTTAAATATTTATATTGATAAAAAATTATATTTATAATATAAAAAACTATTAAATTTTTTGAATAAAAATTTGGAAGAAATTTTTTCATGCTCAATTTATATAATTGATAAAATTTATTTTAAAATTTATTTTGAAATAATGACGAAAAACAATTTTCCATAAAATTATTTTTTGTATAATTTTTTTAAAACAAATTATATAATAAAATTTAATACACAAATAATAATTGAAATATTAATAACAATATTGAATTAATTTAACATTAAAATTTTAAATCAATTTCCTTTTCTCCCTACAATTGATGCATTGAACCATTGGTGGTTATCTCCATTACTCCAAAACATTATCCAAATTCATCATGTCTCTTAGACATTCTTTTATTTGGTTTCCTTCTCTCCCACACTTTTAGAATTATCCTACCCCTTTGAATAAGTTCCCATGATTATTATTCCCTCATTTTTAGATGTTGGTGGTGGAATCATTTTTCAACCATTATTATTTGATCCACTAGTTTGAAACTCCAAATTTCATTTCATATCTCTATAACCATCAAACAATTATCCAAAATTCATCTATAGTTTGATATAAAATCAAAAAATTTCTTCATAATTCTTAATGTACTAGATAACTTGAGCCTTTAATTGGGGTGGTTTTAATATACTAAAGAATATATCAATTTTTTTATCATTGTTGATAATAAAATATGAGGTGTATCTTATAAACCTTTCCATGTTTTCCTCATAAGAAGTTATTTATTCACCTACCTTGTTTATACACCCATAAATATCTCTCCGTATTTGTTTAAATGGTTTGAGGTAAATACTTGATGATAAATAACATATTGTATCCTTCCCACTAAATTTATTCCATTTCATCATTTAGAGTATAATAAATTATCATCACCCACAATTAATCAACCTATCCATCTAAGAAATAAACAACCATGGAAACCTTTTACTTCTCCTTATAAGGAATAATAGAGATGGTATCTAAATTTGAGTTAACCAAGAGTTATAAATAAGTGTATGGGAAGACACACTAAACATGAATGGTCATTGATGAAAAATGAATTTGATATCCTATTACTTTTTCTTAGGTGAAGGAAAATGATCAACATTGTTCAGGTTATTTTTCATAGCCTGAGATAGCTGGGGAAGCATCACCATGCAGTTTTGAACTACACCTCTCATTGAATTGGGAGTGTTATTTGGGAAATTGTTGCATTATAACTCACACAGGTTATGCCCTAGTTTTTCCTAGTTCTCACCATTTTCTAAAATAGAAAAGGTTTGAACAAGCATAAGGCAATAAGGAATTACTAATAACTTATTTCTCAAGAGAAAGTTAATTCTAAATTCGTGCATTATGGGATACCTAGTCTTACCCTTTTCCAGAAATGATACTTATATGATAATTTACATTAATTTTTTATGACTTTAAAAAAGTAATAAATACTTTAGCTATATATATCCTTAATAATGGTTTGTAATAGACTTTGTGATTAACCAATAAATATCCCCTAGGAGTTTCAAACTAGGTATGAAACAATGCTGATTGTCATGCACCACTTCTCGATCGAGTCTGGATCAATATGTTGTCTTCGAGGTTGTTACCCTTAGGTATATATATATAAGAGACACATACACTTCTAGAACCCATATATGGATTTCATTTATAAAAAATGATGCAGTCATATACATTAACAAGATATAGGATGTTTAGCTACACATAGACTTATCTTAAGAATTTTATACTGACATTTTATAATAATAATTCCAAAATAAACTAAACATCACATTTATACATACTATAGTGACCAGAATTTTTCATCACATAACTATTACATCATTTTTAAGACAAACAGCATAATATCAATACAATAAAGGTTCCAATTTTTTAGTATATTTAGTAAAATAGGCTCAAACAACACTTTTACATAACAAAATAAAACAATATTTAATTCCTTCATCTCTATCCTCTTAGTGGTACTCATGTTCTCCTTAATACAAGTAATCACCAGAGGATATACATCAACAAAAGGGTTTAGGTAAAATCCTTGTAAGGGGAGTTATAACAAGGGGTGAATAAATGACATGAATAAAAATTACATGGGTGAGCCTAATTTTACCATAATTATTTTGTAATCATCATAATAATAATGGAAAATTTTGACAATGTTGTGAAATAGTGTAATCCATAAAATGAAACATCATGTATTAGTGGTTAAATACCACACATAGTTATGAACCAAGCTTGCATCAGGTTCACGTATAAGATATGATCATAAATCATTACATCATAATTTTGAAGAAAAATATACCATCATGTTCAAAAATGTTTCACATAATCTCATGTTCTAAATCACATTATACATGGAATTGGGGGGATATAAAATTACATTCCCACTCAGTACATCATAAATGATCATAATCATGCATGCCACATAGAATATACAACAATCCTAGTTATGAAATAATCTAAACGAATAAAATGGGTTTCATAAGGGTTTACTAAATCACCCATTCAATAATAAACCTTTTAGATCCTAAATTAATAAGGGAAATCGTACTTGGATATAAGACTTCATTATTCTTGACTGGACAAGAAGCATATCAAGAAGAACAATATATTATGTTTTGGAAATTAAAATTACATTAAAAATGGGTTTTAATAGAATTGTTTTGGAAAAGTTAGGAAATTTATGTCCCTAAAATAATAGGTAAAATAAATTTCAATAAATAATATAAACATTAATACTATGGAATATTAGATAAACCAAATAACTGAATTAGGTTCGAGATTCCCCGTACATTAAATCCATCTTTATTTTTTCTATTTTTCACCTGCTGAATAATAATCTTCAGATTATTATATCATAGTTTCATAAGTGAATAATATTAATTGGTCAACTATTTATTCATTATAATTATTTGATTCTAAATTAAAACACTATTTGTTAAACTTGAATTATTTTCATATCATGTTTTAATTAAATATTCCTATTTTATTCTGATTTCATTATTTTCATTCCATGTTATTTATACATAAGTATAATTAACTCCATAAGCATAGAATAACTGTAATAAAATATTTATATTTTATAAATAATTCACACAATCCATCCATGAAGGTGGTTATAACAATTGACTTAGTTAGGTGTTTGTAGGTGGTTAACCAGCCTTTCACAGAACACTATTGAAACTATAGGAAAGACAATTTTGAAACTTATATATATTGTAATTATGATATGAATAGAAGGTTAAAATCATTAAAATAATCTTATAATAATGTATAAGTGATATTATAATGATTGGATTTTGAATAGGTGGTGGATAAAATAAATAGAATAATATTAAAAAAATATGAGTAATGAAAAACATACATAATCATCATTAGAGCATCTCCTGTATATCCATTCATGTTTAGAGTTAAATTACTCCAGAATGACCCTAAAGATTATATAGGGCCCCAGAGGAACTAAATTATATGATTTTAATATTTTTTAATGTGTGGTATTAATTTTTTTCCAAGGGAACGGAGTGAGGTTATTGACACCAGAGGGGAGGGGTGTTTTAGAATAAAATAACAAATAAAATAATATATCAAAGGTAAAACATGTAATGAGAATATTTGAAAATATAAATCTTATATTAATTTAATTTAATGTTTTTTAAGACATTAAAATACTTTATAATTCGAATTCATTATTTTATTAAAAATAAAAGTGACAAGAAAGAAAAATTGTTATTTTAATGAATCACTTTTGACATTGTGTTTTGGAAATTTATTTTTAGGTTTGAAATTTATGTTCATTTTATTTTTTTAAATGTATTATGAAATTAAATATATCATGTTTGAACCCATTGTTTTATAAATTATTAAGTAATTATTACATAATAAATGATTAAATTTAAGATACACCAGTTTTGTGAAAAACAGTAATTTTACTATTCACAAGAAAATTGATGTATTTCAGAATGTTACCAAAAAATTACCTATTGTAAATTTTGAAAGGATGACTTAAAAATGATATTAAATTTATAAAAATAAATATCTATCATAAGTAATTTTAATTTTTTAAATTAAAAATATGTTTTTTATAAAATACATTACAAAATATTTTTTAAAAAATGTGCTTATATTTTCTTTGAGTTTTTAAATTATATTATATATTTTTTGGAATATGAATTTTTATATTTACCTAAATTATTCATGATAAATATTATTTACATAAAAATTAAAATTTTGAGGTAAAATTACTATTTCAACGGCCATATTACGATTCCCAACAATCATGTTAGTATTCCCAACAGTCAGGTTACTATTCCAATGGTTACATTATTATTTGAATGGTGGAATTACCTCTTATATATTACACTCAATGATTTTAATAAATATTCATTAATAATAATTACAAGGTTATATATTTTTATTTTATATTATAGTTTTGGTTTGTTAATATTTTTATTTATTTATATAATTTAGTATATGAAGGTGATGATCCTAAAAGATCGGGGTGATCCATATTTTCCCATTTTTTATTTTTTATTTTATATATTTTTCCATTTGTAATGTTTTGAATTTTAATTAGATTCATATCTGACTAATGTAGTGATATTAATTATTGAGATACTATTTTTGTTTGTTTCTTTATAGTTTGTATGTGAATATTATTATATTAGTTAATACAACACACATTTATTAAAGAAATAAATATTAATAATAAACATGGGGTTGCTACTATTATGCTAATAAATTTTAAGGCTAATGTGAAAATGGTTTTATTACTTTCATACTGTAAGAATTTTGTAGAAAAATTAATTCCTTAACATATTGTTTAATACTAGATTAACCTGATTTACCCTTTACCTAATTGTTGAATTTTACCATAGTTACTATTAATATTGGCCAAAAATAAAAGGTGTCAGTTTACAAAATTTGAATATATAAATTATAAATATTTAATTCAATTTATCTAATTAAAAACCTATATATCGACGAAATTAATTTTAATATAGATGTAAAAAATGAGGTGATCTTTTTTCGAAAACACATTATTAAGCATAAAATTGGATTTATTATTATCCAATAAATATTAATAAATTTTAGATGGATTTTAATAAATTGTACAGAATATATAAAATATAAATTAAAAAAACACTAACAATTATTAATTAAATTTATTAATATAAAAATACAGTGCACACTTAACAATATTTTAAGAGAAAAACATCTCCATTATTTTCATATGATTTTTTTTCATTTCTAATAAATTAATAACTAATGAATTCCTTTTATATCTGTGTAAACCATAAATGTTAAAAATTTATTTAATCTTATTCATACATGAAAATCTAATGGCTAGGTGATAATAATATATTAATAGAATATCATGGTTCATCTAAACTCATTGTTGCATGTAATATAAGGTATCAATGAAATTTATTTTAAAAAAATATATTTCTTAAAATAGCAGGTTGTTACACAAAATAAAATTAGTATAAAGATATTAAAGATATAAAATTTTATATATGTCTTATACACTTTATATAAATCCCACTCGAGGCATATTATTAAGTGTGTCTCAAGAAAGTGAAATTGAGATGAAAATGATTACGATATTTGTAACTTTTGTTCCAAAACACCATAAAATTAAATAGAAAATAAATTAAATTTATTAAAATTTATTTTTAAACCCATGCCTAATTTTTTAAAAAAGGGAACAATCTCGAATATATCCCAATGAATGAAAATTGAGATGATAAAACCCTATGAATTTTATAACAATTAAATAAAAATAAATTAAAATAAAAACACGAAATGGAATTGTAATTCCCATAAATTTAATGAATAATATAATATAAGTTACTAATGGTAAAATGAATAAAAAGAAAACCATATTTAAATGAACATGGTGCATAAAATAAATCATGTCCTAAATATTTTTAAATGAGACCAAGAACCCCATACCTTGGATTCATACTTGGTTATGCACAAATTAATCTCCTGTATAATAATCATATCAATATTAATGACTTATTTCCTAAATTATTCAAATATATTTTCATTTATAAAAATAAATTATAAAAAATCAGTATACATATATTAGTTATTTAATTATTATTTTCATCATGGGACATTATTAATTTCGATTATTCAGAATTTTTTCATTATAGAGATATTAGACCCTTTTCTCTAATACTATGGTCAACAAGGAATCATTATAAATGTTATTAAAATATTTGTTTTTCAATTATTTATTCATACCCATTTTTATTTTTAAGATATTAGGGTTATGGTTTGCGATATTATAAACCATGAGTAGTTTGATGCAAGTAATTTATTATTATTGACATATTACTTTATAATGATCGTTTATTTTTTATTAATTCATTAAAAATGATATTAGTTAAATAAATTAATACTTAATAATATATATATATATATATTAATAAAATATTTTTTTAACCATCTATGTAATTTGGTGATGAAAAAGATACATCATTTCTAGAGGTGGTAGTCCACAAATATCAATGATGGATTTTTAATTTTTATTTTGAATGGTTGAAAGGAAGGTATATACTAGTTATTTTGTAAAATATTAAAATTCATATATAATAATTATAATTAATTAATTATTTTAATATTTTTGGAATTGATTTTGAGGAGGAAAAGGAATAATTATTGTCACAGAAATGAAAAACCAATGACTATGACTGTTTAACTTAATTATTGATATGACTCCTTAAAGATTATTAGACAAGTGTTTTGAGATATAAAAAACTCTAGAACATGGTAAATATAGTTAGGAAGTGGGTTTTATAGATTTTTTTTAGAAAAAAATGTATTTGTATTTAAGTAGAATTTGGGTGGTGAAATGATCCATTTATAAGTGAAAGGGTTGGCATTTTTGAAAACACATATTAATTTATATTAAAAACATGTAACTTTCTAAGTAATGTGGATCCAATAGTGAAAAATAATGGATATGGGGTAAGACTAGGATGATCAACCTACCATCCATGTAGATTAGGGGTATGGTTTTATTTATTCTAAGTATTTTCAAATTAGGCTAAATTTTTTCAATAGTTTAATTTTACCAGAAAACCTACTTTTTGTACCTCATAAGTATATTTTTAATGAATAAAAATAAAAACAACCTAATTAAATTATTTTAATAAACTGATTATAAATATAATTTTTTACTTTTTTCAGTTTATAGAGTATCTAATAACTAATTAAAATAAAATAATTCCTTACTTAATCAAAACAATTAATAGAAAAATGCACTTTTGAATCCTTAAACTGAATTTACCCTAAAATAATTTACATTATTCACTCAAATGACTTTTGGGTTTTATTATTATTAGAAATATAATATTTTTTTTGAATTTAAATATAATTAAAAATTGAATGGAACCTTCTACATACATAAATAATCTAAAGGGACTAAATTATTTTTTTATAATAACATATCACATAAGTTACTAAATGTCAATCACAAGTTCTAAAAATATACATAATATTTCTAAATATGTTATCTCAATCCTTAGATACATATTTTTTGAATAAAAAGATTATAAAAAATTATGTCATGTTTATATCATGATGTTACAATAAAAGTAATGATATTTGTACAAACGACAATGTTCATTATTCACCTAAAAAAACACTTTTTAGAAAAATCCTAAAAATTAACTCTTAGATAATATTGAAATCATTAATTAAATATTTTTTTATAAAAACTAAATTCTAAATTAAAAAAAAATTATTATAAGATAAATGTGGAAAAAATATTGAAAAATGTATTTTTAAACATCAAATGAAATTATTGTTATTGAATTTTAAGTAAAAATATATAAATGAATTATAATTACTATTTTTATATATATGATCAAAAAAATTTAATTTACAATAATTATTTATAAGTGATTAATTTTTTTATGTAAAGATACCTAACTCGGAATAAAAGTTCTTCAAAAATCACATTATAAACTATTCACATAATACAATTAAAATTAATTATTAATATCCTAACCATTTAATTTTAAGAATCCTTAGATACTAAAATATTTTAATGAATTTTATAAACACACCCTAACATACATTAACAATAATAATATGTGAAACATGAATATATTTTTATAAATAAATATTTCAATTTATTATTATAGTTTTGTTTTAATTTTTATTATTTATTAATTATATAAATTTCAATTTTTTATAATTGATTCAAAAATATTGTATTGTTTTTGGAAAATGGTATATCTAATTACTATATTTATAAAAACAATTTTTAAAACTACCATATATGATTTTATAATAGCTATGTAACAGTTATATGTCCTTCATTATATCCTATGAATTCATTTCATTTTAACATCCCAAATCACAAAGTCCATTTTCATAGTTTTCGTTTAAGATTTTACATAATCTTTTCTCCTTCCAATATTGTATTTATTATTGTAATATTTATTTAACTAATAGATATTCTAATTGGTGTTGATTATCTTGGGGATTTTATAGTTGTGAATATATTATTAATTTCAATTTATTTTCCCCTTCAAATTTTTCAACATTAAATTGAGGTAATCATCCATGATATATGATAATTAATTCTTTAAAATACATGGTTTCATGTGGATTTATTATAATGTTACATTATGATTAAATAAATTGTAGTTTTTTTGTTCACATATCTTATGACACATTCATCATTAAATATTTAATTCTTTAGGATGAATTGAAAAACCATTAAAGAAAGGTAGAAATATAATTTAATGAAATGAAATGTTTCTTAAAACCTAGGATACTACATTACCCCATTTAAATAAATTATTTTATCGTAATTTTAACTCTATAATTGATGAAAATTTCTTAATACATTCTTAACATAGCAATCATTCGAGAGATATCTTTCAATAATACATCCATCTTACTATATTTTTCATGTGTGTGAGACAAATATTTCCCCCAAAGGTTTAGAACAAATACTCATAAAAAGTGTGTTCAATAATAATTAAATATCAACTCATAAATTATTAAATTGATGATGGTTTTAATGTATACCCTTATTTTCAGGTCTTACATCAACTATTATTCTATATTAAGTATTATTGTTTTACCTTTTTAAGAGGTTAATGATATGTATTAGCCTTATTTTTTATAGGTTAGAGAATAAATATTTATAATAATGAAAATCGTTTTATTTTAAGTATCAAATAGAGGGTCATGAATTGAGTGGGTCATTTGTACCCAATATTTTATTATCTTACCTCTTGAAAAATATTCAACTGTCTTTATCTTTAGATACAACCCTTCCACACAAGAAATATTCTCCAGTTCTATTAAGTAATCCCTTAGGTGCATCTTTCTACATTTTTTTCAAATAAAAAATTTAATCTCATTTCCTACATATCATTCATAACACGACCATTAATGAAACTCTATTCATATTTTATTTGGTGTGTTTTAAAATTTAACAAGGTTCATTTTATTAATTAAAATGTGACATAGCTTGGTAAAATATACTATATGATTTTCACCCCATTTTATATCTTATTCAGTTGTCCATTAGTATAGTTATTATGTTTTCAATCACACCAATTATTTATATGTACCCCCATTCTAACAATATAATAAAACCAAAATAGTATATAATGAGTAATTGAAAACATTATTTGATGAAAATTAGTGCGGGAAAACATATAAATTTGAATATTTAATCATATGAATATATTACTTGGAGACACTTTACTCTTTGACAAAGATACAATGGGTTCACTTTTGGTTCAACATATATATCTTTTTTTTTCAATCATGGATACATTAAGTGAGGTTCTCTTATAATTATTATCCAAATACCACAATAACTAAAACATTCTATAATTCCAATGAAATCTACCAAAATAAAAACATTTATATAATTTAAATCCTTTTAATGATTTAAAATTTAATTCTAAAAAAATAGTTGTATAATATAAAAGACAAATTTTTTAGTGTCTTTGGATATTAGATATATAAAAAAATTATTAAAAATTATTTCCTCTACATTCCCAAAAATATTTATACACAAAACATTTTTCTCCTCATGGACCTATATAATATTTATTAAGGAATTTTAAAAAATAATAATAATTTAACTAAAAGACTTGTTAGGGAAACATGTTAATGATTTATTAAATGTAATATTATAATAATTTTAGATAAAATGAACATTGGTGAAATATATGATTAATGTAATCATTGACCCATAAAAAAATACGTAAAAATAATATAATATTTTAAATCATGGAATGAGATCGTATGATTTAAAAAGGGATATTGTGAGAGCATAAAAAATATAATGGTTTAGAGACATTCCATACTAGTGATAAACCATGGAATCATTCCATTATTGTTTAGAATAAGAATAAACATAATAAATCATATAATTGTGTACTAATACAACTCTAACCAAGTTTATGAATAATTTTGAGAACATAACAATAATATGCACACATGATTTTTTGAACTATAAAATTATTTCAAAACATATAATTGTGAACATAAAAATAATTAACATTAAAAATAATCAGTATATAAAGAAATATACAATAGTAACTAATGCATTAGAGGTATTTTTAGACCCACATATCACATAATAAAAAATGGAACTTATGTATTCCACAAAAACATAATAGAATTTAGCCTTCCTTCCAAAGTTAATTAACTCATAGAAAGGAAATGGGTTTTAAAAAAATATTATAAATACATATTTATAATATATCCTGATATTTAAGGAGGTTTTTATCATTTTTTCATATTTCTAGTAAATAATAACCATCGTTAAAGAAAGTTTACATAGATGAAAAATACAGTTTTGAAATCCATAGAAATATTTTGAGAAAAAAAATAAAAAAATATATTTTGTATGTAAAATTTAACAATGAAATATTCATTTAATAGTAAAAATATGATACTATTTTTAAACTTATGTAAATGTGTCAAGGAAGATTAATTAAAAAGAATAGTTAAGAAATATGGAAAATCTAATCAAGTAGTAAACATAAGAAAATGTTTTCTATTGTTTTTTAAATAATTTCAAAAATGATCCTTACAGAATAATTTAAAAATATTCCCTTTTCAACCATTACTATGAAATAAAAATATATTACAATTTACCCTAAAAATCACTGAAATATATATAAGAAAAACAAGAAAGAAATATAAAGAGTATGGATATAGTGGACAAAGTGTTTTGTGAAAGACTTTAAAACTTTCAAAGATATAATTTAAAGTAAACCCCTATTGAATTTCATAATGAAACGCCCTTGAAATAAATGGCATGATATGGAACATACCATGAGTATAAAGAGATTCATGATATAATTTGTGCAATAGGTAGTATATACATAATATAAAATTAGATAATTTCTTTTCATCATAAATATCTTCTATGGGGTTTTTAATCACATGAATTAAACATCAAAGGAAGAAACCATGTCATTCCATATAAATTTTAAAATGTTGGATTATTCCATCCTATGTAATTTCCATAAATTGACACTTAATTATTTCTCGAAATAATATTTTAGCTGGTCCCTAAAGAAAATTTCCATATTTTCCCTGGTCCTAATAAACTCTTCTAAGATGATACTCTATTTATTAAGTCCACATCCGAAAAAATAATTTTTGATGATCTACTCAATTTGTTCCTCATTTGTGTCAAATTATATAATTTTATCATAAATTATATTGATATATTATGTATATGACTTGATGTTCATCATCTATATATATTTATTGAGAATACATTATCAAATCCAAAATAGATTATGAATCACTTCCATCTTCCCATGTGAGATGATCCTTATATAAACTAGATTGACTAGCTAAATTAGGACTAGAATAGGCCAGATCCTCATTGTTTTCTATGTTCACAAAATAAATTCATATGTCTAATATGATAGTTGTTTTTTTGATACACAAGGGCCCTTGTCACAAGCCTACCAATTTATAAGGAGATTTTGCAGGTAAATTCAATTCAACGACACAGACTATATTTTCTTTACTTTCTAAATGAGAATTTTCTATACTGATTACTATTAGATATTAAAATAATTTTTTTCCATTATCATGGATTTATTCATTAATACTATTTTTTCTTATAAGTGGTTTCCTATGTTTTTATGAATTGTCCATTCATTCCCATGACCCACTCAAAGTCCTGGTAAAACTGTTAGAGTCTGCCACAATTTTCTTTCATTTCATGATAGAGGACCATAAATCAGATTATATTTGAGCCTCTTTCTTGATAGTATTATATCATGTGTGGGTGTAAAATTCCTTATATGGATAATATTAATCTATTCTCTAACCCTGATATTTTAACCCTTCCTAAACTATATCTTCACTATCCATTCTGTCACTTGTGTCTATCTCTTTATCACCCAACATATCAAGTTATTTTAAATTACAACACATGATGAGGACCTATGAAAACACTTCTAGGTATACCCCTTTTCATGATTTTATGTTCCATTTCTGTTCTAGTCTTTTAATTTACACTTTATTCTAGAAGGATTACTCCAGCCAGTGAATTATGGATTCTCCACAATCCTTACAGGTTTTGTCTCAACAGATGGGGATTTAGAAATAACAACCATTACTGTGTAAGGATTATAGAACAATGATGTATAAAAACACGTTCAGGTTTATAGATTCCAGGAAGTATTGATTAAATTTGATTGTATAACACTTGAAGTCTTATCCCCATCACATATGATGATTCTATTTAGATCCACCCCTATATCAGCATGAGAATTTCTCATTGAAGATATTAATTTCCTATTTGATAATGGGTTCGAATCTATGAATTCCCCTCCATTCCTCGTCTCACAAAAAATAATCTTCCTCTTTGTGGGATGAAGTAGAGACAATGGTAATACATTCCGTTCTATATCTATAAATACCTCATTATACATTGGTTGTGTCTTTATCTAATAATTACCCATTATTACCACCATGATGAGAATTCATGATATGATCAAAACAATGAGATAAATGTAATTCTAGTATATATTCCATAAAAAACCTAGTCCTTGATTCATAGGTCAGTTATTATTTATCACTATAATTCTAATGAATCTAAAGGAAGATAAATTATGGAGTGGGCATCAATGTTTCTATCTCTACACAAATGAAAGGGGTTACTAAATGGATAAAGGATTGGGTTCTACAGTCTGAACATAGATAAAAACCTATTGAATTTATAATAATCATTAAGTTTGATATATTTATAAACGTATATAATTATCATGAAGATAAACAGATATCCAAAAAGATTGTGAGTTTGGGTAAATATGGAATTCAAAATACAAATAAATTTTCAGAAAAAAATTATATAAAAAACATGGAGGTCTAGAACATACCTATATTAAGTCATATTAATTAGAAATAATGAACCATAATATTTCATGAATTAATGGACCTACCACTATATGTTCCTACACACTATATTAACAATTTAAAAACTTATTGAAATTGTTGATAGAGGGATGATACCACATCAATCTTGCAATTAGTGAGTAGTGAATTTGGGATGCCACATTAGTGATATATAAATATGTTTTCCAAATTTTTGGAATCGAATTTAATATTATATGGAAATTAATGTATAGAGATATTGTTTGGAATTGTGGTAGAGATGATTTGTTTTTGTAGGTAGTGAACCGATAAGGATTAATGAAACATGGGAGGGAGAGATCATCAATGATCCCGCCCTAGAAAGAGGTGGGGTAATCACATAGCCACTCTAAAGAAAGTTGTGAATATGGTTAGTATGTACAAAATATTCATGATAATTATAAATATAACAAAATGGAATCAATTGGTGAATATGGTATATGTCTTGGAGATGGAAAATTAAGATAATAAACCCTGATGATTTTTATAACAATTAAATCAAAATCTATTCAGATAATGAAATTGATTTAGTATTTTAATTGCCATTAATTACATAAAAAGTTTAATATATTATATTCATAGGTAAATTATTCAAATTAAAACTATATAAAAGTGATCTTGGAGTAGAAAATGAAACATGTATCATGGAATACAAATTTATGACAAGAAACCCATACATTAGATTCTTTATTGGTCGGTAAAACTTTTACCTCCAAAAAATAGTCATAACTACCTTAATAAAGTATTTGGTAAACATACAAAAATCAATTATATTTTATACTATTCAATTATAATCATTCATTACACACATATTAGTGAGTTAATATTCTCTTAATAGGGGAATTTAATAATTATTATTATCAATACATGTGTCGTAATGGTGATATAAATCCCTTTAATTAATAACATGTTAATCATTACTCTATTTTAAAGAAATTTTATATCATTTTTTTCAATTATCAATTAATCACCATGTTTTTGTCACAGAAATAATGAGTATTTTTCACAAGAGTAAAATTTATGAAGATTTTGTTATGGGTCATTTAATAAATAAGGAAAATTACATTATGATGATCGTTAATTTTTATGTTGTAATTTTAGAACCATATTCATAAAATATGTTAATTAATTATATCATACATGTTCATCAAATATAATTTTATACCCATCTATATAACATAGTGATGAAAAATCCAATACGTTATTCTTGGAGGTCGTAGTACACACATAACATGGGATAATCTCATATTAAATTATGAGAAATTTCATTTCATGGTGCGACAAGGTATAGATTTGGGACATGTAATTTATGGGGATAGAATCCATGTAGATAAATCAAAAGTGGATATCATTTATTCTCTACCATTCCCCAGAAATGTATGGGATGTGTGGTCATTCCTATGTCATGCTAGATTTTACCATTATTTCATTTATGGCATTAGTAAGATTTCACTCCCCCTCTGCTATTTACAAAAAAATGAAAAGGAAATTTTTTTGATAATGAATGTGAGGATGCTTTTAATATGTTAAAATGGATTATTAAATCACCCCCTAAAATCCAACCAACATGGTGGGATTTACAATTTGAGCTCATGTGTGATGCATCTAACTATGTAGATGGGACAGTCTTGTTATAAAGGGCTGACCATGCTCTATATGTCATTTCCTATGCCTCCCATACCTTGGATCATGCCCAAGAAAGCTACAACACAACTGAAAAAGAATAAATTTCCATTGTTTTTTCCTTGGATAAATTCCGGTCATACATTTTGGTGTCTAAAGTAATTATGTTCTAAGAACATGCAACCCTCCAATATCTTTTTAAGAAACTAGAAGACAAACCACATCTCAGTCACTGGATGATCCTTCTTCAGAAATTAAATTTTGAAATTAGAGCTAAAAAAGGAGAAGATAATGTGGTGGATAACCTTATTAGTATGATCCACCTATCCTCCAACATTGAATCATCCACCTTTATTTCCATAAATGAAATTTTTTCTGAAGAGAAACTGTATAGATTACAAGATGCAATTCCTTGGTATGTTGAATGTGTAAATCATTTGGCAGCATCTTTCATTCCAGACGATTTCAATAAAATCCAGGATTTCCATCTAAAACATGAGTCTTATTGGTACATTTGGTATGACCCCTATGTTTGGCGCACTTATAGTGATCATGTCCTCAGGTGTTGTGTCCTCGATATCTAGTTTCAGTCTGTCCTCAATTCTCCACCACTCTTGATTTTGTGGGAAAATTTGGTCCCCAATGGACTTCTTGCAAGGTCCTCAGTTCTATTCTCTTTTGGGCCAAATTATTTTGGGATGTCCATAGATTCTGTAAATCTTGTCCTCACTTTAAAATAATGGAGAATATATCTAAATGAAATGAAATTACACTAGAACCCTTGATCTTCCATTACATTTTTGATGTTTGGGGCATTGACATTTATGGGACCATTCCCTAATCCATTTTTGAACCTTTACATTATTCTAGAAGGGGATTATGTTTGAAAATGGGTAGAGGTACGATCCAAAACAAATGATGATTCTAAGTCTGTTCATGAATTTTTGAGAACCCAAATATTCTAATGGTTCTGCAGAATAATGAAATCGCTTTTGCATCGGTATGAGGTCGGTCATGGAGTTTCTACTACATATCACCCATAGACCAATGGTCAAGTTGAGCTATAAAATATGTAGGTAAAAGATATTCTAAAAAAAGGTTTAACCTAATAGAAAATAATGGAGTATTATGATCAATGATTCCTTATGGGCTTACTATACTGCTTTCAAAACTCTCATTGGCATGCCACCATATCAGCTAGTGTTTGGAATGAGTAGTCACATCCTTGTTGAGATTGAGCATCCGGCCTACTAGGCCATCAAACAATGAAATTATAATTATTATGGTGTAGGTTCTCAATAGATGTATCAGATTCAGGGGATGGAAGAAATGAGATGAGATGCATATGAGATCTCTGTGTTGTATAAGGAGAAAACCAAGGCAACCCATGACCGTCTCATCCTTCATCATTAGTTCCACACTGGGCAGGAGGTCCTCTTCTATAATTCAAGGATGAAGTTACATCTTGGTATGTTTAATTCCAACTAGTTTGGAACATACACTATTGCTAACTTCTCTCCAATTAGTATTTTTCAGGTTCAAATAGAGAAACTATGAAAACATTCACTGTTAATGGGTAGTGACTAAAGAACTTCCACGAAGCCCTTCTAGAGTATAGGATAGAGGAACTCCATGTTCTAAAAGAAACATACTAATGACACCCACAATTTTTTGTCCTTCTTCCCCACATTCTATTTTATGATAGTGAGGAAACTACACACTTTAAGTGTGGGGGATAGTTATATTTCAGTGTTAATTAGGAATTTTCATTAATTTTCTTCTTTTTATTTTTTAGCTTGCTAAATTGTATTGTTACCTACCCCATCCCCTCACATTTGTGCCAAAATGTTAATTCATTTTTGTTATGGCCACTTTACCATGGAAAATAATGCCCGTTTAATCATGGAAGTAATTGAAAATGCAGGTGGAATTTTATAATTTCATGTTGTTTTAACCTAAATAAAACAAATCTGATAAAATGTATATTTATGCAATAAATCAATATTGTGGAGTGAATTTCTTTTGGAATTTGGTTTTTTGTTGATGATATAAATGTTTGTATCAATTTGAATTCTTTTAGAATAATGGTTCCCTTTTTTTGTGAATAAATTAATGGAAAATTGTTTCACTTAATCTCTCCAAACATTTTCACCCCCAACCAAGAAGTGTGAAAATTTCATACTTAATGGAAGGTAAATATTATGTACGTTTATTTTTATCTACTTTCAAAAATCATTTTTCCATATATTCATTCATTTTATAATATATTTCATTACTGCATCAGATTGACATATTTGTGTGTACCTGTTATCTGACTATTGTACACCCTAAATAAAGGTTGTTTATTGTGAATGTCAAAACCACCCTTCCTCGACTTTTTATTTTTTTATAAATATTACAATTAGTGTCATGATGAGATCAAACAATGGTTGGAAGAAAAGTGTGAGATTTTTCCAAAGTGAAACTTTTGGAAAAAATAATAATAAATGAGGTGAGTGATGAAATGTATAGAATATGGGTATATCTAGGTTAGGATATTATGGTTTGAATTTTGGGAATGCTTAAGTGAGTGGTTCATGAAATCTGATAGCAAAGGATGTAGGGCACGTTCGGTGGAAATGATACTGTAAGTAGAAAATTATTAAAATAACTTATTTTTTCTTGATAAAAAAGTGGAAAAAAATCAGGAAATGGTTGTCACACATACACATGGACAAATAATGACATGATTAACTTTTGAATTATTTTCTTTTATTGGTATCATACATCTCTTGGGTTGGGAATTCGGGCCACCCTCACTCATTTTTTTATATATGAAATGGTTTTGATAATTATACAATGTTTACTAGAGGTGATTCTTGGTTGGTGGATATTGAGCATGATTTGAGGTTTTAGTCTTGTTTTTTGGATCCCCAGACATGATGCCCTAGGATTCAGCTTCTAATCCATGTTTTATGATGTTTTACTGGTACAAATATGTGGTACTTGAGACTTTTCTTCTGATCCTTATGTGTTTTTCATACGCATTGAATGTAGTTTCCCCAATGTAGGAATTCCATATACTGACTCATTGGATTTTGATATGTGGTGGGGATGATTACTCTATCTTCGTCCTATGATGACTGGGTGGGTATACCCATGTCTTATGATTATTGTTTTACATGTGTGGGTATACTCAGGTGTGATTCTTTTATGGTTTGATAGAAGACATGGACTGCACTCCATGGATCTGGAATGTGGTAGTGGACAACTTGGGTTGAGTATTCCCATTGGATATTGATTTAATGTGATGCCTCAAGCCTTGCTACCCTGTAGATACGACTTGGTTGGGATCATGTAGGACATGTAATGCAAAAATTCTCCAAGGACCCCAACCAATTGCTAGACTGAGTTTCTACTGGGATGCCCTTGGACTTGATGTGTATTCCTTAGATGAGTTCCATGGATCTAAACCTTCATGGTCTATACTTCTGATGTAGAATCATGGGATGCATTCCATGGATTCGGCCCTTCATGTTCTACACATTTCATGGGGATTCCCTGGAAGAGTCAGTTGGATCTGGCCCTTCGTGGTCTAACACTTGTGGTATTATGACTTGTCTATGGTAGTTTTCATCATTAAAGGATTGACCATTTGTATATGGTATTTGTGTTTGTGATTTTAGGGGAGTATGTGTGAACCCAGGTGTAGGACATGTATCCCCACGTGGTGACATAGCTTTCTTAAAGACTTTATTAGAATTGGACGAAGAGTGTTTATGTTTATTGCAATTATAAACCCAGAGATTAACTTGGGGGTACATGGATTTAGTGGCATTATTTACATATCAATTCCCGTGCACAGGATGTCCAGTTGATTAGGATTATAGAGCTGGGGTTTGACTCCTAAAGTGGTTTCATGTTATTTGATTCACATACCAATTAATATTCATATCTATGTATAGATGTATAGGTATGGGACTATAAATGTTTACATATACGGTTATAAACATCCACGGTGGATCTTTTCAACTAAACATGGATTATATAACCAAGGTTTGACTGTAAAATCACGTTAGTTTTCCATAACTTTTTCAGTGTGCTTTATCCAAGTTTAGCACGTTGCTATTTCATACACTTTTAGCAACACAATTTCAGGTTTCTTGGTGGGGTGCCTACTGAGATTCTTTTTCACCCCTGAAAATGATCCTTAGTGTACATGTAGACCATATGTCTAATTTTTAGGTTAATCATGATTTTCTTAGTGGGTAGGGATTTGTCTTTCTATTTCATGATCAAGAAGATATGCTTGAGTGGTTCTACAAATTTGGATTATATAGTTTGACTATGTCTAGAGATATGGTATTTTGTTTGGATTGGATTTAGTAGTAGAGACTTATACATTTACAGTTAGTTTCTTTTTTTCTTATATCAATATGGTCACACGAGGGGGTTACTAGTGTTGTATTGTATGAAATAACTATTTGGGGATTCATAGATTTTAATTTATTATTACAACATATTATGTTACTGTTTTTCTTCCACTTACGCATTATGTTTACCTTATACTATGTATGATAAAAATTTGTTTCCCACTGTTCGATTACTCTGATATAATGGAATAAGCTCGCTATTATATCTTCACCAGCCCTCACTACTATCTGGTAACCTCTGTTGTATGGGGAGGTGTGGTTGAGTCCTAGTGACCCACAGATTCGGACCACTGGTTTAGTGGTATCTTAGGTAGGGCATTAATAATCATATCCATAATAAAAAATATATAAATTTAAATTTTGATCATCAATTATACTTTTCTACCATCTGTGAATTATGGTCATGAAAAATAAATTATGGTGTGATCATGGAGATCATCGTCCATACACACTCATGAGTAATGATTCAAATTTTCAAAAAACTCGATAGATAAAAAGGTATGAATAAAAAAATCATTAAATCATTATTTTTATGTAATAAATTTAATATCATTTTGTTATATACACTTGTATAATCATCCATGGGAGTTGAATATGAAAAAAAATTACATCACATCATTGAGGGTGTAATCCACACATATGCATGAACGATGTTATCATTTTCCAATGGATGGATATGTAAGAAAATATAAGACATATTATCCTTATATATTGATTATTATCAAATTACTATCATATTTATACAATAAACGCATTATTAGAACCATATTTGAAAGGTGGCGATGCAAAATTAATTACATCAGTTCAAGGGTTAATAGTCATTCATACACAAGAATGATGGTTACATTTCTGATTTTGTGGATAAAGGAAATTGGTTTCTATTAATTAATTAACAGGAAAAAATATCATCATTTTGGATATACTAATGATGTTATTTCATAATGGTTTAATAATATCTTTCTTTGGCAGAGAAGAAATAAAATTAAAAGGCACGGTTTATAACAATACATCTACAATGGGAAACATACATTCAATGACACCATGAGCCCACGATGGTTGGTATTCCTCCCAAAAAGGAAAATATAATGTGGTGAGGTATTATTGGATGGTATTTGGGAATGGATTTAAAACTAAATGTATCCTTATTTATTTATAGTAGTGGAGTGTGGCTTCCCTTTTATAATTTTATGGAGTTTCATTGATGGAATTTATATATGTATTAAATTAATATAAATTAATTTAGATTGAAAACCATATTAACATTAAAATATTTATATTATAATATTACTATTATGTCTATATTATATCATCTAATTAAATTTTTATAGTTTGTGGTTATTCTTCACCCTTATGTATTTGTTTTAACCACCATATAAACCCTTTTAAAAGTTACAAAGATATCAGTTATTTTACTCCTTAAGGATCGCAAAGGTGACTATAAAAGAAACAATAACCCATAAATTGACCACATATGACATTTCGACCATATACCATTCATATAGCCTAAAATTTTATATTTATTAATTTTAAATCATTTAATAAAATATTTTTTTAATATAAAATATCCAAAATATCATTTTTATAAATGTATGAAATATTATAATATGACATGTTTATAGATCATGTAATGGGGTTAAAAAATGAAATGGAATCATATTTTTTATTATACATTAATAGTATAATCATATAATATTTTTTAGGATTTTATATCACTATAAATATTATCTTTTTTGTTAACCCTTTAGTTAACCATGTTTAACAATAATTGTGCTAATAACTTTTTAAATATAAATGGTTTATAATTTTTATTGTGATGAGAAAATTGATAATAAATGAAAAAATATTTTTTTTAAAAATGTTCTAATAATATTTTTTATTATTTTTTATTTGATTTATATATAAATACTTTAATAAATATATTTTACATAAAATTTTATTAATGTAACTTAAAAGAATATTCACAAAATTTTTATTTTAAAGAAACATGACTACAATAGAATTAAATTCTAAACCATTTAATCAATACACATATATTATATTTATCTTAAAAATTCAAGGGACAATATAACTCCTTAAAATATATTATATTTAAAATTTTTAGAAAAAATTATTATTTATTTTAACTCATGGAAATATAATTTTGTCAGTGTTTCATAATCATTTAAGGAAAATATTTGAACCTTAAAAATTAAAAATAAAATACCTTGAAAAAAATTATTTAATAACATTTCTAAAAACTATTTATAGAAAAAAATTGTATTTTTTCATTCACAAAATATTATTTCTCTTAAATTTAATGTAGTAACATTTTTTACATTATACATTAATAATGTAATATAGAGGTAAAATTCAAACATATATGGAAAATATGGACATATTGTTATTTTTTTTAGATTATGGGGTATATATACTCATCCAATGAAATAAATTCAGCTATTCGAATTAATTTTAAGCATTATAATATTATTTTTAAATTAAATTAAACATTACACCATTACTCTAGTAAAAAAATTTATTATATTTCAATATTGATATTATTAAAAAATTATGTTTATAATATTAAAAACTATTAAATATTTTGAATAAAAAATTTGGAATGAATTTTTTCAGGTTCAATTTATATATTTAATGGAATTTATTTTAAAATTTATTCTGAAATAATGATGAATTTTTTTCCATGAAATGATTTTTTTGTATAATTTTTAAAAACAGCTTCAATAATAAAATTGAATACACAAATTATAATTGGAATATTAATAACAATATTGAATTAATTTAACTATAAAATTTTAAATCAATTTGTCACATTATAAATATATGAAAAAATAAAAATCAATACTTTTACATATTCATTAAAAATCATTATTTTCATAAGTTTAATAAAAATCTACGAGATAATAATGAAATTATAATTTAAAAAATGAATTTTTTATCTTAAAAAAATCTATAATTTATAGTCAATATTTAAAAAATTATATTAAAAACCAGTAATATTTTTTGAATAAAATATATTCTTGAAGCATAAAATGAGTTTAGGAAAAATTGAGTTATTATTACATATGAAATAATGAATACTTTTTTGTTGTGTTGGATGTTTATTTATATTTCAGAATGTGTATTATCCTATTTATACCCACCAATTTAATGGATAGGTTCTAATATTCATTTTTAAATAATAATATTTAATTTCATTTTTTGAGATCAATGGCATGTATCCAATTTTTAATCAGACATTTTCCATCTTTAAAACTCATATGATATTACATACCCCATCATTAAAAAATCACACCATAAAAATTTCATAATTATATTTGTAATCAAGGATTTAAAATGATAAAATACCATTATCAAGACCCAAATCATTAAAAGGGTTAATAAATAATTCTCTTAATAATAGTTAAAGGGAAATATGAAGGTTCTCTGGATTAACAAATAATTAGGATTCCCAATAGAGGAATATTAGTGGGATGTGAAAATACCAACATGGATGAAAAAAATTGATTTTTAAACAACTATGGATAGTGAATGAGAACAGTAATCACTAGAAATTTAAGGATCATTTGTACGTGAATGATAATAATATCACACAAAATGAGGTGTGAAAACACTATTTAATCATTAAAAATGAAGGTAATAGTTAAATTTTTTGGAAACAATTTCATGGATTTATGGAAATTTATTTAACATATATATCATGAAATAATTAAATATACATATTTTAAAATTATAATTTCACCGATTTATCAAATTCCACTACAATGTATCAATGATTTACTAAATTAAACATCTTATGGATCAAATTATCTAAAAATATTTTACAATATCCTTATGGTATCATAAAACATTTTTATATTCAAAATCATCAGAACGATGTATGATAATATTCAAAAAGTATTAACCATTACATGAATAACTAATACATTATTATCAAAAAAATTTCATTAAAAAAATGTTCAATGTATGTCATTCTATAAATAAAATATCCTTTATCAAAAATAACCTCAATAACTTCAATAGTAAAGAATGTTTTTTACATTAATGTTTTTCCCATACATTTTATCATGTATTCCCAAATATTTAATTGCATTCATCATAAATAATAATTAGTCATAAATCAAATGTTAAACATAAGGGTTACCTATACACAACCATATAAAACATCTCTTAAAAGTTAATTAATCACCATTAAAATTCAATATAAAATTTTATAATATAGTGACATTGGAAAAAACTTCTTGAATCAAAATTAAAAAGAAATTCAAAAGGTAGTGATTAGATTTACAAGTAAGACCTCCAAACAATAATCTTTCCAATTATTCAATTTTCAACATTTGATATTATTTAGATACCACTTTCCAATATAAAATAATTAATAAACCCCTAAATTCATATTCTAACTTAAAGGATTATTTATAACTTCATAAATTATTCTCCATAGAATATAGTTTAATATTCAAATCACCTCTGTATCACATCACGTAAAATCTCAAAATTGGGGTCTATTATATTCAACATATGATAAACCATAATTTTTTAAACTTAATATCTAATCCTTAACTCTTAAGATAACCTCACAAGAAAACATCTTAATCTCCAATTCATTAAAAAACAAACTCTAATACCATCCATAATATCCCTAAATCTACACTCTAGGATCAGTGTCTAAAAACATAATCATTACATTTCTATATTTTCTATGACAAGTAATTAAAAACCTTCATAACATGTAAATTCATACTTAATTAATTTATCAATTACATAATAATGTACCTATTATGTTTTTATATTTTGAGAGATATTAAAAACTCTTACATAATTACATGGATATATAATCAAATTGTTCATAATTATTCTTTAATATTTTCGACTATGATCTTCACAAAATGTGACCATTTTTGTCATAAAATATATAAAACCTCCATTCACAACCTAAGGAAAATATATCATAAAAAGGGTTAGATCAAACACTCGGTAATAGTAAACAATAGAATTAATAGTTCAACTTCATTTGGGAGTATGAGGTGAGAATAAGGATATGGAGAAGTCATAAATGTACTTGAGTATAAAAAACAGAATTTAAACTGATAAAATCATGTATCACTAAAATACGTGACATGGTATAATTTTTTAATGATTTTTAGTGTCATATGAATCAAAACCCATGAGCCATGTGATGTTAATCATGATTAAAGGAACTATTAAAAAATATATATCAAGCAACCTAACAATATTTTTGTTTTTCATAACATAATTTTCGAATCACTATTAATACAGTATCATTAGAAAGACAAAACTGGTTTACTATATCCCACTACCCAAATCATTATAGAACTATATAACTATTAAAAAACATTATGATATATAGTGAGATCACCCCTTACCTTAATCTATATTTGGATTACACATAAAAATGATTTATATATATGGCTCTACTATTATCATAAATAGTGTCTGGGTAATAAAATATTACCATAAAACATGGTTGTTTTCATTTTAGAATAAAAAATTTGGCATTCTACATTCTAATATATATATATATATATTAACCCAAGGTAAGGAAACAATTTCAAATAAAATAGTAATATATCAAGGTAATCAATAATGATGATATCAATATAATATATCCCATGTAGAGAATATGTGAAATCAACATCAAATGAAAAATTAAATACCTTGAATTTAATGACATACATGATATAACATTTCAAGTGGAATTATATAGAACTATTTATAGAAGTTAGGTTCATAAAATATACATATATCCCAAGAAAATATATTATGAGATTAATAAAACTTACAAAGACCATAACATTGAATGGATAATTGATCAATGGAGTGATTATAAGAAACATACGTGAAGACACAAAAAAGAATATAGATAATTTTATTCAAAAAAGTCATTTCATATATAATAATTACAATAAAGAAGTTTTATTACCCAATAATTTTCAATTGAGTCATAAAACACCATACCACTTTGAAACAATAAATTAAAATCCATTGGAATGAAATTATTTTGATTATGACATAAAATACCTTGATGTATGATAAAATCAAGATATAAAATTTAAACTTTGTATTAAATAAAATATATAATATAAATTAGGTACATGAAATGAAAATATTCTTCAATGAAGTAAAATTTATAGGAAATCACTTACATTGATCCCATAAATGACATGTATGTCCAGTAAAATATTTATAAAAAATTTATATATAATTATTTCTTCATTATAATGATTTTATAGGATTAAATACTTATCCATTATCTATTTATATTTATTACATACATAATTACATAATCTATTGTCTTCAAGTTAGGCGTCCTGCAGATCTTGAGTTCATAATATAAAAATAGTTTCAGTATGATGATCATGGTCGAAGGGTTCATTGTTCCAACATATATAGTCTAATAATATGACCTAATTATAGTTTTGATACATCAAATATACATTAATAACCAACCATGAATTAATTTTGTGTAGTGTAAATCACATTATAATCATGGAGATGGTATTTCATATGTATGCATATATACCGTTTCCATTTTTCAATTAACATTATATATAAGGACTTTATTTTTTTGTATATTCAAAATTAAAATTATATAATATAAATCATATCCCTTTTAAATACACATATATATTGATTTTATTTGACGTGGTTATGAATAATTAATAAAATCTCTTCATGAAAGTGGCAATCCAGACATAAACATGAATGATGTTATCATTTTTAAATTGATGGAATGATACGAAAATAAATGTTATAAAATGAATAACTAATTAAAATTATGTCATTTTTTAATGGTTGGGGCCAAAGCCTCATTTATTATTTAAATCAATGAACTCTTTCAATATGGGTAGAGGGGACCCATTATATAGAATGAAGTACCAAGACTTAGTGGTCTGAATATAAGGCCCGAAAGCCCATTTTTTGGCCCAAAGGGCCCTTCGATGAATATTACTACTACAGTACCACCACTGCTACATTCTTGATTCAGTGCCTCCACCACAATAGTGCTACACAACTACAGTTCCTCTGTCACAATAGTGCTACACCGCTACAGTCCCTCCGCTACTATAGTGCCTGCTTCAGTGCTGCTATAGTACCAAAAAATTCATTCCTGCCCAGATTTGATACTCGGTCTTTTGGATACCAAGCAAGAGTGTTTACCACTTGGGTACATGCTCTTTGGAAATTATAATTATGTCATCATTAATATTATAAACATAAATTAAAAATACCATATTTACAATAACATAGAGGTGGTGATGGTAAACTATTTACACTGGTTCATTAGGTTATTGTCCTTCATACATAAAAATTCTGATTTCATTTTCCATTTGATTGAATGAAGTGATGGAATAAAATTAATAAATTAAAATAATCAATCCCAAAATATGGTAGATACTAATTTTATTATTTCAAAGTGTATAAATAATATTTTTGTTGTCAGACTAAGTAATAGAATTAAAATTCTTGGTTAAGAACTATAAAAAAACACTAGAAAAACAACTTTTCCCTACAACATAAGCCCTCTAATGACAATATTTATTAAAAAAGTCCTCTTCAATATGTGGAAGAATTTTTTAAGGGGATATTGTTAGGGATTTGATAGAAATTGTATTGTAACATCTGGTTACCAAATGATAAGTATTTCCCATCACTTTAATCTTATTCAAATTTATTTAGTCATGTTTTGGGACTCTTGGGGATGAAGATAGTTTTATGGTAAAGTGAATTAAAGATAAATAATGTTTATTTGTTTGAATTAATAGATTTTGGGAATAAATGTTTTAAGTGGATATGTGGATTTATCCCCATTTTTTAAGACATCTGGGGTTGTATGGAGTTTTTCTCTTTAATACAAGAATTTTAATAGATTATTTTTGGGATATCACACCATGTAATGTGATTTCATTCCATTTAATGGTCTCTATGGTGATGTTGTAAACTCTTATAGGGCAAACAAATTTGGAATTCCTTGTTTTGTTAGTTCAAATAGTTCAATGTGTAATTTTTTTTAATAAAAAGGTGACATGTTTTTCGATATCTTCAACCCTCAAGGATTACACGATGTGAAGGGGGATTACATTCCCAGTAAATCATGTGTGTTGTTCTTTTAGGGTTCTACATGTTTTATTACTATATTCATTTAGATTCATAACATTTATATTTAATTATGATATCTCCTTGGTGATATTAGATACCTTTTCTCCTTTATTTACTCGATTGATGAATTACATAGGGGTAGTTCCATTGTATCTCTCTGGGTAAGAGATCCTTTCTAATTATTTGTTTCCTCTGATAACGGTAGCATTGTTCCCTTTTAGTGATAGTTCAATTGGTTTTTGGTGTAAATTATTATTTATCCATTGCACATCTATCATGTGATATTTCTTAGAATGATGACCCATCGGTTGGTGGATTCTGTTGCGAGTGCGTGCGTCCTGAGATTCAGGTAGGTGGTCCCATAATTTTTTTCCGTATAATTAAATTCTTGAATTACATTATTAAATTGAGATGAGTATTTTATTGATATAAAAGAATGGAATTGTGATGATTTGGCCCTCAATTTGAAGTGTAATGAAATGATGAAAACCTATGATTTGGTTTCGAAATGAAAAAGGTTTTTTAAAACTGAAATTGGGTATTATATTTTTAAGTATTTTAAAATTATTAAACACCAATTTTATTGATTTATTGGTTTTTTTATTTATTGAAGAACATGGGAATCTGTGTATATAATATGTGTTTGGGATAATCACTATAGGGTATTGATCCCCTAACATTGGACTTATGATGAAAATAATTACTAATCCATGTCAGATCAGGTTACTCTTTATGATATACCCTTAAATAGAGTGTAGATTTATTTCCCACAATGGGTTCCCCATTTGGATGATGAACATGTATGCACACTGTTTTATTATTATTTATCACTAATGATATATGCGAGGATCTTATATAATTAATGTAATGTATAGTAGTGATGTTGACCATGGTGTTATGACTTCCTTATTTTTTATGCATATTGCATATTTATTGAACTATTTTATTAATTATATCTGATCAACATATACTATTTTCTATATAATTTTAATCTAAGAAAATTAAAAAACATCATGATATATCTTTCATCCTTTTATACAAAGGTATGATTTTGTCTAAAATATGAAAATGTTATTCCATTATTATTTTTATTTAAATCGATTGAACTAATTGTAAATTAATGTGGTACTGATTATCAAAGACTTGGGGAGACCATAAAGGGATTTATATATCACATCCTACCTTTTCCTTCATTAATTTTTAGGGATTTTTAATTTATGTTTTGATCATTTAGAAAGTTAAACCTAGAGATGGTGGATGTTCTTGACCCGATGTACCGTTGAGTTATAATGGATGTGACTATTGGAGGGGTTACCCACATTTTTCATGAGATTTTTTTGTTTTAATATTTTCAGATTTCATGTATGTTAATGATGTAATTATATGATTTATTACCAGTTTTTCAAGTACATATCCTTTTGGGAGTATTGATTATACTAACATTTATCTTTTCACATCTATTGTTATTTGGAAAATTCAATTGATCATTCATCATGTATGATTCTAGGTGATTGTTTCAGACCCATAGGGATGAGGAATGACCTTTGGGATTTTTTAGTGTTATATGAGGGATTAGGGTATGATGTAATTAAGGATAGTTTATGGCAAAATTATATCATAGGTTCATGTTTAAGAATATTTTCTTGATGTCAGTAAGCTGGTTGAGATTGATTCACAGGACATATGTGGTAGCTTCTAGTGAGTTCCTGGCCAACCCTAATTTTAATGATCCTTATGTAACTATGGGTGATTTTAAAAACTAACTTTGAGGAATGTTTTAATCATATTATATTCTTTTACTTTTTTTATATGATTATGTTGAATTAACAATCATAAATATTGGGTGAATAGAATTGATATTATTATATCTATTATATGAGATGTTTTTTTGTGGATCCCTTACAATGCCTTTAGTGTTATCTACTAATTCTAAGTAAAATAATTCCTTAGAGATGGTGATTTAATAGCCCGAGGAGGATGATGTGGGTGAGCCACAATGAGAAGATCCTCATAGGGAGGAGAGTCTTGCTGAGATCCTTCAGTTTCTAGTACAAAACCTAGGACTAAAACTATACTCATTCTTCATTATGGATGCAATTTTGGAACCTCAAATGGTTGAATATATTCATCATTCTCAAGATTTTATTTTAAAATATACAAAATTTTTTCAAGGATATAATGATCCTAATGGGGATGAGGATTTGTTGATAATGGTATATCTTCTATTGGATTTCTTATAAATGCCTCAATCGATTTAGGTGAAATATGACATGTTTAAGAATGAAGGGCCGAACAAGTGTTGGGAGGATTTGATGTTTACAGAAAGGATTCACATGGAATTAGATTGGAATGACATTAGAGTTAATTTCCCTGATCAGTAATATCCAGAAACTATAATTATAAGTAAGGTTACAGAGTTATTTGGCCTTTATTGGGATAATATGGTTGTGAAATAGTTTGGAACAACATTGTTGAGAATGTATAGTTTTCACCTAAGAGTGTATCAAATGGAAAATATAAAGCCAATATTTTTAAATATGGGTCGCTCACTTGATATCTATTCACATTAATTATTACTAAATATCACCTTATATGTGGACATACTAGATAGTTCATTGAAGTTTGAAATTGATATATATGGTATGTAAGGGTCTACATGAGTTCCCTTATCTCCTGGTAGATGTTTGGTGAGTTCCATTATGGTAAATAGGAATCATGATGTGTCTCATGGTATTTATCATCAAAAATCATACTCTATATCACCTAAAGTTCCTGGAAGAGGACATTTTATTTTCTTATAGTATGGAATTTTTGGGTATTCGTTATTTATTTGTATTGATCCACCCATGGTCTGAAGTTCTTATGGAAAATCAACACACCTATAAGAATTCATCCATTACTTTTCTACTATGCAAAGTGGTGTGATATCATTAGAATCTAAAATCATTGTTTTGTAATAATATGTGGCTCAAACAAAGGTGTTTTGGCAACATAAATCTATAATGGAGCTTCTTCGTGGAGTAGATTAGTATCTAGGGGAAGCTGACATTGGTCTACTGACCGTGATAGGTATGATCACTATAACACCATATTTATTGAGAAATTTCCTCAATACTAGAGAATCTGGCTCATATACATCAACTCATATTGTTCCCTTTCTAAATGTTTCCAAAAATATACTGACTTATGTTATAGATATTAATATACCCTTCATAATGAAGAGCGATTAGGGTATGCATTTCCATTCTTGGGCTTTCTCTTTATTAGTTATTGTGAATACCATGAATATTCTGGTTGTCAATAAGATTCCTCTTTATTTCATTATCAATCATGACTGGATCACTTCCAGTAAGGCTATAATTAGTTGTTTTCATTATTGTATCTCATTTACTACTCCGGATGGGGTGTTCCATGTCTTTCACGGAGAGTGGGACTTGAGGTTGAGTAGATCATAGACATTTTATCTATATCTAGGCAATGTAATATCACTGTTTACTTTTTAAATCAATTAACTATCTTCGTGTAATGATCACCATCTAATTTTTTGAGTATACAAATATATTTTCTTCTGGTTTATCTGTTATTCGAATGTAAAGAGAGGTGGAGTCCTCTATTTACTTCATACCATACAATCAAATAGTGTCTCTTTCATCTTATCATATGGACATTGGATATCTAAAATAGTAAAAGACTTTTTTGGATGATCGATTTTAATAATGAATCATATGCCAGAGTGTATAACCATGGGTGGTTCCAATTCTATTTTCTATAAATTATGATAGATCACTTTTCATGCTTTATTTATTACTGAAAACTAAATTGATTTATCATGATGAAAAAATATCTATTTCAATATATTGAATATCTATTTGACTGGTTAAAAGTGTAAAATTTATTCTCAATTATTGAACATTGATATGGCTTTCACTGGTTAAAAATAAAACAAAATTTCATTTAGGTGACTGCCTTCGGGGGAAGGTATGGTCACGTTGACTATATAGTTAAACTTTTCTCTGACCAATGCTCCAAAAAAATTGGGGTTTGAGGAGAAATATTTTTCATGAGTACATTGACATGTTCATCATGTATTTCTTGGATGATATGATTATTTATACTATGGTTAAGGAGGATCATGTGCATCATCTCATAATTGTTCTCTAAATATTAAGAGATAAAAGATTTAGAAAAAAAAAATTGTCTAATTTATGGATTTGTTATGTTAATTTATTGGGAAACAATCTATCAGAACATTTTTTCTCTATTGAAAATGAGAAGTTGAAAGCTATTATGAAATGGGAGAACCTACTCAATTTTTATAGATACGGAGATTTGTGGGATCAGCAGGATACTATCATAGGTTTTTGAAGGATTTATCAATGTTTTCTTCTCTAATGTCTATAATCAATATGAATGGAGTTATTTTTTCCAATGATGTTATATTTAAGAGTTATTTAGTTGAGAATTAATAACTTTTTTCTTGTGTGCATGTGATGATGCTTCCAAACTTTAGTAGAGTTATGTGGTTTTTTGTGATAGATTAGGTTTAGTTTTGGGTTTCATTCTAATAAAGGATGATCAAGTGGTTACCGTTGGATATTATTACATTAGGATATATAATATGAACAACCTAATCCATGAAATTGAACTCACATATATGATGTATCAACCTATGTGTTGGAATAAATACTATTCTGTGGAAATATTTTCTTTGTTTTGTTACAACAAAATTCAAAGCCACATGTTCTCTATAAATTAATTGAATAGTTAACAGAGGAATGTGCAAAATATATCAATTATTTAGATTTTTAAAATTACTAAACCTCATTGAAGGAGAATTTAATTGTTGATTCATTAAGATAGAAATTTCATACCTAGGCATAGGAGTAATCCTCATAAGGATGGACCTTGATGGATCATTTTCACAAATGCATTTAAAAGTATAAGAAAAGGATTCTAATGTTGGATATGCTACTAATCAACTGACCCCTCTCTCCCCATGGTGATTCATTAGGAGAACCATGTCAGGAATGAATTATTTGGAATTAGGGACTCTTTTTATTGTTCAGAGATGATCAGTGAGTGGATATAATATTTTAAGGTAATCCTATGTTTCCATAACTATTGTGTTTTACTTATTAATGTGAGAAAACCAATTATGGGGGATTTTTTTAATTACCAATGGTTGGTTCATCGGGGTAATAAAATGATGTTATATGATATGTGGTGATGATTCTGGAGTCTATGTATGAAATGAGTCATCATTGACATTGTTTCCCATTTTTATAACTATTATTAGGTTAAGGTCAAGAACAATAGACCTTTAGGTTTAATTCATCCACATCAAATGCTAAATTGGATGTTTAAAGAGATCTAAATGGACATTTTGGTTGGGTTTCCATGTAATCCTTCAAGAAATAAAGCGATATGGGTTTTGATCATTTGGAAGACCAAATTGGCTCACTTTATACTAATTTGGGATATAGCCAATGTTTAGAAGTTGTTAAATGTCTATGTGAAATGGACTTTTAAATTTTCATGGAGTTCCATTATCTATATTCATTGATATGTATCCAAAATTTACCTCTCATATTCGGAGGCCTTCTGGGGGTGATGGAATATTAGTTTTGTTTGAGTGTGACATACCATATACATGTATATGGCTTGACAGAAGAGGGATATACAGATTCCTGAGTACATTATTAATGTCCATGTCCCCGATTTTTAGATTTTCACCAGATTCCCCATTAGGATCAGCTACGTTTTTTTATAACAACCAGCACCAATATGCATTTTAGATGGCTCCTTTTGAGACCTTCTATGGTTATCCAAGAAAATATATATTGTTTTGGTTAGAGGGTTTTGAATGATATTTCGTTGGAATAAGATTAGTCCTAGATATGAATGTTAATATTTAATCTACATATTTCAGAATATTGATGACACATATCCTATACAAATAATTATATTACCTTTATATGATACCTTTCATGTTCTTATTTGGTGACTATTTGTTTTTAGAGTTTCTCAAAATTTGGGACATCAAAGTCTTTAGAAATAGGGGAACCTTCAAACCTAGTTTGTGGAAAATAATTCTATTGTTGAGAAAGTAGGTAATATGGATGAAAGCTAATAATTTACACTAAATTTGACATCAATATCAATTGTTTCCAAGGTACTGTAACTTCAAAAGTGTCTTTATAACTAGTCTCTTTTACACAGTTTAGATTATCTAGATGCTGAGTTGTATTAATATGTGACTAAGAATTGAGTAAGGATTGTTTATTCTAAGATAGTTTTATAACATGGTAACATGATACCTTTGCTCTATGTTCTATTGAAGTTTGTTTCTTATTTACATTATGGATTTTATCTTGGGACATTTATGAGATATTAGTTACCTCATTTTATAAATTTTGATATATCATGACATGAATTCCATGGAGAGAATGTTTTTATGTTTTAGATTTTGTAGCATTCTATTATCATCCTTTTTTTATTTTCCATTGTTTTATCCATATTACACATTATTTAGTTGTGTGTTCGGCCACCCGATGATAGAGATCAATTTCTTGTAAAATGTCTTATAGTTATAGGATTATTTTCTAATTGAATTTGTGTACTTTATGTATAAATATCTGTATGGTTTTTTAAATTTATCCCCATTTTATTAGAAAATAATTTGTTTCTCTTGGTGGTTTTCTTTGTAAAATTTTACTTTTTTATCCTTTCTGATAATTAAATTCCATTTAATGGGATTACCTGTCATTTAATGGTTGATATGTTGTATCTATGAAATTTTTTGGGATGGAACTTTTAAATTATGTGTATTGGATTTTCACTCCATGTAATTTATAATGTTAGTATTTTTTATAAAAATGGGATGTGTTTTTTTGGAAAAATTTACCATCATTGATTAAATAATTTGAAATGGGATTACATGCACATTAAACTATGTGAGTTGTTATTTTAGGACCCTACATGGAAGATTTCTATTTTCATTCATCCAATAATTTTTTTTTCTCTCATCCTAAGATATATCACTTTTTATCTTGGAGTTCATATCTCCTTTTGGATTTCCTTTTCAATAATTTATTATTAGAAATGTTTTGTTACATAATCCTGGGTAATATATTTTTTCTTGTTCATAATTAATATATTAATTTTGTGCCATATCATTACATTTATAGATCCACTTGTCAATTTTATTGTATCATCTTTTTATAGATTAAAATTTTCTAGTTATTATTTCTAGATATTGTATGTACTATTTTTTAATCGAATTATTGATTTGGTGTTTGACTTTGGGTCCTAGTGTTCCTATAGTAATTTGTTGAAATATATTAGTATCATGCATGTATATTTTGCATAAAAACATGGAATAACTCTTCATCGGGTGTTTTGATTACTTCTCTAATTGAAATATTGAGTATATAATTTGGGTCTTACATAAGGCATCCCATAACCTTCATTGAGGTGGAGTATTTGTGAAAAATTCCTTGTTGGCATAAAAATAATAAATTAAAGGAAATAAATTAATTTATTTTTTTCATTGGTACATCGAAAGATATCCTATATTAAATTAAATATTATGGAATTTTTTTTGTTTAGATTCATAACCCTACAATTTTTAGAGAGAATTGGTGTGTCATTGGAGGTGACTTCATCTGTGAATGACTTCCATATCATAACTCAATTGATCAAAGCACAATAAGATTCAACGGTCTCACCAATGATAATGACACAAATTTATTCTCCATTGTAAATATATCTAAATCAAGGTAGTATTTTTATTTGATTGGATTTATCCTCATTTTATAAATTCTATGATGGACATGAATTGATCAAAAAATGGATTGATTTATGGACCAGTCATATTGTGAGGGGGTTATATATGAGATTTTCTCTTGGATAATTGATTAGTTTATTATACTTATTCATTATTAATTATAATGAAAAACTATTTAATCAATCCAAACATAGAAACATATCATTATAATTTTGGTTATTATCTTGGTTTTGTTTAATTATTCTATGTGCATTCTTCAATGGGGGATTATTTGACTGGTGGCTTGACAAATTCATTAGAAATTGAAAGTTTCACTCTTGTTTCTTAGTAAGAGAATTAAATATTGCATATGAAAGTTTTTTATATGATGGTGATCATGTGATGATGACAACAATATGTGAAACAATACAAATTGGAGAACTCTTGGTTTTAGTGGTGCATGCAATGGTGATAAAATTGGGGATAACCATTTCCCCTGGAGATGAGAAGACACAAATCCAGTGAACCGTAATGGATTGGCACAATTTTAGTAGATATAATCTTCCCAGTAAGATTCATAGCTAATTTTATCATTTAGGGGAGAATAAAAAGATGTAGAAAAAGAGCCATGGTTTCTAAAAATCTATATATTCACAGTCTTTATTTCAAGGACATAAATAATGTGCGAATTTGGGGAACCAAATAGGATTTATGTGTGAATATATTTATCACATATCAAGTGGAACCTTTCACATGGTGTATAACTTAACCTCTAAAACTATAAACATACCTCAATGTGGATTTTTTTAGAATTTTTACAAATTATTATTATATATTCTGTTCACATATTCAATTGTATAATTGACAGTTGTTCATGTTGTTATATGATTAGTGATTTTAGGGATTCCTTCTGGTTATTGGTATTATAACAAGTACATGGTATTTTACCTCATGTTTCATGTCTTATACAAACCATCAAACCATTAATTGAGTCCTAGATGGACTAGTAGAAGTCATATATTTGTAATGTACACTAATGGTAAAATTTTACAATGGTTATCTTTAAAACAATTACTTTTTATAATTTCTGGTTGGTGTTCTTTCCAAAATCATTGTGGTTCGCATATATTTGGCACTATTTAGTTTCTTGTTGGTTTATTTATACTTTGGGTATGTGATTTAGATTTATTCAAAAAAGTTTATTTTTTTGCTTAAAATTTTAACATTTTATGGGTTCATAGATGTGTGTCTGTGTCTATTGGTACTTTAAAATACGACCTCCCATGCTAGTGATAAACCTACATGGTACTCGTCAGCATCCCATGTCCTGTTGGAGGTTAGATTGTGGAGCTGCGATATGATCCCCATGATAATTAATCAAGAAGAGTGGTATCAAATCCTATTGGTTATACCTAAGGACCAAAGTCTATGATATTGGTTTGGGGAATAGTGTTATATGTGTTGAATTTGGATTTATAGCCACGCGACTCTAGTATTGGTGCGACGACTGAATTATCCATACATAAGAACTATTATTACTAATATTTATACTCAGTGCATGAGGAAACGAATTTAATGGGAAAACATTAGATCATTAATTATATTGGAATTGGTTGTGGTTTCTCTGTTCATATTTATTCAGCTTTGCAAACAGACTCATTAAACGTTGTAGGAAATCATTATTTCATGATGCCACTATAATATATTACAGCTTGTATTCACCGTCATGATCACAAATATGAACCCCTTAGCAATAAAGCATCAGTAATGTGTCATGTTCCGATGGTTCTAACTCCTTGTTGTTCACCAGTTATACTAGAACTATACTAAAATAATATGGTACTAGTGGTACCTGTGTATAAGTTGCATAGGCTGAGTACACATCATGAGTTTCAGTGATGGACACACCTCATGTTTTTAGGCATGATAGACCCATTAGAACGTGAGAAATGGGATGAGGTGGTGAGGTGATTTTTCAGAGTTTTTAAGAAATATTCATATTAGATGGTGTTTCTAGAAGTGAGGCTTCTCTATGTAACTACAGGATAGTGGTGGGGATTAGTGTCCCATTCGTATGATGATGCATATCTAACATTTTTAGATTTTGAGGGACTTTTCAAAGAGTATAATATCCAAATTAGGTGATGGATTTATGCATTAATATGATTCTATATATATAGAAGGGACGTATGAAAACTGTGAATATTTATCAAGGTTCAAAAACCTTGTCTGGTAGTGGATCGATATGTTAGGTGATCAGTACATTCAGGATTAGACCATTGAGTGAGGAATACATAGAGACATGCATTCTAGTGTTATATCTCAATTCATTTTTACCTATACTAGGGTGCTATATAGATCATTAGTGGTTGAGTATTTCATATATGACCATATGAAGATATTGGTTGATTTTAGTTTGGACACATGATTAGATAATTTGGAAGTGGGGAGCTGATGTCATACTTAGGGACCTAGACATGAAAGGAATCGTAATAGGTTTTCCCATGAAATATTTTGTGTGGTTCAGAGTTCACATTATAGGTATATTAATCCTAGTGATGGATGGTGTTACTCATATACTAATAGGTGATATATTGCATGAGATTGACCAGCCATTCATACATTTGACATGGAGAGTGTGGATGAACCAATGTGGTAGAGTAAGTAATAGGAAAAGATAGGTCTATAGGGTGGCGTATATTGAAGATGAGTTGGTAGAATAACTTGTGTTGGTAGAAACATTTAATTATTAACAACACCACCCAAGGTGGTCCATTCTAGGCCGAAGGATTTGGGGGATAGTTCTAGGTGTAGCTTGAGGCAGTCTAGGCATATGAAATAGATGCTATAGGGATTATATTATGTTATATCTACGTAATTTATATATATTATATTTTTTAATATATACACTGGATATAGTAATTCCATATATCCACTTATTTGATTTGATACATAGTTATTCTGGTTTGGAATTTTCTAAAATCCTTATTATTGAGGACTTTGACATGAGTTCACTCAAGGATTCTAAACTTATCATGATAGTGTGACATGACTCTTAATGGAAAGAGTTTATGTATGGATATCTATGCAATAGTGATGATGCCTTATGATGTCATATTATTTATGGAATGTTTATCTATTGTTAATTCCATGATTGACTATTTTCGGAGGAAGATGAGGTGTCTCTGCATTAATGGGCTATGTTTTACTTTTTTTTAAGAAATGTAAATGCCATAATTATTGGAAGGACTCATACATAAGAGTTTGTATCTGATTAATCATTTAACCCTTGGTGTAGTGGATGTTATAAGTATTAATGTCCATATAGTAATGGTGGTGTTTGAGGATGACCTTCTAAAGGATGTTCCATGATTAATATTAAACTTTGGGATAGAATTTTACATTATTACATACCCTAGGATGAACCAAAGATGTGTTCTATAATTTTTGATGGATCTAGTTGAGATTTGAATTCAGAGGATGTTGTTAGAGGATATGTAGAGGAATGAATTTGTTAGACCCATTATTTCAACTTGGGAGCCCCAGTATTTTTTTCCAAGAGGACAGATGAGAGATTGCGGTTACATGTGGAATAATGGTGGTTGAACCAGGGGATTGTGAAGAATAATTATCCACTACTATGGATCAATGGAATCTTTGATCTATTGAGATGTTCATGATGGTTCTCAAATGTTGACCATAGATAAGGCTTTCAATATTTGTGGTTACGTGACAAGGATATGTCAAACAAATATTTCAAATCTCTCTATAGTAACTATGACTACTTATGACTCTATTTGGTAAGAAAAAATTCCCCCATTGTGTCATAGGACTCATGAATAAGATCTTTCATACCTTCATAGACTAGTTCATAGTGGTATTCATTGATAATATCCTTAGATACTCATCTATTAAGGAGGAGATCATTTTGTAGATTATGGTGATTATAGACATACTCTTAGAGAACCAGCATTACGAGACAATATCAAAGGTCCAGTTATGCATTGACGAAGTCAACATTATGGGGAATTTATCTTAGTAGGTGATGTGGATGTGGACCCAAAATTGGCTGAGGAAGTGATTTCATTAAATTCTCCCATTATTGTTATGAATAATAACAGATTCCTCCATTTTAATGGATATGAATATAAAAACATACCTTACATATCGAGGATATCACCCCCCTAAAAAATTTTCCAGAAAGGGGAATCCATTCATGGTGATGTATAGGTGTGAGAAATCATTTTTTAAGTTGATATTGATAATGATATGTGATCTCATTAGAAAATTTTCAGATGATGGTGTTGAGTGTCTAGTTTTCTGTGATGCATCTGGAACCACGATTGTTTATGTTTTGATGAAGTGGTAGGTGGTGATTTCCTGTAGTTCACATTAGTTCAAACCATATGAGTTGAATTATGTGAACCATAATCTTGAGTTCTCAATAATAATTTTCTTACTAAATATGTGGCGACACTATCTAATGGGTGAGTGGTATTTCATCTATTCGGAGCAAAATAGTTTCAAGTATTTATTATCATTGGAGATTAATTATTAAAGATATAGGTGATAGGTAGAGTTACTACAAGAATAATAAATAGATATTTTTTATAATCTTGGGATTCATATTGTTGTTGTAGATGCTCTGATTGTGAGACTTTTTTTACAGATGTAGAGAGAGATTCCAGAGAAGTTAGCCTCATTATAGTTATCATTTGTGTATGATGATAGAGGATCATACCTACGTTTGATGGTTTTTAACCCTCATATTTAATGGGATTTAGTTAGGAACATATTGGGGACACTAACTGTGAGGCCAAATGTACTCATATATCCACTGTACATTCCCCTAATGGATTTTTTAAAGGAGGGGATCATGTCATTATTTTTAGAGGAGACATGATGTTACATGTGATGCTGTGGGAGAATCCTTTTAAATTGTTAAATAATTAACCATTTCTAATACATCTAGGTGTGGAAAAGATGTACCAGAACATATGATGTTAGATTTGGAGGCCATAGATAATGTATAGAGTTACAAATTTTGTCTCTCGATGTCTTACTTGTTAGAATGTAAATCTTGATCAATAGGTTCTACTGGGTTTAGCTCAAGCTCTTGAGATTCCATTGTGGATGTAAGATGTGTTATCCATTAGAATATTGATAATTATAGAAGATAATTATAGGGAATATTAATCCATTTTGGTGATCATATACCAACTCACCATGTGAGACCTATTATTAGATATTATGGGGAAGAGTTCAATAGAGAGTGTAGGACACCTCTACGTTCCTAAGATAGTGTGACTCTATAGAGGTCTATAGGGACACTACTTTTTATTAGCAATATATTACTTCATTTTTATGATAAAAAACATAAAATAATTATATATACAAGATCACAAGTTTTACATTCATTTTAAAGTTAGGAAAATACATAGAATTTAAAAAATAAAACATAAACATTTATTTAATTTATTCTTATCTAGCTTCTTAGAGACCCTTGTGTTATCCTTAGTACATGTAATTACTTAAGGATATACATTATATAAAGGGGTAATCTAAAATAATAGTAAGAGTATTGTTATAAAAATAAATCAATATAAGATGGGGTGAGAAAAATCATTATCATCACAACACAGACATACAATCATAATCATGAGAGGAAGAATTAAATAGATGCATTGAATGTGTCATTGCATAAAAACAAAAACATCATGTATTAGTGGTCAACTACCACGCATACATCAAATTAACTCATGAGATACATCAAATTAATCAATTAATTAGAGCATTATATATGTATCAAAGAAGCCATCACATCATATCTTTTACGTACACTATATAATTATGGGTGCACCCATCACATCACAACAGTTACATTATCTGGAATTCCACATAAATCATAATTCAGTCCTAGAAATAAAATAACCCATGGAAATAAATGGGTTTCATTTCATAGAGAATACACTAATGAATATGATTTTGGGTTTAAAGAAATAGGTAATAACATACCTATTATAAGAATCATCAATTTTGAGTGAATAAGAAACTATCTCATGAGAAGTAAACGATGTGTTTTTTGAAAGGAGAGTTATTTTGGAAGAAATCATTTATTTTTTCATAAAAAAATATTGCTAACATGTATGTCCCAGAAAAAATAAGATAATGATGCAAAAAATTTACTTAAGGATCATTAATGGAATATCCACACTAAAAAAGGGGAGAAAGGGGGAAACCCCATTGAAATGTTTTTAGGTTCAAGAATTCCCATAAAATTAGGTTTGGAAGAATTTTTCACATTAGTATCCTAGATAATAAAGTAAAATTAATTAATCAAAAAATAATATACCATTTATGTGTGCATTTTATTCAATATATTTTTATTATTTTCATTAATGGGATTTTCAATGAGTTATATATTCTAATTTCATCATTTAGAAGTGTTTTTTTCTATGTTTTAATGATTGGTTTACTTGAATATGAGTATAGAAGTATTTTTAGAAATTTTATAATTATCCAGAACTAAACATAAATGTTAATAATTAACATAAAGAGTTATAAATGGTTAAATAAATCATATTTTTGTGTAGAATTAGGTTGAATAACCATATATATAGTCAATTATATCTATAAATTGACACATCATAAGTGATGATTTCCTTTTTAAAATAAAAGATAGAGGGAAATGAGTTTGATGATGGATATTCCATTAATATGATAAAATTATAGTATATAAAAGATAATAGACTTATTAGGAACATTTGGATAGAAGATTTGAGGAGAAAATAAGAAATAAAAAAATTAAATTAAATGAAAAATGTAGAGTGTTTTACCTCTTATATTTCACCTACTTGATAACGTCCATAAGGAAATGGTTTTGGTATTTTGACGAGACCAAGGGATGATGGGAATGGGGGTGGGAATCAGTATGATACATTATAATAATTTGTAGAATCCTCAAAACATGAGAGGTGTGAGGAAAAGAGGTGTTGAGGGTTGCTATTTATAGTAGAGGAGTATAGGTTTTTCTTATTATCATAATCATCTGTTTATTATTTTTTTCTGAAGAATATGAATAGATTGAGAATAATAAAAAATGTTAAAAATAATGGATATATGTTCTAGATTATTTTTCTTAAATCAGTGATTACTCAAGGAATAATGTATTTTGCTTATTCTATATATATATACAATAAATTACCATATTTCAATATTTACAAAAAAATCATGTATCTTAGAAAAATCACAAAAATACCTTAACTATTTTTCAACATGTACAATTAAAAAATAAACCTCATTCTATAAAAATAATTTTCTAAATATTTGAAATTAAATTTCTAATTAAAATTATCATTTACTTGAATAATATAGAATTTATAATTAATCTTGAATTTCTATCATTTTAAATAATTAATAATGGTATCATAAAATTATCTTATAATGAGAAGAATAAAATATTAATTTGGAAATATCAATTATTAAAATATTTTTTTTAATAAATTATAATGTTAATTGTAAATTTCTAATTTATTATTTATGACTTACAGTAATAGAAACACATAATTTATCATTTTTTAAAACAATGATTTACGTATTCCAAGACATAAATATGTCATATTCTCATTCATAAAATACCTAAATTTTATTTCAAATTTAAAAGGTTAATTGACTTTTTTATTAGAGAGATTACTATTCATAAAGGTCGCATTTCTATTCCAAAGATCGTCTTTCTATTACGTTGGTATAAGTTCATTAATTTTATGAAATACATCTTATTTCATACATTCATCATTTAAAATGTTTTTAATGGGTTTTCTATGTAATTTTATGTTATTTATATTGAAATAAATTATTTTAAGAAGAGTGAAATTGCATTGATAAAATTTTGGGTCCTTACATTCTTCCCATTTTTGGAAATTTCTCTCTCAAAATTTCTTTTTACATAAATAGGTGACGGTAGTGTTCATTCCCCAGCTCCTCCAAATTCTAAGTTACTTCTTTGTACTTATAGTTCATACACAACACTTTATCATGTTGGGTAGTCTTATTTCATAGAACCTTATCTCTTTAGTCCAAAATCATTAACGACTTCTCCTTATAAGATAGATAACCTTCCAGCTACACCACCTTTGAGTTTATTATATGTTAGGGCTCTGGTGTGTACTTTCTACAAAGATAGACGTGGAAGAGAACTTGGATTTAATCCATAAATGGTGGATGCTAAAGAAAATACGCCTCTCTTATTATGAGATCAATGATATGAAAGGGTCCATTATACCTTGGGATATGTTTCCCATATTTTCTCGACTAAATAAATCTCTTAAATAGTGATATTACACGGAATAATGCATCTCTAACATTAAACTTCATGTCCCTTCAATGGTGGGCAGTGGAACAATTTTTCCAACTATTAGTATATTTGACATTTTGCTAGACAGATTGTACCTTCACAGTCATATCATTCAAAATATCAAGTCCAGTAGCATTTGTTCAGCCACCTCAAACTAACAGGTCATAGTTTTATGATTCATTTTATACACAAATTCATATGGATCCATCTGAATACTCAAGTGGTATTTATTTTTTATAGTAATTAAACAAATCAAAGATGATGATCCCATACAACATTGAATTCCATTAAGTTGGATCTTATTATGTCTTCAACTGAAAAAATTTCCCATTCAGATTGACGATCAATTTGAGGGTGACATACCATGATAAAATTTATTTCAGTACTCATGACAAGTAGGAGAATTATATTTAATGTATATATAATCCTCAGATCATGATTAGAGATGATTGAAATTAGTAACCCATGAAGTCTCACAATTTTATTCACATATATCTTGTAATATTTTTCAAATGAGAAACATACTTATGTAAAATTATGTGGGAAGTCTTGGTTAGTCGGTCTACCACAACCCATATTGAATTTTTTCATTTGGATATCTTCGGGAGACCAGGGACAATGTCCATGGTGACATTATCCTATTTCAACACGGGTATAGGAAATGGTTGTATCATCCATTTACAATTCTGTTTCTAAAATTTAATATAAGGACATATCAAGAAACATGATATATAATCAGAAATATCTTTCTTTATGTTTTCCCACGAGAAGTGTTCTTGGAGATCACGATATATTTTGGTGTTACTAGGATCAATGGATAAAGGTGAGCTATGTGCATTATCAAATAGATCCCCTTTATCCCAAGTTATAAAGGAACCACAGACTTATTTCAAAACAATCAACACCGTCATCATCAATATTTAACTCTTTTAGCTTCCCTTCCATTATAACATTCACCTTCTTTTGTAACTTCAGATCATCCCTTTGTGTATCCTTAATATTCGATTAGATACTTTGTTGGGAAATCATTTGGGCACTATTAAATTTATTCTCAACTATTACGATATCTAACTCCAAACATTGTATGTCCATGAAGATAGGGTATTTTTCAATCTACAACATGCATTACGTAATTGGTTTATTTCTTCTAAGAGCATCAGCTACATTGTTCACTTTATCTAGATGATAGTAAATATTAAATCATAGTCTTTTATTAAATATAACAATATCCATTGATGACTTTTTATCTTATTTCGGATGAATATATACATTAGGCTCTTGTGATCAGTATATATATCACACTTCTCACCATAGAGGTAGTTACACTAGATTTTAAGGAAAAAATCACAACAACTAGCTCCATATCATGCGTCATGTAGTTATAATCAAGGATCAACAACTGACATGAGGTGTATGTAATCACATTATCATTTTTCATGAGTATACAACCCACACATTTCGTTGATTCATCACAATATTTTACAAAAATTTCTCAACATGATGGAAGTGTGAGTACATGTGTAGTGATCTACCTCTTCCTTTTCTCCATGAATCTTTCCTCATAGTCTTCCATCTATACATAATTTACCATTTCTTTGTTTTCAATGTTAGAGGGATTGATGATCATGAAATATTTCACACAAAACATATATAGTACCATGAAATGAAAACAAAAATATAGATTTCTATAAAACTAGATTGTCTATGTTATTATTAAATTACTATTATGATTTATGTGTCAATAGAAATTCCCTCACCTGTGATCACTTGTACCAATATTGTAAATTGCCTCATCCAAAAGTCACAGTTCCTGAACATGGTATGCAAGTTATCCTTAATAGTGATTCAAATAAAATCCTTAGATGTTCTTCATGTTCTTAATTTATCATGTAGTAGATGATAATATCGTTGATAAATAATACCACAAATTTGTAATGGAAATTTATAAAGAAACTATTAAATAAATCCATGAATATTTTTGGGAAATTATTACATAAAAAGGGTATCCAAATAAACATGCATTTCCCATACCATGTATATAAGGAAACATTTTAATATCTTCCATCTCCACCTTTATATGACGATATCCATAATAGATATCCACCATTGACAAGTACTAAACTCCTCATAGTTAATTGAACAAGTTATAAATCCTTAGAATAGGATACTTGTTCTTTATGTTGATCTTTTTTTCTCCCTGTAATTGATACAAAACTAAATTGATATAACCTTTTTCATTATAAAGAGAACGGGTACACGACCTGGCGATTCTCTAGGGAATATGAAAAATTTCTGAAAATGATATTTCAGATTATTCTTTAACTCATCCCATTTGATAATGGCCATCATGTTTGAGAATTTTTAGAAACATATTCCAATTAGAGAAGTGTCCAACACATAGGTTGTAATGATCCCACCACTTGGTGGTTTTATAGATGTCTCTACATAAAGGATTCATGGATTTGATTTAATAGTTATATAAAACATTCAAAATATAAAGGAATGTGTTGAACCATAATCAAATAATACTTTCTTAATTATTGATTGAATAATATGTGCACCTTGTGAGACATTATTTTCTTTCTCCACTTCCAAAATAGTTATATCATATTCCTTCCCTTGTTCCACTGGCTTTAGAGGATGTTGAATCTAATTAACCTTGATGACTCACCGTTTAGTGCACTGGCTTTCATATTTCTTTTTATGAATATAGATTTACCATTGGACTATGGTTGGTGCTCTTATTTCCTCTATTGTATCAACCAAATTATTTATGTCTCTTTGAAATTCGGGTGTTTTATGTCCTTTTCTCCCACACTTATTGAATTTCATTATCCCTTTATGGTAGTTTCCATGATTCTACTTCCCACATTTTTGAAATGCTGGTGGTTTTTGTTTCTCACCAACTTTTAAATTAGATCCCCCAGTTTGTAACTCCACCATTATTTTGTTTTCACCATATCCATGGGACCATTTTCCAAAATACATCTCTGCTTTTAGACCACATTTAAAAACTTATTCATAACTCCAAAATTCTCTAATATCTAAATCATTTTAAAGATTTTGTTTTAATACCCCAAAGAATATATTAATTTATTTATCATTGATGATCATTAAACAAAAATATTTCATCGCAATCCATATGAAATTTTTGTAATATGTCATGACAAATTCACATTCCGTTTTCTACATCATTATGAATTATCTCTCCATCATCCTATGAAGAGTTCGAGGGAATTATTTGTTATGAAAATTTATCAATAATCCTTCACACTACACATCATCATTTCCATCCTAATTATTGGTGATCTTAATCAATGCCCATCTTTGGTCAGCCTCTAAATCTACTCGAAAAAAATATAGAGTCTTCTTATTGATCTCAGAGGAGTGAAGTTTAGAAAGGATCTTCTCTATTAAGTTGAAAAAATGTTTTGAGACTAATGGATGAGATGATCTACTAAACATCAGTGGTCTTTTCCATATGAAATACTCAATATCATATTTCTCCCTCTTAGGCGATGGTTGAAATTCCACATTATTCATGTTATTGGTCATAAAATAAGACCACTAGTAAAGCATAACCATGAATTTTTGAACACAGACTCCCATGGAATTGGGTATTTTATTTGAGAAAAAGATTCATTTTCTCTTGAATGTGTTATTTCCCTGGTTTCTCCTACTTCCCACCATGTTCTTAAATAGAAAATGTTATAGCAAAACATAAGTCAACATATAATGAATTAATAATTTATTCCATTATTCTATTAAGTTGAAAGGGATATGTGGGGTCCCTGTGTTTGGAATTTTCTCAAATAATTATTCATGGGTTAGTACATATACTTAGTCTCACACTGTGAGTTTTCAGTAAAGTTATCTAATCTTAATTCCCAAATTAACTAAACCATGTTCTGATACCAACTGTAGTGACCCTACATTTTCTTACATATATATAAGATCAATTTAAAGATAAAAACAAAAACTTATTACAAAACCAAGATCCATATATTTAGTATCATGGGGAATTTAGGGCCATACATAACATTTAAAAAATAAAACAAAAACATTTATTTAATTACTTTTCCTCTAACTTCTTTGTGTTTGTCGCATTCTCCATAGTACATGTAATCACCTGAAGATATACATCAAACAAAAGTGTGAGATAAAATCCCAATAAGTGGATAGATAATAACATGATTAAATATAACATGGTTTGATAATAATAAGTATCATCATAACATAAGTATTGTATCATAATCATTAGATGAATCATTAAATAGAGGCATGGAATGTGGAAATATATAAAAATGATACATCATGTCTTAGTGGTCAACTACCATGCATAAATCATTTTATCTCACGAGGTACATCACATTTACTAGTGAATTGGAACCATATATAATTATTTTAACACCTACCACATCACATAATTTACATGTTATATATAATTTCTAGAACACCATTCACCTGATAACATTTACATTATCATACATGCCATATATAATGAATATTAATCTTGAACATAAAATAAGCCTTGGAAATAAATTTGTTTCACATAAAAAAATTACAAATAAAAATTGGTTTTTCCAAAATAATATGGTAATAACATACTTTGTATAATAATCATATATTTTTAGGGAAGCAGAAAATATCTCAAAAAAATTAAATGATGAGTTTTTAGAAAAAAATTTCTTTTGGAAAAAAATCATTGCATTTGTCATAAAACCAGATTGGTAACATGTATATCCTTGGAAATATATTACAATGATTATGAAATTATATTTATGTTACATTAAATTAATACCCTTATTGTGACTTGGGTGAAAGAGGGAAAACCCAAATAATGATAGTTGTGTTTGAGAATTCCCTTATCCTAATGTCCAAATGATTTTCTCATTTTAATATTATGGATAAAAAATTAAATTCAATAATTAAAAAATACAGCTACATTTATACATAAATTTGATTCAATATAATTTTGTTAAGTTAATTTATGATGTTTTTGAAGAGTTATGTAACTTAATTGAATAATTCATAAGTGTTCATCTTTTCTGTTTACATGATCTGTTTACTTGAAGATGAGTATGAAAGTTTCTATGGAATGGGAATAATTCTCCATAATTGAAAATATATATTATTAATGAACATTTAATGGTTTATTTGGTTATATATATTATTTGTTTAAATTTCATGAGGATGAATCATTATATAAATAATTATTGATAATCGTTTGGGTTGATTTTGGTAGTGTTCGATCAAAACAAACTTGATTTTTTATCATTTAGTGTTATGGAAATATTTTAGTTCTAGTACATAATAATGGTTAAAATATATGTTTTTATGTTTCTTACAACTATTATTGTTGTATTATTAATAGAAATTATGGTATATGGGAAAATGAAAATACATCATCCACGATGTCGGTAAATTAACACATTTCAAATGATGATATCATATTAAAATAAAAGAGAGAGATAAAGGTGTTTGATGATGGATCTTGCATTTACATAAAAAATTATAGTATATAAAGTATAATAGTTTTATAATGAAAATCAGGATAGGGGAGGTGAGGAGATAAGAAGAAATTATAAATAATTTAATATAAATTAAAATATAATGAAAGAGGATTTTTTTAGTTAAATCTCTCCTCCATGATAAATTCCTTAGGAAAATGGATATATTATTTTAATGGGACAAAGGGAACATGTACATGGGGGAGGGGATTAGTATTATACATAAAAAAATTCAACATTGTTCAAATCATGAGTGGGGTGTGGAAAATAGGTTGTGATGGGTGGTATTTATATTGGAAAATATGGGGTTTTCTCATTATTATATTCATTAGTTTATTATATTTTCACAACACAATGAATATTTTGAGCAATATCAATAAATATTTTTAAAATAATCAAGTTATGTTAGAGATTATGGTTCTTACTTCCCCTATAAATCACAGAATTATGTATTTTACATATAATTTATATGTACCACAAATTACAATATTTCACTATTCACAAAAAATCAAGTATTTTAGAAAACTCTAAAATATTAAACATAACCATTTTTAGGTTTAGAATTAAAAAAGTTGCTCAATTATTATAAAATAATTTTCTAGATATTTGAGATTTAATTTTTAATTTAAATCATCATTTACTTGAAATATAGATATTTTATAATTAAAACTGATTTTCTAACACTTTGAAAAATTAATTAAGGTCTCAAAAAATTATATTATAATCACAATATAAAAAATTACTAATTTATGGATAATTTTTTTGATATTATATATTCTATGAAATTATTAAATTAATTATAAATTATTAATTAAATATTTATGACTTAAAAAATATCAACATTTAATTTTTATTTTTTTAAAAAATTATTTTATTATTACATGAAATAAATATATCATATTTTCATTCAAAATTTACATAAGTTTTACTTTCAATTTTAAAGATTATGTCACTATTCTATTAGATATATGACAATTTATAAGGGTCGTGTTACTATTCCAAAGGTCATGTTATTATTCCATCTGTATTGTTTCCTTAATTTCAAGAAATACATCTTATTTCCATCATTATTCTTTTATAAATTTTTTATTGTTCTCTCTATGTAATTTTATATTAATTAAAATATATGTGATTTTTATATGAAGGTTTAAATTTCTTTGACAAATGTTTGGGTCATTACAAGTTCACTCAGTGATCATTTCAAACATTATTTATCCTTTCAAATCTCTATTGTGGAATGGATTTCAGGGGACTTTTGGGAATATACTTCATTTTTTAAATACTTTTCAACCCCCTAGTGATATCCTGACAGAGAACACCAATACAGTTTTGGAGTACATGTCAGAAGCTTTCATTTTGAACATTATCCGGTGTAGAGAGGATCATATTATATTGGTGGAGTTTTCAAACAACAACCACTGCATTCCACCATCGGTATGGAACTATTTGGGGCCTTATATGGGAGACCCTGTGGGTCACCACATTGTTAGATTGACCCACGAGAGTTAGTACTATGTTTTCGTAGATGGTTAAAGCTCCTAATATGAAGGATTAGATCATCTAAGTGTCTATGAGGATGGAACAGATCCATTAGATCTCCTATGAAGTTTGATGACCATGTATTTTCATGTGTGAGGAATGAGGTAATGTGCTTATGATTGTCTAAACTCAACATGGATTAGAACTATTTAGATCAGATGATATTCCATCTCTGAGATTCATTGACCCATTCTAGATATTTTTGTAAATATTTTTTGTAGGAATACAAATTTTCTGTACATATTATGTTAGATAATGTACACGATGCCATCTAATTGTCATAGAAAAAAGAGACCCATGGATGACCTATTGCATGTTATCGACTGGGGAGAGATCAACATCAATGAGGGATATAACTTTTATAGTACCCCATAGTGGTTGAGGATCATTATGAAAGGAACCTTCATGAGAATGAAATTTCTTTAGTGCAGGTCTGGTGGATGCATAAGAGTCTTCACGGGTGTTCCTGTGTGTGTGAGACCAAGATTCGAGGTCCATACCCAAATATTATTGTATAGCCACTAGTTTGGGACTTTTGGGATATAAATCCCAAAACATTCGTGATTCATTTTTTCTAGTTGTTATTTTTTGATATTATATAGATTATTTCCAAGACTATGTACTGAGACGACATGTGTTTCTAGGGTTTGGAGTAATTGAAATAAAATTTTAAAATATATTATATATTGAAATATCACATGTATGTGGTTTTACATGAAAATTTTATTAAATTTTGAATGGGGGGGGCTGATTGGAAATTACATTGAATCATTGAATTTAGAATGGAGGTTTTACCTTAGGTGCAACATTACCTTTGTCAGCATGGTTAATTTGTGAAAAATTCATCATTGGGAAAAATGAATAAAACAAAATAATAAAACAAATTTTTTTTTCATTGGAACAATGACCTAGTTTCTATTTTCAATACACTATTATAGTCAAATGCTAAGGTAAGATTCATAACCCTTCATTCTAAAGAGATTGTTAGAGAGATGATGGAGGATATTCCATCAGATAATAATAGTTGAATCATATTTTGATGATATCTATGTAATGTGATTAAAGGGTATCACCAATGATATAGATGTAGATTAATTCTTCATCAGTTATTAATTTGAATAGATTTTGGATAATTATTGGATTGGATATATCATGAATTTATTATTACTATGGTGAATTTCAATCAATTGACCATTAAATAGATTCACTGATCGATCAGATTACATGATGGGTAATGTATGGTAATTTATTTAGTAGAATGGTTTATGTTATTTTGGTTCATCATGAATAGTTCTAATGGAAATGGATCGAGCCCAACCAAACATGATTCAAGTCCATACCACCTTTTCATGTTTCCTTTTTTTTCTCTAATTATACACAATGAATTCATTATCAGTGATTCATATGAAAATTGGTTTGCTGGATTCATGAAGAATCAAAGGTCGTGCTATTATTTCATGGACCAAAAATTCTATACTGATTATTGACGATCAAAACATCATGGGGACTCTGGGATAATGGATACGATGAGTGAAATAAATCAAATTGGAGGCCTCTAGAGACACTCATTGCATTATATAATGATGATAATGAAGGATAAATGATTCCCATGAAATTAATACGATCAAAATCTCGTTAGCTACAAAGATAAGGCTTGGATAAAGTGGAATCGAGATTCCCAGAGAGATTCATGGAAAAATTTGGTGAATGGTGTTATGAAAGAATCCATGATAGAATATCCCAAGTGTTCTAGAAAATCATGATATATGTGATGTGTATTTTTTGGATACACATTGTCTGGGACCCTATTGTAGTGGCTAGGTTTCCATGTGAAGTTAATTATCACACTGTGTGTGAAACCACTAAAATAATGTGCGACTTGTCCTAGAAATATCATCATATTCCTCAGAGGGTACATGGTTATGGATATATGTACATGGTTCTAGGCACACATTTTACTTCTACACAGACATGTCCATGATAGGTGTACAAAGTTAGATCCACGTACATTGACATTTTCATAAGTACACATGATCATACATGTCATTAACACTGATTTAGGCATGTCCATGGGCCGTGATACAAGGATAGGACCTGATGTCAAAGGTACACGTCATGTATTAATAATACAGATTGTGTAATAACTTCAGAAATTCATATATCACTTATCATCTTCTACATGGATATGTTTCTTTGGGGTAATTTCCTAACATTCTTTCTCTAAGGCTTAGTATAGAATAATTTCCTACTAATAGGATAGTGATCTCTTTAACGGTACTTATTCGATAGAGTAGTTAGAATCCTTTTGTAAGTCCCATAGTGAGATCCTATATCATTAATTTCATGAGGTGATGTTTTTGGTATCCGCATGAAAAAAACTACATTGTCACCGATCATTTAACTAGTGGTTAACACCAAATGAGTTTTTCATACACCCCATGTCCCTGGGTGTGATCAACATCTATATTTTGTTCCCATTTGATGTATATCATGTAATTACTTCAAAGAGACCCAATGAGAATAACTTATTTTAAGGACATCATCAGGGTGTATAACTCTTGGAGTTTATTTTCTGGGATGAGTGAAATGTGGATCCTTTGAGCATGATTCATAAGATGGAATTGTGGTTTCTACATTACGTTGAGACGGTGTGTCATTATTGATTATATTAGGATATTTTTATTATATATGTTGTATCAATATACCTATGTAGAGATGACTATTACTCTTTTTGTTATATTCTTAGTGATTTTGTGATGTTCTATTTGGTATTGTATATTCACCCATGAATGGGATATTCCTTCTTTTTCTATGTATTTTGAAGATGATCAAATAATTTATAGAGTCCAAGAGGGATCAGTAATAGGTGAATCTTAGTGGGATATGATTTCCAAGATATGTTCTAATGGTTATTAGTGCCCACTAATAAATTCAGGAGGGAATTGTTTTCAGACTCTGTAGTGGTGTAGTATTTTTCCTTCTTTAATTTTAAGTTCTTCTCCACATACTTTGGTTGTGGGATTTATATTTTAACATGATTGATTTTTGTATTATTTTATGATTCAATAATTTATGTTATTATAGATGTATACATGTGTATAAGTACATTCAGTTATGTCTTCCCATGTTACTAATATGCCTACTCAGTATTAGTTTCCAACCCATGATCTACTAGAGGTGGGATTAAGGAGACATATAATGGACCCCATTAGGAAGATTCATGAATAAATTTATCCTTTCTACACACTTTGTTTGATCATAAATCAGATGATGACCCTTGTATTGGTGAATCATGTTTCTGGCGTGCGTGACCCAATTCTTAGGAACATGGTTCTATAATTCATTACCCTTTGATTAAATCCTTGAATTTCATTATTAAACGTAAATTTTTTTGAATTTGTTTTAAAAAAATAGAACTATGGTTTTTTCCATTATATCTAATGGAATGAAATGATGAAAATATATGATTTAGTTTTAAAATTAAAAATCATTTTAAAAATTAAAATTAGGTATTTATATTTTAAAACATTTTAAAATGATTGAATTCTATTTTGATTGATTGATTGATTGATTAAATCAGATGATATACTATGTAGTATATATTTTGTTTTTACAAGCACTCTACGATATTGATCCCCTATCATTGGATTTACAATGACAATTCTAACTAACCCAATTCATATTAAGATTTTCCTTATGAGTTTCACTTTGTGGTTTAAATATTGATTACCTAGAATGGGATCCCCTATTGGAGTGATGACTATGAATACAAACATGTTTTTGTTATGATTACTTCTGATATGTGTAAGGATCATATATCCAACAACTAACACACCAAACATAATTTAACCATGGTCTAAGGTGTTTTTTTATTTGATATGCATTCTAAAGATTAGTTAAACTATTTTATTCTTACCAATTGATTTATATAACCTATTTTATTTAAATTTTCAACTAATTATATTTTAATTTTTTTATATATCTTCCATTAATAGATTCCATAATAATTTTTTTGAATAAAATATCTCAATTAATTCAACGATTTTTTATTTATACAAATAGAAATAGTGATATTTGTTTTGGTATTGAATATAGAACACTTTATGAGAGCCTAAATTATATATCACACACTTTCATTACCGTAATGTGATTATAAAATTCATATGATAGCTCTGAATAATGTGAATGATCTACTTGGAGATGATGCATGTTTATGACTGTTTGGGTCGTTTGGTGCTGTAGGAGGAGACTGGTGGATGCTTTATCCACTTGTTTCATGGGGTGATTGTGTTTTCATATTGTATTATACTGTGTAATTTGATGATATAATTCATTGGGTGTTGTTTTACCATTAGTTTACATTACATCATTTTGGAGTCTTTACCACACCAACTTGTTTTTTTATCTACCACTTTTTCTTGGAAAATTAATTCCCTCTTTGATCATGTATGATGACAGGTGCTTGTTAGTAACCCATGGGGAAAAAGAATCCCCATTGGGATATGTCAATTTTAGATAGGGTATTAGGGTACCAATGTATCTGAAATGGATAATAAAATGGATCTTTATTCTGTAATAATGGGGATTAAGGGTCCCATTATATATATTTCTGGTGGTACATTGTTTTAATTCCATAAAGTATTAAAAATATAAATTAATATTTATTCAAAATGGATAAAAATTGATATAAATACAATATGAGAATATTAAAAATCAAAATTATCTCATTTGTTATTCTAATAGAGTTTTTATTATATTTCATCCTTATCTTTCTATTTTTAATCTCTCTTGACATATTTGATAGTTAGGGATATATCAATTTGTTTTACTCTTTACAAGTCACAAACATTAAAATAAATGAAAAATAAAAAAAGGGAAAAATAGATATTTTCAACCATATTACATTCAATTATACAGTTATATAATTTTTATAGAATTAAATTATTTTATTATGATATTATTAATTATAAAATATCACTAATGTAATTTTTATAAATACAAGAAAAGTATAATTTAGTATGTGTCTATGTCTTCAAAAATAGTACCAAAATGAAATTTAATTTAATTTAAGCTTTATGTGATCATAATATCATCTGATAGAAATTAAATTATTTTAATAAAGAGTTTAAATATTTTATCTTTTTAATCCATATGATTACTAGTTTAAACAATGATCTTTGTAATAACACTTTTAAATTAAATGTTTAAAATTGTACATATAACATGAAAGCTGGATCATAAATATCCAAATTATTACATTACAGAACATTTATAATAATAATTTTTCTAATGATTTATTATTGGGATTTAGAAATAATTTCATAAAATATATTTTTTAGAAAATAAAATTTATATCAAATTAAAAACTTTACAAATAATGTTACATTGAAACCAACATGACTAAAAAGGTATTTAAATATAATCCATTTATTCATCTATAATATTTTATATTCATCTTTGAAATTATTCAGACACCGTGAATCACCAAAAAAATATAAATTTTATTGTTTTCAAAATAATACAATTGATTTACATTTTTCTTCCACAAGAACTATGTTGGGGTAGAAAACATTTATGGTATTTATTTAATGAGTAAAAAAAATTACAATGATAAATATATAAGTTATTCTTTCAAATAAAAAATTAAAACAAAAAACTAGTAACTTTTATGGTCATATAATATTATATATATTAACAGCAAATAATTGAAATCTTTGACTTTACTCTTTACTAAATTACTAAAATAGAATAAATAAAAGGTTAATGGAAATTTTTGACATGGTATGTGAGTATGATATACTCTATAATACCAAATATAGGATCAAAATAATATAGATATTGTATGTATTATCTAGTGATGCTCAAAATACAAGAGGGGGGGGGGTGGTGAATTGTACACTTCCTTTGGAAATTTTAATGATGGTTATGTTTAACAAGGTTAATCAAGGGAATTCACAAAACCTCTAGTTATACACACTTGCTTGATTCAGGAAATACAATTCTATAAAAGTGATTCCAGAATGATGGTTTCAGAAAATGAAACTTAATGAAATTTTACTATGATAATGGTTATACCTTAAAGAATATAGAATCTTACTAAATTATAGTACAAGTATAAGGAAGTATAATATAGTTATAATTTCCTCAAAAAACAAAATGCAGCGGAAAACTTGTAATAGGACAAGTAACAAGTAGTAAATCTTTTAACCCAAAGATAACGGTATCCAACAACCTTGGATAAAGGTCTCTTGAATTATAATTTCAACAAAGTCTGTCTTATCCGCACCAGGGTAAGCCCTCGATACGAAGATCAGAGTCTGTCTTTCTATCCCCACATTCCCTCAACTTCAAGGTAGTCGACACCTCTGTCTTCCTCACCAAGGAAGTCCTCAACTTCAAGGTGGTCGGCACCTCTGTATTCCTATCCCCAGAAGCCCTCAAATGTACTCAGCAAAATTCAGAGTCGCACAAAGAAAAACTAAAAAAGAAGTTCAGTATGCACAAAGCAATGAATGTCTCTCTAGAAATTACTTCAACATATTGTAATCTCTAGAGTCATAGAATAGTATTGATCTCTTTCAAATGATATCCTATTTATAGGCACAACACCAATGGTTGGGTCCCTCCTCCAAATGTCATATTTTCCTTGAACTTCCAAGGGACCTATACACATGTCACTCAAACAACGGTTAGTTTGTAACTGAAAGCACGAAATCATTTTATAACAAAAACAAGTGTAAGAAAAAATATGGTAAAATACCCGAAATACAATATTCAGAATGTCAGAAAATAAAGTATCGGATTCTAACCAAAAAAAATTCAGAGTCTACAATACAAGGATATTCAGTTTCTGTTTTTCTATGGAATTTAGAACCTGAACTCTATAGATTTTTGGAGTCTTAATTTTATCGAAATTCGGAATCTAGATTTACAATGTTCGGAGTCAGATTTCATGAGAATTCAGTGTCATAACTTAGAAAGTTCGAAGTGTGAATTCAGAGAACTCGGAGTCAAAACACAGAAGAGTACGATGTTTGAATTCCGAGAACTCGGAGTCAGAACTCAGAAGAGTTCGGAGTCTGAATTCAGAGAACTCAAAACCTAAATTTGGATCCTGAAAATAGAATGCTCTTTATCTAAGTATTATATGATTATGAGGTTTTAGATTTGAAACTGAATATTACACTTACTCAAGATAATGAATAATGAAAAACATGATAAGGAAAAATTTCCTTGGGGAAGGAAAATTTTCTTTATAGAAGTAAAACACATGGTAAAATGAGACTTTCCATGAGATAAGTTGTTTGTGATTTTTAAAACAAGAAGGAAATGTATAGTCATAAGGATAACATATTGACTTAAAAAACTACCCCAATCATGAAGGAATAGAAAAGTCATAAGGAAAAACTTATTGACTCAACAATCTCCCCTTTCTTAGAAAGCACAAACAACCTTACAAATAATATTAAATGGACTTATTCATTATTTTTCGAGACTTTGAAAACAAAACATCCCTCCATTTATACATGGACATTGATGAATATGAATAACTCCCCCTTAGGATTTGGAACTCTAAAGATCGTATTCTAGATTTCCGGAATGAAAGTTTTCATTGACTTGATTACAGAAATCTCTGTAATGAAATCTCCCCCTTGGATAAACTCCCCCTTTCTTAGGGATATTTATTCTTTTCTAGGTATTATTTTTTCCTTTCACCACCTTGTGATTGTCAAAGAGAATTTGAGGGAATGTAAAAGGAATTATAGTACCTGAAATACTATTAAAAATCATACAAAAAAATATGAACAACCAAAATTTCATTAAGATGTGAAGAATAAGCACAAGGAAGAAAATACAAAAAAATATTGTATTGGATCTATTTTCATTCCTTATCCTTGGGTATAAATTTCATCACATCGGTTTTCAGCTTTTTGATTTCTTTATAGTCTTACTCTTCTTGCTTTAGGATCTGATCCTGATCCTCTGCTTTCTTCTCTAAAGATTTTATCTTATCATCCTAAGCCTTCAGAGCCTCTGCCTAAGCCTTCAACAACTCATTTTGCATGTCTATCTTCTCTTAGATCTCGATCCAATGATCCATTTCCCTCTTCCAACATTGAGATACAGAATAAAACTTCCCATTTAGATATTTTACTTCTTGAATCTGGGTATTCTGCTTAAGGGTTAGCTTTTCCTTAAAGCTGGTCATGAGATACGTGATTTTACTATCTTTATTATCAATAGTATCCTTAAATTCATGTTGAAATTCATCAAGCTCTGTCAAATATTCAACTATTTTCAATGATCGGATAACCATTTTTTCACAAGCTATTTTGTGGGCATCGTAGTTGATAAGAAAGTTATTGTAATTAGCCTCAATTTGTACACACTTTTCCATCACCATGGACACTGAATCTGATTTTTGATTCATGCTGTGTTGAAGCATCTGACAATTAGAGTCAATTCTTGGAAAGATAAGAATGGAGTCACCAAGCTTTTTCAGAGATTGAATGACAGAATCATGTCCTAGGGAAGATGATTCTGAATCTAAGAGTTTTCTTTGTGAGGACTATTTCTCTATCTCGAAAATCTTCCTCTTCAAATATCCACCAGCTTCCTTCTTCCTCAAAACAACTTTTGTAGGTGTATCCTCATCCACTGGTTTCCCCTTTTCAGTTCTCGGAACAACTTCTTCTTCCATAGACTCATGTTTTATGTCAGATAGCCGAAGAACTCTATCTTAATCTATCTTCTCTTTCTTATCTCTTGTCTTAACATCTTCAGGGTGAATGAAATGTTGATTACAAATCAATTCCGCAGAGAACTTATTCAATTCATCTTAATATTTTTCATCAACCACAGGAGTCGAAAGCTTCGAGGATTCAGTTTGAGAAGTCCTGATTGATAATTTCTCGGAAGCACTTTACTTCTCATGAAAGTATTCAACTTGTCGTATGAGGTATTCTGTGTTAGCATTACTTTCCTTTTCATTCAATTCTTCCACATCATCCTTCAATTCAACAAATTTCTCTTGGTATTTTTTCAAAGTCATGTACATCTTCCCCAGAGTCTCAGGTAAGGGTTCTACCAGAAAGAATTTCGGTATGGGGATATTCTCAGATGTAATTTCAGTATCCCTTAGAAGGGATATCATGATATATGATTCTAAAATCTTCTTATTTTCCTTGTTTTCCTTGACTTGCATCTCAAGCTCATCAGCGGTCTTCTCTTTCAAAGCCTTGGCCTCAGCAGGATCTAATCCAAACTGTGGATCTCCTTCCTTCCTATTCTTTTTGTCTTCCCTCCACTTTGAAACAACCTAATCCAGATAGGCTTTCTGCTTCTTAGGTTTTGGAGGTGCAGATTGAGATTTCATAGTTTTAGGATTTCTATCTTCTTCTTCCACTTCCTTCAACTTTCTCTTCTTTCCATCCATTTTTGATGGTTCTGCCACCTCTTTCTTCTTTGGAATGGATTCTGCTTCCTCCTATATTAAGTCATAGAATTATTTGTAATCTTCAGAGAAACCAATATTCATTCTCTTCAATGTATCAACACTTACCAACATGAATTTTCATTTCCTTGGATTGGAACTGCAAGGAATTTTGAAGGATTCAAGGCACCGAACAATCATCTTGGAAATAATATCCAGATAGATTATTATATGATCTTTCAAATTCCAATTCTTGATATTCTCTATCGTAATGAGAATATGATTTATCATGTTGATCTTCCTCAGATTCCCTAGAAAATCTAGAATATACATGTCACTCTTCTTCAAGGTGTCCTTATCGCCTTTTTCGGTATGATGAAACCTTGAACCCAAAATTCGATGATCCAATTATTTGTTGAAAAATTAGCAATCTTCTGAATTTTTATATCTGAATGTCCCAGACACTCCATAGCTTTCACCTTGATAAAACTTCCTTGCACATCCGACAATTTATGGGAACAGAATTCAGCTTCCCCATAAAATGGAACTCCAACCAAACTGGCTAGCTTTGTATATTATAGAGCATAGGTCTTACCATAGATTTTAAAGGAAAACACCTCTTTGACTTCATCCTTAAACAAACTAATAGATTCATAAAAACCGATAAGCAGATCTGGATACACCAAGTCTTGAGCTCCTAGCTTTAAGATGCAAACACTTTCCCATCCAATCAACCAGATGTTCTTGGATAAAATAGAACCGTGCTTGGAAAAGAAATTCACATTCACCAAACTTTCTACGTAAATCAGCCACTCCAAAATGGACTTGAAAATTGACTTTTCTTGAGAAGGAACTTCACCAACCATTCATATTTAAGGAATATTTGATAGATTCGGAATGGTATTTTGAAAGGGGGGAAGAGCCTCAGCACGCAAAGACTTGAAAACCGATGTGGGACAACCCTTAAGGGGTCTTTTATATAGGCATTTATATGACCGCTGAACTTCCAAAGACAATACAATGGTTGATAAATATTCTTATTATATCTGACGATTGAAATGATATCTGCAAGGGAAATTTGGTAGGATCTAATATTTTGTGGTTTTAAAGAAAAACATTCTGATTTAAGGAAACTGTAATCCAGAAAATTTAAAACACAAAATAAATACCAGCAATTAAATGATGATTAAGTAGACATATGAAAGAAAATATACCTTTTGTATTACCAGGAAGATTATTCTTATTGAGGAAAAAAACCTTATTGAAGAAATTTAGATTCCTAAAATTCTGATTACAAAAAAAACCATTATGATAAAAAAGTTTGAGTACGAAAAGTTTCATTACGAAAATATTCATTACAAAAATTTTGAAAACATTATAACAAATTTTTTTGAAAACATCATTACGATTTTTTTTGAAAACTTCAATATGAAAATTTTGAAAACTTCATTATGATAAATTTTGAAAACTTAATTACAAAAATTTTCATTATCAAGCTAATGTACTCCCCCTATGAAATGGAGTTTATTACTATAATGATATTTTTTTAACATAAAGTTAAAAAGGAATATTAACTTACGGTTATCATTCCTAAATTTTTTTTAATGTATTCAAATCTATCAGAGGGTAATGATTTTGTAAAAATATCACCAAGTTGATCTTACATTCTGATAAATTGAATAATGGTTTCTCTTTTAAGTGTGTGATCCCTAAGAAAGTGATGGCTAATATCTATGTGTTTTTCAAGAGAGTGATGTGAATTGTTTTTACTAAGGGAAATGGAACTTGTATTATCACACAAATTTTTTGTTTTGGTAAAACTCATACCATATTCTCTGAGTGTGTGTTACATCCAAAACCCTTGAGCACAACAACTTCCAGCTGCTACATATTCAACTTCAATAGTGGATAGTGTTACTGAGTGTTGCTTCTTGAAAGACCAAGAAACTAATGAATCTTCTATGAAATGACATGTTCCGGATGTTTTTTTATCCATTCTACATCCACCAAAGTCAGCATCTGAAAAACGTTTCCAAACAAAATAATTTCCAGAAGTACAGAAGAGACCTAAATCTATGGTTCCCTTTATGTAGCGAAAAATTATTTTCACTAACTTTAAATGAGAATCTGTAAGATTTAATTGATATTTTTGACATAAGAATACTGAAAACATTAAGTCTGGACAACTAGCTGTCAAGTAATGTAAACTTCCTATCATACCTCTAAAAGATGTTTGATCTACTAGTTTCCCAGCTTCATCAAGATCAAGTGTATTTGAGGTACTGATAAGAGTACTTATACTCTTAGTGTTGTCATATCCATACATTTTAAGATCTTTAATATACTTATGTTGGGATATATAGCTTTTTTCTGGTTTTTGAGAAATTTGAAAACCAAGGAAAAATGTTTACTCACCCATCATACTCATTTCAAACTCATATTTCATTATATTCGTAAAGGAATCAGTTATGTATTGCTGAGTTGAACCGAATACAATGTCATCAACATAAATTTTAACAATCAAAACTTACTTCTTATCTTTCTTTTTAAAAATGGCTGGATCTACATTTCCATTAACATAATTATTTTGAATAAAAAATCCTGTAAGTCTATCATACCAAGCTCGAGGGTCTTGCTTAAGTCCATACAAAGCATTGGTAAGTCTATAAACATTATCAGGATGTTTTCAATTTTCAATACCAGGAGGTTGTTCCACAAAAACATCCTCCTTTACATAACTGTTAAGGAAAGCACATTTCACATCCATTTGAAAAAGTTTGATATTGTAGAATGCTTCAAAGTCAAGTAAAATACAAATATATTCAAGTCTAGCTACTAGAGAATAGGTTTCTTCATAGTCTATTCATTCTTGTTGATTATATCCATTAGCAACTAATCTACCTGTATTTCTAACTATGATTCCATTTTCATCACTCTTATTTTTGAAAACCAATTTTAATCCAATAATAGATGTTTCATTAGGTATTTCAGCCAAGGTCCAGACTTTATTCCTTTCGAATTCATTTAGCCTATCTTGCATGGATTTAATCCAATCATTATCTCCTAAAGCCTCATCAAATATTTTTGGTTCAAATTGAGAAATAAATGCTAGATGTTCTACTTTATTCCTTAAGGAACTTCTAGTCCATACACATTTATTTACATAAACATTGATAATATCACTTGGATGATCCTAATGAAACAACTGATTTGGGTTTTGTAAAATTTGTTAATCAACATAGGGTAGAAAGTCTTCCGGGGTAAATGTCTCCGAAACATCATCTTGGACATTTTCCTTATCAGAAGGATCTTCTAACAATGGTTGAGAATCAGTTTTAGAAAACACATCCGAAGATGTAGGTTGGGGTTTTTTAAAAACAAAAGGATAAGTTTCATAAAATTTGACATGTAATGTATCTTCAACAGTACAAGTGTTTTTATTGAAAACTCTATAAGCCTTTGAAGTTGTGGAGTAGCCTTAAAAAATTCCTTCATCATATTTTGCTGAAAATTTGTGTAGATTATTTTTAGTATTCAGAATGAATACTTTGTAACAAAAAACCTTAAAGTATGAAACTCTAGGTTTTCTACCATTCTATGACTCATAAAGTGTTTTATTAAGAAAAGGTCTTATCAAAACACGATTTATAGTATAACAAGCAATACTTACAGCTTAATCCGAAAAATGTTTGGCTATAAAATATCCACTCAACACAGTTCTTGTTATCTCTTAAAGAATTATATTTCTTCTTTCAGAAACACCATTCTGTTGAGGAGTTCTTAGTGATGAGAAATTGTGAGTAATGCCTATTCTACTACAAAAGGTTTCAAAATCAGAATTTTGAAATTATCCACCATGATCACTATGAATAGGTTTCAATGGAAGGTTTTGTTCATTTTTAACATGGGCTCTAAATCGTTTAAAATATGATAGGTCTTCAGACTTCTTTTTTAGAAAATAGATCTACATAAATCTAGTATAATCATCAAGTAAAACAAATACATAATACTTGCCTCCAATGCTTCCAGTTTGAGTAGGACAAAAGAGATCCATATGCACTAACTGTAATGCATCAGTAATTGAGACTTCACTGATTGATTTAAAACTTGATTTATGTTTCTTATCGTATTGAGAAGGGTCACAAACTTTTTAAGAATCAAATCTAAGCTCTGGTAGATCCTTACCTAGTCCTTTCGTAGAAAGTATACATAAGTTCATAAGGTTACAATGACCTAAACTTCTATGCCATAACCAAGAATTATCTTCCATTGCACTAAGGCAAGGTGGATCTTGTCTCATAAGGTCTTATAAGTTTAGTTTGTATATATTCTCTTGCCTATAGGTAGAAAGAATAAATTCTTCCTGGGAATTGTGTACTAACCAATTGTCATTACGAAAATTCACAAGGTAACCTTCATAAAAAAACTAGATTTTGCTAATGAGGTTGTGCTTAAGATCCTTAAAAATTAAAACATTTGAAATCAAAGCTTTTCCCAGAAAAACGATGTTACATATACAAATAATTTCTCCCTGAGCATTATCTCTGAAAGTTATTTTTTCTACTTTCGTCTTGATAATCTTTTCAAAATAGTTTTTGTTACCAGTCATATGCCAGGAACATCCACTATCCATGTACCAAGTATTTCAGTTCGTAGTCTCTCTATTTTCCTGAAAAAAAGAGTTAGACTTTTGGAATCCAACTTTCTTGGATCTGGAAATTTCAGAAAGAAAAATTTTAGGTATCCGAATTTTCTTAGAAAAACACACTTTATGAAATACTAAATATTGGGTTTTGTTTAATGAACATTTTTTTCCCAGTGTCCAACACACTGAAACTTAGTACAGAATGTAAAACATTGAGAAATAAAATATTTGTTGCTAAAAATCTGTTTAGAACTAGTATAACCAGAACCAGAACTATACCTTAGAGGTCGGATTTGAGAATACATTTTATCAAAATTTTCCTTACCTAGAGTAATGTTTTAAAATCACTTCCTCAAGGAAATTTTTTGGATATTAGTTTGATAACTATGTTCTTGTCTTCTAAAACATCTGAGTTGGAACTAGAGTTAGGTTCAAAAATATTTTTCCTAGAAATTTCATTATCTATATCCTTAGGAAGTTTATACTTCTTAGAATTTGCTTCCTCAAGTTTTTTTGAAATTCCGTCAAAATCAACAATATTCTTATCAAGATCTTTAGAAAGATATAATATTTCCTCAGTAAGAATAGTATTCCTAGAATTTTCCTTATCATGTTTTTTCGTGAGTTTTTAATTCTCAATTTCAAGGAGTTTGGCAAACCATGAAACTTCTTCATAAGTATGTAAAGTATTATCTTTATCAGAAGAAGATTCTTTTTATGAAGATTCATAATATTTATCATTGCCATAATTTTCATTTAAAGAAACATTCGTCATTGATTCAACATTCTGTACCTTATCCATCAAACAATTATTGTCAATAGGTAGTCTAGATATTAGACCAAGATTCTTCTATCCGGAAGATTTGTAATCTGAAGATTCATCTAACGAGTCACCACCATGGGAAATCCAGGTGTAATTAGCTTTCAAGACATTATTATATTTAGCTTTGTATTACTTCTTTCTGTTTATTTTGGAATAATTTTCCTTTATTTTCTTTCTTTTAAGCATTGGACAATCAGGCCTTATATGTCCAGCTCTCTTGCATTCAGAACATGTAACTTCAGAATCATTATTGTCTTTACATTCCTTCTTTTTATATCTAGATTGAAAGTTCTTATTTCAAACAATCTTGTTCATTATTTAAGTAAGATTTTCTAACTCATTTTTTGAAGATTCACTTCCACTAGATTTGGATTGGTTAATAAAATTCTTAGATTTGGATCTAGTAACTCTCTCAGGAGTCTTGGATTTATTTGGATTTGATGTAATTGTAAAAGCAACTCCTCTATTCCCATTCTTCTTCATAACATTATCAACGTCTCTCTTCATTCTTTTCTCATGCGGAAGAAGAGTTCCAAATAGCTCATCTAAGGAAATATGGGTGACTTTTCTTTTCTCATCAATTGCTATCCTCTTAGACTCCCACACATTTGGCATAATCTCTATGATCTTATCTACAAGAGCCTCATCATCCAAACCTTTTACTCACACAGACAGTAAGCTATTCACAATAGTCATAAATCTTTACTGAACTTTTCTTATAGGTTCTCCATAAGGAAAGTTAAATCCATGGTATTCAGCTCTCAACATAGCTCTTCTTGTCTCTAAAACATTATAAGTACCTAAATGTGTAACTTCATGTTTCTTCCAGATACTGTTTGTAGCTTCACAAGAAGATATTTGGCTGTATGTATTTCTAGTCATAGAACAAAGAAAGGTATTGCGTACCTTATAATTAAGTTGATATTCATGATTTTCTTGATTGGTGAAGGTATTAACTTCCTTATCAGGGATTTTATATCCTCCAGTAAGAATGAAAAAATTATCAACTCCAATATTGATAATGACTATCTTCATGCGATATCTCCAGTACTCATAATCATTTTCATCAAAATAGGTGGTCTTTTTGGATTTAAGTTGTCAATAGAACCAACATTGATTCCTGACAACTTAAATAAAATATTTCCACAAAAACCTGTTAATAGAAAAAGTTCGTAAACATGGAAAATATTCCCCAGTAAGAAAAAATATATAACCAGAGTATTTCTAAGAAAAATATAAATCCGAACTTAATGAGTCTGAAAATATGATTCTGAAAAATTGAAGAAGAATATTTCCCTTATGAATCTAATCATGAGATTAATTAGGATTTTACCTTTCCTTTGATAACAATTTTTGAATTGTTTCAGTGTATGAAGGGATATTTGTCAGCAAAAAAAAATAGAACAATGAAAAACTTGAGCAAGGATAACTTATATGTGAATATAAGTATTTCAGAGACCTCCTTTGATACTGGTTGTTGAGATGGTATTTGAGTATGATATACTCTATAATACAAAATGTAGGATCAAAATAATATAGATATTGTATGTAGTATCTAGTGAGGCTGAAAATACAAGAGGGGGGGGGGGGGTGAATTGTACACTTTAAAAAATTACTTTTGAACTTTTAATGATGGTTATGTTTAACAAGGTTATATAAGGTAATTCACAAAACCTCTAGCTCTACACACTTGCTTGATTCAGAAAATATGATTCTAAGAAAGTGAGTCCGGAAAGATGGTTCTGGAGAATGAATCTTAATGAAATTTTACAATGATAAATATCCTACCTTAAACCATATAGAATTTTACTAAATTAGATTACAAGTATAAGGAAGTATAAGATAGTTATAATTTCCTCAACAAAAAAAGTGCATTGGGAAAATTGTAACAAGACAAGTGACAAGTAGTATATATATTAACCCAAAAAGAAGGGTATCCAAAAACATTGGATAAAGGTCTCTTGATTTATAATTTCAAGAAATTATGTCTTACCCACACTAGGGTAAGCCCTCGATATGAAGATCAGAGTATATCTTGCTATCCGCGCAAGCCCTCAACTTCAAGGTAGTCAGCACCTCTATCTTCCACAACAAGGAATTCCCCATCTTCAAGTTAGTAGGCACCTCTATCTTCCTATCCCCGAATGCCCTCAAATGTACTTAGAAACATTCAGAGTCGCACAAAGATAAACTGAACAAGAAGTTCAGTACGCATGAAGCAATGAAAGTATCTATCTAGAAATCACTTCAACAACATGTAATATCTAGAGTCTTTGAATAGTATTGAGCTCTTTCAAATGAGCTCTTATTTATAGGCACAACACCAACGGTCAGCTCGCTTCTCCAATAGTCACATTTTCCATTAATTTCGCAGGGAACATTACATGTGTCACTCAAAAAATGGTTCGTTAGTAACTGAAAGCATGACATCGTCTTATAACAAAAACAAGTGTAAGAAAAAATATGGTAACATAACCAAAATCCAATATTCGGAATGTAAGAAAATAAACGTTCAGAGTCTAACCAAAAAATAATTCAGAGTCTACAATACAAGGGCATTCGAATTATTTTTTTTATGGAATTCTGAACCTGGACTTTATAGATTTCCGGAGTCTGAATTTCAAGGAAATTTAGAATCTGGATTTGCAAAGTTAGAAGTCAGAGTTCATGAGAATTCAGAGTCAGAAATTAGAATGTTTAGAGTCTGAATTCAGAGAACATCAAGTCAGAACTCAAAAGAGTTCGGGGTCTGAATTCAGAGAACACAGAGTCAGAACACAGAAGAGTTCAGAGTCTGAATTCTGAGAACTCGGAACCTGAATTCAGATCATGAAAATAGAATGATCTTTATCTAAGTATTATATGATTCTGAGGTTTTAGATATGAAAACGAATTTTATACTTAGTCAAGATAATGAACAGTGAAAAACATGATAAGGATAAATTTCCTTGGGGAATGAAAATCTTCCTTATAGAAGTAAAACACAGGGTAAAATGAGATTTACCATGAGATAAGCTGTGTTATTTTCAAAACAAGAAGAAAAAGTAAAGTCATAATGATAAATTATTGACTTAACAAACTACCCCATTCATGAAGGAATTGAAACGTCATAAGGAAAACCTTATTGACTCAATCAAAATAAAGATTCATATTTCCAATATGGATGAGTAGGAATAAAATATAATCATAAAATAAAACAATTTCCTATTTTGGAAATAATTTATATCTATATGACATTATTCTTAACCATAATTAACCAATTTTACCTTTTTATTATAACAAAATTTCCAATGGTTACTGTTAATATAGGTGACTAATTAGGATAAAATTATTACCTAATACAAATTATGTTGATTCATAATTTATAGTCTATTTTATCAACACCAATATATGTATGTGATGACATTTAATTTAAAATTAAAATCCTAAATGGGATAAAAATATATTTTTTTTAAAATTGAATTTTGAGTAAAAAATACTTTTATAAGAAATTCAATAATGAAGTTTATTAAAATGAAATTAATTTGAATATTTAAAATACAAGAAAAAAACATAATTTCTAATTTTTTTTGAAGAAATGGATGTTTTTAAATTCTTAAAAAAAAGAAATATGTATTTTAAACTATTCATTAAAAATACCACATTTCAAAAAACTTAAAAAAATATATATTTTAAAGGTAATTTTGAAATGATGATTCTGACTGAACACTAGCAATTTTATTGACTTTGAAAGAAATACTGATACAACAAAATCATCGTGATCGAAAAAAGTGAAAACCCAAAGCATCATTAATCACAAAATTCATCCCCTCATTAGGAATGGAACCTATATTAAGGGAAAAGAAATATTTTGATTGGGTGAAGCTATGGATGCCCAGAAATCTGCCACTTGGTTCCCTTCCCGCCATGTGTGAGTGATCTCAATAAGATTACCCAAAATCTGCTTACACTTTCTGATGACATAAATGCTATTCCACGGAGCCCAACCTGTACCTGATAATTCTTTGAATAGAATTAACAAATCTATTTGCACCACATTAAGAGTGATATCCTTCTTGCCGCACATCTCCAAACCCGTGAGCATAGCCCGTGCTTCAGCCCAGAAAACGTCACTCCTACCATAGAAAGCAGAAAATGCTGCTAAAAACTAAATTATTATTTCCTATTCTTAAAAAAATAAAGTTTCATTATTTATGAACATTATACATAATTTATACTACTTTATAACATATTTATACTAAAAAATTCAACAACCAACTTATAACTGTTATATTTATATAAAAATATGGTGTCTGTTGTTTAAGCTCGGTGTTGTGTGTCTTGTATACTATCGAATATAATAATTCATTGATTATAAAGGTATATTATATTATTAACACACCCTAAAAATCAGTCACACACAAATACCAATAGATATACCACCCTCTAGATCAATTTCTTTTACCCAATAACCCATGCCATTAGTGTTGCAATGGGTTTTAAAATTCTATTTTGTTATTATTTTCTAATGATACTCAAATAATTACACCTATTATCATTATATTAGTGAATCATTTGGATTATTAATATCATTTTCAATTAATTAGATATTTCTTCATTTTTTATTTTTAGTTTCTTTGTCTAGTTATCCTTGAAATTTGATAGTTTAAAACACCATGCTTCTCATGGAAAATGAAAATATTAATAGAATGCTACATTATTAAATTTTAATTATTTAATAGCTTACATAAATATAATTTTTGACATTTCACATGATTATCTATTATTGTTTGATTCCATCATGAATTATTATTTAGATATTATAAATAATATTGACATGATAGGGTTGTTAAAGTTTTATTATATCAATAATTTTTATTGACATATTTAGTAACACCGTATTGAGGATAAATACAATTTTTTATATAATTAGTATATTATGGGTGGTTATATATAATTTTTTTAAACAAAATCCTTCCAAATTAATTTATATTTAAGTAATTTCGTATTCATTATATGTTAGATGGATTTATAGAATGGTTAATTTTGTTATATAGTTCATCTGTATGTTTGAATATAATTGAGACTATGTGAAATAATTTCACAAATCATTCTAAAATCTTTCCATACACCAATATAAAGATAATAATTTTCCCCATACTAATTATAAACCATCTAATTTAAAAAAAATACATATGATTCAGTATTATTTCTTTTTTGATAGATTCACCAGATGGGAATCATGGATACCTAGATAAAATCATCTCTATAAATGAGTGATTGGATCATATTAGGTTTGATATGTACGGATCCATTAGATTTTGTTTGATTTCATATGTTTTTATATAGATAATATCTACACCCAATTGTTTAATGACTCCAATTATTTGAATGGAATTTTCCAGAACAATTCTTATGCATATATGTGTTTGTGTGTGATTGGATTGATATACCATCACATTCAATATTGCGTTGATACTCATTTGGTAGTTTGAATTTTTTTTTTATTCTCATAACATACATGGACTCTTTGGTGGACATAATTCCATTTAAACTATATTTCATGTTTTTATAAATAAAACTATTACTATTGGTGCTATATATATATATATATATTCAAAATGATATTGGTTTTAATATCAATGTAGTAATTATTGGGGTTATGATTACCGAAAGCACTTTTGACATCATATGTTCATATATCTATCCCTTATATTATGTTTTTCATGGATTGAATGTAATTTTATATAATCATTAATATATAATTACTTTTTCAATTTATTTTATTCATTATAGTATAATGTTTTGGGTTTGGAATCAATATTTAATATTATTTTTTTACTTGTTTAGAATCTAGTGTAATTCATTGGGCATCAAAAAAATGTAATAGTCATCTGGATTTCTAGAATGGTATATAGAGAACATATTTTTGTAACCAATTCAGATAAATTACTCTATAAATATTTATCATGACTCGTAGTTCACGATTTTATCCCGTGTTGATTAAGGATTTATTATGGGGAATGTAAAACCACTAATCATAATTTATATTTTTATATTAATAATGGTTAATAAAGTGTGACCTTAAATAAATTTTGGGAGAAAATATAACATTTTTTCTTTGAAAATAGATAAATATTTTTGGTGTTAATTAGTATCCCATAAAATATATAATAATTCTCATTATTACAGAAACACATGTTGGTGTGGCATATCGAAGGACTCATTATACACTAGAGGTTATTATGAATATTTAAGTATTATTCCATGAAAATGATGGGATATATGTTAATAAGACTCCATTAAACATGACCATCATCCACTAATTGTGTTTTTTCATGTGTAACAAGACTCATTGATAGGTATGGAGAAATAGAATATGAAAACATGTTTCAATTTTTTCAATTATTATCAGTATTTTATTTATAACATATTTTAATTTGTATCATCATAAACATTAAATGTATATACATATTTTATATTTTCACATTTACAAATATTTATAATGATTAAGTCAACTAAAATCACCAAAATTCCCAATGATTGTGATATAGTTTCTTATTCATGGTTTCTTCTGTTTTAACATATATTACAATTAACTATCAATCATTTTTAATATCTCTATATACATTGTTGTTAATTATCTCACATGATTTATTTTTACCACTACCTTCAACACCTAATAATCAATATTGTCTATATTTTCTCATCAATCATGTAACCAGTTGTGTTTCTTTTTTTATTGTAATCCTTGGAGTGTTTTTTTGGAAATTATAATTTTTTAGAATCGTTTGATATACTCCAAGGGATTATTTATTGTAATATTTATTTATCGATGAAATGAATGAATTAATTTTTAAGAGATGATTATAAACATTTAAGTAAATTTTTCTCAGTAATTTCTAAATGGGATTGATTTTATTTGTATTCAAAAATATATAGAGTTTGTTAAATTCCATAGTTATAAACACCATTTTAATAAATATTTGTTTTATTTAGTTAATAATATAATATATTATTGAATTAATTTTAAAACATTTATTTAATAAAATTTTATTTGTATTCCCTAAAATGATTTTTATAATTTTTTTGTAATGAAATTCAATATTATTACTAGAATAAAATTTTTTATGTTTGATTTTGAATTGAAATAAATTTTGGTGAACACAATTTTACTTAGAAAATGTAAAAAATAAATAAGTGTGGATTACAATATGATTGTATGTTTTTAGAATCGATTGGTTAATTTATTTTAATATATAATTAATCACTTGAAAAGTAATTTTTATGTGATTATTCAAAATTTAGTCGTATAAATAATTAATTCTATATAATGTAGTTCACTCAGGATAATTTTCTCTAATTTATTTTGAATAGAAAATATGATTTTTTAAAAACCCATTGCATATGTTAATTCCTTTGATGATGTGTATTTTAATTACATGTGAAATAACACTGAATTTTTAAATGATATTTATTTTTGGAATAATTATTGTTATATATTATATATTATTATATATAAAAGAATAAAAATAATCTATTTAAACATTAACCCATTATTAAATATAACCACACTACTCATCTATGAAAAAAATGAAAATTCAAAACATTATAACTTGATAAAAAAATTAAAATTTAAAATCCTAAATAGAAATATATGGTTCCATCCATTATGATAGAATAATATTTACTATAGAAAAATAAATAAAAATATTATAAAACCAATCAAAATCTTATAAAATTAAAATATATATTAATGGGGATAATTTTAGTGAATATTTTGTAAAATAATGAAGTTGTATTTATAGGTTATAAATGGAAATGTGAGCATTGGTATAAGATCATTATATGATCAATGGTCAAATATGATCATTAATAAATATAACTATATTTCAATTTGACCATTGAGATACATACCTACTGGTAAAAAGTTGAGTATTATAATAGTTTTTTATTCATAGAAATGATATGGAATGAAGGATATAAAGTTAAGTAATGATTGCCTCAACCAGTAGAGTCATGTTGTTTGAATCCCTTTTGTCAGAAAATTTGTGGGTGGTAGTTTCACTAGGTTTATCCCATGACCAATTCCATGAAAAATTTGAATTGGTGAAGCTTGGATGAAATTTTCTATAAGAGATGTTCAAGTAGTTTTTATTACCACTCATTTAATGTTAGATGAGCCACACCATGAAACTAACATAATCACACACCATATCCTTAGGGAATATACATGTGTAGTAAGGGGAAAATTATCCAATAAATATTTTCTTAATGTTTCCTTTTCAATTTATTAAATTTTTTAATTCTATAAATTATATTTTAGTAATATTTTCTCTTAAAAAATATATTTTCTGGTTGAGTTGAATTTTATAAATTGATTTTTGCGCCCAAATAAAACTTACTTCATTGAGAAAATACATCCACATTTATAATTAACAAATATATTAGGAAAAATATTTATTTTTTTATAATGGTTTTTAAAATTAATCTATTTAAAAAGAGATCACAAAATAATGTTATAATTTTCAAAAAAATTTAATTAGTTAATTTTTTTGACTATGTGTTAAAAATAAGAATTTTTTAAACAATAAAAAGATTATATTTTAAAGCTAAAATTATAATATTTAGAAAAATATTTTTAGAAAATAAATATTACACCTGAAATCATCCAGTAAATATTTAGCTAGGTTTATTATTCTAGAAGTTTATAAAATAAATTATTTTGCAATAAATATCAAAAAAATACAGGTTTAGGGTCTTTAGTGTGTTTTGTGACTCCATATTTATGTAATAATTATATAATAATTAATTAACCACAATCCATGAGAAAAAATATTTTTTTTATTAATAATAATTATTTCAATATCTTTTAATCAATTTCAAAACCTATAAATGACTATCCAAAGTCTAGAATAAAAAAGTTGATTTTAAAAAATTATTTTTTCGGAAAATATAATTTCATAATACCCAATATGTAATAAACATGGTTTTTTTTCATGTGTATAAATATATTATATAATGATTTTAAAATTTCCAGAACCATGAGAATTAACCTTGGCCATGTCAATGAATCTTCATTTTCCACATTCTTGATTTATATGACCTAAATTGATAAGTAATTAAATAATTCCTCTACTTTTTCAATAAATTCCAACCAATTTCACCTTTTAACTTCACTTATAATCTAGAATCCATCTTGTTAGAGGGAATATTCCTCCCAATGATCCCCCCATTCATTACTTAATACCCTAATTGTAAGGACATGGGCTTATTACATTACATATTCTTAAATTTTAGTCAAGAAATAAATTCCTTTCAAATTTATTATCTTTTTAATATTAGTGTTTTAAATAATTTCGATATAATACATACATAACATTACACATTCATTTGTATAAGATACACATAAAGAGTTTCAATTTCTTCCAAAATATAATACTTTTCAAATAAAAAATGATTTCCTTGAAAAATATTCAAAACATTGAACAAGGATTCCATCTATGTCTACCATAACCATATAACCTGTGGAAATAATTTAAAACTTGGCATGAGAACAAAAATATCAGTATGGGATATAAATAGAAGAAAATAAAACATTAGTCCCTGAATAATTGTAAACGCGTGAAATAATTTTCAAAAAAACATACTTGTAACCCATGTATACTTATTTTCTGAAACATCAGATTACCACATTAAATAATGAACATAAATAGAACCATAATGGTATCTTTGTTATTTCATACATAATATTTTAACCCTCTCAGCTACCTTATAATTTTAACCCCCACAACTGTAACACCCCGAGATTTTATGAAAAATATTCTTTTTAATTTTATTGATGTCTTGTGTTGTACGCTACAACAAAGGAGTCTTGCACAACATGCAACCCTAACTTGGCTGAATTTCACGCAAACACAACCTTCCTCCATAACGTGTGTTGTATGCAATACCGAGTTTCACTAAACAATGATATGCTATTAAAATATTATTAAAACTAGTTGTTATGAATAGTAATAACCACTTTTTGAAATTTTGTAAATTTCATCTTTCAAAATGGACTTCATTTTTGGATTTGGAATATCGAAATTACCCCAGGGTGAAATTTGGGTATTTTTCTGAAAACATTCAATTTTTGATGAATAGTGAAAACACTAGGTTACTATTTAAAAACTGACTTTTTATTTAAATAATTATTTATTCAATTTAAATTTATTTTTGGTAAAAATTGACCCATAATACCTATATAAGTTTAATGTAATTCATTAGAGTAATTTTATAATAATTTTAGATATATATAAAATTTTATTGAACTTTTGACCTTCTTTAACCCACCTACTAGAAGAATTTCCAAATTCACATAAACCATAATTTTACCGCTTCTTGTGAGTGGAATTTAAAAAAAATAGAGACACGGTTGATGTCGGTAAGTAAAATGTGGTTCAATGAGATGAAAATAATTTTTCGGTGAATAGTAACTTTTTACTTTTTTTTTTACCACGGTTAAAAGTAAATAAGGTAATTAAGGGTAAAAATGATATTATTATTACCCTAACACATGTAATAATTCTATTGGATAAGTGTAATTCTACCCAAAACAACCTTAGGAATAAAATATTACCATTTAGGCCCACATGGATTAGATTAGGACATTTATTATTAATTTATTTAAAGAAGGGTTAAAATAGTTAAAATCAATGTTTAATAAGTAAATCATTTTTAATATAGGGTTATACATAAGATAAATTCGAATATAAATATTAATTAGAAAGATAATACTATTTCCTACATATTGGTATTTAATTTTTAATTTTTAGACTTTAAATAATTTAATTTATTTACGACACAAAGATGATGCAGTAATTATCTTATTAATGAAATATTGACATAATTGATGTTATAAATACCCAAATAAATTTAATTTGAGACTTTTTATGAATTCCACTAATTTTATAGGTTACTATGACATGTTAGTATTGATTTAATTAACTTTTTTCGAACTAATCATTCTGTTATAATTTTTTCAAAAATAAATTACTAAATAGTGTCAAAATTGACATAAAATAGTTTTTAAAACAAATATTATATTATTAATTGTTATTTTATTACTAAAAATATAAGGTTCTTCCAAATGAATTAGATAAGGTTATATATATATTAATAATAAACAACTTGGGTTACATTTGGCTTGTTATATTAAGTTTATTAACCTTATAGTGTAAGAACACAAAAAGACATGGTAAAAGTAAAATTATCTAACTTAAAGTTAAATCTAAATGATAAGGTTAAAATAGTAAACTAAACTCTTCCAAATTATATTGGATGAGAGTATTTTGACCCATACCCACCTTAGCTTTAAAATAAATCAATTTGGAGCTATTTAAAACCGAATATGGCTTTATAATAAAATAATATTTTATGTTTTTCCAAAGGAGCCCCTCTCCTCCCTTATAAAAGGGCACCTCCTCCCTCTCTTACTCACACCACTTTGAGCCTTCATGCTCGGCAAAACCCAGACAATTTCTCCTCTCCACTTCCCTAGAAACATCCGAGAGGTCCTGGTCTTCTTCAAAGACCAATTTTGGTGCCCTAAGAGGACGTCTCAAAGAGGCGCTTCAAAGAAGAGTTAATGTCCGTTACCGATTCTATCAACATTATTTCTTCTTCCACTTCTTCTTATTTAGTGGTTTAATTATGAATTAATAACATCAGTATCACTCATATACTGATATGTTATGAAACAAACCTATTTCTCCATCTATCCATCCTACGGAAAATGAAATCACTGCGCGTGCGTACGTACGAAATACCGTCTCCACGCCGTGGTGTAATCTATTCTCCACCACCACCTTACTTGGATGGGTATAATGGTGTAAATAATAACTATATACGATTATTGTAAAGTGATATTGATTCTTAAATAGTATAAATACACTCAAATACAATTCCACGATCATGGGAATGATATCATCGCTCATACGTACGTACGGACTACCGTCTCCACGACGCGATGAGATTCATTCTCCATGTCAACCATAAATGAATGATTATAAATTATATATAATAAGTAATCATGAAATATGTGACATAATAATGATACTGAATTTATTTTTATATATATGTATGTCATCTACTTAATTTCATTCAATTCAATAAGGAAACGAAAACAACGTTCATGCGTACGTACGGCCTACCGTCTCCATGAACGGTGTATTTCATTTCATTTATTCGATCTATCATATATATATGTATATAATAAAATATATATTATATGTTAATAATGTTTTACATTTTGGAATTAAGTAAATCAGGATATATGTAATAATATCAAGAAGAACAAGTCTAAACACGTATGATAACTAAAACGATATAACCCAAAACACTGCTTTAACATGGAACTTACAAAAGAACGGGTAATATAAAGTCATAAGTGGACCATATATGATATCATAACAATTAATATGATTCTGTAATAAGTCAATTACATTATTTAAATCATTATAAAGGAGTTTTGGAAATGTATGAAGCATATCAAACCTAAGGTAATGGAAATATCATAATCTCATTTTTATCCGAGATTGTTTATACATTGGAATTTACTGAGGTGTATTTTATCATACACATCCATGTTTCGTCAATACATTATTTCCATCCACCTACAATTGTTTAAATCCAATTTTACCCTTCGGTGAGTTTTTAGTAAAAGATATGAAATGAATCTTTTGTCATTTTTCGTACGAGGTACTTTTTGACTTTTCCGACAAAAGTACGAGAAGAATGTTTTTTTAACTTATACGACATGAATGGATTTTTAAAACATTATTTTCAAGAAGCTTCCTTTACAAGTTTTCAAGTTTATTTTTAATCAACTTCTTTTAGTTTAGAATTGTATGACATGTTAAGAAAGGAAAAGTGTTTTTGAAGTAGAACAGATATTTTCCTCAAGAATGGAGTTCAAGTGTTTTATCAAAATTATTTTCCATCTAAGATAATATAGGGTTCTTTTTATATCCCTATTATTACATTGATTTGATTATGTTGTGATGGAATTATTTTTATAAATTCCCTTCTCTTATATGAATTGTTTTATGAAGTCACGATGTTTAAGAATCCCATTTTTATTACATGGGTTATGCAATGATGTATGATTTTATGATTTTGTGGAACACATAAGAATGGTATCATTATGAGATGAGTGGGACCTACATCTGCCTCCAATGCATTGGGTAAATATTTTATATCTAATGAGATAGGCATGGCTGGAACAGTATGTTAATCCGGTTCAGTGTTACAGGACTGAAACGAGGAGTGAACTCGATTCAGAAAGGAACTTTGTCCACTAAGATGGTCTTGATAGCAATGGCTTGGATACTATGGAAATCATAACTTGTGCTGAATGGTTTCCACAATTAAATGTTTTATTCCCATTATATTTTATCACGGTTGATGATCTATTATGATATATGCCTTACGTACTTCCACAATTTATGTCTTTGCTCAAGATTTTGATGTCTAAATTTCATGTTCAGGTTTTTTGCTTCCAAATGTTTATTGATTGTTTTATGTTATCTATGTTTTCCCTTACTGAGCATTTGAGCTCACCCTTTTTATGTTTTATTTTCCCTAGGAAATAAAGAAATTGTTTAGGGAAGGAAACAAAAAGGGGAAGATCGTTATGGGAGTTATTGAAGATATTTCAACATGATTAGAAGTTTATATTCCGAGTTTCCAAAGACACTAAACTATTACAATCCTTGTGTGTATTTTTTTGTTATGTATTAAGTATTCCACAAAAGTAATGTAATTTCCATGTACATCATGCTTTGGGTCTCTATAGTTGGTATTAGAGGAAAGGTTTAGTCAACCTTTGGAAACTAGAATGCGAAAACGATAGTGTGATCCCTAGAGATATTTCTAAGGTATGTCTAGGGATGTCCCTAAGGATAAGTATACGTATAGGATATAGTCCTAGAACTATTGTAACAATATTATAATTTAACCTAATATTTTATATATTGATGGTACTCCCCCTTTATTATGTTGTTTTCCCTAGCATGATTTTTTCCTCTCACACTATTCTTTTTGGGTTTTAGACGATGGTTGGAACCCGAAGGAACCGTGTTGATCAATGTAATGGACAATGCAATGATTGTCCTCCTGAACAAACCAATGTTATGGGAGATGGAGTAAAAAAATATTATTTCTATACATACACAAGCTATGAATCATTTTGGACTTACAAATGAGAAGAGAAGGGAACAGTGTTCTATTGAGTCCTTCATGAGGCAACGTCCACATTCTTTCAGTGGGTCTTCCGATCCACTGGTTGCTGAACAATGGACCAGTACCACGAAAAAGATATTTTCAGTTCTTCAATGTTCTGAACATGATAAATTCATCTTAGTAGTATATCATTTGGAAGGTGAATCTGATCAATGGTGGAATCTTATTAAGAATACAAGTCCAAGTGATGAAATTGAGTCCATGGAATGGGATGAGTTCAAGAAATTATTTTTCAGTAAGTACTTACCTCGTATTCTTTGAACAATGATAGAGAAGTAGTTTCATGAACTAAAGAAAAAGGATGATGAATCTGTTGGTATATACAAAGTGAATTTTACAAGGCTTGCAAGTTATGCATCTGGCTTTATCATCCAACCTGAAAGTAATGTTGATCGATTCTTTAGTGGCTTAAAACCAAATCTTCGAAGGTCATTAGCTATAAGAGACTTTAGTAGCTATGAAAAAATTGTGCATTGTGCTATTAAGGTAGAAATGGAATTTGGTGTTACATATCCATCTCATGGTTTTGACAAGAAACAAAAGATGGAGTTCAAGGAGAAATCTCAGAATAATGGTGAAAAGAAGATGAATGTTTCCTTATGCTCAATGTATGGAAAGAAGCATGGTGGATATTGTCTTAAAGGGATTAGAAAATGTTTTAAGTGTGTAAAAGAAGGTCATTGAGCAGCTGAGTGTTGAAGTAATGGAAAAAGGGTTGCTAATGGTGTGAATAAAGAAAAGACTGCAGAGAACGCACCACCAACACTTCAATGCTTCAAGTTCAATGAAATGGGGCATTATGCTAATCAATTCCCTAATCCAAGGGTTAATGATGATCGACATGAGAAACCACTTAAGGCAAAGGACAAAGGGAAGTCACATGCGATCACTATTAGTGATGTTGAATATGACAACGATGTGGTGGAATGATTAAGTGTTTATGTAATGGAATTCCAAAATAATGTTGTGTATTGTATCATGGAATATTGGAATATTTATGTATTAGAATATTGTGGTTTTCACTAATTTTATGGTACCGGTAACCATGGAAAGTGATTGAGATATTTTTGGAAAGAAGATGATATTCGCATAATGAAGGGATAACGAGAAAATGAAATGTTTGGCAGTATTCATGAGCTCATGACTGATAAAAGGAAATAGTTATATCATGGTTTGAGTATATAGAATTTTGCGTTTTTGGTATGTGGAAAGAGTTAACTATTGACAACACTCATGTTTTCACTATGATTCAATGGGTATTAATTTTTCAAGAGAATACATGATTAAGGCCTTCGAATATTTGGAATGTGACCAACATGACATATCTTATTATGTATGGGGAACAATGATGGTATTAACATGCTTGTTATATGAAATCTCTGGTAATCATTTTCACTAAATTATGAGAGTGGACTGTACTATTATGGATAAGTCTAAAGATTGGAATGGATTATGTTGGACATAAGTTAGTATTGTTCAAGGATATAAGTTTTTTCGATATTATTGATGGGATGTTATAGAAATGTATTTTTTGAAAAAAGGACAACATGCAGGATGGGTGATAGCCCATCGCGTCGGACAAGGCTATGGGAATTGAACCCACAACCGAAGTGCAACTGACCTTTATCACCTACCACTGGCCTACAAAAAGTCCCTGGTTATTAGAAACTAGTTTTATTTTATTAAGCGGTATGATATATGAAGTATAAGTTCATTTTTGGAACCATATACGATTAATCAAACCATAAGAGGAACTTATAACTTTTTCTAACCTTTTTTATGACACAAATGGAATGACCCATCATTCTATCACATGATCTGCTAACACATCACAAATAACAAATTCAACTTCATTTCATTAAGGGATGAAGTGGAAATTGTTCAATTCACAAACAACAGTGAAATTGTACCAAAATCATGTAAGTATTTATTTTAATTCATCAACTTTAGGGAAATGATCTTGAAAACCAAAAATGTTGTCCTAGTTCCCTTATATCCGATGAATCAGATGGTACCTTAGATCATCACAAATCTATGGCTTTGTGATTGTTGGATTTTTCATAGCCATGTTCTCTACCAATCTCCATCAGAACATGATGGTTAGGTTTCTCTTCCATATCCATATTTTCCCCTATGTTCACCTATGTGGAAATACAGTGATTAGTTAATTTTGGAAACCATTATGTTTCATACATTAGTTTTTAAATATTGGTTTTCATATTCCTTTTTACGATGTGGGTTTCTATTAAAGAAACTTTTGAGTAGTAAACCATTTATAACCTCGACGAATTTCGAGGGAGAAATTCATTTTAAGGGGGGTAGAATGTAACACCCCAAGATTTTTTGAAAAATATTGTTTTTAATTTTATTGATGTCTTGTGTTGTACGCTACAACAATGTAGTCTTGCACAACACGCAACCCTAACTTGGCTGCATTACACGCAATCACGACCTTCCTCGAGAGCGTGTGTTGTACGCAATACCGAGTTTTACTAAACAATGATATGCTATTAAAATATTATTAAAAATAGCCGTTATGAATAGGAATAACCACTTTTTGAAATTTTGTAAATTTCATCATTCAAAATGGACTTCATTTTTGGATTCAGAATATCGAAATTAGCCTAGGGTGAAATTTTGGTATTTTTCTGAAAACTTTCAATTTTTGATGAATATAGAAAACACTAGGTTACTATTTAAAAACCGACTTTTTCTTTAAATAATTATTTATTCCTTTTAAATTAATTTTAGGTCAAAATTGACACATAATACCTATATAATTTTAATGTAATTCACTAGAGTCATTTTACAAAAATTTTAGATATATAAAATTTTTATTGAACTTTTGACCGTCTTTTACCCACCTCCTAGGAGAATTACCAAATTCACATAAAACATAATTTTACCGCTTCTGTGAGTGGAATTTCAAAAATCTGAGAGACACGGTTGATGTCCGTAAGAAAAATGTGGTTCAATGAGATGAAAATAATTTTTGGTGAATAGTAACTTTTTACTTTTTTTTACCACGGTTAAAAGTAAATAAGGTAATTAAGGGTAAAAATGATATTATTATTACCCTAACACATGTCCTAATTCTATTGGATAAGTGTAATTCGACCAAAAAAAACCTTAGGAATAAAATATGACCATTTAGGCCCACTTGGATTAGATTAGGACATTTATTATTAATTTATTTAAAGAAGGGTTAAAATAGTTAAAATCAATGTTTAATAAGTAAATCATTTTTAATATAGGGTTATACGAAAGATAAATTCGACTATAAATATTAATTAGAAAGATAATACTATTTCCTACATATTGGTATTTTATTTTTAATTTTTAGACTGTAACTAATTTAATTTATTTATAACACAACGATGATGCAGTAATTATATTATTAATGAAATATTGACATAATTGATGTTATAAATACCCAAATAAATGTAATTTGAGACTTTTTATAAATTAAAATAATTTTCTATATTAATATGACATGTTAGTATTGATTTAATTAACTTTTTTTGAACTAATATTTCTGTTATTATTTTTAAAAAAATCAATTACCAAATAGTGTCAAGATTGACATAAAATAGTTTTTAAAACAAATATTATATTATTAATTGTTTTTTTTATTCCTAAAAATCCAAGGTTCGGCCAAATGACTTATATAAGGTTATATATGTTAATAATATACAACTCGGGGTTCGTTTGGCTTGTTATAGTAAGATTATTAACCTTATAGTGTAAGAAAACAAGGAGACACGGTAAAAGAAAAATTATTTAACTTAAAGTAAAATCTAAATGATAAGGTTAAAATAGAAACCTAAACTTGTATAAATTCTATTGGATGAGATTATTTAGACTAAGCACCACCTTAGATTCTAAATAACTCAATTTGGAGCTATTAAAAACCGAATATGACTTTATAATAAAATAATATTTTTAGTTATTCCAAAGGTGCCCCTCTCCTCCCTTATAAAAGGGCACCTCCTCCCTCTCTTCCTCACACCACTTTGAGCCTTCAAGCTCGGCCAACCCATGAAAAATTATCTTCTCCACTTCCCTAGAAGCATCCTAGAGGTCCTGGTATTCTTCAAAGACCAATTTTGGTGCCCTAAGAGGACGTCTCAAAGAGGCGCTTCAATGAAGAGGTAATGTCTGTTACCGATTCTTTCAACATTATTTCATCTTCCACTTCTTCTTCTTTAGTTGATTAATTATGAAGTAATAACATCAGTATCACTCATATACTAATATGTTATTAAACAACCCTATTTCACAATCTATCCATCCTACGGAAAATGAAATCACCGCGCGTGCGTACGTACGAAATACCGTCTCCACGCCGTGGTGTAATCTATTTTCCACCACCACCTTACTTGGATGGGTATAATGGTGTAAATAATAACTATATATGATTATTTTAAAGTGATATTGATTCTGAAATATTATACATACACTCCAATAAAATTCCATGATCATGGGAATGATATCATCGCTCGTGCGTACGTACGGACTACCGTCTCCACGACGTGATGAGATTAATTCTCCATGTTAACCATTAATGAATGATTATAAAGTATATATAATAAGTAATCCTGAAATATATGAAATAATAATGATACTGAATTTATGGGTATATATATGTATGTCATCAACTTAATTTCATTCAATTCAATAAGGAAACAAAAATAGCGTTCATGCATACGTACGACCTACCGTCTCCATGAACAGTGTATTTCATGTCATTTAATCGATCTATCATATATATATATATGTATATAATGAAATATATATTATATTTAAATTATGTTTTACTTTCTAGAATTAAGTAAATCAGGATATAAGTAATAATATAAAGAACAACAAGTCCAAAAATGTACGATAAATAAAACGATTTAACCCAAAACACTACTTTAACATGGAAATTACAAAAGAACGGGTAATATAAAGTCATAAGTGAACCAAATATGAAATCATAACAATGAATATGATTCTGTAATAAGTCAATGACATTATTTAAATCATTATACAAGAGGTTCAGAAATGTATGAAGCATATCAGACCTAAGGTTAGGGAAATATCACAATCTCATTTTTATCCGAGATTGTTTATACTTTGGAATTTACTGGGGTGTATTTTATCATCCACATCCATGATTACTCAATAGATTATTTCCATCCACCTACAATTGTTTAAATCCAATTTTACCCTTCGGTGAGTTTTTAGTAAAATATATGAAAGGAATATTTTGTCATTTTTCGTACGAGGTACTTTTTGACTTTTCCGACAAAAGTACGAGAAGAATGTTTTTTTAACTTATACGACATGAATGGATTTTTAAAACATTATTTACAAGAAGATTCCGTTACAAGTTTTCAAGTTTATTTTTAATCAACTTATTTTAGTTTAGAATTTTATTACATGTTAAGAAAGGAAAAGAGTTTTTGAAGTAGAAAGGATATTTTCCTCAAGAATGGAGTTCAAGTGTTTTAACAAAATTATTTTCCATCTAAGATAATATAGTGTTCTGTTTATATCCCTATAATTTCATTGATTTGATTATTTTGTTATGGAATTATTTTTATGAATTCATTTATCTTATATGAATTGTTTTATGATGTCACGAGGTTTAAGAATCCCATTTTTATTACATGGGTTATGCAATGATGTATGATTTTATGATTTTATGGCACACATAAGAATGGTATCATTATGAGATGGGTGGGACCTATATCTCCCTCCAATGCATTGGGTAAAGATTTTATATCTCATGAGATAGACATGGCTGGAACGGTAAGTTAATTCGGTTCAGTGTTATAGGATTGAAACGAGGAGTAAACTCAATTCAGAAAGGGACTTTGTCCACTAAGATGGTCTTGGCAGCAATGCCTTGGCTTCTATGGAAATCATTACATGTTCTGAATGGTTTCCACAATTACTTGTTTTATTCCCATTATATTTTATCACGGTTGATGTTCTATTATGATATATGCCTTACGTACTTCCACGATTTATGTCTTTGCTCAAGATTTTGATGTTTAAATTTCATGTTGAAGTTTTTGCTTCCAAATGTTTATAGATTGTTTTATGTTATCTATGTTTACCCTTACTGAGCATTTGAGCTCACCCTTTTTATGTTTTATTTTCCCCAGGAAATAAAAAAAGTTTTCAGGTAAGGAAACTAAAAGAGGAAGATCGTTATAGGAGTTTTTGAAGATATTTCAACATGATTTGAAGTTTATATTCCGAGTTTCCAAAGACACTAAACTATTACGGTCCTTGTGTGTCTTTTTTTTTATGTATTAAGTATTCTGGAAATGTAATGTAATGTCCATGTACGTCATGCTTTGAGTCTCTACAACAGCTAACATATAATTTTTGTTACCATTGACGTTACATTTAGAGTATCCATATGGGAAAACTCAAACATATACATACCCAATGAATTATAGGAAAATATAGGTCCCACCCTTCATAATATACAATTTCCAAGAACCATAACATAATATTATAACATGAATAATTGCATAAAAACATTTATTTTGAATATTGTAAAGAAATTTACAAGAGGATTTAAAAACAAAATCGGCTTAAAAAATTCATATATTTGAAGTGAGACATAACAGAGTGGTTATAATATGTATATACACTGTAAATAAACATAATTGAAAATAATATTAAAAAATCATCACACAAACAATTTTAATACCACATAAAATAATGAAGTAGAATGTTAATTCAAAGAATGGAAATCAGGTTAAGAATTCCATTACCTTGGGTTTCTATTACTAGAAACACTTTTAAAAATTAAATATAATAGTTAAAGTATGGTTATTTATATCTTTTAAAAACATGTTCATGTTTATAAAATCTTATATGATCATTTTATAACATCATTTCACTCTTTAATTGATTGTATTTTATTCCTTTCATTGTTTCGGGTGCATTCTTTACATGATTTCCATGGATAGTTTGTGTTGGATTTATTTCCATATAGAAATATAATTACATAAGTGAAATTAAATGGTATTAATATGATTTGGTTCATATATACTGATACCATAAATTATTTTTTTATCATATACGATGATGAATCTTTATAGAAAACATTATGGATATTTGATTATAAATTTTTTTTTGGTTCCTATATAATAAGGTACTTGATTCATTAAATAATTTAATTTCATGTCTATAAGTTCATTAAATAAAATTAAACAGGTTAAAAAATAAAATTTAAATTCTGATTCAACTATTAAAATGCTTTTATGATCATATTTTAAAGAATTAATGGAAATAGGGAACACATCATCCATGATTTTGGTAAATTTTTACATCGTGGTTAGTGTTTTTTAATTTAGAACAAAAAAGTATCAAAGAGGAAGGAAGATGATTAATATTTTACATTAACATGGTAACAAACAGAATATACATGATTCTTGAGATTTCAAACCTCCTAGGAATGTATAGGGATAGAGAGTATAAGAAAATAAGGAATTGAAAAGAAAACACATGAAAAAGGAAGAGGATTCTTACCTCTTGATCTCTTCTCCTTGAGATCCTCCTTAGGGCCTTTGATTTTTTTCTTTTGGTGAGACCATAAGATCTAGGATGTGGGGAAGATCCTTGGGGATGTAATTTGGCCAATATTAGATAATTCTCATGGATTGAGTGGTGTGAGTGGAAGAGGGGAATGAGGGAGGTATTTATAGTGGAGGAGATGAGGGATTTTACATTATTTTAATCTTAATATTAATATTTTTGTGAATGAAAATGAATATTTTTGATATATGTTACCAACAATATTAAATAAGTAATTTTTGTTCGAAACATGTTTGATTAAATTAATTATTATTTCATAAATTATATATTTAACTAATAATTTTAATTTACGGTAATTAATCATATTTCACTATTCAAAAAAGAATTCAAGAATTTCAGAAAAATTGCCACAATTCACCCTAAATATTTAATTATCTATATAATTCAAAAATGAAATCCATTTCTGAAATATAATGTCTTAAATATTATTAATTTATTTTCAATATAAAATCATAATTTATTAAAAAATAACAAGTTTAAATCTATAACAAATTTTTTCAACAGCTTGAAGAATTAATCAACATGTCTTTATTTTAAAGCCTTAAGAAAATAATATAAAAATACAATTTACTATTCATTTGGGTCATATTACGTTAAATATTAATTTTCATAAGGGTATGTTAGTATTCACCAAGAAATCATGTTGGTTCCATCAGACTCTAAGTATCTTTCTGGTCGTAATTGTATATGACAATTTTTTGATATTCAAATCATAAAAGCTAAAAATTATGTTTAATGTATAGTTATAACTATCTTCTAAAAAAATGTTTCATAAATTTTAATTTTTTTAAATCATGTGTTGTTATATTATCCCCACCTTCTAGAAATTAAACCCTCACAATGTTTTTTTACTTATTAAACAATTCATGGTACCTTTCCCCCATAGCATTTATAGATTCCCATGTTTATTCTTCAACCATGTGGTTTCAATAAAAAACCATTATCTAGAGGATTACCTTATTCCCCAATACTTATTCCCTTAAATAAAAAATATGAACTAGTTTTCTTCATAATAAATGTTATCCTTCAGCTTAACTACTTCAGTGATCAAAACATTAGATTAATCTAGCACATACTTTTTCAAAATTGAAACATGAAAAAAATTGTCTACCTAAGATAAACATAGAGTAAAAGATACTCGGTAGGTGACTGGTCCAACCTTCTCTATTATTTCATAAGGTCCAATGAATCATGGAGTTAGCATTCCTTTCTTACCAAAACACATAACACTTTTCTATAGAGATATTCTATGAAAAACATGATCACCAACCTCAAAAGAAAATTATTTCCTCATGTTGTCTACCAAATTTTTTTGCATACTTTAAGCTGTCCTCATTTGTTGTTGGATCATATTCACTTTCTCAACCACTTCCTCTACTAATTAGGTTCCCATCAACTACCTTTCCCCGACTTCATCCTAAAAAGCTGGAGTTCTACCATAATTCCCATGCAATACCTTAAAAGGTGAAATATTTATACTAGAATGTATACTGTTATTATAAGATAACGCAACTAATAAAATATGTTGATCCCAGCTTCCCTGGTAGTCCATTGAACAAGATCGAAGCATATCATCCAAATTCAAAAGTGTTCGTTTTGAATGCCCGTCTTATTGTGGATGAAAATATGTACAGAAATATAATTCTGTGAACAATGAGTTCTGAATACCCTTTCAAAAGATTTAAGTGAATCTTGTATCCTGATCAGATAATATAGAAAGAGGAACTCCATGTAACCTAACAATCCCTTTGAGTTACAGTTGAGAAAGCTAATAAAAAGACATTGTATCTTGAATAGAATGAAAATGTGCAGATTTTTTCATCCAATCAACATTTACACTAATCACCTTGTTACCTTGATATGACTTAGGTAGTTCCACCACAAATTCAATGGATACATTATCCCATTTTCAATATAGCACTAGAAAAGGATAAAGAATACCCTTTAGAAATGGTCTATCTTCTTTAACCTGTTGACATGTCAATCATTTCATGGTGAAATCTAAACTATCTTATAACATTCCATCCAACCAATAATACTCTTGAAGGTCTCTATACATCTTATTACTACCATGATGAAATGAAAATGGTGAACTATAAGCTTTACACAAAAAATCATTCTTCAATTAGGAATCACAAGGCACACACAACATTTTACCAAATATTAAAACACATTCTTTATTATAGTTAAATTTTGGAAACTTTCCCATTTTAAACTATTATACCTTTTTCTATAGCTCGTGATCTTCCTTTTATGCATTCTTAATTCTGTCTGATAATAATGAATGCATTATATCCTAAAACAAAGTAGAGGTATTTCTTACACCAACAACTTCTATGCCAAAATTAATCAAATCTTTAATCAAGGGATCATGTTATAGGCGTAACATGGTTAATGATGCATGGTGTTTTATAAGGAAGGAATCCACCACTTAGTGTAATATTCTCCGATGGTAATTGATCGTGAAATCAAAATCCTTTATTAGTTAAATCCATCTTTTCTACCTTATGTTTAATTCCTTTATAGTGAATATATACTTCAGACATTTCTAGTTAGTTTATATTTGACATTTGGATCTATATAAATTATGCCTCTAAATTTCCGGAGTAAAAAACAACAAATTCCAATTCCAAATCATATGTGGGATAGTTTAAATCTCAATGATTGAGTTCTCTCGAAGCAGAATAAAATACCAAATCATTCAACATTAGAACACAACCAAGTCCCTTAAATGATAAATCATTATAGATGATATACACACCATTTTGGGAAAGCAAGGCCAAAGCTAGAGTATTCACCTATCTCTTCTTCAGTTCTTGAAAACAAACATCACATTCAACTGACCAAATAAATTAATCCCTTTTTGTGTTAACATAATTAACAGGCCAAATAATCGTGAAAAGTTTTTAACTAACCGCTAGTAATAACCCACTAATCCAATAAAACTACAAATCTCTATAACATTTTTAGGTCTATTCCATTCATAAAATAATTTTTTTAAAAGGATCAACTGTTAATCCATCATTATTAATAACTTACCCAATAAAAGAAATTTTTTCCGTAAAAAAATAACAGTTGCTGAATTTTCCATACAGTTTATTTTCCATTATGGTTTTCTAAAAATCCATTATATGTTTTTTATACTTATATTTATTCTAATAAAATACTATAATTTCATCAATAAACACTACCAAAATGCTATCCAATAACTCATGATATATTATATTCATAAAATCTGTAAATACACAAGGTACACTAGTTAACCCAAGGAAAAAACAACAAATTCATAATTCGCATATCTAGTAAAAAAAGTTGTTTTTGGGATGTCATCCTATTTCACCTTCAACCAATACTATCCAGATCTCATGGAAATATTGTAAAAGTACTATGCTTTATGGATTTGTTCAAACAAGTCAACTATATGAGGAAAATAATACTTGTTTTTAAGTGAAGTTATTAAAGGCATAATAATCAATGTAATGTCTCATGGAACTATCTTTATTTTTAATAATCAAAATAGGATCACCCAATGACGATGTGATAGGATGAATGAAGAATTTATCAAAAAACTCCTACAACTTATTTTTCAATTCAATAAGTTCCATTTTATCCATTCGATATGGGGGTTTTAAAATTGGCTTAGAATCAAGAACTAAGTTAATTGTGAATATGACTTCCCAATCAAATATGAAATTGTGTAACTCATCAGAAAAGATTTTAAGGTATTTATTTACCACTATAACATCATTTATCTGTATAGATCCCTTATTTTTAACAATATTGGAAAGATAAAATTTATTTTTTTCTTTGAATATATTATCATCTTCCTAATAGGTTATCAATTATACAGTTTCATTCTTGTATACAAAAAGAAACTATTTTTGAAAAACAACTTCATTACCTCTAAAGTCAATAATATCATGATAAATAGAAATCCAATCAATTCCTAGAATGACATCAAACTATACTAATAATAAACAACAAGGATTGCAGGTAAATTCATTCCACACATCATAATAGAAATATTCTTATCATTCATATTTTATATAATGCCCCCCCCCCCGCCCCCGTGTTTTAACAATAAATTATGGTATCAGTTTTTGATGTGATGTTTAGAATTTACCAGAAAATTCTTCAGAAATGAAGGAATCTATAGACCGTGAATCAAAATACACAGTAGAAAAATATTACTAAACAAACAAGGTACTTCATAAAAATTCATTGGATGACCCAAAGTCTGGTGACATAGTAACAAATGATCTCACTAACCCTTATTCTTATAGTATGAGTTATTTTCATCATTCATATATCTACTTAGAAAGGAATTTGGATAATGGCCTATCTCACTAAATTTAAAACACTTTCTAGATTAATTATAATGTTTTTTCTTAGGATAATCTTCATTAAAATCCCAGCCATATGTCCACATTTACCACATAGAAAACTCTTCCCAGTTTTGGTAATTCATTACCAGGGGTACATCTTCTAGAATTTTCTCAAACTAGAAAATAGAATTTCTTACCATTAGATTTATTTATTTGATTATTACCCATCACTTTCCATATGGAACTATTCATATCTTTGTTTTCGAAGTGAATGCGATCATCATCAAACTAAATCTCTACCCCCTTCACACATTAGAATATTTTCTCATATAATTTGAATTCAAGGGAGGCCAATGCCTTTTGATACCTTGGTTTTATTCCTGCGTAAGAGTAGTTGATTTTCCTATAAATATCCAAAAGAAGATTTGAGAATATCTCTCTAGTCAGGTGAATGTTATTTGATACACCACCACTTAATATTCCTCCTTTTTATTCAATCCAAGGAATTGCTTCTCCATCCTATGTATCACCCCCATATGAAAATCTTTTTCTAGGAAAATAATATTAAATTCATCCCACTCAAAGGCATAAATATCATTTCCATATCTAATATTTTTGACAATTAACCACTATTGATGAGATTCAACTTCAAAATGATAAATGGAAGGACTTACCTTTTGATTATCTAAACATCCCATAACATTGAATATATTTTCATGGGATTTAATCCATCATTCATCCGCTACTGGGTCAGAAGATCCTTTGAAAGGAGGAGTGTGTTGTCTCATAAAATGAAACACTATCATTGTGTTCTTTTGTAGTACCTATGGTTATTTCCTTTAATGTATTCCACCACCATTGATAACCTACATTAGCTAGGCCATTACTATCACACACTACTCAGTTCTAACCCCTACCATTCTGGGTTTCATATTTGGAAGGATATCACTTGGTCGGTGACTATCTTCTCCATCTTCCCTTTTTCTTCTGTGGAACACCATTATAAATAAACATATATTAGTCAAATACACATGTTAATATTTAAATTCTATATCATTTAAATGTAACCATAAAATAAAAACAATTTATGGTATTATAATAACTTCATCCTAACCCCAACAGTTATCTAAATCATTTTCTAATACCAATTATAAGGTCCCAACCATATTACATTACATAATCTTGAATTTTAGTAAATAAAACACTTCATTTAAAATTGAGGATATTTTTTTGTTTATAGTTTTAGGGAATTGAGATAAAATATATAAATAATATTTCACATTCATATAGAGACGATACCACATAACCAATATCAATTTCTTCCAAAATATAATACATTTCAAATAAAAAAGTATTTCTTTGAAAATTCATCATAACCTTTAACTTGGCTTCCATATTTTTTATAAACAACCTTATAACCTATGAAAATAATTTAGAAACATGGGATTATTAAAAAATATCATTAAGGGATATAAGAATAAGAAAAGAAAACATTAGTCTATGAATACATGTACACACATTTAATCATTTCAAAAAAACGTAACTTTCACCCATATATACTTACATTAAGAAACATGAGATTCCCTCAAAACGTAATGAATATATATAGAACCATAAAGGTATCTTGGGGAATTATTCACATAATCTTGTAACCCTATCATCTACCTTGTAATTTGTAACCCTCTTGGCTACCTTTTAATTTGTGTATCCATCGCAGTTACATTTGGAGAAACTATACAACTGACCTCCATGTTACACATACCGAATGCATTGTATGGAAATATAGGTCCCAAAATTAATCATATAAAATGTCCAATAACCAAATCCTAATCATACAAAACTAAAAATTTCCAAGTAATATTTCTTTTGAATATTGTAAAACATAATTTTATAAGAGTATTTTAGAAGAAAAGCCCCTAAAAAAACATATAATTGAAGTCAGACTTAGTAGAGTTGATTTAATATTTATATACACTGTAAATATAAATAATTCAATATAATATAATCAGAATTTATCACAAAAACAATTTTAATACCACATAAATAATGAAGTATAAGGTTAACCAAAAAACTGAAATTTGGTTTAGAATTCCCTTACCTCGGGTTTTTCTTACATAAAAAACAAATAAAACTCCTATATAATGGTTAAAACGGTGTTATTAATATATTATAGAAAACATTTCATGTTTATAAAATCTTATATGATCATTTTATGACATCATTAAACCCTTTAATGGTTATTATTTTTTTCCTTTCATTGTTTCGAGTGTGCTCTTTACTTTATTTCCATGGCTTGTTAGTGTTTTATTTTCTTACGATATAGAAATGAAATTCTAGAATATTAATGAAATCGTAGTAATATGTATCTAAAATATATAATGGCACGGAAAATAATTTTTTCATCACATATGAGGATTAATATTTAGATAAAACATTATGGATATTTGTTTAGATTATTTTTTCTGTTACTCGATAATCATGAAATTGTTTATTTAAATAATTTAATGTCATGTATATAAGTTCATTACAGAACATGAAATAGGTTACAACATAAAATTTAAGGTATTATTAAACCATTAAAAGGGGTTTATTATCTGCTTTGAAATAAGTAATGGAAATTAGAAACACATCGTCGACGATTTTAGTAAATCGGAATATCGTGGATGGTGTTTATATTTTTAGAACAACAATGAGAAGAGAGGAAGGAAGATGGTGAATCATTTAAATTAACATGTTAACATAAAATATATATATTATTATATGGATTTAATACCTCATGGATGTGTGTATAGAGTGATATTATATAAAATGAAATTAATTGAAAAGAAAACACATGAAAATGGAAGCGGATTCGTACATCTTGATTTTTTCTCCTTGAGATCCTCCTTATGGCCTTTAGTTTTGGATTTTTTGTAAGAAAAGTAGTTGTAGTACGTGGGTAATATAATTAGGTAAGGAATTTGGGTTGAAATAGACAATTATAAAGAATTTACATGTGTGAGAGGAAGAGGGGGATGAGAGTAGTATTTATAGTGGAGGAGAGAATGGATTTTATATTATTTTATTCATTAGTGTAATATTTTTGTTCAAGGCTATGAATAACCATGATTAATGTGACCCAAAAAAGTAAATAAAGAATTTGAATTTGAAAAAATTGGGCTTACATCACTTATGATTCCATAAATAGTGTATTTAACTGATGATTTGAATATACGGTAATTTACTGAATTTCACTATTCATCAAGAATTCAGGAATTTCAAAAAAATCACGAAAATTAACCCAAACCATTTTTCAATGTGTATAATTCAAAAATAAACACCATTTTTGAGAATAATTTCCTAAATAATATTAATTTAATTTTACAATAAAATAATAATTTATTCAAAAATAACAATTTCAATTCTATAACTCATTTTTAACACTTTGAAAAATTAATCCAAATGTAATTATCATAAAGCCTTAATAAAATAAAATAATAATACAATTTACTATTAATTAGGGTAATATTAACACTCTTAAATAAATGATACTATTTACCAAAAAATCATGTTGGTTCAATTAAATTCAAAATATCTTACTGATTTTAATTGTAGATGGCCACTTTTCAAAATTCAAATCATAGAAGCTGCAAAATTATGATTAAAGGATATTTATAACTATCTACATAAAAAAAGTTTCATGATTTCTAATTTTTTAAAAACCCTGGGGTATTACACTAATGTCCCATACTTACGTCTTATGAGTATCAATTCAATTCAATGGAAATATCAACATCTCTTTTCTATTAATGTTCCATCTTTTTTTTACGTCTTCTAATTGGTAACAAAATTTCATTTTTTTTCACCTTCAATTGTACAATTACTATAATAAAATACATTAATCAATTGGATAACATCATTCCAACACATTATTACCTATCCTTAATTAGTGTTTAATATCTTACATTTTTCAAAATTAATTTCTCAAATTACACTCTTTTACATGAGAATTTATCTTTTACATTTTAATTTGAATACCCAAACCTCTCCATTTTCAATGGTTATTCAAAATGATGTTAATATAGTATTTTTTTTGTATTTTTCATGTACTAAACACATATTACTTTTATGTGGGTAAAAAAGGATATTTTGATAAAGCCATTAATAAATTATGTATACAAATCTTTTGATAAAAAAATTGTTCTTTATTCTCTACGGGTAATTTATTAAATCATAAAAATTGATATCTCCGGATCAAATTAATTAATAAAACTGAAGGGCTCTACTTGATAGTTCCCTTATTTATTTGGTAATGAATTAATCTCTAGATATTATATTTTCATAGATTCCATGGTGAATAAAATTTTCAGTTTTCATTAATGACCCCTTAGTGATAAGCCATTGGGATATTATTATGAAATAACTTTTCATGTTGTAGAAAATTTAGATATTACTATTAATTTACTATTTATTATTTTTTCTCATTTTTTCTTGTTTATTCCATATTTATGCCTCCTTTTATTATTGTTATTCCTTATGACCACATGAAATATGTCTCCCCTGATTATTCTTTAAATAGGATTAATTCTCAACCCTATTCTATAATATTTTTTATAGGATATGATACTAAATAAATGTAACCTATGGAGAACACACAAACAATTCATTTAAGTAGATTTAGGTTAATATTTTATTTTTTATGTATTGTGTTAATAATTTCAAAGAATATAATATTTAAATGATATGGTGTTTGGTTACACGGAATTAAATTTTTGTGTGATAAAAATTTGTGATGTCATATTTGGTGTAATTTTAGATTTTAGTTATTTGTGGAAATGAGGACTTCAATACTTTATTAAGAACACCAGTGAAAATCCTAAATATTTAAAAACATCATGGTATATTGGTGAGTATCAATTATGTGATTTCAATGAAAATGTAGCCCTTATGGATACTAAAAGTGGGTGTTGATATTAAAAAAATATAACTAGGTGTAATGATTAAAAACATGATGTTGAGATATAATTGATCAGGAACTAGTGAACAATAATGTGCCACCCAACACACCTAGTTTGACACTCCTAGGTGACATGTTTGGTTAATCATAATCTTTTTACGAACCATAATGAAGGATATATGTAAAATGTAATTATTATTAGAGCGAATAACATATTTAAAAATGATATTTCATGAAATTAACTACCATTAGAATGATAGATTTCTAAATTCAACACATTTATCACAATATTGTTCTTCTATTATAAAAATGTGAGGAAATATGAGGAAGCACAAAAATTATGAGGTAAATGGATGATGAACTGATGACCTACCCAACACAATGAAATATGGAATGGAAAACATCATAACGATGATGAATTATCTATATCATGTTATAAATAATACCTTGAATCAAGATGATATACCATATTCACCTAAAAATAAACTATTTGTCATTGATTCATTCATGCACTAAAGAAACACTAATTTTAATGGATCTACTAATTCAGTGATTGCTGAACAATGTATTTCTTATATAGAAAAGATATTTTATATATGTCCTTGTTTATTGAAATATAATGAAACTCTTAAATTATAACTCCTATATAGATAATATTATCTATTGTGGGAAATTATTTAAACATTAATAAAAAAGAGAGATTGATCTTTTAGAGTGGAGAGTGTTTAGGGTAATCTTTTTCAATAAATTTTTCACTATTCAATTTGAAAAAATGGAAAAGTAACTCCTAGAGATGAAACATAAGGATAATGAATTAGTGAAAATTTATGACATGAACTTTACAAGAAATGATAGATACACCTATATAATGTATTTGACCCTAAGGGAATAGATGTTAAATAATTAGGTGTACTGAGACCCTATTTGGGGTTGAATTCTAAAAATAGAGACAATGGAATTTGTTAGGATATTTTGAATATTTCTATAAAGGATCAATTGGATTTTGGGGAGTGACTACGATAACATAGGTTAAATAAAAATAATATGAAATACATCTAAACATAGGGAAAATATTTCACAAAAGAGGATAAATGAAAGTGGAACATCCAACATTGATTAAATTTGGGAAGAATCTTTTTGGAAAAAACTCTGTGGGGATTATAAAGTCAAACAAGTATGGAATATATAGGATTACATTTTATAATTGTTTCACTGATGGGAAGCCTCAACTTCTCAATAGTAACAAAAAATAGAATATAGTTCATGTATGGCCTAAAGATCTATGATTTGGGTGTGGTATGCTAGGGAGCTTTTCCAATAAATGTTGAAATAATAAGATAATGGAGGGAAACCACCATTAACCTTAGTATAGACCATAAGAGAAATAACTATAATTTTCTATCATGATGGATAAAGTAGACCCGCCAAATGATGTGGTGGAATAAAACTTTTCATGCTCTCAACGAAAGCATGTATTAGGTATTATTCTGGTTCTATGCATTACATTATTTCCACAATGTTTTTGAATAATATATAATTAATCCATGATACTTTATAAGTAGATCTCATATTCAAGACTCATAGAGGAATTAAAATATCATCAATGGTTTATAAAAACTCTATTATAAATTGTGTTTAGTAAAACCTACTCAAAATATAGTATTCATTCCTAGAGTGGTATTTATAACTATACTATATTTGACTAGATATCAATGTATATTGCTAATATTGACTATTGAAGTAATGAAATTTTAGTAGTATTAAATGGAAAATCTATAGTAACATTGAAAATAATAAATATCATATTATGATTTTTATCTATAAGTGACTTATGTAATTTTCTTTGTTTAGATGATCAGTGAATAGTGTGATTGAAATGAAATTATAAATATAGAGAATATCCCCATAATTCATGAATATATTGACATATTTCCAAAATACACACATGTACATTGCTCAAAAATATGGGTAGATTTATCCATTTAACTAAGACCTATATCCAAGGTGATATTTAAAACCCCATAAACAATAAAAAATTTGGATTTAGAGGAATTAAAGAAATGTAATCAATATCTATTGTAAAATGGATTTATACTACCAACTCTGTGCCCATAGGGTGAACATGTTCAATTAATATAGAATAATTATGTATTGATATATCTATGAATTGATTATAGAGAACATTATGGGATCATAATAAATTAATGATACCATCTCTCAATGATTAATGATTTATTTTTCTATATTCAGGGGGATAAATTCATCTCTATGGTTGAACTCTAATTTTGGTATCAAAAATTGAGGAAAATGAAATATGATATTCCAAGGATTATATTACGATAAAAATATGGTTACTATTAATTTTTATTACATTTGGTTTTACTAACAACACTGCTATATTTTCTAATTTGATTTACAGAGTCTTTAAATACTTCCAGAAAAAATCATGGTGAGTTTGTATTGATTATATTCAAATATATTCCATTTTTAAGAGGAGGTACAAGGATAATCAAAGGGTTATAATAAAATCTATAATGAAAGAGAACTTGTATTATATATTTACAGAATTTTACTTTTGTCTAGAATAGGTTTAATTCATGGGGAACATTTTGACAAATGATGGAATCTGACTTGATCGTACGAAGTTAAATGTAGAGGAGTTGTGTCCTCATACAAAAATAAATGAGATCCAAATTTTATGTTGTTTAGTAGGATATTATATGTGGTTATTTGAAATTTTTTTAGGACATTCTAATCAACTAATCTAGTTAAATTTTAAAGGAGATAATTTTACCGTTATTATATAGTGTGAATAATGTTTCCAAGAATTAATGAAGAGATTATTTACTGCCCATATTTTATCTCTACCCTATACCAAAGAAGGATATTTTTTATTGTGGCACATCTCTATAAAGTATTGTGTGAATCCTCTTGAAAAATGATAATGTGAGGAATTTTGTATCCTGGAAAATATAGAATCAAAATTATATTTATCCTATGAATGTACGAGAGTTAGCAACAATAATTTTTGGTTTGAAAACATTATGGATTTATCTTTATATGGGTATGTTTGATATATACATATACCACAAGATTCTGATGTAGATATTCATCAAAATGAAATTGAACATGAGACAAAATAGATGGTTGGATCAACTTAAATACAATGAATACTAAATTAATTATCACCCTAAAAGGAGAATAAAATCCTTTGATAAATTAAGAAAGAATTATCCTATTAACCTATTAGTGATGATTGTTTACGTAGATCAATTGATCAAGGATGTAGTTAGGTAAGAAAAATAATCCTAAGGGAAGGGAATACATCAATAATATACCAAATTATTTCTTAAAGATCATTACAAGATAAGATCAAGAGATCTGAAATATATGCTCCTTCGATAAAAAATATAATATAGGATTTGAGGAGTGGGATTTTTTCTAGGTTCAATATCTATCTTCATGTTTTACTGAAATTTTTTCAAAGGATATTTGTCCCATATTTCCCAGATATATTGAATGAGATGATAGATGAAGCCAATATCACTAAATTATCTAACAATCCCAGAGGTAATATAATTTATAGGGAATATTATGATAATTATTATTGGGATAACATGAAAATGGATATTTTTGAATTCAATTCAATGTACTTGGTGTGTCAAAAAGTGTTTACTGAGTGATTACATACTTTATGCGTATATGAACCACTACCCTTAGAAACATATAATTGTGAGAATATAACTATACAAATCATCACTTATCTCCCAATAACATTCATAGGAAACAATGTGATATAGTAAATAGTAGATCAACTAACCAAGACTTCCCATTTCATATGTATTTGGAAATATTTATCTCCTAACCAACATTCCATATTTCCCATAATTAATCTAGTTAGGATGTATAGGGAAACACCTTCAAACATTTATTATCATGAACCGTAGTTCAGATCTAAAATTTCAAGATGTATTTGATATACATTTAATAATAAATTGAATTTTCATATGGACCATAGCCACAAAACTAATGGACAATTTGAAAGTACTATTTAGACAGTTGAATACATGATGTGAATATTCATAGTGGAATTAAGGGTTGATAGGATCAATACCTCCCATTAGATGAGTTCACATATAACAACTGTTCCACTAGAATATTGAAATGAAACCATATAAATCTCTACATGGGATGTAATGTTGAAATTATACTTGATGGTAAGAAGTTTGTGTAGTAAATATATTTTTGAATGATATTGAGAAAAATATGAAAAAAATGGTTCATGCAACCTAGTAATATATAATGGCTCAGATTTGGCAGAGGAGAGATGTTAACAGCAATATAATATACAACAGGTTTAATTTTGGAGAGAACATTTTCCTTACTATATCATTCTAGAAGAAAGTCATGTTATTTGGAAGGAAATTAATGATTTCACCTCTGTATATTGGCCCCTTAAAAATCCTTGATTGAATAAGAGAGGTGGGATATCTACTAGAACATACACCAAATGATGATCATGTTCATGATGTTTTACATGTTTCAATCTTGAGAAATTAAATAACTGGTCCCTAATATATAAGTAACATGAGGTATTAAAATAGAAACATAACCTCTCTAATGAAGATAATCCATTAAAAATATTGGATTATATAAAAAATATTTTACCAAATAATAAAACTATACTTTTTCATTTATTTTTGGAGGAAGAATGAGTATTAAAATATGACATGGGAACTAGATAGAAAAATGAAATGGATGTAACAACATATATTCTCAAATGTGGTCATAAATTATAAATTCATAGATGAAATTTTGAATTGGTGGAAGAATGTAATGGATGTTTCTTTGTAAATGATTATTGTTTCCATAATAAATGTGTGAAATATATTGAATAATATTATTTACTTAAAAAATTGAGAAACCCACACAATGATATATCCTAAAAAAGATAATTACATTATTAATCTAAGAAAACAATGAAAATTATAACATTTTAACTATAAAAAATATATAACTGAAAAGATAAAATGGGAAAATATAGATCTGTGCAATTTTCTAGATCATTTTCCCCAATACCAACAGAATACACATGATACAAAATATTAGTAAACGAATCAAAATCTAATAAGATGAAAACATATAACCTTAGGAATAATTATAGTTAATATTGAGTGAACTAATGAATCTTTATTTATAGGGTGTAAAAGGAAATTTTAACATTGGTATTCCACTATTATAAGACCATTAGTCAAATATGACCACTATTCAATATAACTATTTTCTATTTTACAATTAAGAATAAAAAAATAAGTAATAATTGTATTGTTATATGTAGTATTTATAAGTACTAATGATAATGTATAATTGATTTTGAAAGGAGAAATTAAGGCCTAAACATGCAGTGTTCTGTCATTGGAAGCACTTTTTCATAACACAGGTGGCAGTTAGAACCACTTTGATTTTCCAATGACCAAGACTAAATAAAGAATTAAAAACTAAATCTTGAAGTAAATTTTACCTGGAATAAATTACAAATTTTTAAATATTGCTAATATGTTAATGATAGCCAAGACATCCCATTAAACTACCTCCATTTCACACCTTACCCTAAAGAAATAAAAAAGTTTTATAATGGGGTATGTGTCCATGAAACAGTTACTTATTCTTTAATTAACTTTTTATATATAAAATTTCTATTCAATCTATTCCACTATAATGATATCTTTTATTCATAAAATATATGTTTAATTTAAATGAATATGATAAATTTATTTTTCAACTCCAATAAAACAAATTAGTTTTTTAGAAATTGTATACACTTTTATAATAAATTAATTTATTCTAAATAATTATTGTTCTATTTTTATACACATTAAAAAATTATTATAACATGAATTTCCATATAATTTTTTAATTTCCTAGGAATTTTTATATATGTCTGAGATTAAACTGTTTTAAAAAATATTCTACTTTTAAATAAATTTAGATTTATATATTTAGAAGTTAAAATTATTATATTTAGAGAATTATTATGATAAAATAAAATTTTAATATGAAATAACTATGAAAAAAATTGGTTAGGGTCATTTTTTTTGAATTTTCTAAAATACATTATTTTTCAGTACTAAGTAAAAATAGAGTTCTGGGTTTTTGATATTTTGTATGACATCATATTTATTTCACAATGATGTAATAATTAGTTAAACATAATAAATAACCTATAAATTTTTATTTTATTAATATTATGTATTATAATTAATTTTAATCAATTTCCAATCCTATAAGTGGAATTCCAATGTCTAAAATGGAATATATGATTTTAAAAAAATTATTTTGTAGAATATTAAATTTTACATGTACAAAAAAGTAATAAAAATAGATTTTATGTTATAATTGATAAAAATATGACAACATATGGATATAGTCTCCAAAATCATGAGACAAAACCATGGTTTAACTAGTGGTTTTTCCTTTTCCATAACCTATATTATCAGAACCTATATTTCAAAATTATTAAACAATTTTTAATTTTTTTTGATAAATAACCACTGATTTCTCCTTTAATATTAAATCCCACTACATTCTTCATGATGTTATAGTAATTTTTAATCAATAATATCCCCCCTATGTATTCTTGGATCCCCCAATGTTCAATACTAAAGTCTTAATAAGATTTATTTTGGGTCAGAAAAATCCTTACTTCACTTTTCCTTTCATGTTCTTTTTTTGGTGGTATGTTTTTTTAATTATTATAGTAATTTCATTTTTTGACCTTATATTTTAACATTACAATAATAATATTTATTTATTTGTGTTGGACCCCCGTTCTCCCTAATTTTTCACTTTCATGATCCATGATTTATACATGTAAAGTAGGTGAATTAATTTTTCAAATTTCTCCCCTTTACATTAGAAATTACCATTAATGTTTTTATTTGAATACCAAAACCTCTCATTTTCACTCTTTTTAATATAAATGTTAAATTATTTATATTATTAAATTATTTACATTTACAAAATCCACATTCACGTTCCATAGGTTAAATATTAAGTTATAATCAAGCCATTAAGCACATGTGTACACAATGATTTTTATAAGAAACCCATTCTTTATTATCCATGGGTTATTAATGAAATTATATATTATGATAAATTTAGATAACATGAATCTATACATATTATGGGTTCACCCTAAAAGTTTACTAATTCCTTAGGTATAATTTGTAATATAAATAAATAAAATGTTTTGATATACATTATAGAATAACCTTGGTAATTATCATTTTTGACACCTCAAAGATAATCCATGGTGATAAGATTATTAATGCCTTATTTTTATGTTGTATCAATTGTTACATGTTATTATTAATATACTTTTTATTATAAAATTACTTATTTTCCCATGATCAGGATATATCTTTTTTACTCATGTTGTTGTTGGTATACCTCATGATCTCCTATTATATATTTCCCTTGTTTCATCCCTAACTGGGCTTCATGATCACCTATTTCCATTGATGTATGTACCTAATATATAAAATCTTGTGACAATAACCTAGGGTAAACTAATGAAAGGATCTTTCAATATTATTTAAAATTAATTTTTTATGTTTTTATTTATTACATTTCTAATTCCCATGAAACTTATCTTTTAAATGCTATGTGTTTGGTTCTATATAATAAAATATTTATATAATACAATTATGGGATGCAATATAATGTTTATTATAGTTATACCATAGAAGAATATTATTTTAGGGTCATTCATAAAATATATCAATAGTATCATATCTATAATTTTATTTCATTTAGTTTTTGAAATATTGTTTTTGATTGTGTTATGTTGGTATTTAGGGTTACACATCAAAATAATGCTTTCATTTTTATATAAAAAATTAGGATATGATGACTAAAATTACAATTTTATTGTTTTTATTTATTTATATCAATGTTCTAATGAAAATTTAGAATAATTATAGGATTTGTTTAAGGATGTGATCATGTTTTAGAAATTTTCTATTTATAATTAGTTGGATTTGTTTATTTCTATTTTGTAAGGGAATTGTAAATTAATTTTTTTTGGATACCATAGTTATTATGTCTTATACACAAGTGTATTATTAATTGGTTAAACATGTCCTCTTATTTTTATTATATGAATATATATGGTGTATATTTTCTAATAAAATTCTTCGCAATGATAATGATATATGGTCTTATGTTCAGTGTTTCTGATTCATTATGCTTGATCATAAATAAAATTTTCTAAAAAAATGGAAAGTTTTATATAAAAATATTTATATTGGTTTGGTTATTTTGGAGTGAGATATTAATAATTTTTTAATTTCTAGTGTGGTTTGTTTATGTTTTGTAATCTATATGAGTTCTATGGGAATATTTATACATAAAACTTATAAATGTAATTTCCACTTGATTACTAGTGAGTGGTCCTCTTGAAGAATTTGGACCTAGTAATTTATATAGTGGACTATACATTCCACAAATTACCTTGTGTGATCCTACCATACACATGGTATCACCATGAGTGTGTTTATAATTGTGTTTGTTAGTGTAATTTCATAATTATCACTTAAATATTAATTGATCCCCCAATTAGAATTTCTCTTCCATTATTCCATGATAAAAAATATCATGTATTTTTACTATATAATATTCCAAATCTTTTTACCTAATAATAATATGTGGATTCATTGGTCTTTCTCAATATATTTAAAAATTATTCCCTCACAAACCTTGCATAATAACACTCTTATCTTGTTATTGTGATTTCATTTTCTAATATGGTTATTCTAATATGAATATCATGGGAGAGTGTTAGAATTAATCAAAAAACAATTGATATTTTTTCAATCATTTTTTATATAAGATTTTATAGATTGTTGGAACATCAATGGTCTCTATATTTAATGGGAGTGAGGATTGATTTTTTTGTTGTTTTAATAAATTTCGATTAAAATAACGAGGTCTGTAAGGATAGATTTTTATGTTATTATGATTCTATATTTTTAGGTTATTTATTAGTTTTTATAACCAAGATTTATGTTTTATATTTTTTTTTGTTTTTTTATTTTTTTTTGGGGGGAACTACTAGAGAAATTTTCAATTATTGGCTTGAAAATATTGATAGATATTGATTATGTTTTAAAAAATCAATGTTGTTATTGGTCAGTTTTCATCATCTTATGAGGTATTTTTTTTAAAATTTTGTGAGTTATATCAACACCTTTCATTGAAAAATATTATTAAAAATTTGTAATATATATTATTAAAATAAAAAAAATATATCATTTGAAAATACATGTTACTAAATATATATATTCATGACTTGTTTATTATAAAAATAATTATATACTTATTTTTAATTAATTATTTTTCTCCGTATTATTTCCATGACTTTTATGGGTTTTCATGATGCGTGAATTAGGTTTCTAATGATTTTTATTATTATATGATCTTACCTTATAAAATGAAGTTATAATTTCTCTAGTATTACTCTTTGAGATAAATATAAATCTTTATTATTTATATTCTATGAAACAAACATAACGATTTCATATATGAAAACAGTTATAAATTATAGTAATCATTAATTGTTAGTTAGAATATAATGAAATTACACATAATTTATTACCATTTTTGATCTATAAAATGTAATCACGTCATCACAATTACACATGAACAAACTATGAGTTAACAAAACCTAAATAATCAATGGTTAATATGGTACTTCAATTGAATTATGGGGGAAGTGTTAATTCAATGCGATGAAATAATATTAACTAATATTAATGTTGTTTTTTTAATTATTCTAATTTTTGAATTGTCAAAATATCAAAAAAAAATCTAATTACAAAGTTGTGGTAAATATTTATATAAAAAATAACTTTTTAAAAATATAACCTATTTGTATATAATAATAAATTATATTAATTATATTATTGTCCACTCGTTATTTAATATTTTTCCTTAGTTATATATTCCTGAAAGGTTCTCAACCGTATTGTATAATCCATTGTTTTAGGGGAAAATTTATATTTTTTTGAAATATTGATTTTTTATGGTTATTAAACTTTTCTTTTTTTTGAATAATCAACATTATACTTAGAAAGAGTAATAAAATGAAATTAATATATCATTTTTTGGTAGGTTAAAATAATTTTTCTATATTTTTATGACTATTGAATTTTTTTCACGTATTATACATAATAAATATCAAATATTTAGTGGGTTATACCAATTATATCATATAATATTTTTTATATTGATTCACTAAATAATTATTGTAAATTATTCATGATGAAACATACTATATTATGATTTATTTATAATCCATGTTGGTGGATATTTTCAATAATTATATCATTGTTATATAAATTTATTATTGATGTCACATTCATGTGTGAATCATTGTACCTATATATTTTATTAATTATGATGATTGATATAATTTGTAACATTTCCTTGTGCATGATCATACATTTAAAATCATATGGGAATGTAGGACATTATGAATAATTAAATTTAATAAAATAGAAGTATATAATCAAAATACACTATTAAATTATATGATATACATTTGATTTATACATTTTACTAAAAAATTATTTGTTTTATTACATGGATGATGAAAATGTAATTTTATATTATAAAGAGTTTATAATAGAGTATGATGGGATCAAATTCATTGACATGTTACAACCCCATTATCTTCTACCCTATAATGGGAAATATTACAAGACTAATCTTAATTAAAGAAATTCATTTTCCTATATGATGGATGTCACATATTTTATGATTTTGATTTTTTATATATATACAAAATTATTTATGAGACCCTTAAATCCACTTAATTTACAATGTTAATGTTCCAAAGTGTTTATGTAAGGGTTTATTGGAGTAAGGGGCTCGTTCAGATTCAGTTCTTATAATATTGAGTGAAACATTGAAGCGAACTTTTAGTACATGGTTAGTGAAAACATTGCACCTAAACCATATATGTCCTTGATGTAATTTCATGGGTTGTGAAACAATTCACCCTGGGAAATATGGCTATTAATTTTTGTGAAGATGGGATTCTAATGTGATCTCTATAAAAAATGCATGTTTTTGAAACTCATGTGTCTTGAGTTGTGAGGGGATACCTCCCAAATAAATTAATATGCATGGTTGGAACAAGGTTTATTAAAAAGTGAATATAAATTATTCTCTATTTAAAAATGGGTGATAGTATTATTTCACCCCTTACTCCATAATGACCATCACCCACTTCCCCCCCTTACTCGCCCATCACCAGCTCTATCTCATTGGTAGCTCCCACTTCTCCTCAATGTAGGCTTATAGATAAATCGTTGGTTTTTTGTTATATTGGTTTTATATTTTAATACTCTAATCCTTATTGAAAAACTATTAAGTAAAATAAATTATTTTATTTATTTATCAATCCATATGGATTTCTAAATATCTAAAATCTAATATTCTATATTTTTAATTTATATATAATTTTTTATGATTTCATTTATTCTAGAATTGATTCATGGACAATAATGTATGATTAGTTGTGTAACACCATATAGTATGTTCTATATGAATTTTCCCACTAGAAATGTATTTTATATTTTTCATCATCTTTCTGCGTGATAGTTTTACCCATGCATTTCACATATAATTATTCTCCATTAAATTAGATTCCTAATTTTGAATATAAACACAATAATCACCCCTTCCTTTTACTATAGGTTAATAAACTCAACTGATCAACAAAAAAGTATGTTCCATGTATAGACCAATATGATTTTTTTATTAATAACCGAAACAACTTTTTGTGTTTTTTTCTTAAATACCATAAATTCAATTTAATATATGTAATAGATGAAACGATTTTTTTCTAAGGGGGATTTTTTTTATGAAACCCTTCTTAACTCATAATGAAATGTTTAATAGAATTACTCTTATGGGTTTCCTTTTTCATTATAAATTAGTAATAAATTACATTAATTGAAAAGAAATAGTAAATTGACTTGGTTTTCACATGGTCTATGAATATTAATTAAACTTAAGGTTCTTATTACTAATATGGTATATTTTCAAGTAAAAAAGTTGTCATACAAAAGAGTTCCTAGTATTACCGAGTGAATTACTCTATCACTGAGAGGAAACCTCCTAGATTAATTTATCCATATTCCATATAGATATACCCATAATATAGTTCTTTAATTTTCAATTATATTACATCCTCAACGTGGTGTAGTGAGTCCATACTCTATATCAAGAATTTAGAATTTCATTTATAATCTCCATATATTCAGAATGAAGGCATTTGTTAAAAAACATTCTATTATCACCTTGGTCTCCATAGATGATTATCCTTGTATTTAATTTGAGGTTTCTCCACGTAAGGGGTTATATATTTCTCTAGCTGAATTCTTTGGGTTTATCCCATGGATTACACATAAACACATATAAATATGATGTATGGTTATTAATTTGAGAGGGCCTGACCATATAAGGTCAATAAAACATCATATTAACTATGGTTACACCATTATTATTATGATGATTATTATTATTATTACATGCACATGTCAAATTTTATTTTTAACTATGCCAATTTATAATGATCCATCCAGAGACATATAAAAAGGGCCAAATCACATGTGGTCTGTTGGGTATATTGAGGTGAACCCATAATTTATATGGTTATTATTCCATTTTGTTATAAAACCTCATGGAATTATATATTCCATCTATTATATCTATATTCATGGACTCGATTATTTGGTGACATTAATTGTGGTGGCATATTGAGTTTTACTTTCACCCTTCTCATGTCATTGATTGGTACATGGATAAACTTCATCAATGATGGAAGGGATATTGGGATGAAACCTATTTAAGATGCATGATTTTTTAAAAATTAATATATTGTATGAGAGAAAAGGAAAAATCTAGTTATACAACTATATTATAGATTGATTCTGGCCTTACTGTACATTTTTTAATACTATGTAATGAGGTATTCATGTTCTCATATTGTGTACAACCATTAAATTTCTATAATTTTCTTATAAGAATGGTTTTGTTTTATTCATGATTAAAACTAGTTATTTGTTTCCACTATTTTCTAAATAATTGTAACTTCTACCACTGGTGATTTATATATTTTTGTTCACTAATATACACTCTGGCCTGATAAAATAGTCTCCCTATGAAAACACAATATTCAATCAATCCTAGTCAGCAAAATCTAGCACACAAGAGTGAGGGTTCAGATGAAATTACCAAAAAGAACACCCAATTATCTATTAAACATAATAGATACATTAAAAATATTCACTATGTTTGGTCTAATTTAAAAATATGTGAATCTTTTATTAAATAAATAGTACATCTATAAAACTGATTTATTATTTTTCAAAAAGTATTATAGGTATATATCCTATGAATCTATAGCCATACTGGTTCAAGATAACATACATTCCATTTTTTCTACACTATTTATCTCCACATAATGTTTTATAATAATCCACTAGAACTATTTCTTCATACACAAACATAGAAACACACACATTTACATATTTGTCTATAATTTTTTTGACAGAAATATTTGTACTCCAACTCATTCAAAAATATGTTAAAAAGTTTTTATTGGTAGCCTGGTGTATATTTATATCCACAAACTCCATAGACACTCATGAAAGAATACACAATTTCATTATATATTTTTGGAATTTATATCTATGAATTGTTCTATTGTATTTCATTATTCTCTACTTATTCCCAATTAATAAGACTATAACCGACATCCGAATTGGATAAGGTAATGTGACGGGTTAATGTTGTGTTTGGAAAATAATTAGTTTCTACATGTCAATCCTCTCCCAATAACTTGGATTTCCTTTAAACTTTTCGAATAACATTTATAATTAATCCCACACATTTTTTCCTTATATGAATTCATATTGAGTTTTGTAATCTCTATTTTGTAGTTATTTTTTCATATATAGACTCTTTTTATATGGGTATTATTTATAGGTAATCCAATATATAGAAGGGTCAATTTAGATTTTTAGATACGTGGATCCCTAAAATAATTTAGTAAATAGATTTTGAGATGTTTTCCAAGACTTCATATTGAGACCTACAATCTATCATATCAACAAATATGAACTAGTGAGAAAAATTAGAAACTATAACATTTTGTAATGATTTCAATATGGGTTTCAAGGCTAGGGTCACTATAAAGTAAATCATAACTGAACAAAATGTCAAACATTATTCAATTATAATCAAATTTAATTCCAATTTCATGTATTAACTATTTAGATGTAGGAATTGACACGAGGGACACTATTGGTATAATAGTATATTCTAGTTATTAATAAATATTACATTTTAAATATTAAAAATTAATTACATAATATAACAATCCATGCCATAATCTTATACTTCTATTATAATTGGAATCATAGTCATATAAACAATTATTTTTTAATATATCCTCATTATCTCGAACATAAACCTTCATAACTATCACCCTTTATAGAAATATAATATATTAATCTATTATTCAAAATATGTTAAAGGAAATATAATAAAGGGTGAGATATGTAGAAAAATATTAGTAAAAAAGTGAGATATCTATTCTCACATAACCATAACATGTGAGAAATAGTCTAAGAACAAGATAATAATATTTTAAAAATAATTCATTCATATCAAATATCATAATCTAAAGTCAATAAATAATGCAATTCAGTTCATAACAAATTATTCAAAAATGATTCAATGAAAATGAGATGCGAGAGAATAATAATGATATAATACATTGAATTGTGGCATAATCATATGCATATAAAATCAAAAACATAGTAGTTAGGTATATTTTATGAGAATATCACAGAGGAATAAGTTAAGTCACTAAAAATATTTCTCAACTAATGATTTACTCCAAAGACTATCATAAAGGAAAAAGTAAATTACTACACTACTTCCAATCACCATTCCAAAAATATTTATCTTATGAGATATTAATTTTTTTCTAATAAATTTGAAGGAGATATAGGTCTCACCATTAAAATACTTAAAATTATTCAAATTTTTTCCGAAATATCATAAAATTTCAACATATCAAGACCCATAAAATGAAACAATTTTCATAAACTGTTCATCATATCATAACCCATTTAAATGAAATTGTTTTCATAAATATTCCATAATTTTACCATATAATAACCCTTTGAAAATAAATGGTTTTATAAATAATATTTTCATTATAAAGATAAATCATAAAATGAATTAATATTAAAGGTATCATTAGATAATATCCCTAGTAAATCACAAGTAAAATCGAGAATAATCATATAGGATGAATAAAAAATCCATTAGATGATCATTATGAAATTCTTGAGGGAAATATGATTTCCATTTTGAAATCACATATTAAAAAACATAAAAAAAATAAAAAAGACAATTTTTATTTAAAATTAATATGGTATAAATGGAAATGATTCTTTAATTAAAAATTTATTCATAATTGTGGATTAATACCATCATGATGTATATGTTAAAAAAATTCTTTTGACAATATTAAAAAAATTTAATAAGTTCCTCATTCAAAAAATTTTATGAAGTTTACCTTTCAATTTTTTCCTTAATAATTATCCATGGATAAAAATGAATTTAAAAAAACATTGAAAAATATTAAAAACATTTTTTATAGTTTTTTTAAAGAAAATGTACATGTAATTAAATTGTTTTTTCAGTCAAAGGGAAAAATGTTGTCAATTATTTATAAAACAAAATTTTTTTGTATGATCAGTACATAATATGGGTAAAATACAATTGATAAATGTATTTTAAAGAAATAACCTATGTGTTGGAAGGGTAAAAATTATTATTTAGTGTTAAACCATATTCTTTATTCATTGAAGACCCGGTTTTAATCAATCCTGATAAAAAATGGGATTGTGACAAATAAACATAAACATGAGATCTCATAAGTTTGAGTGAATTATAAAATCCTATATATTATAATTGAAATTATTTTAATTTTATTAAAGATTCATATTAATAATTATATTATCATATTTTATCCCTTTATAACATTTAAACACCCTCTTTATCAATCAATCCGGATTAAAATCATAATTTTTTAGTGTTAAATATTTCATTTATCATTAAAATTTAAACTCAGTCATTTTTGACATCAATCAATTATCTTAGTTCTATAATCTTTATAATATTGATAATTATATAAATATAATATAAATTAATTATATACCTATTAAAATCCATACATTAAATATTTATATAGAAAAAATGAATTACATCGTTCATGGACATGGTAGGCCTAATGTATATATGAATGTTATTTTCATTTTTTAATGAATTGAAAAATAGAAAGGTAATTATATTTTCAACTTTTAAGGATCATTTATATATCATATATATCATATATATCACATATATTCATCATATTATTAAAAATTTCTATTAACTAAATATATAAATTATAAATTATTCACCTCACTTTTTGGTGGTGGGTGTCCACACATACACAAAAATTACACAACTATTTTCCAAAGGACTAGTCTGTAATTAGTAATATGTTATATTATAATAAAATAAATATAATTATTTCATAAGTATAATATATAATTAGTAAAAACATCATAATACTGATCCATTGATGATGGAGATGAAAATTGAAATGTATTACTACCCGTAGATAGTATGGTGTGTGTATGATCTTATGACGCTTTAACATCTCATTCAATGGGAAAGAGGGTGTATCATGGTGTTTTAATTATCATAATGACATTTCATTATATTTATTATATTGGAATTATTATTTTATTGTAATTAAAATATATTAGATAATGTTTAGTGGACTAGAATATAATGTGATCGGTTAAGGGGATTTCCCCTTCATTTAAATGACTCCTTTATATCTTCTCAAAAGGGATCTATATTGGGAATTTTTGAAAAAAAAATCTATAAAATTTTTATAGAGAATTTGAAAATTAAAATATTCATAGGATGTTATAGCTGGTAGGATAAATGTAGTGTGAAGAAGTGATGGAGGAGTATCCCTTATATAATTTAGGTGAGGCACATTTTGAAGTTTTTTCAATTGATAAAATTATTATAAATTAATTCTCAATAAAAATTAATAAAAATATATTTTTATTTGAAGATAAATAAGGATAGGGTTGTAATAGAATAATACAATACAATTAAAATATTTTTTTCTCATTATAAACCTTATCATTTCGATAAATTGTTAGTTAACCATTTTTTTAATTATGGTAACAATTTTTTCAATAATAAAGGGTTGTAGTTTTCATCTTTAAGGAACCTATAAGACATTAAATTTAATATAATGAAATTTTAGACTATATAATATCATAATACCTTATAATAAAATTTAATTATTTATAAATATTTTTATAAAATATTATTTTTCTAAAATATGATTACTGTCAATTTTGACATCATCCAATTAATTTGACTTAAATGTCCTAAATAAACATTTTCAATGAAAATATTATTTGTTAATAAAACATTAAAATTTTATTTTCACATATAATATTTATGTGGCACTAAATATTACATAAATAATAAAACTTTTAATATTTTTATATTCATTCAGTAAATATTTCCACTAACTGATTAAATAATTTTTTGCTGTTGTTTAAGCATTTAATATAAATATAAAATACATATAAATATAATTAAATTAACTTTTTGAATATAATTTAATTATTCAAAAATAGAATTTAATGATTCATTCATAACTAATCACTATCCCATTATGATCACATAATTGATATTTTAAACTAACAATGTGATATTTTGTAAATTCTGTTTGATAATATATGAGACATTTTCATTTAAACGTTTCTATTAAAAAACTAAATTCCTATCCTAGGGTAATATGTGTATAATTAAATACAACCAATAATAATTTGGCTAAAATAGTTATTGATATATCAAATATTTTTATAATAGATTAACCTGATTAACCCTTTATGGATGTGACACATTTTTCCACAGTTACTATTCATATTTACAAAAAAATAAAATTGGATTACTTAAAAAATTTGATCCTCATGACTATAAAAATTTAATTTAATTTATAAAAATCAATACTTTAATAGGCGATATATATTTTTTGTTTATTTATGAAAAATGAGACAAAATAGGGTTTTAAAACAATATATTTTTTAAGCAGTAATTTTTATTTATTCTTATTCTATTATTAGATTTGTTTTTAAATTTTTACGTCATTTAGTAAAGTAATTATTATAAAAATTACATTATAATAATTAATCAATAGGTTTTCATTTAATATACCATTATAAAATATATTTCCCACATAAAAACAAATCTTTAAAAACATGACTTTTATTATCAAATAATTTATTTATAAATTTCATCATTTGATAAATAAATAAATAATTTAATAATTTTTTTGATCGTATATTTATGATAATACAGTTATTGACATTAAAATAACAAAATTAAAAATCTGTATGGTAATAGACATATTATATTTGAATAATATTATGTGTATCATCTAAACTTGTTTAACTGTATAAAACAACCAATAGAATAAATTTAATTAATATGAAAAAATATAAAAAACAGGGGGTGTCATAGGTGGTATGACTAGGGAGAATAATATTAGAAGATATTAGGACGAACCCACTTTTGGGACTTCACCCTTAAGAACAAAAAATTGATATAACTCTAGTAAATTATTGTGTTATAAATTTTCCTCTTTCATGGTCCCCCCATAAAAAAATCATCTTGAAAAATTTTATGAATGCACCGGTCACTGAAAACCATTTTCGAAAGTATCTATTCACTAAAGAGAAAACCAAACCAAATTCAAACATACCAATTGATCTGAATGATCAAATATAAGGGAAAATTTTAAAAATACAAACTATATGCTTTCTAACATATCAAATTCATCTCTCTAATAAGATTGAACACACATAAATTTTAGTTAATATATATGTAAAAAATTTCAATAACACACATCACAACACCACTTTTATGGACTGAAAATTCTATTTTTAATTTCAAAAACATATTTAAGGAAAAGGTGAGAAATCATTCTTTGTCAAAATACAAAACATCAGTTACCAAAAGATATCAAAAAAAATTTAAATTTAATTTAATAATATTAGAATATTTTTTCCCATATAATATCTAGTGCAGATAATTTACCTATATATATAATTTATCCTTTATGAGGTCTAAAATACATTATTCCATCTTTTCCAACATTTAAATGTACTCCACTATATTTATCTTCTATACATTGAATCCTATTAACAAAATATGCTCTAGCTTTATAATCCAAACTATTTTAACATGATCTATTTCCACAACAATCAATATATTGGTAATTGTATAAAAATCATCTTGGTAGGTGTTTATTAGGAAAAAATCCACCATTATTTCTTCCTCATATTGAATGATAAGTTCCAATATTTTCCCATTTGTTATAGCCTCCATACCTACCTCTAGTTACTGATCAGCTAGAACATCATTTTTTGGGGAATCTTGGTTAGTGATTACCATAATCAAAGAGTTATCCACAATCACCAAGACTTATTTCTTATGAATAAATCATCACATTTACCAACTCTATCATAAACATATATGAACAAGAAAATTTTCAGAATACTACCATCACATATTAATGTAAGAAGATGATACCACATAAAATATAATTCACCACTTCTTTCTATAAATTATGGGGAATATATGTGGAAAACATATATAAATGATTTTATAAAAATAACACTAGAGGTTTATGTATGAATACCAAGTCAAAATGTCCTATTAGGATAATAGGACTACACATCAAACAAACCCCACATGTTTTTATAGTAAATAGAGGACATAAAATAAAGAAATAAAAAAATAATTAATTATCAATATAACAAAACTAAATCAATATTGATATAAAACATACCATCAAACACTAAAAAATAGTTTATAGTTAAGATAAAACCATCTAACTGTTTTTCCCAAATAGAAAATTTCTTACAGAACAGTTACATCACAAGAATAAGAATTCATAAAATCATGGATCAAACCCTCAACAAATGACGATAGAAGAAAATTTATAATTTATTGATTTTTAAATTTCAATGAAATTATGGAGGTTGTATTCTATAAATTGTCACCAAATTAGGGGTGTGTAAATTAGAAGTAATGATATAACAATAAAAATAAATCTATGAAAAACTCATTAAAGAATATAATATGAGTAAATAAATAAATAAATAAATGAATATCTCTAAAATATAAATTGAATATAAATATTATAATGATTCAAAAGATACCATTCTATTAAGTAAAAATGAATTTAGAAACAACTACCAAACCATTATATGATGTTCCATGACCAATACATGAGGAATCATGGAAATTAATATAGAGAGGTAAAAATAAATAATGTGGATTCATTCAACATTTTAAATGATTGTTAGATGTTGTAGACCTTATAAAAAATTGTTTTACAATCTCAATAATTAATTTATTTCTTTTACAATTCCGTAAAGGACAATATTATTTAATGATATATTGAAAAATATTTTTTCACATTCAATTTTATAATAATATATTTTGGAATAAAATATTCAAATGATTTTTATCATAACAACAAAAGAAAATTAATTCTGATACACTATGTCCTGGAAATTATTATATAAATCTGACATAAGATAACAATATATATATATATAGAATGTCCTACTTGTATTTTTTTTCTTCATGAAATCTCAGTCTAAACATAGTTTAAAAATCTATAATAGTGTATTCATTGAGATGAAAACATTTTCATAGATCATGAAGAATGTCTAAAATTATATTTAATTTTATAATTTTATAATGTTATATAACATTATTATTAGGATATTAGTACTACTTCAATACATTTTTCATTTCCAATATTTTCCTGGAGAAAATTATATCTCTCAAATAATTGATGTATTATAGCATCGATTTGAGGATATTTAATTTAAATGTTCTATATAATTTAATCATAACTATATGAAAAAACTATCATTAATTATTATGATCCTTTCCCATTTTCCTTAAAATTCATAATTATCAACTTATTTATTAGTAATTACTTATTTTAGATCATTAAATGTGAATAAATATTCAAAAGGGGACTATTCCACTTCCGACACAAATATTTTATGATTTTTCTAAAGGAAATATTAGACAAAACTTTATTCATTAATCACCCAGATGATAAATTTGTTAAAAAAAATTAATTATGGACATGAATTAAAAAATATTAACATATTTTTATTTGATTTACTAATCCAAACAGAATTGTTTGAAAATATAAGAGTAATGAAAATATTATTCATAATAATATTATGAACATATGTAATGACTTCATTATTTTTTCTTACACAATTACACTTCCTAAATGTTTTTGATATATTAATTTTTGACAAACCAAAGTATTTATTTATTTCATTAATAAATATTCCCAATATCATTTTCTATAATATTTCTATTTACATATTACTCATCTTAATCATGATACTCCTAACCAAATTATTTCAAAACCTCATATCTATAAATTCATTATTTAAACTACTCATGTGAATTTTAAATGCGAAATAAATTAATATGTGTTTTTAAGATAAAAACACATTAACTTATTAGCTATATTATTATATACCTACCATTACAATTAATGAATTTATAATCCATTAAAAATACCCATTAATATAATAATCATATCATTCATGTATAAATATAGTTCCATATCATAATCATGAATAATTAAAATTTAAATTTTAACTAAAATATTTAATCAAATATTACTTAATCAATGGATTATAGAATATTTTTCTCAATTAATAATGTTAATTCTCATGGTTGAATTTCTATTTTTTGTTCTAATTGATATTTTATTTATCCATTACTAATTTAACACATATAATTACATGTTCTCTCATCAATTCATACATAAATTTACTTAAATACACATCATTAAAAATATTTCATTGGATATCAATATCTTTTACAAATAACCATGAATTAGAGAAAGACATTGAAATAATATTTACTTCCTTAGACACATAATAAATCATTTTTATAGCATTTATTAAATGTCTCAATATATAATACAAATATATATTGACAAAATAAAATACTGAAACTGAATATTAAGGATTAGTATATATATTATTTATATTCTATATTTACATATTGATAAAAATGTTGTATATCAATTTAATAATGTATCTAAATATATATAAAATAAAAAATGCTAAATTTATAAATTTATTCTATTTCTTTTCAAGGATAAAAATTAAACAGAACTTTAAATCCAATTTTTTTTATGAACACTAATAATATATAATTATCTATATGATCATGTATATCATATCTTAAGAAAAAAAATTATTATTTTTCAAAACATCTTCATTGGAAAATATATTATACAAATTTTACTCAGGCACAAATGATCCAAATACCCAATATTTACAGTTAACATTCTTAGTGTAACAAAAATCTCAGAACAATAATTGGTTTATTATGTATATAAATCAAGAAAATATTCCATGGTTTACATAATATATTTATTTATTTAATGAATAAAAGGGTTAAGTAAACCAAAAGGGTTATATTACTAATTTATTACATCATTATATGGAATTTAAAACATAGATTTTATGTTTTTTTGAAACATTGATGTTTAAATAAATAGACACTAAATATCAATCCATCACAATCAAAACATTATAGCAACATATAAATTTAATGTAAAAAACAGAATGAAATAGATAAATAAATATATATATATAATCTTTCTTCAATATAGTTTTTTATATCCTATGACTATATCAAGACAAATATATTTTAATAAAATTAATCTCTAACTATGTGTATATATATATATAGTGATTTTTCCTCATGAAAAGGAAAATAAATATAAATATAGACATTTATTAAATCCTATAAATTATATGATACATGAAACCCTTCATATGTTGTGTTTAATATATGTTAAACCATAATATACTAAAATTAATGTATTCGATTATTGGTTATTGGGACCCAAATTTAATGAATATAGGATATCATCCAAAAATAATCAATATTTAGACCGAATGTAATAGGATCTATTGATTAACACTTAGAGAAAACCATATTTCTTATAAAATAAATTAATCTTGTATTTATAATTTTTTTCATATTTTTTTCATAATATTTTATCCCCTTAGAATTCATAGTATAGGTTTTATAAAATGAAAAGCATGGGCCAAACCTTCAGTAAAAGTTATTACATGCATAATTTAAAACTATAAAGAGTAGTTTCAATGAATTATTTATATTTATTCTAAGGGTGATGATATAATAAATATAAGGCCCCAGCCTTAAACCTTACTTAATCTTGAGTTATTACAAGATTACACCTTAAGGATCTTTTCAGATTTAGAGTTTTAGAGAATTAGATCATAAAACTTGCATTACATTCCATACTTAAACAAAGTGGTTACATAAAAGATAGTACTCATTTTCTAATCAGCGAAAACATATTTAAAATAAAACATGGATTCTTTCTTGAAACTTCCTTGACACTATCATCATATCATGTACCTTTCCCTAGACCTATGAAAAACATCTCAAAAAAACATGGGATGAGCATAAAAAGCTCAGTAAGGGATATAAAAATATTGAAAGGAAACATGAGTACAAATATACATAAGAATGAAATCATACTTTTCCCATAAAACATAATCACTTTAACATACCTCATCAAATCATGAATAAATCATAGAAATCATAAGACATAAATGTAACTTGAGGCATTCATAACATTCTTACGTAGGGAGTAACCCTCTTGGTTACGTTTGGAATACCCATCACAGTATATTACCTAAATCTCTTCGGAGAAACCTTAACGTTTCACTCCTTCACGTTACCCAATTCATTGGAGAGCTATATCGGGCTCACCCGCCCTTAGTTTATCACAGAACCACCCGTCTTCATAATAATGCCCAAGAACCTCAACATAATCGTATCACAGAAAACATGCATAAAGGAAACATAACATTTCCACCTTTCAATCACAAGATATCAGTACAACACATTGATATAAAAACATTATGAAAACCATTTTCAATACCAAAATAAAATAAAAGTAAAACATGGTATTTATTCTTCTTTTAAAAAAAAGGTATGGCTTGTAGAGGAAGCCGAAACTCAAATAATGGTCACAGCGGCGGAGAAGTCGTTGTCGCCACATACTAATGACAAAAACATTCCCTTTTGTCTTTTAGTAAATGATTCATATAAAAAATATTCATTTTGAATAAACGTAAAAGTCAAAGGGGTTTATACACCATATAAAAGAAGGTTGTGTATAAAACAAAATATGCATCAATGAAAGGAGATTGAGACGAAGTCCCATACCTCGGGTCCGACTTGACTCGGTCGTTCTTTAATCTCCTGAATAATAAACTTGAGTTAATTTCTACTTGTTTAAGAACCTTTTTCAAGTTCATTATTCCTTTTATATCACTTATTTCCATGTCATGAACACTTTGTAATTATACAAGTTAATAACGGTCGTTTTAATGATCATTGGTACTTGAGTCAAAAATAAACCCTTTATAATTACAAGTTGTTCATGTATCCATTATATCCAGAATTATAATAATGATTTATATATCATATATATCCAGTATATACATGCATTTATAATATTACATAATCATTTAGAGGTGAGAAATGAAATGCACCGTTCATGAAGACGGTAAGCCGTACGTACGCATGAACACTACTTTCATTTCTATTTCATATTTTATAGAATGGAATCATAATGATATAAAGGTATATTATAATTCCAGTATAATATAATATATAATATCATAGTTCCATCCTTTATACGTCCCACATATGGTATTTAACGAATCAAATCACTTTGAGGGGGCGGTAGTCCGCACTTCCTTAAATGAAGATATCGCATTTACCCATAATGGAAACCATAAAGGTATGCCAAAAATGAAAAATACAGAAGCTTAAGGAAAACATAAACATATTATATATCATATATAAATATAGTGACATCTTAATGACCACCTTTGAAGGTGTTAAAATAATGTTAAACAATCATCGTTTCGAGAGGCATAAATTCACCATCCACGGAAACAGTATGTCCTTTAACCATTTGATGTAGGTGTGTTTAAATGTAGCTCGAATACTTCTTATAACAACATCCTAGTATATTGAAGATACTGTAGTTGTTACAAAATAAATGAATAAAAAGAGTTTAGGGGGTTGGAGACGCAAAATAAAACAAAAGGACTCAAGTGAAGACATTACCTTAAAATTGGGTAACTCCCTTTGGTTTGAGCTCAAAGGCTTCCATGGGAAGACTTCTGCCGAAAGTGAGGCTTCATGGAGTAATAGAGGGAAGTGGAGAGACAAAATGGGCAGGGGTTGACCGAGCCAATGTCTTTGGAAGTGTGGGTAAGGAGGTAGAGGTGGGGGCCTTTTATAAGAGAAGAGGAGGGGCACTCTTGGAAAGTAAAGAAATGTTACTTTATTTGAAAATGATTTTTGGATTCAAAAGGTCCTACATTGATATAATTCTAGGTTAAGGTGATAAGGGTTCTAAATCCACCCATAAAATAGGTTTTGGACATGTGTAAGTCATAGATTTTACATTATCATTTTATTTTATTTAAATCCTTCATTAATGTGGTAATCGCTGCATCATCATGATGTCATAAATAATTTAATTTATTTAAAGTCTAAAAATTATGAAAAAACTACTATGATGTAGGAAATCTTTTTATCTTTCTAACGAATATTTATAGTCCCAAAGATAATTTATGTAGACAAAAATAAAAATATTTTACTTAGGTGATACATTCTTTGTCACATTTCACATTCTTTAAAAATAAAAAGACAAAAAGTCACTTTCTCACAAAATTGATTCCATAGGGCCCCCAAGTTTTGCACAAAGAATCCCATGGTCGGAAATGAGACAACCATTATCCTTAGGACACATGTTGTGGTCTTTTTGTATTATTATGATATCATTTTATTATCTTTAACTACCTGATTACTCATTAATCAAGATAATTAAAGATAATTACCATCGTTACTATTCATAATGTCCAAAAATAAAAGAGTATTGATTACATAATTTGGACCTTCTAATTCCAAATATGTAATCCATTTTACCTAATTACAAACACATAAATTGCAATAATTTATTTAAAAATAATTCCCATTGTCAAAACAAATAGCGGGTTTTTTTGAAATAATATCTATGAAAAGTTTGGCATTAGTTTACGACCAATTACAAAGTGAAATTAATCCTAATGACCACCATTGGATTAAATGGTAAAAATATATTCATATTACACTTTAAGACAAATTAAAAGGATAATATAACCATATAATTAAATTAAATGAAAAAGCAGTTTTGATGTAAAATGCAGTATTTTTTCACTATTCATTAAAAAATGAACATTTTCAGAAAAATACCAAAAATTTATCCAATGTAAATTTCAATGTCCCAATCATAATGAATATGTTTATTTTGACAAATATAGATTATAAAATTGTCAAAATATTGATTTCAAAAAAGGGTTTGCCATCAAAAGGCAGTAAAACAATATTTTAAAAATATTAGTGTACTCCATGATTAAGATTGGATTTATTTTCATTTTAAGCCTCTAAAACACTATCCAATTCTTTAATAGACATAGATAAAAATATATATTATTCGTTAAATGGGATGTTACATCCTTTCCCTCTTTAAAAAATTGCGTCCCCGCAATTTATTTACTTATCGAATAAATGGGGGTACTTATCCCTCATTGCATTTTCAGATTCCCATGTTGCCTCTTACATGAGGTGGTTTTTCCACAAAACCTTTACCTGATTAATCACATTATTTCGTAACACTTGCTCCCTATGGTCAAGAATCTGGACTAGTTGTTCCTCATAAGATAGGTTCTCTTCCAGCTAAAATACCTCTGCACTCAAAACATGAGATGGATCTGGCATATACTTTCTCAACATCGAAACGTGAAAAACATTGTGTTCCTGAGATAAAATCAGAGGTAAAGCCACCCGGTATGCAACTGATCCAACTCTCTCCAGAATTTCATATGGTCCAATGAACCTTGGACTCAGCTTTCCTTTCTTACCAAATCTCATCACACCTTTCCATGGTGAAACATTGAGAAAAACATGATCACCTACCTCAAAAGTTAGATCTTTCCTCCTGTTGTCTGCATAACTCTTCTGCATACTCTGAGCTGTTCTCATGTGTTTATGAATCAGCTGAACATTTTCTGCCATCTCTTCTACCAATTCTGGTCCCAACAACTTCCTTTCACCCACTTCATCCCAGAAAGCTGGAGTTCGACACCGCTTCCCATATAACGCCTCAAATGGTGCCATCTGTATACTGGAATGAAAACTGTTATTATATGAAAATTCAACCAAAGAAAGATGTTGGTCCCAACTTCCCTGATAATCCATCGAACAAGCTCGTAGCATATCCTCCAAGGTATGAATTTTTCGTTATGACTGCCCATCTGATTGAGGATGAAATGTTGTACTAAAATTTAATTCAGTACCCAACGACTTCTGAGGGCCTTTCCAAAAGTTAGAAGTGAACCTGGGATCACGATCAGATACAATGGAGAGTGGAAATTCATGTAACCTGACTATCTCTTTGAGATACAAATGGGAAATTTGATCTACGGAAAAATTATCTCGTATAGCAAGGAAATGAGCAGATTTAGTCAAGCGATCAACAATAACCCAGATTGCATTATTACCTCGAGATGTCTTTGGTAATCCCACAACAAAGTCCATAGATATATTCTCCCATTTCCACTCTGGCACTGGTAAAGGCTGAAGCATCCCTTTCGGTAACTGCCGCTCTGCTTTAACCTGTTGACATGTCAAACACATCATAGTAAAACCAGCAATATCTCTTTTCATTCCATCCCACCAATTATACTCCCGTAGATCTTTGTACATCTTAGTACTGCCAGGATGAACTGAAAACAGAGAACTATAAGCTTCACATAACAAATATCTCTTCAACTGCGAATCAAAAGGAACACACAATCTCTTCCCAAATCTCAAAACACAATCATTATCAATGTTGAATTCAGGAAACTTACCTTTCTGAACCAGCTCTACCTTTTTCTGCAACTCACTGTCTTGCTTCTGTGCTTTCTTGATTCTATCTGATAGAGATAATCTCACTGATACCTGAAACAAAACAGAAGAACTTCCTGCACCAACAACTTCTATGCCAAAGTTCATCAAATCCTTAACCAAAGGATCACGTTCCAAATGAAACATTGCTAATGAAGCATTACTTTTTCGACTCAAAGCATCAGCCACTTTATTTTCTTTTCCCGGATGGTAATGAATTGTACAATCATAATCCTTGATTAATTTCAGCCACCTCCTCTGTCTTATATTTAACTTTTTTTAAGTGAATATATACTTTAAACTTTTGTGATCAGTATATATTTCACACTTTACTCCATACAAATAATGCCTCCAAAATTTTAAAGCGAAAACAACACCAGCTAATTCCAAATCATGTGTAGGGTAATTTACCTCATGAGATTTCAACTGTCGTGAAGCATAAGCAATTACCTGATCATTCTACATTAGGACGCAACCAAGTCCTTTCAATGAAGCATCACTGTATATAACAAACTCACCTTTCTTGGAAGGTAGTGCCAAAACTGGAGCATTCACCAATCTTCTTTTCAATTCCTCAAAACAATCATCACATTCTTTTGTCCAGATAAACTTAACACCCTTCCGAGTTAGCATAGTCATTGGAATAGATAACCGTGAAAAATTTCTAACAAACCTTCGGTAATAGCCTGCCAAACCAAGGAAGCTACGAATCTCAGTTTCATTTGTGGGTCTTGGCCAGTCTTCCACAACTTTTGTTTTTGCAGGATCAACAGTTATCCCATCATTAGAAACAATGTGACCAAGGAATTAAATTTGTTGAAACCAAAACTCACACCTGCTGAATTTTCCATACAGTTTCATTTCTTTTAAGGTTTGCAAGATAACCCTTAAATGTCTTTCAAACTCCTCTTTACTTTTAGAAAACCCCAAAATATCATCAACGAAAACCACCAAAAACTTATCCATGAACTCATGGAAAATTCTATTCATTAATTCCATGAATAAAGCAGGTGCATTGGTTAGCCCAAAAGGAATTACTATAAATTCATAATGGCCATATCTTGTATGGAATACAGTCTTCGGAACAATTGCTTCCTTTACCTTCAGATGATGGTACCCCGATCTCAAGTCAATCTTTGAAAAATACTGAGCTCCCTGGAGCTGATCAAACAAATCATCAATATGAGGCAAAGGATATTTGTTCTTTACAGTGATGTTATTCAAGGCTCTATAATCAATGAAAAGTCTCATTGAACCATCTTTATTTTTAACAAATAAACAGGAGCACCCCATAGTGATGTGCTAGGTCAAATGAAACCTTTCTCTAATAAATCATGAAATTGCTCCTTCAACTCTAAAAGTTCAATTTGAGCCATTCGATAAGGGGGTTTTGAAATTGGCTTAGCATCAGGAACTAAGTCAACAGTAAACTCAACTTCTCGATCTGGTATTATTCAATGAAACTCATCAGGAAAAACATCAGGATACTCATTTACCACTGGCACATCATTAATCTGAACAGTTCCTTTATTTTCAACGATGTGTGCAAGTAACATTCATTTCCATCTTTTACAAGTTTCTTGGCCTCTTGATAAGTTATCAACAGTAAGGGTTCATTCTTGTACACAAACTGAAAGAATTTTTGAAAAGAAACTTCTTTAGCTCTACAGTCAATCTTAGCATGGTAAATAGAGATCCAATCCATACCTAAGATAACATCAAACTCTACTAGAGGTAGAACAATAAGGTCTGCAAGTAGGTTCTTTCCACATATAAGGATAGGAAGATTCTTATAAATTCTTTTTGCCTCAACATTTCCCCCAGGTGTTTTTACCAAAAGTTCAGGAGTCATTTCTTGAGATGGTATTCCCAATTTACTAGAAAAGTTTTCAGAGATGAAAGAATGTGTGGACCCCGAATCAAACAACACACTGGCATAATCTGAAAAAACAAACAAAGTACCTGATACAACTTCATTTGATGGCCCAACATCAGCTGAAGTAGTTGCAAATGATTTCACCACCCCTTCTTGCTTGTAGTCTAACTGCTTCCCATCACTCAAGCTCTTTGTCGGACACTCGTTTGCATAGGGACCCATCTCATTTCACTTAAAACATTTCACTAACTGTAAATCAAATTTGGTCTTACCTTCACCTTGAACTTTTTCAGTGCAATCATGAGCCTTATGTCCCATCTTACCACATCGGTAGCACTTTCTAGAATTCATAAGACATTCCCCAGTATGCCTTTTACCACATTTATCACAAACTGGAAACTTAGTTATCTTACCATCAGACTTTTTTGAAGAATTATTTCCTTTCTCCTGCCACCTTGGTCTCTTCTTCTGTTGGTTGCTATAGAACACTTGATCATCAGCAAATTCCATTTCCACCTTCTCAGCACATCGATCAAGCTTTTCATAACTTTTAAACTCATGATAAGCTAATGCACTTCGATATTTTGGCTTTAATCCTGAGTAAAAACGATTGATTTTACTATCAATGTCTCGGATAAAATTTGGAGCATACCTTGCCAATCGAGTGAACCTTTCTTTATAGGAAACCACTGAGTCTTCCTCTTGCCTCAATTCAAAGAATTGTTTTTCCATCCTAAGTCGAACAGCCTTAGGAAAATACTTTTAAAGAAACATACCTTTGAATTCATCCCAGTCGAGAACATCAATCTCATCAGCGTCACTGATATTTTTAACCATCGACCATCACTGATATGCTTCACCCTCCTAACGGTAAATAGTAAGACTAACCTTTTGATTGCCTGAACACCCCATGACATCAAAAATCTTCTCCAGTGCTTTAATCCACCCTTCTACTAGCACAGGGTCAGAGGATCCTCTGAATGATGGGGGATGTGGCCTCATGAAATGTTCCACCACTGACATGTTCCTCTGCGGTTGATCTGGATGATCTCGTGTATGGATACCACCGCCATTTATCGCTTGAGTCAACTACGCCATTACTGCAACAAAATGTTCAGTTCCAATTCCGACCATCTCAGGATGCTGATTCAGAAGGTTATTTCCTTCTGCTTGCCTTCCCAGAAAAGCTGCTCTATTTCCTCTATGGAAAACCAATCTTATCACAGAAATACCTTATGTGAAGCAACATGGTAATCTTCAAATGCTATATCATTTCAAAAAAAATATTTTTGGATAATCATTTAATAGAATTATAACTCCTAAAGTTATCTAAACTGACCTCTGATACCAACTATAAGGCCCCAGCCTTAAAAATTACTTAATCTTGAGTTATTACAAGATTACACCTTGAGGATCTTTTCAAGTTTATAGTTTTAGATATTTAGATCATAAAAAATGCATTACATTCCAAACTTAAACAAAGTGGTTACATAAAAGATAGTACTCATTTTCCCATCAGCGGAAACATATTTAAAATAAAACATGGATTCTTTCTTGACACTTCCTTGACACTATCATCATATCATGTACCTTTCCCTTGACCTGTGAAAAACATTTCAAAAAAACTTAGGATGAGCATAAAAATCTCAGTAAGGGATATAAAAATATGGAAAGGAAACATGGGTACATATATACATAAGAATGAAATCATACTTTACCCATAAAACATAATCACTTTAACATACCTCATCAAATCATGAATAAATCATAGAAATCATAAGACATAAATGTAACTTGATGCATTCATAACATTCTTACGTAGGGAGTAACCCTCTTGGTTACGTTTGGAATACCCATCACAGTATATTCCCTAAATCTCTTCGGAGAAACCTTAACGTTTCACTCCTTCGCATTACCCAATGCATTGGAGAGCTATATCGGGCTCACCTTCCCTTAATTTATCACGGAACCACCCGTCTTCATAATAATGCCCAAGAACCTCAACATAATCGTATCACATAAAACATGCGTAAAGGAAACATAACATTTCCACCTTTCAATCACAAGATATCAATACAACACATTGATATAAAAACATTATGAAAACCATTTTCAATAACAAAATAAAAGTAAAGTAAAACATGGTATTTATTTTTCTTTTAAAAAAAGGTACGGCTTGTAGAGGAAGCCGAAACTCAAATAATGGTCACGGTGGCAGAGAAGTCGTTGTCGCCGCATACGTACGAAAAAAACATTCCCTTTTTTTATTTAGTAAACGCTTCGTATAAAAAAGATTCCTTTTGAATAAACGTAAAAGTAAAAGGGGTTTATACACCATATAAAAGAAGGTTGTGTATAAAACAAAATATGCCTCAATGAAAGGAGATTGAGACGAAGTCCCATACCTCGGGTCCGACTTGACTCGGTCGTTCTTTAATCTCCTAAATAATAAACTTGAGTTAATTTATACTTGTTTAAGAACCTTTTTAAAGTTCATTATTCCTTTTATATCACTTATTTCCATGTCATGAACCCTATGTAATTATTCAAGTTAATAACGGTCGTTTTAACGATCATTGGTACTTGAGTAAAAAATAAACCCTTTATAATTACAAGTTGTTAATGTATCCATTTTATCTAGAATTATAATAATGATGTATATATCATATATATCCAGTATATACATGCATTTATAATATTACATAATCATTTATAGGTAAGAAATGAAATGCACCGTTCATGGAGATGGTAAGCCGTACGTACGCATGAACGCTACTTTCATTTCTGTTTCATATTTTATAGAATGGAATCATAATGATATAAAGGTATATTATAATTCCAGTATAATATCATATATAATATCATAGTTCCATCCTTTATACATCCCACATATGGTATTTAACGAATCAAATCACTTTGAGGGGGCGGTAGTCCGCACTTCCTTAAATGAAGATATCGCGTTTACCCATAATGGAAACCATAAAGGTATGAAAAAAATGAAAAATACCAAAGCTTAAAGAAAACATTAACATATTATATATTACATATAAATATAGTGACATATTAATTGCCACCTTTGAAGGTGTTAAAATAATGTTGAACAATCATCGTTTCGGGAGGCATAAATTCACCATCCACGGAAACAGTATGTCCTTTAACCATTAGATGTAGGTGTGTGTAAGTGTAGATCGAATACATATTATAAAAACATCCTAGTATATTGATGATACTATAGTTGTTACAAAATAAATGAATAAAAAGAGTTTAGGGGGTTGGATAAGAAAAATAAAACAAAAGGACTCAAGTGAAGACATTACCTTAAAATCGGGTAACTCCCTTTGGTTTGATCTCAAAGGATTCCTTGGGAAGGATTATGCCCAAAGTGAGGATTCAAGGAGTAATAGAGGGAAGTGGAGAGACAAAATGGGCAGGGGTTGGCCGAGCCAAAGGCTTTGGAAGTGTGGGTAAGGAGGTAGAGGTGGGGGCCTTTTATAAGAGGAGAGGAGGGGAACTCTTGGAAAGTAAAGAAATGTTACTTTATTTGAAATTATTTTCGGATTCAAAAGGTCCCAAATTGATATAATTAGAGGGTAAGTTGATAAGGGTTCTAAATCCACCCATACAATAGGTTTTGGACATGTTTAGGTCATAGATTTTACATTATCATTTCATTTTATTTAAATCCTTTATTAATGAGGTAATCACTGCATCATCATGATGTCAAAAATAATTTAATTTATTTAAAGTCTAAAAATTATGAAAAAAATCCTATGATGTAGGAAATATTTTTATCTTTCTAATGAATATTGATAGTCCAAAAGATCATTTATGTAGACAAATTTAAAAATATTTTACATAGGTGATACATTCATTGTCACATTTAACATTCTTTAAAAATAAAAAGATAAAAAGTAACTTTCTCACAAAAGTGATTCCATGGGGCCCCCAAGTTTGGCACAAGGAATCCCATGGTCGACCATGAGAGAACCAGTAGCCTTAGGACACATGTTTTGGTCTTTTTGTATTATTATGATATCATTTTATTATCTTTAACTACCTGATTACTCATTAATCAAGATAATTAAAGATAATTACCATCGTTACTATTCATAATGTCCAAAAATAAAAGAGTCTTGATTACATAATTTGGACCTTCTGATTCAAAATATGTAATCCATTTTACCAAATTCCAAACACATAAATTGCAATAATTGATTTAAAAATAATTCCCGTTGTCAAAACAAATAGCGGGTTTTTTTGAAACAATATCTATGAAAAGTTTGGCATTAGTTTATGACCAATTCCAAAGTGAAATTAATCCTAATCTCCACCATTAGATTAAATGGTAAAAATATATTCAGATTACACTTTAAGATTAATTATAATTATAATATAACCATTTAATTAAATTAAATGAAAAAGCAGTTTTGATGTAAAATGCAGTATTTTTTCACTATTCATTAAAAAATGAACATTTTCAGAAAAATACCAAAAATTTGTCCAATGTAAATTTCAATGTCCCAATAATAATGAATATGTTTATTTTGACAAATATAGATTATAAAATTGTGAAAATGTTTATTTAAAGAAGGGTTTTCCATCAAAAGGCAGTAAAACAATCTTTTAAAAATATTAGTGTATTCCATGCTTAAGATTGGATTTATCTTCATTTTAAGCCTCTAAAACACTATCCAATTCATTAATAGACATAGATAAAAATATCTATTATTCATTACTTACTTGGGATGTTACAATAAATCAATATATTTAGTTTTTAATATTAAATTTTAAAAAATAATATATTTATCTAAAAATTTATTTATTCAAAATGTTAAATTTTATAAAAAAAACAGTTACATCCTATAATATTGTAGATTCAACATAGACCAATTACTTCAACATAATTAGTGGTTTTCAAATAATAATTTATATTTAGGTTGAGAAAATCTAGATCAACGATACCTTTTTTATGTATTAAATAATTCAACTAAAAAATTTCATTATAGTTACTCATTTAACAAAAAATTACTTTCTCTATATTGAGTTTTTAGTATACTATTACAATATTGTTACTACAAAAACATATTTTATTTATCAACCATATAATATGGAAACAATTATCTTATTATTCCCAATATATTGATATGGAAACTCTATTATTCATTAAAAATAGGATTGTTGAAAAAATTTGTCATAACAATTGGTAATTTGTATAATAAATTTTAATTATTTGTTAAAACAAATACCATTATTACACTATTAAATTTTTTATACAAGTATTGTTTAATATCCCATAAATGGATACAAAATTAATGTATAATTTATAAATGGATCAGAAAAATGGTAGTTTGACTAGTGTTACAATGTGACAAATGGCACAACTGCCAACATTCAATGGTTAATAACAAACAAAGACAATAAATATTTAATATTTGGTTACACTATACCAATCATATGTAAAATAATTTGATAAAAAATATCAATAATAATAAACAGTAGTAATAAAATTATAAAATTATATGGCCCCTAAGTTAATAGTCTAATTTTTTAAAAAACATATTTTACAGCCAAAACATAATAGTGCCTAACTTCATATAGGTACACTATAATAAGATATCACTCATATTAGATTAAAATATATCTTATACAATTGATTGAAATATATATAATCATCCATAAATATTATTTCTTTGAGATACTTTAGATTATATATCACATTATTTTAACAAGTTATTTTTGGTTTGGGGTTTTAGATATTTAGTTGATAGCTATTACATGAAAAAATAACCATAGGGAACATCTAATCATTATTGAGTTTCAACTATAAGATAATTATTTCAAAATAAATAATTATTTATTTCCATGAAAAGTAATCATGACATTAGAATTGAGATAATCAGTCCCCTTATCCATAGTTAATCCCTATGAAATATATTTAGAAACATTTTATGAGTTGAAAAGTACAAGTAGGTGATATAAAAAAGGATATCTATTATTCCAGTGAAAAACATGATATCTCATTGAAAAAAAATTCAAAAAAACATACCATTTTATCCCAAAAGGGAATATTAATTTTTTTAAAAGATCAATTATATTACCTTATAATGACACATGACTTCCCTGAAAACAGATTATCAAGGATTGAAAAGTAGTATTGGTTAATTGAGACATAATATTTATATAAACTATATTGTACCCTTACAAATTTGAAAAAATATCTAACTTCCAATATAATTATTTAGATGAAATATTCATTACCCAATACATTGGAGTGTTTTATTGGGGATCAATTGTTATATGATGAGCTATAATCTGGATCAACCTGTCATATCATGAGATATAATGGGGGTAAACCTATAGTAAAATTTATATATGGATCACCCATTCTAAAATAATGGACATGAACGAAATCATAAATAAAACATTTTATGCGTCAACCTTTTCATCATAAAACACCAAAAGATATATTTTATAAATTTGTGGAAACAAATTCATATATCAAAATTCAATATTCTATAAAAAAATATTTCAATAAAAACATTATTTTAAACAAAGGAATAGGGTATTTCATTCAATATAAACTGATTTATTTCAAAGTAATTAAAATATCAAATATGGGTTATAGTGTATTGCAAAGTCAACAATCATTATATGTTAAAATAAAAATTCATCATTTATTTCATAATTGTAATATCTTGACCATTTCAAGAGTCATCTCAGGAACTATTTTAGGTAATTTTTGTTTTTAATTAAGTAATATTGATCTGATTTTTGACTTAGGGTGTGTTTGGGTGGAGTGTAAGAAAAATTTGGAAAAAGAGTCTGTGCACAGTTGGTGCATGGTTCTTACAAACTATACAGATGCCTAAGTGAAACTATGCACTCTCCAGTCTCTTGAGGAAATGGATTTAGAATAGTTAAAGAATAATTTGTGATTTTTTGTGAGGTATCCATGTGATGTCCCCTAAAATATGTGGAAACCTCATGCATAGTGCATATTTTGACTGACCATGTGACTAATCCATGCGTGGGCCGATAGTGAGATCCTAAAATTTGGGATCATACTCATTTTCAACTTTTAATGATCTGTTTCTCTTCCTATGTGGCCATAAATTTGGAGTTTACATTTCTAATGGAAAAGAAAGGTTATACCATCTACCTAGGGGGATTCCAAATCCATATGAACACCACTCCTAGAGATAGAATTCCCGAATTGAAGATCTTCTCTTCTTATGATAAGGGGTTTCACCCCGATACATCTCCTGACATTTCTTCTATCATTCATTAATACTTTCATTCAAGATATAATTTTATTTAATTGTATTTGAAACTTATATGTTTATATCAATATATAGTATTGTAGATTTTGATACATATTAATTAGATCTTGATGTCTTTGACCTAGATTTTGGTTTATGGATTTAGATCGAAAACATTAATCAATTTAGTTGTCCAACACAAATTTTGGGAATTTTGGTTCAAAGACAATCCATCAAATAACTGGGGTAGGTAGTATAAATATAATTCCTAGAGTCATGGATTTCATATGTATATGAATAATTGAATAATTTCTTGCATCCTTTGGAAATTGATTTTCTTGAATTTGGTTTATTATATTGACCTATTGATTTATCGAAGATTTTTTTAAATAGGTGGTTATATTTATAATTAATCATGAGAATAATGGGATATCATATAAGATAATTAATTATTTTAATTTTTTATAAAAGGTAGGAGTTGTATTATTGATAATTAATTGGGGGATTAATTATAAGATGTTTTTATGCCAAAGTTGAGATAATTAATTGTGGTTAAATTTGGTGTCATTGATAATATGATGTAGATAATTAATTGTGGGATTAATTATGGAAATTTGATATTAACATGAGATAATTAATTTCTTAAAATTAATAAATGGAATTTGAATTTTGATATTGATAAATTAATTGATGAATTAATTAATGTTTTGAATCACTTAGTTAACTGTGTACTTAACTAATGGAATGGATGTGTTTAAAAAATTGTTAATCTTGTAATGGGATTAGGGTGGTTAATAAATTAGTAAATTAATTATGTTATAAATAGTGGAACATTTTCATTCAAAATTCATGTATACAATTGGTAACATGGTCATCATTACTATGAGTAAATAGAATGGGAACATGATCATTCTAAATTTAGAATTATACATAGTAACATGGTCATTATATTTATGAATAAAGAGAATGGGAGCATTGTCATTCTATTGGGTAGTAATAACGGTAACATGGTCATGTTACTTATGTTTGGGATATTTCTAGCTTTGGTAATGTGGATTATAAATGTGAAATTAAATAATTGAAATAATGGCACTTCGAGTTATAGCCTCACACGAGAATATTCGAACTCCATCATGAGTCAAATCAGGCAATGATATATCATAGAACCTTTAATACTTCGATCATTGGAAAGAAGAAGGTATTAATATATGATATTTCCTAGTGAACACTGCAGGCTCCAGAATGAGATGAAGTTATTATTAAGGTACATGTATCCTTGGGAACCCTAAAGTAAATGTAGTTAGATAAGAATAAATGAAAATGTGATAAACTATTTCTTATTTTATTACACTTATTTACGAAAATAACTACATGTAATATCTTTTGATTAGAAATGTTTTAGACACCATTGGTTGTAGACTACTTATTTTTACACACACACTATTCTAGCTGCTAATTGGTATACGAATAGATTATTTCATTATACGACTAGATATAGGAAAACAACCTAGGATGGGTGGTTGATAGTAGATGGATCTTGGATGAGTGGAATCAATGTGGTTCAATACCCACATTGGGAGTTGTAGGGTCTTTATTTTCAGTTTCATTATAGATTCAAGACACCTATATTGGAATATAATCTTTTCAATTTCAGTTGAGTATTGTATTTCATGTTTTTTAATCTTGTGACATGTTTATTGTTCTTGTTATATATTCTTATGCATATTTTTTATTTTTGTAAACTAGTGTTCTACTATGATAAAAGAGGGTATATTATCCAAATGGATGACTTACCAGATCCTATCTGCTATTCATAAGCGTCTAGTATACATGGAGGTGCGCTAGATGTCATGTGGTGAACCGGATCAGGGCACCATTGTGTGGCATCCAGGTAAGGTCTATAAGGCCCCAACCTTAAACCTTACTTAATATTGAATTAAATGAATAATTCACATTGAGGATCTTTTCATGTTTAGAGTTTTAGATAATTAGATCATAAATCATGAATTACATTCCAAATTTAAACAAAGTGGTTACATAAAATATAGTATTAATTTTTTCCCATCAACAGAAACATCTTTAAAATAAAACCTGGATTCTTTCTAGACACTTCCTTGACACTGTCATCATATCATGAACCTTTCCCTTGACCTGTGAAAAAAATTTCAAAAGCTTGGGATGAGCATAAAAAGCTCAGTAAGGGATATAAAAGTATGAAAAGAAAACATTAGTCCATGTATAAAAACATACTTTACTAATAAAACATTATCATTTTAATATACCTCATCAAATCATGAATAAATCATAGAAATAATAAGACATAAAGGTAACTTGAGGCATTCATAACATTCTTACATAGGGAGTAACCCTCTTGGTTACGTTTGGAATACCCATCATAGTATATTCCCTAATTCTCTTCAGAGAAACCTCAACATTTAACCCCTTCGCGTTACCCAATGAATTGGAGAGCTATATTGGGATCACCCTCCCTAAGTTTATCATGGAACCACCCATCTTCATAATAATTCCCTAGAACTATAACATAATCGTATCACATAAAACATGCATAAAGGAAACATAACATTTCTACTTTTCAATCACAAAATATCAATACAACACTTTGATATAAAAACATTATGAAAACCATTTTCAAAACCAAAATAAAATAAAAGTAAAACATGGTTTTTATTTTTCATTTTAAAAAATGTATGGCTTTTAGAGGAAGCCGAAACTCAATAAATGGTCACGGTAGCGGAGAAGTCGTTGTTGCCGCATACGTACGAGAAAAAAATTTCCTCTTTTCGTTTAGTAAAAATCTTCATATAAAAAAGATTACTTTTGGATAAACGTAAAAGTCAAATGGGTTTAAACACCGTATAATAGAATTTTGTGTATAAAACAAAATATGCCTCAATGAAATGAGATTGAGACGAAGTCCCTTACAAAGACGGTGTCCTTGGAATAAGGATAAATCAATTACATAATTATGTGTGACAAATGAATACACCAAATATAAGTGGATATTAAGGGTAGAAAAATCATAGGACATTCACACATATTCATAAAACGACATATACAAGGAGTACAAGTTTCTCCCCAAGAATCAAAATTGGGTTAAGAAGTTCCCTTGCAAAAATTCGACAGCCTAACAACATCACTTCAAGATTCATAAAAAGAGTTGATGAGAGATAAAAAGGGTATCCCATCACTTGGACATAAAATTTACATCAATAAGGATATAGAAGACCATATCCCAACATAATAGTATGTGAATTAAAAGACATAACAAATGAAGTCTTTTAAAAAGAGGAGAGTGAACGGTTCCCTTACCGACTTGGGTAACTTTCCAAACGTACACCCCATGGAAGAAAAGTCATTCAATGAAGATGTAAATAACCATAAATGAAATTATATTACAAAAAGTGTATAATAATGGGCAGTACATACACCACTCAAAGGAAATAGTGTCAAATGTAGCATGAATCTCACAAGAACAAAAAGTGAGATGAAAATCCCCTTTTGAAAATTCGGCAGCCTAACGACGCCACATAAAACTTTCAATAATGGATTGATGAGATCAAATAGGGTATCTAATCCCATGAACATAAAAATTACAGAAATAGGAATATAAAATAACATCCTCCAACATAAGAATATGGAGCATAAAATAAATGACATAAAAGAGAGTACTTGCAAAGAAAGGGAGAGGTAGGATCCCTTACCTCGTGTCCGACATGACTCGATCGTTCATTATCCTCCTGAATAATAAAAATGAGTTAATTTATACTTTCTTAAGAACAATTTTTAAATTAATTATTGCTTTTATATCACTTATTACAATGTCATTAACACTATGTTATTATTTAAGTTAATAACTGTCGTTTTAACGATCATTGGTACTTGAGTCAAAAATAAACACTTTATAATTACAAGTTGTTCATGTGGTAAGATATCCATTATATACAGAATTATATTCACGATGTAGATATCATATATATTATATATATCCAGTATATGCATTAATTTATAATATTACATAACATTTAGAGGTAAGAAATGAAATGCACCGTTCATGGAGACGGTAAGCCGTACGTACGCGTGAACGATACTTCCATTTATATTTCATATTTAATGGAATTAAAACATAATGATACATAATAGTATTTTAATTCCAGTATGGTATCATATTTAATATCATTAAATATATCCTTTATATTTACCACATATGTTATTAACGAATCAAATCACTTTGAGGGGATAGTAGTCCGCAGTTCCTAAAATGAAGATATCACGTATACCCATAATGGAATCCATAAAGGTATGCCATAAATGAGAAATAAAGAAGCTTAAGTAAAACATAAACATTTTATATATCATATATAAATATATTGACATCTTAATGTCCACCTTTGAAGGTGTTATAAGAGTGTTGAACAATCATCGTTTTGTGAGGCAGAAATTCACCATCCACAGAAATAGTATGTTATTTAACCATTAGATGTAGGTGTGTGTAACTGTAGCTTGAATAATTCTTATAAAAACATCATAGTATATGGATTATACTGGTTTTTTTACAAAATAAATTAATAAAATAGTTTAGTGGGGTTGTACAAGCAAAATAAAACATAAGAACACAAGAGAAGACACTACCATTAAATCAGGTATCTCTCTTTGATTTGAGCTCAAAGGCTTCCTTGGAAAGGATTATGCCCATAGTGAGGCTTCAATGATTAATAGAGGGATGTGGATAGATGAAATGGGCATGGTTTGTCCGAGAAAAAGGCTTGAGAGGTGTGTGTAAGGTGGTAGAGGTGGGGGCCTTTTATAAGAGGAGACGAGGGGCACTCTTGGAAAGTTACAAAATGTTACGTTATTTTCAAATGAGTTTCGGATTTTAAAGATCCCACATTGAGGTATTTCTAGGATAAGGTGGTAGGGGTTCTAAATCCACCCATACAATAGGTTTGTGACAAGTTTAGATCTTATATTTTATATTATCTTTTCATTTTATTTAAATCGTTAAATAATGAGGTTATCACTGCATCATCATTGTGTCATAAATAATTAAATTTATTTAGTGTCTAAAAATTATAATAAAAATATAATGATGTAGGAAATATTTTTATATTTCTAATGAATATTTATAGTCAAAAATTTAACTTTTATAACCCCATGTAAAAATTGTTTTAGTAAAACAACACATGTTTGTGACATTTTAATTTTAACTTTAAATAAAAATTTATTTATGTCATTTTCCTACCAAAGTGGCTCCATGGGGTCCCCAAGTTTACCCATGGATTGTCTCAGTCGGCCATGACACATCCAATGAGGTTATAACATGTTTCTAGGTCAATTCATATTATTAAAGCATTATTTTTATCTTAAATGACACTAATTACCTTTAATCACGATTAATAAAACGTAAAAATTACTATACACCAAAAATTATTTTAATCTAATTGAACCACATTTTAATTCTTAATTACAACAATGTATGTCTGATTTTTTAAAATCAAACCACAAAAGTTGCAAAGTTTCATTTAAACGAAAAATTGGTTTTTTAAGTACCACTTAGTGGTTTCACTATTCATCAAAAATTGAAGTTTTCCAGAAAAATACCAAAAATTCACCCTAAGCTATATTTGATATTCCGAATTCAAAAACGATATCTATTTTAAAAAATTAAAAACAGATAAGTTACATTAATTAATTTAATAATTAATTCCGCTGTTAGAGCAAATAGCGTGTTTTTATGAAACAATAAGTATCAAAAGATTGACACTAGTTTAAGTCCAATTTCAAGATGAAATTAATTCCAACAACCGCTATAGGATTAAATGGTAAAAATATATTCTAATTTCACTTTATAACCAATTAAAAATATAATCAAATCATATAAATAAATTAGATTAAAAATAGGTTTTGAATTAAAATACAACATTTTTCACTATTCATTAAAAAATGAACTTTTTCGAAAAAATACCAAACAATTTACAGAAAGTAAACTTTGATGTCCCGATTCTAAAAAAGAATTTTATTTTGTCAAATATAACACATAAAATTTTCAAAAAGTGGATTTATAAGAGGTTTGCCATCCAAAGGCGGTTAATTGACCTTTTAAAGAATATAAGAATATTTACGCTTAAAATTGGATTCATTCACATTTTATGCCTCTAACATTTATTGGATAAAAGTAAAAATATTTGAGAAACATATATAATCATTTTGTAGTTAGTTCTGTTCATTCCCGCCATTACAACGACTAGGTATTAACTACGATTTAAAATAATATTATTTTATTATTAGATTGCAACGTAAGATTCCCAAGAAACTCATTGTTGTGTATTGGGCACGCCATCGAGCATAGCGTCCCCTTTAAAGTAATATTAATATTTTATTCACAAATATGGATTAATATGAAAATGTCATATTCTCTATTTCCCTGGGGTGTTACATCCTTCCCCCTTTTGGGAATTGCGTCCTCGCAATTTTAAAATTGGGCTTGGAAACTTCATTGAAAATCCCATATCGGAACAAGAGTCAGTAAAACAATCACTTTAAAATAAAGAAAGAGAAGTAAAAAGGTCACCCGAGTTAACCCATACTAGGATTACAAGTATGAAAATATGGACATGAAGGAAAAAACAAAGGGTCATGTTCTGATGGAGAGTGATAGTAAACATGTCTAGGATAAAGTTAACCATAAGAAAATCACAAACTTGTGATGGGTTAAACGGTATTCGATTTCCCAGTAGGAAAAGTTAATAGACAACATTTTTGTTATAAGTTACTCTTCATTGAGGAATTTATTTTTGAGCTTAACTAAATCATAATGAAACATACTTACTTGTCACGTAGACTTTCAACTTTTACTAGATTCCTTAATCAAACTCATATTTTCTCCCAAAGCCGAGTATTTAGGAAGACTTGTTCGCACTATGAGTACTATAATCAACTTCTTGAGAATCATCTAATCCAAATAAGATAACTATATATTTCCCATGTCTTTAGACAAAATCCAAAACCAAAATTGTTAGTATGAGATCAGATAATCCACAAAAGTATAATCCTTTATAAAAATAAAATCTATTCTTAATCTCCAAAATTTTTTAAAAAAAACCCAAAGTTCAACGAAGACCATTCGATAAACTATTGTCCATAAAATTATTCAATGCAAACCAAACTAAAATTGAAACCCAAATATTTGAAGGATTTAATCACGTAGTCTTCCAAGGTACAAATTAACTTTTATCTACAAATAACATCAGTTGCTCTTAAATTCTCATATTGAAATGTAATTAACCTAATCACATATCCTCGATGATAGGTTAATCATTTCCATAGATAACCAAAAATAAACTTACACTTGATTCCTAAAATCATATAACTAAAAAAAATTAGTCAAACTGACCAGGGACTTCACGTAGTCCAGTGGTAGGCGATAAATATCAGTCGCACTTTGGTTGTGGGTTCGATTCCCACAGCTTTGTCTGACACGACGGGTTGTCACACTTTGGTTGTGGGTTCGATTCCTACTGCTTATGGACTTGTTCTCTGAGATGAATTTGGAGGTGCACGACAGTCAGGGCCAGACCTATCTTTCATCCATAGCAGTGACCTCTACCCTCCTGGATAGAGTGAGGATTAGACAACTATCTGATTTAGAAGGCCTAGCTCTAGTAGAGTCGGTGGTAATTGGGGACCCTCCTCCTGGGTAGAGGATAAGCGATGATGAGGTACTAAGTTTCCATTGATGAGCATGGGTTCCAGGGGATATACGCAAGGTGTTGATGCGGGAGATTTATGCTTCAGCTTGGGCAGTTCATCTCGGAGTTACCAAGATGTTCCGTGACTTGAGACATCAGTACTGGTGACCGGGTATAAAGGGAGAAGTAGCTAGTTTTTTTACGACATATTCCACCTATCAGCAGGTGAAGGTAGATCATGAAGGTCCAACCGGACTATTACAGCAGTTACCCATAATTACCTCAAAAGCAAGGATCATATAAACCCTAATGGTTACCTAAACTTACACATCGATTAGTCATCTCGTACATGATTCATTACAGAACATACCAAGGTACAAGTGGTTGATCATAACTCCTTGATAGTTGGTTTAGAACAACCATGAGTTTCCTCATTGAATCCACCATTTCATCCAGTCTCTTAATCAGGGAATCACCACAGTTTCTTTCAAACCTATTGTCACTTTGGTTCCTTCTAGATCCATCCATTCACTAAAAACAGAAATGTCAGTGTGAGTATATCAACAAAACCATCATGTACTAATGAGGAAGACAAACACTAAGATATACTTACTCATTCACTTTATCTGAAACTAGGACTCTTTCTGAAATCCTAACCATTATGGTAATGTCACTTATGCCTAGAGAATACCCTACCCTCTAAAGTTATCGAAACCGACCTCTGATACCAACTATAAGGCCCCGAACTTAAACCTTACTTAATATTGAATTAAATGAATAATTCACATTGAGGATCTTTTCAGGTTTAGAGTTTTAGATAATTAGATCATAAATCATGAATTACATTCCACATTTAAACAAAGTGGTTACATAAAAGATAGTATTCGTTTTTTTTTCATCAACGAAAAAATATTTAAAATATAACATGGATTCTTTCTTGACACTTCCTTGACACTATCATCATATCATGCACCTTTCCCTTGACCTGTGAAAAACATTTCAAAAGCTTGGGATGAGCATAAAAAGCTCAGTAAGGGATATAAAAGTATGGAAAGAAAACATTAGTCCATGTATGAAAACATAATTTACTCATAAAACATAAGCATTTTAACATACCTCATCAAATCATGAATAAATCATAGAAATCATAAGACATAAAGGTAACATGAGGCATTCATAACATTCTTACGTAGGGATTAACCCTCTTGGTTACGTTTGGAATACCCATCACAGTATATTCCCTAAATGTTTTCGAAGAAACCTAAACGTTTAACCCCTTCGCATTACCCAATTCATTGGAGAGCTATATCGGGCTCACCCGCCCTTAGTTTATCACAGAACCACCCATCTTCATAATAATGCCCTAGAACCATAACATAATCGTATCACATAAAACATGCATAAAGGAAACATAACATTTCCACTTTTCAATCACAAGATATCAATACAACACATTGATATAAAAACATTATAAAAACCTTTTTCAAAACCAAAATAAAATTAAAGTAAAACATGGTATTTATTTTTCATTTAAAAAAATAATGGCTTGTAGAGGAAGATGAAACTCAAATAATGGTCACGACGGTGGAGAAGATGTTGTCACCGCATACGTAAGAAAAAAACATTCCCTTTTGTCCTTTAGTAAAAAGATTCATATAAAAAACATTCCTTTAGGATAAATGTAAATGTCAAAGGGGATTATACACCGTATAAAATAAAGTTGTGTATAAAACAAAATATTCCTCAATGAAAGGAGATTGAGATGAAGTCCCTTACAAAGACGGTATCCTTGGATTAAGGATAAATCAATTACATAATTATGTGTGAAATATGAATAAACCAAATATAAGTGGATATTAAGTGTAAAAAAATCAGAGTAAATTCACACATATTTATAAAACAACATATACAAGGAGTACAAGTTTCTCCCCAAGAATAAAAATTGGGTTAAGAAGTTCCCTTGCAAAAATTCGACAGCCTAACGACGTCACTTAAAAATTTAGAAAAAGAGTTGATGAGAGATAAAAATGGTATCTCATCACTTGGAAATAAAATTTACATCAATAAGGATATAGAAGAACATATCCCAACATAATATTATGTGAATTAAAAGACATAACAAAAGAAGTCTTTTAAAAAGAGGAGAGTGAAAGGTTCCCTTACCGACTTGGGTAACTTTCGAAACGTACACCCCATGGAAGAAGGGAAATTAAATGAAGATGTCAATACCCATAAATGAAAATATATTACACAAAGTGTATAATAATGGGAAGTACATTCACCACTCAAAGGAAACAGTGGCAAATGTAGCATGAATCTCTAGGGAACCAAAAGTGAGATGAAAATCCCCTTATAAAAATTCGGCAGCCTAATGATGCCACATAAAACTTCAAAAAATGGATTGATGAGATCAAATAGGGTATCTCATCACATGAACATAACAATTAAATAAATAAGAATATAAAATAACATCCTCCAATAGAAGAACATGGAGCATAAATGAAATGACATAAAAGAGAGTACTTGCAAAGAAAGAGAGAGGTAGGATCCCTTAACTCGTGTCCGACATGACTCGATCGTTCTTTAATCTCCTGAATAATAAACTTGTGTTAATTTATACTTTCTTAAGAACCTTTTTCATGTTCATTATTCCTTTTATATCACTTATTAACATGTCGTGAACACTTTGTTATTATTAAAGTTAATAACGGTCGTTTTAACGATCATTGGTACTTGAGTAAAAAATAAAATCTTTATAATTACAAGTTATTAATGTGGTAAGATATAAATTATATAAATAATTATATTAATGATGTAGATATCATATATATCATATATATCTAGTATATGCATGCACTTATAATATTACATAACATTTAGAGGTAAGAAATGAAATGCACCATTCATAGAGACGGTGAGCCGTACGTACGCATGAACGCTACTTCCATTTATAGTTCATATTTAATGGAAGTAAAACATAATGACACATAATAGTTTTTTAATTCCAGAATGGTATCATATTTAATATCCTTAAATCTATCCTTTATACATACCACATATGGTATTAACGAATCAATTCACTTTGAGGGGGCGGTAGTCCGCATTTCCTAAAATGAAGATATCGCGTATACCCATAATGGAAGCCATAAAGTTATGCCATAAATGAAAAATAAAGAAGCTTAAGTAAAACATAAACATATTATATATCATATATAAATATAGTGACATCTTAATGGCCACCTTTGAAGGTTTTATATGAGTGTTGAACAATCATTGTTTCGTGAGGCAGAAATTTCCCAGCCATAGAAACAGTATGTTCTTTAACCATTAGATGTAGGTGTGTTTAAGTATAGCTCTAATAATTATTATAACAACATCCTAGTATATGGATGATACTATTGATGTTACAAAAGAGATGAATAAAAGAGTTTATGGGGGTTGGAGATGCAAAATAAAACATAAGAACACAAGAGAAGACACTACCTTTAAATTGGGTATCTGTCTTTGATTTGATCTCAAATGCTTCCTTGGAAAGGATTCTGCCCGAAGTGAGGCTTCAATGATGAATAGAGGGATGTGGATAGATTAAATGGGCAGAAGTTGTCCCAGAAAAAGGCTTTAGAGGCGTGTGTAAGGTGGTAGAGGTGGGGGCCTTTTATAAGAGGAGAGGAGGGGCACTCTTGGAAAGTTACAAAATGTTACTTTATTTTCAAATGAGTTTCGGATTTTAAAGGTCCCACATTGATGTATTTCGAGGTTAAGGTGGTAAGGGTTCGAAATAGACCCATACAATAGGTTTGTGAAAAGTTTAGGTCTTATATTTTACATTATATTTTCATTTTATTTAAATCATTAAATAATGAGGTAATCGCTGCATCATTATTGTGTCATAAATAATTTAATTTATTTAGTGTATAAAAATTATAAAAAAGATATCATGATGTAGGAAATATTTTTATCTTTCTAATGGATATTTATAGTAGAAAATATGACTTGTATAACCCCATTTAAAAATTGTTTTAGTAAAATAACACATGTTTGTGACATTTTAATTTTAACTTTAAATAAAAAGTTATTTATGTCATTTTCATACCAAAGTGGCTCCATGGGGTCCCCAAGTTGACCCATGGATTTTAATGGTTGGCCGTGACACATACAATGAGGGTAGGAGATGTGACTAGGTCATTTCATATTATTAAAGCATTATTCTTACCTTAAATTACACTAATTACCTTTAATCGCGATTAATAAAACTTAAAAATTACTATTCACCAAAAATTATTTTAATCTCATTGAACCACATTTTAATTCTTAATGAAAACCATGAATTTCGGATTTTTTAAAATCAAATCACAGAAGTGGCAAAGTTTCATTTAAACGAAAAATCAGTTTTTTAAGTACCACTTAGTAGTTTCACTATTCATCAAAAATTGAAGTTTTCCAGAAAAATACCAAAAGTTCACCCTAAGCTATATTTGATATTCTGAATTCAAAAATGATGTCTATTTTAAAAAATTCAAAACATATAAGTTACATTAATTAATTTAATAATTAATTCCCGCTGTCCGAGCAAATAGTGTGTTTTTATGAAACAATAATTATCAAATGATTGACACTAGTTTAAGTCCAATTTCAAGATGAAATTAATTTCAATGACCACTATTGGATTAAATGGTAAAATATATTCTAATTTCGATTTAAAACCAATTCAAAATATAATCTAATCATATAAATAAATTAGATTAAAAAGAGGGTTTGAATCAAAATACAACATTTTTCACTATTCATTAAAAAATGAACTTTATCGGAAAAATACCAAAAATTTACACAAAGTAAATTTTGATGTCCCGATTCTAAAAAAGAATTTTATTTTGTCAAATATAACACATAAAATTGTCGAAAAGTGGATTTAAAAGAGGTTTGCCATCAAAAGGCGGTTAATCATCCTTTTAAAGAATATAAGAATATTTATGCTTAAAATTGGATTCATTCACATTTTAAGCCTCTAACATTTATTAAATAAAAGTAAAAATATTTGACAAACATATATAATCATTTTTTAGTTAGTTCCGTTCATTCCCGCCATTACAACGACTAGGCGTTAACTACGATTTAAAATAATGTTATTTTATTATTAGATTGCAACGAAAGATTCCCAAGAAACTCGTTGTTGCGTATTGGGCACGCCATCGAGCATAGAGTCCCCTTTAAAGTAATATTAATATTTTATTCACAAATATGGATAAATGTGAAAATGTCATATTCTCTATTTACCTGGGGTGTTACAAGGTCATTACAAATTTGTATTAAAGATCTTGATTTCTTTCAACTTTTTTTGTCATACTATTTTGGGAATGGTAGACATGTGACTAGGAAGTGCCTAGGCTTGGTAATAGGCTCATTCATGAGGGTTTCAAACCCATGTATGGTAGAAAACTTTAGAACATAGTATGGGATTATTGTTATTGTTATTTGCTGTTACAGTTGAATACCATTTCACCTCGGGTAATACCCATAGGCTTGATTCTTGTCCTAGAATTGCATGATAGATGAATCTGCATGCACCATTCTAGGCACTTAGGGTCATTGTAACATTCATTATTTTAGGCACACACAGGAAAAATGGTATTGTGTATGTTGTTGAACTTAAACATTTTCCATAGTTTTTTGATTAAGTTTATTTATTGTGTTTATATTTAATTGAGAAAGATTTAAAAATGATGTAAAAAATATAAAAATTGGGTGTCTAAATGAGAAACATGATAATGATAGTGTTTTTACCCTTGTTATACAAAACAAGGTGTATGTTGTTGAGGGTAGTGATAGTCCCTCAGTTTTGACCATGTAGTGAGGTATGGGAAAATTCCTTGTTGTGATTATCTGGAGTGTACAATATAAGACAAAGATGTTGATTAAATTCATTTTATATAGGGGAGTATGTCTGTGATGGACTATGATGGACACTACACAAATTTTCAATGAATTTATCCATCTTTTGTAGGTGATGTTGTAGTAATGATGAAATGTTTTCAAGATGGAATTAATTATGAGATTATGTCCCATGTGAATATAATCATGCTAAAAAAGTTTACAGATGGGGTGGATCAGGAACTCATAGTATAAGGGAACCTAAGGTAGGATTCTAGTACTAGATATATAGTTTTTTATGGATGATTAGGATGTGCTATTTCTGAGATTAAGAATCACTATTATGAAATTATTATCCAAGGCACTGGAATGAATAGTATGAAGAAAAATGAGTCTACTAGAAAATACCTTACTGGGATGATGTGTTATATATGTGGTAGGTGAGGACACAACCATTGACACTGTTCCTGAAAACTAGTAGAGTACCAATCTCAGGGAAAGATGGGAAATCTATAGAAGTTCTGCAGGCCGCAGTGATACATATGTACTAAAAAAGAGGCTTTGTAGAGACCGAATATTGGAATAGGATCTTGTACACCAAATTAGGATGCAAGTGGGAGTTCTACTAGAAGAGTTGGTAGAGGTAGTGGATGTTGTGCTTCCAGGTAGGAGAACACAGATCAATAGGGTGGTGCTACTTAGGGGAGTCAAACATCATCATAAGGAATAGGGGTAGCACTGTTAAATGCAGAAAAACACACACAAGGGGATCGTGTGGATCGACCATTGACAATGAGATGTATTATTCTAGTAGATTCTAGGTTAGATAGTTTTTTTAATACATGTCCTACCATCATCTATATATGAAAAACATGTTAAAGTATTAAGCCTGGAGGTGGAGTTAGTGAGTGGGGTTGTGACTACAGATACACAGTTGGGAGTGTGGTAATGAGATATTAGTCTGTGTGTGGGATGTTTACTAGATATTGGGAAATATCATTTTTTATGGGATCTAAATATTCCTGATATGTTAGGATTTGAAATAATTAGGGGAATGGAATTAGTATTCAAATTTCGAGACCACATCGACTGTTACCATAAGAGTGATACATTAACATCTCTTAAGGGTGACCAGTATATTCATCATGGGTAGTGGGATATCCTGGCCGGACAAACGGGGCCAATTACTCAACAACTATGAGAGAACATATCCCAAGTTTCTAGTATAATATTGGATTAATGGTGTATTATGAAATATTTCCTTCGTCCAATAGTGGAACCATTTCAGGATGTCTTTTATGAAGACTTATTAGGGATACCACATGAGAGAGATGTAGAATTCACTATTTTGGTCATGTCGGGTACTGAACCAATATCTACTCAACCATACCGAATGATACCGATTGAGATTCAAGAACATAAGACTCCAGTTGAGGAGATGGTTGATATGTTATTTATCCATCCAATTGCCTCTTCTTGGGGATAACCAATTTTGTTCACAAATAGTGTTGATTGGAGTTCATGATTGTGTGTCAGTTACTGGATGTTGTACAAAATGACAATGAAGTCCTGATATATCATCCACATTTCAATGAATTGTTTGATGAATTAAAGGGGGTGTGTGTTATTAAAGAATGATTTGAGACTAGGGTATCCTTATTTTAGAGTACAAACTTCTGATACACTAAAGACTACATTTAATATCAGGTATGACCTTTATCTGTTTTTTGTAATGTTATTTCGATTGACAAATACACTAGTACTATTTATGGATTTGATGAACATGATATTTCTTATCTATCTTGCCCTGTACATTGTGGTTTTTGTGGATGATATCTTGTTGTAATCCAATACTCATGATGATAATTTCCAACACCTTGACATCATCCTAGGTACACTAAGAGATAAACGATTATACACCAAGATATTTAAGTGTCATTTAAGGACTGACTAGGTAATCTTCATGGGGAACATTATCTTGGAGGAAGGTGTTTTAGTGGACCCAGAGAAGCTTCAGACAATGGTTTATTGGAAGCATCCCAATAATGTTTTTGATATCTGAGGCTTCCTAGGATTAGATGGATAATACATGAGATTCACCCAATACATTTCCAATTTGTAGCACCGCATTTAGGCTTGACCAAAAATGGAGTAATGTCTGAATGGACAGAGTCTTGTGAGAGATATTTTTAATTGATGTATAAGATCTAAGAATTAGAATAAATTTTGATCCCACCCGAGTCAGGTGAGGATTATATTGTTTATTGTGATGCTTCTGGGATCGAACATAGAGATGTGATGATGTCAAGATATCGATTTATCGCGTATGGTTCTCAAAACATGATGTCTGATAAACAGAATTACCCTACACAAAAACATGAGTTAATAGTAGTGTTTTATGATCTTTTGATTTCATGAAACTATTTTTTGGGATAAAATTTGATAGTCTATACAGAGCACAAGAGCTTGAAGTTTATATTTTAACAGTACGATTCAAATATTTAGAATCATAGATTGGTTGATTATATATAGTAACTAGACTCAGAACTTTCATATATTCCCAGAATGAGAAATATTGTGGATGATTCCTTGAGTAATAAAATAGGTACTCAGACGGTCTAGGAGTGAAGTTTAGAGTGGAATATGACAACCTTACTATCTAAAATTCATGTAGTGGTGCATGAAAGTTCGTAGCAGATGACTCATGTTTCAGTTACAAGGGAATCTATGCATTTGAGACTGAATAGGTATATACAGTATATAGATCCATAGTGCATATACTTGGGGGAATGATTTGCAGGTGGGTATAAATCTTTGAAAATTTTTCATAGATGAGGATGATATCATATATGTAATGAATCAAGTTATTGCCCCTATGAGCATGCGAGAGGAGATAATGTGGAAATTTATTGCCTCAAAATGTGTGGTGCAATTTGTTTCAACTAAAATTAATCATGACCTATGATCACAGTTTTGGAGGCAAGGCATGAAAAGGGAGATAGAAGGGTTTGTGGAAAGATGCTTCACCTATCAATTGGAGATGGTATAAAATCAATGACCTGTTTATTTTCTATAGTCATTTCATATCCTGAAATGGAAGTGGGATGATGTCACCATAGATTTTGTTATGGGTATCCCAAAGATTCTTATGAAGAATGTTTCTATTGGGGTCATTTTGAATCAAATGAAAAAGTTAGTGCATTTCCTGCAAATAAGGGAAACCATTGTAGATGAACAGTTTGGAGAATTGTACATTTTGGAGATAGTCTTTATGCAAGGTGTGCCACAGACAATAGTTTCAGATCATGGTTCACTCATTACTTAACAATACTTATAGGGAATGCAGAAAGCTCTTGGTACACTAGTATTTTTGAGTACAGATTTCCACCCATAGACAGATAGGTATTTAGAATGTACTATAATGGTACATGAGGATATGGTAAGGGAATATGATCCTGACATCAGTACATATTAGGAAAATCTCTTATATTTATTAGAGTTATCCTATAAACACAATAATCAGGAAACTATACATTTTTCACCATATGAGGCTCATTATTGTAGGCCATGTAGATCACCGATATGTTGGATGGAGGGTAGTGAGTCATAGTTTTTGGGACTGAGTCTCCAATAGGAGACATCTAAACAAGTATAGTTGATTCAGAAACATGTAGCCATAGATCAGAGTAGATATAAGTTGAATACTGACATAGGGAGATGACCCTAAGTGTTTGTAGAGTATGATCAGATATTCCTTAGATTTTCCCTTAGGTTAGGTCACTGTATGATATGGACCTAGGGTATTTTGGCACCAAGGTTTTTCCGGTGGTTTGAAACAGTGGATAGAATTGTGCTGATGGCATACTAATTTTCTCTTCCACAGGGTTAAAAGGAAATTCATGATGTTTTACATGTTTCACAACTATAGTGGTATCACCCTAACCCTTATCATGTGATTGATGTGGATGAGGTTGACCTTGAGATATGTATGTTGTATGAGGAGCATCTAATACATGTGTTGAATCATAAGGAAAAAGTGTTCCAGGGAAAACCCATGCCTACAGTTCATGTGTAAATGAGACATAGAGGTCTAAAATAGGAAACATGAGAAAGAGACAAACATATCAGGTCTAAATGCCCCGGTCTTTTTGTCTTGGAGTTATATAAAGGCTGGTAAGATAAACATGAGGATGAGCTATTATATGGTGGGGATATTGTATGATCCATACCTTTTCAAGAGTCATGTCAGGAGAAATTTTAGTTAGTTTTAGTTTTTACATAAGCACCTTTGATTGGAGTTTTTTATTGGTGTGATTTTAATTGGAGTATAAAAAAATTTAGGAGAAAAGTTGTTGTTTACGGTTGGTGCATGGTTCCTACAAATCATGCAACTACTTAAAATAAATTGTGTGCTCTATGGTCTTATGAGGAAATGGCTTCATCACAGTTAATGAATTATTCGAGAGGCCATATTAGTTATCCATTCAAAGTTACCCCTTGAACTTGTTTTTATCAAATGGTTAACACACAATTTTTCTAACCGTGTGACTACACCATGCGTGGGATGATAGTGATATCCTAAAATTGGGGATATCACTTATTTGCAACTTTTAATAACCTATTTCACCTCTCATTCAGCCCTAACACTGTATTTTACTTTATATATGTAAAAGAAACGTTCTCTCATTTACCCAAATTGATTCCAAGGCCTTATGAATGTAGTTCTTTGAGATTGAAAGCATGAATTAAAGATAATCTCTTCTCGTGGAAAGTGGATTTCATACAGATGATTCTCCAATCCTTTATTCTATCATTCCTTGATCACTTCATGGATGACATCCACTATTTCATTGGATCTAAACCTATTTGTGAAGATATATATATATAGTATTATGGATATTGATCTAGATTTATGAGAACTTGATGTCTTTGATCTTAATTTTGGTTTAATGATGTATATTTGTAACTTTTATCAACATTATTGTGCTACTATAATTGTGTAAATTTACATTGAGTGAAAATCCATATAATTTTTTGGTAGGTGTTATAAATAAAATTTCCATAGTCATGTATTTTATATTTATATGTAAAATTGTGTAATTTCTAGAATCCTTTTACAGTTGATCTTCTCAAACAGGGTTTATTAGATTTAATAATTGATATACCAAATCTTTGTTGAAATAGGTGATTAATTATGGAATTATTCATGAGACTAAGTGAAATCTAAAATAGATATTTAATTAGGTGAATTGATTATAATAGGTAGGGATTGTAAGATTGATAAATAATATTAGGATTATTTAAGATGTTTTGAAATGTAAAATTTGAGAAAATTAATTGTGGATTAATTATGTATATTAGATAACCTGATCTAGATAATTAATTTTGGGATTAATTGTGGAATGATTAAATTTGAATGATATAATAAATTCTGGGAAATTAATTATGGAATAAGAATTTTTATATTCCTTAATTAATTGATGAATTAATAAATGGTCTGAATCAGGTTTTTAATTATTGGGTTAACTAATGGAATGGATGTCTGTAACTAATTATTGAATTATTAATGGAATTGGGGTGGAAAATTTATTGGTAAATTAATTTTATGATAAAGAATTGGGGCATGGTAATTTTAAATAGAGAAGTTGTAACACACAGAAATTTTATGATAAATATTCTCATTAATTTATTTGTACACTACAGCAAGATTAGACTGAAATATATGCAACACCGTATTATCTTTTAGTATACACAACACTATTGTTGTCTTGTGTTTCACATAAGAGCGATGTTTCTCAATAGCGTGTGTTATAAGCAACACTGAGCTTCACTAAACAACGACATTTCTTTACAATATTATTATGAACTAGTAGTTATGAATAGTATTAATTTTATTTAATTTTCTAACATTATCATTCATCTTACACATATTCTAGAACATGTTATGAGAACAAAATAATTTTTCTGATAAAAATAGTATTTTTCAAAAAAATGCAGTTTTGTCGCCTTTTGATGGCCCTCCCATTTTAAATCTAATTTTTGACAAGTTATTAAGTTCAATTTGACAAATTAAACATATTATTTTGAATCAGGATATAAAAATTTAAATTGGATAAATTTTTGACATTATTCTAATAACCTTCATATTTTGATGAATAGTAAAAATACGGTAAATTTTAATTAAAAACATTTTTTTTCATCAAGATAAATTATATGGGTAAATTATAATATTGAATGGTTTTAATGTATAAATTTAATTTATTTTTACCATTTAATATAATTTATGTCATTATCATTAATTTTAATTTTAATTTATAGGTAAAAACATTTCAATTTTTGCACTATTTTAACTTTAAAAACTCTTTTTATCCACAACGAGATTAATTTTAAATTAAATACTACCACTTATGTGTTTTGAATTTGGAAGAATGGATTCAATATTTTGAATTATTAGGTCCAAATTATGTTAATAGGATACTTTTTATTTTTAGGCATTATGAATAGTAACTACGATAAATTTTATTTACCACAATTAAAGGTAAATCATGTAATTATGGGTAAAAATATAACAATAAAATTACCCTAAAACTTTTCATAATATAATTGGATGATAATTTCTCGTCCTAAAATATTCTTGGGTTGAAATTTTATCTTATGAAACCCACTTTTATGGGGTGAAGACCTTTAATTTATTTTATTTAAAGGAAAGTGAAATATGTCTCACTCAAATTTTAATAATTAAATTATTTTTAATATAAGGTTAAACAAAATATAAATTCAATTATAAATATTCATTTGAAAGATAAAATGTTTTTATTTATCATGGTAATTATTTTTGTAATTTTAATGAAATATATAATCACCTTAATAGCTTATACATTAATGATGCAGAAATTATTTATTTAGTGAAAAATCCATAATATTGTTATTATTAAAATAATAATACCCAACAAAAGGCCCAATCACTTGAGAAAAATTTATTGGTCTAGTATCTCTACACCATAATAATCCATGGGTTGTCTTGTGGACCATTTTGAGCATTATAAAATATATTATTACGTTTATATTATTTTATTTTAAATGATGTCAAAGTAGTCAACTTCATAATTTAATAAACAAAACATTTTAAAAGTTGGGGGTTTTAAATATAAAGTTGACTAAAAGTATGTTTATTAAATATACTATATTTATCTTAATCCTAGTATTTTATTTTTAATTTTTATGAGTAAAATATGTATATTAAATAATAATACAAAAATGTTGAAGTAATTATTTTATTAAGATAAATATCAAATAAATGTTTTTACAAGTATTATAATAAATATTATATGAAATAATTAATGTTCTCCACAAATTTTATTGATTAATATTAGATTTTAGAAATATATTAAATATTTTTTTTGAAAATATATTATATGTGGATTTTATTGAAAATCAAATAAATGAATTGTGTCAAAATTGACACTATTGATATTTTATTAAAATAAAATATTATTAAATTGTTTAAAAATCACAAAAAATATTTAAAAATATGAAATTAAAATTTATATGGTCTACCATGTCATAAAGTATCAAATTTTGTACAATTACCAATACATAAGTAAGTATTTATACCAATTTAAAATTAATAACATTATTACCACAAATAAAATTAAATAGATTAAAAAAAGATAAATCAAAATGATAAGGTTTAAAAAAAATAAATACATGTCTAAATTTTATTTTTTGATGAAATTACAACCATATATTATCTAATTTCTTATTTTGAGTCACTTTGGAAGTTTTTATGTGGGATTTGAGTTTATTATAAAATAATATTTTTGAGGATTCCAAAAGTGCCCCTCTCCCCTCCTATATAAGGCCACCTCCTTCCCTCTCCTATTATATCAATTTTGAGCCTTCAGTATGGGCCAAACCCTACCAATTACTCTTCTAAACTACTTTAGTTACATTATAGATGTTCTTTTATTCTCAAAAGACCAACTCTGTTGCCCTAAGATGAAGTTTGAAGGAGGCACTTCAAGGAAGATGTAATAACTTCTACCGATTATTTCAAATTTATTTCTTCTTCTACATCCTCTTCTTTAGTTCATTAATTGTAAAATAATAACATCCATATCACTAAGATACTTATATTTTTTTATAAATATGAAACAACCTCATTTCACTTTCTATCCATCCTATGAAAAATGAAATCACTGCGTGTGTGTTCGTACGGAATACCATCTCCACGCTGTGGTGTAATCTGTTTTTCCACCACCACCTTACATGGATGGGTATAATGGTGGAAATAATAACTCTATATGATTATTATAACATGATACTAATTATGATATATTATATCATCCACTCCAATTCCATTCAATAATTACGGGAATGATATTATCGCTCGTGCGTATGTACGAATTACCGTCTCTACGACACGATGAGATTCATTCTCCATGATAACCACTAAAGAATGATTATAAAGTATATATAATGAATTATACTGAGATATATTAAATAATAATGCTATTGGAATTATGTATATATATATGTCATCTACTTACTTTTTTTCAAGTCAATAAGGAAAGGAAAATAGCGTTCATGCGTACGTACGGCCTACCGTCTCCATGAATGTTGTATTTCATTTCATTTATCTATCTAATATATATATACACTAAATATATATGATATATAAATCTTGTTTTATATTATGGAAGTATGTAAATCATGATATAATTAATAATATCAAGAACAACAATTCCAAACACGTATGATAAATGAAACAATTATTACCCAAAATGTTGCATTAATTTGGAATTGACAAATGAATGGGCAATATAAGGTTGTAAGTGAATCATATATGATATCATAAAAATGACTATGATTATTGAATAAGTCAATGCCAATATTTAAATCATTATACATGAGGTTCATACCTGAATGGATGAAATTGGACCGAAGGTAAGGGATAATTATTCCAATCTAATTCTTATCCAAGATTGTTTATTTGTAAGTATTTACTCGAGTTATGTTTATCATCCATGTCCATGTTTTCTAAAAATGCTTTTATAAAATGTATAATATTATTCCATGTATGTTTAATGTCATTTTAATCGTTTTATTACTTTTACCACAAGGTATGGAAGGAATATTTATTTTGTTTCCTATACGAGGTACTTTTTGAATTTTCAGGAAAAAGTACGATGAAATTATTTATTTAAATTATACTGCATGAGTGGATTTTTACTGTTTTATAACACCTTCTATCCCTGAAGTTTCCTCTACAAGGTTTCATGGTAATTTTCAATAAAATTATTTCCTTTTAAAATTGAATGAAATTTTGAGAATAGAAAATGATTTTGAAAAATAAAAGATATTTTCCCCAAGAAATAATTTCATGTGTTTTATAAAAAATATTTTCCATCTAAGATGAAATTTTTTAATATGGTTATTATTCAAGTATAATGTCGCTACTATTTACATGTTTTTATTTTTTATGATGAAATGATATCCATTTATTTTATATGGATTATGTCATGATGGGACGATGTTTATGAAACCCATTTTATTCACTGGGTTATGATTAATGATTTATTTTGTGGAACACAAAAGGATGATTTATTATGAGATGGATGGGACCTATATCTCCCTCCAATGCATTGGGTAAAAATTTATATCTCATGAGATAGTCATGTCTAGAACAGAATGTAAATTTGGTTCAGCAATACAGGGCTGGAACGACATGTAAACCTGGTCCATTAATGGACTTTGTCCACTATGATGGTCTTGGCAGCAATGCCTTGGCTACTATGGAAATCATATAATGTGCTTAATGGTTTTCCACAATTACATGTTTTACTCCCATGATATTTTATCATGATTAATGTTCCTTTGTGATCTATGCCTTATGTACTGCCAAGATTTATGTAATTACTCCAGATCTTGATGTTTTATGTTCATGTTTTTACGTTCAAATGTTTATTGATAGTTTTATGTTCTCAAGTATTACCCTTACTGAGCATTTGAGCTCACCCTTTTTATGTTTTCTTTTCCCCAGGAAATAATGAAAGGGTTTAGGTAAGAAAACAAAAGGGTAAGATCTTTATGGTAGATGTTGAAGATCTTTCACCATTATTAAAAGGTTATATTACAAGTTTCCAAAGTCACTAAACTAATACGGTCCTTGGGCATTTTTTTTGTCATTTATTAAGTATTCTAAAAAAGTAATGTAATGTCCATGTATGTCCTATTCGGGTCCCTATATAAGTACAAATGGTATCATGGAAATCATACTTATGAGTAAAGATAATCGAAACATGGTCATTCTATATTGAGATGTATACATAGTAACATTTTCATTATACCAATGAGTAAAGATAATGGGAACATGGTCATTCCATTTAGGATTATTCATGATAACATGGTAATCTAACAAACTTTTGTGATATTGGTATATTTTTCATTGTAGGATGTAAATGAGAAATTAAATAATAGAAATAAGGTAACTATGAGTTATAGACTAACACAAGAATATTCGAACTCTGGCATAAGTTGAATTGGGTACTGAGATATCACAATACATTGAATACTTCATTATTTGGAAAGATGTAGGTATTATGATATGATATTACCTAGGCAACACTTTGGGATCTGGAATAATATAAAGTTAGTATTGAGGTATGGGTATCTTTGGGAACCATGGAGTAAATGTAGTAGATAAGAATAAATGAAAATGGGATAAACTTTTATTATTACATTGTACTTATTCTATTAATGAAATAAATTCACTATATTTTGACTGGACTTGTATTAGACACCATTTGTGGTGGCCTACTACGTTTTACTGATAACATATTTGGGCTACCAGATCTGTAAAAAAATTATATTTCTTCAGGACAAGATAAGGGAAAAATCCCTACGATAGGTGGCTGATTGGGGAAGGATTTTGGATAAGGGGACCATTTGTGGTTCAGAACCCTCTTGGGGAGACATATTGTTTTTATTTTCAACAAAATTATAGACACATGACACTTATATTGTCATAGCATGTTTTTCCATTCAGTTGAGTATCTTATTTCTTTTTTGGAAATCATGTCAAATGAGTATTATTATTGTTTTATATGATTTCAGATATTGTTTATTTACTTATGTTGTTTTTTTCTATGATAATAGAGGGTATAGTCTCCCCATGAATAAATTACAAAACCCTTACTTCTTTTCGGTAGCCTCTAGCATACAGGGTGGTGCAGTTGAGGTCATTTGGAGAATAGTCTCAAGGAACCATTGTGTGGAACCCATGTTAGGATCTTACATTATGAATGTTAAAAACAACATAAAATATTACGTTATAAAAAAATACAAATTTCAGATTATCCAATAAAATTACCAATATTATTATTTTATATCCCAATAAATGTATTAATAATATAATTTTAAAAATAATGAAATGTAATAGAAGGTTTTTTTAAATCATAAAAAATTTAAAAATTTTCTTTAATTTAATGGTTCCCTTACATCAAAAGAAAAAAAATATTACCTTGAAAAAAACTGTATAAAAATAATAATATGTAGAAATTTCCTTTTAATCCAAGAAAGTATAATTAAGAGTTTTCTAGAAAAATTTAAAATAACAACGATGAAAATGAGTTATAAAAAGAATGTTAAAAGATAATTTTTTAAATTATATCCCTTATATAAAACCATAAAAGGATTCATTTTTAAAATAAATATAAAAAAATAAAAATATTTTAAAAGAATAAAACTATCATAAATTTTAAAATAAATAAGAGTTATCTTGAATCATTTATAATAACATTGAACAAAAAGAGTATCAATTTAACATTAAGATATGGGTTTAGTAATATTGTCCCTTATCTTGAGTAAAAATTGTCTCGAACATTCTTTATCATACTGAATAATAAAATAATGTAATTCATTAACCTAATTAAAAAATTTATAAATTCTATAACTTTTTTTGTATTACATTAATATTTTCAATTAGTTAATCATTAATGTTCACATTAGAAGTATTTTCGTTATTCACTATCTATAAAAAAGTTACATTATTCGATTATCTATGGTCCAAGATTCCATTATTTTATCATATGTATAAAAAATTAAATGAATTTTAATACTATATATACATAAATAATTTTTAAAACCAATTATGAATTATCGAATTATGAATGATGGTTATGAAAACGTAATTATGTTACAATCATGGAGATGGTATCCCATACGTATGCATGACTAACATTTCCATTTTCAAATACCATTTTTGAAAGAAGGTAGGTAATTATTTTTTCATTCTAAAATGTTCATTATATTATAAATAAAAAATGAAATCATTAATATACTAACATATATCATCAATTTAATTTGATTATGAATAATGTGCCACATTTCTTTGTAAAGGAGGTAGTCCATCCTTACATAATAATGACATTATCATTTTTTATGACTGGAATGGTTTAAAAGTTATTGATATTTAGAAATTAAAAAAATGATAAATATGTCATGAATGGTATATATAAAGATTAATTTCATCATAATAACCATCTATGACAGCCGGGGTTGGAAAATGTATGACATCATTTGGAAAAGCATTAGTCTTTCGTACAATCGGTTGGTGGTTTTGTTTACTAATTAATGGAAGAGATGATGGATGTAGGTTATGAAAATAGCATAATAAATTATTATTACATGAGATATTCTATTGTTACTATATCATCCTAGATGAAAATTATAACATCTGAGTGGAATAAGAAATAAAATAACAAAACTCATTGAAGAATGATACCTCATCTTCAGACCACCTATTTAGGATTATAATGAAAAAAATCCTCTTTATGCCTATTGATAATACTAAGGAATGAAGGATGTCTATGGATGGGTTATGGAATATTTTTGGGTTATTATTATTCCATCCAAATTTATTTTTATGTTTCGTGTGGAAAATAGAGGAGTGTCATTTAATAAGTGGGTGAGATGTTAGGAATGGAAATTTTTAAATGAAAAAGATATAACCATGTTTTACTCATTATAAAAGTATCAAGTATGGATCATTATCAATAATTGTATGAGATAAGGAGTAAATATTCTATAAATTATTATTTTTATATGTTTTTAGATAATTTTATCCCATATCATTTTTAACTCCCCATTAAACATGTTTTCACTATATCCATGGTAAAAGATTTTTATTATTTTAACTATTTATTATTTGAAACAATTAAATTTATTTTTTAGGATAAATTATTATGATTAAAAGTAGGGAAAACATTTTAGAATATTCAATTAACATAAGTGTAATGGTATAATTTAATATCAATCCCACAAATGGGTTGAAAAAGTGGTTTTCATGAAATGTATTTTCAACTATAAGATTTTTTTATATTAAGTCAATTACTATTAATAATAAACATATGAATTTAAATTAATATTTATTGATATATAATATTTTTACTTAATATAAATTATTCCTATTTATGGATTATTTTAATTAAATATTATGTATAATTATTTTTAATTTGAAAAAGTTTTTAGAAAAATGTGTTTTTAAGAAGAAAAATAATCTTATACTAAATTAGAGTAGAAATATGATTAAAATGTTATTAATTAAACCAAGTACATCAAAATAATACTAATGAAACATGAAGTCATATTCTGATAATAGTGTGAATGTCAAAATACTTAATTTCATTAATATAAATGATTGTTTTATAAAAATCTACATATTCACTATTCACCATAAAATATATTTTTTAATAATCCAACAAATATCACCCTAAAATAATTATGATATTAATATTTTCAAAAATTATTTTAATTTTATGATATAAATATCCAAAATATTATAGAAACAAATTTTTATATTTTCTCATAAAATCAATAAAAATCATTTTTTGATGGAAAATATAATAGACTAATAAAATGAAAGTACTAAAATTGGAGTTATCATTTTCTAGTAATTTTATGATAAATTTATATTAACTAGTTACCCTATATATATATATAATAAATTTGATAATTTTATTCATACTCTCACATTTAATTAATAGGTTATTGGAGTCAAACAATTTTTGGGTCATTTAATCATGGTGTTGTGTGTTATATATGTTATAGAAAACAATTTTACACTTTTAAAATCACTTGGTGATACAGTCTAACACCATTTTGTATATTTTTCGATAAAAATTATAACATATACATGGAAATTGATATTTTAACATTTATATATACCCTTTTATAAATCCAAGAACATAATAAAGTCTAATAAGACTTTCTCTTGATATGAGGGACAAGAAAATAAATTTATCCCCTAAGAAAAAAAGAAAATAATGATTCCATGTAGGAAGAAATTTTTGGAATGAGATGATATAGAAATTGTAGAAAATAATAATTCCCATATTATTTTTTTTGTGATAATGATCAATGTTCAAAATAATGTGAATGTTCATGAGAAATATAATGAAAAAATTTGAAAATAATTGATGTGTGAGGAATACCACTAATTTAGTGTAAAATAATGATATTGGATTTCATTATTATTTTTCATGTTATTTTTATAATATATTATTAATTAGTAATTATTTGGACTAAGAAAATAATATAATATGTGACATTATAAATACAATTCCACTATATGATCAATTTTTCAGTATAATTTCTTCTTTTGATCTATATGATCTGTATTTTAAAAAGTAATATTAGATATAAAGAAATAATACAAATTCATAATATAAAAAATAATATAAAAAATTATAAAACACTTTTAATTAGTCAACAACATTTTTTTATATGGTAATATACTTCCAAAAATGAATAAATTTTTATATCCTTAATTTCCAAATTTAAACAATACTACCAAAAGATAAATGAAATCATTCCATAAATAACTATACATAAAAAAATTCAAAACAATTTGGACTCTGATTAGAACCCAAATATTTGACTTATTTGGTTATATATTCTTGAAATATAGTTTTTATATATATCTATAAATAACATCAGTCACACTTCAAGTTTTATACCAAAAATGAATTTTATATAAACAAATATTATATAGGATATGATAATAATTATAATAAATAAAATAAATCAATATAATGTCACCATAAAAATACATATAAATCCGAAAGATAATTCAACATTTATTCTTCAAATAAAACCTTTTAATATTAGTCTTACCATAATAAAATTATTTTTGAAAAATGTGAAATTATTCAGGAAAACATTAGTCACATAAAATCTAAATTACTATTCAATCCTGTGATTATATTTATGATAAAAATATGTTTACAAACTAAACATAATATTTATCAATCACGTTATTTAAAATAAAACAATAAATATTAAAAAAACATGATGAAGTTAAGTGGTAGGCATTTCACCCGTATCTTAGTTCAACCATCAGTTCAAGCCCCACTTCCATAACAAATGCGACTGGTTGTCGTCAGAATGTGTGATGAATTATTTCGAAAAATAAATTATTTTAATTAATATAATATTCAAAAAAATATTATTAAAATACTTAAAATATTATTAATCATCAATAATAAAATAATTCAATTATATTTTTAGTTCATATAAACATATATATACAAAATGAAAAGTGTATTCTCTCTCAATTATCATTTTTACAATTTATTCATTAGTAATTAATATACACTTAAAATACTTAAATGATCAAAATATTTCAAACAATTTACTAAAATCTCATTAACTATCAATATATTATAAAATAATTTAAACTTATTATTTTCTATAATGATGACACAAATTGATAACTCTTGAATCCCTACATGTAGACACCATAATCACATAACATTATTCGTAATCAATTAAAAATTATTTCACATTTTATTAATTAATAAAAACTTCTAATAAACATGAATAATAACTATTTACTCTGAATAAATAATTTCGAGACATATGTTAGGTTATAATCCATACATTTAATTTATCATTTTAAAATTTCTTAACATCAATAAAAATTGAATTTAGTATTTTTATAAATTTATCTATATAGTATATCTATTCTTTGTTGAACATTTCATTTAGGACATTTATTTCTATAATAACCAAACTAACCAAATTTTAAAAAAATAAGTTGATACATTGGGAAAAATTTTACTTCCATTTATGGAATTATTATAATTATTCCATCTTCTTTACAAAATTGTTTTTTATACCCTCTTTACTGGATACCAAAAATCTTCAGGTCCCCGAAAATCAGTTTCTATAGTTCTTCATCCCAAATTCTTGGAACACATATCATTGATTATTTATTAACATGTGATATCTATCACCTAAACATCTATGGGAGTCCATTTTTTCACTTTTTTTCTCTTCTTTGAAACTCATTGTGGTAAAAATTATATCGCAACTAATTATAACTAATTTATAATAAATATATGATTTTTGACTAAAACATCTATTCTGTTAAATCTCTCATTTAGACAGCCACAAAATTTAGATCAAATATATTATTAATTTGCTTTGTTAAGGAAATTGATAATTACTATTAAAATAATTGTTAGTGGGAATATAAAAAAAAGAATAATAAACCATCATAAGTAGAGGATAAATACTAGGATATCTATAACCATGAAATTCTATAATAATATTCATATTTATAAAAAATAAATATATTTCTTTCAGATATACTATCATTTTTTATATTGGGTTTTTTATTCACATCCAATGAAATACTAACATGAAAATATATATAAACCATTTCCATAATACCATCATTAAGGACCCATCCTTAATTATTAAATATTATATTGACACTAAAGGATAATTTAAATTCTTTTATAAAAATATATTTTTGGTTTAGAGTTTTAAATATTTATGTCAGAACACTTACAAAAAAAACCCAATAAATTAAAAGGTGGAATCTTCTTACTGGATGCTCTTTTTCATATAGTATAATAATTTTTATATAAATCATGAGTTTATTTCATGTAAAATATTCATGACATTCATCATTACCTCTCCATTTCTTTTACAAATACTTAATTCCTTTGAAAAAAAATGTTGAATTATCAAAAAAATATTATTAAAGGATAGATAGAAGATGAAATTGGTTATTCTAGTGAAAAACATGAACACTGAGGAAAAAATATTTCTTAAAACCATATATTTCTATGTGAAAATGGAATCATCATTTTAATACAAAAGATAATTTGTCATACCTTTTGAAAACATGATATTTAAATGAAAATAAATTTGAAATAATAAAATATATATGTTCAGGACTTATGAAATATTCACCATAAAACCCTTAAATAACCCTTAAAAATATTAACAAAAATATCAAATACTTCATATATAATTCTATATAGACCATAATAATTAACCAATTATTTTATGTTAAAAAATCAAACTCACCCAACTTATCATAAGATATATTTGTGATCAAACCATCATAACTTGAGCTTCAATGTAGATTAATCTATCATATAAATGATATCAGGATTACCCATTATCATAAATCCTTTAAATGGAATATATATTGTAATTTTTTTTTTCTAATTTCCCAATTTTATCTTATACTATTGATTTTTTTTTAAAAAGTATCAAAAACACTATCAAATAATAATATTTAGTTTTCTTTTAAAAACCAATTATCAATACCAAATTACCCAAAAAGTGGAATGATAAATTTTTAATAATAATTGAAAGAATATATAAGAAGTAAAAAAACAATTAACATTTATAGTGGTGTGAAATGTTGTGCTCACAATATGCCTTAAAATAGAAAACATGTTTTATATTTTTTTAATAATGTAAAACATACAATAAATTGTTTTTTTGAAAAACCATGAAAAATAGAAAAAGAAAAAACATACCCTTTATATTTCTTTTATTTCTATGAAAAATATTAATATAATTTTTTATAACAATATAAAAAGAAGGTTGATATTTATAAAATAATTCATCATAATAATTAAGAGGTTCTATTATGTTAATTTTATACATTTTTAAATCCTAAAAGAATAAATATAAAATGTATTTTCTAAAAATAAAATGAGATAAAAATGACCATTAGAATCCATTTAATAATAAATAATAGTTTTCTCTACACATTTATATTAATATTTAAGAAAAATAGTTATAGTGAAAGAAATTAAAAAAGGGTATTCAAATAAAGTTCCTTAAATATAATTAAAAAATTCCTATTTTAAAAAATACTAAATATTATAATATTTGGTAAAACAAAATTCTTTATAATTAATTTAATCATTATTGATATTTTTCATGATTTTTTTATATGAAAATAGAATAAAATGATATGGAGTAAAAATAATAAAGTATATTTTTTAAAATAAATTCCCTTTCCTTGAGTCCAAATGGTTTTATATATTCATTATATTAATGAATAATAAATGTATACTAATTTTTTACTTTTTATGATAACCTTTTTTAATTTTTTAGTTTGTTTTATTATATTTTTTGTCATGACATACTCAATTAGTCAATAATTATTGTTCATATTGGTTATTTTGATGTTATCCATCTTATATGTCAAATTTGGAAACAATTAGTTGACTAGTGTCGAACAGGTCATTATTTCATAATTTATTGAATATAAATAATGAAATTGTTATCATAGAAGTAAAAAAAATATAAATTTAAGTCCAATCTCAAAATATAGATATTAAAAACAAAATATCATTTAATCATATAGATTGTAGCTCGTATGTACGCTTGAATAACATTTCCATTTTTCAGAAATAATAATATTAATATAGTATGAAATATTTTATTTTTAAAAATTATATTTATATCATATGTATTATATTGTTTCTTTAAATAAACGTACATATATCATCAATTTTATATAGAGGTAAAAAAAGAACCGCATTGCTTTGTAACGGTGGTCTCCCACACGTACGCATGAATGACATTATCATTTTTCAGTTAATGTAAATGAAAAAGGCAATTGATTTATTATCCTTTAAGAATGATGGATATTTCAGTAATATAATATATAAATATTAATTCTTTCATTACAACCAACTATGAGAGTTAATGATAGAAAACTAATTAATCGGTTCACAAGGTTGTAGTCCACCGTAAACGTGAGTGATGGGTTCATTTTCTATTTTATGGTAGAGGATATATATGTATGTTATAACATTAATACAATATGATTATAAAACATGGGAGATAATGATTTCATAATATAATAAATGATGTAGAATTTTTTATGGAGATAATGGATGATACCCAACAAAAAAAATCTATTAATAATGATACATCTACTTTGAACCACCTCATTAGGATTATACATAATGCCTTCCTATACTGTATTAATGATAAAAACGGTGTATATAAAGTGGGGGAGTGGGTAGGATATAAGGTGTTTGATGATATAAAATTATTTGGATATGTGAATATAAGAGAAATTGGGTGTCCCATTATTAGTGGGGGATAGATCACATTGGTAATTTTTCAAATGAAAAAAATGACCATATTTTCCACTTCCTAAAATGTGCTAAAGTGGGTCATTATCAAGAATTAGTTTAGGATAGGTGAAAATATTCCTATACAATTTAAATTAGAAAAGTTTATATATCATTTTATCCATTATAATTTCAGATTATCTCGTAGTAAACACATTTTACTATGACCACGATTATGTTTTTTATTTTGAAACTATTATTTGTGGTTAATAATTAAGTTGAACATAGTTTTCAAAATAAATTATTTTGATTCCAAATAAATAATATATTTTAACTATTTTAATTAATAATTTTCCAATAATTAAATTTAAATTTAGACTTATAGACACGATAAAAAAGAAAGGTTTCAAGAAATGTATTTTTGAAGAATAAATTTATTTTATAATAAAATTATGACTGTTAATCCTCATAATATGGATTTAAAATACTAAATATATATAATCTATGAATTTCCAATAAATTGTTCCTTGATATGGGGAATTTTAATTAATTATTATAGAGAAACATTATTCATTGAAAAAATATTTCCCCAAAAATTGTATTTTTAATTATTCAATGATGAATGAATATTTTTTAGAAAATCTATAAATTTAAAACTATATTATTTTTCAATTATTATTTTAAAAAATGAATTTAACTTTAATAATTACAATTTCTATAATGTCTAGAAATTTAATACACCATTTTTTCAGTAATAGAATTAAAAAATATATGAAGAAGACAAAATATGACTGAATAAAAGATATCTAATAAAAATATAGATATTATTTAGTATTAATTTTTTTAATACATTTATACTTTTTCAATATATATATATATATATATATATATTTATAAATTAGTCAACCATATTCATTCACACAAATTTAATTTATTGGTTATAATGGTCATATATTTTATTTGTCATTTATAATTATTGTTTCAGGTTATATACAGTATCAAAAATGTTGTTGTTATTTTAAAATATTTATGTATTACTAATAAAATATATGTAACACAACAAAAATTATCCAAATACCTTCATTATATTGTCTTCTAAAACATTTCTTTTTCTCTATAACAACCATTTGAAGGAGGTACCTTTCCATAACATGTGTTATAATCTACTAACAATAGAATCACACTTTTATGCCCTTAAAGGGGATAAGTACTACACATTTTTCACTCTAAGTTTTGTCCCTACAATATTTATGGTAAAAAATATTTTATTGGAAAAAAATTTCATCAAATATTGAAATTAAATAATTATATTTTACGATTTATCATTGATGACACTTTATGTTTACCCATACATACATCTGTGATTGTGGGAATAGGATGTCATATATATAGTATAAGTCACCTATCAATGAGATTGACCAATTCATTATATTTAAAATATAATGGTGAATGATTTAACAAAAAAACCATAACATATTGAAAAATGATAAATCACTAGATATATTCTTTGTTGAATGATATATAACTATTAAATGATTAATATGTTGAGTCAATAAGGTTTTCCTTATGACTTTTCCATTGCTTCTTATTTTGAATATCACAAACACCTTATACTTAAAAAAATATATATTTTACTTCTCTAAGGAAAATTTCCTTAAGGAATTTTAACCTAACCTAGATTTACTTATACATATCAATATTTTTTCTTAAGTATAAAAATCAGATTCATACCTAAAACCTCAGAATCATATAATAATTAGATATAAATCATTCTGTTTTAGGATCCGAATTCTGGATACGAACTCTAATAAAGTTCAACTCCAAATTTTGGATACAAACTCTGATAAAGTTCCACTCCGAATTCTAGATATGAACTCCAATAAAGTTCAACTCTGAATTCTAGATATAAACTCTGATAAAGTTCCACTCCGAATTCTGGATACGAACTCTAATGAAGTTCCACTCTGAATTCTAGAGACAAACTCTAAGGAAGTTCTATTTCATATTCTGGATATGAACTCTAATGATGTTCCACTCCGAATTCTTGATACGAACTCTCTCAATGTTCAACTCCAAATTCTGGACTCCGAACATCTACTAGTTAGACTCTGAACTTCTATGAGTTCAACTCCGAACTTTTACTAGTTCGACCCCGAACATCTATGAGTTTGACTATGAACATCTATGAGTTCGACCTTGAAATTATATCAGTTCAACTCCGAACATTGTAAGTTCAGATTCTGAATTCTAGTGAAACTAGAAACCAAATTTCCTTAGAAATTAAGACTCCAGATTTCTACAGAATTCAGGTTCCGAATTCCGACAAAACAGAATCCAAATATATTTTTATTATAGGCTCTGAATTCCATTTTGGTTGACTCCGATCTTTTGATTGCTTACATTACAACCTTTAGCTTTACTTATTGTTATATTTGTTTCATTAAAAAACGATGTCGTTCTTTCAGTTATTTACTAACAGTTGGTTGAGTGACATGTGTATAGGTCGCTCCGAAATTCAAGGAAGAATATGACTGTTGGAGGAGGGAGGTGACCGTTGGAGCTTCACCTATAAATATGAGCTCATTTGAAAATAATCAACAACATTGACACATATTTGAGATCTGTTCTTAAATACTATTTAAGTGACTTCTAGAGAGATATGCTCTTATCACCTCTCAAAGCTTCGTGAAAAAAGTTTGAACAGCTTGTTCAAACTTTTCCTTGTATAGACTTGCTTCACACGACTCCTATTATTGGTGATTAAAATAGAGGGATTCCAAGGATAGGAAGATAGAGGTTCCAACACCTTGAAGTTGAGGGATTCCTTGATGAGGAAAACAGAGGTGCGAACTACCTGATAGTTGGGGGCTTGTAGGGATAGCAAGATAGAATCTGATATTCTCATTGACGTCTTACCCTGGTGTGGGTAAGACAGACTTTCTTGAAAGTATAAATCAAGGGATCTTTATCCAAGGTTGTTGTATACCCTTCTCTTTGGGTTAAAAGAGTTATTGTTTGTTACTTGTAGTTTTTACTACTCTGTTTTCTGCTGTATTTTGTATTGGTAAGGAATGTATAAATTTCTTATACTTCCTTACATGTACCCTGATATAGTTAGATTATATATTCTTTAAGGTCGAATATTAATCTTTGTAACTTTTGATAAGTTCCATTATCTGAATCACTATTCCGGAATCAACCTAGTCTTTAGTACTCATAGTGGTCTTTTGAATTATCTTGTTTAACTTTGTTAAACATAACCATTCTAAAATTGCCTTAAGGAATTTTAAAAGGTACAATTCACCCCCTATTGTATCTTAGAATCTAATTCGTATTTCGATCCTACATTTGGTATCAAATAGTATATAATACTCAAGGTTATACCATCCTAACAATTGGTATCAGAGGATTGGTTAAATCTGAATTAATCTCATGATTAGATTCAGAATAGAATTCTCAGATTTGCTTTTTCAGAATCATATTTCTGGATTCATATTTTTCAGAATCTGTTTTTCGGACTCATATTTTGGATTCTATTTTTCTTAGAGTTATAATATTTTTTTCTGATAATATTATCTCATGTTAACAGACTTATACTTCTAACAAGTTTGTGTGAAAAAGATTTTATTAACGATGGGAAGTTTAAATATTGGTTCTATTGACAACATAAATCCTAACAGACCACCTATTTTTGATGGCAATGATAATGAGTACTAGAGAGATCGTATGAGGGATTTAATTATCAATACTTGGGTAGATAACATTGTTATGCTTACTGGTGGATAAAAAATTCTTAACAAGGAAGTATGTGCTTTTACCAATCAATAAAAGCGTGAATACCAACTCAATTATAAGGTACACAATACTCTACTTTGATCAATGACTAGGAAAATATATAACCAAATTTTTTCTTGTGAAACAACTAACTATATATGGAATAAACTTGAAGTTACTCATTTTGGTACATCCAAAGTCATAGAGACAAGAAGAGCTATGTTGAAAGCTAAATATCATGGCTTTAATTTTCCTTATGGAGAACAAATTTGTAAGGTGCAACAACGATTCATGACTATCGTGAATAGATTACATTCAATAGGAGAAAAAGGTTTGGATGATGATTCTCTTTTGGATAAGATTATATATGTAATGCCCAATGAGTGGGAATCAATGATAAATGCAATTGATGAAAACTGAAAGGTCACTCAGATTTCATTAGATTAACTATTTGGAACCCTTCTTCAACATGAAACTAGAATGAAGAGAGATATTGACAACCTAAAAAAGAAGAATGAGAATAGTAGTGTTGATTTTACTATAACTTCAAATCAAATGAAATCTAAGACTCCTGAGAGAGTATCTAGATCCATGTCTAAGAAGGTTGTTATCCAATCCGGATCTAGTGAGAGTGAAGTCTTAGAAAATGAGTTAGCTAATCATGCTCGAAGGATGAACAAGATTGCCGGATAGAGAAATTTCCAATACAAGTATAAGAAGAAGGAAATGAAAGATAAGAAAAATTCAGAGATCACATGATATTAATGCAAGAGAAGTGGACACATAATACCGGATTGTCCCATGTTCAAAAAGAAAGAAAGAAAAGAGAGGCATTCTGAAAGAAACAGGAAGATGTTTCACAAAGCTAAATCTATGAAAGTCTTCAAAGCTAATACTACTTGGAGTGCTAGCTGTGGAGACTCTTTAGAAAGAAAATCTTCAGAATATGATTCATCAGCTCAGAAAAATATGGGATTAATTTCTACTACTTCTTTTCCACATACATGTCTTATGGCCAAGGTACGCTCTGCCGAGAATTTAACAAATTTGTCTCTTGATAAGAATTACTATTCTGAAAATAACACTTCTAATGAAGATACTTCATCTTCAGAAAATGAAGAACCTTCATATGAAGAAGTATCTAGATTTTCCAAATTACTTGTTCAAAAAAATTGTAAAATTTTTAAAAAATTTGACAAGAAAATATTAGGGAAGAAGTTCTTACAAAAGAGATTTCAGATCTCTCTAAATATCCTAAAGATAAAGAAGAGCTTTTAGAAAAACTTTCTAAAGTCCTTGAGAAAGAAAATTATGATAAGTAATAACTTTCTAAAGATCATAAGAATACTGTTTCAAAGATGAATGTTTTTGAGTAAAATTCTAACTCTAAGGAAATGATTCCTGAGGATAGGAATTTAGTCATCAGAATAAAATCTGAAATATTATCTCTTAAGAAGCTTCTTTAAAAATTCACCTCTGGGAAGGAAAATTTTGACATGATGTATTCTCAAATTAAACCTCAAGGAAACACTACTGGAGTAGGTTATACTCACCAAAAACCAGTTTTCAAAAACAACTATTTTATTCCTTCTAGAGCCCCTTCTTGCACTAAGTGTCAAAGTGGTGGGCATTAGAAGAAACACTGTTCTTTGAATAGAGTTCAATCTCTTGGGTTTCATAAAGCATATTTTTCTGAACAAAAGTGGATACCCAAAATTTTGTTGAAAAAAAATTCCAGATTAAAGAATGTCTGGATTCTGAAAAACTAACTTGTTCCTTATTTTCGGGAAAATAGGGAAAGTAACAACACTAATACATAGTACATGGATAATGGATGTTCCCAGCATATGACTGGTAAAACAATCTATTTTGGAAATATTATCAAGATGAAAGGAGGAAAAGTAACTTTTGGAGATAATGCTTAGGGAGAAATTATTTGTATAGGTAACATTTTAATTCTTGGGAAAACATTGATTTCAAATATTTTGTTTGTGAAAGTCTTAAGCACCACCTCATCAGCATAAGTCAATTATGTGATGAAGGATACCTTTTGATGTTTAGGAATGATAAGTGCTTAGTACACAAATCTAAGGAATATTTTATTCTTTCTTCCCAAAGGCAAGATAATTTTTACACACTTAACTTAGAAGACTTTATGAGCGAAGACTTACCTTGCCTTAGTGCAATGGAAGATCATTCTTGGTTATGGCATAGAAGTTTAGGACACTGTAACCTTAGGAACTTATGTGAACTTTCTATGAAATGCTTAGTTAATGATCTATCAGAGCATAGATTTGATTCATCAAATGTTTTTGACCCCTGTCAATATATAAAGCAACATAAATCAAGTTTTAAATCAATCAGTGAAGTCTCAACTACTGATTCATTACATCTAGTGCACATGGATCTTTTTGGTCCAACACAAACTGGAAGCATTGGGGGAAAGTATTATGTATTTGTCTTGGTTGATTATTACACTAGATTTACATGGGTCTATTTTCTAGAAAATAACTATGAAGATTTTTCTTTTTTAAAAAATATTAGAGCCCAAGTAAAAAATGAGAAAAACCTTCCATTTAAAACTATTCCTAATGATCATAGAGGAGAATTTCAAAATTCTGATTTTGAAACTTTTTGTACTAAAAAAGGTATTAATCACAACATTTCGGAACCCATAACACCTCAAAAAAGGTGTTGTTGAATGAATAAATAGAATTCTTCATGAGATAACTAGAAACATGTTGAGTGAGTATGCTGTTGCCGAAAATTTTTGGGCTGAAGCTATAAGTACTGATTGTTATACTATAAATCTAGTTTTAATTAGACCTTTTCTTAATAAACCCCTTACGAGTTATGGAATGGTAGAAAACCTGGACTTGTCTAAATTAAGGTTTTTGGTTGCAAAGTATTCATCCTGAATAATAACGAAAATCTACAAAAATTCGCTCCAAAATCTGATGAAGGAATTTTCTTAGACTACTCCACAACTTCTAAGTCTTATAGAGTTTTTAACAAAAAAACGTGCACTATTGAAGAGACAGTACATGTCAAATTTGATAAAACTGATCCTTTTGTTTTCAAACAACCCCAACCCACATCCTCGGATGTGTTTCCAAAAACCGATTATCAAACTTTGATAGAAAATCCTTCTGATAAAGAAAATGTTCAAGAAGATACTTCTGAAACATTTACCCCAGAAGATTTACTAACCTATGTTGATGAACAGGTTTTACAAAACCCAAACCAGTCGTTTTATAAAGAATCATCCTAGTGATAGTATCATTGATGATGTGAATCAACCTATAAAGACTATAAGTTCCAAAAGAAATGAATTAGAGAATCTATCATTCCTTTTCAAATTAGAACCAAAAAGCACTGATGAAGCTTTAGGTGATGATGATTAGATAAAATCCATGCAAGATGAACTGAATGAATTTTAAAGGAATAAATTCTAGAGCTTGGTTGAAAGACCTATGGAAACGTCTGTTATTGGAGTAAAATGGGTCTTCAGAAATAAGTGTGATGAAAATGGAATCATCATAATAAATAAAGATAGATTAGTTGAAAAAGTCTATAATCAAACAAGAAGGAATAGACTATGAATAAACCTATACACTTGTAGCTATAATTGAATCTATTTGTATTTTACTTGCCTTTGTAGCATTCTTCAATTTTATGATTTTTTAAATGGACTTGAAATGTTATTTTATTTAATGGTTATGTTCGAGAGGATGTTTTTGTTGAAGAACCTCCTGGCTTTGAAGATAAAAAATATCTTGAACATGTTTTTAGACATACCAAATCTTTGTATGATCTTAAACAAGCCCCACGAGCATGGTATGATATACTTATAGGATTTTTTCTTCAAAATAACTCTGCTAAGGGAAATACAGATCTAACCCTTTTTTATAAATAATGATAACAAAAATGTTTTTATTGTTCAAATTTATATTGATGACATTATATTTTTTTTCAACTCAGCAATCTTTAACTGATTCCATTGCGGATCTAATGAAATCTGAGTTTGAAATGAGTATGATGGGTGAGTTAACATTTTTTCTTGATTTTCAAATATCTCAAAAACCAGAAGGAATCTACATATCCCAACATAAGACTATTAATGGTATTCTTAAAAATTATGGGTATGACAATACTAAAAGTATAAGTAATCCTATGGGTACCTCAAACACACTTGATCTTGACGAAGCTGGAAAACCAGTAGATCAAACATCTTTTGGAGGTATGATAGTAATTCTATTTTAACTGACTGCAAGTCGACCAGACATGATGTTTTTAGTATGCTTATGTGCAATATATCAATCCAATCCTAATTAATCTCATTTAAAGGCAGTGAAAAGAATTTTTTGCTACTTAAAGGGAACCATGGATTGAGGACTCTTTTATACATATGGAAATGATTTTGTTTTAAAGAGCTTTTCAGATGATGAATTTGGTGGATGTAGAATAGATAAAAAGAGTACATTCGGAACATTTCATTTCTTAGGATATTCATTAGTTTCTTGAACTTTCAAAAAGAAACATTCTATAACACTCTCCACTCCTGAAACTAAATATGTACCACCTGGAAGTTGTTGTGCCCAAGTGTTGTGGATGCAACACACACACATAGATTATGTCTTGAGTTCTACTAAGACTCAAATTTTTCGTGATAACACATGTTCCATTGCCCTTAGTAAAAACCATGTACATCACTCTCCTGCAAAGCACATAGATATTACGCATCACTTTCTTAGGGATCACACACTTAAAGGAGATATCATTTTTCAGTTTATCAGAACGTAAGATCAACTTGATGACATTTTCACAAAATCTTTACCCTACGATAGATTTGAACACATTAAACAGAAGTGAGGAATGACAATTTTGAGGTAATCTTCCTTCATTAAATTCTTGTTGAACCATTCTCCTTACAGTAATAAACTCCTTTTCATAGGGGGAGTACATCTGTTTGTTGAGTTTTTCAAAAATTTTCTGTAATAACTCTTTCAAATGTTTTCGGAATCGAAATTTTTGTAATGAAGTTTTCATAATAGAAATTTCCATAATGAAATTTTCGTAATGGTAATTTTTGTAATGAAGTTTTCGTACTGGAAATTTTTGTAATGAAGTTTTCATACTGGAAATTTTCATAATGAAATTTTCATACAGGAAATTATTTTAATGAAGTTTTTGTACTAGAAATTTATCGTAATGAAGTTTTCGTACTGGAAATTTTCTTAATGAAGTTTTCCTACTTGATATTTTCATAGTGACGTTTTGGTACTGAAAATTTTCATACTGAATTTTTCATACCAGAAATTTTTGTAGTGAAGTTTTCGTACTTGAAATTTTTGTGTTGAAAAGTTTTGTAATAAGATTTTTCGTACTCATATTTTTTTTCGTAGTGAGTTTTTCATAATGAGTTTTTCATAGTCAAATTTTCTTCAAGAATAATATTACCTATTAAGAATAAACTTCCTAGCCAATCCGAATGGTCTGACTTCCTTACTTAAGTTTTCGTAGTCATTTTAAGTTTCTGGTAGTTTCTTATTCTTATAAAATTTCTCAGATTTCTTTCTTCTTAAATCTGAATGTTTTTGTTAAAACCTCAAAAGATCGGATTCAATATTTCCTTAAAGATTTTATTTCAACCATCAGATTAGATCAGAGAATTTTACAAGAACTAGAATGTTTTTGGAAGCTGAATGTTCAGCTACATCTCCTATATAAAGGGCACCCCCATTGGTTTTCCCATATCGATTTCAAGCTCTAGCGTGTCGAAGCTCCGCATCAGTTGTTAAAGGACATTTTAAATCATTCAAAGCTCCTCCATTCCAAATGTTTATAGAAGATACTTCCCACAATATGTCTACCTCGAAGGCAAATTGAGAATGTAAAATATACAAGGAAAGACTGGTCCATCAGAACATTTATAAGTATGATTCTATCGTCCCTAATAACATCAAGTTGAGTGTTTGGAAAGAAGTATGTGTATCCAAGACAAGTTTTCAAGATGTGGTCTATCAGGAGTTACTTGTATAATTCCATGAATTAGAGAGCTTCTATAAGGATGATGTAAGAGAAAATATTTCTTTCAAATCATATGGGAAGACATACAAATTTACTTACACCAAGGCAGCAAGCTTGGTGGGGCTAGCTTATGATGGAGAAGATGTATTTTTCTCACATAATGTTCCGGATGTGAAAGGAAGTTTTGTTAAGGTGAAGGCCTTGGAGTGTCTTGGGATTCATGATGTAAAGGTGGCCAATATTTCTCACATATCTCTTAATAATCAAATTCTTCAGATTTTGGTACAAGGTTTCTTGGTTCCAAGAAAGGCTGACAATGATACCCTGAAGAAAATTGATATATATTTCATGGAATTCTTGGTGAATCTAAGAAAAATCAATCTGACGAGGCATGTTCTTATGACCATCAAGAATATCAAGGAAGGAAATTTGAGAGTTCAAATCATCATGTACCTTACCTTACTATCAAAGATGATAGTTCAGTGTCTGGATTCTTTCAAAATTGCATGTAAGTATAAGGTTTGGAATTGCAAGGTTATGCTTGTAAGTGATGATACCTTGAAAAGGATGAATATGGATTATTCCAAGGAAACATGAGAGTTTTATAATTTTCCAGAGGAAAAGGCTGAAATCATTCCAAAAAATGTGGAGAAGGCTGAACCAGTGAAGAAGGTTGGTAAGAAAAAGAAATTGAAAGAATTGGTTGCTGAAGACAAGACTCCCAAATCTAAGGAAACCCAATCCGCACCTCCCAAGCTGAAAAAGCAGGAAGCATATCCAGATGAGGTAGCTTTTAAATGGAGATAAGATAAGGAGAAAAGGATAGAAGGGGATCCACACTTCGGATTGGACCCTGCTAAGGCTAAGGCCTTAAGAGAAAAATCAACGGTTGAGTTAGAAAAACAAGAAAAGGAGAAAACGATGGAGAAGAAGATGTCAGAAGAAGAGATTATTCAATCTATCTTGAAATCCACAGAATTAGCTTCTGAGAAGATTCTTATTCCAAAAACATTCCTTGTTGATCCATTACCAGAGACCCTTGGAAAGAATTACTTCACTCCGGAAATGCCTAAATGAAAACAAGTTGTTGAAGAAGTAGATAAAGAAGCTTTTGAAGAAGTAGAGGAGGATATTTTTGAAGAAATTGAAGAAGAATAAGTAGTAGAAGAAGGAAGTGGTGATCTAGATGACTTTATAAAACAAGTGGAGGATTATCAAGAGAAGGAAAACCTATCAGAAAAACCACTACTCTGAACTTATGAGGCTGAGTCCTCAAATCTAGTCACTCCGAGAAAGGTTGATGAAAAAGGTGGTAAGAGAGATGATGACAAGGAGGAAGAAAAATAGAATGAATCATCTGAGGAAGTAATCTATGAGAAGAATTTTCGTGAAGAAGGATCAAGGATGGAGAAACCAAATGAAGACAAGATTGGCCAAGTATCTGAAAGCGAGGAAGAGTCTCCTGATGAGGCAGTTCTGAAAGTTTATAAGGGGAAGCAAGTTCTTATGGACACCCCAATCAAAGTTATCATAAGGAAGAAGGATGTTGTTGGCTATTCAAGAAGAAAGTTAGTGGAAATTGAAGAAAAAAATTCCCCAATCAAGGTATCCGATTCAGAGTTATCAGCTTTTTGACATGACTTTGTTGTTGAGTATTTGAAGAAATTGGTGGACACAATTCCGATCTTTCCCACAATAGACTCTTGATGCCAGATGATTCAACACAGTCTAAATTAGAAATCAGAATCCTTATACAAGGTGATGGATAAGTGTGTGAATATTGAGGCTGGTCATATAAATTTCTTTATCAATTATGATGTTCACAGGAAATCATGCATTAAAATCACTCTATAGTGAAAGAAAGTTGATGATGATTTGGATGAGTTTGATCATTTTCAGAATGATGTTAAAGATGCTTTTGATACCGAGGATGAAAAGATTAATAATCATGAGGATAAGCTGACCCTTGAGCAAAATCTCATAATCAACAAGTGAGAGATCTAAAGGGGAAGCTTAACTCGGTTGCTCAGAACTGGAAAGAGGAAAGAGACATCCGGATTGAGTTTCAAGATAAGCTACAAAAGCAAGATGAGTTATTGAAAATGCAGGAAGAAGCCATGAAGGCTTAGGTAGAGGTCATGAAAGCTCAGCATGAAAGGGTCACAGCTTTGGAGAAGCAAGCTGAGGAGGATCATAAAGACTTGAAGAAGATGAAAACATTGTTAATGAAGTTAATTCTCAAGGAAAAGGAGGACAAATAGACAAATTCGATTTTTTGTGGTAATGTCATTCCTTGTAAAAATTATTTCAACTCTAATGAAACCTTTGGTTGTTGTATCTTGTGTTATTATGTAATAATGTTTCAGGTACCATATTTCTTTTCGATTCCCTTAAATTATTTTTGAAAATCACAAAGGGGGAGAAGGAAAAAAGGACTTCTCAAAAGAGGAGAAATAAAAATTCAAAATAGAGAAGAAAAATTTCTAAGTGAAGAACTATCCTTAATGTAAGGAGGAGTTTCTCATTATGAAGTTTTTCATTCCTATGATAGTAAAAACTCCATTCCGGAAATCCAGAATACAATCTTTAGAGTTCCGAAGCCTATGGGGGAGTTAGTTGTACTCACTATCATCTATGAACAAATAGAGATGAGTTTTAATTTCAAAGTCTAAAGAATTTTTTTCTATGTCCTTATGTTCTTTTTTGAAAGGATGTTTCTGCTTTCTAAAATGGGGGAGATTTTTGAGTCAATAAGGTTTTCCTTATGACTTTTCCGTTCCTTCTTATTTTGAAAATCACAAACACCTTATACTTAATAAAATCTATATTTTACTTTTCAAAGGAAAATTTCCTTAATGAATTTTACCCTAACCTATATTTCCTTATAAATATAAATATTTTTCTTAAGTACAATAATCATATTCATACCTAAAACCTTGGAATCATATAATACTTAGATATGAAGCATTCTGTTTTAGGATATGAATTCTGGATACGAACTCTAATAAAGTTCCACTCTGAATTATGGATACAAACATTGATAAAGTTCCACTCCGAATTTTGGATATGAACTCTACTAAAGTTCCACACTGAATTCTGGATACGAACTCTGATAAAGTTCCACTCTGAATTCTAGATACAAACTCTAATGAAATTCCACTCCGAATTCTAGATATGAACTCTAACAAAGTTTCATTCCGAATTTTGGATATTAACACTAATGAAGTTCTACTCTGAATTCTGGATACGAACTATCACAATGTTCAAATCCGAATTCTAAACTCCGATCATCTACTAGTTCGACTCCTAACTTCTAGGAGTTTGACTCCGAACATCTACTAGTTAGACTCCGAACTTTTATGAGTTTGACTCTGATCTTCTAGGAGTTCGACTCCGAACTTCTATAACTTCGACTCCAATATTTGTAATTTCAGATTCTGAATTCTAGTGAAACAAGACTCCGAATTTCCTTAGAAATTAAAAATCTAGATTTCTATAGAATTAAAGTTCTAAATTCCCACAAAACAAGATCCTAATATCTTTTTATTATAGTCACTGAATTCCATTTTGGTTAGACTCCGAACTTTATATTGCTTACATTCCTAACTTTAGTTTTACCTATGCTTATATTTGTTTCATTACAAAATGATGTCGTGCTTTCAGTTATCTACTAACCGTTGGTTGAGTGACATGTGTACAGGTCCCTCTAAAACTCAAGGATGAATATGACTATTGGATGAGGGAGGTGACCATTGGAGCTTCGCCTATAAATTGGAGCTCATTTGAAAATAAGAAAAAAAATTGACACGTCTTTGAAATATGTGATTACATGCTGTTGAAGTGACTTCTACAGAGAGAGGCTCTTATCAACTCTCAATGATTCGTGCAGAATATTTGAATAGCTTGTTCAAACTTTGCCTTGTACAGACTTGCTTCGTGCGACTCTGGTTGTTGGTGATTACAATCGAGGGCTTCCGGGGATAGGAAGACAAGGTTCCAACACCTTGAAGTTGAGGGCTTCCTTGCTGAGGAAGACAGAGGTGCCGACTACCTGATAGATGAGGGCTTGCGGGGATAGCAATATAGACTCCTGATCTTTATATTGAGGGCTTACCCTAGTGGGGGTAAGACAGACAAGCTTGAAAGTATAAATCAAGGGAGCTTTATCCAAGGCTATTGGATACCCTTCCCTTTGGGTTAAAAGAGTTATTATTTGTAACTTTAAGTTTTTACTACTCTGTTTTTTTCTACATTTTGTATTTCTAAGGAAAGTAAAACATTCTTATACCTCATTACTTGTACTCTGATATAGTCAGATTCTATACGCTTTACGGTAGAATCTTAATCATTTTAACTTTTGTTAAGTTCCATTTTCAGAATCACTATTCCGGAATCAAGCTACTGTTTAGTACTCATAGAGGTCTTGTGAATTATCTTGTTTACCTTTGTTAAACATAACCATTCTAAAATTTTTTTAAGGAATTTTAAAAGGTACAATTTACCCCCCTCTTGTATCTGAGAATATCATCTGTATTTCGACCCTATGTTTGGTATCACATAGTATATAATACTCAAAGTTATACCATCCTAACATCATACATTAATATTATATCACTATGATGTGATCCTTAAGTGAATGATACATCACAATAACCCAACCCCAAGTGAATGATATGTCACCATCAAAAAAATTAAAAGTGAATATTACAGCACAATCACACAATCCCTTGTTGAAAAAAACATCAGTATATTACATATTATACTACATGAAAAATTCATCACTAGAAGACAACCAAAAAGGTGAATACACAATGAAAATTTTACAAATGTGGTAAATATGGAATAAGCTAGTTATTAGTATATCACTTTTTAAAAACTTTTATCTAATGGATCTAAAATAAAATCACAACATCAAGTCTTCAATAGAAAACCAGAAAATTTTTATAGTTTTATTATATAAAATTAATAGGTATTATTTTTTGGATAATGCACCACTAACATAGTTATTAAGAGTAAAATTCACAAAAATCAGAAATCCACAAGTTTAATAGTAACCCAACAACAAAAATTTACCAGGTGGATATGTTTAATCATAACAACCTTTACATGTAGTTACATGAACACCGAAATAACTATGGATAGTGAATGATATTTAGATATGAAACTAGTATATGTGACTTATATATCATTTTACAAAAAATTATTTATCATGATTCAAGTAATTCCATATCAATAAAATATAATGTATTATACAAACATTGAAATGTATAGAAAAATTTAGATTTTTTATATGGTCAAAAATAATAATTATAAAAATCATTCATGTAACCATTGTCCCATTTTTAAAAAACAATAAAAATGACACATTTTCATTGATGAACATGTTTTTAATAAATAACTCAGAAGTAAAACTCATAAAAGATATTTTTATTACTCAATTAATGAAAAATTAGAAATAATTTTTAATTTCATTAGTCATTTTACAAATATTCAACAAATCCAAATTGTCCCAGAAAAGTGATACATATATTAACTAATTATAATTATTATGAAAAATATGGATTGAATTATAAATTTTTCTCTAATTGAAAATAATCATGTAAGTTCACACCAAATTGAAAAAATATGTAAACCAAGTTTATTTAGAAAATTATAGATATATAGTTAATATAGAAGTTATATCAATAAATATAGACATTATAATTATTTATAACAACAATATTACTTTATGTAATCCCTTGAAAAAACCCCACATGTATATTTTCCCTTGAAATAATGATATTTAGTCTTATTGGAACATAATTAATTGTTGAAGAGTGGGATGTTGAGATTCATTATTGTGATGAAATAGGAATTATGACTTATTTTATAAAATTTTGACATTATATATACTATAAAATAGAAAATAAAAAATGGATTCAATTATAGTAGAATATTGATTCAAATTCCATCATGTACGTTTTGTTTCACAAATTTACATAACCTTATGGATGTAACATCACGATGGTTATATAAGTCAATCCTAGAAATTATTTTTCTTGAATTTACATACTATTGTCTTCTAGTTTTGTGACATTATATATATAAAACTATTATAAAAACAAAATATTATTTATTTTTTATAATTCATTTGATTGTTAGTCAAATATTGTTTTACTTTGTTTTTATTCATACTCATCGTATATGGTAAACGAAAGGGTACATCCATTTTTAAATTTTATTTGTCTAGTAATAACATATTTTTCATAGGATGATTAATTATAAATTTAGTCTATTTAATGATGATATAAAATTTATATTAATTTCATATGGTTAACTTTTGAGTTATTTCAGGGTACCAAGGAGCTACGTATGGGTAAACTGGAGATATGTAAGTGTATTTTCTTAAATATTTAATGTTAACTCACTATTTAAATATGTTTTTATGGGTATAAATATTTTATTAATGCTTTATTATTGAATTAATATGTGTGGAATAAGGTTATACAATAATAATTTTACAATACTTAGGTGTAACCATTCTTGCATGTGTGGATCAACCTATGTTTTTAAAGGCTTTGTAATAGTATATGTGGAGATCTATTAGGGTAGTCATATGATTTTAAATGTTTTGTAAGGGTATCCTATGGATGAATAATTTTTTAATACTACAATTTAGAAATTTAAGGGTTTTTAAAAAAAGGTAAAACCAGTATACACTTACATAGATCCCTTTATTAGAAAAACTGATTCTAAAACCCCTACTTTCATCTCATACATCAATGTTTGACCTTATATTTTAATTTCATGATTTAAAATCCACCAAATTATGGAAACTTATTCTTTGGATTCATTTAAAAACTATAACCGTAATTATTAATTATTATATATTTTTTATAATAAATAACGAATTGAAATAAAATTTTAAATATTGATTTTTGTTTTTTATAATGGTGTGAACCTATATAATGATAGACTTCATATAAAATATATGCTTTACGGATTATTCATTTATTGATTAAATTTTTACCTTCATTATGTCTTGGACACCCCTAAATTATAATCTGTGATGTCCACCATGATAAAATTTGGTTATTTTTCTTGTTTCCTACGAGTGGATGAACACACACACTCTACTCTATTATTGAGAGCATATTTTATCAATTTTTTATTTATCTAGGAATACATTTTCTTATAATTTTAAATCTAACTTATTCCATGTAATAAAAAATATAGGGTAATTAATATTTAAATGTTAATGATAGGTAAATTATCTATGAAAGATAAAAAATAGTATCATGTATTATTATAGAGATAATAAAATATAATTTTATATAAATTATTATATAATATATTCAAGAAATGGTTTACAAATTCTCTAGAATAAATCGATAATTTATAAATTATAAGAGGGATATAAAATAGTATCCATGTGGTTATATATTTCATTTAGATATATAATAATAGAATCGATTATAGGAATTCATGGTGTGTAGTTGGGACAATGAATACGAATATGGGGTTCATATTATGGTTACATAGAATTAGTTGCCTTTATAATGGAAACCATTTATATAATAAGTTTATTACCATTTGGGGATCTTTAATACACTTATTTCTTTAGTATATTTCATTAATAGATACAGATTCTTTATTGTGATTGATTTTGAAAACATGTGGGTGTGTGTAGCCCATTAGTCTTTTTTATTTTTGATTCCATGGGTATTATTATATCATTTTTGACCACATAAAATAATGATAAAATTTTGGTATGATACTGAATTATTTTCATGATTTATTCTTTTGTTGTATTCTATACCTTTTACCTAGGTCAAAATTCTTTTGGATGTATAGTTCATAGTTCATTGAACGAGTCCACTATCATGACATGATTATCAATTTGAGCGGTATTTACTATTTCAAGTAATGATGGAAATGATGGTCTTGACTACACGGTTGAGAATCAATGATTACATAAAATAATGGGTAGTATATGCACTAGATTCCTGGAATCCATGTAACATGTTTCTATATTTCTAGTTATTTTTTAGTACCACACTTGGTTTATATATATTTTTAATAATCATACCCGTTGTCTGGTGTTTTTGGAGTATTGATCTTGATTCCTAGTGATTTTTGTGAAACATTCCAAACATGAGACTTTATAAGTATTGAGACACAAGTATTCATGAATCCAAGATAATTTTATAATATATATTCACCAGACATTTGAAATGTTTTTGTTACTTTTGAAAACTCATCTTTATCCATTCAGCATGGAGTTGAAGCAAATAAAGCTGATGTTTTTTCAGCATAATTAATGTATGAAGGCTAGGTAAATAATCATATGTTTTATATTTTTGTTTTCATGATTATTATTATAGTGGAGTACAATTGTTAGTTATATACCAATTTTTAATGGGTTATTTATTGTTCCCTATAGAGTCTTATTTCTCACACTATGAATGGGTATCTCTAAACACATTGAAACTTCATGTATAGGGATCCAATTAATTGAATATGGATAATGTATGATGGTTAGGAAGAGTAATATCAATATTTTAGTATATCTATGTACTCTATAGGATAACTCTAGTTTATTTATATGTATTTGTGAAACATTTATTACAATGGTTTTTCATTCCATTATGGATTCTATCTTATTACATTTATGACATGTGTCACATATTTTATTTTAAAATCATGAATTTGTTAGTCTGAACAGTAAACTATTTTATAAAATTTTATTCTATGTTGTGGTACAGAGTTTGTAGTATCACTATAGAATAAGATAAACCTTTTTTACATATTGGTGACCTATTATTAAATGAGTGTAATTTATGAGGTCCTCTGGAACATTAGTCTATACTAGGTGGTTTGAGTTGGGGAAGTAACAAATCATATCATATGATGATAAATTAATTTTTAATCTACATAGAACATGGAAATTTTTGACATAGGATATATGAATAGAACTAGATTGGGGGGTTTTCCATGTGGCCATCCAAATCATTTTTAACAGACAACTGGGTTACCATGAATATGTTACCATTCAACATTTCCATGAGATTTTTTTTGTTCATGAATCTTGGATTGTATTAGTGTTATTGAATTAAAATATTTATATAAAGGTTGATGTTTTTGATATTAGTTCCTTAATTTAATTCCATAATTTAATTATAATTTTTAATAGTCTCCCTTCTAGTTTAATATTCAAGGTTATTATGATATATCATTCCTGTAATTAATTAATTGAATTTATCATGAAAATAATATTTTTGTGTATTTATGAATGTGACCAACATAATGGTATCATATAATGGTTAGTTTTAGGAGGATTATACCATGGGTTGTGAGTAGACTCATAGGAGAATGATTACGAGATCCTATATACTAAATAGGATCTTCCCATATCACATCATATATTTTTTCAAATTGTTTACTTCACATTAAAAAAGACATCACATTGACATATTCATATGGTACTACGTATGGTGAACGGCCACATGTATATTTTAGGGGAGTATTTTTCTAAAATACCTCTGGATTTTTTGGAGTATACAACTAGAAATTCCCCACTATCACCTCTCTAGTTTTATATCAAGGATAAATCTTACAGAAGTCATTCACATAGTATATTTATATGTTTTATCTATTCATAAATATTGTAAAATATGTTGTGACATTCACCTAAATAATTATTTATCTTTATTAGAAACTAAAGGCCCTCTAGATAACGAGGAATAGTTTGAAATCTTTGTGGGATTATTTAACCATATAAAGACTCATATTGATCGACATGATTAGATGTGATATAGATCATGTTAGGTGCATAGCCCATTTCGATACACCGTTATCATATATTGATTAATATTTATAATGATCTCATGGTATATCTCAAGAAAGTAGAGTAGATGGAAATTATTAGGAATATTAATTCACCATGGGAGGAAACTTCCTTGTTGAATAAGAAGGTAGATGAATTTATTTTAAGAGACATTAATTTTTGTAGCTAATGAAGTAGATAGTGAAGACCTACTATATCATTCATCATGTTGATGACATTATTGATCAGTATTTTGAAGCCTGATGGTTCTCTATAATTGATCAGTTATTTGGGTATCACCATATATACATTAGATGGGAGGTCATTCGGAAAATAGAATTTTTTAGTAGGTATGTGTTGAATAAGTATCTTATGATACCATATGGTTTTAATAATTCATTTTTAGGGTTCATATAATTGATGAAAAATATATTCCACCAATATATCGATTTTACTCTTGTTTTTTGTTGAAAAAATCCTCATATTCTTGCTAAACCCATTGAAATGTTCTAGATATTTAGATTTATTTCATTGTATACATCAAGCACATCATCTTTACCCCAATATGTTGTTGTGTAACTAATGGATTTATGCAGTTATATTTCTAGGTAATGTGCTGTCAGATCCAGGTATTTCAACTGTCTCAATAAATCAAGAGGTCAAACTGTATTTGAAACATGCCCAATAACTGATCGAGATAATATGATTTATTATTTATTATAATAAAACACATGTTTTGACTATTATTTTCATACCTACATGAGCCTATTGATATGATGATGAGGAATGGATTAAATTTCATATTGATAGAAAAGTTTTAATAAGAATAACTAGAGATGAATATAAACTTTTTCCTAGCTCCAGTGCTAATACTAACTGACCCAGGAATCAGATACACCATTTATTTATGTGCTTCCAGTGTATATTTTGGATAAATAGAAATATAGTGGATATAGGTAGTAGATTATGGGTCACATCAGTTATGTACCCATGAAATGAAATTCCTTACACATTAAAAAGAGATATAATATGGGGAGCATACACGAAATTATAGGTTATAATATCTATTCAATGAGGGGTTTTTTTTACATAACCATAATTCCCTTAGTTTCATCTTCACAAAGTAGTACCTGAATAGTTGGTTGTGGTGCTTGGTAGAGTTTCTATATGTGGTGGAATTTTTTTGAACGAATATAAAACTATTGATGGTAATGCCCCAAAATATTCTATTACTAGTAATACATAATAACTAAGGTTATTGCATAACAAAATTTATAGAATAAGTGAGTCTTGTAGAGATTGTGGGATTAATGGAGGATAATTCTTATGTAGATCAGGGTTGATGAATTTCTCTACCTCGATGCTCATATATTCATAATATACCATGAAATAGATAAATATAACAACAACCTATTGTGTTCTATGATATGGGATAACTATTTTGAGGTGACCCAATACCCAGGTTTTCATTGAGTGATAATGATATGATCATTCTGCATTCTAGAAAAGTGGTCTAATATTATATATGTGTGGATATAAAGAGTAATTACTTTAACTTTATATTTCTGGTACATCCTACTGTTAAAAAAATTTACCATGTCATTTGAATATTGTATTGTTGTTTTGGGTGGATAAGGGTAATTTTTGTTCTTATATCATGTTTATATGATTATTAGAAGGGAAAGAAGAGAAAATGATACATGGTAGAATACTACCTCAATTTTATTTCCCTTGGGGTCATGATAGGATGTAATGATGGAATTTTTTATAGGTTTATCCATGATCTCAAAAAGTCATGATGTTATTTAGGATTTTTTCAATTAACTGAATAATGGTCCTTAATTCATACATATTTGAAAAAATCACTCAATGTATAGTATGGGAAAGTTATACATCTTTTAGAAGGTATTATTTGATAGAAATACATGATCAATGTGTCTGACAGAAACACATGTATTACTAAATTAGTTTTGGAAGTTATTGCATAAGAACCTTATGACTATACTATGATTTACCATAATTAACCATCGTAATACGAATGATAAATTCTAGAAAATAAATTAAATTTTGGAGGATATTATCTGTATTTTAATTTTTGACAATGGTGGAGCATGATATAATCCCGTATCCTCAGCGGAGTTAACATGAAAAAATAAATTTTAATAATCCCAACATATAGAACCCTTTGTGTCACTTATTGGACTGTATTCCCTATCGAAATTGTGCTACCATGAGATAGATGGTGTAATATCATTTGGTTATGGTTTGGTATAAGGGAACTTAGAGAGGGTGAAATTGATCGTGGAGTGGTTGGTGACTCCTCAAAATAAGTAGAATCTATTTGAAAACTATAGGTTATTACTAATTAAGTTTTCTTTTTTAGACAATGTTACCATTCTTATGGAATCATCATTTGTATAAGCAAGGTAAATGAGCATCATGGGTTGTTATACCCTCAAAAACAAATAATAACATAAGAGTGTAGTGTTGTATTTGGTCCTCCATCCACCTTAAATAAGAATCAAAGATATTTTCCATGTTTCTTGACTTCAGAATTACATAATAGATCAATCACATGTTATAGTGTAAACAGATGTTGAGTAGGATCTATGTGAATATTTGGAGGAGTGGTAGGAATGTATTACATACAAAATCATGAAATTCCTTATGGGGATAATTGTTTCACATTTATATATATAGTAGGACTAAATAATAATCCATGAGGTGACATGTGTGAAGGATTTTGATATTCATGAAAAGGTACAAGAAATAATCTAGTAAGAAAACTAGATAAACTTCCCAAGGATTAGTACCATTTATAGGCAAAAATACCAATGTTTTTATTTGTCAAATGATCTAAAACCCATACATTTATTAAATTTTATATATCATTTAAAGGGAAAGTATATCATTTTTACTTTATTTTTTGTGATATGCATAGTATAGGGCCTACATATGGGTAGTTCACTTTTTTGTTGACTTTTTAATTATATCCCATAAAATATAAATGATATGAAATGGTGCTTTAGAACTATTAAAGGGTAAGCAAGAATTGCAATATTTCATAGAATGGTAACACATGGATTGTCTAATTGTTCGTAGGAAATAATCCATAGTAAATAAAAGCAATATATGTAATGTTTCTCACAATAGAAAAGGTTATTCCCAATTCCTATATACTATGAATGTGTATCCCAAATATTATAATGTTAATTAAGGTTATTTTATATGATATGTGAGGATATTATAAAATTTATATGTGATACATAATGGTAGTGTAGCCTTTTTGAATGTTTAAACATATGTTTATAACGTCTGTGTAAGGGTAGAACATGTTATCTAATGGTAATTTAATGGTAAGCCACGGTAGAGTAAAGGTATTCTCATACCCTTACATGATGAATTAGAGAAGTATATGGTTAATACTATAATCCCTTACATTGTTCTAGTTTTGGTATAAATGATTTTAGAATCACCTTTCTTCTCTACTTCATCACCGTTTGACAATATAATGCGATTTAATAATTTTAAACGACCTAAATATTTAGAATTAATTATTTCAATAATTTAAATTCCTTACACTATATTATAAATTATATTTAATAATGAGTTTTCTTAAAGATAAAATTAAATGATAAATCTTATTATTGATTCTCTTTGGTGATAACCTGTATGTAGATAGCCTTATTATAAAATATCTAAACTATATGTTATTCAGTTTTTGATTATTTTATTAGGTTTTATAAGTTCATAAAACACAAATGTAAATGTATGTTAATTCATTATTGATTGAACTAGGTGATATTTCTAGTTTCTAAGGAGTGGCTAAACTATCCATCTACGTTATTATTGATATAATGTTTTCTCAAAATATACATTATTCTAAATATCCATTTAATTGAAATTATTTGTGTAGTTATTACTATGAATATGAAAATTATGTATAATTATTCTGTAAATAATAATAATATTAAAATTATCAAATAATGATAAAGAATTATTCTCTAATGTTTATCTAAGATAATTCTAGAGTGAAAAAATAATTATTGCGTGTATATTATATTTTTATCTAAAGAAGATATAGTTAACAATTTATATATATTAATGAAATAATTTATAAATTATCTTTGAAGGGAAATTGTTATCACATGGGGTATTTCTTTATTTTAAAAATAAAATAATAAAATCTCTCTTAACAATCCATGGTGAGTGGTGGATCCAAAATCATTAGGATGTGGTATGAGATATGACTCTGTAAAATTTGTATACATTGATATAAATAACGATAAGGTAGGAATTTCATTACTATATAGAGCTCATGTATACACATGATTCCATTGTATAACACATATAATGGCATACTATGTTTACCATGCTTCTTTTAATCTCATATGTGTGGGTTTACATCATCTATGACATGTTTTTGATTTCTTATTCCATGATTATTTATAGAGATTATTTATCAATATATAATGATGGTCACATGGCCATATATTACTTAATTATTTTCTTGATTATATGAATTACTAGTATTATATACCTCTTATATATCTATACATGGATTTATTGGAATCCTTCTTGGTTCTTGGAACATGTCGAGTGATGTGACATTTTTTTCACTGAAATAGGGAGTACACATGACTTGTGATGGTGGACCAGATAACAGGGTGTCAAAATGATGAGGTAGTGGAACTCCATGTTGTGGATAAATATGATTCTATTAGTCCATGTAAAGTTTATTTAGATTCCTAGTGATTTTCAATAAGATCACATAATACATAGTGATTTGTGAGAATCATGTTAGACATAATGAAAAGGAAATGTTATGTCACATATAATCATGATTTTGTGACATTTCATGGAAATCGATTCACAATACTTGTTGATTATTCTGGTTAGTTCTAATATTTACATGTTATTATTTCATCATTGAGTCAAAGTAATCATGACTGAGGGTTTGAGGCTTCTTGGTTCACATATGACTACTCGTCACATGATTTAATGTTTTAAATTCATGTTTCAACATTTATTATTGTCGTGAAATAAATTAGTTACAAATCTGCACATTTTATGGACACATTTGTGGTTTCCTACAATGTTTTATTACTCAAACCCTAAATTGGAATCTCAATGAATATGAACACTTCATTATAAGAATCAAATTATTTAAAATTGATTTATGGATAATTTCTAGGTAGATGAGATCGAAGCTGGTAGTGGACTATGACAAACTCAACAAGACCTTTCTTTTTCATTTATTTATTTCTATATTGAATTTAATACATTTTTGTGTGTTTTTACTATTGGAGCCCATTTATCCCCTATATGTTTGGTGTTCACTATCTTATATTCTACTCAAATAAACAAATAGTCCCTACCCAAGTCTCTTTATGGTTCATCAAACTAATGAATATCCCCATATATAAACACATTATTTTTGGGTTTTCTTTATCCCTAGTCACAAAACCATGATAAACATATTATGTAGTCACCCATACTACTATATACTCCAAGAGAAATCTACATAAATGTGTATTTCTAATAAGGTTCTATATTGGAATGAAATATGTATTGTGTTGACATGGGTGGTAACATTTAAAATTTGACCCTTAAAATTTTGGAGAGTTATATTGATCCCCTTACTAAGGGCACAATGACTTCATTGTGGATTATACATATAAACTTATTCAGTACCATTCAACTTCTCGTTAAGTTTATCATCTAATAATAATGATACAAATATCCTACACAACAACACTAGTTTTTTTGGATAGTGTTTCCCATCCATGGGGCCCACCCACATTCTTGAATGGGTTATCAGACAAATGAATATCCTTACATTCAACACCTTTACATTTAGGGTGATTTTTCCTCACACACACACTGCTTGGGAAATATTCCAGGAGGCTACCCATCCTAATCACTACTCTAGAATAATACTCTTTAACTATTTGGATTTAATCATGCAGGTTCCCAAAAAATGATAACATTTTTGTAATGTGTAATGGAATTTATCCTTTAAAACCTTTTAACAATATACAGAGTTATATGTTTTTTATTTTCCATCTAAAATAAATAGAAAAATATTTCTATAATGTAAAAATACATAATATTTATATTAAATACCCAAAATAGGATATAGATAACAATTATCTGGAAAATTAAATGAGGATCAGAGAAAATAATTTTAAATTAAATCATTATAAAATGAGGGACATTACTAGATATTTTTTTATTACAATTAATAACTAGATAAATGGTAAAATCCTTTAAAAAAATATGATAGATCATGTATATAAAATAAAAAATGAAAAAATATATTCTAAATACTCAATAAAAATCATCTTCATTATTTTTTTATCAGTTTGGATGTTAGATATTTCTTACTGACTAGATTATTACTCTCAAATCAACCTTTATCAACCATCCAAAAGAATATGTCATATACACTTGTTATACCACATCCCTTTGAATAATTATATTAACACCATATATAATATGTTGAATGGAATATAAATTGATGGATATATGATTCATTGAGACAAATATATTAAATTAAAATTATGGACTACAACATCATCAAATGAAACACCATCACAGAAATAAAGGGTATGATTTTTTATTTCAGTTATTTTAAATGATAATAAATGAAAAAATAGCACATTCATGAACAATGAAAATATCAATGAGTAATTTTTTTATTTTATTTTTTAATCTCCATTAACATTTAATTCATTACCATGACATAATAGCATTATCTGTTCTAGAAAATGATATTAAAATTAAAATTTCATGAGTTATGGATCGTTATATCCTTTCAATCCGGATTTATATTGACTCATAATATTTAACAAATATTTATCACTTTATAAAATATGAATATTCATTACATAACATGTTGATCCATGCCAAAACCATATAAGATTAATATATTTGATATCTTAGGTACATAAAAAAACTAGTTCTTTATGAACTACATAATCAACCACTATGATCTTAAAAAATACCACCCTTCTTATGCATAACATACGAAATACAAATCACCATATCCTGAGTAAAGGAAATATAAGAAATGGTGAGACCAGATTCTCAGTAAGGGTATGAAATGGAGAAACCCATGATAACATAATCTTAATATAATAACATGTCTATGATAACATGATCATAAAAATTTAATACCACCACCTATATATCACAATACATAATATAGATTCATTGAATAAATCAGGGTTGTTCATAAGACATGAATCACAAAAGAATCCATGAACATAATCAATGATAACATATTATTCTAGTGAGACATAGTATAAGGCCCCAGCCTTAAACCTTACTTAATCTTGATTTATTACAAGATTACAAATTTAGGATCTTTTCGGGTTTGGAGTTTTAGATAATTAGATCATAAAACATGCATTACATTCCACATATAAACAAAGTGGTTACATAAAGATAGTAATATTCTCTCCCATCAATGGAAACATATTTAAAATAAAACATGGATTCTTTCTTGACACTTCCTTGACACTATCATCATACCATGTACCTTTCCCTTGACCTGTGAAAAACATTTCAAAAAAACTTGGGATGAGCATAAAAAGCTCAGTAAGGGATATAAAATATGGAATGGAAACATGGGTACATATATACATAAGGATGAAATCATACTTTACCCATAAAACATAAGCACCTTAACATACCTCATCAAATCATGAATAAATCATAGAAATCATAAGACATAAAGGTAACTTGAGGCATTCATAACATTCTTACATAGGGAGAAACCCTCTTGGTTACGTTTGGAATACCCATCACAGTACATTCCCTAAATCTCTTCGGAGAAACCTTAACGTTTCACTCCTTCACGTTACCCAATGCATTGGAGAGCTATATCGGGCTCACCCGCCCTTAGTTTATCACAGAACCACCCGTCTTCATAATAATGCCCAAGAACCTCAACATAATCGTATCACATAAAACATGCATAAAGGAAACATAACACTTCCACCTTTCAATCACAAGATATCAATACAACACATTGATATAAAAACATTGTGAAAACCATTTTCAATACCAAAATAAAATAAAAGTAAAACATGGTATTTATTTTTCTTTAAAAAAAAGGTATGGCTTGTAGAGGAACCCGAAACTCAAATAATGGTCACGGCGGCGGAGAAGTCTATGTCGCTGCATACGTACGACAAAAAAATTCCCTTTTGTCATTTAGTAAAATGATTCGTATAAAAAATATTCCATTTGGATAAACGTAAAAGTCAAAGGGGTTTATACATCGTATAAAATAAGGTTGTGTATAAAAAAAATATGCCTCAATGAAAGGAGATTGAGACGAAGTCCCATACCTCGGGTCCGACTTGACTAGGTCGTTCTTTAATGTCCTGAATAATAAACTTGAGTTAATTTATACTTTCTTAAGAAATTTTTTCAAGTTCATTATTCCTTTTATGTCACTAATTTCCAGGTCATGAACACTATGTAATTATTTAAGTTAATAACGGTCGTTTTAACAATCATTGGTACTTGAGTCAAAAATAAAACCTTTATAATTACAAGTTTTTCATGTATCCATTATATCTAGAATTATAATCATGATGTATATATCATATATATCCAATATATACATGAATTTATAATATTACATAATCATTTAGAGGTAAGAAATGAAATGCACCGTTCATGGAGATGGTAAGCCGTACATACGCATGAACGCTACTTTCATTTCTATTTGGTATTTTATATAATGGAATAATAATGATATAAAGGTATATTATAATTCCAGTATAATATCATATATAATCTCATAGTTCCATCCTTTATACATCCCACATATGGTATTTAGCGAAACAAATCACTTTGAGGGGGCGGTAGTCCGCACTTCCTTAAATAAAGATATCACGTTTACCCATAATGGAAACCATTAAGGTATGCCCAAAATGAATAATACAGAAGCTTAAGTAAAACATACACATATTATATATCATATATAAATATAGTGACATCTTAATGGAAACCTTTGAAGGTTTTAAATGAATGTTGAACAATCATCGTTTCAGGAGGCATAAATTCACCATCCACGGAAACAGTATGTACTCTAACCATTAGATATAGGTGTGTGTAAGTGTAGCTTGAATCCTTCTTATAACAACATCCTAGTATACTTAAGATACTTTAGTTGTTACAAAATAAATGAATAAAAATAGTTTAGGGGGTTGGAGAAGAAAAATAAAACAAAAGGACTCAAGTGAAGACATTACCTTAAAATCGGGTAACTCCCTTTGGTTTGAGCTCAAAGGCTTCCTTGGGAAGGCTTCTGCCCAAAGTGAGGCTTTAACGATTAAGAGAGGGAAGTGGAGAGACAAAATGGGCATGGGTTGGCTAAGCCAAATTTTTTGGGAGTGTGGGTAAGGAGGTAGAGGTGGGGGCCTTTTATAAGAGGAGAGGAGGGGTACTCTTGGAAAGTAATGAAATGTTACTTTATTTGAAAATGATTATCGTATTCAAAAGGTCCCACATTGATATAATTCGAGGGTAAGTTGATAAGGGTTCTAAATCCACACATCCAATAGGTTTTGGCCATGTTTAGGTCATAGATTTTACATTATCATTTCATTTTATTTAAATCCTTTATTAATGAGGTAATCGCTGCATCATCATGATGTCATAAATAATTTAATTTATTTAAAGTCTAAAAATTATAAAAAAATACTATGATTTAGGAAATCATTTTATCTTTCTAATGAATATTTATAGTCCAAAAGATCATTTATGTAGACAAAATTAAAAATATTTTACTTAGGTGATACATTTATTGTCACATTTAACATTTTTTAAAAATAAAAAGATAAAAAGTCACTTTCTCACAAAAGTTATCCATGGGGCCCCCAAGTTTGGAACAAGGAATCCCATGGTTGGCCATGAGAAAACCAGTAGCCTTAGGACACATGTTGTGGTCTTTTTGTATTATTATGATATCATTTTATTATCTTTAACTGCCTGGTTACTCATTAATCAGGATAATTAAAGATAATTACCATTCGTTACTATTCATAATGTCCAAAAATAAAAGAGTCTTGATTACATAATTTGGAACTTCTGATTCTAAATATGTAATCCATTTTACCAAATTCCAATCACATAAATTGCAATAATTTATTTAAAAATAATTCCCATTGTCAAAACAAATAGAGGGTTTTTTTGAAACAATATCTATGAAAAGTTTGCCATTAGTTTATGACCAATTCCAAAGTATAATTAATACTAATGACCAAAATTGGATTAAATGGTAAAAATATATTCAGATTACACTTTAAGACAAATTTAAAGGATAATCTAACCATATAATTAAATTAAATTAAAAATCAGTTTTGATGTAAAATGCAGTATTTTTGTACTATTCATTAAAAAATGAACATTGTTAGAAAAATATCAAAAATTTATCCAATGTAAATTTCCATGTCCCAATCATAATGAATATGTTTATTTTGACAAATATATCTTATAAAATTGTCAAAATTTAGATTTAAAAATGGTTTTCCATCAAAAGGCAGTAAAACAATCTTTTAAAAATATTAGTGTATTCCATGCTTAAGATTGGATTTATTTTCATTTTAACCCTCTAAAACACTATCTAATCCATTGATAGACATAGATAAAAATATATATTATTCATTACTTACTTGGGATGTTACATCCTTCCCCCCTTTAGAAAATTTCATCCCCACAATTTATTTACTTATCGAATAAATGGGGGTACTTATCCCTCATTGCATTTTCAGATTCCCATGTTGCCTCTTCCATCATGTGGTTTTTCCAAAAAACATTTACTTGATTAATCACCTTATTTTGTAACACTTTCTCCCTGTGGTCAAGAATCTGGACCGGTTGTTCCTCATAAGATAGGTTCTCTTCCAGCTGAACTACCTCTGGACTCAAAACATGAGATGGATCTGGCATATACTTTTTCAACATCAAAACGTGAAAAACATTGTGTACCTGAGATAAACTCGGAGGTAAAGCCACCTGGTATGCAACTGATCCAACTCTCTCCAGAATTTCATATGGTCCAATAAACCTTGGACTCAGCTTTCCTTTCTTACCAATACGCATCACACTTTTCCATGGTGAGACTTTGAGAAAAACATGATCACCTACCTCAAAAGTTAGATCATTCCTCCTGTTGTCTGCATAACTCTTCTGCCTAATCTGGGCTGTTCTAATGTGTTTCTGAATCAGCTGAACTTTTTCTGCCATCTCTTCTACCAATTCTGGTCCCATCAACTTCCTTTCACCCACTTCATCCCAGAAAGCTGGAGTTCGACACCGCTTCCCATATAATGCCTCAAATGGTGCCATCTGTATACTGGAATGAAAACTGTTATTATATGAAAATTCAACCAAAGAAAGATGTTGGTCCCACCTTTCCTGATAATCCATCGAACAAGATCGTAGCATATCCTCCATGGTTTGAATTGTTCGTTCTGACTGCCCATCTGATTGAGGATGAAATGATGTACTAAAATTTAATTCAGTACCCAACGACTTCTGAAGGCCTTTTCAAAAGTTAGATGTGAACCTGGGATCAGGATCAGATACAATGGAGAGGGGAAATCTATGTAACCTTACTATCTCTTTAAGATACAAATGAGAAATTTGATCTAGGGAAAAATTATCTCGTATAGCAAGGAAATGAGCCAATTTAGTCAAGCGATCAACAATAACCCAGATTGCATTATTACCTCTTGATGTCTTCGGTAATCCCACGACAAAATCCATGGATATATTTTCCCATTTCCACTCTGGCACTGGTAAAGGCTGAAGCATCGCTTTCGGTAACTGCCGCTCTGCTTTAACCTGCTGACAAGTCAAACACTTCACAGTAAAATCAGCAATATCTCTTTTCATTCCATCCCACCAGTAATACTCCCGCAGATCCCTGTACATCTTAGTACTTCCGGGATGAACTGAAAATGGGGAACTATGTGCCTCACATAACAAATCATTCTTCAACTGTGAATCAACAGGGACACATAATCTCTTCCCAAACCTCAAAACGCAATCATTATCAATGTTGAATTCAGGCAACTTACCCTTCTGAACCAGTTCTACCTTTTTCTACAACTCACTGTCTTGCTTCTGTGCTTGCTTGATTCTGTTTGATATGGATGATCTCACAGATACATGAAACAAAACAGAAGAACTTCCTGCACCAACAACTTCTATGCCGAAGTTCATCAAATCAAAAACCAAAGTATCATGTTCCAAACGTAGCATGGTTAATGAAGCATTACTTTTTCGACTCAAAGCATCGGCCACTTTATTTGCTTTTCCCGGATGGTAGTGAATTGTACAATCATAATCCTTGATTAATTCCAGCCATCTCCTCTGTCTCATGTTCAATTCTTTCTAAGTGAATATATACTTTAAAATTTTGTGATCCATATATATTTCACACTTTACTCCATACAAATGATGCCTCCAAATTTTTAAAGCAAAAACAACGGCAGCTAATTCCAAATCATGTGTATGTTAATTTACCTCATGAGTTTTCAACTATCGTGAAGCATATGCAACTACCTGATCATTCTGCATAAGGACATAGCCAAGTCCCTTCAACGAAGCATCACTGTAGATAAAAAACTCTCTATTCATGGAATAAAGTGCCAAAACTGGAGCATTCACTAATCTTCTTTTCAACTCCTGAGTCAATTGAGCCATCACTGCAACAAACTGTTTAGTTGTGATTATGAACATCTTAGGATACTGATGTGAAAGGTCATTTCCCTCTGTATTCCTTCCCAGAAAAGTAGTTCTTTTTCCTCTATGAAAAACCATTCTTAACACTGAAATACCTTAGGTGAAGCAACATGATAATCTATCAATGCTATATCATTTCATTCATACCATAAATTAACTTATAATTTAACAATTTTCTAACTCCTAAAGTTGTCTAAACCGACCTATGATACCAACTATAAGGCCCCACCCTTAAACCTTACTTAATCTTGAGTTATTACAAGATTACACGTTGAGGATCTTTTCGGGTTTAGAGTTTTAGAGAATTAGATCATAAAACTTCCATTACATTCCAAATATAAACAAAGTGGTTACATAAAGATAGTATTATTCTTTCCAATCAATGGAAACATATTTAAAATAAAACATGGATTCTTTCTTGACACTTCCTTGACACTATCATCATATCATGGACCTTTCCCTTGACCTGTGTAAAACATTTCAAAAAAACTTGGGATGAGAATAAAAAGCTCAGTAAGGGATTTAAAAATATGGAAAGGAAACATGGGTACATATATACATAAGGATGAAATCATACTTTACCCATAAAACATAAGCACTTTAACATACCTCATCAAATCATGAATAAATCATAGAAATCATAATACATAAAGGTAACTTGAGGAATTCATAACATTCTTACGTAGGGAGTAACCCTCTTGGTTACGTTTGGAATACCCATCACAGTACATTCCCTAAATCTCTTCGGAGAAACCTTAACGTTTCACTCCTTCATGTTACCCAATGAATTGGAGAGCTATATCGGGCTCACCTGCCCTTAGTTTATCACAGAACCACCCGTCTTCATAATAATGCCCAAGAACCTCAACATAATCGTATCACATAAAACATGCATAAAGGAAACATAACACTTCCACTTTTCAATCACAAGATATCAGTACAACACATTGATATAAAAACATTGTGAAAACCATTTTCAATACCAAAATAAAAGAAAAGTAAAACATGGTATTTATTATTCTTTAAAAAAAAGGTAACACTTGTAGAGGAAGCCGAAACTCAAATAATGGTCACGGTGGCGGAGAAGTCGTTGTCACCGTATAAGTACGACAAAAACATTCCCTTTTGTCGTTTAGTAAAACTCTTCCTATAAAAAAGATTCCTTTTGGATAAACGTAAAAGTCAAAGGGGTTTATACACCGTATAAATGAAGGTTGTGTATAAAACAAAATATGCCTCAATGAAATGAGATTGAGACGAAGTCCCATACCTCGGGTCCGACTTGACTCGGTCGTTCTTTAATGTCCTGAATAATAAACTTGAGTTAATTTATACTTGTTTAAGAACATTTTTCGTGTTCATTATTCATTTTATATCACTTATTTCCATGTCAAGAACACTATGTAATTATTTATGTTAATAACGGTCGTTTTAACGATCATTGGTACTTGAGTCAAAAATTAACCCTTTATAATTACAAGTTTTTCACGTATCCATTATATCCAGAATTATAATCATGATGTGTATATCATATATATCCATTATATACATTCATTTATAATATTACATAATCATTTAGAGGTAATAAATGAAATGCACCGTTCATGGAGACGGTAAGCCGTACGTACGCATGAACGCTACTTTCATTTGTATTTCGTATTTTATAGAATGGAATCATAATGATATAAAGGTATATTATACTTCTAGTATAATATCATATATAATATCATAGTTACATCTTTTATATGTCCCACATATGGTATTTAGTGAATCAAATCACTTTGAGGGGGCGGTAGTCCTCACTTCCTTAAATGATGATATCGTGTTTACCAATAATGGAAACCATAAAGGTATGCCCAAAATGAAAAATACAGAAGCTTAAGGAAAACATAAACATATTATATATCATATATAAATATAGTGACATCTTAATGGCCACCTTTGAAGGTGTTAAAAGAATGTTGAACAGTCATCATTTCGGGAGGCATAAATTCACCATCCACGGAAACAATATGTCCTTTAACCATTAGATGTAGGTGTGTGTAAGTGTAGCTCGAATAATTCTTATAACAAAATCATATTATATTGAAGATACTGGAGTTGTTAAAAAATAAATGAATAAAAAGAGTTTAGGGGGTTGGAGAAGAAAAATAAACCAAAAGGACTCAAGTGAAGACATTAACTTAAAATTGGGTAACTCCCTTTGGTTTGATCTCAAAGGATTCCTTGGGATAACTTCTTCCCAAAGTGAGGCTTTAAGGATTATGAGAGGGATGTGGAGAGACAAAATGGGCAGGTGTTTGCCGAGCCAAAGGCTTTGGGAGTGTGGGTAAGGAGGTAGAGGTGGGGGCCTTTTATAAGAGGAGAGGAGGGGCACTCTTGGAAAGTAAAGAAATGTTACTTTATTTGAAAATGATTTTCAGATTAAAAAGGTCCCACATTGATATAATTCGAGGTTAATGTGATAAGAGTTCGAATTCCACCCATCCAATAGGTTTTGGACATGTTTAGGTCATAGATTTTACATTATCATTTAATTTTATTTAAATCCTTTATTAATGATGTAATCGCTGCATCATCATGACGTCAAAAATAATTTAATTTATTTAAAGTCTAAAAATTATGAAAAAAATACTATGATGTAGGAAATCTATTTATCTTTCTAATGAATATTGATAGTATAAAAGATCATTTATTTAGACAAAATTAAAAATATTTTACTTAGGTGATACATTCTTTGTCATATTTAACATTCTTTAAAAATAAAAAGATAAAAAGTCACTTTCTCACAAAAGTGATTCCATGGGGCCCCCAAGTTTGGCACAAGGCATCCCATGGTCGGCCATGAGAAAACCAGTAGCCTTAGGACACATGTTGTGGTCTTTTTATATTATTATGATATCATTTTATTTTCTTTAACTACCTGATTACTCATTAATCAAGATAATTAAAGATAATTACCATTCGTTACTATTCATAATGTCAAAAAATAAAAGAGTATTGATTACATAATTTCAACCTTCTAATTCCAAATATTTAATACATTTTACCAAATTCCAAACATAGAAATTTCAATAATTGATTTAAAAATAATTCTCGTTGTCAAAACAAATAGCAGTTTTTTTTGAAACAATATCTATGAAAAGTTTGCCCTTAGTTTATGACCAATTCAAAAGTGAAATTAATCCTAATGACCAAAATTTTATTAAATGGTAAAAATATATTCATATTACACTTTAATACCAATTAAAAGGATAATCTAACCATATAATTAAATTAAATGAAAAAGCAGTTTTGATGTAAAATGCAGTATTTTTTCACTATTCATTAAAAAATGAACATTGTCAGAAAAATACCAAAAATTTATCCAATGTAAATTTCAATGTCCCAATCATAATGAATATTTTTATTTTGGCAAATATATCTTATAAAATTTTCAAAAGATAGATTTAAAAATGGTTTTCCATCAAAAGGAAGTAAAATAATCTTTTAAAAATATTAGTGTATTCCATGCTTAAGATTGGATTTATTTTCATTTTAAGAATCTAAAACACTATCTAATTCATTAATAGACATAGATAAAAATATATATTATTCATTAATTACTTGTGATGTTACACATAGATTCCATGTCTCCACATAATCATAGAAATTAATCTAATTTTTTGTCAAGGGTCAATTCTAAAACAATCCATGTAGAATGGGTTCCCTCCCCAAACCATTATTGTAGTTATGGGTCACTCACAATAATATCATATTAGAAATTTTCCCTTACCGATTTGGGTTCACTCCCCATTCTAGTTCTGTTTATCTCATTGTATATCCACCATTACCCAATTCATTATATGTCTATAAAATATAGGTCCCACTCATCACATAATTAAAATCATATAGATCTCTACCACAGTATCATAAGAAATTCATAATTTTATAATGAATATAAAAAGAAATGTATTTTTAAATATTTTAATTATGAATATTTTCTTGAAACAAAGTGGTTCACATAATCATTTCATAAAATAAATATAAAAAACTCATGAAAAATGAAATGGGTTTTATAAAAAAATGTATCATAATAATAAACTATTTAAAGATGGAAAAAGTTTATGATAATTAGATTATATAACAAGGAAATAATAATAAACATCCATTAATGGCATCTTAGATAAAAATTATTTTCAATGATGACAAGTAACATTTAAAGAATAAAATAATCATCCTACTATTAAATATCTTATATAAAATATGAAAATATCAAAAAAAAGTTATGAAAATTTTCCATTTTGAAAAAACAATTGAATCATGTAATGTAATCATAAAATAATTGTGTGGCCATGATGATAGGAAATACAATTTTTTTTATACCCATTGAAATAAGGAATAGTTCAAATTTTCTATGAAAAAGAAACCATTAACTCATTTTAAAAATAATATTACGCATAATGTTTTAAAAGAAATTAATTATGGGGAAAATTGTGTTAAACTGATAATTATGTAATAGTAAAGAGAATATTTAAAATTTTCTCAAAAATTATGATCATGGATGAAAAAAAATATTTTTTCTAATGTGAAAAATAAAGATGATTTGTCAGAAAAAAATTATTCTATACTACTTAGTATAAAAAGGAGGAAAATTATTGGTAAAAATCTAAATTATATAAATAAAAAAATAATAAGTAAATAAATATATTTCATGATATATAAATCATAATATTTGATCAATGGAAACTTTATTATAAATATTGTCAATAAAAAGAGTGAATATATCATAAATCTTTTAAGACATTATTAATATTTGAATCACAACTAATTTGAATGAAATAATCATATATGGAAATGTATACAACATAATATTATTTATAATAATAATAAAATAAAATTATGTGAATTCTATATTCCAAAAAAATGAATATGTGGGGAATTTGAATGTTTCCCTCACAAATAAACATGAGATTAAAATCCACTACCTCAAATCTCAAAATCATTCTTACACATTCTGGCATCGGGACTAAAAAATAAATTATTTTTATAAATATATTATAAAACCAGAATTATATATATTATACCATATATAATTTACTTATAACCTTTTATCACTTGTTTATTTACAATACCTTTTTAAATCATCATTCTGTGTGATAATTTCTTCACTTTTTATGTATGTTTTTGTTTACTAGATTTGGTATTTTTAAATTAATTATAGATACATAATATTAATAATTTTAATGATGATAAAAAAATTAATTATATAATTATTTAGATTAATCCATAAAATGTAGGGATTGAAAAACAAATACACATTTCATGGAGACACTACTAATTATTTCCATGTTAATTGTTATTTCATATTTTTCATTAGATAAAACAAATCATATTGAAATATTATATCACCTTTTCAAAAAAAATTATTTAATAAATATCATAAATACTCATTATATATGTCTTTATTACCAGGCATGTAAAAATGAAATGAAAATCATTTCACAACGCTTTATAGATGATGTATTCCACACATGCACACAAGTGATGCTATCGTTTTAAAATGGATTAGAAGGTAATAAGGTTGATGTAATATTAAAAATCCATAAGTATAATTAGGTAATTAAAATCATATAATTCTTTTCAAATCTATACTTATATAAATCCATGATAATAGGTGAATTATAATGAATTACATCAGTTTTTGAGGTAGTTTTATGCCTTATACGTGATCAATGGTTTCATTTACTATTTCATGGATAAAATTCTTGATATAGGTTATTAAATTAATATATTAACATATAATTATATTTAATATAGTAATTTAATTATCTAATCATACCTTAATTGTATTATATGGAGCTGGATGAAAAAATAAAACAAACAGTCTATTTTAATAATGATACCTCTTCTACAAACAACCTTATTTAGTTTTAAAAAGTGTTAATAGGACGGTTTCATAATTAATATACTTCCTCTTGTACCTAGGTAGGAATATAAGGATGTTATTTGGGAAATTATTTACCAAAAATGGTTTTAATGTTTTAATAGTAGTGGATTGGGGCGTCCTTTTAAATGTTGAGGGGATGACACACTTGGATTTTTGGAAAATAAAATGATATAACCACATTTTTAAAACAACAACCAGATAAAAAATGGATAATTAGAATATATATATATATATATTTTCTATGTATTTCTATAAAATATTAATTATAGTTGTATTTATTAGATATTAAACCTTATTTTTAACCCAATGTAAACCCAATTTAATATTAAATTTATAATTTAATTTTTCATCTTACTACAATTAATTTTGAAATTATTTTTTGTTAAATTTATTTTATTATATTAATTATTCAAGTTGAAAATATAGATTCTATTTTACCGAATTAAATTTATTCTATTGGGTGGAAATAATTTAAATTTAAATGCACATATACAATAATAAAGAGGTTTTAAAATGAATTTTTTCCATAATTATTAATCTTTTTATAGAAAAATTCAATATAAAATTGATATCAATGAGTCAAATTTGATATATATTATTGTAAATTTAAAATTTTTATGTTAAAATATAGAAAAAAAACCAAATTCATCTTTTAAACTCTTTAATAATAAAATATATTTCTTCATATTAGAGTTATTATTTTTCATTATTCATCTTATAATAAACCATTTAATAAAATTATTAAGAAATCAGTTTTAGAAAATAGTGACATGTGGATTTAATGATGAATTTATTTTTTAATCATAATTTTAGAATGTGGAATAAATTATTTTTATTATTTGTTCACAAGAAGAAATTGAGATACTATTTTTTTATAAAAAAGGTATTTTTTGAATCATCTAATCACATCACATAAAATCAGGTAACTAGTTATCTATATATAATAATTGTCTAGAATAATGATATATAATTTTTAAAATATATTTTTTCTATTAATACAATAATATTTAATTCAAATTTTATAAATGTATTGTTTAAATAATAATATTTTTTATTTTATTTTGGGGTTTTTTTGAGTTGGTGTTGTATGTAAAAAAATATGTTGAACAAAATTAAATTCATTGGGAAAAAATATTTTTTAAAATCCTATGGTGTTACCTTATACCACCTTTAAAATGAAATTAACCCTTAAAATTATATCACATTCTTACAAAAAATGTGTTTTTATCATCATTATATCCTTATAATCTTACATAGCTTCTTTATGTTGGCGGTTTCTCTACAAAACATTGACTAGGCGAATGGTCTGGTATCATATAACATTTCATCAAAGATCCTGAGTTGCCACTAGTTTTTCATTAAAAAATGGTCATGATTCAATAGAAAGAACTCTTAGTTTGTACATTGGATGGAACACATAATGTACTTGAGATAGTTTCAATTGATGTTACCAGAGATTATATATTTTCACTACTAGATCATGAATAAAAAGGGGGAAATATAAAAATGTATAATCATACCATTTTTTCTAAATCAAATTTCCTTATTCAATAGGGAAATTCATTAAAACAAATTCTCAGCAACATAAAATTTTTGATCACACTGGTAATTATTACTCTAAATTTTCTATTGATATTGTGTTTACCATATTTGTTGTGTATTTGATTGGATATTCTCTTACATTTCATCCACAATATTAGGGCACAATATACTTTTTCTCCAACATAATCTTAAAAAAATATATTTATACACATATTTCCCTAGAGTGATTTATAAGGATTCATCTGAATACTATGTTTGAATGTTTTTTTAGAAATGTTAACTTGAGAACGGTGTTGATATCGAACAACTTTAAAATACATAGAATATAATATTATCATATCCTGTATGGTTTAAATTATTATCTTTGATTTCAACTTTGTTTAATGATGATATGTTATGATAAAATTGAACACTATATCCAGTGATGGCTGAAGACATCACCAGAACAACAAGTTAATCTATAGGTCCATATAAAATATAATAGAGTGTGGTTTCCCATGAAACCTTACCACTTTTATGTTGTATATTCAGGAAATATAATATAGACATAAATATTCATTATTAAAAATGAAGTCTGTTAACATTGTATGGTGATCGACTACAGCCCATATAGAAATTCATTAAATATTTTGAGTAGTTTGATGATAAAATCTATGGTTATGTTTTAAAAATTTTATTCTAGTATATTTAATGGTTTTAAACCGCCATTTGAATATTCTCTCTCAACAATATCATTCGAACATACCCTGAATGATGATACAAACTCTATAATATATCTCATCTTTCCATCCCATAGGAAATTTACCTTTAAATCACTCTACAAATTTGGACATCCAAAATGTATATAGAATGTTTAATGTTAAGATTCATCTAATATGTTTTAATATATGAAATGGATGGAACACAAACACGGTTCGTGATAATTTCACCATATTCAATGAGAAAGGGGGAGCGTATTAAATCTGACGATGCTAGAATTGATTGATCAGAGAATATATATCACGACAGTTGAGGATCATTATAAAAGCAGAATAGTGGTGTTGGAATGTGGTAAGAATATTTCACAAAATTGGTATTAGTTTGGAGTCGACAGTGGGTGTCATAGATTAAGTGATGCATTGATGAACTTTTCATTTACTATTGTTTCTCATGCCGAGCATTGCTCATGTGGGCTTAGAGTATGTGTTGAGTTAATCCTTGATCACTATCAGAATCGCAATAGGCGAATGGTTGCTGAATAATCAACGATGTATCTTTTTATGGAAGAGTTGTCAGCAAACCCAATGGTGGAGATTATTGGAAAAAAATACCTCAAGGTGTCATTGAAGCATTTTTGAGGTGATTGTGTTTTTTGACAAAGTGGACATCTGTGTTGTGATTATTGACAAAGAAAACCATGACCTACTAATTTGATGATAAAGGGGATTTCAAAGTGGAAAGTCGAGTTCAAGGGCTGTGGTTAACGATCAATGTTTTATTCAAGAATGTCGATAAATCAATGGATGATCTGCAGGCGGTACAAAAAGAGCAGATATGCGCGGTAGAGACTTGGGTTCTATGTACTTGGAGGAGAGGAAACATGCGTGCCTAAGGTTTTTCAAGATCAAAACATCAATATATGGAAAAGGGGTAAGGGGACCTCAAGTTTTAGAGTTGGTCACGCAAGTGATATGCGCGGTAGAGACTTGCACACCGAAACTTGCGCGCTGAGGGGAGACTTGTAACCATTGCGTAGGGTGTCCAAATGCCTATTAATACAGGTAGACCCCTCCTCATTCGAGAGACAGTTCAACACATAGAGAAATCAGAGCTCCCGTCGCGCTGGTGTGGTGGTTGCACAAGTGGTGTATGGTCGCACAAGTATTAGTTGCGTGCCGGGTGATAGTTGCACGCCTAAGGTAGTTTGGGCGAGAAAGGAAGTGAGTCGCACAATTTTTGAGTTGTAGAAGAATGTATTGTGCAAGTGGATTGGTGACACTTTGCACGCCAAAATTTGAAGAAGCGTGAACATTTTTGGTTGCGTGCCAATATTCGTTTGGGCGTAAAAGGGTGTGTGTCGTGAAAGCTTGGAGTTGTAGAAGCTTGTCTTGTTCAAGTGGTTGAGGAGGACTTGGAAACTAGTTTTGACTTGTGCACCGAGACTTGCGCGCCGGCTTAGAGAAGGGCGCTAAGTAAGGTTGTTTCACAGAAGTGATTCAGGGATGCATGAAAGCTGGAAGATTTCCCGATACCTTCGGTGCAATGTTAGATTAATCTATGGGTGAATGTTGGTCTACAACAGAGCATCTACATATAACATAGGATTTATTCATTAGTGATAATGAAGAGACCAACATGTCTATAAACTATGAGTGGAACATTTCTAGTGCCATGAGAAAAGGAAGAGGAAGAAGGTGATCCTCTCCACTGACAGGGAGCTAGAGAGAGAGAAATAGGGAGTGACCATTGGGAAAACAGTGAGCTGACCCTAAACTTTGTAGAGGTAGTGAGCCTGTGAATAGATGTGATCTATCCCAAACCCTGTAAATAGTAGTGTGCTTATAGTGGATTTGGTACATCATCACATTCACAGTGTATGCTCCTCAGACGTAGCCCAGTGAGGGTGAACCAAGTAAAAATTGTTGTGTCTAGTGCATGATTTACATTCTGTTTATATTGTACAATGTGAAAGATAGATAAAAGTGTTTTGCATAACAGAAAAACAAGATCAGAAAGGGATTTAATTTTAAATTTGTCATACCCTGATTCAACCCCCCCCCCTCTCAGAGCATTCATCCTTGCAGACCTAACAATTCGTATCTGAGGGAAAGGATGATATTAGTTCATCTCTCAATAGAGGTCACCAATAATGAAGGGATTCTAATCATTGATGAGAACAATTTTCAGCTATAGAAGAATCAGATGCAACACTACTTCAAGATCTTTGGGAATGGATGTATTGACAGAAGCAATGCATGGCATAATGACTGATATTAATAGTGGTGCATTATCAGAAGCTGAGAGTAGAGAGATGGATGCTGGTCCCAAAGTAATTAATGCCTTAGGGTAATCCCTATCCAATCCTATATATAAAATGTTGACGCCTTAAAAAACATCACATGCCATGTGTGAAAAGTTATTAAATATATATGATGGGGATACAAAGGTCAGAGAGGCAAAGCTGCAAGTGTTGTGGAACAAGTATGAAGATATGAGAATGAACCGGAATGAATCTATTGAGGCATTCTTTGATAGGGTAACTGTTGTAGTGGAGGACATGAGAGGTCTTCGAGAACTTATTGAAGATATATAAATTGTGAAGCACATCCTGAGAAAACTTCCACCTCTGTTCAATCCGAAAGTTTCTGTTTTGGAAGATAAAGATTTGAAAGAGATGACATTGGATAACCTGCCCAACACCGTTATTTCATATGAAATGAGAAATGACGATAAAGATGCTGTAGAAAAGGGGAAATCCAAATAGTTGTCTTTAAAGGCCATGAATAATCTCACCATTGATGATTCTTAGAAGGATGAAGAAACAGATGAGGTAATGTCATTCCTCTCCTCAAATATTCCAAGAGGAAAAAGAATTTTCAACGGGAAACTTGTACTTGCTTGCTTTAGATGTGGAAAAGTTTTTCATCTTTCCGCAAGGTTCCCCAAAAAGTTTCAAGAATAAAATGATAATGATGGAGTTGAAATTCCCAAGAAGAGATCTTTATCCTATATGAAAGGGAAGAACCAGTTGAAGAGAAATTTCTTCAAGAAGAAGCATCTTCTTTTAAAAGAAATAGTTTGTTCAGATGAGTCTGTGGTGGAAGAGGTACAAGAGATTGAAAATTGAAAAGATCATGGAGAAAATTCTATGGTGGCGGTTGTCGATAGTTCTCAAGAGAAGAACAAAACCAAAGGTAATGACGAAGAAGATGAAGTTGAAGGAAGAATAGATATGCAAGCTGAGTTAAGGGCTGCTCTTGAGGAGATAGATATTTGGAGAGCCAAAAAAAGAAAGATAACAAAGTTTTTCATGATGCCAAACACTATATGTAGCAACAGGAAGAAGAGAAGTCTGAGTTGATGGAATAAATTGAGAAACTAAAGTTATCAACACTAGAGAACTCAGAATCAGTTAGTGAGTATAATATCATGATTGAAGAACAAAAACGAGAGATCAATGAATTTTATAGAAAATTGAAAGATCAAGTGAAGTGTATTGAATAGCTTGAAGAAGAAGTGGTCAGTCTGTGATGAAAAATGAAAGATCAAGAAAAACTCTTGACCTCTAATGTGATATCAGAAAAGCAGGTCATTCATAAGACAGAAAAAATGAAAGAGGTGGATAGTAGTTCAGCAGGAAAGAAGCAGTGATTGAGATCAGATGTTAAGGCTGATTCAGGGATTAATCAGAAACAAAAATCTGTGAAAATTGAAGTCAGACCACAAGAACCCATCTTGAGATTGAAGGATGATTTGGGAACAAATAAAAATCGTAATATTCAAAGATCTCAAGGGGAAACTCGTAGTGAAGTGACACACTGGAATGATCCTTACATTATGTGCTATTTCTGTGGAAAGATGGGACACTCAAAAAATGTGTTTTCTATAGACAAGTGATACCGAAGGGCACAAGAAAAACAGTGGAACCCAAGCATATCTCTATATTATAGAACATACTTTAAAGGTCATTGTTTTTGGTGTGGAGGATTTGGGAACATGGCTAGATATTGCAAATCAATCATACAAATTAATGTGCCAATGAAAAACTCGAGCAGTCGTAATCAGCAAGTTAGGGAATCATCAAGTGAGCTGAAAACAAAAAATTGATTTGCATCTCTACAGGAAGAACCTAGTCCATCACACTCTAAGGAAGATCAAATTATCCATCCCACACCAACTGTGAATTTGAATACATGGATCAAAAAGACAAAGGATGATAAGGAATTAGTTGCAGAAATTTTCATTGAAGCTTCATATCGTTCAGGAGTATGTATCCTTGACAGTGGTTGCACATCACATATGGCAGGAAACAAGAATCTCATTACAGACATAAAATATGACAAAGAAGGAGTTGTAAAGTTTGGGAACGATAAAGGGTTGAAGATTTTTGGTTCTAGAAAGGATAAATTTGGGGGATAAGAAATGAGATGCGCTGATGTGTTGGTAGTTGAGGGTCTTAGTCATAAATTGCTTAGTGTCAATCAACTATGTGACTCTGGTCTCTCTATCTGATTTAAGAAGAAGATGTGTGTTGTTAATGGAAAAGATGGAGCAGTTGTTCTACAGGGAAAATGGACAAAGGGAAATATTTACCTGGTAAGTGGGGAAGAAGATACATGCCTTTTATCCAGAGAAGAAGAAAACCAGTTGTGGCATAAGCCACTTGGTCATCTATGCCAACAATCCATGGATGATCTGGTAAAGTGTGATGCTACTAGAGACCTTCCCATGCTATCACATGATCGTACTCATTGATGCGATGCTTACTAACAAGGGAAGATCATCAGAAAGATATACATACCAAAGGAACAAAAATCAACTAGAGTGCTTGAATTGGTGCATGCTGATGTATGTGGACCTATCTCACCACAAGCTATAAATGTGAAAATGTACTATGTCCTTTTTATTGATGATTATAGCAGAATGGCTTGGTTATTTGTTGTTAACCATAAGACATAGGTGTTCAGTTTCATAAATTAGTATAAGAGGGAATCAGAAGGGATTCATGGGAAGAAAATTCTAAAGTTTCATACTGATAACGGTACAAAAATCACAAAAAGTCAAGTTGAAGACTATCTTGAGAAACATGGGATAAGGCATTATGTTTCATCAGTGAGAACTCCCCAATAGAATGGAGTGGTTGAAAGGAGAAATTGGATCATCAACAACATGGCCAGAACGATGCTTATTGAAAAGGTTCTACCAGAGAAATTTTGGAAGGAAGTAGTTTTGACATCGGTCTATATTTTGAACAGGTCTCTATAGTGTTTGAAGGAAGGGAATACTTCTTATGAAATGTGGTACGGAAAGAAGCCAATTTTGAAATACTTTAGAATCTTTGGAAATAAGTACTTCATTATCAAAAAATAAAATCACAGGTTGTTTGAGTCACGAGGAGATTAGGGGATATTCCTTGGCTACTCAGGGAAAAAAATCATATAAATGCTTCAACAAAAGGAAAAAAATTTTATGAGAGCAATGGTGTCACTATAGTTAAAAATGAACAGAATACTAAATGACCTAGTGAACAGTTTATGGATGAAATTGATGAGGAGATAAGCAACAAAGTGGGAGTAGAAGTTGCAGAGGATGACTCAGAATATGATACTGATGATGATCAAGAGGAAAAAAAATCTGAATCTGATAAGTAGCCAAAGAGTCAAGCTGAAATTGATTGGAAAAATATCATTGGTGATCAAACAGTTCTAGTTCAGACTCGAAGAATGAAATTACTGCAGAAGACATCTTTCCTATCTCAGGTATAGCTGAAATGCTTTGCTGATGTAGCTGAATATGAAAACTGGGTTCAGGCTATGAATGAAGAATTGGACCAGATTGAGAAGAATCAAGCGTGTGAGATCGTTTTGAGGCCAGCAAATAAGAACTTCATCAGGACTAAATGGGTCTTTCATAACAATATGAATGAAGATGACACAGTGATTCGAAACAAGGAATGACTGGTGTGCAAAGGATATTCAAAAATAGAGGGTATTGATGTTGATGAGACATTTGCACCAGTTGAAAGGATTGAGACAATCAGATTATTTTTAACCATAGTAGTGAAAAAAAAGTTCAATGTTTTCCCGATGGATGTCAAATCTGTATTTCTGAATGGGCTTCTGGAAGAAGAGGTGTAAATTGAGCAGCCATATGGTTTTCTCATTCATGAGGATGAGAACAATGTTTTCAGGCTGAAGAAGGCATTGTATGGGCTGAAACAAGCACCAACAGCATGATAATCAAGGCTTGATTAGTACTTGAAGAAGCTTGGTTTCCAGGGTGGGGGAGTTGATTACATTCTCTATTTCAGCAATGATAATAATAAAAGGATGATGGTGTTGGTTTATGTTATTGAAATAATATTTGGCAGATTAGATAAACCTCAGTGCAAATTTTTTTCCAAATTGATGAAAAATGAGTTTGAAATGTCAATGATTTGAGAGCTAACGCTTTTCCTTGGTCTACAGGTTACACAAGGAAAGAATGGAACATTCATTGCTCAATCCAAATACGCCAAAGAGGTTATGAGAAGGTTTGGAATAGAGAATTCCAATGAAATGAATACTCCAGTTGCTACCCGTATGAAATTATCAAAAGATGACAGTGGCAGGGAAGTTAAAATCACTGAATACAGGAAGATTATCAATAGTTTACTGTACCTAACAACAACAAGACCTGATCTAGATTTTCGCCACATGCCAAGAAGAACGTTACCAAATCAATCCAAAAGAAAGACACATGCTCGCAGTGAAAAGAATATTTCGGTATATCAAAGTCACAATGGACTTCGGTCTAATGTATAATGACAAATCTCAATCAGTGTTATTGGGTTACACAGATTCATATTGGGTCGGATCAGCAGATGATAGAAAATCAACGTCAGGAGGTGCATTCTATCTTGGTGGACTGTGTATTTCTTGGCTAAGCAAGAAGCAAGATTTCATTTCATTAACCACCTCAGAAGCTGAGTATATTGTGGCCACTCAAGCTTGCACACTGTTATTATGGATGAAGCAGCAACTTGAAGACATGGGAGTTGAAGTGAATTCTCTAATCGGAATCCAGTGTGGTAACTCAAGTGCTATAAATCTTAGAAAAAATCGCATCCATCATTCAAGTAAAAAGAACATTGACATAAAGTATCATTTTATCATGGAGAAGGTTTAGCAGGGAATTGTGAAGTTTGAGTGTGTGACAACAGATCTACAGGTTGCAAACATTCTAACAAAGGCCTTGCCCAAGGAAGCTTTTGAGAGGCATCGAGTGGCTCTGGGAGTTCAGTTGACTCTCAACACTTAAAAGAGTGTGGATGTGGGACCCCCTCTCCCCGAGGCATGATGTGTTTTTCCCTAATGTTCTAATATGTGTTCTATACTCTCTTACAGACTACAAATGAGTGACCTTTGGGTTCGTTGACAAAGGGGGAGAAAATAGTGATTGTTCAATGGGGAGATAGTATGGTAATTTGATACATCATGATTGATGTGGGGAGAAGCTTTCAAGTGGAGCATGAAGATAGGGGGAGCAATGAGAAAGGGGGAGCGTATTAAATATGATGATACTAGAAGTGATTGATCAAATAATAGATATCATGACAGTTGAGGATTTTGATAAAAGTAGAAGAGTTGTGTTGGAATGTGGTAAGAATATTTCCAATAATTGGTATCAGTTTGGTGTCAATAGCGTGTTTCATATATGAAGTGATTCATTGATGAACTAATCATTTACTCTTGTTTCTCACACCGAGCATTGCTCAATTGGGCTTAGAGTATGTGTTGAGTTAATCCTTGATCGCTATCGGAATCACAATAGGCGAATGATTGTTGAAGAATTAACGATGTATCTTTTTATGTAATAGTTGTCAACAAACCCAAAGGTGGAGATTGTTGGACATAAATACCTCAAGTTATCATTGAAATTTTTTTGAGGTGATTGTGTTTGTTGACAAAGTGGACATTTGTGTTGGGTTTGTTGACAAAGCAAACCATGACCTACAAATTTGTTGAAAAAGGGGATTTCAAATTGTCATGTCATGTTCAAGGGTTGTGGTTAATGATCAATGTTTGATTTAAGAATGTCAAAAAAGAAATGGATGATCTAAAGGTGGTACACAAAGAGAAGATACAAGGTGGTGCCGTTTTCTAGTGTTTGCCAAATTTTTGGGCCTGAAAATCGACAAATGAAGAAAAGTTGTTTTTGGAAAAGAGACTTGCATGCCGTGTACTTGAAGGAGAGGAAACTTGCACGTATAATGTTTTTCAAGATGAAGACATCAATATATTTCAATGGTATAAGGGTCTCTCAATTTTTAGAGTTGGTCGCGCAGGTGATATGCACGACAGAGACTTGTGCACCGAAACTTGCACGCTGTGGGGAGACTTGTGTGCCGTCACGCAGGGTATCAAAATGCCTATAAATTCAGTTAGAACCATCCTCATTCGAGGGAGAGTTAAACACTTAGAAAAATCAGAGATCCTATCGCGCAGGTGTTGTGGTCGCACAAGTGGTGCGTGGTCGCGCAAGTACAAGTTATGCGCCAGGTGATAGTTGCGCGCCTAAGGTAGTTTGGGCGAGAAATTATGTGAGTCACGCAAGTTTTGAGTTGTAGAAGAAGGCGTCGCGCAAGTGGTTTAGAGACACTTTGCACACCAGATTTTGAAGAAGCGTGAAATTTGTTGGTTGCACGCCAATATTGGTTGGGGCGTAAAAGTGTGTGTGTCGTGCAATTTTGGAGTTGTAGAATCTTGTGTCGTGCAAGTGGTTGAGGAGGACTTGCACAATGGTTTTGACTTGTGAGCTGAGACTTGCGTTCCTGCTTAGAGGAGGGCTCCAAGTAAGGTTTTTTCCTAGTAGTGATTCGGGGCTGCGTGAAAGATGGAAGATTGGATGATACCTTCGGTGCAATGTGAGATTCATCTATGGGTGAAAGTTGGGATTTAATAGAGCATATACATACAAAAAAAGTTGTATTCATTAGTGATAATGAAGAGACAAATAGGTCTATAAACTGTCAGTGGATCCTTTCTAGAGTAGTGAACAAAGGAAGAGGAAGAAGGTGATCCTCTCAACCAGTAGTGAGCCAAAGATAGAGAGAGAAACAGGGAGTGACCATTGGGAAAGCAGTGAGCTGACCATAAACATTGTAAAGGAAGTGAGCCTGGGAATAGAAGTGATCTATCCCAAACCCTGTAAATAGCAGTGTGCTTATAATAGATTTGGTATATCTTTACATTTCCAGTGTATTCTCCTTGGACGTAGTCTAGTTAGGGTGAACCAAAGAAAACATTTTGTGTCATGTGTGTGCTTTACTTTCTGTTTATATTGTGCAACGGGAAAGAGAGAGAAGAGTGTTTTTCTTAACTGCAAAACAAGATCAGAATGGGCTTTAATTTTAAATTAGTCATACCCGGATTAACCCCCCCATCTCAGGGTATTCACCGATCTGGACCTAACATGTTCCAATATAGAATTCTCTACCACTAGACAACTTTATGTCAACTACATTTCCATCCCAGTCAGCATCAAAAAAAGAAGACAGTTCACTATCTATTCTTACATCAATTTATTGCCCATAATTATGTGTACCTTGAATATATCTCATGATTTTTTTCACTACCTTCATATGGTCTTCCTTTGGATTACTATGAAAGTGAGTCGTAAGGAAACTTGCAACAAAAATATCAGGATTCGTCATTGTCAAGTATATTCGACTTCCAATGATTATTATATACATGGTGGGATACATAAAAGTCTCATCCTCATTCCATTCATGTTTTTTCCAACTGCAATCGGAGTCAACATTGGGTTAGAATCATGGATATTTAATTTCATCATCATCACTCTGGCATACTTTTCGAGATAAATGATGGTGTAATACATTTTCTGAATAACCTATAACCCTAAAAAGTATGTGAGTTCACCAATCATGGAAAAATTCAAATTCTAATTTCATGTGATTGTAAAATTCATCCCCTGTTCAATTTATTGTTCCACCGAAAATAATATCATCCACATTTACCATTACCATGAAATGATCCTTTTTATAATTATTCACATAGTGATTGTGATACACTCCTCCTCTTTTAAACTCATGATTTTTCAGATAAGCTTCCATCTAATAGTACCAAGCCTATGGTTCTTGTTTCAAACCATACAATTTTTTCTCTAATTTGTAATGCTTCATTTCATTATTTATAACAAAGAACCCCATAGTTTGTTCAATATAGAATTCTTCTCCCAATACTTCATTTAAGAATGTTTTATTGACATCCATTTGATACACTTTTTATCCTATTTTCATTTTCATGGAAAGAAATATTCTGATTGACTCCAGTCTCACTACTAGAGAAAATTTATCATCAACATCAACACACTCAATTTTTTAATATCTCTTAGAGACCATGTGTGCCTTACACTTGATCACATTTACATGCTCTTCAAATTTTATCAAAAAAATCCACTTTTTACCAATCACATTGTGACCATTGGGTCTTTAAACAATATCCCAATTTTGATTTTTTTTTCAATCTGATCTAACTCTTTATTCATTGCTTTTAACCATGAATCATCTTTTGCAGTCTCTTAAAATGAAGATGGTTCCACAACTCATTTAAATGCAGATTTGGCATTATTACTCATTCTCTTTATCTATGTTAGGCCATTCATATCCCTGATAATTTTTGACAGATCAATCTCTTCTCTTCAATTTCTCCTTTGAGGTTCGACCAAATTCCCTATAGATATGGCTTCCTCTTCTAATTCTTCTTTTGAGTGAACATCATGATTTGAAATTTGAGAGATTTTTACATCATAATCTGCCTCTATACAAGAATTTGTTTCATGTTCACATTCTTCCTTATATTCTTTCACATCAGCATAATAATTACATGAACCATTCTTATTTTTTTCTTCAATGATCATGACATCACTACATTCCACAATTCCTCCCAAGCGCTTATTGAAACACATGTAGGCTTTCTAGTTCATTGAGTATCAATGAATTATTTCCTTATATGTATTGTCACCATATATCCCCTAATTTTCTTCTTTGTTCCAGATAAAACATTTTCCTATGAAAAAACACAAAATAATTCACGGAGGTCTTCCTTCAATTACACTATTCATATGGTGTATTTGTCTCATCCATATATAGACTTGTTCAGTTTTTAATATAAATTGTAGCTTGAACTACCTCTTTCTAGTAATGTTGATGAATACGACTCTCGATTAGCATAGTTCTAGACATGTTGTTTAATTTTTCATTCCAGGGCTCAACAAATCTATTTTTTTTGGGTGTTCTCATATTATCCACCTTATGTTGTATCCCATTTATCTCTAGGTAATTTTAATATTCAATAGACATGTATTCTCTTCCACTGTCAGACCGCATGACTTTGATCATTCGTCTAATATCATTATCATAGATTTGTCGATATTTTTTCATGCAGTCATGAACTTTTCACTTCATCTATATAAGGATCACACATTCTATTCTACTATAGTCACCTATGAAAAGAAAAAATTACATTTATCCATGTGTTCTAGAAACGTTTATTGGGCCACATACGTCTGTATGGATGAGTACATGGAGATTAGATGCTCTTTTCTTCTTTGACTGGTAAGAACTGCATACCATTTTCCCTCACCTACATGCATCACATATCTTTTTCTGTTTGTGCTTTATATTAGGGATATCAATGACTATCTTCATCTTAGATATATTTTCCATGTCCTACTTATTGATGTTCCCCAATATCTACTACCACATGTTTTTTTCTTCTCTAACTATTAGGTAAAAAAGGTTATCTTTGCGGTCAACGTGATATAAGTTACCTTCTATTCTATAACGTTTCATGAGAGAATTCATAGACATTCTTCTTATAGTACATCCATTCTGATAAAATATCAAAATAATACATAAGTCACAGAGTTGACTCACACTAAGAAGATTGTGTCGTAGACTATCCACATAATGTAAATTAGTTTTCTTCATCTCTCCATTAGCTAGATCAATAGTTCCACAAAATTTTATCTTGAAACCACCATCATTACTGAAAATCATTATTCCATCGACCTTTTTCTTGACATTCGTTAATAGTTCTATATTTCCCATTATATGGGACGAACATCTTCTATCAAGCATCGAGGTGCTATTGTTATTTGTATCTTTGAGGGATAATTTTTCACTATTGGATCTTTAAATTTTTCTTTTTTCTTTCCATGAGATATTAGAATGAGTGTAGGACACTAATGGACTTTCAATTCTATCTTCCGTGTACAAGGGTTCTTCATATTTAAATTCTTCCTTTAGAGGAGAAAACCTATTTAAAATAGAAACACCATTTGGCTAATGAGTATTGAATCGTCTCTGAGCATTAAAATAATTTATCCTATCATACCTATTCATGTAATGCATATCTTTATGGCCAAAGATTTAACAGTGGAAATAATATACATAAAAATTATTTCTTATATAAGATGTTGGATATGAATATGTTATCCTTTATCGAAATCCTAACTCTTTCCTATTCATATAGTTCTTCACCTCTTCCTAGTATGACATGTACAACCTAGATAGCCGCAAAACTAACACTTCATGAATGGAAAAACATTCTCACTTCTATTTGTCCTCATGCTTTATTCCTTGTGAAAATAGTTTTAATTCCTATCATTTCTTAAAATGCAAGGATAATATTCAGTTCTACTTCTTGTTTGATTTATGGGTTTTTTCGACTATTAGGGAAGCTTTTCAACATTATCAACATTCATATTTACTTCATTTTGGTTCAATTTTTTTATAGCATTATACATTTCCGCATCAAAACCAATTCCACTATTTCCCATACATGCGGGTCTTTGATCACTCAATATTTTTTCAACACCATCAGAACCATGTTTTTCTTTCTCTAGATCCTCAGCATTCGAGATCCATCAAAATTTTATTTTCTTCTTCAAGTATTTTGAAATTGATTCACTTTTGGGTTTACTTCTCAGATTAATAATATCCTCTTCATGTAACAATACAAGATTTCATAGTACGTTATTTGGTAAAAGTAATTTAATAACTTGCACTACTGGAAACAACAAGTTCGAGAGCACCAAGACATACCAAATTAGCTGTTCAAAAAGTGGTTATGAACAGTGTTAACTGAATTTTTAATTTTATAGATATCCTATATAATTTTAACATTCATATTTTGTGTTTCTTAGACATAATATAAGGACAAATTCAATTTTCAGATAAAAGAAGTATTTTTCAAAAAATAAAATTTTACCACCTATTTAATGGAGAATATTTTTTAAAAAAAATAATTGAAACTTTTATATATTCTATTTAATGAAATTAAATTATTATTTATAATTATGACAAATAAATTTAGTTTATATAATTTTTTCGTACTCTTCTGATAACTTTCATATTTTGAGGAATAGTGAAAAATACTAAATTTTGATTGAAAAAAACTTTTTAATCAAAATAATTTAGAGAGTAAAATTATGAATTTGAATGGTTTGGAAGTATAATTATATTATATTTTTATAATTTAATACAATTTCGGTCATTATAATTATTTTCACATTTAAATTTGACATAAACACATGTAAATCTTTTAATAGTTTTTACTTTTTAAAAACCAATTTTTTATTTAAATAATTATTTATTTTATTTAAATTTATTTTAAGTTAATATATATATATATAATACCTATATAAGTTAAATTTAATTCATTGGAGTCATTTTATAATGAGATTATATGTATAAATTTATATTGAACTTATTACCGTCTTTGACCCACCGTATAAGAGGATTTGCAAATTTGCATAAAACATAATTTTACCACATCAGTGAGTTGAATTTAAAAAATCTGAGAGAGACGGTTGACATCATTAATTAAAATGTGGTTCAATAAGATGAAAATAATTTTTGGTGAATAGTAACTTTTGACTTATATTTACCATGATTAAAAGTAAATAGGTTAATTATGAGTAAAAATGATATTATAATTACCCTAAAACATGTCCTAATTTTATTGGATAATTTTAATTTGACCAAAAACAACCATAGGAATAAAAAATGATCCTCTTTGTTCCACTTTGATTAAATCAGGACATTTATTATTATTTTATTTAAAGAAGAGTTAAAAGTGTTAAATTCAATGTTTAATAACTAAACCATTTTGAATTTTGGTTTATACAAAAGATATATTATACTATATATATTCACTATAAATATAATAATATTTCATAAATCATGGTATTTTATTTATAAGTTTTAGATATTAAATAATTAAATTTATTTATGACATAATGATGATGCATCAATGACCTTATTAATTAAAGAATCAATTAAATGGTATTATAAATATTAAAATAAATATAATTTCAATGTTTTTATTACATCCACAAATTTTCTAGGTGAATATGAAATTTAAGAGTTGATAAAATTTACCTTGTTTTATGTAATCAATTTGTGATGACTTTCACAAAAACAAAATAATAAATAGTGTCCGAATTGACATAAATGAGTTTTTAAAACAAATATTATATTATTAAATTATATATTATTCCTAAAAATATAAGGATCCGCCGAAGGGATTAAATAATATTATATATGTCATTAATGAAACACATTTGATTATCTTGAATGTTTAGAGTAATTTTATTAATCATATAGTGTAAGAATACAAGAAGACATGGTAAAAGTTAAACTATTTAACTAAGATTAAAATCTAAATGATAAGGTAAATATAGTTACTTAAACAAATCTAAAACCTATTAGTTTAGTGGTTTTAGACCCATACCCACCTTATCCATGAAATAAATCATTTTTAAGACATTATAATCCAAACATTATTTTATTATAAAATAATATTTCATGCTTTTCTTAAAGTGACCCTCACCTCTCTTATAAAAGGGTACTTGCCCTTCTCTCAAAATCACACCTCCAAAGCCATTTGTCTTGGCCAATACCTATCCAAATCTCCTCCGAACTTCCATACCTTTTCCCTATAGTCCTTACTTAGATCAGAAAGCCATCCCAAATATCCCTTTTGATCAAATCAAAAGGAAACAGTTGAAGAAGAGGTAATAATTTCACCACCCTCTTCCTTGTTCTTTTATTCTTCCACTTCCTTTTTCTTTTTTTCCATACCAAAATAATAACTACAGTACCTCATACATAATGTGATGTTATTATAAATATTTTATAACCATATTCCTTATTCTATCAATCCTATAATTGACAAAGTCACCATACGTGCGTACGTATGGCTTACCATCTCCACGTCGTGGTGTAGTTTGTTATTCAAACACTTCATTATTTGGATGTTATAATAATGAGTAAAACTAGGGTAAATATTATATATAACATGTTAATTATTATTTATATATGATATACCAACCAATTAAATATGATTCCACCATTAATATAATGATATTATCGCTCATGCGTACGTATAGATTTCTATCTCCACGAACACGATGAGATTCATTCCCCATCATAATCATTCAAAAATAATTATCATTTTATGATTAAAAATAATTTTTTAATAACTTAATAAAATTATGGATATAAATCAAATAAATCCAATCCATAATAAATATGTCTTACGTAATCGACCATACAAAGGAAAACGAATCAGTTAACACCCGAAAATGATGATACTACTGAAATATTAGAGGATCATATATGATATAAAATTTAGGTATATATTTCTCTTTTATAATTTAATAACAATGATTTAAATATTATTCAGGAGGTTAACATACCATCGACTGAGGAAAAGTAAAAGGTAGGGGTTAATTTTTGCAATCTCATCGTTATCTGAGATTGTTTATGTCTATGTTTTTACTGGGACATAATTATTATCCATGTCAATGATTCATAAAAGGTTTTTTAAAAGGATTATTTGTATGGGACTCTTTAACTAAAAAATCAATTTAAATGGTTTAAATATTTTTTCTTCTAAATCATTCTCATTAATGTTTTTTATTTCAAAAAGGTTTTAAGGATTTATTTATATCGATATTAATATTTTAAAATGTTAATTCCTTTTAAAAGTTTCAAAGTGGTATAGGAAACTATGATTTAAAAATTTATTTCATATGTTTTCCTTTCATAATTTTGAGACTTTTAAATATTTTCATGAAAAATAGATATTTATCTCAAAGAGTTTTAAAAATCATTTTCACTATTTCAACATCATTTTTTAATATTATTCTTGATTGAGGTTGAATTATTATAAATAAAATATTCAATACTGTATTGAATGAGATATGATATGCTTGACTGTGGATGTGTTATTTTAATACCATTCTTGTCTTATGGTTAAATTATTGACATTAGGTATCATGGTTTTAATATGAATGTTTATATTATGTTTAAAGCTTTTCATATGAGGAATGCATTGGAGTTAGTAAGTGAAGGGTGGAGCCCGTTGTAGCTCATTGATGCATCAGTAGGTTTCATGAGGAAAACTAGTTTCTTGGCCAAAGGGCTTGAAAAAAATTTATTTTTAGTCTTGGCACAAGGCCTTGACTATGTGGTTATGAAGTCTGACATTATGCACTACATCCTTATGAAATTGTCTATCGATATTAAATGTGATTATTCGACTAGTAGAATATCCATGTGAATAAGTAAGTGGAATTATTTTATTTATCTTGGCCATATTATGTTGAATTTTATGTTTAAAAGTCTTGTGTTTTAGTCTTACAAATTTCCTTAAATGTATATTATTATTTATGAATGTTTCGGCTATATTGTTATCCTTACTGAGCACCTGAGCTAACCCCTTTCTTTGATTTATTTTCCCTAGGATTCAAAGAAGTATATTATGAATGACCTATAGGGATAGACTAATGAATACGAATGTGTTCACAAGAGACAATGTTGTTTTTGTTTTTAATTTTCCAATGTAATGTAAAACTTATGCATGTATTTAGTACTTACAAGGATGCTAAACTGATCAGTATTGAGGGATTTGATCCCTTGTGATCAGGCCAATGTTATGTAATAATGCACAGACTCTGGGTAACTAGGGTTGGGGTATTACAGTTGGTATTAGAGGATGTTTTGTACATACCTTGGAAACTAGATTTATAAAAACACTTATTAGAAAACATTACCCTATGATAGACTTTGAGGATTAGTATGGAAAAACTTCTATGAATTTTGGTAATGTTCATATTTTGTGTATTTTTCAAGAAATATAACCATGTATAGATTTGTTTATGTAGAGGTTGCTCCGGAATAGATGTACCTTGGAGTGAAAACTCAGAAAAGGATTTTCAGGCTTGAATTGGGGTATCCTGGTATATGACAACATGCCTTACTGCACTGTTGGTTACAACACTCTAGGGGGATATTCTTATCATAATTCACATTTTCATTATAAGCCATTATGAAGGATTTAAGAGTAAATACTTCCTCAAAGAAAAAATTTATGATTATAGATTATATGCATAATCTTTTCAACTTACATTAGGTATTTTATAATGTTTGAAATTATTCATTGCAATTCATAAACTGACCTAGTGAATGCCATAGTTTAGAAATGGTGCCTAATAGAAAGAATGAGAACTCCAACAATACGCATGATCCAAAGATTAAAAAGGATCATATATTTACTTGTATTAATCCAACATTTAGAAGTGAAATTGTCTCCCAAGTATTCTCATCGTATGAAGAAAGAGTATCTTGTGTTAATAAGATATGTAAAGAAGTCTCTGAGTCCTATGACTTTGAAGGAAAAGAAGAGTAGAAAATGATGGAATAGAGAAAGATGGATAAAGGGAAGATGGGAAAGAAGGATTTTCTCAAATGTGATAACTCTGGAATGAATTAACTTGGTAAATTCATAAAGGGAATAAGAGTTTGTTATAAGTGTGGTGAAAAAGGACACCTTGTACACGATTACAAGGGTAAGAAAAAGGTATCAAATGTACAGTGCTTTATCTTCAAGGAGTTTGGACACTATTTAAATCAATGTCCAAATCATAAGAGTATACCCCAAATGATATTATTTGATAATAATCATGTTATAATACTAAAAAAGATGAAGAGGAATGATTGGATTTCTATGTTGTTATTAAATTATTCTATCATTTGATTATTGTATTAATGATCTACATGTTATAATAATTATAGAGTATATCAAGACTGTACTGCAGTACTATTTCATTACAGAATTGAGATTGTGTTAAACAATGAAAAGTGACTCAATAGCAGGTTAATTTTTTTTAAAAAAATATAAGGTTGAGAGAACGATAAACCTTAATATGGTTTTGATACCGAGGTGGTGATTTTGGAATAGGAAATGATTGATTTGGATAAATTATATTGGATATTCTTGACCACCTAGAAAATGATTAATGATTTTTATATTCTATAATTTTTGGATATAAGGTGTCTATATAGTATTCTATATGGAATAAGGGAAAATTAATGTATTAAATAAGGTTATATGGCAATTCATAGTGTTACCATGTTTTGAAAGAATACATGATTATGGTATTCATATGTTATTACATGGAAAAAAGGATCTCCATTGTGTTTACCTTCCATATAAAATTTGGACTGTGAGTTTGGATAAAAGTATTTTGGAAAAGTCTAAAGGGTGTAATGGATTATTTTTGACGTTAGATACTATTTTAAAGGATAAATAATTTCTTAAGATTAATTTTGGATTGTTATAAAAAAGACAATCGGGAGGTTGGGTAACAACATGTTGCATCTGGCAAGGGCGCGAGACTTGAACCTGCAACCGAAGGGTGACCAGGTTGCATCATCTACCACTGGCCTATGTGATGTCCTAGTTTGTGTAATGTTGTTTTTTGTAAATATTATGACAAATGAATTATAAGTTCATTATTTTGGGAACCCTATACGATTACGATAAATACAATATTTTTGAATTCTATTATCTTTTGGGGTGGAAGGTGAGTTTGTGGTAGGAATTAGTTGAATAATTATAGTCTACTTATCAAGTATATTTTCCTCTTATTCTATCAAGAAATTAATTCTTAAACTTTAGGGAAGGGATCTTGAAACAAAAAAATGTGTTATCCTAATACTTTATGTTTTGTTGAACAGATAATATTTTAAATTTCCATAGATTGATGGCTTTTAGGCCCTCAATTTTTACACTTGTTCATGATTGATGACTTCAATAAATCCCTATAAATATTTGTGTTTTTTCTTCCAATTAGTTGTCTTTAATTTCCACCATGGTTCTTCCAATCGAGATCATAATTTGGTGGTGAATGTTTCATTTCTCTTTCCCTCTTATTAAGAGTAAATGTTATTAACCCAATTTACGATGTTGGTTTTCCACAAAGGTATTTTTCTATTTTTAACTTTTTATTTTCAAATAAAAATTTCAAATTGAGATGAAACAATTTATTAAAGTAGAGGAGAATGTAACACCATAATATTTCATAGTATGTTATTTCTTCAATGTAATTCAATAACTTGCGCTATATACAACAACGAGTTCGAGCCCACCGAAACTTACAAAACTACCCATTCAAAAAGCGGTTATGAAATTTATTAACATAATTTTAAATATTATACATATCCTATATAATTTTAACATTCATATTTTTGTTTCTTAGACAGAATATAACATCAAATTCAATTTTTCAGATAAAATAAGTATTTTTTAAAAAATGCAATTTTACCGCCTGTTTAACGGAGAAATATTTTTAAAACAATTATTTGAAACTTTATATTTTAAATTTAAGGAAATTAAATACTTATTTAGAACCGTGACATAACAATTTAGTTTGGATAAATTTTTGGTACACTTCTGAGAACATTCATATTTTGATGAATAATGAAAATACTAAATTTTAATTGAAAGCAAATTTTTAATTGAAATATTTTATAGTGGTAAATTATGAATTTGAATGATTTGGAAGTATAATTAGATTATATTTTTATCATTTAATACAATTTTGGTAATTATAAGTAATTTCACATATAATATGACCTAAAGTCATCTCAATCTTTTGAAACTTTTTACTTTATAAAAACCTGTTTTTTTGTTTTGAAAATGGGAATTAATTTTAAATTAATTAATGATACTTATATATTTTTAATATGGTAACATATAATTAATTTTTTGAATTTAAAATATAATAATTATTATCATAGTTTGAATTATTTTTATTTTTCTAAAAACATCCAATTTTTGACGAATAGTGAAAAACACTATGTTATTGTTTAAAATGGAATTTTTATTTAAATTTATTATATGTTAAAAATTTATATAAAATACCTATATATATTATATTTAATTAATTGAAGTAATTTTATAATAAAATTAGATGTATAAATTTTTATTGAGCTTTTTACCGTCTTTTTCCCACCTTCTAGGAGCAATTGAAAATTTACATAAAACATAATTTAACCTCTTCTATGAGTTTAATCTCAATATTCTGAGAGAAAAGGTTTACATCAGTAAGTAAAATTTGGTTCATTAAGATGAAAATAATTTTTGGTGACAAGTAACTTTTGACTTTTATTTACCATAGTTAAAAGTAAATAGGGTAATTGAGGGTATAAATGATATTGTAATTACCCTAACACATGTTTTAATTCTTTTGGATAAGTGTAATTAGTCCAAAAATAAACTTAGTAATAAAATATGATCCTCTTAGGTTCACTTGGATTTTGTTATGATAGTTATTATTATTTTATATAAAGAAGAGTTAAAAGTGTTAAATTCAATGTTTAATAACTAAAACATTTTTAATATAGGCTTATACAAAAGATAAATTAGACTATAAATATTCATTATAAAAATAATTATATTTCCTACATCATTATATTTTATTAGTATTTTTTAGATATTAAATAATTAAATTTATTTATGACATAATGATGATGTAGTAATTGCCTTATCAATGAAAGAATCAAATAAATGGTATTATAAATATTAAAATAAATATAATTTCAATGTTTTATGACATACAATAATTTTATCAATTAATATGAAATATTAGGGTTTATTCAATGTATCTTTTTTGAAGTAATCAAGTTTTGATGACTTTCACAAAAACCAAATACTAAATAGTGTCAAAATTGACATAAATGATTTTTTAAAACAAATATCATATTATTAAATTATATAATATTCCTAAAAATATAAGGACCATAAAAATGGATTAAATAATATTATATAAGTCACTAATTAACCACTTGAGGTTCTCTTGGATATTTATAGTATGTTTATTAATCATATAGTGTAAGAATACAAGAAGACACGGTAAAAGTTAAACTATTTAACTAAGAGTTAAATCTAAAAGATAAGGTAAATATAGTGACCTAAACCTATCTAAAACCCATTAGTTGAGTGGTGTTTGACCCATATCTACCTTATCCTAGAAATAAATCATTTTTGAGACATTATAAAGCGAAAATTATTTTATTATAAAATAATATTTCCTGATTTTACTAAAGTGACCCCCACTTCTAATATAAAAGGGTACTTACCCTTCTCTCAAAATCACATCTCCAAAGCCATTTGACTCAACAAAACCCAGCCCGAATCTTCTTCCAATTTCCCTCGTTTCTACCTATAGGTGTTACTTAGATCATAAAGACAACCCAAGAAACCCTTTTGATCAAAATCAAAAGGAAACACTCGAAAACAAGGTAATAATTTCACCACCCTCTTTCATGTTCTTTCCTTCTTCCACTTCCTTTTTATTTGTAGTTTCCATAAAAAAATAATAAATTCAGTACCTCATACATACATTGATGTTATTAGAAATATGGTAAAACCATATTTGTTATACTGTACATCCTATAAATGACAAATTCACCATACATGCGTACGTACGGTTTACTGTCTCTACGTCGTGGTGTAGTTTGTTATTCAAACACTTCATTATTTGGATGGGTATAATAATGATTATTATAAGGCCCCAGCCTTAAACCTTAATTAATATTGAGTTATTAAAAGATTACACATTGAGGATCTTTTCAGGTTTAGAGTTTTAGAGAATTTGATCATAAAACTTGCATTACATTCCACATTTAAACAAAGTGGTTACATAAAAGATATTATTCATTTTTCCCATCAACGGAAGCATAATTAAAATAAAACATGGATTATTTCTTGACACTTCCTTGAAACTATCATCATATCATGTACCCTTCCCTTGACCTATGAAAAACATTTCAAAAACATGGGATGAGCATAAAAATCTTAGTAAGGGTTATAAAAAGTATGTAAAGGAAACATGAGTACATATATAGATAAGAATAAGAATGAAATCATACTTTACCCATAAAACATAGGCACTTTAACATACCTCATAAAATCATGAATAAATCATAGAAATCATAATACATAAAGGTAACTTGAGGCATTCATAACATTCTTACGTAGGGAGTAACCCTCTTGGTTATGTTTGGAATACCCATCAGAGTATATTCCCTAAATCTCTTCGGAGAAACATTAACTCTTAACTCATTCACATTACCCAATGCATTGGAGAGCTATATCGGGCTCACTCGCCCTTAGTTTATTACGGAACCACCCGTCTTCATAACAATTCCCAAGAACCATAACATAATCTTATCACATAAAACATGCATAAAGGGAACATAACATTTCCACCTTTCAATCACAAGAAATCAATAAAACAAATTGATATAAAAAAAACCTTCTGAAAACCATTTTCAATACCAAAATAAAAGAAAAGTAAACCATGGTATTTATTTTTATTTTTTTAAAAAAGGTATGGCTTGTAGAGGAAGCTGGAACTCAAATAATGGTCACGGCGGCGGAGAAGTCGTTGTCGCCGCATACGTATGACAAAAACATCCCCTTTTGTCATTTAGTAAAACGCTTTGTATAAAAAAGAGTAATTTAAGATAAACGTAAAAGTCAACGGGGTTTATACACCGTATAAAATATGGTTGTGTATAAAAAAAATTCCTCAATGAAAGGAGATTGAGACGAAGTCCCATACAAAGATGGTATCCTTGGATTAAGGATAAATCAATTACATAATTATGTGTGACAAATGAATACCCAAATATAAGTGGATATTAAGTGTAAAACAATCAGAGGAAATTCACACATATTCATAGTATTACATATTCAAGGAGTATAAGTTTATCCCAAAGAATCAAAATTGGGTTATGATGTTCCTTTGCAAAAATTCGACAGCCTAATGGCGTCACTTCAAAATTCATAAAAAGAGTTGATGAGAGATAAAAAGGGTATATCATCGCTTGGACAGAAAATTTACATCAATAAGGATATGGAAGAACATATCCCAACATAACATTATGTGAATTAAAAGACATAACAAAAAAAAAGCCTTTTAAAAAGAGGAGGGTGAAAGGTTCCCTTACCGACTTGGGTAACTTTCGAAACATACACCCCGTGAAAGAAAGACAATACAACATTGATGTAAATACTCATAAATGATGGTATATTACACAATGTGTAAAATAATGGGTAGTACATACATGACTCAAAAGAAATTGTGGAAAATGTAGCATAAATCTCACGGGAATAAAAGTGAGATGAAAAATCCCTTATGAAAACTTAGCAGCATAACGACGCCACATAAAACATCCAAAAATGGATTGATGAGATCAAATAGGGTATCTCATCATATTAAAATAAAATGTAAATCAAGGGGAATATAGAAGAACATCCCCCATCATAACAAAGAGGAGCTTAAAAGAAGTAACATAAAGGAAAGTACTTAAAAAGAAAGAGAGAGGTTAGATCTCTTACGGAAATTCGGCAGCCTAACGACGCCACTCAAAACATCCAAAATGGATTGATGAGAAAAAATAAGGTATCTCGTCATATGAAAATAATAAGTACAGTAGGATTAATATAAAATAACATCCCAATCATAAGAAAGATGAGATTAAAAGGAATGACATAAAAGAGTTTACTTAAAAAGAAAGAGAGGAGTAGAATCCCTTACCTCGGGTCCGACTTGACTCGATCGTTCTTTAATCTCCTGAATAATAAACTTGAGTTAAATTATTTTTCCTTCAGAACCTTTTTCAAGTTCATTATTTCTTTTATATCACTTATTACCATGTCATGAACACTATGTTATTATTTAAGTTAATAATGGTCGTTTTAACGATCATTGGTACTTGAGTCAAAAAAATAATCTCTTTATAATTACAAGTTGTTCATGTGAAAAAATATCCATTATATACAGAATTTTATTCCTGATGTAGATATCATATATATCATATATATCCAGTATATTCATGCATTTATAATATTACATAACATTTAGAGTTAAGAAATGAAATGCACCGTTCATGGAGACGGTAAGCCGTACGTATGCATGAACGCTACTTCCATTTCTATTTCATATTTAATGGAATTAAAAATAATGATACATAATATTATTTTAATTCTAGTATGGTATCATACATACTATCATTAAATATATCCTTTATACGTACCACATATGGCATTAATGAATCAAATCATTTTGAGGGGGCGGTAGTCCGCACTTCTAAAATAAAATTATAGTGTTTGCCCAAAATGGAAACCATAATGGTATGCCACACAATAATAATACAGAAGATTAAGTAAAACATAAACATATTATATATCATATATAAATATAGTGACATCTTAATGGCCACCTTTTAAGGTGTTATACGAGTGTTGAACAATCATCGTTTCGTGAGGCAGAAATCCGCCATCCACAGAAACAGTATGTTTTTTAACCATTTGATGTAGGTGTGTGCAATTTTAGCTCGAATTATTATTATAAAAAAATCTTAGTATATTGAAGATACTGGGGTTGTTACAAAAGGAATGATTAAAAAGAGTTTAGGGGGTTGGAGAAGCAAAATAAAACAAAAAAACACAAGTGAAGACATTACCTTAAAATCGGTTAACTCTTTTTGATTTGAGCTCAAATGCTTCCTTGGGAATACTTATTCCCAATGTGGGGCTTCTAGGAGTAAGATAGGGATGTGTAGAGGAAAAATGATCAGGGGTTGGCCGAGCCAAAGGCTTTTGAAGTATGGGTAAGGAGGTAGATGTGGGGGCCTTTTATAAGAGGAGAGGAGGGGCACTCTTGGAAAGTAAAGAAATGTTAGTTTATTTGAAAATGTTTTTCGGATTTAAAAGGTCCCAAATTGATATAATTCTAGGATAAGGTGATAATGGTTCTAAATATACCAATCCAATAGATTTTTTACAAGTGTATTTTTTAGTTTCAACATTATCGTTTCATTTTATTTAAATCGCTAAATACTGAGGTAATCGCTGCATCATCATGATGTCATAAAATATTTAATTTATTTAATATCTAAAAATTATAAACAAAATATAATGATGTAGGAAATCTTTTTAGATTTCTAATGAATATTTATAGTAAAAAATATGACTTTTATAACCCCATTTAATTTTTTTTAGTGAAACATCTCATGCTTGTGACATTTTTATTTTAACATTAAATAAAAAGTTATTTATGTCATTTTCCAAAAAATGTGGCTCCATGGGGTCCCCAAGTTGACCCATGGATTGTATTGGTTGGCCATGACAAATAAAATGAGGGTAGGACATGTGTCTAGGTCATTTCATATTATTAAAACATTATTTTTACATTAAACTACACTAATTACCTCTAATCGCGATTAAGAAAATAATAAGTTACTAGTCACCAAAAAATTATATTAATCCCATTGAACCACATTTTACTTATTAATGACAACCATGTATGTTGGATTTTTGAAATTAAAAACACAAAGGTGGAAAAATTTCATTCAAACGGAAAATTAGTTTTTATAAGTACCACTTAGTGGCTTCACTATTCATCAAAAAATGATGTTTTTCAGAAAATTACCAAAAATTTACCCTAGGCTATATTTGATATTCCGAATTAAAAAATGATGTCTATTTTAAAAAATTCAAAACATATAACTTTCATTAATTAATTTAGTAACTAATTCCCGCTGTCAAAACAAATAGCGTGTTTTTAAGAAACAATATCTATTAAAAGATTGACACTAGTTTAAGTCCAATTTCAAAGTGAAATTAATTCCAATGACCACCATTGGATTTAATGGTAAAAAAATATTCTAATTTAACTTTAAAACCAATTTAAAAGATAATATAATCATATAAATAAATTATATTAAAAAGAGGTTTTGAATTAAAATACAACATTTTTCACTATTCATTAAAAATTGAACTTTTTCGGAAAATTACCAAAAATTTACACAAAGTAAATTTTGATGTCCCGATTCTAAAGAAGAATTTTATTTTGTCAAATATAACACATAAAATTGTCAAAAAGTTGATTTAAAAGGGGTTCTCCATCAAAAGGCGGTTACTCGACCTTTTAAAAAATATTAGAATGTTTACGCTTAAAATTGGATACATTCGCATTTTTAATCCTCTAAAATTTATTGTAAAAAGTAAAAATATTTGACAAACATATAAAATCATTTTGTAGTTAGTTATATTCATTCCCTCCATCACAACAGCTAGGTGTTAACTACCATTTAAAATAACATTATTTTATTATTAGAGTGCAACGTAAGATTCCCATGAAACTCGTTGTTGCGTGTTGGGTACGACATCGAGCATAGCGTCCCCTTTAAAGTTATCATAATATTTTATTCAAAAATATGGATAAATGTGAAAATTTCATACTCTTTATTTACCTGGGGTCTTACATCCTTCCCCCCTTTTGGGAATTACGTCCTCACAATTTTAAAATTGGGCTCAGAAACATCCTTGAAATTCCCATATCAGAACAAGAGTCGGTAAAACAATCACTTTAAAATAAAGAATGAGAAGTACAGAGGTCACCCGAGTTAACCCATACTAGGATTCCATGTAAGAAAACCTGGAAATTGAGGAGAAAACATAGGGTCATGTTCTGATGGAGAGTGATAGAAAATATGTTTAAGAGAAAGTTAACCACAAGAAAATCACAAACTTGTGATGGGTTAAACGGTATTCGATTCCCCAGTAGGAAAAGTTAATAGACAACATTTTTGTTTTTTTATTGAGGAATTTATTCATAAGGAAACATAATTACTTATCATGTTGACTTTCAACTTTTATTATATTTCTTAAACAAACTCATATTTTCTCCAAAAGACGAGCATTTAGGAAGACTTGTTCACTATAATCAACTTCTAGTGAATCACATAATCCACAAAAGAGAACTATATACTTCCCATGTCTTTAGAATCTAACCAAAACCAAAACAAAAATGGTTAGTACAAGATCAGATAATCTAGAAAAGGATAACCCTTTTATAAAAAGAAAATCTATTCTTAATCTCCAAAATTTGTCCAACAAAACCCAGAGTTCAACGAGGACCATTTGATAAACAATTTGTCCCTGAAATTATTCAAAGTAAACCAAACTAAGATTGAAACCCAAATATTTTAAGGATTTAGTCACATAGTCTTCCAAGTTAAATCGTAACATTTATCTCCAAACAACATTAGTTTCTTCTAAAGTCTCGTATTGAAAAGTAATTAACCTAATCACATATCCTCCATGATAGGTTAATCATTTTCATAAATAATCCAAAATCAACTTACTCTTAATTCATAAAGTCACCTAACTAAAAAGAATAAGTCATACTAACCAGTGACTTCACGTAGTCTAGTGGTAGGTGATAAATACCAGTTAAACTTTGGTTGTGGGTTCGATTACCACAACTTTGTCCGACGCGACGGGTTGTCACACGGTCTGTGTGTTGTCCTTTTTCCAAAACTATATAATTCTTAAAAAATTCCCCAAAATGAGATAAAATCTTCAAAAATGATCATAACATATTTTAACCTAAAGTTTATCTCATGCCTTTCATTTTCCATCATAACATATAATAACCCATAATTACCTCAAAAGTAAGGATCATATAAACTCTAATGGTTACCTTTATAATTATTACCTCATCATCCACATCGATTGGTTATCTCGTACATGATGCATTACAGATCATACCAAGGTTCAAGTGGTTGATCATGACTCCTTGATAGATGGTTTAGAACAACCACGAGTTTCCTCATTGAATCCCCCATTTTATCGAGTATCTTAATCAGAGAACCACCACAATTTCCTTCAAACCTGTTGTCTCTTTGGTTCCTGCTAGATCCATCCATTCACTAAAAACAAAAATGTCAGTGTGAATATATCAACAAAACCATCATGTACTAATGAGGAAGGTAAACACTAAGACATACTTACTCATTTACTTTATCTAAAACTAGGACTCTTTCTGGAATTCTAACCATTATGGTAATGTCACTTGTGCTTTGAGAATACCCTAACCTCTAAAGTTATCTAAACTGACCTTTGATACCAACTATAAGGCCCCAGCCTTAAACCTTAATTAATCTTGAGTTATTACAAGATTACACGTTGAGGGTCTTTTCAGGTTTAGAGTTTTAGAGAATTAAATCATAAAACTTTTATTACATTCCACATTTAAAAAAGTGGTTACATAAAAGATAGTATTCATTTTTCCCATCAACGGAAACATATTTAAAATAAAACATGGATTATTTCTTGACACTTCCTTCACACTATCATCATATCATGTACTCTTCCCTTGACCTGTGAAAAACATTTCAAAAACGTGGGATGAGCATAAAAATCTGAGTAAGGGTTATAAAATGTATGGAAAGGAAACATGAGTACATATATACATAAGAATGAAATCATACTTTACCCATAAAACATATTCACTTTAACATACCTCATAAAATAATGAATAAATCATAGAAATCATAAGACATAAAGGTAACTTGAGGCTTTCATAACATTCTTACATAAGCAGTAACCCTCTTGGTTACGTTTGGAATACTCATCACAGTATATTCCATAAATCTCTTCGGAGAAACATTAACACTTAACTCCTTCGCATTACTCAATGCATTGGAGAGCTATATCGGGCTCACCCACCCTTAGTTTATCACGGAACCACCCATCTTCATAACAATTCCCATGAACCATAACATAATCTTATCACATAAAACTTGCATAAAGGAAACATAACATTTCCACCTTTCAATCACAAGATGTCAATAAAACACATTGATATAAAAAAACCTTATGAAAACCATTTTTAATACCAAAGTAAAATAAAAGTAAAACAAGGTATTTATTTTTATTTTTTTTTTAAAAAAAGGTATGGCTTGTAGAGGAAGCCGAAACTCAAATAATGGTCACGACGGTGGATAAGTCGTTGTCGCCGCATACGTACGACAAAAACATTACCTTTTCTCGTCTACTAAAACGCTTTGTATAAAAAAGATTCCTTTAGGATAAACATAAAAGTCAAAGGGGTTTATACACCATATAAAATAAGTTTGTGTATAAAACAAAATATGCGTCAATGAAAGGAGATTGAGACGAAGTCCCATACAAACACGGTATCCTTGGATTAAGGATAAATGAATTACATAATTATGTGTGACAAATGAATACCCAAATATAAGTGGATATTAAGTGTAAAACAATCAGAGGATATTCACACATATTCATACTATGACATATTCAAGGAGTAAAAGTTTATTCCAAAGAATCAAAATTGGGTTAAGTAGTTCCCTTGCAATAATTCGACAGCCTAACGGCGTCACATGAAAATTCAAAAAAAGGGTTGATGAGAGATAAAAAGGGTATCTCATCACTTGGACATAAAATTTACATCAATAAAGATATAAAAGAACATATTCCGACATAATAGTATGTGAATTAAAAGACATAACAAAATAAGTCTTTTAAAAAGAGGAGGGTGAAAGGTTCCCTTACCGACTTGGGTAACTTTCGAAACATACACCCCGTGAAAGAAAGACAATACAACATTGATGTAAACACTCATAAATGAAGGTATATTATACAATGTGTAAAATAATTGGCAGTACATACACTAGTCAAAGGAAATTGTGGCAAATGTAGCATAAATCTCACGAGAATAAAAGTGAGATGAAAAATACTTTACGAAAACTCGGCAGCCTAACAGCGCCACTTAAAACTTCAAAAAATGGATTGATGAGATCAAATAGGGTCTCTCATCATATTAAAATAAAATATACAGCAAGATTAATATATAATAACATCCCCCATCATAACAAAGAGGAGCTTAAAAGAAGTAACATAAAGAAGAGTACTTAAAAAGAAAGAGAGAGGTTAGATCACTTACGAAAATTCGGCAGCCTAACGGCACCACTCAAAACTTCAAAAATGGATTGATGAGAGAAAATAGGGTCTCTCATCATATGAAAATAATAACTACAGTAGTATTAATATAAAAGAACATCCCAATCATAAGAAAGATGAGCTTAAAATGAATGACATAAAAGAGTGTACTTAAAAAGAAACAGAGGAGTAGGATCCCTTACCTCGGGCCCGACTTGACTCGATCGTTCTTTAATCTCCTGAATAATAAACCTTAGTTAATTTCTAATACCATAAGAACATTTTTAAATTTCATTATTCCTTTTATATCACTTATTTCCATGTCATGAACACTATGTTATTATTTAAGTTAATAATGGTCATTTTAACGATCATTAGTACTTGAGTCAAAAAAATAAACTCTTTATAATTACAAGTTGTTCATGTGGTAAAATATCCATTATATCCAGAATTTCATTCATGATGTATATATCATATATATCATATATATCCATTATATTCATGCATTTAAAATATTACATAACATTTAGAGTTAAGAAATGAAATGCACCGTACATGGAGATGGTAAGCCGAACGTACGCATGAACGCTACTTCCATTTCTATTTCATATTTAATGGAATTAAAACATAATGTTACATAATAGTATTTTAATTATAGTATGGTATCACATATAATATAATTAAATATATCCTTTATACGTACCACATATGGCATTAACAAATCAAATCACTTTGAGGGGGCGGTAGTCCGCATTTCATAAAATGAAATTATCGTGTTTAACCACAATGGAAACCATAAAGGTATGCCACAAAAAAATACAGAATCTTAAGTAAAACATAAACATATTATATATCATATATGAATATAGTGACATCTTAATGTCCACCTTTTAAGGTGTTATATGAGTGTTGAACAATCATCGTTTCGTGAGGCAGAAATCCGCCATCCACAGAAACACTATGTTCTTTAACCATTTGATGTAGGTGTGTGTAAGTGTAGCTAAAATGATTCCTATAAAAACATATTAGTATATTGAAGATACTGGAGTTTTTACAAAAGAAATGAATAAAAAGAGTTTAGGGGGTTGGAGAAGCAAAATAAAACAAAAGAACACAGGTGAATACATTACCTTAAAATCAGGTAACACTTTTTGATTTGAGATCAAAGGCTTCCTTGGGAAGACTTATTCGCAAAGTGAGGCTTCTAGGAGTAAGAGAGGGATGTGGAGAGGCAAAATGATCAGGGTTTTTCCGAGCCAAAGGCTTTGGAAGCGTGGTTAAGGAGGTAGAGGTGGGGGCCTTTTATAAGGGGAGAGGAGGGGCACTTTTGGAAAGTAAAGAAATGTTACATTATTTGAAAATGAGTTTCGGATTTAAAAGGTCCCACAGTGAAATAATTCGAGGTTAAGGTGATAAGGGTTCTAAATATACCCATCCAATAGGTTTTTTAAAAGTGTAGGTTTTAGTTATTATATTATCTTTTAATTTTATTTAAATCATTAAATAATGAGGTAATCGCTGCATCATCATGATGTCATAAATAATTTAATTTATTTAATGTCTAAATATTATAAAAAAAATATCATGATGTAGGAAATCTCTTTATATTTATAATAAATATTTATAGTCAAAAATATGACTTGTATAACCCCATTTAAAAATTGTTTTAGTGAAACATCTTATGCTTGTGACATTTTTATTTTTACTTTAAATAAAAAGTTATTTATGTCATTTTCAAACCAAAGTAGCTCCATGGGGTCCCCAAGTTGTCCCATGGATTGTCTTGGTCGGCCATGACACATAAAATGAGGGTATGACATGTGTCTAGGTCATTTAATATTATTAAAACATTATTTTTACATTAAACTACACTAATTACCTCTAACCGCGATTAACAACATAATAAGTTACTAGTCACCAAAAAATTATTTTAATCCCATTGAACCACATTTTACTTATTAATGACAACCATGTATGTCGGATTTTTGAAATTCAAAACCCAAAGGTGGAAAATTTTCATTTAAACGGAAAATCAGTTTTAATAAGTACCACTTAGCGGTTTCACTATTCATCAAAAATTGAAGTTTTTCAGAAAATTAACAAAAATTCACCCTAGGCTATATTTGATATTACGAATTCAAAAATGATGTCTATTTTAAAAAATCAAAACATATAAGTTGCATTAATTAATTTAATAATTAATTCCTGCTGTCAAAACAAATAGTGTGTTTTTAAGAAACAATATCTATTAAAAGTTTGACATTAGTTTAAGTCCAATTTCAAAGTGAAATTAATTCCAATGACCACCATTGGATTTAATGGTAAAAAAATATTCTAATTTTACTTTAAAATCAATTTAAAAGATAATATAATCATAAAAATAAATTAGATTAAAAAGTGGTTTTGAATTAAAATATAACATTTTTCACTATTCATTAAAAATTGAACTTTTTCGGAAAAATACCCAAAATTTACACAAAGTAAATTTTGATGTCCCGATTCTAAAGAAGAATTTTATTTTGTCAAATATAACACATAAAATTTTCAAAAAGTGGATTTAAAATAGGTTCGCCATCAAAAGGCAGTTAATCGACCTTTTAAAGAATATTAGAATGTTTACGCTTAAAATTGGATACATTCGCTTTTTTAATCCTCTAACATTTATTGTAAAAAGTAAAAATATTTGACAAACATATATAATAATTTTGTAGTTAGTTATATTAATTCCCACCATCACAACAGCTAGGCATTAACTACCATTTAAAATAATATTATTTTATTATTAGAGTGCAACATATGATTTCCAAGAAACTCATTGTTGCGTGTTGGGTACGACATTGAGCATGGCGTCCCCTTTAAAGTTATATTAATATTTTTTTCACAAATATGGATAAATGTGAAAATGACATACTCTTTATTTACCTGGGGTGTTATAAGTATAAATGATGTAAATAATATATATAACATGTTAATGATTCTTTATATATAATATACCATCTAATTACATACGATTTCACCATCAATATAATTATATTGTCACTCGTGCATTCGTTCAGATTACCGTATCCACAAACGTGATGAGATTCATTCCCCATCGTAATATTTAAATAATAATTTTTATTTTATGATTAAAAATTGTTTAAGAACTTAATATAATTCTATATATTAATCAAATATATCCTATCCATAACAAAATAGCTTACATAACCAAGAATATAAAGGAAAACGAATCAGTTAACACCCAAAACAATGATTCTACTAAAATATTTTTAACAAATTAATATTAGAGGATCAAATATGATATCATATATATGTATATATAGTTCTTTTATAATTTAATAATAGTGATTTAACTATTATATAAGAGGTTAATATACCATCTACTTAGGAAAAGTACAAGGTAAGAGTTAATTCCTCAATCTCATCATTATCCAGGATTTTTTATGTGTAAGTTTTTACTATGACATAATTATTATCTATTTCTATGTTTCATAAAATAGTTTTCAAAAGGAATATTTTAATAGAATATTTAACTAACAAAATTAAATTGTTTTAATATTTATTCTTCTAAATCACTTTAATTAATTTCTATGTTTTCAAAATGGTTTTAAGGATTGATTTATATGGACATGAATGTTTTAAAATATTAATTCTTTTCAAAAGTTTCAAAGTGGTATGAGACACTTTGATTCAAAAATTTATATTAAATGTATTCCATTCTAAACTGTGTGAATTTTAAATGTTTTCATGAAAAAGGGATATTTCTCTAAAAGAGTTTTACGAATAATTTTCAACTATGCCAACATTATTTTTGAATATTATTCTTGATTGGGGTTGATTTATTATAAATACAAAATCCAATATTTTATTGAATGAGTTTTGATATGTTTTACTATGAATGTGTTATTTTTATACCATTCATGGTTTATGGTAAAACTATTTACATTTTGTATGCTAGTTTTAATAATAATTTTTATGTTAGGTTTAAACCTTTTCATATGAGGAATGCATTGGACTTAGTAAGTGACAGGTGGATCCTGCTATAGCTCCTCGATGCATCAGTAGGTCTCATGATAAAAAATAGTGTCTTGGTAAAAGGCCTTTAAAAAATATTATTTGTAGTCTTGGAACAAGGCCTTTATTATGTGGTTATGAAGTCTGGCATTATGCATTCCATCATTATGAAATTGTGTATTGATATTAAATGTGATTATTTAACTAGTAGAATATCAATGTAAATAAGAAAATGGAATTATTTGATTTATCTTTTCCATATTATGCTGAAGTTTATGTTTAAAAAGAATGTGTTTTAGTCTTATACATTGCCTTAAATTTTTATTCTTATTTATGAATGTTTCTGCTATATTGTTATCCTTACTGGGAACCTACGCTCAACCCTTTCTATGTTTTATATTTCCTAGGATTCGAAGAAGTATATTATGACTGACCTTCACAAATAGTCTATAGAATATAACTGTGTTCAAAGGAGACAATGTTGTTGTTGTTTTTCATTTTATAATGTAATGTAAAACTTATATATGTATCTAGTGCTTCTAAGGCTACAAAACCGATTGGCCTTTCGACATTTGATCCCCTATGATCATTCCAATGTTATGTAATAATGCACTAACTCAGGGTAACTGGGATTAGGGCATTACACATTAGGTCCCCCAACAGTCTTTGAATTCTCCTCCATTCTTGAGGTAAGGCCATTTTTTACCTTTTCTTGTTCTTCAGTTCTGAATTTTAGTTCCAAAATATCATCAATGATTTTAAGTATTGGAGATTGTACATTCACTATGTATTGTAATCATCAAATTTCCACTTCTAGATGATCAATATATTATAATTATTCCTCTACCACTGCATTCCTCTTATTTATTCTATTACATTTATTCTCAATCTTATCAAAAAAATCCTGAAGCTAAAAAATGGGATCAACATTAGTAGTCAATTGATTATCTCTAGCTTTATCTTTCAGTGGTCTTGAAGTTTTAATGGTAGACATCATGGAGGCATGGTTTTCAGACTTAAGTTTTGGTTATTCTTCCGTGCATAATTAATTATCATCATCTTCATCCTCATAACCAGACTCTTCTTCTATACATTATTTGAAAATTTGAATGTTCTCTTTTTGAAGAATCTTTTTCGAGGATTCTCCAAGTTTTCATCGTTTCCCACTTCATCATCAAATTTTCATGATAACTAAGAAGAAATTTTTCCAACTCTTCGGCTCTCAAAACAATCCATAGGTATCTCGCGTTCAAAATTCAATGATCCCTTCTTGAGATTCGTGGTAAATAAGGAACCCATTTAGTATTCCTCAACATCTCTATCACCACTATCTCCTGAAAATTTTAGTTTTTACATTGATTTGAATTCCACTTACTTGCGCACATGAGTCGTAGCTTCTTCTTGTCTTATTCTCATTTCAAATGCCAATATATTTCTTCAAAGATCATCCACTTAGAGTTTGGAGAGTTTTATTTCTTCTAGGCATGAAACCTTTGCATAGTAAAGGGGTGTAAGTCTAACCAATATTTTTTTTACTATGTCAATGTATTGGATATATTCACCCAGACCTAGGATTCATCCTACAACTTTAGTAATTTGATCGAAAACGGAATCTAAATTCTTATTAAGATGCATCTTCATATCATAAAAACGGGTGTGTAGTACTTGAAGTTTCTCCTCCTTTAATTTTTTGTCTCCTTCATAAATATTCTCTAGTTTATCCCAGATTATCCTGGCCGATGTGTAACTCATTACCTTTAGATAATCTTGTTCAGTAAGAACTACAGTGAGAGAATTATATGATTTTTCATCAGCATCAAGCATCTTCATTTCTGTATATTTCATTGACAGTCATGTAGGATCAATGACTTGTATTCCATTTGTAGTAGAAAAGAAGACATCCATTCTAAGAGACCATAGGTGAGATCTCATATTTTTTCAGAACTGAAAACTATATCCATTGAATAGGGGAACTCCCCTAACACTGATTTTATTCTCCATGACAGAAGAAGATATAATCAATACCAGCAACCTTTATGCTCTGATACCAATTGATCGACCCCGGAACACCCTGAGAGGGGAGGGGTGAATTAGGGTGTAATGTTATTCTTTTAATCTAGATGGATCTTGTTACCATGTTGGTAAGAACATGTTAAACCTGAATAAAGAGGAAGAGAAGAAAAAAACAATCACATGAAAAGAAATTATTAATCAATTTTACTTAGTTCACCGGTAAGGGATACATCCAAGGATAATACACTGACAGTGTGTTGGCTGTACTAAAAACACTAATATTTCAAGTTGTGGATTACAAGATTTTTGACACAGTTAATCTATCCCAGGTGCACTACCTTTACAACATTTTAGGTATGACACATTGTTTCCCTTAGATAACATCCACTGAGTTCCTCTTACTCATATTGTTGGAAGAGTTTTCACCCAGTTTATCGACTTAAAGGTTGCTTCAATGGTTTAACATTAAATAATTCATCCTAAACTATTAATGGATGCGATTTTGGTGTATCTTAATCACCCATATATTTAATTTACTTTCTCATACACTTATATGTTATGGAAATTAATTTTGAAAACTAATTTGGTCAATTTTCAGGCATCCTTGGGTGTTCCGCCTACTATTTTCCAAGTATAGCGCACAGACCACCTCATCTGTGTACCACTACTGTTTTTGAATATTATACAACTCTTCTTCAAACTTCTCTACTCCACATACTTCCTTACTCTAGATACTTCTCAGATTATCTGCGTACTACCCTGCTCTGTTTGCTACCTTGCTTTGCCGCATATTGTGAGAGCTTCCTCCAATAACTGCACTTTCATCAGTGGACTTCTTTAAATTCATTAATGGTTCTCATCACATACCGTCTTCTCCTATGTAAACCAAATTATATTTTACTTGATTTCTTCCTAAAAAATTAATCTCTAAATGAACTCTATAATGAAGGGGAATATTTATATTTATATAGGAACATAACACTGCAATTTTCAAAAATATGATTTAACAAAATTTTCAATATGGGGTAATATTCTCTATATACTGAACTCCATCTAAATACTATTAGACTCCAAAATATACCACTACTATTTCATGAACCATATCAATCCATCCATCCTTCATTATTCCATGTACCGCATGCCTTCACTGTGTACCGTTGCTGTAAAACGTTATTGATTCTACACACCACTCCACATTCTGTTCCCGCCGACTGGTATGTGGTTGTGAACCATTTCAGGAACATGGTACATAGTCCATGTTCAGAGGTAAGCAGTTCCCTTATATTTTCAATTTTCTTTGTCATTTATCGTACCATTCACTCCTATGTGAAAACAAATTTTTTCCAAACACAAAATCCCGATTTTGAGGGCCAAAAAATTTGGCAAAAGTTGTGAAACGGTTCCACCTTCAATACTTTTTTTAGCCTCAATCATATGACCTCATTACTTACAAACTCCCAATTCTTCTATATTCAGATTTACAACAAACACAAACCACACTCCATAATTATCAACGAACATCCTTGGTTCCAACATCACATTTATCAAATATATCACATAATCATATTCAATAGGTTAATCATAATTAACCTTCCCATCAAAAATTATCATCATGTTATACAATTTCAATTATCATATCAATTTTAAATATTTACTTTAATCCCATGGAATAACGTTAACAATTTATAATTAAACAATCCAATAAAATTTATTCACATAACCCATTAAACTGTCAAAGTTATTCTAATCATCAATTTATTCTCATTATCTATCAATCCCACGTATCAAGAATTAATAAATTAAAAAATACCATTTAATTGAAAAATTAAACAATCAAAATATCCCATGAATTCTATAACCACATCATAACATTAGTCAATTAATAATTTAATTAATCCAATTCAAACAACTAAATTTTCCCGAAATTAAACACATTTAATTACCACATAGAAATTCAAATTAATATATTTAAATCATATATTCAATTTCTATATCATTGAAATTTCAATTTGACAATTAAATACACAAAACTAAACCAAGAATATTTTATTTTCAATGTACACCACATAACTCTATATCATTGACAAACATTCTCAAATAGAAATCTTTAATTTGAAGTGGAATGTAAAATTTCAAAACAAACAATGAGATGATAATCCAAAATCATGATCCATGATCAAAGTGAGTTAGATATATCCAAACCTAGATCTTAACCCATGATAAATGCAGAAATAAACCCATTAATGGATTATATAAATTATGGATAAAGGGAGAAAACCAATCAGGATGGGAATCTATTACCGGGATAGGTGAAGATACTTAAATATGATCATCGATTCATAATCAATAGAGTCCAAGATCCCATCACATCCTTCTTGTATTCTCTAAAATGGATACAAAATATTTACGGTCAACTACGATTTAATTTGAGTGAAGTCTGGGGGTTCAATAATTGTAAAACTAATTTTTGGATGATTAAATCCCACAAACACAGTTTCTTGGAAAGGAGTGCATGGTTTTCAATGTCATATTCCCTATCTGTGCACCTCTTCTTTTGCGGGTTCATGTATACTAGTAAGATGGAGAACCATTTTTAAAATGATGAATCAACTCTACAATCCTTCTCTATCCACAGTTGTATGGTTTTCTTGGGGAATGGTTCATGGTTTTGGAAAACGTTATGCCAACCGTGCACTACCATAAACCGCTCCAAAATGCATCCAAATGCCACCAAAATGAACCTAATACATCCTTTAACCAATAAATAACCAAAACATGGAAAAATAGTAAAACTAAAGAGATAGATACATCACTAGGGAAGGTCAGGATGTTATATAATACTATTAGTTTTTATTTTAGATGACCTTCTTACCTTCATTTCATTCATTTCACGAGGATGTTTTGTTATCCCTATTTGTGATTTCGTATTTTCAAAAAAGAAATTTTGAAAAGAAAGAACAATGATTTTTTATGATGAATTAAAATTATGAGGGAATTATTTACAACAAAAGGATGTAACAACCTTAGTAATTTTAGAATAAATCATTTTAATATTTATTTATATATTTTAATTCTATATTGATATTCAGAATAAATATATTAATTATTTGATTAAATCTAGAAGAAAAAATTTAAAAATAATAATATTTTCACTGAATATAATTATTAAAATATAAAAATTATAATTTTATAATTTTGATATGGAATGTGTATATATTATTTCAGTTCACCATGATGAAATTATCTTATGGTGAATGTTTGAAAATTTTCTGAAAATATTTAATTTTTACTAAATTGTGAAAAACTGAATTATATTGAAAACTCTATTTTATTTTAAAGTATTTAAAAGGTAAAATAATATTTTTATAACTTTTGAGTTATTATTATTTAATTTAAAAATATAAAATAATCTAATTTTTGTTTTTGAAATGGATATTATTATTTAATTTTGTATTATATAATTTTACATTTTAAAATGTTGTTTTTCTAAAAAAAGATTTCTTGGTGTTATACCAAATTGATTTTAAATTAAATTTGGCATCTTTGGTGTTTAGAATTGTGAAAAATTAATTTCATATTTGGAATCATAGTATCCAAAATTGTGAAATATATCATGTTTAATTTTTTAAAATATTAAAATTAACCAAAATAAGTTTTATTACCTTAGTAAAGAAAAAATAAGATAATTTCTGTTGTAAATAAAAGCATACTAACTATTAAAAAAAGAAAATAAATATAATTAAACAAGTATATAAATAAAATAATTATCCATGGTTCAAATTTATAACATTTTTTGGACACTTGGATGAGATTATTACCCTTATAGTATTTTACTTAATGAAATTTCAAACATATCACAATATTGTTTTTAATAAGGGTAATATTTTTTAATATTTTATGATCTGGAACATATTATCATATATAATTTTTTATATTAAATATAAAATATTTATATTATTCATATTAATTTTTTTTTAATTTCTTGTGAAGAAATCGTTACTAAAAATTCATGCACAACAATGATGTTGTGATTATTTAATTATAGGAGAAAAAAATTAATCCAGTGAAAAATATTAAAATAAATATAACTTCAGAACTATAATTTCATAAATGAATTTTATATAATACCATGACATGTTTGTGATATAATAATATTTTATTTAAATTACATGTTGTATTGAAATTATCAAATTCAAAGTAATAAATAGTCTACAAAAACACAATGTATATGTCATTGTACATAATATAGGATTAAATGATATAAAATTCATAAAAAAATATTTTTTTGGCCATGTAATTCTGATATGTATAAAAATATTATAAACAAAACATTTATTGTTTGTTTTTTCTTATATGTGAACTATATTTACCCTTAATGAGTAAAAGATTCATGATATTTCAAAAATATTTAAAGGGGTTAATTTGGGTTCGAACCAAAAGACAAGGGTAGAAAGAATCATCACAATAGTATTAATTTGGATTTTTTGAGGGTATTTCAACCCCAAATTATCTTATATTTTAAATTAATCTATTTTTAACCATTTTTTGTTGAAAAAGAATTTGTATTAATAATTATGAAAAATTTTATGAATACCCCTCCCATATCCTATAAAAAGACACATCTTCTTCTCTTTTAGACACACAAATATATCCATTTAATTGAGGATACACCTATATAAATACAATCCTATATTATCTAAACTATTAATACATTACGTGTATTAGGAAGAAAATAAATCTAGTATGTATTAAGGTTTTATATAAATAAGATATTCCATAGAAGGGTTATAGTACTTTGTCCATGTTTTAGATTTATTTTTTCATCAATATCCATTAATCCTTCTTTAAAAATGATAAAATAGATGATAAAGTATCTTAAATATACATGGATTTCATTATTTTAGTATAATTACCTATATCCAAATCCTCTTCCATAAAAAGAGAAAACAATTCGTTGTTCGCGTGTATGGAGGAATACCACCTCACAAACCGAACTAACTTATTTTCCATCAACATCTATCAATAAAATTTATAATGATATAATTAATATTTTTTATTAAATTAATCAAATAACTAAATCTATTAAAATATGATATAGAATTTATGTTATTATCTTTCGATGAATAGAAAAATGATAACATCGTTTGTGCGCACATGTGGACTACCACCTCCGTAAAGCAGCATGAATCGTTTTTCATCACAAGAACACATGTATGATATATATAAATATATATGAAAATAAATAGATTATTACTGTAGAAATAAGAAATAATATTTACCTTCTTTCCTTAATGTTCTTTGAAAAATAGAAACATTACTCATACATATGAACAATCTATCATCTCCATGATTATAACATAGTTAATTTTTCATATCCATATTTAATGGTTCTTTTTAAAATTATATTTTATATAAAAGTGATAATTATTCCATGAATATTAATCTAGAGATTGTGGAGTAAGGAAATATTTGACCATAGTCAATTGAATGAAGTCATATTATAATTATTAACAGAATATCTTCAAAACATTCAACATGAAATCATATATTTTTGTAATAATATATAACATGGTATTACACTAAATATATTAATATTGAATGTGATTTAATGTTCTCAAAATGTATAAATTAATCTATGTTTATTATTTAGGAATATAAAAAATGCATGTGATGAGTCTGACTAATGTTATGGGACTTTCTTATAAATCCCCTTTTTTGAAATTCTTATTTCAACCCTTTTTGTGAAAGTCTAATAGAATGTATTTTTTTTGCATCATATTTAGAATGAGAATATTTTCATTCCATAATATCTCTATATTTATTGTTCCATTCCATTACATGCGTCCATGTTTATTTTTAATGAAAGTGTTTTATTTATCATGTGAGATGTTTTTATAATTTAATGGTTATTTATAATGAAAAAGGGTTTTCCTAAATTATAAATTCTATTCAAAATAGTTTTATAAGATTTTTTCATGATTTTATTCCTTATATTATCATTTTATATTATCTAATATGTGTTGATATCCATTTATGCTCATAGGGATGCTCATTATAGATTATATGTTGTGTATACCCATATAACTCTCTAATTAATTTGACAATGATTATATTTTTTGAATAATTATATTGGATATTTCCCATATTCAAATTTGAAAGGTTTCTTTTCAAAGTTATATAAGGGGTCTATGATGTTGATTTACTATTTAACGTATATGAATATGTTTTTTACAGATAATGAGTTTTCATTGATATCATTTCATTTTAAAAGGTTAGAATGAGATTTTTGAAAGGGAAAATTATTATAAATTATGAGGAAAATGTATGTTTTTAATAATTAATTTTTTACTTCATTTGATTCTTATCACTTGACTAGCTGAATTTTTATTTAATGACCTTTATAGATATTTTATCCCTCACCCCTCATTTTGAAATGTTTTTCACATAGAGTAAGGATGTGTAAAAAAAACTAGAGGTCGATTTTAATGTTGTGAATATTTTTCATGAGAAGATATATTTTATAATTTAAAATATTTAATATTTATGAAAAATGGATACTAATTTAGATTTTTCTTCATTATATACGTATGAGTTTGTTATGTAATTGTTATGAGATAATCCTCTAAAACTATAATCCAAAAAGATAATTTGGGAATATAATGTTAATTATAGTTTAATTATACTATATAATGTGATTTTTAATGTTTGTTCAGTACAAAATCCATTACCATTTATCCCATTAAAGGACTTATGTCATCGCTCAGGTGTATGTTTCGCCCTACCATTTCCAATAATCGATGCAACTAAAGCTCTATGGAAAAAATTAATGAATGATTATGGTAATGTGTATAAGGAGAAAATATTTTATTTATAACATTTTAACATTATGATGAATCTTCATTTATATATTATGTACATGAACAAAAAAATTCATGGAAAATATTAGTTGGGAAAACAAGACATTTTACACAGAAAACCGTAAAAATAATGAAATATTAAAAATTAAAGGGGATGAAATGTTAATAGAAGATCACGTAATTGATTTTTGATATATTTATATTTCTAGTATAAATTAATAAAATTCATAATACTATTATACTAGAGATTAAATAATAGTCAACTATATAAATGTGTGAGTCAAGTGATTTTATCTCAATTATTATTTTATTGATATATATTAATTAATATTCACATATTCACTTTTATTTGTTGTATGTACATACCCATTGATATGTTTAAAATTAATAGATTTTTATTCATGGAGATTAATTTTTCTTTTACACATTATAGTTTATGGGTTCATAATTTAAAATTTAACATAGTGGTAAAACCAATTATTATTTAATCATAGTTTTTTTTGCAATTGTTAAAAATATCTATAAAAAATAAAATTATTTTGATAATTTTTTTATTTAAAAATATATTTCAATAAAATAACCAAATTATTTTACTATGTATATGATTATTTCCTAACCTATATACAGTTATTACATATGGTGTTTATCTTCAATGTTTTTTGAATAATAAGGGAAATATTTTTGAAATTTATATTCTTTACTCAATATGGATCTTTGATGATAAGGAATATTGAATTGTGATTTTAATAAATTATTATATATATTTGTAATTTTTTGTACATGTATTTATAGGTGTGTAAAGGTTATAGATATCCCCTTGATGTATAAACATGTCTCAAAAGACAAACTAGTATGCCAAAAAAGATGGGTTTTTACTCATTATGTTAAATTTCATTGTGAAAGGTCATGATAATAGATGTGATATGATGTACCAAAACATGATTTGTAATTATTATTCATTTAATTCATCGATTATTTTTTTGTATATATTTATAATTAAGGATATATTTTCATTGATTTTATTTCTACATGAAATTAATTCTTAGTTATTGATTAAATTGAATATGTTATCAGTTAGTTACATTTGCATATGGATTATTACTTGTATCATGATAATTTTATTGACTAAATGTTATGTGATTTATGTTATTTACCTTTCCAGATTTTGAGTTAATTATTTACTCATGATATATTCTATTTTACTTATCTGTTTCTGAACATTTGAGTTCACCATAGTTTTGTTCTCTTTCACCTGGTTTTGGAGATCAATACTTTTAATGAGTATCAAGGATGCTCTGAATTTGTATTTGTATTTTTTATTTGAGTTTTCTATTTTAAAAATTTGTATCTTATATGTTTATAGTTCTACAAAAATGTTAAACTGATGGGTCATTTTATAGTTTCTTTTTATATATATACTAATGTAATAAAGTAGTTACCATATATACGTTACTAGAGATGGGGTTATTACAAAAACTATATTGGCATGATATATTTTAAAATATTAAATAAATAATAAAAAATTTCTTGATGCATTTTCCCAATAATCTCCCCCCTTTTCTAAATTAACAATGCCTCAGTAATACTTTTTACAAAACCTATTACGATTACTTCCTCAATCTATATTATACCTCATCAAATTTAGATGACAATAAAATATTTTTCAATGGTGTACCTAGATATACGTGAATCATTATCAAGAAGAGAAAATGTTTAACATGAAAATTTCTTACATTTATAAATTTATTATACTCTTTTACCACATGGTTATTGAATATTATCTTTGAATGTACCAACAATTATCCCCTAATTTCATTTATATCCTAGATCCAACATTGATATATTCCCGAAATTTGTCACTATGTAAATGATATAATCTATTATTAATAATATATTTTGAGGAGTCACTATAATTTTTTTGAAAAACTGAAAGGCAATATAATTTTGGGATTCAACACATGTGGGAAATTGAATCATTCCATGTGAAGTGGGTGTTCAATAACATCATAATTTCTGTGTGGGTGTATGAAAATTCAATAATTGTATATTTATGTTTGTCAATCATCTCCCATTGAAATACCACTATTATGATATCCCTTACTTGATCATTAGGCCTAAAAAATTTACTAGCACATAACCCAATTTGTCATTCAGGATATAATTATTTAATTAAAAATTCATTACCCAATATATATGGATAAGATTTTATATATGGTCGATATCTCATGAATAATGACACATGATTCTAATATGAGATTTAATTTCAAGACATATATCTTTATTTTTTTACTTTCACCCGTAATTTATTTTTTTAATATTGAGATGTAAAACTATAATTTTCTTTTTTACACCTTTATTAAATTAACAATAACTTCCTGAAAATCCACAAAATGTATATTCTTATATAATATAAGATATAAAATTATATTGATTTTTCATAACTTAATGAATCTGTATATTCATAAATTGATATTTCATATTTTTAGAATAATATTCATTAAATTATACTGACACTCATATGTGTACTTTAATAGTTGTGTGGATTTGGAATCTTGGAATAAAATTATCATATTTTGTGAAATAATTTCAATGTATTCAATAAGAATATACCAATTTATGACTTATATATGAAAAATTTAACCATAACATGTGGAATGTAAAAATAATAAAGGGTGAGATAACATTCTTATTAAGGTTAAATATAGGAGATATGTATGGATAACAAGAACATTAGTGTGTTCAGACATGAGAATTGCATTTAGAAACCATACCCTACATATCAAAGGTCATAATCTTGGGTCATGGAATATATATTAACATTTCAAAAATCATGAATCATAAGATAATAAAATAGAATTACCCATGAGATCATAACATTGAAAAAATTTATATAATGGTGACATACACATTAGTATAGAAAAAAATTTCCTTAGTAGTTAATACTCATCATCAAAAGATATAATGTAACTCTATGTGAGGATACACCTCCTTGGATGGAAAAAACACCATCCCAATCAAAGTATGTTTCTATATAGTTGAGTGGATTACCTCCCCAAATGATCATAATAGTCAAGATTCTGTCCCAATTCAATCATAGAGGAAAATTTCATTACAAAATCGATCCTACACCTTGTTCCTATCATCTCTTACTAGACTGAGGTTACTCCTCATTCCATTCAGGTATTAATGAACTGGATTCACTCTTCATTATAGGAATGTCTATCTCTGGAGATATATACTTTACCCAATGCATTATAAAGAGATATAGGTCCCACCCATATTTTGTTATAATATTACCATCCACCTTTTTTATAGTGTAGTCGTCACCTTTTGAAATAAGGTGACCCTCATCAGATATTAAAAAACATATATATGTGTGCTACTATATAACAAAATATTCATCATATCAGAAACCTAGAAGTTAAAAATGATTCTTAAACATTTCATCATAACTATAGCTATGGAAATAAATGATTCATAATCACTCTAGAAAGTCACCTTAACCAAGTTGGTCTTATAAGTATCTTATCATAGTATAACACATATAAGTGAAATGGGTTTCATAAAAATCATGAATTAAATTAATAACCCATCAGATAATGAATAATAATGGTATCTATGGATCATATCCACAATAAGGGTTTGGTACATCGATTTATTTAACCATATATGAAAAACTGTTTTATTTTAACATCATAAACATTTCATGAGAAAAGTAAAATTTCATTGAATATTATTTTTTATAAATTAAAACTTTATAAAAATCAGTTAATTTTAATATAACATTATTATATTATATAGGAATATTTTAAAAATTATTTATAACATGTCTCTAGGGAACACCCATTCTGCTTAAAAAAAGTAAATCATTAATCATATTCAAAATAATTTCATTGAAGATAACCTTGATAACTTGTAAATTACACTTGAATTAAAATTATTTTCCAAACGATGTGATGTTTTGTTTATATCGTAAAAGTAAAATGAAATTTTCATCAAATTTTCATTAATAGTGAAACAATAATTATTTTTGAAAATGACATACAATAAAATTTAAAAATAATTTTTAGAAATTCAATCATGGGAATAAATATTTTTCTAAATAACTTGAATAATATTATTAACAATTTTATGGAAATATTTATATAAAACATTATTTTTGGAAGAAAATGTGGTTTTTATAAAACAGATAAATACAAAAAAAAATCATAAAAAAATTATATCAAACTATTGAGATAATATGAATGTAATACTCGTATTCTCATGTTATTAGTAGTTTATAAGAATATTAATTTGTTTTTTGAGATATATATAAGAGGGTTTTATCATTGGAAGAATCCATTTATTGTTGGAATTTTTTTCAAGAATGTAGTGGGCTAAGGCTTCAACAAGTCATGTGGGTATAAAAAACTACATTCCTAGGGAATCATCCCAAAGGAGAATAGAAATATCTAGGTTAAGTGAACCATTGTAAGAAAAAATGATACTTGTGGAATATGGAAATGATTAAGAATTCATGAAGTACACAACCAGTTTACCTTCTCTCCAAGTGTGTGAGAGATCAATATCTCAATTAAAAACCACAATGATCTTATGAAGAATAAATTTGATGTCCCTAGTGATGAAAATCTTTGACTTTTTTGATTTTAGGAGAACTAATGAATGAGTTTCGAATATGTTTTGTGAAATACCATGAAAGAGCCACAAAAATAATCCTTTAGGTGTAGTAGTAGCATCTTCTAGATGGTAGTCACCTGGACCAAAAGAAAAACCAAAAAAATAAATAAATACTAACCTACTCCCATCACACAATGACCCTATACAAAACATGAATACATTCATTCTTTATCTATATACGATAAAAAACCCACTTAAGAGGAGACAAACTCGCCCAATTGTCTGGAGGGTTCTGCTCTAGTTCCTTGTCACATACACTTCTACTTGCCTTGAGGCAGCGTAGTGTGGGAGAAAGGTTCCACTACTTGATTAAATGACCAAGATCCATTTCCAAATCCCTTTCCAATACATTCAATACTAACCAAGAGATATTGTATCCATCACTCCTAACACTATTACAATTATATGAGATAGTGAAAAAACTCACCCTAAAATGAATCACTCAGGCCATACATTTCAATAAAATATCATCTAAGAAAAGAAATCATGATTCCATGAAGAAATTTCTAGAGTTCCACTAAATGTTCATTCCAGTGAATCCTCTCAAGTAATTCCATAAGGTACTATACCAATGGATATGGAAGAAAATGTTATGGAATATCTCAACATGTGGTATGAAAAAACACTCACATTTAGATGAAATGAATACCCCTTTGCACTGAAAACCATCATTAGTGGGTAAATAATTATTGCGGAGGAAGTAAATGATAATTTCTAATCTAGAAGGTATGTATTTATACCACATGATGACACTCGAAGAATCCTAACTACTTCCCAAAGGTAGAGAAGGTCTATTTTCCTTTGAATAAAATATACCAAATGGGGAAAAGTAAAAACCATATGGTCCAATTCATAATGGGGTGAAATACCTTGAATAACATCCTAATACTGAGAGTTTATATTAGTCTGATTAAATATAGGGAAGTCGGATGCCTCAGAGAATGTGATGTTTGGAGCTGGGAAACTAAGAAATTTGATAATAGTCCCCACCCAATTTTCATTCTATAAGCTAAGAGAGCCATCACCCATGATCCATTTCAAATGGTGTTGATGGTTTAGAGTTTACCAATGTGTAACCTCCCACAAGTTAGTGAATTTACCATTAGAGACATCAAAACAAGCTCTATATTTTCACATGGAGAAATAGGAATAGATATATTTCCCTTCCTTCACATCCCATGGAATCCTATATTGGAGAGAGTCCATGGTGTCCAGGTCATCCCATGATCGATTCCACCATCCTCAGTAGCCCATGCCTTTCAATCCCTTGAGATCTGATGACATTTCCCCTTGACCTGATCATCCCATATAAAATATACCATGAAGTTCATAGTGTTTTGGATAACTATCTTGGGAATAATATTTGATAATAGTTATGCATTGTTATTGAGATTAAAACGTGGTTGATAAGGGTGGTGGGCCCCCAAATGAGAGAAAGTGATTTTCCAAGATGAGAATATGAGAATAAATCTTTTCGACTATTTCATCAATGTGGTGAATTGGAAGTCTTCTTTAGGAGATATGGGCTGATAAATACTCTATAAGAAACTTTCTCATTAATATATCTATATTATCTTTAATTTTAATCTATATCCTATCTTAGATTGACTTTGAGAGATATATAATAATTTTTCCATAGTTAAGGAGAAGTCAACTCCATGTGTATCAACTTTCAAGATTCTATTTAAGTATATGAATGTTTATGTTGTCTCTATTGGTAAAATTGAGAAGATTTAAAAAAAAATCAATAATTATATTGAGGATAATTTTACACCTAAATGGTCAAACATAACCATCCATGTAATATTTACTAGGGTTCATACTAAAGGCATTTTGGATCATAATGAAAACACAAGGAGAGAGGGGATCTCATTATCTGAGAATTATAGCTAATTTAAATAAGTAATAATTTTTAACATAAAACGTGATAGAATACCCTAGAGATCCTACACATGTAAATAAATTATCAACATCCATTTTAAAGTAACACATGCACCTCATCACTTATATAATGTAGATCCACTCATCCCTATCATAAGATTTATCCATGTCAAGCTTACTGGTAATGTTTAATCCTAAAATTTCATTATGAATTTCACATATCATTTCATGGGCACTATAAATGGTTGTTTGAGTGGAAAAATCATATACATAACCTCATTGTTCATCCAAAATAAAATTGGGAAGATACCCAACAAGCCTTTAGTTTATCACATCCATAATGAATTTTGAAGGGATATTGCACATGCCAATAGGACTAAAATTATTCAAATAACTATGGTATTTTACCTTGGTAAAAATAATTAGGGTAGTGGGATAATCCACTATGGGAAAACCCCCACCCTGGAAATTTTTTTATTTAATACCTATTATCTCACCCATCAAGAGATTCCAAAATTCAATATAAAAGTAGTCCGAGAAACCATCCTTCCCAGGTGCACTCCTAGGGTTGTGAGAAGACACTACCCCCAAAATTTCTTATTCATTGGGTGGGTACTCAATGATATAATTAATATCATAGGAAACTACATGAGGGATAGAATTGGACAGATCTTTATAACCACTATGGTATCCATTAGACATGTCAGGGTTATTTTCGGCAATAAGTGAGTGACAATTAAGACAAGTCCATACCTCTAACAACCTGGGGGTCATTGGTAAAGATACATCCTCTAGGAGGTTATTTTGGGTGTTACACTATTTCTTTACCTAAATGTTTGTGTGTAAGAAGGTAGTTTTTATATCTCACTATTTATTCCAAGTCATCTCAGATATCTCATGGTAAATTATCTCCTTTTATGGAGAATATCAGTAAGCTTATTCTTGTGGCCAACCACCTTATTAAAAACATCATTATCCCATCATGATTCATGGTCTATTTCAAGAATGTTCAATAAAATATTTGAGGAAATATAGATAAAAAATGGATAGATTGTTGTTGGCCTAGGTTTGTAGGTACTCCTTTAGCTGTTGTAGATTGTGATGAAACCCCACCCAAGAGACAAAATGCATCAATTTATCCAAAATGTGGTTAAACTATAGAAGAAAAATCAGGGTCAACCTATCATACTATTGAGTAGAGAAAATAATAATTACGAGAGAATTATCCATTATGATGAATTATGGAGGAAAATGATTATAGAGAAAGCCCAATAAGGTCACTAAAATGGGATTCTAATAGGAAGAAAAAACTAATGATTTGTGAAGCAGCAGTCAAGCTGGCTTCACGCCGAGAGGGTCACTTTTTTATTATTATGCCCAGTGAAACACTCTCTAGACTATCCCAAATCAAGATGACCATTTTGAGATGCAAAGAACTAAAATCCATGTCTATCCTTGAATGTTAATATCCCTATAACATTCACTTAAACTAAATCCAAAAATGTAGAGAGAGGTCGTACGTATTCATGAACAATGTTTTTATTTTCATTTTGAATTAAAATAAATAATCTAAATTATATATATATATATATATTATAATTAATTAATGTATTTAATTCATATAAATAACATATTATTATTAATCTAATACTTAATACATTCTATTTAATGAGTGATTGAATCACATCGCTTCTGGAGTATGTAGTTCTCTATATACAAGAAGAACGTTATAGTATTCCCACTAAAATTCAAATTTGAATATATGTATGATATAATTATTCAGGAATAATTATAAATTCATAAATATAATATTTAAAATATATAAAAAATAAATATATATTTATGACCACCTTTGGGCAGTGGTAAAGTAAAAAAAAATTATATCTATTCGTGAGGCAATGGTCTGCTTTACACATGAACAATAATTTCACAACCCATTTGATAGATGTCACGATGGTTTTAGGTCTTGATCATTACACAAATAGATATAATAATAAGGAAAAATATTACACAACTATATAATTTTGGAATAATTAAAATTGACGAAGGAAGAGAAAATTGTAAAATAAATATACTCGTTGAAGAGCTTTACCTCTTCTTAGGGTTTTCCACTAAGAATTTCTCAAAAGCCTTACTATGATTACTTTCCACCCTAAATAATGCTAATATGATTACGGGAGGGAATTGGGGATGTGATTTGTGTATCTAATGTAAAAAATAAGGGGTTCTTGGGTTTGAATAAGAGAGTATATGTGGTTTCTATTTATAAGTGGGGGAGAGGGCATAGTTGGTATTTTGGTAATCAATTGAGTAATTCAGCATTTTACATGTGAAAAATGGACCAAAATGGTATATTAAAAAAATAATGTTTTAAATAATTGAATATGGTAATCAATGTATTTTTAGACTATAGTAAAATTTATTTTTACCCTTCTAATATTACTTTTACCCTTGGTAAACCCATTTTTATCTCAATCGTTTTAATTAGTTTTTACTCCAATCAAGATTAATGTTGTTCAAACTTTATGTTGAAGTAATTTGATAATATAAAAATTGATGATTAAAATTATGGAATAAATTTTTCCAAATGACATTCGCATTAGTGAAAAATTAAAATTTTAAAACATTGCACAGATGGTTTGAGAAATTGGGGTTTTTAATGAGAAAATAATCAAAACATTTGAATATTAATTCCTCGACATTCAATATAAAAATGATTAAAAGGACCCATATTTTATTAATATTTTATTTTTTAATTATTTTTACATTAATAATATTTTAATAAATAATTTTAGTTTGTAAATAAATAGAATTAAAGGCCAATTTTCAATTAAAATTCATATTTTTTTCACTATTCATTAGAATTGAAAAATTTAAGAAAAAAATCAAAAAAATTCATCTGAAGTAAAATTTCCTTCCCCAATTTCAAAAATAATGTTTATTTTATAAAATAAATTTTATAAAAGTGAAAAATTAAATTTTTAATTACCGATTCAATTGTTACAATTCTTCTTTTTTTAAAATATTGTTTTAAGATTAAGATTTTATTAATTATAATATATTGACTTGAAATCAGATAATATTAATGATAAAAATTAGATATAATATATAATACATAAATATTTTTAAAATAAAAATATATTTTTCTAAATATCTAAAAAATGTTTTCAATAGTTATCCAATAGATCTATAACACAATGATAAATAAGAAATAAACAGTTGATGGTTTGTTTGGGATTCCATTATTCATATAACATAATCATTGAATTCCAAATCATAAATACCTCATTCACAACAAATTAATCCAAAACATTATCTATAAATTACCATCTAATTTCACAATTACTCTTTCCATTAATATAATACTTTTAGTATTATTATCATCATAAATATAACCATTAATCATACAATCTTGCTAATTTTTATCATAATATTAACCTTTAGGAAAATATTTTTCATAATTCCCATTATTTCCACATTTAAACCAATCAATTGTTGATAGTGTGTTAGGGATTCCATTATTCTCATCCATAATGTTAACTGATATTTTCATTTTTCCTTTATAGTTATTTGATTTTCCCCCTTTTTTCCATAGTCAAAACATCTTCTCATTCCATTAAGAAATTCATTTGAGTGATTTCCCCCAAAATTATCTTCATATGTAAAATTGTATCTTATTTCCTCCATTGACAGCAATAACTTAAATCTCAGTGAAATGACACCTTAATTTATTTAATGAGTCTAATAGTTGGATATGGGGAACTTTTTTAATCTTGATCTATGTTATAAAATTAAAAACAGTCACAAAATCCTTTACTTCAGACATTATTTAATTTGGATGTTCCTCAAAAAATTGTCCATCATTTCTATTTTTTCATAGTTCCTTCTAGTTCCCAACAATGATTAAAACAAAAAATTATAGTGTGAGAAAAATTCGTGAATGCGGATATATATGTAATGGTAAAAAATCATGTAATGTATGTTAAAATTATAATAACTTATATTTAATCTATAACACCATCTTTTAATCAAAGAAAATTTACAGTCATCTAATATTGAAATCTACAATGATGGTACATAAAAAAAATTAATCCCTAAACAATATCCTCTAAGAGTGTCAAAAAAATTAAATCAAATAACGTTGTCATGCACTATGTGACAATTGAATCTAGCTCAATTCACTCTTTTTTAGAGTTATTAAAACTAGGTACCTCAATTATTGATAAAAATACCCTTGTCGTATCTACATAGGGCTGTAAATTCATGGAAATAACTAGCTCAATCATTTTCCAAAATTACAATATATTTTCCTATACAGTAACTCACCCTTAAACATATGAATAGAGATGTCCATATACATATCCTTCAAAATATCCAATGATATCTCACTAATGTTATCTAATATGAGTTTTCCAGGGATAACTAAACATTTCCACGGATACCAACCATAATGCCCCATGATTTTTATACATTAATATTACATATTTTTAGATTATTATTCTCTACATTATAACATTCCTGAGGACATTAATATTGTAGTTTTATTAGAAACATGTTACACAATATTATTATTTTGTTTAAATTCACCAATATCTATTATAGAGATGTATACAAATATTACTCCTACATTAAACCTTTACTCAAAATCCATTGAACAAAAACATACAAAAGGGTGAGGTTTGATGCTCAATATAGATAAACAAAGGAAATATGTAAGAATTACAAGATTGTGAGGGTATAAGGATATTAGATTAATATTTTAAAAAATATATGAAATATCAATGTTCATAATCATGAGTCAAGGAATAATTATTAGGAGCCTATAAGACATGAATCATAAGATAATAAAATTAAATTATCCATAAGAGACACAATTTTACATAAGAAGCTGAATTATGGAATTGAAATATGTATAAATATTAAATTATTTATTAGTTGATAATAATATTAAAAAAATTATATTGGAACACTCTAGATGGGTGTACCTCTAGGACGAGACGTACGACCATCCCTAATAGAATCCATTTACGCAATTTGGATTTGTCTAACTCCCCAAGCCATCCTAGTAATTATATTTATATCTTAATAACATCATAGGTGAAAAATACCATTATGGAACTGAGTTCACCACCAATTATAGTCCTATCTAACTGAACAGTGTTCAGAATCTATCTCGTTCATCACCTATTTAACTATGTATACTGAACATTCTGATCTTATATATCATAATAGATATAATCCATTACTGAATGTATTGAAGAGAGAAATAGATCCCACTCTTACATGGTTATAACATAACAACTATTCTTGGTTATAACTTACCCATCATCCATGGTTATAATGAATCCACCATAAAATAATGAAAATAATTCTAATGTTTAAATGAAGGTCATAAAATAGTCATCATATCATATCCCATGAATGTAAATGTTTATTAAAAAAATTTCCTCATAGCATAACTTATAGAATAGAATCATGTTCCATAATCATCATATCATAACTCACAGAGAAACATGTCAGATTCATATGTATATTATCTTGTTATAATCATGTAATATAAATAGCTTTTATAAACATAATTTCATCATGAAAATAAACATGTAGAGAAGTAATAAGAATTGTATCCTTGTATCATATCCATAGTAACACATAGGAAACATTAATATGTGTAATGTTTTGTGGAAAAAGATTTTGATCAATCAATTAAAATATTTCTGTATGAATTAAAACATTCTTTGAAATTCATCTTCAAAACAAAAAACTATTTTTAAAATTTAGTTAATTTAAAAAAACTTTTAATTATTTTAAAAGATGCTATAAAATTCATTTAAAAAACACTTTAGGAGAATCCATTTTCCACATTAAAAAATAATTTTTAAAATATTAAATATTTTTTATTTTTGTATAAAATTGAAATCATATTCATTAATTTTCAATGAAAATAATGTTCATTATAATGGTAAATTTTTCTTTATATACATGTTAAAACAAATATTACCTTCACATTTTTTTATAAAATCCAAATGGGTAATGTATTTGAAAAAAATGCAGATTCCATTTAAATTTTTTCCTAAAGTGTTAAAAATGGGTAAAAAATATTTTTATAAATTATTTGATTAGTTATAAAAACATGATTTGAATTAATTTTTTGAAAACATGGTTTTTGGCAGAAAAAGTGTTTTATGTAAAAGAGATAAATAATAACAATTTTTTAGAAAATCATTGTACTAATATCTTAGTTAAAAATGAAGGATAAACATGTATTATCAAGAAATAATTGGATGAAAATAATTTTAATGAGTTTATTTAGAGATATAACTTAGTATATCATCAATATAATCATAATCAAAACTAATCCTGATAAACGATAAGATTGTATAATATAAATTTTACCACTTAGGGAGCATTGAATTATAATAACTAACAACAAATTATATAAAATGAATCTTAAAATATCATTTAAATAAAAAAATTCATGACTTTAAATGTCAATGAAGGGTATATAAACCTTGTAAAATAATATAGTTTGATAATACAATTTATGTCTGAAAGATAGAATATTGAAACCCAAATCCCTTAATAATTTGTTATATTTTTAACTATATATTACATTAAAGAGAGACACTCAAATGGATATGTAAAATAAAATAATATTTATCAGAATAATATATATATATATATATATATTATTTACATGTATATAACCCAATTAATATAAATAGTTAGTGAATTTAAAATGTGTCCCACAAAAGCAAAAAAGTAAGACATAAATCCCTTACCAAAAATATTGGCATCCTTTTTATATGTTCAAAACTAATGTATAACAAATATATGTTTGTTATAAATCTTTTATAATCCCACGCATATTTATATCATATCATATATAATTTTATTATGATATTTTACAATATTTTTATCTATAACTCCCTGTTAAAGTCTCGTTTTAGACACAGACCAACTTGTTTATCTTGTATGCTTTCATTTTTTTCGGTTTTATTCAATTATTGGTTAATAAACTATATAATTAAAAAAAGATATAAATTTATTATATATAAATTATATATAAATTCATTTTAATCTATAAAATGTAGTGATAGAAAATGAAATACACCATTTTTGGAGGAATTAGGTTAAACGTGTGCATTAACGTTTTTTCATTTTCTGGTAAAATTAGAATACACAGAGAAAATGATATATATACTAATATTATTAAATAATTTATATTTCATATAAATCACATATTTTTATTAAAACTATCCTTAATACATTCGTTTTAAAGTATTAACGGATCACATGATCTCACGAGGTGGAAGTCTACCATACACATGACCAATGTCATCATGTTCCAAAATATGGAAAATATTAAGATATGTGTTAATAATTCTTAAAAATTCATAATAAAAAATTAAATTTCAAATATATAATACATAAATAATAAATTAATCATTATTTAGAACCATTATATGAGGTAATGGAAAATCTAACGACATGGGTTCGTGGGGTGGTTTTCTAATATACACTCATATGATAAATTTGTAACTAATTTGATAGAAGTGGGGATGTTTTTAGGGAAATAACTTAACATAGAATAATTTAAATATTTACATCATACTTTTACTATTATATAATAATTTTATACTAAGAATTTAATAAGGTGATGGAAGAAATAAAATAAAGATACTCATTGAAGAACATAAAGTCTTATTTTGGTATTCTACTTAGGTATGAAGTAAAGCCTTCCATGGGTTGATTTCTGAAAAAAATGATACAATTATTAGGGGAGTACTTTTTGGAAGTTACATTGGAATATATTAGATAAAAAATTTATTTATGGTGTGAATAATAGATGGTAGTGGGTAGAATTTTATAATTTGGAGAGCGAACATGTTGGTATTTTTTAAAATTAATGAGGGATCCAACATTTTTTATATGTCCATTGAAAGTAACACCCCATCCTTAATCATTTAAAAGTCTCGAATTTAGTTAATAATTCACATTGAGGATCATTTCTGGTCTAGAGTTTTAGATAATTTGGCCATAACTATTACATTACATCTCAAAGATTACAAAGTGGAAACTTTTACTAAGTATTAATTTTTTCATATAATAAAAACTCTTAAAAGAAGAAAAGAATTATTTTCCTGATATAAATATTCTTGAATTCATCCTTTTATTTACCCTTCATTATACCCTATGAAAAAAACTTTTCGAAACATGGTACAAGAATAAAAATCTTAGTAAGGGATATTAAATAAATAATGAAAACATTTTCCCATCAATACATACAAAACATAAACTCCTTAACATACCTCATGAAATTATAAAATTTTATGAATAACATATAGTAATCACAAATTCAAAAAGGAAACATGTGGAATCCATAATATATAAATGTTGTAGCATTCACAACTATGTAGGGAGATGTGTTTGGAATACCCATCATAGTATATTCCCTATATCTATTAGGAGAAACATTAATGTTTACCTATGTTATGTTACCAAATGTATTGGGGAGCTATCTCAGGCTCACCCACCTTGGGTTTTTCATGGAACCGCCTGTATACGTAAATTACTTTGAAGAACCATAACATAATCATAACATATAAAACTATCATAAAGGAAATATAATATTTTCACATTGCAATCACAATATATGATTTCAAGATATTGACATAATCAGTTCATTTAAAATAGTCAAAAATAAGTGTTTTGAATCAAAGGGTCTCATACCACTTTGAAACTTTTTAAATGATTTTAAAATATAAAACACACCTGTATATATAATTAAATTCTTAAAATCATTTATAAAAAATGGACATGAAAGAGAATGATTTAGAAAATTAAATCTTTAAATCATTTAAAATGATGTTTTAATTAAATAATACTTTACCACTTGAAAAACTCTTGAATAAAAATAAATAGAAAATAAAATCAAAGAAAATTATAAATATCATGAGAATATAGAAATTCATGATATAAAATGTCAAAATGGTTGTATATACACCTTATAGGATAATAAAGGAGCAAAATATCAAAATATTATTCAATGAAGGGAGATTGAGACATATTCCATTATAAATAATGTACCATAAGATTAAGGATAAATCAATGAAATAATTGTGTGTGAAAAATATAAATACACCCAATATAAGATGATATTATGTGTAAAAAGTCATGGTTCATTCACAAATATTCATATCAAGACATAATCAATAATTATAAGTTTAACCCAAATATTTGAAATTGGGTTAAGAAGTTTCCTTACGAAAACATGGAAGCCTAACAACGTCACTTAAAAATTCATAAAATTAATTGATGAGAGATAAAAATGTCTATAATAACTTGTACATAGATTTTTAATCAATAAATATATATAGAAATATATCCCAATATAATAAAATGTAAATTTAAAAGACATAACATAAAAGAGGTCTTTAACTAATGAGGAGGGTGAAAGGTTCCCTTGCTAATTTGGTAACTTATGAAACATACCCCACATAGAAGAATGATCATAAAATGAAGATTAAAATACCCATAAATTTAAATATATTACAAAATGAGTATAAATTTTGGCAGTACATACACCACCCATTAAGAAATAGTGGCAAATACAGCATGTATCTTACGGAAATAAAAAGTGAGATGAAACCCCCTTACAAAGATCATTTTTTTTGAATAAAATAGATCAATTATGTGAATTTACAATATATATACATAAATAATGTATAAATAAAAGATATGAAATCAAAATATATTTTTCACTTAATCATATCATGTCATAATAAAGAAGTAAAAGGTTATCCAAAAGGATAGAAATTGGGTTAAGAAGTTCCCTAACCTTGAGTCTGAATCATCTTGCATGTTCCTTGTTCTTCTTGAATAATAAACATAATTTAATTTATACTTTCTTAAGAAAAAATTTAAATTATATTTTTCCATTTTTATCACTTATTACATTTCTAAAAAAAGTAGTTAATTATTTGAGTTCATATCATACATTTTGTCGATGTTCGGAACATGATTCAAAAATGAACTTATTATAATTACAAATTGTTCATGTGGTAAGAAGTAAATTATATCCAGTTTTTTATTAATGATTTAAATATCATATATATATATATAATATTTCCAGTATATATGTATTTATAATAATCGATATCATTTCGATATATGAAAATTAAATGAACCGTTCATGGAGACAGTAAGTCGTATTTATGCAAGAAGGCTACTTTTATTTCATTTTTTAATTTTTAAAGTAATGAAAACCAATTATTACATAGGTATATTATTTTTATAGTGTAATATAACATTTTCTAAACATTACATATGTTAATTCACACTATCCTTTATACGTTTCATGTACGTTATGAACGAGTCATACAACATTGAGGGGGTAGTAGTCTGCACTTCCTCAAATGAAATTATCGAATTTATACAACATGAAAACATAAAGGTATGTAATAAATCATAATTAAAGAATAATATATATATAAAAATATCACAAATATAATATCTAATTATAGTTCCATCATAATTTCTAACATGAGAGGTTGTAGGGGAAATCGATCAATCATCGTTTCCTGAGGCATCAGTTCGCCGTACACAGAAACACTATGTTCGTAACAATTAGATGGACGTGTTTGTAAGTTTTGTTAGAAAACATATCATAAAAAAAACCTATTATATTTGTAATAAATTTGTTTTTTATAAACAAATAATAAGAAGAGCATATGGAGTGGAGATGAAAAAATAACGGAAAGAAACTTCAGAGAAGAAATTACCTCAAATCGGGTAACTTCATTGGATTTGAGCCAAAGGACTCTCTTTAATTGCCTTATGATTAGTGAAAGGATTATATGAGAAATATAGGGATTTTGGGAGCTTCTTGGAGAATACGTTGGGAGATCCGAGTGGCTTTATAGGTGTGAGTTATTGGTTAGATGTGGTGGCCTTTTATAAGAGGGAGGAGTGGCCCTTTAGGAATGTTTGAGTGTATTATTTTATTATAAAATTATTTTCGGTTTCAGAAGGTCCAAAACTCATTAAATTAGAATAAAAGATGTATATAAGTAGAAATTGTCACACCCATGACTTCTTTTATTCATTTTACATTTAATTTCCATTATTGATTTATTTTGTGGGTTTACCACTCATTTTGGTGAAAATGGTGGTTTTTGAAAATTTGGGCCAAACTGAGAGCCCAATTCCAGATTTAAAAACAAATTTAGTTTCTTCTATAACACCTTTAATTTTTTATATTTTCTACCCATTACACATTCCAATTGTCATACCCAGATATATTAAAATCACCATATCCATTTGGACCACATAAAAATCCAAAATAATGATGGATTTGAGTTTTTGATTAAGGTAATGGGCCTGCCCGTAGGCGCATTTCCTGCTTTAAATATTTTTTTATATTTTCCATATCTCATTCATTTTTTACTATTTTCTTGTGATTCCACCTCCCTATCATATCCAATATCCCGAGGATCACCCCCATTATCGGTTTCAAAATTTTGGAGCTCAGGTGAACCTCGAATTAGAGTAATATTTTATACTATTTCTCAAATCGACCAGATTTGACGAGGTAAAATGAATCTTTTATAACTCCTTCAATTTTCATCCTTTTCCCCCATTTCAGTCCCCAAATGACCTAATATGACTCCTTGGAACTTCCATACCAGTTTTGGGTACTTTGTGTAACATCCCAAGTAAGTAATGAATAATAGATATTTTTATCTATGTCTATTAATGATTAAGATAGTGTTATAGAGGCTTAAAATGAAAATAAATACAATCTTATGCATTGAATACACTAATATTCTTAAAAGATTGTTTTACTGCCTTTTGATGGAAAACCATTTTTGAATCTATATTTTGACAATTTTATAAACTATGTTTGTCAAAATAAACTTATACTTTATGATTGGGACATCAAAATTTACCTTGTGTGAATTTTTGGTATTTTTCTGACAATGTTCATTTTTTTAATAAATATTGAAAAATACTGCATTTTAGATCAAAACTGCTTTTTAATATAATTTATTTATATGATTAGATTATGTTTTGAATTGGTTTTGAATTGAAATTATAATATATTTTTACCATTTTATCCAATGGTGGTCATTGAAATCAATTTCACTTTGAAATTAGACTTAAACTGGTGTCAATCTTTTGATACTTATTGTTTTGTAAAAACACACTATTTGCTCTGGCAGTGGGAATTAATTATTAAATTAATTAATGTGACTTATAAGATTTGAATTTTGTAAAATATACTTCATTTTTTAATTCGGAATATCAAATATAGCTTAGGGTGAATTTTTGGTAATTTTCTGAAAAACATCAATTTTTTATGAATAGTGAAACCACTAAGTGGTAATCAAGCAAACTGATTTTTCAGTTAAATGAAAGTTTACCACTAATTTGTATTGAATTTTGAAAATCCGACATACATGGTTGTCATTAAGAAGTAAAATGTGGTTCAATGTGATTAAAATAATTTTTTGGTGAATAGTAACTTATTAAGTTTTTAATCGCGATTAGTGGTAATTAGTGTAGTTTAAGGTATAAATAATGCTTTAATAATATTAAATGACCTAGACACATGTCCTAACCTTATTGGTTGTGTCATGGCCGACCAAGACAAGCCCTGGGTCAACTTGGGGACCCCATGGAGACATTGTGGTTGGGAAATGACATAAATAACTTTTTATTTAATGTAAAAGTAAAAAATGACACAAACATAATATGTTTTACAAAAACAATTTTTACATGGGGTTATAAAGATCATATTTTTGATTATAAATAGTCATTGGAAAGCTAAAACTATTTCCCACATCATAGTATTTTTTTTATGATTTTTAGACATTAAATAAATTAAATTATTTATGACATAATAATGATGCAGCGATGACATCATTATTTGACGATTTAAATAAAATGGGAAGATAATGTAAAATCTATGAACTAAACATGTCCAAAACTTATTGGATGAGTATATTTCTAAGCCTTATCACCTTATCCACGAATTATATCAATGTGGGACCTTTTGAAACCGAAACACATTTTCAAATAAAGTAATATTTCTTTACTTTCCAAAAGTGCCCCTCCTCTCCTCTTATAAAAGGCCCCCACCTCTACCTCATTTCACACACTCCTCAAGCCTTTGGCTCGGCCAAACCCTGCCCATTTACTCTCTCCACATCCCTCTCCTCATCCTATAGGATTCCCTTTGGGCAGAATCCTTTCAAAGGAATCCTTTAGGCTCAAATCAAAAGGAGTTACACTTTTTAAGGTAATTCATTCTCTCATGTTCATTTGTTTTATTTTGCTTCTCCAACCCCCTAAACTCTTTTTATTTACTTCTTTTGTAACAACACCAGTATCTTCAATATACTAGGATGTTGTTATAAGATATATTTGAGCTAAACACTCACACAACTACACAAAATGGTTAAAGAACATACGGTTTCCGTGGATGGCGAAATTCTGCCTCCCGAAACGATGATTGTTCAATACTCATTTAACACCTTCAAAGGTGGCCATTATGATGTCACTATTTTTATATATGATATATAATATGTTTATGTTTTCCTTAAGCTTCTGTTTTTTTCATTTTGGGCATACCTTTATGGTTTCTATTATGGGTAAACATGATATCTTCATTTTAGGAAGTGCGGACTACCGCCCCCTAAAAGTGATTTGATTCGTTAATACCATATGTGGGATGTGTAAAGGATAAAGTTAATGATATTATATATGTTATTATACTGGAATTATAATATACTCCTATATCATTATGATTCCATTCCAGAAAATATGAAATAGAAATGGAAGTAGCGTTCATGCGTACGTACGGCTTACCGTCTCCATGAACGGTGCATTTCATTTCTTACCTCTAAATGTGATGTAATATTATAAATGCATGTATGTACTGGATATATATGAAATATATGATATCTACATCATGAATACCATTCTGGATATAATGAACCTTTGACCAAATTAACAACATGTAATGTAAGAAGTCTATTTTTGACTTAAGAACCAAATACCGACAAAATGAACATTATAAACTTAACTGATTACATGATGTTAATAACATGGTATAAAAGGAATAATGAACTTGAAAAAGATTCATAATCAAGTAGAGATTAACTCAAGTTTATTATTCAGGAGATTAAAGAACGGTCGTGTCAAGTCGGATACGAGGTATGGGACTTCGTCTCAATCTCCTTTCATTGAGGCATATTTTATTTTATACACAACTTTCTTTTATACGGTGTATAAACCCCTTTGACTTTTACGTTTATTCAAAAGGAATATTTTTTATATGAAGCGTTTACTAAACGACAAAAGGGAATGTTTTTGTCTTACGTATGCGGTGACAACGACTTCTCCACCGTCGTGACCGTTATTTGAGTTTCGGCTTCCTCTACAAGCCATACCTTCTTTTTAAAAGAAAAATAAATACTATGTTTTACTTTGGTATTGAAAATGGTTTTTATAATGTTTTTATTATATCAATGTGTTTTATTGATATCTCGTGATTGAAATGTGGAAATTTTATGTTTCCTTTATGCATGTTTTATGTGACATGATTATGTTATGGTTCTTGGGCATTATTATGAAGACGGGTGGTTCCGTGATAAACTAAGGGCGGGTGAGCCCGTTATAGCTCTCCAATGCATTGGGTAACGCGAAGGAGTGAAACGTTAAGGTTTATCCGAAGTAATTTTAGGGAATATACTGTGATGGGTATTCCAAACGTAACCAAGAGGGTGACTCCCTACGTAAGAATGTTATGAATGCCTCAAGTTACCTTTATGTATTATGATTTCTATGATTTATTCATGATTTGATGAGGTACGTTAAAGTGATTATGTTTTATGGGTAAAGTATGATTTCACTCTTATGTATGTATGTACCCATGTTTCCTTTCCATGTTTTTATAACCCATACTGAGTTTTTATGCTCATCCCAAGTTTTTGAAATGTTTTTCACAGGTCAAGGGAAAGGTATATGATAAGATGATAGAGTCAAGGATGTGTCAAGAAATAATCCAAGTTTTATTTTAAATGTGTTTCCATTGATGGGAATGAAGAATACTATCTTTATGTAACCACTTTGTTTATATGTGGAATGTAATGCAAGTTTTATGATCTAATTCTCTAAAACTCTAAACCCGAAAAGATCCTCAATGTGTAATCTTGTAATAACTCAAGATTAAGTAAGGTTTAAGGCTGGGGCCTTATAGTTGGTATCAAAGGTCGGTTTAGATAACTTTAGGAGTTAGAATTCTATTAAATGATTATCCAAAAATATATATATATATATATATATATTTTTGGAAATTATATAGCATTTAAAGATTACCATGTTGCTTCTTCTAAGACATGTTTGTTCAGAATGGTTTTCCGCAGAGGAAACAGGGAAGCAGTGCTAGGAAGGCATACATAAGGAAATAACCTTCCGAATCAGCATCCAGAAATGGTCAGAATTGGAACTGAACAGTTTTTTGCAGTAATGGCGTTGTTGACTCAAGCGATAAATGGTGGTGGTATCCATACACGAGATCAGCCAGGCCAACCGCAGAGGAACATGTCAGTGGTGGAACATTTCATGAGGCAACATCCACCATCATTCAGAGGATCATCTGACCCTGTACTAGCTGAAGGGTGGATTAAAGCACTGGAGAAGATTTTTGATGTCATGGGGTGTTCAGACAATCAAAAGGTTAGTCTTGCTATTTACCGTTTGGAGGGTGAAGCAGATCAGTTGTGGTCTATGGTTAAAAATATCAGGGATGCCGATGAGATTGATGCTCTTGACTGGGATGAATTCAAAGGTATGTTTCTTGAGAAGTATTTTCCTAAGGCTGTTCGACTTAGGATGTAAAAGATATTCTTGGAATTGAGGAAAGAGGAAGACTCAGTGGCTGCTTATGAAGAAAGGTTCACTCGATTGGCAAGGTATGCTCCAAATTTTATTCGAGACCTTGATAGTAAAATCAATCGTTTTTACTCAGGATTAAATCCAAAATATCGAAGGGAATTAGCTTCTCGTGAGTTTAAAAGTTATGAAAAGCTTGTTCGATGTGCTGAGAAGGTGGAAATGGAGTTTGCCAATGACCAAGTGTTCTATAACAACCAGCAGAAGAAGAGACCGAGGTGACAGGAGAAAAGTAAGAATTCTTCAAAAAAGTCTAATGGTAAGAGAACTAAGTTTCCAGTTTGTGATAAATGTGGCAAAAGGCATGCTAGGGAATGTCTTCTGAATTCTAGGAAGTGCTATCCATGTGGTAAGATGGGACATAAGGCTCGTGATTGCACTGAAAAGGATCAAGGTGAAGTTAAGAACAAATTTGATTTACAGTTAGTGAAATGTTATAAGTGCAATGAGATGGGTCACTATGCAAACGAGTGTCCGACAAGGAGCTTGAGTGATGGGAAGCAGTTAGACTACAAGAAGAAAGGGGTGGTGAAATCCTTTGCAACTACTTCAGCAGATGTCGGGCCATCAAATGATGTTGTATCAGGTACTTTGTTTGTTTTTTCAGATTATGCCAGCGTGTTGTTTGATTCGGGGTCTACACATTCTTTCATCTCTGAAACGTTTTCTAGTAAAATGGGAATACCATCTCAAGAAATGACTCCTGAACTTTTGGTAAAAACACCTGGGGGAAATGTCGAGGAAAAACGAATTTATAAGAATCTTCCTATCCTTATCTGTGGAAAGAACCTACTTGCAAACCTTATTGTTCTACCTCTAGTAGAGTTTGATGTTATCCTGGGTATGGATTGGCTCTCTATTTACCATGATAATATTGACTGTAGAGCTAAAGAAGTTTCTTTTCAAAAATACATTCAGTTTGTTTACAAGAATGAACCCTTACTTTTGATAACATATCAAGAGGCCGAGAAACTTGTAAAAGATGGAAATGAATGTTACCTTGCACACATCATTGAAAATAAAGGAACTATTCAGATTAATGATGTGCCAGTGGTAAATGAGTATCCTGATGTTTTTCCTGATGAGTTGCCTGGAATAATACCAGATCGGGAAGTTGAGTTTACTGTTGACTTAGTTCCTGATGCTAAGCCAATTTCAAAACCCCCTTATCGAATGGCACAAATTGAACTTTTAGAGTTGAAGGAGCAATTGCAAGATTTATTAGAGAAAGGTTTCATTAGACCTAGCACATCACCATGGGGTGCTCCTGTTTTATTTGTTAAAAAGAAAGATGGTTCTATGAGACTTTGCATTAATTATAGAGCCTTGAATAATATCACTGTTAAGAACAAATATCCTTTGCCTCATATCGATGATTTGTTTGATCAGCTCCAGGGAGCTCAGTTTTTTTCAAAGATTGACTTGAGATCGGGGTACCATCAGCTGAAGGTAAAGGAGGCATATATTCCGAAGACCGCGTTCCGTACGAGATATGGCCATTATGAATTTGTAGTAATTCCTTTTGGGCTAACCAATGCACCTGCTGTATTCATGGACTTAATGAATAGAATTTTCCATGAGTTCTTGGATAAGTTTGTGGTGGTTTTCATTGATGATATTTTGGTGTTTTATAAAAGTAAAGAGGAGCATGAAAAACATTTAAGGGTTATCTTGCAAACCTTAAAAGGAAAGAAACTGTATGGGAAATTCAGTAAGTGTGAGTTTTGGTTGCAACAAATTTCATTCCTTGGTCACATTGTTTCTAAAGATGGAATAACTGTTGATCCTGCAAAAACAAAAGTTGTGGAAGAATGGCCAAGACCCACAAATGTAACCGAGATTCGTAGCTTCCTTGGTTTGGCGGGCTATTACCGAAGGTTTGTTAGAAAGTTTTCACGGTTATCTAGTCCAATGACTAAGCTAACTCGGAAGGGTGTTAAGTTTATCTGGACAAAAGAATGTGATGATTGTTTTCAGGAATTGAAAAGAAGATTGGTGAATGCTCCAGTTTTGGCACTACCTTCCAGGAATGGTGAGTTTGTTATATACAGTGATGCTTCATTGAAAGGACTTGGTTGCGTCCTAATGCAGAATGATCAGGTAATTGATTATTCTTCACGACAGTTGAAAACTCATGAGGTAAATTACCCTACACATGATTTGGAATTAGCTGCTGTTGTTTTTGCTTTAAAAATTTGGAGGCATAATTTGTATGGAGTAAAGTGTGAAATATATACCGATCACAAAAGTTTAAAGTATATATTAACTCAGAAAGAGTTAAACATGAGACAAACGAGATGGCTGGAATTAATCAAGGATTATGATTGTACAATTTATTACCATCCGGGAAAAGCAAATAAAGTGGCTGATGCTTTGAGTTGAAAAAGTAATGCTTCATTAACAATGTTGCGTTTGGAACATGATCCTTTGGTTAACGATTTGATGAACTTTGGCATAGAAGTTGTTGGTGCAGGAAGTCCTTCTGTTTTGTTTCAGGTATCAGTGAGATCTTCTCTATCAGATAGAATCAAGCAAGCACAGAAGCAAGACTGTGAGTTGCAGAAAAGGGTAGAGCTGGTTCAGAAAGGTAAGTTGTCTGAATTCAACATTGATAATGATTGTGTTTTGATATTTGGGAAGAGCTTGTGTGTGCCTTGTGATTCACAGTTGAAGAGAGAGTTGTTATGTGAAGCTCATAGTTCTCCGTTTTCAGTTCATCCGGGTAGTACTAAGATGTATAGAGATCTGCGGGAGTATTACTGGTGGGATGGAATGAAAAGAGATATTGCTGATTTTACTATGAAGTGTTTGACTTGTCAGCAGGTTAAAGCAGAGCGACAGTTACCGAAAGGGATGCTTCAGGCTTTACCAGTACCAGAGTGGAAATGGGAGAATATATCCATGGACTTTGTTGGTGGATTACCGAAGACATCTCGAGGTAATAATGCAATCTGGGTTATCGTTGATCGCTTGACCAAATCTGCTAATTTCCTTGCTATACGAGATACTTTCTCTCTTGATCAACTTTCTCGTTTGTATCTTAAAGAGATAGTCAGGTTACATGGAGTTCCTCTCTCGATTGTATCGGATCGTGATCCCAGGTTTACTTCTAACTTTTGGAATGGCCTTCAGAAGTCTTTGGGTACTGAGTTAAATTTTAGTACAGCTTTTCATCCTCAATCAGATGGGCAGTCAGAATGAACAATTCAGACATTGGAGGATATGCTACGAGCTTGTTCTATGGATTATCAGGGAAGTTGGGACCAAAATCTTTCTTTGGTTGAATTTTCATATAATAACAGTTTCCATTCCAGTATACAGATGGCGACATTTCAGGCATTATATGGGAAGCGGTGTCGAACTCCAGCTTTCTGGGATGAAGTGGGTGAAAGTAATTTGATTGGACCAGAATTGGTAGAAGAGATGGCAGAAAAAGTTCAGCTGATTCAAAAACACATGAGAACAGCTCAGAGCAGGCAGAAGAGTTATGCGGATAACCGGAGGAAGGATCTATCTTTCGAGGTAGGTGATCATGTTTTTCTCAAGGTTTCTCCTTGGAAAAGTGTGATGAGATTTGGTAAGAAAGGAAAGTTGAGTCCAAGGTTCATTGGACCATACGAAATTCTTGAGAGAGTTGGATCAGTTGCATACCGAGTGGCTTTACCTCCGAGTTTATCTCAGGTAAACAATGTTTTTCACGTTTTGATATTGAGAAAGTATATGCCAGATCCATCTCATGTTTTGAGTCCAGATGTAGTTCAGTTGGAAGAGAACCTATCTTATGAGGAAAAACCGGTCCAGATTCTTGACCACAGGGAGAAAGTGTTACGGAATAAGGTGATTCACCAGGTAAAGGTTTTGTGGAAAAACCACATGATTGAAGAGGCAACATGGGAATCTGAAAATGCAATGAGGGATAAGTACCCCAATTTATTCGATAAGTAAATAAATTGCGGGGACGCAATTTTCTAAAGGGGGGAAGGATGTAACATCCCAAGTAAGTAATGAATAATAGATATTTTTATCTATGTCTATTAATGATTAAGATAGTGTTATAGAGGCTTAAAATGAAAATAAATACAATCTTATGCATGGAATACACTAATATTCTTAAAAGATTGTTTTACTGCCTTTTGATGGCTAACCATTTTTGAATCTATATTTTGACAATTTTATAAACTATGTTTGTCAAAATAAACTTATCCTTTATGATTGGGACATCAAAATTTACCTTGTGTGAATTTTTGGTATTTTTCTGATAATATTCATTTTTTTAATGAATAGTGAAAAATACTGCATTTTACATCAAAACTGCTTTTTAATCTAATTTATTTATATGATTAGATTATGTTTTGAATTGGTTTTGAAGTGAAATTAGAATATATTTTTACCATTTTATCCAATGGTGGTCATTGGAATCAATTTCACTTTGAAATTAGACTTAAACTGGTGTCAATCTTTTGATACTTATTGTTTTGTAAAAACACGCTATTTGCTCTGGCAACGGGAATTAATTATTAAATTAATTAATGTGACTTATATGATTTGAATTTTGTAAAATAGACTTCATTTTTGAATTCAGAATATCAAATATAGCTTAGGGTGAATTTTTGGTAATTTTCTGAAAAACTTCAATTTTTGATGAATAGTGAAACCACTAAGTGGTAATCAAGCAAACTGATTTTTCAGTTAAATGAAAGTTTACCACTAATTTGTATTGAATTTTGAAAATCCGACATACATGGTTGTCATTAAGAAGTAAAATGTGGTTCAATGAGATTAAAATAATTTTTTGGTGAATAGTGACTTATTAAGTTTTTAATCGCGATTAGTGGTAATTAGTGTAGTTTAAGGTATAAATAATGCTTTAATAATATTAAATGACCTAGACACATGTCCCAACCTTATTGGTTGTGTCATGGCCGACCAAGAAAAGCCATGGGTCAACTTGAGGACCCCATGGAGACATTTTGGTTGGGAAATTACATAAATAACTTTTTATTTAATGTAAAAGTAAGAAATGACACAAACATAATATGTTTTACGAAAACAATTTTTACATGGGGCTATAAAGATCAGATTTTTGATTATAAATAGTCATTGGAAAGCTAAAACGATTTACTACATCATAGTATTTTTTTTATGATTTTTAGACATCAAATAAATTAAATTAGTTATGACATAATAATGATGCAGCGATGACATCATTATTTGACGATTTAAATAAAATGGGAAGATAATGTAAAATATATGCACTACACATGTCCAAAACTTATTGGATGAGTGGAGTTCGAAGCCTTATCACCTTATCCACGAATTATATCAATGTGGGACCTTTTGAAACCGAAACAGATTTTCAAATAAAGTAATATTTCTTTACTTTCCAAAAGTGCCCCTCCTCTCCTCTTATAAAAGGCCCCCACCTCTACCTCATTTCACACACTCCTCAAGCCTTTGGCTCTGCCAACCCCTGCCCATTTACTCTCTCCACATCCCTATCCTCATCCTAGAGGATTCCCTTTGGGCAGAATCCTTTCAAAGGAAGCCTTTAGGCTCAAATCAAAAGGAGTTACACTTTTTAAGGTAATTCATTCTCTCATGTTCATTTGTTTTATTTTGCTTCTCCAACCCCCTAAACTCTTTTTATTTACTTCTTTTGTAACAAAACCAGTATATTAAATATACTAGGATGTTGTTATAAGATATATTTGAGCTATAAACTCACACAACTGCATCAAATGGTTAAAGAACATACGGTTTCCGTGGATGGCGAAATTCTGCCTCCCGAAAAGATGATTGGTCAATACTCATTTAACACCTTCAAAGGTGGCCATTATGATGTCACTATTTTTATATATGATATATAATATGTTTATGTTTTCCTTAATCTTATGTCTTTTTCATTTTGGGGATACCTTTACGGTTTCCATTATGGGTAAACACGATATCTTCATTTTAGGAAGTGCGGACTACCGCCCCCTAAAAGTGATTTGATTCGTTAATACCATATGTGGGATGTGTAAAGGATAAAGTTAATGATATTATATATGTTATTATACTGGAATTATAATATACTCCTATATCATTATGATTCCATTCCAGAAAATATGAAAGAGAAATGGAAGTAGCGTTCATGCGTATGTACGACTTACCGTCTCCATGAACGGTGCATTTCATTTCTTACCTCTAAATGTGATGTAATATTATAAATGCATGTATGTACTGGATATATATGACATATATGATATCTACATCATGAATACCATTCTGGATATAATGAAACTTTGACCAAATTAACAACATGTAATGTAAGAAGTCTATTTTTGACTTAAGAACCAAATACCGACAAAATGAACATTATTAACTTAACTGATTACATGATGTTCATAACATGGTATAAAAGGAATAATGAACTTGAAAAAGATTTATAATCAAGTATAGATTAACTCAAGTTTATTATTCAGGAGATTAAAGAACGGTCGGGTTAAGTCGGATATGAGGTATGGGACTTCGTCTCAATCTCCTTTCATTGAGGCATATTTTATTTTATACACAGCTTTCTTTTATACGGTGTATAAACCCCTTTGACTTTTACGTTTATTCAAAAGGAATCTTTTTTATACGAAGCGTTTACTAAACGACAAAAGGGAATGTTTTTGTCTTACGTATGCGGCGACAATGACTTCTCCGCCGTCGTGACCGTTATTTGAGTTTCGGATTCCTCTACAAGCCATACCTTCTTTTTAAAAGAAAAATAAATACCATGTTTTACTTTGGTATTGAAAATGGTTTTCATAATGTTTTTATTATGTCAATGTGTTTTATTGATATCTCGTGATTGAAATGTGGAAATGTTATGTTTCCTTTATGCATGTTTTATGTGACATGATTATGTTATGGTTCTTGGGCATTATTATGAAGACGGGTGGTTCCGTGATAAACTATGGGCGGGTGAGCCCGTTATAGCTCTCCAATGCATTGGGTAATGCGAAGGAGTGAAACGTTAAGGTTTCTCCGAAGAGATTTTAGGGAATATACTGTGATGGGTATTCCAGACGTAACCAAGAGGGTTACTCCCTACGTAAGAATGTTATGAATGCCTCAAGTTACCTTTATGTCTTATGATTTCTATGATTTATTCATGATTTGATGAGGTATGTTAATGTGATTATGTTTTATGGGTAATGTATGATTTCACTCTTATGTATGTATGTACCCATGTTTCCTTTCCATGTTTTTATAACCCATACTGAGTTTTTATGCTCATCCCAAGTTTTTGAAATGTTTTTCACAGGTCAAGGGAAAGGTACATGATAAGATGATAGAGTCAAGGATGTGTTAAGAAATAATCCATGTTTTATTTTAAATGTGTTTCCATTGATGGGAATGAAGAATACTATCTTTATGTAACCACTTTGTTTATATGTGGAATGTAATGCAAGTTTTATGATCTAATTCTCTAAAACTCTAAACCCGAAAAGATCCTCAATGTGTAATCTTGTAATAACTCAAGATTAAGTAAGGTTTAAGGCTGGGGCCTTATACTTTGAGATTCATATTTTGGTGTATTTGGGCCGATTTCTTCAAGATATTTCAAGTAAGGGAATTCCTTCTTGGTTCCTTCCATCCTCTTTTTTTTTATTTCCACTTTCTTGAAGTTCCTCATGTCCAGATGATGGGGATAGATCCTCAGGTCTGATTTGGTATCTTTTGGGTCAATTTTTGGTGGTCTAGGTCTGGATTTATATTCCTTGTGGTGCGGTGGTGGTGCGCTTAAGGTTCCAGACTAAGTTTTAGGGGTTTCAACTCAAAAGGTAGGAGATTCCATGTGTAACCATTTTATGATGAATTAGGTTACTTGGTTTATTAATTTAGTATGTTTATAATCTGTTTATTGTGTTGTGAAAACTTTTTTTGATAGATTTGGTTAAACATTTAATTTTTAGTTGTATTTTAGCTTGAAATTGTGTACTTTTCATGTGTGACTCTTTGGGTAATTTTTGGGTTTAGTTTATAACATATGAAAGTGATTTATTAGTCTTGAAAGGGGCTGAAAATTTTGGTTTTTTAATTCATTATTGTCATGTGGGGCTTGAAAAGAGGTTTTTGAATGAGTTTAAGGTGTAAAACCGTGTTGTACTTCTTCAAGGTGATTTAGGAAAACATGTGTTTTTATGTGTATCATTGTGGTATTATTTGATGAATTTTTATAACACTTGGGGGTGGTTTAATAATTGTTTTAGGGATGAAAATTCTGTTTTGGATTAGTATTGGTATGATTTTGGTTTTGAATGAGTGTTTTGAGATGGGTTTAGTGTGCAAACAATGGTTATACCTCTGGGGTTTGTTTAATAAAAATTGAAAATGTTTTATTTGGTTAAACAAAGTTGGGAAAGGGTGTATATGTACTGTTTGGGTGAGTGTGTTAACCTAATGTGGGGTTTTTAATGGTATAGAGGTGATTTGAGATGTCAAACATTTTTAGAATTTTTTATAAATTGCTGAAATGTTTTACTAAATTGTGTTTTGTGTGAGAAACAGGGGTGTGTGATGTTTCGTGTGGGTTTATTGATAAAATGAATTGTGAAGGTGAGAACGATATTATGTGACATGTGTGTGGGATTTTATGTGAGTTGAATATCTTGTAATGGTTTTATAAAATTTTTTAAAGGATTTGTGGAATTGTTAACGAAATGTGAAAAGTGTTGTAGGCAATTTTGGTGTGAGTTTGATTTCAAAATGCATTTGAATGAATAGTTGAATTTGTGACTTGTGTGATGTACATTGGGATGTTTGGTTAATGTGTAATGTGGAAGTGATATTTTCATGTGAAAACTATAATTATTGGATTACTGAACTTGTTTGAGCACAAAGGGAAAACCAGAGTTTCTAGGTGGGTGGACATGTACTAGTATGCTAGTGAATCCATGGGGTTTGGCCTCAGTTTCAATTAGCAAGATTGACTCTTACAACTCTAACTAAACTATGATGATGATGATTGGGGACCACTAGGTTATGGGTATGATCCATACTAGTGGCTCATGCATGAGAACATATATTTTTTTGTGGTTACTCTCACCGAGATATGAGGTACCTGGAACCCACAGCTAGCTAGTGCCTAGGGGTTATTTCCTATTACTTGTGCTCATTAAATCCTTGGTACTTACCGTCAGTATACGGTATTGTTGGCTATAAAATTCAGTATCTTGGTTATTTATTTTAAAATTGTTAGTCCTTTAAAATTCTCCCACATGAAAGCTATTTTCATTTATTGTTGCATCCTTTAGAAAATTGTAACAAGCATTTCTTATTTACAAAACTTGCAATTCTTTTTGTCATGAAATTTTTTTCACATGGAATCTCTTAGTGGTGGTATCCTACTAGGATTCATCTCACACCCTACTTACACCATTGGGTGTAAGTAGACTTGCTTATTTTATGTCACTGGTTTGGGTACAGGTTTTATGACTTTGGTTCGGGTTTTAAGCCATCGATCATGATGCAGTGTCGTGGATATGGCTTGAGGGTGGAGCCTCTTTCCATGTGGTGGTTCTTGGGCTGTCATTTCATGAGTTTATACCTTTTTAATGGTCTTAAAATATTGTTTAAAAATTTGTTATTCAGTTAGGAATTTTAGTAAAAGATATTTTGGTTTGAAAAAACAAGATTTTATTTCTTGCATTCATTTGTTGTTTTAAGTATAATAACTCAGGTAAATCCTTCCCAATTTTCAGTTTTTGATACTCAAGCACTTGTGCCAGCCCGTGGGGATCAGGAACACCCTTCGGGAGTTTCCACGGGTTGGGTCGGGTGCTAGTTTTGGCGGTCACCAGATTTGGTTTGTGACAGAAATAAAATCATCCAATAATAATTATACCAGGTTTTGATATTTTTTAATCCTTATCCTTTTTTATTTAACCCTTTGTTACCTTATTTTACTTTTACATTGTCCCTCTTGTACATTCATACTATATGGTTAATATATTTACAATAAAATTCCAAGCAACCCAAAAATCATAATTAATGAACTTTTTACAATAATATATGTCATTTGGCCTAATCATATATTTTAAGGATTTTATTTATTTAATAAAGTATTAATTGTATTAAAAAATCATTTATGTCAATTTATAAAATATTCACATCATGAATTTTTTTAAAATCCATAACAACTTGATCAATTTAAAAAAATCATAATTATTTCAAAAAATTCATAATAATCTATAAAATTCTTGTATGGAATAGAATGTTTCAAAATAAATTTATATTAACAATTATAATCTCGTTTATTTAAAACATTCATTAATGAGGTTATCGTAATACCATCATTGTGTCATAAATAAATTTAATTATTTGATGTCTAAAGATTATAAATAAACTATAATAATATAGAAAATATTTTTATGTTTATAATGACTATTTATAGTCGAAACTATCACTTATATTTCCCCATATAAAAATTATTTTACTAAATGATATATGTTTATGTTACATTTTCTTTAACTTTAAATTTTTTTTTATAAAATGTCATTTTAACATACAAGTAGCTCCATGGGGTCACAAAATAGACTTAATGATGACCATTATTGGAAATGTATCATAAAATAGAGTTAGGAAAAGTGTTAGGGTAATTTAATATTATTATAATATTATTTTTACCTTTATTTACCAGATTTACCCTTTAACAATGGTAAATAAAATATTTAATTAAATTACTATTCATAATGTCTAAAGATAAAATTTTCCAATTTACACATTCTGGACCACCTAATTCAAAATATATAATACATTTTTATATATTCAAAACATATAAGTTTCATAAATTAATTTTAAAATAATTCTCATTGTGAAAAGTAAAAAAGCGAGTTTTTATGAAGTAATATCTATCAAAATATTGACACATGTTTGTGTCCAATTTCAAAGTTAAATTACTTCCAATTACCAAAATTTTATTACATAGTAAAATTATAATATAATTACTCTTCAAAACTAATTCAAAAAATTATCTATACATATAAATTAATTAGATTAAAAGGCAGTTTGGAATTAAAATACAGTGTTTTTCACTGTTCATTTAATAAAGAACATTATTAGAAAAATAAAAAAAATCATCCAAGTTAAATTTTGATGTTTCACTTTTAAATAAGAAGTTTATTTTGTTAAATATAACATATAAAACTGAAAAAACTAAATTTTAAATTGGTTATCTATTAAAAGGTGGTATATCAACCATTTAAACAATATTAGAGTATTTTATGCTTAAAATTGGATAAATTCTTATTTTAAGACTAATTTTTTTTGGATAAATATAAAGTCATTTATAAAAAATGTATAATCATATTTTAGTTAGATCTCTTCATTCCCACCAATAAAACAACTAGGCGTTAACTACCATTTAAAATAATATTATATAATTATTTTTCAGAATGACTCACCCTTGTGTGTATCATGAGATTTTGGTGAAACCCATTGTTGTGTGCCAGGTATGCTATCGAACACAACATCCAATTTAAAGTAAAATTAATATTTAATTAAAAAATATTAAAAAATATGAATATTTCATATTTCATATTTACCTAGGATGTTACATCCTTCCCCCATTTTGAGAATTATGTCCTCAAAATTTTAAAATTACACTCGGAAGCATCATTGAAAGTCCCATGTCAGAAAAAGTGTCAATAAAACTATCACATTAGAAGAAAGTAAGATAAGTAAAAAGGTCACCCAAGATAACACACGCTAGGATTCCATGTATAAAAACATGGATTTGGAAGAGAAACTACAGGTCATGTTCTGATGGAGAGTGATAGAAAACATGACTTGTAGAAAGTTAACAACAACAAAACCACAAAATTGTGATAGGTTAAACAGTCATTGGTTTCCCAGTATGAAACATTATAGGACAACATTTTTTTTATTTTCCATTTCATAAATTTGGAGAATTTATTTATGAGATTGACTAAGGACATAAGGGAATATACTTACTTTTCATGTTGAGTTTCACCCTTTCATAAGTTTCTACCAAAAACTCATATTTTCTCTAAAAGTTGAGTATTAACGATGAATTTGTCACACCTTATGGGATAGAATCAACATCAAGAAAATCATATAATCGTCTAAAGATGAACTATATATTTCTCGAGACTTTAGACATTGAAAAGAACCGAAATGGTTAGTACAAGATCAGATAATCCCCAAAAAATGATAATCTTTTATAAAAATAAATACTAATTTTAATCTTCAAAATTGAACAAATGATACCCAAAGTTCAACAAAGACCATTCAATACAAAAAGTGTGTTTAAAAATTTCTTCAAAAAAATCCAACTAATATTGATACCCAAAACTCAAAAGGATTTGATCACATAGTCTTCAATAGTAAATCTTAACATTTATCTCAAAATAAAATCAACTAATCTTGAAATCTCATTCTGGAAAGTAATTATCCAAATCACATATTCTCTTTGATATGTTTATCATTTCTATAAATAACCCAAATCGACATATGTCCAAAATAAAAACATAGATTCTCCCTAATAAAATTTCAACAAAAACTCAAAAAATGAATTCCTATAGTATTCAATTTTCTTAAGGCATATAGTGTTTCTAAAATAGGGAATGTCTTCCAAAATAACCTTTATCACTTAATCTACAAATCTTGTTCATATGCTAAGGGTATCTATTTAATAAAACATAAGTTACCGAAATCTTTTTATTCATGATACATAAAATCATTTAACAAAAATGAATTAGTCATACTAACCAGTGGATTCTCATAGGCTAGTGGTAGGTGATGTGCCTTTGTCACCCTTTAGTTGTGATTTTTATTCGCATGGATTTTCCGGATGCAACGGGTTTCCACCCATCCTACATGATTTCGCTTTTTAAAAACTCAAAAATAACCCTTACATGATTTAATCTCAATGGTTGTCTTATACATCTCATTTTCATACCAACTCATCATGACATCAATACCTTAATTCATGATGTCTTACATATATTGACAATTTTTTACCTCCATAAAATAACATTATTCTTAATGAAAGAACATTATACCTTGATCATGGTGTCCACCTGGTTTCATCGTCATCTTGTTCACGTAAATAGATGGTCTATGCATTGAAATAATTGTTTAGATATCCTTCAAAATCATATGCTTCCTTTATCCAAACACACCTCATATAACATGGGTCATATGGGTCTCACATAAAAATAGTTTCAGAAAATAATCATGTATGACATATAATTTCAAAACATCTGATAAATTTTTTTTTTAATAAAACATTCAAACTGATTTTGAGTTGAAACATTCAATCAATGGTCCATTTACAAAACCATAAGTATATGATGAAAGACTATAATTTAAAATGAAATATAAATAGGTTTTGAAATGGTATCCTTATGTTGAACAATTTTCAAAATTATAATATGCTTCAAATTCTTGTGATAAGGTAAAATATTTGAAAATTCCCTGGTAATATTTACCTTTCATGAAAATATGTCAATATTGAAAAAACAGGTTTTGATTAAATACCACACATGATCCATGATGGTATCATGGTATAACAGAGGCTTTTTTATCTCAAAAAAATCATTCAAATGAGTTGTATGTTAGAAAATGTTTCAGAAACGTCTAGACATTACCTTGAAATAATTATTGCAAGAAAGTCATCTGGATGAGATAGGAATGTCATTTGAGATCCAACTCTTTCCATTTTAACAGAAATTACATGATCTAAAAAATTTACAAAATTAGGATTTAACTTGAGGATTACACATAGATAAAAACCATGTGTCTAAAAAACTCCTAATCCCTAAAGTTGGCTAATCCTACCTTTGATACCAACTATAAGGCCCTAGCCTTATACATTACATAATATTAAATTAAGTTAATAATTAAAATTTAGGAAATTTTTAGGTTTATATTATTTGATAATTAGTCCACAAATATTAAATTACATCTCAAATATTACAATGTAGACACTTCTAATCAGTATCCATTTTTTCATAAAATAAAATCGCTTAAAAGGAAACAAGAATTATTTTCTTGATATAAATCCTCTTGAATTATTCCTTTATTTAAACCTTTCTAAAACCATTTGAAAATCATTTCAAAACCATGGAATAAACATAAAAAGCTCAGTAAGTTTTATAAAATAATGAATGAATATATTAGTTCATGAATACATATAAAACAAAATCTGTTTAACATACCTCAAGAAATAATAAACCTTTATGAATAACACATATTAATCACAAAATCATAAAGGTATCTTGTGGAATCCATAACATACATACATTTTAGCTTTCACAGCTACACAGGGAGTTACATTTGGAATAACCAACACAATATATTCCCTAAATGTCTTAGGATAAACATTAACATTTACCTGTGTTATGTAACACAATTCATTAGAGAGCTATCTCAGGCAACCCCGCACTAGGTTTATCATAGAACGACCCATATACCTACACAATTCCAAATAACCACAACATAATAATAACACATAAAAAATCATAAAGGAAAGATAACATTTCCACATTGAAATAACAAGATATCATTTCAATATATTGACAAAATCAGATAATTCAAAACATTCAAAAGGAGGATTTTTGAATCAAAGGGTCTCATAACACTTTGAAATATTTGAAATGATTTTAAACTTTAAAAAACTCATCTCCATATAAATAAATTCATGAAATAATTTCTACAACATAGACATGAAATATATGATTTTTGAAAATTAAATCTTTAAAACATTTAAAACAATGTTTTTGTTATATAATCCTTTACCACTTGAGAAACTCTTGAATAAAAATTATTTAATAATAACATAAAATAAAACTATAAATATCATTATAATATATAAATTAATGATATAAAATGTCAAAATGGGTGTATATACACCTTATAAGACAATAAAGAAGCACAATATCATGATTTTCCTCAATGAAATGAGATTGAGACGTAGAACCTTAAAAAGATTGTAACGTAAGATTAAAGATAAATCAATGAAATTATTATGTGTCAAAAATATAAATACACACAATATAAGTGGATATTAAGTGTAAAATAATCATATGTAATTCACACATATTTCTAGAATGACATAATCAAGAAATATAAGTTTAAGCCCAAGAATTGAAATTGGGATAAGAAGTTTCCTTATGAAAACTCGGTATCCTATCAAATTCACTTAAAAATTATGAAAAAGAATTGATGAGGGAGAAAAAGGTCTATCAACCCATGGAAATAAAATTTAAATAAAAAACATATATATAATAACATATCCCAACATAAGATAATGGATATTTAAAAGACATAACATAAATGAAGTCTTTAACTAAAAGAGAAGGGTGAAAGGATCCCTTACCGATTTGGTAACATACGAAACATACACCACATGAAAGAAGGATCATAAAATGATAATTTAAATACAAATAAATTAAATTATATTAAAGAATTAATACAATCATGGGAAGTACATACACCAGAAAAAAATTAATTGTGTAAAATACATCATGAATCTCCCAAAAATAAAAAAGTGAGATGAAAACACCTTACAAAAAACATTTTGTAAATAAAATTGATTGATTATGTGTATTTACAATACATACATATAAATAAATTTTAAATAAAATATAGGAAATTAAAATTTATTTATCACATAATCATATCATGACATAATCAAGAAGTAGAAGGTCAACCCAAAGAATAAAAATTGGTTTAAGAAGTTCCCTTACATTGAGTCTGACACATCATGAATGTTCCTTGTTCTTCCTAAATAATAAATATAAGTTAATTTCTACATTCATAAGAAAGTTTTTAAATTTTATTTTTCCTTTTATAAAACTTATTACATTTCTATAACAATTTGTTCATTATTTGAGTTCATATCGGATATTTTTCCAATGTTCGGAACTTGAGTAAAAAATGAACTTGTTATAATTACTAATTATCCATGTTGTCAAAAGTCCATTATCTCCAGATTTGTATTGAAGATTTAAATATAATAAATATAATATATATCCTGTATATATTTATTTATAATATTCCATATCATTTGGATATATGAAAATGAAATGCACCATTCATGGAGACGGTAAGCCATACGTACTCATGAACGCTACATTCATTTCATTTTTTTCATTTATTAAGGAATGAAAATAAAAATATAAATAGGTATATTATTATTATAGTATAATATAATATTTTATATATGTTACATAATTTCAGTGACACTATCCTTTATACATTCCATGTATGGTATGAACGAGTCATATCACTTTGAGGGGGCAGTAGTCCACACATTCTCAAATGAAAATATCATATTTATACAACATGAAAAGAGTAAAGATATGTTATAAATGAGAATTAAAGATTTATAGAGATAAATTAAATATCATAAATATCAAATATAGTAATAGTGACATCATAATGTCCACCATTAGAGGTTATGGGGGAAAATCGAACAATCATCGTTTTGTGAGGTAGTAGTTCATCGTACAATGAAACAGTATGTGTATATCTATTAGATGGAGGTGTGTGTTAGTATAGTTCGAATAATTCACGTAAAAACAACCTAGTATATTTATAATACTTGTGTTTTTATATAAATAAAGAATAAGAATATCATAGGTAGTGAAGAAAGAAAAATAATTGAATGAAACTTGAGAGAAGACATTACCTCAAATCAATTAACTTCATTTGATTTGAGCCAAATGGATATCGTTCATTTCATTCTACCTAGAACAAGGAATATAGGTGTAAGAGAGGTATGTTTGAATCTTCTTTGAGTAATGTTTGGATGAGATAAGGGGATTTAGAGGTGGCAGTAACTGGTTAGAGGTGATGTCCTTTTATAAGAGGGAGGATTGTTTATTTAAGAATGTTTGAAAGAATTATTTTATTATAAATCTATTATTGGTATAAGAAGTTCTAAAACGAATTATATTCTAATATAAGATTAATTTAAGTCCAAATAAAATCATCAATGAGGAATTGAACATGTTTTTGGATATTTTTTTAATCCTTATCTTTTAAATTTTACCCTTTGTTAACTTATTCAACTTTTACAATGTCTTCTTGTATATTCATACTATATAGTTAATATATTTACTATAAAAAACTAACATACCCAAAATGGATCATTAATGGAATTTTCACCATAATATATGTCAGTTGGTTGAATCTTAAATTCTTAAGATTATATTATCATTTAATAAAATATTAATTTCTTTAAAAACTCATTTATGTCCATTGATAAAATATTCACATTATGTATTTTGTTGTAAATCCATAAAAACATGAGAAATTGAAAAAAACATAATTATATAAAATAAAACAAGCCATAATAATATATATTATTCATGTATGGCATAAAAAGTTTCAAAATAAATTTATGTTAATATTTATAATATCTTATATTTAAAACATTCATTAATGAAGAAATCATTACATCATCATTGGGACAGAAATAAAATTAATTTATTTATGTATAAAAATTATATATAAAATCTCATAATATTAGTTTTATCTTTATAATTTGTATTTATTGTCAAAAGTATCACTTATATAACCCCATATAATAACTATTTTATTAAACGGTATATGTTTATGTTACATTTTCCATAACTTTAAATTAATATTTATAAAATGTCATTTTCACTTACAAGTCGCTCCATGGGGTCCCAAAAACAACCCAAAGATGCCAACGGTTGTAAGTTTATTTTCTAATAGGGTTAGGGAATGTGTTAGTGTAATTTGATGTTATTATAATATTATTTTATCCATTATTTACTATATTTACCCTTTAACCATGGTAAATAAACTATTTACTAAAGTTACTATTCATAAAGTCTACAAATAAAAGTTACCTATTTACACAATTTGGAACTCCTGATTCCAAATATGGAATCCATTTTTTCATATTCAAAACACAGAATTTTGAGAAATTAATTTAAAATTAATTCCCACTGTCAAAAGAAAAAATCCGTGTTTCTATTAAATAATAACAATCAAAAGACTGAAAGTTGTTTTCGTCAAATTTCAAGGTGAAATTACTTCCAATGAAAAACATTGTATTAAATAGTAAATATATAATATAAATAAACATTAAAACATATTAAAAAGATAATATAACCATATAAATAAACTGTATTAAAAGGAAGTTTTGAAATATAATGCAGTATTTTTCACAATTTATTAAAAATGAACTTTATCAAAAAAATACCAAAATTTCAACCAAAGAAAATTCTGATGTTCTGCTTCTAAAGAAGAAGTTTTTTTTCAAATAGAACATATAAATTTGACAAAAATTATATTAAAAAATTGTTCTCTATCAAAAGGCGGTAAATTGATCTTATATTGAATTTTAGAGTATTTCATGGTTAAAATTGGATCCATTATAATTTTAAGCCTAGATATTTTATTGGATAAAAGTAAAGACATTTAACAAACAGATATAATCATATTTTAGTTAGTTCAATTCATTTCCACAAATACAATGACTAGGTGTTAACTACTATTTCAAATTTTATTATTTTATTATTTTTCAGTGTGACTCAGCCTTATGTGCAACATGAGATTTTATAGAAACCCATTATTATGTGTCGGGTACGCCATCAAAGATAACATACTTTTTAAAGAATAATTGATATTTAATTCACAAATATTACTAAATATAAAAATTTAATATTCTTTATTTACCTGGGATGTTACATTTAATCACTCTTATAGTTTATCTTTAACATTAAAATTATTATTTGAAAACATTAATGACAACAATATATTAAACAATACTTATAAATTTCATTATTAATTGAAAATAATATTTGAATTCCAATTCAAAAATACTTTAATCACCCCAAATTCTTCTTAAACCATTAACTATACTTCACCATCTAATCCCATAATTCATATTTCATTTTATATGATATTTTTGGTCCCCTTATTGTCCGAAATATAATCATTACTCATAAAACCATGTTTATTTTATTCATAAGATTAACCTTTTGGAAAATATTTTTCATAATTCCTATTATTTCAACATTTAAATCCATAAATAGTTTACGGAATTTTATGGATTAAATTATTGACATCCATAGAGTTAACTGATATTTTCATTTTTTCATTATAGTTACATGATTTTTTACATTCTTTTCCACAATCAAAACATCTTCCCATTCCACCATGACATTCAATTATGTGATTTTCCCCCAAATTATCTTTATATAGAAAACTGAATCTTCTTTTCTCCATTGACAAAAATACCTTACATCTCAATAAAGTGAAACGTTATCTTATTTTCTAAGTCTAATAGTTGGATGTGGTGAAATTTGTTAGTCTTGATCTAGGATAACTAATTTAATATAATCCAAATATGCTTTACTATTGAAATCATTCCATTTGGATTCTCATCAATAATTTTTCCGTCATTTCAATGTTATTCAAGTTCCTTCTAGTTCCCAACATTTACAAAATACAAAAATCAAAGTGTGAGAAACACTAGTCAATTTGGACATCTATATAATGATAAAAAATACCATAATGGATGTATAAATTATAATAAATTATTTTCATTCTATGAAACATCATTTTTATCAACGGAAAATTATAGTTATATTACATTTAAATCCACCATGATGGTACATAAAGAGTTTCTGAATCTTTAAACCATATCCTCATAGAGTGCTATCAAAACATTTACTGCATGGCGTGTTGATATACACCTTATGACAATTGAGTCTAGCTCAATGCACCCTTTTCATATTTATTACACATATATACCTCTATTCCCAATCAACATACACATGTATTGACTAGATATGGCAGTAAATTCATGGAAATAACATGCTCTACCAGTTACCAAAATTCCATGACATTTTCCAATACACTAACTCATCCTCAAACATATACCTAGAGATGTCCATATACACAACCTTTTAAATATCAAAAGATATTTCCCTGATTTTTTCTAAAATTAGTTTCCCGAGGATAACTAAAATATTCAACTAAAACCAACCATAATTACCCACAGTTTTTATACATGAACATTACGTAAGTTTAGTTTAATATTTTCTACATTATATAAAAACATGTATGCGGACATTAATATTCTAGTTCCATTTGAAACATGGTACACAATATTATTATTATATTAAAAATCATCAATATCCCCTATAAAGATGTATCCAAATATTAATAATACATTAAACCATTATTCAAAACCCATGGAAAGGAAAAATACAAAAGGGTGAGGATAGATGCACAATATAGATAAATAATGTAAATGTATAATCATTACCTAGTCATAAGGGCATGAGGACCTTAAAATAATATTTTAAAACATACCCTGTATATCAAAGGTCAAAATCTTGAGTCCAGGAATAATGATTAGGAGTTCATAAGACATGAATCATAATATAATATAATAAAATGATCTATAAGACCAAACAATTGAAATAAGAAATGGAATTATTACACATAATTATGTATATAAAATAAATTCCTTTGTAGTTGAGCATGATACTCCATAATTTAATGAGAACTCTATGGGTGGGTACAACTATTGCGTGGGACATATGACAATCTCTAGTTGAAGCCATTTCCTCAAAGTGGAGTGGGATCACTCCCTAAAACATAATAGTAGTTATATTTAAATCATAATAACATCATATTGGAAAAATTAAATTATAGAACCATGTTCACCACATGTTATAGTCATATCTAACATAATAGTGTTTAGACCCGATTCCTTTCCTCTCATAGTTAATTGTGTATACTCCCCAATCTGATCTTATATATCATAAGATATTTAAACAGTTACCCAATATATTTAAGGGAGATACAGATCCCACTTGTACATGGTTATAATATAACCAATATTCTTGGTTATTACTTACCTGTCACTATCATCAATGGTTATAATGAATCCACATTCACAAAATAAAAATAATTAATATATTTATACAAAGTTCATAAATGATTCCCCATATCATAACCCATGAATGTATATGTATTTAAAAAATATTACTTGTATCATAACTTATAGAATAGAAACATGTTCTATAATCATCACATATAACTCATAGAGAAAGAAGTCAATTTCATTAGTATCTTATCTTAGTATAATTCATATATCATAAATGGGTTTTATAAACATAATTTCAACAACAAAAAATAATCAATTCATAAAAGGAATAAGAATTGAATCCTTCGATCAAATCCTTAGTAAGGAATATGTACAATCAATTGGTGTAATATTTTGTGGAAAATTATTTTCATCAATCTTTTAAAACATTTTTGTAAGAATTTAAAAATTTATGGAAATTAATATTTTAATTATAAAACAATTTTGAAAATTTATTTATTTTAAAACAACTTGGAATTCATATAAAGGGTGCTATAAAATTTTTGTTAAACAAAGTCTTAAGGAGAATAAAATTTCACATTAAAAAAAAGTTAAAAAATAAAATATTTTTTAAATATTATTAATTTTGTATAAAATTGAAATCAAATTAATTAATTTTCAAGGAAAATTATTTTTATCATGATGAGATTTTTTTGTTCCATACATGTTAAAACAAATATTACCCCCACAATTTTTTTAAAGTACAAACATGCATTATGTTTGAAAAAAATACAGATTCCACTTAAATGTTTTCCTAAAAAGTGAAGAATTTGTGAAAATTTATTTTATAAATTATATGACTATTCCTAAAAACAATATTTTATTGAAATTATAGAAAACATGGTTTTTTTAATAAACAATGTTTTTTGGAAAAGACACAAACAATGATGATTTTTTCAAAAAAAATATTTTACTAATATCTTAGTAAAAAATGAAGTCAAAACATTTATTCTCATTACATAACTAGAGGGTAATAATTATAATGAGTTTATTCAAGGATATATCTTAGTATCTCATCATTTTAATCATAATCATAACTAAACTTGATAAGCGATGAGTTTGTAGTATAAATATTTTACCACTTAGGTTCCATTGAATAGTAAGAACCAAGAAGGAATTATAAAAAATTAATCTTAAAATATCTTTTAAATTAATAATTTCATGATTTTAAATTTTAATCAGTGTGTATATACACCTTGTAAATTAATATATATTGAAAATATAATTTATGTCTCAAAGCTGGAAAATTGAAACCTAAATCCCGTACCAATTTGTTAACTTTAAAATTATATATCCCTTGAAAGGGAGATACTCAAATTTATTTGTAAACAAAAATAATATTTATAATAATAATTATTATATATATTGGTGGTATATATAAAACCAAATTAACTTAAATAGTTAACAATATTACCTCTTCACTAGTGCAAGAAACATTTTTTATGTCGATTATTTTTTATTTATTACATCAGTTTTCAGTTGATGTTATTAAAGGAGACATTATAAATATTGTTTTTTTAAGGTGGGTTTTTTTAAAACTGATGTAAAACTCATAAATAAGAATAATTTTCACATCAATTCTTAAATAACCAATTTAAAAAACCCTTCGAATGATTGATTTATCACATCAATTATTTAATAACAGACATGGTATATAGTTTATTACATTGGTTATTTAATAACCTACGTGGTATATTGTTTATGATTTCAGTTATTACATAATCAACGTAATAAATCTCACCTCAGAATGGGTTTTCTCATTAGTTAAACAATGACTAAAGTGAAAAATTAGATACAACATATGTTATGTAATAATGGATGTAATAAATGATACCTAGGCATTTAATATGTCAATAATATTATAATCGATGTGAAAATACATTCCCCAGGTATTTATTACATCAGCTATAAAATAAATGACATAAAAACCATTTTTTAAAAAAATAAGGAAATAATTACTATGCTCTACCAAATTAAACCTGAAATAAGGATAGAATAGACTAAAAGAAAACCAAAACCAGACCAAAATATATACAAGAAAAATGTCAGAACTAGACCAGAATAAGAACCGAAGATAAATTTAACATTCACATATATAACATTAAAAACATACAATGTCAACTAAAAAACTAAATCCCACCAAAATAACTACCAAATAAAAATTTATAATTATAATTATAATATTAAAAAATAAATTTTACACTATAAAAAAACTAAAATCCAATCAAACCATTAAAATAATTAGGTCATTACACCTGTATGTGTTTAACCTCTTGAGCACTATATGGATAAGGGTCATCAGATAGGTAAAAATTAAATGGAATGTAGTTAACATGTATATTGAGTAAATCAAATTAAATATTTTGAAAATTTTTATAAGGGAATCTAACCTAGTCAAGGTTTATTATTGTTATAGTTTTAATTTTTTTCATACATAAATCTTAACATATAAAATATGCATTTGATAATGCCCTGTTGTTCATGAAAATTCTGTTTAAATGAGTGTCAATTCAAAATATTAGTTTTATGTAATACATTGAAATGTACAAATTGTAAATGGATATTTAACTTTACTTTTATATATTTGATCGTGGAACTCTTTTTCATTGTTTTTTTGAAATTATGACCATCCCCTATTAGAAAATAATATGAATGGAAGAAATTTAAAAATAATTATAATATAACCAACTATTAATAAATTGAAACATAACTTTCCAATATATTCTTAAAACTTCCTCGTACATCACCATAAACAGAGCATATCTAACAAAGTGTTCCTATCTTAGAAAAAGACACCTAACATCCAATGATCACTGATATAAAAAACAATTTAAGGTTATTGGTTTTTTATGTTAAAATATAAACAACCCTTTGTCAGATATATGTTTCATACCTCTCCCAAAAAGGAATCATCCAACACTGTGTGATTATATTATGTTAAAATTATTCACTATTATAAAGTGTTCTTTGTTCCTCATCGAATGCATGTGCTTTTGGGGAAATCTTATGTGGGTCCATGAAACTATATACATCTCTCTGCTCATTCTTATCACACATGTTATAAATATACCAAATACAAAACAAACATAAGTATACATTTTTAATAAATATAATGTAGGGAAATGTGTCCAGACTTACATATAAAAAATTCGCACCACATTGATGCCCAACTCGTCTCTAGTAACAAGCTCCATGATATAAGTTTTCATAATCCCCTCATTTATTACACGTCTACAAACATAATCTTCCATTGGAAATGAATAATGAATTACAAAAAAAATTTGAATATATTGACAATATTTCAAGTCTACTAGAATTTTAATATGATGTTATACCTATTTTTATTTGTTATTGTCTATACATTATTTCTCTACCTTTAAAGTATTCCCATAAATAAATAGAAAAATATATTAGTTTCCAAATGTTAAAAAAACTTTAATAAAAAATAAAATAATATATATAACATACATACCTCAATGGTAATGAGTCACAGAAGTCTAGATAGATAAATTGAAAAGTGGATGATACTTTGTCCAACTAGTGTCACCTCATCTATAAGTAATGTTACTCGATCTGATCTATCTATAATTTCATGTAAAATGAACCTATGATTCTCAACCACTAACTTTAGATGGTGAACTATATCTCCTATACAATATACCAGCCCATAAGTAGTTATATGATGTTTAGTATCATCAACATATAACTCAAAATAAGAAATAAGTTGTGGAGGAGAAGTAGGATAAAAAATGGGGTCTGTATGGTGATGTGGAAAATAAATAATGGGGTCCGCTGGTGGGGGAGTGGGAGCTACTGGCGGAGGTGGAGGATGAATAATGGGGTCTGTAGGGGGAGGTAGAGGAGTGTAAGCTACAGTTTGAAATTGTCTTTGTATATCCATAATCATAGATTGTACCGATGCTCTAATCTTTTCCTTTATCGCCACATTAATATAATCAACTTCAGCCTCAAATTATTCTTTTTATATAAACATTTTCAATGGAAGAAGTTGAAGAATGTGGAAACCATATTCTACCGACACACCCATCGGGTATCCTTGTACATGACCTGGGTTTTTGGGCTTTCCAAATGTTGTATATAATTTATCTTTCCTCAAAGTGGCTGTAAATACCCCTTATGTGATTTTCTCCTCAAGAGCATCCTGTATTAATTAATTAATTATTTCTTTAATGATTCAAAGTATATAAAGAATATAATTAACTTAAATAATGATAAAATATATATTACAATCCTACCAGCTATGATTTTGGATTCTTTCGAAAGATATTTCTCCTTTTATCCATCTGATATGTCTTCCATTTTTCATGTCTAGATGGACTGGATGTAGGGGAAACCTCTCTAGAGCTTGAAGACTCAGCTCTATGTTTTGTAATTTTTTCTTCAATCATTTGTTCCTCCAATAAACTATACCCTCCTTGAGAAAACTATGAGGGCATAAATTTTTATATTGGATAGCTTGAAGATATGTCCTTATTTTTTTAAAATTTGGAATAATAAATCATTAATTGAACATTAATAAGATCATTTATATAAGAAGTCTTAATAAATTTACATTACCCTTACTGAAAATGATTCTTTTCTTCTACTTTCAACAAAATTTTTACATGTGCATCCATATATGATAGGATATATATGACATGGACTATCTTTCTTCATATGACCAAAAATGAAATTAGAAGTGAGGGTTGATTTGAAATCCCTCCATATCCTAGGTGTCATCGATAAACATTTCCTCCTAACTCATCCAGTGTTTGGAATATGAAATGTAATCTACTAAAGAATAGGTAAAATATATTGTACTATAAAAATTTAAATATTAGTCAAATAAAAGAAAAATATCATTCCGAAATTGTTTCCTATAACTGCGATATTATAACTTCATACACACTTTACCAATCATCACACAAAATTATTACTTTGATTTTACACTGAGTTGATACAACACTCTTAATTTTTTTTTGCATTTGGACCACTAGGAGTATCATTCTCATTAAACTCAATGAGTATCCTTTGGTCCTGGCTACAGGTAAGTGATAATTTTGGTAAACGTGTGCATCTATGTTTACTAACTCTTAAACTCTTCTTTGTCATTATGGGAGAACATGAGTTAGATTGGGGAACATCAAGAGGATCTTTTGATTGTTCCTCTCCAGAGGTATGATCATGATGAATATCTACAAAATCATTTGGTTGATCAATTGATCGATCTATCATTATCCTTAAAATCAAAAAAATCAAACATTAGATCACAAATAAAAAAATTCAAATATTACAATTCTAATTTTAACCAAAAATGAAAAATTATACTATGTTACATAATAGTTAACAGGGTAAATATGGTAAGCATGTTAAAAAATAGTAATTATGGTAATTATGGTAAACATGGTAGTGTAATTTTCAATCAGCCAAATAAATAAATATATAAGTTATGTAAATGTAATCTATGGTAAAATATAGTAAACATGGTAAAAATTATAATGTAATTGTCATTCAGCAATATCCATAAATATAGAAGTTATGTATTGGTAAACCTGATAAAGTAAACTAAACAAAATAAAAATAAACAAACATTTCTACTAATTTTTTTTAGTACATGTTTTAATAAAGAAATAATTACAATATCTAATAGTTAATGAAATTAAGAAATGTAAAAAAAATAAACATATGTTACCTGAAATATTTGTAATGTACAAATGGATTGTTTTGCCAAAATTCCTTCATCATGATCATTATTTATGGAACAAACCATGTATTCAACAAGATCATAGTTATTTTATGTTATTCTTCCCATGGTAGTAAGGATCTTGCCTAAATTAGCATCTTTATCATGTTGATCCTCACCAACAAATTTTTTTCCCTTGTAAAAAAATATACAACTGCATATCTAATTGATCAACAACATAGAATATCCATTTTACATGTGTTTCCATTATAAAATAACTTGTGGTGTCTTAAAATTTATTCAGATTAATAACTATCATTCCAAATTCATCGTGTATGACACTGTTGTTACCAATAAACCATTTTTATTTAAAAGTAGGATCGTTAATTTAATTATAACAAACTATTATATTTCATCAATGACTCCATAGTATGCTCTTGATGCTGAAATTGGGGTTTTGTCTTTAGAACTCGAAAAATGCATTGCTTTTTTAAACACCAATACACCACTATTTTGAACTACACTTCTATTTTACTGAGATTTCCTATGAAATGAATAGTTTCTAAGGTCATACCTGGACCATGTTATCACATCATACATAGACCACCCACTAACTATCTCAGTTACTCTGATACATGTGATCAACCAAGCAAGGTCTTTTAAAACCATGGAAAAAAATGTTTTGTTTTGCTCATCCAAATAAAAATTTCATTCTTATTTAGATGATATTGTTTTAACTCATTAATATACAATGTGATATACAGTTGAGCATTAACTATGTTATTCATGATGTAAAATTTTACCTTCTTCATCTGTTTAGCTGATAATGATTTGACTTTCAAGCCACAAATCCCCTTTCCCTTATTTTTAACTCATTCATGGTGTGATTAATGAAAACCTATGTGCTCCTCCATATCCATTTATCTCATACAAAACTCTGCAACCTCTTCATAAATATATTTTTCAATAATGTAGGGTTTAGATAAAAATGTATTCTTAACATACCCCTTCAATATTTTCATATACCTTTCCAAAGGATACATCCAACAAAGATATAAAGGTCCATAACGGTTTATTTCTCAAACCAGATGAACCATTAAATGCACCATTATATCAAAACAATATGGAGGAAAATACATTTACCATTGAGAAAGTATATAAATATCATTATTTTATAAAATGTTCAATGCATTAACATAAATCATCTTATTACAAGTTGAATTTAAAAAATAACAAACTGTCATTATAGTCATTATAACATGGATGGAAAATATTCCACGCAATGCAACTGGTAGAATTTGTTGCATCATGATGTGTCAATCATGATATTTCATACCTATAAACTTCAAATCCTTCGAAGAGACAAAATATTTTACATTTTAAGAATATCCTTCAGACACTTTGATATCATGAATACACTGAAAAAAGTTAAATTTCTCCCTCATTGCTAATTTATGAAAATCCGAGGGAAAAATGTTCATCTTCCATTAGATGTGGGAAGTAACTCCAAACATATTCTCATTTATAGTAAGTATAATCTTTCATTCAACCCATATATAGTCTTTCCTTTAATATCTAAAAAATTTTCCAATCAAATTGTCCCAGATATTCTTCTCTACGAGCATGAAATCAATATTTTATTTCACATCATGATATCTCTAATATGTTATCTCAAACAATGTTGACCTTTTATTCCAAATATTTGTATCATGAACATATGTATGTGTCTTTCCCAATCTCACATCATGGTTTCGAACCTTTTCAAAAAACACATCATGGGATAAAGATTTTGGAGAAATATCAAATTCTTATGAGACAGTTAATTCTATTTTTTTCTTCTATATGACTGATCCATAGGCAAAACCTTTCGGTGATCCATGTAAACTATTACCCTCCCATGATGCAATTTAAAATATTATGTATGTTGTTCAAAAATTGGACATTCCTTATTCCCCTTAACACAATATCTAGACAAATTTCCATACACTGGGAAATCATTTATAGTGAACATAAGCACTGAATGTAGTGGAAAATATTCAATTTTATGTGAATAATAATCCCTAATACCATCCTCCCATACAATTTTCAAATCATCAATCAATGTTGAAAAGAAAACAACAATATCATTTCTAGGTTTCTTCAAACTATAGATCATTATAATCAATATGACATATTTGAGCTTCATTCAAAATTTATGATAGAAGCTCTAAATTAACAATAAAACAGTCCATGAACTACGTGTTCTATTGAGGGTTCGGTATGGATTCATTTCATCTATGCATAACCCAAGTCTGATATTTATAATTTCATTTCTGAATAATTGATATTAATAATTGATTTTTTTCCATTGTAGACAATCATCTGGAGAACATCTTTTTTCATTACATATCTTCTCATTAGCATGACATCTTGAACTTTTTACATTCTGTGAATTAGGAAATAAATTTTTCAAATGATGAATTATAGGAAGATAACAAAATAACTTGATAGGGATCTCTGTAATATCTACATCAGCATATGATTTTTCTTTCAACTTATACAGTGATGTCCAAAATTTTGGAAACTCTGAAAGAAAATTATATTCCTTCCTATAATTTATACAATCATTCAGAAAGGCATGTATTTTATCATATCCCAATCCCATCGGGAATTATATTTTCTTGGCCTTATAATGTAAATCTGGAAGATCATTGTCTTTTGAAAGAATGTCTTTCAAAAACTGTATCAGCTCTGTAAAAATTATATCACTCCATCCATGTTTCACCTTTAGGTTAATCAATATTAACATGGCAGAAAAAACCATAAAATTTGAACAACTATGATATAATGTTTTTTCAACATCACCATATTGACACGCAACAGTCAGTTCTATCTCAATTTGTTCCCCAATAATATCATGAATCATATCTTCGAGTCCATCAGAATTACCATCTTGAAAATCGCCATCATCAGTAGATCTGAAATTTTTTCCAGTTTCACAATACCAAATCCCAGGGCTATAACTCAGATTAAAACAATGAAAAATCATTTGATCTTTGATCTCTCTACTTTTCAATGTCTTCATATTCAAAAATTTCAGGCATGGATAAAAAAAATATTTGTTTCTTAGAACATTTTTTTAGAAAATACCAAAATGGATTCAACACCTTCCTCATATTCAATACTTATTCGATGTGTCGTAATCCAACATTGACTTATTTTTACCTATAACAAGTATCAAAACTATAAATCTTATTAAAATTAGCGAATTTTATATTTATATGAAAAATATAATAATTTGAATGTAAATTTTTTTGAAACATAAAACAAATATATGTGTATTTAAGGAAGATATGCATGAAAATAATTTTAAAATGATAATATAGTTAGATATAACATTTTTATATTTATATGAATATCATTTTAGGATTACATATCCCTCTCGTATGGATCATGATATAGTAGTATAAACTCATCTTGGATCCTTTCTTCTTAAGGTAAACAAAGAATACATCCTGGTGGAATTGGATATCAAATTCATCCTTCCGTAAACATGAAATTTGAAGTATAAACAATAAAATATGTATACATTCACTACTGAAAATTAATCCTATCCCAATGGTTTCAAAAACTGTTGGCATGATGGTCATTGCAAAATCCATAAACCAACGGTTCTACAGGAACCATTGGTATAGACTATTAGAAGTTAATATATGCCAATAGTTTCAATGAAACCATTGGTATACATGATTTCCAACATATAATCTATTCCAACTGTTTAATGGAAATCGTTGGGATATATCTATACCAATGGTTCAAGAACTATTAGAATACACCCTATAGTATATAATCTATTGCAATGTGAGGTGGGGGCTGTCCAAGGGGCGGGGGTTGTCCAAGGAGGTAGGGGGTGTCAATGGGGTAGGGGGTGTCTAGGGGTGGGGTGTCTAGGGGTGGGGGGTCTATCCAAGGGGTTCGGGGCTGTCTTGGGGGTGGGAGATGTCCAAGGGGGTGGGGTGGTGTCTAGGGGGTGAGGGGGTTGTCCAAGGGGGTAGGAGGTTTCCTGGGGTGGGGGATGTCTTGGGGGTTGGGGGGATCTCCCTAGGGGGTGGGGGTGGGGGCTGTACAGGGGGTGGAGGGGTGTCTAGGGGGAGGGTGGTGTCGAAAGGGTTGGGGCTGTCAAAGGGTGTGGGGGTTTCCAGGGGGTGGGTGTGGTGTGCAGGGCTGAGGAGGATGTCCAAGGGGTGGAGGCTTTCCAAGGGTGTGGGGGTGTCCAGGGGGTGGCCAAGGTGGTGGGGGTGGTGTCCTGGTGGGTTAGGGTTCTATCCAATGGGGTAGGGGTTGTCTAGTGAGGTGGAGGTGTCTGGGGGTGGGTGGTTGTCCAGGGGGTCAGGGGGGGGGGGGGGGGTTGTCCATGTTGGTGGGGGGTGTCTCGGGGGTGGGGCTGTGTGTGGGGGCAGAGGGGTGTCCAGGGGTGGGGGTGTCCAGGGGGTGGGGGGATATCCAAGGGGGCTGTCCAAGGTGGGGGGGGGGGATTTCCAAGTGTTTGGGGTTGTCCATTGGGTGTATAAGGGGTGGGGTGGTGTCTAGGGGGTGGGGGTATCCATGGGGTGAGGGTTTGTCCAATGGGGTAGAGGGTGACCAAGGGGAGGGGGCTTATACAAGGCTGTAGGGGTGTCTAGGGGGTGAGGGTGTCCAGGGGTGGGGGTTGTCTAGGGGTGGAGGGTGTTATGATTCTAGGGGTGTCTAGGGGGGGCTCTCCAGTGGGTGGGGTGTCTAGGGTTGGGGGTGTCCAGGGGGTGGGGGTGGGGTGTCCAGGGGTGGGGGTTTCCACGGGGTTGGGGTTGGTTGTCCTGGGGTGGGGGTATCCAGGTGGTGGGGGGATGTCCATGGGGTTGAGGGGGGTAGCCCAAAGGTGTTATGGGTTTTCCAAGGGGGGTAGGGGTTTCTGGTGGGGTCGGGGTGTCGGGAGGTGGGGGGTGTCTAGGGGATGGGGGCAGTCTATTGGGGTGGGGGATGTCAAAGGGGGTGGGGGTTTTCAAGGGGTGTCCAGGGGCTATGGGATATCCATGGGGTGTGGGGGATGTCCATAGGGTAATATTGTGTCCAGGGGGTGAGGGGGTTATCCGAGGGGTTGGGGTGTCTTGGGGGTGGGGGTGTCCAGGGTTGGGCGATGTCCAGGTGGTTGGGGGGGGCAATCAATGGGGGGGGTCCAGTGGGTGGGGTTGTCTAGGGGGTGGGTGTGTCCAGGTTGGTGGTGGGGTTGTTTAAGAGGGTGGGGGCTGTATAAGAGGCTGTGTGTGTCCAAGGGATGTCGAAGGAGGTGGGGTGGTGTTCAGCGGGGTGAGGGGATATCCAAGGGGTTTGGGGGTGTCTAGGGGTGGGGGATGTCCAAAGGGGGTAGGGGTGTCCAGGGGGTGGGGGTCTTTCCAGGGGGTTGGGGGGCTTTCTAAGGGGTGGGGGTGTCCATGGGGTGTATGGGGCTGTTTAGGTGGTGGGGGATATCCATGGGGGAAGGGGGTCCAGGGGGTGGGGTATCAAGGGGGTTTGGGGGAGGGATGTCTAGAGGGTGGGGGCTGTCTAAGGGGTGGAGGTGTCCATGGGGCCAGGGGTGTCCAAGGGGGGTGCGGGGCCTGTGTCCAACAAGAATTATTTTTATATAGAATTGTAGAGTATGTTTGTTTAGATTCAAACAATAAATAAAGAGGTTTATCATATAATGAAAAACATATTGAATATAAAATGAATTTTAATTTGAATATATTAAAAAATTATGAATTATAGAATGATACAATCATAGATAGTAAAAAATTTATTGAATAACTTCCTTGGTTGTATGGTTATAGTTAAGAACTAGCATGACAATGATTTCATGGTAGCAGACACATTAAAGTACATGTATAGACACATGATAGAAGATACATGGAAGAGAAAAAAATATTAGAACATGAATGATATCACTCTTATAGTTTATTTTACCAGAAAGTAACATACCATGGTATAAAATAACACTATGACACTTACTATGATTACAAGATCAATTATAGAAAAATAATATCTCAAAACATAAATTTAGTGCATCATGAAAAATAATGAATGAAACTAAGGTGTTTGGGGGCATACTTGAGTGTTTTGAGTTGACCAGATTGATCTGGTGATAATAAATATGATAAATGATATTGTAAAAATGAATTTTGAGGGCACGATTTACAATAATCTGTTATAGGTTTTCTGTGTGAGAGATGAGAGTCGCAGGTCTCCCGATCGAAGAAAATTGATTGAAAGAATATAGGGGGAAATAAATCATTTAAAAGATTTATCACATCAGTTATTTAATAATCGATTGGATTAATTGTTTTTTAAATTTATCACATCGGTTATATAGTAACCGATGAAGAAAAGCCTTTATCACGTCAGTTATATTATAATTGACATGACAAATAGCGATTAATCATATAGGTTATAATATAATCGATGTGAAAAAATTCATAGAGTGGATTTATAATGTCAGTTATTTTATAACTAATGTGATAAAGCACCGAGATTGAATACTTTAGGTCAGTTATGAAATAAATGACGTTATAAATCAAATGGGAGTATTTTTGTCATCAGTTATAAAATAACCGATGTTATAAATCGATTCTCCATGATATATCACATAATTTATAAAATAAATGACATGATAAACTAGTTTTTACAACATTTTTCTTAGATTATATATATAAAAATAATAATAAGCACTAATGTGGTAAATATTTTTTCACTAGTGTTGTCTCATCAAAATAAATGAATTTAGACATAAATCCCTTACCTTATATATTGAAATCTTCTATACAAGTTAAAAACTCATGTATAATAAATATATTCTTATTATACATATATTAACAAATAATAAATATTTATATAATATTATAAATAATTTAATTTTGAGATTTTATAATATTTTTATTAACAACTTCATGTTAAATTCTTATTTCATTCGCTAACCAACTTATTTCTCATGTATGGCTTCACTTATTGTTTTGGTACTATAAATTAAAATATTGTTTCATCAACTATAGTATTTAAAAAATAGATATAAATTAATTATATATAAATTATATATTAATGTACTGTAATCTATAAAAATTAGTGATATTAAATGGAATAAATCATTTTTGGAGATAGTACTCTATATGTATGCATAAATGATTTTTCCATTTTTCCGGTAAAATTACAATAAACAATGTAAATTATATATATAATAACATTATAAAATAATGTTTATGTCATCTAAATCACATATTATTATTAAACATATCCTTAATATATGCTATATAAATCATGAAGGAATCACATCACCTCACAAGGAGGTATTATAGTGTACTCACGATCAAAGTTGTCATATTCCCCAAAAATAGTAAATATTATGATATGTGTGATATAATGCTTATAGAATCATAATAAAATTTTAAATTTCAAATATGTCATTTATAAATAATAAAATAATCATTATTTCCAATAATGAGACAAGGTATTTGAAAATGTAACGACATAGATTCCTGATGCGGTAGTATAATGTACACTCAAACAATGAATTTGTAACTAATTTGATCGAAGTGGGGATGTTTTTTGGTCATTACCTTGACATAAAATAATATAATTAATTATATCATATTCATAAAATTATATAATAATGTTGTAAAAATAATTTAATAATGTGATGAAAGAAATAAAATAAACAGGTTCATTGAAGAAAATTACCTCTTATTCTCGTATTCTCCTTAGGTAAGCGGTAAAGCCTACCGAGGATTGGTGTTTGAAAAATGGATTCAATGATTATGGGAGGACTTTTGGAAATTCAATTATTAGAATATTGGGTCAATCATTGATTGAAGGAGTGAAGATGAGAGGATATTGGGTGGACTTCTATAATTAGGGGAGAGTTTATGGTTGGTATTTTTTAAAATAAATGAGTGATCCCACATTATTCATATGTTACTTGGGTAAAAAAGATCCATTAAGAAACATTTGAGGTGGAATGGAAGAAATATGGCATTAAAATTGTTTTTAAACTTTTTATATATTATTTTTAGCATTATATTTTTAGTTCTACACCCGGTAATCCTATTTTAATCTTATCCATCATAATTAATTTTAGTTCATTACCTACTAATTTTAGATTGTAATTATGTAAACCTTATTAGATAATGTATTTTATTACGATTGAAAAAATAGAATCAATTCATAAAACTTAGATTCACTACTAGAAATTGAATCTTTCCCCCAAACATATATACCCACGTTTAGAGAAACTGATGTTATAGATATTCTTCCTAATGATATACCAATGGTTTGAAAATATTATTGCTATAGGTTGAGTTATACCTATAGTTTTTAAAAAACCATATGAATAGGTCCTTAAAAATTGGGCTTCTCCTTGGGGTCCTCATGCCCATCCAAATTGATGCCCTAATCTCCCCTCCGCTTATACAAGCCTTTTTTTCCCCTCCCCTCCTCAGGTGATGCTTCCCCCTTCTTTCATATTTTTGTCCCACATTTATGGAACTTTTTAATTGTAATTTTGGAGAGGTAATCTCTCCTTCCCTACTATTATTTCATCTACCCTCACACAAGTTATGTCTGATTTACTTCTCCAACATTCTATTATAATTAAATGTTTTTTTACTCTGATCATCATCAATAGTATATTAGTGAGTTATGAATCCATAAACTCTTTTCCTGCAATTATTTTCATTTTTTCTATCTATGTGATTCGAATGGAGTATGTTTGAATCACTTATTTAATAATTTTTTAAAGATAATGATTTACAATGATCAGATATAGTCTCCTAAATTTCTGAAAGTAATGTTTTAATAATAATTTATTTATTTTGAAAACTAATATGTTAATTATTTTGAATTAAACAAAAAATTGTGTTTATTTTTGTTGAATGTTTTAGGGAATTATTTATCAAAATTTTATTTTTTATCATTAAACATGGATATTTTTTATTGATTTTTCAAACTCAAAAGGGTAAAATTATATGATGATGTACATGATTATATTATTATATGTTAATTAGGAATATTTATTTATCTATGAATCATGGCTCATTAGGAATTATCTATTTTATTTATTGTACCTGTAAATCATATTTCATAAAATTTCATTGTTATGAATTAGATATGAAAGAATGAAAAAATAATATTTCAAATGATAAAATATTCTTATTTAAAATGTTTAAAATTTTAATAAATATTATTATGTGAAATTATTTATAGACACCTTTGGTAATACTCTTGAAATAAGTATAAAATTTCGAACGGAAATATTGTTTGATCATATTAATATTATGAAACATGGTTTCAATTTATAAATTATTACATAATAATTTATTACTTTATGAAAACATTGATATTATAAACCTTATTTTCACCAATTTGAACTAACTATTACTGAGATATTAATTATTTTCTAATAATGCTTCCTTAGTTCATTAATAACCTATTCAGTAGCTATGAATTTATTTTAACTAATCATTAAATGAATTAAACCCCAATGAACCACACTTTACCTCAATTATTATGATTCATAAATAGTGAAGTAATGGATGGGTTTCATGAAGTTTGATGGAATGGATTAATTATTTAGTCGTGATAGATCATCCACAAATTAAATACTTCCAAAATTCAAATAGATCATCTTGTAAAATATAATTTCTTTGCGTTACAATAATATAAATAGTTTTAACCATAAATAAAATTATTCCATGAATAAATTTTATCCTAAATTATGTTTTCATATTAGAAGAACTCTATGTTTTAGAAATGCACATTTTTTGGTATAATTCCATAGTTGTTGTCAATTTAAATTATTACACCATTTTTTATTTAAATGATTTTTAATGGGATTTTTATGACATGCCTAGTTATTTTTTTGATGGATAGTTGTATTCTATAATGGCCTATTTCATCATGTATTATATTCAATTTAGTTTCTTATTAGTGTTATTTAATTTCTTATACACAATACTTTTAATTTTTCATTGAATTTCGATAACATTGTCATTATAGTTTACATTTTTTATAAGGCGATTATTTTTTCCCTATAATATAATATATTGAATCTGAATGTATCATACGAGTTGGGTGTCAATATTTTTTCAATGTAATTTGTATATTTTAGATTTTTCAAATAAAAATTCTTCTGAGAGAGGTTATATACAGTATACATGTGATAAATGTGTTTTAAGATCACATAAAACCTAATAAGAAGTTATCTACCATATATGAAAAGTTGGATTTTAAACAAACTATTATATTTGGAATCAAAATAGAGAATCAATAAAATATTATATAATTAATCAATTGAATAAAAGAAGTGGTATGGAGTGTTTGATATTTTATTAGTTTAAATTTGGGCATCATCCATTGAGAGATTATATGCTAGTGAAATATGGAAATGGTATCAATATAGATGAGAAAATTCTAGGGATAATGATATAGAGAGGGTTAAAAAATAATGGATGATTTCAGAACCCCTGTATATCAGGAATGCACTAAAATAAAAAAATAAGAATTTTTAAAGTTGTTATATCTTGTTAAATCCATGTAATGAATTTTTAATACCACCATTGATTATATTCATACATTTATGATGGGTATTATTCTAGATTGAGTAGATATTACATCAAATAATTATAAGTAATGGTTTAAATTTTGTTTATATTTTTTTCTACAAATAAAATCCATGTATCTTGAAATAATTGTAGTTTATTTTGTGAGGAAATATCTGACCTTAATGGCTATAATTATTGTGGTATAACTCAATGGAAGGAAAATGAATATTGAGCATCATCTCGTGTTCCAAAAAATGTCTTCTGAAACTTTTCATTAATTCCTTAGTTTCAAAATCTATTTAGTTTTGTAGAAATATCAGTTCTACGTGATATTATGATCTTGAGATAGTTAAAGATATTGACTAGTTTTTTCATCTTGCAGATGGATTTTAATGGAGGGAATTTGATGCAGAATATATGGATTTTGTAGCTTATTTACATAAGTTTTTATTGGGTTTTCTCCACCGATAGTTTTAATATATTTGGTTATATTCTTAATTCTCACCGAACATGACTAGTTTTAATTCATGTTTACAATATTCCTATAAGGATATGTATGAGAAGACTTTCACTACCATTATTATACAAATAGATGGATCTTCTAATCCTATCAATGATATATATTTCTTCTTAAAACCGTTAATATAAAATTTTATGTATCTTTGGGATATGGATGAGTGCACATTCGACTCTTCTTAAAAAAAATATATTTTTGAAGTGTGATTCCATCTATAGAAATAAATTATTTACGTGCTTATGAAATGATTCATGGTTTGAGATCAAATTGGTATACTATCATGTAATATTTATAGGAATAATACATGATCAAGGAGGATTAAATATCATCATAGTTTTAGTTTCATTGTGAAAAAAATTATTTTTTCCCATTGATTATCAATATAAGAATAATCAATTGAGGTTTCATAATACTATTGACCATAAATAGAGACCTCAGCATATTTTGTGAACAATTGTGATTAATGAATTGAATGATATATGTTATCTATTTGGAAATGGTATGATTAATTATAAAAATAGAAGAAATGTTGACACTAAATCTACTCACAATTGGAAAATGATAATTATATATATTTTTAGTTTCCCTATTAGTCTACCAAAATATTAAAAAAATTAGATTTAATGAACATTGATAAAAATATATGTGAAATGTTTCTATAAATAATTTAAATATCAAGGGGAATACCAAATATGTCTCTCGATCTCATCAACACATGTTGTATTATTTAAATCGACCAAAACTGCATCCCTTGTATATTGGTGAAAAACATGGAATATTCCTTGTGATTTTTATGTGATAAAAAATGTAGATAAATATCAATTTCTAGATGTTTGGGGGAATATCTAGTTTCATGATGGATATTGAAGTAACATATTTAAATGATTCCATAGAAAAGAGTTTAAACTAAAATATATAAAAACTCATGATTATCCAATCATTCTTCATGAATTGATAATAATTTCAATTAAAAAATTTCTATTATAAATATAAGGATAAAAATTATTTTCTTATTCTATTTTTTAGGGAACATTTTTCTAAAAAGTTATCTAAAAAATTCTTTATAAAAATGCAGCCATTGGTTACATTAATTTTGTTGATATGGAAAAAATATTTCATCCATCATTTTTACTTGCATGCTGCATTTCAAAGATTATCGTCAAACTTAAACACTTATTGGGGGACCCATTTATTTTTAGTGGATATTACCTACTGAAATAAATATGTAAAAAATAAAATATTATGTCCCAAATAATAATTAGATTTATGGTTCCATTGTGAGAGGTTATATGGATCCAGAATGTATTTATTTTTATCCAATGTATTTTTCTAATGTGACAACAAGAAATAACTATCCAATGAGAAATGAAGATGATTATAATAGAGAAACTGATCAGACATATCCATTTATTATCTAAAAAAGAGTAATTAAGGTGTCATATACATTGGCTACACTGATCCTTGACAATTGTGATATGGCACAAAATAGCGTCATGCTTTAATTTTGTTTGTTTGATGACTATATAAATTATATAATTTGAATATTTATTTTTATATCTCCTTATATGTCATTTCAAATATTCCATACACATTTACAATAATTTTAAACATTTAAAAAAATTATATATTAAGTCATAAATCATTACTTTTTAGGAATGGACTGATGGCCTAATGGACGATTTGTCGACTTTCTTAATGGCTTAATGGCATAACAACCAATTTTATAAATGGCATGTTTGGCCAATATTCCTATTTGGCATAAATGAAACAATTTCCCTAAATTATCCCAAATATATTAATTTAACAAAATTATATAAGTAAATTTCCTAATTGGCCTATCAAGACTAATTTGCCTCAATTGGCATAAATAGTCTAATTGGCCTAAATGCAACAATTAGCCTAATTGGCATAATAGCCTAAATGGATATTTGGACTAATGTCATAATGGACTAATAGTTCAATTAGCCTAATGGATAAATTTTAAATTATCCTATTTTTTGAATGGTCTAATGCCCAAATGTCTTAATGTCTTAATGGACTATTGTCCTAATGGCCAAATGGAATAATGGATAATTAGCCTAACAACCTAATGGAAAATTGGATAATTTTTCTAATGACCTAATGGACTAATTGTCCAATTTTAGAAATGGGATAATGGAATAATGGCCAATTGGAATAATGTTCTAATGGCCAATTATCCAATAGGACTAATGACCCATTTAGCCAATTGGCTTAATTATAATAATGGCCTTATTGGCTTAAATGGATTAAATGGACTAACTGGTATCAATTATCATAAATGGCATAGATGGCCTAAATTCACTAAATAAATGGCCTAATTTGACTAATTGGTCTCAATTGTCATGAATGGACTCCTTGGTAGAAATGTACAAATTGGAATAAATGGCATAAATTTCCTAATTTGTCTAATTTTTATAATTTCCCAAATGGAAAATTGGTATGATTTTCTAATGTCCTAATTTAAAAATGTTCAATTAGACTAAATGCATAATGGTAATTGGAAAATTTGTCTAATGTCCAATTGAACTAATTGATTAATAGTTAAATTGGTGTGTTTTTCATCTGATTAATTTCCTAATGGAAAATTGGACTAATAGATAAATAGCCAATTTGGAAAATTTCTTAATATCATAATCATAAATTTGGCATGTCCTCCAATTGGCCTTAAAGACTAATGGCATATCAGAAAACAGTCTGATAGTTAAAATTGTTAATGTTCTAATGGCCTGTTAGACAGATTTTGAATGGGCCTAATTACATAATGGCCAATTTTCCTATTGACATAACGACCTATAGGAAAAATGGAATAGTTGGCGATGTGTACTATTTTCCTGATGGCTTTATGGACTAATGGCCAAATGGCCAAATGACATATTGTTCAATTGGAATAATAGCCCAGTGGACTCATTGGACAATTTTCCTTATGTCCTAATAGAAAATTGAATGAAATAACATATTTTCTCGTTTTAATGAATAATTGAAGTAATTTCTTAATGTTATAATAGCCCAACGACCTAATGAAACACTGACCTAATGTAATAATAAGAGAATTTTTAAATTGGACTAATGACCTAACGGAATAAAGCCCAATTTTTCTAATAGTCTAAAGGAAAATTTCCCTAATTGATAAGTTTACTATTTACCAATTGCCCAAATGGACTAATGACATAATGTAAAATTGGCATATTTAGCATAATTTCTAGTTATATAATTGTCCTAAAGGCCTAATGGACTAATTATCTAATCACATAATAAATAAAATGACTAATTGTCAATTGTCCTACTCGACTAATATCATATTGACATAATAAATTAATGGCCTTATGGAATAATGGAAATTGGAGTATTGGACTAATATTGTAATGGAATATCATGCAATTAGACTTCCCTAATAACCAAATGGCATAATGGAAAATTAACCAAATTGCCTATTTTCCAATTGGCATAATTGCATAATGAACTAATGAAAAATTAGAAAAATGGAATAAAGAATAATTTTAACATGTCCCAAAGGCCTAATTGCATAATGGCCTAATGGAATAATGGCTTAATAGTCAATTGGAATAATAGCCCTAAAGTCAATTTGGAAAACTATTGAATTTTCCCAGTGGGGTAATGAAGAACAAGACTAATGTCCTTACATGAAAATTTTCCAAATGGCTTAATGACCTAATGTCCAATTGTCCTAATGGAAAACTAGATAATTAAAGTATATACTAATATAATATTGGCCAATTAGACTAATGTCATAATAGACAATTGGAAAATTAGAGTAAGGGCCTAATGGCTTAATGGTTTATTGACCTTAATGGACTAAATGGTCTATATTACCTAATTGTCATAATTATCCTAATTATCCTTATTGGCCTAAGTGGTTTAACTGACTGAATTGGAATAAAAGGTATAATTTTTCTAAATGTCATAATTATACAAAATAGACCAAGTTCCCAATTATCCCAAATGGCCTAGTTGGTATAATTCAATTAAATTTTATTTAATGGCCTAATAGGAAGAAATGGACTAATTTGAAGAAATGGCGTGAATGGAATAATTGGAATAAATTGGAATAAATTTTACCAATAAATGGAATAATTGGAAAAAATTTCCTAATTACCCTAATAGGCATAAATTGAAAAATTAGAATATATAGAATAATTGTCCTTAATGAAATAACTATACTATTTGGACTAAATAAAATACATTTTCAATTAGGTAAATGCCAAATGACCAATTTTACAAATGGAAAAATTACTTAATTTAAAAATGGAAAAAAGGAAAAATATCCAAATAGCCAATTAAAAAAATTGAAAATTGGAAAATTGGCCAATTAGACAAATTGCTAATTTACCAAACTATGTAAGCTAAAAATGAATCAACTAACCACATAATAAAAATTTCCATGTGAATGAATTACTAAACCACATAACACATATGTAATTGGACCAAAATGAACATAAAATAGGAATCAATATCATAACCATTTTTATCATGATAATTACTATGTATTGTTTATGTTATGAAACTAGTATGGAATTAATAATTAGATTTATATTTATATTTTTCTTCAATTTATGGATTTTTTCAACAGCTAAAATTTTAATTAAATCTTGGTTTATCAAGGTGAAATTATCCAATAATGTATTATTATACTAATCCATGTCATTTTTATAAAGATACATTGGGAATCAAAGTCTGTGTGCCCATAGAAAAATTAATTTACTCATGTTGACAGAAAATGTCTCAAAGTGCAGTAAATGCACAAACAGAATGAAATATTGTATGTTATTTCTATTGAAATTTAATATATGTATATTTAATTCATAATTAGATATCATTTTTATATTTTAAATGGTTATCCCTAGAGTCCCTCAATTATAATTAATATGAAAAATTTAGGGCAAATGATCACATGAGTTAGTTATTAAGTGAGAAGAACTAGGGGGAGTCTGAAATTGACCCTGAAAAAACATTCTATCTAGTTTTTAATTTACTTGATTGGGTTTCTATCAAATCACTCAAACCTCCAAGCTATAAAATGCTCCTGAAAAAGTATCAAAGGATAAGAAAATAGATTTAAGGGAGCATTAATGATGTAAAATGATCATTGAACACCTTTTGAAATTTATTTTAGTCATAACTCATTCACTTCCATCATAGGCTTCTAATACATTTGATTCAGGTATCAAGTCCATGTTCCCTTTATATTATTCCTTGTGAGATTTCAATGATGGTCCAAGTAGGGTTCTTGTTAATAGTGGTTGTGGTGGTAATGATGATGATGTTTCTGATGATGGGGTTGGTTCTCCAGATGGTGTTGATGGGGATGAGGATGAAAATGTTGGTGATGGGGGAGATATTGATCCCCTCTATTTTTTAGTAAGCATTCAAAATAAACTAATTAAAATTCTTGGTTGTTTGGATGTATATATATATTATAGTATTTTCTAACGTTTTATAATTTTTACAAAAATTCAGTATACGATATAAGTATTTCATTGAATGTGTACAATGGTATGTATTTTATTTATAGGAAAATATTTACCCATAGTTTGACTAAAACTATTGGTATGATAAAATATCATAGTCTATAAGAATGGTTTCTGTAGAAACCATGGGTATAGCTCTATAGTGATATCTCAATATTCCAAGGATCATAAAACCATGGGTATAAGTTATACACATATTTTTATATGCTATACCCATGGTTATAAACCATGGATATATGATATATCTCTAGTATTGATTCATCTATTGAAAATTTTTAATTTCAAAATAATCTCTCATACATGATGAGAAATTATTTTTTAAAGAAAAAATATTCGAATGTTTATAAATTCTATTTTATCAAAATTAATTATGAATGTGATTAATATAACCAAAACTGTATTAATAGATTTATAATATAACTAATTTTACGTAAAAAAATTTTAAATTATAACTTAACTTTATACATTATTTAATTTAGAAGATTTTTTTAATGAAAATTATGTATTATTTAGTATTAATCATAAAAATAATCATTCTAGAAAAAATCACATAAATACACCCTAAGATAATTTTTGAATTCAAATTCCAAAAGACAGTTATCATATAAAATTGTAAATGATTAATTTTAAAATATGTTTGCCAAAGGTGAAGAACATTTTTTTCTCAAAATACATCTTTAAATGTGAAATTTGATTTATGGCATAGAAAAAATATAAGATAAATATTAAAATTTTGATTTAATATTTAATATATAAATTCCATTAAAATAATTTAATAATTATTATTTATTTAATTTATTAATGAGAAACAAGTTTTTCACAGAAACATAGTATTTGAAAAGAATATATCACATATTTTAAAATGGTTTTTATATTGATTTCTAATTTATTTGTCTGAACAGAATTCTTTAAATATAAATCCGTACACTATATATATATTAATTATTTACTTAATATTATTAATAACTATAATTCCAATATTTAGTTCGTAACGTTAAAATGAAATAATAATATTTTAGTAATATGGTAACTTTCATTTAAACCCATTGTTGTGTACAATGAAAGAAATGTTTAGTTTTTGATGTAACTATTGATAAAATTATTGTTACGTGTACCAAAAAATATAGAAAATAAAATAATTATTTGAAAAATGAAATTCAAAAAATCTCTGGGTGTTACACATCATCTTATAAATTTTCAAAATTCCAATTGGTAGAGATTTTTTCCATTTGAAAATATTACGACCACACTCCCTATATGAGAGTGTAAATCGATAATTCCATACACATCTAATTCTCTTCCAGTCCCACACATCATGGATGTTGGGTTTGATGGATTCCCCCACCACTTGGTCTCATGATAAATAAAAATGGCTCATGTACATCAAGATTCATGGGAGGTGCAGGTATTATATGTGATACTTATACCTTAGTTGTTTATGCCTTCTTAGCTACATTATGTTGACGTGACTCTCTCATGGTAGAGGCATGGGCCATTCTCAATGTTTTTGAGATCTAAAAAATGAGGTGTATTGAGAAATAAGATATTTAAATGGACTCTAAAATCATCCATGATTCCTTAAAATGTAAAATTTATAATCCTTGGATTAATAATTACCATATCTGGTAATGTAAGCACATAATCTCAGGCAGCAACCAGGTTCTACACACATTGTGAGAAGGGAACCACACATCGCATTGTCATACTTCTATGATTCCACATGACCACACTTTTTAATATTTTTTTGTATGGCATACCTTCTTAGTGAGTGTGTTAAAATCAGTTATTGGGATTACATTGGTTTTCATTAGATCAAAACCCCTCAAATTTGTACTTTATATATTCTATTATTTATCTTGATTAATAAGAAAACTATAGTTATTTTTGTTCCAATACAACCTCTAAATGGTATTCATATACTCTATGATATTTATCTCATTGAGATATATTTTTTATAACAAAACAACATTACACATATGTTTGTTTCATTTAAATTAGTTCCTTATTAAAAATACCTTCAAAAATTCCAGGTATTATTTTGATGGATAATTAATTTATTTATGTATTTCATTTACTAATATTATACCATGGATAAAATTATTAATCATAAAATATCAAAATATGAATTCCTTGATTCATGAATTTTAAAAAAAACATGAATTATTCTCAATTAATTCCAATAAATTATATTTTATTACCATATAAAAGTGAAATAATACACTAATAAATTTTCATTTTGATATATATATATATTGATAAAATCCATCATATTCAAAACATAACATCCTCTTATAATAATATAATTATGAAAAATAAGTTAATAGGGGCTTCATTAGATCATAGAGAACCATCTTGAACTTATAATATTTATTTAGAAATTAATCACTAGAAACCCCTCTTAATTCTAAATTTATAACTCATCTTTATGAAATAAATCCTATAATTCATACATGAAATTAATTAAAACAACCATAAATCACTTTTATCATTATTCTCAGAAAAAATTTAATTATTTATAACAATTTTATTGGAAAAAATGTTTAAACTACATAGATACATTAGTTATGGTATTATTTCATCATCATAAGTCTTTCATTATTTCAAAACCCAATTCCATATTTGTTTTTTTAATTGAAAACCCATTTTTTCTCAATTATGTTCTGATAAATAGGACTAAAATAAAATCTATACAGTAATTCTTCTTAATTTATTCAACATAATCATGTATTTACTTGAACAAATTCATATCGTTAAAGAAAACATTAAATAATATTTTCATTGAGTAAGGCTATAATGGTGTTTTTTGTAATGATACATTCTAATTGTTTATATCAAATCTATAAAATTAACTATGATATAATATTCATATATTTGAATTCTAATTATTATAATCATTGATGGTGGATATATATAATTACTATCCTCATAATATACATTTTATTAAAAAAATAATATCCCATTGTTATCTCATTAATTTACATATCACCTCATAACACATTTGTGTTATATTATGTGAAATTCAATAGATATCATGAAATCTATCACTTTTTAAAATAACATCAAATGAATATTTTTAATAGGAAACTATTTTTATATCATATACATTAACCCATTCTAATAATAACATATGTATTCGATCATAATTTCATTTTATTTTTAAGGTAACATATGTTTTTAGTGACATAATCATCTTGTTAAAATAAAAGAGAGTGATTAAATGTAACTAAATAATATTGAGTAAAATTATAAAGAGTATTACATTGAAATAATCAATAAATAATTGTGTATTCATAAGGGAAAACTACATAGACATGATTTTCTTATGATGGTTACTCCATACAAGATGACATTCAAAATAAATAGAATTGTTATGAATCAAATATACATTATCAACTGATGTGTAGAACAAATAGTTGTTACATACTGAATCACTATATATGAGAATAATTGGGTTCATATAGAGATTAAATAATATTGTGACTATAGGGATCTTACTAGTGGGAGTATTGTTTATTGTGAATAATGACCACTAGGAATTATAATGACTAATAAATGTGACATTGTAATAATATTAACATTATATTAATTCATATAAATGGTAATGTTGAGATATAATTTATTGAGGTGGGTGAAAAAATGTCTAAAACTAGTAGGATCATACCTTAAGAAGCCCATTTAGCATAGCATTAGATAAAGGTCCCCACACTAGGGTTCTCCTTTTTCCATATTCATGTAATTATCTAGTATGAAAGGATTGAGTGGAACCAACAACATAGAATGTTATTATTAGTTGCCATAACCACTATATAAATGACATATAAACCACCCCATGAATGTATGACCATCTCCCATATCACAATTATGGTATACAATAGTCTAATAAGGAGTTATGAATAAAGGTCGTAATCTGTATTAATGTATAATGTTTTTAGGAAATGAAATATTGGTAATTATGATCCAATTGCTCTTCTTTATCATTTTTAATTTTATGTATCACCCTTATATAAGTGATTAAATTCACCTACAAATAATATAAATATAATAATATGGTTATTTTAATAAATGGTTTAATAATTTTATTTTTTGGAATATATATATATATATGCCTAGTATACATTAAATTATATTTTCAAGACTAAATTAATTTTTATTTAATACAAATGAATAAATAATTATATTTATCCTCATATAAATAAGTTAAAAAAATTTAACAATCAAACTATTTTCTTCTAATAAATTGAAATTGGATTTTATAATATAAAATTTACCTTTATATAAATCATTATTTAATTTAAATAGATAACTTTATCATATTATTTATAATTTTTGGATAAAATGGGCTTATTTTCTTCATTAAACACACTGAAAATTGTGAATAATGATTTTCTCTAAAAATTTCTAGATTATAAAATTTTTGGGTGAAATTAAATATGTGGTATCAAAAATTGAAATATTAATTTTATAATAATGAAAAAAATTATATAATAGAAAAATTAATAAATATCTTGGTTATAAATTAGTTTTATCATTGAATTATTGTATTATAAAGTGATGAAATTTATTTTCAAAATATAAAAAGACTCTCTCCAAACCTAGAATGATTTTTTAAATGTTTAAAATAATATTTACAAATTCAAATAACCTTTACATAAATAATTATATTATTTATTTGAGTTTTTCTCATAAAATATTCCCATGCGAAAAACCTCACCACCATGGAAAACACTACTAGATAAGACAATGGAAACATGAATAGTATAATATTTTTGTTAACATATAATGAAGAATATATATATTTGTAAATTGATAGAAAATTTCTTCTTTAGCTTCCATTAATAACAACCAATTACCTCATGTGTCTCCAACACCTAGTCATTGATATTAAATATTCAATCACTTTATCACACTATGTCCTTCTACGGTGATTCCTTTGTTTTGAGGAGGTATTATCAATATTTGAAAATTCATTTTCAATATACGGGATTCTATTAACCTTTCGTCCTTCTTCATGAACTCACTTGTAATATGTGTTTTAACTATCAACTTATTATTTTATCTAGTATTTATAACTATTATTATACTATCAATTTTTTCCTTTTAATTATGGTATTTTATACACTATTATTTATAAAATTAAAAAATCAACATTTTATACATGTTGTGCTACTGAAATCATTCATTGTTTTGTTTAAAATGATTATGTATTTTGAATGCATAACCCTTTTTTCACTGAATTTTATTCTTATATATTTCATTATAATTAATTGATTAGGAATTTACATATATAAAAACCGAATTTCTTTTTAATTTCATTATTTTAATGATAATTCAATATCTTTATTAACATATAATGTTAATGAACATAACAAGAATATTATTCAATTTTTACTATGAGATTTTGAATAAATTAATTCTCATGAAAATAAATATATGTGGAACACATTATTTAATTATTAAATGCATTTATGCTAATATTGATATAAGGAATTTGATAATGAATAATACACATAGATAACACATTTTTGATACCTTGGTGAATATCCATAGAAATATGTTTTTTAAAGCATACTGATGAACCATGGTGATATGGTTAGGAACATCTCATTTTTATGGTATAGACCCATTTTCACGTTATCATATCCTTATGATTATGCTATCATGTCATGACATATGATTTATCCAGGATGTTTTCTCATATTAAAAATCCATTGATTTTCCCTTATATGTATTTATGATCAATCTTATAAATTTTTCTTGGTAAATATGAAATAATATATAGTATGATCATTTTGGATTAAATAATAATAGAATATTTCAAGAGTATTAATAATAGTTTTTTTTATTTTTCATTTTTCATTTAGTTATTTTATATTGTGTTTATATGAAAATTTGGATCAATGGATATTTTGAAGAAATGAATATAATATATTTCTACTATATCATATTAAAAAACATGTATTTTAAAGGTAGACAGATATAGTTGGTATCCAATCCATGGAATATTTTTTTATGTGTCACTTAACTAAACTAGTAAATACCCAATGGGTAATTTTAATGAAATTATAATAATGATTTGGTGATGTATAATGTTTATGGATCTCTAGAAATTACATCCCTATAGGACACATCTTGTGGATGAGGTTGGGCACATATTCAGCTAGAGGATATCACCATAAAAATGGAAGGTCCAATATCAACTTGATCATCGCATATTTCATGATGAGTGATCATAAGAAATTTTACCTGGATAGATACTAATGATGGGTATGATTTTTTTAGTCACATTCTTTTTAGAAACTATTATGATATATATATATTTATATTAAAGAAAATTTATAATAATTTAATCAAAACATCCTAAAAGTGTGTCACTCAAAATACATAGGATTAAAAATACATTTATAATAAATAAAATAACATATCCAATAGTAAAATATTTATTACATAAGTAATATATATATGGAAAATGGATTGGAAATAAAATTATTTCTGTAAATAATAAATGTGATAAACAATTTATCAATGATCCTCCCAAAATGATAGAAGTAAGAGTTGACTATATGATGATGATTATAAATCAGTTTACTCATGTTATGAATAAAAATATAAACTATAGAGAGAAAATATAATAACATGGAATAGAACATCTCGTATTTGAATAAATCATGCATCTATGGACATCATTAGTTGTTGTAGAATTCAATTAAATTGATATAGAAAAAATGTATTAATAGTACTGAAAATATTATTTAATTGCTCTATTATTCTATTAAATAATACATTACTTTGTAAATATATCACCAATATGAAAAAATGAATAGCGGTGAAAACTGAAAGAAATACATATATTAAAAGGAAGAGGTGGATGTTATCAGGTGGAATGATATAAAAACAATTATTTTTAACACATATTTTTATCATACACTCCATGGAAATTAAATTGTAGTATGTTGAAGTTCATATAATTTATAATTAATCATTCAAAAGTTATGACATGAAATTTACATGGATTTCATGATACACTTCATGTTTATCCCTGATTTATATATGTCGTTAGTTAAATTATTTGTTCACCTAATAAATTATGTTTCCAAATATATGAGAATTTGGAACCATATCTGTTTTGAGAATACAGTGTGGGGTGATCATAATTCTAAATTAGCGTTTGGATAAGAATAATGGCCTCATATACTAACTGAATTAAATATGAAGGTGTAGGAAAATATTGGGATAACTTTTTAGAATGAAAGAGGGGGTAATAAATAACAACGAAATGTGTTAAACAAATGTCAAAAGCCGCCTTTAGGGTTTTTTATTCAAGGAGGTGGAATGTTTTATATGTTTAAAAAATATAGGAATACTCTTTGAACTAAAACAATGATTTAAAATTTCAACATATTGAATGAAATGTAAAATTGATTATGCTGAAACCACAATATGAACTGTAAAACAATGTTTGGGGAATGTCATAATTTAACTATCATATGTCAAAATCAAAACATAATGAATGGAAACAAACATAAACCATGATAATTTGAATGAGATTTATGTTATAATTTTTTGAAAAATAATATTAGAATAGGTTAAATAAATTATTTATTTGTAGATAAGCTCATTATAAACACGATTCTATAAAGAACAATGTTTGATTCAAGTTCTTTTCATTCCAATATTTAATCTAGGTTCCCAAATAACATCAATGTTATACGTGAATTAATAATAGTAGAGTTATTTTTTATTCTACTGTGGGGGATATTCATGTATTGTATTCATGAAGAGAAATTAATCATCAACATGGTTTTGAATTCATTAAATTAAACATAATTATAGCACAATATTTAAATAATTCACATATCAAATTATTAGTGGTTTATTAAACCATATTCATGGGGTATAATTTTTTCAAAATGATTCATATCTAGTAGGTGTATCATCATTTGATTGTAAATAATGAATATATTTCCTAAAAAAATTCTTTGAATTAAAAGAACAATATAGGATTTTGGTAATTCCAATAGGCATAACTAATTACCATTTAATATTTATGTATTCAGTGATTAAATTTTATGGGACCACTATTTTAAATTTATAGTGTTATTCATTGATGATATTTTGTCTTATTCAATAATTTTTTAGGCATATGAATATCATGTAAAATGTTAATAAAACATATTAGTAATTATTGATTTTTTTTGAAATTTAAAAAATGTGACTTCTAATTACAATAAGTAGCAATCTTGGGAGACATAATAACCAACAATGGAAATTTTTTTTACGCTAAAAAATACTATTGGTCTAGAAGAGTGAAAAATTTATATAATATTTACTATGATTTATAGATACCTTTTTCTAGAAATAATCTAAAACAAGTTTGTGAAGAACTATTCATTGCTTCCTAATACATATATAATGTCAACTCAAAAGGCAAAAAATGGTTTCTTGAAAAAGTAGTTCCAAAATTACTTCCATGAATTAAAAAGAGGAAAATTTATGCAACTGGGCTACCATTACAATTTTATGGGGAATGATGTGAAATATATTTTTATAAATCAATGAAATTATGATTGTGTATTCCCATCCAATATGATATGTTTATTTCTTATGCATATAAGTTGTGGAAACCATATGAGAATAATTTTCCCACAGATGATCTGAAATTATATGAATTTACACTAACATTTAAGATATTTGGAAATTAACATGATGTGGAGAATTGTGATATATAAAAACACCAAAAATGGTTGAAGTACAAATTTAAATAAAACGATATTAATTGGAATCAAAGGATAATGTTTTACATTAATTCGGATAAAAATTTCACTATTCAATATCAACCTAGAAAACAATATAATGTTGCTAGTGATATGAGTACGAGGGAGATCAATGTGTTTAAAATGATTAGTATTGAATGATATACACATATAGAAGACATTATAAACAAATAATTGGAAGTTATAAGTCAAGGAACATCATTTCTTGAATAGGACCAGGCTAATATCGAAAATGTGTAGTCAAACCAGTCAGTGAGAGTCAGAAGGGGAGTGATTGATCCCCCCCAGGGGAACACAAATTATCAGTGGAATAAAATTCCATTTTGGTGATTTTTTTAGAAATTACATAAATAATTAGCATGATATTATTATTATAAAATAGAAAATATTAATACAACATCATAGTTTCATGAAAAATAGAAATAAGATGAAACATTAACTAAGTCAATAGACTAGGTCACACCAAAAATGAATCTTATAAATTTAGAATAAGTGAAATAAAAAAATGTTCTTGATATAGGATGTCTTTTAATATTATAAATTCGCCCATTTAATATTAAAAATAAAAAAACATCTCCAGTTTACCTCAAACATCACCATCCAATAATAATATGAACATATTTAATATAAAATTCGGAAATGGATATTAAATTGAAAAATAGAATTAGTTTTCTAATTTTGAGTGGGAACATGTATTGTGTGATAAAAAATAGATTCCATGGTAATCTATATAGTTTCCATGAATTTTTATTCCCATTACACACCATGGACACTAGTATGAAAATAATTATTGATAATATGTATTTCAAATTTTGATTAAATAACCACCAATATTTCATGAAGTCTATCCTCTTAAAATGATCCCAGATTTTAATATAAACCATAAAAATATTACAGAATCCTATACATTGAACAAATAATTATAAAAATACCATTTCTTATAAACATATCTATAATATCTCAAAATAATCTCACTAATGTATAGAAAGGATATGTTATCATATAAGTAGAACACCTTCCAAAAAACTAAATGATACAAAAAGTGGCATGCTATAGGTTTGAAATAATAGATCCAAAAGATTATACTAGTAGTAAAACCGAAATCAAATGAGAATAAATATATATTATTTATATAATAATCAAAAAAATTAAATATCATCAAAGAAGACAGTAAAAATGAACTATATTCAGACCATTCAATAGGCCTTTCCATGGTACTTTTATGATTATAACTACTATGACACAAACTGATTTGGTCATTAAGAGAAATAGGATGACAATTAATGATCCTTTTATAATTAATCAATTTTTAATCTTTATAATGAATCCTATTAAACAATTGAATTTTCCGAAAACTCTCATTATAGATATTCAAACTTGCCTCACATATAAAAATAGATCAGGTAGTGTAGCACCCAATATCAACTAGTTTCAAACCGAAGCCTACTCCATTCCATTTTGTATAATACACTAAATATAGATACATAATCTAACTCCCAAATATCTTTAAAGCATTAAATCTACGTCATTTAAAAACCAATTACAAAATCATCTAAACCATACAAAGCATTTAAAAAAATCATAAAAAATTATATACAAAATGTAGTGATTAATTCACCTTTTATTTATCTTCATCCTAGAACATATGGAATATAAAATCAATGTTTTTACATCATTGTGAATAAATAAATCCATCAATATCAATGCTCAACCAATCAATATCTAAGAATCCTCTTCAATCACTGTAATATATTTATCCTCAATTAATGCATATTAACTTAATCATCAGCTATATTCCAAATTTTCTATTCTCTAGACTATACCCTTGTTAGTGACTATATCTATAAAAAACACATAAAGATACTTCTTGTAGAATCCCACATATGGTGTTTTGAATGTGTTGATCCTCATACCTAAAATATATAGTACAGAATCCAGAAAAAGGAAAACAATCATCACCATAGTGGGAAATAATAAATACACATCAAATCCTTAGTAATGCTAATAATATCCTCCATAAAATTAGTAAGGTAACAACTCATGGGCATCTCTCTCCACATTACAGTGTGGAATAAATCAACAATTATTAATCCAAATTGAATATAACATACTCCTCTTATTTATGATAGAATAATTTTTTAAAGGAACATCAACTGGTAATAAAAATCTTTATCCATTATATAATTTCAGTTATTAATTCCCTTATGTACCATGCATCAAAATTTTACACCCTTACAGAACATTCTAGTACATAATTCATCTCTAATTTTTACAAAAAACACTAAATAAAAGAGAAATGGTCCTTAGATTATGGACATTTTTTCATCCTAAACAACCTATTGGAAAAGGATTCCTTCATCATTTGGATGTGGTAAGAAATTTTTTCCATTCGAGATTTAATTTCATCACATATCAACCATATATTAACAATTTGTTGGATGAATCTTATTTTGACCATCACAAACTATAATAAGTAAATATTTAAGTATTTTACATACATTATTCCTATTTCGGGATCAACTCTATTGAAAAAGTAAACCAAATATTCCCCATGGGGGATGATAAAGAGGGGTCCTAATCCAACTTCCCATTTTAAGAATGATCAAAACAACACTCCTATGCTTATTGGATTGGACTCTATCTTGGATTCTTATCTATAGTAACCATAAAATCCTATATGGTGTGATTTTTCCTATTTTTTATAGTAATTGACAAATCATCACTATTAGGAAAAAATCTCTCAATAATTACTTCATAACATTATTATTAATAATCTTATATCAATCAAATAATCAGTTATTCATTGGGATTCACAAACTCATATTTTCATCAGTCATCATTGTCATGGTCATTATGATTGAATCGATCCTTATTATAAAAAAATCCACCCCAATGCTATTGAATCTCTAAAAATATCTTTAATTTGAATTTATTTACAATAATAATCACGATATTATTGAAGTTACGAAATTTATAATCCCCCATATTGATAATGGAATTGAATTCACATTTGTTGGGGTCCAATAGTATTTCTTAAATATCAAATCCCCCTTTTATCACTTCACTGAGAGGTATGATATCACAAGGATTACTTGTAATGATAATTTGATAAATAAAATATAAATAAATGTGTTATTTTCAAATATAGAAAATATGTAATATATAATCATTTTTACTTAGGATATATGTAATAAAATTATGTGAATACATCACTATACAAAGTTATATCTCATGTTAAGTTTAAAAATGTATAATATTTGTATCTAGCACCCATCTCGATACACCATCAAGAATTTCTTGTAGATAAAATATCTATACCCAAATTATCACACAAAAATAAGTTAGCACTCCAAAATGAAAAATATATTGGAAATATTCATAATGTTGAGTTAATGTGTCTTTTTTGTTTATATTTCCATTTTTCTTCATTTTTTCTTGAAATTATATATTTGACATCGTAATCCTCATATGATTTATACTTATGGGACATTTCCTTTTTCTAACATCATGCACGCATTTTTAGAATATCAGTTATCGATGTCATTTAAAATTACATATCCATTTATTTCTATAAAACATTATCTATTTCTATTTGAATCTATATAATCTCACCAAAAATGAACTTTTCTATTCCATAATCATGGTAAATATGTATTCAATTAACAATATTTATACTTGAATCTATAAATTTCACAACACAAACAATATATTATATATATGTTTTCATGATTGATTCCAGACTTATTCCTAATAATATTGAATCATTCTTATTTGAATATATATTTTCGTAGGGGGGAGTTCATTTCATGGAACATTATAACATTATATTGTGTATAGGTTTTCTTATTGATATTCATAGATATTGTTTTAGTTCATCCGTCTTTAGAATAGAAATTCCTAATTCCTAATTTTAATATATGTAGGACTACCTTGTTAAATTAGTCATAAATTTATATATTCATTAGAACTGTCTACTATAATTGAGAAAACTTTCTTGAAATCTTCTCTATACATATTGAAATCATTTTGAGCTACTAAATTTATATATTTCATCATTGATTGTTCATTTATTTAACATGAAAATAAATCCTTATAATCACATTTCAACATCTCTTTCTCGAAAAGCTTCATCTTCAGTTCCTTTATTTCATCAACATGATATAAATCTATTTTTGTTAGATCATATTTCTCATTATTTAAAATCCAATTCCCCTATTTACTATTCTCACTCATCTAGTAGCTATTTTCTTATTATAATTATATATATTCTCCTTTTCTTTTTGTGTTTTTAATCATTTTATATGAAATATTCCATCTTAGAATTATGTTCCCCCTCATGTTTAATTACTTATTCTCAATCATCATCACAACATGATTAGTTAAAATTTATCTTCATAATATCTTGAGAGTTCCTTCATTACAAAAAATTCTTGATGTGATTTCTACTTTTTGTAAGATTATTCTTTAATAGGTGATGTATTACTTATTTTTTTAATATTTTATTCCATCTATGGAACTTTTCTTCCAAATATGATTTAGATTCATTTACTGACATTTAATTGAAAAACATCACAATATGACCCACAACATTTCCTTTAAAACATAATATAATTTGTTTAACTTAAACTCACATTTTTTCTTTAATAATTTATTTTATATGAGAGAGAAAAATTAATTGAAATTATCCTCCTTTATTAAATAAATGTTATATTATAATTAATTTATCTTCTCATTTCTCCCTGATTCAGGGGTAGAAGCTATAATCTATTACATATTGGAATGGGGTACTTTTATCATTTCATTTGTAAAATGTAAATTTTCTACCTCTTATAGTGATAGATCACGTTAATCATCAAAATATGATAACATTATATTTCACCAACCAAAAATAAATTTCATAATCATCTTATAAATAGTATAATCTTGAATATTCTCACCGAATCCATGAATATTAACAAAAATTTCATTTACTTGAGTGGATTTCATTTCATCATATTCACCATAAATAATCTAAATATCCTCCTCCCAATTTGATGATTGGATTTTTTTCACAATGATGGCTCCCCCAGAGATTGTCCAAAATTTTACTCATAACTCGTTTATAGTTTCACGACCAACAAATTCGGTTTAAACATTCTATGCTATATATATAAATATAGAAATTTATTTCTTTCTATCCATCTCCAAAAATAATTTGTACATGTTCTATGGGGTAATTATTAGTAGTAGGTCGAAACCAATTGTAGATACATCACAAACCACACAGTCAACTAAATGGATGCATGAATTCTTAATTTTCATAAAACGAAATTATTATATTAGATCAATAAAAGAAAATATTTCAGTGTTTATATAAATATGATTCTATATTTCATTTTATATTATCTTTAATCTTTATAGTTAAACATTCAATGATTCCAGTTGATAAGATTCAACAATATTTTATCCCAAAGAGAGGTGTGAATCCCTGATCATTTTAATTTATTAATTTCACTTCTTTAGAACTAAACATCATTAATTGGATAATGTTATAAATCCACACATTATATATTGTCAACGTTTTATTATATATATATATATATTGGAGAAAAACACACATATTTTAATGGTTCATCAACCATTCGATCCCCTTTCTATGATGGATAGTCACCACAAAATAGATTCATACCCAATGTTGTAGTAGTATATTTATCCTTGCATATGTCATTTTCACACATGACCCTAAAAACCCACTACAATATAAAATCTTTCCATAAAACATAATCCGATGGGTAATATGGACACCTAGTAATCATTTCACCTCTTGATTCTCCTTCACAACAAATAGATGTGTCAATATATATAGGAATATAATTTTTCCTAATGAACACCAACATTAAATAATAAAAATAGAACATTGGTATCAAAACATGCACTGGAATATGTGTGCACTTCTAACCCTCTATTGATAAAAATATACTATCTCTTGATATTTATTTTATGAATTGTCCTCTTTGAGAGCTCCTCATCTTGAAGACAATATCTCTATGGAAATTTGTAATGGATATTTAGGTAGTATATCTAACACCCCCTTTCATGGAAGTGATGATCCTGATACCTCTAATTGAGATGATATAAACCCAATAGAATTAGAAAACATTCATCACCATTAGGGAGATATAACAAAATCCCATTAACTCCTCAAAAATATAGATAAATTTATACCATAATTATAGCCAATGAAATATTAGTTTGCCTCTCCCAACTATTTTAATAATATAATAATTCCAAATTTCATCCCTAAAACTAAAACCAACATACTCCATTAATTATTTCCAGGAAAACCACCTAAAATCAATGAAAATTACAAGCAGCAAATTAAAAATCTGTTTATGAATCTCCATAATTATTTCACCAATGTTTCATATATTATATCCTAGATTTTTAAATATCACAAACATCTGTAGAATGAATAGAATTACATTAATCATATAGAAAATAATAGGTTTGGAATCCTACTTTTGGTTAGTCTTTCAGTTTGATCCACTGGTTAAAAAATTCTTTCCCTCACCATGGTAATGGGCTTGCTATTTTGATTATAGTAGACTATATGTCATCAACAGTAAAAAATTAATAACTTAAGTGATCCATTAAAATTTTAGGCATCACCATATCTCACATATAGACATATAAATTACATGAATTTTTCCATGGGAATGTACTTGCCCTTTTTGACCTACTAAAACTTACGGTACTTTTAATGCTATATTGTGGCATCCTTTATGTCAATTTTAGGATCAACTGTGTTTCATTGAGGAAAAATATTTTCATTATAAGGACCACTATGGAATTGTACCTATCTATTTTATTATTTTGATCATCCTCACAACAGAAAACCCATTTACATTGGATTAGTCATCCTATTAGATTTTCCCTATCATTACAACCACCACCACTATTTTTTTTCCTTCTTCATATTTGGAAATATTTAACACATATAAATTATTAGTCTCAACCATTCATCCCAAAATAAATTCATCTCATTGGTTGTCAAAATATATATTATCATAAATACAATTTTGTAATTGAGTTTCCCAAAATCATATTGTTCCCTGTTGTGACTATCATGATCACCATCAATTATTCAATGTTTTTTTTTCAATATACCAATCTAAAAAAATTATGAGTTATAATAATAAATAGTCAAATTTTCTCGACTAGTGTCACTGGTGGCACACTGCCTATGATATCTGACATCAATAGGGATATAGTCCATTTCATATATAGAAGAATGAAAACATATTTTATACATCTCTATGATTCATAATAATTAATAATGAAATAATGGTTGTAAATGTTGTGTCTTCAACAATAAATATATCTTAAAATAATCATCATAAGCAATAAATAATGTGTAGGAACATATTCCTGCAGCCATAATTGAAAAAACACACAAAAACTAGAGGTTAAACTGGAGGGTGTAGAAATTTCAATTAGGGTGTTGGAATGTTCCAATTGAATGTAAGAATTTTAATTTAACAATCAGATTATTACAGAAGAACATTTTCAGTAAAAAAAAATTACAAATCCCACAATATTGAAATTTAATTCTTCCAAATCAACAAAAAACCATCAAATAAAAATTTAAAAATATTATGATAATTTTATTTAGATGAAATGATAAAAAATGGTAATTTAAAAACCCAAGAATTAATTAGAATTATCAATGAACTTTACATAAATATATACACATACACACAAATATATATTAACTGAAATTAATTTTTTTATTTTTATAAAATCACAAAAATATTTCTATTTCAACTCATTAACAAATAAGTAAGATATCAAAGGATTGAAATTAATGTCATCTATCATAGTTTAAAAAATTATACGAAACCCCATTAAGATTATAGAAAATTATTCATAATTTTAAAACAATAATTAAATTCCTTCAGTTTTAATTTTATTAAATACTAAACATAAATTGAAATACCAAAATCCCTTTTGAAAATAAAGAAACAGTTTTCAAAACTTTTAAAATTCCTATATAACTACCCCATGTGAAAAGAATTGGAACCTTAGAAAACCCTATTGTAAACATATCTTTTACACATTAAGTATTATATTTTTTTTTACAAATTTTTCATCTTCAAAAAATTAATATAAAAATATATTCACAAATATCTAATCATTTCATAGTGTTCATTTCAAATGATATAAAAGGAATCAACTAATTCAACAGACTGCAAGTGATGTGAGTCTTTAAAAATTTGATGAACACCACCCATGATATGGAAATCACACCCAATGAATAAAAGAAACAATTTACATAGATCTGATCATATACCATTATTTATAAAACATTATTCCTAGAAATTAAAAAAAAGTTATAAAATGCATGATGGATAATATTAAAACATGTAGATTCTATACAGTATGTATTAAAAATAATCTAATGGAATAGCCCACTAAAACCCTAGGGGAAGCGAAGAGAAAGAGGATTTGGAGATCCTTCATATATATTGTCCAAATTATGGAGATTGGTTATCAATTAGGATAATATTTTCAAAAGGTAGTTTATTAAATTAATTTTAAAAAGAAACATGCTAAATGTCATGCTTATGAAACATAATTTACCAAACTATCTTCTAACCATAAACCCTCCATCGAATAAAACATCCACAACATCACACTAAAGACACATTTTTTAAATTAATAAACATACTATTAAAGTGTGTCTATTTAAATTATATGAATACATGCACAGTTATTCTGAGTTATCCCTTGAGTATGCTTATGGTATGCATAGACTCCTATGTACACCATGATCCAGCACGACTTCCACAAGGTCTCACGTTTTTTGATTTTAATGGTTCACTACACATGTTTACGATTGGTGAATGTAAAAAATTTACTCAAAGTAACCAGGCCTTAAAGAAGTCACACAACATATCATAATCTATAAGTTCCAACCTTGAAAATGAGAAAAAATTTCTTGAAAGATCCAAAAATAAAGTTCATCATCAAATTTCACCCTTAATCTAAATGAAAATGATAAATAAAAGAATATATCTAATTTAATAAATTAAATCTATTTAGGGTAGTGTTACATATCACCAATATAAAAATTAATATCCCCCATATAAATTAATTTAATTCAGGTTGGATAAATATTTTATGCTCTGTCAACCTAAAAAAATAGAATTTTCCCAATGGGATCCTATAATCTTTATGGAAATTACTAAAGGTAATAACCATAGTGTGATTATTAAAATATTATGAGGCACCAAATATAAAGATTATAGAAATAAAATCTGTGAAAAAAATGGAAACACCATCACTTTAACAATACTTTAATTTTTTGTTTTATTAACTAGAAATAGTGGTTGTTCAAAACAAATACACCATGATATCATAATTAGATTATGTAGAATGACTATACCAACCAAAATACGATCCATTATTTTAAAAGTAACGTATATCTCCAAAAAAAATTTGTAATAAAATAACACTGAGAATTGAATGACGGAAAATCCATGATACTAAAAAGTAAATATGAAAAATTAATAGGTTAATAAAGGTTTCCACAAAATATTATATAAGAATACTATTGTTATTTTAGTTTTATAATTTATGTATTATTCATTTTCTAATATTCCAACCAAAATAATAGTTTATTAAGTCTTATATTAATATATAAATGACATGACTTTGTGGATTTATGATAGAAGCTCTTTGATTTTCTACTGTTACCATACTGGAATCATATGTGAGAAAAATTCATATCAAGAGAAATATAAATATAAGGAGGAGGATAGAGTAAATATGGGTCCTTTGGTTTATAATTATCATAATATAGGGAACCTAAATTATCACCCATTATATAAGGGTTTCAAACTATTAATAGAATTCATTGAAAAAAATACATGTCAAAAAAACAACACATCCACTAAACATTTAAACGATACTAGTGTGGAAGAGACGACATAATATATGAGATCTAGAAAAAAAATACTTCACGATTAAATGAGGTGTTAAGTTATTTCATGACATCATATCTATATAAATAGGAATAAAATCAATGATTTGGTCAATAATCACCATTACTAAACATTTTTCTTCTTAGACTCCCATTGGCCCCACTATCTACAACACATTCAAATCATATAGAATAAACCACTAAATAAAAGTGTTAATAATGAATTCTAATGTCATCCCATATTCAATTAAGAAAATAAAAGAAACATACCCCAAATATAGACCCATTCCCTCAAAAAAACTTGACATATCTCTCACCAATAAGGTTTCTAGTATCCCTAGGAAACTGAATATCTCCGCAGATTACTAAAAAAAATCTATGATCTCTGGGGATACTCAACCATCTAAAAATATATCCAGTAATAGAAAATAGTATTTCTTCACAATTATAATAGAATGTTGTGTAGAGTTTTATATTTTAATATATTTCCATTTATTTTTTGAAATATTTCATGGTAGAAAACTATTAATATATTGAAAATAAAAATATAATTAAAACCAATACATAATAAATGGTGTCCCACTAAAACAATATTATATTCTAAGTCAAACTACACACATAAATGTGAATCACTACTAATAAAAATATAATAAAAATGGGATATAAAAATCATTTTGTTAAATAATTACATTTCAATTTGAAATTCAACATCTCAATTATGAATCTCATTTTGAATTAAGAAACCCCATTTTAAATCTAAAAACCAATATATTTTAAATAAAAAATTAATTTTAAAAACACATTATAATTTTATTATTATAATAATCAAAACAATTTTTTTATGAAAAAGAAAACACCAATAAAATCAAATAAATAATATCACATAGTCCAAGAACATCATAAATGGAAGTATTGGTCATGCATTACATGTTATAATTATTTATCAAACCATGTGATAATCAATATATTGGAAATAAATGTATTGCATTACAATGTGTATGGGCTCCTCATGGTTTTTTATTATTGTTTCCCAACCATGTGATACCAGGTTAGCATCTATTAAAATCCCTAAAAATAATAAATCCCTTAAACAAACATTGTACTAGTAAGTATAACACATTATTTGAAGCATATTACACTACTTCTAATGGTATCTCGTGGCTCAATGAAATTGAGTTATCATGATACTCTCTCCATACATACCTTTTGTGAGTCATCTATCCTTCTCCATTTATAAGAAACACACAACTAGAAAAGGGTGTCTCTTATGTAAAGATCACATCATGAAACTATTTTATATAATCCTTTTCCCATAGACCATGTTAAGATCACCAATAAACTAGGAAATACAATTGTTTTGTGAAATAACTAACGATATTCCCCAATAAAAATTGTTTAATAGAATGTTTTTTAGGAATTAAAGGAAATTATTTGATATTATTTCAACTAGTACACAAATGATATGAATTTTCTTCAAACACAAACAAATTCAACTAATATGAATATAGAAAATGTATGCGTATAAAATCAATAACATTAAACAATAATTAATTTATAAAAAACATGGTGTATAAAAAATAGGCATCTATATAAATATGAATTAATGAGTCTAAAAAATTATATTGGTATATGATATTTTCATTATATATGTATTCTTAGAAAAAAACCAAAACCTCTTACACTAAATTTGTGTGACCAATATGGTAATGATCCATCTATAAGACAAATACACTCTTAGAGTAATGTATAAATTGATTCCACTTCATAATAAAATCATGCGTATACCATCCTTGAGTGGTTAAAGTTGTGTGTGAGCATAAATATATCGTTAGTTAAGACCATAGAGTTAATGAATTGTATTAACTAAAGTAGACCAAAAAATTTTGATTCCAAATATCAGTAGATATTATATTTTTTTAATTTTGAATAATGGAACGTGGGTTTCCATTGAAATGGGAATCCCAAGAGCCCCCCTCCCATATATGGTGATAAAAAATATCTTCAAAAATGTCTTCAATTCATTGGTAAATAACCCAATATAAACATAAATATTTTTCAATAATATAAGCATTACATATTACAATAGTAACACAATAATTGAACTCAATGTATTTATTACTATTATGGATAACAATATATGAAATATATCTTAGAACAAATATGAAAATTTATACAATGTCAATCCACACTAGATTCTCTTATAGACTTAAAAAATTATAAAAAATATTGTGGAATGGAAGTATAATATCACACCCCAACCAAAGATTTTTTATTATATTTTTCTTTTAATGGTGTCAGATCTTTTGATTGAGATCCCAGTGACAATTATTGAGTTTTGGAGGTTTCTAGACTTTGTTCTTGTCCATAGTTTTAGTGCATGTCTTGATGATAAATCATGATGATGGTAAAGATATAGTATTTTCAATTCATTTTTTCTTCTACATCTTATCATCTTCAGCATGCATATAGTTCAGCCTAAACCTGAACATCCAAAGTAACAACTATGAAACATGAGTTTTTTTATACTACAAGGTGTAAAACCTATGCACAATAATAAGAAACATTGTAACATTAATTATGGAACCTCTGATATTTTGACATATATGATTTACATGGTTGTCATATAATTTCTGAAACCATGAAACTAGCATGTATGGGTATCCTCCTTATACTTCATGGCACACTTGATTATCACCCTATTTGGAAAAATGTTTTTCTAAACCATGAAACTTTCATAGGTTTTTAAAAAATCGATATTCACATCTTACCCATGTTTAGATATAAATCATTTTCAGGTTTATCATCCCATTAACATCATAGGTCCACAAGGGGTCTTCTAAAACCCCTTCTCCAAGAATCTCTATAACACCCCATGATTTTGTGAATTTTTTATCAAATTAATTTATCTTTTTAATATTTTTTCATTTCACATGACACTATAAGTTTGTGTGTGTGTGTGTGTTAAAACACTAAGTAAAAGATTCCATCTACACACAATACTGACATATATTGTGCTATATGCAATACCAAATTGGCTTGTGCTACATGCAATACAAACCTGGCTTGCACTCCATGAAATACCAACTTGGCTTGTGTTACATGCAACACTAACTTTGTGTATAATGCACACAATACCGAGTTTCTATTAATCATCTTTTTATATAAAATTAATTAAATGAGATAACTATAACCAAAACATTAAATATATTTATATTAATAGTAATAAATACTTTCCAAATAACTTTTATAATAATTTTATATAAATAAAATACATTTAGAATGAAATAAATAATGTTTGGAAAAGTTCGTCTATGTTTAAAAACATTTTTTTCTTGACTAAGCCAATTCTAATCATGAATGTAATTTTAAAAAAATTTAGAAAATTTAATTCGATAAAATAATATTTAATTTTGAATTCGAGATGTCAAAATTAGCTTGTGGTGAAGTTTTGGGATTTTTCAATCAAAATTCCTTTTTTTCGATCAATGAAAAATACTTCTTTTTAGTTAAAACCTACCTATTTCCAAAATAATTATTAATGATAAATAATATTATAAATATTTTTGAAGGTAAAATTAAATGAATATTAAATCTATTATTACAATGTAATTCTTTAGAATCAATTTCACTTTGAAACTGATTATAAAATATCAACAAACTTTTGAACTTTTATATATTTTAAAACCACGTTATTTCTGCCCATCTACAAGTCCAGGACTAATCTTAATTTTTATGGTTCTATCATTTGAAATTAGAAATTCTCACATACACCAATTTTTTCAGTCTTACATTTATAGTCTAATAAAACAATGTTAATTTTAGGCAAAAATTATTAGTAAAAGTGATTAAAATTAATCACATTAGTTAAGGCCAAATTAAGATTGATCAATGACTAAACCATAAAAATAAGGGCCCAATTGACCTAAAAACATGTATTAAAACAATTTTTTTCATATTTCATCCATAATCCCTCAATTATTGAGTTGGGTTAGTTTGGATTGTCATTTTTTAGGTAATAACATGATTACACCTTTCTTGTTTCCAAAACGTCCAAGTGAGTCATTTTCCTTCACTATAAAAGGACAAAACCTCTACCATTTCTCACACCCCTCATACAATTTAGTTTTGTAAAATATCTGTGAATGTAGCCTCAATAAATTATCCCTTGGACCTTGAAACCTCACTTTGGGAAGAAAGCTTTTCAAGGAATCCATTTTTCACAAACCAAAAGGAGTTACAGGATTTAGAGGTAACATATTCTCTAAAACTCCATTTCGTTATTTCCCTTTTCAATCCATAATATATATTTATTACATTATTGTGTGAAAAAACATTATACTAAATATACTATGATTTTTTATTCAATGTTTGTTACCAACAATTAGACACACCTCCATCTAATATTTTTTGTACAAATTGTTTCGGTGTACGATGAACTACTGCCCCACGAAATGATGATTGTTCATTTATCCTTTACCACCAATCATGATGTATATTATGATGTAAAATATATTTCTATATGTAATATATTATATTTATTATTTAATTCATCTTATTTATTCCTTTTATAACATGCATCTATTTACTTTACATTTGGCATTAATACGATAATATTGTTTGAGGATGTGTGGACTAGCTCCCCCTCAAAGAAATGTGACTCATTCACACACCACATAGAATGTATTAAGGATGGGTATAATGAGATTATATGATATATATGATATATAAATTCAACTATAATAATTATATATACATAAATATATATATATATATATATGACATTTACCTACTTTTTTCAATATGACAACAAAGAATGAAACAACGTTCATGCATGCATATGATTTAATGAATCCATGAATGGTGTATTCCATTTCATATTCCAATATTATATATATTATTGTAATACAAAAAACCTATATATAACTGGTAATTATATCATGGTTAAATTTTGGAATCATGATATAAGTATAAGGATCAAATATATAACAAATTAAGTCTAATGCGAAGAACAAAATGAATTTTAATTGAAGTGAGAATGTAACATAGGATCATTAAAAAATGGTAATATAAAGTCATAATAAAACCATATAATTTATTATTTATAAGAATATTCTTACTTAAATTATTTACAATAAGCTTATATTTATTATACTGGATTCTTGTACATGTAGGTAGAGAGTCAAGACAAAATGTAAGTGTATTTCATTTCACTTTTAATTTTTGTGAGATACAAGTTATGTTTTATACTCATTACTTTTGTATGGTGTATGTACTGACCATGATTGTATTATATTTATATTATCTATAAATTTAAGTTTATTTTTATTTCTATTTTATGATACTTATTTCATGGGTTTACGTCTCATAAGATACCAAATTGTTAAAATAGTTTTGTCTCAATTTTCCTTCTTTCAGACCCAAGTTTTTTATGCATTTAAACCACTTTCTTCTTGATGTATAGAACTACATTTTTATATAATTACACTAAATTTAATTATGATACTCTATGTTTCATGTAATTTATTTTTTTGATAGTATGATCCTAGGTTACCATGTTATAAGAATTTACTGAGACAAACTCATCTCTTTTCAAGATTGTTCAATCTTATGCTTCAATTGAGTAATTATTATTATCCATATCTAGAGGATATTCATGAAAATTATTCACCTCTATTTACTCATTATATATTACTTTACAAGTTCCATTTTCTACTATTTCATACAAAAGGCAGATAATAATGTGTTTTTAAGGAAGCCTAACATTACCCTCTCTTCGGTCATAAATCTATGTTTTTTAAAAAGGGTTCTCAAAAATACTATACCATTATACTATAATATTTTAAATATATTTTTAACCGTTTTATTTTATAAAAATATATTCATAGGACTCTTCTCGTCACTTTCCAAACAAGGCATTACTTCTAAACTTCTTTAATGTTCAAAATGATTTTCATTTTCTTACATCATACGATATGTACAGATTTACCCTTCATAATTTTGATGTATATTCCTTTCAATTTTTAAAAGGTTAATCTTTAAGAAATTTTTTTAAAATTAATTTTCATGGAAAATGGTTTTCATAATTTTTTCAAGTATTATTTATATTTTTCAAAGTATTTTTGAGAACATGATTTTTAAATTGTTTTATGTATTAACAAGAATTTTTCATAGAAGAATGGAAATTTTCTTCTAGAAATTATTTTCAATGTTATTTAAAAACTATTATCAATCTATGATGACATACATTGATGTTAATTATTAACTATTTTGAAATTATTTAATGGTTATATTCTTATCCTTTCTATGAATGGGTCATTCTTAATGCCATGGCCATTATGAAACCTATTTCTCTTTCACTGGTAATATGATTATGAAATATTTTTCACATTCATAGGTTATTATTCGATGATATAGTTATGAAACATATCTCTTTTCAATAGGTTATGGTGTGATGAAATGATAATGATACACATTTCATTTTATGTTTTATTATTTGAAATTTATAAGATCTATATCTTTTTAGGGGTCATGATATAATGAATGTTTTATTATCTTGTGGAATATGTGTAAATTATTTTACAATGTGATGTGTGGGACCTATATATCACTCCAATTAGGTGGGTAATGATAAGTTTTATATGAGATCAATGGGTACATGCTTTTTAGCACAAGCGTATAAGAAATATGATGTATTGGTTATAGCTCATGCCTGAAAAGAATGAGGGTGTATGGTTTGTATCCAAAGTCCAAAAGTAAAGCTGGTGTGTGGGTTGTAAACTATGACTTAAAGAAATATGAAATAAAGGTTATAGCATAATCCAAAAAACAAATGGGTACATGGGTTATATTCCAAGTTTGAATAACAAGAATGTAAATGGGTTATAACCCAATCCTAAATGAAAGATCGTACATGGGTTGCTAGACCAAGAACAATGTAGGCACATAGATCGTAGCCTAAGCCTAACATGTTATAATGGTCTTGGTAGTTACCCCAGACATAAAGTTTTCTATTCTTATATGTATTCCACAAATACTATGTATTCTTCCTTTATTATGATTAGAAGTATCATCATGATTATTTCTTTATGATTCATGTCTTATCAACTACCATGATTTATCACATAACTCATGTTTATGACCTTTGATATGTAGGGTATGATCTCAAAATGTTATGATCAAATTATCACACTACAATGTTCTTGTATATGATTACATGTATCATTTGTTTCTCCTTGATATTAATATGAGCTAACACCATACTTATGTTTCCTTTGTCTAGTTTATGATGAATGGTTTTAAGTAAAAGTGCTATTGGTGTGGATTTTTATTAGAGATATAGAAGAGCTTTCACCAGGACTGAATATATTGTTTCCAAGGTTCCAAAGACAGTAATATATTACAGTCCTCAAGCATGTATTATTGAAATTTACTAAAAATTCGTATAAAATTACATAATATCCATGTATGTTAATCTTGTGTCATTATATTTTGTATTTTAATAATGGTGTAGTCAGCCATTGGAAACTAGGATGAGAAAACCTTAGTGAGATCCCTAGGTATATTTCTTATTATATGTATTGGGATGTCTCAAATGATATGTATAAGGATAAGTTAATGTTTAGGAAAAATTAATTCAATTTTGGTAAAGGATAGAGTATGTGGTTTTGTATAAATACTTGCCTATCTAGATACTACATATAGATATGGTTTTGGCATAGATGTACCTAGGGGTAATTACTCCGACAAGATACTCTGGTCTCGATTCGGGGTAATCTGGTATATGACAATGGGCCTTCCTAAAGTCATTTTCTGACACTCCCTAGGAATATGCATTGGGAATTAAAAAACACATCATGAAAAATCATGAAGTATATAATTAGATGTTGGCTATGAATAACCTAGGATAAACCTAATAGGTCATAGATTAAGGACTGATTCAGACTTTAGACATCCAATAAGTGACTCTTTATGATTATGTGGTTGTTCATTATGATAATATTTTCTTACTCTATGATTTTGGTTTAGTCAATTGATGGACCCCGAAGGAACCACATTAATAGTGATTGTGACAAACATTAAAACAAATTGACACATGATGTTCTGAATGCTATAGGGGTTTGAATACAAAACCAAGTTGTCATACTCACCTATCTTTCTCATTCTAAGAATCATTTTGTGTTTCCAAATGAGAAAAGGAGGGGGAAATTTTCTTTTGAGTCTTTCATTAGTCATACCTTCTTTCTAAGAATTATATGATCCACTTGTTACAAAACACTAGATATGTACCACTAAAATGTTATTTTTCGTTGTGAAGTGTTTGAATCATTATAATGTCATTATGTCAATTTATTATTTAGAAGGTGAAGCAGACCCGCGATGGACTCTAATGCAGAATATGAGGAAGAAATAGGAAATTTAATCCATTTATTGGGATGATTTAATGAACTTATTCTTCAATAATTACATTCCTCATGTCCTTCATACACAGATAGACAAAAGTGTTCCTTGGGTTGAAGAAAAAGGATGATGAATCTATTAGGCTAATTTCACCAGACATGATGGATAATATTTTGGAATTATCATCCAACCAGAATGTACGATTGATAGGTTCTTTAGTGAATTAAATCCAAGCCTCAAAATTTAAGTGGACATAAAATACATTTGTTCATATGAGTTGATTTTGTGTTTTGAAATAAAATTTGAAATGGTGGTGGGAGTTATGTGTTGATCTCACAGTTTTAACAATAAGAGGAATATAGAGTTCAAAGTAAAATAAAAAATGATAGAGATTAGAAGATGATACTTTTATTGTGATTTTAATGTGGAAATAAGCATATAGGGAATTGTATTAGTGAGACTATTAAATTCTTTTACTGCTGAAAGGATGGAAACTAAGCTGTTGAATGATGAAGTAATTGGAAATGGTTATCTAATAATTCAAATGTTGGGATAAATTCTCTAGATGCAACTTCTACACTTCAGGGTTTCAAATGAAGGGAGATTAATAATTTCACTAGAATTTGGCCAAATCCAAGGGTTATTAACTACAATCAGTACCAACTTCTTATGAAGACAATGGACAAAGGGAAATCATATGTGGTCATAATTGATGCAGTAAACCCAGATATTTTACAATTACCTATCCTTCATTAGATGGGAATATTATATTTTATTTTGTGTGAAGAATCCCTATAAAAGTATTAATGTACATTATTTGGTGTGATTTCATGTGATTATCTTTCTAAACATGGATTATAGAAAAATAAAATTACATTTGATATTATATCAACATAAGGATGGACCCAAGTTTCTAATATAAATGATTTTAGTTATAGATAAGATCATATCTAATGAATAACGGGTGAATTATAACTATTTATGGAAAGATAAAGTTAAACTTCATATTACGTTAGTAATATTAAACTGTTATATTTTATATATGGATTTATGTATATTGGTTAGAAAATTGAAACTAACTTTTGTTGATGGTAACTTAAGGAAAATGTGATGTAATATCATGGATCTCATGATCTCCTAGAACATCAGAAATGAAAAAAATTGACTTACCTTTTTAGAGAGAGATGTGAAGTAGATCAGTGAATAATAAAGAGTGATGATGTCCTGAAATAATGTAATTCCTTCCATGAAAATTAGTTTACATCTGGAAAAAGGATCTTGAAGCTAAAGAAAATTATAGTACCATTATTTCCTATTAATCAAATGGTCCCTTAGGTCATCAAAAATTTATGGTTTTCTAATTTTTAACTTTCTCCTATAAATTTCTTCTACCACTCTCAATTATAAAAAATTGGTTAGATTTTTCTTTCATATCCATGTTGTCACAATCCCCCTATTTTCTTCCATGTGGAAACTTGGTTATATGTTACTTTGGGAAAAAAGTGTAGTTCCAAATATTCATTTTAAGGTATGTTTTTAATCTATTTTTACGATATGGGTTTCTATTAATGAAACATTCAAATATTTAACCATTGATAAACCTGACAAATTTCAAGGGAGAAATTCATTTTAAGGGCGGTAAAATGCTACACCGTGAGATTTTATGAATTTTTTTGAATTAATTTATCTTTTTGATATATTTTCATTTCACATGAAATTATAAATAGATGTTTATATTTATATATATATTCTAAGTATAAAATTATTTCCACACATAATACCAAATTTTCATGTGCTACACACAATACTAACATCTCTTGGGCAACCTGAAAATCAAACTTGGCTTGCGCAATACGCAACAATGACTTTGTATACGATGCACACAATAGTGAGTTTCTATGAAATATATATATATATATATAATTTATTAAATGAGATAATTATAACTTAATGATTAAACATATTTATATTAATAGAAATAAATACATTAAAAATATTTGTTAAAATGTTTTTAAATGAAAAGAAACTTATTGATAATGAAAGACTTGACTTATAGAAAAGTCCTTATATGATTAAAAATATCGTTTTCATGAATAAATTCATTATAAAAATGAATGTAACTTTAAAAAAATTTATAAATTAAATTTTATAACTTAAACTTAATTTTTTAATTCAGAACATTGAAATTTTCCTAGGGATAAATTTTGGGATTTTGTGGAGAAACTTCTTTTTTGATGAATAGTGAAAATTCTGTTTTATATTTAAAAACTACCTTTTGTATTACTAATTATTATTCCTAAATGATATTATAAATATGATTTAAGTTTATATCTGACAAATATTACATCTATTAATATAATTTAATTTGTTAGTATAAATTTCTCCTTGAAACTGAATATAAATTCATAACAATCATTTAAAATTTTCCGACTTTAAAACCATGTTATTTTGTCCTGTTTTTAGGATTAAAACTAATATTAATTTATTATCTTCTATAAATATAATTGTGAAAACCTATAAAAAATTAATTGAAGTATAATATTATGATTCTCATAATTACAAGATAATTTTTGACCAAAATTATTAGTAAAAATGATTATAATTAATCACAATATTTAAGGTCATATTAAGATTAATTAGGGGCTAAACCTTAATTTTAAGGGAAAAATGGCCTATAAATTTGGGAAACAGCCATATTATTTCCATATTTCATCCAAAAACAATAAATTATTTAGTTTGGAATGTTTTATATTACATTTTTTTGTATTAACGTGTTCACAACTAACTTGTTTCTAAAAATTCCAAGTGAGTTATTTTCCTTCCATATAAAAGTCCACCAACTCTACCCATTAATAAAAAATATAAAACATTTAATTTAGTCCAAGATCATTCCATGTATCATACCAAACATCATAAATTCTACCTTGAAGCCTCACTTTGGGAATAAGGATTTCAAGGAATCCTTCTTGCTCAAACCAAAAAGGGTTACCTGATGTAGAGGTAACCTCTTACCTAAATCCCCTTTCATTTATTTCCCTTATTCACTCCTTAAACTATCTTTATTCCATTTATGGAATCCTGCATTTTTATTATATAACTTTTCATTACATTTTACAAACATAGGATCTTTAAATTCTAGTGTCTTGGAAATCAGGAACATAATACATGAAAACAACATAAAACATTCTATTAAACCACTTGTATGGATTCGTCATAGGTTCATAATATGTACAATTACTTAATATCATATCCCAGATACATATGTTAAAGTAAAGGGTGAGTAGAAGACCCAGTAAGGCTGAACAAGGGAATCAATGTACTTGTGATATCAATAAGAACTTGAATAAAAACATGGAGACATGAGCAATGGAAGTATAGGAATATCATACATTAAATAACATGATACATAACATGAATAAGTGGCTACAATAATTCATTTAGACATTCAAGAAAATATCACCAATGTCCATCCCCATGGTGTCCTAAAAATTACCAATGTTATTCACGAAGGTATCGTGAAACTTGTCATCTCTAGAGATCAAATATTTAACCAATGCATTGGAGGGCTATCAGGGTGCACCCCTAAAATGTATTTAATTTCACTTGAGACACATATATCATAATCAAAAATTTCATAAATAACCCATAGAGAATAAATGAAATGGGTTTCATTTCAACATCATGACGTTTCAAAAGTTCTTAAAAATAAGATCATTATGTCATTTATAACTCATGGAATGGGAGTGTGGGTTATATGTATGTCAATTACAGAATCAAATACATAATATTTACATTTTTTTAAAAACCCAAATAAACTAAATTGGTATGGATATTCCCATAAAAAAACAAGAGAATTTATGGAGAGAAATAGATAGAAATGTTGAGGTAAAATTTCTACAGCATAGCGGCAATATAACATGGTTTTAGAAAACATTGGAAAGAGAGGGTACAAGAGTAACCCACTCATAAATAACTTATCATAAAATTTAAATAAATAATAAAATGGAGATAATAATATGGTACGGAAATTTGGATGACATACCACTTGAAAAGGATACATGAATGAAAAGAGAATACATGATTCCTTTTATGAAACATTCCACATCCTAACGGCGTCACATAAAAATTAAGAAAACAAATTGACGAGATTGGAAACAGACACTCAGAAATTAGACATGAAATGGATAGCAATTAGAACATATATGAACATAACGTAAACAAAAAGAGATGGAAACTAGAAGACACCACATAAAGGAAGTCATAGCTTAAAAGAGGAGGGTGGAACATTCGCTTACCTTAAAGTGTAACTTTGAAAGCATGAAGGTCAAGAACTTGGGAGAATTTAGTGAACCTTGTAAGGACTCCTTGGGAGGTAATAAGACTTGAACTTTTTTGGGGAGGATTTTCAAATGAAATGAAAGTGGGAATGGCTTGGTATTTATAGGAGAAGTGAGGGAACAAAGATTTAATTGCTAAGGGACACCTCATTGGTGGTATAGGAAAAACCATGGGCGTGCCCATGGAATTTTTCAATGGTATTGACCACATGGGGCATCTCATACCTTAGAATACTATTAATAAATCGACCAGACATATTGCATAATTATTAAATGTTTAATAATGTCATTAAACACTCGAAACTCAAAACTGTATTTTCATTATTCACTAAAAATTCTTCTTTTTCAGAAAAATCCCCAAAAATAACCATTACCTAATATCGATACTCTGAATTAAAAAATGACTTCCATTTTATGAAAATAATTTTCTAAACATTTTTAATGTAATTTTTAAATAAAACACTATTCACTTGAAAATTCAACTATTTCAGAAAAATCCCAAAAATTTACCTAAACCAAATACCGATGCTCTGATTTCAAAAATGAACACCATTTTAAAAAATAATTTTCTAAATATTTTTAATTTATTTTTTAAATTAAGAACACTATTCACCTGAAAAACTAATACTTAACCAATAATTTCTAAAATAGTTATTTACCTATTTTATTGAATAACATTACTTAATCAAGGTTCCTATAATATATTAATACTTTCTTAATTGAGGTTACTTAATAATTTTTGTCACATTACTAATCACAAGCGTAAAATCACTATTCATAATTTACTATTCACCAAAAATTAATTTGATCTTATTAGACTGTAAGATTCATACTGAACAAAAATTTAGAAGATCATTTTTTAAAAATTATTACACATTTCCAATTATTTAAGGTTTACATAAATATTTTAAAATATCCTTTTTTCCAAAATTGATCAATAATATACATCTTATATTTATCCGGACATTTGAGATTTACCAACATCACGATAAGAAGAAATAAAAATTTTTATTTATCTCAAAGGATTACTTGAAGTAGCTAAGGTCTCGTTACATAGCCCCTTATAACACCAGAATAAGTCATAAGTGTAAGGTGTGCTAAGGTGATAGAATCCTGGGGCAGCTCGGCCAACATTTCCTGAGTGGTAATTTCAATTAGCTTGAAATTCTCTCTATGTCGATTTTGTTCCAGCATCACACGGTGAAGTTCGGCTTGGGTTTGGTCTATAGAAAAGCCCAGTGGTGCTACCTCCTTCCCATGTTCTGTTAGATGGGCTTCAATCGGCCCATGACTACTGGATGAGGCCATAAAATCTTCTTTTTGTATTAAGATCACTTGTATTTATAAATAATAATCAAAACATTAAGAGTTCAGTTTCCAATGGCTATATTGAAAAATGCTCATATTGACCAATGGTCATATAAAATTCGAAACCAAATTGTATCATTTTAATTATACTCGTTTCATTAAATACATGAAATATTTTTGTTGAGTATAAAATAAAATAACACACAAAATTAGGATACAAAATTTATTAAAAAGTTAGTGTCATTACATTCATTCCCCCTTAATAAATTTCATCCCTAAAATTTTTAACTCGTACCCTCCTAAGAGAAATGATGTGGGTACTTCTGCCTCATAGATTCCTCTGGTTCCCATGTGGCTTCTTCATATTTGTGGTTCCTCCACAACACCATAACAAGGCGGGTAGTCGTGTTGTTTAGAACCATGTCTCTACGATCCAATATCTCCAATGGCTGCTCCTCATAAGAGATGTCATGTTTCAGTTGTACCACCTCTGGGTTTAGTACATGTGAAGGGTCAGGTATATACCTCCTCAAGAGGGATACATGGAATTCATCATGAACATGTGCTAGATTTGGAGAAAGTGCATGCCGATAGGCCACCTCTCCCATGCGATCAAGGATTTCATAGGGGCCAATGTACCTAGGGATGAGCGTCCCTTTCTTCCCAAACCTCATGACTATTTTCCAAGTTTAAATTAAAAGAAAGACCTTGTCACCAACATCAAACTCCATGTCCCTTCACTGATTGTCAATATATTTCTTATGTCGACTTTGAGCAGCCTTAATGTGTTGTTGGTTGGAATGGACTTTTTCTATTATATCTTGCACAAGATCAGGCCCAAAAAGATATCTCTCACCATCTTCATCCCATCAAGTAGGATTTATACATTCATTCTCATAGGGATCTTTATAGGGTTCCATTTGAATGCTCGAGTGGAAGCTTTTTTTGTAAGAGAACTCAACTAAAGGGATATGTTGATCCCATCCACATTTAAATTCCATTGAGCATGTTCCTAGCATGTACTTGAGTGTTTGAATAGTCCTTTTAGATTGACCACCCTTTTGGGGGTGACAGGCTGTACTAAAATTTAATTTTCTACTCAAAGAATTTTGAAGACTTCTCCGGAATTTTGATGTGAACCTTGGATCACGATCAGATACGATAGAAAGTGCAACTCCATGAAGCCTTACCACTTCCTTCACGTAAATACTTGCAATTTTATCAAGATAGAAATCATCCCAAATAGAGATAAAATGGGAAGTCATGGTGAGATGGTCAACAATAACCCATATCACATTGTTTCCATTGGATGTTCTTGGGAGACCAGTGACGAAGTCCATAGTGATATTGTCCCACTTCCATGCTGGTATGGGTAGTGGTTGCAATACCCCATTAGGAAGTTGTCGCTCTTCCTTCACTTGCTGACATACTAGGAACCTTGATGTGTAGTCAGCAATCTCCCTTTTCATATTATCCAACCAAGATCGATCATGAAGGTCCCTACACATTTTTGTTCTTCCAGGATGTATAGAGAAGGTAGAACAATGGACTCCATCCATCAAATCCTTCTATATTTTCGGAATAGACGGAATAAATAGTCTTGTACAAAATTTCATCACACCTTCTTGATCAATACTAAACTCATGAAACTTCACATCCTTCATAGCTTCAAACTGGTTCTGTAATAAAGGATCTTCTTTCTGAGCTTTCTTGATCTTCTCTAGAAACGATGGTTGAGAAATCATTTGGTTTGGGGTTGATGATGTCCCATCCCTTATAATTTCAATGTCCAGCTTTACTAGGTCATTGATCAAAGGATATCTTTGAATCCACATCATGGAAAGAACAACTGGGTCTTTCTTAATCAATGCATCAGCAACTTTGTTTGCTCTTCCGGTATGATAATGAATTGAACAATAATAGTATTTTAGAAGTTCCAAACATCTCCATTGTCCCATTTTAAATTCCTTTTGTGTCAAAATATTCTTCAATCTTTCATGGTCTGTGTATATATCACATTTCTCCCCGTAGAGATAGTTTCTTCATATATTTAGAGCAAAAACAACCGCAGCCAGCTCCAAATCATGCGTAGGATAGTTTTACTCATGATTCTTCAACTGTTGAGATGCATAAGAAATGACTTTGTGATTTTTCATGAGGATGCACCCAATCCCTTTCAGAGGCGCATCACTAAAAATAACAAATCCTTCTCCACTTGAGGGCAAAATTATCACATGTGTAGTAACCAATCTCTTCTTCAGCTCTTAAAAACTTTCCTCACACTTGTTTGTCTAGATTAACTTGACCCCTTTTCGAGTTAATTGGTCAATGGACTAGAAGGTCATGAAATGTTTTTCAAAAACCTCCAATAATATCCTGCTTATATGGCCCTAGCCTTAAACGTTACTTAATCTTGAGATATTACAAGAATACACATTGAGGATCTTTTCAGGTTTAGATTTTTAGAGAATTAGATCATAAAACATGCATTACATTCCACATTTAAACAAAGTGCTTACATAAATGATAATATTCTTTTTTCCCATAAACGGAAACATATTTAAAATAAACCATGGATTCTTTCTTGACACTTCCTTGACACTATCATCATATCATGTACCTTTCCCTTGACCTGTGAAAAAAACATTTCAAAAACTTGGGATGAGTATAAAAAGCTCAGTAAGGGATATAAAAATATGGAAAGGAAACATGAGTACATGTATACATAAGAATCAATGAAATCATACTTTACCCATAAAACGTAAGCACTTTAACATACCTCATCAAATCATGAATAAATCATAGAAATCATAAGACATAAAGGTAACATGAGGCATTCATAACATTATTACGTAGGGAGTAACCCTCTTGGTAATGTTTGGAATACCCATCAAAGTATATTCCCTAAATCACTTCGGAGAAACCTTAACGTTTAACTCATTCACGTTACTCAATGAATTGTAGAGCTATATCAGGCTCACCCTCCCTTAGTTTATCACGAAACCACCCGTCTTCATAAACAGTGCCCAACAACCATAACATAATCGTATCACATAAAACATGCATAAAGGAAACATAACATTTCCACATTTATACCACAAGATATCAATAACAAATTGATATAATAAAAACATTATGAAAACCATTTTTAATACCAAAATAAATGAAAACTAAAACATGGTATTTATTTTCCATTAAAAAAGGTTATGGTTTGTAGAGGAAGCCGAAACTCAAATAATGGTCACGGTGGCAGAGAAGTCGTTGTCGCCGCATACGTACGACAAATAAAAACATTCCTTTTTTCATTTAGTAAACTCTTCATATAAAATAGATTCCTTTTGAATAAACATAAAAGTCAAAGGAGTTTATACATCGTATAAAAGAAAGTTGTGAATATGCCTCAATGAAAGGAGATTGGGACGAAGACCCATACCTCATATCCTACTTGACTCGATCATTATTTAATCTCCTGAATAATAAACATTAGTTAATTTATACTTGAATAAGAACCTTTTTCAAGTTCATTATTCCTTTTATATCACATGTTACCATGTCATGAACACTATGTAATTATTAAAGTTAATAATAGTCGTTTTAACGATCATTGGTACTTGAGTCAAAAATAAACTCTTTATAATTACAAGTTGTTCATGTATCCATTATATCCAGAGTAATATTCATGATGTAGATATCATATATATCATATATAAATCCATTATATACATTCATTTATAATATTACATTACATTTAGAGTTAAGAAATGAAATGCACCGTTCATAGAGATGGTAAGTCATACGTACGCATGAACGCTACTTTCATTTCTATTTTATATTTTTTGTAGTGGAATCATAATAACATAAAGGTATATTATAATTCCAGTATAATATCATATATAATATCATTAAATCTATCCTTTATACGTACAACATATGGTATTAACGAATCAAATCACTTTGAGGGGGCTGAAGTCCGCACTTCCTAAAATGAAGATATCGCGTATACACATAATGGAAGCCATAAAGGTATGTCATAAATGAAAAATATAGAAGCTTAAGTAAAACATAAACATATTATATATCATATATAAATATAGTTACATATTAATGGCCCCCTTTGAGGGTGTTATATGAATATTGAACAATCATCGTTTAGTGAGGCAGAAATTCACCATCAACAAAAACAGTATGTTCTTTAACCATTATATGTAGGTGTGTGTAAGTGTAGATAGAATCCTTCATATAACAACATCCTATTATACTGATGATACTGGTGTTATTAAAAAATAAATTAATAAAAAGAGTTTAGGGTTTGGAGAATCCAAATAAAACAAAATAAAACGAGTGAAGACATTACCTTAAAATCAGGTAACTCCCTTTGGTTTCAACCAAAAGGGTTTCATGAAGAGCTTCATGCCTAAGGTAAGGCTTCTACGATGATGAAAGGGATGTGGAGAGACAAAATGAGCATATCTTGGCCGAGCAAAAGGCTTGAGAGGTGTGGGTAAGGAGGTATTGGTGGGGGCCTTTATAAGAGGAGAGGAGGGGCACCCTTGAAAGGTATAAAATGTTACTTTATTATCAAATGAGTTTTATATTTTAAAGGTCCCACATTGATGTATTTCTTGGATAAGGTGATAAGAGTTCGAAATATACTCATCCAATAGGTCTTTGAAAAGTGTATGTCTTAGATTTTACATTATCGTTTCATTTTATTTAAATCGTTCATTAATGAGGTAATCGCTGCATCATCATGATGTCATAAATAATATAATTTATATAATCTCTAAAAATTATAAAACAAATAATATGATGTATGAAATCTTGTAATCCTTACAATTACTATTTATAGTCCAATATATCATTTATGTAGACAAAATTAAATTTTTTTTACTTAGGTGATACATTCTTTGTTATATTTAACTTTCTTTAAAAATAAAAAGATAAAAAGTCATTATCACTCAAAAGTGATTCCATGGGGTCCCCGAGTTTGGTAAAAGGCATCTAATGGTCTTCCATGACACAACCAGTAGAATTAAGACACATGTTGGGGTCATTTTTTATTATTATGATATTATTTTATTATCCTTAACTACCCGATTACTAATTAATCAAGATAATTAAAGATAATTACCGTCGTTACTATTCTTAATGTCCAAAAAAAAGAGTCTTGATTAAATAATTTGGACCATCTTATTCCAAATATGTAATAAATTTTACCAAATTCCAAAAACAGACATTACAATAATTAATTTAAAAATAATTCTTGTTGTCAAAACAAATAGCGGGTTTTTTAGAAACAATATCTATGAAAAGGTTTGCACTTGTCTATGCCCAATTCCGAAGTGAAATTAAACCCATTTACCACCATTGGATTACATTGTAAAAATATATTCTATTTACACTTTAAAACCAATTAAAAATATAATGTTACCATATAATTAAATTAGATGAAAATGCAGTTTTGATGTAAAATGCAGTATTTTCCACTATTCATTAAAAAATGAACATTGTCAGAAAAATATCAAAAATTTATCCGAAGTAAATTTCAATGTCCCAATAATAATGAATAAGTTTATTTTGACAAATAGTGCTTATAAAATTGTCAAATTTTTGATTTAAAAATGGTTTTCCATCAAAAGGCAGCAAAACAATCTTTTAAAAATATTAGTGTATTCCATGCTTAAGATTGGATTTATTCTCGTTTTAACCCTCTAAAACACTATCAAATTCACAAATAGACATAGATAAGAATATCTATTATTCATTACTTACTTGGGATGTTACATCCTTACACCTTTAGAAAATTGTGTCCCCGCAATTTATTTACTTATCGAATAAGTGGGGGTATTTATCCCTCATTTCATTTTCAGATTCCCATGTTGCCTCTTCAATCATGTGGTTTTTTCACAAAACCTTTACATGATGAATCACCTTATTCTGTAACACCTGCTCCCTGTGGTCAAGAATCTGGACCGGTTGTTCCTCATTAGATAGATTCTCTTCCAGCTGAACTACCTCTAGACTCAAAACATGAGATGTATCTGGCATGTACTTCCTTAACATTGAAACATGAAAAACATTGTGTACCTGAGATAAAAATCGAGGTAAATCCACTTGGTATGAAACTGGTCCAAATATCTCAAGAATTTCGTATGGTCCAATGAACCTTGGACTCAGATTTCCTTTCTTACCAAATCGCATTACACTTTTCCATGGTGATACTTTGAGAAAAACATGATCACATACCATAATAGAGAAATCCTTCATCCTGTTGTCCGTATAACTCTTATGCCTGCTCTGAGCCGTTATCATGTGTCTATGTATCATCTGAACTTTTTTTTCCAAATATTCTACCAATTCTGGTCCCATCAACTTCCTTTCACGCACTTTATCCCAGAAATCTGGAGTTCGACACCGCTTCCCATATAATGCCTCAAATGGTGCCATCTGTATACTAGAATGAAAACTGTTATTATAAGAAAACTCAACCAAAGAAATATGTTGGTCCCAAATTCCCCAATAATCCATCGAACAAGCATGTAGCATATATAATATTACATAACATTTAGAGGTAAGAAATTAAATGTACCGTTCATGGAGACCGTAAGTCGTACGTACGCATGAACACTACTTTCATTTCTATTTCGTATTTTATGGAATGGAATCCTAATGACATAATAGTATATTATTATCTAGTATAATATCATATATAATATAATTAAATCTATCCTTTATACGTACCACATATGGTATTAACGAATCAAATCACTTTGAGGGGGCGGTAGTCTGCACTTCCAAAAATGAAGATATCGTGTATACCCATAATAGAAGCCATAAAGGTATGCCATAAAGGAAAAATACAGAAGCATAAGAAAAAAATAAACATATTATATATCATAAATAAATATATTTACATCTTAATGGCTACCTTTTAAGGTGTTATAATAATATTGAACAATCATCGTTTCGTGAGGCAGAAATTCACCATCCACAGAAACAATATGTTCTTTAACCATTAGATGTAGGTGTGTGTAAGTGTAGCTCTAATACATATTATAACAACATCCAAGTATATTTAATATAATGGTGTTGTTACGAATGAAATGAATAAAACTAGTATAGGGGGTTGGAGAAGAAAAATAAAACAAAAGAACACAAGTGAAGACATTACCTTAGAATCGGGTAACTCCCTTTGGTTTGAACCAATAGGGTTTCTTGAAGAGCTTCCTGCCTATGGTAAGGATTATAGGATGAGGATAGGTATGTGGAGAGACAAAAGGAGCATAGATTTTCTGATTCAAAGGCTTGAGATGTGTGGGTAAGGAGGTATAGGTGGGGGCTATGTATAAGAGGTGAGGAGGGGTACTCTTGGAAAGGTATAAAATGTTACTTTATTTTCAAATGATTTTTGGATTTTAAAGGTCCCACATTGATTTATTTCGAGAATAAATTGATAATAGTTCGAAATATACTCATACAATAGGTCTTTGACAAGTGTAAGTCTTATATTTTACATTATCGTTTCATTTTACTTAAATCGTTCACTAATGAGGTAATCGCTGCATCATCAAGATGTCATAAATAATAGAATTTATTCAATGTCAAAAAATTATAAAACAAATACTATGATGTAGTAAATATTTTTATCTTTCCAATAACTATTTATTGTCTAAGATATCATTTATGTAGACAAAATAAATTTTTTTTTACTCAGGTGATACATTCTTTGTTATATTTAACTTTCTTTAAAAATAAAAAGATAAAAAGTCATTATCACACAAAATTGATTCCATGGGGTCCCCAAGTTTGGCACAAGGCATCCCACGGTCGGCCATGACACAACCAGTAGAATTAGGAAACATTTGGGGTCATTTATTATTATTATGATATTATTTTATTATCCATAACTACTCGATTACAAATTAATCAAGATAATTAAAGATAATTACCGTCATTACTATTTATAATGTCCAAAAAACAAAAAAGTCTTGATTACATAATTTTGAAATTATGATTTGAAATATTTAATCCATTTTACCAAATTCCAAAAATAGAAATTAAAATAATTAATTAAAAAATAATTCCTGTTGTTAAAACAAATAGCTGGTTTTTTAGAAACAATATCTATGAAAAGTTTGACACTTGTTTATGCCCAATTACAAAGTGAAATTAATCCCACTGACAACCATTTGATTACATGGTAAAAATATATTCTATTTAAACTTTAAAAAAAATTAAAAATATAATCTAACCATGTAATTAAATTAGATGAGAATGCAGTTTTGATGTAAAATGCATTATTTTTAACTATTCATTAAAAAATGAACATTGTCAGAAAAATACCAAATATTTATCCAATGTAATTTTCAATGTCCCAATTGTAAATAATAAGTTTATTTTGAAAAATAGAGCTTATAAAATTATCAAAAGTTTGATTTAAAAATGGTTTTCATCAAAAGGCAGTAAAACAATCTTTTAAGAATATTAGTGTATTCCATACATAAGATTGAATTTATTATCGTTTTAAGCCTCTAAAACACTATCTAATTCATAAATAGACATAGATAAGAATATATATTATTCATTACTTACTTGGAATGTTACACTGCTGATCCAAGGAAACTTCGAATCTTGGTTGTTTTTGTAGGCTGAGGTCACTCCTCTACAACTTTTGTCTTTGCAGGGTCAAATGTGATTCCTTCATTGGTAACAATGTTCCCCAAAAAAGAAATTTGTTGTAACCAGAATTCACATTTACTAAAATTTCCAAAAATCCTATCCTTCCATAGAGTTTGAAAAATAACTCTTAAATGATCTTCATTCTCCTTGTGACTTTTGGAATATATCAAAATATCATCAATAAAAACTACCACAAAGTTATAAAGGTAGTCCTTAAAGACTCTATTCATCAGATCCATAAAAAGTGAAGGTTCATTAGTCAGTCCAAATGGGATAATAACAAAATCATAATGCCCATATCTTGATCAGAAGGATGTTTTCGAAATATCTTGTTTATTCACCCAAAATTAATGATAACCAAAATGAAGATCTATCTTATAAAAGAATTGATCTCCACGAAGTTGGTCAATTAAGACATCAATTACTTGAAGAGGTTATTTGTTCTTCACTATTATCCCATTCAGTTCTCTATAATCAATGCAGAGTTGCAACAATCCATCATTCTTCTTCATAAAGAGAACTGGTGCTCCCCAAGGAGACTCACTTGGTCGGATAATCCCCTTCTCCAAAAGATCTTGGATTTGTTTCTTTAATTCCTCCAACTCCACATTTGTCATCCTATATGCGGTCTTTGATATTGGATGAGATCCAGGTTTGAGTTCAATAGAGAAGTTTTCCTCTCTTTCCAGGGGAGGTCCATGTAACTCCTTCGAAAATACATCAATGTATTCCTTCATGATGGGGACACTTGATATCCTTAAACTCTCATATCCTTCTTCTTCTTCACCGATCAACTCCTTAATGAAGGATATATGGGCTTCTTCTAGACAATGATCAGGTCGGTTTATCTCTCCTTGGAAGATAACTGTAGGGTTTCCATTCAAGACTACTGATATTTCATTACTTCTATATTTGATCTTAGCATTATACATTGACAGCCAATCCATCCCTAGTATAACATCGAATTACAACATGGGAATGACTACTAGATTTTCGATAAGATTTTTCTCACCAATGTAAATACTAGTGATTCTAAACATTGATGATGCTTGGATAGTCCCACAAAGAGTCTTGACTGATAACTCTACTTTTAGAAAATCAGTGGTTGATTCTAAATTCTTTTGAAACTTAGAGAAAATAATGGAATGCGTAGAACCATAATAAAACAATGTATTTGATATCTTTGAGAGGAAAACAAGAGTACCTGCTACCACATCATTCAGAGCTTCTACTTCAACTTTCGTGATAGAAATTTCACGGCCATGATCCCTTGGCCTTTGCTCTGGCTGATGTTGGTCCCCCTCCACTGCCCTCAGATTTGGTGAGTGATTGGAAAAGTGACCACGTTGTCCACACTAGAAACACTAAACATCAGGTAGGACATGCACCATCTTCCCCTTGTCATTTGTGTTTGGAAGTTGAGGTTTCACCTCACCATGAAAATTCCTCACAATGTGGCCATCTCTACCACACTTGTAGCAATTCCCACTCCCGGGAAGGCTGTTCCCCAAAGGCTTCTTCCAACATTTATTACATGTGGGAATTTGTACTTACTTTCCTTCCCTTACTTGATTAAATCTCCTCCCAAAGAATGGTTCAAAAAATATCTTCCAGTCGTTTGATTTCTGAGACCACTGTGTCTCACCAAACTCTAGCTCAACTTTCAATGGACTCCGTATGATCTCCTCCTATCTATCATAGTCTCAATTGGCAAGATTTTTTCACAGATGAGGTCTCAATCTACAGAATAAACTATCAACGTTACCATTTGGATCTAGGACAAAGTTATAGGTATATCCTGAAAGCCTTGTAAAGTTCATCTTGTTGCTTCCCACAGATTTATTATCCTTATACTTTAGCTCTAGAAACTCCTAATCCATTCTTGTTCTCATGGAATGAGGGAAATACTCAATGAAAAAGATCCCTCTAAACTCTTCCCACTCCATAGCTTCAACTTCCACTCTTTTCCTCATGTTTTTGATCAGTTCCCACCACTGATCAGCTTCTACCTCTAAGCGATAGACAGCCAGGGTGACCTTCTCTTTATCTGAACAACATAGCACGGAAAATATCTTCTCTATAGAGCTGATCCATTGTTCATAAATCAATGGGTCAGTCGATCCACTAAAGGTTGGTGGTCGTTGGCGCATAAAGAACCCAACAAAATGTTGTTCCCTTTCTGGTGACATCATCCTCTTAGCTTGATTCAAGTTATTACTCATAACATGAGTCAATTGGTTTATCATTCACATGAATGTTTCTATTATGGATTCTATTGGAGGGTTGTCAGTGCATGTTCCATTGCGGTCACCATTTGCACGGTTCCTCCTATTACGAGCCATTTTCTAAAAGAATAAATCCCTTGTGGGAAACTTATTTGATTTAAATTTTTTTTAACTATATATAATTTTCTGTCTTAAAACATCATTATTAAACAATTATATTTCACTATAATACCTTCATAATGATTCTTAAAAATCTTATGATTAACCGAACATATCCCCCGAGAGTGTCGTAACAAAGAGTGCTGTAAGGTCCATTGTCGTGCACCAGTTCCCATCTGAGTCTATCTCAAAGCTGTGTTTTCGGGTTTTACCCCTATGTACATTTGTGCAAGAGCCACCTCTACCTGCTCATATTCCGACAGGGATGTATTTGTTTGATAAACCACTAACTCTATACTCACCAAAATACCAGGAACTTTTCCTATATTTAAACTTTACTATAGGGTTCTTCCTAAATTTTTCATAGCCTAATTTCCATAAATAACTAAACTGTCCTTTGAAACCAACTATGGCATCCCACCTTTTTATTACATAACTTTTCATTACAGTATACAAACAAATGATCTTTAAAGTCTAGTGTCTTGGTAATCAGGAACATAATACATGAAAAAAATATAAAACATTATTATAAGCCACTTTTAGGGCTTAATCATAGGATTATCATATGTAGAATTACTGCATCTCATATCCTGGTGACATACATCAATGTAAAGTGTGAGCAGAAGGCCCAGTAAGGATGAACAAGGGTATCATTGTACTTGTGATATCAATAAGAACTTGAATAAAAACATAAAGACATGACCAATGGAATTATAGGAATATCATAATGAAAATAAATTGAAATATAACTTGAATATGTGGTTAAAACATTTCATTTAGAAATTCATGATCATATCACCAAGGTCCAACCCCAAGGTGTCATAAAAATTACCAAAGTTATTACCCAAGGTATCGTAAAACTTATCATCTCTAGAGATTAAATCATTACCCAATACATTGTAGTGCTATCAGGGTGCACATGTAATATGTATTTATTTTTAGGTGATCCACATATATCATAATCAAACATTTCATGAATAACCAATGGAGAATAAAATAAATGGGTTTAATTTCAAGACCGCGACGTTTCAAAAGTTCTTAAAAATAAGATCATTATGTCATTTATAACACATGGAAAGGGGGTGAAGGTTATATGTATGTCAATTACAGAATCAAATAAATAATCTTTATAAATTTATGAACACCTAAATAAACGAAATTGGTATGGGTATTAACATAAATAAAACAAGATAATTTTTGGAGTGAAAGAGATAGAAATTTTGAGGCAAAATTTCTGTAGCACAATGGCTATATAACATGGTTTTAGAAAAAATAGGAAATAATATGGTATGGAAATTTGAATGATATACAACATGAAAATGATACATGAATGAAAAGAGAAGACACGATTCCTTTTATGAAAAATTCGGCATCCTAACAGCGTCACCTAAAAATTAAGAAAACAAATTGATAATATTGTAAAGGGAATCTCAACAGTTAGACATGAAATTGACTGTAATTAGAGAATATATGAACGTACCCTCAACAATAAGTAATGGAAACTAGAAGACACAACATAAATGAAGTCATAACTTAAAAGAGGACGGTGGAACATTCCCTTACATTAAAGAGTAACATTGAATGCTTGAATGTCGGGACCTTGGGAGGCTTGAGAGCACCTTGGGAGGAATCCTTGGGAGGTAAAAAGACTATAGATTCGTTGGGGAGGATTTTTAAATGATACTAAAGAGGTAATGGTTCGATATTTATAGGAGAAGTGAGAGAACAAAGCATTCATTACTAAGGGACACCTCATCGGTGGAGTTGGAAAAACCATGGGCTTGACCATGAAATTTTCCCATGGTATTGGCCACTTGGGACACCACATACCTTATCATACTATTAATAAATCGACCAGAATTATTGCATAATTAATAGATCTTTAATGATTTTATTAAACACTCGAAACTAAAAACTGTATTTTCACTATTCCCCAAAAATTCATCCTTTTAAGAAAAATCCCCAAAAATCACCTTAACCTAATATTGATGCTCTAAATTCCAAAATGAACTCAATTTTATGAAAATAATTTTTTATATATTTTTAATTTAATTTTTAAATAAAACACTATTCACTAAAAATTCAACTATTTCCGAAAAATCCCATAAATTCACCTTAACCAAATATTGATGCTATGATTTCAAAAATGAACACCATTTGTTTGAAATAATTTTCTAAATATTTTTATTTTCATTTTTAAATAAAAAAAATATTCACCGAAAAAACTAATACTTAACCGATAATATCTGAAATAGTTATTTACCTATTTTATTGAATGAAATTACTTAATCAAGGTGCCTATAATATATTAATACTTTATTATGTAGAATTACATAATCCCTTGGGTCACATTACTAATCATAAGCGTAAAATCATGATTCATAATTTACAATTCACTAAAAATTATGTTGATCTTATTAGACTCTAAATTTCATACTGAACATAACTGTAGAAGATCATTTTTTGAAAATAATTACACATTTTTAATTATTTAAGGTTTACATAAATATTTTAAAATATCATTTTTTCCAAAATTCATCAATAATATACATCTTATATTTATCCGTACATTTGAGATTTACCAACTTCACCATAAGAAGAAATAACAATTTTTATTTATCTCAAAGGATTATATGACATAGCTAAGGTCTTGTTATATAACCCCTTATAACACGAGCATAAGAACTAAGTGTAAGGTGTGCTATGGTGATAGAATCCAGGGGAAGCTCGGCCAACATTGCCCGAGTGGTAATTTCTATTAGCTTGATCTTCTCCTAAAGTCAATTCTGTTCCAGCTTTACACGATGATGTTCGGCTTGGGTTTGGTACATAGCAAAGCCCAGTGGTGCTATCTCCTTCCCAAGTTCCATTAGATGAGCTTCGATTGGCCCAAGACTACTGGATGATGCCATCAAATCCTTTTTCTGTATTAAGATCACTTGTATTTATAAATAATAGTCAATACATTAAGATTTTAGTTTCCAATGGCTATATTGACCAACGACCATATTGACGAATGGTCATATAAAAAGTCAAAACCAAACGGTATCATTTTAATTATATTGATTTCATTAAATACAAGAAATATTTTTGTTAAGTATAAAATAAAATAACACACAAAATTAGGAAACAAAACTTATTAAAAAGTTTGGTTCGTTATATTATTTCCCCCTTAAGAAATTTCGTCCCTGAAATTTTTAACTCGTACCCTCATAAGAGAAAATGTGTGGGTACTTCTACCTCATAGAATCCATTGGTTCCCATGTGGGCTCTTCATATTTGTGGTTCCTCCACAACAACTTTTCAAGGTGGGTAGTCTTGTTGCGTAGAACCTTGTCCCTACGATCCAAGATCTCCACTGGCTACACCTCATAAGAGAGGTCATGTTTCAGTTGTACCACCTCTGGGTTTTGTACATATGAAGGGTCAGGTATGTACTTCTCAAGAGGGATACGTGGAAGACATCATGAACTAGTGCTAGATTTAGAGGAAGTGCAAGCTGATATGCCACTACTCCCACACGATCAAGGATTTCATAGGGACCAATGTACCTAGGGATGATCGCCCCTTTCTTCCCAAACCTCGTGACTCTATTCCAAGGTGAAATTTGAAAAAATACCTTGTCACTAACATCAAGATCCAATTCCCTTCGACGATTGTCCGCATAGCTCTTTTGTCAACTTTGAGCAGCCTTAATGTGTTGTTGGATGGCATGGACTTATTATGTAATCTCTTGCAAAAGGTCAGGCCCAAGAAGCTTTCTCTCACTAGCTTCATCCCAAAAAGTAAGAGTTATACATCGCTTCCCATATAGATCTTCATACGGCGCCATTTGAATTCTTGAGTGGAAGAGGTTGTTATAAGAGAACTCAACTAAAGGGAGATGTTGATCCCATCCACCTTTAAATTCAATTGAGCATGTTCTCAGCATATCCTTGAACGTTTGAATAGTCCTTTCAGATTGGCCATCAGTTTGGGGGTGATAGGCTGTACTAAAATTTAATTTAGTGCTCAAAGCATGTTGAATAGTTCTTCAGAATTTTGATGTTAACCTTGGATCACGATTAGATACGATTTAATGTTATACTCCATGTAGCCTTACCACTTCCTTCACATAAATCTTGACAAGTTGATCAAGAGGGAAATTTTCATGAATAGATTAAAATGGACAGTAATGCTGAGATAGTCCACAATAACCCATATCGCATTGTTTCCTTTTGAAGTTGTTGGGAGAACAATGACGAAGTACATAGTGATATTATCCCACTTCCATGCTGGTATGGGTAGTGGTTGCAATACCCCATTAGGATGTTGTCTCTCTGCCTTCACTTGCTGACATACTAAGAACCTTGAAATGTAGTCATCAATATTTCTTTTAAAATTATCCCACCAAGAATGATCATGAAGGTCCCTACACATTTTTGTGCTTCTATGATGTATAGAGAAGGTAGAACTATGGGTTTCATCCATCAGCTCCTTCTTTATTTCTGGAATAGATGGAATACATAGTATTGTGTGAAATTTCAGTACACCTTCACGATCAATACTAAACTCAGGAAACTTCCCATCCTTCACAGCTTCAAACTTCTGTAACAAAGGATCTTCTTTATGATATTTCATGCTCATCTCTAGTAATGTTGGTTGAGAAATCATTTTGTTTAGGGTTGATAATTTCCCTTCACTTATAATTCTGATGTACAGCATTACTATGTCATTGATCAAAGGATCTCTTTGAATCCTCATCATTGAAAGAAAAACTGGGTGTTTCATACTCTATGCATTAGAAACTTTTTATTCTGTTCCTGGAAGATAATAAATTGAACAATAATAGTCATTGAGAAGTTCCAACTATCTCTTTTATCCAATTTTCCATTCCGTTTGTGTAAAAATATACTTTAGACTTTGATGGTCTGTGTATATATCACATTTATCCCTTAGAGATAGTGTCTCCCTATCTTTTGAGCAATAACAACCGCAACCATCTCCAGATCATGCATAGGATAGTTCTAATCATGAGTCTTCAACTGTCGAGATGCATAGACAATGGCTTTGTGATTCTGCATGAGGAATAACCCAAGACCTTTCAGAGATGCGTCACTAGAAATAATGAATCCTTCTCCACATGGGGGAAGATTTATCATAGGTGCAGTAACCAATCTCTTCTTCCGATCTTGGAAACATTCCTCACACTCCTTTGTCCAGATGAACTTGACCCCTTTTCAAGTTAACATGGTCAATGGATTAAAATTCATGAAACAGTTTTCAAAAACCTCCTATAATATCCTACTAATCCAAGGAAACTTTGAATCTCAGTTATTGTTGTAGGTTGAGGCCACTCCTCTTCAAATTTTTCCTTTGCATGGTCAAATGTGATTCCTTCATTGGTAACAATGTGCCCCAAGAAAGAAACTTTTTGTAACCAGAATTCACATTTACTAAACATTCCAAAAATCCTCTCCTTCCATAGAGTCGGCAAAAAAACCCTTAGATGATCATCATGCTCCTCGTGACTTTTGGAATATATCAAAATATCATCAATAAAAACTACCACAATGTTAACAAGGTAGTCTATAAAGACTCTATTCATTAGATCCATAAAAATAGCAGGTGAATTAGTCAGTCCAAAGGGCATGAAAAAACTAATAATCCCCATGTCTTGATCGAAAAGCAGTTTTCAAAATATCTTCTTTCTTCACCCTCAATTAATGATAACTAGAATGATGATAAATATTATAGAATAATTGAGCCCCACAAAGTTGGTCAAATAAGTCATCAATTCATGGAAGAGGGTATTTTTTCTTCACTATTATCCCATTCAGTTCTCTATAATCAATGCCTAGTCCCATCGATCCATCCTTCTTCTTCACAAAGAGATCTGGTGCTACCCAAGGAGACTCAATTGGTCAGATAAACCCCTTCTCCAATAGATCTTGTAGTTGTTTCTTTAATTCCTCCAACTCCACATTTTTCAACCTGTATGGGTCTTTGATATTAGATGAGATCCAGGTACGACTTCAACAGAGAACTCTACCTCTCTTTTTAGGGGACGTCTGGGAAACTCCTCAGGAAATACATCAATGTATTTCCTGATGATGGGGAAACTTTTTATCCTTAAACTCTCATCTCCTTCTTCTTCATCGATCAACTCCATAAAGAAGGACATATGGGCTTCTTCCAGACAAATATTAGTCCGGGATATCTCTCCTTGGAAGATAACTGTAGGTTTTCCATTCACGACTACTGAGATCTACTTGCTTCTATATTTTATTTTAGCATTATACATTGAGAGGCAGTCCATTCCTAGTATAACATCGAATTATAGCATGGGAATGAATACTGGATTTGCGATAATATTTTTCTCACCAAATTAAATACTAGTGTTTTGAAAGAGCGTTGTCGCACGCACTCTCAAAATAACTTCAAAAGTGTGTTACGTTGGATAAAACTCCAAGCACAACACTCTATGAAGCTAATGTTTAGTTTACTTGGTGTAGCATAGGGGGCTAACCAAGGTCGTCTCTCAAAGGAGGAAGTGAATTAAAACATCTTATTAGAGGTATTCTAAAAATAAAATAAAAGAGAATAAAAACACTTCTAGAAAAGGATGGGGGTTGTTTATAGTTTATGAATCTAGAAGAAGTTTGCTGGAAGAAGATTGTATTTTTTTTGTTTTTAGTTTTGAAATGAATTCCGATTAAAATAACACAACAAGAAGATGTTTTTTTTAGAAAATATTTTAAAATGCGTAATCGATCTAACTCTACCTCTTCATTTACATATTAATCATTATCATTTAGATGAATATCCACTTAATTATGATCCTCTAATTTGTTAACCCTCGAACCCTACAAGAGTTAACTTAACCACAAAGATGGAATTACTTAAACCCTAGGCTAGCTTCGGAACATGCAATCGCAGAACCCTGCTTTGATTGTTGTTCTAAGGTTAGCTTATGGTCAGTGGTTAATTAGAGCACAAATCCATTCTAGAAATGAGGATGATTTGTGTTTAGGGATTATATTTGAACTCTACAAATTTATCCCAAGTGGTCTTGTATTACCGATTAAGCTCGCACTCTCACAATTTACACAAAATCTCGACCTCGCGTGTTTTTGTATTAATTGTTCAATTGCTTGCTTAGTTTCTTAAAATTTAAAAACATAATTCATGGATCATATTAAGTAAATTACAGTAGGCTCAATGATTCAAAATAATTAAATGAAGAGGGTAGAAGATAGATCGATCACTAAAAATTACTCTTCCATGGGTGGCGTAATCATCATAGAAGCGTTTTGCATGTGCAAAGGTTTATAATGGGTATAACCCAATATCGCTTCTACTCAAGAATTCCAGCCCCAAGAGGAAGATTAAGAGAAGAATAAATTTAAATAAAACAGAGGAAAAGAGAAGAAATAAAAGAAGAACAAAGAAGTTTATTACACAAACAAAACAATTACAACATGAAGGAGAGAAGGAAGCTTCGATGAGAGGATCCTTGCTTCAAGAGCTACCTCTCTTACAATGGTTGTAGAATTTGGTTGAAACCAATTCTCCTCTGCCTCCAATCTCCCAATGCACGAACCAGCCTCTCCAAATGAGAAAATCACTAATTTATAGAGTGGAGGGGAGACTAGGTTTAAAGTGGTTTCAAGTGTGAATGCAAAATCTCGGCCAAATATTTTAATGAAACTTTCACCGCCCATTTTACCTCCAAAACGCGTGAATGGACCGGCCTTCCAGAAGGATGATTTGTGCCACATCATGTCCCCGAGCTTTCCTCAAAAGTTGGGCTCAATCCAAGCCCGTATGTAGAGGATATGGCCCAAATACAGAACCTTCTCCATTCTGGCGAGCCCAGCCCAACTTTGACTTCATGGCCCAATTTCAACAACCAAATTAACTCTTTAGCTTTAGTGTCCTGAATAAAAGGTGTAGATAATTAAGTTAGGAACACTGTTACAAAATTTCAAATTCAAATAATAAATATAAAAATATTTATCTTCGACATAATACAGTGCACTATTAAGGGTAAAACTGGAATTTTCACCAAATTTTCAAATGAATGATCAAATCCCAAATATTTTATAAATAAACATATTTAACACAATGTGAGGAAATTATATCATTTATTATCAATAAAATATTCAATAAAATAGTGTTTTATCAACTCCCCCACACTTACCCTTTTGCACACCTGGGCAAAACCTCATATCAAGTAAACATCAATATCAAATCAAAACCAATTTTAAAACACATATCTTTAAGATCAATCAATTTCACACCAAGAATAAAAAAGATATCATGCCTCATAAAAAACCTTATTTCAGGTTCTCCATTTATATCATTCAATATATTTCCACTTCATTTATCCACCCATGCACAAAACACTTACCTCGCTTGAATTTTCTCTCATCACTCAAATATCAATTTTTTTGCAATGTCTTTCTCATCCAAACTCATAATAGGGTCACCATAGGCTTGATAGATTCCTACATCGCTACCCGATGTGAGTCAAGGACATATGTTTATCATGAGGACTTTTCAGGGTTGTTCTGTGGCTTTCGGTTGGTAGGATTAAGATGTGAAAAACTCTGAGGCTGAATGAGGAGGGCTTGACTCTTTTAAAGCAAAATTGCATTAATCTAATTTTCACTTAAATATGGTCTTCTCTTCAATCCCCATAGTATCAATTCAGCTCCATCATCATGAAAAGTCATGAAAGGTTTACACCATTCATCATTTCCGCATAAAAAATGTCAATCTTCTAAAACATGATTTTCTTGAAAGCTCCAGATGGGCACAGCTTTCCACCTCAATTAGAAGCTCCAGAAAAGGCACAGCTTCACTTGTCATGAAAGCTCCAGAAAAGGCACAGCTTTCAATATAATGACTTTCTTTAGCAGCAAACACATCTCTTCAGAATTTAATTTTCCACCCAAAGTATCACATAATGTGGTGGCACAACACAAGACAGCTTCCCCCACACTTAAGCTCAACTAGATTATGCAATTTCACTTCAAGAGTTGGTTGGATAAGGAAAATTGGCTTGTAATGTGGCTTAACCTAACAGGCTGTGCATGGCTTCTAAGGGCTACAAGGATTAAATATTCAAGGTAGGCCATTATAAAAAAGGATTATTTGAAATAGGGGTTTTAATACCAAACAAATGCCTCAATCATTTAAACACAAGTACCTCAAGCCCTCAAGTTTTGACAGGAATAGATCAAATTCTGGTTAAATCAAGTATGGTTTGGCTCTCTCAAGAAGTGAGGTGAATGTAAAGAATATGAAAATAATGGTTTAGAAGCCTCACAGGAAAGTGATTTCAAATATAAAGACAGTGATATTGGCATGGGATTCAAAATTCAGCGTACTTTGCATGAAATTACTAAATATTTGAACTTGAAACAAAGTCATTTCAGCATTCATTTAAGCTTAGTTTCAAGGGGTAAATTGTTTCACTTATTGATATGGATTTAAAAATGGTGATGAGAATCATTTCAGCTCAAAAGTTTCAAAAACACCCAGAAAATTGTAAAATAGACACACAAATTTTGAAAAACACACATTTTTTGTTTTTTGGTTTTTTTTAACAGGAAAACAATTGAAATTACTATACTAAAAGGTTCCCTCCCCCACACTTAAAATATTGCATTGTCCTCAATGTGAACCCGTGAGATGATATATGCACATGAAATGCAGAATTTTTAAATAGGACAAATAATATAAAAGTGAAAGGGTTAGGAACAGCCTGATGTGATCAAGTGATGATGGGGTCATGCAGTGTGATAAAATCCACTGCATCAGTAGGATGTCCCTCAATGTATCTCTTCAAACGTTGCCCATTGACTGTAAAGCTCCTTCCAGTGTCCTCTTGTGTGATCTCCACTGCACCATAAGGAAAAACATTAGACACAATATAAGGACCTAACCATCTGGAACGCAACTTACCAGGCATCAACTTCAGTCGTGAACTATAGAGAAGGACTTTCTCTCCAATATGAAACTCCCTTTGTTGGATCATTTTGTCATGAGCTGCTTTTGATCTTTCCTTGTAGAGCCTTGAGTTCTCATATGATGACAGGCGAATCTCCTCAAGCTCTTGAATTTGCAACTTCCTTTGAATTCCAGCTTGGGCCAAATCCATGTTACATTTCTTTATAGCCCAATATGCCCGATGCTCGACTTCCACGGGGAGATGACACGCTTTCCCAAAAACAATCCGAAATGGGGACATACCAATGGGGGTCTTGTATGCTGTCCTATAAGCCCACAATGCATCATCCAAGCACTTGCTCCAATCCTTCCTATTTGGCGGCACGGTTTTCTCCAAGATTTGTTTCAACTCACGATTTGAAACCTCAGCCTGGCCATTTGTTTGGGGGTGGTATGGTGTTGATGTTTTATGTGTCACCCCATACTTCCGAAGGAGGGAAGCAAAATTCCTATTGCAAAAGTGTGTCCCTTGGTCACTGATGATGGCCTTTGGTACTCCAAACCTGCAAAAAATCTGTGCTTTGACAAAATCCACAACAACATGAGAATCGTCAGTCCTGGTGGCCTTGGCCTCCACCCATTTACTCACATAATCGACAGCAACAAGGATATACAAGAAACCAAATGAACTAGGAAAAGGTCCCATAAAATCAATTCCCCAAACGTCAAAAATCTCACAGAATAAAATGGGTTGTTGGGGCATCTCGTGTCTTCTTGAAATGTTTCCAGTGTGTTGGCAACGAGAGCATGACTTACAAAATACATGGGAATCATGGAATAAACTAGGCCAATATAATCCTGAGTCTAAAACCTTCCTAGCTGTCCGTTGGGGTCCAAAGTGTCCACCACAAGCAAGTGTATGACAGAAATGCAAAACAGACTCAAACTCATGATCGGGAACACACCTCCTAATGACTTGGTCACTACACATGCGCCAGAGGTATGGATCATCCCACACATAATACCTAGACTCACTTTTTAATTTTTGGACTTGATGCTTCATCAAATTTACTGGGATTTCAGAGCCAACAATGTAATTAACTAAATCAGCATACCAAGGATGCTTACCTGAGATGGTATAGAGATGCTCATCGGGGAAAGTGTCCCGAAGTGGTACCTGGTCCAAGGTGTCACCCTCTAGTGTGTGAGTAAGCCTACTCATGTGGTCTGCCACCAAATTCTCTGACCCCTTCTTGTCCTTTATCTCAAGGTCAAACTCTTGAAGAAGTAGCATACAATGGATAAGTCGTGGCTTTGCATCTGGTTTCTTTAGGAGGTACCTCAAAGCTGCATGGTCAGAAAAAACAACTACTTTAGAGCCCAATAAATATGAACGAAATTTATCTAAATAAAATATAACAGCAAGAAACTCCTTTTCTGTTGTGGTGTAGTTTGATTGGGCTGAATCTAGTGTCCTCGATGCATAGGCGATCACATGTGAACGTCCCTCCACCCTCTGAGATAAGACAGCTCCAACCGCGAAGTTGGAGGCGTCACACATAAGCTCAAAAGGAATCTCCCACCGTGGGGGCTGTATGATTGGTGGAGTGGTCAGACACTTCTTTAGCTCATCAAATGATACCCTGCATGAATCATCAAAATTGAAGTCAATATCTTTTTGAAGCAATCGAGATAAGGGTAGAGAGATCTTACTAAAATCTCTGATTAAGCGTCGATAAAATCCAGCATGTCCAAGGAATGATCGAACATCACGCACACATGAAGGGTAGGGTAAGGATGAAATGATGTCTACCTTAGATCTATCAACCTCTATCCCAAGTTTTGACACTACATGCCCTAAGACAATGCCATGCTCTACCATGAAATGACACTTTTCAAAGTTCAGGACTAGATTCTTCTCAATACAACGATTCAACACATTTTCCAAACTACTTAGACATTCATCAAATGAAGATCCATACACTGTAAAATCATCCATAAATACCTCCATGCAGGTCTCAATAAAATCAGAAAAAATACTCACCATGCATCTCTGGAAGGTACCTGGGGCATTGCAAAGTCCAAATGGCATCCTCCGATAGGCAAATGTCCAAAAGGGACAGGTGAATGTAGTCTTCTCCTGATCCTCCGGAGCTATAGGAACCTGAAAATATCCAGAAAATCCATCCAAGAAACAATAGTGTGTCTTCCCAGCTAGTCTCTCAAGCATCTGATCAATAAATGGGAGGGGGAAATGATCTTTGCGAGTGGAATGATTTAGTTTCCTATAATCAATACACACGCGCCAACTGTTTTGTACCCTCATTGGAACTAACTCATCTTTCTCATTTTTAACAACAGTAACACCACTTTTCTTAGGCACAACCTGAATATGACTTACCCACTGAGAATCTGAAATGGGATAGATTATACCTGCCTCGAGCAATTTTTCAACCTCTTTTTTAACAACCTCCAGAAGGGTTGGATTGAGTCTCCTTTGTGGTTGCCTCACCGGTTTAGCTCCATCTTCCAAAAGAATCTTATGCATGCAAATGGAGGGGCTAATACCTGATATGTCAGCCAAGGTCCACCCGATTGCCCTGATGTTCTCCCTCAAAATATTCAAAAGTTTTTCTTCATGTTCAAAAGAGAGATTGTTAGCAATGATAACAGGTAATTTTTCACCACTTAACAAGTATGAGTATTTGAGATTTGGTGGCAATGGCTTTAGTTCCAGTGATGGTGGCTGCTGAATGGATGGAAGCATGAGTGGCGTAGACATCTTTGCACAATCATACATATCATCTGAATGAGAGAACAATGCATCAAATCCATCAGAAAAATTAGCAGCCATATCATAATCAGAGTATACATGCTCAGAATTCGAATATGATTGGACAAATGAACCAATCCCAAGATCAGAAATATCATGAATTAAAGGGGATGAAGTAGAATGAGACATCAAGTTGGACCCAATAATCATTATTTCATTAAGAAGTGAATAGTCCCCAAGAGATTGGGAATCAAAAATAGAGGGACTATCACATGGAGACTCAGAATGAGAGATAAAGAATGCTGAGTGTTCCTCTGGTGGGTACTTCATAGAATCCAGGATTTTAAACCTCACGATTTCATCCCCGAATTCCATGGAAAGAGTACCCTCATGAACATTGATAATGGTCTTAGCAGTTTTGAGGAAGGGTCTACCAAGAATGATAGGGGCATGAGAACTTACCTGGTCATCTTCCATGTTTAGTACATAGAAATCAGCAGGGAAGATCATGTCCTTTACCTTTACCAACACATCTTCAAGGACACCAGCCGGATATGCTGTAGCTCTATTCGCTAGCTGCACCACTACCCTTGTAGGCTTGAGCTCACCAATCTGCAACGAAGAGAAAACAGAGTGAGGCATCACATTTATTGAAGCTCCTAAATCACAAAGAGCATCAGAGAAGTGAAACTCCCCTATGGTGCATGGGATGGTGAATGTCCCGGGATCCTTGCACTTTGTTGGCATTGCTAGAGTTGGTGTAATGAGTGCTGAGACATTCCTTCCAAGGTTGATCCTCTCATTTCCCTTGATCCCTCTTCGATTGGTACAAAGTTCTTTTAAGAATTTGGCATACCTTGGGATTTGCTTAATGGCTTCGAGTAGAGGAATGTTGATCTCCACACGCTTGAATGTGTCCAAAACCTCCTTTTGCATTGCTTCTTCAGCCATATTCTTGGTTTGAACAACCCTGTTTGGAAAAGGAAGTGGTTTAGGAGGAACATCATCAATCGTTTTCTTACCTTTATCTTTCTCCTTGGATTGTTCATCAGTTGGTATGGAATGCGGCTTCTCTGAAGTTGAGGTGAATCCCGGTGGAATGGTAGGTGCAGATGTATCGTTCATTTTCTTCCCACTTCTCAATGTGATGGCACTAACATTCCCCTTTGGATTTGGAGTGGGTTGGGAAGGTAGATTTCCAGAATTCTTACTCACAAGTTCATGGAGGGAGGTGGCAATCTGACTCATTTGAGTCTTTAACTCTCTCAGCTCCGAACCTTGACTCTTCAGCTCATTCTGTTGATTAAGAACAATTTTTTTCAAAAGATCATCAGTGTTAGAGTCTACCTTGTGTTGGATATTCCCTTGTTGCTGACTCGTTGATGTTTGAGCTTCGAATCTCCTTTGGGGTTGTTGGAAACCCTGTTGGTAAGGTGGAGGCTGCTGAATGTTTGGTTGAAAAGGGGGCCTTTGTTGTTGTCCAGAGCCATACCTCATTTCCACTAGATCTTTCCACCCTTGGTTGTATGTTGGATCAAACTTCTTTTGGGGATATGGTTGTTGTTGTTGCTGCTGATATGGTCTCCCAGGGAACACTGCTGCACAATCTTCTGTTTCTTGGAGTTGTGGGCAACAGTCAGTTGGGTGGCTTGTCTCAGTGCAAATACCACAAGGCCTTGAAGGAGGAGGTAAAGATGTCTTTTGTGCCAAAGCAATCTGCCTTACCATAGTTGTAAATTCTTCTAACTTGGTATCAATCAAATGACTCTCAAGAGAAGAAGGACTTACCTGATGTACTCCCCTGACATGTAGTGTACCTCTATCGCCAAATTGTTGGGTGTTTTGGGCCATCTTGTCAATCAATGCACGTGCGGCTATTGGTGTCTTGTCCACCAATTCCCCTCCAACTGCGGCATCCACCATGCTTCTCTCCATAGCTGTGAGTCCTTCATAGAAGTACTGAATGAGGAGTTGCTCACTGATTTGGTGATGTGGACAGCTTGCACACAACTTCTTGAATCGCTCCCAATACTCATACATGGACTCCCCTTGTGCTTGCTTGATCCCCGAGATCTCCTTACGAATGGAAGTGGTCCTCGATGCTGGAAAAAATCTCTGCAAGAAAAGTCGTTTCAAATCGTTCCAACAAGTTACATCTTCAGGTTGTAAATAATACATCCAATCTTTTGCAGCTCCATCAAGTGAGAATGGGAATGCTCTTAGTTTGATTTGATCTTCAGAGACATTTTTAGGTTTTAGGGTTGACCAAACCACATTAAATTCTTTCAAATGTTTATTCGGATACTCACCAGAGAGGCCATGAAACTTTGGAAGTAAGTGAATTAACCCTGATTTTAGTTCAAAGTCCGATTCGAGATTTGGGTATGCAATACAATTTGGTTGATAGTTAATATCAGGTGCAGCCAATTCTCGAATGGTTCTATTAAGTTCATTTCCATTATTATCAGCCATTGGTTCCTCTTTTATGTTTGAATTTGAATTGCTTCAAATTTCAATGTTCTGATATTGGAGTAATTCTCCAACTGGTTGAATGTTGAAACTTCCCGTAGACTGAGAATGTCTGATTCGTGCCCTAAGGCTACGTTCAATCTCAGGGTCAAGATCTAAGAGATCTTCGGGATTAGTTTGTGTCATAGATCAAATAAAAATGAAAAGAAAGAAGGTGGACCATAGTAAAATAAAAATGAGAAGTTTGAGTTGATGGTCCACAAAGAAGTAGGAGAAAATAAAAGAAGAGGATGAAAAATCAGATTGGGTAAAGAAGGAAGAAAGAAGAGAGGAAAATAATAAAATGTAAAATAAAATAAATACCTCTAGTTGGTTGAAATAATTACTTGCCTCCCCGGCAACGGCGCCAATTTGAAAGAGCGTTGTCGCACGCGCTCTCAAAAGAACTTCAAAAGTGAGTTACGTTGGATAAAACTCCAAGCACAACACTCTATGAAGCTAATGTTTAGTTTACTTGGTGTAGCATAGGGGGCTAACCAAGGTCGTCTCTCAAAGGAGGAAGTGAATTAAAACATCTTATTAGAGGTATTCTAAAAATAAAATAAAAGAGAATAAAAACACTACTAGAAAAGGATGGGGGTTGTTTATAGTTTATGAATCTAGAAGAAGTTTGCTGGAAGAAGATTGTATTTTTTTTTGTTTTTAGTTTTGAAATGAATTCCGATTAAAATAACACAACAAGAAGATGTTTTTTTTTAGAAAATATTTTAAAAGGCGTAATCGATCTAACTCTACCTCTTCATTTACATATTAATCATTATCATTTAGATGAATATCCACTTAATTATGATCCTCTAATTTGTTAACCCTCGAACCCTACAAGAGTTAACTTAACCACAAAGATGGAATTACTTAAACCCTAGGCTAGATTCGGAACATGCAATCGCAGAACCCTGCTTTGATTGTTGTTCTAAGGTTAGCTTATGGTCAGTCGTTAATTAGAGCACAAATCCATTCTGGAAATGAGGATGAGTTGTGTTTAGGGATTATATTTGAACTCTACAAATTTATCCCAAGTGGTCTTGTATTACCGATTAAGCTCGCACTCTCACAATTTACACAAAATCTCGACCTCGCGTGTTTTTGTATTAATTGTTCAATTGCTTGCTTAGTTTCTTAAAATTTAAAAACATAATTCATGGATCATATTAAGTGAATTACAGTAGGCTCAATGATTCAAAATAATTAAATGAAGAGGGTAGAAGATAGATCGATCACTAAAAATTACTCTTCCATGGGTGGCGTAATCATCGTAGAAGCGTTTTGCATGTGCAAAGGTTTATAATGGGTATAACCCAATATCGCTTCTACTAAATAATTCCAGCCCCAAGAGGAAGATTAAGAGAAGAATAAATTTAAATAAAACATAGGAAAAGAGAAGAAATAAAAGAAGAACAAAGAAGTTTATTACACAAACAAAACAATTACAACATGAAGGAGAGAAGGAGGCTTCGATGAGAGGATCCTTGCTTCAAGAGCTACCTCTCTTACAATGGTTGTATAATTTGGTTGAAACCAATTCTCCTCTGCCTCCAATCTCCCAATGCACGAACCAGCCTCTCCAAATGAGAAAATCACTAATTTATAGAGTGGAGGGGAGGCTAGGTTTAAAGTGGTTTCAAGTGTGAATGCAAAATATCGGACAAATATTTTAATGAAACTTGCACCGCCCATTTGACCTCCAACACGCGTGAATTGACCGGCCTTCCAGAAGGATTATTTGTGCCACATCATGTCCCCGAGCTTTCCTCAAAATTTGGGCTCAATCCAAGCCCGTATGTAGAGGATATGGCCCAAATACAGAACCTTCTCCATTCTGGCGAGCCCAGCCCAACTTTGACTGCATGGCCCAATTTCAACAACCAAATTAACTCTTTAGCTTTAGTGTCCTGAATAAAAGTTGTAGATAATTAAGTTAGGAACACTGTTACAAAAGTTCAAATTCAAATAATAAATATAAAAATATTTATCTTCGAAATAATACAGTGCACTATTAAGGGTAAAACTGGAATTTTCACCAAATTTTCAAATGAATGATCAAATCCCAAATATTTTATAAATAAACATATTTAACACAATGTGAGGAAATTATATCATTTATTATCAATAAAATATTCAATAAAATAGTGTTTTATCATGTTTCTAATCACAGACGATGCTTGGATATTCCCACCAAGAGTCTTGATTGATAACTCTAATTTTAGAAAATCAGGGGTTGATTCTAAATTCATTGTAAACTTGGATGAAAAAAAGGAATACATAGAACCATAATCAAACAAATTATTTGATTTCTTTGAGATTACAACAGGAGTACTTTCTACCACATCATCATGAGCTTCAACATCAGCTGTCGTGATATAAAAATCACGGCCTTGATCCCTTGGCATTTACTGTGGCTGATGGTGGTTCCCCTCCACTGCCCTTATATTTGGACAATGATTGGAAAAGTTCCCATGTTGTCCACACATGAAGCACTGGAAATCAGGTAGAGTTTCACTATCTTCCCATTGTCGTTTGTGATTGGAATTTGAGGTTTAACCTCACCATGACAATTCCTCGCAATGTGGCCATCTCTATCACAATTGTAGCACTTCCCACTCCCGAACAGGTAGTTCCACGAAGTATTATTCCCATATTTATTACACGGGGGAATTTGTAATTGCTTTCATCCCCTTCCATGATAAAATATCCTCCCTAATATTGGATCCAATGATCTCTTCTTGTCGTTTGATTTATGAGACCATTGCATCCCACCAAACTCTAGCTCTACTTTCATCGCACTCCGAACGATCTTTTCATAGCTATCATAATCTCAGTTGGCTAGATCATTTCGCAGATGAGGTCTCAGTCCACCATAGAATCTATCAACCTTACGATTTGGATCCAGGAAAAATTTCGAGGTATATCGTGAAATCCATATAATGTTCATCTTGTAGCTTCCCACAGATTTATTCTCCTTCTATATTAGCTTGAGATACACCTTCTCCATTCTTGTTCTCATGGAATGAGGGAAATACTTAATGAAAAATATTCCTCTTAACTCTTCCCAATACATAGCTTCAACTTCCACTCTTTTCCATGTGTTTTTGATTAGTTCCCACCACTGATCAGCTTCTCCCTCTAAGCAATAGACAGCCATGGTGACCTTCTCTTGGTCTGAACAACATAACACAGAAAATATCTTCTCTATAGAGTCGATCCATTGATTAGCAATCTATGGGTTGGTTGATCTACTGAATGTTGGTGGTCATTGGCGCATAAATAACTCCACAGAATGTTGTTCCATTTGTGGTGAGATCAGCCTCTCAACTTGATTCAAGTTATTACTCAAAACTTGAGTCAGTTGGTTCATCATTCGCATGAATGTTTCTATTCCGGCTTCCATTGGACGGTCGTCAGTGCATGTTCCATTGAGGTCACCATTTGCATAATTCCTCTTATTTCCCGCCAATTTCTCAAATAATAAATCCTTTGTGAGAAACGTATTTCATTTATGAATCTTTTAACTATAAAGGATTTAATATCTTAAAACATCAGGCTCAAACAATTATATTTCTCTATAATTCCTTCATAATGATTCATAAAAAGATTACAATTAACTGAATATATCCCCCAAGAGTGTCGTAACGAAGATTTCAGCAAGGCCCAATGTCGTGTACCAGTTCCCATTTGAGTCTAGCTTAAATCGGTGTTTTCAAGGGTTACCCTTATGTACATTTGTGTCAGAGCCGCCTCTACCTGCTCATATTGAGACAGGGATGTATTTTTTTGATAAACCACTAACTTTATACTCACCGAAATACTCAGATGTTTTCCTTTATTTAAACTTTTCTATAGGGTTCTTCAGAAATTTTTCATAGCCTAATTTCTTGTAAATAACTATACTATCCTTTGATACCAACTATGGAATCCCGCATTTTTATTACATAACTTTTCATTACATTTTTCAAACAAAGGATCTATAAAGTCTAGTGTTGTGGAAATCAGGAACATAACACATGAAAACAACATAAAACATTATTCTATACCACTTTTATGGCTTCATCATAGGTTCATCGTTTGTACAATTACTGCATCTCATATCCTGGAGACATACATCATATTAAAGAGTGAGCAGAAGGCCCAGTAAGGATGAACAAGGGAATCAATGTACTTGTGATATCAATAAGAACATGAAAAAAAACAAGGAGACATGAGCAATGTAAGTATAGGCATATCATAATGAAAAGAACATGAAAAAAAACTTGAATATTTAACATTTCATTTAGACATTCATGAACATATCACCAAGTTCCATCCCCAAGGCGTCACAAAAATTACCAAGGTCATTCACCATGGAATCGTGAAACTTTTCATCTCTAGAGATTAAATCTTTACCCAATGCATTGGAGCACTATCAGGGTGAACCCTTAATATGTCTTTAATTTCATGTGTTCCAAATATATCTTAATCAAACATTTCATTAATAACCCATGGAGAATAAAAGAAATGTGTTTCATTTCAAGATCATGACGTTTCAAAAGTTTTCTAAAAATATGATCATTATGTAATTTATAACCCATCGAAAAGAAGTTAGGGATATATGTATGTCAATTACAAAATCAAATACATAATATGTATATATTTGTGAACACCCAAATAAACTAAATAGGTATGGGTATTCACGTAAATAAAACAAGAGAATTTCTGGAGAGAAAGAGATAGAAATTTTGAGGTGAAATTTCTGCAGCATAACAGCTATATGACATGGATTTAGAAAACATTAAAAAGAGAGGGTAAAAGATTATCCCACTGATAAATAACTTATAATAAATTATAAATAAATAATAACATAGAGATAATAATATGGTATTGAAATTTGAATGACATGCCACATAAAGGAAAAGAGAAGACGCGATTCCTTTTACGAAAAATTCGGCAGCCTAATGACGTCACATAATAATTCAGAAAAAAAATTGATGAGAGTGGAAAGGGAATCTAAAAAGTTAGACATGAAATGGTAACTAATTAAGTCATATATTAAAATACCCATAATAAAAGAGATGGATACTAGAAGAAACAACATAAAAGAAGTCATGGCTTAAAAAAGGAGGGTGAAATATTCCCTTACCTTGAAGAGAAACATTGAAAGCATGAAGGTTGGAACCTTGGTAGGCTTGAGGGAACCTTGGGAGGACTCCTTGGGAGATTCAATGACCATAGATTAGTTGGGGAGGATTTGTAAATTAAATGAAAGTGGGAATGGATTGGTATTTATAAAAGAAGTGAGGGAACAAAGCATTAATTGCTAAGGGACATCTCATCGGTGGTATTGGAAAAACCATGGGCTTGACCATGGAATTTTCCCATGGAATTTACCACATAGGACACCACATACCTTATATTACTATTCATAAATCTACCAGAATTATTGCATAATTATTACATCATTAATGATGTCATTAAACACCTGAAACTCAAAACTGTATTTTCACTATTCACCGAAAATTCAACTTTTTCAGAAAAATCCCCAAAAAACTCCTTAACATAATATGGATGCTTTGAATTCAAAAATGATCTCCTTTTTATAGAAATTAATTTTATAAATATTTTTAATGTAATTTTTAAATAAAACACTATTCACTGAAAATTCACGTGTTTCAGAAAATCCCAAAAATTCACCTTAACCAAATATTGATGTTCTAATTTTAAAATTGAACTCCATATTATAAAAATAATTTTCTAAATATTTATAATTAAATTTTTAAATTAAAAACACTATTCACCTAAAAAAACTAATACTTAACCAATAATTTCTGAAACAGTTATTTACATATTTTATTGAATCAAATTACATAATAAAGTTGCTTAAAATATATTAATACATTCTTAAGTGAGGTTACTTAATCCATTTGGTCACATTACTAATCATAAGCGTAAAATCACTATTCATAATTTACTATTCATCAAAAATTATGTTGATCCTATTATACGCTAAATTTCATACTGAACACAACTGTAGAAGACCATTTTTTGTAAATCATTACACCTTCTTAATTATTTAAGGTTTACATAAATATTTTAAAATATTATTTTTCCAAAATTCATCAATAATATACATCCTATATTTATCCGGACATTTAAGATTTACCAGTTTCACCATAGTAAGAAATAAAAATTTTAACTATCTCAAAGTATATCATAATGTAGCTAAGGTCTCATTACATATCCCTTTATAACACCAGCATATGGCCTAAGTGTTATGTGTGCTAATGTGATAGAATCCTAGGGCGACTCGACCAACATTTCCAGAGTGGTAATTCCTATTAACATGAACTTTTCCTGAAGTCAATTCCCTTACAGCTTCACATGATGATTTTCAGTTTGCGTTCGGTCCATAGCAAAGCCCAGTGGTGCTACCTCCTTCCGATGTTTCGTTAGATGGGCTTCGATCGGGTCGAGACTACTGTATGAGGCCATCAAATCTTCTTTCTGTAATAATAGCCCTTGTATTTATAATCAATAATCATAAAATTAAGAGTTTAGTTTCCAATGGTAATATTGACCAACGGTCATATTGACCAATGGTCAAATAAAAATTGAAACCAAACAGTATCATTTTAATTATACACATTTCATTAAATACATGAAATAGTTTTGTTGAGTATAAAATAAAATAATACAAAAAACTTGGAAACAAAAATTATTAAGAAGTTTGGGTCATTACACCATTATTGTGTGAGAAAACCAGTATCCTACTTATACTATTATTTTTATTATGCAATGATTATGAACTACACTTACACACACCTCCATCTAATGAATGTTGAACATGCTTTTTCTATGTACGGTGAGCTATTACCTCATGAATTGATGATTCTTCATTTCCCTAATACCAAAATTCATTGTGTCAATTATGATGGAAAGTCTATTTATATATGTAATTTTTTATATTTATTATGTATTTATTATTATTTATTCCTTTTATGTCACACATCTATTTAAATTACATTTGGTGTTAATACGATATTCTCATTTGAGGAAGTGTGGTCTACCGCCCCCTCAAATCGAAGTGATTCGTTCACAAACCACATGGAATGTATTAAGGATGGGATTAATGAAAATATATGATATTTTATTTCTAATATAATAATTATATATATATATCATTTAAATACTTTCTTTCAATATGATAATAAATACGGAAACAACATTCATGCATACACACATCTTTCCGTCTCTATGAATAGTGTATCCCATTTTATACTACTATATTTTAAAGATTACTATTATGAACATATAATGTGTATAAATGATATTTATATAATTTTTAAATTCATTAATCATTATTTAAGTATAATAATCAATGATAAAACAAATAGAGACATATGCGATGAACAAAGTGAATTTTACCCCAAGTAAAACATTTAAAATATGATTGTTAAAAAGATGGTAATATAAGTTTATAATAAAAACATATATGTTATTATGTATAATATTATTCTTATATAAGTTATTTATATAAAATTGAAATTTATTATACATGAAGCTTGTATGAGTATGGGGAGAGTCAAGACAAATGGTAAGGGGATTTCATCTCGCTTTAAATTTCTATAAGATTCAATTTATTTTCACAACTCATTAATTTTGTGTGGTGTATTTACTGAAAATGATTGTATTATATTTATATTATACGTAAATTTAGGGTTATTCACAAGTCCATTTTATGATCATTCTTTCATTGGGTTTATGTTTCAATAGTTACCTCACCGGTGAAATAGTTTTGTTTCAATTTGGATTCATTAAGACCTGCATTTTATTATGCACTTTAACTCCTTATTAGAGGTGTATATACATCCATTTTAAATTTAAAGAATATAATTATTTTTATAAAATTATATGTTTCATGAAATTTTATTTTCGGATAATATGATCCCATGTTACACTATTATAAGAGTTTATTGAGATAATCTCATCTCATTTCAAGATTGTTTATGTTTATGCATCCATTATTGAAATCATATGATCTATATCTAAAGGTAAATCAAGAACTTTAATCATATCTATTTAATAATTATTTATTCATTAATTGGTACCATTTTATTCTCTTTCATATATAATACAGATAAGAAAGTGTTTGTAAGGAAGCCTCACAGTACCCTCCCTTTGGTTGGAAATCATTGTTTTTAAAAAGGAATTCCATGAATATTATACAATTATCATATAATATTTGAAAGAAATTTTTTCCCATTTTTTCTTTTAATAGTATCTTCATTGGAATATTCTAATCACTTTTTGAAAAACCCATTCCTTAAAACCTTATTACTATAGAAAATTAATGTTGTTGTTTACGTGGTATGCCGTATACAAATTCACCCACCATCATTTCTTTGAATATTACTTTTCATTTTTAAAAGGATAATCTATAAGAAATTGATCTAAAAGTAATATTTAGGGGAAAAGGTATTAAAAATAGACTCAATTATTCTTTATGTGTTTTTAAGGTATTTTCTAAGAATATAATTTTAAATTAGTTTTATGTATTAATAAACAAATTTTAAAGATGAAATGTTATTTTCATCACGAAACGTATTTTAATGATATTTAAAAATTATTTTTCATCTAAGATGACACCCAACGATGTTGCTCAATACATTTTTTTTGGAAATTATCTAATGTTTTCGTTTATAGTCTTTCTAGGAATGGGTCACACTTAATGTCATGGTCTTTATGAAACTTATTTCTCTTTCATGAGTAATATGATTATGAAATATGTTTCTCTTTCATGGGATGTGATTCAAATAAATTGCATATAAAAATATCTATTTTCAATATGTTATGATGTGATGAAATGTTCGTGATACACATTTCATTTTATGGTTTCTTATTTGATATTTAGAAGACATATACCTTTTTAAGGTTCTTGGTATGAAGATTATTTTATTATCCCGTGGTATATGTGTGAATGATTTTACTTTGATATGGGTGGGGCCTATATATCCCTCCAATTAATTAGGTAATGATATGTTTTATCAGAGCTCAAAGGGTGCATGAGTTGTAGCCTAGTCCTGAAAAGAATGAGGGTATATGGGTTGTATCCCAAGCCCGAAAAGAATGAGTGTGTATGGTTTATAGCCCGAGACCTAAAAGAAATAGGGAGTATGGGTTGTAGCCCAAACCTAAAAGAAATAGGTCACATGAGTAGTATCTCAAGCAAGAAAAAAGAGGGTACACTTGTTGTAGCTTATGATCAAAAAACTGAAGGTGCATGGGTTTTAGACTAACCCTAATGGAATGTGGGTACATGGTTTTCTATTACAGGCCCAGAGTATGTACACTGGTCATAGCTCAATCCCAACATGTTAAAAAAGTATTGGTCGGTATCCTGAATATAAAATTTTATATTCTTATATTAATTCCACAAATCCTCTCTCTTATTCCTTAGCTATGATTTCATGCTCATGATATTTATTTCCTTATGATTTATGTCTTATAAACTGCCAAATATTATCCAAAAACTATTTTTTTATGAACTTTGTTATGAAGGGTTTGGCATGTTAATGTTATGATCGTGTTATAATACTACAATCTTCAGGTTTATGCATACCTTTCTCCCTTGTTTACCGTTATTACGAATCTGAGATCACCCCTTTCTTATGTTTCCATTATCTGGGTTATCAATAATGGTTTTAGGTAGATGTGTTAATGGTGTAGATATTTATGGGATATGTTGAAGATCATTCTATAGGATAGAATATTTTGTTTCCTGGTTTTAAAAGAAACTAAACTATTATAGTACCCAGGCATGAATTTTTTCAATGTACTAAATATTAATATAAAATGTTGTAACATCCATGTATGTTAATATCGGGTCACTATAATATCCCTCCTCTATAGTTTTCTCAGCAAGACTTTTAGGTGACTTCATCTAGGGTTGGGAAAATTTTCTCCCATTATTATCTCCCTTTAATGATTTCCTGGTTTACATGAGGTGGTTTAACCATTGTGTTGACAATATGATTGAGGGTTGATGATTGTATTTTGATTCTTGGATGTTATGGTGTGTGTATTTTCTCTTTTTCTTGGTTCTCTACTATCTTGGAGTTTTAGTACATTCACACACTATATAGGCAATTATTTCTGCCTATTACACTTCTAGAACATATCAATCGATTTTTGATTGTTTCCAAATTGTTTATAAATGTATTTATAATTTTTTAAATTTTATTTCAGGATTATTTGTTTTATTTTCATGGTTTAAATTTGATAAAATTTGGTTTTCAATAGATTTATGTAAATAACACTCTATATATATGAACTCAAGGTGGTTTGCAACATGAAAATTAGTATTTGAAAATGAAATTTTCTATATAGGGATTGTTCTTATACATGGATGATTTTTTTTAATTTAACAATATGTGAAATTTTGATTTTTATGTGGTTGAAATTACCCCTTATAGATTTATTCTTATGTGTGGAGTCATGTGACAGGTTATTATGCTACATGTGATTATATTATTAAATCCATTAAAACATTCATGGTTTTCTATATGTGTACATTCCATTTGATGTCGGTATATCTATATTGTCTCAAAGATAAAATATGGATTGGAACACAAATTATAATTTATTTCCTAAGAAATGTCCATGTTAAAAACATTATTTAAAAACACACTATTTTCCTATTCTTTATTTCTCCTTATTTAAAATGGTTCAATGATTCATAAATGATTAGAAATTTTATTATATTCCTTTTTTTAATTTTTGACCCTTTCGACACCTTGGATGTATGGTTTGATAATCATTTGACTTAAAAGGACCATTTGTAATCTTATTTGTTTAATTAGAATTTTTATATTGTATTTGGATATGGTTTTGAAATGATTTTTTAAATGTAAAGGATATTTTAGTATTTTTTGGTGTTTAAAAAAGCTATTTGAAAAATCATATAATGTGAATTCTTAGTTGGAATTTCCTTAAAGCTTAATTTTTATGGGGACCTCTATGGTTTCCCCCCCAAGGATAGGGCCTCTTTATAGTTGTTGTCAGATTTTGGAAATAATATTCATTATGACATCTAAGGGATGTGAGTATTTTCTAGGAATGTAATGACCACCACATTCTCGAATCACTATTATAAGGGGATTCATGTATGTTATTTAGAGGGTTGATGGATGGTTGTCTTCTGGTCCCGATTTGATGGACTGGTTCGCCTCAGATTTTTAGAGAGTAAAAAAGTGCATCCCACCAGTGAGGCTACATTAGAGTGTCTAGTTTAATTAGAGAATATAGTGTTACACCATATTCTAATATGTGATCCTAAATATATATATATATATAGATTAATTTTAGTTATATTTATGAAATTCACATGATTACTATCTGTAAGTTCGTGTTTTGGACCTGTACCAAATTTTTCATTTATATGTCTATCTTGCTACACTAGAACCATTTTCATTATTTATTGATGTTAAATTTAATCACTCGGATTGGTATGTGCGTCTTGTATTGGGTTTATAAATATGTTTTATACAATTTAATGTTTTTTAAAAGAAAATAATGATGTGTTGGTGGTAGTTTAATGTTTATATTCTTATAATGTTTTTATGGTTCATTAGAAAAATAAAAACTCATTTTAAAAATTTATTTCATAATATAGTTTATAGAATATTTTGGGAAATTTAATGTGTGAAATTTGGGATGATTAATTACTACTATGGTAATACTCACACCCTACTAGTTCACTATAGTGATAATAGAACCAAGCGATTTCATAGGTCTATGTTTCGGGTTCCAATTTTCTATTGAAGAAGGGTCATATTACTGTTTGTGGTGTCAAAGAGTTTATGTAAGGATATGGTCATGTTTTGGTTTGGATATGGTTTTGTTTGTATTTTCTATTTTTTTATGTTGTATTTTTTGGATCATGTTTATGTATTTATAGATATTCAGATTTTACTGGTTATGTTGTGTTATCTATTTAGTTGTTTATTTGATTATCTTATGCTAAATCATTCCCATTATGATATCAATGATTCATGGTGCTAGTCATAAAAACTTGATGACAGGGAACAATTTTCATGCCTTGTTATGTACCAAGTTAGGTTTTGTGTCGAATGGCAGTCCTACCCAGTTTTGAAAAAATGTTATCAGAGAATACCTCTATTATTTTAGGCACCATGTAGTTTGGATATTGGACTAGCGAACTCAGGATCTTGGTATGGGAAGAGATTTTGAACTCTTACTCGTCCCAGGGCTTGAGTTTCTGTAGTCTTGGATGTTGAGTAATTAGTTTTTGATTTTTTTCATGTTCTTGGGGAATGACAATGGAGGTGAACTGGTGATCTGCAGTGGGATCATGTAGAGTAGTTAACCATGTGGATCCCGAGTGCATGATTCATTGTACTCCTAGTGGGATCATCATTTTAGGGGAATGGTCCACTAAATCATATCATCGAGTAATGCATGGACACATGATCCCTATTCTAGAAGATGGGTGTGAGCTATCCATTGGGTTGGTTTTTGTTAAAATGTGAGGATTTTCAATAAGATAATTTTTTATTTTTGGGATGGTTTTTAAAAAATAAAAATGATTTTGACCTGTTTTTTTAAGTGTTTGATTTGGTGGTTAAAATTGTAAATGAAAAGTGAGTTTATTAAATATAAAAATATATTAATAATGAAATTGGTGGGTTTGAAATAGTATTTTGGTTTCTTTTTTGGTGTTTGGATTATGATATAGATGTTTTGGAATTGGATGTTTTTTTTGGGGTGAGTTTTGGTTTGGTGTTGATTTAGATATTTTTTGTTTCTGTTTAGAGAATGTCGCTGGTAATGGTCATTGAAGTTCTAAGCGACTCTCCTCTATTTTTTGGCCCCACATAGGTGCGCTACGGGGTGAAAGAGTTAATTTATTCTCATTTTTGGATTTTCTTCCATGATTGGTGTTTTTTAGAAGATTTAGAGTTGCTTGAGGTGGTTGAAAATGTATTCAGGCCTTTGGAAACACCCAAATCCACAAGAGTGAGAGACATTTGGATTTCTTATAAAGGCCAATATTTGGATTTGTGGAATGTGATTATCCCATCATTAATGCATGTTGGACATTATTTTGGTTTTATTATGAACACTTTCATCTGATGGTTCATCCCTGAGGATGTGAAGGAAAGTAAAGTGGTAGAGATCTTGGGTAGTTAGCATGGTCAGTTAATAAAAAAGGCCTATGTTGATCGCTTCAATGTACTAGTATTATTTTATACTCAAATAGTATTAGAGGATAAGCTGAAGAATCCCCCGTTTTTATAGTGTTGTCAACTACATATAAATGGGTGGGTCCTCCAATTTAGTAATATTCTATTCCCGAAGCTATTAGATGAGTCATTTCTAGAAGAGTTGTTTCTTAGATCTCAATCAATAATAGTTTTTAATATGTTGTCTCTTGAAACTCATGAAGGTTTCCCATCTAGTTAGAATGGTGTGTTAGAGTAACCAATTCCTAAATATTCCCTTTCCTCTATATTGGATTCTCATTTGATGGGTTTTTCATTCGTGTGATTCTAGTGTGGGAAGTTTATGAATTTGAAGCCTTCATTCGAGGTACCTATGAAATATTATCATCAATGTGGATGTTTTTATTTCCATGATTTTTTTTGTATGAACTTTTTCTAGAAGTTAAAGTCCCATAAAATGGATGGATGATCCCTACAACATAGAAACAAATGATTCAACTTAAAATAGATCCATCCATTGGCCATAGTATGAATCTATTCATAATGTCAGGATTTATTTTATGGAAGGGGAGTTCGTGGACCATCTTGTTTTATAGATAATGATTAGGTGGTTGAAGTTTGTCATTTTTAGTTTTCTATACTACTGTAAGTTCCTCTTTTTTATGAGTATGGATCCTTTTTATTCTTATAAGTTTTTTTTGTTATGATTCATTTTGAGAAACCTATATAGGATTCCTTTTTGGGTTATTTTTTGTTTTGAGTATTACTAATTTTGGATATTTTTTATTCTTTCAGAAATGAAAAATCATGGGTTATCTTATTTATAGGTTTCATTTTTTACTATGCGCTTCCCCCTTAGACAAGGGTGGGTATTCGAGTTGGGAATTAGCTTGTGAGTTCCATGGTTTAATCAATTTTCTTCTGGTGGGGAGAACCCTTTTAGATTATATCTTATATTTTTATTTATTTTTTGTGGTTTTTCCTAGAGGATGTATATTGTGACCTATGACATCAAAATATCACTATAACTTCATGGTTTTAATTTCTATTGTTCATTTTAGAGCTCTTGATTGGTTACTCATCAATACGGGTGACATTAAGTTGGGATAAAGATTTTCCGTTGGGATAATTATTAGTCATTAGTTGAAATTTTTTTATTTATATCTTATCTTGGTGTTGTATCTTTTTTATTATAGTTATTTCATGTTTTCATTGGGAATTTTTGAGTATTTGGGTTGGTCATCATATTTTTGTATTTTTTGAGTTCATATTTTGAGTGGAAATCATGTAGCTAAATAAGGAAGATATGGTTTTCTTTTCATTTTATCTCTCATGGATTGTCATACACAACATGTTCCTGGTTTGACCTAAACTATCTGAGAAAATTAATTAACCCCAATGAATGCGGTTTGTTTTTGGGAAAAAATATATGGTATTGCACATGTTTAGAGGAAATCATATGGCATGCACATAGAAGATTCTTTAATTAGGATAGTGGTTATTTACACATTTTGTTCAATGTTTCCACAACTGTGAAAACATATTATGAGTGTGTCCTCTTATTATAGTAGGGTGCCCATGGTTGGAACATGATTTAAAAAATTGTGCAGCCAAACTATGTGACCTAACTGAGAACATAAAAAGTTCAAATTCCCATCTTACACCTCCATAGTTTTAAAACCAGTTTTTTTATTCTCCCTTACTGAACCAATGTACACACTAGGACTCATAAATCCCCTTATCCTTGGTTCTTACTCCTTTGTGGTTTTTACCTCATTCTTCCTTATTTAGTTCCTCTTTGTTTTTGGAAATTTTTTCCCCTCATATTCTCTCCCACTCTAGTTTTTCATAGTTTACATTGGGTAGTTTCCTTATTGGAGAAACTATAGGAGTTAGGGTTGATTCATGAAATGTGTACCTTGAATGATAGGGTGTGAAGATTTTTTTCATAGGATTGGCTCTCCCATCTCTTGTAGTTTTATCAACTTCAAATGCCATTGAGGTAGGTTTTTTCATATGTTTCCATTCCATAACATTCCATTGGATGCTTGTGTGTTTCCAACTAATGTATAAATATTTTTATCATGAATTGTATGCTCGGTATTGATGATTTGATGTATTTTTATGCTTTCAATTCGATTAAATTAAGTTTTCAAATGATTTCTCTAAAAATAACTATATGCATACATATGCAAGGTGTTTAATGAAAATAAAATTGGTCTTTGAATATTTAGGTATTTTTCTTAGCCTTGGTTGTGATTTATAAATTTTATTACATGATAAATTATGATTTGTATGTGGTTTTAATGCTCAATAGGTTTTTTTAATTGAGTGTGGATTCTTATGAACGGTTTTTATTCTAGTGGTGATTATTTAAGTAAAAACTGTGTTAAATGCATGGTTTCCTATAAGGATAAATTCCATTCAGTTTTGGATCACCCGTATGTGAATTTTTTAGCATATGTATAGGAACACTAATTAAAATGGATTTCCTTCGAATTTTTCACATTAAATCATAGATTTCAAAAAAAATTCATTATTCTTTAATCTCATCCCCATCTCTACTTATTTGAAATAGTGTTATCATTCTCAAATAGTCTCAATTTATGTTATTAAAATGTTTTTTATATAGTTTGAACTATTCAGAACCTTGGAATTATGGTTTCAGAACAATATGACTCAAAAGTCCTGCTTTGAATATTATTTATATGAGCGGTTTTCTTTAATTTGATTTTTGTAATGGTTTCTAAATGATTATGGTTTTGAAAATGTAATGTATCAGATGATATTTTGGGGTGTTTTGGAATGTTCATTGAAATATCATGGGATGTGAAGGCTCAATTATAACTTTTATAAGGCTTCATGTGGGATGAGCACCTCTATAGTTGTCCCTTTGAGGAGAGGGCCTCTACATAGTTTGTGTCAGAGATTGGGAAATACATGCATGGTGATATCTATCGGTTATTTTTTTATTAAACATGTGTGGTGAACTCCCATTATCTTCATACTATCATCATGAAATTCATCAATTCCATATAGAGGGTCATGTGATGGTTTCTTTTTAGTCATTATTAGACAGAATGGGGACCCATGTATTTAATGAGAGTCTAGAGGGTTTTTGCACTAGTGAGGATAATTTAGACTATATTGGTTTGTTAGTGACAATGGAGTTTAACCATATACCAATTGGTGAGTCTGAAAAGAGAACATCTAGGGATTATTTCCTCATATGTTTAGGAAATCCCTATTATTATTATCTATGTTTTACAAATTTTTCTGATTGCGTTGGATTTCTTTCTTTTTATGTTTATACTGATGCCCTGGTAATTTTTTCTTTACTTCTTATTATTGACCTTGATCACCTATTTTTTTATCTCTATTTGGTATTCGGTTAATATACTGTGTTATTAAAATGGAAATTAGTTTTATAAGATAAGAATGTTGTGAGTGTGGTTTTAGAAAGTCGATTATACTAGAATGATTTATTTAGTTCATTGTAGTGGTAAAATCATATTTCATATATTTATATCAAACCAAATTTTTTGGATTATTTCTTGAAAGGAAATTTATGGGCTCTGTGGTACTTATGTATTGAATTGTTAACACTCACACACTTCTTGTTCCACTCAGTGTTGGCAGACATTAGTTATTTACAAGTTTAAGTATCCTATTTTAGATGGTTTCTCTTAATCATAGTGGTTGACATCATTTCACATATATATCTAGATGGGTATTGGTTTAGATTGGTTTTTCTTAGTTTTATGTTTTCTTATATTGTTTTTTGTTGGATTATTTTTATGTATTTATGGATTTTCAATTGTAATATGTCATGTAGCATGCCCAATTTGATTTTTAATATGTTTATCATGGGATAAATAATTACAAAAATTATATATTTGAGGTTTGGTGCAAATTTATTACCCCATAGGATCAATAAAAACTATTGATACTTGTCACATACTCGGTTGGGTGTCAGGTTGAATGAAAACTTATCCTAGTTCATGACACATAAGAAAATGGTTGAGAATAAAATCGTAGTATGGCTAAAATAGTAATAATAAGTAATTGTCATAAAATATAATAATATTAAAATTTGGGTATAATAAAGGTATATAGATATAAAATAATAGAATCATTCCGAAAAAATTTGTAAAAACAATAATGAGTTATGAGATAATGCTTATCAAAAAATAATATATGCATCAGAAATAATGTGGAATGAATAGTCAATAAACATTATCCATGATAGAGTAGTATTTATATAACTTATAAATGAGGCACAATAATTACATTCTGGAATTTTTAATTTCATATGTCACACACTTATAAAAAATACATGCAAGGATAACATAATTTTACCCTCATATACATCAACATCATGATTCAAAAACATTCACTCATAGCTATGAGACAACATATTTGTAAACTCAAATTTATATGTCATGAGATTTACTCTTTTATCCATAATATGAGAGGGAGATACTACACCCCCAATTATCTTCTGAATATATGAGTTCAAACTAAAATGATTCATAAATCTTATTAATAATCCTAATGTGAGAAAATGGTATTCATATTAATTTAAAATAGTATCACATTAACAATTCATTCTTAATTACATAAATAGTTAGAACATGATAAATTAGGGGAATTTTTTTAAATGATATTAAGTAATAGTGTTAGAAATTATCTCATCATTAGGATTATTTTTTTTGGCACCGAAATCACATATCAGATCTCAAAAGGATGGATTTTGGTTACCCAAACCGCATCCCACCAAAAAGAATCATTTTTGGGAAGATGGGCCAATTTGCCACAAAATTAAATATCTGTGAACACATATGTGGTTCCACAAACAACAAGATTTCATGATAATGGATTCATATAGTATAGTGGATTTTTATAAAGACAATGAAATTCCTAGTGCCCATGCACATGAGGAAGGAATCTTTCTCATAAGATATAAGACTTGAAAACCACACTACCACAAAACCATCATGTTGCACACAAAATATGGCATCATTTTGGATGTTTTTGACGCAAATTACCCTACGAATAGGATATAGAAGCATTAATTACATTTCCAAGTTCAATAGAAATTCATGCTAATGGAGATGTATAGTTCAATAGAATTTTTTAAGGACAACAACATTCCTAGGGCCCATCCACATAAAGAATGCATATTTCATGCAAGAAAGAATATGTCACCACAAACCTCTAAAATAGGGATCATATTCCATATAAAATGTGATATAATTTTGGATTTTTTGTGTCACCACTCCCCATGGGAAAATGATAGAGAATAATGCAACTCAGTTTCATGTTCAAGATATTTTGTTCCTAGAAGAGATAATTTTAACTATAAATAAAATCTCACTCCCACCATTGGGGAGGATTACAGAGGATCAAGTGAATATTATATTCATGTAAATCACTATCTATATTTATACTACAAACAACTAGTGATCATGGAACCTCAAAGGTAGATCATTTTCATGAATACCCTCCATTAGTCCCAAACAGGGATCTGCCTATGGTGGATTGATCCTTATGCGATAACTACTTTGTCTTTTGGGATTTTATAAAATAGAATATGTCATTATGAAAAACGGATCTGTGCTCAACTCCAAGTCTTGTGTGCACCAATGGATCCTAAATTCAAATTTTTTCCTTATGCTAAGACCCAATATTCATGAAACTTTTACATGTAACATAATAAATATAGGCACAATATCTTCCAAATCCCCAAAAAGAATTCATGTTTCTCTATTGAATCTATTAGACTAAAAAGTTCTCCTAAGCATAGGTACAAAAATGACAATTTCTCCAAATAATATGTGACCTACCATTGATTTCCTTATTGAACACTCCTCCATGACAATTCCAACGCAATGTCCCACCATATAGTGCATGAGTGGTGGTAATTTAAGTAGTATAGAGGGAATTTTCAAGAGAAACTATTCACCTATTTCGGTGCGATTTCCTTATGATGAATCTATTACCCTAATATAATGGTCACCCCTAAGTTGAGATCCCTATACACTTCTCTATTGAAATATGTTAACCAGCATGATGAAGTCTGAGTCGCCTGACATAAAATTTCCTAGATCTCTATCCTAGTCATGTGATGTTAATCATCAATACAAATCCCCCAAAACATGATGTAAAAATACGGCCATAAAATGAGATATGTACATTAGATTCCCCATGAATTATTGAAAAGGGATGACCGCACACCTCCAACCCTATGTAATATTTATATAGGATTCTTTTTTATTCGATTATATGGGATGAAATATCTTTCTAATTCATATGATAATCATCCACCTTATGAAACATTAAAAAGTAATCCTCAAACCATATTTCATAGATTATCCTACTGTGATAACATCGTCTATACCATATGATATTACACTACATGTATTGGTCTTATTAGAGAACGTTGAACTTATGAATCAAATTACTTGGGTTTTGATCCCTGTCTCTAAATGGGGTATGTAGGATGCATCCTTAATGTTCAATCATTAATATGGTTAACCCAGGTGTAACAAATTTCCTCCATGTGAGGCACATCCCTTTTCATCATGATGCATTAATTTTGGTCCACAAACCAGGTGTGGAATATTCCCTCTTAGGGTCGTACCATCAGATCTTCCACAAGGGGGAGTTTAGATCCAACCATCTCGGTGTGACATAATCCTCCTAAGGTATTCACCTATAAATTAGTCACATGGGATAAGTGTTATGAAAAACCTTGGTGGGAAATTTTACCTCTTAGGTATTAACCTATGGATCCTCTTCCATATGGTGTTCTAGTCCACATCCTAGGTGTGATATCATCCATACTGGGGTAGTACTCCTTGAAGAAACTCATTAAAGAGTTATGATCTCCTATCATATCGCTAAAAAAATGTAAAAATGTGCCCATACAATACCCCCAAAATTGTAAACCTTTTACCGTTTTTACTCACATGATTTTAAATTTGTGTGCATCATATCTATATATGATATTAAAACTCACTCCCTTGTATTTTTTAACAAGAGTTCATCATCTAACACCATAATATGTGAAAAACGTGTGATGACCCAAAATACCAACCTTAGGAAATAAATATGGGATTCTTGAGGTAAAAATTACAAGGAATAATTACTACCCTAGTGTAAATAACGTCATTTTCAAAATTTTATTCCTTTAGTTCTGTTCCTAAAATTCCTCACACTGGTTTCCTTCTAAAGAGAATTATTTAAAGGTGACTAATGATCCAAAAAATAGACCTAAAAATAAACTCATAATATGACTACTATTATATCTGATGTTTTCTACACTTTTGATATAGAGTAAGTGTAATTAGACAACTTGCACATAGAGGTGTCATAGAGAATCAGTTCCATGAACATGACTTAATCTTTAAGAGACACTGAAACAAGGGGAAACATTCAAGTAGGAATCCATGGAAAGAGGAATTGATGTCCTATCATCCTATTTTGATCAAGGATCATACATTTCTAATTATTCTGAGTAAATACACCCTTTTTTGGAATATGGGAATTCTGAGGAATAGAAGAAAGTGCACATGATGTGTAGCTGGTTCCAACAAAAGAGTAAGAAACCGAAATTTGGACCCTAATGTGAAAGTAGTATCCTAAACAATGGGGGTTTGAAGTGTATAGTTAATAAATGTATTTACATGTCACTAGATTCAAATATTTGATGCCATGTAACACCATGTAAATGGTGGGCCCATCTTAAATCTGACCCATGCATCAGGGAAGTAAACATCTAGAATCCATTATCTGTCACACCATCTACATGGATATAACTATGATTCATAGGATTGGATGACTTTAGGGAATTTGGTATTCATTTTATTGTACTAATAATAATTTATGAATCCAAATTACTTATAGTACTCAGATATATTAAACAATATATCAATTTCCCACCGAAAACTGGGAAGAAAAAATGTTGATGCCGCAATCATGATAGTTGGGCCTCCACCATGTCTTCTTCCAGAACATTAGATGTTGGGAGACCGCATCATATCTCACCCTATTAAATAATATAGTGTAAGGTGATAGAAACCCCATATGATGGAATGAGTAGTAGGGGGTCATTACCTCAAGGGATATGGCCTTCCAAGACCTTAAGGTATCCATGCCTTATCAACACTGCCACCATGAGATCCATACATTGGGCATAAACACCCCCAATACAATGATGTACCACATGTGGAGTATCTACCTAGATAGGTCAGAAAACTCACTCCCATACATTGAAAATATATATAACATTCAATTCTCACTAGTTGTGAAAACTACCCAGAATAACATAAAAGGGATCACATCGGTCCTCTTTAACTCCTACACCAATAAGTCCTATAAGATGAAGAGTTGGTGAAAACACCCACCACTCATCCCATCATAGTTTGAAGAACATGATGAAGACCTCAAGGGTTGAACTAGTATAATTCATTCAAAGTTAAATCCTATAAATATTTTTTTACCCTACCAGCAATGTTGCATTGCACTTGATCTGTGTATCCATCGACTTGGGTTCCATATTTTCCAATTTGAAATTGAGACCCCATCTACCACACAAGGTAGACATGGTAACCCTCTTATTGTTTTCACCACTAAGAGACATTACATACCATTACATAATGAGGAGAAACTATTTTGTGACTAACCCCACTCTTTAACAACATGTGTTAAGGTCCTCCCCAAGATCCTACCAAATGGAGTTTAGGTACTCTCTAATCCATCGAGTGCTAATCTATATATCCTCCTTATACACACATTTTTCATCATGGAGGTCTTACCGTTGTAACTTCCAATTAGTGCGAAGGTACTTCTTTCTCTACAACCAAAATTCATGGACTTCTACACCATTCTGAAGAATTTCTATTCCCTAAAGAACCATCTCAGTGAAAAAGTTTGAACAACCATTGTTGAAGGATAAACCTTGTAAGGGATGTGTCATTGTTGACCGTATTGACCACTCATATTCTAAGGGAAGGGTTGAAACTTTCCTATAGCATTCACCTTAACATCCATATTTGAACATAAGATCTCGATATTTGAGATTAATGATCCCTAAAGCAGAGTTATACTAGATCCTAAGATCCCTTGGTATGTAAATTCTAGTGGAGGACAGTCTTTCCCACTTCCCTGGGATCGTAGCATAGATTCCTTCAGCACATATAGCTATCATCCTCTACACCTCATCATGGTGTTATTAATGTCAATGTAATTTTTTATTCATTCAGATGGTGAACACTACGCCAAGTCAAAAATGGATGTCACCGGCCTCGCACGTGATGTAGTGGTAAACACCCCATCCTATTGGGATATTATGATGAGGTTGGAACTACCCTAGAGTGATTCTGATAATGAAAAATAAGGTTAACTCCCATGGTGACTCTATTACAGGTATACCAAAAGAAGAACTAGTATATACTATGTTGTAACCCATATATTTTCATGAAAAAATATGGATTTTACCCAACCAAGAGAAGTACCCTTCCTCTGAGAAATAGTGCACTTGGGTCTCCCAATCCATATAACAACATTCAATGTTTTCATGGCCACAAATAGCTTTAGACATTTACATCCCTGATTCCATAATAGAGGATCATGTAATGTATTTTCACTATTTTATTTGGGAAATATGTTCCCAACTCTATGATCATTATTTGGAGAACCTAAGAAGTAAAAAAGCACCCAGAGGCCACAAAGCATCATTGTTTAAGGGTTAGGATTGCAATAATACTAATGACATAGCCTCTCATGTCATATGGTTACCTACAGACCCTTAAACAAAGATTCATTTAGAGCATCACCATCCTTCACCATATAATGGATGAAGCATCTCTACATCTGACTATCAAAATCACATTATATTATACAACTCTCTATTTCATCCCAATATTATGAAAACCCAATTTATACACCAAGAATTAATGTTTCCAATGACCAGAACCATGGTTAATTTTTTTAAATGTCCTTTTTGAGTAACATATGGATAAGGAAATTGATGGCGTTTATAATAGGGATTATCCACCTCAATGGGTGCATTGAACCATTAATACTATTCTGTATGTGTCCTCAATCACCTATGTAGGTTGGAATATTGCCTTAGAGACCCCCCAATGAGGGATTACTACCTACCCATAGAAATATTGAAAAATGAAATGGGCTTGTAGATACCTATGATCCATTTAATGTTGTAAAAAAATAGAGATGGAGCCCACTTTAGCCGCCTTGATAAAACTGTTTGAGGGGAATAAATGATTCATTATTAACCTCATTACTAAGAGGTTCTTGGATAACATCAATTCCTTATGAGAACTCATCTCTCCCCTAGTGAGTAACTCAGTCATGTTCAGACTAGAACATTCACTAGAGATCATTCAAACATCTCATTCGGTTAGAAAAGAAGTTAGATAAATAGAAACTAATCATGTTATGAGTCTCCAAATCCACCTGAGCTATGTGATTACCCTCTTTAGGGTCCAGTTCCTTCCACTCTTCTAGTTGATGAGACCACTCACCATGTTGATGATTTTTTCAATGTATTAGTTAAAAAATATCCCTACAATGACGGCTTTATAATCACTATTACCAATCTCTTTGAGTCCCTAGAGACACAATAGAATGAACTACCACCTAAAAGAAAAATGCACTTAGCATGGGTGAACTAAATTAGTGAACCCCGTGTGTTTTTAAATTCTAGCATATCCTTATTCAATGAGATGGGATACCCAATTCATCACCAGTCCTAGTTTATTTCAATATGTGGAATCATGTTAGGATCCCCCTAATAGTAGGATCACTCAATGTATTACTATTTAATCTGATAGTGGTAGGAACTATATTCATCTGGTATAGCGAACTATTCCAAGGGTCATTTGTTGGTTGGTATAACCTTAGTAGAAATTTCTTATAACATTTTAGTACCACCAATTTTTATTCATGTATTTATGATATATTTAAGTGAAAAAATCCATAAGTAGTGAGTTGAAAACATTGTCACTGGGTTGAATGTCCTTATATATTTACTCGACTTGTCAATATTCCAATAGTAGATACTAAAGATGTGTGTGTGGAACATCCAAGGTGATCTAGTCCAAAGCCATGTTACCCAAAACTACACATATTTGATATTCATAATTCATTAATAAGGCATTATGTCTTATGGAATCAGTATGATATACAAGAAATATTAACACCCATTTCCCTCAACCGAGTCTTGTGAAAAGACCAACAAATGTAGAGACTCTAACTATGGTCCATGAAAAGGATCCCAAGACAATACTATTATTAAAACATTATACACATAGAGTTACTGGGTGAAACCTTATACAATGTAGAATCTCACAGAACAATACCGTAAATAACCACCTCCCTAAGCACAACCTTCTAAATGAGAGAATTTTCCTCATGTCTCTCATCAAGTACATGCTAGTAGAGTTTCATCCCCACCCAAAAGGAATCATACATATTCCTTCAGTGATTTCCATGTTCTATGATATTACATGTGTACCCTTTAGAAGTGAATTCTAATAATTCTTGACTGCATGATTCCCCCAAGAGGTTTGGATCACCTGTCGTGCTAACTATTGTTTCTAGCACATGATCCTTAAACACACCATGAAATAATTCTACGTGTCCAAATATTCCCTCTATGACTATGTGGAACATATTGTGGTCACGTTGAGTACTATTAAGGAGTAGATGGTTCGTGTCTCTACCAAATATTGGAGTGAAAATGAATTCTAATGTGAATGTTAGAATATGTATACTCAAAGGATGAAAAAACAATTGTAGCTGGTTAGGTCGTAGAGAGTTTCATGCACCCATGATATTATTTATTATTTATTTGGTGGGAAAGAAAATTGTGTGGTTTCTAACCCCTTACATCAACTGCATTCGCATCCACATCACATCCTTCCATGTGCTAGATGAATAGGTTATGATGATGTAAGGGAGATCAAAGTCCCCAGGTATTTTAGAATCCATCTCACACTCTCAGAGAATTGATGCCCCATGACTGGGGAAATTAAATCAATGTTCACCCCAACACTAGGTCAACTCACCAATGATGAGAAGGAATACACCAATGAAAAAAGTCATTGAGTTGGAAGACCACACCACAATGGATGATATTGAAGAATACAATAAAAACCCTCTAACTTCATATATATGATATCTTGAAAGGAAAATAAGAGGACATATCGGCAGAATGTATGATATGAATAACCCACTTTCTTGAGATACTATAATCAGGATGTATGTTTTTCACAAATAACAGCAGGAACAATCCTCCTAGAAATATCTAAATCCATCTGTTTTAGTTTTCTGAGAAGCTCAACCTTGATCACACCACGATCAGCCACATCCATCCAAATCCCATCCTCATCCAATAGAGAGTCAAATGATAGTTTTTTATAGAATTTCATCATGTTAGTAGTTATTTCAGAAACTATAAAAAAACCAATGTTTCAGTTGGCATAATTTGGTATAGCACTTGCTAAGGAATGAAACCATGTGGGAATATTTTTCCCCCATCATGGAAGTTTGATGTGTTAAAACTCCTTGATGATATACCTGGGAGTTTTTTGACCCACAAGGACCTCTTCATGTAAAATTAAATGAACGAGGCCCTTGTAAATTATTTGAAAATCTATCAATCATTTGAATAAGAAGTATTTGTTATATAGGCACACTACACAGAGGAGGATGAGAAAGAGGGATTATAATCCATCATCTCTTTATCTATATAAGAAGATGTTGTCCTCATGTAAGGGACCATACTTCCATTTTATGTCACATTCCACTTCAAGGTTTAGGAGATCCACCAATACCTACTAGTCCCTGGTTCCTAGATCAACCTCAAATCGAAATAGATTCTCTAAAAGATTGTACAAATAGAAGATTATCTAACTCCATGAATTCTGAAAATCTAGGGTTCTGATAAGATAATGAAGAAACCGTTAGGATAGGATTAGCTAAAGTCCCAATTTGTAGCCTATTATCAAGAAAACAATCAGGGAAATATCATTGGAAGCTTCCAAGAATGTCCTATTGAATAGGACATGTATTGATTTATATGAAACAGTAGCTTGTTAGTATCATCTGTTTTATATGTACTCTCTCAATGGTTGAGTAGGGGTGATCCACATTGATGTGTCCCCCTTTGACACTTGTTAGGTCTATTATCTGGATGAAGGATACTAAAAGAGAGAGGGTAAGTAGGTTCAAAATCATAGGGTGGAGGGAATCAATAAACCTAATGATCATATATCAACTACATTAAAATACTTGGAGGAATTGGATGACCCATTAATTTTATAGAATCCCCCGTTAGAGGCCCCAATGTTTGAACTTGGAGGTTTATTTGATGTCTCTATGAAAAAATGTTATGGAAGTCCTAAGAAAACAGATCGTCCATAGATTACTTTATTCACTTACATTGAACAGGATATAGTGATACTATAATCTTGTACTCTTATAAATTACTCATCAGTTTTCATAATGTCCACCACATCTTGATATTCCCTCATATTCAATAGAGTTGGGATGAATCGAAAAGGGGAAACCAAATTCCATTTTATTAACATCAAACATGGAACCCTTTGTCGAAGGCCAGACGGAATTGGATTGATGTATTCTATAGAAAATATTTCAGTAGAGTGTGAACCACACAATGAGGTCACCATGACCTCTAATCCATACAAAAATGCTTCCCATGAGTCAGATTTAGTGGAAGAACAAACTACACTCACTGATTATCCCGCCACAATGAAGTATAGATTTGGATGATTCCCCTCATATATTTGAGGAGGTTTTAACCATTAACACTGATAATATAATTCAAGTGATCCTTGGTACCAAGGAATATCTGAGGTTGGTTTCTATCCGTGAAAAAATATCTCCAAATGATTACAAATAGTATGTGAATTTTTTGGAACAACATCATGATGTATTTTCATGGATATGTGAGAAGATTCTAAGGATGGACCAATAGGTCACTGTTAACTCTCTTGACCTCAATGTGAGTCATCATGGGAATAAAAATCCTCCCAAAAAGATATATTATGTTTATGTTTCTATGTTTTAGGTTTAATTTTAGAATATTTTAAAATCCAACATCATTTGGGAGGTCTACTACACCATATGGATATCCATCATTTTCCCATTCATGGAGATGAATGCAATGGTTAGAGTATATATCAACATCCAAGATATCAACCACTATTGTCTAAAGGATGATTTTACCTATATAGTTATATAATTTTTTAGTCATCCTATTATAGTGTTCTAGGAACACTCTTTTATCAATGAATATTGAAGGTAAAATTCGATTCATATAATCATTGTGGATGAAAAGTCTATGACCTTTTTGGTGCCTCAAGGTAATTTTTTTCATCTAGTGATTTCCATCAGCCCAAAGAATGCTGGAACCACTTAATAGTGGGCTATGTGTCACATATTCAAATAGGCCATATAGAAATTTGAGAAATTCTATGTGGACAACATGGTTATAAAATGTCACCAGTATCAGGATCATCTCAAAGACCTTGAAGAAGTTTATAGATTCCTCCACTCTGGCATTTGATGATTATCCACATGATGTGAGTACTTAAGTACTAGTCTATTTTATATATTCCTTGAATGAAACATTGGTATTATTATTTACCCTGATATGAACATGGTGACCAACCAAATGCCTCCCCAAAAGAATCATTTCGGAGATATGATTCCTCCAAGGAAACTTATATGGAATTCCATGATTAATTAAAAATCTGTTTGGAATTTGAAATCCCAAATAATGGATTATTAGGAAAGGAACCCTTTAGTAGTTGGATGTGGAGTTCCAGACCACATATATGGATATAAAACATTATCTTCCATAATCACTAGTCCTGAATCCACCAATATTAGGGAATCCTACGGTCCTCTATGTGACTGCACGATAACATTCTGTAGACACCCTTCTTTTCCCAAAATAATGGTAGAGAAATATTATTATATAATCTCAGTCACATTCTCCCCAACACAGAGGCAAAATACTCACTAATTGAGAAATTATTCCTCAAAGTAGGTTTTTAGTGAAGATGTTTTGTACTTACCTATATAAAAAATAGATATAAATAGTGTCTTTAGTAGACCTGCTGAAGTTTATTCCCAATAAAACCATGATGAATGCATGATTGGAATGATAAAAATGATAATATAATAGTTTTAAATATAGATAATCTAGAAGAAATCCTTCATAGTGTATGCATGGCCACATTTCATGGACACCCATATATCCCATAAATAATATCCCCTAAACATTGATTTCTAGGTTAAGGATAAACTCTCGTTGGATTATGCTATTCCATGTCGGTATATGAATTTTTATTGTGCCTATTTGAGCTTAACCTATAAAAGGATTTGAAATACTATTCTCGATAGATTTGGAATTGTTATCATTTGATCACCCCAATACATGTCATCTTTCCACAATCATTCATACCATTGGAGGGACACACCAACATCGATTTGGATCATCATGCTCTCATTACTGGTCTTGAGAAGGAACTCAGTATTGATTCCCCCTTCGTATATGTCGAGGGAGAATATGAATTAGTCATTAAACATATCACTAGTGAATACATAATTGCAAAAAATTTATATTTTCCATCTTGGAGTGAACCCATAAACTGATGGACCATTTTTTTTAACTCAACAGAATGTGACTCATGTCCCTCGGTCATAGAATGGTTGGACTGATGCCATGGCTAGTCTATCCATGTACCTTATAGATCCAGAACAATATGATGAAATAATCCTTGTTTAATATGGGAGGGTCATACAACATACCTGTTTAGATGATGATTATTGGGGATAAGTAAACCAACTTACTTTTAGTTCCTTTATGCTAGATCATTAAGACCCCCAAAATAGAGGGAATCCCTAACTAGAAAAATCAATAAATTAAATATATCCATTGTGGAATTATCTTATAAAAGTGAGATGATCACGAGGGAATCTTTCTTCAAGTAGAATATTTCACACTCCAGAGTAATCCTCACCTCACAAAGTATCTCTATAAACTTGGTATTTAATGCAAATATCCTCTATTTTATCCAAGAAGATGATATCACATAGGTTATTAAGGAATTCCATGCTATGTTTGGTGGCTCCCATTAAGTAGGATTGACAATCTCTTGAGAGATTCAAAGGTAGGGATTCTTACGTAGCATTATTGTATGTTACTAAATCATGTTTCCCCCGAGGTATCATGCATGTATGACCAGTGTCCAAAAAAATTCATTAACCACCAGACCTTATCAAAACCATAATGTTATCATGAACCTTTGTAGTATGGGGACTATATGTCATGCGGTTGTACCCACATGCAGTATCTTTCTAGTGAATTTACATTTTCACCACAATGGACTCAATATTAATGTATAAAGACTATGTTACCCTCAAGGAGGTCATTTCCAGGTCCATTATCAACATTAGGGGCTCCCACATCATCTATTAATTTAGGGACCCCCATGATATTCTCACATACAATGAAACAGAATAATAGTCTATCATGTTGAATAAATTCTATTCTATGTACAATATCTGGTCTAATGATACTACATGCTACCACACACAAGAAAATGACTATGTTTAGGCATTAATTAAGAGCCTCTATAACATTATGATAAAAATGGTGGTCCAGAACAAAAATATTTATCTAGAAATGTACCCTTCTATTATTTAGGCATATCAGATGATGACATGGAATCCCACTAAGGTGACCCCATATGCCCTAGTTTATGGAATTTAATAGGTCCCTCCCATTGATGTTTTGTTTCTATCTTTCCAAATATCCTTATATGACTAGTATATTACAAAAAAATTATATTTACATATAGTAGAGTTGTAAGCACTTGAAGATAACCTGTTTCGGTCCATGAAATATATTAAGAGGCCTATAGACTTTGCAGAAAGGGAATTCAAAAATAATATTCACCTATACTCCATCCTGTCGTGTGACATGATAGTGGAACATAGAATGATGATGATACCCAAAAAAGCATCAAATGATGGATCTCAAATGGGATGGACATTAAATAATTCATAATACATATTCCAATGGAGAATAATCTTTGATCACCATGGATTGAGGGTGTATCACACCTCCCAATAATGCCATGTTTTTCAAGATGTTCATTATGAGTGGAGCTATGGTCTAGGAGGTAAAACCATAAACTATCTATATTATATACATGAAAATACACCATTAATTGATAAATAATGTTTATTATTTATCAACATAATTTAATATTATGCCCAAAGTACAACCTTCATGGCCAATTTGTCTTCAATAATTCCAATCATTATGACCCTAAACTATTTACAACCTCCATAGTTTGAGATTTATGACTTTAAACTAATAGCACCCATAGTAATTGTTTTATAAAAATGAAATAAACATACTAACATAATCATTGTATAATTTTAAATTGTGATCTAAACCTATATAAAATTGTTATATATTGTAATGAGATATGATTTAACGCCTATAAATTCATGATTCCTCAGACGATATGTATGGTATGATCCATGAATTCCTACCTCTTATACAACCAGGATTACTTGTAAAGTATCTATGAGATGGAAAAAACCTTACATGATGCCATGAAAATGGGATTCCACTGTGCAACCATGTGATGTCTCTATTCCCTCACTAGAGAGGATTTACCCAATCTATTTTTGTCTTCCAATACACTGTGTTCTAGAACCTTGTGCATAACACCATGATATTTTAAAAGAAGAAAATTTTATTTAATAACATAAAGGGAATGAAAAACTAAGTTTATCTTATGAAACATGAAAGAATTAGTTTTTATAATATATTTAGTCGCACTCAATGCCTTGTATGACTTGAATTACATGAAACATCAGATTTTTATGCTTGATAACATATTCAACGCACAATAGAAAATGTAAATGACCTAGGATATATATTATAATTATAACCTAGAATTTGGAAGGGTGAGTATGAGTAGGTTTAAATAATTTAGGAAAATTTGGGTTAAACATGTTTATATAATAAATTAATTAGTAAAAAATTAACTAGAAAAGAAAATAAAACCCTTTTGAAAATAAAATAAAATCTTTATTTGAAAAACTATTTGAATGCGCAAAAGTGTATTTTAAACCAATAATTTAAACAAATACCACTTGTTCGAGTCCTTTAATAAAATTTATATATAATATATATAATATGTTATTAATCATTAATCTTTTGTTTTCCCTAGATAATAGATAGAAATTATTCAAATTTTTTCTAAAAACTCTATTTTTTTTAAAAAACTAGTTATGTAAACCTTTTACGATGCACATATTTAAAAACTATATTTTCTATAATATTATAATTTTTATTTGAAATAATTTTAAATTTTTAATGTGTAAAAAAAAATTATCGTTGGGAATTTTTTCTATTTTTTTAAAAATATTCAATTTTTGATGAATTGAATTTTTTTTGATTTTTTATTAAAAATTGTTTTTTACCCAAATTATATACAATGATAAATAATATTTTCATATGGTTTTGAAGAAACATAAGTTCTATTTTATATCAATTAATCCAATATATATATATTTTTCTTTTTAAATTTTATATTTATTGAATAGTCTATTAAATATTTCCACCTTTAAAAACATGCCTTCATGTAGTGTCTGTGGGAATAATTTAAAATTAATGATCTCAATTATTTTTGTTAAATTTAAAAAAAATGGATTCCAATTGTTGAATTAGACTAATTCTATTATGAAATAATTTTAACATCATTTTTTAAAATAAATATTTGTGAAGACAATTAAAATTTACAAGAGTGATTAAGGAAAAAATGAGTTTACATAGTGGATAAACATAAAATATAATGTGTAAAAATTACGCAAAACAAGTCCAAAACATATTTTCCTGAAAAAAATTTCCCCTTAGAACATTTGGCTCAAAATATATGAATTTTTTGTCACATTACCATGAATTTTACCCACAAAATAAGTCAAATAAATTAAATTATAAAAAATTTACTTTCATCCATATAATTTCTATAATTCGTTAGTGATAGGTAAAAAAACTAAATATGTTAGGTTATAAATATTATTTCGTAAGATAAATGATTTAATTTTTTCCTAGAAATTTACAATAATTTTTTATACATGATATAATTACATTAAATTATTATGGAACCCCATGTCCTGGATTTTTTAGTTAACAATAAAATAAAATAAATTATAATAAATACATTAAAATTGAAGTATATAGAATGAATTATTATGTGAAATTTTTATTTTTGATTAAATTATATTTATAAAAATATGAAAACTTAATATATTTGAATTATGATATTTTATTGATATTTATTAAATCATATTAAATAAAAAACACAAAAATTGACATTAATGATATCGAAAAATAAATGTTTTTTTTAATTAAAAATTAAAAAAATAAGCTCATTTTTGATTTTGGATTTAAATATTAATACTATCATGTATAGTACATTAATAGACTAATTATTCTTTCATAATTAATATATTCACCACTAAATATTAAAAAACTCTCATTGTGTAGTCAGGGATATAATGGTGTCTTCACACACTGCATGTGTTTGTGATGAAAAATAATATTCGTATAACAAAATATTTTCATTTTAAATTTTTTTATTTAATTTTAATAATTAATTGTTTTAAATTATATAATTTTTTTTAGTATAATTTTTTCTTAATTGAGAAATTAATTATGTTAGAAAACTTTTTTACATAATTAATACCCAAAATGATAAAAATTGGGAAACATATAAGTTAAGAATGGAAATAATTAAAACATGTTCTATAATATGTTTTTGAGGTTTATATGAACTATATAATATATAAAAAAAATTATTATCAATCATGGTCAAGCATCCGGTTTTATTTACCTCCCAATAGTGACTAATTATTATAATTTTCAATAATGCATCTTCTTTTCTATTATAAAATGGATCTCAGTATCACCACTTCTTTACAAATATCTGGCATTATTGATCCTCCAAAACCTACCAAAATATATTATAAAATTACCTATCCCATTCCTATAATCCCTTTATTTGGAATAAATAAATAATTTTATTTTATTTGTGTAAATACTAGGATGACACCCGAGGAAGAGGCAGTGTTCCTCTAAATGGGTTTTTATTTTATTTCATTATTAAACTCTGATAATTATTTTTATATCAGACATATATGATGACCATATTATCTTTCATATAGTTATATGAAATTATGTTAATTTTTAATACATTAATCCACACACACTTGTGTCAAATGGGTTATGAAATCATCATTTTTATGTGTATCACACCACCTCCTCTCAAACCGATGAAATTCATTTTCCCATTACCACCATTCATGGATAGAAATAATGATGGAAATAATTTTCATATATGATATTAATTATATTTATTCTTTTATTGTTATAATATAACACATATCATCGTGTTTTCCATTTTGTGTGAATACAATAAATTCATTCACGTGTATGGCGATCTACAACCTCACAACGTGACATGATTCGTTCACGAATTACATAGAGTGTACTCAGAATACATTAAATAAAAATAATAGATATAAATGAAATAAAAATGATACTAGAATTATAATATTAAAATGTACATATTATTTGTCTTTCTCTCTTTCGATACCATAAGAAAATTGAAATAATCTTTATCCTTGCATACGACCTATCATCTCTAGGAATAGTGTATTTCATTTTATATAACAAAATTTTATAAATTAATATGAATTAATGTATAATAAATTTAAATGGTATTTAAAATTTCAAATTACATTATAATTTTTATTAAACATTTATTTAATTAAGTGGACCAAAAAATAGAAATCCAAAAATATACGAAAAACAAAGAAGTTATTCCCTAAAATATACCATTAAAGTGGAATAGTTAATAAATGGTTAATAAAAATTCATAAGAAAAAAATATTAGTAAAAAATATTAATATGGTTCTATAATAAGTTAATAACATTTTTAAAATCACTATATTTTAGTATAAATCATGTTCAACCATAAGGAAGTATGAGGTATGGGTTTTTCTTGTCTCACATTCTTTTAATGAGGTATATGCCATATTCACAACTTATTTTTGTTTCTTAGTGGATATACAACCTTGGAGTTTATTTTATGAATCATATCCTTAATTTAATTGGGATATACATATACATTTGAGTATCCCTCTTTAATGGGGTCTATGATTTCATTGTTACCGAAGCGGTAATAGATATTTTTCACAATTTTCCTTCTTTGAATCTTATGACATGTTATAGACCAATACTTTATTAATTGGTGTATATAAATATCTTTTGAAATCTAATGTGACTAATTTATTTATCTCCTGGTATGTTAATATTATTTTAATTTAATACTCTGATATGGATTTTGATTTAATGTTACTAAAGTGCTAAGAGTATTTTGATACAATATCATGTTTATCGGGAGTATATACGATTAGGTCTCAAATGTTTAAATCATATAATTCTGAATATATATATATAATCTTATAGTTATTCATAAAATTTTCATCTAATTGTAAAAAAATCATTCCATATTAATAAAATTTTAATATAACATTATTTTTGAAAATCGGACATCATTTTTCTCTTCAGTCAAGAAATCTATTTTCTTCCAAAACCGTGTTTTAGATAATTAATTTGGAAAATGTATTATTATTATTTTCAAAGACAAAATGATATATTCATAAATTAATTTTTTAAATTAATTTTTAAAAAATCAACTATATGATATAATGTTTTCTAAAATAAAATGAATTTCAAGATACAATTTCTTTTATACTAGTTTTTTTAAAATTAAAAGGATATTTTTTACAACATGTTTTTAATATATTTTTATTGGTAAATCCATTCAAATATGTCAAAAAAATTGTTAATTATTCACCAATGGGAAAAATTTTAATGATTCCATCCTCATTTTTTATTTGGATGGTTTAATATCATCTCAAAATATTATGAGAGAATCCATGTCTTTTCCATGGGTTAACAAAGTTTCAAATATATTTTTATGGAACCCATTTCATTTCCATGAGTTATGCATGTTTCAAATTTATTTTGGTATGACATAAATTTTTTCCATAGGTTGAAAATGTTTTAAGGATATTTATATGGAACCTATTTCCATTCCATGGGTTAATTATTTTCTATAATGAGTAATGGTTATTTTAATGAGTTATGATGAAATGAATACTCTATGTGATTTCTTAATGTCACCATTACTAGGAATTATTAGTGATGTGTGGAACCTGGGGTTTTAGATTAATACCATTACATCATATTATCAAGATTCCAAGATAATACCAGTTTATCCTATTACATCATAATAATGGGTGGACCAGATAATACTAGTTAAACAAGTAACATCTTAAATTGGGGTGTCTTAGATAGCAATCATTAATCACATTATTGCTTCACATGTGGTTTCCCAGATAGTACTCAGTTATCCCTTCATAGATTATATAATGACTGAACCAAGATAGTGCTCTAGTGCATTAGTTATTGATTATATTGGAAGTCATACATATAGTTAAACAAATTAAAAGGGTTTTGGATGGGTTTTATAAAAATGGTTTTCTAAGTTTCCAAATGGGGTTATAATTTATTTTTATGTGAATATATTATTTCTCATGATATAAATTGATATATAATGAATCATAATTATTTATCATGATAAAAATTTACTCCTCCATTCTTTAATATTTGATGATATAGATATTTATGGGTACATTTCCTTTTAGGATTCTCTTATTCACTATGATTATATCATTATACCCTTATGAAGGTCTTATTCTAATTGATGATTTTCAATTGTAAATGACTTTATAAACCCATACTAGGAATTTGACCTCACCATTCATATTTTTCCTATTCTTCATGGTTATAATGAATGAAGTTTAATGAATATTTACAATTAGTGATACCATATTTTTTATGATGTTGAATTAATTTGAAATTAGAAAATCTTGGATAAATGGGAGAAACTTTCGTATGAACTATTGGGAATTATTTTCGTATGAGTTGTCCTAACTAAATAAAAATATAAATATAAAAGTTACGTGGGAATTTATTTCCTATGTATCCTTTAGTTTTTTTGATGTTAGGATGAGAAAATTTTCTGTCACACTCATCAACATGATATTTTGAAATATAAAGATCATGATTTCAGCTAAGAATCTTGGAGTGTGGATTCTGGGATGTTAAAGTTTTTATCAAATTTCAATTTAAATAATTTTTGACAATAGGATCATTTTACCCGAGGTTATATTAATAGTTATGGTTACTATCATCTATCTATAAGATTATGTATAATCATATATTCAATTTCTAAGAAACACCAATTTAGGGTTTTATGTGTTAATAATTTTAATGTTATTAATGACATTTTTGGGTTAAATTTTATTGGTTTGGGATATTTTTAAACTCCTAGGATCCACATAAAGTGATAAAAATTGAGGAATTATTTTTTATTTTTTAAAAAAAGAAAAATAAAACCATGATTTTGGGGGAAAACCCATCACATCTGGAAAGGTCGCTGTGCTTAAACCCACAACCTATGGGGGAAAATGGTGTAACACCTACCATTATCTTAATGGTGTCCTTGTTAGTAGGTCATTTTTATAGGAAAAACACTACAACAAAAACCGGGTTTAGTGGCAGTTTTGTGGTGGCGGTTCACAAAACCATCGCTAAACGTGTTCGCCGAAAGGTTTCGCGGTGGTTTTTAATAAACCTCCGCGAAACCCGAAATTCATTTTAACAATCATGACCCTTCTTCCCCCACCCTGATCGTTCTCCCAAAATCTGGCGCCCTCCCTTCTTCCCCTATCCCCCTGGCGACCCGCAACCCTTGACCCCCAACCGTCCGGCGACCCCCAACCGTCCGGCGACCCGCGACCTCCGACGACCCCTCGACCTCCGTCTCTGGCGACCCCGCGACCACCATCTCCGGCGACCCCTTGACTTCCATCTCCGGTGACCTACTTACTAGGTGCTTACTAGTTATGTTGTTTGTTCAATGATGTGTTATTATACTCCTTTAACCTTTTCATTGGAGGTATTGTGTATTATCATACTAAGGATACATATTATGATAAACCCCATATATATAAAAAATTCTAGATTACTAGGATATTTTTAGTGACTAAGTTGGGTCGTAATATCTTTGTGCTTGGTGTTTGTTGTGAAATCACAACCGTTGAGATTTATTTGGTATTTTTATCTTGGGGTTTTTATTTTTTTACATATTCATTCTTTAAAGTATTATTGTTGATTTAAGTTTATATATATATATATTATGATGTTGTTCAATGTTATTCTTTTTTTATTATTGGAACATATGATGGTAATTCCTCTCATCCTTATTTTTTATACCCCTATTCTAGTCATCATCCTGGGGCCTGTAGGAGGTTGGATATGGGGGTCACTCTCATATTTAATTTAATTCTAGGAAGAGTTACCATTTAGGTTGTGTATTGAATTGACCCGGGTAACCCTCAAAAGTGTTAACTGACCCATTCTGTTACATACCCGAAGGTTATTCTCGATCCTCGTGGGTTGGAGGCAAGCACAAATGCATCAAAAAACACAACAAAGGGAAAAATTTGTCCCGACATGATCAAACACATTACATATATGTATACACAAAATTAAAAGGATTGTGGAATACTAAAGGAATATATATACCATAATAGTCAAAAGACAGAAGAAAAGAACAATTAAAAAAGTAGTCAACGTTTCGAAAACAATCCTAACTACATGGACTAAAACCAAAAACTACTCCATGAGATGGTGTGGATGAACTCCCTCCATCTCACCACCAGCTACCCAAAACCAGCAAACACAAACCTCACCACCTCACATCAGCGCCTTTCCCTTCCCAGTATTGGAAGACATACAAATGTCTATGTACCCCTAATCAGATGCACAAGGTGTGAGCTAACAGCCTCCATAGGATCCCACCCGGGTGTTCCATATCAAGCCTGTATATAACTATTCATGTATTCTTTTTTTAAATATAACATGTAATGATAAGTAGTAATGAAATTTTATAGAAAACATGGGTAAACATCTCCCTTTTTCATAGTTCTAAACAAAAGTAGGTACAAAATGTATATCAATTATAACTCAGAAATCCAATCAGTACAAAATAAAATAAGAATTAGAGGTATAAGTACCAAGTAACACTATAGTTGAGACTAGAAGAATAATTATACCATAATAAATCATGTGCACAACCCTATTCCTATAACACATGCCTAGGAAGAAGAGGAATACCCCATGAGTAAACCCCTCGAAAATGCTAATAGTTCTCCCCTAGAACAATGGGACTAATAAACCAAGGAAATACCAATGAGAAAACCTCCTACTAATTACAAAACATAGACGATGGACTCAAGATAAACCTTCCACATAAGTACCTTAGGTAACCTAAGTGCTCATTTTCACAAATCAATTTCAATATTTTTAAAGTACCCATTTCATTTTCATTTATCAAAAATCATGGAAAAACATTTCTCTCAAACACCCCTTCTTAATCAAATGAAAATAGTCATTCCAATTTGATATATCAACTTATAAATTAAGAGAAATTAGACTAATTATCATAGGCTAGAGATGGAACCACCTACCTCAAAGCTCAAGTCTCACAATCCCGTAATGGGATCCACCATCAATGAAAACCCAATGATGAAAATGAAGGCCCTAGAATATAATAAAAACATTAATATTGATATAAATTAGAAAATAAGGGGTTGGGGGAAAGGGAAAACACCAAATACCTCAAGAAAAGACATCTGTCGTGCCACAACTAACCAAGGAATGGCCTCTATAATGAGATCTCCCAAAGGATCTAGAAGAATACACCAAGATTCAAAAACATAGGCCACCAGATATGATAATGTTACCCTAGGTTGCCACCATTATCAAGAGAAACGAAGAATCAGAAATATTTCTTACCCATAGAGATGCACCACAACTATAATAAAAGATCCAATGTTGAATGAATCAATCTATCTGAAGCATAGTCTCCCAAAATAACCCGAGAATATATCTAGGTAGGGATCCAAGGTCCTGGAGAAAAGAATTGAAACCAAAATAGCGACTCACCTATTTTAAAACTACAGGAGGGCCATTTGATGATGTGTAATACTATTACCTACTTTGAAATCCATGGTGTTCTAATATGTTGAAAAATCCTTCACCTCGAATTAAAAATCCAATATTTTAAAATTTACAATGTGAAACCATTGTTCCCGAGGTGTAAACTTTCACAGCATGAATACCCTTTCATGACTTGTATCTAGTAATAGTTACACAATGTGTAACTTAGTTATACAGTGTGAAAGACTTTTGAATCATGTAGAAAAATATGGTTAAAGATGAAAGTACAACAAATATCTGACTTCACCATTTTAGGTATCTTACCAATTCCTTCCTAGTCATTTACAGACAATGGAAAAAAGGAAAACCATGAAGAGGATAAAAAAATACCTGATATATCAGTAATAGGATCTTACAAACTCCCCACTATAAATAATTTTTATCCTCAATAAGTCATGTAAAAGATGTAATCAATGGAAAAATATGAGTTCATTGGTCCTTCATCAACGACTCGTGTTCCCAATTCTCATGATAATTTGATCCTTGTTTCCATAGAACCCTAACCAATGGAATAAAATTCCCACAAAATACTTTCAGTTGAGAGTCAACAATCTCAATTGTTTTCTCCAAAATAGAAACATATGGCTCAAAGTCAATTTCTTCCTAACTTAGAATGTGAGCGGGATCAGGATGGTATTTCCTGAGATGATACATGTGGAAAAAATCATGAATAACTATCATAAAAACCAACAATGCTAATTGATAAGCAACCTATATGATCTTATCAGTGACCTAAAATGGTCTAACTAATCTTAGAGCCAACAGAAAATAACAAATATCAATTCCAAATGTCTAACATATCTCTGTCTCTAACTCAACGACACCCTCATGAGGAACTCATGGAAGGTACAACCATGTAATATATATGGATAATAAATATATGAATATATCTCTTCAGTTTATGAGTATAAATGGGATAGAACCATTTAATTCTTTTAAAAAAAGTATCATCACTCAAAATAAAAGATCACTTGAACCATGTGCTTAGTATATAAATAAAAGGTACTTGACTATATGAAATGAAAAGATAAAAATTTATAGTGATGTTGATATAGACCAAAAAAATAAAACTCATCTTTTTAATGAATTAAATAATCCTTGTCCATCTTTGAAGAATAGGTAATCATGAATAAATAAATGATTAATAGGTGAAAAAACATTAAAATTAAGTGGGGGAATTATCATAATGTGTTATCACTGTGTTGGATCTAATGAGAAGAATATTCATTGGCTTATAAACAAGTATCAACAACATTGTTCAAATTATGAAACTAAATATGGTAAAAAAATATTCCATATTATTTTTATTGATCTATAATATTGATAAGTGAAGGAAATGATTATTAAACAAAATCTAATGAGGGGAAACTCTAGAAATGGGAACCCATGAATTGGTATTCTATATTAGTGATTTTGGATGGATGTTATAAATACCAACTGCTATCCCATTTCTAGATATGGAAAATAAAATAAATCATTTAATTGAGATGACCAAGCATGTGAGTATATGAGATGTTCAGGAAAGTTCTAGTATTTTTTGTGAGGGTGTGAAAGTAATCTGAGTGGACCAATGTATCTCATTAATGTAGTGGGGATAGAAATTGTTTGAGGAAACATAAATGTGTGATTGAAAGTGTTATGAAAATTGTGTAACCCGATATTCTTACTGCTCCTCAATGAGGTGTTCACACTGTCTCCTAGGGACCAGACTTTTTTGGATTGTCTGGGCTTGCTAAGTAAGTGGTAAATGTGTTCAATGAATCATCTTTATTATATTATTCATGATTTATGATCAAAGGTTCATCTTTATTATATTATGATTCTGAAATCTTACACTATCGTATATTTTGTGTAGGCACATTGTGATATACATGGATACAAGCTGGATCACATTACCGAGGAACACACATCAGTATGTTAAGGTTTTGAATGAGTTTTTAGATTTTTAGATTTTTAATCGATCTATTAAAGGGATAATAAGATGTCCATGTCCTAAATGTAAATTTAGAACATGGTTGAAGAGAGATGAAGTTTATGAACATTTAATACTGAAGCAATTCCCTGGTCAATAATTGTGTTGGAATTGGTATGGAGAATCGAACAATACAGAAAGATTGAGAACTGATGTTAATCCATAGAATGAGGTTTGAAGTTCGTCAGCAATGGAATATGAAATGAAAAAACTCATAAATGATGCATTCGGCACTGCAAGACACCACTATCAGCAACAAAACATATCAGAACAACTAGAAGAGGGTGCTACAAATTGCAACGTGACATGTGATGTTTTTGAGAATGTAACACAAGTAAATCAAGATTGGAACATATCATTGGATCCTCCTCTAGATTCTATAGAGCCAAATGTAATGGAAAGCATCACTGAGAAAAATGTGTTTCATGATTTATTTGACGATGGAAATCAAGTGTTGTATAATGGGTGTTTAAAATATTCAAATCATTCATTTCTGCTGAAGTTGTACCATATCAAATGTCTACGTGGAATTACAAATAAGGAAATGTCCATGATATTGTAATTGATTCGTGATGCATTTCCTGAAGCAAAAATCGTAGAATCTTTTTATGATATGAAAAAAGATGTTAACAACCTAGGTCTGAATTATATAAAAATAAATGTGTGTCCCAATGATTGTATGCTTTATCGGGGAGGGGATTCATGTAGACAGAATTGCAAGAAATGTTCTTCTTCTAGATGGCAGTCAAAGGGTGATGTTGGAAGTCTGACTGAACATAATTTTATGAAGAAGAAGAAAATGAACACACCTGCAAAGGTTTTTCGTTACTTTCCTTTGAAGCCGCAATTGCAAAGATTATTCATGTCAACAAAAACCGCCGAACACATGAAGTGGCATTCTGTAGATAATAACAATGATGGGTTAATGATAAATCCACGAGATTCCCAATCATGGTAGACATTTGATTCATTACATCGAGATTTCTCAGCCGATCCTAGGAATGTTTGATTGGGATTGGCTGCCGATGGATTCAACCCATTTGGGACTTTGAGTACAAGTTATAGCATTTGGCAGGTTGTTTTGATCCCTTATAATCTACCTTCATGGATGTGTATGCAACAATCATCTTTTATCATTTCAATGCTTATTACTGGAAAACAAATGCCTGGAAATGATATTGATGTATACTTGCAGCCTTTGATTGAAGAATTGCAGGAGTTATGGAGTAACGGTGTTGAGACATTTGATATTTCTTCTAAAACATTGTTCAAAATGCATGCTGCTTTACTATGGACCATTACTGACTTCCCTAGGCTTGGGAATTTATCTGGTTGGAATACTTATACGGGTTTGGCTTTTCCCATTTATAACTTTGATTTTGAGCCCAAACGGCTACCTCACAGTAGAAAATGGTGCTTCTTATGCCAGCAAAGATTTCTCGATGCATCTTCTAGATTTCGGCTAAACAAATCATAATTTAATGGTTTCATTGATCCTAGACCACCTCCAAAGTTGTTAACCAGTTCTGAAATATTGGCACAACTTGAAAATGTTGAAACAGAATTTTGGAAGGTTCATCATTTGAATGATAGCGGAAAATGGGTCCAAAGTGCATCATCAAGTGAAATCAGAACGCAACAATTGATGAAAAAAAGTATATTCTTTAAACATTCGTATTGGGAATTTAATTTGTTGTGCCACAATCTTGATGTGATGCATATTGAGAAGAATGTCTGTGATAATTTGATTTTCACATTACTTAATGAGCATGGAAAGTCGAAGGATCATCTTAATGCTCGCAAAGACTTACAAGTAATGAACATAAAACGCGATCTCTGGCAATATGAGAATGAAACGTATGCTCCGGCCATTTTCGCAATGAGAGATTGGGATAAAGATACGTTCCTTCGAATTTTAAAGAATGTGAAGGTATCTGATGGGTATTCGAGTAACATCTCGAGGTGTTTTGACATGAATAATTGTAAGTTACATGGATTAAAAAGTCACGATTCACATATTTTGTTACAGCAGTTACTACCATTGGCATTGCGTACATTATTACATGAAAAAGTTACTGCTGTTGTACTCCAATTCTGCACATTTTTCCGGAAATTATGTGAGAAAGATGTACATCCATTTCTGCTTGACAACTTTCAGGTGAGGTTTGTGTTGAATCTTTGTGCAATGGAGATGATCTTTCCTCCATCGTTTTTTTACTATCGTGATGCTTTCAACTATGAATTTTGTTGAAGAAGCTAAATTAAGAGGCCCCATTCATTATCGATGGATGTATCCAATTGAGAGGTATTTTATTTATATGTTTTCTAGTTATGTAAACAATTTTTCACATATAAATAAATTAATAATATTATTATTTTATTTCACAGATATCTTGGGAATTTGAAATCATACATGAGAAATAAAGCTCCACTAGAAGGCTCTATTGATGAAGGCTATTTGGCCGAGGAATGTCTTACATTTTGTTCAAAGTATTTAGATGATATTGATACAAGATTTAATTGAGTTGGATGTGTTGATGACACAACAACTCAATCTTAAATGCATCAGAAATAAAAAATATTTCCTGCTATTGGCCGATCAGTTGGGAGGACCTCAAATGTGACACTGACAGAATTGGAATTATTACAGGCACATAGATATGTGCTGCTAAATAGTGAAATTGCAGATCCATTTATTGAAGAGTTGAGGATACAAACAATGATACGAATGAGAGGACGAACACGAAATGAGAAAGATATAATTAAATCTGTGAATAAAGAGCTTGTAGAATGGTTTTCACGACGTGTAACTTCATTAATATTGCAATAAATAAGAATATTAGTTTGACACATACAATTTGTAAATCTATTAAATTATATTTCTTTTTTCAGATCATGAATACTGATACTTGAGCAGACTTGTCACAAGATTTGAAGTTTCTTACTAGAGGTCCTATAAAGAAAGTTAGAATGTTCGACGCTTATAATGTGAATGGATTAAGATTTCGTACAGTTGATCGAGAAGTGGGTTTGAAAACATAGAATAGTCGTATATTTACATTTGCTGAAGTGGGATACTATGGAAAGCTGCATGATATTATTGAATTAAACTTCCATGGGCATTTTTCTATTGTTTTATTCAAATGTAAATGGGTCGATATTATCAGAGGTGTTAAAAGAGATTCATTGCAATTTACTTCTGTGAACATCTCTCGCTTGATAGATGTTGGTGATCATGAAATGCATGATCCATATATCTTTGAATCACAAGAAAAAATGGTATATTATTTGAATGATGTTGTGGATGAAGGGTGGAGTGTAGTTACTCACGTAATACAAAGATATTTGTATGATATGGGTGATGAAGTAAAAGATTTGACATCTGAAATTGAATGTCATCAACAACAGGAAGCAAAATTTTTTGTCCATCATGATATTGAAAATATTAGTCTTGCAAGGATGAATGAAGTGGATGAAGCAATGGAGCAGGAAACTGGTATGATTGAAGGGGAAAATGATTGTATGTACAACTATTCATTCATGTAGCAACCACTTGTTTCATTTCTTCAATCATTCATTATCATTGTTATATATATTTTTTTTGTTAGTACTGGGCATCTATTATCATTTTTAATTTTTTTTCTTCTTATTTTTTTTTGAAATTTATATTCTGAACTTAATTTGATTTGATTAAATGACAGGAATTCCAAGGAGGAAGCGGTATACTATTTCTTCTAGTTATGTGATGGATGCTGATCCATCTGGGTCACTCCCCACGACATCTGAGGCACCAGCTGCCTACACCCCTACACTATCTCCTCCTGCACCATCTCTCACACCATCAGAGGTCCTCCCATTAGAGGTAGATTCGTCGACTCCCCCTACAGGTGCCTCATCTGTTGGGCGGTGATAGACCCCTTCCAGTTCATCCTAGACATACTAGAGGGTCACAGTCATAGGTATAAATTTTAATTAAATAAATTTATTGCATTTTGTTTATACTAATAGTTTGGTCATTGAAGATCACAAAAAAAAACCGTGGAGAAAGACTTAAAAAGCTCAGATTTTTGGAACTTGAATGGTGAAAAGATAGTTGTGCCATTTGATTCTTATGGGGTCCCTATGGATGATGCCGTGGGGTTACTTGGCCAGATTATAGGTTAGTTGGCAGCGGAGCCCATTTCCCTTCCCTTTTCATATGATGATTGGAGACATATGCCTCCAAACTGGAAAAATGAAGTTTTCGATTCTCAAATAAAGGTAATTTTATTACATTATGGATTAATTGAATGTCATGTTACTAATATGTTCAAAATGAATTTCTGTATACAGATGTTCTTCCACTTCACAGTTGCTGATGTGATAGCACGAAATTGGACTTTGAAAAATCATGGTAAAAATGTAAAGATTTCAAATAGAGAATGTGGTGTGATGTCAATGATACTTCATTAACCTTGGAACAAATGAATGTCAAGCTACCCAGTGGGGTACCGAAAGAGCAGTGGAAAGTTTTTGTTGACAGGCATCGTGATGAGAAGCGAATGGTATTGAAATATATATTATTATATTATCCCCCATTTTACATTAATACATGTATATGAAGAGGAGATGACATTGGATACATTACTATTAAATTGCATTTTATTTATTTTAGGATCTCTCACGACATAATGCGTCAAACAGGGCAAAGCAAGTCATCCCTCACACGGCGGGCTCAAAAAGTTTTTCTAGAAGCCGAATGTCATTGGTAATATTTTAAATAGTTTAAATATTAATAATACAATATTATCTATTTAATATATTAAATTTTTGATTTATCTTTGCTTAATGCAGTCACAAAATTTAGGGCACGAAGCCTCCCGGACTGAACTATGGTTGGATGTTCACAGAAAATCAGATGGCTATTTTGTTAATGAACCTACCAAAGAAGTTGGGTATGAAGTAAAATTTTTATTATAATATCTTATTATCAGTTTTTACTGTGTTAATATGTATTGATATTTGATTTATAGGTAAAAATTAAAGAACTATGGGATGCCAATCTTGGGTAGTCCTACTCAGTCTCCCAGGATGACCCGGTTGCTCAAGTCCTTGGGAAGGAGCATCCTGGTAGAGTGCACAGGATGGGTTTGGGACCCGTAACATTTAAGGTCTTTAGCAGGCCATCAGAAATTCCAGCCTCATCTACTCCTAGTTATAGTCAGCCCATACCTGAAGATTCTCAGAGGGAGATTTCTTGTCTACGAGCCACAGTTCAAGACCAAGGGGCTCAGATATCCGCTATGCAGAAAGCGTTGACTGATTTATATCAGCAGATGAGCAGATATGCCCCCAGTGGTAGTGCACCAGGTGGTGGTGAGCATGTAAATCACAAAAAATCAAAATCATTTAGTTTGCAAACTTTTATTGGTTTTAAGTTTAATCATAAATGTGAAACAATATTTAATTTTCAATATAATGTTCTTACAGGTGGCAGAAGAAGCTGGAGGTGGAGAAGGTGACGATGCATCATCGGACCATGAGTAGTATTGGTGATGTGTTGAACAAATATGGGAAAGGTTGATTTGTATATATAACATGTGTGGTGTATGGAACCTTTAAAAAACCATTGGTCTTAGAGGAGCTTAAGTGGCTAACCTTGAATGATCACAATAACCTCAGGTGGTAAAGAGAATGATGTGTTTGTTTCATTGGTTAGATGATCTATGGTAATAGTCTCTTTGATGTTTCTGTTGTAAATTCAGCATTGGGAATTGGACTCATTAGGGTGTTGCATGTCCAAACAACCATGTTGAATGGATATCACTAGATCAAGATGGTTTTATGAGGTGATTTTCATGATCATTAATAGTTTTTATGAGGCACATAACCACATCACATGAAAACCAATGCAACTCCCTTCCCATGAAGCTTCCCTCTTTTCTAACTTTTATTTTATGAACATATTGGGAGATTGTTAGATGACATGTCATATGATAAAAAAGAATAATCAGAGGGGTTTTACATGATTAATTGGTCCATTTTATGGGGCTTCACATGATCAGGAACATATCACATGAATTGCATAACCCCTTTGCATGATGTTCCTAGGGTCATGTGATCATGAGCCTCATTGAAGTTCATATGGTCCTTGTGACCTAGGTGATTAATCTATATGTATACATGCTATAATTTTCTTTCCTTTGGGTATATATTACTACCTATGCATTGGGTATTTCTTTGTTCCTAAAATATACAATTCTCATTTGGCTAGCATCAAAAAATGCCCCCCCCATAAAAGTGATGTTCGAAGGAAAAAGGACTCAGTTATGAGGTAGGAAATGACTTCATGAGTCTCTTTTGTTTTATCTAGTTGGAATTCAAAATATCTTTTGGTCTTCTATAAGTCCATTCATATTCCTTGAGGTTCCCTATAAATAGGGGGTGAGAGGCTGGTTATTTGACCGGTGACATGAAGCTCCATAGCTCTCAAAACCTCCTCTCTAGTGCGATTGTTTTTCAAGACAACTTTGCATGACCTCATCACAAGAACCATACAAGAGACCTAATCATGTGATCAGGTCACATGACCTCTTTGTGTGATCACCTTGTCTAAATATCTCACTTAATCAATCCATGAACTAATCAATGGTAATTTATTTGAACATTGATGCACACCCTTGGTCATTAGTCTATCTTATGTGATTCGGTTGTCTCTTGAGGATTTTTTCATGATCTACTAATCTTTATGTGATTCATGTGACCTTCACATGGTAACATGAATATATGTATTAAGAAAAATCATGTGATCAAAATATGTTTTATGGGTTATGTGATTTTCGTGACCTAGAATGGATCATGTGGTCCACGTAATGGTTTCCATGTTATGCACTTATTTTGTTTTATTAGCACAACTGATTCTATCTTAATGGTTACATATCTTCTAATATATTCTCTATTCACATTAAATATGTCCTCTATTTCTCAAATGTCTTCTTATGTGGTAGACTGGAGATACTTTATTTCCTGGAACCATAATTTCAATCATCGATACAAAGTATTTTATAACAATGTTGTTTTGAAGGTTCTTATTCTGACTGAACATCAACCCATTTAATCCTCGTTACTCCTCCTAATAGAAAAAACGTCTAGTAGTGATCCCTCCCCTCTCTTCTTTGGCACATTTTGATCCATAGACTTTAATCCTTTATGGAATCAAATATTTTCAATTTTGATCATCTCTAAACTATAAGTATAAATCCATGTGACCCCCAATCTATTGTTTCATTTGATGTTATCTTGTGTTTCATTCTAAATACATAATTTTAGGTATTTTGTATGATTTAGGTATTCTTATTGAATTGGATCAACTTTTTCATCAACATTAAATGAAAGGGTGTTTATGAATATTTCATAGGTGGTGCATAAATTTTCTCCTTATTATATATATGTTGTATGTGTTGTTTGATTCACAAGTGTAGAAGGGAAGGTAATAATGGATTAGGATGGAAAAAAATTAGATTTCATCATAGATGAGATTCAGGAAAGGTTTGTTAGGGCTATGTAAGGTCATCTGGTTTATAATTATTAATCATGTACATCCTTGAATTAAATTGAAATTGGTGGTAGAACTTGGAATGATAACCAAGAGGGGTATGTATTAATGTTAAATGATAATATCTTAAAAGTTATTTAAAGAAATTACTCAATGATGGTGAATTATATACAATATAATTGATAGTGGATATCTTATCCAAGTAAGATTGACTTGAGTAAAATGATGTATATTTTTGGTTGGGTGTAATTAAATTCTTGTTATTACTTGGTGCTTTAGTTGGGTTTCATTCCAATGATGTTTCTATATTGTTAATTAGGTTTGGAATAATGCTAACCATTTCTTTGGCATGCTATATAGGTTGTCTATTTTTTAACCATGTTGAACACTTTATAATAATTTGTATAAGATGCCAACTATCATTCTTATTGGTATATGGGTTGGGTGTGATTCCAACCAAATTTTTGAGGTTATGTAGGTTATACATGTTTCTGACAATTTATCTTGGTTTTTACATAGATTGGGCTTAATTACAAATATTCCTATGACTTCTTATATGGGTTGGGTGCAATTAAAACTAGTGTCCTTGTTAGTTACATGGGTTGAATGTAATTCCAAATGTTGTTATTATTTATTATATGGGTTGGGTGTAATGTTAACCATTGTTATCTTCATGTATATATGTTGGGTGTAACACCAAACCTTCTCTTCTTTGATAGTTTTGTTAGGTGTGATTAGAACCATGAATGTTTTTAGTACATGTGTTGGTAGTGATGTTAACCATGTTGGGTGTAACACCAAACCTTCTCTTCTTTGATAGTTGTGCATGCTAATCATCATTACAAGGAGACATATATTTTTTAGTTTATCATGTACCATAAACCAACATTCCATAGTGAGTTGATTAGTTGATGGTTTCTAGGAACCAAAACTATTTATCTACCCCATGGTCAGGTAGAAATTGGCCTATGAAATATTTTTGAGCTTGGGGGAATACTTCTATTAGTGAAAAAATATGATGAATTCATTCCCGTTGAGAATGTTTGGCATGATAAATGGTTTCATGTTTGGTTTGTTTTTCAGGGAAGTGGTGCAGTATAAGAAGAAATGCTATTTTTTTCGGTTCAGCATTTCGCGGCGATTTTAACAGCCGCTAATGTTTTCCCACTTATACATTTAGCAGCGGTTTAAACCGTGGCTAAATGTAATCTGCAATACATTTAGTGGCGGTTAAAACTGCCGCGAAATCCCATCGGAATTAGCAGCAGTTTTAAGCGCCGCTAAGCAGGCGCATGACACGCCAGAATTTCGCGGCAATTATAGCTACCGCTAATTAAATAGCCCTTAAAACCGCCTCTAAATTTTCCAAAAACCACCGCGAAATGAGGTACTACGACGATTTTCTTTGACCACCGTGAAATGCATAAAACCGCCGCTAATAGATTGTCGACGCCCAGTTTAGCGGCAGTTATTATAAACTGCTGCCAAACCATATCGTGGCGGTTTAAACCGCTGCTATATGAAAAAAAAACGCCGCTAATAGGGGGTTTTCCTACAGTGAAAAATTGATTTTTTTCGAATCATAATTTATTTTTATTAAGTAATAACAAATTATAAATATTGGAATAATATAAGATCAAATCATTATAATCCTTAGGTTTTGAACATAATTAGAAATTGGTTGAAGAATTTTAATGATTATTATTTTTTAAATAATTTTTTGACCACCTGGTATTACTAATAATATTTTATGTATAATGTATCATGTGTAGGTTTATTAATTTTTGTACTTATCTTACTATATGTTAACCATTATGTTTTTGGTTACCATATAAAGATATTAGGAATATCATTTTATCCCCTTAATGGTAATTTCATCAAAATAATTTAATTTTTTTTCATTGATCATCATAATGTTCATCTTGAATAATAATTATTTTGGAGAAAAATATGATAATATGGTGGAAATTTATTATAGTGTGAAATTAACCCATCAAGGATGTATATATCCATATCCTATTAGTCTATATAGTAAGAGAAATCATCAAAATAAGTAAAGGATCGATATAACTAAAATTTTATCCTCGTATAATCATTTATAATGAAATTATGGACATTTAGATTGTATGAAACCAGATCTTATTTGCAGACATGGAACGTGTTTTCAGGATATTTTGAGAAAAAAAAATTGGGATTCTCTGAGTACACGATGTGTACTTTCTTGTACACTCGGTGTACTTTCATGTAATTTTATGTACTTTCATTTACAAACCACATACTCAGTATCCGTGAATAGTCACATACTAACCATGTAATGGCCCAGTACATGGTCGTTTGATGACCTGGATGACCCGCTTAAGTTGGGGCTGGTTGAGGCTAATACATGGAATTTTTCATGTATAAACATGTTGTTTACTTTTGTTTTTATATGATATATCAGAGTTGGGTCATGTCTTATATCTGAAACTATCGTCTTCTTCTCATGTTTCGTATTGGAGTGCTCAAGAATAATGAACAAAGACCGAAACTCCAATTCATCATCTGAGCATTGATTGATTTAATTTCAGGTGCATTGGAATCCCACATGTGAGTTGTCAAATCCTCTAGAAACTTTCTTCCAGATTCCACCTCTCTCTATGTTTATTCAAGGATGGAAATTTTTCATTTTTTTCTAGATCTACGTCATTATAAGCCGATTCAAGGGCCGATTATCAAGTATATCGATCATACGAAATCTAGGTAGGTGGTTTGTTACTTTTTTGTTCGTATATGGATTATATATGCTAAATGTTCTGTATACCCCTGATTGGGGTATTGGATGATTTAGAGTATACCCTTGTTTATAACATTATATGGTTTGATTATTTAATAACGTGATGTTTCTTATGTGTAAGGTTAGATACCTGATTTAGGGGGCACCCCATTGGTGTGTTTCCCTTTATTGATTGTTTATGGCCATTTGGTCAAGGATTCCTATGTGTCATACCATGCATTCTATACCTTAGTCTATTAAGAGGGAGTTTGTTTTATTAAATGAAATTCACGTGATATTCTTTTGACCAATTCTATATGTTGTATTTTTAGATTACATGAGCTTCATTGATATTAAATTAGTACTTTTTTCTAGTAGACCAAGAGAGCCTTGAACCAGGAAGACTGCATGGACATCCGCATTATTTACATAGGACTGGGAGAGCCACGGTGTAGATGATTGGCCTAGTGGTATTGACCATGAGAGATACCCATGTGGTCATTTATAATTACATTATACTATGTTGACCCAGGGGTATTGAACTTGAGAGCTTCCCAGGATGACATGTATAATTTATTGATGCCATATTGACCCAGTGGTATTGACCATGAGAGATATTGAGGAGGTCATTTATAGTTTGTTGATTCCATGTTGACCCAGGGATATTGACTGTGAGAGAAGCCCAATTGGTCATTTTTATGTGATTAGTGCTATGTTAGAACAATGGGGTTAGACCATGAGACCTACCCAAGGGATCGTTATTTAATGAGTTGGATATATGTTAAACCAAATGGGTTAGACTGTTAGAGCATTCCCTGAGGGTATTTATGAGTGATCGAATGATTTTAACAAGTCTCCCAATACAAATCAGAGTCTTAGACTTTGTCTTACTTGATTTTTTAGATGGAATTATAAGAAATATTTTTTGTTTTTATTACAGAGATGGATATATATATTAGGTTAACTCCAAATATTACATGATTTAAAATATTGCTAATAAATGAAAATAAATGTTATTCCAAACTATATCATTGTTTAATTTTTAGTACTTTCGAGTTTGTTGCTTAATTTTTCCCATTGCATGCTATATATATATATTTAATAACCATTAAGAATAGATCTTTTGTTGGTTTCTCTCTGGGATTCATCTCACAACTTATTTCGGTCTTGTTTTTAACCTTAAAAAATTTAATTCCTACAAGTATAGATAACAGAAAGTTACATTTTTTATCAGGTAATTTATTGTTGTTGGAGATTGAGATCATTGGACCGAGTTTTGGCTTGTAATGATGCAAAATTTTACTTGTTTCTTTTGTACATCAGTTTCTGTATTAATTTCTAGAATTTTTACTTGATTGGATGTTTTCGTTGATATGTATTTTGTGCAGCATATTTATATATATTGTGGCTTCTGTTGGATTTACATTCAGTCTCCCATTGTTTATTTCTATTGTTTTGTAATACTACTTCCTCTAATATTTACGATTTATTCTCTGATGTGTATACTTTTATAATGATGGGATACATTCCACAATATAAAACCCTGGCTGTCACTATTAGTTGGAATCCTATGGTGTTTGGGGACATGCACTTGAGGTCATGTGACTGAACAGTTTTGGGGCACTTTTGGGTGGCACTCTAATCTGGGATGCCGCAAAGTGGTATCAAAGGAGTTACCTTTCTGATTTTCCATATTTCTAGAGCCTATATACTGGGATATGAATGAATAAGTAGTTTTTAGTATGTTGTTATCTGAAGTTCCAAACCTATGTATAGAGAAAATCTCTGTTACCTTGAATATTTCAATTTTATAGTCTTTAAAATGTTATAGTTTATTTCATTTAATCGTTGGGTGATACTGAAGATTTGTGATGTTTTGATTGATGCCATTTTTTTTTTCTATTTCTACTGCAACCCAATGAGATGAGGGTAATTTCATCCCATTAATCATGTAATCACTTCCTAGAGACCACATTTCAATCATTCTTGTCATGCATTTTAGGGTGCATTACTGATTGAATGTTGTTGTGATAGATGTTATTATAGATATTCATGTTGTTGTGATAGTTGTCATGATATAAATACCTGATACATTTGATAGGGTACTTGTGTATGTAATGAATCATTTGGATGGATGCGAATCTTTGGTCACTAAGGTGTTATGGGCCCTTTTGGATCGGAATTTGGTGGGTCATGTTTAAACATTAATTTAATTATGTCATGTTATGATTAGAATAAGGATTCAAAACTTTTATTTTTGGGGTGTATGGGCTCTCATAGATTAGAACATGGCATGCCATGGAATAATTTTATGTTTTTGAGGGTTCCAGAGATATTTCATAGGTTTATATTTTGGAATCCCATGAAACACAATGTGTGATATTAAGAACACATGCCATGTATTATTCTGTTCTGGAAGAAATGACTTCTCATAAGTACATTTCATGCAGCATATTCACATGTCATGTAGTTTCTTATTGTGTGACTGATAATGTGAATAGGGACACATAGTTGATAAACATTTTGTAGAAAATATCGTGTACTGGGAGTACATGTCATTCTATAAAATTCAATGTATTTGGCCATGTGACTAATAACATTGGTGGATGAAACATGGGTTGTACACTCCATGTCTAGCTTATATACATCGTGTAGTAATTGAGCGTGTATATGGTAGTGTGACTAATGACATGAGTGGATGGAACATATATAGTACACGTCGTTCCTAGAGTCTTCACGTTGTGTAGTGTTGCACAAGGAAAGCACCATGTTGTTCTAATCATGATGAAAAATTTGGGTAAGAGGGAATATCAATAATACTTCAGGTCTCAGTAGGGACACACCATGTGTATGGAGTGTTATAAGACCAGGTTAGAAGAGGTACAAGCCAATGTTAAAATCTTTCGGGAACACGCCATGTAGTAGTTATACATGTTGTGTAACCTAGTTTTGTAAAACATGAATGATTTCCTTATCATGTTCCATTATTTCACATCTAATTTTCAGTCCTTGACAATCTTATACTGAGGTGTGTGATTGAACATGAAGATTCATGACACCAAGACATCACCATGTTGTATTTCAGGTACACAACGATGATCAGACTTTAGATATAGTAGATTAGGGTATACCAGCATATCCTCCCATACTTCCCTTCTTGGAACTATCTATTATACCTAACGAAGGTGTTGATTGAAAGTTACTTGAATGATTTATGAGGATAACACATACATTTCAGGGAGCACCACATCCTTCACCGAATATGGAAGAGTTGACACAGGTGTTCCGGCAGCAGTATCCTCCCACTCTTTTAGTGGATGGAGGACCATAGGTTGCGGAGACATTGTTGAAGGCCATGATTTTAATTTTCAAGCATCTTGATATAGCTCTTGAGAGGAGGGTGAAGCTCATGAATTACATGCTACTTGATTCTCTCATGATATGAGGGGATGTTTTCTCACAAGCTAGACATAATTGGGATATGGCTTGGAAACGTTTTAGAGGACCTTCTATGATTACTTCTACCATGAGACATTGAGGGTCGATCGAGCCTAGAAGTTCTTGCATTTGAGGTAGGGATCTCATTTAGTAATGGATTAATCTTCTCTCTTTACAGAGAATTTGTATTTTGCACCTATTTTTAGAGGTGATGAGTTATCACTGGCTAAGCGATTTTAGGACGCTCTCATGTACAACATCCGATCACAGGTGAATGTTTTTTTGTTGAATTTGGTGACTGTTATAGTTTACCATGATCTGATTAATAAGATAAATATGAGGGATTATAGAGATTTGAGCAAGGGTTGTTCAACAGCTAGGGATGATACATGTTTTACTGGTAGTAGGAAGCGTCGTAGAGAGTTTACATATGGTAGTTCATCCAATAGCTAGAATGTTTTTCAGGTATCCAAGTGGCGTGATAACAATGTGTAAAGAATGGAAATACAAGAACAGAGTGCTTGAGAGAACTAGTTGAGTGCTGATAATGTGGCAAGATGGGTCATCTTTTGCATTTTTTAGGGTGTTCTAACTAGTAGTGAGTGATATGTGTTCTTTTCTGACTCCACATTCAAGAGTAGGACCACCAAATCGTCATCAGTTAGAAAACAAGAGTTCCTAGGGAAATTTAGACCAAGGATAGGTTTATGAATATGGTAGAGAGACAATAGGTTTTCAGCAAATGTATGGTGGATCAACTCAGCATAGCCAGACAGGGTTGTGGAGCTGTGGTGCAGGTTAGACTTTTGTGATAGAGAAAACCCAACATGATCAAGATCTAGAACCCTCTACGGTTAAAGGTATGATTCGATTTGCCTTAGTTTTTGCTTATTCCCTTTTTTATTTAGTGGATTTTCATAGTTTTATATCATTTTCTATTTTGGAGAGCCTTGGGATCTGTTTCATTACATCAGACGATGTTGTTACACTAGAAACTCCATTGGGGATTAGGACGGCTGGTGTATGTTAAGGAAAGTAGTGCACTCTTGCGGTCAGAGGGTGTAACTTCTTGTGGTTCATGTATGTCTTAGATATGAAAGGATTAAATTTCAATCATGTAATTTTCTTTATGGTCACCATTCAGACATTTGTTGACTAATATCATCATAGGATGAGTTTCACATCACCATAGGGTTGGTATTTTCTACACAAGGGTGAATGGGATATCCAGGTGAGCAGAGAGAGACCCAAGAATCCTGGGTTGGGAGGAATTATAGCCCAGATTTCTAATTTATATTTGGATGACTATGGAACCTCATAGATGGCATTTCCAAAAGTGGTGGATCATTTCAAATATGTCTTTCTAGATTAATTTTTAGTTTTACCTCTGGAGAGAGAGAGGTAGATTTCTCTATTGAGCTTATTCTAGGAGTGACAACAGTGTCCATTCCTACATATATGATGGCTACACCAGAGTTAAAGGGGATCAATAAGTAGTTAGAGAACCTACAGGAGAATGGTTTCATCTGACTCAATACTTCTCTTTGGGGTTCACCTGTCCTTTTATGAGAAAGGCAGACAATACCCTTAAGCTGTTTGTGGATTATCGGAAGATAAACCAGTTGAACATCAAGAATCACTACTTTTTGATGAATATTGATGATCTATTTGATTATATTCTTGGAGAATAGATGTTCTAGAATACTTACATGGGATCTCGTTATAATCAATTGCATGTTAGACCATCAGATATTCCTCTTACTACCTTTTAGAGCTGGTGTGTTCTATAAAAGTATTTGGTTATACCATTAATTCTCATGAACACACTAACAATTTTCATGGCACCGATGAACCATGTTTTCTATACATCCTTGGATTCATTTTTTGTAGTCTTTAGGGATGATATCTTGGTGGAATCACACACTCGACACAACCATTCCATCTATCTTGAGATCATATTGAGTGCACTAATAGAGAATCAGTTATATGATAATCTCAAAAAATTCTACTTTTGAATAGACAAGATTCACTTCATGGGTCATGTCAACTCAGAGACAAGAGTATATGTCGACCCAGAAAAGGTGATAGTGGTAGTTTTCTAGGAGCAGTCGAGGAATTCCATTATGGTACAATTTTTTATATGGCTCGCTAGTTACTGCAAGCAATTTATTCAGAACATATCATGATTTGAAGAACCACTAAATGTCTTGACTAGGAAGGGTGTGAAGTACTTGTGGACAGTTTTCTATGAATCATCATTTTAGGAGCTAAAAAAATATTGAATTTATCACTGATACTCATTTTGATGGTTCTGAGAAAGAGTTATATCATTTACTATGATGAATTAGGTATTGGGTTGGTATTATTGCTTATACAGGGGGGAAGGAGTCATTGTTTACGGGTCTTGGTAGTTGAGGCCACATGAGAGCAATTACTCAACGCGTGATCTTTAGTTGGTTTCAGTTGTGAATGCTTTTCTCTATTAGAGAAATTATCTTTTGAGGGAGAATTTTTTGGTTTACTCTAACCACAAAACCCTCAAGTATATCTTTACTCACCTTGATCTAAATTTCAGACAGTGACAGTGGGTTGATTAACTCCACTCTTTAGACATTTATCTTCCTTACATTTCGTTTAATGGAAACACAGTGGGTGATGAGTTGAGTAGGAGAACTTAGATACAGGCAGTTTAGGAGGCAAGTATAGAGTGGTAGCTAATGGCCTTATTCCATGATATACTTTTGTAGGTTCACAAAAAATAGGGGAAGACGTTTGTTTCTTCTATAGTTGTTACATATAATCAACTATATTGAGTGAGAATGAGGAATCTATTAGATTTTGAAGGCCTAGTCTTACGGGGGAGTGTTTTAGGTGAGGACCCTACTCCTGGGTGGACCATAGGTGAGGATGTGGTTTCAAATTTTCATGGGCATGTAGGGGTGTCATCATACATACACAAGGAGTTGTTGTTAGAATTTCATGAATGAGTATGAGAAATTAATTCTATTATCACCATGATGTATTTGGATCTACATCGTCAATATTGGAGATTAGTTATGGAGAGGGATGCAATTGTTTTTTATGATATTTTACACCTGTCAGTAGGTGAAGGAATTGAATCAGCAACCGTTAGGGATTCTACATTAGTTACCCATTATTGAGTGGATGTGGAATGATGTCAAGATGGATTTTGTGATAGTGTTAACAAGATTTTTTGTAGAAAATTATGTTTTATTGATTTTTGTTGACAGACTCGTAATGGTTGCACATTTCATGCCAAAAAAGGGAACCTTCAGTGTGGATGATCTTAGAATCACAGACATTTAAGAGATTGTTCAATTGCATGGGGGTTTTCACTCTATAATTTCCAACAGAGATACACAGTTTACTTCTCATGTCGAGAACGAACTACAAAGGTCTTTTGGTATATAGGTACATTGTGTATATCTTACCATCCCCATATAGATGGGTAGTCTGAGCTCCTGATTTAGGTTTTTGAGGAAATTCTTCAAGAATGTGTCTTAGATTTCAGGAGCTCTTTGGAGAGACACACACCCCTCGTGGAGTATTCCTGTAATAATAGCTTTTAGAAATCAATTTAGATGGAACCTTATGAATATTTGTATAGTAGAACATACTGATCACCACTATATTGGCTGGAATCAAGAGCAGTGGCTTTGTTGGGATCTCATATGGTCCAGGATACCATTTAGTTGGTGGAGTTGATTTGGATGAGGATGGATAGTACATTGTCTCAGCAGAAATCTTATCCTGATCAATGGAGATGACCTCTGGAGTTCGAGGTCAGAGTTCTGGTTTTCTTACATGTCACACCGAGGTGTAGAGATTGGAGGATTAGGATACAGTGTAAGCATTCACTGAGATACATCATGTCGTTTGTGGTTTTGGAGAGAGCCAGTCTGGTAGCCTATCAGTTTCCAATACCCCAGACGTACTAGTCTATGTATGAAATCATTCATGGTTTTCTTCTCGATGTTACTTTTTGGAGATGTCTCATGTTTTTAAAACCTAGGAGGTTGAGTTAGGAGAGGATGTATCCTTCTAAGATAACCCCATTCAGACTATGGATTGTAGCATGGATGGTCTATGTGGCTGGTCTGTTCCTCTGGTATGTGTTCTATAGAACACAAGAAAGTACATGATTAGACTTTGGAGAGGGAGGCCGACCTACGATCATAGTGGATGGTGTTTTTTTAGACACTTATTCACCACCCTTTTAAGGGAACTTTGTGGACAAATTTCATTAATGGGGGATTCCTATAAGAACCTAGATATTATTTTCTTGAATGGATCTTGTTTTTTGGATTATTTTGAAGAAAAAAAGAAGAAATTGGAATTTTATGAGTACATACTATGTAATTTCATGTAAATGATGTTTACCCAGAAGTCACAAATAGATGTGTACTAACCGTGTAATAGCTGAGTACATGGTCATGTGGTGACATGGATGACACAATTATTTCAGGGGCTAGGTGAGGCTAATAAATGACTTGTGACGTTACTAAACACACTGTGTAATTTTTTTATTTAATATATCGTAGTGGGGTTTAATCTTATATTCTAAACCATATTTTTGATCCCATCATTCATATAGAAGCACTTGGAAATGAATAATGATGATTGATCCCATGATTCTTCATTCAAGCTCTGATTGAGACATTGCTAGGTTACTTGGAATCTCACCAGGGAGTTCTCAAATCCTCTAGATCCTTTCTTCCTAATTCCTCATTTATCAGGAGTTATTCATGGTTGGGAATTATCACCTTTTATAGATCTATTACATTTTAGGATGATTCAAGGGTCTAAGTTCAATTATATCGATTGTACGACATCAATGTAGGTGTTTTTTACCTATATTTTTTTGTATTTGGATTCTATATTCTAAAAGTGTCGCATACCCATGATTGGGGTATTCCATGAATTGAAATTTAAACCTATTTATTACTTGCTAATGTAAATTCTTCAAAATTATTTATAAAAAGGTAAATGTGAAATGTGAAATGGAATGTATACTAATTATATAACTTGAACTTAATAAAAAGATATTGAATAAAGGTTACATGTCCATAACACCCCTTTCTATGAAGATAGAAGTTACTAGAGTGAACCTCAATAATTGAATATGCCTTAATGGCTAACTAATAATTTATTAAATGGTTACAATGCTACTGGGACTATCCACAATAATGGAAGAAAAGGCTTAGACCAATAAATAAATGGTTTAAAATCGATATGACCTATCAACAATAATCAAAGGCAAGACTTGAACCAAATTAATTATTACATGATTATAATATCAACTAGGAATGGATTGACTTGAGATCGCTGTGGATTCTGATAGGAGAATACCTTTGGTATCTGGAACCCCATTCTAATTCAAGGATACAGTTTTCTTAGGTTTATACACACCTAGAATCTATTTCTAGTCTGCTACTTGGATGCTCATTATTCTACCATTAGGTCACTTTCATTATTACAGGATACCTCAGATACACTCCTTGGATCCAGCATTGACTAGTAGGTGCCATTGTGACAGCTCATAGGGTCCTATCTTTGATTAGACCTATTATACCTTGGTTGATCACCTTGAACTCAGTAGGTACCTTATTGTGGAATGCCTTGGATTACGCTCCTTGTATTACACTCTTACCCCTTATCTGGACTCAGATACTACTGAGTTAGATTTCAGTGAGATTTACGTTACCTTGGTTATTACCTTGGTACTCCCACACTGGATATAATTGTCTGGTTGCATTTTAGTCATGATTTTTAGTAGATTTGAGGAATAATCACAGGGAATATTACATTATCTCCAATTATGTTACACATCTAATTTGGGGATTCTTCTCATTTCACCTCACTTTGTTTATTGGCATGGTTTCTCCCATTCTCATCCATTAACTAAAAGTAAAGGAAAAATTAGGAATGAGTATTTTTAAACTATTAAAAACATCCAAAAGAATCAATGAAATTTAAAGGTATAACTCATAAATTTCATATATTATTCATCTTATACATTTTCTTTGTTTTAATATACATTCTCCACGATCCATTTCAAAAATAAAATCTTATGGTAATTTTTTATTCCCCTAATAAAGGTTTTAAAGAGATTATAAATTTAACAAATAATATCCTTTGAGAGTGTTACAATACAAGTACAACAAGGCTCAATGTCATGAACAACATGATTATTATGTCTAACTTGGTTAACAATTTTTGGGGTTGTTACCCATAGGTATATATGTGCAAGCACTACATCCACTTGTAGTATGCAAAGAATTATATACTTCTTTATGAACCACTAATGCCTTGCATTAACAAAATTTAGTGTTATTTTACTTTGTTTAGCCTCACCATAAAGTATTTCACTTTATTTTAATTATCTTAATCACCAAAAATAACTAGACATTGCTTTGATACAATCTATGACAACTGATATCTTTAATATAAATTATTTCATAATTTATTACATTATGGTACACATAATTGAATCCAAAAAGATCATGAGGCCTAGTTTTTTGGGAAATTAGGTACATAACATAACAACATACAATAATACAATAAATAAATTAGTTAAAAATTAATTAAAATTATTGTTAAGTTCTATAATTCTTTTAAAACTACATGAGATAACATGGGGATATACCTAAGAAATGGGTGATCCATAAATCCTAGTCAGGTTAAAAACAAAGAAAATAATATGATAAATCACTAAACATGATCCAAGAGTCATATCAAGGTAACATAAGAGGGGTGATAATCATAATCATGAACAATAATTAAAGATATAACATGATAGAATAAAGGCAACATGAGAATAATGTAATAGATTAAACATGTCATCATAAACAAAAGTCAAGGATACCAACAACAAAAATAAATTAGGGTTATTTTAATAACCTACCATTCACCATAAATTAAATCTCATGAGATTTAGAAATTACAAAACTCATTGGAGGTATATATATAGTTTTGGGACCCCCCCATCACATTTAATTATTTTTATGCATAAGTTTGGCACAAAGATCATATGATATAAGGATGTATTTCATCACTTTTAATAAAATGATTAAGTAGTGTGAGAATCCTATATGGTTGTTTCCATTAAATTAATAATATATACACCTACATTAATACCCTTGAGTAAAAATGGTGATAGGTATTAACTACACAACTGTTTTCTAGGGAATATCATTGGATGATTTAAACAACATAACGATTGTACATAGTGGTTCCTAGAAAGGATTAATGATATTGAATAGGGTCTCTAATCACATGGAAATGGTATTTAGTGTATGTGGGATTTTTATTAACAGAACCCAAAATGAAAAACTGGAAGTAAAATTAATAGAGCAAAGAAGGTTCTTGATTAAAGAGGAGAAGGAGAAGATACAATACCTTGAAAGGGAACTTCAAAAATATTGGGAGGATCTTTATAAGAGAATGGAGAAACATTGGGATGGATTTAGAGAAGTATGTTTTGCCTTATTCTATGCTATAAGGTTCTGGGTGAATATTTCTAAGAGTTGGGTGAGTTTATATAGAAAAATTGAGGAGAATTATTTATTAATTTCCAAACATTGGTTTTGAATTCTATATGATAAGTTCATCAAAATCACAAACCTTACCATTATTTTTCCCTAGGTTTCTTCCAAATTGAAGTGGATTTAATTATTTTACAAGTTTAAGAATATATATCATTAAAATAATGCCTCTAGTGATGTAAAAGTGAGTCATGTTTCCAAATATTTGATTTTAAAACCCAAGAAATTATATAGTTTCTGAAGGATTCATTAACGGATTATAAAATTAATCAAATAACATAAAAAAATAATTCCAATGGATAAATATTATTTTCTCATGGATTAATTCTATAGAATTTATTACATCACTTATGGGTCATTATGATGTTAAAATACATACCATATATTTATACAACATATAATTTTTACCTGAAAATTTGGTAGTCAAAAAAAAATTATAAAAAACCACCATTAGATAATTTTGATGTACTGATTTCAAAAATAATATATATTCTATCAAAATATTTTTGTAAATATGAGAAATTATTCTTTCAAATAAAAATACCCATTAAATAAAAAAACCTATTTTTTTAGAATAACAGTTGTATGGCCCTTATAAAAAGAAATTTTAACCCCATAAAATTATATTATTATTTATATTTAAATAAAATATTGTCATTAAAATATTTTTTAAAAATATTATTAATTTAAAAAACTTATTTAATTTATTAAAATATAGTCTTTTTATTGAAACTATACATTTCTCAATAATACAATCTGTGTTTCATCCCATCAAAATCAAATTTTTATCCAACTCATTATCTAATAATTTAAAAATATAAATAATAATAATTAATTAATTTAATATTAATTTTATAAAAATAAAAAATATGTAAAATCATATTTTTAGGATCAAGATACATAGCCCCCTATTTGACAAGTGAATTCCCTAAGGTGTTTGATGGTAATAATTTACCAGGGTGGTTCGACGTACATAGTTAGGGTCGTGATCTTGATGACTTTGAACATCTCCCATAAATTATTTCATTCATAATTTATTTATGTAATCTAGGCTTTATCTTGATCCAAGTAAAATCCTTTTGATGCTATATTATTTAGAAACTATGATAAATGGGATTCATATGGTACGATCATACTAGTCGAGGCCATCTCTTCTGCCATATGTGTGAGTTAGACTTTATCATAATCATTTATATATACTACTAATATGATAACTATTCAGTGGATATATTATTAGACGTTATGACGCTTAGTAGGATTTGATTATGAATGGATATAAGCTCAAAAAATACCTGTTTTGGTTCATTTCTTTTCAAATAAATTCATTATTGTATAATGCATTTATTTATACTAAAATAGGGATTTTATTAAATATTTTGGGTTGTTACATGAATCATATTTATAAAATAAATCAAAATTCAATATTATAAATTTTCTGTATAAATTTCATTATAATCAATCAAATTTTAATTGATCCATATAATCTAGAATTATTCTTGTAGATTGTTAAAACAATATAAACAAGAACATGTTTTACTAACAACTGAGTAAATGTATAGAGCTATACAACTGTAATACCGTTTCATCCAAATAATAATTGTTCTCATATAATATCATTATAGTGGAGAATATTAAATTAAAATATTATATATTAGAATGTAATTAAAAATAGTTGTGGAGAACTATGTATTTTGAATAATTCTACCCTTATCGATATGGTTTCCTTCATAAAGAAGAATTTAGGTTTCCTTCATCGACTTATAAGCTACTAGATGTCAAAAAAAGAATTAATAGAGGGAAAAATTGTTAGTATTTCAAATAGAAATTATTGGTTTGAGTAATTTTTGAGTGGTACAGGTGGGGTCATTTTATTGGTTTGTTTTGAGTGACATCTCTTCAAATATTAATTTCTTAATGTATAAGGTTATCATTTAATAAAATAGGATAAAAATTAGACATTAATGGATATTGATTGTTCATACCAACTTTTAATAAATATATATATATTCTTTTATGAATTTTGAAATCTTTACTATATAGTTTTACACCTTTTTTATAGTAAATTTACTATGGTATGTAAATTTTTACCTCAGTAAATTTGTTTATGCTAAAAAAATGTAATTGTTCTTTTTAATTTATCTCAATGTAATGATTAAATATTCAAAATTTACTTAATAAATCTAAATTTTGAATTATTATTATTTTTTAAAATTCGAACATAATATGTATATAAATAATTTTAATTAAAAAAAAATTTATACAGTAATTATTCTAAAACCTCTTTCATATTAATTAGTTATTAGTTTATTGATAATATTATTATTTAAATTGAAACCATAAATTATATTCATAATTAATAATGGTCAATTAATTTTATTTTCATAAAAATACAAAACCCTTAAACCAAACATTCCCTAAAAACACCCCTTTTAGCATTAAAATATTTTAATCAGATATTTAATTTATTATTTTAATTTTTTTCATTAAAATTTACCAATACATAGGTATTGTAATCATTATTATAAGTAAATAATAATAATAATAATTTTTAACCCAAATATATAAATATATAAATATTTTAGTTAAATATTATCTTTTTATTTAATTATAGAATTATTTTTTATTTTTGAATTATATTATTTTAAATTTGTTACTAAAACTTACTCAAAATTATTCATACCAAATGACCATATTTTCAATGACCAAATTTCTAATAGTTAGATTTCTAATGACAATACGTATAGCATCCAAAATCATTTCCTGTATATAACCTTTCATATATCACTTAAAATATCCATCTTGTTCATTTAGTTCTCTCTAAACAAGTATATTATATTTCTAATTTGTTTCCTTAAGTCCATAGTTACAACAGGGTTATGATTCTCTTGTAAAAAAATAAGTATAATGATTTTAAATTTATCATATTTTTATTTACATGCAGATTTATTCTACTTGTACTTTTCATGATGATTTTTTAGACTATAATATCATAATGTATTTTTATTTATCTTGTCTTATATTTATTTTTCACAATAATATGAATCTAGATTCATTTTAGTTTTATGAATCAAGTGAAACATTCTATTCAACAGAATATTTATTTAAATAAACGATACTTATTAATATCTAGGGGAGTCATGTTATACCCATTTAAAAGAATGCTTCTCTAAAAAATTTGTTACTCTGATGAAAATAAATTTGGGTACATCATTCTCATTACATATTTGTGTTCCCACATTCCTTACTTAAACATATTATTCAAAAAAGAACATAAACCAGGTTAAAGGTATTATAAATAAGTAATTTATCTCTATGTTCTATTTTTTATACAAGTTTTTCTCCATAAGGGAGAAAATGTTCTAGATGTAAAACATCTTAGTTTTTTAAATGTTTTGAATCAAGAATTTACTTCCCCAAATGAGAAAAAAGTAATATATCATGCACTTGGGAGAGGTTTGGTTGAATTTAAAAATGATAAGCTACTGTACTAACATGATCAGGGATTTTAAAATGGAAAATGTATATAGCATTAAATTTTCACTTCTTACCAAATCTCATAACCCTATTTTATGGTGATATTTTTAGGATTAACTTACCTTTGAATTCAAAATCTAAATATCTCCAATTATTTTTTAGATAGAAATTTTGTTGACTTTATGTAGATTTAATGTAATGTAGAATTATTTTAATCTTCTCTAACATTTCTTATTGATGATACATTGTCATAAATTTATACTATCCAACATCATCTTATACTTTTGGAGTCTTACACCTCTTTCAATAAAGAGCCACACATAGTTCTATCTGAATGATTTAATGGAAATTGTTGTTATATTTGAACTCTAGTATGGAAATATATTAATCTCAACCTCCTTTAAAATCTATTGAATAAGATATCAACATAACCTCTATAATTTTAATGACTCATTTAGATAAAATATTAATTTTAGGAAGATAAATATGAATGGTATATTTCTTTAATCATTGTATATGTTATATATATAAGAAATGTTTTATTATATTCAAATTTTGATTTACATGCATGGTATATTAGTCAAGGAAACATACAAAAAATGATAAACTATTATCAAATATTTTTCTTCCCATATAAGTTTTTATTTCAATAAATGATTTCATAAGATAAAAAATATGTGAGTATTATATATTCATACAAATAATTTGTGATGTCTATATAATAATAATTCAGTAATTTATTAAAAAAAAGATTAATTATAGTTGACTGAGAGGTAATATAGTGCCTTTAAATATCATTATCACTAGATAAATGTTAGCAGTTATGATTCCATGATGTTTTTGAAACTCCCCCATACCTTAAAACCCCTGTTTATTATTCTCTTTTTTGTTTGAGGCACATGAAAGAAAAGGATAAATGATAGATCCCATCAAGACATTGTATGATTCATGCTCGAACAATAGTTAAAATATGGATAATAGATGGTATTTGGATACACTTATTTATCCTTATCAGACCCATGTGGTTGTGTTTAATTATGTCTCAGATGATCTTCGTTTTAACATTTGAAATTTACAATATTTCATAATTTCAGTTTTATATGGAGTTTCATTTATAATACATTACAAATCATCTTTAAAGGGATTAAATAGAATATATTTCATTTGATAATGATTGTTAGAGTTGTTCCAAACTGTAACACCCCAATCTTCTATAGTATGTTTCCCTATGAATAATAAAATAGTTTTCATTGTAGGCAATATGGAGTTTTAACACACCATGACCAATCAAACTAGCCGTTATGAATATTAATACCCACTTTTCAAAATATTATAAATTTTATTTTTCAAAATGGACTTCATATTTGGATTCATAATATTATAATTATCTTAGGGTGAATTTTTTGTATTTTTCTGAAAACCTTCAATTTTTTGATGAATAGTAAAAAAACATTGTCTTATTGTTCAAAACCGACTTTTTATTTAAATAATTAGTTACTTTATATAAATTTATATTAGGTAAAATAGATACATAATACAAATATATGTTCAATTTAATTCATTGGAGTAATTTTATAATAATTTTTGATAAATAAATTTTTTTTGAACCTTTTACCGTGTTTTAACCATCTTCTTGGAGCATTTGCAAATTTGCATAAATCATAATTTTACCTCTTATGTGAGTTTAATTTCAAAAATCAGGGAGACACAGTTGACATTAGAAAGTAAAATCTGGTTCAATAAGATGAAAATAATTTTTCGTGAATAGTAACATTGGGCTTTTATTTACCACTGTTAAAAGTAAATAAGGTAATTAAATGTAAAAATGATATTATAATTACCCGGAAAGCTCAGCCAGAGGAAGACCTCTGACCATTTATTAAAATAACCAAAAAAGTATAGAAAACAAGAATACCACAACAAGAACACTACAAATCAATGAAATCATCCCCATCACCATATTCCTGATGGAATGTTTCTTCTGTAGTTGCCGATTCCAACTCTGAGCTTTCATAATGCTTCAGAACCTTAGTATACTTCCTTCTCAAATTTAGCTTTTCCAATGCTAGGTGCGCCATAGGAGATTTCATTCCCTTCTTCAATCCATTGACATCCCTTGAAAAGTTCTCCCTTTTGGTGGATTATCTAGTAGTCGCTAGGTTCGGTAGGTATGAGTAATCTTTTCTCGTTCGTCTTTTTGCTGGAGCAGTCATCCCCCCTTCACCTGCAGTCTGTTTACTTTTTACATTTTGAAAAATTTCACTATAAGATCTTCTGGTGACATCACTCACATTCTCCTTGTCACTATCAGAGACACTTCCCCATTTTCCAGTGATTCTTACAGAACCCACTCTCTGGCATCTATCAGATCCACCACTAAAATTACCCTTTGAAACTGAAACACACCCTCCCTCCGCCGACTGCAATTGCACATCAATAGGATGGATGCATTGAAGGGGGAGCTCATTTCCAAAAACATCATGAGGCTCCTCCCCAAGAATCACCTCACTTATATCCGGCTGAGAAAAGGGAACAATATGCATCCTCTCAGACTCATCCCTTTGTGATCCTTCCTCAGTGGGAGTATTCCTCTCATTCTCCAGCACCTCAAACTGGTTATGGGTTGAAACTGAAACAACCTACAGTTGACCACTACCATTGACATCAGGAAAGGACCCCTTCTATCCCCCAAGATCTACTTTTAGGTGATCAAAGACCTACTACCCAGTAGGATTCAACGAAGGCTGCATCTCCTTCACCACAGCTACAGCCATAGGAGCCTGCACAACCTCGCCTTCCATATCCAGAAGCGACTGCCCATTCACCCACACTCCTTGCTCACAGGAGACCATATTTACAGAATGATTCATGACTGTTGACTGCAGGCACTTCCCCTCACTTAAACCATTAGAAGTTCACCCACGCAATAGAATCCCAGGCTGAACCTCAACCCGCAACTCATCCAAGCCATTGTTACCAGAGCCACCAGTGCCCAGCTCCACTGCCCGCAAATTCCAAGTCGCATTCCTGCCGCGACAGACAAGCTCCAAATGACCAAAACGACAGAAATTTCCATAGTAACTCATCTAGGACTCAAAGATGACCTCATGCCTCTACCGAAATTCTTTCCCATCCGTTATCGACACGAAGTTCATGGGTGGCCTAGGCACATCGACTTCAACAAAAATTCTTGGACATACGGGATGACACATGACCTCTGTTCCCCGATTAGAACAGATATACCTTCCAATCGTATTCCCAATAACACAGAAAATCGATGGGTTTTGAAATGAAAGTGACATACCAGGGAGACTGACCCAGGTTGCGACAGTAGATGGATCACACCACATATGAAACTCGAAGCACCAGTGAAACAGAAGGAATGAAACTCTGTTGCATCTTCGGGATGCCCCAGACCAGGCGACCACAAGATCCTCCTCCGATTGAAACCGAATCATAAAGTGACGCCGATCGAAAAGACCAACCACTACGTGCTCCTGTAGCTTCCATGAAACAGAGATAAAACGATCAAATTCATCAACCGAAGGACGATGGTGGTGGAAGCTAGAAACCAACATGAACTTTCAAAGGTCTATGGCACATGTGAGCTCCGTTGGGGAGTGGGGGAGCTGAGGCGCATCCCGAATATAAATATTTGATATAAATCTAAAAAAATTCCTACATAATGGTATTTTATTTATAATTTTAAGACATTAAATAATTAAATTTATTTATGATAATATTATGATGTAATAATTACCTTTTTAATAAAATATTAAAATAATTTATATTATGAATATCAAAATAAATGTAAATTCAAACTTTTGAAGAATTTTACCAATTATATAGTTTAATATGACATGTTAGGGTTGATTATATAAATTTTTTTCAAAGCAATAATGTTGTTATAACTTTTATAAAAACAAAACACCAAATAGTGTCAAAATTCAAATAAATAAGTTTCTAAAACAAATACTATATTATTAATTGATATAATATTCCTAAAAATATTAGGTTTGGCCAAAGGAAATAGGTAAGTTTATATATATCAAGGAAGAACCACATTGGGTTCTCTTGTATTTTTAAAGTATGATTATTAACCATTCATTATAATAATACAAGAATACATGGTAAAAGTTAAACTATTTAATTAGAGTAAAATCTAAAACATATGGTTAATATGATGACATAAACCTATCTAAAACCTATTTATTGATCGTTTTTTGAACCATAACCACCTTATACTTAAAATAAATCACCTTGGATCCATTATAAACCTAATATGATTGTATAATAAAATAATAGTTCATGATTTTCCTAAAGTGACCCTCACCTCTCTTATAAAAAGGTACTTCCCCTTCTCTAAAAACCACACCTCCAAAGCCATTTGAATCAGCCTAATTGGACTCAAATATCCTACCAAATACTCTCACTTAATCATATAGGCCTTACTTTGATAATAAAGTCAACCAATGGAGCCCCTTTTATCAACTCAAAATGAAACACTCAAAGAAGAGGTAATATTTTGACCAACTCCTCCAAAGCTCATTTCTTCTTCCAGTTCCTCTTTTGTTGTTTTTTTCATACCAAAATAATAAATCCATTACCTTATACATACTTTTATGTCATTATAAATATGGTAAAACCATAATCATTATTATATCCATCATATGAATGACAAGTCACCATACATTTTTACGTACGACTTACCATCTCCTCGTCGTGGTGTAGTTTGTTACACAAACACATCATTATTTGGTTGGGTATAGGAATGAGTATAACTGATTTAAATAATAAATATTACATGTTAATTGTTATGTACATATAATATAATATCCAATTACATACAATTTCACCATCAATAGAATGATATTGTCGGTTGTTCGTACGTACGACTTATCGTCTCCACGAACGCGATAAGATTAATACCCAACGTAACCCTTCAAGAATAATTTTCATTTTTATATTAAAAATAATGTTTATTAATTTAATAAAATTATGTATATGAATCAAATAAATCTTATCCCTAACAAACATGGATTACTTAAACAAGAATCTACAGGAAAACGAATCACTTAACACCCGAAAACAATGATACTAATGAAATATTATTAACAATGAAATATTAGAAGATCATATATGATATCATATTTATGTATGTGGTTATTTTATAATTTAATAAAAATTATTGAACTGTTATACAGGAGGTTAATGTACACTTGATTAATAAAAAGTATAAGGTAAGGGTTAATTCTACATTCTCTTCATTATCTAAGGTTATTTATATGTGAGTATCTACTGGGACCTCTTTATCATCCACATCTATGTTTCTTAAAAATATATTTCAAAAAAAATTTAATATTTCTTAGACTATGGGTTAAAGTCATTTATACAATTGTATTAAATTTTATAATATTTTTATAAAGGAATCTTCCAGTGGTTTTCTAAACAAGGTCCCTTATGACCTTTTTCAACAAAATTAAGGAAAGAATGTTTGTTTAACTTATATTATGGGTGTGTCTTTTTCCCACCATTATTACACCTTCAAATCCTAGTTTACAAGATTATGAAATTATTTTAAAAAATCATGTTTTCTTTTAAAATTACTTGACTTTTAAATTATTTCAAAATAGGAATAGATATTTCTCTCAAAGAGTTTTGATTTCATCTATTTCAACATCCTTTTTGGGATTTTATTCTTGTTTGAAGTTGATTTATTATGATAAAATCTTCCATATTGTATTGTAGGATTTGTGATATGTTCGACTATGGATGTGATATTTTTATACCATACATGGTTTATGGTTAAAGTATTGACATTTCTTATGTTAGTTTTAATAGGAATTTTTATGTTATCTTTCCACCTTTTCATATGAAAAATCCATTGGACTTAGTATATGTGGAGTGGATCCCGCTATATCTCCTTGATGCATTGGTAGGTCTCATGAGACAAACTAGTGGCTTTGTATAAGGCCTTGAAAAAATATCATTGTAGTCCGAGAATGAGGTCTTGACTATGTGATTATGATATCCAGCATTATGAATTCCATCATTATGAAATTCTCTATTGATATTACATGTGATTATTCGACTAGCAGAACATCTATTTGAATGTGTAAATAGAATTATAGGATTTATACTTTCCATATTATGGTGCATTTTATGTTTAGAAGGATTTTGTTTTAGGCTTATATATTGCCTTAAATATTTATTCTTATATATGAAAGTTTCCCTTATATTGTTATCCTTACTAATCACTTATGCTCATCCCTTTCTCTGTTTTATTTTTCCCAGGATGAAAATATGTATATTATGATAGTCCTGAAGGGATAGTCTATGATAGATGAATGTTTCAAAAGGATACACAATGTTGCTGTTTTTCATTTCATAATGTAATATAAAACTTATGTTTGTATCTATTACTTCCAAGGATACTAAACTGATTAGTCTTTCAAGATTTGATCCCTTGTGATCATGACAATGTTATGTAATAATGCACCGACTTTGGATAACTATGGTCGGGGTATTACAGTTAGTATCAGAGGAAGTTTAGTAAAAACCTTGGAAGGTATATTTAGAAAAAATATTATTATATAACATTACCCTAAGATATAATTTCAAGATTAGTATAGAAGAACTTATAATAATCATTGTAATGTATAGATTTTTTTAGTTTTTGAAGAAATAAATCTTTGTCTAGATACGAGCAGGTATAGGTGGCTCTAGAACAGATTTACATATGAGTGAAAACTTCGACAAGGAGTTTCGGGCTTGACCTAGGGTATCCTGGTACACGACAACGGGCATTTCTGCACTATGGGTTACTACACTCCTAGGGTATATTCTTTGGATAATTAACATTTTATTAAGAAACCAATATAAATGATTTATGAGTATATACCTTCTCAAGGAATTTTTTTTTATGATTATGGATTTTATCCATAAACTGTTCAACTTATGTTATGTGTTTTACAATTTTGGAATTATGTAATGTGATTCCTAAACTAATCTAGTGTATGTCATTTTTTAGAAATAGCTTATAGTGGAAGGAATGGGAAATATATCAACGCATATAATCTATGTAGGGATTTCCCTCATACTCAATATAATTATAGTGGAGCTGGTGATGGAACTGGTGTTGATCATCTTATCACAATACTATGACAACTCACTCGGGATATTAGTAGTAACCTTACCCGTATGGAGAACCCTGATCCACAATGTGGGGGATCAATGTTACACCACATTATGAAGCAACATCCACCAATATTCAATGGGACTACAAATCCAATTGTAACCAAGAAATGGATAAGTGCTTTAGAGAAAATATTTCATGCTTTGGTGAGTAGTGAAAGGGGAAAAGTTTTAATGGCAGTTTATCACCTCATGAGAGATACAAATCAATGGTGGTAATTAATTCCAAACAAAAATTAAGATAAAAAAGAATAAAATATGTTATGTAGGGAGTTTAAAGTGATTTTCTTAGATAAATAATTTCCTCATGACCATTGTGCAGATATGGAAAAACAAGCTCTGAGTCTTAAGAAAAAGGCGGATGAGAATGTCGCAAAATATGAGGCTAAATTTACAAGGTTATAAAGGAATGGATCAAATTATATATGTAACATAAGTAGTACAATTGATCAATTATTAAATGGGTTAAAACCATTTATCCATCGAGAATTAGTCTCAAAATCCATCTAATCATACGAAGATTTTGTCTCATGTGTTATCAAGACATAAAATGAATTCTCTAAGTCTTACAACATTAATGAAAAAAAGAGAAGAAGAGACCTGCTAAACACTGTGGAAATGGAAATAAGGGAATGAAGGGAAAATTTGAATATCCATCTTGAGGTAAATGTGGAAGGAAACCCCCCAATACTTTACGAAAGGGGATGGGAGTTTGTTAGAAGTGTGGTGAAAAAGGCCACCAAGATCGTGATTGAAAGGGAATTAAAGAGGGAGTCAATGTTGAATGCTAAAATTGTAGAGAAAAGGTAAATTAAGAAAATGACTGTCCTAAAAGTCAAGGAAACTTACCTCAGAAAAGGCTAAGGGAGAGAGGACAAACTTATGCAGTCACTACTATTGAGATTAAATCTCCAAAAGATGTGGTGGAAGGTATTTTAATGGTTTCCTCAAGTTTATCCAATGATTTATTTGATTTTGGATCATTGAATTTTTTTATATCTTCCCTGTTTTCTATGAAAATTAGATATTTCCAATTTTATTTATCAAGAGAGTTTTTAGTCAAAACTCCTAAGGGATGTATCATTTCAATAATGTTTTGTGAATCAGTCCCCATTAAGGTATATATACTTTTTTATCTACTGATCTCATCGTCATAATAATGATTGAATTTGATATAATCCTCATAATATATTGACTTTTAGTCTATGATGTGAAAATATATTGTAAAAAGAATGGGGTTACAATTTTCAATGACAATAAGGAGTACCTTATCATTAAAGTAGAAATGTCACCACCTGATTCTTAGCAAGATCCACCACCAATAGCTCTACTAAATTCTATTATTGGGGATGATGATAATGAAATAACTATGGGTCAGGAAAATAATGTTCAAATAGAGTACATAATTATTTTACAAGAATATGATGATTTGTTTCCAAAGGATTTAACTACACATCCTCCAGAATGAGAAATTGTGTTTTCAACTGATTTAATTCCTGGTTCAAGGCTCATATCAAAGACCCCTTATAGAATTGACATTATGGAATTTGTATAACTAAAGAAACAACTAGAGGAATTTAGTAATAAAGGTTTTATCCCCTCTAGTGATTTTCTATGGGGAGCCCCTATTCTTTTTGTTAAGAAGTAACATGGATTAATGAAGTTGTGCATTGACTACTGGTAGATCAATGCTATAACGATAAAGAACAAGTATCCCCTACCTCAAAATAATGGTTTATTTGACCAACTTCATGGAGCTCAATATTTTTCAAAGATTGAACATCGATCAGGATATCATCATTTTTGTCTGATGAAGGAAGAAATTCTGAAAACAGCATTTCAAACATGGTACAAGCATTATGTGTTTACAATAATGCCCATTGGACTGAATAATGCACCCTATATTTTCATGGATCAAATGAATATATTTCTCCAGGAATATCTTGATGAATTTATAGTGGTAATTATTGAATATATCTTGGTTTTCAAAAAAATAAACAAAGATCATGAAAATAAATTTTGCACTGTTATGAAAACCCTCAGAATACATTAATTATATGGGATGTTTAGCAAGTGTGAATTTTGGCTATAGAAAATTTCATTTCTTGTCCATAATTTATCTAAAGATGGATTATTTGTCATTCCTTAAAAGACCAAGTCCATCCATGAATGGCCATCGGTGACAAGTATAACTGACGTACGCCGTTTTATTGGTTTATAAATTCATTATTGGTGTTTCATCCAGAATTTTTCCTAATTGGAAAACCCATTAACCAAGCTCACGCATAAAGGGGTTAACATTGTTTGGAAAAAACGATTGTGAAGAATGTTTTGAAGAACTTAAGAGAAGATTATTCAATGCTTCTATATTGACTCTACCATCGAGGAATGATGGGTTTGTTATTTATAGTGATGCATCAAAGAAAGGAATTGGTTGTTTCCTTATTCAGAATGATAGAGTTATGGCATATGCATCATGATAGATAAATATTCATGAACAAAACTATCCCACTCAGTATCATGAGTTAGCAGCTATAATATTATCTTTGATGATTCAGAGACACTATCTCTATGGTGAAAATGTGAGATATATATCGATCATAAGAGTTTGAAGTATATTATCTCATATAAAGAACTCAACATGAGGAAAATATGATGGCTTGAACTACTCAAGGATTGTGATTTCACTATACACTACCACTCAGGGAAGGAAAATAAGGTAGATGATGCTTTGAGTAGAGAGGATCTGAGAGTTTTGAAAAAGAGTAGAGTTAAAAGTGATTCTATGTTCATCGATCTATTAAATATGGATATGTGAATAATCATGGAAGGTAAAATATCAATAATTTGTCAAGTGGTTTCCAAACCATCATTACTAAAAAGGATAAAAAGTTCTCAGACTGATGATAAGGACTATTAAAAAGAAAATAAATATGTGAATGATGGGAGATTTATTGACATCATATATGATGATGGAATTTTGAAATTTGGAAAGAGACTTTGTGTTCCTGATATACCTGATGAAAAAAGGGAATTATTGGATGATGATCATAGCTCCAATTTCTATATACACCATTTTAGCACTAAGAGGTATTGAGATTTGAAGGAACATTTTTGGTGGGAAAACATGTAACATCCCAAGAAAGTAATGAATAATAGATACTTTTATCTATTCTATTTATGAATTAGATAGGGCTTTAGAGGCTTAGAACGAGAGTAAATCCAATCTTAATCATGGAATACACTAATATTTTTAAAAGATTGTTTTACTATCTTTTGGTGGAAAACATTTTTAAATCAAAAATTTGAAATTTTATAATCTCTATTTATCAAAGTAAACTTATTCTCTATGATTGGTACATTGAAATTTACTTTGGGTAATGTTTCAGTATTTTTCTGACAATATTCATTTTTTAATGAATAGTGAAAAATACTGCATTTTACATCAAAACTGCTTTTTCATCTAATTTAATTATATTGTTAGATTATCTATCAATTAGTCTTAAAGTTTAATTGGAATATATTTATTACAATTTAATCTAATGGTGGTCATTAGGATTAATTTTACTTTGGAAATGGGCATAAACTAATGCAAAAATTTTCATAGATATTGTTTCAAAAAAACCAGCTATTTGTTTTGACAACATGAATTATTTTTAAATTAATTATTGCAATTTATGTTTTTTTAATTTGGTAAAATGGATTTTATATTTGGAATCATAAGGTCTAAATTATGTAATCAAGACGCTTTTGTTTTTGGACATTATGAATGGTAACGACGGTAGTTATCTTTAATTATCTTGATGAATTAGTAATCGGGTAATTAAGGATAACAAAATAATATAATAATAATGAAAAATGACCCCAACATGTGTCTTAATGCTACTGGTTGTTTCATGTCCGGCCATGGGATGCCTTTTTCCAAACATTGGGACCCCATGGAATCACTTTTGTGTGATAATGACGTTTTATCTTTTAATTTTTAAAGAAAGTTAAATATAACCGAGAATGTATCACATGAGTAAAACATTTTTAATTTTATCTACATAAATGATCTATTAGACTATAAATAGTCATTGGAAATATAAAAATATTTCCTACATAATTTTAGTTTTTTGTAATTTTTAGACATTAAATAAATTAAATTATTTATGACATCATGATGATGCAGCGATTACCTCATTATTTAATGATTTAAATAAAATAAAAAGATAATATAAAATCTAAGACCTACAGATGTCAAAAACCTATTGGATGAGTATATTTCGAACCCTTATCACCTTATCCTCAAAATACCTCGATGTGGGACCTTTAAATCCAGAAACTCAATTGAAAATAAAGTAACATTTTATACCTTTCCAAGAGTGCCCCTCCTCTCCTCTTATAAAAGGCCCCCACCTCTACCACCTTACCCACACCTGTCAAGCCTTTGGATCGGCCAACCCCTGCTCATTTTGTCTCTCCACATCCCTATATTACTCCTCGAAGCCTCACATTGGGCAGAAGTCTTCCCAAGGAAGCCTTTGAGCTCAAATCAAAGAGAGTTATCCGATTTTAAGGTAATGTCTTCACTTGTGTTCTATTGTTTTATTTTGCTTCTCCAACCCCCTAAACTCTTATTATTAATTTCATATGTAACAAATAATGTATATTCAATATACTAGGATGTTTTTATAATATGTATTCGAGCTACAGTTACACACACCTACATCTAATGGTTAAAGAACATACGGTTTCCGTGGATGGCGAATTTCTGCCTCACGAAACGATGATTGTTCAATATTTTTCTAACACCTTCAAAGGTGGCCATTAAAATGTCACTATATTTATATATGATATATAATATGTTTATGTTTTACATAATCTTCGGTATTTTTTCATTTATGGCATACCTTTATGGTTTCCATTTTGGGTAAACGTGATATCTTCATTTTAGGAAATGTGGACTATCGCCCCCTCAAAGTGATTTGATTCGTTAATGCCATATGTAGTACGTATAAAAGAGATATTTAATGATATTATATATGATACCATACTAGAATTATAATACTATTATGTATCATTATGTTTTAATTCCATTAATGTTTGAGATAGAAATGAATGTAGCGTTCGTGCGTACGTACGGCTTACCATCTCCATGAACGGTGCATTTCATTTCTTATCCCCAAATGTAAAGTACTATTATAAGTACATGTATATAATGGATATATATGATTTATGTTACATATAAATGATGAATATAATTCTGGAATTAAAATATACACATCTCTCATTTAGTTTTGATTCCATTAATATGACATAGAAATGAAAGTAGCGTTCATGCGTACGTATGGCTTACCGTCTCCATGAACGGTGAATTTCATTTATTACTTGTAAATGATTATTTAATATTATAAATGCATGTATATACTGGATATATATGATATATATGGCATCTAAATCATGAATATCATTCTTTAGATAATGGATATTTGACTACATGAACAACTTGTAAATATAAGAAGATCACTTTTGACTCAAGTCCCAAATATCGAAAAAATGACCGTTATTAACTTAAATGATTACATAATGTTCCTAACCTGGTAATAATTGATATAAAAGGAATAATGAACTTGAAAAAGTCTCTTAATCAAGAATTAATTAACTAAAGTTTATTATTCAGGACATTAAAGAATGATCAAGTAAAGTCGGACTCAAGGTAAGGGACTTCGTCTCAATCTCCATTCATTGAGGCATATTTTTTTTATACACAATTTTTTTTTATACGGTGTATAAACCCCTTTGACTTTTACGCTTATTCAAAAGGATTTTTTTATATGAAGCGTTTACTAAACGACAAAAGGGAATGTTTTTTGGTCGTACGTATGCGGCGACAGCGACTTCTCTACCGCTGTGACCATTATTTGAGTTTTGGCTTCCTCTACAACCATAACTTTTTTTGAATGAAAATAAATAACATGTTTTACTTTTCGTTTATTTTGGTATAGAATGTGGTTTTCATAAAGTTTTTATATCAATGTGTTGTATTTATATCTTGTGATTGAAAAATGGAAATGTTATGTTTCCTTTATGCATGTTTTATGTGATGTGATTATGTTATGGTTCATGGGAATTGTTATGAAGATGGGTGGTTTCGTGATAAACTAAGGGCGGTTGAGCCTGATATTGCTCTCCAATGCATTGGGTAATGTGAAGGAGTTAAACATTAAGGTTTCTCTGAAGGGATTTAGGGAGTATACTGTGATGGGTATTCCAAACGTAACCAAGAGGGTTACTCCCTACGTAAGAATGTTATGAATGCCACAAGTTACCTTTATGTCTTATGATTTCTATGACTTATTCATGATTTGATGAGGTATGTTAAAGTTCTTATGTTTTATGGGTAAAGTATAATTTCATTCTTATGTATATATAAACTCATGTTTCCTTTCCATATTTCTATAACCCTTACTGATATTTTTATGCTCATCCCAAGTTTTTGAAATGATTTTCACAGGTCAAGGTAAAGGTACGTGATGTGATGATAGTTTCAAGGAAGTGTCAAGAAAGAATCCATGTTTTATTTTAAATATGTTTCCATTGATGGTAAAAATTAATAGTATCTTTTATGTAACCACTTTGTTTAAATGTGTAATGTAATGCAAGTTCAATGATCTAATTCTCTAAAACTCTAAACCTGAAAAGATCCTCAATGTGTAATCTTATAATAACTCAAGATTAAGTAAGGTTTAAGGCTGGGGGCGTATAGTTGGTATCAAAGGTCGGTTTAGATAACATTAGGAGTTATAATTATATTAAATGATTATCCAAAAATATTTTTTTTGGTCAAATTGAAGTGATATAGAATTTGAAGATTACCATGTTTCTTTATTTAAGACATTTTTTTTTCAGAATGGTTTTCTGCAGAGGAAACATGGAAGCAGTTCTAGGAAAGAATACAGAAGGAAATAACCTTCTGAATAATCATCTTGAGATGGTCGGAATTGGAACTCAATAGTTTGTTGTAGTAATGGCGCAGTTGACTCAAGCGATAAATGGTGGCGGTATCCGTGCACATGATCATCCAGATCAACCGCAGAGGAACATGTTAGTGGTGGAACATTTCATGAGGCAACATCCCCAATCATTCAGAGGATCGTCTAACCCCATGCTAGCTGAAGGCTGGATTAAAGCACTAGAGAATATTTTCGATGTCATGGGGTGTTCAAGCAATCAAAAGGCTAGTCTTGTTATTTACCATTTAGAGGGTGAAGAAAATCAGTGGTGGTCTATGGTTAAAAATATCAGGGATGCTGATGAGATTGATGCTCTCGAATGGGATGAATTCAAAGGTATGTTTCTTGAGAAGTTTTTTCCTAAGGTTGTTCAACTTAGGATGGAAAAAAATTCCTAGAATTGAGGAAAGAGGAAGACTCAGTGGATGCCTATGAAGAAAGGTTCGCTCGATTGGCAATGTATGCTCCAAATTTTATCCGAGACCTTGATAGTAAAATCAATCATTTTAACTCAGGATTAAAGCCAAAATATCAAAGGGAATTAGCTTCTCATGAGTTCAAAAGTTATGGAAAGCTTGTTCGATGTGCTGATAAGGTGGAAATAGAGTTTTCTGATGATCAAGTGTTCTATAACAACCAATAGAAGAAGAGACCGAGGTGGCAGGAGAAAGGGAAGAATTCTTCAAAAAAGTCCGATGGTATGAAAACTAAGTTTCCAGTTTGTGATAAATGTGGTAAAAGGCATACTGGGGAATGTCTTCTGAATTCTGTAAAGTGCTACCGATGTGGTAAGATGGGACATAAGGGTCGTGATTGCACTGAAAAAGATAAGGGTGATGGTAAGACCAAATTTTATTTATAGTTAGTGAAATTTTTTAAGTGCAATGAGATGGGTCACTATGCAAATGAGTGTCCGAAAAAGAGCTCGAGTGATGTTAAGCAGTTAGACTACAAGAAGAAAGGGGTGGTGAAATCCTTTGCAACTACTTCAGAAGATGTTCGGCCATCAAATGAAGTGGTATCATGTACTTTGTTTGTTTTTTCAGATTATGCCAGTGTGTTTTTTGATTCAGGGTCTACACATTCTTTCATCTCTAAAAACGTTTCTAGTAAAATGGGAATACCATCTCAAGAAATGACTCCTGAACTTGTGGTAAAAACACCTGGGGGAAATGTTGAGGCAAAATAATTTATAAGAATCTTCCTATCCTTATCCGTGGAAAGAACCTACTTGCAAACCTTATTGTTTTACCTCTAGTAGAGTTTCATGTTATTCTAGGTATGGATTGGCTCTCTATTTACCATGCTAATATTGACTGTAGAGCTAAAGAAGTTTCTTGTAAGAAAGACTTTAAGTTTGTGTACAAGAATGAACCCTTACTGTTGATAACATATCAAGAGGCCGAGAAACTTGTAAAAGATGGAAATGAATTTTACCTTGCACATATCGTTGAAAGTAAGGGAACTGTTCAGATTAATGATGTGCCAGTGGTAAATGAGTATCCTGATGTTTTTCCTGATAAGTTTCCTGGAATAATACAAGACCGGGAATTTTCATTTAATTTTGACTTAGTTCCTAATGCTAATCCAATTTCAAAACCCCCTTGTCGAATGGGTCAAATTGAACTTTTAGAGTTGAAGGAGCAATTGCATGATTTATTAGAGAAAGGTTTCATTCGACCTAGCACATCACCATGGGGCGATCCTATTTTATTTGTTAAAAAGAAAGATGGTTCTACGAGACTTTTCATTGATTATAGAGCATTGAATAACATCACTGCTAACAACAAATATCCTTTGCCTCATATCGATGATTTGTTTGATCAGCTCCACGGAGCTCATTTTTTTTCAAAGATTGACCTAAGATCGGGGTACCATCAGTTGAAGGTAATGGAAGAAGATGTTCTGAAGATTGCGTTTCATACAAGATATGGCCATTATGAATTTGTAGTTTGCATTTTGGGCTAACCAATGCACCTGCTATATTCATGGACTTAATGAACAGAATTTTCCATGAGTTCTTGGATAAGTTTGTGGTGGTTTTCATTGATGATATTTTGGTGTTTTATAAAAGTAAAGAGGAGCCTGAAAGACATTTAAAGGTTATTTTTCAAACCTTAAAAGAAAAGAAATTGTATTGGAAATTCCATAAGTGTGAGTTTTGGTTGAAACAAATTTCTTTCCTTGGTCACATTGTTTCTAAAGATGGGATAATTGTTGATCCTGTAAAAAAAAGGTTGTTGAAGAATATCCAAGACCCACAAATGTAACTGAGATTCATAGCTTCCTTGGTTTGGCAGGCTATTACCGGAGGTTTGTTAAAAAAATTTCACGATTATCTAGTCCAATGAATAAGCTAACTCGTAAGGGTGTTAAGTTTATCTGGACAAAAGAATGTAATGATTGTTTTCAGGAATTGAAAATAACATTGGTGAATGCTCCAGTTTTGGAACTACCTTCTAGGAATGGTGAGTTTATTATCTATAGTGATGCTTCATTGGAAGTACTTGGTTGCATCCTAATGCAGAATGATCAGGTAATTGCTTCTGCTTCACATCAGTTGAAAACTCATGAGGTAAATTACCCTACACATGATTTGGAATTACGTGATGTTGTTTTCGCTTTAAAAATTTGGAAGCATAATTTTTATGGAGTAAAGTGTGAAATATACACTGATCACAAAATTTTAAATTATATATTCACTCAGAATGAATTGAACATGAGACAGAGGAGATGGCTGGAATTAATCAAGGATTATGATTGTACAATTCATTACCATCTGGGAAAAGAAAATAAAGTGGCTGATGCTTTGAGTCGAAAAATTAATGCTGCATTAACAATGTTGCATTTGGAACGTGATCCTTTGGTTTAGGATTTGATGAACTTTGGCATAGATTTTGTTGGTTTAGTATGATCTTCAGTTTTGTTTCAGGTATTAGAGAAATCTTTTATATTTGACAGAATTAAGCAAGCACAGAAGCAAGATAGTGAGTTGCAGAAAAAGCTAGAGCTGGTTCAGATGGGTAAGTTGCCTGAATTCAACATTGATAATGATTGTGTTTTGAGATTTGGGAAGAGATTGTGTGTGCCTTGTGATTCAGAGTTGAAGAGAGAGTTCTTATGTGAAGCTCATAGTTCTCCGTTTTCAGTTCATCCTGGAAGTACTAAGATGTATAGAGATCTTCGGGAGTATTATTGGTGGAACAGAATTAAAAAAGATATTGCTGATTTTACAATGAAGTGTTTGACTTGTAAACAGGTTAAAGTAGAGTGGCAGTTACTGAAAGGGATGCTTCAGCATATACCAGTGCCAGAGTGGAAATGGGAAAATATATCCATGGACTTCGTTGTGGGATTGCCGAAGACACCTCGAGGTAATAATGAAATCTGGGTTATTGTTGATCGCTTGACTAAATCTGCTCATTTCCTTGGTATACGAGATACTTTTTCCCTAGATCAAATTTCTCATTTGTATCTTAAAGAGATAGTCAGGTTACATGGAGTTACACTCTCCATTGTATCTGATCGTGATCCCAGTTATACTTCTAACTTTTGGAAAGGCCTTTAGAATTTGTTGGGTACTGTATTAAATTTTAGTATAGATTTTCATCCTCAATCAGATGGGCAGTCAGAAAGAACGATATAGACTTTGGAGGAAATGTTGCGTGCTTGTTTGATGGATTATCAGGGAAGTTGGGACCAACATCTTTCTTTGGTTGAGTTTTCTTATAATAATAGTTTTCATTCTAGTATATATATGGAACCATTTGAGGCGTTATATGGGAAGCTGTGTCGAACTCCAGCGTTTTGGGATAAAGTGGGCGAAAGGAAGTTGATGGGACCAGAATTGGTAGAAGAGTTGGCTGAAAAAGTTCAGTTGATATAGAGACACATGAGAACAGCTCATATGAGGCAGAATATTTATGCAAGCAACAGGAGGAAGGATCTCTCTTTTGAGGTAGGTGATCATTTTTTTATCAAAGTATCACCATGGAAAAGTGTGATGAGATTTGGTAAGAAAGGAAAACTGAGTCCAAGGATCATTGGACCATATGAAATTCTAGAGATATTTGGATCAGTTACTTACCGAGTGTTTTTACCTCTGAGTTTATCACATGTACATAATGTTTTTAATGTTTCAATGTTAAGGAATTACAACGCAGATCCATCTCATGTTTTGAGTCCAGAGGTAGTTCAGTTGGAAGAGAATCTATCTTATGAGGGACAACCGGTCCAAATTCTTGACCACAGGAAGCAAGTGTTGCAGAATAAGGTGACTCATCAGGTAAAGGTTTTGTGAAAAAAACCATATGGTTGAAAAGGCAACGTGGGAATCTGAAAATGCTATGATGGATAAATACCCCCACTTATTCGATAAGTAAATAAATTACAGGGACACAATTTTATAAAGAGGGAAGGATGTAACATCCCAAGTAAGAAATGAATAATATATATTTTATCTATTTCTATTTATGAATTAGATGGGGTTTTAGAGGCTTAAAATGAGAATAAATCCAATCTTAAGCATGGAATAAACTAATATTTTTAAAAGATTGTTTTACTGCCTTTTGGTGGTGAACTTTTTTAAATCAGTCTTTTGACAGTTTTATAAGCTCTATTTATCAAAATTATCTTATTCTTTATGATTGGTACATTGAAATTTACTTTGGGTAAATTTTTGGTATTTTTCTGATAATGTTCATTTTTAATGAATAGTGAAAAATAATACATTTTACATCAAAACTGCTTGTTCATCTAATTTAATTATATATCTTTTAATTGGTCTTAAAGTGTAATTATAATATATTTTTTACCATTTAATCCAATTGTGGTCATTAGTATTAATTTCACTTCGGAATTGGGCATAAACTAATGCCAAACTTTTCATTGATATTGTTTCAAAAAAACCCGCTATTTGTTTTGACAACGAGAATTATTTTTAAATTAATTATTGAAGTTTCTGTGTTTTTAATTTGGTAAAATGGATTATATATTTGGAATCAGAAGGTCCAAATTATGTAATCATGACTCTTTTGTTTTTGGACATTATGAATAGTTACGACGGTAATTATCTTTAATTATCTTGATTAATTAGTAATCAGGTAGTTAAGGATAATAAAATAATATCATAATAATAACAAATGACCTCAAAATGTATCCTAATGCTGCTGGTTCTGTCATGGCCGACCATGGGATGCCTTTTTCCAAACTTGGGGACACCATGGAATCACTTTTTTGTGATAATGACTTTTTATCTTTTTATTTTTAAAGAAAGATAAATATAACAAAGAATGTATCACCTGAGTAAAACATTTTTAATTTTGTCTACATAAATGATCTATTGGACTATAAATATTCATTGGAAATCTAAAAATATTTCCTACATCATAGTATTTGTTTTGTAAGTTTTAGACATTAAATAAATTAAATTATTTATGACATCATGATGATGCAGCGATTACCTCATTATTTATTGATTTAAATAAAATTAAAAGATAATATAAAATATAATAACTACACATGTCAAAAACCTATTGTATGAGTATATTTCTAACTCTTATCACTTTATCCTCAAAATAAATCAATGTGGGACCTTTAAAATCTGAAACTCATTTGAAAATAAAGTAACATTTTATACCTTTCCAAGAGTGCCTCTCCTCTCCTCTTATAAAAGGCCCCCACCTCTACCACCTTACCCACACCTATCAAGCCTTTGGCTCGGCCAACCCTATCTCATTTTATCTCTCCAAGTCCAGCTATTACTCCAAGAAGCCTCACTATGGGCAGAAGTCTTCCCAAGGAAGCCTTTGAGCTCAAATCAAAGAGAGTTACCCGATTTTAAGGTAATGTCTTCACCTGTTTTCTTTTGTTTTATTTTGCTTCTCCAACCCCCTAAACTTTTTTATTAATTTCTTTTGTAACAACTACAGTATCTTCAATATACTAGGATGTTGTTATAAAAAGTATTAGAGCTACACTTACACACAACTACATCTAATGGTTAAAGAACATACTGTTTCTGTGGATGGTGAATTTCTGCCTCACGAAACGATGATTGTTTAATATTCTTCTAACACCTTCAAAGGTGGGCATTTAGATGTCACTATATTTATATATGATATATAATATGTTTATGTTTTACTCAAGATTCTGTATTTTTTCATTTATGTCATACCATTATGGTTTCCATTATGGGTAAACACGATATCTTCATTTTAGGAAGTGCAAACTACCGCCCCCTCAAAGTGATTTGATTTGTTAATACCATATGTAGTACCTATAAATGATAGATTTAATGAAATTAAATATGATACCATACTATAATTATAATTCTATTATGTATCATTATGTTTTAATTACATTAATGTATGAGATAGAAATGAAAGTAGCGTTCATGCGTACATACGACTTACCGTCTCCATGAACGGTGCATTTCATTTCTTAGCCCCAAATGTAATGTACTATTATAAATACATGTATATTATGGATATATATGATGTATGTTACATCTAAATGATGAATATAATTCTGTAATTAAAATATACGTATCTCTCATTTAGTTTTAATTCCATTAATATGACATAGAAATGAAAGTAGCGTTCATGCGTATGTACGACTTACAGTCTCCATGAACGGTGCATTTAATTTCTTATCTCTAAATGATTATGTAATATTATAAATGCATGTATATACTGGATATATATGATATATATGATATATATGGCATCTACATCAGGAATATAATTCTTGAGATAATGGATATTTGACTACGTGAACAACTTGTATATATAAGAAGTTGACTTTTGACTTAAGTACCAAATTTCGACAAAACGACGGTTATTAACTTAAATGATTACATAATGTTCATAAAATGGTAATAAGTGATATAAAAGAAATAATTAACTTGAAAAATGTTCTTAAGAAAGTAGAAATTAACTCAAGTTTATTATTCAGGATATTAAAGAACGATCGAGTCAAGTCGGACCTAAGCTAAGGGACTTCGTCTCAATCTCCATTCATTGAGGCATATTTTGTTTTGTACAAAACATTATTTTATATGGTGTATAAACCCCTTTAACTTTTGCAGTTATTCAAAAGGAATCTTTTTTTATATGAAGCATTTACTAAATGACAAAAGGAAATGTTTTTTGGTCGTACGTATGTGGCGACAACGACTTCTCCACCGCCGTGACCATTATTTGAGTTTCGGCTTCCTTTACAAGCCATAACTTTTTTTTGAATGAAAAATAAATACCATGTTTTACTTTTATTTTATTTTGGTATTGAAAATGTTCTTCATAATGTTTTTATATCAATGTGTTGTATTGATATCTTGTGATTGAAAACTGGAAATGTTATGTTTCCTTTATGCATGTTTTATGTGATACGATTATGTTATGGTTCTTGGGCATTGTTATGAAGATGGGTGGTTCCATGATAAACTAAGGGAGGTTGAGCCTGATATATATCTCCAATGCATTTGGTAATGTGAAGGAGTTAAAGGTTAATGTTTCTCCAAAGAGATTTAGGGAATATACTGTGATGGGTATTCCAAACGTAACCAAGAGGGTTACTCCCTACGTAAGAATGTTATGAATGCCTCAAGTTACCTTCATGTCTTATAATTTCTATGATTTATTCATAATTTGATGATGTATGTTAATTTTATTATGTTTTATGGGTAGAGTGTGATTTCATTCTTATGTAAATATGAACTCATGTTTCCTTTCCATATTTTTATAACCCTTACTGAGCTTTTTATGCTCATCCCAAGTTTTTGAAATGATTTTCACAGGTCAAGGGAAAGGTACATGGTGTGATGATAGTGTCATGAAAGTGTCGAGAAATAATCAATGTTTTATTTTAAATATGTTTCCATTGATTGGAAAAATGAATACTATCTTTTATGTAACCACTTTTTTTAAATGTAGAATGTAATGCAAGTTTTATGATCTAATTCTCTAAGACTCTAAACCTGAAAAGATCCTCATTGGGTAATCATGTAATAACTCAAGATTATGTAAGTTTTAAAGCTGGGGCCTTATACAACATGTAGAAGGAGACTGCTAATTATGTGTCACGATGTATGGTTTGTCAACAGGTTAAGGCTAGAAGACAACATCCTGGAGGATTCATGTAACCTCTTCGCATACTGGAGTGGAAATGGGATGATATTATGATGGACTTTGTCATGCGGCTTCCAAAGACTCCTAGAAGGAATGATGCAATATGGTTCATTATTGATCGTCTTACTATGTCAGCACATTTTCATTCTATACGGGAGTATTTACCACTTGAACTTCTAGAAATACTATATATTAATGAAGTCGCAAGACATCATGAAGTACCACTATATATTGTTTCTAATCATGATCCCCATTTTACATCAAGATTCTGTAAAATTATTTAGAATTCCTTAGACACTAAACTTTGTTTGAGTACTGCCTACCACCCTCAAACTGATGGAAAATCAGAACAAGCTATTCAAACCTTAGAAGACATGTTGATATCTTTCTCACATGACTATCAAGGTATGTGGGATCAATATTTACCACTGGTAGAATTTTCCTATAACAATATCTTCCATTCAAGTATTCAGATTCAACCATATGAAGTGTTATATAGAAATAGATGTTGCACACCAACTTTTCGAGATGATGTTGGTGATAGAAAACTCATAGGCCCCGAACTTGTTGAGGAAACAATGGAAAAGGTGAATGTTATACAAACCCACATCAAACTAGCTCAAAGTAGGCAAAAGAGCTATGACAATAATCGATGGAAGGATTAGGAATTTGAAGTATGAGATCATCTTTTCTTGAAGGTATCTCTATGGAAGGGAGTTATACGATTTGGTATGAAGGGTAAATTCAGTACCAGGTACATCGTACCTTTTGTAATTATAGACCTAATTGGGGTTATAACTTACCATTTGGAACTGCAACCATGTCTCTCCAAAGTTCATGATGTGTTGCATGTATCACTATTGAGAAAATAAATGTCTGACCAAACACATGTACTGACCTTTGAGGAAATTGAACTGGAACCTGATCTATCTAATTGTGAAGAGCCTGTCAAAATTCATTATATAAGAGAACATGTGTTGAGAAACCGGGTGACTCATCCTGTAAAAATTCTATGGAGAAATCAAAAGATGGAAAGGAAACATGGAAACCCAAGGAACTTAATATGAAGAACCATTTGAATATTTTTATGCAGTAATATTCTAGAAATTTCAAGGATGAAATTATTTGAAGGAGTGGAGAATGTATCACCCCAAGCAACTATGGTATGTTTCCCTTTGAATAATACACTAACTTGCATTGTACGCAACATAGAGTTTTAACACACGACGACCAATAAAAATAGCAGTCATGAATAGTAATACCCACATTTTGAAATTTTATAAATTATATTTTCAAAATGAACTTCATTTTTGGATTCATAATATCAAAATTAGCTTAGGGTGAATTTTTTGTGTTTTTCTAAAAACATTCAATTTTCGATTAATATTAAAAAAACAATGCGTTATTTTTTAAAACTGCCTTTTTATTTAAATAATAAGTTATTTTATTTAAATTTATATTAGGTAAAAATATATACATAATTCCTATATATGTTCAATGTAATTCATTGGCGTAATTTTATAATAATATTAGATATGTAAATTTTTATGGAAATTTTTACCGTCTTTTACCTATCTTTTAGGAGCATTTTCAAATTTGAAAAAAACTTAATGGTAAATCTTCTGTGAGTTGAATTTAAAAAATATGAGAGACACAATTTATATTAGTAAATAAAATGTTGTTCAATAAGATGAAAATAATTTTTGGTGAATAGTAACATTTGAATTTTATTTACCACGTTTAAAAGTAAATAAGAAAAATTAATGGTAAAAGTGACATTATATTTACCCTAACACATGTCCAAATTCTACAAGATAAGTTTTTTTCAACCAAAATCAACCCTAGGAATAAAATATGATCATTTTGGTCCAATTAGATTAGATTAGGACATTTATTTGTATTTTATTTCAAGAAGTGTTAAATTTCAATTTTAATAACTAAACCATTTTTAATAAAGGGTTATACATAAGATAAATTAGAATATGAATATTCATTATAAATCTAAAAATATTTCCTATATAATGGTATTTTATTTGTATTTTTATACATAATATAATTATATTTATTTATGATACAATGATAATGGAGTAATTAGCTTATTAATGAAAGATTAAAATAATTAATATTATAAATATCCAAATAAATTAAAATTGCGACTTTTAACGAATTCCACTAATTTTATAGGTTAATATTAAATGATAGGGTCGATTAAAATTTTTTTTTTTAAGTGATAACGTTTTTATAACTCTCACAAAATCAAAATAACAAATAGTGTCAAAATTGACATAAATAAGTTTTTAAAACAAATACTATATTATTAATTGATATATTATTCCTAAAAATATAATATTTGGAAGTAGGACTTATATAAGGTTATAGATATTAATAATTAATCACATGGAGTTTTCTTGGATTTCTATAGAAATTTTATTAACCACTTAGTATAATAATACAATAATATATGGTAAAAGTTAAACTGTTTAATAAAGAGTTTAATATAATGGATAAGGGGAATATAGTTACCAAAACCAATATAATTCCTATTGGTTGAATGTTTTTCAACCCATACCCACCTTAGACTATAAATAAATTATTTTTGAGCCATTATAAACTAAATATGATTGTATAATAAAGTAATATTTCTTGCTTTTCAGAAAGTGACCCTCACCTCTCTTACAAAAAGGTACTTCCCCTTCTCTCAAAATCACACATCCAAATCCATTTGGCTCAGCCAAAACCTGATCTAATATCCTCCAAAATACCCTAACTTATAAATAATTTCCTTACTTTGATCATAAATCCAACCTATGGAGCCCTTTTTATCAACTCAAAAGGAAACTCCCGAAAAAATGTAATAATGTCACCACCTCTTTCAAAGTTATTTTCTTCTTCCACTTCTTATTTATTTTCTGTTTTCATAACAAAATAATATATCCATTATCTTGTATATACTTTGATATTATTATAAATATGGTACATCCATATTCATTATTCAATCCATCCTATGACTGACAAGTCACTATATGTGAGTACATACGGCTTACCATCTCCACGCCGTGGTGTAGTTTGTTACTCAAACACTTCTTTATTTGGATGAGTATAATAATGAGTACAAATGATGTAAATAATAAATATAACATGTTAATTATTATTTATATATGATATTATATCCAATTATATATTATTTCTTCATTGATATAATGATATTGTCGCTCGTGTGTACGTACGGATTACCGTCTCCACGAACGTGATAAGATTCATACCCGATCATAACCATTCAAAATTAATTTTCATTTTAGGATTAAAAATTATTTTTAATAACTTTATATAATTATTTATATTAATCAAATTCATCCTATACATAACAAACATGGCTTATGTAACCAAGCATATAAAGGAAAAAAAACCAATTAACACCCGAAACAATGATACTACTGAAATATTATAAACAAAGAAATATTGAAAGATCATATATGACATCATATATAGGTATGTGGTTCTTGTATAATATAATAACAATTATCTTACTATTTTAAAGGAATTTAATCTACCCTCTACCAAGGAAAAGTACAAGGTAAGTGTTAAATCTAAAATCTCTTCATTATTTGAGGTTGTTTATACATGAGTATCTACTGGGACCTCTTTATCATCCAAATATGTGTTTCTTAAAAAAGTATTTCAAAACATTTTTACTATTTCCTAGACTATAGGTTAAAGTCATTTATACCCTTGTTTGAATTTTTATAAAATGTTTATAAATAAATATTTCCGTCGTTTTCCCAACAAGGTCCTTTACAACCTTTTTTGAAAAAATTAAAGAAAGAATGTTTTTTAACTTATACAGTAGGTGCGGTTATTTTCCGCCATTGTAACACCTTTGAAGCCTACCATACAATATTATAATAATATTTTCAAAATAAATTTTTTCTTTTAAAATTACATGACTTTTAAATGATTTCAAAATATAAAGAGATATTTCTCTCAAATAGTTTTGATTTCATCTATGTCAACATCTTTTGTGGGATATTACACTTGTTTGAAGTTGGTTTATTATATTAAAGTCTACAATATTGTTTTAATGTTTTTGTGTTATTTTTGACTATGGAAGTGTTATTTTTATACCATTCATGGTTTATGGTTAAATTATTGACATTACATATGCTTGTTTTAATAAGAATGTTTATGTTACGCTTCAACCTTTTCAATGAGGTATGCACTGGACTTAGTAAGTGACGAGTGGATCTCGCTATAGATCCTCGATGAATCGGTATGTCTAATGAGAGAAACTAACATCTTAGCATAAGGCCTTAACAAAATCTTACTATGATCTTGGCACGAGGTCATGACTATGTGGTTATGATGTCCATCATTATGCATTCCATTATTATGAAATTGGATATTGATATTACATGTGATTATTCGACCATCAGAATATCAATGTGAATATGTAAATGGAATTATTAGATTTATACATTCTATATTATGCTAAATTTTATTTTTAAAAGGAATTTGTTTTAGTCATATAAATTTCCTTAAATGTTTATGCTAATTTATGAAATCTTCCTCTATATTTCTATCCTTACTGAGCAAATATTCCCATCCCTTTATATGTTTTATTTCTTCTAGGATGTGAAGATATATATTTTGATAGACCAGCAGGGAGATTAAAAGGGAGATGAATGTGTCAAAAGGAGACACAATGTTGTTTTTTCATTTCATAATGTAATGTAAAACTTATGTTTGTATCTAGTACTTCCAAGGCTACTAAACTGATCTGTCTTTCGGGATTTGATCCCTTGTGATCATGCCAATGTTATGTAATAATGCAATGACCCTGGTTGACTTGGGTTGGTGAATTATAGTTGGTATCAGAGGAAGTTTAGTACAAACCTAGAAATCTATATTTAGAAAAAATTTGATTAAATAACATTACCCTATGATACATTTTTAGGATTAGTATAGAAGAAAATCCAAGAATTTTTTGTAATGTAGGTATTTTGTGAGTTTTCCAAGAAATACATCTCTGTCTGGATACGAGTAGGTAGATGTCACTCTGGCACAAGTGTACCTAAGAGTAAAAACTTCTAAAAGGAGTTTCGGGCTTGAACTGGGGTATCCTGGTACATGACAAAGGGCCTTTCAACACTCTTGGTTACGACACTCCTAGGGGATATGTTTAGGATAATTCAAATTTAATTTAGAAACCATTATAAAAAATTTATGAGTATATACCTTCTTAAAGAAATTTTTTTATGATAATGGATTGTATCCATAAACTGTTCAATTTATGTTAAGTGTTTTCCAAGTTTTGAATTATGTATTTTGATTCCTAAACTAATCATGTGCATTCCATTTTTTAGAAATGGATCCTAGTGGAAGGAATGGAAATTGTATCAACTTAGGTAATCTATGTATGTATTTTCCTCCTACTCAATATAATTATAGTGGATTTGGTGATGGAATTGGTGTTGATCATCTTATCACTATACTATGACAACTCACTCAGGTTATGAATAATAAACTTACCCGTATGGAGCACCGTGATCCACAACACGGAGGATCGATGTTACACCACTTTATGGGGAAACAACCCCTAAAAATAAATGGGACTACAAATCCAATTTTAACTAAGCAATGGATAAGATCGTTAGAGAAAATATTTCAGGATTTGGGGAGTAGTGAAAGGGAAAAAATTATCATGGTAGTTTATCACCTCATTAGAGATGCATATTAATAGTGGTAATTAATTCAAAACACAAAGGAAGATGAAGAAGTTTCAAATATGGAATGGAGGGAGTTTAAATAGATTTTTGTAGAAAAATACCTTCCTCATGACCATCTAGGAGATATGGAAAAATCATTTCTGCGTCTTAGGCAAAATAAGGATGATAATGTCTCAAAGTATGAGGCTAACTTTACAAGGTTAACAAGGCATGAATCAAATTATATATGTAACCTAAGTAGTAAGATTGATCAATTATTCGATGGGTTAAAACCACTTCTCCTTCAAGAATTAGTCTCAATATTCTTCACATCATATGAATATGTTGTCTCATGTGCCATCATGACAGAAAATTAATTCTCTAAGTCTTACAAATTTATAGAAAAACAAGAGAAGAAAAGATCTGATCAACACTCTAGAAATGGAAATAAGGAAAATAAGGGAAAAGTTGAATATCCATCCTGTGGTGAATGTGAAAAGAAACACCCCAGTACTTGTTGGAAGGGAATGAGAGTTTGTTATAAGTGTGGTGAAAAAGGCTACCAAGCTAGTGATTGAAAGGGAAATGAAGAGGCTGTCAATATTGAATGATACAATTGTAGAGAAATGGGGACTTATGTATATAAATTTCCTACTCACTGAGGAAACATACCTTAGAAAAGGCCAAGGGAGAAAGGACAAACTTATGGGGTAACTACGGTTGAGGTTAAAGCTCCAAAAGACATGGTGGTAGGTAATTTAATGGTTTCCTAAATTGTATCCAATTCATTAATTGATTATGGATCATGGAATTTTTTCCTATCTTCCCTATTTTCTAAGAAAATTAGATATTTCCAATTTGATTTAACAAGTTAGTTTTCAGTCAATACTCCTAAGGGAAGTATCATTTCAACTATTTTTTTTGAATCAGTCCCCATTATGGTATATATATGTTCTTTATCTACTGATCTCATCATCATAATCATCATTGAATTTAATTTAATCCTTATAATGGATTTTCTATCAGATTATGATGCAAAAAATTATTGTAAGAAGAATGGGGTTACAATTTTGGATGATGATATAGAGTACCTTATCTTTAAAGCAGAAATGTCACCACTTGATTCTTATCTAGATCCACCACCAGTAGCACTACAAAATTCAATTATTGGGGATAAAGATAATGAAATAACTATGTGTGAGGAAAATAATGTTCAAAGATAGGGCATACCTATTGTACAAGAATATGTTGATGTGTTTCTAGAGGATTTACCTGGACATCCTCCAGAATGAGAAATTAAGTTTTCCATTGATTTAATATCTGGTTGAAGGCCCATATCAAAGACCCCTTATAAAATGGCCACTGTGGAATTATTAGAACTAAAGAAAAAACTATAGGAATTTGGTAATAAAGGATTTATTCACTCTAGTGTTTCTCTATGGGGAACCCCTGTTCTTTTTGTTAAGAATAAAGATGGATCTATGAGATTGTGCATTGACTACAGGGAGATCAATGCTATAACAATAAATAAAAATTATCCCCTACCTCACATTAATGATCTATTTTACCAACTTCACGGAGATCAATATTTTTCAATGATTAACCTTCGATCTAGATATCATTATTTTTGTGTGAAGAAGGAAGAAATTTGAATACAGCATTTCGAACCTGGTAGAGGAATTACGAGTTTACAGTAATGCATTTTGGACTGACTAATGCACCCACTATTTTCATGAATCTAATGAATAGAGTTTTCAATTAATATTTTGATGACTTTATAGTGTTATTTATTGATGATATCTTGGTTTTAACAAAAATTTATGAAGATAGTGAATATAACTCTTTCAATATTCGAAAAACCCTCAGAATACATGAATTATATTGGATGTTTAACAACTATGAATTCTGGCTTCAGGAAATTTTTTTTCTTGTATATATTGTCTCTAAGGATGAAATCTCTATAGATCCATCAAAGACCAAGTCAATCCAAGAATGGATAGCACCGACAAGTATAATGTACCTACACAGTTTTATTGGTTTAGAATGTTATTATCAATGTTTCATCCAGAATTTTTCCTCATTGGAAAACCCATTAACCAAGCTCACACATAAAGGGGTTAAATTTTGTTTTGAAAAAAGAGTGTGAAGATAGTTTTGAAGAACTGAAGAGAAGATTATTCAATGCTCCTATCTTGAATATACCATCGGGGAATTATGGGTTTGTTATTTATAATGATGCATCAAATAAAGGACTTGGTTGTGTCCTTATGCAGAATGATAGGGTTATTGCCTATGAATCATGACAACTAAATATTCATGAACAAAACTATCCCCCTCATTATCATGAGTTATCAGTTGTAATATTTTCTTTGATTATATGGAGACACTATCTATATGGTGAAAATGTGATATATATACGGATCACAAGAGTTTGAAGTATATTTTCTCATAGAAAGAACTCGACATGAGGAAAATATGATGGCTTGAACTACTCATGGATTATGATTTCACTATACACTACCACCCAGGTAAGGAAAATAAGGTGGAAGATGCTTTTAGGAGAAAGGATCATGGAGCATTGAACAAGATGAGTGTTGAAAAAGTTGTTATGTTCATGGATCTAGTAAATATGGATATCTGAATAATCATGGAAGGTAAAACATCAATACTTTTTCAAATGGTTTCCAAACCATCTTTACTAAAAAGGATAAAATGTTCTCAGACTAATGATGAGGACTTTGAAACAGAAAACTAAAGATGTGAATAATGGGAGATTGATTGACATCATATATGAAGATGGAATTTTGAAATTTGGGAAGATACATTATGTTCCTGATATACCTAATCAAAAATGGGAAATTTTGGATGATGATCATAGATACAGTTCATTTATACACCATGGTAACACTAATATGTATATAGATTTGAAAGAACATTTTTTGTGGGACAACATGAAGATGGATATTTCTGATTATGTTTCAAGATATATGGTTTTTCAACAGGTTCAAGCTAGAAGACAACATCTTGGAGGAGTCATGCAACCTCTTCTCATAACTAAGTTGAAATGGGATTATATTACTATGGACTTTGTCATGGGGCTTCTAAAGACATCAATAAGGAATGATGCAATATGGGTCATTATTGATCATCTTACCAAGTTAGCACATTTTCTTGCTATAAGAGAATATTTACCACTTGAACTTATAGAAAGATTATATATTAATAAAGTTGTAAGATATCATGGAGTACCCATATCTATTGTTTATAATTGTGATCCCTGTATTACATCATGATTCTGGAAAAGTATTTAGAAGTCCTTGTTCACTGAACTACATTTGAGCACTACCTACCACACTCAAACTGATGGAAAATTAGAATGGACTATTCAATCCTTAGAAGACATGTTGATATCATTATCACATGACTTTCAAGGTCGGTGGGATCAATATTTACCACTGGTAGAATTTTTATACAACAATGTCTTCCATTCAAGTATTCATATGGAACCATATGAAGCGTTATATGGAAATAGATGTCACACACCAACATGATGGGATGATATTGGTGAAAGAAAACTCATATGGACAGAACTTGTTGAGGAAACAATGGAAGAGTTGAAGGTTATCCAATCCCACATAAAATCATCTCAAAGTACGATAAATATATATGACAATAACCGAAAGAAGTATTTGGAATTTCAAGTATGGGATCATGTTTTTTGAAGGTATCTCTATGAAAGGGAGTTATAGGATTCACTATGAAGGGTAAATTAAGTCCTAGGTACATAGGACCTCTCGAAATTCTAGAACAAATTGGGGTTGTAGCATACTGTTTGGAATTTCCACCTAGTCTCTCCAAAGATCGTGATGTGTTACACATATCACTATTGAGAAAATACATGTCTGATCCAATGCATGTACTCACCTATGATAAAATTGAAATAGGACTTGATATGTCTTATTGCGAAGAGCCTATCAAAATTCATCATATAAAAGAACAAGTGTTTAGAAACCGAATGACTCATCTGGTAAAAGTTCTATGGAGAAATCATTAAATTGAAGAGGCAACAGGGGAACCTAAGGAAGTTATGTTGAAGAACCATCTGAATCATTTTATGCAGTAATATTCTAGAAATTTCGAGGGTGAAATTATTTGATGGAGTGAGGAATGTAACACCACAAGCTTCTATGGTATGTTTCCCTTTGAATAATACAATAGCTTCCGTTGTACGCAACATGTAGTTTTAACACACGACGACCTATCAAACTTGCCATTATGAATAGTAGTACCCACATTTTTAAATTTTATAATTTTTTTTTCAAAATATACTTCATTTTTGGATTTTTAATATCAAAATTATCTTTGGGTAAATTTTTGGTATTTTCCTGAAAACATTCAATTTTTGATTAATAGAAAAAAACAAGGCGTTATTGTTTAAAACTGAATACTTATTTAAATAATAATTTATTTTATTTAAATATATATTAGGTAAAAATAGATACATAATACCTATATATGTTCAATTTCTTTCATTTGAGTAATTTTATAATAATATTAGATATGTTATTTTTTATGAAACTTTTTACCGTCTTTTACCTATCTTCTAGGAGCATTTTCAAATTTGCATAAAACATAATTTTACCACTTCCATGATTTGAATTTAAAAAAATCCAAGAAACTCAGTTGACATCATTAAGTAAAATTTTTCTTAATAAGATGAAAATATTTTTTGGTGAGTAGTAACATTTGACTTTTATTTACCTCGGTTAAAAGTTGATATGATAATTAAAGGTAAAAATGATATTATAATTACCCTAACACATGTCCTAATCATTTGGGATAAGTTTTTTTCAACCTAAATCAACCCTAGTAATAAAATATGATCATTTTGGTCCACTTGGATTAGATTGAGACATTTATTATTTTTTTATTTTAAGAAGAGTTAAAAGTGTTAAATTCCAATTTTAATAACTAAACCATTTTTAATAAAGGGTTATACACAAGATAAATTAGACTACAAATATTTATTAAAAATTTAAATATATTTCAATTTATATAATGGTATTTTCTTTTTATCTTTATACATTATATAATTAAATTTATTTATGATACAATGATGATGCAGTAATTACCTTATTATTTAATGATTAAAATAATTAATATTATAAATATCCAAATAAATGTAAATTGATACTTTTTATGAATTCGAATACTTTTATTGGTTAATATTACATGTTAAGGTTGATTAAATAATTTTTTTCATGTGATTAAGTTTTCATAACATTCACAAAAACAAAATACCAAATAGTGTCAAAATTAACATAAATAAGTTTTTCAAACAAATACTATATTATTAACTGATATAATATTCCTAAAAATATAAGATTCAGTAAAAAGACATAAATAAGGTTATAGATATCAACAATGAAAAACATGGAGTCTTGTTGTAATTTTATTGTATTATTATTTACCATTTATTATAATAATACAATAATATATGTTAAAAATTAAACAGTTTAACTAAGAGATAAATCTAAAAGATAAGGTTAATATAGTTACATAAACCTGTCTAAAATCTATTTGTTGATAGTTTTAGACCCATCCCCACTTTTTCCACAAAAAAAATTAATTTTTATTCATTATAAACCGAATATGATTGTATAATACAATAATATTTCATTCTTTTCCTAAAGTGGCCCTCACCTCTCATATAAAAATGTACTTCTCCTTCTCTAAAAATCACACCTATAAAAGCCATTTTTCTCTGCCAAACCATACTCAAATATCCCCCCCAAGTACCCTCAATTCAACCTAAAGGCCTTCATTTGATCATAAATCCAACCTGTAGAGCCATTTTGATAAACTCAAAAGAAAACACCTGAAAAAGATGTAACAATTTCACCACCTCATTCAAAGTTCTTTTTTTCTTCAACTTCCTATTTATTTGCTATTTCCATACAGAAATAATATCTACATTTCCCTATATAGACATTTATATTATTATAAATAAGGTATAACGAAATTCTTTATTCATTCCATCCTATGAATGACAAGTCACTATACGTTAGTAGGTACGGCTTACCGTCTCCACGTCGTGGTGTAGTTTGTTAGGCAAACACTTAATTATTTGGATGGGTATAATAATGAGTATAACTGATGTAAATAATAGATATAACATGTTAATTAATATGTATATATGATATTACATCCAATTAAATATTATTTCACCATCGATAGAATGATATTGTCGCTCATGCGTACGTATGGATTACCATCTCCATGAACGCGACAAGATTCATACCCCATCGTGACCATTAAAAAATAATATTCATTTTATGATTAAAAATAATGTTTCAGAACATGATATAATTATGGATATTAATATAATTCCTCATATCCATAAAAAACATGGCTTTTGTAACCAAGCATATAATGGAAAACAAATTAGTTAACGCCCGAAACAACGATATTATTGAAATATTGTTTACAAAGAAATATTAGAAGATCATATATAACATCATATTTATGTATGTGGTTCTTGTATAATTTAATAACAATGATTTACCTATTATAAATGAGTTTAATGTACCCTCTACCAAGGAAAAGTACAAGTTAAGTGCTAATTATACAATCTCTTCATTATTTGAGGTTGTTTATTCGTGAGTATCTACTGGTACCTCTTTGTCATCCACATCCGTGTATCTTAAAAATGTATTTCAAAACATTTTTAGTATTTCCTAGACAATGGTTTAAAGTCATTTATATTATTGTTTGAATTTTTATAGGATTTTTATAAAGGAATATTTTCATCGTTTTCCCAACAAGGTCCTTTAGGACCTTTTTTATCCAAATTATGGAAAGAATGTTTTTTTAACTTATACAGAAGGTGTGACTATTTTCCATCGTTATAACACCTTAGAAGACTCCCTTACAATCTTATAAGAATATTTATAAAATAAATGTTCTATTTTTAAATTACATTACTTTTAAATTATTTCAAAATAGAAAGAGATATTTCTCTCAAATAGTTTGGATTTCATCTATGTCAACATTATTTATGGGATTTTACACTTGTTTGAGGTTGATTTGTTATGATAAAATATTCCATATTGTATTGAAGGATTTGTGATATGTTAGAATGTGGAAGTGATATTTTTATACCACTCATAGTTTATTTAAAAATAATTGACATTTTTTATGCGATTTTTAATATCAATGTTTATGTTATGTTTCAATCATTTTATATAAGGAATGCATTGGACATAGTAAGTGATGGGTGGAGCCTGCTATAGCTCCTTGATGTATCAGTAGGTATCATGAGACAAACTAGTGTCTTGGCACAAGGCCTTGAAAAAATATTATTTGTAGTCTTGGATTGAGCCATTGACTATGTGTTTATGATTTTCGGCATTATGCATTCCATCATTATGAAATTGGCTATTTACATTACATGTGATAACTCGACTAATAGAATATCCCTGTGAATATGTAAATGAATTATTTTATTTATATTTTCTATATTATGATGAATTTTATGTTTAAATTAATTTTTTTAGTCTAAGACATTTCCTTAAATGTTTATACTTATTTATTAAGGTTTCCGCTATATTTTTATCCTTACATAGCACCTGAGCACACCCCTTTCTATGTTTTATTTTTCCCAGGATGTGAAGATGTGTATTACGATTGGCCTACATGGATAGTCTACGGGAGATGAATTTTTTAAAAGGAGACACATTGTTTTTGTTTTTTATTTCATAACGTAATGTAAAACATATATTTGTATCTAGTAATTCCAATTCTACACTAGTAGGAAAACATAAATTAATGTCGGTTTTTTTTAATTTTTGACTTTGTTTTTTAACTGACGTCTATAAATGTGATGTTGAAAATATGGTTTTTGGTAAGAGTTTCGGCGTTGGTTTTAGATAAAACTGACACTGATGTTAATTTTTTTAATCTTTTGGCTTCATTTATTTAAATAACTGACACAATAAATAAAGAAAATTATAAAATAATTCCAATTACAGTTCCCAATAAATTCAAAACCTCTGTAAAAATAACACAGTATACAAAAAAAATTAAACAGTATTTAACATCCAATGCCTCATATAACTTCAATGATTATATATATTTAATCAAAAAATTTATCTATACATTGTTATTATAATGTAAAATAAAAATACACGTACCTGATATCAATGACTTCAAGAAATTTTGTGAAATTTTCAAGTCCCATGACTCCAGCATTTACGGCATGCTCATTGTTGGTTATTATTGAAGCATTCATTTGATTATTAGTAGGATCAAACACCCAATACATCCAAAGAATTAGGTTTTGGAACCCATATGTATTATTATTTATAAATATTAGAATATACATACCTCTAATATTAATCAGACCTAACAAATAGTTCTCAATAATAGATTGAATATGGGTCATATTAGATTGGGAATAAGGCTGTGAATCATTGAATACCTAGAATAATATTGAATGATATGAAATTAAAAAATAGAATAATATGGCAGAAAATATATAAAAAATCAATACTACTATCCTTATGAAAATAAGTAGTTTCCCCAGTAGTGATTATCTCTTACATGAATCGTAGAATAAAATAAGCACATTCAACATGTCCTTTTTGATGATGACACTACAGTTATAAAACATTTAACTAAAAAAACAATATATAACAAAAATATAAATACTAATTACATGTACTTCCACATATTTGATTTCTGTTGGTTTCTTTTCTGACATGTATTCCTTGTTAAAATGTTTTCGTGATCTCCATTTTATATATATAAACTAATAATACCTGTCTAAACAATTAAAATTAAACATAATGATCTTATAAAAAAGACTTACCTATTTAATAAGGTGAAAAATGGTTTACACACTCCTCCTAATAAAGAGAAGAACCAATATAAGGTGCATTCAGTTGGGAAAAATACACCTAACATCCAATGCCCCCTACAGTAGAAAAAGTTCACAAATAGTGACATTATAATGATAATTAGTTCATAAATATGTTGATGTTATTACTTATCAAAAAATGCCAAAACCAGAACTAAATCTCTTTCTGTGTTAATCTCTCGGATATATATTGAACACTTTCATGATTCTTCACATATTTGGCTTCCGAGGAAATATACTCTGGATCTATAAAGCTATAAATGCCTATTGTTTCCTTTTTTAAAAGAAACTTGTTTAGATACCTAATTAAAAAAATATAGTTTGTCAATGACATAACAATATTTTATTAAAAAAATAGCAATTCAAACATTAATATACTTACATGATAAACAACTACACCACGCACTACATGATCTCTTCAAAATTAAATAAATTCATGTTATCTTCTTTCAACAATTTCGATCCATAAATTATTCCACATATATCAAGCGTCATCTGAAACTCATAGATAAAATTCAAGGAAGAAGAGGACTCAGATAATGTTTTTAACCCATAAGAAATATTAGAAGTATCTACAACCAACTGTTCCTGAACATTTTGTTGCATTTTTTCAGTTTATTTTGCTTTCAGATATTCCTATATAAGTTAAATGTTATAAAAAATTATAAGTAATTTTGAATCACTTGCAATTAATATTTAAAAAAACGCATACCTCAAGTGAAAAATAACGAACAAGGGAAGTTGGACAAAATACAAAATGGCCCATACATTCCCCAACACTAGTGATCTCCACAATAGGAAATTGTAGTAGAGTATTAGGATCTATAATAACAAGTACTGATACTCTAACCTGACCCATCTTCATAGGCTGATGATGTACTGAGTCCCCCAAAAAATGCACCAATCCTAATGAAACAATATGTACATGAGGATCTCATGCAAATAACTCACAATATAAGGCTTGATCTGAGGGAGGAGGTGGAGGCTCAAAGTAAGAAGGTGGGGAAGGGTAGTCCGGGTGAGGAGGCTGAGAAGGTAGAAAAATGAAAATGTAATATTAGTGTTTCAAATTTATAAAAAAAAATTATTTAAAATAAAATAATATACCTCGAAAGGATGTGTAGATGGGGCAGGGTAAGCAGATGGGCCAGGGTAGTTCGGGTGAGTAGGCTGAGAATGGTGAAAAATGAAAAGGTTATATTAGTGTTTATAATTTATAAAATAGAAAAATTGATGACAAATAAATAATATACCTCAGAAGGTTGTGTAGACTGGGCAGGGTAAGAAGATAGGGTAGGGTAGTCCGGGTGAGTAGACTGGGAAGGTTGAAAAATGAAAAAAATTATATTAGTGATTATAATTTATAAAATAGAAAAATTGATGACAAATAAATAATATACCTGGGAAGGATGCACAGACTGTGATTGTCTTTCCAAGTGTTCTAACAACGCCTTCTGCACTTCTACTTGAATTTCACCACCCATATACTATTTCATACCTTTCAACTCTACATTTAAGGATTCTATTTTTGTGTTTTTTTATTGCTTACTCTTACCAAAAACCTTAAAAATACTAACACCTGCCGAATATCCTTTAACATGGCTAGGGTGTTCTACCTTTCCCAATGCAGTAGCTAGGATGTCCATCATACCCTGAGGGATAAAAGTGCCATGTGTCTCTTGATCCTGAAGTTCATCCTAAAATGAAAAATAAAAAGGTCATATTAGTGTTTATAAATTATAAAATAGATAAATTGTTAACAAATAAAAAATATTTACTAAAAATTTTATCAGCCACTAGATGATCATACTCTGTAAGATATTTTTCATTTTTTCTTCTTTATTATTTCCATTTCTCATGGAGAGTTGGAGGAGATGGAGGACCAAACAGGACCTCTTCTGAACCACTAATTGATCGAGATCTTAATGCTTCAAAATTTTCTTCAATCATTTTCTACTCCAAATACGAACACCCTCCACGTGATAACGTATGAGGGTATACATTTTTCAATTGGGTCTCTTGATGAGATCTCATGGAGGCCTATTATATAAAAATAAAGTAATAAATAATAAGTAAAATATAGAATAAATTTTAAAATATAAATCAATTACCATACCTGAAATTTCTCTTCCTGACTACTATCAAAAAATATCTTCCATGTTAATTTATCTATATACAGATACTTAAGACATGGGCTTTCAAACCATCTCTATCCAAAAACATAATTTTTGTTCATTTTGGTTTTAAAATCTCTCCATCGAACCTCCGCTAAAGAGATATGTCTTTTATTAATTTATTTGGTTTCCCCAAAATTGAATGTCATCTGTAATTGAATAAATTAAATATTTCATTTAAAATAAATAATATTCAAAAATGAGATAATGAAATAAATTAAGATATTTTAACGTCACGGCATCCCAAATTTGTTGCTTTGCCGTCCTCTCCACTAACTTAAAATCAGGATATAAAATTATAATCCTACAACGGCTCTGCATCGCTATATAACTGACAAACTGAACTAAATTTGGGAAAACTACATTATTATTATCATCAAATCAGATGTGTACTTTCTTATCATCAACAGAAAGTGATAGTTTTGGTAAACGTGTAATACCATGTTTAACAACTAGAGAACATGATTTTTGTGTAGTAATAGGAGAAGTCTCCTCCGTTGAGGACGCATCAGTAGTCCTGCAATTGTTTTTTGTAAATTAACAATTTTATTTCATTAAATAATTATATTACTGAATATTTAATAATATGTCAAAATGGATATACCTCGGTAACTGCTCCTCTCTATCTATATCGGACATTTCTATTAGAAAGTGTAATTACATTTTGTGTACCTACATAACATTTGAAAACTGAATAATTAAAAACAAGGAAGACAAAAATTAGAATGTAAAAATAGGGGCATGCATTTGTAAGATTCAAAAATGGACACAAAATATAAATATTTACCAGAAAAATTAGGAGACTAATTTAGTGTTTTCCCACATGCCATCATCATGATGAGTACTTACAGCATGCACTATGTATGTCTTATACTCATTGTAATCATCTGGAAATTGCGTAATGGATTAATAAGGCTCATGTAAATCACTAACATCATTAGAATCATCCTCATCACCAATATGGTATCTTTTTCGTTTCAAAACAACTGACCACTGATGATTCGACGGTTCAAGGACATAAAATAATTGTTTTTCAAGTGTTTCCATGATAAATGGTTCCTCATTGTAATTAAATCTTTTCAAATCTAGCATTTTAAACCCATATTCATCATGTTTCACGCTACTATTACTATCAAACGAATTACTATTAAAAACAGTGACTCCAAATTTAATATAATCAATTTCCCATATGTATTCAATAACTCCAAAATATAATGTTGATGCAGAAATTGGTTTTTTATCTTTGGCACTCAAAAAATGCACTACTTCAGTGAAACCCATCACACCACTATTCTGAACGGTACTCTTGTCATATAGGTTTTTTGTGTAAAATTTGTAGCCATTGATATCGAAACCAGACCATGTGATCACATTAAGAGATGGTCCCCCTACTAACTACTTCAATTTTTCTGATATAGATATATCTGGGGCAACATTCTCTTTCAACCATGAAACAAATGTCTTCTTATGCTCAATCATCAACCACTTTTCATTTATTTTCTGATATCGTAACTTTAATTTAGCAATATGTGAGGATATATATGGTTTAACCACATTTGTGTTGTTCAAAATATATAAATGTGCCTGCACCACTTAATCACGTGGAATGAACTTTACCTATAAGCCTCAAACCCCTCTACCTTCACTATCAACTATCATATGTCAAGATACAGGGAGACCAATATACTCCACCTCATTCAAATAATCTATACAGAACTCATTCACATCTTCTGATACATATTTTTGAACAATAGAGTCCTCTCACTGATAAGGATTTTTGACATATCCTTTCAAAATTTTCATATATCTTTCAAAAGGATACATCAATCTTAAATAAATAGGCCCACATATTCTTATCCCATGCACAAAATGAATCAATAGATGAACTTTTATATCCAAAAATGTGGGTGGGAAATACATTTCTAGTTGACATAGACTAAGATTTTCTTCATTCTCCAACACATATAACAAATTTGGATCAATGAATTTGTTACAAATTGATTTGAAGAAATTACATAACCTGATGATAGTCTTTTTGACAGTTTTCGGTAATATACCACGCACTAATACTGGTAGAATTTGTTGCATCAACACATGGTAATCATGATATTTCATACCTATTAATTTACAATCCTTCAATGACACAAAATTAATCAAATTTGAAGAAAACCCACCGGGTACTTTAATACCATCAAGACACTGACAAAAATTCATCTTTCCAATCTTTCTTAATGTCTGACAAGCTGGAGGTAAATATTATATGTTTCCTTTCACAGCGAGAGATAACTCCTAATGTATTATCATTAATATCAAGTCCAATCTAGCATTAAATCCATATTTTGTATTTCCTTTTATGTCTAACAAAGTTCCAATCTAACTGTCACATATGTTATTCTCAACATGCATAACATCAATGTTATGTTTTATCTCTAAAAATATCTAAAAAGGTAGTTTGAAAAAAATAGACTGCTTCTTCCAGATATGTTTTTAAAAACCATAACTTCTTCTCTTTCAAAATGTCTAATCAATATCTTTCACTTTGTCATAATATTTTTCAGCTAATAATGTTTGAGGGTGATGTTTTTATTCTTGTAAACCGTTAAATGATTTTTTCAATCTATGATAAGGAAGATCAATTCGTAAAAATCATCTATGTCCCATTTACACTTTCATTCTTTAATTCTTCAATTGATTATATAAAGTTTGTTCTTCACAAATTGGACATGATTTATGTCCCTTAACACTATATCTAGATATGTTTCCATATGTAGACAAGTCGTTTATAGTGAACATTATCATAGTATGCCAAAGAAAATACTCTTTCATGTATGCATCGAAAACATTAACACCTTCCTCCCATAGAAGTTTCAAATCATCAATCAACGGTGTAAGATACACATAAATATCATTTCCCGGTTGTTTTGGTCCAAAAATTATTATGCTCATCATAACATATTTTTTCTTCATACATAGATGTGGGGAAAAGTTGTAAAGTACCAGAAAAACAGGCCATGAACTATGTTGGCTGTTGAGGCTCTGATATGGGTTCATTCCATTAGTACACAATCCCATTCTAATATTTCTATCTTCACTTCCAAAATCATGAACTTTTTTTTATCAAAACTCTTCTACTGTGGTGAATCGGCAGGGTAACGTAAGTTACCATTAGTGATGCGCTCATCTGAATTCCATCTTAACCTTTTTGTATCAATTGAATTTGCAAATAGATGCTTCAAATGGAGAATTATTGGAATGTACCAAATTTCTTTAGCTGGAGTTTTGATTCTGGTACCTAAAAATAAATCAGTATCGAATTATCATAATTGTATGCAAAAAATATTGGATGATATCATTGGAAAGTACAAAATTGATTTTTCATGACGTTACATGACATCACCTGAGAATGAAACAGAGTTGACTTTCTCATCCGTCTTATATCGTGATGTCCCACATATAGGAAAACTGGATAAATGTTCAATTTCTTTCCTATAAAGTACACAATCATTGTGGAAAGCATGTATCTTTTTATACCCCAATCCCATTGGGAAAAATATTTTCTTTGCCTTAAAATTAGAATCTAGAGGACCATTGCCTTCTGGAAGTATCTCTTTTAAAATATCATGTAAACTGGAGAAACTTTTATCACTCCACCCATTTTTTTCTTTTAGTTCAACTAATCTAAAAAAAGGTGAAAACACTATATATTTACTGTAACCTAGGAATAATGGTTTCTCAGAATCTCCATACAATTGTTCAACAGTTGGTGTTTTTCTGATGGTTTCAACACCTAAATCATGAATTAATTCTTCAATACGATCCTCTGCCTCATTATTAATATCATCATTAACATTGGATGGTGAATTTTCAGTTCTTTCACCATGCAAGATCCAATGTGTACAATTAAGGATAAAACCATAAAAAATGGGATGATCCTTGATTTCTATGGAGTTTAAATTTCTCATATTTACACACTTCACACATGGATAGAAAATCAAATCAATATTTTCAAGATGTCATGTATCAAATTCCAAAAACTTATCAACTCATTTTTCATTTTCACTAGTGGTTCCTTGTAAATGAATCCAATTATGATTCATTAATACCTGATATCACAATATAATTGATGAATATATTAAAACATAGAATCATTTAAATATCGATCAAAAAAATTGTAAACAAAAACATATTTAATAAAAACTATTGATAATCAGATAAAAGACATTAGATATGAAACACGTTTACAAATAGAGTAAACATTTTATTTTTGTATTATATACATGTGTGTTATATTGATATTATAAATTAATTATAATATTATTCTTTTAAAATTTATTAGTTCATTTTACATAGTTTCAATATTTTGATTTGCATGTGTCAGAAACATTGACGAGTACATTAATTTTAAAGATGCAGTAAGTGTGTTGGGTGAAATTTGATTGGGGTCAATATAAAAAATAAAATTGATGATAGGATATTTAATAATGTCTGTTGAAAGAATATTTAAACATGTCCTAACACATTTAAAAAAATATAAACTAATAATTAAAGAAAATCAATAAAAAAATTGAATGATAAATGAATTATCTACAAAATTTAAAAAAACATACAAAATTTGAATTTCAACCTGAATGGAGATCTTCAATCCAATCTACGCTCATTTTAATGGCATCAAAAAACAAACACTAAAAAGTCTATACCAACAATGATAATACAAACCAAAAATAATGATAAACAACAACTAAAATCCAACCAATATTGAGAATTCTGTTAAATAGGGTTATATGAGAAGAAATAAACAATGGAAGACGAAAAAATATAAAAAAACGAAGAAAGAAAAACCGAAATTGTGCAAAAGGAACAAAACCTTCCAAAAAGGCCTTCCATGATCACAAATGAGTTCGAAGGTCATCGGGAGTCCAAGGCGCCGCAGCGAGTTTTGATTTCGATGATAAAAAAAATGAGGGTTTCAGACCCTGAGTAATTTTAAGACTTTCAGCGTCGGTTTTTATACAAATCGACGCTGAAAATTAAATAAAAACATTCAGAATTGGTTATTCTCAAAACCGACACTGATAATCGTTTTTGTTTTATTTTCAGCATCGGTTTTCTGGAAAACCGACGCAAAAAAGTTTTGTTTTTTAATTTTTGACTTAACTTCTCGGTGTCAGTTTTTGAGAAAACTCACGCCGAAACTATACCTTATGGCATCGGTTTTCAGGAAAACCGAAGGAATTTTTTTAATTTCGGCGTCGGTTCTCCACAAAACCGATGCCGAAATTTTATTATTATTATTATCGATGTTGGTTTTCTTAAAAAGCAACGTTGAAACATTTTTTTTAAATTTTCTGCATCGATTTTGTGAAAACAGACACAAAATATCAACGAATAATTGTTGTTGGCATCAGTTTTACTAAAAGTCGATGCCATAAATTTCCCTCACATACTATTGGCGTCAGTTTTTAAAAACCCGATGTTACCACGTCAATGTTAAATCATGTATTTCCACAATTGCTACTAAATTGATCAGTATTTCAAGACTTGATCGCTTATGATCATGATAATGTTATGTAATAATGCACCCACACTGGGTAACTAGGGTTGGGGCTTTACACAAACCATTAAATTCTAGGTCTCATCCATCGACCAAATGATTATTGAAAAATTATACAAAAATTATATATAAAAACTTGTTCTTTATAAGAAACTATTGAGAGTAGTACTTGATAAAACCTTACCAATTAATTTATGTATACCACAATAAGTTGATTTAGTGAAACATATACTTGAATAATAGTAAAATTTCATCATATTTTGAGGTTATGAACTATAAATGAAATGAAGTTTTGCAATTTAGATGACATAGAAATAAATTTAATACAATACCTGGTGGTATTTTCCATTACCTATATAGTATGGTTAACAGTTACATAATCCCCTTAGAAATCAATCATTCTACCATATTTTACTAAATAATAAGATTCAAGATATATAATCTATAATATCCCTCTTCATTTTACACCCAAAAAAATTATCATTAAGATCATTATAAATCATTGTATATTTGGGATGGATATATAATGATGAGATATGTGTATAATTTAACACGTACACCATAAATTAAAGTATTAATGGGATATATATTGATTTTAAGAAACTATTTAATATTCCTTACATTACTAAATATCTCCATAAGCATATTATGTGATTCACAGTTATTCACATAGATAGATATTTGATCCCTCATTTGGTAAGGATGTGATTATTCCCCCTACCTTATGATATCAAAGTCCATCCGTTAAAAATCAATTATAATTAGGTCTCTTTCAACCTTATATAATATAGGTTAATGTGATTATATATGAAATTACCAACCTCCTCTTGATCAAATTGGAATTTTATTAAATGAATATATTTAGTGGAACATAACTCTTCACTTTAATATATCTAGAGGAACTTAACACCCTTCAAAGTTAACTTGATTAGTGGATTTTATAGTCTTCAAAAATTAATAAATATGTATCTATAATATCCAAAACAGTCCAAGAAAACAATGAATTGCTATTATAATGGTTTTATGGGGATATTTTTAAATAAACACTATCATTTATGTATTAAAAAATATACCATTATATGTGATTAACTAACCCAAGAATGGTACTTTCTATATCCCAAATTCATACTTGGTAAATTTGGAGAAATTTATGTCATTTATCAAGTTCAGTATCATAATCCTAAAAAGATATTCACACCCTTTATTTCTTTTGGAATATATAAGAATATATTTTCTAAAGACTCGTTAAAATTGAATGTGGTCGTCATTGAAGACTCTATTTGTTAGATATTTGAATATAGTTGGGGAATATGAATGTCTGAATAGTGTTACTCTGAATTCATAGTGACCGTGTCTTATAGAAAGGTCTATCTTGGTAAAATAAACTGTTTTCACCATAAATTGATTATATCTATATTGAAGGTCAATCTTTGAGACACATTGATCCATCATTCCTCTTTACAAAGAAGACTTTTTCACCCCGTGGTGAACCACTTTGGAATATATAAATGCTAACACAATTCTATTAAAGATGATTAATAATTTATATAATTAAATTGAGATCATTATATAAAGAGTGATTTATATAGTCTGGCCACCAAGTATTGAAAAATAAATTTCATGGTATGGGAAGACCATGAATCTCCTATAAAATTACAGTAACATATTCTAGAAAAATAAAATTTTCTTTAATATAGATATTTCCTACAAAAAATTGAGGTAAATACCACTCATGATTTTGAACTAAGACCCATATAATGGTAGAAAAATCTATAGAGTGATCATTACCAGCCTTACATTAATATATTATCATGGGTTTATTTTGTAACGCCCCGACCCCAGCTACCCAGAGTTGGTGCATTACTTCGTAACATTGGCATGATCACAAAAGATCAAGTCTCGAAAGACCGATTAGTTTAGTAGCCTTGGAAACACTAGATACATTCATAAGTCTTTCATTACATCAAAAAGTAAACAAACTACAATAACATGGTTTTCATAGTCCACACTCATATCCTCACTGACTATTCTTGCAAGTCAGTCATAATACACTTCTTCACAATCTGGAAAATATTAAAACATTGAAAGGGGTGAGCTCAGATGCTCAGTAAGGATAACAATATTGCGGAAGCTTTTATAAGAAAACATAAGCATTTAAGGCAATGTATAACTAAAACAAAAGCCTTATTGAACTTGAACTTCAGCATAATATGGCAAAAGTAAAATAAAAAAATGCCATTACTTACTCACATGGATATTCTACTAGACGAATAATCACATGAAATATCAATAACCACTTTCATAATTAGGGAATGTATAATGCCAGACATTCTGAAACATTTTGTCAAGGCCTCGGCCAAGATGTCTAAAATGATTAAGGCCTCGGCCAAAACCATAAATCAAATTGGGAAAGGGCCTCGGCCAATTCCATGTCTAGTTGTCTCATGAGACCTACCGATGCATCAAGGAGCTATAGCGGGCTCCACCCGTCACATATTAAGTCCAATACATTCCTCATATGAATAGGTTTAAACATAACATAAATATTCGTATCAAAACTAGCATACGAAATGTCAACAATTTCTCCATAAACTATGGATGGTATAAAATAACACATCCACAGTCAAATATTTCACAAAATGTTCAATGGAAGTTTTGTATCATAAATCAATTTCAATTAAACTTAAAACCCATCAATGGATGTTGACATGGATGAAATCAAAGCTATTTGAGAGAAATATCTCTCCTTTTTGAAATAATTTAAAAGTCCCATAATTATAAAATAATACATTTACTTTGAAAATATTCTTATAAGCTTGTTAGGGAAGCTTCGATGAAGTTATAATGGCGGAAAATAGCCGCACCCGCCGTATAAGTAAAAAAAACATTCTTACCTTAAATTTGTCAAAAAGGTCAAAAAGTACATTGTTTGGAAAATGACGGTAAGATTCCTTTCAAAAACGTATAAGGGTATAAATGACTTTAACCCATTTTCCATTTAATAGTAAAAATGTTTTGAAAGAAATTTTTATGAAACATGGATGTGGATGATAACGAGGTCCCAGTAGATAATTATGTATAAACAACCTTGGATAATGAAGAGGTTGTGAAGTAAACCCTTACCTTGTACTTTTCCTTGGTTGGGGTAGGTTAAACTCCTGTATAATGGTGAAATAATTGTTAATAAATTATACAAGAATCATATACATTCATATGATATCATATATGATATTTTAACATTACTTTGTTACAATATCTTAGATTTATCGTTGTTTCGGGTGTTAACTTAATCGTTTTCTTTTATATGTTTTGTTACGTAAGTCATGTTTTTCATGGATAGGTTGTATCTTATTCATATCCAGAATGATAAAATGTCCTTAAACATTATTTTTAAATCATCAAATGATAATTATACTTGAATGGATACAACGGAGAATGAATGTCATCGCGTTCGTGGAGACAGTAGTCCGTACGTACGCACGAGCGACAATATCATTATTTTGATATTAAAATAATATATAATTGGATAGTATATCATATATAAAGAATAATTATCATCTTATATTTATTATTTACATGAATTACATATCATTATTATACCCATCTAAATAATAATATATTGAATAACAATTACACCACGACGTGGAGACGGTAAGCCGTACGTACGCACGTATGGTGACATGTCATTAAAATGATGGGTAGAATACTGAATATGGTTGTTACATATTTATAATAACATCACAGTATATAGAAGATACTGGAGTTATAATTTTATAATTGAAATAATAAACAAAGAGGGAGTGGAAGAAGAAAGAAACTTGAAAGAGGGTGATGAAAATGTTACCTCTTCTTCGGGTTCTTCCTTTTGATTTGATAAAAAGGACTCTTTAGGATGGATTTATGACTAAAGTAAAGCTTCTAGGATGAAGGTAGAGAAGTTGGGAGAGTATTTGGGCAGAGGTTGGCCGAACCAAAAGGCTTGGAAGTGTGAATAAGGTGGTAGAGGTGGGGGCCTTTTATAAGAGGAGAGGAGGGTCACTTTTGGAAAGATTGAAATGTTACATTATTACACAATGATTTTCGGATTATGAAGGTCCCACACTTATATAATTCGTGTATAAGGTGATAAGGGTTCGAAATCTCCTCATCCAATAGGCTTTGGACAAGTGTAAGCCTTTGATTTTGCATTATCTTCTCATTTTATTTAAATCGTTAAATAATGAGTTCATCGGTGCAGCATAATGATGTCATAAATAATTTAATTTATTTAATGTCTAAAAATTATAAAAAAAATACTATGATGTAGGAAATATTTTTATCTTTCTAATGAATATTTATAATCAAAATTTTGACTTGTGTAATCCCACTTAAAAACTATTTTAGTAAAACAACTCATGTTTGTGTCAATTTAATTTTAACATTAAATAAATATCTATTAATGTCATTTTCCAACTAAAATGGCTCCATGGGGTCCCCAAGTTGACCCATGGGTTTTCTTGGTCGGCCATGACTCATCCAATAGGTGTAGGACAATTGTCAAGCTCATCTCATATTATTAAAACATTATTTTTACCTTAAACTACACTAATTACCTCTAATCGCGATTAAGAACTTAAAAGTCACTATTCACCAAAAAATTATTTTAATCTCATTGAACAACATTTTACTTCTTAATAACAACCATGTATATCTGATTTTTGAAAATCAAATCACAGAAGTGGTAATATTTCATTTTAACGAAAAATCAGTTTTTAACAACCACTTAGTGGTTTCACTATTCATCAAAAATTGAAGTTTTTCAGAATAAGGCCAAAATTTCACCCTAAGCTATAATTGATATTCTGAATTCAAAAATTATTTCTATTTTACAAAATTCCAAACATATAAGTTGCATTAATTAATTTTATAATTAATTCCTGATGTTACAAAAAATGGCGTGTTTCTAAGAAACAATTTATATCAAAAGATTGGCAATTGTTTATGTTCGATTTCAATGTTAAATTAAATCCAATGACCACCATTGGATAAAATGGTAAAAATATATTCTAATTATACTTTAAAACCACTAAATAGTATAATTTTTCACTATAAATTATTTTGATTAAAAAAGTTGTTTTTAAGTATTTTTCACTATTCATAAAAATTTAAAAGTTCCCAGAAAAATACCAAAAATTCAACATAGGCTAATTTCAATATTCCGAATCCAAAAATGAAGTCCATTTTGATAAATAAAATTTATAAAATTTCAAAAAGTAGGTATTACTATTCAAAACAGCTAGTTTAACTAGTTGTGGTGTGTGTTAGAGCTCGAGGTTGCGTACAACACACGCTATTGCATTATTCGAAGGGAAACGTACAGTGGAAGCTTGGGGTGTTACATTCTCCCCTCCTTCAAATAATTGCGTCCTCGCAATTTCTAGGGTATTACTGCATAAAAAGACTCAGGTGGTTTTTCATCATAAATTCCTCAGGTTCCCACGTTGCCTCTTCCATTTTATGATTTCTCCACAAAACCTTCACCAGACGAGTCGTCCGGTTTCTCAACACCTGCTCCCTCACATCAAGAATCCTGACGGGCTCTTCACAATAGGAAAGATTGGGTTCCAGTTCTAATTCCTCATAGGTGAGTACATGTGTTGGGTCAGGCATGTATTTCCTCAACAGAGATACGTGGAACACATTGTGAACTTTAGAGAGACTTGGCGGCATTGCCAATCGGTAAGCTACAGCCCCAATTCGTTCTAGAATTTCGAAAGGTCCGATGTAACTGGGACTCAATTTACCTTTCTTACCAAAACGTATGACTCCCATCCATGGACATACCTTCAGGAAAACATGATCACTGACTTGAAATTTCAAATCCTTCCTTCGATTATCGGCATAGCTCTTCTGCCTACTTTGATCTGCTTTGATGTGATTTTGGATTACTTTCACCTTTTCCACCGTTTCTCCACCAGTTCTGGGCCTACAAGTTTTCTTTCACCAACGTCATCCCAACAGGTTGGTGTACGACATCTCTTTCCGTATAACGCTTCATATGGTGACATCTGAATACTCGAATGGAATCTATTATTATAGGAAAATTCTACCAGTGGTAAATATTGATCCCACATACCCTAAAAGTCAAGAGAGCATGATCTCAACATGTCTTCTAAGGTTTTAATAGTCCGTTCTGATTGTCCATCTGTTTGAGGGTGATAGGCAGTGCTCAAACGAAGTTCAGTATCCAAGGCCTTTTGAAGACTTTTCCAGAATCTTGAAGTAAAACGAGGATCACGATCAGAAACAATCGATAACGGTACTCCATGAAGTCTTACAACTTCATTAATATATAGTCTTGCTAGACGTTCAAGTGGTAGATCCTCCCGTATAGCCAAAAAATGTGCTGACTTAGTAAGTCGATCAACAATGACCCATATTGCATCATTCCTTCTAGGAGTCTTTGGTAGTCCCATGACAAAGTCCATCGTAATATTATCCCATTTCCACTCAGGTCTGGGAAGAGGTTGCAATACTCCACCAGGATGTTGCCTTCCAGCTTTCACTTGTTGAAAAACCATACACCTCGACACAAAATCAGCAATCTCCCTCTTCATATTGTCCCACCAAAAATGTTCCTTCAAATCTCTATACATTTTGGTGCTCCCAGGGTGTTTAGAGAAGTTGGAACTATGAGCATCATCCAGCAATTCCCTTTTTAGATCAGGTATATCGGGAACACAAAGTCTCTTCCCGAATTTCAAAATTCCATCCTTATACACAAAGTCCCTCAATCTTCCATCATTCACACCATTAATCTTCTTCTGAAATTCTTCATCATTGGTCTAAGAACTCTTAATCTTTTCTAGTAATGATGGTTTGGCAACCATTTGAAAAAGAATTGATGTTTCACCTTCCCTAGTTATTCCCATGTCCATCTTCACTAGATCCAAGAAAATTGGATCCCTTTCAATTCTCATCACATTCAAAACTCGATGGTCTTTTCTACTCAAAGCATCTGCCACCTTGTTTTCCTTCCCCGGGTGGTAATGTATCGTGCAATCATAATCCTTGAGTAGTTCAGGCCATCGCCTTTGCCTCATGTTGAGTTCTTTTTGTGTGAAAATATACTTCAAACTCTTGTGATCAGTATAAATCTCACATTTTTCACCATAGAGGTAGTGTCTCCATATCATTAAAGCAAAGATCACAGCTGCTAACTCAAGATCATGAGTAGGATAGTTTTGCTCATGAATTTTTAGCTGTCGTGATGCATAGGCAATGACCTTATCATTCTGCATAAGGACACAACCGAGTCCTTTCTTCGATGCATCACTATAAATAACAAACCCATCATTCCCCGATGGTAGAGTCAATATAGGGGCATTGACTAATCTTCTCTTTAGTTCTTCAAAACATTCTTCACACTCTTTTGTCCAGAAAAATTTAATCCCTTTACGTGTGAGCTTTGTCAATGGGTTAGCCAATCTGGAAAAATTATGGACGAAACGTCGATAATAACCTGCTAAACCAATAAAACTGCGTACCTCAGTTATACTTGTCGGTGCTGGCCATTCTTGGATTGCTTTGGTTTTAGAAGGATCAACGGAAATTCCATCCTTAGAGACAATATGGCCAAGAAAAGAAATCTCATGAAGCCAGAATTCACACTTGCTAAATTTCCCATATAATTCATGTCTTCTAAGAGTCTTCAGGATAATGCGTAAGTGATTTTCATGATCTTAGTGGCTTTTTGAGTATACCAAGATATCATCAATAAATACCACTACAAAGTCATCAAGATATTCCTTGAAAACTCTATTCATTAGATCCATGAAAATAGAGGGTGCATTAGTCAATCCAAAATGCATTACTGTAAACTCGTAATGCCCATACCTTGTTCGAAATGCTGTCTTTGGAACGTCTTCCTTCTTCACACACAACTGATGGTATCCAGACCGAAGGTCAATCTTTGAAAAGTATTGAGCTCCATGTAGTTGGTCAAACAAATCATCAATGCGCGGTAGGGGACACTTATTCTTTATTGTTATAGCATTGATCTCCCTATAATCAATGCACAACCTCATAGATCCATCTTTCTTCTTAACAAAAAGAACAGGGGCTCCCCAAGGAGAAACACTAGGGTGAATAAATCCCTTATTACTCAATTCCTCTAGTTGTTTCTTTAGTTCAACTAATTCCACAGTGGCCATTCTATAAGGGGTCTTCGATATGGGCCTTGATCCAGGAATTAAATCAATGGAAAACTCAACTTCTCGTTCTGGAGGATGTCCAGGTAAATCTTCCGGAAACGCATCAATATATTCTCTCACAATAGGTACATCCTCTATTTGAATATTCCTTTCCTCATCCTCAGTAATTTCCTTCTCTTCCTCCCCAATAATTGAATTTAGTTGAGCTACTGGGGGTGGATCTAGATAAGAATTATGTGGCGACGATTCTGCTCTAAAGATAAGGTGTTCCTTATCATCATCATCAAGAATCGTAACCTCTTTCCTATTACAATAAATTTTTGCATCATGGTCCGAAATCCAATCCATACCAAGGATTATATCAAATTCAATCATGGGTATGACGATGAGATCAGCAAGTAAAGAACATTTAGGTGCTCTAATGTGAACTAATCGACAAAACTTTGTTGCAACATTACTTCCCTTAGGGGTTTTGACCGACAACTCCCTTGTTAAATCAAATTGGAAATATCTAATTTTCTTAGTAAACTGGGAATATATGAAACAATGCGATGATCCAGAATCAAATAACGCATTTTCTAAACTTGAGGAAACCATTAAATTACCTGCCACCATGTCTTTCGGAGCTTCCACCTCAGCAGTAGTGATAGCATAAGCCTGGCCTTGATCCCTTGGCCTCTTCTGAGGTAAGTTCCCCTGACGCTTAGGACATTCATTTTCATAATGTCCCTTCTCTCTACAATTATAACATTCCACGTTGACAGCCACTTTCTTTCCCTTGCATTCATGAGCTTGGTGGCCTTTTTTCACTACACATGTAACATACTCCTTTTCCTTTTAGACAGTCACCAGGGTGCTTCCTACCACAATTATCACATGGTGGAAATTCATTTCTACCCTTCTTCCCTGTTTCCTTATTTCCTTTCCCAGTGTTTTCAGTGGATCTCTTCTTATATTGCTTTGATTTAAAGTCATAAGACTTAGAGAATTCCTTTTCCGTCTTGATAGCGCACGAGACAATACCTTCTTATGAAGAGAAGGTTTGTGATACTAAAGCTCGGCGGAGAAATGGTTTCAACCCATCAATGAAACGATCAGTCTTACTTCTTGGGTTACGTATGTAATCTGCAGCATACCTTGCTAACCTTGTAAAGTTATCCTCATAATTTGCGACATTGTCATCCTCCTTCTGCCTCAGACTCAGAAATTGCCTTTCCATATCCGCTCGATGGTCTCGAGGAAAGTATTTTTCTAAGAACAGCTCTTTGAACTCCTACCATTCCATGTTTGTTAATTCATCATCTTCCTTTGTGTTTTGAATTAGTGACCACCATTGATCGGCATCTCCAGTGAGGCGGTAAACTCCCATGACAACATTCTCCCTTTCACTACTCCCCAAGGCATGGAATATTTTCTCTAAGGAATTTATCCATTGTTCAGCTACTATAGGATTTGTACTCCCATTGAAGGTTGGCGGTTGTTGCCTCATGAAACGGTCTAGAATTGATCCTCCATGTTGCGGATCAGGGTGCTCCATACGAGTAAGGTTGTTATTCATAACCTGCGTGAGTTGTCACAGTACGGTGAGAAGCTGATCAGCACCAGTTGTATCACTAGCTCCACCATAATTATCCTGAGCAGGAGGGAAATCCCTACACAGAGTGCGTGCATTGATACGGTTTCCATTCCTTTCACTAGGCGCCATTTCTAAATAATGGCATAAACTAGATTAGTTCATGAATCAAAATACATAATTCCATACTTGTAAAACACTTAACATAAATTGAACTAATTATAAATATAATCCATAATTATAAAAATGTTTTCTTTGAGGAAGTATATACTCGTAACCCTTTATAGTGGTTTGTAAAGAAAATGGGAATTATCCAAAGCATATCCCCCGGGAGTGTCGTAACCAAGAGTGCAGCAAGGCCCGTTGTCGTGCACCAGTTCCCGTTCGAGTCTAGCTCAAAGCGGTGTTTTCGGGTTTTACCCCTAGGTACATCTGTGCCAGAGCCGCCTCTACCTGCTCGTATCTAGATAGGGATGCATTGCTCGGAAAACTTACAACATCTCTACAATACCAAAATTCTAGGAAGTTCTTCTATACTAATCCTCAAAGTCTATATTCGGGCTATGTGCTCTAATCAGAGTTTATCTAAATCTAGCTTCCAAGGTTAGTACTAAACTGCCTCTGATACCAACTGTAATGCCCCGACCCCAGCTACCCAGAGTCGGTGCATTACTTCGTAACATTGGCATGATCACAAAAGATCAAGTCTCGAAAGACCGATTAGTTTAGTAGCCTTGGAAACACTAGATACATTCATAAGTCTTTCATTACATCAAAAAGTAAACAAACTACAATAACATGGTCTTCATAGTACACACTCATATCCTCACTGACTATTCTTGAAAGTTAGTCATAATACAGTTCTTCACATCCTGGAAAATATTAAAACAATGAAAGGGGTGAGCTCAGATGCTCAGTAAGGATAACAATATTTCGGAAGCTTTTATAAGAAAACATAAGCATTTTAGGCAATGTATAACTAAAAAAAAGCCTTATTGAACTTGAACTTCAGCATAATATGGCAAAAGTAAAATAAAACAATGTCATTACTTACTCACATGGATATTCTACTAGACGAATAATCACATGAAATATCAATAACCACTTTGATAATGAGGGAATGTATAATGCCAGACATTCTGAAACATTTTGTCAAGGCCTCGGCCAAGATGTCTAAAATGATTAAGGCCTCGGCCAAAACCATAAATCAAATTGGGAAAGGGCCTCGGCCAATTCCACGTCTAATTGTCTCATGAGACCTACCGATGCATCGAGGAGCTATAGCGGGCTCCACCCGTCACATATTAAGTCCAATACATTCCTCATATGAATAGGTTTAAACATAACATAAATATTCGTATCAAAACTAGCATACGAAATGTCAACAATTTCTCCATAAACTATGGATGGTATAAAATAACACATCCACAGTCAAATATTTCACAAAATGTTCAATGGAAGTTTTGTATCATAAATCAATTTCAATTAAACATAAAACCCATCAAAGGATATTGACATGGATGAAATCAAAGCTATTTGAGAGAAATATCTCTCCTTTTTTATATCATTTAAAAGTACCATAATTATAAAATAATACATTTACTTTGAAAATATTCTTATAATCTTGTTAGGGAAGCTTCGACGAAGTTATAATGGCGGAAAATAGCCGCACCCGCCGTATAAGTAAAAAAAACATTCTTACCTTAAATTTGTCAAAAAGGTCAAAAAGTACATTGTTTGGAAAACGACGGTAAGATTCATTTCAAAAACGTATAAGGGTATAAATGACTTTAACCCATTTTCCATTTAATAGTAAAAATGTTTTGAAATACATTTTTAAGAAACATGGATGTGGATGATAACGAGGTCCCAGTAGATAATTATGTATAAACAACCTTGGATAATGAAGAGGTTGTGAAGTAAACCCTTACCTTGTACTTTTCCTTGGTTGGGGTAGGTTAACCTCCTGTATAATGGTGAAATAATTTTTATTAAATTATACACGAATCATATACATTCATATGATATCATATATGATCTTTTAACATTGCTTTGTTAACAATATCTTAGATTTATCGTTGTTTCAGGTGTTAACTTAATCGTTTTCTTTTATATGTTTTGTTACGTAAGTCGTGTTTTTCATGGATAGGTTGTATCTTATTCATATCCAGAATGATAACATGTCCTTAGACATTATTTTTAAATCATCAAATGATAATTATACTTGAATGGATACGACGAAGAATGAATCTCATCGCATTCGTGGAGACGGTAGTCCGTACGTACACACGAGCGACAATATCATTATTTTGATATTAAAATAATATATAATTGGATAGTATATCATATATACAGAATCATTATCAAGTTATATTTATTATTTACATGAATTACATATCATTATTATACCCATCTAAATAATAATATATTGAATAACAATTACACCACGACGTGGAGACGGTAAGCCGTACGTACACACGTATGGTGACATGTCATTCAAATGATGGGTAGAATACTGAATATGGTTGTTCCATATTTATAATAACATCACAGTATATAGAAGATACTGGAGTTATAATTTTATAATTGAAATAATAAACAAAGAGGGAGTGGAAGAAGAAAGAAACTTGAAAGAGGGTGATGAAAATGTTACCTCTTCTTCGGGTTCTTCCTTTTGATTTGATCAAAAGGACTCCTTAGGATGGATTTATGACTAAAGTAAAGCTTCTAGGATAAAGGGAGAGAAGTTGGGAGAGTATTTGGGCAGAGGTGGGCCGATCCAAAAGGCTTGGAAGTGTGAATAAGGTGGTAGAGGTGGGGGCCTTTTATAAGAGGAGAGGAGGGGCACTTTTGGAAAGATTGAAATGTTACATTATTACACAATGCTTTTCGGATTCTAAAGGTCCCACACTTATATAATTCGTGGATAAGGTGATAAGGGTTCTAAATCTCTTCATCCAATAGGCTTTGGACAAGTGTAAGCCTTTGATTTTTCATTATCTTCTCATTTTATTTAAATCGTTAAATAATGAGTTCATCGGTGCATCATAATGATGTCATAAATAATTTAATTTATTTAATGTCTAAAAATTATAAAAAAAATACTATGATTTAGGAAATCTTTTTATCTTTCGAATGAATATTTATAATCAAAATTTGGACTTGTGTAACCCCACTTAAAAATTGTTTTAGTAAAACAACTCATGTTTGTGTCAATTTAATATTAACATTAAATAAATATATATTAATGTCATTTTCCAACTAAAGTGGCTCCATGGGGTCCCCAAGTTGACCCATGGGTTGTCTTGGTCGGCCATGACTCATCCAATAGGAGTAGGACAAGTTTCATGCTCATCTCATATTATTAAAACATTATTTTTACCTTAAACTACACTAATTACCTCTATTCGCGATTAAAAACTTAAAAGTTACTATTCACCAAAAAATTATTTTAATCTCATTGAACCACATTTTACTTCTTAATAACAACCATGTATGTTGGATTTTTGAAAATCAAATCACAGAAGTGGTAATATTTCATTTTACCGAAAAATCAGTTTTTAACAACCACTTAGTGGTTTCAGTATTCATCAAAAATTGAAGTTTTTCAGAATAAGGCCAAAATTTCACCCTAAGCTATAATTGATATTCCGAATTCAAAAATGATGTCTATTTTACAAAATTCCAAACATATAAGTTGGATTAATTAATTTTATAATTAATTCCCACTGTTACAAAAAATGGCGTGTTTCTAAGAAACAATTTATATCAAAAGATCGGAAATTGTTTATGTTCGATTTCAATGTTAAATAAATTCCAATGACCACCATTGGATAAAATGGTAAAAATATATTCTAATTATACTTTAAAACCACTAAATAGTATAATTTTTCACTATAAATTATTTTTATTAAAAAAGTTGTTTTTAAGTATTTTTCACTATTCATAAAAATTTAGAAGTTCCCAGAAAAATACCAAAAATTCAACATAGGCTAATTTCAATATTCCGAATCCGAAAATGAAGTCCATTTTGATAAATAAAATTTATAAAATTTCAAAAAGTAGGTATTACTATTCACAACGGCTAGTTTAATTAGTTGTGGTGTGTGTTAGAGCTCGAGGTTGCGTACAACACACGCTATTGCATTATTCGAAGGGAAACGTACAGTGGAAGCTTGGGGTGTTACATATTTGGGATATGAAAAATTATTTTCTTATCCCAAAAATTACTATGGCATATAAATTGAAAGTGTCTATCCATGAACAAAATTACATCAAAATCATTGAAAGGGAGAGAAATATTTTGTTTAGGAATAATATTCCCCCACACTTTAACAAAAATAGAGTTTTTGACTGGGTATTCAATCATGATAACACTAAGTGTAATGACCTATAATTCAATTTATAATCCTTAGAGTTTTTAATTGATTCACTTAGAGAAAGTTTAGATATAAAGGAATGGGTAAATCTAGAATCAAATAAAACATTTTCTTTTCTTGAGTAGATGTTAAGTGTAAATTTACATCACATCATTTTAATGACACACTTTTTAAATTTTGATTGCATAGGCTCCATATTTATCACTACACTTTATAGGTTATAGTTATTAATTATTTTCATTATCGATTGGTTTGGTTTACTAGTTGTCTTAATATCAATAAAACCTTGAATTTATCCATTGGAGTGTGGGTGGTTAATTAGTTTTATCGTTTATTTCTTTCTTTATATACATTTGACATTAAAGTGATTGAATTATTTGTCTTCTTCATAAAAATCATTTACCTATTACATTTAGTCAATTTTCTGATTCTAGAAATGTAATATGATGAATCTTATTTCCTCTACCACTCTTATAATTTATGTTTCTATAAAACATTATTTTCCTCTTATTATCCACAAAAACATAATGATAAAGGGGTTCATAAATCGTCCTATCTACCTTGGGAGCATATTAATTGGTTTTCCATTTTTACTAATGCTACATATGGTTAATAGTCCTATTTTTAATCAACTAATATAATCATGAAATCTTATTTAATGGTAAATAATAAAACAATAAGAATACCTTTAAATACTAATGAAGTTGTCTTCCTAGGAACCCCTGGATTAATCATCCTTTTGTTTCATCTTATGTAATTTTATATCTATTATAGTAAAAAGAGTTTAGTGAAAATATTTCTCAGAATATATCTTCTTAAACTCCTATCATTTAATAGATTTGATTACATCCACTTTATTTGGGTTTTTTGAGATATTTCACTATTTACCTATTTCTCCTAGTGAAGGATACACAACTAACAAAAATATTGTAGGCTATTCTATCAAAAGAAGAAAATATATATATTTCATTATATTGATTAATTATACAATAATTAGTGGATTTGGAGATCCATTAATGGAGTGTTAGTGATTCCACATAAATTAATTAATATAGTGTTGTTACTACATTTTAATTTTTGGATTTCATCAAGGTTTGTTATTATTCATTACAAAATATTGCATTTCAATGTGTGTTTACAATCCATGTCCCATAAAAATTGAATTCTAATTAAGAGAATCGCAACATTTTCTATAAAAAACACTATTAACATAATTTCTCCTAATTTTATCCATTGGTCGAAATGAAAATGGTTATCGTGAGTATAAAGTAATAATAAAAAGGGTAACCATTCTTATCCTATGGAAAATCAATAATGAAATTTTAATTTAAACCTGTCACATTTTAGGATATTTCAAAATAATGTTTTTATTTAGTACCATTTTTTTATTCTATAATATTATTATTTGTAACCTTATTCTAACAAATAATTAAACCACCCTCTCATACCAACCTATATTTCTATGTCTTGTACTTGTGGTTCTAATAAAAAAACACCAACCTTAATAAAATCTATTGCAACCAACCTCAACATTAAATCAAATTTAATCAATTTAAATGAATTTTTATTATATATAATAATAAATTACACACTAAAAACCTATAGGTTTAATGAATTTTGATATTATATACATAAAAACTTATTTTACAGCACTATAAAAATATATCCATAGTCGCACCACACTCTACTCTCTTCTAGACATATCATACCTTATATTTTTCTTCATAACTAGTCGAATGAAAACATAATAAAGGGGTGAGTTTAGTTCATATTAAGGGTAAAAATATGGGATAAAAATGTAAGATTATGAGTGAGTATAATATGGATATGTTATCATGAGAAAAAATCCTATTAAATAACATGAAAATTTGGAAATCATATCAAGTATAACATAGATATTAAATCATATTCCATGATATAAGGAATTATTAATAAAACTTTTTTTGTTGGAGTGTGGAATAATTTATTAATAATATGTGAACATGATTTATAACACAAGAGTATTGTGTTTATATGGGCATATAACATGTGTTAAGTCCAACCACTAAGACTTTTCCCACACAATGGTCTAGGATAACCACAAACATGTAATATAGTAGGCTTGGGTTAACCATTAATATACCATTTTGGTCTTGATATCCACACTTATGTATAATTTTGGTTTTTTTATGACCAACAATGTACATATTTTGGATGGGGTTCACCACCCATAGAATAATTTAGGATTGGTCTCACCACTGATGTACTCTTTTGGGATTAAGATCACAACCCATATAACATTGTGAATTTGAACTATCCACTAGTTTATCCTTTTGATCTCATAATATATAAAAACATACCTAGTTCATTAGTGGGATATATCAGTCCCCAAAATAATATAGTGATAAACCATACATTAGTGTCCCATTTGAACAAGAAAAAATTTACATTGAATTATTAAACAATGAAAATAAATATATTTCATTAATACATCTTTAATATATTATCACAATCCGTCATATGAATGAAGGTGGATGAGATCATTTGATGATATACCTAGTTATGATTTATAAATTTTAAATTATGTTGACAAGATGAAAAACACTTTTATATATGAATTTGAATCTTTCTTTGAAAAATAAGAATAAATAACTTTTACTTCTAAAAAATTATATTTAAAAAGATTAAAAAACAAATGGTAATATAATTTTTTTAGAAAACCCATTAATATTTTGAGGGGATTATTTTTAAAAGATAACTAATTGAGATTATGGGAATATTTATTTTTATGAATAACCAGTAAAAAATATTTATTTCACATATTTTTAGAGAAGGATAGTGTTTGGAAAAAATAACCATACAAAAAAAACTAAAAAACATTCATTAATACTTTCATGTTCATTGAAGAATACATTAATAAATTATATAGTTAGATATGAGCTATCCATAAAATAAGGTAATCAATATGTACATGGAGGTTAAATACTCTAGATAAAAAATTATATCCAATGTTGGCTTCATTTACAAACATATTTCAGTCGAATTATGAATCAATGTGAGAAAACGATTTAATAATACTTTTAAACCCCATTAATAATAGAATATTTGTTAATATATATTATTATATAGATTATAAAACAAAAAATTAATCATGTTGTATATTTAAACATAAAAAATATTGATTTCAAATATTGATTTTAAAATAGACAGTCTCCTTTACTCATGACTCCCATGAAAGTGATTTAACCATCTATATAAGAAACATGAAAATCTAAATAACTTATCTAAAAACCTTATTCATAGCTATTATAATTGATACACATATTTTATATTAGTTATTACCTATATGTTAATTAGTTATTTATTAGTTCATCATCAAATATCTATAATTTTTATTATTTCATATGAGTTTCATAACATCAAATGTGTTACTCATTGTTTGATACAATATACATCATTCCTATATTTTTCAAAGAATTGGAATCATTTGGTTTCAAATATTTATATTTTACAATGTTCACATCACTGATTGTGTGGGTATGGTTCACAATAAGAGAATCAATGAAGTACATGTTTAGTTAATTTATAGATAATAAGTTACTTATAAAATTGATCATTTATTTTTGTGTCATAGTTTTAAAACTATAGAAAAAACATAAATTAATATATAATATCATATATAACCCATATTAATGTTTTGATCCTCATTCACATTTCCAAAGGTGATTATATTATAACATCATTTATATAGTTTTTGAAACATCCCAAATTTGAATATTATAGAATAACGAATGAGTAAGGGTGTAAAATATATAATAGTAATATCATTTCCTAAAAAGGATTATAGAATTAATATAATATCAATAAAATAGAGAATGAAATTTAAAAATTATGTGAAGAAGATGGAAATTTGAAAATTCAGGGAGGAAGTAGGTGTATAATTTTAATAATTCTCTAGTTCTCACCAAGGTTTTTTTTCAAATTGAAGGATTTAGGCATCATTCATGAAACCAAAATTAACCAAATTTCTATGAAGAACTTTGGAGATGAAACATGTGTAGGGATTCAAGATATAAGAGAATAGTATGATTGTTTTGTCATGTGTAGGAGAGGTATTGTGTATAGTTGTGTTTCAAGTGGAATTTCCAAAAATTTTAATTCCATAATTTTGATGAAGCCAACCTGGATACCCTCTCAATACTAGTACGTGATCCAAACTTCTACATACCTGATGTTCATTTGTGATCCAAATGGGTTTGCTTCTATCACACGGGCATCAATAACAAAATGAGGGAATGATATTTCCTAACTTAAATAAGAAATCATAATATATACACATATATATAAATTAAGAGTGGAAGAAAACATTAATATATATGTAAAAAAAATAGAGAACAATGGATGTGATAAAACAGAATCTGTAGAAAAAAAATATAAGAGAGAAGAAAAATTGTAAAGGATGAAAAATCTTAATAAACTAATCAAAGAGTCTCAATGTGATGGCATGTGAAACCTTCCAAAATCTCACCATAAGTTTCCCAAATAAATATAACATAAAACCTTCTTACATCACTATGGAACCTTACCTTTACTGGAATTGAAAGACATACAAAGTTTTATGCACTACTAAAGGGGTGTGTAGGGTTTGAGATAACATGCTCAATAGGATATCACATAGGAGTTTCACAAAATGTCTCCATAAAATATCAAAATAAATCTCACATTTAATGAAAATAGTGCTTGATATTAAATTTACCATTTTCTAAATAAAAAACATGCAAAAACATTTAATTTTACATTTTCCCACATTTCTAGATAAATTCAGGAAGAACATTTTCAAATAATTTTATATAAATATTTCAATTAATATATATCAAATAAAAAAATTCTTGTATCACATATCATATCATATCCATGGAAGAACAAAAAAATATTACAATCTAAAATAACCTAAATCAAACAACTAACTAGTAATATAATTCTAAGGATAACACTAGGTTAGGATAACTAGGGCACTCATATGAAAAGCAGAGATAACTGTGAATTCCTCAAGCCCCGATCCATGTGAAATGAATCTAGTAAGTAAAGGAACACTTCATAAAGTGTACCACCCAATAGGTATCTAAAGTCCCTAGAATAAAATGACTAAGGAGAAAAAGGAATGAAACATGAGAACCCCCCCCCCCCCAAAGAGTATAAACAAATGAGGCATATTTCCACACCTTCCACCTAAGTACCCAAGGCATCTCATGGGATCAATTTTCCAAACCATTAAATAAAAACATGTTTTGAAAACCTTTTCAAACATCTATTTCATAATGGTTTTAAAACACCTTTTCATTTTACAAAACAAGGTGAAAACCATCTTTTATAAAAAAACCCACTTCAACACAGACAAATCAATCATGCCAATTCATGTATAAATCAATTTATAAAATCAAAAGAAATGAAGTTCATCCAACACAATATAGATATGGATCCACAAAACTGAAAACTCATATCTTACATTGACATTCCTACACATGTCATTTATTTCTCATAGGATGAGGTCAGAGTATAATTTCATTTTCTCCCAAAATATACCTTCTACAATGATGCAGTAGAGTATTAGTGCAGTATCAATCCAATGAGAAAACATTTTTTGAAAAGAAACCAGTGGATTTGAACCCTTTAAATAAGATTCCTAACGAATTTGGTTGAGTTTTAGATTTAAATAATGCTATGGAGTTTGGTTTAGGGTTCATAAAGAAGAAAGGTATCAAGATCAATTTAATGGTTGAGACAAAAAGGGTAATCTTGATCTTATCTTGGAATAGTACTAGGGCTTAGGTTGTGAAGTAGTACATAGAGCACTAGTTGATTATATTCAAATTAACTCGACCTATCTTAGATGAAACTATTACATGGTTTTAATATAGATAAAAACAAACATGCATTAATTTTATATTATACATAAAAAAGTGTTTTATGATAATAATCAAACCCTACCTGACTCTAATCAGGTCCGATTCATTAAATTATGATTCCCATGGTTAGGGTATCCTAAAATAAGTAAATAAAAAAATTTATATAACTTGATTACTATCCATAGGGTAACCTGGTTATGATTTAGAGATTCGGTAACTTTATAACACACCAACTCTCAACCCTTACCATAATAATATTAAAGAAATAATTGCTCAATTTTTCATCGAAATAATGAAAAAGAATGTTGAATTCTACAATAGAGGGTTGAAGAATAATTTAGTTTGAAATAATAACAATTAATAATCCAATAAAACACATACTTGATTTAATAAATAACCAATAAGGTATGGAAAAACCACTATCAGGTGGAAATGGAAAAAAATACAGACATCAAAAAGTATAAACAGAGATTAATGAAGTGAAGAATGCTTGTAGATCAATCAATTGCACTTGTATTTAGTCAAAATGGTAAAAGTAATTGTATGATGTTATGGTATAATGGAAATAATGGGAGATAAGAGAGAAAAATGATAGAAAATTATTCTCTAGAAAATGTTATGTGTTGTTGTGCATTCTCTAGAAAACAAATAGTTGGGAAATTACATGACATATAAACACCTCATGTCATGTAATCTCAATCCAATGTTTTCTCTGCCTATTTTAGATCTGGTTGCTATCTCATCGCATATCATCATGATTTAGATATTTTACACATCTCATAATGTGTAATGGGAATTCACGAAATTCTTCTTCTTTTGATTTAACTTTTAAGTGGGAAGTTGTCTACAAATATACCTTAAGTTCATTTTATATTCATTTTTTCTAATCTTTTCAGGACTTGTTAAATCCTCAAGACATTCTTCAAAACTTTATGAATGTTATGAATGATTCTTACATGTTTTTTAAGTGATTCATGATGTGTAATGTCCACTTTTATCTAGTTCTTGGAAAAATTTTCTTTAGAATATTGGATACCAATTCTCTTCAAAAAAATACTCCATATACCCAATTAATTATCAAATAAAATATTAATAATATTTAATTAAATGAATCTAAAAGGTATATACAAATTTATCTTATCAAATTCCACCATAATTGAATGATTTTTTATCCTTAATCAAAAATCATCCCAACATGAATTCTAAAAGAAACAATATTTAAAAAAAAACATGCATTACAACTATAAAAATTAAAATAAGTGTAAGTAGAAAATGTTAGTACTGCAAAATCAATCCTATAGAGAAAAACAGACTTTTTTTATAGTTTAGTTCATTATTTAGATTCTTAATCCTTTAATTAAAATATCATAACCATTTCTTAAATTCTATATTTATCTTTCAATTTTCCTCAAATTGAATTTTCTCTCATCGCTCTGGGTAAAATGTAAGAAGATTTTTTCTCATACCCTAAATACATTTTCATAACCATAGGCTATCATTGGTTCTATTATCTCAACTTCTTATTGAAAAATAGAAAACTAATCATGAGGGATTTATAAGAAAGGTGAAAATGACTTTGAGGTAGAGGGAAGGTGGATGAAGAGTAACAATAAGGGTAAAAAAGTGGGTATGATTTAAATTATAATGCACAATAAATTGTAATACTGTAATTTAATGGATACTTAAAGATAAGGTAGTGTGTATTCTCTAATAAGATAAAAATGGTTCCATGAGTGTATCAAGTATATATCAAAATATTAACATATTCCTTTATTTGTTTATCTTTTTTTTGAAAATAATGGTTAGGATATATCTCATGTACATGCCCAAACCACATATGAATCTTTAGGGGATTCATCAGTTTAGAAATAGTGATTTTCGACCTTCTTGATTAACAATTAGAAATAATTCTTTTTTTATTTTTTTTATTTTTTCAAAGGAAAAATTTAGCTTAAACAATGTAAAAAATAAAACATAGATCACAAAAAAAATCATTCAAGAAATTTACAAAAATACATCACCTTGGTCAATTCATCATGTTTCCATTGGATAAATATTCCCCCACACTTATTCAAAGGATAGTCATGCATAATATCAAGAGTATGGGAGGAAGGGATAATCAGCTTGAAATAGATTTATCCTAAAATGGGCATTCATATCCACTATGGGATAAATGAAAGATAAAATTAAATAAGGACTCAGGAAAAATTATCTCTATAATAATTTCATCAATCATATTAAATTCTAATTGGTTCATTCATAGCGTCAATAATAACAAAATTCATTTCCTAATGGTTTATATTCACCATGTTCCTATCAAGAAATATGCTGAGAAAATAATATGAAATTGTGGGCTCAGAATCCCCTCAGGAATAAGAATATACAAAAAATGGAAATCATCCAGGGTATAACATCTAATGAAAAGTCAAAAAAATTTATATAAATTTTGAATTTTAATAAAATTACTAAACTCAGTAATCATGAAAAAACAAAAAATAGGAGAAAACATGGATTTCAATAATTTCCAACATAAATTAGTCTTTTTTTAATCGTTATAATGATTTTTGAGGATTAAATCGTGATGTTAATGAAAAATTTCTCTTAGATAGATAAAAATAAGCAATAATCCAAATGTATCAACAATAAATCTCAATAAATACTTCCCCTCACTTTAAAATAGATCATTTCAACACTAGATTAAAATTCATCATTGGAGAGATATCAATGATATATCATAGCTAAAAGAAATTAAAAATGTAATACGAATATTGGGAATAGAGAGCTCATTGTATTAGTTTCATTACGTGGGGAAATTAATGGATGTTAATTAAAAAAATTTACTACCTATATAAGTTGTTATAAATAGGAATCATACACTAGATAAAACATTAGTTCGTTGGATGTAAACTTTTTGGAAGAAGTAATATGTGGAGGTGCACACAATGAATAAAAATGATAAATTTCATAGATACGTGTAGATATGTGGGTAAAATGAGGTTCAAAGTGAACTCTATGATAAAAAATTATTGTAAAATAAGAATTAACAAATTTTAAAGTACAAGAATAAAAATGAAGAAACTAAATGAAGTATGGGTTGTCCCCCATACTGTGCTAACATGGGCATCATCAGCAATATGTAAGGATATAAGTATCAGGGAGTGTCATCCAGCTTCTTATAATTCCTCTACCACCTCCATGAATTGGTGTACATGTCATCGAGACCATAGTGATTTGTGGTGGGATTAATCACCACCGATGGGTACCAATAATTTGACATGTTTAATAATAAATTAATATGTTATTGTCTTGGTGTGGATATCAACTAAGAATGAATCTCTAGTGAATGCACCCCAATATGGCACTTGAAATTAGCCATATGCTAATTCATTTATCGTATGAGAGAATATGGTGATAGAACAGAAGCATAAATAACCATTGAAGAGGTAGAAGAGCTAGACATGACTAATGTAATACAGTAATGAAATAATAAATAATATAAGAAATATTAAATAATAATCAATATCCCATGAATATAATAAGATCAATGATTCCTCAAGGAAATGTAATATAGACATTATATAATATTATCACCAAAATATAGTACAAAAAGGGTGAGGGTACTAAGATTTACTAAGAGTAATAAATTTTTTTCTTCTCATCAACAGTCCCCTTCTGAATAGAGTGTTCCAACAACTATCCCACATGATCAATATCAGAAATGGAAGAAGGAATTGGAAGATCAATCATTGTAAAGGGTTTCGTTGTGATGGTTGCTATCTTAGTGGCTAGTCATAGTCCAATCCTATGTGTGGTTGTTTATCTAGTATAAAGACCGATGAAAGGTACATCAGAAGATGATGGTAGGGGTGTTCCCTTTCCTCGTTAGTCCTACTCTGCCAAAAACTGATGCTAGGGAGAAAATTCTGTCAGCTCGGATGGCAGATCATTGGGGGTGGTTTTTGGTGATAGAATGGTGGAGGATGAAAGACTTGAAGTAGGTATAGATTGAGTAGCATCAGGGGCTAGTGTAGAGCTAGAGATGTTAAATGTGTTTGGGAAAGTGATAGTGATTCCCAAGTGATGGAATATGTGATGCAAGTTCACCACTATAAACTAGTGCGAAATATAGAGGTTAGCATGGAAGGGTGGGTTGGGAGATGGGGTGGGTACTGTAGAGGTTTCCAGGGGTGTGAAATGGGTTTTAGTGGGGTACCAAATGGGATCATGCATTGTTGTAGTGGAGTTTTTATGGGTGGTGTCCAGATCATTGGTATAGGATCAGGTTCTTAGTTGAAATCATAGTCTCAGGGCACCTCATAAGAACTCTCAATGCATCCTAGTGCCCATCAATATATGTTATAATCCTTCTTTAGCAGATTTACTTTTAATGTATAAGGAATATGGTTAACTCCATTGGTCTGAGATATGTTAGTGTAGTGGAATCATCGAAAATATAGAGATGTTGGGTTAGATGAGTGATGAAGGACTCATCAATCAGTGTACCTCGTGTTCACCACGCGTGGTCCAAGAACTAAATTGTAAACAGAGATCCATGTTGATGGAAGGTCCACCCATGGAAGAAGTGATGATGAGGATGTCTAACTATATGAAGATTCCCTGAGCCTCAGTATGAGGAAAACAAGAATGATGCAATTCCCAAATAAGAATCTGGAGTGTGCTACCAATCAAAAATGTAGATTTCATAATATGAGGACCATGTATGCTATGAGGGTTATGGTAAATCATCCACTAGATTCCAGTGGAATCTAAATTCCCCATATCGATCTATAGATTCATAATTTCCAATTAAATTTAATATCTAAAAAAAATGACTGATCCTGATGCTAAACTCATCAAAGGATAGTTCATGGGGTTTTACGCATAGCCGAATGCAGATGCTATCGAAATCCATCTCAAAAGTTTCCAAGAACTCTAGGAACAAATCCCTGAAGGTATCCTCTTGAAAATTTGAAATGTGAGTGATGTGTAAGTGGTCAAGAAAGTGGAATAAACCTAGGTTTATGTGTATAATGGCGAGGAAAACCATATCTAATGTTTTGTTGGTCCACATGTGTTTTCCTACCAACTGATCAATGAGGCATGGTGCTTGTAGTTGGAAGAAATGAAGGATGGGGTTCAGGTGGGGGAGAGAAGTGTCTTATAACCCATTGGATAACTATTTTGAGTCCCTAGTGGCATAAGGGGTTGCAGAGGCCTAATAGGAGTCAGATTAAGTTGAAGTAGGAGGTTATGGAGGTTAAGGATCCCTATAGTTCTTGGCCAAAGGTAAATCTATGTATTTAGGTTCTGGATCTATTGTAGGGGTGTGCAATTTCTTTTTTCAGACCATTCCAAATGTAGAGGATTAGATAGGATGAGGAGGAGGATAGGGATGGGTTAGAAAAGGGGGATAATAATGAAATGGTGGGGTGATGTGAGGGAGAGGGGTCGACGAAAGGTAAGGGGTTTCATGGTGTTAACGACAAAAGAGGGGGAAATGGGGGGATCGAGCATCGTGGAATTAGGTTTATTGACATTTAATTATAAAAAAATTTCATGTTTTGTTATATAAAATACCTTTTAAATTGACAAATAAGAAATTTTGGGTTGGGAACCACACATATCGTGTATTTAATTACATGACATGTCAATTGTTTATTTTCCCCCTTTGTGGATCAGGATTTCCAAAACATTACTCTATCATATTCTAATATTTTTGTACCTATCATGGGTTTCCTCTCAGACATAACTTCAATTAACACTGAGATATTGACTCAATGGTTCACAGAGGAATCTCAAAGTGATGAAACATCTCTCATGGAATTATTCTTAAAAAAATTTAAATCACTGACAATTAACATTGAATAGTGGTTCTCTTCCTTTTTAAATTGCATTGTTCCCATATTGGAATAAATTCATGACCAAGAAGGGTCTTGAACATCTAGATTTTAGAATTATAGATAAAAAATCAATCATTAATTGACTAATAAGACCGTATTTATTGGTACAAAAAGTTATCACGTGATGCACTGATCATGTCACTTCATGGTTTGTTCTTTATACTTCCTAGAATTCCCATAATAATATTTCCTTATTCCATCTATTTCATTAATTTGTAAAATCCTTACATCCCCATCCTTTTGGGAATCCATATTCAATTTTTAATTGTCCAGTATGAGTGATGTTGCAGTTCTATGGGTAAATGGTTTTTCTTATCATGCACTGATCAAAGGGGTGGTGTCGATGGTTGTTTTGTATAGAGTGAAGTACACCTAGAGTGAATCATCTAATTTGTGGCTCATATCCTTTTTATTTGTGTTTAGTTTCTTATCCAAGACTTTTTTCATTTACCTTTTTGAGAATTAAACTTTCCCACTTGTTTATGAGCGGTTGGGGGTTCCTATGTTATACATGATTTTTTACTTCTCTACTATTCTTTTAACAATATTATTGGTAAAATATGTTCCCTACCCATTAAGGAGTATTCTGAGAAATCATAATCTTGAAATACAATTTTTTATTAAGAAAATTTTTATCACTTTTTCCAAGTCAGGAGTGGTAGCTTTAGTTTCTACCCATTTAGAGTCATTTACAATGCCAATAAGGTTGTAGAAAATGTCATGTGAATTACGGAATGGCCCCATAAAGTCTATTCACACAGGTCGATTATTTTTAATTCCATGATCTACTTTTGGGAAATTTCAGTTCTCTTCACAATGGTTCAAGTTATTTGGAACCACTCATATCTCTAGAAAATATATTTTTTATCTTGATGGAGTGTGTGAAAAAAGGGGGAAATTTTTAGTATTTTTTCTGCTGTACATTGTAGTCCATGATTTTCTCTAGTTGGGGTTGTGTGACATGTTTCTAATACACTTTATGTCTCATATTCTAGGATATAGTGCCACATTAAGCAAACAACACGATTCTTAAAAACAAGCAGATCAACCAAGTAATATTTTGAATGTTCGACTAAAACTCCCTACCATTGATGGTAAGAGATGTGTGGGTAGTGGGACCTTATGGATAAATATTTTGAAATGTTAGAAACCCATAGGACTGCCTTATAGTTTTTTTATAAAAAATAGTTTCATTAGAGAATTCAACCTCAATGTCATGGATATAATTGTCCTTAATGAGGGGAAGTGGGAATCTGGATAGATGATTAGAAACACTATTATCCATTACTTTCATTTATTTTATAACAATTTCCAATTCTTGTAGCAAAAGGATCTACCACATAAGTCTTATTTTTTCATAATTTTTAATTAAAATATATTTAATGGTATCATTATTAGTGTAAATAATCACCTTGGACAAAACTAAGTAAGAGAGGAACATTTCAAAGGTGAAAAAAACTACTAAAATATCATTCACTATAGTTTTTTAGATTACATAACCATCATTCTGGGTGTGATTGGAAAAGCATATGGGATAGAAAATTTTCCTAACCCACTATCCTAAGACAGAGCCTGCATTGAATTCAATTTCATCACACATTAACTCAATGTCTTTATCCCATTGTGGTGAAATGATAATAGGAGAATCCACTAGGATTTTCTTTAAAATTTTGAATTCCAACTAAAACTATTCAATGTACTCAAAAGGAGTATCTTTTACTAACATGTGTGTCAGAGGGTGGGAATCTTTTTCAAATTCTTTCACTAAGAAATGGTAGAAACCTATAAATCCTAGAGACTTCCTTACGCATTTAATATTTGATAGATTAGGTAAATCATTGATCACCTTCATCATTGTAGGATCAAATTCAATGACATAATTTTATATTTTTTATCTTAGTACTATTACTCCTTGAATCATAAAGTTAAATTTTTCTAAATTTAAATCTAACACATTTCTTAACAGTATTGAATGACTAGTTCAAGAATGATTACATATAAATCATAGGATATTCTATAAACTAAAAAACCATCCATAATTATTTCCAAGAAATTTTCTACCATATCATGGAATATATGTTTCATGCACATTTAGATTGTTACGTATTCATTACACATACTAATTGATATGCATCATTAGGTGAAGGTACTAAATGGAAATGTAATTATTTTTTTGTATTAATCAGCTGGTTCGACTAAAATCTAATTGTATCCTGAATTTCCATACAAGAAATAGTATAATTCATATCTTGCTAGTCTCACCAATAGTTGATCCAAGATTTTAAAAGGGGAAAATATTTTTTTGAGATTTAATATTTAATTTTTTATAGACCAGGAACAATCTTCATCCATTGATGTGGTGAGTAGAGATAAATTTTGATTCATTATTTTTTACAATTGTGAGGTTTGATTTCTTTGGAACTACATGTAGTGGACTCTCCCACTCATTATCAGTCAGTAAAAAAATTATTCTTGAATCTTGGAGTTTCAAAACTTTTATTATAACTACCTCTTTCATTGGTGGGGTTAGTCACATATGTGGATGGAAATTGGGTTTCACACTTCCTTATAATAAATTATTTTGAGTGTATATTTTGAGAATGATCATTTTAATTTTATCCATTCCCAGGAAATTTACTTATTATATATTTTTAGGACATCGATCAACATTAAATCTTATTGATGTGTTAGTTCTGAGTTAATGATGACTAGTAGGGTAGCATTAGTCTCTAAAAAAATAATATATTAGTGTCTTTGGAAGAGGTTTCATCTTCATTGTTGGTGGATGGATGACTCGTGGTATGAAATGTAGTATAGTTTCCCTCATAATATGTTTGGTTTTGTTTGTTCCCTCAATGTGATATTATTATTTTTTAGTAGGAGACAACTCATCACTATCATATTTGATGTCCATATAGTCATTTCTTCCTTCTATAATATTGATAAATAGGAAGTCAAATGAATAGTTTATTTTTTTTCAAATTTCACTAGGTTGAACACAACTTGGTCATCACCCACTGTTAATATATATGTCATTTGATTTATGTTAATCAGATCCTTCCCAGTGCTAATGAATGGTCTTCCTAGAATATCCATTATATATCCTTCATCCCCCATATCCAAAATGATGAATTCATCTAGGAAAATTAATTTTTCTATTTTAACAATCTCACCCTTGAGAATCCCTCAAGGATACTTTTTTAATTGTTTACCTAATTGAATTTCTACTGTAGTTTGTTTCAATTCCTTAAGTCCTATCTTGTATAATAAACTCATGGGAATGAGGTTAATGATTGATCCTAAGTTGCACATAGTTCTTACAAAATTTAATTATCTTTTGGTGCATATATTTTAGAAACATTCAAGGCCTCTCATCTTTGGTAGATTCTTCTATTTAACAACAATAAATAATCCTTAATTCAGGGAAGTGAATCCTAGGACTTATATTTTCCACCTGTTGGAGAGCGGTTACTAGAAAAATTTCACATAGATAGGTATCTGGGAAATAGATTATCTAAATGGAATATGGATGGGTATTTTCTAGATCCTATCTAGAAATTTATTATATTTTTTTTTATACTTCCTAGTCTCATTAATTTTGAAAAGCAGAGTGGTGGTTTTAAATATGGTGGATTAATGTAGATATCCTCTTTGGGTTATTCTTGTGTTACAGTGTTTTCAGGGGGTGTTACTCTAGTGGTTTCTCTTGAGTAGATTTATTCTATATTTTTTCATCCTTATCAATGAATATTGTAGGTTCCTTGGATTCTTTATAATTTTTATCTTATCCTACACATGATTTTGGAAAATCCAACACTTTTATGATCCTTAATACCACTACCTTGGCCTCTTCTATTGGTTATGTCTCTATATTACTAGGTAACATGCCTGGAAATATATCAAACAATTCCTTTTATATTTGATCCATTTGGTTCTCTATATTTCAAAGGGCATCCCTTTGGTTTTTCATTTATGTTTCTTATGAGGTCCCTCTGATCAACCTTTTGAATGAAGGATTTGAGAAGGTTCTCCAAATTTTATTGGATAGGACTGGCTAGTTGTGGTGGTATTTACAGAGCCGATTGAAATTTTTATGGACCTCAAGGATGAAAAGGATGTTAGGGTACTTGTTGTGGCGGTCTATGAATGTGATTCATAGGTGTATCTATAAGTTTTATTTTGTTCTTAAGTGGTTATTGACCACTTCTCTACTGTTGGTACCCTTGATTATTTTATGGCTTCTATAGTGGTGACCTATATTGATAATACTATTGTGTTTTTTACAATCTTTGTTTTTTTATTTTAAATATTATAATTTCAATATTTAATTTATTGTTCACAAAATAGTTCCTTTCAGTCTTGATATAAGTGTGGTCCACTGTACATTTCAAAATATTACATCTCTATTACTAGAATAGAAGGGGTAGGAAGTGTAGCATGCATATATAAAGACTCTATATTCATAGTAAGGTTCTAAAATTGTGAATTTAGATGGGTATTTTCATAAACTTGGTGGATTCCACATCGTGGGGGTCCACGATCACTCTTCCAAAGACGTGAATTCTATGAGACCTCATCTAGAAGTGATTTGAATACATTAGGAGTTCTCAGCATTAAATCACCATCATTGGAACAATCTACCACGGTACAAGTAGTGGGTTAGATACCTTTATATAAGGTCTTCAGTTGAAAACACACATGAACTCCATGATGTGTAAACTGCTTAGTATGTTCATTAAATCCATATTATACCTCCTTGGTTGAGAAAGTTATATTTTTTAGGATTTTCTCCGTTTTGGTTTCACATTCCTTAAGAGTAACTTCCAATTTTTATATCGAGAAATTTATATTACCAAATTGCCACTACTATCATTTATTAAAGGAAAAACTCACAACACCACCTATCCAAGATGAAAAATAATCATTTCATAATTAATACCATGAAAAATACTCCTATAACCCATGTACTATAGGTTCATGTCTCACCAAAGGGACAATATATGAGGGCATAAGGTAGGGGCTATTGTAAAATATCTATGGAAGAAGTAATTATCTTAACCAAGTTCTTTAATTTTCATTTATTCTACCCAAATACAAATATATTATCACCATAATACCACAAATACATCAATATCATTATTTTACACGAATTTTGTTTGGTGTAACATCAATTATGTACCCTCCTCTCATCCATTGTAAAAGGAAAACATTGTCCGTGTTATGTGAAAATTTCTACATCCACGAATGATCTATTTTATTTTTTCTCACAGCATTAAATATGTCATTATATAAATGAATTAAATTAATTAATTTGTGAATTTTGAAGTTATTAATATTCAATAATGATAAATTAGGAATTCAATAAATTAAAAAGATAACAGTAAATTTGACCACCTAAAACGAGCATAATAGGATACTCTTCTTTATTTGAATCAATTTATGAATGAATATTAAACTATATAAATTAATTTACCTATTTAATATATAGAATTAATATATAAATAATGTTTTTCAGTTATTTAGTTGTAATATAAAGGTCTTTCTCAGTATTATGATACCACTTTTAGTTTGTTAAAAACTACTGAAAACAAACACATTATGTATTTCATCTATAATAATCATAGATAAATCTAATATAGAATGATTTTATAATATCATGGAATATGTATTAAAATAAATTTATCATTTTTGATATAATTAACTCATCACTATGAAATAATAAACGAAATCAATATACCATAACATAAATTGAATTTTTAATACTAATAGCAGCAATATACAATAACAATTTAAAATAAGGGATAAATATATAATGAATGGTTATAAAAGATAACTTTAAAATTTTTTAAATATGATTAATTTTATAAAATATATGTTCAATATATATAATTTTTTTATAAATGAGGTTATAAAATTCCATCAAAAAAAGGAATCCAATGAAAGTGTTCATCGTATCAAAATTTTAATATATAAGAAATGTTATGTATTATGAAGATAACTTCATTAAATGGTGTATATAATACCTTATGTAAGTTTTATATTATTTATATATATTTTTTCATGGTATTTAATAATCCATATCATTTTTTTAATTTCAAGAGGTTTTGATTCAAATGTAACAAAAGGGTTAAGAGTTCTTTGACTATAATTCCATTCACTGAGTCATATTTAAAATAATGCATGTATTATTATCTAAAATTATATAAATACTATGCATTGAATATTTTTTCATAAATTGAATTTAATTATGTTTATTTTAAATTATATTTAACGATATCTTTCCATGTTTTTTTGATTCATTAACAAACTCATTTGAGGATTTATCACTCAATTTCCCTTCCTTGAGTTATATCCATCTTTTATTGATTATGTTACAAAAATATTATGTGAATTATGATATTTAACTTTTTATGAATTATTTACAGTTTTTTTATTTTGATATATATTTGATTCACATAATATTTTCATTGATATTTTCTTACTTCACTTGTTTTGTTTTTTGTAAGGGTTTCATTTTAAAGTCTCTACTAATTTTCATGTATTGTTCTTTAGTTCCATATTTTATCATCCATGACAAATATTAATGTTCAAGAATTATTAATTTGGGAATTTAAATTCATTTTATATGAATTTATGATCTCCTTTTATAAATATGAATTTATATACCACACCTTAAAATTTTCATAATGTTTTTATTTCTAATATCACGTTAAAATCGAGATGGTAAATTATTAAATTACATTATAGGAAAATTATATGTTATTTACCTTAAATATATAACATAAATTAATATGTTTTTTATATCTATGTTTTCTATGTTATATTGACATTTCTCCACATTCTGGTTCATAATTCAACAAAACCGTTTCGTATATTTGGACTAATCAATATCCCTTCATTACAGTCAAGAATATTTAACTTCTATAGAAATAATCTTTAAAATTTTCAATAATATTCTTATATAATACATAAATAATTGTTTAATTCCATTTTGAATCACCGTTTAATTTCATTTAAAATGATTAGAATTAATCTTTTATCATTTTTGACAGTAGTCATGTTAGACATTCTTTAGAAAAGTGTAAAAATAACATTTCTTTTAACATTTATAGCATTACTTACTTTTATATAAATTATTCCCATCATTTATTATGAATCATCAATTATATAATTCCTTCGTATTTAAAAGAAAATAATATCCACATTGTTCTTGAATTTTCTTTTTAAAAAGAAGACTCATTGTTTTATAAGAATAAATAAGGGGATTTAATTTGAATTTTTTATAATTTTATCTTCCAATCTATATTTCATGTTTTCAACCTACATTATTTTTAGGTATTCAATATTACGAGTTATTTTAAAATTAATGGCATTAAGTATTCTCTTTCCACCCCTTGATATGGATTTTCAAATGATACAGAGATTCTTTCTTTTACAACCTTATCACGAAATAGTTTTTAAAATTATTTTTAAAATTTACCTACTATTTTCGTCTAATATATATATATATTCTCTTGGGTAATGTTTCATGTATTACATTATTAATTCAATTATAAATTTATTATTCATATCACACATTGTTTGTAAGGGTTCTATCCCTTATCACTCTTCATCTCTTAGTTGACTTCATTTCTCTCCTTCTTATCCATATTATTTAATTTCATGGATATGTTCTATGTGATTTCTACTATTTCAATAATTGTTTCCTATTATTAACATAACTATAAACCTATTACTATATACAATGTCAATGTGATCGGTACACACTGTGATATTTATAATATTTATTAAATACTAAAATATTGTCATTCTGTGTAATTTTTATTTCAATATGGTTGTTTACTGATTACCAAATCATGTTGATTATATATTGTATTTTATATTCATTATTTCACACGATAAATTCATTGGACTTATTTAGTGAAAGGCGAGGCCTGTAATTAGTTTTCTCCTAGGGTATCAACAGGTCTCATGGGACAAAATAGTTTGGTCTTATTGTATTATGACCCAATTATGAATATTGTATTTTCATGACACCTTTATAGTATGGATAATGCCTTGGAATGAGGCCTTGATGATGATATTAAGATATCTGTGGTTAAGAATTATATAACATTGAAATCGGCTATTGTTGTCTTCTTGATATTTTACACTATAGTGTTATAAATGGATATATGAAATACTAGGTTTATTTTTAACATGTAATTATTTTATTATTCATTATTCAATCAATATTTTTATTTTTTTGTTCATTATATGATAGCTATCCTTACTGATCATTTCAGATCAACATTCTTCTATTTCCATATCTCGATTTTTTGAAGTAGAATATTACATATTATTTTGTTAGAAGAGTATCTTGGGTGGATAATATTGTGGAAGATGTTGAATACTTATTATAGAATTAGAAATTATTGGTATAATGGAAAGAAAGCCATTGGATGAGAATGATATTGGTTTTTAGTCCAAATATTTTTCTAATTATCTAAAAATATAAATCTAAAATATCCTGGGTATGTATGTGATTCATTGTTGGTTATTAATATTGTTATTATGGAAGGTTATGATTGGTCACATTAGTCGGTATCAAAGGAATTATATAAATATTTGTTTAGAATTAGATCTAGAAGTGCAGGGATGGGGATATCTACCTTTAAACTTTTACATTCACAACTTAATATTATTATCATTTCCACTATACTACAACCATGGTCAATTGTTTCCTATTATTAAATAAGTTATACTCTATCTTAATATCCTAGATGAAGAGATATTTACCTTTTTTTCATATGTTTGAAACCCATGCATCAAATTATTTAACTTAAAATTCTCCACACAAACATGAAAAATGTAATAAATAAAATAAAAGAAATGAAAGTCCCAATTAATTTTTTTTAAATGATCAAGAAAATTTTATTAAAAAAAGAGAGAGATAGGTTACATGAATCGGAAAAATGGAATCTTATTACAATATTTTAATAAGTGAGGGAGAAGATCAACCGGCAAAGTATCACTCCATGTCATAGCTTGGATTACTCTTTTATTGGAAAGTCTATCTACTTCAAGAGCAGAGGTAATGCCACAACTCCCAAAGAATCATTCGTTATATTTACCGAGATAATCTCTGAAAATTTCCCCATATCCCTTAGGGCCTAGGTTTCCTCTAGAAGCTCCATCTACATTGATATTGATACATCTAGGAGTTGGAACTTCCCAAAATAAACATGAGATAAATATTTGGCTTAGTGTAAACACCATCAATTTTGAGACGTCGGAGTATCACAAAAGTCCCCAACTGAATTGTCGTAGTGGGCTTTCAGAAGCTGGGCTATTTCTCTAATGGAAATAAGGATCCTCCTCCAACCAGAATTAAGATTAAATGAGTAATTTTTGTGAATAATTGTGTTTCTATCATACCAGATCACATGTAGTAGCTCAGAAATAGTGGAAAGTAAGAGGTTCTTGATTTTCTAAGAAGAGTCCGATTCCACAAAATTTTTTCAGTTGAGAGAAAATACAGTCAGAGGATAACCATAGGTAGTCAAACAAGTCAGTAACATAATTCAAAAGAGTACAGGTTATAACACAATAGTATTAAGTTACATATATTTAGGCCTACCCTAGAAGAGGGGAACTCCATGATAGGTTGAATGGATGGATCCCTCTTTGATGCCAAGACATTCAATGATAAAACCTTTTCTAGAAGTAGGAGGTTTTCCCAAAAAATATATTGTATTTATTCCATTTAATGGATTGTCCAAATACCTCTTTATAGTGAGACATGGCCTTTTGAAGGTTAAAGATATTTTTTCTACTCCCATTAAGGAACATAATGATTTCCTCATCATACAAGAGGTGGGTTGGAACATCAAGATTTCTGGCAGCCTAAATGGTTTTGAGCTTGCTTTGGTGAATAAAGGATGAAAAATACCTACTGAGGTAGTCTTCCACAATATAAAAGAGAATAGAAGAAAGAGGGTCACATTAACACACCCCTTTTGAGCATTTGAAGTATCCCTTAGGAGAACCGTTAACAAGGATGGAAATAAAATCCGAGTTGAAAAGGTATTTTATCATACCAATAAAAGTATCAGTGGACCCAAAATCATTAAAGATGTTGAAAATGAAGTTCCAATCGATGGGGTCAATTGATTTTTTAATGTAATGTTCAACTGCAATGTTCCCTCCTCTGGAATTTTTATTAGGAGAGTTAATTTATTCTGAGGTTGTGGAAAGGCAATCTTGAATAGATATGCCCTAATGAAACCAAATTGATTCCAGGAAATGATATTGTTATATAGAGTTGAAAGCCTATTAGAAATGAGTTTGGTAATGATTTTATAGAGGGAGTTAATGAGTACAATGGGGCATAAGAGGTTTAACTCAGAAGCATTATAAACTTTAGGGATAAGAGACAGGAATTGGGCATTGATGCCATCGGGTAGGACTCTATTTGTGAATAATTGTCGAACCATTTTGAAAACATCCATGTGAACTACATCTAAAAGTTGTTGAAAGAAACCATTATTGAAACCACCAGGCCCCGGGGCACTATCGTATTTAAGGCTGAAGACAGTCATCGTGTTAGTATTTTCCATTGTCAAATACTTAAAGAAAATATTTAGGTATCAAATATAGAAATTAGAATGATTGGAAATAGGGAATAAGAAATGAGAATCAGATTGATAAGTTTACACTAAGAATAGTATATATTGGGTAATATATTAGTGAAGTAAAAATAATAAACAAATAGATTTTTTTATCAGGATAGGGTTTAATAAAATACTTTATTAGAAATTAATTATCTATTTCATAAAATACACATTTATTATGGTCATATTCCTCAGAATATTCAAGATACTAGTATTCCAAAACCAAATTTTAAATAAATAACTTAAATTTACCAATAATCTTATAATAATATGAGAACCAATTATTCTATTAATAAAAAAATTCCTTTATTAAAGATAAATGGTCAGAACCGAAGTAAAATAAAAAAAATTTAAAAATAAATTAATTGAAAAATAAATAAATCTTTTTCCTTAAATACATATCATAGACAAAAGATAAAATAAAAATCTCATTATAGTAATGAGTGATTATAGAGGAAACCCCTCTCATATAATATACCCAAAATAATTTCATTTAAATTCATTTTTCTATGACCTATCTTTCACCTTAATCTAACTAGAACCCCCATTAGATAATATTACATAGTTAAGATTCCTCTCTTTATAATGTTGTGTTGAACTAAAAAACATTATATTATTTTAATTTTCTTCTATAATTAAATAAAAATATATGAGAATACATTTACAAAAATAAAAATGTAAAAAAAAATTCAAAATAGAAAAAATAACCAATTAAACAACAAATCAATAATAAAAAATATTTCAGGAAATCATATATTAAGAAATGGGTTTTGGTCAGGTTTGTCTTTAAATGTTTTCAATTTGATAATACCTTTTAATTTTGTTTTTTGTCTTTTCTATAAATGATTCCTAATACATGAAATATAATCCTTTAAATTTATGAACATAGCTTTATATTAGGTCCATGTCTATGGTTTTCCAACCAGATATGTTTTTCCCTATTTTTTTTTGAAATTTGTAGTAGCATATGTCTATCATTTTTAGGGTGATTTTAATTTATGGATATACAACATGAACCAAATATTGGTTTATGTTTGGGGATATATAGGTTTTATTGAAAAGGAGAATGTACGTATACCAGTAAGGGAAATATTGAATTCACATGAATGAAAGATCGAACCCTAGAATGAAAAATACCTATAGAAAAAAGGTGTTTTCATTTTAAGGCTATATTAAATAATCCAAAGTGTTTATCAATATTAATGGTCAATAAATTATACCAAAGGGTCATGTAGTTTATGTCCATGTGACATGGAGAATATAGAGAGAATAACCCATTAACCCAAGAGAAATAATTTAACTACCATGAATTGGTGACATAGGTGTGAATAAAGAAAAGGAAAAAAGTTTTTCTTACTAATTAGAGGTCTAATATCAAGAATCATTTTCACATTTTTAAACAAATGGTGATTATTGATGTTAATCATGTCTGTATTTATTAATTTTTTTGAATTGTAGGATAATAATAGATTTAATAGGAAAACCTAAAACTATATTTTAATGATTGGTTCATTACTATAACATTGAGTAGTTATACAGAGGATAACCTATAATTGTTTTTTAATGGTAGGTTTCACTATAAAAATTTAATTTTGTATGGGATCATGATATATTTTTATTAAGGCTAATATTTTCTCTTCTATGGGTTTATTCTAATTGTTTATATAGCAATTGAGAAATCACCTTGGGATTTGGAGTCCATTGGGATGAGAAAAATGTATTAATTGTATATATGATTGTTTATTCGAAATTCAAATACACATGCTATAGAGTGATATAAATAAGATTAAGTGTTTAAAGGTTGTTAGAATATTAGGATAAAATGCTGATCATAAGGTATTGATGAATTATAAGTAATAGGATATTGATGTGGTTGCTTATTTATACTTGTTAGATGATTTTTAGATTAAATTTTAGTATGTATCATGCATTAATATGTTTTTTTGAGGAATTATTTTGAAAAGAGAGATTTTTTTTTATCAAAACACAGTGTTAATGGAAAAAATCCCTATCTAAATAGTATGCTAATATACTGGGATGGTATGAAGGATAAAATGAATATGAAATATTTAAATTTATCTAGTATAAGATATTCACATGTCACTATATATAATATGATAAGAGTAATAAACCATCATAATGTTCTTTAAAGGGTGAAATATATTGTCCTATTGTATAGTTAATTAAGGAATACTTAACAAGAATTTGTATGTCCATATACCTAGAAATATTATATAGTTTTGGATTTATTTTTATGGGATTATAAATTAAAAAATGGATATCTCTAGGTAGTTTATGGCATTGTTGTATATAATATACACTGTATAATTTTATTCCATATGGTGAAGGTCTTATGTCATTAAATTTTTTGATATAAGTTAAGTAATACGTGTTATGCAATTTTAAGATACATAATAAGTACAGTTGGTTATATTTTTTATGTTTTTTTGTTAAGTTTCATATATTCTGTAGTTATGTTCTATGTGATGAGAACCATTTACCCAACACATATTTATTTAGAGTATTTTTTTGAGGACTCACGCATTGGTAGGAGGGGTAAAAACATCTACATACACAATAATTAAAGAGTATAATCCATTATAGTATACCTTTTGTATGATATATGATCTTTGTTAATTGGGGTTTAAATATTTATATTTCCTATTGTGTATTATTATCATTAAAAATGATAAAACCAATTCATCTTGAAGAAATGAGTTAAAGAAAACCTTTTTTTGAATGATCACTCTATTTCATTATGATGAACCTGAAAAATATTTAATATTTTCAAAATGTTCTCATAATAATTATGCAACTAATTGAAAAAATATTTGATCATTCGTCTTCATTAATTTGGATTAAAATTTATATTTAATGTGAATGAAATTAGAGCTTGATAAAAAAAACACACAGTGGTCCCAAACACTAATGAATATAAGGTCACCAGTGTAATGATATATATATTTGTGTGATATACAAAATAATCATTATGTAGATTTTCAAGAGAATTTTTCTTATACTTATCTACTATTTTATGTAATATGTTTGATAATGTCTTGTTAAAGATCTCTATATATAAATTTTCATATTTGTGGTAGTGAGATGAATAGAAAAACAAAATTCTGTCCTTCACATATGGGATTTTAATACTATATTTACAAAATCATATAGCACTCTCCATATGAATGGTTTTAGGGAAATAAAATCTATAAATGATATTGAACATCAAAATGTTGATCACTCCATTTATTCTATCTTCGTTTAAGGGAATGTATTCCCCCCCATTTGGAAAATAAATCAATAGAAATAAGGATGAACTCAATCTATTTATTAAATTTCTAGGGAATTAACCCATAAAATAAATTCTACATATGAAAAAATATCAAAAAATAATTTTTATAATGATGTAACTTTAGGTTAATGTATGAAATTGGAATTCACTTTACATTCCTGACATATCCTTACAAATCATCTACTAATAAGAATCCTGGAAGTCCAATAGAATCAAATACATTTATTAAACAAATATATATTTGTTTTTTTTAATTTTCCCCACATGTGGATCCTATATGAAAATTTGGATATCCTCTATTTTTATGCACATAATAGAGACTCCATCAAGGTTCTATTTATAAAGGACTTTTTAGAAATTTAGGACATCATAGAGAATGAAATTTTTTTTCTCATACAAAAACAGTCTATTTTCTAGCTTGATCTTTTTTAATAGTATTGTTTTAATTTTATTTTCCCATAGGATTACTCTTGTTAGTTGTTGTATTATTTTTGGAGTTTAATCAAAGGTGGTATTATCCTTATTTAACTCTTATGTATCTTTACTAATTAATGGGAATATTACTTTTTAATGTAATGTATGGATGATTATTCCATCAATCCCAAAATTAATGAATGATGTAGCTATCTTGGTCAAAGCATGTACTCATGTATTGTATAAGGGTGGGATATGAGAATAAATTAGGTATGAAGGAAAATATTCCATTATAAACCATATATAATAATGCAGGGGAATTAATTATCCCTTCCTGACAACATGATCACTGTGGATCTGGTTAATTTCTAGTTTTTTGTCACCTCCATTATTTAGTTAGATAATTTTAATATAGAAGGCTTTATCTAAACCTATAATATGGTTTTGATATTATTATTAATTGTTTATTTATATTTTATTATAGGATGGAAGATTGGGTTAAATATTTCTTTAATAAATAAATAAACACAATTCATTAACAATAACAGTTGAGTTTTGGATCATCTATACTTTTTGAAGATATACTCTAAGAATAAAATCAATTTTTTTTTTTCCAATCTTGAGAAATTTCTTTGGAAAAAAATTCCTCTACTCCATAGTGATCTATATCCCTAGTTTACTCTTATAAGGGAGGTTGTATTATGTGGAATTATAACAATTCTCCTCCTATGAATAATTTTTGGATCACAGAATGTATGTTTAATTTATAAAGGATGAAAACCCATATTTATAAACATCTATGAATCATGGGATACCCAAGGAAGTATTTAAGCGGATCAATGCATGAAAATAAGTATATTTCATGATGTTACTGGAAGTTGTTAGCTTATATAAAATATTTTTTATAGTAATATAATTCATTTAATTGCTTTCATATCATTTCACATCATCCAAAATTATTATAGAAATATTATTAATGTTATTTTCATTCATTGCATCATTTTTATAGGTCATAAGGATACTATTTATCCTATCCAAGTGTACAATGTAGAGGATAAAAGGTTTTAAATCCCTAGAAAGAAGTAATATTAATGAGCACGATACATAATATTCTAGGATATTAGAATCATATTGGAAATACACACCCCACGGTAAGGTCACTCATTTCTTCATTAGTTTATTCATGGGAATAAATTTTCCAATGAGGATATCATGAGTTACCATACTGCAAGTGATACTTACATTGATTAATCTCAACTCTTAGAGATTCAAGGGAAGATGAATTTCGTGTATTTCATTGGTTTTATAAGAAACACAATTGCATAATAATGAACCATAATTATATGGAATCTTCTAAATGTTTACCCGAATGCACATTTTCTCATATTTAACATAAAATTTTGTACAAAATATCTCAGAATACTATATTAAATTAATTAAATAACCATACCACTAGATCAATTTGAAAACCAAAAATTTAATCAATCATACCACTTCTTTTCTGAGGAGATTTATGAGGATGATGTGAATCAATCATTGACATGTAGAACATAAATTTTTTATATCAAATGGTATCAATTAATGTAATATAATTCTTGGGGTCCCATAAATATAATGATTTTTTATATTCTATATCCACTCATATATGGTCACATCATGAGAACCCTCAAAATAATGAGGGCTTGTGAAATCTAGTTACTGAGTTAATCAATATTTATTGTTTTAGAATTGGGAATGACCATTTTGGACAATGATGGTTAAAATTCATGAATTCAACTAAAACTATAATTTTTAATATATTACACTTAGTAGGGATGGTATTATAAATACATTTGGGCAGTATTTTGATTTCTCTGTGAAACCTTCTTTCATCGTATTATAAAAATTATCTACAACCATAGATTCATGTGTTAAATTCATTATCAGTGTTGCTTATTTTAAACCAAAATGGTTATAAGGTAAGTATAGATAGTGAACTGATACATGAGGATGTAGTCTTATCATGTTTGGATTATTCCCTGGAAAGACATCCTAATGTTTTTTTTGAAAATTTAATGTACTAATTCATTCACTCGGGATTCATGGATGTTCTGATAAGTGTGAGTCATGAATCCTATTTGGTATCCAAATTCTTATTCTTAAGTTCATCAATGTTGCTAAAAATTATATCCTCTAATATCGGAGGGGGAATCTCTTTGATCATATCCCTAACTAAAACAACCTAGAATATTAGTTATTATTTATGATTAATATGTATTATATTTTTCTCCTTTTGTTACATGAAATAACAGACAAAAACAAAAACCACAAAACATTATTATAATTAAATAATAAATGTTGGCTATTATAATCGTTAAACTAGAGGTAATAGTTAGTAATAAAGAAAATTTAACTTACGATATTTATAATATATTTATAATTTTAATTATTCTTATATAAGTTAACTTTTCATTTTATTATATCAATATAATATTAATATAAATTTTTATGTTTTTTATAAAATAATGATTTTTAGGTGTATAGTAAAAATGCAGATTTTGCTAAACACTATCACTTTTATAATAAAAGAATGAATTAAATGTTTATGAAAACCATTATATATAAATTATATATAATAAATAAAATAATCAATTTAATAATATTATTTTTAATTTATAAAACACATATTTAGAATTTTTTAATCTCACATAATATTTCACGCTAATAATTATTCATCCATGATAATAATAAAAATTTAATTTATGAAGATTAGAAATTAAATATAAAAAAATATTTTCTATTCGAGTTCAACATTTAAATATTATTTTATAATTTTAAATTACCTTTTTCTAAATATAGATAATATTATTATGATTATTTCTAATTACCATCATAACGGTAAAATAGTTTTTGAATGTATTTTTTAATTAATATCATATATTTTATATTTAATAAATAAAATTTTTTTAATTAAAATTACAAACATAATATTATTTCTAAACATATATTTAATTATATTAATATCAATTTTGTGGTTATTACATATGAAATATGTTTATGAACACTTAATTATTAAAATACATTTTTAAAAAGAGTTATTTTTATAAACTATATATTTTAATTTGAAAGATTAATATATATATATATATTAATATTAAATTAATATAAAATTTAGGTTCAAAATATGAAACTTTGACCATAGCTGTTACAATCAATTTTAATATAATATTTAATTATCTTAGACAAAAACTAGTTTCCAATGTAAAAAATAAAATTGTTAGAAAAAAAAATACCTATAGTAAAATACTTAAAACATGTTTAAAAAATGTGTAAAAGTATTTATTTTGAGTTTTTTCAACCAAATATCACCCAAAATTCCACTACTACTAAATTCTGTGTGTCATGGACCACAACATAGTGCATTGATATCATGGAAGTGTAAAGGGTGTTCCCTAAAGGTCCCTTTTCTTCACTTTTAAACAAGGATCACTTCCTCCCTTTTGTAGTTTCACTTCTCATTACAATTTATATTGAAACTATACTGAATAAATATATCATATAAGTTATTTTATTCTCTTTAATCCCATGGTTTGTAGAAGTAATCTCAAGGACGTCACTTCTAGGGGAATCTCTATGAGAAGATCAAGTCTCTAACATAAGCATTAGCTTCTTTGTAATATTTTCTCTTAAATATTTCACCTATAAGTCTCTTATATCCATAAAATTATTAAAAAATGAGTATAATCACTATAATTATATGGAATTATGTTAATGTAATAACCATTATTTATTTCTCTTCGTCCACTAATAAAAAAACATTTGTTACTACATTGCATGAACTACTGCTTCTATAGAGTAACATTTTCTATTTTTCATCTATTCCATTTAAGGGTGATAAAAAGGATAAAGTGGATAAATAAATATTAGATCCATTATATAAATATGAATCATATAATAAAAAATATTCATTTACATTCATTGCATAAAATTCATGGGGAAATTGAATCATTATTATTGTGTGTAAGGGGACTATCATCCTGATGATAATTGATATTCATTTCTCATCACCACCCATGATGGATAGATTTAAAATAATACTTAATATATAAAAATTGGTTCAATAAAAATATAAAAATCTTGGTTATTAGAAAATTATTATAATATTCTTTCAATTGTGGTCAACATACATGAAGATTGTCGAAAAAATTGAGTGAACAACCTCAAGGAACTAACATTGGTAGGGAAACAATAGTAACAGAAAATAATTTGTAATAGTTAAATAACCACTTAATACGAAATATTATAGAATAAATTTGTTTATTATGTATTTAATAAGATTAATTGGTTTATTCATGAGGTTATACACATTCCCAGAACAAATCAGGGACCCAATTTAAGGGATCTTTTATACCTCATACGTGACTTCTCTGTAAAAAGCTCAATTTCTTTTTAAGAATTTTTTTACAATATGATTCCCTTATAACTATTATATATTTATTTGTTCCTTAAATATATACAAAGTTAATAATACCTTTCACAATTGGTTTTCTACATTTTCATAGTTCTATTCAATACTTACAATTTTATAGAAACCCAGTTTAAAAGAACTTTCAAATCTATTGTCTCATATTAAGAATAAAACCCTTAGAATTTTTTTAAACCATTATTATATTCTTAATACAATATTTATTTTAGGAAGAATAATCATGTTTAAATTAGGGTTTAATGGAAAACATTGATTTTATTCATTTAAAAAAATCTTTTATATATTTCATAAAGCTTCACCCAGGTTGTGAGTTTTAATTCTTTATTCCCCAAGATACTTCTCATGAAATATCTTTATTAGAACTCAATAATCACCAAATATGTAAAATATTGGTCTATAAACATCCATATAATTTAATTACATCATTTAGTTTCAATCAATAATATTTATCCTTTGGTTATTCTTTGAATCAGAATTACAGAATCTGGATCCTTCTCATGTGTTCGATCATGATTATGATTTATATATGGTTTATTTTCCTCATGTAGTATGCATATGAATTGTTTTCCTTAATATGATCAATGAGATCAAAATTATAAATCCCTATAATAAATTTTCTATATATTTTTATATAATAATATGTTATTTAAGGGATTAAAGAGATGACTCAATCGACTATGAAACTTTGTTCACATTCTGATGATGGCCTCAAGAATGACCCATTAATCATGTTTTATTTTTATCTATAAGTTTATGATCTCATAATATAATTTCTTTATTCCATTTCTCCATGATTATGATCATAATATTTATTATATCATTTTATTTCCATTAACACTCATTTTATTTTTTTATTTCCACGTCAATTCCCCTAATGAGATTTCTTGCTTACCCTTTTCCTTATGATTTTTCAACTAGATATCATATGAATTTTTTAAGATCTATGGTATATATGATATATATTATTTATTAAATAAATAATATGTTTTCTATGTTTAATATGTATTATTTTTATGTATAAACTTTCAATTACACTAACTCTTTAGATCATAATATTATATTTGTTTGAAATGTGTGTTAATTTGTTTTCCAAATAATATGGTTTTATGGTTTGGGTCACTTAATAAAAGAAGGTATCATTATTTTATGATATTATAATGATAGAATATTATGTAAAACCCTAGTGAGATGTTTATGGGATAATACTAGGCATTTTAGAATATCCTATAATTATTGAATTTTTTTGATCATGTGGTTTTTCTAAAAAATAAATCCCTATTTGGATACATTAAGTGGATTCAAGATATAGAATATTTATACCTAGGGGTTATGACACTGATTAGGGTCTTTTGGGAATTGACTCAACCATAAACTGGTGCATGAAACAGAGGCCTAACTTCACACATGGATTTTTAATCCCAGGAGAAATTCCTTGGTTAATTTACATCCTTCTTAAAACCATTATAATGGATTTTAATATATTTTATGGAACATAATTATGTTTGATCACCAAATAGGAAAATAACCATGAATAAAATAGATTTAAACTAATAGACACATAATCATGGATATACTTGTAATTTATGTGTTATTCCTTTCAAGTGCATAGTTTTCATTTTATATATTTATTAGTTTGAGTATTCTCAATCCTATGTTTATTTTATATATAAAAGTTGTCTAAAATGAGAATAAAATAGCGAAATAATCACTCATTATCATTTCAATAACATCAAATGTATTGAATAATTATAGCTATACCCACATTTTCATAGCATTCATATTTATTATAACTATTCAATAACCATTTCAAAACAAAAAAGTTTTGTTATAATTGAAAAAAACCAGTGGAGAGATTGGTTTATATCTTGTACATAACACTTTCCCAATTTATATATGTGGGATGAATATTATTGTAAACCATATCATAATATATTGTGTGTAATTTTATAATATTTTTGTAATATAGGGGTTGTCTCTATATAGATCCCACTTCAACATTAAGGATAATGAAATCAAATTATTTTTTAGGTTTGAATAATACGAAGATGCACAAGAGGGGGGGTGTGAATTGCACCCTTTAAATTTTTTTGAAAAATAATAATTTTAACCTTCTTAATATATTATTAATATATATACTATATTTTTGTTTAATAAAATTATGATGTGGAAAGACAGAGACAAATAACACATCAGTTATTATAGTGGCTTGGGGCACTAAGGTCCCATAGTGTACTCTACCAATACTCTCTCACCGAGCTTAGTGATTGTAACACCCAGAGATTTTATGAAAAATATTCTTTTTAATTTCATTAATGTATTGTGTTGTACGATACACCAAAATGAGATTTCAGAAAACGCATCCTTGACTTGGCTTGCATTACACGGAATCATGACCTTCCACAATAGTGTGTGTTGTACGCAATACCGAGTTTCACTAAACAATGATATGTTATTTAAACTAGCCGTTATGAATAGTAATAACCAATTTTTGAAATTTTCTAAATTTTATTTTTCAAAATGGACTTCATTTTTGGATTCATAATATCGAAATTAGCATAGGGTGAAGTTTTGGTATTTTTCTGAAAACATTCAATTTTTGATGAATAGTGAAAACACTCGGTTACTATTTAAAAACCGACATTTTATTTAAATAATTATTTATTTTATTTAAATTTATTTTAGGTCAAAATTGATACATAATACCTATATAAGGTCAATGCAATTCATTGGAGTCATTTTATAATAATTTTAGATATATAAAAATTTTATCGAACTTTTCACCGTCTTTTACCCACCTCCTAGGGGAATTTCCAAATTCACATAAAACATAATTTTACCGCTTCTGTGAGTGGAATTTCGAAAATCCAAGAGACACGGTTAATATCAAGGACTAAAATATGGTTCAATGAGATGAGAATAATTTTTGGTGAATTAAAACTTTTTATTTTTTTTACCACGGTTAAAAGTAAATAGGGAAATTAAGGGTAAAAATGATATTTTTCTTACTCTAAAACATGTCCCAATTTTATTGGATAAGTGTAATTCGATCAAACACAACCTTAGGAGTAATCTATGACCATTTATGCCCAATTGGATTAGATTAGGACATTTATTATTAATTTATTTAAAGAAGGGTTAAAATAGTTAAAATCAAAGTTTAATAACTAAATAATTTTTAATATAGGGTTTATACATAAGATAAATTCGACTATAAATATTCATTATAAAGATAAAAATATTTCCTACATAATGGTATTTTATTTGTAATCTTTGTACTTTAAATAATTTAATTTATTTATGAGACAATGATGTGCAGTAATTATATTATAAATGAAATATTGACATAATTGATGTTATAAATACCCAAATAAATGTAATTTGAGACTTTTTATGAATTAAAATAATTTTCTATGTTAATATGACATGTTATTGTAGATTTATTAAACTTTTTTCAAACTAATCATTCTGTCATGATTTTCACAAAAATCAATTACCAAATAGTGTCAAAATTGACATAAAATAGTTTTTAAAACAAATATTATATTACCAATTGTTATTTTATTTTTAAAAAACTAATGTTAGGCTAAATGACTTATATAAGGTTATATATATTAATAATAAACATAATGGGGTTCGTTTGTCTTGTTATTGAATGTTTATTAACCTTATAGTGTTAGAAAACAAGAAGACACGGTAAATGTTAAATTATCTAACTTAAAGTTAAATCTAAATGATAAGGTTACAATAGAAATCTAAACTGGTCTAAATTCTATTGGATGAGAGGATTTAGACCCATACCCACCTTATTTTGAAATAAATCACTTTGGATATATTAATAACCGAATATGACTTTATAATAAAATAATATATTTAGTTTTTCCAAAGGTTCCCCTCTCCTCCCTTATAAAAGGTCACCCCTTACCTCCTCTCTTCACACAATTTTGAGCTTTTAAGCTCGGGAAACCCCTGCCAAATTATCTTCTCCACTTCCCTAGAAACATCCTAGAGGTCCTGGACTTCTTCAAAGACCATTGTTAGTGCCCTAAGAGGAGGTCTCAAAGAGTCACTTCAAAGTAGAGGTAATGTCCGATACCGATTCTTTGAACTTTATTTCTTCTTCCACTTGTTCTTATTTAGTTGTTTCATTATGAAGTAATAAAATCAGTATCACTCATATACTGATATGTTATTATACGAATCAAAAAAACCTATTTCACCATCTATCCATCCTATGAAAAACAAAATCACCGTGCGTGCGTACGTACGGAATAACGTCTCCATGCCGTGGTGTAATCTATTTTCCACCACCACCTTACTTGCATGGGTATAATGATGTAAATAATAACTATATATTATTATTGTAATGTGATATTTATTATAAAATAGTATACATACACTCCAATACAATTCCATGATCATGGGAATGATATCATCGCTCATGCGTACGTACGGAATACCGTCTCCACAATGTGATGTGACTCGTTCTACATGATTTTGTTTGCATAATGATTACATAAATTAATTGAGTGAATAAATATGATATGTATTACACTAATAAAATTATGTAAATGAGGTATCTATAACCTAAAAAGAAGAATAAGAATTTATTCGGCAAAACAGGCATAAGAACAAAAAGAAATAAACACCCGAATAACAAGTAAAAATGAAATATTCGAAATAAGAAGCTAAGAATATGAACATATATGATATAATAAAAATAAGTATGATTCCTGAATATGTAAATGACATCATTTAAATCATTATACAGGAGGTTCCGACACTTACAAAGCAAATCAGACTTAAGGTAAGGGAAAATCTCACAATCTCATTTTTATCCGAGATTTTTTATACTTTAGAATTTACTAGGGAATATTTATCATCCACATCCATGTTTCCCCAATATGTAATATTATTTCCTTCCACCTACCACTGTTTAAATCCAATTTTTTCCTTCAGTGAGTTTTTAGTAAAAGATATGAAAGGAATCTTTTTCGTTTTTCGTATGAGGTACTTTTTGACTTTTCCAACAAAAGTACGGGAAGAATGATATTTTTAACTTATACGACATGAACGGATTTTTACGGTTTCATAATTCCTAATTTTCATGAAGCTTACTCTACATGATTTTATGAAAATTTTCAACAAAATAATTTTATTTTAAAATTGCATGGCATTTTGTGAAAAGAATATGATTTTGAAGGAGAAAGAATATTTTCCTCAAGAATTCATTTCAAATGTTTTATCAAAACCATTTTACATCTAAGATGACATTATTTCATATGTGTATGTTTAAAGTTTAATGTCTCTATTATTTATATGGTTTCACTTTTCTTATGATGAAATGTCCATTTGTTTTATATGGATTATAAAATGATGGGATGATGTTTATGAAACCCATTTTATTCTCTGGGTTATGATGAATGATTTAAGTTAATTTTGTGGCACCAGTAAGAATGATTTAATTATGAGCTGGGTGGGACCTATATCTCCCTCCAATGCATTGGGTAAAGAAATATATCTCATGAGATAGACATGGCTGGAATGGTAATTTAATCTGGTTTAGTGTTACAGGACTGAAACGAGGAGTGAACTCGATTCAGAAGGGGACTTTGTCCACTAAGATGGTCTTGGCAGCAATGCCTTGGCTACTATGGAAATAATAACACGTACTGAATGGTTGCCACAATTACATGATTTATTCCCATGCTATTTTATCAAGATTGATGTTCCTTTATGATATATTCCTTACGTACTTCCATGATTCATGTCTTTGATCAAGATTTTGATGTTTAGATTTTATGTTCAAGTTTTTACATTCAAATGTTTATGGATTGTTTTATGTTATCTATGTTTACACTTAATGGTAATTTGAGCTCACCCCTTTTATGTTTTCTTTTCCCCAGGATATAAAGAAAGGTTTTAGGTAAGAAAAAATAGGGGAAGATCTTTATGGGAGATGCTGAAGATCTTTCACCACGATTAGAAGATTATATTCCGAGTTTCCAAAGACACTAAACTATAATGGTCCTTGTGTGTTTGTTTTTGTTATGTACTAAGTATTCCACAAAAGTAATGTAATTTCCATGTATGTCAAGCTTTGGGTCTCTACAGTTGGTATCAGAGGAATGGTTTAGTCATCCTTTGGAAACTATGATGTGAAAACAGTAGTGAGATCCCTAGAGATATTTCTAAGGTATGTCTAGAGATGTCCCTAAGGTTAAGTATAAGTATAGGTTATAGTCCCAGAAATATGGTAATGATCTTAGAATTGAACCTAAGATGATATATATTGAAGGTACTCCCCCTTTATTATGTTGTTTTCGCTAGCATGATTATTGCCTCTCACACTATTCTTTTTGGGTTTTAGATGATGGATGGAACCCGAAGGAACCATGTTGATCTATGTAATAGAAAATGCAATGATTGTCCTCCTGAAAAAACAAATGTTATGGGAGATGGAGTGAAAAATCTTATTGCTATACTTACAGAAGCTATGAATCATTCTGGACTTCCAAATGAGTAGAGAAGGGAACAATATTCTATTGAGTCCTTCATGAGGCAATGTCCATCTTCTTTCAGTGGGTCTTCCGATCCACTTATTCTTGAACAATGGATCAGTACCACTGAAAAGTTATTTTCAGTTCATCAATGTTCTAAACATGATAAAGTCATCTTAGTTTTATATCGTTTGAAAAGTGATGTTGATCAATGGTGGAATCTTATCAAGAATACGAGGCCAAGAGATGAAATTGAGTCCATGTAATGGGACGAGTTCAAGAACTTATTTTTCAATAAGTACTTCCCTCGTATTCTTCGAACAAATATGGAGAAGGACATTCCTGAACTAACGGAAAAGGATGATGAATCTGTTGGTATATACGAAGTGAATTTTACAAAGCCTGCAAGGTATGCATCTGGCTTTATCATCCAACCTGAAAGTAAAGTTGATCGATTCTTAAATGGCTTAAAACCAAATCCTCGAAGGGAATTAGCTATACGAGACTTCAGTAGCTATGAAGAAATTGTGCGTTGTTCTATCAAGGTAGAAATGGAAGTTGGTGTTACATATCCATGTCATGGTTTTGACAAGAAATGAAAGATGGAGTTCAAGGATAAATCTCAGAATAATGGTGAAAAGAAAATAAATTTTTCCTTATGCTCAATGTGTAGAAAGAACCATGGTAGAGATTGTCTTAAAGGGACTAGAAAATGTTTTATGTGTGGAAAATAAGGTCATCGAGCACCTGAGTGTTGATGTAATTGAAAAAGGGTTTCTAATGAAGTGAATAAAGAAAAGACTGCAGAGAACGCACCACCAACACTTCAATGCTTCAAGTGTAATGAAATGGGGAATTATGCTAATCAATGACCTAATCCAAGGGTTAATGATGATCACCATGAGAAACCACTTAAGTAAAAGGACAAAGTGAAGTCACATGCAATCACTATTGGTGATGTTGAATATGAAAAAGATGTGGTGGAATGATTAAGTGTTTATGTAATGGGATTCCAAAATAATGTTTTATGTAGTATCGTGGAATATTGGAATATTTATGTATTGGTCTATTGTGGTTTTCAATAATTTTATAGTTTCGGTAACCATGGAAAGTGATTGAGATATTTTTGGAAAGAAGATGATATGCGCATAATGAAGGGATAAAGAGAAAATGAAATGTTTGACAGTATTCATGAGCTCATGACTAATATAAGGAAATAGTTATATCATGGTTTGAGTATATAGAATTTTGGTGTTTTGGTATGTGGAAAGAGTTAACTTTTGATAGCACTCATGTTTTCACTAAGATTCAATAGGTATTTATTTTTCAAGAGAATACATGATTAAGGCCTTCGAATGTTTGGAATGTGACCAACAAGACATATCTTATGATATATGGGGATCAACGATGGTATTAACATGCTTTTTATATGAAATCTCTGGTAATCGTTTTCACTATAATATGAGAATAGTCTGCAATATTATGGATAATCCTAAATATTAGAATGGATTATGTTGGAAAAAAGTCAGTATTTTATTTTTAGAAAAAAAGGACAACCTGCAGAACGAGAGACAACCCTTCACGTCGGACAAAGCTGTGGGAATCGAACCCACAACTGAAGTGCGACAAGCCTTTATTTCCTATCACTGGCCTACAGGAAGTCCTTGGTTAGTAAAAACTAGTTTTATTTTATTATACAGGATGATAGATGATGTATAAGTACATTTTGGAACCATATATGATTAATCTCACCATATATGGAATTATGTATATAACTTTTTCTAACTTATGTTTGAGACAGATGGAATGACCTATCATTCTATCACATGATCTTCTAAAACTTCTCAAAAGACAAATTCAATTTCATTTCTTAAAGAGATGAAGTGGAAATTGTTCAAGGCATGAACAATGGTGATATTTTACCAAAATAAAGTAAGTATTTCTTCTAATTCAAATTCTTCAACTTTGGGGAAATGATCATGAAAACCAAAAATGTTTTCCTAGTGCCCTTATATCTGATGAATCAGATGGTACCCTAGATCATCAAAAATAAATGGCTTTGTGATTTTTGGCTTTTTCATAGCCATGTTCTCTACCACTCTCCATCCGAACATGATGATTAGATTTCTCTTCTATATCCATATTTTCACCTATGTTCTCTTATGTGGAAACCCAGTAATTAGTTAATTTGGGTAACCGTTGTGTTTCATACATTAGTTTTTAAAGCCAAGATTTGGTATTCCTTTTTATGTTGTGGGTTTCTATTAATGAAACTTTCTAGTAGTAAACCATTTATAACCACGATGAATTTCGAGAGTGAAATTCATTTTAAGGGGGGTAGAATGTAACACCTAGAGATTTTATGAAAAATATTATTTTTAATTTCATTAATGTATTGTGTTGTATGATACACCAAAATGATCTTGCACAACACACATCCTTGACTTGGCTTACATTACATGCAATCGCGACCTTCCACGATAGCGTCTGTTGTACGCAATACCGAGTTTCGCTAAACAATGATATGCTATATAAACTACCCATTATGAACAGTAATACCCAATTTTTGAATTTTTATAAATTTTATTTTTCAAAATGGACTTCAGTTTTGGATTTGGAATATCGAAATTATCCTAGGGTGAAATTTTGGTATTTTTCTGAAAACTTGCAATTTTTGATGAATAGTGAAAACACTGGGTTACTATTTCAAAAACAACTTTTTATTTAAAGAATTATTTATTTTATTTAAATTTATTTTAGGTCAAATTTGATACATAATACCTATATAAGTTCAATGCAATTCACTGGAGTCATTTTATAATAATTTTAGATATATAAAAATTTTATTGAACTTTTCACCGTCTTTTACCCACCTCCTAGGGAATTTCCAAATTCACATAAAACATAATTTTACCACTTTTGTGAGTGGAATTTCAAAAATCTGAGAGACACAGTTAATATCAAGTACTAAAATATGGTTCAATGAGATGAAAATAATTTTTGGTGAATAGTTACATTTTAATTTTTTTACCACGGTTAAAAGTAAATAGGGTAATTAAGGGTAAAAATGATATTATTATTACACTAAAACATGTCCTAATTATATTGGATAAGTGTAATTAAATCAAAAACAACATTAGGAATAAAATATGACCATTTAGGCCCACTTGGATTATATTAGGACATTTATTATAAATTTATTTAAAGAAGGGTTAAAATAGTTAAAATCAATGTTTAATAACTAAATAATTTTTAATATAGGGTTATACATAGGATAAATTCGACTATAAATATTCATTATAAATATAGAAATATTTCCTAATTTTTATTTTTTTTTATTTTTAGACTTTAAATAATTTAATTTCTTTAGGACACAATGATGATGCAGTAATTATATTATTTATGAAATATTGATATAAATGATGTTATAAATACCGAAATAAATGTAATTTGAGACTTTTTATGAATTACAATAATTTTATATGTTAATATAACATGTTAGCATTGATTTAGTTACCTTTTTTAAAACTAATCATTCTGTCATGATTTTCACAAAAATCAATTACCAAATAGTGTCAAAATTGACATAAAATAGTTTTTAAAACAAATATTATATTATTAATTGTTAGTTTATTCCTAAAAATCTAAGGTTAGCCCAAGTGACTTATATAAGGTTATATATATTAATTATAAACATATTGGGGTTTTTTTGACTTGATATAGTATGTTTATTAATATTAAAGTGTAAGAAAACAAGAAGACACGGTAAAATTTAAATTATCTAACTTAAAGTTAAATATAAATGATAAAGTTAAAATAGATATCTAAACTTTTCTAAATTATATTGTATGAGATTATTTCGACCCATATCCACCTTATCGTTTTAATATATCAATTTGGAGCTATTAATAACCAAATATGACTTTATAATAAAGTAATATTTTTAGTTTTTCAAAAGTTACCCCTCTCCTCCCTTATAAAAGGGCACCCCTTACCTCTTCTCTTCACACCATTTTGAGCCTTTATGCTCGGCCAAAACCTGCCAAATTCTTTTCTCCACTTCCCTAGAAACATACTAGAGGTCATGTTATTCTTCAAAGTCCAATTTTAGTGCCCTAATAGGAGGTCTCAAAGAGTCCCTTCAAAGAAGAGGTAATGTCCGATACCGATTCTTTCAACTTTATTTTTTCTTCAACTTATTCTTCTTTAGTTGTTTCATTATGAAGTAATAAAATATGTATCACTAATATACTGATATGTTATTATAAGTATCAAACAACCCTTTTTCACCATTTATCCATCCTACGGAAAACGAAATCACCGCGCGTGCGTACGTACGAAATACCGTCTCCACGATGTGATGCGACTCGTTCTACATGATTTTCTTTGAATAATGATTACATGAATGTATTGAGTGAATAAATATGATATTTATTACACTAATACCATTCTGTAAATGAGGTATCTATAACATAAAAAGATGAATACGAATTTATTCGACAAAACACGCATAAGAACAAAAAGCAATAAACACCCGAATAACAAGTCACAATGAAATATTAGTAATAAGAAGCGAAGAATATGACCATATATGATATAATAAAAATAATCAGGATTCCTAAATAATTCGATGACATCATTTAAATCATTATACAGGAGGTTCAGTCACTTACAAAGCAAATCAGACTTAAGGTAAGGGAAAATCTCACAATCTCATTTTATCCAAGATTGTTTATACTTTAGAATTTACTGGGGAATATTTATCATCCACATCCATGTTTCCCCAATATGTAATATTATTCCCTTTCACCTACCACTGTTTAAATCCAATTTTTCCCTTCAGTGAGTTTTTAGTAAAAGATATGAAAGGAATCTTTTGTCGTTTTTCGTACGAGGTACTTTTTGACTTTTCTAATAAAAGTACGAGAAGAATGTTATTTTTAACTTATACGGCATGAACGGATTTTTAAAGTTTCATAACACCTTATTTTACTAAATATTAATCTACAAGATTTTATGACAATTTTCAAAAAAATACTTTTATTTTAAAACTGCATGGCATTTTGTGAAAAAAAATGATTTTGAAGAAGAAAGGATATTTTCCTCAAGAATTCATTTATAATGTTTTATCAAAACCATTTTCCATCTAAGATGACATTATTTCATATGTGTATGTTTCAAGTTTAATGTCTCTATGATTTATATGGTTTCACTTTTCTTATGATGAAATGTCCATTTGTTTTATATGGATTATGAGATGATGGGATAATGTTTATGAAACCCATTTTATTCTCTGGGTTATGATGAATGATTTAAGTTAATTTTGTGGCACCAGTAAGAATGATTTAATTATGAGCTGGGTGGGACCTATATCTCCCTCCAATGCATTGGGTAAAGATTTATATCTCATGAGATAGACATGGCTAGAATGGTAATTTAATCTGGTTCAGTGTTACAGGACTGAAACGAGGAGTGAACTCGATTCAGAAGGGGACTTTGTCCACTAAGATGGTCTTGGCAGCAATGCCTTGGCTACTATGGAAATCATAACACGTACTGAATGGTTGCCACAATTACATGATTTATTCCCATGCTATTTTATCAAGATTGATGTTCCTTTATGATATATTCTTTACGTACTTCCATGATTCATGTCTTTGCTCAAGATTTTGATGTTTAGATTTTATGTTAAAGTTTTTACATTCAATTGTTTATGGATTGTTTTATGTTCTCTATGTTTACCCTTAATGGGAATTTGAGCTCACCACTTTTATGTTTTATTTTCCCCAGGATATAAATAAAGGTTTTAGGTATGAAAAAAACAGGAAGATATTTATGGGATATGTTATAGATCTTTCACCACGATTAGAAGATTATATTCTGAGTTTCCAAATACACTAACCTATTACGGTCCTTGTGTGTTTGTTTTTGTTATGTACTAAGTATTTCGCAAAAGTAATGTAATGTTCATGTACATCGAGCTTTGGGTATAGACAGTGACTTTCACTAAATGTATCCTATTATCATATAATCTCTAGAACTATGTGTAGGAAGTTGATACCTTACAATAAGATAGATTTCTTCACATATAACGTATCAATCCACATCTTGGTGTGAGATGATGGCACTCTATGATGACTGAGTATGAGAAGTTGATACTCAATGAAATCAAGATTAATTTATTTGATGATAAATATATTTTTTTCATAGTTGAAAAACACATGTGTATATTGTGTTTTCATCTTACTAGATAATAGTCTTCAATAAATAATATCACATATAAGATCCTGGTTGAAACAGATATTCAGTAAATACAACAACAACTCAATAGCAGCAATAACAACAGAATAATAGTCTAATTGAACTTGATTAAAACATATATGTCTCTGAAGTGTTGATCTTCATAATAGCACATATGTTACTTATTTTTGAAAATGTACCCTTTCAATCAATAATTCAAATCTTTGTATTTAAAAATAGAAACTCAATTTCATTTTGGTTAAATAGAACAAAAAATAATCTTAAAAAATCAAGAGTATTTTAACTGAAAACATTCCACGAATATCATGACCTCCATTAGAAATAGTAATTATATAACATATTGAATATATGCATATAAATTAGTATTTAAGAAACATTAAAAATAAATTTAATTCTATTAATATCATTAATAAATTCTTGGAAAATATCTTTAATTTATACTCTGTAATTGACCAAGTCAAACGTAAAGTTAACTATGAGAGTATGTATGACAACATATGATAAACTTTAAAAAATTGGGTTGTTACACCAGACATTAGTTTATGAAATTTAGTGTTTATTTCAATAGTACAATTACTGATATATACTTTTAGTATTATATAGGCTATATGATCCTTATGTTTACTCCAATAGTAAGGTTTCAAAACCATATGTCTATATTACAAAAATATGGTGTGAATATTGTTTCCAAACTACCTAAAAACATAACATGATGAATATAGAAAAGATATTTAACCTCAAAATAAGATAAATTTTTATAGAAATGTAATCTTGGAAAACACATAAACTAATTTCATTAGTAAAACATACAAGGGTATTTTTGGGCATCAAAAGAGATAAGATTCATAGAGTATTGTTGAGACAATATATTCCCAATAATCTCCCGTTTGCAATGATCTAAAATCTTATATGTCAAAAACATGTAGAAAATATAAGAAATGTAACCACAAATAAATTATATTATTAAGGATATATAATAAAAATTATATTTATCATTTAATATTTTATAAACTATGGATAATCCATGAATATCATAAATTGTTTATGTTGACCCATTTTAATAGATTTATTTTAAATTTTTTAATTTATAAATTTCTTGTGTTATCATTATTTAATATATTATTGTTATATAAAATTAATGTTCACCTAATTCTATCCCCCTTTTTATGATATCAGAAAAAATGTATTAAAAAATTATATATAATATAGTTAATGTAGCAGCAAACTGGCCCTGCATCTTTTGTTAGGTGAAGAAAAAAATGATTCTTATACAATCAATAGTGTTGGATAGATAACATGAAATAAATAAATAAATTATTATGGGGAAAATTATTTAAACTGTGTTTATTATAAGAAATATTTGGATAAAAAATATAATAATAAGGATTAGATGAGGGAGAAGGTTCTGGTCCAGATGAGGTGTGAGATGCAAATAAATCTTGAACAGTCAGTATTACACCCTTAAGCTCTTCCAAACATTCCTCTAAAATTGTGATTAAACATCTTAGGATACTGTTACATCAACATTTACCTAATTATAACCCATGGAATGTCTCTATAGATTATAAAAACATCATCATCATATCACATACCTAACTGAGACAGTTTCTAATACTGGCCTCATCATATGTTAATTTCTCAATAATGTCATTCTTCTTTTATATCAAAATGTGAAGTGTAATACTACAAAACTAAAGACTTTGAATCCATTAATTTATTTAAAATATTGTCCATAATAATAGATATAAACTAACTTATTAAATTTTGATAAGTTGGATGTCAAGAAGTTAAATCCATTTCATGTCATGATCAAATTCTTATGGATTGAAATTGAATCCCACAGTATTTATTTAATTCACCAAAATATGAAATTTAAAATTACCATACAATAATATTCCCAATATGTTCGTAAATTTCTCTATAAAATGCAGCAAAATATATTTTTGATGTAGTTTTTTATCTTCATCTATGAATCTAATCTCGAATAGATTCTAATATTGATTTTGGAACAATTTAAGAATTAAAATCATTAAAAAAATCTAGAAACATCCAAGTCAATTTTGAAGGTTTTATTCACTTATTTCATCTGATTATATTTTCAAACTCAATTAAAAATTTAATAAGTAAAGGAATATAAATACCCATCTTCTTTATTTCAGGATTATTTTCCTCCTTCAATCACAATAAGGGTCTTAACATCAATATCATGAAAGGATGATTATTACAATAGATCATGAATTTCTAATTTCCCACCAAATTCATGAATATACCTTTCAAAATATTATATAGTAATAGAGACTATTTGATTTCCATTTATTTTAGTATTTTCAACTAAAAATATGTTCACTTTCTCACTATATCGAGCATTCATTTCAACCATTTCTTATGCATGAGCCTCGGGATCATATCTTTTTCTAGTTGTTATTTATATTGAATTATTTATTTCATATATAAACACATATTGGTCAACAGATAAAACTAAAAACGCTATTAAATAAACCATAGTCTTTTCCCTTTTTCTAGTCCCTATAGAAAGGTCCTCACTATTATCTTATCCTGACGGTTCTATAAGACAATAGAGGAAGAATATTGAAGCAATTGGGTCATGGACATAAACCTTGAGACTCATTAATATTGCCTCAATAACATCCTCTATTATATATTTACCAAATTATTCAAAACAAATACATATTGACCAAATTGAATTTTTATTACATGTCATCCCTAGATCATGAAAACCAGATACATGATGACCATCATCACCAGCTGACATCAGGTATACTTTTGAGGTTCTCCAAAAGAAATAAAATTTTCAAAAGGATCTATTAGAAAGATCATTACATGATAAAATCTAGCAACCGGGGTAATATTGCAGATCAAATACTTTATTAAAAAAGAAGAAAAAAAATACTTCCATATGGATAAAAGTATATTGTATCGTTTTTTTCATAGAATAGATTCATATTCCATATCATATAACTATAGAAATTGAATGAGTTTTCAGTTAACATAATAAATGGAAATCATTTAACTAATGAAAATTTTCCCTAACATAGTAATCCTTGGAAATATTTCAGATTGAATAAATTTGACTAGTAACTTATGTTCAGCTTTAATATTTGTTTATAAGTATCATTCATGCCAGGGTGGATATAAAATTAAAAGATATAATATCCTTATATTTATGACTTTCATCTATAGTAAATATAATTTAAAGAAAAAACTCGTTCATGGTGGCACTGAAAAAAATAATGTCTATTTATACTAATGGGACCAAAAAATCCATATTTTATACATTTAAGGAGATGGAATCATCTATGTCCAAAAAAATATACAAGGTATGTTCATAAAACTCCTTTTCTTAACTATAAATTATATAATAAGTATTTTGTTCATTGAAAATAAATTCCAATGAATGAAAATATAGATTTTTTGTTAATAACAGGTTTCTCTAAAGATGCCACTCAATGTCAACTAGATCAACTTTATGGAATCATCTGTCCCCTCCTAATGTTCATTGGTTGATATTTATCATTTTTAACATTATTATATACACATTTCTTATTCTATTAATGAAAATATTATGGTTTGAGGTTCATATTTTAGTGTTTTGAAGTGATACCAAGACCTCTTAATTTCAAAAAGGCTCAGGATTGAGGGTATGAGTAAGAGAAAGGGATATAGGAAGAGAAAGAGATATTGTTTTTATGGTTTAAGTTTATTCTAGTTCAGTTTCATGATCCAAAAAAATCAAAGTACGCACTCAATATTTTAATTTATAAAGGAATATAACACTGGAAGAGAAATAAATACATAATTTATTAATTAACTGGTGAATAAATAATATATGAACAAAAATTAGAGTAAATAATAAAACTATATTAGAAAAAAATTAATTAAATATAATAAAAATTTTAATTAAAATCAAATATACATAACTTGTAACAAATCAATGTTTTATCAATGGAATTACCTTATTTTAATTGTTTCTTGTATTATAATTAAATAATATTAGTTATAAAACGCAATACAAACCTTATAAATGAATAAGGATTGAAATGAAAGGTATCTCATGATGTTAAGAAACATATACTGATGAAATATGAACTTGACATTTGGAATAGTAATTTGACCGTTATGAATAGTAAACGAAACAATGTAATAGTAACCTCGCCAACTAAATAATAAATACAATTTATCCATCTTATATGTGGCGATATGGTATAATTATTTTAATGTATATGTAAAAAATAAATTTTAAAAATTATTAATAAAGTGTTGGTATTATTGTAAGTCAGGTATATTTAATTACAATATTCCAATTAATTATATAAATTAAAAGAGAATTAATTTTCATAAAATATATTCATAAATAAGGATCTTTATTTCTTATTATTATAAGATAATTTTATGAGACCTTAATTAATTTTTCAAATTGTTAGAACAGTAGTTGTAATTTTAAAATTTATATTTTTCAAGTAAATTTTGATTTTAATTAAAAATTAAAATTATCATATTTAGAATAATATTTTTGAAAAATGGTGTTCATTTTTGGTTTCTATGGGTTAAAAACGTTTAGGGTGATTTGTTTTGGATTTTGATAAAAAACGTTAATTTTATGGGAATATTAAAATATGATAATTTGTGATAAATGAAAAAAACAATGAATTGCTATGTCCTGAATGAGTAATGGATGATTTAAATGGAATCTTTTCAAAAGAACATGCACTATTTACAATTTTTTATAAAAATAATCAAGACTAATCATAGTGTTGAGCAGAAATAATAAACTAATGATATAAATATTGGAGAACCCCTCCTCTCCACCACTGTAAATACCACCACTCTTTACCTCTCCTCTTCACTCCTCTCAATCCTTATGCATTCTATAAATTCTGATTTTATATATCCCTAAACATCTTTACCACATATAAAATCCCTTGGTCTCTATATAAGCCCATATCCTCTCCCCAAAATATGTTCTCAAGGAATTTATATTAGGAAGGTAAACTCATCTTTTCATTTCTTTTATTTTCTTTTAAGTTGCTTATTTTTCATTCCTCTTCTCCTTTAGTCAAAATGTTATGATAAGTCCACTACAGTAAATGTACTATTATTTTGTTTTTATAATGTAACAATTCATAATTATCTCTCTTTTTCCAATCCTTTTATACAATAAATGAAAATAGCATCTGATATGTGTTAATTTATCATATTCAAGGACGACAAGTTTTCAATTTCTATTTCACCCCTCAATTCTAGTCATGAAAAAATTTTAATGGTTGAAACAGACTATAATATATGTATTATTTCTAATTTATTGTTTTTAAATATTCTTCAAAAATTATATTAATTCATAATGAAAATTGTGTTTGTTGTGATTAAAAATTGCAAATTAACTATAATTGATATCATTAATGTTTTATATAATGATTTATCTTCACTAAAAATAACCAAATGAATTTTCTAACTGTGTAATCTTCTGTATGTTCACTAATAATATATAACGCAAGTTCTAGAAAACTGTTCTCATCTTATTTTTTTTATCCATGATTGTATATAAGTAAACCAATCATGAAAACAAAGCAAACAAACTCTCCCTAACAATGAAATTGAACCTTTTAACCCATTAAAAAGTCATGAATGAACTAAATAAATCTATAGTAAATCAATTAAAAAAATTATAGTTTCTATGATTATTAATTATTGAATTTAATTTGATTATCCTGGGTAATAAGATCATGTAAAGAACACCTCCCTGCTTAAGGTATAAGATTCTACCTAAACCTCCATTATTCAATGGGGTTTCTCTATATTTTTTTAACAAAAAATTAAGCTATTTATTATTTTTATGAAAATAGTATAAATTCTATGTACTTTATCCAAAATCATGTATAAAGGTAAATTTATCATTCTCTTTTGGGTATTTACATGTTGTTAAGTGGTTCCCTCCTCAACAATTCCCGATAAGCAAACCCGTATAAGGGAACTTCCCAAATTATTATCCATTTTCAAATAAACTATATAATATGTTCTAAGCCACAATTGTTTTTATAAAATCAGTATATTTACTATAAAAACCCTCCTGTTTATCTTCTAGTTTTATATAAAATATTACACCCTTTTCTATTTTAAATGCTCTTTAGTAATTTCCATAAAACCACATTAAAATGTTTTAATGCTAAAATTTCTTAAATACAATTTTTACATGTTATCACATCAGTTTGATATCACTTAACATGATATATGCCTATTTTATGTTATGAATATCCATTTATGTTCTAAATACTTTTTTTCATGGACACTTGTATGATACACCCATTAGTTATGCTTTATGGCATGATTATGATACCCATTTCTTTCCATGGGTACCCTTACTTTTATGTATGATTGGTTTTGTATGATTATATAAGTGGAAATCATATTCAAGAACATGATATTATGGGTGTGACCAAATATCACTCTAAATCAATGTGTAATGTTTAGTCTCATGAGATGTTATGTGCAAAAGTGTTGGTGGTTATCCTTGATTCATTTTACCATGTGGAACAGTCTTGGTGGTTAATCATGACCTGTGCTCCTCTATGTGCAATAATCCATGACTCATTCTCTAGTTATTTTTTCTGTTGCTGCCAAATTCTTAATAATCCATGTTTATATCATCCCATGTTTATATTTAATGACTCTATATGTTTGATGTCCTTTTATATTATTATTTCATGGCTTCTAACTTGTGTGCTAATGATTTATTCTTATGTTTATTCCCTTAGTGGTATTTTTATATCCTAACTTTTTTATGTTATACCAATGTTATCCTATGATGATGTATGAGAATAATGGATATTTTGATATCCTTTTAAATATTAAATAAATAAATGTTTTATGTAGTCCCATGATCTTCAATTTTATGCACCTAGTCTTCCAAGATACTAGGCATTACAATAATTGGCTTGTAATATGATGCTTAAAATCATATATTGATATGAATAAAAGGAGAGAGTCACTATGGTTGGTATCAGAGAATGGTCTAGTTATTTTAGAGAATAGGAATATGTCACTTTTTTAAGAACCTGATGGATAAGACTAAGTGTAAAAAAATAGACATAAATTTTGGTAAGTATCGAGTAAGTGGTTTGTCAAGAAAATAAATTTTTGTCTATATACAAACAAGTGTAGGTGGATCTAGAAAAAATTTATGTAGGGGTGAAACACGAAAACACAGTATTGAGCTAGACTTTAATGAGAGCTGGTGCATGACAACGGGCCTTTCTACAATCCTAGTTTGAAACTCCCATCGTATATGCTTTCATAAATTCATAAGATTAGTAAGACCCATTAAAAGGGAACACAAAAACCCATAATAATATATATTAAGAATATAATCATGGGTAACCTATATTTAAACCTAGTTAATCACATGTTAGGATACACATTTCCTTTAAGAGTTTATTGTTTTATGGTTAAATTTTCCTTTTATGATTAATATCTAAATGTTCAATCCCCATAATTATACATTGTTTTTCTTAGCTAATGGAATGAAATAAAAGAGGAAATTATAAAATTAAATGTGATAAGAATTGTGACAATAACCCTAGTGATATGTGTGATATAATGGTATCATGTTCTCAAAACATCATGACTGCACTTGATCATCTGGATCATGTTTTGAACACTTTCGGGTGTACAATGATGCCTAAAATAAGGGATAAGGTTGTTTGTTGATGAAAAATAATAACAGTGATAGCATACACATCAAGGAATATGAAAATCCACGAGCTAAACAATCTCAAGCATGATCTAGAGTTAGTGGCTGTGATCTTTGTGTTGAAAATTTGGTGGAGTTATTTCTATGGGGAGAAGTGTGAGATATATACAGATCAAAAGTGTCTGAAATATGTTTTCACATATAATGATATTAATATGTTAAAGAAAATATGGTTGGAGCTGATCAACGATTACAAATGTTTAATCCACTACTATACCAGTAGTGCAAATACGGTGGTTGATTCCCTATATAGAAAGGATCCTGCATATTTATCTTTGATGAGAGATGAAAAGGATGAAATATTTTATATTTCGTTGAGGATGTAAATGGAAATAATTATAGGAGGAACACCATCAAACCATTATAAAATTATTTATCAACCATCCATCATGGAGAAAATAAACTATTCTCAAAGAAAAATATGGAAATTCAGAAAAGGGTGTAAGATTTCATAAATGAAAAATCCATTGAGTTCATGATTCATGAGGAAGTATTTGTAAATTTGGGTCATGATTATGTGAACGACCCAATATAGATATAATGTAGCATATTTTGAATAATGCACATATCTCTACCTTCTCTATTCACCAAAGGATCCCCAAGATGTATCAAGATCTATGAAAGAATTATTCGTGGGATAATATGGAGGAGATTTCTAAGTATACATCAAAGTTTATTTTATGTCAGAAAGTGAAGGATAGAAGGAAAATGTATAAGTGGATGATGAAACCACTACCGATACCAATATATAAGTGGGAGAACCTCACTATTCAATTTCGTACTATACATCCAAGAACATCTAGAAGAAACAATGCTATATGGGTCATTATGGATTTTCTTATAAAGACAACTCATTTTTCACAATTTCTTAGTACTTCTCATTAGATAAACTTACAAAAATATATACCGAAGAGGTGGTTATGATTAATGGATTACCACTATCTATTTTATCCTAAAGAGATCCAAGAATCACCTCAATGTTCTGAAAATATCTCTAGCATGATTTATGTACTAAATAGTACATCAGTAAGGTCTATCATCCTCAAACTAATGTCCAATCAGAGTAATCTATTTAGACTCTGGAAGACATGTTGAGAGTGTGATATATGGACTCAAAATGAATATGGTACCAATATATTACACTCTTTGAATTCTCTTACAATAATAGTTTCAACTACAACATCTACATGACACCATATGAATCCATTTATGGGAAAAGGTGTTGAACACTAGCATGTTGGGATGAGCTGGGTGAGCGTAAGCATCTAGGACAAAAAATGGTTGAAGAAATGGTGGATAAGTTGAAAACCATTCCACAACACATCAAGGTATCCCCAAGTCAATAGAAGATAAATGTAGGTAATCATCAATGGGACCTTGAGTTATAATTTAAGGACATGGTATTCCTCCACATATCTCCATGGAAGAAGGTCATGAAGTTTGGGAAGAAAAGGAAGCAAATTCCCAAGTACATTATCCCCTTTAGGATTCCTGATCATGTTGGAGTTGTGGCCTATCGATTAGAACTTCTACCTATCCTGTATAAAGTACACGATGTATTCCACATATCCCCCTTAAGAAATTACATACCAGATCCTTTACATGTACTATCTTTAGAGGTGGTTAAATTGGAGATTAATCTTTCTTACAAGGAGCATCTAATGAAGATCTTGGATTGTGGATATAAAAATATACGTAGTAAGACTACTCGGTCAATGTACTATGGAGGAAACATAAGTATGAAGAAGAATTATGGGAACTGGAGGAGGTAATGAAGGAAAAGTACCCACACCTGTTCACGACCTAGAATGTAAAAATATATTTTCATGGAGAAATTTTATAATGGGTGAAGAATTTAAGGACACAATGTTTTATCAATGGAATTACTTTTATAATTGTTTCTTATAGTAAAATTACAAAATACTACTTATAGAACACAATAACTCCATTATAAAAGAATAATGAGTGATATAAAAGGTTTCTCTAGAAGATAAGGATCATATTCTGATAAAATAGTAACTTCAGCTTCAGAATATTAATGTGACCCTTATGAATAGTAAAATGAATAATGTAATAGTAAACTCACCATTAAATGAATAAAGAAAATTTACCCATCTTATAAGTGGAAATATGGTATTATTATATAATAGTGTAAGTAAATATATATTTTAAATTATTTTTATAATGTGTTGGTATTTTTGAAAGTCATGTATATTTTAATTACAATTATATAAATAATTTAATAAATTAAAAGAAAAATTATTTACCTAAAATATATTCATATATAGTTATTTTGATGACTTATAATTATAAGATAATTTTATGATACCTTAATTAACTTTTCAATGTGTTAGAAAAGATGTATTTATTTTAAAATTGGTATTTTTCTAATAAATAATGGTTTTAATTAAAAATTAAATATATCATATTTAGAAAATTAATTTTGAAAAATGGATTTTATTTCTGGTTTCTAGACATCAAAAAATGTATAGGGTAAATTTTTGGGATTTTTAGTAAATAATTGAATGTTTGATGAATTGTAATATATGACAATTTACAATAAATGCTAAATAAATGAATTCCTGCATCATGCCTGAGTCATAGATGATTAAAACTTCCTTTGGATCGTACACACATGAACTCATTACTTTTTTTGGTCATAATAATCATGACTATTCATATTATTGATCAAAAATGATAAACTAATGATTAAATTAATTGTAAACCCCTCCTCCCCTCCACTATAAATACCAACCCTCTTTACCTCTAATCTTCACTCCTCTCAAGCCTTTTTCCTTGCCTAAATTCAGCTTAGATATTTCCATAATATCAAATTCCACGTCTGTAGTCCCTTTATCTACTCAAAAAACAAAATCCTCTCTCTTAAAGAGGTTATCCATGAAGTTATATTCAATAGGTAAACTCCTCTTTTCATTTATTTTATTTTCTTTAATTTTCCTTTATTTTTTTTATTTCCTCACCTCCTTTCATCCAAATGTTATGATAATTCTATTAAATTACATGTAATGGAATTTTTATTATTATAATGGAATAATTAAACATAATAACTCCTTCCCCCTCCTTTTATACTATAAATAAAAACACCATATGAGATGTAATTATTTATCACATTCAAGGATGATGAGTTTTCAATTTCTATTACCGTCTTCAATTTGTGTCATGACAATATTTTTAAGGTTGAAACAGACTATAATATATGTATTATTTTTAATTTAAGGTTCTTTAATCTTTTTTACACATTATATTAATTCATAAATAAAATTTTGTTTGTTGTAATGAAAAACTGACAATTAACCAAAACAGTTATCATTAAAGTTCTATATAATGAATCAACTTCAATCCAAATAACCAAATGAATTTTTTAGCCATGTAATCTTATTTATGTTCTCTAATGACAAGTAACTCCAATTCTGGACAACCATTCTCATCATACATGTTTATCCTCACATGTATATAATTAAACCAATCATGAAAACAAAAGAAAAAAACGCCCCTTAACAATGAAATTAAACCTTTTAACCCATCAAAATTGTCATGACTGAACTTAATAAGGCTATACTAAATAAATTAAATTTTTAAGAGGTTATATAATTACTAATTAATGAATTTTATTTTATTATGTAAGACTTTAATTTCGTGTTAATAACACCTTCATACTAAAGGTAATGGATTCTACCCAAACCTCTATTATTCCATTGGGTTTCCCTATATTTTTTGTTACCCAATTAAAGTTTATTTTATTTTTATGTAAATATTATAAATTATCTATAAATTCTCCAAACCCATGAATCATGGTCCATTCATCATTCTATTTTTGGGATTTACATGTTTTTATGTTGTTCCCTCCTCAATACATCCTGAGAAGAAAACCCATTTAAGGGAACTTCCTGATTTTTACCCCTTTTCAAGTACACTATATAATATATTTAAACAATCATTTTTTACGAAATTAGTATCTTTATTGTAAAAACCTTCTAGATTCACTACTGTTTTTTATATAATATTATGCAATTTTTTATTTTAAAAGCTCTTTAGTAATTTCATTAAAACCACACTAAAATGTTTTGATGCTAAAATTTCATAAATAATATTTTTACATATTATCACTTCTATTTGACATCACTTACATTGATTTATGTAACGTTTTACTTATTAAAGACCATTTATGTTCTAATTCTTTACTATCATGGACACTTTTATGATACACCTATTACTTATGATTTATGACATGATTATGATACCCATTTTTTTATTGGTATCATTATGTTTATGTATGATTGATTATGTATGATTATATATGTAGAAAGAATATTCCTGAATTTTATAATGGTTGTGCATATATTACACTCCAATTCATTGGGTAATATTCAGTATCATGAGACATTATACGAAACGGTCTTGGTAGTTAGCCATGACTTGCAGTACCATTTGCAATGGTCTCAGTTGTAGACATTGAATTGTGCTCCTCTATGAGCAAATATCCTTTAATAGTCCTAAATTAATGTATTACATTTCTTATACATTACTATGAATCCATTTTTATATGACACCATGTTTATATGTCATGATTTTATTTGTTCAATGCCTTTTAATATCATTATTCCATGCCTTCAAACTCTTGTGTAAAAGGTTTATTCTTATGTTTATTCCATTAATAGGATTTTTAGCTCATCCCTTTGTCCATAATATCCCTATTTTATCCTATGACTATGTTTGGGAATAATTAATTTTATGATCTCTTTTTGAGGATTAAATAATTAACTTTTTTAGTGCCATGATTTCAGTTTTATGTACATAGTCTTTGAAGACACTAGACATTACGATCCTTGGCTTGTAATATGATGTATAAAATCATGTAATGATATATATAAAATGTCATGTTTTCTATATAACATAAAATTGATACATTCAAAACTATAAGTGGGTGGTTTTTTAGTCATAATAACAGAAAATTGGTAGTTAATATTATCAAATTCACAAGAAATATCATTTTTTATAATATGATCTCGTAGAAAATGATTCATTATATAAACATTCTTAGTCCATTAGGGACATAATGTATTTTTTGAAATATTAATTTCCATTTTTTATCACATAAAAGAGTAATATTATAAAAATTGAGTCCAAAATCAAGTATAGCGTGTTTCATCTTCAATAATTTTTCATAAAAACATCAATTAGTGATATATTTTACCTCCGTTTTGAGAAGAAAACTAAATGTTTTTTTAACTTGACAATGTAACTAAGGGCTCTCATAAAAACTTATAGTTTCATAATATAATTTTTTAATCAAATCTATGACCTCCAAAATCAACATTTGAATCTGACATTAAATTTAATTCATAATTATTTCTGAAAATTAATTAATAAAAATAGTTACATTCAAATATCTAAAAATATTATTACTAGAAGTGAGGTCAGATTCTATAGGGTATTATTTTAATCTAGAATAAATATACATAGTAAAAATATTTTCTAAACTACTATGTTAATGATATATAAAATGTCTTATCAGAACTATACATAACTTACCTTAACTAGTTTTCTAATTTCTTCCAAATCAAGTTTTGTATTGTAAAAATGGGAGTTTTATAATTTTAAGTATTTTTTATCCCTTTTTTCAATATTTAAATATTATATTTACATTTATAGAAAATATTACCATAATATTTTTGATATATTTTTAAATTTAGAATGAAATTTTATTCTACCCTCATAGTCATTTCAAATTAGTTTTTCATAACCGCATGAAAAAACATTAGAAATATGGAATGTTTGTTAATAGATTCTACCCAAAATAGGTAGGTAGAGCACATTAATTTTAAAAAGTTATCTCCATAACATGAAAGATACTATTTTTTATTTCAACAATTGTTTTGAGAAAATTACCTCAAGGTAAAATTGAAGTATATTTTGGTTTATTTTGTGTGTGGAAAAAGCGAGTTTCCATGGTCAGTTGTGCAGTTCTATAGTGATTTTTGAAAAGGAATGCAGACAAAGATACATGGAAAATGAATGAATTCCTACGAATCATGTTTCCAAGAATGCCTTATTAAATGTTGAAAATTCATTAGTTTCATGAAGATGAGAGTTTCTTAAAGGAATGTAGACTTGGAAATGAATTTGTTGTCATGAAGGTAGAGTTTTGTGATGGTTTAGTGCATCGTGAATACATGATGGAATAACTATAATCTTTACAACTATGATAGGTGTAGAATCAAAAATTCCTGAATTGTTGAGTGTAATATCTATAGCTATTAAAATATTAAATAATGGGTAATTTCACTAGAGCTTCATGAAAAAATTTTAGAGCTTCACAAAAATGAGATGATGTGGATGTAGGCTTTTGAAATGGGAGCCAATCCTTATAAATAGGCCTCTACCCCCTCATAAAATGAGAACAATACCTTAAGAAAATATGATGGTTTTAAATTAATAAAGGGGGTATGTGAAGGTTTTTCTTATGAAAATGATTTTGAATAAACAACTTCATGAAGTCTATGAATGCTGATTGAAAATTGTAAGCATCGTGAAAGTACTAAAGTTCTTCAAGGAAATAAAAAAGCCTACTGAAAGTTATGAGATTTACAAAGGATATATAAGCTTCATGATAATATTTGAGCTTAAAAAATAATGTTCCATCATGAATCATGGTTTACCATAATAAAATCAGTGATCTCTATGAATTTTGTGGAGTTTTAAAAGGTAATATATTATTTTTAAAAGTTGGGAATCTTTGAAAAGGTTGTGTGAGAATCAACAAGGCTGCAAGCATCATGAAAGTGTTGTAAAGGGAGTACCTAGTAAATTTGTGGTAAAGTTGTAATGATCCAAAAAAATTTAATTGAAAATTCCATTCTTATTATTATGTCTTATATAATAAATCACATATAGTCACATACAGATCAAAATAAAAATGTTAAAAATGAATAATGAATAAAATAATTGGTATATCTACAAATTAAGGAACATATACTAAAAGAACAGTAACATGAGCTTTAGAATACTAATATGACCATTACGACTAGTAAATCATCCAATATAATAGTAAACTCACCTTTGAATGTACAAATAAAATTTGGGTATCCTATGAATAAAAATATAATATATTTATATCTTAAAATAAGTAAACCGATATTTAAAAAAAGATATATTATATATAGGTATTTTTATAAGTCATAAATAATTATTTACAATTATATAATTAATATAATTATTTAAAAGATAATTTATTTTCTTAAAAAAATTTCATATATTCTTTTTTTTCTTATGATTATATTATAATTTTGTGAGACATTATTTATATTTTGAAACTATCGAAACGTCATGTACAATATTAAAATTGTTATCTTTCATGTAAATGGATATTTTACTTATATTTTAAATTTATCAAATTTTTTAAATTTTTTTCATAAAATGGATACCATTTTTTCGTTCTAAACATTGAAGAACAGTTAGGGTTAAATTTTTGATAAATTTCAAAAAGAGTTGAATTTTTAGTGAATAGTAAAATATGATAATTTACAATATAAGATAAATACAAGAATTATTGAGTCATGCCTGATGTATGAATGATGAAGGCATGTAATATTGAACTCTCCATCTCCCATTAATATTTTTAATCATGGGAATAAAAACTATTCATTGTCTTGATCTAAGATAAAAAACTAATGAAGAAAATAATGAGGAAACACCACTCTTCTCTAATACAAATACCACCATAACCACATCTTATCCCCACACCCACAAATCATTAAAGATTCAAACATTTATGATCAATGATAATACCAAGAATATCTCTAATTTCTTGGATCCTTTGGGCTCAACAAAATAACAAATCTAATTTTTCTAAGGCGGTTATCAATGAGAAAAATTCAAGAGGCAAAATCCTCTTCGATATTTTTTTAAATTTATTTTAAATTTCCTTTTCTTCTACCCTCACCTTACTTTATCCAAGTGGTTTGATAAATCCATTATTTATATATATAGGATTTTTATAATTTTAATGGAATAATCCATAATCAACCCACTTCTCATCTCCCTCTAATTCTTAAAATGAAAGCATCATCATTGAGGTGTTGATTTATTGACTTCCAGGATGACATGTTTTAATTTTTCTTTACCTTATTAATGAATGGTTATAAAACTATTATAAAGGTTGAAATAGATTTTATTGTTAGTGAATTTTTTTTTATGTTTTATAAAAAACATATATACATAATATTTAATAACAAAACAAAACTAACTCATGGTGATTGAAAACCCAAAAAATAATCTAAACGGTTATCATTATATTTTAATCTATTGAATAATACTCATATCATATAAACTAAAATTATATATGAGTCTAATTAAACATAATTATGTTCATTTATAACAAATAATTTAAATTCTATAGAATCGTTCTCATTTCCCATGAACTTCCATACTTAAAAACAAGCATACCAATCATGAAACCAAGAAAATGAACAATCTTAGAACAATTAAACGGAATACTATAACTCATCATAATGAACATAAACAAACTTAATAAAATTATATATATAATAATATCTATAAAATATTTTGGATTTTTAAATTAAGGAATATAATTTGATTATACAAGATTTTAAAGTGAATAAAGTGATCATACATAATGTAAAGGGATTCTCGAACTCAAATCAATTTCCTTAGGGTTTTCCCTATTTCACTTCATTTTCAATATGGATATTCATTTAATATTCATTTAATATTATTTATTTATCCTTCAATTATATTTTATTGGATATATATGCCTTCAATACAATTTTATGATGAATTCAATTATTTTTTCAAAAATTACACTTCTTTCAAAAAATACAACTTTTACTTCTCATGAGGTTATTTCCATTTCATTGAAGACTCATAATTATGATACCTAGTTTTTTATTCCATATTTATTTTGAGGAAACCAATTTTTATTCATGAATTTATATATTATTAAATTAAATACATTCCTTTCAGTGGATTGTTTGTCCCAGACTGAAATACGTTTTATGTGGTATGCATGATTTTGTAAATGTTATGATGTGATGAGTGTGTCAGGAATTATATAGTCCATTTAAATGCTACTATATGATGAGTAAACCCATTATTATAAAGTTATGAATCAGTTAATTTGATATATCTCATGAGAAAAAGTTAAATAAATGATTTAGTTGACAATTAAGACAATATTTTTCATATATATAAATTGCCACATTCCATGTCTTTATCTAATACTTCCCCACAAGATTATAATGATGATGATATTGTAATGTTGAATATGCACAAAAAATTTTATATTGTTACTTATTCTTATATATCCTACCAAGGGGATTTTGGCTAAACCTTTTCCGTGATGTATATCCCTAGATGACTACTTGTACAATGTAGAACACATGGTCCACTGAAAATCTAGAGAAAAAGGTATTAAATAAAAAAATTAATTATGTAAAAGTTATGTATGATCATAATTTCCCCTTGATACTAAATCTTTTGATCCTGGACTTGTAACAATTTTAAATTATTTTAATCATAAACATGATGTGTTTGTCAATTAAGATAAGATAGGGGTCCCTCTAGTTTGTATAAAAGCGCGGGTTAATTAGTTTGGGAATTAGGATTAGAAAACTATAGTGAAAACCCGTAGTGTGAGATTAAGTACAAGTAATCACCCAAGAATATTTGGTTTATAGTTATTATAAAGGTAGGTATCCCACAAGATATTCTTTTATAGTGAATTTAAAAAGGGGAATATATTATTTATTCATGACATTTTGAATAATGTTTTCTTTAAAAAATCTCAATTATATAGAATCGTGGGAACTAGGAGAAACCAAGCCAAAAACCTGTGTGAGGGAAAATACTGTGCAAACCTAAATGAAATCATTAATGTCTTTGGAGGTGGAGTTCAAAATTTCTTGGAAATTCTTACCCAGCTATCTCAGGATATGAATAATGACCTGATCATTGTGTAGCATCCGCCTTCACTTAAGAGGGAGAAACTAGACATCAAGTCTTTTATGTGGAAATGACCACATGCATTTAACAGATCTTCTGATCCAATCATCATAGAACAATGAGTCGAATCGATATAGAATATATTTTATGAGCACCACTACTATAAGGTGGAGAAGGTGACTTTGGCCATTTATCTTCTCTTTGGAGATGGTGATCAATGGTGGGTATTGATTAAGAACACCAATCCATCAAACTAAAATGAAGTGATGGATTTAGAATAATTTTAGATAATGTTTCATAATTAGTATTTCCCTTATACACTTTATAAAACTATGGAGAGAGAATTCATAGAGCAGAAGAAAAAGGAAGTTGAAAATGTCCTTTCCAACAAGGAAAATTTTACCATGCTTGTATGGTACACTTCAGGTTTTGTTATTAACAATGATATAAAAAATTGATAGATTCATTAGAGGGTTAGAACCAAACCTTTGAAAGTAACTATAAATTCAAGACATTATGAGTTATATATAAGTTATATAATGTTTTCTCAGATTGTAGATTTAGTTTATAGAATGTCCCCATGACTACGGGGATAATAAAGTAAGGATAGAGTTTCCAGCCAGAGGATCTAATGAACAAGTTGGAAATAATTCCCAAACACTCACATGTCAAAATATAGGAATAATAATCATGGGAACTATTTCAATGGGAAGAGGAAATACTATAAGTGTGAGATATAAGGCCACCAATCTCATGAATTTAGTAGATAAATAAATAATCCAGCCAATATGATAGAGGAATTTAGAGCACCACCCATGGTTCAATTATTCAACTATAGGGAGAAAGGTAACAGGGAATGCCAATGCACTAAATTTAGATTCCATGAAATTAATATTCATCATCATCTAACAAATCCTAAAGATTAAGGTAAGGATTATTCCATCAATACTACAGAATTGTATCAAGAAAACTTTTTCATACAAGGTACACTTCATATTAAATTAGTAATGTCAGTATTATTATTTGATTTTGGTTCTACACATTCCTTTATTATTTAATTTTTTCTAGAACTATTGAATTTTCCTTGATGTAAGATATTCATAATAACACATGGTGATTAAATCATTTCAACCCAAGTGTTGGAATCTTCTCCTGTTAGCATACGTGGGAATAATTTTCATCTGAATCTCTTGATGATTCCCATGGTGAAATTTGATGCTATACTAGGGATGAATTCTATCTTGTTATGTAGATCACACATAAACATTTAGGAAAAGGAAATGTGATATTACATTACAAATCATCCCATGCTCCTCTAATAAAGCTATGACGATCATGAATCTCCTTTGGAAAATCATTCAATGATGTGGGTTTTGATTCCCTGTAAATAATCACACCTCGTTCAAATGGTTGAGTCAAAGTAAGTATAAAAATAATGTAAATGCCTTTTATAAGGGCATACAATGATGTATTTCTGAAAAGAGTTACCCAGAATTCCCCTAGATCGTGGGTTAGAGTTCTCCATAGAACTTATAACTAGAGATAATCCTATCTCAAAATTTCCATATAGTATGGCCTATATATAACTAGTGGAGTTAAATAAATAGTTGAAAGAGAATTTCCAAAGAGGGTTTATCTGCCACAATGAATCACCTTTGGGTTCTCCAGTGCTATTTGTGATGAAAAAGGATGGGTCAATATGGTTGTTTATCGATTATCAATTACTCATCAAGATCGCCATAAACAATAGGTATCCTCTTCCAAGGATTTATAGTATGTTTGATAAACTCTAATGAGCTTAGTGCTTCTTAAAAGTACATCTTTTTACTAGATATCATCAGCTAAAGGTGAAGAAGGAAGATATTTAGAAGACTGCATTTCATACAAGGTATGGTAACTATGAGTATCTATTAACACACTTTATAATTACTAATTACCTGGAAAACCTAATAGATTTGATGAAAATAATATTTATAAACTACCTTTACAAATTTGTGGAAGTGTTTATTAATAATATTCTCATTTACACTAAGGGAAAAGAGGAACATTAAGAACATATAAGGATTGTACCGAAGACACTAAGAAAAGAGAAATTGTATACCAAGTTTAGAATGTTTGACTTATTTATGAAACAGGTAATATTATTGGGACAAGTAATCACATGTGAGGGAATTTTTTTGGACACATGAAAATATATGGCAATTTAAGAATGGACCATACTCACTACTATCATGAAAATACAATATTTTCTTATCTTATAAGGGTACTACTGACGCCTTTTGATAAATTTATCATCCTTTTATATCTTTCTATCTATGTTAAAAATGGAAGGGGTAATGTATGTATAGATGTATGAATGTGAGGAATGATTTAGGGAGATAAAGAGGCGGTTAATCTTTGCAATTGTAATCACATTTCCAATAAGTGGATAATGAAATTTGATATACAATGATTCTTCAAAGAAATTCTTGGTTTTTGTACTCATGAAAAATGATAAAGTGAAATCATACACCTCACAGTAGATAAAAATCCATTAGAAGAACTTCCTTTCACATGATGTGTAGCTGGTAGATGTGATTTTTCCTTGAAAATATTTGTGGTACTACCTCTATGGTGAGAAGTGTGAAATATATAAAAGTCACAAGAGTCTGAAGTATATATTTGTATAGAAGGAACTCAACATGCATCAATTGAGATTGTTATAGATAATCAAGGAAAATGATTTTTCTATTCACTATCATCCTGGTGAGGAATACCAGGTAGATGATGCTCTTAGAAGAAAAAATATGATACTCTATCCATGATGTGAATTTCAAAAGGCCCTATAAATAGGGATATGAAATGGATGGATTTGGAAATCATAATGGAAATGAATACATCTTACCATTACCATATTATTTAGCAACCATATATCTAATATAAGATCAAAGAGGCATAAAGGGATGATCTGGAGCATAAAAATAAGGTGAAGGTAGTAAAGAATGTTAAGCTACAAGAATTCAATATTGATGATTATTGTGTGATTTGGTTTCGAACTATGATTTCTGTTCCATCATCACCTGAGATACATAAGGATTTGATGGATAATTCACATAGATCAACTTTCTATATCCATTGTGGGAGTACCAATATGTACCATGTGCATCGATAAAACTTCTGGTGGGACAACATGAAGATGAATATTGAAATGTGTATCTCTAGCTATTTAATATGATATAATATTAATGTAGAGTGATATAAGTCCAGTGGTATCATGAAACCATTTTCCATACCCATTTGGAAATTGGATAATGTCACTATGGACTTTGTCACTGGTCTCCGGAAGACGTACAAAGGATACAATGCGATGTGATATTTGGTGTATTGAATCACCAATACGTCCCACCTTATCAATATCCTATATTATTTCTTGTTTGAAAGATATACAAATATATTTTTAAGGATATAATGACTCTACACTGGATTCCATGTTCAATCATCTCTGATCGTGATCCAAGGTTCATGTCAAAATTATGTACAGTTACATATCATTCTTTGAGTATTAAATTAAATATCCACATGGCCTATCACCTCCAAATAGATGGCCAATATGAAAGAACTATTCTGGAACTCGAAGACATGCTAAGATCCTTCTCAATATATTTCAATGGTGGATTGGATCATAATCTCCCAATGGATGAGTTTTCATAAAACAATAGCTTCCAATCGAGTATTAATATATCTCCTTTAGGACCCTGGGACACCCTGAGAGGGGATGGGTGAATCAGGGTGACAAATTTTTTCTTTTAAAGTTATGGAACTTGTTCCCACATCGGTAGGAACTTGTTAAACCTGTATGATGAAAAGGATCAAAAAGCAAACATTCATATGTAGAGAGATGACACCGAACATTTTACTTGGTTCACCACTAAGGGCTACGTCCAAGGAGTATATGCCGATACATTGTCAATCATACCAAATTCCACTGATACTTCACTAGCTGTGGATTACAAAGGTTCTGTCATAGTCACTCTGTCCCAGGATCACTTCTTTTACAAAGGTTTAGGGATAGCTCACTGCGTCCCTCAGGTCGCTCCCATTGACTCCCCTTGGCTCACTGCCCTTGGTGAAGTCCCACTCAATTTATAGATGTCAAGGTCTCTTCATCATTGCTAAAGAATGAATCCTCTATTGCATGTAGATGCTTTTTTGAAGTCCAACTTTCTCCCTTAGTTGAATCTCACTTTTTACTACAAGTATCAAGAAATATTCCATCTTCGCACATCCTTAGAAAGACCAGCATACTTCAACAACACCTGGTGCACTTCCCCAAGCTCGGCGCGCAAGTTTCAAGTCGGCGTGCAAGTCTCGGCGTGCAAGTCCAAACTGGTGCGCAATTTCACCTCAACTACTTGCGTGACACTCACTTCTTCAACTTCAAACATGCGTGACTCAACCCCTTTCTCACCCAAACCACCTTGGTCGTGCATCAAACAAATTTCGTGTAACATCAACATGAACGACCCACCCCCACTTACGCGACCACTGCACTTGTGTGATAGGAGCTTTGATTTTATCTATGTCTAAAGTTTGTTTCAAATGAGGAGGGGTGATCCACTATTTATAGGCAAACTGGACACTCTGCGCAGTGGCGCACAAGCCTCCTCTCAGCACGCAAGTTTCGGCGCGCAACCCAAACTTCCCTAGCCTTTGTCGTGCAACTCACTCGCGCGACGAAACCAATAATTGAGCGACCCTCTTTATTTTACATATTTTGATGTTCTGATCAATAAGAACATATTGCGTACAACATTACAATCCTCCTAGGCACGGGATCACATGTCCTTTCTCGGGGCGCAAGTTACTTGCACGACACATATCCGATGTGCAAGTCCCTTTCCCCAAAAAAACATTGTTTTCCACATTTGTCAATTTTGAGGACCATAAATTTGGAATACACTTGAAAATGGTGCCACCTTCAATACTGTTATCTACTTGACCTGCAAGAATACATTGCTGGCACAATTTCCGAACTTCCTCGGAGGATTGAAAACAAACACAAATTATACTCCAATTCATGCATTGATTACCATGGTTCCAACATCTCCATATAAATCTTTGTATAAAAAAGTTATGTATAACTATATCTTGATGGGATGAAGTTAGAGAATGAAAGTGTAAAGACCCGTAAAATTCGAGGGAAATTTTTTTTTTCTTAATTTTCTTTAGAATTTTACAAGAGCGCGGTTTCAGACGGCACCTGATTCCGAGGCCCGGTGTGCCCGAAATCAATTTTTGATGTTTGGCTCGGGTACGTTCAGTGAACGAACGAGCGGGAATTCCTAACTTTTGATCCGGTGCTCGGAATTGAAATCCGAGGGCACCGATGAACTCGCAGCGCCGTTATTCGCTTAAAGAGACCTTTTCGGGAGTTGCGTTTGTTGCGGGTTGAAAGTTAGTTTTGGGGATTAAAAGATAAGTAAAATAAAATTGTGTGTGAATTTTATTTTATTCGAGGTGGTTAGACTCTCTCATGGGAAGTTGTTGGCGGGGCCCACAACCACCCAACTTCCCATGTGTGGTTATGAGGGAGGTGGGGCCCACACGAACCCCCCACCTTTTCAAGTTCCCTAACTCCCCTCTCTCCCTCTTAATGGCTTGACATCTTAACTTCTATTTAATTATACAACTCATGTATATTAAATAAGTGAGTTAATTTTGGAGTTATCCATTTTGAATTTCAAACCTTTGAAATTCTTTGTGAAGTTTTTGATTAAATTAAGCTCTTCCCTCTTTTTGTTGGGTTAGAACGCTTGGGCCACCTTGAGAGCTTTTGAGAGCTTCTTCTTCATCTTCAAGCTCTGACGAAGAACACGAAGAACGCTCAAGCTCCGACGAAGAACGACGCCTCTCTTCTTCGTCGTCCGTGTCAACGAGAGGGAACACCGCTTCCTCCTCGGACCTTTTTCGTCGGCATACGAAGATTCGCCAACGACGTATCTCTTCGGGCGTATCTCTTCGTCAACGGATTTGACGAACGACGACCGCGACGCCCGACCACCGCGACGTTGTCTTCCGCGGGACGTTGACAAATCTTCGATCTTACCCGAGGTAGGGGTTGTTGAATATTGTTAATTTATTCCATTTCTTGCTCGTGGATCGCATGTCTACGTGAGGCTTTTGAATATTTTATATAAGTGTTATTGTTTAACGTGAGGGGGGCCGGACCGCATGAACACGGCCGAACCCCCCTCCATCGTTCATGTTGTTTATTCTTGCGGGCGGAAGCAAGGTGGCGTGGTGCCGTCACACCACGCGGATAATTTTACGATTAACTTACGTGATGCCGTCGCGCGCGCACCATGGAAGAAACAACAAGAACGCGACACCGTCGCGCCGCGTTGAATGAATATCAAAGCACGGCGAAGGGGCGCGGTGCCGTCGCACCGCGCCGGACGACGAACACCGCGGCCGGTTCCGGGCCGCGGCGGAAGAGAAGACCAGCGGCCGGGCCGCCGGCGTCGGAAGCCGAAGGGGGGGACCGGAATTTCCGGTCCCGTTGGAGAAAACCAGCCGGCCAACTGGCCGGCCGGATGGAGTTAAACCGGGGGAATTAATCCCCCGGCCGGCATATAAAACCCCCCTCATTAAGAGGGGGGCGGTTCCATGAAAGGGGGCCAGCAGCCCCCCCGGTTCTTTTAATTAAACCGGCCCCCACGTGGGGGCCGTTTCTTGCAAATGGCGCGGCACAAGGCCGCGCCGCCTTATCAATCAGCGGGGGCTAGCCCCCGCGTGCGGCCTCCTCGCGGCGACAGCCGCCGCGGCTCCCCGCGCCGCCGCCCCGCCGCGCGCCGCCGCGCCGCCTCCGCGCGCCGCCGCGCCGCCTCAGCGCACCGCCGCGCGCCGCCGCGCGCGCCGCCGCCCCGGGGGTGGGGGTCGGGCCGGGTCGGCCCGGACCCGGACCCCCCCGTTTTGAACCTGTTTTGGTCTTTTGGCCATAACTTGAGCCTCGGACCTCCGAATGACGAACCGTCTGCGGCAACGCGATCCTTGGATCGACACGGTCGTTTCGGTATATCGCACTCAAGGTTTCGGATTACTTTGAGTTCGGCCGGGTTGGTTCGTTCACGAAATCAACCGGGCCTTCGGAGCGGAAACGCCCATATCTTGAGCCACGAACGTCCGATTGACGCGCCGTCAGTCGCGTTGTGTTCCTCTTAGTGAGACGGATCTTTTGGCATACTCCGCCCGAGGTTTGGACGCAGGTGGAGTACGGTCGGGTTGGTTTTTCCTTAAAAACCAACCGGGCCCCGGAGACGAAAATGCCAATAACTCTCAGACCGGGCGTCCGATCGACGCGCCGTCTGTTGCGTTGAGTTCCTGTTGACGATACGGAACTTTTGGATACATCAACTCTGGACCTTGTGACAGTTGATGTATCAGCCTCTCGGCTCGGGGAGCGGACCCTCTGAACAAGCTTGCTGTGTGCGGGAACCCTAGTGCTGGCTGCGACTGACTGCTACTACTACTGCTACGACAGCTACTGTGACTGCGACGACGACAGTACATAGATCCTGTGTGGATTCGACGACGACGACTACAGCACTCAGCGATCCTACGTGGAATAGTGCTACCGAACCTGTGTGAGCTGAATCTTCTGTTTACCTTGGGCGGTGGAGCGCTTGGGTGTAGCGGCGGACCCGTGGTACTTGACAGTGGTGGTGCGCTTGGATGCAGCAGCAGACCCTTGGCGGTGGAGCGCTTGGTTGTAGCGGCGGACCCGCGATACTCTACGGAGTGTGTGCGCTTGGTTGTAGCGACAGACCCGCGACGGTGGAGGCGTGCGTGCGGAGTTCGGAGACCGTGTAGATGACTGAGACCTGACGACTGCTTAACCGACTCGACTTGGAGTGAGTCGACTAGCCCAGTGGACGGAGCGCCCAGTAGTTGGCTGCAGACCCACGGCGGACGGAGCGCCTGGTAGTTGGCAGCAAACCCGCGGTACTCGATAGGAGGAGTACCTCAGTAGGCTATCTGGGTGAGCGCCCGGTATTTGGCAGCAGACCCTCAGCGGACGGAGTGCCCGGTAGTTGGCAGCAGACCCGCGGTACTCGACAGGAGGAGTACTTCAGCAGTCTTAGGTTAGTGAGCAGTACCTCGGAGTCGTGACAGGACCACTGTACACTTCAGAGATGGGGCTCTTCAACTTTTACGGTTTCGATAATGAAAATCCTGGTTTGAGCTGAGTCAATGATCTTTGTGTTTCCTCATGATTGAGATGGGTCGCTTGATAACTTAGGTATATGTATGGGCATATACCTGGGTAATGGTTATCCGTTGATTTCATAAACTTGTTATAAACCGTGTGGACTTGTACTGTTATCCTATGTGGATTTTACTGTTTACTCTTCTTTGTGGATTGAGATCTTCTTGGGCTCGTGTTGGAGCCGAACGGAAATTGGTGACATAGGTATATGTATCGGCATATACCTAATCAATTCTGGATGTTACTTCGTGATTGTATCCTTCATATGATTTATCCTTTGTGGATTTCGGGAGACCTTCGAGGGTCTCGGGGTCCCTACTGAGTATCTTATACTCACCCCTGCACGGGCTATGCCCGCACTTCGTTGTGTTGGTTGCAGACGACGGACAGCGCTGACTGCGGTTGAGGCTTACGGAGTAGGTCGGTACCCGGAGGAGGACCACTGAGCGGGACGTGCTCGGAGCGGACAGTTGGACCGAGGAGTTGTGGAGCTATCTGTACCTACCCTTCAGGTAGGATCCGTGGTGGACGATCCAGGAGCTGAGCCATCTGTACCTACCCTTCATGTAGGAATCGAGGAGGACGTTCCAGGAGCCGCTTGTACTTTCAGTTGCTGTTTTCCCATTCGAGTTGTACTTTACTTTACAGTTGGGCTTGTATTTCCGGCCCCTTTTCTTCAGCACAGTTGTTCTAGTTTTGTGTACTGCTTTTCTTCCGCTTGTTACTCTGAGATGCTTGTTTACTTTATTAAGGCAATGCCTTCCCTTTTTACTGGGATTTTACGCCTTGGTGCTAGTCGCCAGCCCCTGGCCTATGGAAGGCGGGCTTGGGGTAGTCACGGCACGGGCCCCGAGGGCGGGTCGTGACAAATTGGTATCAGAGGAGTTCGGTTCTACCGCAAACTCTGATCTTTTCTATGTGAAGCAATATTGTTTAGCGTATTGAGTGTGGTTATCAGTCCAGGGAGTCCAGTGTTGGTGCGGCGGCCGACGTATCCGTACACCAGGACCCTGACTTCTGATTTCCGACTTAATACACGAAAACATTGATTGCGTGTGTGTTTCAAAGTTTTCTTTGTGATTTCTTTGTGTCAGCTCACCAGGTATACTGTTTGACCGTGGCGCACCTGTCTCCTTTCAGGATGGCCCCATGACGGCATCCAGCTAGGGTTCCGAGAGTCGAGCGAGACGACAGACCACCGAGCGACGAGGCCTCGGTGCAGGGCCCTTTTCCAGTAGTGGCACCGGCGGTAGCTTTACCCGCCGAGCCCCCGATGCTTCCAGCAGCAGCCGCTGACGATGCACGTCGCCTCAGCGCACTGCATGAGTTTCAGCGCCAGCGACCGCCCAGGTTTCGCGGGGAGACGGATCCCCAGGCAGCAGAGGACTGGCTGGAGGAAGTAGTTCGAGTGTTTAGGCTAGTGAGGACACCAGCAGACCTCATGGTGATCCTCGCTGCGAGCCTACTACACGCAGCAGCATGATGATGGTGGAGCTTGATGCTCCAGGTGCACGATGAGACATCTCTACTTTGGACGGACTTTGAGAGCATCTTCCGCTCGGAGTTCGTCCCAGCCACCCTTCGTGCGATGCGTATCCAGGAGCTTCTACAGCTGCGGCAGGGCAGCATGACGGTCGCTCAGTACGCGGCGAGGTTCACCGACCTTTCTCGGTACTCGACAGACATGGTACAGGACCCCTTCTTCCGGGCCCGGACCTTCGAGCAGGGTTTGAGACACGAGATCAGGGCATCGCTGATCTCCCTCAGCATACCGACTCAGACAGGAGTACTGGAGCGGGCAATTCTGATCGAGAGTTTCCTTGCTGAGTCTACACCAGCACAGCAACTCACCGCAGGGCGGCACGTGGCAGAGTCATCTGCAGCAGGTAGCCGACGGATGACTCAGGGTTCCAGGCAGACCAGACCTACCGGTGGCCGACTGCACGACTCAGGCTCAGTTGTACGGGGAAGCCGGGGTGGAGTCAGAGCCAGGCGTGCCGAGAGTGGGCAGTGTTACTCCTGTGGCGGGATTGGTCACATGGCTCGTGACTGTCCGACCCGCCATGCTGATGATCAACAGTTAAGTGAAGAACCTCCCAGGCAGAGGCAGAGGTTCGACCGTGGTGGTCCGCAGGGAGGAGGCGGACGAGGCAGAGGAGCTGGACGAGCAGCCGGTGGTGGGCGACGCTTTGAGGCTCTTCCACCACCACCACCAGGAGGTCCACCCCGACCACAGGGAGTAGGTGAACATGCGAGAGCTCAACTTCAGGCAGCCGAGGCCTTCGATCATGGAGCTCTGGGAGCCGATGGACAGGAGCTGAACTAGTGGATACATCCTTTGTACTTCTGGTTCCTTGTTGCATTTGTGTAGCGTCTTGTATTATGAGCTGCAATAATAAAAGACGCATACCTTTGTGATATTTTCGTTCCTGTCCTCTTTCGTGATGTTACTAAGAGGTTCCAGATTTGACTGTTGACTTGACCCTCACTTGTGAGACATCTACTGGAGGAGACCCAGTTACCACACACTGATGCCGACAGTGTGACTCAACCCTTGGAGGCGAGAGTAACGGTTTAATCTCTTAGTAGTAGCGTCGAGGCCTTACGACGTCATCCTTGGTATGGATTAGTATCATCCATGTTAGGATTGACTGTTTTAGGCAAAGAATGTGGTTCATCCAGGGGATGAGACCAGATTTCTCTTTTCGGCAAAGAAGAAATCTTGCAGCTCTTGTGGGACCTGTGATGGTCCAGGCCACGACAGAGAAGGTCCAGGTCATCCAGGAGCGGATGAGGATAGCACAGAGCCGGCAGAAGTCATACGCTGACAGGAGGCGAAGGCCACTAGAGTACGAGGATGGTGACCACGTCTTCTTGCGGGTCTCACCTCGACGTGGTATTCGGAGATTTGGCCGAGGTGGCAAGTTATCTCCGCGTTTCATCGGACCCTTCTAGATTCTCAGCAGGATTGGCGAGGTGGCTTATCGCCTGGCTCTACCACCTCATTTGCACCGGGTGCACGACGTCTTCCACGTGTCTCAGCTGAGGAGATACGTGCACGACCCGACGCACATCTTTGATCATGGGGAGCTTGACGTTGACGATGGGGAGACTTTTGCAGAGGTCCCGGTGGAGATAGAGGATTGACAGGAGCGGGTCCTGCGTGGGCGATCGATTCCTCTTGTGCGCATCAGATGGCAGCACGGGAATCTCCAGGAGAGCACATGGGAGCGGGAGGCTCAGATGCGTGCTCAGTACCCTCTTTTGTTTCCCTAGTTTTTGATGTATCTTTACGGGGACGTAAAGCCCTGAGGTGGGAGTAATGTAAAGACCCGTAAAATTCGAGGGAAATTTTTTTTTTCTTAATTTTCTTTAGAATTTTACAAGAGCGCGGTTTCAGACGGCACATGATTCCGAGGCCCGGTGTGCCCGGAATCAATTTCTGAAGTTTGGCTCGGGTACGTTCAGTGAACGAACGAGCGGGAATTCCTAACTTTTGATCCGGTGCTCGGAATTGAAATCTGAGGGCACCGATGAACTCGCAGCGCCGTTATTCGCTTAAAGAGACCTTTTCGGGAGTTGCGTTTGTTGCGGGTTGAAAGTTAGTTTTGGGGATTAAAAGATAAGTAAAATAAAATTGTGTGTGAATTTTATTTTATTCGAGGTGGTTAGACTCTCTCATGGGAAGTTGTTGGCGGGGCCCACAACCACCCAACTTCCCATGTGTGGTTATGAGGGAGGTGGGGCCCACACGAACCCCCCACCTTTTCAAGTTCCCTAACTCCCCTCTCTCCCTCTTAATGGCTTGATATCTTAACTTCTATTTAATTATACAACTCATGTATATTAAATAAGTGAGTTAATTTTGGAGTTATCCATTTTGAATTTCAAACCTTTGAAATTCTTTGTGAAGTTTTTGATTAAATTAAGCTCTTCCCTCTTTTTGTTGGGTTAGAACGCTTGGGCCACCTTGAGAGCTTTTGAGAGCTTCTTCTTCATCTTCAAGCTCTGACGAAGAACACGAAGAACGCTCAAGCTCCGACGAAGAACGACGCCTCTCTTCTTCGTCCTCCGTGTCAACGAGAGGGAACACCGCTTCCTCCTCGGACCTTCTTCGTCGGCATACGAAGATTCGCCAACGACATATCTCTTCGTCAACGGATTTGACGAACGACGACCGCGACGCCCGACCACCGCGACGTTGTCTTCCGCGGGACGTTGACAAATCTTCGATCTTACCCGAGGTAGGGGTTGTTGAATATTGTTAATTTATTCCATTTCTTGCTCGTGGATCGCATGTCTACGTGAGGCTTTTGAATATTTTATATAAGTGTTATTGTTTAACATGAGGGGGGCCGGACCGCATGAACACGGCCGAACCCCCCTCCATCGTTCATGTTGTTTATTCTTGCGGGCGGAAGTAAGGTGGCGTGGTGCCGTCGCACCACGCGGATAATTTTACGATTAACTTACGCGATGCCGTCGCGCGCGCACCATGGAAGAAACAACAAGAACGCGACGCCGTCGCGCAGCGTTGAATGAATATCAAAGCACGGCGAAGGGGCGCGGTGCCGTCGCACCGCGCCGGACGACGAACACCGCGGCCGGTTCCGGGCCGCGGCGGGACGAGGAGACCGCGGCCGGTTCCGGGCCGCGGCGGAAGAGAAGACCGGCGGCCGGGCCGCCGGCGTCGGAAGCCGAAGGGGGGGACCGGAATTTCCGGTCCCGTTGGAGAAAACCGGCCGGCCAACTGGCCGGCCGGATGGAGTTAAACCGGGGGAATTAATCCCCCGACCGGCATATAAAACCCCCCTCATTAAGAGGGGGGCGGTTCCATGAAAGGGGGGCAGCATCCCCCCCGGTTCTTTTAATTAAACCGGCCCCCACGTGGGGGACGTTTCATGAAAATGGCGCGGCACAAGGCCGCGCCGCCTTATCAATCAGCGGGGGCTAGCCCCCGCGTGCGGCCTCCTCACGGCGACAGCCGCTGCGGCTCCCCGCGCCGCCGCCCCGCCGCACGCCGCCGCGCCGCCTCCGCGCGCCGCCGCGCCGCCTCAGCGCACCGTCGCGCGCTGCCGCGCCGCCTCCGCGCGCCGCCGCCGGCCGCCGCACCGCCCCGGGGGTGGGGGGGGGGGGGGTCGGGCCGGGTCGGCCCGGACCCGGACCCCCCCGTTTTGAACCTGTTTTGGTCTTTTGGCCATAACTTGAGCCTCGGACCTCCGAATGACGAACCGTCTGCGGCAACGCAATCCTTGGATCAAGACGGTCGTTTCGGTATATCTCACTCAAGGTTTTGGATTACATTGAGTTCGGCCGGGTTGGTTCGTTCACGAAATCAACTGGGCCTTCGGAGCGGAAACGCCCATATCTTGAGCCACGAACGTCCGATTGACGCGCCGTCAGTCGCGTTGTGTTCCTCTTAGTGAGACGGATCTTTTGGCATACTCCGCCCGAGGTTTGGACGCAGGTGGAGTACGGTCGGGTTGGTTTTGCCTTAAAAACCAACCGGGCCCCGGAGACGAAAATGCCAATAACTCTCAGACCGGGCGTCCGATCGACGCGCCGTCTGTTGCGTTGAGTTCCTGTTGACGATACGGAACTTTTGGATACATCAACTCTGGACCTTGTGACAGTTGATGTATCAGCCTCTCGGCTCGTGGAGCGGACCCTCTGAACGAGTTTGCTGTGTGCGGGAACCCTAGTGCTGGCTGCGACTGACTGCTACTACTACTGCTACGACAGCTACTGTGACTGCGACGACGACAGTACAAAGATCCTGTGTGGATTCGACGACGACGACTACAGCACTCAGCGATCCTACGTGGAACAGTGCTACCGAGCCTGTGTGAGCTGAATCTTCTGTTTACCTTGGGCGGTGGAGCGCTTGGGTGTAGCGGCGGACCCGTGGTACTTGACAGTGGTGGTGCGCTTGGATGCAGCAGCAGACCCTTGGCGGTGGAGCGCTTGGTTGTAGCGGCGGACCCGCGATACTCTACGGAGTGTGTGCGCTTGGTTGTAGCGACAGACCCGCGATGGTGGAGGCGTGCGTGCGGAGTTCGGAGACCGTGTAGATGACTGAGACCTGACGACTGCTTAACCGACTCGACTTGGAGTGAGTCGACTAGCCCAGTGGACGGAGCACCCAGTAGTTGGCTGCAGACCCACGGCGGACGGAGCGCCTGGTAGTTGGCAGCAAACCCGCGGTACTCGACAGGAGGATTACCTCAGTAGGCTATCTGGGTGAGCGCCCGGTATTTGGCAGCAGACCCTCAGCGGACGGAGCGCCCGGTAGTTGGCAGCAGACCCGCGGTACTCGACAGGAGGAGTACTTCAGCAGTCTTAGGTTAGTGAGCAGTACCTCGGAGTCGTGACAGGACCACTGTACACTTCAGAGATGGGGATCTTCAACTTTTACGGTTTCGATAATGAAAATCCTGGTTTGAGCTGAGTCAATGATCTTTGTGTTTCCTCATGATTGAGATGGGTCGCTTGATAACTTAGGTATATGTATGGGCATATACCTGGGTAATGGTTATCCGTTGATTTCATAAACTTGTTATAAACCGTGTGGACTTGTACTGTTATCCTATGTGGATTTTACTGTTTACTCTTCTTTGTGGATTGGGATCTTCTTGGGCTCGTGTTGGAGCCGAACGGAAATTGGTGACATAGGTATATGTATCGGCATATACCTAATCAATTCTGGATGTTACTTCCTGATTGTATCCATCATATGGTTTATCCTTTGTGGATTTCGGGAGACCTTCGAGGGTCTCGGGGTCCCTACTGAGTATCTTATACTCACCCCTGCACGGGCTATGCCCGCACTTCGTTGTGTTGGTTGCAGACGACGGACAGCGCTGACTGCGGTTGAGGCTTACGGAGTAGGTCGGTACCCGGAGGAGGACCACTGAGCGGGACGTGCTCGGAGCGGACAGTTGGACCGAGAAGTTGTGGAGCTATCTGTACCTACCCTTCAGGTAGGATCTGTGGTGGACGATCCAGGAGCTGAGCCATCTGTACCTACCCTTCAGGTAGGAATCGAGGAGGACGTTCCAGGAGCCGCTTGTACTTTCAGTTACTGTTTTCCCTTTCGAGTTGTACTTTACTTTACAGTTGGGCTTGTATTTCCGGCCCCTTTTCTTCAGCACAGTTGTTCTAGTTTTGTGTACTGCTTTTCTTCCGCTTGATACTCTAAGGTGCTTGTTTACTTTATTAAGGCAATGCCTTCCCTTTTTACTGGGATTTTACGCTTTGGTGCTAGTCGCCAGCCCCTGGCCTATGGAAGGCGGGCTTGGGGTAGTCACGGCACGGGCCCCGAGGGCGGGTCGTGACAGAAAGGTACTTGGACCTTATCTTGTGAGTTATACCCCAGAAAAAGATCAAGCCTACAACAATAAATCCATGCTTCTAAAATTTAGAAAAAGAGCTATACTAACAACCATCTAAGGGACATGGAGTTCGATGTTGGAGATAAATTCTTCCTATAAATACGACCATTGAATATGTTCACATGTTTTGAAAAGAAATGGAAGCATAGAGCAAGGTGAAATGGCCCATTTTAGATCCTTGATCACTAGGAGAAATGGATTATTAGCTTCCAATTCCACCATGTATAGCTCAAAATCATGACATGTTCCATGTATATCACTCGAGTAAGTATATACCGGATCCCTCACTTGTAATGTACTCAGAGGAGGTATATCATTAATATTATCTCTCTTATGAGGTGAATATCGTAAAAGTTATAGACTAGACAGATAAGGCTCTACACACAAAGGAAGCACACCATTTCAATGTATTGTGGATGGACCATCCGTATGGATAATTGACTTGGAAATTAGAGTATGTGATCAAGAAGAAGTTACATCACCTGTTTAGGTAAAACAATATTTCTGGGGAAAATTTTCAAAATAGGAAAATATTGTAATGACCCAAACATTTATCAATGAAAATTAACTTCTCATAATTACTCATTATTCAATAAATAACATAAAATAACATGGATATCGCAATAAAAACATTAGAAATGATAAATAAATGAAATAATAGTTATTTCATAAAATTGGGGAATATATATATCAAGGAATAGTAACATGACCATTAGGAATAGTAAACTGACCAAGACAACTGTAACATCACATTTTAGAGTAGAACAAAAATTTTAGAATCTTATGATTGAATATATAATATATTTATATCATGAAACAAGTAAATAAATATCTTAAAATATGATAAATTAAATACATATATTTTTATAATTTGTAAATATTTATTTACAATTTTATAATTAATATAATAATTTAAATGGAAATTTATTTGTATAAAATATGTTCATAAATTAATATTGTTTATTATTATTTTAAGATAATTTAATGAAACCTTAGTTAATTTTTGAAATCATAAAAAATCAATTATAATATTAAAATTAGTATTTTGAGGAAATAGTGGTTTTATTTAAAAATTATATTTCATGTATTTGATAAATTATTTTCATAAAATCAAATAAATTGTATAATTATTATCATTGATAACATTATAGGGTTAATTTTTTGTATTTTCCTAAAATAGTTGATTTTTTGGGAATAGTGAAATAAGATAATTTAAAATATAAGCTAAATACATTATTATTTATTCATGGATGATATATGGATAATGTAAGCCAATAATATCATAATATCCTTCTCAGTTTTACATTTTTAGTCATTGAAATCAAATATATTCATAGTATTTATCCAAAAATAATAAACTAATGAATATAATAATGGGAAAACTTTCCTCCTCCCACTATAAATACCAGGCCTCACCACATCTTATCCTCACACCTCTAACACCTTGAATCTTGCCTAATTTCTACCCAATAATCATTCATATCCTCTCCCCAACATACAAGAGACTTTTTTTCAAAACAAAATACCAAATCTAATTTTCCTAAGGATGTTCTCAAGGAGAAGATTATAATAGGTAAAATCATCATCATTTTTTTCTTTTTCTTTGTTTTCAATTTATTTTATATGATTATTCTACCCTTAAATTCTTTTATCCAAGAGGAGTGGAAAATATTGAATCTTATATATACTAGAATATTATTATGTTAATGTAATAATCCATCATCAACCCTACTATCTTCTCCCTTTTTTAATAAAATGAAAGCATCATCTGTGGGGTATTGATTTGCCGCCTTCAAGGAAGACACGATTTAATTTTCCTTTACCGAATTCAAGGATGTTCAGAAAACAATTATAATGGTTTAAAATGAATGTAATGTGTGGGTTATAATCTTTTAATGCTATGTAACTATAATATATACATAATATAAAATAACAAAACAACACTAGTTTGTGATAATTGAAAAATCAGAAAATTAATCTAAATGACTATAATTAATTCCTCATATAATGGATCATCCACATATCATATAACAAAATTATATATGATACCAATTAAACATATATATATATATTCATTAATAACACTTAATTTAAATTTTGTAGAATCATTCTCATTCTACATGAACATCCATACTTAGAAACAAGAAAACTGGTCATGATAACCAAGAAACCAAACAATCCAAAAATGAAGGAATTGAACACTATAACTCATAAAAATTATCATAAACGAAAGTAATAAAATAATAATAACTAAATAAAACGTATTAAAGGTTACAAATTTATTAATTAATTAATTTAATTTAATTATCCAGGACATTAGAGTCAATAAATCACTCAAACATAAGGTAAGGGGATTCTCAAACCCATCTTCATTTCCTTGGGTTTTACCTCTTTCACTTCATTTTTAGTATGAATAATCCATTAATATTCCTTAAATATAATTTATTTATCCATACCTTATATTTTCATGGATATACATGCCTCTAATTTAATTTTATGTCAAATGAAAATATTTTTCCAAAATAAATCTTCTTTCATAATCACGTCATTAAGTTCTTGGGAGATTATTTCTTCTTCACTCAAGATTGATAATTATTATAACAAATATGTTATTCCATATTTCTTTTATAAACCATAAATTTTATTCATGAATGGCTATTTAATGAAATTAAACCCATTCATTTTTGTGGGACATTTTTTCTAATAATTATATACATTCAATATGGCATGCATGATTATGTAAATATAATAATGTGATGGGTAAACCTAGAATTATATAGTGAATGTCAATGTTAAGATTTTACAGGTGCACCATAAACTATATAGCATTCCAATGCAATGGGAAATGTGATTTATCTCATGAGATGAAGTGGCAAAAGCATGATAATTGACCACTAAGACATGATGTTTCATTTTTATGCATTTCAACATTCCATTCCTTTATCTAATGTTTCAACTAATGATTGTGATGATGATATTATGATGAAGATTATGCTCACCCCATGTTATTTTGATCTTTTTTCTTCTCTATCATCTTATTGGGATCTTATCTCACCTTTTTTATGTATATCATCAGGTGATTAATTATAGTAAGAAGTTAATGAGGGAAAATAAGAAGCTAAAGAAGAATTAATTAAATAAATACTTGCCTTTTATCATGTAAAAATTATATATGGTCCTAATTTTCCCATGATAATATACCTTTTTATCCTGGTTGGGAAATAATTTAATGTTATTTTTCTTTAAAAGGATTTATTCATCTATGAAAAATCCATGTCACTGTAAAGGTGATATTCATCAAGTGGGTGAATGTGGAACTTCAAAAGAGAATATATCTGCAGTGGATGATTCATTTTTTATTGATAATTAAGGGACCTACAGGACTATATATTGTCTGTGGATCCTTTACAGAGCAGTGCGTAAAGGATGATGAATAATGTGATCTATTCCATTAGTAGTGAGAAATCAAATGAGAGTTAAGGAGTTACACTAGGGAAGGAAGTGGGATATCACTAAACATTGTAAAGGTAGTATCATGGGCATTAAATTTATCTATACATAACCATAAGTTGGAAGTGATCCTTAGTTCATTTGATATATCATCACATTTCTGTTGTATTGTCCTTTTATGTAGCCCATTGATGGTTAACCAAGTAAAATTGTTGTGTCTTGTGCATTCTTTCATTTCTATTCATAAATTTCTACAGGAAAGGGAGAGAAGAGAGTTTTTTTAATGACAAAAAAATATTTTAAGGGGTATTTTTTTTAATCTATCATTCATTAATTCACCCCATCTCATGGTATTTAACCTTGTTGGGATAAAAAAAATCATTTTTATGGTGTTGTTGGAGTAGAAAATGTTTTTTAATACCAAGTTCTAAGAAAAAACCAGAAAGTCAATATTTTTTAACTCTCAACCATGATCATTTCTCAAGGAAATTATTTGAAAATATTGATCATTTTTATTTTTTACAAAATATTAAAAAAATTTATAATACCCCACTTTTACATTTTTGGAAAAAAAATTGTAAATACTGGAAAATAATCAACACAAACAAAAACAGAATATCTTCTAGCTTGCCTTTCTACACTTGATGGAAAAAAATCCATTTGGATATTTTCTTATGTTTTGTTTATCATAGCCTTGTAAATTGAGTTGAAGGATTATTTATTTTTTTCACCTATTTGGCATGAATCAGAAAATCTATATTTTTTAATTTAAAGTCTAGTAAAATAAAAAACAATGTGTTTCATAAATAATTTATACAATGTTAATATTATAAAATTTCCATGTCTCATATTCCAAATCTAGTTTTCATCTATCTTAGTAGTTCAACAATTTACTCTTTGTTCACAAATGGAATTATGATCCAATAAATAATCATATTTAGGTCATTGTGCTCTATCCATAAGTATTTTATTTTTAAAAATAGAGGTTTCATTTGATAAATAAATAGTAAAACCATAATCACAGAGTTGATAGATTCTAATTAGATTTTCAGAAGGCACTATCAATATATCATATTTCAATTTTGTTCTTATGACCTTATTCTTACAAAATTATTAAATAAAATCTTGTTTTGGTACCCTAATTTTTTTGGGTCTAGTTGTGTCATTATGAAAAGCTTTGAGTAACCATAATTGGATAATTTTTCCAAAATTTATTGTACTACATGTAGACATATTTCTAGAAACTAAGGACTTTACCTCTTATTTGGGGAAATCTCAAACAAAAATTGTTATAAGAAATTAAATTAATTCCACAATAAAAATATGTGACTCTTTATATGTTTATATTCTTATAACTAGGTATAAAATTATATCTATATAATTTTGAATTTTCTCTATTTATTTATATTCTATATTTCAACTTTTTACAAAAATTATTACAAAGAATGTGATTTAGAGGTTTTTCTCCCATTGTTTATGTACTAGAAGAACATTTGAATTACACTACATCAACATATATCTCTTTAATTATGTTTTAATGAATATTGTTGTTTGAAGTAGATTTGTAAAAAAAAATTTTAATTTGATGCGATGTTTAACATGGATTAAATTTCACATTAAATAAAATTATGGATATTTTTATGGGTTAATTATTTTTCATTAGGGATTCATGGTTTTTTCAAGTATTCAATTGTTTGAATATAATTTACTATTAGAAAAACATTAAGAATCAAAAGTAGATAAATATTAAGATTGCACATCTTTATCATCAAACCTATAATTCATATATTTTCTTTAAAATCAGTTGGGTATTTTTATGAATTACTTTTAAAAGTATAATTAGAATACATGAAGACACCAAATGTTTCCTTTATAGTTTTATTACCTTTTTTTATCACAATCAGTTATCATATGATACTTCCTTCATTTAATTTCAATTTTCCATTTCACATTTTATAGTGGTGGGAAATAAAGTCTAATATGTACTATATGTTTTCATTCAAAGAATCATAGTTCATTATATCCTCGACCATATTTCTTAATAATTTTGAATGAATTTTATAAGCCTTTAATATTGTTATAAAATTTACTGAATATTTTGGCTAGATGAGCTGGATGAATTCTTGAATCTTGGAATTGCAAATCATTTTAGAATACAACATCCTATTTTTATTTCTATTCATATTTAAAGTAGTTAATTTAAGAGTGGTATTGCCACCTTTTATCATGCATTGATATTCAACTTCATCATGTATTTCTTCATCATACATCATTAGAGTGCCAATAAACTCTCTCATTGTCTATTTTGACACAAGGGTGGGTTGTCTAATTATAGTAGATATCCCATTACTTTTAGAGGGTGAGACTCTTAAAACATATAATTTATAATATCATTGTTTAATTGGTTCTCCAAATAAATCACCATAATTGACTATTTCATTCAATCTTTCCTGTATCTAAGTAATTATTTCACAATTATACATTCTAAAACTGTCAAATTTCATCATTTTAGTGGCATATCTTAATTTAATGACATTTTGTGTTCCTTTATAAGAAACAAAAATAGTTTTCCATATATCATATGATGTAGTACGTTGAGATTCATGATTAAATTCATTTATACCATGTTCAAAAAATAAGAACATTCATGAATCTTGATTTTTCAGGATGCTCTACTTCCTTAAAAAAGATACTTTTTGGTTTCTATAGGGATTTATTAAGTTTTCAATGTCATCACATAAAATATTTTAATTGATATTTTTCAAATTGATGACCATGTGGGTTTTCTATTAAATTAAGGATCAAATATCAGGGAAAATCCTTATATTATTTACTCCATTGAAATCCATCTTCTAATATACATTTTACATGATATTTCAAGAAATTTTCTATAATGTATCAGAAACCCCATGTAATTTTTTAAATATATTGAATTATTTTGATACTGCATTCTCTAAAGGCACGTGATTCAGAGGCTCGGAGTGCCCGAAATAGAATTCTGAACTTTTTTTAAGGTACATTCAGTAAACACATGAGCGTGTTCTTTTAAATTTTGAACCAGTGCTCTAATAGAAAATCTGAGGACATCGTTGAACTCAAAACATCGGGATTCTCCAAGAATGGAATTAACTTTAGCCAGAAATAGCCGAACTGAAAAGTTTATTTTTGGACTTCTCGAGAAAAAATAATAAAATAATGTAAATTTTTTTATTATATAATTTTTCATCTATTGAGTGGTGGATGACTACGATGCAATGTGACAGAAAAAAGGGCACATTAATGAGGCTCTTTAATGGTTAGTATCATAAATCTTAAGGATTCAATAATGGATGTGTAACAGCAAAGTTGTTTCATAAATGAAACAACATAATGATTTGACGTCACAGTGTAAATGAAACACTAGGATATATTTCCATTAATTAATTTTCATGTTGAATATGGGGGAAGAAAACATTGGTGAATATCTAACGAATACAAAATGAAATTATTCTCCAATTTAGAATGAAAAATAATTTTGGCGAGACTTTATTTTCTTTGAAACACCCTCGATGAATGGAGTAGGGTGTGACAGCGTTAACACCATGAACTCTCGAGGATGATCACTTCTTCATCAAATGTATAGTGGTAGGGGATAGATTTTTATTTCCATGTTCTTCACTGCTCTTAGATTTCTACAAATGACAATCATGCATCCACTCACGAAAATGTTGATCTGAGATTTGTGCGTTTATGTGGGAGGGAATCTCTTCATGGGGATTTTTAATTCAGTATTCAAACCTTGCATGAAATGATTGACCACTAATCCACAAACCTCCTCCTTGATTAAATCCCTTAACGTGGAGGGCCTGGTCTGACACAAACAAGGCCTGAGATTCTCAGATTGTGCGTTCTTGGTGGTTTCATTCTCAAAGTGGAGGCAATTCGATTCTGGGGCCTGAGAAGGGATAACAGCAACCTAGGAGGCTCGTAGGTGTTGATGAATTAAGAAACATACCATCAGATAAACATCAGTGGCATGTTAAAGGTGCTGATGTTGAGGCACAACCGGCGTTGAGGTTCCAACAACAGGTGGTTGTGGTTGACCCATTCCAGACACATGGAGGGAGTGGTACCACCAAATGTCATGGTAGCATCGGAGGTGGCTGACCCTCATTGGCTGAACTAGAGGATGGTGGTTCAACCATTGGCACGCCGTGACATCTGTAGGATAACGTGATCCCAAGCGGGCACAGCGTGGAGAGGGTGGCCTGCATCTGGGCCATCCAAGATTTGGATGTTGATGTCTAAGAAAGTGGTAGGAGATAGGGACCCACGTATGTGCTTATTACAGTGGCCAGACAAGGTTAATTACCTCATCTCGTATGGGTGGCGCACCACCAGTCCACCCACCTGGGGGACCAGTCTAGGGTTTTCTGGTTGTGCCCCTATCCCAGTAGGCCAAGCTTGTTCTACGCCAAGCGAGCCAGACCCACATCGATAGGCTGAACACGCACCCTTCGGGTAGGGCTGAACGAGACCGAGTTATGAGGAGACCTGGTGAGCTGGACCCACGTCCAAACCGGGCCTGGTCCAGTGAGGCCTATTGGGCCTGGCACACTGACCAGATTGGACCAGAACAACCTTGACCTGAACCAGGTTAGGTTGAGTTTGTCTAATTAAACCAGGGTATGCGGGACCCTCGGTCTGGGTTGGCTGGGTTGGTCTGACTGGGTCCGACCGAGCCCCATCACAACCGGTCCCCTATTTACTAAAACTCTTGTATCATACAAACCAAGCATCCGATTGATGAGTCGTTTGCAGCATTGGGACCCCTTTGATGATGATTATATTTTTACATGATTTTGGTGGCTTTCAAGGACATAGAGATGCAACGAATGTCTTGAGGAGAGGTTCACCCAAGCATGCGGCATACGAAACAATGGGTTTGGTAAAGAGTTGAAGACTACTTAATGGTGTCCTAGTGGGAACAGGATTTGTGTGACCTGGTAGGCCCATGGTGGGGAATGACTATGTGTGACCCGATAGACCCATGGTTCTCAACAGTTGGAGTACCTCAGTTCAGACAAGGTGGGAAGCAACTATGTGGGACCTGATAGGCCCATGGTGGGGAGCGACTCTATGTGACCCAACATACCTAGGGTACTAATCAAGTATGAGTACCATTGTAGTCTATGGTTGGTGGGAATCAGGTCTGTGTGACCCAACATTCCATCTATACTCTATAGAGGAGGAGTTCTCCAGCTACTGAGGAGTCCGAGTATGTGATATTTGATGCTAACATCACTACTCTAGAATATACCTGGTGTGAGTTATCCCATGCTTTACATTGGGGATTACTATGTGGTATTTCCTTTTTTTCGTGGGGTCCCTACATAGTACTATTATAATCACTCATGAATGAGCTTCGCTCACACGTGTTGCATCTAGTGAAGATGATCAGCGTTTCTACAGAGGTGCTTGGGGGGACGGGGTTGACAGACGCTACGATGGTGGATTCTAAGGCCTAGGACTAGGTGGGCCCAATAGGACCATGTAGACAAGACATTCTACTTTGGATTCATTTAGTTTTCCTTCTCTTACTATCTGGTGAGGTTTTCCATAGATGTCCATTAAAGCTCCTTTTTGTACATTGTTTTTTAGTTCTTTTTATTGGGGTTGTATCCTTGAACACTTTCTTTTATTTGTATTTTATACCCATTAATGTTTTAATATACATGTTTTCCCCTTCAGGGTGTTGGGATGTGGTTGGTTGTGTGTGTGTGTGTGAGTGTGTGTGTATATGTACTTAAGAAAATTCCTCCAACTTGCAGGTTGACATATTTGGTTCTTAATTACAGCCTCTAGCCTTCGGCAGGGGGGCATGGGGTAGTCATGGCAATGGCCCCGGGGGATGGGTCCTGAAAACGTGGTATCAAAGGGTAGTCGGTACCCCCTCAAATAATCGGTGTCTATGTTTTTTTGGTAAATAATGATATGTTTTGAGATTCAAACATTCATATTCTAGGAGTCCAGTTTTGGTGCAGAGGATGACATATCCATACACCAGGAACCTAGAATTATGATTTTCGGATTAATACATGAAAACATTGGTTGCTTAAGTGAATCATTATGTTTTTTTGAATAAAATTCATCTTACCAGGTATAACCATCTTACCATGTTACATCTTGATCTATCTTAGGATGCCTTCAAATGGAAAACTAGTCAGGATCTCGATACGGGGTTATGAAGACAGCCCGCTTAAAGATGAGGCATCCATCCAGGGAACAGTTCTAAAGATGGTCCCACCAGGTGGGTACTATTACTATAACCACCTGATTGTTTGCATCTACTATTGGTAGTTCCACCAGAGGACATTCGTTGGCTAAGTACCCTATATGATTTTTAGAGACAGAGACCTCCCCTGTTCAGGGGAGTGGCAGATCCTTAGGTCCTTGAGGACGAGCTGGAGGTTGTGGTGTGGGTCATCCACATATTGAGGACACTACGTGACAGGATGGAAATCATGGAAGCGAGCCTTCTGCATCACTCATTAGGTAGATGCTGGATCTTGACCACCCAGATGCAGGATGAGGAGACCCTTTCCTGGGCAGGCTTTTATCGGCTATTCAAGGCAGAGTTTTTCTTTACAAACTTGAACTCTATGTTCATTCAAGAGCTTCTTCACCGACAGTAGTGTAGCATGATGGTAGATGATTACTCAGCGAGGTTCACCAAGCTATCTTTCTACTCCACAGACATGGTGCATGACCCTTAATTCAGGGCACGAGCATTTGTGTAGGGACTCAAGAGGGAGATTACAACATCAGTGTTATCTCTCATCATCCCTACCTTGGATGGGGTACTAGAGCGATCCCTTCTTGTAGAGAGATTCTTGGTGGAGTAGGCACTGATAGCTAGAGCCACCAGAATACCCCAGGTGGTAGTGTCTTCAGCATGCAGCATACATCCTAAATATGGGCCCAAGAGGCCTAGGTATTTCTGTGGTCGACCCATGGAATTAGGGTCGGTAGTGCGGGGATCCTAATCTAGGGGGATCCAGTAGGAAGAAAGTTTGTTTTTCATGAGCGTTGGGCTTGGACAGATAGCTCGCGACTCCTAGAACTACCATACGAATGACAATCATATAGCTGAAGAACTACCATGGCAGAGGTATAGGTTCGAGTGAGGAGGTCTGCAGGGCAGAAGACGTGCTAGGGGAGCTGGTCGAGAGGCTAGTGGTGGGAGATGGTTTGATTTGTTACCTCCACCACCCCTACGTGGTCCACCCCTACCTGAGGGAGCAGGTAGGCAGTGGGTGAGCTCGACTCCAGGTAGCAGAGGCTTATGACCATGGTGCACCAGTGATGATCCGAGGTATGGTTTTTGTCTTCTCCACCCTAGCTGCTATTCTTATTGACATAGGTTCTAGTCAGTACTTCCTTACAAGAACTCTCATTGAGAGCTCTGAGATTCTGGTGGTGTTTTAGGCTCGATACTTACGGGTAGAGTCTTTTACGGGAGGGGATTCGACATTTACACCCGGGTGTCAATAGTTTAATCTTACTCCAGGAAGAGAGTTCTTTGGTTGATATTTCTGAGTAGTGACATCGAGGCCTCACGACGTCATCATGGGTAAGGATTGACTACCAACAGTCCATGATTAGATCTAACATTTTAAGCGTATATTGCAGTGTGTCTACAGAGATGGGACCAAGTTTTCCTTTAGAGGGAAGAAGGAAAACCTTGTAGCCCAAGACATACATTATCGAAGGAGGGTACAACCAATCACTCACCATTTTTCTAGCATCACCCTCTGTGAAGTGGATGGGAGGAGTTAGATATTTCATGTAGTGGTGGACAAGTAGGAGATTTTTTTCCTGAGGATATTCCAGGACTACCTCCTCACAGAGAGGTATACTTTTTCATAGACATGTACCCTGGTATGGAACTGATATCTACACAAGAACATTGGATGGATCTTGAAAAGCATCGAATGATGAGGGTGAAACTAGATTACTTGAAGAATAAGGGGTTCGTAAGGCCCATTGTTTCACCATGGGTAGGCCCAAGGCTTTTTTTCAAGAATAAGGATAAGATTTTGAGGATGTGCGAGGAGTTTCGATGCTAGAACCAGGTTACCATGAAGAAGTAGTATCCACTGCCAAGAGTTTATGACCATGTTGACCAGCAGAAGAGAGAGAAGTGGTCCTCAATGATAGAACTCTGATCTGTATATCACTATCTTTGGGTGCAAGATGAGGAAGTATGAAAGACATCATTTAGGTGCTGGTATGGCCACTATGAGTTCCTGATGATTCCATTTAGTGTGAAAAATTCTCCTATAAATACTCCATGAAACACTATGAGAGTACCATCATTGTGGTATGCTCTCAAAGTGCTAGTTCAAGATTCAGGAGGACTACTTTCTAGGACACACTATCTAAGAGGATGGAGTTGTAGTAGATCAAGAAACGATGGTGGCATAACATTCTTGGGAGCCACCCAATAGTGTGATTAAGGTGGAGAGATTCTTGGGTTTGGATAGTTACTATCATAGGTTCATACCTAACTATTCAATAGTAGCAGCTCCCTTATTGGCCATAACAGAAAAGGGAAATCACTTCTTATGAATGAATAATTTCCAGAAGTGTTTCTAGGTGCTGTGGTGGAGACTGAATATTTCCTGCATCTTAAGACTATCAAAGGAGGGTGTTGAGTACCTAGTTTTCCGTGACACACTAGGGGATGAACTAGGTTGTTTCCTATTGCAGGAGGGAGTGGTTATCTTCATTTTCTCATGATATTTGATACATCATAGAAGAACTATTTGACCCATGATCTGGAGTTACCAGTAGTGGTCTTTACCCAGAAGATGTGGTAGCACAACTTGATGGGAGAGGGATTATGGTTTACTCCAAGAAAAGAGTATTAGGTATGTGTTATACCAGAAAGTCCTAAACCTGAGAAATTGGAAAAGGATTGAGTTCTTCTATGAATATGACTTTGAGATAGTCAGTATGCTTAGGAAGGAGAATGTGATGGCAGACCCACTCAGCAAGAGGACCGGTTTGCAGCTTCTGAGTGAGACGACGGAGGAGTTAGCCTCGATGCTGATATCCATTGTGGGTGATGATGGAGGAGATTACCTTTTCCGATTACTTTTACTCCACCACTATTATAGTGATTCAGAGAGGTACAATTGGTAGATGTTTACTATGAGTTTTGATGTGCTCAGTTATCCTTAGGATGGGCTCATAACATATTTTTAATTAGTGGGGAGCATGCCATCCTTTTATAAGGGTGCACTGTAGTACCTGTGAGACTGTAAACTTATGTATTGAGGGAGTTTCATATGTCCACTATAGAAGTAAATAACTTAGTAGAGAAAATGTACTAGTAAATCTAATGTCGGTACTTCTGGCTAGGGATGAAGAAAGCAGTGACTGATTTCATTTCACAATGCCTCACTTACCAGTAAGGGAATTTTGAGCATCAGGTTCCAGCCAACATTATGACAACACTGCTTTTTATTACAACTTATACATGATTTATTACATAAAACATCACTTGATACAACAAAGTGGATCGAGAGGTTTAGTTTCTTTTGGGCTTAGGATCATTACATAAAAACATAAAACATGAAATACAACATCTTTATTGAAAACTTCCTTTACATTGAAAGTACATTCCTTCATACATAGCATTGAATTGGATAACCTAAGGACATGCATAAGAAAAGGGTGAGCTATAAAGCCCAGTAAGGGAGTACACATGGAATAAAATGAATAGTAAAATACATGTTAGACAATAGGAATGTCAATAGAGCATAAGAAAAACCTGAACATAAAGGCATGATAAAGCATGACAATCATAACATGGAAATGTGGCAACAACACTTAACATGGAATTAGCATGAGCCAAGGATCATTGCACATAGAGCATGAGTAAATCCTCATTACACATAAAGCACCAGTAAACCATCATTGCACATGAATTAGCATGAGTAAACACTCATTTCACATGATGTATCATGATACTATACTTTACCCAATGCATTGGAGCGCTATAAGGGCACACCCTTCTTAAACATTTCATTTCATGCATAAGCGTGCCACATGGATCAAAAAACATGGAGTCATAAAACATAATCATTTATTCCATGATAAAGGAATGAGGAATTCATACATGATAATTTAAAATCAATAGGTAAATGTGCATAAAGTTGAATACCGTTGATGGAGAAATGGGCATGGTATTCACTACACAATGATATTGGCTTAGAGAATCAGTGCGATTTCGGCAGCGTAACGGCGTGACATAAGAATTCATAAAAATTGTTGATGAGAGAGAATGGGGTTCCTCATCATATTTAAATATAATGGACAGTAAGAAGGTAATACAGATACGTGTCCCAACAATTGTAATGGAATTTAGATTCATGATACAAAAGTATTTTTTGAATGTAAAAGAGGAGAGAGAAGTTCCTTTCGGAATTTCGGCATAGTAACAGGTGTACATGGGAGGCATTTAATGAGAGAGAAAGTTTCTCCCATCATTAAAACATAAAGAGGGAAGTATGAGAGAGGTGTGAAACCATACCCCAACATTCATAATTGAAATTAAAAGGGCAAAATAACTTAAAGAAATTTGGACAAAAATGAGAAAGGAAGAAAAAACCCTTACTAGGAAGCTTGCTTCCAAAGGCTAGATAGAGGCTTGTGAGAGGCTTCTTGAGAGACTGGGGAACCTTTGGAGGATCCTAGAGAGAGTAGGGAATAGGTTGGATGAACTCAAAGGGCTTTGAGTGAGGTGGAAGCGGGAGCTTGGGTGGGTTTATATAGGAAAGGTGAGGGAATTATTTAGTATTTAGGTTTGGGACCCCTTATATTAAATTAATCAAAACCACAAACCATCCCATGGTTTTTGCCCATGTTTTTTGGAAGAGGGAAGAGGAAAACAATATTTTATATGGAAAAAGTCAGAAATTATTATAATAATAAGGTTTATTATGTGGAGGTGAGTCACACTCCCATTGAAATTAATTTAAAAAAGGCAAAGTGTTGAATATTTCTCGAGGGGTCCATTAATGCTTTTAGAAGCAAGTAAAACAAACCCAAAATTACATTATTTTAATGGTAAAACATTTATTGGCCGAAAAAAAAGATTATAGTTTTTATTACATCACTATTGGGTCATTATGATGTCATAAAACCCATTATATATTTAAACGGTATTTAATATTTACCCAAACATTTGACTGTCTTAGAAAATTATGAAAAATTCACCATTGGATAATTTCGACATCCTGATTCCAGAAAAAACATTTATTTTATCTAAATAATTTTCTAAATATGTTAATTTTTACTTTTAAAATAAAAACCCACATTTATCGAAAATTCAAAGGTTTTAATAGAAATGGATTTCAAACCTTAATAAAAAATATAATTGCATTCATACAATTACATGATCATTTATATATAAAAAAATTAATCTAATAATAATATTAATAATAATATTTTATTAAAATAATATTTTATTCAAAAATCCCTTAATTTAATAAAATAGATTTCTTAATTAAATAATAACTAAAAACACCATTTGTACTTTAAAAACAATTTACAATGTATAAATAATGACAAAAAATTCTATTCATTATTATATAAAAAAATAATGTACATGAACATATTACTATCGATTAGTTACATAACCCCTTAAAACAGCCACAGAATACCTAACGGTAAGGTGTGCGATGGTGAAAGACTCTTGGGGTGGCTTGGATAACATTGCTCAAGTGGTAATCTCAATCAACTTCCACTTTCCCCGTAGATGGTCCCGTTAGAGCTTGACATGGTGAAGCTTAGCTTGGGCTTGGTCAAGAGCGAAGCCCAAGGATGCCACCTCTTTTCTGAGCTCCAAAAAATGGTCTTCGTATGGGGAAATTCTACTCGATGAGGCCATTGCTTCCTTTGTCTAAGTAAAATTGGATGTGTTAAAGACCTATATTTATACTAATCATGTGATCACTATTCAACGACTATAAAAGTAATGGTCACAATTCATATCATAAAACCAATGAAGTTTACATTTTATAAAAACATTTTTTATAAAGAGACATTTAATAAGATCAAGAGGGATTTTCCATTAATGAAACTTTTGGTCATTACAATATTCCCCCCTTAAAAAATTTTGCCCTCGAAATTTTCCTTTTCCCACACTAAAATAGATGTGGGTAACTCAGCTTCATCGTTTCCCCCAATTCCCAAGTCGCTTCTTCAAACTTGTGGTTTCTCCACAACACCTTGACGAGGGGAATTGTCTTATTTCGTAAAACTTTTTCTGTACAATCTAAGATCTTTACTGGTTTCTCCCCATAAGAAAGATCGTCTTCCAATTGTACCACCTCAGAAGAGAGTAAATGTGAAGGGTCTGGTATGTACTTCCTTAAGAGGGATAAATGAAAGACATCATGTACATTGGCCACAGTAGGTGGAAGTGCTAGTCGATAGGCCACAACACCGACATGATCAAGAATCTCGAAGGGGACAATGTACCTTGGACTTAACATCCTTTTCTTTCCAAACCTCGTGAAGTTCTTCCATGGAGATATGCATAGAAAAACCATGTCTCCAACTTTAAACTCAAGGTCTCGTCGACGATTATCTTCATAACTCTTCTATCGACTTTGGGCTGCCTTGACATGCTGCTGAATGGTTTTCACCTTCTCCACCATTTCCTCGACCATTTCTGGTCCATGAAGCTTATTTTCACCGACCTCATCCCAACATTCCGTTGTTCTGCACCTTTTCCCGTACAGGGCATCATATGGTTACATTTGGATGCTCGAGTGGAAACTATTATTATAAGAGAACTCAACCAGAGGATGATTTTTATCCCATCCTCCATTAAAGTCCATTAAACACCCTCTCAACATATCCTCAAGTGTTTGGTTAGCCTGCTATGATGGGCCATCATTTTTAGGATGATAGGCTGTACTGAAGTTCAGTTCAGTATTCAGAGCTTGTTGAAGACTCTTCCAAAACTTAGAGGTGAATCTTGGATCTCGGTCAGAAACAATAGATAGTGGTACTCTATGCAACCTTACCACTTCCCGGATATATATCTGTGCCAGTAGATTCAATGAGAAATCCTCCCGAATAGCATTGAGGTGTGCAGTCTTTGTAAGATGATCGACAACATCCCAGATTACATTTTTGCCTTTGGATGTCCTTGTTAGTCTAGTGACAAAGACCATGGTGATGTTCTCCCATTTCCATTCTGGTATGGGTAATAGTTGCATAATCCCCTTAGACTTCTGCATCTCTACCTTCACTTGCTGACACCCCAGGAACTTTGATTTATATTTAGGGATCTCATTCTTCATATTAACCCCCCAAAAGTTTTCTCGGATATCTTGATACATCTTTTTTCTCCCTGGGTGAATAGAGAAATTTGAACTATGTGCATCATCCAAAAGTTCCTTCTTCAGCTCTGGACTAGATGGAACACATATTCTTTTCCCAAAATGCACAATTCCTTCTTCATTAACATTAAACTCCAAGGATTTCCCTTTTTCGATAGCTTCCACTTTTTCATGAATTACCACATCATCCTTTTGAGCATCCTTTAACCTTTCCAAAAGAGACAGTTGAGAAATCATTTATTAAAGGATTGATGATGTTCCATTATCTATGATTCCCATGTCCCTCTTCATCAAGTCTAGGAAGATTGGATCCTTATCATTTCTCATCATTGTTAAAATCGCTGGATCCATTCTACTTAGGGCATCTACCAACTTGTTCTCTTTCCCAGGCTGGTAATGGATTGAACAATCATAATCCTTGATGAGCACTATCCATCTTCTCTAGTGCGTATTAGGCTCTTTATGTGTGAATATATATTTAAGACTCTTGTGGTCAGTATATATCTCACATTTCTCTCCATAGAGATAATGCCGCAGATTTTCCAGGCAAAGATCACCGCCGCCAACTCCAGATCATGCATTGGATAGTTTCTCTCAGGGATTTTGAACTGCCTTGAGGCATAGGATATCACTTTATTATTCTGCATCAGCACACAGCCAAAGCCCTTCTTTGAAGCATCACTGAAAACAACAAAAAGTTCCCCACTTGTGGGTAAAGTGAGCACGGGCCTAGTGATAAGCCTCCTTTTCAACTCCTTGAAGCTTTCTTCGCATTCATCACTCCAATAAAACTTTACTCCCTTTCGAGTTAGCTTGTTAAGATGGTTGGATAGTCGTGGGAAATTTCTCACAAATCGTCGATAATATCCAGCTAACCCCAAGAAGCTACAGATATCCGTTACCAATGTTGGCCTCGTCCATCCCTCAATTGCATCTATTGTGGAGGGGTCTAGAGATATCCCATTGCGTGTGATGATATGGACCACGAATGAGACCTCCTTCAACCAGAACTCACACTTTCTTTACTTTTAATAGGTCTTTTCCTTGAGAAAAGTCTCTTGTACAGTTTTTAAATGCTCCTCATGATCCTCCTTGGTTTTGGAGTATATTAGAATATCATCTATAAAGACTACCACAAATTATTCAAGGTAATATATAAATACTCTATTCATAAATTCCATGATGATTTCTAGAGCATTAGTGAGTTCTAAAGGCATTATAATGAATTCATAGTGCCTGTATCTTGTGCAAAAAGCAGTCTTGGGGATATCTTCCTTCTTCACCCTTACTTGATAATATCTCGACCGAAAGTCCACCTTGGAGAAGTATTGTGCTACATGTAGCTTATCAAACAAGTCATTGATTCTTGGGAGAGGATACATGTTCTTTATCATGATTTATTTATGTTCACGATAATCGATGCAAAGACGCATTGACCCATTCTTATTCTTAACGAAGAGGACTGGTTCAACCTATGGTGAAGCACTTGGGCGTATAAACCCTTTATCCAGATTCTCCTGTAGTTGTTTCTTCAACTCTTTATGCTCTACAACATCAATTCTATACGGAGTCTTGGATATTTGCAGTGCCCCATGTATAAGTTCAATTGAGAACTCAACATCTCTTCTTGGTGGAAGACCAGGTAGTTCCTCGGGAAACACTTCAGTGAATTTCCTCACAATAGGCATTTCTTCAAGGATGGTTTCATCCTTGGACTCAATCATCTAAGACAGATATTCATGCTCATAAGGCAGTAATATCCATGCTTGAGAAGATGGAGCTAATGGATATTCATCTTCCTCCTGACACTTGTAAAGAATCGGGGGTCGATTCTCTATATGGAGTGTAATTTCCCTCTCCCGAAAATTTATGTTGGCTATATATAAGGAAATCCAATCCCTACCAAGAATTGCATCAAATTATACCAGAGGGAGTAAGATGAGGTTCTCCAGGAAATTCAATCCACAGACTATAATAGGGGAGGACTTATATTCATGGGATTCAATGATTGCCCCATTTTCCGTACTCACCGAAATCTTTACTTCCATGATTTGTGGTGGTGTTGGGATTGTTCTACTAAACATTAGAGATATAAAAGAATGCATAGAACCTGAATCAAAAAGTACGTTCTCTATTCTTGAATGAATAACTAGTGTACCTATCACCACTTCTTTGTTGGGGTTCACTTCTGTAGAAGTGACGGAAAAAGATCTACCTTGCTGCCTTAGAGGTTGTTGGATGTCTCTGAAAACCCTTGGATTAGGGAACTAATTTGCAAAATGACCCGGTTCTTTGCATTTGTAGCATTGAACAACATGTTGAGGTTTGAACGGAGCGTTCCTCTCCTATGTCGCAGCCGTGGGACATTCTTGCCGACAGTTAACAGCAAGGTTCCCTTCTCTTCTACACCGGAAGCATTTTCTCATCCCCTTAAAGAAATTTACAGGGTGCTTCTTTCCACACATTTCGAAAGTGGGGTGATGGATCTTCATAGCACCGTTGGATTTATCCGTCGGACCACCAGCATTGAATTCCACCTTAGGCTTCTTGTCCCCATGATACCCCTGTGATTCCCCGATCTCCATTTCGACCTTGAGGGCACATCGAACAATTTCCTCATTGTTGTCGAAGTCACGGATCGCTAATTATTTCCTCAAGCTAGGCTTCAACACACCAAAGAAGTGGTCAACCTTGCATTCAGGGGTAATGACGAAGACAGAAGCGTATCATGCAAGACTTGTGAAGTTTTCCTCGTACGCTCCAACATATTCTTCATCTTTTTTCTTGAGGGAAAAGAAGTCCCTTTTTATCTTAATCCGGAGGGTTCACGGTGAATATTTATCGAAAAAAATCTTCCGGAAATCCTTCCATTCCAACGCCTCGATCTCCTCCTCAGGCTTCGTATTTTTGATCAATGTACACCATTGATAAGCTTCACCCTACATACGATAAGCCACCATGAGAATATTCTCTTGTTCAGAACATTGAAGGATGCAAAAGATCTTTTCAATGGAGTTTATCCATTGTTCATCGATCATGGGATCGGATGATCCACTAAAAGTAGGAGGCCTTTTACTCATGATTCTCTCGATAGCGACTTTTTCTTTCTTATGGGAGGTTGAACATTCCTGTTGAACCGTGTTTCTATTAAAAACATGAGTTAGCTGAGAGAGAAGCGTGACAAATTTCACGATTCCTGCTCCCATTGGATTTGGCATCTCGTTAGTACAGTCATCACACTGATCTTCACAACAGTTTTTAGCCCGAGTCCTCCTATTACCGGCCTTTGGCTGGAATAAAAGGAAAGTTAGGGTAACACATAAAGGGTAATCCAAAGACAAAAGTTGATGACTCATAACTAAACTTTTATTTCATTAACTCATGAGTCTATAGGCTTCAATCTAGGATTTTCATGATCTACTTTGTAACATATATTCTTAGGGGAATTTTTTAAATTCCCTTAATAAGGGTTCATACTAAGATTGTGAATATATCAAAACATATCCCCTGGGAGTGTCATAACTAGGTGTGCAGCAAGGCCCGTTGTCATGCACCAGTTCCCATTCGAGTCTAGCTCAAAGCGGTGTTTTCGGGTTTTACCCCTAGGATACATCTGTGCCAGAGCCGCCTCTACCTGCTCATATCTAGACAGGGATGTATTTTTTTGATAAACCACTTACCTAGTACTTACCAAAACTTAGGGATGTTCTTATTATACTTAGTCTTGTATCTAAGGATTTACTGGGGTTTCCTAATCCCAAAAATAACTAAACCTATCCTCTGATACCAACTATGACAACCCTGCTTTTTATTACAACTTAAACATGATTTATTACATAAAACTTCACTTGATACAACAAAGAAGATTGAATGGTTTAGTGACTTTAGGGAATAGGATCATTACATAAAAACATAAAACATGAAATACATCATAATTATTGAAAACATTCATTACATGACCACTACATTCCTTCGTACTTAACATGGCGTGGGATAACCTGAGGACATGCATATGAAAAGGGTGAGCTATAAAGCCCGGTAAGGGAGTACACATGGAATAACATGAAGATTACAATACATGTTAGACAATACGCATATCAATAGGGCATAAGAAAAATATGAACATAAAGGCATCATAAAGAATGATAATCATAACATGGAAATGTGGCAACAACACTTAACATGGAATTAGCATGAGCCAAGGCTAATTGCACATGGAGCATGAGTAAATCCTCATTGAACATAAAGCACGAGTAAAACCTTGTTTCACTTGAATTAGCATGAGTAGAAACTCATTTCACATGACTTATCATGATACTTTACTTTACCCAATGCATTGTAGCGTTGTATGGGTGCACCCTTCTTAAACATTTCATTTCATGCATAAGTGTACCACATGGATCATAAAACATGGAGTCATAAAACATAGTCATTTATTCCACGATAAATTAATGTTTAATTCATACATGAAACTTTACAATCAATAAGTAAATGTTCATAAAGGTGAATACCCTTGATGGATAAATGGGCATGACATTCACTACACAATGACATTGGCATAGAAAATCAGTGCGGTTTCAATAGCGTAACAGCGTGACATAAGAATTCATAAAAATGGTCGATGAGAGAGAAAAGGGTTCCTAATAATATTTAAATGTAATGGAAAGTAAGTATGTCATATTGATACTTGTCCCAACAATTTTAATGGAATTTAGATTCATGATACAAAAGAATTGTTTGAATGTAAAACAGGAGAGAGAAGTTCCTTTCGGAATTTCGGCATAGTAACGGGTGTACATGAGAGGCATTTAATGAGAGAGAAATGGTATCCCATAATTCAAACATAAAGAGGGAAGTATGGGGGAGGTGAGAAACCATACCCCAACATTCATAATTGAAATTGAAAGGGCAAAACAACTTAATGAAAATTGGACAAAATTGAGAAAGGAAGAAAAAACACTTACTTGGAAGTGTGCTTCCAAAGGCTAGAGAGTGGCTTGTGAGAGGTTTCTTGGGAGCTTGGGGAAACTTGGGAGGATTCTAGAGAGAGTAGGGAATAAGTTGGATGAACTCCAATGGATTTGAGTGAGGAGGAAGTGGGATCTTGGGTGGGTTTATATAGGAAAGGTGAGGGAATTCTTTATTATTTAGGTTTGCGACCCCTTATATTAAATTAATCCAAACCACAGTCCATACCATGGTTTTTGCCCATGGTTTTTGGAAAAGGTAAGAGGAAAAAATATTTTATAAGGCCAAATTCCGAACTTCTTAAAATAATAAGGTTGCTTATGTGGAGGTTAGTCACACTCCCATGGAAATTATTTTAAAAAGGAAAAGTGTTGAATATGTCTTGAGGGGTCCATTAATGCTTTGAAAAGTAAGTCAAACAAACCAAAAATCACATTATTTTAATGTGAAAACATATATTTTCTGAACATAAAGATTATATTATTTTATTACATCACTATTGGGTCATTATGATGTCATAAAACAAATTATATATTTAAACGATATTTAATTTTACCCAACAATTTGACTGTCTCAGAAAATTATGAAAAATTCACCATTGGATAATTTCGACATCCTGATTCCAGAAATAACATTTATTTTATCTAAATAATTTTCTAAATATTTTAATTTTTACTTATAAAATAAAAACTGACATTTATAAAAAATTCAAGGGTTTTGACCGAAATGGCTTTCAAACCATAATAAAAATTATAATTGCATTCATACAATCACATGATCATTTATATATAACAAAATTAATCTAATAATAATAATAATTATATTTTATTAAAATATTTTTTTATTAAAAAATCCCTTAATTTAATAAAATAGATTTCTTAATTAAATAATAACTAAAAACACCATTTGTACTTTAAAAACTATTTACAATGTATCAATAATGACAAGAAATTATATTCATTATTATATAAATAAATAATGTTCATGAACATAGTACTATCGATTAGTTACATAACCCATTAAAACAACCAAATAAGTCCTAAGGGTATGGTGTGCAATGGTGATAGACTTTTGTGGTGGCTTGGATAACATTGCTCGAGTGGTAATCTCTATCAACTTCCACTTTTCCCATAGACGGTCCCGTTAGAGCTAGACATGGTGAAGTTCCGCTTGGGCTTGGTCAAGAGCGAAGACCAAAGATGCCACATCTTTTCCGAGCTCTGACAAATGGGCTTCGTATGGGGCAATTCTACTGGATGAGGCCATCGCTTCCTTTGTCTAAGTAAAATTGGATGTGTTAAAGCCCTATATTTATACTAATCATGTGATCACTGTTCAACATCAATAAAAGTAACGGTCACAATTCTTATCATAAAACCAATGAATTGGACATTTTATAAAAAAACCAATATAAAGAGACATTTAATAAGATCAAGAGGGATTTTCCATTAATGAAACTTTGGGTCGTTACAAGCATGGCCCAGCAACTTGCGGTAACAGTGTTGAAATGGGTTGGTATCTTGATGGAAATTGTGATGGGTTACCTTGTATATTGAGAGGCCATGATTCTATATGGGTCATCGTTGACCGAATCACCATGTTGGCTCACTTCCAACCCATCCAAGAGTAGGGACCAGTAGAGGACTTGGGGAGCCTCTATGTCTAGTAAATAGTGCGACTTCATGGGGTCACTTCGATGATCATCTCAGATCATGATACCTGCTTCATATCCTATTTATGTAAGGGATAACCTGATTTTTTTAGGACGCAACTGCATTTGGCCACAACCTTTCATCCATAGAAAGATGGTCAGACAGAGCATACCATACAAACCCTGGAGGAAATTCATTGTTCTTGTGTACATAACATTGTTCTTAGTTGGTAGGATCACCTGCCTTTGGTAGAGTTCACATACACCAAGAGATATCACTCCACCATTGGAATGGAACCATTTTATGACTTGTATGGGTCACCTTGTAGATCACCCATATACTGGAGAGACCCATGGGAGTCAGCACTCATGGGTTCAGAGTTTTTACGGGTTAACACTGAAATGGTTTAGATCATCTAGGAGTGGATGAGGACAGCATAGAGGAGACCAAATTCTTATGCTGATAGAAGACACATACCCTTGGTGATTGAGGAGGGATATTACATGTTCTTTTGAGTCTCGCCTAAAAAAGGATTGAGGATATTTTTCCAGGACTGTAAGCTATCTCCAAGGTTCATCAGACCCTTTCAAATCTTGAGCATATTTGTAAAGGTGGTGTACTTCCTAGACCATCCCCCACAGATGCACCGAGTGCAAGATGTTTTCCACGTGTCATAGCTGAGGAGGTATGTGAATGACACACCGCACGTCATCGACTAGGGCGAGCTAGAAATTCATAATGAGGTAACATTTAAAGTGTTACTGGTGAATTAAGAGGACTGAAAGGAGCACGTCAAATGAGGATGTTAGATTCCTATAGTGCGTGTTTAGCGGCACCACAAGATTCTCCAGGATAGCATGTGGGAATAAGAGGCTCAGATTCGTACTCAGTACACCCATCCATTTGATTAGTTTTTGATATGGATTTTGGCTACGTAAATCCCTAAGCTAGGGAGAATGTGATGTCTCATAAATTTTGTGTAATTTTCTTTAATTATATGTAATTATTATAAGACTGTGCGCTATGAAGGCATGTGATTCTAATTCCCAAATATCCTAGAATGGAATTTTGAACTTTTTTATGGAACGTTTAGTAAATGTGAAAGCAGGTTTTTCTAAGTTTTGAAAATGTTCTTAGATCAAAAATCTGAGGACACTGTTTAACTCAAAACACCCAGATTCTCCAAGAATGGACTTAACATAAGACGGTAGGTGCTTAAAGGATAATTTTATTTTCGGGATTTTTGAGTAAAATAATAATATAACTTATAATTTTATTTTAAACTCTTTCGGATATGTTGATCAGCGGGTCACGATGCAGCGATGAGGCGGTGATGGTGCACATTAATGAGGCTCTTTAATGGCCCATATCATGTATCTTAATGATGAAATAAAGGAAGTGTAATTATGATACTATTCATAAATGAAACCATGTAATGATGCGACATCGTAGTTCAATTGAAACTCAACGACGTGTTTCCTTTAAATATTTTTCATGTTAGATATGATGGAATTAAACCTTGGAGACTCTCGAAAAAATCCCCATTGTAATTACAATCCAATAAGGAATGATGAAAAATTCTAGCGATACTTCATCGTCTTTGAAAAACCCCTCAAAAAACGGAGCTGGAAGTGACGATGTAGACTCCTTGAATAGTCGATGATGAGCACTTCGGCATAGGACATCAAAGATGCAAGGGTTTGATTTTTATTTCAACGACATTCCCCACTATTCATTTTCCTGAAATGATAAACACAAATCAACTCACAATCAACTTGATATGTGATTCATACATTTATGTAGGATGATGGATTTTCTTGGGGATTTATTATTCGAGATTCAAACCATTCATAAAATGAATGAACTTCAATCCCTGAACAACCCCTTAATTTAAAACTATAACACAAAGGGCTCGGGCTCACATGAATAAACCCTGAGAGCCTTCGCTCATGTGTTCTAGGTGGCCACATTCTCTATGTGGTGGAAATTCTATTCTAGGGCCTGAGTAGGGATGGAAGGGACTCAAGAGGCTCATAGTCATAGATAGATCGAGAAACAGAACATCATAGAAAATCTGGGGTCCTACAAGAAGGTGTCGCTGGTGAGGCACCACTGGCATGGTGGTGCGGGAAATCGGAGGTGGTGGTCAGCTCATGCCAATAGCATGAAAGGGTAGTGCCATGACAAAAATGAAGCCGGTCGGCCCTTGCTGGTCACATTAGAAGATGGTAGCATGCCTCTCTGTGAACTGCAATGACAGGAGGCCATGTTTGGCTAGATGTGGTAGCTGCGAGATGACATAGTTCCATGATTGCACCAAATGGAGGGGGTGGCCCACGTCTGGCTATCTAGGTGCTGGAAGCCTTGGTATTCGACCGCGTTTGGAGATAGGTCCCAACGTCTGTGGGGCCAGTCGTGGCATGACATGGATGGTTGACGTGTCCCGGCCAGGTGAAACACCATCGACATGCCCCCTAGAAGACTATCCAAGGGTTGGTAGGCCACACCACCTGTCCATCGGGCTGGGCTGGTAATGCACCCAGTGTGCCAGAACCTCTCCTAGTGGGCCGGGCTACACTAGACTGGGATGTTGTGTGACCTCATGGTTTGGAACCTCATCCAAACCAGGAAGGGTCCTGCGAGGCCTATTAGGTCTGACCAACTAGCCAAACCGGACCAAACCGACCCAACCCGAACAAGGATAGATTGATTTTGTCAAATTAAATAGGGGAATGTGGGACCCCTAGGCCCATATGGTCAACTTGGTCCGAACATGTCGGACCAGGCCCCATCAGAACCAGCCCCCTGTTTACTAAAACACATGTATCTTGCTAACCGCGAAACCAATTGATGAGACGTTTATGATGTTTGGACCCTCTCGATGAGAAATATCATTTATGAATCTTTGTTGTGAATTTCCTGTACATTTAGATATAACAAATGACTTGAGGAGAGGTTCTCCCAAGTGCACTACGTACAAAACCCTACAGTTGGATGAGACATGAAGACTGCTCGAACACAAACCAAGGGGAAGCAACTCTATGTGACCCAACATTCCTTGTGTGGGGAGATACTTTGTGTGTCCCAGAAGACCAATGGTACTTGATAAGAGTCGTACTTGAGTTGGACCACAGTGGAAAGACGCTTTGTGTGACCCGGAAGGCCTCCGATGGTGAGTGATTCTCTATGACCGAACATACCCACATTATACATTAGAGATGAGTACCATAGAAATCTAAGGTTAGTGGGAAGCAGCTCTCTGTAACCCAGCACACCCACTGTACTTAATAGAGGAGTTTTTATCCAGCATCCAAGGATTTCGATGATGTGACTGTTGATGCTACCATCACTACCCTTGAATATACCTGGTGTGAGTTGTCTTGTACTTCATATATTACATTAAGTATTGTTGTGTGTCCTTTTATTTTTGTCTCAGGTTCCCTACTGAGTATTATTATACTCATCCCTAGACGATATTCACCCACACGTGTTGTGTCTGGTGTAGATGATCAACATTTTAACCAAGGTTCTCAAGGGGAAGAGACTGATAGACATTAGGAAGGTGGTACTAAAGTCCCGGTACAAGGTAGGGCCCAATAGGACCATGCAGACAGAACTTACTACTTCATCTTCTAGTAGCATCACTACCCTTTTGATTTGATGGGGTTTTCAATTGATGGCCATCAGAGCTCCTTTTGGTACTTTTCTGTTTCGGTTATTATTGTTGGGTTTGTATCCTGGCCCACTTTATTACAATTGTATTTTTTACTAAGTCCTCTTTTAGTATACTTGATTTTCATTTTTAGCGTGTTGGGACATGGTTATGCCTGTGTGTGCATACAGGTACTCAGGAAAATGCCTCCCACTTGCAAGTTGATTCCTTCAGTGATGGTATCCATCCCCAAGCCTTCGAGAGGTTGGAATGAGATATTAATGGAACGAGCCCCAGGGAACATGTCATTACATTATCATAATTCTTCAAAAATAAGTCTAATGATTCCAATTTTTTGTTTTGAATAATATTAAGACACAAAATAGGGTGGTGTGGGGGTTAGTTATGCCTTTTTAAAAATATTATTATAGTCAACTATTTTTTCTTTTTGAATATTATAATGAAATGAACCATTATAACCATTAAGAGAGTTATGCAACATAAATAGAGAAGAAGAAGACATCAGTTTTTATAGTGGTTCAAGACAAAATGATCCCCTAGTCTAATCCCCCAACAATATCTCTATGACCCTGTTGATTTTAAATTAATAGGCCCACTTATCATAATACCTTCACAACTGAGTGCATGTAGTTGAAACCATACAAAAATAAATTTAATTTTATAGAAAACATATTAATATATAGATTAGTGTGAGAACATGACACTCCACTACGTGAACATATGAAGAACTACTACTCTAATAAATCTATATTAATTTATCTAATGAAAAATGCATTTAGTTGACAGTTTTAGAAGAAAATAAAAAAGGAATATTCATCTTAATAGATAATATTAATAATGAAATAATCAGTTTCAAGAGATCCTAATTGAAAATTATCATCAATGTGTAGAACATGAACGCAATATAAATAATAATAATAAAACCACATTTAAACAAGAGAGGATCAAAAAAAAGTTTGTCTTCAATCTATTGATATCAAGATTAATATAGATGTTATTTGTTTTTCCAAAGTAACCTTATTTGTGAATTATATAACTGTTGGTATTTTGAAAATTAAAACCAATTTAATTTTGGTTAAACAGATCCAAAAATATCCCTTCAAAATTCCGGAGTGTTTAAATAGAAAATGTTTCAAAAAAGTCGTAACTTCCATTGTAAATAAGATCAATTTAATACATTGAACATGAGTCTTTGAATCATTATTAATCATATTTTAAAATATTTTTAATTCAGTCTATATTTGTTTATAATGGTTGAAAAATATTTTGAATGTAAACTCCAAAGATGACTAAGTCAATAATAGTGTTAACATTGAAGGCACTGTTGAAAAAGAGTGGTTGACTTCAAAATGTTGGGTTGTTGGCCCATATGTTAGTTTCTCAAACATCTGGTTTCTCTCAAAAGTAATATTCCAAATCAACTTTTTTAGAAAAAAAAGGTAACTAATCCATAAGTTTACTCCAAATGCAGGGTTTCAAAAACTATATGTTTCGCTTACAAATGTAGGGTATGAATAGTGTTTCCTAACAACATAGTAACATATCGAGAACCCTTAAGGAAATTTTTCCCCCATTCATAAGGTAAATTTTAAAGTAACTATATTAATAAAAAAAATACATAAAAGTAATTTCATTAGAAGAAAAAAAGGTTACTTGTTAGCATAAAAATCATTAATATTCATTATGTATTGTTGAAACAATACATGCCCAAAACTTATATGATGAATTAAATTCTGATTCTAAGAATGTTTCTGGAAGAGGATGAATATCCATTGGAATCATCATTAGATGAATGATTTTTATTTTCTTATGAGAATTATTATCTTTTATAAATTATTAGATCAAATGGGAGGACCACACTTGGAGAAATAATCATTGTTATGGTTTATACCGATGAATTCCATGAATAATTTCTTAATATTCCTCTTGAATGAGAGGTTGAGTCCTCAATTTAACATATACCTAGATCACTATAGAGATCCCAAAAACCATACAGAATGGGCCCCATTAAACTATGTGTACTAAAGAATAAATTAAAGGAACATATACTCATTGGTTTTGTATTCCTTAGTGCATCACCATTAGGAGAACCAATCCAATTTTTTATTATGAAGGACGTGGGAATACATCTCTGTATTGATTATCATAAACTAAAAAGTCATTGATAAAGAACTCATATCATTTTCCATAGATTAACGAGAAGTTTGATCAATTACATGAAGCACATTACTTCTCTAAAGTGGACCTTCAGTTGGGATATCATTAGTTAATGGTGAATAAGGGTGATATTCATAAGACCACCTCTTGTACCATGTATAAGTACTATCAGTTCCCAATTATTTTATTTTGACACACAAATTCTCTTATTCTCTTCATAGACTTAATAAATAATGTGTTAAAATATTATATCAATAAATTTGTGGAAATTATTCAAGATGATATTCTTAGATAATCCAAATTAATGGATGATCATGAGGAGTATTTGGAATTTGCACAAAAATCATTGATGAAGGAGAAGATATATACAACATATTAAAATATTGTGTTTTGGATGAATAATGTAATATTATGTTTATAATTTTATGAAATAAAATGGGATATCTATGGAACCATTGAAGGATATGGTGATTATGGTTTGGTCTATATAATTTCTTATGATGTTGAACCACAATTTCCTCAAATTAGTTGGGCACTATTAGTGAATAGTGAGACATATCACTAGATTTTCAAACATTATAACCATGTTTACATTGAATAAGGTGAAGTGTGTATGGATATATGATTATGGATAGAGCTCCATGGAGCTAAATAAGAGGCTAAACGTAACACCTATAGTTACCATTTTTATAGGGGGAGAATCATTTTTGATGTGTATTGACTTATCAAACAGATACCCCAGGTTGTGTGCTCATGAGAAATTATTAAGTGATAACCTATGACTCAAGATAGTTGGAGGTCGATGAAAAAAATATCTGACTCATGATTTTTACTTGTTTGTAGTAATACTTTTTTTGAAGAGTTAGAGGAATTATCTATATGATGATATGTGTGATATATATATATATGGAAAACATGACACTGAAATATATATTCAAACATACAGATATCAACACACACTAATAAATATGGTTAGTTCTAATAAAGGATTATTGTTTCTAAATCCACTATCATACAAAAATGAAAAATAATGTTGTAGATTCTCTAAGTAAAAAATATCTTAAAAATTTATCTATGATGGGGATTGTGAAGGATTTGATCATCCTGGACATGAAAAGTATAGACAAGGGAATTATGAACAAAGTAACATAATCCTAATTATGTAAAATTATTTCTCATCCTTCACTACTTGAAGATATTAAGAAATATAAAATGGTTGATGTTGAGTTATATAAGATTGTGGATTCCAAGAGGATGGGAAACACCTCTAAGTTTAATGATTCTGATGAATGAGTTGTGATATTTGGGAAACAATTTTTCATTCCATTATATCCTAACATAAAGAAGGACCTATTTAATGATACACATAGCTCGACATTATTCATACTCTTAGGAAACATGAAAAGGTATAGAGATATATAATAACACTATTAACACGATAATATAAAGAAGGATATTAGAAAATATAAATCATTGTTCCTAGTGTGTTAGTAGGTTAATGTTGAGAGGAAACTATCTAATGAAATGATGCAACTGTTGACTACACCTATATAAAAATAGGAGCACATCGCTATAGATTTTTTCTTAGATGTTACAAAGACATAAAATGGGATGAATTCCATATGGGTTTTGGTGGATCATCTTGAAAATTATTCTTTATTTCAATTTTAGAGGTCTTATCACTTTTTCACCTCGATAAGATATACATTATTTAAGTGGTGAGGCTACATAGAAATCTACTATCAATTTTATTTGATCAAGATACGAGGTTCACCTCAATAATTTGGAAGATGCTTTAGAATGACGTAGACATATATTTGAACATCTGTATGACTTATAATCCCTAATATGATGGAAAATATGAATGAACTATCTTGAAAATTGTGCATATGTTGAAGAAATGATATATAACATCATGGTAGGTTGAAACCAAAATCATCCTATAGTTTAGTTCTCTTACAAGAATAGTTTCCACTCACACCTCAATGTGGACCCATACAAATCCCTACATGGGAAGATATTTTGAACACATACATTTTGGGATGACATAGTTGAATGAATTTTGTTAAGATCTATGATGATTTAAGAAATCATAGAAAAGATCATGATCATTCAACAACAAATCAAATAAGTATAGATTCATTTGAAGAGATACGATTGAAACCATTAATGAGACTAGATGATTGAAGTTAGTGGTAAAGTGTTCCCCCATATAACTCCATGGAGGAGAGTCATGAGATTTTGGGATAAGGAGAGGCTATGAACAAGATATATTATTCCCATTAAGATATCTGATCACAAAATTTTGGTAGAATTTCTACTAGTGATCCCAAAAAACTAATCCAAAGTATATTATGTGATTCATGTTAATTTTTTGAGTATGTATATACTAGATACTTCATAAGAACTAAAATTCAGTGGTGGTACAATTTTAGAATGATATCTCTTTTGAGGAGAATCCAATGAAGATATTGAACGGTAGAGAGAATGCTATGTACAATAAGATAACTCAACTTTTTCAATGTACATTAGGGAGACCATATGTATGAAGATTCAATGTTAGAACCTGAAGAGACCATGAAACATAGGTAACCTCAATTTCTCACCTTAGTGTATGAAATAACATTTCATGGGAAATATTGTTTAAGGGAGAGAATGTAAATAATAATGATATTAAGATTATTTCCCCATAATAAATATAATTTTGATTACCGTATGTTACATACAATAATATACTAAACCAAAAACAATAAAACTTAAATAAAATTAAATTATTCCAGAAGACCGTTATAGTTGTTAAACGAACGAGAATAGAGAATAGTAACTAATTTTTAAGTTCCTGTTTTCACAATAAATTTTATATTTTAATATAAAATATTATCTTCATTTTTTTATTTAGTATATTAATATTATCTCATGTTGAATTTTATGATTTTTTCTTAACAAATTAATTTTTAGGAGAATGGTAAAAATAATGATTTTGAAAAATACTATCATTATTATAAAAAAAAGTAATAAAATTATATAAATTAATGTTAATATGAAAAATATATTTAATGCATTAAATAATATATAAAAATTTAGTTTTTTTAAATTTATATAACACATGTTTATCATTTTTGAAACTCAATTTATACCTCACACTGAAAAGCATTTTTACATGCTTACACAAAAATTATAATTTTTCAGTTTTAGAAATTAAATAGGAAAAAATGTATTTAATATTTTATTTAAAATATTAAATATTAATTAAAAATAGAAATTAAATCTTTAGTCATAAATTTAACATTGGTATGTTTAGTTTTAATTTTCGCGACAATGGTAAAACATTTTTTTAATGAATTGTTTACTTTTTATAACAGAAATCAAATTGATCATATTTAAATTTTTACTATAATGTTATTTTTGAGAATATATATTTTTATATTAATACTCGTTTTATTTTTAATCAATACTAAATAACATTAAGAACAAATAATAGTAAAAAGTTATTTCTCTAAAATAACTATTTCAATATATATTCAATATTTTAATTTTAAATTTAATTTCATCATATTTATAAATTGAATTAGGTCTAATGTAGATTAATTTTATCATCAAAACATAATTTTTTAATATTTTTACCTTATATTTTTACTTGAAATATAAATTCCTTAGTTAACAAATACTCACTATGCTAAAAACAAAATGCGGAAATCTGAAAACCAACCGTAGAAGAAGTAATTTTTTTAAAACATGTGCATAAACTCTTAATTAGAAATTTATAGCCCCAATGTCATACCACACTATATTATTATAAAACTGTAGAATAATTGACCAATGAATAGTGTATTGATATCATGGAAGTGTAATGGTTATTGAAAAAATTTCCCTTTTCTTCACTTATAGAAGGGGATCACTTCCAACCCTCAAGAGTAACAAATCGTATTCGAATTTCTATTGAAATATTTCCCATAATTCCACTACAAAAATTCATTTTCTTATCCTTGAACATTGGGTCTCTATATGTTATTTTAAGTCCTCCACTTTTAGGGGAATTTCAAATAGATTATCATGTATCCAACTTATGTATTTCAATCATTGTAATATTTTATCCATAATATTTATATTTCCAGTATATAATTTCCTTAGAAATATAATATCATAAGTATTATAATCATTCATATATTTTATTATATTAATTTTATAACCATTATTTATTCTTCTCTATACACTAATAAAAACAAAATTGTGATTAGTCCATTGTGCGAACTACCGCCTCCCCATGCAATGAATTTCATTTTTGATTACAACTAATAATGGATTAATTTAACAATTTATTATATATATAAAATTTATTTCCAAATAGAAATTAATATTATGTATATTTTGAAACTATTTTATAGTTATTTTTACCATGGTCAATACACATATGGTGTTACATAAAAATTGACTGAACAACCTCATGTAACTGATGTATATAACAAAACTATTTTATAAATAAACAAAATATAACAATTAATGGAACTTGGAAGATGATATATAGTTGAATTTTTTTAATTAATTAATTAATAAATATAGTTTTGTAATTTTTGATGTTATCTGTGGCCGTACAATGAATCAGGAACCCTAGGTATGGGATCTTTCATACCTCCTTCATGACTTTTTGGTTACAAGATGTCCTTAGTATTTTCCTGGTTTTATGAAATATTCTATATAGGTACATCATTTATACAGTTATACCTTACATATAAATCTATATAAATATACCCTTCATTTTGGGTTTATACATGTTTTTAATTCCACTATATATTCAATCTTTTATGTAAATTAAATTTAAGGGGCCCTTCCAATTTATTGTATTACATCCAGCATAAACCACAAAAATATTCATAAACCATTAATTGATTTTAAAACCATAATTTTTTAGAGTGAACTATCTTGGTTCAATTATAATCAATTTTAAATTAGATAATGTATTTCATTATTTAAAAATATTCCTTACTTATTTCGTTAAAATTCATGCAAGTGGTACATTTTTATTCATTTTTATCAAATATATTTATGATTAAACATCTATATTGGATGTAAATTATCAAGAAAAATGTTTCTTATCAATATATAATCATCCAAATTATTTAATTTATTCATTACATCTAAATTCATATGATATATCTTTTAAATATTCCACAAATCATTACTATGAAAACCACTTCCATATCATGTGTTTGATCATTCTTTTGATTCAAGAAAAGTTTAGTTTCCCCATGTGGAACATATATATATGACTTTCATTTAGTTATTCATTGGGATTGGAATTATATATCCCTCCGATTCATTGGGAAAATATTTAGGCATCACGAGATTATATTTAAGGGATTTTGAGGTAAACCTATCCACCATGGGACTTTTTCTAATTTATAATGATGAACTTGGGCATCACCCTTGACATATATTTATGATATCATGTTTCATGTTGTTAACACAGGTTTATAATGTTATGAAATTATTTTCGTATTCCATGTCTATATTCTTATAAACTTCCACTTTATGATATCTTGTTATTCCTATTAACACTTATATTAGGATTTATTGCCTTATTTATTCACGTACTATTTTTTCTATACCAAACATTTCATTATTTATATTTTCCAATAAATCCTATGATGTTTTAAATGTTATATGTGAGGTGAGTGATATATGTGTAGTATTAAAAAAGTATGATGATTTTATGTCTAATATGAATCATTTTTATATATAATATCATAAATACACAAGACCTCTAGATCCAATTCGTGTATTTGTTAAAAATGTATTTATTGATTTTTCAAATAATACATGTTTTATGATTGGGTCACTATGTTATCTATTTATGAGAGTGTAGGGTAGATTCACATCTAGAGATCTAAGAGATTATGTCAATGAATTATTATAACACCCCAAGAATATTTAAATAGTAATTAAGTATTTATTGAATAATTAGTTAATAAATAAGAACTAATTAAGAAAACATTTAATAAAAACCATTGTTAATATTGGTTATAATAAAAATATTTTTTGATTCAAAACATAAAATATCACTTTACATTTCATGGAATAAATTTTTTATATCTTAATAATCTAATAAAATATATATATATATATTTGAAATTATTATTTTCTAAACATAAAAAGGGATATTAAAAAAATAATAAAAATAAGTAAAAATATGTATAAGTGATATTAAGAGTGATATATTAATATAAATATTTTAATTTATATTGTTATCAATTATAAATATATTTTTTATAAAATTTATTAAAAAATAATGATTTCATACTCACAAAAAATATAATATAAAAATTATAAAAATTAAAATTAAATTGTTAAGAAATTTTATTGTTATCATTATTAAAAAATAGAAAATGCACTATTGTTATAAATATAAATATATATTTGTAGATTTATATTCCTTTTAAAATAAAATAGATTATATGTATATAGATAATAAAAATATATTAAAATTAAAATGAATAGTATTAGTAAAAAATGAAAGGATAAATGGTTTTCAAATAAGGGGAGAATCGGGTTTTAAGGATCTGGGAAATCGAGAGTTGTCGCGATGGTTTATCTGATTCAAGTCTTGGGAGACATTGGATTTCAACAATGAGGAGTGGATTGAGTCAATTGAGGCTGAGATCATCTTCATCTTTAGGATTCGAGGTTGGGGCTTGTCTATTCACCATTGAAAAGTGAGGTCGAGTAGCAAGACAAGAATAGTGGCAGTATAGGAGGATGGTGGGCATTGAGATGGAGTCCAGTAGAGGCTTTGAATCATTCTAGGAAAGCATGTAGTAGATAGTTCTGAGTCCAATTATATGATGTTTAGTAGATCTGAACAATATTTTTGGGTAAAATGTCCTGTAGATTGGGAGATCTATCCTGAATCACAATTAGACATTGCTTATTAAAATTTAGTAAAACCGAATCTCATTATAGATTCAAAATATCTGGTTACTGGATATCAATCTATTTATATTTGTCGATTATTTTGTTACATAAGATTTTATATTGATACCCATTTTTGTGTCAACAATTTTTTTTGGATAGTTATGTTTATGGATGACGATTGATGCATTGTGTAGAAGTAATTACCAGTTTCAATCCATATCTGTTCTAATTGGGATTTTTATTCATTAATAATTTGAGATGTTTTTGTGGATCATTGTTGATTTTTCTGTGTGCATATGTTATAATTTGAGTTTTCTTTAACTCTTCTTGGTCTTCTGATAACATTATATATATCTATATATTTTTTGTCTCTATGCAGTAGTATGAAACTCACAATTGAATCATATATCAGAATCTTAAACCTCAACTTAAAAAACAGAACTAACAATTTTTATCATAAATAATGAATTAATAAAAAAATGGTTTTAATATTATAGAATTTTGTCTCTAAAAAGGAATTCCTATCAATATATTAGAATCATGCTGAGAATCGTGGAGCAAGATAGTGGAACATAACCCTTTTCTTTAATTTTGTGTTTTTTCTACCTCTGAATGTGTGAGAGTTATTGGGAGATGAATAAGTTGAATGTAGTCTTCTATAAATAACAAGTAAGGGAGAAATATTATGTTTCATGAAATTTGTTACTTTGAAATCTTATTTTAATAAGTTATTTTTGTTTTATAATAAAATTTTATTTCAAATAAATATTTTTAAAAATTTATGTTTGGTTATGATTATAATTTTGTAAAAAATATTCTACCAAGTGAGCTTAATTAAAAAATAATATATATGTGAAATTTGACCTTAAATTCTACGTTAGTAAGGGATTATTATTTTCAAATTTTATCCATGGAATTCAGTTTTATTTTCAGAAATGACATTTATTAGAAGTTTTTTTGTAAGAAAATATTTCAAATAAAGATATGTTATCTTGTTTTTCATAACGGATTCCTTAATATTTTCATGGTTTTTTAAGTTCATTATAAACTATTTAATTTCTTTATAAGGGATTTATTTTTATCCAATTTCAATTTTTATGATTATCAATTTAAAATTTTTTTAAGGGATAGTTTTATTTGATTATCAAATTTATCTATTTGAAAATTTTTAGTAAATGATAGTTTATTAATATCAAAATTATATATTATATTTCCTGTTTATTCATAATGGGTTAAATATTTTCAAATAATATTAATTTTAAGTATTTTTATTTTATTAATGGAGTTTAGTTTTTATGAAAATTTTGTTTTCAAAGTCTATTTATTATAATTAAAAGTGTTTAAAGGTGAAAACATTTAGTTATTTAATTCTAAATGAAACATGTTTTTTTTTGAAATGTTGTCTCGAAAATTTTATAAATATTTATTGGATTCTATAATACTATGTTTTTTATTTAAATATTTATGAAACTAATACTTTTTATTTTCTAAGTAAGGGATATTTTTTCTAAAACTCATTTTACTTCTAATATATATATATATATATATGTTAAAGTTGAATTGATCAAATAAAAATAATTTATTTTATAATAATTTTTTTTGTTAAATTTTGAAGCTTCTATTTTATTTTAGAATGTTAAACTTACTAAAACATAATTTTTTAGAATTCATGACTATTAGAGGAATTACTATATCAAATAATTGCATATGTTGTTTAAGAAAAAGATTAATTTCATGTATACACTTTTGCTTGAATTTTTTATAATTTCATGAAATCTAATTCCAAATTTGTAATTCAAGAATTGAATATCTGTGTTTTTTTAAATTTTTATGTTCATTCTATAATATATATATATATATGTATGTATATATATTGAGAGTTATTTCTTTCACAGTTTGAATAAATAATGTATGTATCATACATGTCATGCACCAGGTTGGGTCGCCATCCAACCCGGTGACCAACCCGGTCTGTGACATGGCCGGAAGTGCATTCTCGATCCCCACGGACTACCACAAGTTCCCGGTTATCAAGAGTAACATGTGGGAGTGATTTACCCGAAATAGTAAACACAAAAACCACTAAGAAGATAAATAAAATAAAACTATAACCTGACAACCAAACATGCCTTTAAACAATAAACAAGTTTAAGACTATAACTAAAATAAAAACCCAAAATGAACCACAAAGATAGAGAACTAAAACTCCAATACCGACCTCATGCAACATGAGAATCTGCATCCCCAAGCTACCAACACCAACCTGCACATGAAGACCAACAACATCAAAAACCACCATAACTAAGCACAATGCCTCAACCTGGTATTCACAAAGGAAAAGATCAACATACACCCAATGGTGTATGTTTGGTGTGACAAAATTCCTAGTAGGATACCACCTGATAAAAAGGTTCCATTCCATAATATCAAAAAGATAATTTAACATGATTATTTAAAACCACACTATTAAAACAATTTTGAGGAAAACATTTAATCTATGAAAGAGAAAAAAAGAAAATAGAACTTGATGAAAAACCATTTCACAAATACTAAATTAATGTTTAATTGGAAATTAAAAAACAACATTCACATACTGAAGTCTTCTTCTGTATTCTTACAGATGGCACTACGACATGAATAATAGAGCACCACAGGTAAATCCCCTAAGGTTTATCTAACTCGAGTGGGACCCTAAAACCTCGTGTCTCAGTGAAACGTGGCATAGAAACCAAGAACCATAGAAAATGTGGCTTAGAAGACCATGAACCTTAGAAAAAGTGTAATAGAAGACCATGACCCTAAGTAATTTGTATGTTTAGTTAGTGTTGCAATCGTCAATCTAGCTATGTAAACACGGGGCGATATCACTCCGAATCACTAGCGCACTAGTTCTAGTCCACCCACAAAGATACTCGGGGTTTTACCTTGTGCTCGACCAAGTTTCACATTCACATATTGTATTTCATTCTCATATCACCGACTAAAAATAAATTACACACACAATCCACCACTTGCATACCCAAACACCATTTAAAAAACACACACACATCAAAACCATTTCACAACATAATTTGCATCAATTTCAAGACTTGATAAACTATTTGAAAAATTTAAAGAACATATTTAAATAGCCCAAAAAGGGTTTTCACATTAAAAAATATTTGTCTAGTTCTTTAGGAGTTGTTTTCTTTAGCGCTGGCTTGATGTTAGGATATTTAGCCTAGCGACATTGTTTCGCGTGACCCAGCGTTATGGTCGATGTTTGACTTTCGTAAGAGGCTAGCATGTGGTTGGTAGCACCCTTAGTGTTTTAATGCCTTTCTTGTACCATGATATTTCTTACGTGTGGTGTCATTTGGGTGTCGTTGTCCCTTGTTGGACACTTGTTTTTCTAATGACACACTTGTTTGGATGGGTGGTTGTTGGGTTTTGACTTTTGTTGCAGCCTTGATTCATCTACTCAGAAGAGTGGCCCGACGTTGATGAATTGTTTAATCCCAATGTTCGGGATGGATTCCGAATGACTCATGTGTTTTGACATATTGGTTTCCTATTTTTGGATCTTCTTCATTTGTTTGGTGATGTGATTGTGGCGGAGGTGTTTCACAAGATCATTTGCAGTGTTTTTGTACTAGCATGCTTCTGCTCGGCGAGCTTATCCCCTTTCCCTTCAATGATTTGGACACTCCTAAGGTTGGGAGAGCGTCACGTTGAATCAAGTAAATGAGTCCTTTCACATGGAATGGATGCTTCTTGGAATGCCTTTTCAAATGGGTGGACCGTGTCTGAATGCCTATGGGGAAAGCGAATTTTAAATCGTGTGAATATGTCAGCTGGTGAAGCTGAGTTACATCCTTGAGGTTGACCGGTTGAGGTTCGATTGTTCACATGTATGGTAGTTAGGTATGATTAGATGGAATCCCGTTTCAATCATGTTGATGTATTCTGCTTAGCGATGAGCATTTACCCTATCTTGTCATTGTCTTAGATGCACTAAGAGAGCGTCGGCCTTATACTCGCAAATTCTTTTAAGCCACTGGGCTTGATCGGATGGTTCACTTTCAGCGTTGCATGCGTGATGCGTGGATTCTTTTATGGTTTGATCTTGGAAACATCATCGAAAGTCAGGTGTATGCTCTAGTGAACGTTGTTGTGCTAAATGTAAGGTTCCTTGAAGAAATCCATTGTGGTTCTGTTTGAAATATGTCAGCTGTTTAGGCTGATCTTTCTTGAAAATATTCAGCCGGAGATGGCTTGACTTGGGGTTCTTGTTTAATGTCTGCGGTTGGTGACATACCATTCTCTGTCACATCATCAGGTAGAGGCGAGTTCCGTTTGTGCCGGTCAATGCCTAATATGAACAACCATCTTGACATAGGCATTGTGGTCGATGGTTAATCAACTATTTGATCTATTTCAAATTATGCTAGGAGCGTCGTGGGAATGCTTGGGGCGTTCTTTGAAAGTTAATTCCAATGGTGGTTCGAACCATAGTGTGGAGTTGGTTTCTTAACGTTAAAAATATAAGGTGTGAAGTACCTGTGGCCGGATGCTTGGTGACACGACGACGGGTTCGTGTCTCCAGGTAGATGATCTCAGGAATCACCATCTTGGTGTTTCATTTGGGAAATGAGTGTTAGATCGAGTTTTGGTGGCTTAAGCGCAGTAGGGATTAATGGATGCTTAATGGTGTGTTAGATTTTTGTGAACACAACATGATCATTTGAACGAAGCTTCACAACCCTTGTAGGTTGTGTGATGTGTACATTATTCCCAAAGGCTTCTCAGGGTTGAGAAGTTCTAAGGTGGGAAGGTTGTAATGACCCGAGCTTTGAACCAGACTAAAACATGATGTAATTTGAACTTTTTCGATTAATGATCTGGTTGTTTTTAAAACCGAGATTTAGAAAGTAATTCTGATAGTTGAAATGATTTTTTCTTTTGGTTTTGTGCTTGGGTGAAGGCCTGAGGAGTTTCCCAAGTGACATCACATATTTCAGGAGTGCCATACCTGAGTTTTCAAGGGACTGTAGAGGGAGCACGGTTGGCACACGGGTTGCCCAAACCGTGTGTCCCAAACAGTGTGACCTAAATCAGGTGGGCAATGGCTTGCACACGGGCTGCGCACGGTTTCCCAAACAGTGCACCTAGCCTGTGCAATGGGTGTAATGGAGGCATTAGACTCCTCACGGTTTGCGCACGGTTTGGAAAACCGTGCGGGTAAAACCATGACCTTGGGTGAGATTAGGTTTTTAATTAAAATTAATATAAAAGAAAATAAAAACTTAAAAATAAACTCTCCCTCACTCCTCTCGGCCAGAACCCATGTGATGAACCCCCCCCCTCTTCTCCCCTATGAGCCACACAACACCCTCCATCCGACCTCCTCTCATTTTCTGATTTTCACACGATTTATACCGATTTTGGGTTCGAATCATCATAGTAAGCTTCTCTCTCAATTCTCTTCCTTTCATTTAGCCATATTTCGACCTATCCGTCGACATGCAAAAATCGGTCGAACCCTAGGTTTTGGGGGTTTCTTGATTTCTATTTTTCCTTCATTATAGGGTTGTGGCATGGTTGTCTTAGGACCCTTGTGTTCGAGTTTGGGCATCCACCGCCAAAGGAGAGGCTGTTTTCTGTAGTTTCTGTCTGCTGGGATGATTCTGAGGTAAGGGTTTTACTCGTGTCTTGTTTTCGTAGCTTCTAAATTAATCCCATAGTTTCTCTAAAGGGTCCTGGTATGTTTTTCATAGTGTGTTGGTGGGTTCGGGTTGGATTCTCTTTGTCAGAGCATAGGCAGCTCACCTGTGTAGGCTTATGTTGTATGTGAAGTCACATATGCCTCGTAGGGGAGCAGCAATGAATATTAGTTATAATGCACCAAGGTCAGGAGTGGATGGATGGATCAACCTTTAGGTAGGGTCCCTCTCCTTACCCTTTTAATTTATGTAAAGTAATAGTGAGTTTAATATTGCATTGCCTTAACATTTTAATTATGCAATTTAGTTCCGATTAAATGCTTCTGTGCAAATAATGTGAATTACAGGAATAAGATAAAATATGTTTCTTGGTCACTAAACTAATGATTTAATAATAAAACCCCTCAATCAGTGGTGTGATGTCTTAAAGATAAAAAGTATCAATAGACTTCTTATGCTTGCCAGCTGGATTTTTGTTGTGCCTCTTCAATGTTTTGTATGTGAACTTGCTTTGTTGAGACAAATGGAATGAAATGGTTTTGATACTTGTGTTTGGGTCAATTTTTCATGTTTAGGAAAATTGGGCATAATGATAACCATAGTGGGATGACTTAAGACTAAATGACTTATTTCCTCTAGAAGGTATAAAAGGGTTAAATAATGATAAAAATATACTTAAAGATGGAATGGTGAAACTAGGAAGGAACAAACTAGGGTGGTACGGCCACATCTTGGGATAAAATAATGAGAACGACTTATGTTTGTAAAATTAATACATGAATATCTTGTTTTAGATACTTAAGATGGATTTACTTAAGTATGATTGTGAATGTGTTCGTTTATGTGTGTGTCGCATGATTCTTTGAATGCTCATGAGGTGATGCCATAAGCAGTATACTATAGACATGTTTGTATTGTGAGTGCACACATGCAGATGCCACATAATTAATGATAATAATCATGAGTGCATGTTGAGGCCACCTATTGATGATTACGTATATGGAAGGGAGGCATTCTTACCCCTTTCCAATTGACGTATAGAGATGAGAGGCATTCTTACCTCGTGCCCGCTAATCTCAATACGTGAAGTGAGTCATTATTACCCCTTTCCCGTTCACTTATAGGGATGAGAGGTATTCTTACCTCGTGCCCACTATTCTCTATATGTGTATGGAAGGGAGGCATTCTTACCCCTTTCCAGTTGACCTTTAGGGACGGGAGGCATTCTTACCTCGTGCCCGCTAAACATATTAATGGGTGGGAGTAATTATTACACCACAACATCTATAATTTAAATGCTTATATATATATATATGATGGCATGATCAGGTTAATTTACTGTCAATGAGCCTAAGCTGGTATAACCGTCAGGTGTCCCTAGGGATCCTGGAAGGGAGTTATTTACTTATGTAATTCTGCTAACTTATTTCTCCATACCTACTCACTGTTTAATTATTATACACTGTCTGGAATAGGTTTGAAACCGGTGGTGCCAGCCTAAAGAGATTCATATCTCACACCCTACTCGGGCCACCATTGGACTGGGGTACCCGAGTAGACCTTCTTGCTTACAGGACCTAGGATGTGTGATGTGTTGTTTTCACCTGAGATGTTTGGTGCAGAGGACCAAACGGGAGCTTGGGATGCTCAGGATAACATCGTTGAGATTGTTGTTGTTTCTTTCATATTGTTTGTAAAGCATGCTGTATTGTTTACTACTTTTGAAAATGTATCATCATATATACATGCATGCATTTGTAAACTGGCATTTTCCGCCTTTTTATAAAATGTATATTATTCTTGTCTTTCCTCGCTGTCTTCAAATTTCTTATTGTTTCCGCTATTGAATGATATTTACTCTGACAATACCACGATGTTACTCTGATATGAGGGTATAGTCTCCCCACAATCACCTCCCAAGACCCTCGCTGCTAGTCGGCAGCCTCTAGTGTATAGGGAGACACGCTTGAGGCCATATGACCCACCGGTCCGGCCACCGATTTGATGGTACACCGGGCTGGGACGTTTCAATTTTCTTTTCATTTATATTATATTATTCAATATTATTTCTATATACCGCTATGTTTTTACTCATTTTGAAATCTGTTTAGAACGCATGGTTTTAGAACAATCCCCACCCCCCATGCGTCCGGTGATTCAAAACCCAACACAGTCATAATAATAATAATAATAATAAACTAAAATACGAAAAATGATGATAAAAATAATAAAAATCATGTCGTAATACTAAAATAAAATAAACTGTTATATCAATTATGATAATAAAAATTATATTATCCTCAAATAATAATATTATTATTACCATTAAGCCAATAAATTAAGTTGATTTCATTTTTCTTATTTTATTATTATTTTCACTTTATTAATCACACATTTTTATTTCATCATCATTAATTCATTTAATTTAATTATTTGAACATCATGAAAGCGTGAAAGGAACTGGGTGAGGAACCATGGTGACCTAGGTGAGGTCGTGCGGCTTCGATAATGGTGCGTTGAACGAAGTCAAGGCCAAAACACTCATTTATCAACGCAAAAGTGCAAAAACGCCGTCAGTCATGGCCCAAATATCATATAAAAAGAATAATAATAATTAGAATCAGATATATTTATAATATAAAAACAAAAAATAGAATCATGCCACTCGCATGGTTTGGGTGTGACAATTCTTCCCAACATAAAGATTTTCGTCCCCGAAAAGCCACAACTAATGTTGAGACTCAAAGAATAAACTGATACCCCACTGTGGTTCAAAGAGGATCCCCACAATCAACATGCAAAAAAAAAGAAAAATCATTATTCTCAGAGAATGTGAGTCAAAGAAAACTTCATGAAACTCATAAAAAGACTTTCTGATATGTCTCTCCCACCACATAGAGGTGGAACACCTCCTGTTGATTGATCAAGGAATGGAACATAACCTAAAGGTCATCATGGGGATGCCCGAAGAATCTCCCCGCCATTAAGAACCTACCAATGCCCTAGGAGAGACTAGAAATCCGATACAGGGTGGCTTGAGCAGAATCCCCCCATTTTTAAGGCGGCCAACACTGATTCATTCCAAAGACATTTGTGTGAGACCCATCATGGGTCTCCCCACAATTAAAACTGACAGAAGGTACAAACTTTGTAAATTTTCCAATAGAGACCAAACACCCCACCACAAGGGGCGGGGAGGGCCAGGCCCATCTACCAGGCTTCAAAACCACATCTGAAGACAAACCAACATCTCCACATCCCTGGATGATCCCTATTCAACATTGGGTGTAGTTTACCCATCATAAGCCATAAAGAACACTAAGGAGATTACATACAGTGGGACACAGCCCCCATGACTTTAAGGAAACAAGACGAACATGCCTACACATAGTCACAGAAACCTTATGCAGCCAGACGTTTTGTTTAGAACAGAATAACCACAAAAAACAATTTAAACATTCTTTATATTCAACACCGATGACAGAAATAATGTTAGGTTCTCATACACTCTCAGGGTTCATGACCAAGTGCGAGCTTCACTCCGAGGCCTATGATTGGAGCCATGATGATTGATGAATATCTTGCCTCGCAGTCAGGTATTGAAGACTCCCGAATGGAGCTTCTCCTTTTGGTGTTCCAAAAAACAGGGGTTCAGAGGATGCACATGCATCACCTTTCACCTTGACCAAGAAACTCAACAAAGAAAGATTCATGATAAACAGTTCCCTTTGAATAGAAAAATTTGAACTCTCTAAGAGGACGTACTCCTATGAAAATTGGGATTCTAGAAGGATCCTACAAAATCCACCCATACTCTTCAAGGAGAAATCACACAGCAAGACGTCACCAAACATGACCCTTGAGGCCAATGAAAGTACTAAAAAGCCCTACAAGACACCGGTCAACCCAGATAATTCTGAAACACCTTCACCCTTCCCTGATGGAATTCCTTTAATCACTTACATTGGGAAACCTTTAGACTCAATGATGTCCAAATTCCTACCAGAAAACTAAGACAACAATAAGAGACCAAAGCTCTTATCAATTTCCCTTGTTCCAGTCATCCCGCTGGGAGAGGATCCACTTTACTGAAAAGAAAAAAATACACTTAGCATTATCACTCAAAATGGAGAGTCCTTGCATTAATCAACTGGAGGGTCAGTCAACGACGAATTACCCATAGCCGCACTTCACTCCCATGTTAATGCTTTATGGGGGGGCATGCACTACTCAAGATAGTAAACCAAGGACCAGATCAAATGGGTCCAATGGCCAATATATATCATAGGTGGACACTAAATGTGTAGGGGGGACCACAGAAAGGGATTTCTGAAGCACTTTTGAAAATAATTCACTAACTATGTGCTTGCACACCAACATACAAATAAAAATTCAAAATCAAGACACTACGGGAAAAAAGGGCATTTGCGACGGGTTATTTGCGACGGGATTAAATCCCGTCGCAAATAGTCCCGTGGAAAACTCTTTGCGACGGGGTTATTCGGCCGTCGCAAATAAGTAGCCTTTTGCGACGGGACAGCTTTTCCCGTCGCAAAAGGACTGGCGCGGTTTGCGCGCCAAACCGCGGGAAACTTATTTGCGACGGGGGAGTATTCCCGTCACAAATAACCGGCGGCGGTAAAAGGTATTTGCGACGGGAATAGTCCCCTGTCGCAAATAGTATGTCGGCAGGTGGTTATTTGCGACGGGACCCGTCGCAAATAACTATTTACCTGTTGACCGTAATAAATGTTGGCTAAGGTATTTGCGACGGGTACCGTCGCAAATAATACTATTTGCGACGGGATACCCGTCGCAAATGGGCCTGTCGCAAATAATCTAACCTATAAATACCCTCATCCGTTTTTTTCATTTCATTCTCATTCTTTATCTTCTCCTTCTCTCAAAATTCTATTTATAGAGTTCAGTTTTTCTCCAGTTTAATTTTGTTCTCCGGAGCTGATATTAATGTTTTGAAGAACGATCAGAGCAGATCAATTTTCAAGGTATTTATGTTCATTTTAATTTTTTATTTATTTTTAATTTTTTATTAGTTTCAATTATTCTTAATTAGTTGTAATTTAATTATGTTTACATTGTTTTATTACTTAATAAATTTAAATTATTAGTATTGTTCATAGTTAATGGTAATTAGGAATAATTAGTAATAATTTTTAATAATTAAGAATAAATATTAATAATTAGTAATAAATACCAATAATTAGGAATAATAACATTATTACATTGTTAGTCTATTTTATTATTAATATTAAAATAATATAATTTTTTATATATATACAATTCTCTTTTCATCTGTGTGTTTGCTGTCTTTACATGTATTATTTGTATGTGGAGATAGAAAACGCACAGATGAAAGGAGAATTGTATAAAAATTAGAAAATTATATTATTTTAATATTAATAATAAAATATATTAATAATGTTATTATTTGTAATTATTGGTAATTATTTCTAATTATTGATAATCATTCATTTAATTACTAATAATTAGGAACAATTATCAATAATTATCAATAATTAAGAATAATTAGTAATAATTAGTAATAATTATCAATAATTAGTAATAATTAGTAATAATTATCAATAATTAGTAATAATTACCAATAATTAGTAATAATTACCAATAAGTAGTAATAATTACCAATAATTAGTAATACTTACCAATAATTTGGAATAATTACCAATAATTAACAATAATTAGTAATAATTAGTAATAATTACCAATAATTACCAATAATTAGTAATAATTAGTAATAATTGCCAATAATTACCAATAATTAGTAATAATTAGAAATAATTAGTAATAATTAGGAATAATTAGGAATAATTGGTAATAATTAGTAATAATTAGTAATAATTAGTAATAATTAGTAATAATTAGTAATAATTAGTAATAATTAGTAATAATTAGTAATAATTAGTAATAATTAGGAATAATTAGGAATAATTAGTAATAATTAGGAATAATTAGGAATAATTAGGAATAATTAGGAATAATTAGGAATAATTAGGAATAATTAGGAATAATTAGGAATAATTAGGAATAATTAGGAATAATTAGGAATAATTACCAATAATTACCAATAATTACCAATAATTACCAATAATTAACAACAATTAACAATAATTAACAATAATTAACAATAATTAACAATAATTAACAATAATTAACAATAATTAGTAATAATTAGCAATAATTAGCAATAATTAGTAATAATTAGAAATAATTAGTAATAATTAAGAACAAATACCAAAAATTAGGAAAAATTAGGAAAAATTAGGAAAAACTAGGAAAAATTACCAATAATTAGTAATAATTAGTAATAATTAGGAATAAATACCAATAATTAGTATTAATTACCAATAATTAACAATAATTAGTAATAATTAGTAATAATTACCAATAATTACCAATAATTAGTTATAATTAGTAATAATTAACAATAATTACCAATAATTAGTAATAATTAGGAATAATTAGTAATAATTAGGAATAATTAGTAATAATTAGTAATAATTAGTAATAATTAGTAATAATTAGTAATAATTAGTAATAATTAGTAATAATTAGTAATAATTTGTAATAATTAGTAATAATTAGTAATAATTAGGAATAATTAGGAATAATTAGGAATAATAAAAAATAATTAGGAATAATTAGGAATAAATACCAATAATTACCAATAATTACCAATAATTACAATTAATTACCAATAATTACCAATAATTACCCATAATTACCAATAATTACCAATAATTACCAATAATTAGTAATAATTAGCAATAATTAGTAATAATTAGCAATAATTAGTAATAATTAGTAATAAATACCAAAAATTTGTATTAATTACCAATAATTAGTATTAATTAACAATAATTAGTAATAATTACCAATAATTAGTAATAATTACCAATAATTAGTAATAATTATTATTAATTACCAATAATTAGTATTAATTACCAATAATTAGTATCAATTACCAATAATTAGTATTAATTACCAATAATTAGTATTAATTACCAATAATTCGTAATAATTACCAATAATTAGTAATAATTACCAATAACTAGTAATAATTAACAATATTTACCAATAATTACCAATATTTACAAATAATTAGAAATAATTACCAATAATTAGAAATAATTACCAATAATTAGAAATAATTACCAATAATTTGGAATAATTACCAATAATTTGGAATAATTAACAATAATTACTATTAATTAACAATAATTAGTAATAATTACCAATAATTAGTAATAATTACCAATAATTAGTATTAATTACCAATAATTAGTAATAATTACCAATAATTAGTAATAATTACCATTAATTACCAATAATTAGTATTAATTACCAATAATTAGTATTAATTAACAATAATTAGTAATAATTACCAATAATTAGTAATAATTACCAATAATTAGTAATAATTATTATTAATTACCAATAATTAGTATTAATTACCAATAATTAGTATTAATTACCAATAATTAGTATTAATTACCAATAATTCGTAATAATTACCAATAATTAGTAATAATTACCAATAATTAGTCATAATTACCAATAATTACCAATAATTACCAATAATTACCATTAATTACCATTAATTAACAATAATTAGTAATAATTACCAATAATTAGTAATAATTACCAATAATTACCAATAATTGGTATTAATTACCAATAATTAGTATTAATTAACAATAATTAGTAATAATTACCAATAATTAGTAATAATTACCAATAATTAGTATTAATTACCAATAATTAGTATTAATTAACAATAATTAGTAATAATTACCAATAATTAGTAATAATTACCAATAATTAGTAATAATTATTATTAATTACCAATAATTATTATTAATTATCAATAATTAGTATTAATTACCACTAATTAGTATTAATTACCAATAATTCGTAATAATTACCAATAATTAGTAATAATTACCAATAATTAGTAATAATTAACAATATTTACCAATAATTACCAATAATTACCAATAATTACAAATATTTACCAATATTTACCAATATTTACCAATTGTTACCAATATTTACCAATATTTACCAATATTTACCAATATTTACCAATAATTAGAAATAATTACCAATAATTACCAATAATTAGAAATAATTACCAATAATTTGGAATAATTATCAATATTTATGAATAATAACATTAGTACATTATTTGTATATTTTATTATTAATATTAAAATAATATAATTTTCTATATTATATACAATTATCTTTTCATCTGTGTGTTTTCTATCTCCACATGTAATATTCGCATTCCTTTTCAAAATTATCAACCTACTCGCCAATGGAGAGGTGAAAGTGAATGCAAATATTACATGTGGAGACAGAATGTTAAACACACAGATGAAAGGAGAATTGTATATAATATAAAAAATTATGTCATTTTAATATTAATAATAAAATATACTAATAATGTAATAATGTTATTATTATATAATTAATGTTTATGAAAAATTATATTAGTATTATTAAAATAATAAAAAATAAATATAATATTAAAATTATCAATATTTGTAACATGTTTTGCTTTATTCTCAATATATTCAATCTTTACATGAGTGTTTTTTCTAACAAATTATTCAAAACCAGTAATGCTTTTATATTTTATAGAGAAATATGGAACAACGAGGTCGTCAACAATCATTATTAGGTGACCGCATATGGATAAATCAACATAGAAATCCAAACGGTTCTGGTTTAAATCTAGTATATGTTGAGGGTGTGGAGACTTTTTTATCATTTGCGGGATCAAATTCAGAATTTGTTTCAGAAGGCAAAATAAAATGCCCTTGCAGAAAATGTGCATTGAGAACGTTTGACACGTTTGACAAAGTGGGAGAACATCTCTTGCGTTTTGGTTTTCAACAAGATTATGTTTTTTGGTATCAACACGGTGAACGCAGTTCCAGAGCAGGTGATACCAACTTGATTCCGGATCCATCCCCGTTTCAAGATTTAGTACATGATGTTGCAGGTTCATCTGTTCAACATACAGAAACTCCGGGTGATATTGCTTCAAATCCTGAGTTGGCCCCGTCTGAATTTTATGAGTTGTTGAAATCTGCTGAGGATGCATTATATCCTGGCTGCAAGTTGAGCAAATTAGAATCTGTTGCAAAATTTATTGCTATCAAATCAGATAACGGAATGTCAAACACCTGTTTTGACCAGATATTTTCTTTGCTGAAAACACTGTTACCCGAAGGAAATGTTTTACCTGCAAATTACTATGAGAGTAAGAGGCTGGTTCGAAATTTGGGACTTACTTGTCAGAAGATTCATGCATGTTAAAATGACTGTATTTTATATTCTGGGGAAAATGAGTCGTTGGATAGTTGTCCTACATGTGGGAAACTGAGATATAAAGAAGGACAACACGGGAAGTCTGGTTTGATTCCTGTAAAACAGTTGAGATATTTTCCGCTTACATCCAGACTTCAGCGTTTATTCATGTCTAAGAATACAGCGACAATGATGTCATGGCATAAAGAGAATATTTCAACCGATAAAAGCTTGAATCATCCAGCCGATGGTGATTCATGGAAACATTTTGATAGAGTGCATCCATCCTTTGCTTTAGAAGCTAGAAATGTTCGATTGGGCCTTTCTACTTATGGTTTCTCTGCGTTTGGATCTTATTGTAGTCAATATTCATGTTAGCCTGTTTTTTTAACTCCGTACAATTTACCTCCATGGATGTTGATGAAGGAGCCATATATCTTTTTGACTTTACTAATTCCAGGACATCCGAAAAAAAATATTGATGTTTATTTGAAGCCATTGATTGATTAATTAAATTTATTGTGGAGTACTGGTGTCAGTACATATGATGTTGCAACGAAACAGAATTTCATACTGAGAGCAGCATTGATGTGGACAATAAGTGACTTCCCGGCTTATGGGATGTTATCTGGCTAGAGTAAACATGGTCAGAAATCATTTCCTTACTTTATGGGAGAGAACAAAGAATTTATGCTCATTCATGGAAAGAAACCTTGTTATTTTGACGCTCATCGCAGATTTCTTCCAGCTGATCATCCTTTTCGCAGAAACAGATCTCATTTCAGAAAAGGAACAGTTGAAAGGGGTGGACCTCCGAAAATGCTATCAGGTTCGGAGTTAAAATCAGTTGTATTTTCATTACCGCCCATCACTTTTGGTCCCACAATAAATCAACAGAAAATTTCTGGTTTTGGGAAAGAACACAATTGGATTAAACGTAGCATATTTTGGGATTTGCCATATTGGTCTGATCTGTTGGTCCGACACATGTTAGATGTCATGCATATTGAGAAGAACAGTTTTGATAATTTTTTTCATACAGTTTTGGATATACCAGGAAAGAGCAAAGACAATGTAAATGCACGTTTAGATCTTGCCCAAATTTGCAGACGTCCAGAATTGGAACTATTTGAGAATGTCAGAACAGAAAGGTTACTGAAACCAAAAGCAGCTTATACACTGTCTAAAGAAAACCGTTTATTATTTTGTCAGTGGATTGCAGATTTGAGACTTCCAGATGGTTGTGCTTCTAATTTGGGTAGATGTGTAAAGAATGGTCATATTACTGGATTAAAAAGTCATGATTGTCATGTTATAATGGAGAGACTTCTACCCATTGGATTAAGAGGTCTGTTGAATTCTATGATTTGGGATTCCATAACAGACATGTCTCATTTTTTTCGGGAAATTTGTGCGTCTACGGCAGATTGTGATGCTCTAGGCAAACTTGAAAAAGATGTTGTTGTAATTATATGTAAACTGGAAAAAATATTTCCGCCATCTTTCTTTGACTTAATGGAACATTTGATGTTACATTTTCCATATGAAGCCAAATGTGGAGGTCCGGTACAGTTTCGATGGATGTACCCATTTGAAAGATGCATGAAAAAATTGAAAAGAAAAGTACGTAACAAAGCATCTGTTGAAGGATCTATTGCAGAAGCTTATTTGCAAGAGGAAATATCTTTTTTCTGCTCCCATTATTTGGAATCTGAGTATCCTTCAAAACACAACCGAATGGGACGGAACGAGAGGAATATTGATGAAAACGACAATCAATTATCTATTTTCAACCAGTCAGAGCTTGGTTTTGGTGGAGTTTATGAACGCTGGCTTTCAGATGATGAACATCAGAGAGCTCATACGTATGTTCTGCTCAACTGTGAAGAGATGACATCAGTTGTACTGTATGTGTTTATATCACTTATTGTATCATTTATGTTACAGTAAATAACTTTGGTTTTTATAGGTTGTATGATAATCATATCAAGAAACAAATTCCACAAATTACAGCAGCTGCTCTCCAAGAACGTCGACTGAAAAATTTCTCTCAGTGGTTTCAAAAACTGGTAACATAAATTCTTTATCTTTTAGCAACTCATTCAATGTATAGTTTACTATATTGATAATTATTTCACAAATTTTCAGGTGTCTCGACATTCTGATAAAATTGAAAAACGGCTGTGTGTATTGAGTAACCCACCTTCCAAACATGTTAAAACTTATAATGCATATGTGGTGAATGGATTTCGATTCCACACACATGCATATGGGGAATCGAAAAAAACAATTAACAGTGGAGTTAGCTTGAGAGGATCTCATCATCGAGAAAATGAAGTTGACTTTTATGGCATACTTGATGAAATCATTGAACTCTGTTATCTTGGAAAACATTACATAACCATGTTCAAATGTCAGTGGTTGGATACAGAGAGAGGTGTGCATGTTCATCCGACTCATGGAATCATCGATATTAAATGTAAAAGTGTTCTCGCAGTAAATGAACCATTCTTATTGGCTCAGCAGGCATATCAAGTTTATTATGCAAAGTACTGTGCAACATCAAGAGACTTGACTGATTGGTGGAGTATAATAAAAATCAAAATTTGAGACAAGCAGTTTAGTCAAAGTGAATGTGCTTTCACTGATGTGCAAAGAATTGATGTTTTTCAAGAGAGTACTCAAAATCAATCTTTTTTACAAAGAGACATGAGTATCGATGACGGCACCCCACATTTAAGAGTCGGTGATGACGATGATGTTAATGATGTCAATATGAATTTGAAATGGTAAGAGATGAAGCAACTGTAACTCGAATGGATATCGATGATGTTGAGGAGGAATATGAAGATGACATTGACATATATGAAGATGATGATGAAGATTAACACTGATAGCATTCCATGGTATTTATATACAATCATAATATGTATATATGTATATATGTATATATAATAGTAATTATCAATTATTTGCTAACATTAACATTTTCTATTTCAGATGGACGATGCCACATTTCGTGAGTTGGCGGATGCTGACCTGACTTTCGATGCGGATGCGTTGCTGACAGATGACCCTCAGCCTGCAGGCGCTTCAGGGAGTACGCGGAGGGGGCGCGGTCTTGCACGATTGATGATTCCTGACCCCGTCCCCGAGCGACGTCCACGTCTTGGGTTTGATCCACGCAAACGGAGGTGTGATAACCTGTGTGATAACCTGTAGATTTGACTATGATTTCATTAATCTATTCACATAATAAATGTTTATTATTTTTTCAGTTTTCCGCATATAGCAGTCGGACAGGGAAGCGCTATTTTGCGCAACTATTTCTCTCAGCCGTGGACCACATGGGAGCAGATTCCCATTGATGTGCAGCAGGCCATGTTCGGCCATTGGTTGGTACGTACGTAAATAAATAATTTTTATTTTGAAAATTATTTCATTTCTAACTTGATATTTTGATTTATTTGTAGGGTTTATGGTATCCGATCGAGGATACCATGCGTGACGCCATCCATGAGGCATGGGAGGTGGCCATGCGTGATCGCCTTCGTCAGTTTTTGCACAATTTAAGAAAAGCTGCGATGAAGAAAGCAGGAGTGTCAGATTTTGAGGAGTCATGTAGAGCACACCGACCTGAGTATATTTCATCCCATGTATGGGATGGATTATGTGTGCACTGGTTGAGTGGTGCCTTTCAGAGGAGATCATCGGTGGGGAGGCAGAATCGGGGGAGACAGGAGGTGACTCATCGAGCTGGGAGTCGTTCTTTCAGTACTCATAGACAGCATCTGGTACGTACATTATTTATAAATATTTTATATAACTATAAATATTAACAGTTTAATTTTTATTCTTATAGGCTGTCGAGCACCCCGATATTACAGAGTACGACGTATATCGGAGGATGTATAGTGATCCTGCTACTGGGGAGCTCAGAGGTGATCGTCAGCATCACATCGTGGTCAGTATTATTTGTTTTCAAGTTTAAAAATTAACTGCATATAATATATTCACAATTTTAATTTTAAATTGCAACTATAAAAGTCATATGAGGCCGCAGCGTCACAGGCCCGGCCTGAGAGTCAGGCCGAGTCATCAGATCAGACCACTGCCCGTCAGTTTGATGAGGCGGCATGGATGCAGGCCACCCAGTATGCCTTCGAGAAGGGCCGGGTAGTTGGTATCGGCTCTCGACTGACTCCCGGAGATTATTATGGCAGTCCTGCGATGTCGGCGTCCAGCTCGAGAGGAGCTCGTGCATCTTCTTCTACTACACAGTATGAGGATCAGTTGCGATCTCAGACTGCACAGATAGAGAGTCTCCGACAGGAGCAGGAGCAGATGCGTCAGCAGCATGAGGAGGAGCGTCGACGCCAGCAGCAGTTGTACGAGGAGCAGACGAGTCGGTGGCAGCAGCAGCATCAGGAGCAGATGGAGTACATGCGCCGACTCACTCATGCTTTAGGGATGGAGTTTCCTCCACCACCATCTGCAGATCCCCCACCCCCCCCTCCTTCAGATTAGAGTTTGTATTTATGTTATAAAATTTGGGAAATCAAAATATTTTATTTTCTATTCTTCGTTTTTGTCTCATTATAAAATATTAATAATATTATATTTTTAAATAACAATATTAATATGAATAATAATATTATTTATATTTTATAATATTAATATATATATATATATTAAAATTTTATAATATTATAATTTAATTATATTTTTTTTAATACTTGAATTATTTTAATATTTGAATGTAAAATAATTCTATTATTTTTATATTAATTAAAATAACTTATTAATATTTTTTTTATTTATGAATTATAATTCTTATATTATTATATTAATTAAATCATTTATTAATATTCTATTATTTTTTATTTTTGAATTATAATTATATTATTATTATATTAATTAAAATAATTAATTATTTTTATTTGTGAATTATAATTCTATTATTATATTAATTAAAATAATTTAATAATAATTTATTTTTTTTATTTTTTTAAAAAAATAGTTTTTGCGACGGCACCGTCGCAGAATGTATTTGCGACGGGTCCCGTCGCAAAAACTATTTGAAAAGCTTTTTACAAAAATACGGAATACTATTTGCGACGGGGAGAATGACCATCGCAAAAAAAAGGCTTTAGCGACGGGCCCGTCGCAAATAAGTGTTGTTGCGACGCCGTTTTTAGCAACGGGCTATTTGCGACGGGATCCCGTCGCAAATGCCCCGTCGCAAATACCTGTTTTTCTAGTAGTGAGACACAAATCAGTCAAAATGGATTCTCAGCTCAAAACGCCTCACATCCAACATTTCACAAAACACAAGGACACATCACATAATCACTGGTTTTTAAAACACCAATTTTTTTTCTTAGTCAATCTCTTTGAAAATAAAAAAAGTTGGTGGGTTGCACAAACACCAATGGAGTCCAGTGGGCCTCACACATGAATGTTCTCGTGCCACACCAGTACACACCTCTTGTCCATCTAGGCACCCATCCACTCATGCTAATAAACATTTCTCTTTCCATATATGCTCATGCATGTGGTTACCCATGATAACACCAAGAATCAGAACCAAACCCTTTTCATTTTTCAAAACCAAACATTCAACCCACACTTTCTAAACCTTATACAACATTTTATTTTTAATTTGCTTCATTTCAAAACATTTTTCTCAAGACCAAAACAACTTTAACTTAAAAACCATATTTCCATGAATCCAAAACGAAGAGATGAGGAATGATTCCAGAGGAGACTAGTGTCAGCAGGAGACTAGATCATATGGATGGCAGCCATAAACCAATCACGCCATCACCATATAGAGTATTATAGGACAACATCCTTGGATCCACATGGCATGCAAGACCCTGTGAGCTCATTGGAACCACTGACCCTACTCCCTTTTTATTTCCCCTAAACAAGATTAACCACACAGACCAATGGGTTAGAAAATCATTAAATTGCATTGGCAACTCGAGTCCCACCACAAGGTGTGCTGGCCAGACACCTTGCTCGTAGCTAGGATGCTGAGTCCCAACAACCTTAACTCCAACCTATCATTACCCTATCCCAAAAGAACATGACCTAAGAGGAAAAACCACCTCTAATACCATTTTGTTACAAACGAGGCCGGGTCGCCATCTGACCCGACGCCCAACCCGGTCCGTGACATGGCTCAAAGGGTGTTCTCGATCCCCACGGGCTGGCACAAGTGCCCAGGTATTAAGAGTAACGTGTGGGAACGATTTACCAGAAATAGTAAACACAAAACCACTAACAAGATAAATAAAATAAAATTATGAACTGAAAATTGAACACACATTTAAACTAAAAATAGGATTAAGACTAAAGCTCCACTGAACAACCAAAATGAAAAAAAAAAGATAGAGATCTAAAACTCCAATACCATACTCACGAAACATGAGAATCATCATCCCCAAGCTACCAACACGTACCTGAATGTGAAGACCAACAACATCCAAAACCACCATCTCTAAGCACAATGCCCATACTTGGAATACACAGAGGAAATGATCTAAATACACCCAAAGGTTTATGTAGGGTTGGAGCCAAATTCCTAGTAGGATACCACCTGATAATGAGGTCACATGCCACAATATCAAAATGATAATTTAGCATGATTATTTAAAACAACACTTTTAAAACACTTTTGAGGAAGACATTTTAAGGCTGAAAGTGGAAAAATGAAAAGTGCACTGGATGGAAAAAAATTCACAAATACTAATTTAATGTGGAATTGGAAATTGATAAAGAACATGCACATACTAATGTGGTCTTTTGTATGCCAATAGAAGGAACCACATCTTGAATAATAGAGCACCATGGGTAAATCCCAAAAGGTTTATCTATCTCCAGTGGGACCGTAGAACCTCATGTCTCGGTAAAACGTGGCTTAGAAACCATGACCCTTAGAAAACGTGGCATAAGAGACCACGACCCTCAGAAAATGTGGCTTAGAAGACCACTACCATGTGTAATTTATAAGATTAGTTATTATTACAATCATCAATCTATCTAAGTGAAATAGGGACGATACCACTCTGGATCCCTAACACACTAGTTCTAGTACTCCGACCTAGATTCCTGGGGTTTTCCCTTGTTCTCGATAATGTTTCACATTCACTTAATGTATTGTTTTCTCATATCACCCACCAATAAGACATTGCATACACAATCCAACAATTTCATACCAAAACACCATTAAAAAAACCCACACCAAAACCATTTCACAAACATAATTCACATCACATTCATGACATTATAAACTATTTGAAAAATTTAAAGAACATTTCTAAAGAGAACAACAAGGGTTTTCACATTTAGAAACAATTTTCCAGTTCCACATATAGGAGTTCCTTTAAAAAACATAACGCACATGCAGTCATATCAAATACAACTCTCTCACCTCACATATAATTAAATAAATCCAGTTAACAATTTATAAAACACTTGAAATTACAAAGAAATGGTTTACACAAGAAATACACGCCTGATTTTGTATAAGAACACCACTTTAAAACCAAAAGTACAGAATATTCATATCAAAACACGCTTTCCATTTTTCAAACAATTAACAATTCAGTTTCAAGGGTGAAAAACACGCTTAACATTCCAAGGAAACACAATTTTAAGAAGAGACCGTATTACCAACACCTTCACATCTTATGTATTATTGAAAACATGACTCGAACGGCTTGCAAAAATTAATATATATGTTTCACATATCATACACATTCTATCCACACTTTTAAGTCATGAAACCAAATGTCACATGTGAATCACACATGCGACATAATCTATTTTCCTAAAAAATCATTTTTCAACATAACATCACTTTTGAATCTTTTCCGAAACACAATTTTCACCATCCAAACAAGGCATAAAACTCCTTCCAAAAAGAAACTCAATAGAACACACACAAAATAAAACATATTTCTTTAATAAAATGCATTTAGAACTTATAGGCATACTAACCACTTCAAAAACACAATTCACATCACACAATCAAAGTGTGGAGCAGGAATAAATTAATTTAACAGCCAAATAAAATTATCAAAAGATGCTAAGGCATGGAATCACCTAAAAGGTGATGAATTTCCCAAAAAACTTGTGTGAATCGCCAATCGCACTTATTGCACCCCGCAACTGAGCCAAATACGAACCCTAAACAAGAATTCAAACCAATAAAATTTATGGTCAAACCCTAAAATAAACCCATACCCAATGGAAAACCAAAAATTAAAGAAAATAAAAAGAAAATAAATCTAATGATGGAGACTCCACCAAGGGGGGTCACGGTCACCCGAGATCTGACTAGTTCGCACAAGTAATGTCCATGGTAGGTGGTCAGCATGTCGTACAAGAGGGAGGAGGCTGTCAGGTCCGAGTTTCTGGCAGTTGGATGAGGAGAGTCGTCGGTGGGGGTCTGTGCGGCGATGAAAGCCGGGAGCAGGTGCAACGGAATGTGGAAGGTCCAGAGGTGGCTGGTTCGGCTGGTGGTGTGGTCGAGGAGGAGCACGCAAGGGTAGGGAGGTGGGTGGCGTCGGGTGGTGGCTCGGTGAAGTAGATAAGGGGACATGAGGGGAATTAGGGGGGAGGAAGGGGGAGTCCGAACCCTAAGTAAAGAGAGAGGTAAAAAAGTAATAAAATAAATAAAAAAATATGTAAAATAATAACCATTAAAAAGTAATAACAACACATAACATTAACAATAATTTTTTTTCTCACAATATTAGTAACAATTTAATAATTTTCTTATATATTTATATCTATTCGTAATAATAATAATATTATTATCCTAAAACTATAATCTTATTATTTCCATTAAAATGATTTCTTAATGTTTATTAAACTTCATATTTTCTTTTCATTTATATTCTATTGTTCATTATTATTTGGATATATAGCTATTTTTTTACTCAATTTGAAAGCTCGGCAGACCACACGGTTTCAAAATCATGCCCCGCCTGTGTGTCCGGTGCTTCAAAACCCAACACACTCATAATAATAATAATAATAATAATAATAAACTAAAATTTGAAAAATGATGATAAAAACAATAAAACTCATTTGGTAATACTAAATTAAGATAAAAAGTTATATCAATTGAGATAATAATAATAATAATATCCTAAAATAATAATATTACTATTACAATTAAGACAATACATTAAGTTGGTTTCATTTTTCTTATTTTATTTTTTATTTTCAATTTATTAATCACTTAATTTTATATCATCATCATTAATTCATTTCATTTAATTATTTGAACATCAAGAAAGCGTGTGGGGAACCGGGCGAGGCTACGCAGTGACCTAGGCGAGGTCCTAAGGCTTCGACAATGGTGCGTTGAGCATTGTCAAAGCCAAAATTCCCATTTCTCAGCACAAAAGTGCAAAACCCCAGTTGGTCTTGGCCTGCATTTCATATAATAATAATAATTATTATTATTAAAAGTAGATAAATTTATAAGATAAAAATAAAATATAGAAACTTGATGTTGTGCAAGGTCTGGGTGCGACATTACATGGGTATTAAATACATGGGTACATATTAATTGAACAAAAAAAAATGTATTCGATGGTCAAGATAATTTACTTATATTTTTTTATCTATGATTACATATATATATAAATTTATATATTTAAATTGTAATGTTAGGATATTTAAGACTTATATATATATATATATCATTATGAAACATTGAATGCATATGAAATGATACTCTGATAATTTCATATGTGACATATAAATTGAATCGAATTATTATTTATATTATTTTATATATTCATTTCATTATTTCATGCATAATAATAATTAAACAAATATTTAGTTTCAAATTTTTATTCAATATTGTGTTTTTAAAATGGTTGAAGTTATAACAATATGAAATTATGTATTTCATAAAATCTTTGGGTACATGGATGTTTATGAAAGGTGTATGTGACATGAGTTTTATTTAGAACCAAACTTCTAAGTGAAATGCAGTCAAAGTAGATATATTTATATATATGCATACTCATATATATAAATATATGTTTAATTTTTATTTTAATACAGGGATATGATTTCAAAATTTAAATCTCCAGTGAAAGTATATATACTTTAAATAAGATTAATCATTTTTTTAAAAATCAGCACCTAAATGTTGTAAATATGGTAGGGAATTAGGCAATGATTCTAATCCCTCAACAAATGGGTAGGCACAAGATAGCCTTAAATGTTTAATGTTTCCACAAGCTAGAATGTTTTTTTCAAAAGCATTCATAATTTGTTTTCAAAAAATTTATTGGATTACTTTAAAACAATTTTTGAATATAAGTAATTTATAAAGTGGTATATTAATTTAAATGTAATTAATATCAAATAATTTTTTCCAAAGGTGTTTTGGAAAGTATTTCTATGTTATATTCAATCGAATTTATGAAATTATTTTTTAATAAGTACATTTCAAAAATTATTTGATCAATTAAAAAACTCTATTATGGAAAATTAAATACTCATCATTTTTTTAAAATGATTTTCACAGGTGTCATAGATTATTAAATAAATATTTCATCACTTTTGGAGTTAGTACAATAAAATTTATTTGGTTTTTTTCAACTCGTATAAATGTAAGGTTTCATCTAATCCTCAAGAAGCTAGATCTGTAAAAGCTAAATTTTTTTAGTGTTGTGTAATTGTTTATTTACATTATAAAAAAAATTCATATAAATTTCATGTATTGAGTACAGAAGAGTTTTCTTGGGCGTTATAATTGGTACGATCAGAATGGTCAAGATATCTTTGGCGATTAGATGTTTTCATTTGAGGAAACAAATATACACGTTAGATTTTTCTTTAACTAGTTATGTTCCCTTTAGAATTCTTTAATTCTGAAATTCAAAATTCAGAATATTATTATGTATGCTGCACAAATTGTGAGGGAGAAACTCATTTTATGGTGGGGGGATAATTTAAGAGCCCAATAAAATTTAAATAGTAATAATTTAATAATTTAATAATTCTTTATAAATAAAAACAAATTCAGAAAATATTTAAAAAAAACCATTATAAATATTGGTTCTTATCAAAATATATTTTGATTCCAATAAAAAAATATTACTTTACATTTCATGAAATAAATTTTTTATATCTCAATAAACTAGTAAATACATTAAGTGTATATATATATATATATTTAATTGAAATTATTATATTTTAAGCCAAAAAGAGGATATTCAGAAAATAATGGCAATAAGTAAAAATAAGTAAATCTGATATTAATAATGATATATTCATATAACTAATATAATTAATATTGTTATGAATTATAAATATTATTTTTATAAAATTTATTTCAAAATAATGATTTCATACTCACAAAAATTTAATATGAAAATTATAAAAATTGAAATTATGTTTTTAAGAAAATGTAATAATAATATTATTATTATTTTAACATATAAAATGTATTATTTTCATTAATATATATATATATATATATAATGATAAGAAATAGAAATAAAAAATAATAATATTAATAAACAAAAGAAATGATAAATGGTTTTAAGAGAAGGAGAGAATTTGGATTCAAGGATTCGTGAAATTGAGAGGTGTAACGACAGTTTCCTCGAGTCAAGACTTGGGAGACATCAGATTTCAGTAATGAGGATTGGATCAAGTCGAGTGAGGATAAGATAATCCTATTCTTTGTGTTTTGAGGTAAGGGATGGTACGTTCATCTCTGATAAGAGAGGTGGAGTAGCAGGACGAGACCAGTGGTTTCTTAAGATGAAGGAAAGCACTGAGATAGAGTCTAACTGAGGGTTTGAATCATTTTGAGGAAGCACATACTAGATATTCCCTAGTACAGATATGTTATGTGTAGAGTATTCGAACATGATTTTGTAGGAAAATGACTTGTGTATTTGGATATCTATCCCAAATGGAAATTAGGTATTCTATAATAGAATTTTGTACTTTAAAATCTCATTCTAGATTTAAATTATCTTATTACTGGATATCACTCTGTTCCTATTCGTCTAGTTCTGTGTTGCTTAATATCAGATGTTGATACCCATTTTTTATCAATGAATCTGTTTTGGATTGTCATGTGTATGGAAAAGGACTGATGTGTCTTGAATAAGCAATTACTAGTTTCAATCCATATCCGATCTGTTTGAGTTTTTATTCATTAATTGTTTTAGATATCATTGTAGATCATCGTTGATTTCTCTAAGTGCAACCGTTATAGTTTGATATTTATCCAACTCTTTTTGGTCTGTCAATAACATTATATATATATATATTGTCTATATACAGTAGTATAAAACTCAAAATTGAATCGGTTATCCAAATCTTAAACATCAACTTACAAAATAAAACTGAAAACGTTATCATAAATAATGAACTACAAAAATTACTTTGAATATTATAGAATTTTATCTTTAAAAAGTAAGAACTGTTAAGAAATTAGTATCATGTTAAGAATTGTGGAGCAATATATAAGGACTTATCCCTTTTGTTTAATTTTTTTGTGCTGCCTTCCCTTGAAAGTGTGAGAGTTATAGGAAGAATAATAAGTCACAATTAGTCATATTCAAATAACAAGTTATGGTGATATATTTATTTTCATGTAATTGTTTATTTAAAAATATTATTTTAAGGTATTTTTATAAGGACCCAGCCTTAAAAATTACATAATATTGAATTAAATGAATAATTCACATTGAGGATCTTTTCAAGTTTAGAGTTTTAGAGACTTAAGACATAACTATTGCATCTCTAAAGATTACAAAGTAGACACTTCTACTAAATATCAATTTTTTTGCATAAAGTAAAAACTCTTAAAATAAGATTCATGTTCAGTTTCATGTTTTAGACAACCTGACTTTTCCTGGATCCCATCCTTGACCCTATTCATCTTTAATTCTTGTGAAAACATTTCAAAACCTGGGACGAGCATAAAAAGCGCAGTAAGGGTTACAAAATAAAGAATGAAAACATTAGTTCATAAATACAAAAATATCATAAAATATTTTACATAACTCATGAAATCATAATATTTATGAATAACACATAGAAATAATAAATCATAATAGTAACCTATTGCATCCATAACATACTTACATTGTAGCTCTTACATCTACATAGGGAGTGACCATGGAATACCCATCACTGTATATTCCCTAAATCTCTTAGAAGAAACATTCATGTTTACCTCCGTCACATTACCCAATGCATTTGAGAGATATATAAGACTCACCTACCCTTGGTCTTTCAAAAAACCACTCATATATGTAAACAACACCAAAGAACCATAACATAATCATAACACATAACATATGTATAAAGAAAAGATAACATTACCACATTGTAGTAACAATATATCATTTCAAGATATTGAAATAATAATTCAATTCTCAGAATAATATTCAATACCAAAATACATAAATATATTATATGGTATTTATTTTTCCTTTAAAAAACATTACAACTTGTTAAGGAAGACAAAGGTCAAATAATACTCACAGCGGCAGAATGGTTTTTGTCACCACATACGTTAATTTTCATTTCGTTTAGTATAATGTTTCGTAGAAAAATATTCCATTTGAATGAAACGAAAATTAAAAGGTGTTTATACAGCGTATAAAATAATGTCATGTATTAATACAAAATATGCATTAATGAAAGGAGATTGTGAAGAAGTCATTTACCTCGTGTCCGACTTGACTCGATCATTCTTTAATCTCTAAATAATAAACTAAAGTTTATTTATACTTTCATAAGAAAATTTCTCAAGTGTATTATTCCTTTTATATCAGTTATTACCATGTTATAAAGACTATGTAATCATTTAAGTTAATAACATTCGTTCTGTCGATATTTGGTACTTGAGTAAAAAATGAACACCCTATATTTACATGTTTCCCATGTGGTCAATAGTAAATTATATAAATAATGATATTGATTATTTAGATATCATATATATAACATATATCCAATATATATATATATATATATATATTTATAACAGTACATATCATTTGAAGGTAATAAATGAAATTCACTGTTCATGGAGACGGTAAGCCATACGTACGCATGAACGCTACTTCATTTTTATTTATTATTTAAATGTAATTAAAACATAATGATAAATACGTATATTATAATTCTAGTATAATATCATATATAATATCATTACATACATCCTTTATATGTCTCACATTTATCATTAACGATTCATATCATTTTGAGGTGGCGGAAGTCTGCACTTCCTGAAATAAAATTATCATGTTTACCCATAATGGAACCCATAAAGGTATGATATAAAAGAATAATAGAGAATAATAAAGAAAAAATAAACATATTATATATCATATATATATAGTTTCATCTTAATGGCCACCATTATAGGTGATATGAGATAATTGATCAATCATCGTTTCGTGAGGCATCCGTTTTCTATCCACAAAAACAATATATTCTTCACCCATTAGATGGAGGTGTGTGTGTGTGTAGTTTGAATCCATCTCATAAAAACATCATCGTATATTGATAATACTAGTGTTGTTATAAAATAAGGTAATAAAAAGTGTTTAGGGGTTGGATATGTAAAAGAAAAGAAAAGAAGTTACGAGAAAAAGTTACCTTTAATTTTTGTAACACATTTTGGTATGAACCAAAAGGGTTTTTGATGTTCCATCTGCCTAAGGTAAGGATTCCAAGAAGAGGAAATAGATTTATGGAGATTAATTGGGTAGAGGTTGGATGAACCAAAAGGATTTATAGGTGTGATTAATTCTTTAAAATTGAGGCTTTTTATAAGGGGGAGGAGGCGATCTTTAAGAAAGTGTGATAATATTGTTTTATTATATAATGATATTCGGTTCTTAATGGTTCAAAAATCATTAAGTTAAAATATAAGATGAATCGTGGTCAAAATAAATTCACCCAATAAGAATTCGAAGGGTTTTTGCTGTTATTTTAATATTTATAATCTTATTTATTTAAATCATTTTTTTAATGAGGTAAACATTGCATCATTATTGTGTCATAAATAATTTAATTTATTCGTTGTCTAAAAATTAATAAAAAAAATCTGTGATGTATGAAATATTTTAATAATTCCAATTAATATTTATAGTCGAAATGATAACTTGTATAACAACATGTAAAAATTAATTTACAACGAGATATTTGTTTATGACATTTTTGTCTTTACATGAAGTTAATTAAAATCAAGTGTCATTATCATTCATAAGTGGCTCCATGGGGTCCCAAAATAGACCCAAGGATTCCCATGGTCATAATTTACACATCCAATAAGGTTTGGACAATTGTTAAGGTAATTATTAATTATTATATTATTCTTTTTTACCTTGAATTACCCTATTTACCTTTTACCACGGTAAATAAAAGTGAAAAGTTTCTATTAAAAAAACTATTTTCATATTATTAAACAATATTTTACATACTAATAACAACCACATATATCTGATTTTCAAATTTTAATTTACATAAGTGGTAAAATTTCATTTAAATGGAAATGTCAATTTTTTAACTACTACAATGTGGTTTTACTATTCATCAAAAATTGAGGTTTTTCCGAAAACTACCAAAAATTCAGCCTAAGATATATTTGATATTCATAATTGAAAAAAATATTTCTATTTTAAAAAATTTTAAAATAGAATCTGATTTAATTAATTTAAAATTAATTCTCATTGTTAAAACAAATAACCTTTTTTTAAGAAATAATAACTATCATAAGATTGACACTTGTTTATGGGAAATTTCAAAGTGAAATTAATTCTAATGAGCATAATTTGATTAAATGGTAAAAATATATTCTAATTAAAATTTATAATCATTTAAAAAATAATCTAACAATATAAATAAATTATATTAACACGTAGTTTGGAATTAAAATACTATATTTTTCACTATTCATTATAAAATGGTCTTTATCAGAAAAATTCCAAAAAATTACAAAAAGTAAAATTTTATGTCCCCATTCTATAGAAAGATTTTATTTTGTCAAATAGAATGAATTAAAGTGAAAAAACTATATTTAAAGTGGGTTATTTATTAAAATGTAGTAAATCAACCTTTTAATGTAAATTATGCATAAAATTAGATTCATTCTCATTATAAGCCTCCAACTTTTATTGGATAAATGTAAATACATTTAACAAAAATGTATAATCATATTGTAGTTAGTTTTTTTCATTCCAACCAATACAATGGATAGGAGTTAAATATAATTTAAAATAATAATATTATATTTTTCTCGTGCAATGTATGATTTCAAAGAAACTCGTGGCTTCGTATCGAGTACGCTATCAAACATAGCAACCCTTTAAAAGTTAAATTAATATTTAATTCACAAATTTTAAAAAATTTGAAATATGTTTTATTCTTTATTTACCAGTGATGTTACATCCTTCCCCCTTTTTTGAATTGCGTCCTTGTAATTTTACTTGTCAAATAAGTAGGGGTATTTATCCTTTATAGAATTTTTAGATTCTCATGTTGCCTCTTTAACCATATGGTTTTTACCCGAAACATTTACCATGTGAATTACCTTAATCTGCAACACTTGATCTCTTTAGTTAAGAATCTGGACTGGTTGTTCCTCATAAGAGGGATTCTATTCCAATGGAACTACCTCTGGGCTCAAAACATGAGATGGATCTCGTATATACTTTCTCAAAATCGATACATGAAAAAAATTGTGTATATGGGATAAACATGGAGGTAAATCCTTTATGTACGCAACTGATCCAATTTTTTCCAGGATTTCATAAGGTCCAATGAACCTCATACTCAACATTCCCTTATTACCAAAACTCATCACACTATTCCATGGAGAAACACTAAGAAATACATGATCACATACCACAAAAGAAAGATCCTTCCTCTGGTTATCCGTATACCATTCCTGCCTGCTCTGAGCTATTCTCATGTGCTTCCGAATCAACTAAACTTTTCCTACCATCTCTTATGTCGTTTCTGGTCCCATCAGCTTCCTTTCACCTACTTCATCCCATAAAGATAGAGTTCTACAACTCTTTCCATATAATGCCTCCAATAGATCCATTTGTATACAGGAATAAAAACTGTTATTATATGAAAATTCAACCGAAGAATGATGTTGGTCATAACTTCCATGGTAATCTAGTGAACAGGCATGTAACATATCCTCCATGGTCTGAATTTTTTGTTCTGACTTCCCATCTGATTGAGGACGAAAATTTGTACTCAAATTTAATTCAGTACAAAACGACTTCTAAAGGCCTTTCCAAAAGTTAGAAGTAAACCTGGGATCATAAAAAGATAGAATAGAGAGGGGTACTCCATGCAACCTGACTGTATCTTTAACATACAACCGAGAAAGTTGATCTATAGAAAATGTATCTGTAATTGGATGGAAATGAGAAGATTTAGTTAATAGATCAACAATAACCCAGATTGCATTATTACCTCGAGATGTCTTCGATAATCCCACAACAAATTGCATGGATATATTTTCCCATTTCTACTCTGGCACCGGTATAGGATGAAGCAACCCTTTCAGTAACTGCCTCTCTTCTTTAAACTGCAGACAATTCAAACACTTCACAATAAAATCAGCCATATCTCATTTCATTCCACCCCACTAGAAATACTCCTAATGATCTCTGTACATCTTATTAATTCTAGGATGAACTGAAAATGGGGAACTATGTGCTTCACATAACAACTCATTATTCAATTGTGAATCACAAGGCACACATAACCTATTTCCAAATCTCAAAGCACAATCATTGTCAATGATAAATTCAGGCAACTTACACTTCTGAACCAACACTACCTTTTTCCATAACTCAATATCTTCCTTATGTGCTTGCTTAATTCTATCTGATAGAGATGATCACACTGACACCTGATACAAAACAGAATAATTTTCTATACCGAAAACTTATATTCCAAAGTTTATCAAATCAAAAACCAAAGGATGTTGTTCCAAATGTAACATGTTTAATGAAGAATTACTTTTCGACTCAAATAATAAGCCACATTATTTTCTTTTCTCGGATGGTAATGGATCATGAAATCATATTCCATTATTAATTACAGCCATCTCCTCTGTCTCATGATTAATTATTACTGAGTGAATATATAATTTAAAATTTTTTGGTCAGTATATATTTCACATTTTACTTCATACAAATAATGCCTCTAAATTTTTAAAGCAAATACAACAGCAGCTAATTCCAAATCATGCGTAGTGTAATTTAACTCATGATGTTTCAACTCACATAAAGCATAAGCAATTACCTGATCATTCTTCATAAGGACACAACCAATTCCTTTCAACGAAGCATCACTATAGATAACAAAATCACCATTTCTAAAAGGCAACGCCAAAACTGAAGAATTAGCCAATCTTCTTTTCAATTCCAAAAAACAATCATCACATTCTTTTGTCCAAATGAAGCTAACACCTTTTCGATTTAACTTAGTCATTGGACTAGATAACTGTGAAAACTTTTCAATAAACCTCTAGTAAAAACCTACCAAACCAAGAAAAATACAGATCTCAGTTATATTTTTGGGTCTTAGCCATTCTTTATCAACTATTGTTTTAGCAGGATCAACAATTATGCCATTTTTTGAAAAAATGTGACCGAGGAATGAAATTTTTTGCAACCAAAACTCACACTTTCTGAATTTCCCAAATAGTTTATTTTCATTTATGGTTTTAAAGACAACCCTTAATTGACATTCATGTTCCTCATTACTTTTGGAATAAAACAAAATATCATCAATGTACACAACCAAAAACTTATCCAAGAAATTATGGAAAATTCTATTCATAAGATCAATGAATATAGAAGGTGTATTGTTTAAACCAAAAGGTATAACTACAAATTCACAATGGAAATATCTAGTACAAAATGAGGTCTTCAGAATTTCTGCTTCTTTCACTTTCAACTAATGGTACCCTGATCTCAAGTCAATCTTGGTAAAATACTGGGTGCCCTAGATCAGATCAAACAAATCGTCTATATGATGAAAAGGATACTTGTTCTTAATAGTGATGTATTTCAATGCTCTATAATAAATTCAAAGTCTCATTGAACTATCATTCTTTTTAACAAACAAGACAGGAGCACCCCATGGTGATGTGCTAGGTTGAATTAAACCTTTATCTAAAAACTCATGCAATTGCTTCTTTAACTCTAAAATTTCAATTTGAGCCATTCTATAAGGGGGTTTTGAAATTGGCTTAGCATCAGGAACTAAGTCAACAGTAAATTCAACATTCCGATTAGTTATAATACTTGGAAACTCATTAGAAAAAAAATCAAGGTACTAATATACTACTATAACATCATTACTATGAACAGTTCCTTTATTTCAACAATATGTGAAAGGTAAAATTCATTTCCATCTTTTACTAGTTCTTCAGCCTTCTGATATGTTATCAAAAGAAAGGGTTCATTCTTATACACAAACTAAAAATCATTCTGAAATGAAACCTCTTTAGCTATATAGTCAAACTTAGTATGATAAACAGAATGCCAATCCATGCCCAAAATAACATCAAACACTACTAGAGGCAAAAAAATAAGGTTCTTAGGTAGATTCTTTCCACACATAATAACAAGAAGGTTCTTATGTTTTCTTTTTATCTCAACATTTTCTCCAAGCGGTTTTACCATATGTTCCATGTTTATATCTTGAGTTGGAATTCACAATTTACTAGAAAACTTCTCATAAATGAAAGAGTGTGTAGACCCCGAATCAAACAACACATTGGCATAATTGAACATACAAATAGTGTACATTATAATAATTCATTTGATGGACCAACATATGCTAAAGAAGTTATGAATGATTTCACCACCCCTTTCTACATGTAGTCTTACTGCTTCCCTCAGTTGAGTTATTTGTTGGACAGTCATTTTCATAATGACCCATTTCAATGATCTTAAAACATTTTACTGACTGTAAATCATATTTTTTCTTACCATTAACTTGATCTTTTTCAGTGAAATTACGAGCCTTATATCCCATTTTACCACATCTATAGAACTTACCAGAATTCAAAAGTCATTCCCCAACAAGGTTTTTACCACAATTTCCCCAAACTGTAATCTTATGTTTCTTACCATCAGACTTTTTTGAAGAGTTCTACCTTTTTGTCTATCACCATGACCACTTAATCTATAGTTTTTCAAAGAATACCTAATCATCAGCAAACTCCATTTTCACCTTCTCCACACAAAAAAAGTTTCTCATAACTTTTGAACTCACGAGTTGCTAATGTCCTTGGATACTTTGGCTTTAATCCTGAGTAAAAATATATGATTTTACTATCAAGATCGCGTATGAAATTTGGATCATACATTTCTAGATGAGTGAATTTTTTTTATAAGAAGTTACTGAGTCATCCTCCTACATTAATTCCAGGAATTTTTTTCCCATACTAAGATAAAACACCTTAGGAAAATACTTCTCAAGAATCATACCTTTGAATTCATCCCAATAAAGAGAATCAATCTCCTCACTATCCCTGATGTTTTTTACAATCGACCACCACGGATCAGAATCACCTTTAAAACGGAAAACAACAAGGCTAACCTTTTGATGTTCTGAAAACCCCATGACATAAAAAATTTTCTCCAGCACTTTAATCCACCCTTCTGCTTGCACTGGGTTAGATAATCCTCTGAATGATGGGTTATGTAGCCTAATGAAATGCCATACTACTGACATGTTCATCTATGGTTGATCTAGCTAATCTCATGCATTGATACCACATCCATTTATAGCCTAATTCAACTATTCCATCACTGAAACAAACTGTTCAGTTCCGATTCAGACCATCATTTTGCGGATTTGGAAGGTTTCCTTCCTCCTGATGTCTTCCCAACATAGCTGTCCTATTTCCTCTGTGAAAAACCTTTATGAACAGAATAATATCTTAGGTGAAGAAACATAGTAATCTATAAAGTCTATATGATTTGAATATTACCATTAATTACATTATGTGTATTAATTTACCAATACCATAACTCCTAATGTTATCTAAACCGACCTCTGATTTGAACTATAAGGACCTGACCATAAACATTACATAATATTGAATTAAAGGAATAATTCACATTGAGGATCTTTTCATGTTTAAAGTTTTAGAGAATTAGGACATAACTATTATATCTCAAAATATTAAAAAGGAGACACTTCTACTCAGTTTTCATTTTTTCTTGAAATGAAAACTCGTAAAAAAAGAGACATATCTAGCGTAATGTTTTAGACAGCATGACATTTCCTTGATCCCATCCTTGACCCTATTCATCTATAAGACCCGTGAAACATTTCAAAACATGGGATGGGCATACAAACCTTAGTAAGGGTTATAAATAAAAGAAAGAAAACATTTTTTAATAAATACATACAAAAAATAAATCCTTTTACTTACCTCATGAAATAATAAGATTTATTAATAACATATAGAAATCATAAATCATAAAGGTAACTTGCTGCATCTAAAACATACTTGAATTGTAGTTATCACAGCTACATAGGGAGTTACTTTGGAATACCCATCATAGTATATTCCATAAATATCTAGGATAAACATTCATGTTTACCTACGTCATGTTACACAATGCATTAGAGAGCTATCTCAGGCTCACCCGCCCTAGGTTTATCATGGACCCACCCGTATATGTTAGAAATGCCCAAGAATCATAACATAATCATAACACATAACATAAGTATAAAAGAAAGATAACATTCCCACATTGAAATAACAATATATCATTTCAAGATATTGAAATAAAAAATCCATTCTCAAAATCATTTTCAATAAAAAAATAAGTAAAAAGTGTATATGGTATTTTTTTTCCTTTTAAAAACATTACGGCTTGTTAAGGAAGCCAAAGGTCAAATAATACTCATGGTGGCGGAAAGGTCGTTGTCACCTTTTCCGTTAATTGTTTTTTTTTTCATTTATTAAAACTCTTCATAGATAAAGAATCCCTTTGAATGAAATGAAAATTCAAAGGTGTTTACACAGCGTATAAAATAAAATTGTGTATCAAAAAAATATGCCTTAATGAAAAGATATTGAGACGAAGTCCCTTACCTCATGTCTGACTTGACTCGATCATTCTTTAATCTCATGAATAATAAATTAACTTTAATTTCTACTTGATTATGAAACATTTTCACATTTATTATTCCTTTTATATAACTTATTACCACGTTATAAACATTATGCAATCATATAAGTTAATAACTTTTGTTTTGTCGATATTTGGAACTTGCATAAAAAATGAACACCTTATATTTACAAGTTGTCCTTTTGTCATTCTTCCATTATATACAGAATTATATTCATTATTTAGATATAATATATATCATATATATCCGGTATATTTATATATTTATAACAGTACATATCATTTTGGGGTATGAAATGAAATGCAATATTCATGGAGACGGTAAGCCGTATGTACGCATGAATGCGACTTTCATTTATATTTCTTATTTTAATAGAATTAAAACATACTGATACATAGTTATATTATAATTAAAATATAATATCATATATAATATCATTAACTCTATCCTTTATACATCCCAAATATGGAATTAATGAGTCATATCTCTTTGAGGGGGTGGTAGTCTGCACTTCCTCAAATGAAATTATCGCGTTTATCAATAATGGAAACCATAAAGGTATATTGTACATGAAAAATACAGATTCATAAAGAAAACATAAATATAATAAATATAATATATAAATATATTTTAATATTAATGGCCACCATGATATACGGTAGGAGATAATCGAATAATCATCGTTTCGTGAGGTATTTGTTTACAATCCACAGAAACAGTATGCTCTCCATCAATTAGATAGAGTTTTGTGTAAGTGTAGTCCTAATACATCAAATAAAATAATCCCAGTGTATTTAGTATACGGTTTTAGGTATAAAATAATATAATAAAAAGATTTTAGGAGTTAGAGATGTAAAATAAATGAAATGAAGTTAAGAGAAACTATTACCTTTAATTTCAGAAACTCCCATTGGTATGAACAAAAATGGTTTAATGAAGTGCCTTATACCAAAGATAAGGCTTCTAGGAGGAGAATAGGGATGTTGGGAGCTTAATTGGATAGAATTTCTTTGAGACAAAAGGCTTTAGTGGTGTGACGAATTGGTTATAAGTGAATGATTTTTATAAGGGCGGGGGGGGGGGGGGTGGGGGCTCTTTAGGAAAGTGTGATAATATTATTTTATTATATAATGATATTCGGTTTCTAAAGGTCCGAAACTAATTGAGATTGAAGATAAGATGACTCACGGTCTAAATAAATTCATTAAATAAGAATTGGACAGGTTTTGGATGCAATTTTAATATTAATAATCATATTTATTTAAATCATTTATTAATGACGTAAAAATTTCATCATTATTGTGTCACAAATAATTTAATTTATTCGATGTCTAAAAATTATAAAAAAAATACCATGATTTATGAAATCATTTTATCATAACAATTAATATTTATAGTCAAAGGGATAACTTATATAACACCATGTATAAATTAATTTACAATGGGAAATTTGTTTATGTCATTTTATTCCTTTACTTTAAGTTAATTAAAATAAAGTGTCATTATCATTCATAAGTGGCTCCATCGGGTCCCACAATCTACCCATGGATTCTCATAGTTTTCCATTAATCATACAATAAGGTTAAGACTATTTTGAAGGTAATTTTGAATTATAATAATATTCTTTTTACCTGGAATTACCCTATTTACCTTTAACCACGATAAATAATAGTCAAAAGATACTATTCACTAAGAATTATTTTCATATTATTGAACCAAATTTTACATAATAATAACAACCATGTTTGTAGAATTTTAGGAATTAAATTCATAGAAGTGGTAAAATTTCATTTAAATGAAAAATTCCATTTTTAACTACTACAAAGTGGTTTCACTATTCATCAAATATTGATGTTTTTCAGAAAACAATAAAAAATTCAGCCTAAGCTATATCCGATATTCTGAATTCAAAAATGATTTCTATTTTAACAAATTCATAACATAGAAGTATAATTAATTAATTTAAAATTATTTCTTGTTGTTAAAACAAATAGTGTGTTTTTAAGAAACCATAACTATCAAAAGATTGGCACTAGTTTATGTGCAATTTCAAAGTGAAATTAATTTCAATGACCAACAGTGGATAAAATGGTAAATATATATTCTAATTACACTTTAAAAAAAATTGAAAAAATAATCTGACCATATAAATAAATTATATTAAAATTTAGTTTTGAATTAAAATAGAATATTTTTCACTATTCATTTGAAAATGAACTTTATCCGAAAAATTGAAAAAATTTACACAAAGTAAATTTTGATGTCCTCATTCTAAAAAAGAATTTTTTTGGTCATATAGCATGTATTAAAGTGAAAAAAACTATATTTAAAGTGGGTTCGCTATTAAAAGGTCTTAAATCGACGTTTTAATGTAAATTATGCTTAATACTAGATTCATTCACATTTTAAGCCTATAAATTATATTCGATAAATGTAAATACATTTAAAAAACATGTATAATCATATTGTAGTTAGTTTTTTCGTTCCTGCCAATAAAATGGCTAGGAGTTTACTACCATTTAAAATAATGATATTATATTATTAGTGTGCCACGTAAGATTTCAAAGAAACCCGTTGTGTATCGGGTATGCTATCAAATATAGAAACCCCTTTGAAGTAAAATTAATATTTAGTTCAAAAATATTAACAAATATGGAATATGTATTACTTATTATTTACCTGGGATGTTATAATTTTATATTTATAAAGAAAATTTTATTTCAAATAATTTTTTTTTTGGAAAATTATATTATGTTTGAATTTTAATTGTGTTAAAATTATTCTACAAAGATAGTTTAATTGAAAAATACTTCATATGTGAAATTAGAGCTTAAATTATAATTTGGTAAGGCACTATTATTTTCAAATTCAATCCATTCAATTATATTTTATTTTCTTAAGTGACATTTATATGCATTTTCTTCTGAGAAAACATTTCAATTAAAATTATGTTACCTATTTTTTCATAAGAGATTATTTGTGATTTTCATGGTTTTTTATGTTATTTATAATATATTTAATTTCTTTCTAAAGGAAATATATTTATTCCATTTAAATTTTTATGTTTCCCAATTATAAATTTAGTAGGGGATAGTTTTATTTGTTTTTTAAATTTATCTATTTCAAAATTATTAGTAAGGGATAGTTTATTTATTTCAAAATTATTGTTTAAATTTTTTGGTTATGTGTAAGGGATTAACTATTTTCAAATACTTTGAATTAATAGAATTTCTATTTTTATATTGGATTTTATTTTTTACTGAAAGTATATTTTCAAATTAATTTTTAGAATTAAAATTTGTTTAAAGGTGAAAAATTTGTTTGGTTAATCATCAATCAAACATGTTTTCAGTTTTGAATTGTTTTCTCGACCATTTTATAAATACATAAGGGGTTATATAATAATAATTCTTTTCTTTATATATTGAAAAAATTGATATTTTTATGCTCTATTTAAGTGATATTTTTTTAATACTTATTTTAGTTTTGATATAAATATATGTATATATATTTATGGTGAATTATTTATATTAAAAGCATAGATTTTGTAAACAAATTATTGTTAAATGTTGAACCTGCTTTTTTATTTTAAAATTTTCATTTATTAAAACATATATATATTTAGAAGTCAAGAATTTTATATGAATGACCATATCTGATAATTTAATATGTAATTTAATAAATTAATTATTTTTAAGTATATTCTTATGCTTGAAAGTTTTATACTTGCATAAAATCCAAATCCATATTTGTAATTCATGAATTGAATATGTGCGTGTTTTCTTAAAAAAATTTATATTAATTCAATTATATATATATATTGAGATTTATTCTTCATCCACACTTCAAATAAATCGTATATGTATCTTAGATGGGTGTGAAATACATGGGTATATATAAATCAAACACAAAAATGATTTTTTTGACGTTGGAAATCATTACCTTATAATTTAACATCTATGATTACACACATATATAAATTTATAAATTTAAATCTTAAAGTTATGTTCAATAAGACCTATATATATATATATATATTCATGGATGAGTGAATTCATATGAAATCCTACTCTGATAATTTCATATATGACATATAAATTGAATGTCATTATTATTTTATTAAATAATATATTCATTTCATTATTTCATAAATAAAAGTAATTAAACAAATACTTCATTTGAATGATTTAATGAAGATTTTGTTTTTAAAATGGTTAAAGATATAACAATTTGAAATCATGTATTTCATAAAAATTATGGGTACATGGATGTTTATGAAAGGTCTATGTGACAATAGTTTTGGTCAGAACCAAGCTTGATTGTCAAATGCATTGGAAGTTCATATATTTTTATATATATACCCATATATATAAATATATGTGTAATGTGTATTTTAATGTAGTGACAAGTTTTAAAAATTAAAAGCTCCAGTGAAAGTATATATACATAAAGAAAGATTAAAATGTTTTTCTTATAATTGAAGCATGAACTTTGTAAATTTGGTTGGGAATTGGGGTGTTAACCCAATCCCACGACAAGTGGGTTGGCCCAAAATAGCCTTCATTATTTCAATATTCCACAACCCACAATGTTTTTTTAAATATTACATAGTGTTTTCAAAATAATCAGTCGATTAATTTTAATTTTTTTATGTAAGTAATTTCAAAAGTGTTATATTATATTAAATGTATGTAATTTAAAATATTTGTTTCCAAGGGGTTTTGAAAATAATTTTTATGTTATCTTCAAAAGAATTTCATAAGGTTATTTTTTAAAAGAAAAAGTATCCAAAAATTATTTAAATAATTGCAAAAAGTTTTACTAGAAAATTGTAATACCATCTTATGGGTCCATCCTCGACATCAAAACAACATGTGTCTCCTTGGATGATAGTAAACTCTAGAGAAAATCATTAAATTTCATAAAATGAGAATTGCCCCAATAAGCAACAAAAAAATATCTACTCTAACTGTAAAAGGGTACCATTGATGGAGAGACTTGAATACATATAGATATCCTTATCAACGAAGAACCTCAATTATATACAGATGATTTTGATCACTTATGTACAGTTGATTGTTAATTCATGGTTATCCAATTTATACTTCGGATTGAATAAAGGATTCATGGATATATATTACATATATAATAGAGTCCATAAATATAAAAAATTTCCTCCCTAAAAGGGTGATACAATACCAAAATTCCATAATTACGATAAATGTGAGATCTTAAGTATAATTGTTCAAGTAACCCAACAAGAGTCTACCTTTTGATGGTATGTCTATGAATCATCATAGATATGGGAACTGTTGAGTGTTATCAGTACAAAAAATGAACCTCATTAGAAATAAACCCATAGAAATTTTGTAAAGATAATAAAGGTTAACCTAAGAAAAATGATTTCACAACATTCAACCCGCCACAATTAATCATACCATAAAGGTATTTCACGATTCATTCATTGGAGTTCCTATTGTATGGGAAAACACCATGATTACCAATCAATGGAAATAGTATATCATTGTTTTTTATCCTATAATTTGATAAGAAGTGTATATTCTTTATTTTCTAGTTTTTTTGGATAAGAAACATCAACTATTAAATGGGGGTATTTCTCTATAGAATTTTTATACTATAAGATAATTGGATTTTTCTATTATATAGTTTCTTGATGTCAAATCACATTGATATATTTTTTTTCCATCATAAATTTTTTTCCCTTTAGAAAATTGAAGTCCATTGAACTAACTATCTCCAATACCTAAATCTATGTTTTGGATCATGATTTGTGTAAATTACATTGAAAAAAACATTGAATTGATGATTCAATTGACCAACAAGTATGGTGGAATACAACACCCCAATTACCACCCATACTCTAAAAAAATGTGATAATGCTTCAATAATTACTTGATGATCAATCTAAAGTTCAATTATGTATTATTTTTGGATTTTATAACTATATTTAACATATTATGGTTTTAATTTTGTCAGAAGGGAAACCAAATCGATTTGGAAACATTGTTCATCCTAGGTCTTAAAGTGATCAGTGTAACCTCAATTATATATTGTTTTTCATCTTGTAGTTTTTAATATTGTACAAATTCTACAATTAAGGCGAGGTATAAATTCTTCTTAAAGGATATCAAGAATAAAATACATATATTTCACCATGAGAAATAATGTGAATGGTATTATTTCAATGGACCACTATTCACACATGATACTCTATCCCTCCTCATCTTCTGTGAAGTTTTATCAAATTATTTTGAGAAATGAACATTCTATTTCAATTAAATTATTATGATAATTTCAATTATTTCAAATATCTTTAACAATACCAATGATTTCATGGTCTGATTATGGAACTGGTAATGATCTTTACCCAAGCCCACACATTAGATTTGTGAAGACATTCATAGTTTATGGAATATTTCCAAACATAACTATTTTTTTATAATCTGTTCAAATTATAAGTATTTAATTACACATATTCAATTAATTTAATGAAATTATAATCCTCATTTAAATGATAAAAATTCTCTTAAAAAAATCCATGGATAAATAATGAATGAAAAAACACCATTTTCAATAGATGGATATTACTCATGTATTTAATCAATTTCTCAATGAATATCCACATGAAATAACTAAATTAGTCTTCCATATAAGGTGTATCAACATGTTGATTTTAATTATCCCACGCTTTGGTGGAATTATCTACAACTACAAATATATTCAAGTACCTCTTAGTCGGAAAGGGAGATTGGAAAATATTGATTTAGGAGCATCAACATGAGGCTAGTATAAGATCATACAACCATCTCTATAGAATCGACCTCAACATATACCCCCATGAACACTCCCATAAAATATATATAATTTAATCAAATATTATGTCACATATAAGTATATTTATTTAGTTATAACACATATATGTTTTAGTTGATTTGTATCCTATCTTTCATTTTTTCACATATATCCTTAACATTCAATGATATCCTTACATATATGATTACCTAATCATTAAAATATATAATATCCTTATAAATAATACATTATGATTGATAATGTCATGACTTATGTTATAATCATATTTTATGGTATTACATAACTAAGGTAGTATGCTAATATACTATATCACCCCATGTATATTATTAATCCAAAGAATTTTGATTATATATGTATATATTAAAAATTAATTCAGAACAACTATATATCATTTATATTCATGGACTTATAGAAAATCTCTTTCACTTTTACACATTCACTAAATATATATATTGACTTTTTTCCATTCCCCAAGTATTTTACTACATTCAATAGCTCATGAAATCATTTAAAAAACACCATTTTGATAATTCCAAAAAACTATTATTAATATATCATAAAATTCACCATCCATAATATCATATGAAATTCATTATAAACTCTAAAACTATTAGTGCATCTATTCGAGTTCTTTATAAAATAATCGCCATTAACCCAACAACAATGTGTGACCCCATAAGACATTCTAATAGTTACTAAAAAATAAATTTCAAAATTGAAAAATTCATCAAAGGGGAAACCTCTAAAAAACATTAATTATACTTAGGATATAAATGTATATTTCATGATCTCTATCAAACACATATATCTATAAACATTTTTCCACCAGCTGTATCATATATAATTAAAAAAATAATATAATCCCATTATTGAAATATATTATATCATCATGAGACATTGAGTATGTAATACCATTTAGGCTACTCATATGTTCTTAAATATATGAGTATCCATATTGACGAATACATCACATTTAATTCATTTATCTAGATGATAACATCATAAGGTTCTTATTGAAATAAATAAGAACATATTATGTACATTATCTTGGTATTTATATACCCTTCCTCAATCATTCTCATTCATGGTACGAAATGTTATACTCATCATATGAGAGGAAAAATTACATCTTGGTTATGCCTCAACTGACAACATGATAAAGAACATAGTTATCCACACACAAATTATCAATTCCTTAAGACCTATATGTGAAAGGTGTAAAATAATAAAGGTTACCAAGATGTGTATCAGTATAAAATAAGGTATGGGGATTAAATATGAATCATGCACCCCAAGAATAGAAGGGAAATATGTTATAACAATCCATGTTTTATACTTGTTTGGTAATCCTATAAAACCCCCTTTTTTCCTATTTTGAATATTCCACATCCCTATGGAAATATTCTCATTCTAATCATAAAAGTCTGTCACAACCTAGAATAGTACAAGACTAACATCAATTTGGGATAATGTAATGCAATAATTAGTGATGTAAATTATCAATCGACTTCATGTAATATATTTAACAATGTCAAATAATAATAAAATGGATTATTCCATTAACAAAACATGATACATTTCATATTAATAAACTCTTTTAAGGATATTAGAAAAATCATTCCTAAGAAATCATTTAATTATATCTCATATAAAAGGCCACCAGCTCCACTACATGATTACTTCAATTTTTTTGTTTTTTAATGTGATTAACTATCTTAATAATTATTGAAACATCTCTATATGAAAATATGATAAATCCTTCACCCAAATCTCTTTTATTGAATAAATTATAGAAAGAAATGTTTTTTTTTCATAAAAGTGATATTTAATAATAACATACATAATATTCAACTCATAGAACATGGTATTAAAACTCCATTACCTCATAAAATAAAATTTTACACTGTAAATAATGTATATTTTTTACATAGAACACTTTTCAAGTCCATCATCACTTATATTTGTAGAAAAATAATATCAAATCATAACATTGAGATCATTTAGGTAATAAATTTAATGATATATATTTTTTCATTAAAAATAGATCACATTATTCTTCCAGATATAAATTTAAATTCATGTAATCCTTATGAATGAATTTTTGTAATTACATTTCAGTTTACCATTATATAATGAAAATTTTAGTACATTAAGAATCCTCCACTCTCAACGTGACTTGAATAATATTTTATTTTTTTCTTAAAACATATTGATTTTGAAATGTACTATCACTAGCCTCTATGAAAAAATATTATATTCTAAATATCAAGTTATGAAACATAAAATCATTTCTGTTATGAAATATCAATAATTATATATAGTCTAATTATTAGAAATTAAACTAATAAAAACCATATCTTATATGATATTTTATATGTTAATAGAATATTGTAAAAGAATATTTTATTCTATAAATTATACCATTATAGGATTGTAAGATCTAATCTATCATATTTTAACATAAAGTTTATAGAAAATATCTTAACCCAATTAAAATTCCCTTTAAAACATGTTATATAATTTTATCATTCTAAACCATTTGAAATAAAGAATAGAAAATTATTCTTAACAACCCTTTTCAAAGAGATGACTAATTTTATTACATAGAATAAATGAGATAACTCTACAAATATTTTATTTAGATACATATAAGGTAATTATATTAATTTTTATTCAAAACCCTAATTGAAAAACTCTTCTAATCAACATTTAATGAAAAACTACAAGACTCATCAATTCAATCATTCAGTTTGATCTCTAATAAACCTATTACATTTTTAAAGTATAGATTCTCTATATTATACCATTTAAAATAAAAAATTACTTCTATAACAATAATACCTAAATAGAATCATTAAAGAGTTGTTTAAAACCATTTAGGTATCTTGGATAAATTTATCCAATAGAACATTTTCTTTTATCCATGATAAATATATGTTTCAATGAATATGACCAACTTTTGAAAAAAAATATTCTTTATCTAGCTTGAACCTTTACCCTCCCATAAAATATACATTTTATTAAATTCTAGACATCACATTTTATATTCAGATATCATATAAAACTTTGTGGAAACTAGCTAAACTCATATGGATCTTATTTACATTCATAAAACATTTTAAATAATGATTACAAAATGAATTCAATAGCCTGGTCATTCCTAAATGGATACCTTCAGTCTATCCAATTCCTTATAATTTTCAATCACATTGAGTATATGAGTGGAGAATAAACTTAATTGATAGTTGAATAATTTAATTGAAACCTTTTCATAATTTAAATATTTTTATCATAGAATTAATATGAACTTGTTAAATAACATCTATTGTTGGTTAGTCTGGAATGGTTTTTTCAAACACAATGAATTTTTCTTCTTTTTTAAGATTGTTTCTTTTGTTTATAAAAAAAGATAATTTGTTTATTATATTGTGAATCTTATATTAAAATATTATTATTAATGTTTCCTTTATAGTGATGTTTTTATTATATCAATAGTGACATGCTTTTTTAGTTGATTATCTTGTTTTACATAATATTATTAATGAATTTTAATAACTGTGACCCCATTAAAATGATGGCCCCTTTTAAATTATACAGAGGTTTTATTAGTGGGTCAAGATCTATATTTCACTATGTACATACCCCTATTTAGGGTGAACCTCATCACATTATCTATTTATGATGTCCCTCAAGCTAATAATATCATTTATGAACCTTGTATGGGTAGTGAATGTCCAATTTTATTAAAATATAATATATAATCACTCAACATTTCCCCCTTTTATCCTTACTATTAGGGTTTCCAATCTAATTATATCATAAAGAAAACAAAAAATTGATGCACCAAACTATTTTTGGCACCTCATTACATGATCTATTTACAGGAAATTATATAGGGGCACCCTGATTGGGAATGATCATACATAGTTGGATTATCATGGTCTTGATAAGAATTTTATTTTGAAGGAATAAAAAATAGGTATTTTTTAAAACATGACTTAATATAATCTTCCTATCTCATGTATTCTATTTTATGTTTCTATTATTATAATTATTTTTTAATGTATAGCATGTGACTCCTTAAATTGAGGTATGATATCATTGAATTAGTTTTACAATTTAAACCAAAGAACACACCATAATTCATAATATAAAAATTATACCAATTCACAAAGAAGGGAATAAAACTTATAAGTGAATAATTTTTTTATTTAAACATGAGATTAACATTTATTAATATTCTATAAAAATGATATTGTAGATGCAATATATTTTAATACCCGATAAAGAAAAATACTTCAATTTTATCCAACATGATATTTTAATATTATAATTCACCTGGTTTTAATATGGACAACTTTTTAGAAATATTTTATATTTATCAAATAATTTATTATTAAGAAATAAAAGTTTTCTAAATTATCTGATCATTAACATTAATCAATGATTTTTTAAATATGGATACAAATATAAAAATTTTATATTTTAATTTAATTTCTAATCACAAATCTGTATAAATACAATAATAATTTACCTTATTTTGACCCTATAAATGCACTTTAAACCAATGTTACATCTACCAAAGAGTTTTTTGTATGTTTTAATGCCCACCATAATACCGTGATTGTGATTTTATTTTATAATTTTTTAGAGTTCGATATTTATTTGTTAAATATTTCAAAAACACATAATTATTTATTATAAATATTATATAAATAAATAATTGAGTAATACTTTATAAATTAAATAAATATACCAAAATACACTTTTATTTATAATTTACATTCATTTTATGATTTATAAAATTTAATTAATAATATAAATTTATAAAAATAATTTTTTATGTATGTACTCATATCATAATTTGTGACTAAATTCATTACATCTGTCACAATGTATGTTTGATGTGTCACAACCTCTGTTAGATATTACAATATTTTCAATCATATTTTATGACATCACTATATCATATGATATAGTTTCTGCATCTTAGATTATTATTGGACTTATAATATAAGATTAAACACGTTGCTTAGTAATTAATGATATTTTAGGTATCACCTCATTGATAGGAGGAACTATTTTTCATTCACATATCGCCATGATCACACAATATGATATCTAATTTCATATACTATGATATGTATAAAAAAATTATTTTGATTGAGTTACTATTTAAAATACCCTATATTATATATATTATATATATAAAATATTAAAATAACATATATGATATGAACATCCATATTAAAAAAATCATTTTTTAATAAAAATTATGACTTAAAAAATTAAATACATTTTCCTCATCTTAATAATGATTATGAGAAAAAATAGTATTTATTTGATAAAAATGATTTGTTTTGAGGAATAAATAAAACTAGATATATGAAATATATGAAATTATAAACCTCATACCAATGATCAATTTGTGATGAACAATCGAAATCATGAATAAAAAAAATAGAGAACATGCACCTTTCACTAAAAATGATTATTATTCCTTCCTTAAATCATGTGATGGATGATGATCGGTAAAGAATAACCAAATGAATCTTCACGAAGAGGTGTATCCATGATTATATATTAATAACCTGATGCTTGGGGATAATTATCCAGAAATCCCATGATATACAGGTACCTATTAGTAGAAAAGGGAAAATGAGGGAATATATTTTAGATATTTAGAAACATGGTAGGAAAAGCTCAAATAATGATTTCAAAGGAATCTACCACCTTATATGGCCCTCATAGACACTCATTGAGCCTTTGTAGGATTCACTCAATCAATATATAATGTATGAGTAAATGTATTTAGCTACAACACTTGTATCCTTTAATTTATTTATATCATTCCAAAACATTAATCACATAAACATTAACTATCAATCATATCCTTATATATAAAGATACATGGATAATAAAATGATCAATGTCCTTATCAATTGTACATTATGAATGATCTATGTCACACCATAAAACATAATCATATCATAAACTATAGCATGAAAAATTCAGTAGAGTGATGCCCTATATTTTACCAATGATATACGGAAACCAATGAATATGGAATATTTTTAGTTAATATATATCATAAAATAATAAAATATTAAACCATAAAATATGATACTGAAAATAGTACATCATAATTATTCATGGATTTATGGAAAATAGTATCCATAATACCATTTCATAATAAGGATAATTTTTTATAAGTATGACATTAGAAGGAATTTCATGTCAGATTTTATATGGATGAACTCCAATGTTTTTTTCCATCTCCCATATAGAGGTTCACAATGGTCTCAAGATATTTTTTCATAATGGGGAAGAATTCCATGGAATAATTTTTCTATATTGTGGGGAAGGCCGCCCCAAGTGACACCATAGAGAGGAAATTGGGGATGAAATTATTGGTCCATGGAAAAGTGAATAACTATAGGTTAAATGGAAATTTTTTATTGGGAGGACATCTATAAAAACCATTAAGGGGAAGACCTTCATGATTGTTGACTTATCGATAACTATCATTCAGTATTTCCTTGTCTGTTACCATGGGCATGAAATCTTTAGTAAATTTTTTACTATTATCTATCATATATAAGACCACCAGTTTGGAAATAAATTTAGATAGAGGGTAAATTTTTGAAAAACAATATAGGGAGGGCCCGCAGAGTTAATTCTTATTTTGTTGCCTATATGGACTGTAACTCCTTATTTATTAAATATTTTGTACTGGAAGGGACCTTTAAAACATGTAACATGGTAATGATATCGATGGTTAGTGTATTATGATTTACCATATGTAAATATTCTATGGTTAATATTATAGCATCACATGGAAGAATTCTACAAGGAAGACTATAGGGAGGAGCTTCAGAGCTACAAAATTTCCCTTGACCATGTGGAGAAACACTATGGTTGTTAGATTTTAGATTGTTACCTTAAGAAGGAGCTTAATGGATAAAATTGAAATTATTTCCACGATACATCAATGATGAGAACTCCTGGGAGTACCAGAATAGTTTTTAGAATTATCTCAATGGGGAGAACCTACACAGTGGTTTTTGTTCTCCTATATATTCAAAATATTTTTTAAGAATTCACCCATGCTTATTCTCCCACAATATATTTCCTAGATTATTTTTATATGGTATTATATATTTATTATTTTATCCATGATAAAATATCCAATACCTATTCTTGAACCCCTTTTCAAAATATGAACCATTAAAAATTATGAGATTCATATTCAATACTTTTCAATTTCATATTATGATAATTTTATTATAATAAATTTTAAAAAATCATTTCTTATGATAAAAAACACTATATATAGTATATAATAATCCCTTGAACTATTAAAAAATGTAATAACCAATTATTATCATTATTCTTTTCCCATTATACATTACCATGATGAAATTTTCTAATGATCCATGTTTCATTTCTAGGTGTCAAATACATCTACGATTTTTTTGAAATGAAATCCATTTGAAGGGATTGATCCATAACCACATTTATATTATCTTCTTATTGACCGTGAATTGTATTAAATTTTTTAAAAAATTCATTCTATATTTACTTCCATAAAAAATCATCATTGTATTCATGTCTTATTATAGTGGATGTATAGGGCCTATAGTTTATAAAGGTAATTCTATGTTAGTAATAGAATCACTCTGTCTCTTTGGATTTATATTGAAATATAACATAGATTATGGATTATAAACTTTGCAATTGAATATAACACCACAATATTTTATGATATACTTCTCTTTAAATATATTTTTGATAGTTTCTTTTAGGCAACATTAAGATAAAATAAACCGCAATATAAATATTATAATTTTATGAGACTATATTCACATATTAATTAGATTGGTGGGTATGAATATGAGTGTATAAATTATGAAAAATTATTTCTCACATATTAATAATTATAATTCTTTATTTTTTAATTGGTTATAAATTTATATAAAATAATATGATGAAAAAGAGTGTTTTTTAGATATTATTTTTATAAAAAATAATTTATTTACCATATTATATTAAATTACTCTATATTGATGAATTATTTTAAAGAAATCATTAAATAAAATGTTAAAAAAAATTTAAAATTTATTTCACTATTTTTATGTGGAATGTAATTAAGGAAAACTAAATTTTATTCTTAAAATACATTTTAATAAAATTGATTTTAGTCTTTCATTTTATGCATATATTGGGAAAATAATTTCAAAAAATTATAAAACATTAATATTCAAAAAGAATTAAAAATTTATAATCATTATAATTAATTTAATTTAATAACTTTGATTTAATTTTTTTCATAACATAAATTAAAAATAGTATAATATGTGTTACCCCGATAAAGGTGTAAACATGTTTACTAGGGGTTATCCAAATAGATAACATATAAGGTATCAATAAAACTTGATTTAATTTTATTTTATTATGTAATTTAATCCTTAATATTTCTATATTTGAATATTTTATATTTTGGAGATGCTTCTCTTGAGTAGTACATTATTATATTTTAATCTTATGAAAATTTCCAAGTGTGTCCTCCCTGCCCCATATGAAAGGATATCAGCTATCCCATATTCCCCAAAATCAATGTTCAATTTTAATAGAAAATAACTACCCTAATAAAGTTTTTAATTATGTCACCATTTATAATATATCTTTTATTTTATCATAAATCATTTCAGTACATATGTTGTAAGCCAAAAGAAGTTTCTTAATAATGAGGTATAACTCATAACTAAGTAGTTTTAATTTTATTTATTCATATAAAACCTATAAAATTGTGTATCCATTATAAAATAATTAATTATTTATATTATGTATAAAATTTAGTTATTATTTTTTACCAAAAATTTTCCATGCAATTTCTATCAAATTTGAAATGAAATTATCACTCATACGTACAATTGGACTAGCCTCTCTACAATAATATATAATTTATATTCCATAACCATTATTTATAGATGTTTATTGTGATGTATTTAATTTATAAAAATTATATTTATGGAATAAATATTTTAATTTAATTATAATATATTATGAAATATTTTACCTTTCCATTTGTAAGAAAATGATAATGTCACTTGTGAGTACATGTGGGATACCACCTCTAAGATGCTATGTGGTAAATTTTTTATAATATTATTATATGAATAATAGTAAAAGTGTATGATGAATTAATATTATACTTATTTCATGATTTATATTCTTTAGATGTTGAATCATTGACCAAGGAGAGATTACCCAAACCATCAAACCGAAAGAGTCCTAGAAAATAGAATGTTTTCACCTAAATGTTTATTTTAATTGAGAAATAGTTAATAAAAAATAATTTAAAATTATAAAGGAATATTACATAGTATTTTATCTATGAATATGTTTATAGAAAGTTGTTATTATAATTATATAATTATAATATAGTATACTTTATTTCATATGAATAAAGACACAACTTGGGGTAATGGATTATATTACAATCTCATTTATTTTTAGGGTTGTCAATACTAAATTTTTATTGGGGGAAATTATATAGTTCGTATCCTTTTAATCCCATATATTTTCCTACCCTCTTGTTATTTATGATGTTTTTATATATTATTACCATTTCCAAAAAATTGTACTTAAAATTTTTCAGATAATGTTTTAAAAGAATAATCAAACTTACTTCCGTTAAGGTCAATAAAATTTTATTTTTAAGTCCATAATATTAAAAATTATTTTATTAATGTTAGTTAATAAACATATTTCATAAAAAATAATTTTCATAAAATTTGACAATATTTACAAATGATAGAAAAGTAATCATTCCAAAAAAAAATTAGAACAAGTCATTTTGGACATTTTAGAGAAGCATGAATAGAATATTTTCTTTTAATGTACATGACATTAATAGATTTTTCCACATCCATGACCATTATTCACATTGAATATTCATTTCCATTTCTCCGTATTTTTTCTATGAAAATTATTTTATCTATATTATTAAAAATATTGAATAATATTATCAAAAAGTATATTTTATTATTTTTTCAAATAATGGTTTTAATGATCTTTTAAAGGAAATTATCATATATTTCTATAACCATTAAGGATTAGTTTGATTCATTTATAATAGGATATTATGATACCATATACGTTATTGGTGTGGATTTCCTAAGATGATAATGATTTATAGATGATTATTTAAATCAAATTTCATTCCCATGATATAATTGAGTTTTAATAAAGAATTTCGAAAATTTCATTCATTTTAATATATCAAGAAATATGGAAATTATGAATTATTTATTAAACTTGTTTCATTTTCATAGGTTATGATATGATATTATAATGAATGTTTTATGATCTTACGACACATATGTGTATGATTTTCACTATTTTATTGGTCGACCTAGAAATATATATCCCTCCAATACATTGGAAAATTTTAGATATCTAATTATGTAATATTGAAAGAAAGGGGGACTAAACATAGTTTAGTAAGGTATTTTATCCACTATGATAATCATTGTATTGAACCATTACTATCAAAATAATTGAATGGGAGGTGGAATCAATCCACGATGATGGATATAGAAATGATAATAGTCTATGAAATTATTTTATATTATTATTTATATATAAAAAACGTATTTCTAATTCATATGGTAAGTTCCCAGGGATTATGATGGATTATTTATTGTTCCACCCACATAATAATTATGTTCTGTTTTATGATGAAATGTTATTCCATGATTTATGATTAATGATTTTTTTCTAATTGGGATTGTTTATTGTATGTTATGATCACGTTGACATAAAATAGTGATTATCTTATACTAACTAATGATCATTGATTGAAATATCTTCTATTTACCCTTAGTGAATTTCATAGCTCAACCTTTTTTACGTTTCATATCAATGGGTTATAAAGAACAGTTTCAAGTTGGGTATGTATAAGAAGTGTATTATGTGAGATGATCTTCTAGTGAGATATTACAGATCATTTTTTGAATAAATATTATTATGTATATAGTCACCAAAGACTCTAAACATTATGTTTTTAGGGATTTCATTATTATTATATGTATTGAAAATTTATTTAAGATGATATAATAAATTTGTATTAAATGATTTTTTTCCTCACTTATATAATTCTGTCTTGATATTATCTTAATATAGTGAAATGTCAAAATGTTAAATTTTAAAAAATTCACATGCCTTCGAAAAACATGGGGTAAATGTTACCTTTAACATATACTCATTCCTATGTATACATTGGATGCCAATATTATAATTGATGAGTATTTACCAAAAATATACCATCATATTTCACTCGGGGATTTGCTATATTTATACCCAAATTACATGAATGTTTTTTAATTTCCAATGTGGATATAAAACATGAATCTTTTTTTATTATCTCTTGAAATTATGCATTTTATGTTATACAATACATGCTAGGAATATAATGATATTGTAAATTCATATTAAAAATCCTTATAATGGATCAGTTAGTGGTTAATATATAGATATACAATGTATATGGTGTGATTATGAAACCCCAATATTGTTTATATCCATTGCGTCAAATTCATTAGGAAACTATGGTAAGGGTAGTATCCATTTCATCATAACCATTTAGAAAAAATGGTAATGTAAGAAACCATTGTATTAGATTCATTTAGATTACATTACAATGATAGTAGTCATGAAACTTAATCATTTATAATACCATGGTAATGTTAGTATCCATTTCTTCAGAGTTAATGATATTTCATGGTAATGATAGTGGCTTCAACAACCAATCCATAAAAATACCATTGTAATAGCAGTAACCATTTTACTAGATCCCTAATGATACAATGATATATATTATTACTATAATATTTTTTAGAACATGTTTATAATGATGTTATTATCGTTATGGTATAAGTTATTCTATGATATCCATAATTATGTTCAAGTAATCATGTATTACTTATTATTTCATATGTTCTATAATGATATCTTGTACACCATTCTATTTTTTATGCCTTAATGATATATTATATTTTTATTGTTTATATTCCTTGAATATTTTTTCTATTATTAAAGTGTCATATTTTCTGATGATCTTTCACATGTTTATATTGTGGTGAAAAAATATTTATGAAGGATTATTACTAGAAATTATATGTGGACTTTTGATACAATTGTTAATTATCTACGCTCTGCATTTTATAATATTTTTTAAAATCCCATGGAAAGAATGAATATTATGGGGGACAAATAAACTATTGAATCAGGGATATATAATATGTATTTTTCAATTAATTGTTTTTGTAATATTAATTTTATTTATTATGTTATTGCTCTGAAAGAAACTAAACTTAATGATTGTGGGATTTGTTCATAATGAACAATTTTTTTGTAATATAATGGATATATTAAGGATTTTATCACAAGATCTAGGAGTCTATGATTTGGGATCTCAAAAAAAATTCTTTATCGTAAGGTTGTTTTTAAGGAAATATATTAATTACATAAACAACTCAAGATCATCCTAGGAGGGATCCTAACAATCTCACTCACATCCATCACTATGAAAACCAAATATCTTATGAGGATGGTGAGAATGTAGTTCCATAAAAATTTTTCAAATATAAAGAACCTATAGGGAGATTACTCTTGGGGTAACTACCTACCAAAGTCTAGGATTATGTTCATTACTTTTTTACACTAGTTTCCAAATCACTATTAGCATATCCTGATAGTAACCTACATGTATTTTTATATAACCATTATGAATAATGCATCTAATTTTTCAAGGTAAGGGAAGGTGAATACATCAAAAAATCACTCACCTATAAAGAAGAACAAAGAATAAATTATATGTTATCTCTATGTAAAAACCTCCAAAAACTCTAGTGGTCCTTCATATAGTAACAATAATATAGTTCATCACTTTTTCAATATGAGAATTAATCCCACAGTTTTTTCCTATTGTAATCATTATCACTGAAACAACTATGAATATCATCCCTATGGTTATGTATAAACTATTAACATTGTAGTTCATCTATATAATACCCATTATAGTGGTTATTCCTATGAATATATAACATATACCCATGGATTTCATCTCATGGGGTAGTAAAATCCATCAACCATGAATGTTCACTTCATGGTACTAGTTGTGAAGGACCCACCCATGATAAATCATTTAGACTAAAGGGATTTCCTCCCCAAAATACCAGCATTCAAGTAGAAAATATATTTTTTATCCATACAGTGTTTTTTGGGATGGTTGTACCAAAGATAGAAAATATAAATAAAGTGGAATTTTTCCCATGACGTTGAATAAGGAAATTTCAGCAATTGAGGTCCCTCCCATTGTATCTGACACAAAGGTACTCACCATTCTATTATCCAAAATGAAAACAATATTTAATGAAATCTAAAAGATTATAATTATAGTGGTCCACCTTATGGTAAATCAACCAACCAATAAAGAGGCCCTCACTATACTTATAATCAAGAATATGACCATTTATGTTCTCTATATAGTGATACTCTAGAGGCACTTATTATAGTGGGTAAAATATCATCCATATAGGTCTTCCATGTTTCAACCACTAAATAACCAAAAACCATAGAGGGCATCATTTTCATGAAAAATAAAATTACTTTTTCAGTCCTCCCCTGATTAATTGACATGTAATACATCCTCATTATATACTCATACTAATGGAAAATTTCTTTCAAGAGGTTTTTATGAATTAATATCCAACTACATCAGGCACTCCACCCCCAACTAAATAGGTTTCCACCTATCTAATGGATGGGATAATTAAAATATTTTCATTAATTACTTCACTCGACCATGAAACACAAGAAACATTTAAATATTTCTTAAATGATTCTATCTCATCTAAAAAACTATAGAAAAACAACCATGGTGGTTTTAATGTGTTGATACGGCATTCATTGATGTTGGGGAGTGTTTTTATATGATGTGGGATGAGTTAGCCAAAAAAATAAGAGACATGTTGTGTCCCATGAATACTTATTAGTCTGATATTATTGTGATCCTTCAGTAATAATACATTCAACACCTTCAATATAGTCATTGGACAAAAATAAATAATCTTAGTTGAAAACATATACCTTATAATGGACACACTCTTCACTTGAAGGAGTTAGATGATAATAATCATCAAACTTCTCGAGATACTCTTTTAATATATTTTCACCCCCAGACATTAAATGAATATGATTACTGCTATAAATCCTTATTATATAAACATAATATTATTCATTAAGTAATCAAGGTATCTTACCCACATGTTCAAGTTAGTGGTTGGGGTTAATTTGGGTCTTTACATTTCTCTCTATTCATTTGCCAATGAAATCATTCATGTCCTGAGTTTTTAATGTAAAAATAGATATAAAGGGCTATATATATTAATTTTTTATTCTTTTCATTTAATTATATGGAATCATACTGTACCAATGATGTAGGAAATATCTACTCAGTGTGACTAAGAGATAGGTATGATTTTGAAAAAATCTGAAAAAAGTAATATAATAGTGAATTTTATGAAACAAAAACTAGAAATATAAATCCATATCCAATAGTGGATTATTATTGTCTAAAACAGAGCTAAATACATTACATATTTCAAAAATATATATATGAGATTAAAAGTTGAATACAGATTCACCAACCAATATAATAGTATAGGGGAAACCACAACCTGCATAGATGTGTGAATTTTCACCAAAATCACCACTCTTGTTACTGCCAATAAAATTGGTAGAAACCTAAAATAATGGGAAAACTTTTATAATGAAAATTAATGTTCTCAATCCCAGTAAAATATTTATACAGAACTTTTAAATCCACTACACTTTAAACATAATAATTTAAATCTCTATTAGGATTATGTTTAGCGGAATTCATAAGGGACATTATTAGAAGGTCCCTTTATGATTATCCACCCAAATCATTGTAGTGGGATAACCAAAAAGAGAAATAAATTAATTTTGTGGAAAAAATATGATAGATCATCAAATAAAGAATGAATAAATTAGGACAATGACTAATCATTCAGAGGATAAATTAAGGATGTCAATTATATAAACATCTTCGACCTAAACAAATAGAACTTTCTTTATATAGATTTCACATCAATAAATAAGTACAATGTTGAGCCTTACAATTAAGAAAATAATAATAATGAGGCTAAATGAGAAGTAGTAATAATACCTAGGAAATTTCATTAGCATGTTAGTTAATGGAGAATCCATACATTTATAATAAAAAAACGAGACTATGATTTGAGGTCTCCACTAAATGTCCCACTCCCACAAACCTGATGGGAAAATGCTAATGAGAAAGGTAAATATGTGTCTATTTTTATATCCCATTCATAAACCTTATGGTGTTGATACTATTTTAGTTAAATAATGGTTCCATTATTTTGTTTCTAGGATAGGGAAAATCAAGAAAATTATTATTTAATTAGTCTTTTAAAACATTCCTTATGAGTGAAATTCCTTAACTAAATCTTATACATATATTGATGAAAATATTCCACATTAAAAAGAGACTATGTAACCCATGAATGTAGATTATATATATCCAACTAACTAGATACTACATTTTCCAACCTGTTTTATATAAGTATTTATTGACTACTATGTTTCCCTTTTTGGCCCATCACTAACCATATGATCAAGAAAAACAATTATAATAATCATAAAAAAGTTATCCAGTTAAAACCTCAACATGAGTAATGGACTCAGAAATATAATTAAAAGAATTCATTATAGATTAGATATAAGTTAATAATGGATAATTTTAAATAATTAATCCATAGATATATCCATAACTAAAAATTTCATTTTAATAACACGCTTATAATAAATGATCTGTAATTTTATTTTAAAAGTAAAACATAAAAATAAAAAATTATATTCACTATTATATTTTTAATTAGCACTAAGAAATACATAACAATATAGAGAACCATGATAATGTTGAACTCCAAAGGATTAGTTTCAATAAAGAATATCAAAAATATAATATGCATGGGTATTTTGAAGTAAATAGTAATAAATGAATTATACATGATATGAAGTCAAAAAGGACAATATGAATGACTATTGAAGTTAGTGAAATATATTTCTTAGTTTTTTACAATGTTTTTAAGGGTATGGATACCGTTGGATAATATAACTGAAATATTACTATTATAATAATAATATATCCATTATCATTAATAAATAAGTATTCAACAAAAACATGAAATATTACAGTACTATTATAATCAGTAATTTTAAATATTATATATTAATTAATTTATAAGAATATAATTATATACACATTCTTTAAAATAAAAATAATAATAATTTAAAATGAGTTTAATTTTTTATCACCAGACATATTATTTTGACAATTTCCATATGTTTTATTAAATAATTAATTATATCATATATAAAAAATTATTTTCAGGAATAGACTGCAAATTTAAAATAATTATTTCATGGTTTTCCAATAGTGATTTACTGATAATTTCCTAATGCATTTGGTTTTTCTAATGAGTGGTATAATACTGTATGTAAATTCCATACATGTCATGCAATTATTTTCTTATAAATAATGATGAAATATTTAATTTAAATAAATCCATTTCTTAAGATTTCTTAATTTATTAAAATAATAAATTTTAGAGTATTTAACATGGTTTCTGAACCTATAATGGGATATCAAAATCCTAATATTGAAATTAAGGTTTAAAAAAATATAGATGGTCAAAATGACTTTTATATAAACAAAGAAATATTAAAAAAGGTATTTGAATAATTCGATGAATATATTTCAATAACCATGGATTAAATGTTAAATAAAATTTCCTTTAATCAAGGTAAATCCAACGGTATATTATTTTCAAGAACCTTGATTCTTAAATCCTAAGTATAAATGTTAATAAAAAAATCTCCCACATTATCTATAAATAACAATATATCATCTCGTTTTTCATCAAGTAAAATTCATTAAGAATATTATATATATTTATTTCACACTCAAGAGTACATTCAAATTTTAATGATATAATAACATTATTAACAATTTTTAAGAAGCTACATTGTAGGGAAAGAGATCTTAATATCCTCCTTTTTTGTATTGAGACTCCCTGAAAATCATTAGTAAAAAAATAATATTTGATAGCATGTATAAGACACAACACACAACATATGAGGTTTTATAATAACTAGATTTTTTATAAGATATTTACTATTTAAAATATATTTTATATTTGTCTCCATGTGTGTGAATGTCTTGCTTCTTCTTTTGTGAAAATATCTGATACAGTTTTCAGCTATGTGAAGACTTAGTTTTCAGTTTTATGTACTCTTCATGGCTATTTTGATTGATTATTAGGAGTTGAACTTCATGAAAATCCTTTAAATGATGGTTTGAATCAATAACATGATACCTTATTATTATCATTATTCATTAGTGTTTTTCTATTAGTTCCACATAAATTGAAATCTTAATTGGAATGGATGAGGATCCCTTATACTTGTAAGGTTCTTGAATTGGATTCATGACATACTATTGACATGTAACAGGAGCTATAATTCCTGGATTTTAAAGAAATCATTTATTTTAACAATCAATGCTTCTCATTGTGCCTTCCTGCTATGTTGATATGTAATTACTTTGAAGAGATTACATGTTATGTATTTCAAAAAAATGAAAGACATAATTTCATGAAGGATTATTGTTAATCCATATATTTTTATCTATTTTTTGTTTTTTCTTCTATCTTCGTGAAACTGCATTCATTTTTTTGGGGTGTAGCATCATTACACATCAAGACTTCCTTGTAACTATTTACCTTCTAATAAAGTCTTCAGGGTCATGGTTTGGGAATCTAGCACTTTTATGCCAGTTTCTTAATATATATATATTCTATATTTTTCAAAGAACGTAACATTGATTTAGACTTTAATACATATTAGTGTGACTATCCTAAACGTCTTTCGTTGCACATAAGACAGACTTTTATCAAATAATAATATATTCATAAATATATAATGATATAAAAAATATTTAGTAAATTAGTAGTTAAAAATAGTAATAACTGTATTATCAAAATTTTTTTTAATTAAATTATAGAAATAATTATTTTTTATACATTAATTATAATTTAATATAAGTAGCAATTGAATATAAAGTGAATATTTTTATAGAAAACTATTTTTATACTCAAAAAATTGTTTTGTGCTAATGGATTAAATTATTTACAAAAAGCGAGTGACATTAATGTAATATATATATATGTATATATATTATATTCAATGAAATATTTTTAATATCCATCCATAGGGTTTGAAATACATAAGATAAGAACATACTATATTTTACACATAATAACCTATATTTTATAAGGGAAATTCTATCACCTTTTAATGGAGAAACCATATTAAATATGAATATTAAAACATTAATTTATTTAATATGTTAAAATAAATATACTATTTTAAATTCAAAAAATAGAATTAGTTTAGTTTGTATTTTGATATTTTTCTTAAAACCTTTCATTTTTATGGAATAGTTAAAAATATGGAATTTTTTTTAAAAATTATTTCTCATCTAATTTATTAATAAGGAAATAATATATTTTTAATTTTATTTATATTTTAATAATATAATAAATATATTTATTAAAAAAAATTAGGTCATTATAATCAATTTTATTTTGAAATTTAATATAAAACCAATGAAAATTTTCTTATTTTCTTACTTTAAAAACCAACATTTTTGTCTTGCCTGTGAGAATAAATTTAAATCAATTTACGGCAATTATATGATGGGAATTTGAACAAATGTATTTCAGATATTGAATTAGAATAATTTCTAATTTCTAATTAAACGAACTACATTTTTTACCATTGAAATTAGTTTAATTGGTTTCAATTAGTTACAATGATTAAGATTAAAATAATCATGTTAATGGACATAACCTTAACCTTAATCCCAAAAAAACGAGCTATTAAATTTTCCGTGACCTATTGGGTGGAAATATTTCGACCATATCCTCTATATTATCAAAATTGGACCATTATTGGATTCACGTGGAAATGAAAAACGTCCATGGAAATCCTTTGTCAAAATATTTCAAGAGTGCCACTCCTCCACCACTATAAAACGGAATCGTCTCATCCCACTTACCGACACCTTTCAATACAATTTGGATCAACCAATATATAACATAATAGCTCATAAAAATACCTAAAGCACTAATAGAAGAATTACCTAGGGAATAAATAAATCAAAATAATCCATTATGATCAAACCAAAGAGAGTTACTTGATTAAGAGGTAACATATACTATCAATCTCTCTAGTTTTATTTCCATTATCAAACCTATAAAAAGATATTATTCTATTCTTGAATAAAGAAAAATTATCCTATATATAATATGATGTTGTTATTCAATGGTTTTGACCTACACTTACACGAAATTTGATATAATGGGTGGCACACATATTGTTTCTGTGTACGGTAAACTATTGCCTCATGAAATGATGATTGTTCATTTATTCCTTTTCCACCCCTCATGGGGGCCATTATGATGGAAAAAATTTATATATAATATTTATGAAATTTATTTTTTATTTATACTTCTTAAATATATTTATTACACATACCATTAAAAAATTCCAATTTACATTATAATGATAACATCATTTGAGGAAGTGTGGACTACCGCCTTTTCGAAGTGATGTGATTCATTAACATTATACATGAAACATATAAAGGATGGTTTCCACTAAAAATATATTACATAAAAAAACTATATAATATATTCATGACATAAATAGATTTTAATATATATATATATATATCATTTTCATTATTACCATTTCACACACATAAAAAGTGATAATGTCATTTGTGGACATGTGGACTACCACTTCCTCAAAATGGTGTAATTCCTTTTACATCACAAGAATTATAAATATAAGTATATATGATTAAATTATATTTTATTTGTTAAATAAATTTCTTTCTAGAAAGATATATTGGTTCATACCTTTTTTCTATAATGATAATTGAAAAATGGGAACGATACTCATGTGTTTGTATAGCCTATCATCTTTAGGATCATAAAATCGATTACTTTTTCATAACAATATTTTATAATTTATTTTAAAAGATTAAATAATTTATAAATACGGTAATTATTTCATGATTATTATTCTATAGATGTTATATAAGGAACCCTCTGACCAAAGTTGGCATACGAATGTCGTTTTGGACACATAAGCAGAATTTTGTCAAAAATGTTGACATAAACGTAATTATTTAAGTAATTGTGTACAAAATTGTATGAAGTGAAATAAATTTAATGATAAACTAGAAATATTTTACCAAGAAAGTAGTAAATTAACATAAGTTTATTATAAATGATGTTAAAATAATTTCATCCAATAAGAAACTCAAGGTAAGGGATTTTAATATCACTTGTCACTTTTCTGAGATAAATGTCATGCTCACCACTTAATTTTATTGTGTTGTGTATATAATAAAATTGTTTATTTATTATGTCATGAATTCATTTATTTAAACATTATCTAAAACCTTCGTTTACTATTATTCTTTATGAGGTTTATGATCTATAATGTTTCAATGTGGTATGAGAATCTTTGGAATGATTAATGATAATTTCCCTCAACCATAAATTTAATGATATTTCAATGGTATATGGATTAGAAGAAATTATATGAAAATTGTCCAATAAAACCTTTAATTTTCTCTCCTTTTGTAATTCATGACCAGTTTTAAGTATTAGTACCATTTTACCACTCATTGGATCTCAAAAAGATCTATAATGATTTTTATTTCTAGAAAACATTACTTTGTATCTTTCTATAGTTGGAGAACCTTTTTTTTTCAAACAATGTTTGATTAATTTTTTTCAGTTTTTTTAAATTATTTGTTAACGATATTTTTACCCTATTTTTCTATTACAATTTTTTTCAAATGATGCTTTTTATATCTTTCCTGACAAGGCATTTTTCAGACCATTTTACTTTGAAAGAGGAATGTTCTTTTACCTTGTATGAAAAGTACAGTTTTACTCAAAATCATTTATTTGAAGCTTACATTGCATATATAATTAGTTAATTTTTAAGGAAAATGTTTTCTAACATGATTTCTAATGAAAAGGATTTTCCAATGGTTTTACAAAACTGAAGTGTATTTTCCTCCATAATGTTTTTTTAAATTAGTTTATAGTATTTATATTTATCATCAATAACAATCTTTTCTTTTACTCCATTTGGTTTTTTGTAATGATACAATACTTACATTTCTCTGGATGGTTTATTACTGAATTTTATAAGTATTTTATTCACATTTAGTTACTTTAATCAATTGTTATTCCCATTGAAATATTCATTCTCATATGATCATTGAATATTGAATTTCCTCTTATTATCCATTTTAATTACTATGGATATTATTATATCCTAAATCATATAAAATTTTACATATGGTGTCTACTTTAATAGTTTTTATATAATTTATGGAAATATTGATAATTACATATTATTTATTTAATATGGATATTGGATAAATAATGTTATTAATTTGGATTATTTGATATGAGGAATGATTTTGACTGGTAATGGAGGGTGGAGACCTGACATTATATAGCTCCTAAATGCATTTCTATGTTCTCATCATAAAAACAAGTTGTGAAAATTAAATATGATTCTATTCAATGTTTTAAATTTTCTTTTGAAATGTGTTTATGATATATGTTTTCATGTGACTTAGACATCGAATCCATTAAGAAAGAATTGTCCTCCAATGAATCCTAGTTATTATTCATCCATGAGATTTTGCATCAACATATCTACAAAAACTTTTCATTCTACTTTCATTAATTAAATGGCATGTGTTTTAATTTCTTACATTTCCATATTTATTTTTCCTCATTTAGTTATTTGAATGCAATGTCTTTCCATTTATTATTATTCCATATTGTTTAAGCACTTACAATCGGTTTATTCATCACAGGGTATGTGTTCTCAGTTATTTACCTTTCCATATTGACTATTCTCATTGATTCATTATTATTTCCACTATATTCTCCCTTCCTAGGCATTTGAGCTCACGCTAATTATTTTTCTTTCCCTAGAAATCTATGATGCGTAATATGAAACATATACAGGGATATACTAGATGGAATAAAGTAATCAATGAAGTTATTAATTAAGAATAAAGATATGTAATTATGATGGAATTAGTGTATTATTTTTTATTAATAGTATCATGTATTTATCTAGTTTACCAATGCTGCTATACAACTTAGTCCTTCAAGATATTATTTGTTATAATGATGGTAATGTAAATGATAACAGACACCAGTTCCAAGCTATCCGGGGTTTGGTTTCTATAGTTGGAATCCAAGTATGTTTTATTGAAACCTTATAAACTATATTTAGTAAAACATAAGTTAGATAAAATAACCCTAAGATAAAATTTAAGGATAGGTAAATAAGAACATCCTATAATTATGTTAAGGTAGAGATTATTTGGGTATCCTTATAAATAAATCCCAATATGGATACTATAAGTGGATGTGGTTCTGGAATTGATGTACATAGTATTAATAACTCTGATAAGGGGTTCTGAGCCTGACTTGGGGTATCCAGGTACATGAAAATGGGCCTTATTGTGCACCAGGATTGACACTCCCAAGGGATATGCTTAGGATACTTCATATTTTATTTACAAACCTCCATGAATGATTTTCACAATAAATAACCTAGGTAAAGACTATGGTATTTTATTTTGGAGATAAGGTGTCATGATTTTGAAATAAAACTAATGATATTATAGATAAACTCTTAGATAAGGAATGATCTATTTGAAAATTAGTATTTGTTGTTATTTGTATAAAAGTTTTATAGAAAACCATAGTTAAAAGGATATTTAGTGATTAACCTTATTTCAAGGATTTACGTCATTTTTATTTTTTCAATTATATTAATATTGATTTATAAAAGGAATATATGTATACTATGTGAAAACCAATAAAATTGGGTAAGGATGTAGGTATTTAACCCATGAATGAAGGACTATAAGGGTATCATGCCAACTAATGAACTATTCAAAGTCATGGTTAATTTTTCATTTTTGTTAAACAATTTGATAAATAAAATTTAATGATGAAGAAAGAGTATCACATTTTAGGATTATAGATTAATCTATAAACCATTTGGGTTTTTGAAAATAGTTAGAGAAAAAAATTTATATTTTTCACTCTTTTATATGCCTTACGATTCATTAAAGGGTTTTTTGTACTTTAGGTATAAAAAATCAATATAGGTAATTAATTTTTGGTAGTAAGGGAATGAATTAGATTTTGATTCAAGAACAACCAAAATTTAGTATTTATAATATGAAATTAAAACCTATTAATTAAGAATATTTCCTTTTAGTATTATGTAGTAAACGAATTACCCAAAAATAGGAAAATGAATTTGAAATGAAATTTTTTCCTAATAACTTAATTTCTATTGAACCGACTATCTTCTAAATCATCATAGATTTATGGATTTCTGACCCTAAAAATTATACTGATCACTAACTTGTTCATGATTGATGTCATCATTAACTCCCTATAAATATTTATAATTTTCCTCCTTGTCTGTATCTCCACTTTCTAAGGATGTTATCCTACTTAGAGACCTAGTTACATGGTAGTACTTGTGACCTTTGTAATTTACATTCTTTCGTTAATATAGGATTTCTTATGAACCCTTCTCAAGATTTCATATTTCCAACATAGGATGTATAAAACAATAAATCACAACAATTGAGTTTAAATTCTAAGGATGCAATTTAAATATAATGCTGAGAATGTGACGCCCCGAAAGTCTAAAGTAAGAACCTTGTTTTTGATAGTGTGTATGACCTGCGATATCAAGACCCAAACTTAATATAATATTTAGATATTTTATAATATATTCAATATATTATAGAGATTATTTATATTTCAATTCATGCAACACTAAGTTATCATGAGTTACCTGAAAATCGACCTTCCTGGGTAGATTGCATTACATGCATGAATGAGTTTTTTTTAAAGAATAATATATTAATAAAATATAATGAGATATAAACTATCCACTAAATTAATAGTTCTGAATTGTAATAAATAAGTTATTAATATTATTTATTAAAAAAATATATAATTAATTGATCGGTTACAAATTAATTATAAAAGGATATAAGAAGAAAGTGAATATTTTATTGAAAACTACTATTATGCTCCAAATGTTGTTTTACATTGATATATTATGTATATTATAATTAGTGAGTTAAATTTATAATATATATTATATATTGAATCAAATATTTTTTTTGTATACATCCATTAGGTTTTATATACACAAGAAAGGAACAAACTATTTTTTACACATAAAAACCTATATTTTTGTATCGCCTTTTAATGGGGTACCGATTTTAAATATTAATTTTTGTACATTAATTTATATAATATTTAAAAACAATATTCAAATTTAGTAGATAAACCTATTAATTACATTTTGGTTTTTTTTGGTATTTTTCTAATAAATTTAATTTTTTAATGAATAGTTAAGATACTAAATTTTAGATCAAAACACATATTTCATGTAATTTATTTATATAGTTATATTATATTTTTAAGTATTTAAAAGTTAAATTACATAATATTTTTATCAACTAAAACAATTTATTTTATTTTATTAAATTTCAATATAAAATTGATTATAAAAACATACAAAACTTTAAGACATTTTTAATTTAAAAACTCACATTATAGTCCCACCTGTAGTATTAAATATAAATCAATTTATACCACTTCTAGGATAGAAATTTGAAAAAAATGGATTCCATATTTTTAAACATAATATTTTCTAATTTCTAATATGACTTACAGTTTTTTTTTCTAAATTAGTAGTGAAATTGATTAAAATTAAGTAGAACAATTAAGGTTAAATTATGTTTATTAAGGGACAAAACATTAACCTTATGGAGAAAAATGACCTATAAACTTGTACAAGACACATTGGATGGAAATATTTACACCCTATACTGTATTGTTTATAAATTTTTCCATTATTGGATCCACATTAAATATGAAAAATGTCCATGGAATTCCATTGTCAAAATATTACAAGAGTACCACCTCTCCTCCACTATAAAAAGGCATCCTCTCCCCGCACATCCTACACCTCTCATTCCACTTTTTGATGACCAATATCTCCCCAAATATATCCTCAAAATACCTATTATAATAATATAATAAATTAATCTGGATGAAGTAAAATCAAATAATCTTTTTGTTACATACCAAAAGAAGTTACCCGATTAAGAGGTATAATCTTATCTCAAGATTTTTAGTCTTGTTTACATTATACAACCCATAAAACAATATTATTCTATAAATGTATAAAAAAATGTTAAATATAATATTATTTTATATTATACTAGTTTTATGTACCCTTACACCCAATTCCATATCATGGGTAACAACCATACTTTTTCTGTCTACAACGAACTGTAGCCTCACGAAATGATGATTGTTCACTTTTTCTATTACCACCACTAATGGTGGTCATCATTATGGAAAATATATTTATATATGATATATAAGATATTTAATATTTATTTATACTTGTTTAATCCTTTTATTACACATGACAATATTACTTTCAATTTTTCATTAACAGGATAACATCGTTTGAGGAAGTGTGGACTACTGCCACCTCGATGCAATGTGATTCATTCACACTATACATGGAACATAAAAAGAATGGTTTTAGTTTATCATAATTGGTATAAAAAACTATTTATTATATTAATTATTTAATTAATTTATATAAATATTCTATATGTATTGTTGGCGCCAAAAATGTGGCCTGAAAGGAAGGAATGAAAAAGACAGCCGGCGCGCTGCCTCGCGAAGCACAGCCGCGAAGAACAGCCGCGAAGCACAGCCACGAAGCCCCGCCGCGAAGCACCCCAACCATGGCGGCGTCGCGAAGCGCCAGAGGCGGTAATCCTCCGTGAACCCGTTTGACGTTCGCGAGCCGCCGCGAAGCCCCACAGGCGGGAATCCTCCGCGAACCCGTTTGACGTTCGCGAGCGCGCCGCGAAGCACCGGAGGCGGCGCGCGGGCCCTGCTTCACGGCGCCCCTTTCCTATAAATACTGGACTCCCACTGAGTCCAAAGGACGGACAATCCGACCTTTCGGCTTCTCCTCTCCCGAATCGCGAAGCACGCTTTTCCCCCGGGAATCATGAGCTCCGCGAGGTATTTCTACTTCGTGAGACGACTCTGCTTTGTCTCGTTTTGAGCCCCTCTTCCGAGAGGGATGTCCTTTGCGAAGCTCAAGGGCGTTCGCGAAGGAAGGGGATTCCCAAGGGAACTCGGGCAGCTGTGGAGCACTTGTGCTTCGCGAAACACCCAACCCATACGCGTGATCCCTATGCTAAGGCAGGACCGCTCCACTTCGCGAAGCACACTGCTTCGCAGGACCCTGCTTCGCGAGGCACCCATTCTTCGCGAGGTAGTGCTCCGCGAACACTGTTCCACTTCGCGAAGCACCTCCCACTCACACCAATGCCCCATGCTAAGGCCAAGGCACCCCACTTCGCAAAGCACACTCCTCTGCTTCGCGATTCCTCTTCCCGTGTGGCCCTCCAGGTTTGCACGATGTGATTTCAAAGTCCCATGGACAATATCACCCGTAGCGTTGCTTCACCTAATGCTTCTTCGCATGGGCAAACTAATGGCTATTGCTTCTTCGTATATCCACGCTAACGTGGACCCCTCGATGGTTCGTCCCATGACCCCCCTTTACCATGGCCTTACCGGCACCTTCCCTTCCCCAAGGACCAGAGGGTACCAGTTATGTAAGCCCTAGAGGTGTGGAGTGAACCCACCTCGTCTGAGCTGCAGGACGTTAAACTGACAAGCACCACGTCCTCAACACATGACGTTAAACTGTGACCCAACCTCGTCTCCCTCACGAAGGGTCCCCCCAGCTCGAACATTCTTTACACCACTCATCTCCACGGGAATGGAACTCTTCCGCACATGGAATGAGATCCTCCTTGTCGGAGTGGTGTATGTTCGCAGGGGAAGGGTCGCCTCAGAGCGTAAGCCCCTAACCTTTGGTACAGATGATTGAACCTGTGCATCTCGGTACTTCCCCACTACCAAGGTCGGTGGAGGACGTGATAGGGAACGAGGCATCTCCCTATGGGCCTCCATCATAGAGTAAGTCCCAACACCATGGGCCGCCCAACGCGTAAGCCCCTCTTCGCTTCTCACGGACGCACCCTTCGCGACGTGATCGTCAGGTCCCTGCAACCTCTTGTTTCTCACACCGAGCATGAATCACGTGGGCTTAGAGTGAGCACCGACCCTGACCGCCCCATCCGAACTACGAGGTCTTTGATCCATGTCAAGGAATGGTACGTAGGAAGCCTCAACGAGGTTCAAGCCCATCCGTCGCTCATTCACGTCGGGTCCCATTCCGGTCCAGTGGTAAGCCATTGAGACCCACCATCCGAACTACGAGGACTTTGATCCATGTCAAGGCATGGTACGTAGGAAGCCTCCATGAGGTTCAAGCCCAATCGTCGTTTATTCACGTCAGGGTTCACTATCGTCCCGCATGACGTTAAACTGTATCCTTCGAACTACGAGGTCTTTGATCCGTGTCAAGGCATGGTACGTAGGAAGCCTCCACGAGGTTCAAGCCCACCACCTAGTGGAGCAAGGTCTACTTTCACGTCGGTTCACCGACACACCCACCCGTCGTTTCTTCAAGTCGGGACCCATCTTCGCCCGGCATGACGTTAAACTCCAACCCCTTTTGAACTACGAGGTCTTTGTTCCATGTCAAGGCATGGTACGTAGGAAGACTTTATGAGGTTCAAGCCCACCACCCATTGGACCAAGGTCCACTTTCACGTCGGTTCACCGATAAACCCCTTTTGAACTACGAGGTCTTTGATCCATGTCAAGGCATGGTACGTAGGAAGCCTTTATGAGGTTCAAGCCCACCCATCACCCAATTCACGTCGTGTTCTATCTACGTCCAGCATGACGTTAAACTACACTCTGGTCCAGTGGTAAGCCATTGCGACCCAACCCCATTTGAACTACGCGGTCTTTGATCCATGTCAAGGCATGGTACGTAGGAAGCCTTTATGAGGTTCAAGCCCACCAATAGTGGACCAAGGTCTACTTTCACGTCGGTTCACCGACAAAGCCCCATTTGAACTACGAGGTCTTTGATCCATGTCAAGGCATGGTACGTAGGAATCCTCCCAGAGGTTCAAGCCCAACTCCCATCGGACCAAGGTCGATCTTCACATCGGTACGCTGACGACATTCATCGGGCCAAGGTCCTGCTTCACGTCGGTTTACCGGCACCATCCCGAACTACGCGGACTTTGATTCCCTGCCACGGGGATACATAGGAAGCCTCGTCAAGGCTCAAGCCCAACTTCACTGTCGCCCCCCTGCGATGGTTCCACTTCACTCTCCTTCTACTCCATTCACTGTCGCCCATGGGCTAGCCCCGGTGTCGATATCCCTTCAAGGAGGATCCCTCAATCCGATTTATCCCAGATAATGCTCTGGTTGGGTTGATCCGTCTCCGCTGGACGTTAAACTCGCGGCATACCCTGTGTTGAGCATGGGAAGCTAAGAAAAACCTCAGATATGTGTCTACGACATGTAATTCCCCGCGCCCGATGTGGGATGTCTCGGGCTTCCACGCCCTTGAGAAGCCTTGTGATCAAGGATAACAGACAGACATGCCAGGTACCCCAGCATCCATACATGCTACTGATGCCTCAACGTGACTACTCCCCTGACTGAAGGTTGCTGCCCTGATTGGACCCTTTGGAATGTCCCGACAGAAGCAGTGTAATTAACCGGTGTCCATGGAAACATGGCACTGGGAAGAGTTTCACGAACTACGTATTAAATCTATACGGGAGACCCGGACTAGGTGACGAGTTCTGAGGAGGAATCCACAGGAGGAAGAACCGACATCCCATCATCCCGTTTCGATCATGGAGCAGACGTCCCTGAATAAGGAGCGAATGCCGCCCACCTTTGGAAAGCGGGAATGTGGGGCAACAAAGCCGCGCGTCCTCCGCGGACGGATGCGCGCGACCCGGCGAAAGCGTCGGAAACAGAAATGGTGAACCCGATGTGAAATTCTTCTCCTTAATATGGAGATTAGTAGCGTTCGAGACACCAGTAGATTGATGTGTCACCGGATCCAGATATCCGGTGCCTGGTCCCGCCATGAAAATAGCGGGCCTGTCGTGGAACTCACCGGAAGTAGGGGTAGTAGAACGTGGGGCACTCCGCTCTGCAGCGTGTTGGCGTGGATCCTTCTCACAGACATGGATGATGGAAGAACGCTGGGGAACTAGCTGTCAATCCTTTTCCTCTCAGTACTGATGAGTTGATCCCTTCGCTTGCCAGGAACCAGGTTTCTATTTCGGAGATGCGGTCACCATCCGCTCCTCGCCCGCACAGGGGCAGGTTTAACACCACGACGACCACTCCACATGGCGCCACTACCGCCACGATGGCTGCCACGTCACGGAATACGGGACGCCCACGTCCCCTTTCCCCATCAGAGATCATCCAACGAAGGGTGATCAATAGCCTCGTGCGCAGGTATGAGGAAGAATGGGTCATCCCAACCCAGGATATGGCCCGCCTGGACCTGGAGGCCTCCAGGCCCCGCCATCAACGCCACCCTAACAGGCCGCGTAGGGAGCCCCTGCTCCCCACCCCGACATTCAACCGTTTCGGGAGCCTATCCACAGAACGCCTTGACGACTCTTCGCCTTACGCTGAAGAGGCAGGCGCTGTCCGGCTCAGTCCGCTCAGGGCCCCGACCCGGGGCCCCCAGGCGAGAGCTCCCGTCCGGCCGCGTTAGCGCTGCCGTCTGGCCCCGCAGGAAGAGCAGGCAGACTACGTCCCTGCACCACCTGCACCGGCTCGCCTGACCCGACGTCAGCGCCGGGCCTGGGCTGAGGACGCTCGCTCAGGCGCATCCACGTCGACAGCTACAGTGGCCCGAGCCACCGCCGACGCGCATTATGAAGCCCCCGCGTACATTGAGCAGGGGAACCCCTTCTCCCAACCAAGATTGAGACCCCAACCGCCCCATGGGCAGGCTGGGTTGACTCTCCGGGTTGCAGGCCCCAGTGGTGATCGCCGCGAGCTAGCCCGCAGTGATGCCACCCCGTACGGAGGTCCTCCCCGTACCACTACTCCACAGAGCGTGGGCTTTCCCCACTCCGAGGTTCGTCATGGAGGCATGCCTCGTGCTGCCCCCATCCTGCAGGAAGACCTGCCCCGCGGCAGTGGCGCTCAGCGCAGAAACATTTCCCGCGCCCGCTATACAGGGTATGAAGTTCATCCTGCTGAAGGCACCGTCCATCCGGTCCTCCTCCAACGTGGGGGGCCTCCCTACGTCCTCTCTGCAACCGGCGAAGGTCCTCCTCGCCCCAGCAACTCGAGGAGTGAAGGTCCTCCTCGCTCCACTCGCATCGACCATGGAGGTCTTCCCCATGCTCCTGCCAGTTCCAACAGAGGCCCCGCCCACATGGGTACTATTTGTGGAGGTCCTCCCCATGTACCCTATGACATTTTCCCTGGTGCCCCTCGCACCCCGGCTGTCTCGAGTGGGGGCCCTCTCCGCCACGGTGCCAGCACCGCCCCAAGGCTGCCTGATAGGGGTCAACCCTGTCCCGAAGAGCCACCCAGGGGCAGAAGATCGGGTCGTCACCACCACAAGAAGAATCCTGGGAAGGCCCAGGTGGAGATCAAACCTGCCCGCTTCTCCGATTCGGAAGAGGAATGCGATTCAGCGATGGAACCTTCTCCCAGCTCCTCCGTATCACGGACTGGGGCAGGAACCAGACGCATCGGCCTCGTTCTCCCAGAATTTGAGGCCCACCGGATTCCCGTCTCTCTCCGCAGGTACATTCAGGAGGAAGAAATCCTGGGAATTCCGCAGGTCTCGGCCACGCAATCATCGCCCCTGTCACCAGAAGAGCCCTCTACCTATACCAGGGATCACGTAGAGTTATTTTTGTGGCCCATGATGGTAGAGCGACGTCACGACCCGTCGCCGGTAGCCGCGGCTCCTGTTCCGGAAGCTGTGATTATCAGCCCGTCGTATCGTGACATCGTGGCCAGGTCACCTCACTCTTCGGAGGATGGCCCAGAATTCGGCGGCCAGTCAGCTTGTTTGCCGTATTCTCCACCGTCGAGCTTATTATCCCAAAGGTCCGCCTCGGTACCCATTCTGGTTCCTCAGCCGCCCCCAGTTGACGAGTGGGGCAACACAGGGCCAGACCCTGAGTCTGAGCCTAGGAGATTCTGGAGTATCCTTGCAGCGGATTACTTCCCGGAGAAGTTCTGGCCGACGGCGGCACTGAATTTCCGCGTACCAGAGTCTCTTACCCCTGAAGACGTGGGGTGCCTTTGCCGAACCCTGTGGGCGACACACTTCCACCTCCGTTTTGAACGGGAGGTGTACCCCAGAAGTCGTGAGCACTTCGAAGAAATTGGCGAGCAATGCCACCTGATCGATGCAGCCACACTTCTTGCAGCCCAGCACCCTGAGTCGCTAGGCCACCAGAGAGCCCTTCAACGAAAATGCGTTCAGAGTCTTAAATCACTCCGCAGAATCGTCCGGGAAGCCACCCCCCATGTGCATGTCCGTGGTTGGGGACGCTATGCCGCTCTCCTCTTCGACCCTATCCGACGACAGCCCGATTCGCTATGCGACATTGAGGATATTCCCTCAAGAGGGGTCACAGTCCACATGGCCGACGTTGTGGATAAGGAAGATGAGCTTGAGTTCCTTGATGGAGACTTACCATCCGAGGGCGTACCACCGCTTCTCGACCCGTCAGGGAGAGTTACCCATCATCAGAGGAACCTGCTAGGTCTCCCCATACCCACCGAGTCGCTGGCACTCGGTCGAAGCACTAGCAAGGGTAAGGAGCACGTCGGAATAGTCAAGCACTCCGACCCGTCCGCCTCTGTGCAGAAAACGGACGAAGATCCTGAGAAGGCCACGTTGCGTCAGCATCTTGCTGAGCAGAAGAGGCTGGTTGACAAACTCTTGGCTGAACGCGCCGTAGAGCGACGACCCAACTATGGTAATCCCAGGCCGGGGCAGCAGGGGCAGGAACAACTTCCCCCCGGCGAGATGCCTCCGGGCAACCCTGATCATGCTACTTCCGCGGACAGGGTGGAAGCCGGAACATACGGCAAGAGGGCGCGATACGTCTCGCCAAACCCCCCTGAGCGATGGGGCAATCTGAAGAATCCAACCCGGGTTCCCCCAGTCGCCCAGCAGGTCGTCCAGCCAGTCGACCCGCGAGCAGCCAAAGCCGTCTACCGTGTTGAAGAACCTTGAAATGCGCTTGTGGTTAGGGATCCCCGTCAAGACAGGGACCCCCACCCGGAGGACCTTATTGCAGCACTCACAGCCCGCCTCGAGGCGTTGGAAACACGGCAGGTGGTGGTCCCACCGGATGGCAAGCCTTATCCCGCGTGGGTGGATGATATGCCCGCGCCTCAGGGTTTTGGGAACCCCACTTTCTTGCCTTTTAACGGGATAGGGGACCCACCCCAGCACTTGGATCATCTCTCTTCCAGGTGTGGCCCCATGCTGGGGACCCCTGCTCAGTAAGAAGCCGCCAAGCTCGGATGTTTCGTACAGACATTGGAAGGTCCGGCATTCGTCTGGTACAGCCAGCTCCCTATCGGATCGGTGACCGGTTTGGAGGATCTTCGCCAGCAGTTCTTATACCAGTTCAGCTCCACCACGCAAAAGACCAGCATTGCGGACCTCTTCAAGTTCAAACAGAGGCCTGATGAGCGGATTGCAGACTTCATCGCCCGGTGGAAAGGACTTACGTATTCCCTCAATATGCCACTGACTCAGGAGAAATTACTGACGATGTGTGTGGGGAACGTTAAGACAGAGCTGGTACCCTCCTTGATTACCCAGAACTATCCTGGAGGGTTCAGAGATTTCTCGGATAAGGCCCAGCGCCTCGAGGAGGCCCTGCAACAGGCTAGTCAGGCACGTTTGCTGCCCCCTATGATCCCAGCCAGGAGGGCCGTCAGGGCTGAACCCGCCGCAATGGCTCAAATAGAAGCCCCGAGGCGGCTGGAATTGGTGCCGGCGACACCACCCCCGCAACCCCGCATAGGTCCTCCACCTCAAGCACATGATCCTTCTCAGCAGCGACCGCCTCAGAACCGACAGGTTCCCCCACGCAATGCACCACTGCCACCTAGGCGAGACAACCAGGCGCCGCCTCCTCAGCAGGCCCCTCCGGTCCCTCGACAGGACCAGGCCCCCAGGGCCCCCTATCCGGAAAGAAGGTACCAGACCTATTCGTTCAACGAAAATCAGGTCCCTGGCTACTTCCGAAGTGCTCTAGAGCAAGGGATTGTGCGTTTGCCTGAATGCAGAAGGCCGGCAGAGGCACATCTCACCGATCACCCCAACTACTGCGCTTATCATCGGATACTGGGGAACACCCTCAAGCAATGATATGTGTTTAAAGACTGGCTTCAGGACCAGGTCAACAACAACATAGTCAAGTTGGGCCCAGCGCCAGCGCAAGTGGCAGGCGTCTTTGCGGGATCAGAAATCGGCAGCGACGACGAAGGTGAGTGGCAGCAGGTCCCTAGCCGACGGTCCCAGAAATACGATAACTGGATGGCTTGAAAAACCGTCGTCCGTGCCCAGGGTATCATCCGGGCACGCCTGAAGCAGTCGGAACCTTCAGAAGAAGTATCCGGTGCCTCAGCATCGTCTTCAAAGTCGACCTCTTCCCAAAAGGGCAAGCAGCGGCGACGCAAGAAGAAGCAACGTGCACCGCCAGTGCCGTCGTCATCCCACACTCTCGGCGACTTTATGCCTCCCGAAATGGGAATTCCTCCCAGAATCTGCCCAGCGGTGGATGACTCTTCGAGCGACAGTCAAGGGTACGCTTCGGTTAACACCGTGGAGCTGGTAAAGCCCTATACGACCCCCGACGAGGGGGAACCCCAGGCAGACCTCCCCAACGTTCCCCGCCGACGTCAACGTCGGCGGAATCGCAATCGCGCCGGTCATCGAGGTACATCAACGGGCACTTGTGACCAAGTCGTGCACACTACCAAGACCAGGAAGCAGGCTCAGGGAAGATCTCAGCACGCGCAGACCCATCCAGCACCCTCGGCTCTACCTCCACCGCCGTTCGTGCTGCTGGATCGGGGAGAGCCGCCTCGTTCGTATCACAGCCAGTCTTGCCCGACGACAGGCCAACCTCCGCTGTCCGATATTAGTCCGGCGACTACTCTTCAGGCTTCTACTGGTAGACAGCAAGATGTACCCAGTACTAGTTACTCGCCGGTTCAGCCAGCTGGACCCGCTGTGCATCCAAATGCCGAACGACCTCCTGTAAGCAGAGGTTCGCGTTTGGCACGAAAGTACGATGTTCTGAAGCATCTGGCCGGCATTCCGGAGAGGCTTTCCATCCTCGAGGCCCTTCACCTGTCATCTGAAATGCGCGAGGCACTTGCCGAGGCCCTAAGGAGCCCCCTCCAGTTCGAGACGGAAGTAGCAGCTGCGGAATCCCTCCATACCGAGACGATTGAAAACGCCGAATGTCAGGCGGTTATCTCGTTCTCCGACGAAGATGAGGACCCCCCTATACAGGGACACATTCGCCCACTGTATATCACTGGCCACTTCAACGGTGTGGATGTCCTCCGATGCCTCGTTGACACGGGTTCTGGAATCAACTTAATTCCGACCCGGACGCTGCGAAAGCTGGGTCTGTCCGAAGGTGATTTAACTCCCTCTGACCTCAGGATCCAGGGGTACGACAGGATAGAGCAAACCCCAGTCGGCAAGATCCGCCTGAAGACTCAGTTTAGTGGATTAATTGCCAGTACCGAGTTCATGGTTGTTTCTCAGGACACCGCCTACAACGCATTGATGGGTAGGCCATGGCTCCATCTGCATGCAGCCGTCCCCTCGTCGTATCACCAGTGCCTTAAGTACTCGCTCAACGGTCGAGTAGGCATGCTCCAAGGAGACGCGTCCCCTTTCGCTTCCTGTGAGGCCCGCTATCTGGATGCGGGTTATTACAAAAGTAAGGACAAGCAAATTCTGGTAAGTGAGGATGAGCCTGCCCCGATCACAAGTGATCCCTGGGCAAGCATGGACTACGCCTACATCCTCCCGATCTACCGGTTGGAGGCCACGACCCCCGACATGGGACAATGTTTCGTTGTTTCGGGTACGCAAGGAAGTTGTGTTCCCGTGTCCAAGCGATGGCGGAAAATCACCTCGTACTCCTACATCAACCAGGCTCGGGTCATCCCGGAACCTCCTACCCCTGTACGGTACCGGGACGTCAGGCTGATGACAACGGCGGTGCGCCATACGTGTCTCTTTCGTCGGGCTGGAATTAACCGACTCAGGATGATGCATCACCACTGCTTTGATATCATCAAACGTGGACCCTTAGGCCGAAGTCCAGATGGGATAGGATCAAATGCATTCATTGCTATGGTCTCAACGACAAGTGAGTCTCCTGATGTGATGACCGCTGCTGCCCAAGCCGGCACCAGCTACCCCTCGGGTTTTGAGAGCCCAGAAGTATCTTCCGTCGCGGGAAGTCACCCCACGGTTGGGGAGGAAGACTTGGAGGATGCTCCCCCAGCCTTTGAAGAAGGCGTCTCTACCACGGTTGATGAAATGGTACAGGTGAACCTTGGTAGCGAGGAAGATCCAAGACCCACATTGATCAGTGGGGCCATGTCCCTTGAGGAGCGGCAGCAGTATGTAGACTTCCTCAAACAGCACTGCGATGTGTTTGCCTGGAGTTACGATGAGATGCCAGGGCTGGATCCCCAAGTGGCCGTCCACCGTCTAGGCCTCCCAGAAAAACATTGTGGGTTCAAGCATCCCCCCAGGAAGATGCACCCTTCCCATGGCGCTATGGTTGAGGCCGAAGTTGATAATCTAATCAAAGCCAACTTCGTCAAGGAGGTCCAGTACCCCAAGTGGCTTGCCAACATTGTGCCAGTCAGGAAGAAGAATGGGCAGATCAGAGTCTGTATCGACTTCCGCGATCTTAATCGCCACTGCCCAAAGGATGACTTTCCACTCCCGGTGACGGAGCTTTTGATTGACGCCACGGCCGGATTCCAAGCCCTCTCTTTCATGGATGGGTATTCCGGGTATAACCAGATCCGGATGGCCCCCGAAGATGAGGAGTCCACTGCCTTCAGGGCTCCCCAGGGTATCTTTTGCTACCAGGTAATGCCATTCGGTTTGAAGAATGCAGGTGCCACTTATCAGAGGGCCATGCATTGCATATTCAAACCGATCCTCGGGACATTGATGGAATAATACGTGGATGACCTTGTAGTCAAATCATGCCAGCGCTAGGACCATCTCAAAGACCATGAGAAAGTGTTCGGTTTCCTCCGTTCCCATCACCTGAAGATGAACCCGCTGAAGTGTGCCTTCGGAGTCACCTCCGGGAAGTTTCTAGGCTTTGTTGTCAGATACCGAGGTATCGAGATCGACCCGGAGAAGATCAAGGCCATCAGCCAAATGCCTCCCCCGAGAAACATTCGGGAGCTACGAGGCCTTCAAGGCCACTTAGCCTATATACGCCGATTCATTGTGAATTTGGCTGGCAAGTGTAAGCCCTTTTCCCGGCTCATGAACAAAGACGCTGCCTACGAATGGGATGAGGAATATCGGGCCGCCTTCGAGGAAATCAAGCAGTATCTGCTCCAACCTCCGGTCTTGATGCCACCCGTCTCCGGAAAGCCGCTGGTCCTTTACGTGACCGCCCTGGAGAGATCCCTCGGTGCGCTGCTCGCCCAGAAGAATAATGAGGGCACTGAGAACAGTCTCTACTATCTCAGTCGCATGCTTCTCGATACGGAGGTCAGATACTCCCCTATCGAAAAGAGCTGCCTTGCGCTCGTCTTCGCTGTGAAGAAGTTGCGGCACTACCTGCAACACCATGAGGTACAATTGATCTCTCGGGTAGATCCGCTGAAGTACATCCTGAACCGCCCCATGCAGACTGGCTGACTAGCACAGTGGGCGGTGATTCTCCAGCAGTTTGATATCAAGTTTATACCTCAGAAGGCCATTAAGGGACAAGCATTGGCAGACTTTTTAGCTGCCCATCCAACCTCCGCGGATCAATCCCTGGACCTGTATTTCCCCGACGAGACGATCCTCTCAGTCGATCATGCTGTCCCGTGTTGGCAAATGCATTTCGACGGTGCCTCCCGGAGCCCCACCGGTAGAAGGATCAATGACCCCAAGCTCAACAGAGTGGGTCTGGGTATTGTTTTTATTACCCCGGTGCAAGCCGTCCTGCCGTACTCATTCCTGTTGTCAGAAGGTTGTACAAACAACGAGGTAGAGTACCAGGCTCTCATCACCGGCCTCGAGTTGGCCCTTGAGATCCATGTTCCCCATCTACATGTGAAGGGAGATTCTGAGCTGGTAATCAGACAGGTTAATGGCGACTACGTCGTCAGGAAGCCAGATCTTGCACCGTTGCTGGAGTACACCCTCCTCCTAATGGCCCAGTTCTCTCCTTGGCCAGAGGTTACCCATGTCCCACGATCGCAGAACGGCCAAGCGGACGCCCTGGCTGGCTTAGCCGCGTCGCTCGCAGAACCCGAGCAAGATGATTTGGTCATACACATGGCCCACCGGAGAGTCATTACTCCCGTCACCCAAGAGGACCGTGATAGCCTGCGGGTAAGTCATCTCACCGCCGGACCCTCCATATCGGGAGTCCCGAGTTCGTCAGACGCAGTGGTTGAAACCACCCCCGACTGGAGAGCACCGTTTGTCGAGTATCTCCAAAATGGTCAGCTCCCGGACGACCGGGCCGAATGCGAGCGAATCCGACGCCGCGCGCTGCAATTTACCCTCCAGAGCGGCCCCAGTCATGAGCAGATCCTCTATAAACGGAGTTTCGATGGTGTCCTCCTCCGTTGCATCCAAGGAGTAGAGATACCTCAAGTTATGCAAGAGGTTCACGCCGGTTCCTGTGGCGCCCATCAAGCTGGGCCGAAGCTGTCCCAGCAAATCCGGAGGTTAGGGTACTTCTGGCCCTCCATGATCCACGATTGTATTGGATACGCCAAGAGATGCCACGCGTGCCAACTACACGCCAACTTCTTGCATCGGCTGCCAGAACCCCTCCACCCCACCATGTACTCTTGGCCATTTGCGGTATGGGGACTTGATGTAGTGGGACCATATCTGCCGGCCACAGCCCACCAGTGCAGGTTCATCCTGACTGCTACAGATTTCTTCTCCAAGTGGGCAGAAGCAGTTCCGCTCAAAGAGGTCAAGACCCGTTCCATCGTTGACTTTGTGAGCTCCAACATTATCCACCGGTTTGGAGTCCCTCACGCTGTCCTCACCGATAACGACACCAACTTCCGAGCAGCTGAATTGATGAAATTGTACGCTAAGTATGACATCCAGTCGAACCATACCTCCCGCTACCACGCGCAGGCGAATGGACAGATCGAGGCGTTCAACAAGACCCTCTCTAACATTCTGCAGAAGATGGTTGGTCAGAACAAGAAGAGTTGGCCGGACAAGCTCCCCAATGCCCTCTGGGCTTACCGGACGACGAATCGCAACTCTACCCAGGTGACCCCATATTCCCTGGTGTATGGAGCTGAGGCCGTCCTACCCATTGAGATCCAACTGCCGTCGCTGCGCACTACAGTTTATGATCACCAGACATCAGATGAGATAGCCGAGATCCGTCTAGCTGAATTGGAAGCACTAGACGAGAACCGGCTTCGTGCCCTGCACAATCTGGAAAGGCATCAGGACAAGATAGCGAGAGCCTTTGACAAGAAGGTTCGTCTCCGCTCTTTTCTACAGGGTGACCTGGTATTGGCCCTTCGAGCACCAATGATTCCCGGTAGGAAACCGCCCAAGTTAGAACCCAAATGGGAAGGTCCTTAAATCATCCATAAGGTTTACCCCAATGGAGCATACTCTTTGGTGACCACGGATGGAGAGCGTATAACCCCTCCTACCAATGCCAAATTCCTCAAGCGATACTTTGCCTAGGGAAAAAGTGGTCCTGCACGACCCTAAACTGTGAGAGGGTCCTGCACGACTCTAAACTGCAAGAGGGTCCTGCACGACCCTAAACTGCGAGAAGGTCCAGCACGGCCCTAAACTACGAAAGGTCCCGCACGACCCTAAAATTGTGTCCCTGTCCTTACTGCAAGACGTTAAAACTGCAAGCCAGTCAGGCCTTCTTGATTGATACCTGACTTTAGGCCCCCTGGCCTTCTCGGACCTCTCCACCCAATCTCTTACCAGGGGCGTACGGTGCAGTGTAGGACTACGTCCTCATTCACGTCGGGATCATGTACCATGTCGTATGCCCCCCCTCTACGAGGCTCGGCCTCAGGCCCCTTGGCCTCCTCGGGCCCCCGGCCCCGTCCTTACTGCTTGACGTTAAACTGCAAGCCAGTCAGGCCCCTTGGCCTCCTCGGGCCCCCGGCCCCGTCCTTACTGCAAGACGTTAAACTGCAAGCCAGTCAGGCCCCTTGGCCTCCTCGGGCCCCCGACCCTGTCCTTACTGCAAGACGTTAAACTTCAAGCCAGTCAGGCCCCTTGGCCTCCTCGGGCCCCCGGCCCCGTCCTTACTGCAAGACGTTAAACTGCAAGCCAGTCAGGACCCTTGGCCTCCTCGGGCCCCCAGCCCCGTCCTTACTGCAAGACGTTAAACTGCAAGCCAGTCAGGTCTCCTTGACCGCGGTTTGTCCCCTAGGCCCCCCCTTCTTTTTTCTTCCCGACTTACCCTCTTGCAGGGTTGTACGGTATAGTGTAGGACTACGTCCTCATTCATGTCGGATTACTTGTCGTACCGTACATATCCCCAAATGAGGTGCTTCCCCTCGTCCTGCATGACGTTAAACTGCACTTCAAGAACTACGTATGGCTTGATTCTCGTACTTATGAGATACGTAGGAACGCCCAGACATTTCGTCCGTTGGCCCAGCCCAAAAGCCAAAATCTTCCCCTTGGGTCAATACATGGCCGGGTGCACACTTTTTCCCCGACCCACGTCGAGCAAGCCTCGACCCGGCTGCACATTCCCCCTGGAGGTGTTTGCCCCTTTCGTGGATGGATGCAACTAAGCTTCACCCACTCCTTGACTGGGATTCTGTCACCTTTCACACCCGGAGGGACCCCCGGTAACGGCCTGGATACAATGCCCAAGGGCTCTCCTACCGATACGGGCCGACGCCCCCCGAGTGTTTTCAAGCAACAAATCGATACAAGTCCCGCGTTACGAATTTGGTCGGCGGTCAACGCTCATTTGTTGCCTCCATGTGGGTCACCATAGTAACTCTGTGTTTAGAATATGGTCAACAGTGTCCTGGATTTTCGGGTCCATCCCGAGATGTCCCAGGCATCAAGAACAGTGATTCATTCTGCCCCATCCCGAGGCGACGAACTTCCCCTAGGTGGTGCTAGCGATCGGGCCCACGGCCCCGATTCCTTATAGGAGTGTACGGTGTGGTGTAGGACTACGTCCTCATTCACGTCGGGATCATGTACCATGCCGTACGACCCCCCTTGCGGGGCCCATCCTCAGGCCCCTTGGCCTTTTCGGGTCCCCGACCCTCGTCCTCATGTAAGACGTTAAACTACAAACCAGTCAGGCCTTCCTGACTGATGCCTGATCTTAGGCCCCCTGGGCCTTCTCCCCAATTTCTCACCTGGAATGTACGGTGTGGTGTAGGACTATGTCCTCATTCATGTCGGGATCATGTACCATGTCGTACGACTCCCCTTACGAGGCCCAGCCTCAGGCCCCTTGGCCTTCTCGGGTCCCCGACCCTCGTCCTCATGTAAGACGTTAAACTACAAACCAGTCAGGCCTCCCTGACTGATGCCTGACCTTAGGCCTCTTGGCCTTTCCGGGCCACGGCCCAGGTCCCCTCTTACCCAGGGTGTATGGTGTGGTGTAGGACTACGTCCTCATTCACGTCGGCTTCTTCGCCATACCGCACACCTCCCTTGTTTCGAAGTATATTACTCCCCTCCTCGTCCTGCATGACGTTAAACTGCACTTCAAGAACTATGTGTGGCTTGATTCCCATCCTAATGGGATACGTAGGACCACCTGGATGTCCAAGAATCGGGTCCAGCCCCATCTCTCGGGAATCCTCATCCCATCTTGGCCCCTTGGCCCATCCTTCCTCCATGAGGGGATCATATGGTGCGGTGTGGGATTATGTCCTCATTCAAGACGGTCTCGTGATGACCACGCCATGCTCCCACCCCCTACTGAGTTGTTTCGTCGATCCCTCTTTTTCGGCGGTTTACCAATGTGCTTAAGAGTACTCTGGTTTATTACCTGGAATGCCAAGCTTTACTCGGACACGTCCGCACTCACTTTCCAGGCTTTGCGTATCCTCGCATCAGGGCTTTCATCATCTTTCACACCCGGAGGGACCCCCAAGAACAGCCTGGATACTACGCCAAGGGGCTCTCCTACCGATACGGGCCAACGCCCCCCAGGGTTTCGGACAACAAATCGATAAAATCCCGTGTTGCGAATATGGTCAGCGGTCGATGCTCGTTTGTTGTTCCCACCTCAGGCTAACGCGATACAGGCGCTGTGTTTCCATCATGGTTAACCATTTCCCTCTATCGCCACGTCAACCCATTATGCCCAAATGCCGGGTACACAATTCACACCCTTCATCACTTCATCATGTCCAAGTAGAGTCTCCGGACTCTTGGTACTTTTCCCCCGTGCACATCTGCGCGTTGGAGGAACAAGCTACGTCAAAAGTGTCTTTCGGAACTCTCTGCTGACTCCCCTTTGATGGACGCCCCAAGTATTGCAATGGGGATACCCCCCTTGTTTCCCACACCGAGTTTATCTCACGCGGGCATAGGGATTGGGTTAACATCTGTGCTTACTCGGGAGTTGTCACCATCCACGGTCCGTGCTCTAACACCATAAACTAAGACTCTCATCTGGAACTACGTTCAAGACCCCTTGTCTTCGGACCCAGCTTGAGTTCAGAAAATTTACCTCTCTAATCCTGCCTTCAGGACCCTGATCACTGGGCTGCGTGGCGCAGTGTAGGACTACGTCCTCATTCACGTCGGGTTTGCAACAACTGCACCATGCACGCCCCATTCTGAGGTTCAGTCCTCCTATTCCCTGTCCTGCATGACGTTAAAAGGCACCCTTCAGAACTACGTGTGGCTTGATTCCCATCCTAATGGGATACGTAGGACCACCTGGATGTTTAAGATTCGGGTCCAGCCCCACCTCCTGGTGATCTCCTGATCTCCCAGTCACCTAGGCCACTTAGTTTATCCCTCTCCAGAAGGGGGATGTGTAGGAATGATACAAGGTTTTGGGCACCATTCCCCCTTCCCCCGGGGACCTGCCATCTCTCAGTCACCCTCAAAGTTGAGTCCCTTGACTCCTTGCAGTGGTTCACCCATGTATTAAGAGCACTCTAGTCTAGGACCAAGAGTGTTAGATTCAACTTGATCGAGTTCCTTCCACTTGTCAAGCTTCGTGTTCCCCTCTATTCGGACTTCCATCATCTTTCACATCCGGAGGGACCCCTAAGAACGGCCTGGATACTACGCCTAATGGATCTCCTACCGATACGGGCCAACGCCCCCCAGGGTTTCGGACGACAAATCGATAAAATCCCGCGTTGCGAATATGGTCAGCGGTCGATGCTCGTTTGTTAGTCCTCATTTCAGGCTAACGAGACAGGATGCTGTGTTGAAAACATGGTCAGCAGTAATCCTCTGTCGTCACGCCAGCCCCTTCAGTCCTTGAATGTTAGTTGCATGATTCACATCATTTTCCACCCCATCATGTCCAGGTGGAATCTCAACACTTTTGGAGCTATCCCTCAGTGCACCTTTTCATGCTAGGGGGACAAAGCTGCAATCTGGCGCCCTTTGGGGATCCCATGGTCCGAGCTCTAAGACCATAAACTAAGACCCATTCAGGACTACGTTAAAATTCCCATCCTCATGGGATACGTTGGACCACCCAGACGCCCTGTCTCCGGGTACAACCCATTCAGGAAGCCAGTCTCTCTCCCTGTTTCACCTCTGTGTAGGCCCCTCGGCCTAAGGTTTTCCTCTCCGGATGGCGTACAATCTAATGTGGGATCATGTCTCCGTCAATTGTGTTTTATAACACTGCGCACATTTCCCGCCTAGAATCGTCTCTGCTACGTCTGCACTGCATGACGATAAAATGCATGCTTGGTCCTATCATACGACCCTAAACTGTGACATTATCGTCCTGGCCGCACGATGAAAAACGTCACAGCATTGTGGTGACTTCGCTGTAGAGGACATCACGTTGGGTATTTGTCACGTGCCATGCCATTTGTCAACGCCCATCACGGCTTGATTCTTGTGGCTACATCACGACCTACTGTTCTAGGCCTGTCGCTTCACAAAAAAAAAACCATTCACCTTAAAGAACAAACAAGATACATCAAATTCTGCTTCTTTTAGTGCAAGGGTCACGTCCGCACTCCCCTTTTCCCCTGGCACTGGTATCCTACCATGTCACTTCCAGAACTACGTATGGCTTGATTCTCATCCTTATGAGATACGTAGGAGCGCCCGGGTACTTCCCCGCGGGCCCAGCCTTACCCTGGTGTTCGGTCCCTCGACTCGAGCATTTCCCCAGAGAACGCATGGTAAGTAGGACTATGTCCTCATTCACGTCAGATTTTGATGTCATGCGTCCCCTGATCCCTTTTCCCATCCATGGTTCGAATCCTATGACCCTAAACTAATATCACCCCAAGGGAAAGGAATCTGCTCCCTCTCTCTAATACGTTTCGTTGCCGTATTCAGATCTGTTTTGACAAAGAGCCCGAAGCGTGGGATTTTCACAGGAACATTCCCCTCATCCCATGACCAAGCTTCATGAGCTCGCTATTTGGATCCTCATCCTCTTCCACATCCAAAATTACCCTCAAACGATGTGGATACTAAGCTTAAGGGCTCTCCATGAATGCTGGACCTAAGGGCCCTTCAATCATTTCGGGCCAACGTCCCTACGAATATCTGACAACATTTGTGACATGGTCCCGTGTTTCGAACATGGTCAACGGTCAACCATCATTTATTGTCCCCATTTTAGGCTAACGCGACAGGATGCTGTGTTGCGAACCTGGTCAGCAGTAATCCTCCATCGTCACGCCACCATCATTGTGATCTGAATCTCGAGCACCATGATTCACACATTTCCACTTCCTCATGTTCAAGTGGAATTCCGTCATACTCAGCTCTTTCTCTTTGCGCATCTAGGTGCGCTAAATGATCGTGTTAGTGTCATTGGGTCGGTAGTCACCGAGTGTCCCTTTGTCCTAGCCTGCCCCCTTTGTGTCGGGAAATTCCCACCACTGCTGCTTGTTTCCCACACCGAGTACGACTCACGTGGGCTTAGTAGTTTTGGAAGGATGTGTACCAACATGGTTAGGCCCCTCCCCATCCCACATGACGTTAAACTGCGCTTCCAGAACTACGTGTGGCTTGATTCCCATCATCACGTGGGATACGTAGAGACACCCAGGCATTTCGCCTAGGGTTCAGCCCCTGGAATCACGAAACCTTTTTCCTCCCCATTTCCATCCCTCACCAGAGAGGCCCTATCTGGAAGAAAGAATGATTCGTGATCAGGCCGATGCGCCCATCTGGCGTACTCCCACCATGGTGGTGCAACTACCGAAGTGTTGGATTCTGTTTGAACAAACCACCATTCCATGTTCCACGCTTTGAGTGCCCCTTATTCGGACCCTCGTCCTCTTTCATGTCTGAAGGAACCCCCTAACGGTCTGGTCTCAAGCCGCATCGGCTCACCTACCGTCCTGGGACAACATTTCGGAAGACTGGTCATGTTTGGAGGGACCCCCAATAACGGCCTGGATGCTACGCCCAAGGGCTCTCCTACCGTTACTGGTCAATGTCCCGAAGGATTGATCGACAACAAATTGATAAAATCCCGCGTTGCGAATATGGTCAGAGGTCGATGCTCATTTGTTTTCCCCATTTCAGGCTAACGCAGTAAGGATACCATTTGTCCGCCACGGTTAACGGTTGTCCTTTATTGTCACGCCATCCCCACAGTGTTCCGAATTTGGGTATCGTGATTCACACTTCCCATTTTCATCTGTTTGAACCGATTTCAGCGCCCCTGGCGTTGCCCCATTCGTGCATAAGAGCACGTTGAAGAAACGGTAATTCGGCTATCCTGGAAGTTCCTCCTCCGATCAAGCCCTCCCCATCTTTCAGGAATCTGGACTGTCTTGAGGAATTGTCGTCAAACGTCCCGCAAACATTGTAGGGATGTAATAAGGCAATTCAACAGTGGAAATCGTGCGTGCCACGACACTCAAAACAAAGAAAAAAAAGAGTTGAAGAAAAAAAGTGTTAATAAAAGTTTCTTTCGGGCTTGTTACAATACTCGGGGGTTGATTTCCCCCATGGACGGGTTGACCCCGTCAAAGGAGCGTTGCAGCTCCGCCACCCGTTGACTTGCGGCGTCCAAAGCCTGTTGCCGCTGATTCAACTCCCGCTCCTCTTCAGCAGCGGCGAGGCGTAGTTCGTCAACTCTGGCCCTGGCCCTTTCTACCTCGGCCCGGATGGCAGTCATCCTTCCAGAGGTCTGCCCCATATGCTCCTCAGCATCTGTCAGCTGGGCCTTCAATCGTGAGACCAGCTCAGACTGCACATCAAGAGTGGCTGAAAGCTCGTTGGCCCGGATCTGCATCTGTTGGACCTTGCCTTCATCCTCCTGGAGCTTCCTGATGCTGGTCGCCTTCCTCCGCTGCCATCCCACGCTCATCCCACGATCATGCTCCCAGATCTTCTCAGCCATGAGGTCTCGAATGAGCGCATGGGGGCATTGGGCATCCACTCCCCCGGCACACAGTTCGCGCAACCGCGAGCGGAGCCTATCCATTTCGGCCAGCCATTGCACTTGGGGAGTGTCCCTGATAAAGCACGTGATCAGCTTCCACGACCGGCGACGGACTATGCTGCTGTCTTCCTCATCGGAGGCTGTTTTGTCCCAATCCGCGCGGTTGGCAGACTCGTACGCAGGATATGCCTGCAGGAATTCCTCAGCAGGATCTGCGTCTGGTGTTGAGTCTGGTACGACACCTGACGCCGACGCAGGCACGACAGGACTGGGACCAACCGGTTGATCCTCTTCTTCAGAGTCCACCTCGATGACTTTAGGTACGGCCCTGCTGGTGGACCCGCCAGTGATGATGTGCGTCGCAGCTTGAGGAGATGGAGGGACTATTGCCACCATCACCGGCATGCCCCTAGGAGGGACGCCACCAGACATCCCGACCAACCTCGCCGCAGCGGCCCACGCCAGTCGAAGAACTGTACGATAGAGAGACATAAACGTTAGTTGGCATGGCCTACATGTGACAACGAGGAGACCGGTGGGAGAGACTTACGAAGATCGACCTCCGAGCGCTGCTCCTGAGCCGGTACTGACGGGACCCCGAGACGAGGCCCTCCATATACTGTTGGAAGGTCTGGAGATTCCAGAGGAGCCGCCTCAGACCCCCTGGTCCCAGCAGACGCAGAACTGGACGCAGCCATATGCGCGGGTTCTGAAGGTCCCGCGACATCACCCGCCAAAGAGCGAGAACGAGGCCTACGAACAAGTTCCTCCTGCATGGCTCAAACATTGGGGAGAAGTCCACAGGGATTCAAGAACAGATCGTAAGAAGAGATGTTCGGAATGCTCCCTCGAGATCCTCCATGAAATCGTCGGATTCTGAGCCTCGGTCTCCGACCTCGCCCTCCTCCAGCGGGCTCCCTCCTCCAGCCTCATCCTCCCGAGAGGAGACCTCTGATTCCTCCGGCAAGGGGAAGTGCTCCCTCAGATCGGCAGCCGATAACTTTGGGGGGACCGTCTGATTCAACAGTACCCTCACCCGGTCTGTCATTGGGTGAGGGACACCGCTGGAGTGGACGTAATCCTCCTGCTCGTCTAGGTATTGCTCCGCCTCCGCCGGAGACACCATGAACCCAGCCCGAACTAGGCCTATGCCCGGAAATTCCATCCCGAGGTGATTCAAGTGGGCCCACATCTCAGGTGGGCTGAGGAATTGCCGGTTGACATCCCAAATGTCCCAAGCTTCCGGAAAGACGGCATCTTCTTCCATGTCGATGTGACGCAGCCGCTTCCCCGGAGCCTGAGTGGATATCCGACGGAATCCCCACGGTGGCCGCCCCTCCGAATGACCCTGCTCTCCCAGAATCACCGGATCCACCGCTGCTGCCGAACCCTCGGCCGGTGCGGGTCTCACCGCCATGGCAGCCCCGCTGCCGCGAGCGGCCCTAGCTGCCCTCCGACCCCGACCTCGAGATAAAGGAGGCCCACCGTCACCAACCCGGATCGTTGGCTGCTTCAGCATCTCCCCGGGATAAGCGGGCTCCCAGCTGATGGCGTACTCCTTCACTAAGCCGAAGGCGGCGGTGGACGCAGGCAATACAATCTGCATCTTTCCATCCTCACGTGTGAACATGAGCCACAGTTGCCTCATCACACACGGGTGCTCCTCGTGACGCACCTCCCAGTATACCTGTGGGGTCAGCCGCTGGAGGCACCGGAACTGCCTCGCAAAACGATGCGGGGTGTACGGTTCACAGATTGGCTCACGATCTATCCGAACCACCAAAACTCCACCTCGAAAGGCCAGGAGGTAAGCCCGATGTTCTTCCGTTCCCCGTCCATCATCAGTAAGCCTCCCCGTCGGCAGTGGGAAGGGATGAAAGTTGAACTCGTCTGCCCTCCACACCCTATTCAGCACCATCAGAACGGCCAGTTTGAATGGGAAGCTCCCAACTGCGTTCAGAATGGAGGGGCGAAAGTCTGATCTCGGTGGCAAAATGGGGTTTGCATACTCGTAAATCCCCCTGATATGCGCCGTGATCCACCCATACAGGAGGTGGAAGGGCCCTCATATTCTTGGCGGCTTCTTGCCCTCGCTAATATGCCGCAGCATTCTGTACAGTTTGGTGAGCATCGGGATCCCCAGGTTGACCCGCTGCCCCATGGACAACATCGATGCCATGATGAACGAGCTGGGCCGTACCCCCATGCTTGTATCTCTCACTGGTAGGATCCACCCACAGATGAGAGCCGCGATGAACGCCACCAGCCTGACTATTGGCTGTTGTTCGGTGCTGACGCTGAAACCCCAAGTCTTCCATTGGCTGTCCTCCAAAACCCGCCAATACGAGTGCCCCTTGCCCCGTTGGGCTGCCCTTGGACAAGTTCGAGGTCTTGGAGGGAACTCTCGATTCTCTGGGAAGTTCAGGAAGCATTTGAACCACCTCTTGAAGTGGACGTCCCTCACTGCCTCCTTGTCCTCTCTAGGGACGAGCGCCATCAGCGCCAACGCCAATCGCGGTATTTGCTCCGGATCCCCCCACGCGCTAGCAACGGGGAGGAAATCGTCATACATGGCCCCCAAGATCGGGACCCCGGAAATCTGGTGGACATCCCACAGGCTGATGCCCACCTCCCCGTGATGCAGGTGAAAAGTGTTGGTCCTGGACGACCATCTACTCAGCAGTTCCGGCATCAGCTGCTTTGGCTGGTAAATGTGGAACTGGGAGGCCCATGCCGCCTCATACAATCCCACTCTCCTCAGCTCGGCCCCAAACTCCTCGCATGAGGCGCCTACCCAGTAGGCCCAGGCCCAGTCATCGGTAAAGTTTCCACCCTGGCGCAGGTCCCACTCATCGGACTATCCCTTCTTCGGATCCTGCAGAGCCGCCTTCAGCATGGTGCGGTAGAGAGGAGGGGAAGTCTCCGGTTGCAGTGGCTTCCCATCGACATCATTCACATGATTGTAGAGACAGTCAGCGGTGATGGGTGTGAAATCCTCCTGCGCATGACCATCGGCCGCCCTGAACCATTGGTGCTGGCACGGTGTGCTCCTGAACCAGCAAGCTGGTTCATCCCTTCTCGCCTCAGGGATGAAGACGTCGTCCCTCAGCCCGAAGCCGTACAACGGCAGTTTCTTGCACTGTGGATAATTCTTCTGACCCTCCGAGAGCAGATCCGTCAAGGAAGTGTGGTCCGATTGGCTCCGGATCATCTCCCCTAAGCCCGGACGGTTGGCCATCTCATCCCGACGAGCAGCATCTGCAAGCACTCCCAGCACAGCCTCTTGATGGGCCATTTTGATGCCGACCCTCAGAAAAGTTTTTTCCCCTTGGATCGTGAAGCTCGGCCGCGAAGTCCGACCGTGAAGTGGAAACGCGAAGATCGGCCGCGAGACCAAGTCGCGAAGTCTGGCCAAGGCCGACAAGAAGTTCGCCTAGCGCGGACGCGGAGTCAGAGACTCGCGGTTCACCGCGAAGCTCGATTCGCGGAGTGCTGTCGCGGAGTACGCGGAGCTTTGCGAAGTCGAGAGCGCACAAAAAGACAAGGCACGTGAAGACAAAAGAGGGAAGACCCCCTATTTATAGGCGGCAACCCCAGAGCATCGCGGCGCGCCTCAACCGCGCGAAGCATCGCGGCGCGTCCGGCCCCAGCGAGCATCGCGGGGCCCCTTCGCGATGCCGCATCGCGAACCACCATCAATTTTGGCGATTTTCCCTCAGACTTCGACCCTTCACCCTCCGCGGCTCCAAGTCTAAGGGGGGGCATTTGTTGGCACCAAAAATGTGGCCCAAAAGGAAGGAATGAAAAAGACAGCCGGCGCGCTGCCTCGCGAAGCACAACCGCAAAGAACAGCCGCGAAGCCCCGCCGTGAAGCACCCCTACCATGGCGGCACCGCGAAGCGCCAGAGGCGGTAATCCTCCGCGAACCTGTTTGACGTTCACGAGCCGCCGCGAAGCGCCAGAGGCGGTAATCCTCCGCGAACCCGTTTGACGTTCGCGAGCTGCCGCGAAGCCCCATAGGCGGGAATCCTCCGCGAACCCGTTTGACGTTCGCGAGCGCGCCGCGAAGCACCGGAGGCGGCGCGCGGGCCCTGCTTCGCGGAGCCCCTTTCCAATAAATACTGGACTCCCCCTGAGTCCAAAGGACGGACAATCCGACCTTTCGGCTTCTCCTCTCCCGAATCAGGAAGCACGCTTTGCCCCCGGGAATCATGAGCTCCGCGAGGTATTTCTACTTCGCGAGACGACTCTGCTTTGTCTCGTTTTGAGCCCCTCTTCCGAGAGGGATGCCCTTCGCGAAGCTCAAGGGTGTTCGCGAAGGAAGGGGATTCCCAAGGGAACCCGGGCAGCCGCGGAGCACTTGTGCTTCGCGAAACACCCAACCCATACGCGTGATCCCTATGCTAAGGCAGGACCGCTCCACTTCGCGAAGCACACTGCTTTGCAGGACCCTGCTTTGCGAGGCACCCATTATTCACGTGGTAGTGCTCCGCGAACACTGTTCCACTTCGCGAAGCACCTCCCACTCACACCAATTCCCCATGCTAAGGCCAAGGCACCCCACTTCGCAAAGCACACTCCTCTGCTTAGCGATTCCTCTTCCTGTGCGGCCCTCTAGGTTTGCACGATGTGATTTCAAAGTCCCATGGACAATATCACCCGTAGCGTTGCTTCGCCTAATGCTTCTTCGCATGGGCACGCTAATGGCTATTGCTTCTTTGCATAGCCACGCTAACGTGGACCCCTCGATGGTTCGTCCCACGACCCCCCTTTACCATGGCCTTACCGGCACCTTCCCTTCCCCAAGGACCAGAGGGTACCGGTTATGTAAGCCCTAGGGGTGTGCAGTGAACCCACCTCGTCCGAGCTGCAGGACGTTAAACTGCCAAGCACCACGTCTTCAACACATGACGTTAAACTTTGACCCAACCTCGTCTCCCTCACGAAGGGTCCCCCCAACTCGAACATTCTTTACACCACTCATCTCCACGGGAATGGAACTCTTCCGCACATGGAATGAGATCCTCCTTGTCGGAGTGGTGTATGTTCACAGGGGAAGGGTCGCCTCAGAGCGTAAGCCCCTAACCTTTGGTACGGATGATTGCACCCGTGCATCTCGGTACTTCCCCACTACCAAGGTCAGTGGAGGACGTGATAGGGAACGAGGCATCTGCCTATGGGCCTCCATCCTGGAGTAAGTCCCAACACCATGGGTCGCCCAGCACGTAAGCCCCTCTTCGCTTCTCACGGACGCACCCTTCGTGACGTGATCGTCAGGTCCTTGAAACCTCTTGTTTCTCACACCGAGCATGACTCACGTGGGCTTAGAGTGAGCACCGACCCTGACCGCCCCATCCGAACTACGAGGTCTTTGATCCATGTCAAGGCATGGTACGTAGGAAGCCTCCATGAGGTTCAAGCCCATCCGTCGCTCATTCACGTCAGGTCCCATTCCGGTCCAGTGGTAAGCCATTGCGACCCACCATCCGAACTACGAGGTCTTTGATCCATGTCAAGGCATGGTACGTAGGAAGCCTCCATGAGGTTCAAGCCCACCCGTCGTTTATTCACGTCAGGGTTCACTATCGTCCCGCATGACGTTAAACTGTATCTTCCGAACTATGAGGTCTTTGATCCGTGTCAAGGCATGGTACGTAGGAAGCCTCCACGAGGTTCAAGCCCACCACCTAGTGGACCAAGGTCTACTTTCACGTCGGCTCACCGACACACCCACCCGTCGTTTCTTCACGTCGGGACCCATCTTCTTCCGGCATGACGTTAAACTCCAACCCCTTTTGAACTACGAGGTCTTTGATCCATGTCAAGGCATGGTACGTAGGAAGCCTTTATGAGGTTCAAGCCCAACACCCATTGGACCAAGGTCCACTTTCACGTCGGTTCACCGACAAACCCCTTTTGAACTACGAGGTCTTTAATCCATGTCAAGGCATGGTAGTAGGAAGCCTTTATGAGGTTCAAGCCCACCCATCACCCAATTCACGTCGTGTTCTATCTACGTCCAGCATGACGTTAAACTACACTCTGGTCCAGTGGTAAGCCATTGTGACCCAACCCCATTTGAACTACGCAGTCTTTGATCCATGTCAGGGCATGGTACGTAGGAATCCTTTATGAGGTTCAAGCCCACCAATAGTGGACCAAGGTCTACTTTCACGTCGGTTCACCGACAAAGCCCCATTTGAACTACGAGGTCTTTGATCCATGTCAAGGCATGGTACGTAGGAATCCTCCCAGAGGTTCAAGCCCAACTGCCATCGGACCAAGGTCCATCTTCACGTCGGTACGCTGACGACATTCATCGGGCCAAGGTCCAGCTTCACGTCGGTTTACCGACACCATCTCGAACTACGCGGACTTTGATTCCCTGCCACGAGGATACGTAGGAAGCCTCGTCAAGGCTCAAGCCCAACTTCACTGTCGCGCCCCTGCGATGGTTCCACTTCACTCTCCTTCTACTCCATTCACTGTCACCCACGGGCTAGCCTCGGTGTCGATATCCCTTCAAGGAGGATCCCTCAATCCGATTTATCCCAGCTAATTCTCTGGTTGGGTTGATCCATCTCCGCTGGACGTTAAACTCGCGGCATACCCTATGTTGAGCATGGGAAGCTGAGGAAAACCTTAGATATGTGTCTACGACATGTAATTCCCCGCGCCCGATGTGGGATGTCTCGGGCTTCCTCGCCCTCGAGAAGCCTTGTGATCAAGGATAATAGACAGACATGCCAGGTACCCCAGCATCCAGACACGCTACTGATGCCTCAACGTGACTACTCCCCTGACCGAAGGTTGCTGCCCTGATTGTACCCTTTGGAATGTCCTGACAGAAGCAGTGTAATTAACCGGTGTCCATAGAAACATGGCACTGGGAAGAGTTTCACGAACTACGTATTAAATCTAAAGGGAGACCCGGACTAGGTGACGAGTTCTGAGGAGGAATCCACAGGAGGAAGAACCGACATCCCATCATCCCATTTCGATCAAGGAGTAGACGTCCCTGAATAAGGAGCGAATGCTGCCCACCTTTGGAAAGCGGGAATGCGGGGCAACAAAGTCGCGCGTCCTCCGCGGATGGATGCGCGCGCCCTGGAGAAAGCGTCGGAAACATGTATATATTTCATTTTCATTATTACCTTTTCACACACTTAAAAAATGATAACATCGTTTGTGGACGTGAGGACTACCACCTCATCAACATGTTGTGATTTATTTTACAATAGAAGAATTATAAATTTATATATGATTAAATAATATGGTATTTATTATATAATTGTCATTCTGTAAATATATATCATTACTTACCTTTTTCCACAACGATCATTGAAAAAAAGCAACATCACTCATGATTACAGACGACCTACCACCACCTTGATCATAACATTGATTCATTTTTCTTAACCATATTTAATTATTGATTTCAATAGAATAATTAATGTATAAATATGATAATTATTTCATGATAATTATTCTGGAGATGTTATATAATGATCTATTTTTCCATAATTGACATAATAAAGTTGTTTTTTACACATAAACTAAATTTTTACAAAACACTGGACAAAAATATAATTGTTCATGTAGCTGTAAACAAAATATTATAAGTGAAATAAAAGTAATGATAAATATTAAATGTTTTCATAAAAATGTATAAAATTAAATGAAATTTTTTGTACAAGAAGTTTAAGATGTTCTCCCAAATAGAAACTCAAGGTAAGAGATTTTCATCTCACTTTTTACTTCTATTAGATAAATGTCATGTTCAAAACATAACTATATTTTCTTGTGTATATATTGAAATATTTTATATATTATATCATGAATTGTTTATTTATCATGTAGTTTAAAATTTTCATTTAATATTATTCATTTATGAGTTTTATGATTTAAAATTTTTCAAAGTTGTATAGGGCACTTTGGAATGTGTAAAGACTACTTTCTTTAACAATAAAATTAATGATTTTTAAATTGTCTTTATAACAGTTAAAATTATATGAAAATTATTAAATAAAACCTTTAGTTTTATATCCTATGGTTTTTGATGACCATTCTAAAGTATTAATACCATTTTCCAGTCTTTGTTATGTAATAGTTTTTAGAAAATGTTTTTCAGAAATGCAAAAATTGGTTTTCTCTCAAGTAAGAGAACCTTTTTTTAAAACAATGTTTTGGTAAAAAAAATTACTTTTTCTTTATTTTAATAATGTTTTCTAAAGAAAATATGATCAAATTCATGAAATGTAAATTTTTAAAACCTTTTTACCATGAAAAATAATAGTTCTTTTACCACGAACAAATGTTTTAGATTTACTGTATGTCATTTCTTTGAAGCATCCTTTGCATTTCTAAAAGGATAATTTTTAATGAAAATATTTTCAAAGGTGTTTTTCAAAGAAATGGTTTTAAAAAACAAAAGGTTATTTTCCTCAATAACACTTTTAAAATATATTTTTAGGTTATATATATTCCTCATTAACAAAAACCCTTTATTTTTACTCTACATTGGATTTGTTGTATTGATACCATCCTTATTATTCATCTGTAGTCATAATTGATTCGACCAAATATTGTTTTCACATTCACTTACTTGAATAATTTTTTATTCTTCTTGTAATATTGAATCTCCTAGGATTATTGAACATCAGATTTCCTTCTAATTATCCATTTCATCTACTATAGTTATTAATATTGAGTTAACTGTATACCATTTCACATATGGTGTTTACATTGAAATTTATTTGATTAACTAGGGAAATATTTATAATTATATTTTATTAATTCAATATGTATATTTGATAAGGAATATTTTTTTATTTCATATGTTGAATGATTTTGATTGGATGTGATGGTTGGAGCTAGGAATATATATTTCTCCTCGATTCATCGATAAGTTCTTATGAGACAAAATAATTGTTCAATTTAAATGGGTTTTGATACATTATTTTAAACTATCTTTTGAAAAGTATTGATGATATTGGTTTTCATGTTCCATAGACATGACATCCCTTAAGAAATCAATTCCCTAATATTAGTCCCATTTATTATCTATCCATGATATTTTACGTCGACATATCAACGGATACATTTCATTTTCATTTCAATAATTAAATGACATGTGTTTTAGTATCACTACTTCATATATTGATTTTTACATATCTAGTAATTTGAATGGAATATGTTTCCATTTATTACATTTACATATTTTTGATGCACTGCCATTTCATTAATTAATTACAAGATATGTGTGTTTAGTATTTTACCTTTCCATATAACTATTCTCATTGACTTGTTATTTCTTCCTCTATATATTAAACTTAATGATAATTTGATATCAAATTTATTATGTTTCATTCCCTAGGAATGAAAGAACCTTACTATGAAATAAATTCCAGGATATTCTAGATGGAATAAGTTTTCTCAATGATATTTATATAGAAGAAAAAAATATTGTAATTAGTATATTCATTTGTAATAAAAGTATACTATATGTATCTAGTTTACCAAGACAATTAAACTCTTTAGTGCATTAGGATTTTATTCCTTGTAATCATTCCTATGTAATTGATATAAGACACTGGAATCGGGCTATCTCGGGTCGGGTAACTACATACAATCCACTCCAACTTCTTTTTATTTCAATATTATCTATTTTAAGATTCATTGTTATAATTTTAATATTTTAATATGAATGATTTATTTTTATTCCCTCTCATTATAAAACCTTCAAAAATGGTTATAATTCTAGAATAGTCACATATCCCTAAACTACATTATTCATGACTGTATATTTTTTATCAATTGCTGATATTATAGTTTTATTATTTACAAGAGTGAAACTTTTATGAAGGAAAAGATAAAAAAGAAACATTTAGACAAGAATCTATTAATTCTATAGTGGATTAAATATTATTTTTGTATAATATCACCTATTCTATCAATGTATCATGACCTGAAATTTTCTTTTAGATTAAATTATATTTCATTAATGTTTACAAAAAAATATTTCCATTCATCCAAATTTTTATAGAAGTTTTTATCAATCATTTCATTTTACTCATAACAATTGAAAATAGTATAATCAATGATTGATTATTCTTGGTATATTTATTACCTGAAAGAACACTACATTAACACTCTCTTAGCATTCATTTAACAATGATATATTCCTTTAAAATTTTAATATCTTATAGTTTCTAAGTTTATTTAGGATTATTCAACAACATATACATATCATTCGATCAAATTGGGAAATTTTTTTGGTCAGTATATACATTACTTCTATATAAATAACTATTGATTAAAAAACAATATTATATGAGAGGTTCATCGAGTAACATCATGTATTGTATTGTTTTTAAATTCACATCATGTGAAGGATATATTAGACTTATTATGTTATTATTGGGTCCTAGAATTATAGATCCCTTAAATTGATTGATAGGTCTCATGAGAAAAACGAAAATTTGAATTTGTTGTATTTTTAACCATTTTTGTGTTATGTATATGAATTACGCTTATAAGATTTGGTTATAATGGGAAATATTATTTATTTCCTCACTATGAGATTATTTATTTTTACACATGTGACTATTTATCACCATTATTATTCTATCCATGAATATATTATGATTATTATTTTTGTTATACTACAACATTTGATTATTTATTACTATAATATTATGCTTTTCATGTTTATGTCATGGTATTTTTTATTATCCAATACCACTTTTTATGCATTTAAGATCACATTTTATAATGTTTCCATATTTTCCCATGAAACTATGGAAAATACTATATGTGACCTATGGATAATAATGGAATAATAATAAATGTTCAAGTAACCAATAATATATTTTATGTTTCTAATGAAATGAATTGTTTATACATATATCCAGTATTTTGTAACTAATGTACTATTAAACACAATATACTTTGATATTATCTTCCAAACCAATATAAAAAAAACCAAATACTAGGTTATTTGAGTTTGGGTTGTTACATTATTATATCAATGTGAATTTTCCATTGTGGTTCAGTTTCCTTCACATAGAGTTTCTATTTACTACTATATATCTAACGAAGGATGATCAAAAATTCAGATATATGAGTTACTGAAAACTGAGGAGAAAAATTTAGAAGAATTAAAAATATTTAAATACTATTATAATTATATATCATCATAATTAGTAAGAATGGATTTACTCAACTTTTTTGTTCAATATAATTGGTTTTTTAATTGGTCAATGATACCTAGGTAGAAACCTCAACAATTATAACATATTTAGAAGGGAATTTGTATCTCACATGAGGTATACACTAATGGATTGTACCCCTAATCATAGTGAGTATTGAGAATGTTATTCCTCCCAAAAAAATAATTTTATTCAAAAAATACTTCTCATGAACCAATTTTTCATAATTGATCCCCCTCACACAATCTTAAATCGATAAACACATTGAATTTCTTATGTTACACCAAGAATCTTGACATAATAACTTTACCATACGAAAAGTGAACATAATGTGTATAGTTTATATTGTGACACGTTAAAATTTTCATATAGGAATATTCTAAATGACTTAGTCCCTGTATATAAGATCCAAATATATATAAGAGTTTCTAGTTTATTGGTTTACTGTTTAACATTGGGTTTTCCTCCATAAACCCTATGTTGAGATATCAAATTTTCCCCTCTTAAGAACTATGCATGGATTCATTTTTTTATAAGATACATAATGACATCTAAATATCTTATCCTATACCAATTATAATTTACACTTTCATTCCATCCCTTCCAGAAACTGAGCATATGGTCTTTCTGATTCACGTCAGGTTTCCATCATTTAAATCTACATTTAAATACCATATTTCCATTTTCAAAGATATATGTTCAGATTTAATCTTTTTCATTAAAGATACACAATGATTTCTAGATAAACTATCATAGTCCTACCTATAAACCATTATATATATCCAATATCTATTCAATTATTTCCATCAATCCAACTTGGTCAGTATAAAGATTAAATATTGTAACAACATTTAAACACTCTCAGTCATATATAATACCACATATATAAAAAAATTCAATTTAAAAAATCATTTCATAGTTACTAGGAACCTTTATATTTGATCAAATAGGACCTCACATTCTTGGTTATAACACACGTGTTGCACATCCATCTCACTTATACCAATTTAAGGGAATATATTTTTCATAAAGAGAATAACCCCTAAATATACATACCATAATTTGTGTTATAGTGGATCACATTATTCAAATTTGGTCAGAGATCATCCTTGGCATATCATTTCAATGGTATGCTAATGGGAAAATAATTTGAATATCCCTATTTTTTGTCATAGACTATATATTTTCATTTCAAAATTAAAAATTTTAAATACCTTTAGTCATGTTTTATATCACTCATCATACATTTCTAAAAAATTCAAGGCTATTTTTGGATCTCTATTTTCTACAAGGTTGAGGAAACTATTTTACATATTTAGTCATTCACTCTGATATCACTAATGGATGTTAGAACAACTATGTACACTATGTTAACACATTATTTTAATAATTTCATTTCATTCCACACAAGAATATACAATAAGATCCTTTGGTTTGAGTTTTATGACTATAATTATTGAGCAACACATTGGTTAGAGTAACAAAATATTAAACAAAAGTCACTAATTTTCCACTAGTAGAATGTATTCATGTATTGAGTATATCAATCATATTTGGTAAATCCTACCCATACCTTTATATGTATGTCCTCCATTTGAATAAAATTTATATCACCTTAATGTCCATCCACACTTTGTTTGTTCCTGGATGACCTTAAAATATTTATTCCTAAAAATGGTCTGACCAAACTTACTTTTAATTTATAAAAGAAATAGTTATAAATAATATTTGGTTTCAAACCTATAAAGGTAGGCCTAATGAAATAAAATTACCCAATTTCTATGACTTACCTACCATGTTTTGGAAAAACTTATAGCACAAAAAGAAAATAAATATGCCTATTCCATTTTAGTTTGATATCCCATAAAGGGGGTTATGAGAAGAATTTTGGTCTCTACCCATTAATAAATCCCCTAAATGAATTAAGAAATAGTAAGATACCCAAAAATTAAATTGTAATAATTATTATCATTTTGAAAAAACATAAAGGGAGACCATAGAAAAATTTCATTCTCATCTCACTAATCCTTACATTTTATATGATAGGAAATATTTCAAGTGTTAGAAAAAATAAAAGTCACAATTCATGTATATGCTGGAATATAACTATAATAAAAAAATCATTCACTCTAGGTCAATGAATCTTTTAAAAATTTTGGTAATATTATCTTTACATAAAAATATTGGTTTAGATAATATGTTTAATGAGGAATATAATAAATTTTTTGTATACTTAAACCATCTATTAACATTAACAATTCAATACCTAAACCCCAGTAATGATGTCATTTTTCCTAGGTCATTATTACTTTTATGTAAAAATGGGCTATAATTGGCCTATAATGAAACCTTACACAAATATGACCTTCTAATACCCATCCATGTTTATAATTATAGAAATAAAATTAAACCTCTTATATCCTTAATCTTTCATGTTTACCTGAGTACACAATAACATTTCAAGAACACATTACTATATAATACCTATAAAAAATCACATGCCTTAAAAAATAATGTATTTATAAAATATTTTCAACATTTAAACATGAATTTTTAATTATGATTTGTTATTAAATATCACTATCAAATTATTAGATAAAGTCAAATTTTTCATATCACACTTTTATGACTTTCTCAATTTATGGGGATCCATTATTTAGGATTATAGAATGATTAGGTCATGAAAAATAAATCACAATTATATTTGGGATAAATATTTTTATTGTTATGAAAAAAAATTTATTAAAAAAACTAAGAAATGGTAAATATGAATATCAATTTGGATAAAATGATAAAATCTTATAAGGATAGTGCTCTACGCCATCCACTGATTTATGTGAAGTATAAATTGAACATTTATGCTCTATATATTTAGAAATATTTTCTTCATCTAATGAGTATTACATTAAAATATACAAAGTCTATTATTGATATCAAGATATACTATTTTCAGCATTCACTGTGATCTATACTACCTTCAAACTAATAGTTTCATGTTGGTACTCTTGTTTCCATCATTACAATGTAAATGACCATCTAGATTATGATTAGTGATTATTATATCTATTTTCTTAATTTTTTATCAAGTGACATAAACTATTAATTTGGTATAATGATTAGTGATTTTAAAAGAATTAAGATCTACTTCACATTCTAGTTATTCCAAAAGTGACTTATCCTCCCCATTTTTGTTTTAACAACCATTTTACTCTATCTCATTCTTAACATCTCTTCTTTATCCCTTTTTATAGTCCCATATGAATCTAAGGATTCATCCCCATTTTTTCCATTGATTATTCATGTTCCCCTATTAGGTTTTGGGTTTTTTCTTTTGTATTTCCATTTATTTACTCAATAATATCCATTGAGTCATTCTTTTTCTTTTCCTAAAGCCTTGATTTTTGATCATATATAATTTTTCCGCTACTGGTCTAGTGATTGGGTTCTCATTCTATATTTAGAAAAGTTGATTAAGAATTTAATTTTATTTCAAGATCCATGACTTGGTCAATAATAAATGGGTTTTAGTTTTGAAATATTGGCCTCATTAATTTTAGCCACAATGATGCTATTAATGAATCAGTTAATATATTTTTCATGCATTTGTTTTTCTAGTTATTGTGGAGCAAGAAAAAATAATGAAGGATTAAGTAATTATTATAATGTATGCATGTAGTATCAGTTTTATTAGTGTTGGTTCTTATGGAAGGGGTTGGTGGCCTTGGAATATGCATTGACTTGTTTTTGAGGCCTTGTTCTACTTCAAATACTATCTTAATTCATCTTTTATCTCTACTAATAAAATTTTTTGGGTGATATGGTTCTGAAGGAGGTATTGAAATATTTCTTTGAGAGATCACTGATGGTCTAAGATGCATCATATACATATGATTCCTTAGTTATATTAGATTTAATATTTGGTTGGTATGGGATTATATTAAATGATGGTGATCTGATGATGTTTATGATGGTATATAATTTGTCCCCATGTGTCTCATCCTTACCACATATACATCCAAATTTCATGTTTTATGTGCTGTGAGTGAGGTTAGTTTTTCTTAAATTAGTGATAAAGACTATGTTCTAGTGGTTATAATGGTTATTATCAACCAGAGTTGTTTATTGGTTACTTTGAAATGGTTAGCTGGTTCTTGGATGGCTAGATAATTATGACATGATGATGATTAGTTGTGGATTCTTGATGTTTAATGTAATATTTTTTTCTATATTCGTGTATATATTACTAAAAATATTATTTTATGTGTATTTCTATTTTTGTAAAGGGATCACAGTTTGTGAGCATAGGGATAAAGTTATGCTAATGAAGAGATGGTGTAGGAAATAAGATTGACACTTGGATCAATATTAGTGTATCTATTACACTAACATCATAATTTAGCACCCCACTATCAGGATCGTTAAATATAATGAATTTGAGTTATGAATAATACACAAGTGTATTACAATGATCATAGAAATCCATAGTTACTGGTCTCTCACTTGAAACTTATAAGAACATGGGATTGAATTAAAAATAAGAAGTTAATATGGTATTTCTAATAATATAGCTTCTAAGGTACATTCTTATCCATCCATTTATGAATTGGATTGGGAAACCATTCATTGGGGGTATCATAATGAGGAACTTGATAGGGAACACATTAGAGTATCCCCAAGGATTATATGGTATGATTTACTTACCCCCTGACACTATGTATAGAACCACAATAAAAAGGGTTTCCCTAACCCCTATGAATGTATCATGGGATGGTAATAGAAACTAATTGAGAAATATATCCAAAAGTAATGCTAATTGATGAATCAAGGATAATTTAGATATGTTCTGATGACAACAAATTTTATAAATTCATTAATTTTAAATTTAAGAATAATTTATCTAGGTATCATATTGTTTTAAAATAGTTGTTTAGAAAAAACAAACATTCTTTATTAACTAACTTTCAACTAATTTCTACTACTTTGTTTCTACAAATAAAGTTTTCATAGTAATATCTCATGAATGTTGGATGGAGAGAATATCATTAAATATTTAAACCAATATAAGAATTATTATGATTTTATTGATGTGTAATAGGTCGATTCAAACATCACCCTTATATAAAGTTAAAATTACTGGGTTTTGAGTACCACAAAATAATCAGTTTTAGGATGGCGAAACCATGCTAGTAGAATAATAATTAGAAAGTCCATAGTACCTTATAACATTTGGAGTACTTGAATTAGGGTTAACATTAATTAAAAATTTTAATCACAGAAACTGTTATGATCACCCATAAGAGAAGTTTCCTTTTGGATGAGTTTCTTATTATAGGGCATATCCTTTACATTGATTCTGTTTTGGTGATAACATGGTGGTTGAATATTTGAATATTAATGTATCATGTATTTGATGCTAGTTATCAATTATCTTTATATAACACCCAATGAATTTACAATAATTTTTTTTAAATATATTTTTTATCCTGTAATTAATGAAACATTGAATTATCTTGTATTACAAGGAAGAGATACATTTCGTGATTTCTTGCATTATATGCAAGAATGAGTGTTACCAAATAATATGTTATTAAAATATTTTAAGATATAATATAGCCATTAAATTAGAGATTATGAATAGTATTAACCAAATTATGAAATTTATATATATTCGATATAATTTTGACATTCATATTATGTGTTTTTATGTAATTATATAATAAAAAATCAAATTCTTTGACATAAAAGAAATATTTTATAAAAAAGGTAATTTTTCTATATTTTAAGGAAGAACCAATTTTAAATATAATTTCATCCACATAAGAATTATTATATTAAAAAATAATCTCATTATCTGAAATAATAATTTCAAAATTATCATTGGATTAATTTTTTTTATTTTTATGAGAAGTTTTATTTTTTGATGAATAGTGAAAAATATAGCATTTTAGTTAAAAAAGTACCGTTTTAAGTTATTAATTAGAATATTTTAAATTTATTTTTAATGTAACTATAGATAAATTATACATATATTAATCTAATTGAGGTTATTAGAATCATTTTTTTACTAAAATGAGATATAAAAACTTATTGAACTATTAGACGTTTCCTTTTAACCACCTTCTCTCCACATTAGCAGGATTAGTGATAAAATTAATTTATGTTCTTTTATGAATTGAATTTGAAAAAATATAGAAAAAATATTGAAAAAAATTTTATATTTATAATCCAATATTATCATCTTAATTTTTGGATTCTATGAATAATAACATTAAATTTATTTATTTACCACGATTAAGGATAAATCGACTAATTAAAGGTAAATATACTATATAATAGTATATAATTACACTATAATTTGTCCAAATTTAATTGAATAAATGTTTTTTTACACAAATAAACTCTAGGAAAAAATTTTAAATATTTTATACCACTTGGATAAGAATATGATATTTACAATAATTTATTTAAAGATAAGATAAAAATGTCATACTCTTGTTTTTTAAATGTGATACATTTTTATACATGAAAATACATAAGATAAATTATACTATAAATAATACTTTTAAATATAATAAATTTTACTTCATCATGGTAATTTAGTAGGAAATTTTAGAAATTAAATAATTTAATTTAAGGATTTCAAAATAATAATGCATTAAATGTTGAATTAATGGAAATATCTGATAATTGATACTAAAAATATTAAAATAAATATAATTTGATATTATTAATGAAAACAAATTATATATACCTTAGAAAAATTATGGATATATTAGATGTTTTATATAGGATATCATGTTTTTAGAAAAATTTTAGAAACGAATAATGAATAGTATCAAAATTGACATAAATGATACTTTAAAATAAAAAATTTTATAAAATAAAAAAAATTCCTAAAAATATAATTATTTTCCATATAAGTTTAATATGTTTAAATATTTCATAAAGAACTATTTTGGGATCTTATTTTAATTTTATAGTAACTATATTATCCCTAAAAAGTAAAAAAGCCAAGTTGCCCAAGTAAGACTTAAAGGGTATAACTATATGTTAAATCTAAAAGACAAGGTTAATATTGTGGCATAAATATTTATAAAAATCATTAGTTGAGATTATTTATACCCACCCACATATTATGTTGTAAATAATCAACTTTTAATTTATTTTAAATCTAAAATTAAATTATATTGTTTTAACATTTTAAACAATTCCAAGTATGCCCGTCCCCTCCATTATAAAAAGTCACCTCCTACCTCACTAAAATACACCACATTAAGCCTCTTATCTCAACAAAAAACAACCCATTTATCCTAAAAACAACTTTATCTATGTTATGGTGGTCTCAAAATTCATGAAAAACAACCCAAATGTCCCTAAGAGGATATCCAATGGAAGTCCACCGATGAAGTTGTAACTATTTGACCAACTCATTCAAGTTCATTTCTTATTATACTTACTATTCATATGTATTTTCAAATATAAATTAATAAATCTAGTATCACCAATATACCTATATGTTATTATTATTATAGAAAAAATACTTTCACTCTTTTATCCATCCTATGAAAAATGAAATCACCATGAATGAGTACGTATGACCTACCATCTCAACATTGTAGTGTAATATGTTTTTCATGACTACATTATTTTGATGGGTATAAAGATGGGAATAATGGTTATAAATAATAAATTTTAAATTATATTGATTGTTTATAGTAAATATACCTTCCAATTATTTAACCTTTTATCATTAATGTAAAGATACTGTCCCTCCTGTATACGTGCAGCATACCGTCTCAACGACGCGATGTGATTCATTTTCCTTGTTAACCATTAGGAATGAGTATATAAATTTATATATTTAATAAATATTATTTTTATGAACATAATACAATTATATATATGTTTTATCAATATCCTTGTCAAAATTACTCAGACATTCCTGAAAAAACATTCATAGGAAAATTAATCAATTAACACCCGAAACTGGGGTTATAACAAAATATTATTAACAAATGGGTAAAAAAATAATATAATAGGATCATATATGGTATTAAAAATATACATTTGGTTTTGGTATAAATTTATAATATTTTTAAAAACATTATACTGGATTTTAGGATATGTTCACCCAAAAGGAAACGCAAGGCAAGGGAATTCATCTCAAACCTCATTCATTGACGCATGGTTTTATGTTATACACCCACATTATTTTATAAGGTGTATAAAAATACCAATTGAATTATCATATAAATAATTTAATTCTTATCAAGTTATTTATTTTTTGATAAATATTATTATTTCATTGGGCTTATGATATAAATGTACAAAGTGGTATAGTATTCTTTGAATGTTTAGACAATTAGTACTTTCTCTGTTTTAATATTTTTGATATTATATTGCATATTTATTTATATGGATATAAAATGATTTTAAGGGAAATTATATTTTTATTTTAAATTTATTTCAAATTATTTCAAAATGGATATTTTAATGGTTTTATTTAAGGGAATCCTTATCTAAAACATTTTTTTTTGATATTTATTCTTAAAAATCATTCTCATTAATGTCCTTGTTTTCATAATTGGTTTTATTGATTTTTCTTTATAGATAAAAATTCTTTAAAATGATAATTTTATAATTTTTCTCAAAATTTTATTGTGGTATGGGACACTTTGATTCAAAAATATTTTTTAAAATGTTCTATTTTGTATATTCATGGATTTTGAATAAATGATTTCAAAGTAAAGAGTGTATTTTTTTACAAAATTTATAATGGTTTCTTTAGACTATTTTAATATATGCCAAATCCTTTTTTGAATATTTTTTTTTGATGTTGATATCTTATTATAACATTTAACATATTTTATTGAATGGTTTATGATTTGATTTGATAATGGATAATCTCTTTTGTAACCATTCATAGTTTATGGTAATGTTATTCATAATTAATATAATAATTTTTCAATATTAATGTTTATGTCTCAAACTTTTCATATTAGCAATATATTTGGAATTATTATGTGATTCATGACCCACTATGTCCCCTCGATGCATCAGTAGGTCTTATTAGAAAATCTAGATTGGGATTTTACCTGTTTAGGTATGGTGACATGGACGAAGAATTGACAATATATTTATGATACTTGGCATTATGAATACCATTATTATGAGATTATTAATTGATTTCCATGGGATTATTCCACTAGTAGAATATCAATGGATATATTTCTTATCTCATGTTATTATTTAAATTTAATTTATTTTAGTTATAAACCTTGCCTATTTTTATTTAGTAATGTTATCTTCTGTTGTACGCTTACCCTTACTGAGAATATGATTTCACCCCTTTATTTTGTTTTGTTTTCCCCAGGATGCTTAGAAGTATTATATGAAGAGTTAAATAAGTATAATAATTTAACTATAAAAGGATTATCTATGGTGTATTTTATGTTTTGAATTGTAATATAAGGCTCATGAATGTAATTTGGCCTCCAGGATTTCTAAAATGGTTTTCCTTTATTATTCAAATATTGTATCTATGCCAATGTAATAAGGTAAGGCACCAGATCTAGGCTACTTGGGTCTGGGTCATTACATTATGTATTAGAATGATTTTATTATAACCCTTGGAAATTATATTTAGAAAAAATAGTTTAGGGAACATAACGACAAGTTTGGAAATGAGGTTATGTATTGAAGAACATCCAATAAAATCCATGTTTATGATTATTGGACTATATACACATAATGTTTATAATTCAGTAAAATTATTTATCTTTTTATATTATTATACACAATGATAACATTTATCCTACTGTTTTTCATCATTTAGAAATTGAACCTTTAAGAAGGTATGTGAACTTTACTGATGTTTGTGTTACAAATAGTAAGAAGGATCATATCTTTCATGGTATTAATCCAATATTTCAATGTGAAATAATCTCCCCAGATATCTCATCATATCAGTACATATAATCATGTGATAACATAAAATGTAAAGGGTACTCTTAGTATTTTACCTTTTTAGGGAAGAATAATAATTACAGGATGTATGTTATAAATATAAATAAAGGGAATAAGGGAAAGAAGTATTTTACCACATGTAATTGCAGAAACAATCATAATGGTACTTGATTAAAATGAATGGGAGTTTACTACATGTGTGGAGAGAAAAGAATTTTATCTTGGAATTTAAGGATATGAGAATTTTTTTTAATGACCAATGCTTCAACTTCACGCAGATGTGAGACTACAAAAATCAATGCCTCATACATCAAAGGTGTATACCGAAAATGTGGCAAAGTGATCAAGGTCAAGATTATGTTATGACAACATATGCAGAGGAATTTTTAATGGGATTATGTTGCGTTTGATGAGTTATTTAATCAGATAATTTTATCAACGATTTACTAGTTATAAAAATTAAAAAATATATAAAGATTTAACATTAGTAATATTTTATTAAGGATTTGAGATTGTATGGTACTATAATAAGTAACTCGGTCGCAAGATAAAATTTTTGGAAAAAATATTATTGAATAAAATAAAACAGGTAATATTTTCTTGGTACAAAGATAATGATGTTGGAATAATTAGATGATTGAATTAGATATAGTACATTTTATAGCACTGAATACTTTGGAACTGATTAATGGTTTGTTGAAAATTTCCTTTACTCCATCATTGATGGATTTTATAGTTGTATTGTATTTAATAAGTAAATCAAATAACCTATGTTCTATTTAATGAATAAGGAAGCATATATGTTTTCAAAAAACATTTATTATAATTTAGTGTATTACGATGTTTTAAGAGAATACAATATGAAATTACTCACAAGTTTGGAATGTGAAATATTGGATCTTTTGATGTGTTGGAAAGATTAATTATAAGTTAATTATGGAAAATTTGATAATTTATGAAATGGATTAATGTTATCCTTGGAAAATGTTATATAAGATAACATGTTAATTCAACTGATGATACAACTTGTGCTATGAAATGAAGTACAAATACTATAAGAGAAAACAAAAGTTTAAGATTGTGTTTATAGAAACGTATCAAGTAGTAATATTTCCTAATATTATTATATAGTGAAATAAATTCTCAATTATAAGAAAAGAATATAAAGACAAAAAAATTTAATTCTTTTGATCCAATGTTATTTTAAATCCTCATATATTTATGGTTTTGAATCCCTCAAGTTTCTATTCATCTCTCACTTTTTTGTTATTTATGATCTCCTTAAATATCTAAAAATATTTTGTTCTCCCTCCATTTATGTGTCCCTAATTTCCACTGATATTATCTTATTATAATTTTTATTTTTCTGGGTAACTTCACATTTCACTTTCCAACTTATAAATAATATGTGTCTTTAACCCTATTTGCGATCTGTGTTATTCAATAATAGTATTTTCAAATATCAAACTCTTGAGAACTGAGATCAAGTTTAAATTGTTGGGATGTAATTTAATTATGTAAGGTATAATTTAATACCTCAATAATTTACCACATAATTATATTTAAATAAATTTATTATATTATTTAGATTTTAATTCATGAAAGACTATGTTGTCTTATGTTACACATATGAGTAAATTTCTCTAATTGCTTGTGTTATACGCAATACTATGATTTATCAAAAAAGAGTTTATTATTCAAATATTTTAAGTTATAACATATCCATTAAATTATAGGTTATGATTAGTATTAACCAAATCATGAAATTTATATATATTCCATATAATTTTACGATTCTTCTTATGTGTTTTCTAAGCCTGATATAAGAACAAATCCAATTTGTTCGCATAATTTTTTTAAATAGTAATTTTATTAGATTTTAATAGAGAACTCGTTTCGGATATAAATTTTTAGACTTTTAGAATTTTTAGATGACAAATTTATCTTTATATTTGAATTATAAATGTCAAAACTAGAATAGGATGGATATTTGGTCTTTTTATGAGATGTTTCTTCTTTTATGAATACTGAAAAATACTGCATTGTAGTTAAAAAATGCCTTTTCATTTAAATAAGAATTATATTTTATATTTATTTTTTATGTAATAATAGATCAATTATATATATCTTAATCCAATAATTCTTATTGTAATCATTTTTATGTTGAATTTATAATATAAACTTGTTGAATTGTTGAACATTTCATTTTACCCACCTTCTCGCCACATCTATTAGACTAGTGTCAGACATAATTTAGAAAATTATATGAATTGATTGTGGAAAAATTTATATTTAAGTTCGAAATTAGAATGATATTTAGATTATCATATGATTAACATAATTTTTGGATATTATGAATAGTAACTTTAGTAAATTTATATTTTCCATGGTTAAGGGTAAATCGATTTTTTAATGGTAAAACTAATATATAATAATATAAAATTACTCTAACACATGTCCTAATTTAATTGACTAAGTGGTTTAAAACCAAAATAATGATGAATAAGAGAATATAATTGAACAGAGGAACCACATATATCTTGAAATAACACCATGATAGAAAATAAAAAATGATTATTATTGTGATCCACCCAAGAAGAAAAGTAATACACCACTTTATTCCCCAACCATATATGATAGAGAGACATGTGTGAGTCAAGGAGACTTTTTCATTTTCCAATGTTATGTGTAATGGGCCATGTAATTTTAATCTTACCTTGCAAAGATTAAAAAATGACAGTAGAGATAGTTTCCACTAACTCTAGCATAATATTGAGTACATGGAACATATTGACTCCCTTCAGTAACGCACTTGACTCTACAACCAGAGAGTTCCCTTATTCGATTCCTTAAATGAATGAAATAATTATTAATACATGTTTATCATGGAAACTCCAACTCCTTTCATGGAACTAGTAGTACATGAATGATCAACATTAAGTTTATAGCCACTATTCGAAAGTCAACATCTAACCCATATCCCCTGCCCGGTTGGGTTCTTGGGAGAAAAGTAAATGTTCGAGAAAACCATGTTAATCCTAAGCTATGAAGATATTTCCTAATAATTAAAATGTTGGATCAATTAAGAGACATGAATTCTAGATTTAGTTTCCATACCCAACTGATAACTTCTAATACTTTTATGGTGGCTACAATTACCATCATTCTAGTTGTCCCAACAACTAACAAATTGGAGTAGTACCATCTCCTCACATCTGTGCACACTATTATACACCTCTATTTACCCTATATGGTGAAAATATTCACAATTGTTTCCATGAGAATCCCGTCCAAAAAACTCAACAAGGGTTTTCTAGATAGTATCCTCTCATTTACTCACATAGAATAGATGAAAAAATGATTATTATTTGTGATTATTTCTACAAAATCATTTTTATTCTAATGATATGCCTATTTTTACATGATAATCTATAGGTATAATATAGTTATGCAGGTTCCAGAATAAGAAATTAAATATTATTTGGAGGTCATTATAAAAATTCATCTCGTTACACTCCTCTTAAAAGGTAGTTAGCTATGTCAGTGAACGACAACCCTTCACTGAGAATCCTCCATAGGTATACCCAATAACAATAAGTCTTTTTGTATTTATGTTCAATTAAATTATATTGAATATTTGCAACTATAATTACATTGTCACCATTATCATGAATCTGGTGTCTTCTTTAATATTTCATCATAGATACAAAGCTTCAATTCTTAAAGGTCAAATTAGTTTAGCAGTAATGGGGAACAAGATACAAACATGATATCGATTTTACAGTGGGAAATGGATATAAAACATAATATATAACAAAATAAAATAAATTCCATCATTTAAATCTCATTCCATGAATTACACTTCATATTTTAATGAATGAATGAAAAAATAAGGGTGAGCTCAAATTCGTTGTTTGGGATAAGAATAGTGGAATAAATAATGAACAAAAAATAATAATCAATAAGGTAGGAACATAAATGAACACAAATTAAATTTTTTTCTATCTTGAAATGATAATACATAATCAATATGGAATTATTAATAGCTAAAAACACATGTATTTTAATCAATAAATGAGATTGAAAAGCATATGGAGATAATATCATAAAAAAATATCATGGATGATAATATTAACTAAATTATCAATGAAACTAATTCTTAATTATTATTCATCAAATCTTATGCACATGATACATCTAACATCATTAACTCTCATAATATGGTTCTAAATTATTATTAGAAACTCATTTAATTTGGCCAATTATTTTGTCTTAGAAGAAATAACAATGCATCAAAGGGGCTATTTAATTATGGGCCACACCTATGAATACATGTCCAAAAAATTACACATATATAAAATAATGAATTTAATTCATGAAAAATGTTCCTTATCAAAAAAAATACTGTAATGAGTAAAGGATATGAATTTATTAGTGTTTCCCTATTTAATAAAATAAAATTCAAATTATATACACTATTTGTAAAAATTTTATATAGTTTAGGCAATAACACTTTCCATAATATAATAATATGGATATTAAATATAAATTTCATATATAATGAAAAATGACCACATGAAAGTGATCGTTTCAAGATAAAGGTAACTATCATTAAAGAAAGTGAGCTTGTATAGTTGTTTTTACCCTTGGAAATTTTCATCTAAACTCCCCTTGGATAAAATGATTCAAATTTAAACATAAAATACCCTAAATAATGAATAATTCAGGATATTAATTGTAAATTAAGTTGTATATACACCATATAAAATGAAATTTGTGCATAAAAAATAATATACCTCAATGAAGGGAAATTGAGTTGAAGTTCCCGATGAAGAACTTATCATTGAAGTGGTGATTAATAATTGAATAGATTATGTATCTAAAATGTAATTAAACACAAAAAAATAGTATTTGAAACATAAAATAATCACAGTTTACTACACACATAATCTTATCATGTCATAATCAATAAAGTATAATTTTAATCCAATGAATAGAAACGGAGTAAATAAATCCCTTACTTCATAATTACTTCTTTCTAAATATGCTTTTAAAATATTTTATATTTCATTTAAACAGGTTATTAACTTATCAAAAACCATACTAATATTTAAAATATCATATATATATTTTTATAACATCTTATGACATGTTCATTTATTATCATTGATTATTTTCATTTTCCATGCATTAATTGCCTTGTTTTTTCATTTGTGGTTGTTTCCTGAAACATGTTTTAATTGTTAGTATAATATATTTCCATAATTTATATAATTACAATAATGAAATAATTATAAAAAATATACATGAATTAAACTAATAATTAATGATATTTTTGGTAAATGAAGTATGTCATGATCTGGGTGATAGTAGATCGTACATACACATGATAAACATTTCCATTTTTCAATGATAATTATAGAAAGTTGGTCAGTATTATTTTATCTTTAATTAATGATAATAATAACATATAAACCATATTATTTATCTATATATATTATTATATATCATCCTTGTGTTTTGGGGATAAAAAGAGAGTCACATCTCTTTAGTAATATGGTAGTCCACACATGCACGAATGATTTAGTCATTATTAAATGAGTGAAAGGTATGAAATAAAAGGATATGTTATATTTTAAGAATAATTACTATTTCATGAATATGATAATTAGTTTAGGTATATACCATATATTTATTAAATTTATTCTTCTTAACATCCATGTAAATAATTTGTGAAAGACAAATCACATCGCTTTGTGAGGCAGTAGTTAACCATATACATGAGTAATGTTATCATATCCCCTATCGAATAGAAAGTAAAATATATATATGAATTAATTACTACATAAAAATAACTATTTAATTAATACCATATAAATACCTTATATCCATCAGCATACCCAACAGTGAGAGGTAGTAATGAAAAAATGAATATTACCTCTTTATGAGGTGGTAGTCCTCTGTTAATAAAAATGTTGTTTTCAAAACCCATTTGATGGAATTTAGAATCATTATTTGTTATTTCCTTATAATAAAATCATATAATTATAAGGATGATATTTATTTAATTATATCATAATTTTTTTTATAATTATTGAAAGAAGTGGATGAAGAAATAAAATTAATAATATCATTAAATAATATTACCTCTTCTTTGGGTAAACAATATAGAAATTTAACAAAATTCAAAATAGGATAGATTTATACAAATAATAATTATTTTATGATGATTTTATGGAATTTTTTTGGACGTTTGTGTAGGTATTTTTAAAATGAAAACTGGTTGATGGTCTAATGATTATAGGAGAGGGTGTGGCCTTTTATAAGTGAGTTGAGTGACACTTGTGATCTTTAGAAAGAAAAGGCGTACCGAGATTCTCCACATTAAAACATGGATAAAAATTTGGTATTATCTACAATGTAAATTTATATATTCTAAATATGTCCATATAAAATATTTTTGACAATGTTTTAGTTCATTTTAACATTTATCTATTTGTTTTAAAGTCTTGATAAATCCATTCCTACCTTAACCATGACAAATAATTTTTTATTTTTTCACAATTCATTTCAATCATAAAACATTTTAAAATTATTACATAATATCAACAATTCTTATTCTAAAAATGATCATGTTTATAAAAATTTTATACAGATGAATAAAAAATTATAATTTAAAATTAATCCCTTGGACATAATGAGAATGTATGTTTTTAAAGAGAAAATTTTAAAAGTATTACTAAGTTTTTACATCAAAATTCAACATGAAAATTATTTTTGTGACCCGATATTTTGGAGATGATATTTAATTGGAAAATATTTCTTTAAAACCAATTAATAATATGTATTTAATTTATAATTTTTTTAAATAAAAAGGCATTTTTCAATTAAAATTCAGTATTTCTAACTATAAATTGAAAAAATAAAATATATAATAAACATCCAAAAAACACACCATAAGATAATTGTGATATATTTTATTTTAAAATGTAATTTAGTTTTATCAATTAAATTTTCAAAATGTGGTAAAAATAAATTTAAAACTGTGTTCTCAATGCTTGACTGAAATATATTTTAGGAAGTATCTAGTTTTTAATATATCATTTCTTTTACTTTTATATGATGATTATTATATTTATAATCAATATATAACCATAATTTTCATCATGGAGTTAGTATTATTCATACCAACCTATTTAATTGTTAGGTAATTATAGATCATTTAGACTTATAGATGTGTGTTCTGTAAATGATTGATGAGATAAAATTAATGAAATATATTTTTTAGATTGTTTATGCTCGGAATTCTATATCACATATGCTATAAAACCAATGTTGTTATATTAAAATTTGAAAAAGATACATTTTTTTTGAACTATAGGATAAGAATGGATGATTTAAGGTCTTTTTATTCAATTTTAGTTGTTTGGGAAATGATATGGAAAGATTTGTATGAAGAGTGGTGGATATGGATATGATTTGAAAGGAAGTTAGGGTGTGAGAATAAAAACTAAAAACCATGTATTCCTGATGAATGAAAAATCTATTTATTAGTTTCACATTCTAGATAAGGTTCTAACCATAGTAAAATATCACTCATCATATGGATGGGACCACATGTTATGAGATACTACATGGCTGACCCAACCATGTATTAGGATAATACGGATGGGACCTCAGGTCTTCAAAAATGAAACCTCCCTTAGAGATACACTATGATGAGGTACATGTAATATTAGGATATATCATAGAAATAATACCCCTTACTCCTTGGGTAGAGCCGCACATCATATGCCCCTATGAGTATGTCGTTCAGTTTTAGTAGAATCTTTTAACTGGAATATCTGATTCCTTAAGAGTCAAATTAGGGAATGTGAGTATTCCAATATGAGTAGAATTATGTATAGGAAAAAATGTTCTACATTATATTAGAATATATGTTAATGAAATTAGAGATATTAGAGGGATTATTATTCTATCATTTCATAGTTGATGGTGGTGATATAATTTGATCATTGGAAAGATGTCAGAGTTTGTACACCCATGACTTAACAGGGTGAATTTCCCCAATATCCAATGTATTGGTAGAGTTCGTATTCTCCCAAAAAAAATTTGGTATGATTCCTCTATCTACAGAGTGTTCCACCCAAATTATCAGGATCTGGTAGGGATCGATTCCTCCACTGGAGTAAGTTCTCTCTCAACAATGGTACACAGTTGTGAGAAGATATCCATATATTCAAATTATTTTGAGGTTGTTCATGGGGAATTGTATTTAATATTGGAAATTTATAGGTATATGGAGACAAATCATGAAATATAAATGTCTATAGATACATATATTCCTCTTCATTTTTATTTGGAATTGATTATGATGATAATTAATGATGAGTTTCATTTAACTATTTGATTAATATATTAATATAACTTATTTTTTAACACATATCTCTGGGAATTTTTTAAATTATAATAAGTATGATTACATTAACCCTATATGTGATTTTCCCCCACATTCAATTCTATATAAAATGTATAGGCACATCAGTGGTGACTTATATAGACCTGGTATCAGTGGGGAATTGTAGTACGTGGAGGAAATTACCATGTTCAGTGGTTAGTCTCATAGATTGTGAGTGGGATCTCTTATTTACTTCCCCCTTTTGATAGGGGTTAGGTTGGGAAATCATTTTTCTAAATTGGGGAATTTGTATTCCCTATGTACTTTTTTTTACATTGTTTCAATGGGAGGAATTTTCCTCAACTCTTTCATATGCATTGTTTACCCTTTAAAAGTTTTATCTTTCTATATCTCTACATTGTTTCATATATATGGGTGTTTTGTTGTGTTATAGGTAATTTATTATGATAATTCTATTGGATATTTGTTCCAGAACATGGCCTATTTGAGGCGGGCTTGGGGAATCATTCTCAGTTTATTTCCACCCCATACTGGGCCTCAATGGATCATGTCATAATAGTAATAATATTCTTATTTTCTATATGATTCATTACTATATTTCAATATAGATCTTTCCAAATAATCAATATCAACATCTTCAAAATAAACATATTTTACAACATTCTTGATTTGTAACTATTATTAAGCTTCCTTTATGAAAATATCGTTAAAACCCATCCTAATAATCCATAAAGAGAAATAAAGTGGATGGTATCATAAGTCTATTTCCGAAGTTAATTATAATAATCTGTAAATGATTTTACCCAATATTTCTCCATAATAAAATATGGAATAATGTAGGGAGGAATTATTACCCCTTGATATGTTAAAAAATATTTCTCAATAATAAAAAATGTGTTTGATTTATTTTGAATAATTAAACCCAAACTTATGTGAATTGTCATTATAAATTATAATAATAAGTACATATTTTGATATTTAAATGAAATATAATGGTTGAAAATAATTTATAATTCATTTAGGAATTAGTAATGATTCATAATGAAAACTATGAATAATTTTTATGAGAAAATTTTTGATTTAAAGTATTTATTAAAGTTTAACAGTATTGAAAATATGAAATGGAATTTTTTAAACCTTGATATAATTAAATTATCAATTATCAATGGGTTAGAAATTAAAATAAGAGCATCAAAAGGTAGAAAGAAATTCATTTTTATAAAAAAACAAATTTTATGTTTAAAATGATTTTTTTATTAAATTAAATTAATCATTATAGATGGCAGATTTTAATTAAAATTGTAGATAATATATTATGTTAACTATAATAACATTCATTTAATGGTTTTAGTATTAACAGATTTGATATAAATTAAGTGTTATGCTTAAAAAATCATTTTTATAAAAATATTTTTTTTTCATTTTTCATTCTTATATTAAAATAATTATTACTTAAAATATACAAATTTAATTTGATAAAATTGTTCTATATTTGGAATTAGTATTTAAATAGTTTCTAATGAGAGAACTCTCATTTTTTCTATAATTATTAGTAATAATGGTAAAATATTGATACTGTGGTTAAGATTTAAAAAAGTAAATGAGGGTATTAAACTAAAATATAAGGTAAAAAATATCACGTAAACTAATAAAAATTTTATTGGTTAAAGATATTTATAACCCAACATATATTTTATGTAAACTTCTGTCAATTTTTACTACATTTACATGAATATGAATTTTTTATATTTTAATATTTTCAAGTATCTTTACGTTTGAAACCCACCCATCTAGTAAAATGAAGATTTTTCCCCCTACCCTTTACAACTTTTCATCCATCTATTTTGGCCATGACATACCCAAATATATTCTTAATTTCCATACTCGTGTCATAGTGTTTCTAGTCCTCCCCTATGTGTGGGGACCCTGAAATTACATTCATAAATATTATTTCATATTAATGAATATTAATTAAATATTTTTATTCTCCATGCATGGAAAAATAAAGTTTTTCTGTCATTAGAAATATTGATCAACAAAAATCATTACAAAAAATAACTACATCATCTCTCACTATGTTAATTATAAATATAAACTTTCCTATACATATCATACTTAAAACCTCATTTCATATCCCATGGAAAAAGAAACATAACAAAGAGTGATTTCATATGTCCAATAAGGGTAATCAAGGGACACACCAGTGATAATTTAATCATAAAATAATAATAAGGGAAGTATAAGTTTATAATTAAATTTTAAAAACATACACAAAAAATCATAGATTATAATCATGGGTCTTGAATAATGATTGATTTTTTAGTATACATGAATCATAAAATAATCAAATAACATTACACTTGAGATCTTAACATTGGCACAATATCACATCATAAAAGAGTGTTATCATGTGTGGAATAATCATAATCATATTAATATTATATAAATGTTACCGACCAAGAAATTAATAACATTTAATTCTTGAGGTAACCCCCTATGTACTTGCATTGTTCTTGGGATAACCTCATTTATAATGTTATTTGGGCTTGGGATAACCTATAATGAAGCATATTTCTGGATTTTGATAACCTCTTATAGACACTTTTATCTCATTAAACAGTAATCATTAAAAAATATGTATATATGAAATGTAACAACTATTTAGATAATTATAATCTATTAATATGTATAACACAACATCCTCAAAACATTTATCAATTCATCATATCTTAACCCATGGTAATGAAAATGAAATTCAACAACATTACATCATCATAAAAAATAACCATATATAGAAATAATAAGGATTGAATTATCGAATCCAATCTTAGGTAAAGAATAATTATAATAAAATGATATTTTCATAGATAAAAATTATTTTAAAAGATCAACAAACTATTTCTTAAGAAAAGTTCCATTTTTTATTTGGAATAAATTATTTCAAATCAAAAAAATTTGAAAACATTAAGGGATGAAATTTCATTACAAATAACCATGAAAACTTTTAAAAGGAAACTATATATCATATATCATTCATGATGGTATAAAATCAATTCTTCGGTTAAGAGTTAAAATAATTGTTTTTTAAAATATTTTTTTGGTGTTAAGTATTTTACTTTTCATGAATGTTTCAGTTTGGGTGTCCTCATCCTTGTACCCGGATCATGGTTTCAATATATAAAGAATATTAATAATTAAATAAAAATCATTTATATTTAAAATATAAATATATTTAACCATGAAGAAATGGAAGATATAGAAAAATGGGATACCCCGTTGAGAGAGATGGATGTCTATACATCAACATGAAATATATATTTTTTAATTTCATAAGTAAGATAAATAAATAAAGAAAAATTATACATTATCATTTGATTAAAATTATCATATAATATATATAATATATATTTATTAAATCTGTAATTATATATATCAATGTATATTAGCGATAGAAAACTAATTATATCACTTTGTATAGGTGATAGTTCACATGTATGTGAGAGTGATACTTCCATTTCAGATTATATAGAAAATATATTAAGGACAATTATTAAATAACCATAATAAAATATATTTTACTTGAATATATTTTATTTATCATTTTCTTATTGGTAAAAGGGTTTTATAAAATGTCAGATAAAAAATGACAGATCTGGGTTAAGATTTATACCTCTTCGAAAGAGACTCATTTGGATTGCACTATAAATCATGATTTTTTTTTCTTATGATAGAGAAAAATGGATCAAAAAAAGAGAATGAATATATAAAGGTTTTGGAGTAGATATATATTGATATATACGGCTCAAAATTCATGATTTTGGATGTATATGATATTCCCTTTTATAAATGTGGGGAGGACACACATGGTACTACATAAAATATTTATTAAATATAATGTCATTTTTCTTGGTAATGTTTTCACAAAAATATAGGACATGGAAGGTGGGATAAAATTGGGTACAAATATATTACACCAATAATAATTGTACACATTTATGTGGAAGTTATACCCTTATCTTTGTGATTGACCTATGATAAACCTATTGTATCCTTAACCATGGTAAAACGTATTTTTACAATTCATACAATTTGTTGTGACCAAAAATGAAAGTGGAATCATTAATTTTTTATGAAAATGTTTATCCTAAATATGGAATCCTTTTTATAAAATTCAATTTCTATAATTTGAATAATTAAATTTTTATTTAACTGCTCAAAATGCAATGAATTTTTTTTTTCAAAAAATGAATTTTTAATCATAAAGATAGACTAACATTCATTATTTTTCTAGTAAAAAATACTAAATTAATTTTAAAATATGTGAATTAATATATAATCTATAAATTAATTTAAAAAACAAACAAATATGTCTTTATTTAATTTTTTAGGATAAAAATACAGTAGACACATTTGAATAGTTTTATAAAAAATCACTATTTTACAATGAAGTGATTTTATCTTCTTTCATAAACATTACATAACTAATACATGGATGTTTATTAAAAAATTTCCTATAATTATAATTAATATTAGTTTTTAATTTTGATAAATCTACACTTTTATATAATAATATTTAGCATTTAGAAATATATATTTCTTCAAAAAATATATCTTTTAATCATTAAATTGTATTGTTAGAAATTTATTTATTATTTCATAGGCATTAATAAATGAATTTGAATTTATGCATATATATATATATCATAATATGGTTAATCATATTCATACCCACTAATCCTATGGTTATGTTATAAATTTATACAATATCACATGTTTATTTATTATTAAGGTTTCATGTAATGAAATCTATCAAATATGTTATTTTTCGTTCAAATTGAATACACATAAAACACCCAATTGTTTAATTATAACTTCCTTAAAATTAATTTACCCACTAAAAATCCATTGTTATTGTGTAAAAAATGAGGATACTTCTAGTTCATCACATCATTGAGTTTCTATGTAGCTTCCTCTAATTCCAGATTCTTCTATAAAATATTATCCATATGAGTAGTCTTATTTCATAAAACATTATCTCTAAAGCCCATGATTGTTATCAGTTTATTGATAGTAAATATCATAATCAAGTGGTATAAACTATAATTTCAGTACATAAGGAAAACTAGTTATGATATTCCTGATGAGGGTTATATGGAACACAATATGAACTTGAAAGTGGTATAGTGGATGTTCCAAGAGAGAATTTACAGTCCCTACACAACCAAGAACCACGAGGGGACCAGTATTCGTAGGGATTATAATTCCCTTATATTGGAATCACTTAACCTCTTTTCCATGGAGAAATTAATTGTAATACCTTCACACAAAATTGAAATTCAATATTGAACTATAAATTTTTAACAGGACACTTATATCGACTATGATCTTCCTTGATGTGATGATTAATGGCACTGACATACTTTACCATTTCCTCAACTTTCCTAGGATCCAATAGATTTTTTCTCTTACATCATCAAATAACATTTGATTTTTTCACTTGCACTCATAGTGGACTTCTCACGGATTCATCTGAGTTCATGAGTGAAATCTATTATTATAATGTAATTTTACAAGATAATTGTGTTTATCCCAACTAGATTTGAAATCTAGAGATCATGATCATAGATTATCCAATAGGGTTTGAATGGTGTTCTCAGATAGACCATATATTTTTATATGATAAATTGTACTAAAACAAAACTCAATATATATATATCTTGTTTAATACTTTTCAATAACGTAATGGTAATCCTTGTTTCATGATTAGAAAAAATAAAAATTGGAACACTATATAATCATAAAACATACTTAATGTATAAACTTGAAAGTCGTTCCAGAGTGAAATCATCAGTGATAATTCTTAAATATGCTTCCATTGCAAGTCATCCGAAAACAATACAAATAAAATTATGGCTTATAAATGTTTCTTCGATTTCAACAAAAAAAATCAATGTTGATATTTAATCATTTTTATTATAATCAGTTTATTTTATATACCATTATATTTTTATCTCTCAACCTTAACATCCAAACTTACCCATTACCAAGATACATACTCTACAATGTCAATATTATTGTTTTCCCACTATAAATAATTGTTCATATTTCTATTTATTTTCATTCTTACATGATATATAAAGTATGTTGAGATTGTATATACTTCTAATATCCCCTTTTTCATGTCCAGTATTGTTGGGTCATATACTCAATTCCTGAACCTTATCCTTCTATTATAATAAAGGTTGAACCTAGGATCATTTACAATCCTCTTTTCTTGATCTACATCCACTTTTTTGTTCCTCTTTATTCTTCACATGTATAAATATATGAACACTAATTCCGGTAAGGTAGTGTTATTCAACATCATTCGGGATTTATGTTCCATCCTTAGTAAATCTAAAAAAATTTGTTCTTTTGTGATCCTTATCATTATTAATATAACAAGATATATTTCTACTTAAAAATCAATATCTTTTTTCTCATTCAAATGGTTATTATGTATTGAGAATTCGTAGTCACTAATAAACTCCAACCACCTTATCTAGTGAATATTAAACTATTTATATGTGAATATATTACATAAATGTTTATGATCAGTTTATAAATCACACCTTTATTTTTAAAGATAATTCTCACATATCAATAATGAATATATGTTTGTTAGAATTTCTAAATCGTTAGTTTGGGTAATATTTCACACTAACCATCAATTAGTGTGAGGAATAATCAATCACCCAATCATTTTGAATAATTAAACATCCTAGAACCATTTTTAATGTAATATTGTAAATCATAAACCCTTCTCCATGATAAGGATGTCTGACTAAAAGAAAACTAACCAACATCCACATAAGTTCCTTGAAACCTTCATCTCATTCATAAATATAAATTTATTGACTTCCTACATAGTTACCTTTATGAGTGAATATTATAGCCATGATAAATTAGACAAAAATAGTTGATGATATCCATCTAGTTCAACCAAACTATAGTCCTTAGTCATAGGGTCTAGTCTTGTCTGATGTTAAATAACTTCTAAATTTTATGGATTCACCGATATCACCTTACTTGAGAGTACATGACCAAAAACTGAAACAATATATAAAAAAATTTCACAGCTGTTAATTTTTTCATATGGCTTCTTCTTCCTTTGGATTGTAATCCAATACACAAGTGATATTCCTGATGTTCTATACTCATGGAATATATAATAATTTCATCTATAATCATGACAAAAACTAATCAAGGTAATCTCTTAAAAATGTATTAAATAAATCAATGGAGATAATGGGGGGATTATGAAGCCCAAATTGAGTCACTATAAATTCATTATTTCCCTAACTCACATAGAAGGCTGACTAGGATATATTTTCACTTTCAACACTCAATTGATAGTATCCACAATTAAATTTAATCAATGAGAATTATTTATATCCTTTAAATTTATTAAACAAATCATTAATTTAAGAAAATTGATACATATTTTTCATTTTGATCATGTCGTGTTATAGGTAGTCAATATAATATCACATTGATAAAAATGTATTCTTAACAAAACTAAATTTTCCACCCCATGGTGATACCATTTCCTAAATTAATACCTTACCATTATTCTCCTAACGTTTCTTCTTCAATTCATATAACTAAATCAGGGTTAAACTCAACATATTCTTTGAAATAGGTGTTTCACCAAGTGTGAGTTATACCAAATGATCAACTTCCTCATTAAAATGTAAACTAGGGAACTCTTCAACAATAAAAAAACAAAATCCCATAAAATAGTTCTGTCTTCAATGATTAGTTTCTCTATAATCATATGAGATAAACACCTTCTTTTAATATGAATAAATACCCATACAATGGATAAATTTTCCATTGGAAGGTCAAATATATCCTTTCACTTATGTAAAATCATAGGTTGGTCTGGAATATCAAATGCTATATATATTCCTCAATAATTGATATGATATTTATATAATAAAATCCAATACATCCCCAAAATAACATCAAATTCAACTATATGATGAATAACAATATTTAAAGGATTCACCCTCCCACAATCTTCAATTGGAGAAGAATCATTAGCATTAGATATGATCATCATATCATTAGATGTTTTCAATGACAATTCTAAAGATAATTATTTATTTTAAAATATATATACATTAAAAAATTCTCTAGATATAAAATATTGGGTAGATATATAATCATATAATACATAATTATTTCAAGAGTGGATGGAAAGCATAATTTTCACCACATCATTATTTTACCCCACACTAAAAATAGAGAACTCCTGGATTCCAAATTATATATAGGCCTAAGAGGATATTATTTTTATCTTCATTAATATAACTTAGATTTAACCACTTGACATAATAGTTCCCTTACTATTTTAATTTATAACACTAGCTTATATGGGGTGGATTCAGTGAAGGTTTGTCTTTATTTTCATCAACTAACTTATTCACATCAATTGATTAATTGATTGACCAATGAATATTCATTGACGTCTCAAATAATTAACTAGTCCCCTTAATAATATAACATATATGATTCTATCCACTTGTATGGTATATAAGAAAAAACATCTCTTTATACCAAAGGATATTATTATTAGAATATATTTTAAATTACATCATCATTTTCTGATAAATACTATGTGATTTTTGGATGAATCCAATGTCCATTTCTACCTTGATATCACATAAAATAGTTGTTTCATAGCTATTGATATATCTTATGGATAACCCCATTTAGAGGGATTGTTTTAAGAAACTGAATAATTATTCAATCTTGCATTCATGTTTGATGATTATACCATAACCGTAAATCTAAAGACTTTTAAAATTTTCATCATAGGTACTAATGGATTCATTACACTGCTACTTTAGATTAAATAATTGCTATTAAATTTTCATATCTTCTGTAAAATTTATTTCCTTATTGAAAAGACAACCTTATAAATTCACCCCTTGAAAATATAAATTTCATCTCATTGACTCAAGTTCTTGATAAGTGTAAAAAATTTATATTATTTTCCCTACAAATGGTAAAAAAACAAAATATATTTATTATGCATCAAAAATTGGAGAATAAAAAATATTTTTTTAGTGGTAATATTAAATTACTCATAAATTAGTGGATGAGTGTAAATATTAAAAGAATATGGATATTACCTCATGAGGGACTAAAAAAATGTTTTTACAAAGTCTTTTCATTTGTAAACACTTCATGATTCATTTGTTGATAATTTTTTGTAAGTATAATAATAATATTTTATAATATATATAACAAAAAATTCAATTTATCCTTTGAAATTTATTAAATTCTCCATCAAATTCAGTGATAACATGATTCCTTCTTGTTAAAACCATTATCCTTTTCCAAAAATCATATTTTGATCAACAATAATCATAGTGAAAAAATATATAATCTTGAAAATCATTTATAGGATTTCTGAATCATGAAAAGTACTATTCAATCTATGAAACCATAGTTTAAACCTAGGACATCCATGGTCATCATATATTGAAATCCATCATAATGGTACTTAATAAAAATTTTAATTAACCAATGTCTATCCCCAAGAGTGTATATTTAGTTTTGTATTCTTTGACCCCTCATCACAAATCAATGATAATAAAGTTTATACCCAATACAACCTTTTCATCGTTATTACCCCTGGGAATATTTTTTCCATAGATTCATCCACATTGTAGTATCAAGATGGGAATTTATTTTCTAAGAAAATCACACTCCTTTGAATACCATAAATTAGGATATTATTCTATACTTATGCTTACACAAGCATTCTCACTAAATGTTTCTCATTATATTTTCAAAAAATAATTCAAAATTACTATGATACCAATAAATGTGACTCATACATTATATATATAAATAATTAATGTCATTATATAAAAATTCATAACATTTCATTATTTTCCATGCGATAATTATAAATGTTTTTTCTCTTTAGAGACTCAAATACATAAAAAATGGTACATAAATGATTGAAATCATCACTCACTATGTTCATCACAACATGGAGCCTTCTTATACTTATCACACATAAAAACATTCTTTATATCCTGGGGAGAAGGATACAAAGTTAGGGGCGATCTTGTATACTGATCAGGGGTAAATAAGAGAGATATTAATGATCATTAAAAAATAAAATGATAATAAGTGTATAATAAAATGATCACAACATTTTAAAATCAAAACCGAAAATTAATAAATCATAATCTCTAGTCTTGAAAAAAGGATGTTAGTTAATAATAAATAAATAATTAAGTGATCAATGAACATGAGTTTTGATAGAGATATAATGTCATAATATCTAGTTATAAAAAATTAGAAAACCTCTAGAATAATCGAAATCATTGAAATATTATTTCTAGGACACACATAAATCCAATAATCACATGTTATTTTTGTGATAAATACCCATCTACCATATATAATATTTGTATAAACTCCCTTTTGGTAATATATTTATATTTTAAAATAACACTATGTTCCATAGCATATACAACATGCAACCGAGAGTTTAAACGAACCATAAAATCTTAATTTATAAATGTTATAGTTATAAACTACCAATAAAAGTGGTGAGTATAAATATGAATAAATAGATTATGAAATATATATATATATATATATATATATGGCATAATCAATACAAATTTATTGATTAATTCATAAGAAATATGTACTCATTTATTTAGAAAATTCATTTTGTTTTTCAAAAATATTCTTTGATCAAAAATTAGATTTATTAATTTTTGTATGGGAATTATATGATTAATTGTTGAAACTATTGTTGATTTTATTTGAAAAATTGATATCATTTTTTGGTGTACTATTTCTGTATTATATTTTGGTGAAATTTCTTATTTTTTCTCAAAATATTTACTTTTTTCCGAATAATGAAAAATAAATATTTTTTATAAAGCTATCATTTATTTTCATTTAAATGTAATATTATTTTTTCCATTTTATCTTAACGTAATTTTTTTTTATTTTTAATTTAATATAATTTATGTAATTATATTTTTATCATAAATATAATTGATTTTTGTATAAGTTCATTTTTTGGCTTAAAAACATTTTTCTAAAAATGATTTATCATTGCATTTCACCCATTTATACTAACATCAATTTCATTCACTTCTAGAAAATAAGACATGAACAATGGATCCCATATTGGGATCCATTATATTCAAAATCAATTAAAAATTCACCATTATTTTTGTTAATATTTAAATGTAGCCATGTTAAATTTTGGTTACAACATTAAATGTAAATCAAGTAATTAAGGTTAAAAATATAAGATATGGTCCCAAAATAAACTCTATTATTACCTACATTTTATTGTACGAGTATTTGTATTATATAATAATCTTAAATTTCAATATTTTCTAATTTTACTCCACATTCATTTTATTTTATAATTTATATTATCTTATGTAAATATGAAGTCAAAAATCTTACTCTCTTGTTTTAATATATATTATATTTTTTTTGAAATTATAAGAAACATATTATGTTTAGTTATAAAATGTCTTTTATTATGTTATTTTATTTTTATTATTGTCAGAGGAAAATTTTTACTTTCTCCCCTTTATATCAATTATTATGAAAATCAAAACACATTCTTAGAAATATGTTAACTATGTTTCTGGTTCCCATGTTTTAAAATTTCTTATTGAAAAGATATTATTTTTTCAAGAATAAAAAAATTGTTAACTAAATGAATATATAAAATATATATTATTCTGATTCTTCATACTGTAGGGTGTCCAATCCATTGAATTGAGTGAATTCTAATCCATCATATTTACTAAAGTTATATACATTAGATTGACAGAATCCTAATACATCATATTGACAACAAACATTCTATTAATATGAAAATATTTAACATATCACTATGATGATATTTATTCCACCAGTGTTATAATATCTAATAAATCAATATGATGATATTTATTATATTGAAATTATGATATATAATATATCATTGTGAAGATATTTAGTCTTTCGGTATAACAATTTATACATTATCATTATAACTAGCTTAGTCCGTCAAACTAATTTGATATTATATATATATATATAATAATTTTATAATCATTGTTAGGAATTTTTATTCTCAATGGAATATATAGTAATAAAATTGTAATGGTAATACAAAATAACATAGGATGAATATATGATTCCCTAATATTTTAGGTGAAGAACATATAAGGCCATTATAAAGAACTGTAAGATCCATTGAAAAAATGAACATTGGTTGGATTCTTATAAATAGGATTGTATTCAAGGATATGGTGTATAATTCATTTGCAAACCAAATTGTCTGATGATTATTCTGCATAAACGTCTCATTTTTATGCATCTTTTCTTTCAACGTGTGGGTTTTTATGAGGAATCTGTTGTGATGATTGTAAATTAATTAGAATAATTTTTATTTTCAGTTAACTTGTCCTGATTATCTTGAGGATTAAGAGATTATCGAGATAGGAGGACTACTAATACTGACCAGGATGATCGAGGGCTTCTTGGGTATTGGATGACCGAGATGATATAGATCTTTGTATTTAGGCATTATGCAGTATTGTAAGAAAGGTAGTATACCAATATATGAATTGAGGGATTTCCGGGTGATGAAATATAGAACATACATTTAAGTTGAGACCTGTAGATATCCAATGTAAGGATTTATAACTTCCCTACATCTTATGGTTAAAGAGCGGATATATTTTAATAATATTTTAATAATTCACTCTTCTATTTACTGTAATATTTAATTTCACTTTTTTATATGAGTCTTATTTTACACTTTTCAATTTTTATTGAATGTTATCTAAACCAAAATATTCAATATTGAAATTTAACAGACTAACTTTGAGTCTGATACCAATTACTATAATCATTATATGGAAACAAAGTTTGACAAACATGATAAAAAGGTTTTTGGTTTTTAACTCGTTTAATTTTTAAAACTACAATTCACCACCTCTTATATCCATTATATATTTTTACAATACATCAATTTTTATTATACCATCTTCAAACACATTACATGAGGAGTTTTTTAGTTTTCTTAATAATACATGTGTCTCAAATTTACTACAATTTTATTCAAAACTATTTGTTTATAACTTGTAGCTATAGTAATTTGAAAATTGTATAAAGTGCTTCTTTTTTGATAATATAGAAGGTTTAAATGTTGTTAATTTCAATAATATGAATCCTAGATGAAAAATAATCATTGATGAAATAGATTATGGGTATTTTTGAGATAGAGTAAATATTTGTGTTATAAATTTAGTGATGAAAGCTTTATTATATTGACTGGTGACTAAAACATTCCAAATAAGAAAGTATATACATTTGAAAATCTATAAAATCAAGAATATGAATTGAATTATAGATTTTGAATACTCTATTATATTTATTGAGTAGAAATCATTTATAGTTTGATATTATCTTGTGAAGATGAAAATAATATTTGGAATAAATTTTAACTAACACAATTTGAAACATTAATGGTTTTCAACCAACGAAGAGAAATTCATTAAACATATTATCAATCATATGATGTAAATCCAGGGAATTTGTTGCAAATATGAATCCAAGATTCATGACTATTATAAATAATTTAATTTTAAGTTTCATGGAAAAAATGATCTTTATGATGAAATATTATTTGAATATATTTTATAAATCATGCATAGATAATAGGAGTCGAATAGAACTAATTGTGATGTTATTAGAAAAATTACACATTTTTTTCAAGATGATTTTATCAGAACTATTATTAAATATAAAGGAATATTCAAAAGAGATGATGAAATATGAAAAAAACATAGTAGAGTTTCTTTTGGTGTAGATTCTTATATTCCTTATAATTTTCAATCTTTAGATAAAGTTTCAAATGATTCTAAATGGAGAAATGTTACAGATAAATCAAATAGATGTTCTTCAGAACAATATAGAAATGGGTTGGCAAATTTTTAAAAATAATGAACTTGATATTTTGAGAAAAGGATTTATAATATTGATATAAGAAGAATGACAAGGAAAGAATTTTTCAAAAGGATTATTCAAAATTCATTTATAATGAATGTAAGAAGGATGGAAATATTATACAATACTACCCTCAGTTGAAGATAAATGATAATATGTCTATGATTTTAGAAAAAAATTTGAAAAATTTATTAAAATCACAAGAATAAAAAGATTATGAATGATTTAGATACTTTGAGTGATAATGGTTTATACAGTTCTTAAAGAAAGTTGTTCTAAAATTTTTGGTGATGAAAAGAATAATATTGAATTATATTATAAAATTACAATGATTAATAAATACATCATGGAGAAGATAACATTTAATTTTTTATAAATTATTAATATAAATGTGAAATATACTTATTGTGATGATAATAACAAGTCTATATATTTGGATGATGAATATTATTATTTATATGAATGTAATTGTTCACCTTTTTTGAATATGTTTCTTGATTTCTTACACTATTTGAAAATCAAAATTAAAAATTTTCTTAAAAACTGATATTGCTCAAGGAAAAAATGTGAAAGAAAATTCCAGGGACTCAAATCTAATTACTAAAATAGTAGATCATTTATGAAAGACAAATAATAATATTTTGATAAATACGATCTTTCAAATGAACTAGAGAAGTACAATAATGATAAAACAATTATTTAAAATAAAAGAGAATATATTAGTTTGTACAAAACTATAGTTGAGGATAATAATATATATATAAAAATAAATTTAGATATATTTTGTTAAAAATTTCATTATTTAAAGTTTACCACTGGTAAGCAAAATTTTTATTACATGTATAATCAGATTATTCCTCATAACGATAAATCTAGAATGGGTGTTACTATAGAAAACCTAATATTTTAAAATAATTACATTGTTCTGAAAACTGATCCACATTCCACAAAATGTAAAAGTAGTGGTCACTAGTAAAATAACTATTTTTTTTGAAAAAATTTCATTCCTTAGTATTTCATAAAGGGTTATTTTTTAAAATAATTAACATTTTATTAGTGTAGTAATGTTTTACAAATGTGTATTCTAATAATTTTATATAACAATAATACCAAACCCAAGAGAATTTGGGTTATCATTTTTAGTAAAATAATGAATATACCAAAAAAATAGTTATAACATTAATAGGGGCTTCCCCAAAAACATTATTAGAAAAAATTATTTCTTCTAGAGTATTATAAATATGAAACTTGTAAAACTCATTTTTTGTGACAATGCTCAAGGGTAAGTCATTTGTATAGGTTACATTGTTCATATGTGAAAATATTTAATTTCAAATGTTTTAGTTTTTGTAGGTATTAACAACAACCACATGAGAATATTTCAATTATGCTACAAGGAATATCTTGTGAACATTAGGAATGAAAAATTTGATATAAATAGTTCGAAGGATGAATTTGTTCTTTCTATCTATTGGCATAAGAATAATTACACACTAAACATAGAAGAACCTTTGGGAAAAATCTAAATTTTGATAGTGAAATGGAATATAAATCATTATTATAGAATAAAATATTAATAAATTGTATTTATAGAACATTAGATTTTCTATATAATAATGGAATAGTTAAATCTAGACATATACTTATATTTGATACGTAAAATTTTTTATCCTTGTCAGTTTGAAAAAATAACTAATTTTTTAAATCTATTATTAAAGTCCCATCATCTAATTCTTTTTAGTTTGTAATCATGGTAATATTTGGTCCTATAAAATTAGAATTATTGTTGGAAAATATTGTGTATATGTTTTAATTGATGATTAAATTAGATATACTATGGTGTATTTTCAAGAAAATCGGTCTGAAAATTTTTGTTGTTTTTTTGTATCTCAACATAAAAATTATAAAAACATCTCCATCATATATATTTATATTTTTTAGGGTATGGAATTATTAAATTCTGATTCTGAATCTTTTTTAGTAAAAATGGTATTATACATAACATTTCATCACCTATATCTCCAAATAAAAATAGTACAGTTAAATGGAGAAGTAAAACTCTGTAGGATAACATTAGACCTATGATGAGTGAACAATCAGTTTCTAAACATTTATTGGGATGTATAAAGTAGAAAAATTTTATTACTATAAACAGAGTTACAAAAATTACTTTATTAAAAAAACTTTCTGAGTTGTGAACAAAAAATGAAACTAAAAAGTTTTTACATTAAATTTTAATGGTTGAAAAATTATTCATTTTAAATACTAATGATAAATTATATACATTCACTCTAAAATCAGATGGAGGAATTATTTTAGTTTATTATCTAACTAGTAAATCATTTATAGTATTTAAGAAAAAAATTACTATTTAAGAAACAATACATGGTGCATTTAATTAAACTTTTCCTTTTTATAAACAACCTAAACTGATATCTTTAAATGCTATTTCAGAAATTTACTTTCATACTATGTTAAAAAGTTCTTCACTTGAGATAATAATAAAACAATATATTTTCGAAGTTATATTTATATATAATTTCAATATTTTTTTGCAGAACATATTTTATTCATCACAATAAATCAGTTGTTTCTTTAGAATAAAACTAGTTATAACATCATTGGTGAGCTAGACCAACCAGTTAGAACTATGGATTCTTTAAGAAATAAAATTGAATTTTTTTTTCATTTTTATCACTATTGAAACATAAAATATTGTATTATGCTCAATGTTATGAATATTAGATATAAAAAATGCAATATTAAATTAATGAATTTTAGAGAATTCAAGTTTGGACTTTGGTTAAATGACCTAAAGAGGCTTCTATAATTAGATTAAAATTGGTTTTTAAGAAAACAATTAATGCAAACAGATTTATAGTTAGAAATAAAGATCAGATTATTGATAAATGGTAGAATAAAAAAGATGGAATAGATTATGAATAAAGTTTTTCTCTGGTCGTAAGACTAGAATCTATCAATATACATCTAGCATATATAAAATTTATAAATTTCAATATTTTAAAACGCATGTGAAATTTTCATTTCATAATGGATTGGTTCACAAGGAATATTTTGTACATAAAAACCTACGTTTTGAATATAAAATATTTCCAAGAAATGTTTTTAAACATTACAAGTAACTTTATGGAATTGAACAAGCCCCAAGAGCATGGTGTGATAGATTTAAGTAGTTTTTATTTGAAAAAAATAGTGTCATGGGAGTTGTGAATCCATCTCTTTTTATAAAATTATTTTTCAAAAACATCAAAATTTTTAAAATTTATCTTGAAGATTTTATATTTGGTTCCACACTAATATAATCAGTAGATTCCATTGTAGATCTTATGAAGTCTGAGTTTGAAATGAGTAACATGGGATAACATACTTTTTTCTAGGGTTACAAATTTCAAAAAAACCGAAAGAAACATTTATATATCATCATATGTATATAAAATATCTTCTTATTAAAGATTTATATGACAATAATAAATTTTTTAACATGCCTATTAAAACCTCATTTACTTTATATATGGATGAATCTGAGAATATTTTTGGTTATAAGATCTTAAAATGAATGATTTGATGTTTAATCTACCTAACAACTCATCATCAATATTTAATGATTTTGTATGAATATGTGAATGATATAAAGAGAATAAAAAAGTTCCCATCGAAATGGTATAAAATTAAATTTTAATTATCTTGATGGAACTATGGATTTTGGTTTATTTTAATCTTCTAGAAATGATTTTGAGTTAAAAAGGATCATAGATGCATACTTCGCTAGATATAGAATGGATAAAGAAAGTACATCAAAATAATTACATTTATTTTTAGAATTTCAGTGACATGTATTTTTAATAAAGTACACTTTGTATAACATTACAGTACAAAAATAAAATATGTGGAAGCTCAAATTTGTTATACCCAAGTTTTATAGATACAACCCACACTCACAGATAACCATTTGAGTATTTGTGAAACTGAAATATTGTGTGGTAACAAAAGTTCCACGTATTTAATTAATACCACAAAAAATCACTTAGGAGAAGAAAAAATTCCTATATAAAAAATTTTTCATACTACCACACACTTAAAAATATTTAATTTTACCATTCATTTGAATGTAATAATAAATTATTGATTTTTTTACTAAACCACTTACTTCCAATATTTTTGAATATATAAAACATAATCATGGAATATTAAATATCAAATGATTATTCATATCTAATTTATGTTTACCATCCTCTTTAAACTAATAAATTATTTTTTCAAAGTGGAGAGTACATATGCATTTTTATAAGGAATTTTGTTTTTCTCAAAAAAATAACTTGTTTTCAGAAATAATTCAGATTCACTAAAAAATTTGTTCTTAAAAAAATTACTAGAATATATAAAAAAATTAATATTTCATGTTTAATTTTTTTCTTTTAATGTTATGTTTCAGTATAAACATTTTTTTTAAAAGAAGAAAATTAGTTTATAATAATGAACTTCATATAGAAAGTAATACCTTCACTATAAAAGGTAACATCTAATCATCAATATTTACCGTAACTAATTTAATAATTATTTTTGTTTTTTAAATTTTGATCACATTTCTTATATTTTATAAAAATTTGAAATTTTAATCAATCATAATGTTTTAATTTCTGGAATGTTTCTTAGTTTTGTGGTTTTATTTAAAATCATTATGAGTTAATAATCATATTTTAATAATTTCTAAATAAATTATTAATCATTGGATCATATGTGTGTTTGAATATAATCTGTTAGATCTATGGAATTTTAACTTTCTCCCCATTTATATAAATATATGAGTGGGTCACCGTATCGTACATTAGTCATCAGAATGATTTTCAACCCCCAGTTCTCAAATTCATGGACATATCTATACTAGGGAATTTTTTCACAGATTCATTGGGGACTGAGTTATATATTTATTGATTTATTTCCCAATATTTGGAGCTTGTATTATTTAATTTTTTTATTCAACATATAATCAATCCTTTATATATATATATATATATATTCATATTTGCTTCCTAATCTATGAAAGAGTTGAATAAGTTTGGAAGATTGTGTGGAACTATGTGTATAAAACTAATCTAATATCATAAATACTAAAGTGAAACATTCATATATATATTAAATCATTATCATGATGAAAAAACACTATAAATTGATAAAATAAAAAAATAAGGACTCATCATACATACATGATAATATATATTTTTTTACATTCAAAGAAACCTATTTGAGCTCCCAACGAGGGAAAATGATAGGACCTTTAAACATCTAATGTAATTACGATCGAGCATTAGCACTACATCAAAACAAAAACCATTTTGTGTTTTCATTAATGAATTTTATTTATTCTATGTTTTTTATTATTGAATTTTTATGCACATAATATAAATTATTAAAAATTTGGGTGTTCCTAACACACATTCTCAACTGTTATCTTTTTTATACCAATGAAAACTATTGAGGAGGTCCTCCATGATGAGGTTTTATTTTTCCCCCATATAATTGTGGAAATGGATTTGAGTCTGGATTACCTAAGAGCTCTTTATTTTAAAAACTTCTCTAGTTTTTTTTAATGATTTTATTGTTTAATAATCATTTTAAAGGCAGAAAATTTCTATGTGGAGGGGATTAATTCTTATCTGGATACTGGACGACTTGTTTTATTACATTGTATGTTTTATTAGTTTCATTTTTTTACATTTCATATAAAATACTATATTTTATTTAAATCAACAAAAAAATGTTTACATTGATAGTTGGTCTATATGTGTGTCTATCTGATGTGTTTTATTAAGTAAATTTATTTCAAAAATGAAACTGATTTCAGTGATTATTTTATCTAATCCTTAATCCCACATTGGGATAATTTTTTAAAGTAAAAAATTATAAAATTACTCTATATTGAAGAACTATGAATTTTTATTATTTTTGATGATTTATTTTTATATTTCATTAACTAGAATATTTTATTGGGATCTCAATTGACCCCCATCTTGAGTTACTCTCTCTAACCAACAAATAATATGAGGGTCAAAATTAAGACACCTTGTAATGAATTTAATATTTTATATGGTGAAAAATAATGATTATTATGTTCATAAGAAGTGTAATAATTTAGAGAATATAAAGATTTATTTTCATAGTCATATGATTGATCACTTTGATTAATGATGATTTATACCCAAGATAAAAATCCGAGTTTTAGTAAGGAAATAAAGACATAATGATGATGTTTTAATGGGGATATGTACCCACAAATCCTGAAAAAATTTATTTGAGGATATTCATCTAAATTTTTTTATATTGTGAATGTACTCTAGAATTTTAAATTAATTTTCTTACATAATTATTTTTAATGATTGGTGAAAGAATATAATACTATAATGATTGAATCTTATGTTTAGAGTTCTAATTTGATTGATGTTTAGGAAAATATTCTTCCTAAATAAATTGTGATTATACCAGTTGTAGAATTTGATGTGAAATTTGGCATGGATTGTGTCTCAATACATATATTCCATATTAATTTCAGTAGAAGTGATGTCATATTTGATATTACAAATAAAACCATGTTTTTCAATCAATGATAATATGATTATAAACTTCCAAAGGAAAATAATTCCATTGAATGGGTCATATAACATATTCATGAGTGGTTTCTAAATAAAATGGTTTTGGATAAACTCAATATTTAAGATAGGACAATTGTGAGGGGGTATGATGATATATTTATTAAATAGTTGTCTAGTCTTCCCTCAAATTGTAAAGTTGAGTTTTAAATATACATCACACATGGTGTAATGATATTTTTCAAGGAATCCATACATAATAGACTCAGTTGGGTTTTAAGAATTGAATATACAATTTCATGATTATTTGGATAAGGGATTTATTCCTTATAGTGAAATACTATTGGTTGCACCTATTATTTTTATTTGGTAAAATTATGGTTCAATGTATTATAGAATTAATTATTAGTAAATTCACATGATTACAGTCAAGAACACATATTCACTACCCTATATTTAAAGTTATTTATAAAATTCAAGTATCTAAATACTTTTAAAAGATACACCACTGATCTAGATATTTTCAACTGATAGTAAATTGGTGGACATATATAATACATTTCTTCTATCAGGTATGAACATTTTGAATTTATAATAATGAATTGTGGAAATCAATTTTCCTCTGTCAGTTATGGAAATAAAGAATATATTTTGTTGATAATATATTGATTATTTTTTATACTATATTTATATACTATATTCTTATATATTCCTATTGTAAGTAAGATAATGAATTTCAATTTCAGATTCTCTTGAATAACATGGGAAATGAGAATGTGTAGAAAAAATTTAGTTAATGTGAATTTTCAATTTAGGAAGTCTCATTTTGGGTAATTAAATTACAAGAGGGGTTATATAAAATTATCCCTTAAAAAATATAAAAATTTCCTAAAAACACCATAGTGAGTGAAATATGTAGTTTTTTTGGTTGGACAGATACAACTCTTACTTTGTGAGAAATTACTCATAGCTATCAATAAAAAACTAGGTTCATATAAAAGTTAATAAAGTAACTTTTAAAATATTAATTTGAAGAAAATTTCAAGGAGAAAAATTGAATGATTTTTGTACACCTTTACTCACAATACTCTATAGTGGATAGGGGTTTTTTAAATATAATTATGGTTAAATTATGTGACTAGACTGTGTTCTCAAAAACAATAACATGATATTAGCCTATTTCTCAGGATAAATGGTTGTTAGTTAATTTAAATAAAGGAATAATTATTTAGAATTGAAAGTTTTAATTTTATTAATTGAAGATATGAAGACATTATCATTGTGGTGAATGTTATATAATATAAAAAATCACAAATTATGGAATTATATATATTTCAAAAAAGATTTGAGTATGAATCAAAGGATATGGTTGGAGAGAATTAATGATTATGACTGATCAACACATTACCACCCTAGGATTGTAAAAATGGTTTCTAATGAACTAAATTATAAGGCTCGTGATAGTTTTTATATTATGTGTATTGAATGATATTCGATAACTATAGATTTATAGAGAATTGAAGATGAAATCAAAAATAAAGAATAATGGTTCAATATTTCAATGAAAAATATCTATCAATATATTCAGGTAAGGATTAAAGAAGCACCCATTTAAGATATGGGAATAAAAAATAAAGATATTTATATTCTTAAATTTAGTCATGATGGTGTTGGAATGACAACATTCAGTAATAGATCATCTTTATCATTAATACGAGAATTGAATAAGAAGTTGTTAAAAAAGTACATAAGATTATAATTCTCTATTTATTCAGGAATTATTAAGATGTACAGTGAGAATAAAAATAAATCCTTTTTAGAAAACATGAATATATGTGTAATAGAGTATGTATCTTGGTTTAGGTATATCATAATGTTTTGGTTTGGAGACATCATTCTAAGGGGATGTTACAACCAATATCCATATCTAACTAGAAATGGGAAAACATCACCATAGATTTCATCATGGGGATCACCAAGAAAACTAAAACAAAAAATAATACTATTTGTGTTGTAGTATATCCCCTTTTGAAATCAACAGATTACATTTATATGAAATAAGACATCATTATTTATCACCTCTCTAGGTTATATACTATGAAATGGGGAAGGATTCATAGATTTCTACTCTCAGACTTTTTTAATTGATATTTGAGGTTTATCTCAATGATAAAGAGAATTATTATAAAATCATTTAATATTGAGTTTAACTTTGACGAGTCATATCAACCACTAAAATATGGTAAGATTGGGAGGACCATTAAAACACTATATGATATTTTCAGAGCTTTATAAATTGATTTAAAATGAGGTTGAGATCAAAAAATTACCTTGTTTTAATTTTAATGCATTAATAGAATTCACTAGTGTATTTAGGTTTCTCAATAAAGAATGCCTCTATGAAACAATGTGTATAACCCAATCATTATTGGATGATGTTGGGGAACCAAACCAATTGGGATCTGGCCTTGTATAGGTAATAACTTAGAAGGTTATATTTACTTTACATGGAACATAGGATGCTTATAAAAAATAGAAATGTTATTCTAACAATCAATAGTGTCATCTATGGTTAAATGTTAGTGATTGATAATTCCTTCAAATATCTAATTGAGAATAATGTTTTTATATTTGTTATAAAGGGAAATATATTCTATAATAATATTACTCCCTATGAGATTCCATATAAAATTCAAATGGTGTCTTATATTTTTGAAAATCCTCCAATCCTATATTATGTTCAATATATGTTCCATATATCCCTTCAGATGTTATATAAACCATATCCTTCACATGTATGGAACTGAGTGAATAAACTATTTTATTATTATCAATCTTATTAGGAACAACTAGTGGAAATCATGTATCATAGAGATAATGAGATCAAAACCTAAAAAATCATACAAGGAAGGTTTTATTAAGGGATTTAAAATTTGAGAATGTTACCTGGGATCCAATGGTTGTGATGAGGCAATGGTATCCTTAGTTTATTGTATTAGAGTGAATAAATTTCTAGTGAGAATTTATTATATAGGGGTAGAATAAAACTCTCTTATAGTTTGGATTAAACATATCAATAATAAATATGCATGTTCGATATTCCTTTAATAAATAATCATGAAAATATGTGAATAATTGAAATACATTATAAAATTATTCAATTATATGGTATTAAAATGAAATATATTTATTCCAAATTATTTCTAATTTATTTAGGAAATTATATGAGTTTTCAAGAACCATTGTGAAATATTTCATTTAAGATAATTATTTACCTAATATATGTATTATTTAAAATTAAATATATTGAAAATATAAATAGGAATTATTTTCCCAAGAATAAAATTAATTTTTTATTTATCAATTGGATAGAAATGAATATAAATGCATTTGAAGGTAAAAAAGTGTCATTTTTTCTAAAAAATGATTTTATGCAAGTAGTGACTTTTTATCCTGATATATAAAATTAATCACTATAGATAAATGATTTTAATGAAAATTGTAGATTATAAAATTAATAAAATAACTGAACTTTTATTTTTTAGTTTTAACTTGGAATGTAGTTGGTGAAGAATAGTTTTATTCTAAAAAATTAATTTTTCAAAAAACTTTTTTCAATGTGGCTTTTGTGATTACTTTAAAATAGATAATTACTAGTTATAGTAATTTAATTTGATAAAATGGTTTCAATATTTTAAATAATCATGTTCAAATTTTTTAATGAGTGCACTTTCCTTTTTTTAGCAATGAATCCTAACTATGGTGATAATTTGTCACCATAGTTATCATTAAAAAGGGTTAATGTGTGGTTAAACTAAAAGTTAATTTTTAAGATATCTGGTAATTAAGTAAAAATTCATTGGATGAAGATATTTAGACATTTTAAAATTTATAATTATACATTTTTCTATTTCATTCCACATTTAATTCAATGCAACCTTTTTATATTTTAATGTTTTATATATTTATAGGTTTACCACCCAGCTCACTTATAAGAGGAGGCTATATTCCCCTCACTAATTTAAACCAATAGTTCTATATAAATCAAAAAATTACATCCAAAAATTTCTTCCTAGCATCCATAGTCACATCATAGAACTCATGTTTTCTCTTATGTCCAAACTAATAAGGCTTTAGATGTAAGCCAAAGTATGTTTCTCAAGGAAGAGGTAATTAAATTTATTGATATTTTTTGACTTTATTTATTCTATAAAATCCCCTAAATACTAGAAGAATATTTATAAATGAATAAAAAATTATTTTTACAATATTTAAATGTTCTTAGGTTGATTTTACAACCATTTATTACATCCATCACATATAATATGAAATGATAACGTCATTCAATCATTCTTGTGGACTACCACCCCCACCAAGAAATGTTTTTAATTTTTCATGATCACCAAAAATGGATGGATATATCAATAAATTTAATGAATATATAATAAATTTATAATATTATTAAGATATGTTTCATGATAAATTATTATTTTTCTTTTATTTCAATCTATTTGTTTTTTTTAAAAAAATCTTCAATATTGAGTATGTATGAACTACCGCCTCCATGAGGTGATGTAACCCATTTTCATCGACAAATTATATTTATGGTTATAAATTTTTATATAAGGAATAAATATTATACGTATAAAATTATTATAATTTTTTAGAAGCTTAAACCATTACAAATGTATAAGAACTAGAACTGTCAAATACAAAAATTCATGGAAAATATTCTAGTATTGACATTAATGTTGATTTTAATGAATAATTATTAATATACTAAAATTTTGAAATTATAAGGGAATGATATGATGCATTATTTAAATTAATATTGTTCTGGTATGTATATATAATAAATAAGAACTTATATATTGAAAATAAAACCATTTAGTAGAAAAATATTGACTTGAGGTAACTGTTTATATTACAATCTCATTTTTGATCTTGTTTTTTCATAATTGAATCTATTTTTTGGGGAATTATATGATTCGTATATCAAAAAACCCATCTATTGTTTCCTATCTAGTTATTCTTAAGGTTTTTTCTTGTTTAAAATTAATTATCCTCTCTTGTAAATGTAAAACATTTAATAATATTTCTTTATGAAAAGAAAACCTAAATTACCTTTTCATCAATGAATTTTTTTTCCATATCAATGTTCTTTAAAATTTTTGGAAGAACATTATTTTTTGTAATAAAATGAATATATAGTCATTTTCAATATTATTTGATTTTCTTTTTAATGTTTTTTAAATAATGTTCTTTTCATCTTATAAATGAGGTACCTTGGTAATATTTAGCAAAAGTCTTAATGGAATTATTTTTTTAAAATTATAAAATGAAAATATTTCTCAAACACCATGACCATTTTTAATTGAAAATACTTTCCCAAAATTTCATGGTTCTCTTCAAACAAAATATTTTTCTCAACATTTAAGGAATTTTTTTAAATAAATTAAATGAAATAGATATTTTATGTGTTTTAAAATAAATGTTTAAATGGTTCTTAAGTTATTTTTTATCTAATTAAGTAGGCTATTATATTTCCAATGATTTATCAGGGATATGATCTTTTGATACTATCCATGTTCTTTCTTTTTATGGATTATGATTATGTGATAATAAATTTTTTACTAAACCCATTTCTTTTCCACAGATTCTGTTTTCATGAATTGATATATGTTTGTATTATCTTATGGAACCCAAATGTTTAGTTTTTTACTGTGCGATAAGAGAGTCCAATAAATCCCTCCAATGCACTATGTATTGATTTATATCTCATAAGATAATATATAATAGAATGGGGATTAAACCTAGTTCAGTATGGGACCATGTATATTATGATAATATTATGGTTAAACCATGGCTTAGTAAATAGTGGAATAGGGGTGAACCTAATCCAACATGGGACTTATCCATTTTGATAGTATGGAACATGAAATATTACTATTTAAATTATCTTATATTCTTATGATTATGACAAAATTTTAATGAAATGTTCTTATGCTAATGATATACTCCCATGGGTCATCGTTGATCAATAAAGACCCCTCTCTCTAAAAACCCATTTATTATGAAAGGTGAAAGCATTTTTCCTCAGATTATGGTTTATGATCTTTGACTTGTTAAGAAAGAAAATTTTAATTTATAGTCTTGATCTCATGCCCGTATATTTTCTTATTCTTCTACATGATTATTGATTGATATCACCTTTTTTTTACATTTTCTGAGCATCTCAACTCACTCTTTCTTCTATTTCTATTTCCCCATGTTATTTATAATGGTTCTAATATTATTATATCTAATAATGAACTATTTTGAGAATAAATGTTTGGTAAATGTTGATGATCATTAATGAAATATTTTTATTATGTATCTAGAATTAATATACATAAAACCTCTACGGTTACAATGAACGTATTATTATGAAATGTATTTTACAATCATCATTGATGAGGATATATTTATGTGTGTAAGGATAAGGTCACCTCAGTAAATATAATTATAGGGACTGGTAAATATATTATGTGTGAAGGATTATTAAATCAAGATAATGAACGAAAAAGTAAAATGCCAAGGTCATACAATGAAATGAATTGAGGGAAATATCAAACAAATTCACCACGCACAGTCCAATTATAATTTATCGACCAAGTTCACTCCATCAAGAATAAGGAAACTAGTTGTATTGAAGGCCTTAAGTGTGACCCTCCATATTCCAGGGACTTTTAATTAGAAGCAAGGGTCTAATGGTGGTACAATGTGGTGAATGTATCCTCTAGATCAGTACTAAATACAGTGGCAGGATAATAAATTATATAAAAGGAAAAAAATATAATAATAACTTACAAGTAATAATAAATAGACAACCATAAGAATTATAAATAATCTAACCATGAATAAATATGTTATTCCGTAAATAAAAGATAGCAAAATATATAATAGGTAATGCATTAAATAGGGCTTAACTGAAAAAGATTAAAGTAAACAATAGATAGAAAAACCTAATGTACCTAGAGTACATGATCAATCACCACATCCATGACATCTTAAAGATTAGAAGACAAAATATATATACATCATGAGAAAATTATTAATCAATGGTTAGGATATCTATCTGGTTACCAATCAATGGCCTGGATAGGGTGTGAGTATGACTCAGTAGGTCACTACCGATAAATTTTAATTTGATCTAGTCTTGTATGAATAAATGAACTAGTATTCATGTGTAATAATATTCTAGTGTAATAAAATGTGTAAAAGTAAACCATATATGGCTCAAGATCCCCATGGATGCCTGACTGACTATACATGCTTTAGCCAAGGCTATATGCCTTAAGCAAGATGATAATTAATTGATCAAGATACAACGATGCATATCCCTGGTCAAAAATACAAAAAAATATTGGATTTCATATATGAATAATATTTATCAACACAATAATCTAAATAAAGGTATACTGGAATGTTGTGTCCCATAATTCTATAAAGATTGGTGGGGAGAACCATGTCGCAAAATAATAGATAAATTATCATTTTCTGATATGTCCAATGATTTAAATAAATAGTATAAACCTCCATATCCAATTATTTCAATAATACATAAGGAATACCATACCTATTTATTTCAATACACAATGTAGAATTACATTATTAATGATTTCAATACATAATAATTAAAAAAATGTGTAACACTTTCAAAGAAATATTTTGAATCATAATTTAATATATAAATTAATCATCCAAAATTTAGTTGAATAAATTCAATATTTCTTACAATCACATACATGGAATTATTTATTATAATCCAAGTATTTCTCACATCTTAACTAAAAAATAAAAAATTTAAATTAAATAATTTAAAAACATACATGAGAATTATCCCTGAAATTTTCCAATTATCATGAAACATCCCATTACACATTTTATAATACAATTAAATTAACCCGATAAAACCATACGTTTATATGGAAATTCCTAGTTATGATATAGATCATTCAACAAGTAATTTGTTTCAATTACACATTCAACTAACCAGAAGAAATACAATAAGATATATCTATTATAAATATGTAATTTATATTTTTCATACACATAATCAATTATTAATGATTCATTAGTGAGTGATTTTTGTAACACACTGTACTAGTTTTTTATTTAAATAAGAAAGTAAAATTATTTTTATTTAAAATAATATAATTATATCTCTATACCATTCATATAAGAATTAAATTTCCAAAATAATCTCACTCTCAAGTGATGAAAGGCTTAGTATGTACAAAAACCATATCATAATTAAATTAATTCATACAATTTCATTAAATCAAATTTCCACTGTAGGATTCAACATAAACATACCTAAGAGGTGGTTTGGGAAAATATGAGTCATTTCAATTGATAGTAAATAATACGACACACCAAAAGGGCAACACAAGAGGAGTTCACAACCTTCAAACAATGTCAGTAGTCTTCATGATCATCAAATTTATATTCTAAGAACATAATTTAATGAATTTATCAATTTACAAGCCATGCGTTGAAATTATAGATTTCAATACCCAGAAAACATGACCAAAATGACATGAAAATTAGTTAAAGGTATATAGACCACCTATCTAGAACCAAGTAATATCTACTCATCAAGTAACTAACATTTATTTGTTTTTAAATGAGGGAAATCATATGAATAGAAAAATGAGATGAAAATAGTTCACATGTCCTCTCATGAAAATAACATAAAAATAGAGAGGGAATATAAGATAATAAATAAGAAGAATAATAGTATTACTAAGAGGGATACAATTTGATGAATGGGACATGAATCAGAATTGGAATGAATATGAAATCTCAAATCATATGTCGAGGGTAGAAGATGCTCTCGATGCTTGGGAGTGGCCACTGTGTTAATGATTGAGTAGAAACTAGGATTTAAAAGTTAAATTATTATGGGGGAAAAATTTTCCTAATTTTTAAAAGAGATCATGGTTTTTTCGCATAGTTTTTCATAGCACGTGATAACCACATACATCCATAATACAAAGGAATATATCCTCTCATGGAAAGTCACACCTCCAGAAAAACTATGTGTAGCTCATAAAAATATACATTTCAAGAAAATAAACCCCTCTCATGTATAGGTTAATGATTAAAAAATGTGAATACCCCATGCATTTTAATTTTTTAATTTTCAATATATTTATATATAGTTTTCTAGCATCAATAGTATGGTTTCAGAAACCATGTTAGATGCCTATATTGCTACGCAGTTAAGATGTATAGTTAACAATAATCATGTGCTAACCATGATCCACTATTTTTTTACAAAAATAATGATTTGGAATCTAGTAGTTATTAAAACTCATCTAGGGTTCTGAGAAAACACTCAAGACTAAAACATCATCTAGAAACAACACTTCATAGTGTTCCAACACATGAATTACATTCTAATAGTCAGATTAATATATATCCAATCTACCAAATGATAATTAAAAATAAATTTAAAACATCTCAAATAGTTCAAATCTAATGATCTTGTAACCACCTCAACTTAGTGATTCTCTTCCCTGAGAATCCCTGATGGAAAATGAAAACAGATCCTAGTCTACTTAGGACATGAGTTCCCACTCAAACAACCTCGTTTCCTTTCCAGTCAATCCATGATCTTCAAGATATCTTTTATAAATAGTATAATTATGAATCTAAAACTCAATAAAAACACATTATTATAGTCAAAACACTAAGATGGTGCTTTCTCGATCACATATAACCCATGAAATGATCACATTATTGTCACTTTCATCAGCTGGCCTTTGGTTTTCCACACTATTGGTTCAATATTCCAATAGAAAATTAAGTACCACAACACTCCCACCATAACAATTTTATATAGTAAAACTCCTATAGCATATTAATGACACTCCTTTGATATTTATCTAATCATTACACTTTAACACTAGTGAGGATGATTCTATTAAACCTATATTGATGTAATAGTTGAACTGTAATTGAGAAATCCAACTTGGCCACAACAAATTTTACATTAAAATCTTCTAAAAACCATTAGACCAAACACATATCTCGCCAATAACATGTATGTTTTAGTTCCTCAAAAACTGAATATATAAATTTAAGGAGACTCATATTGATCCAATTCTATTATATTACTTTTAAAAAATATCAACATTAATATCCAACATTCCTCCAAACCCGTATTGTCAATAACTTTATCCCAGGGAATGGTGAGGTTATTATAAGTAGGATCCCTGAAGATCGTACTCATATTACATTGATTTCTCCAGAATAAATTTCTCCAATTCAAAATAATTACCATGCCATACAAATATGACTACCCCATGTCTGTTCCAATACTCTTGGATTATCAAAATCCATCCTGGGTCTGACACCCACACATGGAATGTAACTATGTCAGTACTTGAACCCATACAAGATTTTTCCCAATAGATATATATATAAATGGTTCCATTTATCCAAATTTATATGAGATCAAAAAATGATCATCATAAAACTAGTATTTAGGTCTCACAACCCTTCTCATATAAGAGACTCCCTCCAAAAATCGTCATCCCACTCCCCACCATAGGAGTATCCTTATGATCGCACTAACAGAAAACGTTTTTGATTACCACAGCCTATACCCCGTCCATTTAAAAACATGACAATATAGAGGGATAAGAACTCAATAATTTTCTAGAACTAAGGAAAAAGTATTCAATCACTCATTCCATATCTGAAAAATAGTTCCCATTTAATTCATTAATTTTTAAATTACAACAATACTCACCACCATCAAATGGCCAATAGTTCTATCCCCTCCATCTGTCACACTGTAAACCAGTCCTCACGAAAATCTCCCTAGGATAACATTTGTGAAACTAGAATTGATATTTATCCAGATTGGTAAATATACAACGCTCCCTTACAATACCTTGATCGATTTTAAGATATTAGGCATAATCACCTCTATACTAAGATTTCACTAATATTACATCAATTGGTGTGTTGTAATACCTTGAGATTTTATAATAACATTCATTTAAATAAATTTAATAAATCATACCAGCCTTATCATACATATATATAACATCATTTTAGATTAATATTTAATATTTTAGAAACACACATGATCCATCACTGTAATAGTTCATTGTCATTGGAGACTAGGCCAATAAGGTCAAATTTGTTGAAAGATATTAAATATCTCCCATTAATAACTTCACATTTAGTACAATTCATAATTATACCCTAATTAAAACCTACCTTCATTACTTGGGGAATGAAAACATAAGAAATATTGAGATTATATGCTTATTAGGGGTAATTTACGGAGATATGTAAGAATAACATGAACATTAGTGTATGAGAACATTGGTATAAAATTTTAAAACCATACCATGTATTTGGAAGAATCATAATTAGAGTTATGGAATAAATAATGAAATTTTATAAGACATGACTCACAACCAAATAAAATAACATGAAAAATTAGATCATAAAATTAGAATTAGATATAGATTTTTATTATACAAATAAACATATAAAATCATATGCATAGTAGTTAATGCTCACTGTGAAGGCTGTAATAGTGGAATGGGTTAACACTCTAGACCATCATTATAGTCAGTGTTTACTCCCAAGACCATCATAGTGAAAAAAGTACCTAACAGAACACGGTTCAATCCCAATTATATTGTTATATATATAATCACATATGAAACATTACCCAGTACATAAGAGGGAGATATAGGCAACACCCATCACAAAATGAAAATCATTCATACGTGTACCACAATATCACAAATCATTCAACAAATAATAACACATAAGATGATTTTTTTATAAATATTTCATTATATCATAACCTGTGGAAAAAATATAGGCTTCATTTTCATTTCATCAATTTATCACGGAATAATCCATGCAAAAATAATTACGTTTCAAGGGAATTTTATAATGGTATATCCCATGGATGATAAATCGGGTTAAAAAATAGCTTGTAATCATAAACCATTTAGAGAATGAATAAAAACCATATCATTGGTTCATATCCCCAATAAAGTATAAGTTACATCAAAGGATGTCATATTCTATGGTAAATTATATTGAAATATTATTCCCATGGAACATTTCCTAAGGAATATTACATTTATTTGGAATTCACTCTTTAGAACTAAAAAATTACTAAAATCATTTTTTAAAGAAATTTATTTGTAATTATACATGAAAACATTTAAATTATGATTTAAAAGTATATTTAAAAAATTTATTGAGAAGGATATCCTTTATTTTTTGAAAAATATATTTTAAAACATATTTTTTTTTCTGAAAATAATTTCATTTGAAAAAATTTATAATTTTAAAAAAAGAACCATTAATGAAAAAATGATCATGATTTCATTAAATTACATTCATTCTATACACATTAAAAAAATATTCCTTTTAAATTTTCATTAAAATAAAAAATACAGGTTTTTTGGATAATTATATAAAATTTCCATCAAATCCTTATTTAAAATGTCAAATAGTGGAAAAAATTTTCTTAATTTTTTTTATGTCTTTAAAATCATATTTTTTAATATATTTTTATGAAAATATTTTTTTGGAGAATGGTTTTTTAATTGATGGGAAAAATAGAAAATATTTTTCTTAAATACATTATTATGAAATCTTGAGAACATAAAGAGTTAAAAAAGTTGAGGAAATGAGTATTATCATAACATAGTTATAGGAGATGAAAGATCATGATTTTCCGGAGTTAAAAATCATAATATTTCATCATTAGAAGCATAAAAATAAAATGTACTACTAATTGATGAGATTATAACATAAAATCAGTACCACTATGGAAAATTTGAGTCATCAGTCCCACAAAAGAAAAAAATATATGTAACATAAAATATATGATAATAAAAAAAATATTACAATAAATATAAAAGGGGATTTATATACACTGTATAAAATATGGATAGTTCATAGGATAAAATATGTCATAAGGGTGGAAAATTATGACCAAATTCCATTATGGATTTGCGATCTTTTGAACTGTAAACCCATGAAATATAGATCCCAACATGAGTATGTAAAATGAAATAATTTATAAGAAAAACATAATAAAATACTTTAATGGTTACTATTCACACCACATAATATAAATAGGTGGTTAATATGGTATGTGTCTCACAGAAGTATGGAGTGAGATGGAAATCCCATACATTAAGTCTCAACATCCTTCGTATACATTATAAACTCTTATATAATAAATATAAGAATATTATAGATTTATTTTATAACAATAATTATATATATTTTAACAAATAGTATTCATATATGACCTTTCATTAAAATTTGAATTTATAAAACATATCATATATATTAAATATATTTATCCTTATTATCTTTCATGTGAAGCATTAGTGAAAAAATAATTACACTGCATCATGATGTGGTAGTCCACCGGACACACGAGTGGCATTATCATATATCCTATAGAAAAGAATATAAATGGTATATATGATATAATGATTACATATGTCTTATAATTTACTTAATATCATATACATATATTATATATATCATCATACCCAACCATGATATGTGTTAATGGAAAAACAAATGATATCAGTTCATGAGGTTGTAATCTATTGTACATAGGAATGATGATTTTGTAACCTATTTGATGGATGTGGGTTTGGTTGTAGGTCATAATGATAAAAAAATATTTCTTTTTTTTTGTGACTGTTAGTATATTATATAATAATGGTTTAATAATATTTGAACGAGGTTGATGATGAAATAAAATAAAAACTCTCTTTGAAGATTGTTATATCTATTTGGGAAAACTTTATAGGTTTCCCCAAAAGCATTCATAGATTTTATTAATTCCAAAAATAATGATTATATTATTATAAAATAGAATTAGGTAATTGATTTTAATAGGTAATTTTTGATCCAAAATGATTTTATGGGGTGATTAGGAGAGGATAATGCGTAGACTTTTTTGATGGAGTTGAGTTGTGCACTTGTAATGTTTTGAACTAAAATGGGTGTACACATGTTTCTATCATGAAATAAGGATATAAATAGATTATAATATATAATTAGACATTATAGGCTCTATATATGTCCATAAAATACATTCTAGATAAAAGTTTAGTTCATTTTAGCAGTTGAAAATTTTGTTTAACAATCGATAAACTAATTTTTACCTTATCCACGGTAATTAATTTCTACTATTTTCATTATTTATTAATGTAAAACTTTTTTTTACCATATTAGATAATATAATTATTTTAATTTCAAATATGGAATCAATATTTTAAACTGATAATCAAATTAGTAGATATTTTTTAATTTAAAATTAATCCCACAAACACGATGAGAAAACTCTTTTCAAATAGAAAATGTTCAAATATTTTCAAGGGTTTTTATATAAAAATTAAATATGAAATGGATTATAATGACATAAATTGGATTAATTAATATATAATTGAACTAATATTTTAAAATAAAATTTAATTTATAATTTAAATATATATGTTATTTTAATGAAAATGCATTTTTTCAGTTAAATTTAAATATTTTTATTCATTCATCAAAAAATTATGCTTCTCATAAAATTCTTAAAAATTCACAATAATATTATTTGAACATGATTATTTAAATAATAATTTTTTTTTCAAATAAATATTCTAAAATTTTTATAAATCTATTTTGTTAATAAGTTCGAAAAATTTAGAAAAAACATCTTTTAAAAATATATAGTTGTGAGTGTAATATTTAATTTATTTTTAGAAATTATCTAAAAAACAATGATTATGAAGGTGAAAAAATTTATTAAATATATACTATATAACTTTTGTTAAAATAATTCACCAAAAGTGGTTTATTTAATTCATTGATAGAAAACACATTTTTTAAAAATATAATTTTTTTCAGAAAAATATATCCTTTATTTTCAAATGGATCTTAATTTTATTTCTAATTTATTTTTCACTAAGGAATTAAATATATATATATTTGTAACAAAATATATTTTAACCATTTATATAATCAAAATCATACTCCTATTATAATGGCTTGGTGATAAATATCATAATGAAATAATAATTTCTTAATGGAAATACCCATTTCATTGAACTCGGTGTTGCGTGCAATGAAATTGAAACTCAATGTTTCATGAAACATAAGAAAAAATCAATATTTCATATAATAATTTTTTTAAAAGAATAAATTCACATAAAAAACATTTCAAAAAATCTCATGGTGTTACATTCTAAACCCCTTGAAATTAATTTCATCATCGAAATTTATAACATTAATACTAATAATAGATGAAACTTCAGTCTCATTACATTTTTGGGCTCCCATGTGGCATCATCAAGCTAGTGGTTTCACCAAACATATGGAAAGGGTGATTGGTCTTGGTTTTGTAGAGCCTTCCCTCTTCAATAAATAATATATATCATTTTATCCACATAATTTGTAGCACCCGATGATTTCATAGTACGTTATTTCTTCAAAATCATTCAATAACATGGACTACACACAACACTGAGTTCAAGCGCACCACAACTTACCAAGATAGCCCTTCAAAATAGGTAATGAATTGTATTAACTAAATATTGAACATTATATAATTCTTATAATTTTAGAATACATATAATTAGTTTCTTAGAAATAATGAAATAAACCAATTCATTTTTATCAGATAAAAGAAGTATTTTTTTAAAAAATGTAATTTTACACTTTTTAATGGAGAATCCTTCTTAAATCCATGATTTTAAACTTTTATATATATTCAATTTGACAAAATAAATTTCTTATTTATAATCGGGACATATGAATATAGATTTAATAAATTTTTTGTGTTTTTAGATAACTTTCATATTTGATTGAATAGTGAAAAATACTATATATTAACTGAAAACAACTTTTTTAATTAAAATAATTTTTACTGTTAAATTATACATTTTAATTGTTTGGAAGTATAAATAGATTATATTTTTACCATTTAATCCAATTTTATTCATTGGAAATAAATTCACTTCGAAATTTAACATAAACAAGTATCAATCTTTTGTTAGTAATTATTTCTTATAAACACACTTTTTGGTTTTGACAACTAGAAATAATTTTAAATTAATAAGTGAAACATCTATGTTTTTAATTTGGTAAAATATACATAATTTTTTAATTTATAATATCGAAATTATCTTAGGGTAAACTTTTGGGATAATTTTCTAAAAACATTAAATTTTTGATGAATAGTGAAAAACACTGAGTTATTTGTTAAAACTGACTTTTTATTTAAATAATTATTTACATTATTTAAATTTATTTTAAGTCAAAATAGATATATAATAACTATATAATTTCAATATAATTCATTAATGTCTTTTTATAATAATGTTAGATATATAAAAAGTTTATTGAACTTTTTATCGTGTTTTACCCACCTCCTCGGAGAATTTGCAAATTTACATAAAAAATAATTTAACCATTTCATTGAGTTGAATTTCAAAATCCCAAGAGACATGGTTAACCCCATTATTTAAAATGTGGTTCAATAATATAAAAATAATTTTTGGTTAATAGTAAATTTCGAATTTTATTTACCGCTATTAAAGGTTAATATGGTAATTCAAGGTAAAAAGAATATTATAATAATAAAAAATAACCTTAAAATTTGTCTAAAACTTATTTGATGAGTCGTGACTGACCATGGTCAACATTGGGTCTATTTTCGGACCCCATGGAGCCACTTATGAATGATAATGCCACTTTATTTGAAGTAACATAAAGTAAAGGTAAAACTGACATAAACAAATATCTTTTTGTAAATAAATTTTTAAATGGGGTTATATAAATCACATGTTACACTAAAAATATTATTTGGAAAGAAAATACGATTTTCTAAATAATTTTATTTATATTTATATTTTTTAGACAATAAATAATTTAATATTTTTATGTCACAATAATGAAGTAGTAATAACCTTATTAATGAAATATTAAAATAATTGATATTATAAATATTCAAATAAATGTAATTTGAGGCTTTTTATGAATTAAATTAATTTTATAGGTTAATATGACATGTTAGGGATGATAAAATAAATTTTTTAGAAGTAATAATACTGTTATGAATTTAACAATACCAAAATATCAAATAGTTTTAAATTGACATAAAGGAGTTTTTAAAACAAATATTTTATTATTAATTGATATAATTTTTATAAAAATCCAAGGTTCATCCAAAGGTATTAAATAATATAATAAATTTCATCAAGGAACAACTTTATATTCTCTTGGAAGTGTATAGTATGTTTATTAACCATATAATATACAAATACAATGAGAATTAGTAAATGTCAAACTAATTAACTAAGTGTTAAATCTAAAGGATGAGGTTAATATAGTGACCCAAACCAGTCTATTACCTATTGGTTCAGTACTTTCGGACTCATACCCACATTATCCTAGAAATAAATCCTTTTTTAGACATTATAAATGTAAAATTATTTTATTATAAAATAATATTTCAATCATTACCGAAGGTGCCCCTCACCCCTCTAATAAAAGGGCACTCCTCCTCCCAAATTCACACCATCAAAGCCATTTGGCTCGACCAAAACCTACCCAAAAGTCCTCTCAACTGTCCTCCCTTCATTTTAGTGGCCTTTCATTAGTATGAAAGCCAATATAATAAGCCTTTTTTATCAAATAAAAATGAAGAACCCGAAGAAGAGGTAAATATTTCATCACCTCATTCAATTTCTTTTCTTCTTCCACTTCTTCTTTCCTTGTTGTTTCCATTCTAAAATTATAGATATAGTATATTCTATATACTATTATTTTATTAAAAATATGTTACAACCATATTCATTATTCTTTCCATCCTTTTAATTACATGTCACCATACGTGCGTACGTACAGCCTACCGTCTCCACGTCGTGGGGTAGTTTTTATTCAATACATTATTATTTGGATGGGTATAATAATAATTTATAATTGATGTTAATAATAAATATAACATGATAATTATTCTGTATATATGATATAAAATCCAATTATATATTATTTTAATATCAAAAGAATGATATTGTCTCTCATGCATACGTACGGATTACCGTCCCCACGAACTTAATGAGATTCATTCCCCATCATAACAATTCAAGAATAATATTCATTTGATTATTAAAAATATTGTTTAAATACTTGATATAATTCTATGTATGAATAAAAAACATCCTATCTATAACAAACATGAGTCACATAATAAAGAATATAAAGGAAAACAAATCAGTTATCACCTGAAACGATGATAATACTAAAATATCATTAATAATGAATTATTATAAGATCATATATGATATCATAATTATGTATATGGTTCTGGTATAATTTAATATCAATTATTTAACTATTATACAGGAGGTTAACGTACCCACGAACAAGGAAAAGTACATGGTAAAGGTCAATTTCATAATCTAGATATTATTCGAGGTTGTTTTTACGTAACTATCTAATGAGACATATTTATTATCCATGTTCATGATCCATAAAAGTGTTTTCAAAGGGATTTCTTTTAAGGGAAATTTTACTATAAAAACATTTTAAATGTTTTAAATAATTATTCTTCTAAATCATTCCCATTAATATCCATGTTTTTAAAATGGTTTTTAAGGATTCATTTATATGGGCATGAATGTTTTAAAAACGTTAATTATTTTCAATAGTTTCCAATTGGTATGGGACACTTTGATTCAAAATGTATTTAAATTTCTCCCATCCTAAATTGTGTGACTTTAAATGTTTTCATAAAAAAGGTATATTTCCCTCAAATAGTTTTAACAATCATTTTCATCTATGTCAACATCCTTTTATGGATTTTTAACATGTTTGAAATTGATTTATTATGATAAAAATATTCCAAATTTTATTGAAGGTTTTCTTATATGTTTAACTGTGGATGTGTTATTTTTATACCATTCATGGTTTAGGGTTAAATTATTGACATTTCATATTCTTGTTTTAATACGAATTTTTATGTTATTCTTCAACCTTTTCGTATGAGGAATGTATTGGACTTAGTATGTGATGGGTAGATCCCTATATAACTCCTAGATGCATTGGTAGGTCTCATGAGATAGACTAGTGTCTTGGAACAAGGCCTTGACAAAATCTTATTTGTTGTCTTGGAACAGGGTATTTACTATGTGGTTTTGAAGTTTGGAATTATGCATTTTATCACTATGAAAGTGGCTATTGATATTTCATGTGATTATTCGACTAGTATAATATCCATGTGAGTAAGTAAATTTAATTATTTGGATTTATATTTTTCATATTATGATGATGTTTATGTTGAATATTATTTTGTTTTATTTTTAGACATTTCCTTAAATGTTTATTCTTATTTATGAATGTTTATGCAATATTGTTATCCTTACCGAGCATATGAGCTCACCCCTTTCTATGTTTTATTTTCCCAGGATGGGAAGAAGTTTTTTATGTTTATGATGCAGGGTTAAGCTAAGGGAAAAATGGCATTATCAAAGGATTTTTTTGTGTTGAATGTTGGAAAGTGTAATGAAACGTTCATGTGTGTAATCTATTTTCCAAGACTGCTAAACTGATTGGTCTTTTGGGATGTGATTCCTTGTAATCATTCTAATGTATTAGAATAATGCACCAACTCTAGGCTTCTAGGGGCAGGGCGTTACAGCTGGTTTCAGAGGATGTTTAACAATAACCTTGGAAAATAGATTTTGATAATCTCTGATTAGAACACATTACCCTAAGATAAAATTTGAGGATTAGTATTGAATAACTTCTTATAATTTTGGTAATATAGAGATTTTTTAAGTTTTCCAAAAAATACATCCCTGTATGGATACGAGCTGGTAGAGGCGGCTCTCGCACAGATGTACCTAGGGGTAAAAATAAAAAACAATACATTGAGGTAGAATCGAATAGGAAGTAGTGAACGCCAACGGGCCTTGCTTCACTCTTGGTTACAACATTTCTAGGGGACATGCTTAGGATAATTCTCATTTTCATTACAAATCATTATGAAGGATTTACGAGTATATACCTCCCCAAAGAAAATACTTTTATGATTGTGGATTATATCCATAAACTATTCAATTTATGTTATGTATTTTACAAGTTTAGAATTATTCAATGCAATTTATAAACTGACATATTATATTCTATTCTATAAAAATGGCGCCCATTAGAAGGAATGTGAACTCCAGCAATATGTATGATCCAAATAGTAATAAAGGACATATTTTTCATGATATTAATCTAGCATTTAGAAGGGAAATATTCTCCCATGTATTCTCATCATATGAAGAAAGAGTATCATGTGCTAATAAGATAAGTAAATAATTCTCTGAGTCCTATGGCTTTAAAGGGAAGAAAGAGAATAAAAGGATGGAAGAGAGAAATATGGATAAAGGGTAGAGGGAAAAGAATGATTTTCCCACATGTGACAACTATGGAAAGAATCACCTTGGTAAATTCTTGAAGGTAATGAGATTTTGTTATAAGTTTGGAGAAAAAGGACACCAAGTACATGATTACAAGGGTATGAAAAAAGTTTCAAATGTACAATGCTTCATCTTCAAGGCATTGGGACACTATTGAAATCAATGTCTCAACCATCAGAGTATACATTAAATGATGCTATTGTATAATAATCAAGTTATGATACTACCTCATATGAAGAGAAATGACTAGTGTTCTAATGTTGTTATTATAGAAGTATTTCATTTGAGTGTTGTATCAACAATATACTAGTTATATGAATTATGGTGATAAATAAAGATTGTACTGCAGTACTATTTTATTAAGGATTTGAGATTATATGGTTCTAGGAAAAGTGAATTAATATAAGATACACATTTTTGAAAAAAAAACATTGTTGAAAAAAATTACTCGTTAATATGGTCATGATAATGAGGAAATGATTTTGGAATAAGAGATGGTGATTTGGGAAAATTATATTGGATATTCTTGGCTACCTTGGAACATATGAATAGTTAATTTATTTCATCATTGTTGTGATATTCAGTATTTTTGGATATAAGGAATATATCCAGTATTATATAAAGGATAAGGGAGAATGAATTTAATCAATAACGTTTCATGGCAATTATGTGTGTTACCATCTTTTAAAATAATACATGATGATGGTGTGCACATGTTATTACGTTGAAAAATGAATCTTCGTTGTGTTTAAATTCCTTATAAATTTTGGACTGTGAGTTTGGATAGAAGTATTTTGGATAAGTCTAAAGGTTTGAATGGATTAACGTTGGAATTGGATACCATTTATAAGGTTATTTGTGGATATTTTATAAAAAGGACAACACACAGACCATGTGATAACCTGCAGCATCCAACAAAGCTGCGGGAATCAAACCCACAACCATAGTGTGATTGGGATTTATCACCTACCACTGGACTATGTGATGTCCCTAGATTTTATAATGTAGATTTTTTTTAAATATTCTGATAGGTGAATTATAAGTTCATTTTTAACCCTATACGAATAGGATAAATAAAATATGTTTTCCCATTATCATTTTGAGTGAAAGATCTGTTTATGGTAGAAATTAGTTAAAGGATATAACTCTACTTGTCAAGTATATATTTTTTTCTTATCTTATTCTATGAAGAAATTAAATATTAAACTTTCTGTAATGGACCTCAAAACTTAACATGTATTATCTTAATACCTTATGTTTTGTTGAACCAATGATATTTTAAATCATCATCGATTGATGGCTTTGAGGCCCTCAATTATACAATTGTTTATAAATTATAAAATCAATCACTCCCCATAAATATTTACATTTTCCGTCTAACTATGTGTCTATAATTTCCACCAATGTTATCTTAATCAATATAATAATTTGGTGGTGACTTTATCATTCCCCTTTTCCTCTTATTAAGATTAAATTTTATTAACCTAATTTCCAATGTGGATTTTCCAACAAAGGTATTTTCTATTTTCACCCATTTATTTTCAAAGAAAATTATCAAATTGCGGGGATGAAATTTATAGAAGTAGGTAAGAATGTAACACCTCATGATTTTAATGTATGTTATTTCTTTAAAGTAATTCAATAACGTGCACTACATGTAACACTGAGTTGAAGCGCTCCACGACTTACCAAACTAGCTGTTTAAAAGAGTTTATGAATAATATTAACTAAATTTTAAAATTTATATAATCCTTATAATTTTAGAATACAGATTATTATTTTTATAGACATAATGAAAAAACAAATTCATTTTTTTCAAATAAAAGAAGTATTTTTTTAATATTGAAATTTTATAACCTTTTAATGGGGAATCATTTTTTAATCCAATATTTGAAACATTAATATATTAAATTTCAAAAAATAAGCCTCATAATTATAATAAGGATATAATAATTTAGTTTCAATAAATTTTTGGACTTTTTCTGATAACTTTCATATGTGGTTAAATAGTGAAAAATGCTATATTTTAACTGAAAGAAAGTTTTTTACTCAAAATAATTTTTATTGATTAATTATTCATTTCAATGGGTTGGATGTATAAATATATTATATTTTTATCATTTAATCTACTATTATTATTTAGAAATAATTTCAATTTTAAATTGAACATAAGAAATTATCAACATTTTGTCAGTTATTATTTCTTAAAAACACGTTTTTGTTTTTGATAAGGGGAATTAATTTTAAATTAATAAATAAAATATCTATGTTTTGAATTATTTAAAATAGACTTTATTTTTTTATTCAGAATATTAAAATTAGCTTAGGGTAAAATTTTGGTAATTTTCTAAAATCATTCATTTTTTGAGTAATGGTGAAAAACCCTGAGTTATTGGTTAAAACCAACTTTTTATTTAAATAATTATTTATTTTATATAAATTTATTTTAGGTCAAAATATATTCATAATACCAATATATGTTCAATATAATTCATTGGAGTCATTTTATAATAAGTTTAAATATATAAATTTTTTTTGATCTTTTTACCGTCTTTTACCCACCTCCTAGGAGGATTTTCATATTTGCATAAAACACAATTTCACCATTTTGGTTAGTTGAATTTGAAATATCCGAGAGACACGGTTAACCTCATTATGTAAAATGTGTTTCAATAAGATTAAAATAATTTTTGGTGAATAGTATCTTTTGACTTTTATTTACCGCTGTTAATGTTAAATACGATAATTTAAGGTAAAAAAAATATTTCAATAATAAAAAATTACATTAAAAATTTTCCTATCCTTGTTGGATGAGTCATGGAAGACCATGTGAATACTTGGGTCGATTTTGAGACCCCATGGATCCACTTATGAATGATAATGACACATTATTTTAATTAACTTAATTTAATGGAAAAAATGACATAAACAAATATATTTTAGTAAATGAATTTTTACACAAGGTTATATAAGTAATCATTTAGACTATAGATAATCATTGGAAATATAAAAAGATTTTTTAAATAATACTATTTTATTTATATTTTTTATACATTAAATAAGAGAATTTATTTATGACACAATGATGATGCAGTAATTACCTTATTAAAGAAATATTAAAATAATTGATATTATAAATATCAAATTAATTCAATTTGACGCTTTTTATTAATTACACTAAATTAATAGGATTATATTACTTTTTATTGTTGATTAAATGAATTTTTTTAGAATTTATAAGGCTCTTATGAATTTAACAAAATCAAAATATAAAATGGTGTCAAAATTGACATAAAAGTGTCTTTAAAAGAAATATTTTATTTTTAGTTGATATTCTATTCCTAAAAATTTAAGGATCCATCAAGGTTATTAAATAATATTATAAATTTCATTAATTAACCACTTGAGGTTCTCTTGGAAGTTTATAGTATGTTTGTTAACTATATAATATAAATATACAAAGAGACATGGTAAATGTCAAACTAGTTAAATAAGAGTTAAATTTAAAGGATGAGGTTAATATAGTGTCCCAAAACTGTCTAAAACATATTGGTTGAGTATTGTTTGACCCATACCCTCCTTAAACTCGAGTTAAATTATTACTGAGCCATTAGAAACCAAAAATTATTTTATTATAAAATAATATTTCAATATTTTCTTAAGGTGCCCCTCACCCCTCTTATAAAAGGGCACTCCACCTTCTCTCAAATTCACACCTTCATAGCCATTTTTCTCATCCAAAAACCTACCCAAATATTCTCTCAAATTTCCTCCCTTCTTTCCTAGAGGCCTTCCATTAGTCTTAAATACAAACTATATATCCTTTTTGATCAAATCAAAATGAAGAACCCGACGAAGAGGTAAATATTTCATCACCTCTTTTAAGTTCTTTTCTTCATCCACTTCTTTTTTCCTTGTTGTTTCCATTATAAAATAATATATTCAGTATATTATATATATTTTGATGTTATTAAAAATATGTTACATCCATATTCATTATTCTATCCATCCTTTGAATGACATCTCACCATACATGCATATGTACGTCCTACCGTCTCCACATCGTGGTATAGTTGTTATTCAATACATCATTATTTATATGGATATAATAATGATGTATAATTGATGTAAAAAAATAAATATAACATGATTATGATTCTATATATATTATATAATATCAAATTATATATGATTTTAATATCAAAAGAATGATATTGTCGCTCGTGCGCACGTACATATTACCGTCTCCATGAACGTGATGAGATTCATTCCCCATCGTAACCATTGATGACTGAAATTCATTTGAGGACTAAAAACTATGTTTAAAGAATTGATATCATTCTGTGTATGAATAAGAAACATCCTATAAATTACAAACATGACTCACGTAACAAATAATATTAAGGAAAACGAATCAGTTATCACCCAAAACAACGATAATACAAAAAATATCATTACCAAATTAATATTATAAGATCATATATAATATTATAATTATGTATATAGTTATTGAATAATTTAATAACAATGATTTAACTATTATACAGGAGGTTAACATACCCACGACCAAGGAAATGTACAATGTAAGGGTTAATTTTACAATCTCATTATTATCTGAGATTGTTTTTACGTAAGTATCTAATGGGAAATATTTATTATCCATGTATATGTTTCATAAAAGAGTTTTATATGGGATTATTTTTAAGGGAATTTTTACTAAAACGTCATTTTAAATGTTTTAAATATTTATTCATTTAAATAATTCTCATTAATGTCCATGTTTTGAAAATGGTTTTAAGGATTTATTTATGTAGACATGAATGTTTTAAAAATGTTAATTAATTTCAAAACATTCAAATTGTTATGGGACACATTGATTCAAAAATGTCATTAAATGTATACCTTTCTAATTTGTGAATCATTAAATGTTTTCATAAAAAAGGTATATTTCCCTCATTGAGTTTTACAAATCATTTTCACCTATGTAAACATCCATTTATGGATTTTAAACTTGCTTGAAGTTGATTTATTATGATACAAATCATCCATATTGTTTTGAAGGTTTGGTGATATGTTTGATTATGGATGTGTTATTTTTATACCATTCATGGTTTATGTTTCATGTATTAACATTTCGTATTCTTGTTTTAATAAGATTGTTTATGTTATGTTTTAACCTTTTCTTTTGAGGAATATATTCGACTTAGTATGTGATGGGTGGAACCCTCTATATCTCATCGATGAATCGGTAGGTCAAATGAGACAAACTACTGTATTGGCACAAGGCTCTGACAAAAACTAATTTGTAGTCTTGGCACAAGGCCTTGAATATGTGGTTATGAAGTCTAGCATTATGTATTCCATCATTAAGAAAGTGACTATTGATATTGAAAGTGATTATATGACTAGTAGAGTATCCATGTGATTAAGTAAATGGAATTATTTAGATTTATCTTTGCCATATTATGATGAATTTTCTGTTTAAAAGGATTTTGTTTTAGTTTTATACTTTTCCTTAAATGTTTATGCTTATTTATGAAGGTTTCCTCTATATTTTTATCCTTACTGAGCATTTGAGATCACCCCTTTATATTTTTATTTTCCCAGGATACGAAGAAGTGTTTTATGTTTCAGATGTAGGGTTAAGCTAAGGGAACAATGGCATTCTCTAAGGATTCTTTTTGTGTTGTATTTTGGAAAGTGTAATGAAACGTTCATGTATGTAATATATTTTCCAAGACTGCTAAACTGATCAGTCATTCAAGACATGATTCATTGTAATCATGAAAATTTATTAAAATAATGCATCGACTCTCAGATTCTGAGGTCGGGACGTTACATAAAGAATATCATGCTTAAGAAGTATGAACTCTATGTTTATTTTATGTGATGGATCAGGTATGTCCTTACTCTAGAGATATGCATGGTACACATATTGAACCCGAGAAAGGATTGGGGAATGAAACGAATGATAATATACTTTTACAATATGATAAATTATTCCAAAGTATCTAATATACATTGTTCATAGTTTTCTATTCTTAATACCATTGAGAAATTCCTAGAAATTCCATCTGAGAAACATGAAATTCTAATTGTCATTGTTGATTATCAAGGTAAAATTTCTTTTAAAATTGACATTTCCTTACAAATTTCTAAATATATATAACCTTATATTCTATCTCTTCTTCTTCCTTGGGACCAAATAGATTTATCTCTATAACTCTATTTTTATAAGTGGGGTTTTTAAAATTCTTACCATAAAGTTATTTATAAAAACCTATCTGAATGCTCGAGTGAATGATATTGTTATAGGAAAATTCAATAATAGGAAGGTATTGATCCCAATATCCTTGTAAATACATAGAATAAGATGTTTTCATATCCTCTCGGGTTTGAATCGTTATCTCATATTAACCATATAAATGGAACTGTTACACAGTGTTGAAACTCAACAATATATAAAGATATTTCCGAAGACTTCACTAAAATATCAAGGTAATCTTCAAATGTAGATCAAATTCAAATTAATCTGGTGCCCTATAAACCCATTGAATTTTCGTAATGTATATTCTGGTAGGAAAATATAGATAATTTTTTTTATTTAATAGCAATGAAGGGTGATGACTGTGTAAGGTGATAAAATATAACCCTTAATTACCTCAACATAAAAGATAGAATAAACACTAATGTTTACTAGTACATTAAATAAAATTTCCAAAAATTTTAAATACATTCTTCCAAAAATAACATTATCAATAAAAATAAAAAATTTCGGATTGCTATAAATGTATATAAATATATCATTAATTGATAAACTATGCATTATAAATCTCAAAATGGGTGTTAATGAATTTGAACATAAAATAAATATTAAACTCATAAAAATAATGATGGTGTCCACAACTCATAATATAATCTTTCCTAGTGATATATATGCTTCTAAAATTTAATTCTCCCTTTATTTTGTAAATAACCTCTTGACTTGTAAAAATCAATTTACATTGGAATATTAGGTTCTACCATTTACTAATATAATATAAAATGTTTTTTCATTATTCCATAATCTATTTATTTAGAGATAATTAATTATAAAAATAACATTAAGTTTAAATAAATTATGAACAATATTTTTTTCATATGGTTTATTCATTCAATGAAAACATCAAATTCTTTCTTAGAGAGTGGAGGATAAGTGTTACCTAATGATCATGATTCACTTGAACCATCCTGATTGAAAAATATTTCACATTTCCCTTTGTCTTTAGAGGATTTTATGGCTTATTATCCTCAATATTAATTGTAATGGTGAATTAATTTTCATAATTTATATAAACCATGCATTTAAAACACTAGAGTGTGGGTGGTACATTATATGAAACCTTCAATTTATATGTATCATTATCTATAATCTTCTCACCACACTTAAATTTGAGTACTCGATTAGATTCCCTTACACACTTAAAACATTTATTTTTACCCCATTTGAAAATTTCCTCTAGGATTATTCCAACACTTTTAGCATAATGTAAATTTCAACTTCTTATCTCCATGGTATTTATATATTTTTTTAATTCACTTTTTTTTCTTAAAAACCCATGACATTGATACCTAACTCAGACATCCATTTCCACCTTTATAGAACATCAAAAAAATCCATTAATAATAAATTTATTTTTTATGGATAATTCCCATAAGAGTCTTGGTTTTTTAAATTAAACAATAAACCAAAATTACTTTTAGGTTGGATCATAATACTATAAACACACCTGAAATGTCTTATTATATTTTCCTCAGAGATATAAATAGATCCCTTATCATTTTTCTTCATTTATAATTACTATTTCCCTATATTTATATGATTAATATAAGGAAATTATTTATTTAGAAAATAATTTATTTAACTTTTCCCAATCTATGGAGTCAAGTTCATCATGTTCCTCTATATTCTTTATGATATTAAATAATCGATATGCTTTACCTTCTAAATATTTGACTACCAAATTTTTGTTCTTATACTATGATCACTGATGGATGGAAAATATATTTAAATTAGTGCTAATTCATTACTCAAAAACTATTAGATTAGAGGACCAAAAGAAAAATGGCGGGTTCTTCCTCTTAAAGGACTTTACAGAGTGGTGTTCCATCTTTTTATAGTTTGTAAGTATAGTATTATTCATATCTTGAGAATTTTTTGTTATCATAGAATTGAGATTTTATATTACTAATACCATAAAATTAATTTTATTAGGAGTACTATCATATAATTTTTCATTTAATTTATCTTTAACTGGATTTCTTTGGGATATATCCATCAACTAAAACCAAAAGCATAGATTTTACAACACTAATCATATTGAGGAAGCATATAATTATTAAAAATAACTTATAGGATGTATAGATCATGACACATTATTTATAATATAAGAGAAAATGTGATTATCCTATGTCATTAATAGTCATTATCTATTTAATTCCATTATAATGGTTTGTATAGAGTTTGTGAATTTATGAAGCATATCCCAAGGTAGTGTAAAACAATGTTTGCAAAATGGCCTATTATCCCACATTAGGAGATGATTGAATCCATCTCAATTAACCCTTTTCGATGCTATTACCACTATGTAACTCTATGCCATATCCAAATCTATATGTATTACCTATATAGGGCTTTAAATCCGGGAAATAAACATACATCATCTATTAAAAAAATGTGAAGAAATTTTTCATAACTTAGACTCATCCATTGAATTATAATTAGATTTATCTCTATAAATATCATTATAAATATCCTTAGTAAAATGACTAATGTTTTATCATCCCAGTCTACAATGTATAAATATACCCTACCTCTTATATCAAAAACAAAAAATTATGCTTCTTATACATTGATATGTCATATTTTTATATAAATATCCAATAAATTGCCGAAACACAGGCCTGAGGAGCATAATATTATATTGTATTTAGAGGATAGGTAAACAATATAATAATTTTTTGAATGATATTCAGTGTCTCCCATAAATATATTCCACTTATTTAGTATTCTAAAACATAACCTACTTAAAACCTTTCACCATAACCTGTGGAAGGGGGTCATAAGAATGGGAGAGATCATATTATATGTAAGTGTAAAGAAGGGAGATAAATAATCAAAAAATGAACATAATAGTTTGATAACATGAGAAAAACATCCAAAAAAAATACCTTACGTATAAAATATCATAATATTGATCCAAGGAATAAATATTAGAATTTCATAAGTCATGAATCATATAATGTAATCAAACAACATGTTCCATTTGATCATAACACTGGCATAAGACATAAAATTATGGCATACACATATGCATAGAAAATAATTTCCATATTAGTAAATGATCGCTGACAAATCTGTCATAGTGGAATGGTTTCAATATATAAACCAACATAATAGTAAATTTAACTCCTAATAACATTATAGTAGACAACATACCTTACATAATCATGTTCACTCTCTATTCCAATCCTATATATCTCATCAGAGATAAACAGGTACATAATAATTTGGAGGGAGATATTGGTCCAAAAAGACATATATTTAAAATCATATATAATTGTAAGAAATTTCGAAGAACAATCATTATATCATAACTCATTACATAAAATGGGTTTTATAAACATTAAATCATATAATAACATATATAAAAGTGGTAGGTTTCATATTCATTTTATTATTTCATCATAACATAACCCATGGAAAAACAAGTGAGTTTTATGTTAATTCTATCATTTTCATACATATGGACGATAAATGGGCTTGATAAACATATTTTCAACATAATTCATTAATAAGAAGAATAAAAATGGAATCCTTTGATCACATCCCCAAAAACATATAAGTAACAAAAACTTATGCCATCTTAGATGGAGAAATTTTTTAATGATAAATCACTCGGAACATTTCTTAAGGAAGATAAAATATCCTTGAAAAAAACTTTCAAAATATAAAAAATCATAAAATATTTTGGAACTATTTTATTTGAATATAAACTTTAAAAATTATAATTGAATAATTAATAATTCATTTAAAACATTTCCTGAAGAAAATTTCCATTCTACATTTAATAAAACTTTTATAAAATATAAAAAATTTAATAAATGATTTTATTTGAAAACCCAATGAAAAAATATAAAAAAATATTCAATATAAATAATGGTAATAATGATAGAAAATTCTAATCATATCGTACATGTTAAAATAAATATTCCACTCATATTTAGTAAAATCAAAACAAGTAATTTTTTTGAAAAATGACAGGAAGAATAATTAAATATTTTATTAAAGAAAGTTTTTTGTTATTATGTATTTAATAATTCATTTTAATATATTAAATATATTTTTCTAAAAAAATTATAAAAAATTATTTTTTATTAAAAATAGGTTTTCAACTGAAGTGATAAATAAAGGAGATTTTTCATTGAAAAATTATTTCAAAATTATATATATATAAAGAGTGGAAAATTAAAGGAAAAATTATTTTAATGAAATTACTAAAATGTAATTAAATTATTGAGATTTTTAATACTTATATCATATTATTTCATCATTGTAAGGATAACCATAAACATTCTCAATAAAAAAAATGATATTGTAACCTAAAAACCTCACAACTATTATAAATTTGAATCATAAACCCCACAAAAGAATGAAATTAAATTAAAAATATAATAAAATTTTGAATAAATAAATTCCTTATATTAAATTTAATATTTTATGTATATACACCTCATAAAATAATTTAGGATTATAACATAATATGTGTCTTATGGGAGGAAAATTGTGAAAAAAATTCCTTACTGATATGGTAACTTTTGAACTGTAAAACCCATGAAATATAGATTAAAAAATGTATATGTAAAAATAAATAATTCCAAAAATAATAATCATAAATTAATTTCATTTTATTATGTGCACCATATAAAATAAATAGGTGGTGAATATGGTATATGTTTAATAAAAATAAAACGTGAGAGAGAAATCAATTACTTTAAGCATCGACTTATAAATTACATGTTTGATCCTAGTATAGGATAAATATATGTTTTTTTATAAACATATTATAGAACCAAACTAATATATAGTATACCATATATTATTTACATATGAAAATTCGTTGCCCTTTTATTACCAATTCCCTGTTGAAATCATGTTTCGGTTAATAATCACTTCGTTTTTCATATATGTTTAGATTTTTTATTTACTTTCATTTAGCTTTGATCATGGTCTAATAATATCTATAATTTTTTAGATATTTATAATATTTATAAATCAATTATGCATTTAATACTAATATTGAATGATGTTTTTGAGAAAAGGATGTACGTTACGATCATGGAGATTCTAGGTTGTAACTATACATGAGTAAAACTTTCATTTTTCAAACATCATTATTGAATGCTGGTAACTAATATTATAAATATTAAAAAATTATAATAATATCTCATTATTTCATTAAAAATACTTATAGATATCACTTCTGTGGTTTGGTTATGAAGATATTGAGTCACATCGCTTCAAGAAGGTGGTAGTCCACGCATACATGAATGATATTATAATATTTCAGTGTGTGAAAAGGTATGAATGAAAATGAAAAATTATATTTTCAGAATTTTAAATATGTCATAATTATCATAATTATATAATGTATTTCATATATTTTAATTAAATTTATCTTTAATACTATCAATGTAATGTTTTATTGAAAAACCAATCACACCATTTCAAAAGGTGGTAGTTCGACGCATACAAGGGCAACATTATCGTATCCCATACATAATGGAATGTAAAAAAAGGAATATGTGATAGAATGAATATATAGGTATATTTATGTTATAAATATCATATACATACTCAATATCCATTATCGTAACCAACTGTGACCATAGATAACGGAAAAATTAACGACATTAGTTCACGATCCAGTAGTATGTCAAACACACGAATGTTGATTTTGTAACCCATTTAATAGAAGTGGGTTTTATTTGGATATTAAAATAACAAAAAAAATTATTAGCGACTTTAATATACTAAGGTTATTTTATAATAATGGTTTATTATGAATTTAATTAGGAATAAGAAAAAAAATAAAAATGCTCATGGAAGAACACAACCTCCTCTCCGGGAAACTTATTTGGTTTTCACCAAAACACTTCATAGGTTTCATTTCGGAAAAAATACTATATCTATTATTATATAAGGTAATTTAAAAGTTATTTAATCAGGTTTTGGATGATCATATTTTTTTAAGGATTTATGACAATAGGAGAGTGGGGGTCTTTTATAAGTGACGTGAGTGGCACACGTATAACATGATGAACATAAAAAGGTGTACCAATGTTTATATCACAAAAAAGATTGAAAAATAGTTTATTATAGAGACTCATAAATTTCAGTGAGTTATTATTTTATTTAAATAAATTCCTTATAACGTTTTAGATGATTTAAACCTCTATTGTTTTAGTATGACCCCCAACAAAACCATTTTTACTTTAACCAAAGTAATTAATATTTATCAATTTCACTATTAATTATGGTAAAAAATTAGATGAAATTATTTGATAATATTAATTATTAAGATTTAAAATATGGAATCAATTTTTCAAAACTACATTCACCGAAGTCTAAAATTCAAATTTAAATTCATTCCTAAAGAAATAATGAGAAAAAGTGTTTTAAATGTGAAAACATTTAAAAGTTTATAGGGTTTTCATGTGAAAAATAAAAATTAAAATGATTAAAATGACATTAATTATATTAATAGATATATAAATTTACTGATTTTTATTTAAACCCATAATAAAATATAAATCAAAATTATAAATATTTTAAAAGAAAAGGATGTTTTCAATTAAAATTCAATCTTTTTCAATAATCATAAAAAAATTATATTTTCAGAAAATTCAAAAAATTGAACCCTGAGATAATTATGATATTATAATTTAAAAAAAAATTAAATTTTCTAAATAATGTTTATAAAAGTTCCAAAAATTAGTTTTAAAAATAATTGTATGAAATGTAAAATAACCACTTTTAAAAAATAATGTTTTCTAGCTTAAAATTGGATTTATTTTTATCACATGAGTAAATACACATTAGATGAACATTATATAGTTGATTTAATATATAAAGTATAAATTTATAAAAAAACTTAACCAAAATTTATTTATTTAATTTATTGAGATAAAACATGTTAGTGCGCATAAAAATTGATTTTTGTTTCCAGAAAAGTTTCCTTTTATTTTGAAATGGTTTTTATTTTCATTTTAAATTAATTGGTCACTAATTAGTTGATTATATATTTAATTTTAAACCATATATTATCATAATTTATATAATCGAACACAAAATCTCAAAACCATTGGTTACATGATAACTATCATATTAAATAGAAATCTCTTTATTGTAAGTCAAGTATCATTTAATCCCATAATTTCATGTAATTAATTATAAACTCAATGATGTATGTAAAAAAATATTGACAAATATATATTTACTTAAAATATATATATTTCAAAAAAATATCATGGTGATACATTTAACAATGTTGATAACATTCAACACGTGCATCCCAGATTATTTAAATGAAAAACACTATGTTTGATATAATATACGACATAAAACACTGAACTTAAATGATAAGTGAAATATATAATTTAAATATGACCATTATAAAATATTTTATCAATTAGATTCTATTAAAAAAATTATATTTTAAAATTATATTTTTTACACATGTATAATATGAATTCATCAGTTATCTATTATTCAGAAAAAAAAATTAAATCTTTTAAAAAGATATTAAATATTTTTCTACAATTTTTTTTATGCACACAAAGCATTGGTATCTTAATAAATTAAATTCATAAATATTGTTAAATAATTTAAATTAAATTTAGATGTTATATATTCAATTAAAATATTTCAAATTAATCTAATGTTATTTATAAAAACTAGATAAAAATAAATTCTTAATTTCTGTATAAGAATTTTATTTTTTTAGAATGTGGTTTCATCTTGATTTCAATAATTATTTGAAAATTATTTATTTATAATTTTATTATTTTTATTTGAAATATTAACATAATTTTTTAAGTCATTATGAATTATCCTGTAGTGAATCTTTTATAAGTTTTTTTGAAATGATTTAATTTTCCAGGAATAGTGCAAATTCTGAAAAATATTTTTCAAAAAAATTTATTTAAATCATTAAAATTGTTACATTTTGGTTATTTTTTTAAATGTAATATGAGTTCAATTATATTTAAATAAGTTAAATTTAGGTAATTTTGAGCAATTATATGATTAATGGTAACCTAAAAACGTTTTATAGAAATGGAATCTTTTTTTTGGAAATCCATTTCTCATCACGTTTGTAGGATTAAATTAAAACTAAATTCTAAAACATCTTGGAATTTAATACTAAAAATATTTATTAAATATTTGGTACAATAATTTTTAATATTTTAAAAAAATTTAACATAATTATTTTAATAATGACCTTTAAATTTTTATGAAAAAATAGTGGGGTCAGTTAAAACAGGTTTATGTGTGGGTTAAACTATGAAGTTATGTGTTAAAAGAACTAAAACACGGTCAATTACTATTTTATGAAAACATTAATCATAATATCTTCTAATATTATAAAAATATACTTTTTTTCATTTAAAAACATGTGTAAAAAGTATTATTTTCAATAATTACAGGTTTTCCTTTCCCCCAATATATGAAATGGGACCCCCTGTCCTCTGCAAATCTAGCATTCAAATCCATTTCGTTCAGAAAAAACATACCCTAATAGAATATGAACATACCTATAAATGAAATTTAGTCCTTTTTTGGATAATAAAACCATTATAGAAAGGAATTATGATTAATACAAAAGATGTTTTCCAAAAAAGATGTATTATTCTTAACTTTCTGTTTTCATTTTATTTCTTCACCAACCTAATTATAATATCCATAAACAATTCTAAAACAAAAATAATAATATCCCATATAATGATATTTTATTATAATAAATTAATGACCTATAATTATATCCTCATCCAATAATTGTAAATGAAACTATTGATCATGTGTACGACAAAATACCGCCTAGAGAGCAGATGTAATTCATTTTCCATCACTAAATCTCATAGACATATATAATTATGGATTATATGTATATATAATTTATTTATTTCATAATTACCCTTTTGAAATTATCATATCACATATACATTTTTACCTACAAATCCTCTAGATAACTAAAAAGACACTCATGCGGACAGCCGCCTCCCTGAATTAATGTGAAATGTTTTTCATTTTATTGTTACATTGATTAAAATAATTATTGATTTAATAAATATATAATATATAATATATATTAATAAATAATTATTTTGTAAATTTTATATATTTTTTTCATTCGGTCATTCCATCCTTCAAAAATTGGAAACATTGTTCATTCATATATACAACCGATCATCATAATGAATGGTTTAACTCATTTTCAACCTCTAACCATAATGGAATATTGTGAATACATATATAATTAATACTGATAATATTTTTGTCCTGGTTTAAATTCTAATTATTATGTAAAATTAATAAAAGTACAGTTAACAAAACTAATGAACAAAAAGATTCAAGAAAAATGATGCAGTTATCATCTGAAATTGTGTTTTTAGTAAATAAATCTTAGTAAATAGCTGAAAAAACGTTATTTGAAAATCATGTATTGTATTATAAATATATTGTAGTTTTATAATTTATTCATAATAAATCTATATTTATTATATAGTATTTTCAGTCCCATATAATGGAAATATGATAAGAGTTATGGGTTTGTTGGCACAATTTTACATATTTGATACATATGCCATATTCAATCCTTATTGATTTTTTGTGGTTTATATAATAATCCCTTGATAATTTATATCATCCATATTGTTATATTAATTATATTTAAATGTTCATTTCATGTTATTTCTGTCATGTGTATTGTGATTCAAGGGTTTTCAAAGTGGTAACGGTTTATTTTATAATCTCATGATTATTCAGGATTTTTTATGTGTAAGCATCCTTTGGGAGAATTGTTTGAAATTTTTATCATAAAAAAATATTCTTTCTTATAATCTCGTAATTCATGAGATTTTCATGTAATCTTACAATTTTTTTCTCTATGGTACTTAAAATTATTATGAATGTTTTTTCGGAAAGGAAGACATTATTTCCCTCATTGGTGAAAAATTATTTTTTGTTAATTTCTATGTTTTCATTTTTTTTAAAAATATTCATTATAACATTTTAAAAATTATTTATAAAACAAAAACATTACCTAGGTTTTAATTTCTTCAAAATGGTTTGTAAGGAATTTTTTTTTTGTTTTATGAGTTACATGTTATTAACCTTATTATAATAGTGGGAAGGGAATGTTTTTAACTAATAACGAATATATAGAATTACCCACTATCATAAAAAATCATTTTTATGATTCCTTTATGTGTAACAAGTTTATTTTCAATGACATTTTTTTCGAATTTATTTTTATTTTTTTAAAATTGGTTTTTAATGTGACAATGGTACTTTCCTTAGCAATATTTTATAGAAATTCATATAGTATTTCTATTCATCAATTTCAAGTAACATTATTTAACTATATGTTCCATTGGTAATATTTTTCAATGATAAAATCCTTATTATTTTCCTAGATTTTTTATGAATAGTTTAATAAAAATGTATTATTTCGATTATATTATCTATAGTACTCTGGATGGTTTATTTTTATGTTTATTTATTGGGGAAATAAAAATAACTTTATGTTCTAGATTTTCAAAAATAATTTTTATCTTGATTATGTTTCTATAATTTCATATAATGAATTAATTATACTTTGTATCTGACAAGCATAGCCTACTATAACCCCCCAATGAATTGACATGTTTCATGAGACCATAAATGTTGTATATTTTTTCAAGGGATTAAAAATTAATATTGATGTCATGGAACGAGGCTTGGAAGGTATGGTCAAGATTTGTGGATTTATAGATCATCTGATTATGAGATTAGTTATTTATTTCCATGAGATTATTCAATTATTTTGAAAATGCGTTATTAAGTTCTATGCCTAAGGGATTTATTATATGTAATATTTTGATCCATATTTATTCTTTCCATATTTTTCATCATGTTCACGAAATTAATTAAATGAATTGTGTTTTATCTATTTACCTGACCATATTGATTAATGATAATTTTATTCTTAATAGCTTCCATTGTAAAGATACAATTACTAAAAATTATATCTCACTCATTTCTAATGTTTCCTTTCACCAAGATTTCAATATGTGTATTATGATTAATATTTTCGGATATATTAAAAGGAATAAAGGATTTATAATTAAAAATTATATTCTGAATTTTAAATATACAAATGCAACGTGAATTTAAATATGTATCTTATTTTACAGGACTATTAAACTATTTTTTCCTGTGGGATGCAATCACCTATATACAAAACCAATATCATGATTTCAGCACTGACTTTGGTCTACTAGGGACAGATTATTTATAGTATGCATATAATAGAGTTTAAATAAACATTATGAATTAGATTTATAAAAACATATATTATAGAACACAACACTTTGAATATCTGTGGGGATAAGTCTGTGTATAGTATATCATCATAATGTTTTGAAAAAGTATATATTATTTGAATTTAATAGAAATAAATCCCTATCCCGATGCTACAAGTGGATGTGGATTTTATAAAGTCATATCAAGGGGTAGTAACTCTTAAAATGGTGAAATAGGATTTGACATGATCTTCACCAGGAGAACAACATCAGTGCTTGCAACACAACTATTTTAACACTCATGGAGGATATTCTAAGGTTAGTTGAAATTATCATTATAAACCTTCATGATAAATTTGAATAGATATGGAAAATTAAATAAATATGTTAAATATAATGTTTCATAGTTTGAAAAAATGTTTTATGATTTTGAAATCCTGTAAATGATTATATGGTTTTCCACTATGATTATTGTTAGTATCACTATGATTTTTTATTTTATTCAATAGATGGAATGTGAAGAAATAATGTTAACATTGAATATGTTGGATGGCATTGTAATTTTGAGAAACCAAATTGTATGATGGATGTAGTGAAATATATTGTGGTTATGCCTAATCGTTTAACTAAATATAGGATTATGAACATATACCTTAAAAAATTCGGATACTCAACAATGAAGATAATGATAGACTCTTCGTGGTGGTCTAGTGGGGAGACTATGGAGTAAGGAAGTATCTATATCATTCATGTTAGAAATTTGGAAAGATACACCCCATATAATTTGTTAAAGTAATTATAAAAATATTTTTTGTGTATAAAATATGGGCATATATCAATAAATTTCTAGAGAAATGATTAGATTTCGACATTGATAATTAAATATCATTTTTGAGATCCATTTATAGTTATTTTTATTAAATGTGGGGAACCTAGGAATTATCCATGTCAAATATTCCTTTTAAAAGTTAACTCCTAGACTAAGGCAGTACCTATGTTATACCAATCATTGAATTGAGAGTATTGACATATTTATTCATTATAATTCAATAATTAAAATTTAAAATAATTTTTAGCAGTGGTATTTTTGGTTCTAAGAATCATGAAACATATAAGGATTATACGAATTTTTGGAAGAATATATGACTTCATCTATGAAAAATAAAAGAGTTATAGATGCCATCATGGGTTTTTTGATTTTATGATTAATAATAAGATTAATGTCCACGAAACCCATTTTATGGTTTTAAGTGATGGAGGTCTAAGATTATTGATATTATATTGAGGTAAATTTATTGTAATAACTCTCATAGTACTGGTATGGGTTTTATGGAAAAATTTATTTAAGGAATAATGGATTTACATTTTGTAGACATATGTTTAAATGTTTGGATTAAATTTTTGGAAAATAAAAACATTATTGTTAATGAAATAATATTCAATTAAGATTAACATATTTTGTTAAAAACATATGATATATAGAAAATAGTTGTTGTTATAATGTGATTTGATGATTAACGTTAATTTTTTGTATGCTCATATATTTTTGGGATCATTATTAGAATTATATTAACATATTTTTGTAAAAAGTAAAACCCATATTCTGGATGATGACCAAACCTAGGATGAAAATCTATGTGGTTTGACCCTAAAACTGAAGGGTGATAAGGGTGATACACCTACTACTACCATACATGATGTAATAATTGATATGATATTGTTTTTATTCTAACACACACACACACACGTATATATATAATATGTTGATCGAATAATATATATATATTTTGATTTGGAGGTGATTATTTCTATTCTAGGAGATGTTTAATTATGTTGACATACACTTATAATAATCAGGATTCATATAAAGGATTACTTGGGAGGAATGATATTAAATTTTTAGACATGTAATCTAAAGAGTCCTAGGGATAAAATCTTATGGAATTAATTAAGTTTAACTTTGGGTTTTACTATTTAGGATTTGAAATTAATGTAACTTTTATTAACCATTTAATGTTTGGTAAATATTTAGAGACCTATTGAAGAACATTTTAGACCTATATGGAACAAATTATATATTGAAACTTATTTTTAGTGCTTCATGAATAAAATAATCCAACTTTTATATTTTCGTAAAAGATTACGAAATGATGGGGAAGATGATAGAAGAACAACAACGGTTGAAGTTTTTTTATGAAATAGAAAATATTTCATGTATGTATATTTTTTATTCTTCTCAATCTTGATAGAAAAATAATACCTCAAAATAATGGAAAGGGGTCACAAAATAAAAAATGTATGCACTTGCATTCATTTTTTTATTGAAATGGTCTTATTACAACTCATCTATTTATGGTTCTGTGAGTAATAAATTTATTTTGATTATTCACTTTCATATGATCAATGATATATATCACCCTTAATAATTATTTACTCTTTTATAACATGTCCACAAAATGTTTAGCTAGGTAATCAAGTTATGTTTCATTCCAGATAACCTTTAAATTTATATATCTATCTTTCTATGAGGATTGTTTATTAACCCATTTATCAATGTGAGTTTTCCACAATAATAATTTTGAATTTTAAAACCCTTGTTTTTCAAGAACATTTTCTAATTCTAAGAATGAAATTTATTGATAGATGGAAGAATTTAACACCCTGATATATTAATAAAAATTTATACAAAATAAATTTAAGCAGTTTAATAACTATCAATACACGTTACCCCTTATTTTTAAAAGTCTAACATTATTTTCAATTGCATATACATTATAAAACACTAAGGTTAAATAACTACTTATATATATTATTTGAATTTGACCATTATAACCATGCTATTCAATTAGAGAGTATTAATATTACTAAATAAATTCTTAAAATTATATCGTTTAAAAATTTATAAAATAAATTCATTGAAATCAATTCATTGTAAAGAAAATTAAATGAAATAAAGTAAAATATTTTTTTCCTGAAAACCCATCATTATGTGTGCAATGTGTTATTATATTTCAAAACATAATTGATCACTATTAGTGATTTATTTTCATTAAATATATATATTAAATAATCAATCATATGTTTTTACCAATCATATCATGTAAATATAGTAATATGAAAAAATAAATCCTTTTATTTTCACAGACTGTATTTTCCTAAAAAGTGATACCATTGTGTTTTATATTATTATGATAAAATAAATTTTTTAAACTTTTAAAAAAAATAATTTCAAAAATATAAATAATTTTAGAAAAAAATAAATTCAAAATTATATTAGTGTTAATTTATAAATTGTTTTTTAATATTAATTTTTTTATTGATAGAGTAAAATATTTATTTTTATTGAAAATTACCCTTCTATTTAATGCATTTAAAAGCACCCGTTTCAATTAAAATTCTTATAAAATTAATATACATCAATTATATTTTAATTAGTCAAATTGATTACATTGGAATAAATTATACGCACGATTTAGATATATAAATGTTTTATACTTATGAAAATATTCCCTTTGGAATACCATTTTTTCATCGCATCTTTAGGTTTACTATTAAATTAAATTTCGTTGCATCTGTGAATTAAAATTGGAAAAATTAATTCTATATTTTTATTCATCATATATAGTATTATATAAAAGGATTAACACAAATTTTTTCAATAAAAAATTGTTAAAATAATAAAATTTAATTATCGTGGTTAAAGGTAAAATAAGTTTACAAGGGGTTAAAGTTTGATGATAAGGGTTATAAGGACATAAAAACTTGTAAAATTAAAATTTTATTTCCATAAAAATACATTATATCATCTATAGTTAGATAAGGAGTCATTTTGGATCCTTTTGTAATGTGAAAAATATATTTACCGTTTATTAATTTAAAAAATTATGTGATTATCATTCCCCACTTATAAAAGGGAACACTCTATCTGATATTATTTAAATATAAAAATGAAAACTAGACTGACCAAAACCATACCAAAAACCTTCTTTACATCCCTCAATATTAGATAGATTCATTTCTTTGATCATAAAGGCACTCTATTATGGATTTCTATATTATAATAATGAGGTTGTTCGAAGAAGAAGTATAATTCATGACCTTGCATTTTCCTTTTATTTTATTTTACATTAACTCATTAAAATATCTAAGAAATATGATAAAATAAACATTATTCTCTAAAATCTTCCAATATGTTATTTTGTTAATGTAATTACCATTATCCATTTCATCTTTTATCAAATGAGAAACAGAATCTTTGAACGTGTGTATGGTGGACTACCACATCGCGAGCCAATATAATTTATTTCCCATCACCACCAATCATAGATGTATGCGATGATGGATATAATTTATCAAATTTATATTTAATTAATAATTTCAATTTTTAATTTATAATTTCCTATATACCTTCTTAACATCTATTCTATTGTAAAATGATGACATCACTCAGGGGTACGTGTGGACAACCTCATCCGTGAAGCTATGTGAAATTATTTTCTTTTTATTTTGGAATAGATGGGAATATATATATATTTAATGAATATATATCATATGTATTATATAATAATTATTCAGGAAATTTAAAATATTTTTTACATTTCTTTTGTTCCATCCTTCAATAAATGAAAATAGCGCCCATGTGTATATACAACTTACCATCTCCATAATGCAGTTATCTCATGTGAGAGTCTTCTTAATAACGAATTGCTACTAAACATCTTATTAAAAGTTAAAAGAAAATATTATAGTGTATTATATATATATATTAACATGAAGTTTTAATATTTTTAAAAAAAATAAAATTTATTATATTTTATTTTCAGAAATTTATAATGGAAATCAATCTCATGGTAAGGTTTTCTCATCTCACTCTTACTTTTGTGTGACATATGCCATATGCACCACTTATTTCTTTTTTTATTTGTATATAATTACCATTTTATATTTTATATCATAAACCAATTTTTATTAATTATATTATATTTTTAATTTAATGTTATTTCATACATGTGTTGTATAATTTGAGAGTTAACAATGTGGTAGGGGTTTTGTTAAATATCTTATCATTATTTAGGATTGTTTATGATTTAGCCATCCTTGGGATAATTTAATATTATAATTATATTATACCCAATATATTTTATTATCCTATGATTAGTAATCAAATTTTAAATAAATTGTATAATTTCCCCACTTTTTATTGAAAATCAATGAGAAAATAATTTAAGGAAAAGATGACTATAATTTATTTATCTGATGAAAATAATTTTTTTTTCAAAATAAAGGGTTTATAATAATATTATATGTTTTAAAAATTCTAAAAATGATTTATTAAAATCAATTTTACCAATTTTTAATTTTTTTTTCAATTTTTAAGGAATATTTTGATTATTTTCTTAATGAGGTACTTTTTAACGTTTTTAACAACATTACGGAAAGAGTGTTTGTAAACTAATATGTAACTTATAGAGTTACCAACCTTCACGACCACTCATTTATGTGAATCATAAATTACATGTTAGAAAAATATCTTTAAGTAATTGTTTCCCCAATATTCAGGAAATTATTATTTTTTAAAAATGATTTTTAATGTGAAAAGGGAATTTTCTTTAAGAATGTTTGAAATGAAAATTTATAATATTTCTATTAATAAAAAATAGACTCATTTTACATTATTAACTATTGACATTAGATTTTATTTATAACATCCAAATTATTTTTCTATATGGAATATGATCATTATGACTAGATGTATTATTTTGATACCATTTTAAATAATACTCGAGATAGTTTTTGAATACGTTTGTTCATTGGTGAAATTATTAACATTTAATATTTCGCATTTTCAATAAAAATCATCTATTGATCTTATTTCTCCCCTTTTATATTAGGAATGAATTGGACCTAGTAAGTGATAGGTGGGGCCCACTATAGACCTTGATGAATTAGAAGTTATCATGAGGCAAACTAGGCTCAGTTTTTTGATGAGGAATGACACATTTATGTTTGATGCATTTCCAGTAGGCCATGAGGATATTTTTATAAAGTTAAACATTATTCATTCCCCCATTATAAGAATATTTATTGATTTTTTCTATTATTTTATTCGTTAGAATATCCACGAATAAATTTAACGGTCATTTGAAATTTTATAAATCTGTTCTTGATAATCATTTAATCATTATATAAAATTCATCATGTTAATGTTATTGATTAAATGAAATGTGTTTTTTTATTTACCATTTCTGTTTATTATGCACAATTTTTTCTTGATAGCTTCCACTGTATTTGTAATACGTCAGGATTTTATGATTTTTTCTCAATTAATTATCTTTTTGATAATTTTTAATTCACTAAACATGTAATTTTTATTATGTTACACAGAAAAATGAGTTTTGGATATAAGAAAACCTGGGTTTATATTTTTTTACACACAAACCTAGGTTTATCTTATGATACAAGAAACACCATGTTTTAATGAAACATAGCGTACAATTAATAAATTTTTATTTATTATGAAATTCATCACCTAGCCATTGGAAGGGTGGGAATAATAGTTTTTACTAAGTTTTGAAAAATATTGTTTAAACATATATATATATATATATAATGAGTTATTTGGTTACCAATTAATTACAAATATAAATAAAACCCATATGAATATAAAGGATATATTTTATAAAAAACTATATTTATGAACACAAATACGTTTTAACTCAATAAAATGAAAAATAAACTTTTCTTAATTATTTTAATTAATTTAATATATTTTATAATTAGTTGATTTTTTAAACATTAATCTTATGTGTTTTTACAAAACATATAAAAATAAATAAAATTTTATGATTAAAAAATTTATCCTTTGAAAAAAATAGTTTTCTCACATTTTAAATACTTACAATAAAATTTGTTAACAAAAAATTTGGAACCTAATTTGATAAAATAAATATAAATTTTTAAATCCCTATGCAATAATTTTATACGGTGATCATTTTTTAATTTTCCGAAAAGGTTAATTTTTTTATGAATAATGAAAATTACTGTATTTTATTTAAAAAAATTCTCTTCATTGAAATTAATTATAATAATAAATTTTATTTCAAATCTATTTTATAATAAAATTAGATAAATTATTTATCTATTAATTTATTTTATTTTCATTAAAATCACTTTTATATTGAATTTTGATAAATCCTTGTAAACGTTTGTAGATTTTCACATTGAAAATCCACTTTCTCATTATGTCCATGAGATTAACATTAAATTAAAATAGGTCCCTTATATGAAATTAGTTTATAAAAATGGATTTCTTAATTATAAAAATAATGAATCATATTATATAATATAGTCAAATTATTTTTTCTCCATAATTAATATTAAAAATAATAAAAATTATTTACCATAGCTAAGGAAAATCTTTTTCCATGTGGGTTAAAATAAAATGATAATGGATGAAAAACATGTATAAAATATATTTTATGGAAGTGTTTTGACCCTATAATATGTTTTTGTTCATAATAATCTATTTTGGATCCTTTTTTATGATAAAATATTTGTTATGCATTTTTATTTTCAAAATATTATAAGTGTTCCATCCACCTCAACTATAAAAGTCTAGCCCTCTCCAATATTCTTCACAATATTAAATGATTTTGGCTCAGATATTCCCTACCCAAATTCCTTACCAACTTACCTTATCTCAAGCTGTATGACATATTATGTTAATAAATACAACCTTTGAATGAATTTTGTACAGCTTTATGGAGGATAACTAAAGAATAGGTAACATTTTCTTTGAGCATTTTGTTATTAAATTTCATCCTTTGCCTCCTTGAATTCTTATTATATCATGAAAATATAATAAAACTTTTATATTAAATATAATAAAATGTTTTTATATTAAGTTAATAAACCAAAAATATAACTAATTTCATCAAATATTTCACAAAATCTTCGTTCATGTCTGTGGTTGACTACCACCTTTCTAACTGGTGCCATTTGTTTTTCCATTACCACCAATCATTATTTGTTATGATTATATGATTTGTTTTTTTTAACACTTTAAATGGATGATAATAATGATATATTTTATAAATATATGTGATATAAATGAAATATTTATTATATTAATGAAATATTTATCTTTATTAAAATATAATATATCATTTTTTCATACCTTTTCACGCACTAAAAGATGATATCATGGTTCTTGTATGTTGGTACTACCACTTTCATGAAACTATTTGACTTCTTTTATCACCACAATCCGTATATAATGTGTATAAGTATATTTAATGTAATTATATTTTTTATGATATTTTTTTCAGTATATAAATATAAAATATTACTTATATAATTTCTATGAGGTTTGTTGAAATACTAAAATTCTACTTATGCGTATGTACAACCTACCATCTCCATGGTCATAATAGAATTCATTTCACAATGCCAATTTTTATTATTGGTCCAAAAAATATAATTTATCTATAAATAATTTTTTAATTTTATTATTATTATTCTAGATATTCTTAAACCATAATCAAAGTAAGAGGATGAACAATAAGAAATAAAAATAAACACAAAAAACAAGGCATTTATTACCAAAAATGTGATTTTATCATGGAATTGGTAATAAATGTTTAATAAACTGTCATAAGTAAATAATATATTGTATAATATATATAAATATGGTTCCATTTTATATTTATAGTAAATATATATTTATTATATTATATATTTTAGCATGTATGAAGTATGTCGAGACTTAAGGTAAATGATTTCCAGTCACACTTTTGTTTCTAGGTTGTATATCCAAATTTACCACTCATTTAATTTATGTGGTGTATATACTAAACATGATTTTATGTTTTTATTAATATCATTAATTTTTTGTTTTTCACATATCCATTTTAGGATCTCTCTTTAATGGGGTTTATAGTTCAAATGTTTCCAAAGGGATAAATGATTTTTAACGTAATTTTCATTTATTTGGAAATAATTTTTGTTATGTGACTATATTATTCTAGGAAGCATATATAATACCCAGATGATATTATATATATTTAATATTTATCTTGTCATGATACTATATTTTTCATTTATTTTTTTTGTTTTATAAGAAATATAATTTAATGTTACCATGTTGGTAATAGTATTATGTTACAATATCATCATTCATCAGCACTATTTATGATTATGAATCATCCAATAATGAAAAATTATGATATTATACTCTACTTATACCATTATAATAACTTTCCCTTCATTTTCTTCCTTTTTCATACTTAAGAGTTCAAATTATTTTTTTAGGAAAAATTTTATTTTTTTGTCTCTTCTGTTGAAAAAAACTTTTCTTCTAAAACCATGATTTCAAAAAATGTTTTAATTTTTTTTATGTTTTTAAAATGATTTATTGAATATTTTTTTAAAATGTTTTTATTTTCTTACAAATTATTTTGAAATTAATATTCCATAATTTTTATAAAACAACACATTTTTTCATTTATTGAAAATTTTACAAGAATATTTGTTTTTTAGTTGCATGGAATGTATTGTGTTTATAAGTTTTATAAAGACTAAGATATTAAAATATTTTATAACATGTTTTTAATGTAATTTATAAATACAATATTTCCCTTAATATTTGGTAAATTTCTTATATTTCAAATAATTGATTTCATTGTAAAAAATCGAATTTTTTATTTCTTAAAAAATGGGATTTTTTTAAATTGGTTAACTTATTTTTTCAAGAAATGTTTTAAATGATTATTTAAATGATCACCTTATAGGTTGTTTATGTTTATTTTCTAAAAATGTGATTTTGATATAAATTTTTGTTTCAAAAATCAATTTTCAAAGAAAATTTTATCTTCCTCAAGAATCATTCTATGTGATTAATCTTCCAAACTCATTCTCCTTCTAAGATAGTAACCTTTAATGTCATTTATTCCGTATTGGGAATATGAACTAGGATATCATTCTTATTCATTCATTATATTTTTTTTCTATTGAATGCATACATATAAAACCCATTTCTCTTCCATGAGTTTTACCATGATAAATGTATTATGAAACTCACCTATTTTCCATACCTTATGCTATGTTGAAATATTGAAATGATTATAAAACCTTAATATTTTCAACAGAAGATGATATGATTAATTTTTTTGAAACCCATTTCATTTAATGGGTTATGATATGATAATTTATTTATGATCTTATGGTACACATATGCATTATTTTCATTATGTGAATTGTGGGACCTATATCTCCCTCCATCACATTAGGTATATATATATATATTATGGAATAGATATGAGTAAAATAGGTAGTGGATCCAGTTTATTAAGGAAAATGTCCAATATAATTGTATTGGGAGTGAATATTGTCTTCTATGACAGTTTAGGGAGTTAAAAATTCCACTATGATAGCCTTGTTAGTGAGCCTTCAATATTATGTAAATGATTTCGTATTCTTAGGTGAATTCCACTATTATATGTATTATGCCAATGTTATGATCACTTTAATTAATTTCATTGATTTCATTTTATTTATGTATTATGAACTGCCAATCTCTATTCCATGATTCAATATTATAATCCTTGATATGAAATGTACAGTTTTAAAATATAAAGATCATGTTATCATACCCATACGTCCATGTTATTCTTGTTTATTTGTCTTTTCTACCCTTATTGAGCATCTAAGGTCAACCATTACTATGTTTTCTTTCACTATATTTTTTTAAATGGTTATATGTATGAAATGTTTTTGAATATTAATAATTTTAAATAAATTTGTTGTATATATTCATGATCATTCACTAAATATGATATTATGTACCATTTTTTAAATAAACAAAACTATTATGGTCCTCAAGTGTGTGTTTTTGTAATGTATTTAATATTAATAAAAAAATATGTAATATCTATGTATAAAAAACATGGGATTCTACAGTTTGTGTCGTAGAAAAATTTTAAGAAACCTTTTAAAACTAGGAGGAGAAATTTTTAATAATATCCAAAAGTATATCTCTGAGGATAATTCTATGGGTGATTCCATGTATTAAGAGATTGTCCTGGAAATTTGGTAGATGATAGAGAAAGTGGTTTATGTGCAAATACAACTTTGTTAAGATTCAATAAGTAGATGTGGAAGTAGAACATAGATACATAGGGATAATAACTATAAAAGGAGCATTTTTATTGACTTGGTCATCACCTGGTGTAGGATAATGGGCCTTTTTGCACACCTGGACTGATAATTATGATGGATTTTCTTTTCAAATTCTGAAGTTCTTAATGAACCATTATGATGGACTTAAAATTATGGTTACCATGAAAGACCTAGGATACATATGAGGTGTCATTGATTAACAATAATGTTTCATGTTTAAGTCATTCTTTATGTTATTTACTATGATTATGTCTTTCCCCACAATGATTATTATTTCCCACACTATGTTTTCTGGTTTTATTTAATGGTGGGAACCAAAAATAACTTCATTAACATTTAATGGGATGGAATGTTTTTTGATGAGCATTTAAATGTTATGATAACTGGTTTGAATAATATTGTTATTATTCTTAATTAGTTATAGTGAAATGTGATTAAAAACATTCACCATATCTAACTCTAAGACTCACTAAATAAGATAAGGTTTGAGTTCTCTGAGAGTTTGGATGGTGGGAACCATGGAGGAAAGAAGATTCATTTTCTTATACCTTGGGAATGTGAGAAAAATCACTCAAGGGAATTCCTTAGATGGATGAGAAGATGTTTTGTTCATATAAAAAAAATGAAAAAATAAGTTGATTACAAATAAAGAATGAAAATTTTAGTAAAAAAATGGATTATAATAATGAACTCTCCAAGGTATGATTTACTTTTGAATGTTTTAAATAGAGAAAGTATGAGAATTATGAAAATTGATTTCTTAAGGGTAAAGCTCCTGATGATAATCACAAATGTTTCACAACTAATGTTTATATTCCTAATGTTGAAGAGACTAAAAATGAAATTTAAAAGGATGTAAATGTTTAGGAATAAGACGATGAAGCCAAGTGCATTTTTTGAGAAGTAATTATGACGTGTGTAGTGTTTATGTATTGTAATTCAAGAATTATGAAATATATATGGATTGTTTAGTATATGTTTTTGTTAATTATATGGAATAATGTTTTGAGTACTACTAATGACCTAGAACTATGAATTAATTGAAAATATTTAATTTTTTTAAAAAACATGATTAAGAGATGATAACTCATTAAATGTTCCTTAGGATGAAAAAATGGTGTTTGGTTTGGATAAAGTGATGATTAATGTGGATAATATAGATTGGATAGAATTTATAACCTCGGAAATGATAATGGGTTTGTTGAAAAATTAGTTTATATTACTTGTGATAGATTTTACAACATTATTTCATCCATTGAATATGATTAATAATTTATGTTTTTATTAAAGAAATGGGTAATCATGCACTATTTCATTGACTTACCCAATAATGGAGCCCTATACTACATCTCCTATGAATATTTTGGTATCCCCTACTAGTCCTAGTATCCAGTATCCAACTTCTACACTGGCGAATAATGTCTCTCCTCAACATATTTCGTACTGAACAATGACTCATTCCATGAAAAAGGGTCCTCATACTTTTCATTATAGTAATGGATCCACAAATAATAGGGAAAAAACTAGGCATTCCAATTATCAATGATAACTATCATCATTTGTAACACCTATGGTTTGGGTGTGATGGAAATAAAATTTTTTTTCCATCGAATCACACTCTAAAAGAGCTTATGTTGTGGTCATGTTAGAACCTAAGAAGTATCCCTCAAATTTGGATATTTTTCATGGATAATAAAACGTAATGTCAGTATGAAATTATTCCTTACTAAGAAGTATATTTGGATCTTCTATAACTCTTGTACATCAGTGAATATGATCAAAGCCTCAGATCAGAGTATAAACACTAAAATCTTCTTTATTTCATTACAGATATTAGACTCCTTTATGGATAATAGATGTGATGCTATGAAAAGAGAATCATTGAGGAATGATATTGATTTTTTTTACCTAGGGGATACTCCATTTCTAGTTATAGTTGATTTTAATATCGTGGTAGATCCTAATGAGTAGAAATAGTGTGGTGATTTCTCTCACAATGCCGGGGAGATTTTGTTCAGTTCTTGGATCATGAGGGCCTTATAAAAATGTGTTTCACTAGTGACAAGTATACATGGTGAAATAATCAAATAGGAGGTTGATGCACCTGGTGTCTCCTCAAATGATGCATTGACAATGTTCAAGTGGTCTCAACATTTCCCAATTTTAAGGTTTATCATCTCATCTATCGCTTATCTATTCACTCCACCATTCTGGTCTCACTCTCCTCATGATAGGATTGGCCAAACTAGTATTTCTTCTCTCATTCATGGCCCAAACTTCTAGGTTTCTACAAAACAGTTAAGGACTCCCAGTGAAATTATATACAAGGTTTTGGCTGGATTTACATTCAAAACCAATTAAGGAGACTAAAAGGTGACTGTAAGGTGTGGTTGAGTAGAACCCCCATCACAGAGACCTGAATGTCCTATAATAAAATTGAATCCATGGAGACTTTCCTTTAATCCAATTGGTGTTATGACCTGTGTAAGGAAATATCTAAAATGATGTCCAGTATGGAGGAATTTTTTTTAATATAATAATGAGTATCATGTGAGAAAGCACAAGTTAAGTGGATTCATGGGGGAGATAATAAATCATCCTACTTCCATGCGTGCGTCAATGGAAAATATAGGTTTATTGGGCCAAGCATACATCTCGAGGATGGTACCTTTACTGTTTATTAAAAATTGTGGGGATTCGGGATGAGTCACACTTCAATGACCTGTTAGCAGGTCATAACTCTTATATGGTTGATTCTTATCCAAGAGGGCATTATGAGTATTTGGAGGTGATCCCTATTACCATATCTAGCTAGGAAAACAAATTTTTTGAAACTATTCATGAAGAAAATGAGATTCAGGAGGTGATAATGATCATTAATCTAGAGAGTTCCTTAAGTTTGGATGGATTCTCGGGTGCCTTCTATAAGGCATCAAGGGAATTAGTGAAGGGAGGCCTGATCACAAATATCCAATACATCATTAAGGGAGTGAGTGTATCCCATTTTTCTTACATTACCACTCTTGTTTTGATTCTTAAAATCCAAGATACCTCCTCCATCCGGCATTACAAACATGTGATTATGTTCACTATCCCATAAAAAATATTTTAATGGTTATAAATTGGGGAGATGAGGTCCATATTCTCCGTATGATCTTAGATTTTTAGCATGGTATCGTAAAGGGAAGATCCATACAGGGGGTGATCACCTTGGCCTAGTAGGTGATTGGAGATCTTAACATGACGGTTAAGGGTTCTAATATAGCTGTAAAGATTGACATGGATATGTACTGTAATCACATGGAGTGGATTTTTATTATCAAATTTCCAACAAGCATGGGATTTTCTACTAGGAAACTAACTTTATTTTCATGTGTATAAACTCCTTGGGTATTTCGTCCCTTTTTATGAGAATGCACCATGAATATTTTAAGGTGTTTCATGACCTAAGACAATGGAACCCCCTATCGTCAAGCATCTTCATCATGGTGAAGGACGTCCTTAGCCAACACATCAATTGGAGCCGCAGTAGAGGTATCATTTCTTATTATCGATGTTTGAAGAGAAAAATTTGTATATCACAAATTATGTTTCAAAATGACATGTAATATTAATCAATGTAAAAAATAGTTTTATCCAAGGTTTAAATATATTCATGGGGGGGTATTGTCGTCGGAGTGGTTAGTTCATCAATCACAATAAAATAACCATTTAAAACACGTACAGATGCTCATATTCCCAAAGAAACACTGTAAAAATCCTCTTGAATATGAAGAATAGATCATTCCCCATGAACTACCTGGGTACCCAAGTCTCCTCTAGAAGGATGCATGAACATCTTTCTTTTCAAATTTTGACTTGTATCATTGGATGTGTACCCAACTGGTGGATACAATTCATGCCATTTTGTGGTAGGATCACACTGGTGAATAGTTTCCTTGTAGAAACCACTTTGTATATATGTTTTTATTTTTTGTCAATAGTTGTCAATGACGATCAAAATGAAGGAGATCAAAAATTACTCCAATGAAATAGAGGAATAGAAATTCAGATGATTGTTTTACTGATCATAAGTTCAAAGAACATGTGTCAAAGGTGACACATTGTTTAGAATAGTGAAAAATGGTGAGGTATAATCCATCTGAGGATGATTGAAGAAGACTGGGGATTTGATGAAGACCATGAAACTCTTGATGATTACATGAGAACCATGCAAAGGACTTCTTGAAGAATAGAATCGCATGATTTTCATGATGTATAGAATGCTGGCTGAAGAAGAAGACATTATGGAAGGGATTGGAATTATGAGATTGCCATGCACTTTACATTATCTCAAAATATTATGATTCTAAAGATGGTCTATGAAAGGATATATTTCACGATTGTATAGTTTGTGATGGAATAAGAAGGGCTGTTGAAGAATCCAAATCATAGAAAAGAATCATGATGGTTATGGCCGAAGCATATATTGAAGGTGGCACCATATGTTGTTCAAGATCATAACATCAAAATATGGAAAAGGGAAAAGGGAAACCTAGATTGGAAGTTGGTCATGAAAGTGATTTTTGAGGGATGAGACTTGCACACCGAAACTGCGCGTTGATAGATGAATTGTGCACCATTTCACAGGGTGTCTAAATGCCTATAAATATAGGTCGACCCATCCTCATTCAATATGAGCTCAAAACTTAGAGAAAATCAGAGCTCCCATCGCGCAGGTGTGGTTGTCATGTAAGTTGTGTGTGGTCGCGCAAGTATAAGTTTCACGCCAATCATTTGTTAAGCACCCAAGGCTGTTTGGGTGAGAATTAAAGGAAGTTGACCATGTTTTGAGTTGAATAAGGTTGTGTCGCACAAGTGGTTTGGTGATAATTGTGTGCCAGATTTTGAAGTTGCGAGCCATTAGTTAGTTTCGCACCAAAATCGGTTTGGGCGTAAAAGGATGTGAGTCGCTCAAGTTTGAAGTTGAATAAGTGAGTGTCGTGCAAGTGGTTGAGGTGAACATGCACGCCGGTTTCGACTTGAGCTCCGAGACTTGCATACAATCTTGAAACATGCGTGTCGGGCCTAAAGAAGGGTACCGGGTGTAGTTGAAGCACGCCGATCATTTTGGAGCTTCATGAAAGCTGGAAGATTTCCCGATACCTTCGATAAAAAGTTAGATTAGTCTACGGGTGAGAGTTGGAATTCAAAAGATCATATACATACAACAGAGGATTCATTATTTTGTAATGATGAAGAGACCTTCATGTCTTTAAACTGAGGGGGAATTCACCAAGGGCAGTGAGCTAGGTGGAGTAAACAGGAGAGACCTGAGGGATGCAGTGAGCTATCCATGAACCACTATAAAGGCAGTGAGCCAGGGACAGAGTGACTTTGCCTGAACCTTTGTAATCCACAACTAGTGAAGAATAGTGGAATTTGGTACGACCGATAACCTGTCAGCATATGCTCCTTGGACGTAGCCCTTAGTGGTGAACTAAGTAAAAAGTGATGTGTCATCTCCTTGCATGTGAATGTTTTATTTATTCTCTTATCCACCATTTAGGTTGAACTAGTTTCAAACAACATGGGAATAAGATCCATCAGTTTAAAAGAAAAAGTTGACAACCTGATTCAACCCTCCCCTCTCAGGGTGTCTTGGGGTTCTACAAGTGGTATCAGAGGGAAAGGTTCATGTTTGTTTCATACTCTACAGTTATTTTATTCAGAAGAGGATTGGAGTTTATTTCCTAATGTCATTAATGAAGTGCAGTCTTGATGAATATTCAGTCATTTTTGAGCTGAATACTACATCCATCATGACCATGAAAAATAAGAAAAATAAAGAGAAGAAGTAGTTGAAGAAGTCCCTCATGTCCAAAGAAGATACAGTTTCTTTTTTCTCATTCTCTTCCAATAATGAAGAAATATTTGGCTTAGAAAGTATCGAGCAGGTGTCCCAGGTTCTAGCATTGGAAAGGAAGACACTTCTATCTCAAATAGTCATGAGAAATTAATAAGCAATCTTCATGATATTCCTAAAGAAGGAGTTGCTCTTATCTTTAGAATATTTCAATGTAGGCAGGTTGAGATAACACGACTGGAAAGGGAAGATAACAATATGGAAAATGGATTAGAAAGAAATGTTTTGGAAATTATGAGGCTCCCTAAAAAACTTAAGGCCCTTGAAGATAAATATGAAGTCAAATAATCTCTAAAAGAAATGATCCATGCACTTGAATGTTAGTTGAAGAAGGGAACTGAAGTCAAGAGTTCATATTTGGAAGAAAATTCCAAGAAAATCAATGAAATTGACTCATTATTATAAAACAAAGTAAAGTTGCATGAAAATGAGGCTAAAAGATTGAAGAAGGCTTGTGAAGAAAATATGATTATGATTGAAGAACATAAAGTCATTCTTAATATGAAATGTCTAGAATTGGAAGAACAATCGACCAATCATGAGAAGACAGATATTGAGACATCAAAGAATAAGGAAACAGTAATTGTTGGTACTCAATTCTCATTGGAGGATTCTACTGTCAAATGAACTCCAACTTGTGATAAAAAGATCATGACATCACACACTGACCTATCACAAGAATATGTGAATGTGAAGGTACCATCCATGCAAACTTGTACTACTATTTCTAAAAATGTTTTTACAGAAAGTGAAGGGTGGATAAAAAATTCCCAAAAAAGTATTGATGAGGAAATGTGATCTGAAGAAGAAGAAGCTAAAAGTTCACTCCCCAGAGAAAGTACAAAATATCAAGTAGTCTCAAAAACCATATAAAGAAGAGAGGAACAAATCAAGCTTTGTTGGTCAATGCTGGTGTTGTAATATATTTTGGAATTTTGCACTGGATTTTTGGTACAATCCCTTGAATGAAAAAGCACAGAAGTATCCCATATCATGGGGAGAAAGCCAGAGAATAAGAATCAACATCCAAAAATCTAGAAGCATTTGTTTACGGCAAAAATATTTGTAATTCTTGACAACATTTGTGATGTATACAATGGGAGTGGTCACAAAAATGGTGCATGCCTTTTTCAACAGATATACAGAGCAGATAAGAACAAAAGACCACATATGCCGGCTAAGTATTAAGAAAGTAAATTGGGATGAAATTAAAATAATATTGTCAACACAAATTTCCCAAAGAAGATCTCAAGTAGGTAAGATGATAATACCCATGATTTTAGATCCATGAAATCGAAGGGTCATTCATCCAAAAAAACTAAGTGGGATGAAACTCAGATGAACCCATGTGGAAGATCCAAACCGGCTTCAATAGTTCCGAATGACATATTGGTCATTTGGATAGAATATTTAAAAAGAATTAGGAAACTTGAAGATGAAAAGGCCAAGGCCGGTGATAATGGAAAAGGAAAAATTTCACGCAGTGATGATAAAAAATCACGAGAGAGTGAAAAGATAAATTAAAACATGTGTTAACGATGTTCTATGTGATATATGTATAAGATCTGGTCACATCGCAAAAGGTTTTCTTACCAAAATACCAGAGAAAGAAGAAATCCTTAAAAGCAATAAAAATGTATCATTAATAATGGATGTTAATAAGAACAATTATCCACACAATGGAGTAGAAAATGTTAAAATATCCATGCCAAATCAACACAGATTAGAACATATGTTCAAATGTGCATGCATGAAGCCTGGAGTAAATAGAGGAAGTTGGTTGAGAAAAACACCTCAACCATGCATCTCATATTGATGAAGCAAAGAGGAACCACATTATTTTATTAATCATTTGTGTATTGTATTTGTGCTAATAATATACGGAATTGAAGGTGAAGCATGATCTCTGGGGAGAACCTGAGAAGTAGTGAATGCTGTCAACTCATAATAGCATAGCTGAAGAAGTTTCCATCCTTGGAAGATTAATCAATTTATATTCAAAGATTAAGATGATGAAGGATCACTCTTGATGATGATGAGGAGGAGTGTTTCCCTTGAGGGGGAGAAAAGTGAAGAAGCTTCCAAAATCATTGTTTCAATCAGTATCAACTTCAGCTGGTATGAAATTCAAATACACTGTAAATTTCATGAACAACGTGTCATTAGAGAAGGTATGTCATTTCATAATCTCTCACCCTTGGTTAATCAGAACAAATATCATTCTACAAAGGGGGGGTAACTTAATTGATCAGTGACACAAGAAGAATGGAAGTCCCCCAAGGCCACCAATCCTGCCTATTGCAATTGAATGTTTTTGATCTATTTGTTGATGTCAGTGCAGGAGTTCTATGTTGATTATTCCTTATCACATTAGATTTATTTATCCCAAAATGAATGTGGAAAATACTTGAAGACAAAGTACATGAGTTCTCGTAACATGTGGTATCATGACCAGTGAATAATAGACAACGTTGTTGTCTAAATCAACTCTTCTTGTTTTCTACACTGATCATTGCTTAAGTAGGAATAGATTGAAATGATTGATGAAAATTTTCTTAAGTATATATTGATACCTTCTCTTCCGTGAAGTTTTTATTTCTTGTAAATAAGGGGGAGATAAAGTGAAATAAAATTTTTAAAAGAAAATTTTATTGAAGAGAATATTTTTATTTTGACACTGACGAATTCATTTCCGAAGATATGTAAATTATTGACTATAAAATACAAAGGGGGAGATTGTTGGAACCACATTGTGTATAAGGTTGTATTTTTTGTCAATAGTTGTCAATGAATATCAAAATTAAGGAGATCAAGAAGTACTCCAATGAAATGGAGTAATGAAAATTCAGATGACTGTTGTACTGATCATAAGTTCAAAGAACATGTGTCAAAGGTGACACATTGTTTACAAGAGGGAAGAATGGTGAGGTATAATCCATCTAAGGATGAATAAAGAAGAATGGGGATTTGATGCAGACCATGAAATTCTTCATGATAGCATGAGAACCATGCAAGAGGCTTCTTGAAGAATAGAATCTTATGATTTTCATGAAGTAGAGAATGACGGTTGAAGAATAAGACAGTGTGGAAGGGACTGGAATTCTGAGATGGCCACACACATCACATTGTCTCAAAATATGATGATGATAAATCTGATCTATGAAGGGATATATTTCATGATAGTGGAGTTTGTTATGAAATAAGAAGAGTTGTTGAAGAATCCAAATCATAGAAAAGAAGCTTCAAGGTTATGGTCGAAGCATATATTGATGGTGGTGCCATTTCCCAGTGTTTTCCAAATTTCTGGACCTCAAATTTGACAAATGGAGAAAAGTGTTTTTGGTAAAGGGACGTGCGTTCTGATTAAATGAAGGATTGGAAGCTTGTGCACCATATGTTTTTCTAGATCAAAACATCAAAATATTGCAATGGGAAATGGAGCGCCCATGTTTGGAAGTCTGTCGCGCAAGTGATTTTCAGGGGCAAAGACTTGTGTGCCGAAACATGCGCACCGAGGGAAGACTCGTGCGCCTTCATGAAGGGTGTCCAAATTCCAATCAATATAAGTTGACCCCTATTCATTCAATATGAGATCAACATTTAGAGAAAACCAAAGCTCCCGTCGTGCAGGTGTGGAGGTCAGGTAAGTGGTGTGTGGTCATGAAAATATAAATTGCGCGCCAGTCATTTTTTGCGTGCCCAAGGGAGTTTGGCCGAGAAAGGAAGGAAGTATCCCATGTTTTGAGTTGGTGAAGGACGTGTTGTTCATGTGGTTTGGTGATACCTGCGTGGAATATTTTGAAGTTGCACGCCAGTTATTAGTTGTGTGCCAAAATCGGTTTGGTCGTAAAAGGAAGTGAGTCGCGCAAGATTGAATCTGAAGAAGTGAGTGTCTTGCAAGTGGTTGAGGTGAAGTTGCGTGCCTATTTGGGCTTGCATGCCGAGACTTGCGCACCATCTTGAAACTTGTGCAACGGCCCATAGGAAGCATTCCAGGTGTAGTTGAAGCACGCAGGTATTTTTGGAGCTGCATGAATGCTGGAAGATTGCCCAATACCTTCCGTACAAAGTGAGTTTAGTTTATGGGTGAGAGTTGGACTTAAATATAGAATCTATATACAACAAAGGATGCATTCTTTTGCAATGATGAAGAGAACATCACATCTATAAACTGATTGGGACTTCACCAAGGGCAGTGAGCCAAGGGGAGTCAATGGGAGTGACCTGAGGGACGCTGTGAGCTATACCTGAACCTTTGTAAAGGCAGTGAGCCTGGGACAGAGTGACTATGCCCGAACCTTTGTAATCCACAACTAGTGATGAATAGTAGAATTTTGTACGACCGATAACCTATTGGATTATGCTCATTGGACGTAGCCCATAGTGGTGAAATAAGTAAAAAAATGTTGTGTCATCTCTTTGCATGTTAATGTTTTATTTATTCTCTTATCTATCATATAGGTTAAACTAGTTTCTACCAACTTGGAAATAAGTCCCTTTAGTTTAAATGAAAAATTTGACACCCTGATTCACCCCTCCCCTCTCAGGGTGTCCTGGGGTCCTACAAGTGGTATCGAAGGGAAATGTTTATGTATGTTGGATACTCTACAGTAATTTTATTTAGAAGAGGATTTGAGTTTATTTCCTAAATTCAACAATGAAGTGTAGAATTGATGAAGATTCAGTCATATATGAGTAGAATCCGACATCTAGAAAGACCATGAAAAACAGGAAAAGGAAGGAGAAGAATTATTTGAAGAAGTCCCTCATGTCCAAAAAACATATAGTGTTTTTTCTCCATGCCCGTAAAATAATGAAGAAATATTTTTCTTGGGAAGTATCGAGAAGGTGTCCCGGGTTCCTACCATTGAAAAAGAAGACACTTCTATCTCATGTGATCTGGATAAATTAATACGGAATCTGTTTGATATTACTGAATAAAGAGTTGATCGTATTTTTATAATATTTCAATGCAGGAAGGTTGAGATCACTCGATTAGAAAGGGAAGCTAACAATATTGAAAAGGGATTGGAATTAAACGTTCGGGAAGGTATTAAGCTCTCCAAACAACTTAAGGCCCTTGAAGATAAATATGAAGTCAAAAAAACTCTAGAAGAAAAGATCCATGCACATAAAAGTGACATGAAGAAGAGAACTAAAGTCAAGAGTTCATATTTGGATGAAACATCCAAGAAATTCAAAGAACATGAATTATTATTAAAAAAAGTAATGAAGAATGAGGATGAAGCTGAATGAGTGAAGAAGGATTATGATGAAAAGATTACTATGATTTAAGACCATAAATTCATTCTCAATATAAAATGTCTGGAATTGGAAGCACAGTTGACCAATCTTGAGAAAACAGATATCGAGAATTCACATAATAAGAAAACAGTAGTTGTTGGTACTCAATGCTCATGGAAGGATTATACTGTCAAAATAACTCCAACTTGTGATAAAACTATCATGACATCACTCATTTACCTATCACATGTATCTGCGAAAGTGAAGGTACCATCCATTCAAACATATATTGTTGTTTCTAATTTTTTTTTACAAAAAGTGAAGGGTGGATAAAAAATCCCAAACAAGTATGGATGAGGAAAGGGGATCGAATAAAGAAGAAGATGAAAGTTCACTCCCTAGAGAAAGTACAACATATCAAGAAAGAGACTCAAAAAACTTATAATGAATAGCGAGAAAAATCAAGGTTTGTTGGTTAACGCTGGTGTTGTAATAGATTTGGGCATTATGCACTGGATTGTTTGTACAATCCCTTGAATGAAAAAGCATAGAAAAAGCCCATATAAAGGGTAGAATTCTAGAAAAGAAGAAGAAACATCTACAAATCTAGAAGTATTTGTTTACTACCAACATATTTGGAATTCTTGACAACATTTACGATGTATGCAATGGGAGTTTTCACAAGAATGGCGCATTCCTTTGTCAACAGATATCCAGAGCTGATAAGAACAGAAGGAATCATATTCCGGCTAAGTATGAAGTAATTACCTTGGGAAGAAATCAGAAGAATATTGTGAACACACATTTTCCCAAGAAGATCTCAAGTAGAGAAGCTAAGAAGACCTAGGATTTTAGATCCATGAAATTAAACGGACATTCATCCAAAAGAAAAACTAACTGGGATTAAACTCAGATGAACCCATGTGGAAGATCCAAACCAGCTGCAAAAGTTCATAATGATATATTGGTTATTTGGTTAGAATATTTTAAAATAATGAGGAAACTTGAAGATGAAAAGGCCAAGGCTGGTGACAAAGGAAAAGGAGAATTTTCATGTGATGAAGATAAAAATAATGAGATAGTGAAAAGAAAAACAAAAACATGTTTTAATGATGTTCTGTGTGAGAGATGTATGAGATCTGGTCACATCACAATAGTTTGTCTAACCATAATATGAGAGCAAGAAGCAGTCTTTAAAAGGAGTAAAAATGTATCATTAATGATGCTGTTAAGAAGAACAATTCTCCATAGAAAGAAGAAGAGAATGTGAAAAGAGCCATGCCAAATCAACACAGATCAGAACATATGTTCAAATTTTCAAGCATGAAGACTGTAGTAAATGGAGGAACTTGGTTGAGATAAACACCTCAACCATGAATCTCATATTGATGAAGCAAGGAGGAACCACCTTATTCCCTTAATCATTTATGTATTGTATTTGTGCAAATAATATAGGGAATTGAAGGTGAACCATGATATCAGGGGGAGAACCTTAGAAGTAGTGAATGATGTCAACTCTTGATAGCTAAGCTAAAGAAGATTCCAACCATGAAAGATTCTTCAATTTATATTCAAATATTAAGATGATTAAGGATCACTCTTGATGAAGATGATGGGGAGTGTTTCCAATGAGGGGGAGAAAAATGAAGAAGCTTCCAAAATCATTGTTTCAATCAATATCAACTCCAGATGGTATTAAATGCAATTACACTATAAATTTCTTGAAGAACATTTCATTGGAGAAGGTATGTAATTTCTCAATCTCCCACCCTTGGTTACTCAGATCAAATATCATTCTACAAAGGCGGGTAACTGAATTGATCAGTGAAATAGGAAGAATGAAACTTCCCCAAGGCCACTTATCCTTCTAATTGCACCTGAATGTTTTTGATCTCTTTGCTGATGTGACTGAAAGTGTTTTAGTTTGACTATTCCCTATCACATTTGATTTCTTTAGCACGAAATGAAAGTGGAAAACCCATGAAGACAAAGTACACGAGTTCTTGTCTCATGTGGTATCATGATCAGTGAATAATGGACAACCTTGTTGTCTAAATCAACTCCTCTTGTTTTCTACACCGATCATTGCTTAAGTAGACTTAGAGTGAAATGATTGATGGCACATTGCTTACGTATAGATTTATACCCTCTCTACCATGAATTTTATTTCTTGTCAATAAGGGGGAGAGAAGGTGAAATGAATGTTTGAAAAGAAATGTTGATTGAAGAGAAGATTCTCATTTTTCATTGATGAATTCATTTCAGAAGATATGTAAAGTATTGAAAAAAATGCAAAGGTGGAGATTATAAGAACCACTTTGTGTATAAGGTTGTATTTGTTGTCAATATTATTCAATGATGATCAAAATGAAGGAGATCATGATGTACTCTAATGAAATGGAGGAATAGAAATTCAGATGATTTTTGTACTGATCATAAGTTCAAGGAACATGTGTCAAAGGTGACACCTTATTTGCAACAGTGAAGAATGTTGAGGTATAATATATATGAGGATGATTAAAAAAGAATGGGGATTTAATGAAGACTATTAAATTCTTTATGACTGCATGAGAACCATGCACGTGACTTCTTGAATAATAGAATCATATTATTTTCATGAAGAATAGAATTATGGTTGAAGAAGAAGACAATGTGGAGGGATTGGAATTCTGAGATGGCCATGCACATCACATTGTCTCAAAATATTATGATGCTAAAGATGATCTATGAAAGGATATATTTCACGATAGTGGAGTTTTTGATGAAATAAGATGAGTTGTTGAAGGAGCCAAATCACATAAAAGTGTTTTTGGAAAAGGGACTTGCACTCTAATTACTTGGTGGCTTGGAAACTTGTGCGCCATATGTTTTCCAAGATCATAACATCAAAATATGGAAAAGGGAAAAGGGGTGTCCATGTTTGGAAGTTGATTGCGCAAGTGATTTTCGGGGGCAGATACATGCACGTCGAAACTTGAGCACCGATGGAAGACTTGTGCACCATCACGTAGGGTTTCTAAATGCCTATAAATACAGGTCGACCTGTCCCCATTCAATACTATCTCAACACATAGAGAAAATCAGAACTTTTATCGCACAGGTGTGGTGGTCGCACAAGTGTTGTGTGGTCGGGCAAGTATAAGTTGCATGCCAGTCGTTTGTTGCAAACCCAAAGTAGTTTGGTCGAGAAAAGAAGGAACTCAACCAAGCTTTGACTTTAATAAGGTCGCGTCAAGAAAGTGGTATGGTGACACTTGCGTGCCAGATTTTGATGTTGCGCTCCAGTTGTTTGTTTCATGCCAAAATCAGTTTGGTTGTAAAAGGATGTGAGTCATGGAAGTTTGAAGTTGAATAAGTGAGTGTCATGCAAGTAGATGATGAGAACTTGCACGCCGGTTTTGAATTGCATGCCGAGACTTTCACGCCATCTTGAAAAGTGCACGCCGGGCATGGAGAAGAGCACCAGGTGTAGTTGAAGCATGCCGGTCTTTTTGGAGCTGCACGAAAGCTGGAAGATTTCTTGATACCTTTGGTGCAATGTGAGATTACACAATAGGTGAGATTTGGACTTAAACAGAGCATCAATATACAATAGAAGATGCATTCTTTTGCAATGATGAAGAGACCTTCATATCAATAAACTGAGTGGAAATTCACCAAGGGAAGTGAGCCAGGGGGAGTCAACAAGAGTGACCCAAGGGACACAGTGAGCTATCCCGGAACCTTTTTAAAGGCATTGAGCATGGGACAGAGTGACTGTGCCCGAACCTTTGTAATCCAAAACTAGTGAAAAATAGTGGAATTTGGTATGACCGACAACCGGTCGGCGTATGCTCCTTGGCCGTATCCCTTAGTGGTGAACCAAGTAAAAATTGATGTGTCATCACTTTGCATGTGAATGTATTATTTATTCTCATATACATCATACAAGTTAAACTAGTATCTACCAATGTGGGAACAGGATCCGTCAGTTTAAAAGAAACAGTTGACACCTTTATTCCCCCCTCCCCTCTCAGGGTGTCCCGAGGTCCTACAATCCTTACCTTAATATAGGTTCATGCACTCTCTGTAGTAAAAGTACTGAATGACATGTTGGAAAGTATTGATATAATACTAGTTTCTTTTACCTGGGACACACACTCGGATGGTAAGTGGCAGTAGTCATCTTGAGATACACTTTCTAGAGAATGTGAGGAGAGAGGTAATAAAGTGAGGAGCCTCTCTGGTACCTTTCATGGAATATATTCTAAAATTTCATGGTAAATTTTTGAATCACATTCTCTATGGGAAAGGTTTATGGAAACTCAGTATATGTAGGATGACGGACACCAAGCTAGTCATGCCTCCATGACATGGAATGTGGTTGTTCCTCTAATCACATCAATCTATCCTCACTCCAAATGAATCACGGGGAGGGTGGAGATTTTTTTTGGCATCAAAACTGGACTAGCTCTAGTATTGGGTTTCCAAGCTATCCTGTTTCAAACATCCACTTCCCCCAATATATCATGTGTTGAACCATTATCATGGTTGTTTAGAGTAGTAGTCAGGGAGAATCCATTGATCATATTGATGTAAATGATGATATGGATTTGTGTGTTTTCACTACATAAAATTCAGGTGTGTTTTCAATAATCGATTTTTGAAGGGTCATTACTAATATGGCTCAAACCAATACATGGTGAGGATCACTCTAGTGTAAAGAAATATCATGTAAATATAAAATTTTCATTTGGAGGATCATGAACCACAAACTATCCTCTGATGAAAATTTTCAAAGGATGGGAATTCACAAAGATTAATGTTTTTCTTGATATAAGGAGTGGTTGGAGGAGACCTTGAATGAAATGTTCATTATGGGAGAGCGGACCAATGAAGTGTGGTCATATTTCAGAGACGTTGCATGTTTTTCATAAATTGAAGAGTTTGAGGTTCCCTTCATTAAGAGATGGTTTCATGGTATAAGAAGTCAAGTGTCATAGTTGAAGACTCATGCCTTGGTTCTTACAGTAGGAATTTAGTGCATTTGGATCACATAGAACAAAGCTTTATTCAAGGGGGACGTCTATTCTAAGAGGAAAATGGTGGTGAGGGTAAGGAACATTGTTTTGGATCTGATTCGTTTATATAAAGGATGGTAGGATTTCCCCACTCTGAGGTTGCTTGAAGCCCATAAAAAGTCACTGATTCTAACCAGTATGGAAAAGTAGGGGCATTGGGTTTGCTGGCTCCAACATCCCATGGGACCCAACATGAACATTGATAGTTCATGAACTACAAGCATCATGCGGTGGTGTGATTTGGGGCATGAATGGTCTTGTTTTGAATTCCTTTTCATCCCTCACTATATAGTTCATTCCATGAAGGCTAAATCCTTGGAGACACTCTCTATTTGTCACCTATCATGAAAGAGGGACATATATCTTAGCGTAGTGGAAATCGACTCAATCATCATCTACAACTCATTTTCGAGAAAGAGATCTATCCAATAATCAATAAACAAACATCATTAAAAAATGTCTCATACTCATGTATACTAACATAGAAATTTTTCACACATGGTGAGCGGGTAACAAGTCACTGACAATATCACTTCTTGGTCAACCCATGGGAAGAGTACCATTTGTTCTCCTAATATTCTCTCATTTTTTCTACAGGGGGAGCACTTAGTTAGAGGTGATTCTTTTGGGCTCCATGAGTTTATACCACCGTAACTGTATTTCTCATTGGTTTTTTTGTTTGTACCTAGTTCTTTTACTGTATAAAAAAATGATGATGATTATTATGACGACACCTTCACTAGGTGTTTGTGAAAAAAAATCACAGATGTGATGTTACTTAAAAAAAATTTATTAATTGAATTATTTTATTTTATTTTATGCACTAAACTTCTCCTCTAATTAAAAATTGTTATTACTAAAATCATAGGTTTGGATGTGTATCCTATGGATTGAGAGGACTATTAGAGATGGTCATATGAAGGATAATTGGTAGAAAACGTCAAATTAAATCATATTGTGGATCATGGGACAACATATTTCATGGAACTCACCAACGAGGAAAACATATTACTGTTCTTTATTAGTGATGCATTCAAAATTTAGGTAGGATGTTTAATATGTGATTTCCATCCTGTTCTTTATCCCCTCTTAAATGTGAATCAATTCCACAGGCATGAATTGATTCACACATCAATAGTATATTTATTTTACAATGGATTTTATTTGTTTAATGGTTATTTTCATCATCATTTTTCTATTTCGACGATAATCGATTAAGAATAAATGAAAAAAGTTTGAGGTTTATTCCACACATATTAGGGTATGATTTCTCCCCAATTTTATTGAACAGTCAATGTAGACATTTTTTTAGCCGATGGACTGATGATTTCCCCATGTATAATCACTGTGAAATTATTCTTCGGCATAACATATCCTTACCATGGGTATATCTCTTGATTGTGGTTTAAATTTGATAATTAGTGATCTTGGTTAATTATTTGAGGAGGAATGAGACTATATCATAGAGTGGATTCTATTATTATGATGGATATATGATGTCGTCTCAATGTGGTGATAGGTCGGCATAATGTAATGATTTCAAAGTTAATCAAGAACTGGAATATGATATACAGATGATAATGAGGTCAAGAAACCCTAAATGTATGGTTTCTAGTTAGGATAGTAGTTTTATAGATGTGGAGGATGACATAGAAAAGAAGAGGGGGTTATATAAATTGTTGGGACACATGTTGTATCATTTGGGATCACATTCTATTGGGAACTCACTATGAGACACTAGGGATTACATGGTGAGTTAATTATCAGACGTTGATCAAACATACCACATTTTTATGACTCATGTTGGGAATCTCAACATGAAACTCAAAGGTTACTTGGGAATAGGTAGGTCAACGTGCATGAACACTAGAAGAAATCATGGGCATGGCTGGTGTACATGATCATGGCCAGAAGACATATCCAGATAGTTAGGAAATATCAAAATACCATGTATGGCCACGTAATTCCTATGTGTTGGGAGATTTACAAGGCATGTGGGTTAGCATCACATGGGTAGACTGGGGTTGGAAGGAAATGTAGGGTATCCCCAGTACACATTTTGTACCACTATGATTATTCTTGGATGTATTCTTTTCTTAATTTTGGATGAGTATCAGTTGATAATGTTATATTTTGTCCATCCCCTTGATGGTATAGTGTGAAATTATGTCCAAATATATGTATTTTGGTCCCCTTTGGAGTATGTGTCTTTCATTGTGTTGGTGGTGTCCTTTTATGAGACTCGAGTGTGTCCTCTATAATACTTACCCTAGGTGGGGGTTTTAGAATCGTTATGTCTTCCTTGATTTAGAAATGTATCCTCCAACTTGTAGTATATTTCATTAGGGTTCATGATATCATTGGAGTATGATCCCCTACATTGCTATTTGATTGAGATTAGGTTCATTGCGTTCCCCAACGGTATGGGTTGTGATTCCCTTTCTATGTATTATGGTATTTATAGAACATTGAGATTTATTTAGTGAGCTTCAATAATCATGACTTCTTGGATGATATTCTTTTCTAATTGAATGTATCATGGATCATATTCTCCTAGAATGAGAATTTCTCTATGAAAAATCGTGTTTCTGGAAATTTGTTTGTGACCACTCAGAGGGGTGGAATCCTTACTGAGTATATCTTGGTTTCTGTTATTATTTTTGTGCAAGATCATTATTTTTAGTTGTCTATTCATAATGTTACATGTTTAGTGTTTCTATGGGTGTTGTAGTAGATATTTTTATACTCACCTCTTCCTAGGATCATACTGCACATGTTGTGTCTTATGCTCACGATGACCCATTTGATGGTGTTGGGGAGGATAGAGAGCCGGTGGAGAAAATATTGAGCTTGACTAACCGATGTGTTTTTTGGGATGTGAAATTAGATAGTAGTTCACTCCCATAGAGTAGGTAGGACAATCTATTATTTTTGTTTGGGAATTAATATAGCCTCTTTTATCTTTTTTTGTTATTTATTATCATAAATTGATAGTTATATCTTAGATGTACGAATACATTATTTTAAATTTGTTATTTTTCAAAATTTCTTGGGGATAGATATGTATACAAGTGTATAAAAAAATTAAGCTATTTCCTCCCATGTGTGTTATATTCCTAGTCAGCATTGTTCACTGACCCCTAACTTATTAAAGGAATCCTTGGGGTAGTCACAATTTAGGCCCTATCAGGACAAGTCATTACATAGTGGTATCAAAGGAGGTTCTACCATAGGACCAACTTTGATGAGATGGGTGTGGGTTTTATGAAATCAATTTTAAGTGTTTCGAGTTTTGATTTCAAGCCAAGGACTCCAATGTTGGTGAGGCATATTATTTATCCATACACAAGGACTCTAATCTCCTACCTTTTGAATCGGTACAAGAAGACATTGGTTATAGGTAAAAAATTATTACTTACGTCATATAAGAATGGGTTATTGATTCTTTTTTTACTTCTTGATTTAGTTCCCATGATATAAACATTGACTATAGTACATCTTTTTTTAATTATGGATACCTCAATTAAGGCAACCTACTAGGATTCCACTGCATGATCATAAATATGATTCACCTAGTGAAGATGCTTCAGTACATTGGCTTATACTTGAGATAAAACCTCATTGTGGTTTACCAGCTATACCACCACCTGTTAAAAATATTATAGCTCTGTTAGGTCTAGGTAATGATGTACACGTGATGATTAAACTGAATTAGTATCATAGGAAGTGACCTCCCATGCTTCAGGGAAATCCAAACCCCCGGGTGGAAGAGTAATTTCTAGTGTTAGTCACTCGAGTTTCTCAGCACAGGAGTACACATTTTGGTATGATGGGAATACTCATAGTTATAATTCTTCCGGAACTACTAGGAGATGATGGAATATAGTGACTCAGTCAGATAACAAGACAACTCTCTTTGGGTTAGACTTTGAGCATCTCTTTAGGGAAGAGTTCTATCTGAAGATATTATGATTAGATTGCATCCAATGGACTTTTCTTCATTAGTAGTGAAGTATGAACATAGAGTAGTATTAGGTGAGGTTTATTGATCATTCATGATATTCCATGGAAATGGTTTAGGAACCGTCCCTTAAACCTAGATCTTTTAGTTGGTATTATGTCGGGATATCATGGATTCATGGACACCTCTATTCATTCCCTCCTACTCTAGGATGCTTGAGAAGTCCTTAGTGGTAGAGTGATTCCTATAATAGAGGTAACTAATTGTGGGTGCAGGTAAGGGGAACCCTTGAGATGAGACCTCAACCTTAGGTAGCCAATGGATTTCATATCATTTTGGGCATTCCATACACTTCAGGATAATAACACCGAATATAGGTTCAGTGGTTAATGTATCTTAGGATAACTCGAGTCTGGCAAGGAAAATGTGGTTTTTCTACAGTGATGGTCGGGGATATATGGAAGGGGGTTTTAAATCCTACAACATATCTAATTAGGAGATGGTCAATGGAAATTTGAGAGAGAGAAAAAGGAAGGAGTAGAGTGTTTCATATGACATTAGATGTAGCATAATGGATGGTAGATCTGGAGGAGGTGGTTAGAGTTTTGACCTATTAACACCCCCACCCCCAAGTGGTTAATGCCATGATTGTGGAGATGGTGTTCAACGATGAATCTATTGGTAGGCTATGGAGACCTATGAACCCGTGGCTACATGGATGATATGTGGTATTATCTATTTCTTTTCTAACTTAGCTACAACATTAATTGACAATGTTGTGAGTCATTTCATTCATTCCACCTATTTAGATCTTGAATTTGAGATTATTATTAACAGGTAAACTCGATATTTGTGATTAGAGACTCTAAAAGTTGGTTACTCAGTGATTTTTCACGTTTTCCAATAGTGCCATCTGATACTTGAATGTGGGAGATTTGTATGGGATCTCTTTTTTTGCAGCTATTAGACTGTATAATATCATCTTCGGTATTGAATGTATATCCATAGTTGATGTCCAGATTTACTATTATAGGTAGTGGATATGGTGTTTCTATAGTGATGGAATTATTTTATTCTTTTATTGATGAAAATAAAACCTTTTTTGAGAATAATGGGCTTAGATATAGCAGTGTTCATCCAATTACTCTCTAGTTGAAAAGAATAGATTTTAGAGAAGTTGATGTTTTGGGATACCAATTCTCAGTAGTGGTGGAAGAGTATGAAGATGTTATTTCTAAGGATGATTCAATCCTACCTTCATGCCAAAATCTAGAAGTATGCATTGAATTACACCCCAGGATGGCCATGTTATCTTCACTAGTGTATCAGATGGATCTGGTAGATCTTCTTGAGTTTAGGGTACTGTTAGAGGACTTATAAGAGAATGGATTTTTGAGACCCAATTTTTTCCATGGGTAACCCATTTTTCCACTAAGAATGAAGCTAAGAGCATGAGGCTATGTGTAGATTATGAACACATGATACACGTGATCTTGAAGAATAAGTTTCCACTACTCTGGATCAATGAGATCTTTAAAAAGCTTCAAGGGGTGCGATGGATCCCAAAAATTAACCTTTGGTCACGATATCACCACCCACATTAATGGGATGAGGATATACTGGCGATGATATTCATATGTATCAAAAATTTCTTTGAGTACTTGGTAATTCAATTTGGCATTAAACACACCCTATAAGATTTCATAGGACTCATGAACTGAAAGATTCATCCTTTTATAGACTACTTTGAGGTGGAATTAATCAATGATAACTTTGTGTACTCAAATTTTGAGTAGGAGAATGTGAGAAACATCAGAACGGTCCAAGACACACTTAGAGAGAACAAAATTTGTGGAATTATACTGAAGTGTGTATTATGGATTTTATGGTTCCATTTATTGGGGTATATCATCTTTGAGGTATTAGTGGTAGTGGACCCAGTGAAGGTTGTGGCAGTCCCTTCTTGGGATCCACCTTATATTGTTACTGAGTTGTGGAGGTTCCATGGGTTTTCATGGAACTATTAGATGTTTATACCTAATTTTAATAGATTTCTATCACCCTTGAATTATTTTACTAGAAAAGTGAAGCCTTTTTTGGATGGAATTTTTCTAATAGTGTTTTTAGGAGTAGAGGCAGAGGTTGAAGGGAACACCCATCTTGAGATTTTCAATGGGTGTTGAGTTTTAGTGTTCTTTTATTCATTATGAAAAGGATTTACTGTGTTATGATCTATAGGAAGGTTGTGATTTCCTATAGCTCACATCAGTTGAGGCTACGTGAGAGGAACTACAAGACCCATGATATTGGGCTAGTAATGTGAGTATTCACATTGAATAAGGGTAGAAACATACTCATGGGTGAGTGTTTGATCATATACTCTTAACACAACAGCCTAAATTATATTTTCTATCATAAGGATCTTAACATGAGAAATAGTAGATGGATATAGTTCTTATAATAATATGATTTTTTGATAGCCTATACTTTTGATAAAAGGTATACTATAGAAAGAATCCTTAGAATTAGATATTTTTCTCAGTTATTGGTCATGGTGTCACAAATATGATCCTCATTGTAGTTTTCCTTAGTGGACAAGGCTGGTGATTCATATCTCCAGTCAATATTTTCTTAACCATTACTTTTATAAAGAGTCTTGGAAGATTATCATTCAGATGCTCATTGTGATAACTTTTATAACCATATATCCACTAGATATGCTATTGATGGAATTTCCAAAGTTGCGGATAACACTATCCTTTTTAGAGAATTGAGAATGATACCATTAACATTATAAGAGGAGTATATATGGGTGGTTAAAACTATCCATTTTTTTTAAAATCCTTGTGTTTAAAAGATATACCACAACCTATGATGTTAGTCTTTGTGGAAAAGAATGATGTGTTGTTTTGGAGAGTTTGTATCTCGATTAATCATTTGTAAGCATGTGAGGGCTGAGAACCAGGCCTCAATGGGTTTAACTCAAACCCCTCATGTGATATATTTAAAGTTGAATGGGATATCCATGGACTTCATGAAGGAGTTACCATATAAATACCGAGGACACGATTCCATAAGGTTGACCATAATATGAATCACAAATCTATCCCACATCAACGCTATTTGATAGATATGATTAATAGATAGCCATGGGAACTCAAATAAATAAGATATATTATGAATTTATAGATTTCCATTTAAATCCATTTCAATCCCAAAGGCTCTCGTCATGTTAGGATTTTGTAAAGGATTGTAGTAGGCCATTGGTACTTAATAATATTTAATCATGGTGTTTCACCAAAAGACTAATGTCTATACTATGTAGACAATTCAGGTCATGGAGGATATTATTACAGCTTTCTTGATTGATTTTGGCCATAGTTTGGTGGATTTTCTACCATCTATGGATATTTGTTTCAACAAGAGATACAATTCGAAAATTGGTATAACACCATTGAAGTCCATGTATGGGTGACCAAGCAAGTCACCAATTTGTTGGAATAATCTCATTGAGTCAACAATCAAGGGTCTAGAGTTTTTCTGAGCTACAAAAAATATAGTGAATATCATCCATGAGTGGATGAGGGTTGTACAATGCTATAAGATTTATTATGTGGACCAATGATGGAAAAATTTGTAGTTCAAGGAGGCAGACAATGTGTTTTTGAAGGTCTCGCATCCATGAATATTGTGAATATTTAGATGAGGAATCATGATATCTATAATATTTATTGGACCTTTCAAGATATTGCTTACTATTTATGAGGTGGAATATGGGTTAGCTCAACCACTTTAGTTGGACTAGGTACAGGACATCTTCAACTTGTCAGTGCTAATGATGTATGTACACAAACCATCACATTTTATTGACTAGGATGAGAAGACCATTGATGATAGGTGTAACTTTTCAAAAATCCTACTGGATATTGAGAATCAGTAGGAGAAGAACCTTTTTGGGTGATCGATTACCCTAGTATTTTTCTGATGGAAGAACGAGAACCTTTAAGAGAGCACCTAGGCGTGGGAGACACAGATGTTAGCACAATACCCTCCTGTTTCTAATTATTATTATTTTCTTTTTGAGAATGAAAATCCTTATGGCAGGGATAATGTAGTGACTTTTATTTGTTGATTTTTTGATTTAAAAACTAATATAAATTATTTTTACAGCCAAACACTATGATAGAATGACATTCCAAGGCCCGTTATGATCATAATTAATATATAAAATATATAAAATATATTAATATCACAATCATGGAGTTTTACTTATAAAGTTGAATAACTATTGAGAAGGGGTCAGAGATCATAAATCCAGGGGCACCATTAAGTTCAGAATGATGGGTTTACCCTAAGTGAACCATAGCCATTTTCATTATCAATAATATTTTCAAAAGTTTTCATGGATGCTTAATTAATATAATAAATAATCTAGTTAAGTTATTTTATTTTATTTGATGCAATGAACCACTCCTCTATTTAAACATTAATATGATATAAACCCTAGGGTTATACACATACCCATGGGATTGAGAGGATACATTGAAGAGGAGCATGTGTAGAATCATTGACAGACAATGTGAGATCACATAAAATACAGGATCATGCTCTAATGGATTTCATGGATCTGACCAATTAATGAAACACCAGACCATCCTTCATCGTTGATTAGTCCAATCTCTAGGTAGGATATTCGATTTATGATTCCCATAACATTATTTTTCATGTGTTGAACATAGATCAATTCCATAAAAAATAATTTCATCTCACATTAATGATATATTTATTTGTAATGAATTTTATTGATTATTGGTAAATGTTATTTTCTTTCGTATATTTCATCTAAAATAGATCATGGAAAAATGAAAAAATTCCAAGGTTTGTCTCTCCCATCTTATGGGTTACAGATTTATCACCTCTTTCTTTTTATATTCATCATGGGAATTTTCATTGGCCCATGTTTTGAAAATTACCTAGTTTTCATTCATTGCAATACAGGTCTTCCATACAAAAGATTGTTACCATAGTTAAAGATTTTGATTGAAGTTTTTTTATTTTTGAATTAATGGTGATAGTGGATAATTAAAGGAAGATTGATAATCGATCTAACTGAGAGCAATGTTCCTATAGAGGATACATGATGGTATCTCAATGTGGTAATGAACCAACCCAATGAATCAATTTCATAGCAGATCAAGGATCAAAATATGGTTAGTGTGACACAACATGGTATATAGACAATAGATCTATGTTTTATAGAGTGGTTAAAGGACCTTACGATGTGGAGTATAGTGTTAAGAAGAACCAAGAGTTTTGGAATACTCTGAGCTATACCACATGTCACCAGGATCACATGTTGTATGGGACCCCTCTTTACGGTGACAGGGTTTCCACAAAAAGTAGAATATCACACTCCTCAAAACCCTATCACTTGTTTTTTGACTCATGTTATTTGGATTTTTGTGTAACTCTGATTTGACATGAGAATGGGGAGTTCATTTTAAATAAATAGGGTGATAGTATATGGACACATTATGATTTACATGAGCATGACCACATGACCATATTAGAGTGACAGGAGTCCGCCACACATCATGTATAGAAACAGACACAATGGGTGTTGTGAGATATACATGTCATGTGAGGTATAATCACTTGGGAATACCATAGGCTGGATGTATATACCATATACCCCTAGTAGATATTATACACCCTATTAGAGTGTGTTTAGATCCCTTTATTTCTTCAATTTAGACCTGTATCGATAGAACATGTTCCCTTGGTCCACCCCCATAAGATGAATGTGTTGAATTATGTCAACATCTCTATATTTTGATCCCCTTTTGGGGATGAGTCTTAGATAGTGTTTGTAGTGTCCCTATATGTGACTGAAGTGTGATCTTATATCATTTTATACCCTATGTGGGGTTTGTGGATTTATCATATTGTAATTGAATAGGGATTTGAACCTACATCTTGCATTCCATTTCAGAAGGGTTCACAATGTCATTAAAGTATACTCCCATAAATAATGAGTGGACCCATATTGGTTTTATGGCATCCCCAAGTGGTCCCGGGTGTGTTCCCATTTATGAGTATTGATGTCTTTAGAGGCAACAAGCTTTCATTAGTGGGCCCCATTTTTTATTACCTATTGGATGTGAGTCATCAGTTAATTAATGACTCGTGGATAATATTATACAGGAACGAGCATAGCTACGACCAGAATCTTATGGATATCAGTTTGTTTGTCTCTTCCTGGAGGTATGGGTTTGTTCTTGGGTATATATAGTTTTTATGCATTCATTTATATATTGTTGTTTTGATATTACTACTCTTTATGAATCATGTTTAGTGTTTTTGGGGTGTCCTACTGGGTATTTCTATAGTTTCCATGGCAAGAGATTTACCCACATGTGTCATGTCTTATGAAGATGATGAAACATGTGAGTTTTTCCAATGAGGATAGCAAGATAATGGAGCATATCTTGATCCGAACAGACCGAGTTATTTCCCAGGAGGTTTCATTTTCTATTAGTCCTCACCCTTGGATCATGTTGGACTATCCTCAATTTTTTTAAGATTATATTTTTAAAATTTTATCACTTTCAGTACATTATGGTCACACTCTTATTGTCCAATCATTGATTTATTCATGCATTAGTTTTAGTCTTTTTACATTTCATCATTATATAGGCTTCTAGATAATTTTGTGTGTGTGTCTGGGTACAGTTGTCTATTACATTCCATTTGTGTTATATTCATACTCGGTGATGGTCTCCAACCCCTGGCCTATTAGAGGAATGTTTGGGGTTGTCTCTATTCTAACCCCATTAGGTTGGGTTATGAAATCACAATCAAAGGAGAAAATTATTCATAGAATACATAGGAAAACTAAGCTAACGGTAAATTGGTTTCGATGAAATACATTATTATATTAGGATGGTAGCCTATCGATTGGTGCATAAAATGAGACTATATTAGGTTTAATATGTGATACTTGTATCATTATTGAGAAAGTACATACGTGATCCACTATAGGTACTGAACTCAAAGGTCATACATCTAGATCATAATATTCTTTTTACGGAAAAACCATTAGGAATTGTTTATTTTATAGAGAAAGTTCTATGAAAGAAGAAAACATAACTTATTTATGTTTTGAGGGTGAAACCAAAAGTTTGAAGAAGCTATGTTGGAACCGAAGGATGTAATGAGGATGAAGAAGCGTCAGTTTTTTGTATGAATGTGATGAATTTTTAGGAGAAAAATAATTTTAACGGTTGTAAAATGTAAAAACACGTGATTTTATGAATTTGTTTTTCTATTAAATTTAATTTTTCAAAAATTTACAATTCAAAAAACTCCATGTTTATGTGGTGTTTCCTACAACCCTATGTTTATCTTACATGGAGAACTGAGTTTATCATTTTTCACACACAACACTGAGTTTATATTGCATTACATGCAATGTTGTGTTTATATGAAATGTGACTTGTTATTAAGAAATTATTATTTTATATTATAGCAACCTCATAGATATTAGAATGAAATGTATGAATAAGATTAAATAAATTATGAAAATATATGGTTCACACATGTATATATATAATGAAATAATTTATTATTAATTAATTGGAAATTAAAATAAACACCATTTTAAAATAAAGGTAATCTTTTTTCGAAAACATATTATGGAAATAAAAATGTTTTGCCTCAATAAATTAAAAAATTCAAATTTAGAGAAATTTATTAGTGAAATATATATATTTTATATACAATTAAAATTTTAAAAGTCCTATTATGTGTTTTTATACAAGAGGTAAGTTTAAAACAAATTTTATTCTTAACAAATTATATTTCTAAAAATAGTTTTTTTCACGTTTCCAAAAAAATAATAAAAAAATATTCAGTTTTAGAAATATAATTTCATAAAATTAAAATTATTTTTTAAAACATAATGTCAAAATATTCATACGGTTGATTTTTGAAAATGTTTTAAAATGGATAATTTTTATAATGAATAGTGAAAAATTCTAAATTTTATTTGAAAATTGCTATTTCATTTAAATTATTTATTAACTAAAATAATATTATAACTTGGTTTTAAAATAAAATTAATTCATTTGTGTGTCTAAAAAACTAATTTAGTTCATTGATATCATTTTCATAATTAATTTTTATATAAAAATCTTGTACACTTTGAAATATTGTCTCTCTGAATACCCTCTTCCTCATCACGTCTTCTTGAGAAATTTTAAATTAAAATTTTCCACCTATAAGAATTAGATTTGAAATTTTTTTCCCTTTTTAAAATAATAATAATTTATATTACCTATTATTTTCATATTATTTTTTATATTTATTAATAGTAAAAAGAATATAGCAGAATTTAGGTAAAAATTGTTTTATAAGGGTTAAACTAAAAAAATAAGTATAAAAATAACCTAAAAATTTTCTAAAATATATTATTTAGTCATATATTGACCCTAAAATTTATAATTCTCTATAATAACCCCTTTATTATCATTATGGTATGATATAATCATGGTACACTTTTCCTATTCCAAAAACATACAATTGTACCACTCACCTCAGCAATAAATGGACACCCCATCTCCTCTCAAATTATCTTGATAAAAACCTTTGGGTTTAGAAAATAACTCACCAAATACCTTCCAAAATTATATTATATTATCATATATGACAAAATGTTTTCATAAATCCACCTTATTATGGACATTTTTTCATTCCTAAGAAGGATTCACCACGAGGATGTAAGGTTCTTGAATGATCATTTTGTATTTATTTCTTACTCCAAACCATTTAATTATTATTCAACCCCAATGATATAAAATAATAAATATTTTTCATATGTTTTAAAAAAAAATATGTAAATTTAATTGCATTAATTTTCATCCACTATCATCAAATGGGTTACGAAATCATTATTCTTGTGTACGACAAACTTCTTTCTCATAGAGTGATCGCATTATTATTTTCCTTTACCACATCTCACTATTGTGTATGATGATGGATATAAATTATATATATTAAATTTATAAAAAAATTATATATATAGAGTTATTATATCATATATACCTTTTTTACATTGAATTCTGTAGGGGATATGGAAAATATGCTCGTGTGTAAGGCAGACTACTGCCTCACATAGTGATGGAATTAGATTTTCAGTAATGACTTACATGGGAGATAATAAAGATAATGATAAAAAATATATGTGACATACATGACATAATTTGAATATTCATGGCATTTATATCATTCTAAAAAGATAATATATCATTTTATTTCTTAACATTTCACTCACTGAAAGATGAAAATGTAATTCATATATATATGGACTACCTCCATCATGGAGCGATGTGACACTCTATTTTTATCAACAAATCACAATGGTGATATGAATACGTATTATTATAGGAATAATATATTATATATTATATTTTTATAATTATTTAGTGAAAAAAAAATTATTTACCTCTTTTCTGTAATGATCATTGAAAAATGGAAAAGTTACTCATGTATAAATACGACCTGCCATCTACATTATCTTAAAATACTTAATTTATGAAAAAAATCATACATTTTTGGTATTTAATGTATAAATTATTTTTCAACATGATAACTATGTGATGTTTTTTATTTTTTATATGATTTATCTCATATCTAAGTATGTGGAACAAAAATAAAAAATCAATATTTATACAAAATAACAGAGTGGTTATTAACGAAAATAAGATTTTAACAAGGAATTGGAAATAAATATGTTATGAATGGTAAATAATAAATCCTAAAATTAATAATATATATAATAATGGTTCTATAATATATTTATAGTTTAATTTTATTTATTATATAGGAATTTTGAATTTGTGTGATTGAATATGAGACTTAACTTCAAAGATTTATAGTCACTCTTTTGTTTCTAGGAGTCATAGGAAAATTCACCAGTTGTTTATTTTATGTGGTGTATATAGTACCAATGAAGATATTTTTTGATTCATATACACATTTTTTATTCACTTATCTATTTTAGGCTTTCTCTTTAATGGGTTTTATTATTTAAAAGATACCTAAGGAGTAAAATATTTTTGTCTCCATTTTCTTTCATTGGGACATAAGTTTTGTTATAAACATTTCTTCTTAAATTATTTGTATATATACCTCTTTGGAATTATATTTGATTAATGTACTTATTTAAATGATCTTATATGTTTTATTTAATGTTGTTATTTCATAGGTATCATAATTCCATTTTACAAAATTTGTAAGAGTTTTGTGTTACAATATCATAGTTTAACAGGATTATTACTCATGAAATCACCTGATCTATATATCAAGATAAACTTGTATTTTTTTATCCACTAGATTTTTCAGTAGAATAATTGTTTTCCAATAATTTCCTTCTATTTATGCACTCAATAGTTTAGAATAATGTTTTTAATTTTTATTGTTGACATTTTTCTCTTCTATAAAAAACCACTAAACTACCAAAACATATGTTTTCTAAAAATGTTTTAAAAAATGTATTTTAAAACATTTAACATAGTTTGTTGAATTTTTTTCCAATGAATGATTTTTTTTGTAAAATTTTATGAAGGGAATTATCATGTCATTTTAAAAAATAGTTTCCATCATGCTTTTACAAAAAATGTGGAAAGATTATTTGTTTTTATCAATATAGGAATGAATAATATTTATTACTTTCATGAAAAATATAATATTTCATTCATTCATTAGAATCATTCAATTTTATTTTTAAAGAAATTTCTTTCTTCAATATTGAGGAACTTTTTGTATTTTAGTTAAATGATTTCAAATTAAAAAAAGTTCTTGAAAATGTTTTAAAAATTTTTTCCCTCAAAAATGTAAAATTTATTTTACTTAAGAAATATTCTAAATTATTATTTTGAAGCCAACTTTACATATTTTTCCTGATTATTATCAAAAAAATGATTTCTCGATTGTTTTATTTTTAAAATTTAATTTTAATGGATATGTCATCTTCCTCAAGAAAAATTACAAATGATTTATATTTCATAACCATTTTTCATATAAGATAACATTATTTCATTTAACATATTCTTTAAAAGGGATATAAAGAAAAAAATAAAATTATTATTATTTCTATTAATGATTTATGATAAAAATATGTATAAGAAATATGTTTCGCTTCCACAGGTTATTCCATGATGAAATTTATATGATCCCATCATCATTTCATGTGGGTTGTGTTATGATGAAATGATGAAATTATTATTAAACCAATATCATTCACATTGGTTATGATATGGTAAGATGTTTATAAAACCCTTTTCATTTTATGTGTTAGGATATGATGAATGCCTTTTGATGTTGTGGTGAACATTTGTATGATTATCCTTAAATGATGGATGAGACCTATATCTATCTTCATTTCATTAGTTAATGATTTTTATCTCTTGAGATAGAAAGGAATATAATAGGGAGAAAACTATGTTCAATAAGTGAATTTTCTACCATGATTGTATTGGGAGTGAACCATGACTACTCTGATGGTTTTGGGATTGAACCCATTCCATTACTATAGCCTTGGTAATGATCCTTGACTAATATAGAAATATTTTTCTAATAATATGTGTACAAAACTATTTTATTTATTATTTTATTATTATGATAACATGGATCATGTTATTTGATTTCATTTTTATTCATGTCTTATGAACTACCAATATTTATTCCATTACATAATATTTTGATATTTAATATATAGGGTATGGTTTTTAAATATTATACTAATATGTTCATTTTATCCTTACTTATCTCCATGTTTTACACTTAGTGACGATCTATAGTCACCCTTTCTTATGATTTTTTACGCACCTTATGAATAATGGGTTTAAGTAGGGTACATTTGAGAAGAGTAATAAAGGGGATGATTTTTACCAGATATGTTGAAGAAATTTCAAAAAAATGATGATTTTTTACCTAATCTCCAATGAACCTAAAGTATTATTGTCCTCATCCATGCATCTCATTAAATTACTGAATATTAATTTAAAAATCTTTAATATCTATGTATGAAAATACAATGTCACTATATTATGAATATCCTTATTGAGCTTTAGATCTTACCCCTTTCTTATGTTTATATTCCTATGACTCAATGACATGTACTATGATTGATATATTGGGATAAATTAAATTTAATAATGGTGTTCTTGAATAATATTATATATTTTATGTTATGTTATCATTTTTATTGAGAATTTCATGTATGTTTCTTCTTTTCCAGTATTAATAATCTAATTATTCCATTAGGATGTGATATCATATATCTAGAACAAATATAATAATGTAGGCACTGATGATGGGCTACTAGGGACAAGGTATTTAAATGGGTATAACTATAACCTATCCATGTTGACATATATGTGGATTATAGATATCTTTAACCAAACCTTGATAAATCATGTCTCAACAATTATTTTCAGTATACACCTGAGGTCAACAATTATCTGACACCCAATTTATTTCCAAATTATTTCTCATCATAGGGAACTTCCTTGAATTTACACTAACATCAATGTATCAAGTAACATATTTATTATATTTGAAACAATCAATCAATATGTATTAACCATCCTCTTATTGGTGTTTCATATTAATAATTTACCATGTGTAACCATCCTGAACTCGACGGGCCATATGCATTAGTTCTATATCTCTTACCACATGATTCAATACATAACTCAAACTCCCGTGTGTTATGAATCAATAAATAAATGGGGGTTTTGATACATTCCATTTCTATATTTTAGTACTTCAGGATCTCCCATGTAAATCCTCTTCAAAATAAGACACAGACCTATTCCATGATTTATCAAATAACTACCCACCTCATGATTTAATTTAATAAATTAATACCTCAATGAGAGACTAAAATCCAATTGGGTCGGACTCCTAAATGGTCATTCACATCAAATACAACCTCGATATCTAATCACCCTAGGTGCTTCTATAGAAAATAAATGTGTCTTAATGCCAATAACACAAAACCTAGGCACCTCTCATGTTTTTGTCTCAACTGAAAAAAAAACCAAGATCACCACCAAAAGGTATCTATAAAACCAGTACATCCACTCTCAACTTTTTCCCTCAATCTAACCAACTTTAAAAAACCTAAAACGGTTAAAAAATGAGGGTCTCTTGGTCAATTATCTAGCCCTACCATTAAAAAATAAAATCATTCCCATAAGTCCTATCACACATTGCCTAAGGTCACTCACATAAGAATGAAATCTAACATTATGGATTTTATTCCATGGAATCAAATCAACCTGGAATCTATATCTAAATTGGTAAAATTAAAGGAATGTTAAATATATTTGACCTATGGGGGGGGGGGTAAAAACTTATCAACTTAGGCATAAAGACATCAATTACTATGAATAGTCCTACTAGGACATGATTCTCTCTATGTACCATCATATGGGAGTTCTCCATAGATGGTCACTATGATAATAAAATTGTAAAATAGTTTCATCTCACTTTGTATCCCTAAACAGTAATACCACATCAATTTTCTACTCAATATAAAACCACTCACTTTCTTATGTGTTTCATTTCATCAATAATATTCCCTAGCCAATGCAATGATCAAAAGGATATAACTTACTTTTCCTTGAACCTTGGATCAAATGTATAATAGTTTCATATCTCTATGGGAGATACCATTACTGGATAACCCATTAATTTCATAAGGAATCAAATTTAAACAATAATCATTCCTAAAATGTCACTAGGCTCAACCACCTAACCTATATGTCTAAAGAAAAAAAAAGAAGAATCCAACTAAGACCCCTGGGAAACATTCACATTCTCGCCTAAGGTAAATCTCAGTCAACTTATAAATTGAACACATACAGAGTGGATATTCACTATAAACACTATATAATGTTTTTTTTAAAAATTTTCATCATTTAAAATTTATTTTAAACATTACAATTTTGTAGATATATCTTATACCATGTACTAGGGATAAAGAAAACTATACATGGAACTCTATCGATATGGTTATAATGTTCTCGGAAATTTTTTCCTAAAATAATTTTTAAACCATTATTTATCCTTAAATTCCCATAACATGTTCCAGTAAATAAAAAATCAATACCATGTTATATAGGAGAACACTTGTTATGTTTTTATTGAAATTTTAATTAACTGATTCCACATATTAAATGTAGCTAAAAATTATACTTTTATCGTTTAAGGGGGATCAGATAATTTAAATTCAAAAATACATTTATATGAGCATCATATGAATGGATACTAACACATTAAATAACTATCCCCGTAATCATGAATATACCTTTAAGGGGTAAATTACTGATAATGAAAATATGTAAAGGTGATATATGAGGTTTATATCAGTTTAAATTTTTCTATTTATATGAGCATCTATTCCCAATTTATAGTCAGGTGATTTTCAAAATCACATAAAATGGAAAATTCAATCATATAAAGATTCATATATATATATGTAAAATTTCCAATGTTATAGACATACAAGCCTTTATAAGTTTCAATTGGCATGCTACTTAAAAAATCCATAATAAAACATTTTTATGTTAAAAAAATCAATTTCATAAAATCTACAAATCATATTCCCTATAACTCAATAATCTTTTTAAAAACAGTTCATTTAATTAATCAATTACATGATAATAAAATGGTATTACAAAATTTTGATATAAGGGAAATTTACACTTTCGTTGATGAAGAAAACTTATTAAACCAATAATACATTATAACTATGAAAAAATAGCTACCACATTATTGGAAAAAAGGTTACCATGGTAATAATCACAGAATAAAATAAAATAGGCACACAATCTAGAAACCACCCAATAATGTTATACAGATATATATGTAAGTTTATTGTGAATCTTATGTGCCAAAAAATGATTCATGAACATGTAATCTCACACCATAATGTCCATGAGGTAAATCTCAGAGATCAGTAAACAATAAAATTACTTCAATCAATCAAGGTGAAATTATAATGAAATGTATTATAGAACATTATTTAAAACAGTCTTATCATGGACTACTTGATATTTCCCTTGTGTGTAGGTTGTATATTAGCATACATGATCTATTTACCAAGAGCCAAAACATTCCTAGTATAATGTATAACATTCCTAAATTGAACATTTAAGGAGAATATATCTTTGATATCACTTTTTCACATACTAACATGATTGAATCCATAACCAGTAGACCTAATGGTTGGTGATGGGGCATCAAAAACACCTCCATATAAACTAGAAGATACTGACTAGTAGTGATTTTCTAATAGTGGTATAGTGGTGAGATGACAACATCTATATCAATACTAAATTCAGTTGAAGAACAATAAATGAAATTAATATCAATGGAAAATAATAATAACTTACAATTAATAATTGAAATACTAATGAGATAGTGAAAAATTATACAAACATGGATGAACTTGTTATTACATAAATAAAAGACAACTAATAATGAAATATGTAACACATAAAACATTACTAGAAAAAAGGAATAAAATAAATAGAATAATCCAACATTGGAAGAAATCATGAGTATATTCTCAATCTCTACACCTATTCTATGTCCAAACCTAACAAATACAGTATTAATTTAGTAGATTCCATGACCAAAAATGTAGTTAAGAGAGCTATTCAGGTACAAATCTAGGGCCCAAACATGGTGTGAGTAAAAATTAGTAGTCCATCGTCAATGGTGTCTAATTGTAAACCAATGTAATAAAATGAATAAAATTTAATCATTTTGGGGCTATGTTCTTGATAGATTCCCATTCAAATATACCTTCTTCGACCTGTGCTAGATGTCTCCAAAATAATGACCCTTAGTTGGTCACAGAACCAAGGTTTATTGGAAAGTTCGTAAAAATTAATAATATATAGAATTTCGTATATGACTAATGGGAATCCTCCTAAGATTATACATTAAAAGAGTATGAGGTTTCATGTCCCACAATTAAATATATAAAGGTAAGGGGAACCATTTCCAATAATATTAAATAAATAACTAAGGAATGTAATATAAAATGATTCCAATAATAAATGTGGAGTTCCATGTCTAATTATTTCAATAATGCATGTGGAATCTTCTATCCAGTGATTTAAATAAATAATAAAGGACACTATGTCTAATGATTTTAATACATAATATGGAATTAAATGTCCAACACATTTAGATAAATGATTATGAGGTCCATGTCCTACCTTACTAAATCATCATAATCCATTAAACTCAATTTTATATGCCTTATGATTACATCAATTGAATTATATATTGTACTCCATGTATCTCTCATGGATTAACAAAAATACTGATATCATACATTTAAAAATAATACATCGTCCATATAAATTATCCTTATTAGTTTCAAAATTAACAAAACTCAACACATAAATCCATTTATAGTACAATTCAACTAATTATACCATACAAAAAATTTATAATAATAAAGGTCCAAGTGATGACAATAGATAAATCAACAAATATTTTATTTCATGTATAAATTTTTCTGAAGAGAGGCATTATCTATAGATTTTCCCTTTATGAATAGAAACATAGCCTTTTTCAACCACATAATCAATTTTCAATGCACTATTAGTAAGTGAAAATTCTAACACACACTGAGGGTGGTTCATTTACAAAATCAAAATAGAAAATAATAATTTTACCTAAGTAAATTAATAATCTATACGATTGGTATAATAATTATGTTTAATTTATCATCTCACTAAAAACCTATGAAATGATGAGAAATATCATGATTATTATATTATTTAAATCAATTAATATAAAACCATTTAATAAAATCCCTTTTATAAGTTTCAACGAAAACATACCTAGGAAGTGTTTTTTGAATATATAAGAAATTTCAAATGATACTAAATAATAGGACATGCCTAATGGGGTGAGCCAAGAAGACATACTAACCTTACAACAATTTTAATAGGCCTCATGAACATTAATGTTTTAGTTTACGAACAGAATTTAAGATATTTCATAATTTAAGAGTATTGTATGGAATATACAGTGTGCAGAACCCTGAAAAAATGATATAAATTAGGAAACATTTATGGGAAAATAATATATACCACCTTCCTTATACTAATGAATATATACTCTTACATTACATGGATTCAACTTGAGCTGGATGAAGAGACATTATTAAAGTAGACAAAAACCCTAAATATAACCCATATGAACTCATATGAAAACAACACCCTAGATAGAAAGAGAAAATGAGACAAGAAATAGTGGTATTGATAGTCTAACTGTGAGGGATCCAACATGATAAACGAAGCTTGAGTCAAATTGTAAATGAACATGATACCTCAAATCATAACATGATAGAAGAAGGAGGTCTACATGCATGGGAGATACTATAACATGAATAGGGGAGGAGAAAGGAGTTGGTAAAGGTTTAAGGAGAGAGGGTAAAAGTATCATTTTAATATTTTTAAAGGGGTCCATAGTTTGGTAACATGGTTTAAATATCCATAAACAAACCCTAAACACCCACTTTCTAAAGGCACACTACTTCACAGTACTAGGTATATTTCTTGAAAAACTGTGAATAAACTATGAAGAGCTATAGTGAAAGAGCCTCCCCACCTCTCACAACTAAGATGATGGGTAGACAATCCATGTTCAACCCATTCATTTTACCACTACAATTTTCCACCAATAATTTTATTGTCCACTGGCCAAATGTTAATGGTTTTAAAAAAAGCATGACAAACCTAATGGAATATCAATTGTTATCACTAACAATGTAACAATTGTGCACCTCAATTTCATTTTCAAGAAACCAATCATTTAAAGCCCAAAGTGCCCAAAACATATCAAAGATTTAGATAAAAATTCCATGGCTTAATCAACTACCAAAATAAATACATATATTCACTTCAACACATGGAATTACATTCTGAATTTTAGGATAATATTTGGCTTATCCACATAATAAAAATTAAAAATTATTTTATAATTTTGTAATTGAGTCAAAACATTGGATCTTTCTAAAATGACACAATTACAATGGATATGTAAATTATTCCAATCATTTCATGAATATTTGGATTAATGAATACAATATATATGCAAAACCTCCAAAGATAGAATAGAAATACAAGAATTGTATAGTTACAATCAACTGTATTTCTCATAAAAATGGGGTGAAACATACACACCTCATTCACTATTGAACAATGAATTTATTATTTTATTTGGTTTTTTTCTTATCAGTTTTATTTATAAAATTTTATAAGTGTTTCATATCAGTACCTCAATAAGTAGATATTGATATGATAAGGAAAACTCTGAATTACATGATTATTTCACCCCAAGAATATATCACCTCTATTATATAATTTTTTTTGGTATATGGTTCTTATAAATTATATTATTTTTGATATAGTTGAATATGATTTGATTTTGGTCATGTAATTCCCTTATATATTGATCCTATATTATGTTTTGTCAAATAAAAGTAACATTTAACATCTCAAATAAACATAAGATCATCAATTAGTATACGGATGAATAATAATGTCCAATAAAAATTTCATCTATTTTATGGTTATTAGTATATATAATGATAAGGTATTTATCTATAATGGTTGGGGAGAAGCTAAAATATAATGATATGAATAATAAGTCATGAATATGATGATATTTTTTCATGAAGGACATCCTTATCATCCCCTAAATTATGAAATTATGTTTTCATTAGAACTCATATCTAAAGACATAACTATTTGGAAGACTCGGTATAGAATTTTCATGACTTGGTTGTTAGAATTAAAGATGAAACTCTATCATAATTCAGATATTTTTTTCATGTTTTTTAATGAATCACTATAAAATACACGTGTTATTTTTATAAGAATATTTTATGGGTCAATTCATATTTTCATTCATTATCGAGAGGATCAAGATCCATACCAAGTATCCTCTAACGGTATTGACTATATATTTGATGAATTTTATATTTATAAATGCATCTAATAGATTTACCATTGATATGGATATCATTGGTTAAGGATCAAAATGGAAGATTTAATTAAGGAATACATCAATAAAACGTAAAAACATATAAATTTATAGTGTTAGTACTTAACAATTCTTGATCTATTTTAATGGATCTATTTAATAGAGTGTTTAGAGATTTAATTGATATGTTTGTGGTTATTTTTATATATGGTATTTGTAATGTCCCGAATATAGGTACCACTCCATGGGTTCCCTGAACCCGGTTGGTCACATGACCTCAAGGGCATTTCCCCAAATTCCAGAGGCTACTAACTAGGAGTGAGGGCCCAAGTTTGATAATGGGGAAACTATGCCTTCATTTGTCAAAGTGTAGCACAGCGGAATAAAATATATAAACATGCAACATCGGAAGAAATAAACAATACACAACAGAAATGAATAACTGTAGTAAAAGAGACTCAATTGATATATAGATAATGATAAAACATGTCACTAGTCCTAAGAAAATAGCCAGAACATGTTATGCAACAGTACAATACGATACAATAGAATGCACAGGTACAACAAAACAAAACAGAACAGTTGGCAGCATCACGAGCCTGAGGTCGTTCCCATGCTCCCCTCCACCGTAGAAACACTCAAGTACCTATATAGGGACCATTTCCCTTATCCACACCTATAGAAATATAGTTTGTTTGGGCTGAAGACATGACCCAAACATGGGGTGAGAAATAAATCCTAGTAGGAAGCCACCAAAGACTCGTGCACAACTGTCAGTGAGAAATGTGAAACAACAATGTCCAATAAATGTAGTAAAGTAGTAAGCACTCAGATGTAACTATAATTACTAGTTTCATTACCATTAAATATTCATTTATTAGTTAAATTTAATAACATTTAATGTTCCTCAGAACTAGGATCTTCGGGTAATCAGAACCTTTCCCTCAGGCTATTATATACACACCCTCAGGATAATATAACCACACCCCCAGGCTAATATAACCACACCCTCAGGATTACCATTAGGTATAACAAATGCTTCCCTTAGACATATGGAATCTCACACTCCTGCAAACCGAATATTTCCCTCATGAATGGAAACTACTTCCCCCAGGCATAAGATACGTTGTCCTTAGGCTATACAACTACTGCCCTTGGGCTAAGAAAACAACACCCTCAGGCAAAAGTAAAACACTGCCCTTCGGTGTAAGTAATCGGGTCAAGCCCAAAGCATAACATGAAATTTTATATATAGTTCCTTTCACGGTGAAATTAATTCTCAATAAAAACATTGCATACCCTTAGGTATCCATGCCCAAAGGCTAAACAGAGGAACACACCACGAGGTTGTCCTGGATCCAAGAAGTGATCCCAAACAACAATTTTATACTTACATTAAATTACCTATGAAATTATAGGTATTTAAATAGCTAAGGCCTCAGTCATACGACACCCCATCATGGGTTCGTTGCACAATGGTACACAAAAACACCCAGCAGTTGGAATTTAAACACGATATCACCTACCTCGATAGCCCTCGATCGGTATATGTGAAAGATACTCCTTCAAAGGCCCAAGAATGACGTAGATCTGAGGAAAAATAAATCTTGTTAAAACATAAATAACTTCCCCTCAGGAAATAATTGGTATGAATAGTTCAAGGAGAGGGGAGGGAATACCAGTCCAGTTCCAACGAGAATGACGGAGGTGGAATTATATTCCCGGTGCTCGATCGGGTGATCTCTAAACTTTCAGCCATCCTCATGAGCTCTCCTCCGGTTCTATGCCTTCCCTGTGGACAAGGGATGCTAATGCCCATTTTAAGCGAAAACACAGACTACACAGCGTGTACTATTGAGTACACGGTGTGTACCTTTAATTTTTAACTGTCCCTTTGGCGGCTTCTTTACACCGCGAAACTGTTCATCTGTCGACTTGAGTACACGATGTGTATTCATGATTACACGGCGTGTACTATCGCTCAGCTTCCACTGCCTTTCTATTTTCCTTCTGACTAATTAAATGGCATGTAAATACCCACTACATGGCATATAGTCAGTTCTTACACCTATCATCATCGATCGGCCTACACACCCTGTGTACTCCTTCCACACGGCCAAAGTACACGGCGTGTGGAAAAGTACACGACATGTAGTCAAACAGATTAGAATTTTCTCCCATTTTCCTTATTTACTCAAAAACACATAAGGAAAATAGAAAAGAATAAACACGTACATCTAGAACAAGAACCGGTTTCTTAAAAACATCCTCCCATAAAGAAATTCGTCCCTAAATTTCCCTTCCAAGGGTGGCGAAGATAAAGATATGAAAAACTCTGGCCACTGAGCATGTACATCGGTCTCCCGCTCTCAGGTTTCGTCATGAACTCAGCCATGATGCCATAACACCCATACAAGATGAACTGACTGACCTCAAATAACCATCGTGCTCCTATCAATGATACGAATCAGATGATCCTCAAAGGATGAATTGACACGAAGCTCAACCTCCTCGGGCTGAAAAACATGAGATGGGTCAAAATGATAACGGCACAACTGGGATACAAGGAAGATGTCATGAATGTCCCGGTACCTCTATGGTAACTGAAACCAATTGTAAACCGATCCAACCCTCCCCAGAATCTCAATTGGACCCACATACCTCGGTGAGATTTTACCATGTCTATCGATTCGCCGGTGTCCCAACTACAGTGAAACATGCAAGAAACCTTGATCCCTAACCATGAACTCCAAGGGTCGTCTACAACGATCAACATAAGATTTCTGACGAGACTGTGCAGTAGCCATCTACTTCTGAATCAACTAGATGTGCTCTAAAGTCTCCTGTACAATACGTGTTCCCAGTAAAGCTACCTCACCTATCTCTAACCAGCACAAGGGTGATCGGTATGGACTACCGTATAAAGCCTCATATGGTTCCATCATAATAGTTTACAGAAAACTATTATTATAGGAAAACTCAACCAGGGGTATATGCTTCTCCCAAGAGCCCCCAAAGACTAGGACACATGCACGCAACATGTCCTCCAGCACTTGTATCGTACACTCTGACTGGCCATCAGTCTGAGGGTGGTAAGCTGTGTTTAGAAGCACCTGTGTACCCAGTGCCCTCTGAAAAATCTTCCAAAAACAAGATTTAAGTGGGTATCCCTATCCTAAACATTAGAAAGAGGGAACCCATGAAGACGTATGACCCCTAGGATATACAGCTTCCTGAGCTCGTCAACACCGAATGTCTCCTTGATTTGAAAAAATTGAGCTACCTTCGTAAGTCTGTCCACAACGACCCACACAACATCATTGCCTCAAGATGACCTCGGAAAAATGGTCACGAAGTCCATCGCAACATCATCCCATTTCAACTCTGGAATAGGTAACTGTTGTAACAGTCTAGCAGGCCTCTGATCCTCTGCATTCACCTACTAACAGGTGGAACATCTAGTAAAAAAACAAGCTACTTCGCTCTTCATACCCGGCCACATGTACTGACTTCTCAAGTCACAATACATCTTGGTAACTACGAGATGAACTGGCCAAGCTGAGGCATGAAACTCCTGCATCAACTACTCGCGTATATCCCCTGAAACCCATACTCATCCTTAGAAATGAAATACCTCATCATCACCTATCATCCACCCAGGAGGAGGGTCCTCACTTGCAACTGACTTTTGGAAAACTAGGCCTTCTGAATCAGGTAGTTTTCTTTTCCTCAATATATCCAAAAGAGTAGCGGTCATAGATAAAGATGAATGATAGGTCTTCCCCGGGCTATCATGGACCTCCAAATGCATCTCACAGAACAAGTCCATAAGCTGCCACTGACCACTGGACTCTTGCACTGCCTATATCTGAGTCTTCCTGCTCAGTGCATCAACAACTGCATTACCTTTACCAGGGGTATAGGCAAGCTCAAAATCGAAGGACAGAAAGTATTCGACCCACTTTTGCTACCTCAGATTCAAGTCACGCTGAGTAAATATATACTTGAGACTTTTTTAGTTGGTGAAAATCAAAAATGCTCTCCCAAGAGATAAAGTCTCCAACAGTGCAATGCATGAATGATTGCAGCCAACTCGAGGCCATGCATCGTGTAATTACCCTCATGTTACCTCAACTTCCGAGACTCGTACACAACAAATTGGTCGCCCTACATCAACACAGCTCCCAACCCATTACCTGATGCATCATAGTAAACTGTATTGCGGTTCCCCAACTCTGGGAGTATCAGGATTGGTGCTGATGTCAACCTTACCCTCGGCTCCTAAAAGGATATCTCACATGCTTTATTCCAAATTTACTTCACACCGTTCTTAGTCAAACCTATCAATGGATCTTATAAGTAGGAGAAGTCCTAAATAAAATGCCTGTAGTAACTAGCCAGCCCCAAGAAACTCCGTATCTCAAACACTTTCTTTGGCTTCTCCCAAGAAAATACTGCTCTCACATTCTCTGGGTCTACTGCAACTCCTGCCTCTGAGATAATATGACACAGGAAGTGTATCTGGTCCATCCAAAAGTGGAAATTTTAGAGCTTAGCATATAGATTATGCTCTCTCAGTGTACTCAATACGATCTCAAGATGGGTTGAATGGTCGTGTCAAGTGTGAGAGTACACCAAGATATCATCCACGAAGACTACCACAAAAGAGTCTAGAAAAGGATGGAACACATGATTCATCAAATCAATGAAAACTACTGGCGCGTTAGTGAGTTCAAACGGCCTAAACAAGTACTCGTATAGACCATATCTACTGCGAAACGCAGTAATCAGAACATCTAATGGTCTAAAGCATAAAAGATGATATCTGGATCTCAAGTCAGTCCTTGAGAAAACTCGGGCTCCTCGAGGTTAATTAAAAAGATCATCAATCCATGTAAAGGGATAACAGTTCTTAACCATCGGTTGGTTCAGCTTCTGATCATCCACATAGAGTCTAAGGGTACAATCTTCCTTCTTTGTAAAAAGGAACGGATAAGGAGAACTACTGGGTTGGATGAAACCATTTGAATGCAACTTCTCTAACTGTCTCTTGAGCTCCTAAAACTCTGGTGTAGCTGTACTATAAAGAGGAATGGAAACCATTGCTACTCAGGGCATAATCTTAGTAGAGAAATCAACCTCTCGCTTCCGAGGTAGACCCAAATAGTCGTCCTGGAAGACTTCCTCGAATCGATCAACCGCAGGATGGAAATACTTCTAACAAGTCCCTTGATCATCCAGATATAAACTCTCAATATGGGTTGTCACACCACCTTACCAATGATGATTAGATCCAGATCGGCTCACATGGACATCCCATTCTACCTTGTATAGAAACTCTCCTCCCCTTGGTGACGTAAAACACACCCTACAACGATAGCAGTCTAGAATGGATCGAAAGGGTACCAACCAGTGCATCCCAAGAATGAAATCATATCTCGTCATATCTAAGACATAAGGGTCCCACAGAAAGTGACACACACAATCCTCTAGGGGGCACTCCCTGTACAGACGAACACCATCCGTTCTAGTCTCCAATGGAGCGTCTAGCATCATAACACCAGAAGAAGAAGAATCACAAAGACCAAGGATATCCACAATAGGCACAGATATAAAGCTATGTGTAGAACCAGTATTGAAAAGTGATGAAGAAAAAACACAAGCTACTAGAATAGTACCTCTGACAGTAGAATGTCCGGGATCCTACTCCAGTTGGGTCTGTTGAACTAGATGTGCCTACCCAGTGCCGTGGCCCTGCGACATAGCCTGGCTACCCTAAGCTGTCCCTCCCTACAGCCTCTGAGATCCTGGTGTCTGGATTCCACAGCCACGACCACCATCTCGGCCTGCACACCATGACGTATTCTAGTTTCCCAACTGGTAATAAGCTACTGCTCCTAATCCCGCACATGGAGTCTGCACAAAACCCCTCTCACTAGCCAATGGTGGAAATGCCCTACAATAACTCTAGAGATGACCCATATTGCCACAATGTTTCCCCTCAACTGGGTCACATGGGAACTGTGATCTCTTGTTCCCCTCTCTACCACACTGGTAGCAAACGATCGGGCCACCTGAAGCATTCCTATGGCTGGTACTAACACCATGAGAGAACTCCATCTGCCTCTTCCTCTTACTGGTAGAAAGAGTACTAGTAACTGGTGTCGAACCGCCCTGGCCCAAACCACTAGCTTCCCGCAGGTTTCTCTCAATAATCAGTGCCTAGTTCACAATAGCATGTACAGTAGGAAACCTGAAAACATTCACCAGTTCTCAGATGTCCTATCGAAGACCATCCTCAATGTTCCTGGCCCTCAACATCACATCACCCACCATAATGGGTGCAAGACATTGAAGCTTGGTAAAGTGAACAGAATAATCCATCACGGACGTAGCGCCATGCTGCAGACTCATTAACTCTCGAGATCGATCTGCCCTCAGCGTCTTTGGGAAGAAAAAGTCATAGAAATCTTCCTTAAATTCTTCCCATGAAATATCACGGAGATGCTCAGACTGGGTGGTAACTTCCCACCACCTCTTGGAGGAATCACATAGCATATAAGTCGAAAGCTTGACCCTCCACCAAGGAGGCATCTCAAGATGCTCCAAAAAAGTCTGAATTCAATCCAACCATGAGCCCGTAGACTATGGTCCTCCATCCCCTAAAACCATAGGCAGATGCTGCTGCTGGAATATACGAGTCAACTAGGCCATTGATGTGGCATCCTGCGGTGCTCCATGGAAGGTATGAATAAACCGCATAAAGCCTTCATGGAACTGCGCCTCCGCGCCTGTGTCAGGTATAACTGCTGGCACCGCACCTGGCACTGAGGGAGGATCAACTGGTAGCCCATGGCCTTCCATCTCCTGAGTGTAATCGTTGCCCCTCTCTTGGCGATCAATCAGTGGTCGTCTCAGTGGCATGACTCTACAAGGTAAAAAACACGCCTTAGATTAAGATTATCAATACCTGAAATAAGGGGAAAGGAGAAATAAAGTCTTCATGATTTACAAAACATGACTACACGACATGCATAAATACTACACAGTGTGTCCTCGAATCCTCCTTACCTACCCGAGACCATTTACATGGCTAAGCCACAAGACTCACTTGAAAAAGACTACACGGCATGTATAACCTCTACACGACGTGCATCGTTTAATTTCCAACTGGCTGTGTCGTTCATGACACGGCTGACTACTCGGATAATACTATAGAGCGTGTTACACAATAACATGGCGTGTACACCACTCTGTCCTCCAAGCCACGTAGCCAGGTCCACATGGTCTTCCCCCAGTCAAGCCTACATGGCGTGTCCCATAGGTACACTGCATGTTCCAGAAGAGGTAGCACTGAATTGTGTGGTTAGTGACATGGCCCGGTACATGGGTCAAGCTACACGGTGTGTTTCAAAGTGAACACGGTGTGTATGTCTTAAAGTTTTGCAGTCTGTATTGTTAGTTACATGGGTGGACACCGGGTCTACACTACACGACATGTACAACCGGTACACGACGTGTGTTCCCAAATCCATTTTCTACCCTGTGTCCCTTCCCACATGGTCTATGACACGGGAAGAGACTACACGGCGTGTACTGAGGGTACTCGTCATGTACTTAAAAAGTTTGCATTTCTTCCTATACAGAAGAACCCAAGGCATGGGTCCATAGAACTACGCGGTGTGTATCCTGGGTTTTCTAGATATCAAGTCTCAGATACTACTTCAGAACCCAGAAAATACAGAAAAAACAACACCTAAGTGCCAAATTCCGATCCGTGAGGGCCCATACACCCCACGAATCAAATATTGGCATCTTATTTATGTGTATAAATACGGTAAACAGCCAATAATCAACTAACATCCAGTCAATGAGGGCCCATACTCCTCAATAACCATATTTTGGCGTCTATTCTATCAAGGCCTCATACAATAATACCCTATAAAATAGTAGGTATTTATCAAAGCAGCTATCACAACATTATGTGTTTCTAGCACAATAGCTATCACAACAACATGCAATTTCTAAAGCACCTACATGACATGGAGGAATGTATGACATGCCATTTCTAGCATGTTCCTAAATGATGCATGAGATGGCATAACATCATCTCATAAGGTTGCAACTAAAATATAACCAACGTATAACATATAAATTGCACAATTACAAGGGCGTCACCCAACGGTGAAAATCCGATCAACTGTAAATTGAAAAATAAATTAAATTACAACACGAGGTAAATTGGATTTTCCCTATACACGGGTTAGCTACTCCCAGGAACAAATTATTACCAACTACCATTTCCATCCTATCCCTGAATAAGGCTCCAAATAGTAATTCAAAGAAAATAACTCCTATGATACCACTTTGTAACATCGCTGATCCGGGTAGCACCCCCTGGGTTCCCCGAATACGGTTGGTCACATGACCTCAAGCGCATTTCCCCAAACACCAGAGGCCACCGACTAGCAGTGAGGGCCTAGGTCTGATAGTGGGGAAAATATACCCTCATTTGTCAAAGTGTTGCATAGTGGAATAAAATATATAAAAATTCAACAGTAGAAGTAATAATCCATAAACAATAGATATGAACAACTGTAGTAAAAGAGAATAAAATGCTATATAGATAAGGATGAAACACATCTCTAGTCCTAAGAAAACAGCCAGAACATGTTACACAATAGTACAATATGATACAATTGAATGTACAGGTACAAAAAAATAGAATAGAACAGATGGCAGCATCACAAGCCTGAGGTCGGTTCTATGCTCCCCTCCACCTCATCATTACTCAAGTACCTGTATAGAGACCCTTTCCCTTATCCACACCGATAGAAATATAGTCTGTTTGGGCCGAAGACATGACCCAAATAGGGTGTGAGAAATAAATCCTTGTAGGGACCCACCAATGGCCAATTCCCAACTGTCAGTGACAAATGCACAACAACAGTATGCAATAAATGTAGTAAACTAGTAAGCACTCAGAAGTAACTATCATTACCAGTTTCATCGCAATTAAATATTCATTTATCAGTTCAATTGAATAAAATTCAATGTTCCTTAGAACTAATCCCTAGGGATAATCAGAACCTTGCCCTCAGGCTAATATAATCATGCCCTTAGTCAAATATAACCACACCCTCAGGATAATATAACCACACCCTCAGGATAATGTAACCACACCCTCAGGATTACCCTCAGGTATAACGAATGGTGCCCTCAGGCATATGGAATCTCACCCTCAGGCATACCGAATATTTCCCTTAGGCATAGAAACTACTACCCTCTGGCATAAGATACGTTGCACTCAAGCTATGCAACTACTACCCTCGAGCTAATAAAACAATTCCCTAGGGATAAAGTATAACATTTCCCTCAGGCACAAGTAACTAGGCCAAGCCCAATGCATAAAAAGCAATTTTATATAAAGTTCCATTCAAGGCTAAAGTAATTCTCAATAGAAACATGGTATACCCTCGTGTATCTGGGCCAAACGGCTAAACAGAGGAACACACTCTAGGGTGGTCCTGGATCCAAGCAGTGATCCCAAACATCAGTTTTACACTTATATTAAATTACCTATGAAATTATAGGTATTTAAACAGCTAAGGCCTCATCCATACGACACCCCAACGTGGGTTCATAGCACAATGGTACACAAAAACACACAGTAGTTGAAATTTAAACACCAGACCACCTTCCTCGATCGCCCTTTATTGGTATACATCAACGACGCTCCTCGAAACGCCCGATAACGATGTAGATATGAGGTAAAAGAAATTTGATTCAAACATAAATAACATCCCCTCAGGAAATAATTGGTATGAACAGTTCACAGAGAGGGGAGGTCCTACCCGTACGTTTCTTACATGATCGACAGAGGTGGAATCGGATTCTCGGTGCTCGATCGGGTGATCTCCAATGTTCCGGTCGTCCTCCTGAGCTATCCTCTCGTTCTAAGCCTTCCCATGGAATAAAAGAGACTACTGCCCATTTTACGTGAAAAAAACAGACTACACAGCATGTACTATTTAGTACACGGCGTGTTCTTTTCATTTTTAACTTTTCCTTTAGCGGCCTCTTTACACCGAGGAACTGTTCATCTATCGACATGAGTACACGACGTGTATTCATGATTACATGGCATGTACTATTGCTCAACTTCCACCACCTTACTATTTTCCTACAGACTGACTACACTGTTTTTAAATACCCACTATATGGAATGTAGTCGGATTTTACACCCATCATCGTTGACCGATGTACACGCCCTGTTTACTCCTTCCACATGGCCAAAGTACACGGCGTGTGGAAAAGTACACGGCATGTAGTCACAAAAATTAGGATTCTCTCCCCTTATCCTTATTTTCTCAAAAACACTTAAGGAAAAGAGAAAAGAAGAAACCAGTACCTCTAGAACAAGAACATGGTTCTTACAGTATAATCGTATATCCTATGATGATGGAATAAAGTGAAAATAACTTTATGATTATTTTTAAACCTTTAAAGAAAAATAAGATGTATATAATTGTATCCATTAATTAAGAAGTTGTTGAACAATGTTCTTGACTAAAAAATTTGACCAAGATATAATTTTTTATTGAATACTATTGATACAATCAATGTTTTTCGATAAATTTATCATCTAAATCAAATACACTATCCATGTTGATGTTAAAGGGTTCCATTTTTTTCTTATTGAATAATGTGAAGAAAAATTATATAAAAGGATGAAATAATTAGTCAATGAACCTATACATATTGTATCATACAATGTAAAAGGGTTTGTGATATATAGCGATTAATCATTATAGGGACCAACAATTCATTTCATATTTGATTCCATGTGAATAGCATAATTTCATGTAAATTAGCAATAATGAGAAAAGTTACATGACTCAAAATTTATTGTTGACATTAGTAATTTTTTCTTTGAAACATTGAGGCATTATCATTCTGGTGAATAGTGTGATATATATAATGTTAATAAAATGTTGAATTATATTTTCACATAATTTTTTTGAATGTATTATAATAGAGATAGATGGAGTTTACTGAAGATTATCATTACTCAATACATTACCACATTGGTAAGGAGAACATGCTGGATAATACCTTGACTTTGAAGGATCATATTATCTTATCCATGGTGAGAATAATAAATATCCCAAACATATTGATTAATATAGTATTTACCATGAAATAATTATGGAAGAGGATTAATACTCTCACTTTTAAATGAATATTTTTCGACCCATTTGTGTGAATTTGAATGAGGCATAAAAAGAAGATGTATAGTGGAAACGTTCTAGTGCTAAACCATGACCAAGATGAAATGTAAATATCCAGGAGTCAGATATGGGTCCCTTTTATACAGGAATTGTAAAAGTAGATAATTGATGAATTATGTAAGTAATCACTCTCTATCCTTCATTTAACCATAATGATATATAGAAATCTCAAGGATCATTTTGGGTGGGACAACATAAAGATGTATATTACGAAGTATGCATATCGATTCTTGTTATTCCAAAAAGTTAATATTGAAATTAATAATTATTTGAAGACGATCTTACCATTACCTATAACTATACATAAATGTGAAAATATGACCATTGATTTCATCATAGAAATACCCAAGACATATAAGGCCTACAATTCTATTTCCGGTAATTTAATATAGAAAAATGGATTCCATATTTTGAACGAGGATGTAATTTTTTTGTAAATATTCCCTTCATATTTTTAGTCGTTAGGAATACAAACTATAGTAAATAAATATTGACACCCCATGTTTTTATGGTATGTATCGATTTAAATTTAACTTCTTTGATAACCAATGTCACACAGAACACTGAGCATAAGAAAGTGAATAAATATTATTATTTAATTGTGATACTTATCACCAAGACATTGGAATGGTGGGAAATGAAAGATATTAAGTAAATTTTGAAAATAAAGTTTAATATTTTTAAAAAATAAATTCAATTATTACCAATTAATTATAAAAGAAAATAAAACCAATTGAACATAAAGGATGTGTTTTCTTATAAAAACTATTCTTATGCACATAATTTCATTTTATATTAATAAATTAAATTATTTAATTTTAGAGAAATATATTAAGGAAAAAAATATATTATATGTTAAGTAAAATGTTTTTTATATTCGTTCAATAGATTTTATAGGAATAACATATGAAAAAAATCATAATTCATTCATAAAAGCTATATTTTTTAAATAAAGTTTCGCTACCATTTAGTGGCGTATTTGTTATAAAACTAAATTTTGAGACTATTAGAAATTTTATTTTAAAAAATATTTTTAAACTATTAATGTTAATATTATATTAGGGTTATTTTTTCGATTTTTTAGAAAATAATTACTCTCTAGTGAATAATAAAAAATAAAGATTTTATAAAACAGACATTTTTTATATTAAAAATATATTTACGACCTGAATTTTGAATAAATGTAACATAAAAAATATTTATATTTACATAATAATATTTATTTAACCTTAGTGTTCATTATACCTTATTTTAGTATAAGTACATTTTTGGAATAAGAATATATTTTTCAATAATACATTTTTTCGTAGCATTTTGCGGGATTAATTTTAAATTAGATTATTCAAATTTTGTGTTTTTAATAATAATAATTGATTCCATATTTGGATTTTGAAGGTATAAAATTAATTAATACGACCATTTTAATTTATTAAAATATGAATAGTAAGAACATTAATTTCTTTTACCATAGTAAATTGTAAATTGGGTATTTTTTGGGTAAAACTAATATGATAAGGATTAGAAAATTACCATAAAAATACCCAAATATTATTGAATGTTTTATATTATAACAGTAAAATGTAAGTTTTTTATTTTATCTAATTAATAGTGACTTTTTAATAAAAATGAGTTTGATATTAGTAAAACTAAATAAAATTATAAAATGTCACATTCTTTGTCTTAAATATCTTTTCTATGTACACATATTGAATAAAGGAATATATGAATGAATATAACTATTAAATTTTAATATAATAATATTTTTACACAATATAAATTTATTTATCGTTTTTGGGACAATTTTGTTGAGGTTATGATACTTATAATAAATCATTTAATCAAAATTTAAAGATGTCGCACTCCTATTTTAATAACTTTATTATTTTTTACATTGTTTTATCCAGAATATATATTCAACTATATATATTATTATAAAATATCATATATTTATCCACTTCTAGGTATTTTATTTTTAATTTATTGTTAATATATATCAACCTTAAATAATTATACAATGATCATGAAGTAATTATTTTATTGATGAAACAATAAATTATATTATATTAAAAATATAAAAATAAATATAATTCTAATTTATTAAGGAACAAACTGAATTTTATGGATTCTTATGACATATTCAGGGTGTATAAAATCCTTTTTTTCTATGTTATATTTCTTTATTGATTTTCGTAAGGCCAAAGTAATTAATAGTGTCAAAATTGACACTAATGATATTTTATCCAAATAATATTTTGTTAAAATATGTTAAAATAATATAAAATTAATTAAAAATTAATTTTGATTACTATATTATCTAATATGTTAAATATTAATCATTTATGGTCAAACTGATATTTTATAAATGAAGTTTACTCCATTTTAATATTAAAAAATTGTTATCATAATTAAAATAAAATATGTTAATTAAAGTCAACCAAACTGATAAGGTTTAATGTAAAGCAAAAGCAGGTAAACATTTTATTGCTGAAATTATTAAAAAATAATCTCATATTATATTCTAATTATGTTATATTTGGATGTAATATTATATAAAATGAATTTTTTATAATATAATATTTTCCAGATTTCTAATGGTTCTCCTCACCCTAATTATAAAAGGGAACTCCTTTGATAATTTTATTTCACAACATTGAGAATTTTATCTGAGACAAATCCATCACATTTCTATGACCAATATACATATTTAAATTCATGAGATTATCTTCCTTCCAGAAGACCATCCTAATATCCCTTAATAAGATGTATAAAGGAAACTTTATAGAGAAGATGTAATTGTGTTTATCAACCCATTCAGGATCATGTCTTCTTCTGCATCCTTTTCATATACTGATTCCATGATAAAATAATAAATATAGTATTTCATATATATTGAGATTTTATTATGATTATGAGATAACTATATTCAACCTTTTATCCATCCTATGAAAAATAAGTGCACTCTTTTTGTGAGCGTACAACTTACCATCTCCACACAGTAGTGTAATTTTTTTCATCACCAATAAAATGAATGCGTGTAATGATAGGAAAAATTGAAATATATGATAATTATGAAAATATATTGATTCTATAAAAATAATTATATCATCTACTTCCTTACCCTTTTCCATTAGTGGATTGATATCATTACTCGTGCGTACGTATGCCCATTCCTCTCCACAACGCGATGTTATTCATTTTCTACATTCATCATTCCTAAATGATTATAAAAATATGAATGATGAATAAATAAGATACATATTACCTTAGAATAATTATGTAATTGATTAAATTTTATCATATGTATTATAATCGAGACTTACAATAGAGAACATGAATAGAAAAATGAAGTACTTAACACGTGATGCAAGGGTAATAACAAAATATTATTACAAAATAGCTGATAATATTATATAAAAGGAATATACACGAGATCATAAATATTAATATGTTCATATTATAAATTTATAACATGATTTAAATTAGCATAAATTATTTTAAATAATTTTTTACTGAAGGGAATTGTAAGGTAAGGTGCTTCGTCAAAATTTCAATTTTTTTGATAATTACATTGTACTGTGCACCAAATCATTTTTAGGTTTTTTATACACTACCCCTTTGAGTTCATTGTTCCATTTGAAATTATATTTCTATTGTATATACATATTTTATATTTCATGGATATGAGTATTTCCAAAACCATATTCCATTTTTACATATGGTGTTTACATTGAATGTTATTTTATTTAGTATGGAAATAATGGTTAATCTATATCTTTTACTAAATTTAGATATTTGATGATAAATAATATTGTTTCATGGATTAAATTTATCATTTCAATACATTAATAATTATTTGGACTTGTAGTGATGTGTGAGGCCTGACATAATATATCCCCTCAATGCCTCGCTTGGTCCCATGATACAAAATAGATAGCCAAATTAAATGGGTTTCTATCTATAGTTTTAAACTATCATGTGAAAGGTACTAATGGTATAGTTATCGTGTTCTAGATCCAAGAATTCTAAAAATTAATAATTTCTTTCATTCATTATTTATTTAGTAATATACTCAACATTTTCACTATGACAATATTTATGGATTAGTTTTCATTCCAAATTTATTGATTCATATGTTTTTTTTCAACTATTTACTTTTACATGTTGATTATTCCTTCTTTTATATGATCTCATTATTAGTTACTCATGAATGCTCTATATTTAACCCTTACTGAGCATTTGATCTCATCCCTTACTAGTTATTATTTTCCCCTAGTTTTCAAAGAAGTTTATTATGATTGACATGTATGGTAATGGTAAGTGGAAATATGGTGTTTGTAATGAAAATATTTTTTTATTTATAAGATGTATTTTGAAAATAATATATATATATCTAGATAATACAGAATAAAAATATATTCCGTTTGTTGGGATGTGATTTCATATATCATATGCCAATTTAATAATGTATGGCATAAGATCCGAGCTACTAGAGTCTGGGGTATTGTTGTTTGAATCTTAGATATTTTAGTATAAACCTTTAAAAATTAGATTTAGGAAATCGTATATTAGGGATCATAACCCTATGATATACATTGATAATAAATACATAATAAAATCCAATAAACCATGTTTTTGATATTGTATAGGTATAAAATTTTCAATTTATGTGAAGTATTTCACTTTTTTATGGACTAAACATGGTGTTTCATAATTATATGATCTAATATAGAATGTTTAATCATTTAGAAATCACACCTCGTAGATGTAATGGGAACCTCACTAATTCACATGATCCAAAGAGTAAGAAGGATGAAATCATTTATGTTCTTACAAAAATATTTCGATTATAAAACAGCTCCCAAACATTCTCATCATATGAGAATATAGTACAATGTGATAACAAGAAAAATAATGAATTATCGAAATATTATAGATTCATAGGGAAGAAAAATAACAAGAGTACAACTAAGAAAAATGAGGATAAAGGAATGAAGAAATCTTTTCCCACATGTGATTATTGGGGAGAGCTACTTAAATAAAAGGAATGGTATTTTTCTACTTGTTTAGAGTGAAGGGACACCATTATTGTGGTTACATGGGTAAGAAAAAGGTTTCCATTAATAAATGCTTCTATTGAAAAGAGACAGGGTACTACACAAATAAATACGACAATCATCAAATTAATATAAAACAAAATAATAAAAATTGATCGTGGTTAACCTTATGATCAAACCATAGAAAAAGTGGAATAATTATAGTATTTTTTTTATGCAAGAATTACGTTATGTTATTTTAGTTATATGAATCATGAGATATTTAAATAATATACTGTAGTACTTATTCTATACATATTTAGAAGCATTTATGTTTTCATTATGGTTTAAATTTGATAAAGGTATAAATATATTTGGAATGTGACATTAAATGATACATTATATTGTTTGTGAAATCTAATTCTATGTTTATTTTTTGAAATTTGGTGAGCTTCCTTCTATATTTTTGTTCTTTGAACATTCATATTTATTATAAGTATTAAAATTAAAAACTTATAATAAGGACCACACCAAAATATATTAGATAATATTGAATTAAATGAATAATTCACATTGTGGATCTTTTCAGGTTTATAGTTTTAGAGAGTTAGACCATAACTATTATATTTCATCTCAAAAATTAAAATGTGTACTCTTCTACTCAGTTCCCATTTTCCACAAAATAAATACATTTTAAAAACAATAGTCATTTCTAGTTCCATGTTTGAGACAACATGACTTTTACATGGACTATCCTTGACCCTAATCCACTTTATGTCCTGTGAAAAACATTTCAAAAACATGGAATGAGCACTAAAATCTCAGAAAGGGATACACAATGATAGAAAACTGTTATTTTTTCAAAACAAAAACTAACCCATGAATACCTTATCATAAGTAATTATTTTTAACATTATGAAGTACTAAATACTATTCTCTGAATAAAAGAACATTTATTACCATTTTATAACCAAAATATTACCATAAAACCCTTTAAAAGAATATATAACATATAAAGGTAAATCGGGACATGAACATACTTAAATATAATAACCATACGATCTACATCCACACATATCACTAAATTGTATAGCCATATGGCCAACATACCTACCCAATTAATTGGAGACTATAATGTAACCACCCATCCTGGATTATCACGGAACCACCCATCATTTGGTTTATCACGTAACCACCCGTAAAATGTCCAAGAACCATTAAAAATCATAACACATACAACAAATATACATGAAGGATAACAATTCCACATTTCAATCACAATATATAATTTAAATACATTTTCATAAAAAAATCCATTATCAAAACCATTATCAATACTAAAATATGTAAAATAGTATAGGGTATTAAATTTCCTTAAAAACATTATGGCTTGTTAAGGAAGAAAAAGATCAAATAATACTTACAGTGGTTGAAAAGGTCATTGCCACCGCTTTTTTTAAAACAATCTATTTTTTTGTCATTTATTAAAATTCATCGTAAAAAAATATTCAACTTAAATGAAATGAAAATTAAATGGTGTTTATATACCTTATAAAATGAAGTCATGTATAAAACAAAATATGCCTCAATTAAAGAAGATTGAGGCCATGTCTCTTACCTTTTTTCTGACTTGACCCCTTCATTCTTTAATTTCTTAAATGAGAAAAATAAGTTAATTATTAATTTATTAATAATTTATTTCAATTTTATTATTCTTTTTATATCACTTATTACCTTTCTATAACACTTAGTTAATTATTTGAGTTCATATTGGGCATTTTTTCGATGTTTGGATCATTAGTTAAAAATGCATTTTTTATAATTATAAATTGTTCATGTGGTCAAAATTCCTTTATATCCAAAATTATATTCAAGATTTAGATATCATATATATCATATATATCCATTATATATATTTATTTATAATATTACATAACATTTGGAGACAAGAAATGAAATGCACCATTCATGGAGATGTTAAGCTGTATGTACGCATCAACATAACGTTCTTTTATATTTCATATTTTAATGGAATGAAAACCTAGTTCTAAAAATGTATATTAAAATTCCATTATAATATCACATATAATTTCATTAACACCATCCTTTATATGTTACACATAAGAAATTTATGAGTCATATCACTTTGAGGTGGCGGTAGTCCGCACTTCTTCAAATGAAATTATCGTGTTTACCCATTATGGAAAGCATAAAGGTATGTTATAAATAAAAAATAATAATGAGTAAAGAAAACATAAACAAAATATATATCATATATAAATATTGTTCCATCATAATGGCCACCATGAGAGGTGGTTAGAGATATTTGAATAATCATCATTCCGTGAGGTAGTAATTCCCCCTCCATAGAAACTGTATGTTCGTATCCATTAGATGGAGGTGTGTGTAAGTGTAGACCGACTAATTGACATAAAAACAACTTAGTGTATTTTTAATATAGTAGTTTTTATAAAACAAATTAATAAAAAGAGTTTAGGGTGTGGGAGAAGTAAAATGAAGGAAATTAACTTGAAAGAAGGTGTTACCTTTAAATAGGGTATCTTTCTTTGGATTGAACCAAAAGATGTACTTGAACTGCCTTATGACTATGTTAAGGATCCTAGGATGATGAGATGGATGTGTGGAGATTATTTAGGTAGATTTTGGACTACCCAATGGGCTTGATAGGTGTTAGGAATGGGTTATAAGTTGTTTCCATTTAAAAGGGAGAGGAGGGGATATTTATGAATGTTTGAAACAATTATTTTATTATAAACTTATCTTTAGTTTCAGAATTTCCAAAAATAATTACAGTCAAATATTATATGACTAATGTTTGAAAAAAAATCATCCAGTAATAATTGGACAGGTTTTGTATATTTTTTTAGTATTTATAATCTTATTTATTTTAAACATTCATTAAAGAGGTAAACCCAACATCATTATTATGTCATAATTAATTTTATTTATGGGATGTATAAAAATTATAAAAAACTACCATGATGTAGGAAATATTTTTAGCCATAATATTAATATTTATATTGGAAGAGATAAATTATATTACCCCTTGAACAAATTGATTTACTAAAAGAATTTTGTTTATGTAATTTTTACTTTAATTAAGTTAATTAAAATAAAGTGCCATTATCACTCCCATGTGGCTCCATGGGGTCCCAAAATCAACCCAAATATTCCCATGGTGGGAAATGTATCAAAAAATAGGATCATAACTCATGTTAGGTTAATTTAATATTATTATAATATTTTTTGTTTACTCTTATTTACTAGATTTATCCTTTAATCATGGTAAATAAATTATTTACTGAAGTAAATATTCATAATCTCTAAAAATAAAAGTTACCTATTTAAAAAATTTGAACCTCCAGATTCCAAATAAAAAATCAATTTTTCCAAATTCAAAATACAGAAGTGGAAGAAATTAATTTAAAATTAATTCCCACATTCAAAATAAAAGGCGTGTTTTTAAGAAATAATAACAATCAAAATATTGACACTTATTTATGTCAAATTTCAAAGTGAAATTACATTTAATGACCTACATTGGGTTAAATAGTAAAATCATAATATAATTACACTATAAAGAAAACTAAAATGATAATATATCCTTATAAAGAAATTAGATTGAAAGGCAATGTTGAATTAAAATATAGTATTTTTTCACTAATCATTAATATGAATTTTATGAGAAAAATACCAAAATTTCATCCAAATGAAATTTTGATGTCCCAATTCTAAAGACAAATTTTATTTTTTCAAATATAACATATAATAATGAACAAAAGTGGATTTAAAGAGGGTTCTCCAATAAAAGGAATTAAATCTACCATTTAAAGAATATTATATTATTTGTGCTTAAAATTGGATTCATTTACATTTTATGCCTCTAAATTTTGTTGGATAAATGTAAAAACATTTAAAAACTTGTAAAATCATATTATAGTTAGTTATATTCATTATTTACAATACAAAGTCTTCGTGTTAACTATAATTTAAAATATCAATTTTATATTATTTGTGTTAAAATTATGATTTCAAAGGAACCTGTTGTTGTGCATCGGTTAATCCATCGAACATAGAATCCTATTTATAGTAAAATAATTATTTAACTAAAAAATATTAATAAATATGAAAATGCCTTACTATTTACTTACATGGGATTTTACATACTTCCCCCATTTGGAAATTGCATCCCCACAATTTTTATTCACTTATCAAATTAGTGTGGGTGTTTATCCCTCATAGAATTTTCAATTTCCCATGTTGCCTCTTCAACCATAAGAGTTTTCCGCAATACCTTTAAATGATGAATTACCTTATTCTGAAACACATGCTCTCTTCAGTCAAGAATCTGAACTGGTTATTCCACATAAGAGAGATTCCCTTCCAACTGAACTGCATCTAGGCTCAAAACATTGTGTACTTGGGATAAACATTGAGGTAGAGTCACATTTTACACAATTGATCCAATATTATCTAGGATTTAATATGGTCCAATGAACCTCAGACACAAATTTCCATTCTTTCCAAAATGAATCACATATCTCTATGGTGAAATGTTGAGAAAGACATGATCTCCTACCTCACAAAATATCCTTCATTCAGTTATCTACAAAACTTTTCTACATGTTCTGAGATATTCTCATGTTCTTCTGAGTCAACTGAACTTTTTTTTCCATCTATTCTACAAATTATGGTCCCATAAACTTCAATTAATCTAATTCATCCCAAAAATCCAGAGTTTGAAACCGCTTCCCATATAATAGCTCCAATAGATCCATCATTATACTAGAATGAAAACTGTTATTATATGAAAATTCAACCAAAAAAATATTTTGGTCACAACATCCCAAGTAATCCATCGAGAAATCTTGTAACATATCCTCCAATGTCTAAATTTTTTGTTCTGACTGTCCATCTAATTGTGGATGAAAATTTGTACTAAAATTTAATTCAGTACCCAACGAAATTTGAGGGCTTTTCCATAAGTTATAAGTAAACCTAGGATCATGATCAGATACAATGGGAAGGGGAACTCCATGAAACCTAACTATATCTGTAACATACATCATAGAAATTTTATCTAGAGATAGAGTATCTCTAATAGGAAGGAAATGAGCAGATTTAGTCAATAGATCAATAATAACCTAGATTGAATTGTTACCTATAGATGTCTTTTGGAATCCCACAACAAAGTCAATGGATATATTTTCCCATTTCAACTCTGCCACTGGTAAAGACTGAAGCATTCCTTTCGGTAACTACTTCTCTAATTTAACCTACAAACAAGTGAAGAAAAATTATAGTAAAATAATCAATATCTCTTTTCCTTCCATCCCACTAGTAATACTCTTGCATAAATACCACCACTATTTTTATCCTGATTCAACTTTGTCATCACTGCAACAAACTATTAAGTTACAATTCCGACCATCTTAGGTTGCTGATTTGGAAGATTATTCTCCTCTATATTCCTTCCCAACATAGCTTCCCTATTTCCTCGGCAAGAAAATCATTCTGAACATAAAAATATCTTAGTTGAAGCAATATGGTAATATTTAAATACTATATCATTTTAATATGACCATAAATTAAATTACAGACATTATTTTAACAATACTCCAACTCCTAAAGTTGTCTTAACCGACCTCTAATACCAACTATAAGGAAACAACCTTAAAACATTACATAACATTGAATTAAATAAAAAATTCACAGTGAGGATATTTTCAAGTATAGTGTTTTAGAGATTTAGTCCATAACTATTATATTTCATCTCAAAAAATAAAACGTATACACTCCTACTCCATTTCCATTTTTTCATAAAATAAAAACTTTTTGAAAAAAAGAGTCATGTGTAGTTCCATTTTTTCATATAGCATGAATTTTCTTTGGTCCATCCTTGACCCTAATCCACTTTATGTCCAATGAAAGAGATTTCAAAAACATAAAATTAGCACAAAAAACTCAGTAAGGGATACACAAAGAAGGAAAATAGTTATTTTTTAAAACAAGTAAACCATGAATATTTTATCCTATGTAAAACTTTTCACCTATATGAAGTAGTAAATACACTTTACTGTATAAAAGATCATTTATTACCATTTTGTAACCGAAATATTACCATAAATCCCATATAAAGAACATATAACATATAAAGATAACTTGGGACATCAACCTATATAAATGTAATAACTATACGGTCCACTTCCACACATATCACTAAATGGAAAAGCGATATGGACAACTTCCATACTCAATGAATTGTAGGTAATATCATAACTACCCATCCTGTTTTATCGTGGCACCACCCATCATTATGTTAATCCTGAAACCACTAGTCAAATGTCCATGTACCATTATAAAATCATAACATATAAAACAAATAAAAAGGAACGATAACATTTTCACATTTCAATCACAATATATCATTGAAATATATTGATAAAAAACATCAATTATAAAGAAAATTAAATACCAAAATACATAAAATAGTATATGGTATTTATTTTCCTTTCAAAAACATTATGGCTTGTTAAGGAAGCCAATGATTAAATAATACTCACAAAGGCAGAAAAGGTCGTTACACCCGCTAACGTTAAAACATTTTTTTCATTTACTAAAATGCCTCATAGAAAAAGATTACCTACTAATGATATTAAAAGTAAAATGTGGTTATATACCATATAAAATAAAGTTGTGTGCAAAACAAAATATTCCTCAATGAAAGGATAGTGAGACGAAGTCCCTTACCTCATATCCGACTTGACCCCATCATTATTTAATTTCATGAATAAAAAACATATGATAATTTATAATATTTTAGGAACTTTTCTCAAGTGTATTATTCCAATTATATCAATTATTACCTTTATATAACAATTAGTTAATTATTTGAGTTCACATCAGACATTTTTGTTGATATTCGGAACTTGAGTTGAAAATGAATTTCTTATAATTTTAAATTGTTCATGTGGTTGAAATTTCATTATATCCCGAATGATATTCATGATTTAGATATAATATATATAATATATATCCTATATATATATATGTATTTATAATATTACATAACATTTGGAGATAAGAAATGAAATGCACCGTCCATGGAGACGGTAATTCGTACGTACGCATGAACGCTACATTCATTTCTATTTCATATTTTAATGGAATAATAACATTATTATACATAGTAATATTATAATTATAGAATAATATCAAATATAATTTCATTAACTCCATCCTTTATACATCCCACATATGGCATGAACGTGTCATATCACATTGAGGGGGCGGTAGTGTGCACCTCCTCAAATGAAATTATCGTGGTTACCCATTATGGAAACCATAAAGGTATGAAATAAATGAAAAATAATAATTCATAAAGAAAACATAAAAACAATATATATCATATAAAAATACATTTCCATCATAGTGGCCACTGTGAGAGGCGGTTGGAGATATTTTAACAATCATCATTTCCTAAGGTAGTAGTTCGCCGTCCATAGAAACAGTAAGTTTGTATTCATTAGATAGAGGTATGTGTATGTGTAGTTTGAATACATATCATAAAAACAACCTATTATATTCAGGATACTGGTGTTTGTATAAAAGAAATTAATAGAAAGGTATTATGGGATAAGATATGTAAAATAAAAGAAAATAACTTAAAATAAGATGTTATGTTTAAATCGGGTATCTCCCTTTGGTTTGAACCAAAAAGTTTACTTGAAGTAACTTCTACCTACGTTAAAGATTATATAAGGTGTAGAGGGATGTGGGGAGATTATTTAGGTAGAGTATGGATGATCCAAGGGGCTTGAGAGGTCTGAGGAATGGGTTAGAAGTGGTGTCCTTTTATAAGGGGGAGGAGGGGCTCTTTAGGAAAGTTTGAATGAATTATTTTATTATAAATTTATCTTTGGCTTCAGAAATTCCAGAAAACATTAACGTAAAAGATAATATGATTCATGTTTGAAATAAAATCATCCCATAATAATTGGACAGGTTTTGGATATTGTTTTAGTATTTATAATCTTATTTATTTAAAACATTCATTAATGTGGTAAACACTGCATCATTATAGTGTCATAAATAATTTTATTTATTTGATGTCTAAAAATTAAAAAAAATACCATGATGTGGGAAATAGTTTTATAATTAAAATTCATATTTATACTCAAAGAGTTAACTTATATAATCCATTGTAAAAATGATTTCCTAAAAGCTATTTGTTTGTGTCATTTTTTCCTTTAATTTAAGTTAATTAAACTAAAGTGTCATTATCAATCACAAGGGTCTCCATGGGGTCCCAAAATCTACCCAAGGATGCCCATGATCGGAAATGTATCAAAAATAGGATTTGGACACATGTTAGGGTAAGGTATTATTATTATAATATTATTTTTTTACCCTTATTTACTAGATTTACCCTTTAACCATGTTAAATAAAATATTTACTGAAGTAAATATTCATAATGTCTAAAAATAAAAGATACCTTTTTAAAATATTTGGACCTCCTAATTCCGAATAAGGAATCCATTTTTCTAAATTCAAAATACAGAAGTGGAAGAAATTAATTTAAAATTAATTCCCACTGTCAAAACAAAATGACTGTTTTTAAGAAATAAAAAATATCAAAAGATTGACACTTATTTATGTCCAACTTCAAAGTGAAATTACTTCCAACGACCTTCATTGGATTAAATAGTAAAAACATAATATAATAAAACTTTAAAAAAAATTTAAAAAAATCGCTAATTATAAATATATTAGATTAAAAGGCTGTTTTAAATTAAAATATAGTATTTTTCACTATTCATTAAAAATGAATTTTATTAGAAAAATAATAAAATTCTATTCTAAGTAATATTTGAAGTACGGATTATAAATAAAATATTTTGTCAAATAGAACACATAAAAGTGACAAAAACTAGATTCAAGGAGGGTTCTCCATTAATATTTAGTAAACCGACCTTTTAAGGAATATTAGAGTATTTATGCTTAAAATTGGATTCATTCACATTTTAAGCCTATAATTTTTATTGGATAAATATAAAAAAAATTAACAAACTTGTATAATCATATTTTAGTAAGTTGTATTCATTACTTCCAATACAGCGACTAGCCGTTAACTATAATTTAAAATAATAATATTATATTATTAGTGTGCAATGTAAGATTTCAAAGAAACCCGTTGTTGCGTATCAGGTAAGCCGTCGAACACAACGACCCCTTTAATGTAAAATTAATATTTAATTAACAAATATTAATAAAAATGAAAATTTCTTATTCATTATTTACATGGGATGTTACATGTAGGTAATAAATTAAGATGGACATCAGATGTTTTTTATATTGATAAAAAGTGTTATCCTTATTGGTTTTATTAATAATTAAAAAGATGAAGGTATTAATTATGGATATTTTGATATAATTACATCAGGAATGAAATAATTCCTCATGAATATCCATTAACTAGAGTAAGAGATGTAGTGGACATTAAAAAAATCACAACCAAAGGATTAGATTATGCTTATGGAATAGAAATAAATCAATGAATTTTATATTCTCAACTGCTTAAATAGATAGTAAAATAATGCCTCAAATATAGGAAATTGATTTTGAAACAAAAACATTATCCATTTAATTTTCTTTTTGGGAAATCAATATTCTTTTAACTGATCATAGATTTAAAATTTTTTGATGGTTAACATTATAATGACCATGTTTTCTATAACTCTCCATCTGAACATGATAGTTAAATTTTTCATCCAAGTCCATATTTTTACTTTGTACAAATGCTACACTTTTTAATGTCTAATTTTGTGGTGACCTTTTCAATTCACATTCAATATCATTAATAGAATGTTTTATTAAACCTATTTAGGATGTGAGTTTCCATTAAGGAATTTTCATATATCCAACTCTAATTTTTAACATTCAATTTCAAATTACGTCGATAAGATTAACTGATATAGGGGATAATGGTACACCCTATCATATAATATTATATATTTTCTAAAATTTAACTTCTTCAATAGCCTACTTTACAAAAACCACGGAGGTGAAAAAATTATCAAATAATATTATTTAATTGTGATAGTTGTCACCGATCCATAGGAATAAAGGAAATTGATGATATTAATTAGATTATGAAAATATAGTTTACACATGGTCAAAAAATTAATACATTGATTTTTAATTATTTATAAAGAATAAAACCAAATGAAAATAAAGGTTATGCTTTTTTATAAGAGAATTATTTTTATTCCCACTAAAACATTTTAACAAAATAAATTTAATTAATAATACTTCTTGCAATATACTACTATAATTTATCAAATATATATTCATTCAAATGATTTTACTTTCATATAATTGTTTTTATAGGCATAATATAAGAACAAATTCAATTTTATTCTTAAAAAGTTTTATTTTTCTAAATGTAGTTATTCATTTTTTAATGGAGAACTTATTTTCAAAATAAATTTCAAAAATTTTATAATTTTTTTTAAAAAAATAACTTCATTTTTAAATATTTAATTTCAACGTTATTTTAGGGTCAATTTTATCATTTTTTTGGAAATATTTATTTACCTATTAATAATGAAAAATACCAATTTTATAAAACTAAAAATTTCATTATATTAAAACTAAAATTATGGATCTAATTTGATCTAAAAGTAAATCAAATAATATTTAGTTATAAAAAATTTATTTATATCATTTTAATAATTATTATATGTTATTTTTATGAAAGTACATTTTTGTGCATAAAAATACATTTTTCAGTTATAAAATTTTCATTGTGTTTTGTGGGGTTTATTTTAAATTAAATAATTAATTTTAAGTTTTATTAATATTTAAAAATGGATACAATATTTAGATTTAGAATTTACAAATTTATTAAATATTTCCCTTAATATTTTTTCTAATACAAATAGTAACCTTAGTACAAATATTTAGCACAATAAATGGTAAGTTGGGTAATTTTGGTAAAAACATTCTGATAAGGATTATAAAATTAACATAAAACATTACAAACTAGTATTAAGTGATTTATACTATACCCTTGTCAACCAAGGTCTGAATATGAGTTATTTAATGGACAAATTTCAATAAAAAATACTTTGATGTTATTTAAATTAAATAAAATCACAAAATGTAATTTTATTTGTCTTAAATATCTTTTATATGTCCACATCTAGAAAAAGGTTGGTTAATAACAAATAATTATCCATTTTAAACTAATTAAAAATATTTTCATGATATAAATTTATTTTTGGCTTTTAGAGACCATTTGTATGGGGTTAGGGTATTTATAATATTTTATTTAAACAAAATACAATGTAGTCGCACTCATATTTCAATAACTATATTATTTTTAAAATGTTATAATTCTAAATATAAAATTAAATATTGAAATTAAATTGAAATATAAAATATATTTCTACAACAAGGTATTTTATTTTTATTTATTTTTTGTGATGAAATAATTACCTTAAATAATAATACAATTATGCTGTATTAATTATTTTATGAATGAAATAATAAAATAATGAATATTTAAAATATTAAATGGAATATAATTTGAAATAAATTTATGTTCTACCTGAATTTTATGGATTATTATGAAATTTTAGTGGTTTTTTAAATATATTTTTTGAAGATATTTGGATTCATTTTTTTATAAGCATAATGTAATGAATAATGTCAAAATTAAAAATAATGATATTTGATCAATGTAATATTTAATTATATTATTTAAAGATAATAAATAAAATTTAAAAAATAATAATTTATAATTATTAGGTATAATTTTTTTAATTATTACATTATGGTCAAATTGAAATTTGATGAGCAAAAATTATCACCTTGTAATATTAAATAAATTATTACCACAATTAAAATTAAACTATTTTCACTAAAAGAAATAAAAATTATAAATTTAAAATCAAATTAAATCATGTAAAAAATTAATTTTTTGATGACATTATAACCTTATGTGATATTATAAAAAAATAATTTTCTATTTGGTTTTATTTGGAAATAAAATTATATTAATATTATTTATTATATTGAGGATTTCAAAGGGTGCCCCACACCTCAACTATAAAAGGGAACTCCTTCCTTTATTTCTTTTCATCACCTTGAGAATTCTAGCTTAGGAAAGAACTTCAAATTTATCTTACCAACCATATTATTTAAATTTGTTTTTTTATAGTCCTTCCAAAATACCATCTTTAGATCCCTTAAGAAGATTTCTAAGGGAAGCGTGATGAAGATGAGGTAATTGTGCTTATCAACTCATTCAATTTTATTTCTTCTTCTAATTACTTTTACTGTTTTTATTCACATGGCAGAATAATAAATAAAGTGTTATATATATTATCAAATTTTTTAATGATTAAGGTACAACCATATAAAATCTTTTATCTGTCCTATGAAAAATGAAAACACAACTTGTGCATACGTACGACTTACAATATACATGTCTTGGTGTAATTTGATTTACCTCAGGAACATAATTGGATGGTAATTATGGTGGAAATTATATATATTTATATATTATAATTAAAAAATGATATTGATTATGAAAAAAATTAATATACCATCCTGTCCTTACCCTTTCACCATTAATGGAATGATACTATTTCTTGTGCGTACGTATGACCTACCATCTCTATGATATGATGTGATTTATTTTACATATTCACCATTCAATAATGATTATATATATTTGTAATGAATAAATATGATATCAATTAAATTATTATAATTATGTAAATGATGTAACTATATCCAATGCACAAGCATTGAGACATACATGAAAAATAAATCATAGGATAATGAAGCAGTTAACACTCGAAACAACGGTAATAATGAAATATTATTAATAAAATGGTAAAACATTATATAAGTGGAATATATATGATATAATAAATATAAATAGGGTACTATTATGAATTATTAACATGATTTAAATAATTATAATTTTTTTAAATTCTTGTTAAAATAAATGGAAGTGTATGGTAGGGGACTTCGTCAGAATTTCCATTTCAATGAGACTTACATGGTAGTGTGCACCTAATCATTTTTAGGTGGTGTATCTACTACCCAATTGTGATAATTTTCAATTTAAAATTACATTTCAATTTAATATCCATATTATTTGTTTTTTGGATTTTATTATTTCCTAACCAATATACCATATTGACATATGGTGTTTTTGTTGAATGTTATTCGATTAACTGGGGAAATATTTTTAATTCCATATATTTTACCCAATATGGATATTCGTTGATGATGAATGTTGATTGATGGATTAGATTGACAATTTTGATATATTAATAGTGCTTTGGACATACAGTAATGGGTGGGGACTACAATTATACATACCATCGATGAATCAACATGTCTCATGAAACTAAATAGTTAGCCTAATGAAACATGTTTCTACCTATTATTTTAAATCCTCTAATGAATGGTATTGAAGGTAGTGGAATACTGTATCAAATACATGAAGTCTGATATTTAATAATTTCTTTCATTCACTATTATTTTTTAATATCCATTAGATTTTCTCTCAGATAAAATCTATGGTTTCATTTTCATTCTCAGTTTATTGATTGGTATGCATTTTTAATTATTTACCTTTCCATATTGACTATACTTAATGAAAATTATTCACTTATTATTTATTCATGATTCCATTTTATGTTACCCTTACTGTGAATTGGAACACACCCATTTATTATGTTTATTTTACCTTGGGTTTCAACGAATTTTATTATGGTTGATATGGAGGGTTACGCTGTGGGGAATAATTGTGTTCTCAAATAAAATATTTTTCATATTTTATTTCCAAAATGTTATTAAAATTTCAAAATTTATCTCATTTACCATGAATATGAAACCAATATGTCCTTTAGTTTGACGTTTATTTTATCTTATATCAATTTAATATATTAGGGCACAGGCTATGATCTACTGTAGTATTGGTCTATACAAATTATCACTATGATAAGTGAAAAATATAAAATTAAGGTAAAAACTATTATGATAAGGATGAAAAAATTACCATAACACTTTCTTTAATCATATTTGATGAGTCTAGTTTTTTCATTCCCGTATATATTTCAAAAGTATTGAAACTTGGAGGCATATTTCATTGATTTGAACATTAATAACAATAGAGTTAATGTCAAAGCCATACATTTTAATTTCTTTCATTTAATATATATAATATTTTTTTGATAGGGATTAATTTTTTTTTCATTTTAATTATCTCTAACACCCCATAGTTAAAAATAATTGAAATGAATGAAACATTGTTTTTAGTAGTTAGTTATTACTATCATTTAAAACTAAATTTCTGTTTCTATTATTTAAATTTTGAAAAACAGACATACACGGTTGCGATCAGTAAGTTATTTAGTGTCTGATTAGACCATCTTAATTTTTAGTGAATAATAACATGCCTTTATGAATTGTAATGTTAACCTTACGAATACTAACATACCATTATGAATAGTAACATCACGTAAGATAGTGTATATATATAGGATTTAATTAATGTTATGATATACCCATATCTTAGATTAAGTAAATAAATGTTTCAAAATTTAAATTTTTGGAAGAAAATATCATTTTATTTAAAAATTAAATGAATTGTTTTTATAATATTATTTGCAAAAAATAGATTTCATTTTTGAATTCTACATGTCAAAAAATCGTTCTGGTTAATTTTTTTGATTTATCTCAAATACATGAATTTTTTATGAATAGTGAAATACAGTAAAATACCATATATATATATTTATTATTAATAGTTAAATAGACTATTTTTGACATCACGGTTGATTTAAGAACACTTCGTTCTAACTCATATTCTACCATTACTATTTTTTCACAAGAATTAATACTGTTCATAGTCTTGAGAAAAATATTAAATAATTATTAAAATAAGGGAAAACTCCTCCTCGCCTCCATTATAAATACAACCCATTTCTCCCTCTTCCTCCCACACTTCTCAATACATGAGACTTACCTAAATTATGCCAAATACTCCACGCAAGCTCCATCCCCACAACCAGGACCTACTGGTCTCAATAAAAGGAAAAACCCAGGGGTCATAAGAAGGATATCAATGAGAAGAGATCAAGAGGTAAACATCCTCTTTTGTTTTCATTCATTTCTTTTCATTTTATTTTCTAATATTAATATTTCCTAACATTAACTAATCCAAGATGAATGAATGATCCATTATCTTACATAATATTTATTTAATCATGTTTATATAATATTCTCCATTACACTTCTTCTCCTCTCCCACTTATTCTAGAAATTAAAACATCGTTTGTGATGTGTCAATTTACCAACATTATGAATGATGTGATTTCATTTTCGATTACTTTCTTCGTGACTGGTCATGAAACCCTTTTTATGGTTGAACCAGATTATAATTTAGGTATTATATTCTATAAGTTTCTTGAATCAATTTGTACACAAGTTATTGATTTATAAAAAAAATGATTTCATTATGATCGAAGAATCGCCCAAATGACCTAAATCAATATCAATAATGTTTTAACTTATGAATCATCCTCATGTATGAATTCAAAATGATAAATGGTATAATTTATTTTTATGTAAATATTTAAATAAAATCCCATTCTAATTCTATGTTTTCACTTTCAATCTATATAAATATCCACATTGAACTGATCATGGAATCCATATGAAGAACGCACCGGAAAACAACAGAATTAACAAAATATGATTAATGAATGTGTGTAATGATGATATAAAATGATCATTAAAGGTGATATAAAAATTAATAAGTTTATTTAAAATATTAATAAAACTATTTTAACCTTCATACATGCGGTTTAATGATGTTTGAGGGATGTTGAACTGTAGGTAAGTGATCCTCTCTTTCTAACATTTATTGAAGAATCTCTACAATGTTGCGCCGTTTTATTTTTTAATTCCTAAGGATGGTGTATATTTTTTCACCTCCTACATACTAACCTTATGATATATTAATTATTATAGAACCCATTATATCTCATTAATAAATCCCTTATACACCCAATACCATTCCACAATTTTGTAGGTTAATTCTTACACAAATTTCCATTCTTTTGGTTAACCTTCAACTTCAATGGGTTTTTATCATGATAAAAGAATTTGTGAAATGTAAATTGGTTAAATTATGTTTTATTATGTTTATTTATAGTATATGGTCACATTAACTACATTTAATCAATTCTCTCTTAAATTTTTTGGTATTGGTAAAGGTCTTTCCTCTTAACATCCATTTAGATGTTTCCTTTATGTAATCCAAAGAGATTGTTCTTTTTTAGGTCATGAGTGTTCTATTTTGATTTCATGATGTTTTTATAAAATAGTGTCTCCATTATATGTTTTATAATTATTTTTTAATAATATGCTTTCATTATTTTATGTGTGTAGTGTTTATTTTCTACGAGTTATTTTACAAGAAAGTGGATTTTGAAATTTGAATATTTTTTTCTCAAGGGTGTAAATTAGTTATGAAGTGTTTTATTCAATATATTTTCCATGGACATTATTTATGTTCTGTTAAGATCATTATTGATCATTATATAATGGTTTATTCACATTATAGATCATTATATTTTTGGTTGAGCACATTATAGCTCTATATATGACAGGTTAGCCCCATTATAGCTCTCCAATGCACTGGGTACCCTGGAGATGGAATTTTACCAAAATGTTATTCCATGTGTAAGGGTTAATGTAAGAGCAGTATAGTAAATAATTCCCAAGGAAACTACATGATGTTACCTTTTATGTTAATGAGTTTTTATGAAATGGGTTTTATTTGGTTTTAGGTAATTAAAAGGCTAAAGAATAATATCCTGATATCCTTTACGATGTTTTTTTTCCTCATCCCATGTTTTTAAATGTTTTTCACAGGTTAAAAGGATGTGTAAGAGAAATAAGGAATACAATTAAAATGTCATGATGATTTATAAACAATATTATATTTTATTTTAAAAGTTTTATATTTTGAAAAAATAGATATTGTTTAAATAGAATCCCCGTGTATTATTATGAGATGTTATATATGTTTTATGTCTTAATTACCTAAAACCCTAAACATGAAAATATCCTCAATGTGTAATATTGTATGTTCTTGAATGGTATTAATGATTATGTTATTTTTTAATTGAGGGTACTTATATTATAAATTTATAATAAAAATATTTTTTTCATTATAGTTTATTTCTAATTTTTATTGATGTAATATTTACCAAAAATTCTTACACAACACTAACACAATGTTTGTATGAGTAGTATAAAATCAAGTAAATGATATTAAAACCACTAAATGTAACATTTTTTGGTATGTTAATTTTTCTCATGAAATGTATTGGTAAATATATAGTATTAAGAATTTTGGAATAGATTAAATTGTTATAATATTTCTTCCATTTAGATGTAAATGACAAATTAAATGAATAGTTTCAGAAATGACATTAATGATATATTATAATAAATAGTACCATGATAATTTATTTAAAATTAATAAAAATATTATATTCATACAAATATTTGGGATGTGGTTTAAAATGTTATCCATTGTCATTTTTTGGACCAATAATCCTTTCATGTTAACTATCTTGACTAATAATGTGTATAGACATTGTTATCACATTAATCATAAAACACTATCAAACAGGTTAAAAATGATAAGGGTGAAAACATTACACAAAATTGAACAAGAAAATTGGATGAATTTATATGGAATAATATAAATATTATATTTGAATAATATAAATTTAAATCAATTTTACTTATATAATAAACTTATATATATTTTATACTTTAATAAATTTCATGAATGGCCCTCCCATCTCTTATAAATTGGCATCCTCTCCCCTATTTTATTAAAACTTATAAATACATTTAAATATGAATGTTTTCATCAAAAATCCCATACTAAAATATATCACCCAATTATATAGTTATTATATTATGAATAATGTTAAACTTAGAGGTCTTAAGGTGTAAATGTAAACGATTTTCCAAGGAAGTGATATAGATTTCAATAGAGTGTTTTAGTTTTATTTCTTCTCAACATACATAAAATTTTATTCCACCCTAGTGATAATATATATATATGTCATATAATAATATGTATTTATTATAATGTAACAACCAAAATATATAATTATTTTTCAATGTGAAACCATTGTTTGTGTGTACATTAAACTATCACCTTGCGAACCTATGTAACTCGTTTTCCATCACCACCTATCAGGAATATTTAGGATGTTTGATTTAATGTATATATACTATTATTAGGAAATTATTATTATTCTATAAAATTAATATATAATATTTTTTAACTCTTCCATTCACTGAAAATGATAATTTTATTCATGGGTATGTGTGGATTACCACCTCTATATCACAATGTGATTCATTTTTCATTACTCCATCAACTGTCTAGTATATATATAAGGGTTTTTAAAGAAATAATATGATATTTATGAAATAATGGTCATTTTAAAAAGATAACATAACACATCCCTATTTTTATAATGATCATTGAAAAAAGTAAATGTTAATCATGTGTATGTATAGCCTTCTATCTCTACGATTGAAAAAAAATACATTTTTCATAACCATAATTCATAGCATGTTTTAAATGTGTACTTTTTATATAAAAATGATAATTGAATCTTTATTATTATTCTAGACATTGTGTAATTATGATCTCTATGACCAAACTAGACCTTCTAAAGTCATTTTGGACATACGAACCAAGTATCATCAAAGCGCACGATGTGAAGTTAATTGACTATGTAATTGTCTATACCATGTAATAAAATAAAATAAAATGATTAATAATATTTAAAAAGGTTTTTATAAATATAATAAATTAACATTATTTTATTAATCTGGAAAATATTGAACTTACATGATGAGTCAGACTCACGAAAAGGAACATGTTACTTTAAAAAAAATTAATTTCTTTTAATGATTTAATTTTAAATATTATTCATCGAAGTCCATATAATTTAAAATATAATTTTTCTATAGTCATAAATTAATTATAATGAAAATTATATATCCCTTTAATCTTTTATTCTATTTCTTCTAAAAGAACCGTCCTTCCCTTTATTATGATTTTTTTAGTTTTGAGAATGGGGTTTCAATTAAAAGAAAAATAATTATATCTGAAGGAGATTACATATGGGTTAAACCGATATTATTATGAGTTTTATGATCAAAATTAATGATTCTATTTATTTAATATAAGTTATGGTCATTGTATACTTTTTTATTAGAAAGTGTGATCTTGATATAGTTAATGATAACATGTGGCCATGATATTGATGCAAAATTCTTTGGGTAATTATTTTATTTTACACAGAATTATTATAACACCCTCAGATTATGATGAAATGTATATTTTAAATAAATTTAATATTTTTGATATTTTTTCTACAAGAAAAATTTATTTTGTCTTGAATTATATGCAACCCTATGTTTATAAAATTTTTTGAGATATTATTAACCTGTTATTATTTAATGAGAATGTAATCACCAAGATGTTGGAATAAAAGGAATGAATTGGAATATATAAATTATTACAATATATTGTTCAAACATTTATATATAATAAATTATTTTGGGACAAATAAATTTGAAATAATTATAATAATAATTTGATAATTACTGATTTTTTTGAAAAACAAATGCACACAAACACATTTAACCTTAATAAATTAAAAAAATAAATTTTGGTGAATTATTTTGATTAAATTTCTACATTATATATTCAATAAAAATATTATCATTATTATTATGTTTTCCCTATAAAATATGTCAAAATAAATCCAATTTTACACATAACATTGGTTTTTTTCTTAAAAAACGTTTTCTCAGCTTATGCACAATTATTTCAAAATTAATTTTTTCTAATTTATGAAAATGTATGTGAAAAAATAAAATTAGTTTTTTAAAACAACAAGTCAAAATAATCTTATGGATAATTCTTTAAAAATTTATATGATAAATTTGTTCATAATAGGTAAAACTATTAGTTTTTATTAATAATTTTAATTTATTTTATCAAATTTAAAAATATAAATATTTCATTAGATGGTTTTAATGGATTAATTTTTAAATTATATATATTATAATACAATTTAGTTAATTGTTATCAAATTTCATATTGAATTGAGATATAATTCTTTTAAAACATTTGAAAATATTCTCTTTGGAAAACTTCTTTCTCGTTAGGTCTATGAGTTAATTTTTAAAATATTTTATTCCAATTCTATGAATGGAATTTGAAAAAAAGTATTCATTTTTTTAAAATAAAAAATTTTATTATATGATAATATAAAAAATTTTACCATAATTAATAGTAAAATCAGTAAACCATATTAACCTTGATTAAGGTAAAAATTGATTTAACGGGGGTTAAACTAAAATGATAAGGGTTAATAATGACAAAAAAACATTTCCAAACCCCATTTTTGTACATATTTAGATACTATACCTTCTACATTGTATAATTGACTATTTTTTAGTCTTTTATAATGTTAAAAACATGGGTTAATCATTTTTTCAAAATGAATAATAGTATAGCTCAACTAACTTATAAAATTACACCTCACTTACTATCATCTTCGCACTTCCAAGAACATATTTTTCATCCAAAACCTACCAAAACACATTACATTGTTGCATAATATAATTAAAGAATCGTTATTTTTTCAAGAATCCAACCTAGGATGGGTTTTTTGTGAAAACCAAAAGAAGTTGTTTGAAGAAGAGGTAATGTCCCTACCACACATTTTATTTTATTTCATCCTCAACCTCCTTAAAATCTGATCAAACCATAATTATTTAAAACCCAATTTTCTTCCATATAATTTTATTTTATTATGTTAATGGAATTAACTATGACCAACTCCACATCTATCAAATTGGATATTAAATAATCAATATTGTATAAGACGGATTGTCACCTAGCATACCAATGTTATTCATTTTCCAACAATAAAAATCAAGGAAAGATATAAATTCAGTATTAAATATGTATTTATGATATTTTATGTGTATTGTATCCATGAACGGTGTATTTAATTGTAAGTATATAAAATTTATAGATTAATTTAACACAAATATACTAAATATATAAGATATTTATTTCATAATAGCATTATACTAATTATGAAAGCATTATTAATGTAAGAGTACTGTGAATTACAAATCAGGACCTACAAAAACACAGTAGTCATAATTTGAAACATGATTTTAACAAGGAATTGTTAATAAAAAGGAAATAAAAGGTCATAATTAAATCATATATGATGTAATATATATAATTATGGTTATTCAATATATTTATAATAAAAATAAATTTATTATTTTTGAAGCTCTAATTTATACGAAGGATTTAGAGACTTATGCTAAGGTATTTATGTCACATGTTTTACTTCTGTGACACACAATCCATATTCAAAACCTCTTTCATTTGTGTGATGTATATTCAATCAGTGAATGTATTTTATAAAAATTCAACTCAAAAATTTGGGGATTTAGATATTAATTTTAGGATCTATATTTTATGGGGCTTATGATTTGAATTCACCATGTGGTAAGGGTTTTCTGTTACAATCTCATTGTTTATTTTAATTTCTCATGATTATTTTTTCCATGATGGTATAATATTATATATACCTCATGAAAATGTAGTAGTAAATTTTGTACAATTAATTTCTATATATTTCATTTTATTCCTTAATTTTAATATATTTATGTGATAAAGATTTAAAAATAATGTTATTAATAAAACCCATCATTATTTATCTCTTCAGTCGAAAACATTTTTTCTCCCAAAAACATGTTTTCAGAAAATATTTTCTAATTTTTTTTCAACATTCTCCATAATATTTATTGATGAAATATTAACCCAGGTTATTCATTTTATAAAATTAGTTAATCTGAATTTCCATGTAGTTTTCAAAGAAAGAATTCATGTATGCATTTTACTGAAAATGTACAAGGAATACTTGTATTATGGTGTAAAACATGAATGATATTTTATAACATCATAACAAAATCATTTTTTAATATTCTTTTATATGATTCAGTTTTAATATTCAAATAAAATTATTTCAAAAAAGTTTTATGAATTTTTAGTTTTCCAAATACGTTTCCCAAAATGGAATGGATATTTTCCTCTAGGATTAGTTTTAATGATTTTAAAACTTCCTTTATAAAAATCCAATGTTATTTTTAATGTAAGTGATTATGAAAAAGGTTTTTTGTTTTTTAAAATGTTTTTTTCAATATGGAATAGATATTTCCCATAATAAATATTCTATGATAACTTTCAAAATCATTTTCTGTCTATGATTACTTCCTTTGATGTTACTTATGTTTTACTAGTTTTGTAGGACCCCGAGACACCCTCAGAGGGGAGGGGGGAATCAGGGTGACAAAATTTTCTTTTAAAAACATGGATCTTGTTCCCACGCTGGTAGGAATTGGTTAAACATGTATGAAGAATATGATCAACAATGAAACATTTACATGCAAAGAGATGACAAAGAAATTTTTACTTGGTTCACCAATAAGGGATACGTCCAAGGATTATACGCGGACTATTTTCCGGTCGTACTAAATTACACTAATCTTCACTAGTTGTGGATTACAATGGTTCAGTAATAATCACTCTATCCCAGGCTCACTACCTTTACAATGGTTCAGGGATAGCTCACCGCTTCCCTCGGGTAACTCCCGTTGACTACCCCTAGCTCACTACCTTTAGTGAAGTCCCACTGAGTTTATAGACCTGAATGTCTCATCATCATTGCAAAAGAATTCATCGTCTGTTGAATGTAGATTCTCTTTTGAAGTCCAACTTTAACCCATATTCTAATCCCCCTTTGCACCGAAGGTATCAGGCAATCTTCCAGTTTTCATGCAGATTCAAAATGACTAGCGTACAACAACCTCACCTAGCGTGCTTCTCCAAGTCTGGTCCACAAGTTTCAAGAACGGAGCGCAAGTCACTTCCTCGGTACAAAATCGGCGTGCAGGTGACACCAATACACTTATTTGACACTGCCTCCTTCAACTCCAATCTTGCGTGGCTCTGCACCTTTAACTCCCAAACCTCCTTGGTCACGCAACCAACAACCGGCGTGCAACCTCTACATGCGCGACCCAACTACCACTTGTGCGACTCAACCAATTGCGATACAAGAGCTCTAAAAAATCTAAGTCTTGAATTTCGTCACAAATGAGGAGGGGTGGTCCTCTATTTATAGGAAAACTAGACCCTTGCGTGGTGACACACAAGTCTTCCCTCGGCGTGCAAGTTTCGGCGCGTAGCTCATCCGCCCTAGCCTCTGTCTCGCTGCTCACTTGTGTGACCACACAAATACTTGCACGAACCTCATTCCTTTGCCACATTTTGATGTTCTGATCATGAAAAGCAATAGGCGTGCAAGTTTCCAGACGACCTAGGCACCGGCGCGCAAGTCCCTTCTCGGCGTGCATGTCACTTGCTCGACCCAACCGATACTTGCGAGACACTTATCCATTTTCCATTATTCCTCGTTATGATCTTGAAAAACTATAGGCGCACCAGTTTCATCTCCTTCATGTAGACGACATGCATGTATCTTTTCCAAAAACACTTTTCTCTATTTGTTGTTTTTCAGGCCCAACAATTTGGAAAACACTGGGAAACAGAACCACCTTCAATATTTTTGTCCGCTTAAACAGTATGATCTATTTGCTGGTACACATTCTTGAACTTCCACTGAGGGTTGAAAACAACACAAACCATACTCCAATTCATGCATAGAAAACAATGGTTCCACCAATATCCCCCTTTTGGTTTGTTGGAAATCAGAAAATAAAATCAATAGATCCATATCCATGTGCAAACCAAAGACGCAAGAATCAACTCAGCCAACACTCTAAGTCTACATGAGCAATGCATGTTGTAGAAAACAAGAGAGTAAGCTTGAATCGGGTTCTAGTGTTTTGGAATTCTCAAAGACGCCCAAGAAGCATTACATGACAAATGTATTCCTTCTCATTCTTCTCATCACAAAAGCATTACTTTCCTGAAAATAATTGAATTTATTCCTTTCTCCCCCATTGACAATAAACCCAAAGACTAGTAATTTGTTCATTGTTCAGCTCAAGCCATACTCCCCCTGGATAGTATCTCCCCCATAAACCTGCATCACATCCATAAACAGATAAAAATAGTTATCATAAATGGGGAGAGGGGATTTTCGTAACCTCCTTATGCACTGGGAGGTGGCCAAACACCGAGGTTCAACCAATGTTTCTCAAACACTACTGCTGACAGTGGCTTGGACAGAATATCATCCACTTGCTCATCAGTTCTCACATGGTCCATTCTAATCACTCCTTGCTCAACTTTTTCTTTGATAAAGTGAAACCTGATTTAAATATGTTTTGTATGAGAATGCTGAATAGGATTCCTCGTAAGATCAATTTTTCTCTTTTTATCACAGTAAATAACCATTGGTTTCTTCACCTCATCACCAATGTCTGTTAGTTGTTCCTTCATCCATAGCAGTTTAGTGCATGCCTTTGTGGCAGAGATATATTCAGATTCAGCAGTACTAAGAGAAGTACATTATTGTTTCATTCTTAACCAACAAACACATGTATTCCCAAAATAGAATTCTCCAGCACTGGTGGACTTTCTTTCCACTACATCACCAGCCCCATCAGCATCAGAAAATGCTGATAATTCACTCTCTCTTCCTGCAGTAATGTATAAGCCACAATTGTGAGCACCTTGAATATACCTCATGATTATTTTTGCTGCTTCCATATGATCCTCTTTTGGATTACTCTGAAAACGGGCTGTAAGACATGTGGAAAAGAAAATATCTGGTCATGTCTCTGTCAGGTACAGTAAGCTTCCAGTGATCCTTATGTACATGGTGGGATCTACAGAGGTCTTATCCTCATGCATTCCAAGTTTATTTCCAACTACAATCGGAGTTGACATTGGTTTGGAGCCTTGCTTATTAAACATCTTCAACAGCTCTCTTGCATACTTTTCCTTAGAAATGAAAGTGTATTCTTTCTTTTGAATCACTTGCAGCCCCAAGAAATATGTGAGCTCCCCAATCATAGAAATTTTACATTCTGATTTCATGTGATTGGAAAATTCATCCAGTGATTTCTACCTGCTGCCACCAAATATGATATCATCAATATAGACTAGAACCATGAATTGATCTTTTGGAGAATTCTTCATATAGAGATTGTGATCTACTAATCCTCTTTTGAATTCCAGCTTCTTGAGATACAAATCCAGCAACGAGTACCATGCCCGTGGTGCCTGCTTCAAACCATATAGATATTTTGTCAGTTTGTAGACCTTTGTTTCAACAGTACCTAGAATAAAACCCACTGGTTGTTTAATGTAGACTTTTTCATCGAGTACACCATTCAAGAATGTTGTCTTGACAACCATTTGATACACTTTATACCCTATTTGGAGTGCCATGGCAAGGAAAAGCCTGATTGACTCCAGTCTAGCCACTGGAGCAAAGGTTTCATCAACATCAATGCCTTCAATCTGGGAGTATCCTTTACATACCAGTCGTGCCTTGTTTCTGATAACACTTCCGTGCTCATCAAACTTATTTTTGAGGATCCATTTGGTACCAATCACATTGTCACGTTTGAGTCTCTGGACAAGATCCCATGCCTAATTCTTGTCAATCTGGTCTAACTCTTCATTCATAGATTTTACCCACGATTCATCCTTTGTAGATTCTTTAAATGAGGATGGCTCCATGGCTGATGGAAATGCATATTCTACATTATTACTCATCCTCCTTATTTGTGTGGGTGCACTCTTGTCCCTGATTATGTTAGATGGACCAATATCAGCTCTTTGATTTCTCCTCTGAGGTTCAGTCACAATCTCTCGAGCCACAGTTTCTTCTTAGGATTCATCTTCTGAGTCAACATCATGTTGTGATCCTTGAGTGTTTTGTAAACCTTCCTCTATTTAAGTATTTGTATTTACTCCATGTTCACAATCATCATAATCTTCTATCTCTTCAGCATATGTATTATTGGAAGCATTTGGGGTTTTACCTTGAATGATCTTAACATCATTTATTTCCACAATCCTCTTCAAGCATTTATTGAAACACTTGTAGGCTTTGTTGTTTATTGTATATCCAAGAAAAATTCCTTCATCAGCATTGTCTCCAAAATTACCTTGATTTCATTATTTATGCTGGATGAAGCATTTGCTTCCAAAAAATGAAATTATTTCAACGAAGGATTCCTTCCATGACACAATTCGTATGGTGTCTCTGTTTATCCCATATAAAGCCCTATTTGATTCTAAATGTGCACTGTAGCATCAATAGCTTCCTTCTAGTAATGGTGAGAGATACCACTATCAATCAGCATAGTCCTAGCCATATTGTTGACCTGTCGATTCCGATGGTCAACAACTCCTTTTTGCTGTGGAGTTCTCACAGCAGCTACCTCATGTTGTTTTCCATGTTTGTTAGGTAACATTCAAAATCAATGGACGTGTATTACCCTCTATTATCAGATCGTAAGACTTTTATTATTGTCCGTCCGGTATCATTCTCGGCAATCCAGCAATAAGTTTTCATGAAATCAAGTACTTGTCACTTTCTATGAATCACCATTACACAAGCCATTCTACTAAAATCATCAACGAAAAGGTTGAAGTACCTTTCTCTATAGGTTCCAGCTACATTTATTAGGCCACATACATCTGTATGAATAAGATCAAGAAGATGTGATGCCCTTTTCTTCTTTGGCCGATAAAAACTACAGACCATCTTCCCACGAATACAAATATCACAAGACTTTTCCCGTTCACATTTCTGAATGGGGATATCCATGACTATATTCAGCTTAGATATCTTTTCCATGTATTGTTGGTTAATGTTACACAGCCTCCGATGCCACAAATTGTTTTATTCTTCAACGGACAAATGGCAGGAGTTCACTTTACTGTCAACCTGATATACGTTTCCATCTGTTCTACAGCCTTTCATAAGAGAGTTCCCTTTTTTCCCTTTATAGTGCAGCCTTTTAGATTGAAGGTTGCTATGATCCCTGAGTCATAGAGTAGACATACACTGAGGAGATTGTGGAGTAGACCGTCCGTATAACAAACTTCAGTCTTCTTCAGCTCTCCGTTGGCGAGAGCATTTTTTCCACTACCTTTAATCTTCAAAGCACCATCATTACCAAACCAAAATTTTCCATCAACCTTCATTTCAATGTTCTTCAAAATGTCAGCATGTCTCGTCATATGAGAAGAGCATCCACTATCAAGGATCTAGGTGCTTCTTCTCTTTGTATCTTTGAGGGCTACTTTTGTAAGATTGGATTTCTCGATCTTCTTCTTTTCTTTCCATGAGATATTGGATTGAGAATAGGATACTAATGGCCATTTAAAACTTTCTTCCACAGAATCTGATTCTTTATACCCATAATCGTCTTCCAGAGGGGAAACACTGTTTGTGTTAAAAACATCATCAGGAGGATGAAAACTTTCCTGTCATTGAGTGTTGTATGAATTTCTCAGGTCGTACCTCTGCCAGCAATACATAGATTTATAGCCAAAATTAGAAAAATTAAAACAGTAACCATATAAGCTATTTCTTCTATAAGATGGAGGATATGAAATCGGTCTCCTTTGTTGACATCCCAGATCTTCTCCATTCATGTAGCTCATTGCCTCTTCACAGTATGACATGGTATGGCCTAGATAACCGTAGAACTGACACTTCATGAGAGGAAATGTCTTTTTACATGAATTTCTCCTCATGCCTTCGTCCTTGGGAGAATAGTTTAACTTCCTGCCATTTTTGAATGTTTGAGGATAATTTTCAGTTCTTCTTTTATTTGGGATTGAGGGTATCTTTTTTAGCATTTCAGGTAATGTTTTAGCATGGTCAACTTTCACCTTGTCTTTCTTTTGGCTTTCTTTACTTCCAGCACTTGATGTCTCAGCTTCATATCCAATTCCACTCATTCCCATGAAAGCATGTCTTTGATCACTTATGATTTTTCCATCCCCATCTGATCCACACTTTGATCATGCTAGTAATTCGGCATCTAATAATCTTCGAAATGAGTTTTCTTCCTTCCTTCATTATTCGTTGATTGACAATCAATTTTAATTCTAAGTGTAACAACTTCTTCCTCAAGTCCCTCAATAGTCTTGGACTTCTCTTCTAGTATGGATGAAAGGTAATTTATGACCTTTCCTTGTTCTACAATTTTAAGCTCTAGTTCCACAACCTTATCTGTGCTTTCAAGGATTGAAGACTGAACTCTCACTAGTTCTTCTAGACATTCAATATCTGCTTGAAGCTCATCAACATATTCTGATGATTCTTCCACCATTTTCTTCCACTTAGTGCATCTCTTACATTTATTCTCATGCTTGGAAAAAGCATCCTTAATTTGAGTCTTTGAATCAACATTAGAATTAATATGATTATATTTTTATTTATTGATCATGGTTTCTGACTTTTCAACAATAGCCATCATTCAAGCATGCTTCCCCATTTTAAATTCAGGTTCTTCTTCTTCACAATATTCAGTATCCTCATCTTCCTCTTCATAGACAAAAGTATTCATCTGAATTTTCGTTCAATATTTGAAGTCTATCTTTTTGGAAAATCTTTTTCAAGGCTTCTAGATGTTCTAATCTTTACTATCTTCATCATTGATCATTCATAAACACTAAGAGGAAATGTGCCCAACTTTTCCACAATGAAAACATGCGAGAGGTAACTTCCATATAAATTTCACTTTTCCCTTATGGAACTTCATTGAAATGAGAGAAATAATTTCTTTTTCTTCATCATCTTCACCAATACTATCTTTTGAAATTTTCAGATTATCCATGGTCTTGAACGCTATTTCCTTGCTCAAATGATTCATAGCTTCTTCTGGTTTGACTCTCATTTCATATGCTGCCAAGCTGCTCAGTAGATCATCCAGAGAAAGTTTGGAAAGATGTATTTCCCAAAGGGCTAACACAATTGCATTGTACATGGGTGGAAGTATTATTAATATATTTTTTACTATATTAATGTCTTTGATTTCTTTGTTGAGACCCCAAATTTCTCCAACCACTTCAGTAATTCGATTGAAGAATGTGTTCGTATTCTTGTCTGGATGAATCTTCAAATCATCGAACCGACTGTGCAGGACTTGTAATTTTTCCTCCTTCACCTTGATATCTCCTTCATAAATATTTTTGAGTTTATCCCACTTGGGTTTTTCTAAGGTGAAACTCATTACCTTTAGATAGATCTGATCAGAATGGGCTGCAGTCAGTGCATTTTGTGCTTTAACATCTGCATCAATAATTTTACTGTCTGCATCAGTCATAGCTAGCCCTGTTGGATCAGTGACATGTATAGTTTGCACAGTTGAAAACAGAACATCCATTCCAATGGATCTTAGATGAGATCTCATTCTGTTCTTCCAAATCTGAAAATTACTTCCATCAAAGAGAGTTACTCCCATAGTATTGACGGTATTCTCCATGGTGATAAAGGAAAGATCAAAAACCAGTATCCTGGCTCTGATACCACTTGTAGGTCCCCGGGACACCCTGAGAGGGGTGGGGTGAATCAGGGTGATAACTATTTCTTTTAAAAAGTGGTCTTGTTCCCACTTTAGTAGGAACTAGTTAAACTTGTATGAAAAATATGATCAGTAATAAAACATTCACATGCAAAGAGATCACAGAGAAATTTTTATTAGTTCACCACTAAGGGATACAACCAAGGAGCATATATCGACAAGTTTTCGGTCGTACCAAATTCCAAAAATCCTCACTAGTTATGGATTACAATGGTTCGGGAATAGTCACTTTTTCTCAAGCTCACTACTGTTACAAAGATTCAGGGATAGCTTACTGCTTCCCTCAGGTCACTCCTGTTGACTCCCCCTACCTCAATGCCTTTGGTGACGTCCAACTCAGTTTATAAACATGAAGGTCTATTCATCATTGTAAAATAATGGATCCTGTGTTTAATATAGATTCTCTTTTGAATTCCAACTTTAACTAATATACTAATCCCCCTTTTCACCGATGGTATTGAGCAATTATCCAATTTTTGTGCAGATTCAAAAGTACCAGCGTACAACAACCTCACTTGGCATGCTTCTCCAAGACCAGGACTCAAGTTTCAAGAACGGCACGCAAGTCACTTTCGCAGTACAAAATCGTCGCACATGTGACACCAACACAATTGCATGACACTGCCTCTTCAACTCCAAACATGCGCGGATCTGCACCTTTAACTCCCAAACCGCCTTGGTCTTGCAACCAACAACCGGTGCGCAACCTCTACTTGTGCGACCCAAATACCACATGGGTGACTCAACCACTTGTGTGACGAGAGATTGAAAAAACTATAAGTCTTGACTTTAGATACAAATGAGGATGGGTGGTCTACTATTGATAGCCAAATTGGACCCCCTGCGTGGTGGCACACAAGTCTTCCCTCAACATGTAGGTTCCGGCGTGCAGCTCGCCTGCCCTAGCCTCTGCCACGCTACTCACTTGCATGACCACACCAATACTAGTGCGACCCTATTTACTTTGAAATATTTTGATGTTATGATCATAAAAAACAATAGGTGCTTAAGTTTCCAGACCTCCTTGGCACCGACATGCTAGTCCCTTCTCGGCGCGCAAGTCACTTGTGCGACCCAACGAATACTTGCGCGAAAATTATCCCATGGCCATTTTTCCTCATTCTGATATTGAAAAACTATAGGCTCAAAAGTTTCATCTCTATATTGTAAACGGCGCGCAAGTATCTTTGCCAAAAACACTTTTCTCCATTTGTCGTTTTTCAGGCCCAAAAATTTGCAAACAGTGGGAAGTGGTGCCACCTTCTATACTGTTGTCTTCTTGAACTCTATGATCTCCTTGTTGGTACACATTCTGAACTTCCACTGAGTATTGACAACAAACACAAAGCATACTCCAATTCATGTATAGAAGACCATGGTTCTAACAAGTTTAATGATACAAGGACACCATTATTATTATTTATCATGATGGTTTAGTTTTTTTATGATAAGATGTTAATGAAAGTAGTTTTCATTCCATGAGTCATACCATGATATTATTATTATTGAAACCCTCTATTTTCCACATGTTTTCCTTTGATGAAATGATGAAATATTTATGAAACATATTTCGTTTACACAGATTATGTTATGAAGAAATGTTTTTGAGAACTATTTATTTTTATTGGTTTAGATATGATGAATTTTTATGATCTTATAAAATATATATGTATGATTTTTATTAAGTGATGGTGGTTATTTTATATCCATGTATGGTGGTTAGGTTATAACCAAGAACAATGGTTACATTATAACCAAGATGGGTGGGACCTATATATCCCACCAATGAATGTGTTAAATGTTGTTATCTTATGAGAAAAATAGTTTTATACTTGGTGAAATATTTAAGGGATATTTCCACTATGAAAGTATTCATATTAAACCTTGAATAATATGGTTTTTTGGTGAGTGAGCCTATTCCACAATGATAGTTTTGGAAGTGATCCTATAATATGAAGAAAAGTATTTTATATGATTATGTGTATTGTAAAAATCTAGGTCTTATTAAAATGTTATATTCTAATGGATAATGTTTCCCATAATTATTCATGTATTATGGTCTTTAATTATTTATGCAATGGCTTAGTTTTATGATATATTATATTCATTTTATAGTGTTCTAATGTTATTCTCATGTTTGCATAACGTTATAGGCATAATATATTGATATATCCCTTGTTCACCCTTACTGTGAATATGACCTAACCCATTGTTTTGTTTCCCTTCCTTAGGTTATGATGAATGTTATTGTGTATGATATGTCTATTATGTGTGATAGTTTTGAAGAAAATAGTGGAACATTATGAAGCTCACTTATGGACTAGTTTTTTATGAGTCCTATTTTACAAAGACACTAGACCAAAAAGAATCTTGCATGAAATATTAAGGTAAATAATGAATATTCCAAAATTAAGATGTAAATTTTCTATTTTATAAGATTAAAAAATTATAGTTTTTATCAAAGCATGGTGATTTTTTCTTTTGCAGACTAGCATGAAAACAAATTAGTAAGATCCTAGTGAGTTTTATAAGGTTATGTCTAGGGATATGTATAATTATAACTTTGAGGATGACTCAATGTATAAGAAAAGGAATTGAAATTATGGTAAAGTATAGTGCGAGTGATTTCAAAGAAATTATATACCTATATAGATATAACATGTGGATATTAATCAAGTATAGAGGTACCTTGGCGTAATGACAATGAAAAGTGAACATAAATATTTTCTTGAGGGTTACATGTGGCACAAATATGGGCATTCATATACACCTAGTTTTACACTCCCTTAGTATATACATCAGATATTAATATACTCTTTATGAACCATTATAATAGATTTGAATATTTACCATGGGTGGTGTTGTTTAGGTCTATGTTTTCATTTATTTAAAAGATGTTTTTATTATTTACACATCATATAATTGAGTTTTATTGATCATATGATATTTCACCATATTTAATGTTTCTCAGGATTTCCTTTGTGGATTTATCCAATGTCAAGAACAACAAGGAATCATTTTAACACTAAATTTTATAGAACATTCAATGATTATGAGAAAGAAAATTGGAAGGTGACTATAGAAAAAGATACTATTATTATTTTTTATTAGTTACCATGGTATATGACTAACAACTTCAACTTCAATGATAATACAAATGAATCAAATAAAAGTAAAATGTATTTTTAAGAAATTTGAGGTCATAATGAACATATAAGATTAACAATTCATATTTCTACATTTTAAGAAGGTGGGAGGAATAACCTCAATGAATATCTCAAATTTAGGGGAATATTTTTTTTGGGGAAATTATGGTCATAGAATAACAAATTTATATGAAATTTGATGTATTATATGTGAGGAACATGGGAATTATCTATGTAAACTACCTATACTATAGGTTATACCATAAATAATGTAAATAAATATGGTATTCCAACAATTAATGTGAAATTATTAATGTGTGTATCTATTTCGAATCTAGAATTATGATGTGGAAGTGTTTTACCAATGGTATTTTTGTTATATGAATCTGAATCATCTAAGGATTATGTTAATATTGGAATCATATATATATATATTCATGTTAAATTAACTAAAGATTCATGGTTACTATTATGGGTATGTGAGTTCAATGTTAATAATAATATCAATGATCAGACACGACTTCTTAGGATTTTTAAAATGGAATTTTATCAAGAATAGTAATATTTTAATGGACCGTTATGAAAATACAACACTTTGGATTTGTGGATGAATGAATTTTTATGGATATATATTTAAATTTTTTGATAAATATTATGGTTTATTATATCATTTATATTATGTTAATTATGGGTTCTTAAAATTCTTGGTTGGATCAATTTCCTCCTCTCCTCTACTTTGTCGGGATAGATCCTTTTCTCATGTCTTGGTGCCTATGTTTCTTCTCTATCCTGAAGGTCCCTTATAATTGAGGGTTCTATTTCCCCCTTTTTTTATTTCTTTCCCATGGATTCCCGTAGATCGGGTTTCAACTACAGTGGCTCCGTTTCTGTGTATCCAGCTTTGATTCTATGTTAGCTGAAGGAAGCTTCTGGTGTTTCACTCTCCTAATTGCCACAAAAAATCTATTGAGATGGTTCATTTGATGTTCTTTACATTGGTTTCACTGCACCCATCAGTGTCCTTTATAAGGACATAGTTTACTGGTGAGGCCCTAGATCAGTTTCTCTCTGATCTGGCCACATGATCATTCAGTCATCTCATGATCGAACATGTTTGGTGGCCATTAAAGTGGTTTTGGGATTTTATGTGTGAGCACTCGACGGTGTTCTAGAAGATTTTTTCATCAATTGATTTTAAACTGTTGTTTTTTTGGTTGATGCTATAGTTTTCATGCCTTAAGGCATGGTTTAGTGATCCTCACTGGTCATGGATAATTTTCGAGGCATAGTCAGTTTATTTCATTGCTCTATCTTCAGGGTCCATTACTCCCCCATAGTGTGGTCTATTATGGCGGTTCACCAAAGGCTTTGGGATAAGTTGAGCAAGCGGGAAAGGTGTTGCAGGAGGCTGGACTACCATGGGATTCCACCCATTACATTTTTTGGAGATATCTGGGTGGTCATTGGAGGTCTCACTGGTGTTGTTCGACTATCATCTGGTGAGGATCTTTATGACAAGAGGCATTGATGATATTTCGGTTATCATCCATTTGATGTTGCAGGTTTGATGTACTGGTTCAGTGTTAACGGTTTCCAGTTCAATGTTTTCACACTTTTGGTATTTTATTTATGATATTTTAAAATGTGTTGCGGTTTTCTTATTATGGGGATGTGTGGGGAATTGTTCTTGGGCATTGGAAGCAGATTGAATTTGGAACTTGTTTACTTTGTGATGTTTTTGATTGAGTGGCGGAATATGTAAGGTTATCACTCAACAAAAAAGTGAGTTATTGGTAAATACCAAAAAATGTATTTTGAGGAGTCAATTGATGATTAGTATAATAGAAAGTCATGGCTTGGTAAAAAATTTCTATAATAACTCTACGACCATTACCCACACCATAATGGAAATGGGAAGACATCACCATTGGTTTTTTCATTGGAATCCCCAAAAATACAATGTTCATAATGTCCCATGGTTCGTATTTGATCTCTATACGAATACATCACAAGTTAACTATATTATAAAAGACTTATATTTGGTTTTTATTTGAAGGATAGAAATTTTAAAAGTGCTAACGATTCTAATGGTGTGCAATATTATATTGTATTTGATTGAAATTGGAGGGTTACCTTGATATTCTAGACAAATCTCTAATAGTCCCAAGATATAGAGCTATGATTTATTACTACCTATCATCCAAAAAAAGGTTAGTTTAACGGAATAATTCAAAAACAACATGGTATTTTAATATCACATTGTATGTTTTTCAATGGTGGTGTCCTCAAAACCTTCCACTAGTTTAATTTAAAAAAATGATTATCTTTCATTTGATCATTTAGATGGTTTTATATGAATAAATTTGTTGAAAGAAATGTATAATGCCAATGTATTGAAATTAATATGTATATAATAATATATTGGGACCTAAAATAGTTTGTTAAATGGAATATATGGTTATATTTATTCAACAAAACATAAGGTCACTACAAAGATGACATAAATATTATACTTATAATAATTTACATGATCTATAAATTGTATTTTATGGGAAGAAATTTCATTGAATTTATTCAAAGAAGAAAGAAAAAAACTAATAACTAGGTATATTGGTGCCTTTGAAATTAATGATCTTATCGAGACCAAATCTTATTGTTTAGAACATTCACTAAACTCTCTCTAGTTTATGATGAATTCCATGTATCTATCTTGAAGTATTACATAACTTATCCGTAACATATATTGAACACAGAGGTAATAATACTAGAGAATGAACTATATTATGAGGAACAACTGGTGGAGAATATGGGTAGTATAGAGAAATTTAAACAAAATAATACCACTCACATGGTAAGTATGTTATAATGAAACCACCCAATTGAATAAGTTACATGTCAAAATGAGGATGTAATGAGGCAGAAGTATCCACAGTTGTTGGTACTATAGTGATTAATTTAGAGAGTCAAATTCAATTTAAGGGGGGTATAATGTAAAACCCTATGATTTTAGTAATGCTAATATTTTTTCAAATAAATTTATTCTTTAGATATATTTAGGTACACACAGCAGTATATTCATACTGCAGAACACATGACACCGTGTTTTAATGAAATGTGAAATACTATTAAAATATTATTATAAATATGATATTTATCACCTATCCATTAGAATAATGGGTATGAATTGGATTATTTAATTATTAAAATTAATTTTTTACACATGTATATATAATTAATTCTTCAATAACCAAATTATTAGTAACAAAAATATGTTTTTTAGAAAATAAAGGGAATCTCTTTATGAAAACACTATTTTAATGAACACAAACATGTATTACCGTAATAATGAAAAAAATATTAATTTTAGTAAATTACATTTATGAAATGTATATATTATATAATATATAAAATCTTTAACAACCAACTTATGTATTTTGTAGACATATGAAAAAATAAATCCAATTTTCCGTTATTGACAGTATTTTTTTTAAAAAAAAATTCTCACCATTTGCGTACTAATTTTAATATTAATACATTCAAATTATTGAGAATATTTTTGAAAAAAATAAATTATTTCATTAAATCATAATTTAAAAATTATATTAGGGTTATGTTTTGATAATTTTCTATGAAGTTAAATATTTCAAAATATTGTAAAAATATTAGATTTTATTAAAAATGATCATTAATTTTCTAGAATTAATATACATAATTTTTTTATAATATTTCTTTACATGTTATAAAGAATAAATTAAATATATATTAGTATTTATTTTAATTGAATAAATTTCTTATTAATTATTTTTATAAAAACATTTTTTACTTTTTAACATTTTCTATTTGGAAAACTGTTTTATCGTCATGTCTCAGGATTATTTTTAAAGAAACATTTTCAACATGATGTTGGGTCGGAAGAACACCCCAAGGAGGGAATGATGGCAAGAGGGGGGGTGAATTGCCTTTTAAAAAATTGATAAACAAATTAAAATCAAAGTAAAAAATGCAGCGGAAATAAAGAGGCAAGACACGCAAATTGATAACGGAGTTCGGCCAAAACCCGGCCTACGTCTCCGCTCCCAACTCAACCGTTGAGAGATTCCTACCGCTTGCTTTTCAATGGTTTTAGCAAGAAACCCACTAGGCTTTGAGGTAGCACTAGGACCTATTACAGCTTGCTTTTATTGGTTTAGCAAGAACCCACTGCTTTTGATGGTTAAGCAATAACCCACTAGCCTTTTTACGGGTGAAGGCTAGCTCACCGATCTCAAGCCTTTTACAAGGTAAGGCTTGACAACCTCTTCACACCTTAGTGGTGGTGTGAAACCCAAAAGAAGGGGGGAAGAGAAAAGGGTTGGGGTTTGTAGGCACAAACCCAATTTTAAGCTCAAAATAAATAAATGCAATAAAACCCGTAATTGGGAAGACTCGGGCGCCAATGGATGATGGAGTTGATGGGCGTGCTCTCCCAAGCTTCTTGAGTGGAGCTCCTTGGATGTGGAAGTTGTTGGAGCTCTTGGGGTTCCTTTGAAGGAAGTCGCCGGAGGTTGGCCAATTGATCCAAAATATGTCCGTTGGCTTCACAAGTGTTCCGGTTGGTGTCCGGGGCTTCCTTGGCCTTTATTTATAGGCTAGGAACCCTTGGGGAGGCTTCGGAGCCGTTGGAGAGGTCTTCGGAGCCGTTGGGAGCCAAAAGGAGGTTGACTGGTCAACCCCAACGGCTAGTTTGACTGGCCTACCGGCTGGCCGGTGCAGGGCCACCGGCTGGCCGGTGCCTTGGCAGAGGAGAAGGCCTTTGGTCCAGGCTCCACCGGCTGACCGGTGGAGGAGCCACCGGCTGGCCGGTGGTGAGGCAGTAGCTCATCCTGTGCTGGCTGGGTTCCACCGGTCGACCGGTGCTGAGGCCACCGGTTGGCCGGTGGTAAGGCAGTGGCTCCTTCTTGAGAGCAGATGCCACCGGCTGGCCGGTGGTGTGCCACCGGCTGGCCGGTGGTCTGGATTTCAGACCATTTGCCAGCTTCTTATCTTGGCCCAATTCCTTGGCCACCTGATTTGATTCCTATCAAAAAAACACTTGAAACAATGTTAGAAACATAAGAGGGTGATTGTGATCATGAAAATTAAACCTCGAGGGGTTTGAGAGGTACAACAATCTCCCCCTATTTTGATGATCACAATCACCAAAACAATTAAAGTAAAAATGAAATTAAAAGGAAATGCAAAGCATGATGAAAAAGGATTCTCCCATTCTCCCCCAATCAATCAAGAAAATTCTCCCCCTTTGTGATTATCAAAATAGAATGGGGCATAAAACTTGATTGAGGGAAATTGAGATTTTAAAAACAAGATTTGAGATTTGAAAATCAATTGAGATTTCTGAAAAAAAAAAATTTGAATAACAGTTTGAATTGAAAGTTTTGAAACAAAAACAAATTGAAATTCGAAATTTGAAACCAAATGAAATTTTTTAAATTGAGAGTTTTGAAAAATCGACACTAACTGTTGGATATTTAAAAAAAGAAAATTTAATATAAAATTTGAATTTCAAAGCCAAGAGTTGAGTTTGAAATGAAAACTTTGAATACACAAAAAAAGAATTAAAAAAAATCCTAACTCCCCCTAAATAAAAACAATGAATTACCGGGGAGTGGTTTTTGAGACCGAAACAAATTTAGGCCCGGAGAGACTTGCCAATAGGGATTTTTCAATCCATACTTGCCTCATGGCGGGTCTTCTCCTATAAAATTCATCGGAATAGAAAATTGATTTGGGTTGGCCGTACCGGGCATTTTTGCAATTGCACTCATAAATGAGATGCCCGGGTTTTTTGCAATAGTTACAAAATTTAAAGCTAGAGCTCCCCCTTACAAAAACAGTGGGTGCATGGGAGGAGGAGGCTTGGTTGGTATAGCCAAGTCCATTGGTGGTTCGGGAAACCCTTTGTGAACCAAGCAAATTGTTCAAATTTTGTTCACCTTGGATGAACTTGGCTAGGGTCTCTCTTAGGTCTTTGATGGTTGATTCCATGGAATCAACATTTGGAAAATTTTGGATTTTAAGGGACATCTCCTCCTTCTCTTTGAGAAGTTGGTCTTTTTCGGAGGAGAGTTTTTTGAAAGACTTTTTCAAAGCAACAAATTTTGAAGATAGTTCATGAAAACCTTTTTCTAGTTGATCTCTAGCATGTGAGAGTTCTTCATAGGATAGATGATTTAAAGAATTTGAATTTGAAGAGAAAGAGGAGGAGTCGGAAGATGTTACCTCATGGAATGCCATTAGGCATTTTGTACCGTTGTCGCTCGAGGAAGACGAGGAGGATGATGAAGAGGAGGTGTCACTCCATGTGGCCTTGAGGACCTTCTTCTTTCCTTTTTCCTTTGGCGTGGCCCGTTTCTTGTTGAGTGGGCAATCGGGCTTGTAATGGCCCTTTTCGCCGCACCCGTAGCATTTCACCTTGGGCTCGGATTTTTCGGTGGGTTCTTGCTTTCGGTGCTTGCGGGATTTCTTCTTCTTCTTGTGCTTCTTCATGAATTTTTGCATTTGGCGGGCGAGATACTCCATTTCCGAGTCGCCGCTTGATGATGAAGTAGATGAGGAAGATGAGGATGAGGAGGAGCTTACTTCTTTTTGTACCTTGAGGGCAATGTTCTTTGGTGTCTTGATTGGTGTGCCCTCCTTTTGAGCTTGCCTCCTCATCGTGATCTCGTACGTCATAAGAGATCCAATGAGCTCCTCTACCGGCATATTTTTGACGTCCTTAGCTTCTTGGATCGCCGTCACTTTTGGTGCCCATGAGCTCGGAAGGACCCATAGGATCTTTTTGACCATCGTTTCTGCAGAAATGTCATCTCCAAGAGATTTTCTACCATTGCACACATCAGTAAACCGTGTAAACATTTCAGAAATAGATTCGGATGGATGCATGGAAAAAGACTCGAAATCTTGACGGTACATGTCCAATCGAGTGTCCTTGACTTTGTTGGTCCCCTCATGGGTAACCTCCAAAAGTTTCCAGATTTCATGTGAGGAGGTGCAAGTGGACACTCGATTGAATTCATTTCGGTCTAGGCCGCAATAGAGAGCGTTCATGGCTTTGCCATCAAGCTCAAAATTCTTTATATCGGCGGGGGTCCATTTGGATTCGTCGGGGGTAGACAAAGTGTAACCTTGCATGACAATTTTGTAAATGGGATAACCTATGCTTCGTAAAAAGGTGGTCATGCGGGTTTTCCAATAATTATAGTCGGACCCATCAAAAAATGGAGCCCGACCCAATGAGTAGCCCTCGGGGGCGAAAGAGGTAGATGCCATCAAAAAAAAAGATCTTAACTTTGAAACCGGGTTAAGGAATTACTCAAAGGTCCCTCTGATACCAATTGTTGGGTCGGAAGAACACCCCAAGGAGGGAATGATGGCAAGAGGGGGGGTGAATTGCCTTTTAAAAAATTGATAAACAAATTAAAATCAAAGTAAAAAATGCAGCGGAAATAAAGAGGCAAGACACGCAAATTGATAACGGAGTTCGGCCAAAACCCGGCCTACGTCTCCGCTCCCAACTCAACCGTTGAGAGATTCCTACCGCTTGCTTTTCAATGGTTTTAGCAAGAAACCCACTAGGCTTTGAGGTAGCACTAGGACCTATTACAGCTTGCTTTTATTGGTTTAGCAAGAACCCACTGCTTTTGATGGTTAAGCAATAACCCACTAGCCTTTTTACGGGTGAAGGCTAGCTCACCGATCTCAAGCCTTTTACAAGGTAAGGCTTGACAACCTCTTCACACCTTAGTGGTGGTGTGAAACCCAAAAGAAGGGGGGAAGATAAAAGGGTTGGGGTTTGTAGGCACAAACCCAATTTTAAGCTCAAAATAAATAAATGCAATAAAACCCGTAATTGGGAAGACTCGGGCGCCAATGGATGATGGAGTTGATGGGCGTGCTCTCCCAAGCTTCTTGAGTGGAGCTCCTTGGATGTGGAAGTTGTTGGAGCTCTTGGGGTTCCTTTGAAGGAAGTCGCCGGAGGTTGGCCAATTGATCCAAAATATGTCCGTTGGCTTCACAAGTGTTCCGGTTGGTGTCCGGGGCTTCCTTGGCCTTTATTTATAGGCTAGGAACCCTTGGGGAGGCTTCGGAGCCGTTGGAGAGGTCTTCGGAGCCGTTGGGAGCCAAAAGGAGGTTGACTGGTCAACCCCAACGGCTAGTTTGACTGGCCTACCGGCTGGCCGGTGCAGGGCCACCGGCTGGCCGGTGCCTTGGCAGAGGAGAAGGCCTTTGGTCCAGGCTCCACCGGCTGACCGGTGGAGGAGCCACCGGCTGGCCGGTGGTGAGGCAGTAGCTCATCCTGTGCTGGCTGGGTTCCACCGGTCGACCGGTGCTGAGGCCACCGGTTGGCCGGTGGTAAGGCAGTGGCTCCTTCTTGAGAGCAGATGCCACCGGCTGGCCGGTGGTGTGCCACCGGCTGGCCGGTGGTCTGGATTTCAGACCATTTGCCAGCTTCTTATCTTGGCCCAATTCCTTGGCCACCTGATTTGATTCCTATCAAAAAAACACTTGAAACAATGTTAGAAACATAAGAGGGTGATTGTGATCATGAAAATTAAACCTCGAGGGGTTTGAGAGGTACAACACATGAATCATATAAATTTAGAAAAATTGATTAAATATTTTGAATTAAAATAATATATATAATTAAATAATGTATAATAAATTTTTTACTATGATGAATAAGAAAAAAAAGTAAAAACGTTTTCTATGGTTTAAGTAAAATAGGTTCACTAGGGGTTAATTTAAAAGGATAATAGTTAAATGACCCAAAAAATTTAAAATACCCATTTATTGGCCATATATATCTTATCTATTGTATTTTCAATAATTTAAATTTTTTTATCATTATGGATAGTATAAAACACTGATACACACTTTTTTAAGAAAAAATACAAATGTACAACTCACCTTACTAATAAAAGACTCCCCTTCATCTCCTATTCACAGATCCAAAACCATTTTGTTCACCCAAGAACTAAAAATATCCATTAATAATTATATTATCTATTAATATATATATTTTTATTTTTAGAAATCCAATATAGGAATGTTTTTATGAAAATAAATAGTTGTTGTTCGAAGAAGACGTAACGTCCCTAACCGAAACTTTTATTTTATTTCATCCTATACCTCCTAATATTATTATTAATATATTATGATATCAAATACGTTTTATATTACATTAGAATAGATTATATGATGTTATTTTCATCACCTAAGACCTTCTCATCATTTATCAAATGTGACACAAAATCATCATTCTATTTTAGATCAAACTATCGCCTCATAGACTGATGTTGTTTTTCTTCTATCACAATCTATCACCATTTCATATAATGATGAATTATGTTTCTATATATGATTTTTTAGATATTATTAATATAATTTAATTTTAATATCACATATAATGTATTACATTCGATTTTGGGGAAATACAATAGTATTTCTTGTGTGAACGATGGACTACCACCTCATGAAGCAAAGTGACTCATTCACAATTTACATGGAAATTATCAAAGATGGATTTAATGCAAAAATGTGAAATATGTTTTAAAAAAATTAATTTATTATTTTAATATATTATTTACCTTTATTTTTTTCAATCATTTTTTAAAATGGAAATTTTGTTCATGCGTACTTATGACCTACCGTCTCCATTATTAATGTATTTCAATTTTTATGTCTATATTATAGGGATTATAATATATACATAAAAATTAAATATATATATGATATTTATATCATGGTTATAATTATTTATATTATATATCCATGATTTTTGTAAAAGGAATGAAAACAAAAAATTAAAAAACGCATGGAAAACAAAGGGGTTATTATTTGAAACATTATTTTAACAAGGAATTTTTAATAAATACATAAAAAAATCTCATGAGTAAATCATATGTGGTGTGATATATATAATTATGTTTCTGTAATATATTTTTAACAAAATTATCTTTATTATATATTTTTTTTTGAATTTTGATGAAGTAAGTCAATACTTATGGAATCTAATTTTTGTCTCACTTCTTACTTTTGTGAGACACATGTCATATTCACCACTTGTTTCTCCTATGGGGTTTATATGATACCAATGAATTTTTTTATGATTATTACCTTACAAATTATTTGGATTTACATATCCATTATACTATCTATTCTTTATGGGGCTTATGATTAAATGTAACTAGATTGGTACATTTTTTATGCTACAATATCCTCATTTATCATGATTTCCCTGGATTATGATTTCAAGGATAAAACATACAATCTACCTCTCAATAAAATCATACATATTATGATCCTATACTTTTTTTTAGAGTATATATATTTCCTTTCATTTTCCTCCCCTAACATACCCAGTAGGTAAAAATAATGTTTTAAAGAGAAATAACCTTTATTTATTTCTTTTGTAGAAAATTCAATTTCTTTTATAGCCAGGTTTTCTAAAACTATTTCAAATATGATTTTAGCAATGTACAAATGATTTATTAATGAAATGTTTTAACCATTTTTTATTGTTTACAATTTTTTTATATGTATCATTCTTTTTTTCAAAGAAGTAATTCTTTTTTTCGAATTTATTGAAAATTTGAAAATAATATTTTTTAACATGTATGGAATGAATAAAATTTTATTCCATCTTGAGAAACTGATTATTTTAAAGATACCTTAACATTTTATTTACTATGTTTTAAATGAAAAGTATTTCCAATTTTTTTATTAATTTTAGTTTTCGAAAGGTTTTTTCCAAATGGGAAGGAAATTATCTTAAATAACAACTTTAAATGATTTTTAAAGAACCCATTTCATGTTACTAATGTTTTTTTGAGGAAATTGTTTTTGAAAATGTTTTATGTTTAAAAATTTATTTATTTTAATGTGGAATAGCTATTAATTAAAGAACAGTTCTATGTGAACATTGAAATTAATTTTACATCTAAGAATATAACCTTGATGTAACTAATTATTTACTAGAAATATATTCCAAGGATACCCAAATTATTCTTTTTTTATATGGTTTATTATTATGATGAAAATTTATATATGAAATCCATTTTTCTTTCATGGGGTTTACATTGATAAAATTATTATGAATACTGCTTCTTTTTTCATTGAATATACTTTGATGAAATGATTATCAAACCTATTTATTTTCCACATGTTATGTTATGATGAAAATTTTATGAGATTTATTTATTTTATTGGGTTTAGATATGTTTAATGTTTTATTATATTGTCTCAAACAGGGGTATGATTTTTATTATGTGAAGGTGGATACGTTATAACCTAGGATAGTGGTTATGTTATAACCAAGGATAATGGTTATGTTAAAACCATGATGAGAGATAACTATATCTCCTTCCGATGTTATTGGGGAAAAGTTGATATCTTATAATATAAATGAGGATATAATTTTGGGTAAAAAAATTTATGAAAAGTATTTGTTCTACTATTATAGTATTGAGAGTGAACATCAACTACTATAAAAGTTTGCGGAGTGAACCCATTCCACTATGATAGTTTTGTAAATGATCCTTGTCTACTAATGAAATTATTTTTGATGCATATGTGTATGCCAAAAATATATGTCTTATGCTAATGTTATTTTCCCAATGGTCATGTTCATTGATTATATTATAATTGTTTTCTAATGAAACACCATGATTTATTCCATGGCTACTATATATGATCTATAATATGAAGGGTATGGATTTCAAATTTTATTCTAATGTTCTCATTCTCCTATGATCAGGATATGTTGATATATCACTTGTTTAACCTTACTGAACATCTAATCCCACCCTTTATTATATGTTCTTTCCAAAAGTTTTGATGAATGGTATTATGTATGATATGTCTAAAAAGAGTTCTTATTATGAAGAGCATAATGGGATATTTCACATCTCATTTATATGCATGTTGTATTTGTTTCTGAGATTTGATAGGAAATAGACCTAAATGATTCTACAATGGATTTTTATATAATGTATTTAATATTCATCTATTGTGAATAAATATTTATGTATGTTAATATTGTGTCATGGAAATTATATTTTAATACATCCATGTGATTATTCCACTTATAAGGGATCTTTTAACGTTTTTATTATAATGATGTATCAGGAATTCTGTATGACTTTTATATGATTTCTAATTACTTTTTATGGAAATTGATTAATTTCCAAAGGTATTGTGATGGTTTTTTAAAATGATGGGTTGTTTCCTTTTAAGTTAAATAGTAATGTTTTGATGAAACAAATTTCATCAATTCTCATGTTTTTTAATAATCACTCATGATTAGGATTTTCCCTTTATATTTTCTAATATAGATATTTATGAAAAAATTTATGCTATAAACCTAATTTAATTTATTATTAAATTATTTTCATTGTAAATTATTATTCTGTTAATGTATACTCTTTTTATTATTTCATGGTTTTAAATGGAAAAGTCGTTTCTTTTTTAATGTGCCTTATTGAGATTTTTTAATCACCCAACATTTCAAAAAAAAATCACAATTTGTAAGGATGATTATGAAAAAAAATGAAATCACGCTTAAAATAATAAAATTTTCAAGAAAATAAAATCTATTTATTTCCTACAAGAATTTTTTTCTGGAAAAAATGGATACTAATTTGAATTTTCAATCATGTATTGTATGGGTTTTTTTATGTAAGATTCCGGGCCTAATTATTTAAAACACTATATGTGAAAATATCATTGAAATGGAAGAATGTTAATTCATATGTAAAAATAAAATTATGGATTGAATAAATATCATGTTCTTATAATTAGTATCATACGTTGGTCTAGATAATATTAATGTTTAGGATAATAATATTAAATACCCTTACGAGATTGTAATTTATGGTTATAATATTATTTGAATTTTATCATGTTTTTCTATCTAAATTATATCTTATCATGATGGTTTTAAATACAGTAAATTGGGAACATGATGTACGATGGCACCAATAGGATGAAATTCTTCAAAATCAATAACATTGAGTTGTTAGAACTGGAAAAACATGTTTATCGCTACGATGGATCAACTGAAAGAAGCTATAAATAGTGGTGGAATCCAAGAAAATAGAGTATCCATGTTCACAATAAAGGAACATGTATTTAGTGTATCTTTTTATAAAATAGATCCATCCCACATTTGGTGCATCTTTTAACCCTATGGAATCTATGAGATGGATTAAATAACTTGAATATATTTTCAAGGTCCTCGGTTATTCAGAGAAAAGGAAACTATTTTTTTAGAATTTTTATGTTAAATATGATTAATGTTGGTTAGTGATTAATAATATATGAGAAAGGGAAGAGAATGATTTCAGGGAGTGGGATGAATTTAAGAAAATATTCCTTGTGAAGTATTTTATAAAATATATTTGACATAGATAGACATACAATTCGGTAAATTGAGATAAAATGAGGAATATTCAGCAGCTATATCTGAATATATCATCCCCCAAATGGGAAGGTAAACACTAAATTTTATCCTTGTGATTGATAATACTTTTTTTAATTTTAGTCATGATTTAAACCATGATATCTATTTTAATTAACTTCTCATGAATTAAAAGTTTATTAGAAACCTTTTTATTTAACTAATAAGGTAGAAATGGAGGTTATTGATGATCATTTATACCATGAAAACAAGCACTATAAAATGTCTTAATTGAAGGAGATGAGGATGTATATATGAACAAATTTTTATGGTAATAATATTGTTCTCATATTGTGATAAGATTAGTTAATACAATTTTATATAATTTCATATAAAATAATTAATGTTTTTTTGATGCCGAAAATTTATAGATGTGTCTCATGATAGAAAAGTATAATTATCAATAAAATATGAAAATATTATGGTAATATCTTTTAATTCCAATAATATGGGGTATTATTATAATATAAGTGGAATGTTAGTCACTTAGGGTGGAAATCATCAAGATAAATAGAATGTGGTCCGGTAAAAATCAAAGGACTCAACTACGATAGGTGTTTAGACATCTAATAAAGTGGGAATATGTGTCTTACTTGTTTATTATAATTTTTTCCATGCCATGTTTGAATATATATCTTAAAATTTTATCATTTATATGAAATTAGGAATAAAATGGGAATTCCACCTCATGAAAAGATGATATAACTTTTGGTTGAAATCTTAGTAGAAATATTATAGAAGTAAATATTTATAAGAATAATCTTATTTTTATTAGTGGGATGACCATTCTAGAAAATTTCATTGAACATTTTATATAAGAGAGTGATATTATTTTGGATATGGACTGGCATTCAGTTTATCGTGATTCGACATATTTCATATCAATATGGTTTTTTTTCAATGATTGTATACCTTTGATAACCAACCATGATACCATGAAATTGATTAGAGATGGATTTATAAGATACATAGATAATATTTTTAAAAATAATGAAAATGATCAGATTAGATATTTCCCCTTATTAAATGAACATGATAATTTTTTCCTAATGATTTTTATATTGTTATTATTGAATGGGATATTGAATATAAAATTGACATAGTTTATAATGTTACATTTATTTCAAAAAACTATTATCAAATGCCTATAATTCACCATTTGTAATTGAAAAAAATAATTGAGTTTCTAGATAAACATTTAACCAATCCCATCACATCCCCATGGGATTCTCTTATTCTAATATTCAAAAAGAAATGATATTTCAATGATACTATGTGTTGATCAGATAGCATTGAATAATGTCATTTTTTTTGAAGTATTATTTATATCAATGATTTGTTATATTGGATTTAGGTACCATAGTAATTTCAAATCTTGAAATAATACCACGGAACCATCAGTTGAAGGTAATGGAGGAATATATTCTGAAGATAGTGTTTTGAGAATGATATAGATATTTAAAATTTTAATTTATTCCGGATGAGTTTTCTAATTCACCAGTTATATTCAAGAATATTTTGAATATATTTTTTCATGAATATTTATATTTATCTATTGGTTGTGTTTATTGATAATATATTGTTATATTATAAATTTCATAAAAATCATGAAATATATATAAGGATTGATTTTAAATCATTAAATGAAAATAAACTCTATGGACAATTTATTGAGTGTAATTTCTTGTTTCAAAAAACATCATTCCTTGGGAGTATTGTTTCCAAAGATAGCATAAATGTTGACCCTTCTAAAATAAATTTTTTCTTGAAAAATGGAATAGTACATAAAATTTAACATATTTAGTTATTTATATTGTATAACATAATATATACTAGAGGTTTTTTGAATACTATTAGTTTTTTTCTATCCTATTGACTATGATTAAATGAAAAGGAGTTCAATCCATCCAGAAAAAAGAATTTAGTGATTGTTTTTAGGAAATAAAAATAAATAATTTTGAATTATCTAGTTTTAGACATGGCCTTTAGAAATGTTCAATGAAGCAACTATAGTGATTAATTATTAAATGTAATTAGTGCTATTCGGATTCATAATGATATAGTAATTTCTTATAGTTCAAGTCGACTTAATCCTCTTTAGTTAAATAACCAAAAACATGATGTAGAATTATCTTCGGTGGGTTTTTATTGATAAACTTAGAGGAATTTATCATACATGGTAAATTGTAAAATATATAAAATTAAAAAAAAAATTATGTGTATATTCACATGAAAATATTTGATTAGGAGATAGAGGCGATGAATTGAATTGATAATGGATAATTATAGCTTGATTTATTTCCATCCTAAAAGAAACAAATCTAGTAAAAGCTCTAACATAGAAACTTTGACTTTTCTTAAATTCCTATTAAACCGTATAAATATTAACAAACTAAAATTATTATAAAACTTGTATCAAAATGTTTAGTGTATTGGTAAAATTAGGGTCATGCATAATATTTAAAAATAAAACACACACATTTATTTAATTCCTTATCCTCTAGATTCTACTTAGCCCATTAATTCTTCGTAGTATAACAAGTAACCAGATAATATTTATAAAAAATGGGTGAGATAAAATCCCAGTAAGAGGATAAATAAGAATAGAAAACAATATAACATGGCATGAGAATAACCATTATTATCATTACATAGGTATAAGATCATAAACGTGAGAATAAACATTAAGAAAGGGCATGAAATTTGGAATTTCATAAAAATGAAACATCATGTATTAGTGGTTAACTAACACACATAGTTTTGAAAAATGATATCATCATGTTAACTTATATTTCACATTATCTCACGAGTTTATTCATATTAACCAATTAATTCGAGTTCTATATAAGTCTTGGTGCACCCGTCACATCATAACATTTACGTTATCATGCATGCCACATAGAATATATATCTATCTGGGACATAAAATAAACCATGGAAATCAATGATTTTAATTAAATAAATAATAAATTCATGAAATTTGGATTCCCAAATATAATAGGGAATATCATCTGTGAAATAAGACTTGTCAACCTTGAGTGAAGAAGAAACTATATTGAGAACTAAAAGGTGTGTTTTGTTGAAAGAATAGTTCTTATATAAAACATTGTATTTACCCTAAACTCTAGTAAAAAAAATTTATATCCCATAAAGGGTAATATATTGTTGATGAAATTATATTTATAGATTATCTATAATGAAAATGGGATGAAAGTGAGAAATCCAAAAGAAATATTGTTGGGTTCGAGAAGTCCCCTTTCCTTGAGTACAAATGGGTTTATTACTTTAATATCATATATATTCATATTATATTCATTATTTAACAAACAAAACATTTTATACATGAATTTTATTCATTATGGTTTTTTGAGTTCATTTATGGGCTTTCGAATAAGTTGTAGAGTTTAATTTCATCGTTCGGAAGCATTCATTTTAATGGTTTTCCCGATCAGTTCACTTTCATTAAGGAATGGATGTTTTGGCAAATTGATGATAAATATCCATAAATGTTGTTATATTTTATTAATGGTATTAAAAAAGTTTTAATGATATAATAATTATTTTTTTCATATGTTATGAGGATGAATCATTAGATACAAGTTAATAATGACCATTTTAGGTTGATTTTTTTTGTTTTTCAATCACAATGAATTCGTTCTATTTTATCATCTAGTATTATGTGTATAAGATAGTTCCAAAAAATAAATATCGTTCCAACATAAAATTTATAGTCTTGTTTCAACCATTTAATGGGTTTATTAACATACTTTACATTTTTAATGGAAAATTAAATTGCTTCACCCATGATGTTAGAAAATTGACATACCACGTCTGTCGATTTAATTTATAAAATAAAAGAGAGAGAGTGAGAGAGGGTGGAATTTAGTGATGAATATTAAATCAACAAGTTAAAGTTATCTAATGTAAATATTAATGGATTTATCATTACATTATGATTAAGGTAGTTGAGGAAAGAATAAGAAAAGAAAAAAATTGAAAGGAAATTAAAAGTAAGAGTGAGAGGATTTAACTCTTGAATTTATTCTCCTTGAGAAGCTCCATAGGGAAAAGATTTTGGTCTTTTTATGATAAAAAATATCTCCTAGAAAATTGGGAGGATGTAGGGAATGGTATTGGGATGAATATAGGAAATGATCAAAGTAAGAGAAGTGTGACCGGAAGAGGGGGTGAGTGGTGGTATTTACAGTGGAGAAAAGGGGTGTTTTCAAAATTCATATTCATTAGATTGTTATTTTTCGGACCAATCATTTGAATTTATCGGTAATTATCTATAAATATATTAAAATAATTATGTATGTTTTGAGATTATGGTGATTACATTAGACATACGTCTACAACGACTCAAAAATTCAAGTATTTTAGCATTTAATAAAAATTATCATATTTTACTATTTTTTAAAAAATTTATGTATTTTATAAAAATAAAAAATTTCACCTGAAATTTTTTTTATCATGTATAATTCAAAAATTAAATCCTTTTTGTGAAAATGATTTTCTAAATATAAATAATTTAATTTTTAATAAAAAAAATCATTTACTTTGAAAATATGGATTTTACAATTATAACTGATTTTTTAAGACATTATAAAATAACATAAGACCTCATAGAATTTTCATAAATCATAAGATATAAAAATATTAATTTATGAATAAATTTTACGAATAGAAATTTTCTTATAAACTCTTACATTAATTATAATTTTGTAATTACATATTTAAGACTTATAAAAATTCAATAACTAAAATAATAATTTTTAAAATAATTACTTACTCATTCTATGATATAATTATATCATATTTTCACTTGTATGATCCCAATCTTTTATTTATAATTTAATGGGTAATTCTTAAATTTATTTAGCTTATTTACTATTCATAAGAGTCATATTACTATTTCTATGGTCGAGTTACTATTTCATCAGTATCGGTTCCTTAACTTCTAGAAATACATATTATTTGATTAATTATTCAATTATAATGTTTTTATTATGGTACATAGGTGATTATATGTGATATATATTATATCAAATTATAATAAAAAGAGAGAAATTCCATTGATAAAAGTTTGGGTTGTTACATTCTTCCCCCCTTTTGAAATTAAGTCCTCAAAATTTAATTTTCCATTCAAATGTTAGGGTACATCTCCATCACTACCTCCTTCGGTTCCCAAGTTTCTTCTTTGTACCAAGGCTTCCTCCACAAAACATTGGTAAGGTGGATTTTAGTTTATTCATAGAAACTTATCTCTTTGATCCATAATTTTCATTGGTTTCTTCTTATAAGGGAGATCATATTCCAATTCTACAACCTTTGAGTTCAATAAAAGTGAGGGATCTGGTATGTACTTCCTAAAAAGTGATTCATGGAACACATGACGAACATTTTCCATACACGGTGTAAGTGTAAGTCGATATTCCATAGCTCCTACGCGATCTAGGATCTAAAAGGGGATAATTTACCTTGGGATTAACTTCCCTTTATCTCCCAATCGCATGACTCTATTCCATGGTGATGTTAGAATGAGTACATAATCTCCAATGTTGAACTCCAAGTCCCCTAATTGATTGGAATCTTAGTTATTTTTTTGAATCATAGTATTTTCGATATGTTTCTAGATGGATTGAACCTTCACTTTCATCTATTTCATAAGATCATATCAATGTATATTTCTTTGACTTACTTAATCCCAACATGTTAGAGTCCTATATATCTTTCCCTTCAGAGCTTCATATGGAGCAATCTGAATACTATAGTGGAAGCTATTTTTTTCTGAGAACTCAACCAATGGGAGATGTTGGTCCTATCCACCATTGAATTATTAAGATTATGATTTTAAATTATAATCGAGTGTTTAAATAGGTCCTTCATATATTCCATTAGTTTTGGGGGTGATATATTGTGATGAAATTTAATTCATTTCCCAAATCATGTTGAAGACTCCTCTTGATTTTTAATGTGAACCTAGGATCACGATAAAATAAAACGGAGAGTGGAAGCCCACGAAGTCTCACCACATCCTTCACATATATCTTTGCATGTTTCCAAGTGATAGATCTTCCCAAAAAGTGATAAAGTGGTCAGTCTTGATGTTCCAGTTCACTAAAACCCATATCATATTATTTCCTTTGTATGTCTTTGAGAGACCCATGAAAACGTTCACAATGACATTCTCCCTTTTCCACATGGGTATAATCAATGGTTTTATCATCCCATTTTACATTTTTTCTATACATTAAAATACTAACTTTTCAATCACCTTAATATGTATTCATAAATCACTTTCATCATGTTACCCCACATTAAGTTTCCTCGAAGATCACGATATATCTTGGTACACATAATATAGATGGAGAAAGTTGAGCTATGTGAATTATCCAATAGATCCTTCTTTATCCTAGTTGATGAATGAAAACTGAAATTAATTCCAAAACTAATTACACCATCATCATAGATATGGAACTCTTGAATATTCCTTTCATTTACTATATTCAACATCTTTCGTGACTTTGTATCATCCCATTGTGCCTCCTTAATCTTCACTTGGATGGATCTTTGAGAAATAATTTTTTCAACGTAGGATGTATTCTCTATGATTATGATTTCTATATCCATACTTTGAATATATATGATGATAGGTTAATTCTAAATTGAATATTGAAGAAGATACTTGATATAAGATTCATCAACCTTGAGTGAAGAATAAACAATCTCGAGAAATAAATGATGTTTTTTTGAAGAAGAGTTTTTTTGGAAAACAATTTATTTATCATAATCTCAATTATATAACATGTATATCGTAAAAGGTTATTATAATGATGAATAAATTATATTTACAGATTTTTTAAACTAAAAATGGGGTCAAAGATGGAAAACCCAAAGAAAGAGTGTTTGGTTCGAGAATTCCCCTTACATAGAGTCCATATGGTTTATTTAGTTTAATATCATGTATAATCATATCAGATTCACTAAATAAAAAATCAAGAACATTTATTATTATAATTTTATTCATTATAGTAAATTAGGGTCATTTTTGGTCTTTTTTTGAGTTATATAGTTTAATTTCATCGTTCGGATGAATTCATTTTTGAGGTTTTCATGATCAATTCACTTGTATTAATGAATTGATGTTCATGTAGAATGGTGATAAATTTCTAGAATATTTATTTTATGTTATGAAAGATATTAAATATGTTTTTATGATCAAAAATATAATTTTGTTATATGTAATGGTTATGAATCATTAGATCAAATTTAATGATGATTGTTTTAGGATAATTTTGGCAGTTTTTTGATCGTAGGGAATTTTTTTTAATTTATAATTTATTATTATGTGTATATGTTAGTTATAAAACATAAATATGGTTGTAAAATTTACTTTAAAATCTATTTTAAAACATTTAATGGTTTTATTAATATCAATAATGGTGTTAAAAAATGAAAGTGCATCACCCACGATGTAGTTAAATTGACAAATCTCTAGAAATGGTTTCATTTATAAAATAAAAGAGATAGAGAGTGTGGAGTTTAATGATGAATCTGTAATTAACACGTTGTTATTATATTATGTCAAACATACTATAATTTTTATGCCAATTTTATTAAATTTGGTTTGGAAAATTTAATAAAAGAAATGAAATTGAATGAAATTTATTAGAAAGAGTGAGTAGATTTACCTTATTAATTTGTCCTCCCAGATAACCATATCAGGGAAAAAGATTTCGTCTTTTAATGAGAAAAATACATCATAGATGTGGGGTAGGGTCTAGGGATGATTATTGGGTACAATATAGTCAATGGTTAAATCTTGAGTAGTTTGAGGAGAAGAGGGGGTGAGGGGTGGTATTTATAGTGGAGGAGAGAGGTGTTTTCTCAATATTTTATTCATTAGTGTATAATTATGTCACATGAATAGTAATAGTATGATAATTATATCCATTTATATTAAAATAATTATTTACGGGTTGAGATTAATGTTCATACATCAGCTTTACATCAACAATTACTATAAAATAAATCTGTTTAGAATTAATGGAAAATTATTGTATTATGATATTAATTAAAAATTCATATATTTTATAAAAATAAAAAAACATAAGCCATAAATTCTTTCTATTTCTAGAATAAAAAATGAACTCTTTTTTATGAAAAGAATCATTCTAAATAAAATTAATTTATTTGTTAATAAAAAACATCATTTACATGGATAATTCATATTTTAAAATTATAACAAATTTTTAACACATTGAAACATTATCTAAGGTCAAAGAAATTTATCTTATATGTTTCCAAAATTTTATTTATTCATTCATGGGTTAGGATACTTTTCATATGGCCGATTTATTATTTATAAGAGTTATATTACTATTCGTAAATTAAAGTTACTATTTCGTTAGTATTTGTTCCTTACCTTTTAAAATACTTCAAATTTCAATAATTATTCTTTTATAATGTTTTAATTATGGGTTATATGTGATTATATATGATTTTTAAAATATTACATTTATTCAAGAAGGAAAAAATTATATTGATAAAATTTTGGTTCATTACATTTGAGTTGGAAATATAATGGAAAATTAAACATGATTTGTTTAGAATGTGACCCTTTGGTTAGTGATTTGATGAAATATTGGATAGAAAGTCCTCACGATGAAACTTTATCTATATTATAGAGATAGTTTCCTCTATAATTGGGGATGAACTTGTTGATTGAATGTTCAAAAATTCTAATCTGTTTCTAACGGGTTTGTTCGTAGAATTGGAAACATCCAATGATTCCATATCCATTTGGACCTACTTTACAAAGGTAGGCGCTCATTAGTTGGGGACTAATGAGGCTTAGGAATTTTCATTCGTCGGGAGGATGGGAGGTCGGACTCATCACACCTTTTTAGGGGAATTATTGTCTACTCTGGGACTCTATTTATAGATTTAAGTTATTTTCGTGAATCCTTATTACATTACCAATTATAAAATGAGCTTTCTTTTAGATATGACAATCAAAGACTGATATGTAGGAAATTTAGAGAATCTTTTTTATATATTTGAGTTTCTTCATCAATAGAGAATCATCTTTGTTTGTTAGAGATTCTTAGTCAATGGTATCCTTTAGTACATAAAATTCTCTTGGTTATTATGATAACCATACTGGTTTTAAATCCACTCAGTGGGGCACATGAAGTTTATTTTCATTCAGAAGGACATGGATTATTTCAGAGTTTGGATCGTACCCGCTGATGGGCTACCTACATATCCTTTGTTTTGGAAAAGGAATCAGAACCCACGTAGTTCGAGTAAGGGAGTATGATGTTTATGCATGATTGATGGCTCAAAGAAGGATGTCATGATTACTTTTACACTCTAAGCTCACGTGAGTCATGCTCAGTGTGAGAAACAAGAGGTATTGGTGAAACTAGACAATTTTTCCAATAAAGATGTAATTATGTGGGGCTTATGTATGTATGAATTCCCAAAATAGATGAGGATTAAGATTTATGTAAGGGAAGAAACCCAGGAACAAGGTCTATAAAGGTATATGTATTTCATAGAGATTTGGGTACTCTAACTTGGGGATTACTCTTGAAGAAGATTCCCAAATTAGGAGGGGACTTAGGATTGGGTTTTACCTCTGAGAAGGATGCCCAGATCAAAAGTAAATTAAGACTGGTTAAGTGGAATTAAAAACTAGGGCTTACTCCTGAAAAGGAAGCCCATGTTAAAGGAATTATGATTGGGGCTTACTCCTAAAGAGTATGCCTATATTTGGGAACATTAAGACTGGGGCTTACACCTGAGAAGGAAGCCCATGTTAAGGGAATTATGATTGGGGCTTACTCCTGAGGAGGATGCCCATATTTGGGAACTTAGGGCTTACTCCTGAAAAGGATGCCTATATTAATGAGGATTGGACTGGGGCTTATTCCTGAAAAAGAGGCCTAATATTAATGATTCTCTCATCTTAAAAGATGAGGTTGAATTAATATACACTCAAACTTTAGTCATATAAAGATCTATAAATCACTAGGTTTTAGGAGATGTTCAACAGAATTCCTTTCAGATACGGATGTCAATCAAGAAAACATGCCATCAAAAGCTTTGAAGAGTGTATTGAAAAATAAATCTTGAATAAGAGAGGTGGAATGGTATAAGAGAGGTGAAATGGGCAGGAAGGGCACCCAAAAGTAGAAGGGTACGCAAGTCCTGGGGGGCGCGTAGGTACTGCGTGGGCGCGCAAGTCCTAGTCGCGCAGGTATACCTATGTGGAACACGTGTACTTGTGCGATTGTTAACCAGTAGGGTAATACTTGGGTGATCCTTGACCAAAACCTTTATAATTATCCCGAGGTACTTCCAAAAGATTGGAGCGCAAGTTTCAGTGAGTAGGTAAGGAGACGCACAAGTGTGTCCATTTCCCTTATGGGTTAAAACACTTCGGCGTGCAAGTGTTATTGAATTCTAAAACTTAGACCTAATTCCTCTTGTTTAGACCTTCCACTCTAGGTAAATAATTACCTTTGAAGTGTTTGGAAGACTAGAAGAAGAGACTTGGGCATTCAGAGCTATGTATCTGAATTCTTAAAAAAAATTCTCTTCCAAATGGGGTGCCCACTGAGGTATTTATAGGTTAGAGAAGACCCTGGGTGATTTTCAAAGAGGGCGCACAAGTCACTTGCGCGCCCATTTGGGCGGCATGCAAGTATACTTTCGCGACCATGCTGGAACTTGCACGTCCTATGGGTAGTGTTCTCCTTGTTCATCCCTTTCTCTCCCTTTTTTTATGTTTATTCAAAGAATGATTCTTCCTTATTGAGGTATTTCCTTTTTCATTTCTTTTAGACTCTGTGACGAAAAAGGAGAGCCAACAAAATTCCCCCTCAGATTTGGATCCAAAAAGGAATGAGGATTTGTGTCTGAGGAAAATGGAAAATAAAATGAAGTTAGGGAACGTTGGGTTCGGTCTGCAAATGGGATTGAGGCGCGCAGGGTCCGGCGCGTAGGGGTACGACATCGTCTATAAATAGATGGCCTCACTTTGATAAAAGCATCCAGATCTTGCTTGTTTGGTTTTCTCTCGGCGCGCAGGTGGACTCTCGGATTTCGCTTGTCCGTGCTTCTGGTTTCTTGCATCGCTCTTATATTAAGGTATTTGGACTTGCACGGTGATACTTGTGGGCCCAATACTTGTGTGAATGAAGGAGACTTGCACGCCAACTATGGGACTTGCGTGCCTAAATACATTTGCCAATTTTTTCAAACTTTTTCACATATTTTATGAAAAATTAACTTATTTTCAGAGATAATTATTCAACTTTTTTTGGAGATCCAATGGCTCCCAAGAGAATCGAAACGGTTGATGAACTGGAAATAAAAAGAATTGATGATATGATAGACATCATTGGCCATGATTATTATACCTTATGTGAAAGTACTCTCCCAGAATCAGCCATGCACTTGAAGAAGTATCATATTAATTTCCCACACAGCATCTATCTGCCTCTATATGGCCATGGTCATCTGCAAAATGTCAATATTCCAGAGGTAAAGAACTATCTTCCGCCTTCTTGGTTTTAGTCATATACCAACTTTTCTTCAGCAAATGTCTCAATCATAGGAACATTTTCTAATCCTGGAACAGTAAAGAAAGCCTATATTAAATGCATCATATCCCGTGTGCACTAGATCTGAAACCTCACAAACCTGAGATGCAACCACATTGTTATCCCTCAATCTTTCGAAATTCTCAGATGGATCAATCCAAAGGTTGGATGGAGAAAATTGAATTATGTTCTAGAGGAAGGGTGAAGCCGACATGGATGTGGGCTTATTGGGTGAGACAAACTTGTGATGAGTTTATTGAGGATCTGAAGGGATCTGAAATTTATGAAGCCGTCTGGGCTGGGAAGACGTATGTTTATAGGAATGATAATTTTTCACGGGATTTTCTTAGCCACTAGATCCCAGAAACTAATTCTTTTCATATGACCCATGTGGAAGTATGCATTAGTTTGTGGGATGTCTTCAAAATCTCAGGGGTTCCAATTTTGGGTGATATGTATGACGAATTCATCCCTCAAAAGGCAACCTTGAATGATCCGTAGAAGACTCCAAATTTGGTTCGAGAATTATTGATGATTTATCATAATCTCAAAATCTCAAAGACTTCAATGACTCATTCTAGAAGGTATATTAGTCCAGAGGAATGGATGGATATATTTCTGAAGAAGAAGAGGGAAAATGGGCCCACCTGTACTCATCCTACTAGCTTCCCTAGAGCGGATAAGATAGGTGCTTCTGGAACATTCTTGACTAGTATGGAAGAAGGAGAGTTTGAGAAATGGGGGTATTAAGTGATTCATAAAATCCCAGAGAAGACTTTTCTGGCAGGGTTTTTATCCATATGGATTAGTGTCTATCTTTTTCTTGTCAGAGATTCGAAGTGATGCGTCGGGCCAGGGACCTTCGTTATTGCATCCAAGTTGGCTGAGAGGAAGATGGTGGGGTTGGCTACCCCAATTTTGGCAAAGATTCATAGGTGTTTACTCCATTTCTATATGGGCAAGTCTCTTTTGAGATTAGTGGGACCATTCCACGTTTTATGGGGATGGATCACCACTCACTTCCGGACATATGTTGTTCAGAACAGAATACAAATTTCTGGACGTTCTTGCATGCCGTCTGTTCAGGCCTTCTTTGGAGTTTTTCCTTTATCCCACAATGCCTATGATATTATGTCAAGGTTGGGTATGCATAATGAATTCCACTTCTTTCCCTATGGAAATCCGCCAACATGGAGATTTGTTGACGATGGATCAGCCAGCTTGGAACAGAGGTCTTGCATGCTGGCCTGTAGAGATGGTGTACTGGCCACCAGAATTGATGGGGAAATTATATGTGAGGACTATGATCCATATCGATTTGCATGCCAATTCAAGTGTCTGTAGACAACTATTGTATCTCCTCTAGTGCATGTCAGGTCAGAGCAGCATCCAATGGTTTCCCAACAACTATGGTTGCTAATGGTTATGGAAAAGACTGTGGCAGTTTTTGACTTACAAGATGCTGAAGCAGGAAGTAACATGGCCATATGGTATTCTGAAAACTGGGTAGCATCATATCCTGAGGCAATATTGAATAAACCTATTTACCAGGTGGGGAAGAAGAAGAGAACCATTGTGAAACAAACAATTTAGGTGGCAGGTGATTTTTCAACTCCTGAAGCTGGTTCACCAAATTATTCAACTGAGGATGATTCATCATATTCTCAGGAGATACAACATGTGTCAAAGCGGCCACGTCCCGTATATAATCCTCCTATCAGAATCAAGAGAGTCACTCCATCAAATCCTGGTGAATTACATTATTGATTCAATTTAATTGCTAGTACCTTTATAGAGTAACAGGTTTTCATTCTCCTTTTATAGTTGCAGGAGATAGAATGAAATTAAAATCCAAGGTTGTAGGACCCTATTCGCGGCCTTCTAGTACACCTGCATATCTACGACCGGAGGCCATCTAGAAATTTCATGATGTATACTGCGATTCTGGAACTATCTGGCTGGAGCAATGTGAAGGGATACATCTTCCAGGAATAGGGAATCCTCAGGCTCCAGCAAATATTCATTTCAAGGAGAACCCTGATGATGTAAGAGCCTATGTCAAAGAGTTGAGGACCTATATTTATGACACTGATGATTCTATCCCTATTAACAACAGTGTGAAGGAAATGATGGATCACATCGTCACTGATGAAGAGTTCCATGAGTACGTGGCTCTTGAAGACGTAAGTTTTCTTTCCTGGTTTACTTTGAAACTTGATTTCAGTCAAAGCATTGTTACTCAAGGAAATTACTTTCTTTATCCTACAGCATGCAAGGAAATGAACTACTGATATTCCTTCACCATAGTATAGCCCTGGTGGTACTGCCCTTTGGGCTGCTACTAAATCTCCTCGTGAGTCGGGAGAGATATCTCAGGCCCAGTAGGCCATGAATGAAGAGTTGGACATGGCCCTCTATTATCCAATTCATGTGCCTGTAAGGGAGACTGTCGATACTCCCAAAAATCCAAATAAGAAAAGTAATCAGAGGAAGAAGTCCATAGATAAATGGTTCATTAGTAGCGGTAAGTCCTTCGGATAATCATGAATCTATACCCATGAAATGTTTGCTCATATTTCTGGGGATTGTAGGGGATTCTTCAATTTACTCTCAAAGGTAGAGGACTGCCCCTCCTTTGAGGACCACAGAGGATGTTGTTGAACAAGCGCAAATTCAAGCTAACTTGGCTACTCCTAGAGAAGAGCCAGCATTTTTTCTCAGTATCCCTCTGGCTACTGTTGCGGGTAGAGAAGAACCTACTTCTGGTAAGTTAACAATGCTTCATGAAATGTTAAATGAAACATCAACTGACTTCCATTCTGTAATACTTTCGGTTCAACCCCTGCATTGGAGATTTTGGTGGCTATTGTAACTGATGTCACGATCTTATCTAATGATGATGTCTAGTGTCATGGACCGCAGGATGAAGGTCCCCAAGAAGACACATCAAATGCTCCCACTGGTGAGACTAACTAGGATTCTGAGATAACATTAGATGAAATGATGGAACTTGGCGCATCTTTTGATGATTTTATAAATCATGTTAAATTACAATGTAATTTATAAGATTATGGACGTGAGTGTTATCCTTTGTCATATTAATAATAACTTCTTATTACATGTCTAATCATGATTGGTTCAAATGTGCAGTTTTGTTTGAGCAAGCTGGTGAACTACCCATGCCTAAAGGGGGTACAGAGAACCCTACTGTTGTAGAGACATTAGCACAAGTGGTGCTGAACCCAATGGAGCTTCCTCAAACTCATCCTGGAAATCCTGTTCAAGCTAGAAAATATGGGGAGGAGTCTTATTAGTTTTCTGATCTACCATTGGGTAAGGGATAACAAAATTTATGACTGTACTTAATTTTCAAGACAGTCAGTTAACTTTTTTTATCCTTTGAATCTAACCAAAGCATTAAATTGATTATGCATGGCCATAAATTTCGGTGGCTAGATCTGGAGGTGAGGCCTTGGCCTCCGTCCCAATGGGAATTGAAAGTGAAGAAGCACAGGTTAGGGGGGAAGGAGCAGAACATGGCACTTCTTTAAGTGAATTAATCCCAGATTACATTCCCCCCTGTGATAGTGATGCTGAGTCAGATCCAGAAATACAGAAGGCATTCATATTTTCTCGACACAAGGCATGAAAAAACACATGGAAGATCATATCTGAAGTGCCTTTAGAAGAGATATCATTGAAGACCCCTAGACTATCATCCATAATTGTCATACTGGGACTTGGCGGTTTTGGATATCAAAAGATCCATGTTCCAGTGAAGCTAGTCATCGTAAGGAGGGAGCAGGAGAAAAAGTGTCGTGAAGATCTGACTAGAGTGAAGTTTTCATCCAATATTAGCAAATTTGAGGCTGTAGTATCTTGAGCTGAGGCTGACTATACTGCCAAGATGAAGGATCTGAAGAACAAGATCAAAGATAAAGTCGTTCAGCAGATGCACCTTTAGAGACAATTAGATTCTATTACTGGGGAACTTGACCAACTCAATAATTCGCTGGAGGGATCTCAAACGAACGGTATGAAGGCCATCGTGGATGCCAAGAAAGCACTCCATCAGGCCGAAAAGGGTGAAGTTGGTTGGGTGCATGCTCTTCAAGTAGCTGTTGATGAAGCTCGGGATGTTGTTCATTAAGTGAAGACTTATATTGATAGTATCTTTTAAATCTTGGAAAAGAGAATAGAATCCAGTCTATGGATGTCCTTCTAATTCTTGTGCATAAAATGGAAAGAACACTTTCATTTCTAATCATCTATCCATGCATTTTCTTCTTCTACCTGCTTTATATGTTTACCTAATCCAATGGGCCTAGTAATCATAGTTTAACTTTTACTAGGATTATTCTAAATAACCCTACAAATATGAATCTTTTAATTGCTCAATATTACTTAAAATCATACAAGATGTATTTTTAGGGAGCTGGAACATGACTTTTATTCATAGATCCCTTGTCTTTTGTGGGCAGTTTAAAGTCATGCACGTCGGACATAAAAAAAGGCTAATGTTTAAGGTCAAAATATCTTTGACCTAATTAATTAGAATTGACTCAATTCCTTAGAAATTTATCTAAAAATATATTACCATATTCAAGTATGAGGGAAAATATTTAAACTAAGAATAAAGAAAATTGAATCTAAGGAATGGTATGAAAAAGAGATAGAAAGGCATTAGAAGAAGTAGTTCCCAAGAATGAAGTTACCATTATTTAACAAACCCGTTAGGGGGTTGAATTATACAGGGCCACCTAAGGGGATTGGCTACATAGTCAAATAAATAACATCTTTTGGCTAACAGGTCTGTTATGTAGACTATTTATGCAAGGCCTCCTAAGGGCATGTGCTGCATAGTCAGGAAAAAGAACTCTAAGAAATTTACTTTTCTACTACTAAGAAGCCAGTTAAAGTTTATGGGGATTCAAATTTTCCAAAGTATAGAGTTTACTGTATGGAAAGAGGTACTTGAATATGGAGAAGATATTTCCAAACAAGATTATCGAAGAACTGGATGAATATCACTCCTAAGAAGGTCTGATCCAAACATAAGGAAGGAAAATATAAACCATAGACTTGAAGAATTTCAGAACATGAAAAACGATATGGGACAAATATGTTAAGGATTGCTATTTTTTGCAAATCCCTACATATTTTCATTAAGGAAAATAAGGAAAAACAAGTTTTCCTCTCATGAATGAAGTTACCAGTATCTGAGAAACCCGTTAGGTGGTTGAATTATGCAGGGCCACCTAAGGGCATTGGCTGTATAGTCAAAAAATTGTATCTTTTGGCTAACAAATCTATTATGGAGACTATTTATGCAAGGCCGCCTAAGGGCACGTGCTGCATAGTTAGGAAAAAGAACTCTCAGAAATTGGACATTTTGTGACTAGAAGTCAAGAAAAGGGTTATGAAGATCTGAAAATGTTTAAGGATAATATTTATGAAACATAAAGATGGGTATTTTTTTAATGTATGTAAAGATACATAGATCAATGCTAACAATATTCACACTGTAGCTAGGTCCTGAATAGAAATACTAGACTTCACTACGTATCCCATAAGGATGGTAATCAAGCCATACGTAGTTCTTGAAATACAGTTTAACATCATGTGGGACGAAAGTGTGAGAGAAATTAGATTTGGGTCATAGAGCTCGGACCATTATAAGAAATACACAGTTTGTGTTTTCATGGGGACTTTTCAGCCAAGGGACTGAAGGTGGAATTTGGGGTTAGGCCCAAAGGACATGGGGCTGGATTCGAGGGACACTCGAACATTCTTACATATCCCACAAATATGGGAATCAATCCCATGTAGTTATAGAAATACCCTATGTACAAATTTGGTTCGTACATGTGAAGGGTGAAAGGGGACTTTAGTGCAATGATGGTTTAACCCAAGATAAAAGGTTAATGTATTACCATGTATAAACAATGTTTTAGAATATAACATGATTATAAATCAATGTAAATAATTATTCCCTCTCAGGTGAGGGTATCAAAGAATATTTTAGTTTATTGTCGTACATGACAAAAGTTCTGTTCAGTTTAACGTCGTATAGAAAGGACGAAGGTGAACCAATGTAAAGATATTGATTCTGGAAGGGGTTTCACCTATCAACATCATATGAGATGAAGGTGAACCGATGTGAAGAGATGGGTTTTTGGGTTTGAACCTTGGGAGGTTGCCTACGTACCCAGCCTGGAAGGCAAGGATCAAAGTCCGCGTAGTTCAATTAAAGAATGAATTAGTGATCAAGTTGTTTTTGGGGAAAACGACCTAATAAAAAAATGATGTTGGGACTTACGCATGGTTAGCGACCCGAAGAGGGTGTTATGGTTGAAATTTTCTCTAAGCTCATGTGAGTCATACTCAGTGTGAGAAACAAGAGGTAACAACAACCTTAACGATGCAAAGTTTAATGTCATGTAGGACTTATGAAGGGACTATGCAGTTTAAAGTCTTGCAGTTGAGACTATTGGTGTTGCACAGTTTATTGTCATGTAACAGGGACAAAAATATAGTTTAACGTCATGTAGGACGTATTAAGGGATTTCTATACAGTTTAGCATCATGTAGTTAGGACGATGGGGACAATACAATTTAATGTCATTTTGGACAAAAAGAGGACTGTGCAGTTTAATTCCATGTTGTTAGGAAAAAAGAGGACACATTTTAACGTCATGTTGGATGTATTAGGGCCTTTTTCAGAGTTTAACGTCATGTTTGACATAAGTACCAATAGTTTAAGGTCATATGCATGGAATGTTGGTTATGTAGTTTAACGACTTTCTGGATGTAAGGGACTTCTGTACAGTGTAGCATCGTGTAGTCTGGATGTCACAGTTTAACGTCGAGTTGGACGTAAGTGCCAATGGTTTAAGGTCATATGCATGGACCATTTCCGTATAGTTTAATGTCATATAGGATGATGAAAGGGACATAGTTTAACGTCATTTTGGACGAAAGTAATACAAATAGTTTAAGGTCGTATGAATGGACAATGAATGGTGTATTGTGCATTTATACAAAAAACTTCTTCAGAAATCTGGCATTGGTTGGAGTAGTGATGAGTTCTCCATCCATTGTGTCTAAATAATAAGCTCATTTGAATAGACCTTATGTACTGAATAAGGTCCTTCCCATTTTGGTTCAAGCTTGGGAGGTTTATTTCCTGGTATCATTGGAGTTCTGATAACTAATACCAATTCTCCCTAGATGAATGAACGAAGACAAAAACTTTTGTTGAAAGCTCATGCTATTCGATTCTGATAGACTTCCAAGTTGTGCAGAGTGCACAATATTTTTTCATATAACCATTCCAATTCATTAAATTTATTTTGAAATTTTTCATCTATAGATGATTGATCACAAATGGCTACTCTGATCGAAGGTAATTGAACTTCAATGGGAAAGACTTCTTCCTTTCCATATACTAGTGAATATGGAGTTGACCACGTTGCAGTGCGGGTGGTGGTTCGATAAGCCCATAAAGCAAAAAATAGTTTATCAGGCCATGACTTCATATCTTTATCCACCATATTTTGTAGTATATTTGACAGAGTCTTGTTGAAAGCTTCTATCTATCCATTGGATGCTGCATGATACCGAGATGAATGATTAGATTTGATGTTGTATTCTGGATACAATTTCTTCACCTCAGATGAACAGAAGTTAGTCCCATTGTCCGTCAATATAGTTTGAGGGACAAAAAATATGGTAATGATGTTAGAATTGATGAAGCTAAAAATAATTTTAGAACTAACTTCTTTGAGAGGTACTACCTCTGCCCATTTGGAAAAGAAGTCAATACCAGTAAGAATATACTTAAACTGCTTGGTCGTAGCTGAAGGGTAACGTCCCACCACATCCACTACCCATGTAGAAAATGGCCACAAGTATCTAGATATATGAAGAAACTTTGGAGGTTGATGAATTAAGTTGGAATGTACTTGGAATGAATGACACATCTTTGTGAAATCAACACAATCTTGTATCATTGAAGGCCAAAAGTTTCCAAGCCTTTGAATCTGATCAGACAGTCTCTGTCCAGACTGGTGGGCACCACAGACTCCTGCATGCACTTCTTTCATGACAACCATTGTCTTTTCACCATCAATGCATCTAAAGAGAACTCCATCAAAAACACGGTTGTTGAGAATTTTCTCTAGGTGATCTGGGCTATCATAAAGAGTAAAATTGACCACATGTCACTAGATTTGTTCTTTCCCAGCTGTATCTGGTGGAAGTGTTCCGTTTTGAAGGTATTCCCTGATAGGTGTCATCCATCCTGTAGTATGACCATATGGTTCAGAGATGGGACTAATTTCATTGATTTCCTCTGTTATGGCTTGAACATAAGGTGAAATTGTATGACAGTGGGTAATACTGATGGTTGTCTCGTCCTGATTTAGATCTGCTAGAAATGTGGCTATATTATCTAGTGCATCAGCTTGGCCATTTTGTGATCTTGGTACATAAGAAAATGTTGGTTCCGAAGGAAACTCTGCCATTAACTCTCTGACGTAATAATACAAAGGGAGTAGTTCTTCTTTTTTAATGGCATAATCCCCATTGACTTGTTTTATTACCAGGTCTGAATCACCTATCACCTTTAAGTGATTCACTTGTTCTTGAAGTTCCAACTCCAATCCTGCAATAAAAGCTTGGTATTCCGCTTCATTATTTGTATCGACTCCCAATAATGAGATGGAATAAGGTAACAATGTCTTTTCTAGAGAAATGAGTACTATTCCTATGCCAACTTTTTTGAATTTAAGATTTTTCATTTTCTCCCCTGTTGGACTTCTGGAAGCACCATCAATGTACATTTACCATGATTGAAGACTTTTATGAATAGAAAAGACTTCTTCATTAGGGAGTTGAATATCTGAAGATGTGTCTTCCACTGAAGGGTGTTCGACAAGGAAATCAGCCAGAGCTTGGACCTTTATTTCATTTTGAGACACATACTAAATATCAAATTGCTGCAAGATAACTTCCAACCTTGCAAGAAGTCCTGTAAGCATTGGACGACTAAGGATGACTTTGAGCGGGTTATTGCGAGATACCAATTGGACCTCGTGATGTTGCAGGTAGTGTCTCAACTTTTGAATTGCAAAGATTAATTCTAGGTAGCACTTCTCAATATTTGAGTATCGGGTTTCTGCTTCAAGCATAGTCCGACTGAGATAGTAGAGGATGTTTTCATTCCCAGCATCATTCTTCTGAGCAAGAAAGGCATCCAATGATTGCTCTAGAGCTGTCACATGGAGGATATGTGGTCTTCCTTCAACAGGTGTCATTAACACCGGTGGACTTAAGAGATACTTCTAGAGAATATCAAATGATTCTTGATATTCTTCAGCCCACTGGTAAGTGACTCCCTTCTTCATCAATTTGGTGAAGGGAAAGATTTTTTCTACCAAATTGGAAATGAAACGCCGAATATAGGCTAAGTTTCCTTAAAATCCTATCAATTCTTTTAAATTTCGATGAGGTGACATGCCAAGGATTGACTTTGTCTTCTCAGGATCGAACTCCATACCACGATGGTGTATGACGAAGTAGAGAAATTTTCCTGAGGTTACCCCAAAAGCACATTTTAAGGGGTTCATCTTCAAATTATGTTGCCGACGTTTGCGGAATATTACTTCAAAATCAGCCACGTGATTAGAATGTTGTTTGGATTTAACCACAAAATCATCCACATAACATTAAAAAAACATTCTCAAAAAGGGTATGAAGATACAATGCATGGCACGCTGATATGTTGCGCCTGCATTCTTTAGGACAAAGGGCATTACCTGATAGAAAAACACACCATGAGGGGCTCTGAAGGCTGTAGATTCCTCATCTTCCGAAGCCAGTTAGATTTTATTATATCCAGAATATCCATCCATGAAGGAAAGTTCTTCATATACAGCTATCGCATCAATCAAGAGTTCTATAATCAGAACTAGAAAATCATCCTTAGGACAATGCCGATTAAGATTTCTGAAATCAATGAAAACTCTAATTTTCCCATTCTTTTTTTCTCTTGGACAATATTAGCCAACCACATGGGATATTGAACTTATCTGATGAATTTAGCTTTGATGATATTATCCACTTCAACTTCAATTTTGCAAGCATAGGTTGGGTGTGTTCTTCTAGCGGCATGTTTGAATCCTCAATGTTCTTCTGGAAAACCCAAACGATGAGTGGACACAACTGGATCAATCCCTAGAATCTCTGTATAGTTCCAAGCAAATATGTCTCGATTTTTCTTTAAAAAGGAAATATACATCTCTTGTTCTTCAAGATTCATGGCCGCACTAATTAAAGTGGGGGCGTGGATCTTATTTTGTACCCAGATTTATTTCTCTGAGTTCATCCACGGTAGTAGAGATACCCTCTTCAAATGCTGGAGGATAATCCCTGATATCTTCCTCTTCTTCTTCAGCATGTGTTATATCTTCCGTTTCTACTTGCAAATTAGATGATGAAGCAGAATTTTCATAATCAGATGAGATGTCAAAATTTGCACATCTTGAAGAATAAGCTTCCATTTCCGAACTAATAGAAGATGAAGGGTCTTCTTTGGGTAACAAAGATGAGATGATGGATTGAGAATCAACATCATCATTTACCTCTGACATTACTATAACTTTCCCTGGCCTGATTGGAGAAGTATATATTTGTTGGATTTCTGCAGATGAAGTGAAGACATATCCATTTGAACATTCATCATTACATGGTGGATCACCAATTTCTCCAAAGTTGTCTAGCTTGATTGTCGTAATTGAAATTATGGATCTTTCCATAAGAGTATTTTGATTTGGGTCTATCCTGTCAATTTGACTGATAGGAATCACATAATCTATACTCACATGTGCTAATGAGTTTATTGGAATCTTTTCCAAACCATACGGAGCCTTAACATTGGGAATCTCCTTTGTTGCGGATTTTACTTTTCCCTTTATGTGATAGAATTCCACCTCAATGTATTTAGATTCACATGTTTTGAATGGGGATTTATCACCATATAATGTCCCAACATGACCATCAAAACAAAACATAATACATTGATGGTATGATGAAGGGATATCTGCATGTCGATGTAGCTAGGGTCTTCCAAGAAAGATGTTGAAGGACGAGTCTTGATCAACAACCATGAAATATGAATTGGACACAAGATCTCCAAACTGAGTTCTGCATGTAATATTTCCCAGTGGTTCTTGTTCATTTTTATCATATCCTTGTAACATCATAGTTGAAGGAGATAGATCAGATTCTATGAGGACCAATCGACGAAGTGTATGAATGGGCATGAGGTTGACTCCTGAACCATTATCAATGAAAGCTCTTCAGATGTTTACACCATTGACCTTGCTAGATAAGTAAAAAGGTCTAATATGTCCATGCACGACATCATCTTCATCTTCATCAGTAAAAGATATTACTGCATGGCATTTTGCAAGATTATTCTCTACATGGTAGACTTTAGCTACAGCAATTTCTGTCTCAAACTCCTGAGGACTTGACAAAGCCTCATTGAGGGCCTCCTGAAGATCCTTTGATAAATTCAAGGCATCCAGAATTGATAACATGGCCGGTACTTGGGCCAGGTGTTTCAATATATCATACATTTGATCCAAAGGTCCGCATTTTCCAACAAGAACATGTGGTTTAGCAGGTGACTTAGAAGTTGATGCTTTGGAATTTGATACATCTTGTATTGGGATAGGAGATGGTAATACTCATGGATTTGGAATATTAGGCCGATTAGGTCTATTTATTTTCTATGAGGAAGAATATGGATCCTTCAACCGATCTTCCAGAATAATTGTGCTAGGGCTGAGTTTTCCTTGTGTGGATGAACTTGCTTGTTCTTGTTGAGCTCATTTAAGGGCTCTACCATGAGTTTCTGTCACATACACAGTGCTAGTAGGGGTAGAATTGAAATAGTGGCCTCTAAAAGATCCACATCTTCCCTTGTATCCTGAGCCTTTGTAACTTCCTCTAGTTCCTCTATTTGATACAGGGAATTCAGGCTCATCAAAATTGAAACTGCGATAGGGATATGGATCTGTTAATTGAATCATATTAACAGAATCGATGATCAACACTTCATCTGATGAAGACTCTTCCTGATTATCCTGTTTAGGCTATTCCATTTGGTGGGGTGGTGCCTGCGAATTTGGATTAAATAGCATGAAGTCATCCAGAGTCAAAGACAAATTAGGGTTTGACACATACTCATCGTCTTCTAATTATTTTTCTTTCTTTGAATCATATCGTTTCTTTAAGTATTTTCCCTCTGATGAAGAGAGTTTTGCTGCGACATTCATGGCAGAAGGCATAATTGGTCTTGTCAATTGCGTTTGAAAAATGGCATGAGTTTGGTTGATCATTTTTCTTGTCATCCAAACATCATATTTCTACGCATTTTTTCTTTCAACTTCTTGCCATTCGCCTTCTTCCTCTGGAACTGTAGCAGTAACACATGCTACCTGGGTTGAAGAGCATTTTAGTTTGACTTGTCCCGAGTCGATCATCTTTTCTAGGAGGTCTCTGTAGACAAAAAACTTCGGGATGGGATGCCCCAAAATTTGATGAAAGGGGAAATAGTTGGGACGGTCTTCATATCCTTCTTTATTTGGCCTCTTGGGCCTTGGAAATTGAACCAAATTATTTTCCAGAGTTGAAATGAAATAACCAGGAACTTGTTCATTTCGGAAAGAGTAAACTTTTCTTTTCAAATACTCAAATTGTTTTCGTCTTTGATCTCTTTGATCATCTTGACGAAAGGACCTCTTTTGTTGGTGCTCAAGAGGTGGATCCCTTCTAGAAGATGAAGGTTTTGAAGTATAAGCAGGTACATGTGCTTGTTTAAGCATAACTGTAGGAGTTTCTGCTTTACCCATTCTCTTTCTAGGAGCTAATGGAATTATACGAGCTTTATCCTTAGTCTTTATAAGAGAATATTTAATCTTTTGAGCGATTTAAGTAAGGTCTCGAAACCATCCCATGTATTTTACAGGGATCAGCAGTGTGCACAACTCATCACCTAAATTTGTCACACAAATTGGCAACAATTCTTCTTGAGGGAGTGTTAAGCTTAGGGAATATGTTAATCCCATCCAGCGAGCTATGAAATATGAAACCCTTTCATTCTCCCTTTGCCTACATTTTGTAAGATCAAAAACTATTTTCTTTGACAATGTTGAGTTGAACTGAAGAAGGAAATTTTGGCGAAGTTCCTCCCATCCGGTAATTGACCAGGATTGCAAGCTTGTGTACCAGACAAAATCTGGTCCTTGCAAGGTTCACACGAAGCATCTGAGTTTCACTACTTCCTGCTATTATGGAGTTCCCATCATAGGATCGCAACAAGACACATAATGTGTCAAATGATGTTTATGATCGCCTGATCCATTGAAAATAGGGAATACATGGTTCCCAAAACTTGATGGGGGAGTAATTACATCAACCCATTCAGGGTAATCTCTCTTTTCTGGTTGAACCTGTGAACGCTTTCCTTCCATAGTCTGTAACCAAGGTGTTAATTACCCAATGGTAGTTATTAACTTTTGAGAGACATCTGTTTAAACTTGGACTTGAACAGTTGCAATGACTGGAGCTGGTACAGATATAGTGGTTGGTGCTGCAACTGATAGGAGCAACACCAATTGTTGTTGCACTTTACCTGTAGGATTAGACCTGTGAGGGTGTAATGATAGAGGAGGATATTCTTGATCCATATTAGTAGCCACAACAAATTCCCTTGGCTGAATAACTCTAGCACGCTTATGTAGAAGACTACCTTGGAGTAGTTCTGCATTCAACCTCCTCAACTCCTTCATTTCTTCCTTTTGTTGTCCAAATCATTGCTCCAGTGAGAGCGATTGGCCTTCTCTAGAGGAAGGATATGTAAACTGGTTCTTTCCTTTCCCCTTATTAGATGCCTTTTGGAGAGGGGGAAGTGGGTTACTTAAAGATTACCTAGGTTCTAAGTTAGCCCTTGATTTCATGTACGCACACCTTCTTCATTTTTGTCTGTGGATACAACTTCTTGAGAAGGAAACTCTTCATCTGAGTCCCTTGAGTGAGCCTCATCTAGAGGATCAGCAACTACAACATTGATGACGTTGATTGATGCATAATTCATTGCATTACTTCTATCGTCATTTTTGCGATATTGTCTTCTTCCATGTCCCTGATGATAAATTGCCTTCTGTTAATTCGATCCCTCAGGAACTTCATGGAGAACTGTAATTTGGAGAGAATCTCCTGATAATTTGGATTTTTGTTCCTCTTATGGCTTCTTCCCCAATCGATAGAAGACTGACTTTCACTAAGAAGGGGCTTGATGATTTGAAAAAGTCCCCAGTCTAGTGGACTAGGGCTGTTCCTACCGTTTTTTCTCAACTCCTCGAATCCTATTTGTTGATTCGGAGGGTTGGGTTAAAAGATTCCCCAGTCTGGCAAGTTGGGGTGGCTCTTGACCTGCTATGTCTGAGACTTTCTTAAAAGATCTCTTGATATTGCAGATGTTAGTCCAGAAATTAGATGGATGCATCAATCGACATCCACTTTTATCACCTGTTTCAAAAGACTGTTGGATGATCTCTGACACTTCTGTCACTTGATAATGTTCTTGCTCTATACAAGAGGCCTATTCAATATTCTCGTTTTCTTGATGTAGGAGTAATTCCACATATTTTTCTTTGTATGCTTGATTTCTAGAGGAACTAGTTGAAGCTTGTTTTTGGGAAAGATTTTGATTACAAAAAAACCCATTGACTGTGGCCGGCCATGGGAAATAACATTGCATGAAACCATTTTCGGTGGGCTTTACATACTGGAGAGCACAGTGAAATGTAGTACTCCTTGAACACCCCATCCTCTAACATGAATACTAGATGGGGCATTGTCAATTAACTGGCGCAATCTTCTTAGGGCGCCAAGGCATGAATGCTGAAGGGGTCTCTACTACTTTTCAGCCTTTGGATATCGAGAGACTGATAGAGATTCCAAATCAATCTGACATTGTATCCCTTCTACTATCTTAAAATGATTTTCATATTCATCATAAGAAAATAATTTCTTTTTCAACTAACAAAGATTTTTCCATATATTGAGATGAATATCATGTGTTCCATCTTCCGTCAACATCTCAAGAATGTCATACTGAGAGTTAGCCAGAGGCCAAAACATGACTGTCACTTCACCTTTCGCCAATTGTTTTCTCATGTTGATTACTTCCTCTTTATCATTCAATGAAGATTCTTCTACCAGATTAGACTAGAGCTGGTGCTTACTAGTTTCTTCATCAGATTCAACAAGACTGGTAGACAAATCACTGATCAAGCTAGAAGATGCATGACTAATGGGTGGTTCGGAGAATGACCTACACCATGGGTTATCTTCTTGTTGAGAAAGTATTTCAAATGCTAATGGTAAATCACTAGACATGACCGACATCACATTTTCAAGTGCCTCAATATAAGAGGGCTTTCTCATCACTGCATTCTCTATTAGCAAATTTTCCAAGCAATCTGAATCACTTCAACAGAGAGGTCTTTCGCAGCGAAATTCATCATCATGGAGAGGACCACCATGGTGGGTTACATCAAAAGATGATATCTCCTGCTCCTTGATCTTCTGGCCACACATAGTGTTCTTTTGGCTCTCATCTGAAGATTAAACTTCGATATCGACCGAATTACCATGAAAGATGGCCTTCACGAGGAAGTGTCTGGTGCCGACCTTCAGAATTAATGTTCCCACTATTTGGAACTGAGAGAGCAGAATCTTGAGTTGCAACAGAAATATGTCTGAGTGCATAAAGAACACCAGCATCGAGTAAGGCCTTTTTACAGATTGGCCCTTGATTTCTTAACAGTGCTGGGTGGGTCTTCTTCTTAGACGCCTTCTTACTCAATTTGGCAGGTATGTGTGCCTGCTTAGGAGAAATGATCAGGTTAGGCTGATTATCTCTGCTCATACCATGTGTACGTACCTGACTTGGTTGTCCGTATGATATGGGGGAGTACACTCTGCAGCCCTCTTGGACTGGAACAGATGTGTGTGTCTATTCCGAAGTGAATTGTTGATATTTCACTCCATTGGTAGGGATAGATTTATGTGTCATTCCATGATATGCTGCTAAAGCTGTTATAATATCCTGGAATGCATCCAGAATATGAACAGGGATTTGCTTCTACTCTTTCACCATTGATAAAATATGATTGGTGACTTCAGCTGCCGGGGTGGAGATATACGTCCATTCCGTGCTTGGAGTAAGTTTGTGTTCATGGTCCTATCCTCCTTTTTCTGTCAGTGAATCCTGAAAGTACTCAAATGTGGTGGAAGAGAGTTGAGTCTCCCTCTTGTTTGTCACCAGAGCTTTCCGACTGACTTCTCGGAATGCTACCAAACGAGACTGTTGGTAGTCTTGATCAATTCTAGCAAGTGTATGTGCCTGCTGATTGCACTTCGCCGAACATAGTTGACGAGCTCCATCATATGTAGTCAGACGAGCCTGGTGACTAACTGATGATTTATAAATAGGTGTATTTTTCTGTCTATAGTACTCCACTGCAATTGCCTGGCGGGATTGGCATGATGCTGCCAGACGAGTCTGCTGGACAGTGGAATTAAAACAAAAGACTGTGTGTGCTCGCTCATTACTTGCCACCATGTTAGGTTTTTGGACTTCTCCGGAGATGGCAGAGATGAGAACCTATTCAATGTAGACTGGATTTCGCCTATAGTGGTTCATCTTTCCTGGTCGGGTTCGAGGAACCTGACCCGAATGCATGGAAGTGAAACCTTCATCATGTTGAGGGCGCACTGCCGCATGAGTCTGGCGACGATTGTTGATGGGAGCCCTCAGGAAGGACTTCTGTCTTCTTGAATTAAGTCCCTGAGGCACCTGCACATTCACCTCCTTAGAATTTGGGAGTGAATGGTGATTTAGTTCTGGGGATAACAACCTGAAACATTTGGAGGCGGTGGTTAGCACCGCCTGCTTCTTGATATCTAGTCATCGCTGTCTGGACAACCAGGTTGAATTATTGACTTGGAGGGCCTGTCGGGTGGCCTCTAGATTCGGAATAGTACCATTTTGATGGAACTCCTTAACCAGCGCATTTGATACCTAGCGTTGAAGATGCTGAGTAGGTGATGTCATCATCAGAGTGGACGACGATCCAGCAGAAGTAGCAGCAGTGGAATTTGCAGCAGATGTTCTCACAGTAGACGTATTCAAGGGTGTAAACATGAGAGAAGGCATTTTGGAAATGTAGAAGATCTTGGAAAAGTGTGCCTGTTTGATATAACATACATAATGATGATATGTTCGGCTACTACATATTTCAGATGATAAAATCTGTTATTGATTTCTTTGTTGGCCCTCTCATTGAGTTTAAATAGGGGGCCTAACAAATAAGTAAAGAATCATTTTAACTTGGTTAAGGATTCAGGTTGGGTTCACCATTTTTTGTTTCCTCTAGAATTGGGGATGACCTTATTGATTGAAGTTTCAAACATTCCAATCAATATCTAATGGGTTTGTTCGTAGAACCAGAAACATCCAATGATTCCATATCCATTTGGACCTACTTTCTAAAGGTAGGCGCTCATTAGTTGTGGGCTGATGAGGCTTAAGAATTTTCATTGGTTGAGAGAATGGAGGGTTGGAATCAACACACCTTTTTGAGGGGAATTATTGTCTAATCTGGGACTCTATTTATAGATTTAAGTTATGTTCATGAATCCTTATTACATTACCATGTATAAAATGAGCTTTCTTTTAGATATGACAATCAATGACGGATATGTAGAAAATTTAGATAATCTTTTATATGTATTCGATGTTCTTCATCGATAAAGAATCATCTTTATTTGTTGGAGATTCTTAGTCAATGGTATCCTTCAGTACATAAAAGTCTCTTGGTTATTATGATAACCATACTAGATTAAAAGCCACTCAGTGGGGGCACTTGAAGTTTATTGTCATTTGGAATGACATGGTTTATTTCAGATTTGGGATTGTACCCACTGATGGGCTACCTACGTATCCTTTGTTTTGGAAAAGGAATCAGAACCCACGTAGTTCGAGTAATGGAGTATGATGTTTATTCATGATTGATGGATCAAAGAAAGATTTCAGGATTACTTTTACACTCTAAGATCACGTGAGTAATTCTCAGTGTGAGAAACATGAGGTATTGGTGAAACAAAACAATTGCACCACGAAATATGTAATGATGTGGGGCTTATGTATGTATGACTTCCAAAAATAGATGAGGATTAAGATTTACTTCAGGGAATAAACCTAGGAACAAGGTCCATAAAGGTACATGTATTTCATGTAGATTTGGGTACTCTAACTTGGGGCATACTCCTGAAGAATATTCCCAAATTAAGAGAGGACTTATGATTGGGTTTTACTCATGATAAGGAAGCCCAGATCAAAGGTAAAATAAGACTGGTTAAGAGGAATTAAAAAATGGGCCTTACTCCTAAAAAGGAAGCCCATGTTAAAGGAATTATGGTTGAGGCTTACTCCTGAGGAGGATGCCCATATTTGGGAACTTTAAGACTGGGTCTTACTTCTATGAAGGAAGCCCAGGATAAGGGAATTATGACTGGGGATTACTCCTGAGGAGGATACCCATATTAGGGGACTTGGGGCTTACTTCTGAAAAGGATGCCTAGATTAACGAGGACTTGGACTGGGGCCTACTCTTGAAATGGTGGCCCAATATCAATGATTCTCTCATCTTAAAAGATTAGGTTGAATGAATAAACTCTATAACTGTAGTGATATAAAGTTATATAAATCACTTGGTTTTAAGAGATGTTTCATTGAATTCCTTTCATATAAGAAAGTCAATTAAGAAAACATCCCATAAATGGCATTGAAGAGTGTCTTAAAGACTGAATCTTGAATAGGAGAGGAGGAATGGAATAAGAGAGGTGAAATGGGCAGGAAGGGCACCCAATTGTAGAAGGGCGCGCAAGTACTGGGGGGGAGCAGGTACTGCGTGGGTGCGCAAGTCCTAGTCGTGCAGGTATACCTGTGCGACACATGGGCACATGTGTGATTGTTAACCAATAAGGTAATATTTGGGCGATCCATGACCAAAACCATTAGAATTATCCCAAGGTACTTCCAAAATATTGGGGCACAAGTTTCAATGAGTAGGTAAGGAGGTACGTAAGTGTGTACATTTCCCTTAAGGGTTAAAACACTTAGGCATGCAAGTGTTAGTGAATTCTAACACTTAGACCTAATTCCTCTTGTTTAGACCACCCATTCTAGGTAAAGAATTACCTTAGAGTTGTTTGGAAGACTTGAAGAAGAGACTTGGGCGTTCAGAGCTCGGTATCTGAATTTTGAAAAAAATTCCTCTTCCAAATAGGGGGACCACCGGGGTATTTATAGGCTGGAGAACACCCTGGTCGATTTTCAAAGAGGGCGCGCAAGTCACTTGTACACCCATTTGGGCGGCGCGCAAGTCTAGTTGCACAACCATGATGGAACTTGCGCGACCTATGGGCAGTGTTCTCCTTGTTCATCCCTTTCTATCTTTTTTTTATTCAAATGATGATTGTTCCTTATTGAGTTATTTCCCTTTTCATTTTTTTTAGACTCTGTGATGAAAAAGGAGCATCAACAGAGACCCTAATCTTCATTACATTACTACTACATCATTTTAAATATAATTAACCTAAAATCATTACACAACCTGGATACAAATAACTGGTGTATGGGAAAAATTAAAACCATGTATAACATTTAAAAAATAAATCATAAACTTTTATTTAATTCTTTCTTATCTAGATTCTTATTGGACCTTGAATTGTCTGTAGTACATGTAGTCACCTGAGGATATAAATAAAAAATGGTTAACCAAAATGACTAGTAAAAAGATAGATAACAACATGAAACAATATAACTTGGGGTGAGAATAATCCTTATCATCATTACATGGTTATAGGATCATAATCATGAAATGGATCATTAAGAAAAGACTTAGAATGTGGAAATTTATAAAAATGAAACATCTTGCCTTAGTTGTTAACTACCACGCATAGTTTTGAAAAATGATATCATCGTATTCATACATATTTCACTTTATCTCATTAGGTTCTTCATATTACTAATTTAATTAGAGAAATATATAATTCTAGGAGCACTCTTCACATCAGAACATTTACAGTGATCAATATAATTCTGGGTGCACCCGTCAAATCAGAACATTTACATTATCAAGCATGCCACATATAACATATATCAATATTGGACATAAAATAACCCATGGAAAAGGGTTGGGTTTAATTTTTGATGGCATACATTCATAAAAATTGGGTTTATAAATTAAATAAGGAATAACATACTTGATATAAGATTCAAAAACCTTGAGTGAAGAAGAACCAATCTCAAGCAGTAAAACATGTGTTTTTTTGAAAGATGAGTTATTTTGGAAAACATTGTATTTATCATAAACTCAAGTAGAAAACATATATATCACAAAAAAGGTAATATAATGATGAATAAACTATATTTAAGGAAATTTCATATTGAAAATGTGGTCAAAGATGGAAAACCAATGAAAGAGAGTTGGGTTGGATAATTCCCCTTACCCTGAGTACAAGTACTCTCTTCACATTAATATCCTATATAACCATAATAGATTCATTAATTAAAAAATACATAACCATTTGTAAATTATTTTTTCTCATTTTTTTTGTATGTTCATTTATGGGATTTCCAATGAGTTGTTGAGTTTAATTTCATCATTCGGAATCATTCGTTTTCATGGGTTTCAGGATAGTTTGACCAGTATTAATGAATTGATGTTAATGTAAAATGATGATAAAAATAAAAAATTATTGTTATATTTTATTAATGATATTAAATTATTTTCAAAAAATAAATAAGTAATTTGGTTATTTTGAAAGAGGATGAATAATTCTATACAAGTTAATGATGATAATTTTAGGTTAATTTTGGCATTTTTTCAATCAAAATTATTTTTTTGTCATTTATTATTATGGGTATAAGTATGTTCCCATACATTAATTTGGTTATAAAAAATTTTAAATATAATTTCCACCATTTAATGGTTTTATTAACATCCCTGATGGTGTTATAGGAAAATAAATTTTCATTTCCCACGATATTGGTAAATTAACACATCACGAGCGATGATTTCATTTCTAAAATAAAAGAGAGAGAGATAGTGAGGGTGGATTTTAATGATAAAAATTCCATTAACATGATATAAATCTAGTATATATAACATACTAAATTCATCATTCCATTTTGAATAAGGGATGTGAGAAATAAATAAAAAATGATATTGAAAGGAAATTAAAAGAAAGAGTGAGAGGATTTACTTTATGAATTTATCCTCCTTGAGAACCTCCTTGGGGAAATGGTTTTGTCATTTTATTAGACTCAATGTTCCTGGATGTGGGGGATGGGATTGGTAATAGTACTAGGAATAATATAGTCAAGGCTCATTGATTTTAGATATTTGAGGAGAAGAGGGGGTATTTTTTGGAGAAGAGGGATGTTTTCTCAATATTAAATTCACTAGTTTGTTATTTTGGCTAAAGACTATAAATAGTTTATGAATTATATGTAAAAATATTAAAATAATTGATGAGGGTTAGATATTAATGTTATTACAAAATCCTGACATCAATAATGACTAAAAATGAATTTATTTATCATTTATTGAAAATTATCATATTTTTATATTAAAAAAATCAAGTATTTCATAAAAATACCAAATATTCACCATAACCATTTATTAATGTAAAGAATTAAAAATTGAACTCTACAATAAGAAAATTATTTTAAAATTATTTTAATTTAATTTTTAATTAAAATCATCATTTACTTGGAAAATACATATTTTAAAACTATAATTGATTTTGTAACACTTGGAAAAATTACTAAAGGTCTCATAAAACTATCTTAAAATCATAAGAAATCAAAATATTAATTTATTAATACATTTATGAATATTTTATTTCTTTCAAATTATTAAATTAATTAGATTATAATAATTAAATATTTATGACTTATAAAATTACTAACACCTGATAAAAAATATTTTAAATATCTACATACCTATAATATGATATATTTATATCATAGTTTAACATGTAAGTTAATATAATTTTATTTACACATTCATGGATGATGAAATTATTCCTTTGTCTCTTTTATTATTCATAAAGGTCATATTACTATTCTTATGTTCAAGTAACTATTTCATCAGTATTGGTTCTTTAAATTCTATCAATTATTATTATTTCATTAATTATTAATTTATAATGTTTTTTTATGTTCCATAAGTTGTTATATGTGATTTATACTATGTGAAATTACTATAATAAGAGAGAAATACAATTTATAAAATTATGGGTCATTATATTCCACTCCCCTATTTGAAATTTGTACCTCTATATTTTGTTTTACATAAACATGTGAGGGTAACTTTCATTCACCAACTCCTCCAGTTCCATTGTTGCTTCTACATACTTATTGATCCTCCACAAAACATTGACTAGGTTGGTTGTCTTGTTGCGTAGAACCCTATCTCTTCAGTCTATAATTTTTATGGGCTGATCCTCATAAAAGATATAATCATCTTGATATTCCACCAATGAGTTTAGTACATGAGAGGTATCTAATATGTACTTACATAGGAGTGATACGAGAAAGACATCAGGGACATTGTCAATACCCAGTGGAAGTGCAAGCTGATTAGAAATAGCTCTAATTTGATCAAGGATCTCAATGGGGCCAATGTAGCTTGGTATTATATTCCCTTTCATTCCAAACCATGTGACTCTATTCCTTAGTGATAGTCAAAGGAAGACATTATCTCCAACGTCGAACTCCAATTCCTTTCAAATATTGTCAGCATAGCTCATTTTCTGAGTCTTAGTTGTTTATATGATTCTCGACAGTTTGAACCTTGTTTTTCATCTCTGGCACAAGATCAGTTCCAAGTATCTTTAATTCACTAACTCCACCCCAAAATGTTGGTGTTCTACATCTCTTTCCATACATAACATTATATGGATCCATCTTAATAATTGATTGGAATCTATTTTAATATTAGAACTCATCCAATTGGAGATGTTCATCCCATCCACCTGTGAATTCTGAAGAGAAATCTATAATCATATCTTCAACTGTAGGAATATACATTTATGATTGGACCTTATTTTGGGGGTGATATGTCTTGCTAAAAATTAATTCAACACTCATATAATATGGAAGACTCTTCCCAAAATTAGATGTGAACCTCAGATTGTGATCAAAGGAAATCGAGAGTGGAACTCTAGGAAGTCTCATCACATCCCTTACATAAATCATTTAAGGTTTTTTAAGTCAAATATCTTCCCAAATAGAAGCAAAGTTTCAAGAATTAGTGAGTTATTGTACAACAACCCATATCACATTATTTCCTTTTGATGTCTTCGAGAGACCTATGAAAAAGTACATAGAAATGTTATCCCATTTCCACATGGGTATAGAAAATAATTGCATTATCCCTATAGTTTTTTTCACTATGATTTACCTTTATGAAATATTAATAACCTTAAAAAATATTTCAAAATATCACGCTTCAGGTTCCCCCACCAGTCTTTTTCTCAAAGTTCACAATACATCACGGTACTCCCGATATGGATAGAGAAAGTTGGGTTATGTGAATTTTCCAAAATCTTCATATTTATCCAAGGAGATGAAGCCATACAAAGCCTCATTCTAAACTAAATTACAGAATCATCATTGATATAGAACTCTTGTACCCCCCCTCCCTTTACTGCATTCACCTTATTTTGTAACTTCAAATCAACCCTTTATGCCACCTGAATCTTCCCCTAGATAGATATTTGGATTATCATTTGGGAAAGGTAAGGGTATTCCTTGTTGTTATGATTCAAAAATACATCATTTAAATATCCAATACGATAGGTTCTTTCTCAATCTGCACCATAGATTGGGTAGCAGGTTCCTTTCTACTAAGTGAATCATTTTCCTTTTTCTCATTTCTAGGATTTTAGTGAATTGGGAAATCATTGTATTTGATTAGCTCTAATGATATTCATTGCCAAATTTTAGATCATTTTTTGGAATATATACTTTAGACTCTTGTGGTTGGTATGTATGTAAAAATTCTCACCCTAAACTTTTTATTGCCAGATTATCAAGGAAAAAATCACTACTGCTAGATCCAAATCATTATTTGCATAGTTCTTCTGGTGGATCATCAACTACCATGAGGCGTAGGATATCACATTATCATTTTTTAATGAGAAAAAAACCCATGTATTCCATGGAAGAATATGTTTATATAACAGAACATTTTCCACTTTTTTCGAAATGTTGGAAGATAGGTGGTGATAAGCCTTCTCTTTAGCTCCTTGAAGCCTTCCATACATTCTTCCGTCCAAACATTTTTACTTATTTCTTTGACAACATAGTTAGTGGGCTTTAAAATCATGAGAAATTTATCACAAACTTCAATAGTACCCTACTTATCCAAGAAAACAATGTATTTCTATGACACTAGAGGGCTTAGGTAATTCCTCAATAACCATAGTTATTGAACTGTCCACATAAATTCCCTCACTTGTGATCACATGCCCCTAGAATTTGACTTTCTATATCCCATAGTCACACTTTTTGAACATGGAATGCAAAATATCCCTCTTTTTAATCTCACCAACACTAGACTAAAATGTTCTTCATGTTTGTCCTCGCTCATAGCGTAAATGATAATACCAACAATGAACACTTTCATAAAATTTTCATGGTAATTTAAAAATACTCTATTCATTACATCCATGAATATTGTAGGGGAATTAGTAAGTCCAAAGGTAATGATAATGAAGTCATAGTTCCCATAACTTATACGAAATGTAGTCTTATTTATATCTTATTTATTCACCAATATCTAGTGATATTCAGAACATAGGTCCACCTTTTAGAAGTACTGATCTTCTTGTAACTGATGGAAAAAGTCATAAATCCTTGTAAGATGATAATTTATCTTTATGGTGGTCTTATTGAGTTCACTATAATCAATACATAAACAAATTGATCCATACATCTTCTTGCGGATGTGAACTGGAATACCTCACGGTTATGCACTATGGAGTGTCAACCCTTTATCCAAATTCTCTTACAGTTTATTCTTTAACTCCTCCAGTTCTATAGGGTCCATCCTATATGGACACATTAATATAATATTAGCTCTTAGTATGAGTTTTATTCATATCTCTACCTCATGATTCAATGGGAGATCAAGTATCTCTTTAATAAATACATCACTATATTCCCTCGTGATGGGTATTTCCCCTAGGTTTATAACATCCTTTGAATGAACTATTTGAGTGAGGTATGATTCTTCAAAAGCAATCATGACCTACAATGATGAAGTATTTTCCAAAGGATATTCGTGATCTTCCTTGGATTTCTAGAGGAACATGTGATGGGTCGGAATATGAGAATATATTTCCTTTTTTTACAATTAATATGTGCTCTATATAATGAGAGCCAATACATTCCCCTTGTTTTATCAAATTTCACCAAGGGATGTATCACAATTGTTTCTAGAATAATCTTCCCAATTACACCAATAGAAGAATTTTACAACACTTGGGTTACAATGATTTCACTACATTGTGTTTTTATGGATATCTCCACTTCAAGGAATCGAGGATTTGATAGAATAGTTCTAGAAAACATGCAAGATATAATGGAATGCGTAAAACCATAATCATTAAGATAATTTGAATTATTGAGTGAATAGGAAGTATACCTTATACAACTTCATTTTACATCTCCTCATTCATATTTTGGATGGAATAATCATTCCCATGATACTTTATCTTTGGTGGAAGATGATTCAGATTACCCCTGAAGACTCAATGTTTAGAGCACTGGCTTGCATAGTGCCCTTTCTCCATACAGTTTTAGCATTGGACCATGGGTGAAACTACCCATTACTCCACCATATTCTACTTATTACTAATGTTTTTTTGACATTCATGAGAATGGTGTCCTTATCTCCAACACATGAATCATTTCCCCACCAATTTTAGGCAGTTCCCCTGATGTCTCTTCCCACATTTTTAGCATGTCATTGGTTGAGTTTTCTTTACACCATTCTCATTAGGTTATGTATCATGAAACTTCATCATATATTTCTTATAAATATAGCCATGGTATAAATCTCTAAACAACATATCCACTTTCAGTGAAAATAAAATAGCCACTTCATACCTCCCAATGTCTCATATTTTATGATTTTTTAGAAGGTGTGTTTTTAAACAAAAAAAGAATCAATGAATTTTTTTATCATTGTTGATAAAAATCATTAATGTACCTTGAAATACTAGTGTAATTTTCTTCATAAGATATGAAAAATTCTACCCTACCTTAAGCTCTATGAATTGTCACTCAATCATTATACGAATAGTTCAAGGGAAATACTTATTAAGAAACATTATCTTAAATTCTTCTCACTCCATCTCTTCAATTTCACCCCTCGTCTTGATGTTGTTAATCAAACCCAACCATTTATTGGACACTTTCTCTTGATGATAAATATAAATATGAATGTTATCTCTCATAGAGAAGTGAAAAACAAAAATGATCTTTTCAATCGAGTAGACCCACTGGTCTGAAACTAGTGGATTAGAAGATCCACCAAACGTTTGTTGTCATTTCAGTATCAAACACTCAAATGAGTGTTTCTCCATAATTGGTGGGGGACTTCATTACAAATTATTCATGTTATTGTTCATAACCTGATATACATGGGTAAAAATCACCATGAAATTTTAAACTCCCCCTCCGAAGGAAATGGGAATGTCATTCGACAAATCCCTGTATTGTCCCTCACAAAGGTTGTTGTCCTGGTTTCTCCTAGTTCCCCCCATTCTCTATAATATGAAAGGTTATAACAAAGAATAAGTCAAAATGTCAGGAATAAATAATTTATCCCTTTGTGAAATTATGTCTAAAGCCATATATTATGGGATCCCTATGTTTGTAATTGTCCTAAACAAATCTTCCTGGTTTCTTACTTATAGTTAGACACATACTAAGGGTTTTCACTATGGTTCTCTAATATTAATTTCCAAATTAACAAAACCGTCCTATGATACTAACTATAGAGACCATGATTTTTCTTACGTTACTATTACATCATTTTAAAAATAAACAACATAAAATATTTACATAATGAGGATCCAAAGGTCTAGGGTCTAGGGAAAATGAGGACAATGAAAAATATTTACAAAATAAATCATAAACAATTATTTAATTCCTTCTTCTCTATCCTCCTATTATCCCTTGAAATCCCCTTAGTATAATTAGTCACCTGATCATATACATCAAAAGGGGCATGATAAAATCCTATTAAGTGGATAAATATGAACATGGAACAATATAACATGGGTTGTGAATAATCATTATCATAATTACCTAGGTATAGGATCATAATCATGATATGACACATTACGATAAGGCATGGAATGTGGAAATGCATAAAAATGAAAAAAATCATGTATTAGTTGTTAACTAACACACATAGTTGTGAACAATGATAATATCATGTTCACACATATTTCAGTTTATATTGGGGTGTTATTCGCATTAAAAAATGCATTGTAGTGCTATATAATTCTAGGTGCAGCCGTCAAATTATAAAATTTATTCTGTGCTATATAATTTCGGGTGCACCCATCACATCATAACATTTACATTATCATGCATGACACATAGAAAATTTACTAATCTTGGAAATAAAATAACCAAAAACAATTAATGGGTTTTATTTCATAAATCATATATTCAAAAACATTGGTCCCCCAAATGAAAGGGTGACTAACATAATTCATATAATATTCATGATCTTTGAGTGAACATGAAACAATATTGAGAAGTAAAATGTGTGGTTTTTGAAAGAAGAGTACTTTTAGAAGACATTATATTTACAATAAAGTCATGTAGAGAACATGTATATCAAAAAAATGTAATATAATAATGGATAAATGAAATTAATGGATTTTCCATGTGGCGAACAGTGTGAAAAATGGAAAACCCAAAGAAAAAGATTTTGATTTGAGAATTCCTCATATCTTGAGTCCAAATGATTTCTTCAAGCCTATGAATAGATTGGGTATTGTGTCTAAATATAATAAAATAATAAAGGATGGTTCTAGATTAAGGTAATTATATAATAATTACATAAAAATGACTAAAAAATTCTTGTATTTAGCATTTATAAAAAACTATCATATTTCACTATTCATCAAAAATTCAAGTATTTTATAACAATCCCAAAATTTTACCCAAAAATATTTGTAAATATAAAATTAAAAAAAGTGATCCATTTAATATTCTAAAAATAATTAATTAAATTTTTAGGTAAATTAATCATATACTTGGAAAATACATATTTTAAAATTATAACTAATTTGGTAACACATTGGAAAATTAGTTAAGGTCTCATAAATTTATCCTAAAATCATAATAATCAAAAATATTAATTTATGAATACATTTTATGAAAATAAGGGTTCTACTAAATTATTATATTAATTATAATTTTAATTAACTATTTATGACTTATAAAAATACAAATACATAATTAATAATTTCAAAAATAATTACATACTTATACAATGATTAATTTATATCATATTTTCACTTATAAGGTGCCAAAATTTTATTTATAATTTCATCAGTGAGGATATAATTCATTTTTACATTTTACTATCTATAAAGGTAATATTTATATTCATAAGGTCAAGTTAATATTTCACCAGTATTGTTTCTTTAACTTCTAGAAATACTTCTTATTGTATTAATTATTATTTTATAATGTATTTATTATGGTACAGAAGTGATTTTATGTGATTTATACTATATGAAAGTACTATCAGAAAGGAGATATTAGAACGATAAAATTTTCGGACTTTCCATATATTTTTTTAGGTATTTTTTCAAATGAATATGTTAGAATGAATTAGAAAATCTCAGAATAAATATCACGTTTTATAGGAAAAGTTAAAACTTGTTAAAAGGTGAATGGTTCTAAAGATTAATGTTGATAAATAATGTTTTATCATATTTTGATAAATAATATGTGTTCCTCATGAGTATAAGAGAAACATGAATTATTGAATGAAGATCATATTCCAACATGTGAATTCATCCAGTCGAAACAACGATTTACTATGACCTCTAAGATTAATTTTGGTGGCATGGGAAGAAACAAGATATTATACACATTACCCAGAGATAATTGAATTTTTGAAAGTTTAAATTAGAATTAATTTTTTTAAGGAGAGGCTTCATCCTTTAATAGTGATAGAATGGAAATGGGATAATACATCCACAGAATTCATGGTTGTATTTTCAATCATATCTCAATGTAATAATATAAATTGGGAAATTGTTTATCAATTATCTAATCCAGTCCATTTACTTTCCCTTCAATATACAATGTATTCAGATCAACAACATCAACATGAAATCAAGGAGATAGTAATGCTTCATGGATTTACTCTTTTAATTTTATCTGATCATGATTCATGATTCTCCTCTAATTTTTGGAATGGATTTTTTAATTTTGTTTTGTATTGAATGATATTTTTATAAGTTTTTATCGATAATCTATTGAATATTCGGAGTGAAAAATTCTTATTGTGGAATACAGGATTACTTATTTTTTAATAGAATAATATGGAATTTTGGATCATAAGAATTATTTGGTAGAGTTTTAATGCTAGAACAGTTTTCATTTAACTATACATATGAAGACTTTTTAGTAAATATGTGGAATGATGCGTCAGTTTCTATATTTCTAGGAATGACTGGAGGAAATGAGACTAGTGTTGGTAGATAAAATATCATAACATTATAATACTATAACACCCCAACTCTAGAAGCCCAGAGTCAGTGCATTATTATGTATCATTAGCAAGATCACAAAAGATCAAGTCTTGAAATACCGATTAGTTTAGTAGCCTTATATGTACTAGATACATTCATAAGTTTTACATTACATCATAAAATGGAAAACTACAACAGCATTGGTTCCATAGAAAACACTGATATCCCATAGAATATCCCAGCATGTCATTCATAATATACTTCTTCACATATTGGTAAAAATAAGACATTGAAAGGGGTGAGCTTATATGCTCAGTAAGGATAACAATATAGCAGAAACATTAATAAATAAGCATAAACATTTAAGAGAATGTATAAGACTAAAACAAAAGCCTTTTAAACATGAAATTCAGCATAATATGGAAAATATAAAATCAAATAATTCCATTTACATATATACATGAATATTCTACTAGTTGAATAATCACATGCAATATCAAAATCCACTTTCATAATGACGGAATGCAAAATTCCATACTTTCATAACCACATAGTTAAGGCCTTGTGCCATGACTAGATATAATATTTTGTCAAAGCCATCTACCAAGACATTAGTTTCTCTCATGAGACATATCGATGAATCAAGGAGCTATAGTAGGATCCACCTATCACTAACTAAGTCCAATTCATTCCTCATATGAAATTTTTTAAACATAACATAAACATTCATATTAAAACTAGCATACGAATGTCAATACTTTATCCATAAACCATGAATGGTATTAAAAATAGTACATCAACAGTAAAACAAAACTCATTCAATACACAATGGATGATTGTATTGTAAAAAATTAACCACAATTGAAAATCATGAAGGATGTTGACATAGTTGAAAATATTCATCAAAACAATTTGAGTTAAATATCCCCCTTTTTCTTGAAATCTTTTGAAAGTGACACTATTTTTCAAGAAGCTATTTAAAATAGATTTTTGAATCAATGTGTCCCATACCACTTTGAAACATTTAAAAGGAATTTTAGTTTTAAATAATTAATGTCCCTATAAATAAATCCTTAAAACTATTATTCAATCATGGACATTAATGAGAATGATTTAGAATAATAAACCTTTAAAACATTTAAAATGATATTCTAGTTAGAGTTCCTTACCAAAAGAGCGACACTTGAATACAAATAATTGAGATAATTAAAACTTCATAATATCAATAAAAAAAAAGGATTAATGATATATTATGTCATAGTACAATATATACACCAAACATAAGTGATTTGGCACATAAAAACAAAGAAGACTCAATGGAATGTATGTTGAGATGAAATCCCTTATAAAGACCGTATACATAGGTTAATGATAAATAAATGACATAATTATGTGTGTGAAAGATAAATACACTCAATATTATTGAATATTCAGTGTAAATAAATCATAATACATTCACACAAAATTATTGTAAAAACAACACCCATGAATTGAAAGTTTAACTGAATTAATGGAGATTCTGTAAAAATTACTCATATCAAGTTCATATCATTGACATGAGGATTTATCAAAGGAGTAATTATGTGTCTAAAAAGTGTATCCATATAAATGGGAGTGGAAATTAATACATATGTAAATAAAGAGTGATTTCACACATAATATTGGAGTAAAGTAATCAATGACGTTTGCGTAAACCAAATGAGTGGAATTTGAAATTTGAAATTTTCATACCGATTAGGTAACTTACAAAAAATACACCCCATGAAAGAATTATCATATAATGAATATGTAAATACCCATACATTATATTTTATTACAAAATGAATAAAATCAGGGGCAGTACATACTCGTCACAAAAAGAAATATTGTCCAATATAGCATGAATCTCACGGGAATAAAAGTGAGATGAAAAACCCAAAATTCATTGTAAGAAATCGAGTCATATGAACAAAAGTTAATAACCACATAATTAATCTCAAAATACCATTAATATAAAGAAAATCATGATAATATATATCAATTGTAGGTACATAATACACCACATGAAATAAATAAGTGGCGAACAATTGAAATCTCACGGAATTAAAAGTGAGATAAGAAACCCCTTACTTTGTAAATTTCCTTGGTATAGGGTAGTTTAACCTATTGTATAGTTGTTAAATAATTGTTATTAAAAACATTCAAGAATCATATAAATTAATATGATATCATATATGATCTTTTAATATTGCTTTGTTAATAAAATATCGGTATTATCGTCATTTTTGATGTTAATAGATTCATTTTCACTTTATATTCTTTGTTATGTTAGTCATATTTTTTATATATTGGATGTATCATATTCATATATAGAGTGATATAAATTATCTAAAAATTATTTTTAATCATCAAATAATAATTAGACTTGAATGGATATGATGGGGAATGAATCTCATCGTATTTGTGGAGACGGTAATCCGTACATATGCACGAGTGACAATATCATTATTTTGATATTAAAATAATATATAATTGGAAGTTATATCATATATAGAAGATCATTATCATGTTATATTTATTATTTACATCAATTAATAATCATTATTATACCCATCCAAATAATAATGTATTGAATAACCATTACACCATGACGAGGTGATGGTATGCCGTACGTACTCATGTACAGTGACGTGTCATTAAAATGATGGATAGAATAATGAATATTTTTGTAACATATTTATAATAACATAACAGCATATCGAAGATATTCGAGTTATTATTTTATAATGGAAATAACAAATAAAGAGGATGTGGAAGAAGAGAGGAACTTGCAAGAGGTGATGAAATATTTAACTCTTCTTTGGGTTCTTCCTTTTAATTAGATCAAAAGGGATCCATAGGATGGATTTATGACTAAATTAATGCATCTATAATGAAGTTAGGATATTTGAGAGTGTATTTGGGCAGGGTTTGTCCGAGCCAAATGGATTTGATGGTGTGAATTAGAGATAATGGGGAGTTCCCTTTTTTAAGAGGGCTGATGGAAACCTTAGGAAAAGCTAGAAATATTATTTTATAATAAATTCATTTTTGGTTTTTAAAGTCTAAAAAATGAATTATTTATAGTATAAGGTATGGATGCGTCTAAATCCACTCCACCAATAGTTTTTTGATGGTTATGTGTCACTATATTAACCTTATCTTTTAGATTTACCTTTTAGTAAAATAGTTCTACATTTACCATGGCTCTTTATATTTTTATATTATATGGTTAATAAACTTACTATATACTTTGAAGAGAACCCTATGTTGTTAATTAATGATACAACTATAATTATATATTTCCTATGGTCAAGCCTAATATTTTTAAGAATATAATATAAATTAATATTATAATATTTTCATAAAAAAGTCTTTTATGTCAATTATGACACTATTTGGTATTTTGTTTTTGCTAAATTTATAAAAGAATTATTACTTCAAAAAAATTATTATAACCAAACATAACTTTTCATATTATATTATAAAATTATTGGAAATCATAAAACGTCTAAAATTACATTTATTTGGATATTTATAATATCAAATATTTTATTATTTTATTTATTTTGGAATTATTACATCATTATTGTGTCATAAATAAATAAAATTATTTAATGTCTAAAAAATATAAATAAAATTCCATTATGTAGGAAATATTATTATCTTTATAATTAATATTTATAATCGAATTTATCTTATGTATAACCCTATATTAATAATGGTTTAGTTTTTAATATTCGAATTTAACGCTTTTAACTCTTATTTGAATTAAATAATAATAAATGTCCTAATCTAATCCATGTGGACCTAACAGATCGATTTTATTCCTAAGATTATTTTTTGTATAATCACTCTTATCAAATATAATTAGGACATGTTTTAGGGTAATAATATTATAATTTTTACCCTTAATTATCCTATTTACATTTAACCGTGGTAAATAAAAGTAAAAAGTCACAATTCACCAAAAATTATTTTTATCATATTAAAACACATTTGACTTACTGATATAAACCATGTCTCTCAGATTTCTGAAATTAAAATCACATAAGAGATAAAATTATGTTTTATTCAAATATGTGAATGCTCCTAGGAGGTGGGTAAAATACGGTTAAAAAGTTCAATTAATTTTTTATATATCTGGAATTATTATAAAGTGACTCCAATGAATTAAATTGAACATATATATGTATTCTGTATCTATTTTGACCTAAAATATATTTAAATAAAATAAATAATTATTTAAATAAAAATTAGGTTCTAAACTATAACTTAGTGTTTTCACTATTCATAAAAAAATTGAATGTTTTCTGAAAAATAACAAAAATTCACCCTAAGCTAATTTCAATATTCTGAATCCAAAAATGAATTCCATTTTGAAAGATAGAATTTATAAAATATAAAAAATTCTATATTACTATTCATAATGGCTATTTTTATTGGTCGTGGTGTGTTAGAATCTCGAAGTTGCGTAAAATGCAAGCTATTAGATTATTCAAAGGGAAACGTACCATGTATGCTTGGGGTGTAACACTCTTCCCACATTTTGGAAATTGTGTCCTCGTAATTTTTAAAAATTGGGCTTGGGAACATAATTGAAAGTCCCACATCAGAAAAAGTGTCAATAAAGCTATCACTTTAAAAGGAATAAAGAGATGTACAAAGGTCACCCAAGATAACTCATACTAGGATTCCATATAGGAAAACATGGATATGGAAGATAAACTATGTATCATGTTTTTATGGAGAGGGATAGAAAAGATAATCAAGAGATAGTCAACAACAAGAAAATGACAAACTTGTGATGGGACAAACGGTCATTAGTTTCCCAGTAGTAAAAGTAAACAGACAACATTTTCTTAAGATACATTTAATAAAGATGGGTAATTTATTTATAAGGTTTACTAAGAATATAAAGAGATATACTTACTTTTAAGTAGAGTTTCGTTCCTTAATAAATTTCTACCACTAACTCAATTTTTTCCAAATGATGAGTATTCAAGATGACTTGGTCACACCAGAAGAGGTAGAATCAACTTCTAGAGAATCACATGATCCACAATGGATAAACAATATATTTACCTTTTTTTAGATATTAATCAAAACCAAAATGGTTTTTACAAGATCAGATGATCCCCAAAAATGGCATTCCTTTAGAGAAAGAAACACAAATCTTAATTTCTAAAATTAAACAAACAATACACCCAATTTAAAAAAATATTATTCAAAAAAAAATTGTTCTTAAAATCCTTCAATATAATCCAATCTAATATTAAAACCCAAAACATAGAAGAAATTTGTTATGTAGTCTTCCACGTTAAATTGTATCTCTAAATGACATCGACCACTCTTAAAGTAAAATACATAAAAGTAATTTACCTAATCACATAATCTCTATTATAGGTTAATCATTTCCATAAATAACCCAAATCACTATAAATCCACAATAAAAACATAGATAAAAATCCACCTTTACTCCTCAAATGAAATCTCATAGTATTCTATATTCCTTAGGATTATTGTGTTCTCAACAGAGCAAATGTCTTCCAAGATAACATTTATCACTTAATCACCGAATCATTTTTCTATACTAAGGGTATTCATTTGATAAGACATAAGATCTCAAATAAACTTATTATTGATTAATAAAATCATTTGACTAAAAATAATTAGCCACACAAACCAGGGACTTCATGTAGTCAAGTGCTAGGCTATAAATCCCAATCGCACTATGGTTGTGGGTTTGATTCCCACAGCTTTTTCCGACGCGATGGGTTGTCACACGGTCTACGTGTTGTCCATTTTCAAAAACTATATTTTATAACATTACCAGAATGAAAAAATTCCTCAAAATAACCATAACATAATTTAACCACAAATGTTATCTCATACCTTGCGTTTTAATTGAAAAATATAATAACTTGTAATTTCCTCAAACCCAATGATCATATAAAACCAAATGTTTTTTATTATAACTATATCCATAAGTGAAAAGATAATTCTTCCTCAAATATCATTATCACATGACAAATTGCAGGGTTAAAAATAAAAGATAAAATTATTCCAAAGTAATCCCATCAACAAGGAGCACTAATTCTTTTAAGCATTTCTCCAACCATTTATTTCCACATAGCATCTTCATTGACCAAGAAAATATCCTACAGAAAATGGAATTCACTCAGGTAATTTCCAGGTCCCCTATATTTACATAAAATTACTATAAATGGATTCTTGGGACCATTTTCATTTTCTTCCATAGAACATTCCATTCTTACATGGCAATTCTTTACTTTATGTCCTTCATTCCCACACTTAAAGCATTTCTTTGTTCCATTGAGACACGTTATTGGGTGTCTTCTTCCACATTTCAGGCATGATGGAGATTGAGGATTCTTTTCTCTATGGTCTCCACTGCTAGAGCTCTTATCATTCATCACCTTTATCTTCTTGGTTGAGTCCGAGAGTTGGTTAATATATATATGTTTTTGATCATATTTTTGGATAACTGATTAGGCATGAACATGATATCCTTTACGCCAATAAACATTCCATTTTTTTTTAATTTCCACCAACTTTCCCACCTTGTAAATCATTCTCAAAGCTGCTATCACTTCCATGGAATCCATCCATTGACTAATACCAGAAAGCATTGTGGGAGTAACAGTAGTCATAAAATTATTTAAAGAATATCATGACACCATATTTTCAATTTGAAACACCTTAGGATAAAACAAGGTCAATTATTATCATCTTATATTAAAATACTTCAAATCGTTTTGTAAAGAAAATTTAATTATCTTAAGCATATCCCATGGGAGTGTCATTACCAACGGTGCAGCAAGGCCCATTTTCGTGCACCCGTTCCCGTTCGATTCTAGCTCAGAGCGGTGTTTTTTGATGTTTTACCCCTAGTTACATCGGTGCCAGAGCCGCCTCTACCTGCTCGTATCTTGACAGGGATCTATTTCTTGAAATAGTCACAAAATCTCTAAAATACAAAAATTTTATGAAGTTCATCTACACTAATCCTCAAAGTCTATCTTAGGGCTATGTGCTCTAATCTGTGTTTATCTAAATCTAGTTTCCAAGGTTTGTACTAAACTTAATTTGAAACCAACTGTAACACCCCAACCCTATAATCCCAGAGTTAGTGAATTATTACATATCATTGGCATAATCACAAAAGATCAAGTCTCGAAAGACCGAATTGTTTAGTAGACTTGGAACTACTAGACACATTCATATATTCTACATTACATCATAAAATGGAAAACTACAACAAAATTGTTTCCATAGACAACACTGAGTTCCCATAGAATATCCCTATAGGTCAGTCATAATATATTTCTTCACATCCTGGGAAAATTAAAACATAGAAAGGGGTGAGCTCATATGCTCAGTACATATAACAATATAGCGGAAACTTCCATAAATAACCATAAAAATCTATGGCAATGTATAAGACTAAAAAAAAATCCTTTGAAACTTAAACTTCATCATAATATGGAAAAATAAAATCAAATAATTCCATTTACTTATTCACAAGTATATTATACTAGTAGAATAATCACCTGAAATGTCAATAGTCACTTTCATAATGATGGAATGCGCAATTCCATACTTTCACAACCACATAGTCAAGGCCTTCTGCCAAGACTACAAATAAGATTTTGTCAAGGTCTAGTGACAAGACACTAGCTTGCCTCATGAAACCTACTAATTCATTGAAGAGTTATATCGAGCTCCACCCATTACTTACTAAGTCCAATGCAATCCTCATATGAAATGTTTGAACATTAACAAAAACATTTTTATTGAAACTAGCATATGAACTGTCAATACTTTATCCACAAACCATTAATCATATAAAAAATAGCACATCCACAGTAAAAAATAATTCATTCAATACAATATGGAATATTTTATTATAACAGATTAACCTCAATCGAAAATAATGAAGGATGTCCACATAGTTGAAAACAATGATAAAAAATACTTGAGATAAATATCCCCCTTCTTCTTGAAAACATTTAAAAGTCTCACTATTTTTCATGAAGCTATTTAAAAATATATTTTTGAATAAAAGTGTCCCATACCACTTTAAAACATTTAAAATGAATTTTAATTTCAAAACATTAATGTCCATATAAATAAATCCTTGAAACCATTTTTTAAAAATGAACATTAATGAGAAAGATTTATAATAATAAATCTTTAAAATATTTAAAATGATATTTTAGTTAGAGTTACTAACCAAAATAAATTCCCTTGAATACAAATAATTGAGGTAATAAAATCATTATAATATCATTAGAGTAAATGGATTCATGATATACTATGTCAAAGTATAGTATACACATAAAACAAAAGTGAGTTGGCACATAACAACAAATAAGACTCAATAGAATGTAATTTGTGATAAATCCCTTATAAATACTGTAACCTTAGGTTAAAAATAAATTAATGACATAATTATGTGTGAAAAATATAAATACACTCAATATGATTTTGTTTTTTAGTGTAAATCAATCATTGGACATTCACATATATTCTTATAAAAGCAACATCAATGAATTGGATGTTTAACTCAATGAATTGAGATTGAGGTAAAATTACTCTTATCATTTTCATACCAATGAATTGAGGATTTATCAATGGAGAGATTATGTGTCTCAAAATTATATCCACAGAAAGGGGAGTGTAAATTACTATATAAGTAAATAAATAGTGATTTCACACATAATCTTGTAGTAATGTAATCAATGAGGTTTGTGTAAAACCGAAAGAGTGGAAATTGAAATTTGAAATTCGCTTACCGATTTGGTCATAGCAGTAAAATACACCCCATGAAAGAATTATCATTCAATGAATATGTAAATACCTAAACATTAAATTATATTTCAAAATGAATACAATCACGGGTAGTACATACTCCACACAAAATTAAATAGTGGCCAATATAGCATGAATCTCACCGGAATAAAAGTGAGATGAAAAACCATTACATCATTGTAATCAATCGAGTCAAAAGAAAAAAAGTTAATAACCACCAAATGAATCTCATAATACCATTAATATAAAGAGAATCATGATAATATATATATCAATTATAAGTACATAATAAACCACATGGAATAAATAAGTGGTGAATAATGAAAATATCAAGTAATTAAAACTGAGATGAAAAACCCCTTATGTTGTACATTTCCTTGGTCGAGGGGAGGTTAAACTCATGTATAATGGTTAAATAGTTGTTATTAAATTATAAAATAATCATATAAATTAATATTATATCATATCAGATCTTTTAACATTCCATTGTTAATAATATCATAGTATTATCGTCATTTTGGGTGTTAACAGATTCATTTTTCATTATATTCTTTGTTATGTGATCCATATTTATTATAGATGGGATGTATCTTATTAATATATATAGTGATATAAATTCTTCAAACATTATTTTTTATCATCAATTGAAATTTTTTACTTTAATAGATACGATGGGGAATGAATCTCCTTGCTTTCGTGGAGACGATAATCCGTACGTACGCACGAGCGACAATATCATTATTTTGATATTGAAATAATATATAATTGGATGTTATATCATATATAATTATTCATCATCATGTTATATTTATTATTTAAATCAATTACACGTCATTATTTTACCCATCCAAATAATAATCTTTTGAATAATAATTACACCACGATGTGGAGATGGTAAGCTGTACGTACGCATGTAAAGTGATGTGTCATTCAAATGATGGATCGAATAATGAATATGTTTGTACCATATTTAAAATAAAATCATAGTATATAAATGATACTGGAGTTGTTATTTTATAATGTAAATTACAAAGACAGAGGAAGTGGAAGAAGAAAAGAACTTGAAAGAGGTGGTGAAATATTTACCTATTCTTCGGGGGTTTCCTTTTAATTTGATCCAAAGGGATAATTAGGTTGGATTTATGACTAAATTAAGGCCTCTAGTATGAAGAGAGTATTGTTGAGAGGGTGTTTGGGAAGGTTTTTTCTGATCCAAATGGATTTTAAGGTGTGAATTAGAGATATGGTGGAGTTCTCTTTTATAAGAGGGGTGAGGGGCACCTTAGGAAAAGCTAAAAATATTATTTCGTAATAAAATAATTTTCAGTTTATAATGACTCCAAAATGGATTATTTAATGTCTAAGGAGGGTATGGGTTGACAAACACTCAAATAATAGGTTTTAAAAAGGTTTTGGTCACTATATTAACCATATCTTTAAGATTTAACTCTTAGTTAAATAGTTTGACATTTACCATGTCTCTTTGTATTTTTATATTATATGGTTAATAAAATTAGTATATACTTCCAAGAGAACCCTAAGTGATTAATTAATGACACAAATATAATTATATGAGTCCAATGGACGATCCTAAGATTTTTAGGAATATAATATCAACTAATAATATAATATTTGTTTTAAAAACTCTTTTATGACAATTTTGACACTATTTGGTATTTTGTTTTTTCTAAATTCATATCAGAATTATTACTTAGAAAATAATTCATCTAACCAACCCTAACATGTCATATTAACCTATAAAATTAGGTTAATTCATAAAAAGTCCAAAATTACATTTATTTTGATATTTATAATATCAAATATTTTAATATTTTATGAATTAGGTAATTATTGCGTCACCATTGTGTCATAATGAAATAAAATTATATAATGTCTTAAAAATATAAATAAAATAAAATTATGTAGGAAATGTTTTTATATTTCTAATGAATATTTATAATCAAATTAATCTTATGTATAACCCTGTTTAAAAAATTTATTAGTTGTTATGATTTGAATTTAACACTTTTAAATCTTCGTTGAATTAAATAATAATAAATGTCTTAATCTAATCCAAGTGGACCTAAATGATAATATATTATTCCTAGGGGTTTCGTGGTCAAATTACACTTATCCAATATAATTAGGACATGTGTTAGGGTCATAGTAATATCATTTTTACACTTAATTACCTTATTTACTTATAACCGTGGGAAATAAAACTCAAATGTTACTATTAACCAAAAATTATTTTAATCTTATTGAACCAAATTTTACTTACTAATATTAATTGGATCTCTTGGATTTTTGAAATTCAATTCATAGAAGCAGTAAATTTATGTTTTATTGAAATTTGTGAATGCTCCTAGGAGGTGGGTAATAGACGGTTAAAAAGTTCCACAAAATTTTATTATATCTAAAATTATTATAAACTGACTCCAATGAATTAAATTGAATTTATATAGGTATTATGTATCTATTTTGACCTAAAATAAACTAAAATAAATAAATAAATATTTAAATAAAATTGGGTTTTAAACTATAACTCAGTGTTTTTCACTATTCATCAAAAATTGAATGTTTTCAGAAAAAATACCAAAAATTCACCCTAAGCTAATTTCGATATTCCGAATCCAAAAATAAAGTCCATTTTGAAATATAAAATTTATAATATTTTAAAAATTTGATATTACGATTGATAACGGCTAGTTTGATTGGTTGCGGTGTGTTAGAATCTCGAAGTTGCGTTCAATGAAATCAATTACATTATTTAAAGGGAAATGTACCATAGAATCTTGGGGTGTTAAAAATAAGATTCAGAAACAAATTAGAATGGATCAAATGAGGCAGAAAGGTTATGTGAATAATCATAGGAAAGATCTTTTTTTGTGGAATATGATTAGGTTTTTCTTAAAGTATCTCCATGTTATGTTGTTAAGAATATTTATGAAAAGGAAATTTATGTAAAAGTTTGTCTTACCATACAAAATTTCGGAGGAAGAATGATCATTTATGTACTAAGTGTCCTTACCTCTATGTTTATCTGAGTTACATAGTGTATTTCAGATTTTTATGTTAACATAATATGTGTCTGATTTATCTCATGTTTAGACCCCTAATGTAGTTCATGTGGAATATAAAACAAATTATGAGGAACTACAGTATCTAATTTTAAAAATAGATAGAAATTGTTGTGTAATAAATAATTTCATTTAGTTAATGTTTTTTAGAAAAACCATTTGGTTGAAGAGGCGACATGGAAATTAAAAAATTCCATGAGGAAAGGATATCCCCACCTTTTGAATATATTAATAAATTTTTTAAGATGTTATTTCAAAAAGGGGAAATGATATAGAAACCAAAGTAATGAGAGCATAAACAATTATCATATTTATAGTATCCATGAATTAGATCATTAGAGTCATTGTAAATATATTATTTAATTTTTAAATAAAAAAATTATTTTTCATATCAAAATTGATTATTATAAGTTTTTATTTTATTGTTTTGTTAATAAATTATTGAATTATAACTTGACAATATTAATTTCAATTTTGAATTAATAATTTCAAACATATCTTAGGATGATTTTTTGAGAATTTTTGAAAAAGATTGATTTTTCAATGAATAAAAAAATAATACTTATTTTTGTTGAAAAATGATCATTTTAAAGAAATAACAATATCATATTCTATTTTTTATTATATTTAAAATTTTATTAGTTACATAATATTAAAAAAATTAAATTATAATCCTTATAATTAATAGTATACTTTATTTATGAATGAAATCGTTTTTATATCTAATAAAATATTATTCTGAAAAACCATTTTCTCTTGTGTTTATATAGTTTATTTTAAAATAATAATATCATATTTCTATTAATTGAATCATTGAAAAATTACACAATATTTGGAATCCAGATTTCTATATTTAGTAAATAGTTCTTCGTAATTTTTTTTCATTTTTAAATGTAACTATTGTGAATAATTGAAACTATGATATGGGTAAGATGGGTGATTAGGGATAAATCAATCCTGATAAGGACAAAAAATGAACCTAAGACATTCCTTTTTCCATTTTTTTAGTTTACTCTCGAGAGTAGAATCCAATATTCAATAATATGGATACTTGGTGCCGTATTTATTTTATTTTTTACCTTAGTAATATATAAATAAAAGATAAAGACAATAATATCACTTAGATTGATGAAATATCTATTATATTGTGCGATAGGGATGGAAATAAATTATCATTTTTTAAATGGATATTATAATTATAAATGAATTATTTATCAAGGTAATTTATTTTTAATTTTAATTGATTAACTAAACACTCAATTGATTATATAATTCCAACATAGTTCTTGTGTAACAAATAGATAAATAATGTAAATGATTTTAAAAGGACTACAAGTAATTTTTATGTGGTATGTTAATATTTAATAAGAATTTTATAGGAAATTATAACATATTTTAGATATTTTTAAGGATTATATCAAAGTTATATTGTTTTTATGGTGTTTTCAAAGTCAAATTATATGATTAGTTTCAAAAATAACATTAATGATATTTTATAATAAATATCATTTTATTAATTATTCAAAATTCCAGTAAATAATATATTCAGCCTCATGTTTGGGATATGATTTAAAATACCAACCATGGTCCATTTATGGAAAACATTCCTCTTTTGGGTAACTATCTTGACCCATAATGTTTAAAAAACATTTTTATCATAGAAATAATCAAAAAAATTTAACATGAGAAAAAATAACATGATAAGGGTGAAAACCTATCCAAATATTATAAAAAATATATTCTATGATAGAATTTGGAATCGTATTCATCTTAACTTATAATAATATCAATTTTTATCCATTTAATGTGATAATTAATTTATATAAATTTAATACTATATGAAATTCCCAGAATCCCTTCCAGTCTCTTATATATGGGCACTTCATATCCTCTTTTCATAACCCTTCAAATCATTTTAGACCATTCAATACATACCCAAAACCCGTAATATAAAACCTACACTTATTATAGTGTTTTTTTATGAAAAATGCTGACCTTAATGGGATTATGGTGTAAATAAAAGAAGATTTTCCGAAGAAGAGATATAACATTAAACAAAATAATTTCTATTTATTTATGAATCAACCTCATTAAAATAATTGTAAAACAGGATTAATTAATAATATTATGGTCTAACATATGATGATATTTTTTATGTTAAATAAATAACCTATATTTATTTAATTATTCCATCAAATGGGAATGAAAACCAATGTTTGCGTGTATAACCGACTTCTGCCACATGAACCGATACAATTTATTTCCATCACCACCTTTTATAGATGATTATGATAACTGATCTAATATAAATAAATAAATAAATATAAATAAATAAATATATGATATTAAATTAATATTTATCATTCTAGGAAATAAATTTATCCTATATTTTCTTACATTTTCATTTATAAAAAAAATGATAAATTCCTTCAGGTTTATCTGGCGATTATCACTTCCATAAAGCGATGTGATCCATTTATTATTACCACATCACATGCCTAGTATATATAAATTATTTAATGAAATTATATGATACTTATGATAGAATTAACATAATATTTAATATTAAATAATACTTACCATCATTATATTATGATCATTTAAAATGGAAATGTTTCCCATGCGTACGTATACTCAACTTTCTCCATGATTGTAACATAGTTCATATTTCATGCATGGTTTTAAAATTATAACTAATATATAATACTTATAACTATTTCAAAATAATTATCCATGATATGGTGTAATAATTAAATCTTTGACCACAGTCATCCAACCAAATTCTTTTTAGTAAAATTAGTTGAATATCAGTAAAATATACTATATGAACTTAATTGATTATGTTGTGAAATATAACAAGATATTATCTAAAATAAAATTAATAATTAAATTTTAAATTTATATTACTAAAAGACAAAATCAACATGTTGTATGTATTTTTGATGAAAAACAACATATGGGATGAGATAAACTCATGATAAGAGAAAAATTACATCAAAAACCACAGTTTAAATGTTTTAAAGAATTATTTTCTAATTCTTTTTATATAATTTCTATATTATTTTAAACAATACATGTTATGTATAGACATAAATGATTTATAAATGTTATTTTTATCAGTTTTTCCATTATTTAGAAGGTATACAGAAGGAATATTTTGACGTATTTGTCTTTTTTTACAGAAGAAAAAAAATGAATGTTCTATTTTAACATATACGATGTTAAGAACTTTTCTCACCACTATAATCTCAATTTGATGTTTTCATACAATTACGGGATACCATGTTTTATTCAAATAAAGAAAACATTCTCTCTATTATGGGGGTTTTATCATTAAAAATTTATTTTTAAACTAAAGGGATATATAATTATCTGAAAATGTTTTACCTAATGTTAAAAAGGATATTTTTATGTGTTTGATGATAGAGATTAAGTATTTTGTATATTTCATGAATTTTTTAGTCCATGATTTTTTTTTGTTATGGTGGGTCTTCCTGATATACATCATGATGATGGGAAATCCTAACTTATCACTCTAATGAATTGGGTAATGATTGTGTTTTTTAGAATATTATATTAGAATGTGATCATGTGGTTATTCCAATTAAAATGTGTTTTTAAGGGATCAATGAAGATGTTAACCAAGGAAATCTACATGAATTATATATGGTTACTAAAGAGTTTTCATTAAAATAATTTGATTTTCAAAGTTATTTTATGAATTTTTTAAACTAAAGATAACCCACTTTTTATCATAAAAATGTATGTTTTTAAGACAATGTTTTATATGGGCTCTATTTTTTTCTAGTAAACCCTCATGATTATGATTTTTAATTTAGGTTTCACTATAATGTTTTTTTATAAAAAAAATATCAGTAGTAAATTTGATTTATTATATTATAAAATGATTATTTTTTATCAATGTTTTTTATGTTAAATGAAAACTCTCATTATGATCTCATGATTTTAAATTTCACTGACATCTTTATTTTTTAATTTCCCTTTAATTATATTTTTTTCTCATCCCATGTTGGTAAATATTTTTTAATGATTTTATGTATAAGTTGGAAAAATAAATAATTTGTGTTAAAAATCATAAATTGTTTTTTGGGTAATAAAAAAAATTTCTTTATAAATGCTTTTTATTTTACTAATAATGGATTCCAATAGGATGTATCTAATATGTATTATATGGGTTTTTCTTATGAAAATTACGAGCTAATTCAATAAATCTTTAAAATTTAAATTCTCCTCAAAATGTAAGACCATTAAATCATGAATAATAATGATACTAGGTGTCAAATAATGATCAGATTCTTATTATAGGTATTCATGAAGTACCACTCTCAATTATATCTGATCAAAATCCATGGTTTATTTAAATGTTTTGTAAAGGTCTTCCTTAGTCATTGAATAGAGATTTTAATATTAATATATCCAATTTAAAGATCTGAACGTAGAGGAAGAATGGTGGTTACGAGGGCCCAACATTGATTTTTACGTAATCGATGACCAATCTAATATTAATACGACAATGAATGATAGTATCCACAGATTGAAGTAAATGATTTAAAAAATATATAAAAATAGAAATGGATCTGAGAAAGAGGATCATGCACATAATGAATATAATTAATTTAATAATTTATAACGAAATTAAATGCATGGGTCTTTCATACTTTCTTCAGTGATGATCATTGATCGTCTAGAAAGACCATTTGAGATTTCCTTCAGTGCACTTTCAAGTATCCAATGTAGAATCCCTCTAGTGGTGATCCACACGTGATCAAATTTTTCTAATCAATGCCACTTGTTAAATGGATGGTAGCGTGTCAGAAAGAATATCTCGTGTCAATAATTCATGATCACTCATTCTTTTGTCCTGAATAAATTTTCTCATTCTTTTTAGGGAGACATGAGAGGTGTCAAGAGAGAAAATGTTTGGTTCAACAATTCTCAATTAATTAGATATTTGCACAATTGATGTATGTGCCTATTAATAGGAATGGTTTATTAGTTACAATATTTAATTGTGAAACATAAATTAAAATGAAATTATAACTATTAGAGCAAACACCTTCCACATAATAACAATAACAACACCATTATTTGTGGTGCACCAACATTCAAAAAACAAAACCATAAATGAAATCCAGTTCCAGAAAATGATAACAGTATTATTATTATTTCCTTCACCAACTAGATAAACATTATTTAGAAACATGTATATAATTAATTTATCAACGGACACTATCTTGGTCTATTAGAAATATTCTTCCATTTATTTATCACCCAAATAAAATATTTTATTCTCTTTAATAAATATTTTTATTTAAAAACCAATAAATATATTTTTATTAATTGTTCAATAACTTAAATAGATATATTTTTCTTCACAATCTGGTGAATAAATATTTATTTAATTTATGCGACCATTTTATCATGAATTAAATTATTCCTCGTCCATGAGAATAATATTTATTACCTTAATTAAATTAAAATTTAATTTAATCAAGACAACCAGAAACACTTAATTTGAGACCCTCTAGGATTATTTCTCATTAGAAATAGGTGGCCTTGCCTAAATTCCAAGATTACTGTCTAGAAACAGATCAAGGAACCAAATGTAATGTGCTTAAATTCGCAATGACAAAATCCATATATGAACACACATTGTGTAACATAATAACTTTATCACAATATATCATCATGCCAGTTTCATGATAGTTTCATCAAACTACATACTTGATACATAATTCATTGACTACATGAAATATATTCTTTGTTACTTCATGGCCATGTAATTGATGCCAGTAGTTATATTTCAATCAAAGGACCAAGATATCAACCTCTTTAAATATAAAGGAAAAATCCTTCCTCGACATATCCATTTATAACACTCTGTTTGTGATGTACTTAACATAACCTACCTCACATTAAAATACTATGTGATTGTTTTTGTCTTGAAATATAAGTGCATGAGTCATAACTTGTATTAATGGTAGTCATAAATTCTAAATACCATATACACTATATTAAATATGAATATTCAATTCCACACAACATGTAGAATTCCTACTCAAGAGTCTGTTCAATTAATCTCTAGTCATAGAAGTTACCAAATGCGAACTTAATGAGAATAAGTCTCATCTTCTACAGAGTAATCGCAGTTGACGAGATTAATACAATGTGTCGCATCATAGTATATCATCCAATAGTATAACTATATTTAATAATATTATCATAGCACTTAAAGGTTCTCAATATAGTGGGCAACATCTATGACCTTACTAATGTGACAAATAATCTATGACATTATTAAATTATAGTCAAGTAGAATAATAAACAAAATATAATAATATGTGTAATATTTAAATACCTTAAATATTCATATAATCAATGTAAAAACTGTTGGTTCTAGGACATCAACTCCAACAAACTCCCACATTGACTAGAGCCAACTGCCTAAGACTTTTAGTCTGCTAGACCTCACATGATGGTCTTATTTTTTATGATTCATGGATTTAGTAAAGGGGTCTACCATATTGTCTTCTGTGGAAATACCTCCCATTGTAACTTTAACTATCTGAGAAAAATCCCTCAACAGATGACACTTCTATAGTATGTCTTTCTTCTGCTGATGTGACCTTGTCTCTTTTGCGAGAGCCTCCACTTCAATATTATCACAATAAAGTGTGATGATATCTTAACTACTAGGTACCAAATCTAGCTTTTAGATGAAGCTATGCTTATAGATTTCTTATTTAGATACCATAGAAGCTATGACATACCAGTACATTGCCATGGAATTACTGACCACACCTTTTTTTGAGCTCTTCAAGCTCACATCACATCTATTCATAGTGAAGATGTATCCTGTTTGTGACTTCATGTCATGTTGATCTGTTTGGAAACATGATTCTACATATCTTCTAATGGATAGTTCCTCATCCCCACCATAAACCATAAACATATCTTTAGTAAGACTTAGATACATATGGATAGTCCTGAATACCATCCAATGGCGGTCACATTGATCAGCTTGATATATTCCCACCATACTCAATGCATAGGCGATATCTAGACTAGTACATAGCATAGCATACATGACTGACCCAATCAATGATGCATAGGGATTCCTTTCCAATCTCTTTATTTCTTCATGCATTTGAGGAAACACTTTCTGAGAATGATGAATTCCTTGTGATTATGGAAACAATCCCACCATGGATTCTTCCATATTTAATCTCTTAAGTATCTTGACAATGTATGTACTTTGACATAGGCCAAGCACTCTATTGGATCTATCAAGACTGATCTTGATCCAAAGAATATATTCTACCTCAATCAAGTCCTTAATAGATAAGAATTTTTTCAACCATGCCTTAATAGACACTAATACTAGTTTTTCCTTTCCAATAAGTAATATGTTATCAATAAATACTATTAAGAAAATGACTGCAATCCCACTAAAAAATTTGTATACACAAGGATCACATCCATTCTTTATAAAACAAAAATCAATTATGGATTCACCAAATTGAATGTAACATGACCTAGATTCTTTATTTATTACATAAATGAAGTTTTGAAACTTCCATATATTATTGGCATCGTTTGGAGTAACAAACCCATCATGATGTGGCATTTAGACATAATATAAATGGTTATCATTAATGAAATATGTTCTTACATCCATTTTCCAAATCTCATAGTTATGGTGAGAGACAATGGACAATAGATTTATGATGGGTTTTGTCATTAAAAGTAGTGAAATGGTTTAATTGTAGTATATTCTTTGACGTTGTTTAAAACCTTGTGCAACCAGTCATGGCTTATAGGTTCTGAATTGTCCTTCTATGTCCAGTTTATTCCTGAATACCCATTTTAAACAAACATTCATTACGTATACATAAGGATATACCAAAATCTAGACATAGTTTTTATGTATATAATCCATTTTAAAATTCATGGATTATAGCCACTTGGAAATGTATATGCGACGTAATACATTATTATAGGTTATAGGACCATTAATATCAACTAATAATGAGTCACCATTATTATTAACTAGAAAATTCTACCATTTCAGTTCTCTAGCATCTATTATACTCATAGGAAATACTTGTGTCTCAAGAGCATATCTTTCTTCCACATGGATTTCTAGAATCTTCTCTTATACCAACTCTTATGTACCCTAATCCTCAAATTCTTTGAAGACTATCTCGCTCCCAGTATCTCCATTGGATATGTGCCCCCCCCCTCAAGGAATATGGAATGTCTTGACACTATATCCTTTTATCATAAAGGTCTTATAGGCAATATCACATTCTTTCATTGGTGTATCCTATAAAGGTACACTATGTGCCTTAGGGTGTGTGTTTTTTACTAGAGCAGTCCTTATCCAGTGATTCTCTTCCCCATACTTGTAAATTCAATTACATGTATTTTCTTCCACTCTGTAGATCATATGGAATACCATTTATTGATTACATTGGTACTTAGTTTCGTATGTGTGCTTCTATTTATAACGCATATCGAAAAAAGGATAAAGCAGACATGCATGACTCATGATTGATCTCACCATGTCCAACAAGGTTTGGTTCCTCCTTTCTCTTACACCATTCCACCGGGGTTTTAATAGAGGAGTGAGTTGGGATAGGATATAAATCTCCCATAAGTGATAAATGAAGTAATGATTAAGGTATTCTCTACCACAGTCTGAGAAGAGTTTCTTCATCTTCTTTCCAAATTGGTTCTCAACATCATTATTTTATTTCATTAACATATCGAAAGAATATGACTTATAACTCATTAAGTAGATAAATCCATTTATACTAAAATCATCATTAAAAGTAATTAAGTATGAGTACCCACCCCTTTCTTTGATTGAAAATGGTCCACACAAATTGGTATGAACCTATTTAAGAATATCATTATCTCATTCACCATTCCCACTTAATAGGGCTTTGGTCATTTTTTATTTTAATCATGATTTACTTACACCAAGTTGTTTTAATTTTATAGAATACAAAAATTCATCTTGATGTAAATTTATCAAACAATCCTCATTTAATTGGCCTAGATGGTGACGCCAAAAGTTGGATGTTATATGATTCATGTGATGTAGTTTCATTACTGATTTTTATTACCTGGTTTGTGAAATCCAACACGTAAAAACCATTATATAAATGCACCTATCCCTAAAATTATATCTTTATAAAAGAAAAAAAAATTCATTTTAGAACCAGAAATTAATTCATCAATATCTATTCTGGATTCGTGGATACTGTTTTTGATAATAGAAGGCACATAATAACAAAATTTTAATACCACGATCATCCTGGTTGACAATGTGAGTTGTTAGTCCCTAACAACTACAACAGTAAGTCTAGATCTATTTGTTTCTTATAGATATACCTCCCCTCATGTAATTTTCTTGAATCTACTTTTTCCCTATATTTAGATACATATGTGAAAACCACATTCTGTATCTAATACCCAATTTATAAAAATAGATAAATTTACCTTGATAAAAAACACACCTAATGATTTCTCTTTCTACTTTAGGTTGGTGTTGTATTTCTTTTAGTGGCCCTTCTTTCCACATGTGAATCCAATAACATCATGTTCCCTTTTATCCCCCTTGATCTTCCTTTTCTTGTAAGGGAGTGAAGTTGCTTTTGGAATAAAGATATTCTTCATCTAGTTCATCTTATTCACAATTAAAATAGAGGTATTTCACGCTCCATGTATTGGTCCACATGGAGAAGGAGGATATTAAGATCTGGTGGAGACTTATCAATGTTGTTTAGATTGAAATTATCAAAAAACAATTGATAAGCTATGATGAAGTTATGTGTGAATGGGATCAGTACCTAGTTATTCATGGAATTTAAACCCCAGATACTCCAAATTCTCAATGTAGCAAATGAGCTTTACTATGTGAGGCATAGTAGGGGCACCCTCAAAAATCATACTCTAAAAGAGTTCCTTGGAGATCTCAAACTGTTATTGTCTTTCTGTCTCCTAGTAAAGACCATGGAGGTGTGCAATCATGATACATGTTTCCATGTTTTCGTGATACTTCATGAGTTCACTAGATATTGATGATAACCTAAACATTGAACATCGACCATGTCATTCAAATGTTTCTCATAGACATAGAACTCTTCATCACTCACCTCTTGGGCAGGAAGATCAGGTAATGAGGACCGCAACATGTAAGATTTACATTCATGGTGTAGAATGACCTAAAGGTTTCTACACCCTTCTTAGATGTTATTACTGGGGATGATGTTCTCTTTATCATGTATTGATCATAGGGATAGTGTGGTTGAATTTTTTTTATTCTATAAATAAAAGAGCAGATAATTCTTACTTTCTGGATTAAATTTTATGAAAATAATAAATTAATTGTATTATGTCTCCCACTATTTTATCAAGTCACAATTAGCCTCACCATTGAACTCATAATGTCTAGTTTATTAGAAATTCTAGTGGAAAGGATCCATATTTTCCATTGCATAACAACAACAGGGTTGGTCAATCCATTTAAATGTATTTTAGGTAGGAAGGTATTTTTCAACTATGGGATTTCAACTCCCTGATCTGTTGAGTGGACTCCCCAATACTAAAATCCAGACCTAGATTTCCTCAACACTTGCCTCCAATATTACACTAATTTTAAAAAGGTACATTCCTATTTTTAATAGGGTTAAGTCAACTCAATACATTCATAAGGGATTCCTATATAAAAGTACGTTCCACAATAAGGGATAGTCAAACTCATAGTTTTATTGAGTCTTTCCCTTTATCATGTAAAGGAATGCTTAGTCTGACATAATATTTTATTAAGGGATTTTTATTTCATATGCATAAATTTATTATTATATATATCACATGATTTTTAATATTTAGTGGAACTTACATAAGTTATTAACCATGTCTTGATAATAATTATGCATTAGTCTGGTTTATTTTAGTTTGATATTGCATTCTTGTTTAATTCATTAATTATGTGATCACAATAACACATCCATAATGATAAACCTTGAAACTGGCTGAAATAAAATAAAGGACATAATCACGAGATTTTCGAGTGGCTTGTTTTTCTAGAGGATTAAAAGTTAACATTGTCCTAGGGGAGGAACACCTTAAAACCTTTTGTTTTGTGTTTACATCTTTCCACATGTCTACCTTTGTATCTCCTCAGATTGGGTTTGTCTCGACTCTATATTTAACCACTACGACTAGCATGGGATCTCCATTCCTTACATAATTTTTTAACTCACATGCAGGTGGGGGGTAAAATGGGGGTTTATGTAAAAGGAAACATGGGAATTCAGGCCCTAAATATTATTGAAGAGAGGTGGAACACATACAAAAAATTTAATTTAAAATAAATTAAAAGGTGACCAATAACATACATAAGTCTAGTCTAGCTCATGATCATCCACACACATGATAAAAAATTACATATTTAATAAAAATAGAATTAAATTTTGTAATTATTCTTATTAAGATAAATTATGATTGAATCAATTGATTGTTATATTTATTTAATCAATCCTTTTATGTTAATCCTTTTCATAATTTCACTGAGATTCTGATCCATGTCCTTGGAGGTAACATAGTGAACACCCATTTGAATCTACAAGATATGTAACTTTTAACATTGCACAAACATTAAAGATTTAATATTATGTAATTTTTAAGGTACATGACATGTAGTTCTTGACTACACAGTGTGTAATGCCTTCTCTGTATTATACAATGTACATGCCTAGGGAATCATCGTGTGACAAGTATGTCCGAAATATTGGATTTCCTGACATGTACAATGAGCCACACAACGTGTTTTCTCTGGGTTACATGGTTACTGGTCATCTTAGCTGTGGATGGGATACACGGTTTATCCATTAACCCAATTGGAAAAAATATAGTGTCTAGTAGGCCAAACGGTGTGTAATCCAGCTGACCCTGTTCCTATCTGTCTTAGTCAACATGTGGTGTAAGAATTAACAACACTGCATGTCATTAATGCACATGGCTTGATTAATTGAAAAATTACTCCTGATGCACTGAACATAACTACTCGGTGTGTAATCTAGATTAAACGACATGTGTGTAAAATTACATGAAGTGTAAATTTGAATACATGCAGTATATTTTCATGTTACGTGCACAGAATCATCAGAGCCTCATGATCAGATCCTAGATTTAATTTTAATAAAAAAATAACTATTTCTGTTAAATCATCAAGAAATGAAAAGAAGAAGAAAAAATCATGAAATTTAGATTACAAGAACAATTAAAAATGAATTGAAAAGATAGATTATTAATGTTTAAATCATTATCTAATTAATTAAATAATTAAAATGATGATGATATTTCTCTAATACCACTCGAAGGATCCTAATGGAGTGGAAGTGTGGTGGTTAAGAGGCCTCAACATTGATTTTACCGTAATTGATGTCAAATCTTGGATCAATACCACATTGAATGCCAGTATCCACATATTTAAATCAATCATTTAGACAATGATAAAGAATATCACTGGATTAGAGAAAGAGGATCATTCACATCATGTTTATAATAAATTTAATAATTTCTGAATAAATTAAATACCAAGGTCTTCGGTACATTCTTCATTGACGATAATTGATCATTTAGAATGTCCCTTCCTGATTTCCAATGTTACGCTTGTCAGGATCCAAAGTAGAATCCCACTGGTGGTTATCCACATGTACTCTAATGGACACTAAGCACCACCACATATTATCCAGGTTCTAGTACGGAAGAGTTAATGTCTTCTGCCAATTGTTATTTATTGCTCATTCTTTGATCTAAAATAACATCTCTTTTTCATGTGAGGGAGAGATGCGAGGAGTTGAGAGAGAAAGTGTTTGTCTCAGAAATTCCCAATTCAGTGGGGTTTTACATAATAGGAAAACATGGTAATTAATAAATATGGGGTTTCTGTTACAATATTTAAATGTGAAACAACAATTGAAATGAAATTATAACTATTAGAAAAACCAATGTCACATAATAAAAATAACATCAACATTATTTTTGGTGAGCCAATATGTGAAAAATAGAACCATAAATGAAATCATATTCCACATAATGATAATCGTGTTATTATTATTTCAATTACCGACTAGATAAACATTATTCACCAAATTGTTAATAATTAATTTATCAATAGACAGAGTGATTGTCTGTTCGAACACCTATTCCATTTATTTAACCCAAGAGAAAAAATATTTTTTCTCTTAAATAAGAATTAAAAAAACTAGTAAATAAATTTTTATTAAATGTTTAATATATTAAATAAATATATTTTATGAACAACTCCATAAAGAATATATATTTAATTTATGTGATCATTTTAAAATGAATAATTTTTTCCCCAATTATGATAAAGTATTTTATTCCATTAATTTAAATAAAATAATATTTAATTCAGGCCACCAGAAACTCTCAGTGAGTGACCCTATAAGATTTTTTCACATTGGAATTATGAGGGCTTGCGTAATGTCGAAGATTACTATCTAGAAAAATATCAAGGAACCCAAGAGACAGAACAGAATTTCTAAATGATGACATCCACATACAAATTCTCACTAGGTAATATAATCCATTTGACATAGTATCACATCATGCATGATTCATGATAGTTTCATTAACCTATATTCTTCTTACTTCATTCATTTACTACCTAACATAAACTCATCATTACACCATGGCTAAGGAATTTGGGGTGACGATTCTATTTCAATAAAAGTGCTAAGATAGCAACTTCTATAAATGGATGGGATAAATCCTTCCTCAACTTATCCATTAATGACATGTGATTCGTGATCCACCAATCATACCCTACTTCCCCCCAACATAGGGAATGATGAATTTTGTTGGAAAATCTAAGTGTAAAATTCCGTAAATGTATTAATGATACTATAAATGTCTAAGGACCATTACATATGCTTGTAGATTGGAATATCTAATGACACCAAAACAAGCATAATTCGTACTGGCGGGTCTATTCTCATTATCTCCCATCTTGGAGATTACAAAATGCAAACTTTGTGAGAAGATTATTGGTACTTGACATTCTATATGTTATATGTACCTTTATTGTATGTCATAAAAAGATAGAACTATATTTAAGAATATTATCATTGCACTTCAAGGTTCTCATCATAGTGGGTAAATTCTATGACCTTATAAATGTGAAAAATACTATAGGTTATTATTACATTATAGTCATGTATAATAGTGAAAAATATGTAATAAGATGATTAATATTTCAATAAATAAAATATTTAGGTAATAAATGTTTTACCAGCCGGTTGTAGGACACCAAATCCAACACCAATCTCCCCTAGAAGGTGGAAAATATGAAAGAACAGTCTCACCACTTGAGGATATGATGTTATATTTATTTATAGAAATCTATTGAGGTTATGATCAACAACTTCCTCATGTAAAATTATCTTAATATAATAAAATTTGATCACACAACCAAATAGATACCTATGAACATTTCTTCTGGAAATAAGATAGGAACTACAATATGTATAGAAAAATTTGAATAAAAAATTATATTGGTACATGAACTATATGAGTAAATGATAGAGAATGTTAGATCCACTCACAAGTGCGTGAAAGAAGTCTAAAGTGGATATAAAACAAATTCTATTAATCCTAGGAGGTATCTAGAGTTTTATGTTGGTTATATGGTATTCATAAATGTATCACCCAAAAATAAAGTTATGCCACTTGGAAATAAGGTGATGTCATTCCACATTATAATTAATCCGTATAAAAATATTAATCCTATCAGGATATTATTTTATCTCTTGGTTCCTCCACCAATCTTCTTCCATGTTCATGACGTGTTCCATATGTCACATTTTAGGAATTACATACTTGATTATTCACATGTATTAAACTCATAGGCTATACAGTAGAAACTTATTGTTTTTTTATAAGTAATAATTAGAAAATATTCCAGATCAATGAGACAAATTATTGAGGAAAAAGGATCACTCTCCTTGTTATAATGTTTTGGTTAAAAAATAAGTTTTTGTAATCTATTTGGGTACCTATGTGTGTAATGATGAATAATTATCCTCATCTTTTTACATTATTAAAATTAAATTTTCTGGATAAAATTTTTTAAGGGTCTAAAATGTAACACATTGAGATTTTAAAATATATTTATATTTAATAAATTCATTGAGTTCAATAGTTTGTGATTCACAGAATGCTGAAATAATGATAATAATACTTATTTTTAATGAAATGTTCAATATATTATGAGACAATTAAATAATAAATATTTATTAAAATAATTCAATTAATTATATGATGTTCAAATTTAGTTATCCTCAGATAAAAAATTGGTTTGTTTTAAAATTAGTTTTATTTTATATTATATATATATTTCTAAAATATAGTAATTTTAATACAACTAATTGATGATATGTATTGAATTTATCATTTAAATGTTATCCGTATGTGAATCGTTCATATTTTTCTAAAGTAGTGGATATTATGTTGAATAGTGAAAGATACCATGTTTAAAATATCCCTAACATTTCTCAACTAATTTCTATATAAAAAAACATAAAAACTATTTAAAACTATTCGGTTGAAAATTGTAATATTTAAGGTGAAGAACATTGTATTTTAAACTATTATATTTAATTTGGAATAAAATTATTGAATTTTTCAAACCCAATATATAATTTATTATAGAATATTTTTTTTTCATTTTCATTTTATTACATATTATCAAAGACTCATTCAGTTTTTCATTTATTTGGATGTATTAAAACTATTATTTTTTTATTCATAAACAAATAAACTCCATTATAATCATTTATATACAATATTTTATTTTAAATTAATTCTAATTCCTAAAAATTTATCTTCTTGAAAATAATTTTTCAGATTTATCCATACATATAATGAAAGAACTTATTCTCACATCTTGAACATTAATGTATTAAATGGATTACTATTTTGAATCATCTTATTGATTTTTATAATAATATTGTTGGGAAGTATTCATCAAGGTGATATCATGTTGTTTTTCTGTTGTTTTTATTTGATATAATGGAATGAAAAAATGTTTTAACACATGTATCACTCATGTTGGAGTTTGGGAGGTAATGTTTTTCCAGTGTTATAATGATTTATAGGAATACATTTTGGTGTAATATGGTTTTTATAGTTTCCCTAAAAATGAAAAGGGATGATTTTTTCAGTGGTAATGTGGTGAAATACTTGGTACCTTTGTGATTCCACACCCAAGGTGAGTGATTGTTTATAAGACCTCTTGGAATGTTTGAAATCATACAGGGGGTGATTGGTAGGAAATTACATGAAAGGGTCTCATAAGATGGTTGTGCGTGGTTTGGGTTCATTAAAAAGGGAGATAATGACATTGAATACGTGAAGGTGGTTTTCAAAATCATGTGGGTAGTGCATGGTCCTATGGTGGTAAATATTGGTGGACCATAAATGATAAAGCATATAGAGGGAGTGAACTATAATGTTATGATTAATGGTTTTATTGGTTTTATTTTCATATATAAGGATCCAAAAACCAATTAATTTGTATGAGAATCAATTATCATGGAGAATAATCCCTAGAGAAATCAAATAAGTATGAAGCTGGTTGTCATGGCTGGTGATAAATGAAAGAATCCCATGAGGAGGGCATAAGGAAAACGTAGTATATATGGGGAGCCTGCGATAAAGAAATAATCTCATGTATATCATACATAATGGGAATAAGTTGTGAGGTTAGTTCATAAGTGTTTCTAAAAATTCTTCTTTATACATGGGGTTTTAGAATGAGAAAAACAAATAGAAAATTACACCTAGTATGTGATGACTTGAATTTTCTCAGTTTTATTTTTAGAAAATTTAATTGAAAATTCAGAGACCATGCATTGAGATGGTGTGAGATTCTAAGGCCAATTTTTTCCAGAATGGTTTGATGAAAAATATTATGTTTTTCTATAGCACACATAAGTGGTATTATTGGAAAAGTAGAATAACATCCAAATAGATTCCCTAATTTGACATATGAGGTCTCCGTTGCATTCAGAAAGATGAGTTTACCCAAGGATCCACATAAATTTAGTCGGTGTGGGCCTCTAGTGATAAAACTCAAAAAGTATATAACCATAAATAGAATAATTAAATTAATTTATTTTATTTTAAATTATTAATAATTTAAGTATGGTTACTGGGATTAGAATTATTGAGACCACTGTTGAGTTCATAATTTTTTGTTTTCCTATGGTTCGGCCAAACATTAACCGACACTGGTCGACTGCAAATGTTAATTTTTGGATGTTTTAAAGGTGATTAAATAAAACATAAAGAACTTTATTTTAATTATTTTTAAATGTTTCACTGTGACACAGTGGTGAGTCTGCCCATTGTGTTTATTAAATGAAACAACATGGTGATGCTGCAACGCTTCATCGAACTGAAAAGTTCTACTTTCTCCCTAATTAATTAGGAATTCAGGGTTAACACATAACCCCAGAATTCCTTGGAAACTCTGGAGATATGCATTGGTGGTTCTCTCCCATTGGATAATGACAAATGATGAAGAAATCCATCATATTTAACATCACAGATTGAGGATCTAGGATCTAATAGATGATGATTCATTATAACTCTCAACATGTTGGCAATGATGATCAAACACTGACATCGACTGATCCAAACTCTAGGTAGGGTGTGATTTTTTATATTTTTCCCAACCAAGTTTTTTATCACAATGGTAAACTTGAATTAATAAACCAATGGATTAATCAATGGGTTGTGTGTTTTTTGGGTTGGGTTTTACCTTGCCGGGTTTATTAGTGATTGTTTATCTGGTATTGATTATCCTTTGTTGTGGATTTTATTTAACCTTTCTAATGGAAAAGAATTTTGAATGACATTAACGTCGATCAAGATTAATTCATCTTTATTGGACCATGCCTTTCTCCTTCCATTCTTCGTTTTCTGTGGGCATTATTTGATTGGACCAAAACTCGATAATTTGTGATTAGTTGATCATTTCCCAACTGATTCATGGCAGAATGATCCAATAACATTGTTCTATGATGTATATGATGCGACAGAGGTGTAATGAGGATGGAGGAAAATAGATATAAGTGGTGTAAAATATATCATCATTCAAATTGGTTTTCACCAAGATATATCGTGGTATAGGCTTGAGAACACGATAGTGAAGGTAGAGGCCTAAGGATCACAGAACATCTTTCAAATCAACAATATGAGCACTAGAGCAAATCTGGTGGCCTACGGAAGAGGATATTGGTATGCTAGAACCGGAGATAGGCACCAGCGGTGGTAGTATTCTGTTGTGGTAGAGGAATGCTATCTACAGTGGTGGCTGATCCATGTGTGGGATTTTTGGTCCGCCTGAGTGGACTGGGCTGGACAGGGGTGGCACAACCCGGTTCTCTAGGTGACGTGGCATGCGGCAGAGCCACGTGCTGGTTTAGGTTGACCCACGTGATGTTATCTGAACCGGATGGACCTAGGTACCCAGAATCCCTTTTAGATCGATCCAATGGCCATGTCAACCCTTTGGGTTAGGGAAGGACCAATATACCAGGTCAGATCTTCTGACTCGGGATGGGCCGCATCATGTATGTTTGGGTCAGGTCGGACTTAGATTGGACCTGAACCCAACCATCCTCTTTTCTCTAAAAATACCATAAAACTCAAATTGTGTTTCCATTTGATAATCCATATACGGGGATAGGACCCTCGCGAAGAGGTTTGCCTTTCTAGACACTATACATGAAATTTCATACTAGTTGTAATATAGAGTATTGGATTGAGGAATTGGTTCTCCCAATACGAGTGCGCTAAGGAAGGAATACTATGACTAGATATAGAAAAGATGCAGAGTTCGTCTCCTATGAAAATGTAAAGTTCATCTCCTATGAATAAGTAGTGTTGGTATTCTATGAAGATCCAGATTTTGTATCCTATGAGGGTGTAGGTTAGGTCTCTTGTGAGGTCACATAGTAGGCCTCCTATGAGGGCATAGATTAGGTCTCCAGCAACGATTGAATGTATCATTGGATTTGAATATTCCCTAATCAGAATCTTGTGCCTGAAAATTGTTTTTGATATCATGTCTCCATGTATTAGAGAGGACGAATTTCTTAGGGAAATATTGTGATGTATCAAGACCAGGTAATCTCTCAGATAATTTTTTGTAGACTATTTCTACATGCTTACTAGCATATAGCTTAAGGAGTGAGATCTCTTGGAACGAGAATGATATGAGTAGGACCATATGAATGGTATTAGATGAAACCTTGAGTCTTGTAATCCTTTATGATTATACATAGAAAGACTTGTCATGTGTTTTGTTGAAACATTCTTGTGTTGATCTGATTGTATCTTCTTAGTGGTATTCCAATTATGGTCTTTTACTTTGTGCTTCAGGGTTCCATACAAAGTATTTTTTACTCACCCCTACAAAGAGATATCCTATAAAAGTTGTTTCTTGTGCAGATGATCGGAACTTTGAAAGAGTACTTTGTGGATTGGGGCTGGGTGGTTCTTAGAGTGACCCAACAGACGTGGTGTGCTTCTACGGCTTCAGACTACAGTTTATGTACCAACCATTCAGGTGTGGTTTTCTATGAAGGGGTTCCAAAGACATGTACTCGTACATTTCTATTTTCTAGTCTTGTATTCTAGATCATTTTTCCTTCATTTTTTTATTGTCTCCCATTGTGGTTTTTTACTTTAGGTTTTCACTTTCTAGCATCTTTGGGAAGGATTTGTGTGTGTGTCTATGGGTACTTCGAAAATTCCTCTAATTTTTTAGGATATGCCTACTCGGTGCTAGTCACTAGACCCTGGACTATGAAAGGTGGGATTGGGGAATTCATGGCATGGTCACTGGGGGATGGTTTGTGACAAAATATTTTTGAGAAAACCTATTTAGTGCCGAGGATTTTCATGGTTTCAACATAGTGAGTTCGTAAATGTTCCATTTTTAGAAATAACTAAGATATTTGAGGGGTTTTCCCTAAAAAAAATATTAAGAGTATATTATATATCCACCCATATATTAAAAATAAATATCCAAATGCACTAACATATATGTCAATAAAATATGAAGTAATTTTTAATAATGAAATAATATTTTAGAGGACTAGTTAATTCACTTCATTTAAGAGAGAGGAGTATTCCCAAATTGTGAGTTACTTTAAAATATGGGGGGTTAGTGAGTACACTCTAGAAATTGTAACATTAATTCAATTAGTGTATTTTAAAACCTTAGAAAATTTATTTTTTATAATATTTGAAATAGCCAACTTGTGGGGAACTAAGAATTTTTTTTTATATTTTTCATGATTTCCACTTAGTTCAAATACTACGATGGGAAGAAGAGATAATATTATTTTTATTATCTATGGAACAATATTGAAAGGGTAATTATTTTTATATATAATACTTTGATTCACCCCATGCCAATTTATTAACCATGTTGACATAACAACCGACATCATTGATAAAGGTAAAAGTTAAGTGTATTCTCTCTCAGTGAAATAAATGGAAGATGTCAATCACAATCGTATTTTTTTCATTAATGGAAAATATTATCAACTATAGAATCATAATATACAACAGTAATTCAAATCATTAGGCATGAATGTAGTCAAATTTTTGATTGATGGTATTATGGTCAGTATGGATAGTGGGGAACTTTCAAAAATATAATTTAGATAATTTGATGCACACACTCTCAGAATTAATTTATTATAGAGATTCTTATACAACGCAATATAGATGAATGCGATTTCACATAAAATCATACCTTCACTGTGGGAAAATATGATCAATATTTATGAATATGATTAAAAATAACAAGAGGATATATTTTATTTACTATGGAATAAGAATGAGGATATTATGATGTACTCAAATTAATATATGAATGCATTATTTGATCACATTACTTTTATTTTAGATGTAATCCATGGTCCTTATGGAGCCCTCAATAATGTTAAAATAATATTGCAAGTCTTGAGAATATTTTCAACTTGTTTTAATCAAAATAAATCGGTTCTAGTTGATAATGATCCAGAATATCTATCATTAGATAGTTTAAAATGTACTATTTTCACATATGAGATGAGAAATTATGATAATGATAAAATGAAAAAACATCAGCATTAATTATGATAAAGACACTCACCCTAGAGGATATCTTGGATGAAGAAGTGGTGGACGGGGTCATTTAATTCCATTCCTAAAATGTAAAAATTATTGAAAGGAAACATTCAATCATATATTTTTTGGGAATGGTTGTGACCCTTATAGTTATGTCACAAAACAATTTCCAAGATAATGGTGAGTATAATGATATTATCATAATGAATTATTTAGAATAAGTGAAAGGTGGGTGAAGCACATATCATAAATTCCTCAAGAAGAAAAAACTAACTTCACATTATGATATGTTTCAATAATAATGTGAGAATGAATATATTAATTAATATAATACCATAGATAAAAAAATTGGTAGTTGTTTTGAGAAATTCCTCGATAAGGTATGTGGGAAACAATAGAAATATATATGTGGAAGGAAACATTTATTTCTAAGTTGCGTTAGATGCCTATCATGAGGAAATAGAAATATTTATAGAAAAATAATTAAATTGAACATAGTAATTCATGAATCCAGTACATATATAAATAAAAAATAATAGTCTAAGTATGAGATGAATATATAAAATTAAATACTGAAATCTTCTAAGTAAGAAACCCTAAAATTGGTAGATGAGTATAAGATTAATATTGAAGAAAATAACATGGATATCAATGCATGGACTAAAAATGATATATTAAATCAAAAATTTGGTAGATCTTGTGGGGGAATTTTGTAATATGTGATGATATTTTTATGATTATGAGAGAATCTGGATTTCTGATATGAAATTTGGAAAGAAAATAACATAGGTTAAAAAAAAGTAAAAGTGGAGAACAATTGTCTAGAAAAGCCAGTGGAGGGCTATTATAAGAAGAAAAATTTTGTCTAAATGAAAATTATTGTATATATATTTTTTGTAAATTGATTGAAATGATTGTTGATTATAGAGAAACATTACCCACTATAAAGTTGAAGGTAGACATTGGTATAAATATGAATTAAAAAACCCAATGGAAAACTAATTCTACATTAATGAAACTTGATAATTCCCCACATATCATGTGTTATTATTTTTTGTAAATTTGGGATATTTTTAAAATGTCCATTCTATTGAAAATAAGCCAAAAAGTTTACAAAAAAATGGAAACAAATAGATTTCAATATTTCATGCATGATTTTGATGGTAACAATTTTCGGTGTAGAGGATTAAGACATATGTATATATATTTCTCATAAACAATGTAGAGGAATGTGTTTATATAAAGTTAAAATAGATACACATAGTAATTAAATGAATAATTGAGGAAGATGAAAATGGAAATTTTATTTGCATCTCTGTATTATTTGTTCGGTTCAACATTCTTTAAAGAAGATCATGAATTTCAATTAGCATCAGGTGATGAAACAAAATAGAAGTGTAAAAAGGTAAATGTTTTAGAGTAAAATCAGTAGATATTTTCATTAAACCCTCTAATTATTTCATTTTAACGATCAATTATTTTGGATATAGTTACCCCAATATGGGAAACATGTCTATTTTCACATGCATACAAAATAACAAAAATGTGTCATCATATTTGGAAATGATTAATAACTAATGATTATTGTCTTTATCAATAACAAAAATTGAGTAATTATATGATACTGAAAAATTTCATAGTCGGTAATGGTCTCAGACATAACATACTTATTGTTAGTTGACTGTGTAACATAGATCAATCAATAATGTTTATCAAGAATACATATATCATTAAAGTAAATAAAAATAAAATTGTTATGAAATGGAAATACATGATTGGAATATATAAATTTTTTGTGTTGAATTAGAAATGTTGTTTCTATTCATGGAATAAGAAAATACATTATGGAATACATGAATTGTACATTTTAGAAAAATTAATGTAGAAGATTTGGTAAAAAGTTATGGATCTAGAGATCACTATAATGCTTCCCCTAATTATTCACACACTTCTGAAACATATCATAATTTTAAAATAATGCTGATCTGTCTGATATGCTCCAAATCTTGTGACACCATAAATGTAGCTTGAAATAAATCTTGATTCAAGTTTATAAAAATTATGATCGAACAGAGTGTCATGAACTATTTCATCCGAGTCTATAAGAAATAATCAAAGTGTTTCATGTGCTTCATTTCTTATACAATTGATCACTAATAAATATTCTTCATGTAAGGAATGATTCCAGACAATATTCTTTCGATATTTCAATGTTCATGCAAATCCTTTGAACTTTCTACTAGATGACTGAAAAATGATTTAATGAATCTCTATACAATATTTAATAAAAAATAGTTAATCAAATATCTGAATTAAATTCATAAATATAATTGTTATAAATATTGAATACAAAATAAAAAAAATATTGAAAATGAATTTTTTGAATGGGGATCCAATCATTGGCATTGACATGGTCCAGGGGGTGTCATACCAATTGTGACTCATGTAGAAATTATGTCATTACAACATTTATTAAAATCAATATTCTGATAGTAAGTTATCTTTAATAGTGGATCTGGTCTGAGGTAGGTCTTTTTGACACTAATCCAAATTTGTATCCTTATGTAAGGAAATTTTAATGGTGACTCTTCTCTTGAGGTATGTGTTTTTAATCCATAGTGAAATATGTTTTCCATTGGTGATACATCCTCTAATGATGATTCTTTCCCATAATTTTCCAATTTTCCATAAATTTCATTGGGCGGTAGGTGTTCTCCATACTTTAAAAAACCATCCAGTTGGTGAGACATAAATGATAGTGGGTGATTCTAGTACTTTTACATATTACCACCCTAATGTTGAGTCATCCCCAATTGTTAGCTATAGTTAGCAGTGACTCAACATCAATAGTGATTCATGACAGAATGTGGGTCCTTCCCATACTTTGCAAAAATTCCACCAATCTACCTTATGAAAGAAAATTCAATAATAGCACATAAAACTCATTAATATCATAAGAAATAGTATTTTTTTAATCATTAAAATAATGTGGTTGCAACTTTCTTCCCATTATTGATGATCACAAATCATGTAATTATATATATAATGTGTAGAATAAACCGTTATTTTAAAATATATTTTCTCATCATGTGAAATTTGTATCAAAGAGAAGAATGATGTCAATGAAAATTAATATCCTATAAAGAAGGCATTAAAGGACAATATGGCTATAATAAGAGATACATTTTATAGACCTATTCTCCCCCTTTAAGGATTTTCAAAATATTTAATTAAAATAGAAAATTCAAGGAAATATAATATAATAATAAGAGAATTTCCATTGAAAATAATGTGAAGTACATATCAAAGATACAACAAAAATTTATACAAAAAATATTCCCATAAAAGAATAAAATAACTAATTCCAACTCTTTTCTAACTAGAATGATGGAACTAATAGTTTCTCACACTTCCCTTTGTTCGAATATGAAGGGCCAGTATGTGAGGCCAAGAGAACGTGAGGGATATAAGTAGGAATACCATTTAGAGAAGGAATTTATCTATTTTTAATTGGTCTGAGGTGTTGTGATTCTTATATATAAGTGTGGCTAAATGAATTTAAAGGGGATGGAAAAGGGTAATTTAGAACTCTAGTCACATCCGGTCCTACTATCTCGATAGAAAAAACTAGAGTGGTCAGATGATCTATAATAGAAATAAAATCTTCAGCCACCAAAAATGATCCAAAAATACACAGAAAGGGTTTCATAAGATTTATGATATCCTTAATGATGTTTTCTCCACATTCCATAAAATCCAGGAAATCATTTTCTCCTCTAAAAAAAGATGAAGATCCGGGGTCATTACCTTCAACTGCTTCACTTGTTCTTTAATGGCTTGACTGACAAGATGAATCCTTGGGTTATAATCCAAGATCATAAAATGAGAATTCATATCATTATTATTTTATATCTGGGAATGATAACACTTAAAATTATTTTTACGGTATACATATCAGATTTCATATCTTTCATGTACTCTCTAACAATCACATGAACATGATCAGTACAATATCTGGTTTTGATAAAAATTTCATTAGAAGGATTTGGTACATCACTTGAGGTAGAAACATCATTAAACTATTCTATTACAACAGATATGATCAAATCAATATCAACAGTAAAAGGAGGATCACATGAAGAGGAATATTTTGAAGTATGTTTATCCAGCATATCGGAAAAATTATTCATGTACTCTATAAACAATTTCCTAATCTCATTCACTATGGATATAAAAAATTCGAACCAATTTTCCATCTTTTTCTTATCTATCACAACTTATGGACATGATGTAACACTATCTTGAAAATTCTTTAAATATCTATCACTTATGTTAGTGACGTGAGGGGCCAGATATCTTAACAAAATATTTAAAAAAAATGCATATTTTCATTGAAGGATTCTGCATCACATATAGTGGCAACATCTACTAGCATAATTGCAATAGTAAGAGAAACAAATATCTAAATGGTAAGTGTATGTACAAAAAAAAATATGGAAAAATTACCCTAAAACATCAATCACATCTAAAAAATATCCAATAAAATCCCTAACATATTTTTTAACTAGTCTCTCATCATCTGAGTTTTAGTAGTCCATAACAACATTGACGTACCCTAGGAACCTATTTCATTCATCTAGAAATGGTTCCATCGATCTAATGGAAGGATTACCATATGTCTTAACAAATGGATGCTCTACAGTTGTATGTACAGTAATGGTTAGTACAACATCCAATAACTCAATATATCACTACCCATATGGCGTATACTCAGAAAAACCAGACTTATCCTCTATCTTCTCACTAACCCACTATTCAATAATATTATACTCGTCAAATATCTATACAATAGTTGTTGTTATAGAATGAGCTTCATTCACATTATAATCATTAGGATGACACTACATACTTAGATATTTCTCCCCCTAAACTGATTCTTCCATATCATATGTAGTATCTCTTTCCATACCATAAACTATGTTGAGAAATTTTTAATATCTATATGCACCCGATAAAAAAGGAGAAGAAATAATTTCTTGAGGCATCTCAAATATCATCATCTCTAACAAAATTAGTATGAACATTAGGGTAAGATCCTACATCATTGTCATCTTCACCGCCATCATTATTTCCATTTTCATCTTCCTCATATTCTGTAACCTCTATGATTCATCATATTCATCCATATTCTCATTATTTACATTTTAATCAAATGATATAGGAATGATTTTGAACTAAAATTGATCTGAATACTGTTTTTCTTCTACATCACTACGTTTTTCTGAAATAGATTCTCCAACAGGGAGTTTCCTAGGTGGGCTAGGAGAACTATAAGTGTTAGTTATAGAGTCTTGAGGATAATATGGATCACTTCTTTAGGCCAATATATATTCATGTTCCTCATTACCAATCACATAAGAATATTCATCCTCATCTGGGTACTCCACTAATTATTATAGTTCTAATCTAGGATCCATTGGTTTCTTTGGTCTAGATGGATGATCAACTAGATTTAAGCCTTTATATAATCATTCACTATCACCATCCCACTATTTATTTAATCTATTTAAAATAATCATAATCCTCTTAAAAAAATCTTGTAATATAGATGCCTCTATTCTTCATAATAGACTCTTGTTCTTCATTTAGCAAACCCTTGGCTTCTAGAAATTCTAATATAAACTTGGGGAATATTAGTGAATTTTATATGGAGGATATTTTCCACATCTCCATCATGTGTAACATAAAATATATATACTAGATGGTATTTTATTCTCTTTACAGTAGTGAAAAAATATAAACATATTGATACCTCATTGTCAAAATATCCCTTTCCATGTTCATAGAATATACTGGATAATCATAATAAGAATCTATAATTCTTCATCAAGCTCAGTAGAAATCTGTGTTCTCACTATCCCATATCCAGTTAATTCAACCAAAGAATCCTCATAAACAATGTTATCAAAATCAATTATAATAATTCCTTGATAGGATTTTGAAATTACATTAGGAGTAACTCTCAAATAAATATCTCAATTCCTTAAGAAGAAATCATATTTATTGAAATTAATTCTAGTTCTTACATAGCCGTCACCCTCGAAAAAATTGAACTTGATGAACTAATAAAACTGGTTCACTAACCTAGTATAGAATGGTATTTGTTTATTATAGAACCATTACACCTATCATTGAGCTTGAAAAAAATTGGCACCATCGACTTACTTGACATTAACCACTACAAATTGACTTTTTTTTCAGGCATCACAACTCTCTTTGCACGCTTTGGATTCACCAGCTTTATAACAAAACAAATTAGTTCTTCTATTTTCTTATTTAATGTATGAGACCGATATGTATAGGATATAGAATCTATATTTACTCTAACCATGTATATTATCATGGAAGTATTAGGAAAAGTTGATGGAATGATGATAGTCAAAAGAAAAATGAGTAGTAGCAAGATTCTAAAGGAAAGTTGAAAGGGAGTGAAGCGTTGAAACTGGAAAATTTTATAATTTGTTATCATTTTGGGATTTAAAAAATAAAAATGGAAATAAAATATATAATTAAATAACAATTAAATAAAAATTTCATATCATGATATTAGTAATGATGACGTAAAATCAACATCCTTAAATAGAAAAAGGCATGAAGCATCAAACAATGATTAATTCCAATAGTGAGTAAAACCAATGCTTGGTAAAACCAACAATGAGTAATTCCAATGTCTTGTAATTCCAAAAATAATAAAATTTCAATGTTTGGTGACCTCAACGGTGGGTGAAACCAATGGTGTGTAAAACTAGTGGTGGGTAAAACCAATAGTGAGTTAAACTCCAATGGTGGGTCCCAATGAATTTAGACTTAAATAAAATCAATCATGCATAATTCATGATTTATTTAGTTCATTCTCTCAAAAATTTATGAATTACTGAAATTATGAGCTAGTTGATGTTCAATGCCAATGTATTCAAGAGATATATCACCCTTTTGGAAATGATTTCTCAAAACGAGATTTCTTTGATAAATATACTTACTAAGAGAGTGAGATAAAGGGTTCCTAGAAATTTTTACTTTACTTGTATTGTCAAAATTTATAGGTACATGTCCGAATTGATACCAATAGTCTAGTAAACTATATTTCATCCACAAAATCTAATCTCAAAATCTAACTATAGCTGTGTATTGAGCTTCAGGAGTAAATAGTGAAACACAGTTTTGTTTTTTTATTACACCAAGACACTAGTGTCTTCCCTAATTGTTTACATGTTGCTGAGGTTATTTTTCTATCTTACATTTTACCACAAAAATAGACATCTAAATAGAAAGATAAATCAAATTCTTATCCCCATGTATTGAAAAATCAATAAAGGGTTGTATATTTGGGGTATTTACAAATCCTTTTTATGAAAACCAAGTGTGAATATGTTGGGTTGTCTTGAAAATGAGAAAACATACACACCCAAAAAATAATTTCATCTTTCTTAGTTGTTAAGTAGAGAATCCCTCAAATAATACCACTATAACTATATTGATCAAATAATTTACTAGCTTCATATAGATCCAATTTACATGTAGTACTCAAAGGAGTGTAAATCCTCTTAGTGATATCTGAACCAAATAAATTAAAATATTATTATTATTTTTTAATTTGTTTTGAAATAATTTCATCTTTATATTGAAAACTATTAAAATAAGAAACAATTTATGTTCCCCATTAAAATAATTTCATACTCATTTTGAATCATTTTTGAAAATTTAGCACATTTTTTTATAATATCTAAAAAAAATATAACCTAAATGAATTTGAACGATTAAAAAATATTTTGAATTTATTTTCACAAATTAGGTAGGATCAGCTATACTTCTTGCAAGACCATTTGGAATAAGAAAATTTCAAATCATTTTAGACTAAGATCTAGGAGCTTGTTTTAAACAATATTAAGATTTTTTAACATAATAACATGATTTTGAAAATAAGGATTTTTATATGTGGGGGATATTTCATCAATAACATCCTCATGTATATACCGATTAAAAAATAAACTTTTTACATACATTTGATATATTTTAAAAACATTGTGAGATACATAAGCATGAAATATTCTAATAGATTCATGTTTTTCTATAGGTATGAAGAAATGTTCAAAGTCTATAAACTCTAATTAAAGATACCCTTTTGGAACTATTATAACCTTATTACTTACTATTTTTCAAGATTCATTAACCTTGTTTCTAAACACCCATTTTGCGCCTATAGTCATGGTGTATTTGGGTCTATCATCATGTTTACAAACATTTTTTCTTTCAAGTTTATTTTTTCCTCTTGCATATCCATCTCCAAAAATTCAACATTAATTAGATCATTGATACTAATAGGTTCAAGCTGTGATAAGAAATCATTATGTTCAACCTAGTTCCTTAGAAAAGCTCTTTTTCATATAACTTTATTTAATTTTTTAACAAAAAACATATAAGTTATAGTATTTAAAATTCAAAATAGATTAATAAAAATATGGTCTAGTCACTGAAGGGTCATCTACATGTTCATGTTTAGGATTTGGATGTTCCATAGAACTAGATGATTTTTCTGTATGCTTTATAGTTGAATATAATGGTTTGAAATTTATGTTCAATATAGATAAACCATCCTAAAATTTTTATAAATGGGTATTAGGATAATGTGGATCTATATCTTCACATTTGACCTAAAAAGACTCTTTTGTAGTATTGGTTTTTAATTAAAAGATCTGTAGGATTTACTATAAATAGAATAACTATAGAATATTCCTCCATCGCCCTTTGAGTTAATTTTTTTAAGATTAACCTTATTGTTATGAATAAATAAATTCCAATAAAAAAAATTAATGTAATTAAATGTAGTTTTTATATAATTTCAATGTTCAAATGGGGTATTCATCATGATGGGTCTAACTAAAACATTATTAATTATATTGTATGCTGAATTCATAGCCTCTTCCAAATAAAAGATGGTACGTTATATTCATTAAGAATAGTTTGGTATATCTCTTGTAGTGTTTTATTTAATCTTTATAAAAATCCATTATATTTACGGTTCCTAGGAGAAGAGAAGGTATGACTATAGGATTTTTTTGGGCTAGGGGATTCGATGTATTATTTTTGAAACACCTGGCCATTTTTACTTATTAGGGTCTTAATTCTATATCGACATTGTTTTCCAAAATATTTAGTATACTTGGTGAAATATGAACAAGAATCACTCTTGTGATCTAAAAATAATAATCAAGTACACCTAAAAAATTCAACTGTAATTACTCAAACATAGTGCTTCCAATTTAAACTATAAACACTGGATGGTCCAAAAATCCATGTGAACCATCTAACGAGACTGAGAAGTTGAAAAACCATTCCTTAATTTAAAAGAAATCTAATATTGTTTCCCTTTTTGATATGTGTTATAGAATTTATTATTTGGGAACCCAAGATTGGATAGATCCCTGTGTAACCCGTTCCTAGTATGGTTTTAATGTGAGTTAATGTTACAGTGGCTTATTCTACGTTTCAAAATACAATATTCTTTACGAATGGAACATAAGCATGAATCATTTTGAGAAATGAATGAATCAATATTAACAACATAAATATTTTCATTTATTAAATAAATAAATATGAAATAATTTTTAGAATTAAAAACCACAAAAGCATTATTTTCAAACATCACATGGAAGAAAGCATGACATAATTTTGAGATGCTAACAAAACTATATTTTAAACCATTGATAGAAATTATTTTATAAATTAAAACTAATTTTATGTTACCGATTTTGAAAAGTTAGATAACCATTCCTTTATAATTTTCACCAAATGTTACATGAACAACATCAGCCATTATAAGGTTCTTGAAGACAGAGTAGTCTCATGTCATATGTCTGGAAGAATTTCTGTGCAAGTACCACAGATTCTGGCTGTAGCTCTTCATGAGATATTTCTACAAACCAATGATTATACCAAAAAGAATCTTAGTACCCACGTTTTCATGGGTTAAGATATTTTAATGATTAATTCCTTATGAAGCCATATTTTTTTAATAGGATTCCTATAAAAGGATATTAAACTCTATGAAATATTTTTTTCCTTTTGAAGAAATATTTCAGTATATTTTATAAAAATGTAAATTTAGGAACAAATGTTTTCAGAACAATTATTATCTATCTAGGTTCATTAAATATACCTCTAAAATATTTCATAATAATTTGTCTTCATAAAAAATTAATTATAGTTTCCCTATCATTTGTTATTACCTCTAAATATTTTTTTCTCGTTTGGTTATTTTAATTCAGTATTTTCATCCAATAATTGTTCATTATTCTCTTTTTCTATTTTGATATCATATTTAATATTATTAGATAAATCATATTGTTTTTAAAAACATTATATTTATCTTTATGTGCATTAAATGTATCCTCAATCATGGTGAAGTATTCAAAAATTTCATCTCTAGACACATCATCGTCATTTTCAAAGTTAACATAATTAAGCAAAAGAGATACAATTGGTACCTCATATATATTTTTCATGAAGTAAATATTTCATATGTTAGTATTTTCTTCATGAGTGGAATTAGAGTAATTGGTGATTCCCTCTGAGGCACTGCATGTGGATTTCATGTAATTCTTATAGTTTCTATCATTTTCTCTTTTGTCTTTCTGTATTTCAAATAAGGTCAATTAGAATAATCGTGACCTTTTCACTTAAATTTAAAAAATGTCATCTAATTTAATATTCCATCTCTTTTCCAGTCCTTTTCTAAAGTTATTATATTTAAATTATATTTTTATTATCTCGGTTTCTTAAATAATTCTTTCTTCCTCTATGACATCTTAAATATTCTAGTTAGATTGTCCATTTCCTCATTACTAACTACTGTTGATTCTTTATCACCAGAAATTTTAACTTATGCCCTTTCCTTTTCTTTTATCTTTCATGTAGCAGACATTAAAACATCATATTTTATCTTAGTTCATCATCCTATTCAATAATTACATTTTTTTACCAATAAATCATCAACTTCCTAGTGAATTAGTTGAAAGGTAGTTTACTTATGTCACGTGATTCTCTTAGAGAAACAGATGTCCCTATCCATTTTCCAAGAATATATCTCAATAGTCTCATGAATTATTTTTTATATAATATTTTATTCTATAAGGAGATCATTATATTAACTATTTCATTGATCTTGAGATACATATTAAAAATCAACTCATCATGTTTCATGTTAAATGTGTCATATTTAATTGTATATGTATTTAATCTCATTTAATTAACAATTATATATCCTTCAGGTGAAATCGATAATGTCTCAGAAATTTCATAACTAGTTATTGTAGAAGATATTCTATTGAATTATTCATCTCCTAAAGCATAGAAAAGAGAAGTCATAGCATTTCAATTGTTGTTGTAAGAATGTTTAGATGTGTTATCCTATGTATTTCTAGAATTCTTAGGTAAATCATACTTATCATCAATAGTGGAATAGATTTTAAAACCAATTCTATATATATACATTTTTATTTTTATTTCCCACAAATCATAGTTATTACAATTAAATAATAGAGGTTGGTTATTTTCATACAATTCTAGGTTTTTATCTATTTAATGAACTAAATTTAGAAGTAATATAAATTTATGATCATTAAAACACAACTGAAATCATAGTTATTTTTTATAGCCTTTGATACCAAATGTTGGTCGGAGTGAGTATCTCAAGAGAGTGGTGAATTGATTAAACAATAATTTGTTGGTCTAATATATTTTTAAATAAAATCACCTGTTATAAATAAAACCTCATAGTTAATCAAAATAACATATCGATATATGTTCTGATTTTTAAAATTATTTCTCAAATATTGATTGGGTCTAGGATAAAATAACTATGAAAAATATCATAGTGTTTTTAATCAATTAAATTAATAAAAAACATAATTAAACAGTAATTAGTAATAACTATAAAATTAGTGGGTTTTATTTACTTAAAACATATTCAATTTAATGATTAGAAAAAAACACACACTACTTAAGAAATATAAGAGTTTCAATTTCAAGCTAAGACTTAATCCTCTCCACATTGAAATCAAAATCTTCTAAGAATATTTTATAAAATAACCTTTGATACATAACCTAGATTGGTTATACAATAGAGATTTTTTCCTGACCACATAAATACCTCTACCAAAAAACCCATGGGAAAAAAATTGAAATAGGCCATGTTGGGACCTCTTTCAGAGCACTATTGGAAAATACGAGTAAATATATTTTAATAAGATTTCATGTACTTTATAAATAATGTATATGGAAAAAATGTGTGTAAAATATAGAGTATACATGCACGACTTATAATATAAATAAAATGTTTAGAATGATAAAATATATATATATGAAGATTTTGTTTGTCTCTACAGGTATCTTTATAGGTTGTGACTACTCTAATATAGATTGAAATGATTCTCATGTAAGGTTTCTTTCAATCATGTTAGAAAAGATTGTTATAAACACTATATTTGAGTCTATATAAAGTAATATTAGTTTATAATTTACTTCATTTATTATGTTGTTGATCACAATATGTATGCTTCATTTAAGGAACACTTCACGGCTAACTTTTTTTTATCTTTTAATTTTTTGATGTAACTCATAGTGGTTATGTTTTTCTTTTGATTCCTTTTCCTTTCATTTTTGCATGTGCATGGGGGAATCTATTGCCTATTTTAACAGTATTATGTAGGTAGAGACATTTGAATCCTCAATATCTCATACTGGATGGGTGGAAAACACATTAATTCATCTCTATAAAACATTTAAGAACATTAATTAAAATAACTCTCATTATTAAATTTTCTAAAATAACAATTATAAATAGTTACTTAAAAATAAAAAAACAGTTGTGGTGACTTTTTTGAATGGTGAAACAATATCTAGGGACGACTTTGTCTGGTAGGAATCATCCCAATAGTAACTTACCTCGATAGTAGATCATTAAAATAATTTTTCAAATCTCGATTATATTGTTATGTCATATTCAAGGATGATTCGGGTCTGAAGATATGACTTTCTAAATGTTATCCAACATTATATCCTAGTGGAAGGTCATTTTTAATGGCAACTCTTCTCTTGTGGTAGGTCTTTTCATTACATTTTCAAATATTTGGTTCTATGGTGAGTCATCCTATTGCGGTGAGTCTTTGACATACATTTCCAATTTACTATAGATCATCTCTGATGGTAGTTTTTCTCTATATTTTTCCAAAAATATATTCTGACGATTAGACAAAGCTGCTGGTGGGTGATTCCAATTCTTATACATATTTTCACCGTGAAAATGATTTCTCGCAAATGATGATTTTTAATGGAAATGACTCAACCACAATGTTTACTTAGTCATGATGGTGGTTCTCTCACATACATGGTCATAATTTATCCAATCCACTATATAACATAAAATAATATCATAACACATAAAACTCACTAATATCTTAAGAACTGTTACTTGGTTATCATTAAAACAAGGATGTTTCAACATAAAATATGTTGAATAGACGATTTTTTACTAGTATCCTGATGAGAGTGATAATGATCTAATCAACTCAGAGGTAGCATAGGTGAAAAATGTTAATTAATAAGAATATAATAATGTTTAGTATGATGATTTTTAAATTTTATCTGTAAAAATTATAAATGGTGAGGATAGAATTGATAAGTAAAATATCATTATATATCTGATAGTTCTTGTAAAAATGAGAATAATGGAGTATATTGAGAAAAAATAATTCTTATGATAGGTAAAGACAATATGTATTAAAGAATCCTCCATAGATTATTATTGGGATCAATCAATGAAGTAATAAATTAAAAGAATCAGGAAAAATCAGATACGAGAGATTGTTTTGAGGATAAAAATTTCGAACATAATCATCACCAATTGGGTTTCATATCAAGATGAATGAATATGCTATGGTGATTTGAAACAAATAAAAACTTATGTTTATGGAATACTCTCATATATATGTAATTAATGTATAATATGAATTTTTACTAGTGGAATGACATGAGATAATTTCTTTAATTTTATTCATTATAGGGAAAAGGTTTCTCACTATTTTCCTAATGGGGATTAAGTTAAAATTTATAAATTATTTTTTATAGAAAGAGGTATAAATCAAGAAAATGGACGGTTTTCTATTCCATGAAGATGAAAAAAATATTTTTTAGCATAATAATTATTTTTATTGGTTAAAATGAGCACCAAGAGCATGTTTTTAATGAATTGACTATAACTTGTAGAATATCAGTTTCCATGATAGCACAGCTGAATGAAATTACTTTTTCAACAATGATAATAATCAAAGGATGGTTGTTCTAGTTTAAGCGTATGAAATAATAAGTAGGGGAACAAATGACTCAAGATGAAATATGTTTGAATTATACACAATGTATGAGTTAAAAATGATAATGGTTGGTGATATGATGTTTTCATTTGGGGTATTAGTGAGACAAGGAAGAAAATATATGTTTAGTTATTAATCTGAAGATACAAAGGTCATTAAGAGAATATTTTCAATGGATTATTCCAAAGATTCAAAAACTCTGGTTTCTACCTAGATAAAATTTTCAAGTGATAATGATGGAAAAGTGGTCATTGTCTTATAATATAGGCAGATCATTGTAATCATTTCATACATAATAGTGACATAACCTAATATTTTTACATGATGAAAATGTTATAAAACAATTTGGATTTAATATCATTGATGAAAAGGGTCATTTATGACACACTCACATTTGTGTGAATGAAAAATGATGCGATTTGGAATAATAGATAAATCTTTTGGAGAAGCCATGTGTTTACTAAATTTGAGAGAGTTGTGTGTTCTGAAACTATGAATGGATGTAAACTAGGGGTATAATAAGTATGCACTAAAAATTGTAATAATTGTGCACTTAATGGATTCTATTACATTTTCACATTTATTTTTTATGCTCATTTGAAAACCCATGTTTGATTGGACCATGTAAAATTTATTTTATTTTAAACTCCATTAGTTTTATCATATAAATTGGGATTATTTTGTTCCCCTTTTCAATTAAAATGAATTTATATTATTTTAATATTAATGTTATATACAAGGGTTCAACTCCCCTAACTTATAAAAAGAAGCCACATCTCATCACTTTTCCACAAAACTTGATCACCTTTGCTCCAAAATGATCAACCCAAATAACATCCCAACTCTCCATACCACATCCTATAGGTTCGGATATCACTAAAAGTCAAGCCTTTGAAGGATTAAGGTGTAATCCAAAGTGGGATACCGAATGAATATTCAATTCAAATAACCAAATACCATCAAGAGTATTTCTACTTTTCAATCATTATAATATATTATATAAAACCCACCCTAATGAAATAAGTATCATAACTTTAGAGAAACTTTATTATATGGATGGAATAATCATTCCCCCCTTCTTTCCATAAAGCATAAATTGGGATTTCAGCTCAATCATATTTGTAGACTAGAACCTCAATGAATTCATGTCATTCATTTTTATTCACCGCCTTTCATGGATGGTTATATAGAATTATAGAATTAGTATATATGATATATATAACATAATTATGATTTTAGAATTATTAATCAGTGTCTACCATTATTTATTTGACTTCCATTAAATGATGAATGAATCGCCCATGTGAAAGTATAGGCTTCCACCTCCTTGAATCAATGAATTTAATTTTCCATTCCAGTCTAAATTATATATTTATACAAGTGTATATAATGAATAAATATTGTATTTATGACAGGGATAAAATCATTGAGATGATAAAATAGGGACCAAGGTGCAGTGGCCAATATCACTAAAGCAAATCATGTGTGTAAATAAGAACAATTATCCCCTAAATATTTATTTTAATAATAAAAATCATTAGTTGGATAATTAAAAATAATAAGGGGCTGGTATATAATATCATAAGTATGAATATTTTTTTTACTTATTTTTATAATAAGTCTAATTTTTTATAGAGGGGAAAGATTATGTACAATGAATGTTAGAAACTGAGGTAACAGTTTGTGTTATAATCTCACTTTTTATTGGGATTATCTATGTTTCAGTACAAATTGTTATAGATTTTATCTTTGTTCTATCATATACATAATATATTTTATTATTCTTTGATTATTTAAAGGGGTTTCATTTATTACTTCCATTTATCCCCAAGTTAGTACTGAAAAATATAGAATTAATATATTTTTTATGAAAACCCTACCATATTTCCCATTTTTTGTTGGGATTCATTTTCCTCCATATAATTGTTCTTAAAAATAGTTTTTATATGTTTCTATCTACATTAAAATGATAAAAATATATTTTTTACTATATTTTATTTATATTAAAATATTTTATGGAATCATCTTTTTTTTCAACAGTTATTTTTTATTTTATATTCTAAATAAGGAAAACAATATTTTGTAACCGTTATGATAATAATATATTTTCATTTTTCAATGTACATTACTTATCATGAATATTAATTTAAAATTTTCCATGAGTTTTGAAATAAAATAGCATTCCCACTGTTTTCATATTTTAATAAAGGATACTAAAAGAATATGACATTTTTTATTTTTTATGAAGAATATATTTAAAAAATTTATTTAATTTATGTTTAGATAAATCATTTAACATTGTAATTTTTTGGTTACATTATCTTATGGTACGATATAATTTATTTCCCTTGATTACATGTAATCAAAATTCATTATGGATGTTTTCATATAACATTTTTCATTCCCACGTGTTAATTAACTTATAAATAAATGTTGAATGTTTTAAAATCAAGTGTCAAACATTTGTATGGATTTAAATTTGGGATGAGTGGGATTGAATTGTATATCACTCAAAATCATTGGATAAATATTGCCACTTCATGAAATAATATAAAAGGGAATATCGAGTGAACTCAATCCTCTATAAGACTCTATAAATTTTTGTTTATTAGATTAGGGGTGGACCAAGTCCACAATGAGACTATGTATACTATATTATTATTGTCTCGGTAGTGAAACTAAATAAAGGAACATAGTTTTCAATTATTCTTTCACTAAAAATATAATATTGAATATTAGTAGTTTTTAGTAGTAGTTTCAAAAACCAGCACTAAATAAAATAAAATGTTTTTATAATTAGTTTCATAAAAAATAACAAAAAATATTTAAAAAAAAATTCATCCCACACCACCACCCTACCCAGACCCGTCACCCTCATCCTCACACCCACCACCCCTAGAACTTGACCACTCTATTTATCCCAGAAATAGATTCTTTTGAGTGGAACATATTTATTTGTCTCTCTTAAGATATCACCTTCCTCATCACCCCTCATGATTCAGTTCTCAAAGAGCCAATAAATTCTCATATGTCTCCCTCAATCCCTATAACTCATAGTTTACCTCCCAAGAATCAACTAAAATCCATTCACATACAGTTATCCCCCTCCCCTCCACCTCAATGTTGTTGATTCCCTCATTCCCATTATCGATAAATTATTTCTTCCTCTGATTCACTTTCACAGAACCAGAACCCTCACCACTTCCTCTACACTCACATGGTGGTAAAATTGTTCAATTTTGTTTTAATTATATATTTTCTATTTTATTTTCAAAAAATTGTATATGATTCTAAATGTTTTTCACAACATAAAAACATTTCTTATTTTTATTCTATAATTTATTTCCTTTTATTTCATAGATTAATTTTTTTTATTTTGTACCATATATCTATCTATATTTTATATTGAATGTTTTTCTTAATGTTATAAAAAAAATTCAACAAAAGACCAAATTCTCATGGCTCAAATGTTTTTCATTTATGATTAAGGTCCAACCAAGAGTCATGAAATGTGGCTTGAAATCAATTGATGAGTGTTTATAAAACATATATTAATAATATAGGATTTCTATGTTTTCTAATGGTTTGGGAACATTCTAAGTCTTCTATTTTATTAGTGTATATTAAATGTTTTTTTGCATTGAGATATTTAATCATATGAGTGAGTTTATATTATTTTATAATTAACAAATTATTATTTATTTTTATTTATTTAATTTTTATTTATGATGTGTTTTTTAATTTAAAATGTAGTGTAACTTTAAAAATTTATAAATAATTTATATTTAAATTTGTGTTTGTATGTTAAATCAATCGAAAAGGAAAAATAAAATCATATCGGTTTATTTAAAATAATTTATAAGTAGTATAATATTTTGTAATATAATATAAAAAAAATTTAATGCTTGATATAATTGAAAAAAACAAATATATGTTACTTATCATATTAAATAAGTACTATTGGATTTTTTGGATTTTATTAGCACATTAAATAATGATAAATTTTATTAGGATATCATAATGATTCAAAATATTCAAAATATTCAAAATATTTATTACCACCATGTCAGCTAGGTATTAAAAAAATACTAATAAATTGAATATTTCTTAGAGGTTCTATTTAATTAATAACCACATCTATGAATTCGAATATATGATTTTTATAAACATTAATTAAAATAATTATTAAAGATTAAATCACTAAAATTTAAAATTTAAAATATTTATTATGTGTTAATTATTGAATTTTTTATTTATCCAAATACTAAAAATTGATTTTTCTTAAAATATATATCAGCAGACATTCATATATGGATAATTGATGGATTTAATTACCTAGGAACGCAACTAAATATGATATGGGTTTGGATAAGTTTTTATATTTTTCAATTACCAATTGATCAACAAATAGAAGAATCTGATATGAATATCCTAAATGTAAATGAAATAGATAGCTGTAGAGAAATGATGTTTTTGAGAATATAATATTGATTAAATCTTCTTTTCAATATATGAATTATACTTTTCCAGGAGAATAGAATTTTACGTTGTGTTTGATCACTCAAGTTCATAGAAAAAATGATCACACTACTTTTTTGACTATTTATAATGGAATTATGACAATTATAAATAATTCTTTTTGAATTGTAGGGTAACCTCATCAACATCAAAACAAAAAAATATAAACAATTGAATGTATTAAAAATATTTACTCTCCAAATGGTGTTTCCTGGACCACTAGATCAATATTGTATCATATTGGTAAAATATTTGTTGATGTTGCAAGGACTGATGTAACCAAGTGTACAATAGAGTAAAAATATGTATTTTATATTTAATGCATAGAATAATTCATTATTTTTCTAGAGGAACTATAAATTATATAGAAATTATTTTCCATTTATGATACACCACATAAGCCGCTTTTGCATAATTAAAAAAATGAGAAATTTTCATGATATTGGAATTGTTTTGTGACTCATTTCCTAATGCTAAAATACCCGAGTATTTTTTCTGACATGAATTATGATTTTAACAAGCATAGTGTCAATTATACTAAAATATTTAATTATTTATGTGAATTTATGCTTTATTGGGTAAGTGATTCCAGTAGAAATGAGTAAAAAAAATATTTTACTCTTATGTGGAAGAAATGATTAATATAGAAGGTACGAATAATCATACAACTATAAATAAGAAAAATATGTATTTCTAAATGTTTTATGATACTTTTATTTAAATATAGGATTGTAAATATTTTTACTATCATTGAAAACTTCCTATCACATAATGTTTCAATCAATAAAAAATAATAATAATGGGATAATGTGAAATCCAATAGAATCAATATCAAAGACTAAAAATTATTCCTTATATCCAAATTTTCCAAAACAAATCCCAGAAATTTTATGTTTGGGAATGGATAATTATGGACCGATCCTATTCAAGACTTGGTGAAGCAGTTATAGAATTTTTCATGTTGTTCTGATCCCTTTTAATATACTGTTGTGGGTGTGTATGCAAAAAACAACATTTTTTATTTTTAAGTTTACTGTTTGAAAAAAAATTATAGGAAATGATACTTGTTTATACATATTGCCTATAGTTCATTAATTATAGGAGTTATGAAGAAATAATATTTTGAAATATATTACACCTTCTATAATGATGATCAACATTAATTCCTCTCCAATGTTAACCATTAGTGACTTCCCAAAACAGAGGAACTTATATGGTTAGAACCGTCACATGTGTTGGGAATATCCCATTTATCACATTAAATTTGATCAGAAATTACTTACATACTATAAAAATGGTTATTATTTTTTCATCATGGTTATTTTTATGCATCTCAAAGAGTTTGGTTGAATGAGTAAAAAATTAATGGATTCGTGGATTATATAATTCTTAAAATTTACTAAAAAGTTATGAAAATTTTGAACAACTACTAAAAGTTGTAGGAGAATTTGGGAAGTTCTATCAAGGGTATGTTAGTGAGAATTTGTTTATGTACATCATTAGATGATATCAGAAAACAACACATGATGAAGAAATAGTTTTTAAACATCCATATTTAGAATTAAATTTTTGGTTTCATAATCATATTATTATTTATATTTAGAAAAAAATATGATGATTTAAAATTCCCATTACTTAAGGAGCATGTATGGTAAATGTATTATCTCAATCCTTGGATTAAGCTAAAAGTTATAAATATAAAGTGTTATCTATATCTGTATGAGAATGAAAATTATTTTTATTCAATTTATACAATGAAGAAAATGGAGAAACAAATATTTTTTAAAATTTTAAAACATATGAAGGTACCAGATTGATATTACATAAAAAATCAAGGTCTGTTTAATTAAGGAATCATAGATGACAGGGATTGAAAACACATGATTCACATATCCTTCCACAATAGTTACTAAATTTGGCATTACATATACCGTTACCTAAAAAAGAAAATATAGTTATAAGAAAATTTTATATATTCTGTAGATAACTATTTAATAAAACTGTATTATAATTTTATCTTCAGAAGATTCATAAAATTTTTATCCTGCTTCTTTTTGGAATGGAGATTGTATTTCTGTAGTCATTTTTTATTATCATGTTGCATCTAATTATAAATTTATTCAATGAAACTACATTTGGAGGCCCCGTACATTATCGATGTATGAATTTAATCGAGTGGTACATTGTTTGAATGTTTTTATTTATATATAAACCATTATAAACTTCTCATTATATATGTAACTATATTTCAATCATTTTATTATACATGCCTCAATCATTTGAAATCATATGTGAAACATAATTCTGAAAAAGGATATATTTATATTGTAAACCTGGTAAATTAGTGTTGTGCCTTTTTAAATGACACTTGGATTATATTGAGACCCAAGTCAACTATGTTAGATTTGTTAAAGACAAGTCGACCCATTCTCAATTATAATGGAAATAATAAATCTTTCTTATTATTGGCTATATAGTCGGGGTAATCTCAAATATTACACTAATAATATTAGGATTATTACAAGGAAATAGTTATCAGATACTATATAGTGAAATTCAATATCCATTCATTGAAGAGCATGAATAGAAAAAAAAGCGATACTTGGGAATTCAAAACTGAAATGAGACAAATATAAGATAATTTCATAGTAAATAGTTTGTAGATATTTTTATGACAGGTCAGTTCATAAATGTTTTAATCAACATGGAAATTAGTTTTAAATTAATATTATATGATTTTATAATTTATATTATTCCATTAAATGTTGAATATTTATATTCATGCTGAATTATTAAAAGACCTTATGTTTCTAAATTGTGATACTCTAAATCAGACATGAATTTCAATCGCTTAGAATATGAATAACTCTATATTTAATACATTTAGATAGGAAATGGTTTTGAAAAAATAATAGTGTCTTATTTATAATATTATAATTTAATTAATGTAGAAAGATGGATGATATTATCAAATTAACATACCATGGTCATTTTTTAATTTAGTTTTTCAAACAAATGTGGGTTAATAGTATCAGGGGTATGAATAAATATTCCATAAAATTTACTTCTTTAAACTTATCTTCCTTGATAGATATCAATGATCATGAAGTACATGAATTGTATATCTTCCAATCACATGAAAAAATGATATATTATTTTGAATATTTAGTTAATCAAAAATGGAGGGTAATTGTTCAGATGATACAAATAGAGTTGTATAATATTGGTGATTATGTGAAAGCTTTTACATATAACGTTGACTCCAATCACTGAAAATAAATTGGATTGTTTTTCGATCAAGATATCAAGAATATTGGAAATACAATTATGGATGAATTATATGAAGTGTTGATGGATCAAGATAACAATATTATTGATAGAGAAAATGAGTGTATGTATAGTCATCCATTATCTTATCAACTACCTATTTATTATGTTATTCATTTTACGTACTACAAATCTATTATCATATTTAAAATATATATTTTTCCGGAATTTTATAATTTTGAAAAATCTAAAGTTATGTATTTTTTAATATGTAGTTATACATTAACATACCTTTTTACTGTTTTTTTATTTTCATTACATTGAAAATATAATAATTTTTAATTTTCTTTTCATTCCTCACTTATTTCATTATAGAAAAATTATAACACTTTTTTAAATGTTTATATATATTCTAAATATATTCATTGATTAAATGATAAGAATTACAATAAAATGGGATTTATCAATAGAAATATATTTCCACATGAGGTTCCCCCTTTTATGAAGACATCAACAAAATCACCTAACTATCCATCTTATCATGTATGTGGGACCCCCCATTCAATCAATCTCAGCGACAACCTCCATGACCTTGGGATCCTTCCTTATGAAATTTGGGATTTCGTCTATCAACCTCTAGAAAAACTTTTCTGCACTACCTGCCAATTCACTTGGTAATAAAACTGGTGATGTTATTGTGATATAAGAGTTACTCACTCTTATTTATCTCAAGAGGATATTATAGTGTCATGGTTATAGATACATATATTAATATGAAATAATTAATAACAATTTTTTATATCTATAATTACATATTTTATTATATATAGAAAAATACTACTACAGAGCCAAATATATTATATTTTATAATCAAAGTATTTAAATGGATTGAAGGTGTTTTTCCTATATGATTGCCATGGGGTTACCATAAATGATATTATAGGAATAATGTAATAGATACAAGTCTAGTTAGAATCTAATCAAGTGAACCTTTCCATTACACATTTTTATTGGAGACATATTCTTCAATCATGGATAAATAAGGTATTTTATTCATAGATAATGGTAATAATAATAAATTATTATTAAATAAATGTTTTCAATTAACATAAATTCTTTTTTTTGAATGAATTTATTACTGCATATGTCATTCCAATTCAATACAGATGATTTTTTCACATGTAATACTTAATTTAAAATTGATAGAAGGAAATATAAATATTTTAAATGGATATAGTGTGATGAGTTCAATGACATGTCGTTGACTACTCAACTAATACATCAAAAGGAACCTGAAGGGGTATTGAAAGAGTAATATAATGTTTTTGTTGATAGTCACCGCTATAAGAATCATATGGTATTGGAAATGAAATTATTGTATTAATGATATTTTTAATATAGGAATTTAGTAGAAAATGTGTATTTAATTTTTTACATTACTATTAAATAGAATTATTTTTATTTTAGTAAATTTCCTGAAAAAAATTATCAATTCAAGTGAAACAAATCACCCCTCACTCAATGGGTTCAAGGAACCTTTTGGAAAATAGATCTAGTATGGTAATAATTTTATTCAGTTGAAACATTTATATGATAATATTATGCATTCCATATATTAATTTTTTTTGTTTATATATTTTTAATATTAACAAATATGTTTGGGAACCACATATCTCAGATGAAAATTTAGTAAGATATTTATAATAATTTCGATGGCAGTTATGTGAGTACACCAACAAGAAATTGGGTTATGAATTTATTTTTTAATTGATTTTTTTTTCTCACAATGATCTCAATACGTTTGACAAAAAATATTATTTATTTAATCTCATAAAATATAATATTTTATATTTTATATATTTAATATAAGTATATTATTATTTTATCTTACATAAAAGTTGTATATAAAATGGTATCTAATAACATATGTTCTTTATAAAAAATCATTATAAAAATATCAACTTTCTGTTTATATCATTGAAATCACTTGTTCTCTATGTACATATAACTTATAGAATTATGATTGTGTATTTTACAATATGATGTTTCACTTGTCACTAGTTTTGGGTGTTTTATTTGTTTCACATGGTATTTACTTTAATTATATTCCATTATATATCTTGATTTATATAAAGTTATTTATAGTTTTCATCAAAATTGTAAAAATGACGAATTATTATTTCATTAAAATTTATGGATATGGTTTATGATGCATTTTTTCATGATATGTTGATATCAATTATATTTTTTTATGTTGATATGTATTAATTTTAATTCGAATGACATAAAATTTATAGGGAAAAATTAAAAGATCGGTGGGTTCCTTATCTCGTTCAATATTTCTCAATCTCCAAAGATGATCCAATTTGGTCATGTCCTTAGGAATATGTATATTACAAATACCCATAGGATGGGTTTTAGCCCAATACTATATGATGACCTTCTTAGTTCATATTGTTTTCAAGTTTCATCTATTTCAGGTTCTAGTTATTTTATCCTTTCAAATACTAATGTGAAATTTTTTTCAATGAAAAAGAAATCATGAAAAATGGAAAAAAACCATCAATATAGTACTAATATAAAAATTAAAGATGTGAATCTCATTACTATGTAAATTCATTAATTTAATTATATATTATGACTAATGGATATATCCCTAGTTACATTTCATTGATGGTTAGTTTGATTCAATAGGTAAATGATGCAATTTCCTGATAATTTAATTTAAAATGTTATTTTGGATTAATGTTGAAATGTAAATATAAATAAATTTTAAATTTTAATGAAAATTTCCTTATAGATTCAAGGAAATGGATTGTATATGGAGATGGAGATAGATATAGAAATAGAGATAGAGAAATTGTGACTAGTTGAGAAGTAGGGATGATGATTTATTTTAAACTCAATGACGATATTGTATAACTAAACTCAATTTGTTACCTATTTAATTTAGTTGTATGTGTATGTTTGTTAATTAATTAGTTTTATGATATCATAATTTCATTTTTTTAATAATGTATCTTGTTCCCTTGTAGAAATGGATTATAGGGTTATTATTGAATCAAATTGAATGAAATTATTATTATTTTTATTGCAGGTGGATCTGTTATGTCGTATTACTTATTTATTGTTCTTTAGGTTAAAAAAACTACATTTCAATCATTTATTAGACTTTAGTAATAGTTTGAAACACTAATATATATCACAATAAATATAATAATGTTTTATACCACAATAAAAAAATCATGGAAGCTTTAAAAAATTACCATCTTGGAATTCCAAAAACCATTAGGTAATATTTCTCAACACAATATTTAAGATTTATTTTATAAAACCACATTGAAAATATTTTATTGTAGTTTAAATTTCCTCCATTTTGACCCCCGTGATATGTATTTTTTGCAGATTTCCTACCATCCTTTAATAACAAACAAATTTTCGATCGACTTGAATCGTGATTTTTGGTGTATAAGTTATTACGAATGCTTTCATTGGTTATGATCATATTCATATACCCTAATTATTGTGTTATTCTCTCTCATGTTCTTTTAATTTTATCAACCATGTTTACACTAACTATGAACCTAATATCACTATTTCTTATGTTTCCATTTCCCCATGATTGGAATAATGGTATAAATTAGGATATGCCTAAGAGGGGAACTATGTGAGAAGAACCTTATGGAAGATATTAAGTACCCTTCATGAAATTAATTGATTATTTATCTAGTATCAAAGGAAACTAAACATTTATGGTATTGAGGTGTGTATTATTATGATATGCAGTGAATATTCACCTAAAGTGATGCAATATTTATATATTTGTTTCTCATGTAACCTCACATGTAGTCTTATAATCGAATAAAAATGAATTTTAAATTAATTTATGTTTTAGTAATCGTATGAATTAAATCTATAAGAAACATTTGAAATGGATTCATGAACATAATAATCACATTATTAGTCATGGATAAATATAAATAATACATACCACAATGATTCTTATCAACTTAACATAAAAGTAAAAATATACCAAGTTTTATGGCACAAAATATATATTTATCTTCCTTACCTTCATTCGGATAAATTTGAATCCCCTATTAAAAATTAAATCCCCAAATAACAAAAACATATATCATCTGAAATTGTGGTAAACTCTTGAGAACCTTCCTATATGAATTTAAAATTTAGAATATTTCATTAAATGAATGGGATTGGGGGATTAATTTCACATACAGGTAAGAAATACTATATAAAGGATGTCTTTTATAAAAAATCATAGAACCATATATTTTAAATATTCTAGAGAATAATATCTTCTTTGGGATGATTAAAAATCCAATTGTTTAGATATTTATAGCTATAAATCATGGTAAAAAGGAACATGAAGATGAATTATCTCATATATCTCTATATATTTTGTTGATTTCATGGAAAATATAGAAATATGAGTTATGGGAAACATCTAATAAATATTTCATATGTATAAAATATTGTACACATAAATTTATTCCAGATATTTTGAATATATCCCCGTTAATGTTTAATTATGTTATCGTACAATTCCATATTACTTTCACCTTATTTAATATGTCTAAATATTCATTTTGTGCATTGTATTTTTAATGGATATATAGATGGTACATCATTAGGTAAATGAATGATAATATCCATCCCTTTTGATTTTTAATTTCCACACTTTTATTATTGGAGTATTAGATATGTTTTAGTCCTCATCATAAATATTGTTACAAAATTCTTTAAATTTAAAGTATATATTTCTACATTTTTTTCTAGGATATTAATGTTCTCTAAAATTAAAATACGTGATCAATTATTTCCATCTTCTTTGAAGAATGTATAAATCCTTCCATTTTAAGATCAATATATATATATGTATAATCTTTTCCATTATATACATAATAACTCAAAATATTAAACCTAAATAACATTTTATATAACATAAGATACTTTATGGGAATTTCCCTCTATTTTTTGAAATTATTATTAGGAATATGACATCATTGAGTGAATTTTAATTGAAAACACAATCCCATCTTCAATGAATTGTTTTATAACAAAACAAAATATTTTTTTGTGAAAACTATTTTTAGAGGCCCGTATATAGAGAAGAGAAATGTTACAATAGTCTAAAAGAAGGAATTAACATTTTTCTCTTTGAAATAATAGGAAGAGATCTTGAGGGAGAATTATTGAAAAATTTCACTCATCATAGAAAATAATTTTATTTGAAATTCCATCAGAATGATGATTGAATTTAGGGAAGAGTTGAGTGATAATGTAGTTTATTTAAGAGATCTCATCAAGTAAATTCGACCATACTATTATCAGTTTCTATGAGACATGATAATGTCCAAGCCTAATAGCATGCACAATGGTTATGGAGTCACATTAGAACCATATACTATTTTAATTCGTTTTTCTATCCATGAGATTAACATTAACCAATGTAGTCATTTATTCATCTAAGGTAGTGGCAACACCACATGTAATATTAAGGTACTCAAGAACATCACTGTTGTGGTTTATGAAAATTACCCCATATCCATCAGGTCTCAGATTTCCCCTAAATGAACCATTATAATTAGACTCCATCTATTATATATAAGGAGGTATCCAGATGACCACAAGTTTTCCGAGGGGGGGGGGGATATTACTAGGATTATTCAGACACCTTAGAACTGTAAAGTCCCTTATTGAATTACATCATAAGTCACCTTGCAGCATGTTAGAATTTAGAATTGCCATCATGATTTTAGCAAGAGAATATTTTCTTAAGGGGTAATGATATTTAATGGACTTATTTATTCCTCTCTAAATGATATGCACTAGTTCCACATAGGCCTCCAATAAGAGTTTTTTCAACTAATGAGACATTTGGATATTTAATAGTATGAAAAAGGAGGTAATGGGAGTGTCTACATATGGTGGATAAATGTAAAAATTTCAAAGGGAATCCCTCATGAGGGAAGATGATATTTATAATATTAAAAATTAGTTACCAACATCATCTATGTGCTATGGTCATAATACATATCTTGGGCATAGTGATATGCCAAACTGTTGAAATTTAATAATAATTAGAAAATTGTAAAAGTATAGTATTCATATATGTGTATAACTAGAATGAGAAAACCTATTTTTTAAGATTCCAATACATTTATGGGTTCACTAAACTAGGTGATTATAGAAAATCATTGCGTTAAACTGTCCAGTTAATGATGGGTCCCATATGAGCATGTGACCATGATTCAAGAACTCATAGTTTGATACATTTAGATTTATTCTGTCATGAATAGCTTCAATGTATATCATTTTCAATCTTATTGATATGTTTTTGTCAATTCCTTGATCAAAATAGCTGAATAAATCCATCACGGGGAAACAATCATTTTAACATTCTAGAATCTAATATTACATTTATCACTGACCATGTAGTGTGAATGCCAAAAAAAATTAGAAGAGTACATTCAATCAAGGCCAGGTAGCGGACACCATGTTTGTTGAGTTTTCTACTATAATAATTACTAAAAACAAGGGTATTAGGAATCCTATAGTTTCTTATTTACTATAAATGAGTCTCCAAATGAATTGATCGTGAAGGGACTAATTGATGGATAGTATGTTTTTTACACTATGGCCCCCAGAGAATGGGGCATGTAACATTTTTTCCAAGGAACCATGAGAATTATTCTTTCCAAAATTCTTCCACTCCAATAAATGTTTTTCAACCATGCATTGATGGTTTTAATAGGTGAGGGAGGCCAAGAGTACAACATGAAAGAGTAGACCATTTTTAAAACCACCACATTCTTGATAATACAACCTCTAATTCAATTTAGAGGGACCTTCCATTACAGGAGACAAGGGTTATTCTAATATGGATCAAAGCATTAGTAAAGTAGGATTCCTTTGGACTCCCCCAGGACATGGGAACACCTAAGAATATAAAAGGTAATGTTCCCTCTATTAGTAAAAATAATTTATCATTAATGTTTTCCTAGAGGCTGAGATACTCTTGCCAAAAAAATATTAAGGATTTTTTCTGTGTTACTATTTATCCTAACATACATTCATAAAACATTTTCATCTTCTGCATATAAATGGTAAAACGGTCATAAAATCTTAAAAAATTTCTCAAAATGCGTGATAATACCCAATAATTGGAGAAATGTATGGATACTTGTCAAAATAGGCGGTTTGGGACTTTTTTTAGAATCCATTACCTTTATATAATCTACCCATATCCCATTTCTTGTGATCAAATTCCCTAACATTTTCGATTATTTCATCTACATGTCATTTTGTATGATTTTTAAAATTATATATTCAATCTATAAGTCTTCAACACAATCCTCAATGTCTTTGAGAGTTATTCTTATCCTTTTGAATATATTAGAATATATTATATAAATAATACTATAATTTTATCACTATTATATCTAATGAAAATATTCATGAATATTTCTGATGCATTTTATATCACATAATATATTATTATGATACATTAGTGTTAATATATTATAAAAAATATTGTATTTGTAATAAAATTCATTTTTAAATTTGATTGATGTTATCTAAAGTGACTACCAAACATTGATAAGTAAAAATATTAAAAATAATTATAAAAAATCAATAATATTTGGTATAGAATATAATATATACATGATGATCTTAATAGGATATATATAGTGGATGAAAATCCCAATTAATCCACTATTATTCAAAATGATGTTGACTAACGATCCTCCAATGTGATATACTATTTTATATAAATATCATATTTGAATTAATTTTAAAATTTATTTATTAATATATTTAATTATGTTAGGTTTGTTCTATATAGGATCATTATACAATCTTCAACCATGTTATGAGTTACATTGAGAACTCTATCTCATTATCCTAGTGAATGCTAGAAACATATTTTGGGAGTACATCATTATGACCCCACACATCATTATATATTAAATATTTATCACTTCCTTGGGATAAAAAATTTTCATTAAATATCAATTTTTATTGGTTAACAAGAATAATATTTATGAAAGGCTTGGAAGAAAATGTTCATAACTATCCTTATATTTAAATATATTCATGTGATTATATACTAAAATGTATATTTAATTTAATCCAGTATAAGGAGATCAAATACATTCATAATATGACACAAATTCCACTAATGGTTGAAAAAATAATTTTTTGGAAGAATATTTACACAAATTTAAATCATGGATGGGAATATTGATATGAAATGTTTACAAATCATTTTGTTTTCAATGATAACTAAGGTTCCATGTTTTTTTATCATTTATTGTTGACCACTACTGATAATATTATCCTTCTAATAAATAAACTCCTATAGTGACATTCTATTTCTAAAAAAACTTTTGGATATCAAATTTATTTTATGTTGAATAGATAAATATTGTGCGTCGACATGATTCTCAACCCGAATAGTTCTTCGGGTTATGTTCCACTAGGCCTTATGGAATACCTCCCCATACCTAAAAGATTTTCTACTAGACCTGAGGTTGTAATGGGGTGATACTAGGGATACTAGAACCTATAGTGATGGTATAATAATATTCTGTTACATATAGATAATATATAGAAAAGAAATACCAACAAACACTGGACTAGTATCCCATCCATGTAAGATGCAAAAAATACAACAAGAGTAATATTAACCGGTATCTCAGAATAAAAATTTATCCGAATAAAACATCTCACCATACCATTTGTCGATACTGAATAAAAATTTAATACAATGTAGTTCATATAATAAAATAAGTATAAGGGACACCAATGGCAGACCTGAGTACGTACATATAATTAAATACTGATATAGAAAACAAATCAAAAAAGAAAAACTATTTGGGGAAAGAACCAATGGTCATTTCCATTTCATCCTAGGATAAATAAATCCCTAAGATTCATATCCTAATACCAAACCTTTACCTAATCACATATCCATAAAATCTACATGCATCATGAAGTGCCTATAAAGGGTGGGAGAAAGAATCATAGTTTTCCACCACCAAGTTGTTCCTATATTACATTTTTTCTCTAGATTGTGTACTAAATTGAATAAAAAATTGATAATTCTAATATAAATAAATAACCAACTTAACGTGTGCTTAGAAGTAACATGTGAGATATCACATGCTTCAGCTAACACAGGAATAATAATTATAGGAGGATTCTTGGAGTAAAGCTCAATGCTTCCCCGGATGAAGTGTATCGTAGGTGAACCCTTAGGTTCCACCTCGACAGAAAAACCCGAAAAATATTGCCAATGTGAAATACTTAAAATCTCTTAGGCACACCTAATCATGTACCAAGTCCATTAGAACTGTGCTCATAAATCCCAATCGGGTCGAAGCACAATGTATCTGGTACGACAATGTCTATCTTCTAAGTTATCACCTTCGAATCAATAGACATCATCCTGAGAAATGGTAATTTCTATCCTCCAAAGTTTATCTTTCCCCAACAGGCTTAGTATATTGTGAGATTGGGTCCCCAACTAATAGTCTCAACACTATCAACTAATGGATCCTATACATCACTATGGCATTATAAAACATGATCCTCCAATAATCATCCAAAGCCACATATAATGGGGGCCTCTACCCACATGAGTGGTCAAAACCACCTTATCATCTGAGACCTTATTTATGAACATGATTCCAAATAGTTCATTAGCCATTATTGGTCAATGACAGTCACCAAAAAGACCCTCATCCACACCATCCCGACACCCCATCTCCCAAGGATGATGCTTTCAAAACTGCTTTTCAACACCATGCATTCATCACAAGAGCCTCACCAATAAATTGATAATATCGTTACCTCATCCAGACAACTAGGTCTCCCAACTTATGATAAACGTCACTCATAGAATATATGATTTTCCAATACTGATAATCTCATAACATCATACCCGATAACGAACTCCATCAAAATAATTTTTATGTTCTCGTCATGTTACCATGGGCCATTCAGTCCATCATGTTCCCATGGCACTCATCACCATCATAGCAGTAGCACTATAGAAATAAATTTAATTAAATTAAATCACCCATAACAACCTTCATATGTGGTATAAAATAACTGACCTATCCTTGTATGAATAAACATGTTTTTGAAATTTCCAATAATATCCCATGATTTCTTATAATTAATTTTACAAAAACCATTTTATTATTAGGGTCTCGCTCAGACTACCGAAAAACACACTCAAATATTCACCCCAAAACACTAACAAAATCGTAGATAATGATAAAAAACCTACCTTTCATTATAAGAATATCACTGAATGAATCTCATTCTCTAACTCAAGATTAATTGGAATAAATCACAATTTTAGACAAATTCCTTGAAAATATAGTGAATCAGATTGAATGGATTTAGGACTCCAAGTGGAATGATAAAAGTATAAAATAAGAAGAAGGATCAAATCACTCTCCCGCAAAGTTCTAATGCACCTGGAAGTAATCTATTTTTAGGATGGATGTGGAATATTTGTCAAGTCCAAGAAAGGAGAAAGAAGAAGGAGTTTCCTTCTGTGCACGATGTAAGGAGGTGAAAAAGGGAGAGAAACCCCAAATATAAGTTAGGGGAAATTGAATTTCACCCATTTAAAAAGACAAGATGGTTTTCCCATATATTTTTGAAAACCATACACAAACTATGCGTCTCCTGTTGCTAAAGATACAGACCATCAATGGTTAGATCACATAGGATTCCAAACCATGCTGATCATATGAATAACCACTAGTTTAGCAGCACTATGCATACAACACAGACACATTTTTCCTAAAACATGAACAAGCCATCTGAATCCCTATTCTAATAGTTGCATAAGCCCCCAAACAGCCATTATCTTCTTACTAAATTGTTTTCCAAACCATTTCCAATGAGTTTGGAGGGAGTCAAATTTCTCTTTAGTGGCCACTTGGTTTTTCAAAAATGGTCCCCTTATTCTACGCACATTTAAAAATTATGATTTGACCTTCAATGGACCGATAACAAAACAAACCCTATCTGAAACATTACAATCATTAATACTCCAATAGATGATGTGGTTTGGTAGAGGAAACTTTCAGAATTATGTTCCTTTAATCAAATAAATAGTTGGTCTACCCACCAAAATCCAAAAATCAAAAATAAACAAGAAATTAAATCCACTCTAAAAACATGAGATGTTGCAATCATCCCATCCTAATGAAGCTTTTTGTCGTGTAATAAATCATGAATCCTATATAGAACGAAACATACCCATACATTTAAATTCAATATAACAACCCCAATAATAAGGTTATAGGTCAATTACCTCAAGGAAATCCCCACCTTAGAAATTACCTTCCCCCAATATCTTACCCACCCAAATACTAAAATAAAACCAATGGTTCTTTAACCATCCATGGAATCAAAAGTCCTCCCATGATTTATCATCACTCCTACACCACATCAGCTTCCCTAATGTCATACCCGACACACATTGTATTCCGAATCACATATAATTTCTATATCAATCCCATTTTAGAGATGAAAACTTTGAAGTCCTACATGTCAAAAGATTCTTAAAATTAGCAATGATGTCTTACACCTCAAAAAAATCTCCCAGCACAATGATGACAAGATTCTAATGTACCTGAAATGAAAAGAATCCATCGATTACCACATAAATTATGCATGTACCACACATCATATAAATAAATATATATATATAACACATATGAGCTGATTCAAACCTACTAACCCACCTATAGTTAGCCTATAAATACATCATTTTCACCTGATTCTCCCAAAATGAACATTCCAACGCAGGGGCCAAGAAAGAATAAAGAAAATTAACTATGGTCAGGCCCACAATGTAACTCTAACCATAATAGGATCCTCAACCATCTCTGCACTGGAGCATGTATCTTTTCTTATACTTGAGGCCCATGATCGTGTCACCCCTTAGGGACCTCATCCTCAACCTCTTGGGTCTAAACCTTCGCTTTCTCAATCGATACCCATTCACTGACCTCCTAACGCTCCATCAAAGGATGCACATGTCACAATCCAATAAATTCCAATATAATGGTTAGATAACCATAATAATATATATAATGATGACAGGAAAATTGGTAAAAGGAAGTGCAATATCACTACCCTTATCTTCTCCCATCGAGATTATGTCTCTTGCCATGTGGCCTCAAGACCCATTACTCACCCACATCAGAGTCAAGTATCACGTATATGTCTAGCCTCATAGACCCACACTTCCAATATGGGAGTCAGGTGTCACATAGCAACTGAATGACCACGTCTCCCAACCTGGTGATCATCATCACCCAATATCATTATTTATTGTTGATCTTATAAGACCATGAACCATAAATATATTTATCACATATCCCAATGAAATATTATAAGCACATCTAAATATACATATATATAACATATTATGTGCCAATAATGATATACAAAACCAAACCCCCTTTCCATACTGGGGAAAGGGTACAAATATCCTGCATTATCATACCTTGTAAAGGGTCACATTCCATAATAGATAATATTCACATCCATGTGAACCATTAAAGGTTGAATCGTATCAACTGTAAAATGGGAAATGTAGAATAACAATTTCCACCCCTTGACCCTTGGTATTCCACCCATGAATGGGGGTATAGAAACACAAACATGTTCTATAAAAACAAGTCCAGACAACATCCTAATCTCTAATATACACAAAATCAAACACCAATACCCATAATGATTTAGGATAAACTCTATTTTTACCATTTTTACCACCCTGACCTAATTTTCCACCCAAATAATGCTTCTAGATGAGCCCACAGTGCCTTAAGTAGACCTTCCCATACACCAATGTCTAACGAATACTGGAGAGGGTGTAAAGGGGTGATAGTGGAGAGACTATACCCACTGGTTATGATATAATAATGGTCAAATACACAGTGATAATCATCATAAAATAAATACCAAATGAAACCAGACTATTTACCCACCATAGAGGAAGCAAAAAAGACCACAACAGTAATACTAATCAATATATATAAAAAAAATTAACGAGAATAGAAAATCTCAACATATAATTTATATATTTTTAAATAGACACTAATAAAAAAGAGTTCATATAAGATAATTAGAATAAGGGTCACCAATGACCGACATCAGTGTGTACATATAATAGTACACTGGCATGAGATTAAAAACTCAAAAAGAAACTCCATATATGAAAATAACTAGTGGTACCTTAACTTTCATCCCATGCTAACTAAATCACTGAGATCTAGCACATAATCCCAAACCATTACCTAATCACAGATCCTTAAAATATACATTAATCCCATAGTTCACATCTAATGTTTGAGAAATAATATCAGTACTCCACAACGGATGTGATCCTATATTAAATATATTATATAGAATGTGTATTAAAAAATATACCCATGAGAATGCTTGCATAAATAAATAACCCACTTCCCATGTTATCAATAGTCATAATGGAGAGATCACCTACTTCATCCAATACAAGAATAACATTGTTTGGAGGATCCGTAGAATAAAAACCAAGGAATCTTCTAATGAAGTGTATCTTAGATGAAACCTTTGGTCCCTCCTCCAAATCATAACACAACACCTCGTGCCAACAAGAACGACCTGGCATCATGAAGAAATGCCCTATCATGTGCCTAGTCCCTTGAATCTTAGCTCATAAGTCTCCATCATCCTGAACCATGAAATCCAAGGCACAATGATATATATCCTCAAGGTAATATCACCATAATTTCAACATCCTACATCTTATTTAATGTTGATTTCCAACTTCTTGAATAAATCATGGCCTAGTAAACTCAGTATATGGTGTGCCTCATCGCCCAACCGATGATGTCAACATGATAAATTAGTGGATCGTCACTACCCCCATGAATTTATATGACAAGAACTTCCAAAAATCATCCTGAGAGACATATAAGGAGGACACTACCCACATTAGTGTTCAATACCACATCATCATCTGTGTCCTTCTATGTGTACATGACTTCAAATGGTGTATCGGACAAAACATGTGAGTTGAAATCCCAAAAATGTCCCTAATCCACACTACCCTATCCCCTCATGATCCTACGAAAATTTTAGTCAAAGTGATGGTCACCACCATCCATTAAAAACACAATCCATTCCCAGTACTTTATGACATAATTTCATCATCCTAATGACCATGTGTTCCAACCTATGAGAATCATCACTCATAGAATCTGGGCCTCACCCAACCTGATGATTTATTCACCTAATACCATATGGACAACACCATCTCAATCCTAAGGCATCTCCATTCATGTTCCCATGGAACGCAACAAAATAACAATAGTATCATTATATAATAAAATTTAAGAAATTAGATTGAATCAGTCACCAACACAATTGCAACGTACTTGACCATGATAAATATAGATCTTAAATGTGGATGATATCTCATATCTTAGCAAGTATGAATAAGAAGGATATCATTGTAGAACATGATGTAATGGTGAGAAAATGGTATAGAAAACCTAAATTGATGGTAGGATAAACTATAATTTTATCCGCTTTAAATAGACCACATGGATTTTCAACAGGGTTTGGAAAACAGTGCCCAAACCGTGTGTATCCATCTCTTTAAGAGCCAGATCTCAAATGGTTATCTTGCACAGTTTTGAAAAAACATGATGATTTAATGTATTTCCACTAGTTATGTGAAACTAAGAATATGACAGGATTATAGTTTTCCCACACTCTTGTCAATGTATTTTTTATGGTGCATAGTTTCTCTTTAGAGTCCCCATATGTGTACAAACCATGACCCTCAGACTATGCACTTTGAAAATATAGGGTTTCAGTATCTAAAAGACCATAAACACAACCAAACTGCCATGAAACATTCCGATCATCAAGACTTGAATAAAATAAATAGCTTCGGTCAATGAAACTCATGGTATTAAGTTATGTTAATCAAGAAAATTCTAAAAATTCAAAATTGGTGAGGAATTTAACCCACTCAAAAACTCCAGATGTTATGATTCATACATCTTCGTTTAATGTATAAAAAATGAATTAAATTATTGTGTTCATTATATCATTTAAAAAATAAAAAAAATTATTCCTAATATTTTGATTTTGGTTGCCCTTTGTCGTATATGTTATTATTCACATGTTGAAAATATTTTGGCATCATAATAATAAGAGGTATGACTCCTCCTCCCTTAGAATCAATAAATTCATCGGCGCACTCACTATAATTTCCAACCCATTGGTTTATATTCTATATCATCTACATTAAAAAAATTTAATAATATAATAATATTGTTTCAAAAAAATAATTTAAATAGTATAGTTCAATAGATATGTATAAATAAATATATGCATAGAATATATTTAATCCTTAAAATACTAATATACCCTAAACTATAAATCCTTTTTTAATAGATTTTGTTTTAAAATTATTATGAATTATATCTCATAATATAATAGCAAAAAATAACCAAAACCTATAATAATACTAGATATAATGACCTATAAAACAAATACCCTATTTTATTGTAATTTATCATAAAATTAATAATACGTTATATAATAACTCACAAACTAAAACCCATACAGTATTTTGTTTTGATATTAGAGATACATAATATCATTTTCACAAAAAACAAACTAAAAATTTATTTAATCTTTTATAATATAACCTTTATAATACATCATATAATTCTAAATTCATGTGAACTTTGCGAGAAAAACTTCAAAATAATTGGATGCAGTAACATTAAATTATGGGGATAATTTTGGGAAAACAAATAATGAATAATGATAAAGGTAAAGTAAGATAATGGATTGCATTATAATATCTTTTTCATTTAAATGAATTTATATATATGAACATGACATAATCATTATATCATATCATAACAATAATTAGTCAATTCTTACTAAAAAACATTTTATATTAGAGATATGACCATTCTTGAGGCCTTATATATAACATCTCATGACATAGATGCATTATTAGATTCGTGGGGGGTTTAATTCATATAACATGTATGATATATTAATATATTTTTAAATATGCATACCACATAGAAATGACCGATTAAAATGATCATACATAAATTATAAAATAAAAAACGGATTAACACATGAATTTATTGAGTGTTAATTAATAATATAATAAGTTATGAAAGAAACATAAAGTAAGAGATATCAGAATAAATAATGTATAATCCTAAAATGAATAATGTATTTATATATAGAATAATTTAAAAGTGTAGAAAATAAAATACAAATAAAGGTTAAAACCAATAAAATTGAAACATAAATATAAAAGAAAGTATATTGAGAATCAATACCCTTATAAAATTAATAAGACATTACATAAAAAAAGATTAATCGAAAGATAATAAAGTGGAATGTAAATATATATATATATATAAATATATAATTGTAAAATGGATATTCAAATATCATATATACAAATAATATAATTGAATTTGTATATTTATATAGATATTAACATAATATTTCAATGAAAAGATATATGATCAAGAGGAATTTCCAACGCCTTAATTATTAAATGACATTAAAAGAATATATAAAATCGTATATAAAATTATTTATATTTATTTTATTTACTTTTTATAATTTAAATCTACTTGTTTGATTTATTTTTTCATATGATTCCTTAAATGATATTTCTAATAGTGCAACCAATCCCATTTTGGTATAGATTTTAATATCCTAGTTTTTTCTAAAAATTCCATAAAATCTATAAATATTATGGAAATATATGCATAAAATTTAATAATTTTTTATGTTTTATAGTTATCTAGTAATGTAAATAATTCTATTTTAGAATAGGGGAGTTGCATTAGAAGATTTTGTAATGTATTTTTAATATCAATAAGAGTTTTTTAAAATAAATTATAAGAATATGGATTATGGAATCATAGAAAATATCAACAAAAATGAATTATAATTATTATATTAATTATAATTAATATGATTATAAATACTCATGATCATGGTGATACATATACAATATCATAGTCAACATATGTGGTTTAAAATAACAATGAAATGGGAAATGTCAAAATAAATGTAAAATGAGAAGGAATTAAAATTAGTGTAACGACTCATACATTAAATAGAGATATTACTTCAAAATTGAAGTATATTTATTACATAACATAATAAAACCACACCAGGACCATATATGTTTAGTGTCTCTAGAAACTATGAATAATTAAAAACCGGTTCATAAAACATCCACATTGTCTCCCACTTATTTATTCATAAATTTTATCCTTTTTGATATATCCAACTTAATACCCCTATTCATAAACTAGTGAGAAGAAAAAATATGAAAGTGTGTGATCAAATTCTCAGTAAGGGTAAACAAGGTAAATATCAATCATATCATAATCATAAGAACATAACATTTGAAACTATCCCCTACACATAAAGTATTATAATACCATGTCATGGGATAAATCAAAAATGTGAAATGATATCCCAATAGTCATAAAATAAGACATAATTTTTTTAATACTCACATAAGCATAGAAAATAATTTCATATTAGTCAAGGCTCATTGGAAAAACCATCATAGGGGAAAAAATCCATTACTAAACCGAGTTCACTCCTCGTTCCAGCCCTGTGTTACTAAACCAGATATACTTTCCATTCCAGACATGTCTATATCATGAGATAAAAATCATTACCCAATGTATTGGAGGGAGATATAGGTCCCACACATTTTATAATGAAACTTTTCATACTTCTGACATAAAAACATAAATGAATTCACCATATCATAACCTATGAAATTAAGGTGGGTTTTTAAACATTATTCCATAATAATTGATATAAAAAACTAGATTTACTAAATAACACAGTATTAAATCATAGTGATAAAAGGGTTATAAATATGAACATATTTAAAGAGTGTAATATTATATGGAAACTAATTTTGAGAAAATATTTGAAATTATTTCTGAAGGAAAATATTATTTATTCATTGAGAACATTTTCCTTCATCAAAATGCCACAAAAGTTTAGAAGAAATAATTTTATGTGAACATAACCTTGTAATATTGCAGCCTAATCTTCATGGAAATAATTATTTGTGAAAGAATAAAAATATGTTCATTGTGTACATGTTAAAAAACATTATTATCGTACTTTTTCTAGAAATGTAAAAAAATACCTCCTACCGAAAACGAAAAAATATTTCATTAAAGTCATTTAATAAAAATTCACTAATGGATAAAATTGACTATACAAAATTTTATAGGGATAGAAATAATATTTCATATTTATGAAACATGGACGTGAATGATAAATATAACTCAATAAATACTTACATATAATCAATGTCAGATAAAAATGAGATTGTGAGATTATCTCATACCATAGGTCTGATATCCTTCATATGTATCTGAACCTCCTGTATAATGATTTAAATAATTTTATTTACTTAGTAAAAAATTATTATTTTTTATGATATAATATATGATTATATTATCATCTATTTGTTAGTATCAATTCATTTTCACTCATTTTTTAGATATTTACTTTTTTATGTTCTTATGCAAGATTTGTCGGACAAGTTCATGGTGCACTTCATAAATTATTGTTAAATAATTTTAATAATGATATTAGTATAATATATATCATATCTATTCATTTAATCCTTGTAAATAATCAGGGTTTAATGAAGATCATATAGAATGAGTCGCATCACATTGTGGAGACAGTAGGTCATACGTACGCACGAGCAAATATATCATTCCCAAAATTATTGAATGGTATTGAAATGGATGGTTTATAATATTTCAGAATTAGCAAAGTGTTATAATAATAATATATATAGTTATTATTTCCATTATTTTAACCATCCAAGATAGGTTTTTTCATAAAACATATTACACCATGGCGTGGAGATGGTAAGCCGTACGTATGCACATGCAATGATTTCACTTTTTGTGGGATTTATTAAAGGTGAAATATGGTTGTTTCATATTTATAATAAAATAGAATTATATGAGTGGTATTTATGTTATTAATTTTATATTAAACAACTGATGATGATTAAGTATAATAAGAATGAAGTTTGAATTAATCGGTAGGAGAGATTACCTCTTTATTGATGTGATTCTTCTAAATATATTCTTAGAGCACTAGTGTTGGAATTTTAAAATGAACAGAACCATTATAATGAAAATAGGGATGTTTATGAGAAAAGATGGAAGAGGATTGACAATATTTAAGGCTCCAAATGAAGTAAATAAGAGAGGTTGGAGTTTCCCTTTCAAAATTTAGGTGAGGGAAACTTTTGGAAACTCCATAAATTATAATTTTTAATAAAACAATACCTTACCAAAAAAACCACCAAAATGTCACAATTTAAGAAAATTGATGAGATAGGGTTTCAATATCATCCAATAATAAAATCTTGGACAAGTTATTTCTTCAATTTAAACCATATCATTTTAATTGACACTCAGTTATTCTATTTAATATTAATTTTGGTAAAGAAATTCTAAAAATGTAATGGTTATAAATATTTACTTATATAGTGTCAATTGAACACAAATGGATATTTTATGAAATTTTAGATCTTATAATAATAAATTTGAAATTTTCAAATATTTTCGTGATTTTTAATTAGTATAATAAAATGTAAATTTTATAAAATATCAATACTGTCAATTTTGACACTATTCATTTATTTGAATTTAAATAATTCACATTGAAGATAAATTCGAAAAAATATTAAATACACTCATAAGATGACATATTCACCAATAAAAGTTGTGAAGCACATTAATTAGTTCATATGATATTTCTTTTAATATTTGTAAAACTATTTATTTGATATTTTAATTAATAAAATAATTTTTACATCACTATTTTTTCTTCATTAATGGAAATTATTTAATCGCAATGAATTATAAATAAATTTCTATGATGTATCAAATTATATTATATTTCCATATACTATTTATAGTCTATATTATCTTCTAGTTAACTATATATTAAAATTAATATATTTTTATAAACTGAGATTGTTACATTTTGTCACATTCATTAGTTTTTATTACATTCATGTAATATTCATAGGTAAGTGACTGTAAAGTGAGTCCATTTTAAAAAAATAGATGATAAGGATATAAGTGGGTAATCTAATATGATTTTTACAGGTTCTATGGTAATTTTATAATATTATTTTTACCTTTAGTTACCCGATTTACATTTAACCATGGTAATAAAAATAATTACCATAGTTACTATTCATAATACACAAAAATAGTATTCTATTAACATAATTTGGACATAATGATTCCAATTATGGATCCATTTTTTAAAAATTAAAAACACATAAGTTGGAAAAATTAATTTAAAATAAATCTTGATTTCAATATAAGATAATGTAGTTTTTAAAAGTTAAGACATTGTAAAAGATTCAAATTTTTTACATAGGAAATCAATAGAAAATTAATGATAATTACATAAATTATATTTAATTTAAAAAATTTATTCTTCTTATACTTTAAACCAATTAAATATTTTAATTTAACCATATAAATTATCTCAATGAAAAATGTTTTTTCACTTAAAATTTAATGTGTTTTTACTATTCCTCAAAACGTGAATGCTGTGAGAAAATATAATAAATTCAACCAAATTAATTTTGCATATCCCTCTTTCAAACAAAATTTTTATGTTGTTATATAATATTTTTTTTAATTCATAAAAATATTAATTCAAACGGGGTTCTCCATTAAATAGTGTTAGATTATCCTTTTTTAAAAAATTAGTATTTTATACAACCAATAGGGTTTGATTATATATATAACATATACATATAATTATTTTCATTACCAAAAGTAATTCACTATAAAATAATAATATATAATATATATTTTTTGTAAATAATTTATATCCAAAGATATTACAATATATTTTCATATGTTAGTTATAATTAGTTCTGGTGAACATAACAGTAGGGCTATAATGGTAATTTAATTAATTGGGCATCTCGTAGATTGTTTAAATTCACGATTTTGAACAATGAAAGATACCAAATAATAAAAATTATTTAAAGAAACTATTTCATAAAAAAAATCTGGGTGTTACATTTTACCCACCTTAAATTAAATTTATCCCTTGAAATTTATCACTTAGAAACAAACAAATGAGGATAACTCTCCCTCATCATATCCCAAAGTTCCCATGTAGTTTTTTAAAATTGGGGGTTCATACATAAATCTTTAACCAAGAGAGTGGTCTTGTTTCCAATAACTTTTTCTCTACGATCCAGAATATCTATCAGTCATTGTTAATAAGAAAGATATTACTCCAGCTATATGACTAATGTGCTTAGTACATTTGAAGGATCAGATATGTACTTTATCGGGAGAGATACATGGGACACATCATGAATTAAAGAGAGATTTTGTGGAAGAACCAATTTTTAAGCTACCATCCCAACAAGATCAAAAATTTCAAATCGACAGATATACCTAGGGATTATCTTGACCTTATTTTTAAATCTCAGTACTCCCTTCCAAGGATATATTAATATAAACACCTTATCACCCACATCAAACATTAGTTATTTTCTTTAGTTTTCATCATAATATTTTTGTCGACTCTGAGCTACTCTTATGTGTTGTTGAATAGATATGACCTTTTCTACCATTCCATCAACAAGATCATGTCCTAATAGATTTCTTTCCCCAAATTCATTCCATTAAGTTGCAGTTCTTCAACTCTTTCCATAGAGGGATTTATAAGGAGCCATCTACATACTAGGGTGAATGATATTATTTTAATAATTTTTTTACCAATGGTAGGTCTTGATCCAAACCACATTTGAAATAAATAGAGAATGCTCTCAACAAGTATTCCAAATTTTGAATTGTCCTCTCATGATGATCATCTATCTGATGATGATAAGTAGTGATAAAACATAACATTGCATCCAGATCATGCTGAATAAATCACTAGAACATTGAGGTAATCCTTAGATCCTGATTGGATATAATGGATTGTGGTACTCCATGAAATCGTACCCATTCCTATAAATGTATCCTTGAAAGTTGATCAAGAGGGAAATCCTATCTAATAGAAATGATGTGTGCCGACATCGTAAAGAGGACAACTATAACCCAGATAGCATTATTATGTTTAGAGGTTTTGGTATGTCTGATGACATAGTCCATAGTATTGTTTTTCCATTTCCATTCTTGTTTGGTTAAGGGTTGTAACATACCCTTAGAATCCTATCTCTGAGCCTTATCTTGCTAACAAACCACAAATTGAGAGACATATTCGACAACATATATTTTCTTTCCATTCCATGAGAATTAACCTTTCATGTCCCTGTACATATTTCTGATTCTTGGGGGAATAATGAATTATGAACTATGAGCCACATCTAATAGTTCATTCTTTAAATCTTGTATGGGGGTAATACAAACCCAGTTCATAAAACATTTTATTTTATCACAATCATGGCTGAATTCTAGAACATTTCCCATGTTATTTTGTAACTCTACATCTTCCTTCTACACCTACTTAATATTCAATTATATATATGGTTGAGAATTCATTTTTGAAAGATAATATTTCTCCCCTTCCATTAAAATTCCCAGATCCATCATTTTAAAATCCAAAAATATTCGATCTTTCAGGATCCTAATCCTGGATAAGCTAGCATGGCCTTTTCGACTCAAATCAAATTCTATCTTGTTTGATTTCCCATGGTGGAAATAAATTGGGAAGTCATAATATTTAAACAAATCCAACCATATTATTTTGGAAATATTCAGATACTTTTTTCTGTGATTATATACTTTAAACTTTTATGATCGGTATAAATATCAAACATTTTACCATAATAATGTTGCCTCCATATCTTTAATGAAAATAAAACCACAGATAACTCCAAATAATGAGTTGGGTAATTTTTTCAATGAATTTTCAACTACTGAGAGGCATAAACTATCACCATATCATTTTTCATGAGTACACATCTTGGCCCCATCTTGGATGCATCATTGTATATTACAAACCTTTCTCCACTAAAAGGTTGTGTGTGTAGAGTTGCACTCACTATCCTTCTGCTTAGCTCTTTGAAATTATCTTCACATTCCTTCTTCCAAACAAACTAAACTTATTTATGAGTCAACTTGGTGATTAGATTAAATAATTGTTAAAACTTTTCCACAAAATGTCGATAATATATAGCCTAACCAAGAAAACACCATATCTTAGTAATTGTTGTTGTTCGGGACCATCATTCAATAACCATTCTTTTTTCTAGATCTATAGATATTCCCTCCCATGAGATTATGTGACTAAAAAATGAATCTCTGTAAATAAAAAAAGCACACATGGTAAATTGGCATAAAGCATCTCTTTTCAAAGGATATTTAGTACAATTATTAAGCAATCTTCATGTTATTGCTTTCCCTTTGAATATAAAATAATATCATCTAAGAATACTACCACAAACTGATCAAGATTGTATCTAAATACACTTTTCATTAGATCCATAAAGATAGAATAGGCATTACTAAGACCAAAAGGCATCATAATTAATTCATGGTAACCATATCTTATAAGTAATGTCGTATTTTGTATACCATCTTTTTTGACCAAGAATTGATGAAATCCTGAACAAATATCAATCTTAGAAAAGTTTTGTGCATTGCATAGTTGTTAAATTAATTCATCAATGCGAGGAAGAGAACATTTCTTCCTAATAATGATCATGTTATATTCTCAATAATCAATTTAGTGTCTCATGGATCCATATTTCTTTTTAATAAATAGAACAGGTGCTCCCCAAGGTGACCCCCTAGGGTGTATGAACCCCTTATATTGATTCTCTTAGAGTTTCCTTTTTCAGTTCATATATCTCAATTGAGGACATTCTAGAAGGTTTATTTGAAATATTCATATCACACGGTATGAGTTCTGTTAAAAACTAAACATCATGATTTAGTGGAAGACCAAGAAATTACTCTCGAAATATATCATCAAACTACTATACAATGGGAGTTTTCTTAATCGTGAGTTTCTCCACACTCACTTTAGATAAATAACTTCCATTTATAGGAATCAATGCCCATAAGATGAAATAAATTTCTACAAGAAGTTTATATTCATACTGGAATCGATAGATAATCATATATTGTTTGGGATTATGAAACGTGACTTACCTTCCTTGGAAATTTATTAGAGCCCCATATAGAGAAAGCCAATACATGGAATGAATGACATCAAATTCCACTATAGGAAGGATCACATGATTTGAAGGAAGAACTTTCCCACAATATTCAAATGTAGAAGAATTATAATCTTTTGATGTGATAGTTGTTTCATTAGGAGTTGGTATAACTAAATCAACATCTAATTGTTGAGGTAATATTAAAAATACCATAAGAATTTTTTTCATAAATAATAGAGTGGGTGGATCGAGAATCAAATAAAACATTTGAAACATTGTAGTGTATTGTAATTGTACCCTTCACCACTTCATTATCATAATCCATGTCTCTGATTTTTATTACATGTGAATTTTGTTTTTCTATGGCCTTAAGATTTTGTTGTTGACAATCATCATAAATAACCATTGGATTAGGGAATTAGTTGTCATGATTCCCCATTTACTAGCACTAGTAACATTTATGTGTAGGAGGTGCATTTATTGCAGCCTTTTATTTGTTTGCATCATTAGATATATATTTTCCATCACTTAAATATTTAACTACCTGATGAAATTCTTTTCCACAATTAAGAAATTTTCTAGTCCCTTTAAGAAAATTCCCTCCATGTTTCTATCCACACATTGTGCATATTGGAAAACTCATATTATATTTTATGTGGTCTTTAGAATTTCTTCTCAATTCCATTTTCCTCCACTATTATAATCCAAAGGATTGATGGGTTACTCCAATATCCATCACAACCTTGAGAGCACATCGAATAATTTCTTCATATCTATTGAAATCCCTTATGGGTAATTCCCATTAGAGACTTGGATTAAAGACACTAAAGAATCGATCAATTTTAATCTTCAGTTGGATAATAATTCTAGGTTCATACCTTTAAATTCTATTAAAATTTCATTTATTGGTAGCAACAGATTCATCTCCCTTTTTTTAATATTCATGGAACTTATTATCCATATTTGTTTGATGAATACGAGGAAATAATCATTAAAAAATACTTTTTTGAACTCATCCCATTACATGGGCTTAATTTCATCTCTTTCCCTCGTGTTATTGAAAATGTTCCACCATTTATGATCTTAAATTTCTAAATAATATACTGCTAAGAGGACATTATCATGCTCAGAACATTGTAAAACTAAAAATATATTTTCACGAGTACTAATCCATTGATCAGCCACTAATGTATCAGAAGACTCGTTGAATGAATTTTGACACTACCTCATGATGGATTCAACATAATTTTGCTCCCTAATTTTATCATTTGGAAGTTCATAATGATTTATAGCTTTAGAAAATTGTGTGATAATGGATACATGATTTTTCATTCCAACTCCCATAACATGTGGTTCCTTAGAGGGAAATTCATTGCATCACCTGTCACATTCAGCATTAATGTGGTTCCTTTATGTTCCAGCCATTGACTAAAACAATGAATAATACTCTCAGAAACACTAATAAAAATGGGAAAAACATTTAATTCAAGAATAAAATTTCATTTTAGAACACATTAGGTTTTATCCTTGGTTATTCATGAACATCTCTAAAATGCAAGGATAGGATTGTAACCTATAATCAGACATATCCTTAGAGTTATTATTAATGTTCTCTCATCCTAGTTTCCAAAGTTTAATTATACCAGTACCCTGATACAAATTATAATGGCCCATAACTTACATGTCAACATTAATTCATCACTGTTGAATATTGGTTACATTACATAACAAAAAACATGATTGGACCATATATGTTTAGTATATCTAGAAACTGGGAAACATAAAGAATGTTTCATTAATCATCCACATTGTCTCCCACTTATTTCTTCATACATAGACTCCTTTTTTACATATCGTCATTAATACCCTTCTTAATGACCGGGGAAAAGAATAATAAGAAAGGGTGAGAAAAAATTCTCAGTAAGGGTAAAGATGGTAAATATCAATCATATCATAATCATAAGAACCTATTGTTTAAAGATCTTATGCTGCATATTAAAGATCATAAAATCATGTCGTGGGATAATTGGTAAAAGTGAAATATAATCCCAATAGACATAACATATAAAATAAAATTTTGGGGAATATACATGTACGTATAGAAAATCATTTCATATTTGTTATGGCTAATTGTTGAGACCATCATAGCAGACAAATTTCATTACTGAACTGAGTTCACTGCTCGTTCCATCCGTATATTACTTAACGAAATATATTTTTCATTCCAATCATGTATATCTCCCATGATATTATTCTTTAACTAATTAATTGGAGGGAGATATGGGTCCCAACAATCTTATAATGAAACTATTCTATCATGTGCCACAAAAACATAAAAAAATTCACCGTAGCATAACCTATGAAATAAAATGGGTTTCTTTATCATCATTCCTTCATAGTAGATATAAATAAAATGAATTTCCTAAATAACAAACAGTAAAATAATTTTAATCATAGGTCTAGAGAGATGACCCTATTTTAATAGTTTTACCTTAGATGGAAAATAATTTTGATAAAACACATGAAATTAATTCTTGAGGAAAATATCATTTCTTCATTAAAAATAATTTCTTTCCTAAAAATGCCACACAATTATAGAAGATATCATTTTAAGTGAAAATAATAATGTATTATATAGGGTAATATTCAAAGAAATAAGTCATTATGAAAGCATAAAAATATGTTCATGTCATTGAAGTTAGAAAAAATTCTTCTTATACTTTTGATGGAAAAGTGAAAAAAATACCTCATACCGAAAATGAAAAATGAATCAATTCATACCATTTATTAAAAACTCATCAATGGTTAAAATTACCTTTAAAAATTTTTAGAGATATAGGAACAATATTACATATTTAGGAAACATGGATCTGGATGAAAAATATAACCCAGTAAATACTTATGTATAAACAATCTCGAATAGGAAATGAGATTGTGAGATTATCCCTTACCTAAGGTCTGATATCCTTTATAAGTATTTGAAAATTATGGAAAATGATTTAAATAATGTTATAGTACTTTTTTAGAATCATAATCGATTTTATGATATCATATATGATTATATAATCATGTGTTTGTCTATAACATTTCATTATCACTTGTTATTTGGATATTGATTACTTTGTGTTCTTATTCAAGATATTTTCGAAAAGTTCATGTTACACATCATAGATTATCAGTAAATAATTTATTGAATGATATTATAATAATATATTTCAAATTTATTCATTCAATTAATATATATAATCACGGTTTAACAAACATCATGTAGAATGAATTGCATCGCCTCATGAAGATAGTACGTTGTACGTACGCACGAGCGATGGTAACATTCCAACATTTATTGAATAGTATTGAAGTGGATGGAGTAAGACATATCATAATTTTTAACATGCTATAATAATCATATATAGTTATTATTTCCATCCTTATATGCATCCATTTAAGGTGGTTGTGAAAAATATATTACACTAGGGCTTGAAGATGATATTTCGTACCTACGCACGTGCAATTATTTTGTTTTCTGTATAATGGATAGAAGATGTAATGCGGTTGTTTAATATTTATACTAAAGTATAAGTATGTTACATATACAAATGTTATTACTTTATAATGAAACAAATAATGAAGATTAATTAGAAGAAGAAAGAAGTTTTAAGGAATCTGTAGAATAGATTACCACTTCCCTAACGCGTTTCCTCTAAATATCTTCTTAGAGCACTAGATATGGTCTTTAAAGATAACTAGAACCTCTAGAATTAAAATATGTAATATGAAAAGGAAAAATAGTAGGTTATGGTTGATATTGATGGCTCAAAATGAAGTGAAGAGGTGAGAGTAGAGGTGCCCTTTTATAATTGAGGTAAGGGGCACTTTTGAAAACTCCATAAATAACAATTTATAATAAAATAAAACCCTACCAAAAAAAACTAACAAAATTACCCAATTTAGAAGATGTGATGAGATAGGCTTGTAATATCATAATTCAATAAATTTTGCGAAATCTATTATTTCAATTTTAACCATATCATTTTTAATTTACACTTAGTTATTATAATTAATTTTTATTTTGGTAATAACATTCTAAATATTTAATGATTATAAATATTTACTTATATGTTTCTAATTATCCATAAATTTATATTTAATGACACTTTATATCTTATAATTATCACTTTGTAGTTTTTATATATTTTTATCATTTTTAAATAAATTAATAAAATGTTATTTTTATAAAATATCAAGTGTCAATTTTGACATTGTTCATTTTTTTGAATTTAATAAAACATCCAAACTGAATATTAATTAGAAAAAAATATTCAACACACTCCTAACAAGTTATAATCACCTAGAATTTTTTTATAACATTAATTTTTTATATGATATTTTTTTAATATTTTTAAAAGAATTTATTTTGATATTTCTATTAATAAAATAAATTTTACATCACTATCGTGTCATCCTTAATACAAATTAATTAATATCTAAAAATTATAAATAATATTTTCATGATTAAGGTAATTATTTTTTATTTTTAGAGATATATATGTAAGTGATATTATCTCATATTTATTAATATATGAAAATTAATATAATTTTATAAAACTTGATTGTTACATTTTGTCTCATTCATTAGTTTTTATTAAATTCATGTCATATTCATATGTAAGTGGCCATCAAGTGATTCCATATCAAACAATAGATGATATGGGTCTAATTTATTCACCCAATAATATTTTTTCAAGGGTTTAGGTAATTTTTTAATATTATTTATACCTTTAATTACCCGATTTATATACAACTATAGTAATAAAAATAATCACCAAACATACTATTCATAATGTCCAAAATTAAAAGTAGCCTATTAACCTAATTCAAACCTAATAATTCCAAATATTTTTTACATTTTTAAAATGTCAAAACAAAAATGTTGTTCTAATTAATTTAAAATCAATCCCTTTGTCGGAATAGGAGAACACATTTTTTCAAGTTAAAACAATCCAAAAAGATTGAAATATTTTTACATTTGAATTCAAAATAAAAATAATTCTAATTTTAGACATTATATTTAAAGATAAATAATATAATATTTATAAATTAAAACAATTAAATATTATAATTTTACTATATAAATTTTTATAATGAAAACAGTTGTTTTCACATAATATTTTGTATGTTTTTACTATTCATCAAAACGTGAATTTAATCAGATAATATCATAAATTCAACAAAATTAAATTTTTATATCCCAATTAAAATGAAAATGTTTATGTTTTCATATAAAAATTATTGTGTCAAAATATTAATTTAAAACGGGTTCTCCGTTAAAAAGTGTAAGATTTCCGTTTTTAAAGAAATGAGTTTTCATACAACAAATAGAGTTTATTCAAACCATATGATTAAAAATCCATTTGATGAATAAAAAATATTTTATTAATTATATAACATATATATATCATTAATTTCATCACCGATATTAATTCAATCAAAAATACTAATATCCAATTTAAAATGATCACAAGTTATTGATAGCCAATGAATTCACAATACCTTTTAATAAGTTAGTTATAATTATTCCCGATAACCTAAAGGATAGTTTATAGCTGTAATTTTATAATAAGGGTGTCTTGTGGTTCGTTTAAACTTACAATTTCATGCAATTCATGCTACTAAAGAATAAAAAATATTTAAAGAAATTATTTCATAAAACACATTTGGGTGTTACTGTGTTTTTATTCATACTCCATAGGAATGATAACATTCATTAAATTATATTATGATTGTTAATTATTTTTTTAAAGGTAGTAATAAAAAATAAATTGAAAGAGTTCATTTAAGATTTCATTACCTTTTCTTTAAGTCTAATCTGTTACTATAAAAATAATGCTTTGAAAGATTGATATTTGGTGAGGTTGAAATACTAATAATGCATAGAAGAACTTTATTCAAATCAATATATTAGGAATTTTTTTCATCAAAATAATTATATTAAAAGTAAACAATAATGGGTTGTAGATAGGGTTGTTTATATTTGATGTAAGAGATTATTATTGAATAAAAAATAGATCATCCACATTTTTTACTCAAACATATCAACAATGGTTTATTTTTATTCAATATTACGATAATTATGATTCAATAGTAAAAGGGTTATCTTAATATTAATATAAGTTGAAGAAACCCCTATAATAAAATCATACATTGTTATTAAATAACAAAATATTCATTCATTATATTACTATTCTCTAATATTTTTTATTGTTCAATAAAATACATTAATTCATCCCATTAATAATTTAGATATACAGATTCTAAAAATTTATAATAATTTTTAAAAAACATATTTATAAAGTGGTTAATTTAGTTTTTAAATTCATCAAAAAACTGGGGTTTCATATTTGAACGTCAAACACATTAGAAGTAAAAGTATACCATTACACATAGTCTTTGTTATATCAATTAAAAATATATATTCATTGTTATATATATATATAGTAATTTATGGTTTATTTATACTTTGTTTTTAAATTATATCAATATTTTCATTTACTTTTGTTTATACCCTTCTACATACACCTAAAGGTTACTCGTAACAATATATTTGTGCCTAATGACAATGTTACCCTCAAAAACTATATTTCACCTTTAAAATATTCTTTTAATGGTCATATTTCCACTTAAAATAATATATATAAGTGTGAAATCCATAAATAATAAATCATTTAGATTCCTCTCAGAGTACTCATATTTATTTCAAAAAAAATCGTTTCTAACTATTTACTTTTAATGTATGATGATTTTGAAGAGGTATGATTTTAACTAAAGTCACAGAGAAAAATTATTTTTTAATTTTTAATCATAATTTTTATAAAAAATAATTTTTCAAAATTATATATTATAGTTTATATAAATACACACAAATAATTCATAGTAATCATATTATTAATTATTACCATATTATTTTAATTATTTTAGTTAGGGTTTTACAATGTCATTGAACTTGTTATAGTAATTCAATTTTTTTAATAGAAAAACAATAAAACATTAGGTTATTATATAAAAATATACTCCACGGTGGTGGAGTGAAATGTCCTTATAGTAAAGCATATGGAGAATAATTTATACTAACCTTTGATATAATTGAACATGTTTTGAGGAATCATATGATTTTATAAGTGAAAGTATTGTGTATAAATACCCTATTTGAAGAGAAATTGTGAATGCTAAATGTGGGGGGAAAGGAAAATTATCAGTTTATATTCATGTTTTATGTTAATATTGATGCTTTAATCAAAAATATTCATTTGGGGGAATTTTAGAACTGGAATGATTCATAAATATATAAATAAATCATATGAACCATATCTTGATATGAACCGTTTTTTATTTTAATATAATTGAGTTACGAAAACATTGATATATATATTTATAATTATTATGAAAAATAAAAGTGTGTAAAAAATAAAAATAACATGAGTATTGGATAAAAATATCTCAACTCGTAGTCTCCTAATAGAATCATTGTTATAAGTGTAATGGTTCCATGTAAGAGAAATAATATAATTAAGATATATTCTTTCTATAACCATTGGAGAAAATTATCTTAAATGAAGTTGATCAATTTGAAAACCATACTATAATATTTGTTGTTTTTTAATTTTAACAATAATTTATTAACAAATTTAAAAGTAAATCATTAAAATAATTTTTTAAATTTTATGATTTTGAAAAAAATATGTACACTTTCAAAAAATGATTTAGATGAACTATCCTGGTTATTTTTCAAAATCCAACATCAAAAGAGGCATTGAAAATTGTTTTATATCTAAAAAATACATTGAGATACACAAATAAGATATTTTTTACCATTCCACAAATCATTCTCATAATATTTGATGATGAAAAACCTAAAAACGTATACTATTTTTCCACATCAGTTATATAGAAAAATTAAAACGGAATGCTTCTTCCAACATCCATTTTTGTAAAACCAGACATTAAAAGCTATTTTTTCACATTACATGTTTGTCTTGGCATAAAAAAATGAGGAATAATATTTTTCCATAAATAGATATTTAATTATATCCCCAAAACGATACGAAAATATTTCAATTAAAACTAAAAATGCATGTATACGTAAATAATTTCCAAAATAATCATTCTTAATACTATTATTAAAAGACATCATGCATGATACTCAATAAAAATTATTTATTATATGAAAAAATATTTTAAAAAAAATTCGATGGTGGAAAATAACTTCACCCATATATACTGAAATATCATTAAAAAACTATAATTAAAATAATTTTTATAAGATTAAAAATATTATTATGATATGAATCCTAATATTTGTAATAGAACTAACCATATTAAATTAATGCATCATCCAAGTTGTGATGATCTAAAACAATAATCTTAAACCATAATAACAACATTCTAGATTTCCTTTTTAAATATTGAACAATAATTATGAAATAGTAACATGAAAAAACAAAAATATATATATGGAAAAAATATTATCGAATAAATAATTTATTTAACTATAATTTCATATATATATATATATATATATATAATTTTATTTATCTTTTATACCAAAAAAGTTAACCTCATTAAAATTTTCCCATGAGCTATATGAAAAACACAAATTTATTGAATTTAATATTGGTGTTGTAATTTTTTATAATACTATTTTTCGATAAAAGGATAATGTTACATTAATATATTATTGGTATTGTGCCTTTGAATTATTTTATAGAATCATTCGTGTTTTTGAAATGTTGTTTTGATTTGAAAAAGTTTCTTCAAATAGAGAAAGAATATATGTGATGATTGAAAATCAAGTTTATAGTTCAAAAACACATGTTTCATTGTTTGAATTCAGTTGAAACATTGTTTTGAACATATAAACAAATATGGAGTTTAATTTTATGATTGAATTTCAATGTGAATGATAAATGGATTGGGTTTTCATAATGAATTTGGTTATGTGTTCTTATTGTATATGGAGAAGTATGTTTGTTGATATTTTATAACAAAATATATAAAGAAATATATTTTCAATCCTCCTAACACCAAAAAAAAATTCAAACAAGCCATCCATCAAAATGGAACCTGATTCCACTAATTAGGTGGGTACCCAAGCCCTCATGACGGACGATAATTCTAATCCAAGAGACCTTCCTATAAGTGTTTCTACACAGATTCACATATGATGGGCATTGAGAAATTTTTCAAGGTGGAACAGAGGTGGATCAAGAGATGGCATAGGTTTGTGCCAACATTTCATGTGTGTGAGACCTATAACCTATTTAAGAACCTCTTTCACTACATCCTATACTATAACGGAGGGGAATATTTCTTCCCATTTTTATATGGGATGAGATACTATACCACTGAAAGAAGCACAACCATTTGATCACTAAATAACATTTTTCAAATCCTTGTAATCGAATTTTCTACACCATTTTATCTTCATTAATTCATGTATTAATCCTTGGCATGTTATTTAGTGTTATGTTCATCTATGATATATGTAACATTGATAGAATGTATATCTGATCTTTCTGATCCTCATTTGAGTGTTCTAAAACATTGAAGATGATAAAAATCACCTGTGAATTTCCCTTAATGTGAAAATGAATATCAAATTGCTAAGATATTATGTGTAGGAAATAAAGTTTCCTCGGTGATGATTATTTTAGCTTTCATGAAGGAGAGTCTTTATGAATATAAAGCAAAGTAGTACACATGTATCAAGTTAATGTAATATTTTTCTATAAATATCCAAATGTGTGATCATTGTTTGAGAGTATCATTTTTTATATTTGAGAGTCTTTTGTAGAGTGATTTCAATCCTCTCTAGTTCATGATATAAAAGTATCCACACAACATCATTTTTGTGAAGAGGATGAATTATGCGGTTCTCTTGATATGTGAATGAATCTCTTAAATAATTGGTGAAGAAACTGTGTCTCTAAAGTAATTTAAATTTCATTATTAACACATCCCTTATATTTGTGATAAAGTTTATTATATTTTTATGTAAGTATTATGATTGAGTTATGTGTAGACATTATAAATCCAATAGGTAGTATAACAATACCTTTGTGAAGATATTGATACTTCATAAGGCTTTTTCACCAAAGTGATGACATTGAGAAGATCGTGCACACTATTATATAGAGAAGGTAGTGGGATGTATGTTCATGGCTCATTGTATATGTACATTTACATTGTAAATTGGAATGTATGTGCATACAATGTGAGTGACGAAAACAAAAAGTAAATAGTGTGTTTCAAAAAATCTCAATAAAATTATTCTCATGGTACCGGGAATTCACAAGAATGTACGAACATACATGCATGAGAATTATTGATTTTAGTAAACTGTGATAGAAAGTGTGTCTTAGGTTTTAAATGTTCTTCCATTGGTAATGTTGCACGAAAATTTAACTCATACTCATTTGGATTTTCTCCAAGGAATACCAAAGATGCCTTCAAAGAAGGTCAGACAATATATTGGGTCTACCTGAATATGTAATCATTTTTTTATTTCATAAAGAATATCAAAAAGATATTCTTTTTGTTCATTTTTAATTTTGAAAAGAAGAGACATAAATATTGTAGAAAATTACAAGAATTGAATATTATCATGTGATGATGATAACTACATTTATGAAGAACAAAACGACCTTGATGTGTATAATTATTGAGTTAATCTGATGAAATATTCTTTAGTTAATAAAAGTAAAAGAAAGCGTATAGTTTATTGATATATATTCAATTGATCATTCTATTACAAGAATGGGTTTAATTAGAAGTGTTATATTCTAAAATTTTAAAGAGTTTACTGAGCTAAATAGTATGCAGTATTACTAATTATTTTATGTGTTAGTTGAGGTGTTTTAGTTGAAGTGATAAAGTTTGGTATTAGTTTATTGTCAATGGCTCAAAGAGGGCGATCAATTTTGTGTTAGAGTGGAAGATTAAATTTATTTTGGTGTTTCTCATTGTGTTAGAGTAGTTTTTTTCAAACAATAGTGGGATGTGAATATAAATAAAATTGGTGGAATACCATTATAAAAACAATTTGTGGGATATCAGTATAATTTACAAAAATGTTCATACCTACCCACCATGGATTCACTGTGATACGTGACCAACCCATATATAATTGTTGGTTGATTTCATTGCGGAGAATATGGGTTTTTGATGATCTCGAACACAATAAGGATGAAGTATCCTACATTGGGGGGGAACCTTTTAAAAATACTATTTTTTGTGATTCATTTACTTCCTATCATGCATAAATTATAATCTTGTTTCTGAATAGTTATGATTCATTCTATCTAACAAGTGTAGTGGTTAGATTTAAAATGGAGAAAGAAAATAGAAAATAAAATTTGTAAAAACATGTGTATACAGTCTCACCCCCATCAGTGTACCTGCATGATATATTAGTCGCGACAATTAGTATCGGACAATGGGTTATACCATTTATTCGATATATTTATTGTCTCAATTGACTGTAATAGAATTATATGATATGAATATTTGAATTAGAAAAAGTAATATATGATCCTAAAATGGAAATTTCAGTTCCTATCTCTATCCGCGCCAACAAGGTGGTTTCTGCAAAAACTATGAAAAATAGATGAATATAGAGGAAAGAAATATGAGATGTAATTTGAATTTGAAGCATGATTTATCAAAAACATAATGTTGTCAGAATGGTATTTTATCCACAATTTATATTCAATCAGTTGATAAAGATACTTTTGAAGAATATGGATCAAGCGATGAAGAAGAAGAATTTATTGAATCACTCTGTGAATTTTATTCATAAATAAAATAATATATGAATAATGTTCTTATTTAATTTTCAACTTACATAATTACTTTTATCAAGATAAAATATGATGAAAATTCATAGCTCGAAATATATTTTGAGGATATGGATAATGATTTGGTAAATAAACTTCAAATATGTATACTTTTCTCACAATTTATTGATACCCAAAAAGAAACTATGTCTCTTTTCAACAAAAATTTCTCCTATGTTAAATAATAATTTAAAATAATTGTGTGTGAGAATTAGGTAACATAGAATGTTCTTACTGATATGTTTTCATCACCTGAAAAATCTCATAAAGCAACCATGTGTACAAAGGACTCTAAGTTGGAAACTAAAGACAATGATGCGACATTCATCCTAACTGAATAATCAAAATAATAGTTTAAATTTCATTGTAATGAAAGATTAACATTTATTGATGATGAATTAAAAATGTTTATTTGTGAGAAAGACGTTATTGAAATAAATGATTCATAACTGATTAGTGCAATATAGAAACTATGAATAACCACTATTGATGTTAACAATTCTCATATGGATGTCAAATCATATATAATTAAAGAGATGAATAATTATATCCTAATAAGAAATAAAATTTATCGTTTCATGGTTAGATAATTATGATTAAATGAGATGAAAAAATTAAAGTTAGTGAGGATTAGAAAAATTTCTTCAATATGATGTCTCTTAAATTTGAAGTTAATATTAAAATTTTGAAGGAAACATTATTACGTACTTTTTAAAAAGAATTCGAAGGTATGGTGAAGTCACATTAAGAATATAATAATTCATTAAATATGAAATATCTTGAGTTAGAGGTGATGTTTATGAATCATTAGAACATTAAAGATGAATATTCCCATAAATATGACTAGATTAATTCTAAAAATTGTCATACTTCTGAAAATAAACATTTAATTTTCCATAAGATTTTGATATTATATGAACATAATTTATTTGCAAGTTTTTGTACTAATGTTACCGAAACAATAGGTTCATCTTCAAAAATTAATTCTGGTCAAATATTGTTGAGGAATATTGATGTTAAATCCACTATATCATCTAATGAGGATATGATAAAAATCGTGAATTCATGTTCTCTACAAAGTTCTATAATGAAGAATCATTTTTTCTAAAATAAAAAAGATGTAAAATCTAGACATTTTGTAGCACAAATGAATATATCAATATTTGTTGGTTATTCTTATTGTTGTTGGATGTTTGGGAATCAGGTTATTGAATATAAGCTTAATATGCCTATTCATGATAATTACTGATGGATAGCATTAGGGGTGGTATATTTGACGTGAATAGAAATAATGAAAAATAGAATCATAATTCAGAGATGTATAAAAACATTTCTATCAAGAATATATTTGATTGTCTTGAATACATATGTGAAAATTGAAAATAATTTGGTCACAATTATAATGGGGTATGTTATATACCAACTATGGACTATGGAAATGGTGATATTAAGGAAATACCACAAGAAATATAGTGGAAAAAAAGTAAAAAATACTTATTTGGGTATAAATGAGATAAAAAAATTAAGAAAACTGTGAAACAAGCTACAACCAAGATGAATGGTGAGGAGAATGTCACACAAAATTAAAGGATCTTCTATTGGGGATGAAGTATCCATAAAATTATCATTTCTAAACAATTCATAATCACCATTTTAGGTGGAAGAAAGATGAAGAAGAAAAATAAATTAACCTGTGGGTCAAATAAAATATATGATTTTATGTATGAAATCATGATGAAAAACTTGAATTTTATAATTGGTTATCTAAAATGGAAAATCCTATGATTAATGGATATTTCATGGGAAGGTGGAAAATTTCGTGGCATATTTCTAACAGATAGATGACATGGTTTTCGAAGTAAATAGAACTAGTGATGAGAAAGAGAAAAGAACCAGTGGATTCATGTGTTAATATTACTATTGTGAAGAAGGAGTATACATCAAATAAAATGTATGTACAAATACCAAATGTTTAATCAAATTGCTAGAGAACCAGGAATTGGATAAAAATTTTAAATATAAGGAAAATATTGAAAAGGCACTACTTGTTAATGTGAACAAGTCTATTTCGTCTGAGTTGAAATATAAATAACTCTATAATTCCATGTCATCATTAAATTATACACATCGTAATTTCAAATAAGGATCAAGGATGAATATTTTTCATAAATATGGATCATAATTGAAAGACTTTTCTATGTTGAGAAATAAATATCCACCATATTTCACAAACTAAATATAATTTAAGAACCTCTATATTCCAATATATCTTTTGTTTTTTCTTGTATTAAATTGGTTATTGATGATTATGAAAATATTTAAGGGTAGTTCTAAATAAATTACTACATTAATAATATTATATAATATTCAATTGGCTATCAATAATTAAGTTCTTTATTTAAGTTTCTATTAAAATTACTCTCATAATTCAAAATAATTAAATCTAATCATGGTGAAGAAGGCGGATGCGGCTCATCTTTCTAGGGGAGAAAAGATAAATAGCTACATGAGTTGAATATATCATCTTATATAGTTTAATATTTTATGTTTTGGTATAGAATTTATCATATATTTTTATATCCTATAAATTGAATCAATTTATTAAAAATGTATGTTCTAATATTTCGTTATGAATGAAAATTTTGAATCAAAAAGGGAGAAACTGATAATTTGATAGAAATAGTAAAATGGATTGATAAAAAAAATAAAATTATTTTAATCTATTTTTTATGATGAATGAAATAAATTGATTGAATAGAATTTTAATAACCCTTGAAATAAGGATTCGGTGTTGGAATCCTATTCTAGTGAATGTATTCATACGATTTATTTTCTAAATTTATCACTATAATTTTCTACACAGGGTTATCCCATATAGACATAGATACGATTAATTGATGACTCATTACATTAGTAATGGTTATGCATTCATTCTATCTATTAGATCAGTTTGAATTTTTGATAAGTGAAAACTCTTATGAAATGAGATGACTGAATAAGAGTAGAAGAAATGTTTAGTAGTTACAAAATGAGATGAGTTAAATTCTTACCCATACTTATATTTTTTTTTACTAAAAAGTAAGGGGATACGAGAAAATAATGAACTTTTAAGTAAAATGGGTACAGAAAAAAAATCCAATGGGAGTGATTAATGAACCTGAATTTATTTAAAGTAATATTTTTTGGGTAATTATTGTCAATATAGTTTTTTAATAAAAAATCAATGTTACATTAATTGAAGGTTTGATTTCAACATTTGAATTATTAATGAGAATCATTCATTTTTTGGAGGGGTTGTTTTGATATGAAATATTTCATTAAATAAAGAAACAATAAATTTGACACATGTAGAGATGGTTTGTTTATAAAATTGACATAAATAATTGTTTTAATTTAGTTGACACAACTTTAAAACATTGAACGAAATGGGGAGTTTAATTTTATGAATTTATTTAAACGAAAACATGAAGATGTCTTGGTTTTTATATCTAATTTGGATATTTATTTTTATTTCATATTTCCATGTATTATTATTTATATCTGATGAATAATTTATTTCGAAATATATTTTATTTCCACCCAACTCAATAAATAAGCATCAACCAAGTGATCCTGCCAATGTCAATCCACATCTATTGATTAGGTATGATGTTAGGGCCCCATGTTTTCCGAAAAGGATGATTGAAGAGACTTTACTAGGAGGGTGTCTACTCAGAAGCACATAAAAGCAGTGATGAGAAACCATGTATTAAAGCACTATGATTGAGTGGGTGGTGGTATATGGAAGTGCCAAGGTGTCATGTGTACGGGAATGGAAACCAATTTACAGAACTCATTTTCCACGTCCTGTGTTATAATGGAGAGGAACGATTCTTCTGATATCTATGTGATATAAAGCAATGTAACTTGAAAATAATCACAACCATCAAATCACATGATCTAGTTTATCTACGTCATCTAATAAATGATTCCACACCATTCGATATTCATCCAATCTCATATTATACTTAATCCATTTCCTAAGTGTTTTATTCATTAAATATCCATTAAACATCAACAGAAGTTCCATCTGATCATTTTTATCATATTTTGAGGGTTTTTAAAATTCAAATATGGATCAACACACAAGAGTATTTATTTTTATGTGAAAACGACGATCAACCCACTGCTATAATGTGTGGAGAAAATAATTTTTTCTTAGTGATGAGGATATTAGTTTTTGGGAAAGAGATGCTCTCTAGGCTTAGTGTAAGGTAGTATGTGTGTATTTAGGTGGGGGAATATATTCCTATAAATACTTCGACAACCAATAATTTTTTTATTGAGGTTGTTTTAATATTTGAGAGGGTCTTTTGTATAGCGTTTTTTATCCTATTTGTTTCATGAATAGAAGATATTCACACAAATCATTTTTCTGTGAAAATTATAAATCTCATAGCCCTCATGATTGGTGTACCATGTACTTAATAGTTTCATAAATAAATTGTTTCCAAAATGAAATTTGAGTAGTGTGATTAACATCTCCATTTTTTGTGATATAGGTGAGTATGTTCTTGTGTATAGGGTTTGTTTCAGTTTCACGCACACGTTGTAAATGCATGAAGAAAATTGAGATTACTTATGTGAAGATAGTGATACTGCACTACACTTGTGTAGAAAAGTGTTTGATATTGAGATTATCATGTACACTATTATCTATATATGGAAATGAGAATTACATGCATGGTTTATTTCATATGTACTTACACATTGAATAGTAGACAATATGTGCATACAATATGAGTGAGGGAAAAAATTAATAAGTTTGTTTCACAAAGTCTCAGTAAAATTATTTTCAGGTTGTATGGAATTCTCATGCATTAATGAGAAAAATTGAGTAGTGTAAATTTTTAAAGAATGTGCAGTTGTGTTTTCATATGAGATTCCTTTCTGAAACTTGTGTGATAATTGAAATCATAAACATTTGTATTTTTTCTATGAATAATTTCACAAAATATATTTGGTTTAAATGAATGTTTACGTATTTTTTATACAGATAAGTAAGATAAAAAAGAAATATAGTGTTGTGAATTTTCATTGCACAAATAAGACACATAAATAATGTGAATAATTACATGCATTAAATAATTATAGGTGATGGTTAGAACTACATGCACAAAGAACACACAATATTGATGTGTATAATAATTGAGTTGAACTGAAGAAATATTCTTTTGTGATGAAATGAAGAATAACACTTGACTTTTATTGATATATCTCTAGTTTTTCATTATATTACTACAATGATTTGAATTAGATGTGTCATATTACACCATTTAGGAGAGTATAATGAGCTTACTAATATCATTTATCATTGATTATGTTTACTTCCATTCGATGAGGTTTAGTTGATGTGAGAAAGTGAGGGGTGAGTTTATTCTCAGGGGCTTGAAGTTGAGGACCATTTTTTTAGTTACATGGTGAAGTTCATGTGATTGTTATCATTATGTAAGTGGTGTGTTTTTGAAACAATTGTGGGATTCCAATATATATGAAAGTGGTGGGATGATAGTATAAGGAACAATGGTGATATACCATTATAATTTGAGTAAATGTTTAAACCAACCCAAAAGGGTATCAAGGTGATACCTGGCCAACCAACATGTAATTGTTGTTTGATTAATGAGTGGAAAATTTATGTCCCAGATCATCCATAACACAACAAAGAGGTAGTAACACAAATCAGGGGTGAACTTTGTAAAAATACTACATGATGTGATTCATTTAAATTATATCATGTAATTGTCATAATTGAGTTTGAAAATAGGGAAGACTTGTTCACTCTATAAGGGTGGGTGTTCGAATAAAAAATGTGTAAGAGAAGGGAAAATAAAATTGTTAAAAACATGTGTACACTAATTCATCACCCAGTGTACATGCATGATCTACTCGCCACTTAATTATATCTTCATATATCAACCAATAAATTTTATATAACAAGAATATTTAAGAATAAGGAACATACAAAAAATAATAAAACATTAATTTTTTATAATTTTAAAAAAAATTTATGAACTCAGATAATAAATAAAAAACCAATATTCTATGATATCATATGTGAAGGGTGCATCTATTGTGAAATATCGACAAGGGTTCCACATACCAGTTCCCTGATCCTGTTTCTAAATGACTTTAGGCGCACCTTCGTGTATTCTAGAGGATGTAGACTAGTAGAGATAGTCCAATATGTAATGTGTGGATACTATACACACTTTATCGATGTTAAAAATCATTATAAATAAACAATAAGTAGCCAAATTATAATCAAAATCATCCATTATAATACCATATTAAATAATCATCCAACATATCATGCTGAATGAAAAAGAAGAAAAGATAACCATAAACCCATGAAGTAGATATGACATTACAAATAAGTGTCAAGTGTCAATTGAAAACCCAAAATAATGACACAATGAAAACTCTTAGGTGGGTCCCAATAACATGTCCATTTCCCTTATCTAAGATTCATCTCTAATCCTAACTCATCCATCTAACATATGTTTTTTTTCCTTATCCTATCTTATAAACATAATGTATATTCATGTAATGATCTGGAAGCTTGAGTAGGGTGTGAGTATAACTCCAAATTTCACCACCAAAAACATCTAATGAAATATCCAATCTAAAATAGTGTATGAATTTGTATAAATAATAATGTACAAATGATAATGTAAACAGTTTTTACATTAAATTATTCTTTAATTAACCTCATAGTTCCCCTTGTTCATAGTGACACCCACACTAATAAAAACTACTTGGTCCATTGTCGTAGTCTAGACTATCCAATTAATGAATATCACATTTCATTATATCATGGAATTCATTGATCATTTAATAGAAAATTTCATATTCATAAAATGGGGTCCGATATCAATAATTTAGAATTCTATGGGTATTTGGAACAACAATACTTATCCGAAATCTCATTGATCTCACGAACTATATATATATATTAGGGGCTTAGAGAAGTAGTCAGGCACCCCATTGGTATTTGGAGTAGAAATCCCTGTCCCAGAACTCAATCACAAATATAACATCTCATGGTTCTACCTTCATATCACATTAATCAACCATCTCAATAATCCATTATTCATCCTATTTCATATTTTCATTTAACATAGAAATTCAAAATTACATTTATCAGTCATTCAAAACTAATAGTTAATCATTTCAATTATATCAGCACACCACTTTGGATACCATCATATCTTCATTGAAAATCATCAACTAATCTAATATGATCCTTGAAGGGCTTCACAATATCATGTAAATCAATTAATTAAAGCAGATAAGAAATAAATTTTAGACATGGAAATTAATAATTCATAATTCATTCCCTAAATTTTAATCAATACTATGGGAATTTAAAATTATAACACCGATCTCAAGATTTTTCATGGATTATCACTAAATTGTAACTGTTAATTTTATGCGGAATGATCAAAATCACAATGATACATAAAATCTATAATCAATAGATTCAAAAAAGAACCAATGAAACACATCAATCAAATCCTATATATAAAATATCTCCAATTAAGGAAAAAACATCTCTCCAAATCAAGAAAATGATATGGGAGATAGATGAAACCAAATGAGCAATGAAACACTTACCAATGAGGATATAATCCTTCATATAGATCTTTGATTCTATAAGAACAGGATTTAAGGTACCTTGTAATCCTTTTGGGGTAATAAAATTTGAAAGAAATTATATTATGGAAAGTTGGGGTGATTAGGGATATAGACATGGGGTTTGAAAAATTTTATTGCTTTTTTTGGACCATAAACAACTGCATGTATAGTTTCCTAGAAGGTTCATATGGTTAGGAAAACCATGAAGCGTAATCATGCAACCCAACTACCTAGGGGGTTTATAATTTGTTAAACCTTGTTCAAACCATCCATGAACCCACTATTGAAGGGTGTCGTTGCACTGTTTTCTAGCAGTGGGAACATAGTTTGGTATAATTATGAACAAAAAAACACCCTCCTATGAACCTTATAACTCTCTAAAATTCACCGAATATAAGCATAAACCATAGATAGACTAAAAATTGTAAACATTTACTTGAATATGAGCATGAAGAATCCCTAGAATGTTTAGGATACTATAATATCACCATCGTATATTATATCTTTTTAGAGTTGTACTTCCATGCATCACTAGTATTTATAGGTAAAAATGATGGTCTATTGAGACCTCATATATGCTTTCCTATACTAGGTTTCCTCAAAACATGTCTATGCTTCCACAATACTTGGGCTCTCATCACGGTCTTTCCCAATGACAATTTATCTATGTGATCCTTAATATAAATCAGATTCTCCTCAAAGGACCCATCATCCTCAATCTCAAAATCACTACTATAAATCAAATGAGAATGGTTTGGGTGATACTAATAAAGATGTGACATTTGAAAAACATCATTCTTTGAACTATACATCATTGTAAAATCAATCGGTAATCCACCTGTCCAATCCACTCAACAATCTCAAACCGTTTAACAAACCAGGGCATCCACTTGACCTACCTATATGTCCATTGGATAACCAGTATATGTGAAACCCAAAGGAATAGATAATCACCTTTGTCACATTCAAGTGGTCATTGACATCAATTATAATATGACTTCTACCTACCCTAATTTATATCCATGTGATTCTAAATCAACTAGATCTACACTAATGTGGCTTGCATGGGTCTCGGTCCCAACAACTCCAACTCACCTACCATCAAGCAATACAATGATGACCTATAAGGCAAACCATAAAGTCCCATATATGGTTCCATTGTAATAGTCACCCAATAAGTACTTTTATAAAATAATCGAATGAGAACAATGTGCTTCTACAAAAAAACACTAATGTCTAGGACACATTCTCATAGTATTTACTCTAGGAACCTGAATGGTATGTTCTGACTACCCATTTGTCTATGGGAGGAAAGTCGTACTTAGAAATACAAAGCTACCCATTTCCTTTTGTCTTCTTTACTACATGGGTGATGAAAAACATGGAGCATGATCTAAAACAATACTCCATATTAGCCCATGAAAATGGACTATCTTCTGATTGTACATATTCTCCAATGAATCCACTGTGAATATATCCTAGATAAAAAATAAATGGGATAATTTCATTAATCTATCCACAATCAACAATATAATGTAATTATTATGATGGATCCTCTGAAGAACCACCAAAATTTATATAGTCATTTTGTCCCACTTCCATTTCAGAATGGAAAGTAGATACATTAAACCACCATGTTGTTAATGCTTAGCCTTTACCTACTAACAGGTGTAGAATTGGGTTACAAAACCAACAATCTCGTTTTTCATGCATAAATACCAATATTTTATATTCAGGTCTTGGTACATTTATCCTGATAAATGATGAATCACACACTTTGAGGTATGAAATACACTCATCAACTCATTATACATACACCTAGGCACAAGAATGCTGTTTTAGAGATAGATGATGTCACCCTCAACTATAATTCAATCGATTGGAGACTACCCACCTTCATGTTTATCCCTCATGTCCAAACACTATGGGTCCTCATTATTGCACCCCTACTATAGATCAGAATTTTTAACTCAATAGATAAAGATATAAGACTAATATGGTGATGGAACTCTTGAACCACTATGAATCAGGTCTAAAAATTCACCATTAACCACTTAGAACAGTATTTTTGAACTACCTATGTCTATGTTTTCCTGCTCAAAGTGTTAACAATATTTTTTCCTTATCTAGTTTTATATGTTATCTCAATGTATAATATCTATATCTAATAAATGTATATCTGATTCCAGGGGTTCAAATATCACAATTAAATTATATAATTTATTTTTTTGTGGTTGGTAAACTTAGTAATATTTTCAACTAATAGATAATTCCACAAACACATCAAAAAATAAACCTCCATAGCTAACTGGTGATCATGCATGAGTAATTATAATCATGTTAACTTATATTTCATCACCAAAACACCAAAAATATATCTACTTTCATCGAAACTAATCTATGTTCAATCCCAAACACATCAAAAAACATATTATACTCCTCACCAGGATCACGTAGGATCAAGATCTACTTGGTAGTAGATTGGTTATTAAACCCCAGAAAGCATTCTCAAAAACTCCATACTATTAAAATTTTATCCCCTTATTCGTCATTCACAATAGTTGGTGATACTAAATGTGAACATTTATGAATGATCCTCTAATAATAACCCACCAAACCTATAATTCTACGAATGTCAAAAACAATATTTGGATTCTCCCAATAAAAAAGTTCATGAGTTTTCAGTATTTCCACTAACACACCTTCCTTCAAGATCATATGACCCAAACAATGTACCTGATAGATACAACATTGAAACATTTATAGCTTGGTATAAAATCTATGACATCTCATTGTACTCAGGATGATTTCAAGATATTGGTTATGATCGTAAGAATTCTTATAGTAAACCAAGATTCCAACAATAAAAGCAACCAAAAATGATCTAGGTAAGGCTGTAGTATTTAGTTTATAATGTCCATAAACATAAAATAATTGTTTTTACCAAAAATTCCATTAAGAAAAAATCATATAGGCTATACCTACTTATTAAATAATTTTGTGATATAATATAAGGATTAGCTTTCAACAGATAATTCCCTGACCTTGTGATGATCCTATAGAAAACACAAGATCTCCTCATCTTTTCAAAGATATCATAGATACATGTAGGTGGATACCTATATCGACCCTCTATTTTAATTAATTAAAAATACATTACCTTTTTAGATTTACTTAATACATTTCAAAAACAAATTCTCAATGACTGTATTAGTCTAGTGCCTTTGTAAACATGGAACCATGGAAACATAAACACTCGAACTTTAGTAAGAAAAATAATCTAACTCCAGGTTCTTCATGACTATCACCCATCATAGACACATCAAACATAATATATATCTTCACAAAATGGGTGAAATAAAAACATAAAATGGGGTGATATCAAATCCTTAGAAAGGTTAAACAATAGAGATAGGTATATATATACATGAGTATAAGGGTATGACAACATGTTCAAGAAATTATAACATAATACCCTGCATATCAATGATCATCAAAAAGAATCATGGTAGGTATATTGGAATTTCATAATACATGAATCATAAAGAAATAAAAAAACAAGATCCATGAAATCCTAACATGGGTATAAAATATGAAACAGTTGAAAACACATAAGCATATAATAATGATTTTCATGGTTGTTAAGGCATAGCATACAAGGCCATCTTGGTAGTGTGGGTTCAATTCCCAAACCATCTTGGTCGTCAGGGTTCACTCCCATGATCATATTAGTGGACATTATCCCTTATATCTATGTCATGAGATATTAATCTTTACCCAATGCATTCGAGGAATATATAGGTCTCACCTATCTCATAATGATATAATACATACAGGTAACACAAGATCATAAACAATCACATCATAACCCATGAAAGTAAATGGGTGTCATAAACATGCAATCATATCATGAAAATTAAAAAATACATTGGTTTCCTAATAATTTCACCAAAGCATAACCCATGAAAATAAGTGGGTTTCATAAGTATATACCCTGTGGAAGATAAAAATGTTCCATAAACATCATTCCATCAAATCAAAAAAAATCAAATAAATAATATGACTGGAAACGTTGATAATTTCATTGATAATAATGAGTTAAACTAATGGATGTGATCTTATATGGGATAAAATTTTGAAAGAAATGTTGAAAATATTTATAGAGGAAAATATCCTTTCTTTTTTGAAAATTTTTTATTTTTCATACAATGATGAGAAATTTTAATTGAAACAATTTCCTTTGAAAAACAACTTTTATTCATATAAGGAATGAATCATGTATGTAAGTAATCATGAAATCATAAAAATCTCTTCAATACATATATGTTAAAATAAAAACATTCTCCTCAAATATTTTCTAAAAAAGTCACAAAATACCTTGTTTGGAAATTTTCAATGATATTTCATTAAAACCATGAAGTAAAAAGTCAAAAATGTATAAAAATGAATTCAAACATCTATAGGATAATGTTAGAACATTTTATGAAAACATATTTTTAAAACATGTACATGGATGAAAAATATTCCCAAATTGGTTTTTGATTATCAAAAACCTTGGATAATAATGAAATCACGAAAGTAACCCTTACAAGATATCATGACTGTCATCACACTTGTTCAATGTTCCTCTATAATATATAAATATTTATTATAAATATACAAAAAATATATATTCATATATGTAATACTATATATTATATGTTTAATACATTATAATACACATTAATTATTAACTTCTTGTAAAATTTACATTTCTCGTGATAACTACCTTGATTATCATATGCAATTTGACTATGTATTCTTGATTCTAATTAGTAAATCATGATTTAAATATTTTTACAATATAAAAAATGGCAGAAAAATAATATAAATTTATAATATAATTATTTACAATAATCATTAATGATTAACAAAAAATTGTTCATGGATTTGGTATGTGATACGTACGCATGAATGTGGTTTTCATTTTCATATAGAGTTAAAATAAAAGAAAGTATATCATGTATTATTGTTACATAGTAATATTAATATCATATATTATGTGTATATTCATAAAACTCATCCTCATTACAATCGATGTAAAATATAATGGATATCAAGTCACATCAAATCATGGAGATGGTAAGCCATATGTACGCACGAGTGATGTTATCATAATCCTGAAATATTGTTTTTTAAAAAGGAAGAGAAAATAAATTGAATTGTAATGGTGAAATAATTTTCTATTCATCGGTTGACTTGCTTTGGATATCCTTATAATGACAATGGAGATGGACTTTTTGGGAGAAAAAAACCTCTAGAACTCAACTAATAAAGTGGAGATAAGAATTTGGATGGTTTTGGTCAAGCTAGGTGGCTGAAAGTGGTGTTAGGATGTGAGGGAGTAGGTTCCCTTTTGTATGATAGGGGAGGGACACTCAAGGAAACACTTAAAATATTAAATTAAAATAAATTGTTATTATATTTCAAATAGACCGAAAGTGATTTATTTTTTGTACAATATGAGTATGGGTATAAATCCTCTTAGTTAGTTATTTTTGGATAGGATAATTAAACATTATTAACCTCATATTTTTGTTTAAACACTTAGTTAAATCTTTTAAATATTCCATCACAACATATATTTTTTACTATTTAAGAATAATATAATTACTGAAAAATGACAAAAGAACCCCAAGAGGATCAATTATGACATATTTAACCTTATTATAGTAAAATGTATGAATTATATATATTTTTTAATTTATTATCATTTAATAAAATGTTATTTATTTTACTATATCATTTATGTCAATCATGATACTATTTATAATTTTGATTCTAATAAATATCATAAAAACATGATAACATTCAACTAACACTTCTAATATATCAATAACATGTATAGTTTATTAAAAAAATTAGTGGTTGTCAATAATTATGTCAAATTATATTTATTTTCCTTTTTTAATAAAATTTTCATGATATAGAATTAATTAAATAATAACTGCATCATAATTATACATTTCTTCAATTAAATTATTTCTTTCCAGAGAATTTAAAAAAATATCATGATTCATATATATTTATTATAATTCAAATGAATACTTTTAGTCTAAATTATATTCGGTATAACCCTATATAAAAAATAAATTACAAATGAAATTTCTGAGTACAACATTTTAATATCATCTTCAAATAAAATATAAGAATTAGCTTATTCTTAACCAAGTAGACCAAAAATAATATTATTTTGACCTAATTTTTATTTAGGTCACTCCCACTCATCCAATTATATTAGGAAAATATTTTTGATAACTGTACAATATTATAATATTATTTTTTACCATCAATTACCTGATTTACCCTAAACCACAGTAAATAAAAAAATTACTAAGGTTACCACTAACAAAAAAAATTATTTTTGATCCCATGAAACTCTTAATATCATGAGAAATTCAACCATGTATGTCTTTTTTTCAAAATTCAATTCACAGAAGAGGAAAAATTAATCTTCATTCTAATCCTACAAACACGGCAAGAATACGGGTAAAATGAAAGTTCTAATGTTCAATAAGTTTATTATATATAATTTTCATATAAAAAAGTTTCCAGTGGCCTACATTATATTAATATAGTTATAATTGATATATTTTTACTTTAAAATAAATATAATGTATAACAATTATTTCCCTGCAAAACACAGTTTTTAACTATGATTTAGTATTTTTCACTATTCATCAAAGAATGAAACTTCATAGAAAAATAATAAATATTTACCCTATGTTAAACAAGGCATTTTAGATTTGAAAATGATATTTATTTTCTCAGATTAAATTTTTATGCATGTCTACAATAAATTTTATTATTTTTTGTAGAAGGACATAAAATGTAGTTCCATTAAAATATAGCATTTCTAAACATATAATGGCTTTACAAAAATTATGAACTTCGTTGTCAACATGTTTTATATATAAAGAACAAATATAAATAATATTTAAAAATTAGTTATTAATATTCATATAACTATGTTTAATGACTCGATTATAATCAATTCATTTTTATTATTGTGAATAAAAAATGATGTTTCGTGGAAGTTCAGTGTTGTGTGTAATGCAAGCCACCTCGGTGTTGCATATAGCATAAAATAATTCATTGTTTTATGGAAGTTATATTTGACATAGTGTAATGTAATACATTAAAAACAATAATTTATTAGTAAAAAAAGCTCAAAAAAACATAGGGTGTAACATTCTACCCCCTTAATATTAATCTCAACCTAAATTTTTTCATTGTGATACAAAAAAATGAGGGTTCTCCTACCTCATCATTTCTTCAAGTACACATGTAGATTACTTTCACAGGTGATTTCTTTATAAAACATTGACTAGGAGAGTGGTCTTGTTTTAGAGAACATTCTATTTATGATCCAGAATTTCAATTGGATATTATTAATAAGAGAGATACTTCTCCAATGGTATGATCTATGAATTCAGTAAATGTGAAGGTTCAGTTGTGTAATTCTTAAAGAGGGATACATGGAACACATCACAGACATATTAAATATTTGGATAAAGTTCCAATAGGTAGAATACATTCCCACTATGATTTAAAATTTATATGGGAATAATATATCTGATGGTTTGTTTCCCTTTCTTCCCAAACCTTATAACCTTCTTTCAGGTAGAAAATCATAGAAACACCTTCTCACTAACATAAAAATCAGGATAAATTTTTCAGTTATAATCATAACCGTTTTTCAACTTTTTTATGCCTTAATATGTTGTTGAATGGTTCTAGATTTTTCATCCATCTCCACTAGAAGAACATGATGATCCCAACCACCTTTAAAATCTATAGAATAAGATCTCAACATATCCTTTAGGGTTTTAATTTTTTATTCAGATTGGCTATCCATATGAGGAGGATAATCATTGAAAATAATCAATTCTGTATAAATGTCATGATGAAGTCATTACAATAATATTGAGGTTAAACTTAGTTCCTGATAAGATATAATATAATGTGGTAGTCTATGAAACATTGGTAGTTCTTTAATTTATATCCTGGGAGGTTTATCTAGAGTGGAGTCTTCTATGATAGCAATGAAGTGTTCTGACTTGTTAATGCGAGAAACTACCACCCATATAGTATTAAACCATTTAGAGTTTTGGGGACTCGAATGAGAAAATACATTCTGATGTTCTTTTATTTCTATTCTGGTGTGGGTAATAGAGAAATAACCCTACATATTTCTATCAATAAGCATTAACATGCTGGAATATGAAGCACTAAAATATAAACTCTGAAATATCTCTCTTCAATTGATCCCACCACATTTTTTGATTCATGTGTCCATAGATATTCATAAATCCATGATGAATAGATAATAAAGAGCTAAAAGCTTCCTCTAAAAGATCCCTATTCAAATGTGGTTTTGATTTATCACATGCATGGTTTTTCATCATTGTCATTCCATTTTGATCAAGGCTAAACTCGTGAACATTTCTGACCTTTTGAAACTCCGCATCATATTTTTTCCCTCTTTAATCATTTCTATGATTTAATGATGAACATTATAGTGATAATGATATGGTTTTTCAATTAATTTAGGATTTTTAGGTTAATCCTTTTCAAATATTGAAATATTGGATCTTTTGTATCTTTAACATTTAAAATCTAGCATAATCCCTTCGACACAAAGAATCAACGACAATGTTTTCTATCCCATGGTTGTAATGTATTGAGAATTTTTAATCTTTTATCACCTCTAACCATCTTCTATAGTGCATATTCAACTCTTTTTGTGTGAATATATATTTAATGATTTAATAATCAGTATATATATCACACTTTTTAGCATAGAGATATTATCTCTATATCTTCAATGAAAAATTACCCCAACTAGCTCCATGTAATGATTTGGATAATTTTTCTCCTGAATCATCATCAATCACAAGGAATAAGTGATAAAATTGCTGTTATACATAAAATAGCATCCCAATACATTCTTGGATTCATCACTATAGAATATAAACCCTTCACAACTATTTGTTCAATAAGAACAGGTTCACTAACTAACCATTTATTTAGTTCATTGAAACTATATTTACATTCATATGTCTAGAGGAGTGTAGAACCCTTATAAGTTATTCTGGTCAGTGGAATAGACACTCATGAAAATTTATCCAGAAGCCATCAATAATATATATATATAAGACATGAAAACTTTTGATCATAGTTACCATTATTTGGAATATACAAGCATTTACTAGCCACTATCTTTGATGGATCTATTGCAATACCCTCTCTTAAGATTATATGACCCAAAAATGAAAACTTTTGAAGCCAAAATTCAAACTTTTTAAATTTTTCCAACAGTTTCTCTTTTATAAATTTATTTAGTACAATTTTCAAGTGATAATAATTCTTTTACTTTCTATTTTAATCGATATGAATTAAATCTATACATAATACCACAAATTATTCTATTCAATACCAAAAGAGTATATTCATAAAATCCATGAATATAGAACGGGAATTAGTAAGACAAAAAGGAATTACTAAATATTAATAGTGGCCATAACTTCTATGGAAATCGATGTTGGGTATATCTAACTAATTGAACCATACAAGATGATATTAAAAATGAAGGTCAATCATCAAAAGGTACTAAACTCCACACAATTGATCAAACAAAATATAAATATAGGGAATTGGATACTTATTCTCGATTGTGATCCCGTTTAACTGTTGATTATTAATGAATATTCTCATTTATCTATATTTCTTCTTCAATAAAAGAACATGTACAGCCCAAGGTGACACACTTGGCCAAATTAATCCCATATCAAGGTTTTATGGGTGTTTCGTCTTCCATTCATTCTACTCAATTGGGTCTATTCTATATGGATTCTTTGAAATTATTATAGGACAAATTAGGATCTCTATAGAGAACTCCAATTCATGTTTTGGTGGAATCCTATGAAATTTTTCTATAAATAAATCCTCAAAATCACAAATAATAGGAATATCATTGATTTTTAATTTCTCCCCAACCAAGTGACCTAGAATTTCCTTTTCAATGGGAATTAATACCCATACACTAGATATAATCTCTATATAATATTAATAATTATCACCAAATTTATAGATAATCAAATATTGGTTCAAAACATCAAATGTTACATATTTTCCTCGAAAATTTATGTGGGATTTAAAAAATAAAGTCCAATATATGCCTATGATGTTGTCAAATTCAACAAAAGGATGAATTATAAGATTGGTAGGAAGCACATTCTAGCAAATATCAACTAGAGAGTAATCATAAACTTGAGATGAAATAATTGTACCATTAGATGTTTTAACTGATAATTACATGTATAATGATTTGGGTGAAATATTAACACACTTACCAAATAATTTAGAGGTGAAAGAGTGGGTAGATCCAGAATCTAATAAGACATTAGAAGTTTTATAGTGGATGTTTACTGTACATTTTCCCACATAGTTATCACATCCTTTATCAGAAAATAGTTATCGCATGAGATTTCCCCTTGTCCCTCATATTAATAGGTTGTTGAATTCTATCATAATCACCATCCCTTGGGTTTGGGAATTGGTTTGAATAATTCCCATTCCTTATCAACTTAAAAAACTGAAGCTTGGTAGATGCTTTCTATTATGATTTCTCTCTATTCACACCATTAGAAGATATTTTCCCATCAATTATGAAATAAAAATCCTAATTACCATCCATTCCACACCAAGAACATTTATTATACCTGCTAGAAAAATTTCTTCCATGATTTGTCCCACACATAGGGAATTAAAAAAAGATCCTCTTTCTCTCTCCATGATTTTTAGATTTTCCCTTAAACTCTATCTTCCTCATATAGTAAATACCATGATATTAGTATGTGAATTCAACCTCCATTTAAAACATTATTTCATAGACCACAATCTCTTCATAGCTACTATTGTAACTTATAGGGAAATACCATTATGATTCTTCAATTTAATCCACTAAAGAACCTATCAACACTTCTTTCATGTGGGATGATAATTCCTAAAGCGTACCTTGTAGGTCACATGAAATAATCATAATAGGTACTGAATGATTCATCATCCCTTTTCGTCACACAAGAAATTATTTCTATACTATGGTATGAATAATCCATGGAAAGTACTTATTGATAAATACGTTCTTAACCTCATCCCAGTACATGGATTCAATTTCAACAATGTACCTCATATTATTAATTATAGGACACCATTAGACCGATTCACCTTCTATCTGATAAATATGAAGAATAAAATTTACATGCTCCATAAGCTACATAATTAAGAATATATTTTCAGTAGTACTGATCCATTGTTTAGAAATAAGCGGATTAGAAGACCCACTAACAGATAGTGGATATTTCCTTATGAAGGAATCTATAAATTTTTGTTCCCTTCATTTTTCATTTGGAAGTCCAATAGAATTTATACCTTGAGAATGTTGGGTGAGCATATAAACATGATTTTTCATTCAATATCAAATGTAATTTGGTCTCTCATAATGAGTATCATTGAATTTTCCATCAGAAATTTCATTTCTGTGGTTTCTTGAGGTTCCCTCCATTAAGTATAAAAATCATAGAGTAAGAATCATTTTTCATAGTGAGGAACCTCATAATAATGAAAATTCACTTATAGGAAGTCATAATTATGAAACATTCCTTCATCTATGACACCATAGGTTCATCCAAGGTTATCATAAAAAACATATATTTATATCTTATATGATGGTTCAGGATGTGTTTTAGAATTTTTGATGCATATCCCCCGAAAGTGTCAAACCAGGTGTGCATCGAGGCCCGTTGTCATATACTAGATTATTCCATGTCAAATCTGATGGACCATGTTATAGTTGTTACCCCTAGGTATATCTATGCCAGATACATATCCACTTATAATATCTAGAGATGAATGTGCTTCTTGAAAACCACTTACTCTATCCATTTCCAAAATTCCATGACATGATGATATACTTTTCCTTATCCTTAGACTTATCCTTAGACATATCCTTAGGGTTCATAGTAATTAATTCTCATCTTAGATTCCAAATAATAGCATAAATTTTTCTCTATTACAAACTTTACCGACCATTTCTTCTCATACATTAGTATTACATAACTTTTTCAAATTTACTTAAGACATTACACAAAAAAAGCTCAAATACCATATTACTATAGAGCCTTGGGAAACAGGGAATCATAAGCACTGGTACATAAGTGAGGTACATTATTTGTATGTATATTCTTCTAGAACATATCTCTTCTTATACACATCAAACATAATACTTATCTCTATAACCTCGAAAAAAAAGGAAATCATAAAAATGGGTGAGAGTAATGGTAAAAAATTGAGTTATGTAAATATAATCATGAGAAAAGCGTATGAGAACATTTTCTTTAATTTATATGATTATACACATCATATAAAAGTTCTTAAACAAGAATCAAGGAATAAAGATTAATAATTCATAAGACATGAATCAGAAGTAAATATATAAAATGATCTATGAATTTATAACATCAGAAAAAACATAGAACTATGACAGATAGATAAGTGTATAATAATGATTTCAATTGTATTCAATGAATCTCTTAAAAATCTAGCTTGGTATTATTGGTTCACTTACCAATCCATATTTGATGTCATGGATCAATATCATGACCATCTTTGTGGAAGAATCCTCTTATGTCTATCTCATGAAATATAAATCTTTACTCGATACATTGGAGGGAGATATAGGTCCCACCCATCTTATTATGAATTCAAACATACTTGTTCCACAGAATTTTAATCAATAATATCATATCCTATGGAAATGAGATAGGTTTCATAATCATTTCATCAAAATATATCCCTTGAAAAAAAGTTGGTTTCAAAATCATATAACCTGTGTAAAAGAAATGGGTTTCATAAAAATCGTGAAATCAAAAAAATAAACCATTATAAAATTTAATATGAATAGAAACATGGATTATTTCCCATATAATAATGAGTAACACCAAAAAATATGAATTAAATGGGAAATAATTTTGAAAGATAACATGAAGATAATTTTTGAGTAAAATAATCTTTCTTCTTTGAAAACATTTTCTTTTCCTAAAATGATGCGAAATTTTAAAATAAATCATTTTCATTGAAAATAAGATTATAATATTGTAAGGGTATGTTCATGGAAATAAGGCATCATGAAAGTGTAAAAATATAGTTGTGTTGTATAAGTTAAAATAAAAAATATCACCTCATACATTTTCATAAAAACCACAAAGTACCATGTTTGGAAAATTAAATAAAGAATATAAAACATGATATAATGATTTTATATATTATATATATAATTTTTTATAAAATATTCTACTTTCTCCTTCCTCGGTGTCTCTAGGAAGAAGTGTTCAAAAAACATCTCCTAAAAGTCAATCCCTAACATGTTTTCTAGCTGATCATCCCATGTCTGAATATCCCACTAATGATTTTATATTCCACAAAATATATAGGAAACCGATTTTACTCCCCTATATACATGATTCTCAAAATGTAGAAGGATATTCTGGATAGAATCAATTATGAACTCAGCTACCTCAGGTCCACACTATGTAGTGTAGTTTATAGGGTTCTGCTACTGGAAATCTCATGTTTTTACAGATATATTCTAAAAAACAACCCTAGGATTATATCTAAGAAGTTTATATGGCGATCGAAATATTTATTGAAAAACACTCTGAATCCATCAAGAATAACTATTTAGATCCTTTGTATCCATTACTATATGCACAATTCCTACCACATTGTTTACTCTATAAATGGGGATGACCTCATTGGTTTATGGTCCAACCATTTGAAGTGGTTTCTAGCGGGTTTTTTCATAGAATCGGAATCATCCAATGATTACATATCCATATGGACCTACTTTTCAATGGTAGGTGCTCATTAGTTGTGAACTGATGAGGCGTAATAATTTGCATTGGTCGAGAGGATGGGAGGTCGGACTCATCACACCGTTTTTGGGGGAATTGTTGTCTACTCCAGGACTCTCTTTATAGATTTAAGTTATGTTCATGGATCCTTATTACATTACCAAGTATAAAAATGCGCTTTCCTTTAGATCTTAAAATCAATGATCAGTATGTATGAGATTTAGATAATCCTTTATATGTATTCGAGGTTCTTCATCGATAGAGAATCATCTATATTTGTTAGAGATTCTTGTTCAATGGTATCCTTCCACACATTATATAGAAATCTCTTGGTTATTATGATAAACATAATGGTTTTAAATCCACTCAGTGGGGAACTTAAAGTTTATTTTCAATCAAATGGACATGAATTATTTCATAGTTGTGATCATACCCGCAGATGGGCTACCTACGTATCCTTTGTATTGGAATAGGAATCAGAACCCACATAGTTTGAGTAAATATGTATAAGGTTTTATTCATGATTGATTCCTCAAAGAAAGATGTCATAATTACTTTTACACTCTAAGCTCACGTGAGTCATACTAGGTGTGAGAAACAAGAGGTATTGGTAAAACCATAGAATCGTTCCATGAAAGATGCAATTATAAGAAATCGGTGGGGCTTATGTATGTATGACCACCCAGATAGATGATGATTAGGATTTACTTCAGGGAAGAAACCCGAGAACAAGGTCCATAAAGGTATATGTGCTTTATAGAGATTCGGATACTCTAACTTGGGGCTTATTCCTAAGGTGGATTCCCAAATTAGGATGGGAATTATGATTGGGTTTTACTTTAGAAAAGAAATCCCAATTCAAAAGTAAATTAATACTGGTTAAGAGAAATTATGACTGGGGATTATTCTTAAAGAAGAGGCCCAGGTTAAAGGAAATTATGAATGGAGCTTACTCCTATGGAGGAGGCCTAGGATAAAGGTTTTGAGAACTGGGGATTATTCTTAAGGAGGAGGCCCAGGTTAAATGTATTATGGTTTGGGCTTACTCCCAAGGAGGATGCCCATATTAAAAGAATTATGGTTGGGGATTACTCTTCAGGAGGATTCCCAAAATTAAGGGAATTTAATGAATGGGGATTACTCCTGAAAAGGAAACCTGGGTTAGGGGACTTGAGACTTAGGACTTATCCCTGAGAATGAGGCCTAAGATAAACTGAATTTATGAGTTAGGACTTATCCCTGAGAAGGAGGCCTAGAATTAAGGGGACTTGGGGATTACTCCTAAAAAGGAGGCCCGGATTTGGAAAATAATGACTGGGGCTTAGTCCTGAAAAGGAGACCCAGGTTAAGGATTCTCTCATCTTAAAGGATGAGGTTGAATGAATGAAATCTCTGACCATAGTGACATGAAGATATGTAAATCACCATGTTTTAAGAGATGTTCCACAGAATGCCTTTCAGATAAGGAATCTTACCATGAAATCATGCCATAAATGGCATTAGAGTGAGTTCTGAAGGCTTAGTCATGAAGAGGGTTTGTGGATAGGCATAAGAGAGGTGAAATTGGCAAGAGGGGCACCCAAAAAGAAAGTGGCTCACAAGTCCGTTGTGGGTGAGCAAGTCCTGGTCGCACAAGTATACTTGTGAGACACATGGGTACTTGCGCGACGGTCAACCCTTAGGGTAATACTTGGTCAAGAATTAGCTCAATCCCTTAGAAATATTCCTAATGGCTTCCAGAAGAGAGACATGCATGTACTGTGGAAGGAGCAAGGCGGCGTGAAAGTGTGGCCATCTCCCATAAGGGCTGGCCACTTAGGCGTGCAAGTGTTGATGAGTTTCAACACTTAGGCCTTACTCCCCCCTCTATAGATCTTCCATTATAGGTACGAAAATACCTTATAAGTGTTCGGAAGCTTTGAGAAGAGACTAGGGCACCGGGAGCTCAAATCTGAGATTCTACAATTTTTTCCTCCTTTTTCAAATGGTGGGCTCACATGGGTATTTATAGGCTGGAGAAGACCCTGGGAAAAATTCAAAGAGGGCGTGCAAGTCACCTGTGTGACCAATTTGCAGCGTGCAGGTATACGTGCGTGACCTTGGTGAAACATTCATGAATCAAGTGTATTTGAACCTTTGTTCATGCCTTTGTTAATTTTTTATATTTCTTCAAAGGATGAATCACTTTGGGATCAAGGTATTTCACTTTTCAATTTGTTTAGACTCTGTGATGGAAATGAGCATCAACAAAAGTCCCCCCTTAGATTTTGGTTAGAAATAAATGAAGATATAACTCTAAGGAAAGAAGAAAACCAAGGAAACCTCAGTGCACAAGTGTTGAGTGAGTAGATGGAGTCATGTAAGTGCAAGTCGCGTATGCCTTAGCACAGCTGGTTTCACGTGATGGCTTTAGGCGCACAGTTTTGAGGCTTGTCCTATATATAAGCGGCCATTTCTCACGCAAAGCACCGAATTTCATAATTTTGAGCTCTCGCCGCGCAACTTCCCTTCGCCACACAAGTTTCTCTGTTTTCCGCTATTTCTTCATTGTCGCGCTACTATCATGGTATTTGGACATGTGATGTGATACTTGCGCACCAAAAAATTGTGTGGCACATCCATAATTGTGTGATTCATCCATACATGTGTGACACCATTAGACTTGCGCGCCTTAATGCCTTTTCCATTTTCTAAAATTTCATCAAAAAAATTATAAAAAATCAACCCAGTTAAGAGTTAATTTTTTCAACTTTTGTGCAGATTCAATGGCTCCCATGAGTTCCCATGTCTTTTATGATCAGTTTAAAGTCATGCATGTTGAACATAAAAAAGATAATGTTTAAGGTTGAAATATCGTTGACCGTATGGATTAAAATTGACTCAATTCCTTGATCATTTATCTGAAAACATATTAACATGTTCAAGAATTAGGGAAAATCTATAAACTATGACTTAAGAAATTTTGAATTTGAGGGATGAAATGAAAGATGGATAAAAGTCATTAGAAGAAGTAGTTCCCAAGAATAATGTTACTACTATTTAACAAACCCTTTAGTGGGTTGAATTATGCAGGGCCACCTAAGGGCATTGGCTGCATAGTCTAATAATTGCATCTTTTGGCTGACAAGTCTGTTATGTAGACTTCTTATGCAAGGCCGCCTAGAGGCACATGCTGCATAGTGAGGCAAAATAACTAGAAATTTACCTTTCTACTACTAAAAAAACCAGTGGATGTTTATGGGGATTCAAATTTTTCAAAGCATAGAGTTTGTTGTATGAAGAGAGTTACTTGAATATAAAAAATATATTTCCAAACATGATTATCTAAGAACTGGATGAATGTCACTGCTACGAAGGTCTTACAAAAATGTAGGGAAAAGAAATATAAACCATAGACTTGGATACTTTTAGATCAAGAAAAAAATTATGGGACAAATATGTTAAGGATGGCCACTTTTTTGTGGATCCCTATATATTGACATTATGAAAACTAAAAAAAAGAGATTTCCTTCCCAAGAATGAATTTACCAATATTTGAAAAACCCGTTAGGGGGTTGAATTATGCAGGGCCGCCTAAGGGAATTAGCTGCATAGTCAAATAAAAACATCTTTTGGCCTACACGCCTGTTATGTAGACTGTTTATGCAAGGCCACCTAATGAAACGTGATGCTTGGTCAGGAAAATTATCTTCAGAAATTGGACATTTTGTGAGAAGAAGTCAAGAAAAGTGTTATGGAGATTTGGAATTATTCAAGGTTAGGATCATGAAACATGAAAATTGGCATTTGTTCAATGCATGTAGAGATTCACAGACCAATATAACCATAATCATGTTGTGACTGGGTTCGGAATTGAAATGTTGGACTTCACTACGTATCCCATAAAGATAGGAATCAATCCATATGTAGTTCTTGAAATGCATTTTAACGTCATGTGGGATGATAGTATAGGAAATCTTTATTTAGGTTCATAGTGCTCGGACCATAATAATGAATACACTGTGTGTGTTTTCATAGGGACTTTTTAGCCAGGGTACTGAAAGTGGAATTTGGGGTTAGGCCCAAAAACTTGGGGCTGGATTCAAGGGATGCTCGAATGTTCCTACATATCCCATAAGGATGGGAATCAAGCCGCACGTAGTTCTTGAAATACCCTATGTACAGAATTGATTAGTACATATGAAGGGTGAAAAGGTGACTTTAGTGCAATTATGGTTTGAACCAAGATAAAAGGTTCAGGTATTTCCATGTATGCACGTAGTCATTGAAATATAACATGATCAAAGATCAATGTAAATAATTATTCTCTCTCAATTGAGAGTGCAAAAAAAATGTTGTAGTTTATTTTCTTACAGGACAAAAGTGTTGTACAATTTAACGTCATGTAGAAAGGACAAAGGAGAACCAATGTGAAGGGATTGGTTTTGGGATTGAACCTCAGGAGGTTGCCTATGTACCCACCCTAGAAGGAAAGGATCAAAGTCTACATAGTTCAATTAAAGAATGAATTAATGATAAAGTTGTTCTTGGGGACAACGACATAAAAAATGGTGTTGGGACTTACGTATGGTTAGCGGCCCAGAGAGGGTGTTATGGTTGAAGTTTTCTCTAAGCTCACGTGAGTCATACTCAGTGTGAGAAACAAGAGGTAGCAACAACCCTACTGATGCACAGTTTAATGTCATGTATGACATATGATGAGACTATGCAGTTTAAAGTCTTGTTTTGAGGACTATTGGTGCTGCACAGTTTATTGTCATGAAGCAGGGACAAAATATTGTTTAACATCATGTAGGTTGTATTAAAGTACTTCTATATAGTTTAGTGTCATGTAGTTAGGATAATGGGGACAATATAGTTTAACGTCATGTTGGACGAAAGGGGGACTGTGCAATTTAATGCCATGCATTAAGGAGAATAGAGACACAGTTTAATGTCTTGTTGGACGTATTATAGACTTTTTAACAGTTTAAAGTCATATTGGATGATGGTGAGAATAGTTTAAGGTCATATGCATGGACCATAGATTATGCAGTTTCATGTCTTGCTGGAAGTAAGAGACTTCTGTATAGTTTAGCGTCATTTAGTTAGGATGAAATAGTTTAATGTCATGTTGGAAGAAGGTGAAAATAGTTTAAGGTCATATGCATAGACCCTTGATGCTACAGTTTAACGTCTTAATGGATGAGAAAAATGCTAATAGTATAAGGTCGTACGCTTGGACCCTTGGTGCTATAGTTTAACATCTTACTAGATGAGAAAAATTCTAATAGTTTATGGTCGTATGCATGGAACCTTGGTGCTTCATTTTAACGTCTTACTAGATGAGAAAAATTCTATTAGTTTAAGGTCGTATGCATGGACCCTTGATGCTGCAGTTTAACTTATTACTAGAGGAGAAAAATGCTAATAGTTTAAAGTTGTCTGCATGGGGCACTAGTGTATTTTTAGTTTATACAAAATACTTATTTAGAATTATAGCATTGGCTGGAGTAGTGATGAGTTCTCCATCCATTGAGATTAAAGAATGTGCTCCATTGGAGTAGACCTTATGTATTGAATAAGGTCCTTCCTCTAAATCCCATATTTGATACAGGGAACTCAGACTCATCAAGATCGAAGATGTGACCGGAACAAGGATCTATTAAATGAATCACATTAATAGAACCTAATATCAACTCTTCATCTGATGAAGACGCTACCAGATTAGCCAATTTAGGCTTTACTGTTTGGTGGGATGGTGCTCGTGGCTTCAAAGTAAATGGAACGAAATTTTCCAGAGTCAAAGAAAACTTAGGCTTTGACATGATTTCATATTCTTATGAGTGTTCCTCTTTCTTGGAATAATGCTGCCTCTTTGAGGATTTTCCCCCTAATAAAGAGGGTTTCGTTGTGGCATTCATGGCAGAAGACACAATTGGTTGCTTCAATTGCGTTCACAAAATAGCATGAGTTCAGTTGATCATTTTTCTGACCATCCAATCATCATATTTTTTCACATTTTTGTTCTTGACTTCTATTTACTCGCCTTCATCCTCTGGATCTGTAGTAGTGACACATGCTACTTGAGCTAAAGAACCTTCAGTTTGACTTGTCCCAAGTCGACGATTTTTTGCAAGAGGTCCATGAAGAAAAAACACTCCTGATTGGGAGGCCCCAACATTTGATGAAATGGGAAATAATTGGGACGGTCTTCATCTCCTTCCTTATTCGTCCATTTGGGCCTTGGCAATTGAACAAAATTATTTTCCAGAGCTGAAATGAAGTAACTAGGAACTTGTTCATTTTGGAAAGAGTAGACTTTACTCTTCAAATACTCAAATTGTTTTCGTCTTTCATCTCTTTGATTATCTTGACGAAATGGCCTTTTTATTGATTCTTATGAGGTGGAGCCCTTTGAGAAGATGAAGGCCTTGAAGTAGAAGCAGGTATAGGTGCTTCTTTAAGCATAACTGTAGCAGTTTCTGCTTTACCCATTCTCCTTCGAGGAGCTGATGGAATTACACGAGGATTGTCCTTAGTCTTTATAAGAAAATCTACAATCTGTTGAGAGATTTATGTAAGGTCTTGAAACCCTCTTGTTTATTTCACAAGGATCAAAGGCGTGCACAATTCATCAAGTAATATTTCCACACAGATTGGCAACAATTCTTCTTGAGGGAGCGCTAAGCTTAGGGAATATGTTAATTCTTTCTAGTGAGCATTGAAATCCGAAACCCTTTCATTCTCCCTTTGTTTACAGTTTGTAAGATCAAAAATTGTTTCCTTTGGAAAAGGTGAGCTGAATTGAATAAGGAATCGTTAGTGAAGATCCTCCCATCTGGTAATTGACTGGGATTTCAAGCTTGTGTACCAGACAACGGCAGACCCCTGTAATGATTGTACAAAACACTTGAGCTTAACTACTTCTTGTTGTTGTGGGGTTCCCATCATAGGATCACAATGAGAAAAAAAATGTGTTAAGTGTTGCTCTAGGTCTCCCGAACCATTAATGATTGGGAATGTGGTACTTGGAAATTTTGATGGGTGAGGAATTACATCACCCCATTCAGGGTAAAATCTCTTTTCTGGTAGAATTTGAGTGCGCTTTCCCTCTAAAGCTTCCAACCAAGCTGTTAATGACTCAATGATAGTAATTAACTTTTGAGAAACATCTAGTTGAGCTTGGACCTGAATAGGTGCAATTACTGAAGCTGGTACAGATGTGGCGACTAGTACTGAAACTGATGGTAGCACCACCAATTATTGTTGCACTTGTCCCGTAGGATTAGACCTGTGAGGGTGTATTGGTAGAGGAGGATATTCTAGATCCATTTCAGTAGCTGCAACAAATTCTCTTGGTTGACTGACTCCAGCACGCTTAGGAGGAAGACTACTTTGATGTAGTTCTCCATTCAACCTCCTCAACTCCTTCATTTCCTCCTCTTGTTGTGAAAATATTTGCTCTAATGAGAGAGATTGGACTTCTCCGGAGGAAGGGTATGTAACCTGATTCTTTTCTTTCCTCTTATTGGACACATTTCGGAGTGGGGGAAGTGGGCTACTTGATGTAGTACCTAAATTCTAGGTAATCCTTTGATTTTGTGTACGCACACCTTCTTCATTTGTGTTTGTGTGTACAACCTCTTGAGCAGGAACCACTTCATCTGATCCCTCTGAGTGAACCTCCTCTGGTGGATCAACAACAATGTAATCGATGACATTAATTGATGCATAAGGAATTTCATCTCTTCTATCGGCATTTCTATGATAATGCCTTTTTCCATGACCCAATGAGCCATTGAATTTTGTTTATTTTATCCATCAAAAACATCTTGACGAACCATAATTTGGAGGGAATTTCCTGATAGTTAGGATCTTCCTTCCACTTTAGGAATTTTCCCTAATCGAGAGAAGACTAACTTTCTCTGAGGAAGAGATTGAGGATTTGTAAAAGTCTCCAATTCTATGGACTGGGTCTGTTCCTGCTATCTCTGCTCGTCTCCTCGAATCCTATTTGTTTATTCTGAGGGTTGGGTTAAAATAGTCCCTAGTCTGGCAAGCTGGGGTGGTTCTTGATAGGATATATCTGATACCTTCTTCAAAGCTCTTCTAATCTTATGGACATTAGTCATGAAATTGGCTGGATGCATCAACCTACATCCACTCTTATCACCCGGCTCAAAAGACCGTTGGATGATTTATGACACATCTGTCACTTGATGATGTGATTTCTTCAAATGAGAGGCATGTTCAATATTCTCGTTTTCATGATGCATGAGTAATTCAACAACGTGTTCTTTGTATTCCTGATTTTGAGAAGAACTAGTTGAGGCCTATACATGAGCGAGCCTTTGATTACAGGCAAAGCCAATTGGCTGTGTCTGGCCATGGGCAATAACATTGCATTAAACCATTTTCAGTGGGCTTTGCAGACTAGATATTACAGTGAAATGTAGCGCTCCATGAACAACCCATCCTTTGATATGAATACCAGATGGGGCATTCGCAATTAACTAGCGAAATCTTCTTAGTGCGCCAAGGCATGAACGCTGAAGGGCTCTCTATTTCTTTTCAGCCTTCGGATATCAAGAAACTGAGAGAGAAGCCAAATCAATTTGTCATTGTAACCCTTCTATTATCTTGACATGATTTTCATATTCATCAAATGATAATATTTTCTTTTTCAACTGAAAATTATTTTTCCATATGTTGAGATGAATATCATGAATTCCATCTTCCATTAACATCTCTGAAATTTCATACTAAGAATCAGGCAAAGGAAAAAACATAACTGGCACTTCACCTTCTGCCAATTGTTTTCTCATATTTAGTATTTCCTCTTTATCATTCGATGAAGACTATTCTACCTGATTAGACCAGATTTGGTGCTTCCTTGTTGTTTCATCGGATTCAATAATATTTTTAGAGAAATCACTAATAAAACTAGAAGATACATGACTTAGGTGTGGTTCGTAGAATGACCTACACCCTGGGCTATCTTCGGATTGAGAAAGTATTTCACCTGCCATTGGTAAAGCATCAGACATGACTGGATTCACATTTTCATGTGCCTCCATATAAGAGGAATTTCTCGTCACTATATTGTCCATTGGATCATTTTCCAGGAAATGTACATTATTACTGTGGAGAGTACTTTTGTAGATAAATTCACCATCATGGGTAGGACCACCATGGTGGGTTACATCAAAAGATGAAACATTTTTCTCCTTGGTCTTCTGGCCACACAGAGGGTTTTTGTGGCTCTCATCTGAAGATGAAACTTTGAGATCGACCGAATTTTCTTGAAGCAAGCCTTCATGAGGAAGTGTCTGAGGTAGACCTTTGGAATTAATGTCCCGACTATAGGAAAATGAGAGAGTAGAATCCTGAGTTGAAAAAGATAATTTTCTGAGTGCCTCCTGAACTCCAGCATCGAGTAAGGCCTTATTATAGATCAGACCTTGGTTTCTTGACTGATCAAGGAGGTTCTTCTTCTTAGATGCCTTCTTACTCACTTTAGGAACCACTTGTTGATGAAATTGGTCATTTTGGGTAGGTGTATGTTCCTGCTCAGTAGAAATGATCAGGTTAGGCTGATTATCTCCGCTCAAATCAGGTGTAAGTGCCAGACTTGGTTGTTTGTATGATATGGGGGATTATTCCCCACAACTCTCTTGGACTGGAACAGATGTGTGTGTATGTTCTAGAGTGAACTGTTGATGTGTCACTCCACTAGTAGGGATAGATTTTCATTTCTTCCCCTGTGATGCTTCTGAAGTTGTTATAATATCCTGGTAGGCATCCAGAATATGAGCAGGGATATTCTTATTCTCTTTCACCATTGAAAGAATATGCTTGGTGAGTTCAGCTACTGGAACGAGGATATACATCCATTCCATGCTTGGAGTAGGAGTGTGTTCCTACTCCTTTCCTCCTTTTCCTGTCAGTGAATTCTAACAGTACTCATGTGTGGGGGCAGAGAGTTGAGTCTACCTCCTGTTTTTCGTTGGAGCTTTCCAACTAACATCTCCGGGTGCTACCAAACGAAACTATTGGTAGGATTGATCAATACTAGCAGGTGTATGTGCCTTCTGATTTTAATCTACCGAATGCGGTTGACGAACTTCCTTCAATACTAACAGACGAGGCTGCTAGCAGGACTGATGAGTGTAAGCATGTGTATGTGCATGTTTACCAGTTGTCAACACATTGGGCTGGCGGTCTCCATCATATGTAGTCAGATGAGCCTGCTGACTGGCTGATGATTTATAAACAGATGTTTGTTCTTGTCTATAGTACTCCGCTAGAATTTCTTGGCAGGATTGGTGTGCTGATTCCAGACGAGTCTGATGGACAGTGGAATTAGAACGGACGAGTGTGTGTTCCCGCTCGTTGCTTACCACCAAATTAGGTAGGTTGTCTTCTTCGGAAATGGAAGAGATGAGAAGCTTATCACTATTAACTCTTCGTCACCTCCGGTGGTTCTTCTTTCCTACTCAGGTTTGAGGAACCTGAGCTGAGCGCCTTGAGACGACACCCTCATCATGTTGAGGGTGCACTACCACATGAGTCTGGCGGCGATTTTTGATGGGAGCCCTCGGGAAGGACTTCTGTCTCTTTGAGTTAAGGCCCTGAGGGACCTGCTCATTCACCTCCCCCAAATACAGGATGGAATGGTGATTGCATTCTAGGCATAATGACACGAAACGGATGGAGACGGTAGTTAGCACCGCCTTCTTCTTGATCGCTGGTCGTTGTTGTCCTGGTGACCAGGGTTTGTTATTCACATAGAGGGCTTTTCTAGAAGCCTCCAGTGTTGGAATGGTACCATGTTGATGGTACTTATTAACCAGTGCATTGGATAGCCAGCGTTAAATATGCTGAGTAGGTGATGTCATCCTTAGAGCGAACTACGATCCAGTAGAAGTAGCAGAAGATGCATTTACAGCAGAGGTTTTCATAGCAGAGGCATTCACATACGTAAACTCTAGAAAATCCATTCTTCTAATGCAGAAGATCTTGGAAAAGAGTGCATGTTTGATATAATAAACATAATCAAGATAATTTTGGCTTCTACATATTTTAGATGAGCACATCTATTTTTTATTTCTTTGTTGGCCCTCTCATTGAGTTTTAAATAGGGGCATAACAAATAAGAAAAACATCATTTTAACTTGGTTAAGGATTCACGTCGGGTTCACTCTTTTTTGTTTTCTCTGGAAAATGGGGTGAACTCATTGGTTTAAGGTTCAAACATTCCAAGAAATTTTAATAGGGTTGTTCATAGAACCAAAAACATCCAATGATTCCATATCCATTTGGACCTACTTTCCAAAGGTAGGTGCTCATTAGTTGTGAAATGATGGGGCATAAGAATTTGCATTGGTCGAGAAGATGGGAGGTCGGACTCATCACACCTTTTTTGGGGGAATTTTTGTCTACTCTGGGACTCTCTTTATAGATTTATGTTATGTTCGTGAATCCTTATTACATTACCAAGTATGAAAATGATATTTCCTTTAGATATTCCAATCAATGATTAGAATGTATGAGATTTAGATAATCCTTTATATGTATTCGAGGTTCTTCATCGATAGAGAATCATCTGTATTTATTAGATATTCTTGGTCAATGCTATCCTTCTACACATTATATAGAGATGACATGGTTATTTTGATAACCATACTGGTTTTAAAGCCACATAGTGGGGCACATCAAGTTTACTTTCATTCAGAATGACATGAATTATTTCATAGCTGGGATTGTACCCACAGATGGGCTACCTGCGTATCCTTTGTTTTTGAAAAGGAATCAGAGCACACGTAGTTTGAGTAAAGAACTATAATGTTTTATGCATAATTTATCGATCAAAGAATGGTTTCATAATTACTTTTACACTCTAAGCTCACGTGAGTCATATTCGGTGTGAGAAACAAGAGGTATTGGTAAAATCAAACAACTGTTCCATGAATGATGCAATTATAAGAAATGAGTGGGGCTTATGTATGCATGACTGCCCAGATAGATGAAGATTTGGATTTACTTTAGGGAAGAAACCTGAGAACAAGGTCCACAAAGGTATATGTTCTTTTTGTAGATTTGGATACTCTAATTGGGGCTTATTCCTAAAGAGGGTTCCCAAATTATGCGGGGAAATATGATTGGGTTTTACTCCTAAGAAGGAATCCCAATTCAGAAGTAAATTAAGACTGGTTAAGAGAAATTTTGACTAGGACTTATTCTTAACAAAGAGGCCCAGGTTAAAGGACATTATGACTGGGGATTACTCTTAAGGAGGAGGCCCAGGTTAAAGGTTTTGAGAACTGGGGATTATTCCTATGGAGGAGGCCCAGGGTAAAGGTATTATGGTTGGGGCTTACTCCTAAGGAGGATGCCCATATTAAAAGAATTATGGTTGGGGCTTACTCCTGAGGAGTATGCCCAAAATTAAGGGAATTTAAATACTGGGTCTTACTCCTGAAATGGAGGCCCATGTTAGGGGACTTGAGAATAAGGACTTATCCCTAAGAAGGAGGCCTATGTTAAATGGATTATATGAGTTAGGACTTATCCCTGAGAATGAGGCCTTTAATTAAGGGGACTTGGGACTTACTCCTGATAAAGAGGCCTAGATTTGGAATATTATGACTGGGGATTAGTCTTGAAAAGGAGGACCATGTTAAGGATTCTCTCATCTTAAAGGATGAGGTTGAATGAATGAAATCTCTGAACTTAGTGACATGAAGATATGTAAATCACTAGGTTTTAAGAGATGTTCCACATAATTCCTTTCAGATAAAGAAGCCAACAAATAAATATTTCCATGAATGGATTTGGAGAGAGTTCTGAAGGCTTAATCTTAAAAAGGGTAGGCAGATAGGCATAAGAGAGGTGAAATAGGTAGGAGGGGCACCCAAAAAAAAGGTGGCATGCAAGTCCTGCGTGGGCGTGCATGTACCGGTCGCACAATTATACTTGCACGACACATGGTAACTTGCGCGACGGTCAACCCTTATGGTAATACATGGGTGAGATTTGGCTCAATCCCTTAAAACTATTCCTAATGGTTTCTAGAAGAGGTACTCACATGTTTTGTTGAAGGAGCAAGGCAGTGCACAAGTGTGGCCATCTCCCTTAAGGGCTGGCCACTAAGGCACACAAGTGTTGATGAGTTTCAACATATAGGCCTTACTCCTCCCTCTTTAGATCTTCCGTTCTAGGTAAGAAAATACCTTAGAGGTGTTCGGATGCTTTGAGAAGAGACTAGGGCACCAGGAGCTCAAATCTGAGTTTCTGGAATTTTTTATTCCTTTTTCAAATGGGGGCCCACAGGGGTATTTATAGGCTGGAGAAGACCTTAGGCGAAACTCAAAGAGGGGGCGCAAGTCACATGCATGACCAATTGGCGGCGCGTAAGTATACTTGCACGACCTTGGTGAAACTTGCATGACTCATGTGTATTTGAACCTTTGTTAATGACTTTTTCAATTATTGATGTTTCTTCAAAGGACGAATAACTTTGGGTTCAAGGTATTTCCCTTTTCAGTTCGTTTAGACTCTGTGATGGAAAGGAGCATCAACACACAACCTCCTACATTCCTATAAAAAAAATTATTATAGAGGCATGTATCTATAATCCCAAACACATTTCTTAGGTCTCATAAAACATCATCAATACATTATAACGAGTTAGTTTCAAATAAATACATAATAATTCATCCTTCATACCCCTATAGTCGATAAAAAATGAGGATCAATCACTACACTTTACCATCCCTCAACGGGGTCATGGATCGCTTGTGGAAAAACACTTCCTTAATTCATTGTTTTCTATTATACACCCATTTAAACCATTTATAATTAAATCTTTTGAAATTATTTACAATTATAAATTTATCATTAGTCATCTTTTTATTTATCTACAATAATCAACTTATGAAAATTGTTTTCATGAAAACATCTTATTGAAAAACTTATTTCTATTCATGACTAAAATGATTCATGTCACAGAAAAATCATGACTGCCTAGAATGATGCGTGTATACTCAAATTCCATTCCATACCTTGACACAAGTAATATCACAGAATAAAATTATTTCACACAATATTTTCATCGCCCAAGGTGAAATAACATGCAACTATAACATAAATTAACATTAATAATAATCCCACCTTATTTACAAGTATTTCCCTTCGAAAATGGGTTAGAAACTCCCATGACAAAGATCTGAATTATGGCTAGACTCATATAATCCTAATGTAAAACATTTTCAAATATTAATATAAATACAAATAAAATAAAAATTTCCTATGGTACTAATTTGTGATTTCTTAACTAGGGTGCCACATACCGGTTCCCCAAGCCAGTTTGCTACATGACCTCAGGTTAGCCTCTCTGTGTACTAGAGGTTTCTGACGAACAGTTAGGGTATAATATATAATATTTGGAGAGTATACTCTCTTTATCAAAGAATAAAAAAAATAAAAAAAATAGAAAATATCCAAATGATAATTTATAGAATCCACAAAAATAACATAATCTATTATATTCCAACCTTAAATGATAAATCTATCACAGAAAAATATGACCATAAACCAAAGATGTGGATATTTCATGCCAAATATGTTCCAAGTTTCAAATGAAAACTGATAATAATTACACAATTACAACTCTTAAGAGGGACCCAACATCATTTCTGGTACTATTATCCATACTCCATCTTGACTACCAGCTCATACATCTAACATATGGCTCAATACCTTATCACATCCTTCAAACATTAAGTCTATTCGAGTACTAATTTGGAAACCTGATTTGGTTTTGAGTACAACCAAGTACACCACCACCAACGATATATAGTTAATTATCCAATATATAATAGTGTATGGATATGTATAATGAATAATTTAAAAATTATAAATTAAACATTTTTATAAAATTAGATTATTCATTAATTAACCACATAGGTCCACAGGTCCACAGTGACACCCACTCCAGTAATACCTACTTTGGCTCGTGCTAGAGTCTAAAACATCCACCAAATGTATATCACATTTCAGTTTATCATCCTCTTTATTAATAATTTAATATCCAATTTCACATTCAGACAATGAGGGCATAGAGTAGCAGTATGGAACCCCTTGGGTATTTGGAGCAGTAGTCCCCATCCCACAACCTAGTGATCACATGAAACAAATATATATATTGGGGGCCTAGAGTATATGTATATCACCCCATTGGTACTTGTAAAAGTTTCCACTATCCCAAAAATCAGTCAAAAATATTAAATTTCATTTTTTCACATTCATAACCCATTTTCAACATTTTATATAATCTATTGTTCAACTAATTTCATTATTTCATTTATCAACAATATTAAAAATTCCATTTATCAAACCTAAAAAATTCATAATTCATCATTTCAATTAAATTGGTACATCCCAAGGGTTACCATATAACATAGTTTCAAAAACATCAATGGGACAAATAGGATCCGTGAATTGTTTATCAATCTTATGGGAATCAATTAATTAAATCAATTTAAAATTATATTCAAAATGTGTAAATTTCAATTTCACAACTCATACTCCCAAATATAATCTTGACGGTTGGATTAATATTTAGAAAACCTATGTTAAGATAGTTTGTGGAATCTCTTAAAATTATAACACTCAATTTGATGTGGAACGATCAAATCACAATGGCATAAATGATCTTGGATCAATACATAAGAACACGATCCAATGAAAAACATTCATAAAAACCTAGATCTGAAACATATCATATGAAGGAAAAATAAACCCTATCCATTAATAAAAATATATGGAGGAGAGAAGAAACCAAATGAGGAAGAAAACACTTAGCAATGAGGAGCTGATCATTCAACTAGATCTTGGATTTTCCAAGAAATAGGTTTTAGGTTATTGTGAATGCTCATAGAGGCCATAAGAATCGATGGAATTCATATTAGGAATATTAATGGTGATTAGGTATATAAAACCAGACATCATAAAATATTTTTTAAATTTTTGATGTATTAAACAACAACGTTCATGGTATCCAAGATGGGATAAACGGTTAAAAAAATGTACACCTTAAATATGAACCCCTATTGTCAAGGGGTGAACTGTTTCACCTAGAGTTTCACAATTTTTTAAACTTTGCACAAACCATCCCTGACCCCACTATCCATGGGTGTTGGGGTGCACAGTTTCCTGTGGGTGGGCACAAATTTCTTCAAACCATGATCCAAATGTGCACCACACAAAGACCCTTCAAAAACTCCAAAACTCACCTAAATTCACCCAATATACACCTCAATGAATGTATGACAAAAAAAGGTAAAATAGTATTTGAAAACGAGAATGTGTAATATTTAAAAATGTTAGGATATTACACCAATCATCAAATGAAAACTGTAATAAATATGTCAACAATTAATGACATTATAATGAATATTTTTAATAATTATATTATCCTTTTTACCCATTATTAAATAGATGAAACCAACACCCAATATTCATATTTTATTAACATCCACATATATATGTATATATATCATCATTATTAAAATATATTATAATCATTGAAAACTATTCTAGATATATATTGCCATAATAGAAAGTGTTCTCATCTTTATTTCTAAGTGTGTTGAAAAACCTACTTAAAAAGTAGTAAATTAGGTCACATCGTTTCATATTTATTTAATAATTGAAAAAATCAAATAAAATTTTACTTATAAAGAAAACAACAGAAACACTGTTTTGGTGAGAAGAAAAATAATAGCAAGGCCGATTATATATTTTTTCAAATATTCATAATGTATAGTATATTCTATATATATTAAATGCACATGAAAACTCAAAAAACGGTCCAAGAAAGAGTAAATATAGGATAATATTTTAATATCATAAAAAAACATAGAAGTATCTGAAGGTGTTCCTTCGTTAAACATTGGTTTTTTTAAATAATTAATTTTCATTTAAAACCACTTCTATAAAACAAAATCTAGACATAATTATACCTAATTGTCAATAAAAATGAATAATATTTAAAAAGTTATGCATATCTCATGTGTTATGTGATAAATAATTCTAGCTGGATAAGTGAAAAATGACCCACAGAGTATGCATCTCTTGTAACCTCCAATATACCCAATTGAACAAGATCATTTTGATCAAAAATATCATGTATCATTACTCTTACCTTACCCAACTACATAGGAAAGTTATTGATAGATTCACCCTAAACACAAATTACTCACTAAACAACAATATATATATGGGGATCCCCATCATACAAGTCACCATATAAAATTAGGTCTAAAAAAGTTGGTGGAGGAGTTTAGTAGGTAGGTTTTACATGATATTACTATTTAGTCATTCATTAGAACATATCATGGAGAACTGATTTAATTTGATTTCAGATCGACATCCATTGATTTTTAACTTATATTTTAATGAATGTTTTATCTTGAACCTCTATTTCAAATGTTCATAGAAAAAACATACCTAATACTGACACCCATATCTTATCCACTGGCACAGCTAGAGTGTTTTTTATTTCTTAAATCAGTAGCATGAATTCCCATAAATCCCTCAAGGATAAAAGTCCAATGAATTTATTTATCTTAAGGGTCGTCATGAAATTATATAAAAAAATGATGTATAATTTCAATTAATTTAAAAATAATTATAACATTCATGAAATGTAAATATAAATTTCTTACAATTCATTATATTAATTCTATATATTAATCTTTAATTTTTCCCCACTTAAAACCTTTTACATTATTAATGGTGAGGATTTTAGGGATGGAGTTCTGAACATAAACTTATATAAGATTCCACTAGTTTTTTCTCTTAATGATCATTCTTTTATGTAATAATTTTCTCCTCTAATAAATAATACCTTATATGTGATAAAGTATATCGGTATTAGTTCTAAAATTGGATCACTTGGTTGGATATCCTTAAGGCATGTTATTTAAAAGTAACTAAATAAGTATTTTGTTAATATATTTTTATACATTATAAAATAATTAGCATACCATGAATTCTTCATCATATTAGTTGGAGACAAGTTTTTTCTATGCCTCTACATCTAAAAACTCATACTTGAGGATGGAATTTTCATTTTGTAACTTCCCAAAAACATAATATATTTTCAGTTATGTTTTAAAATAACTTTATCAATCTTCCTCTAAATATACACAGATTTTCATAGTTTCATACATTTCATGAATGTTGGTTGTAACAATTAATTTAATTCATTAAATATAAATCATATAAAATATTTAAAATTTGAAAATTGAGAAAAAAATAAATGATATAGATTTCTATTACGGAATTATATATGTTTCCTTTCTTCATTTTTTGGTTGAAATCCAATCAAAAAATAATAATTTAATCTTGAAATAGATTTACATGGAGATATAACATCTAAAAATTGTTTCATTTATTATATCATAGTTATTATTATCATTAACATTGATATATGTACTCTTCCTTCGATTATCAAGTTAATTGTTTAGTATACACACATTCTCACATGTACTAATTCTATGGATCATGTTCTCCGGATAAGAAGAAGAAAACATCACTTTTTGAGGCTCACCAATAGCCCTTCAAATAATTTTAAAAATTAAAATTTAACTTCCAATGAACATTTTTATTAATTAAGATGTAATAATATGAGAAAATAAACACACACACCTTTAGAAAATGTCCTCTAACTTTGTATTTTTCATTTAAATATATTAATGTAAGGGTATTTTTTGTACCTCCATGGAATTTGAAATGTATATTTATAAAAATACTTAATAAAAGATATCCAATTAAAACAAAACTGTCAATTAATTTTTTGGTTTCATAAAAATATAAAGATATCATCATTCTTAAACAAAAAATATTTAACATTTACTAATAAATATAAATATTATTTTAAAACTGAAAAACTTCTCAATATTTATAAATTTAAATATCACATTTAAACAATATTTATTTTTAAATGTGTAAATTTAACAAAAACATAATGATAGAATGTTATTGAATAAAACAAATCATTTACAATTATTGAAGAATAAAAATTTTAAAACAATAATAATAGTAATTTTCATTGTGAATAGATTCAAACATCCAAATTGAAAGGAAAATAGAGTTTCTACATGCGTAAATTGGAAAACATATTACATACATAATTAGTGTAGAAAAATAGTGTTTTCTCATATTCTTTAAATATGATCTTTTCATATAGAATAATCTATTTCAACATTGTAGTAATTTTTATCATTACAAAATTATGAAATAGATTATAAAATCTCACAAAAATCCATAATATCATTATCGTCCTTATCAACCATTTAAATTTCACTCCCTCGAAAAATAATAGACCACTGACCATTCAATGGGTCAATAAAATAATATTATTTCATCGCATTTGTATCTAGGAAAATTTATTCCTCATTGAAACATATACTTCGAATTAAATGAGTCTAAAGCTATAATAGATCATGATTCACAATAATGTTACAATCAACCCTATTATACATAAAAACTATTACTCCAAATTTATTATTGTAAATTTTCCAAATCTCCACAACAACTAAAATTTTTGTCATTGATAAAGAAATTGTTTTTATCATCTTCATTAAAAATTGAAATGATTTAGTGACAAATATTTACCCTCTATTTTGAACAGTATACGTATCATCATTATTTTTTAATATCTTTATACATTAATTTCAAAAAATCGATGTAATCATAACAAGAGATAGTAATAAAACTAACCATTTTATTATTTCTAATGATGATAAAGAACTAATAAATATATCATTAATCCAAGGAAGAAAAATATATTTTTCTAAATCATCAACCAAATTTTATGTCTCTTCAGATATCATAAGTAAAATCATAATAAAATTATTTTTTATATTATTAAACCTCATTTTTTTCCAAAATTTATATATATAACTACATCACTTTGTCATATGAAATTACCATTATCATTAATCCATGAATCCCACTACCATCAATAATAATAATAACATGTCATGATATAGGTATAACAATGTGATTTACAATATAAAGATAATTATCATAGAACTCAATCACCTCTTCTAATTTTTTGAACAATATAGACCTCTATTAAATGTGTATTTTATCAAATACCCTTAAAAGATTCATATATATTCAAATAGATTCATCAAAAATAAATAAATTGTGATATATGTTCTTTTCCCATAAAATTATTTAATCACTTGATGAATCATCATATCAAAATATGGAAAAAAATATATTTCATTTTGAAAATGTTTGATGGAATGTTTATTCTACAACACATCTTACAACTATGGATAAATAAAATTTCATAAAATGGATTTCAAAATGTAATATAACCTAATTATATAATTTCAAATATATATTATGAAAATACCACATAGTATGACCGGTATATATAATATCATCAATACATGACTATCATGATATTTCATACCATTTATTTTCAAATTCTTAAATGACACAAAATTCATCACTTCTGAGGAAAAAAACAAGATACTTTAATATAATGCAGAAATTGGAAAAATAATAATCTTCCCAATCATTCGTAATGTATGAAAATTTTGAGGTAAATATTTTTTGTTTCCTTTGATAGTGGGATATAACTCCAAAAATATTCTGATGGATCTTAAGTTCATCTATTCATTCAATCCATATTTTATAATTCCTTTTATGTCTAAAAAGACCCAATAAAATTATCACATATACATATTTCAGTTTTCATAATAGTAATGTTATATTTTATCTCCAAAAATATCAAAAAATATTGATGGAATATGATATAATGATTCTTTAATGTATTTCATTGATGAACAGAAATTATATTCTTTCCAAATATGAAATCAATATTTTTTTAATTTTCATAATATTAATAATATGAGTATATTTTTTGAGAGATTATTATATTTTAAACCATTATATTCATGTATCAATATTCAATAAATATTAATCATTAATAAAAAACTTCATTACCTCATGTAAACTTTCATTCTTCAATTCTACAATTGATAACGTGAATTCTCTTATTGTCTAATTGGATTTGATTTTTGTCCATTAACTCTATATCCTAATATGTTTTAATATGAAAGAAATTTGTTTAGAGTGAAAATTAAAAACTCATGGAAAATAAATATATTCTTTTTATATGAAATAAAACAATTACACCAATCTCTTGTGGAAATTTAAAATCAATAATCAATAGTGAAAGATACCAATAAATTTTGGTTCCTAGAATTTTTGGGCAAGAAATATTTGTTTTCATCGAAATACATTTATTCATTATATATCTCCATGGGGAAAATTCATAAACTAAGAATATAATAAGTTGTAAACTATGTTTTATAATAAGGCACTGATATTGATACATTCAATCTCTATACAGCACCATTATTAGATTTCAATATTTTATAACAGAATTAGTGAATTTTTATCAAATATCTTCTACTATGGTAAATAATTAGGGTGATGTATGTTTCCATCAAATATTATTTCATTTTTTATATCATATTGACATGTTTTAATTATTTAAATCTATAAATAGATTCTTTACATAAGGAATATATCAAGGATAAAAAATTTATTTTGGAAGAGGATTGGTGTATGTACTACATAATGAATCAGGGGTGAATTTTCTATCAATATTATATAATGAGGTCAAATTATTATAAAATTTTGATAAGCATTTATATTTATTCTTATAAAATACATAGTAATTAGGGAATTTTGTGTATTTTTATATTGAGATCTCATTGGGAATAATATAATAATTGAAAAATAATTTTTATCTGGATGATTATTTCCCTTTAATGTAACTCTCTTGAAAGTTCATTAAATTCAGTAATACCATTATCACTCCCCATATTTCTTTATTTCTTGTTATATAATCTTAGAATTACTAATAACACATTATATTTCACTCAACATTAGAGTGTTAATTTATCATAATCACCATAAAACCGTTCCACAATTATTTTCTTCAATGTTTTCAAGACGTAATGAATTTATTATTCAATATTATCCTCTAACCCATGATAAATATATTCATCAACACTAGACGTCAACTTCTCTATTATTTCCTCAATCCAGATATAATTTATTTATTATTTATTAAAATTGTAAAAAATTATATAGTTGATGATTTTTCTGGAATTTAACATTTTCATATTCAAACAATTCAAATATGGAAGAAATTATATTTTTGTTCCAAAATTCATCAAGAAATATTAATATACATATTCATATTCATTATTGGAACTTCAAATATTTTTTCAATTATGATCCATTGATTACATAAGATCAAAATATAAGAGTATAATTTATTAAAAAATATATTCATTTAAAAACAAGTATTATAAAAAAAGATTGAAATGCAAAAATATATTACCAAACAATCAATTAAACATTTATTTACTCAAAAAAATAGTTCTACAAAATAATATTAAATATTTAGATACACAGACTATATATGAGTTTGTAAAATTCTAAGAATAGATAAAAATGATCCTTGTTATTAATATGATCTAGAAATCTCTAATATCAAAACATCTAACTATATATTAAAATATATTTTACATATTATCTAAATATTATATATAAATATTATTTACCAATCCCTAATATCAAACCATCAAAATCAATTTAAAAATAACTATCAATTATTATTTAGTTTTCAATAAGTATAACTTTAAAAAACTAAAAAATATAAGAATTTATAATAATAAGAATTTATAAATACAAACAATTCAATTGATAAAGAAAATATATCTCACTAAAAAGTAATTTATAATCACAAAGAAATCTATAATTTGAAACTAATTTTAAACGCATAAATTTATAATTGAAAGGCTTGAACATATAAATGAATGAATGACTGAATTAAACATAAAAGCAACAAACAAAAAATATGTACTAAAAAAATTATTCTACAAATATAAAGCTTTATGTTGGAAATACATGGAAAGGTGTTATAAATAATAATTGGTGAACTTAATATTACAAGAAATGAAAAAAAGGATCAAAATTTAGATGAAATTCAACTATGATGAAACAAAAACAAGATATTCAAAACAGATTAGTTTTGAAAAATAAAGTAAAGTATGATGTAGAAGTATGCAGTGTAGAATAAAAATAATGAAATCAATGTAAACAAAACATATTAAATGAGGAAGATTGACTCTAATAATGTGGGGATGATATTTATGTACCTAAACTATTTGGGTTTCAAAAAATTATTTACAAATCAAGGACAAGAAACCCATGACCATATGTTTTGAAATGATTTTAACATCTGTTTTTTTTAAAATAAATAATTACCATTTAAAAAAATTTGTTACTGGATTTTATAAAAACCAACTTTAAGTGTTAAAAACTGTTTTATCATCGTTTTTACTAAAAACTCAACATAAAAAGTTAATTAAATTATTCTTCTTCTTCATTTTTACAAAACTACAACACTAAATATATATTAGGAAAAGGTTTAATGTTAATTTTGAATAAAATGATTATAATAGTCCCTGTTAGATTTTTGATATCTGTTTTGGAAAAATTAATGATGAGATTTTAAAGCCTATAGAAATGTTTCATCTGATTGTTGATTTTTGAGAACATTTTAAGGGAATATATAAGAAGATGTATATTTAAATAAATAATTAAAAAATGAACATAAGGGGGTGATATTGTTTTTTTGAATATTACCATTAAAATATATTTTTTATTGAATAAAATTTTACAATTATAATAAATAATATAATTATTCTTTTTGTGGGTAAATTTTCATATATCAATAAATTGATATTAAATTGTTTGTGAATATTTTGTGCAATTAAAATTTTTTAGTTGTTTTTTTAAATTTTAATCATTGAAAAATTATTATAAATTTTTTTTAATTTTTTTATTTCATAATTCCATTTATCATTCTTATATATTTCTCAATAAATGGAAAACAAAATTTGAATTTCAACATCAAAATTTTATAACGATATATTTTTATAAATGTTAATATATATTAAAATTGTACAATGAATAATAAAATAATATATATTTAGAAGTTATAATTTACGATCTCATGTTGATGTATAAATGATATAATATCTATCATTTTATTATCAACTACATAATGTATATATAAACATTTAAATAGTATATTTTAAAAAATATATTTATTTTTTAAACTATAATTTATTTATTTGTTATCTAAAATATATTTTACAATTTAAAAAATAATATATATATATAAATCATTATTGTAATGGTCAAAAGAAAATAAAATGTTACAGTGGTATTTTTTAATCCATAAATATAAAAAATGGTATAAATTTCCAATATAATGATATAAAATCATGTGTGGGATATTTGAATGAATTTATCAAAATATAGTTTTTCAAATACTATATTCAAAACTATTAAAATATATCACAATATTTATTATAACTACCCTTATTTCCCCACATTTTATCTTCACTCTGGAACATTTATGCTCTTTTTACCTCTCAATATTTTTCAAATATATATTTATTAAGAGCCTTATTTATTGAGTATTAATTTCTCAAAGGCAAAGAAGTGATATGTATGGTAAGAGTTTCTTCCTCTCTATCCCAATATATATTATATTATTTTTATATGAATAAATTTTATATTTTAGATTCTTATTTAAATATTTTTCGGTGTCTTATATAATAACATTAAATTTATGATCAGTTCAGGAAAGTCTTAAATTTTCAAACAAAAAACATATTTCATGAGCTATATAATTTCGAAAATACTTCATCCAATATAATGGGAAAATAATTACAAATTATTCTTTTCAAAAATTATATGTAGGTTTCTATTTGTTATATTTTGAATATAAAAATTAATATATGAATATATTTAAATAAATTAGTGTTACTATTTCTACGTCATATTATATAGGTTATCGATACTTCATATTATATTGGAATAATTGAATATATGGTATCAAATTTGATTAACTTGGTAGTTATTATTTTATGATTTTTATATCCTCGGTGTATAAAATATATATGGGTTACTCATTATATATTATAGAGATATATATCCATCACTATGTTGGTGTTCCACCATTTAAAACATTATTAAATATCGATCATTAAATTATTATATTTTGAACCTTTTTATGTAACACCCCGAGATTTTATGAAAAATATTCTTTTAATTTAATTAATGTATTTTGTTGTACGCTACACCAAGATTACCTTACACTATACGCAACACTGTATCAGCTTGCAGTACACGCAACACTATTCTTGGATCGTGTTACACACAATTTTGATAATAGTTATTCTACGCAACATTGAGTATATATATATATATTCAATGTATAAATGAAATATGGTTGGATTATGTTATAAGAAACAACGAAGGATTCTTTTACAACATGCAACCCTGACTTGGCTTGCATTATACGCAATCGTGACCTTCCTCGATAGCGTGTGTTGTACGCAATACCAGGTTTTACTATACAACGATATATTATTATAATATTATTATGAACTAGCCGTTATGAATAGTGTTAACTAAATTTCGAATTTTATAACATTATTATTCATCTTATAGATTTTCTAGAACATGGTATAAGAACAAAATTAATTTTTCGGGTAAAATAAGTATTTTTCAAAAAATACAGTTTTGCCGCCTTTTGATGGTGCACCCACATTAAATCTAGTTTTTGACATTTTTATAAGTTCAATTTGATAAAATAAAATTATTCTTTGGAATCAGGAAATAAAAATTTACTTTGGATAAATTTTTTATATTATTCTGGTAACTTTCATATTTTGATGAATAGTAAAAACACGCAATATTTTAATTAAAAACAACTTTTTTCATCGCAATAATTTATATGGTTAAATTATGATATTTAATGGTTTTAAAGTATAAATATAATATATTTCTACCATTTAATATAATGTATGTCATTAGCATTGATTTTACATTAAATTCGTAGGTTAAATCAATTCAATCTTTTGCAATGTTTTAAAGAAAAACCCATTTTCTTTCGACAACGGGATTAATTTTAATTTAATTTATACAACTAATTTGATTTGAATTTGGAAAAATGGAATCCATATTTGGAATCAGTGGGTCCAAATTATTTTAATAAGCTACTTTTTTATTTTTGGGAATTATCAATAGTAACTATGTTAAATTTTATTTACCATAGTAAAAGATAAATCAGGTAATTAAGGGTAAATATAATATTATAAAATTACCCTAACACATGCCAAGATTCTATTGGAGGGCTAAAAGTAGACCCATATAAACTAAGGGTCGGATTAGATTCATTTTATGGACTTTTGACCATGAAAATAATTTAATTATTATTAAAACCAAAGAAAGTGACAACATGTCACTCTCTTAAATCTTATAAGTATAATAATTTTAATTTAGTGATAAACATCATAAAACACGAAATATGAATAGTCTCCAAAAATCTAATAAAATTATCTACATCATGATAATTTATTTAGAATTTTTAGGGATTAAATAATTTTCATTAATGGTGATCCACTAATGATACAGAAATTATTTATTAAGTGAAAAATAAGTAATATAGTTATTATTGAAATAATAATACCTATTAAAAGGCCCAAAAACCTGACCAAATATTATTAGTAGTGTATATCTACATTTTAATCATGAAAATACCTAATATATAACCGTTTGGAGCCTTATAAAAGTGATTATGACACTTATATTATTTTATTTTAAATGATGACAAAGTTGTCACCTTCAAAATTTAATAAATATAAAAATTTAAATATTTTCATTTTAAGATGATAAATTCGTGTAAAAGTATTATTGTGAATGGTAATATATTTATCTTCATCATATGATTTTATTTTTAATTTTTATGCAACAAAGAAGTATATGAAATAATTATACAAAAATGTTGTAGTAATTATTTTATTAAGAGATAAACCAAATAAATGGTTTTAAAAATAATAAAATAAATATTATATGAACTATTTAATGTGATACACTAATTTTATAGATAGATATGACCTTTTATGAATCTATTAAAGTTTTTAGTTCCAGCATATCTTCTATATATATTTTATTTAAATTCAAATAAATGAATAGTGTCAAAATTGACAGTATTGTAATTGTATAAAAATAACATATTATAAAATTGTTTAGAAATCACAAAAATAATTTAAAAATTATAAATTTAAATTTATATGATCTATAATGTTATAAATTAACCAATTATGGAAAATTGTCAACAAATAAGTTATTATTTGTTATAATTTAAAATTTAGAATTTTATTACCACAAATAAACTTAAATAGATTAAATAAGGATAAATCAAAATGATAAGGTTTAAAATAAGATCCAAACATGTCTAAATTTGATTGGTTGATGATATTACAACCCTATCTCATCTAATCTTTGAATATGAGTCATTTTAGGAGGTTTTTATGTGGGGTAAGATTTATTATAAACTAATATTTTTAAGAATTCCAAAGGTTCCCCTCTCCTCCCTTATAAAAGGGAACCTCGTCACTCTCTTCCACACACCACTTTGAGCCTTCATGCTCGGCCAACCCCTTCCAAATTTTCTTCTACACTTCCCTAGAAACATCCTAGAGGTCCTTGTATTCTTCAAAGACCAATATTCGTGCCCTAAGAGGAGGTCTCAAAGAGGCACTTCAAAGAAGAGGTAATGTCAGTTACTGATTCTTTCACCTTTATTTCTTCTTCCACTTCTTCTCCTTAGGTTGTTTCATTATGAAGTAATAACATCAGTATCACTCATATACTGATATGTTATTATAAGTATGAAACAACCCTATTTCACCATCTATCCATCCTACGGAAAACGAAATCACCGCGCGTGCGTACGTACAGAATACCATCTCCACGCCGTGGTGTAATCTATTTTCCACCACCTCCTTACATGGATGGGTATAATGGTGTAAATAATAAATATATATAATTATTGTAAATTTATATTTATTATTTAAAATTATACATACACTCCAATAAAATTCCATGATCATGGGAACGATATCATCGCTCGTGTGTATGTACAGAATACCGTCTCCACGACGCGATGAGATTCATTCTCAATGATTAACCATTCATAAATGATTATAAAGTATCTATAATAAGTAATCATGAAATATATGACATAATAATACTGGATTTATGTATATATATATGTATTTAATCCAATTAATTCCATTCAATTAAATGAGGAAACGAAAACAACGTTCATGCGTACGTACGACATACCGTCTCCATGAATGGTGTATTTCTTTCCATTTATCGATCTATTAAATATATATATATTCTGAATATATATTATATATAAATCATGTTTTATATTCTTTAATTAAGTAATCATGATCTAAGTAATCATATGAATACTTACAAGTCAAAACACGGATGACAAATGAAACGATTTTACCCAAAACGCTCTTTATCTTTGAATTTACAAAAGAACGGGTAATATAAAGTCATAAGTGAACCATATATGATATCATAACAATGAATATGATTATGTAATAAGTCAATGACATTATTTAAATCATATTACAGTAGTTTTGGAAACGTACGAAGCATATAGGGACTAAGGTAAGGGATAATTTTTCAAATCTCATTTTTATCCGAGATTACTTATTCGTAAGTAATTATTTGGGTTATTTCTATCATCCATGTCCATGTTTTATAAAAGTTTTTTCATGTTTGTTAAATGTACTTTTTACCTATTTTTGACCTTTACTACATGGTATGTAAGTAATCTTTCTTTTGTTTACGTTACGAGGTACTTTTTTACTTTTCTGACAAAAGTACGAGAAGAATGTTTTTTAACGTATGCGGCATGAAAGGATTTTTATGGTTTTATAAAGCCTTATTTTCATGAAGCTTACTCAAAAAGATTTCATGACTATTTTCAAGAAAAATCCTTTTCTTTTAAAAATTCATGACATTTTGTGAAAAGAAAATGATTTTAATGAAGAAAGTATATTTTCCTCAAGAATTCATTTCAAGTGTTTTGCCAAAAATATTTTCCATATAAGATGAAATTATTTCATATGTGTATGTTTCAAGTATAATGTCTCTATGATATATATGGTTTCACTTTTATTATTATGAATTGATATCCATTTATTTTATATGGATTATGTGATGATGGTATGATGTTTATGAAACCCATTTTATTTGTTGGGTTATTATGAATGATATATGTTTATTTTGTGGCACAAGTAAGAATGATTTCATTATGAGATGGTTGGGACCTATATCTCCCTCCAATGCATTGGGTAAAGATTTTATATCTCATGAGATAGACATGGCTGGAAGGGTAAGTTAATCCGGTTCAGTGTTACAGGACTGAAACGAGGAGTGAACTCGATTCAGAATGGGACTTTGTCCACTAAGATGGTCTTGGAAGCAATGCCTTGGCTACTATGGAAATAATTACATGTGCTTAATGGATGCCAAAATTACATGTTTTATTCCCATTCTATGTTATCACGATTTATGTTTCATTATGATCTATGCCTTATGTACTTCCATGTTTTAAGTCGTTGCTCAAGATTTTGATGTTTAAACATTACGTTCATGTTTTTAAGATCAAATGTATATGGTATGTTTTATTTTATCCATAATTACCCTTACTGAGCATTTGAGCTCACCCTTTTTATGTTTTCTTTTCCCCCAGGATTAAAAGAATGATTTTAGGTAAGGAAACAAAAATGGGAAGATCTTTATGGGAGATGTTGAAGATCTTTCACCACGATTAGAAGATTGCGTTCCAAGTTTCCAAAGACACTAAACTATTACGGTTTTTGTGTGTTTGTTTTTGTTATGAATTAAGTATTCCGCTAAAGTAATGTAATTTCCATGTACATCATGCTTTGGGTCTCTACAGTTGGTATCAGAGGAAAGGTTTAGTCAACCTTTGGAAACTAGGATGTGAAAACGTTAGTGAGATCCCTAGAGATATTTCTAAGGTATGTCTAGGGATGTCCCTAAGGATAAGTATACGTATAGGATATAGTCCTAGAACTACGGTAACGATCTTAGAATTTAACCTAAGCTGTTAGATATTGAGGGAACTCCCCCTTTACTATGTTGTTTTCCGTAGCATGATTTTTTCCTCTCACACTATTCTTTTTGGGTTTTAGAAAAAGGATGGAACCAGGAAGATTCACGATAATGGAGGATATGACAAACAATGGAATGACTTTCTTCATGAGAAACCAAATGAAACGGGATTTGGAAGTCCAAACATCGTTATTATGCCCATTCAGCAATCTCATAATTTGATCAATAATCTCAACTTTGGTAAGTTTCCTGATTCAGCTAATAATAGAAAGATGGTGTTTCATGTTGATCATAGAGGAAAGAAAGTTCAATTTCCCTCATGTAAATAATGTTGGAAGAGGCATAGGGGAGATTGTTTCAAGGGAACTAGAAGATTATTTGGGTGTGGAAAAGAAGGACACAAAGCCAGTAAGTGCAAAGGAAAAGGTTCAGTTAACACCATGGATGAGGATAATGGTATTTCTACGACATCAAAAATGGTTAAATGTTTTAAATGTGGAATGTACGGGCATTATGCAAACCAATTCCCTAAGGAAAAGTCTCATGGAGAGAATCATTATGGTCGTATGGGTAGTATTTATGTTCATGATGATGAAGAGACTACAAATGATATGTGAGATGAAAGAATTGTTGAAGCTCGGTCAATGGATTAAGAAGGTAGTGGAGTGATTACATGTTTATCAAGTGTAATGTTGTATAAGTAATCTCATGGTACTATGGAATAAAGAGACATCTAAGGATTGTTACACTATTGTATTTCCTTAAGTTTCGAAAGTGTATGATTAATGGTACCATTAACCATGAAAGTTTATTCATATATTTTTGGAAAGTAGATTATATGCGCATAATTAAGGGATAAGGAGAAAATTATATGTTTGATAGTATTCATGAGCTCATGACTGATATAAGGAGAAGGTTATATCATTGTATGAGTATATAGATTTTTTGGATTTTGGTATGTGGAAAGAGAAAACTTTTGACAGCATTAATGTTTTCACTAAGATTCAATGGGTATTCATTTTTCAATAGAATACATGATTAAGGCCTTCAAATGTTAGTAATGTGACCAAAAAGACATATCTTATGATATGTGGGGATCAAAGATGGAATTGACATGCTTGTTATATGAAATCTCTGGTAATCGTTTTCGCTATAATATGAGAGTGGACTGCAGTATTATGGATAAGCCTAATGATTGGAATGGATTATGTTGGACCTAAGTTAGTATTGCTTAAGGATAGAAGTTTTTTCGATATTATTGATGGGATGTTATAGTAATATAGTTTCAGAAAAAGGACAACCTGCAGGATGGGCGACAGCCCATCGCATCGGATAAGGCTGTGGAAAATCGAACCCACAATCGAAGTGCGACTGGCCTTTATCGCCTACCACTGGCCTACATGAAGTCCCTAGTTAGTAGAAACTAGTTTTTTTTATTAAGCGGTATGATATATGTAGTATAAGTTCATTTTTGGAACCATATACGATTAATCTAACCATAAGATGGACTTATAAATTTTGAAAACCTTTTGTTTGAAAGAGATGGAATGACCCATCATTCTATCACATGATCTTCTAACACATCACGAATAACAAATTCAACTTCATTTCTTTAAGGGATGAAGTGGAAATTGTTCAATTCACGAACAACAGTGAGATTGTACCAAAATCATGTAAGCATTTATTTTAATTCATAAACTTTAGGGAAATGATCTTGAAAACCAAAAATGTTGTCCTAGTTCCCTTATATCTGATGAATAAGATGGTTCCTTATATCATCACAAATCTATAGCTTTGTGATTGTTGGATTTTTCATAGCCATGTTCTCTACCACTCTCCATCAGAACTTGATGGTTAGATTTTTCTTCCATATCCATATTTTAACCTATGTTCTCCAACGTGGAAACCCAGTGATGAGTTAATTTGGGTAACCGTTACATTTCATACTTTAGTTTTTAAAGCCATGTTTTGGTATTCCTTTTTACGATGTGGGTTTCTATTAAACGAACATTCGAGTAATAAACCATTTATAACCCCGATGAATTTCGAGGGCGAAATTAATTTTAAGGGGGGTAGAATGTAACACCCCGAGATTTTATGAAAAATATTCTTTTAATTTCATTAATTTCTTGTGATGTATGTTACACCAAGATTACCTTGCACTATACGCAACACCGTATTAGCTTTCAGTACAGGCAACACTATTCTTGGATCGTGTTACACACAATTTTGATAATAGTTATTCTACGCAACATTTAGTATATATATATATATATTCAATGTATAAATGAAATATGGTTGGATTATGTTATACGAAACAACGAAGGATTCTTTCACAACATGCAACCCTGACTTGGCTTTCATTATACGCAATCGCGACCTTCCTCGATAGCGTGTGTTGTATGCAATATTGGGTTTTACTAAACAACGATATATTATTATAATAATATTATGAACTAGCCGTTATGAATAGTGTTAACTAAATTTTTAATTTTATAACATTATTATTCATCTTACACATTTTCTAGAACATTGTATAAGAACAAAATAAATTTTTCAGGTAAAATAAGTATTTTTCAAAAAATGCAGTTTTGCCACCTTTTGATGGCGCACCAACTTTAAATCTACTTTTTGACATCCTGATAAGTTCAATTTTACAAAATAAAATTCATCTTTGGAATCAAGAAATAAAAATTTACTTTGGATAAAATTTTCATATTATTTTGGTAACTTTCATATTTTGATGAATAGTAAAAAGACGCAATATTTTAATTAAAAACAACGTTCTTCATCGCAATAATTTATATGGTTAAATTATGATATTTATAGGTTTTAAATTATAAATAGAATATATTTTTACCATTTAATATAATTTATGTCATTAGAATTGATTTTACATTAAATTCGTAGGTTAAATCAACTGAATCTTTTGCAATGTTTTAAAGAAAAACCCGTTTTCTTTCGACAACGGGATTAATTTTAATTTAATTTCTGAAACATTTGTGTATTGAATATGGAAAAATGTATTCCATATTTGGAATCAGTGGTTCCAAATTATGTTAATAAGATACTTTTTATTTTTGGGAATTATGAATAGTAACTACGATAAATTTTATTTACCATAGTTAAAGGTAATTGGGTAATTAAGGGTAAATATAATAATATAAAATTTCCCTAACACTTGACAAAATTCTATTGGATGGCTAAAAGTAGACACATATAACCTAAGGGTCGGATTAGATTTATTTTATGGACTTTTGACCATGAAAATAATTTAATTATTATTAAAACCAAAGAAAGTGACAACATGTCACTCTCTTAAATATTATAAGTATAATAATTTTAATTTAGTTATAAACATCATAAAACTTCGAACATGAATAGTCTCCAAAAATTTAATAAAATTATCTACATCATGATAATTTATTTAGAATTTTTAGGGATTAAATAATTGTCATTAATGGTGATACATTAATGATACAGAAATTATTTATTAAGTGAAAAATAAGTAATATAGTTTTTATTGAAATAATAATACCCATTAAAAGGCCCACAAACCTGACCAAATATTATTGGTAGTGTATATATACACATTAATCATGAAATGACCTAATATATAACTGTTTGGATCCTTATAAAAGTGATTATGACACTTATATTATTTTATTTTAAATAATGCCAAAGTTGTCACCTTAATAATTTAATAAATATAAAAATTTGAATATTGTGATTTTAAGATGATAAATTCGATTAAAATTATTATTTAGAAAGTTAATATATTTATATTCATCATAGGATTTTAGTTTTAATTTTTATGCAACAAATCAGTATATTAAATAATTATACAAAAATGTTGTAGTAATTATTTTATTAAGAGATAAACCAAATAAATGGTTTTAAAAATAATAAAATAAATATTATATGAACTATTTCATGTGATCCACTAATTTTATAGATACATATGACAATTTATGAATCTATTAAAGCATTTATTTCGGACATATCTTCTGTATATATTTTATTTAAATTCAAATAAATGAATAGTGTCAAAATTCACACTACTGTTATTTTATAAAAATAACATATTATAAAATTCTTTAAAAATCCCAAAAAATATTTAAAAATTATAAATTTAAATTTATATGGTCTATAATGTTATAAAGTAACAAATTATGGGAAATTAACAACAAATAAGTAATTATTTGTTATATTTTAAAATTTAGAAATTTATTACCACAAATAAACTTAAATAGATTAAATAAGGATAAATCAAAATGATAAGGTTTAAAATAAGATCAAAAAATGTATAAATTTGATTGGTTGATGATATTACAACCCTATATCATCTAATATTATAATATGAGTAATTTTTGGTGGTTTTTATGTGGGGTTAGATTTATTATAAACTAATATTTTTAAGAATTCCAAAGGTGTCCCTCTCCTCCCTCATAAAAGGGAACCTCCTCCCTCTCTTCAACACACCACTTTGAGGATTCAAGCTCTGCCATCCCCTGCCCAATTCTCTTCTCCACTTCCCTAGAAACATTCTAGAGGTCCTGGTATTCTTCAAAGACCAATTTTAGTGCCCTAAGAGGAGGTCTCAAAAAGGCGCTTCATAGAAGAGGTAATGTCCGTTACCGATACTTTCACCTTTATTTCTTCTTACACTTCTTCTTATTAGGTTGTTTCATTATGAAGTAATAACATAAGTATCCCTAATATACTGATATGTTATTATAAGTATGAAACAACCCTATTTCACCATCTATCCATCCTACGGAAAATGAAATCACCGAGCGTGCATACGTACGGAATACCGTCTCCACACCGTGGTGTAATCTATTTTCCACCACCACCTTACATGGATGGGTATAATGGTGAAAATAATAACTCTATATGATTATTGTAAAGTTATATTTATTATTTAATAGTATACATACACTCCAATAAAATTCCACGATCATGGGAACGTCATCATCGCTCGTGCATACGTACGGAATATCGTCTCCACAACGCGATGAGATTCATTCTCAATGATTAACCATTCATAAATGATTATAAAGTATATGTAATAAGTAATCATGAAATATATGACATAATAATACTGGATTTATGTATATATATATGTTTGTCATCCAATTAATTCCATTCAATTCAATGAGGAAACGAAAACAGCGTTCATGTGTACGTACGGCCTACTGTCTCCATGAATGGTGTATTTCTTTCCATTTATTGATCTATTATATATATGTATATTCTGAATATATATTATATATAAATCATGTTTTATATTCTGTAATTTAGTAATCATGATCTAAGTAATCATATGAATAATTACAAGTCAAAACACCGACGACAAATGAAATGATTTTACCCAAAACGCTCTCTAACATGGAATTTACAAAAGAACGGGTAATATAATGTCATAAGTGAACCATATATGATATCATAACAATGAATGTGATTACGTAATAAGTAAATTAAATTATTTAAATCATATTACAGGAGGTTTGGATACGTACGAAGCATATCGGACCTAAGGTAAGGGATAATTTTGAAAATCCCATTTTTATCCGAGATTGCTTATTCGTAAGTAATTATTGGGGTTATTTCAATCATCCATGTTGATGTTTTATAAAAGTGTTTTCATGTATGTTAAAATTCCGTTTTACCCATTTTTTACATTTAATACATGGTATGTAAGGAATATTTCTTTTGTTTACGTTACGAGGTGCTTTTTTACTTTTCCGACAAAAGTACGAGAAGAATGTTTTTTTAACGTAAACGGCATGAAAGGATTTTTACGGTTTTATAAAGCCTTATTTTCATGAAGATTCCTCCAAAAGATTTCAAGACTATTTTCATGAAAAATACTTTTCTTTTAAAAATTCATGACATTTTGTGAAAAGAAAATGATTTTAAAGAACAAATGATATTTTCCTCAAGAATTCATTTCATGTGTTTTGCCAAAACTATTTTCCATCTAAGATGACATTATTTCATATGTGTATGTTTCAAGTATATTGTCTCTATGATTTATATGGTTTCACTTTTATTATTATGAATTGATATCCATTTATTTTATATGGATTATGTGATTATGGGATGATGTTTATGAAACCCATTTTATTTGTTGGGTTATTATGAATGATATATGTTTATTTTGTGGCACAAATAAGACTGATTTCATTATGAGATGGGTGGGACCTATATCTCCCTCCAATTCATTGGGTAAAGATTTTATATCTCATGAGATAGACATGGCTGGAACGGTAAGTTAATCCGGTTCAGTGTAACAAGACTGAAATGAGGAGTGAACTCGATTCAGAATGGGACTTTGTCCAATAAGATGGTCTTGGCAGCAATGCCTCGGCTACTATGGAAATCATTACATGTGCTTAATGGATGCCACAATTACATGTTTTATTCTCATTCTATGTTATAATGATTTATGTTTCATTATGATCTATACCTTATGTACTTCCATGTTTTAAGTCGCTGCTCAAGATTTTGATGTTTAAACATTACATTCATGTTTTTAAGATCAAATGTATATGGTATGTTTTATTTTAACCATTCTTACCCTTACTGAGAATTTGAGCTCAAGATTTTTATGTTTTCTTTTCCCCCAGGATTAAAAGAATGATTTTAGGTAAGGAAACAAAAATGGGAAGATATTTAGGGGAGATGTTGAAGATCTTTCACCACGATTAGAAGATTACGTTACAAGTTTCCAAAGACACTAAACTATTACGGACCTTGTGTGTCTGTTTTTGTAATGTATTAAGTATTCTGCTAAAGTAAATTAATGTCCATGTACGTCAAGCTTCGGGTCTCTACATTGTATATGTTATTTGGAAACATCATTGGTTTAAGGGTTTTAATTTTATCAAGTTCATTTTATTATGAATAACTTATTATATAATTGATAAAAATATATTCCTATTGATATTCATTTCATGTTTTGATTGGGATTCCCTTTTTTTATACCCACATATTTTAATTCGGGGTATACATTTAGGATTAACCAATTGTTATGAAAAAATATGACATAAAATCATGTATGAATTTTATTTAAATATTTCATTTAGACATAAGAAAAATGATATTATGGTTGGGTATGGAATTATATAACCCTACTGCATGTGGAATGTTTCACCACTATTAATATTATGTATGGGAAATCAGAGGATAGTATTACCCATTATAATTTTATGAATTGAATGGTTTCCTTATCAAAAGAGTTCTGGGATATTATCATTATCCACTATTTTATTGTTTAATGGTGTTTAATTTTCAAAATATGTTTATGGGGCTCCAATATAGTGCATCAATTTTATCTTATTATTATTTTTTTCTTTCCTATTTTTTATTATGTCACAATTTATCATCTGTTATATAGAGTGACCTACATTGGAACACAACCATATTCATATGAATGTATTATTGGTATTCTATATCCACCCTTTCTTATATTAATTTTATAATTTGGGAAATAAAATATGATATGAAAATTATATTGTTTCAAGATAAATAATGGATTATGTAAAATAAAAATGTTTAAATAAATATATTTTTGTTATATATATTATGTAGATAAATTTTAAAGGGAATTTAGTTATTATTTACATAATTAAATATATATATATATATATATTAATGTTTTTATAGTTTTTTTAAAACCTAACCCAAATGGTGAGAGTATTCAAAATATCTATGAATTACAATCATTATTTGATAGTTTCATGGTTATTATCCTCAGGGAAATCTTTATTTACTATCAGACTATAGAGTAATATATTGGGTATCTAAGGATAGTATTGGAGTGGTTACAATAGAACCATAATTATGATAATATTTCATATTGTGACTTTATTATTTTATATGTTCCCATATAGGTTTATGGAATCGTAATCGGTGAAATAAAAGAGGTTTTGGAAATTTCTTAAATATTGAGTTAATGTTTTCATGGGATCCAACCTAGAACATCATTGAGTTTCAACAATTTAAATGTTTTTATATATATATTTTTATATTATGTATACATATTTATCACATATAAAAGACTGATTACTTACCATTCGAGTGTATTTATATCAATTGAATGATAAATGTTAACAATATTTTCTGAGCTAAGGTGACGTTCAGCCAGAGTGTGAGTATTGTGGTTATCAATGGGGATATATAGCCCAAAATATTATAGTGTGTATGTGGGACCAATCTAGAGGTCAATAATAATTTTCAAATAAGGATATGAATTTTTGGATGGAGGTATTATTAATGTAATGATCTAATTTTTTTTTGTAATATATGGTTCTAAAATAAATGTTTCTTGCATTTTATTATGTAATATTATAAGCATAAAAGTGATAAATAAAACAAAGAAACATTATTTCATTAATAAAAAATGAAACGAAATAAAATTATGAACATTAAAATTTGATAAAAAATATAAAATAAAAAAGGCAAATTGTGAAAAAATAGTAGCGCCAATCTACCAGAATCATCACCCCCATTGCCAAAAATATAAATATGTGGAAAATATTTTTAAACCACGAAATTTTATAGAAATTTGATATACATAACCAATTAAACTGAGTTTAATAATTAATGTGGAATGTAGAAAATTTATTGGAAGTAATTTTATTATTGGAATAGTAATGTGACCTTTGAAATAGTAACCTGCTTTTTGCAATAGTAATTTCCAATAAAAATAATAATTGATGATATAAATTATATTCCTTAAGATTAATTTATGTATATATAAATATTATAATACGATGAAATAAATATCACGATTAAAAAATAAAAAAATATAAGCACATTTTTAATAATATGTAATTAAAAGTATTTCATAAAAATCATAATTTATAGATTATAAATTAAAATAACTATTTTATAATTTCCTATTGATAAAAAACATCATTTTTAAGTCATCATGTCAATTATATCTAATGGAGATTTTTTGGAAATTTTTTAAAATACATCAATTTTCATGTGAATAGAAAAACTATAGTTTTTTCACATAACTGGTGTATCTTAAATTAAATGTTTCATGATATAATAATGAAATATTCTTTTTTATAACATTATTTTAGACAATAATGTATTTTATTTCGTTAATTAGTCATTAAAATACAAAATAATTAATTTACAATCCTAAAAATAAAATTCCAAAACCAAAAGTCAAAAGTGATTTCATAAAATAACAAAAAAAAATATTTGTTCCACATTCCTTTTTAATAAACTATTGACTTACATTTATAAACACCATTTAAATTATTGAACCTATTATATATACTGATATGTTATTTATATGTTAAAAAAAGTTCTATTACAAATTTTACCTTTGACATAATATTTTAATCAATATTATATTCTAAAAATACCTTGCTACTCAACATTAAATAACCACCGTACCACCCACTAAAAAAAATTATTTCCACACTTTCAAAATACTAAAATATACCAAAATAGTTCTTTTACATCCCCACAGAATCATTAGAGATGTTCTAAAAAACCAATTCCATAAATAAATGGATTTGTAGTGGCATACAAGGGATGATACACAGAGGGTTAAGTAAGTTTTTATCATCACTTATTGTTTTTATTTGTTATTCTTATTATATTTTTTCCACCACCCCTTTCAGAAGTAGACAATATAAGATTAATTTGAATGTAATTTAAGATTATTTTAATGATTTTAACCTACTCTAAATATTATATTTACAATATATATAAATTTAATACTTCCATTTCCCATTATCTTAACAGTATACCATCAACTGTTGGGTAGCCACCTATAGGGACATTTACATGTCAAAAAATATAACCATCATCAGGGTTGTATATTGTAAAAAATATTTAATATATAAATAATTAAATTATATTTATTATAATATTATGTATTTAATTAAATTATATTTACATTCCATTGAAAAAAGTAATGAAATCAAGCCAAAATGGGAAATTTTTTATTAAATCATGATATCAAAATTACTGCCCTATTACAAAAGAAGTTTAAGAAATAAATAAAATAAATATAATTGATATATATTGGTTAAAATTATAATAATTCAATTATAGATAATTTTTGTAATAAATCTATGATTATTATTCATAAGGATCACAAGGGTATCAATAATGATGGAAAAAAGTTAGTGGATTCTAAAATCCATCTTCTTTTCTTCAATTTATCACACATTCACAAAATATTTGTTTTTATTACTCTTCTATTTTTATCAAAATTTATTTTCATTAATGTTAGATTTTACTTTTCCGGATATCCATGTTTCTTACCTTGTTTTATGACTAATTAAACCATATTCAAAAATAAAACTTCTTTCAAAATCACACCTTTTACTCTTATTGAGTTCTTTTCCAACCAATGATGATTATTATACGAAATATGTCTTTACCCTTTTCATTTTAGAACCAAAATATTATTCTTTAAATCATGATTGATAAAATCCACATGAAATTCATTTATTTCCAGGTTTTAATTCATGACTATGATTATAATACATTTTATATGGAAACATGATTATGTAAATATTATTATGTGAATAGAAGGAACTAAATTATATATCACGCCCATCGTATCAAAAATTTTATGTATCTCATGAGATGAAGTGTATGACGCTTAAACATGATGCTATATTTTTTTCAAAATGATGATGTTCAGATTATTGACATTTGTTATGTGTAAACATGAGGAAAACATTGTTCAAAACTATATGAGGTATTTGACCACTAAGACATGATATCTCATTTTTATTCATTTTAATATTCCATGGCATTATCCCATAATCCACTCATATTTTCTGAAGATGATCATATGCTAATTATTTCATGAAGATCAATATGATTATGTATATGATATTGATTCATGTACCTTAGTTATACTCTTATAATTATTTCAACTCACCCCATTCATTAAGGTATATCCCCATGATATTACTTGTACTTATGAGAATAAAATGTGGATAAAGAATATATCGAAGAAATAATTGAATAATTTTTATCTTTTATTAAGTAATAGTTATATATGAGCCTAATTTTCAAACTACCATAATATTTTTGTTCCTAGTTTTTTATCTATATTATATTTATTAACATTAAAATGATGTAATAGTTATTTATGAAAATGTAGGGTATCTATAGTTTGCATCAGAGAACAATTAAGTAAATTTGAGAATTAGGATTATGAAACATTTTTTATAACCCCTAAAATATTACCATGTATATGTAATCATTGAATAACATTTGAATGAAAAAATTATAGACATAATGACCCTATAAGACATTCTATTAATGTTAATTTTAGAAAATAATATATTATTTATTCATATTTTTCTGAAAAAAAATTCAATCAAACATTTTCTATTTTATAAAATGGTGGGGACATGAATAAACTCAGTCAACAGCCCATGTGAGGGACAATGAATTTATTTCCTGAACGACATTCCCAATCACATGGGTGGTGGAGTTAAATATTTCGTGGAAATTATTAACTAGTAATCTCAGGCAATGAATAATAACCTTCACCACATGTAATGTTATCTTTCACGAAAAAATTATGAAATATCCATTTTGTTCTTGATGCGGCAACGAACAACAACGCTTAGTGGAAATTCAGATCCAATTTTTGTATTATCGTTGGTTAACTAAATAGAGATGATATTTTCTACAATCCATTATTATAATAAAGAGAATGTGACTCTGGCCATCAATCATTTATATAGTGAAGCCGATAAATGGTAGGCATTGACAAAGAATGCCAAGAAGAAGGATGAAATAAGAGAGGTAGAGGGTTAAAAAATTAATAAAATATTTATCACCAAGAGTTTCCCTTAAATTCTTTTAAAAAATATAGAAATATTATTAATAAAGGTAACGAAAAATAAAGATTAATTTTTCATGAATTACAAGATGAAAATCACAATTATTTCAATATAAGACTCATCTTTTGTTATCAACAATTATAGAATAATTGAGAGATTATTCAATGGTTTCAAACCACACCATAAGAAGGATCAAGATCTCCGATACATTGAGATTTTTATATATGTGGTTCTATCTGAATTCCATGTATAAATGGAGTTTAAAGAATAGTACCATGGTTAGTGAGATAGGATGATAATAATATAGTTTTATGTTGGTGGGTCAAATGAAAAATTATGCAAGAGGATCCAATTACACACATGTCAATAATGTGGGAAGAAATATCATGGGAATTGTCTCAAAGTGATGTAGAAATGATTAAATTGAGAGATAGAATTCCACTATGCTCAAGAATGACTAATATACATGATGAATCCATAGAACATTATCAATGAAAGGAAAGAACCACCTAAGGCACCCCCTCTAGTTCATTTCTTCAACTGTAGATAGAAATATAATTATACTAGCTATTGCACTAAATGAAAGGTCTATCAGGTTAATTATAATGAGAAAAAAATCCAAAGGATTGTGGGAATTATTTTTCCATCACCATTTCAGATCTAGAGCTTGAAAATGAATTCATACAAGGTACACTTATTATTCAGTCCACAACTGATAAAATTTAACTTGATTATCAGTATAAACATTTATTTATATCCTACATGTTTTATAGAACTGTTGAATCAATGCCCAAATACCTTGATGAAAATATATATGTAAAAAAATAGATGATACAATCTTGCATCCGATGTATTAAACTCTTTTGTCGTAAGAATATGTGGTAATATTCTTCTAGTGAATCTCATTATACTTCCATTAGTGGATATTTATGGTATACTGGGCATGTATTGGATCTCATTATATAGTTAAAACATCAACTATTAGGAAAATGAAGTATATTTTCAAATTTCTAATTATCCTATACTCTTTTAAAATGGAGGGAAGATGATGAATCTACGTTTAGAAATAACTCAATAGTGTGTGTGGTGATACCCTATGAAGACCCTTACCTTTCCCAAATGGTTGAGTCAAAGGAAGGTATCAACCTAGATCAAATTCCCATTTTTAGGGACTACACTAATATATTTGATAAAGTGTTATATGGACTTTCCCTTGCTGATGAGGTAGATTTCTCAAAATAACTTATTAATGGAGATACTCCTATCTCAAAATTCCCCTATAGGATGACCCCGATCAAAATTGATGATTTAAGAATCATCTATAATATCATTTAGAAACAATGGATCATACACCCTAGTGAAACACCTTGGGTCGTTATAGTTCTCTTTGTAAATAAAAAATAGTCATAAATGTCGTTGTTAATTGTTTAATGTGATCCCACTAAGATTGACACAAAGAACAAGTATCCCCTTGTGAAGACTAATATCTTATTCCATCAATTATGAGGATATCAGTACTTCTCAAAGTTGGATATTTATTCAAGATATAGTCAACTAATGGTTTATAAGGAATATATTCATAATACATCTTTATATACAAGTTATTGGCACTATCAGTTAATAGTGATTCATTTCATAATTATTAATGCCCATAGAATATGGATAGATTTGATGAATAGATTCATTTTACAGTATCTTGGAAAATATGTGGTAGTTTTATCAATGATATTATCACTTAATCCTATAGAAAATTGGAATATCAATAGCATATAAGTATTTTTATAGAAACATTAATGAAGTGGAAATATATGCTAATTTTTGAAAAGTTGACTTTTGGATTCATCAAGTTTCACACTAATGGAACATGATCATAGATAGGGCAATTTATGTAGACCCATAAAAAACATAGGTAATTGAGAATGTCCCATACCCACTAGTTTCACAAAGATATGTATTTTTAGTGTATGGTATGGGTACTATGTCCATTTTTTTAGACATTCACATGATTGTATAGCATGACAACTAAGTTATCCTGGAAAGGTGTTAATATGTATGGAGTAAAGAATGCAAGGATTGATTCAAGGATCTCAAGAATAGGTTAATCATTCAACTATACTCACACTAAAAACTGTTAGAGAATGTTTTCTGGAAAATATTTATGCTTAAAATAATGGCTAGGGTTATGCACTCATGTAGAATGATAATGTGATAGCCCATGCCACATGGTAGCTGAAGATCCATGAGAAGAACTATCTGACACATGATTTGGCATAATAATATGTGATCTTTGAACTAATGATTTGAGAAACAATCACTATGGAGATAATTGTGACATATATAACCATCATAATATTCTAATGTATATATTTACATAGAATGAGAAAAATATACATCAAATAAGATGGTTAGAAAAAAAATGAACTATAATTTCTTTATTCACTACCATCCAAGAAAAAAACAATATAGATGATTAATTTAGCATAAAATGACTACATATTTTATATATAATACTGATTTACAGACACCTTATCTTCATTGTTAAAAATTGAATGGTTCTTAAAATCGTACAAGTAGAAAATACATGATACTATTCCCAATGATTGTTCATTCAACTAAATTACAGAAGATCAAGGAAGAAAAGTAGGATGATCTAGATCTACAAAAATAAGGTGAAAGATAAAATGAATAGATGCTACATGAGTTCCACATCAATGATTTTGGTGAGAATTTGTTTTTGAATTAGGATTTTTCTACCTTCATTAACTAAGATAAATAGAGAGTTATTAGATAATTTACATACCTCATATTTCTTCATCCATCTTGGAAGTACCAATATGTATTTTAATCATTAATAACACATCTGGTGGGAAAACATGAAGAAGGATATTACATATTATATCAAAAGGTGTATAGTATGTTATAATGTTAAATAATAGTGATAGATGTCCATATGGATGATAGAGAAATTGCATATTCCAACATTGTAATTGGAGAATGTCACTGTGGACTTTGTCACTACACTCCCAAAGAAATACAAATGAAATAATACTATATGGGTTACGGTGGTTGGAATCACCAATACTTCGAACTACATTAATATTCTAGAATATTTCTCATACGAAAACCATTCCACGATATTAGTGAAGAAAGTGGTGAGGCTTTATGGTGCACCACTTTCAATCATCTCTAATCATGATTGTTTTGTAGTTCCTTGAAACATGTGTTATAGTTTTAAGAATAACTATTTCCAATATGTTTCCATTGGATTAATTTATGGAACTGGATACTTCCAATATTTCATTATCTCAAAGGGACCATATTTTCAATGGCATACATTAGTTTTGTATGAATATTACGATACTTAAGAAGGTGCATTGGTCGAGAGGATGGGAGGTCAGACTCATCACACCCTTTTTGGGGGAATTATTTTCTACTTCGGGACTCTCTTTGTAAATTAAAGATATTTTCATGCATCCTTATTAATTCACCAATTATATCCTAAGTATCCGTTGGAATTTAAAATCACTTCTTAACTAGTGTAAAATTTAGAATCATCGGTATGCATTCAAGGTTCTTAATTAATCAAAACACGTGTATGTATTCAAGGTTTTCAATCAGTTGTTTCATATAATATACTGATTAGAGATTCATTTAATCATCATTATAATGATACTGGTTTTTAAGCCACTCAGTGGGGAACTCTAGAATTTATTGTCATCCAGGGAGATGAAGGTTTGTTTTGATCATGGGAACATTCCTGTAAAATGGGTTGCCTACTTATCCTTGTAAAAGGAATCAGAACCCTCGTTTTTCAGTTCTGCTTAATAGGACACAACATACCTTTTATGGCTGTGTGATAAGGAACACTACGGAAAAGGTAATTGGTCAAAACATAGTGTGGGACTTATGATGAAGGATCCCAATAAGCATCTAAATGATATGGGTTTCTAAGTAAGACCAGACCATGTTGAGAATATATCCCAAATAAAACAGGGTTGATTTGATGTGTGGGGTTTGAACCTCAAGTAGGATTCCTACATATCCCATATGGATGGGAATCAAAGACCATGTTGTTCAATAAGTCTCATAGGAGATTAGGGTCTTTTGAGAGAAATTGGTTTGGGATTACTTCTTGAAAAATATTCCTCGATGATTTAGGGTTTAATTAGAGGCTCATTCTTAAAGGGGATTCCTAGATTAAAGGAATTAGGGTTGGAATACGGAAGGGGATGTCCTGTGAGATTGGGCCCTAAAAATACTTCCTACGTATCCTGGTTTGAACAGGAATCCAAGTTCTCATAGTTCATTCAATTAGTGATTGTGCATATGTTGTAACCATCATGTACCTCTAAGCCCACGTGAGTCATGCTCAGTTTGAAAAACAAGAGGATGTGAGAGATTCAATAATAACACTTCACACTTTTCCTCCTCCACTGATGGAAGAGGGCATGCCGACCATGTAACAGGGAGAGTAAACAAGCCTTCCCTCTATTCTATTTATATTTTCAAAGGGTACAATGAAAAAAAGTAATGTATGAAGGATAAGGGCTTACACTAGGATGGCTTCCCATTTGAGATTAATTTGGGATTAATCTTAAAGAGGATTCCCAAATTAAGGGAATTAGTTAGGGATTAATCTTAAGTAATATTCCCATTTGGGAATTGTTTGGAGAATACTTCTAATTAGGATGTCCAATTGAGGTTTAACTAGGCATAGAAGACAGGTGATGAAGATTGGGGAGTTTCTTGAGGAGTGTATAGACTCAAGGTAATTGAGGAATCAAGAAGAAAAGTCCAAAATTGCAACATGTGAAAGGAACCATGATGAAAAATTTGGGTCAAGGGACTTAATTGAGTGTGGAGGATTATCCAAAACCATGGTATTGAAAGGTTGGATGTTTGGCCACATGAAGTACGCCATGGAAAATGTCAATGACCAGATCCAAAAAGTTAGTGGTGTGAGTATCTCTTTTTCATGGGAGTCAGTGACAAAAGTGATGTGACCTGAACAGAGGGCTAGGACCATATTACGACATTGAATCTTAGTAGGGGTATGGGGGTAGAGCCCTAGCGGTATGGACCAACAAGGCCACACAGGGGCTCCGCAGAGGCATGGCGCACAGGTGCACTGTCCAGGTGCTCCGCACAGCTCCATGTGTTCAATAACTTGATGGTAATTTGAATCATTTTTCCATATTTAATTATCTCTCCTCTTATGTTTTAGAGAGATACCTAAGATCAATTTGGGGATCTTTGTGAAAGAGCTATGCAATTAGATATTTGGGAAGTCTTCCATCTTATTTCTTCTCCCAAATGGAAAGCTCAAGGGCTCTATTTATTGGCACAGATGGGCCTGGTTGAAGGAAGTTTTCCATATAGGTCCTCCACTCGGGTCCTTTGCGTAGGTGTGAAAAAATTATAACGTTGCGTAGTTACTCCATGTTGGTCCTCCGCGTAGCTCTTCAGGATAAATTTTTTTTCGTCTCCCCAGTGCCATAACATTTGATCTGTATGTCTGTTTGGGATCCACAACCAGTCAAATCGAATTTCATGAAGAGATATACACTTCTTGAGATAGTAAATACACCATTTAATCTCATAGAAAACTCAGAAATTGAATTTAATATGTTGACACTTTTCCATCATTGATCTTTGAAATCCAATTCCTACTCTTGGATGGGGTAGTCATGCCACTTATCAATCAGTATGGAGTAGTATTTTGGAACATAGAAATCCAAACTCTATATTCATTCTTCATTGTTAAAACAACTTTACTCAAACAATACATTTGTTTTTTATGGGATATTCATATCCTCGATCTATGAAAAAGTGCATGGAACACAATTTATGGTGTATACAAAAGCCACCCCCACTAGAATTTTATTCGTTTGGAACAAAAATAATCTTGTTCTAAGGTGATTATAGGGCACTTTGATGCATTCTGACATCATTTGGTAAAATTTGGTGTTACATTTAGTTTGGAAGGATGCTCAAATTTTTTCAAAATCCATGGGTCTTAGAGAGCATAGTTTGACTATTTCTAGTTTCATATGGACAACCCTATATAAATATTGTCTATTGAATTTCATTTCTCAATATTACCTAAAGCATACGAAAAATGTACATTTAGTGAGCTAAGACTCAACTTTTGTCTAATGTTCCTTTTGCGGGTTCTCAATCTAGTGAGTACCAAGTCTTTTGTTGTTAGCAGTTTAGAGTCATGCATTTTGGAAATTAAAAAGGCTAATATTTAGGTTTAGTTAGCTTTGACCAAAAATTTTGAAATTATTTCCTAAACAGGACACCGCAGCTAATAATTTCATTAATTTTCATTAAATATTCCAAAGTTTAATCTTTAGTCATGATTTTTATGTCCACCAAATTTAAAACCTATATCAACATAAGATGATTCTCTTCCAAGAACGATATTACCATTATTTTAACAAAACCTGTTATGGGAGTTGTGTTATGCAGGTCCTACTGAAGAATATGATGCACATATAAATAGTGAAATCTTTTGGCTAATAGGCCTGTGATATAAGAAACATATGCAAGCCCACTTAAGGGCATGTGCCGCATAGTAAGAAAAAAGATATCTCATATGTTTTTCATAATATTTCTAAATTCCGAAGAAAGTTTATGGAGATTCATATTTTCCAATGCATATAATTTGGTTTATGGAGAAAGGTACCTAAATATGGAAACGATATTTTAACCCAATATGTCAAATGAATTAGAGGAATATGCCTTTTATGAAGGTCTGACCCAAATGTAAGAGTTATGGTGTCTGTAGTTTTAGATGAAAGAACTAGGACCAGAAATGGAAACTATATATAATATGTGGACAACTAATTTCAGGGTTACTTCATATTGTATTGAACACATGGTGAGTTAAATGTGTAAACCATGGTCTTGAAGACATTGTAATTGTGATAATGATAATTGGACTAGTATACCTGAATAATAGCTTAAAAATACATGTTCTTGTATATTTTCATCAAAGATTAAAGGGGGAAAGATACTATATCGAAGAATGAAGTTACCCTTATTTGAAAAACCCATTATGGGGGTAGTATTATACAGGGACAATTTGGGAATATTCTACATAGCCAAATAGTGGAATAATTTGACAGAAAGTACTATTATGTAGGCAACTTATGAGAGGTCGCTTAAGGGACCGTGATGCAAAGTCATGCAAAAGAGCTCTCTGGTATTAGAAACTCTTTCACCGGTAACCGTAGGAAATATTATGCGGATCTTAAAATATTCAAGATTAAGAGTCTGAAATATGAAAGGCGTTTATGTCTAATTCATATGGTTAATATTTGATCCAATATTGGCCATGTGTTTGTCATCCTTTATACAGATCTGACTCCTATGTAAAATGGAGACTTTCTTTGTTTACTCTAAATTAATATTATGACATGCTGTTTAAAGTTACACAATGAGAAAATTATACTGTGCAGTTTTAAGTCATGCAGTGAAGAAATTAATAATCCTATAAATAATTCGGACATCTTATTTATATAAAGAATCCATTTTCCCAATTCCTAAGCCCATGAGATCTATGCTTGGTGTGATAAACAAGGATCAGTAAAGGTTTCTTTTATAGTTCAAATGTGACGCAAGTGAAGAATATGGATGCTATATTTTCATGTAGTTTAACATTATGAAGTAAGGACAAAGATGAACCAATGTGAAAGGAAAATACATATTGTAACTGGGTTAAGGGATAAAACCCATGTGTCACTATATGTCTTTTTTGTGGAAAGAATCAAGTCATACATAGTTCTTAAAACATTATCTATACAGATTTAATCTCAGCTGGACCCATGATTGGAGATCTAGGAATCCCTACGTATCTCATTAATAGATGGGAATCAATCCATACATAGTTCTTGGAACAATCATTTCTCATGCCAATCGAGTTTGACCTTAAGAATGGAAACTTTTGACACATTATTAGAAAATAGTAAATCATAAGGAATAAAATGGTATAAGGACCAAATCATTTATCATAAATAAACACTTTGTATAGATCCGATTCATATATAGAAGGTGAAAATAAAATAAGATGATTTTGTGATTGTTGTTGGGCCTGAAATTGGAGATTTAAGAATCTCTACGTATTTCATTAGAAAATGAGAATCAAGCCATACATAGTTCTCAAAACAAAGAATCTATATGAATATTACTTAAACATAGGAAAGAGAGAGACTCATATAAAACTATGTAACAGTGATGGTGTCAATAATGTTTTGATATGGAAGCTTATAAAATCAAAATAAAGAAAACCTTAGTTGTACAAATGATGCCATGCAGTTTAATGTCATCCGATAAGGATGAAGATACTACACATTTTACGGTCATGCAGCATGAGTGCTTATGGTTGTTTTGCAGTTTAATGTCCTGAAACTAGGACATGGGGGATGTGAAGTTTAATGTCTTATAGCAAGGACATGGTACTATGAAGTTTAATGTCTTCCAAATAGGATGAATGTGCACAACTACAAAAAGTATTTCTTCAATAATCTCGCATTTGTTTTGAGTTGTAATAAGCTATACAAGCATTTATATTAAATAATAAAATCCATTTTAATAGAACTTATGTAGGGAATAAGGTCCTTCCCACTTCGGATCATGTTTTGGAGGTTTCTTTATTAGTATCATTGGAGTCCTAAGGACCAATACCAATTCTCATTGAGAAATTGAATGGAGGAGAAATTTTTGGTTAAAACCTCGTGTTATTCTATTCTAATAGTTTTCTAAATGATCCAAGTATGAAATATTTTTTCTTCTAATCATTCCAACTCATTGAACCATTTCTGAGACCTCTCATCTATAGATGGTTGATCACAAATTGAATCTCTGAGTGAAGGAAATTTCATTTCAATTGAAAAAATTGCTTCAATTTCATATACCAATGAATAATGATTTTGTTTGGTAATAGTATAGGTAGTAGTCTGATAAGCCCATAAAGGATTAAAATGTTTATCGGGCCTCGATTTCATATATTTATCCACCATTTTCTTGGAGTATATTTGATAGGGAAATGTTAAAGGCCTCTATCTGTCCATTGGATAGCGCATGATATCAAGATGAATGGTTGGATTTGATATTATATTCTTGATTTAACTTTTTTACCTCAGCAGAACAGAAATTGGTGCCATCGTCCATCAAAATAGTATGAGGGACACCAAATCTGGCGACGATATTAGTTTTCACAAAACTAACAATTCATTTAGATCTAAATTCCTTGAGAGGTATTTCTTCATCCCATTTTGAGAAGAATTCAGTAATAGTGAGAATATACTTGAACTGCTTAGTTGTGGCTAGGGGATAAGGCCCTACTACATCCATTCCCAATGTGGAAAATGGTTAGAATTATTTAGCTATATGTAGCATCTCTGGGGGGTGATGAATGAAGTTGACATGCACTTGGCAGGGAGGACATTTTCTAGTGAAATTTGTACAATCTTGCATCATTGAAGGCCAAAAGTATCCAATCCTTCGGATCTGATTAGAGAGTATGTGCCCAGACTGGTGGGCCCTACAAACTCTTGAATTTACTTCTTTCATGACAAAACCAGTCTCTTCACCATCAATACATCTAAAGAGGATTCCATCAATGCCTCGCATGAATAGGATCTTTTGGTGGTCTGGAATATCATAAAGAGTAAAATTGGCTACTTGTCACCGGATCTATTCTTTCTCAGTACTATCTAGTATAAGAACACCATTTTGAATATATTACATGATAGATGCTCTCCATCCCATGGAATGACCATATGGTTCAGAAATAGGGAAAATTTCATGAATTTCCTCCATTCTGGTATGGGAAAAAGGTGAGACCACACGACATTGAGAGTTGCTAATTATTGTCTCATCCCGGTTTGGATCTACTAAGGCTATGGCTACATTATCCGGTGCATCTGCTTGGGAATTTTATGATCAGGGGACATAATACAATATCGTCTCTAAGGGACATTCAGCCATTAACCCTCTGATATAATCACAAAAAGGGATTAACTCTTCTTTTCTGATAGAATATTATCCATTAATTTTATTGATTACTAGTTCTAAATTACCTTTCACCTTTATATGATTCATTTTCACATGAAGGGACAATTCCAAACATGCATTGAGAGCTTGATATTCTGCCTCATTATTGGTTCCACCTTCTAATAACAAGAAGTAATAAGTCAATACTTCCTTTTCTGGGGAAATAAGGATAATTCTTAACCCAACATTGTTGTGTTTAGGGTATTCCAGTCTCTTTACTTTTGGACGTCTAGAAGCACCATCAAAATGCATTTCCCATGTTTGGAAATTATCTTAAATATATAGGACGATTTTATCATGAAGTTCAGTATTAAATGATGTATCTTCTACGGATGGAGGCTCCTCAAGGAAATCAGCCATAGCTTGGCCTTTTATTTCCTATTGAGGCACAAATTGGATATCAAAATGTTGTAAAATAACTACCCACCATTCCAGATGCCCAATGAGCATAGGATGAATGAGGATAAATTTGAGCAGGTTATTGTGAGATACTAGTTGGACCTCATGATGTTGCAGTTAGTGCCTCAATTTCTTAACTGCAAAGATTAATTCCAGGAAGCACATTCCCATACCTGAATTTCGAGTTTTCACATCAAGAATAGTTCAGCTGAGATAGTAAAGGCTGTTTTCGTTCCCAGTATCATTATTTTGGGTGAGGAAGGCACATAGTAATCACTATAAAGCTGTCACATAGAGAATAAGTGGTATTCCATCAACAGGTGGCATTAATACTGGTGGACTCAGGAGATAATTCTTGAGGGAATCAAAATCTTCTTGGTAGTCTTCGGTCCGTTGGTAGGTGACTCTCTTCTTCATTAATCTGGTAAAGGGAAAACAATTTCCTTCCAAATTGGAGATAAATCACCAAATATAGGCCATGTGTCCTTGGAATCCTCTTAATTCTTTCGAATTTTTTAGGAGGTGACATACCTAGAATTGATTTTGTTTTCATAGGATCAGCTTTGATTCCATGATGGCATACAACGAAGCCAATGAACATTCCTGAGGTTACCCCAAAAGCACATTTCGAGGGGATTATCTTCAAACTATGTTGCAAAGTTTATGGAATATTGTTTCCAATTCATCCAAGTGATTATAAAGTTGTCTGGATTTGACCTCTAAATCATTTAGATAACATTAAACAAATTTCTCTAAGAAGGGTTTGAATATACGGTGCATGTCATGTTGATATGTTTCACCTACATTATTTAATCCAAAGAGAATTACCCGATAGAAAAACACACCTAGAGGGCCTCTAAAGTCTATAGATTCTCCATCCTCTAGGGCCATATAGTTGTTATTATACATTTAATAGCCACCCATTAAAATAAAGAGCTTCATATTCAACTACTGCGTCAATTAGAATCTCTATAATCAGAATAAAAAAATCATCTTTAGGACAATGTCTATTAAGATTTCTAAAATTATCGAAGAGTCTAATTGTCCCATTCTAAATTGTCACTGGGACAGTATTGGCCAACCATTTGGGATACTAAGCTTCCCTGACAATTTTATCCTTTATAAGTTTATCAACTTCATCTTCAATTTTAGAGGCATGAGTTGGGTGTGTTCTTCCTGCTTCCTTCTTTAATCCATGATGTTCCTCTAGAAAAACCAAATGATGGGTGGCTACATTATGATTAAGACCTAGATTTTCTATATAATTCCAAGAAAATATATGTCAATGTTTCATTAGAAATGAACTATACACCTCTTTTTATTCAGAGTTAATTGAAGCACTAATTAGAGTGGGGAGTAGAACTTCTTATATACATAGATTTATTTTTCTGATCTCATCCACAGTGGTAGAGACACTTTCCTAAAATACTGGAGGAGCATCCCCGAGATATTCAACTTCTTCTTCAATACTCCTTACCTCTCTTGTTTCCATTTTCATAGTAGATAATGAGGCAAAACTCCCATAGTTATAGGGGATATTATTATTTGAACATCCCGAATAAGAGGCCACTATATCTAACCCTACTGATGACGAAGGGTCATCCTGTGGTAATAAAAAGGTTTTGATGGATTGAGAAGTAACATCTTTGTCTTTATCTAGAATTACTAGAATAAATTCTACTCTGGCTGATGAAGTAGAAGCTCGTTGTTGTTCAGTGGAGGAAAGGAAAACATCTGCATTTATGAATTCATTATTGCTTGATGGATCAAATGTTTCTTTCATGTTGTTAGGATCAATTGCCAAAATTTTCATTATTGAAGTTACTGGATGAGTTCTCGGATTTGGTTTTACCTTTTCAATTTGATTCATGTGTAATAGATAATCTGTACTTAGATGTATAAATGGATTTTATGGGATATTTTCTAGTCCATTTGGAGCATTAAATCTGTTTATTTTCATTGTCATGGACTTTGTTCCTTTTCTGTGAAAAAAATCGTGCTCAATGTATTGAGATTCACATGTTTTGAATACATCCTTGTAACCATAAAATGTCCCTAATTTTACCATTAAAATATTACTTAAGACATTGGTGGCATGATGAAGGTATAACTACATGTTGATGCATCCAAGGCTATCCAAGAAGAAAATTGAAGGCTGTGTCCTGATGAATAACCATGAAATCTGAATTAGACACAAGATCTCTAAATTAAGTTCTGAGTATAATCTCACCCAGAGGTTCTTGTTCCTTATTATCATAAGCTTTCAACATTTAATTATAAGAAGATAAGTATGATTCAGTCAGGCCTAGTCGATTATGTGTAAGAACAAGAATGAGGGTGACTCTATAGCCATTAACAATAAATTCTCATTGGAGGTATATGTCATTGCATTTTCCAGATAAATACAATGGTCTAATATGCCCAGGCACCATATCATCTTTATCTTCATCTGTAAAAGATATGACTGCATGAAATTCTATAGAATCCGTCTTTATACGGTAAACCTCAACAGTAGCAGCTTCAGTATCAAACTCTTGAAGACTTGACAAAGACTCAATGAGTGCTTATCGAAGATCTTTTGACAGATTCAAAGCATCCATCATTGATAACCTGGCTAGTATATGGGACAATTCATTCAAGACATAATAATTTTGGTCCAAAGGTCTGCATTTCCAAGCATGGATCTATGGTTTTTTATGTCCTTTGGATGTTGATGCTTCTGATGTAGACGTACTCTGTGTCGGAGCACAAGCTAGAAATACTCCTGGCATTGAAAAATTAGACGAACTAGGTCTATTCATTTGATGATAAGAAGACAGTATGACTTCTAATCAGTCTTAAAAAATAATTTTGTCCGAACCAAACCTATGTTTCATGGAATAAACTCCTTGTTCTTTTTCAACCCACAAAAGGTCTCTTCCAAGAGTTTTCGCCGCATATATGGTTCGAGCAAGGGTAGAGTTAAAATGGTGGTTTCTATAATTCCCAATTATTCCCCTATATCCAAGACCATGGAATATTCCTCTTGTTCCCAAATTAGGTATAAGGAATTCAGGATCTTTATAATTAGAATCATCATTGGCCTAATTATCCATTAAATGGAAAACATTAACAGAAACAATGATTAATTCTAACTCAAAGGAAGATTTTTATTGAGAGGTTAATTCTGGTTGTTCTATTTTGAAGGATGGTTCCCATGCTATTGAAATAGATGGAATAAAATATTTCAGTTTCAAGGAAAACATTGTCCTGAACATGAACCTGTCTTCTTCGAACTCCTCTTTGTCCTTATAATCACTTCGTTTTATTGTGTAATTACCTTTTGATGAAGGTGGTTTTATTATGGCAGGAGTGGAAGAATACACAGTCAGTTGCTTCAACTATGTTTGTAAAATGGCATGAGTATGGTTGATCATTTTTTTGATCATCCAATCATCATATTTCTGCACATTTTTCTTTTTACCTCTTTCTATTCGCCTTCTTCTTCTAGATCAGTAGGAGTAACACATGCTACTTGAGTGGATTAACTTTTCAGTTTCACTTCTCCAGATTCTACCATCTTTTTCATAAGGTATTTGAAAACAAATCACACATGAATGTGGTGTCCCAAAATCTGGTGAAATGGACAATAATTCAGAATATCTTCATCTTTGTATTTATTTGGCTTCATCAGTCTTTGCAATTGAACCAATTTGTTTTCTAAGGCTGAGATGAAGTAACCAAAAACATGTTCATTTTTGAAAGAATAATATTTCTATTGTAATTACTCAAACTGTTTTTTCCTTTGATCGCGTTGATCATTATGATGGGGTAGTCATTGTTGTGGATGCTTTGTATGTAGAGCCCTTTAGTGTGATGAAAGTCTTGAAGTAGAATCATGTATAGGTTTCCGCTTGAGTGTGGTTGTAGAAACTTCTACCATTCATATCATCCTCCCCGAAGCTGATGGAATTATATGTGTTTTATCCTTAGTTTCTATAATAGATTCCTCTATTAGTTGAGCGATTTAAGTAAGGTATCAAAACCTTCTTATGTATTTCACAAGGATTAATGGTGTGCGTAGCTCATCAAGAAGATTTTCCACACAAATTGGCAGTAAATCTTCATGGGGGAGTTCTAGATTTCAGGAAATTGTTAATCCGTTCCATCGATCAATGAATTCTAAAAATCATTCAATTTTCCTTTGTTTACAATTAATAAGATCAAAAACTATAAAATTTTGTAGTGTTGATCTAAATTGAAGAAGGAAATTTTTATAGAGATCTTCTCATCTAGTAACTTATCGTTATTGTAAAACAGTATACTAGAAAAAAAACTAGTCCTTGTAATGACTGCACAAAACAAATATCCTTAACTACTTCTTGTTATTAAAAATTTCCTATCATGGGATCAAAACAAGAAACAAAATGTGTTCTTTATTGTTCTGGATCTCTTGAAACATTTAATATTGGGAATATGGTATAAACAAAATTTGGTGGGGTGATTGCATCCTCCCATTCAGGGTAAGATGTCTTTTCCAGCTGAACTGGTGCACGACGTTCATCCATATCTTCCAGTTGAGTCGTTAATGCCTCAATTATGTTCATTAGAATTTGGGGATCATCCAGGTGAGCTGGAACCTATGCGGGTACAGAAAATGGAGCTTGATATGGTGAAACGACTAGAAAAACCGCTGATGGTGGTGCTGATATATACCTTGGGTAACACTTGGTAATAGGCCTATGAGGATGTATATAGTCATGCCATGATTTTGTACAGAGTGGAATGAATACATTATCTACATCTGTAGATACTACAAGTCCTCTTTGATGAGAAGCTCCTATAGGAGTTTCAAGTTGAGGACCTGTCTAGGGAGTACGTCTAGTGGAAATGTTGTTTCAACATTACTCTATATTGAGACTTTTTAACTCCTTTATTTCCTCTTCATGCTATGTGAATCTCTCTTCAAGATAAAGAGATTGACATTCTCCAGTGTAAAAGGGAGATTATATCTGACTTTTTCCTTTCCTCTGGTTAGATGATTTTAGGAGAGAGGGAGTTGGTTATTTGAAGGTGTACCTAGATTTTGGGTAATCCTCTGATTTCAGGTGGAAAAACCTTATTCATTTTCCTCAGTGTGTACCATATTATGGAAAACGACTTCATCTTATGATTCCCATGAGGTGGAATTATTTTTTAGAGGATCTTTGGTAATGGTTTTCATGAAATTTACTAACACATAATGCATCGATGGAATTCTGTTAGTATTTTTGTGAGATCGTCTTCTTTTGTGTCGTTCATGATACTTTGTTCTCCTATATGTTGAATTCCCTAGAACTGTTTGAAGGATTGTAGCCTGAAGGGAATCCTTTGTACGCTTTCTTTATGGATTATTCCCAATTTAGGAGAAAACTATCATCTGTTGAGGAGTAGATTGCATATGTGAAAAATCCCCCAGTCCTACAGGCTGGGGCTGTTCCTCTTCTTCTTCTTCTTCAAATCATTGAACTTTTTTTATTGAACATGAAGGATGAATTAAATGAGTCCCCAGCCTTGCAATCTAGGGTGATTCTTGAACAGATATGGATGATATTTTGGAATCTTCTCTTCTGATTTTTCAGAATTTTGTTCGGACATTATTTGCGTGCATTATCCGAAAACCACTCAAGTCACTTGTTTCATAAGATCGTTTTCCTATTTCAGAGATTTTAATTCTATGACACATGAAATCTTCTAATAGGGACACCTACCCAAGATTCTCAGATGCTTGATATAAAAATAACTCAACAACATTGTTTCTTTGTTCTTGATTCTGATAATAACTGGTTGAGGCATGTTCTTGAGCATTCATCTGATTATATACAAAATACAGTGATTATGGCCAACCATGGGAAATAACATTGACTGAGACCACATTTGGTAGACTTTTAATTATTTTGGAGTTCATTAAAATTGAATGCTCTATATGCACCCCATCATCTGATACGATCACTAGATGGGGAATCATAAATTAACTGGCGTAGTCTCCTTACAGCATTAATACAGGCACGTTAAAGGGTTCTCTACTATTTTCAACCCATTGATGTTGGTAAAATGGGAGAGATGTCAAGTCAATTTGGTATTGAATACCTTCTATTAACTTTTCATTTTTTTATATTCATCGTATGGTAATAATTTGGTTTTCATATGACGAAGAGTTTTCTATAATTTGAGGTGGATATTCTAAATGCAATCTTCTATCATCAATTCTGGAATGTTATACTCGGAATATTACAAGGCCATAACATGACTGGTATTTCTCCTTTGGCCAATTGTTTTCACATGTTTAACATACCTTCATCGTCCTTTACTAGAGGTTCTCCACTTGGTTTGATGAAAGTGGATGCTCCGTATTTGAAGATAAATGACCCAAGGGAGGTTTAGAGAAAGAATGTTCCCTTAAGATGTATTCTGGTTGAGAAAGTGTATCGCCTATAAGTGACAAGGCAACAGACATGACTGGCTTTGTTTTTATATGAGCCTCGAGATATGAGGTCTTTCTCATCGCTACATTTTAAATTATGGAATTGTCTTAACAATGAGAAATACTATTATAGAGAGGACTTTTGCAGCGAATGCCATCATGGATAGGATCACCATGATGGATTGTATCAAGATATAAATCTTCTTGCTCCTATGTCATTTGGCCACACGGAGGGTTTTTGTGGATCTAATCTATAGACTGGCACTCTGCATTGACATAATTTTCATGAATCAAGCCTTCATGATGAAGTTTCTGATGAGGAAATTCAGTATTACAACTACCCCTTCCATTATTTTGAAATGAGAGGGTATGATCATGAGCTGCTATAGATAAATGTACGAGGGATTCAAGAACACAAGAATTAAGAGGAGCCAAATCGCAGCATGACTCTTGATTTTCCAATAGTGCTTGGCATGACTTCTTTTCTGATGTTCTATTATACTTATTTGGGGCAACTTGCTAGGAAAAGTTGTTATCATGGGCAATTGTATGTGCCTGCCTTGGAGTGGTTACTAGAACAAACTGATTACCTCCAATTGAAAAGGATGTATGTTCTCAATCTTATTGTCCATATGATATGGGGGAATATAACCTATGACCCTCCTGGATTGGAATAGAGGTATGTATCTGCCTCAGGATGGCTTTTTGATGTGTCATCCAATCTGTGGGGATCTATTTGTGCGTCTGATCCCCTGATACTATTGTAGTAGTTGTTAAAATATCTCGGCATGATTCTATAATATGGGCATGGATATGTGTTTACCATTACACCATTTATAAGATGTGATCGGTGACCTTAGTGGACGGAACAAGAATATACGTCCATTCTTTATATGGAGTTGGTGTATATGCCTTATCCTGTCCATTTTTCATATCAATGGATATTTATTGTACTCATTCATGGGGTCAGAGAGTTGGGTCTACCCAAAATTTATCGTCAGAGCATTTCGAATGACTTATCTGGGTTCTATAATATGAGACTGTTGGCAGGCATGATGAACATTTGCAGGTTTATGTGACTTCTGGATGTTTTCTATCATGTATGGTTGACAAACTTCCTTCAATATGGGTAGACAAGACTGGTGGCATAATTTTTCTTTGTAAATAGGTGTATGTCTCTGTTTACCAGTTTCCACCACATTAGATTGGAATGCTTCTTCAAAATGTAGTCAGATGAGCATGTTGACTCGCTGATGACTTTTAAGCAGGTTTCTGTTCTTTTTCAAAGTACTCCATTGGGTTTATCTAGTGGGATTGGTGGGTTCCTGTTAGATGAGTCTGCTAAGTAGTGAAATTAGCATAGATGGGTGTATGATCTCACTCATTGTTTTCCGTCAAGATAAATTTATTGACTTCTCTGGAGAAGGTAAAGGTGATAACCTGCTCCCTCATTACCGTACATTTTCTTTGGCGGTTCTTCTTGTGTGCCTGGGTCTAAGAGACCTGGTCCAAACATCCAGAGGAAACACCCCCATCATGTTGGGGATACAATACTACACGATTCTGCCGGCGACTACTGGTGGGAGTCCTCAGGAAGGACTCTTACATTTTGGAAATGAGGATTTGAGTTACCTCGTGATCCAACTCTCTATAGTATGAAAGGGATTGATTGTTGCATTCTAGGAATAAGGACCTGAAACGGTTAGAAATGGTGTTTGGAACCATTTGCATCTTGATCATTATTCATCAATGGCCAGTTGATATAGGATTATTATTGACCTGGAGGGCTTGTCGAGCAGCCTCCAAAGTCGGTATTATACCATGCTAGAGATATTCCATCAAAATCACATTAGATACCTAGAGTTGAAGATGTTGGGATGGTGATGACATCCTCGCATGGATGGAGATCCAGCTTCAGTAGCAGGGAGGAAGTTCAAAAATGTTGCCTTTGAGAAAGAGATTTTTGGAATGAAGGGAATTTTGAGAAGAAGAACCTGAATGAAAACAAAAAAATCCATTAAAGCAACAAATTTTTAGATGGATACATGTGTGACTGTTTCCTTTTTATATCCTTCCATTATCAATTTATAGGGGCCTAACAGGTGGGTAACATTATTAACTTGGTTAAGGATTCACATCGGGTTCACCATTTTTTGTTTTGTAGTTCCTTGAAACATGTGTTCTAGTTTAAATAATCAATGTTTCCAAGCGGTTTCCATTGGATTTATTTATAAAACTGGAAAAACATCCAATATTTCTTCATCCAAGGGGGACCTGCTTTCCATAGGTTGGAATTCGTTTTGTTTGAGCATTATGATACATAAGAATGTGCATTGGTTGAGAGAATGGGAGGTCGGACCCATCACAGTCTTTTGGGGGGAATTATTGTCTACTCTAGGAATCTCTTTGTAAATTTAAGATATTTTCAAAAATCCTTATTAATTCACCAAGTGTATCATAAGTATCCCTTGGAATATACAATGAATTATTAACTTGTGTAAAATTTAGAATCATCAGTATGCATTTAAGGTTATTCATTAATGGAAATACCCATATGTATTTGAGGTTTTCCATCAATGGTATCCTCTAATATCCTGATTAGATAATCTTTTAATCATCATTGTGATGATACTAATTTTTAAGCCACTCAGTGGGGAACTCTAGAATCTATTGTTGTCTCAGGAGATGTAGGTTTGTTTGGATCTTGGGATCATCCCGATAAAATGGGATACCTACGTATCCTTGTGAAAAGAATTAGAACCCGTATAGTTCAATGCATCTTAATAGGACAAAAAAATTCCTTTTAAGGTCATGTGATAAGGTCCTCTAATCAAAATATTCACGGTCAAAATTTAGTGTGGGACTTATGCTGAAGAAACCCATGGAACATGGAAAGGATATGGGTTTCCATGTAATATCAAACCCTGTTTGGAATATAGTCCAAGGAGAAAAGGGATGATTTGATGTGTTGGGTTTGAACGTCAATAAGGATTCCTACGTATCCCATATGGATGGGAATCAAATCCCACGTACTTCAATAAGTCTCACAAGAGAGTATGGTACATTGAGAGAAATGAGATTGGGCTTACTTCCTGAAAAGGATGCCTTGATGATTTGGGGTTTAATTTAGGGCTTATTCCTAAGGAGGATGTCCAGATTAAAGGAATTAGGGATGGATTCCTAAAGAGGATGTCTAGTGTGCTTTGACCCCATAAATGCTTCATAAATATCATATTTTGAATGGGAATCAGAGTTCTCGTAGTTCATTCAATGAGTGTGTGTGCATATGTTGTAACTATCACATATCTCTATTCCCATGTGAGTCATGCTCGTTATGAGAAAGAACAAGATGTGAGAGATTAAACAATGACACTTCACACTTTTCATCCTCCACTAATGGAAGAGGGTACGTCAACCATGGAAGAGGGTGAGGCGATGAGCCTTCCCTCTGTTCTATTTACATTGGACAAGTGTCTAATATAAGAAGTAAGGGATGAAGCTTATGGGCTTACACCAGGATGGTTTCCCATTTCAGATTGGTTCGGGATTAATCTTCAGGAGGATTCCCAAACAAGGTGAATTAGTTGCGGATTAATCCTATGTAGGATGCCCATTTAAGAATTGGTTGTGGCATACTTCCAAGTAGGAATCCCATTTGAGGTTTAACATGGCCTAGAAGTCAGGTGAGGAAGTTTAAGGAGTTTTTTTAGGAGTGTATTGACTGAAGGTACTTGAGGAATCCATAAGGAGAGTCCAAAATCACATCATATGAAAGGAAGAAAGAGGAATAATTAGACTCAAGAAACTTCATTGAGTATGGAGGATTATTCCAAACCCTGGCATTAAAAGGCTGGAAGATGGGCCGCATGAAGTCTGCAATGGAAAATGTCGTCGAACGGACCCAAAAATTTGATGGTACGACTCTCCATTTTTTATGGTGGTATGTTATGGAAGAAAATGTACTAGACTGGAGGGTCAGGACTAGAGTATGGCACTGATGCTGAGCAGGGGTGCGGGGGGCACAGCCCCCGCGGTATGAACCAGCATGGTCACGTAGGCACTCCACATAGGGGTGACATGCAGGTGCTCCACGCAGGTGCGGCGCACTCCATCTGTTCTATACCATGATGGGAATTTGAACCATGTTCCTCCATTTAGTTCTCTATTATCTAAGGTTTTAGAGATATACCTGAGAACAATTAGGGGATCTTGGATAAAGAGCTACACATTGGGAGCTTTTGCATGTCTTCCAACTTTTTTCCTCTACCAAATGGGGAGCCCAGTGCTCTATTTGTAGGCCCAGATTGGCCTAGTCGAAGGAAGTCATCTGTGCAGGTCCTCCACGTAGGTCTACTAAGTAGGTCCTTCACTTATGTTAGAGAAATTTATAATTCTGCATAGTTCCACCACGTCGGTCCTCCGTGTAGCACTTCGAGATAAAATTCTTTTCATCTTCCTTGTGCCATAATTTTTTATTTTTATGTCTGTTCGGGCTCCACGACCAGTCAAATAAAATTTCTTGAAGAGATCTAAACATCTTGAGTTGGTAAATACAACATGTCTTCTCAAGAATAACTCAAAAATTGAATTTAATATGTTGACACCTTTCCATCATCGATCATTGAAATCCACTACCTACTCTTAGATGGGGTAATCATTCATCTTATCCATTGGTATGGAGTGGTATTTTGGAACTTAGAAATCCAAACTACATCATCTTTTTTCTTTATGAATACATATTTACTCATACATGAAATTTTTTGTCTATGTGAGAATCACATCTTCACTCTACAGAAAATTCCATGGAACACATTTTGTGGTGTCAACAATGATCTAAGGTTCACATCTAAATTTTGGATAATTTATCAGTATAAATTCAGTGTTGTATCAAATTTAAACAAGGAATATCACCCCCAAACTAATGGCTAATCTAAAATGACTATTAAAACACCAGAGAAAATACTAGGAGACTGATTAATTAAATTCAATGGTGGATGGGATCAATATCTCCCATTGGCTGAGTTCTAAAATAATAGCAGCGACCACTTGGATATTAAAATAGACGTTTGTGAATATCTACATGGGTATTGATGTTGAACTCCAACTTATTGGGATTATTTTGGATAATGAATGTTACTTGGACCTGATCTAGTGAAAGAGATGATCGAGATGGTTCAAGCCATCCAAAACCCATATAAATGATTCTAAGAGTTTTCCGAAGTACTATGTTGACAATCGTTAAAAGGAATAGATGCTTGATGTCGGATACAATTTTTTTCTTTAAACATCACCATTGAAGTGGGAAATAAAATTTTTAAATATATATATGCATATCCCAAGGTACATTCACCCTTTGAGATCCTTGATGAAATAAGAGAATTATACCATCATCTTAAACAACCAACATGTATGGCTCAAGTACATTACTTGTTCCACATATCAATCTTGAGGAAATAAAATCCCGATTCCTAAAATTTCTTAAATATATAGTTGGTACAACTAAAGAATGACCTCTCCTATGAAGATTAGTTAGTGAAAATATTTCTCTATAGAGATAATTTACAATGAAACAGTAAAACACACCTTATCAAGGTGTTATGGAGACATTGTATGTATGAAGATGAGAATTGGGAATAATAGGGAAAATGAAATAGAAGTAGCCATATCCATTTTGAACTATGGATATGATTGGAAATTTTGGAGATAAAATTTCTAAAGGGGTTAATAATTTAATGAGAAAATGTTTTTAGTAATACTTTTATATTAAATAAATGTATGTTTTATTATACTGTATAATATTATAGGTATAAAAATATAGAGAAAATAATTATTTAATTAAAAAATATTATTTCATTAATTATAATTAAACAAAATAAATTTCAAAACCTTTCCACTAGATAGAGAATATGAAATAGAATATTTGTAATGTGAAAATATAAATCACACCGATCAACTAGAATCATACCTTTCAAATGATTCTCTCATTAATAATCCAAAACCAATCCTAGACAGAACGAGGTCAAAAAACCACCTCATGAGACACCCCTCACCGATCACATCCTGTGTCAAATGATACCACCATTCAGACATATAAATCCAAATGGACAAGACCTTCTCTCATAACCACATCATCACAAAATAAAAAACACAAAAACCATACAACCATTATAAAACCCAAACCAACAATGATTAAAACCATTAAATCACACTTTTCAAAACATATAAATCCATTATTTTAGTCCTTTATGTCATGATATTATCCGATCAAGTTGAAAATGACTCAACAATATATGATTAATTTCATCATAGAGAAATATGTAATCATTATGAATTAGTTCCACCTCAGTTCATATGTTGTAACGTTATCACACATCATTCATGATTGAAAAAAACATATATCATAAAATATTTAGATTCAAATATCACATCATAAGAAAAATAGACAAAACCAAAGTCATGATAAAACTATGAGAATTTATTTTTCATGTTGGTTATTTATAACTAAATTGAAAAATTATCCTTTTGACGTTGCAAATATAATAACTGATAATGACATGAAATTAAAATGTTTTTTCACATTGTTTATTTATAACTGATTTTAAAATGGTGACATGATAAATAGTTTTCAATCATATAAAACAAGGCATGTATCCAGTCACAAATCTCACCAACTCATCACCCATGTTATAGCCAGTCTGACCTATCCCCAGACCTCAAAGAACATCTATTATCATCTTTTAGGGAACCCACTAGTGTCTATCCAACCTATACTACTAACTACTAACTGAAAAAATCATACCTTTATCACCCCTAGATGAAATCATAGCTCGTAGGCTCATCCTAACCTGGACCTCGATAGGTGAGGTCTAATTCCCATTCAGTCCAGCTTTTTTCCCCAATTAAAATTCAATAAGAACTTCACATGACATGAATATATATGTTTCCGAAACACCAAGTCACATTGTTTTGACACCTCTCATAACATTTAAAAGTGCCAATCCCCTCGTTAGAGGTTGTCTCTCCTCTAGAGTGAGATGAAAAATGATCTCACCCTTCATTATTTATCCCCAATCCACTCATACATATTCACTATCCCATGTAACAAAACCAATAACATTCCATATTACCGCCTACACACTGATACATACTCATGGCCTCACACAAGAATTGGTCACACCCTCCCCACATGGAGACATAATCATTTTTTGATATCAACTCACATAAGTACTAAAGAGATATTATTCAAAGTATGTGAGACCTAGTTCTGTCATATTAGTCCTTCCAAGGGAACCCGTAGGCCTTAATCCCCATAGATATAAATCTAAAATTCTGAAAGCATGAACGATCAAAAATTAACATGTGTATGAGGTTTTATCCTAGGGGATACCTTCCTACAACATGGAGTTAACACATAACCATGCTCTGATGTGCCTCATCCAAGATCATACTTGCTCCCAAGAACCTCTCTCACACCAAATGAAATAAATATCTTATTATGTGTTTTATAATTTAATATATTAAAAAATAAAATAGTAATAATCACCAAAATAATAATTATGTGTCATCACTACTCGAAAATAACTTTTGATGGAGTAAGATCAACCATTCTGTATGTCCTCTTGCATTCAAACATGAATTTCACATCATTCTCAACTATTCACACCATTATTCGATGGAATCAACAAAAAAGGTAAAACATAAAAAAATTATGTATTAAAATGAATAGAAAAATAGTATAAGGTAAGAGGAAAACTATACACATAACCACAATCAGATAAAACCACAAACAATCCCTCACCATAGGGGATAAAATAGAGGAAGAGAGTGGGGTGGAATTATCGATATATCCCTCACATAGAAGATTTACCCTATAAATAATGACAAACATTCCTTATTACAGATTAATTCATTATTTTTTACATAAAATTACACATAATTGAACCTGCAAGATGGAAAAGTCTAGTGCCTTTGGTAGTTGGAACACTATACAAAAACATGAAATAGGGAATAAATCAACATTATTTTAAACTTCCTTAATATGATTAAATAAATAAATTGTACATAAAACTACATGGGATGGCCTGGGTACATACATTGGAAACAGATGAGCTATATATCCTAGTAAGGGAATAAACGTGGAAGAACATGATGAATTTAATAAATGATAGAAAATTGGAATATCAATGGGGAATAAAATGAGTGAGAATAAATTAAATGAACAATGATGAATAATATATCATGATAATCATAATGGAAACATGGGGTATTTTTCAATAACATAATATATTGCAACATGAACATAGGTTAAGGCCAACTTCCAAGAAATCATGTTGGAAAAAATCCCATGACAGGTTAGGTTCATTCCCAATTCCCTTACATGACGTCTCATGAGACTACAATATTACCCAATGTAATAGAGCACTATATAATTCTAGTTTCACATGATACATCGATTTAATTCTCATTCTCAATAGTTCCACAGAGATAAAACAATATGGAATCATTCATCACTATATTTTATTCCAGTATCAAGAAGAGTTGTGTAAATAAATGTGACATAACAACCCCAGATTTGATCAATGAAATTTTCCTTATTATGTTTATTTCATATTGTATAATTAACATAAAATCCCTTATATAACATAATAAAAACCATATAAATGAATAATTAATGAAATAATAAGTATTCTATAAGTAAATTAATATATACCGATGAATTAGTAACCAAACCATGGGAATAGTAATACGAACCTTATTAACAGTAAATCATCCAAATGAATAGTAATTTCACCAATTTATTTATAATGAAAATTTATTCATCTTATAAATTAATGTACAAAATAATCATATCATTAAATAAGTTGGAGAACATTTTAAAAAATTAGTAATTAAGTGCTGGTATATTTGTGAGTCCTAAATATTTAATTACAATTAAATAATTATTAAAAATAAATTTAAATAAAATTAATTTTCATAAAATTTATTCATAACTCAATATTTTGTTGTATTATGATTTTATGACAATTTAATGGGACTTCGTATAATTTTATAGTGTGTTATAAAATCAGTTATAATTTTAAAAAACTATAATTTTCATGTTAATAATGATTTTAATATGAAATTAAAATTCACATATTAATAAAATTATTTTCATGAAATGGGGTTAATTTTTTATTTCTACACAACAACAAATGGTTATGCTCAAATGTTAGAATTTTTATAAAATACATGAATTTTTTGTGAATAGTAAAATACAATAATATACGATAAAGGTTTTATACATGAATTATTGAGTCATATGAGATATTTGGTTGATGTAAACCCATAATATTGAACCCTATATCATTAATTCCTATATATTTGATTACAATTTTCAAACTATCTATAATCATGAGCCAAAATAATAAACTAATGATTAAAATAATAAGAGATCACCCCTCTGGTCCACAATAAATAGGACCTCTCACCACCCCTTCGATTCACACCTTCCAAGCTTTGGGCCCTGTAAACATTCTACCCAATCCCCTTACAATGACCCTACCCCATATCCAAGAGCTCTTGGTCTCACCAAAAGACCAAAACCAATTCCCTAAGGAGGATCTCAATGTAACATCTTAGTTCCGGAAGCCACCAAGAGGTGCCCCGTACCCGATTGGTCACATGGCCTCAAACACATTTCCCCAAATGCCATAGGTTGTCGACTAGCATCGAGGGCCTTGGGGTGATAATGGGGAAACTATGCCCTCATTGGCAGAGTACACAACGGAAAAGGGAAATAATAAACAATAATGGAAGCAGTAAACAAACCATGCACAAGTGAACAGTAGAAGACTCAAACAATAAACAACTGGAGCACATATATATATATATATATATATATATATATGAAATAATGCATGATATATATGTCATTGAGAGCAGCCAAACAATTCACAATGCTGAATACAGTACTAAACCAAAGTACAAAGAAAAATAGATAAGAAACTCCTCAGCATCGCAATCCTTAGCTTGGTCCCATGCTCTCCTTCTCCAATGCAAGTAAAGTTACTGAAGTAGAAGGGTGCTTTACCTTGTCTATACCTACAAAAATATAATCTGTTTAGGACCAAAAGCATGACCCAAACTAGGTGTGATACTAAATCCTAGTAGGCAACCACCGAAATATTTCTGCCTAACACTTAGTGAGTATATGGAAGGTAAATTACCGAAACATTAAGTAGTAAGCAGTAACCACCAATACACAGTAGTAAACAATCCACAAAATCAAGAAGCAGTAGTGAAGAAAACAGCTAACCTTAGACAGGAAACCCTCTAGGAAGTAGTCATAGCCATCCCCTCTGGTCTTATCCAAAAAATACCAACAACCTACTGGGTAGTACACTCAGCCTAACCCCTCGGTATTGGTCATACGAAATTAAAGACTCTCTGAGGTAGCACACTCAGTCAATTCCCCTTATAGTGTAAGGTAGTCAGGGACTCTCTGAGGAAGATCATGCGGTCTAATACCCTTATAGCCCCATGTTCCCGAGACTCTCTGAGGAAGATCACTTGCTCAATTCCTACTATAGCCTCAGTTCTATCATATTATCTCTAAGGAATATCACTCTACCAATTCCTTCTATTGACCGGAATGGTTTGAGGAATTCAAACAAAACAAAGACTCTCTGAGGAAGATCACTCGGTCTACCCCCGTATAGTCTATAAAGCTCAAGAATCTATTAGGAATCTCACTCGGTCTATTCTCTTATGGTATATAATATCCAAGACTCTCTGGGAAGCTCACTCGGTCTATCCCTTATAGTTTATAGTTTCCAAGACTCTTTGGAAAGCTCACTCATTCTATCCACTATAGTCGATAATGTCCAAGACTCTATGAGGAAGCTCACTCGGTCTATCCACTTATAGTCTATAGCATTAGGTTCTCAAGGCACCGTGCAAGTCAGTGCATAATAATGCTATGTGGACAAAGGAAACCAATAGAGCTACTTGGCTAACCAGTCTCTACCATAACATGCATGTCATGAAACATGGCTACATCCTACGGTCACAAGGCATGGAAAGTAGGCACAATAGAAAAAGGCACAACAATAAAAAATGTTGTAAACAGAACAAGAATGGGAAAAACATCCATGTAGAGCAATTATCCTTATATGTAACCATAATTTACCTCTACACAGGCATACAAGAAAGGAAGGAACACAATCGGGGAGAAATAGTATACACAAAATACCCCGTTCAAGGGTATTGGTGGAAATTTCACATAATACTCAAAGACATCCAATGAAAATACACAAACCACCTACATTTATGCTAGTAGATCGATATACATTAACCACGAGGCTTGAATCTCCTTAGAACGTCGAAGCTCTGAGAAAATTTCCAAAACTCCCAACCCACAATATCTTGAGGAATAGGGAAAATCATGGAATGAAACTCAAGAAGAAGTAAGAACTCACCACTGCGGTTCCAACACAATCGACAATAGTCGATTCGGAAAGCGGACGGATTTTTGTGGGCATGGAGAAGTCTCGGTGTCGTATGGCTTCTCTCGGTCGAACGAGACCTAGAAAAATAAGTTTTTGTTGATCACACGTGACCCCGGTGCGTTTAATGTAAAAAATGAAAATACGCAGCATGTACTTTTGGAGTACACGGTGTGTATAAGGCTTTTTCGTACTCCTCTTTAAGCGGCCTCCACGTTGCCCCTACACACCATGTGTGTGGCCCAGAAATGGCCAGCACATGGCCTCGCGGGGCATCAAAGTACACGACTTGTACTTATAAAGTACACGACGTGTATTTTGATAATTTCTGGATTCTACTCTTTTTCTCAAAAACCACATAAAAAGGAAAAACATACCTGATAAGAAGGTATGGGTACTTAAAAACTTCTCCCCTTAAGGAAATTCATCCCCAAATTTTCCTAGTGCGGCGTGGACGAAGAAACCCCGAACAGCTCTGGCCACTGCGATCATACATCATCCTCTCTCTCCCATGCCTCGTCCTGTACTTTCCCGTGCTGCCATTGCATCCGTTCCATAGGAACAAACCGGCCATGGAAAACTTCATACATTGATAAAAAATCTAGATAGGATTCTCCTCAAATGATTCATCCACCTCGAGCTCAACCTTCTTAGGTTGAAAGACATGAGACGGGTCTGAAAAGTAACGTCAGAGCTGAGAAATGTGGAAGATGTCATGCATAGCCCAGTACCTCTGAGGTAACTACAACCGATAAGCAACCAGTCCAACTATCTCCAATACCTCAAACGCCTTGATGTACCGTAGTGAAAGCTTACACTATCTCCTAATCCTCTTGTGTCCTAACCTCGGTGCGACACGCAGGAAAACCTAATCCCTGACCTCAAACTCCAGAGGTCGTTTCTGCTGATCAGCATAAGACTTCTGTCGAGACTGTGTTGTAGCCATCCTCTTCCAAATCAACTATATCTGCTCTGAGGTCACTTAAACAAGACAAGGTCCCAAAAAAGCAGCCTCTTCGGCCTCCAGCCAGCAAAAGGGGGATCATCGTGGCCTACTGTACAAGGCCTTGTAAGGTGATATCTAAATAGTCACCTAAAACCTGTTGTTGTAGGAAAACTCTACAAGAGGTATATGATTTTCCCAAGAATCTACAAAGTCCAGAATGCATGCTCTGAGTATATCTTCAAGAACCTGAATTGTCTGCTCGGACATGCCATCTTTCTGGGGATGGTATGATGTACTTAAAAGTACCTGTGTACCCAAAGCCTTCTGAATCCCCTACCAGAACCGAGAAGTAAAACACGCATCCCAATCTGAAAAAATTGAGTGTGGAACTCCATGTAGACGTACAATCTCATGGATGTACAACCATCCCAGATCATTAACACTGAAGGTCTCCTCGATCAGTAAGAAGTGAGAAACCTTCATAAGTCTTTCGATGACTACCCAAAAATCATCATTGCCTCGAGGTGACCTCGTCAAACCAGTCATGAAGTCCATCGTGACATCATTCTATTTCCACTCAGGAATGGTTACCAGCTGTAAAATCCATACCGATCGCTGATGCTCCACTTTCACCTACTGAAAAGTAGAACATCTCATAACGAAACCAGCAACATCTCTATTTATATCTTTCCACCAATACGGGTGATGAAGATCCCGATACATATTGGTGACATGATGATGAACTACCCAAACTGAAGAATGGAAATCCCACAGCAGCTCCTCAAGTATGTCTGCTAGCACCCATACGCATCCCTGGAAGCATAAGATCTCATCCTCGACCACTGTCATTCTAGGAGGAGGGTCCTCTACTTACACAGTCCCCAGCAGGACTAGGCTTTCTGAGTCTGATAGATACCTCATCCTTACCTGTTCAAGAAGTATAGAGGTAACAGCTATAAAAGATAGTAGAAACTGTCCCTGTCAGTGGTGCACCTCTAAATGCATCTCAGAGAACAGAACCATAAGTTTCCACTCACTGCGGGCCTCCTGAACAACCTGTATCTGAGTCCTCCTGCTCAACACATCAGCAACTGCGTTGACCTTCCTAGATGTAAAGGTAAGCTCAATGTTGAAGGACTGATGATACTCAACCACCTGCACTTTCTCGTATTCAGGTCCCGTTGAGTGAAGATGTATTTGAGAATTTTTTGGTCGTTGAAAACCACAATGTGATCTCCTAGAAGACAGTGTCTCCAACAGCGTAAGGCATGAACAATAGCTAAAAACTACAGATCGTTCATCAGGTAGTTCCTCTCATGTGGCCTTAACTGCCAAGACCCGTATGAAACAACTCTGTCTCCCTACATAAGTACTTCTCTCATCCCGATACCCGAATCATCACAATAAACGGTATAGATCCTGCCTAGCTCTGGCAAGACTAGTATCGGTGCTGACGTTAACCTCCCTTTCAGCTCCTGAAAGGATAGCTCACAAGAATCCGACCATAAGAACTTCATCCCTTTCATGGTCAGACTTGTCAATGGTGCTGTTAGGAATGAAAATTCAGTAATGAAGTGTCTGAAGTATCCGGACAGCCCTAGAAAACTCCACACCTTGAAGACGTTCTTCGGATGCTCCTAGGAAACTAAATCTCTCACCTTCTCTGGGTATACTGATACTTTTCTCTCAGAAATAACATGACCCATGAAGTGAAACTGATCCATCCAAAAGTGGAACTTCGAGAGTTTAGCATAAAGATGATGCTCTTTCACTGTACTCAAAACAATATCAAGATGGGTATCATGGCCGTGTCGAGTGTGAGAGTACAAAAATATGTCATCCACTAAAACCACGATGAAGGAATCCAAGTATTGATGGGAAACTCAGTTTATCAGTGCCATGAAAACTGCTGGCACATTCGTGGGACCGAACATCATAACCATATACTTGTATAAACCATACATACTCCTAAAATCTATAAGTGGTATATCAGATGGTCTAACCCACAACTGATGATAGCCAGATCTCAAATCAATCTTCATGAACACTCAGGCACCTTGAAGCTGATCAAAGAGGTCATCGATCCTCAGTAAGGGATATCAGTTCTTAAACATCAACTAGTTCAACTTCTTATAATCCACACAAAGTCGAAGGGTACCGGCTGCTTTCTTTCCGAAAAGGACAGGCAAACCCCAAAGGGATGTACTTGGTTGGATGAAACCCTTTTCCTACAACTCCTCCAACTGCATCATGAGCTCTTGCAACTCAGGTGTATCCATCCTATAAGGAGGAATGAACACCGGTACTGCTCTTGGCACGAGTACAATTGAGAATTCTACCTCATCCTCCAGAGGCAAACCTGAAAAGTACTCTGGAAAGACGTCTCTGAAATGGTCCACCACTGGGGGAAAGTCGAACTATGAAGTCCCCCGTTCATCAAGATATAGAATAGCAATCTGGTCTGAACACCTCCTAGTCCATGATGCTCGGGTCCTGGTCGACATTCCTAGACATCCAACTAACCTCTATGAAGAAAAGATTCACCCTATGGTGATGTGAAACTCACTCTGTGGAAATAACAGTCAACGAATTCCTGAAAGGTAACTAGCGAGTCCATTCCGGGAATGAAATCATAGCTCATCATCTCTAAGACATAGAGGACCCATAAAAAGTGACACCCTAAAACCTCAAGAGGACACTCTCTGCATTGACGTATTCCAAACGCTCTAGTCCCAAATGGTGTTTCTAGAGTCAAAGTACCATTAGAGGAAAAGATGTAGAGCCCAAGGATCTCCAAAACAGCAACATAGATAAGGCTATACATCACACCAGTATCGAAAAGATCTAAAGATAAAACAGAGGCTACTAAGATCATACCTCGAAATGTAGAAGGTCTGGGATCCTACTTCTTATGGGTCTACTCCACTGTGAAAGTTTTTCCTATACCGCTGCCCTACGACCCTGGCTGACTACACTGAGCTGATCCAATCCGCTATCTCTAGTAACCTGGTGACTGACCACCACGGCCGCGACCTCCGCCTTGGCCTGAATGGTCGGAAGAACTACAGTTCCCAGACTAGTGAGAAACTGGCTATGCATCTCTTGAACGAAATATCATAGAGGAGACCCTACCACCTAGAATATGTGATAAGATATAACAAAAATGTTGTAGGTGTCCCATCTTGCCGCAATATCGGCACTCCATCAGGTCTCTCTGGCTCTGAGGCCTTGTATTCCCTCTCCTCCCACACTGGTAGCATACTACCTGGCTACCAGAAGATGCACTCTATCGACTCTGATCTCCTCGAGACAGCTCCCTTCAGCATTTCCTACTATCAGAAGGAGGAACACAAGCTCTGGACGTTGACCTTCCTTGGATCATAGCCCTAGATACCCTCAGATGTCCCTCTATGATCAGCTCCAGGTTGACGATAGATGAAATCGAAGTTAACCTAAAGATGATCACATATGATTGGATGTCGTTCCTTATAGCATCCTCGAACATCCACGGATGGATGAACTCATAACCATCTGGAATAGAAATGAATCACTGCAACATAGTAAATCGAGACGATTAGTCCATAAAAGATAGAGTACCATGCTCCAGACTCATAAACTCACAGGGTTGATCGACCCTCAAGGTCTCTAGGTAGAAGTAATAGTAGAAGATGCGTCGAAACTCATCCCAAGTCATACCCTGATGGCGTCCTGACTGTTAGATCACCTCACACCACCTCTTGGCGAAGTCTCAGAGTATATAGGTTGCGAGCTTCACCCTCTTTTCTAAAGGTATCTCCAGATGCTCGAAGATCATCAGTGTGGCTTCAAGCCACAACTCTACTGCCTGAGGTCCCGCATCCCCTAAGAACGTAGAAGGATGATGCTGCTGGAAAACCCATGTCAACTCAGCCATCGATGGGGCAGGAGATGGTGCTCCCTGGAAGGTCTGCATCATCCTAAGGAAACCCTCCATGAATTGCGCATCAGGGCCCATAACTGGTATAACTATTCGTGCCAAGGATGGCATAGAAAGAGGATCTACAGGAGGTCCCTGATCAGCCATATTCGGTGTCTGATCACCGTCTAGCAGCGGATGTATAACTGGAGGACGTCTCGGTGGCATGTCTCTGAATGGTCAAAAGCATATGTTAGGTCAGGATTATCAAAGACATAAAACAAGAGTACAAGAGGAAAACATGAGAAAGAAACATTCAGGATTTAAAAAACTTGACTAAACGGTGTGTATATAAACTACACGACGTGTTATTCTAATCCATTCACATGGGCATGTTGTTCTGCCACAACTGGTCATGTAACGCCCCAAACACACGGCGTGTTTTCCCCACACACGGCGTGTACATAAACTCTATTCCCCTACCTGAGTCTCCTTACATGGGTCACCCAAACGTTCCTCTTAATCTAATACTACACGGCATGTTCCCCAAGTATACAGCGTGTACTATATGAGTTTGCAGCGTCCCTTGTTGTTAGTTTCACAGCCAGTGTCCCCATGTTACACTACACGATGTGTGAAAACAGAACATGGCGTGTATAGTCAAGTATTTATCCATCCATGTCATTAGTCACACGGGAGACACACAGTATCTACAACACGGCGTGTACCTACCATACACGGTGTCTTCATGAATATTTTCACAACCCCGTGTTTCTGCACACACAGTCGACAACACAGTTTGAAAACTACATGGTGTGTATTCATAAGTACACTCCTGGTATTCTGGGTTTTTTTGGGCAGTAGCTCAGAAATTTCTCTGACGTCCATAAAAACACAGAAAACAAGCATGAAGGTGCCAAATTCTGATTTGTGAGGGCCCATACTCCTCGCGAATCAATGATTGTAATATCTTATATATCATATACAAGGTAAACAAGTTAATGATCCACCAAAGTCCAATTCATGAGGGCCCACAACACCTCAAGAATCAAAATTTGGCATTAATTCTAGTAAATCTCTTTATAAACAAATTTTCTATCAAATAGTAGAGATTCTACCAAAACATCCAACACAACAGCATGTTTAATCTACAAAACGTATATCACAACAACATGAAATCGTTAATTCATCCTATATGAAATGGTAATAATGCATGTCATGTGATTCCTAACAAGTGCCTATATGATGCATGAGATATCATACCCTCATCTCATCGGGTTGCAATATAAATAGAACTGAAATAACAATAATGGTAACATCACAAAACATATGAATCACTCTATGTGAAATCAAATCAACTGTAACATAGAAAAACCATAAACTACAAAAAGCGAGGTAGATTGGCTTTTCCCTATACACAGGTTAGCTACTCCCATGCACAATTTATTACTAAGTACCTATTCTATCCTATACCTAGATAATGGCTCCAAACAGTAAGTCTATAGAAAAGAACTCCTCTGATAACACTTTGTAATGTCCTAGTTACGGAAGCCACCCAGAGGTGCCCCGTACCCGGTTGGTCACATGGCCTCAAGCGCATTTCCCCAAACGCCAGAGGCTGCCGACTAGCAGTGAGGCCCTTGGGAATGATAATGGGGAAACTATTCCCTCATTGAATTAGTACACAATGTAAAATAGAAATAATAAACAATAACAAAAGTCGAAAATAGACCATGAAAAAGTTAACAGAGGAAGAATAAAAAAATAAACAACTGGAGCACATATATATATGAAATAATGCATGATACATATTTCTAGGAAAGCAGCCAAACAAGTCTCAATGTTGAATGCAATACTAAACCAATGTACAAAGAAAAACATAAAGCAACTCCTCAGCATCGCAAGCCTCAGCTTCGTCCCATGCTCTCCTGCTTCAGTGCAAGTCATTTACCTGAAGTAGAAGGTCTCTTTCCCTTGTCTATACCTGCAATAATATAATTTTTTTGGGCCCAAAGGCATGACCCAAACATGGTGTGAGACTAAATCCCAGTAGGCAACCACCCGAAGATCTATGGCTAACGTTCAGTGAGGATATAGTAGGTCATGTACAGTAATAGTAAACAGTAAGCAGTAACCAGCAATACACAGCAGTAAACAATCCACAAAATCAACAAGCAGCAGTGAAGCAAACAACTAACCACAAACAGGAAACCCTCTGGGCAGTACTCATAGCCATACCCTATGGTCCTATCCAAAAAGTACCAACAAACCGATTGGCAGTACACTCATCCTAACCCCTCTAGATCGGTCATACTAAATTATAAGACTCTCTAAGAAAGTGCACTCAGTCAATTCCCCTTATAGTCTAAGGTAGTCAAGGACTCTCTGAGGAAGATCACATGGTCCAATATCCTTATATCCATATGTTATAGAGACTATCTGAGGAATCTCACTTATTCAATTTATCCTATAGCCTCTGGTCTATCACAGACTCTAAGGAAGCTCACTCAGTCAATTCGTTCTATAGCCTGGAATTGTTTAAGGAATTCAACAAAAACAAAGACTCTCCAAGGAAGTTCACTCTGCCTACCCCCATACAGTCTATAATTCTCAGTACTCTCTAAGGAATATCACTCGGTCTATCCTCCTATGATCTATAATATCCATGACTCTCTAAGAAGATCACTTGGTCTATCCCCTATAGTCTATAATGTCCAAGACTCTCTGGGAAGCTCACTCCGTCTATCCCCTATAGTCTATAATGCGCAAGACTCTCCGAGGAAGCTCACTCGGTCTATCCCATTATAGTCTATAGCACCAGGTTCTCAAGGCCCCGTTCAAGTCAGTGCATAATAATGCTATATGGCCAATTTAAACCTACATAGCTACATGGCTAACCAATATATAGTATAACAAGCATGTCAGGAAACATGGCTCCATCCTACGGTCATAAGGCATGGAATGTAGGTACAACATCCAAAGGTAGAACAAGACCAAAGGTCATAAATAGAATAAGCCTGGGAAAAACATCTAATCACATCAATTATCCTTATATATAACCAAAATTTACCACTACACAAGCATACAAGCAAGGAAGCAACACTATAGGGGAAAAACAGTAAACACGCAATACCACGTTTAAGGGTATTGGTGGAAATTTCACATAATACTCAATGACATTGAACATAAAGGAACAAACCACCTACCTTGATTATAAGATATTGATAAACATGAACCCCGAGGATTGAATCTCCTCATAACGTCGAGGATATGGGAAAACGTCCAAAATGCTCAACTGACGATATCATGAGGAATAGGGAAAATCATGGAATGAAACTCAAAAAGAAAGAAGAACTCACCACTATGGTTCCAACTAAATCGAAGGTGGCCGATTCAGAGAATAGACGGAGGTTCAGGGGATCAGAGAAGTCTCGGTACTATAGGGCTTCTCTTAGACGAATGAGATCTAGAAGAAGACGTTTATGTTGATCAGACACGACCCTGGTGTGTTTAATGAAAAAAAATACACATCGTGTACTTTTGGAGTACACGACGTGTACTAGTATTTTCCTTACTCTATTTAAGCGGCCTCCATGTTGCCACTACACACCGTGTGTGTGGCTCGGACATGGCCAGCACACGGCCTTGCGTGGAATCAATGTACACGGTGTGTACATATAAAGTACACGACGTATATTTTGAAATTTTCCAGATTCTCCTCTTGTTCTCAAAAACTCCAAATTAAGAAAAAACAAACCTGATAAGAAGGTCCGGGTTCTTACACTTAGAAAGGATAATTTGAGAGCTAAAATCTCTTCCTTTTGCTTTTAATTTTATTCCATGTTATTATATTTGACTATTTTCTCCTCATCTAATCTCATGAAAATATCATGAAAAATATAGTACCTTACATGTACAAAAATGTTACTATGATAATGTAAGAATCCATCATAAATAACCTTCTCCTCTCCCCTTTATTCCAAAAATTGGAACGTTGTATGTGAGTTGTCGTTTCATCCCCTTTAATGACGAAAATATTTCATTTTCTTTCACCATTTTCAAATATGTTCATGAAACCATTGTAATGGTTGAAAATATTTTAGAAAATATATTATAATTCTTTTTTATGTTCTAGATTTAGCATATTAACAGAATACAAAATGATAAAACAAAATGAGTTTGATATGATCAATAGCTATTGTAACAATCTAAACGATTATCACTAAATGTATTATCTAATGATTCATCCACATACCATACGACCGAATGATATATATAACCATTTTTAATTATAAATTTTCATAAATAAAAAAAAATTACAATTCTAGACAATTATACCCATTTTACATGAACTCCATTAATTAGAAATAAAAGAACTGATCCTAAAAACCAAGGAAACTAATGCGCCTGAATGATAAAATTGTATCTTATAACTCATCAAATAGAATAAATGAACTTAATAAAATTATTCCAAATAAGTTAAATATATAAAAGGTTCTAATTTAATTATTTAATGGATTTAATTGTATTATCATGGACAATATGATCAAGTAATAAACACGTTCACATAAGGTAATGGGTTTCTTCCTCAACTTACATTTTCTTTCAGGTTACTCTTTATCTCCCTTTACCCAAGTATAATTACACTTTTTTTGATTATTTATTCTAAATTATGCGAGTATGTTCAAAACACATATATCTGGGTTATTTAACCTTTCTTTTAGGTGGACTTTTTTGTTTTTACAAGGTCCCCTTCTCAACTACTCTCGTTACACAATCCCGATTAAAGGGAACATCTAAATTTCTTTCCAAGTTTCAAGTACCACTCATAATCTATTTTAAGACGCCATTATTTTTAAAAATTTAATAATATTTTTCATTAAAAACTATATTTATTTATATCTGGTTTTAAAAAAAGAACCATGGAAAAAAATTGTTCAAAAGAACTATTCATTACAAAGTAAAATGGTTATTTCTCTCATTAATTACTCAATGATTTTATAAGAGTATTATAATCTATATCAACACCTATATTGAATTTTATGCATTATTTGGACGCATTTTATTATGATTATCATCTACCATACTTTATTAAATGGTTTAGGATCAATTTGACTATGGATGTGATATCTTGATAGCACACACCATGTTACTTAGAATAGTTATTGACTATGTTTATAGAATGGGGAATGTTATTTACAATTCATATGTATACATTTTTTATGTTTAACACCATTAATATGAGGAATGAATTGAACTTAGTAACTGACAGGTGGACCCTCTATAAACCCTTTATGCATAGGTAGGTATCACGAGACAAAATATATATGGACTTGGTTGAGGCCATGACCATTCTTAGATATGGTTTCATCCTATGCCTCAATTATTTTCATATGTCTTGGCCAAGGCCTTGATGGTATGTTTTAGATGTATGAAATATGAATTCCCATAAAATTATATAACTAATTTTTTATCCATGTGAATATTATAATATTATAATATCCATGGTTAAGCTTATTTCACATGTGAATTCATAAATTGAATTATTTATTCAACTTTTATCAACACCATATAATGTTCAATATTATGATCTAATGGAATAAATTTTTATGACTTGTTGTCTATATTGCCTTTCATTGTATTACATACCCTTAATGAGCACTTGATACCCCCCTTAATTATGTTTCATTTTTTCAAAGAATATGAAGATGAATATTATGAATGAATTTCAGGGACAATGTAAGAGTCTTTTATTATTACAAGTGGATTTTCTCCATTGTTTTTAATTTAAAGATGTAATGTAATGTTCACAAATGTAACCTTGATTCCAAAACTACTAAACTAATCAGTCCTCTAGGATACAAGGATTGTATAATTGAAAATGTAATAAAATAAGGCACTGGATACAAGATACTAGGATCATCATCATTATATTAAAGTCTCAAATAATTATTTATTATCACATAATGGTGAACACCCTTGATAGTAAACGGGTATGGGTATTCACTATATAATTGTTTCGAATCAGAAATCATGGTGAAATTTAAGTATCATAACATGGTATTTTGAATGTTTATGGATGGGATTAATGAGAGTGAAATGGGTCTCTCATCATTTATACAAAAAATTAATATTAAGAGGATATGCAAGAACATATCTCAACATCATAAAATAAATATATAAGACATAAGATAATGGAGATACTTGAATAAAGATGAGAAGGAGAGGATCCTTTTACTTAATATTATGAATCAAAATGCTTTAGGGAAGACTCTAGAGAGCTTGGGGAACAATGGGAGGACTATAGAGAGTAGAGTGAAGAGAATGGACGTGTTCTGTAGATTTTCAGCGATGATAAATCGGATCATTGGTCGTTTTATATATAAAATGAGTGGGGAATTTATTATTTTTTCTCAAATGTTAGTTTTGAACTCTATATAATCAAATAACCAAAACCAAAATCCTTACTGTTGTATTACCCACAATTTCTTAGAAATGGAAGTGGTTTTCTTTATTTTATAATTCCAATGGACGAACATAATCAAATTATACACTTGATGAAGTGGACGTGAGTCCTAATCTTTAATAAATTATTTTAAAATGTAAAATAATATAATTTGATTTGGAGGATTCATAATGGGTTTGTTAAATTAATAAAATCAACATAAATTACATTATTATAAATTATAAAAATATATCAGGTCATTTATACCTTTTATAGTTTTTATTACACCATTTCGGGGTCATTATGATTTCATAATATGCACCATATATTTAGATTGAATTTAAATTTTAAATAGAAAATCTATTATCAATGAAAATTATGAAAAATTCACCATTGGATAATTTTGACATTATTATTCCAAAAATAATATTAATTTTATCTAAATAATTTTATGAATATATGAATTTACATTTTTATAATATAATCGAAATTTATTGGGAAATAATGGGATTTTACACAGTAACAGTTTTCGAACCCTTATGAAAAATACATTTCACATCATAAAAATTATATGATCATTTATAATTAATACAAATTATTTAATAATATTATTTTATTAAAATTTTATGTATTTAAAAAAATCTAGTAATTCATCAAAATATACATCATAATTGAAATTGAATAAATATTAAAAATACAAATTGGATTTTCTTGTATAAAAATAAAATCATTTATAAAGTAATGATAAAAAGTAAATATAAAAAATATTCAATTAAAAATAAAATATAAATATTAAAATTATTATATTCTTGATATATTTCCTTTTAATACACAGTAAAAGTCGCTATGGTTTATGTATGAGTTGGTGTGATTTTTATAGGGTGGTTCGTCATTCATATTTTGGGGTGTGACCTTGATAAGAATAGAATTATCCCATAAACAGTTTCACTCATGTTTAAGATATTAGATATCATCATGAGATTGGTTGAGGGAAAGTCCTAGTGATTATATCTCCTTGATAATCACAAAAAAAAATGTGTATTATATGGTATGAACCTACCTGTTGGGACCATCACTTCCTTTATCAATGCCAATTAGATTATATAAAAACTTATATTTTTCACTAATAATATGATCACTATTCCAAAACAATATTATAAATGGTTATGGTGCATAACAGTCTTTTAAATTTGATTCAATATAATAAAGTGAAAGAAGTGTATTGTATTTCTATAACCATATTACATAATAATAAATTTTATTCTTTGTACACTGAAATTTTCTTAATAAATGTTTGGGTCAATACAATCCCCCCCAACCTTCATAATTTTCACCATAAAAATTATCATTTCCAAAAAAAATAGATGAGGTTAATTATGGATCATTACATCATATGGTTCCCACATCACTTCTTAAAACATGTGGTTTCTTCACAATAGATTAACTGGGTTCATTGTTATATATAATAGAACTATGTCTCTATAATCTACGATCTTCACCGGAAACTCCTCGTATGAGATATATACCTCTAATGGTACCACATCTAGATTGAGTACAAGTGATGGGCCAGGTATGTACTAAATAATGAGGGATACATGGAATACCTCATGTGTTTAATATAGTCCTAGTGGGAGTTTTAGTCGATAGGCCACTACTCCCCTACAATAACAGATCTCAAAGGGACAAATGTCTCATTGAATAATAATTTCCTTATTACCAAATATTGGGACATTATTACATGGATATATGTGGAGGAATACGTTGTCTCAAACCTCAAAATCTAGGTATTTTCAATGATTGTAATCATAGTTATTTTTTCGACCATGATCATCCTTTACATGTTGTTAAATGGTCTTAACCTTTTCCACCATTTCCTCAACCATTTCATGACATATCCATTTTCATTCCCCTAATTTATCCCAATATGACGTTGTTATTCTCCTCTTCCTATCAAGGGATTCATATTGATCCATGTTGGTTATTGAGTGGAAAATGTCATTGTATGAGAAATAGACTAGAGGAATATGTTCTTCCCATCCTCCATTGAAGTCAATTAAGAGTGTACTCATAATCAACTATTGATTCTGGATTGTCTCATTATATTTTCCTTCAGTTAAAAAGAGATAATTCATGTTCAAGTTCAACTCAGTAATTGGATATTATTGAAGAATATTCTAGATCATGGAGGTAAAGCATTGATCTTGATCAAATATTATTGATAGTAGTGTTCCATGAATCCTCACTACTTATATAATGTATATCCTTGAAAGTTAATAGAGTGATAATTCCTCTCAGATCACAATGAAGTGTACATTCATTATAAGATGGACCACCATAACCCATATAACATTATTTCTTCTAGATTTATTTGAAATACCAGTAGAAAATTCTAAGGTAAAATTTTCTCATTTCCATATAGATATGGGTAATGGTTTCATCATCCCCTTGAGTTTTTTCCATTCTATGGACACTTGCTGGCTTAAAAGACATTTTGATATATATTCCATGATCTCCTTTATCATATTATCCCACCAATAGCGATCATGATGATCTTGATACATCATTGTGATTCCTAGGTGGATGTAGAAGGTTGAGCTATGTGTATCAACCAAAAGGTCATTATTTAACTCTGTATTTTACCCTACAAATAATCATTGCACAAATCTCCAACTCCTTCGTCATTAAAAATTAAACCTGCGGATTTCCATTTTATTATAGCTTCTATTTTAATCTAAAATCACACATCAACTCTGGGATAATCCTTTATCCTATCCATATGAGACGTTTTGTTAATTATTTTTGAAAGGATTGATGAGATCCCTTCCATTATCATTCCCATTTTCATCCTTTTTAAGTATAATTATATCAGATCCCGCTCAATTTTCATCAATGGTAAAACTGTTGGATCCTTTATACTTAGGGAATCTTCTACTCCATCTGCTTTTCTAGGATGGTAGTGGATTTCGTGGTCATATTTATTGATCAGCTCTAACTATCATCATTGGTGCATATTCCACTCCATTTTCTCAATATAAACTTTAGCCTATTGTGATCTATATATATTTTAGACTTCTCCCCAAAGTGATAATATAACAATATTTTTCAATGTGATGATCACTACATCTAAATCGAATTCATGTGTGGGGTAGTTCATTTCATAAATATTCAATTTCCTTGAGTAATAGGATGTCACTTTTTGATTTTCCCTCAACACATAGACCAAGCCCTTAATTGAAGCATCCCTAAGTATGAAAGGTAAAGGTGTAATCATTAGCCTCTTTTTTGGATACATGAAGCTCACTTCACATTCATCTTTCTAAAAGAACGTTTACCACCATTCATGTTATATTTTTTCAAGGGTATAAAAACTGTGATAAATTTCTTACAGATCAATGATAATACCTAGATATTCTAAGGAAACTATAGACATCTATCACTAATATTGGCCTCATCCATCTGTCAATTTTTTCTATTTTGGAATATTCTAAAAATATTCCATTTATTGTGATAATATACCCTAACAATGTGACTTCCTTCAACCAAAACCCACATCTTCTGTACATGGCATTAATTATCTCCTTTTGTAAGGTATTTATCATAATGCTTAGATTCTCCTCATGCTCCTCCTTACTTATTCGTGTATATTATAATATCATCTATAAATACGAACAATAAAATTTCATGGTAATATTTAATTACTTTATTCATTAGGTCCATTTGAATTTCATGAGAATTAGTGAGTCTATATGGAATTTTAATGAACTCATTATTCTAATACCTTGTGTAAAAAGAATTATTAGGGACTTCTTACATCCCCACCCGATCTTCATAATACCCAAATCACAAATAAACCTTGTAGAATTATTTTACTCTATATATATATTAAAAAAAGTCAAAAATCTATGATAGAGGATTATTTTTCTTTATCATGATCTTTTTTATCACACTATAATCAATGCAAAGGTGCATTGACCCATCCTTCTTCTTGACGAAGCAGACTGACACAACCCATGGTGAAGCACATAAGAGTATGAACCATTTATCTTGTTTATCCAATACTTTTTTATTTGTCTCCAAAAGTTCAAGAAAATATATTCAATATAGAATCTTGTATAATGGTACTGAAAATAGTATAATTTTCATTGAAAATTTCACCTCTTTGTTAGAAGGAAGACCATACAATTTTTTTGGGAAGAACATCTTCATATTCCCTCACAATGTTCAGGTATTCAATGAAAATAATTTCATTACACTCAATCGTTTATCTAGATATTATTTCTCATAGGTCAATAATATTTATTATTGCGATGTTGGTTTTAAGGAATATTTATCCATCTCCATTCAGTTTTATATAACCAAAGGACAATTCATGATACAGAGAGTCATTTACTTCTCACAGAAATTTATTTTATCTCTATATAGGGAAATACAATGCATTCACCTAATATGACCATCATTATATGAAAGGTATAATCACAAGGTTCATTTTAATCCCAAAATTTTAAAATTCAAGGAGTTATATATTTATGATGTATAATTTCCCCATTTTATAATTTCACTAAAAAATCTAGTTCCACGCTTTGTTTTTGTGTTTGAATAGTTCTACTAGATATTCATGATATGTAGTAATGAATAAAACCAAAATAATGATTTATTTTCATTATTCTTGAATGAAAAACTACAATACATTTCTCCACCTTATTGTCATGGTCCCCCTTAGCAGTTTTGATATCACAAAATTTCCATTGATGACATTGAGGGAGTTGGTTGTCTAAAAAAACCCATTGATTAGTGCATTGGTTTGTCGAGTGTCATGGTTCCTTTCATTTGAAATAATAATCTATGGAGTAATAATTAAATAGAGAATTACTTTCCGCTATAACATTGGTCGGATTATCATATTTGTAATCTCTAGCTAGGTTCCCTTCATTCCCCCACCTAATGTATATCATTTCCCCCATAATAAATTTTTGGGGTTCTTCATTACTCTCCGTTGATAAGTGGGATGTTGTTATTTTTTAGCATCATTATATTTCTCTATTGGAACACCATGATTAAACTCTTCTTTATACTTCTTATCCCCATGATACATTTGTATTCTCTGATCTACATCTCAAATTTGACAGAAAATTGGATAAAATCCTTATAAATATAAAAGAATTAGATCACCATGGATTTTTATATAGTAGATTTTTTCTCACCAAAGACATGGTCATCCTTGCACTCATGGGTGATGATAAAGATGGAGGTGTATCAGGAAAGTCTTGTTATTTGTTAATCACACGAATCTATATATTAATAATCTTTTTTATTGAGATAATGGAAATACCATTACATTTTACGTTAGAGAGTATGAGAAAAATATTTATCAATAAACCTTTTTAAAAATAAATTCCACCACATTGCATTGATCTCTTCCTCGTCCTTTATATTCATGATCAATTTCTACCATAGACCCGTTTCTCCCTGCATGCTATAAATAGATAGTAGAACTGTCTCTTTCTAAGGCCATTTAATGATGTATAAGATCTTATCAATATATTTGATCCATTTTTTAATGATTAATGAAACATATTGTTCATTAAAACTCATAGGACTTTCTCTCATAACGGTCTCAAATACAATATTTTCTTTCTTAGGGTGATTTTGGTGCTCCTATGGATCCATGTTTCTATTCAAAAACCGTGTTATATAGGACATAGTCTTCACAATTTTCATGATTCCCACTCCCATTGATATGGGTATCTCATTGCGGGTAGTCATCACATTTCCCATCACATTGGCTTTTTACTTGATTCCACCAATTCCCCACCATTTCATTGAATAAAAAAAATATTCAGGTTCATTAATTTTAAATTTGTTAACAGATCAACAAGATTCCAATGAAATTAATGTTATAACTTATAAATGAAATTTATCTCATAACTTATGAATTTATTGGCTTAAATATATATTATACATGATCTATTTTCTAACATATACACATACATGAACTTTTTATTCCCTTAATAATGATTTTTAACAATATTATTAATTTACCAAATAACATCCACCAAGAGTCACAAATTAGGTCTGTAGTATGGTCCGTTATCGCACACCCGTTCCAGATCGAGTCTAGCTCAACATGTTGCTTTCAGGTTTTACCCCTATTTACATCTATTTAGTATCCAAATCCAATTTTATCATCTATACATGGATGCATTTTATTTATAAACAACTTAGTCTACACTTTCCCATTATTTAGGTATGTTTTTTATACATTGTGTTATTCATAAGGATTTCTATATATTTTTCAAATATTAATCCCAATAAATAAATAAATTTTTTCTTCCATACCAACTATGAAAATCTTATATTATTACAAATTAACTTATGATTTATTACATAAGATTACACATAATAAAAATCAAATGATTCAGAAGTATACTGTTTCATAGAATTTAGTACATTTCATAACTACATAAAATATAGAACGCATGCCCATTATTTAAAACTTATTTAACATTATTATATTATTCCACTATACTTAATACTACATTGGATAACATGAGAGGTACATAAGAAGAGGGTGAGCTATAAATCCCCGTAAGGGAATAAAAATTTCATATAACTAATAAAATTATTAATATTTGGCAAGAGGTATATAAATGTGTCATAAAATGAGTGAGAATCAAAAACAACAACAATGAGGCATGGTATACAATGATAATCATAATGGAATCATGGGGAATACGGAAAAAACATAAAATAAATCATCATAATCATAAGATAAGGATAAAATACAAGGCATCATTATGAAAAAGATCACAATATATATAACATTCACTCCTTAATCCCTTGCATAATGCCTCGGGAGAAGAAAACGCTACCCAATGTATTGGAGTGATATACAATTCTAGGCTCACCCATAACTTTCATTGTATTCTCACAATTCAGTGTGCCATATATAAAATAATATATTTATTCATTCATCATTATATTTTATTCCATGATCAAGTATTATATAATACAAAAATGTATGTTTTCAATCAAGAGTTATATGTGCATAAATGTGAAAGAGCATGAATAGAATTTGGTATGCCTATTCACTAAATAATTGTTTGGCATGGTAAACGATGGTGAAATGTTTTCAGCACAATGGGGGCATATGAATGTTAATGGGAGGGATTGATTGGAGAGAAAATAGTCTCTCATAATTTGGAAATAAAATAAAATGTAAGGGGGATATGGCAGAACAAAATCAAAAATTAGTTACGATGATAAAAAAAATATAATATAAAAAAGATACTTTAATAAAGAGAAGATAAAGAGGACCCCTTACCATTATGGTGTGATTAAAAATGCTTTAGAGGAGCTTCTTGAGAGTTTTAGGGAACCATTTAAGGACTCTAGTTAGGATAGAAGAGAGTAAGGATGTTTTCAAATGTTTTTGTGTGAAGAGAACATGGATCTTGGAAGGGTTGGTTTTCTAAATGACTGAGGAATTCTTTATTATTACACAAACAATGTTTTTTGACTCTATATTATAGAATTACCAGAACCAAAAAACATACCATGGTTTTTCCTATAGTTTCATTCAAAGGAGAGTGTTTTTAATTATTTTATATGTTTAAGGTAAGAAATTAAAAAAATAACACCCTTTTAGATGAGACAGTGAGTAATACTCTTAAATAAATTATTTTTAAAATAGAAAATATGTTGTAGGTTTTGGAGGAATTTTAATGGATTTATAAAGTCATTAAAATAAACATAAAATCACATTATTGAAAAGGTTAAGAAAATACTTAGTCTTGGAAAACATTTATAGAAATTATTACATCATTGTTTTGTCAGTATTATGTTATTATACATCGTGTATATATATACCATACATAAATTCTACATGAAAATTATACTATCATATAAAATTATAAAAAACGAATGGTTTGATATTTTTTATATTAGGATTCAAAAAATAATATTCATTTTATCTAAATTATTTTATAAATATATGAATTTTAACCATTAATATTTACAATATCTAATAAATTATTTGTTAATATATATACCAAAGGCCATCTAAGGATTATAGATTTAGAAAATTATAAAAGGAATTATATACCATAAACCATATTCTTCACACAAAATTCACAATTTTTACCAATATATACAAAATTTATTTTTCAATTATAATTCTACGACATATATAATAAAATTATAATCACATGATACCTTTATATATATATATCATAAGTATTACTCTTCTTCATAACCACTAGAAATAGAATTATAATTATGGTGATATAAAATGATCTATTAAGGTAGTGTTCAGTGGAATATTTCATAGAGATACACAAATTGAGTAATTTGGAAGACTAACTAATAATCAAATATTCCATTTAACATACAATAAGAGAGATAATTATTTTCGTGGATAATATAAAAACATAAAAGACTATGTGGGAAATAATAATTGATCTCATAATGATGAAATATATAATTCCAAACATCCTAATCATACTATGAAGGCCTCTTACACAAGACATATTATATACGTTGATGTCCCATAATCCATGTAATCTCAAATTATTGGATAGATATACACTAAATACACTATTTTTTTTCTCGCAAGACCAACTAATGTATCAAGGGGCTTTAATAGGCACCAACCGTAAATTATATCTATACCATAGATTAAAAAACTATTAAGAGATCAATAAAATACACAATAGATATTCCATAATAATAAATAAATATTTTTATCATATCAAGTGTATATAATGATAGTAATTCCTAAATTCATAGTAAACCAATATTACTTTTCTATATTTATCTATATAGAACTAAAAATCATATATAATGTTTATATTTCACCTTTTAATTTATTAGATTACTTATTTTTAAATACTTTTAATATGATTTATGTAACATAGTGTGTTTATAAAATATAGAGTAATGTGTATATTTTCTTAACAATACTAAAAATAATGTATTTTACATCTATGGTAATGACATGGAAAAAACATATATCATAAATACATTATAAATAAAATAATTTTAGTAAAGTTATTTATTTTGAAAAACATATTGAGAATAATAGACGGAAATATTTTCAAACGTTTTTCCATAAATGATTTTATATCATCGATGGAAAGAAGAAGTTAATAGTATTATTCAGTACAATATATATAAGATGTCAAGGAATTCTTTGATACATTATTAATTATATAATTTACACAAATGTGACCTTAGAAAAAATTAATTTATTTAATAAAATGTAATATAGAAGATAATAATATACATAAGTTAAATAGAATTCCCAAATATTTTTTTAGAAAATAATGATAATTATTATTGTAAAAAAATCATAGAATAAGGATAATAGGTATTACATTAAATAAACATTCAATACATGGAGTGAATTTTATGTAATTAATAATGTTCATAATAATGGGAAAATATGCACATGAAAAAAATGATTAAAAATGTATTATTTTCACAATTTGGTAATTAAAGTAAAAAATTACATGTTTTAAATGTAATGAAAAGATAAATATTAATATTCTGAATAGAACATAGAACCATATAGATATTTAAAATAAAACAATCATTAAATTGTAATAAAATTTCTCAAAACAATAAATAATATTGATATGAAAGAGAAAGGTTCCCCATAGAAGTTGATAATTGAGATACCCTTTTCATAATAACATTCATTTGGTATATTTTTATAATAAAGAGTGTTAAAAAATAAAGAATTATTAGACCCCAAAAAATAACTATAGAAAATAAAATTTCTAGGATATAGAGTATTAATATCAAAAAAATACTCCCAATGGAAATTGAAAAATTAATATATATGATAATGAGTGAGATTTAACAATTAGTACTTATAAATTTCATAATTTTCAATTGAAATCTCTCAAAAGAGATAATAATAAATCAAAAATTAATTTCATTGATGAATGACTAGATTATGAAATAATATTTCAATGAGTTATCATATACACCATATAGTGGGTATAGGTGTAATATTGAAAACATAAATTACGAATGATGTTTTAGATGAGAAACCCTTTTGAATATTAATAAAATTTGAAATGTGAATCAATCAATGAAATGATTGTTTATTCACTATTTAATATCCAAATAAACCAACTAATGTACAACATAAACGATCAATATTTATAGTATACATAATCATATTAAAAGAATGTGAATGAAGAAGTGATAAAACCGAGTGAATGGAAATTGAGTTAAATATACCAATACAAAATAAATGAACTTGGTTGAAGATGTTATAATCTCTTTTATAATAAATATAGATATATTATACATCAATAAAAACTATACTAATAATTATATTACAAAATGTCATTTCATTACAAAAATTTATTACCCAAATAAAAGAAATATTTATTTAATATCAGTATTTTTGTGTAATCTATTTAGTTTTCTTGGATATTATGATTGAATAATTTCATTCATTGTACCATGTTCATGGTTTCAAAATATACATAATTTAATTGAGTATCTAAATAAATCCTTTTGCTGTTATTTATTCTCAAAATAATTTTATGGAACATGTGTTAATGGTTCGTATGAAATGTTTAGAAATAAACTTTCATAGTGATTATAGAATTCAAATGAAGAATTGAATTTATATGAATATATATATTGAAAATAAATAATTATGAAAATATCATAAAATAATATTTATTATCTAATTTTAGTACTACATAACATTTCATAATTGTTCATGATGTAAACATTATTTCAGTGTTTATGTTGGACACTGGATTGACCAAAACCAGAACATATTATAATGGTTGAATATTTAACAAAATTTTATTTTTTAATGATAATAAAAATCTTAATGAAAAATAATAATTTCATAAATTTGATTTTTACCCCTTAAATCCATACTTATTACCATCTATGTGATATGGTAATTAAACCAAAATGAAGAGTTTGTGGAGGTGGTAGTGCACACGTACACATGAACAGATATTTTATTTTGTAATGAATGGGAGGGTACAAAGTTATATAAAATATTATTTTTTAGAATAACATTTTTAAAAAAATTATAATATACACACACACACATAATAAATACATATTTACAACCAAAAAAGTTAGTATGTGATGACAAAAAAATATATCACTTTGTGGAGGTGTTATTTCATACGTATACAAAAGGGGAACATTAATTTTTCATTGGATGTAAAAGAATAAGGAATTAGTTATTACACAAACATAATAAAACATTAATATGTTAAATATAATAATAAAATAATTTTGTTCTGGTATTATTTGAAGGATTTATAAGAATAATTAAAAAAGAAATAATTTGGTTAATATTTATACCTCCCGCATTAATTTCCTTTGGATTACACCTTAATCTTTATACGATTAGTCTTTGGTTATAAAAATACCTATAGGATGTATAGATGATATTGTTAAAGTTATATTTATTAGTCTTTATCATAACATGGTTATTCATGTGTGTGTAGTAATAAGGAGGGATATTCCTTTTTATAAGTGATGGGAGTGGAACTCTAATAAGTATTATGAACATTAAGGTATAATAAAAATATTTCTCCATGAAGATGGATCAAATTTACACTAATTTAAGAAATATGAAACTTTTATTTTTGAATGTAACCATAAAATATAATTCATATTTGTTTAAAAGAGATTAGAATCATTATATCTTACCTCAACATGTCGTTATCGGACTTAACCCATAATATAATACCAAATATTTTACCACTATAAACATTCATTAAGTAAAATATGAAATGGACGTTATAAAGTAATTTTAAAATACTGATTTAAAATATGGAAACAATTTTATTATATTCAATTTCTATATGTTCAAAAATGTAATTTTAAAATATTTATGCATAACTTAAGGAAAAAGTTTTATTAGAAAATTTCCACTTTTATGCATAAAAATGATTTTATACAAAAATCATGAATAATAATGGTTTGAATGTAATTAATTAGATTTTTATTAACATAAGGAGGATTATTTGACTTGAAACCAAAATAATTTTTACTTTAACCTTATGAATACATGATTAAAATGAAATAATAAAAAATAGTTTTTACACGAATATAAACAATATTGTCGTTTTGAAAATATATATGATTGGTATAAAAGTTCTGTGTTTAATATACAAATGCATTATTTTACATATTTAATATAAATTTTTTCTATAAAAAATTATTAACAAATTTTCAAGTCAATAAAAATAATGATAATTTCATAGAAGTGATTGTATTTTTAAAACAGTTATTTTTCATTATTCACCAAAAAATCAAACATTGCTGAAAAATCCTCAGCATTCACCCCAAGATAATTTTCACATGAATAGTTCAGAAATAAAATTTTATTCATCAAATTGAAATTATAAAATTCAAAAATAGGTTCTTAAAAATTAAAATAAAAAATTAACAAAAACCCACACATTTCAAAAATTGATCCATTTACACTTGAATTGTTTATAGAATTATTTTATGTCATTTAAACACGAGTGTAAATAAGTTTTTTGAAGATTTTATATTGAGAATTTATTAACTTTTTAATTTCATTTAAATAAATTATTTATTTTATTTTTTAGTCTGTTTATCTTACACTAATCAACAAGATATTTACATAAAATAATACATACTAATATCAAGGGGTGTTAAATTCTCCCTCTGCTAAAAATTTTTAATCATTTAAATTTTTATTTTTCATAGAAAAACATAGTTTGTATTAACATAGTAAAATATATGATGTGGATTTTATCATGATAATTAGTTTCAAAGTTACTAATTAAAATCATGTTATTTATTAATTAAATTTTACTAAAAATGTATCTATCATTATAAGACTCCTTCATTTGAATGATATTCCAAGAGAATACCTAGAGAGATGATAAATATCTTTAAGATCAAAACCAATATATTTATCTTCCTCATATTTGAGTTAATGAATTACATTTACCTCCAATATAGAGAATATAATTAATTATACTTACTTGATGTGTTTCCATTTAATGAAAATAATGTCACAATTTTGCTCTTTTTCATGTAGTTTTTAATCTCTGATTTATCCAATTTTTTAAATGAAAATTAATAATGATGAATTTTTCATGTCTAAAGCACTAAAAGTAACATTTAATGTATCACAAGATCCTAAAAGGCGATGAATAGTTATTAAACATGTATCTAGATATTTACTAAAACTGAAAATATTCTAAATAGAAAAATATAATGTATATACCTTTATATGTAGAAATAATACACTAATAAATCAAAAATATAAAATAACACTCCATTATCTATCTAATTGATCCCAAAATTAACTAACCCTAAAATAATTAAAAATGAATCTTTCCAAATTCAGAACCCAAAAAAAAAGATTTGGTTAACGTTTCCTCCAAAAACAACTTAACATTCATTCCCAGATGACATTAAACACTCTTAATGAGAAATAGTAATAATGTATATTCCCAAATAATAATTTCACAAAAATATAAAAATATTTTCTCTAAATAGCATGAATCACCACAAAAAATATTATATTCTTTTAAACACAACTCAATCTTAATTTCGTAAATGATAACAACAATTTAGACAAACAATCCCATATTAACTAATAATATTCAATTCACATTAATATATATAATGTTCCCAAAAATATAGTGAACCTATTACAACATATCATTAAATAACTAATCATAAAAACAATTTTAAGTCACATTTTTTCTAAAATATTAATAATATATTCCAAAAATATAATAAGATTTTCATCCAAATTATCAATAATTATTTCAAAATCAACGAGCTTATTAATACTAAAATCGCATCCCATAAAACAAAAAAAAAGTTATATATTCCATTGAACGTATACGATAAATCGTAACCATATTATACCATGATGATATTCTAAATATTTAAATTATTCTCATATGATGAAATAATAGACTATAATGTTATCTAAACTCTGATCTATTAGTAATTGAGACACCTCAATCCAATACACCTTGTTCTGGTGCTTAAAATATTCTATTAATTAAATTTCCATCCATAACATCTTAAGAAAACAAATTTTAGCAATCTAAAATTATAATATCAAAAATATAATTAGTCTCTTACATACCTAATATCATATTAGGTTAATATATTTAATGAATTGTGAAAAATATTACATAAGATAACACATATCCTTCCCAAGAAATGGCATGTTTTCCCACTATCTCAATATTTTCTTAATCTATAATATATCTTGAAGATCTCCCACAAATTTCTCCCCACATGATACCCTTACATATATATCATATTTATTGTTTTTCATTATAACCAAGGACAATTAAAAAAAAGAATAATAAAAAATGATCAATAAGGGTAGAATTCAATGAAGGCTATTAGAGGGAAACATGACATTAGAAATATGGAAGGGTAAGTAAAAAACATGCCTAAAATTTAATTTATTACATGACCATGAGTTATTTCATTGGATAACATACCAACATATATAATAAAACGGAAGATAATAACTAATTTCAAAAATTTTGAATTCGTAAGGTAAAACATCATAATATTACTATAAATGACTCTGAACCATGAATTCTTTCATATTGTAAATGTCTCTCAAAAAATATATCATAAATAATTCGGTAGGCATACACCGAATACCCAACCAAGTTTGTTTGATTAGATATAGAGATACATATAGTGTCTATAACTATCCCATCCCATTACATAAACATGATTAATACATTGCATAAATATTTAATGATCATTCAAATATATAATCATCATGACCTAATAAAAAATAAATATATTTTTTTTAATAAAGTATATGAAATGGAAAAAAATCCCAAATACATATTCAAATTACCTTATAAGTTAATTATTTTACAAATAGAACTAACAATCATATGGAATATCAATATTTTACCAGTCCATAAATGATCTAACTTTTTTTGTAAACACGCAAAATATAATTTACGTAACATATGTTTCTTACACTATATGGTGCAATAAGTATATGTTTAAGTCAATAATATAATCAATATATTTTATATACATAGATAAAAATAAATTTATATAAATGATATATTTATTTCACCAGAAGCGAAAGAATTGTTTTGAAGGCATGTATTTTAAAAAATAAATTAGGAAAATGGATATGATGATTTTAAAAAGTGTTTCCTTCAATTATTTTGTAAATTTTTTAAAAAATAAATATTATAAGTCAATTTCAAATAAATTAATTATATGTAATGAATAAATTAAAAAAATGAAAATAATAAACAATAACAATATCTTGAAAATAAATTATGTTTAATTAAATAAATGTGAAGTAGAATATAAAATTATATATAAGGGTATTGAAATCCCAATACTAAACTTAAAAAACGATGAAAATTTCTTTTTAAAATTTAAAAAAATAGTCTGAAAAGAAAATACGATGCAAAAAATATTATATAATATAAAATAATCCAAATAATTCAATATTTTAATGATAGTAAGTTATTATTTTGAGGAAAAATATGTTTTTTGTTTTCACACTTTTTTAAAATAAGGCAAAAATAACTTTTTCATAAGACATTAAATTTTTTCCATTAAAAAAGAATATTATAAAGTAAAATTTTCCCAATATTTATCATAAAAAATCATTTAGTTATATTAAAATATTTCATAGAATAAAAAAATGAAAATGGATATGGAAGATAATGGTACAAAAAAGAATGATAAAAAAATAATGTGTTCTCTAAAAACATTATTTTATAAAATTTTATAAAAAATAGATGGAATGTTAAAATAAAACATTAATATAAAAAATATCAAATGGGAAATAATGTATATATGTGTTTAAGAGTTAATCACAAATAATTCACCCAATGAAAATTTAAATATAAACAATCATGATAAGTAGTGTTATTATAAAATAATCTCTTAAGAATTTAATATTATTAAAATCAAAAAATATTGAAAGAGATAATATGAAATATGAAATTTATTAAAACATGTAATCAGTTTATTATGATATAATATTTCTTATACTTTTCATATATACTATATAAGGGAAATAGTTTCATAATTATAAAATATGTTTCAAGACGGATGTTTTTTATAAGAATCGCTGATGAAGATTCATAAAATTTTAAATAGTGATCAATTAATAAAATTTTATACCGAAAAATTTAATACAAATAAAAAAATTATTTAAAAATAAACAACCATATTTCATGAAACATGTAATATTAACATATCATAGTAAAAAAAAGATATGATATAACATAGTAAATGGAAATTAAGTTATGAATCCCCTTACCTCCAATTTCCTCTTGGTTGAACACATTTTAACATAATGAATAATAATATTTAACACTTTAAAAATCTATACACGCATCATATTTATATTTAAATGTGTATATATTAATCCCTTTTAATTTCTTATTACTAACTTAATTGGAATTATTTGTTAAAATCTATAGTTTTATGATTACTATTTAGTTTTTCAGGCAAGTTCTGATTTTATGGTTTCAGTACTTGAACCGTATTCTTGGATTCTAGATAATTTACATGATTATATTTACCATTATATCGATATAACAATAGATTTTCATAATCATCCTATCAAACTATTTTCAACAGATTGAACAGAACACTTAAAAATTCTCTTTCTTGAAGATTATTCAATTTAACAAAATAAATGATTTTAAAGACAAATAACATTTTTTGGGTCACAATGAAAATTTATGGATACATCATAATGTCTTCATTATTACCTAGTATTAACATTAAATAAAATTCCTTAATTATTCGTGACATAAATAATATAATTATGTTCGTATATGTGCTAAAATCGAAAAAATAGCATTATATAACATTTTAATGAGGAAGACCATGTTATTATATATTGATAATATAAATTTTACAATATCTTAATACTTTTATAAATATCATATTTATTCATTATTTATGACATTATTATTATACATGTCATATGGTAATGAAAATTGAAATGTGTCATTTATGGAGGTAATGTTCCCCACGCGTGTACTTGTGATGTTTTCAATTTTCTTACTGATGGGGGCATATGAACGTATATAATATATTTTATTTATTGAAATGAAATTATTCCTTAAATATCATATATATATATATATATTTATATTAAATACTTCCTTATAACAATCTCTGTTAGATGGGAATGATAAATTAAATTTATTGCTTCGTGAAGAAGACATTCATCTTATACGAACGAGCGATGCTTTCATATTTGATTCATTGGAAAAGGGGATGGAAGTAAGAGGTACCTCAATTTAATAACATATATTCATATTATAAATATTTATATATTTATATTAATATGTTTATTATATATTTTAAATAGGTACAAGATGAAATAAACTAGAAACAATTTGTTCAATACTTTTAACTCCTCCTTATATTTCTTCATTTTGATCACACATTAAGAGTAATAGTATTGGTATTTTGGGGATATCAAAACTGCTATGTTGTAAGGAAGAAATTATTTAAGTGATATGGGATGGTATTGGACGATTTAGGGTTCTCAACATATGTTTGGTGGTGAGGTGTATAGGTTTTCTATAATAAGTGAGGGGAGTGAAACTCTGGTAAATAATAAAAACTTTTAAATATAATAACTTGATTTATCATGGAAAGGGGATTCAATTTTTCCCAACATAAAATTTATAACAAATTTTAATGGATATAAAATAATACAATTAAATTTTCAAATTTTTTTGGGATATTTTAATCCTTATCTAATAGCTTAACTCCCCACCCCCAACCCATTAACAATTTTAATTTATACAATGGTAATAAAAATTTTTTTATCGTAAATATTAAAATTTACAAGAAAATGAAATCTTGATTATTAAATAATTTTAATAAGATGATTTAAAGTATTCATTATTTTTTTCTATTATTCAATTTATATAAGTTATAATAATAAATTTTAATATTAATTTATGTAATGCAATTAATTTTTTAGAATAATATACGTTTTATGAAAGAAAATGGTTTTATGCCAAAATAATATTGAATATTTTCTAAAATGGAATATTTTGGAATATTTTTATGAAAATGAGAGTTATTTTACTTTCTCAAATAAATAAAATATGAAATTAACCTGGTCAATACTGCATAAAATGGATGAATAAAAAATATTTTTTATTTGAATAAAAACATTACTTAGATTTCTATAATTCCAAAAATTTGATTACTAAGTAAAACATTACATTTTTAATGTATTATTTAAAAATAATAATTTATATTCTTCTTATAGATATGGTTTCATAGAAATCATTGTTAATATTATATCATAATAAGAACAAAAAATGGCAGTATTTGTAAAATCGGTACTTTTCACAATTCACACAAACATCAACCATTCTATAAAAACCCCCAAAAAATACTACAATATAAAATTAACATAATGAAATAATAATTGATTTTTATTTATTATAATTAACATTATAAATATAATAATACGTATTTAAAATTAAATAAATTAAATAAAAACCCACTTTTAATGATAAATGACCCTTTAAAACATTATGCGTCTTAAACATTATTACATATCATTTTACAATAATTATTAGTTTATTTATTTTAAAATTTAACATTCCTAATTTAATTTTTTAATTTAAATTTTAAAAAAATATTCCATAAATTGTTTTCACATATTTTATGATATTCAACAAGATATTTACCTAATATATGACATACCAAAATATATGGGTTTCATAATTACATGTTATCCAAATGGGCGTGGTATAAGAAAAATATGTCCCCAATTAAAAGAACAATTGAGGTTCTTGCAATGATGGAAATTGAGGAGGGCCTAGTGTATCTTGTTTTAATATGGGAATAGAATTCTACCAATGGTAAGGTGATAAAATGATTTGTGGTGAATGATTTTCTATAAGATTGTACGGTCTAGTTCAATGTGTGTAAAGACTATAGGTAGTTCAATCACGATGGAGGTAATTATTTATTAGTAGGAAGATATAGGTGTAGATATATATTATATTTAATGGGGCCTCATAAGACAGTTTACATATTGTGGGATGTGATAGCTGGTCGATTTTTCAGGGTACAATATATGATTCAGAGTTTGACATGAGGCGTAATAAAATATATTTGTATTAATTATTGGGATACGATTCTTTTTTTGATGGAATGACCTGAGGATGATTGGGCCAATATATATTGATTCAATAGATGGAAGGAAACAAATGTATTGGTTACTAGATAAACGATATGAATGGGTTGTATGATACCTTATATTGTTTTTCTTATTTATAATAATTTTAATTTTTCCCATCATGCATGTGTAGTGATAAAAATTCTCAGGGTTTAGTCATCAATATTATAGAACCATATATGAGCTATGTTTTAGGGGACTAGAAAATAACTTATGTATATATTACATCATTTTAGATGAATAAATAATAATTAGCACACTAATACATGGAAAAGAACTATTAAAGATTTTTTTTGATTATGATCAATATACTTATGAAAATTAACTATAAACAATATTCATCATCTCCCACAAACATTTTTCAGATATTGAACCCTTATATGACCATTTTATATAATTCGTTTCATTATAACACATGAAGAAAATATAAGAATGTGTGAACATATATTTTTAGTAAGGGTAATCATGAAGGACATCAATAAAGATCATAAGTGAGAATAAGATGATAATAAGTATATCGCAGTATAATCAAGTGATATAATGGTGATACCTAAAGATAAAAATGTCAAATCATGATTCATGGATTGAATCATTAAAATAACATGAGTCATATCACTATGGAATAATAAAAAAAATCATGATCTATGATAGTATAGCATTGGTATTCAAATATGACAAAAGAGTGTCTCAAAAGCATAAGAAATTAAATCATTTGATACTAATACCCAACAAGAAACTCAAAACATAATATTTATGGTCTAATTACCTATTTACCTTCTAGGGATTGTTCTAACCACTTGTGTACCATCTTATTATTGGGATTACCTCATGTGTACACTTTCGGGCTTAATCTAATCACTTTTTTACCCATTAATATTATGTGATATAAAAAATCCATCTATTCATTAGAGAGATATAAAATTATTTTCTAACCCATCACAAAATAAAAATCATTCCTAATTATGACTCATGATCCTAAAATCTTTCACCATTTCATCATATCATAATTTACCAATGGTTATTAAGCAAGATTCATGAAAAAAATTTCAAAACGTCATCATTATAATGCATCGATAGAAAGACGGTTAATGGTCTCACAAGAAAATATACTAAGTAACTCATAAGAAATTTCAATTGATGTTGACATAAAAACACTATTATAATAAATAAAATTTCATTGAATACAACATAATAATGGATAAGGAATTGGATCATTTGATATCATGAGTTTAATTCCCCAAAAGAATTCATTATAAAATAATTCAAATATTAATTATTGAACATATCTTCAAAAGAAATAAACCCTCCTGAGATAAATTCAAAATGGAAGAGAAATAATAATATAATTTCAAGATCACATTTTTATCATATTCATGAAAAATGATGTTACGAGTCATTTTCAAAAGAAATTTTGAAAATGTGAAGTGAAAATGTTTGAGGAAAATTTAATTTTGAAAATAGTATTTCATAATTGAGCTTTGATAAGGTTAAAAAAATTATCCATTGGAAATATTGAGTGGAGGATAAAATATATGAGAATAAAAAGGAAAATACATTTAATATATAAACAATTCATTTACTAAATCACACATTATAAAAATAATAATAATACATTATTTTTAAAATAGCTAATGGTAAATAAAGAGATCGCTTGAAAAATACAAATTACGGTTTTTTTATAATAAATTTAACCTTTTTTGTAATGAAATAAAATAAATATAGTGGAGATAGAACTATCAAAGTGAATTCTTATTATAGTTAACAAATTACATGTTTATGAATAAGGAATTGTTTCAGTGATAAATAACTGAGGTAAAACCCCCTTCTAAACGAGTTCATGATAATTAAATTTAAATTACATGAAACATGATAGGAAGTGAAATATAATTAATTACTTGTTTAATTTTTTTAAAAAATATTATAAAAATGTTCAAGAATAATAATCATACCTCAATTATATTAAATTGAGTTAAAAATTCATGACGTCCCTAGAACCACCAAAATCAAATCATCTTGAAAAGATAAATTTTGAATACTTTTTCAATAAAATTAATTTATTAAAATATATTATAATAGGAATCCAACTGTTAGTATATAAATTATATAAAAATAAATATGTTTTGATTATTAAATATGTCTCAAATAAATAATGTTGAGATAAAAAACCATTATAGTTTTTTCATGACTGTCAAGAAATCTATTTAGCCTTTTTCATAATAAAATTTTCCATATTAATACCATATTTTAGAACAATATTCAATTGAATTTCCTTTTATATTATTTAATTATAATCATTAACTACACATGTTATAGTTTTTTAATATTAATTTTCATCATCATTTATTTGTAATTTCAATTGTCTCACGCATTTTTTATTATAAAAAAATTGAACCTTATTAGTCGATACTGAGTTCAATGTAGATAAATTATAAAAGATGATGAAATTACTATGTTTCAATGATTTATGAATCCCCATTTTCACTTGAAGTATGTTATGTGAATGTTTCATGAGAACATGATACATGATTAACTTTATTTCAGTAATTTTCTAATTTTAACATATTATGTAATAATGATTATTAATTTTTGTTTCATCCTTTCAGAATAATATTAATGAAAAATATAAATCTTTATTTTTATATATATTCAAAAAACTATTTTAGAACCCCCACTTGAGGAAGTGATAAAAATAGAACATGTCACTACATGGGGGCTGTCTTCCACATGTTAACATGAATTATATTTTCATTTTCTTTACAATATTAAAAAGGTAGTAATATATTTATATTTTTAGAATATTTGAAAATTTATAAATAAAATAAATTTTTTATTAAATATAAATTTTAAATCAGTCTTATATGTTTGTTATAAATAAAAAACATGTCTCTCATGTATGTATTAGTTTTCACATAACATGGGTTATACTTTCATTTTTCAAATGGTCAGGAATGAGATAGTTGACTTTTGTTACATTGATATAATAATTTTTTTATCAATATTAAATGGTTGTTGTTATAATAGTATTTTTAAAATAGATTTGGATGTAGGTGGGTTATAAATATATAAGAGGATAATATTAGAGAGTGGATAATAGTCATGTTTTGATTTTTAATCATCTCTTGAAAGCTACTTTGTAAATAGATTGATTAATGATTGATTTTTGAACATGGTTCTTCAAAACATGTTAAAGGATTATATTTCTGCTAATGTTTGTCGGGTTTAAAGAGGAATTTTAAGGATATAGTTGATTTAAATGGTTTGAGTTATGGTTCTTTTAGATGCTAAGAAGAAATACCTTGACATGAAATTTAATTTTTGGTATATGTAACAATGCATTTTCAGAACAGTTTTGTGTGTTAGGTGATTAATGTCTGTAAGACATGTGATTTTGAATTTAAAACCAATTAAATTTTTCTTATAAGGTCAACGTATTATGTTAAAAGAAAAAATTTTATCCACTTAATTTACACATTTTTACCTTTATCAACATTTATAAAAAATTAACCATGGTGGTTATATTTTTACTAACAATTTAGGATGAAACATTACACCAATTTTCAACATGGTGATTACAAATTTTAACAAAATTTAGTCAAAATCAATCACTAATTATAAAAAATTCACCTTCGAATTAAAATGTATAATATATAAGGAAAAAAAATTTCTGAATAAATTTGTTTGTAAATATTAAAAGTGTTTTTATTTCCTATAAATTAATAATTAAATTAGTGTTTTTATATTATTCACATAAACAATATGATTTATCAAATTATTAACATCAACATATTTATTTTCATGAAACAGGAATATGTACTCCCTAAAAATCTTTTTTTTATAAATAACATAAAATTAACATAATAGTTATTTATCCACATTAATAGAATATAATCAATGCATCATTATTAAAAATATAATTTTTTTTATTTATACATATATTTCATAATTTGGTTTTCATAATTTATACTCTCCCAACTAATTAAAATATTATAGTGGTAAAATTTTCAACTTATACTTCTATCTTACTAAAATGTATTTCAGTTTATTGGGTTTTTGTTTCATACGAAGAAATATATTCAAAAAAGTTTTTATTTAAAGTGAAATTATTACAAGAAACTCATTGTGTTGTTGAGGTACCATACTATGTGATTCAGTTTATATGTAACTAGTTATGTAAATAAATTTTCATGATTAATAAATGAAGTTCATAAGGGCCATTCCCATGATTCTCACCTTGTAGTTAATTCCATAGGGGAAATCATGGAATCAGTTTTATCAATAGTTACTCCCATAAAACCTATAATGTTGATTAGTTACAGGATCTAGTCTCTAAATCGTGGTGAACCAACTTGGTAATCATGGTATATATCTCATGTATGATTGTTATGATTCTCTAACATTGGTTGAAGTAAATTGATTTTCATATCATGGTGACTTATCTAGTGTGTGATGAAATGATATGACTACTTATAAAATATGTAGAAATTATTTCATTATCATATTATTTACATTGTAAAATTATATATTATGGATCCTAAATGTGTAAATGGTTCTATCATGTTGAAAAAAATGGTTTGGTAATTTATTTGGTTGTATAATATGGCTAATACAAATAAATTTTTATTGGAGTTTCTAATGAATCTTCAAAAATAACCATTCATGTTAAGGAAAAATGGGATTGTGTTATCGTCTATTGAATGTGTCTTAAAAATATTTAATTTAAACAGAACATTTCTACCTTGGTAAAAATTAGGGATATATGAAAGACATGAATGTTAGGGATATAACCATTTATATATGTGATTATGTATGAGTGTCTTGACGGCATTATGGGTATAGTTTTGAAATAAGGGATAATGTTTTTAGCAATATCTCACAAAATTTAGTTTTTTCATTTTCTATCCCTATATAAGACCTTTCTAATATAAAATTAAAATTTTATTATATAACTCATGTGTTTTATAAGATTTTTAGTTTTACATAGAATACTAGAGAATTTATACTTTTTATGAATAGTTTTACACTATAAAATTATGTATATATAATATAATTTTGTATAATTAATGTTAAAATTATATTTCCATTATTTTATGATTGTGATTTTAAGTTTATAGTCCCTATAACTATGATAATATACCCTCACTAGTATTTTTTATCAACTTGTATACTAGTCAGTGTTGTAGAAGGTATGTGGAACTCTGACTCAGCCACATGGGTATGCTCTAAGACTTGGATATTATAATAAGATCCAACCACTAGATGACATGTTGTAATATTTTTTATTGAGCTTTTGGAGATCATATTTTGGTTATCATCCTTGCTAAAGATTACATCAAAATATACTATCTCCTCATATGATTAATTTCAATATATGACACTTTATAGGTCAATCCTTCTATAGACAAATATTAAAGATCCTAAAATTGTAAGAACTATATTGGTTCAATGAATTACATGGAAGGTACTAGTGATCCAAAAAAAGTTATTTTAATGGAACCCTCAAATGGTGTGGGTGATTCTTATGAGAAAGAGGACAATTCATAATAGCTAGAAATATTATGTAAAGCAATGATATGGTTGAGGGAAATTTTTTGACCTTGGATATCATGTATTCCTAAACTTTTTCCATGAAAAGGATAGAAAATTATTTATTGAGGAAATAAATTATTTTCAATGATCATTAAACCATTCCCATTTTTAATGTGATCCATCATCTCACATCATCAATAAAAATTAAGCAAACAAAACATATTTGTAATTTATAACTAAATATGTATTTATATGATTTTTAAAACATTTCTAACTAAGGAGAGTTGAACATCATGGATTATATCACATCCACTAAGTAGTTAGTAGTATCACACTACTAATGATATTAGGCCCTCAATGATGAGAAATCACCTAAATGATAATCCATTATAGGGATGATAAAAATAAAATAGAGGACCCAAGATCATGAGAATCAAATTAGAGAACTGTGCCAAAAATATTTGATTTATTATATTTTTATATAAAAAACCCCTGGTTGTGGAGTGGATTTAGTTTGTTAAAACAGTTCATATTTTCCTTTATGAATTTTAATAATTTAATATCTTGAACGTTCTCACATCGGAGGAATGTATATTTATGATACACATAGATGATATAAAAAAAATTTACTATGTGAATCAGTGAAATTATATTAAAAATGGACATTAATATTTTATTAAAAATGAGATAAATATTGAATTGGGAAAATAACTCAAAATAAATATTTAAGATGAGAAAAAAACATTGTATGAAATAATAAGAAATTATTTACTGAAAGTGAATTTGGGAATTTTTAGATTATATCCACTATAAGGGATCACATTTAAAAAAATATTATCGAATGTAATCTATTCATTAGTGATTAATGATATGTACCCTAATTTATCTAATGTGAGTGAATAATTTCTTGAGTTGAGATTAATAAATATGAATGATCCGTTTATTTTATATAATTTTATTTATTTTTGATTTTATCTATTTAAATTTTAATCAATAAATTTAGTTAAATTATATTAATTTATAGTTTTAATATATTTTAATTAAAGTTGAAGAAGAATTAAAGGTAACTAAAATAACACCACCCCTAATAACAATAATGATACTATCTATTTTAGTTGAATCTAGCACCATAAATATAATCCCTAAGTTTGTTAAGTCATTGTGAGTTAAATTTGATTGCCATAATTTTTTTATTATATATTTTTATTATAGAATTATTCTCTGTATCTGTTTATTTTATTTAGAATTACCAATAAATTATTAAATAATTAAAGATTCTAACCTAAATGAATACATACAATATAAATGTTTTATACTTAATATAATGTGTGTCGCTTGGTGGAAGTGGTTGTTTATGGCTTGGTGTACATAGTTGTTTGTGACATGGTGGACATAGTTGTGATGTGGTGGCTTGACATGGTGGATTATTGTATATGGATTGGTAAAATTGGAACAATAAAATCCTATATAATAATGTGGTAAAGGATAAATAATTCATCGGTTTGAATTTAAATTAATAATTAAATGTATAAAGCTTGGTGGATGAATTATAAAATTAACTATGTAAAATACTAACCAGGTTTTGGAATATTGTTATATACTTATGGGTTGGTTGTTATACATTCATGGTATCACTTGGTAATATTATATCATTAGTGTCCTGACATTGGTTTTGGTGGTGTTTCTTATTTTATCCCATGGGTGCGGGATTCTGGGAGACTATAATATATATATATACATTAATTTTTATTTCTCTACATACGTCACCAAATTTGGGTAACCTAACCAAAAACTATATGTAATGTGGATTTTTCTTTCAATATCCTAGATGGGGATGTTACAGATGTATATCTACCCTGTCTCCCTTTATCTATCTTTAGAAATATCAATTGGTGGTATGTGTCATACATAGATGGGGGTCATACCAGGAGGTAAATATTGAATAATTTTTAGGGGTCATGCATTCGAGGATGAGATCATGAGGTTCAGGCTGATCACATTCATGATTTCTTTATTTTCTAGTTATATGACTTGAAGTTGGTTTTTAAGACATAAAATGTTGTTGGTTTTTTTGGGGGATATGTAAGTGATGGTAAAAAGGATGTTCGGTCATTGAGTGAGAGTAAAAAACTGATAGAGAAATAGGTATCCATATGAATTTTATATTTTATTATGATATTATTATATTATACTTGGTTTCATTATTGAGTGAGTGGACCTTGGTTAGGATGGTTGGAAACTAGTTGTCCAATGTAGGTTTTGGTTAGTTCTATAATTTTTTCACATGGGCATTAGTTTGTTATTTTCATGTTTTCACAAGATAACATAGGTATCATTATGCTATGTGTACATGTTATGGTCAACTCCAGGTATATACATCTTCTTAGTATATAAGAGGATGTAGGTAATTAATATGAACAATAATAGATTAAAGCATGGGGTCATCCTGGTTTCTTCCACATGATTCAGTTGGTATTGTTTAATTTTTTAATATTTTTTAACTATTATATATTAATGAATTTTGGCCTTTCATTCATGTTATTGGGATTTATTGTCCATACATGGTGATTTTTTTGAGGAATTTCCTTATTTTACTAGGACTATAATGGGTAAAGCCTCCCATATTTTTGTGATATACTCTGTACACTATTCTCTAACCTAGATAATATTAGAGGAAGTCCCCAAGGGTATCTCTCAAATTTTTAATATACCTGTAAGATGGTTTCCTAATATGAATTGGTCCTGATATAGTGGTTTCAAAGGTTTTGTTTAAGATATGTGGTGGTGTTTAAAGTTAGGCACTAGTGAATACTACATAAGTTTGTATAAGAATAGTTTTATTTGAACATAGTGTGTGATGAAAACAAGGGATACCATCTAAGAAATAGAATTTTAGGTCCCCTGCTCATCTAACGCCACAAACATAGCCTCTAAAAATTTAATATGAAAATTTATTCTTCTTATAGGTTAGATTCATAGGAGAGGTACATGAATTATAAATTTCTTATTTCTCTTTTGAATGAGGGGGATTTTGGAATGAATGGATAAAATAGTTAAATTAATATGAATAAATCCATTTATACTAGACTTAAGTTCTCTAATTTTTATTATAGATATATAAGTTGAAAACATCGCGTGTGTGGTATAAGTTAGGGAGTTTTAGTAGGATAACACTTTTTTATAAATGGAAGGATGATAAATATTTTGAGTATGAGTTGTTGTATTGGAAATTGTTAACCAATAAGAAAGAAAGAATGGAGAAGTATGAGACAATTGAGTTTGATCTATAGAAATAACACTATATTTGAGGTTTATATATTGGTTTTGGTCACATTCTAAACTTATTTGAGAAATGGGATCCCATTTTTGTAGCTCGGTAAGGGAAGTAATTCATCTGAGGTGGATATTGTATCGTAGGGAGTGAAAGGATACTAATGTATCATGGTATGATTTTCATAAGGAGTTCATGGATGATTTATCCTTGATAAGAGTGATGGTGGAAAAGAGGTATGAGTTTCACTCTCTTCAGTTGGGGAGAATGATCATTCAATATATGTGGATTAAGTTCGTATGTTTTCATTAATTTTACCATAAAATATTTATAGATTATTAGTCTCTAACTTAGTTCATCAAGGAGGTTTTGTACCCTGTACTCACATCTATAGTTACACCATTTATGTTACCAACATATTTAAAGGTTCGGAAGTATGGTAAAATTATAAATATGATTCATGAGTGGGATGGAACACCCCTAGTTGAGGGACTGTTGGAACCCCTGAGGAGAAGGCATTAGATGGAGGATCAAAAATATTTTTCTATTTAAGATTCTATGAATATGGGATATAGTTGTGATAATAAGAATCATATTCATATAGTGATTTTAGTTTTTATATGTATACCATAAGATATTTTATTTTTTTGTTTAGGTTTAGATGTCATTTCTATTATCATAAGTAATTTCATTTATCCCAAGATAGCCATTATGGTTTTGGAGTTCAAGGCCCCTAAAAATAGTACTAATAGTTCACCATAAGGTAGAACCAGTAAAATGGGAAACCAAAATATTTGCAATATCTTTTTTAGAAATATTGGTCTCGGTAAAGATAATACGGAATTGGTATAGGGAATACCATTGATTCCCCTTAATATTAGAGAACTAGGCTAAATGAAAATGGAAGAGGTCATCAATAGTGAGGTGGGAATACATGATATGGCCAAATGAATGGGATAGTGGTTCTAGTAAAGAAGTACCATAGGTTCCTCAATGTAAAATTAGTATATAATTTACTTTATTTTATTTTTGGGTCTTCGTAGTCTTTTATTTAACCAACATTGGGCAGAGCATTGGGATGAGATGTGAAAATTCATTCCATACCCATTGTTTTATCCACACAAATCAGGTGGATACTATATTTTTTTATCTATGTAAATAAATGTAGATGATGATGGGGAAAAATAGTCATGGGGAGACTTAATTCAACTACAAATAAAACCATATGATTTCAATATTACCATGGATCAGTTTTGTTATATTTATAATATGGTTGATTTTTTAGATGACGGTTGACATTTCTATTATAGAATAATGACATGTGGTGTCTTCTAGTGAATTAGGTTTATAGATTGTTGGTAAGAAATCATATATCATTTAATCTTTGATTCCTTATCCATATGTAGAGTTAGTTGGGGCTTAGGTGGGGAATGTCCCAATTATTTTTAGGGGGTTATTGGATGTGTTTATAGATTAATGTGTGACACTATACCCTCCATGAGATTTCATGCATCTCATATAGTAACCGTCGGGTAATAAACCAGTATCAATGGATTATCAATTGATGTAACCCTAAAAGGGTGTTATTTGAGGATCTAGATTTATGATATGAATCATAAAAGCATAATAAATCCAATTTTTTCATCTAGGGGATACACATTTTTTCACTATGAATTCATTATATTGTTTTAGGATGTTTTTATACTACCGATGGAAGAATCTAGGGATGATCAAGAATCATTAACCTCTTTCAAGGATTGAAAATATATTTACCAAGTATATTTTCTATAGCTAGTTAATTTAATTTATTATTATTAATGATATCGTTTTCTCAGATGGAAAGAGGTATATATTCCAAATAGTGAATTATAAAGATGGTAAAAGAACTTTGATTTCATATTTATGCCATTAATGTCAAAAAAATTATTCCAACTGTGTTAATGGGACCCATAAAATCTGTGTTTCTTGAGATCTTGTACTAGTGTATTATATTATTCATTAATAAAATTCCCTTATACTTTAAACCATAGGAAGATCATGTCGAAATCATCAAGATCATTTTCTAGAATCTTTGTCAACACCACATACATGGGAAATTATCCATGTTTTAGTTCTAGAGTCAATAGGTTCATTTCCGTAATCACGTGGGTTATTAAAAAAATTAGAAGTGGATCTAGTGAAATATGAAGATGTTGAATCTTATTAAGAACCCAAGAATTTGGAAAATGTATATAGATTTTGCAGTTACTAATCCTGTTATTATATTTTTTCCCATCAATTATTATATTATATCTTCATTTACAAACATTACAAGGAAGGGGTGGCCCTTTATTTTAAATCATCAATTCTCGGAAAAAAATTACCAACTGAAGGATTAGTTGGTCATCTCCATATTTCATCAATTTACTAAAGAGAGATTATTGATTGAATTGATTAGTGATACTTAACAATGGGGTTTATGAGGAATCTTGATGCAGTAGAGGGCATAGATTTGAAGTCGGAGGACATCATAATGAATTTCCTCACCAGGTCACCCCATATTCTAGGGGAATATAACGTTATCTAGATTCCTTTGGATTGAATGATTAAGGGAGATAAATTTATAGTTATATTATAGTTGAGTTTTGTAACAATCCAACTCTTTATTACACATATAAACACAATTTATTACATAAAATTTCACTTAAGACAACTCTAATGATCAAGAGGCCTAGTATCTTTTAGGATTAGGGGCATTACATAACAACTTGAAAAATTAAACACAACATCATTATTGAAAACATCCATTATATGACAACTACATTCCCTCGTACATAGCATTGAATGGCATAACCTATGAACATGTTTAAGAAAACAGTGAGTTATAAAGCTCAGTATGGGAGTAAACAAGGAAGAACATAAAGATTACAATATATATTAGGAAATAGGTATATCAATGGAGTATATAATAGACACGAACATAAAGGAATGATATATCATGGTTATCATAACATGGATATGTGGAAACAACATTTAACATCATATTAGCAAGAGCCAAGGCTCATTGCACATGGAGCATGAGTAAACCCTCATTGAAAATTTATTAGAATGATTAAACCTTCATTTCACTTGAATTAGCATGAGTAAACCCTACTTTCACTTGAATTATCTTGATATTAATATTTACCCAATGCATTGGATTGATATCAGGGCACACCCTTCTTAATCATTATATTTCGTGCATAAATGTGCCACATGTATCATACAAAATAGATTCATTGAAAAAAATAATTTATTACACAAATAAGTGGTGTTGAATACATACAATAAACTATATAATTAATATGTAAATTTTAATAAAATTGAATACCCTTGATTGAGAAATGTTCTGAGTATTCACTACAAAATGACTTTGGCTTGGAAAATCGCAGTGCAATTTCGGCAGCATAACAGCCTGACATAAGAATTCAAAAAATGGGTTATGAGAGAGAAAGGGGTGTCTCATCATATTTACACGAAATTGGCAGTAATGAGGTAATGTATATACATGTCCCAACATATGTAATGTAATTTTAGATTCATAATAAAAAATAATTGCTTGAATGTAAATGATGAGAGAGAAATTCCTAATAGAATTCAACATGGTAACTGGTGTACGTGGGAGGAATTAATGAGATAGAAATGGGCATATCATCAGTCAAATATAAAGAGGAAATTTTTATGTAGGTTAGAAATCATACGTCAACATTTGTAATTGAAAATAAAAAAGAATAAAAATATAATGAAATTTGGACAAAAATGAGAAAGGAAGAAATCCCTTATATGGAACTATTAACCCAAAGGCTTGGGAGAGGCATGAGAGAGGATTATTGGGAGAATAGGGAGACTTGGTGTGATTATAGGGATATGTGGGTAGATTATGGTTGAGTACAAAGTTTTTGAGTGAAGAGGAAGTAGAATCATGGGTGGGTTTATATAAGAAAAGGTGGGAATTCTATATTATTTAGTGGTTGTCCACCACACATTCAACTAAACAAAACCAAAAAAAACCATGGTTTTTCCCATGTTTTTCTTAAAAAGGGGAGTTTAAAACATTATTTTATATGTCTAATTTCCTAAATTAGGAAAATATTAGGCTTTCTTATGGGGAGGTGAGTCACACTCTCAAGGAAATCAATTTAACAAGATAACATGTTCTATTAGTCTTGAAGGGTCCAATAAATCATTGTTAAATAAAACAAACAAACATAAAATGAGATCATATTAATGGTGAAACATATATTGTCCAGACATAATGTTTATAGTATTTTATTACAACAATATTGGGTCATTATGATTCCATAAAAGACATTGTATATTTAAATAGTATTTAATTTTTACCCAAAAATTCAACAGTTTAAGAAAATTATGAAAAATTAACCATTGGATAATTTTGAATAATTGATTCCAAAAATAATATTAATTTTCTGTAAATAAATTTCTATATATTTCAATTTTTTCATTTAAATTAAAAAATGGCATTTATCGAAAATTCATTGGTTTTGAGAAAACAAGCGTTCAAACCATTATTAAAATTAAAATTGTATTCATAAAAATTATACGATCACTTATTTTTAATAAAAATAAATTTTTTAATATTATTCTATTAAAATATTATTTAATTAAAAAATAAATTAATTCATGGAAATATATTTCTTAATAGAATATTAACTAAAATGTAATTTTTGCATTAAAAACTATTTACAAAGTGACAATAATAAAATTAATTTATACTATTTATTCAATAAAAAAATAATGAAGATAATCATAGTAATAGGTTCTCATTACATAAACCCTTATTATACATGCATAAGACTGAAGGGTAAGGTGTTTGATGGTGGCATACTCTTGGGGTGGCTCGGATAACATTTCTCGGGTGGAAATCTCTATAAACATCTTCTTCTCTTGTCGGTGGTTCCGTTCTAGAAAAATGTGTTGATGCTCAGATTGGGCTTGGTCAAGAGAAGATCTCAATGATTCCACCTCCTTTCTAAGCACTGAAAAATGCTCTTTGAATAGAGAAAGTCTACGGGATGAGGCAATCTCTTTTTTTCTTTATAAAATGGATTTCTTAAATCCTTTTATTTGTACTAATCTTGTGATAACTTTTTATAGGCTATATTATAAATGGTCATAATTCATAACAGTATCCAAAAACATAAATCCATAGAAGTGGATATGTTATATAACAATCATACATAAGAATAAATTTAAATATATCAAGATGAATTTCATTAATAAAAGTTTAGGTCATTATAATTTTCCCCCATAAGAATTTTCACTATCAAAAATTCTTTTTCCTGTACTAAAATAGATACAGGTAACTCTGCTTCATCACTTCCTCTGATTCCCATATTGCTTCTTCAAAATTTTGGTTTCACAACAACACCTTGACGAGGGGAATTGTATTATTTTATATAACTTTTTCACTACAATCTAAGATCTTAACCACCTTCTCTATATAAGAGAAGTCATTCTCCAATGGTATCACCTCTGGATTAAATACATTTGACAGGTCAGGTATGTAAATCCTCAAGAGTTACACATGTAATACATCATGTACTTGAGATAGGTTCGATGTGAGTGCTAGTTGATATGCCATAATTATAATGTGATCATGAATCTCAAAAATGCCTATATACCTTGCACTAATCTCCCCCTTCATCCCAAATCTCATAACCCTCTAACACGGCGATATGTGGGGGAATACCGTGCCTATTACATCAAACTCTATGTCTCATCAATAATTATCATCCTATCTCTTTTGTCGAGTTTGAGAAGATTTAATATACTACTAGATGGTACTAGCCTTTTCCTAAATTTTATCAACAATTTCGAGACCTAGGAGTTTTCTCTCCCCAACTTCATCCCAACATGCTGGTGTTATGAACCTCTTACCATATAGTGCTTCATAAGGATCCACTTGGATGCCTGAGTGGAAACAATTGTTAATAGAGAAAAAAACTAGAGGAAGATGTTGAACTCATCCTCCTTTGAAGCCCATGGAGCACACTATCAACATGTCCTCCAGTGTCATGTCCTCCAGTGTTTGGATAGTCTGCTCAGATTGGCCATCAGTTTTAGGAGGATAAGCCCTACTAATGTTCAGCTTAGTATCTATAGCATGTTGAAGACTCTTCCAAAACATAGAGGTGAATCTTCGATCCCGATCGGATACAATCGATAGTTGTACACCATGAATCCTTACCATGTCTCAGGTGCATATGTGTGTCAGTTGATCTTGTGAGAAATCTTCTCAAATTTCAATGAAGTGTGCATTCTTTTTAAAACAATCCACAATAACTTAGATAGCATTGATTCCTTTGGATGTATTTTGAATTCTGGTGACAAAGTCCATGGGGACGTTCTCCCATTTCCATGATTGTATGGGTAATGGTTGCATCATCCCCTTAGACTTCATCCTATCATCTTTCTCTTGCAAACATACCAGGAACTATGATGTATACTCAATGATCTCCTTCATCATGTTAGTCCAACAATAATTCTATTTGAGATCTCGATACATCATTGTGTTTCATGGGTGAATGGAGAAATTTGAACTATGTTCATCATCCAAAACTTCCTTCTTTAAATCCGGATTTGACGAAACACATAGTATTGAACGAAATATCACAATTACTTCATCATTGACATTGAAATCTGAGGATTTCCCTTCCCTAATAGTATCCACCTTTTTCTGAATTCCCAAATCATCCTTTTGTGTATCCTTTAACCGTTCCAAAAGAGACGGTTGGGCAATAATTTGTGAAAGGATTGATGATTTTACCTTATTTATGATTCACATGACCATCTTCATCAAATCTAATAAGATTGGATCCTTTTCAATTCACATCAGTGATAGAATTTTTCGACCCTTCCTACTTATATCATCTTCCACCATGTTCATTTTCCATGGGTGGTAATGGATTGAGCAGTCATAGTCTTTGATCATCTCTAACCATCTTCATTGGCACATAATTAACTCTTCCTATGTCAATATATAAATTAGGCTTTTGTGGTTCGTATATATTCACACTTCTCCCCAAAGAGGTAATGTTGCCAAATTTTTAATGAGATGATCACTGAAACCAACTCGAGATCATGTGTTGGATAGTTCTTTTCATGAACATTCAATTGAATTAAAGCATAGGAAATGAATTTGTCATTTTTCATAAACACATAGCTCATGCCCTTCTTCGAAGCATCACCAAATACCAAAAGGACTTTTCCACTTTTGGGTAATGTGAGCGTGGGTGCAATGACATGCCTCCATTTAAACACCTTGAAGCTATTTTTGCATTAATCACTCAATGAAAACTTTACTCCCTTTTGAGTTATCTTGGTAAGGGGGTTTGAATGTTGTGAGAAATTTCTCAAAAATCAGTTATAATATCTATAAAGACCCAAGCTTTACATACATGGACAATACATTACTTTTACGGAATACTTAATACATAACAAGATCCAACACTCAAGGACTGTAATAGTTTAGTGTCTTTGGAAACTCAGAACATAATCTTATAATCCCGGTGAAAGATCTTCAACATCTCCAATAAAGATCTTACACTTTTGTTTTCTAACCTATAAGAATTATTTAAATCCTGGGGAAAAGAAAACATATAAAGGGTGATCTCAAATGCTCTGTAAGGGTAAACATAGAGAACATAAAACAATCCATAAACATTTTAATGTAAAATCTTTATCATAAAATATAAACGTTAAAATCTTGAGAAAAGACATAAATCTTGGAAGTACGTAAGGCATATATCATAATGGAATATCAATCATGATAAAATTTCATTGGAATAAAACATTTAATTGTGGAAAACCATTAAGCACGTGATATGATTTCCATAGTAGCCAAGACATTTCTACCAAGACCATCTTAGTGGACAAAGTTACTTTCTGAATCGAGGTCACTCCTCATTCCAGTCTTGTATCACTGAACCGGATTAACTTACTGTTCCATCAATGTCTATATCATGAGATATAAAACTTTACCTAATGCATTGGAGGTAGATATAGTTCTCACCATTCTCATAATGAAATCATTCTTAATTGTGCCACAACATAAACATAAATCATTCATCATAACCCAATGAATAAAAATGGGTTTCATAAACATCATCACATCATAACATAATCCATATAAAATAAATGGATATAATTTAATCATAAGAAAAGTGAAACCATGTAAATCATTAATACATTATACTTCGAACATACACATACTAAATAATTTCATCTTAGATGGAAAATGGTTTTGATAAAACACTAGAAATAAATTCATGAAAAAAATATCCTTGCTTCTTCAAAATCATTTTCTTTTCACAAAATACCATGCAATTTTAAAAGAAAAGGATTTTATTGAAAATAGTCATGAAATCTTGTAAAGTAATCTTCATGAAAATTCAGTTTTATGAAACTGTAAAAATCTATTCATACCGTATAAGTTAAAAAAACATTCTCCTCGTACTTTTGCCAGAAAAGTCAAAAAGTACCTCATATGGTAAAAAAGGAAAGATTCCTTACATACCATGTAGTAAAAGTCAAAAATGGGTAAAATGGACTTTAAAAATACATGATCCATTTTTAAAAAATAGGTACATGGATGATAAATATAACCCTAGATAATACTTACAAATAAACAATCTTGGATAAAAATGAGAATGAAAAATTATCCCTTACCTTAGGTCTAATATGATTCGTACGTATCTGAACCTTATGTATAATGATTTAAATAATTTCATTTAATTATTAAAGAATCATAATCATTGTTATGATATCATATATGGCTGAATTATAACATTATATCACCCATTTATTTGTAAATTCCATGTTAAAGCAGCATTTTGGCTGAAATCGTTTTATTTATCGTATGTGTTTGGACTTGTTGTTGTTGATATTATTATTACTTATATCATGTTTTAATTACTTACAGAATGTAAATCATGGTTTATATATCATATATATTCAGTATATATATATAATAGATAGATAAATGAAATGAAATACACCGTTTATGGAGACGGTAGGTCGTACGTACGCATGAACGTTGTTTTCCTTTATTTATTGACTTGAATGGAAGTAAGTAGATTACATATATATATACATAAATCCTATAGTGTTATAATGTCATATATGTCATTATTATTCATTATATATACTTTATAATCATTCTTTAATGGTTAACATGGAGAATGAATCTAATCGCGTCGTGGAGACGGTAATCCATACGTACGAACGAGCGATGATATCGTTCCCATAATTATTGAATTGAATTAGAGTGGATAATATAATATCACAGAATTAGTATGATGTTTTAATAACTATATATAGTTATTCTTAACACCATTATAACTATCCAAGTATGGTGGTGGTGGAAAAACATATTACACAACGGCGTGGAGAAGATATTCCGTACGTACGCACACGCAGTGATTTCATTTTCCGTAGGATGGATAGAAGGTGAAATGGGGTTGTTTCGTATTTATAATAACATATAACTATTTTAGTGATACTGATGTTATTACTTTATAATGAAACAACTAAATAAGAATAAGTTTAAGAAGAAAGAAAACTTGAAAGAATCGGTAGGAGATAATACCGCTTTTTTGATGCACCTCTTTTAAGATTCCTATTAAGGCAGTAGATTTGGTCTTTTGAAGAGGCCAAAACCTCTATAATGTTTCTAGGTAAGTTGATAAGGGAAATGGTCAGGGTTTGCCCGAGCATGAATGCTCAAAATTGTGTGAAGTGAAGAGGGATGATGTTCCCTTTTATAAGGGATGAGAGGGGCACCTTATAAAAAACATAAATTATTATTTTATAATAAAGTCATATTCGGTTTTTAATAGGTCCAAATTTATTTATTTTGAAGATAAGGTGGGGATGGGTCTAAATCCTCTCAACCAATAGGTTTTAGACAAGATTAGGTTACTATTTTAGCCTTATCATTTTGATTTCACTCTATGTTAAATAATTTAACTTTTACCGTGTCTTTTTGTTTTCTTACACTATATGATTAATAAACATGAAATAACAAGAAAAACGAACCCCAGGTGGTTCATTATTAATATATATAACCTTATTTAAGTCATTTCGATGAAAATTATTTTTTAAGGAATAAAATAACAATTAATAATATAATATTTGTTTTAAAAACTTTTTTATGTCATTTTTTACACTATTTGTTAATTGATTTTTTTGAAAATCATAACAACATTATTAGTTCGAAAAAAGTAAACTAAATCAATACTAACATGTCATATTAACCTATAAAATTTGTTTAATTCATAAAAAGTCTAAAATTACATTTATTTGGGTATTTATTACATCAATTATGTTAATATTTAGTTAATAAGGTAATTACTGCATCATCATTGTGTCATAAATAAATTATATTATTTAAATTCTAAAAAGTATAAATAAATACCATTAAGTAGGAAATCGTTTTATCTTTCTAATGAATATTTATGGTCGAATTTATCTTATGTATAACCCTGTATTAAAAATGTTTTAGTTACAAATATCCAATAGAATTAGGACATGTGTTATGGTAATAATATTATTATTTTTACCCTTAATTAACCTATTTAATTTTAATCATGGTAAATAAAAGTAAAAAGTTACTATAAACCAAAAATTATTTTTATCTTGTTGAACCACATTTTACTCCTTGATATTAACCATGTCTCTCGTATTTTCGAAATTCAATTCACAGAAGTGGTAAAATTATGTTTTATGTACAATTGCAAATTCTCTTAGGAGGTGGGTAAAAGACGGTGAAAAGTTCAAAAACTAAATTTATATCTAAAATTATTATAAAATGACTCCAATGAATTACATTGAACTTATATAAGTATTATGTATCTATTTTTTATTAAAATTAATTTAAATAAAATAAATTATTATTTAAATAAAAAGTTGGGTTTAACCAATAACTCAGTGATTTCACTATTCATAAAAAATTGATTGTTTTCAGAAAAATACCAAAATATCACCCAAGGCTAATTTCGATATTTCGAATCCAGAAATTAGTTCCATTTTGAAATATTAAATTTATAAAATTTTTAAAAACTAGGTATTACTATTCATAACGGCTAGTTTATATAATATTTTAATAACATATCATTGTTTAGTGAAACTCGGTATTGCGTACAACACACACTATCATGGAAGGTCGTGATTGCATGTAATGTAAGCCGAGTCAGGGTTGTGTGTAGTGCAAGATTACTTTGTTGTTGTGTATCATAGAATCCAACCATATTTCATTTATAAATTGAATATATATATACATATATACCCTCAATGTTGCGAACTTGAAATTTTGTGTAACACGATCCATGAATAGTGTTTCATATACTGTAATCTAATACAGTGTTGCGTATAGCGCAAGATAATCTTGGTGTAGCATACAACACAAGACATAAAATAAATAAAAAATAATACTTCTCCTAAAATCTCGGGGTGTTACATTCTACCCCCATTAAAATGAATTTCGCCCTCGAAATTCATCGGGGTTATAAATCATTTACTACTATAAATTTTATTTCATAGAAACCCACATCGTAAAAATGAATACTGAAACTTAATTTTAAAAACTAATGTATGAAATGTAATGGTTCCCAAAATTAACTCATCTCTGGGTTTCCACATAGGAGAACATAGGTGAAAATATGGATATGGGAGAGAAATATAACCATCAACTTCTGATGAAGAGTGGTAGAGGTCATGCATAAGATAAATCCATCAATCACAAAGCCCTAAATTTGTGATGATATAAGGTACCATCTGATTCATCCGATATGAGGGCACTAGGAAAACATTTTTGGGTTTTGAGATCATTTCCCAAATGTTGAAGAATTTTTGAATGAAAAGAAATACTTACTTGAATGGAATTAAGTAGATGACATATAAATATACATAAATCCAGTAGCTTTATCATGTCATATATTTCATTATTATTCATTATATATACTTTGCAATCATTCTTGAATGGTTAACATGGAGAATGAATCTCATTGCGCCGTGGAGACGGTAATCCGTACGTACGAACGAGCGATGATATCGTTCCCATAATTATTTAAATGAATTTGAGTGGATGATATAATATCACAGAATCATTATGATTTTATAATGACTATATATAGTTATTATTCACACCATTATACCCATCCATGTAAGGTGGTGGTGGAAAAACAAATTACACCATGGCGCGGAGACAGTATTCTGTACGTACGCACGCGTGGTGATTTCATTTTCTATAGGATGGATAGAAGGTGAAATGGGGTTATTTCATATTTAAAATAACATATCAGTATATTAGTGATACTGATGTTATTACTTTATAATGAAAAAACTAAAGAAGAATAAGTTGAAGAAGAAAGAAAACTTGAAAGAATCGGTAGAAGAGATTACCTCTTCTTCGATGAACCTCTTTTAATATTCTGCTTAAGGGACTAGAATTGGTCTTTTGAGGGTACCAGAACCTATATAATGTTTCTAGGTAAGTTGATAAGGGAAATTGGCAGGGGTTTTCCTCGCTTGGAAGCTCAAATTTGTGTAAATAGAAGAGGGAGGAGGTGCCCTTTTATAAGAGAGGAGAGGGTCACCTTATGAAAAACATAAAATATTATTTTATAATAAAGTCATATTCGGTTTTTAGTAGCTCCAAATTGATTTATTTTGAATCCAAGTTGGGTATGGGTCGAAATAATTTCAACCAATAGGTTTTAGACAAGTTTAGGTTACAATTTTAACCTTATCATTTTGATTTTACTCTAAGTTAAATAATTTTACTTTTACCGTGAATTTTTTTTCTTACACTATATGGTTAATAAACATACTATAACAAGCCAAACGAACCCCAAGTGGTTCATTATTAATATATATAACCTTATCTAAGTCATTTGGCCTAACCATAGATTTATAGAAATAAAAAAACAATTAATTATATAATATTTGTTTTCAAAACAATTTTATGTCAATTTTGACACTATTTGGTAATTGATTTTTGTAAAAATAATAACAGCATGATTTGTTCGAAAAAAATTAACTAAATCAATACTAACATGTCCTATTAACCTATAAAATTAGTTTAATTCATAAAAAGTCTAATATTACATTTATTTGGGTATTTATAACATCACTTATGTTAATATTTCATTAATATGCCAATTACCGCTTCATCGTTGTGTCATAAATAAATTAACTTATTTAAAGTATAAAATTTATAAATAAAATAAAATTATGTATGAAATCACATTATCTTTATAATTAATATTTATAGTCTAATTTATCTTATTTATAACCCTATATTAAAAATGTTTTACTTATTAAATATTGATTTTAACTCTTTTAACTCTTTTTTAAATAAAATAATAATAAGTGTCATAATCTAATACCAGTGGACCTAAAGGGTAATATTTTAGTCCTTATATTGTTTTAGGTTGAATTAAAAATATCAAATAGAATTAGGACATGTGTTAGGGTAATAATAATATCATTTTTACCCATAATTACCCTTTTTACTTTTAATCGTGGTAAATAAAAGTAAAAAGTTACTATTCACCAAAAATTATTTTTATCTTATTGAACCACATTATACTCCTTCATATGAACCATGTCTATCGGATGTTTATAATTCAACTCACAGAAGTGGTAAAATTAAGATTTATTACAATTGCAAATGCTCTTAGAAGGTGGGTAAAAGACACTGAAAAGTTAAAAAAAAGAAATTATATTTTAAATTTTTATAAAACGAGTCAAATGAATTAAATTTTACTTATATAAGTATTATGTATCAATTTTGACTGAAAATAAATTTAAATAAAATAAATGATTATTTAAATAAAAATTCAGTTTAACCAATAACTCTGTGATTTCACTATTCATCAAAAATTGAAAGTTTTCATAAAAATACCAAAATTTCACCCAAGGATAATTTTGATATATAGAATCCAAAAATGAAGTCCATTTTGAAAGATTAAATTTATAAAAATTTTGAAAAGTGGGTATTACTATTCATAATGACTAGTTTATATATTATTTTAATAACATATCATTGTTTAGTGAAACTCGGTATTGCGTACAACACATGCTATCATGGAAGGTCGTGATTGCCTGTAAAGCAAGCCAAGTCAGGTTTGTGTGTAGTGAAGGATTCGTTTGTTGTTGTGTATCAGTGAATCCATCCATATTTCATATATACATTGAATATATATATATATATATACATATATACACTCAATGTTGTGAACATAAAATTTTGGGTAACCAGATCCAAGAATAGTGTTGTGTATAATGAAAGCTAATATGTGTTGCTTATAGAGAAAGATAATATTGGTGTAGCATACAACACAAGACATCCAGAAAATTAAAAATAATACATCTCATAAAATCTCTGGTTGTTACAATATCCATCTAACCTGAGGAAACTACGGATATATGATACCATTGTTGGCCTCATCCATCCCTCAATTATAGATATCTTGGAGGGATCCAAATACATTCCATTTCATGTGATGATATGACCCAAGAATGAGACCTCCATCAACCATAACTCAATATTTATGTACTTTTCATAGATATTCTCCTTTTGTAGGGTCGCTAGTACAGTTCATAGATGCTCCTCATACTCCTCCTTGGTTTGGGAGTATATGAGAATATATTCTATAAAGATGACCATAAAATTTTTGAGGTAATCTCTAAATACTCTATTCATTAATACCATGAATATTGATGGAGCATTAGTGAGTCCAAAGGGCATTACACTAAATTCATAGTGCATGTACCTTGTATAAAATGGAGTCTTGGGGATATCATCCTTCTTCACCCTTACTTGGTAATATCCTTACCGCAAATCCTCCTTGGATATGTATTGTTCTCCACATAGTTGATCAAAAAAATTATCAATATGGGGAAGAGGATACTTTTTCTTTATCAAAATAAATTTTGAGCTAACAATAATCAATGAAAACGTGCATTGACTCATCCTTATTCTTAACGAAGAGGATTGGTGCACCCCATGTTGAATCACTTGGGTATATAAAACCTTTATCCAGATTCTTATGTAGTTGTATCTTCATATCCTCAAGCTCCACAATAGCCATTCCATACAGCTTCCTAGATGTTGGCAATCCCCCAGGAATAAGGTTAATTAAGAATTCAATATCTCCTCTAAGAAAAAGACCATGAAATTCCTTGAGAAACACTTCAGTGAATTAATTCATAATAGGCATGTCTTTGAGGATGGTTTCTTCCTTAGACTCAATCATCTAAGCCATATATTTATCCTCATAGGGAAATAATATCCACGCTTGGGATAATGGTTCTAATGAATATTCATCTTCCCCCATGCACTTGTATTTAATAGGGGGTTGATTTTCCATATGGATAGTGATTTCCACCTCATAGAAATTTCTGTTGGATCAACATAAGTAAAGGAAATCCATGCTGGTAATTGCATCAAATTACACCAGAGGGAGTATGATGACGTTCTCCAAGAATTTTAGTCCACATATTATGATAAGGGATGAGTTATATTTCGGGGATGCAATTATGGCCCCATTTTCCATACTCTTCGACCTGTTTATTTCCATGATATTTAGTGGATATGGTATTGTTCTAATAATATTTTGGGATAAAAAAGAATGTGTTGAACCAAAATCAAAAATTATGTTCGCTATTAATGATTGAATAACTAGCATAACTTTCACCACTTCTATGTCGGGGTTCACTTCAGCAGTAGTGATTGAAAAATCTCTCCCTTTATTCCTTGGAGGTTGTTGGTTGCCTCTGAAAATATGTGGCTAAGAGCACTGATTTTCAAGGTGCCCTAGTTCTTTGAAGTTAAAGCAATAAAAAATGTGTTTAGGGTTGAATGGATCATTCCTCTCCTCCGTTTCAGTTGTGGGTTTTTCTTGTCGGTAGTTAAGGGCTACGTACCCTTATCTTCTACACTAGACGCATTTCCTCATCCCCTTTTGGAAATTTTCAAGGTCCTTCTTTCCGCACCTTTGGAAAGTGGGGTGTTGGATTTTATTAGCACCATTTTAATTATCCAGCAGACCGCCAGAATTGAACTCTAACTTATGATTCTTATAACCATTATACCCCTAAGATTCGTTGATCTCCATTTCTACCTTGATGGAACATCAGAAAATTTCATCATAGATATCGATGTCACGGATTTCAAGGGCTTTACCTAGGCTTGGTTTCATCCCACAAAATGAATGGTTAACCTTGTATTCAAGGGTAACGACAAAGCCGAAATCATATAGTGAAGTCCTTGTAAAGTTTTCATCATGTTCTATATCAGTTTCATCATCTTTTTTCATGAGGGAAAGGAAGTCCCTTTCCATATTAATTCGGAGGGTGCAAGGAAAATATTTATCGAAAAACATTTTCTGTAAGTCCTTCCATTACAATGCCTCGATCTCCTCTTCAGGGTTCGTATTATTTTATGAATTCCACCATCAATCTGATTAACCCTCCATATGATAATGATCCAGTAGAACCTTATCATGTTCATATGATTAAAGGATGTATAAGATCTTTTCAATGGATTTGATCTATTGTTAATTAATTGAGGGATCAGTTGATCCATTAAAAGGTGGAGGTCTTTGTTTCATGAAGCTGTCAATTGGGACTTGTTCTTTACGGGGGGTTTAATGTTCGTCTTGACCCATGTTTCTATTCAAATATTGATTTAACTGAGTGAGCATCATGACAATGTTCATGAATCATGCTCCCATTGGATTGGGCATCCCATTAGACCAGTCATCACATTGATCTTCGCATCAGTTTTTATCCTGAGTTCTCCTATTACCGGCCATTGGATAGAACAAAAGTAATGTTAGGGGTAACACATAAAGGGTAATCCAAATAAATAAAATGTACGATTTATAAAATATTTATATTTCCTTAACTTATGAATCTGTAGGCTTCAATTCAGTTTATCCATGATATACTTACCAACTATTATTCTTAGGGGAATTTTTTTATTTCTTGAACAATGGTTCATAGTAAGATTATGAATTTACCAAAGAATATCCCCTGGGAGTGTCATAACCAAGAGTACAGTAAGGCCTATTTTTTGTACTAGGATTCCCCAGGTCAAGCACTAAATTTTCTTTTAGGGTTTTTCCCCCAATGTACATCTGGCAAAGAGTCTCCTCAACCTACTCGTATCTAGACATGGATGTTTTTTTTGATAAATCCATTACTCAATACTCACCAAAATTTAAGGATGATTTTTATTATACTTATTCATATATCTAATGATTCAATATGGTTTTCTAATCCTAATCCCAAAAATAACTAAACCAAGCCTCTGATACCAACTATAACAACCCTTCTCTTTATTACACACTTAATCATAATTTATTACATAAACATTCACTTAAAGAAACTCTGAGGATCAAGGATTTTAGAGTATTTGGGGATTAGGAACATTAAATTATGACTTACAACATGAAACACAACTTCTTTATTGAAAAATCCATTTACAGGGCCACTACATTCCCTCGTACTTAGTATTTCATGTGATAACCTGAGGACATGCATAAGAAAATGGTGAGTTATAATTACTAGTAAGGGAGTAAAAAAGCATAAAATGAAGATTAAAATAAATTTTAGGAAATAGGACTAGCAATGGAGTAGATGAAAGAATGAAAATAACGTCCTGATATAGAATGGTTATCATAAAATGGAAATGTGACAACAACATTTAACATAACAATAGCAGGAGCCAAGGATCATAACACATGGAGCATGAGTAAACCATCATTGAACATTGATTAGCATGAGTAAACCATCATTTATGTTGAATTAGCGTTAGTAAACCCCCATTCCACTTGACGCATCATGATACTAATCTTTACTCAATGCATTGAAGTGCTATTAGGGCACACCATTCTTAATCCTTATATTTCATGCATAAATATGCCACATGGATCATACAACATGGATTCATTAAACATCATAATTTATTCCACCAATAAGATCTATGGAATAGATACATGAAACTATATAATCGATATTTAAATGGGAATAAAGGTGAATAACTTTGATAGGGAAATGGGCATGGTATTCACTACACAATGACATTGGCTTGGAAAATGGCGTTTCAATATTAGCAGCATAACCTTCTGACATATGAATTCATAAAAATGGTTTCTGAGAGAGAAAGGGGTGTATCATCATATTTACATAAAATTTATAGTAAGGGGGTCATATAGATATATGTTCGAACATAAGTAATGGAATTTTAGATTCATAATAAAAAATAAATTCTTAAATGTAAATGAGGAGAGAGAAATTGCTTATGGAATTCAGCATGGTAACAGGTGTACATGGGACGCATTAATGAAATAGAAAGGGGTATATAATCATTAAAACATAAACAGGTTAGTATGTTGGATGTGATAAATCATACCCCATAATTTTTAGTTCAATATAAAGTGGAATAACAACATAATGAAATTTCGACAAAAATGAGAAAGGAAGAAATCACTCACTTGGAAGGGTTATCCCAAAGGCTTTAGAGTGGCATGAGAGAGGCCTATTTGGATCATGGGGAGACATAGCAGGATTAGAGAGAGATGAGGGAAGAGTTTGGTTTATCCCCCAAAGGTTTTTAGTGAAGGGGATGTGGTAGATTGGGTGGGATTATATAAGAAAATAGAGGGAATTATTTATTATTTAGGGTTTCGAAACCACACATTAATCTAAACAAAACAACAAACAAACCCATGGGGTTTACCCACGGTTTTTTTAAAAAGGGGGAGAGAAATAAATTATTTTATATGCCTAATGTCCTAACCTATTAAAATATTAGGCTTTCTTCTATAAAGGTGGGCCACACTCTCTAGGAAATCAATTTAAAAAGATAAAATATTTTATAATTCTTGAAGGGTCCACTAAAGCATTGTAAAATGAAACAGAAAAACTTTAAATCACATTATTTTAATGTTAAATAATATAATAGACGAATTTAATGTTATCTTATTTTGTTACATCACTACTGGGTCATTATGATGTCATAAAATATATTCTATATTGAAATAGTATTTAGTTTTTTCCCAAAAATTTGACTGTCTCAAAAAATTATGAAAAAATAACTATTGGATAATTTTGATGTCCTGATTCCAAAAATAATATTAATTTTCTATAAATAATTTTCTATATATGTTAATTCTTAAATTTAAAATTCAATACGTCCTTTATCAAAAAATCATGGGTTTTGACAAAAACAGATTTCTAACCATAATAAAAATTACAATTGTATTCACAAAAATTATACACTCATTATTATTTAATAAATAGAAATATAGTAATAATATTTTATTAAAATATTATTTAATCCAAAAACCCATTAATTCTCCAAAATAGATTTTTTGATAGAATATTAACTAAAAATTCTATTTGGGCTTTAAAAACTATTTACAATGTAACAATAATAAAATGAATATATTCCATTTATTCTGTAAAAAATAGTGAAAATAATCATAGTACTAAGGTCTCATTACCTAAACCCATATTGCACCAGCATAAGACTGATGGGTAAGCTGTGTAATGGTGACAGACTCTTGGGGTGGCGCAGATTACATTTCTCGGGTGGTAATATCTCTTAACATCCAGTTCTCATTTAGGCGGTTTCACACGAGATTAACATATTGAATCTCGGATTAGTCTTGGTCAAAAGATAATCCCAATGATGCCACCTTCTTTAATAGAATTGAAAAATGGGCTTCGTATGGATATTTTCTACTGGATGATACCATCACTTCCTTTGTCTGAGTAAATTGGATTTGGTAAAGCCCTATATTTATACTGATCATGTGATCACTTTTTAATAGCTATATTAGCAATGGTAACAGTTATTAATGGTATCCAAAAACAGAAAACGAAGGAATTAAATATTTTATATAAGCCTCATACATAATAAGACATTTAAATATATTAAGAGGAATTTTTGTTTCAAAATATTTGGGATATTACAATTTTCAAGGATGTTTAGTTTTAATATTTTATATACAGTATGGTGAGGATTCATACATATCATAGGAAAAAATTGTGATTGGGAACCTCTATTTACTTCACATGTTTGGAGGGAATTTCAGCATGCCATTAGCTACAAGTAATTATTTAGCACTACATTCCACCACAGAAAAGAGATAATATTGAGTAAACAATGAAAATAATGAAAGATAAATTACAATTTAAATCCTCAATTTCTATGGATAGTCTATGAAAAAGTAACATTTATTGGAGTTTCGTATACTATCTTTTAAAAGTCATCCATTAGTATGGCCCCATTTGAGTTGTTAAATGATAGGCCATGTCGATTCCCATTGAGATGAACTGATATTAGAGAGGAAAAATTTCTTATCCAGAATTTGGAATAGATAATTATAGAGAAGATTCATGTGGTTAATGGGAAAATGGTGATAACAAAATACAACCATAAAGATTAATCTAATCGGTAGTAGAGACATTTGTATTTGGAGATTGGAGACTATGTTTTCCTGGAGGTCCTCCATAACATGGGAAGTGATAGATTCTTTGTGTGAAAAATATCAAACCCCTAGTATTTTATACCATTAAATAAGTTTGAATTTATTAGGGAGGTGTCTTATAATCTAATACATCCCCATTGATGGATAAGGTACATGATGTCTTCCATATGTACATTATTTATTATAAACTTACTTATGATTCTCTAATCATTTATGGGGGAGTTAGATATCAAGGATGACATGAAATTCCTAAAATGTTTTATTGTGATTTAAGACCATAAAGATAATGTTATATGAGGGTGTGTTATCCCCATGATTATATTTATATAGAGGAGTAGTTATCTAGATGAGATTAAATGAGAGTGGGAGTCAAAGATGTGTGCCTGGTTCCCTGAGACTTTTTCTTATTATTTACTTCTTAAATGTTTTGGATATTTTGATTTTATATATTTATTGGGGTTTTTTATATCTTTTTGTTTTGTTTTGTTGTATAATTTCACCCATATTACGGGAGATATATGTTGAGTTGTTTTTTCGTTTTAGGGGTTGGTGTTACTTATTAAATTAAATTTTGAATCAAAAGGATGAGAATCGTCTGATAGGTTCCTAATATAATGTCCCAAAACATCCAACCCTATTACGTTGTGAATTTTAGATACTGATGGAGTCATGGATGGGATAGAGTTGAATATGAAACTATATAAGGTGATTAATCTTTGGAATCATAGGTTCATGTAATGATTATTGTTTTTGAGTTTATATCGTTTCAGTTATTAATTTATTCATTATATTAAATGTTTCATTCATTTTGTGAAATCCATTCTTTGTTTGATGAATCAAGGGACTTTCTTCATCATTTATAAACTGTGTAATGTTCATAATTGGAACCATCACATTAAATTGGTAATGGATTATTTTCTATGTCATCTATAAATTTCAACCATAATCTGATCTCCCACATTTTCTCCTTACTACTCTATAACATCATGAAATTCCTAGGAAATTATATGTGAACTTTGGCCTTCATCACTGGCCTCTTGAGTTTTGATATCATTGATTCACGATGAGTCCTTATTTTATACCTCTTTAATTTATTATTTGTTTTTAAGAGGTTTCATAGTGGAAATATAGATTGAATTTGTGGATTTATTGGAATGCAGTTTTTCTGAGGATTTATTTTGTTTCAGTTCGATTTGATACTAACATGTGATATTTTGGCAATTCAGTTAATACTCCATTTTTTATATTTAAATAATATAAGAAAACATTTTTTGAGGTAGGTTATTCATGTTATATATCTATTTTATGTGAATGTGAGACACTATAATTCGTTTAATATAAAAGTTTAATATATGAACTAGAATAATGAAGACAATAAATCAGAATAATGAATTGAAATGGGTTGTTGTAATGAAAACACAGTTACCATTTTTCCTTGATATCATTATTATTGATTCATGATATATTATTGTTATAGAATTTTTCTGTGTAGTGTTGGTGTGATTTTAATGTACACATTAAATGGTTAAATATTTCACATTGGTTGTTCAAATGCTATATTGAATATTTATTTATAATGGTTGAAATGATTTTTATATCATTCTATCCTTAGATGGATTAGTGGATCATTTTGTTTGAGGCTTTGTGGATGCGATTCTAATGCGGAGAAATATAGAATCCAATGTATATAAGTGGATTGTTGTCAATAGAAAAATATTATCTTATATAATAATGATACAATGGATAAAGAATTAATTGAATTGAATTTAATTTAATAATTTAGTGGATACTACTTGGTGGTTGAATTTTTAAATTAAATATTGGAAATTGAAAAATAGTTGCGGATCACTATGTTTTACTTGAGTGATTGATGTTCTATATTAGTGGTAGTTCTTGGTGGTGTGATATCAGTAGTATCTTAGTGATTTTTGTGGATTTTTTTCTTGTCTTAACCCAGAAGTGTGGGTTTCCTTGTGACTATTTCATATATATATATATATATATTTTCATATCTCTTTCTATACTCTCCCACATAATTTAGATAACCTTACTGAAACTGCATTGTGTTGAGATTTTTTCACAATATTCTAGTATGGGTTGAATTGGATGCTCCCTACAACCTCTATCATATTCTCTCTTTTGAAGAACCCCTTAGTTTTTCCCATGATACATAGTTGGGTGTATTACCTAGTGGCGGATTTTGGAAAATGTGGTGGGGGTCATGCATGGTATGATATAGGAATAAGGTTGATATATTTTATGTTTATCTTACCTTACTACTCTAGATATATAATTTACAATTGTTTTCACAAGATATTATATGTATTTCGTGTCACAAGACATGATATACAATTGGTGTTGTTCATGGTTATATAGAATGGATGAGGGAAGTAGATGTATTCTCATTCAGTGATAGTTGAATGATAATTGGTAATTTTGTTCCATGGTTCATTTTCTATATTGATTTTATAGGAAATTATGATTCTAAGATTCCTTATTCAGTCAGAGATCCTTGGTGGGGATATGGGGAATATGTAGACTTGTGTTGTTTCTAGTTAGTTCTGCCTCTTATTAATCAAGGCTACTAGTATTCTCTTTTCATATTCTCATGATTCACTGTTAATTGGAACATACTGATCATAAATTTCATTTTCACCCCTATATATAAATATATATACATTTTCTGGGTTTCCAAGATGGATTTGAGGATTGGGTTGAAACATACCCACTGAGATCATGGGGTAGTTTTGGTTTCTCTAACAAGATTATTTTGGTATTATTTTTTGTGGGAGATATCTGTATATATTTTATATTCATGTAATGTGAGTTTTATTATATATTATTTTGAATTGTTTTCATTTTATAGTGATAATTTTTTGGTATTTATTTGTTTTCTTTTGATTATTGAATTTAACCCCTACCATATTTTTTTGATATACCCTCACTGTTAGATTCCAATATAGGGACTACTATTTATGGGAATTAGGGGACACTCTTTTAATTTCTGTAGTCATATGAGGGGTTCCCCATGGGGATGGGTTATGATAAAATATTTCATAAACATTTCCTGAATTTAGATGAATGTTACAATTATAAAGAGGATCCATCGATGACATTATTAGTTAGATCATTAATTAAGAGATGTGTATTTCAGTTTCATCAAAATTATTTGAATATTCCTCAAGGAATAATCACAATTTCTATAATTCTTGGATTATCTCATTAAATATAGGTATCTAGTGGACCACGAGGAAGATAAAATTCTTGTAAAGAATTGGGAAATTCACAAAACTCATAGACATACTTGGGAGGATGATTCTGTTTGATTATACAGATGATCATTATCAAGATATTATCAATGATCGTAAACAAATTGGGTTCTCCATTTAGAAGTACATCATTGATATATTATTTATAAATTTACTATCACAAATATCAATCCAATATTTTTGAATTGACATGACATAAATCCAAAAGCATATTCACGATAACCATGGGCTAAAAAAATTCCACGGTTATCACACATGTCATTCAAAATGATTAACCCTTTATGAAATAAATAAAGAATAAATTAGATAAAACATGAATCAATAAATTGATACAACCATCATTTATCTATAAAAGATATAAAATATAAATTAAACATAGAAATGGTTTAAACAAACCAATACATGTGGATTCACATAAATGAAAAGATACTCACCATGCTCTCTATTTGGAACATAATAAAACAAAATTCCACTACCACCAAAACCCTATCACCATGATCATGATATAAATTGCAACATGAAAAACTAGGAGCCACCAAGTTGTTCCCTAACCTAGTGGTTCAAATATAAATATGTGTGCCTCCTTGAATTCCAGAGGCTACAGACTAGAAGCGGGTGTCCAAGGTGGTATAGTGGGGAGACTATAACCACATATCAGTGTAACACAATGATATCACAAGTAAATGAATAAACAAATGCATAAGATAAATCATGATAGAAAATAACATCCAAAATACTATAATAATAATAAATCCAATAGTATTGTAATGTTCAATATGACGTTCAAGTCATGTTTCTATACATAAATGAATTAAATACATGGAAACATGAATAATAGTGAAGTAAATGTATCAAATACAAAAGAAAAAAATAAACTATCTTCAGTTATCATCATGAACATATCTCGTTCATGTCCTCCAATGCTCTTAATATATGATCTAATCAAGCTTCATATAGTAGTATCTTTCCCTAGTCCCTACCCACATTCATGAAGTCTTCCTGGGAACCGAAGAACAAAATGAATACGGTGTGAGTTAACAATCAGTACTCCACAACCAATTGTGTCTATAAAAATTATAGTATGTGTAATATAAACAGAGGAAATGTGCAACATTCATAGGTATAATAATAATTTAAATAAAATTTCTAAATCATAAATGATATAATTCAACTAGACATGGCTTCATGTGATCAATAACCAAGAAAAAAATATAAAGGGTAAAATAATAAAATACAAAGTAATCATTTAAGGAATTATCTTGTATAAAAATTGAAACCTGATTCCCTTAACATGTCTATCTATAAAGAGTAGAAACAATATCAACAACACCAATGATGTATAATAATGTGTCATCCTCCACAACAGCATATTTCATGTAATCAATTTTCAGAGCACAGAGGGATGAATCCAAGTTATATAATATCAGGGAATCTTCATTTAGTACATGGAGCATCTAAAGGGAAACTCAGTAATGACTTAGGTGGGTTCCAAAGATCACGTCCATAGATAATGTCCAATGTGTGTTCAAAAAATCCAAATATATGGGGTTGTGAGGCGCCCTTCATCTTATAAAACAAGGATCTAAGGAATAAAAGAACAAGGCATCCACTATAATAATCACGATCCACAGAGTAGAAATGTACATGGAATAAAATAGAATCAAGATCCAATGATCTTGTCTAAGGAATCCACTACCATTTTCAATTACTCAATTAATTCATTAATCATTTCATAACTGTTAAAAATTCATGAGTTCATTTATCCCATTCCCACATTATCCATTTAAAAGATATCAAATTTAATAATCATTTATTCACATTTAATGGATTCATAACCATCTCATAATCATTCATTCCATTATCATTCAATTTAATAAAGATCGTTAAAAAAGTGGTAATCTCACTCAAACCCAATAGGGTAGTATAAAATAGGTAAGATAAAAAAACACACCCCATGGGTTGCCTAGGTTGGGACTAGCAAACTCTAATGATAAAAAAGAACTTGGTGGTAAACCCAATAGGTAAATTTTTTTTTTCAGTTTGAATATTAATTTTTTAGTGGAAATACTAGAAGGTATGACATGTGGAGAAACAATGAAAAGCTATAAAACAACCAAACCATCAGGGAAAACAAATTGACCACCTACCATATGCCTATGACAGAAAAAAAATCTAGTGTCGAAGCCTACATTGATCTATATATGAAGAAATCAGATAAATGGTCAAACGCCTAGAAAATATGGGATAAGAAAACCCAGTAAAAACACATTTATGATATGAATATAAATATATAAGGGTAAAAAAGAACATATAATTTATTATAGAAGATCCAATGAGATGAATTATATTTGATTTTGAGTGTGTATGGATAAGTAAAACCGAAGCTTGGATTTAGGATTCCATGGAATTCAATGGGAGGAGAAAATATATCCATGAAAGCAGAATAAGTAATATAGGATAGGAGTGTTATATTTTAGGCCATTAAGGAAACAATGGTCATTTTTTCATAAAATTTGTAGGTCACATGGTTTGGCTGCATGTTTTTCTAAACCATGCACCAGCCATGTGTCCTTTTCTATCTCAACAGTGACTACAGACAGTTCATGTGCATCGTTTGGGAAAATGTGTGCAACCCCTATGATTTTAGACAACCAAAACCATTTAGTTCATTATGGTCATGATGCCTTTTTTCATTATTTCTTCAAAATGTGTGGTCCTACTTTATATTCTGAAGAACCCCACATGATTTACTCACACCTTGTGGTATGGAGTGCTATGTTTTTACTAACCATACGACCAATCTGAATCTTCAAAAAAAAACTCTAGGCTCCCAATATGCACAATAAACAAATAAAACTATATTGAACACCTTCAGCCTTATAATTAGTTCAAAACCAATAATTTGAACTAAAATTAAAAAGATATTTACCTCATAGATGGACCTAAGATCTTACAATATCCACCATTAATGAAATTCATCATAAAAGTTCTCTTCTATGGGTGGTCAATAATCACATGATATTAACTATATCCACTGATAATGTATGTTTACCTCCCCCTCCAATTTATTTTCCAGTACATGGCCATACATCCATAGCACCAGTACTAGAGGATCTGACCAGCCTCATAGATCATTCTTTCTCCTCTTAATGACGCATATATGATGGTCCATCAAGGATTTATCTACCATGACCTCAAACTACTCTAGATAATGTGTATGAAATATATTTGAGTGATAAAAACACAACTTGGATACATGGAATACATCGTGAATAGATCAATACCGGTGAGGTTACTGTAACCGATAGGCTACCAGGCTAACTCCCTCAAGAATCTCAAACATCCCAACATATCACAATGAAAGATTACACTATCTGCTTATCCTTATATATCCCAACCTTGGTGAGATATGTAAAATGATCTGATACCTGACCTCAAACTCTTGAGGTCATCGATGATGAGCGTTCAAAATATTTTTTTCTCTTTTATGTGGAAGCTTTCTGATTTTTAATCAACTAGAACTTATCTAATATCAACTACAATAGATTTGGATAGAAATGTTCTACCTCTCCTACCTATAATTAGCACTGTGATGATTGGCATGGCCAACCATACAATGAATCATAGGGTTATATTTGCATAGTCTCCTAATAGATTTTTTTTGTATGTGAATTAAACTAGAGGTATATGCCTCTCCCATGACCCCCCCCCCAATTTAAAGGATGTATGATATATGAATGTCCTCTAGAACCTATGTAGCATACTCAGACAGACTGTTAGTCTAAGGGTGGTATGTCATTCTTAGAAACACATGTTTAGCAAACTCCCATTATAAGTCATTCCATTATAGATATGTAAAATGGGTATCCCTATCCAATACCATAGTATGATGAAACACATAATGGCACATAATATCAAAGATATAATGTATCTCAAGATTATTGACTAAGATGGTATCCCTGATCAGGTGAAAATGAGATACCTTTGTGAGAATATCCATAATAACCCACATTTTATCACCATCTAAAGATGACCTTGGAAACCCAGTCATGAAATACATAATAGAATCTACTAATTTTCACTTTGAAATGGGTAATTTTCATTAAATCATAGTTGGTCACTGGAGTTATTCCTCCACCTACTTATAGGTGAAATACTTCATAGAAAAACCCGATATTTATCCCATAATCTGATCAACCTTTATTAACGGCGCAAGTCTTGATACATGTTGGTAATGGTGAGATATACTACCCATGATGAGTTTTAAAAAATTATCATCAACTCTTTATATAAGTCCGGTCGAACAGAAATGTGGCCATGAATGCATAGAATTTTATCCTTTACAATTGTCCTTCTAGGAGGTGGGTCCCCACCTTGTACACACTCCCATAAGACCATACCCTCATAATAAGATAATTATCTTATCCTCACTCTATCCAAATTACTAGACATCACCACTAAGGATGAGAGAAAAGTCAGGAAATGGATATATTGTACCTCCCAGTGAATTCTAAAAATATGTCCAATAGCAACCACTCACCATTAGCCTCCTGAAATTCCAATATCTATGTCCTCATACATAATTTATTTGAAACAACATTTCCATTCTCGAATGTGTAGGCAATATCAATGTCAAAAGACTCTAGAAACTCGACCCACCATCAGTGCAACAAATTCAAGGCACACTATGTAAATATATACTTGAGGATTTTATGGGGCATGTATACCAAGAAATTCTCTCCCTGTAAATATTTCATTCAACAGTACCTGGTATAAACCATAATTTTCTTCTCATGTTCTAGTGTCAGGTAGTAACACTTGTGCAATTTTTTCGGATGAAACCCATAGGCCATCACTCGCCCTTCCTAAATCATAACTACTTCATGCTCAATACCCAATGCATCATAAATTAGTGTATTTCTTCTATAGAGCTCTATGAGAATAAGTATTGACACAAAATTATGTATCCATTTAGGATCTTGAAATGATGTCTCATATGTGATTGATCATAAAAATGACATACCCATCTTAGTTAAGGTTGTAAGAGGTTTTTCTAAGAAGGATATGTGTAGTATGAAACACCTATAATGACCTTATATCCAAAAAAATCTCCAATAATCAAAGACATTATTGGTTTTACCATAAGAAACTACAACATTCACCTTCTTTGGATCAACTCATACAACTATCTATTAGATAATTTTACCTTTGAAGTGAATATTATTCATCCAATAGTGGCCCTTTGTGATCATAGAGTATAAAAAGTTTTTTATCAGTGTATCCAAAATTTTGTCACTTTTTCATGGTCATGTAAATTGTGATAATAAACCAAGATATATACCATGAATACCACCAAAAATGAATCTAAATATGTACGGACAACTCGGATCATCAGTTTCATGAAACTGTTGGCCCATTCTTGAGATACAAAAACATAAACAGATATGCATATAAACCATTCGATCAATGTAATTTTTTTCGAGGTAAGTCTGAAGTTTGAACATATACACGGTGGAAACCCATCCTAAATTCAATTTTGGAGAACAACCAAAAACCTCAGACCTGGTCAAAGAGATCATCTATTCACATCAAGGGAGACTAGTTATTAACTGTATATTTGTTAAATTTGTGATATTACACCAATATACTTTGGTTTTAGTTGGCCTTTTTCGAAGAAAAAAATGAATGAGAAACCCCATCGATAAGTACAGTGTCATATAAGACTCTTTCCCTCTATTGCATCAATCTGTATCTTGAGTCTCAATAACTATTTATTATCAATATTATAAGGATTAATGGATAATGGTGTATCTCTTATAGTTATATCTATAGAGGCATTTTCCTCTCCTATGATAGGTAAACTAGAAATGTTTTCTCGAAAAACATCAATGAAATGATAAACTACTACATGAATGTATGCCAGATGTATTCCTTGATCATTCAGATATAAACTAGAAATCTAGGAAGTCATCTCTCCTAGCCCATGATGATTTCATCCAACTCTACCTTCTAGGAAAATACCATTCAACCATGTGAACAAAAACCATTCTCTTCCGTGATGTGAAATCAGCCCTTCGACAATATAAATCAACACGGTAACAATAAGAAGCCAATAATCTCATATATATTATGATGTCAAATAATATAATCTTGAGGAGATAAAGATCAAAACTAAACTGACACCCACAAATGATAAGGAGGTACTCCATTCACTAGCGTATATCCTTAGTTCTAATACCTAATAGAGTATCCAAGGTCATATCGCCATCAAAAAACTAAACAATGATCCAATGGAAATCCAAAACAGATTCAGATATAAAACTACGAGAAACACCATAATTAAAAATAACATATAATAGAGTAGAGGATACTAAGATCGTACCTCTCACCATAGATGGCACGATTATCTATTCATAATCTATAGGCTATACAAAATATATATGTCCCAAAATGTGGCCATGTGATATAACCACACTACCTAGAGAAGGCCATCTCTGAAATCATGTTTCAAACGGTGTCTGAAATCCTCATCCATGACCACCACCTTTCCATGAATGATCTACACTACTCCATATCCCAGTCCTTCATGGACATATGAATACAACTCTTGAACTAGTATTTATAGTCAATCACCTTTCACTACTTAAGGTATGTACGATCCTTTATAATTGTTATGAATAGCCCATACTTCCACAATTTCGAACACTTGATTGTTATCTATCACAGTAACTCCATGTATTTCCTCATATCCCACATTGATGATAGAAGAAAACACACCTACTCTAACAACCTAGATGGTATTACGAACATGAGAAGGCTAAAAAATGTAGTTCCTGCTAACTGTCTCTAAACCTATAGGTCAAGAGGCTTCACTTCCCCACACTATGCCCCAATATTTCCTCAGGTTTTATTCAGTAGTTAGCACCGGATACACTATCTATCTTGTACTATTAATCTTAATAATGTAGATAGATCGTCAAACAGTGTGTCTGATCTTTCTTTGAGGCATCACATTCTTGATGGATCATCAATAAGAGTAATCAATGAAAATCACTGATGCTCTGTGAAGAATGATTAATACTCCATAACGATCATTTATCCCAACATCGTATGTGTATAAAAATTCAAATTTTTATCTCTCAAGGTATCAAAAATGAATTAATTTTATAACATGGATTGGAAATCCCACCAAACCATATCTCAAAGTTTATTAGACTGGTTCAAAATATACCACTAGTGATTAGATTCTCCTAAAATCATATAGGTCATGAGATTCACTCTCTTTTTAGGAGGTGTCCCTAGATGATAAATGATATAAAAGATAGTCTTTGTCCACACATTAGTTGCTTGTGGATCTCCATTCCATAAAAATGTGGGTGGATACTGTTTCTAGAACACACACATCAGCTCTTCCATAGATGTGTTAGGTTGTGGGTCTCCCTGAATTGTCTAAATAAGGTGCTAGAAACTTTCTCAGAACATGGAATCATCACACATATCATGAACAATGGGTTATGTCACAAGTGGCACTATTGGAGGTTCTATAAGTGGACTAGGACCCACCACCTTTGGAATATAGTCATTGTCTCTCTACTACAGCAAAAGTAGTGGTTGGCATGGTGGAATATCATAAAATTCCATGAAAAATACTTTGAAAATATTGATAATGGATAGATCATAGAAAAAATCATAGGATAGTTTAAAGACTTACTATAAAAAAGTAACACCCCATCGCATATTTATAAATGCAGTACAAGGTAATAGAATCAATAATAAAAAGGCACTAGAGACATTGCTTACTACCAACTCTAATGACATTTCATGGTTAGGTTCCCTATTTCACAGTTTTATCCATTTTAAATTTATATTTACAAACAATTATCTTTAAATTGTTGAACCAAATGGATAACCTCTTTCAATCCATATGGGACTATACAACTTATAATATAAAATGTGGCATCCACTTAATCCATACCATGCCACATTCTAGTACATGCGACCAATGAACCATGAATCAATCTTCCATAATTTTCTTCATAGGGTGTCTGTTGTTGGATAATGAGGAAAACACCATTTGGGGTTCAGTAGGAAATGTATATACCAAATATGTTTCACAATTTACTATGAAAATCATTTATAAAGTATCAATTATATCCCACAAGGAACGTATAATAAAGTCATGTATTCATGAATTACATCCCAAATGACATTACATATTTCGAGAATGTGAATTCTAACAAGTTATTAAAATTATTAATGAGATGGAAGTCCCTCATCTCATCAGACCATGTAATTACTTTATGAAATCAAAATAAAATGAAATCCTTAATTTCATAACCATATAAAGGAATCAAATCAATTCTAATAGGAAAAATATATAAAAACATGTTCTTTTCTAGGAAAAGTTATTTTTCATGTACCTATGTCAATTAATCCAATGAAAAAATTATTACCAAATTAAAATTCATCAATAATATCCAATATATTATATGAAAATAGAAAATATATAAATGAAAATACCTTTGAGACCACATTGTAACGTCCTGACCTGTGAGTCAATAAACGGTTCCCCGAGCCGGTGGGTCACTTGGACTCAGGCACGCCTCCTCGAAAGATAGAGACATCAAAGTAGTTGTGAGGGTCTAAGGTGGTATTCTGGTGAGACCATACCCACATATAAATGTAGCAAATCAGTATCATGATTAAATGAATAAATTTATTCATAATATAAATCAAGAAATTTGATAAGATCCAAAAGTTTTTAATAATAATAAATATTTGAGCAGTGTCATTTAAAATATGATATTCATGTTATTTTTCAAAAAAATAGAATAAAATACATAGAGATATACATAAATGTATATTATATGTATCATATAAAAGATAATCACAAAATGGATTATCTATAGCTATAATCATGGGAATAGATTTGTCTTCTCATCCCCTTGTCATAAGAAATAATCAAATAATGTATCATATAGTGGTTACATGTCGTGGTTCCTACCTAAATCAATGATGTATGTTTAGAAACCCAACAAGATCCAAAATATGGTGCGAGAAAACACTCATTAAGACACCTTCAATGGTGTCTATAAAAATCCACATCTGTGTAATATAAATGGAGGCAGTGTACAATACATCATAGTTGTAACAGTAAAGAAAATAAAATTTCGAAAGTAGAAAGGATTATCTCTATCCAAACATGGCTCCCAATGATAAATAACCATGAAACCAATAAAAGGGGTTCATATTAAACCATAATAATAATAGTTATGGAACATTCCAGTATAACAAATAAAATATGATACTGGTTCCAAGGATATAAATAAAGAATAGAAATAATACCCACAATGACCACACCATGTAATCAAGTGTCAACATCCACAATGGCCTATGCTACGAAATCCAATGTCTAACCATGAAATGTTGGATCCAATGTTAATAAGACCATGAAATCCCTATAAATTCCTTAGAGTATCTCAATGGTAACTCATTAATGACTTCAGTGGATTCCAAGGAGCATGTCTATATAGTATATTCTATGTGAGTCAAAGAATGTTATATCCAAGGGTTAGAAAGGTCATCACAATCATATGGAAATAGGATCCAGGGCATAAAAACCCAAGAAAACCACTACCGTAATCATGATCTTGTGAGATTACATGTCCTTGGAATCAAATAAAATTAGGATCCAAGGAGATCATCCAAGAAATCCACTACCATTTCCAATTCATCAATGAATTCCTTAATCATTTCATTTCTATCAATAATATGAGATTTAATTTGATAAATTTACTAATTTTTCATTTAAACAAACAAGAATAATAATCATAATATTTTCACTTGGAATGCCAGAATAACCTTATTGTAATCATTCTCTCAATTCTCATTTAATTTATTAAACATCCAAAAATAAGTAGTAAGCTCACACTCAACCAGTATGGTTGTATAAAACATGGAAAATACAAATACACACTCCACGGTTGGCCTAGATATGGGATAGAAACCTGAAATGATAAAAATTCACTCAATGGGAAACCTAAAAGGTTCCAATTTATTCAATTTAAAAATTATATTTTTATTTTGGGCAGAAAATTAAGGTTTGGAATGTAGAACAACTGTAAAAATATATTAAACAAACAAACTATAATGGAAAAGATATATACCCCCAATAGTATACCCGTGGTAGAACAATCATCTTGTATCTACTCCAAACTCGAGAAAAATTATGTAAAAATAAGTTAAATGATTAAATCCCCTTAAAATATGGCATTACTAATTGCACCAAAATAAAATTATTGATTAAAAGAAAAATTAAGAATGTAATAAGCAGAAAATAGAACATAATTCTATAGATACAATGAGAATAACAATTATTGATTCTATATATGGGTAGAAAAGCTACACCCTAGACTCGAGTAAGTTTTACAAGGAATTCAATGTGGGGAGAAAGGTTATCCATGACTATAGAATATGGAAAATATGATAGGTTGGTTACATTTTAGGACAATTATGGGAGAAATTGATTTTACTCAAAACACCAAGTCCATAGGTTTAGAAGTACGGTTAAAAGAAATGTGTGCTGGTCATGTGCCCTTCTCTAGCTCGTATAGTTCATTCACTAGGTTTTAGAAGCCATGAAAAAACTGTGTGATTTACCACATTTAAAAATCTGATGTTTTTTTCACAAGCATTCTCCCCTATTTTCATGGATTCCAAAAACCATGAAACCCTATTATGCACTAAAAAATTCATTATGTGGTTTACAGAAACCATGTGGCCTAGGTTTTATGGTTTATACTAACCATGTGTCACATTTACCACTTCCAAAAACATGGTATTTGGTCTCTAAAACCCCTCATATACCCCAAATATCCTATAATGTCATTAGGAATTCACATTAGGTAAAAACCAGGCATTTGATTTAAAAGTAAAAATATCTACACCTTATATAAAACCCCAAGATCTTATATAAATCCAAGAAAAAAGGAATACCATTACAATACGTGTAAACTAATCTAGTACAAAAAACACTAAATACATACCATGGTGATTAAAAAGTGTTTGAGGTATATCCGTTTAGGTTAGTACCAATACTATATACATTTCAAATCCTTGAAAACCATAATTTTTAGTTTGAAATAAAATTATAAAAGTATGATATTATATTTTTTATAAACAAATAAGTAATGTATGGATCAATTTTTACTACTATCAATCAAAAATAGAATATTTTACAAGAGTTATTCAAATAATCTTTCTTTAAAATTTGAATTTGTGGTGAATTTAAATGAATGTAGAATGATTGAAAAAATTATACAAGTACATGATGGAAAACATATTTTTATAATAATTTTAATATATAGGTCATATAAAATTTCAATGGTAAACAACCTCTGTTAATAAGTAAATGTAATATAGTATCCTTATAAAATGTTTTCTCTAAGTCCATATCATTAAAAATTTATAATTCCAACATTGGATAGATCACTATATATAGTATAATCCTTCACTAGCATGTAGGACGCCACTAAATGGATTGGAATCCTAAATTAGCGGTGAAAAATATTTGGCAAGTTTTTTAAAAACCATGATTAGTTAGAAAAACATCACCTTATAATTTCAATAATCCATTAAAATATGAATTCTATATACATTCCACTAATGATATAAATTGGATCTCACATACATATAATAAATAAAAATTCATTTTAACATATAGAAAAACCAATTTTTCCTCAAATAATATCGCAAACTCGTGTCATGAAATACTATAAATTATACAGAAACATTCAATGAATGCACTTTTAATTAATCCATAAAATCGTTTCTTTAAAACATATATATATTTATATATTATAACAAATGGTAAATAGAAATATAACCACAATACATAGATTAAACACCAATGTATATTCAGAAAACATTTTTATAATTTAAATACCTTAATAGAAACATGATATTCATCCTTTATAATTTCTAATAGGTAAATCTATAAAAATTATTTATTTATCTATTTCATCACACTAGACAATTCATCAAGAACCTGGAATGACTGAAAACACATAATCTTAATTTTACAGACATATATTTTAACAAAACCCACTGATATAATCTAAATTGATGGAAACTAATTAAAATATCAACATATAACCATCTAAATATTTAATATATATTTTATGTCAAAAAAAGATCATTTAAAAAGATTAAGAATCCATAGATATTAAAATAATGAAGAAAATATAGTATCACCTACCCAAAATATATGGAATACAGAAACCATTAACAAAAATGAAATGTTGTCATATTAAAATGGGTGTAAACCCTTTAAATACAAAATAACAAAGTATTTTCTTGATTTTTATTTGACATAGAAAAATAATAATTTTTTATAATCTCTAATTGTTGCAGAAGAAGAGATGGATAAGAGGTCAAATAATAATTTAAAGAATAATAAAATATACTTGGAATATTTCTTACTCAATATCCTACGGTGAATCAAGAATGTTAGAAGAGTTGAGAACCCCCCCCCCCCGGCCTTAGATTTTTTGGTGTCGAACCCCACAAAGAAAATCGGTTGGTGCACTACGCAATTTTCAAATTTATCCCTAGAAACAACTATGTGAAAGAAAATTAACAAAAAAAACAATAAAAACAATAACAATATTAACAGTCAAGAAATATGAGTTGGGGTAAAAAATTATAGAAAATCACAAACACGCATGCTGTGGGATATTTAATTTGCCCACCTGCTCTAATGGATGACCCAACTCTAATTTCATATTTTATAATAATAGGCCTATGAGACTGCATATTTTAAGCCAAAAATTACAAATTTCAAATATCCCAATAATAAGGAATTAGGATTTTAAGTACATGTATACCTCAACATTTCTCTATCAACCAAATGTAACCACAGGTAACACCATGCCCACAACTTTAGTTATCATGTCACATCCTGCCATGAAAATATTCTTAACCATAAATTATCCTAAACCCAACCCATAGAAACAAACAAACATCACACCTCCCATGAATAATTCCAATTTCTTATAGTCTCTAATCTCTTTTTTTGTATAGATTCACTTTTTACAAACATTACCATGGACTATGCAACACCTAATGTTTTAGAATATACTTCTCTTCAATAAATTTGAAACATTTGAGAGCTTGTATTGCACATAATACCAAATTAAAATGAACCACCTAATACCTTATTTTAATTATAGTCAAACAACTATACATTTTGAAAAATCAATATGAAACATCAATAAAAAAACAAAATATAAGAATAAATCCCCAATGTAAAAAATTATTAAATTGATATATTATATAAACATGTATTACAATTATTCAAATATTATTATTATTATGGGAATTTTATATATTGATGTAATTTAACTAATGATAAATTAAAAACAACCAATAAATAATTATGTAACTATAAGGAATGTTAACGAATCCTGGTTAACAAAAATATTTTGTTCAAAAACAATGTTTTATTGTATATTATCTATGTTTTAGTTAAAAGATAAAAATATTATTATTTTTACATTAATTTTGTAACAAATACCATTTTTTATTTCTCATATTAAAATTATATTTGGAGTATGTTTTTTGTAATTTAATGAAAATATATTTTTATATGAATAGTAAAATATATTATTTTTACAAATTCAATTCTTTTTCTGATATAATTAGGATATAACCAAAACAAAAACTTTTACTAAAACTTTTCTTAATTAGTTATGTGATTAATAAGTAAAATTTTACATTTTAAATTTTTTTTCTTAATTTAAAAACCTATAATTGATACATTATAATCTAAGTGTTACATTTAAAAAATTGATTTTATGCATTATAAATTAACTATATTAAAATTAATTTTTATCACATTTATAAATTTACTATTAGAAAATAAATTTAATATTTTTAATCATAATATCCATATTATCTATTATGGGTAAGGATAATTTTAGTTATAAAAAATAACTTATTGAAGTTAATAAATGAGTTACCTTGGTAAAAGTAAATTATGTTAAGAAAAATAAATGAATTTTAAAATACCTAGAATGCATCTATAAATGTGTGATAGAGATTTTGATCAACTAATAATCCATAATTATAAATTATTACCCTTTTTAGTGGATTTTATTTCAGTTTTACAATACATTAAAATAATTTTAGGAATATTTATAAAAAATCTACTCTCCCTCTATGTAAAAGGGTATATTCCCTACCTCACTTCTGCTCACACCACAACCCATTATTTGGATAAAATCTAGCAAAATAAATCCCAAAAACTACCATAAAATTCATATAGGTTCCTATATCATTAAATAATGACCATTAAAAGGCATAATCCATTTTAAATATAGTTCTCCTAAAGGGTAGGTAAACAATTCCTAATAACTCATTTAATAATAAATTAACTTATTTCATATTCATAATTAAAAAAATATATTCTACCCATTATAAAATATTTATATTTCAATATTAATTTTTATTAATTATTATTATTTGAATTGAATTATAATTTTCTACTTTGTTTTAAGCTTTCAAAAAAATTCTCTTATGCATACAAGAATATTATTACCTCAACAAATGATGTATTTTTTTTCATAAATACCTCACATGAATTCTTAGAATAATATATTTAATTAATCTGTATTATATTTATATGATAATTGTTATTATAAAAAGATAAATTGTTAATAATATTCATTTCTCTCAATTAATTGATAAATGAAATCATCCGCTGCGTGTAAGTGTGGACTACCACCAACAAAAAGCGATGCTTGCAATTTTCCATCACCACCATACATAGATTTAAAGAAATATTTATATAATAAAAATAATATATATTTATTACATTAAAATTATTATAGAATTGTGACCAATGTCTGAGGACAACTATCATGGAAAATGGAAGAGATAATAAAAAATTCAGATTTTAATGAAGAATTAGTAATAAATGTGTAATTAGAAATTATAATGGAATTTTATAAAATATGTTAAGTATGAATATATTTATATTATATATTTTTCATAAATATAAATTTATGAAACATTAAATAAAACATCTTTATTGAAAACATCCTTTACATGACCACTACATTCCCTCATACTTAGCATTACATGGGATAACCTGAGGACATGAATAAGAAAAGGGTGAGCTATAAAGCCCAGTAAGGTAATAATCATGGGATAAAATGAGGAATACAATACATGTTAGAAAATAGTAATATCAATATAGCACAAGAGAAGAGTAAAAATAAAGGCATGATAAATCATGATAATCATAACATTGAAATGTGGCAACAACAATGAACATGGAATTAGCATGCGCTAAGGCTCATTGCCCATAGAGCATGAGTAAACCCTAATTAAACATTAAGCATGATTAAACCCTTGTTTCACATGTATTAGCATGAGTAAACACCCATTGCACATAATTTATCATGATACTATAATTTACCCAATTCATTGGAGCACTATCAGGGCGCACCGTTCTTAAACATTTCATTTCATGCATATGTGTGCCACATGGATCAAAAAACACTGAAGCATTTAATAATAATTATTTATTCCACGACAAAAGAATGTGGAATAAATACTTGAAACTCTTTAAAAAAATACGTAAATGTTCATAAAGGTGAATTCCCTTGATAGCGAAATGGACATTGTATTCACCACACAATGACTTTGGCTTGAAAAAAATGAGGTGTAATTTCGACAGCATAACGATGTAACATAAAAACTCATAAAAATGGTTAATGAGAGTGAAAGGGGTGTCTCATCATATTTACATGACAAGGACAATAAGGGGTTTATATAGATAAATGTCTAACAAATTTAATGGAAAGATAACATTTCAATATTGAAATCACAATATATCATTTCAATATATTGACAAAATCGAACCATTTATCAAACCATTTTCAAAACCATTAAAAATATTAAATAAATATATTACTGAATCAAAGTGTCCTATACCACATTGAATATTTAAAAAAAAATTAGTTTCAAAACATTAATATCCATATGAATAAATCCTTAAAACCATTTTTAAAACATGGACATTAGTGTGAATGATTTAGAAGAATAATCCTTTAAAACATTTAAAACCAAATTTTAGTTAAAGTGTTTTTAACAAAATGAGACTTCCTACAATACAAATAATTTAGTAATAACATTTAATCATAAAATAATAACAGCATGAGAAAAATTTTATTCATGATATAATATTCCAAAGGACATTATATACATCATATAAGAGTGAATTGGTGCATATCAACAATGAAGTCTCAATGGAAATGTAAATTTAGACGAAATCACTTATAATGAAGGTATCCTTAGATTAAGGATAAATAAATTACATGATTATATGTGAAAAATATAAATACACCCAATATAAGTGGATATTAATTGTAAAAATCAGAGGTCACTCACACGTATTCATAGGAAGACATATTCAAGAAGCACAAGTTGAACCCAAAGAATTGAAATTGGGTTAAGAAGTTCCCTTGTAAAATTTCGACAACCTAACAACGTCACATTAAAATTCAGAAAATGAGTTTATGAGATAAAAACGGTATCTCATCACTTGGAGATAAATTTTACATCAATAAGGATATATAATAACATATCAAAACATAATAAGATGTAAATTAAATGACATTACAAAAAGAAGTCTTTTAAAATGAGGACGGTGAAAGGTTCCCTTACCGATTTGGTAACTTTCAAAACAAACACCACATGAAAGAAGGATCATACAATGAAGATGTAAATACACAGTAATGAAGGTATATTACAAAAATATTACAATAATTGGAATTATATAGACCACACAAAAGAAAATAGTGGCCAATATATCATGAATATCACGAGAATAAAAAGTGATATGAAAAAAACCCTTACCACATGGTAATCAATCGAGTCATATAAGAAATTTTTAATAACCACCAAATGAATCACAAAATACCATGAATATAAATATAATAATGTTAATATATATCAAATGGTATTACACAACACACCACATGAAATAAATGAGTGGTGAACAATGGAAATCTCCCGGAATTAAAAGTGAGATAAGAAATCCCTTACCTAATGTCCAACTTGACTCGTATGTTCCTTGTTCTTCCGGAATAACAAACATAAGTTAATTTCTACATGATTTATAAGTTTTTTAATGTTTATTATTACTTTTATATCACTTATTACATTGCAATAATAGTTTGTTAATTATTTGAGTTCATATCAGACATTTTGTTGATGTTCAGAATTTGAGTAAAAATGAACTTGTTATAATTACAATTTGTGTATGTGGTTAATACTCAATTATATACATAATGATATTAATGATTTATATTTCATATATATCCATTATATACATTTATGTATATTAGTACATAATATTTGGAGATAAAAAATGAAATGCACCATTCATGGAGACGGTAAGCCGTACGTACGCATGAACACTACTTTCATTTATATTTAATATTTTATGGAATGAAAACATAATTACACATATTTATATTATAATTAAAGTATAATATCATATATTATATCATTAAATTAATCCTTTATACATCCCACAAAAGGTATAAATGAGTCTTATCACATTGAGGGGGCGGTAGTCCGCACTTCCTAAAATGAAATTATCGCATTTACCCATTATGGAAACCATAAAGGTATGATATAAATGAAAAATAAAGAAGAATAAAGAAAACATAAACATAATATATATCATAAATAAATAAAGTTTCATCATATTGTCTACCATGAGAGGTGGTAGGTGATAATTGAACAATCATCGTTTCGTGAGGTGTTAGTGTGTCATCCACAGAAATATTATGTTCTTTATCCATTTGATGGAGGTGTGTGTAATTGTAGATCAAATCCATATTATAAAAATATCCTAGTATATTTAGGATACTGGTGTTGTTATAAAATAAAAGAAAAAATTTATTTTAGGGGGTTGTAGAAGTAAAATGAAACAAAAGTACATAAGAGAAGACGTCACCTTTAAATCGGGTAACTACCTTTGGTTTGAACCAAAAGGGTTTATTGAAGTGTTTTCTTCCTGAGGTAAGTCTTTTAGGATGAAGAGATGGATCTTGGGAGATTATTGGAGCAGAGTTTTCATGAGAAAAAGGCTTGATAAGTGTATGTAATGGGTTAGATGTGGAGTCTTTTTATAAGGGAGAGGTGGGGCTCTTTAGGAATGTTTGAAACAATTATTTTATTATAACCACATTTTCGGTGTCAAAAGGTCAAATATTAATTAATATATAAGGTAAGATCAATCATGGTCGAAATAAAATAATACAATAAAAATTGGATGTGTTCTGAATATTTTATTTAATATTTATAATTATGTTTATTTAAATCATTTATTAATGATGTAAATATTGAATCGTTATTGTATCATAAATAATTTTATTTATATGATGTCAAAAAATTATAAAAAATACCAAGATGTGTTAAATATTTATATATTTACAAATAATATTTATATTTGAATAGATATCTTATATATCTTCATGTAAAAATTTATTTACTAAAAGATATTTGTTTTTGTCATTTTTGTCTTTACTTTAAATTAGTTCATATAAAATGTCATTATTACTCCCATGTAGCCCCATGGGGTCCCCAATTCGAGCCAAGGATGCCCATGGATAGATATGTACATCTAATAGGATTAGGATACTTGTTAGGGTAATATAATATTATTATAATATTACATTTTCCCCTTATTTAATATTTTTACCTTTTAATCAAGGTAAATAAAATATTTACTAAAGTAAATATTAAAAATTAGTAAAAATAAAGTTACCTATTTACACAATTTGGACCTACTGATTTCAAATAAGGAATCCATTTTTTGAAATTCAAAATACAAAAGTAGTAGAAATTAATTTAAAATTAATTCCCGCTGTTAAAACAATTATAGTGTTTTTAAGAAATAATAACTATCAAAATATTGACACATGTTTATATCCAATTTGAAAATGAAATAACATCCAATGACCAAAATTAGATTAAATGGTAAAAATATATTCTAATTAAACTTTAAAACCAATTAAAAAGATAATATAATCAAACGAATAATCTAGATTAAAAGGAACTTTTGAATTAAAATATAGTATTTTTCACTATTCATTAAAAAATGATCTTTATTAGAAAAATACCAGAATTTCATCCAAAGTAAATTTTGGTGGCCCAATTCCAATTAAGCGTTTTATATTGTCAAATATAACATATAAAATTGAAAAAAACTAGATTTAATGAGGGTTCGCCATTAAAAGTTGGTAAATCTCACTTTTGGTGAATATTTGAGTATTTATGCCTGAAATCAAATTCTTTACTTATTTTAACCCTCTAACTTTTATTGGATAATTGTAAAAATGATAAAAAAACATTTATCATCATATTTTAGTTATTTCTATTCATTCCTACCAATACAACATCTTGGCGTTAACTACCATTTAAATTAATAATATTATATTATTAGTGTGCAATGTAAGATTTCAAATAAACTCATTGTTGCGTATCAGGTACGTCGTCGAACATAGCGTCCAATTTAATGTATAATTAATATTTAACCCAAAATATTAATAAATATAAAAAATTAATATTCTTTATTTTCTTGGGATGTTACATTCTTCCCACTTTTGGAAATTCTGTCCTTACAATTTTAAAATTGGTCTTGGAAACTTCATTGAAAGTCTCACATCGAAAAAAAGTCAGTAATTCTATCACTTTATAAGAAAGAAATAAAAGTACAAAGGTCACCAGAGTTAACCGATACTAGGATTCCATGTAGAAAAACATGTATATGGAATAGAAAACACACGGTCATGTTTTGAGGGAGAGTGATGGAAAACATGATTAGGAGAAAGTTAACCACCTGAAAATCATAAAAATATGGTGTGTTAAATGGTATTTGATTTCTCAGTAGGAAACATAAACCAACAACATTTTGGTTTTTCATTCCTTTTCATAATTTTGAGGAATCCTTTTACTACATAGAATAAAAACATAAGAAAATATACATAACTTCATGTAGAGTTTCTTCCTTTAATAAGTTTCTACCAAAAACTAATCTTTTCTCCAAACTATGAGCATTCAAACAGACTTGGTCACATCAAAGCACAAGAATCATCTTCTAGAGAATCACATAATCCACAATAGAATAAATATATATTTCCCTTGTCTTTAGAGATCGAATAAAACCAAAATGATTAGTACGAGATCATATAATCCCTAAAAAGGATAATCCTTTATAAAATTAAATACTACTATTAATCTTCATAATTCAACAAAAAGTACCCAATGATCCAGAAAGACCATTCAATACACAATCATCCTTAAAATTATTCATAATACTCCAAACTAAGATTGAATCCTAAAACTCTGAATGATTTAATCACATAGTCTTCCACAATAAATTTTAATATTTATCTCCAAATATCATCGACTACTCTTAAAGTCACATACTAAAGGGTAATTAACCTAATCACATATTATCTATGTTAGGTTAATAATTTTCCAGAAATAACCCAAATCAGCATTTGTCCAAAATAAATACCGAAATTATTATAAAAAACTTTAACCATTCTTCCACAATTGAAATCCTATTGTATTTTATTTTCCATAGGCTTATAGAATTCCAAAATAGAAAACATCTTCAAAAATAACCTTCATCATTTAATCACAAAATTATTTTCATATACTAAGGATATTCATTGATAAAACGTAAGTTCCCAAAATCAACTAATTATTGATTCATAAAATCATATAACTAAAAGGATAATTTATACTAACCAGGGACTTCAAGTAGGCCAATGGTAGGTGAAAAACCCCAATCACACTTTGGTTGTGGGTTCGATTCCCATAGTTTTTTCTAATGTGAAGGGTTGTCACATGGTCTACATGTTGTACTTTTTATAAAACAAAAAAAATTAACCCTATCATTTTTTAAACTTAATGGTTTTCTTATACCTTTCATTTTTATCCCAACACATTAATATAGTTCTGCTCGTATCCAAATGGGGATGTATTTTCTTGATAACCAACTTACTCAATAGTCACCAAAAATTTGGTTAGTTTTTATTATACATAGTCTTGTATCTAAGGATTTACTAGGGTTTCCTAATCCTAATACCAATAATAACTAAACCTATCCTCTTATACTAGCTATGATGACCCGGCTCTTTTATTACAAACTTAAACTTGATTTATTACATAAACATCACTTGATCCGACATAGAAGATCGAGAGGTCTAGTGTATTTGGGTCTCAGGATCCTTACATAACAACTTAAAACATTAAATAGAGCACCTTTACTAACAAATTCCCTTACAAGACCACTTCATTTTCTCATACTTATCATTGCATGGGATAACCTAAGGACATGCATAAGAAAAAGGGGACGTATAAAGCCTAGTATGGGAATAATAATCGGATAACATGAGGAATACTATACATGTTAGAAAATTGGCATATCAATAGAGCATAAGAAAAGTATAAACATAAAGGAATTATAAAGTATGATAATCATAACATGGAAATGTGGCAACAACAATTAACATGGAATTAGCATGAGCCAGGGCTCACTGCACATAGTGCATGAGTAAATGCTCATTGCGCATGAAGCATGAGAAAACACTCGTTGTACTTGTATTAGCATGAGTAAACACCCATTTCACATAACATATCATGATATTATACTTTACCCAATGCATTGGAGTTCTATCAGGGTGCACCCTTCTTAAACATTTCATTTCATTCATAAGTGTGCCACATGGATCATAAAACATTGAATCATTCAACATAATTATTTATTCCATGATAAAAAAATGTGTAATAAATACCAGAAAATCTTTAAACAATACGTAAATGTACATAGTGGTGAATACCCTTGATAGAGAAATGGACATGATTCTCACTACACAATGACTTTGGCTTGAAAAAAACGCAGTGCAATTTCGACAACATAACAATGTGACATATGAACTCATAACAATGGTTGATGAGAGAGGAAGGGGTGTCTCATCACATTTACATGACGTGGATAATAAGGGGGTTATATAGATAAATTTCATAACAAATTTAGTGGAAATATAACACTGTAACATTGCAATCACGATATATCATTTCAAAATATTGACAAAATCAAACCTTTTATCAAACCATTTTCAAAACCATTGAAAATATTAAATGATGAGATTTTATAATCAAATTGTCCCGTACCACTTTGAATCTTTTGATATAAATTTCAATTTCAAAACATTAATGTCCTTATGAATAAATCCTTAAAACCATTTTTAATACATGTACATTAATGTAAAACATTTATAAGAATAAACCTTTTAAACATTTAAAACTATATTTTAGTTAAAGAGTTTCCAAAAAAATGAGAGTTCCTAGAATACAAATAATTTAGGAAAAACATTTAATCAGAACATAATAACATCATGAGAATAAATTTATTCATGATATAATATGCCAAAGGATAGTATATACACTATATAATAGTTAATTGGTGAATATAAGCAATGAAGTCTCAATGGAAATGTAAATTGAGACGAAATACCTTATAAAGAAGGTATCCTTAGATTAAGGATAAATCAATTATATATTTTTGTGTGAAAAATATAAATACACAAAATATAAGTGGATATTAAGATTAAAACAATCATAGTTCATTCCCACATATTTTTAGGATGACATATTCAAGAAGCACATGTTGAACCCAAGGAATTGAAATTGGGTTAAGAAGTTCCCTTGTAAAAATTCGACATCCTAACGACGTCACATTAAAATTCAGAAAATGAGTTGATGAGATAAAAATGGTTTCTCATCACTGGGAAATAAATTTTACATCAATAAGGATATATAAAAACATATCCCAACATAATAATATTTAAATTAAATGACATAACAAAAATAAGTCTTTTAAAAAGAGGAGGGTGAAAGGTTCCCTTACTGATTTGGTAACGTACAAAATATACACCACATGAATTAAGGATCATACAATGAAGATGTAAATAATCATAAATGAAGTTATATTACACAAATATTACAATCATGGGAAGTACATACACCACACAAAAGGAAATAGTGTCAAATATAGCATGAATCTCACATTAATAAAAAGTGAGATGGAAAAAACCCTTACCACATTGTAATCAATCAAGTCGTATGAGAAAAAGTTAATAACCACCTAATTAATAATATAATAACATGAATATAAATATAATCATGTTAATATATATCATATATAAGTACACAATACACCACATGCAATAAATGAGTGGTGAATAATGGAAATATCACGGAATGAAATGTGATATAAGAAATCCCTTACCATATGTCCAACATGACTCGTATGTTCCTTGTTCTTCCTGAATAACAAAATTAAGTCAATTTATACTTGATTCATAATTTTTTAATGTTTATTATTACTTTTATTTCACTTATTTTCATGAAATAATAGTTAGTTAATTATTTTAGTTCATATCGGACAGGTTGTCGATGTTTAGAATTTGAGTTAAAATGAACTTGTTATAATTACAATTTTTCCATGTGGTCAATAATATATTATCTTTAGAATGATATTAATTATGTAGATATCATATATATCATATCTATCCAGTATATAAATGTATTTATATTAGTACATAATATTTGGAGATAAGAAATGAAATGCACCGTTCATGGAGACAGTAAGTCATACGTACACAAGAATGCTACATTCATTTCTATTTAATATTTAATGGAATGAAAACTTAATAATACATTTTTATATTATAATTAATGTATAATATCATATATAATATCATTAAATCCATCCTTTATTCATCCCACATAATGTATTAACGAGTCTTATCTCTTTGAGGGTTGTAGTCTACACTTCCTAAAATGAAATTATCACATTTACCCATTATGGAAACCATAAAGTTATACTAAAAATGAATAATACAGAAGCATAAAGAAAAAATAAATATCATATATATCATATATATATACAGTTTCATCATAATGGCCACCATGAGAGGCGATAGGAGTTAATTGAACAATCATTGTTTCATGAGGCGTTCGTTTTCCATCGACATTAACATTATGTTCTTTGCCCATTAGATGGAGGTGTGTGTAAGTGTAGTTCAAATATTCCTCATAAAAACATCCTACTATATTTAGGATACTGGATTTGTCATAAAAATTAATAAAAATAATTTAGGGGGGTTGGAGATGTAAAATAAAACAAAAGAACTTAAGGGAAGATGTTACCTTTAAATCGGGTAACTCCCTTTGGTTTGAACCAAAACGGTTTATTGAAGTCTTTTCTGCCTATGGTAAGTCTTATAGGATGAAGAGAGGGATATTGGGAACTTATTGGAGTTGAGGTTGCATGAGCCAAAGGCTTCAGAATTGTGAGGAATGGGTTAGAACTGAGGTCTTTTTATAAGGGAGAGGAGGGGCTCTTTAGGAAAGTTTGAAACAATTATTTTTTATAACCTCATTTTTGGTTTCAAAAGGTCAAATATTCATTAATATCAAAGTTAAAATGAATCATGGTCGAAATAAAATAATCCAATAATAATTGGACTGGTGTTGGATATTGTTTTAATTTTTATAATCATTTTTATTTAAATCATTTATTAATGAGGTAAATATTGTATTATTATTGTGTCATAAATAATTTAGTTTATTTAATGTCCAAAAATAATAATAATAATACCATGATGTAGGAAATATTTTTTATCTTTTAAAAGAATATTTATATTCGAATAGATATATTATATAACCCCATGTAAAAATTTATTTACTAAAATATATTTGTTTTTTCCATTTTTTTGAGAAGTGGTGACATGAATTGGTGTCCCAATCCATGCCCCAGAAGGAATTTATTAAAATCAAAAGAATATGTGTTACAAAATTGAGGTGTAATGTACTTACACTAACAGAGAGTAATCCGGGGTACATGATAATGGAATTCAACTGTACCAAAGAGAAAAATGTAGCCAGCCAGAAAAAAATCAATAGAAATTGTCCTCCACCAAGGCTTCAGCATCATCATGAGACTGGTAAAACACAAGCAGAGCATAGTGTAAAAACTTGAAGACAACCAGGACAGTAGCCTCCAATATGAGACATCATGCTGGAAATCAATCAATCAAAAGTCCTTCCAAACAGCATCTAGTTTAACTGCTCATTATATGAGCACAACAGTGTTACTTCCATTTGAGACTCTAATCCATCACCCAAGCGCTTCCTAATGATTCATCATGTTCACATTGCAGACATCTTTCAAGGTGTTCCATATCATACTGATCTCTTCATCAAAAAAACAAAAAAACTAGGAGCCTCCCATCAAAGTCAGGTGATCTATTTGAAGGAAAATTAGATAGAGAACTCCAAATAAAAACAGCAACCAAACAAGAAGATAAAGAGGAAAGCATGATAGGATCCTGAATCAAAATGAGGTAGATCTACACTGAGTTGATCCAAAATCCTCATCTCATACTCAATCAGAATACCACTGACCAGATCAGAACCGGTTCCAAGAAAGAATATAATATAACCCAAATAGCTCAGCAGAAAACCAGTATATATAAGCCCAGGAAAACTAGAAATAAAAGTCTAAAATAACAATTTGAAGACAAGAGTAAAATATCCAGCAGAGAATGAACCATGTAAGTGGCCTCAAAAAACCAAAAGAAAGAAGTCTTTTACTGAAAATCCTTTGAATTGATGACAATCAATAAATCTGGAGAATGGGACAGAAAACTCTAAAATAGGGTTAATCAAGAAAAAATCATCAAACAGGTCAGATTCAATTTGATTTTCTGTTCATCCTTGATTTTTCAATGGAGATGGATCTTTTAATATAAATATATTTCTCCTTTGAAATCTTACCTTCCTGAAGCTCTTGTTGAGCAATCTGCTGTTGCCTATCCATATGCTTGATCCACTCCTGAAGATCATGTTCATAAAAATGTGGTGAAAATTAATATAGAACAGTACTAGAAAGTGATTCTTGAGACTTATCCTGAGGATCATTAGCAGGTTCTGATTTGGGAGTCTCAACTTCAGGCTTCTCTTGGGAAGTTTCTACTTGCTCAGCTTTAGAGATGTCCACTGATCTAGTAACAATAGTATGTTCTATGTTTGAGTAGTCTTTTCATCTTCTAGTTTTTCTTAGATGTGGAGTGATGTAGCCATCCTCATATACCAAAGGTTTTATACCTTTTTTGGCCATATTATTTAAGAAATATTCTTCCATATGAACAGATTTGTCAGCTTCCTCAGCATTGGAGTCTAATACATCATGATCCTCTTCCCCTGAATTTTCATTAGGTACAACAATATCCTTTTGTTCTTGAAGGGGAAGGGGAATCTAAGGATAAGTTTTCTTTGAAGCACTAGAGTGCTGGGATCCAATAGGTTCAATCCTAGAGGGAGTAATCGCATTTTCAATATCCGCATTAGTAAAATCTGAAAGTTGATTTTCAGAATTATGAGCATGATCCAATGTACTCGCGCAAACTTTTTGATCAAGTGGAGCCTTATGAACTTTTTCAACCTAGGTGGGTTTTTTAACCTTGGGACAGCCCTGATTCTTGCTACAGAAATTAGAGGGATGTCCAAGCCTGAGACAGTTATGGCAATAGTCAGGCAATCTCTCATATAGAATCTCCTGAGAGAAACCATGTTTACCACTCAGAATCCAAATATGTGAAGGAAAGTGTTTTGAAACATCCACTTCAACAAAACTTCTTGCAATAGAAGGCCTAGAAAGTGAATTTGTGGAAGAATCAAGTCTCAATGGATTACCAATGATCTTAGCAATAGGAAACAATGAATTTTGATTAAAGAGGTGCAATAGTAGTTCGGGAAAACCCAACTAGATTGGCCCAACTGGCGATTCAATGTGCGGATCAAACTCTGGATCCCATTTTAAAACTGTCATAAAACAACCACCAAAAAACCATGATCTACGGACCCATAATCTATAATATTCAGCTTTAGTCCAGAATCTAAAGATTATATGCATAGAATTTTGGAGTCCTAAGTTGAAACCTGAAAATCCCATGGATTCAGGCGCAGAACGAAGGTATTTCAAAGAAGGAGTTCGATTCGTGAATTTTCCAATGAGGGTAAAGCGCAAATCCTCGGAAAGAGACCTTAACTCAGTTTCTGAGAAGGAAATCGCATCCTGCCCTCTATACCGAAAGATCATGGGCGAGATTTTGAGCTCTAAAGCCTCAGCCTTCTGAGGAACATCATCTACGGATCTTCCAGCAACCACATCTGCAAAGGATCTGACTCGAAGATTAGGGTTTTTCACTTCCGTCGGGTTCGAGAGGTTCAGCGCTGCGGACTCCATCAATCCTCAGGGAGATATTTTTTCTTCTCCTTCATCATTTGTTTTTTCCATTTTTGTCTTTACATTAAATTAATTAATATAAAATGTCATTATTACTCTAATGTGGCTCTATGGGGTCACGAATTCAACCCAAGGATTCCCATGGTCGGATATGTATCATCTAATACGATTAAGACACTTTTTAGCGTAATTAAATAGTATCATAATAATTTATTTTACCCATATTTATTATTTTTACCTTTTCATCCTGGTAAATAAAATATATACTAAAGTAAATATTTAAAATGACTAAAAATAAATGTTAACTATTTACACAATTTGGACCTAATGATTCTAAATATGGGATCTATTTTTCCAAATTCAAAACAAATAAGTGGCAGAAATTAATTTTAAATGATTTCCCGCTGTTAAAACAAATAGAGTGTTTTTATGAAATAATAACTATCAAAAGATTGACACCTATTTGTGTCCAATTTAAAATGAAATTATATCCAATGAACAAAATTAGATTAAATGGTAAAAATATATTCTAATTACACTTTAAAACCAATTAAAAAGATAATATAACCATATAAAAAATTAGCATAAAAGGCAATTTTGAATTAAAATATAGTATTTTTCACTATTCATTAAAAATGAACTTTTTTAGAAAAATACCAAAATTTCATCCAATGTAAATTTTGGTGTCCCGGTTATAAAGATGAATTATATTTTGTTAAATATAACATATAAAATTGAAAAAACTAGATTTAAAGAGGGTTTTCCATTAAAAGGGAACAAATCAACCTTTTAGTGAATATTAGAGTATTTATGCCTAAAATGGAATTCTTCACTTATTTTAAGCCTCACTTTTATGGGACAAAAGTAAAAATGTTAAAAAACATGTATCATAAAATATTAGTTAGTTCTATTCATTCTCTCCAATACAATGACTATGTGTTAATTACCATTTAAAATAATAATATTATATTATTAGTCTGCAATATAAGATTTCAAAGAAACCCGTTGCTACGTATCGGGTACACCGTCGAACATAGCATCCCCATTAAAGTATAATTAATATTTAATTCAAAAATATTAATTAATATGAAAAAGTAATATTCTTTATTTTCTTTGGGTGTTACAGCTATGGGTTTCCTTGTAATCTCATTTTGAAGTAGAAATTTTCTGACCATTATCTCTAAAACCAAACCCGTATCATGAACTATTATTACTATATTGGTTTTATATAGAAACTATAAATTATATTACCATTGGTAAATAATTTAGTTGATATGTTTATCTTAATTCAAACTGAACCCCCATCCTCTTATCTGTCATGAATTATCCATTTCTACGTCTATATTCATGCAATGGATGTCCATATACAATCCTAAAAAATGATATATTTTTTCTTCAAATGTTTTTTATCTCATTAGAGATGTTTTAAAATTATTTTTTAATTTTTTTCTATACATTTCATTTTGAAAAAAGTATCTCGTTATTCCTATTATAAATGATCACTTTCTTTCATCATTAAGGGAATTCTTATATAAATATCATCCTGTTCATAATTCAAAATGGTTCCCCAAATTCATCCTAGTTTTTAATGGTTTTGAAATTAAAATTTATTATCCCTTATTATTTTAAAATGTTATTTTAAAAAATCATAAAATTTAATTTTTCATCTATTTCAACATCCTTTGATTTCTTTGTGTTTCCCTTATGATATGTTCTTATGAAACCATCCCACTTCTTTCTTCTAACGTCTTGTAAAATGTGTTATGAATGTTTTCGTGTAACCCATCTATTTTCTATTATTAATTCAAAGAATATTCAAATATTAATTTATATAGTCTCTCTTGAAACACATATGTATGGACTTTAATAAATTTTTTGTGAACCTAAAATTATAAAAACTTATATTGTATTGGGTAATGTTATATATCATGAGATAAATGTGAATATGGAGTAAACTAAAACCATTAATGGTCTGTTTCAATTTATTTATGGGTTTTCCTAGAATTATACATTCCTATAATGAATTAGGAAAATACATGTATATCATGAGAAGGAATGTCATGGATTTGGAAAGAATCATTATCCACATTTTGATAATGGTCTATGTAGTGAGCCTTAACAAGGGAAATAATTTTTGATTCTTATGTTAATTACATAATTTTATTTTTTTAAATTTCCCCAGGTTGTGATAAATTTTGTTATATTTTTTTCTCATATAATTATCCATTAATTTATTATTTATGATCCTTCTATATTGTTTTATTAATTAATAATGTCATGTTTCTGGAAACTAACAATACTCCCATAACCACAAACTTTTCTTATCCACGCATCTTATCATAAATTTTAGTCCCTTACATTTACCGTTGATGAGTTTTTATTCCAACCCATTTCCTATGCTTTCATTTTTATGGTAATAAATAAATGTATTAAGTATGATAAGTCTAAAAGGGTACCATGTGGGATGATTGTTTTTGGGAAATGTGGAATGGTTTCCTTAAATCAGTTTATTATGTATATAGTCTCTAAAGACACTAAAACAATATGGATATTGTCAATATTTTATTGTAATATGTGTTAAATATTCTTTTGAAATTATGTAATTTCTTTGTATGGAATTATTGGGTCACCAAAATTGGAATCAAATAAGCGCTTATCTATTTTTAAGGATTATGACTAGAAAAACGTAATAATAATCATATAGAAAAATAAAAATCTAGGAATTATCCTTATATTAAGTTAAAATATATTGTATGTCATTTCATGTAAATTACATCCCTATATAGAATGAAAATAGTGATTTGGGCTCTAGAATAAATCCTCCTTGGGTAATAAAAGTAAAAAATGATTGTTGTGTATTAACTTGACCATTACAAAGTACATGAAAAAGGGTGAAATACAGAAATATTTCTTTACACTCCATTGGTATATGATTTTGTTTTTTTGAAATTTTCAATATGATCCATTATAGAAGATTTGAATATATTTTAGAATGGAAAATAGAACTTCATGGTTCTTTAAGAGGGTTTAAAAATTTAGTATATCATAGGAATGAATTTTCTTATTATATGATTGATTGGTTTTATTAATTATCCTTGATTCACACTCTATGATTTTGGGATTTAATTAGTGGATACAACTAATAGAGACCAATTTAAAAAGTTTTTTTTAACAAAAATGTGGGGATTTTTCCAATGATTACTAGATGAGAGGTGTATTTTGGTCAAATACCACCCAACACTGCCCAACAAACATTACCAAGATATGAATAACAATGAAAACCGTAATTATCCCAAGAAATATCTTGGTAGGGATGAACATGATTTTGATTCCAATATGTGACAATATATATCTCCCTTTTGTGGTTCCTCGGATCCACTTATTTCTGATTAATGGATTAATAATACAGAAAGGATATTTTATATTCCCTTGTGCTTGTACAATGAGAAGGTTATTTTTTATTCCTATCATTTAGAAGGTAATGATAATAAATAGTGGGACCTTACTAAGATTTCATGGTAATGGGAAGAAATTGACACTATAACCTGAGATGAGTCTAATATTGTATTTTTTTAATAAGTATATTATTGTGAATCTTCTCACTGAACATAAAGGGCGTTACTAGAACAAAATTAAAATTATAAAGAATCAACGAGCACTGATGACGAAAATTTTATAGGTTATATAAATCAAAATTATGGTTTCTTCATTTACCCTAAATAAAAATTATTTGATTATTTAGTGGCTTTAGACCACGTACCAATAAGAATTGCGTATAAGTGACATTATAGATATGAATAAATAATTCTATGTCCTAAAAATTTGTAAATTAATATTGGATACTCTCATTATTATTATTATTTTGTAAAATCATAGAAAATGGATAGTCATGGAAATTAAAATACTAAACCCCCAAGAAAATTGATAATTAACCTCACATAATTTTCAAAATATTGAATACTAAAGGGTGTAAATTTACATTAGGAAACTAGTAAATTACTCAATTATATAAAATTTTTCCATTTAAAAAATGATTTTCCAATGGATAAAAAGAAACCAATAAATGGTGAGATAAAAGAATAACAAAATGCACCACCCACACTCCAATAATATATTTGAAATGAGTATATAAATTATTATAATTATGGAATAGATCAATGATTTATGAAAATTATCATTTTCATAAACCACCTAATCCATACCAAAAATTGTAAAGATTATAGAATCACAAATATTGATTTCGGTCATGTGAATGATGTGGTGAAAGGTAGACTAATCAAGCATGCTAGAACTGAAAATTTATTATTTGATTCAAGCTCCACCTAATTTTTTAACATTTTAATAATTTTATAATGGTATCACATCAAAAAATCAATGATTAGATATTAAAATATCAATGAAAACTATTAATGGTATGTTTATTTCACCCCAAGTATATAACACCACTCCGTTTGAATTTTTTTTCATATTTTCATGATAAAAAATTTATCATTCAATCTAAAGATGGAATTTTACATTATTTTTAGAATGTATTGCCTCTTTATATTTATATCCCATTACAGTTTTCTGAGAAGGTACGTCACATTTGATATCATAAACAAAATATGATATTCAATCAATCTGATAATGAATATGGTATTCTAATGGAATGTACCAAAATTAAAATAGTATTACTAGCTATTCAGGAGGGGTATATATCTCAAATTGTTTAGAAGATACATTAAATTGAATATAATATTATTATTATAGATTATGTAAATGTATTTGTTGTAGTGTCTCTTAGTCTTACCTTGAACGATGAAGTTGATTATTTAATAGAAATCACACCTATTGTATAGATATTTCATAGTTCCCATATAGAATGGACCTAATTAAGTTTTAATAACTGAAGAATTCATTCTAAGAGAATCTAGAAAATTGATTAATATGAAATAGTGCATCACCATGGGGTTTACATATTATTTTTTAAATATAAATGGTTCAATGCTTCTTTTCATTGACTATTGGGAACTTAATAAGATAAATATCAAGAACGAGTATCTATAAACATATATTGATTACATGTTCTATAAATAATGCAGAGTTCAATTATTTATAACCTTAAAATTCAATATATTTATTATTAATTAATATTATTAAATGAATATATTCCTAATATATACTTATAAATAAGGTATAGAGACTGTTAAATTATAGGGATTTCAATTGGACTTACTAATTCCCTCAATGTATTCATGGACCTTATTAAAATTGTCAATAGAGAGGAACATGAAAAGTGTTTTGGGTGATATTATCATAAATCCTAGGAGGATGCAGATAATTTGATTAATGATTTAGACTCATTGAAGAAGGATAAACTATATTCTAAATTTTTCAGATGTGAATTTGGGATATATACAGTTTAATTCAGGGGTCATGTGATCAATAATGAGGGTATATCTGTAGATTCATTAGAGATGAAGATTATTGATGAATGGACCACACCACCCAGTGTGACTTAGATCCATAGTTTTATTTTATTGGATGAAAATTATAGAATATTTATAAGAAATTTTTTATATATCATATGACTAGCCACGTTGAATCACAAGGGATTCCTGCTACTTTAAAAAGATTAATATAAATAAATTTTTTTTTGATCATTGTATATATACTTACCCTACCTTAGAGTAAATAATGGGTTGTGATATAAAATTTTAAAATAAATATGATATTTGTATTTTTTCAAATGAAAAATGATGTTTTAGTAGTGTGCACGTCATTCCTATTCAAGATGCATTAGTAATGTTACCCAACTCATGATTTTGAGTTGGAAGTAGTAAATTTTTCTTTGAAAATATGGACATATTTTATTTATGTTAAAAGGTGTGATATATTTACTAATCATGAATACTTGAAGTATATATTCCCTTATAAATATATGAATATTCACCAATGGAGATGGTTTGAGATGATTATGATTTTAATGGCTCAATACATTAGAACCCTTGGAGGGGGAACAATGGGGAAAATTCATTTATTCTAAAAGAAAATTATAGCTCATCCATGTTAAGGATTTTAAAAGGTCTTATATATATGTATTTTTATAATACAGTCTTCAGAATCATATATAATGGGGATAAATCCAATATTTCTCAAATAAATATTCAATCATCCATCAATTTTATTATTAAAAAGGATAATAAAGAAGATAAAGAGTTGCTAAAGATGGAAAGGAATATTATGGAGTTCATCAATGACCATGATGGAATGATATGATCGTTGACCCAAATATGTGTACCTTAAATACAATAAACATGGTATATAAAACAATATAATGTACAAAGATCTTCAATCATTATCAATTAATAAAGATTAATGATATGAAGACATATAAAAGATGATTTTATATGTGATAACATAAAGAATGATATTACTGAGTATGTATTTAAATTATTAATATTTGAATTTGTTAAATATGGATGTCATAAGTCTAAAGTGATGATTAAACCATTATTATTACTTATATAGAAATTTTTTAAAGTCATTATGGATTTCATCTGAGGACTCCTCAGGATATCAAGTAGACATAACACCTCTTGGATATTAATCATTACCTTTTGAGTACATCACATTTCATTTATGTCAGGGAATATTTCTTGCTTTACTGTGTTTCTAGGATAAATATTAAGGATGTGGTGAGGTTCAATAGATAACCCCACAAAAATAAATTTTATCAAGTTTCATGTTTTACACTGATATTATTGAGAATTATTAACCAGAATTGTTTAACTAAATATTATCCTTATATATATTTTCAGTCTAAATGGAGAATTCATACACTAGAAGATATATTTAAACTATTCTTATTGGATTTCAAATGTGTTTAGGATCAACATCTATATCTGGATAATTTTTCATACAACATTATTTTTCACTCAAGATTTCATATAGATCATTATGAATCTCGTGGGAATGAAGTAAATAACTTTATCATTATGAGATTAATATGAATAATGTAAGGTATTTGTTCTCGATCTAGTTGAGGAAATAGTTCATAATCTTAGTGGGATCTAATAGTTTATAGAGGATAATATGAGTAAGTATAATTATTATGCTGAAATTTATTAGTGATTCTACTATAAAATAATAGAGAAAAATTATTCTTATGAATATCACATTGGTATAAAGTTATGAGATTTGGAATGAATGAAAAGTTCATACCTACATATTTTCATCCCTTTTAGATTCATATAAAAACTCCACCAAACCCCCATACGTTCATGATGTGTTCTTTTTTTATTTTATGATTAATAATAAATCAGATCCTTCACATGTTTTAAATTCAATGTTTTTTTATTGGAACATGAGCTTTCTTATGAGGAAAAACCTGTGGAGATTTTTTATTTAAGAGATTAAGTGCTACAAAAGTTGACCAATAAACTGGTAAATGTTTTATGGTAGATACATAATTATAGGAAGCTATGTGGGAACATAGTATTATAATATTTCCAATGTGTCACCAATTTTATCATTAATATAATGGAATTTTGATAATTGTATTCCTATAATATGGTAGAATTTAACACCCAATGATTATGAAATATATTCTTCTTTAAAAAATATGATGTTTTTTATATCTCTTATCACAAAAAAACAAAGTAAACAAACAAATTATACCATATTATAATATAGTTCCAATATTAATAAATAATGAAAATATAATATGAAACATCATCCAAAAAATTTTAAATAATAATATTACCCTAAATTAAATTAAGAGACATTAACATGATTTATCTAAAAACATGTATTATATTTTTTCACAATTCATTATTATTATATCAATATAACTTATAAAATAATTTCAAACAGGATAAAGTAATAAAATATTATACAAATTATATTACAATACAGAATGTTAATTTAATGATTCATGGATAAAATTTTCATTTTTCCTTAAAACTAAAATTTTATTATATAAAATATATATTTTTATTTTAAAAAGTAAAAATATTTTATTTCTATTTTAAAAAAATCTAATTCTTTTTGTAATAAAAAAAAATTTCTAAGGATTTTTTTACTATTCTCTTAAAAATATTGGTTTTTATATGAATAATACATATATGTTTTTATAAATATCACGTCTTTTATGAAATCATTTTCATTGAACCATGATGTAATAATTAAAAATAATCCAAATCATATATGTTTTTAATATATAAAATTTTATTTTTAAATTTTCTAATTAATTTTAAAACTAAAATTTGATATATTTAAACATTATTTTTATTTTTCTAAACGTATTTCAATGTATTATACTTTTTTAAATCAAAATTAATTTTTTGGGTTTTAAAAATGTAACATTTTTTAAATGGTTTTCATTTTTTGAATCATATTATCATAATTATCTAATATGGGTAATTTTATTTTTACTTATAACAATAAGTTACAAAGGATAAAAAATTAATTACATTTGTAAAATATAATTATTTTAAGAAAATAAAATAATTTAATAAAAACTGATACAATTTGAAAACATTTCTCAGATTGTATGTATGAGAGTTCACTTGACTAATTTCCTCCAATATCCATTATTTACCACTTTTTTAGTGACGTTCATTTTAATGTGATGTGACATAACAAAATGATCCTTCACAATCTCAATTATTCTCACACCCATGGTCTTTTATTTTGACCAAAATCTCCCTATATCTAAATCCAACACCCATACCCATGTCCTGAAGTTCTTAATATCATTAAAGGACCACCCTATAAAGGCTTAATCAATTTTGAAGAAGTGTTATTCCAAAGAGTAAGGTACAAATCTCTAATCACTACTTCTTTTCTATTCATTTTTTATTATACTACCTCCTCCAAATATATTAAAACAATAAAAAAATAATTACACTAATATCATATGTGTTCTAAAATGTAATTCTATAATTGGAATTACTTTTTTTACACCACTCTTAATCATTCAAAAAATTAACATGTTTCTTGTGTGTGTATATATATACTACCACCTCCCTGAATGACATAGTTCATGTTTCATCAATGTAAAGGCCAAAAATAATGAGGATTGCGATGAAAATACCACATTCCTACCTCCATAGGCTAGAGTTTTGTGTCATACACTAAAAGAAATAACTAATATTTGAGGCCATTACCTATTTAGTTGTATGAACACACACAATCATCACCATACAGAAGTGCTGATGAAAAAACATTTCTAAACTCTCGAGTGAAAATCATGCATGTATTATCCTCTTGACAATACAAGATCATGATAGAGTAATCAAAAAAATAAAAGTGGGATAATATAGTCTAAAAATAGAAAGAAGGCCCACCCTAAAAAGATATAAAGGTAAAGTCTGAGAGAACCCAACTCTAGATCTACATGCCCCGACCACCACACATGGTCAAATGATCTAGGGTATCACTATGCTCCATTATAGTCATAATTTTATATCCTCCATCTGAAAAAAGGCATGTGTGTGAAAATACAATGTATGGGTGAGTGTATATATACCTAGTAGAACCCCCATAAAGATGATGGGGGATAAAACCAAACATAATTGAAGTATACATCTCATCTCAAAAAAATAGATTAATCAAAACCATTCAACAAGGATATATGCTCAAAAAATAAACCCGTATAAGAGAAAAAATTAATCCCTATCTCACAACCTAGCCTATGAAGAAATGTTCCATCATTTCCAATAGGTATATCAGGGATTCACATCATCTTGCATGTATGTATGAAGAAATATCCACATGGATCAACACCTCTCTACATTATCGTATAGTCTAGGGGACATAATCTCTAGATAGAGGAACAATTTGATTTCCTGACAATAGTGTTCCACTAATTATATAGAGGACTTCTTCCCTAGTACAACATTAGGGTTGCACTCAGTGGATAAATAGAGGACCCATGAACTAGTCTATCACGTGGGTTCTATTCTATGGGTAGAGGAACCTTGGCCTGCCCCTGAAGGATGTGTCCATGAAAAATATGGATGATAGACCCACACCCTAGTTAGACAGGTAGGATACACTCTATGGGAAGAGGAACTATTCCGTTTCCCTGACAAGAGGGTTCAAATCAGAAGATAGATAGAGGAACCACACCCTAGTTCATCAGGGGGTTTCACTATATGAGTATGGGATCCATTAACTTCCCCATTATGAGTGTTACACATAGAAGTTGTATATATGAACCATGCCCTAGTCCATCATGGGGCGGTTCCACCCTCTAGGTAGAGGACCCATGCATGACATAGTAGGAGGGTTCGAATCTGATTATAAATAGAGAACTCGTGAAATGTCCTAACATGAGGCTTCCACTCTAGATGGATGGATATAGGACTCATTACTTGTCAAAGTAGGTGGGTTCCACAATATTTATCTAGTCACATCGTTGTAATCATCGATTTCTTCTTAAAGAATCATCACACTCAGAACACATTACATAATATCTCCAAATAGTCTATGAATTCTACCATCTCATTCTATGTAAAAAACTCATTATAGGATAGTCTTGGACAAAAATATAAGTCCTAATCAATGAGATATGAGAGGAAGAAGATTCATCAAAATGAGTTACATGACATGTAGGGGCCACATGAAGTGTTGTCCCACCCTCCTATCTAGATGTGTCCTTAAAAGTACATGGATCACTAGAAATTTATCCGTACACAGTGTGTAAGGAGGATTTAAATTGTGTCTCAACCACAACAAGGTGAAAAATGTTCCCTTATACTTACATGATTCATTCCAGTTAGGTATATGTACCGTAGCCATGTCTGTGTACATTGGTCCTGTTTGTGTACCCTTATCATCTACCAGTACATGGAAAGTTCTTGGTTGTGCATCTTTCCATGTACTCCTAGAGTACACATTTGATATCCAACAATGATTCACATCTATAGAGGGGGTCCTACTACACATGTTATGTTTAACACATCTAGAAACCCTAACTACCATAACCAAGGGACTACACACAATGTGTTCTTCATATTACATTGTGTTTAATTGATTTTTCCACCGAATCTCATATATGGTCACTGAATTATAGATCGACCTACACCTCCTCGAATAGAACCTGAAGCCTTCTTAAATCTATAAGTAATCGCCCACATCCATTATTTTAGATCATTCATTTTTTGGAAAATATATGGTTCACTCGCATGAAGCCATTGTCACTAGTGCAGCCTCCTGTCACCTCATTAGATACCCAAATACATGGTGCAATCACCTGCATCCCATAAACTATATGAATCCATCTATGATTATAATATATTTTTTATTCACATAAGTACTCTATGATTACAGTGGTTCGATCTCACTCGTACACACCTGATATTTTCAAACAACAGCCATGCAGGCCAATGGTGAAGAACACGACAAACTATTGGGATAAAATAAAAAAATGGTGAAATAATAATTTTCCAATCATTCATGTCCAATTAATTTGACTGGGGATGTCTTTGGTGAGAAATATGTCACAACGCGGAGATGAAAAACTAAACAAACAATTAAATTTGATACATAGGTGAATAAAAAGGGCCAATTTAACTCAAATTAAAGAGAAGTAATTCATTATTTTCAATATTTTATTCATAAGGGATATAATATGAAAATTATGAGTCCTAGATCGATTATAACAGACCCATGGTGAAGAATGATTCTACCAATGAAGTTGGGATTTCTGATATGTTCGATGCACCTTAATTTTCTTTGATTTCATTGCCGATCATCAACTGATACCAATCCACCAATGACGAATAATGGATCCTCCTCTCAATGGTCATAGGATTATGAATCATAAAATTAACAACCTACATAATATAATACTTAAATGGGGAATTATGTTTTATGTCATTTCATGAAATAATTAAATAATTAATTAACTAATCCACTAAACAAACCTACCAACAAACATTTTATCTGAACACCCTATGTTGACCATCATTAGGTCAGGAATAGGCTAATCCTTGTGCTTCTGATTCAACTGGGGCATCATATTTCTATTTCACGGATCTTTTTAGGATATATACCATTATTTTTTTAAACTATTTTAGTCACGATATACAATATATTTATTGATTTTATGAAATTAATTTCAGGCTCACCGGGATATAGAATCTAGTGTTGTCTCATCGTTTGGATCTGATTATATTCTTTGATATACTTAAAAGTCATAAAAGGAAAGGAAGGTATCTATATTATTTCCTCTATAATGATTTCATCCATGAAAATAAAAAAACTAAACAATGATATAGGGATATTATTCCCTCATCTAGCTCTATCACTCTATGCTCCAACCAATGTCTAACACATAATCCCTCAGCATGTCCTCTAACCCATGGATAGTGTGCTCATTCTGGACATATGTTTTTGGGTGAAATGTATAAATCATCCTCATATTGGTTTTGAATAAATCCTATAAGCCTCTCCACAATAGTTACTTAATCCACACATCATGGTCGGAGAGAATCATCGAGGTCACCCCAGGAAGGAGGGTGATCTCTTATACATACGCCTTCCCTAAACTCTACACTAAACTCTACTACCTTATATAATATAAGTGCACTGACATCATCTGTCATTCAAATACCAACCATATAAAATCAAGGAATCTTTATATCAGAGGGGTCCATGTCATAAATCCCATGGATATGCCAACACATTTCCAGACAAAGATCTCAAGATCCTCCAACAAACCCACTAGAACCTGGTGCTCATCCATTACCTACTAATAAGTGAGTAACCTAGAGACAAACATGGACTCACTCTGCCTCATTTAGAACATCAAAACTACTACTAAATGTCTTATTACAACGTACCTACAATAGTATTTCAAAACCATTGTGATGTATGATAATTTCACATCTCATTATCCTTCCCCTAGACAAAGACCACAGTTCATCCCTAGAAAATGGAGGTGTGATTTCCCTCTTTAAAAAAATCTATTTGGTGAATCTTCTAAGGATATGTGGTCATGTATGACCTCGCAGTTGATGTCTACCAAACTGGAATCTCTCACACGATTCAGAATTGGGGGAGTCAGGACCATTAACTGAATAATATCTACACCCTCCTCCCCAACCTTGTTTAGTTTCAAGGAATATAACCTCTCCAATGCTTCCTATAACAAAAATTTTTGGTACTACCTTATATGGCCATATTCCACTATGTTACCCTTCTTATGAGTATATAATTTCTTAAATTCATAGTCCAGTAGGTACTCTAACCAATGCATCTATATCTTGTTTTAGGGTTCTATGTGTGATGTCATACCTGATACATTTATTGTCATAGAAAACATTAATGTTTTCTCCTAGAAGGTAGTGGATCTACATCCTCAAAAATAATTCCATCGATTCCAAAATTAGTTCATGAGACAAGTAGTTCTTCCCATGGGGTCTCAACTACCCTAAAACATGTGGGATAACTTCTAGTATCTTTATCAAAACAATATTGACCCCATCTCAATAGGCATCTCAATATACTACATACTTCACGACCTCCTTATATAGTCTCAAAAATGGAGTAATCTTCATCCTCAAACATCAATCATCAAAGGCTATCTAGAAATGATCTTTCATGGTAAAAGGTTCCCTTTCAATATCATTTTCTTCAAAGGGAATTCAAAACTAGGAAAATTTAACAAAAACCTTTTGTAGTGCACTATTAAACCTATAAAACTCATGACCTCTGAGACCTTCTTGGGTTATTCAAAAATAAAAAACTTCATCAATATTATTTGAGTCAATAGTTATTCAATTGTCCAAAGTCATATTCCATATAATTTGAACCTCATGTATCTATAAATTGATCTTTGATAGATTTCCAAAAATATGATGCTCCAAAAGCTAATCTAAGACCATCCTTAAGATCCTTACAAAGTCCTCATATAATGTAGAGCATAAGAGATTCTTATAAATTAAGGAATCAATAAATCCCTCCATGTACATATGGATGATATATTTCATAAAATCCATAAACATAGTGGGAGAATTCATTACATTGAAAGGCATCACCAAGAACTCATAGTTTTAATAGTGACCTCAGAATTCCATCTTCTAAATATCATCCTTACAACGTCTCAACTTGTGGTAGCTAGAGATGATATTAATCTTTAAGAACCATATTTTTTCATACAACTAATCAATGAGGAATTAAATCCTATTAATGTGTTTCTTTATATTTATCATTTCCCAGTATAGGTAATGATAATATACACAAATCCACAATATCCTATCCTCTTTTTTCATGAACAACACTGGTGATGCCAAGGGGGACACACTGGGTATGATAAAACCTTTCCCTCGAAGGTCCTACAACTATAATTACTTCTCCGGAGGCTAGTTAGAGGATATTTGATATGCTATAGAAGATAAAATATTGGTCCTGAGGTGAAATTCAATGAAAAAAAATCCATCTCTCACCTCAGAGTAATTCCATGAATGTCGTTAAAATGATGTCCTTAAATTCATCCACGATGAAAGGAATATAGATTCCTGAAGACCCTTTTGCAACAAGCGATACAATCACAAATTTATGGGTGATTTTTTTCATACCTATCTCACAAAAACCACTCACTCCATTGTAAAATCACTCCATACCACAAATGATAATTTCATCCCAAAAGTGTGATGGAATATGAATTTAGTATGGTGGTAGTAAATTTTTGGTTGAACTATGGATAACCAATCCATACCCAATATAATATCACATTGTCTCATTATGATAACAAAAATAAACCATGAGAACATCCCTCAACTAAGATATTTCTCACACTACTGGAAAATAAAATATATCAAAGTAGTGTTCCATATAGGAACCTCAAGGAAAAGTTACTATGCTAAATCCTTAACTTGGTGCTCCAAATCTCATGCTAGGAGTAAAGTGATGAAGGAATGACTCACACATGTCTCTAATAATACTTATGCAAGAGTAGAATAAACACAGATCATACCTTTAACAATCTTTTGATCCACTGGTTTAGATTCATCCATAAAATGTACCAAACCACATACCTGACCACTAGATCCATGAGCCTGACATGTGCTGCCTGGTGGTGGTATGGGAAAGATCTCAGAATGTCATCCACCAATGGTAGCTCCTCCGCCTAGATCTCCAACTTCTTCTCTATGGGATCCTCTTCCTTGGGCCTCCCTTTACTCTCCTATAAGACCAATGATCATGGATTGGAATCTATTATGGTTGTGCATCGATAATTGTTTCCCCCCTCGTCATGTCAAGTTAAGAAATCTTGTTTCATGTGACCTTTCCCATCCTATGAATAACACCACCCCTCTCTAGGCTTCCAGGGTCCTCTATATGGTCCCTTTACCACATTAATATGTGTATTAATATTGTCATGGAAAGATATCCTACACTGAGATCTAATCTATTTAAACCTTTTACCTGCTACAGATGACTCAGCTCCATGACTACCTCTACCATCTCATGCTATATGAAATCCCTATAAATGGAATCTCTTTGTCAATATCACCTGATCCAACACTTCTCCATAAGCTGGGATTCAATGGGATTGCATAATGGAATGGATTTCTCTACAGATACCCTTCCCAATAATCAATGATCAAAAGTATCATTCTCGATTAATGCAGAGGGAGTGTCACATAAGGTCAGCGAACCTCATGGAATATTCGTCTACTATTATCCATCCTTTTGGTAGCTCTAGAAGATCTTGAATCCAAACTGGTCACAAGAATGAGGGGTAGTACTTCTCACAAAATAGATTATGAAATTCAATCCTTGTGAGTTTTAACTCTTCATGCATCTACATGACTAGATTCCACCAATGTCCATCTACCCCATGAAAAATGATGAAAATCAATGTACCCACATAATCATTAAGTGTTTAGATAATCCTGAAAAATCAAATTACTGATTGTATCCAGTCATCCACCATCTAGGGATCTCGATCACAACTAAACCACTACAGCCTATATAGTTTGTACTCACAAAGTGTGGAAATAGTACACACATCTTCATCCTACTCTAATGGAATGATATTCTTTACAACAGGCATGGGTGCTACTACTTACCAACCGGGTTGAAGGATATCACATGATGGACCCTGAAATGAGGACTTATCACTCATATAATCATTATCATGATTCAGAATCAATATCCTGGATGGATATCATTGAGGATGCATCCTAAAAATTTAATCTATACATATCAATATTAGATGAGTTTATATATATATATATATATCTCCAAAATAATAGAAAAAAAAAACTCAATCCAATATGATGCATCTAAAAATGTTACCTACAACTTATTTCTCAGTATACCAAGATAAAAATAATGTGGTAAGAGTCCTGACATCTGAATACATGGGCCACTATACAAATATTTGGTTTTTTAGCCAAAATTCCACACTCAACACACTTTGACACTATTTCTATAAGACCCAAGAGAATCCTCATAAGGTAAAAACTCTAAAAATTGTCTCATTAAATGAACCACATTAGATACCAATCAGTCACAACATAACCCAACATGGCTCGAGCCACAACATCCTCAGGCCCACCTCTATAGAACATGGGATGGTGATAAGAACCAAAAGTAATAACTAATATGGTATTCCTTTTTCTATGTACCTACACACACAAAACCATATTCATACAAAATTAGAGTGGAAAAAAAATCGTAACATATAGTGAGAAATCATAAATGTATCCAACTCTAGGGATACAATAGTACAACATCATAATCTAAAAAATGATGTAAATACATTATCGACTAGAATAATGTCCCAATCTGGAAACAATTGTAAAATTAAATACTAATAGAGCCTTGCTCTATATATCTATGTCTTGACTATTGGTATGTGGTAAAAGACACCTGGACATCTCTATTATCCTTTATAATCACTACCATATTATCCTCTTTATGGCTATGATAAAACACAGGCAAAAAAGAACATGAAAGGGTGAGTATATATATACACATTTGGATGCCCCATAATTTTAAGGGGTATAAATAGGACACATGATATATGTATACATCCCAACCCATAGTAGGAAATTTAAAAAACCACAACTGTGACATATTATTATAAAATAAACCATGACAAGATAGAAATGCGATATTTACCTCATATCCTTACCCAGGAAAGAGTCTTCCATCAGTTCTTAGCATTTCATTAATGATTCTCATCATCTCAAGAATCTGTTTGAAGAAAATAAAATGCGGATACACATGTCTCTAATTTGTTCCACAGTCGATAGGACACAATATCTAGATATAGGTCACATGACTACTCATTAGATTGATGACCCAGTCCTAGTTATAATAGAACGGTTCTGCATAGTGCATAGATAGATGACCTAATCCATAGTCTTTCCTAGGGATCCACTCCATGTGTAGAGGATCCACTCCATACCCCACTAAGAGGGTTCCAATTAGAATATAGAGAAATGATCCATTCCCTAGTCTATCATGGGGGTTCATATAAGGACTCATCTTTAAAAATTATGTATTCAAGAGATTTTAAACCAGAATTCACATTTTTATAATATTAAAGATATTTTAGGTTTAAATTTTGGAGAATTATGACTAAATCAGACATGGTAAACCCATACAACAAATTTTGACAAATATACAAAGTATCCAATTTTTTCATAAAATGGTAGTATTTAAAATAGAACAAGTTTTCTATTTTTTAAATGACTTTTCAATTTTCAATTTGATCTCATCCTTGTCATTATTCACCATTAAATCTTATGAAAAAAATTTAAAAATAATAATATGAATAACGATCATTAAGGACATAAATAAGGGAAACTGTTTGTCTAGTGAAACCCATAAAAACGTTTTCATGAAAAAAATATGTGGTCATCCTGAAAGAGAATTCATATTTTCAAAAAGATTATTATCATTCCTTAAGATAATATATCTATTTTCATTAAAAATCAGTATCAAGAATAGAAAATTTTAGTGAGTGACTTGATAAATATTTATTATTATCACTCTTACAAGACGATCAACCAATATGGCTAACCTCCAACTCTGATGTACCCAATGCATTGGAAGTTATAACATAACAAGTTTTCCCTATATTATCACATAACAACCCATAGTAGGTTGATGATGTGACCACCAATCCATGGATTATTATAGAACCACCCATGATTGGGTTATAAGGGAACCACCCATTATCATAAAAAATTCCAGAGAACCAAAACATCAAGATAAATCATGAAAATTTTCATCATTAAATTCTCTTTAATAACGATAAACATTCCTGTTTGAATTCTCTTATTTTCAAAAATTACATTTGTACGATAGAAAAAAGATTATTTGAATGTAAATATATAAAATTGTAAATTATGATTCAAAATATTAAATACAAATTAAAACTAGAAATTTTTCTCTGCCCGTATATGTAAATAAAAATTACATTTGAGTTTTGTAAATTGTAACATAAAAAGAAGTTTTTAATAGAAAACTCCCTTGAAAATATCATATTATTGAAGTAAGATTTTGTGAAATTAGTATATTATGTTTATCCACTAGAAATAAACATAAGAAAGGAAATAGAAAATAATAAATAATAAATTAAATTCTCATATAATTTAAGCATGACATAATCAAAGGATTAAATTTTTTACCCAAAGAATTGAAATCGGGTTAAAATTCTATTACAAAAAACCTTAAAGGATTATTTTAAAAAAATATTGAGATAAATAGGAAAAAAACATTTAAAAAATTAATTTACATATAAATTCATTAATATATATTTATTGAAATAAACTTAATTGAATGATAAATATTTATAGAACAATTCATTGATGTATTTAAAATGTGGGTTTCTAGTTAAAGAGTTCCTCGCATTGTGTCTGAAAGTTGAACACATGCTCATAATTTCATATAAAATAAAATTATATTCATTAATAATTTAATTAAGAACCTTTTGGACATGTATTTGAATTATTATAACTTTATTAAGATCATTTATGGCCAGTTTAGTGAGTTATAAAGATCAATTTCATTATTCTTGGAGCATTGGTATTCCAGGATTCGTGGTCAGTTCACATGAGTATAAATATAAATGTTCTTTTAAAATTGTAATACTACTCTAGAAGTGGAATGAAATGGTATTAATTCACATAGATACGTATAAATGGCCCTATATATCATTTTTATTTCCCATATGATGATGACTGATTTTTAAAAATGATAATGAAAAATGGTTAATTTAATTTAGACGTTTTTCCGCCCATCAAGAACTTGTTTATTTTTATTGAATAATATGTCTATATATTTGTTTTGAAATATAAAATATTTTAAAATATAAATATTAAAATCTTATCTAATAATAATTTTAGTATTATGACCATCCGTGAATGTGGTAATGGAAAACAAAAACTCATTATTCACACAGACAGTTAAGAGCTAAATTTTGGATAATAAATTCAATTCATTGAATAAGAGGAGAAAATTAAAGGGATGGATATAATATATGAAATTTTAATTATATAATTCCAGTATATACATGATATAGGTGTTATAATTTCTCTTGGAAATAAGGAGGTGATTATATGTTGGATGAAAAATTGAAATTAAGAGAGGTGGTTTGAGAAAGTTACCTCTTGAATATCACCTTCTTGGAGGATCACTTAATTAATTTTAAATTGGTATTTTGGTGATACTAAATTAACTTGTTTGTGGTAATAGTGGGTTGGAGAGTGTTTTTAAGAGAATTTGAGATCATAAATTCTTGTGAACGGAATGTGGGTGGTGATTAGTGTTATATATATTTGAGAAGGTGTGGTTTTAGGTTATTAAATAATCGTTCTTTTGTAATTAAAGCCAATAAATTTTAGTTGGAATTAATTTAATTAGTTATATTTATAATTAATTTTTTAAGGTCTCTTTAAAGTCTATAAACTCATAAATTTGACATTTATTTTTGTTATTTTTTAGTTGTTTTATTAATTTACCTTTTAACATTAATTTGTTTCATTATTTTTCCTATATAATGATAAATCTTTTTTTACCACAGTAAATGTTTTTTATTCCTAAAAATTAAAATAACCCTACTAAATAATTTGGAAATTATAATTCAAAATAATTCATATTATTACCAAATTCAATTAATAGGATTATAAAAATTAAATTAAATACAAGAACTATAGAAGGGATGAAAAAGGGGGTTGCTAAGAAATGTGTTTTTCAAGAAAAATATGATTTTATACTAACTCTATGACTAATAAAAAATCATTGTATGAAACTAAATTAATATCTACTCATATATAATTTGTAAATTTAATTTTGAACATCCCCATTTATGTATTATTTAATTAATAAAAAATGATAATCATTATGTACTTTCAAACAGTTTTTAGAAAAATATTGTCTTTAATCCAAGAAAAATACTCTTAATCTATATTTGAATTTCAGTTTTATTAAAAAGAATTTAAGTGGTTTAAATATAACTGAATAAAACTAATGTTAATTTAAATAATATTCAAAAAATAATTGTACATTTAAAATTTTTAAATTATTCCAAATAAATGATATTTTGAATCAATATGTATTTTTCACTATTAACTGAAAACCCAATATTTTATGAAAATCCAAAAATATAAGCCAAATTAAAACATGATATTATAATTTAGAAAATAATTTTTTTATAATTAAATTATTTTTACAAAATATAAAAAAACTATTCATAATATTCACTAATAAAATTCAATAAAACCCCATTTTTTAAGAAAATGTTTTTTGGTAAATAAATTGACTTCACTAAAAAATGGATTGACTATTGATAATGAATTAACTAATAAATTATAATTGAGTATGACAATTATATATTTAAAAATTTCATTAATTCTATTAATTATATTTAATTTAATAGATATGTTATGATTCTAACATTTGAATAATAATATTATTTTTCTTGATTAAGATTAGAGTTATGTATCTTGTATTCTATTTTAAATTTTTTTCATTTTAAAATAATTGGAGGTTACATTCTCCAACTATTAGAAATATTTGTCTGACAAATTTCACTTTTAAAGCAAAAACTATGGGTTTGACTTTCCAAAATACCTAATTTAAAATACAACAACATAAAAAGGATCAATAAAACATCCTTTTGAAAGAAGTGAAAGGAAATTATGAAGGTCACCTGATATAACACAAGGATTAAATGTAGGAAAAAAATGGAAATAGAAGAGGGAAGATAATTCTCAAGTAATGATAGAGAGTGATAGATAACATGCTTATGATAAATTTTATCACCACAAATTCACAAATCTATGATGGGTTAAAAGTCTATTGATTTCCCTATAATAAAGAGAGAAGATAAAAATTTTATTTCAAAATAATTTTCTCTTCAAATTGTGGAAATAGTTTACTACATAGAATGATAACTTAAGGAAATATAATTACATTTCAAGTATAATTTCATTCTATACTAAATTTCCCCCAAAATCTCATCTTCCCTCTAAATAATGAATATTCAAGATGACTTTTCAAATATTAATAATCAGAATCAACTTCAACAGATCATAAAATTCAAAAAAAACTATCTATTCATCCTCTCTAAGGGAATTAGAGAAAACAAAAATGTTTAGTGGAAGATAATCCAATTCTCCAAAAATAATTATACATTATACTATTAAAACCTATTATAATATACAAAATTAAACATTAATAATCAGAGTTGGAAATAGATTATTAATGAAAATAACAATCCATGAAATTACTCAAAATATATAAGACTAAAATTGAAATCCAAATATTATAAGGATATAATCACACAATCTACCAAGTTAAATTTAATATTTATATTAAAATAATATCAATTACTCTTAAAGTATCATTCCAAAAAGTAATTTCCATAATCATGAATTCTTCATGATATACTAATCATTTAAATAAATAACCCAAATCACCAAAAATTATATATATTTATGAATGAATTCATCCTTTATTTTCCATATAATCTCATATAATATTATATTTACCTGAATCATATAAGGGTACAAAAATAGTTAAAATATTTTGAAATAAAATTAATCACTTAATTATGAAATTATATATAAAATCACATGCTTATCTACAAGATAAAAAATGTTCCGAAAATAAACTTGTTTTTCCTCAATAAAATCACTGAACTAAAAATAAAACTATCATAATAATTGGGACATCAAAGAGTCCAGTGGTAGGCAATGCACCCTTACCACCCTTCAAGATGTTGGTTCGATCCACACAGCCTTACTGTATGTGACAGGTTGTCACACAGTCTCTGGAATGGCATTTTTTAAACTATATTAATATAATAAAAATAAATTATAGATATTTTACTAACATTGTAAAAAACATTTATATATTTAACCTCAATGTTTATCTCATTCCATTCATTTTTTTCATCCCTAGAAAAATATAAACCCATAATTACCTCAAATTCCAGTATTAATACACCAAAAATACTTCCAATACAATTTAACTTATTTCCAAAAAAGGTGTAGGAAAATTTCCTAAAATATATTTTTTCAAATCCTAAAATCAGTTGATATATGTTCCTTTATTATCACATGTTACAACTTTTAAAAGTTTTCAATTCCATCTATCTTATATTTCCAAATTTATGAAAAAACATCCTACTAATGAAAAATCTTTTTGTATTCCATGATTCCTGTAAAATTTATAAAATACCATAATATCATAGATTATAAAACAAAATAAAAAAACAACTATCATTAGACTTCAATATTAAATAATTATCTATACTTCATTGTATTATTCCTTAACACATCATTCCTATAATATATTATCTAAATTATAACCCTCTAATTCCTGAATATGTACCCAAAAATATTTTATACATTGAACATTATAATATAATTCATAACATAAATATCTTAATTAATATTTCATTTATATCCCATTTATTTTATGACATGATTCCCTTCTTTGAGAATGTAAAAATTCATTTCCTTTTTGAAATTTTCGTTTTTGAGATAGTTGTTCAAGTTGATATTTTGTAATCCAATGAAAATTATACCATGACCCATTAAAATTTCGTGAAAAATGTATTATATAAGTAATGATGTTTCTAATATATTATTTAAATAGTTATAAATTTATCAAAAACATTTTAATGGTATCTTTTAAAATTATTGATAATCAAAAAATCTCTAAGGGATAAAAAGAGTTTGAAAGATGGAATTCCTCCAATCACAGTAAATGATCCCTAATTTATATAAAAGAAAATAATTAAAACATTAAATGGACTATTACATGTTAAAATAAAATGGGCCATTTTAATGAAAATACCATTATAAACTCTATAATACATTAACCCTCATATCATATATGCCTAAATCAATAACCTTTGTAAATCCAATCTAAACAAATATCAGTAATATCATATAAATCTATCACATTATTCAATAAAAGGGGTGTATAAGACATAGAACTTATAATCATAATTATAATTTTGAAACCTATAACGATATCCAATTATCTTATGAAACAATAAAAATATTTAAAGTTATATAAAACCAGCATCTAACACATACTATAAAGAAAAAACCATAACCATTATTTATTATATTGATTTGAAACTAAAATTCACATTATTTGAATACTAATGATTTTTTAGGTTTAGAGTTTTAAATAATTAAGAATTACTCATAAACTCTAAACCCATAAAGTACAAGTAGAAACATATACATAGAAACCATTTTTTCATAAAACAATATTCATTAAAATAACACATGTTTTCTCTTCATGAAAAATATTTGCAACTTTCCCCTTAACCACATCATTGTCTCTATTCCACATTAAATACTATGTTTTTTTTTAAAAACTATAAATATAATAGAATATTAGTAAAGTAAAAAAATAAAGTAATTTGTTATTCTAGTGACAATTCATAATAATTTCTATAAAAACATACATTTTTACCCTTAAGGTAGAATTATATTTTCAAAAAGATCATTATCTTACCTTATGAAAATCAATTTATTTCCATGAAAAATAATTATAATTAATATAAAATATAATTTGGTAAATTTGGACATCATTTTATATATAACTATTATAAATTGAGTAACCAATATGGATATCCTCCATATCTATAGCACCCAAATAATTAGATGTTGTAACACAACCACTCATATGTGGTTTATCACAAAAACACCCTTCATTTCTTAATAACATAACCACACACCCATGTTTTATCATAGAACTATCCATAATTTTATTGAAATTGAACCAAAAATGGTCACTAAAATTTACAAGATACATAAAATAAAAACAAATCTTGAAATATTTTATCAAAAAATACTCCTTGAAGAAAATAAACTTTCCCTTTTGAAATCACATTTTTTTAAATAAAATGAACATACATGTAAAAAGTATTTTTTTAATGTAAACCTATTAACTTCTAAAGTATGCTTAAAAATATTTTTTCGACATGAAATCAAGAAATTATGTTAAATGAATACATGTGAAAAAAATTCCTTTTGATTTCTGTAAAGAGAAACATTGAAAGATTTTTTTTAATGGAATGTCCCTAAAAATATACTATCATTGACGAAAACATAAATAAAATGAATCAATTTTATGTATCAATTTTAAATACACATATGAAAATTTTAAATTCAAAATAATAGATTAAAAATTAAATTCTCACATAATCTTCTCATGATAAAATCAAGAAGTAAAATTTCAAACCAAAGAATGGAAATCCGATTAAAAATTACCTTACATAAAACCGTAAGTGGACCCCTTTTAAAAAAATAATGACAAATTTAAAAACAAAGCTTATAAAATATTCATTTCCTTATAAATACATTAATTTTTTTTAAAAACATGGACATGAATTATAATGATTTATAAAATAAATCAGTAAAACTATAAAAACATAGTTTCATTAGTTAAAGAGTCTCCATCCTTGGGTCTTAATCTTATATGAATTCTCTTAAATTACGGGATAATAAAATTAGATTAATTTATTACATAATTATAAACATTATAAATCTATATATTATTTATTATAATTTTATTACATTAATATTTGGCTATTTTGATGAATTATATTGATCAATTTCATCATTCTGGGAGTGTTTGATTCAAGGATTCATGGTCAGTTCACTTGATTATAAATATGGTTGTTCTTATAAAATGGGATTGAAATACTAGATAAGTAATAAAATGGAATTAATAAACTTATAGAATTATAAATTTTCCCATATATCATTTTTATTTTTTGTAATAGGATGATTCATTTGATAAAAATGTTAATGACAAATGGATAATTTATTTATGTGGTTTTTCTGACCATCAAGAAATAGATTCAGTTTATTTAATATTAAATCTATATAGTAGTTCTAGAATGAAAAATAAATTGCAATGTAAATATTAAAATCTAATTGAAATAGTATAATAGCTTCATGACTGTCCATGACGGATGTAATGAAAAATGAAAACGCATTATCCAAGGGTATAGTTAATCACCATTATTTGGATAATTATTTTATTTATTTGAAAAAGAAAAGATAATTAAATTGGTATATATATATATGATATTTCATTTTAAATATAATATTATATTATATACTTGATATTGGATTTATCATTCCAAGATGGATTAAGTAGGTGAGAATAAGGTAGAAGACAAAAAGAAATTAAGAGTGGTGGTTTGAGAAAGATACATCTTGAATATCATATTCTTGAATGATCCCTCAAAAACCATGAAATTATACATTTGGTGGGACCAAACAAAGTTATAAGTTGGAATAGTGGGTAAGATAATTTATTTTAGATATTTTTGTAGAATTATATATTATGAGGATAAAGGGGTTGGTCAGGAGTGGTATTTATACTTGAGGATTGGTGGTTTTAAATTTTTAAATAATGATTATTTTATAATTAAATCCAAAGACATTTGGATATTATTAATTCCAATTAATTGGATTGATAATTAATTTTTAATGTTCTATAATATCCATAAACCCAAAAAATACAAATTCAATGTTTTATTTTTTTAGGTATTTCAATCTTTTTCCTTTTAACTTTTACATATTTCATTATTTTACCTAAATTATAGTAAATATTTTCTTTCACACAGTAATTTTTTATCCCTAAAAATAGTCCTTGATACCTAATTTGTACCTTACGATTCAAAATATATAATAAATTTTATTGAATTTAATTCAATTAATTTGAAAAATTAAATTAAAAACCCCACAAACATGATCAAAAACTGGGTTTTTATGTAGAGCATTTTTAAGAAAAATATGAATTTATATTTCCTATATGACTAATCATAATCACTGTATGAACCTAAATTTATATTTATTGATATATAATTTTAAAATTTCTTTTAAAATATTCCAAATTTTTTATTATTTTAATTAATTCAAAATGATAAAAAAAATATGTACTGTAAAGTTGTTTTCAGAAAAATTCTATTTATGAACCAAAAAATACTCTTATTAAAAAAAATTAAAATTGATTCAAAATAATTTAAGTGGATTAAATATAACTAATTAACACTTGTTTTAACTTAAATAAGATTTGAAACATTATAGCACTTTTAATGTTTTTAATTTATATAAATGAAAAGTAATTTTTATGAAAAAACAGCATTTTTACTATTCATTGAAAACCCAATATTATACGAAAAATCCAAATATTATACCCAACCTAAAACATGAAATTCTGATTTAAATTTTTTTAATTTATAAAATTAGTTTTCTAAAATTTTGAAACATTATTTATTATATTTACACAAAACATTAAGTAATTCACTTTTTTTAAGAAAATGTATTTTTTATGAAAAACGACTTCACTAAATGAAATTGAGTGGCTATTCAAAAAATAATTAAAATATATACAATAAATTATTAAGAAAATTTTATATTTCTTAATTCTATTAAATATTTAATTATCTCTAATTTATAAACTATGTTATAAGGCTCATATTTAAATAATAATATTACATTGTTTGATTATGTTGGGTGTTATGTGTCTTGTATGTTATTAAACATGGTTTTTTTACATTAAAAATATTTGGATGTTAATGTTATACTCTTGTGTAGAGGAACCATTTTGTACCCCACATTGTGGGTTCCAATATAAAGATAGATAGAGGAACCACACCCTAGTTTGTCAGGTGGATTACATGCTATGGACAGAGGACCCAAAGGGTACCCCACTAGAAGAGTTCCACTGAAAATATGGATAGAGAAATCATGACCTAGCCCATCAAGGGGGTTCCACTCAATTATTATATTACACATTCCATGGCCCAATAGGATGGTTCCACTCTGATTCTATATAAAGGACCATTTACTTGTCCCAATATGATCATTCCACTCTATATGGATTGATAGAGGACCCATTCCTTGTCCCAGCAGGAGGGATCCACTCTAATGATCTCATCTGATAACTTACATCCTTGAGTGAAACATTACGATGTGTTGAACTCAATAAACCTCACATAATATCTAAAAATCCACAAAATTCCACCATCATGTTCTTTGTTAAAAAACACTTAGGATAAGATACTTGCAAACCAAAATCTGAGTCCAAATAAAATAGATATGGGAGGTACAAGATTATCAAAATGAAGTACATGACATGTATGGGACCTACATGATGTGTGGTCCCACTTTGAAACATGGATATTTTATTTCCAATAAATGGATTACTAACCATGTAGACATGGTGTTTATGGAAGGACCCTAACCGGACTAGTTAAGAGTTGATGCCTCACTTTTATACATTGGCATAGATACAAGATTAAAATCTAGAAGGGTCTAATAGTGTAGTAGTATTGGTAAACTAGATACATACTTTAAATTATCATTACATTCTAAAACATAAAATACATAATGAATATTTTTTGAGATTTCCATTATTCCCATTACTATAACCCTATATATTAATCTCAAGACACATCTTCATATACGAGGGAAAATAAAAAAAATAAAAAAATGGAGTTCTCATATGACCAGTAATAATAAGAATACAAGAGAAGATAATATGAATAATATTCATAAACATTATGGAAAGGTGTATAACTAAATCAAAATCCATTTAAATATAATCTTGAGCATAATGTGGAAATAATAAATGAAAATAATATAATTCCATATAAATAACCACATGAACATTATACTAATCAAATAATTACATGTAATATTAATAACCAATTTCATGATGAGGAAATTCATAATTATGGTCATCATAAACACATTGTCAAGGATTCTTCCATGACACCATACATGAACGTGTTAGAAATCAGCATCCGAATATAATTTTTCTCATGAGACCGAATGATGCATAGAGGGGCTATAATGGGCCTTGTCCAGCACTTACTAAGTCCAACTCATACCTCATGAGAAAAGGGTACCAAATAAACAACATAAACATTCATAATGAAAAGCATTCATACGTAATGTGAATAATTTAATTAACCATAATCTTTAATGGTATCGAAATAGCACATCCACATTCCTACTGAATCATAAACAATTAAATTAAATATGGTAAATGATATCATAATAGTTTATCCTCAATTTAGAATAATATTTAGCATATAATATTAACACAGATGAAAATACTCTAATAAAATCATTAAATATTTCATTAGTGGAATACCCATTTTTTCATTTATAACATTTATTTACAGCATAATTTTATTTAAAGAAAAAATTTTCATAAAAATTAATATTTTAAACTTTTAAATGAAGTAACAAAACATTTAGGTGTCGTGATAAAGGGAAAATATGCTCATGTTGTATGAGTTAAAAAATAATTACTTTCCTATTTTTTGATAGAAAATCCTCAAAGGGAATTCCCTATGAAACTAATCAATATAAATTATAAATAACATTTCAAAAGTAAAAAAGAGTAAAAAAATTATAAACAAAAATTTTATAATATTAATAACATTTTTGAAAAAATTATTATAATGCATGGACAAAGACAAAAAGATGTAGTAATTAAATATTTTAACATTCAAGGTGTCAAATTCCACTTTGAATAATCATAAAATAATCCCAATAGAAGAATAAAATTTGAAATTAAATTAAATATAATGATTATAAATAAACTAATTACAAGATAAGTCCAATTTTCTATATATATACGACATAAAGGAAGGTGGGTCTGTAACATCAAACTATGCCTCAATGAAAGGAGATTGAGATAAAGTCCCTCACCTAACACTTCTTTTAGTAGAATTTGTTTTAATATCCCATATAATGGTTTAAATCATGTCAATAAATTATACCATAACCATATATATATATTTATAATATAATATATTATCTTCCAATATCATTTTTAATAATATTTCATTATTACCCTTGTTTCGGGTGTTAAATAATTCATTTTCCAATATAGGGGTTGTCATAAATGCCTCATTTATTTTTCATAGAATTTAAATCCAATGTATCAGTAATTATATTAAGGATTTAAATATATTATTTAATCATTGAATACATTTTGGTAATCACTCTTTTGTGGTTAACATAATAAATGAATTGCATCTCAGCATGGATTTGTTAGGTCGTACGTACACTCGAGCTAAGGTATCACTCCCTTAATCGTGAATGATTAAGGAACTAAATATTTTATAATTTTTTCTTAAATAAAAAAAAATTCATAATTTTCATATATATAAATTATTTCTATCATTATACACATCCAAGTATATGAGTGATGAAAAATAGAATACACTATGACATGGAGCTGGTAAGTCATACGTATGCACATGTGGTGATTTCCTTTTTCAAAGGATGGGTAAATCATGGAATATGGTTGTCCCATAATCATAATAAAATCTTAGTATAAAGATGATTTTGGAGTTATTGCAGCATCATTGAAATAAATAATTAATAGGAATTAAATGAAGAAATGAACTTGAATGAGTTGGTAAAAATGATTACCCATACTTCAGAAGATTCCCTTTGGATTCTTCTGAAGGGATCTATGTTTTTTCTTTTTGGAAGACTGTGACATCATGATCTTGTTATAAGGATTTTTAGAGGACAATATTTCAGGTTTTTGTAGATAAATTAGGCTCAAAGTGGTTTGAGAATGTGAAGGAGGGGGTGAAATTTTAAAATTTAGTTGTGGGACACTTTTGAAAACTCCCAAATTATTAAATTCATTTAAATTTATTTCATTATTACAAATTTATTTGAAGTGAGTTATTTCTACAATAATTTGGTTATGTGTCTATATACTCCCATGAAATAATTTTTATAAAAGTTTATCTCACATGCATACTCTTATCGTTTGGATTTAATCATTTGTTAACCCTATTAAATATAATTGAGATATCATTTAAATTAAAATTTGAGACATAATATAATTTCATTAAAAATAAAAAATACCAATAAATTAGACATTTAGGAAAAATAAAGACTTATTCCACAAAATATTCCTCAATTATTATTTTTATAAATTATATATCATTCAATAAAATATTTTTTGAAAGATTAATGCTATTATTTTTTACACTACTTATTTCCTGACTTGTTAGCAATATCATAAGAAAAAGTTAAATTAGAAATATTACATATAAAATACAAATAACATGTTAATGTAATCTAAAATAATTATTTATGACATTAATCGTCTCAAAAAAAATTATTTTCAATTTTTAATATCACATATCGAATATTTTATTTAATAAATAATTACTAAATAATCATTGTGAAAGCCTTTACTTTAAAAATTAGTTATCTTGAAATTAAAAATAAATTATCATGATAAATATAAAAATTTTATCTTTCAAAATACAATTTATAGTCATGCAGATCCCGTATAAAAAATATTCCATGTGATAAAAACCAAAGTGTCATAAAATTGACTTTTCATTGAATATGATATTATAAATGTCATACTCTTATCGAAGATTGTTACAATGGTTATAATTTAGGTCGACGTATTAGTTTTTAGTCTAAAAAACTCAGAAATTTAAATTAGGACATGTTTAAGGATAATATTAGTCTTTATAATAATATTTGTACCCATAATTACCTCATTTACTATTAACCGTGATAATTAAAATATTAATAAATTTACTATTCATATTCTAAAACATAAAATAAACATATTTAAATAATTTTGACCCAATAATTCCAAATATGGAATATATTTTTAAAAATTCAAAATATAGAAGGTTTAGTATTTAATTTAATATTAATATAATCTACAGAATAGGATAATATGTAATCAGATTGAAATAATAGAAAATATTATATGTTTTTTATAATCATATTCAAAGAAAAATTGATTCAAATGACATAAAATGTATTAAATAATATAAAATTAATATAATTATTATTTAAAACCAATTTTAAATATAATTTCACACTAAAAATAATTTATATAAGGCCCCAACCTTAAACCTTGACTAATATGGAATTAAATGAATAATTCACATTGAGGATCTTTTCAGGTTTAGAGTTTTAGAGAAATATGACATAACTATTACATCTCACAAGATTACAAAGTAGAAACTTCTACTAAGTTTCCATAAAATAAAAACTCTTAAAAAGAAACTTGTCTAGTTCCATGTTCTAGTTAGCATGACTTTCCCTTAATCCCATCCTTGACCCTATTCCACATTAAGTCCTATAAAAAACATTTCAAAAACTTGGTGTGAGCATAAAAAGCTCAGTAAGGGATACACTTGGAATGAAAACGGTTAGTTTTTCAAAACAACAAGTAAACCATGTATACATTATCAAAGTAATACTTTTCACCTTTATGAAGTAGTAAAAAACTCTTCACTAAATAAAAGATCATTACTTACCCTTTTTTGCAAACAAAAGATTACCATAAAACCCATATAAAGAACACATAACATATAAAGGTAACTTGGGACATAATCATACTTAAATGGAATAATCATACGGTCGACTTCCACACATATCACTTAATGGAATAGCCATACGGCCGACTTCCATACCCAATGGATTAGAGGTTATAACGTAACCACCCGTCTTGGTATTCATGGCACCACCCATCATATGGTTTATCACGTAACCATCCGTCAAATTTCCAAGTACCATTATAAAATCATAAGACAAAAAACAAATATAATGGAAAGAAAATATTTCCACACTTTGATCACAATATATCACTTAAATATATTGACATAACAAATCAATTATAAAAACCATTTTCAGTACCAAAATACATAAAAGAGTATATGGTATTTATTTCATTTAAAAAAACATTACGGCTTATTGAGGAAGCCAAAGACCAAATAATACTCGCGGCGGCGGAAAAGGTCGTTGTCACCGCGTACGTTAAAAGAAACATTCCTTTTTGTCGTTTTGTAAAATGCTTCGTAGAAAAATATTCCTTTTGTATAAAAGTAAAAGTCAAAGGGGTTTATACACAGTATAAATGAAAGTTGTGTATAAAATGAAATATGCCTCAATGAAAGGAGATTGAGACGAAGTCCCTTACCTCGGGTCCGACTTGACTCAATCGTTCTTTAACATCCTGAATAATAAACATCAGTTAATTTCTACTTCATAAGAACCTTTTTCAAGTTCAATTTTCCTTTTATATCACTTATTACCATGTTATGAACACTATATAATTATTTACGTTAGTAATGGTTGTTTTGTCGATCATTGGTACTTGAGTCAAAAATAAACTCTTTATAATTACAACTTGTTAATGTGGTAAAATATCAATTATTTCAAGAATTATATTCATTATGTAGATATCATATATATCATATATATCCAATATATACATGAATTTATAATATTACATAATCATTTATAGGTAAGAAATGAAATGCACCATTCATGGAGATGGTAAGCCGTACGTACGCATGAACGCTACTTTCATTTCTAGGTCATATTAATGGATTTAAAACTAAATGAGTGATATGTATATTTTAATTCTAGAATTATATTCATCATTTAGATTTAAAATACATAATATATATCCATTATATATATTTACTTATAATAGTACATTACATTTGGGGATAAGAAATGAAATGCACCATTCATGGAGACGGTAAGTCGTACGTACGGATGAATGCTACTTTCATTTATATCTCATACTTTAATGGAAAGAAATAATAATTATAAAAATGTATATTATAATTCCAGTATAATATCATATATAATATCATTAAATCTATCCTTTATAGGTACCACCTATGGTATTAACGAATCACATCACTTTGAGGGGGCGGTAGTTCGCACTTCCTAAAATGAAGATATCGCGATTACCCATAATGGAAACCATAAAGGTATGACATAAATGAAAAATACAAAAGAATAAGGAAAACATAAACATAATATATATCATATATAAATATAGTAAATCTTAATGTCCACCTTTGAAGGTGTTATAAGAATATTGAACAATCATCGTTTCATGAGGCAGAAATTCGCCATCCACAGAAACAGTATGTTCTATAACCATTAGATGTAGGTGTCTATAAGTGTATCTCTAATGCTTCTTATAAAAAACCCTAGTATATGGAATATACTGGAGTTGTTACAAAAGAAAAGTATAAAAAGATTTTAGGGGTTGTAGAAGCAAAATAATACAAAAGAACACAAGTGAAGACATTACCATAAAATCGGGTAACTCTCTTAGATTTGAGCTCAAAGGCTTACTTGGGAAGACTTCTGCCCAAAGTGAGGATTATAGGAGTAATAGAGGGATGTGGAGAGACAAAATGGGCAGGGGTTTCCCTATCCAAAGGCTTGAGAGGTGTGGGTAAGGTGGTAGAGGTGGGGGCCTTTTATAAGAGGAGAGGAGGGGCACTCTTGGAATGTTATAAAAGGATACTTTATTATAAAATTATTTTCAGATTTTAAAGGTTCCTAAATTATATATTTCGAGTATAAGGTTATATGGATTCTATATCCACCCATCCAATAGGTTTTTGACAAGTGTAGGTCTTATATTTTACATTATCTTTTCATTTTATTTAAATCGTTAAATAATGAGGTAATCGCTGCATCATCATGGTGTCATAAATAATTTAATTTATTTAATGTCTAAAAATTAAAAAAAACTATCATGATGTATGAAATCTATTTATATTTATAATTAATATTTATAGTAAAAAAATGACTTTTATAACCCCATTTAAAATTTGTTTTAGTAAAACAATTCATGTTTGTGACATTTTAATTTTAACATTAAATAAAAAGGTATTAATGTCATTTTCCTACCAAAGTGGACCCATGGGGTCCCAAGTTGACCCATGGATATTCTTGGTCGGCCATGACACATCCAATAAGTGTAGGACATGTGTCTAGGTCATTTCATATTATTAAAACATTATTTTTACCTTAAACTACACTAATTACCTCTAATTGCGATTAAAAACTAAAAAGTTACTATTCACCAAAAAAATTATTTTAATCCCATTCAACCAAATTTAACTACTTAATGACAACCATTTATGTCATATTTTTCAAATTCAAAACACAGAGGTGGTAAAATTCATTTAAACAGAAAATCAGTTTTTATATGTACCACTTAGTGGTATCACTATTCATCAAAAATTGAAGTTTTTCAGAAAAATACCAAAACTTTACCCTATGAAATATTTGATATTCCGAATTCAAAAATGATGTCTATTTTAAAAAATTCAAAACATATAAGTTACATTAATTAATTTAATAATTAATTCCCATTGTCAGAGAAAATAGCGTGTTTTTATGAAACAATAAGTATCAAAAGATCGACACTAGTTAAAGTCCAATTTCAAAGTGAAATTAATTCCAAGGACCACTATTGGATTAAATGGTAAAAATATAATCTAATTTAACTTTAAAACCAATTAAAAAGATAATATAATCATATAGATAAATTATATTAAAAAGAGGTTTTGAATTAAAATACAACAGTTTTCATTATTCATTAAAAAATGAACTTTATTGGAAAAATACCAAAAATTTACACAAAATAAATTTTGATGTCCCGATTATAAAGAATAATTTTATTTGGTCCAATAGAATGTATAAGAGTGACCAAAACTATATTTAAAGAGGGTTCTCCATCAAAAGGTGATAGTTCGACCTTTTAGTGAATATTAGAGTATCTATGCCTAAAATTGAATTCTTTTCATATTTTAAGCCTTTATATTTTATTCGATAAATGTAGAAACATTTTAAAAAAACATATATAATCATATTTTAGTTATTTCTATTCATTCCAGCCAATAAAACTACTACGTGTTAACTACCATTTAAAATAATAATATTTTATTACTAGTGTGCAATGTAAGATTTCAAAGAAACTCTTTGTTGCGTATCTGGTACGCTATCGAACATAGCAACCCCTTTAAAGTAAAATTATTATTTAATTCGTAAATATTAATAGATATGAGAATGTTTTATTCTTTATTTTCCTGGGATGTTACATCCTTCCACTATTTTGGAAATTGCGTCCTCAAAATTTTATTCACATATCAAAATAAGTGGGGGTATTTATCCCTCATAGCATTTTCAGATTATCATGTTGCCTCTTCAACCATATGGTTTTTCCACAAAACCTTTACCTGGTGAATTACTTTATTTCGCAACACTTGCTCTCTTCGGTCAAGAATCTGGACTGGTTTTTCTTCATAAGAGAGACTCTCTTCCAACTGAACTACCTCTGGGCTCAAAATATAAGATAAATCTGGCATATACTTTCTCAACATCGAAACATGAAAAACATTGTGTACCTAAGATAAAATCAAAGGTAATGCCACTCTGTATGCAACTGATCCAACTTTCTCCAGAATTTCATATGGTCCAATGAACCTTGGACTCATATTTTCTTTTCTTACCGAATCGCATCACACATTTACATGATGAAACATTGAGAAAAACATGATCACCTACCTTGAAAGATAGGTCCTTCCTCCAGTTATCCGCATAACTCTTCTGCCTTCTCTGAGCTGTTTTCATGTGTTTTTGAATCAACTAAACGTTTTCTGCCATCTCTTCTACCAATTCTGGTCCAATCAGCTTCCTTTCACCCACTTCATCCCAAAAAGATGGAGTTCAACACCATTTACCATATAAGGCCTCAAACAGAGCCATCTGTATACTGGAATGAAAACTATTATTGTATGAAAATTTAACCAAAGAAAGATGTTGGTCCCAAATTCCCTGAAAATCCATCAAACAAGCATGTAGCATATCCTCCAAAGTCTGAATTGTTCGTTCTGACTGCTGATCTGATTGAGCATGAAAAGTTGTACTAAAATTTAATTCAGTACCCAATGACTTCTGAAGGTCTTTCCAAAATTTAGAAGTGAACTTGGGATCACGTTCAGATACAATATAGAGATGAAATCCATGTAACATAACTATCTCTTTAAGATACATATGGGAAAGTTGATCTAGGGAATAATATTCTCGTATGGCAAGGAAATAAGCAGATTTAGTCAAGCGATCAACAATAACCCAGATTTCATTATTACCTCGAGGTGTCTTTGGTAATCCCAAAACAAAGTCCATGGATATATTTTCCCATTTCCATTCTGGCACTGGTAAAGGCTGAAGCATCCCTTTTGGTAACTGCCTCTCTGCTTTAACCTGTTGACAAGTCAAACACTTCATAGTAAAATCAGCAATATCCCTTTTCATTCCGTCCCACCAGTAATACTCCCTAAGATCTCTATACATCTTAGTACTGCCAGGATGAACTGAAAACGGAGAACTATGAGCTTCACATAACAAATATATCTTCAATTGAGAATCACAGGCACACATAATCTCTTCCCAAACCTCAAAACACAATCATTATCAATGTTGAATTCAGGCAACATACCCTTCTGAACCAGCTCTAGCTTTTTCTACAACTCTCTGTCTTCAATCTGTGCTTGCTTAATTCTGTCTGATAAGGATGATCTCACTGATACCTGAAACAAAATAGAAAAACTTCCTGCACCAACAACTTCTATGCCAAATTTCATCAAATCAAAAACCAAAGGATCTCGTTCCAAATGTAGCATGGTTAATGAAGCATTACTTTTTCTAATCAAAGCATTATCCACATTATTTGCTTTTCCCGGATGGTAATGAATTGTACAATCACAATCCTTGATTAATTCCATCCATCTCCTCTATCACATATTCAATTATTTTTGAGTGAATATATACTTTAAACTTTTGTGATCAGTACATATTTCAAACTTTACTCCATCAAAATGAAGCCTCCAAATTTTTAGAGCAAAAACAACAACAGCTAATTCCAAGTCATGTGTAGGGTAATATACCTCATGATTTTTCAACTGATGCGAAGCATATGCAATTACCTGATCATTCTTCATAAGGACACAACCATTTCCTTTCAATAAATCATCACTGTAGATAACAAACTCACCATTCCTAGAAGGAAGTTCCAAAACTGGAGAATTCACCAATCTTCTTTTCAACTCCTGAGAACAATCCTCACATTCTTTTGTCCAGATAATCTTAACACCCTTCTGAGTTATCATAGTCATTGGACAACATAATCGTGAAAAAATTTCAACAAACCTTCGGTAGTAACCTGAAAAACCCAGGAAACTACGGATCTCAGTTACATTTGTGGGTCTTGGCCATTCTTCGACAAATTTTTTTTTTCAGGATCAACAGTTATTCCATCTTTAGAAACAATATGACCAAGGAAAGATATTTGTTGCAACCAAAACATACACTTTCTTAATTTCCCATACAATTTCTTTTCTTTTAAGGTTTGAAAAATAACCCTTAAATGTCTTTAATTCTCCTCTTTACTTTTAGAAAACACTAAAATATCATCAAGGAAAAAAAATAACATTTTTCACCTGAGTCAACTGAGCCATCACTGTAACAAATTGTTTAGTTCTAATTCTGACCAACTCAGGATACTGATTTGAAAGTTCATTTCACTCTGTATGCCTTCCCAGAAAATTTGTTCTGTTTCTTCTATGAAAAACCATTCTTAACACACAAATAGCTTAGGAGAAATAACATGGTAATATTTAAATGATATATCATTTCAATCATACCATAAATTAACTTATAATTTAACAATTGTCTAACTCCTAAAGTTGTCTAAACCGACCTTTGATACCATCTATAAGGCACTGACCTTAAACCTTACCTAATATTGAATTAAATGAATATTTCACATTGAGGATCTTTTCAGGATTATAGTTTTTGAGAATTAGGATATAACTATTACATCTCACAAGATTACAAAGTAGAAACTTCTACTAAGTTTCCATAAAATAAAAACTCTTAAAAAGAAACATGTCTAGTTCCATGTTTTAGTTAGCATGACTTTCCCTTGATCCCATCCCTGACCATATTCCACATTAAGTCATGTAAAATAAATCTAAAAAACTTGGGGTGAGCATAAAAATATCAGTAAGGGATACACAATGAATGAAAACTGTCAGTTTTTCAAAACAAAAAGTAAACCATGTAAACATTATCAAAGTAATACTTTTCACCTTTATAAATTAGTAAAAAACTCTTCACTGAATAAATGATCATTACTTTCCATTTTTACAACCAAAATATTACCATAAAACCCATATAAAGAACACGTAACATATAAAGGAAACTTGGGACATAAACATACTTAAATGGAATAACCATACGGTCGACTTCTACACATATCACTTAATAGAATAGCCATACGGCCGACTTCCATACCCAATTAATTAGAGGTTATAACGTAACCACCCATCCTGGTATTCACGACACCACTCGTCATATGGTTTATCACGTAACCACCTGTCAAATTTCCAAATACCATTATAAAATCATAAGACATAAAACAAATATAATGGAAAGAAAACATTTCCACACTTTGATCACAATATATCTCTTAAATATATTGACATTAAAAATCCATTATAAAAACCATTTTCAGTACCAAAATACATAATAGATTATATGGTATTTATTTCATTTAAAAAAACATTACGGCTTATTGAGGAATCCAAAGACCAAATAATACTCTAGGCGGAGGAAAAGGTTGTTGTCACCGTGTACGTTAAAAGAAACATTCCTTTTTGTCGTTTTGTAAAACGCTTCATAGAAAAAGATTCCTTTTGTATAAAAGTAAAAGTCAAAGGGGTTTATATACCATATAAAAGAAAGTTGTGTTTAAAACGAAACATTCCTCAATGAAAGGAGATTGAGATGAAGTCCCTCACCTCGGGTCCGACTGGACTCGATTGTTCTTTAACGTCCTGAATAATAAACTTGAGTTAATTTATACTTGCTTAAGAACCTTTTTCAAGTTAAATTTTGATTTTATATCACTTATTACCCTGTTATGAACACTATGTAATTATTTACGCTAGTAATGGTTGTTTTGTCGATCATTCGTACATGAGTCAAAAATAAACTCTTTATAATTACAAGTTGTTAATGTGGTAAAATATCCATTATATCAAGAATTATATTCATGATGTAGATATCATATATATCATATATATCAAGTATATACATGCATTTATAATATTACATAATCATTTAGAGGTAAGAAATGAAATGCGCCGTTCATGGAGACGGTAAGCCATATATATGCATGAACGCTACTTTTATTTCTAGGTCATATTAATGGAATTAAAACTAAATGAGAGATATGTATATTTTAATTCCAGAATTATATTAATCCTTTAGATTTAAAAAACATCATATATATACATTATATATATGTACTTATAATTTTACATTACATTTGGGGATAAGAAATGAAATGCACGGTTCATGGAGACGGTAAGCCGTACGTACGCATGAACGCTACTTTCATTTATATCTCATACTTTAATGGAAAGAAATAATAATTATATAAAGGTATATTATAATTCGAGTATAATATCATATATAATATAATTAAATATATCCTTTATACGTACCAAAAATGGTATTAACGAATCACATCACTTTGAGGGGGCGGTAGTCCGCACTTCCTAAAATGAAGATATCATGTTTACCCATAATGGAAACCACAAAGGTATGACATAAATGACAAATACAGAAGCATAAGGAAAACATAAACATAATATATAACACATATAAATATAGTGACATCTTAATGGCCACCTTTGATGGTGTTAGAAGAATATTGAACAATCATCGTTTCGTGAGGCAGAAATTCGCCATCCACAGAAACAGTATGTTCTTTAACCATTAGATATTGGTGTGTGTAAGTGTAGCTCTAATTCTTTTTATAAAAATATCCTAGTATATTTAAGATACTTTAGTTGTTAAAAAGAATAGAATAAAAAGTGTTTAGGGGGTTGGAGAAGAAAAATAGAACAAAAGAACACAAGTGAAGACATTACCTTAAAATCGGGTAACTCTCTTAGATTTGAGCTCAAAGGCTTCCTTGGGAAGACTTCTTCCCAAAGTGAGGCTTCTAGGAGTAAGAGAGGGATGCAGAGAGACAAAATGGGTAGGGTTTGGCCGAGCCAAAGTCTTGATAGGTGTGGGTAAGGTGGTAGAGGTGGGGGCCTTTCATAAGAGGAGAGGAGGGGCACTCTTGGAAATTATAAAAGGTTACTTTATTATAAAAGTTTTTTCAGATTTTAAAGGTCCCTAAATTATATATTTCAAGGATAAGGTTATACGGATTCTAAATCCACCCATCCAATAGGTTTTTGACAAGTTTAGGTATTATATTTTACATTATCCTTTCATTTTATTTAAATCATTAAATAATGAGGTAATCGCTCCATCATCATGCTGTCATAAATAATTTAATTTACTTAATGTTTAAAAATTATAAAAAAACAATAATTATGCAGGAAATCTATTTATATTTCTAATTAATATTTATAGTATAAAATATGACTTTTATAACCCCATTTAAAAATTGTTTTAGTAAAAAAACTCATGTTTGTGACATTTTAATTTTAAATTTAAATAAAAAGGTATTAATGTCATTTTCCTACCAAAGTGTCTCCATGGGGTCCCCAAGTTGACCCATGGATTTTATTGGTCGGCCATGACACATAAAATAAGGGTAGGGCATGTTTATAGGTCGTTTCATATTATTGAAACATTATTTTTACCTTAAACTACACTAATTACCTCTAATTGCGATTAAAAACTTCAAAGTTACTATTCATCAAAAAATTATTTTAATCCCATTGAACCACATTATACAACTTCATGACAACCATGTATGTAAATTTTTTGAAATTCAAAACATAGAGATGGTAAAATTCATTTAAACGAAAAATCAGTTTTTATAAGTACCACTTAGTGGTGTCATTATTCATCAAAAATTGAAGTTTTTCAGAAAAATATCAAAACTTCATCCTAATCTATTTTTAATATTCTGAATTAAAAAATGATTTCTATTTTTACAAATTCAAAACATATAATTTTCCTTAATTAATTTAATAATTAATTCCCACTATCAGAGCAAATAGCGTGTTTTTGTGAAACAATAAGTACCAAAAGATTGACACTAGTTTAAGTCCAATTTCAAAGTGAAATTAATTCCAAGGACCAGTATTGGATTAAATGGTAAAAATATATTCTAATTTCACTTTAAAAAAAATTCAAAAGATAATATAATCATATAGATAAATTAGATTAAAAATAGGTTTTGAATTAAAATACAACATTTCACTATTCATTAAAAATGAACTTTATCAGAAAAATACCAAAAAAATTACACAAAGTAAATTTTGATGTCACGATTCTAAAGAAGAATTTTATTTGGTCTAATAGAATGTATAAGAGTGACCAAAAATATATTTAAATATGGTTCTCCATCAAAAGGAGATAGTTCGACCTTTTAGTGAATATTAGAGTATCTATGCCTAAAATTGAATTCTTTTCGTATTTTAAGCCTTTATCTTTTATTGGATAAATTTATAAATATTTTAAAAAAACATATATAATCATATTTTAGTTATTTCTATTCATTACCTCCAATAAAACGGCTACGTGTTAACTACCATTTAAAATAATATTGTTTTTTTACTAGTGTGCAACGTAAGATTTCAAAGAAACTCTTTGTTGTGTATCGGGTACGCTATCGAACATAGAAACCACATTAAAGTAAAATTAATATTTAATTCGTAAATATTAATAAATATGAGAATGTTTTATTCTTTATTTACCTGGGATGTTACAATTTATATGAGAACTATGTTTTCAATTCAATTATAATATTGAATCACTATTCATCAAAACATGAAACGTATAAAAAAATATCCAAAAACAAAACATATATAAATTTTTATATTTCAATTTAAAATAAAAAGTTTATTTTCTCAAATATAAAATATGAAAATGTCATGAAATATTCTTAAAATATGTTCGCCTTTAACAAGCAGTAAAGAAACCATTAAACATACCTTTTATGTTTAAAATTGGGTTTTGTAGTATTTTAATGGAATCAAACATATAAGATGATTTTATAAACAATTTTTTAATATAAAATATATTTACCCCATTAATATCACTCACTATTAGTTATTAATTTAATTTATTATGTTGAAATTCCATTGTGGGCATAAAAGCAGTTTTTTAATAAAAACACATCCTTTATATTCAATGTGGTTTTATTTTCATTTACAATTAATTGTTAATAAATGAATTCATTTTATAAACATGTGTAAACTAAATTTAAATAATTTATTCTAACCTATTCATGACATCCAATTTAATTAAAAGTGTAATAATAATAATATTTAATTTAATATCATGGTTTATTTAAGCTCGGTGTTGTGTGAAATGTAATATATCAGAGATATTATATTTAAAAAGATACATATGAAAAAATCATGGGGTGTTACATTATCCCCTCCTTAATTAATTTTTTTTCTCACAATTTTAAATTTCACTTAGAAAATTAAAGTTTGATACATGAATATTTTTTTTGGGAAAACCACACCAATAATTGGGTTAAGAAAAATAATATTAAGAAGAGTGAATTATAAATTCAACGTTAACCACAAAATTAGTCCTTAAAATATGATTAACATAGAGGAAGGTGAAACCCAGATAAAGAAGTGAAGTCAAAACATCATGTTCTGATGGAGAGTGTTAATGAACATGGTCATTAAAATATATACCATCACAAAATCATAAATATGTAATGGGTTAAGAGGCCATTGATTTCTCAGTTATAAAACTAAACGAATAGCCTTTTAGTTTCAAAATCATTTTCTTTAGTTGAGGGTTTATTTTTCTATCGATATATATAGTTGAGAAAGTAATATTACTTAATTTCATTCCATGATCTTATCCATTTGTTGTTCTTTGATGCATTTTTACTTTAACTCCTATGGAAATAAATGAATATTGAAGTACTATTTTTGTACCTACATCATATTAATTAATCATAAGATCCATCTATCATTACATCATATTTTTAATGTTTACTAAAAACAAAATAATTAGCACATGTTATCCAATATGATGAATCATAACATAACCTAAAACAATAATATATTATTTTAAACTTAATCTATTCAAAAATTATAGCTCATCCAAAATACTTATATGCATATTTATAGTTCAAAAAGGTCTTTAAATATATAAAATCAATCTTAAAATAAAATTTTCCAAATAACATAATGTATCTCTTATTATCACATACCGAATATTTTAACATCGTAAAAAACATATTGAAAATAGATATGCTTCCAAATCCTTCACAAAAAAGTAATGCATTACAATACTTATTTATTTCCTTAATTCATATAATCGGTGGAACATTGATAAAATACAAAAATGACATTATTGTTTTAATCTAGGAATAATTACATTAATCAGTCATCTTCATCTGTGGTAAAATACTAATCTTTCCTATGATTCATTAGCTTCTCCTATTTTATAATCCCAAGAGAATAATGGAATTTATATTCATTATGTACCACTTCACATAAGTTGAAGTAGTGAATAAAATTCTTTTGTTTCTTTCTTTTGAATTTTTTTACCAGTAACCTTTTTCTCTGCACTTATAATAATATCCCAATCATTTCATGAATTTCCCATGGTGATTATTTCCACAATTATCACATGTAAAGGAATACTTCTTTGTCCTCTTTCTTGTATCCATATTTTTTTAGATACACTCTTGTTTTCATGTTTCTCCCAAAAACCGTAACACATGGAAAATTCATTATCCATCTCATTAGAACATGATACAATGTCTTCATGTACTAAGAAGGTTTTGGAGACTCGTTCCGTTCGAAATATTGTCTTAATACTATATATGAGATGATCCATTTCATTATTTGGATCACATGAACTTGTGATGTTTCAATTACTTTTAATATGATCCATTTCTAAAAAATGTAATACAATATATTAGTTTATGAATCATAATACATAATTTTGGACAAGTAAAACACATAACATAAACTGAAAATTTTATGCATTGCTAATCTCAAAATCATAAAAAATGTTTATTTGGGTAAATATTTTATTTTAAATCCATCATATTAAATTGAAATGAAAATTTTAATTAACCTAAGAATATCCCTAAGGAATGTTATACATCGTGAATAGTAATTATCATTGTTGTTTACTAGGTTATATCATGTTAGTCCGGATGCATCTTGTTGGAGTTGTTTTCATTATGTACATCTATACTAGAGCACATCCAATTGTTGTATCCAAACATGGATGTATTTATAGGAAGATCGACATAGTTTCTACATTACAAAAATTCATGGATATTCTTCTATACATACACTTGATTTACCTCTTATGGTTATTTCCCTATGTTATGTTTTCGTAATCTAGTTTAAAAGGTTTCTTCTAAACATTCTCTAATACCAACTATAAATCACCTGAACCTTGTGGCTAAGAGTGGATTCCTCACTTTATTATATCAGAATATAAGAATGATTAAAATCCGAAAGTACTAAGTAGTTTAATATTTATGTTAAACTAGATACATAGTTGAAATTCACATTATAATGTAAAACATAACTATAAAACGATTTTTTTTGTGTATTCCATTAATCCCTTTAGTATAACCTTGCATATCAAACTGAAAACTCTCCTTCATATCCTAGGTAATATAAAATCTATGAAAGGGGTGAGATCAGATTCTCAGAATGGGTAAACATACAGTGGAAGATATTATGAATAATAGGCATAAACATCAAGGAATGGTGTATAACTGAAACACAAGAAATTTAAAGATAATATTTATAGGAATAGTGATATAATAAATGAAAATCATATAATACCATATAAATAATCACATGTATATTGTAATTATTGAATAGTCACATGGAATATAAAATAACTGACACTATAGTGAGGGAATACAAATTATCAGACATCATTAACATAACATCAATGATTTCTGTAAGACATATACATAAATGGGTTTTAAATCATCAAATACCCAAACTAGTTTGTCTCATGATACCTACTAATACGTCGAGCCACTATAGTGGTCCTCTCTCATCATTTATTAATCTTTCTTCACATGAGAATGGTGAAACATAAACAACATAAACATTCATATTGAAATTATATCATACAAAATATGAATACTTTATCCATGACCGTGAATGGTATCAAAATAGCACATCCATATTCAAAGTTAATCATAAACCATTTAATGAAATATGGTAAATGACTCATAATATATCAAACTCAATTAAAAAAAATATTCAATAGAGGATGTTGAGATTTATTAAAATAATTTACAAAATAACTAATAATTTCATGAAGGAAATTCCCTTTTTCACTTTGAATACTTTTAATTAAAAGATGCAGATTTTAAAAGAAAATATTTTCAATGAAAATATTTCATTAAACTTGTAAATAAATCTTCAAAACATTAATGTGTCATGACAGTAGAAAAAATAACTAATGTAATATATGTTAAAAACATTCATTCTGTATGATTTATCAAGAAATCAATAAAGAAACTTGTTTAGAAGATGAAAAAAATACTAAATTTTAATGAACTTTTAAAAAGTAAAAAATGTTATAAATGAAATTAAACAATCATTAGAAAATAGAAAAATCATTTCTTATAACCTTTATAGAAATCGTAGATATAGATACAAGATAAGATATTTAATTATTTAAACATTCAATGTATCTTATTCTACATTTAATAAATAAATCATAAGCCCGATGGAAGAATAAAATTTCAAAAAAAACATTAAATATAATGATAATAAATAAATTAATAACATTAAAAGTCAAAGGAACTATATACACCTTATAAAAGAAGGTTGGTGTAAAACATAAAATTATACATCAAGGATGGGAGATTAAGATAAAGTCTCGTAACTTATGCATCATTTTGTAGAATGTATTTTAACATATTTTATAATGGTTTAAAAAATGTTATAAAATTATTCCAGGGCCACATATATAATTATTATATCATATATGATCTACTTATAACATTTTGTTAATAATATTTCATTATTAACCTCTTTTCAAGTGTTAACAACTTCATTTTCCTATGAATGTTTTGTCGTAAATGTATTGGTTATTTTAATAGGATATAGATAAAAAATATCCAGAATTATATTAACGTTTTAAATATAAAATTTAATCATTAAAATTTTTATTATTATAATTCATGAATGGTTATCAAGGTAAATGAATCATATCACGTCGTGGAGACAGAAGGTTGACTGTATCATTCTCTTAATGGTGAATGAGTAAGAAAGTAGATGGAATTTTAATTTTTACATAATCAATAACATGTCATGATTATTATACATATTTATTATTGACATCATTATTCTCATCTAGGTAATATGGGGATGAAAAACAAATTACACCACCGCATGGAGATGTCATGTAGTATGTACGCACACACAATGATTTCATTTTAGTAAGATAGATAAATAATAGAATATGGAAGTAACATAATCATAAAAACATATTACAATATATATGATACTTGATTTATTAAATTATAATGGAAAAAATAATCTAAGGAATTAGAAGCAGAAATTTACATTGATGAGTTCGTAAAAATGATTAACTCTTCTTCAGAGGACTCCATTTTGATATGTTCTCAAGCCAACTAGGGATTAGATTTTGTGAAGAAAAAGTCCATAACAACTTGGATAGGGATGTTATGAGGATAAATAGTTAGTTTTTAGTTGATATGGAATGCTCAATGTGGTGTGAGGAAGTGAGGGAGGAGGTTCCCTTTTATGTTTGAAGTCAGGGTCACTTTTGGAATGTCTAAAAATATTTAATTAATATAAATTAGTATCCAACTCCATATGGCCCTAAATATAGTTATTTTATATATAAGATGGGTAAGTGTAAAAATATTACCATAAAATAATTTTTAGACAAGTTTATTTTACATTATCACCCTTATCTTTTGGATTTAACCGTTCGTCAACCCTTTTAACTCTTACTCTCATATCATGTAATATAAATTTTGAGTGTTAATAAAATTACTATATAATTATAAATGAAAAATAAATTATTAATTGATAAAATTTTAGGAATCATACCAAAAATTAAGCCAATATTGGGATTTTTATATATATTGTAACATTGCGTAAAATATTATTTATTTTAAATTATCAGTAATCTCAATTTTGACACTAATCATTACATGAATCTTTTACAAATATGACAAAAACAAGATAAATTAGTACCAATACTTAGAAAACAAAATAACATGTATAAATAATGTTAAAAAATTCTTGTATGCCATTAATCATCTCAAATTATATCTATTTTATTATTTTTAATATCATATATTTTATATTTACTATAATTAAAAATTGATGCATTATTATTAGGAAAGCCTTTAGATAAATTATTTATTCTATAAAAAGAAAAAAAAATACCATAATATAAATATATAAATATATTCTACTTAAAAAATATATTTATATTCAAAAAAATACCTTATATTAAACCATATTAAGAAATCATTTGTAGCAAAACGTCACACAAAATTGACTTTTCATTCAATATAATATTATAAATTCCATAATCTTGTCTAGGTAGTTTCTGAAGGTAATAATTTTCTCCCATTGATAAATTTTGATGATAAAAACTCATTAAATGAAATTAGGACTACTGTTAAGGTAATTTTATAGTATTTATAATACATTTTATACTCATATACATGATTTACCCTTAACCGAGATAATTAAAATATTACTAAATTTTCTATTCATATTCTAACAAATAAAAGCAACCTATTAACGTGTTTACGAACCACTAAATCAAAATATAGAATCTATTTTTAAAAATTCAAAACACGTCATTTGTATTAATTAATATAAAATAAAACTCATTGAAAAAATTAGAAAACATTTTATAAATGTGAAAACATACAAAATATTGTGTTGATTTTATATTCATATTCAAAGAAAAATTTATTAAAATGACTAAAATTTTATTAATTGATATAATATAAACTAATTTTTGTAAAAAAATTAGATATATAATTCTACACTATAAATTATTTAGATGAAAAAATTATTTTCAATTAAAATGAAATATTTTATTAATACTCATTAAAACATGAAACTTATTAGAAAAAAAATTCAACCAAATACATTTATTATATTCCAATTTTAAATAAGAAGTTTATTATTTCAAATATAATATATAAAATTGTAACAAATTGGAATTAAAATAGTTTTTCCATTAAAAGGTCTGAAAACACCCTTAAAAATAACATTTTATTCTTAGAATTGGATTTATTCTAATCTTAAGACTATAAAATTTATTGGATGATTTAAAAAATTTATTTGAATATATAACCTATATATTTTATTATTATATATTTCAATATCTGTGAATTATTTAATTTATTATTATAAAATTACACTACGGGTATAAAAATAGTTTTCTAAAAAAACAAAAATCTTTTTTATTCAGTTGGTTTTTATTGACATTTCAAATTAATTGGTAATAAATTAATTCATTTTATAATCATTTCTGAAGATTATTTTCATAATTTAGTTAATCCTATTCACAACTACCAACATAAAAACTACTGATAGAATAATAATATTTAATTGTATATCTTGGCTTATTTAAGCATGGTGTTGTGTGCAATGTAAGCTATCAGTTATATTAAATTTAAAATGATATATACCATAAATTATGGGGGTTTATAGTGTAAGGGGGAAACACGATGTGTTTCACCACCCGTGGTCATGCCATGTTGTCATTGCCATGCTTGTGCCCTTCAGGTCTTTTCCGTGTAACCTTGTCATGTCCTTGTACCCTGGTTGTGTCTGTGTACCTTTACCATATGTCTGTACAAGAAATGTGTTTGGCTAGGCCTATGATCATGTAATACTAGAGTAAAGGTCGAGTCTCTAGTATCAATTTATAAAGTATGTGGGTGTCTTAAATGGCATGTGATATTTAGCAGACTCGGAAACCCTGGTCGCCTTTTCTTGGGGTCTTCACGCCATATGTTTGTCAGACATCACAATATATAGTTGGATTTTCTATCATATCTCATATCTTCTCCATTCATTCTAGATATTCCACCACCGCATCAAATTTCACCTAAAGGATGGATGAATCCATTAATAATCACTTGCGTCAATCGTTTTGGGACATTTGTTGTCTGAAAATTGGTGTCATGACCCAACCCATTTTGGGGCTCGAGCCAAAACTACCCCAAGACCACCTCCATAGGAAAGGGTCACGATAGGTGTCGAAGGCACATAAAACTCAAGGATATCATTTCCTAGGTACCTGTACACATGCACAAAACAATATCAATGAAAAATTGCGGAGGGGAAAGAAGTAAAAGATATAATGTTGTTATATATATACCAAAAACATGCATCGACCTCAAAACAGAACAATCACAATAGTTTAAAATAATATGAAAATGGGATAAATACATGGAAAGCTAAAAATGTTTCCCATCCAGACAGAAAAATGAATATGTAAAAAAAAGTTGTGAGTGCCCCACTACTAGATCCCAAGCTACGACCATCGTACGTGGTCCAAGAACACCTTGTAAATAAGCTTCTCAAAAGTCACAATAATCCTATCCTAAATCATCATAAATCACGATATATGTGGTAAATCCCATAAAGGGGTGAGAATAAACATACACAGTAGGATGCCCTCAAAAATAGATGTGGGGTAAGTAATTGATACAACTGAAGAGGAAAACATTAGATAAGAGAAGTTATAACAAAAGAGTAAAACTCAAATGAAAAAGTGAGTGAAAGAAAACTCATCTAGACACAAGGAGATTTAAATGATGAGAAAGTGAACTTATCATCAAGTCTTTTATAATGACCCATAATTTCAATGTAATTTTTTTTAAATATATGGGGATTTTACAAGTCTGGGAAAATTGACGGTGTGATATTCTTAGGACTGGTGTGCCCGAAATGATTTTCTAAACTTTTTTCCAAGTAGGTTCAGAAAATGTACAAGCGGGATTTTCTAAATTTGGAACCGGTGCTCTGAATTCAAATTGGAGGGCGCTGTTGAACTCGCATCACCAGTATTTGCTTAAAGAGACCTTGACCTCGACCGCAGTGGGTCGAGAGTAAAAGACAGTTTTTGTGTTTTTCATGAAAGAATGAAATAAATAAAAATGTAAACATTTTTATTTTGTTTGTTGAAACCCCTCAAAATGGGTTATGGTGGTGGGGACCACCCAAGCCTAAACCTCCCATGTGGATTTCTAAAGGTGGGGACCTCCTAAACTAACCCCATTTTGAATCTAGGGGCAGGGACCACCTAACCCCTCTTAAAGGGGTAGAAACATCTCAACTCCCCATTAATCCTTTCTTACCATTAATTGGAGCTAATTTATTATGCCAATGTGGTATAATTAATTATGCATACAATTAATTGTTCCAACCTTTTAATTTGATAAACATAAATTAACAAGGGGGTTATTTTCAAATTTTAGGAGGAATTGGGAGAGGAGAACCTTTTAGAGGATTATTTTCTCCAATGAAGAACACACTCCCCAATGATGAACAATCACACCGACAAGGAATGTCTTCAATGACAACGAACCGATGATCGTGGAAACGCCGATGTCATCGATGTTCGTCTATCCCCAATGGATTTGTCACATTCCTTGCAACCTCCGTCGACAAATCTCTGAGGTATGGTTTTTATTATATGTGATTGTTTTTTCCCATTTTCTTCCCTTATAAAACAAATAACGTGGATCAAATCTCTAACTAGTTTATCTATGGATGATTTCTTTTATCAGTTTGGGAATAATCAATTGCGGGAGGTTTTAGGGTTTGACGTTCTTCATTCATGTTATTGTTGAGCAGCTTACTACAGCTCTGATGTGGAGGGTGCATGCCAAACCAACAAGGCCCAAACTCTTCATTGTTCTTCTTGAATGGTGTGTTCTTTGCCATGGAATAAGGTGGCTTTGTTCCATGGCGATGAATGGATGCGCCTTCCGGCATATCGTTGGCCGCGACGTAGGTGACAACCCCACGTATTCTCACCGCCCCACGGCATTTGTAGTGCCCCGCTGCCTCACAATACCCTCTCATCCTTTGCATCCCTCACGGCCTCCATAGCCCCAGCGGCTTCGCCGGCCTGCGGCCCTCGCCACACCACGACCCTCGTGGCCTCTGCGGCACACACGGCCTCACCGTTCTGCGGCCCTCCCTGCAATACGGCCCTCCCGACCTCTGCACCACCCAGTGTGGGCCGGGCTAGGGCACGCGGGCTGGGCCGGACCAGACCCAGTAGGATGGGTCGACCCGAATTGGGTCAGGTCAGCCCAAGACGGGTTGGGTAGAGCAGGTTGGACTAGACCTTGGTCAAATACAATCTTTTTTCTCTATCAGCAATAAATTTGGCACCGGTCATCCGTTTGATGAACCATCAGTGGCGATGGAAACCTTAGAGAGAGACGGTCCCTTTGATTATACCACACTGTAGATTTTTATAATGTTGGAGTATGATCGGGATGGATTGAGCACGAATCTAACCGGGCCCTTGGGACTAAAAGGCTAATAACTCACAGACCAGGCAGCAGATTGACGCATTGTCTATTGCGTTGGGACCCTTATGGCTTGGCGGTACATTGTGATACTTCTTCCTGGGACTTCATGGCCGTTGGAGTATTGACCAGTGGCTTTAGGAGTACACCCTCCCAAAGATGATCAAGCTTAGTATATTAACCTAATAGATGGATGTGACATGAAGAATGAATAGTGATCTTACCTGGGTCAATACCAAGCGATCCGCTGTGGGTCAGCACCTAGCGATCATGTGTGGGTCAGCACCGAGTGATGCTATGTGGGTCAGCACCGAGCGATCCTGTGTGGGTCAGTAACGAGCGATCTTGTGTGGGTCAACACCTAGCGATCCTATGTGGGTCAGCAGTGGGCGATCCTATGTGAGTCAGCAGTAGAACCTCTTACCAGAGAAATATGATTCAGTAATCACATCTAATCATCTCTACTACTATACCTATGAAATACCTGATGTGATCTGAGTTAGTACCTGAGTGGTACTTTCCGTTGTGGTAATACATTCGTGGAATTCTTCTATGTGGCGTACCTGAGTGGTACTTACCATCGTTGTACTCCTTCCTTTTTGGAACAGTTGAGCTTTGGGATTTTGAGTTGGACACTGTGTTTCATCATGACTGAAAGGGGTATACTTGACAACATAGGTATATGTACGGGCATATACCTATGTAGGGTTGTGAGTTGATTTCAAGCCTTGTGGTTTATCCTTAGTTTATTTTCTGTGACCTTAAGGGTCTCGGGGTCCCTACTGACAATCGTTATACTCACCCCTGCATAGGCTATTCGTGCACCATGTTTTTTTGGTGCAGATGATGGACAACGCAGATTGGGACTGAGGGTAGCCAGACTAGACAGGGCCCGGAGGTGGAGCATACGGTGTTTCGGTACGCAGAGGAGATGGGAAAACGTGGAGTGCTGAGTAGTTGATCTGTACCTACCCTTCAGGTAGGAACCTTGGAGGATGATCTAGTAGAAACATTCCTTTTTTATTCAGTTGTATTGTTTTTCAGTTGTACTTGTACCTTTATTGTTGGGCTTGTATTCCATCCCTTTTTTACTATCAGCACTCTTTTTGATATACAGTTGACTTGTGTTCTTATCTTGTTGTGTGCTTGGTTGAGTGTGTTTATAGGTTATAAAGGCAATGCCTTCCCAGTTTTAGGGAATATTCTTTTTGGTGCTAGTCTCTAGCCACTAGCCTATGGAAGGCAGGCTGGGGGTAGTCACGAAACAGGCCCCAGGGGATGGGTCATGACAAATTGGTATCAGAGGAGACGGTTCTACCATAGAACCTAAGACTCTGGTCCTTCTTTTTAATGGAAATAGTGTAATGTTTAGTGAGAGTGGTTATCAATTTACGGAATCCAGTGTTGGTGCGGTGGTCGACGTATCCATACACCAGGACCTTCACATCTGATTTCTACCTCAGTGCACGAAAGAGCTAATTGTGTGTGTGTTTTGAAGAGTTTAATTTGTGATCTTTTTAAGGCAGCTCACCATGTATAAGTTTTTGATCGTGGTGCTCTTGTTTTTTTTTCAGTATTCCTTCACGCAGACAGTAATCTAGGGTTTCAGATATAGTACGCACTGATAGCCCACCGAGCGATGAAGCCTCAGTGTAGGGCCCTCTTCCAGTAGGGGCACCGATGGATGCACCAGCAGTACCATTACACTTTGGGCCACCAATTCCAAAAGCCCCAGCAACAGAGGGTGCACGCTACATGATCACATTTCATGAGTTCCAACGCAAGAGGCCACCTTGGTTCAGGGGAGAAATGGACCCACATGCGGCTGAGGATTGGTTGGAGGTCGTGGTGAGAGTTTTTCTACTGGTAGGGACACTAGATGATCTCATGGTGATCCTTGCCGCTATCCTTCTACATGAAGAAGTAAAATGATAGTGGATCTTGATTCTCTAGGTTCATGACGAGGTGATTCTTCTCTAGGATGAATTCAAAATCATGTTTCCAGAAGCGTTTGTTGAAGCGACTCTTCACGAAATGCGTATACAAGAGATTCTTCATCTGTAGCAGGGAATCATGATTGTGGCTCAATACTCAGCGAGTTTCACTGACCTCTCATGATACTCCACTGATATGGTGTGAGACCCATTCCTCTGTGATCAGACCATCATGCACGGACTCAGGAGAGAGATCAAGGATTCAATGATTTCTCTTAGCATCCCGATGCAGGAAGAGGTGATAGAGAGAGCCCTCTTAGTAGAGAGTTTCCTTGCTGAGAAGTCACCAGCAGCAAGACCCACCAACAGTCATCACGTAGAAGATTATTCTATAGATGGAAACATAAATATGTCACAGATGTGCAAGAAGACCAGACCTACAGGGGGACGATCGCAAGATTCAGGTTAAGCTGTGTAGGGCACCCGAGATAGAGATAGTCATGCGAGGAACATGCAGTGTTACACATGTGGCGGGCCGGGTCACATGGATCGTGACTGCCTAACCCGCCATACGGATTAACAGCAGAAAGTTGAAGGACCACCTAGTAAGAGACAGAGTTTTGACTAAGGAGTTTTATTGGGATTAGAAAGACGTGGCAGAGGAGATGGCCTTGAAACTGGCAGTGGGTGACGATTCGAAATGATACTGCCCCCACTATCAGGTGGTCCCCCCTGACCACAGGGAGCAGGAGGAGAGGGACGAGCTCAGCTCTATATAGCTGAGGCCTACGATCATGGCTCTCCAGAGATGATACAATGTACAATATGTGTCTACTACACCTTATCTTTAGTACTTATTGGAACAGGTTGCAATCATTAATTTATTTCCACTTCCCTCATTCGGTGATTGGAGATTCTGATGGAGTCGTTGGCTCGATATTTACAGTTTGAGACTCCTACGGGAGAAAATCTGACGATTACGCACTGGGTCCGGCAGTACGATATTACTCTAGGAGTCGAGAGTTTCGGCTGGGATCTTCTAGTAGTGGCATCGAGGCCTTATGATGTCATCATGGGTATGGACTGGTTATCTACAGTCCATGCTCAGATTGACAATATTAGGCACAAAGTGTGGTGTGTCCACATGTATGGGACCAGGTATACATTCACCGGCGAGAAGGAATCCTTTTAAGTAAAGGATGGACTTACCCGGAGAAGAGTGCAGCCGATCACTCATCAGTTGGCTAGCCTTACCCTCTAAGCAGTTCATGTAGAGTGTCCGAGTTATCATGTAGTGGTGGACCAGTATGTGGGTGTCTTCCCTAATGATGTCTCGAGTCAACCTCCTCACCGATTGGTGTACTTTTACATTGACTTGTACCCCGAGATGACACTGATATCTACAACAGCATATTGGATGGCTCCCGTAGAGCTTCGTGGGCTACTGGGACAGTAGGAGGACTTGCAGGGGAAAAGGTTTCATTCGGCCCATTGTTTCTCTAAGGGCAACACAGATTTTGTTCGTAAAGAAGTTAAATAGGATCTTGAGACTTTGTGTCGACTATCGGTGCCTGAACTAGTTGATCGTGAAGAACAAGTACCCATTCTCAAGGATTGATGACCACTTTGATCAGTTTAAGGCATCACATTTGTTCTTGAAGATAGACCTCAGATCATGCTATCACCAGCTCAGAGTATGAGATGAGGATGTACAGAAGATGACTTTCAGGTGTCTTTATATCCATTATGAGTTTTTGGTCATGTCGTTCACCATGACCAAGGCTCTAGTAGTGTTCATGGGACTCATGAACAGGATCTTTCAGTCATTCCTTGATCTCTTTGTAATAGTCTTCGTCGATCACACATTGATCTTCTCAGCAATTGAGGAAGAGCATGACTATCATTTATAGGTTGTACTAGACGCACTCCGAGAGAAACAGATTTATGGTAAGCTCTCGAAGTGCCAGTTCTAGATTCTAGAGGTTCACTTTTAGAGGAATGTCATATCGGAGGTTGGATTTTCAGTGGATCCAGTGAAGATTGAGGAAGTTCTTTCTTGGGAGCCACCCAGATGTGTGACGGAGGTACGGTGTTCCTTGGTCTTGGATGGATAGTACAAGTGGTTTGTGCTGTATTTCTCTAGAGTAGCAGCACTACTATCAGCGTTGATGAAGAAGGGGAAACCCATCATGTGGTAAGAGAGATACCAGCAAAGTTTTCAAGAGATGAGGTAGATGATGAATAGTGCCCCCATCTTGAGGATACCGAAGGAGGGCGTAGGGTACTTAATCTACTGCGGCACATCATGGACTATGCTTAGATGTGTGCTTATACAGGAGCAAGCAGTGATCGCATATGGTTCTCGACAGCTGATAAAACATGAGCAGAACTATGCAACCCATGACCTGGTGTTAGTAGTAAAGGTGTTCACCTGGAAGATGAGGAGACACTATCTTTTGGGTGAACGTTTTACAGTATAGATAGACCAAAAGCGTCTTAGGTATATCTTCTCTCAGAAGGACCTAAACCTGAGACAGCGATGTTGTCTTGAGATCCTCTAGGAATATGACTTTGAGATAGTCTATACTCCTGGGAAGAAAAACGTTGTAGTAGATGCACTCATCAGAAGATCTGTTATACATCTTCTAGGTGAGGCGGTGGAGTATCTAGCCATTTTATAGATATTGTTTGTGGATCGAGATGGAGCATCTTTCCTTCAGTCCCTTACAGTCAATCCCCCATTTCTTTAGTGATTCAGGGAGGCGCAGTGTGTGGACCCTGACTGTGAGGCATGACATGCTCAGAAATCCACAAGACATAAACCTGATGGATATTCTGATGGTGGGGAGCACGTCATCCTCTTCCAAAAATGTACCATCATACGAGTGTCACTTCAGGAAGAAGTGTTGAGAGAGTTCCACACGTCCCCTCTAGTAGTAGATCTAGGAGTTGAAAAAATGTACCAGGACTTCTGGCGATAGCACTGGTGGCCGAGATGAATAATGCAGTAGTAGAGACTGCCTCTCGATGCCTCACATGTCAGCAATTGAAGGAAGAACATCTGGTACCAGTAGGCTTGGTTCAACCTTTAGAGGTTCCTGAGTGGAAGTGGGATGGGATATCCATGGACTTCGTAATGGGACTTCCACATACATAAAAGGATCACGACTCAATTTGTTTGATCATTGACCAACTCACCATGTCATCCCACTTCATACCAATCTGAGAGTCGGGTTCAGAAGAGAGCATGGTATGCCTCTATGTGCAGGAGATTGTGAAGTTACATGGAGTACCCTCAATGATTGTCACATATTGTGATGCACATTTTACTTCCTGCCTATGGAAGTGGTTGCATGAGGATTTTGGGATGTAGCTTCATTTTGAGAACCACCTTCCATCTTCAGACGGATGGCCAGACTGAGTGGTCCATTCAGACTCTCGAGGACATGTTGTGTGCATGTGTCATGGACTTCGTTTGCAGTTTGGAGGATCACTTTCCTTTGGTGTTGTTTTAATACAACAACAGATATCACTCCACCATTGGGAGGAAACTTTTTGATTTATTGTACGAGCGACCTTGTAGAACACCTTTGTGCTGGACAGACCCAGGGGGGTCAGCACTACAAGAACCCGAGATGGTATGGGATACCATAGAGAATGTGCAGATCATCTAGGATCATATGAAGACAGCACAATGTAGGTATAATTCTTATGACGACTGGTGAAAGAGACCTCAAGAGTATGAGGATGGAGGCCATGTCTTTTTACGGGTGTCACCAAGATGATGTTTTTGGAGATTTGGATGAGGTAGCAAGTTATCTCCATGGTTAATTGGACCCTTCTAGGTCCTTAGCAGAGTTGGGGAGGTGGCCTACCACTTCACTCTTCCACCTTAGTTTCATTGGGTGCACAACACCTTCCACAAATCCCACTTGAGAAGATACGTGCACGACCCTTACCTCGTCATTGACCACGGTGAGCAGGACATCAACGATGTGGTGATGTTTTCAGTGGATCCAGTTGAGATTGAGGATTGACAAGAGTGGGTTCTTTGTGGGTAGTCGATTCCTCTAGTGCGTATTCCCTGGAAGCACAAGAACTTCCATGAGGGAACATGGGAGCTGGAAGTTCATATTCAAGCTCAGTACCCCCACTTGTTCCCTTAGTTTGAGTTGTGGATTATGGGGACAAAAATTCCTGAGGTGGGGTGAATGTAAAGACTTTGAATTTCCACGTAATTTTTTTAATTATATGGGAATTTTACGGGTCCATGACAATTGACGGCATGTGATTCCATGGCCTGGTGTGCCCGGAAAGAATTTCTGAACTTTTTTCTGGGTACGTTCAGTAAATGTACGAGCGGGATTTTCTGTCTTTTGAACCAATGCTCAGAATTGAAATCTGAGGGCACCGTTGAACACACAACATAAATATTTTCTTAAGGTGACCTTCACCTCGACCGCAGTGGGTCGAGAGTAAAAGATAGTTTTTGTATTTTCTGTGAAAAAATGAAATAAATAAAAATGTTACAAGTTTTGTTTTGTTTGTTAAAACCCCTAAACATGGGTTATGGTGGTGGGAAACCCTGAGCCTAAACCTCCAATGTGAATTTTTTGGGGTCGGGACCACATAAATTAATCCCCATTTTTAATTGAGGGGCAGGAACCACCCAACCCCTCTTAATGGGGTAGAAACCTATCAACTCGCACTTAATCATTTCCTCCCATTAATTGGAGGTAATTAATTATTCCAATGTGGTACAAAAAATTGTGATGATAATTAATTTTACCAACCACTTAATTTGATAAACAGAAATTAACAATGGGGTTATTTTCATATTTTGGGTGGAATTGGAAGAGGAGAACCTTTTAGATGATTTTTTTCTCCAATCTTCCTCATGAATTCACATTACTTTTCATCACCTATTTTATTATTTGATATGTCAAAAAATTTCTCAAATGATTCTAGTTTTTTTATACGTTTAATGGTTTTAATAAATTCCTGAATTGTATTATATATTGGAACTACTTTAGCATTTATTATTTTTACTTCTTCTTCCTCTATATCACCTAATCATCACTGAATGATTCATTATTGTATATAGTTTGTTCCACAAACAATAAATCAATTTAATTATTCAATTACTCTACTATATATCCACAATCCATATAAAAATATTATAATTCTTGTTTTAAAAAATTATTTTTCCGTTTCATATACAATTACCTCATTGAAATAATTTGGACTATAGTGATATAATATTCATTGATATTCATGGCATTAAAAAAATTATTTGATTGTTTATTATTATAATTCCTTTATCCATTAATATTTTTTCCTTTTATTGATTTAAAAACAATATTATTATTTAATTTTCCTTTATTTTTCAAAGTTCCACCACTTTACATCTCACAGAAATCAAGGTATTATTAATTTTTTCAATGGGAAACAAATTAACATCTTGATCCACTAGATTATAAGTATTCATATAAATATTTATTGGAAGGATTGAAATAAACATATTAATAGAAGTATAATCTTCAAAATATTCTCCATGGCCTTAAATAGTTATAAGAATTTGGTTCATCTAGGTATTAAATTTTTCCCCCAATTCATCATCATCCATCCATATATCTTTCAATTGAGTATGAAATTTTTCATATCATAAATATTAAACCTGCATGTATTCTAGATAAATATCATGTAACATGTTCTATGTGAAACACATAGTTTTTATTCTTATTACCCATATATATTCCTTTATAGAGGGAGACTATTGTATTTCATTGTGATATCTTCCAGAAACATCAATATTTAACATGTCCATTTTTTTCAAATATGTTACTTATTTTTGTGGAACAAATCCATTTATTTTGATATTTAGAATAACCATTTACAATTAATGAAAATATGAAACCTTTTACTCCTACCATATATAAAAACAATTTCTTTTAAAATGGGAAATTATTTTCGATTGAAAAATTTCAAACTCTCCAATATAGAGCAATGAAGTGACAATATATAAAAAAAGGTGAACGAAGTCAATATCCTCATGAGTGAAAATTAACCATCATACTAATTAAAAATTATATGAAAATAGTAAATATCATTGAGAGGATATGAATCAAATATACCAAAAAACATCTACAAAATAATAATACTCTTATGATAGTTAGTTCATAGGGAAATAAAATGGCCAAATGAACAATAATGATGAGAAATAGTGAGATATATAAAATGAAATGTAAATGAGAGATATTTTTATAAGGATTACCAACTCATTATGAGTGGATAATCAATAGTTGTTATGCAATGTGGTAGTTTATTCCATTATTGACAATAAATAATTATGGATAGAGCATGAGAATAGTCCTCATCATATTGAATTTATGAATGATCCAATACAATAGTATAAAGAATAATTATGAGCATGAGAAAGAATGTATGTACTTATGATATCCTCCCCAGGTGTCTCTAGTCCATATATGATGTTTGGACGTTGTAATTCTCATAATTATTTACTATTTTACTAAATATAAATTGAAAATTAATGCATGGGTCGATATCACATAGTGTTTTCACAATCATTTAAGTGTGTCACAAATTTTTTTTGTAAAAACAATTAATGGAAAATTTAGTGAATAAAACCATGATATAAATTTATATAAAAAATGGTAGATAAAAAACCTAAATAAATATAAAAAAACCCTTGAAAAATAGCCTCCATATCTATATTTTAATTCATAATATTTATAAAATAATGTGTTAATTCCATTGGAATTTAATATGGCCTTCTAGTCGAGATACACAATAATTAACACATATTCCATTCAAATATATTCCATGATATTTTCTCATAAACAATGACCATATATTGTTATACATAAAAATAGTAGGTTTAGAAAATTTTCATTACCTATTTATTACAATAAATACCTCACATGGAAATTTTTCTTCCACACAATGACATAGAAAATAAAACAATTATGTGACTTCTTCCCATAGTGAAACATTTGTTCATAAAAATTCTCCAAAATCACTATTACACCATAATAACAAACTATGACCATTTATCATGAAACTATAATGTTGTGAAAAAAATAATTTGGGTTTTTTCACCTCATGATAATTAATAAATAAAAATATTTTTCTTCAGGAACCATGGTCCACACCTTTATCGTTTTTCTCATCATCTTATTGAGTGTTTTTTCTCAGACATAAACCTTATAAGTTTTTCTTTAATCCAAAACATACATTTGGTTTTATTTAATTTTATTTCTATAATTTTATCCAATTAAACTAAAAAAATCAAATAAAATAAAGATCATATTGAAAAAAACACAATTCAAAGAAAAATTCCAATCTTCAAGAATCAACAACATAAAAAACTAAGTATTAATATTCATTAAATATGAGAGTTATCTAATTTTTTTCAAATAATGTACTATTTTTTATAACACTGTAACTATTAATTTTAAAAAAAATTATTATAATGACCATGCCTCTATGAAATATCTTCAATACCCCCATTTTTTAACTAACATCAAAAGGGATCATAAGTATGGATTTTAAATCTATGGATAATATGAATCTTAGTAATGAAAAGAATGAGAAAGGCATTAAAAATTAGTTTATTACACTAATATCTATATTAATTAACTGATTCAATGTAATGGTGGAACTAAAATTATCTTTATTGTGTTATAAATTTTAAAAATAAAGAAATTAATATAGAAAAACAATCATTTTACACATATTATTTCATGATTCTATGTAATATAAACATAAAAAAAATACAAAATATTGATTGAATGGACAACTTCCTTTGGAATAAAAGGTATATAAAACACCAACATGAAACCAAAACAAAATAACTTTATATTTTTCTCATTAATCAGATATTTAATAACTTTTTGCTCCTAAAACAATATATGACAACCTGGTCAATACGTAGACCAAATTGGCGAGCCTAAAATCCCAGTAATGGAATTAACATGATAACAAAGCATAGAATAAAATTCCGATGGAAGAACATGATATAATAAAGGATAAGTAACACGAATAATCACATGGGAGTATAACATAAATAAAATGTTATCATAATATCAAGTAAACTTTGGAATGTGGTGTCAAGGTGTAATATGACATAAGAATAATTCCAGGATAACTTCTAGGACAACATGACACGGTGGATAGAGACTCGTCATATATTAGGTTTACCCCATAATACCAATATACCATGATAAAAACTCACTACCCAATGAATTGGATCACTATTTGGGAACCCCATAATAAAAATAAAATGGTTATGTGTTCTTTAAAAGAAAAACAATCATAATCTATTAACATAACAATTACCCATTGAAATTAATGGGTTACATTATCTTACTTCAGATGATAAAAAAATGATATTTGATAAATATTCTAATAAAAAGAAGGAATTAAATTTTTGGGGAATTTATGTATGTTTATATAGGAATATGTAAAAAAAATAGTATTAATATGGAAAACAATCATGAGAAGGGGGATGTTATTGGGTATATAAATGAACCTTCATAATGGTGTTTAAGGAACCCGTTAAATATTTTAATAGAAAAGTTTGTTTATAAATTTCCTTGAAAACTATAGGTAATAAAAAGGGTTATACCTAAAATATTACATTCTATAATTAAATATTTAATAGGAATAAATAATTTAAAATAGTGTTACATAAAATGAATAAGTGATAGAAAATTTCCCCTTTACCATGGTTTATTTTAAATAATACATTTATTAAATGAACTTAAGGTTTGTAATAGTCTATAATATTAAGGGGTAATAAGATATTCATATATTTAAGAGACATATATAATTAATATAGAATAATTAGATAACATCAATAGGAGAGATAAAGTGACTAAGAGACAGAAATTTTTTAGGTTAATGAAAAGGGGTTTTGAATTGATCCCTTACCATATTTTCCAAAATAATTATTCACTTTCACATAATGTCCTGAATAAAAAAAAAATTAATTCAATAATTGATAAATTCATATTGTTTTAAATCAATGTTCTATTAAATATAATTTTATTATATTCATTTATAACCATTTAAATGAGATATAAAGTTTAATTTTTCTTTTTTCAGGGCATTTGTTTCATGGTTCCACGGTCTGATCACTTGTGTATAAGTGTCGATGTTCATGTAAAATTTAAATACATATCTGGATGAGAAATTAAAGGATATTAATATTATTAAATTAATTTCAATGTCACCAAATATACTTCATTAAATATAGGTATGGTTCCCTTTTTAAAATGTTAACATTAGGTGATTAGTTCCATTAGGCTATTTTTTCCGACCATCACGAACTAGTTTAATACTATATAACATTAAATGTATATATTAATCACATAAAATCAAATAATTTCTAATATACTTAATATAATTCTATTTAACCTTAATAATACTGAAATTTCTGTCATTGGATGTGGTATTGTAAAATGAAAACTTAACATATATAAAGGTAGTGAACCAATTAAATTTCAAAAATGGCTTTGTTTTTCAAATAAGAAGAGAAAGTATGGGGAAATATGGTAGATAAACCATTTTAAATATAACATTAATATTTATATATATATATGATATTTTACGTATTATCCTATATATAATGATATAAGTATTATAAGGTTAAAGAAGAAAATAATTTAAAAGAGGCAGTTTGAGAAAATTACATCTTAAAACTTTCCACCTTGAAAAAACCCTCAAGGCCATTGGAATTAAAATTATTGAAAGATTATAATCACTAATACATGAGGGAGAGTATTTATAAGATAATTGGGAAGAACATTGTTATACAAAAATTCTTATATGTTGTAATGATAATGGGTTGTGAGGGGTGGTATTTATAAGGGTTTGAGAGGTTGGTTTTTTTAATATTATAATAATTAGTTTATTATTTTTCCCATGACTACCAATTGTGATTAATATTGTCACCATAATCCCCAAATAGTTTATCAGATTTAAAAATAATGGGTTCTTACATCATCCATGACTCAAAAATTCATGTATTTTTCTTATAATATAAAATATTCACTTTTACTGTATTTCATTATTCATGAAAAATTCAAACAATGTTTAAAAAATAAGGAACACCATAAACATTTATAAATTTTTAGATACAAAAATGGGAATCCATTTTATGAAAATTATTTTTTCAAAATGTGATATTAAATATTTAATTAAAATTTTCATTTATTTGGAAAATCCTAATATTAATATTATGTTTAATTTTTGACCCTTTCAAAAAAAACTTATAGCCTCAAACAAATATCATATAATTATAATAATGCATAATATTATTTTGTAAAAATAATTTTGAAAATAAAGATTATTTAAAATCATTATATATATCATAAAAGTGTAATTAAAATTTTTACATTTTACAAAAATACAAACACATAATTTATCGTTTTTGAAACATTTTTTTACTTATACCATTGTTTAAATATATCATATTTCCATTTTATAATATACCTAAGAAATTGTTTTACACTTTCTTAGATGAATATACTATTTTAATAGTAAAGTTACAATTTCTAAGAAGTATATTTCTATTCTAATGGCCATATTACTATTCCAATGGTCATTTTTGTAATAGTCTTATGTTTTACCTAATTTATAAAAATACCTCTTATTTCATTCATTATTTTTTTAGTTCTATTTTTTATCAAGTTTATATAGTTTCATTTACAAAATTCAAGTTTATTTGAGAATATAACACTTCTTTTGAACATTATTATTTGTGATTGTACTTATTTTAAGGGATCAAGCATATAAAAATTTTATTATTATTATTATCATAACTTATCTTTTTTTCAATGCAATACATTGAAGTAAGATGGCCATATTTATTTTCTAAATGTAACATTTAAATCAAATTTAAAAAATGTGATTGGTTTTATCATTTTGTGTGCGTGTATTATATAATATTATATTCATAAATACGACACAATTATAGAGTTATAAGGGGAATTCCAAATATAAAATTTTTGGTCATTAGATTCATCCCTATATATGAAATATCTCCCTTGAAATATCATTTTAAACACTATGGTGAATATAGGCCAGGTTACTTATAATATAATGATTACTCTGGTTCCTATATAGCATCCTCATACATATGGTGTATACATTATACTTTGACTTGAAGAATATTATTATTTCATAAAATATTATATCCTCCATCCAGGGTCTTCATTGAATACTCCAGAAAAAAAATGTTATTTTCCAACAATAACAAATCTGAAATTTGAACATGAGAGACATCAGTTATGTACTTAGTCAATAGAGATATGGGGAATATTATAAGTACTATTCAAGGTGTTGGAGGGATTATAATCATATAATCCACAAATCTAACATGTTCTAAAATCTAAAACGGGTCTATGGGCCTAGAATGTAACTTTTCCTTATTCTGAAATCTCATTAATCGTAAAAATATATGAAAAACTATATTTTCCTCTATACTCAAATTTCAAATATAGTTGACGGGTTTCATTATATATCTTCTATACACATCAATCATCTCAAATTTGTAGTTAAATTGTCTTGAAATTTTCTATCATTTCCTCAAATATTTCAGGTCCCCATATATTGTGTTGTACATCTTCATTTCAAAAAGTAGGTATTATACATCTCCCCCCATAAAGGTATTAATAATGATTAATTTGGATATTTTTTTGTGACCTATTTTTGTATTAGAACTTGACTAGAGATGATATTGATCCCATTTTCCTTTTAGGTCCATCTAGTATTCTATCAACACGCCTTCATGTTTCAGAATAGTTTTCACAAATTGGCCAAAATTTTGGGTTTGATAATCCTTAATTATGTTCATCTTAGTATTTAGATCACATTGAAAAAAGTATCTAAAACATAGAGGTAAATTTGGGATCTCAATTTGATAGAATAAATAGTGGTGTGCCTCGATGCCTTACCACTTCTCTGATCTATATCCCCACCATTCGATTAAATGATAAGTCTTCCTAATTTTCATTGTAGTGATAAGTCTCTTCATGATTATCTACCAAATCCAATATAGAATTTGTTCTTCTTGGTTTCATTGGACAAGCAATGAAAAATTATTTGGCGATGTTTTCCCATTTCTATATAGGTATTGGTAGTGGTTGAATTAACCCGCTGGACGTTTTTCTTTCAACTATCACCTACTAATATACAATGATCTTTGATATATATTAGGTGACCTCATAATTCATATGTTCCCACCACAAGTGCAATAAAAGATCTCAATACATATATATGATCCCTAGGTGGATATAGAAGTTTATTCTATATATGTCATTAAATAATCACTTTATCTTAGTTATTGATGGTACACATAGTCAAGATCTAAATCATATAACTCTTCTTCATTTATTTTAAACTCGGAGTATTTCCTGTTTCATATAACTTCCACCTTCTTCTATATTTCAACATCATCTCTTTGATCACACATTATTTTATCTAGATGGGATTATTGAGACATAATTTGTGAGAGGAATGATGACGGTCCTTCCATTATGATCCCCATTTCGATCCCTTCCAACTATAATAATATTGGATCCTTCTCAATTATTATCATTTATAGGTATCCAAATTCAATTACTCATTGAGAATATTCCACTTTATTTTCATTCTACAGATACCTATAGATTGATAATACACAGTACTTGATCCTCTAAAACCATAATTCATGAATCATATTTTGATACTTTTTTCTAAATATATATAACACCATAAGAAGTTTTTCTATATTTATTTTCTAATAAATTTAATCTCATCGATAGCTTGTTTTATACAAAATAGGAATTCTAAGTGAATTGTAAAATAAAATATCATTATTTCATATATATTAAATTAGTGGGTATGAATATTACTAAATAATATATTAACATTATAAGGTTTACACATTAATAAATTAAATTAATTGGTTATTAAATGATTATAATTAAAAATAAATGTCATTAGAATGTAAAAATAAAATTTTTTCTAAAAAACTATTATTATGTACACAATGTGTTTTCATCTTAAAAATTTTAATTAATCACAACTATTGAATTATTTTAATGAGATATATATATATTATATATTCAATAAAAATTTAACCTTTGTATAATATTTTATCTATTAATGGGATAGTAATAAATCTAATGTTATGCTTAAAATCATATTTTCTTAACAAAATGATTCATATCATTTTGCACTCAAATTTTAAAATTAATTTTATCAAATTTTCAAAAATTTCATTTCATTTTTCCAATAAATATGTAATAAATATCTTAAATTTAATTTTTCATAATGTTTTTGAAAAAGATTAATTATCAATGAATAGTGAAAAATATTACTTTTTATAAAAAAATTTCATTTATAACATTAAAATGTTAAATTTTGTTTTAAAATTATATTAAGACTATAAATAGTTCAATAATATTATTATTAATCCAATTTGGGTCATATTAATAAATTTTATGTTAAATATTGATGTAAAGACGTTTTATACTTAGGAAATATTTTTCTTCTGAAAACCACCTTTTGTCCAATTTTCTGTTTTAATTTTAAATAGAATAATACCAATTATGATATTATAATTTAGAAAAACGTATTTAATATTTATATTTATCAGCTTTTATAATATTTAATATTTTCAACTTAAATTTTCTTCATAGTAGATAATAAAAACTGTATAAATATTCTACCATGATTGAGGTTAAAACACATTTACCAAGGGTTTGACTAATGAGATAATTGATACAATGAGATAAAAAATAGTCAAAAATATAATTTCTAGACTTATTTATACCACATAAATAAAATATTATTTACTGGTACCATTGGGTTAAAAAATATATTAATATATTTTATTCCTTTCAAATATTCCAAGTGGGTCATCTTGCCTGCTTATAAATGGATAACTACTCTCCTCTCCTCTCCACACTCAAAGAGATAATTTTTTAAGAAAAAAACTGCCAAAAATACTTCATCAAATGAAAAAAAATTAACAATAGTCTTTATTTAAATTAAAAAACCACCATATGAACGCTTTAGTTATAAACTTACCGAGGTTTCCTAAGAAGATGTAAATTTATTAACCATGTTCCTTCATTTTGTTTCGTCTTATTTTTTTCACCAAATATTATTAATCCATGATGAAATAAAATCATGATTATATTAAATATTATATTATTTCATTATTCTAATTTTATAAATAAAATCTTTCTCTTCTTGCAAAAATTGGAAAATGAAACTATCACTCTTATATACAGTAGACTGCAGCCTCACAATCTGATGTAATATGTTTTCCATTACCTCCTCCAACAATTGGATATAATTATGTCATTAATTTATATATATGATATTTTTAATATATTTATACTTCTATAATTATAATATCACATATAAATTATTACTTTACAATCTGATGGAAGAAGATAACATCGTTTGGATTATATATGCACTACCACCTCCACAAAGTGATCTGATTCATATTTCATTGATGATTTACATGGATGGTAATAAAGATGGATTTTATGACTATGTATTATATATATGATATTATTGTAATTACGTGAATTTAATTTTTTATATACCTTTATATCATTCCATCTGTCAAAAAATGAATATAGAGTTCTAGAGTCGGTACAACCTACCATGTCTAGGAAAGTTATAATTCATTTTTCGATCAGAAAATCTTATTCCCACCTATTAATACATATATATAATTAATATTTATGATATTTATAACATTTATAACATTATTAATATGTTTGGACCATGATAAAATTACATCAACCAGACCATCATAACCAAAACATACAATAAATATGAAGTAGTTATCACTTGGAATAATGATTTTAAAAAATAATTTCTAATAAATTGGATATAACAGGTTATATTTAAATAATATATGTTTTTATGTATAAAATTATTATTATGTAATATATTAATAACAAATATATATTTATTACATATGAGTTTCTTACACATAAAATGTATGTTAGACCTAATGTAATGGCTTTATGTTACAATCTTACAGTTTATCATGATTACTTATGATTATGATTTTGTTGATGAAATTTGAAGATATATCTCTCAAGAATCAAACTATTTTTATTATTATATAGTCATTTATAGATAATAAATTCTTTAATTTCATTTTCCTCTCTTTATAAACTCAATAGATTGAATTATTTTTTTATTGAAAATTGACATAATTTATATCTTCAATCAGAAATCAGTCATCTTCAATGTCCATGATTAATAAAAGAATCAAGAATTATAATACTAGTTCATAATGATTTTTCTTACAGTCATGTTTACCCATGTTTTAATTTATAAATATTTTTTTTAAAGGAATCATCTTGTTATTTTCTTAACGAGCTACTTTTTACTTTGTACTAAAAATGTATAAGGAATAATTATTTTGACATATTCATCAGTAATGGAATCTCCCACCACTATATCTAATAAATGACTTAAAGATAAATTTATAAAAATTTTATGATTATTTTCAATGAAAATTATTTCATTAATATTTGGAAAAAAATTTAAATAAGTGATTTCAAAGTAAAAATGGTTTTTACCTCATGAAATATTTTAAGTGATATTTTAAAATAATTTTGTATATAAGATGAAATAATGTGATGATTTCTAATGATTATATGAATTTTATCCAATTATATCGTACTTATCCTTTCTATGTATTGTTTATGACTTTAATTACAACATGTTTATGGATACCTTTTTCCTTCCATGTATTATGTTATCATGATATGATGAATGGTTTTTTATATTTTGGCATGTGTATATACGATTTATATTATTTTATCGGTGGGAAAATAATTATATAGACCACAAATGAAATGGGTAAATATGGATATTTATATGGGTAAATAGGACTGGAATGGGGAGTGAACAGAACTTATTAAGGGACATTTACACTAAAATGGTATTCAGAGTGCACATTTACAAATATAATTGTTTAAGGAGTGAAATAAATTACCAATGATAATATTGGAAATGATCATTGACTACTAAGAAAATTATTTTATTCTATTTTTTGTAAGACACAAAATTATTATGTATTCCAATGTTATTATTTCAAAGATCATGTTCTTTGATCGCTTGATGATTCTTATCTTATGATCATCCATGATTTATTCCATGGTTCAAGATTCTACTTTGTGATATGAAGTGTATTGTTTTCAAATGTTATAGTCATTATATCATACCCTTATGCTCGTGTTCTATTTATGAAATCATTTATATCTCAACTCTTTACCCTTATTGAGAATCATAGATCACCCATTAATATGTTTCCATTACATTGGTTTTAGAGAACGCTATTTTGTATGATATTTCTAGGATGGGTTCTATTATTAAGATCATAGTGGGAGATTACCAAGTTCATTTATGAACCATTTGTTTATGTATCCATGTTTCAAAAGGAACATGACCTATATGATTTATTCATGGATTTTTATATTAATAAAATGAATATTCATCTATTTAGATGTGATATTTGTGTATTAAAAGTGTGTTTATCTATAGTTGGTATCATATTATGGTTTAGTTGTCTTTGGATACATGGAAGATAACACATTAGTAAGAGTTGTTAGGATAATATAGAGTATAGGATAATGCCTTATGTTAAGGTAAATTATGGAATGTTCTTTTATAAGAAAAAATCCTTATCTAGAGACTATATATTGATGTTGTTTTTGAATAGATTCATCTTATAGTAATAACATCTACAATAGTTTTTTGTGTATTTATCATCAATTATTTTGGTACAAGGTTTGTGTGGTCATACATTTCACCTTATTTGAAAATCTTGTGGGATATGATTATATTAATTCTAGTTTTCATTACGAACAATCTGAAATTATTTGAATAGATAATGATAAAAAAGTGTCTAGGTTAATACTAAGTTTTCATAGATTTAAAATTGTATATCATGATTTAGATATCTTATAATTTATTTTTCATGATTATGTTTTTTGTCACTTCAATTTTGGTTTATCATACTATAATTTTTTGTTTTAGAAAATGGATGGTATTGTATGGAATAATTTTAATGATGAATGTGATGTAAAAAGTAATGATTATACTCCTTTAAAAATTGTTATAGGATATGGAATGAATAATCATTTTTCCATACATATTCACTTTCTAAAGCTATTAATCATGTTTAACATTCAATTGATAAAAGGATGGAATAATGTTTTGTTTACTACTTTATAAGGAAACCTCCAACATCTATATGTTGTTCCAATGATCCACGAGACACTGATTAATTGATTATAACAACTAAAAATATATCTTTCATTCCCTAGTTTTTTGAAAATAAAAAATTAATTTTGGACATCCATTGTTTGGATGGAAAAGTACATCAATAGTAGAATTTTATCAAGTATATGTGGCAATATGAAAAAGTTTACTCTATAGAATGTTATGATTTTAAGAGAATATTTTTCAATAAATAATTTCATTATATTCTTAAAATGAAAAAAAGAGTAACTCCTTGAGCAGAAGTATATTGTTTAAGAAATTATGGGTATATATGAGGAGAATTTTACAATACCCATGAGGTATGCATATGGTATATTCATATAACCAGAAAGAATCGTTGGTCAATTATTTAGTGGTTTAAAACCATGTATATAAATGATTTTTTCCATAAGGGACTTCAGTATATATGAATATATCAATAAATATTATAACAATATGGAAATGGATATTGGAGATATCTATTAATATCTATGTTTTGATCTGAAAAGAAAGATGAAATTCCAAGGAAATTATAAAAATCATGATGATATGATGATGAGCCTTTCATTATGTTTGATAGTTGGAAGGAAACATGAATTAACTTGTTTTACATGTATTTTTATACAATTCTAGGACTGGGACGGAAGTTCAATAGTAAATAAAATTCTTAATTGATAGGAAGAAGTTATCTAATAATAAATATATATATAATGCTCCATAGAATGCACCACCCACAGTACATTGTTTAAAATGAAAGGAGTATATAAATTATTCTATCAAATGATTAGATAAAAACTATAATGACGACTATAGACTCGAACAAATTCTTAATCTTAGAGATAAAGGTTAATATCACGTGATAACTATTTTTGATAATGTTTATGATAAACATACAGTGAATGGTACACTTACCATCCTCTCTAGAACTTGTAATGTATTATTTAAAAATGTATTTATTCACTCTTTGATATCAGATTATTTTTTAAGGATATGAAAATAGAACCCCAATGATTAGATGTTGAATTGGCCTTGAAAATAAATAATGGTTGGATGATCTCTTCTCATGTCTATGATTTTTCATTTCATGATTTTTTTGGTAATGTGCTTCCTTCAAATCATGTTATTATTCATCTAGTTGAATATGATTTCATCTTAGGAATGGAATGTATTTCGCACAATAAATCCAATACTAATCTTTAATGTAGGGTATTCATGATTCATATATCAAACTAGACTATGATTTTAGATCTAGGTGATGATAAATATAAACATACAATAAAAATCACATCCATTAAATGGGTCTTGATTTCTATTAGAAATGGGTATTTATAAAATATTAACGGGTGTGGGACCATAATATTAATGATATAGTTATTGTGTTGGAGTTTTTTTATGTCTATACAGAAAAGTTTCCTTGGATTCTACTTAATGTTGAAGTATATTTATTAGTAGAAGTCATTATTAGTGCTACACCTATTTCAATAGTGAATATAAAACGGCCTAATTGAGTTGTATTAGTTGAAGAATAAACTAAATGAGAATATTGGTAGTGGCTTTATCTGGGAAAGTGTGTTACCTTACATTTCATAGGTTCATTTTTCAATGATAAATATGGTTGGATGGGACTCTACATTGATTATTTTTAATTGAACAAGACCATAATCAGGAAAATGTGTCATCAACCTCATATTGATGAATTTTCAGATTAACTATATAGAGATTATTAATTTTCCCTAATTTATCTTCATTATGGATATCCACAAATGAGGTTCAACAAGGAGGATATACCCATGAAAAAATTTCATACATGATATAGATACTATTAATATATAGTGATTCAGTTTGGCTGTAAACATTCCACAACTATCTTTATGAATTTAGTGAATAGATTATTTATTGATTACCTTGATCAATTTGTTGTTATCTTCTAAGAATATATTTTCATATATTAAAATAGTATGGAAGAAAACAAATATCACTCAAGATTATACTGAAGGCCCTAAGTAAGGAGATGTTGAATGAAAAATTTAATAAATGTGAATTTTTTATACAAATGATTTCTTTTTATGATAATATAATCTCAATAGAGGGTATAACAAAGGATATATCAAATATGGTGGTTATGGAATGTTGGCCCAAACTAACAATTATGACTAAGATTAATTTTTATCTTGGTTTTGATGGATATTATTACTGATATAAGGAAAAACATTCACACATATCTAATTAACTCACCATGTTAACTCAAAAGTGGGATCAATTTTTTTGATATATGAATATGAGGAAACTTTCATGGAAATAAAGTGGAGGATAGTCAGTGCACTGGTACATACATTACCCTATAATGGATATGGATTCTTAATCTATTAGTATGAATTCTCGTTTATAATGATGTGGTGATTACTTATGCCTCATGAAAATTGAGGGATAATGATAAAAAAATTCCAAATCAGGATTTGGGGTTAGCTTTTATAATGATTTCCTGACTGATATGGTGGAATTATCTTTATTGAGTAATGTGTGGTATATGTAACAATAAAAAAATCTTAAATTATATATTCACCCAAAAAAAGTGGAATATGCACTTTAAAATAAGTTTGGAGTTGATCAAATGTTTAGAATTCAAAAATCATTACCACCCTGGGAACATGAACAAGGTTTAAGATACCACGATTCAAATGTATCATACTATCATATCTATAATTAGGATAAAACAATGTCCAATATTTTATTATTTTTAAAGGATAGATATAGAAGTCTTGAAGTAAAGGGGGAAATATCATATTTCTAAAAGGAGTGTCCAACCGCCTATCAATGTGACGATTAATGAAGTATATAAGGATGATGTGAAACATAAGAATATAGTCATAAATATTACGTAGTTCTAAAATTATTGTGATGTAATTATATGGTTTAGATATCATGTTAGTGTTTTTTCCAAACTATATTTCAAAAATGTCCTATTTGATGATGAACATAGTTCATTGTTATCTACTCATCCTAGAAGTATAAAGATATATAATGTTATGAAAGAATATTTCTAGTGGGAAAACATGAAGGGAGATAATGTATGTATCTTGGTAGTTGGTACATTATTATGTAAAGGTAAAGATATAAATGTCTAGGTGGATTTCCCACCCAATAACCATACTATAATGAAAATGGGAAAACATCACCATAGACATTATCATCAGACGCCCTAAAACATCAAAAGTGAAAAATGAAATATGGGATATAGTTGACCACATTACCGATTTATAAAACTTCTTTTATATTATAGAAGATATCTCTCTTTATAAAAATATCAGAATTTACATTAAATATGTGTTAATATTATAGGGAGTACCATATATTATATTATATGATCGGGATATGAGGATTACCCCAATGTTCATGTGATTTATTTAATAGAATCGAGAAACAAGGAAAAGTTCCAACACATCATATCATCCTTAGATAGAAGTTATGTTTGAGAGAACCATTTATACCCTTGAGGATATGATGTGATCATTGTCAATGGATTTCCAATGTGGCTGGTATCAATACTTTCTTCTAGTCAAGATTTCATAAAAAAATACATTTCACACGAGCATTCATATGTCTCAATATGAATACCACTATGAAATGATATGTATAACTAAAATATTATAGGATGAAGTTAGAGAATGAATGCTATTGGGACATAATCTATCATAGGAAATGGAAGAGAAAGTTAGAGCCATTCAAAATTTCATAATTTCACCTCAGAGTTGATATAATAGATATGATGAAAATATTTAGCCATATTTGATGCTTGATGAGTGTAAGAATTTATTTTTGAGAAGTAATATATCTAATAAGGTTACAAGACTGTTTATTTACGGAAATATGATCTCTTGGTTTATTATCCCCTTATATAATCTTAATTTTGTAAGGATGGTTTCTTATCACATCGCACATCCACCAAACCAATATCATGTTCATGATGTGTTCCATTTATCTCTCTTGAGTTAGTACATACTAGATAATTCACATATACTAAAATTGATGGTTGTACCAGGGGATCATGATCTTTACTATGAGAAAATTCCTATATAAATCATTGCTCATATATATAAATTGTTACAGAACAAGACTGCTAACCATGTTAATGATCTCTATATGAATTAGAAATTTTGAGAAGATACTTGATAACTATAGGATGTTATGAAACAATGATATAATTATTTTTTTATTAGTGTAATATAATTTTTCTGGTGATATTCATTTTCGGTGTGTATATTATAACACCCTGATATTTTAGGATATATTTCTTTTGAAATAAATTTAAATTCTAAGATAACCTATGATACATGTATCCCTGAGTGTAAATGAAATGTAATTTTGTATTCCATTATAACCTAGATAATATATTTTATAGTATGACTGGGTCTAACTAAATTAAGAAAATTATTTGGTTTACATATGTATAACCTAAATTTCTTATTTATAAATTTATTATCAATAAAAATATGAAACTTTTGAAAGTAAAGCAGTGCTTTTTCAAATAAAACTCTTCTATCTGTGAAAAATGATTTTATCTTAAGAAATTAAATTAAACACAACTTTTTAGTGAATTTAATAAAATTAATATATTTTGTGTTTAATAAAAAAATATTCCTCTAATATTTTTATATATTTATAGTACAATAAATCTAGTTTTAGGCTAAAAATATACATTTTTCTAAAAAGCAGTTTAAAATTTTTTATCATGGTTACTTTAAAATTAGTGTATCTAATTTAAAAAATATTATTTTTAAAATTAAAATACATTTTTATAACAATATATCAATACTATCATAGATTTAATTTTTGATAATTTTCTTTGAATGATTATTTTATAATGAATAAAAAAAATGATACTTTTTTAAATTAATATTATTTCATTTAGTAAAATCAAAAATTCGCATTGTTTTTTAAATTAGGGGTAAAAAATATTAGTACTATATTATTATTTTCAATCCAAATTAGGTAATTTTATTCGAATTTATTTTTAATTTTGATTGAATATTTTTTTATACATATTAAAACATTTAATTTGGAAAACTACTTTTTTCACGTTTATGAGTTCAATTTTAAATTAAATTTACCATCTTATGGGAGTGAATTTGATAAAATAAATTTATTATTTTTAATAAAATTAATAAATACTTTGTAATATGTCCAACTTATACATTTTTCATAATTAATAGTAACAACATTAAAAATATGTTACTATGGTAAAGGTTAAAATAGAGTTATCGGGGGTTAAACAAGAAAGAAAAGGGATAAAATGATCTAAAATCCAATCAAATTTTATTGTATGACCATAGATAGAAACTAAGACATCTATGATTCAGTAATGGTTAATTTTTGAGACGTTTTCATTGAATAATATATTAATATATATTATTCATTCCAAAATAATTTAGTGGGCCCTCACCCCCACTTTTAAAAAGAGTCATCCTCTCCTCTTCAATTCACAAAAGAAGTGAGATTTGGATCTAACAATACCTACCCAGTTCCATTCCATAAATACACAAAAATTTCCTATAGATTTTTTTTCATTAAAAAAAATTACAGAAATGCTTTAGTAATAATCCTAAAGAGGTTGTTAGAAGAAGATGTAAATTTCATTATAATTTGTTTTCATTTTATTTATTCTTATATATATATAAAATGATATTAAGACATATGCAAAAAAGTATTAATTAAAATAAAACTTTATTATGTTAATTTTATATCCTATATTCAATACTAATTCCATCAAATGGGAAATGAAACCATAAATCTTCTGTATGGATGACTACCGCCTCACGAGCAGACGTAATTTTTTTCCCTTCACCTGCTATCAAGGATAGATATAATAATAGATTTATTATATATATATATATATTATACAATAAATTTTTATTATTTTTTAATTATAATATAACATCCAGTTTTTTACTTTACAATCTGTTGGAAAATGTTAACGTCACTTGTACGTATATATGGATAACAACATCCATGAAACGATGTGATTGGTTTTTAATTTTAATTTTGAGGATGGTAATAAGGAATTATATTATAAATATATGTGATATATGTGATATATATGATATAATTTTGATTATGTAAAGTTGATTTATTATTTTCAATTATTTCATTCCAATCATCAGAAAAATGAAAATAATGTTCATGTGTACTTATGACCTATTGTCTCCATAAATTGTGTAATTTATTTTTATTACTATGAACTTTATGGAAGAATAAAAATATGTATAATATAATTACATATTATATCAATATCATGGATACAATTATTAATATTACGGAACCATGATGTATGTATAATGAATAAATATTCGAAACCAAAACATATATGAAGAACAAAGGAATTATCACCTGAAATAGTGATTTCAATAAATATATATTAATTAACATGTGAAAAATTTTATAAGTAAATAATACATTGTATCATATATATTATTATGAATTAGATAATTCTGGATAATAAATCTATATTTATTATACAGGAGGCTTAAACACATACATAGGAAGTCATAACTGAGGCAAGGGTTTTATGTTACAATCTTTTTGTTTATCAATATTTCTTGTGATTATTCTATTAAAGATGATATTTCATTATTAGAATCCCAAAAATATCACTAATTTTATTATCTATTGTTTATTTTTCAGGGATAAATTCTTTCCTTACATTTTCCATTTTTTAATAACTCAAGACACCAAAATAATACATTTAAGTAAAATGGACCTTATTTCTCTTAATGGATGAAATTATTTTCACTTACACATCCAATCATTATAAATACATTTTAAATAATCTATTTAATATTATTTAAAGTATTTTTAAATTCTTTTTAACTAAGATTTAGTTTTTATTAAATGGTTTAAAATGAATCTTATTTTTTTTGAATGAGTTACTTTTTGATTTTTACTGAAAATGTAAAAGGAACCATTGTTTTAAATTTTACAACATGAATATAATTTCACACCATAATAAATGCCCAATGATTTAATGATTAATATACAATATTTGGATATTATTTTCAAATATTATTTTTACTTTATATTTTATAAATTTTTAAACGATTGATTTAAAACTAAAAATGGTATTTTCCCTATGAAATTTTCCATCTATCAATATTAAATTATTTTCTATATGATATGGTATCCAATGATGATTCTTTATTTTTACTAGAGATGTGATCAAATGAAATCATACTTATTATTTTTATAGTTTGTTAATTATTATTATTTTACTTTTATGAAACCTTTATTCTTTTCACAGGTTATGTTTTGATGATATGATCTATATATTATGAATTTGTGGAAAAAATATTTATAATTTTTATTATGTGATGGGTGGGACCAAAATTAAAGAATCTCTCAATGAATTGGGTGAAGATATGTATCTCGTGAAATAAATTGGATTGGAATGGATAGTAAACCAATTTCTGTAAGGGACTCTATCCACAATGAAAGTCTTGGCAGTAAACCTTCGCTACTAAGAGGGTTTTTAGAATGAACTTAATCGACTATGATGGTCCTAGAAATAAGCCTTCGCTCATAAAAATGATTTCTATAATAATTTGTATGGAAAAATCTTATTTTTACACCAATTTTATGCCCTCATAGATCATATTCATTGATCCCTTTATGATTCATGTCTTAGGAATTTCCGATATTTATTGCATGATTCAAAATTATGATATATGATATGTAGCTAATCTTTTTAAAATTTTGTTACCATTTTATCAAACCCTTATTCTCATGTAATGTTTATGTGATCATTGATATATAATATTTTTACCCTTATTAGTAATATAATCTCACCCATTATCATGTTTCTATACTTTGTATCAATCATTTGATCAAGATATTATTGAATATAAATAAATAATATTCACACTTGATATGAATATCCAAAGGATATTCATCCCCAGTTACACTTCTACAAAATTAGAGGATAACTCGAGATGTGAAGAGTAAACACTCTCTCTTGATATTTTATGTCGGATTTATATAAATATAGTCAGCACCCTTCAAAAATAACATAAAACCACATTAAATAATGTAAGATAATAATTTTTTGAAGTTTCATTCCATAGACATTGACTGGGGATGAGTTCTACATCAAGGACGCAACAATAACTTTGTTATTAACTATCACAGATAGATCCACCTCCATGTTTTGAGGTGATTTATGAATAGTTATATTAAAATTGAAAGAAATGAAATAATCTATAGAACTATAATCATACTTGAAATTTTTATCTTAGGAAAAAACAATGAGAACAAATTTAACTTTTTTTTTCCAGTTCAAGTCATGTACATCATCCAAAATAGACTTAGGGATGGGAATACCGAAGTTAATATATATATAAGGTAAAAATATGACAATTGAAATAATAACATTTAAGTGAAAATCATATCCTAAAATAAGAGTCTGTATGTTTCAATAAAATTTATCCATAGTAATTTTTCTTAATAATTTTTATAACATGACAAACTAATCAAGTACTTCAGAGTGCTTCATAATGATTTTTTTAATTTTCTCTAGAGTAACCCTAGTATGGTCAAACAATGTGTGCCATAATGCTTCATTATTATTAAATAAGTGATGATGGAGTTAATACTCAAAACATCCCTTTTAGTGTTATTACCCTTGCGTACAACTATTCTAGAGAAACATCCACTTATAGTGTCCTGATAGTGATTTAGTTTCATATAAACCACATTCTCTATATTTCACAATGATTTTGGGATATTTTCAAATACATAGAATTATCCCCATGGTCCTCACAAAATTATTATAGTCCTAATTGAGAAAAATACCTAGGCCTTTCTTTGATACCAACTATTGAAACCCATGCTTCACATAATTGGATATTACAACATTTTAAGTAAATATTAATCACATTAGAAAAATATATGCCTGATGACCATAATAGTTTAGTGTCTTTGGAAACATGTAATAATAATCATCTATCTTAGTTAATGATCTAAAAAATATACCTTAAAGATCATACCATTAAGAAATACTACTTACGACCTTTCTTTATAACCCAGGGAAATGAAACATTAGAAAGGGTTGAGATCATATTCTATGTAAGGGTGAAAAATACAGATATATAAGATTAACATTAGAATAAGGGTATAAGAACACTATCATATCATTATAAATCATACCCTTCATATCAAATATTACAAACAATAATAATGGAATAAAGATTGTTAGATAATAAGACATGAATCATAAGGAAATCAAAGAACATAGATATAGATTTGTGGAATATAGATCATCTTATAACATTGTGAACATGTGAAATAGTAATTCATTCAATCATTAAGTAAAGAGAAATGAAATCAGGCCCTCATATAAACTTATGGTCATGCAACCAGGTCTATGTATCACATTGTGGACATTTATTCAGGTTCACACATAACATTTTGACTATGTAATTATGTTCAAGCATAAAAATGTTCACATGTAACTATGTCCATGAATAACTTTTTGAATATGTAATTAGGTTCACCCATAAACATATTGACATGAAACAAGGTCCATGAATAATATTGTGAACATGTAATCAGGTTCATGAATAACATTGTGAACATGCAGTCAGGTTGAAACATCAGCCTATGGATATAAAACCATGCCATTCAAAATACTTTGAACATGTAATCAGGTTCACTCATAACATTGTCAACAAGTGATCATGTTTATGTATAAACATATGGACATGCAACCAGGTCCATGCAAAACATTGGGAACATGTAATTAGGATCATGCATACAATTGTGAAAATATAATAAGGTTAACTCAAAACATATTAAAATTGTAATAATTTTCATGAAAAACATATATATCAATGATTCATCTATAATTACCCAATGAATTTGAGGGAGAGATAGGTCCCACCAGTAAGATAAAAAAATCATACAATTGTGTTCCAAAATATCATAAACATTCATTATGTCATAACACAAGAAATTAATTGTGTTTTATAAAAACATCAACCTATCATAAAATATGGAAAAGTGGCAGATTTAAAAATAATTTAATAATATAACAACCCATCCTAGGAAGTGAATTTCACAAGAGTTTTATAAATATATAAACCATGGATGATGAATGGGTTTCATAAGAAACTTTCCATCATTATCATAATCCCATAAAAGAAATAAAAAGAATAGAGTCCTTGTATCATATCCCCAATAAATCATAAACTATATCCATCTATTATATCTTATATGGAATAGTATTTTGAAAGATCACTTAAATAATTTCTTAAAGTAAATAAACTTTATTTGAAAATAAATTTTTAGAACATAAAACATTTCAAAATCCTTTACTTTTAAAACCAATTTGAAAACAAATAATTTTATTTAAAAAATCAACTAAAAAATTTATTGGGTAAAATATCTGTTCAATTTTGAAAACAAATTTTTTAAAAATAATACATTTTGAAAACCTTTTTATATGAAAAAATCTTTTAAAACATAGAAATAATTTTCATAGAAAGTAAACTTATAAATATATCTAATGAATGATTTAAAATTCATTAAAAATGATTTTTAAACATAATATATTTTTAAACAATTTTTCATTCAAAATAACATTTAAATATTATTAAATAATCCTTGTAGATATAATGGTAACGACCACATATAAATATGTACTTGCGGCAAATTTGTTATAAAAAGTACCAAGTTTAAGAAAGTTCATTGATCTACAAAATGATAAGAGGATTTCTTTATAAAGACCATTTTTTTGAAAGGTAAAAATTTATTTTATATATCATAAGATAATTGTATAATATTTTAAAAACATTTATTTAGAAAATATGGTTTTGAAAGAATTTATATTTTCCACTGAATATAGTGATAAATTTTGTTTTTCATAAAAAAACATCCTCATTATCTTAAGTAAAAAATAGTGAAAAACTGGTACCATTACATAAAGATATCATTAATAAAAAAATTAGATCAAACTCATGATATTTATTTATAAATGGATCCTATGATTTCATCAATGTATGGAAAACCATAAGTAATACTGATAGATGATGAGACTATAGAAATTAATTATTACCACTTTGGTAACATTGAATCATAATATCCATGAAATAAAAAAAAATTAACATGAAGATTAAATTAACATTAAAATAATTAGATTCATGGTATATTATGTTAAATTGAAGTATATATTCATGATAAAATAATATCAATGTATAACATTATGTGTAACTCAAAGAAGGAAAATTACTACAAAATTACCTTACTTATCTCATAAATTTTAAACCATATACCCATTGAAATAGATAAAATATAATGGATAGGTAAATAATAATAAAATTAAGGATAAGAATAATAAAATACATTTTTTGGTAGTATATACACAACAGAACAAAAAATAGTTATGAATAGGACATAAGTATTATGGAAATAATAGTTAGACAATAAATCCCCTAATTACTTGAGTAACTTTTAATCCATGGTCCCCTTTAAATAAATAAATAAATAGAAATATATCATGTTAATAAATAAATTAAATTCATGATATAGCATGTCATATGAATGTATATACACAACATAATAGAAATATGTGGTGAATATAGCATATGTCTCAGTAAAATAAATGGGTGATGAGATAACCCTTACTATACTGTTGAATTTATTCATAAACATTCAAAACTCTTATATAATATATATATGTCTACTGAAAATATACTAAATAACAATATTATTCTATATAGTACCATATAAAATTTATTATGACTTTAAATTACCCATTTATTAATAATTTATTGTTAAAGTTACATTTCAAGTAATAACTGATTTGTTTTTTTTAGATATGGGTTGACTTATTATTTCTAATCTTATTATATTGATCATTATTTGGTTATTTAAAAAATATAAAACATTATTTAAATATCACATATATAAATAATATAACTATTTTTAATAAATTTTAAATAAATAAATATTAATTGGAATACACCGTTTAGGGGGATGGTAAGTTGTATGTACACATATATGGTGTTTCTGTTTTCTTATCATATTGAAAAGAAGAAAGTAAAAAAATATAATTTTATATATATTATCATTCTATAAGACTTATATTTCATATATTTTTTCTAAAATTGTCGTTCATACATTCCATGTAATGGTTGAACATATCAAATCTCTTTAAGGATGAGGTAGTCCAGAAGTTCACAAACGATGTTATCGTACGGAAACAAATGGAAAGAGTGAATGTATGTGTAATATTATAATTAAAAAATAATAAATAGATAATATAATATATATATATATATCATATAAAAATATAAATCCCATCCTTTAAAGTTGATAATGAAAGAAAAAATGATGTCAGTTCGCGATGCGAAAACTATAGTACACCAGAAAGATGATTGTGTATCCCATGTGTTAGATGTTTGGGTGAGCGTGGGTCGTAAAAATAACATGAAAAAAAATAAATATATGTAATAAATATTTTTATTATATAATACTGGAAAATTAAGAATATATTAAGGTTGATAAAGAAACAAAACAAATGTTCTTATTGGATGATGTTACCTCTTATTTATGTAATTCCATTCAGTTTCCCCAATTGAAAGACATGGTCTTATTTCTACACAACGTAAGAATTATATGATTTCTCGATAGATTTTTTGATCTTATTTGGTCATTTATTTTATTATCCAAAGTTAATTATAGGTTTTATGATGTGAGGGGGGGGGGGGTCAGTGCCCTTTTATAATTGATGAGTGGAATTCATGTAAATATAGGAAGGTGAACACTATGGAGAAGTATCCTTCACATAATTTCCCTATAATAGTGGTTTATTTTGGATAAAAAATTTTATATGTTCATATTGGATTAGAAAAAAAATTTGGAAAAGTTTTTAGGTTATTATTCCATTAAGATAACATTAAAACACTAAGTAAACTCGTTTTTACATTAATCTCTATAATTAATTTTATTAACACTCACAAATATTTGAGGACAAAAAATTAATTTGCCTTAAAAGAAACTATAAATAAGAATAGTTATTATTATTTAATCCTTTTTTTAAAATTATAAACATTCAAGTGTCCGAAATTAATTTAAAATACATCCCTTGTATGGGATGAGATAATAGTTTTCTAAAGTGAAAATGTTCATTAGATTAAAATGTTTTTATATCAAATTTCAATATGAAATTTATTCTATTGACATAAATTTTATGAAAATATTTATACTTGATCTAAATATTTTTTAAAAACAGATTAAAATATATTTTAACAATATAAATAATTTATATAGAAATTCAATTTCGAAATAAAATTATTTGTTTTTTTACTATTCATCAAAAAATGAATCTTCTTAGAAAAATAAAGAAAATTAACATGAAGTAAGTATTTATATTCAATTTTTAAAAATTTATTTTATTTTTTAAAATATAATTTTTGAATTTTTCAAAAAATTATATTTAAATTAGATTCACTATTCAAAGGCCGATAAATTACCTTTTGAAAGAAATATATATCTTTATATGTAACATTAGATTTATTCTCATATCATGTCTAGGAAAAAAATTATTTTGATATTAAATAGTTTACAAAATTTATATATTTTATGAAAATAATTTGTAAAAAAAATTAATTAATTTATTGTGGTAAAACATGTTGATAAATATAGTTTTCCTGGAAAAGATTTCTTATTGTTTCAAAAGGGTTCTATTTTTTATTTCTAAATAATTAGTTAGAAAATAATTCTTCTTATCAAAAACCTAACCCATTATTTAATAATTTAATTATTATTATTCATAAATTTAATTATAATGGATATGTTATATAATAATAACATTTTAACAATAATATTAGCAGTACATTGTTGTTTGGTAAAATTGTGTCTTACATGAAATGTAATCTATTGAAGTAACTCCACATTGTGTGAAACACAATCCATACATATATATTTCTATTCCAAAACATAATATACATGTTTCAAGTAGTGCAATATTATCATGGTGTTGTATGAAACACAAACCAAACATGGTGCATTTGTATAAAACATGACATATTCAGTGTTGCGTGAAACGTAGAATATCATAATGATTAAATTAATAAGAAAAAATATTCAACAAAATATCTAGGTATTACACTTAATATAGTTAATTGGTCCCCTTACATATCATATGACATTATTTTTTAACATAAATATCAAATAAATATAAACCAATACTATAAAAGCCAATAGACTTTTGAGGAACGAGTACATAAAACATCAACATGAAGCAAACATAAAATTTATTTATTTTAATCTCTATAATTACATTCTAAATCACTATTATTTCTAAAAACTATAGAGTAAAACCTATAATGTATAAAGAAAAAATGAATGATATAATAATCCTAATAAAAGAATAAAACAATCTAATGAATCATATCATATGAGTTAAATGGAATAACATGATATCATATATGGTAAAACCCATGAATAATAAGTTTGGTTAATAAAATAATTACGAGTATATCATAAGATCAAAGAAACCTAAAAATTTAGTAGTAACATATAACATGACCCAATCATGTAATTTTTATCTTCTATGAAATTATTATTTCATGGACATACTCCCATAAAACATTTTGATTACACCATAATCTCATACATAACATCTCATGAGAGAAAATTCATTATCGAATGACTTAATGTTCTATCAATTCACACGAATGCCAAAATGTACATGATTATTTATTCTATCAATGGAAATCAATCATAATTCCTAAACACCATAATTACCCATGGTATGAATTGGGTTTTATAATAGTGTCTCATATCATAATCCATGGATATTTCATAAATATAACAGTGAAGAAGAAATAAAATATTTAAATGTTCTTTTTTGAGTGAATAATAAATAGTAAAAATATATTTTTTTTATTTGGAAAAAATATAATGAGAAATTTTAGAAAAATATGTATACAAATTAACTTTCAAAATGGTGTTTAAGAAATTAGTTAAAGGAGATTAGATAAAGAGTGAGTATGTAATTTTATTAGATAATTTGAGGTAAATAGGAGTGGTTAAACATAAAATATTACTTTTCTTAATGAAATCATGAATGTTTGTAAATCCATTAAAATATTTTTACATAAAAAAGTAATGGATTGAAAATTTCCATTAAGAAAAGTTTGATTTTACATAAAAGAAAATAGAAATGAACTTATTTCATGTAATGCCCTGTCCATGGAAGGGATAATAAGATACTTATATTTTCAATAAAAAATATATATTTTAGAATAAATCCATGAAATTAGTGATTTATGTAAAGTTAGTTAGAGAGGGAAATGTGATATCCCAAAAAAAAGGATAGTTTGGAGAGATCTCTTATCTAATCATCCTGAATCATCTACACTTTCACTTAACATCCTAAATATTAAAATTAAATTTATTAATTAGACTTTTGATAAGTTTTTATATCTATATGTTATTTATTATAACATAATTATGTTCATTTATAATTGTTTCAATGAGATATAACATTTTATATTGATATTATGTGGTCATATGGTCGAATAACTTGTGTATAATTATGGATGTTCTTTTAGAGTTTGAAAAAGGCTCTATATTTGGAATGAAATTATATTCATGTACATATATAAATTTAATGATCCAAAATATCATTTTTTTCATCTAACATAGGTTTGATTCATTTAAAAAAATGTTAATGTTATTCAATTAGTTTATTTACTCGGTTTTATTAAAAATGACCAACTAGTTTCTTTTTATTTAATATTTTTTCAATATATTCATACCAAGACATAAACTAAGATGTAATATACTTATTTTAAAATTCCTTTACCATAATGATATTCATATTATCATTCTTGAATCAGGTAATGGAAAATGGAAACCTGTTATCCATGGAGGCAATGAACCAACACAATATGGACAACAGTTTCATTTTTGAATAAAAGGCGAAAATAAGTGGATGGATGGTATGTATTACATTATAAATATAAAACAATAAAATATTACCCCAGAGTAATAATTCCATTTTCTTATGGTGTTGAGGAGAAGGTAGAAGAAGAATATAATTTGAAACTCATAGTTTGGGAATATTACATCTTGATTGTTTTCTCCTCAAGAAACTCTATAAAGAACATGCAATGGTATTTTTGTGATATTATATAGAATAAAAAATATTGGGGTATTTTGAATTTAATTGGATATAATTTTGTAACCGTAAAAGCATAGAAGGTATGATTTCAAGGGATTTTGTGTGGTGGTAGTTTTAAGGTGGAGAGGAATGTTTTTGAATATTATAAATATTGGATAATTATTTTGTCTCAAAACATCCAATAGTGATGATTCTAGTGACAATATATACTAAATGGTTTATTTGAGTTTGATCTAATGGGTTATTATCTCATGAACCGGTTTGGGATTTCATCGAACCGGATATTTGACCTAGCCCATGGTGTAACATCCCAGGTAAATAAAGAATAATATATTTTCAATTATTATTATTATTATTTAATTAAATATTAATTTTACATTAATGGGGTTTCTATGCTCGATGGCATACCCGATACGCAATAGTGGTTTTCATTGAAATCATTCGTTGCACACTAATATTATAATAATTTTATTTTAAATCATAGTTAATGCCTGGAAGTTGTATTGGTGGGAATGAAAATTAAAAACTACAATAATATTATACATGGTTTTTAAATGTTTTTACATTTATCCAATAAAATTTAGAGGCTTAAAATGTGAATTAATCTAATTTTAAGCATAACTACTCTAATATTATTTAAAAGGTCGATTTACCGCATTTTGATGGAGAACCCTATTTAAATATATTTTTGGTCACTATTATATGTTATAATTGACAAAATAAAATTCTTCTATATAATCAGGAAATCTAAATTTACTTTGGGTACATTTTTTGTTTTTTCTGATAAGATTCATTTTTATGAACACTGAAAAATACTATATTTTAATTCAAAAGGTTCATTTAATATTATTTATTTATATTATTAGAGTATCTTTTAAATTGGTTTTAATGTTTAATAATATTACTTTTTTACCATTTAATCAAATGTTGGTCATTGTAATTAATTTCCCATTTAAATTGGAAAAAAACAAGTATCAATCTTTAGATAGTCATGGCTTCTAAAAAACATGCATTTTGTTTTGATAACGGGAAATAATTTTAAATTAATTAATGAAACTTCTACTTTTTGAATTATTTGTAAAATAGACATCATTTTTAATTAGTAATATAAAATATATCTTAGGCTTAATTTTTTGTAGTTTTCTGAAAAACAGCAATTTTTGTTGAATAGTGAAACCACTAAGTAGTAGTTAAAAACTGACATTTTCATTTATATGAAATTTGACCACTTCTTTGGATTGAATTTCAAAAATCTAAAATACATTGTTGTTATTATTAATTAAAATGTGGTTCAAAAAGATGAAAATAATTTTTGGTGAATAGTAACTTTTGACTTTTATTTACCGCGGTTAAAGGTAAATAGGGTAATTCAAAGTAAAAAAGAATATCATAATAATAGAAAATAACCATAAAACTTCTTCTAAACTTCTTATATGAGTCATGGAAGATCATTGGCATCCTTGGGTCGATTTGGGAACCCCATGGAGCCACATGGGAGTGATAATGACACTTTAGATTAATTAATTTAATGTAAAGGCAAAAATGACAAAAACAAATATCTTTTAGTAAATAAATTTTTACGTTGAGTTATATCAGTTATTTTTTAGACTATAAATATTATTTTTTAAGTTAAAATGATTTCCTAAATTATGGTATTTATTTTATATTTTTTACACATCAAATAAATTAAATTATTTTTTGACACAATAATGATGCTTGATTTACCTCATTAATAAATAATTTAAATAAATAAGATTATAAATATTAGAAACAAATATCCAAAACATGTCCAATTATTATTGTATGATTTTATTTTTAACATGAGTTATATTATCTTCAAATTTAATGAGTTTTTGATCTTTAGAAACAGAAGATAAGTTTATAATAAAATAATATTTTCAATCTTTTTTAAAGATCCCCGCCTCCCCCTTAAAAACGTCTCCACTTATAACCCATTACTCACCTATATCAAGCCTCTTGGATCATCAAACCCCTGAAAAAATAATCTCTCAAGATCCCTCTCCTCCTCCTAGAAGCATTATCTTAGGAAGAAGACACTTTAAGAAGTCTTTTTGGTTCAATCCAATGAGAGTTACCCCAAGTAAAGGTAACGATTTTCTTAAATTTTTTTCATTTATTTTACTTCTATAACCCATAAACTATTTTTTTCAATTATTTTATAAAAACAACATTATCCTCAATATTCTAGGATTATTTTATTATAATTATTCTAACTACACTTACACACACCTTCATCGAATGGGTGAATAGCATACTGTTTCTATGAATGGAACACTAACGCCTCACGAAACGATGATTGTTCAATTATATCCTACCACCTCTCATGGTTGCTGTTTAGATGAATATATATATATATATATATGATATATATTATGTTTCTATTTTATTTATGCTTCTTTATTTTTTTTTTATCATACCTTTATGGTTTCCATTTTGGGTAAACGTGATAATTACATTTGAGGTAATGCGGACTACCGCCCACTCAAAGTGATATGACTCATTAATTCCATATGTGGGATGTATATTGGATGGAATTAATAATATTATATTTTATATTTTACTTGAATTATAATATACCTATATATAATTGTGTTTTAATTCCATTAAAATAAGAAATAGAAATGAAATTAGCATTCATGCGTATGTACGACTTTCTGTCTCCATGAACGTTGAATTTCATTTCTTATCTCAAAATTTTATGTAATATTATAAATACATGTATATAATGGAAATATATGATATATCTGATATCTAAATCATGAATATCATTATTTATATAATGAACATTTGACCATGTGAACAACTTGTAATTATAAGAAGTCCATTTTTGACTTAAGTACCAAATATTGACAAAACAAATGTTATTAACTAAAATGATTACATAATGTTTATAACTTGGTAATAAGTAATATAAAAATTATAACAAACATTCAAAATTATCTTAAGAAAGTATAAATTATCCTTATTTTATTATTCATGGGATTAAATAATGAATGGGTCAAACCGGACTCGAGGTAAGGGACTTCATCTCAATATCCATTCATTGAGGCATATTTTGTTTTAATACAAGATTTTCTTTTATAAGCTGTATAAAAACCATTGAATTTTACTTTTATTCAAAAGTAATATTTTCTCTATGAAGTGTTTTACAAAACTACAAAAAAATAATGTTTCTTTTTAGCTTTTGTGGTGATAATGACCTTTCCGCCGCTGTGAGTATTATTTGATCTTTTGTCTTCTTTAATAAGCCGTAATGTTTTTTAAATCAAAATAAATACCATACACTCTTTTTATGTATTTTGGTATTGAAATTTTTTTTGATAATGGATTTTTAATTTCAATATATTTAAAAGATATATTATGATTGAAATGTGGAAATTTTATATTTTCATTCTATTTGTTTTATGTGTAATGAATATGTTATGGTTCTTGGGAATTGTTTACGTATATGGTCGGTTCCATGACAAACATATGGCGAGTGAGCTCGAGATATCTCTCCAATGCATTGGGTAATGTGACGGAGGTAAACTTGAATGTTTCACTTAAGATATTTAGGTAATATACTATGATGGGTATTCTAATGTAACTCCTTATGTAGCTATGATAGCTACAATGTAAGTATGTTTTGTATTCCCCAAGTTACTTTTATGATTTAAGATTTCAATGTGTTATTCATAAATCATATGATTTCATGAGGTAAGTAAAATAGTTTATGTTTTGTATGTATTTATGAACTATTGTTTTTTTCATTGTTTTATAACTATTACTGATATTTTTATTCTCATCCCAATTTTTGAAATGATTTTCACAGGTCATAAAGGTGAATAGGGTCAAGGATGGGATCAAGGAAAAGTCATGTTGTCTAAAATATGGAACTAGACATGACCCTTTTTGTCAAGAGTTTTCATTTGGTGAAAAAAATGGAAACATAGTAGAATTTTCCTCTTTGTAATTTTTGAAATGTAATGTAATAGTTATGGCCTAATTCTGTAAAACTATGAACCTAAAATGATCATCAATATGAATTATTCATTTAATTCATGATTATGTAATGTTTATGGCTGGGTCCTTATATATGGCATGGCTGGAAGGGAATTCCTGATCCCTATGGGCTGGTAAATAGTTATTGGGAATCAAGTGACATCTATGGAAGTTGTTTTTCCATTAATAACAAACCACATGACTATAATAACAATTACATCACATCATATTCAATAACCATGCCGTGATAAACCAAAAATAATAATATAATCATGAGTTAAGTCTTTAATATTTACAACCAAAAACAAAAATAACCAAAAGGGGACATGGAAAACATTTAAAACAATCCTCTAATGTAAAATTTGAGAGGACACCCTCATTCCACCAGCACCAAAAACATTATAAAGTGAGGGAAATAAAACTTAATAACACCATTGCCTACACAGGAAGTCCTTTCCCTACATAAATCAAGTACAACAAGGTCTACATTCACCTGAGGGTGTATGTAGGGTGTGATCTCACTTACGCAATAAGTTACTACCATATTATTCCATGAATAACTATAATAATATAATAAAAAATTATATTTATTAAAATAAATAAAATATTTTCATTTAAAACATTCTTTTTTACATAAAAAATGTGTAATGGACACAAGGAAATGTAGTAGAAGCATCATTAGAGATCATTAGGTAACTAGGGTTAGTAAAGACCTAGGATCCTCCTCATATAATTTATAAAACCATGATTTTAAGGTAAATATCTTGATAAAAACAACCAATCAAGATCATAAGTGTTTATTTAATATTTTATCGTGAACCAAGAAGGTATGATGGGTCGTGGCTAGGGTATTTGTTATAGTTTTCCAACCTATATGCCCAAGATTTACAAGTTATTTCCCTTATCTTAAGTTATGTATCCTTTACATTTCACAATCCAAGCCATCAAATATCAATCATTCCAAAATCAATGGGGTTTATCCTCTTTCAAACTAATAACATGATAATATTTGAAAATCAATCATTTGTACGCACACCAAATCAATTTCAAAAATTATTAAATAATTAATAAAAAATATCTAAACATTAAAACAATATAAAATCATAATAACGCTTAATGATTTATTGGAATCTTAAAAAATGTGGGTCATAAACAACAATCGCACTAAAGAGGAACACTGGGGAAGAAAAAGAACACTCTAACCAACAAGATTTTAACCAAAAAATGATAGATTAATACCAACACAAGTTGATACCCTTTTTAGATACTGGGGAGAACAATAAATAAGGAATAAGATACCACGAATATGGAATAAGAGAAGATAGTATATTCTTAATTAATTATTTCATTATGATCATAAAAGAAAACACATGTGACTTGAATCCTAGTAGAGAGGAAGAGGAGAGGGAGGAACTCATATGATAATGGGGCTCAATTGGGGAGAATGATGGGTGATTAATGGATAAAATAATAAGGGTGTTTTATGAATGTCAAAATTCTTAAATATCTAATAGGTCGCATGGTTTGGCCATGTGACCTTATAGACCACGCGTTAATCGTGTGACTTGTCTGTTTGACAATAAAAGAGGCCACATAGTTTCCATAGAGGTCATGTATACCTGTGAACCTAGTTGTTCCTCCTGGACAATGCCTATGTCATGGTCACAATGTTATTCCTAGGAGACCCACATTCCCATGAGCTTGGTCACAAGGTCTAGATTTTTCCATTGTCCAAGGTTCATCAACAATTGCATTGGGATAGTGCACATTTTCTATTAATTGTGTTCCATCCATGAAACTCCTTTACTCCGAACCAAAATCCCACATAGTTTTCTCTAAAACTATAATGAAATCCATGAAATACTAATAAGACTAAAAATAAACGAGAAACTTCCTTAAAATAACAAAACACATGAAAAAATTCTCTACACTATGAAATCTTTTCAACCCCAAAAAGTCAACATCAAGTATAATAAGAGAATAAATGATAGAAATCCTCCTGCACCCAATAATTTAACTCTGTTTTACAATTCTCATCATTTCCTTGTTTTCAAAGTACTCAATAATGTGGTATGAATTTTCACCAAAGAACAATAATTCTTAAATCCACCGTCCTCATAAAAAACTGATTTGTGCTCAATCTCTTCCAATTTCTACATGAGGGATGGATCTAGGTTATAATTATTTAATTGTGAGAAATAGAACATAACAAGAATCTACATCAACTAGGTAAGTAAATATAACCTGTATTTCAACTTACTGGTTAAATTTTTAATAACAAAAATTGTGACAAATATAATCATATGATTCTCCAACACACATAGATGATGGTGACCCAGGTGAGGAGACACCTTTAGAAACTCATAGTCACCCACTGAGAATTGTAAGGCTTGGAATCAGTGATCGGAATAATAATAATTATCTCTTTTAAATATCAACAACAACTTGCTGATCAATTGATCATTATCAAATGTGACATTCACGAGGTTTAATCCCAATAAAGAAGTCTTACCCACTTATTTCCACCACAGAGGTGACTGACATGTATGACCATAAAAACATAAAGGGATCGATTTTTATTAAGGATTTTAATCAATTATTATAGGTTAATTCCACCAATCTCGTGTGGTTATTCCACAAGCCTCTAAAATCCAACTAACATTTGTAGAACAATTCCCCTATAATTTTATTTTCCTTCTCCTTTTAACCATCCATTTAAGGATGATATGTTTTACTAAGTGTAATCTATGACCCCCTTACTTTATTAAGTCCTTTACATAACCAAAATGTAATGTAAGGATAACTATATGAAAACATAGCTAATGACACCCCCTGAATCCACACAATTTTCCAAACATACAATCATCCCAAGTCATATACCTTATTTTAATCCTTTATTAGAATGATATTGGAAGACATCTTAAAATATTCAATAACCAACCAAATGTCGTTATTCCCCTATGGTGTATGAGTTAATATAATGACAAACTCCCAGGAGAACTCCTCCCACATATTGGTAGTAATGGGGAGTGGTTGGAGAAAAATTAAGCACCTCTAGAGTTCAACATCAACATACTAACAAGTATAGCAATAGGATATGAAGACAGCTACATAAAATCTAATACTTGGACACTAGAACAGAAGACACACATCGTATAACATCGTGGTCATTCTAGTATATACTAACCATTGATAATATTGTCTATCATGCATCACCACCTTCTACAAAGATAATGGTACCATGAAACAAATCTATAAATGAATGATTCTCTCATGAGATAATGACCATTCACTTGAAACCTCAAAACTATTTATAGACTTCATAGAACATTAGAAGAGTTCATCATTAGGATTATCTTCATATATTATCTCCATAAGAGTAGACTTTAACTGAATGTTACTGAAGAACATTCCCCTATTATAATTTTTTGATTCTATATGGATTGGTTCAAAAAACCCAATTAAAGTACACTAGTCAATGGAATCCCTCACAGAATTCCCCATCATCATCCTGCTTAGGGAATCTTATACCACATTTCCATTCCATGGGCTGCAGAAAATATCAATTTCAAAATTCATAAGGTACTCATCCCATCAGTACTACCTCAAATTAATATGTTTCAACTATAAAATATCGGTAAGGATTTTATGGTCTGATTAAACCATTAGTTTCAATCCAAGGAGATAATGGAACCAAGTTTCAAAATCATACATTATAACTGCTAGTTCTAGGTCATTTGTTGGATAAATTCATTAATGTGGATAAGGATGGAAATATTTGTACACCACCACATGGTTATCCTAAATAGACCCACAAACAAGACCCATACTTGATGCCTTGCATTAGACCATGTACCCATTTCTAGATTGGGGTAGGATCAAAATGGGGCTGGTGGTCAATCACCTATTATGATCATGAAAATATGTTTGGACATCTTGGATCCATTCAAACATCATCCATTTTAAGGTAAGTGTGGTCGTAGGATAATAAATCTGATAGAAATCCCAAAAACTGATAATGCCATTCAAGTACCATAAATCTATAAAGTTTTATAATATTCATGAATTTATCCCTTGACATCACCACATTTAATTTCTTAGGATCCACTAGAACTCCATGTTTTGAGATAATAAGGCCTAGAAAATGACCTTTGGGTTCCAGAAGGTTCACTTTTAGAACATAGTATAGTGGCATTGATCTTGATGTGTGTTCAGTATAATCCTTAGGCGTTTCATATGCTCTTTCTCTATCCCAAAGTAGACAAGGATTTCATTTGTAAACTCTATGATAAATGGGTCAAGGTACCCATGGAAATAATTGTTCATAAGTTCTATATAAAACTAAGGATCATTTTTTAAACCAAATGTAATGACCAAATACTTAAAGTGGTTATACCTTCATTGAATGGTGTTTTTTAGGAATGTCTATTTCTTTGACCCTGACTTGATGATACCTGGATTGTCGGTCAATCTTAGAAAACCAACTTCACCCATTGGTCTGATCAAAGAGATCATATTTGTGGTAGAAAGGGTATTTACTCATAATGGTAACCAACTTCAACTTCCAATAATTGATTCATAACTAGAGGGATCAATTGTAATTTTTATGAAATAACACAGTAGTGGATCAAGGATAGACACTCATGAAAATGAATCATTTGGATTCTTAGTCATCCAACTTTATCATTAATTCCCTCTACTCGGTAGGGTCCATATGATATGTGATAAGAGATATTAGTTGTTTTCCCAAACCTAGTAAACTCCACATTTCATTCTAGTGGTAACCCTGTGAGATCATCTAGATATTCCTATAGAAAATCAACTACTATCGGAGGAAACCCTTACTCAGAATCATTGGCGTCAAACTCTAACATGAGAAAAGTGACCTATAAATAAATTTTTTAGTTTTATAAGTGCAGGTCTATATCACCCTATTTAGGTATCTCATTCACATTGAAATACATGATTACACCCATTGAGTTCCAAAAATGTCACTCGCCAAAGATGGAAATTGATGTATACCTTGAAACACACCATCCAATCCATGGTTAGAATCATGCCAAAGAGGTACATTTCCTAAGATAAGAAGTCCCATTATAATTTTAACCATGATATATTAAGGGATCATAATAGAAATATGAATCTTTGTTCCCTCTTCATGATGAGTGGCATGAAAAAATATGTTGCATAAGGCATAAGATTAGTTAGAAATTTTAGGAGTGCACAATATTTGTAGAAATAAAATAATTCAAATCATATATGTTAAATTAGGTGAGAGATGTGGATAATGTAATAAAAATATATATTAAATAGTAATTAATCATGCATCTAATTTTTCTGGTGCTTGGTTTATACAAAAAAGGTGCTTTATCTCATTCATTTCCATGAGTTGATTACTGACTAGAGGCTCTTCCTTGAGCAGACTCTAAACATAATAAGATCAGGAATTATCACCTCAGACAACCATCTAAGAACCCATAGCCCTTGATATACTGAACATAGTTGAAAATTCTCTTTTTAATAAGGATCCTCCACCACTCTGTGTGGTTGGGACAATCATATAATACATTTTCATGTGACCTAAGTACCCACACTAAGGAATAGTTTAGATGAAGTTGGATATGAGGATCTCATTTTCTCATATCTCCCACACTAGTGGGACATAACAGATACACCACCATATGTTTCTCACATGGGAGACTAGGATGGGGTACCATAGTTACCCCCATTATTCTTTACTTTTTCATCGGGATTCATCTTATTTAAATTAATGACACTTCTACCCCTTGCTCATTAGTAGAGTCATCCAATAATAGAATGACTTGCATTTCTGTTTAATTTCCACCATCATTGATCGATCCACAACATTATAATACGTCTTCAACTTAATCAAAAATAAATGAGATACAATATTTTGTAAAAATTCCATTTCAAAGATATGAGCTTTTCAATTTTAATGGAGAACTATATTTCATGTGTAACATACAAATTCTATGAAACAATCAACATATTCATACACAGATCTATCCCCATTAAAAGATGCAAAAATATCTGGATCCTGGTGAGGGAAAGTGTCTCAGGAAAAAATTTCTCATTAAAGATAACCTTAAAGTATTTCCAACCATTCATCTCATGTTTAATGACCACTAAATCCTACCATCTCTGATTAGGGGCCTCCAATATGAACAATGTTAATTTCACTATAACATCTTAAGGTGTCGTGAGATACCTGAAGATCCACTCTATTTTTTCAATCCAATATTCACCTTCCTAGGGGGACATGTTATGCTAGATAGAAATACGTTTTTTCTTGAGTAACACCTCTGTTTTACCCTTTTATAAAACTATATTTAGTTCATTAATATGAGACGGACCAGATATTGCTTCCTGATCTATTTCTCAGACACTCTAAAAAACCACTTCCTCTAATATCTTATCAACTGGTGTAGGATAAATCTCTCTGGTCACTTTCCATGGTTTATTTGAGGTCATTGTGGAGGCATCAGGATACATTATATAAAAAACACAAGGATAAGTATAAATTATTAACCTTGTAAAAAATTTCCACAATATTAAGAATTTAACATTTCGATAAGTAAAAATAAAATCAAAACAAGCACAATAACATATTAAACAACTCCAACCCATATTTTTTCTACGCACAGTATTCAGTATGTACATCACACCTAGATGAGGATCTATATGAAACACCAAATAGCTAAATGAGACTGAAGACCTATCATGTTGTGGGTTGTAAAGACACCCCAATCAAAAGTACAACCTCGAGCCCTGAAATTCCTAGATCATATGAATCCATACTCTCATAAATAACATGACCCAAATAATGTGAAAAAACCTACTATAATAAAAAAAATTTCATGAACAATTATGATGTTATATTCAACTTAATCACTATCATTTCCCATGTAATTTCTAAAAGGGAATTCCAAATCCCTATTGGTGGAAAAATAGTGCATGGGAATTGAGTAACACATTCTGTAGTGATTTATCAGATGAGAATCACCTATAAACAACCCAGAATAGATAAATCACATCATAATGAATAATTAGAAATTAATAAACCTAATGAAACATTTCAAAAATGAATTAAATATTTAACATTTACCACCAAAAAACAAATTTACCAGAAAGGGGAGGGGATGGACTACCTAAAAAAACCCCAATGCAACAAGTGGGATGATTAACTCGTTCATCAACTATTAAAAATATACAAATGGAGACTAGTAACACATAAACCACCATTTCATCCATTGAAATTCCTTTAATTAAATCCAACAGAACAAGGACTACATACACTCATGGGGGTATATAGGGTGTGAATTCACTTGTCTATTAGGTCACCACCAGATGATTCCATGTAAGGTTATTACAATTCAATAAAACATGAAAATTTTTAAAAGAAAGATAAAAATTTAATTGAATACATGGTTTGTTACATTAGAATATGAGTAATGGAAACAAGGAAAAAAAGTATAATAACCGTGGGAAATATCTACGTTGTAAGGGTTAGTGGGTACCAATGATCCTCATACTCTAAATGATAAAACTGGGGTGGGAATGTTTATATCCAAATCAATCAAACCAATCCCCATCATAAATGTTTGGATAATGTTATATCCTGAAAAATCATGGGAGGGTGGTTCATAGATAGAATAATTTTTTTATTACTCCCACCAAGATTTTCAATATCCCCATGTTCTTTTACCTTTCATAAACCATGTATCCTTTTCTTTTCACAATCCAATTCATCACAAAATCAAACATTCCCAAATCAAGGGGCTTTATCCTATTTCAAACAATTCTCATTCTAATAATTTTCAATAAATAATTTTAACACATAGAATATTAATTTTAGAAATCATTATTGAATAAATAAATAATAGATAAATATCAAAAAATCCATTCGTGTAAACACCTACATGTTTCTTAAAATATTCATAAATTGAGTGGTAACTGCAAATCTTGCAATAGAGGATCCTTAATGAGAAAAAATGACATGCATTAAAACAAACAAGATTTAACCCAAAAAGAAGATACTTGACCCAAAAAGGTTCAGTAACCTTTCTAAATAAGGGAGATCATAGGAAAAAATGAAGAAGAGACCATGAAGAAATAAGAAAATAGTAGAGGAAAATATTACTTAATGATTTATTGAAGATCAAAATCCAATATGGATAAGATTTGAATCCCAATGATCCAGAGGAGGAGAGTGAGGTATGCCTAGGGTAGAAGGGGTCAAATATGGTGAGTGAGGGGTGATTAATTGTTAAAATAATGGATGGGGAGTTTAATAATTTCAAAATTATTAATGTTTTGTAAGGATGAATAGTCAGTCTGATTGTGTGCAGACCACACATCTACTTTGTCCAAGAGGAATCAAGGCCGATCAATTTTCATATATGAGGCGTATACCCATGCGGCTAGCCTTTATGTCAAGATATTTCTTTTATCTAGGTAACGTAGGTAGACTAAGGTGTGTTGCAAGCCCATGTGCTCGACTATGTAGAAATTATATTTCCCTTGTCCAGGGCGAATGATTCTCACTGGGGTGGAGAATAGTCTATACAAATTGTTCTCTAACCATGTGATTATTTCTTTCCTACCCAAAGATCATGGGTTTTCTCTAAAACCCATAATAAATCTATTGAATAAAAATACTACTAAAAATTTAACAGAAAATACCTTAAAATAACACCATTGTTGTGATAACTTATATTATTTGATCCTAAAAACTTCATGTTTTTAGCTTATATTGATGAATATTGTATTTCAATAAAATTCACTATTGACCAAAAAATAAACTACCTTAGAAAAATTAAAAAAATTCACCATAACGATTTATTGACATATAGATTCCAAAAATTAATCCGTTTTATGAAAATAATTTTTCAAATATTGTGAAATTTATTTTTTACCTAAAATCCTAAGTTATTTGAAAAATACTGATTTTAAAATTATGATAAATTTTCTAAACCTTTGAAACTTAAATTAGTATCTCATAGAACCACCCTATAATTAAAAAACAAAATATTATTTTATACATCCAATTTATAAAAAAATATTCTTTTAAATGATTTTCATAATTATTAATTTGAAATAAAAATATTTATGTTTTACAAAAATACAAACACTTAAATATTTATTAAAAAATAGTAATTTACTTGTGACATAGCTTAAATATATAATATTATCATTTTATAAGATACCTAAATATTATTTTTCACTTCCATAAGTAAGGATACTATTCAAATAGTCTCGTTACTAATCCTAATAGGCATGTTATTATTCCAATGGCTATATTAATATTCCTAAAATTGGATAACTATTTTAATGGTATGATTTGTAACAGTCATATGGGTTCTCTACCTTATATAAATACAACATATTTCATTGATTCTTAATTTAAATTTTTTTTTCATTTTTATATATTTTCATTTTGAAATTACATATCGCATTTCTAATATTATGATTCATTTATATGGTTTTTTTCAAGAGTGTCATTATTCTGGAGGATCAAGCATATCCCAATTTTCCTATTATTATTTTTATTATCTTATTTTCTATTTTCCCCATTATAATAATTTCAATTATACAATCTATATTTATTCTCTAATTGTAATGTTAAAATAAATATAATAGAAAAATAGGCTTTATAATGTGATGTAAGGACATTATATATTATTATATTACTAAATTTGACACAATTTTATAGTCGTAGGGGATATTTAATTGATAAAACTCATGGTTTTTAAAAAATTTCTACTAGGTTTCAGAAAAGGTAAGAATAAAAATAAGTGGAGGATGATTCCTCAAGGGGAAGTTCAAATAGATTTTTTTAAAAGAATAATAAAAAAAATCTCCTAAATTAAGGGGAAAATCAAATTTAAATAATATGGTATTTAGACATAAAAATGTGATGTTAAATATTTTTCAGGATAAGAAGTGATATAATTTAAATATGAGTAGGATCAATTCATGGTTGTTATAATTTATGAAAAATTTTAACAAAAAATATTAGTTTTAACTTTATGTGTGACTATGATACCACTATTCAAAATAGTTATAAAAAAAGATAAATATTTTATAGAATAATCCCAACATATGTACATAATACATAAATCAATATTATTATTCATTACATCTCAAAATTAAATAAACCCCAAAATCTATAGTCTTTGTGTATTTGGAGACTATATGAATAACTGACTTATTTTAAAAACATTCCACCACATAAACCATAATATTCATCACACATGATTCCCATATGGACATATCATATGGGATACTTTTAATTATAACCTTTGGAAATGGAATCATTGTAAAGGGTAAAATCATACACTTAATAATGTGTGAACAAAAGAGATACGAATTAAATATTAGAAGTAGAAATAAGATCAATATGATGGTATTTGAACATAATCATAGAACATGAACATGAAATAATGAGATAAGGACCATTAAAACATGCATTAAAATTTTTGAATCTTTATATAAAACATTGTCCATTACACAAAGCATGAGTAATTTGAGTTTCTTAACATGATTCAACAATCATGAGCCAGGATAATATAACATATGTGAGTAGTATGACATAAAAATGTTTAATAAACATAATATTATGAATCCTAGAATATATCAATGTTAACCACCAAGAAATTCATTTAATAATAATATAGGATAACAACAAGCATTGAACATAGTGGTCATGAGAAAACAACATGCATCACATATCATATTAAACATAAGATAACAACCCATATCTCATCTAGGTCAAATAATATATAAAACATTTCCTAATGTATTGGAGGTTTATTTAAGAAACAACTATAAAATAATTATAAACCACACATATGTGTTCATTAAAACATAAAATCATTAATAATCCAAACATAGATTTAAAAACCTAGGAGAAATAATCATGTTTCATAAAGATTACCAAATATATGATCATAATACATCTATAAAAAGATGGTAGATGGTCAATTTTGAGAATATATATAATGACCCAGTCTTGTCATATATAAGAATTACATCAAATTTTTGGAATACTAAAAACATTACCCAAATAGACTCCCAAAGAACATATCAGTTTAGTGCCTTTGAACCATGGAAACATAAACACTAGTACATAAGAGATCTAAATTATCCCCCGCAAATATTTTCATGATTAAAACCTTTCCTAGAAACATGATACATAAAACATATCTTCATGAGATGGTAAGGAAACATAAAATGGGGTGATATTAGATGCTCTGTAATGAAAAATAAGGGAAACATTTAATCATAAACATGTTTATAGTGGTATGAGAATTTGACAAAAATATTTTAAGATCATACCTTCCATATTTAAGATCACAAACTTGTATCATGTAATAAAGATTAATAGGTCACAAGGTATGACCCATATAGAAATAAAGGACACAATCCATGAAATCGTAACATAGGAATGAAACATGGAATTGTGTGAAACACATAATCATATAATTATTTCCATAGTCGTAAAGGCATAGCTATCGAGACCTTCTTAGTGGAAAAGTTCCTTTACTGAACTGGGTTCACCTCTCATTCCAGCCCTGTAACAATAAGCTAAGTTCACCTCTAGTTACACCCTTATAATACTAAACCATGTTCATTTTCCATTCTAACTATGTCTATATATTGATTGATAAAACATTACCCAATGAATTAGAGGGACATATATTCCCCACCCATATCATAATGAAATCACACATGCATGTTCCTCAAGATCATTAAAAAATATAATATCATAACCCATGAAATAAAATGGGTGCCATAAACATGTAATCATATCATAACCTGTGTAAAAGATATAGGTTTCATAATCATTTCATCCTAAACATGACCTATGAAAAGAAGAAGGTTTCAAAAGAATATAACCCATGAATTAGAAACAAGTTTCATAAACATCAAAACATAATCCATTCATAGAAATAATATAAGTGGATACATTGAATAATTTCCCCAAAAAGGCATGAGTAGAACCAAATGATGTAATTCATTATGGGTAATAATTATTAATGATCCTTCAACAAAATTTCTTCATTAAAAATATCATTTTTTTATTGAACAATACTTTTTGAAACGTAAATCATTTTGAAAATATTTTCTTTGAAAATTTTATTTAAATATTCAAAAATAATATTTAAAAATAATTACTAAAATTAAATCCCATTTAACTCCAAATTGGGCTTCAAGGATCTTTTGAAAACTTCCTTCGAATAAATGGTTTTTGAATACAATATATTTCCAACAGAAAGTTGATAATGTCAAATTTTACTTGAGATTTTTAGTACAAAACATTTGAAAATAGTACTAGTATATATATATATATTTATTTATTAAATTGAGAAAAAGGAAACACATGAATATTCATTGGGGATGGATCACAATATTTCATCAAATACTCCCAATCATTAATAATCTAGAAACCCAATGAGATTATTTCTATAAAATCTTACCACATGGTTACATGAGATCATATTAGTTGTCTAAAAAACATGAAATTAAATAATGAATAAAATATTATGAATATAAATTGGTTAATTATATATCATAAAAAATGGATGTATATAAACATTGATTAAAAGTTTATGTGCATAAAAAATATGAGTCTAAAAGAATAAAAATTGATACAAAACATTATTACTGATTTGGTAACTATAAACACTTGAATTCTATTAAATAAGGATCATAAAATTGACATGTTAATACTAATAAATCTAATTATAAGATAAATGGAATAAAATAATTGGAAATAAATTCACCACACAAATGGAAATAGTAGTTAACATAGCATGTATCCCATGAAATTAAAACATGAGATGAAACTCCCTTTCCTTAGGTCTTGACTCTCTATGTACTTGTACATACCTCATGTATAATAATCTGATTACCCCTTTTGGTTTGTTCAAAAAGGCTTCCCTGGATTTTTATCCTCACAAAAATAGGATTAAAGGTATAAGGGGGGATCTTAGGGTGGAATTTTATTCAATTAAGGACAATATTAATTGTATTTAGAGGTGTGAAGAAGTGGTCGAAGAGGATGCCATTTATAATAGAGGAGGAGTGGTACTCGAGTAATATTACAAAAGAAAAAAACACCACCCATGATTATTTATTTAATTTGGATCAATAATGGTACAAATTAAATAATAGTAAGGATATGGTCAAAATATGTCTATAAAATGGACTTATGACATTTCTATTGGCCATCTTGGAGCTCAAAGTAATGATTTAGTCCCTTAATAAGCTTAATTTAAACTTAATTGTTGTAATTTATTTTTATTACTTCACTAATATTTTTGGTAAAAAAAATTGACCTTATAAGAAATTATAAATTGTTCAGATTCCAAAAATGAAATCTATTTTTCTAAATTCCAATGACAGAAGTGGTAGAAATTAATTTAAAATTAATCATGCAGTCAGGTTGACAATGTAGGGTTTTAATGTAAAAGTGATCAAAAGTTTGCAAACTTTTTATATCCAATTTCAATTTGAAATTGGTTAAAATTACCTAAAATAAGTTAATTGATAAAATATAATCTAATTAAAATTTCAAACAAAACTATTATATAATTAAATCTTATAAATAAATTACATTAAAATAGTATAAAATTAAAATCCAATATTTTTTACAATTCACCCAAAAATGATGTTGCTCAGAAAAAACCCAAAAAATACCCCTATTCTAATTTCAATATTATAAATACAAAAATAATGTTTATTTTATCAAATTAAATTTATAAATGTTTCTAAAATTGGTTTAATTATTTTTCACAGGAGGACTTTAATAGCAGTTCATCTGATAAAATGGTATTTTTAAACATAAATATAAGTCACAAGAAATCATATATTTCATTATCAATATGTTTTCTTTATATTAAAAATTATAAAAATATTTTAAAATTATCTATCACTATCAATTTGACTATTTTTAATATAGAGGTATTGTTTAAATAATTATTACAACAAAATGATGTTTTGTAAAAATTATGGTGTTGTGTGTAATGTATGCCAGTTCAATGTCGTGTGAAAAATATTGTTTGAATTAGTTCATTACAAGATAGGAAAGAAAATGTTTTCATTATAAAAACATTCCAAAAAAACTCATGTTGTATCATTCTTCCCCCCTTAAAATGATTTTTCCCCTGAAATGTTTCATTATGGTGAAAATAAATGAGGCTAATTTTTTTTCATCATATCCTCAAGTTCCCACATAGGTTATTCTAGTAGATGGGTTCTCCATAAAAACATTGACCATGTGACTGGTCTTGGATTATATAAAATTATTTTTATGATATATAATTTCAACTGGTTACTTCACATAAGGAATATCCTACTCTAATGGTATGACCTCTGAGTTCTGTACATGTGAAGGGTTGGGTATGTACTTCCTCATGAGAGATACATGGAAAACATCGTGGACTTGAGATAGATTTAGATGATGTTCCAAGCGATAGGATATCATCTCAATGCGATCATGATTCTCAAAGGGATGGATATACCAAGGGCTTGGTTTCCCCTTGTCTCTGAACGTCATAACCTTCTTCTGGGGAGAGATTCATGGAAACACATTTTCATCAAAATTGAATTTTAGATCACGCCGACAGTTATTAGCATAAATTCTATTCCTACTTTGAGCTGGCTGGATATGATACTAAATGGCTTTAACTTTCTGTTCCATTTTATTGGTGATGTTAGGTCCCAATAGCATTCTTTCTCTATCTACATCCTTACACATTTGAGCTCTAAATTTCTTCCAAATGTAGGATTCATAAGGTTTCATGTGAATTCTTGAGTGAATAAAATTATTGTGACAATACTAAACTAGAAGAATGTGTTGATCCCAAACACCTTTTAAATCTGAATAACATGATCTCAAACTAACATTTAGGGTTTGAATTGTTCTTTTATATTGACCATCCGTTGAGGATGTTATGTAGTTCTGAAACACAATTCCATATAATTTTCTTGTTGGAAACATTCCTAGAATTTTGAGGTAATCCTCATATCCCAATCTGATACAATTGAATGTGGTATTCCATATATACATAACACATCCTTAATTTATAACCATGAAATTTGATCCAGAGAAAATACTTCTCGTATAGAAATGATTTGTGTTGACTTAACAAGGGGATTGACTACCACCTGTAGAGAATTAAACCATTTATAGGTTTTGGGTAATCTAAAAAACCCATATTGATGTTCCCCATTTTCCATTCTATTATGGGTGATTTATGAAACATCCCTTTAGACTTGTTTCTTTTATCCTTAACTTTCTATATTACTAAACACAAATATACAAACACAGTGATATCACTCTCCATGTCATCCCATCAGAAATATTCCTTCAAATCCCTATACATCTATATACATCTAGGATGAATAGAGATTAGAGAACTATGAACTTGCTTTAATAGATCACTCTAAAATCTGGTTTGGATGGAAAACATACAAAGTTCCTAAACCTTATCATTCTATCTTGTTCAAGGTTATAATTAGGAACATTATGTGCCTCCTTAATCATTACCTATTTAAAGGGTTGAACATTTATTTGAGAAAGATAATATTTTTCCCCTTCCTTTAGGAATTTGAGATCCATCCTTTGAAAATCCAATAATATTAGATCTTTTTTATCCTTATCATGGATAAGACAGAAATATTCCTTCAACATTAATCATCGTCCACCTTGTTCTCTTTTCCATTGTGGTAATGTATTTAGAAATCATAACCCTTTATCAGCTTCAACCATCTTCTCTTAGGAATGTTCAAATCCTTTTTTGTTAACATATATTTCATAATATTATGATATTTATATATATATATCAAACTTTTCCCCCTAAAGATAATTCCTCCATATAATTAAAGAAAAAGATACCGATCTAAACTACAACTCATGAGTTGGGTAATTCTCCTCATCAATCATCAACTTTCATGAGGAATAAACAATAACCATTCTATTTTTCATAAGAACAGATCCCTATCACATCTTGGATGCATCATTATAAATTAAAAAACCATCTACACTATAGGTTAATATGATTATAGGTGAGATGATTAAACTTTTCTTTAGTTCAATGAGGTTTTCCTCACACTCACCTCTCCAGAAGAACATGACACCTTTACGAGTTAACATGGTAAGAGGATTATATATTCATGAAGGATTCTCCAAAACCCATCGATAATATCAAGCTAGAACAAAAATGATACAGGTCTTAGAAACCATGGCTGATCTAGACCTTCATTAAATAGCCTCTTTCAATAAAGGATTTACCATTATACCATCTAATGAGATTACATGACCCAAAAATGTAACCTTTGCAGCCGAAATCCTCAATTTTTAAAATTTTCATATAGTTTATACTTCCTTTGGGTTTTTAGTACAATTCTCATGTGATATTCATTCACATCAATTATCTTTTAATATTCAAGAATGTCATGTATAAATACTAATACAAAATGGTCGAGGTAATCTCGAAAGACACTATACATTAAATCCATGAAGATAATAGAAGCATTACTAAGACCAAAAGGAATCCCTAAATATTCATCGTCTCTATACCTTGTATTGAATGTTGAATTGGGTAGGTCATATTTCTTGACCCTAAATTGATGATATCCTAAATGAAGGTCAATCTTGGAAAAGTATTGACCATTGTGAAATTGATCAAACAAATTACCAATTTGGGGAAGAAGGTACTTCTTTTATTGTGATATTCTTCAACACTTGATGGTCAATGCAGAGTTGCATTGATCGATTTTTCCTTTTCACAAAAAATAATGAGTGCACCCCAAGGTGACACACTTGGATGAATGAATACCATATCAAGGTTATCTTGGAGTTGTTTCTTCAATTATTGCCACTCAATCAGTGTCGTTCTGTAAGGATTCATTGAAATTGGTGTGGAACCAGTTATGAATTATATTGAAAACAGAACTTCTTGTTTTTGTGGAGTACTAGACATCTATTTTGAAAAGTCATCCAAAATTTCTCAAACAACTGGAATATCAACTATGCCTATTTTATAACAGATCATTTAAGATATAACACCATTTTGAGTGGGAATTAATACCCATACACTCGATGTAATCACCATAGGAATTTTAGGCTTATCATCAGATTGACGGGTGATCATAGGAGGGTTTCAAATATCAAATGTAACATCCCTTCCTTGATAATTGATATTGGTTTTTCTTAGATAATTCTAATACATGCCTCCGAAGACATCAAAATAAACCAAAGGAAGAATGAAAAAATTGCAGGAATCACATTCCCCCAAACATGAACTGAAGATGAATAATAGTGTTGGGATGAAATCAATATACCATTTGGGGTTTTCACTACCAATTACACATCTAACCATTTTGGAGGAAACTTTACACCCATATAAAATTAATTATATATGAAAGAGTGGGTAGATACATAATTAAATAAAACATTATAATGTCTAGAATTGATGGTACGTATACCTTTCATCACATCATTATCACAACCCTTAAAAAATAATGATTTCATGAGATTTTCCATAGCTCTTGGAGTTATAAGCGGCTAACATCGATCATCTTCTTTATTCCTTGGGTTTGGGTAATGTTTAGCATAATGCCCATTCTCCTTACACTTTTCACACTGAATCGTGGAAGGTTCATTCGGTGCATATTTTTCTGTATTATCATTTTCATCTAACTTCTTCCCAACACATTAGAAGTAAACTTCCTGGTTACCTTCCTTTCCAAACATAAAATAGTTAATATACCCCTTAAGATAAGTTCATCCATGCATCTTATCACATTTGGAGAATAAATGAAAACTCATACTTTTTCTCCACTGTTTTTAGAGTTTCCTTTAAACTATATCTTTGTTTTTGTGTCAAATCCATGAGGTTGATACATGACTCTAATCTCCATTTCAAACTTTATTGAATAGTGTAAAATTTCTTTCTATCTAATAATGTATCTTATGGATAAAATCAGCCTCATATGTTCTAATAGAATCATCGTCCCTTTGCATCAACTTAAAGAAATCTTTTTCCATCTTGGTAAGAATAATTTGAGGAAAGTACTTATGGAAAAATATGTTCTTCATCTCATTCCATTACATGGATTTAATCTCATATTTCTGTCTTTTATTCCAAATTAGAGTACTCCACTGGTATTCATCACCTTCTAAATGATAAATAGAAAGAATGCATTTCTCTTTCTCAGAACAATGGAAAATGAATAATATATTTCTGTTATTACTGATCAATTCTTCCACAATAGGTGGATCATAATACCCTTTTAATGAAGGTGGATGTTGCCTCATAAAGACTAAAAATAATATTGTTCCCTCCTTTACTCATTTGGAAGTCCGCCATGATTCATAACTTGGGAGAGATCTGTGAGAATAACAGTGAGGATTTGCATTGTAGCTCACATATAATTCATTTGCTCAGGAGGACATTCCTTGCATTCTCTATCGTAATCACCATTTATGTAGTTTTTTCAAGATTCATCCATTTACTAATACTAAAAACATAGGGTAAGAAACAATTATCATTTTGAGGAATAACTCAATCATGAAAAGTCACTTATAGAATATCTAAATTTTGATACATTCCATGATCTATGACCCCATAGGTTTATCCTAGGTTATTCATTGGAAACATATTTTTACATACTTAATAGTGGTTCATGAAGAGTATGTAAATTTATAAAGCATATACCTTGGCAGTGTCAAACTATGTGGGTTGCAGGACCCATTTTCATGTATCAAATTACAGTTAGTTAGGCCCAGAACATATTGTTGGATTTTTTTACCCCTATGTACGTCTGTTCTAGATCCACATCCACTTTTAGTATCCAGACAGTGATGTATTTCTAGGAAACCACTCACTCTATCCTTCTACAAAAATACTATTCATTTCCCAACACATTTCTTTATCCTACGACTTATCCTTAGACATGTCCATGGACTTATCACTATGATTTTATTATCCTAGTTTCCAATGTTTAACTAAACCTTTACTCTGATACCAACTATAATGACCGAGTCTGAACATACATTGAGATTAAATCACATTTCCAATGTACATAAAAAATTACCCAAACACATACCCAAATACCGTATTAGTTTAGTGGATTTGGAAACATGGAAACATAAACACTAGTACATAATAGAGATACATTTTCTATAACTACTTTATTCATGATTATAAACATTCATAGACACATCAACCATAAAAATACTTTTCATAACCTAGTTAAGGGAACAAAAATGGTGATCTAATATTCACTTTAAGGGAAAATAAGGGTGACATTTAAGCATAAACATGATCATAGTTGTATGAGAACGTGATAAAAACATGTGAATATCATACCCTACATATCAAAGATCAAAAAAAATTTCATGGTATAAAGAGTAACAACTCATAAATAATTACTCATAATGAAATAAAAGACATAATCCATGAAAGAAAAAAATAGTAATAAAACATGGGATAGTGTAAAACACAGAAGCATATAATGATTTCCATAGTTGTCAAAGAATTTTTTTAAGGCTGTATTAGTTTAAAATGTCTTTTTCTGAACCTAGCTCACCACATTCCAACCCAGTATTACTGAATTGATTTTACTCCTCATTCCATCCATATAGTGATTAACTAAGTTCATTTCCCATTCCAACCCTGTAATACTAAATCAATTTCGTTTCACATTCCTTTCATGTGTATATCATGAGATATAAATCTTTACCCAATCCAATTGAGGGAGATATAGGTGTAAAAACCCAAAAATTGGTTAATAGAAATTCCTCTAGATCTAATTAAATGTATCATTATGAAAAATGTTTATATAAAATTTGAAGTTCATTGATTTTATGTTTTTGGATTTTAAAACACCATTAATAATTGTGACCATTGCTAATATAGTCGTTGATCATTGATCACGTGATTGGTATAAATATAAGGCATTAACAAATCCAATTTACTTAGAAAATAGAAGCGATCGAATCATCCAGTAGAGTTTCCCCATAAAAGGGAATTTTTCAGATCTCAGAATGGATGTGGCATCATTGGGATTCTCTGTCGACCAAGACCAAGATGAGCATCAACATGTTCAACTCAAACTAAATCTCTTACGAGAGAAGTGAACGTTGATAGGGATTACCACCTGAGTAATGTTATCTAAACCACCCCAAGAGTCTATAGTCATCACCCACCTTACTCTTTGGTCTTATGAGGGTGTTATAAGGGGTTATGTAACAAGACCTTAGCACTATGATTATGTGCATTATTTTGTATATAATATGAATATACATTAATTTTATTATTGTTACTCTGTAAATAGTTTTTAAAGAAAAAATAGTATTTTTAGTTAATATTCAACTAGAAAAATTTATTTTGATGAATTAATGGATTTTTTAATTTAATAATATTTTAATAAAATATTGTTATTATTATTATTAAATTTATTTTTATTAAATACAAATTATCGTATAATTTTATGAATGTAATTGAAAATTTTATTAATGTTTTGAAAGTTATTTTTTTCAAAACCCATGAATTTTCGATAAATGTCGGTTTTTGTTTTGAATGTAAAATTAAAACATATTTAGAAATATTATTTAGATAAAATTAATATTATTTTTGGAATCAAGACGTCAAAATTATATAATGGTGTATTTTTCATATTTTTCTGATACAGTCGAATTGTTGGGTAATAATTTAATACCATTTGAATATATAATTTGTTTAATAACATCATAATGATCCAATAGTGTTGTAATAAAATAATATAAACATTGTGCTGCACCAATATATATTTTACCATTAAAATAATGTTATTTTTGGTTTGTTTGATTTATTTTACAATGGTTTAGTGGACCCTTCATGTATTATACAACATTTTGACTTTTTAAATTATTTTCCGTGAGAGTGTGACTCTCCTCCACATAAGAGAACCTATTATTTTAAGAAGTCTGGACACTGGCCTTATAAAATATTTTTTCCACTCCCCTTTAGAAAAAACCAATGGAAAAGACCATGGGTTGGTTTTTGGTTTTGATTATTTTAATGTGTGGTTAATCCTAAATAATAAATAATTCCCCCTTCTTTCCAATATAAACCCACCTATGATCCAACATCCTCTTCACTAAAAACCATTAGAGTTAGATTAACCCTTATCCCCCTCTCTCTATAATCCTCTCAAGGTTCCCCAATTTCCCAATAAGTCTCTTTCAAGCCCCTCCCAAGCCTTTGGATTACACTTCCATGTAAGTGATTTCTTCCTTTCTCATTTTTATCGAATTTTCGTTAAGTTGTTCTGCCCTTTTCTTTTCAATTAAAAATGTTGGGGTATGATTTAAAACATCCCCAAAATTTCCTCTTTATATTTGGATGATGGGATACCCCTTTATCTCTGATTAATTCCTCCCATGTACACCTGTTACCATGCCAAAATTCCGGGAGGGATTTCTCTCTCCCCTTTTACATCCAAGTAATTATTTTGTATTATGAATCTAAATTCCATTACATTTTTTGGGAAATATATCTATATAAACCCCTAAATGTCCATTTCAGTTAAGTATTAAGTGACATCCATTTATCTCTCATCAACCATTTTCATGAATCCTTATGTTGTTCCGTTATGCTACCGAAATTGCAACACATTTTTCCAAGACAACATCATTGTGTAGTGAATACCATACCCGTGTATCAATCAAGGTTATTCTCCTTTATGAATATATATATATTTCATGGTAAATTAATGTATTTATTCTACATTACATTATCACCGAATAACTTATGATTTTGATTGATTCCATGTTATATGATCAATGTGGCACACTTATGCATGAAATGAAATGATTAAGAAGGGTGTGCCCTGATAGCACTCCAATGCATTGGGTAAAGTATAGTATCATGATAAGTCATGTGAAATGAGTTTTGAATCATGCTAATTCATGTTCAATGAGTTTTTACTAATGATTCATGTGAAATGAGTGTTTACTCATTCTCCACGTACAATGACCTTGGGCTTATGCTAAATTCCATGTTATGTGTTGTTTCCATAAATTTATGTTACGATTATCATGAATTATCATGACTTTATGTTAATATTTCTTTTTTGATCCATTGATATGCCTATTTCCTAACATTTCATTTAATCTTCATGTTATTCCTTGTTTACTCCCTTACTGAGCTTTATAGCTCACCAATTTCTTATGCATGTCTTCAGGATACCCCAAGAAATGCCTTGTACGATGGAATATAGTGGTCATGTAAAGGAATTGTTCAATAAGATGATGTGTTATATGTTTTAAGTTGTTATGTAATGTTCCTAATCCCCAAAGACACTAGACCTCTCAATCATCCATGGTGTATCAATTGATGATTTTATATAATAATTCATGTTTATCTGTGTAATAAAGAGCAGGGTTCTTATAGTTGGTATAATATGATAGGTATAGTTATTTATTAGATTAGGAATAGGAAAAACTAGTGAAGCCTTAGAGATAAGACTATGTAAAATAAAAATTACCTATGTTTTGGTGAGTATTGAGTAAGTGGTTTATCAAGAAAATACATCCTTGTCTGGATACGAGCAGGTAGAGGTGGCTCTGGAATAGATGTAACTAGGGGTGAAAACCCAGACAAAGAGTTTTAGGCTTGGCCCAGGGTATCCTGGTACACGACAACGGGACTTTATGCACACTTGGTTATGAATCTCTTGGGGGATATGCATTGGTAAATTCACATTCTTAGAACGAACCATTATTAAGGGAATAAAAAAATTCATCTAGGAATATATGTTAGAAAGTAGATCATGGATAACATAGATTGAATCCTATAGATTTATAAGTTAGGTAAATAAAAGTTATTTATAATTCATCAGTTTTGTACTAGGATTACCCTTTATGTGTACCACTAACATTCCTTATATTTAAAGTAATGGCCGGTAATAGGAGGACTCGAGCTAACAACCGATGTGAAGATCAAGGTTATGGTTGTGCTAATGAGATTCCCAATCTGATGGGAACAAGAATCGTGAACATTGTCATGATTCTCTCTCAATTAACTCAATATTTGAATAGAAACATGGGTTGAGATGAAAGTTCAACCTTCCCTCCCCAAAAGAATGAACAATTCACTATCAAGAGCTTCAGGTGAAAAAGCCCCATACTTTTAATGGATCATCTGATCCCTCAATCGCTGAACAATGGATTGAATCCATTGAAAAGATACTCTCCATCAATCAATGTTCAGAATAAGAGAAGGTTCTTCTGGATGCTTATCGTATGGAGGGTGAAGCCGATTAATGTTATATACTGATAAAAAATATGAAGCCTGAGGAGGAGATATTGGCATTGGAATAGAAGGATTTCTAGAAGATGTTTTTGATAAATATGTTTTGTGCACCCTCCAGCTTAAGATGGAAAGGGACCTCCTTGCCCTAAAGAAAAATGGTGACGAATCGGTCAGATCATATGAGAAAAACATCACCATACTTGCATGATATGCTTTCATATTTTTCATTACCCTTGAATGCAAGTTTGACTGCTTATTTGGTGGGCTGAAACCTAGCCTGCGGAAATCGCTGGTGATTCGTGACTTCAACACCTATGGAGAAATTGTCCAATGTGCCCTCGAGGTCGAAATGGGGAATAGAGAATCTCAGGGGTGTCCTGGGGATAAGAAGTGTAAAGTGGAATTCAATGCTGGCTATCCAATGGATAAATCCAACGGTGTTATGAAGATCCATAACTCCACTTGCCAATGGTGAAGAAAGAAGCACCCTAGAAATTTCTTGAAGGGGAAGAGGAAATGCTTTGTGAGTGGAAGAGAATGGTAGCTGGCTATAAACAATCAGAATGAAAACCCCACGACTATGATATAAGAGAGTAACGCTCCGCTCTACCCTCAACGCATTGTTAATTACTTCACCTGTAAAGAACTGGGGCACTATTCAAATCAGTTCCCTAAGACAAGGGTTTTCGGTGCCAACCAACAACCTCCACGGTATCATGGGTGACCTTTTTACATCACTAATGACGTAGTGAACCCTGAATACGAAGTGGTGACAGTTATAATAGTAATTCATTTAGTAATAGAGAACAAACTTTTTGATTTAGGTTCTTCGTATTCTTTTATATCCCAAAAGTAGTGTAGGACAATCCCAACACCACCACAAATCATGGATGTAATGATGTCAGTGAGTATAGAAAATGGGGCAATCATTGCATCCCATGAATATAACTTCTTCCCTCTCTTAATCGGTGGATTAAACTTCCCAGAGTAGGTCTTCATAATCTCACTGGTGGAATTTGATGCAATTATTAGCGTGGATTTTATTTCATTATATTGAGCCGACATAAATTTCCCGAAGAGGGAAATCACTCTCCATGTGGAGAATCGACCCCCGATTCTATACAAGTGCAAGAAGAAAGATGAATATTATTTAGCTCCATTATCTTAAGCATGGATATTACTGACCTACGAGCACGCGTATTGGTCTCAGATGATTGAGTATGAGGAGGAAACCATCCTTAAAGTCATGCCTATTGTGAGTGAATTTTATAAAATGTTTCCCTTGGAATTTCATAGTCTTCAATCTAGAAGAGATATTGAATTATCAATTGATCTTATACATGGTGCATTGACAATATCCAAGACTTCATATAGAATGGATGTTGTGGAGTTTGATGATCTGAAGAAAAAACTATAAGAGAATCTGGATAAAGAGATTATATGCCCAAGTGCTTCACCATGGGGTCTACCAGTCCTCTCACTACCACAAAAACAGTTTTTCCCAGTACCAACCATTATCAGTGCTTTTTTTAGTAGCGCTGATAAAGGGTCGACTTCAATAAAATTTAATTAAAAATAATATATTAAAATATTAAAATATTAATATTTTTATATTGATATAAATATAATATATAATTTCTAAATATATTTTAAATAATTATAAATATACATTTACACCTAATATACTTAATATAAAATAAATTTATTGAAAATGAATTATAAAATTAAGAAAATATTTTTGATTTAATAATTTTCTAATTATTATGGATTAATATTCATTTCATAACAATTTGAAGACCCAAAAAATCAAAAAATTTAAAAAAGACCCAAAATATGTTGAAAACGCAACTCGAACATCAAACGACAATAACTTTTGATCTAGTTGTCTGTTTTAGCTCTACCATATATCAAATCGAAGATTGAAACGAGCTCTAAACATATGAAATTGGGGTTCACCTCGATAACGGATTATTCGAGGCCAAGAAAGGCCCAAAAGACATCCAAAACTGAGTTTTTAGTCAGGATACCCTAATTTTTTAAAATTTTGTGGATTTTCATCCTCATTTAAGGAGGTATTATTTCCTTTTTTGGTGGGGATGAATTTTTTCAAATGTATTACATTTATATTGATATTATGGATTTTAAATTTTATGGTTTTTTATAATGCACCCCTATTTATAATCAAATATATAACTATATGTACATATTTTTTATATATTCACACCAAAAAAATTAATTTTATAACTATATAATTAAACATATTTACATATAAAATATATTAGCTTTATCTAATTAATATCTAATATCCATTTTATTTAAAATAAATAAATATTTATATTTATATAACTATATATTAATCAAACTATATATATTAATATAACCATAGATATATATATTATCATAACTATATATACATATATATTAATATAACTATATATATATTAATATAAATATATATTAATATAAGAATTAATATAACTAAATATTTAAATATATATAAATAGAATTATCATAAATAAGAGAATAAATCAATATAGGGGAGTGGTAAAGTCTTCAGGCGCCCTGGGGGGAGGTCTTGAGATCAAATCCGGGTGGAGGTAGGCGCACGTGCACATGGGTGAATTGAAGGGGATAGCACTGATAAAGGTGAGGTATAGTGCTAATAAAGGGTGGAGGGGGTGTGTGCGGGCGCTGGAGGTGCAGGAAAGTGCTGTTAAGGGGGGGGGGTCAAGACTTGTAAAAAGCCCCACCAGATTGGCAAGATTTTTTCAATTTTTTTTTTAGTTTTATCAGCGCTAAAAAAGCATTAATAAAAGGGGTATTTTATCAGCGCTAAAAATAATGAGCTGATAAAGGATTATTTTGTAAGTGTTTTTTTTAGCACTGATAAAAGGGGTCTTTATGAGCCCTTTTTTAGCACTGATAAAGGGGACCCCTCCCCCATTTATTTACGCAGGCTTTAATAGCACTTTTCTAGTACTGTTAAAGTACTTTTCTAGCACTGTTAATGGCCATATTTTTTGTAGTGTCTTTGTCAAGAAGAAAGATGGGTCAATGAGTCTTTGAATTGATTATCGTGAGCTTAAAAAAAATTATGACAAAGAACATGTATCTTCTACCACGAATTGATGACTTGTTCGATCATCTATAAGGAGAACAGTACTTCTCCAAGGTGGATTTTTGGTTGGGATAGTATCAAGTACGGTTGAAGAAGTAAAATATCTCCTAGACTACTTTTCGTACAAGATACAGGTACTTTGAATTCATAGTAATGCCTTTCAGACTCACTAATGCTCCAATAATCTTCCTGGAATTAATGAATAGAGTTTTTAGAGATTACCTCGACAAATTTGTGGTAGTATTTATAGATGATATTCTGATATACTCCAAAATCAAGGTGAATCATGAGGAGTATCTAATAAATGTACTGGATACCTTGCAGAAGGATAATCTCTATAAAAAGTAATGAAATTGTGATTTCTGGTTGAAGGAGGTATCATTCCTGGGCCATATCATCACAAGTGATGTGATATATGTGGATCACTTCAAAACATATTCAATTAAGGTATAAAAGAGGCCAACATCGATAATAGATATCTGTAGCTTCTTCGGGTTAGCTGGATATAATCGACGATTTGTGAGAAATTTATCATGATTTCCAACCCTCTTACCAAGCTAACTCGGAAGGGAGTAAAGATTTCATGGAATGATGAATGTGAAGAAAGCTTCAAGGAGTTGAAAAAAAGGCTTATTACTACACTCGTGATCACAATACCCAAAAGTGGGGAAATTTTTTTGGTATTCAGTGATGCTCTGAAGAAGGGCTCGAGATGTGTGTTGATAAAAAATGAGAGTCATTGCCTATGCATCAAGGCAATTGAAATTTCATGAGTGGAGTTATCGAACACATGATCTGGAATTAGCTGTGGTGATCTTTGATTAAAAAATTTGGTGTAATTATCTCTTTGGGGAGAAGTGTGAAATATATACGGACCATAAAAGCCCCAATTATATATTCACACAGAAAGAGTTGAACATGCACCTACAAAGATGGTTAGAGCTGATCAAAGACTATGACTTCTCAATCCATTACCACCCTAGGAAAGGAAACTAGGTGGAAGATTCTCTAATTAGAAAGGACCTAGAAATTCTATCACTGATGAGAATTGAGAAGGATCCAATCTTCGTATATTTGATGAAAATACACATGAGAATCATAAAAAAGGGAACATCATCAATCCTTTCACAAATGATTGCTCAAACGTCTCTTTTTTAATGTTTATAGGATGCTCAAAAGGATGATGTGAGAAATCAAAAGAAAGTGGAAGCTAAAAAAAGGGAAATCCTTTGAGTTCCATGCTAATAAAGAAGGAATTGTGATATTTGGGAAAAGACTATGTGTTCCATTATGTACGGAGCTGAAGAAGGAACTTTTGGATGTTGCACGTAGTTAAAATTTCTCTATTCATCCAGGAAACACCAAGATGTATCAAGATCTCTGATAGAATTATTGGTGGGATTATATTAAAGGGGAGATTGCTGAATATACATCAATGTGATTGGTGTTTCAACAACTGAAGGCTGAGAGACAGAAGTCTAATGGGATGATGCAACCATTACCCATAGTATCATGGAAATGGGAGAACATCACCACAGACTTTGTCACTGGACTTCTGAATACATCCAAAGACAGCAATGCAATCTAGGTTGTTGTGATTCTTCTTACAAAGTCTGTACACTTTATTGCAATTTAGGAGGATTTATCATTAGATCAACAGGCACATATATATATCATACAAGTGGTAAGGCTGCATGGAGTACCACTGTCTATTGTATCTGATCGATATCTATGATTCTAATCTATGTTTTGGAAGAGTATTCAACATGATCTAGATACTGAACAGAACTTAAGTACGGCCTATCAACTTCAAACCGATGTCCAATATGAGCAGACTATCCAAACACTTGAGGATATGTTGAGACCATGCTCAATAGACTATAAAGAAAAATGGGATCAACATATTACACTGGTTGAATAATCCTATAATAATAGTTTCCACTAATTCATATGAATGGCCCCTTATAAATCCATGTATGATAAGAGGTGCAGAACACCGGCATGATGGGGTGATGTTGTTGAGCGTAACTTGTTAAGACTAGAAGTGGTTGAAGAAATGATGGAGAAGGTGGAAACCATTCAGCATCATATCAAGGCAGCCCAGAGTCGACATAAGTGTTTTGAAAATAACCATCGACAAGACCTTGAGTTTAAAGTTGGATACATGGTATTTATATTCATAACTTTTTGGAATAAGGTCATCAGTTTTGGAATGAAAGGGAATTTATGTCCTACATAAATCATCTCCTTAGATAATCTTGATCGTGTCGGGGTTGTGGCCAATTAGCTAGCACTTCCACCTACAATGACCAAAGTACATGATTTCTTCCATGTATCCCTCTTAAGGATGTACATACCATACCCTTCACATGTACTATCTTGTGAGGTAGTACAACTATAAAATGATCTTTCTTATGAGGAGGAACCAGTGAATATCTTATACCATAGAGAAAAATTTATATGAAATAAGATAATGCCACTCGTCAAGGTGTTGTGGCGAAACCACATGTCTAAAGATGCGACGTGGGAATGGGAGAAAGTGATGAAGAAAAATTACCCACATTTGTTTTAGAGTCAAAAATGGAAATTTTTAGGGTGAAATTTCTTAAGGGGGGGTGATTGTAATGATGCAAACATTCATTAATGGAAATTCCTTTTAATCTAATTAAATGTCTCATTATGTAAAATGTTTATTTAAAATTTAAACATCATTGGTTTTATGTTTTTGGATTATAAAATACTGTAAATAATTGTGATCATTGCTAATATCACCGCTGAATAGTGATCACATGATTAGTATAAATATTGGGCTTCAACAAATCCAATTTACTCTGACAAAGGAAGCTATGGCCTCATCCAGTAGACTTTCCCCGAATGAAGCCCATTTGTAAGATCTCGGAAGGAATTTGGCATCATTGGAATTATCTCTATTCCAAGACCATGCCAAGATTCAACATGTTAAGCTCAAACAAAATCACCTACAAGAGAAGTGGAAGTTGATAGAGATTACCACCCGAGCAATGTTATCTTAGCCATCCCAAGAGTCTCTCACCATCACACACCTTACTCTTCGGTCTTATATGAGTGTTATATGGGGTTATTTAACAATAACATAGAACTATGATTATGTGCATTATTATTTATATAATATGAATATACGTTCAATTTTTTATTGTTACATTGTAAATAGTTTTTAAAGCACAAATAGTATTTTTCGTTAATATTCAACTAAGAAATATATTTTTATTAATTAAAATATTTTTGAATTAAATAATATTTTAATAAAATAATAATATTATTATTAAATTAATTTTTATTATATATAAAATATCATATATTTTTATGAATGAAATTGTAATTTTTTTTAACGTTTGAAAGCTGTTTTTGTCAAAACCCATTAATTTTTTATAAATGTCAGTTTTTATTTTAAAATTAAAAATTCACATATTTAGAAAATTATTTAGATATAATTAATATTATTTTTGGAATTAGGATGTCAAAATTATACAACGGTGAATTTTTCATAATTTTCTGAGACAATCGAATATTTGTGTAAAAATTATATTCCATTTAAATATATAATGTGTTTAATAAGATCATAATGTCCCCATAGTGATGTGATTAAATAAAGTAAACATTTTTTTCTACAAATATCTGTTTTACCATTAAAATAATATGATTTTGGATTTGTTTTATTTATTTTACAATGCTTTAGTGGAACTTCTAGTCTTATAATACATTTTGTCATTTTAAATTATTTTCCATGAGAGTTTGACTCACCTCCCCAGAAGAAATCCTATTATTTCAAGATTTTCCACCATTGTCCATATAAAATATTGTTTTCCACTCCCCTTTTTAAAAAACCATGGGAAAAACCTGGGGCTGTTTTATGGTTTTGATTAGTTTAATGTGAGATTTCCCAAACCAAAATAATAAAGAATTCTCTCTACTTTCCTATATTATCCCACCCAAGCTCCCACTTCCTCTTCCCTCAAAGGCATTGGAGTTCGACCAAATCTGTCCCTCCACTATCTAGATGCCTGCCAAGGTTCACCAAGATCCCTATAAGTGTCTCCCAAGCCCCTCCCAATCCTTTGGGATCACACTTCCAAGTAAGGGATTTCGTTCTTTTTTTCATTTTATTCATATTCTCTTTAAGTTGTTATGCACTTTTTAAAATTACAAATGTTGGGGAATGATTTTTCACCTCCCCCATACTATCCTCTATATGTTTGGATGATTGTAGACCCCTTTCTCTCTCATTAATTCCCCCCATATACACCTATTACAATGCATAAATTTCATGAGAGATTTCTCTCCCCTCTTTTACGTCCAAGTAATTCTTTTGTATTATGCATCTAAATTCCATTAAATTTGTTGGATATTGTATCTATAAGACCCCCATACTATCCATTTAATTTTCATAAGATAAGACACCCATTTCTCTCTCATTAACCATTTTAATGAATCCCAATGTCACGCTGTTATGCAGCTGAAATAGCACCCCGTTTTTCCAAGCCATGATCATTGTGTAGTGAATCCCATACCCATGTCCATATCAAGGGTATTCACCTTTTTAAACATAAATATATCGAATGGTACATTCATGTATTTATTCCACATTAATTAATCATGGAATAACTTATGATGTTTATCGATTCCATATTTTATGATCCATGTGGCACACATATGCATGAAATGAAATGTTTAAGAAGGGTGCACCATGATAGCACTCTAATGCATTGGATAAAGTATATTATCATGATACATCAGGTGAAATGAGTGTTTACTTCTGATAATTCAAGTGAAATTAGGGTTTACTTGTGCTTCATGTTCAATGAGGGTTTACTCATGATCCATGTTCGATGATCCTTGGTTCATGCTAAATTCCATGTTATGTGTTGTTGCCACATTTCCATGTTATGAATATCATGCTTTATCATGAATTTATGTTCATATTTATCTTCTGTTCTATTGATATGCCTATTTCCAAACATGTATTTAAATCTTCATGTTATTAATTATTTACTCCCTTAATGGTCTTTATAGCTCACCCTTTTTTATGAAAGTCCTCTGGTTATCCCATCTAATGCTATGTATGAGAGAATATAGTGGTAATGTAAAGGAAGTTTTCAATAAGATGTTGTGTTATATGTTTTATTTGGTTAAGTAATGTTTCTAATACACAAAGAAATTATAACTCAAAATATTCCATGTTGTATCAAGTAATGATTTTATGTAATAAATCATGTTTATGTGTGTAATAAAGAGTTCAGTTGTTATAGTTGGTATTAGAGGATATGTTTAGTTATTTTTTGGAATTACGAATAAGAAACCCTAGTAATGATTTAGAGATAAGACTATGTATAATAAAAATATAACTATGTTTTTATGAGTTTTGAATAAATGGTTTATCAAGAAAATACATCCCTATCTATATACGAGCAAGTAGAGGCAGCTCTGACACAGATGTACCTAGGGGTGAAAACCCCAACAAGGAGTTTTGGGCTTGACCTGGGGTATCCTGGTATAGAATAACAAGTCTTTATTTACTCTTGGTTACGAAACTCTTAGGGGATATTCATTGGTAAATTCACAAGCTTAGTATGAACCATTACTAAGGGAATAAAAAAATTCTCCTATGAATAAAATGTTAGAAAGTAGATCATGGATAACATAGATTAAAGCCTATAGGTTCATATGTTTGGGAAATAAAAGTTATTTATAACTCAACAGTTTTATTCCTGGGATTACCCATTATGTGTTACCACTAACTTTCCATTTATTCAAGACAATGACTAGTAATTGGAGGACTTAGGCTAACAATTGATGTGAAGATCAACGTGATGAATGTGCTAATGATAGGCCTAATCCGATGGGATCAGGAATCACAAAATTTGTCATGATTATCTCTCAGTTAACTCATGATTTGAATATAAACATGGGTCAAGAGGAATATTCAACCCCCACCCCCCAATAAAGATCAAGTTTCTTTTGAGAGCTTCTTGAGAGAGAGGCCTCTTAATTTTAATGGATCATCTGATCCCTCAGTCGTCGAACAATGGATCAACTCCATTGAAAAGATCTTCTCTATCCACCAATGTTCTGAACAAGAGAACGAGATTTTAGATTCTTATCTAATAGAGGGTTAATCTGATCAATGGTGTACATTGATAAATAATATGAATCCTGAAGAGTATATCGAGGCATTAGAATTAAAGGATTTATGGAAGTTTTATTTTGATAAATATTTTCCGCGCACCCTTCGCCCTAAGATGGAATGGGACTATCACTTCCTCAAGAAAAAAGATGATGAATCTTTCAAAGTGTATGAGTAAAAAATCACAAGGCTTGAACTATATGCTTCTGTCTTTGTCGTTACCCCCAAATGAAAGGTTTACTTCTTCTTTGGTGGCATGAAACCTATCCTATGGAAAGATCTAGTGATCCATGACTTCGACAGCTATGAGGAAATTTTCTGATGTGATCTCAATGTCGAAATGGAGATCAGAGAATCTCAGGGGTATCATGGGGATAATAAGTGTAAGGTGGACTTCAATACTGGTGATCTGATAGATAAATACAATGGTTCTAAGATGATCCAGCACCCCAAATGCCAATGGTGCAGAAAGAAGCATCTTGGAAATTGCCTGAAGGGGATGAGGAAATGCTTTAGGTGCAGAACAGAAGGGCACCTGGCTATTAACTGTCAGCAAGAAAATCCCGTGGCTATGAGAGAAGAGAGAAATGCTCTGCTTGACAATCAATGTGTGGTTATTTGCTTCATGTGTATGGAATAGGGGAACTTTTCATGTTAGTACCCTAAGCCAAGGGTTTTTGTAGGTAACCAATAACTATCAAGGCAGAAAGGGTGAGCTTTTTCCATCACTACTACTGAAGTGAACCATGAAAATAAGGTTTTGATAGGTATGCTAGTTATTCATTCAAGAATAGAAAACATACTTCTTGATTCGGGTACTACACATTCTTTTATAACACAAATATTTAGTAGAACAATTACAACACCACCACAAATCATGGAAGTGCAGATGTCGGTGAGTATGCAAAATGGGAAAATCATTGAACCCAATGAATTTAACTCCTCCCATGTCATAATCGGTGGATTGAACTTCCCATCAAACCACATAATACTCCCTCTAGTATAATTTTATGCAATTATTGGCATGGATTGGATTTCCATATATAGATCCAATATAAAATGTCATGAGAGGAAAATCGCTCTCTATGTAGAGAATCGACCCTAGATTCGATACAAGAGCAAGGAGGAAGATGAATCTTCTTTATCTCCATCATCTCAAGAATGGATATTACTGAAATATGATCACATGTATTTGGATTTGATGATTGATTATAAGGAGGAAACCATCCTTGAAGACATGCCTATTGTGATGGAATTCACTGAAGTGTTTCCTGAGGAATTTCTTGGTCTTCCTCTTAGAAGAGATGTTGAATTCTCAATTGATCTTATACGTGGGAAATTTCCAATATCCAAGACTCCTTATAGAATGGTTGTTGTGGAGCATGAGGATCTGAAGAAACAACTACTAGAGAATCTTGATAAAGGGTTAATACGCCCAAGTGCTTCAGCATGGGGTGCACCAGTCCTCTTCATCAAGAATAAAGATGGGTTAATACAACTTTGAATTGATTATCATGAGCTTAAAAATCAAAATAAAAAACATGTATCCTCTCCCAAGAATTTATGGATTGTTCAATTAGCTACGTGGAGCACAATACTTATCCATGGTGGATTTTCGGTCGGGATATTATTAATTAAGGGTGAAGAAAGAAGATATCCCCAAGACTACTTTTCGTACAAGATACTGGCACTATGAATTCCTAGAAATTTCTTTCGGACTCACTAATGCTCCAAAAATCTACTTGGACTTGAATAATAGATCATTTAGGGATTACCTCGACAAATTTGTGGTGCTTTTTATAGATGATATTATGATATACTCCAAAACCAAGGAGGATCATGAGGAGAATCTACGAACTATTCTAGAGACCTTGTGGAAGAAGAATAATCTTTAGTAACGTACAAAAAGTGTGAGTTCTGGTTGAAGGAAGTATCATTCTTGGTCCATATCATCACTTGTAATGGGATATCTTTGGATCCCTCCAAAACAGATGCAATTGAGGGATTGTTGAGGCCAACATTGGTTATAGATATCCATAGATTCTTAGGGTTAGCTTGAAATTATAAACGATTAGTGAGAAATATTTCATGATTGTCCAACCCTCTTACCAAGCTAAATCGGAAAGGAGTATAGTTTTCTTGGAGTGATGAATGTGAAGAAAGCTTCAAGGAATTGAAAAGGAGTCTTATAACTATGCCCCTACTCACTTTACCCATAAGTGGATAACTTTTTATGGTATACAATGATGCTTCAAATAATGGCCTATGATGTTTGATGATGCAAAATGAAAAATTGACTACTTATGCTTCAAGGAAATTGAATGTTCATGTGAAGAATTATCAAACACATGATCATGAATTGGTTATGCAGATCTTCGATTTAGAAAATTAAGTGCATTAAATCTTTGGGGAGAAGTGATACGGACCACAAAAGACTCAAGTATATATTCACACATAAAGAGTTGAACATGTGCCAATGAACATGGTTAGATCAAATAAAAGACTATGATTGATCAATCCATCACCACCCTGAGAAATCAAAAAAGGTGGCAGAAGATCTAAGTAGAAAAGACCCAATGATTCTATCACTGATGAGAATTGAGAAGGATCCAATTTTCATAGATTTGATAAAGATGGACATGGGAATCATAAAGAAGGGGATGTCATAAATCATTTCAAAAATGATTGCTCAACCTTATCTTTTATAAAGGTCAAAGGAGGCTCAAAATGATTATGTGGGAATTTAGAAGAAAGTATAAGATACAAGAAAAGGTAAATACTTGGAGTTTAATTCTAATGAAGAAGAAATTGTGAGATTTTGGAAATGACTATGTGTTCCATCAAGTATTGAGATGAAGAAGGAAATTTTGGATGATGCACATCGTTCAAATTTATCTATTCACCCAGTAAACCAAAATATTTATCGAGATATCTCAGATAATAATTGGTGGGATAATATAAAAAGGAAGATTTATGAATATACATCAATGTTACTGATGTGTTAGAAAGTGAAGGATGAGAGACTGACGTCTAAGGGGATGATGCAACCATTACACATACCAGCATTGAAATGGGAGAACATCATCATGGACTTTGTCACCGGACATCCAAAGACATCAAAAGGCTATAATAAAATCTAGGATGTTTTGTATTGTGTTAACAAGTATGGAAACTTTATTGCAATTTGGGATGATTTCTCATTGGATCAACTGGAACATATATATATCAGCGACGTGGTATGCCTGCATGGAGTACCACTATCTATAGTATCCAATCGAGATCCAAGATTCACCTCTATGTTTTGGAAGAGTCCTCAACATTCTCTGGATATTGAATTGAACTTGAGTACATCCTTTCACCCTCAAACTAATGTCCAATCTTAGTAGACTATCTAAACACTTGAAGATAATTTGAAAGGATTCTCAATGTACTTTAAAGAATAATGGAATCAACATCTTCCTATGGTTGAATTCTCCTATAATATCAGTTTCAAATCGAGCCTCCAAATGGAACATATGAAGACCTGTACGGGAATAGGTGCAGAACACTGGCATGTTGGGATAAAGCCGGTGAGAATAATCTGTTAGGACCCAAAATGGTTGAAGAAATGGTAGAGAAGGTAAAAACTATTCATAAACATATCAAGGAAGCCCATATTCGACAGAAGAGTTTTGCAGATAACTGTCTATGAGAAATTAAGTTTAATGTTGGAGACATGTTATTTCTATGCATATCTCCGGGGAATATGGTCATGGGGTTCAGAAAGAAAGGGAAGTTAAGTCCTAGGTACATCAGCCCCTTCGAGATTCTTGATCGTGTCGGGGTCGTGACCTATCAACTAGCACTTCCACCTACCATGGCCAAAGTACATGATGTATTTCATGTATCCCTCTTAAGTAAGTACATAAAAGACCCTCCACATGTAATATCTTCAGAGGTAGTACAACCAGAGGATGATCATTAATATGTGGAGCAACCAGTGATGATCTTAGATCGTAGGTAAACAGTTCAACGAAATAAGGCAATGCCCCTTGTCAAGGTGTTGTGTTGAAACCACAAATTTGAAGACGGGACGTGGGAATCAGAGGAAGTGATGAATCAGAGTTACCAGCATTTGTTTTAGAGTAGGAAAAGGAAATTTCATGGGCGAAATTTCTCAAGGGGGGAATATTGTAATGACCCAAACTTCCATTAATGGAAATTCCTCTTGATCTAATTAAAAGTATCATTATGAAAAATGTTTATATAAAATTTGAAATTCATTGGTTTTATGTTTTTGGATTTTAAAATACTATTAAGAATTAAAATCGTTTCTAAAAATCCATTGAATAGTGATCAACCTATTAGTATAAATATAGTGCTTTAACAAATCCAATTTACCGAGAAAAAGGTAGTGATGGACTCATCTCGTAGACCTTCCCCATTTGAATCCCATTTATCAGAGCTTGGAAAAGAGGTGGCATCATTGGGCATCACTCTTGACCAATCCCAAGTCAATCTTCAACATGTTAAGCTCAAACGGAATCGCCTACGAGAGAAGTGGAAGTTGATAGAGATTACTACCTGAGAAATGTTATCTGAGCCATCCCATGATTCTATCACCATCACACACCTTAATATCCAGTCCTATTTGGTTATAATAACAGGTTATGTAACAAGACTTTATCACTATAATTATGTTCATTATTTTTTATAAAATATGAATATACATTCATTTTTTTATTGTTACTTTGTAAATAGTTTTTAAAGAACAAATAGTATTTCAATTTAATATTCATCTAAGAAATTTTTTTTATGAATTAATAGATTTTTTAATTAAATTATATATTAACAAAATATTACTATTATTATTAAATTACTTTTTATTAAATATAAATTATCATATAATTTTATGAATGCAATTTTAATTTTTATTAAGGTTTGAAAGTTATTTTTGTCAAAACCCATAAATTTCCGATAAATTCCATTCTTTATTTTAAAAGTAAAATTTTATATATTTAAAAAATTATTTATATAAAATGAATGTAATTTTTGGAATCAGGATTTCAAAATTATCCAATGGTGAATTTTTCATAATTTTCTAAGGCAGACAGAATTTTGGTTAAAAATTAAATACCATTTAAATATATAATGTGTTTAGTAACATAATAATGACCCAATACTGATTTAATAAAACACTATAAACATTATTTTCATACAATATATGTTTTTCCATTAAAATAATGTGATTTTGGGTTTGTTTTATTTATTTTACAATGCTTTAGTGGACCCTTCAAGGCGTATAAAACATTTTTCCCTTTTAATATTATTTTTCTTGAGAGGGTGACTCACCTCCATAAAAGAAACCCTTTTATATTAATAAGTTCGTTCATTGGAAATATAAAATATTAATTTCCAATTCCATTTGGAAAAAAACAATGGGAAAAAACCATGGACCAATTTGTGGTTTGGATAAGTTTAATGAGAGGTGTCTCTAACCTAAATAATAAAAAATTACCTCTCCTTTCCAACAAAAACCCACAAAAGCTCCAACTTTGTCTCCTCTCAAAGCCTTTGATGTTATACCTACCCCAACACTCAACTCTTTATAATACTACCATTGTGCCCCAATCTCCCAATAAGTCTCTCCCAAGCCCCACCCAAGCCTTTGGGATCGTACTTCCAAGTAAGGGATTTCTTCTTTTCTCATTTTTGTCTAATATTATTTAAGTTGTTATGCATTTTTTCAATTAAAAATGTTAGGGTATGATTTAAAACCTCCCCCATACAGTCCTCTTTATTTTTGGATTATGGGAGACCCATTTATCTCTCATTAATTCCTCCCATGTACACCTGTTACATGCTGAAATTCTGTGAGAGATTTCTCTCTCCTATTTTACATCCAAGTAATTGATTTGTATTGGCAGTATAAATTAAATTAAATTTTTTGTAACATGTATCTATATTAACCCCTTACTTTCAATTTCAATTAAATATGATGGGACATCCATATATCTATCATCAATTATTTTCATGAATCCTTATATCGCATTGTTATGCTGCTGAAATTGCACCACATTTTTTCAATCGAAGATCTTTTTGTAGTGAATACCATACCCATGTCTCTATCAAGGTTATTCAACTTTATGAACATATATATATTGACTGTTAAATTAAAGTATTTATTCCACATTACTTAATCATTTAATAACTTATGATGTTGATTTATTCCTTGTTATATGATCCATGTGGCACACTTATTCATGAAATAAAATGTCTAAGAATGGTGTGCCTTGATAGCGCTCCAATGCCTTGGGTAAAGTATGTTATCATTATAAGTCATGTGAAATTACTGTTTACTCATTAAAATTCAAGTGAAATGATGGTTTTCTCATGCTTCATGTGCAATGAGGGTTTACTCATGCTCCATGTGCAATGAGCCTTGGCTCATGCTAAATTCCATGTTAAGTGTTGTTCCCACATTTCCATATTATGATTATCATGATTTATCATGACTTTATGTTCATGTTTCTCTTGTAATCCATTGATATGTCTATTTCATAACATGTATTTTAATCTTCATTTTATTCCTTGTTTACTACCTTACTGGGCTTTATATCCCACCCTTTTCTTATGCATGTTCCCAGGTTATCCCATGCAATGCCATGTACAAGAGATTGTAATAGTCATGTAAAGGAATTATTCAATATGATGATGTGTTCTATGTTTTATGTTGTTATTTAATGTTCTTAAGCCCCAAATAAACTAGATCGATCGATCTTCCATGTTGTATCATGTGAAGATTTTATGTAATAAATCATGTTTATGTGTGTAATAAAGTGCATGGTTGTTATAATAGGTCCCACCCATATCATAATTAAATCATATATACATGTGCCATAATATTATTAAAAAAATATAGTATTCTATCCCATGAAATTAAATGGGTTTCATAATCATGTAATGATTTCATAAAATTCGGAATAGGTACAGGTTTTATAATCATTTCATCTTAAACATAACCTATGGAAAGAAGTAGGTTTCGAAATAATATAACCCTTGAAAGATAAATTAGTTTTATAAACATAAAAACATAATACATTGAGAGAAATAATATGAATGGATATAGTGAATAATTTTCTTATAAATGCATGCATAACACCAATGAATGTTATCATAGATTCAAAATAATTATTAAAGATCCTTTAAAAACATTTCTGGAGGAAAATATACTTTTGGCATTGAAAAACTTTTTTTGAAACATAAATTGTTTTGAAAATATTATCTTTTAAAATTTAATTGAAAAACTATAAAGGAATATTTGAAAATAATGAAAATATTATTCAGTTATCATTTAAAATGAGCATTTAATATCTTTGGAAAATGTAATTTGAAAACATGGTCATTGAATACCTTAGATTTCTAACTGAATATAGAGACCGTCATATTTTAATTAAAATTGTTATCTTAAGTACCAAAGAGTGGAAATGGTACTAAAATATGGATATATCATTAATAATTATTGGATAAGGAAAAATAATGAATATTATTTATGGATTTGTTACAATATTTCATCAAATATGCATAATGTAACAACCCGAGATTTTGTGAGGATTATTCGTTTTAATTTTATTGATGTCTTGTGTTGTATGCTACAAACGATTTTCATGCGCTATACACAACACAATATTATCTTTCAGTATACGCAACACTATTCTTGGATTGTGTTACACACAATTTCAAGTTCGTTTGATAGTAGTCATTCTACGCAACATTGAGTGTATATATATATATATATTCAATGTATAAATGAAATATGGTTGGATTCTATAATACAAAACAATGAAGGAGGCTTTCACAACATGCAACCCTGACTTGGCTTACATTACATGCAATCGTAACCTTCTATAATAGCATGTGTTGTACGCAATACTGAGTTTTACTAAACAAAGATATACTATTTAAATTTTATATAAACTATCCGTTATGAATAGTAATACCCACTTTTTGATATATTATAAATTTTTTATTTCAAAATGGACTTCATTTTTGTATTCATAATATCGAAATTAGCATAGTCTGAATTTTTGGTATTTTTCTGAAAAGATTCAATTTTTGATTAATAGTGAAAACACTAGGTTACTATTTAAAAACCAACTTTTTATTTAAATAATTATAAATTTAATTTAAATTTATTTTAAATCAAAATTGATACATAATACCTATATAAGTTCAATGAAATTCATTGGAGTGATTTTATAATAATTTTAGATATATAAAAATTTTATTGAACTTTTCACCATCTTTTACCCACCTCCTAGGAGAATTTAGAAATTCACAGAAAACATAATTTTACCACTTCTGTTAGGGGAATTTCAAAAATCTGAGAGACACAGTTAACATCAAGGACTAAAATTAGGTTCAATGAGATGAATGTTTTTTGGTGAATAGTAACTTTTTAATTTTATTTACAATGGTTAAAAGTAAATATAGTAATTAAGGGTAAAAATGATATTATTATTACCTTAAAACATGTCTTAATTATATTGGATAAGTTTAATTCAGCCAAAAACAACCTTAGGAATAAAATATGACCATTTAGGTCAACTTGGATTAGATTAGGACACTTATTATTATTTTATTTAAAGAATAGTTAAAATAGTTAAAATCAAAGTTTATTAACTAAAACATTTTTAATATAGGGTTATACATTTTATAAATTCGAATATAAATATTCATTAGAAAGATAAAAATGTCTCCCACATAATAGTATTTCATTTATAATTTTTAGAAATTAAATAATTTAATTTATTTATGACATAGTGATGATGCAGTAATTACCTTATTAATGAAATATTAACAAAAGTTATGTTATAAATACCCAAGTAAATGTAATTTGAGACTTTTTATGAATTAAACTAATTTTATAGGTTACTATGACATTCTAGTAGTGATTTAGTTTACTCATTTAGAACTAATAATGATATTATGAGTTTCAAAAAATCAAGTACCAAATAGTGTCAAAATTGACATAAAATAGTTTTTAAAACAAATATTATATTATTAATTGTTATTTTTTTCATAAAAATCTAAGATTCGGCCAAATGAATTAGATAAGGATATATATATTAATAATTAACCACTTTGGGTTCGTTTGTCTTGTTATAGTAATATTATTAACCCTATAGTGTAAGAAAAAAAAAGACACGGTAAAAGTTAAATTATTTAACATAGAGATAACTCTAAATGATAAAGATAAAATAGTTTCCTAAACTTGTCTGAAAACTATTTTCTGAGCTTATTTCAATCCATCCACACCTTAGATTCTAAATAAATAAATTTGGTGCTATTAATAACCGAATATGAATTTTTTATAAAATAATATTTTATGTTTTTATAAGGTGCCCCTCTCCTCCATTATAAAAAGGGCACCCATTCCCTCTTCTATTAATACCATTTTGATCCTTGAAGATCTGCCAACACCTACCCACATATCTTCTCCAATTATCTAGAAACATTCTGGAGGTTATGGTATTCTCAAAATACCAACTCTTCTTTTTTAAGAGAAAACTTAAAGGAGGTGCGTTGAAGAAGAGGTAATCTCTTCTTCCGATTTTCTCAAGTTTCTTTCTTCTTATACTTATTCTTCTTTATGTTTCTCATTATAAAGTAATAACATATTTATTAATTATATACGGATATGTTTTAATAAATATGAAAGTACCATATTTCACCTTCTATCTATCATACGGAAAATGAAATCAGAGCGCGTGCGTACGTACGGAATGCAGTCTCCACGCTGTGGTGTAATCTATTTTCCACCACCACCTTACTTGGATGGGTATAATGGTGTAGAGAATAACTATTTATGATTATTTTAAATTTATACTGATTATGAAATAGTATACATATACTTCAATACAATTCCATGATCATGGGAATGATATCATCGCTCGTGCATACGTACGAACTACCGTCTCTACGACGCGATAAGATTCATTCTCCATGTTATCCATTCATGAATGATGATAAGGATAATTAATAATAATGAAATGTATGACATAAAAATGATACTAGATTTATGTATATATATATGTATGTATGTCATCTACTTAATTCCATTCAATTCAATAAGGAAACGAAAACAGCGTTCATGCGTACGTACTGACTACCGTCTCCATGAATGGTGTATTTTATTCCACTTATCGATCTATCATATATATTTATATGATGAATATATATTATATATAAATCATGTTTTACATTATAGAATTATGGAAATCATAATACAATAATAATATCAAGAATAACAAGTCGAAACTCGTACGATAAATGAAACGATTTTACCTAAAATGGTGATTTAACATTGAATTTACAAAAGAATGGGTAATATAAAGTCATAAGTGAACAATATATGATATCATAACAACGAATATAATTCTGTAATAAATCAATGACATTATTTAAATCATTATACAGGAGGTTCGGAAACATACGAAGCATATCATACATAAGTTAAAGGATAATTATTCCAATCTCATTCTTATCTGAGATTGTTTATTCGTAAGTATTTACTCGAGTTATGTTTATTATCCATGTCCATATGTTCTCAAAATGTTTTAATAAAATGTTTAATTTTCTTCCCTATATGTTTAAATCAATTTTTAAAATTTTTTACTTTTACAACAACATATGGAAGTAATCCTTCTTTTGTTTTCCATACAAGGTACTATTTTACTTTTCCAGAAAAAGTACGAGAAGAATGTTTTTCTTACTTATACGGAATTAATGGATTTTTACAGTTTTATAATTCCTTATTTTAATGAATCTTACTCGACATTATTTCATTACTATTTTCAACAAAATCCTTTTCTTTTCAAATTACATGACATTTTGTGAAAATAAAATGATTTTGAAGAAGAAAGGATATTTTCCTCAAGAATTAATTTCAAGTGTTTTATCAAAACCATTTTCCATCTAAGATGACATTATTTTATATGTGTATGTTTGAAGTATAATGTCTCTACGATTTACATGGTTTCACTTTTTTTATGATGAAATAATATCCATTTGTTTTTTATGGATTATGTTATGATGAGATGATGTTTATGAAACCCATTCTATTCTTTAGGTTATGATGAATGATTTATGATTATTTGTGGAACAAGTAAGAATTATTTCATTATGAGATGGGTGGGACCTATATCGCCCTCCAATTAATTGGGTGAAGATTAATATCTCATGAGAAAGACATGGATGGAACGTTAAATTAATCTAGTTCAGTGATATAGGACTGGAACGAGGAGTGAAATCGATTCAGAAATGGACTTTGTCCACTAAGATGGTCTTGAAGCAATACCTTGGCTACTATGGAAATCATATCATTTAAATAATGGTTTTTCACATTTACAAGTTTTATTCCCATGATATTTTATCATGATTGATGTTCCTTTATGATATACGCCTTACGTACTTCCAGGATTTATGCCTTTTCTCACGATTTTGATGTTTAGATTTTATGTTCAAGTTTTTGCATTCAAATATTTACGGATCATTTTATGTTCTCTATGTTTACCCTAATTGGGCATTTGAGCTCACCCCTTTTTATGTTTTCATTTCCCCAGGATTTAAAGAAGGGTTTTGGGAAAGAAAATAAAAGTGGAAGATCTTCATGGGAGATGTTGAAGATCTTTCACCAAGATTTGAATATTATATTCCGAGTTTCCAAAGACACTAAACTATTATAGTCCTTTGGTGTCTGTTTTGTTATATATTAAGTACTCCAAAAAAGTAATTTAATATCCATGTACGTCATGCATTGGATCTCTACCGTTGGTATCAGAGGAATGGTTTAGTTAACCTTTGAAAACTAGGATGTGAAAAATTTAGTGAGATCCCTACAGATATATTAAGGTATGTCAAGGGATGTCCCTAAGGTTAAGTATACGTATAGGTTATAGTCTTAGAATTATAAAAACAATATTAGAATTAAACCTAAGAGGTTAGATATCGAAGGTACTCCCCCTTTATTATGTTTTTTTCTCTAGCATGATTTTTGCCTCTCACACTATTCTTTTTTGGTTTTAGACGATTGCTGGAACCCGAAGGAACTGTGTTGATCAATGTAATGGACAATGCAATGATTTTCCTCCTAAACAAACCAATGTTATGGGAGATGGAGTGAAAAATATTATTTATATACTTACACAGGCTATGAATCATTATGGACTTCCAAATGAGCAGAGAAGGGAACAATATTCTATTGAGTCCTTCATGAGGCAACGTCCACCTTATTTCTGTGGGTCTTCTGATCCACTTGTTGCTGAACAATGGATTAGTACCATTGAAAGGATATTTTCCATACATTGTTGTTCGGAACATGTAAAATTTATTCTAGCTATTTACCATTTAGAAGGTAAAGCAGATCAATGGTGGACTCTAATTAAGAATACGAGGCCCCGAGATGAAATTGAATCCATGGAATGGGATGAGTTCAAGAACTTATTTTTCAATAAGTACATCTCTCATATTCTTCAAACAAAGATGGAAAAGTATTTCCATGAGCTTAAGAAAAAGGATGAGGAATCTATTGGTATATACGAAGCGAATTTTACAAGGCTTGCAAGGTATGCATCCGGAATTATTATCCAACCTAAAAGTATTGTTTATCGATTCTTCAGTGGCATAGAACCAATTCATCGAAGAGCATTAGCTATAAGAGACTTCAGTAGCTATGAAGAAATTGTGCGGTGTGCTATCAAGGTAGGAATGGAAGTTGGTGCAACATATCCATATCATGGTTTAGACAAGAAATGAAAGATGGAGTTCAATGAGAAATCTTAGAATAATGTTGAAAAGAAGATAAATGTTTCTTTATTCTCAATGTGTGGAAAAAATAATGGTGGATATTGTCTTAAATGGACACGAAAATGTTTTAAGTGTGGAAAATATGGTCATCGAGCAACTGAGTGTAGAATTAATGGAAAAATGGTTGATAATGAGGTGAATAAAGAAAATATTGTAGAGAATGCACCACCAACACTTCAATTCTTCTAGTGCAAGGAAATGGGGCATTATGCTAATCAATTCCCTAATGCAAGGGTTAATGATGATCGACATGAGAGACCACTTAAGGAAAAGTACAAAGGGAAGTCACATGAGATCACTATTGGCGATGTTGAATATGACAACAATGAGGTGGAATGATTAAGTGTTTATGTAATGGGATTCCAAATTAATGTTGTATATAGTATCATGGAATATTGGAATATTTATGTATTGGTCTATTGTGGTTTTCAATAATTTTATGGTACCTGTAACCATGGAAAGGGATTGATATATTTTTGGAAAGAAGATGATATGTACATAATGAAGGGAAAAGGATAAAATGAAATGTTTGACAGTATTCATGAGCTCATGACTCATATAAGGAAAAATTTATATCATTGTTTGAGTATATAGAAATTTTGGATTTTGGTATGTGGAAAGAGATAACTTTTGATAGCATTTATGTTTTCACTAAGATCTAATGGGTATTCATTTTTCAAGAGAATACATGATTAAGGTATTCACATGTTTGGAATTTGACCAACAAGATATATCTTATATGGCGAATAAATGATGGTCTTCACATTCTCGGTAGATGACATTTCTAGTAATTGTTTTCTTTATACTATTAGATTGGACAAAAGTATTTTGGATATGTCAAATGATTGGAATGGATTTTGTTGGACATAAGTTAGTATTGATTAAGGTTATAACTTTTTTGATATTATTAATGGAATGTTATAATAATATATTTTTAGAAAAAGGACAACCTGTAGGATGGGTGACAACCCGTCGCGTCAGACAAGGCTGTGGGAATCGAACCCACAACCAAAGTGCAACAGGCCTTTATCACCTACCACTGGCCAACAGGAAGTCCCTGGTTATTAGAAACTAGTTTTATTATATTAAACGGTATGTTAGATGAAGTATAATTCCATTTTTGGAATCATATATGATTAAACTCACCATGTATGGGTTTATGTATATTTGATAACGTTTTCTAACCTTTTGTTTGAGGCAGATCGAATGACCCATCATTCTATCACATGATCTGTTAACACCTCACAAATGAAAAATTCAACATCATTTCATTAAGAGATGAAGTGAAAAATTTTCAAGACACGAACAACGGTGAGATTATACCTAAATAAAGTATGTAATTCTTCTAATTCAAATTCTTCAACTTTAGGGAAATGATGTTGAAAACCAAATTTGTTGTCTTAGTGCCCTTATATCCTATGAATCAGATGGTACCTTAGATCATCAACAATTTATCGCTTTGTGATTGTTGGATTTTTCAAGGCCATGTTCTCTACCACTCACCACCAGAACATGATGGTTAGATTTCTCTTCCATATCCATATTTTCACATATATTCTCCTATGTAGAAACCCAGTGATTAGTTAATTTGGGTAACAGTTACATTTAATGCTTTATTTTTTAAAGATAAGTTTTGGTATTCCTTTTTATGATGTGGGTTTCTATTAAATAAACTTTCGAGCAGTAATCAATTTATAACCCTAATGAATTTTGAGGGTGAAATTCATTTTATGGGGGGTAGAATGTAACAACCTGAGATTTTATGTGGATTATTCTTTTTAATTTCATTAATTTCCTATGTTGTACACCACACCAAGATTATCTTGCGCTATAAGCAACACCATATTAGCTTGTAGTATACACAACACTATTCTTGGATTGTGTTACACACAATTTCAAGTTCGTTTGATAGTAGTCATTCAATGCAACATTGAGTGTATATATATATATTCAATGTATAAATGAAATATGGTTGGATTCTGTTATACAAAACAATGAAGGATTATTTCACAACATGCAACCCCAACATGGCTTACATTACACGCAATCGCGACCTTCCACAATAGAGTGTGTTGTAAGAAGTACCGAGTTTCACTAAACAAAGATATACTATTAAAATATTAAATAAACTAGTCGTTATGAATAATAATACCCACTTTTTGGAATTTTATAAATTTTTCCATTCAAAATGGACTTAATTTTTGGATTTGGAATATCGAAATTATCCTAGGGTGAATTTTTGGTATTTTTCTGAAAACATTCAATTTTTAATGAATAGTGAAAACACTGGGTTACTATTTAAAAACCAACATTTTATTTAAATAATTTTTTATTTTATTTACCTTTATTTTAGGTTAAAATTGATACATAATACCTATATAAGTTCAATGAAATTCATTGGAGTCATTTTATAATAATTTTAGATATAAAAAATTTTATTGAACATTTCACAGTCTTTTACCCACCACCTAGGGGAATTTGGAAATTCACATAAAACATAATTTTACCGCTTATGTGAGTGTAATTTCTAAAATCAGAGAGACACGGTTAATATAAAGGACATAAACGTGGTTTAATGAGATGGAAATAATTTTTGGTGAATAGTAACTATTTACTTTTATTTACCACAGTTAAAAGTAAATAGGGAAATTAAGGGTAAAATGATATTATTATTACCCTAACACATGTAATAATTCTATTGGATAAGTTTAATTCGACCAAAAATAACATTAGGAATAAAATATGACCATTTAGGTCCACTTGGATTAGATTAGGACACTTATTATTATTTTATTTAAAAAATAGTTAAAATCGTTAAAATCAATGTTTAATAACGAAAACATTTTTAATATAGGGTTATACATAAGATAAATTCGACTATAAATATTCATTAGAAAGATAAAACTATTTCCTACATAATTTCCTTTTATTTATAATTTTTAAAAATTAAATAATTTAATTTATTTATGACACAATGATGATGCAGTAATTACCTTATTAATGAAATATTAACATAATTGATGTTATAAATACCTAAATAAATGTAATTTGAGACTTCATATGAATTACACTAATTTTATAGGTTAATATTACATGTTATTATTGATTTTATTAACTTTTTTTGAACTAATCATTATGTTATTATTTTCACAAAAATCAAGTTCCAAATAGTGTCAAAATTGACATAAAATAGTTTTTAAAACAAATATTATATTATTAATCGTTATTTTATTCCCAAAAATCTAAGGTTCGACCAAATCACTTAGATAAAGATATATATATTAATAATTAACCACTTGGGGTTCGTTTGGGTTTTTATATTATGTTAATTAACCATATAGTTTAAGAAAACAAAAAGACACGGTAAAAGTTAAATTATTTAACATAGAGTTAAATCTAAAAGATAGGGATAAAATATTAACCTAAACTTGTCTAAAACCTATTTTCTGAGAGTATTTCTACCCATATTCACCTTATCTTCGAAATAAATCAATGTAGATCTATTAAAAACCTAATATGACTTTTTTATAAAATAATATTTTAAGTTTTCCTAAGGTTCCCCTCTCCTCCCTTATAAAAAGGGAACATCTTCCCTCTTCACTTCACACCCTTTTTGGCCTTAAAACTCGGCCAAAACCTGGCCATGTGTTTTCTCCACTTCCCTAGAAACATTCTGGTGGTTTTGGTCTGCTCAAAATACCAACTCTACTTCCTAAAGAGGAAGCTTAAAGGAGGTGTGTCGAAGAAGAGGTAATCACTTCTTCCGATTTTCTCAAGTTTCTTTCTTCATATACTTCTTCTTCTTTAGTTATCTCATTGTAAAGTAATAACATCAGTATTACTAATATACTGATATGTTATTATAAATATGAAACAACGCTATTTAACCTCCTATCCATCCTACTGAAAATGAAATCACCGCGCGTGCGTACGTACGGAATACCGTCTCCAGGCCGTGGTGAAATATGTTTTCCACCACCACCTTACATGGATGGGTATAATGGTGTAGAGAATAACAATATATGATTATTTTAAAGTGATATTGATTCTGAAATAGTATACATACACTTCAATACAATTCCACGATCATGGGAATGATATCATCGCTCATGTGTACGTACGGACTACCGTCTCCACGACGTGATGAGATTCATTCTCCATGTTAACCATTCATGAATGATTATAAATTATATATAACGAATAACAATGAAATTTATGAAAAAATAATGATACTGTATTTATGTATATATATATTTATGTTATCTACTTAATTCCATTCAATTCAATAAGTAAATGAAAACAGCATTCATGCGTACGTACGTCCTGCGGTCTCCCAGAACGGTGTATTTCATTCCATTTATCGATCTATCATATATATTTATATTCTGAATATATTTTATTTATAAATCATGTTTTACATTCTTGAATTATGTAAATCAGGATACAAGTAATAATATCAAGAACAAAAAGTCGAAACTCACACGATAAATGAAATGATTTTACCCAAAATGGTGCTTTAATATGGAATTTACAAAAGAATGGGTAATATAAAGTCATAAGTGAATTATATATGATATCATAACAATGAATATGATTCTGTAATTAGTCAATGAAATTATTTAAATCATTATACAGGAATTTTGGAATCATACAAAGCATATCTGACATAAGGTAAGGGATAAATATTCCAATGTCATTCTTATCCGAGATTGCTTGTTCGAAAGTATTTACTGAGGTTATGTTTATTATCCATGTCCATATGTTCTCAAAATGTTTTCATAAAATTTTTTATTTTCTTCCATGTATGATTAAATTCATTTTTACCCTTTTTTAATTTTACCACATCATATAGAAGTAATCATTCTTTTGTTTACTATACGAGGTACTTTTTAACTTTTCCGGCAAAATTACAAGAAGAATGTTTTTTTAACTTATACAGCATGAATAGATTTTTATGGTTTTATAACGCCCTATTTTCATGAATATTACTCTACATGATTTCATGACTATTTTCAAAAAAATCATTTTCTTTTAAAATTTCATGACATTTTGTGAAAAGAAAATGATTTTGAAAAAGAAAGGATATTTTCCTCAAGAATTATTTTCAATTGTTTTGTCAAAACCATTTTCTATTTAAGATGAAATTATTTTATATGTGTATGTTTCAAGTATAATGTCTCTACAATTTACATGGTTTCACTTTTTTTATGATGAAATAATATCCATTTGTTTTATATGGATTATGTTATGATGGGATGATGTTTATGAAACCCATTTTATTCTTTGGGTTATGATGAATGATTTATGATTATTTTGTTGCACAAGTAAGAATGATTTCATTATGAGATGGGTGGGACCTATATCTTCCTACAATTTATTTGGTAAAGATTTATATCTCATGAGATAGACATGGTTGGAACGTTATGTTAATCTTGTTCAGTGATACAGGACTGGAACGAGGAGTGAACTCGATTCAGAAAGGGGCTTTGTCCACTATGACGGTCTTGGCAGCAATGCCTTGGCTACTATGGAAATCACATCATGTGCTTAATGGTTTTCCACAATTACATGTTTTATTCCCATTCTATTTTATCATGATTGATGTTCTTTTATGATATATGCCTTACGTACTTCCAAGATTTCTGTCTTTGCTCAAGATTTTCATGTTTAGATTTTATGTTCATGATTTTGCATTCAAATGTTTATGGATTGTTTTATGTTATATATGTTTAGCCTTACTGGGAATTTGAGATCACTCCTTTTTATTTTTTATTTTCCCATGGATTTAAGGAAAGGTTTTAGGTATGAAAATAAAAGGGGAAGATCTTTATGGGAGATGTTGAAGATATTTCACCAAGATTAGAAGATTATATTCCGAGTTTCCATAGACACTAATCTATTACGGTCCATTGGTGTCTGTTCTTTTATGTATTAAGTATTCCGAAAAAGTTATGTAATGTCCATGTACGTCAAGATTTTGGTATCTACACATAATCATTAACAATCTCAAAAATTTATGATATTGTTTTAATAAACTCTTACCACTTGGTACCTTCAGATAATACTATTCATGTAAAGAAAAATAAATTAAATTAAGCTTAAAAGATCATGAAAACAAGGATATTAATTATATATCATGTATAATTTAATTATATAAACATAAAATAAAATTTTCAGTGCATAAAAAACATGAGTCTCAAAGAAATAAAATTGAGGCACATTATTTTTACAGATTTGCTAACTTTTGAATATTAAACACCATGAAAAAGAATCATAAAGTGGACATGTGGATACCCATAAATTTAATTATAATTTACATATAATAAAATTTGTTCATTATATAAACCAAATAACAAGATTTAGTGGTGAACATAGCATGAATCTCATGGAATTAAAAAGTGACATGAAATCCCAATACATTATATATTGACTCTTTTCATACACATAAAAATCCTATATAATAAATATAAATTTATTATAAATATAAATTTTGTATAAATAAATCAAAAACCCATATTAATATTTCTAATACCATATTTGGTTTGATTATGATTTCATATTACGAGCTTATTAACAATTTTATGTTAAGGTTTCACTCTAGGTAATATTCTCTTTGTTCTTCACAAGAGTCTTAATTTGTTATTTTCTTGGTCCTTATATTTATATCATGGCTTATAGAATTTAAAACATGATTTAATTATAATTTATATTAATTATATTTTTATTATATTAACCGATATTATATATATGTCTTAATTGGAATACACCGTTTATGGAGATGATAAGCTGCATGTACGCATGAACCATGTTTCCATTTAGTTTTCGTGTTGAAAGAAATAAGGTAAAAGACTTTTATGTATATATATATATATATATATATATATATATATAATTATTATAGTAGCTTTATTATAACATATATTTCATATATATCTACTATATCTATCTTTAATACATTCCATATAGTGTATGAAGGAATCACGTCTCTTTTAGGGAGTGGTAGTCCACATTTCCTCAAACACAATTATCGTATTTACACAAAATGGAACATATAATGATAAATGTTGTAAAAGATTTACAAAATAATAAAGACATAATAAATACACTATTTTAAATATATAAATAGATATTACATCATAATATTCCCAATGATATTTGGTAATGTAAAAATGAACAATCGTCATTTAATGAGGCGGTAGTTCTTCATACACGTAAACATTATGTTCGTTACCCATTAGATGGAAGTGTGTGTAGGTTTTGTTCAAATACATAGAATAAAAAAATACCGTTATATTGATTATATTAGTTTTTAATACAATTAAGGATTAATATTTTTTGAGTTCGGGGTTAAATAAAACAAAAGAAATGAGTTTGAGGGAGGGTGCTACCTCTTAATCAGGTAACTCCTTTTGGTTTGTGAAAGAAGGATTCCTCAAATTGATTTAATCCACATGGGAGGATTCATGGCATAAGGGAGTGAATTTTGGGATCTATTTAGGAATATTTTGTATAAAATTTTGTGTCTTGAGATGTGTTAAGAAGTAGGAGTAGAGGAGGTCTTTTATAATTGAGGAGGAGTGTCAATCTGGTAATATTTTAAAATAAAGGAACTCTATCACAATTTTTTATTTCAAGTGGTTAAAAAATGGTTTAAATTTTATCAAAGGGAGGATATGTCAGAAATATGGACATATAGTGGATTTAGAAAAACATAATAATTTTTTGGGCCTTTAGGATGTGGTTTAGTCCCTTTTATGCTTAATTTATCATTAATTGTTTTTGTTATTTTTTATAACTTCACAAATATTTGTGATCAAAACTAAGTTGAAATTATTATTAATTATAAATTATGATGATTCAAAATATGAAATCCATTTTTCCATATTTCAGTAACATAATTTTCAAAATTAATTTAGAATTATTTCTACGGTTAGGTTGATAATGCAGGTTTTTAAAGTAAATGTGATCAACAACTTGCAAAGTTTTGATATCCAATTTACATGTGAAATTTGTTACCATTTACTAAATTGGATTAATTTATTAGAATATAATCTAATTAAAAATTAGAATAAATTAATATATAATTGAAACTTCTAAAAAACATAGATGAAAAGGCAGTTTTGAATTAAAATATGGTAGTTTTCACTTTTCACCGAAAAATGACATTTCTTAAAAAATTCCCAAAAATTCCTGATAAGATAATTTTAAAACTATATATTAAAAAATTATTTTTATTTTATAAAATTTAATTTCTAAATATTTCTAATATTATTTTTATTATTTTTCACTGAAGGACAGTAAAAGTAATTGACATGAGATAATAATTATCTTAAACCTAAAAATACATTAACAAAAATAATATCTTTTATTATCATCATGTGTTATTTATATAAAATAATAATAAAAAATATCATAAAAAAAGTAATTACTACCCATGTCACTATTTTTAATTTCATGGTATCATTTATCTAATTGTAATAATAAAATGTTTTTTCTTAAAAATGATGGTGTTGTGTGTAATATATGCCAAGTTGGTGTCATGTGAAATGAATGTTTGACATAGTGTAATGATAAACATAAATGAAAATTAATTCATTCAAAAAAATATCTATAAAAAATCAGGGTGTTATAATATCCATAGTGATGAGTAAGAGACATTGAAAAATATTGGAATAGATGAAAAAAAATTGTATGTGAATTAGAAAATTTATTCAAAAAAATATCCATTATATTTTTTAAACATTTAGTTCAAAATTTTAATATATTAAACAATGAGAATAAAACATAATTTAAAAACCAAATAGAACTTTTAATGCATGCTTAAAATATAAAACCAAATAATACTATAATAGAAATAGACCATGTAAAAATAATTAAAAAAGGGAATTTGTTTACAAATTTGTAAATAAAGTCAAACCAAATAAAAAATAACCCATGGAAAGTATTAAATATGTAATAATATTATTATTTTATAAATATTATAAAATTTAATATAAATTGACATTAGGAAATCATAGATGTGTAGACAAGAAATCCCGAAGATGATATAACAAATAATGATATATAGGATAACGATTTCATAAAAAGATGTAACTAATATAGACACATAACAAAAAAAGAAAAAATAGAGATGGAAATAGATATGGTTTTACAAAAAAAATAGAAACCATTTTTATGAGAATAGGATTTCAAATATAGAAAATCATGATTTCCATGTGAGATAAAAAAATAAATGCTAGCCATGAAATTATTCTTTTTCCAGACATGTTCTGATTCTCTATATAATAAATTTAGTTTTATTATTCATATTTATAAGAGCATTATTCATATAAATTTTATTTAACACCAGTCATTTAAATTTTTTTATTAAACACATATTTTTTATAGTTAAAATCAATATTATGGTGTTAGCTTTTATGGTTTCCACTTATATATCACTTTTTAGGTTCTGATATAGGATACTTGATACTGGGTTTATTAGATACCCAAATATTTATATAGATTTTACATATGATTTTTTATATATATTTTTATTACCATGCTAATTTAACAAAACATAGAGTGATTAATAACAATGAATGCTAAAAAATATCTTTTTCAATGATTTTAGAATTTATAAATGAGTTGAATTAATAGATGGAAAAACTATTGAATTTTAACAACAAATAATTATTAAAAAATAATTAATTAATCAATATTAAAAAATATTACTTTAATTTATGTTGGTTTAGTCCCTAAAGATACAGACATTATAGCATAATTCATGTAGGTTGTAAAACTGACACAAACAAGAACACTTTATAATTATTTAATGAGTTAGAATCTATTATCATATGCTGATAATATCACTTTTATATAATATTAATAATTTAAAAAATAATTTAATGATGATAAATATTTTTTTATAATACTTCTATGAATATTATAAAAAAATGTTCCAGGAGAGTAAAACACTTATGTTGAAGACTTGAGTCTTTTTATAAAGAGCATCTTGAAATTGAGGGATTTGGGACTACTTCTTTTGACTAGAGGTTCTAAAATATTTTTTAGGATTGTAAATATATAATACTGATTTGTAGTCAATATAAACCCAATTGAAACATTTTCATCTAGTTGGTAAAATTAAGGTTCCATTTATAAGTGTGAGGGGTGTAATTTTTATAAATACACACTCCTTAATGTAAATAGAATTTCATTTTTTATGTAAGATGGTAAAAATTTTAAAAATATATGAGATCGTGTTAGGGGAGGTCCATATTTCCCCTATATACACATTTAGGAATGACATACTGTGATATGTGATAAAATTATCCCTTACTTTAACACATATACCTCATTTTATCCTTTACTATGGTGAAGAACTTTTACCGTGGTAAATTATTTTTCTTTCTAATAATAAAAATAATGTTATTATATAATTGAAAAAATCTAATTCCAAATATGAAATCCATTTCAAATGATTAAAATTATAAATTTTATAAAAATTAATTTTATTATAAGTATTCACAAATGATAAAATAGAATTTTATAAAAATGAATTTTTTATTATTAATTAATAATTATAAATAATTAAATAATATGTAAATTATTTAAAAATTAATTTCACTAAAATAAATATTTAATATATATCATTTTATTTTATTAAAATTAAAATACATAATATATAGAAAAAATAATTATTTGAAAAATATTACTTTAAAACTTAAATGATTTTATCTTTTGAAAATATAATTAATTATATATGTCTAAATTTTAATTCACTTTTATATAATTAATTTAATTGAATTTATTAGTTCAAATAATAAAAATTTAACTTTTAAATAAAAATAATAATATATACTGAAACAAAATGATTTAAACAAACCATTCATGTTTATCTAGTAAATATAAAATTAGTTTTCATTATTGTTGATTAATTATACCTTGAATGTTATTAATTGTAAAGACCTAGATTTTACATGTACATTTTTTTAATATATGGGAATTTTATGAGTCCTCAAAAATTGACGATGTGTGATTTCGAGGCCCGGTGTTCACAGAATCAATTTTTGAAGTTTTGTTCATGTACGTTTAGTAAACGCACGAGTGAGTTTTTTATAACTTTTGAACCGGTGATCGGAATTGAAAATTGTGGGCACCGTTGAACTTACAGCGCCTGTATTCGCTTTAGAAGACTTTCACCTCAACGGCAGTTGGTTGAAGGTGAAAGTTAGTTTTTGGGTTTTTTATAGAGATAAAAAAAATAAAATAACTGCATGTTTTCTTTTTTTTATATATTATATCAACCCATGTGGAAGATGGAGTTGGGAACCACCACACCATAACCTCTTAGGACGGGTTATGGTGGTGGGGCCCACCCAAACCTAACTTCCCATGAGAGGTCATGGTGTGGGGACCACCCGAGACTAAACCCCCCATTTAATTGAGGAAAACCTTTCAACTCCCTCATAAATGAGGGGGAGCCTCTTAACCCCCCTTAATTAATGGTGTCACCCCTCCCCCTTTAATTAAGTTAGCCAACTCATTTAATTAAATGTGAAAATTTGAATTTTAAACCCAACAAACTAAATAATATAAAATCTATTACTTAGAGGGGATACCTATTAATTTTTTGGAAAAAGGTTGGAAAAGGAGGATTATAGATCTTGGGAGAAATGTACCAATCCAAGAATGGTTCCTCCATGAAGAATGCTCCACCGACAAAGAATTTCGACCTCGACTTTGGCCATATTCCTTGGAACGACATCCGACGTGAGATGTCCTCGTCCGCAGCGAATTGACGTCCGTATTTTTCCAACGGTTCGTCTTCTTCCCCGTGACCCCATTGTCGAACAATGAACAATATAGGGATTTTATTTAAGTATGATAATATTCCTTTGATTCATTCCTTCTAAAATAAATTACGGGGACCATCTTATTATCAAGTTGATCCACGGATGTTTTTCCTTATGGGATGGGAATAGTTTGTTAACAAGGGATTATAGGGAATTGATGTTTTGATATCTTCCACGCTCGTTCCTTGCATATGTTTATGATGATCCAAATGCTACCACTCTAAATGCAGAGGGTGTGGGCCAAAAAATCATGGCCCGATCCCCCCCCCCCCTCAACGATCTTCTTTTTGGGGTTCTTCAAAATGGTGACCAAGGCGACGAAGGCAACGGTCGCGCCACCCGCGGCCTTAGCGACCCGAGCTACCCCCGTAGTGTTCTGACCGCCGACCTGACATGCCCATGTGCCATGATCGCACCTCCCCACCGGCCGCACCGCCCTACCAGCCATTCCCCCATGCCCCATACGTGCTGCCCCCATCTGAACCGGTTGTGCCCTCATAGTGCCCTGACCGAACCGGCCCCTTGCAGCGCCCCTCTAGGACGAGCCTCCCCAGGTCGTGTCGAGCTGCCCCGTGCCTTTGCCGCTCTCTGCGCCCTCGCAGCCTGTTGGGATGAGCCCAGTAGGCCCGACCAAACCCAGTGGGCTGGCCCGTCTAGTGGTTCAGGTAGAGTCGACCCGAACTCGGTCGGCCCAGACTAGTTCGAGCCGGTCGGTCCGACCGGGTCAGACAAGTCCCAGGACCACTATGGGCCGTTTCTTTCTTTTGGCCATATCTTTGGCATCCGACGTACGTTTAATGAACCGTCAGTGGAACTAGTATTCTAGGAGTGTGGCGATCTCCTTGATTATACCCTATTACTATTTGGGGTATAGTTGAGATACGATCAGGATGGATCATGCACGAATCCAACTGGGCCCCCAAGACTTTTTGGCTAATAACTCACAGACCGGGCATCTGATTCACGTGCCTTCTGTTCCGTTGACACCCCTATGTGTGGCTGATCTTTGAGTTACATCTTTATGGGACATCGCTGCAGTTGGAGCATCAACTAGTAGCTTGTGGAGCGGGTCGTCCAGAGACAAGGGATCATTTTTGCAGAAACCTAGTAGCTGGCTGAGACTTGGTGTCTGCTGACTGATTGACTCTGAGTGACACAACTAGCCCATTTGGGAGTGCCAGGTTGTGGTGGAAGACCCACGGCTGATGAGCACCTGGTTTTGGCTGTAGGCCCGTGGTACTTGACAGGAGAAGTACCTCTATAGGGTATGAGGGGGAGCTCCTGGTTGTGGCGGCAGACCTATGGTGGGGAGCACATCTGCGTGAGATAGCAGACCCACGATACTTGACAGGAGGAGTACCTCAGTATTCCAAGGATAGTGGGAAGTGCCTGGTTGTGCTGGCAGACCCAATGTACTCGATAGAGGATGATTTCTCCAGCAACCGAGGGTTCAAAATGTTTTACCCCTAGAATAAACCCTGGTTTTAGCTGATTTAGTAACTTTATTGATTTCCTCATGACTGAGATGGATTACTTGATAACTTAGGTATATGTATGGGCATATACCCAAGTGGGGTTATCTGGTGATTTCATACTTTGTGGTTTATCCTTGTTCGATTTTGTGAGACATTGAGGGTCTCGGTATCCCTACTGAGTATTGTTATAGTCACCCCTTCACTAGCTATGGTACCACCTTGTTGTGTTGGATGCATATGACAGACAACACTGATCGAGGATAAGATTACTAGGACTGGATGGTACCTGGAGGTGGAAAATACGGTGTGATAGTACTCAGAGGAGACAGACAGACTTGGAGTACTAGGGAGGTGATATGTACCTACCCTTAAGGTAGGAACCTTAGAGGATGACCCAACATCATTTGTTATTTTCTTCAACTGTACTTTAAGTTTCTTATACTCTAGATTTGGGTTTTTATTTCTGGCCGCTTTTACTTTCATCACACTTTGGTTATACATTTTTACTTAGTGTTTCGTATCCAGTTGTGTACACTTTTGTGTTTGTTTACAGTTTATAAAGGCAATTCCTTCCCAGTTTTAGGAAATTACACCTTTGGTGCTAGTCACCAGCCCCTGGCCTATAGAAGGCACTCTTTGGATAGTCATGGCATGGGCCCCGAGGGACGGGTTGTGACATTAATTTATTTTATTAATCAATAATTCAATGTTATCTATATAAATTATTTACCTAATTACTTAAAAGTAATATATTTAAAAAAATATATAATTTGTATAAATAGTTTCATTAAACTCAATGTTATTTTCCATGGTGAATTAGTACCCTTTAATTTAATTATAAAATGATTATTATACTGTTTTATTTATTTATTTTTATTTATTTTTTTTATTCTGAAAACACAAAATATATTACATTTTTAAATATTTTACCATAATTAATAATTTTTACACTACTTTGGTGTTACATGTATTACATGTTATAAAACGTAAATGATTTATTGAAATATAAATACATATTAAAATTTCATGTTATTACCAAAAAAAATTATTATTGTAATTTTTTGAAATAATAATCTATATATTTAGATTCTCATGAATATGAAATTTTACGGTGGTAAGTATTTGGAATAATAAAATTATTCTTATTAAAAATAATACTCAATGTATGGTTGATTTCATATTAATAGTGAAAGAGAAAGTGAATATTATTGATTTTATTAAATAAAATTTGAAGAGAATTTTTTTCTTGAATGTGATGTTTATATTTTTAAGTTGAAAATTAATGCCTAAATAAATCATGTACATTATAGAGATATGTTTGATAATTAAAATTATATGGGGATAGAAAACCAATAAATAACTCTAATAGATTTCTAAAATGGTGTGGGAAGGAAAGTGTTATCATTTTTATAAATAATTGAACATGGTTACACAAGATAATAATTAAAAAATTAAAATTAAATAATATTTTTGATATTATGAGGAAAGAATAAAGTTGAATGAAAATATTAGAATAAAACATTGGGGCAACCTCAGAATCCTAATGGTTAATATGATGTTATTGATAAAATTATTGGGAATGTGTTTCTACTCATGATGTATTGATTTTATTGGTTATGTTGGTAAAATAGTGACATATTTTAATTAATGTATAATATATTTGAAGGGAAAATATATTAGGATATGAAAAATTATAAGATATGAAAATCTTTTTAATGAAATGAATAATGTATTAATATTATATTTTTTTAATGGATCTAACTATATCTATAATACATTTATTTTTTAAAGGAAAATATGTACTGTTAAAGTAGCTTCTAGCCTAAGAAGATCCAAAAAGAAATATGTGTAGAATAATCCTTTGAAATATATGTTTTTTATTCTAGTTAAACATAGTGATGGTGGTCCGTGTATTATAGAAGGAGTTAGTAGTGTTGGAAAAAATAAAACCCTCCAAGTTGTTTCATGGGTATAAAAGAAAAAATAATTAATGATAAATCTTGTGTAAGTTGTAATAAACCACGTAAAAGTAACAAATCCAATAAATTTTTTAATGGGTGTTCATCCCATGTAACATTAATCATGGTACTAATAAATAATTATAAAATTAATATCAATATAAATATAATGTGTAGAATGATTAATCATTAAAATTATAAGAATGTGGAAAAACTAAAATGGTAAGGAGTGTGTTATAAAATATAAATGCTTATTATAATTATGCATTAAAACAAAATATTCTACATGTGTGTTTTCATTATGAATCATTCTTATAATTAATGTATAATATAAAGTTATTATATTTTACAAAAAAAATTGATGGCATTTTAATATAACAGTTAATAAACCATAATAATATTTATAATGTGAAAATAAAATAAAATACATGATAAAAAATTTAATGGGGAACAAAATTATGACATAGGATGTTAGACCATACAAATCAGAAAAATATAGAGAAGAAATAAAAAAATTTAATTCACGTACCCTTTATGATGTATTAAAAGGAATAATAATTGTGGTACATTCATAAAAAAATTAACATATTTGATGTATATACAAACCAAAGAAGTAACGGGAAGTAAATATAATTTATTTGGTTCATATAGATGAATGTGACATAACAAAAAAATAAGAAACCAAATATAAAATATATTAATTTTTTTAAATTAATGAATATAGTTGAATGAAGTGAATTTTTTATATATATTCAAGAAGCGATGTGATGAAATGAATTTTTAAATATAGAATACTAACTAGAAATCAATGTTCAATAACTATAAAAATTTTCACATTAGAAAATTTAATTAAATTTGAATCAATTGGATATAAAGAAATATCTTTAGAAAAATGGTATAAGATATAAAGTATCCCTGGTGATAACTATATAAAAATGGTGTTGAAGAGAAAAGAGATTGAATAGTGAAAACTATGACAAAAGTATTATTTATTCTGAGGGGATTATAATACCACAATTATAAATAAGTTATAATTTTTTTATTTATATTTATTTTAGTTTCTTTTAATATCAATTAAAATTTGTGACCTTATAAGAAATTTCTCATGGTTTTATACCAAATTTAAAAACTTTAATGTGTTTGGAAGAAAGTGTTCTATTAAAAATAAAGAAGGCACTCGGGGGAAGTTTTTTTATTCTATTGTGGAAGGAATATTTCTTAGATATTACATTTATGAAGTCATATTAATATTTCAACATGATAATTCGAAAGATTTTATAATGTATTGATGTTAAGATCCATTATTATGAATAAGAAATATAGTAAATAAAGTACCATAATTTGTTCTAAAAAAGTTATAATGGTGAATATTTGAAGGGAACCTATATACCCCTTAATAAAATTATAATGAAGTTCATCTAAAGGAACCAAAACATAGATTAAACCATTGAACCATATTATTGAGATATGAAAGTAGATAATGTAAGGAATCTATCATTTTGGGGGGAAAAATAACACCAACTTAGAAAAGAAGAAAGAAATATACTCATAGTATTACTCTATTATCTCATCAACTATCTAGTCCATTTAATGATTTTGAAAAAGAAGAGTAATGGGTAAAATTCATGAATGAGAGACTTTATTATATAAAAAATAATAATCTATAAGAGTTGGTAAATATTCTAGTTGAACAAAATTTCATTTTTTCTTTAATTGTTCACTAAAAAACATGATGAATAAAAAAATTCATTTAAAAATAAGACCAAAATATATTTTAATGGAATAATTTGATTAATTATATAAAATTAAACCAAGTTTTTGAGGTATGTACTATCTAAAAACACTAATAGTTACTGTTATGGACACATGTATTCTATAAAAATGATTTATTTTTACACCATGGACCAACATTCATATTTTTCTACTATAGAAACAACGGTTATTATAGAAAAACATTTAATTATGTTATAAATTTAAGAATTTATTTCTGTACTAAATATTGTATTTATATCACTATTATCCAAAATGGTGAAAATATTTTATCTTTATAAACATAATGTTTCATCTAATAACACATAAATCCATTTTTTTTCTTCTTCCTCTTAATTTTTACATCATTTTATCTCATTTCGTAAAGCATTTATCATTATAAATCTCTACATTTCATAATAAGTTGTACAAGAAAAAATGTATGATCTAGGAAATTACCATTCATTCATTGATGTATATGGATAAATGTGCATGGAAGAAAAAATATTTTAATGAATCTAATGTTAATTTCTATAGAATATTGACTAAGGAATAAATCGATAAAAAGAAAAATCACTTATCCCATTTTTGTATAAATATAACCAAGATGGGAAATATTTATTGGGTGTTATTGGAATTGAAGGTTTTGATATTTTTAAGTTGTACATTACTAAAGAACATGGTGTTTAATATCATAGGGGAGAATATGAGAAATGTATTGATGTAATCACCCATAAAATTTTACAATAATCCAATTCCATTGAAAAAAATAAACTAGGTTTTAGGGATACTTAATCTAAAGATGAATCAAAAGAATCCTATTTTTTATTACATAAATAAATTCAAAACCATAATAGGTGAATTTAAATTAGTGGGAATTATTATATACTATGAGGTATGTTCACTGGTTTTCTTACCTTCACATACTAACAGTTAGAAGACTACTATAAAAGTCATTAGTGGTTATTAAAAGAATCAAATATTGATACAGAATAATAATGGAGGTTTAATTATAAGTGATAATATTAATATAATATATATAAGTATATTCTATAGTTATACTCTACATATTGAAGGAATAATAACACTTAAACAAAAATATAATCATATAGTATTTTCAAAATCAAAAGGAATGGGATAAAACAAATTTAATGGGAATTGTTTTACCTATTAGAGTTGTGATAAGACGTTCTGTGTCAAGAAGCAGTTTTTTGGAAAAGAAGATGGAACTAAAAACCAAATTTGTAAATCATTCCTACTAAAGTAACGAATGATGTTTTACTATTGAATATATATAATCCCACAGAATATTGGAATTTAGTTTTAGATGTAGGATTAAAGTTCACATAAGTAAATTATTTATTGAATATTTTTTTCTAGAAATTTTGTAAAGGTATATCTTAATAATGACGAACCATGAATATTTTTTGGAAAGGGTGATGTATAGATAAATACCAATAGTAAAATTTTTCATCCCTTAATTAATGTGACATATATTTTTACGATATAGTAGGATATTATTTTAGATTGGTATCTTGGATATTTTGTCTTTGAAACCACTTTATCTTGTGGTTCATGGAAAATTAAAAATGGGTTCATGGTTAGAGCTCATGAGGTAAAGAATAGAACATACATAGAAAATTATTTAATATATTTCAATTAGTATTATCCTGGTTTTAATAATACAATTATATATTTTATTAGGTAAATACAACCTATTTAATATAGTGTATTTTTTAGTTATTTAGTTTGATAATTAATAAAATCATGGTTATTAATTTTTTATTTGAACATTCGAATTATAAAAATAAATCCTATTTTAAAAATCAACAATTTTAGAGGACATTTAAGTGGATTAATTATTTTATAAATAAATAATTTTAATTTATTGTTTAATAAATATTATTGAGTTTTTACACTAATTTAATATTCCTACAAATTTTTTAAAGACCTCAATTGACCACATGTTGAAAATAAAATGTGGTCACGTTTCTTTTATGCAGAAAATCAATAGACTGCAGGAATAAGTACACAATCAGTTGCATGTTGATATAACCAACTGTGTGAGGATAAAACATGTACCAATCAAACACACCAATAAATCTGCATGACCACATGGTGAACCTTGAATATGGTTGATCCATTTACTATTTTTGAGATAGAGATATTTTTTATCGACTGGAAAAAATTAGAAGACCAATTAACCTCATGACCATCCATCATCCTAGAACTGAATTTTTTGTGTTATCGCATATTTTTCTTATGGTTACTCACTATTAACATTTTATCCATTGATCTTTCTCCTCATGATCTATCCATTAACATATAGAATTTAATTTATGGAGTATCATGTGAAAACATCTTGAAACTCATATACACTTCAAATCAAATACTTGGCATTCTATTTCATTATGGATGAAATCAATAGGATGATTCAACATTGATAAAAACATGTAGATCATCCAAATAAAATTTAATATCGATAATGGTGGGTTTCTTAGAAGACCATTTAACAACATATGTGTAAACTAAGAAAAAAGGAAAAGATAGAAATTTTAGATTAAGAAAATATCATAGAGGTTTGATCAGTCCAAAGTTGAAGGAGATGGTATATCTTAAAAAATAAATAGTATTATATTACTAAGGAGGGTTCCATACATATATCATGAGATTATATTGGAGAAATTAATATTTTTGCTTCCATTTTTATTCTACATTCATGGTTTCATAATATTCTCTCCTTCCGCATCATTCTTGTTGTCCATTTGAATTGATGGGAAATCTTTCGAGTTATAAAAGAATGGATAATTAGACCCTTATAATGCTTGATTCCTCATATATTATTGAATAAAAGTATTTATTGTTATAATATTTTATTTTTTGAGTGATGCATAAACACTATTAAGGAATTTTTTAAACAGGATAGTTTAATTTGTACTTCCAATATTGAAAATTCATCATCTCCCTCCACCATCTAAATTTTTTCTCAAAGGAATAGAAAATGAAAGGTATTACGTGTTAAAAAAATATAATGATTTTGTTTAGAAGTTGTAATTTACTTCTAAATTACCTTGGAACACCAATACGTGATTGGGTATTTTCTTTATAGGATTAAAGTTATTACTTGAATCTACAATCACATAGGAGGGGGACTCACCAATAGGTAATTCTTTGAGGATGATCTTCATCAAAGCAAAGAAATAATGTGGATTTATAAATATATCGATTAGTATTTAATTTTTAAATTAATAATAGGATATGTAATATCAATTATAAGGAATATTATGGATTTGTATATTGAAACCCAACTCTGACTTAGACAAACTTATCAACAACAATTTCTAAACAATGTTTTCATGTGTTTTAGTTTTATTTTCAAAAAATCACAACAAAAACAAATTTATAAAAATTATTTTTATAAAAAAATTTCACACCTAACTATGACAACACCCTCTATATATTTTAACACTAAATTTATCAATGGAAATAATTTATTTTTTGAGAAACCATAATAGGAGTGCATTGAAAATTGGGCATAATTACATGGATTTAGTGAAAAAAATAAATTATACTCTTACCATCAATTAACTTGATCAAATCATTAACTTACAAAATTTTGTCTCTTGACCATAGTATAAAGAATAATTTCCTAATATGACATAATATATTAAACATTCCATATAAATTTGAAGAAGATTATTTAATATACACAATGGAAACATTTATTTTTCACATTCATCCTTAAATTTTGGATTCTAATCCTAATCAGAATCTAAGAGACCTCTATACACCACAATTTTTTAATCAAAATACTAAAATATATATGTCTAAATTGAAAAATGACATTAAATTGAAAAATAACATTAAATTAAAAAATTAAATTAAATTAAAAATTGGTATAATCCATGTATTTTCCATGTTTCATTGTCCCCTAAGTGAAGAAACTGACATTCACATACAAGAAATCAAAGATTACATATTTTTAATGAAAACTAAATGATTGTATATTTAAAAAGAGTAGTGGATAAAATATAACTTATCAGCTGAAATAGATGATAAAGAATAGTAATATATCCTATAACTAAGTGCATTTCATGACCAGGATGTCTTATTCAGATAATTTGGGTAAATATTATTCCCTACCTCTAGGATTACATCAACAATAAAGGAAATTTATTCCATCCTGAAATATTATTTAAAACATTTATGAGTATTTTTAAAGGATTAATAAGATATGATCCATCCATCCACATTATAAACTAGAATAAATCCACTTCCTTATGTTTTTTTATCATGGTTGTATCGATAATTATAAATCACCTATATGAATCCAATATTTTGATGGGAAGATTACATAGAACACAAAATAATTTGGTGCAAGAGGTACTAAAATAATAGGTATTCATGAGGTAAGAAATTTTGATTCAACTCCTTTTATAAAACAATTATTCAATAGATAACTAGTTTATTGAGACAGATGGATCTAAAAGAAGTCATTGAACAGTAAGAATAGGCTAAGGTTTGTTATATATGATTATCACATAATCATTTATATGAGGCTATATGTCTTAAAAAACCATAATTTTTAGTTTAATATCTTTTTCTATAGTTTATTACATTTCAGTTATGATTTTTGTTTATTTTTTTCCTAATATTGAAAATCCATTACACAGTATAATGTATATTTCTAAAAAGTGTACTTTTTTTCACAAAACTAGTAAATATGTTTAAACTTATATATAACTAATTTCACTTTTTATAAATTTATATTGTATCATCATTGAAATTTATATAATTATTATACAACAATATTTCCTATTAAATTCATTTAAAAATGAGAATTAATTTTTTTTACTAAGATGTGTATGAAAAGAAAGGAAACATATTAGTCTACTTGAAATTCATGAGATCCCATAAATAATAATCCCCTTCACAAAAAATATTTAATATAAAATAATCTTGTACTTATACATGAAATAAGATTTATTTTTCAATGTTCATTATGAAAAAATTACTAAGAACTCATAATGGAAAAATAACAATCATGGTGGTTTCTTAAAAATCATTAAAAATCATGAAAACCATTTTTCTGAAAAGAAACCCCTTCCCCATTAAAATTTTCATAAATATTAATAAATCATAACATAATTTCCTTCCCTTATGAAATCAAATTATTTCCATTAAATAAATTTGAAATAATAGAATAAACATATAGGTGTCTCGGGACATCATCACTGTTAGGTCAAGAAAATAAAAAGATAACACAGAGAGGGGGTGAATTGTGTCATTTCAAAAATCTTAATAGATTCGGTTTTGTAAATCTATTTGTGATTTATATAGAAGTGTAACTTTATATTATATATGAAAGATAATCATTGGATAACCAAAAATAATTAAAACAACAATTTTATAGTCATTTAGGGAAAAATAAAACTTAATCCAATCCACCAATGCTCTCTCTACAAGATTGGGGAATTTTACTCGAATGGATCTCTTATCAATAGACCATCAAATCCAAATTTGAGTGAAAGAAGTTGACACCTATACAGAGAAGGCTAAGGAAATCCTTCTTTTTATTTTATATGGAATCAGTTATCCATATATTGGAAGAATAAGATAATACTTTAACCACTATTTAGTACGAGCAGTGTCCACATCAATAAATTAGTAGAGTTTGATTTGTTGATGGTTCAGTTTGACTTTATCAATTGTAGAAGAAAAATTTGATAGTAGAAGAATATTCTCATTTATAAAAGAAATTCTTCAAGAAGTAACAACTCTAAAGTGATCCTGGTTGTAAAATATCTACAATTTGTATAGAAACAATAGCAGCAATAATCACACATAAGTACAAGGCTTAAAATTTTATATGACCAATTTGTATCCTCTTAAGAAAATAAAATATTCGATCATTAGTTGTATTATTATGGTTAAATATATTCATATGAAAAAAATATGTTTATTTTTCTATAGGTTTCAATATATATATTTTGAGTAAATATATAGGGAAGATAGATTTCTTCGGTATTACAAATATAAGAAAATTGTCTGATAAAATATGGATATTCATATTCAAATAGACCACATAAATGTAGTAAATTTATTTATTAATAGAAGAGGGTCCCTCTGAAAAATATATTTCTTTGAAAGAATAATAAATAACCATTGAACTAGTTGTAAATAAGCTTTCAATCAGCTTATAATACTATCAAGACTGTTTCATGAATATCAGATTAAATTATGGATTTGAAACTCAACTAATAAATAGTCAAAACCACATTTCAACCATGTAGTGTGGGGTTCATTTTCTTGTATTAGGGATCCTTTGCATAACATATGGTTTATTTTCATAGAGTAGGGTCCCATTACATAGTGTAGGGTTCCTACTAACGGAGCTTAGGGCTCATAACAATGTCTGGTTCCTTAACCATACTTTCATATGCACATAACATAGGGCACAAAAGTAACATAGGGAAGGGAATATATATGTTTATCCTTCCTATAGATGGTTTATTCCAAACATATCATTGATTAACAATGCGTTCAATCTCCTGAATGTAGGGTATGCATTTGTTTCCAAAATTCCAATATAGGGTTGAAATTCCATAAATTTATTATTCCTCCAAACGTAGGTTTACTGATCCATATTTTTAATATCAAGAGTAGAGATGGTGATCCATACCTGAACTGTTCATCATTGAGTATGGTTGATGATCGATACATTCATTCATCAAATTTAGGGTCTGAATAGTGTATCTATAATATATCCTGTAGCTTTTAATTTCATTTAAGATATAAAAAAATTATGATATATATTACTAAAATATAATTAATGAAATTTTATTAGAAAAAACAAGGGTATTTATGAGAATCAAAATAATCAAATATTATGGATTATTTTTTAGGTAACACATGCCCAACAATCTCCCTTTTTTGATGATCACAACCCCCATTAAGTAATTTATAGAAAATAAAAGATTCATAAAAACTAATATTATAAAATATTTTGATTTCACATAATTATTTCAATGAAAAAAATTGAGATACTTATAAACTAAAATAGCCCCAAAAAAAATAATTTTGTAGTTCTCAAATATTCTCCCCCTTTTGTGATTTCAAAAAGGTTGTTAGAAAGAATAAATGATATAAACCACAATAAATATAATACTAAACTGTAAACTATTTCTATAATCTACCGTGGAGAAAAATAATATATGTGACATATAAATGTAAATTTAGTCATTAAAAACAATAATAAATGTAAAAAAGTACATAACATAAACAAATAAAATTAAACTAAATTTAAATTTAAATTTAGAACAATGATTTTCAAAAACATTGAGAACATCCCATAATTAGAAAATGAATATTTCAGAATGATGGGATTCAATCAGAGTGGTGGTCTTCGTAAAAATATCCATGGGTAGAATGAGTAAATGGATAAGGAACATTTTGAACTACACCTTGAATCTCAAGAACATTCAATAGTATGTTCTTAAAATGTATGTTGAAGAAATTCGTACACTAGTAAAACATCTTCTTGGAATTAAGACTGGTCTTGATGCTCCCCAGATAATTTTACTAAATAAACTCATTTAATATTTCATTAACTTGAATAATTGCAGTCAAATTATCTCTAGATTGGTTAATGACCTGTCTCAACTAGGATTCATTAGAGGTCATATGACTATGAAAATTTATTTGATTATCTTAAAGAATAATCAAAGGAACATTGTCACACTAGAGAGTGTGCAGCCTATTACTGAATTCATCCATCATAGTAGTTATAACTTAAAATCATATGATTATGTCTGGTAAACTCTATTGAGAGGATGTTGAAGCTTGATGAAATTCCATGATATATTGAAATTCACGTCCCAATAACTGATTTAGCTCATAAATGAAAAACATATTAACAGATTCACCATTCAAAGATATTAATTATCTACCTAATGATCAGATAAAATTTTTATGTTCTCCCATAGAGATCAAATTCTCTTGAATATCTCTGAGTTGAACTTTAGGTGCCTAAACCTAAACTCTTGGCACTGTTGGACTTCTGATTTCTATAATAGTTTACTTTTAAATTTCCAATTATTATCATAGATTTATATTCTAAGCATTTAATTAATTAAATCATTGAACCAGATCTACATTATCTATTTCCAATGATTTATAAGACTCATTGAATTGTTCTCTAGTTTTTTCAATTTTTTCCATATTTAAACATGGCCCCTCCCCCTCTCATTAAATATACACCTCTATCAACAGAATCATTAATAACTAATGATGGATTATATTTTTCAGTAGGATCATCATTATGATCAAATATATAGATTGATCACCCCTTGTGCAACTTCTTCAACATTTATAGTTACTTTAGCCTCCTATATAATAACTTCTTATTATCGGACTGGGACAACTGCAACTAGTTCAGAAATATTTATTGAAATTCTTCTTCCCTAACGAATACTTTCCTTTTTAATTCATGGATCTACTTATTCATCAGGCCTTAGTCTCACGAAACAAACATAAGGTAACTTATCCCCCTATAAACTATACTTAAACATTTCTTATTCTTATATGCATACTGTAAGATGATGATTATAGGAATCACTCAAGAAATATCATATTTTCCGGACAATTCCAACATTGAAAATACTTTTGTGGTGACATATCTGACCAAAATTTAGGTCTCTTATCTTTCTCACCCATAGAAACATTGGGAATAGAATCTAACCATATGGGTAAAACCCATATTTTTTTACTTCTAAAAGAAATTATTCAGATACATAACATATATCTGATGAATTTCATCTTAATATTGTTCAAGAAAAAAACAAAAAATACATATCTTGATAAATAACATTCTCTAAAAAAGTTATCCTTTTCACTATTCTGGAATGAATGAATTTCATCAAGACACTTTGATCAACATAATTTTCTTTTTTATCATTCTATTGGCAGTTCTAGTTCCAAAGAGAGAAAACGTTATATTCTCTGATTTGTATTTGTCATATCTTATATTTCATAGATCAAAATGAAATTTCCCCTTATTGGGACACACCATGATGTTAGAAATTGGAATATGAGAAATAGAAATCCAATCATGATGAATACTTCACCCTGATTTGTCTCTATCAAATAAAAAACTAAAATAATAATTTTGAAAGAAATATTTTTCATCTATATAAAAATAGGCATATTGGATTCACCAAAGATGAATTCTAAACCTTGAAATATTATAGAAATTGTTAACAAGATATTCTTTTGATTCAACCTATCTAAATTTATTAACATTCCCTAATGAAATTTTTGATATTTTAACTGATAATTATGATCCCTTGGACTGACATCTTAAACTATGCCTAATGTTTCCATTTTTGAATGTTTGAGGAGTAAGGGTTTGATGATTTAGGATTTCAAGAAATTAGAAAGGGAGAAGCTCAGTAGACCGAAAGGATGTAAAGGAGTAGGTTATATTGGAGAAGGTAGCTGATTTTCTCTCACCATCTAAGAATATACTTGTTACTTTTTTATTTGAAAAGTTGAACAAAAAGAAATCAAAATGAAATTTTTATAAATCTAATCTATACATTACCAAACAAAAAATAAATGAAATCTAAAAATTTAAAAAACATATAAAGATTACTAAATTAAAAATAAGGAAATATAATAATAATAATAATAATAATAATAATAATATTAATAATAATTCATTTAAAATTAATTAAACCTAACTCTCCATTAAAAAAATCAACACCTAAACTAAGAATTGGTTTAGTAACAATATCACCTAATTGTTATTCCTTATTTAAAAATTATAAAAATATATAATTTTTAAGAATATGATCTCTTTGAAAATGATGCGTGATATCAATGTGCTTTGTCCTATAATGACTTATAAGATTTTTCAAATATTAATAGAACTATACTTGTCACACAAGATAGGTATATTAATATAATTTATCCCAAATTCTAGGAGATTGTTTTTTATCCACAATACATGTTCACATCAACTACTAGTAAAAAAATATTGTGTATCGGCTTTTGACAGGGAAACTGAGAGTTGTTTCTTACTCTATCATGATACAGAATATTTTCATAAAACGTGATAGGTTCCTAAGGTGATTTTTCTATCTAATATAAAACCTTCAACATCAGCATCTGAATATGTAATTAAATTAAAATATGTAGTTTTTAGATAAAGAATAGATTGAAAAATAGTTCCTTCTAAGAATCTAATTTTTTAATAGTAGTAAGATTATATTCTTTTGGATCTGACTAAAATCTTTCTTATAAAAAAAATGTAATGTATGGTCTACTAGTAGTGAGATATAATAAATTACCAATTATACCAATATATAACTTATTTTCATGGTGTCTTCTAGCTTTATCCAAATCAAGGTTTATATTGGTACACATATGAGTTGTACAAGACTTACTATATTCAACTATAATTTTTTTTAAATAAATCAATATTAAATTTACTTTGATTTTAAATATTTCCATTATCTTTTTGGTAAATATGAAATCTTGAAAAAAAATTCAGTTCTCCCATAATAATCATTTTAAATTCATTTTTCATTATATTTGAAAAATCATAACAAATATTTATTTTTGTTGAATAGAAAAATAATAAAATCAATATAAATTAGTATTAGTTAAATAGTAGAACAAAAAAGTTTCCTAAAAATATTTGGATCTATAAATCCAATAGTAAATCCATTATTCAAAACAAAAAAAAATTATCTTTTATACGAAGCTCTAGGTTATTTCTTAATGGCATAAATATATTTGGTGTGTTTAAAGAAATAATTTGGTTATGTTGGTTTTCAAAACTAGGATTTGGTTCAACATAAACTTCCTCCATTAAATATCCATTTTAAAAGGAAGATTTATCTTCCATATAATATAATTTTAAATTAATATGTGTCGCATATACTAAGATGACTCTAATGGATTCTAATATCTCTACAGGTTCACATGTTTCATCATAATATATTCCTTCTTTCTCATTATATCATTTTGCTAATAATATAAATTTATTTCTTTTTATAATCCCTTGATCATCATATTTATTTCTAGAGATCCATTTTGTTCATATTATGGGATAATCTGAGGGATTTTCTACTAATTTAAAAAAATTATTTCTTCTGAAATGATTTATTTCCTCAAACATTGTTTACATCCAACTATCATTTTTGAAAAAATCCTTAATAGAATTAATTTATAACTGACAAAAAAATGGGAAAAAAATTCAATTAGGCTTCGTACACATTTTTTAGTTCTAATTACAATATCTAGGTTTCCTATAATAGTTTCTAAAGGATGGCTCTTTATGATTATAGACATTCCTGTTAATACACAATTATGTTCTTCAGTTTCATATTCTTATAAATAGGACTAAATTTTATTTATATCATTTTCAAAACAATATATAGGGGATTCAAGTCTCATCTTGTCAAATGAGACAATAATTTCATATTTTTTATATTTCTCTTTAATAAAAGGGTCGGTTTCATAAAAATTCAAATGAACTAATTCTCCAACAATCATTTACTTTTTATTAAACACTAAATAGGATTTTGAAGTAGCATAATATCCTAAAAATATTATTTCCTAAGCTTTAAAATCAAATTTACCATGGCTGTCCTTAGTATTCAATATATACAACGTGCATCCAAATACTATAAAGTAATTTACATTAGGTTCTCTATTTTTCCAAATTTCGTAGGGATTTCATTTTTAATATAGGTCTTATTAAAACTCTATTCATGATATAGCAGGATGTGCTTATATATTTTTCCCCCCATGTAGGTAGCAAGAGTATATTCATTCAGGATAGTGCATTTCATTTTTGAATAGTTTTATTTCTTCATTCAACAATTATATTTTTTAAGAATTAATAATGAAGAGAAGATGTGTTTATTACATAGGGTTGATAAATAAATTAATTTCATGATTCTAAAACTCTCCACCACGGTCAATTATTAATGAAATTATATTATAACCTTTTTAATTTTCAACAATTTTTCAAAAACATTCAAATACAGTGAAAACTTCACTGTCGAGCTTTAGAAAGTATACCAAAGTAAATTTTGAAAAATCATCAACTAACACACAAAAATATAGTTTTACATCCATGAGTTACACTCTAGATGGTCCAGAAAAATAAATATTTATTAGTTTTAATGGTTTAGGTGTTACAATTTTTATTGATAGATTTGGTATAAATTTGTGTTTTTTATTGATTTTTCATGCATCAAAAAATATTTCAATTTGAAACATAAGACTACAAAAATCAGAAACTAACTATTTTATAGCTAATTTATTTAAATAATATATATTTCACTTTCTATGTCTTCTATTCCATCTCCATGACTAATTTTTCTTAGCAGTTATACATTTCACTTTCAATTTACATGAAGAATTAATATCCAAAGTATACGTATTGTAAGTTCTTAGTGATCCAAATTTAAGTAGTTCATCTTTGAAAAAAGAGAAAGATTTGTTATAAAAATCAACATAAAATCCATCATCACACAATTTAGATATAATTATCAGGTTGGGATTCAGCCCTTGCACATAATATAATTTTTTGATTGATATAGTCTTCGGATGTTCAGCGGTTCTGAATACTTTGATACTTTCAGTTTAATTAACACCAAAAATGACTACAATTCTATCCATTTGAGTCAATGTATGGAAATTTAATGAGTCTCCACTTATTTATCTGTAATAACAACTATCTATTTACAATATATCATTTTTTTCTTGTATCCTTGTTCCTAAAAAAGTAATTTCACGCATGTTTGTTTTGGTACCCATATTTTCTTGGGTCCAATATTTTCAGGGAGAAGTGATCTAGATATATATATATATATATATGATTTTTTTCCTACATTTGAATTGTCATCTTTAGACATATTTTTTGAAATAAAAACTTTTCAATAACATTAATTTTAGGATTTCTCAAGTAAGTCTTTTCGGTCTAATAACCTTTTATACCACAAAAAAGGTAGCATTTTTTTAATTGGGCATAAAATATTTCTTTATAATTTTTAATTTCCACCCTTAATTTTTATTCCAATTTTTTCTCTTTCAGTAACATCCTTTTCTAGAATCTCATTTAAAATCTTTTACCCTTATGTAAATGTAATTGCAGTACTCTTATAAGTTTATACTTCATATTAGTATTTTTTAATCCTTTTTTCATAATCAACGCAATTTTTCGGAGATGATTTTTATTTTTCAACTAGATTATAATTTTGTTCTATCATAGTGTATCTTTATCCAAAAATAGTATTGTGATTATTTTTTAGCATTTTATGATTCTTTAATAATGAATCAAATTTCTATTCTAACATTGAATAGTAAGTAGCTGATTTATCTCATGAGATACTATCAGTATCAGATGTAGAAGTGAGATATGATCATACTACTTCATCTTACTTATCCACGAAGCAGATGTTGACATTGAGAGTTTTTTGGAAATTTCCCTAAATTAGATTGTAAGGACCTTATATAGTCTTTAGACACACTCCATATAGATTTCATTTCGCTTTTTTCTTTTGTACTCATAACCAATGTTCTTATGATATTTCTTTTCTATTTTTCTTATTTCATATTTTAGTTTGGGGAAATCTTGTATAATGTGACCCAATTTTATTCATTCAGAGAATCTTACTTAAGTCGTTTCTCATTCATCCTTCTTAATGGATTTTATGAAGCCTTTTTTTTCTAATAGAATTTTCTAAATTGCCTGTCTAACTGACCTAGTTCCATTTCAAAATTTGTGGGGTATGGATTTTTTTTATTTTTAATTATAGAAATGTTTTCTAGTTATGATTCTGAGATATCAATTTGAGTTCATTATTTTCCCTATGTACAAAAATCATGTGACACTCAACTTCATCTTACATGTCTACTTCATACATAATCAGTGTTCCAATCAGTTCATTCATTTCATATTCATTATAGGTGATGATTTTGGAATACCAAAAGATATTCAATTCCATTTAGAGGTAAGTACTATTAGTAATTTCAGCACGTAATCATGTTTATTTATTGGATATCCTAAGGCATTAATATTGTAAATAATATCTGGTAACCTTCCATTCAACTATGGGATTGTTTTCAATGAAATATTCTAACGGTGTAAAAATTTGCCTTTGTTATGGCATTCCTCATATGTCTGATATTGTTTTTTCCTAAATAAATAACTATAATAGTTTTCCAAATTTCATTAGAAGTAGGGAATTGTGAAACTCTATTGAATTCATCATGTCTATTTCTATAAAAAATAACATCCATTGCCTAGGAATTGATGACATATTCAGCTTATTTTATAGAATTCCAAGTCTCTAGTTTTTCTAGAATCACATGAGTTGTTATGATCATTGAATAGAATATGAATACATGATTATTCAAATAGATAATTATTAGTTACTTATATCATCCATAATTTTCTCTATAAGTGTAGTGTGCAAACTGTAGAATTTTTTTTTTCATATTATCCATTATCATATGCTTTTTAAAGAACTTATTCTTTTCAGATTATTATAGAATTGTCAAAAAAGATCATCTATGGTAAAAAAATTTATGTTGGAAAAATACAAAGATAACACAAGAGGGGGTAAATTGTGTCTTTTAGAAAATCTTGGAGGATTTGGGTTTGTAATACTTTTTGAAATTTATTTATATATGTAGGTTTCTCTTCTATTTGAAAGATAAGCATCAGATAAATAGAATGAATGAACCCAACCAATTTATAGTGGTTTGTGAAAAAAATATCTCCCAGTCTACTCCACTAACTCTCTCTCTATGATCTTGGTGAGTTTCCCTATAAAGGTTCTCTTATCACTAGAACTTAAAATTCATAACTGAGTGTAGGTAGTTGACCGTTTTACAGACAATACTAAACACAACCAATTTGTTCTTTTAAAGGGAACCAATTATCCACATCATTGAAAAAAATAAGTTGATACTTAAACCATAATTGAGTATGAGCACTTGAGACTCTAAAAAATTAAAAGAGTTTGATTTGTAGATGGTTTAGTTTGATATTCAAAATTGAAGCTGCAACAATTGAGAGTAGATGGATCTTATTTTTGAGAAATTAAAGTACTCATGAAAGAGAAACTATAAACTAATTCTAGCTGTAAATGATCTTCAATTGGAATAGTCACAAATAGTAGAATTAGTAAAAAAAATGTATGTGGATTAAAAATGTATGTCTCCAAGGTGTAACCTCTTCCAAAAGTAACATATTAAATCATTTTTTGAATCAAAATTTGTAAAATATAATCATACAAATACATTCATATCTGTATTTTTCATTATTTTCAAAAATATATTTGGAAATAATATATAGAGAAGACAAGTTTATTTTTTATTCCAGATCCAAGAAACTCACTTTATAGAATGATGATATTCAAGTTCATATATATCATAGAAACATTTTAAATTCCATTTAAAATAGGATATAAATTGTCTAATGAATAGGGATATTTGAATCAATCATAAATAGCCTTTGAACCAGTCCTAGAGAATCTTATAATATTCTTGTAAGACTATGAATAATGTTGCTTGAATATCAAATTAAATCATGTATTTCACACTTTGCTGTTGAATTCTCAAACATAGGGTTCAAATACATAGAATAGGGTTCATTTACATAGCATAGCGATAATTTTAATATAATAGTGTTCCTTTGTGTAGCGTAGGGTTCATTTATGTAGCATAGGGTTCTTATTACTGTGGCATAGGGTTCCTACCAATGTGTTATTCTCTAATCATACCTTCATTTGCGCATAACGCAAGGAAAAAAAGTAACATAGAGATAAGAATCAATATGTTCGTCCTTCCAGTGCCAGGTTGGTTCCAAATATATATTTGATTTACCATAAATTTGATCTACTAAATTTAGGGTATGGAAAATGTTTCTATATTCCAATGTAGGGTTTAAATTCTATACATTTTTCATTCCTCCAAACATAGGGTTACCGATCAATATGTTTAATATCTACTGTAGGGATGATGTTCCATGCGTGAGCTATTAGTCAAATGCCTAGGGTAGGGATCCATACATTCCTTTATAGAATATAGGTTTTGAAAAGTGTTTCCATAACAAATCTCGTATCATTACATTTAATCAAATATATAAATAAAATCCTGATATATATTCCTGAAACAAACTTAATGAAACATTATTAGAAACAAAAAATTGTTTCTATGAGCATCAAAATCATCATATATTATAGAGTATTATTGAGACAATACATTCCCAAAAATAATCATAAACACCTTATAAAAACTATTAAAAATAAAATAACTTAGCTAGTTAATTCCAATATATCACTTATGAGAAACTTATTACGTTGGAACATCATTATCATTACCTAATGCATTCGAGATCTGTATCAGGAATAGAAATTGCCATGGAATTATAAGGCACACATTCTGTGGTATAAAATACCCAATAACCATATCTTGGGAAAACACATTAAAAAGTCATTTCCATTACAAAACTGATAATATTTGGTAGTAGATCTTGTAAACTAAACCACATTCAGTGACCTCTAAAAATTGAGAAGAAATATCTATTATGTTTGACAACATTAACTACTAAAAAATATATAAAAATAGAATAATTATATTATATGAAAAAATAGATAATTTTATAGGAATAATGACACATAGTTTGTAATATAAAGGATTGAATATAATTCATGTAGAAAAATTTGAAAACAGTGTTTTTCACTTTCATCAAAAATACACAAAATTGAAGTGTCTATGAATAGTTTGAATAAATTCTTTTTAATTATTTTTAATGAATATTTAATTTAGTAGAAATTTACATTATGAGACTTTTAGGAATATATAAATATTTCATAAAACAATTTGAATGCCATGGATATAGAATAAATCTATTTTAAAACATTAAAAACTATGTTTTAAAAAAACTCACTTATGACTTTTATATATTTGAATCAAAAGAAAACTGAAGGAAAGGACATGAATGGAATTTTTGACCAGCATGAATATAAATATTTAAATGTTATTATTAATCTATATTTTAGTATATAAAAAACATAATGGAAAACATGCGATGAAGAGTGAATGTGTAAGAAATAATGAAAATTGAGATTGAAAATACCTTACAATGAGCCTGACTCATGAATTAAATTATTTAACTCATGCATAAAAAAATTTACAATGTAACTATATTATGAAAAATATAATATTATAATCTTATAAAAATCTCTATTATTTCATTTATCACTCAGTGTTATATAATTACTAAATTGGTTATGTTCATGTCAGATTCTTTGAAGACATTCGGGTTATAATCATAAAACAACTTTCATAGGTTGATAATGGTTAAAGAGTTAATGGTTTCATTATCTCTATAAATTTAATAATGAAATAATTATAATTTTTATACAGTAAATAAAAATTTTAAACCATACATAAATTTTTGACATGGAAAATGATAATCATGTTTTAATAGAGGTTGTAGTCTATATGTACAAACGAGAAATGTATAGATCTTTTTCTAAAATATCGAAAGTAATTAATAGAGATAGAGGAAAAAAATTATAGATTCCTAATAATATTATAAATATCATACATATTGATTAAATATATCCTTATTATTGATAATTTGATATGAAAATGATAAATGAATCGCATCGTTTTGTGTAGGTGGTAGTCCACATGTACACACGAGGGAGATAATCATTTTCTAATAGATAAGAGGGATAAAACGTAGATATTAGATTATATTTATAGAAAAATAATTATTTCATAAATATCATATATTTTTATTAAATAAATCATTATATCCATCATTGTGAGGTGATGATGTAGAAACACCAAGCTTTGGGGTAGTGGTAGTCCACACTTATGCACAAGCGATCTTTTAATATATCATAGGGTAGAAAAATATATAAAAATGGTTTAAAAAATAAAATTTTACTATATTTAATATATTAATTTCATTGTATCATCATGGTTATGATGGTTTTTAAATAGGTATATTAAAAATAAATTAAACAACTCGGTTAAGAGTTATACCTCTTCTTTGGAAAACATCTTCTGGAAAACAACATAATCTTTATAAGATTATATTTTAGAGTTAAAATTATATTATTTCATGAGTATATTTGGGAATTTATATGGGTATTTATTTTCCAATATATAATTATAATACTTTTTTCATATGTGAGGAGAGGATGGGTCCTTTTATAGGTGGGGGTGAGTGTCACACTTGTAATTATTCATAACATTTAATTATTATAAGTGCAGTACTCATGGTAATGTTTCACTAAGTTAGAAAAATGTAAAATATAAATTTTTAACGGTTAAAATAATCATATTAAAAAATATTCAAGAGGAGGCAATGCGACCAGGTCACTATATTTTGACCATAATTAACCAATTTCTTGTCACCGTGGTGGTAAAAATGTGTCTATCATTATGAACGAAAATGAATTTAAACTATTAAATAAATTATAATCTCATGATTAAAAATATTAAATACATTTTTTAATATTTAACATGTATATGTTTTTAAAGCTGCATTTTATTTTATAATAAAAATAGAACAAAAAAATTTAAAATAAAGACATGTTTAATCTTAAAAATGAATTTATACCAAAATCAAATAAAATTCTGAATAATATATAATTATTTGTATAAGGTTGTGTAAAATTTGTAAATTTTTAGATTATAACTAATCCCATATATAAAGGAACTTTTAAAATATTGGAAAAAATTCATATTTTATAAAAATCGATATTTTTTACTATCACCCAAAAATTATTCTTTTCAGAAAAATAACAAAAGAAATATAAAAAAATTCTATTGAATTTCTAATTAAATAAAATGATGATAGTTTTTCTAAATTACATTTCTCAAATTGGATGAAATTAATCAAAATATCTGAGCACAAAATGCAATAAAAACATATTTTGAAAAATAAAACTATTTCTGTAGCATAAAATGATTTTATAATCCCCAATAATCAGTTAAACACTATTAAAATATTTATAATTTATTATATTAAATATATATTCTTTTAATTTCCTTTAAATCATTCATCTCTAGTGAGAAAATTAATTAATTTTTTAAAAAATACATTATGCACATAAATCTGTTTTCTGTACAATATCTAAATTGATTTCTTACTTACTAATCACTAATGAATACATTTTATTTATGGGAAAAGATAAATATATTTCATAATTTTTTTAACCTTCTTCATACCCAAAAATTTAATTGAAATATTTTAATTTTAACATTGAAATAATAATTTGTTTCTTCTTTTGGGATCAGTGTTACGTGTTGTACAAGCTATCAAATATAGTGTTATTTTTAATATAAAATCACATGGTTGTGAAACTATTATTATAAATATAGTATTGAAAAAAAATTATATCATGAAATATTAAATTAAATCATATGTGGAGTTTACCCTGATAATTAGTTTCTATGATATTTAAATATTTCGAAAAATATACATTTTAATGAGTTTCCAAACAAATAATGTGATATAAAAGTGAAAATACAAGATGTAGTTATCTTTCACCCTATTTATATAGGGTGTTTTTTTACCATCAAGATATAGAATATGGGAAAATATAATTATGTGATTTATTTCTATAATTTTCTTCATTTTCTTGTGTTTTGATTACTTTTAAACATATATTCCATATCATATTCTAAATAAAAAATAATCATGATGAATTTTTCAAGCCTAAAGTAGTAGAAATAATTTTTAATGTATAAAAAGTTCCAAAAAGTATGAAAATTTACTCATTCATTATCTATAACTTTTCTATCTAGAATTTTCCATGTAGAACCACAGGTTTGAGGTACATGAACCTTTATTTATTTAATTTAATTAAATCTATTGACCAAATTATGTCTAGTGATATTTTTAGGGGTTTGGAATAATTAGAGGCTTTTTAGAGGTGGATTATTTGAGAAAAGATAAAAAAAATCATTCCCCCCATCGAGAAAAATTTGAGACTTTTTGTAAGAGGGACAGCAGCTCGACGTAGTTGGTAAATAGTTTGGAAAACGATGAGGATTTTAATGGAAACCCATGAATGTTTGTAATGAGTTAAAGGTAGACCTCTATAAAAGAGGATCTAATAAAAATTAGCTATATAAGAACTTTTTTCCACTAATCATTCCATTACTCCTATTCATTATTTTCCTAAGGCATGAGATATGATTCCCTTTGATACACATGTGGTCTATAGGAGAATCAAAGTGCATCGAAGGCATAGATTTAATTGTGAGTGCCCAATATTTTTTTATCATCTTTGATCTGAGGTTATTCTCTCTCTTGGAACCATAAATATATCCCATTATGGATATATCAATGGGATATAGATGATTTGACAATGTTTTTTGGTTATAATGATGGGATAATAGGTTGTCATCAGTTCAATATTTTGTAACTGTCGTTATTCATTTTCACTAATCGATGTTAGATAGGTGGATTCTATCTCAATTTCATATGATATAAAACTGATGGATTGGTTTTAAATTTAATGTTTTTCTGGAAATTTATATGGAAATTGTCATTTGATTCAATGGAAATTCTCAACTTAATTATGGTTTTGTAAATCATGGAAATTAGATGATTTTAAAAAATGTTCTTGAATACTAATTTTAAAATGATGATGTTAAAGATTAAATATTCTATGTTGATTAATTGAAAATGTTTATTGAAATGTTTTTAATAATAAAAGGTTTTATGTGGATTATTTTGGTTTGAAATTTAGCAAAAATGGTTGGTGTGGTTTCATTTTCGTTAGACATGACTTTGTGGAAGGAACATGTATCATTAGGGAACCTTGTATTGGTTCCCTTATGACGACATGATTTATTGATAAGATTCCACTCATGATTATGGAACTGTCAGCTATGAATTCATGGTGTGTATGGAGACATAGTTATGGGCATGTCAAATAAAATGGAATGTATTGAGAACCTGAAAATAAAATCCAAGGAAATTATTCATGGCATTGATTTAAATTGGATTTACGAATTTAAACTATTTTTTATAAATGTTCTAACAAGTTTTCCTCCTGTGGCGGGATTTTGAATGTCATTGGATAAATCCTAATAAATTTATACTGACCCACTTTTAGTATACTATTGTTCATTTTTAGATATCATCTACCATGACATAGTTTGAAGGAAATTTTCCCCAATTCATTAGGAATACTTCTAGATTACATTAGATTTTATTATCGTGTTAGATCACATAGAAATTTGGGAGTTTCTTGGTTGATTTCACTTTAGTGACTTTTAGATTTATTGTTCAATTTGGTTTTCTTACAAGTGAGCCTCTTGGTTTCATCTAGAACTCTGATATGGTTATTATTTTGGATATGTTGAGTTTTATTCTATAATTAAGAATCATATAGGGGTTTGGTTGTTTGTTTTGTTATAGTTTGGTTTGTTGGATCTGAATCTATAGATTATACACAAGAGGGGGTGAATTTTGTCTTTTGAAATTTTTTGATAACTCTTTTCTTGAATGAGTTCTGTCCTTTATACTTTATCAGATTTGATCATGCAGCGGAATAAGTAAAATCAAGAACACAAAGATGTATAGTGGTTTGGGGAACAGAAGGCCCCTAGTCCACTCCACCAATGCTCAACACCACAAGCTTGGTGATTTTCACAATCTGGTCCTCTTTTCCATAGACCGATTCACAACTGAGTACATGTAGTTGATACCGTTACAATCCAAGGAAAAACAAAGCCTTATGGTTCAAACACAAACCTACACATCTTAGAATGAGAAGATAGTTACTCAAGAATAACAATAATTTCAGAAATAAATTTCCAGTTGATCTTCACAATTGCAACAGAATGCGATTGACAGCAGATGGATCGAAGTCTCTAGAAATATTGATCTTCAAGATGAAGCAGTTCTGAGTTTATCCAATTGTAGTAGATATTGAGATATAGTTCACAACTTCAGCAGTAGTAGATCCATAGTAGATATATGATGTAGAACATGTGAATCTTCTATTGAGTTCCTTCTTCTTGAACAAACAGAGCTTTGACGCTCCTTTTGAATCTGCAGATCAATGTGAATAGTAGAAATCTCTGTTTTCCACCTTTTTCAATAATAGATCGATCATAGACTCTTTTACCTGGTGTTTTAGAGAGAACATATATAATAAAGCATATCTCCTGCACATTTAGATCCATAAAAGTCTCCTTCTGATTCGCGATATTCAAAAATTTGAATTTACAGAGAAGTTATAACTTCCCTTAAGACTCGGCATAAAAAGATCCTTTTAATTCAATCTTAAATCCATTAATAAAATGGCTTGGAATCATTCAAAGTCGTACTTTAAAAACGACATTAAATCCGGCTTGAAATCTGCCCAGAAATCAGCTTATTGGTCATTGCACATAAATATTGTCTATCAAAATTTCCAACGACAATCGTAAGGTTAATGACTTGGCCTCCAAACGTAGGGTTAATAACATAGTATTCAAACGTAAGGTTAACAACGTAAGGTTGAACACAAAATTAGAGTTGAAAACGTAAGTTTGAACACAAACTTAGGGTTTTTCATCCATACTTTTTCTTAAACACTCAAACGTACGGTAAAAGATCCCTACTTTTACTTGATCCATACTTTTCCAAGAACGTATAGTTGTTTACAAAATTAAGGTTGATGAACCATACTTTTGAGAAACAGATGTATCGCTTAGAATTTGCATATAGTTCTCCTTCCATACTTTGCTGAAAACGTATGGCTCCTTCCTAACGTAAGGATCTCCTTCCATACTTTGCTGAAAATGTATGGTTGTTTAACCATACTTTTCTCTTATCACAAAAACTATACATGCTTTTCATCCCAATGCTACGTTTATCCACGAAGGGTATGAACCGTGATTCCAGAACGTGCTAAAGCAGATTCCGTGCTATATTTATCTACGTAAGATATGAACAGTGATTCTTGAACACGTATAAAGCATATTCCGAATAAGTAATAGATTCTCATTATTTCAAGAGTAAAATAAATTAATAAATTTCTACAAAATACTAAATAAAATCATTAGAAAATTACTAAGGGTTTTTGTGAGCATAAAAATTATCATAAAGAGGCAGAGTATTATTTTCAATAACCTCCCCCTTTAAATAACATTAACATGTATTGTTGAAAAAAATAATTTTCTCAACAATATCTCCCTTTTTGATGATCACAAAGCCCATAAAATAATTAAAATTATTTAAACAAAAATTAACTTTCAAAATTAGTTATAAAGTTTTAAATAAAAGATACTCTGCCAAAAAGATAATTATAAATCCAAATTTCTCATTTAATTTTCTCCCTCAATAAAATTAATTCTCCCCCTAAATAAAATGTTGCTGTTTTGATGTTGTGTTTATCCAAATTCTCCCTCTTTTTGTTATATAAAAAAGAATGAAAAATCATGTATTTTAACACATTTAATATTGCACCGAACTATTAGTAAATGCTATTATGAACTATTTATCAATAATTAAATCTGGAGTACTAACATATCAAAAATAAAATCAGAAAAACAAATAAGGTAAGAAACAAATAAACAATGAAGAAAATTTTCATTCAAAAACAGTATTATATACATGAAAATTATATACATAGGAATCAAGGTTTAGGTATGATAGGAAACATGGTTTATCTCCTCTAGATTGCAGACTTGATTTCTGTAAACTACTCCCTAAGTCTCTTCATAATCTCATATCTAAGCTTGATAATGAGCTCTCTGTTCTCTTCAGTCAGATGAATATCATAAATTAAATTGACTCTGAAAAACTCATGCATCTATTCCTCTTTTTCAACAAATACTAATAGCTTATCTGATAACTGATTTAACAGAATTCTGATCGATGGCTCACTAGATGTCAGTTGATCCACTAAGAACTTCGGATTGTCCAACAACACTGACCAAGGAGAAATGTTACATTAAAGATCTTGTATCCTTTCATTCATGTTGATCATCGTAGATGTGATAGCCTGAAATCTTCTGATTAAATCCGGTGAAGTACATGATCCAATAACAGCATTATTTGCAACTGATGAAAATTGATTCTCCATAAACAACTTCAGATCTGATAAATATGACTTCATAACCATTTTAGATTTTAATTGTGTAACAGTATTCATCATATCCTCTTTAAACATTTCAACTTATTGCCTTGAAACTGTACACTCCTTCAGCTTTTGAAACATTAAATGTTCTAAATCTAAGGCATTTCTCAGAGAAACATTCTCAGATTTGAACTAAGATACTTTTCTGTACCGTTATTTAAATTATTCTTTCCTTGAATCAGATGCACCATGTGCTTGATTCACAGTCTCACGTTTATGCAGCAGTACCAAAGGCAATGATTCAGCATCAGATTTTACTTTTTCTCTGTCCTGATAAGGATTTTCAACAGATTTTTCCTTGGAGTTTTCAAACTCTTCAACAGAAAAATCCTCTTGAAGTAACTCTGTGTGCGCTTTAGAAGAATGCTCACCACAAACATCAGCATCTTTGCCTTCCAATGGGTTCTCAAGAACAATATCTTCAATAGTTTCCTGAGGTCTGGCCACCACTTCAACAGGCACTGCCACCATCTCTTGTTTCTGTTGAAGTGCAACTTCAACATTAGCTACAATATGTTCTTGATTTTCACTTCGAGTTTCTTATTGAGCTCATGATTCCTCTACTGGAGCTGTTCTCTCAGTAACATCTTCCATGGTCTTATCATGAACAGCTTCTCTCACAAAATAATAATAAAATAAAGCTTCTGTTGTAGTTTCCAAAACAGTGGAAGTGACTTCCTTATTTACTGACCTCTTTCTTTTGGAATGAAATACCTCCTGACTTATGTCTTCTTCAACATCTACCATGTCAAAGTGAATACTTCTTGCTACATTGCTGACTCTGGATTCAGCTTTTCCCTCCTTGGACTTAGCAGGTTGAGCCTGAGCACTCTCTGAGTCTTCCTCAGCTCCTACTGGAAAAAGTTTTCCTTTAATTGTGCTCCAGAAATATCCAACTTTCCTCAAAGTTCTAGCATTAAACATATTACTGTGATGACAGTTAACTCTAGCATCTACTAATCTCACCATGACTTTCATAAACAATAGTTTAGAAATAAATCTACCAAAAGGGTAGAAATTCATCCTGGCCTCGCTTTGATAGAAATAACTGAGATACCTTATCATGTATCTTGGAAATTTTAACTTAATATCGCTTAACCAAAGAAACATTATATACATATATGGGTACTAAATCTTTTCCATTTCTACCATCCGTGGAGCTATTCTAGTCTAAATAAATTTGACCAAAATCTTCTGATCAGGCTCCAAATCCTTGAAAAACATTATTTTTATTGTCTTGGTACCAAAAATAAAAGACATGATGTCTTCGGATTTATGCACAGAATCTCTAATATTCTTCAAGTCGAAATGAAAAACTCCCTCATGAGGGTAGTTGAAAATCTGACAGATCTCTACTGAAGAGATTGAGAATTCCCTATCCTCTATCTTATCCATCATACTATCCTCTATATCTCCCATACTAAATTGTACGGATTGGAAGAAGTATATAAGTTCTACTTCATACAGAAATTCTGTATTTTCGCAGTTGAACATTTGGTCAAGATTCTGAAACGACAGCACTTGCTTCAATAAGAGATTTTTCTTAAATAACCAGTCGAGATCGATTACCTTACCCTGTAAGATTTTTCTTCCATCAGTGTGTTGTCTCTTGGCATTGCATGGCTTTCCCTCACTGGCTCTTTTAGTCCTATCCATTTCCGCAAGAGTCTCTGAAGGTTTGAAGGTTAGGGTTTCAGAAGTTCGGAGGTTAGGGTTTAGAAGAGGAAGTGTGGTTTTTGGATTTCAAAAGGGTTTCAATAGAAGTGAAAGGGTTTAGAAGTCGAAAATGCTCTGACAGACTTGATTCCCATGTAATCACTAATCATTACATATATTTAAAAACAAATAAATTTTTCATATGATGAAAGAAATAAAAACTTAAACAGTATTCAAAAAAATTTACATAAATAAATAAAAGTAAATAAACATTTAAAAATTATTTAAAATTAAATAAACCTAGCTCCCCCTTGATAAAATCAAACCTTTCATTGGGAAGTGGTTTAGTAAAAATATCTGCTAATTGAATTTCAGTATTTATAAATTCTAAAAATATATCTTTTTTAATAACATGATCTCTTAAAAAGTGATGCCTTATATCAATGTGCTTAGTTCTAGAATGACTAATAGGATTTTTTTTAAATATTAATTGCAGTCATATTATCACATAAAATAGGTGTACTATTAAAATTCAATCCAAATACTATAAGAGTGTTTTTCATCCACCACACATGTGCACAACAACTGCCAGCAGAAACATATTCTTCCTCAGTTGTTGATAGGGCAACTGAATGTTGTTTAATACTATACCGTGATACTAAGGACTTTCCTAAAAAGTGACATGTACCTGAAGTGCCTTTTCTATCTAACCTACAACTTCCAAATTCAGCATCTGAATATGAAATCAAACGGAAATCATAAGTTTTAGGATAAATAATAGATTTAAAAAAAGTTCCTTTTAAATGTCTAAAAATTCTCTTAACAGCATTTAGATGAGATTCTTTAGGATTTTATTGAAGTCTAGCACAAAGACATACTGAATACACTATATCTGGCCTACTAGCAGTAAGATACAACAAACTACCAATCATACCTCTATATAACTTATTGTCAACTGATTTGCCAGTTTCATCCAAATCATGTTTTATATTAGTACACATAAGAGTTGTAAATGACTAGCTATTTTCAAGTCCATATTTCTTAAGTAAATCAGTAATATATTTTCATTGATTTAAAACATTTCCAAAATCTTTTTGAAAAATTTGAAGCCCCAAAAAGAAATTTAATTTTCCCATCATACTCATTTAAAATTATTCCTTTATCGATTTTGAAAATTCATGACAAAGTGTTTTATTAGTTGATCCAAGGATTACATCATCAACATAAATTTCAACCAATAAAACATTATTTTTCACAGTTTTCTCAAATAGTGTTGGATCTTCCATACCAACAGTAAAATCATTTTTCAAAAGAAAAGAAATTAATCTTTCATACCATGATCTATGTTCTTGTTTAAGGCCATAAAGAGCTTTAGTAAGTTTAAAAACAGTATCAGGTTTTTGAGAGATTTCAAAACCAGGAGGTTTCTCAACATAAACTTCCACCATTAAATAACCATTTAAAAAGGAATATTTAACATCCATTTGAAATAATTTAAAATTCATATAAGATGCATAGGCTAAAAGTATTCTAATGGGTTCTAACCTAGCTACAGGTGAAAAAGTATCATCATAATCTATTCCTTCTTCTTGATTATATCCTTTAGCTACTAATCTTGCTTCATTTCTAGTTATTGTGCCTTGGTCATCCTGTTTATTTCTAAAGACCAATTTGGTTCCTATTATAGGATAATTCTTAGGTCTTTTCACTAATTCCCAAACATCATTTCTTTTAAACTAGTTTAATTCATCTTGCATTGCTATTACCTAGCTTTCATCATCTAAAGCTTCTTCTATAGTCTTGGGTTCTTGTTGAGATAGAAAGGAAGATAATTCTACTAGGTTTCCTATGTTTCTTGTAGTTTGAACACCAGTTTCTAGGTCACCTTTCACAGTTTTTAAAGGATGATTATTTAGGGTTCTAGACTGTCTAAGTAATATATTTAAAGGTTATTCAGTATTATGTTCCTCTGAACTGGACTGAATTTATTTTATATCATTTTCAAAATCATTCTTTAAATTCTCAAGTCTCATGTTATCATTAGAGTCAAGTTAATCCATTTGTTCTGTCGTTTTCTCAAAATGATCAGTTTCATCAAATTTCACATGAACTAATTCTTGACCAATCCTTGACTTCTTATTATAAACTCTATAATCATTGGAGGTAGTAGAATATCCAATGAAAATACCTTCATCAGATTTTGGATCAAACTTACCAAGATTATCCATGGTGTTTAAGATATAAACCTTGCATCCAAAAACTTTAAAGTAATTTACTTTAGGTTTTCTGTTATTCCATAGTTCATAGGGTGTCTATTTCAAAATAGGTCTTATTGAAACTCTATTAATTATATAAAAAGCTGTATTCACAGCTTCTGCCCAGAAATATATAGGTAGGCTATATTCATTTAACATAGTTCTAGAAATTTTTTGAATTGTTCTATTTCTTCTTTCTACAATCCCATTCTGTTGAGGTGTTCTGGGTGCAAAAAAGTTATGTTTAGTACCCATAATTGAGAAAAAGGAATTAAATTCCAGATTCTCAAATTCTCTACCATGATCACTTCTCAATAAGATGATATTGAAACCTTTTTCATTTTGAACAGATTTGCAAAAACCTTCAAATAAAGTAAAAGCATCATTTTTAAATTCCAAAAAGAAAATCCATGTAAATATTGAATAGTCATCAACTAAAACATATACATATAATTTTACAGCTAAGCTTGCTACTCTTGAAGGTCCAAAAAAATCCATTTGAATAAGCTCTAGAGGTTTAGATGTAGAAACCTTATTAACAGATTTGAAGGATGATTTGTGTTTCTTGCCAAGTTGACATGCATCACAGAATCTGTCACATTCAAATTTGATACAAGGTAAATCTGAAACTAAATGTTTCTTAGATAACTTATGTAAAACATATATATTGAAATGATCAAGTCTCCTATGCCATATCCAGGATTCACTAACTTTAGCAGTCAAGAAGTTTACTTATTGTTTACACAAGGAATTTAAATCCAAAGTATATACATTTTCAGTTCTTGGTACTTTAAATTTAAATAGTTTATCTATAGAAAAAATACAACAATTGTTAGTAAAATCAACAGTATATCCATCATCACAAAGTTGAGAGATACTTATCAGATTGTGTTTTAGTCCTTGTACATAATGTACTTTGTGGATTGAGAAAGTTTTTGGATCTCCAACAGTTCTAATGCCAATGATTTTTCCTTTAGCATTGTCACCAAATGTGACAAGTCCTCCTTCCTTTTGAGTGAGTGAGGAAAAATTCAATGAGTTTCCACTCATATGTCTTGAGCAGCCACTATCCATGTACCATATAGCTTTTCTTCCTTGGTGGCCTGCTACCTGCAAATACATTCAAACAAATTGCTTTGGTAGCCATATTTTGTTGGGTCCAGGTGTGTTAGCTAGCAATGATCTGGGTATCCAGCTTTGCTTTGTTCTTTTAAAATTAGCTGAATCATATAAGTCTTTTGAAACATAGGCTTTCATAATACCACAAATTTGAGGTTGTCTTAAGAAACAATTTTTAGCTATATGTCACTTTGTTCCACCAAAATGACAATTAACCTTTTTAGAGCTAGGAACAAAATAATTTTTATATAGCTTTGGTATTTCTCCTTTACTGCCAGTTCCAAATCTCTCCTTTTTAATGACTGTTTTTTCAAGAATTTTATTTAATGAAATCTCTCCTTTTGTAAAAACCAATGCAGTCTATTTTTAAGATTCTACTTCATCCTGTAGTGTTTTTATTCGTGATTAAAAATTAATATTGTTAGTGTCAATCGAATTGTATTTATCAGTTAATTCTTTATGTTGTTTCAGTATTGTATCTCTTTCATCTAAATTAGCTCTATGTTTATTTTTTAGTGACTTATGTTTCGTAAATAGTGAGTCATATCTTTCTTCAAGCATATTGCAGTATGCTGCAAGTCTTTTATTTGAGTAGCTTGATTCCAAATATGATTCAGAGGAGTAATATGAGTGTAACTCATCTGTTTCTGCCATGAAACACATATTTGCCTTTAGATTGACTTCTTCTTTCTTTGAGCTTGATTCAGAGGAGCTACTAGAGTCTTCAGATACACTCCAAGTGGATTTCATAGATTTCTTGTCTTTCTGCTCAAATTCATTTCTTTTGAAGAATTTATTCTTCTTTTCTTCCTTCAATTGTGGGAAATATGGTCTGATATGCCCCATATTTTTGCATTCATAACATCTTGCATCCTTATTATCTCCCTTAAAGGATTTTTTGAAGCCTCTTTTCTTACTGTAGAACTTTCTAAATTTCCTGGCTAGCTGAGCCAGCTCTTCATCTGAGTTGGATGAGTCAATGATTTCAGATTTATCATTGGATTCTCTTCTCTTCATCTTTATATTCTTTTTTTGTGAAGTTAACTTCAAGGCAGTATCTTCTCTTTTGATAATCACATTATGTTCATTAGCCTCATATTTCATTTCAGCTTCATACATCATCAGTGTACCAATCAGCTCTCTCATAGTTAGATCTTTGATAGGTGTTGATTGTCTGATTGTAGCAGAGATACCATTCCATCGAGTGGGATGTACTCTTAGTACTTTTATTGCTTGATCAGCCTGCTTGATAGGTTCTCCTAGAGCAGTTATGTTATTAACAATTTCAATCAATCTCCCATTCATTTGGGTAATGTTCTCACCTTCAACCAATTTGAATGTATCAAATTTCAGTTTTACAGTTTCATATCTCATTTGCCTCACATTGTCTATTCATTCATATTCCACAGCTATTGTTTTCCACATCTCATATGCTTACGGGCACTGAGATACTATGTTAAATTCATCTGGTCCTAAACAGCAGATAATTGCATTTATATCCTTTGAGTTCATGTCGTACTCTGCCTCGATAGCAGCACTCCATGTCTCAGTATTTTCAGGAATTTCATAAGGAGTCAGAATCATTGAATAGACTCTATATCCGAGGTTTTTTAGATATATTATCATGCGTGATTTCTAGCAACCATAATTGTCTCCATTAAAATAGGGTGCTCTAACTATCGACATCCCTTCTCTTGGATCAGGCATGATGCTCTATTGTATAATCTTTAAATTTCTTTTATCTTGCTAGGGTTCTATTCTAAGCTCCTCCTTTGATACCAATTGTTGTATCTGAATCTACAGATTATACACAAGAGGGGGGTGGATTGTGTATTTTGAAATTTTTCGATAACTCTTTTCGTGAACAAGTTCTGTCCTTTATACTTTATTAGATTTGATCGTGCAGTGGAAAAAGTAAAATCAAGAACACAAATATGTATAGTGGTTCAGGGAACAGAATGCCCCTAGTCCACTCCACCAACGCTAAACTCCACGAGCTTGGTGATTTTCACTATCTGGTCCTCTTTTCCACAGACCGATTCACAACTGAGTACAGGCAGTTGATACCTTTTCAATCCAAGGAAAAACAAAGCCTTCTGGTTCAAACACGATCCTACACAGTTTAGAATGAGAAGCTGGATACTCAAGAAGAAAAATAATTTCAGAATGAAATTTCTAGTTGATCTTCACAATTACAACAGAATGCAATTGACAGCAGATGGATCGATGTCTCTAGAAATATTGATCTTCAAGAAGAAGCAGTTATGAGTTGATCCAGTTGTAGTAGATATAGAGATATAGTTCACAACTTCAATAGCAGTAGATCCACAGTAGATATTTGATGTAGAACAGGTGAATCTTCTATCGAGTTTCTTCTTCTTGAACAAACAGAGCTTTGACGCTCCTTTTGAATCAACAGATCAACGTGAATAGTTGCAGTCTCTGTTATCCACCTTTTTCAATAATAGATCAATCACATACTCATATACCTGGAGTTTCAGAGAGAACATTTATAATAAATCATATCTCCTGCACATTTATATCCATAAAAGTCTCTTTCTGAGTCGTGATATTCGAAAATTTGAATTTACAGAGAAGTCGTAACTTCCTTTAAGACTCGGCATAAAAATCTCACTTTAATTCGATTTTAAATCCATTAATAAAACAGCTTTGAATTAGTAAAAGTCGTACTTTAAAAACGACTTTAAATCTGGCTTGAAATCTGCCCAGAAATTAGCTTACTGATCGTTGCTCATAAATATCGTCAATCAAAAAATTATGACGACAATCGTAAGGTTGATGACTTGGCCTCCAAACGTAGGGTTAATAATATAGTCTTCAATCGTAATGTTAACAACGTAAGGTTGAACACAAAATTAGAGTTGACAACGTAATGTTGAACACCAACTTAGGGTTTTTCATCCATACTTTTTCTTCAATACTCAAACGTACGGTAAAAGATCCATACTTTTACTTGATCCATACTTTTCCAAGAACGTATGGTTGTTTACAAAATTAATGTTGATGAACCATACTTTTGAGAAACAAACGTATCACTTAGAATTTGCATACAGTTCTACTTCCATACTTTGCTGAAAACGTATGGCTCCTTCCTAACGTAAGGATCTCCTTCCATACTTTGCTGAAAATGTATGGTTGTTTAACCATACTTTTCTCTTATCACAAAAATTATACACGCTTTTCTTCCTAATACTACATTTATCCACGAAGGGTATGAACCGTGATTCCAGAACGTGCTAAAGCAGATTCCGCGCTATATTTATCTACGTAAGATATGAACAGTGATTCTAGAACGTGCTTAATGCAGATTCCGAATAAGTAATAGATTCTCATTATTTCAAGAGTAAAATAAATTAATAAATTCCAGAAAAATACTAAATACAATCATTAGAAAATCACTAAGGGTTTTTGTGAGCATAAAAATTATCATAAAGAGACAGAGTATTATTTTCAATAACCTCCCCCTTTAAATAACATTAACATATATTGTTGAAAACAATACTTTTCTCAACATGGTTTTTTCATCAGTCAATTGAAAATCATCCCCAAAATTTCCTTAAGGCCCATTGAAGTTATTTTCTGCCTTTGGTGTCTTGGGGATGTCATCTATATCCTGGTAATAGAACTACCACATTACAATAAAATGGTTGAGGGTAATATGTTACAAATTTTGTTAGTATTGGTTAGTGTATTTGTTTGAGAAAAATAAGACCAGTTCATTAAATCCTAGATAGTTCAAATTGTGTTAGTTCTACGTGATAAAATCATTTTAAATAGTATTGGTCTTTCTCATGGGATGTTATTAATTATTATAATTTTTTGAACCTGAAATCTAGATCATAGAAAAGAACAAATAACAACTTTATACTAAACTTCAAGATAATAGGGAGTTTGGTTACATGGGTGTTTTTAGTTAAGTCTAGGTAAGACATAACCTCATCATCATTGGTTTTTCTAATGATAGTTTCATGGCCTAAATTTATCATTATTCATCCAACTTGGAATGCATTTTTATATTTAGAAAAAAATATATGAAATGGAAAACATTTGTTCTTTTTTTAATGACTAAATTTCTGTTTTGAAAAACATGAATATACTGTTAGGAAAAATGGATTAATTGTTGAAAATGGTTGAATTATTGAAATATTTTTTGTCATTACTAAAAAATTTTAAATTTGAATTATCTATGACACTAGTGGCTAAGGAGTGAGATTAAAGAGAGTGTTTAATGGTTATATATAATGGAACCATTAATGAATTATAGAAACCAACCAAAAGATGTTGTTTAAATTGTGGTTTCACTTGTGCCATGTATGAAATAATAGCTGGTTCAAAGCATTTTACAATATTTAAAGGTTTTGGATAGTGGTTATAAGAAATATGAACACATTGTAAGTAGACCATTTGGTTTAGTTCCAAAAGAAGAATCCATCCAAGTATCAGGGGATTCCGAGCATGAAAAAGTTGAAGCCTGGTTGGATAGGATGAATCAAATCATATATTTTCTTGGGACACTAGTAGAGTTAATAATTAATTATGAAATGTATATTCTAGTTTATTTGGTATGAAAATGGTTGGAATTGTCATTTTGGGCTATGTTGGACACAGACATGCATGAGAGAATTATGAATAAATGTTTAAAAATAAATTATATCATCGCGCATTTCATAATGCTAAAACCACGTAATTATTTACTTTGATGTAATAGTATCTCTCATTGATATAGTATATATCTATATTTATGAATTTTTTCCACTTTTATATGGAATATATAGAACGTACGTCTATGAAAACTTTCATTTTTTATTTGGTATTACAACCAGATATTTGATATAATATTTTTATCCTTTTTATAATAAGTTATAGGGAGATGGTTAATAGAGTCACTGATAAAAAAGTGATATCTAATGAAATAATGTTGTATTTAGAGTTTTTTTTATATAGGACGATATGGGAACACCAATCTTGGGAATAAGCAGAGGAGGGGAACTTATTCACCAGGGGTGGTAAATCTCATAATTAGACCATGGTGTCAGTCAACATTCATCCATAAATAACGAGTGATTCTGTATATTCTTTATATGGGTTTTTTAAACAAATTAAGTGATATTTTACAATACCACCTAGAGCATTTCCAGATTACAACCATATGAGACTTTATCATATATATTCTTAAAATACTCTAAGGTCATGTTCTAGATATATATCTCAATATTCTTAGGCAACGTATTCTTTTATGAAATGAGTGATGAAAAATAATTCTCATCATCAAAATATGAAAATCAAAGGGTATTCTTGGAACACCATGATTACTCAATTAGTGATATCTCAATAAGGTAATAAATATAAAATTAAAGTAAATAACAAATTGTATAGATATAATAGAATGATTATGTATGATTAATTTTTACATTGATAGTCAGAGATATTATTTTTATTAATTATACACTAATGAAGGATTTTTTTTATATAGAAATACCCACTGAATTATTTCTTCTCATGTTTTTGATAATTTGGGTATGTAAGTTGTGATGATTCATTATGTTTAAAAACTAAAAACTCTTCTAGGAAAAAGGGAGTGTTGATTTTTTATGTATAATTTTGTTAATAACTATCAAGAAATTCAGGTTTTATTAGAATATTTTCTATAATAAATATGTTGGTTTATGAATTATATTTGGGTATGGATTAGTTGGAATCATCGAAGGCCCACATCAACTGTTATATTTGAATATTCATTTTCAGATATATGGATGGAATTGAGCATATCTTTAGAGAAATTTGGTGTGTAATTGTTAGTAATGTAGGAATTTTTTCACTGGTGGTTGAAACCATATCATTTAATTTATAATAACTATCCTTGTAATATGAGGATGATCTGGGTAAAAATAATTACAACTAATTTTTAACATTTTCCCAATGTTTGCCTCCAAAATTTCATATGATTTCTACCCAAAAGGGAAGTAGAGTTTACAATTTATATCTCATCAGGGACCAGTCCAATATCACTTCCAAATTATATGATGTCACTAATAGAAATGAATAAGATCAATTTTTATTTGGAAGATTTGATTTTTAAAGTGTTTATTTGACTGAGTACGTCTCTATGGGAATTGTCAGTACTATTTTTGAAGAAGGCATATGAAATACTTATACATTGTGTTGATTATCATATGATTAACCAATTTTTGTTAAATTATTGGGATCATGTTCCACACATTGATGATCTCTTTGATCAACTATGGAGATCACATTGGTTCTCATAAGTCGAATTACATTTTGGTATCACAAATTGTGAGTTTGAAAAGAGGATATTCTAAAGGCATATTTTAGAGTAAGATATGTCCATTATTGGTGTTTGATTATTCATTTTACTCTTATGAAATCACCAGCCATATTTATTAAATTGATGGATCGAATTATTCATAGATATTAGTATTTCTTTATGGGGGTGTTTCATAATAGTATACTGGTGTATTCTATGATAAAATATGATCATGAGAAACAATTTCAGATAATGTTGGGTGTCTTATAGGAACATCATTTATATGAAATCTTATCAAATTGTGAATTCTATATACATGAGGTACATTTTTTGGCCATTTTATTTATGAAAAATGTTTTTAATTAGATATGAAAAATATAGAAGAAGTTATCTCTTGTAAATTATCATAGAATGTATTTGAAAATATTAGTTTACTTGGATTAAAAAGATACTATTGATGTTTTCCATGTGATTCTTCACATTTGGAATTGCTGCGGGAAGCTTTGATGAGGATAGGCATTCCATTCTGCTGAAATGATGAGTGTTATAAATACATTAATTAACTTAATGTTAGACTTACATCATCACCAATGCTCATTTCCTAGAGTCTAGATTGAGATAAACAGTCTTTTGTTATAATTCAAGTTATATATTGTGTATTGTTCTCATATACGGAGATCATGTCACTACTTATAGATCACGATAGTTATGTTTTCATGATAGTATATAACCAACAAAATAAATCGAATTAACTATAGTGGTAGATTCTTTAATGACTTTGAATCAATACCTCTTTGGTGAGAAATGCATAATTTTTATAGATCATAAGTGTTTGATACACATTTTCGCAAAAATAAATTTTACTTTTAGAAAAATTCGATTAATGGAGTATCTACTAATATTTGAATTCAAATTGATGTATACATTGGGTAAAGAAAACATTGTGAAAGATGCATTGAAAAGTAATTCATATGTAGCATTGAAAAATGAGGCTTCTAAAGTGTGGTATTAACTAACAGTCATAGAAAATGTGCATCTAGATATCTTATGTGAGGGTGGTGTTGTATTTTCATTCTATTTTCATTTGATCTAATTTTGGTTGATCAAGTTTGAGTTTCTTAGGAATCCAGTTCATAATGTGTCCCTATGAGGTCAAAACTCACTGGTGGGGAGACAATTGAGGGTTGGAAGCTAGATGAAACTTATGTGTTGTATTTTAGAGATTGGAAGGTTTTGAAAAACATATTAGTTACTACCACCATTCGGTATGTGTCCTTAACCCTGTAATTAAAAAATATATGAGGTGTTAAAACAGTAGTTTTGGTTATTTGGAATGAAAAGTGTTGTTGTGAATTATTTTTTGAGATGCCCCACCTTTTAGCTGGTAATGGTAAATAACCAGTGACTATAAAGAATATTGCAGTGTTAAAATATTCATATATGTGAATAAGAACAGATAACAGTGGATTTTTTTAAAAATTCTACCATGTATGGTTATAAAACATGATTACATTTATGTGATTTTAGATCATCTCATGAAGTCGTCTCCTATCATATCTATTCGTGAAACTAATTTTTTGGAAGACCTATATAATTCAATATTTGGATAATCATAAATATGTATAGAATACTATTTAAAATTATATGGTATTCAGACCCTAGTTTTTTGTATTTTTAAAAAATAATTACTACAATCCCCTTGATAACATCTGACCATGAGTTTAAATTATCATCCCCAAAAGGATGGACAGTCTGAATGTAAAATCCAATCACTGGAGGATACACATAGGTCTTGTGTGACAGATTTTGGTGGATCAGGGGTAGATCATTTACCATTATTAGAGTTCTCATATAAAAATAGTTAACATGCCTGGATTCATATGGATCATTTAAATCCTTTAATGGGAATCCCTCTCTCTCTCCATCTTCTTTGGTTTAAATAGGTGAGACATTATTAATTAGAACGATCATTCTTTAAGGGAAAAGAGGGAAGATTTTGTTTTTCAATAGAGAACGGAGATGGATCAGAGTCATCTGAATTTATATGTGGATCAAAACTAATGGTCTTTTCTATATTAGGTTAGTGATCATGTCTTCTTGAGACTCTCTCCAAGACATGGGAATGTCCTCGATACATGTACCCTTTTGAGAAACATTAATGATTCAGTTAGGTGGAATATCTTTTGAATTTTAACCTGAGGTTATGTTTAGTCAATAATTTTTTTCAGGTTTCTCAGTTAAAGAATAAATGAACTAATAATGACCATGTGATTCACTGTGAAAAAATTTACTAGAGAAAAATTCTATGTTGATTAATCTCCTGGTAAAAATTATGGATAGGAAAGAGAAGATATTTCATGGGAAAAGAATCAGTCTGGTGTGTGTTTTATGACATCGTGTTTGAATTCTTGAAGAATCTTGAAAGCATGAAAATGTAATGGTAGATGAATATCCATAACTCCTTGCGGACAACACTAGTTTTCTAGTTTCTATGGATGGGATATCCAATACTGGGGAGACTGTATGACCTCAAATTGGAGGTATACGATTCATTATTAAAAAATTTAAAATATATATAATGATCATGTTATGCTATATGAGATTAGTAAGGGGCTTTTTTTCTATAGGTTTAAATCACGAGGAAAGTTAAAAAATATAGAAACCCCATAAAAAATTGTTTGGCTTGGGGAAAGAGGGATAGAATCTCTAAATGTTTGGTGCATAATTTTTCCAAATTGTATTGATATCCAATAGAAACTCTACATGTTTGGGTATAGGGAAAAGAATTGTTGGCACATGATTTTTCCAATAGTGCAACACAACCATGTGAGTGTTTCGAAAGGTAGTAGCCCAGAACCATATATCTAGCCTATTATGGATCAATCCATAGGTGAATCAAAGTATGCTAGAGGCTCATATTCAACAGTAAGTGTCTATTCTTCCTTGTTATACTAAGATATAGGGTTCTTCACTCCCACGAAACCATATATCTAGCCTATTATGGATATTTCAACATGTTTTTGATGGTTTATTAATTAATTGTTTTGGATCTAATTGGGTAATGTTTTTTATAATGGTTGGGGCTGAAGTCTCATTTTTATTATTAAATAAAATACATCTTTTTTAGGTAGAGTGAGACACATTACATAGCCTGAAGGCCCAATGACATGTGGCCTGAATACAAGTATTGAAAGACCATTTTTTCCCAAGGGTCCCTTCAGTGAATAGTAATTCTATATTGCCCAAGCTACTAGAGTATCGTTGCCACTACAGTTCCTTCTATAGTTCCTCCACTGCTATAGTTTCACCACTACAACAGTCCATTACTACGATAGTCCTACTATATTGCCCTACTATATTACTTCTACAGTACCCCATAAATCTGTCCCTACCCAGATTCGATCCTGGGTCTTTTGGTTGCCAAGTAAGAACCTATACCACTGGGTTACAAGCTTATTGTTATCTAATGAAGGTAATTTAGTTGTTGATCGAAAAAATATTTTTTATATGTAGTTCTTCATTTTCTCTAATTATTTTAATGTAGTTGAATTCTATCTCAATTCTACTTGATTTTTAACATGAAATCCTTATTTTAAATTCATTTATTTTCCTTAAAATGTTTTTTGGAAAACATATTGTGATTTTTTAGAAAGTCTCATTTTGATTGTGGTTTTAGTGATCATGTAAATTGAAAGGTGTTTGGAAAATGTTCTAGAATGGAAATGTTAAAATGATGATTTTAAGATAATTTATTTTTTTATTCATGTATTTTTTTGAAATAAATTAAATAATAAAACGTTTTATGTGGAATGGATTGGTTTTAAATGTGTAATACATTTTTTTATGTGTTCACATTCATTAGAAATGAACCAATAGAAGGTGTGTTTTCCATTTGGGTACCTGATATTGGTTACATTGTGATGAATTGGTAGATCTAAAAGAGACTACAAATCAGTTTAGAAATACCACCTAGTCATGCGTGGTGTGTGAGGATCTGTGGTTGTGGGAATTCCAAATAACATGTAATTTATTGAGTATTTGGTTAAAAAATTCATGTAAATTGTTCTTGGATTTGATATAAATTTATTTTACTTCATAAAACTATTTTATATAAATGTTCTTAAAGCATTTATCCCAGTGACATAATCTGGGAATTCATTAGGTAAATCCTACCATGTTTAGACTCACCCTCTATATAGGAATTTTTTTCATTTGTAGATTTCATTTATCAAGGAATAGGTAAAGGTGAGTTATCTTAGTTCATTAGTTATGCTTCTTAATATCATGGACATATAATATTTATTTGATGTTTGTATTAGATTGTGAGAAATAGAGTTGATGTCACTTTGGTTTTATTGAGATTTGTATTTCCATTTTGTTTCATTTAATTATGGCTCTATCTTTTTGTGGGCACTATGATATTGTTACTATTTTGTTTGTGTTCAACTGTATTCTATACTCATTCATTATATAGTTGTCTGTTTTGTTCTTATTTTTATATTTTGGTTAATTTATATATAAATGAAAAATTCATCGCCAAAATGTTCCAAATACCCTTAGAATTTATTACCTGCCTTTTGTGTCCTCTGGATGTCAAATAAGGCCTAGTGACACCACCACATCTTCACAGGACAATGGGTGAGGGGTGGGATGCTATAGTTAATGTGAGTTAATAAGAGTAAACCATCATATGTAGAAATTATTACATAATAACGAAATCCTCAAAAATAACATCTAGTGTTCAACAGAAAACAATTAATAAATAATTAACTAAAAACTATTTAAAATATACAATAAAAAAGTTTGATACAAAAATATTAAAAAAAATTTAGTTTTTATTATTCAAAAAAATTATCTTTAAAAAATATAAAATACTCATAAGGTTTCATACTTAGAAAGAACACTCCCAAAATAAAAAAAAATATGCTTATATTTTCCATAAATAACATAGATCACTATAATGTCGCAATAAATACATTATTTCTTCCATTATATTTCTTAATAATTATTCATAATATAAATTCAAATACAGGCCATGTATTAACACTCACCTTAATCAATTTACATTCTCAATATAATGTCATTTTTTTAAAAATAACATTAATAACATAGTTACCAGACCACTTCAATCCATTCGTTATCTATATGATAATACATTTGTTACCAATATTTAATAAAAATTAATCCGAATAAAATATATTATTATCAATGATCATAGTAAACCTAAATGATATTTTTACATTTCATATTTTACCCCTTATATAATAACATTCTTCCCAAATAACCATCATTATAAATCATTTATAATCTTAAGGGATGCATATTCCTCAATCCTCTATTAAAAAATAATAAATTCTTATAAAATAATTATAATCAACTTTGGATACTTTCAACTAATATATAAAAAGGGTATCTATAGTTTTGAAATTATGATCATTCCTGAATATTATAAATCATTCTTTAATATTTTACTAAATCAAAACCCTTGAAACCAAAAAGTATAAAATCCCAATCATTAAAATTAATTAATTATCTTTTAACCAATAATTATCATCATAATAAATAACAATTTCTTCTAAATATATAAAGTGTGAATCAAATCCGATCCTTCTTCAATATTAGTATAATCATGTTGACTACTTTAAGCAAAATCAATGTAATTAATACTATTTATATGTAATTTTCTATTTCACAATATTAAATTGTAAATTTTTTATTAATATGACACTTTTGGTCCTCTTCTTAATATTTTCCCATTATATGTCCACTTTAATAATTCTCACACACTCCACATTTAAAAAATATTCTTGCTTTTTAAGACATTCACCTTGGTGTTACATTCAACATTATGAACATGTAAAAAGTTTATTTTTCATCATTAAATGGTATTTATCACCCTAAATCTAATAAAACATCATTTTCATATACATTGGAGAATTATGAAATCCATTTTGGTAAATTTTTTTAATCATAACATTAGATACATGGATATTCATAACCATATGAATTTCTGGTCCATATCTAATCTTATTTGGTTAACTATTGAAAAAACCACCATAGTGCCCTTCAAATAAATTATTAACATTGATCCTAATGGTACCAGTCATTTACTAAAATAAAAATTGTTTTTTATACCATCATAACAAAACATATTATGAGGATGATAAATATATATATATATCCTTAAGAATAACATCATATATTCCACTCATCTGATTCTTGTAAAAAACCATAATACATCGTAAGATACTAACATTTATGGTTATAAAAAACATCAAACTTATGATCAAATAACATCCAAACCTATCATGTTTTCTAAAACCTTACTATGTTACTAATTATAAGATTTTGGTCCCATACCTAGTGTGGTATATTTCTAACAAAATAGAATATTTTGAGGGAAACTACACTTCATGGGTGGGATAGTTACTAAAATCCCCAATGGAAGCCTTTTCCTCAAGAATCCCCTAATTGGAGGGTCACACATTGATCAACATTCACATGTAAGATTTCCCATGTATTGAATTCACTATTTACCTGGGCTGTAAAATATGAGGACTTGTGACATTAATAATACATACATAAGATTAAAATAAAAGGTGTTTTTCTTTCTTACACTTACACTATTTTTTAAGTTTATAGTTTTAGATAATTCATAAATCCATTACATTATATAGTGTACATTTCCAAATAGTGTTCATTTCTTTTCACAAAAGAGGTTCTTATATCTATACTCATATTTCATTCATGACCCATTTTTATTATTCACTATGTATCCCTATTTACCTCGATATAATCCCTATATATCCTTTAGACCTGTGAATTATTTTTAAACATGGCATGTGAAAATAACTTTATAATGAATTTAAAAGTAATGGAAACATATTAGTTTATTTAGAAATAATGAGATTCCATAAATAATTATATCTTATACATAATCAATTTTTTTCTCAAATATTCATTTACAAACTTCTAAAACATGCTTTATTGTAAAATGATTTTCCTGAAACAATTCATAATAAATCATAAATAAAATTTTATAATCACAAGGGTTTCATTTAAAACAATATATACTAATGAAAATAATTTTAATTTAAAAATAATTCTTAAAAGGTTCACAAACATTCATAAATCATAAGATCATTTTCATTCCTTTTTAAAAGAAATGACTTCCAAAAAAACCCATTACAAGAATAGAATGACAATGTTTGTGTCTTAGGAAATAATCATCATAGAACCCTTACCATAACTCTTACATATTTAATTGCTTACCTAGTTAATTACAATATATACCTTAAGAGTATCTTATTTACAATTAACTTCATCATTATTACAAAATAAAATGTAAATATACATTATAATCACTCATTATTAGAGATATTTTATTATAAAATATTACTACAAAATTTCCCAAGAAAAATACAAATATAAAAAACATTAAATAATTTATTTTCATTATTAAACCAGTAAAATTTTTCATTAGTAACCATAACCAAAACCTCTTTTTTTATCTTAAAAAAATTAGATGAAATATCCTTTTCTATTGAAAAAAGTTTAAAATTGATAATTCTTAAATAAAATATTCATTGAAATAATAATGATAAATATATAATATTTTTTAAATATAATAATTTATATTATTGAGATAAAATTTTATCATGTGATAAATTTTAAAAACATACTTTTGCACTTTGGTAAAAAAGCCAAAAGTGACCCATACAGAAAACATTTTAAAAACATAGTTTTAAAAAGTTTTAAATAAATTAAATGGTAGTAGAATATGTCTTCAACACACATTAAATACTATATAAAAAATCCAAAAATTAATTATATGAAAATGAACAACTGTAAGAATTTTTTAATTCATTTATAAATATGTTTCAATAAAAATACCCATACAACATCATTAACATTTAAATTAGTAAAAATTAATTAGTGAACATTAAAATTATTTATAAAAAGTTTTTTAAAAAATTAATAATAATTTTAAACCAAATATATGTATATAACCCATAAAAATGGTGATATGTGGTGGAGATGGTGTAAGTTTCAAATAATGAAATTTAGATAATAAATCCCCAAAATTAAGTCTTACTCACAACATATGATCATTAACTACATTATAATAGAAATATATAAATTATTATGTTTTTTAGGATCCATTTTTCACTTTATTACACTCTCGTAATCCCATTTATTTTATTTATTTCCTTACCATATATACTTCATAAATAAATTAAGTTCATGTTTGTAATTGTAAGGATGCTTTGTTCGTAGTCCTGAAACAAGTTTGGTAGGTTTTAAATGGTAAATTAGGTTATGCTTAATAATTTATAAAATATTAATCCGGAAATAATTTTTACTTTTATATTATAAATATAATTATAGAACCATCCAGGAATGGAATATAAGAAAAATAAAATATTCATTTTCATTGAGGAATTGGTCTACACAAACACAAATGTCTTATTGTCATTTTATCGTAATTAATAAATAAAAAAAAGATAATTGATTATATTTATATAGACCTAAAAATATTTTAATTGTCATAATTATTCATTAAATCGATCCGTGTGATTTAATTTGTGATATGGTAATGGAAAACAAATCAAATTTTTTTTATGGATGTGGTTGTCCACACAAACATATGAGTGATGTTATCATTTTTCAAAAAATTTGGGTATAAGAAGTTAGATATTATAATATATTTTTATATCCATGATTATTTTATAAATATCAATCAAATTATTAAATTCTTTATAATAACCATATATGTGAAGTAGTCATGAAAAATCAAACACGTCACTTCATAAATGTTGTATTTTAAATGCATGCACAAGCATTATCTTATTTTATCATGGAATGGAAAATAATATGAAAATGGGAATACAAAAAAATAATAAAATTTTACTATATTTAGGAAAAAAATTTATTATATCATCATTGTTGTAAAAGTTTTGAAGGAGGTTGACTAATAAATAAACTTGAAAGAACTCGATTCGGAGTTATACTTCTTCATTGAAAACCCTCATCTGTCTTATAAATGAAAGAAAAATAGGTTGGTCTATTAAAAGTAATAGAACCTATATGATGTGGGCAAAAGGGTTTGTAATGTATTTGGGAAGTTCTTTTCTAAGATTTATGTTTCAATTTTTTTGAATAAGTCAGGGGATGAGGTTTTGTTTTATAAAATAGGGGTGTGCAACTCTTATAGTGATTCTTAACATTTAAATATTATGAAGTTCCTACTCATTCTCAAGTGGAAATTAACAAATAAAATTTATAATTTATGTTCATAATTTTCTAAAAGCAGTTATATAATAATATTTAATAGGATATTTTTTTACTTAATCACAAACTTTATCCCTAATTAACTAATTTTTTACTTTTTTATCATGACACCAATCTACAATGGATTCGATTCAATACAGAAAAAAATTTAATTTACTACATTAATAAATTTGAACAACCTAGTTAAAAATAATAAAAATACTCAACCACATGAACTAGAATAAATTAATTTTTTTATAAAAATTCAAAACATAATGAAAAATTATTTTTTAGAAATTTTTTTAAGAATATAAATGAATTTATACTAGAATACAATATTATTTTATTTAATATGGAATTAATTAATCTGTGTTTTGTAATAATAGACTAATTTTCTGTGAAAAAAAATCCAAAATGTAGTTATATGATTTATTTTCGTAGAAACAAATGATTAGTTTTAATAAAATTAGGTCTTTTCATTATTCACTAATTAAAAAAATTCTGTTATGATAAATCGCAATATATATATATAAATAATATTTAAATTATGATTGAAAACATGATTTCAATATAATAAACTAAAATTTCAAAATGTGGAAAACATTATTCAATATATTTTTCCAGAAAATTCAATAAAAAATATTTTTTCAGAAATTTTATTTTGAGGAATAAAATGAATTTACTCTCATTCCATGACTACTAACAACCTTTAGAGGAATGTTAATTTATTTTACTAATCATATGATCTATACATTTATTTAAAATTATTCATCCATAATTATTAACTAAATTTATTATGACATGAAATATTATTTTTCACATAAATCTATTTTCTAAATTAATACCCCTTCCAACATATATGAATTTAATTAAAATTGAGTTGTTATTTACTAGGAATTTATCAATAAATTTGATTTATTGGAAAATATATATATATATTTCATAATTTGGTTACTCATATCCACACCCTTAGATCCAAAATCTATGTAAAAACATTCATATTTAAATAATAATGTTTTGGTTCATTCAATCTCGATGTTTCATGTCATACACACTATCAAACATAGTATTATATTTAAACTAAATTCATGGGGTTTTACAATTTCACTGAATAATGTGTTGAAGTATAGGGTGTATAGTTTTATGTATAAAACTCTAATCCAAGTAAATTACAACCAACCCATGGATTTAGAGTGTCTAACCAAGTCAATTATAGATTTTTAAATAATCGGAACCATTCTAGACCCCCCCAAACTAGAACAATTCCACCAACAATCCCATATTCTGTTATGCACCACCAATCCAGAACCCCCTAAACTTATAGTAACATAAAAAACATTTTAATAATACTTAATTAAAATAAAAACCCCCGTTTTAAATTATTATAGACCATACGGAAAAATTTCCACTATAGGACCACCACCTGTTTAGAAACAACATATTCAAAGGTAAGTCAGTTGATGATTCAAGTGAAATGGATAAGAACAATACTTGAATAAATTTAAAATCATTCTGGAAATATTATAGCTCTTAAAATCCTTAATATGAAAGAAGTTTTGATTTTTATAAAAACAATATGTTGAAATGATATTAACACCAAGACAAATATAGAGTGAGAAAAATAACCAATTAGTGAATAAAAATGAACTAAGAGTTCTGAACAAAAACTCATGCGACATGTCCATTAAGAATATGATTACCATAAAACAAAACTAAAACAATAGTGACCAGATATTATAATACATGGAAAGTAGTCAAAATATGGAAAATAACGAAAAATATATTGGGGAAGTTCATTCAAAATCAACAAGAGACATAATAAACTATGATAAATAAAACAAAATGAGTATAAGGATCTCCCACCTCATTTCACATCTTGAATGATTCAATACTAGAATATTATTAAGGAATATATTTATGGTTATATTCTAGAAAAATTGTGAAATTTTGAGATTAATTTTCCACTTCTTGAATCACATAGACAGATTCCTATGTATGGGAATTTTCTAAAGTAAATTATTACCATAAAGGGGGATTAATTTGAATGAATTAAATAATTTAGGAAGAAGTATTTCGGCCCTACTCATTCAAAAATTGACCAAAAAAATATAAATATCAATGGAAATTTTGTATCACTTTATCTATTGCTTCCACTATTTTTTCTTTATTTATGTGACTTATGAGACTATATAAATTTTATTCCTCACTCATTGTTTACATATTTTTAAATTAGAGGCATGAATCCAACAAGAGTGGTAGTAAAAAATAAAAACCAAACCATGTTTTTTCAAATAAGAGTGTTGGATGATCCCCTTATGAAATTACAATATTTTTTCATTCCAAAAAAATCTATATATTGAACACATTATAATATTGGATCCCATCACAATCAACCTTCATCTTATAGATACCATTTTTGAAGAAAACTAAAACTATCATCCATGTTCCTAAATTAAAAATAACTATGTAATTTGAAGGGAAAATGGTCCATATCAAAATCATTTACTCTAAGAAAAACCATTTAGCTTAAAACTAATACATTACACTTTTCCACATTTAAGAAGATGAAATAATTTAATTCTTTGATATGTTCCCTACAATTTTGAATATATGGTAGAACCTAATGATTGAAAATTATATACATTGTAAAATTTTAAAACAAAATTCAGGAAAAAGTGTGAAGTGACCATTGAATACCTTGATGGATCTTGGTGTTTATTTAACTATAAAGAATTTTATATTTCATCTTGTTTTGATAAAATATATGTATTGGAAATTGGAAACCCAACTCAAATTCCATCTTCAGAAAAACCATAAAATCTAGAGTTAATACTTTTCCCATGGATATTATGTTAGTGTAGCTAACGAAGGGATAAAAAATATATGTTATAATTTAAAACAAATTTTCAATATCCCGATAAAATAAATTGATTTATATTTTTGAATGAAAATAAAAAATAAATATGGTAGAGTTTTAGTGATATTCTATGTATTAATCAAAAAAATACCCACACAAAATTCTACATAAAGAATACATCATAACTGTTAAGAATTCCCAAAGGAGGATATATACCACAATAATTTAGGTACTCAAAAATAAATCAATATTTTTTTGGTTTTTGAAATAATTTAACCAATATCTGACTCGTAATTAGTAAAATAAATCATTGTGGTTCCTAAGGAAAACATTTACCATTTTAAAGTGGCATTTAAAAATAGCTAGAGTTTGTACATATATTACAAGAAGTCAGTTCATGTCACTAATAACAAAAACATCCCCATCTCATTAATTTATTATATGTGAGAGAGGATAGTATAGAAAAAACATTATTTCTTTGTATATTATTTTTTAGGATATTTCCAAGTACCCATTACTCGAGTTCACCAAGTGAAGACAACTATCACTTGTCCCTAGAGAAATTTTACCTAAAAAATATTTAAATTGGGTTATATAATTACCCAAGAATATTTTAGAGGATTATGGTAAGTATATTCTTTTACCTCACTATGGAATATTTACTGGTATTATTTTATGATTTCACTATTTTTTGTATCTTTATTGATCGTTATTTAAAAACCCTAAAAAATGTTTTGAAAATATTCATTGAAAAACATATTTTTTTAAATGTTGAGAAGTGTCAAATTATGGGATAAATTGGACTAGTACTTAGGAATGTAATATCACCTAACTAATTAATGTGGAAAGATAAAAAATAAAAATGACAAATTATTTTTTCTTACCTAACTTTTGGAAATATGTAAGATCCCTTTGAAGGAATAATGGGTTTTCTAGGACAGTTATAAAAAAAATTAGTAAGATTGATCTTCATTTATATTGAATATTTATTGAGGATAAATATTTTTATTTTAATACATTATATATGGATTAATTTTCTGAAGTATATAATAAATCAATAACCCCAACAGGGATGCATCCTCCCTTCTAGGAGAACACTATTAAGGTACTTCGTTATTCTTCCAACAAGGCTGTTGTATAAGTTCATTACCAATTAATGAGAGTAACATAAAAACTAATTTACATGCATAAAAAAAGGATTCTACCAAAAAAACTATGAAACCTCTAAAAATTAGTTTTATGATTTTTTTTAGATAAATTTAAATATTGCTTGATTTTAATTAAAGGAGATTTTTAATTTGACCAAGTAGCACATAGATACATGATAAATATAGTTGAATCCAAACCAAGGATAGTGATATGTATTCTTATTTTATATGAGTCAATGATAGAGTGTAAGGTTAATAAATTAGATGAATATTAGTTGTTGAAGCACCTAAACACATTACCCAACACTATTTCAACATAAATTCCAAATCTTGACCCATGTTATGACTTCCTTTTACAAGTATAATTGTATTTAATTGGTTTAGATGTTACATATTAAGAAAATATAGAAAATTATTTATTAAATTCTTAGGTACCATATCATCTAAATTCATAAAAAATCTCAAATGTACATCTAATTTAAAATGTTAAATTTCTGAAGATCTGCACGTGTAGAAAATTTTCAATTATCAAATAATAATAAGATTTTTTTGGGCATGTGAAATTGAGTTTATTTTCAATTTTTAAAAATCTAGATTATAGAGACAACTTTGGACCTCAAATAAAAATAAGGAAAACATTCGAATTTTTATTTATTCATCCCATATTGTTTAATTATTCAGATAAATTTCATAATGAAATTCAGAAATGCCAATTTTCAACAAATATATCATTGATATTGGAAATACCAAAAAATCCAATAATATTTTTCGCCTTTTTCAATGTATAGGGAATAGACATTAAGGTAAAATTTCCCATAACATATGATAAATCTTATATTATTATTATATTAAATTATATTTCTAAATATGTGGAATACAAGTGAAGAAATTTGATGATTCCATAGTTTTTTTTGTTCCATTATCTAGTCTAATAGCTTTTCTAGTTTTAGAGAAATAGAAGACATTGTCAATAAACCTGGAACTCACTTTTTCAATAATATCATAGTGGATTTTCTGAGGAAATATAGAGTACATAAAAAAACATAAACCCCATCCCATTTACATATAAATCTCATAGATTAAGTGACCAATAGGAAAATCAAAGGATCTCCAAATAATACGGTCACTGTAAACTAAAAATCATAGAGATAAAAGATAGATAAAACACTATGGGATTAAAGGATAGATTAAAAGAACCTAGAATAGATGAATTTATTATATATAGTGTAACAACCCAAAGTTTCATTAATGGAAATCCCTCTTGATCTTATTTAATGTCTCTTTATGTTTATATAAAGTGTCAACTTCATTGGTTTTATGTTAAGAATTTTTACCATTTCTAATATAGTCGTTGAACAGTGATCAAATGAGTAGTATAAATATAGGACTTTAACAAATCCAATTTACTCATACAAAAGAAGCGATGGCCTCATCCAGTAGAATTTCCCCATACGAAGCCCATTTGTCAGAGCACGGAAAATATTTGGCATCATTGTGCTTCTCTCTAGACCAAGCCCAAGCTGAGCTTCATCATGTCAAGCTCGAATGTGACCGTCTACGGGAAAAGTGGATGTATATTTAAATTACCACTCGAGCGATGGGATCTGAGCCACCCCACGGGTCTGTCACCATCGCACACCTTACCCTTAGGTCTTATACGGCTGTTTTAAGGGGCTATGTAACAAATAAGTAGTACTATTTCCATGTATATTATTTTTTTATATAATAATGATTATAATTTCTGGTCATTTTTGATACATTTTAAATAGTTTTTAAATTAAAAATGGGGTTTTTAGTTATTATTTAATTAAGAAATATATTTTATTAAATTAAGGTACTTTTGAAATAAATAATATTTGAATAAAATAATAATATTATTATTAAAATAATTATTATTAAATATAAGTGATCTTATAATTTTATAAATGCAATTAAAATTTTTATTAAGGTTTGAAAGCCATTTCTGTCAAAACCCGTGACTTTTTTATAAATGTCTATTTTTATTTTAAAAGTGAAAATTCACATATTTAAAAAATTATTTAGATAAAATAAATGTTATTTTTGGAATCAGTATGTCGAAATTATCCAATTGTTAATTTTTCATAATTTTCTGAGACAGTCAAATTTTTGGGTAAAAATTAAATACAGTTTAAATATATAATGTGTTTTATGACATCATAATGACCCAATAGTGATGTAATAAAATACTATAATCTGTATTTTCGGCCAATATATGTTTTAACATTAAAATAATGTTATTTTGGGTTTGTTTGACTTACTTTTAAAGCATTAATGGACCCCTTAAGACTTATTCAACACTTTGCCTTTTTAAATTAATTTCCATAGGAGTGTGACTCACCTCCACATAAGCAACCTTATTATTTTAAGTTCGGAATTTGGCCTTATAAAATATTATTTTCCTCTTCCCTTTTCGAAAAACCATGGGAAAAAACCATGGGATGGTTTGTGGTTTGGGTTAATTTAATGTAAGGGGACCCAAACCTAAATAATAAACAATTCCCTCACCTTTCCTATATAAACCCACCCAAGCTCCCACTTGCTCCTCACTCAAAGCCTTGGAGTTCGTCCGACCTCTTCCCTACTCTCTCTATAATCCTCCAAGGTGACCCAAGCTCCCATGTAGCCTCTCCCAAGCCTCTCTCTAGCCTTTTGAAGCACACTTACAAGTAAGGGTTTTTTTCCTTTCTCATTTTTTGTCCAATTTTCTTTAAGTTGTTTTGCCCTTGTAATTTCAATTATAAATGTTGGGGTATGGTTTCGAACATCCCTCATACTTCCCTATTTATTTTTGAATGATGGGAGACCCTTTATGTCTCATTAAAATGCCTCCCATGTACAACAGTTACTATGCTGAAATTCCGAAAGGAACTTCTCTCTCCACTTTTACATTCATGCAATACTTTTGTATCATGAATCTAAATTCCATTACATTTTTTGGGACATGTATCTATATGACCTCTTTACTGTCCATTACATGTAAAAATTATGAGGAAACCCTTTCTCTCTCATCAACCATTTTTATGAATTTTTATGTCACACCGTGACGCTGCCGAAATCACACTGATTTTCTAAGCCAATGTCATTGTGTAGTGAATACCATGCCCATTTCTCCATCAAGTGTACTCAAATTTATGCACATTTACTTATTAATTTTAATGTTTCATGTATGAATTCCACATTCCTTTATCATGGAATAAATGATTATGTTTTATGAATCCATGTTTTATGATCCATGTGGCACACTTATGCATGAAATGAAATGTTTAAGAAGAGTGCGCCCTTATAGCGCTCCAATGCACTGGGTAACGTATAGTATCATGATATGTCATGTTCAATGAGTGTAGACTCGTTATAATTAAAGTGCAACGAGTTTTTACTCGTGATTTATGTGCAATGAGGATTTACTCATGCTCCATGTGCAATGAGCCTTGGCTCATGCTAATTCCATGTTAAGTGGTGTTTCCACATTTCCATGTTATGATTATCAAGCTTTATCATTCCTTTATGTTCATGTTTTTCTTATTCTCTATTGATATGACTATTGTCTAAAATGTATTGTACTCCTCATGTTATTCCATGTGTACTCCCTTACTGGGCTTTATAGCTCACCCTTTTCTTATGCATGTTCTCAGGTTATCCCATGCAATGCTAAGTATGAGGGAATGTAGTGGTCATGTAAAGGATGTTTTCAATAAAGATGTTGTATTTGATGTTTTAAGTTTTTATGTAATGATCCTACTCCCCAAAGACACTAAACCTCTCGATATTCTATTTTGTATCAAGTGATGTTTTATGTAATAAATCATGTTTAAGTTTGTAATAAAAGTAGGGTTGTCATAGTTGGTATCAGAGGATAGGTTTAGATATTTTTGGGATTAGGAAACCCTAGTAAAGCCTTAGATACAAGACTAAGTATAATAAAAACATATCTAAGTTTGGTATGTACTGAGTAAGTGTTTTATCAAACAAATACATACCTATCGGGATACGAGCAGGTAGAGGTGGCTCTAGCATAGATGCATCCTAGGGGTAAAACCGGAAAAAACCACTTTGAGATATACTCGAACGGGAACTGGTGCACGAAAACGGGCCTTGCTGCAATCTTGGTTATGAAACTCCTAGAGAATATGTTTTGATAAAATAAAAAGCTTAGTATGAACCCTTATTAAGGGAATTAAAAAAATTCCCCTAATAATATATGTTAGAAAGTAGATCATGAAAATCCGAGATTGAAGCCTATAGACTCGTGAGTTAAGGAAATGAAAGTTTATTTATAAGTCATCATCTTTTTTCTTTGTATTACCCTTTTTGTGTTACCCCTAACTTTCTTTTTATTCTTGCCAATGGCCGGTAATAGGAGGACTCAGGCTAACAACTGTTGTGAAGATCAGTGTGATGACTGTACTACTGAGATGCCCAATCCAATGGGAGCGGGAATCACAAACATTGTCATGCTTCTATCTCAGCTAACTTAAGTTTTGAATAGAAACACGGGTCAAGAGGAATGTTCAACCCCCCTATGAAAGAACATGTTGCTATCGAGAGCTTCATGAGACAAAGGCCTCCTAGTTTTAGTGGATAATCTGATCGCACGATCGCTGAAAAATGGATCAACTCCATTGAAAATATATTCTCCATCCTCCAATGTTATGAACAAGAGAAGGTTCTCCTAGAGGCTTATCGTATGGAGGGTGAAGCTGATCAATGGTGGACGTTGATCAAAAATACAAAGCCTGAGGAGGAGATCGATGCATTGGAAAGGAAGGATTTCTGAAAGATGTTTTTTGAAATATATTTTCCGCGCACCCTCCGGCTTAAGATGGAAAGAGACTTCCTTTCCCTCAAGCAAAAAGATGAAGAATCTGTTGGAGTGTATGAGGAAAACTTCACAAGGCTTGCACGATATGCTGCCGGCTTTTTCATTACCCCCGAATGCAAGGTTGACCGCTTCTTTGGTGGGCTGAATCCTACTTGCGGAAAGCATTAGCGATCTGTGACATCAATAGCTATAAGGAAATTGTCTGATGTGCCCTCAAGGTCGAAATGGAGATCGGGGAATCACAGGGGTATCACGGGGACAAGAAGCGTAAGTTGTACATCAATGTTGGTGGCCCGTTGGATAAATCCAACGATGCTAAGAAGATCCAGCACCACACTTGCCAAAAGTGCGGAAAGAAGCACCCTGGAAATTGCCTTAAGGGGACGATAAAATGGTTCAAGTGTGGAAGAGAAGGGCACCTAGCTGTTAACTGTCGGAAAGAAGGACCCACAGCTACTACAGAGGGGAGAAATTCTCCATTCGAACCTCAATGTGTTGTTTAATTCTACAAATGCAAAGAACTAGGTCATTTTGAAAATCAGTGCCCTAATCCAAGGGTTATCAGAGGCAACCAACAACCTCCAAGACAGCAAGGAAGAGCTTTTGACATCACTTGTGCCGATGTGAACCCCGACGACAAAGTGGTGACAGGTACGCTAGTTATTCATTCAATAATAGCGAACTTACTTTTTGATTCAGATTCTACACATTCTTTTATATCTTGAATGTTTAGTAGAACAATCCCAGCACCACCACAAATCATGGAAGTAAAGATGTCGGTGAGTACCGAAAATGGGGAAATCATTGTATCCCATGAATATAAGTCCTCCCCCATTATACTCCGTGGATTGAATTTCTCGGTGAACCAAGTCATACTACCTCTGGTGGAATTTCATGCAATTTTTGGCATGGATTGGATTTCCTTATATAGAGCCAACATAAGTTGTTAGGAGAGGGAAATCACACTCCATATGGAGAATCGACCCCAGATTCTTTACAAGTATCAGGAGGAAGATGAATCTCCTTTAGCTCCATCATCTCAAGCATGGATATTACTTCCCTATGAGCACGTGTATCTGGCTCAGATGATTGAGTCAAAAGAAGAAACCATCCTTGAAGAATTTCCTATTGTGAGGGAATTCGCTGAAGTGTTTCCCGAGGAACTCCCTCGCCTTCCTCCTAGAAGAGATGTTGAGTTCTCAATGGAACTTATACCTGGGGTGCTACCAATATCCAAGACTCTATATAGAATGGCTATTGTTAAGCTTCAAGAGCTGAAGAAACAACTACAGGAGAATCTGGATAAAGGGTTTATACGCCCAAGTGCTTCACCATGGGGTGCACCAGTCCTCTTCGTTAAGAAGAAGGATGGGTCAATGCGTATTTGCATCGATTATCGTGAACTTAACAAAATCACAATAAAGAACAAGTATGATATCCCAAGAATTGATGACTTGTTTGATTAGTTGCATGGGGCACAATACTTATCTAAGGTGGATATGTGGTCGGGATATTATCAAGGGTGAAGAATGAAGATGTCCCCAAAACTTCTTTTAGAACATGATACAGGCACTATGAATTCATAGTAATGCCTTTCGGACACACCAATGCTCCAGAAATATTCATGGACTTGATGAATAGAGTCTTTAGAGATTATCTTGACAAATTTGTGGTAGTCTTTATAGATGATATTCTAATATACTCCAAAACTAAGGAGGATCATGATGAGAATTTAAAAACTGTACTAGAGACTTTGCACAAGGAGAAGCTCTATGAAAAGTACATCAAGTGTGAGTTCTGGTTGAAGGAGGTCTCATTCTTGGGCCATATCATCACAAGCAATGGGATATCTGTGGATCCCTCTAAACCAGATGCAATTGAGGGATGGCAGAGGCTAACATCGGTAATGGATATCCATAGCTTCTTGGGGTTTGTTGGATATTATCGACGATTTGTGAGGAATTTCTCACGATTGTCCAACCGTCTTACCAAGCTAACTCGGAAGGGAGTAAAATTTTCATAGAGTGATGAATGCGAAGAAAGCTTCAAGGAGTTGAAAAGGAGGCTTATCACTGCACCCCTGCTTACATTACCCACAAGTGGGGAACTTTTTGTGGTATTCAGTGATGCTTCAAAGAAGGGCTTAGGCAGTGTGCTAATTCAGAATGAAAAAGTCATATCCTATGCCTCAAGGTAGTTGAAAATCCATGAGCGAAACTATCCAACGCATGATCTGGAGTTGGCGGCGGTGATATTTGCCTTGAAAATCTGGCGACATTACCTCTATGGAGAGAAATGTAAGATGTATACCGACCACAAGAGTCTTAAATATATATTCACACAGAAAGAGCTTAATATGAGCTAGAGAAGATGGATAGAGCTCATCAAGGATTATGACTATTCAATACATTACCACCCTGGGAAAGCGAACAAGATGGCAGATGCCCTCAGTAGAAAGGACGCAGCAATTCTATCAATGATGTGAATTTAGAAGGATCCAATCTTCGTAGACTTGATGAAGATGGACGTGGGAATAATAAAGAAGGGAACATCATCAATACTTTCACAAATGATTTCTCAACCATCTATTTTGGAAATGTTAAAGGATTATCAAAAGGATGATGTGGGAATTCAGGAAAAGGTGGAAGCTATCAAAAATGGGAAACCCTCATAGTTTAATGTTAATGAAGAAGGAATTGTGCGGTTTGGGAAAATACTATGTGTTCCATCACGCACGGAGCTGAAGAGGAACTTTCGGATGATGCACATAGATCAAATTTCTCTATTCACCCAGGGAGCACAAAGATGTATCAAGATCTCCAAGAAAACTTTTGGTGGGATAATATGAAGAAGGAGATCACTAAATATACATCAAAGTTCCTGGTGTGTCAGCAAGTAAAGCCAGAGAGGCAGAAGTCTAAGGGGATGATGCAACCATTGCCCATACCAGAATGGAAATGGGAGAACATCACCATGGACATTGTCACAGGACTTCTACAGACATGCAAAGGCAACAATGCAATCTAGGTTGTTGTGGATCATCTTACAAAGAATGCACACTTCATTTCTATTCGGGAGGATTTCTCTTTGGATCAACTGGCACGAAAATATATCAGGGAAATGGTAAGGTTGCATGGAGTACCACTATCTATTGTGTCTGACCAAGATCCAAGATTCACATCTATGTTTTTTAAGAGTCTTCAACATGCTCTAAATACTGAACTGAACTTCAGTACGGCCTATCATCCTCAAACTGATGGCCAATCCGAGCGGTCTATCCAAACACTTGAGGATATGTTGAGAGCGTGCTCAATGGACTTTAATGGAGGATGGGATCAACATCTTCCTCTGGTTGAGTTCTCTTAGAATAATAGTTTCCACTCAAGCATCCAAATGGCTCCATATGAATCCCTATATGGGAAAACATGCAGAACACTAGCATGTTGGGATGAGGTCGGTGAACGTAAGCTGCTTGGACCAGAAATGGTCGAGGAAATGGTGGAGAATGTGAAAACCCTTTAGTAGAATATCAAGGAAGCCCAGAGTCGATAGAAGAGTTATGCAGATAATCGTCGACGAGACCTTGGGTTTAAAGTTGGATACATGGTGATTCTATGCATATCTCGGTGGGAAAAGGTCATGACGTTTGGAAAGAAAGGGAAGTTAAGTCCAAGGTACATCGTCCCCTTAGAGATTCTTGATCATGTTGGGGATGTGGCCTATCGACTAGCGCTTCCACCTACTATGGCTAAAGTACATGATTTCATTCATGTATCCCTCTTAAGGAAGTACATACCAGACCCTTCACATGTACTCTCTTTTGAGGTGGTGCAATTGGAAGATGATCTTTCATATGAGGAGCAACCAGTGAAGATCGTAGATCATAGAGAAAAAGTTCTACGAAATAAGACAGTGCCCCTCATCAAGGTGTTGTGGAGAAACCACATGTTTGAAGAAGCGACTTGGGAATCAGAGGGTATGATGAAGCTGAGTTACCCACTTTTTTTAGTGTGGGAAAAGGAAAATTTCGAGGAAGAAATTTCTTAAGGGGGAATATTGTGACAACCCAAAGTTTCATTAATGAAAATCCCTATTGATCTAATTAAATGTCTATTTATGTTTATATAAAGTGTCAACTTCATTGGTTTTATGTTAAGAATTTTGACCGTTGCTAATATAGCCATTGAACAGTTATCACATGATTAGTATAAATATAGGACTTTAACAAATCCAATTTACTCAGACAAAAGAAGCAATGGCCTCATCCAGTAGAATTTCCCCATACGAAGCCCATTTGTCGGAGCTCGGAAAATAGGTGGCATCCTTGGGATTTGCTCTTGACCAAACCCAAGCTGATCTTCATCATGTCAAGCTCGAATGTGATCGTCTACAAGAAAAGTGAAAGTTGATTGAAATTACCACTCGAGCGACGTTATCTGAGCCACCCCAAGAGTATGTCACCATCGCACACCTTACCCTTAGGTCTTATACGACTATTTTAAGGTGTTATGTAACAAATAAGTAGTACTATTTTCATGTACATTATTTTTTGTACATAATAATGAATATAATTTCTAGTCATTTTTGATACATTGTAAATAGTTTTTAAAGTACAAATGGTGTTTTTAGTTATTATTTAATTATTAAATATATTTTATTAAATTAAGGTATTTTTGAAATAAAAAATATTTTAATAAAACAATATTATTATTAATAAATTAATTTTTATTAAATATAAATGATCTTATAATTTAATGAATGCAATTAAATTTTTTATTAATGTTTGAAATCCATTTCTGTCAAACCCCGTGAATTTTCGATAAACGTCGGTTTTTATTTTAAAAGTGAAAATTAAAATATTTAGAAAATTATTTAGATAAAATAAATGTTATTTTGGGAATCAGGACGTCGAAAATATCCAACGATGAATTTTTCATAATTTTCTGAGACAGTCAAATTTTTGGGTAAAAATTAAATATTGTTTAAATATATAATGTGTTTTATGACATCATAATGACCCAATAGTGATGTAATAAAATACTATAATCTTTATGTTCGGCCAATATATGTTTTAACATTAAAATAATGGTATTTTGGGTTTGTTTGACTTACTTTTAAAGCATTAATGGACCCCTCAAGACTTATTCAACACTTTTCCTTTTTAAATTAAATTCCATGGGAGTGTGACTCACCTCCACATAAGCAACCTTATTATTTTAAGTTCGGACTTTGGATTTATAAAATACTATTTTCCTCTTCCCTTTTCAAAAAACCATGGGCTGGTTTGTGGTTTGGGTTAATTTAATGTAATGGGACACAAACCTAAATAATAAAGAATTCCCTCACCTTTACTATATAATCCCACCCAAGCTCTGACTTCCTCCTCACTCAAAGCCCTTGGAGTTAGTCCAAACTCTTCCCTACTCTCTCTAGAATCCTCTCATGGTGACCCAAGCTCCAAAGAATCCTCTCACAAGCCTCTCTCTAGCCTTTGGAAGCACACTTCCAAGTAAGGTTTTTTTCTTCCTTTCTCATTTTGTCCAATTTTCTTTAAGTTGTTTTGCCATTTTAGTTTCAATTATAAATGTTGGGGTATGGTTTCAAACCACCCTCATACTTCCCTATTTATGTTTGAATGATGGGATACCCTTTATCTCTCATTAAAATGCCTACCATGTACACCCTTTACTATGCTGAAATTCCGAAAGGAACTTCTCTCTCCTCTTTTACATTCAAGCAATACTTTTGTACCATGAATCTAAATTCCATTACAATTGTTGGAAAATGAATCTATATGACCTCCTTACTGTCCATTACATGTAAAAATTATGAGGAAACACTTTCTCTCTTGTCAACCATTTTTATGAATTTTTAGGTCACGCCGTTACGCTGCCGAAATCACAACGATTTTCTAAGCCAATGTCATTATGTAGTGAATACCATGCTCATTTCTCCATCAAGGGTACTCACCTTTATGCACATTTACTTATTAATTGTAAAGTTTCATGTATGAATTCTATATTCCTTTATCATGGAATAAATTATTATGTTTTATGAATCCATGTTTTATGATCCATGTGGCACACTTATGCATGAAATGAAATGTTTAAGAAGGGTGCACCCTTATAGAGCTCCAATGCATTGGGTGAAGTATAGTATCATGATACGTCATGTGCAATGAGTGTAGACTCATGCTAATTCAAGTGCAACGATTTTTTACTCGTGATTTATGTTCAATGAGGATTTACTCATGCTCCATGTGCAATGAGCCTTGGCTTATGCTAATTCCATGTTAAGTGTTGTTGCCACATTTCCATGTTACGATTATCATGCTTTATCATGCCTTTATGTTCATGTTTTTATTATTCTCTATTGATATGCCAATTGTCTAAAATTTATTGTACTCCTCATGTTATTCCATGTGTACTCCCTTACTGGGCTTTATATCTCACCATTTTCTTATGCATGTCCTCAGGTTATCCCATGCAATGCTAAGTACGAGGGAATGTAGTGGCCATGTAAAAGAAGTCATCAATAAAGATGTTGTATTTCATGTTTTAAGTTTTTATGTAATGATCCTAAGCCCCAAAGACACTAAACCTCTCGATATTCTTTGTTGTATCAAGTGATGTTTTATTTAATAAATCATGTTTAAGTTTGTAATAAAAGCAGGGTTGTCATATATATATATATAAAAAGTGTTTCCATATACCAATTAAACTGGAACAAAAGGCCTATTGGGCAGTTAAAGAATTCAATCTGGACCGTGCTAAATGGGGTATGGAGAGAAAAATATAACTATAAGCACTTGAATAATTGAGGATGGAATAATTTTCAAATTATATAATCCATAAAAACTAGCTACGTAAATCTCATTACATGTTTTCACAAAAAATATATATCAATCAGGGAGACTTGTTTTTTAATTCAATTCATATCATAAACTGATTTTAGGTAAATATCATTCCAAATGAGAAGACAATTTCGTAGTTACTAATGTATCACCATTTTATTCGGTGAAATTTATTAATAAATTAATTTAAAACTGATTTATTTTTAAATGTAATTAGTTTTAATATGTACCCTATGAATCTATACTAAGAATCAATAGATGAGATCACACTCATCCACCCTATATGTCATTTATAACTAGCCAAGTTGTGAATGATGTAATAATTTATGTGTTAAATTAAGTCTATTTAAAATATTTTTACATTATAAACCTATTTTTATTTATTAAATACTCTACATCAATTATTTTTTTGGAATGTAACCATTTTAATTTTTATTTTATTTTTAAACCATTTTATTTGTCATTTTTAAATTTTATGTGGGATTATTTTTCAGGTTTTGGTATGATTTTGAATCTTTAGACATAATTTGGATTCCATTTGAATCTTTATATCTAGGAAAATTTTAAGGAGATTATTGGAACCATAATCTTACCTAGGTTAAATGGAGAAATTAATTCTTTTTAATACCACATGAAGGAATTTCATGGAAAACAAGCTGATTTTGAAACCAATTCATTGAAAACTATCTTCTTTTCTTAATCACTTACCTGAAAATAAAATAAACTAATTTTAGAATCTTATTTAAAATTAATTTTTATATAACTAAGTTATTCTATAATAACCATAACATGTTGACTGATATAGTTAAAACCATGAATTATTCATGGTCTTTTTTTCCATAAATTAATGATTATTTCGTCATTTGTCCTCACTTCAATGAAATCTATTTAAATAATATATGTAAATTATTTAATGTTGACCATAATAGACATGAATGAGTACTTTAGGATGCTAAATCATATATAAAATAACCAAAACTACCGTCATCTAGAATTTTTTCTTGAATCATGTTGAATCCCAAGTCTTTGGGAATGGTGAAAAGGATCTAGAAAAACATAATTGGATAGTATATATTAATTTAAAGAATATTTTTGCGATTAATTTGGGATTCTATTTTTGAAGAAAAATCAATATTAAGGGAAGGTAAAAACGTTCCATATGTCATCTATGGATGGTCATAAATGTCCCCCTACAATTTTGAAGTGGGTAAGGCCATATCTTTCCATAAAAATGATTGAGAAGAAAAATTATATATATTCAAATTATTAAATATTAATACTTAAAAAATAAAAAATATAGAAGAACATATTGATTTTTCTGATGTTAATAAGGGGATATACTGATTAAGAAGCTACGAATGACTTTGGAGGACAACTGGAATTGTAAGATATTAGAGAATTCAATAGTTTATGGATTATATATTAAAGAATCTATTTGGGAAATAAATAAAGAATCTATAAGAGTTTTAATTAAAACATAGGAACATATATATGTAGAAGAATGTACATCTAATCATGGGGAAAGTCAAATCTAACACCTGCGATGGTGATCTCAAATTCACTCCCTCCCTCTAAGAGAAGCACACAAAAATTATGTAAAACCACATGAATGAAATATAGATATAAATATAGTGTAGTTATGAATTTTTAAAATATGAGGTGTGTTTCTGGTTAACTTAGAGAAACTAGGTTAGTAGAATTTTTAGTTCAATGGGAAACTATTCTTATAGAAAACTACAAATTACATGTTGAACTTCAATTTCGAGCCAATCCTCCTCATTCAGCCTCAACAGTATAACAATAAAATCCATCCACCACATAATCCAGAAAATATCCCTAATTAGATCCGCACAATATTCTCAAATACTTGAATCATTTTCTATATATGAATAAATTCATTATTCCAATGGTGAAACTGGTATGAACATATGTAATACCATGTGTAAAAAATACGTGAGAGTATTCTGGGAAGGTATGAATAATTTTTTATAAGGGGGTGAAAGAAGTGGGAATAACTTTAATGTAATTAAAAAAATAAATCAAAAACATTAAGTGGGCATGATATATTTATAACATTATTATTGAAAAGAGACTCAAATTATCTAGGTATTTAAATTTTTATTTGGTAATCATTTTAAAATTCACTTGCCTGAAATATAAGGTTTATGTATTGGATAATTTATATTGAAAATATTTTTATATATGTCATTGATTATTTTCACTGTTTGAATCCCACCAATTTAATCTTTATTGGGAAACTAACACTAATTTAATATATTGGGGTATTTTAGGTTTTAGTGTGAAAAAGGATTGAATCTAGATTTTTGATTGTTCTATTTTATCATTATAATTATTTGAATAAGTAATAAATCAAATCATGGTTAATTTAATTAATATTTACAATGGTTGGAATATATTTTGATGAAATATTGGTGTTTTTTTCATTTAATGTGGATTTTGGAGTTTCTACTAGTGATTTCTGATGACTGGATATTTGAAAAATTCCTTGATGGAATATATATTGAAAATATTATGTGGTCAGTTCCCCATCATGTAGTAGACCAATTTACTACAATAAGATATTTAATACATGAATATGTTCTCAAAAAGATTATTCATTATCAAAAACCATGTGAAGATAAACTATGTGAGAATCGACCGTCTGAAGATCTCTTTATGACCGCATGGCGAACCTTCCTTATTGTTGATCCATTAATATTTCATGTCCTAAATTTTATAAGAGTCAACCAAATGTATGAGTAGGAAAAATCAATCGTACAAATATCCATCAACCACACACAAAATCATTCATACAGTCACTTGAATTTTAGGTTTTCAATTTCCCCTAATGACTGATCAGTTGATTATGCACCTCATGGATAGTCTAGGTCTTTGTTAAACTTTTCTTATAGAAAATTAGGAAGAGAATTCATAAAACTCAAATTCACATTGAATCAAGCGTTTAGGATTCCATGAGATCATTAATGAATCTAATATAATTGTTCCAAATGAATAAAAATATGTACAACATCTGAATCTAAAGAAATAACAAATATCATGGGTTTTCTTCAAGACTATATCGTGAAAGGGTAAAGATGTGAGGGAAAATAATAAATTATACTTATATTTGAAAAATATAATATCATTTGGGACATACCATAAACATATAAAATTAATATGTGAATCTGTAAAAAGAAATAAGAGGACTCTATTGAGGGGTTATCAAGACCAAGATAATGGGTTTGGGTTAGAGAACCTACTATTGTTATTTAAATTTTTATTTTATTTTATTAGTTTCATAATATCTTATCCTTGTATTTTTTTCACAATTCCCATTATAATATAGAGTTAATCTTCTAACTGTTCATCGAAGTGCGAGGGTTTCTGTTATAATTCTTCAGTCGTCGGGAATTATTTAATAGAACATTTTTTATTGGTTAATTTTTTCCAATGCCTATTTAAAAAAACTAAGCAATTTTATTTTAAGTTTTTAATTAGTTTATTATTTACTAGTAAGGTTACAAAATTTACATCCCCCCTCCTAATATAGTTTTTTCAAATGGAATAAGGTTATTTATTTGGTGGTTTGCTTAATAATTGATATGTGTTTTGTATTATTAAGTATCTTTTAATTTACATAATAAAATTGAAAACTATATCTGTATTTACAAGATATGATACAAGTGATTTTCTAACTCCCCACTCACAGAGTAATGGGTACTATCCAATAAAAATATAGTGAGTTCGGCCTCCACCATACCTTCCAACTAATGGTTATTGATAAATCTATTGATGAGTCATAAATTTATTATTTAATAAAAATATAAGTAGTATCCATTTTATGGATTTTGATATAATTGTAAAAAGAAACCCAACCCATGCATGACCACCTTTCTTAAAAACTTTTTTTTTGAAAAATTATTTTATGTGTTTCAATTGGTTTTTAGAAAACCAAATCAATAAATCATCTCTATAATTTAATTCAAAAAAAAATATGACCACCTATCTTGGATAAAACACTATGTTTAAACTAATACTAATATTATCATAAGAAAAAAATTTCCTTTAAATTATCCACTACATGAATTCCTTCAAAAACAATATACAATATTATACAAAATACAATGGACTTGCTCTTAATTAAAATAAAATATGTGTATTCACAATAGTGCAATTATAGGTTAGGACACATGAGTGATAAGTGGATGATGTTACATTTGAAAAAAATTAATTCTTCATTTATTGAAGTTAGTGGATCCCATTTTATGCGAATGTTATATATTTAAAAATCAAAAGAATGTATCTTTTTTGAAAATTTGTTGAACACAAAAGGTGAAAAATATGGACTTATTGGACACCTAATGTTTGGGGTCCTCCTCCTATACATTCCCTTACATGGTCATTGTATTTTGTAAAATTTATTTATGAATCATTAAATAATGTGAAGGTTTACATTATAAGAAGTTAATATATCATTAATTTTTTTAAAAGTGGAAGGCACAAGTGGAGAATGGGTTTTTGTTAATGGATAAAATCTTGATGTTATAAAATGAAAGAGAGTGTTAGGATATAAAATTAATGTAATCATGTTCAACTAATGAAATTTTGTGAGATAATATTATTCCAAGTACAGAAAATTATATTAGTGTCTCTAGGTGGAATAATTTTTCAATAAATGATGTCTCTAGGATTATAATCGTTGATTCATGATTTAACCTAAATTTGTGGGTAGAGATAGTGAATATGGTAGTGTAACTTATATTTAAGATTCTATAATAGCTTGAAATTTTATATATGAACATTTCATTTTTAATATACAAGTGTTATATATTTATGAATATGGTAGAGAATAAAACACACACTCAAAATTATAAAAACAAAAAATAATTTATTTAATCTATATCGATCAGTACATATTGAGATATAAAATAATTTAAATTATATAAAGATAACAAATTTGGACAACAAATAAAAATTTTAGGACAATAAAAATTTAATGTTCTTAAAAATTTCATTCCCCAAGAATTATTATAGTCACATACACAATTGAAAAAATAAAATAGAACATTAGAAATATGATTCTAATTTTATACATAATATAATAAAACTTGGGAGAACACTATGTGAATAATGAATAAATAAAATTATAGATATTTAATGTAATTATAATTACAATATTAATATTGGACTAATAATACTACCATTGGAATAATAAATTATCCATTATACTAGAAATCCAATCATTAGAATAGTTTTGTAACAATTAGACTCATATCTTAACCAAGAAAATTGTCAAATAAATTTTAAAAAGTACCTACTATGAAAAAATAATAGTAAAAATATATGATGGTGCTCTATAATATAAATACATAAATTATGAAAATAAAAAAATGTACAACTATGTATCTTTATTGAAGTGTATTTTAACATATTAAATAAAAATTATTATTATATTAACAACCAGATATTAAAATTACCTATGTTTTAAAATAATTTCCCTAAAATGAATTTTATTTTAGTAATCAAAACTTCTAGATTATCATAGAGTGATTCTTTGGTAAATTTCTAAAAAAGACAGAAATTATTTTACTAAATGATAAAAAAATTGAAGTAGATATGTTTAATGATGTAGTAATGATTTAATAATAATTTATTTAATCCAATATTTTTTCCTAAAAAAATAGGCTTCACATTATAATTTTTTTTTAAAAACAATTAAAATAATTTAGAGACCTAAAAAGTACATTCTAAACTCAAAAAACATAAAATTTAAAATTTAAAAATAATTAATCCTTTTTTCCTTTTTTCATTTTTTATAAACTAATTTATTATATGGTGAAAGGGTTTATAACAATTATTTCATTTTAATCAAATGTGATTAATAATTTAAAATATGTCTTTTATAAGTAAATTTACATTGGAAATGATATTTTATTCATTATTAAATCGCAATATACCCCTTCACCTAAAGTAAAAACCCCCTCTCACCCCCAAGAAAAATAATTTTAAAAACCGTTATTATTGTCCTAAAGATACCCATTTATATTTTTTAGGCCTCTTAGTATCCTTATTGACAATAACGTTTCATACAATCCTTGTCTTATAAGGCATTAAAATCTTAAGAAAGTAATAATATTAGTTTTTCTGTTAAATGTTTTCCTCTTATAATTATCTACTCTCATCACATCTTCAATAAATTTAACTTATCAATTAGTTAATGGTTATGTTAAAATTATATAAATTTTTTATACTGCTTGAAATTTACCTTAAACATTGGTAATAAGTATACTAACTCTCTCCCTTATCTTAACAAAGTACAATTATTGGTATATTTACCGCCTATAAGGACAAAGTCAATTCTTTATGTATCCCTATATATATGGCAGGAATGTGTATCTATTATATGTATGTATATGTAATTCTTATCAATATACCATAAACTTATTATAAAATATATAAAGGGTATTTGTATTACCTCTCCTTCCCTTATTTGACATGCCATATTAATGGTAAGCTAACCGCTAATGAGGATATTTTATATTTCTTAATTATCATTACAATCATGAACTGTTATCATAACTTATATGATATTCATAAATATTTAATTTATATATTTTTTAATTTTATAGATATGATTATACTAATAGATATGTTTAAATTAATCAATACTGTAAATTAAAAATAAAATAAATTAATTCAAAGATTTATGTCATCAAACAAATTTATACTTAACAAAAAGATTATAAATCAAATTAAAATATAAATAATAGAGAGAAAATTAAATAACTAAAAATAATTCACTTTTAAATTCAATATCTAATAAATATTTGTTGGATATACTGGTGCTAGAAACCTGAGGAAAAAAATGAGACCTAATGTAAGGGTACTCTAATCGCTTCCCTTTCCCTTTAGGTTTACCCCTAATCCATATACTATTTTCAACTTGTTTATTTTGAAATATATTCAAAAAATATAACTTCCCCTCTTCTAATTAAAAGTAAATTCTTAACTTTTGTTTATAGAGATACATTCATATCAATCATCATGATTATTGATAAAGACCTTTTTCTCATAATCATTCAACGGTTCTTCTTATTTTCATTATTTTCATAATCTGTGAAATATAATATTATTGGTCAGAGTGAGTATCTTTAGAGGGGTGGTTGATTTAGAAACCAATATAGTTTTGGTTAGAAATAAGTTTAAATGAAATAACCCATTTGAAAATAAAATCACATAGTTAATCAAAACCATATATCGATATAAATTATGATCTTTTAAAAGATTTCACAAAGAGTGATTGGGTCATAGTTAAAAAAATATGGGAATTACATTAAATTTTATAATAAATTTACTTAATCAAATCATTATATCAACTCTAGATAATATTAACTATTAATATCATTGTTTTTTTGCAGTTAGAAACTAATTCAGTTTAATGGTTTGACCGAAATCAAAATAAAAAAACCCAATGGAATAAAAAATATGTGGTTTAGTATAATTCCATGATTTTTTTCCATCCACTTGGAAATCACCTACTTCCATGTGAATTATATCAATATAATATTTATCGAAAACCTAGATAAGGTATTCTCTCAATAGTGCACAAAATATCCATACCACACAAGTATTTCTTCCACCAAAACAGTGTGATAAAAACAAACATAGGACACACAAGGATTTCTTCCACAAACATCATGGGTATACTGATAAAATGGAGTGAAGAATATATCATATATCTTCTAGTCAAAGCAAATAAATGTGTGTTTTTCATAAATAAGATAAACCACACACTACTGAAATGTAAGGTCAAAAAGTATAAAGAGAATGTATAAAGTTGTAGAGAGGATTTTTTCCCTCATTTTTATGCGCATATAAATATTAATTTTCTTCATGTATATCTAGTGTAGAAGCTCGAGCCATTTTTCTGAAAAAAAAAGTATAAAACCAATCATCATAACCTCTCTTTGTTTTGAATATATGAATGGATGAAAATATTCTCTAGGATCCACTCTTTCGCAGTCAAAATGTATGTATGAATTCTGGGTGTAAGAAATCTTGGAATGATATTTATTGAATTTAGTAAGAACGGGTTTTCTCTCAGTTTGTATGTGTGTCCACACCTCCCACGTGAGGGAAGATTCTTGAATATTATGTATTGTACGGAGAAGGACCCATATTCATAATAATCATCAAGATCTTATTATTCCTAAAACTAAACTCTGAAACACCCTTTAATTGTAACTATAATTATTAAATAATAATCTTTAAAATAATCCTTATAATTAAATTAAATAATAAATCCTTTATAAATATTTAATTTTAAAATCCCAAAATAATGATAGTGAGTTAGTATAGTGACGAATCATGTATAAAGTTGGGTCATCACATAGTGAGACATATAGAATTGAGATATCTAGGATTGAGACTTCTGAACAAATGCTTAAACATGTTGGTGGTAGGTCATTCGATGGTGGGTCATGTTAGGAAGTGACTCATATTCAGTAGTGACTCATCTCAATGGTTGCTGATCCCAATTGTGACTCATCTCAAACTTGAATCATCTCAATGGTAGGTAAATTATAGAGGATACAAATTTATTATGGTGGGTCAGTGAGATATTCCTAGTGGTGACTCAACCTCAATGGTGAGCCTTTTCTGAATGTCACAAGATTCTTGCAGTGAATAAAATCTTATGGTGACTATTTTCAACACATAGAAAATATTTCATCAAAATGTATTAAAACATAATATGCTATAATAAGTAGTAAAACCCATTAGAAACATAATTAACATGATTTTGTGATCATTAGAACAATGGTTCTAGTATCGTCCCCCGTTTGGATGGCTACAAAGCATGACATGTTTGAAACCATGTATAAAATTATCTTAGCATAAATAAATATACTTAACACATTAAAAATATAATTTAAGGTTTTGACCATGCATTTTTTAATAGATGACAATTAAAATAATATGTTATCAAATTTATGAAATTAATTTTGTTTCAAAGACATTAAACAGATGAAAAATATGAAAGATATTTCAAAGGTGTGGTATGAGATAATACCAAAATCATAAAACTAAAACCCCATAACTTTTAAATATGAAATAAAATGATTAAATAAAATATATATTAAGTATATATTGTTATAATAATAACCGAAATGAAAAAATAAATTCCTTACTCATAAATATTCTCCCCCGTTTTGGATTATCAAAAATTGAAGAAAGGAAATAGTAAAATCATAGAGTAAATGATGAATAAAAATAAAATTTTCATTAAGGATAAAAGTGATGATAGAAAAAATAGAGATAAATAAAAAAGTGAAACAAAATGACCTATAAAAAACATATCCTAATCTCAATGCCTCTCACCCATGGTGCTAGGAGGAACAAATTCCTTTCCCTAATCCTTAGCATAATAAAAAACATTAGAAGTTGAAGTAACAATAGTAGAGGTTGTAAAGACCGAAGCAGTAGTTGTGAGGACATAGATAAAAGTTGGAATGTCAATAATTATCACTAATAGAAGTTTCCAAACTAATTCTTATGGAGATAAAATAAATTTCTAAGACAGAGTAAGAAGAGTTGTATTGGGATCCTGATTAATGGCTAGTCTGAAATACTTTGAAGTGGTGGCTTGAGGAGTCAGTTGATAGGTTACTAGTATGGCCTCATGTTCTACTATTGAAGACCCAAACACATGGAATAAAGGATTCATCTAATTATTTAATTTCAGGATAATATAAACTCTTCTCTCTATGGAACTAAAAACTCTTGCTTCTCTAATATGAAAAATCTAATAATAGCTTCCAATTATTTAAATTGAATGACTTCCTCCATGAATGCTCTAGTAAGATGTTGACCCCAAAGGTTCTCTCTATGAAAAATGTAGTAAGTGTTCAGATCAGTCTTTTTATAGATCCATGATAATAAATAATTAAATTCTTTTGTGAGGTTTTCTATAACATTTTTAATATCAATAATTCATTTTCATACCATATTATGAATGAGATCACTATTGTGTTGGATCTACCTTATACTCCCTTGAGTGGTCTCAATAAGATCTCCTAAAACAACTTGAAGCTCATATCTATAAACTGATCTGATTAACAAAATAGAAAAAGAATTAGGGGAGAACTAAAATTAGAATCCATAGAATATATATTCTATGTATTCTATAAAAATATGTATTATATTCTAAAAAAGATCTCATATCATCCAATGTAGACCTCAAGGTCACCATCTCATTTTCTAACTGTTGTTTCTCTATCAGTACTTCTTGAATATGGAGCATCATCATGGAATGAATGTGTAGAATTATAATCTCTAATATATGTATAGAATCTTTCTCACTATTTTTTTTAATCATAAGAGGTTGATTTAGTGAAATCTTATTATAATCAGAAGTAATTATTTTCCTAAAAGATGCGAAGTTGACTCTTATAACAACCTCAAAAGGCACATGAGAAACATCATGTGAAGGGGTTGATACTCACTTAGAAGGATCCTATATAGGATATGGTATAGTCATAACATCTGAATCAAATATATAAATATCCTATGTAACATCTATCTATTCCACCATTAATCCCTTATGCTCTATCTCTACAAAAAATTGGATAGAAGGCCCACCATAATTTGGTAGAATTCTATAATAATTTGAGTTAGGGTTGTATTATCCTAGCCTCACACAACCTGGATACCTATCCTACTATTCCAAAGATGAGACTCCCAACCCATCAAAATATTGAGTAATAGGCTGAAAAATTCCCTTATTAAGAACCACAGGCTCAGAAGATTCATCATGAGTGTGCTTAAAATTTGCAGCAATAACTCTGTAGCTCAAAAATAATTAGGGTTTACTCCCCCATAACCATTTATTGAAACTCATGTCTATCAGCCTCATACATATATAAAACAATTATTTGTATCTCCAAATATCTAGAATCAAAAACAATTCTGTATATTAAACATGTTCCTAAGGAATCTCATTATCCTCATGCCTATCATGGTCCGAACCATCTCCATCTTCGCTGCCATTTTTATCACCATTACCATTATATTTTCCATATTCTCTTTTATAATTTTATATCATATATATATATATATATTCTCATTATACTGAAATATTATTTTCTATAGAACAATATGTTTTGTATGAACATAAACATATAACGACACTTACCATCATGCTTGGTTGGAGTAGGTCTCTTTAAGCTTCTATGTCTAATCTATTCAACCCAGGTATTATTATATTTGAATTAATTACTTTCACTTGAAATTTTCCATTAAAATTCCATTGAAACACCTTCATGATGTACTTCAATATATCAACCATGTCTATTTGAAGAAAATTCCACCTTCTTCGCATTTATCCTTCCTCGAAACAATTTTTTCCCCAAAACTAATCTCAACATTATGATAAAATTGATCAATAACGTATGATATCCTGGACTCTCATTATTCAATAACACATATAACCATCCCTAGTCTTTCATTACATTATGAACCAATGAATTTATCAATAGAAACCACTTGATATGATGTTCTCTCTAAGGTCTACTATTTGATTCATGAGAGGTATGTTTCACAAATCAAATGCAGGTCTTCTCGAATCCCATTTCTTCTTCGTCAAAGGACATGAACACTCAAGAGTCAAATAATATACTAACTCCATCCTAACAATAGAAACTTTTTCTGATGTTTCAAATGAGGCTGATGGAAGGAGAAAGGTTGAAATATAATTTCAGAGAGAATTTCGAATGAAAAATGTTAGAGAGAGAGAGAGAGATTTAAAATTAGTCTAAGATCCCAATTAACATCATTTAAGAATTAAAAAATCAAAAAATATATATTTAAATTGAAAATAAATTAAATTATTAAAATTGAAATAAAAAATATACCTGGTGACTTAATTATAATGGTGGGTTGTTCCATGGATGGGTTATCCAAAGGCAGGTTATCAAACTTTGTGCAATGTTCAATGGTCGGTAATTTCGAGGGGTGTGAAATTTCAAATGGTGTTTAATTTAAATTGGTTATTAATTTAGAATGGTGGATCCCAAAAATTAATGTCTATTCAAATTTTATCATTCTTAATTCTTGTTTTATTTAGTTTATTCGCATAGAATTCAATATCTTAGTAAAGATATTTGAAAGATGATGATCAATTCTAATGTATTAATGAGTTTTAACACCCTTTTTGAAAATAATCTCTCGAAAAGTTATTTCATACATCACCCGAGTGGGATACACTGGTTTATTTTAGATATTGATTACACTTATTTTATCCTAATTTATTGTTTAATGTTGGAATTGATATCCATAGTCTAATAATGTGTGATTTATCTAAAATAATTAGCACAACACCTACCTGTAGTTATTTATTAAACTTAAATAGTCTATTGTGAAACCAAGTTTTTTTTCTCACTTCTCCAATACATTAGAGACTTTCCCAAAATAGGACATGTTCACAAAGTGATTTTTCTATCTTACAAAAAACCACCAAAATCAGCATATGAAAAACTCAATCTACTAAATTATTATACACAAGGGTAGAATATTCTTAAATTGTTTCTATAAATGAGGTATTTAAAAATAATTTTAACATTAATATATTGTGAGTAATTTGGATTTTCATGAAAAAAAGAATTCTTATACACACTAAACATATTGTTAGTCAGTATAACAGTTAAGTAGGGAATACGTCCAATTGTACCATTGTAACTAGTTTGAACCAATGGTTTCCCAGCTTCATCAAGATTCAACATTCATGTGGTACTTGTAAAAGTTTTAAAGCACTTGGTGTTATACATACAAAAAATATTTAGATGATATATGGGGTACATACATTGATCTAAAATAATTATTTAATTAACTTGAAAAATATGAAAACTAATAAAGTAGTTCAATTCACCCATTAAACTCATTTCAAATTCATTTTTTATCATTTTATAAAAAAATTAGTAGTCAATGGTTATTTGGTATGTCCAAAAATAATTTTATCCACCGAGATTTGAATAATAAAAAATATTTTTAATTTTATATTATAAAATGGAAGTATTAGCTATTCCTTTTGAAAATCCATTTTAAATAAAAAAATAGATGACCATATCATACCAAGATTTTATATTTTCGTTTTAAACCATGGAAATCATTTTTTTATTCCTAGATCATGATTTTAAAAATGAGGAATCTAAAAACTAGGGGTTGTTCTATAAAAACATTCCCAATTATATAACCATTCAAAAATTCACATTTGACATCCATTTGATATTGTTCGAAATAAAAATAAACATTATATGAAATCAGTATTCTAATGGACTTAGTATAGGATACATGTGAAATTTTTTCCTCATTGTCAAAACTTTTTTCTTGATTTTACCCTTGTGTAACTAGTCTAGAATTATTTCTTCCTACTGTGCAATATTAATCAAACCTTCTTATAAATACCCATTTAGATCCAATTGTTTAGGTCTCTTTAAGTATTTAATAAGTTCCCAAAAATTATTTCTTTCAAATTAGTTAATTTCTTCTTCCATACACATTACCAAAAATTCATCATTAATTTCCTTAGTGATGTTCCTAGGTTCAAGCGGTGACCAAAATTAATATTGTTCAACATTGTTCTATAATAAATATCTAGTCTATGTAACTCCTCCTAGGACACCAACTAATGTGTATGGAGTTTTGTATTTATGATTTCTAAAAGTTCTAGGAAACTAAGGGCCGGTCACCTCATGGTTTTCCATAGGTTCAAGTTCATATTCTAGAAGTAACATAGAATTAGATGTTTTTTAGCAAGTTTAACATCAACGACATAAGGTTTTTCATTAATTTATAAAATTTATGAATTTTCCTAATGGTCATATAAAAGGGGTTTTAGGTTCATGTGGAACTAACTCATTAAACATAACATCAACATATTATAACACAGTATAAGTTCTTTAATTAATGACTCTATAGGATTTACTAGATTTTGAATAACTAAAGAAAATTCAGTCATCATTCTTAGAAGAAAACATGTCATGATTATCCTTAATATTATGAATAAATACTTTTCATCCAAAAACACAAAATTAATTAGCCTCAGTATTTCTATTATTCTTAATCACATACAGGGTTTTATTTACAAGAGGAATAATTCATACTGTTAATATTATATAGAAGCTTTTATTGACAGCCTCTTCCCAAATTTTTAAAGGTAATTAATTTTCATTTATCATTTCCAAGGAAATTAATGAAGATTATTATTTCACCGTTCTATAACCCAAATATTCTAGAGGGCCTAGGAGAAGATATTCTATCATTGTGGACATTTTTTGAGTAATAAGATTCATTAAATTCATTTTCAAACTCAAGGCTATGGTCACTTCTTAAGGTTTTTTCAAAAGTTCACTAAGGTATTCTAAAGATCCATGATACTTGGTAAATTAAGGGAAGGTTTCACTTTTTTTAGGTAAAATTAATAACAAAGTATACCTAAAAGAGTAATCTATAAAAACATAGACATAATGGTTCCCTTTAAAAAACAAACTCTATATGGTTGAGACAAATCCTTGAGAATAAATCTTAGAGTAAAAAATTTGAAACTATTTTCTTTTACATTAATGATATATTATATTGTTTCCCTTTTTGAAAGGGCTTACACACTTTATTTTTTTTGAATTCATGTTTTGGTAGATCTTTAACTAATCATATCCTACTTATCTTCCTTAGTGATTAAATATGAAATTGTCCTAGTATCCTATTAAAAATCCAAGAGTACATATAAAATTTAATTAATTAAGAAACATTTTATGAATTAATGAATCAATATTAAAAACATGCACATTTTCATCTTTCAAATAAATAAAAACGAAATAATTTTTAGAATAAAAAACATTACAACAATTGTTTTCAAAGTTTAAATGAAAACCATGATCACATAGTTGTGATATTATAAGAAAATTTTATTCTAAACCCTCCTGAAAATGTACCATAGAAATTAAAATTCAGATAGAGTTACCAATTTGGCCCTGGCCAATGATTTTCCATTTATATTTTTTTACCAAAGGTAGAATCCCACCGTCAAACATTATCATGTTCTTGAAGCTTGAGTAATATCATGCCATCCGCCTCGAACAACCACTATATAGATAAGATATACCATTACAGGAGTTGTCCAAGTATTTTCCATAAATTAAATCTTACACCACGAATTATTTTTGTACCCAAGTTTTCTTGGGTCCAAATATGTTAGAGATTATTGATTTATAAACAAGTATTTTCTTAATGGGTTTCCTATAAGAATATTTTAATCTCCTAGAAATAAAAAAAAATTATTATTTTTAGACATATAATATCTTTCAATGCAATTTCCATAATTGTATTTAGGAAACAAATTACTTTTTACAATTCACCTCATTAAAAGTGGGTAAAATATATAATTAAAATATTTAGGGGAAATTATTTTCATATTATTTGAGTGAGAGTTTCTCTTCTATTATTGGATCACTATAAATATTTATTTAGTATGACATAAAAAAATTTTAGTTCTATATTTTCTATTAACAATTTTGAATTACTTTTTCTTTCTCTATAAGGGTAAGATTTAACACTAATAGATAAATTATTATGTTCCTTCAATGTTTTGTATTTATCTTAAACCTTATTAAAGTTATGTTCAAGAATATTATAGTATTGAATCATTTCTTCGTTTTTCATATATTTATCATTATGTTCATATACACAATGGTTTGAATTATGTACAGGAGAGAGAATAGGAGCTAAAGATATATTTTTTATGAAGTATATGTTTTCTATATCAGTCTTCTCTTTATGAGTTGATACCGAGTCCCTAAATTTATCCTCATAGGTACTCAAAGTGGATTTCATTTCATTATTTTAATTTATAATCATACTCTCTTAATTATTTTTGTATCATAACATGGGACATTCCTCCATGACCTATCCTTTTCTCTTGCACTCATAAAAGACAATATCATTTGAATTATCTCCTCTATTCCAGTCTCTCTTAAAATTTCCTATAATATCATAATTTTCTTTTATCACTTGGATTTATTAATATTTTTTTCTACTTATAGAATTTCTTAAACCATCTAGTAAGATTTTCTATTTCTTCATCACTGTCTGTTGGTTATTTCTCATCACTAGAGCTTTCACCTTGTACTTTTTCATTATATTTTGATGGAGTTGTCTTAAAGTCTAATGATTTATTCATAGGTTCTTCTTCATATTCTCAATTAAATTTATGTTCCTACTCAATAATCATCATATTCCCTGTTAATTTATTGACATATATGTTTCTGAATTGACATGATTCTCTTATAGAAACTGATGTTCCTCTCTATCTCTCTTTGGAAAACATCTCCACAGTCACATAATTTAAACTTTTTTGAAAATTGGATTTCCCAAGTAACTCATTGTATTTAATATATCATTGAACATGATATTCATACTAGAAATAAGATCATCTTGTTTCATCTTAAATATATTTTATTTAATTTTATAAGTATTCCATATCATTTATTTAACATTAGTAGTTACTTTTTGATAAATAGATAATGTATCCAAAATTTCATATTCCGTTTTAAAAGATGTTTTCCTATTAAAATATTCATCACTAATGTCACGGTAAAGATAATTCATGGATTTACAATTATTTTCATAGGATTTTTTAGTATAATTATTAAATATAACACTAGAATATGTAGGTAACACTTATTTATCCTCTTTGGTTGTCTATATTTCAAATCCCATTCTTTCAATATGAATTTACACCTCTAATTTTTATTGAGAATAGTTATTACCATTAAATAAGGGTGGCCTATTGGAAGGATAAAGTTGTTGCCTATTATTAATTTAATGAACCAAATTTAGAACTAACAAGAATTTTTTATCATTTAAACAAATCAAAAATCATCGTTGAAAATATTTTGAAAACCATTGAAACCAAATTTTGGACATTGTGATTATCTTAAGAGGGGGGAGAATTGAGTACCCAGTAATTTTTTTTTTAAATTTATGTAAGATAAAATCCCACCAATTTGAAATAAAATCTTCTAGTTAATCAAAATAAAACATGGATATAAATTTTTCCCATTTAAAAAATTTCACAATAAGTGATTGCGTCTCAATTAAAAAAATATACCCAAAATTACATTAGATTTTAAAATAAATTTGCTTAATCAAAACATCATATGAATAGTATTTTATATTAAATATCAAATTAGTTGTTTTTTAATTTAAAAAAATAGTTTAATTCCTTGAAAAGAAATAAAAACAAAACACATAGTAGAATTAGATGAAGGGGTTTAGTCTCATGTTGAGACCTAATCCACACCACTTGTAAATCACCTACTACCATCCCAGTTATATAATTATTTTCTTGATCCAAAACCTCAATCATGTATTATTAAAACTGTGTACACGATTTAGATGCCACACAAGGACCTCTTCAACAACATGTGTAGGGAGAAAGCAAACACATTCCACATATGGACCTCTTACACAAACAATGTGGGTATTTAGATAAAATAGAGCGAAAATGATAGCTTGTATCTTATAGTTATAATTCTATAAGAGTGTGTGTTAAAAAATATGATAAACCATACACTTCTCGAATAAAAATCCAATAAACTGATAGAGAATGTATAAATATGTAGAAAAGGTTGTGTTGCTTGGTCTAATGTTCTCTGAAAGCCTGAGTCTCCTTGGGTATAGCTTTTTGAAAAGACTAAGAACTTCTATGAAAAAAAGAAGTAAAACATAAAACCATACCCTCTCTTTGTTCTGACTATAAGAAATGATTTGAATTTTCTATAGTCTCCACTCTTTCATAGTCGAACTGTCTTTATAAATACTCATTGTATGTTCTCTCGTAATGATCACTCTATAATTTTGTAAGAACAAGTTTTCTCTCAATATGTACAAATTTTCACACTTGATTCACAAGGGACCCTTATTGGATATTAATAACTATGTAGGAAAGGACCCATTTGTATAGTAATCATCACAATCCTCTACATCCTCTGATTTAAATATGATACATCCTTTAATTTTCTATAAAATAGTTAAATACACATGATTAAAATGGTAATCATTGTTAAATTTAATAATATTGTCGTTAGAAATATTTCTTCAAATACCCATAATAGTGATAGTGATTTAGGTTGGTAGTGACTCATACCTACTGGGGATTCATATATAGGTGAGACATCTAGTAGTGAGACATCTGGTGGTGAGACAACAGAACTAATAGAAAGTGATGTTGGTGGTAGCTCATCTGACAATAGGTACAGTCAGATAGTGATTGATGCTCAGCAGTGACTTGTCTCAAAAGTGAATCATCTCAATAGGGACTCATCTCAATGGTTACTTATCTCAATTGTAGGAAAATTCTGGAGGTGAATTATTTTTTATAGTTGTAAATGTTTGGTAGTGAGACATTCATTGTGGTGTCCCAATCACATAGTCATGTTCCCCTCAGCTTGAGACAATGTGGACTTGTTTTCCTTTTGGAATGCGGTTCCTCATTTCGTCCATGTGACTATGAAATCTATGTGGTCAAACACTATGAAATTCCCATAAACCTGAAAATGGATAATTTCATATACTTCTCTTCCCCAATTATTACCCCAAATTAACCTATTTCTGATGCTTTCGTCGGGGCGCGCCCGTCCGTCTAATTGAGTTTGACATGCGTAACATTGTTATCGCGTATTCCCACATTCCAAAGGCAGGTAGCATCTGTTCCTTGTTCAGGGATGTTTGCTTCTTGATCGAAACAGGATGATGGGATGTCAGTTCTTCCTTTGGTGGATTCCTCCTCATAACTGATCACCTAGTCCGGGTCTCCCTCATAGATGTAATATGTTGTTCATGAAACTCTTCCTGGCGCCATATCTTTATGGACCCAAGTTAATTACATTGCTTCTATCCGTACATTCCAAGGGGTCCGATCAGGGAAGAAACATTCAGTTAGGGGAGTAGTCACGTTGGGCATCACTGTCCTATCTAGACCCTGGGGATTGGTGTGTCTCTCTTCTGTCCCTTATTATAGGGCTTCTCGAGGGCGTATAAGATCAAGGAATCCCACATCTGACGCGGGGAATTATATTCCATGGGTATTTATCTCAGGTTTTCCTCATCTTCATGTGTTTAACATAGGCTATGTCGCAAGTTTAACTTCCAGCAGAGACGGATCAGACTGATTGGAACACTGATTAGAGTGGATCAGACTGAGGAACCCCCTTAGAGGGAACACCGATATTGGGTCCAACACATGGGAAGCTTTCCGAATGTTGTGGGGGGGGGATTAGGTGACATGATCTCATTGGGATGTGGCAGCTCGGGTAAGAATCAGGATGGACAGTGGTTTTGGTCTTGAGCCTTGAAGAGACCTCCTAAGTATCCATGTGGCAGGGAATCAATGTTCATAGAGGTCATCTGGCGATGACTTACCATCGAATAAGTTTGACAATGGCTTACTACTGAAGGAGGATGCAATGGCTTACCACTAGATGAGGTCGAACTGATATGAAGGAGGTCGGAATGACCGAGTGGTGGGGATAAACCTCTTGGAGGCTTTCTACATACCATGCATTGGCATGGATCAAAGTCCTCATAGTTCAGGTGGTAGAAAGGGGCTTGGAATATTGATGTGGGGTAGTCGGAACTAATGGATGGCGGGCTTGAACCTCAGAGAGGCTTCCTACATACCGTGCCTTGGTAATGATCAAAGAACTTATAGTTCAGGTATGGTGTAGGGAATACACTATGAGGTGGCCCAAGGTGTTGGTGAACCGATGTGAAGGAGGTCAGAATGACTGGGTGGTGGGCTTGAACATCATGGAGGCTTCCTACGTACCATCCCTTAACATGGATTATAGTCCCCGTAGTTCGGGATGGGTTGTGTCGGTGAACCGACGTGAAGATGTACTAGGGGTCTGATGGGTGGCTTGAACCTCGTGGAGGCCTCCTACGTACCATGCCTTAACATGGATCTGAGTCCATGTAGTTCAGGATGGGTTGTGGGGTGTCAGTGAACCGACATGAAGATGGATCTGGGGTCTGATGGGTGATGGTATTGAGCCTCATGGAGGCATCCTGCATACCATGCCTTGACATGAATCAAAGTCCTCATAGTTCGGTTTGGAAATAGGCTTGAACCTCAGGGTTCCTTCTTATATACCATGCCTTAACATGAATAATTCCTCGTAGTTCAGGATGGTTTGTGTCGGTGAACCGACATGAAGATGGACTGGGGGTCCTATGGGTTATGGGATTGAGCCTCGTGGAGGCTTCCTACGTACCATGCCTTGACATAGATCAAAGTCTGCATAGTTCGGGTTGGAGAAAGGCTTGAATCTCAGGGAGGCTTCCTACGTACCATGCTTTACATGGATCGAATTCCCCGTAGTTCGGTATGGAGAGGGGATTGAACCTCAGGGAGGCTTTCTACATACCATGCCTTGACATGGATCAAAGTCCCCATAGTTCGGGTTGGAGAGGGAATACAGTTTAACATCATGCAGGACGGGGCGATGTCATGGTCGATGCTTACTCTTAGCCCATGTGATTCTTTCTTAGTGTGAGAAACAAGAGGTATAAAAGTCCTGATGACCACATCGCGAAAGGTGCATCCGTGGGAAGTGAATGGGTGCTTACGCATTGAGAGGCCCAACAAGTGTCGGGGCTTTCTCCAGGATGGAGGCCCGAGGGCGGCAAAGCACAGTGGGAGATGGATTTTGGACTGAAGAATGGAGGTTCTCGTTCCCTATCACACCCTCTTTTGGCCTTGTGGCCAAGGAAGTGAGGAGGACCAGGGGTTCTGCCTCCTACAAGAAAGGTTAGGGGATGACACCAAGGTGGTTTCCCTTCCCCATGGACAAACGCCACTCAAATAAAGAGGATATCATCCCATGTGAGGTGTGATCCCATACCCGTGGAGATGAGTGGGCATAAAGAATGTCCAAGGTGGGGGCCCTACGTGTGTGGCACGGGGCGAGGTCATAGTTTAACATCATGTGCTGAGGACGATGGTGCTTGGAAGTTTAACGTCATGCAGCTCGGACGAGGTGGGTTTTCTCTGCACCCCTAGGGCTTACATAACTGGTTCCCTCTGCTCCATGTGTAAGGGAAGGCATCGGCAATGCCGTAGTGAGAGGGTGTCGCGGAGCAAACAATCGAGGGGTACATGTTAGTGTGGATATGTGAAGAATCAATAGCCATTAATGTGCCTATGTGAAGAAGAATTATGTGAAGCAACGCAATGGGCGGTATCGTCTAGGGGACTTTGAAGTCACATCGTGAAAACCGGGAGGATCGCATGGGAAAAGGATTTTCCAAGCATAGGGGTCCACAGGAAGGGGCCTTGTGGAGCTCTGTTGCTCCATGTGGTGGTGGGCACTTGCGAAGGGGAGTGCATCGCGAAGTGGGGTGCCTTATCCTTAGCATGGGGCATAGGTGCAAATGGGAGATGCTTCGCAAAATGGAAGGGCATTCGTGGAGCACAGCCTCGTGGAGAAAAGGAGCCTCGCGAAGTAAGGTTTCGAGAAGCAATGTGCTTCACGAAGTAAAATGACCCTGCCTTAGCATGTGGATCATGTGTGCATGAAGGGTGTTTCGCAAAGAATAAATGCTCTGCGACGACTCGTGTCCCCTTGGGGATCCCCTTCCATTGCGAAGACCCTTAGGCTTTGTATAGACCCAGAGAATGACGTACATGGAAATTACATTACTTTTGCGGAATACTTAATAAATAACAAAAACAGACACACAGGGACCGTAATAGTTTAGTGTCTTTGGAAACTCGGAATATAAACTTCTAATCATGTAGAAAAATATTCAACAACTCCAATAACGATCTTCCCCTTTTTGTTTCCTTACCTAAAACCTTTCTTTATTTCCTAGGGAAAATAAAACATAAAAAGGGTGATCTCAAATGCTCAGTAAGGGAAAACATAGATAACATAAAACAACCCATAAACATTTGGAAGCAAAAACTAGAACATGAAATTTAAACATCAAAATCTTGAGCAAAGATATAAATTGTGGAAGTACGTAAGGCATATATCATAAAAGAACATCAATCATGATAAAATAGCATGGGAATAAAACATGTAATTGTGGCAACCATTCAGCACAAGTTATGATTTCCATAGTAGCCAAGGCATTGCTGCCAAGACCAACTTAGTGGACAAAGTCCCTTTCTGAATTGAGTTTACTCCTTGTTTAAGTCTTGTAACTCTGAACCAGATTAACTTACCATTCCAGCCATGTCTATCTCATGAGATATAAATCTTTACCCAATGCATTGGAGGGAGATACAGGTCCCACCCATCTTATAATGAAATCATTATTACTTGTGCCACAAAATAAACATACATCATTCATAATAACCCAACGAATAAAATGGGTTTCATAAACACAATCCCATCATCACATAATCCATATAAAAGAAATGGATATCATTTCATAATAAGGAAAGTGAAACCATGTAAATCATACATATATGATACTTGAAACATTCACATATGAAATAATTTCATCTTAGATGTAAAATGATTTTGATAAAACACTTTAAATGAATTTTTGAGGAAAATATACTTTCTTCATCAAAATCAATTTCTTTTCACTAAACGTCGTGTAATTTTAAAAGAAAAAGATTTTGATGAAAATAGTCATGAAATATTTTGGTGGAAGCTTCATGAAAATAAGGCTTTATAAAACCGTAAAAATCCTTTCATGCCGTATACGTTTAAAAAACATTCTTCTCGTACTTTTGTCGAAAAAGTCAAAAAGTACCTTGTAGGGAAAATAAAAGGAAGAGTCCTTCCATAACATGGGGTAAAAGTCAAAATGGGTAAAAAGGAATTTAAACATACCTGAAAACAATTTTATAAAACATGGATATGGACGATTGCAATAACCCCAATAAATACTTACAAATAAGCAATCTCGGATAAAAATGAGATTTGAAAAATTATCCCTTAACTTAGGTCTGATATGCTTCATACGTATCCGAACCACTTGTATAATGATTTAAATAATGTCATTGACTTATTACAGAATCGTATTAATTTTTATGATATCATATATGTTTCACTTATGACTTTATATTAACCGTTCTTTTGTAAATTCCATGTTAAAGCAGCGTTTTGGGTAAAATTATTCCATTTATCGTATGTGTTTCAACTTGTCATTCTTGATATTATTACTTATATCCTGATTTACATAATTCCAGAATGTTTAGCATGATTTATATATAATATATATTCATCATATACATATATATATTATAGATCGATAAAAGGAATGAAATACATTGTTCATGGAGACGGTAGGCCGTACGTACGCATGAACGCTATTTTTGTTTCCTTATTGAATTGAATGAAACTAAATATATGACATACATATATATAAACATAAATACAGTAGAATTATTATTTCATATATTTCATTATTATTCATTATATAAACTTTATGATCATTCATGTGTGGTTAACATGGATAATGAATATTATCGCGTCGTGGAGACGGTAGTCCGTACGTACGCACAAGTGATGATATCGTTCCCATAATTATTGAATAGAATTGGAGTGGATGGTATAATATATAAGAATAAGTATGATGTTATAATAACCATATATAGTTATTCTTTACACCATTATACCCATCCATCTAAGGTGTTGGTGGAAAAACAGATTTCACCATGGCGTGGAGACGGTATTCCGTACGTGCGCACGCGTGGTGATTTCGTTTTCTCTAGGATGGATAGATGGTGAAATAGGTTTGTTTAATACTTATAATTAAATATCATTATATGAGTTATACTGATGTTATTACGTCATAATGAAACAACTAATGAAGAAGAAGTGGAAGAAGAAATAAAGTTGAACGAATCGGTAATGGACATTACCTCTTCTTTAAATCACCTCTTTGAGACCTCCTCTTAGGGAACTAAAATTGGTCTTTTAAGAAGACCAGAACCTCTAGGATGTTTCTATGGAAGTGGAAGAGATAATTTGATAGGTTTTGGCAAAGCCGGAAGGCTCAAAGTGGTGTGATAAATAGAGGGAGGAGGTGCCCTTTTATAAGGGAGGAGAGGGGCACCTTTGGAAAAACTAAAAATATTATTTTATTATAAAGTCATATTCGTTTTTTAATAGCTCCAAATGGATTTATTTAGAAGATAATGTGGGTATGGGTAGAAATACTCTCATCCAATAGAATTTAGACAAGTTTAGTTTTCTATTTTAACTTTATCATTTAGATTTAACCTTAAGTGAAATAATCTTACTTTTACCATGTCTTCTTGTTTTCTTACACTATAAGGTTAATAAACATACTATAACAAGACAAAAGAACCCCAAGTTTCTTATTATTAATATATATAACCTCATATAAGTCATTTGACCGAACTTTAGATTTTTAGGAATAAAATAACAATTAATAATATAATATTTTTTTTAAAAACTATTTTATGTCAATTTTGACACTATTTGGTAATTGATTTTTGTGAAAATCATAACATAATGATTAGTTCGAAAAAAGTTAATTAAATCGATAATAACATGTCATATTAACCTATAAAATGTGTGGAATTCATAAAAAGTCTCAAATTACATTTATTTGGGTATTTATAACATCAATTATGTCAATATTACATTAATAAGATAATTACTGCATCATCTTTGTGTCATAAATAAATTAACTTTTTTAATGTCTAAAAATTATAAATAAACTACCATTATATAGGAAATATTTTTATCTTTCTAATTAATATTTATAGTTGAATTTATATTATGTATAACCCTATATTAAAAATGAGTTACTTATTAAACTTTGATTTTAACTATTTTAACCCTTCTTTAAATAAATTAATATTAAATGTCCTAATCTAATCTAAGTGGGCCTAAATGGTCATATTTTAATCCTACGGTTGTTTTTTATCGAATTAAACTTATCCAATAGAATTATTACATGTGTTAGGGTAATAATAATATCATTTTTACCCTTAATTATCCTATTTAATTTTAACCGTGGTAAAAAAAGTAAAAAGTTACTATTCACCAAAAATTATTTTCATACCATTGAACCACATTTTAATACTTGATATTAACCGTGTCTCTTGGATTTTCTAAATTCAATTCACAGAAGTGGTAAAATTTCATTTAAATTAAAAAGTCATGTTTTTAACTACCACTAAGTGGTTTCACTATTCATCGAAAATTGTAGTTTTTCAGAAAAATACAAAAAATTCAGCCTATGAATTATTTGATATTGCAAATTCAAAATGGATTTCTATTTTTCCAAATTCTTAACATATAAGTATCATTAATTAATTTTTAATTTAATTCCCGTTATCAAAACAAATAGCGTGTTTTTAAGAAACAAAAATAGTCAAAAGATTGATACTTTTTTATATCCATTTTTAAAGTGAAATTTATTCCAATGAACAACATTGGATTAAATGGTAAAAATATATTCTAATTAAACATTAAAACCAATTAAAAATATAATCTAACCATATAAATTATTGCGATGAAAAAAGTTGTTTTTAATTAAAATATAGTGTGTTTTTACTAATCATTAAAATATGAAAGTTATCAGAATAATATGAAAATTTTATCCAAAGTAAATTTTTATATATACTGATTCCAAAGAATAATTTTATTTTGTCAAATTGAACTTATAAAAATTTCAAAAACTATATTTAAAGTGGGTGGGCCCTCAAAAGGCGGCAGAACTGCATTTTTTTAAAAATACTTATTTTACCTGAAAGATTTATTAAGTTCTCATACCATGTTGTAGAAAATATGTAAGATGAATAATAATGTTATAAAATTCATATTGTAGTTAATACTATTCATAACGGGTAGTCCATAATAATATTATAATAATATATCGTTGTTTAGTAAAACCCGGTATTGCGTACAACACACGCTATCGAGGAAGGTCGCGATTGCGTGTAATGCAAGCCAAGTCGGGGTTGCATGTTGAAAAAGACTCCTCCACTATTTCATATAACATAATCCAACCATATTTCATTTATACATTGAATATATATAAATATACACTCAATGTTTCTTAGAATAACTACTATAAAAATTTTGTGTAACATGATCCAAGAATAGTGTTGTGTATACTGCAAGATTATACGATGTTGCATATAGCACAAGTAAATCTTGTTGTAGCTTACAACAAAAGACATCAATGAAATTAAAATAATATTTTTCATAAAATCTCAGGGTGTTACATTCTACCCCCCTTAAAATGAATTTCGCCCTCGAAATTCGTCAGGGTTATAAATCGTTTACTATTTATAGAAACCCACATCGTAAAATGGAATACTAAAACTTAATTTTAAAAACTAAAGAATGAATTGTAACGATTACCCAAAGAAACTCATCACTGGGTTTCCATATAGGAGAACATAGGGGAAAATATGGATATGGAAGAAAAATCTATCCATCAAGTTATGATGGAGAGTGGTAGAGAACATGGCTATGAAAAATCCATCAATCACAAAGCCATAGATTTGTGATGATTTAAGGTACCATCGGATTCATCGGATATAAGTGTACTAGGACAAAATTTTTGGTTTATAAGATCATTTCCCTAAAGTTGATGAAATTTGAATTAGAAGAAATACTTTCGTGATTTTGGTACAGTCTCACCGTTGGTTGTTCTTTGGACAATTTCCACTTCATCTCTTAAAGAAATGAAATTGAATTTTTCATTCGTGAAGTGTTAGCAGATCATGTGATAGAATGATGGGTCATTCCATCTATCTCAAAAAAAATGTTATAAAAGTTATCAAAAATACATAAGTCCATATATAGTGAGAATAATCATATAAGGTTCATAAAATGGAATTATACTTCATATATCATACTGCTTAATATAATAAAACTAGTTTCTACTAAACATGGACTTCCTATAGGCCAGTTGTAGGCGATAAAGGCAAGTGGCACTTTGGTTGTGGGTTCGATTCCCACAGCCTTGTCCAACGCGACGGTTTGTCGCCCGTCCTGCAGGTTGCCCTTTTTTCTAAAAATACATTATTATAACATTCGATCAATAATATCAAAAAAGTTCTTGCCTTAAACAATACTAACTTATTTCCAACATAATCCATTTCAATATTTAGGCTTATCCAAAATATTATTGTCCAATCTCATATTATAGTGAAAATAATTACCAGAGAGTTCATATAACAAGCATGTTAATACCATCGTTGATCCCAATATATCATAAGATATGTCTTTTTGGTCACATTCCAAACATTCGAAGTCCTTAATCATGTATTCTCTTGAAAAATGAATACCCATTGAACCTTAGTGAAAACGTGAGTGCTGTCAAAAAGTTACCTCATTCCACATACAAAAATCAAAAAATTCCGATATACTCAAACCACGGTATCAATTTGTCCTTATATTAGTCATGATCTCATGAATACTATCAAACATTTCATTTTCTCTTTATTATTCATATCATCTACTTTCCAAAATATTTGAATCACTTTTCATGGTTACCGGTACCATAAAATTATTGAAAACCACAATAGACTAATACAAAAATATTCTAATACACCATAAAAGTACCTCAACAACATTATTCTTGAATACCAATACATAAACACTTCAATCCATCCTTTTCAACAATTTTCCTAGAATAAGTCCTTGTTTGATTTAGATGTAACTTTTTAGGTCCAGGCATTGAGTTGGGTAATTCCCATGTTCTCCACAAATAAGACATTGTACTCCATAATAGTCTGTCACTCTATGACCCTTCTCTCCACAAAGATAACATTTGTCCCTCCATTTGAGGTATTCCTCAAGGTTCTTCTTCCCTTCTTTATAAATCTCAATCTTCCTTTCTTTAAGCTCCTCAACATGCGAACATGCATAAAATTCCATCTTCCTCTTATTTGATGAATTAGGCATACCACTAAATTTCACCTTGTCAATCATATATCGCGATGACTGGTTCGTCATAATCACAATATCTTTTTCTCTATTCATTACACAATTTTGTTGCTCATAGTCACCAATTTGTCCATTGGAATCAATGTTAACTGAATTCCTTCTGGTTCCCTCCATTGACTAAAACACAAAAAGAATTCTGTGCGAGTCAAAAATCATACAAGGAAAATAACATAATCAAAGGGGAGTACCTTCGACATCTAACATCTTAGGTTTAATTCTAATATCATTACCGTAATTCTAGGACTATAACCTATACTTATACTTAACCATAGGTACATCCCTAGACATACCATAGAAATATCTCTAGGTATCTCACTAAATTTATCACATCCTAGTTTCCAAAGGTTGACTAAACCTTTCCTCTGATACCAACTGTAGAGACCCGAAGATTGACATACATGGACATTACATTACTTTTGTTGAATACTTAATACATAACAAAAACAGACACACATGGACTGTAATAGTTTAGTGTCTTTGGAAACTCGGAATATAAACTTCTAATCATGTTGAAAAATATTCAACAAATCCCATCACGATCTTCCCCTTTTTGTTTCCTTACCTAAAACCTTTATTTATTTCCTGGGGAAAATAAAACATAAAAAGGGTGAGCTCAAATGCTCAGTAAGGGAAAACATAGATAACATAAAACAATCCATAAACATTTGGAAGCAAAAACTTGAACATGAAATTTAAACATCAAAATCTTATGCAAAGACATAAATCGTGGAAGTACGTAAGGAATATATCATAAAGGAACATCAATCATGATAAAATAGAATGGGAATAAAACATGTAATTGTGGTAACCATTCATAACATGTTATGATATCCATAGTATCCACGGAATTGCTGCCAAGGCCCTCTTAGTGGACAAAGTCCCTTTCTGAATTGAGTTCACTCCTCGTTTCAGTCCTATAACACTGAACCGGATTAACATACCGTTCCAGCCATGTCTATCTCATGAGATATAAATCTTTACCCAATGCATTTAAGGGAGATATATGTCCCACCCATCTCATAATGAAATCATTCTTACTCTTGCCACAAAATAGACATACATCATTCAAAATAACCCAACGAATAAAATGGGTTTCATAAACATAATTCTGTCATCACATAATCCATATAAAATAAATGGATATCATTTCATAATAAGGAAAGTGAAACCATTTAAATCATAGAGACATGATACTTGAAACATAAACATATGAAATAATGTCATCTTAGATGTAAAATGATTCTGATAAATCACTTGAAATGAATTTTTGATGAAAGTATCTTTTCTTCTTCAAAATCCATTTCCTTTCACAAAACGTCATGTAATTTTAAATGAAAAATTTTATGTTTAAAATAGTCATGAAATATTTTGGTGGAAGCTTCATGAAAATAATTCTTTATAAAATCGTAAAAATCCATTCATATCGTATACGTTAAAAAAACATTCTTCTCGTACTTTTGTCGGAAAAGTCAAAAAGTACCTTGTAGGGTAAATAAAAGAAAGATCCCTTCCATACCATGGGGTAAAAGTCAAAATGGGTAAAAAGGACATTACAAATACATGAAAAGCTGTTATAAAACATAGACATGGATGATTGCAATAACCCCAGTAAATACTTACGAATAAGCAATCTCGGATAAAAATGAGATTTGTAAAATTATCCCTTACCTTAGGTCTGATATGCTTCATACGTATCTGAACCTCCTGTATAATGATTTAAATAATTTCATTGACTTATTATAGAATCATATTAATTGTTATGATATCATATATGTTTCACTTATTACTTTATATTACCCGTTCTTTTGTAAATTCCATGTTAAAATAGCGTTTTGGGTAAAATCATTTCATTTATCGTATGTGTTTCGACTTGTTGTTCATGATATTATTACTTAAATCCTGATTTACATAATTCCAGAATGTAAAACATGATTTATATATAATATATATTCATCATATACATATATATATTATAGATCGATAAAAGGAATAAAATACACCGTTCATGGAGACGGTAGGTCGTACGTACGCATAAATGTTGTTTTTGTTTCCTTATTGAATTGAATAAAACTAAATAGATGACATAAATATATATATATATACATAAATCTAGTAGAATTATTATTTCATATATTTCATTATTATTCATTATATAAACTTTATGATCATTCAGGTATGGTAAGCATGGAGAATGAATCTCATCGCGTCGTGGAGACGGTAGTCCGTACGTACGCACGAGCGATGATATCGTTCCCATAATTATTGAATAGAATTGGAGTGGATGGTATAATATATCAGAATCAGTATGATTTTATAATAACCATATATATTTATTCTTTACACCATTATACCCATCCATCTAAGGTGTTGGTGGAAAAACATATTTCACCACGGCGTGGAGACGGTATTCCGTACGTACGCACACGTGGTGATTTTGTTTTCCGTTGGATGGATAGATGGTGAAATAGGGTTGTTTCATACTTATAATAAAATATCAGTATATTATTTATACTTATGTTATTATTTCAAATTGAAATAACTAAATAATAAGAAGTGGAAGAAGAAATAAAGTTGAAAGAATCAGTAACGGTCATTACCTCTTCTTTGAAGCACCTCTTTGAGACCTCCTCTTAGGGCACTAAAATTGGTCTTTGAAGAAGACCAGAACCTATAGGATGTTTCTATGGAAGTTTATAATAGGCTTTGATAGGTTTTGGCTGAGCATTAAGGCTCAAAGTGGTGTGAGGAAGAGAGGGAGGAGGTGCCGTTTTATAAGGGAGGAGAGGGGCACCTTTGGAAAAACTAAAAATATTATTTTATTATAAAGTCATATTCGGTTTTTAATAGCTCCAAATTAATTTATTTAGAAGATAATGTGGGTATGGGTCTAAATACTATCATCCAATAGAATTTAGACAACTATAGGTTTCTATTCTAACCTTATCATGTAGATTTAACCTTAAATTAAATAATTTTACTTTTACCGTGTCTTCTTGTTTTCTTACACTATAAGGTTAATAAACTTACTCTAACAAGACAAACAAACCCCAAGTTGTCTATTATTAATATATATAAACTTATATAAGTCATTTTCTGAACCTTAGATATTGAGGAGTAAAATAAAAATTAATATTATAATATTTGTTTTAAAAACTATTTTATGTCAATTTTGACACTATTTGGTAATTGTTTTTTTTAAATCATAACATATTGATTAGTTAGAAAAAAGTTAATTAAATCAATAATAACATGTCATATTACTCTAGAAAATTAGTTTAATTCATAAAAAGTCTCAAATTACATTTATTTTGGTATTTATAACATCAATTATGTCAATATTTCATTAATAAGATAATTACTGCATCATCTTTGTGTCATAACGAAATTAAATTATTTAATGTATAAAAATAATAAATAAACTACCATTATGTAGGAAATATTTTTATCTTTCTAATGAATATTTATAGTCGAATTTATCTTATGTATAACCCTATATTAGAAATGATTTACTTATTAAACTTTGGTTTTAACTATTTTCACCCTTTTTTAAATAAATTAATATTAAATGTCCTAATCTGATCCAAGTGGGCCTAAATGGTCATATTTTATTCCTAAGGTTGTTTTTGGTTGAATTAAACTTATCAAATAGAATTAGGACATGTGTTAGGGTAATAATAATATTATTTTTACCCTTAATTATCATATTTACTTTTAACCGTGGTAAAAAAAAGTAAAAAGTTACTATTCACTAAAAATTATTTTCATCTCATTGAACCACATTTTAACCCTTTATATTAACCGTGGCTCTCATATTTTAGAAATTTAATTCACATAAGTGCTAAAATTTCATTTAAATGAAAAAGTCAGTTTTTAACTACCACTAAGTGGTTTCACTATTCATCGAAAATTGATGTTTTTTCAGAAAAATACAAATAATTCAGCCTATGAATTATTTTATATTCCAAATTCAAAATTGATGTCTATTTTTCCAAATTCATAACTTATATGTGGCATTAATTAATTTTAAATTTAATTCCCGTTATCATAACAAATAGCGTGTTTTTAAGAAACAAAAACAATCAAAAGATTGATACTTGTTTATATCCAATTTCAAAGTGAAATTAATTCCAATGAAAAAAATTGGATTAAATGGTAAAAATATATTCTAATTAAACTTTAAAACCAATTAAAAAGATAATCTAACCATATAAATTATTGCGATGAAAAAAGTTGTCTGTAGTTAAAATATAGCGTATTTTTACTATTCATTAAAATATGAAAGTTATCAGAATAATATGAAAAATTTATCCAAAGTAAATTTTTATATCCTGATTCCAAAGAAGAATTTTATTTTGTCAAATTGAACTTATAAACATGTCAAAATCTATATTTAAAGTGGGTGCGCCATCAAAAGGCGGCAAAACTGCATTTTTTTAAAAGTACTTATTTTACTTGAAAAATTTATTATGTTCTCATACCATGTTCTAGAAAATATGTATGATGAATAATAATGTTCTAAAATTCAAAATGTTGTTAATACTATTCATAATGGCTAGTCCATAATAATATTATAATAATATATCATTGTTTAGTAAAACCTGGTATTGCGTACAACACACGCTATCGAGAAAGGTTGTGATTGCGTGTAATGCAAGCCAAGTCAGGGTTGCGTGTTGTGAAAGACTCCTCCGTTGTTTCGTATAACAGAATCCAACCACATTTCATTTATACATTGAATATATATATATATACACTCAATGTTTCATAGAATAACTACTATCAAAATTGTGTGTAACATGATCCAAGAATAGTGTTGTGTATACTGCAAGCTCATACGGTGTTGCGTATAGCACAAGGAAATCTTGTTGTAGCTTACAACACAAGACATCAATGAAATTAAAAGAATATTTTTCATAAAATCTCGGGGTGTTACAAGCTTCATGAACGGTATCCCTCTCAGAAGAGGGGATCAAAACGGGATGAAGGGGAGGCACTTCACGGAGTAGAAGTACCTCTCACAACTCATGGTTTGCAAAGTGAAAGGATGCTTCATGATTCGAAAGCTAGGAAGCTAAAAGGTCAGACTTTCCGTCCTCTGGGAATAGGGGGCCCAATATTTATAGGCAAGAGGCGCCGCATAGAAGATCTCATGCGGCGCGAAGAGGGATTTGGTTGCTTCGCGGCGGGTTCACGAACGTTAGATGCGGTCGCGGAGTGTCTCGCCTCCTTGTTTTTCATGGAGGGTGCGTGAAAATCAAGTGAGGTCATGGAGTGTCCTGCCTCCTTTCTTCATGGAGGGTGCGTGAAAGTCACGTGCGGTTGTGGACCGTCCCACTTCCTTGCTTCACGATGATCGTGGTGCTGGGGGATCTCTGGGAAGGGGCTTCACGAGGTAGTACTTTGGGGCCTTCTTTGGGCCTCTTCTTTGTCCGGAATTTTGGCTCCAACAAATTCCCCCCACAGACATAGAGCCACAGAGAGATCAAGGGTTGAAGTTTGAGGAAAATCACCAAAATCCTTAGTCATTTGCGGTGCTGACTCGCGAAGAGGTCTCGTGAGGCAGATAAGGGACGCGTGAGCTATGCGCTCCACGAAGCTCTGTGAGAACTGGACGTGCCACAAAGCTCCGAAGGCCATCGCCTATAAATAGGGGTGTGCCATATCTTTTTTCGTTTCCCTTCTCTATGAATTTTTCTTATTTTTATCTCGATTAGCGAAGCTCGGTGTACTTTGCGAGTGGTCTCTATGAATCGAGTCATCGCGGTGCACAACGAGTCCGTGACTCCGCGTTTGTGCTCCATGATCCATCTTTGAACGTCGAGGCAATGCCCTGTGAACAGTCATCACGAGTGGGATTCATTAATGCGCTTTGCGAACTATATTCACGAACCAGCTTAAAAAACATCACAGCTCTAGAACGAATGGCCCCCCAATATGCTGCCCAGGGGTCCTTGTGGATTCCTCCTAGAGGGATGAAATGGCGAACGGTCTGGGGCTAGGAGAGCTAGTCTGGATCCACTAAGAACAAAGTTCATTGGTGGAGCTGCTGTCGGAGAATTTGAAGAACTACCTGCTGTGTAGGAGGTTTCCCTTTTATGGCTTCGGGCTGAGGGATGACGTCTTCATCCCTAAAGTAGGTAGGGATGAGCCAGCTTACTGGTTCCGGAGAATGTCGTGTCAGCACCGATGGTTTAGGGCACCTGATGGTCATGCCTGGGAGGATGTCACGCCTGTAATTGGTGATTGTTTATACAATCATCTGAACAATGTCGACGGGAAGACATTGCAGCCGGAGACATCCCCTCCCCAGTACTAAACCATCTTCAAGGTGGCAGTGGGGAACCCAAAGAAGGGGTGGTCCAAGGAATGGGACCTGCACCATGGTGGAAACATTATGGACTATTGGGCTTGGACCTACTGGGTAGGCGCCTCGTGCGAGGATTTTGGAGAAGATCTGAGAAGAGTGGAGCTATATGAGGCATTTTGGGCTTCCCAGTTCCATATCTACCAGCCGAAGAAGTTAATGCAAGAGATGTTGAGCTGGTAGTCACCGGGGACCAATACCTTACACCTGCATCACGGGGAGGACAGCATCAGTCTATGGGATGTGCATCAGATCTCAGGGGTCCCGATACTGGGGGCGATGTATGATGAATTCCTCCCGGCTATGGGGGCCTGGGAGGATCTGGAGTAGATGTCGCGTCTAGTAATGGCATTAATGGTGCATGTGCACAGGGAGTATAAGGAGGCCCTGAGAAATGTACACTTCAGGCGGTGGTTCAAGAAATTCCTAAATTTATTAGAAAATAGGCAGTTCCCGGCTAGGCCTTGAACTTTTCCAAATGGGGCCTGGAGTAAATAAAACTCATATAGGTGGTTGTTAGAGAATATCCAGTGGATGACCTGGGGGTTCAGTATCAGCACTGAATAATAGACAATAGTCAGGTTGGCAGCATTCATAGCAGTGCTCATATGTGGCTGGATTCTTCTAGTGAGGGATAAAAACATGGGAGTGTGGCCAAGAACATCCATGAAGGTATCCACATTGGTGAAAGGAGGGCGGGTCAACCTAGGTATCCCGATGATCGCCAAGTTGTACAAAATTTTGTGGCACATCAAGGAAGGGAAGAGGCCATAGAGGGTATTCGGGCCATTCCACCTCCTATATGGATGGATGGCGGCACACCTCAATCGCCTCAGGATGGACTTCCCTAGAATCATCCCTATTAGGACTTGTTTTGAAGCATCCCAGGCAGAGGTGGAGCAATACATAACCATCCTGGAAGGATTCATCCACTCCCAGGGTGCCCTACACCCGATGACAGACCGAGTCAGGGTGCTACTGGGTTGCATGATACCTCCGCAACTGTTAGCCGCTAACCTAAGGGAGCGCATCCCCTACCGGACGAATCGTACAAGTCCTCCTAGGGAGACGAGGCTGGTAGAGAAAGTCTGTCGGAGGAGTGTGAAGTCAGCGATCAGTCCTCAGATCTTGAATATTTTGCAGAGGCCCTCAAGGTAAAATCCCAAGTTCCTTCTGCATAGTCTACCCCTTAGGTTATTGTGGATTCCTTATCATCTTTTTCACTGTGCAGGAGGACCTTGTGCATATACCTCGTACCGCCCCTCTGTGGGTGCCGATGTGGGACCCACTGGATCCGCACCCGTGGCTACATCAACCTCCGTGTTTGGTGGGGCTGGGACAGTCAAGGCGGCTCCCCTGGAGTCTATAGACCTGCCAACCATATACGGAGGGCTGCGTCTTGGGGTTCAAACGACATCATCCCAAGAGAGAGACCAGGGATTTTACCTCTGTAAGTCTTCTCTATTGAATTCACAACTGTCATCCCCTGAGCACATTAATTGACCTTCACATCCCCTTCTTGGTGTGTACAGTCCTTCAATTTTCTTGGCCTTCTGCGAAGAAGTTGGTTGGGTCATCTTGTAGTGCCCTTCCTAGGGGCATGACAATGACCATGGAGGTGGACATCCAGACTGACCAAACTGCAGTTCTCCCGATCACTGGCGGTGGCGCCAGTGAGACTGTGCCCGAGGTTATCGAGCTGGGATCCGATGATGAGAATCAACCAGACGGTTTAGGCCCCGCCACACCCAATCTGACGCCATATGTGGACCCATCTGAGGAGTTTCTGGGGGCATTCCCTGCATACGAGCCTTCCAATCGTGCCGACTGGGACAAGACGGCCTCTCATGAGGAGGACAACAGAATAGTATGTTTCCGATCATGGAAGCTGATTGCGCGCTTAATCAATAAACCCCCCCAAGAACTATGGTTGGATAATATGGACATACTTCGCTCACGATTGCGCAAACTGTGTTCTAGGGGAGTGGATTCCCAACACCCTCACATGCTCATCCGAGATCTTATGGCGGAAAAGATTCAGGATTATGACTGTGCCTTCATTGTGGGCAGGCAGCAGAGCAAGGCGATAAACATCAACAGGATCCAGAAGGATGAAGATGAGGTCCAGCAGTTGCAGAATTGGGCAGACGGGCACCTGACCTCCCTCAATGCGCAATCTAAGCTAATATTATGATTGAAGGCTCAGCTAGAAGAATCCAAAGATGGCTTGAAGCGAGATTCTGGGGAGATGATCTCCATCTGGGCCGACATGGAGCGGGCTTAGATTTTGGTCAATGAATTGTTCCTTCTCATTGTTGAGGAGGAGAGGGAGCTGAACAAGTGGAAGTAACACCTACATGCCACCATCCAAAGGGTGTCGGAGCATTTACGCTCCTCTGATGAGGTCAATCCATCCATGGGGGAAGTCGACCCCTGGGTATTGTAATGATTAAAAACTCTTAAATGTACTTTCATGCTTTGATTGTTTTAATTCCATAGTACACATGAGTTCCACTATTTACATTGGTTTATTGCATCCTTGTGATGTTTGCGGAGCGTCTAGCAATCATTCCCTAAGCTCACGTGGTTTGGGCCTGATGTGAGAAATAGGGGATCACCACCTTATCACCCCATCCAAGCGTATGAGGGAAAACCAAGCTTCGGGCATCCGAGGTTTGAACAACAGGTCTGGATTTCCCTGAGGAAATGGGAGAGACCTAACTGTATAATGAAGATCTCAAAACAACCTAATTACGATTTTCCTAGCGTGCTCTTGTGCACAACGGGGTAATTTGAGGGGAACTGAAATCAATCCGAACAGATGGGAATGAGAGGTGTGAGTCACTATACCCAGGATTCAGAACATTGTGGGGGTGGCGTGACAATAAAGAATGACTGTTGACCATATTCTAAACACAACATTCTTATTGCATTAGCCTGGAGTGGGGATAACAAATGAGGGTGGACCATTGAACATTTTCAAAACACAGGACCAAATTCAAAATGTCATCTATTAGTCTTCCAGAACATTGTCCCAGGACAACAAGAAGGCCATAGTCTGAGAATTCATACTGTTAGGGGGTTCCTCCAGACGTGATAGAGGACTAGGGTCTAAATAAAAGGCATGAAAATCGTGGAATGTGGACTGATGGTTTGTTCGAATAAAATCCAACACTCTTGAAGTTAATAAACCATGGTGGGAGAACACTAGATGGACACATCAGTTTGATCAGGCATCATTACTTATTTCAGACAAAGCCTCTCTGGTGAGGGAGTCGTCACTTCCCAATGTCATCTTGGGGCATCCCAAACTTGTTTAGGGAAAAATCGTAGTTGCACGGTTCCCCACAAGGGGTCAGACCAGGGGGTTAGAAATGGGGAGGAACATGAATTTATGATTCCTAGGGCCGGACCCTAGGCGAAATATCGGGGTGTCTCTACATATCTAATAAGGATGGGAATCAAGCCATATGTAGTTCTAGAAGCACATTTTAACGTCATGCGGGACGATGAGAAGCCTGGCTATGCCGGTGTACATCCTAACAAAATTACTAAGCCCATGTGTGCCATGCTCAATATGGGAAACAAGAATTAGTGGTGGGACTTTCCCAACATAGTAAGGGGCATGTTAGGGTGAAGGGATGCTCGGTGAATACCTTCCAATGATTCTAATCAATCCATGTAGTGCACCTAGACACATGAAGAGACAAAGTTGATTATGTCAGAATTACACTTGAACATGAAGAAGTGGAAATGTGTGAATCATGATGCTTGAAATATGGACCATAATGATGGATGCGTGACGATGGAGGATAAATATTGACCATGGCAGAAACGTAGCATCCACATCGCATTAGCCTAGAATAGGGACAAATAGATGAGGGTCGACCACTGACCATGTTCGAAACACGGGACCTATCGCAAATGTCGTCAAAGATCGTTAGGGGTGTTGGCCTTGGACGGTAGGTGAGACGATGCAGCATGGGACCAGGCCATTAGGGGGTCCCTTTGGATATGGAAGAGGATGAGGATCCAATTAGTGAGCTCATGAAGCTTGTAAATGGACTGGGGGAATGTCCCCATGAAAATTCCACACTTCGGGCTCTTTGTCAAAATGCATCTGAATACGGCAATGAGACATATTATATTGAGGGAGTCGAGTCCCTTCCCATAGGGAGATCTTAGTTTAGGGTCATAGAACTCAGACCATGGATGGTAGGAAATATAGGAGACACATGGTGGGGTAATTACAAAAAACCGACGTGAATGAGAACTGGGGGTTCTGACCACCATGTGTTTTTTGGAGAGGTTTCAGGTCGGGGGATTAAAAACGAGAGTTGAGATGGGCATGAGGCAAAGTGAACAGGCATTCCTACGTACCCCATGAGGATGGGGATCAAGTTGTATGTAGTTCTTATGGTGGCACGATAAGTTACCATTTCTAGGAAAAATGGGGGTTTAAGGGCATGACCCTCACACAAAAAGAAGAAGAATTTGATCAATATTGTTTTTCCTTTAAGGTGAGTGATTTTTTTGAAGCGACAAGCCTAGGGTAGCAGGCCCCGACATCACTACGAGAATCAAGCTATAGAAGGCATTGAAAATTGGTATGGCATGTTCCCAATACCAAACATGGTGTCCCCTTGAGTGAGAACATCACGATGCAGTGCCGTTTTTTTCATCATGCGGCCAGGAAGATAATGTCACAGTTTAGGGTCATGTGATAGGACTAGGAATGCATTTTAACGTCATGCGGCGTAGACTTAGTAGAGAAGATGATAGGTGGGGAATGTGTACGGTGAAATAAAACAGACCCGACATGAATGAGGACATAATCCCATACCACACCATACACAATTCTGAGAGGGGAACCTCAAGCCAAGGGTCCCAAATAGGGGTTAGAGGGAAAGGGGTTGGAGGAACTAGATCCCAACTAAGCTGGACCTGAAAATGAGGCGTCTGGGTGGTCCTACATATCTCATAAGGATGGGAATCAAGCCACACAAAGTTCTACAAAGGGGGAAATATGAAAGGATCTTAGATTAAGGTATTAGAACTCGGACCATGGAGAAGCATGACTATCCAAAGTAAAGGCGGACCCTAACCCAATCCCTAAGCCTACTTGAACTGAACATGATGTAGGAAACAAGGGAGGATATAGTATTAATGATACATGAGATACATTCAAGGAGGAAATCGATGAATCCTTGAACGATCACCCTATCGTGGATTTTTTCCTCCTAAAGTGTATATGCGCACTGAAGAATAGTATAAAGAGTTTTGAAGTTCTACTTGGACATGGTGAGGTAGAGGAGGATATGAATCATGTAACTGAAATTTTGGGATTATTAGGGTTGGCATGGCGATGGAGGATAACTATTGACCATGTTCGAAACAAAGTATCCATATCATGTTAGCCTGATGTGGGACAACAAATGAGCATCGATCGCTGACCATATTCTCAATGCGGGATTTGTATCAGCTTTTTGTCCACGACCCTCGGGGGCGTTGGGACATAATGGTAGAAGATCCCTTAGGCCTAGCATCTAGGACACTTGGGGGTCCCTTCGGGTGTGAAAGGTGATGAAAGCCCTAATGAAGGGGAACACAAAGCCTGAAAAGCAGGTGGAAGCATGTCCGAGTAGAGTCTGACATTCTAGGTAACAAACCAGAGTACCCTTAGGCACATTGTTGAACCACCGAAGAGGTTCGATGAAGGCGCCTAACTTGAGAGTAAGGGGAAAGAGAATTCATAGAAGGGAGAGGTACATAGAGCAGTCGTTACAAGCCCAACGTGAACGGGGACATAATCCCATGTCACGCCATATACTCCCCTCCCAGGGGAAGGGTAGGCCAAGGTGCCAAGGTGAAATGGAGATTTCCGGGAGATGGGGATGGACCCAAAGTCTAGAGATTCAGGTGGTCCTATATATCCCATGAAGATGGGAATCAAGCCACACGTAGTTTTTGAAGGCACCTGGGGGTAAGATGCCCCGATGAGGGTGGTGTACAGCATGGTAACTAACACAACGTTAATGGCGACATAATCCTACACCACACCATACAATCTTGGTAAGAACTTGGATCAGGGCCCAAGAAGGCCAAGGGGCCTGAGGCTGGGCCTCATTCAGAAAGGTTGACCAATTTGCAGTTTAACGCCTTGTCATGAGGATGAGGGTCGGGGGACCGAGAAGGTCAATGGGCCTAAGGCTGGGCCTCGATCATGGAGGCCTGGATAGCTTTCATTTTAACATCATGTCGTGAGGACGAGGTCTAGGGCCCGAGAAGGCCAAAGATCCTGAGGATAGACCTTGATCAGGAAAGCCGGAACAGTTTGCAGTTTAACGTCTTGCTGTGAGGATGGGGGTCGGGGATAAGGTGTCCCATCTTGGGATGTGTACGGTGCGGTGAGCTACCCGACGTGAATGAGAACATAATACCATACCACACCACACAATACCATAAGAGAGAACCTAGGTCGGGGCTCGAAAATGCCAAGGGGAATGATGGTTGGCATCGCTTGGAGGGAGTTCGTCACTTGGAGATACAACGGGGTAGAATGAACCAATAGACATGATGTTTGGGACATCTATGGGTGGCACTAATGATCAAAGATAGTTGTTGACCATATTCAAAACACAACATCTCTAGAGTGATTTGAAATGGGAAAAAAATGAGCAGCGATCGCTGACCATATTTGAAATGTGGTGCTTGTATCGGCTTATTTTTCAACATCCTTGAGCATGTTGGCTCGAAGCGGTAAGATATTCTTTTAGGCCCGGCATTCATACCAATCAGGGGCCCTTCCGAACGGGGAAGGTGATGAAGTCCCAATCAAGGAGTGGTTGAAGCATAGTTATACCCATCTTATGAAAGAGGAGAATGTGTCCAGAGAGTGGGACATACGACTGGAACGAGTTTAACTCAACATGAATTGTGGAAAGATTCTACACCCCATTGTATGTCATGACCTGAGGGGAATATTCTGGCATTCGGTCTAGGCCTACAGACGGAATGTTCGGGTGTTACTACGTATCCCATGAGGATGGGAATGAATCCAAGCGTAGTTCTTGAAGGCCATGCTGTTTAACGTCATGTGGTGAAGACGTGGGAGGATAGAAGAACGAGAGTGGGCACATGATGCGACCATTACAATCCTGGTATGAGTTGTGCTGAGGAAGCCTACATCATATCATGCGAGGATCCTCCGAGAGAACTATACCCAGGGGGATAGTCAAGAATAAGAGTTTGGGGCTCGGCTCAAGACGAGGTGTCTGAGTGTTCCTATGCATCCCATGTGGATGAGAATCAAGCCATACGCAGTTCTCGAAACGTAGTTTAACATCATTCTGGAAGATGCGCAGTTATAATCATGCAGGAATAAATAGTTTATAGTCATGTAGGACTATTATGTTCAGGAAAAGTATTGCTCGAGGAAGATGGCATTGGTGGGAGGAGTTATACGCTCACCATCTGTGGATACCAGGGAGTATGCTCCATTGGGGTAAACATTGTGGACTATGTAAGTTCCTTCCCTATTAGGGCTCCAACTTGGGTGGTTTCCTACCAGGGATCATTGGTGCTTGGAGGGCCAATACCAGGTCACCTTACAGAAAAGAGTGGAGGTGAACCATCATATTGAAGGGTCTATCCATCTTATTCTGATGCCTTTCCAGATTGTGTAGGGAACAGATCCTATTCTCGTCAAGTGCTTCCAATTCAGCTAGATGGATTTTGGCCACTCTATCTGGTACCTGTTGGTCATAGACTGTGGTTCGTAACGATGGCAGCTGAATCTTGATGGGCAGGATGGCCTCATCCCCATACACCAGGGAATAAGGGGTCACCTGGGTGTAGTTACGAGTCGTCATTTGATAATCCTAGAGGGCGTTGGGGAGATTATCCAGCCAAATATTCTTGTTATGTCCAGCCATTTACTGCATAATGATAGAGATGGTTTTATTAAACGCCTCAATCTATCCATTTTCCTGCACGTGATATCGGGAGGTATGGATTGAATGGATATTGTACTTGGCGTACAATTTCATCAGCTCGGCTGCTCAGAAATTGGTGCCATTATCCATGAGGGCATCATGAGGGACTCCAAACCGGTGGATGATATTGGAACTCATGAAGTCAATGATGGAACGGGCCTTGACTTCCTTGAGTGGAATTGCCTCTACCCACTTCGAAAAGAAATCTGTGGTGGTCAAGATGAACCTGCATTGGTGACCTGTCGTCGGTGGATATGGTCCCATGACATAGAGTCCCCACACTACGAATGGCCAAGTGTACTTGGTGGAGTGAAGAGGTTCTTCCAGCCGATGTAGGAAGTTAGCGCGAACATAGAAAACGTGACATCTCTTGGAAAACTCAATAAAATCATAGATCCTAGAGGGCACGAAATACCCTAGTCTCTGGATCTGATGGGACAGCTTTGGCCTAGCCTGGTGGGCACCATAGGAACCGGCATGAACCTCATGCAGGACCTGAGGAATCTCGACTCCTTGGAGGAAACGAAGGAGAACACCATCAAAACTGAACTTATAGAGTATCTTCTCAAGAATGGAACCACTATGGAGAGTAAACCGCAGTGCACAACGTCAGATTCACTCGCGCTCAGCCCGATCAGCCGGGAGGTAACCATTTTGGAGATACTCGAAGAAAGGGGCACTCTAATTGGGAGTCTCTTCAACCAATGGATCTAACGATCTTATCAGTCTTGACATGGAGGATTCAGTAGTAAGATGGCTTACTCACAGGTCGTCGTCATCCTCTGGGGTGACGGGGGAAATAAGTCTCCGGTGTGCCACATGTATAATCTGACCAACCTTCTCGGGCACTGTAAGTGATGCAGCAAAGCCGGCCAAAGAATCCACTTGACCATTCTATGACCGAGGGACATGGGTAACCTTCGGTTGATAAAGGAATTGGGCTCTTACATGGACGGTTCACTCCAACAATGGTACGAGATCTCGCTTTCTGACAACATAGCCACCATTGACTTGCTTGATGACTCGGTCGGAATCCCCTTTCACATGAAAATGGGGCACATCGATCTCGAGGGCCAGCTCGAGGCAAGTGATAAGAGCCTAATAATCTACCTCATTGTTGGTGAAGCCTTCCAACAATAGGAATGAGTATAATAGAATGTCTTGTGCAGGGGTAATGAAGACGATACCAAGGCCCACTCTCTTGACCCTAGGATTATTGAGCCTCCTACCAGTGGGGCTCTAGGAGGCACCATCAAAGTGCATTTTCCAACATTGGATGGCTAGATCAACTGAGAGGATTGCCTCATTAGAAAAATCCATGTTCAGGTACTGATCTGTGGAGGTTTGGTGGGCAGATAGAAAGACTTCCAATGTCTGCCCCTTGATAGAATTCTGAGGCACTAACATGATGACGAACTGCTGGAGGATTACCTCCCACTGTGCTAGATGGTCGGTCAACATGGGGTGATTCATAATGTACTTCAGTGTGTCTACCCAGGAGACTAGATGTACCTCATGGTACTATAGGTAATGTCGCAACTTCGGCACAGCAAATACGACCGCAAGGCATCTCTTCCTGATGGGGGATTATCTGGTTCGTATATCGAGAATCATGTGGCAAAGGTAGTAGATACTATTCTCTATCCCCTTGTTGATCTTCTGGGTGAGAAGGGAAACGAGATATTGGTCTAGGCAGTCACATACAGGATTAGAGGTATACCAGATACAGGTGGCATCAAGGCCAGTGGTTGGAGCAAGTACTGCTTAATTTCCTCAAATGCGGTCTGGAACTCTTCATCCCATTCGTAGGCTGAGCCTTTCTTCATTAGCCAATAAAAGGGCTTACACTTTCCATCCAGATTCATAATGAATAGGCGTATGTAAGCTAAGTAACCTTGAAAACCTCAATTCTCTTGGATATTGCTTAGGGGAGGCATCTGGCTTATTTCCTTGACCTTCTATGGGTCGATCTCGATGCCTCTGTACCTAAAAACAAAGCCAAGAAACTTCCCAGAAGTGAACCTGAAGGCAAACTTCAACGGGTTCATCTTCCAGTGTCAGGAGCGGAGGAAGCCGAACACTTTCTCAAGGTCCTTGAGATGGTACTAGAACTGGTGATATTTGATCACTATATCTTCCATATATTATTACACCAATTTCTCGAGGATTGGATTGAATATGCGATGCATGGCCCGCTGATAGGTGGAACCATTATTTTTCAGGCTGAAGGGAATAACCTGGTAACAGAAAGTACCTTGGGCCACCCTTAAAGTCGTGGAATCATCATCCTAGGGGCCATCTGGATCTAATTATATCCAAAGTAACCATCAATGAATGAGAGGGATTGGAACCCAGACGTAGTGTCGATCAACAATTCTTTCACTGGAAGGGGAAAATCATCCTTCGGACAGTGACAGTTGAGATCTTAGAATTCGATACAAACTCTGATCTATCTGTTATTTTTTCTGATTGTCACAATTTTGGCTAGCCACTTGGTGTACTGGACCTCCTTAATGAAGTTTGATTTGATGATCTTGTCAACTTAGGCCTCGACCATCGTACTGTGATAAGGGTGCATCTTTCTGGGAGACTCCTTGAACACGCGATGGTTTGTTGGGAGACTGAGATGGTGGATGACTACCTGAGGATGTAGTCCTAGCATCTCATTGTAACTCTAGGAAAACACATCATGGTGATGTTTAAGGATGTCCACATACCGTTGTTGCTCCTCAAGGTACATAGCAGCACTAATAAATATGGGTCTCAGATCTGCCTCACTACAAAGGTTCACCTGTACCAGTTCCTCGACTGTGGTAGAGACGCATTCTTCAAAGGGAGGGGGTGCATCCTCCAAATCCTCTTATTTTCTTGCGAAGGAGGGATTCCCGGTAGGTGAGGCTTCCCCTTGGTCAGAGGAACCTGATGGGAGGCTGGTACAATCCTGGAAAGCAGTGGACAATGCATCAGGATATTCACACACTGCTGAGACCATGGTGATAAAGGTAGTTGATCCAATCCCATATGGCCTTCGTCCTTGGGGGCCACACTTGATGATATTGAATCAGTAGTGGCACGTCAGCTAGATCTAGCTAATAACAGCCTAGATAAATAGACACGTACGATGTACTATCATTTCCATGGGGCAGACATCCTAATATTGTACAGGTGTAGGAGGTTCCAGGATCACCTGAGCCGGATTTGTGTATGAGTACAAGGTGATTTTCCATCGTTGCATAGACTTGGGAATATGCCTTCCTCTTGTACTCGAGACAAAAAATCATTTCCCCATGTCGGGGGTCATGACATACAATCGATGGATTGGGAAGACGTAGGCATCATCCAGACCAACCCATGGGTAATTGGTGACCATGGCGGCCTTAAACTCAATTGCTAGAATTTGCTTATCCTTCCTCTTGTAATAGTCAGCATCCAGATAACATGAATCACAGGAGGCGAAAAAAGATGCATCACCATGGAGTATGCCAACTTGAATATTAAGGGAGTATATGAGGCACTGCTGATATGATGAGGGGACTGCCATGTGCAAGTGGAGCCATGGTCTACCCATCAATGCATTGTACGCGGTGTCCTGGGAGACGACCATGAACTCAGTTCTAGAAACTAGGCCTCTGAACTAGGTCTTCAAATGGATCATGCTATTCAGGGTCTTCTATATCCTTTCATATCCTTGTATCCCTAAATTGGAGGGAGTCAGTTCATCCTCAGATATGCCCAGCTTCTACAGTGTCCGCATCGGGGTAAGGTTGATCCCAAATCCAGTGTCAATGAGACAGCGGTGAACCTCCATGCCATTAAATTGGTTGGTGATATACAGTGGGCATATGTGCCCCTATATGAGAGAGCCTTCATCATCTCTAGAGAATGAATTGATGGCTTGGCATTCGACAGTTTCAACTGCTTCAGTATGAAAGGTTTCTGCAGCTGCTACCTCCGTCTCAAACTAGAGGGGGCTCCTTGAAGCCTCAGCGAGGGCCTCGCAAATATCTGATGACAAGCAGAGTGCTTCGAGGATGGAATGCCTTAATTGGATGATGGAAATGTGCTTGGGAACATCATACCTTCATGCCATACATGAACTTCTACTTATATGAGGCCGCTTTGTGATTGGAGGCATGGCGAGCCCTGTCGGCTGGACCAGCAATTGGATGGTGCTAGGCACCTTCCCCTGTTCACTAGTTGAATCCTAAAGAGTAGTCACCAGACGACTGAGGTCTCCCTGTAGCGGGGTGAAGCTGGTCGCGGTACATCTGAAGTGGCTCTGCCTAATCCAGTAGCACAAACGGGGGCGGAGGCGGTCCTGACGACACTGAATGAAGAGGCCGCACGTGTTGAGTTCTACATTGCGCCTGTTTTCTAGTCTCAGCAGCATGCATGGCCAAGCTTTAGGTGTCAACTGACATGCCTCAAAGATCTATATAGTCAACGCCTCTCCGACGTTGGCGTCGGCTGGGGACATTGGGGAGCTGCGCCTAGTGCTCCCTCTCGTTGGGAGTCATATAGGGGTTTACCAACTCAACTGTGTTAACTGAATCATACCATTGACTATCACTCAAAGAATCATCCACCACTAGGAGGATTCTGGGAGGGATCCCCATCTCATGGGGAATGAAGTAATCGAGAGTGCGTGACGACGACAGCATTGGAGGGGCGCATTGCTTCTTCTTGTTCCACCGATGATGGCTATTCTAAGAAGATACCGGCTGAGATGATGATGCATATGTGGCAGTCACAGCTTTTGAAGTGTCTGACAGATTCAGGAGTGCCCGAATAATTCCATGGGAATGATCAACCATTTTACAATACATCCAGCCATCATTCTTTTGGGATCCATGGCTGGGAACCTGTTGCCACTCACTTTCATCATCGCTACTATTATCTGACCTCACAAAGACACCTGCCACATGTGTCAGAGCCGGGGCCAGGCTGACTATGTTGTTATCAACCTGGCCTTTGAGACAGTCCTTAAACACATACCACTACATGATTGTGTTCCCTAGAATCTGATGATAAGAGCGGTAGTTGGGGAGATCGGTGAGATTCGCCTCTGCCGGCCTTCTGTACTCAGGCATGCGTACAATCTCCTACTCTAGGGTGCTACGGAAGTAACCGGGGATATGATTCTTACTGAATGAGTAAGTCTTGTGTTATTCTTCTAGATAGGGTGCCCATGGGTCTTGGTCATGACGAGGAGTCGGAGGGGCCTGTCGAGAAGGTGGACCCTAATTGTCCTGCCTGGGCTGTGGTGACTTATTCCACGGGGGCACCTACCAGTTCTGAGGATGCTGCAGAGCCAGAGGTTGTGCCTGAGGTAAAGTGCCTCTATGAGGCTGTGTGGATGGTGCTACTGGTAGCAATTCTAGCTATCTGGGGGCCTCTATTTTGGCCACCGCGACATGCTCAGCTCTAGAATCTCTCATTGATGGGATTAAAGGGGGCAGCGGGTGTGCCCGTCTGGCCTGTTGTAGGGCTTCTTCGAGGCACTGGTCCTTATCTGAGAAGTCTCAAAACCCTTCGGGGTAGTTCTGAGTGATCAGTGAGGGAACTAGTTCTGTCTTGACATTCCCTATGCACATCATCAGTAATTTCTCCTGATTTAGTGGCATGTTAAGGGAGTTTGTGAGCCCCTTCCACCGGGTGATAATGTCTGTGACTCGCTCATCAGGCCTTTGTTTTCACATGAAGAGGTCAAGTACGCAGGTCTACTAGGTGGTATAGATGAATTGGTAGAGGAACTTCCTTCGAAGGACCTCATAGATGGTCACCGATCTAACGGGGAGCTGCTTGAACCAGATGAATGTTGTCCCCTCCAATGTCTGAACGAAATAGAAGATCTTGGCAGCCTCCAGCTGCGCTGGAGTCCCCAACATGGCCCCACACCATGAGTTGAAGTGGGACAGATGTTGTGGGGGGTCCCATATCCTGTTAAAGGGGTAGAAGGTGGGATTCCCGAAACTTGGTGGCACTGGTATATCATCCACCCAGGCCGGGTATGGCTTGTCATCTGGTGGGATTGCCACCTGTCGTGTTTTCAATGCCTCAAAGAGGGCTATGGGTTCCTCTATAAGATCATCTGGGTGGGGGTCATTGTCTTGACGGGGATCCCTAACCACGAGTGCGTCATCGGGCTCTTCGACAAGGTTGACGGGTTCAGCAGCCCGTAGAGCGACTGGTGGAGTGGCCTGCGGGGTAGCTGGGGGAACCCGGGCTAGATTCATTGGATTTCCGCGCTGTTTGGGAGGGTTTGGTGAGACATACCACACCCACTTTCCGTGAGTTCCGGCTTCAGCCCTATCTGCAGGAGCGGTATGATCAGGGTTTCCTGGAGGCATCTCCCCAGGGGGATGTTTTTCATGTCCTTGCTGGCCCGGTCTAGGATCACCATAGTCGCGTCATTGCTCTACAGCGCGTTCAGTCAAGATTTCATCAACCAACCTCTTCTGCTCAGCAAGTTGTTGGTGTAACCTGGACTTATTGGAGTCTTCCTCCATCTTCTTCAGTAAGGCAGACGGGTCGGAGTTCTTGACATCTCCGATATTCTCTTTTCCCTTACTGACATTCCGACCTAAGAACCAACACCTTGGTGGGCACATGGAGACCTAGGAGGTTCCTCTACTAATGAGTAATCCTACCCGATGGGTCCAACAGTGGCGGCACACCCTCAGAGGGTAAGTCTCTATCGAGAAACTCCATCTCATCCTCCTTGTCCACTATGTCAGCCAGGTTGACTGTAACCCTTCCTAGGGGCATATCCACAATATTTCATAGCGAGTTGGGATGCCGCCAGATAGGGCTGAAGAGGAAGGAGGTATACTTCCCCCAGCCACAAACTTTCATGTGGGGGGTATCCTCCCTGATAATTTTGCGGAGTACCCAGATACTGTGAACGCATTGCTGCTAGAGGGTCTCACGATAGCCTGGTGACTTAGGGAACTGGGCCATAGGGAGTGCGGCCAGATCGACTAGACGACACTACTCGCTGATGTCTTCAGAATGTATTCGGCTCCTTCGATAAATCATGCGCTGATAACAGAGATTGAAATGAACCTCCCAAAGGGTGTAGCGAAGACACTAAACTTCCTCTTGGGTGAGGGACTCAGGTATGTAGAAATATTGTGCTGCCACTGGCCAGAACTTCTCAGGGAAGTGGTCCACTGCAATGATGCTCCAGATTCTCCTCGACTCAAATTCAGGTCTGGCCCTTGATTTCCCAACTCTCCAACTGTGGTTGGTTGACGAATTGGAAGCAGTAGTGAGGCAGACCACTAGGATGACAGGTTTCCCAGTGGAGAATATGGTGAATGGGCTGACTGGCCACTGATTCTTGGGTTGTCCTCTGAGGAGTGTAGTGACCTGGCTGCTACGTTGCGATAGGACAGGCTGACAGCCACCGTTCCTGGCTTAGGGACCAGGCCTAGTGGTGGTGGGTCGCACCACTGCTCACCCGCCATTGGTCCTCAAAATAGCTCTTTGTGATCTCTTGTGGAGGTAGAAAGTGATTCCAGCGATGATGGTGGTTACTACATGACCGTAACTTTTGGGGTCACCATATTTTCATCCTCCTAGATAAACCTGTAGTGGGAGGCAAGAATCCTTTGGACCTTGCATTCTGAGAGCACCAGGCTTATGCACCTTGTCCCTGCCCCATCCCTGGACCTGGATGAGCAAGGGGAGAGTTTCTGAGCTGAGTCACACTCTGATTCAGAGTCTGAAAAGTGGGCTGGTTTTATCTCCTTCCGGGTCTTCCCAGTATTATTCTTGTGGCGACGTTGACCCGCCTTCCTGCCATAGGGTGGCTCCTCGGGATAGGGCCGATTTCCAACATGTGGCCCTTCAGCCACACTTGTGCCAGGGTGTAGAGGGTTTCCACTTGAGACAGCCGGCGTGCGGGGAGCACCGTGAAAAAGGTCAAAGGGGAAGTGGGGAAGACCTCTATGAACAACATATGAGTGGGCAAAACCTCCACCGGAACCAGAGGGAGAATGGGGAGAACCTCCATGCTTGGTGCGGGTAGAGCGAGGCTGGCCTTCACCCCTCCGGTTGCCAAGGCGAGGAGAACCTTTTACAGATGCTGAAAGGATGTAGGGAGGATCCCCATATTGGAGAGAGACCAGACGGGTAACGTCTCCCCATCGATGATCGGGGGCAGGAGGAAAGACTCCATACCCAGTGTGATGGGCATCAGAGAGGCTTCCATACCAAACAACACTACTACGGGGCAGACCATCATTCTGATTGGGGATAGCACAGGGCAGACCCCTATACCGAGCCTCGAAGTGGGGAAGACCCACACTCTTGGTGGTGGTGGTATGAGGAGGACCTCCATATGGAGTGACATCAATGCGGGTTGGTTCACGACAACCCCCACTCGTGCATGTGACAAGGGGAGTCGACCCAGCCTGCCTGTGGGACGGTTGGGGTCTTGATGCCGGCTGGGCATAGGAGAGCCCCTACTCCGTGTGTGTAGGGACTTGATGATATGCATCGGCGGTGGCTCGGGCCATAGTAGCTGTCAAAGATGACGCCCCTTGAATGGTTTCCTTAGGTCATGCCCGACGTTAGCATCGGGTCGGGCGAGCCTTTACTGGTGGTGCAGGTGCATTGCTTACCAGCTCCTTCGGCAAGGTCGGGTGGTAGTGCTGACATAGCCAGGTGGGGCCCCTTGCTGGGAGCCCCTGGATTGAGGCTCTTACCAGGATGGGCCGGATGTCGGCCACCTCATCAGCTTAAGGTAGGGATTTGTCAAAGCGCTCCGGGGATAGGCTCCCAAAATGATTTAATGTTGGGGTGGGGAGCAACGACTCCCTACGCGGCCCTCAGGGGTGGAGTTGATAGTGGGGCATGGATTCTTCCAAGTCTAGGAAGGCCATATCCCAAGTTGGGATTATTCCATCCTCCTCATAATGATCTACGATGTCGTTAATTACCCTTCGTTGGATAACTTTCAATGAGGAGATGGGGAGTGGGTGCCCTATGATCATGGACGCAGAAGTCATTGTGGAAGCGGTGTAGCTCTGCGGACCTGTTGTGCTAGCATTTCCCTTGCCCCCGCGTAGATGGGTGGGCGGTGATCATGTTCTTGTGGTAGAAACCTGATTCCTGAGAAGCAGAGAGATGGACTCGTCAGTGATGAAAGGAAAAAGGAATCGATGACCAATGCGCCAACGACATCCCATCTTCCATGATCGGTAAGAGGGATCCACGCTGACAATGTCACAGAACGGGGTTTCCAACGTTCTACATCCCCAAAATATGGGGAGTTTCATGCTAGGCCTGCTATTTTTTTGGTGGGACCCGGTTCCATATACTTGGATCCAGCGACACGTCAATCCATTGATTCCTTGAGTTCCACTAATCTCCATATTGAGGAGAAGAAATTCATGTTGGGTTCACCATTTCTGTTTCTGACTCTTTCCTAGGGGAGCCCGCGTCCATCTACTTCAGTGCGACAGGTGTGGCTTTGTTACCCCTCAATCCCGCTTTCCAAAGGCAGGCATCATCCATTCCTTGTTCAAGGACGTTTTCTCCTTGATCGAAATGGGGTGATGGGATGTTGGTTCATCCTTCTGTGGATTCCTCCTCGGAACTCGTCACCAATTCCACGTCTCCCTCATAGATTTAATATATTTTTCGTGAAACTCTTCCCGACGCCATATCATCATGGACACCCATTAATTATGCTGCTTCTATCAGGACATTCCAAGTTGTCCGATCAGGGCGGCAAAATTTGGTTTGGGGAGTACTCATGCTGGGCATGATTGTCATGTCGTGACGCTGGGGATTGGTGTGTCTTTCTTCTGACCCTTATTATAGGGCTTCTCAAGGGCATAGAAGCCCAAGAAATCCCACATCGAATGTGGGGAATTCTATGCCATGTTCATGTATCTGAGGTTTTCCTCAGCTTCCCATGTTTAACACAAGGTATGCCGCGAGTTTAACGTCCAGTGGAGATGGATCCGACTGATTAGAACACCGATTATAGTGGATCAGATGGAGGAACCCCCTTGGAGGGAACACTGATATTGGGTCCAACATGTGGGCGGATTCCCGAATTTTGTGGGAGGGATTGAGGTGACATGATCTCACTGGGATATAGTGACCCGAGTAAGAATATGTATGGATGATGGTTTTGGGATTGAGCATTCAAGAGACCTCCTATGTATCCCCGTGGCACGGAATCAAAGTCCGCATAGTTCATCAGGTGAAAACATACCATCGAATACAGTTGAAAATTGATTACCACAGAAGGAGGATGAAACAACTTACTGTTGGAAGAGGTATAATCGACATGAAGGAGGTTGGAACAACCAGGTAGTGGGTTTAAACCTCATAGAGGCTTCCTATGTACCATGCCTTGACATGGATCAATGTTCTCATAGTTCGAGTGGTAGAAAGGGGCTTGGTACACCGACGTGGGGTAGTCGGGACCAATGGACAGTGGGCTTGAACCTTCAGGAGGCTTCATACATACCTTTCCTTGGAAAGGATCAAAGACCTCATAGTTCAGGTATGGTGTGGGGCTTACACTCTGAGGCGGCCCAAGGTGTTGGTAAACCGATGTGAAGGAGGTCGGAACGACCAGGTGGTGGGATTGAACCTCGTGGAGGCTTCCTATGTACCATGCCTTAACATGGATCAACATCCTCATAGTTCGGGATGGGTTGTGTCGGAGAACCAGCGTGAAGATGGACCGGGGGCCTGATGGATGATGGGATTGAACCTCATGGAGACTTCCTACATACCATGACTTGACATGGATCAATGTCCTCGTAGTTTGGGATGGGTTGTGGGGTGTCAATGAACCGACATGAATATAGACCTGCGGTCTGATGGATGATGGGCTTTAGCCTCGTGGCGGCTTCCTACGTACCATGCCTTGATATGGATTAAATTCATCATTGTTCGGGTTGGAGAGGGGCTTGAACCTTAGGGAGGATTCTTACATACCATGCCTTAACATGGATCAAAGTCCCCATAGTTCAGGATGGGTTGTGTCAGCGAACCAATGTGATGATGGGTCGTGGGTCGGATGGGTGATGGGCTTGAGCCTCATGGAGGCTTCCTACATACAATTCCTTGACATGGATCCAATTCCTCATAGTTCGAGTTGGAGAGGGGATTGGACCTCAAGGAGGATTCCTACATACCATGCCTTAACATGGATCAAATTCCTCATAGTTCATAATGGATAGGGGCTTGAACCTTCTGGAGGCTTTCTATATACCATGCCTTGACATGGATGAATGTCCCTGTAGTTTGGGTTGGAGATGAAATACATTTTAACATCATGCGGGATGGGGTGATGTCATGGCTGATGCTTACTCAAAGCCCACTTGATTCATGCTCAGTGTGAGAAAAAAGAGGTAGAAAAGGCCTGATGACCACTTCACGAAAGGTGCATCTGTGGGAAGTGAAGAGGGTCTTACGTGTTGAGCGGCACAAGATGTGTCGGGGATTACTCTAGGATGGAGACCCAAGGGAGAAAAAGTGCAGATGGAGAGGGATTTGGGACTGAAGAAAGCAGGAGCCTCATTCCCTATCACGCCCTCCTATGGCCTTGGTATGGAGGAAGTGAGCAGGATCTGGGGTGCTGCCACCTACAAGAAAGGATAGGGACTTACCCCAAGGACTATGCCTGTCCCCACAGACAAACGCCACTCCAATAAAGAAGATATCATCAACTGTCAGGGGTGATCCCATCCCCTTGGAGATGAGTGGGTGTGGAGAATGTACAATGTGGGGGCCCTTCATTCATGGCACAGGGTGAGGTCATTGTTTAATTTCATGTGATGAGGACCATGGTGCTTAATAGTTTAACGTCCTGCAGCTCGGACGAGGTGATTTTGCTTCGCACCCCTTGGGATTATATAACAGCTACCCTTCACTCCTTATGAAAGGGAATGCATCAGCAACACCGTAGTGAGGGGGTGTCGCGGAGTGAACCATCGAGGGTTCCACATTAGTGTGGCTATGTGAATAAGCAATATCCATTAGCATGCCTATGCGAATAAGTATTAGGAGAAGCAATGAAATGGGCGATATCATCCAAGGGACTTTGAAGTCACATCATGTGAACCTGGAGGGTCACGTGGGAAAAGGATTTTCCAAGTAGAGGGGTCCATAGGTAGGGGCCTTGTGGGGCTCTGTGGCTCCGCTTGGTGGAGGGAACTTGTGAAGGGGTGGGCTTGGAAATATGGGGTTCCTTATCCTTAGCAGGGGGAGGAGGTTCAAATGGAAGGTGCTTCACGAAGTGGAAGGGAATTCACGGAGCATAGCCTCACAGAGCCAAGGAGCCTCGTGAAGCAAGGTGTCGAGAAGCAATGTGCTTCGCGAAGTACAATGACCCTAAGTTAGCATGTGGATCATGTGTACATGAAGGGTGTTTCGTGAAGCTTAAATGCTCCACGATGACCCAGTTCCCCTTTGGGATACCCTTCCTTCATGAATACCCTTAGGCTTCATGAAGGGAATCCCTCTCAGAATAGGGGATCAAAACGGGACAAAGGGGAGACACTTCTCGGAGCAGAAGTACCTCGCACAGCTCATGGTTCGCAAAGCAGAAGGATGCTTCATGATTCGGGAGCTGGAAAGCTGAAAGGTTAGATTATACATCCTCTGGCCTCAAGGGGAGCCTGGTATTTATAGGGAAGAGGTTCCATGGAGTGAAGCTCATGTGAAGCGAAGATGGATTTGGTTGCTTTGTGGCGGGTTAGCGAACTTCAGATGCGGTCGCGGAGCATCTCACATCCTTGCTTCACGGCAGGTGCGTGAACATCATGTGCGGTCGCAGAGCGTCCAGCCTCCTTGCTTCTCAGCAGGTGCACGAACGTCATGTGCGTCCGCAGATTGTTCCGCTTCCTTGCTTCGTGGCGACTGCAGTACTAGCGGATCTTCGTGAAGGGGCTTCGTGAGGCAGTACTTTGGGTCCTTTTTTGGGACTCTTCTTTGTCCCGAATTTTGGCTTCTAAAAACCCAAACTCACCATGCATGTGATTATAATCCCTAGTAGAACCCCCTCCCTATTTTACCTCTTAGAATTAATTTTTTTAGTGATTTTTGTGTGGGATCCTCAAGAAAGCATCAAGAAAGTCCCTTATCTTCATGTTTCTTCCTTATTCTTGGTTTTAACTTCCTTCTTCTTTGGGTTCTTCATTCACAGTCAGATGGGTTCTCCTAATAAGGATTAAATATTGGATTTTATGGAGAAATATTTATGATTATGGTATTTTATTAACTTTATAGGGCCCACTTGTTGTGGTTTTTGGTTTCCACCCATTTCTCAGAAGATTCGTAGTGAAGGGTTGGTGATTCCTTACTTTATCACTATTGGACGATTTATGTATCCTTGATGTGATTTATAAATATGTTCCATGAATTGTGTGAGTGGTCAGAAATGTGTTTTTAATGTTTTTTTGTGTGTGTTTGGGTTCAAAATAGGTTTTCCCCAAGAAAAGTTCTGGTTTGATGTGTGTTCAGTTGTTGGGTTGGTGTGTGAGTTTGTGTGTGTGTGTGTGTGGTGGTTTGTTCAACATGATAAAATGTTTTCCAACATAAAATGGTGGGTTTCCATGGGTTTTTTGAATGTTGAGAATTTGTGTTTTCATTATATGGTTTTTTAGACATAGGAAAAAAAATTTAGAACAAAGGAAAACCATGTTTACTAGCTTGGGTAGACTAGGTCTAGTACACAAGGAGGATCAGTGGTACTGAGGCTAGGTTTCCCGTAGAAGGATTAACGCTACAACACTACCTAAAAAATTTATGATGATCGAATTCCACTAGAAAATTGTATTTACTCATCTGTAGTATCATGTGCATAAGTTTGTTATCAGTTATGGTTCTTATATATTGTCACTAAGGTTTGAGGATCTAAGGTCCCTAATTAACCTAGTTCCTTAGGGATTACCCATGGTGCTCATGTGATACTATGATTATCATTTGGCTAGGTGACATGTTTATTTTCCCTTTATTAATTTCAAACAACATTTCATTTTGAAATGTCTCCTTTTATTTTCTTTTCGTTCCTTGAAAACATGAATTCTGGTTTTTTTACAATGTTATAACATGCAATCTCTTTGGGTGTTATCCTATTGGGCATTTTCTCGCACCCTACACACACCCTCGTGTGTGTGTGTGTGTGTCTACCATATTATGTTTGACCTAGGTAAAGGTGAGATATTATGTGGTTGTGATGGTGGTTCTTGTTACTATTTTTCCTCTTCTTTTTGGTGTTGGTAATGGTGGTAAAAGGGAACTGTCCCTCGTGTTGTATAGATTGTTTGAAAGAGTTGTTGTTTCCCCTTCCTATTTTTGTATTTTTTGTCTTTTTGTTAAAAGTGTAAACCTGTAAAGCTTGTGATATTTTCATTTATTTTTTAATTATAATTCTTCATTATGATGTGATGCTAGATTATCATGTATTTAATCTAGTTTATTATTATTGGATAAATCATTACCAAAATTTATGTTCAATTACAAGACACTAGTTTCAATCCCATTGAGATCAAGAATTCCCATCGGGCCTTACCACGAGCAAGTTCGGTTGTTGGGTTAGATGGAATCCTAACATTATTCATGAAAATGGTGTTAAAGGATGTTTCAACTTTTCATTATATCACCATATTTATGATATTTTGGATAGAAAGAGGTCAGGAATTTTGGGACATGAGTTTTCGATTGTGAGTGGGGTGTATAGCCAAAAATCCTATAGACGAACCTTTGGTCACCATTGGATCTCTATAATTGGATTGATTCCTCCTATAAGTGAGATGTATAGGCTATAAACTATGCAATGACATTCAGTGAGGGAGGAGTGGTCTGACGTGTGATTTTAATTATATTTATATCATTTAGGTTTGTGGAATTGCTTTTAATTTTTTGTTCTTGCTGAAAAAATGTTAAAATGATGTATTGATTTTTTTCCTTTGTTTGTTAAGTATTGTATCAACATGCCTCCCCAGAAATTTATTTCCCAACCATGGGAGTATGATGAAGAGTTTTCTCCCTCATCGGTTGATCATGGAATGGTGGAATAATTGTCTTGGTCTATCCATGAATTGGATTATGGAGTCATATCTGGTCCATCTCATATTATGGAAGCCGAACAATGTCCTGAAATGGAAAAAGATCGGGTGTTTCTAAAGAACATTAATCCTTCCTTCTGTAGAAGAATGTGTCCCCAAGAAGTTGAAAATTGGATAGAGAATATTGAAATTATGTTTGGATTTCCTGATACTATTGAGGTAGTCAAGATGAAATTTTCTTAATTACTATTGTAAGGTCCAACCCGAAGGGGGCGAGGCTTAGTGGTTCGAGATGGGAACCAAGAGAAAATGGGATCAAATGACATAACAGGTTTTATTAAATGAGAAATATTTCCCAAAGACCATGGCCTTCTCCATGATTAAATAGTTTTCAGATCTCCACTAGGGTGATAACCTCATGTTAGAGTTGGTCAACGTTTTTCATAGAGTTATTATGTTTCACAAAAAAAGTTGTTTCTTAAGATGTACTAAAAGCTCTTATTTTTGAAATGAGGTTGTCTCCAAATTTTTAATCCCATGAATTCCTATTTTTCAAATATAAATGATGATGTGGTTAACCATGCCTCGATGGTAAAGATATATCATGCCAGCAAGTCAATGTTTTTTGGTGTGTTTTCAGCAATGTGTCAGAGCCGTAGTGGTTCATCTGAAATGAAAAGAATGTGAGATAACTAGGGAAAGAGGGAAGGAAGTATCTCAGGATATCCTTCACTAAATCCTTTTTGTGAGTATTCTGATGTAGTATGTGTTTCGTTCCATCATTATGGAATGTCTGGGTATGTATGGTCTATTAGACCCACCCACATAAACCCTTCCATAAGTTTGGGAACATGGGGAACTTTGTAAGGGTTTTTTAGAGCTACACACCCATATCAGGGTGTTGTTGGTTCCACAATATCCAAGGGAACAATAGAAAATTCAGAGCCATCCAAGATAGTGGGATCTCAGTTTGGATGTCATGGAGGCAGAGATGGATATACTTTTCGGAAGTGTCAACTTAACGAATAGATGTATGTTAGTAGTCAATCTCAAAATCATGTAAATACAAATAATCATAAACATATTGTATAATAGCTAGTGGAATTGAATGTAGGACCTGCAACAGTTCCAGGTATGATTTATATCACATCGTCCATTTCTGTAATTATATTTTTCCTGGGTGCTTATAAATATATTATTTCTTCACATCTTTTGTATTTGTTGGAATTTTTGATAGATCTCACGTCGTATGAAATGGAATTAATGATGTATCTTAGTAGGAAAATAGATTGGGTTTTAGGTATCCATTTTTCACACGCACCATTCATAGGTTGAGCTATTATGGTATTTCCTATTTTTTGAAATGGACCTCTTTGAAGTGATCCTCATTATGGATAGGATGGTGAATTTTTAGGCACACATTTATTATTATTAGTGAATACTGATTTATGCAGCACTACGTGGGAGTGCATATGTATTTCAAGGTGAATGGGACCCCCAATAAGGAAGGGTATAACTCTAATTCCAAAATTGTATACTATGTTCATTGAGATCATTTCTCTAATGTTGGAGGATTATGGAAGTGGTCTGGAGGTTGGATTGCTATCTGTGGTGGATGGGTTCCCAAAGTTATTTCTATATGATTTTTCATGGCTCCCTCGAGAGTAGGATGCATATTTTACTATATATTTTTCACTGAGAGAAAATATGATATTTCTTACCTCATACCATATAGACCCCACTGAGTTGAGTAAATTAATGATACATCAAAATTATTTGGAGTCCAAATGATTCATTCACCTAAGTGTCTCACCTTAGGATACCTCTATTTTGGTGGTGAATAAGGCCAATGGATCCATCAAATTTTTCATTTATTACTAAAATATTAATAAGGTAATGATTAGGAATAAATATCCATTTTCCTATATTGATTATCTCTATGACCAACTCAAGGGAGAAAGGTGGTTCTTATTGATTAATTTTCGTTCTGGGTATCACCAGATAAGATTAAAGTGGTGTATGTTACTAATATAGTTTTTCATATTATGTACATCTATTTTATGTATCTGTACATGCCTTTTGGATTAACGAATACTCGAGTTATCTACATGGCTCTCATGAATAGTGAGTTCCATCAGTACGTTGACTCTTTTTTTCATGTTTTTGGATGACATCCTGGTTTATTATGGGACTCGGGAAGATCAAGAGAATCTCCTACAGATTGTTTTAGGAACACTTTGATAACACTTTATCTATGATAATATTTTCAAGTGTACCTTCTATATCTAGGTAGTAAAGTTTTGGGGTCATGTGATATTGGAAAAGGGGGTTTTAATAGACCCCAAGGAGATCAAAGTAGTTATTTCATGGGAGCAGCTGAAGAACATTATCTAAATAGTGATATTTCTCTTACCGGAAGGGTATTATAGATGGTTTATCAGGGATGTATCTCGGAATGCTTCTCTTACGATTGTCCTTGTCCAAAAAGGGGTGAGGTTTGAGTGAAGCCAGGAATTTTAGGTATCCTTTGAGGAACTCAAGAATCCATTGACCACAACCTATTATTTTATCATTCAGTAAATTTTAAAGTTATATATTTTCTTTTGTGATGATTTGGGTATGGATATTGGGTTTATCTTGATACAGGATGAACATGTGGTGGTTTATGGTTTTCCCCAAATCTAACCACATAAATGGAATTACCCAACCCATGACATAGAATTAATGGTAGTGATACATGACTTGATAACATAGAATAACTATCACTTTAGGGATGAGTTTATAGTCTACTCAGACCATACGAGCCTGGACTATATTTTATACTAGAAGGATGTGAGTTTGAGGTTTCATAGTTCGGTTGAATACCTTTAGGGGTTTTTTATATGATGCATAGAAAAGGAAAAGGTAATGTGGTAGTGGAATAATTGATATGAAAAGTGTCATTTCAAGTTCTAAATGAGTCTAGTGTTGAGTTTATTTTGATGGAAATTTTTTCCTAGACGAATTGGGAGACCAAGGAGCACAATAGAGGCATGTTCTTGGCTAGTGTTTAGTTAAAACCCTCCCTTTAGAGTTGATTCATCTAGATAATCCAGTTTATGAGTATTTCTAGCAGTATATTCCAAATTTGAATGGTTGGGAGGAGTCTAGTGATTGGTCTTTTCCTTAAAAGATATATATTTTCATCAAAGTTCTTATTGTGGTGTTTGTGTTTCTATGGAAGGCTGTGATGGTGGATAGCCATCTGTATCATTGGTACATCCATCTTGAGACCACCAAGATGTTTAATAACATGTGTCTCCAGTTATAGTGTCTATGTATAATATGGTTTGTAGCTGATTTAGTATATTATTGTTATACAAGTCATTAGTTTAATTCAGTGCACCAAAGTCCCTCTAGTTCGCTTCATCCATTACCCATTTCGACCTAGAAGTTGGAAGAGGTCTCCATACATTCCATCATTATCTTACCTTGCACACCCCGAGGTGGAATTACATATTGGTAGTGATTTACCATCTATCCAAAATAACACATTTCCTTCTAGTTAATGACTCATGTAAAATAGATTAATTGGAATAGTTATATATTCACGAAATAGTGAGGCTTCATGGTGTGTTGTTGATGATCATTTCAGATAGGGACCCCCATTTTATATCTCAATTTTGGGAAATCCATTAGAAGGAAATGGGTATCAAGTCAGGTTGAGAGTCACATACCATCCTCAAATGGATCTCCAAACTGAGTTAGAAAATCATATCATGGAAGACCTGATCTGGGAATGTGTGTGGGATAACGAAAGATATGAGAAATCCATTTATGATTGGTCTATTTTTCCTTTAATAATAGTTATCAGTCCTCTATAAAAATGGAACCCTTTCAAGATATTTATGGTCAACTATTTAGTTTACCTTTATGCTGGTTAGGGGTGGATGAGATGAGGTTATTGGGATCAAGCCCTGTATATGAGACATCTGAAAAGGATCAGTTTATTCGGAAGTGGTTGTCAACAATGCAGATCCACCCCAAATATTATGCTAATTAATGGAAACGAGCTTAGGAATTCTTTGTTGCTAACCATTTTTTTCTTTAAGGTGGACTCTTTCCTAGGTCATTATCATCTTGGTATATACGGGAACTAACACTAAGTTTTTTTGGAACTTTTAAGATTGCAAAGAGTGGTGGTAAGTTGGCATACCAATTAGATTTTCTTTCTCTTTGGATTCCAATTCAAGATGTTTTCCATGTGTCATTGTTTAGAAATTATAATCTATATATGTCTCATGTTTCAAATTGGAAAGATTTGGAGTTGGAACCTGATTTTCCTATGTTTGAAAAACCAGTCCAGATTATGAATTCCCAAGTGGAGGTTCTTCAGGGAAAATCAATACTGTTGGTTTGGAACCTTTGGAAAAATGTTAATTATTAGAATGATACACTAGAAAGGATGTCTTGGGTAAATACAAATTACTTATTATTTTCTCTGATCAGTCTCTGGAATGTCCATATGAGGGTGGAAAGTTTTAATATTGGGGAGAAATATCCCATTTGTGAATTCATTTTGAGATGTTTTTTTTCTTATTTTGGTATTAACTTTATTGTATATCTTTTCTAATGAGGTTTTAAAAAAAATAGAGTTTTTTTGACTCGTCATCTACAGGATCATGGATGGAACCTCGCTAGGAGAAATTATGATCTATAACATAAAAGGTTATCTACCCTATAAAATGGTAGTATCTATGGCGCACAACCCACATATGAGTGTGAGATTAACCATACAACAAGACTAGTGGTTCTGTCTAAGGTTCACAGTCCACCACAAAAGTAGGAACCCATCCCCTTAAAAATATGTGGCCTCTTTTTCTTTGGGTGTGAGGTTCCACAAGGCTTTCTCATGGTTTGAAAAACCATGCGGCCAGCCCAGAACAACAAAAATTATAAAATTCCTATACTACCCTTACCCAAAATTAACTTCCAATCCACAAAAACTCACCCCATTAATGATTCTCAACCCTATGAATGCCTTCTCCATCCTCTATTCTCCCTTTGACTTTATGTTCTCACTAGAATTAGTGGGGTGTCTTCAATAACTATGCAAGTAAGTCCCTCCTCTTCTTGGATCTTCCTTCTTTTTGGTTCCCCCCTCCTTCTTCATTGGGTTCTTATCTATGTCATATATTAGTTGACCTAATTTGGGTTCAATAATGGTTTACAGTATTAGATATTGATTCTTATGGAATGTTATTTCTTTTATAGGGCCCCTTGTGGTGCATTTCTATTTCAAAACGTTTTCTGGAAGTTTACATGTGAAAGGTAAGTGATTCCATGATTTAGAATCAATTGATGATTTTAGAATGCTAAATATGATTTCTAAATAAGTTCTATGAATTATGTCGGTGTTTTGAACAACGTTTTAAATGTTTTTTTGTGTGTGTTTGGGCTTAAAAGATGGTTTTCTCATGAAGAAAAAAAATTATAATATTAAAATAAATATCTTTCCAAAAAAATGATAATTTTAATTAAAATCTCCATTTCTCATATTTAGAAAATAATTTTTATATAATGGAGTCCATTTTTGAAATATATACATTTAATAACGGTTTTGATAAATTTTTGGGCTTTTTATGAACTAATTGAATTTTTGGTGAATAATAAAATACGGTAATTTATGTTAGATAAAAAATGAATGAATTATTGTGTCCTAGATGATGTATTGATGAGGTAATCGCCTATTTTTTAAAATTTCCTAAAACTATTTGCTCTACATAGTCTTGGAATTCAACACTATTGATATTCTTGATTGAAAATAATAATCAAATGAATAAAATAATCAAAAACACCTCTCTCATCCCCCTTTAAATACCATCCCTTGTCCTCACACCTTCTAAGCTTTGTAAATTCATAATATTCTTCCCAATTAATCTCAAAAGACACTTCCTCAAATCATGGGATCTTTGGTACTACCATGATTGTAACACCCCGAGATTTTACGAAAAATATTCTTTTTAATTAATGTCTTGTGTTTTACGCTACACCAAATGGATCTTTCTCAACACGCATCCTTGACTTGCCTTACATTACACGCAATCGCGACCTTCCTCGATAGCGTGTGTAATACGCAATACCGAGTTTCACTAAACAACGACATGCTATTAAAATATTATTAAAACTAGCCATTATGAATAGTAATAACCACTTTTTGAAATTTTTTAATTTTTATTTTTAAAAATGGACTTCATTTTTGGATTCAGAATATCAAAATTAGCTTAGGGTGAAATTTTGGTACTTTTCGGATAACTTTCATATTCTGATGAATAGTGAAAATTACAAAATTTTAATTAAAAACAACTTTTTAATAGAAATAATTAATAGTGATAAATTATTAATTTGAGTGGTTTTAAAGTATATTTATAATATATTTTTACAATTTAATACAATTATGGTCATTGGATGTAATTTCACATTTAAACCAGACATAAACAAGTGTCAATCTTCTTATTGTTATTATCTCTCAAAAACACGCTATCTGTTTTGACGACGGGAATTAATTTTTAAATTAATTAATGTAACTGATATGTTTTTAATTTGGTGAAATAGAAATCATTTTTGAATTCATAATATCAAATATATCTTAGGCCTAATTTTTGGTATTTTTCTGGAAACGTTCATTTTTTATGAATAGTGAAACCACTAAGTGGTAGTTAAAAAAAATGAATTTTTCATAAAACGTAATTTTACCGCTTCTGTGAGTGGAATTTCGAAAATCCGAGAGACACGGTTAATATCAAGGACTAAAATACGGTTCAATGAGATGAAAATAATTTTTGGTGAATATTAACTTTTGACTTTTTTTTACCACGGTTAAAAGTAAATAGGGTAATTAAGGGTAACAATGATATTATTATTACCCTAAAACATGTCCAAATTCTATTGGATAAGTTTAATTCGTCCAAAAACAACCTTAGGAATAAAATATGACCATATAAGCCCAGTTGGATTAGATTAGGACATTTATTATTAATTTATTTAAAGAAGGGTTAAAATAGTTAAAATCAATGTTTAATAAGTAAATCATTTTTAATATAGGGTTATACATAAGATACATTCGACTATAAATATTCATTAGAAAGATAAAACGATTTCCTACATAATGATATTTTATTTGTAATTTTTAGACGTTAAATAATTTAATTTATTTATGACACAACGATGATGTAGTAATTACCTTTTTAAGAAAATATTAACATAATTGATGTTATAAATGACCGAATAAATGTAATTTGAGACTTTTTATGACTTACACTAATTTTAGAGGTTAATATGACATGTTGTTGTTGATTTATATAACTTGGTTCGAACTTATCATTCAGTTATGAATTTCATAAAAATCTTGTACCAAATAGTGTCAAAATTGACATAAATTAGTTTTTCAAACAAATATTATATTATTAATTGTTATTTTATTTCTAAAAATATATGGTTCGTCCAAATGACTTATATAAGGTTATATATATTTATAATAAACAACTTGGGGTTCGTTTGGCTTGATATATTATGTTTATTAACCATATTGTGTAAGAAAACAAAAAGACGCGGTAAAAGGTAAATTATTTAACATAGAGTTAAATCTAATTGATAAGGTTAAAATAATAACCTAAACTTGTATAAATTGTATTGGATGAGAGTATTTCGACCCATCCCCACTTTATCTTCAAAATAAGACCCTTTGGAACCATTATATACCGAATTTTACCTTAATATAAAATAATATTTTGAGATTTTCCTAAGGTGCCCCTCTCCCCCCTTATAAAAGGGCACCTCCTCCCTCTCCTCCTCACACCAATTTGAGCATTCAAGCTCGGCCAAACCCTGCCAAAATCTCTTCTCCACTTCCCTAGTATAATCCTAGAGGTCCTGGTCTTCTTCAAAGACCATCCTTAGTGCTTTAAGTGGAGGTTAAGCAAAGGCGCGTCAAAAAGAGGTAATATCCATTACCGATCTTTTTCAATTTCTTTGTTCTTAAACTTATTATTATTTAATTTTTTCACGGTAAAGTAATAAAATAAGTATTTATTATATAATTATATGTTATTATAAATATGAGACAACTCTAATTAACCTTCTATCCATCCTACGGAAAAAGGAAATCACCGCGCGTGCGTACGTACGGAATACCGTCTCCACGCCGTGGTGTAATCTATTTTCCGCCACCACCTTAATTGGATGGGTATAATGGTGTAATGAGTAACGATACATGATTATTATAAAGTGATATTGATACTGAAATAGTATATATACACTTCAACACAAGTTCACGATCATGAGAATGATATCATCGCTCGTGCGTACGTACGGACTGCCGTCTCCACAACGCGATGAGATTCATTCTCCACATTAACCATTCATGAATGATTATAAAGTATATATAATGAATAATAATTAAATATATAACATGTTAAATCTACTGGATTTATGTATATATATATATGTATGTCATCTACTTACTTCTATTGAAGACAATAAGGAAAGGAAAACAGCGTTCATGTGTACGTACGGACTACCGTCTCCATGAACGGTGTGTTTCATTTCATTTATCTATCTATTATATATATATATATATATACTGAATATATATGATATATAAATCATGTTTTATATTCTTGAAGTAAGTAAATCATGATATAAGTAATAATAATTTCAAGAACAACAAGTCCAAACACCTACGATAAACGAAACGATTTTACCCAAAACGCTTCTTTAACATGGAATTTACAAAAGAACGGGTAATATTATGTCATAAGTGAACCATATATGATATCATAACAATGAATATGATTCTGTAATAAGTCAATGACATTATTTAAATCATTATACATGATGTTCGGATACGTACAAAGCATATCGGACATAAGGTAAGGGATAATTTTGCAAATCTCATTTTTATCCGAGATTGCATATTCGTAAGTATTTATTGGGGTTATTTATATCATCATGTCCATTTTTTATAAAGTTGTTTTAATGTATTTTTAAAGTCCTTTTTACCCATTTTTGACTTTAACTACGTGGTATGCAAGGAATCTTTCTTTTGTTTACGTTACGAGGTACTTTTTTGTCTTTTCCGACAAAAGTACGAGAAGAATGTTTTTTTAACTTATACGGAATGAATGGATTTTTAAAACATTATTTCCAAGAAGATTCCTTTAAAAGTTTTCAAGTTTATTTTTAATCAACATCTTTTAGTTTAAAATTGTATGACATGTTATGAAAGGAAAAAAAAAATTAAAGTAAAAGGGATATTTCCTCAAGAATGGAGTTCAAGTGTTTTATCAAAATTATTTTCCATCTAAGATAATATAGGGTTCTGTTTCTATCCCTATTATTACATTGATTTGATTATGTTGTGATGGAATTATTTTTATGAATTCCTTTATCTTATATGAATTGTTTTATGATGTTATGATGTTTATGATTCCCATTTTTATTACATGGGTTATGATATGATGTATGGTTTATGATTTTGTGGTACACATAAGAATGGTATCATTATGAGATGGGTGGAACCTATATCTCCCTCCAATGCATTGGGTATAGATTTTATATCTCATGAAATAGACATGGCTGGAATGGTAGGTTATACTGGCTCAGTGAAACAGGACTGAAACGAGGAGTGAACTCGGTTCAGAAATGGACTTTGTCCAGTAAGATAGTCTTGGCAATGAGCCTTGATTAATAAGAAATGATTCTCTATGATTATGTGTGTATGACACAAAGTTTCATGTTTTAAGTTATGATTATTGTGATTTCATTTCACTACTATGATTTATCCCATGTTATGAAATTATGCTCTCTTTTGCAGGTTAGGATTTCCAAAATGTTATGTTCTTATGAATATGATGTGATTGATATTTCTTTTGTTTACCCTTACTGAGCATTTGAGCTCACCCTTTTATGTTTTCTTTTCCCCAGGATATAAAGAAAGGTTTTAGGTAAAAAAAGGAATATCTTTATGGGATATGTTGAAGATCTTTCACCACGATTAGAAGATTATATTCCGAGTTTCCAAAGACACTAAACTATTACGATCCATGTGTGTGAGTTTTTGTTATGAACTAAGTATTCCGCAAAACTAATGTAATGTCCATGTACGTCAAGCTTTGGGTCTCTAAATTTGGTATCAGAGGAAAGGTTTAGTCAACCTTTGGAAACTAGGATGCGTGAACGTTAGTGAGATCCCTAGATATATTTCTAAGGTATGTCTAGGGATGTCCCTAAGGATAAGTATACCTATAGGATATAGTCCTAGAACTATGGTAATTATATTAGATTAAACCAAAGATGTTAGATATTGAAGTTACTCCCCCTTTATTATGATTTTTTCCTCTCACACTATTCTTTTTGGGTTTTAGAATGGCTGGAAACAAGATGATTCACGATAATGGAGGATATGATGGACAATGGAATGATATTCTTCATGAGCAACCAAATGAAATGGGATTTGGAAGTCCAAACATCATTATTATGCCGAATCAGCAATCTCATAATATGATCAATAAAGTAAAATTTGGTAAGTTTCCTGACTCGGCTAATAAGAGAAAGATGGAGTTTCATGATGATCGTAGAGGAAAGAAAGTTCAATTTCCCCTATGTAAATCATGTGGGAAGAGGCATCAAGGAGAATGTTTCAAAGGAACTGGAAGATGTTTTGGGTGTGGAAAAGAAGGACACAAAGCCTGTAAGTGAAAAGGAAAAGGTTCAGTTAACACAAGGGATGAGGATAATGGTATTGCTACGAAATCAACAATGGTTAAATGTTTTAAATGTGGAATGTACGGGCATTATGCAAACCAATTCCCTAAGGGAAAGTCTCCTGAAGAGAATCAGTATGGTCGTATGGGTAGTATTTATGTTGATGATGATGAAGAGACTACAAATGACATGTGAGATGAAAGAATTGTTGAAGCTTGATCAATGGTTTAAGAATGTAGTGGAATGGTTACATGTTTATCATGTGTAATGTTTTATAAGTAATCTCATGGTACTATGGAATAAAGAGACATCTAAGGATTGTTGCACTGTTGTATTTCCTTGAGTTTTGAAAGTGTATGAATAATGGTACTAGTATCCAGGAAAGGTTATTCAGATATTTTTGGAATGTAGATGATATGCACATAATGAAGGGATAAGGAGAAAATTAAATGTTTGATAGTATTCATGAGCTCATGACTGATATAAGGAAATAGTTATATCATGGTTTGAGTATATATAATTTTGGGTTTTTGGTATGTGGAATGAGTTAACTTTTGATAGCACTCATGTTTTTATAAAGATTCAATGGGTATTCATTCTTTAAGAGAATACATGATTAAGGTATTCACATGTTTGTAATTTGACCAACAAGATATATCTTATGATATATGGGGGAAAATGATGGCATTCACGTGATTTTTATGTTACATTTAAAGTAATCATTTTTATACTATGAGCTTGGACTGAAGTATTTTGGATAAGCCTAAAGATTGGGATGGATTATGTTGGACATAAGTTAGTATTGTTTAAGGATAGAACTTTTTTCTATATTATTGATGGGATGTTATAGTAATATAGCTTTAGAAAAACTACAACCTGCAGTATGGGTGATAGCCCATCGCGTCGGACAAGGCTGTGGGAATCGAACCCACAACCGAAGTGCGACTGGCCTTTATCGCCTACCACTAGCCTACAGGAAGTCCCTGTTTAGTAGAAACTAGTTTTATTATATTAAGCAGTATGATATAAGAAGTATAAGTCCATTTTAGAAACCATATATGATTAACCTCACTATAGATGGACTTATGTATTTTTTGATAACTTTTCTAACCTTTTTTTTAAGACAGATGGAATGACCCATCATTTTATCACATGATCTGCTAACACATCACGAATGAAAAATTCAAGTTCATTTCTTTAAGAGATGAAGTGGAAATTGTCCAAATAATGACAAACGGTGAGACTATACAAAAATCACGAAAGTATTTCTTCTAATTCCAATTTCATCAACTTTAGGGAAATGATCTTGAAAACCAAAAATGTTGTCCTAGTGATCTTATATCTGATGAATTAGATGGTACCCTAGATCATCACAAATTTATGGCTTTGTGATTGCTGGATTTTCCATAGCCATGTTCTCTACCACTCTCCATCAGAACATGATGGTTAGATTTCTCTTCCATATCCATATTTTCACCTATGTGGAAACCCAGTGATTAGTTTATTTGGGTAACCATTACATTTCATACTCTTGTTTTTAAAGATTGGTTTTGGTATTCCTTTTTACGATGTGGGTTTTTATTAAAGAAAATTTCGAATACTAAACCATTTATAACCCCGACGAATTTCGAGGGCGAAATTCATTTTTAAGGGGGGTAGAGTGTAACACCCCGAGATTTTATGAAAAATATTCTTTTTAATTAATGTCTTGTGTTTTACGCTACGCCAAAAGGAGCTTTCTCAACATCCATCCTTGACTTACCTTGAATTACACGCAATCACGACCTTTCTCGATAGCGTGTGTAGTACGCAATACAGAGTTTCACTAAACAACGACATGCTATTAAAATATTATTAAAACTAGCCGTTATGAATAGTAATAACCACTTTTTGAAATTTTGTAAATTTTATTTTTCAAAATGGACTTCATTTTTGGATTCGGAATATCGAAATTAGCTTACTGTGAAATTTTGGTACTTTTCGGATAACTTTCATATTCTGATGAATAGTGAAAACTACAAAAATTTAATTAAAAACAACTTTTTTAATAGAAATAATTAATAGTGATAAATTATTAATTTGAGTGGTTTTAAAGTATATTTAGAGTATATTTTTACAATTTAATACAATGATGGTCATTAGATGTAATTTCACATTTAAACCAGACATAAACAAGTGTCAATCTTTTGATAGTTATTATCTCTCAAAAACACGCTATTTGTTTTCACGATGGAAATTAATTTTTAAATTAATTAATGTAACTTGTATGTTTTGAATTGGGTAAAATAGACCTCATTTTTGAATTCATAATATCAAATATATCTTAGGCCTAATTTTTTGTATTTTTCTGGAAACGTTCATTTTTTTATGAATAGTGAAACCACTAAGTGGTAGTTAAAAAAACTGATTTTTTCATAAAACATAATTTTACCTCTTCTGTGAGTGGAATTTCGAAAATCCGAGAGACACGGTTAATATCAAGTACTAAAATGTGGTTCAATGAGATGAAAATAATTTTTGGTGAATAGTAACTTTTGACTTTTTTTACCACCGTTAAAAGTAAATAGGGTAATTAAGGGTAAAAATGATATTATTATTACCCTAACACATATCCTAATTCTATTGGATAAGTGTAATTCGACAAAAAAACAACCTTAGGAATACAATATGACCATTTAAGCCCTGTTGGATTAGATTAGGACATTTATTATTAATTTATTTAAAGAAGGGTTAAAATAGTTAAAATCAATGTTTAATAAGTAAATCATTTTTAATATAGGGTTATACATAAGATAAATTCGACTATAAATATTAATTAGAAAGCTAAAAAGATTTCCTACATAATTATATTTTATTTGTAATTTTTAAACATTAAATAATTTAATTTATTTATGACACAACGATGATGCAGTAATTACCTATTTAAGAAAATATTAACATAATTGATGTTATAAATGCCCAAATAAATGTAATTTGAGACTTTTTATGACTTAAAATAATTTTCTAGGTCAATATGACATGTTATTGTTGATTTAAGTAACTTGGTTCAAACTTATCATTCTGTTATAAATTTCATAAAAATCATGTACCAAATAGTGTCAAAATTGACATAAATTAGTTTTTAAAACAAATATTATATTATTAATTGTTATTTTATTTCTAAAAATATAAGGTTCGGAAAAATGACTTAGATAAGGTTATATATATTAATAATAAACAACTTGGGGTTCGTTTGGCTTGATATAGTATGTTTATTAACCATATAGTGTAAAAAAACAAAAAGACACGGTAAAAGTTAAATTATTAAACTTATAGTTAAATCTAATTGATAAGGTTAAAATAATAACATAAACTTGTCTAAATCCTATTGGATGAGAGGATTTCGACCCATACCCACTTTATCTTCTAAATAAGACCCTTTGGAACCATTATAAACCGAATTTGTCCTTAATATAAAATAATATTTTGAGATTTTCCTAAGGTGCCCCTCTCCCCCCTTATAAAAGGGAACCTCCTCCCTCTCCTCCTCACACCAATTTGAGCATTCATGCTCGGAAAACCCCTGCCAAAATATCTTCTCCACTTCCCTAGTATCATCCAAGAGGTCCTGGTATTCTTCAAAGACCATCCTTAGTTCTTTAATTGGAGGTTAAGAAAAGGTGCGTCAAAAAGAGGTAATATCCATTACCGATCTTTTTCAATTACTTTCTTCTTAAACTTATTCTTCTTTAGTTGTTTCATGATAATGTAATAACATCAGTATTTATTATATACTGATATGTTATTATAAATATGAAAAAACTCTAATTAACCTTCTATCCATCCTACAGAAAAAAGGAAATCACCGCACGTGCGTACGTACGGAATACCGTCTCCACGCCGTGGTGCAATCTATTTTCCGCCACCACCATAATTGGATGGGTATAATGGTGTAATGAGTAACTATACATGATTATTATAAAGTGATATTGATACTGAAATAGTATACATACACTTAAACACAAGTTCACGATCATGAGAACGATATCATCGCTCGTGCGTACGTACGGAATACCGTCTCCACGACGCGATGAGATTCATTCTCCACATTAACCATTCATGAATGATTATAAATTATATATAATGAATAATAATGAAATATATGACATTTAAATATACTGTATTTATGTATATATATATATATATGTATGTCATCTACTTAATTCCATTCAAGACAATAAGGAAAGGAAAACAGCGTTCATGCGTACGTACGGACTACCGTCTCCATGAACGATGTGTTTCATTTCATTTATCTATCTATTATATATATATATATGCTGAATATATATGATATATAAATCATGTTTTATATTCTGGAAGTAAGTAAATCATGATATAAGTAATAATAATGTCAAGAACAACAAGTCCAAACACCTACGATAAATGAAAGGATTTTACCCAAAACGCTTCTTTAACATGGAATTTACAAAAGAACGGGTAATATAAAGTCATAAGTGAACCATATATGATATAATAACAATGAATACGATTCTGTAATAAGTTAATGAAATTATTTAAATCATTATATAGGAAGTTCGGATACGTACAAAGCATATCGGACATAAGGTAAGGGATAATTTGGCAAATCTCATTTTTATCAGAGATTGCTTATTCATAAGTATTTACTGGGGTTATTTATATCATCATGTACATGTTTTATAAAGGTGTTTTCATGTATGTTTAAAGACCTTTTTACCCATTTTTGAATTTTACTACATGGTATGTAAGGAATCTTTCTTTTGTATACGTTACGAGGTACTTTTTTGACTTTTCTGACAAAAGTACGGGAAGAATGTTTTTTTAACTTATACGGCATGAATGGATTTTTAAAACATTATTTCCAAGAAGATTCCTTTAAAAAATTTCAAGTTTATTTTTAATCAACTTCTTTTAGTTTAAAATTGTATGACATGTTAAGAAAGGAAAAATGTTTTTGAAGTAAAAAGGATATTTCCTCAAGAATGGAGTTCAAGTGTTTTATCAAAATTATTTTCCATCTAAGATAATATAGGGTTATGTTTCTATCCCTATTATTACATTGATTTGATTATGTTGTGATGGAATTATTTTTATTAATTCCTTTATCTTATATGAATTTTTTTATGATGTCATGATGTTTAAGATTCCCATTTTTATTACATGGGTTATGCTATGATGTATGGTTTATGATTTTGTGGCACACATAAGAATGGTATCATTATGAGATGGGTGGGACCTATATCTCCCTCCAATGCATTGGGTAAAGATTTTATATCTCATGAGATAGACATGGCTGGAATGGTAGGTTATACCAGTTTAGTGAAATAGGACTGAAACGAGGAGTGAACTCGGTTCAGAAATGGACTTTGCCCACTAAGATAGTCTTGGAAATGAGCCTTGACTAATAAGAAATGATTCTCTATGATTATGTGTGTATGCGACAAAGTTTCATGTTTTAAGATATGATTATTGTGATTTCATTTCACTACTATGATTTATCCCATGTTTTGAAATTATGCTCTCTTTTGCAGGTTAAGATTTCCAAAATGCTATGTTCTTATGAATATGATGTGATTGATATTTCTTTTGTTTACCTTTATGAGCATTTGAGCTCAGCCTTTTGTGTTTTCTTTTCCCCAGGATATAAAGAAAGGTTTTAGGTAAAAAAAGGAAGATCTTTATGGGAGATGTTGAAGATCTTTCACCACGATTAGAAGATTATATTTCAAGTTTCCAAAGACACTAAACTATTATGATCCTTGTGTGTGTTTTTTTGTTGTGTACTAAGTATTCCGCAAAAGTAATGTAATGTCCATGTACGTCAGGCTTTGGGTCTCTACAATGATACCAATTCCATGTGCCTAAAGAAGTTTCACAAGGATATGATATTTAAAATGTATAATCCTCCTTTTTTTCCCTTTTAATTTTTTTTCTTTTCTTATCCTCACCTCACCTCCCCTTTCCAAAGTGAAATTATAGCTCTAATATCACACATATATTTTAATTTTAATTTTTTAATGTAATATTCATCAGAAATTCTGTTATCTTCCCTTTTTATCTTAAAAAAATGAAAACATCATCTCTGATGTGTTGATTCACCACCTTCAGGGATGATGACTTTTTGTTTTTCTTCACAGACTTCTAGGATTCTCATAAAAAAATCTTATTTTTGAAAAAATTATAATAAATTTATTTTAACTTGATTGATGTTATAGGAGAAATATATATGTATCATATCATATAATTAAATATAACTAGTTTTTGATGATCAAAAAATTGTCAAAATACACTTAATGTTTATCTATAGCATTTTAACAAATTAATCATCCTCATTTTAAAAAAATTATCTACGGGACCATTTAAATTTATGAAACTATATTATTACTGTTTACTTCAACCTTTAGTTTTTTTTGTTCATTTGAAAATAACCTCTATAATTATAAACCAGCAAACCGACCATGAAACCCTAAAACAAGCACTCTGGGAACAATGAAATTAACAATTATAACTCTTATAAATGAACATAAATGGAAATAAAAAATTATAATAAATAAAATATATGTTGAAGAGGATATGAATTAAATTATTAATTAATCTATTTTTATTATCTAGGACATTAATTTCATGTGGAGAATACTTTTGTACATAAGGTAAGATATCTCTTTGAAATTCAAAATTACATTTGGGTTTCACTTTCTCATTATTTACACCAATTTATTTTTTCATTAATTATATTTAATTATTCAATATTCTATTTATATGCTCCAAAATTATATATCCATATGAATTCATCCTTCTATGATGGGGAAATACATATTTTAAATGGTTTTCTTCTCAATTCTTCTTGATAAGCAAGCCTGGTTAAAGGAAACTTCTTAATTTATGACCTATTTTCAAGAATAATCCATCATCTATTTCAATACACCATTATTTTTATAAAATAACTTTTTTACCATGAAAAAATATCTTAGTTAATTCCTAGTTATATAAAAACAATTATTCTTTTGTTCTTTTTAATTTCTCTTTAATATCTTTTATAAACCACACTAGAGTGTCTCGTTTATAATGTTTCATAAACACTCATTTTATAGGTTCTCACATATGTTTTAAATAATTTATCACGATATATTCATATTTTCTCTTTTCAATATCCATGTTTTATTTAAATCCATTATTTTTTCCACACTATTACGATATACCCTTTTTTTATTCCTTATGACATAATTATGATACACATTTCATTCTATGGGTAACCCCTAAGTTTATTCATTTTAATTTGAATCTTCATGTAGGACAGATATGAAACTAAATATTATGATAAGTGTGGCCAGATAGTGCTCTAATTCATTGGGTAATGTTCAGTCTCATGAGATTTCATGTATGATATTAGGGATTAAACCTAACCATTATGGTTCTTTGTCCACAATGCGATATAGTCTTTGAAGTTATCCTTGAATCATGTTTATAACATGTAGTATGTTGCTGTAAAATTATTATGTTTCCATAATCACATTATTATAGATTTTATATGTTATGCTTTCATGGGTTTCTTCATGTCCAATTCATTTTTATGTCATCATGTTATTCCTTCTAACTCATGTCCTACACTTTATACCCATTCTTTCCCCTTAGTGAGATTTTTATCTAATCCATTTTCTCTATGTATTCCCCAGGTCCTACTATGTCGATGTATAATAAAAAAATATGTTAAGAGATCATTGTGAAGATTAAATAAAAGATGATTTTATTTTTTGAATCATGATTTCTAATTACAAAAAAAAATATTCTAAACATACTATACTTTTCTATCCTGGGTCTATATGTGATTTTTAATTATGATTAAAATCATGTAATAATCCAGTTAAATGGTTTGTTTCACAATAGTTGGTAAGAGAGAATGATCTAGTCATTTTAGGGGATTATAAATAGAAAAATTTATAAATAATCCTAATTATAATTATATTACTATGGATAACCTAGATTGAATCTTATGAAATCACAAGTTAGGGTGTACTTTTAAATTATAAGTTTATCCTTATATGTTCATAGTTGATTATTTGTATTCATATTAGCTATGTATTAAAGCCCCCTAATTGTACTTTATTTTTCATATTTAATGCATGGAAATATGAGAACACATGGAAACAATCACTGTGATAGGAAATGGGATTATTTCTATACTCAAATTTAAAATCTAGTAGGAAAATGAGATCAAAACAAAATGAATATACAAGAAAAATTGGCTCATATTATAAATAATAACATGAATCATGTGTAATTCCCTTATTATCTTAAGACGGAGAATGTCGTGGTTGAATCCATTAGGTGATAAAGGCCTCCAATATTTTTTGGATATTCTAATCCCCTCATCATAGAACAATGGATTAACTCCACTGAGAATATATTATTTCTACTCTAATGCTCACAAGAAGAGAAAGTTGTGCACATAGTTTATCATTTTGATTGGGAAGCTGATCAATGGTGGAAATGGATCAAAAAAACAAAATATATGGAGTAAATCTATTCCATAGATTATAAAAAAATCAAAAAAATCAATAAATATTTTCCCCGAGATCATTATCTTAAGATAGAATGGGAGTTAATTGGACTAATATTAATGTAAAGGGAGTTTATTGGTGAATATGAGGAAAACATTAAAAGGATTTCATGATACGACTCTGGATTTTTCATGGACACTAAATGCAGGGTGGATCACATATTTAGTTGACTAAATATGAGTCAAAAAATTAATTGGTGATTCCAAACTTTTCCCTCAATTATGAGATTGTCTATTATACCATTATGATTGTAATGTATATTGGAGAATATTAATGGTCTCATAGACCTGTAGATAAAATGAGAAAAATGTAATTTAATATAGGTGGATCAATAGATAAATCCAATTAATGAAAGAAACCCCAACATCACACATGTCAAAAGTATGGGAAGAATCATCTTACAAGAAGACTTTGGGGAACTAAGAGATGATTTAAACGTGGAAGAGATGGTCAGCATGATAATTTTGTCTAAAGGTATTTAGAGAATCCCATTATTGTGAAAGTAGGCAGAACAGATCAGAACCAAACCTAGATTTTATTGTAGTGTTTCAACTATAAGAAACATGAAAATTATGTGATCCATTTCTCTAAGACATGGGTTGTCAGAGGCAATCAACAACATCAACATATAAGGCAGTAAGGAAGGTAATATGTTTTCACTATAATTGAGGTGGATCCCCACAAATATATGGTGATAGGTATTCTATTTATGCATTCAAGAATACTAAAATTACTATTTTATTTTAGTCCTAAATATTCTTTCATGTCTTTTAATTTTAGTAGAACTATTCAAATATGTCATCAAAATATGAAGGTCGAGTTATCTATAAGGGAAGATAATGGAAAAATTAATGAATCTAAAGTATATTACTCCTCCCTGATTAATGTATGTGAACTATAGCTCCAATATATCATGTATCACTACCTTTGGTGGAGTTTGATGCTACTTTGGGCTTGGATTGGATATATTTGTATAAAGAAAACATCAATTTTCATGAAAGGGATATCACTCTTCACAAATTGAGTCATCCTCTAATTTTCTACAAGTTTATAGATGAGGATTAATATGATTTAGAATAATCATCTCAATTTTTGATATTATTGTATTATTGGAAAGAATATCTAGCTCCAATTATTGAGAAAAATGAGAGGGTCATCTGTGAATACTAACCCACTGTGATATACTACACTTATGTGTTCCCCAATTATTTGAATGGTCTTCCTTCTGACATAGATGTTGAGTTATCAATTTAATTTATTCCTGGATCTCTTCCTTTATCATGAACTCCGACATAATATCCACCATTGAGTCAGAAGAACTAAAGAAGCAGTTACATGAGATTATAGAAAATGGTTTTATAGGCCTGAGTTCTTCATCGTGTGGTGCGCTATACCTCTTTGTCAAGATGAATTATAAATCAATGTGCCTTTGCAATGATTATCATCAGATTAAAAAAATCATGATAAATAACAATTATCCCCTACCACAGATATATGACTTATTCGATCTACTACATGGGGCCAAGTATTTCTCTAATGTGGACCTTTGGTAGGTATATCACTAATTAAAGGTGAAGAAGGAAGATATTCTTGAGACATCCTTTAGAACAAGGTATGTACAATCTAAGTTCAATGTTAATCCCTTCAGAATCCATATTTCTACAATAATTTTCATTGACGTAATTAATATTGTATTTAGACATTACCTCATCAATAAAAATTTAGTCTTTATATATGATATTTTAATATACGTTAAGCACAAGGAGGAACATGATGATAATTTGAATACTATTCTAATGAAATTGTAGGAAAAAATATAAAAATTAAAATAAACAAGAATTTTTGGTGGAAGAAGTATCATTATTGTGAAATGTTAACACCAGAAAAATAATATATGTGGAACCTTCTAAGATAAAGTCAATTGAGGAGTAGCCTAGACCAACATATATAATAGAGATTCCTATTTTCCTTAGTCTAACTAGGTACTAAAGATGATTTTATAAGAACATATCATAAATTTAAAACCCACTAACCATGATTAATCATAAGAGAGTAAATTATTTATGGACTAATGAATGTGATGACTATTTCAAAGAGTTAAAGAGAAGGCTTATCACTACAAAAGTATTCACACTTTTGACAAGTGGGTGACTTTTTTGGTATATAGTGATGATTAAAATATGGTATTAGTTTGTTTATAGATAAAAAAGGATTATGTTATAGACTATGCCTCAAGAAAGTTTATTTTTCATGAGAAAAACTATCCCATGGATGATCTGGAGTTGGTAGTTTTGATCTTTGCGTTGAAAATTTGGCGGAATTATCTCTATGGGTAGAATTGTTTAATATATAGATCAAAATAGCTTACAATATATATTCATATAAAATAATCTTAATAAAAACTGTCAAATATGGTTATAGATCATCAAGGTTTATTACTTCTCAATCTATTACCATTCTGATAATCCAAAAAAAGTTAAATATTCTCTAAGTAGAAAGGATCCTACAAACTTATAAATGATGAGAATTGACAAAAATATAATCTTATTAAACTTAAAAAGGATTCATATGGTAATAATAATAGAAGGTACATCATGATTCCTTTCACAAATGATTTCTCAAACATCCCAAATAATGAAAATATAGGATAATCAAATAAATGATGTGGAAATTCAGAAAAAAGGTGGAAGCTATAGGAATGGGGAAATCCTGAGAGTTCAAATTTTATGAGGAAGGAGTTGTATGATTTGTTTCATGACTATGTGTACCATCCAATGTAGATAAAAAAGGGACTTTTCATGATTCACATAGCTCAACCTTATTTATTCACCTAGGACCACGAAGATATATCAAGATATATGAGAGAACAAATGATGGTACAATATTTAGAAGGAGATAACTGAATATAAATTAAATATCCTTGTATGTGAAAAAGTGAAGGCTGGGAGACAAAATTCTAAGGGGAAAATGCAACCATTACAAATATAAAATAAAAATGAGAAAACATCACCATTTATTTTTTCACCAAACATCCAAAGATATACAATGGAAATAATTCTATATGTTTCATTGGGGATCTTCTTATAATGAATTAACACTTTATCAAAATATTAGAGGACTTATTAGTCGATCAACATGAATAGATATACATTATATAGGTAGTGAGGCTACATGAAGTACCATTATTGACTTTATCTAATCTAGATCGTATATTAACCCTTATGATCTATGAAATAATACAACATGCTCTAATCATTGATATGAAACTCATTATGTATTATCATCCTCAAACTGGTGTCCATTATAAGAAGATTATTCAGATAGTGGAATGCAGGTCGAGATCATGTTCCATGGAATTCAAATGATGATAATACCAATATCTACCTATGTTTGAGTTATCTTATAATAATAGTTTATAATAAAGCATTCAAATGGTATTATATGAAGTCCTTTATGAGAAAATATGAAAAACACTTTCATTCTTGGATGAAGTAGGTGAACATATGCTTCTAAGAATTTAAATGGTCGAGGAAATGGTATGAAAGGTGAATATAATTCACCAGTTCATCAAGGCAGCATAAATTCAATGAAAGTGATATGTATATAATTATAGAAAAGATCTAGGGTTTTAAGTTAGAGAAATGTTATTCCTCCATAGATCTCTATAGAAGAAATTCATCAGATTTTGGAAGAAAGGAAAGATACGTCCTAGTTATATCATCCCCTTTTATATTCTTGATCATATTGGATTTCTGGCCTATCTACTAGCACTTCCACAGACTATTTCTCAAGTACATGAAGTATACACATATCCATAAAAAATTATTACATAACCAATCCCTCAAATATAATAAATTCGCAGGTGGCAATATTGGAAAATTACCTCTCTTATGAGGAGTGCCCAGTTATGACCTAGAACTATAGAGATAAATTTCTATAAAAAACTCTACTCACATGGTAAAAGCACTCTTGAAGAATAATAAGTACGAAGATTTAATATGGTAACCAAAGGGAGTTGTTAAGGATAATTACCCTATACTATTTTCATCCTATTATGTAAAATGATATTTTGAAGAAGTTTTATAAGGCTAAAGGAATGTAACAACCCAAAATTTTATTAATGAAATTCCCCCTTATTATAATTATCTTATGTAGTATAAAGGATATAAATAACATAGAAAACCCAATTAAAACACCACTCTCACAAATTAATAATGATAAATTAGTCAGAAAACAAACCATTAATAATTCCAAATATTACAGCAGTATAATAAATAGAAAATAATATAATCAGAATAGGAAAATTTATAACTCCTTCATCCACTAGAATGGTCGCACTCACGAACAAAGCAGTTGTAATAAAACATAATGTTAATAATAAAGTATTAGGTTAAAACATGTAAGTATATATAAACATGGGAGAAAATATATGTTATTTATGAATGGAATAATAAGTATTTATTGGAAGTAGTAAACCCTTATGATTGATAGAAATATGACTGCTGAAATAGTAACCAATCCATAAGAATAGTAATATGGCTATTAGGAATTGTAATCTATCCATTGGATTAGTAACTCACATATGTTAGTATAAATAAAATTTATATGTCTTATAAATAAAAATAAGATATATTTTTATCATAGAATAAGTAAAAAATGTTTCAAAAATGAAAAAATAAGTGTTGGTATTTATGGGAAACGTAAATGTTAATTAATAACTTTATAATTAATATAATGACTTAAGTGGAAATTTATTTTCATAAGATATATTAATAAATTAATATTTTTTTATTATCATTATACGTTTATTTTATGAGACCTTAGTTAATTTTTTCAACTTTCATAAGATAGGATATATTATTAAAATTGGGTTTTTAGAATAAATGATTATTTTAATTAAAAATTAAATTTATCATATTTATAGAATTATTTCAATAAAATTGAGCCCATTTTTTAAATATACACATAGAATAATGAATAGATTTAATTTTTTATATTCTTATAATATAGTGGAATTTTTGTTGAATATTGAAATATGGAAATTTATGATATTCAAAAAATACATGAATTATCTAGTCACGAATGATGTAATGGTGAAGTAAGAATCCATTAGTTTGAACTATACTGAAATATTTACTATATTAAGTCATCAGATTCAACACTATTTATCTTCTTCATAAAAAATTATAAATAAATGTATAAAATATTTAAAAGTACCCCTTTCACTACAACAAAAATTTCCTTTAGCGGTGGTCTTTTAGGGGCGGTTTTCTAAACCGCCGCTAATCATTTTTTAAAAAGGGTTTAATGGAGGTTTATTAAAAAATGCCACTAAACCCCATTTTTTCAGTAGTGACACTTCCCCACAACCCTAGACCCCCTTTTCCCTCAGACCCCCATGACCCTACCATCATCCCACGATCCCCGCTATCCATGAACCCTAGCCCGCCTCCCATCCACTGGTGACGCCTCTCACTTGCCATCAGTGCCACATCCACCCAACACCTGACCCCGAACCCCCTTTTCCCCCTAACCCCTGCGACCCCACCTTCTTCCCCCAACCCCTATGAGACCCGAACCCTATCTCGCCATCCTGTCGTCAGTGATAGTTCACGCCGCCGATCAGCGCGCTTCGCCACCCATCACCACCATTGACTACCATTTTTTCTCCTCCACGCAAGTTTGTATACCATTATAGTGCGGTTGTGGTATAATTTTGTGAGAGTTATAGGCTATATGTTTTCTTCAGTATTTCTAGGAGAGGTGTTCCATTTTTTCAGCCTTAAATTAACATTCATGTAGTTTCATGACCCCGTTTTAGATATATTCCATTCTATTTTGAGGAACATGAATATAAGGGTGTATATTTTATTTCATGGGGTTTTTTTCTTAGTGACCGGGTCTAATGATGTATAAATTGTTCTCTAGGAAGTTTTCTCTATTATAGATTTAATGTGGTTTTCTTGGTTAGTGGAATAATGTCACTTTGGTGATGATTTTCTTCTTGGGTCTTCCTATATAATGTTTCACCATTATAGAGAAATTATAAATGGTTGGGATACCCATGATCAGTCTCTGTGTGTTTTCTTCCCACTATTGTGGGGTGATTATTTTGAATTCCTTTAGTTTGGATTTTCTATAGTTTGGCTATAGTGACCTTAGTTAATATAGTGTTAGTTTTTATGTTTTCTCATTTGGTTTAGTTAGGAATTCGTGAGGCTCTTAGGAGTAGTATTGTAAATTTTTATACTCCTAATTTCAAATAATATCATAAGAGTGGTTCTCCCAACAACATATTTGTTGTATCTTTGATTTCAATTAGTAAGTCTCCTACTTCTTAAGGATCCTAGTGAATTGTTTTAGATAAATCTTATTTTTTCAGAATTTTTTATCTCAAGGAATGGTTTCATTTTTCCATGTGTCCTTTTCTTGATGGTTTTGAAAGTTGGATAGTGGTTGGGTCCTCGTTATAGGGATGGTATCCTTGGAATTCCTGCTTATCATATGTTCTTATAAAATTTCATGGGGAGGAAAGTGGCATGGTGGGGTCTTTTTTACACCATATGATTTTACATTATTACTCTTGATCATGTGGTTGTTTCCTCCCCTAGGAATGAGGTGTCTTATGGTCATTAATTTGAGTTTTGGAGGTTTTTCTATGGGTATTTGGTTACACATATTGTTTTCGAAATTTTTCAGTCAAAACATTATTCCCTATGTGATAATAGAAATAGGGGATCATATGATCTCTACATAGTTAGGGAAACCATGTGAGGAAACTGTTCCGCTTATGGGGGATGATATGATGTCAAAACACAGTCGATGCATGGTTTGGTATACCATGTCAGGAAACCATGTGTCCTACTCAAGTATGTATATATATATATATATATTCATTTCTCCTCATTTTTAATTGTGTCTTCCACACTAAGCCACCCCCATATATCGTCACATCATTAGTGCTTATCCATGGGTTCCCTTTTCTTTCTTAAGGTCCATTAAGTGGATTTCAAGTGATTTTTAGTTGGTTAATCATTCAGATTAAGAGGTATGAACATACCCTCTCTCCCACTTTTGTTTTATCTCTTTTTACCCTTTTTTCTCTCATCCTAATGGCGATGAATGGAAATTTTTCTTTCTTATGGTAGTTCGAGATTGGGGTATTTGGTCTCTAAAAGATTTGATTCATTTACTATGGCCTAAAACTTTAGTTTTATTTGAAGGTGACATCATTTCACCACATAAGGTCAGTGTTTCCATTTCATTGAATTTTTTTTAATATATTTTTTTGTGCTTGGATTTAAAAATTAATTTTTAATCTAGATAATGGCAGTGTGGGTTATCTAGGTTTGGTTTATAATGGTTTTATATAACATAAAATTGTATTCATGTGCCCTAAAGGTTTTAATTTCATGTTTAAATGAAATTTTTATATAAATTTGTATTTTATAAATTGGACATGTTTGATAAAATTAAATGATTGGTTTTATATATGAAAAAAACAAGGTCATTCGATTTTAAGGGAAATTGGTTTTTCAAAGCGGGTTACCCTTTAGGGGATAAATAGTTTCCATTTTTCAAAGGGACATGTTATTTTATGAAATATAATTGTGATTCATTTGGGTTATATTGGTTGTGTTTTTGAAATGATTATGATTTCACTTTTATTGGTGTTTGGATTCCAAAAAAAAATTAAAAATGGATTTATAAATGTATATATTATATGTGATAATTGAATGTCTTGGATGGAACTTTATGATGTCATATTTGAGTTTATTGGTTCATTTTTCCCTAGTTGAGCCCCTTTTCATTTATTTATTATGTCATGTGTATCCATGTGATGGTTGTTTGTGATGTGATTCATGATTTTATTATAGTTGGGGGATCATTTTAAGCTAAATTTGGGATGTGGAAAGGATTTATTTATTATGATAGCCTTTGAATATTATTATTTTCATTGTATATAATTCACTTTAAAAGTGTATCACCTCATTTATTTATTTTATAGGGAACCCTAGGATACTAATTGGGAAGTCATGGAATTTTTCTAGGTACATTGAGATTACAAATATTCAAGTTACCACTAGTTGTACAAAATACCGACCTTGTGGGGTGTCATGGAGGAGATTGGGTTTAGAGTGATTTGTTTGATGGATGTGTGACCACTAACATGATGGAATTAGGTCCTCCTTTTCCTATATTATACTTTTCCGATTAGTTCCTAATGTGTTTCCTCATGATATTTATCAAGGGTTATGCCTTTAATTAATTATTAGCATGTGTATTGCTTTTTAACATGGATGGAATTTCATTGAATCATTGATCCTCTAATGATTTAGTATTGATATTAATTAGTTTTGTTCCAGTTTTTTATTGGAAAATATTATGAATTTAGATAAGTAATTTATCATCATAGTTCTCCTTGTATCCTTACATAATTTGAGTTTGTTATGTTGAAGCATTAAATTTAGGGGATTTTTTTAAAAAAATTCTAGCCATTATTAGAAATTCATCTAGTATATTTATAAACCATATAAGGGGGTTTTTATAAAAGGGGTGATGTTTTAAGGATAAATGAATGAGTTTGGAATTGTAATTCTTTCATGAAAAACATATTCATACCATGTTTTATAAATATTGTGCATTTATAAAGTGCATGTATTATATTTTATTTATTTATATATCATGTAAATGGAAAAAACTATTTTTCTATATTATTCTAAAACTATAAATTATAGTTCCTCTTATAAAAAGAATAAAATTCAACGACTTACACTAAATATAATTAATAAATTTTCATGAAAGTCGGTTAAGTATACTCTCATAAATATTAGAAGATAATACATTCAATTCAACTGACTGCTATATCAGAATGATCAATATGGAAATATCCCAATGCTCTTCGAGTTGAATTATAATATAATACTTCTTCTTAACACTTAACTTTTTCACTATTTCTTAACTATTTCAAATATATCTAAAAATACTCCCAATCTTCATAAAATGTATATTAACTAAGAAAATACTCATTATCTTCTTGTTTCTTTAAGTTATTTTGTATTCACATGTGTATAATCATAAAAATTCATGCACATATGTACTTTGGTCTTCTAGAGGGTGATTTACCACATGTATTTATATAAGAAATCCTTATGTAACATATGTATATATTTTTTCAACAAGTATATATGAATCTCTTTCACTATTTAGAAGTAAGAATGTTTTTTAATGTTTTTTAATATTGTGTAGGAACATTGTGATATACATGGATAAAAGCTGGATCACATCACTAAGGAACACACCTCAATATGTTAAGGGTTTGAAAATGTTTTTAGATATTGCAATTTCCAATTGATCCATTTAAGGTAGAATATGATGTCCATTTCCTAAATGTTAATTTAGAAGATGGTTGAAGAGTGATGATGTTTATGAAAATTTAATACTGAAGAAATTCCCTGGTCAATATTTTTGTTGGATATTTCATAAAGAATCTAACAATACAGAAAGGATGAGCACTGATGTTAATCCATATAATGACCTCCCAAATTCATCAAAAATGGAAAAAGAAATGAGAAACCTAAAAAATGATGCATTCGGCACAACAAGAAACCACTATCAACATCAAAACATAACAGAACAACCAGATGAGGGTGTTACAAATTGCAATGTGACAAGTGATGTTTTTGAGACTGTAACACAATAAGGTCAAGATTGTAACATATCATTGGATACTTCTCCTGATTCTTTGGAAACAAATGTTAGAGAAAATTTCATTGAGAAAAATGCATTTCCTGATATAGTTGAATATGGAAATCAAGATTTTTATAGTGGATGTTTGAAATATTCCAAGAATTCTTTTCTATAAAAGTTGTACTATATCCAATGTCTATGTGGAATTAAAAATAAGGAAATATCCATGATATTTGAATTGTTGGGTGATGAATTTCTGGATGAAAAAATCCCCGAGTCTTTTTATGATACGAAAAAAGTTGTTAACAGTCTTGGTCTGAGTTATAAAACAAAATATGTGTGTCCCAACAATTGTATGCTTTATTGGCGAGACGATTCAAGTAGACAGAATTGAAAAAAAAAATATTCTTCTAGATAGAAGTCAATGGGTGATTCTAGACGTCTGAATCAACATTAATTCATGAATAAGAAAAAAGGGAACACACCTGCAAAGGTTTTACATTAATTTCCTTATAAATCCTTGATTGCAAAGATCATTCATGTCATCGAAAACCTCACAACACAAGAAGTGGAATTCTATAGAGAATAACAATGATGGGTAAATGATACAGCCATGAGATTCACAATAATTGAAGACATCTTATTAATTACATCCAGATTTCTCAGATGTTCCTGGGAATATTTGATTAGGATTGGATGGTGATGGATTCAACCTATTTGGAACTTTGAGTACTAGTTATAGCATTTGGCCAGTTGTTTTGATCTCTTAAAATCTGCATTTGTGGATATGTATTCCACAGACATATTTTATAATTTTGATTATTGTTATTTGAAAAATAATGCTTGGAAATGATATTTATGTGTACTTGTAGCCTTTGATTTAAAAATTACAGGAGTTATAGAGATACAGTGTTGAGACATTTGATGCATCTTCTAAAATAATGTTCAAAATGCATGATGCTTTAATGTGGACCATTAGTGACTTCCCAAGGCTTATGAATTTATCTGGTAGGAACTTTGAAACAGGTTTGGATTGTCCTATTTGTAACATTGATTTTGAGCTAAAATGGCTACCTCACAGTATAAAATGGTGCTTCTTGTGCCTTCGAATATTTCAAAATGCATCTCATAGATTTCCATTAAATAGATCAAAATTTAACAGTTTAATTGATTATAGACCTCCTCTAATGTTGTTAACTAGTTCAGAAATATTGACACAACTTGAAAATGTAGAAAACGAATTTGGGATGGTTCAATCATTTAAATGATAACGGGAAATGGGTTCGAAGTGCATCATCATGTGAAATCAGAACGCAACAGTGGATGAAAAAAAAGTATATTCTATAAACATACATATTGAGAATTTAATTTGTTGTGGAATAATCAAGATGTGATGAATATTGAGATAAATTTCTATGAAAATTTTATTTTCACATTTCATAATCAGCATGGAAGGTCAAAGGATCATCTCAATGCTCACAAATACTTATAAGTAATGAACATGAAATGTGATCTCTAGCCCGATGAGACAGAAAAGCATGCTCTGGCAATTTTTGCAATGAAAAATAGAGACCAAGATACATTCCATCGATTTTTAATGAATGTGAAGGTATCTGATGGGTATTCAAGTAAAATCGTGAGGTGTGTTGACTTGAATAATCGTAAGTTACATGGATTGAAAAGTCAGGATTCACATATTTTGTTACAATTGTTTCTACCATTGGAATTGTATACATTATTACCTGAAAATGTTATTGCTGTTGTACTCCAATTTTGCACATTTTTCAGACAATTATTTGAGAAATCTTTACATCTATTTCTGCTTGAGAACCTTCAAGAGAGGTTTTTATTGACACTTAGTGCAATGGATATGATCGTTCCATTGTTGTTTTTTACTATCACGATGCATTTAACTGTGTATTTGGTTGAGGAAGCTAAATTAGGAGGCACCATTCATTATCGAAAGATTTATCCAATTGAGAGTTACATTATTTATATGTTTTTCAATTAATTAAACTATTTTTGGAATTTAATTAAATTCTTAATTATTTTTATTTTATTTCATAGATATCTTGGGCATTTGAAATCATATGTGAGAAATAAATCTCAATGAGAAGGCTCTATTACTGAACGCTATTTGAATGATGAGTTTATCACCTTTTTTTATAGATACATTGATGATATTAAGACAAGATTTAATCTAGTTTGACGTGTTGATAACACATTGAATCAATCTCAAATACATCATAAGTCAAAAATATTTCCTACTTTTGGCTGATGAGTTAGGGGGACCACGAATGTGACACCGATAAAATGAGAATTATTACAAGCACATAGATATGTGCTACTGAATAGTGAAATTGAAAATCCATTTATTGAAGAGTTTAGGATACAGACAAAGAGACAAATAAGAGGCCAAACATGAAATGAGAAATATATAACAAAAGATGTTAATAAAGAGCTTCCAAAATGGTTTTTACGACGTGTAAGTTCATAAATATTGAAATAAATATGAATATTAGTTTGACACATAGATTTTGTAAATATAATAAAGTATATTTATTTTTTTACATCATGAATACTGATACTCGAGTATATTTTTCAGATGATTTGAGGTATCTTTCTCGAGGTCCTTTAAAAATGTTAGAATATTCGATGCTTACAACATGAATGGATTTAGATTTCATACAGTCGATTGAGAAAGGGATTTGAAAACACAGAATAGTGGTATATTTACATTCTATGAAGTGTGATACAACGGAAAGCTGACTAATATTATTGAATTAAACTCACAAGAGCATTTTTCTGTTGTATTATTCAGATGCAATTGGGTCGATATTATCAGAGGTGTCAAAAGAGATTCCTTGCAATTTACTTCTGTGAACTTCTCTCACTTGGTGGACATTGTTGGTCATAAACTGCATGATCTATATATCGTATCATTACAAGAAAATGGTATATTATGTGAATGATGTTGTGGAAAATGGATGGAGTGTATTTTCTCATGTAATACAAAGAGATTTGTATGAATAGGTGATGAAGTGGAATATTTGACCTCTGAAATTGAATGTCATCAACAACAAGATTCATAATTCTTTTTCTGTCATGATATTTAAAATATTATTCTAGAGAGGTTTAATGAAGTGGATGAAATAATGGAGTAGGAAACCGACGTGATTGAAGGGTAAAATGATTGTATGTACAATTATTTATTCTTTTATTTAGAACTTATTTAACTTTGTAGTCATTCATTATCATTGTTATGAATATTTTTTTTAGTATTGGGCCTCTATTATCCTTTTATAAAAAATTATGCATATTGTTTCTAAATATATACTCTGAAATTAATTTTATTTGACAAAATTATACGAATTCCAAGGAGGAAGCAATACACTATTTCATCCACTAGTGCGATAGATGATGATTCATCGGTCTCCCTCCCTATAGCATCTGAGCCACAAGATGTATGACCCCCTACACCATCTGTCACACCCTCTATGATCGTCCCTTTAGAATCTGAGTAGTCGACCCCCCCTTCAGTATCCTCAGTAGTGGGTCAACGGCATGCCACTTCTAGTTCATCAGGGGAATACTGGGTAATAACTATTATAGGTACAAATTTTAATATAAATAAATTTATTTCACTTTCTTATACTAATATTTTATTCATTAAAGATGAAAAAAATGAAACTATGGAGAAAAATATAAAATGTGAAGATGTGTGTAATATGAATGGAGGGAACATATATGTCCTATTTCATACGTATGGGGTCCCTACGGATGACGTCGTGGGATTACTTGGCCAAATTATAGTCCAGCTGGCAGCGGAGCCCATTTACTTTTTTATTTCTTATCAGTATTGGAGACATATGCCTCAAATTTATAAAAATGATGTTTTTAGATTCCCAAATAAAATAAATTTTAATACATTATCGTGTAATTGAATGTCATGTTACTAATATGTTCAAAATGAATTTCTATATACATATGTTTATCCACTTTATAGATTCTGATGTGATAGCATGAAAGTGGACGTTCAAAAATCATGGTAAAAAATGGAATGACTTAAAATGGAGATTGTGGAGAAATGACCACAATACATTGTTGACCATCCAATAAATGTATGAGAAGACACCCAATCGGGTACCCAAAGAATAGTGGAACGTTTTTGTTGACAGACATTGTGAGGAGAAGTAGACTGTATTTAAATAAATATTATTATATTAACCTCATTTTACATTTATACATGTATATGAAGAGGAGATGACATTGAATAAATTACTATTAAAATTATTATTATTTATTTCAGGATCTCTCAAGAAATAATGCATCAATCCAGGATAAGCAATTCACCCCTCACACTGCACGGTCAAATAGATTTTCTAGAAGCTGATAGACTCGGGTAATAATTTAATTTGTTTAAATATTTATAAGACCATATTATCTATTTAATATATTAAATTATCAATTTATCTGTGTTTAATTCAGTCATAGATTTTAGGGAACAAAGCACCCCGGACTAAAGTTTGGTAGGATGTTCTTAAAAATTCTGATGGATGTTTTGTTTCTAAGCCTGTAAAAGAAGTTGGGGTATGAACTCATTTGTTCATTATAATATCTTATTATCGGTTTTAACAATGTAAATATATATATTTATATTTGAATTATAAGTAAAAATTAATGAAATACGGGATACCAATTTGGGGAAGTCCTACTCAGTCTCCTAGGATGACCCGGTTACTAAATTACTTTAGAAGGAGCATCCTAGTAGAGTGAGCGGGATGGGTTTGGGACCCATACCATCTGAGGTCATTGGTAGGCCATCAGGGATTAAAGCTACATATACTCTTGGTTGTAGTCAGTATGTACCCAGAGATACTCAAAGATATATTGTTTCTCTACAGAACACAGTTCAAGACCAGGGGCTTAGATATCCGCTTTGCAGAAAGTGTTGACTGATATACGTCAGTAGATGAGTAGATATGTCCTCGTTGTTCTTGCATCAACTGGTGGTGAGTAGGTAAATCACAAATAAATTTATTATCATTTAGTTTTCAAACTTTTATTTGTTTTAAGTATTAATATAAATATGAAAAACTATTCAATTTTCAATATAACGTTCTTATAGGAGGTTATAGGAAGTGGAGATGGAGGTGGAGAGGGTGACGATATCTGTTCATCATCGGACATTGATTAGTAGTAATTTTGATATGTGGAAAAATATTGAAATAGTCAGTTAGTATATGTATCATGTTTGCCACATAGTTTCCTCCAAACATTTTTGGGACCTAAAATTTTCTTGATTTCTCATGTTTCCTTTTATGTATTTTATTGATTTATGATTATTCCTCTTATGTCTTGATTTATCAAGTGTGGTATGCACAATATATATCGACTCTTTATTGTGATGATTCATCTTTTATGATACATTTTTCCTAAATTCATTTTTTCATTATAATAACTTATCTTACATATTCTATACCAATGCATTTACTACTACATATCCATTTCTAACTTTTAGAAATATTGAACATTAAAATTTTCTACTTTCCCTAGTATTCATGATACTCATTGTCTTTTTTAATTTCCCTGAGATTCATTTCTCTCCATTCTTCCTTATTTGAATATGAGATTCTAGCACATCGTCAATGAATGAATATTATCATTTGGTAAATTGCGTGCTAACAATTATTTTTTCCTCTATTTTGAGACACATATTTTTTAAGGTAAATGATTCATGATCATCTCTTACTAAGTTCTAACCATACCCCACCTAGTATCCTTGTTCATCCAAGAAAAGTTGTTTTCGAGGGATAACTACATGGTTTCCCATGACCATGTTTCTATCATGCAGCCATTTAGAGGCCTCTATAAAGCTTAAAATCCAAAAACAAACAACCTAATAATTCTCCTAATAAAATAATATCTCAGAAACAATTAAAGAAGGGTAAAATAAAGGGATTGTTATTTTTGGGACTAGATTCCATATTAAATCTATTTTATTTTTTTGTCTTTTTATTTCTTGGGATGTAGGCCTTTATATATAATGTTATGTGATCTTGAGATGGCTATTGGTTGATGAGGTATGGGTACGGAGGCCTATGTTTTTGGAATCGTCAGCACCAATTATAGTGGGATGTATGTTGATATTAATTGTTATGTTAGGGTTGGAACTGGTATAGATGGAATAGGATGAACCTAGGCTTGGAACTATTTCCATGAAATATGACATACATGCTTGTTTATAATTTTTTTTAAAGGTTTAATGGCCATGTTATAGGTTTATCTGCATTCCTTTACTCACTGAATGATGAAATTGGTTGTCCTTAGTTAAGGATCTCTTTTCATATTAACTGTAATTTGTATTCTGCTGGTGCTTTGGTATTCTTGGAATGGTTTTGTTTTCATGGCACTAGTACAGGGGATCCGGAAACTGGTTCTTTTTTTTAAATATGCTATTTTGGAGCGCTTCAAACTGCCTCGAACTGTAATAGGGACAATTAGCAGCGGTTTTAACCACCTATAAATATCGATATTTTTATATTAGCGGCGGTTAAAACCACCGCTATGGTCTTAAATTGAGCGGCGGTTCTAACTGCTACTACAATGGCCCATATTCCACGGTTTTTCATAGTGGTTATATTGTTTGTCGTGGAAATTTGTCCCGGAAGGCCATTACTTTTTTTTCACAGCGGTTTTAACTACTGCTAAAAAAATTAATCCCCAACAAGGAAAAAACGATGAAAAAAATAACATAACCACTACGAAAATTCACCCACTACGACAGTTCCCATAAACCTCTGCTAAAATGATTTAACTGCCGCCAATAGTTTCCCGATACACATTTTAGCGATGGTTTTTGGAAACCACCACATAAGCATATGGTGGGTGTCTAAACCACCTTTATATCCAAATATAACCACTGTGAAATTACAATTTTCTTATTGTGTCTCCTTCCACTATAAGTACTACCCTCACCACCCCTTCTCCTCGCACCTTCAAAGATATGGATCCTACTAAAATTCAATCCATTTTATCTCCCATGAATCTTCCCAACATCCTATTCTTTTTGGTATCACCAAAAGAAAAATAGCATGTGCCTTAATGTGGTTCTCAAGGAGATGATATTCAAGAGGTAAAATCCTCCTTCTTTATCTTCAAGTTTATTTAATTTATAACCCTCCCATCAACTCCCTTATACATTATGACATGAAAAATTCATCATCATACATATATTTAATTTTATTTTTTAATCTAATTTCCATCATCAAATATCTTCCCTTCACTTTTTATCTTAAAAATTGAAAACATCGTCTCTGAGGTGTCGATTCACCACCTTCATGAATTATGAGTTTCTATTTTTAATAGTCGCCCTCAAAGCTGGTCATAAAACCATTGTTATGTGTAAACAAGGTGATAATATGTTTATTTTATCTTAATTTATTTTATGAAACTAATATATTTACATAATACTAAATAATAAAGAAAAAAAGTTTGGGATTACTGAAAAACCATAAAAATAAACTAAATGTTTATCATTAACATTTTATCTAATGAATTGTCCTCATATCTGAAAACAAAATGATATATGGGACCATTGAAAATTATGTAAGAATATTAATACAATTTATTTAAACTTCTATAGTTTTTCATCCATTTGATAAGAACATCCACAATTATACACAAGCGAACAACCCATGAACCTATGAAATGAGCACTCTTGAAATAATGAATGTAAAAATTATAAATCCTCAAAAAATTTCATAATTGAACATAATAAAGTTATAATAAATAAAATATTTTTTAAATATGTTCTTTATTAAATTATCAATAAATTTAATTTTATTATCTGGGACATTGTATACCAGTACAAAACACTTTCAGATATAAGGTAATGGATCTCTCTAAACCTAAAAATTTCATTAGGGTAAGGCTTTCTTTTTCATTATGAAAATTTATTTCTTCATTATTGTTATTTAATTAATTTAAATTATATTTATAAATTCCAAACATATATTATAATATCAATTCATCTTTCCTTGATTTGAAAATACATGTTTTAAATGGTTCCTTTCTCAATTCTTCCAGATAAGCAATCCTGATTAAAGGGAACATCAAAATTCCTCCCCGTTTTCAAGAACACTCTATAATATGCCGTAATCCTCCAATAGTTTTATAAATCCACTCATTTAAAAATGGAAAATTATACTAGTTGTTGTTTTGTTTTATAAAAAATTATTATTCATTTTCCCTCCTAAAATTCCCTTTAATATTTTCCTTAAACAACACTAAATTTTCTCTTTCAAATAGTTTCTTAAAAAATCCATTCACCTGTTTTGACATTATATGGACATAATTTACCATGTTCTATGATAAATTTTCCTTATTAGTTTCTATGTCTTATTTAAATCCATTCTTTCCTGGAAACCATAATGATACTTCCATTGGTTATGCCTTATGAAATGATTATGATACCCTTTTTTTCATGGGCAACCATTATGTTTCTTCCATTTGTATTAATTATTCAGGTTTCTCACATATACCTCAACATGTTATGATGAGTGTTTATAGATATCACTCAAATTAAATGGGAAATGTTTTTTCTAATAGACATCATGTAAGGGATTAAGGAGTAAACCTAATCCTTATGGAACATTTTCTACCATGTGATATTTTCTTGGTAGTTTTCAATGAATCATGTTTATGTATTATAGTATTTTTCATCTGCACTACTATGTTTCCATGATCACATGATTACATGTTCTATATTTCATTATTCTATTTGTTTATTCATGTACCATGCCTTTTTATGGCATCATGGTGTGCCTTCTACCCCATTTCCAACACCTTATTCCCATGTTTGCTCCCTTACTAGGTTTTTTAGATCAGCCTTTTATCTATGTATTCCCCATTTTATCTTATGAATATGTTATATGTTGATGGAATTTAGGAACCCATTATGGAGTTTAAATAAAATATGATTTCATTTTGGATTCATGCTTTCTAATTGTGTACCTAGTCTTCCAATAAAACTAAAATCTGCAGTCCTTGGTTCGTATGTAATGATTAATTACAACTGAAATCACATAGTAATATCTATAAAAGGATAGGTTAATCATGTTTTTCCCTATTATGATTGTTTTTTTAACCCTAAATAAATATGTGATGATGGAAAGATACCACTAGAATGTTGTATTGACTTCCCTATAGTGGCTCGTGTATAAGGACGTTGTGGGTTATGGGTTATAATCCATGTTAGTGAGGTACAATGATCCTAGGTCCCCATTAACCACATTTCCATAGGGGCTACTCATGGTGATCATGTGAAGATATAATTGTCACTCATCTTGGTGACTTGTTTATTTTCCTATTCTTATTGTCAATGCATGTTTTTTAAAATGTTTACCTTTTTTTTCATATATTTCATTTCAAAACATGCATATTGATTCTTTGTATAATGTTGTATCCTAGAATCTCTTTGTATGATATCCTATTGGGAATTTGATCATACCAAACATTTAATATCATATGTATGTGAACGTTATTATGTTTGACTGAGGTAATGGTAAGATGTCCCGCGGTGGTGATGATGGGTCTGATTTCTAGTGTTCCTCCTATTTTAGTTTTTGGGGGAGGTGGATAAAGGGTGTTTCCTTCTTAATTAATAGATGTTTTGGTATATTAGGTTTTCCCCTACTTGTTTTGTTATTTTGTCTTGTTTTAAAATTCTAAATCTGTTAAACTTATAATAGTGTAATTTTATTTGATTATGGTAATTGATAATGATTTGATGATGGGTTATTATGGATTTCTTTTTGTTGAATCTTGTGGGTTATATCATTCCCAAAAGTGATTTTTGATGCCCAATAACCATTTTCAAACCAGTGTTGATCAGTAATTCCCTTTGTTCCCTTCCATGAGTAGGGTCGGGTGTTGCGTTGGATATACTCTCAGCTAGGATCCTGACATTCCTTTATAATTATCCCTCAACTTACTATGATTTTATCTCACTCCTCATCCCATGAAAGTATCTACATGACTACATATGCTAAGAATAATATGAAATATTTTAGGAAAACATTGTCGAAATATTGAAATAATACATAAATTTTTATATATATTCATTTGGTAGGAATATATATTTTTCAGGAAACTAAACCTATTGAATTTGGGAACTATATTATTGTGTATATTTTTATTACAAATTCTGTAATAATAATTAATAAAAGATAAATGCCACTAAAAATTCTATTAATTCAAGTGGGAGAACATATACCCTAAGAGATATAGTTAATATAAATGGTAAGACTCTCTAATTTTACAGTCTCTCATTGTTTTGAATATAGAAATATATATTATAATGCAAGGGTAATGCTTAATGTATTGTCCAAAGTATATTTTTTTTATTGAATATAGTGTTGATAATTTATTATAAAACTTTTACGGTGATAAGAATAATAATATCATCCAACTTAAGAATGGGATATTAATGAAGGTGTAATGTAAAAGGAAAATCATGTAGTTGAGAACTATTAATTAGAATAATGAGTCTAGATGATCAGAGATATTTAATATTGAAGGTAAACATGTATATCTAAAAACAAAACTAGCAGAGCCATCTCTTCAAAAGTATTTCAAGAGATCAATCATGGTTAGATGAATTATATAGGGGAATTATTTTTCCTTTAATTTTTTTTTCTTAAAAGGAGATGAATATAAAAAATGATTTGAATAAATTTTTCACTATAATGGGTTGAAAAAATATGATCATGATAGATAAGAGGAGATTTATTCAATTTATTCTAACAAGTCAGGGGATATAAATCCACATTTACAGTAAATGAAATTATAAAAAATGGAAATATGAGATTATAGAACGTGATTTTGAGTTGATGTATATGGTAATTATGGAAATGATAGGATTACAATAAAAGGAAGGTAAAAATTTCAACAAATTTCGTAAACTTATAGTGAAGTTCCCCATTATATGGTTGGTTCTCAGTATTTGTGCATTAATTATTTTATATATTTAGCATCATGATATGAATACCACTTTCCTTCATAGATATTCACCAAAGTAAATAAATATATAATGGCTAGAGCGGTTTATAAAAAATGAAAATAAATACTTGGGGTGAAACATCTACAAAATTTTAATTAGGGTTAAAGAATGAACCCAATAAATTGTACATGAATTTTATTGAATTTAAAAGATGAAATGAAAATAGAAACTATTGTATTAGAAAGAAAGGTTTTCACCCAAGGGTAACTTTACGTTTCTATTGAGTATGACACTCAATTCAATGTCTTTAATTTTTTTAAAACTTATTTGAATTTAAATGGACTAGTTTAGTGGATTGATAGATCACCATGGTTTATTTTCTATAGATATGTATTTTTTTATCAAAATGGAAATATAATATATTCCACATCAATGGAGTGTTTGATTGTGAATTAGACAATTTCATTGCATCTATATATGGTTCTTTATCAAAATATAGTGTTTTTTATAATATCTTTTCAATGTTATTCATTTCATATTTATATGGACCTGTCCTAAAACATTAAATATTTTGGGGACCTAAAACTAGAATTCAATTTCTTATATTACCAAATATCTTTTAGGTTTATAGCTTCATAGAGTTTGGTCATAACTGTTACATAAAAACTCATATATATACAAAGTGGATACTTCACTTCGGTATCTATTTTTTCACAATAGAAATATTATAAAATAAGACATTATTTATTTTTAAGGAAAATCTTCATGACTTTAAACATGACTTATTCTTTATCATTAACCATCCATAATCATTGTAAAAAACAGTTAAGACATGTCATGATCATAAAAATCTCAGTATGGAAAAAAAGGAAAAATAAATTATTCCATGAAAATCATGAAAACCTAGTAAATATTTACATTTATTCCTATGTTCTTAGACAGAATGAAATATATCAGTATCACATGAAAACCACACAAATTTGTTCCTCGAAGATAATTAATAAAACCCATAGTAGGAAAATAAAACCATTTTATCAATATAGGGAATCACATTCATAACCACTTATAAACTTTTGTTATAAATAACTAGATCCAAGTTAATCCCATAAGATAAATCATTTAGTAAACCCTCTTTGTTTCCTCAAAAGCAAAGTTTCATTACCCTATGCATTAGAGTACTATCGGAGTGCCCACGTCATGTAAGTTATATCATGCTGACATAGTTTAATCTGGGTATACCCATCATATACTCTATATCAGGATAACCCATAATCAATAATGAGGATAAACACTTCATTTAAATTTTATAGGGCTCACTCATTTCTCACATATAATTCTCATGTACCATTTCACGAATAAAACATTTTATTCTTGCATTCTTTCTTAATGTACACTTTTGAACTCGTATGCATATAACTTCCTATCATCAAAATACACTTTACATATAAAACTCAAATTTCAATACAAAAATTCTCAAAATTTGGTTTTTTTGTTGAATTATAAAAGGGAACATGAAATGAAATCAAATCTTTAAATAATGTTAATGGTGACAGGAAATGTTGTTGTCATTGCATACATTAAAATAGAACAATCCATTGATCTTTTTTAAAGAATTTAAAAAGACTTGTAAAAGGATTCAATTTTGAAAAAAAAATGTAAAGTGGAATAAAATTCTCTATATATTTATTTTTATTTATTAAAAAATCTTAAAATATTTTAAAAATATGGACAATTAAAAGAAATATTTTGAAAATAAATAAAAAAAGTAGGGTTTAAAGATAAAGTCTCCCTTAACTCGAGCCTAATATTTGTCAAATTTAATTTAACATCATTAATAATAATCATATTTTAATTTTATAATTTTTAGATACTTTTAATATTTCATTATTTCATTATTAAATTTAATTTCATGATATAAATAATTACTTAATCGATTATATTCATGTCTGTTGTTTTTATGATATTAAGCACATATGTCAAATATAAATTTGGTAGGTTTATTATGGTCTACGGGTCACTATTAAACCATATTTAAATTAATAATAATACAAAATATATAATATTTATACATAAAACATATTTTTAAAACCAATAATGAATGTTAATAATGAGAATTTAACTATGTTGCAATCGGGGATATGGTATTTTGTACGTATGCACAATTAACATTTCCATTTTTCAATGACCAATATATAAAGAAGGTAAGTATTATTTTATATTAATGTAATGATATTAATATAATAAATGTCATATTATTCATTTAAATATACTTATACATATCATCCATGTGACATAGTGGTGTCGAATGTAGTATATCCCTTCATTGAGGTGGTATTCAACATGTATACATGAACGACACTATCATTTTTCATTGAATGGGAAGGTAAAAAGGTATATGTTATATTATAATTAAATAATGATAAATATTTCATCAATACCATATATGAACATTAATTACATCATTATAATCCAACCATGAGAGATATTGATGGAAAATGATTTACATTGGTTCGGGTGGCTGTTGTTCATCACACACACGAATGATGGTTGTGTTCCCCATTTGATAGAAGTGGAGATGGATATAGGTTTTGAAATTAACATAAAAACCCTATGTATATACCAGATATAGTTTTAATTTTATAATAATGATTTTTTTATATTTTAATGAGGTGGAATAAGAAACAAAACTGAAAAGCTTGATTAAAATGATACATTTTCTTCAGATAAATTCCCTTTCTAAACACCTTAAGACAATTATGTGTGACATTATAACATAAATAACGTAGGTTTCAGGCACAGCAGAAGTACGTTGATGGGTTTTCGCAACTTTAATTTTAATTTTTAAACAACGTTCAATCTGAGATCCATCATGATGTAAAACGCCGAATCTTCAGAATGAATTGAAGAACGAAAAACATAAGAGGGAATCCTTGAACCACATATATAGGATCATCATATGTTGGTTATAATTAATCTAATTAATTCACAAAAACGTCCTTGGTGGAATTATTTCTTCGTTTATGTCTCTGGTCACGATATTGTGATCTATCGTTGTGTCGTAGAATCCAAGTATAGGATTCCTCTGACGGTGATCCACATGTGTGCCACGTATCTCTGGATGTCGCCAAAGAGATATTCGGGTGCTAGCGCGAATGAACATTCACTAGCGATGTCCACCTTCAATCGCTTTGGTCTCTCGGTCTTGAGAGCATTCTTCGAGGAAGGAGTTCTTTCGGCCTTGAAAGAATTCTCAAGAATTGTTGTGCACAATGATTGAGGAAAAGTGTTGGGGTTTTGAGGATATTTATAATCGGTTTTGTGGTTATAGAGTTATGATAATAAATAAACATGTTACATGTTTTATTTATTTCATTAACTCTTATTGAAAACCCCCATGTCGAATTATCTATTCCTTGACCTATGCCCATGCAGATTATAATAAATATCATTTAATGAAATAATATTATATCCTAAAAATCCTGACTGGAAAAACTACACAGCATGTAATCATTAATACACAACGTGTACTCGTTTTCAATAAAACTACACGGCGTGTATATTTAATATACATGGTGTGTACTTTTATTTGCCGCTTTACTTTATTTCTTCCACCACATTTATTAGTCCTTGAGTAATGGCTATTTATTTCGTAAATAAACGTAACTACATTACTCACTAATAAATGTATTATTTCTCCCACAATATATTCTCTAGAATAACTAGTGTCGAAATAAATTCCATCTGGAATCCTTAAATAATTATTAAACCTCAGTCAAGAATAATATTTATTTAACTAGTTAAATTAATATTTAACTGAGATAAATGGACACACTTAGTGTGTGACCCTCTAGGCCCCTTTCTTAGTGGAATTAGGTGGAGCCTGCCTAAAGTCCAAGGATACCATCTAGCAACACGCCAAGGCACCCATAGAGAAAAAAGTTAACACTGCAATGACATGTCACCTCATACGAACGCTTACCATGTAATATAATCACTTTGTCTCGATATCTCTAATCAAGCAGGTTTCATGCTAGTTCTATCAACCCATGTGCTCAATAATTCATTCTTTGACTTTCTGAAATTGAAATCACCCATACTTTACCATGGCCATCGATTTATTTAGGCTATATCAATTCCATCAAAGGGCCTAAGATATCTACTTCTGTTATGTAATAGAAGGGACAAATCCTTTCTCGTATTATCTATTAATGTTGTATTACTCGTGACGCACCCAACATATCCTACCTCACTGCAAACAGTGTGTCGTCATAGTTTTCATCAATACATCTAAGTGCGCGAGTTGTAATACCCATTAAAAATAATCTTAAAGTCTAAGGACTAATACACACATCCGCAGATATGAACATCCAATGACACTCCGAAATGTGTATTTCCTACTGGTGTGTCTCATGATCATAATATTTTCCTGGATATTACCAAGGGCTCACACCATAAGAAGGTGCCTCAAATTTTAATGAGTCCTCACCCCTAATGGCCTATATTATTTGTGTCCCTAAAATAACATCATTCGACCATAGAACATATATTGAAGAACAGTGTTATGGCACTTTTGGGTTCTCATCATAGCAGGTATCCGCTATGACCCTTTAATTAAATAGCTATCCTTATGACATTATCACATGCATTGTCATGCAGAAGAACAATCAATATGTGATAAGCTTTTATTAATGAATAAAGTACAAAGTAGTTGGTTCTACACCACCAACTCTAACAGAATCCCATTAGGACTAGAGACAACTGCTAACAAACTTTAACCTGATAGCTCTCAGATGATATCCATGCTTCTGCTGAGATAAGATTTTAGTCATGGGGTCTGCCACGTTCTCTTCTGTGGACACTCTGCTCACTTCAACTTCACCCCTTTGATAGAAATACCTAATGAGGTGATACTTTTGGAGTATATTCTTTGTTTATTGATGTGACCTTGGTTCTTTTGTAAGATCAACCGCTGCAGTATTATCACAATAAAATGTCATGGGATCTTTACTGCTAGGAACCACATCAAGCTCCTTGAAAAAGTTTCTAATCCAGACGGCTTCCTTGGCTACATCAGAAGCCGCTATATATTCGGACTCTACTATAGAATCGGTGACAAATGGCTGCTTTGAACTCTTCCAGCTCACAGCTCCTCTATTGAGACAGAAAACATATCCAGATTGTGACTTCAGATCATTCTGATCTGTCTGAAAACCTGCATCATCATACCCTCTGATGATAAGCTACTCATCTCTTCCATACACCAGGAACATATCCTTAGTTCTTAGCAGATACTTAAGGATAGTCTTAACAGTAGTGCAATGTTGTTCTCCTGGATCTTCTTGATATCTTTCCACCATGCTTAGTGTATAGGCAACATCAAGCCTAGTACATAACAGAATATACATGATGGATCCTATAGCCGAAGTGTATGGGATCTTACTCATTCTATCTTTCTCTTGTTGTGTCTGAGGACACATTTTCTTTGATAGATGTAGGCCATGTGACACTGGAACTAATCCCCTCTTCGATTGTTCCATACTAAATCTCTTTTGTATATAGTCAATGTATATACCCTGACTTAGTCCATGCAGCCTCTTGGATCTATCACGAATGATCTTGATCCCTAGAATTTAGGCTGCTTCACCCAAGTCCTTCATGGAGAAACACTTGTTCAACCAGTCCTTAACTGACTATAAGACTGGTACATCATTTCCAATAAGCAATATGTCGTCAACATATACTACTAGGATAATGATCGAATTCCCATTAAACTTCTTATAAACACATGGCTCACATTCGTACTTAATGAACCCAAATTCCTTTAGGGCTTCATCAAATTGAAAGTTCCATGACATGGATTCTTTATTTAATCCATAAATAGATTTCTGTACCTTGAAAACCTATTTTTCTTTAAATGGTGTCACAATCCCTTCTGTTTGTATCATATAGACATCTTCCTGAAGGTTCCCGTTATGAAATGTTGTTTTGACATCCATCTTCCAAACCTCTTAGTCATGGTAAGATGCTATGGAAAGTATGATTCTTATGGATTTAAACATGATAACTAGCAATAAGGTTTCATCATAATCTATTCCTTGACATTGTCTGAACCCTTTATCCACTATCCTTTCTTTATAGGCTCTAACATGACATTCCATGTACAGCTTTCTATGGAATACCCATTTACATCCAACAGGATTTACATCAATTGGCTCATCGACCAGAACCCAGACTTGGTTCTGATACATGGAATCCATCTCAGAATTCATAACTTCTAGCCATCTTGTAGCTGGTGATATTTCTACTACTTCCTTGTAGGAGAGAGTTTCATCATTGTCCAACAATAATGATTCACCATCCTCAGTGACTAGGAAACCAAATCTCTCTAGTTCCCTTACCTGCTTGAGATCCTACATAGTACTTTTGTTTCTAGAACCTCTTCCATGTGGACCTGTGGAACTTGTTCCTGTACCAACTCTTCTGTATCTTGAGCATTAACTTCGTCGAAGTCAATATTTCTCCAACTATCCTTCTTGAGGATTTTCTCCCTCTCAAGAAAGACAACTTGTCTGGCGACAGTCACTTTATTTTCTGAAGGGTTATATAGGTAATATCCTTTCATTTCCTTGGGATATCCTATAAAGATACACCTCGTGCCCCGAGGTTCTAGTTTTCTTTGCTGAGGAGGCCTTAACAAACACATTGCATCCCCATACACGTGTGTGCAACAAAATGGGTTTCTTTCCATTCCATATCTCGGAGGGAATTCCATTTTCCACCTTAGTTGGTACTCGGTTTAATGTGTATGCTGCAGTTTTAATGAATATCCCCAAAAAGATAATGGAAGATCTGCATGACTTATCATCGACCTCAACATGTCCAAAAAGGTGTGGTTCCTCCTTTCAATAACACCATTCCACTATGGTGTATAAGGAGGAGTGAGCAGAAATAGAATCCCAGACTCCTGTAGAAGATCGATGAACTATTGGTTCATATATTCTCCACCTCGATCCGATTAAATTTTCTTTATCTTCTTACCAAGACGATTCTCTAAATCATTCTTGAATTACTTAAATTTCTCTAAGGCCTCTAACTTATACCTCATTAAGTAGACATATCCATATCTACTCAAATTATCAGTAAAATTAATGAAGTAAGAATATCGTCCTCTATCTTCTACTGGAAATGGTCCACACACATCCGTGTGTACCAATCATAGAATCTCTGTGGCCCTTTCACCCATTCCACCAAAAGGCGGCTTGGTCATTTTTCCTTGTAAACAAGCATGATATCTAGAAAGTGGTTTTAGCTCAATAGAGTCTAAATAGACATCTTAGAAGAGCTTTTTCAACCATTTCTCATTCACATGACCATGATGGTGATGCCGCAACTGGGTGATGTATGAGTCATGTGAGTTTGTTTTGTTATTGATTTCCAACAATTGGTTTTTGTAATTTAATACATACGAACCATTTTTTAAATGTTCCATACCATAAAATGTGTTGTTCTTATAAAAGAGGAAATCCTTATTTCCAAATTTGAAAACAAATCCATCAATATCAAAAAATGATATAGAAATTATATTGTTGGTAACACTAGGAACATAATAACAATTATGTAAAACCAAAATCCTCCTAGTCGTCAATGAGAGGTGGTAATTGCCAATAGCCAACGCTACCAGCCTTGCGCCATTGGTATCTCGAAGATCCACCTCTTCTCTAGATATCTTTCTAAATCTATTTGGAACCTGTATTTGAATACATATATGAGCCCCACAAGCTGTATCTAATACCCAATGTGTAGAAATAGAAAGATTGCACTCAATAACGAATGCACCTTTTGCATCCCCATGCTTCTGGGTGCAGTTCCTCTTCCAGTGGCCTAGCTTGCCACATGAAAAACACACCGCCTTCCATTCCTTTCCCTGCCTTTAGATCTTCCCCTTCTTGGAAGGACGGTGCTCAGGGGCTTCAGACCGTTTATAGGTCTTTGGACCATTTTCCTTGTGCTTCCTTCTTCTATTCACCATTAGAACTGCGGGGTTTTCATGCCCCGTGTCTTTATCTACTTGGAGAATCAAGGTGAGAAGTTACGATAGAATCTTCTCATTATTTCTCATGTTGTAGTTGACAATAAAGATAGAGATGTTCATGGGCAGTGATGATAGGATACGATCTATACACAGCTCATCCAGGAATTTAATCCCTAAGATGTCCAGGCATTCAATGTAGCCAATAAGCTTGACTACATGAGGCCCAGCTGTCACCGACTCTCCATGATTAATTGTAAACAAGGTATTGGATATCTCATACCTCTCCTGTCTCATATTCTCTTGGTAGAGATCCTTAAGGTGAGACATCATGCTTTACAGATCCATGTTTTCATGTCGCTTGAAGAGATCATTGGGCATGGCTGATAGCATGAAACAGTAGACATATGTGCCATTATCCATGTGTTTCATATAGAGAGATAATTCCTCATCACTAGCCTATTTCCCAGGTGCAACTGGAATATGCTCTTCTAGAATATACAATTTCCTTTTGTGGTGAAGGATGACTTGTAAATGCCTCTGCCACTCATGGAAATTGGTGTCGGTGAGAAGGTTTTCCTTCTCAAGTATGGTTTGAAATGATATTTTTGAAGTCATTTTCTTGTCATTCCTACAAATTAAGATGAGCAAAGTTTTATTACTTTGTTACAAAACTACGACAAATAAGTAAATTAATACTTATTAGTCTCCCACTATTTTATAAAAATCCAATATCCCTCATCATTGACTTCAGAATATTTTGTTTCCTGAATATTCTAGTGGAAAGGATCCATATTTCCCTTCAGATTACCCCAACTAGGGTTGTTCAAGAAACTTTAAGGGTTTAAGGTAGGCATCCCAAATGCCAACTGCATTAACTCGGAGCTTTTGGATCTGCTGAGTGGACTACCCAATCCTAAAATCCTTTTATTTTGGATTTCATTAACCTTTACCTCTTGGTCACACCAAGTACTATTGTGGTAGTCAACCCTTGATTCGAACAAAGTCAAGTCAACCCAAAACCTTGAATTATAATTCCATGATAATTGAAAGCTCCCCAACTAGGGTTGGTCAAGCTCTTTGAACTATGGTTGGATTCTAACCAAGATTATGGAAGGCTATAACGAGATAATATTTCTTTTGAGGGACTTTATCCTTATACATAAATTTCCATTTTATTATCTTTGATTAAATACTTGTTAATATTAAGTTGGATATACTTAAGTGATTAACCATTTCGAAGATAATATTTACGCATAAGCAGGTTTTTTATTTTATTTCCATATTTCATGATTGTTTAATTCATTAATTGTGTGATCGTGATAACACACCCACAATAAATAAACCATGCAACTGACATACAACTTTCCACCTATCCCCCTTTGTATCTCCTTGGATTGGTTTCACCTTTGCTTCTGACTTGAGTTGCTTCCACTAGCTTGGGATCTCCGTCCATTACATATGCATTTATCTCACACGTAGGTGAGGGGTAAAATGGGTTTTTACATAAAATAATCCTTTGGAACACATACCCTATATATTAATGAGGAGAAGGCTCGCAGGACAACAAATTTAAATAAATAAATTAAATGAAACCATTCATATACCGAGGTCTTGGTCTTTCTCATGATCATCTATACATGTAACGATATTTACGCATAAATAAAAATAGCATTCCATTATTTAATCATTCTTTCTTAAGATAAATCACTCTAGAATCAATTAATTATCTTTAATCAATCAATCCATTTATCTTAAATCCTTTTCTGAATTTACTTGAATTTCTCATCCATCATAATTTTAAAGAAATAAATTCATTTAAAATTATCCTTGTTTGTAACTTGTACCTTGGAAGAAACCTGGTGAATTCTCATTTATTACTCAGATGTTAAATTAAACACATATATATAAAACACCAACAACGTGTTGTTCCTTCACTTTACGCTTACACTATGGTACACGTCTCAAGGGTTTGTATAATATAATAATAAATTTTAATAAATCTGTGTAATTTGGATGAGTACACGGCGTGTAGTTCTGACTACACAGCATCTACTTTTCATCACCGTCCATCCGTATTACACGCCCGCGGACATGGTGTGTTAATGTACTTTGGGAATTTTTGGAGTACATGGCATGTACAGTGGGGGACACGCCGGGTAGTTTCCACGTTACACAATTTCCAGCGGGGCAAGCTGTGTACGGGGTACACAGTCCAACTCTAACCCAAAGGGACTACACGCCGTGTTCTATTGGACCACACAGTGTGTAGTTTGGAAACCGTGTGCCACCTATTCCTAGTCAACATACAGTGTCATAAATGATATAGATAGGATCAATACACAACATGATTTAGCAGACCAGTCTGATGCATGAACCAAGACTATACGGCATGTACTACCGAATACACACCGTGTATTCTCGTGTTGTATGGCCAAGAATTTTTGGATCCTCCAGATGAGATCCTCTATTTTATTTTAATCAAAAATTAAAATAAAAGGTCGTTTTTGTATGGTGAATGTGAAACGATAGATGAGGAATAGATCTCGAGATTCAGATTTAAAGAACAATTAAATTGTATTGAAATAAATAAATTATTTAATGTGTAGATACCCAACAAAAAACTAAATAATTATAATCAACAATATGACCCCTCTAATACCACTTGTAGGATCTGAGTGCAGTGAAAGTGTGTGTGTGCGTTTTCCCAACTTTAATTTTAACATTTAAACAATGTTCAATCTGAGATCTGTCACGATGTAAAATGCTGAATCTTCGGAATGAAATGAAGAACGAAAAACTTAAGAGGTAATCCCAGAACAAGAGAAATAGGATCATCATATGTTAGTTATAATTAATTTAAATAATTCACAAGAATTACCTTGGTTGAATACTTTCTTCGTTGATGTCTCCAGTCACGATCCTGTGATCTGTCATTGGGTCGTAGAATCCAAGTGTAGGATTCATCTAGCGGTGATCCACACGTGTGCCACGTATCTCCGGATGTCACCGAAGGGATCTCCGGGTGCTAGCATTAAAGAACCTTGGTTTATGAAGTCTTCCTTCGATCTCCTTGGTCTCTTGGTCTTGAGAGTGTTCTTGGAGGAAGGATTTCTTTCAGCCTTGAATGAATTCTTCATAATTGTTGTGCATAGAGATTAAGGAAAAATGTTGGGGTTGTGAGGATATTTATATTCTGGTTTGAGGTTATAGAGTTATGACAATAAATAAACATGTTATGAATTTTATTTGTTTCATTAACTCTTATTGAAAACCCCCATGTCGAATTATTAATTTCTTGACATATGCCCACGCTGATTATAATAAATATCATTTTATAAAACAATATTATATACTCAAAATCCTGACTGGAAAAACTACACGGCGTGTAATCATTAATACATGGAGTTTACTCATTTTCCATAAAACTACATGGTGTGTATATTTAATATACACGGCATGTACTTTTATTTTCCACTTCCCTTTATTTCCTCCACCACATTTATTAGTCCTGGAGTAATGGCTATTTATTTCCTAAATAAATGTAACTGCATTACTCGCTAATAAATGTATTATTTCACCCACAATATATTCTCTCGAATAACTAGTGTCAAAATAAATGCAATCAGTAAACCTTAAATAATTATTAAACCACAGTCAGTAATAATATTTATTTAACTTTTTAAATTAATATTTTACTGAGATACATGGACACACTTAGTGTGTGACCCTCTAGGCCCTTTTCTCAGTGGAATTAGGCGGAACCTTCCAAAAGCCAAAAGTTAGCGTCTAGAAACACGCCAAGGCACCCATAGAAAAAGAAGTTAACTCTGTAATGATGTGTCCCCTCATACGAATTCTTACCGTGTAATATATTCCATTTCCTTTGATATCTCTAATCAAGAGGGTTGCATGCAAGTTCCATCATCCCATGTGCTCAATTATTCTTTCTTTGACTTTCCGAAATTTAACTCGCCCATACTTTACCATGGCCATTGATTTATTTTGGCTATTTCAATTCCATCCAAGGGTCTAAGATATCTACTTCTGTTATGGAACAGAAGGGACAAATCCTTTCCCACATTATCTATTAATGTATTATTACTCGTGACGCAGCCAACGTATCCTACATTGCTGCGAACAATGTGTCATCACAGTTTTCATCAATACATCTAAGTGTGTGAGTTGTAATACCCATTAAAAATATTCATAAAATCTAAGGACCAATACACACGTCCACAGAAAGGAACATCCAATGACACTATAAAATTTGGATTTTCTGCTGTCGGGTCTCGTTCTCATAATATCGTCCTGGATATTACCAAGGGCGCACACCATGAGATGGTGCCATAATGTTTTATGGGTCCTCACCCATAATGGCCTATATTATTTATGTCCCTAAAATAATATCATCTGGCCATAGAAAATATATTCAAGAATAGTGCTATGGAACTTCTGGGTTCTCATCATAGTAGGGATCCGTGATGACCCTTTAATGCAATAGTTATCCTTAAAACCTTATCACATGCAATGTCACGCAGAAGAAAAATCAAGATGTGAGAAGGATTTTATTAATGAATAAAGTACAATGTGGTTGGTTCTATACCACCAACTCTAACATATAATGCCTCTATAACCTGGAAAGAGATGATATTAAGGGATTTTTCTGATAAATCTTGATCCAAATGGTTTTTTGAGAGTTATGTAGAGGGAAAGAGATGTGTACTTCTATAAAAGTGGGGAGGGGCAATATTTGAATTACACAAAATATTAAATTTGTATGCATTAATTTTTCATTAAAAATGCCTAAAAAGTAAATTATTTAGTATATAAGATGATTATAATTCTAAATAAACTAATAAAATAAAATTTATAAATATTTTAATTATATTAATACCCTTATCATTTTTTTTGACCCATCATTAACCACGTTCACACTTATCGTGAAAACAAGAATTTTTACTCTTTCATAGTCAATATTGTTACAATTATTGTTAAAAAGGTCCCAAAAATTGACCATGGATGAATTACAAACCATATCCTACTAATTTGTCTAAATATCATATTTTATTCAAATTTCATATCATTTAATAATTTAGTATTTATTTTCAAAAAATCATTATTGTTAATTTTTAGAACTATTCAATTTTTTCATATTAATAACATCAAGATAACATATAAAATTAGAACCAAATACTTTAACATATAACAAAAATTTTATTTTCATAACAGAAATTAATCGATCATTTTAATCATCTAAAATTATATTTCCTTAATATGTTAAATTTCATCTATTTTAATTTTTTAATTCATCATATAATTGTTGCATCAATGTTGTGTAAATTTAGTATGTAAATATTTCATTAATAAAAATTAGAATAAATTTCCATGAATAATTTCAATAAATTATACATATGAATAATATTTATAAAGGAATATATAATCAGGTTTACCTTATAATAAAATATTATTGATATTTGAAACATGAGTGTGACAATTTTTACTCTTCTTTAAATAAAATATTATATAAATTATATTCAAATAAAAAATTTAAAAAGGGAAAATGACTGAATTTTGTATGATTACTCCTAAAATTTAATTTTGTAATGTTTAATGGTCACTTTCAAGTTTTTATTATTTAATTTTTGTCCATGATAAACTAATATACTCTTTTACCGTGGTAACAAAAATTATCATGGTAACTATTCATATTAAAAAAATACAACGGTCATATTTACTAAATTTGGATACTCTAATTCCAAATATAGAATCAATTTTTCTAAATTCAAGAAGTATAGGATTCATAATTTTATTTAAAATTCAACTGGAGAAATGTGAATAAAAATAGTTTTTTAGAGAAATACAATTTTTAATTATAAAAAATTTTCATAATAAATTCTTGTCTAATGTTCATTTAAAAATCCTAATAGGACCATTTGATGTAAAATGTAAAAAATTAACTATCAAATCAAATTAAAAAATTTATTTTACTTGATATAACATTATAATGAAAAAAAACATTCAATTAAAAAACATTAGTTTTCACTATTCAATAAAAAATAAAAAAATCAAAAATTCATCAAAAATTCATCCTTTGATAATATTGAAATTATTATTTTAAAAATTAATGTAATTTTTTCAAATTAAAACTCTATAATTTTAGAATCAAACTTTTAAATAAAACTATATAAGAAAAAAGTTTAATATAAATATTTTCTTTTTAATTTCGAAATTTACATCTTATATTTATAATAGATATAACTGCCTAATTTCTAAGTAATAAAAACAATGGAAATGATTCATTTTATCATTACCTAGGGTTTTTATATTCTCCCCCTTCAATTTGAAATTGAATCCCTGGAATTTATTCACTTACTAAACAAGTGGAGATATCTTTCCCTCCTAGGATTTTCATTAACCAATATTCCTTCTTCAACCATATGGTGTTTTCATAAAAATTTAACTTGGTGAATTACTATGTTCTACATTAATTATTCTCTATGTCCAAAAATATGAACATGTGTTTACTCATAAATCATGATATCTTCCAACTAAACATCCTTAGGGATGATAAAATGAGATGAAACTGGAATATAATATCTTATAATCAAAACATGACAAACATTTTGAACCTACAATAAACATAGACGGAAATCCACTCAATAGTTAACTGATCATAAATTGCATAGGATTTTATATGGTTCATTGAACGATGGACGTGGATTATACTATTTATGAATGTGGATAACACTTCTCCTTGGGGATATTTTTATTAAAACATGGTCACGCACCTTGAAAGAAATAGTTTTACTATAGTTATCTACATAACATTTCTTTATGATCTAAGATTTTCCCAAATATTATTAAACTAACATTACCTTATCAACCATTTCCTTCACCAATTCTAGTCCAATAAATTTTATTTCAACTGATTCATTAGAAAATGCTAGATTTCGACATCACATTCTATAAAATGCCTAAAAATGTGTCATTTATGTGTTTGAATAACAACTATTATTATAAGGACAATTATCCAAATAAATATATTGATCCAAAATTCCTTCGTAATCAATGAAACTGTAATTAATCATTCCTTATGAAGTTTTAATCATTCACTCATACTACCCAACAAACTGAGGATGAATATATTGACTAATATTTATTTTCATGCCAAATGAATTATAAATCCCTTTATATAAATTGGATGTGGACTTAGGATCATAGACAGGTACAATGGGTATATTATCTCCATGTATCATTTTGTTCTCCTTAAGATAAGGTCAATAATGTTGACCAAATACATTGTATATTGAATGTGAAGGATATAAATAAATATATTTAATAGATAAACAAAAACAAAAATTTTATTATTACCTTGAGATATATTTGTATATCCCCTAGTAAATAAATAGATATATTTTTCCATTTTAAAAATGTTAGGGAAAAATTATGAATCATCCCCTTGTATAATTATAATTCTTCTTAAACCTATTAATACTTTAAACATTTCATGATAAATTCAACATCATATCTTTTCAATATATCTGACCAGTAATACTCACAATGTTCTCCTCACATCATAGTTATTATAGAATGAATGGAAAATAAGGAACATTGATATTCAGTCAACAATTCTATAATCAAATGGGAATCAATAAAAACACATAATTTCTTTCTAAATATCAAAACACAATATTTATCAATGTTAAATTAAAAAAAATTACTCTTCTTAAAGAATTATACTTTTTCTTAGAACTCACTATCTTCCTTTTAAAATTTTCTCATTATTTCTAATATACATGATCATACTAACACCTTAAACAAGTCAATAATGTTTTCTACATCCAAAACTTCTAGAAAAACTTCATTTAATCATTAACCAAAGTTTTATTTCCCATACATTTCATGGTTGATGAAACATTATATTTTTTACATATGTCATAAACTTCTTTTTCCATTACTTGTACTATATTAAATAATGAAATCATAATATTTGATCAATTATAACCATAATATCTATAACATGTTCAATATAATCTGACTAAATATGTACCTAAACCTTTTATTATCAACATATATTTCACATATAAAACAATATAAATGATGCATGAAAAATTTTAACGCAAAAATCATGGAATCTAATTATAGAGATTTTTATATGAAAATTTATCTTATTTGGTTTCAGTTTCATGACGCATAAGAAATTACATGATCATTATGCATCATGATGCATCCAATTCACTTCAACAAAGCATCACTATAGAGGAAACATTAACAATTTAAATATGTAAAACCGAAAGACTCATTATTCAAAAAAATAATTCCACAAATTAATCATCACATTATTTTGTCCAGATAAATTTAGATCATTGTCAAATTAACTTAGTCAATGGAAAAGAAAACATAGACTGGTTTTTACCAACCCAATGGTGGTAATTTGATACACCAAGAAAACTATGAATCTCTATTAAATTTCATGTCATTTTTCATTATTCAGTAACATTATTTTTAAAAGGTTCAATAGTTATGTCATATTTAGAATCAATATTCCCAATGAAATAAATCTTTTACAATAAAAAATTTACATTTAATAAATTTTCTATACAATTTATATTCTTTTAGGGTAAAAAAAATCCTCATGTGTATTTCATGTCCCTCATGACTCTTAGAATATACCAAAACATAATCATCAATAACTACAACACACATATCTGAAAACTCATTAAAAATATATTCTTTAGATCCAAAAATATAGCTAGTTCATTAGAAAAACATAATGGAATAACGGCAAACTCATAGTTCCCATATCTAGTCCAAAATATTCTATTTTTTCATATTATCCTTCATTAATTTCAACTAATGGTAGCCCAACTTCAGATTGATCTTTGAAAACTATAACACTCTCTAGAAAAATCAATGATATGAGGTAAAATATTTTTGTTCTTAGATGTTATATTATTTCATGATCTACAATCAATGAAAATTTCATGGATCCAATTTTATTTTTTATAAAACAAACTAGGATTAACCCAAGGGGAAGTAATTAGATGAATGAAATCTTTATCAAGAAAATCCTTCAATTTATTTTTTCATTCCAAAATATGTACATTTCATATTTGATACAGGGGTTTTGAAATCGTCTTATCATTAGGTACTAAGTCATCAATAAACTCAACTTCCAGATAAGGAATAACTATTGGTAAACCATTAGGGAAAACATCAATATATCGAGTCACTAATGAAACATCATTATTATATACAGTTTATTTGTTCTAAAAAAACATGTTATATGTAACTTTTCATGTCATTTTGAATCAATTTTTCATCTTCATAGTATGTTATAAAAGGTATAAAATCATTGAACTGAACATTCTTGTCTCTACAATCTATCATAGGATGTTGATCTGAAAGCCAATCCATAAATAAAATAACATCAATGTATACTATGGGATGTTCAACAAGATTTATATTAAATGCATTTCCAGGGATAAGAATTTGATGATTCCTATAAATCACATATCATTTAATGTTTCCTTGTTGACTTTTCACCAAAAGTTATATCTGAATATCATTTGGTGGTATTTCCAAATTAATTAAAAACGTATATGTAATTAATGAATGTGATGATACATAGTAATATAGGGGTTTAGAAATATTTAGATAAATTGAAATAAACCTATAAACATGTCATTTGAAATACAAAATAAACCATAGTAGTAGAAAAATATTTATAAACACCCTTATGTTTCTTATCTTGATGATTTCCATTATTTATAACAAATTTTGGACAATCATTTTATTATTGTCCCAACACATTACAATTAAAACAACTCACTGCCGGATATGTATATGTTACCCCATTAATGGATTTTTTAATACTCTTTTTATTATATTAATAGTCCATAATTCAAAACATAGAAGATTGGTAACAGTTTCTAGAACCTATCAAAAATTCTGTGAATTTTTGTTTACCACACTTGGAACATTTTGGCCGCTTTTTTCGAGACTTATTATATTAATGATTCTTTGTTTCCTACCACCTTAATAATTATTTACTCTTATCATCTTGGGGAATATACAAGTTAGTAAAATCCATCTCATATTTCCTAGTAAAAAAAATAAATTTATCATTAATTTTAAATTTTCTTGAGTCCAAATCAATTCATAAAAATATTTTTAAACCATAGTAACATGTTAATTTTATAATCAATGTCATGAAAAATATTTGTTATATACCTAGATTGTCTTGTGAATTTTTATTTGTATGTGGCTACATAATCCTCATATTTTTTACTTAAGATCGAACAATTTTTTCCTTATCCTTACTCAAACAACCTTAGGGAAATATTTCTCAAGTAATGGGTTCTTAAATGTGTCCCATTATAACATCAAGCTTATCTCTATCTTTGGTATTCTTAACAAAATTCCACCATAGATCATATTTATGTTCAAAATGATAAATAGAAAGTGTTTCCTTTTAACATTCTAAACACCCCATGACTTTGAAATATCATATTTGTAATGATGATCCATATTTTGGATATCATATCGGTAGAAGATATACTAAATATAGGTGTATTTTGTCTCATAAATTGATCTACTATAATCATGTTTCTCTTTAGTAGATCTAGATTCTCTCTAGTATGGATTCCACCACCATTTATAGCTTATGTCAACTGAGAAATGGTAGAAACAAAAAGCTACATTTTAATTTCAACTATTCCAGGATCTTGATTTTGATGGAAATCATCCGCTTTGACCATTCCTACTGTAGTTTCCCTATTTCATATGTTGAAAACCATTCTGAATAAACATATTTTAGATGATTAAACATTCTAATCATTAAATTATATATAATTTAAACATAACCATAATGTATATTATATTAATGTTATTCTATTAACATTATACTAACCTCTAAAGATATATAAACCTTTATCTGGTACAAAATTTAAGCACATAGCCTTAGACATTACATGATCTAGTGAATTAAAATAAGAATTCACTTTCTTGAATTCCAAAATATCTCTTAGGTTTAGAAACATAAAGGTTTATTTCGTAACTCTTATAGAACAAACCCATATATATACAAAGTGGACACGTCTATTTAATATCAAATTTTCATAATATAAGACTTTTAAAATAAAACATAATTTCCTTTCATGAAAAAAATTCCAGAATTTAAAAATGAATTCATCATTTCATTACCCATCATTAGTCCATATGATAGATATTTTAAATTTGATATTTCCAAAAAACTATCAACTAGGTGAATAAACGAATAAATCTATTACTTCAATAAAAACATGAAAACCCATGAAATGTTTGAAAGTATCTCAATGTTAAATCAGTGAATTCAATAGAACAATACATGAATAACACGCATATTTTTTCTCAAATAAAATCATTAAAACTCATAGAAAACAAATAGAACCCCTTTTGGAAATGTAGAGCAAAACATTTATAACGTGTTTCAGACAAGTGTCAGAAATAAATGTAGCCTAGTTAAATCTAGAAGAGAAATATATTTTCTCTCCATCTTTATTTACATAAAATTAAATTAACATTATCATATAAATTGTATAGATACTTGTGCGCATGTATCTCATAATCTATATCCGGCATAGCCATTCTTATCTTGGTGCAACCATCAAATAAGTTATGTTAGACTCACCCAACCCTATATGGGAACACCCTTCGTATATGCTATATCGGGATCACCCATTATATATAATGTGAATAAACCATTATAAAATTTGTATCAAGCTCACCAATTTATCTCTTGTAATTCTCATGTAACTTTTTAAGATTAAAATAATTTATTAATTCAATATTTATCCAAAAACAACTTTCAACTCATATAAAAATCACATCTATGTATAAAAAATATCCCGTTATTTAAAAAATAAATAAAAAAATCTTAAGATATATGGTCTATATTTTAATTAGACATAAAATATTATAAAGTAATACAAACATAAAATAATGTTTATGGTGGAGGGAAAAGTCGTTGTCACTATATTTCTTAAAATATAACATTCCTTTTCTAATTTTTAAGGAAAATAAAACATTATGTAAAAATATTACTTATTGAAAACCCTGGAAATAAATCAACATAAAATTCCCTTTGTTGTTATTTTATGTCTATAAGAATACATTAAAATCATTAATTTAAAATTATGGACATAGAAGAGAATGATATTGAAAATAAACCATTAAAATGAGGTTTTAAGTTAAAGTGGTCTTTCCTCGAGTCCGACTTTCCATTTACGTTCCTTATCTTCTTGAATGAAAAAATTAATTAAAATTTATAATCTCTCAAAAACCTTTTTCAATTTAATTTTGTTGGAGGGAGTGGAAACTCAAGAGGGGGTGAATTGAGTTAGTACATAAAATTTCTATTAAATTTTTTTTGTTAAAGATCCCCAAATTTTGAAACAGCCTAGTTAATTAAGGCAGTAGATATATAAATGTTTAGTTGGTCAATAGGTTTCTTAAAGGGTTATCAGTCCTCAGTTGAATCAGTGTAAAACACTTCTTCAAATTTTGAAATAAGTTTACTAAATTAAACACAATCCCACACTAACCATATCTAACTATCAGAGTTAATGTGTTTAACTATATTTTTTTTGAAATTATGAGCATCAAAAAATAGAAAAACAATTTCTAAAAAATATATATTACATAGTAGGATTAAACAAGAGGCTCAGTCTCAAGTAGATACATAATCCTCTCCACTTGGTGATCACCAGCCACGAAATTGTATATTTTAAAAATAAACATGATACACAACCTATATCAGGCATTACAACAGTTTTCACAAACTGTCCAGGGCTTACACCATCTACCATAGTTATTCATGGAAAAAACAATACAAACCACAAATGGTCTCTTACACAGTTATACATGGTATACAATTTGTAAGTAATGTTTGATGTGAGTATTTTCAGTATCCTGAATTTTAAGCACATGAGATAGTTTGTGTAACAGACTAACACACACTTCATAGAAATGTAATATAAAATAACACAATAGGTATAATATTATAAAATTTATTTTATAAAGATATATGTGTTTGAAGATCAACTCTTGACTCCTTGGAGTGAAGAAATTGTAGTTCAGGTCTTTCTCTGGAATTTTTCCTCAAAATCGAGTATCACTACTCTTGGTTCTGGCTTCCAGGTACTAAGGTATTCTTCTTCTTGGTTGAACAGAAATTTGAATAATCATGGAAGACATATGTGAAATTTTTCTCCCAAATGATCTTTGTGATTCTCTTATGTTCACAGTGTGAGTGTTGGATTGTTCTTTCATGTTCTCTTCGATCTAGTGAGTAATTTCATTTACATTCATTCCTCTCACTTCACTTCTTGGAAATCTTATTTTTTCTTCATCAGTCTTCTCTATTATATTTGAGGTCAGACAATAAAAATAATTAAACCACATTTGGTCCTCCTCGTACCTCGTACAATCCCCAGATACGGTCTCTTGATATGTCTTCTATTAGCATTAATTAATGTTTGAAGCATTAAATTTAACAAATATGAACGTTAGAATAATCTTAAGAATTTGAAAAAGTATGGAGTAGAAGAACGAGAATTGGTAGACTAGTAATGGTTGCCTTAAGCAACATCCTTATCAACGGTAGCCTTCTCAATAGTAGCCTTCAGCGGTAACCTTACGAATGGTATCCTTTAACGATAACCATTTATCAGTGACCTTTCACTTCTATCAGTGACCTTTCATTGGTGACCATCATCGGTGACATTTCATCGGTGACCTTTCATTAGTGACCTTTTATCGGTGACCTTCTGTCAGTGAATATCATTGGAGACCTTCTATTAGTGAACTTCCTCAGTGACCTTCTGCCGGTGACCTTCATCGGTGACCTTCATATGTGACCTTTCATACTTTGAGAAATTTTGCATCGTAAGCTTAAAAAAGAGAGCAGTGAGAATAATATTACATAATTATTACATGATAGAAACTATAAATATTAATGAAACACAATTATCATATAATAGAATCATGATTATAACATCAATGAAACATGATTTGGGATTATCAAAATTGGTGAGTCCAACAATCTCCCCCATTTGATAATCCCAAATTATGCCAGTGAAACTTTAGATTTAAGTATTATTGAATCAGGGTTAAGTACATTTTGAAATATATTTAGAGGTGTGTATAAGTACAATTGAACCACGTGTATTGTGGAAAATATAGATAGTGTTTATATTCAAATACTCTAGTCAACTTAAAAACGTATCCCCTATGTGATTAATAAAAATAAGGAAAGAAAAATAAAGACAAAAGAGGATTTTATTATGAATTAACCAAGAGTACAAAATACCAAAAGAGTACAAGGATCCCTATCAAACTAAGATATCCCACATTCAATCCACATCATAAATTTACAAGGGATGTTTTTATTTGGATGTTGAGGAGTCGACTCTAGAATATGGGGGGATAGACTGAGGTATGGTAGTGAGTGGTGTAGGATGAGCTTCTATAGAGGCATAAATAGACCAATAGTGAGTTGATATCTGAGGAATCATATAGGTCAAGCTTCTGATAGCCTGTGCAGGAGTCATCATAGAAGAAACACTGGTAGAGCCTCAGGCAGCCGAGAATTAAGGTAATACTAGAGGAACAATAATGGGAGTACAGTCCACAAGGAGGAAGGGTAAAAGAAGATTTCTGAAATCTATAATAATGATTCCTCCTCACTCTATAGCTGAGATAAAATAATACTTATTCTCCATGAATTTATCTAAGTTAAGATTCAACTCACTATGCATTCTAACTTGATCCTTAGTCACCTGGGTGATAGGTGGGATCCTCATGTTTTCCAAAAACAGCACAATGTGATTATCCATCAGATTCTTTGTGTACACCCTTTTGTAAAAGAAATAAAATTACTCTTTTATCTCCTTCTGATCTTGAGAATCTTCCCTTAAATAATCTCCCACAAGTTTATGAATTTCTCTGGTATTTGAAATTTCCTAAGTCATAGATTGAGGATTTGAGGTACTGGCACCAATGAAATTCTCCACTTCATCTCTGACAACTAATTTGAATGCTTCTAGATCAATAAGAGGAGAGGCTGAAGAGGAAGAAGACGCACATAGGGGTTCCATAGTAAAATCCATTATCTCCTTAAAATATGTGGTCAGACCACTGATCAATCGCTTCACATCATCAACCTGGCTACTCACATATGCCTCCATAGACTTCTTGAAGTCCTCAAACATAGTGTCCATCTGCTGAAAAACACATTATATTTACATAAGGTCTCTATCCACTTAAACCCTTGAATCCATATAGGAGTATAAACTGGAAAATTGATTGTTTAACAGATTCCATAAATTATACCAGGGTTCTGATTTGATTCTGACAATCCTTCATTTCATTTAGAAAATTTGAGTAACAGGTAGAAATTACTCTTTCCAAGGAAGATGCTACAACTTATGTATTGAGGGCCATAATTCTCTTTATCTCAACATATATCTCATCAAAATGCCTCTTTTAATCTGATTTTAAGGATTCTAAATCATCATTCTTCAAATAGTCAAAAGGTAAAAGCACTAATGGCTGGACAATGGAGGTTTTCGAAATAGAAGGAATTGGAGGGCTTCTGTTTGGCTTTTCATCATCAGAGTCTCCAAAGTCTAACCCCAATACCATGAATCCAAGGTCTAATGACCAGTTTTCAATTCCATGAGCAACAAAAACTGAAACTGTGGCGATAGTCTCCTCCCCCTCACTTGGAGAATTCTCCTGATCAATTGCATCCAACTCTTCTATACCTCCTAGATCAATTACATGAAAATGAGATTCCAAAGCCACTTCCTCTACAAAATACTCAGTTAATTCCATTTCAATTCCATCTTCCACTGAATCAGAAACCTCTTCATACACCATTTCTACCATCTCTATATATCCTATTATAGGACTAAGGCTTAGTCATTCCCCTTCACTTTCATCAACAACTATCTCAAAACCACCATGAAGAGATTCAGCTTCATCGTTCTCCTCTGAGTTCTCTCTAATGTATCTTAAGACATTTTTATCTCCTTTTTCTTCACTAGATTCCTCATTATCACTATCCCATAGGACAGTCTCCCTCCTAGGAAATATTTTTCAGGGGGTAGGCTCACCAAAGGATATATTATTTGCAGGACGATTTGTGGGAAAGTCAGGATCACTCCTGTCATCTATATAAGAATCCTCACTTTCTTGCATAAGAGAAGCCTCCTTTTATTTATCTGAGTATAATGGCTCCACATCATCAGACTTTAAACGAGGGTCTCTCTTATTCTTAGTCCTAGTATGATGTGTTACAGGGTTGAATACCTCATACATATTTGTCTTACCATTCACCAATTTTCACTTCGAAGGGTTCCAGTTTATCTTCATCCACGTGCATATCAATATGGCATGAAACAATGCATTGGACGTGGAACTAGGCTTTGTCATATACTCAAATAGAATCATCCGCAACCTACATAAATTTACCATCTATCCATGCTACAACAGATACAAAATAAATATTTCCAAATACTTCAAGGACCAAAGTCCCCTCTCCTGGGACTGAAGACATGTAGAACAAATTTAAACAGTAACTTGTTTTCCCCTTCCATTTCAGCATCAATCACTTTCCTAGGGATCACATTCATCGTCAGTTCATCCAATCCTTCTTCCAAACAGAAGAACTCACTAGTGGTAGGTACCACTCTTGAGTAGTAATCAAAAATAGAGTCATGTGGCACTCATAAACATTCATCCCTCTCAAAAAAAGAGAAGCTTACACATACTCCATTAACCTTTGAGGAAATCATGTTCTCATTCTCAGACTACTCACACATCAGAGGTTCATAAAATTACTTCACTAGATTCAGGTAATAAGTTCCATTGTTATTTTCAAAGCATTCGACCATGTCCTGAGCTTCATGTGCCTTTAGCAACAAATACTTTCATGATAGTATCCATTTAGAACTTAATTATTTATATACTATGATTTCCCTCTACAAAAAATGTGTATTGATCTACTTTTCCACCACCTGGATTTCACTACTAGACCCAACTTGAGGTCTCTTAGGGTTCAGTGCATCTCCTTTATCACTGACCATCAGTCTCTTCATTCTCGCCATGTGATCTGAAGAGGTTCTAGAGTTTTAGTAGAAGGTTATGTTCTAAGGTTAGGGAGTAGGAGGATCAGGAGATAATTGAAATGGATTGAAATGTGATGTGTACATTATTTTTATCATTTAGGGATCGAAAAATAAATAAATTAAATGAAATAGTTAAGATTAAATAAGTTTCAGATTCTGTAAGAAAAACACAATGTTTTGGAAAAGTAAACTATTGGAAAGGTGCCAATGGTGAGTTCCAACAATGAGGTCCCAACAGTGAAGTCCCAGCGGTGTGGTACCAACAGTGAGGTCCAATGGGGAGTTCCAAATGGTGAGGTCCAAGGGTGAGGACCAATGGTGAGGTCCAATGGTGAGGTCCCAACAGGGAGGTATAAATGGTGTGGTTTAATGGTGAGGTCTGTCAATGAGGTCTAATGGTGAGGTTCAAATGTTGAGGTCTGACTGTGACATCTAACGGTGAGGTCTGACGGTGAGGTCTAATGATGAGGTTCCTAATGGTGAGGTTCCTATTGTTGAGGTTCCAATGGTGAGGTTCCAATAGTGAGGTTCCAAAAGTGAGGTTCCTAATAGTAATAATTTAATATACCTAACTCATGTTTGATGTAATTTAACCTTTTAGAACTCAAAGGATTTTGTAAAAATGTCTACCAAATGGTGTTCAGTTCCAATTAATTCAATAGTGATATCACCTCATTGATTATGATCCCTCATGAAGTGATGTATCACATCAATGTGATTTTTCCTAGAATGAGATACTGGATTTTTAGAGATGTTAATAGCACTTGTATTATCATATTTTATAGAGACATTTTTGAATTAATAACCATAGTCTTGTAAAGATTGTTTCATCCATTGAATTTGAGCATAAAAATTACTAGCAGCTATATATTCTGCTTCAGTAGTAGATAATGCAACATAATTCTATTTATTACTAAACCATGATAATATTGACTTTCCCAAAATTTGATATGTTCTAGAAGTACTCTTTCTAACTAACAGGCAACCAGCAAAGTCAGCATTCGAATAACTTGCTAATTCAAATAATTTTCTTCTTGGATAAAATAGTTCTAGGTTTATAGTATGGTAAAGGTATTTAAAAATCCTTTTAATAGCAGATAAATGAGACTCTATGGTATTTTCTTGAAAATGAGCACACATGCATACACTGGACATAATATTAGGTAAGCTAGATGTAAGGTAGAGTATACTTCCAATCATACCTGTTTAATTGGTTTGATCAACTTATTTACCTGTTTCTTCAGCATCCAACATACAATTGGTACTCATAGGTGTATCACTACCTTTATTACTATTCAAACCAAAACATTTCAGCAGATCCTTAGTATATTTACATTGATTTAAAATAATACAATTTTTATTTTGAAAATTTTGAAATCCAAGGAAAAAATATATGTTCCCCCATTAAACTCATTTCAAATTATATTGCATCATTTTTTGAGAAATCAATAAATAATGAATTTTTAGAGGATCCTAATATAATTCTGTCTACATAAATATGTACTATTAAAACATATTTGGAAATACTTTTAATAAAAATAGTAGGATCAGCTATTCCTTTAGTAAAACCTTTTGAAATAATAAATCAACTATGTCTATCCTAACAAGCTCTTAGAGCTTGTTTTTGTAAAACCAGGGGTTTTTTAAAAAATAAATTCTCAACTATGTACCCATTTAGAAATGCACTTTTGACATCCATTTGATAAAGTTGGAAATTCAGATGAGCTTCATAAGTAAGTAGTATAATAATAAATTCTAGTTTAGCTACAGGTGCGAATGTTTCCTCATAGTTTATTCCTTCTTCTTGAATATATCCTTGTGTAAGAAGTATACCCTTGTTTCTAACTATGTTACCATATTCATCAAATTTATTTATAAACACCCATTTAGTGTATATTGTTAAAGTGTCTTTAGGCCTTTATACTAATACACATGCGTTGTTTCATTCAAACTGATTTAATTCTTCATGTAGGACTATCACCCAAAATTCATCATTCATTGCATCATTCATATTTTTGGGTTCAAGCTGTGAATGAAAGGCTTGATGTTCAACCTGGTTTCTCAAAGAAGCTCTAGTTTTTCTTCCTCTACTTAGATCACCTACTACAAAATCTAAATGACGATTCATGAGAGTTGTAATACCTCTAGAAAGAGTTGAAATAGACTCCTCATGGTTGTCTATAGGTTTAGATTCACCATACTCAGATTCGAAAAAATTTCCATAACTAGTTGTTTTCACTTAGGGTTCACTCCCTTTATTATTAAGGTCTAGAATTGAAATACCTTCCCCAGGATGTTAAATAGAGGTTTTGGGTTCTTGTGGATCATTATCATAAAATTTGATATGAACCACTTCTTTTACACATTTGATATCTGAGAAATCATAGGGGTCAATCTTCTGATGGTCTATGTTGGAGTCATCAAAGGAGAAACACTGGTAGATCCTGAGGCAGCCTAGGAAGAAGGTAATGTTAGAGGAACAATGATGGTAGTGCAATCCTCATGGTGTAAGGGTAAAAGAATATTTCTAAAGTGCATAATAATGATTCATCCTCTTTCCATGGCTAAGATAAAATAATCCTCATTCCCCATGAATTTCTCTAAGGTATGAGTCAACTATCTAAGCCTGCTAACATGGTCCTTAAATGCCTGAGTGACTGTTGGGATACTCATGTTTTCCAATAGTAACTAAAATTGATTATCCATCTAATTCTTTATGTATACCCTTTTGTAATAGAATTAAAATTTCTCTTTGATGGCCCTATAATCTTGAGTAGCTTCCCTTAAATAATCTTCCAAAAGTTTATGAATTTATCTGGTAGTAGAAATGACCTGAGTCATAGACTGAGGATCTGAGGTACTGGCCCTAGATAACTTCTCCACTTCTTCTCTAACAACTGACTTGAATTCATCTAGATCAATTGGTGTTGAGGATGAATAGGAAGAAGATGTCCATTCAGGTTAAATAGTAAAAGCCACTGTCTCCTTAATGGATTTGGTCAGACCATTGATCAACCTCTTCAAATCATCATCATGGCCACTCAAATGTGCCTCCACAGACTTCTTGAAGTCCTCAAACAGAGTGACCATCTGTTGAACAACACTTTTGACATACTTTAGCTCTCTGTCCAATTGAACCCTACAATCTATATAGGAGTATAAACTAGAAATTGAGTGTTTCAAAGATTCCATAAATTCTACCAAGGTTCTCATTTGATTATAACAATCCTTCATTTCATGTCGAAAATTTGAGTGAGAGGTAGAAATTACTCTTTCCAAGGTAGATGATAAAACTTCTTAATTGAGGGCTACCGTTCTCTATAATGCAATCGATCTCTCATAAAAATGCCTCCTCAAATATGATTTCATGGATTCTAATTCATTCTTCTTCACATAGTCTTGAGGTAAAATCACTACTCGCTATACAATAGTGGTTTCAAAAACAGAAGTAATTAGAGGGATTCTGTGAGGCTTGCAATCATCAGAGTCTCCATAGTCTAACCCCAAGACCACGAATCTAGGGTCTTCTGAACAGTCTTATATTCCATGAGAAACATCAACAGAACCTGTGGAAATAGGTTCCTCCCCCTCAATTGGAACATTCTCCGGATCAATTACATCAATCTCTGCTACACCTCCTAGATAAATTTCATCAACAGGAGAGTCCAATGCCACATCCTCTACAGAATCTTTAACTGCTGCCATTGTAATTTTAGCTTTAACTGAATCAGTAACCTCTTCATCTACCCTTTCTTCCATCTCTTTATATCCTATCTGAGGACTCAGGCTTAGGAATTTCCCTTCACATTCATCAATAGTTGTCTCAAAATCATCATGAATAGATTTAGTTTCATCATCCTCCTTTGAGGTATCTCTAATGTCTCTAAATACATTTTGATCTCCTTCTTTTTCACTGGTTTCCTCATCATCATTGTCCCTTAGGAATGTATCTCTTCTAGGAAATCATTTTGGCGGCCTAGGCCCACCAAAGGATACAATATTTGTAGGAGGATTTGAGGGAAGTTCAGGATCAATCTTGTCATCTATAAGAGAATCCTCTCATTCTTGCATAACAATAGTCTCCTCTTATTCATCTGAGTATACTGACTCCACTTCAACCGGATTTAGACCAGGGTATCTCTTATTCTTAGGACTAGTAATATGAGTAACAAGGTGGAATTCATCATACATTTTAGCCTCATCATTCATCCATTTCTTCATGGGTTCCAGTTTATCTTCATAAACTTTCAAATAATCTTGGTAATGTAGAAGTTGTCCCTTACAACAATTGTTCACTCCATATTTATAGAAAATATTTTCACTTTCAACATCAAGGATTGCAATCTGGCATGAAACAAAGCATTGGACTTTGAACTAGGATTTTTCATATCCTCTAATTGAATCAACAATAACCCATAAAAATTTATCTTCTATGAATGCTTCAACAAATACAAAATAAATATGTCATGATACATCAAGGGAGAAAAGTTCCCTCTCCTAGGACTCAAGACATGCTGAACCATTTTAAACAGTAACTTGTTTTCTCCTTCCATTTCAACGGTAATCACTTTTCTAGGGATCTCATTCCCAACCAGTTCATCCAAGGCTTCTTCATAATATAGGAACTCACTAGTGGGAGTCACCACTAATGAGTAGTAAAAAAATACCTTCATGTGGAACTGTTAAACATTCATCCCACTCAATAGTGGAGAAGCATACACTTACTCCATTTACCTTTGAAGACATTTTTTTTCTCATTATCAGACTTATTGAACTTCATAGATTCATAAAATTCCTTCACTAGATTTGGGTAATAAGGTCCATTTTTATTCACAAAGAATTCGACTGAGTACTAAGCTTCATGTGCATTCAGCACCAAAGACTTTCCGGACAGCAGACATTCGGAACTTAATTCCTTCACAACCATGATTTCCTTCTTCGACAAATGTGGATTGATCAGCTTTTCCACAACCTAGATTTCACTACCATACCTAGATAGAGGTCTCATTGGGTTTGGCGCATCTCCTTCATCACTGAACATTGGTCTCTTTAATCTCTCCATGGGATCTAAAGTGGTTCGAGGGTTTTGGTATAAGGGTAGGTTCTAAGGTTACGGAGACAGAGGTTCGGGGGGAATTGATATGGATCAAAATGTGGTGTGTAATTTATTTTTATCATTTAGGAATCGAAAAAAAATTAAGTAAATGAAATAAATAAGATTAAAAACATTTCATATTTTGGCATAAAAATGAAAAGTCCCAAAAAGTCAACTATCGGTAAGGTGACAATGGTGAGGTCCAACAGTAAGGTCCCAATGGTGAGGTCCCAATAGTGAGGTCCCAACGGTGAGGTCTAACAGTTAGGTCTAAATGGTGAGGTCCAATTGTGAGGTCCAACGATGAGGTCCAAAGGTGAGGTCCCAATGATGAGGTACAAATGGTGAGGTCTAACAGTGAGGTCTTACAGTGAGGTCTTACAGTGAGGTCTGACGGCGAGGTTCAAAGGGTGAGGTGTAATGGTGAGGTCTAATGGTGATGTCTAACTGTGAGGTTTGATGGTGTGGTCTAACCCTGAGCATCCTACCAGTGAGGTTCCTAATGGTGAGGTTCCAACGGTTAGGTTCCAACAGTGAGGTTCCTAACGGTAACAATTTATCACACCTAACTCATGTTTGATATAATTTAGTCTCTCAGAACTCAAAGGCTTTTGTGAATATATCATCCAATTGGTGTTCAATGCTAATGAATTCAAGAGTGATATCACCTCTTTGATAATGATCTCTCAAGAAGTGATGTATCACATCAATGTGCTTTATCCTAGCATGATATACTGAATTTTTAGAGGTGTCAGTAGCACTTGTATTATCATAGTTTATAGATACATGTTTGAATTGCTATCCATAGTCTAGTAAAGTGCGTTTCATCCACATAATTTGAGAAAAACAACTACCAGCATCTATATATTGATCTTCAGCAGTATATAATTCAACATAATTATATTTCTTACTACAGCATGATACTAGTGACTTGCCCAAAATGTAACATGTTCTAGAGGTTCTATTTCTATCTAACATGCAACCAGAAAAGTCAGTATCAGAATAACTTATTAAATCAAATGATTTTCTTCTTGGATAAAATAGTCTTAAATTTGTAGTATGCATAAGATATTTAAAAATCCTTTTAATATTAGTTAAATTAGACTCTTTGGGATTTTCTTGAAAATGAGCACACATGCATACAATGAACATAATATCCGGTATGTTAGCAGTAAGGTATAGGAAACTTCCAATCACACCTCTGTATTTGGTTTTCTCTACTAATTTACCTATTTCATCAGCATCCAACTTACAAGTGGTACTAATTGGTGTATCACTAACTTTATTACCATTTAAACCAAAACATTTCAGTCGATCCATATTATATTTACTTTGATTTAAAATAATACCTTTTTTTGAAAAATTTGTAATCCAAGGAAAAAATATATGTTACCCCATTAAATTCCATTCAAATTCATCTTGCATCATTTTTCAAAAATTAGTACATAATGAATTTTTAGAGGATCCAAAAATAATTCTATCTACATAAATATGTACTATTAACACACCTTTGGAAATACTTTTAATAAAAAGAGTAGGATCAGGTATTCCTTTATTAAACCCTTTTGAAATAAGAAAAGAACATAGCCTATCATACCAAGATCTTGGAGCTTGTTTTAGACCATATAGAGCTTTAGAATGTTTAAAGACATGATTTGAAAAATGAGTATTTGTAAAACTAGGGGGTTGTTCAAAAAATACATTATCAACTATGTAACCATTTTGAAATGATCTTTTGACATCCATTTGAAATTCAGATGAGCTGCATAAGGAATTAGTATCCTAATGGCTTTTAGTATAGATTAGGTGCGAAGGATTCCTCATAGTATATTCCTTATTCTTGACAATATCCTTGTGCAAAAAGCATATCCTTATTTCTAACTATGTTACTAAGTTAATCAACTTTATTTATAAACACCCATTTAATGCCTATGGTTAAAGTGTATATAGGTCTTTCTACTAATTACCATTATCTGTTTCTTTCAAACTGATTTAATTCTTATTGCATGGATATCACCCAAAATTCATCATTCATTGCATCACTAATATTATTGGGTTCATGCTTTGAAAGAAAGGCATGATATTTAACCTGGTTTCTCAAAGAGGCTTTAGTTTGGGTTCCTCTACTTAGATCACCTTCTACAATATTTAAATGATGATTCTTGAGTGTTCTAATACCTTTAGAAAGAGTTGAACAAGACTCCTCATGGTTGTCTAAAGGTTCAGATTCACCATGCTCAGTTTCAAGAAAACTTCTAGAGCTAGTTGTTTCAACTAAGGGTCCACTCTCTTTACCATTAAGTTATAGAATTGACATATCTTCCTCAACATGTTCAATAGAGGTTTTGGGATCATGTGGATCAGTCTTATCAAATTTGATATGAACTGATTGTTCTACACATTTGGTTCTCTTTGTATTCCTATTATACTAGAGCTCATAAGGGGTTTTATTTTGAACATGTATAATTAAGTCTCTATTGACGATGTAACAAGATGTATTAACATATTCATCTCATACATTGATAGGTATATTATACTCATGTTTCATAATATAGGAAATATCATTAAGTTTCCTATTTATTCTTTCTACAACTTTATTTTCTTGAGGTGTTTTAGGAGTAGAGAAATTGTGATTATAGCCATTTTGTGAGAAAAAAGATTCAAATTCCTGATTTTTAAACTCACAGCCATTATCACTTCTTCAGGTCATAATCCTTTGTCTACTAAAATTTTCTACAAACACGGAATATTTCATGAAGTAAGAACATGCTTCACTATTGTGAGCTATAATGTATACCCAAGTGTATCAAGAAAAATCAACTACTAGAACATAAAAATAGTGCTTTCCATTTAAAAGTGAAACTCTATATCGTCTAAACAAATCCATGTGAACCAACTCAAGCGGTTGAGAAGTAGAAAATTATTTCTCTGGTTTGAAAGGAAATTTGTGTTGTTTTCCTTTTTGACAAGGATAACAAACTTTGTTAAGTAGAAATTCCAATTTAGGTAATTATCTAACTAAAACATTCCTAGTTAGTTTCCTAAGTGATTGCACATTTTATTGTCCTAATATTCTCTTCCATAACCAGGATTCCTTATGAAACAGATTTAAACCGGAAAAAATTTTATTACCTAATGAATTTAAATCAACATCATATACATTTTCATTTCTAAGAGCGGTAAATATTAAATATTTTTTATAATAAAAAAATTTTCATGCATCATTATCAAATTTAACATTGAAACCATCATCAAACAACTAAGAGATACTAAATAGATTTTATTTTAACCCATCAAAAAAATACTTTTGAAATTAATATAGTATTAGGGTCAGTAATTTGGCCTAAGTCGACGATCTTACCTTTATCATTCTCACTGAATGTGACATGTCCACCATCAACATTAATTAGGCACTTGAAGCATGAATAGTCTCCTATCATATGTCTTGAACATCCACTTTCCAAGTACCATAGGGTCTTACATGACCTCTTCAAACAATTTTCTTGCAAAATAGATTATGTTTCGGGTATCATTAGTACCTATATTTGCATAGGTCTAGAGAGGTTAGAAAGTAAATCTTTGGGACCCATAAATGTCTTACAGGTTTCCTATAATCAACAGATATATTTTGATACATGAATAATTTGTTAGGTCTTTCATAGAATTTTTTTTCAAAAAGATGGTCCAGAACATGAACTAGCAGTGAACTATCCAGATTTTGGAAAAAAAAATTAGTTTTAATAATCCTTTTTTGTATTGGTTGATATCTTAGACCGGTTTTATATTTTGGAGAAATTTGTTGCGCTAGAAACTAAGTCAAGGTATCTCTACTTTTATTAAACTTCTCAAGATCCCCTTTTTATTGCTAAATTGATAATTTAAGTTCAGTATTTTTTTAATAGATGATCACATTTTTCTTTGTCAATATCCAAATCAGACATATAATTATAATTTAAAGCATTTTCTATTTTCAATAATTTATATTTATCCTTGAGTTCATTAAAGGTATCCTCATGAATTCCACAGTATTAAAATAGTTCATACTTATTAATATTCTCATCACTATTTGATTCACATTCCTTCCTTGAAGAATATGCATTATGTCTGGGAGAATTGGGTATTACCTCAGATGTTTCTATCATGAAACACATGTTTTCATGTTTTTTCTTTTAAATATTAGAATTTATAGATCCAATGGAGCTATCTTATGAAGAACTCCCAGTATATCTCATATCCATTTTATATCCATGTCCCTTGTCTTAATATTTCTTGTTAAATTTCATCTTGGGGAAATCATCTCTCACATGGCCTTTTCATTTACACTCGTAACAGACTATCTCATTTGTGTTATAATTCCATTTTATGTCCTTTTTCCATAGTCCTTTACTATCATACCTTCCTTTATAGTTTTATTTTCTAAATAACTTCTTATTATGGTTGAACTTTTTTGAATCTCTTAGAAAGATGAGCCGTCTCATCATCACTGTCAGAGTCAGTGTCTTCACAAGTGGAAGTGTCTATAAGATATTTAACTTTTTCTCTATCTTTTCTCCTTGCGGTAGTAGTCTTTAATGCAATAGATTCCTTTATTTGTTCTTCATCTTCTTCTTGATTTACCTTATTCACTTCTTCATACACCATAAGTTTTTTAATTAGGTCCTTCACTGGTATCATACCTATGTCACAGGATTCTCAGATATAAATAGAAGTTTCTATCCATCTGTCAGGTATGCATCGAAGCAACCTCATAATCTGATTCATACTATCTACTGGTTTCTCAAGCAGACTCATGCTATTTACTATTCCATTTAACCTGAGATAAATTTCAAGTACAAGTTCATCAGGATTCATTTTAATATTATAATATTTAATAGTATAAGTATTTAATTACAATTCATTAACATTGGTTGTTACTTCAAGGGAAATAGCCATATTATTTGAAATTTCATATGTTGTTTTACAGGAAGATATTATATTGGATTATTCATCACCCAAAGAACAATACAATGCATTAATTTCGTTACAATTGTTGTTATATGTACCTTTAGTCAACTAAGACCATGTGTCCCTAGCAGTAAAAGGAAATGTGTGTTGTTCTTCAATTATGTCCCAGATTTCAGGACCCATGATTTCAAGATAAATTTTCATTTTTAACTTCCAGTGAGCATAGTTATTACAACTAAAGAAAGGTGTATCATTAGTAGCAGCACCCTCAACTCTATTATCCATTATTAAATAGAATTTAAAAGAACAAAAAAATTAGATATGAAAGAAATTTAAGATCTTTAAGAGACAAGTAAATTCAGAGTTGAAGAGAATTTGAAATCTTTCACAACAATTTAGATAGTAGCAATAAATAAAAATCTTATGATACAAAATGTAGGTCGGAGCGGAAACTCAAGAGGGTGGTGAATTGCGTTACTATGTAAAATTACTATTAAAAATATTATGTTAAAGACCCCCCAATTTTGAAACAACCCAGATTATTAAGGAAGTAGAGATATAAATGTTTAGTTGGTCAACAAGTTTTTCAAAGGATGATTAACCCTCAATTGAATCAGTGTAAAACACTTCTTCAAATTTTGAAAGAAGTTCACTGAATTAAACACATACACACACTAACCAAAACTAACTATCAGAGTCAATGTAAAAAATAGTGTTCTGTTTTTGAAAATATGAACAACGGAAAATAGAAAAACTAAGTATAAAAAATATAGTACATAGTAGAGTTAAAAAAGTGGTCTATTCTCAAGACAAGACTTAATCCTCTCCACTTGGTGATCACCTACAACCAAGAAGTATATATTAAAAATAAACTTGATACATATCCTGTATCAGGATTTACAACTGTTTTCACAAACTGTCTATGGCTCACACCCTCTACCAAAGTTCTTCGTGGGAAAAACAAACAATACAACCCATACATTATCTCTTCTATAGCTATACGTGCGAATCAAGGTATAAGTAAAGTCTTAAGTGAGGATTTTTAGTATCCTTCAATTTAAGCAGAGGAGACCATGTGTGTAACAGGTAGACACACACTTATGAGAAATGTAAAATAAAATAAAAAATTGAGATAATATTATAATATTGAGTTTAGAAAGCTCTATGTGTCGGTAGTTCATCTCTTGACTCCTTCGTGTGAAGAAATTGCAGTTGGAGTCTCTCACATTAAGTTGTCCTCAAACAGAGTGTCAAAACTCTAGGTTCTGGCTTCCTTGTACTGAGGTGTTATTCTTCTTAGTTGTACAGAAAATTGAATACGCACATAAGATAGACGTGAATTTTGTTTCCTAAAAGATCTTCATGATGCTCTTGATTTCACAGTGTGATTGGTGGATAGTTCTTTCTTGTTCCCTTTGATCTAGAGAGTATATTCTTTTACATGTATTCCTCCCGCTTCAATTATCTTCACTCTTTTCTTTTCTTCATAAGTCTTCTCTTTTATATTTGAGGTCCAAAAATAGGAATAAGTAAAACATGTGGAGTCCTCCTATACCTCGTACTGTCCGCATATACATTCCCTAGATAGCTCTACAATCAACATTAATTAAGTTCAGAAGAATTAAATTTATCAAATATGGCCGTTAGAATAATCTTAATAATTTGAAAATGTATGGAGTAGAAGAATTAGAATCGGTTGATTAGTAACGGTAGCCTTCAACAATATCCTTCTCAACGATATCCTTTTCAATGGTATCCTTTAGCGGCAACCTTGTCAATGGTATCCTTCATTGTTAACCTTCTATCGGTGACCTTTTAGTTCTATCAGTGACCTTTAATCGGTGACCTTTAATCGGTGACCATGCATTGGTGACCTTTACTCAGTGACCTTTTATAGGTGACCATCATCGGTGGACTTTCATACATAGAGAAAATTTTCACTATAATCTTAAACAAGAGAGTAGTGAGATTAAATGTACCTAGTTACTAATTGATAGAAACAAGAAATATTAATGAAAAAAATATTGTCATATAATAGAAACATTATTATCCCTTAAATGAAACATGATTTGGGATTATCAATATAGGCAAGTCCAATAAATTATTTTTTTAATTTAATTTAGTACCTTGTTATATTTAATTACTTAATCTATTAAATTCCCATAAGGAGTTTTAATTTTATCTTGATCATATGTTAAAAATCACTTCAGTAGGTAGACTATGTTGTAGAAGGTAATTAGTACACTAGGCCCAAAATATTAATCTTGAAATAATAATCATTTTTATACATCAATAATACTTTTAAAACCAGTCATTAAATATGATTATATAAAATTATCAAATTTCCATTCCTTGAGACAGTAGTATATAAATACACATAAGTAGCGTTTCTATTTTTCCAGGATCATTATGAATAAAGGTATATATTATGTTATCTATAAATAATTATAATAATATCATAAATATAATATTAATAATTTTAATATACTTATATATATATAATCCATTTGATGTGGTGATGAAAAATACATCACATCGCTTGTGTGGAGGAGGTCGTCCACATGTACATAAGATTGACGTTATCATTTTTAATTGAATAGAAAGGTAAGAAGGAAATAGTTTTATTATCCTATAATAATGATATATATTTATTGAATATAATATATAAACGTTAATTTCATTATTATAATCTATCAACGAGAGATGGTGAAGGAAAACAAATTACATCTCTCGGCGAGGTAGTAGTCCACTATACACATGAAGGCGCATTTAATTTTTCCCATTTAATGGAAGAGGAGATGCATATAAGTTATTAAATTAACTTAAAAAAACTATTTATATGGAATATAATATATTTTTCATATTCTTGGTTAATTGATATTTCAAATAGGTGTAATAAGAAATAAAACAGTAACACATGATTAAAAATGATACCTCTTCTTTGGATAACCACAATTTCTTAACACCCTAAGACAACTAATTTTGGTGTTAATCCATATATAATTTCCTTATAACATGGTTCTGGATCATATCTATGATATGTACGGTGGAATTCATTGAACAAATTTGTTTTGGAGTGTGATGTAATGGGAAGAATATGTTCCCTTATATAAGAGAGGGGGCACTCTTTAAATTTCACAAAATATTAAATTAATAAAAATTAATTTTTAATTCCAAATCACTCCAAACTAACTTATTTATAATATAGGATAAATATGAGCTGAAATAATCTCATAAAATTAATATTAGACCTGTTTTAGTCATGTTTTTATTGTTTATATTTTTTAGCTCCTCATTAACCCTTTTTCACAATTATCATGACAACAAATAATTTTACTCTATGGGGGTCAATATAGATAATTATAGTCAAAAAAACATCCCATAAATAAAAATAGAATGAAATTATAAACCATTTAATAATAAAATTGATTAATCTAATATTTTTATAAAATTTATATCATTTAATGAAACAGTAATTATTATAAAATATCATCAATATAAAATTCTAAAATAATTCATTACATTGATTTTAATAACATAAAAAAATAATTAAAATTAGAAGAAAAAATATTAGACCACTAATAGGTCATCTATAGATTGAATATTATTGAATCATATTAAGTATCTTCAATTAAATATATTTTAATATATTTATTATCATTTATTTTATTTTTTTATTCATTGAGTAATTACTCCATTAGCATTGTGTAAATTTTTAATGTAATTATTTATATAAAGGAATAAAATAATTTATGATGATGAATATAAATAATATATTTTTAAAAATAATATTTATAAACTAAAATATTCTCATGTTAGCCTTATATAAAAAAAATTAGTTATTAAAAACAAATGTGTTACATTTGTTACATTTCTTAAGAAAATATTATAAATGTTATAATCAGATCCTAATGGAAAAAATGCCATATGACCAAATAATTGAAAGTTATGAAATAAATTTACTAATAAAATAAAATTTTGGAAATTTTTAGGTTTATTTTTTTCACTTACCATTTTATTTGTAACCACAATTAATGGATTTATCCTTTTACCATGATAAAAAAACACTTGGGGTATTATTTACATTGATTGAAAATATAAGGGAAAATTTAGTAAATTAGGACACAATTGTTTATAATATGAAATCCATTTTTCAAAACTCAAAATAGAGAATTATATGAATTTAATTTAAAATTAAACCGGAAAATGTGGAGATAAATTAGATTCTGGAAAAATGAAAACTTTAGATATATATTTTCTTTATCCTAAATTAAAGAATAATATTCTTTTACAATAGATAATTGTAAAATTTAAAAAAAGGAACAAATGAAATTTTAAAGCTAATCTAAAATATAATTTTACTTCATAATACTTTTAAATAATGAAAAGTTTTCAAATAAAACTATGTTTTATTCCGTATTCTTTAAAAATTTAATCTTTTCAAAATGTTATCAAAAGCTCCAAAAAAGATAACATTAAAATGTTGATTAAAAATATTATATTCATATATTAAAAATAAACATTTAAAAATTTGAAAACAAGACTTTAAAATAAAAAATGTTAAGAAATGAGTTTAATAAATCTCTTTTCATTCCGATTTTAAAAATTACTTAATATATTTATAATAAATATAACTATCTAGTTTTTTAATACTAATAATATTTTAAACGATTTATCATATCATTATCTTTTTTTTTAAAACTATGGTAGCGTATCGTTTTTAGATATTTATTTAAAATTAAAAATAGTAATTCCTTTATTATGGCCATGAACTATATCCCAAAATTTAAAATCATTCTTTAAAGAGGTGATAAGGTTTATGGAACATATTTTATCCTTCTAGGGAGTCATTTTAGATCATTTTCTACTTTTAAAATATCATATGATTAGATGTCTAAGTTATAGTTCTCCATTTTGACTCATCATTTCATGTCTTGATTTTTTTTCTTATCATTTTATGGATTACTATTAAAATAGAGATTAAAAATTAAACAATTAAGTTCTTAATGTCTAAATAAAATAATTTTCCATTGGATTTTGTAAATCTAAAGCATGAATTTCAAGGAAATATAGGGAAATGTTTTAGGCTGAAAATTTTCTATTTGATTTTGAATCAATTTTGGTTGAATCACAATGAACCCTCTTATATCCATATTAAATTATATAAAACAAATTAAACAACCATGGATTCTACGAAATATAATTCATGGATTTAATGATAATCCAGGGAGAAATTTTATGGGCCTTTATCATATATGTGGATAAAACTTTTATGTGAATGATTCATGAAACCTACCATTCATCATTGTAATGGTCTTGATGAAATAAACCTAACCCTTTTGAAATCACTATTATCAAAACATTAATCTAGAAGAAATTTAGAGGGAAAATTTTGTGTTTATTCATTTATCTATCAATTTTACGGGACATAAAATCCAAATATATTGCATCCCGCCTTTTTATCACATAAACCTTCATTAGATTTTACAAAACTGAGGATATTTATGGTTTAGTGTCTTGGAAACCAGGATCTTAAAACATGAAAACATAAAACATTATTCTTAAACACTTGAAAGGATTCTACTCTTGTTCATCCTAGGTTCATTACTACTTCTAATAACCTGGGGACATACATCAAAAGAAAGGGTGAGCAGAATTCCCAGTAATGGAAATAAGGGAAACATTTAACATGTGAACTTGAGATACATCAATAAAGTCATGAAAAGAACTTTAAGGCATGAGAATAAAATCATGAGGAATATCATAAAAAATAACATTTTTCATAACTTGAAGATGTCGCTACAACATTTAACAATGATAATCATTTCCGTATCACCACGGTCCATCCCCAAGGTGTAAATTAAAATTACCAAGGTTATTCACCAAGGTATCAGTCTAAATGGTCATATCTAGAGATTAATTCTTTACCCAATGCATTAGAGTGCAATCATGGTGCACCCTTAAATTTGTATTTATCATCATGTGAGCCACATATATCATCATAAATCATTTCATAAACAACCCATATATCATAAAATGAATGGGTTTTATTTCATAATCGTAACGTTTTAAAAACTGCTTTAAAGACATGATCTTTACGTCACTTTAAACCCATGGAAAGGGAAAGAAGGTACCATGTATGTAAATCCTAGAATTTAAAATAGAACAACCTGTTATATATGTGAATACCCCTATAGAAGAGAGAGTTTTGAGTATACACTAAATAAAATAAAAGAACTTTAGAAAAAGAGAGACATTTGAGACGAAAATTCTGTAACATAACGTCTATGTTTTGGGGTTTTCGAAAACATTGAAAAGAGAGGGGACATGGGTCAAACAATCATAAATGACCCATAAAACAATATAGGAATAGAATATAAAGTATTTAAGAACATGGTAATGAAATTTGAAAGACATACCATATGAAATGAAGAACATGAAAGGAATCCTAATATAATATTTCTCTTATGAAAATTCAGCATCCTAACGACGTCACGTAAACTTCAACAAAAATGATTTGATGAGATAAAATAGGGTCTCTCATCATATGAACCTAAAATTTCACTATGATAGATATAGATATCATACCCCAACATAATAAAAAGGAACTTGAAAGACTTGACATGAAAGTAGAACTTTGAAAAATGAGAAAGGTGAAAGAATCACTTAAAAATTCGGTAGCCTAACGACGCCACTTAAACTTCAACAAAAATGTATTGACGAGATCAAATAGGGTATCTCATAATATTAACATAAAATATCAGTATGATATATTTAGATATCATTCCCCAACATATTAAAAAGGAATATAAAAGACTTGACATGAAAGTAGAACTTTGAAAAATGAGAAAGGTGAAAGAATCCCTTAAGAATTTGGCAGCCTAACGGCGCCACTTAAACTTCAACAAAAATGATTTGATGATATCAAATAGGGTCTATCATAATATGAACATAAAATTTAAGTATGATATATATAGATATCATACCCCAACATAATAAAAAGTAACATGAAAGACTTGACATGAAAGTATAACTTTGAAACATGAGAAAGGTGAAAGAATCCCTTAAAACATCGGCAGCCTAACGGCGCCCCTTAAACATCAACAAAAATGAATTGAAGAGATAAAATAGGGTCTCTCATTATTTGAACATAAAATATCATTATGATATATTTAGAGATCATACCCCAACATATTAATAAGGAACATGAAATACTTTACATGAAAGTAGAACTTTGAAAAAAAGAAATGTGAAAGAATCCCTTAAAAATTCGGCAGCCTAACGGCGCCACTTAATCTTCAACAAAAATGAATTGAAGAGACCAAAGAGGGTCTCTCATTATATGGAAATAAAAGTTATGTATGATAGATATAGAGATAATACCCCAACATAATAAAAATAACTTGAAATACTTCACATGAAAGTAGAACTTTGAAAAAATGGGAAGGGTGAAAGAATCCCTTAAAAATTCGGCAGCCTAATGGTGCCACTTAAACTTCAACAAAAATGAATTGACGACATAAAATAGGGTCTCTCATCATATGAAAATAAAATTTAAGTATGATATACATAGATATCATAACCCAACATAATAAAAAAGAAACTTTAAATATTTTCCATGAAAGTGGATCTTTGAAAAATGAGGAAGGTGAACGAATCCCTTAAAAATTCAGCAGCCTAACGGCATCACCCAAACTTCAACAAAAATGATTTTACGAGATCAAATAGGGAAACTCATCATATGAACATAAACGTTCAGTATGATATATATAGAGATCATACCCCAACATAAAAAAAAGGAACTTGAATGACTTGACATGAAAGTAGAACTTTGATAAAATGAGAAGGGTGAAAGAATCCCTTAAAAATTCAGCAGCCTAAGGGCGCCACTTAAATATTCTTAAAAAGAAATGATGAGATTAAGAGGGGGTATATCATAATATGAAAATGAAAAGGGAAGTAATATTAATATAAAATAAGATCCTCCTACATAATAACATGGAGCATAAAATAAATGACATAAAAGAGATTACTTGAAAAGAAAGAGAGAGGTCGGATCCCTTACCTTAAACGTAACTCTTAAAACTCAATGTTCGGGACCTTGAGGGCTTGGGGGAACCTTGGGAGAAATCCTTTGGAGGTAATGAGACTAGAACTTCGGTTGGGAAGAGTTGGGAGTAGAATGGATTAGAGGATGTCTTGGTATTTATAGGGAAACTGAGGGGACAAGGCATTAATGGCCATGGGACACCTCATTGGTGGTTTTGGCAAAACCATGAGCTTGCCCATGGTATTTGCCCATGCTATTTGCCACATGGGTCCAACCATACAATAATTCATCACCTTTGGTCGGCCAACCCTTAAAATATCTCATGACATCATCATGACATAGTTATGATGTCATTAAACATACCGAAACCCTAGAAATGTATTTTCACTATTCATCGAAAATTCAACATTCTCAGAAAAAACCCAAAATTTTACCTTAACCAAATATCAATGCTTTTATTTCAAAAATGAACTCCATTATGTAAAAATAATTTTTTAAATATTTTTAATTTATTTTTTAAATAAATACACTATTCACTAAAAATTCATTTTTTTCTGGAAAATCCACAAAAAATAACTATAACATAATATCGATGCTTTGAGTTCAAAAATGAAATCCATTTTATAAAAATATTTTTATAAATATTTTTAATATAATTTTTAATTAAAAATCACTATTCATCTGAAAAAACTAATACTTGAATAATAATTTATGAAACCGTTTTTTAACCATTTTATTGAATCACGTTACTTAATCAAGGTGCCTAGATTATATTAATACTTTCTTTAAGTGAGATTACTAATCCATTTGGTCACATTACTAATCCTAAGCATAAAATCACTATTCATATTTTACTATTCATCAAAAATTAGGTTGATCTTATTAGACTCTAAATTTCATACTGAACATAATTGTAGAAGACCATTTTTTGAAAATCATTACACATTTTTAATTATTTAAGGTTTACATAAGCATTTTTAAAATAGCCTTTCTCTAAAATTCATCAAAAATATGCATACTATATTTATCCGGACATTTGAAAATTCATAAACTTCATCATAATAAGAAATCAAAATTTTTAGTTAAAAAAATGATTACACAAGGCAGTTACGGTCTCCTTACGTAGCCCCTTATCAAACCAGCATTGGACCTAAGTGTAAGGTGTGCTAAGGTGAGATAATCCGAGGGAGGCTCAGCCAACATCGCATGAGTAGTAATTTCTATCAGTTTGAACTTCTCACGAAGGCAATTCCGTTCAAGCTTCACACGATGAAGTTCGGAAGGGGTTTGGTCCAGAGCAAAGCCCAGTGGTGCTCCCTCCTTCCCAAGTTATGTTAGATGGGTTTCGATCGGTCCAAGACTACTAGGTGAGGCCATTGAATCTTCTTTCTATATTAATTAACAAATATCACTTGTATTTAGAGACAATAATCGAAATGTTTAGTTTCCAGTGGTCATATTGACCAATGGTCATATAACAGTCAAAACACAACGGTCTCATTTTATTTATACTCATGTAATCAAATGAAATAGTTTTTTTGAGTATAAATAATAAAATAAAATAACACACAAAATCAGGAAATAAGATTTATTCAAAATTTCGGGTCGTTACAATCTTCCCCCCTTAAGAAATTGCGTCCACGTAATTTTTAAAATTGGGTTTTGAAATTTCATTTAAAGTCCCACATTGGAAAAGGAGTCAATAAAACTATTACTTTAAAAGAATGAAAGGGAAGTACAAAGGTCACCCAAGTTAACTCATGCTAGGATTCCATATAATAAAACATGGACATGGAGGAGAAAACAAAGGGTCAAGTTCTAAAGGAGAGTGATAGAAAACATGATTAGGAGAAAGTTAACCATGAGAAAATCCCAAACTTATGATGTGTGTAAACGGTCTTTGATTACCTAGTAGGAAACGTAAACCAACAATGTTTTGCGTTCCATTTCATTATTTTGAGGAATTCACTTACTACATAGAACAAAAACATAAGGAAATATACCTACCTTCAAGTAGAGTTTCATCTTTTAATAACTCTCTACCAAAACTAATCTTTTCTCCAAACGATGAGAAATAAAAAACACTTGGTCTCGTCAAAAGCACAAGAATCATTTTCTAGAGAATCACATAATCCACAAAACATTAACTATCTATTTCTTCTATCTTTAAACATTATCCCAGAAATAGAAAGGGTAAGGTAAAACAACTCTTCAGAAAGAAAGAATCCCATAGGTATGGAAACTACTTTTAAATCTTCAAAGTTCCATGGTACTACCCAAAATTCATCATAGACCATTCCATAAATAACGGTCTTTAAAATTCCTCAAAATAAACCAAACTAAGATTGAAACCCAAATACAAGAAGGATTTGATAACATAGTCTTCCAAAATAAACTACATTGTTCATCTCCAAACAACATCAACCACTCCTAACATCTTATAACAAAAGTAGCTAACCTAAACATATTTTACCCAAGATAGGTTAATCATTTCCATAAGCGACCTAAATTACTATAAGTCCACCTTAAATTCATCGATTATTTAAAATATATGTCAACCTTACTCCTCAATGAAAATACTGTAGTAATCTATTTACCTCGATCATATAGGGTCCCTAAAATAGTGAACGTCTTCCAAAATAATAATCATCTTTTAATCCCCTAATCATCTCTGTCATATCAATACGGCAATCGTCACATTTCCTATCAAATTGGTTTTTGGGACATGTTATTCCATTTCCCACCATTAACTAGGAAGATAAAGTATAATTAGGGGCATAAATATTTATCCAATAATAATGAAAAGGAACTTAAAGCATATAAGGATAACTTGTAGAAGAAAAGTATACCCTAACTTGTGATCCCCTAGGTCCCAATCTTGGTTATCCATGATCATATATTCTTATGTGAATCTTTATTTTATTTTATCTTTCTTCCTTTAATAATGGTTCATACTAAGCTTATGAATTTACCAAAGCATATCCCCAGGGAGTGTCGTAACCAAGAGAGCAGAAAGGCTCGTTGTCATGTACCAGTTCCCGTTCGAGTCTAGCTCAGAGCTGTGTTTTCTGGTTTTACCCCTATGTACATTTGTGCCAGAGCCACCTCTACCTGCTCGTATCCAGAAAAGGATGTATTTTCTTGGCAACCCCTTACTCAATACTCACCAAAATACCAGGAATATTTCCTATATTTATACTTTTCTATAGGGTTATTCCTAATGTTTTTATATCCTACTTTCCACAAATAACTAAACCATCCTTTGATACCAACTATAGCATCCCACCTTTTTATCACATAAACTTTCATTACATTTTACAAAACCGAGGATCTTTAAGGTTTAGTGTCTTGGAAACCAGTAACTTAAAACATGAAAACATAAAACATTATTCTTAAACACTTGAAAGGCTTCTCCTCATGTTCATCCTAGGTTCATTACTGCATCTCATAGCCTGGGGACATACATCAAAAGAAAGTGTGAGCAGAAGTCCCAGTAAGGGAAACAAGGGAAACATTGAACATGTGAACTTGAGATACATCAATAAAGTCATGAAAAGAACTTTAAGGAATGAGAATGAAATCATGAGGCATATCATAATAAAAATAACATTTTTTATAAATTTAATATGTGGCTACAACATTTAACAAAGACAATCATTTCTGTTTCACCATGTTCAATCCCTAAGGTGTCAATAAAAATTACCAAGGTTATTCACCAGGGTAGCAGTCTAAATGGTCATCTCTAGAGATTAAGTCTTTACCCAATGCAATGAAGCGCTATCAGGGCGCACCCTTAAATTTGTCTTTATCATCATGTGACCACATATATCATCATCCATAATTTCATAAACAACCCATATATCATAAAAGGAATGGGTTTCATTTCATAATCATAACATTTTAAAAACTGCATTAAAGACATGATCCTTACGTCACTTTAAACCCACGGAAAGGGAAAGCGGGTCTCATGTATGTAAATACCAGAATTTAAAATAGAAAAACCTGGTATATATTTGAATCACCCTATAGAAGAGATATCTTTGAGTATTCACTTAAAAAAATAAAAGAACTTTAGAAAAAGAGAGAGAAATTTGATACGGAAATTCTACAGCATAACGGCTATGTTTCGGGGTTTTAGAAAACATTGAAAAGAGAGGGGACATGGGTAAAACAATCATAAATGACCCATAAAATAGTATAGTAACGGAATATAAAGGATTTAAGAACATGGTAATAAAATTTTGAAGACATACCATATGAAATGAAGAACATGAAAGGAAGACAAAAATAAGATTTCTCTTATGAAAATTCGGCAGCCTAACAACATCACTTAAACATCAACAAAAATGATTTGACAAGATAAAATAGGGTCTCTTATCATATTAACATAAAATTTTAGTATGATAGATATAGATATCATACCCCAACATAATAAAAAGGATCCTGAAAGACTTGACATGAAAGTAGAACTATGGAAAATGAGAAAGGTGAAAGAATCCCTTAAAAACTCGGCAGCCTAATGGCGCCACTTAAACTTCAACAAAAATGAATTGACAAGATCAAATAGGGTCTATCATAATATGAACATAAAATATCAGTATTATAGATTTAGATATAATACCCCAACATATTAAAAAGAAATATTTAATACTTGACATGAAAGTAGAACTTTGAAAAATGAGAAAGGTGAAAGAATCCCTTAAAAATTCGGCAGCATAACAGCGCCACTTAAACTTCAACAAAAATGATTTGACGCGATCAAATAGGGTATCTCGTCATATGAACATAAAATTTCAGTATGATAGATATATATATCATACCCCAACATAATAAAAAGGAACGTTAAAGACTTGACATGAAAGTAGAACTTTGAAAAATGAGAAAGGTGAAAGAATCCCTTAAAAATTCGGCAGCCTAACCGCGCCACTTAAACTTCAAAAAAATGATTTTAAGAGATCAAATAGGGTATCTCATCATATGAACATAAAATATAAGTATGATAGATTTAGATATCATACCCCCAACATATTAAAATGGAACATGAAAGACTTGACATGAAAGTAGAACTGTGAAAAATGAGAAAGGTGAAAGAATCCCTTAAAAATTCGACAGCCTAATGGCACCACTTAAACTTCAACAAAAATGAATTGACGAGATCAAAGAGGTTCTCTCATCATATGAACATAAAAGTTCAGTATGATAGATATATAGATCATACCCCAAAATAATAAAAAGTAACTTGAAAGACTTCACATGAAAGTACAACTTTGAAAAAATGAGAAGGGTGGTAGAATAACTTAAAAATTTGGCAGCCTAACGGCGCCACTTAAACTTCAACAAAAATGAATTGACGAGATAAAATAGGGTCTCTCATCATATGAACATAAAAGTTCAGTATGATAGATATAGAGATAATACCCCAACATAATAAAAAGGGAACTTTAAATATTTGACATGAAAGTAGATCATTGAAAAATGAGGAAGGTGAACGAATCCCTTAAAAATTCAGCAGCCTAACGGCGTCATCCAAACTTCAACAAAAATAATTTGAAGAGATCAAATAGGGTCTCTCATAATATGAACATAAAAGTTCAGTGTGATAGATATAGATATCATACCCCAATATAATAAAAATTAACTTGAACGACTTGACATGAAAGTAGAACTTTGAAAAAATGAGAAGGGTGAAAGAATCCCTTAAAAATTCGGCAGCCAAACGGTGCCACTTAAAAATTCTTAAAACAAAATGATGAGAGTAAGAGGGGGTCTCTCATCATATGAACATGAAAAGGAAAGTAATATTAATATAAAATAATGTCCTCCAACATAATAACATGGAGCATAAAATAAATGACATAAAAGAGATTACTTGAAAAGAAATAGAGAGGTCGGATCCCTTACCTTAAACGTAACTCTTAAAACTCAACGGTTGGTACCTTGAGGGATTGGGGCACCTTGGGAGGACTCCTTTGAAGGTAATGAGACCAGAACTTCACTGGAAAAGAGTTGGGAGTCGAATGGGTGAGAGGATGGCTTGGTATTTATAGGGAAACTGAGGGGACAATGCATTAATGGCCAAGGGACACCTCATTGGTGGTTTTGGCAAAACCATGGGCTTGCCCATGGTATTTGACCATGGTATTGGCCACATGAGTCCCACATACAATAATTCATCACCTTTGGTCAGCCAAACCTTAAAGTATCTCATGAAATCATCATGACATTGTTATGATGTCATTAAACATACTGAAACCCTAAAACTGTATTTCAACTATTCATCGAAAATTCAACATTCTCAGAAAAAACCCAAAACTTTACCTTATCCAAATATAAATGCTCTGATTTCAAAAATTAACACCATTTTGTAAAAATAATTTTCTAAATATTTTTAATTGTTTTTTTTAAAAATACACTATTCACAAAAAATTCATTTTTTTAAGAAAAATCCCCAAAAATTACCATAACATAATATCGATGCTCTGAGTTCAAAAAAGAAATCCATTTTATAAAAATAATTTCCTAAATATTTTTAATTTAATTTTTAATAAAAAACACTATTCATCCGAAAAAACTAATACTTGAATAATAATTTATGAAACCGTTTTTTAACCATTTTATTGAATCACATTACTTAATCCAGGTGCCTAGATTATATTAATACTTTCTTTAAGTGAGATTACTAATCCATTTGGTCACATTACTAATCCTAAGCATAAAATCACTATTCATAATTTACTATTCATCAAAAATTAAGTTGATCTTATTAGACTTTAAATTTCATACTGAACATAATTGTAGAAGGCCATTTTTCGAAAATCATTACACATTTTTTATTATTTACGGTTTACATAAACATTTTTAAAATATCCTTTCTTTAAAATTCTTCAAAAATATGCATACTATATTTATCCGGACATTTAAAAATTCATAAACTTCATCATAATAAGAAATCAAATTTTTTATTTAAAATAAATGATTACACATGGCAGTTACGGTCTCCTTACATAGCCCCTTATCACACCAGCATAGGACCTAAGTGTATGGTGTGCTAAGGTGAGAGACTGAGGGAGGCTCGGCCAACATCGCACGAGTAGTAATTTCTATCAGTTTGAACTTCTCGCGAAGGAAATTCCATTCTAGCTTCACATGATGATGTTCGGCCTGGGTTTGGTCCAGAGCAAAGCCCAGTGGTGTAACCTCCTTCCCATGTTCTGTTAGATGGGCTTCAATCGGTCCAAGACTACTGGGTGAGGCCATCGAATCTTCTTTCTATATTAATTAACCAAGATCACTTATATTTAGAGACAATAATCGAAACGTTTAGTTCTAGTAGTCATATTGACCAATGGTCATATAACAGTCATAACCCAACGGTCTCATTTTAATTATACTCATGTTATCAAATGAAATAGTTTTGTTGAGTATAAAAAATAAAATAATATAACACACAAAATCTGGAAACAAGATTTATTCAAAATTTCGGGTCGTTACATAAATTAAGAGAATCATGGTATAAATCTAAAATTATGATGTTAATATATTTCGGTGTATGAAAATTGGTGGAGAATAGAGGTGGTCTATTTTGGTAAATTCATTACATGTAGTGGAAGAAGCCAGTGTTTGTTAAGAATATAATGAGGCCATTGTAGGTGAATCTGAACCATTCAATCTATGATTAGATGAAGTACATAAGGATTAATTTCCTAATAAATCATGATGCTTCACCATCACAAGACAATGGTGATATGGTTTATGCCTTGGGTTTTATGGAATCATCCAATTAGATAGATCAAATGACTAACACATGGAGTGAGACTGTGATTCAAGGGTGAAACACAACATGACTAGGTTCTATCAATCGAACAACTAGATGTATGCAATTAAAGGATATATATACATAGTTGAGGAGGAATTGAGTGTGTGTAGGGAGACACATTTTACCACCTCATTAGTAAAGACTTCCTCTTTCATGTGGGCCACATGGTAGGGTATTTTTGGGTTTAATTTTTTTTCAGACTCTCACAAGAATCCCATACCAATTGGAATTATGTTTGAGTTAATTAAACAAATCTTATAGGAATTAGTTAAAAAAATAAGTTAATGTGAACAGTTATAATTATTAAATAATAAAAATTAAATTGGTTAAAATACTTAATTAAGAGTATTAATTGAAATGGTTGACAGTAATTGCACAATGAGGATAATTAATTCAATGAGACATGAATTGAAAATCCAAGGGTGTCTAGTTCGATTGATCTTATTTATATAAAATATTATTAATATGTGATAATAATAATAATATTATGGGAATTTTTTGAACTCAAATGATAATCATGATTAATTAACTACATGAGTAACTTATCTAGATGAGGTGGTGGTTGTTCTATGATGATTTTCTCATGGTTGTGATTAGAATCTCGTAGAAAATAGAAAATGTTCGTTAAATATTAAAAGTTATTATATAAAAAAATGTTTATGATTCTTATGGAGGATATAAAATTAAATATTAAATGATCAATTTATAAAATGGTCAAATTGTAAAGTTTGTGAGGTAAATATAAAATGATGTTAAGGGATTCATCTTTTGGCTAATGATAAAAAATAGAATTATCATAAAAATCATGTTAATGAAAAGTGAATCATAAATAAGGTATGTAAACATCATGAAGGAAATCAATTCCAAGGATAACTATATATCACATAACAAGTATTCTAAATATGAACTAATTATATTTGATTTTATGATATAAATGTGATCATTTATATCAAGGAAATATATTTATTATATAAAATAGATTTTTATAAAGAATATGAATGATAATGGTTGGATAAATTGATTATTTTACTAATTAAATATGTGATATTATGTTATGGCATATTATTAATGATGAATTATATCCCTATTAGTTAAACTCATTCATAAAAAATGCTAGAAGTCCACTAATGAATTTTTCAATTAATGGAGAGATAATGAGGAATGGTAATGGTTACTTTAAATTATCAATAAATATAATGATTAAAATGAATACATAGATAGATTAGAATTTATAGGTTAACATAGATTATGTAAATTAGGTTACATTAGATAACATGAATGTCACCTACATTACAAAAATAGATATTTACCAAATTATGATTTGTATATCTAAATAATTAAATAAAAAATATATTTTTCTCTATTGAATTTAAATCAACTCACTATGAGTTTGGAATGTGGGAATCTCTTTAGGGTAATTTAGAAACCAGGATGATACAAGATAAGGCTTATTTTAACAAAAGGAGGGTCCTTAATTTTGATTGAGGTGACTGATTAAGTTTACTCGGTTCGTTGAGATTTCATGCAACCAATGGTAAATGGTTATTTATGGAAAAATATATGAAATTAGCCTCATTTTCACTCACCCTTATACTGGGGAAAGGGTGAGATAAAAATTTATTTACCTTTGTGACCCACCGATTTGGGTTGATAATGGTGATGAATTATGCTTGTATCTTCCTCTACTCACCCATAAATATAGTAAAAGAATGATCGAGCATTGCCTAAATTATGGGTGGAGATGTTTGATTCTTACAATATATTAGATATGGGATAATTAAAGATGTTTAGTATCTCTAAACTTCTCATCATAGGAATTTTATGGATGGTAGTCTTCTTTATTAAAGACACTGAACCAATCACATAGAATTGTGTTCAAGGTCATTGATGATGCACAAGAGAATATATCTTCTATTACCCATTACACTATTATTTAGGATTACTAGATATATATATATATATATATATCTTTTTCCTTATACATGTATATTTCCTTATATACCCTATTATACAATTATGTACCTGAGAAAGTGTATTTCCTTTTGTTCCCAAATATGTATATAATTTATAGATTTGGAGATCGGTATTTTCACCATCACTTTTGAGAAACTTTTAGATGTGTATTTCCTCTTGTATCTTGTGATAAATGTATTTAGGGGGAATTTTTTATGGAATATCCTGTAAGAGAATTTGAGAGTCAACTATATTCATTTATAATGAAATATTGTTTTTTAGTGAGTGTGGTAAAAATTTTCGTTTGGTAGTAAATATGTTTTGATAATATTTATTTATATATCTGATGATGATGTTTTCTAACATTTCCTTTCTTATACATTAATTTCTACTAATTCACATATACACTAGATGATTTTGGGGTTCGATCATTATTTGGAATAATTATACTGATTATTTTTGTGCTCACCCCTTTATGAAAACTCTCATGTAGTTCATGCTATTTCCATGATGAACAAATAATTGGGATGATGGATAATCATTGAGATAATGGATATTTTAGTGAGATAAATATCTATTATAGTAGAGATATTGTTATGATGGCCACACTTATGTCATCATTGCTTGAGATCACATCTTTTTTAGATGTGATTTTGTACCTGGTGACTTATTTTTTATTATATAACAATGTATCTCAATGTTGATATATATTTATATTCATTTTAAAATTGATAGTTCATGTTTTATATATATTGGCAGATGTTTTTGAATGATAGTTTTTTATAACTTTCATTTAAAGGTAATTCCTCCCATGATTTTGGTGATACCTCAGGATGGGTCACTTACCTCTATCCTAGTGTATTGGGGATTAGAGAGTTAACTTAATGGATGATATGCATGTGATATATTGGAATCAGTATGATATGATAGGGATTGGAGCTTGGAAAATGTGAGAAGTAATTGGGTTGTATTTGACTGAGTCATAAAATAATTTTTAGAATATTTTGTTGCAATATACGACATTAAAAGGGTTATACTATTTGATTTATTCATGATCATTACTCTCATTGAAGACACATGATTGAGAATTGTGTATGTGAACTATGACTGAAAATGAGGATATTTTTTATAATGTATCCCATATCATTATTTTTTATTTTATTATTGATTTTTTTGAATTTTTGGATATTTTTTATCCACCAGACTAGTGGTTTACTAATCAACATCACCATCTTATTATATGAATTTTACGTTTAAGATTAAGTATGGGAGAGATTATGAAGGGAATTTTTAAATTGGGATATTTTTTATGACATTGTTTAATGTTCTGATGATACAATATTGAGACAGCATGTGATACTCTATAGTATAGGTCCAAATAAAAAAATATTAGGGCCAAGCAGACTCAGATAGTAGTCTTGTCATAACGCTATTTTCTACATTTATATTATTTTTTCAACAATTTTTATAAAATATAAAATACTTATTTAAATAGTTTTTAGATTCTACAGAGTTTCATATAACATTGAGAGATAATACCAATAAGTTCACACATATTACTGTTCAACTAGAGGGTGTTTTTATATAAGGTAATTTTATGATGAATGTATTATAATAGATGTATGGTGGAATATAAGACATTATAATTTTAATGAAAGCACTTATATTAAATTATTTCTATAATATAATTTATTATCATAATTAAATTGTGAATTTTTTAATTTTTATATAATTAAACATTCGTGGGTATGTATTTTCATACATCTCATTCAATACAAGGTTGTCTGTTTTTTGGGTACAAATTCATGACTCGATATGAACAATAGTAATCAGTGTGAGGATATTAATATGGTTTATATAGTGTCTTTTAAAATAATATGTTGGGTTACTCTACCTTAGTAAGGTTTTATATGTGTTCTTGGGTTAGGATTTTTGTAGTAATTTTAACATGGTCGAGACTTTCCACACACATTTGGGGGCCTGGAAACTAATGAATTATCAACTATTGAATGAAATGGTTAGAATAAATGGTGTGTGTATTTGTTAAATTATTTACAATTAATTTCTTAGTATATTTTTGATAAGATGGTGCTACCTTTATCATGGTATTATTGAAATTATAAAAAATCAATTAAGATGGTGAATGAATTATTTATTTGATTTAGGGATATATGTGTTGGTAGCAAGATTGAAGATAACTAGTGTTAGAGTGGTGATAGTGAATGAAAAATATTGTTAGTTTTTTATCATGTTGATTTAAAGATGTCATGTGATCATATTTTATAGTGGGAGTATGTTGTTGGAAACTAAATAGACTATTTACTTACACTAGAAATTTAGTCTCATTTTGACCTAATGCTTTTATCTAGATATAGGTATGATTTCCAAGGGAGGTGAAAGTAATTATGTGGTGAAATTATTTAGTATGGTATGATTTTTTCTCAATGATATGAGAAAAAGTTATATGAATTTTCTATTAATCTCAATAGAAAATACATTCTATAAATAGTTATTAACCCTAGGTAAAATGATAGTGATGAATAGTAAAATTGACTATATGTGATTGTTTATTAATTATCCCCATATAGAATTGATTTATTCTATGGTTTTTTATCCTTGATCAATGGTTCTCTTTAAATTTATTACAATATCCTTGTTTTCTTCCTAGTTTAACCTTATATACCTTGAATGAACCCATAGATACCATTGGAGTTTTAATTTGAAAGACTCTTTAAGTAAAATGATTCATAAAAGATAATTGGAAATGGTGATTGACCTATTGTTGAGAACTTGTGAAATTCTAATTGGCGTCTAGCTCGACTGTTGAATGATCAATTTTTAGGTGGATTAACAAGTTATCCTATTGAAATATCCATGATTATAGTTATGTGCCTTACTTTATTCAATCTTAGTCAAGTTTGTATAATCCTTGAGTTTTGTGATATATCATGAGAAGTGGTTGATAGAGATACTGGTTTTTTAGGTGTATTTTCAAAAAAACCAAGAGATCCTATTTTATGGTTGGAATATTTCAACTTTTTCTTGGGATGCAAGATAAATATTGGAAAAATATGAAGGAATGTGTTGAGAAAACCACACAATTTTGATCTATATTATTAGGATTATTTTTAATCTTCATAATAATTAATATTTTTAAGTATTTGTTTTATCCAGTCCTCTAGAGTATCGATGTAGTAGAAATTGGAATGAATAAGTTCTATTTTTGGAATGGCTATTTTATTTATTCACGGCACCTCAAGTGTAGTTGGACAATAAATTTTTTATTTAAGTAAATCCTTAATCTTATTAGTTCAGTGAGGAAAGAGGCATTATAAAAATATATTCATGATTTTGTGTATATTGTTTTAGTGGTTTTAGTTGACTACCTAGTTGCCTCAAATCTTTCCTTTATTTTTTGATGATTCATTAGAGTAATACTTCTTCTATGAAGTAAGTGGGTGGATGTAATCATTAATTTATTTTTGAATTATATTTTTTTCTTTTTGAGTATAGAAATTTTTGAGGTGGGGAAGATAAAATAGTATGAGTTTCTTATTGAGGTTAATTTTCCTTTTCCAATTATTAGACACTCAATTTTGCATCATATTTATCACACATTTTAAATTAAATGAATTTTCTTGGGGGTTTATTGATCAAAATATAATATTTCATTATAAATATATATATTTTTTAAATAAAAAGGAATATAAATTAAATTAAAATTGAATAAAGCATTGGTTTGAGAAACAAAATTCCATATTATGTTGAAAATGGGGTGTTTACATTAAGAAAAAAAATATATTTTTTATACTCTTTAGATGAAATGAATAAATCATTTATAATTTATATGACCTAACACTCTAATTAAATGCTCATTTTCAAGAGTGTACCAAATATTTATAGAATGGGTATCCGTCATATAAGGAACTACTATAGATCACAGATTCAATTATTGAGATCATTTTATCTGGGGGTCAATATAGGATTATTCGTGTAACACAACATTTTATTTATTTAAGCAATGGTATTATCATTTCATTGTTAAGTATTTGAATATTTCCAAAAATATAGAGTTTCATGTTCCTCATATTTTTAATCTATTTCACAATGATTTTTGGAAATATAAATCATGAATCTTGAGGAAATATGGTGAGAAATGTTTTGGTAAAAAATGTATCTATTAAATTTTCAATTTTTTTTTGAAACAAACAAGACACTTTTTTATTTTATGTTATATGAGATGAAATGAATCCAAGACCCTAGGATTCATCAATATTCAATAAAATGATTTTAACATAATATGTATATAATTTGTTGGAATGATTTTTATACCATTTTCATATATTGTTCCATTAGTGATTCATGAGACCAATAATATATTTTTATAAAGGTATAGATTATATAAACATAACACCATTACAATCACTTTAATATGAGTTGAAATATGGGAGAGATATTAGAGGTAATATTCTACATTTCCATAAACAATGTATTATTTGAGGGATGTAGAGGAGAATTTAAAAAAATTGATACTTAATATATAATCAAGTCATCGAGATCATTTGGGTATGAACATTTGGTAATAATGGAGTCATTAAATACTTTTCAAATCATGAACATTGGTTTAATATGGTGACATTTTCAAGGTATCAAATTAGATGATGATCGGGGAGAGGGGGTTATAAAATATATGATTAGACAACATGCGTGCTGGAATTTTCCCTACTATAACATCCCAAATTTATGTATGAATTTTATTACCAAAAGTCATTTATATTGCTATTTATAATGAATTTATAAATTCAAATGAAATAAATCACAAAAGTAATTAAAAAAATAAATAGAAATGTATTCACTCATAATGGAACATTACAACAAAATTATAAGAAACCATGAATTACATTGTATAAATTATTATATACCTTGGATGATTACATCCCATAAAACTGAATTAATAAAAATGAGATAAAAAATATAAAATAATACTATTTTTTCAATTATGAACTCCACTGGTTCATTTTCACCCTTCAAAAACACTTTTAGTAAATGAAAACCCATTATGATAAACAACATGAATGGAGAAAATTGGTTTACAAAACTGAAAAAGAAGACTATCAAAATGAAAAGTTTTAATTATAAAGAAAGAATTTAACAAAGGTTACCAAAATGAAATTATTAAAAAATAGATGATGGGAATAATGTTTTTATATATCATAAATATTTATTATAATTATCTGATGTTTATTAAATATATTGGTTTGTAATATAATTAAATTATAAAAATACATATAAGAAAATACAATTGATTCTAAGAAAAATTTATAAATTTCTTCTTATTATTATATTTTTTTTATTTTTAAGAATGATATTCATAAAATGAATTGATAAATTTTCAAGAATAATATGTAAAATAAACTAAAAGAATATAAAAAATAATTAACTATAATGAATATAAATTTAATTCTTCATGGTTAAACATAAATGTTTTATTTGAATACGTCTCTTATTATATATTTTATATTTTTAAAAGATTAATTTCACATATTTAGAGAATGATGTTTAATGTAATATATTTATTTTATATATAATCAAATGAATAAGAATTCATTAATTTATTATTAATTAGTTAGTAATAAACATAAAATAATTTATTGTTAAATAGAAAACTATCTCAAAGAATTTCTCTTACAATGAGTTTTTTTTATAAAATAAATATATACCTATTAAATAATTGTTTTACTGAAATTATTTATCTATATATATTCAAAAAACGTACCAAAAATATAATTATTATTACTTAGAATGGAATAATAACAAATTAACTTCTATTATTATAAATAAATTTTTTTTAAATATTTTTATGTGATTTGAATTCTTATATGAAAATAAATTTTCATCTATTTTAGAAGTTGAATTAAAATAAATAGATTTAATATTGGGAATTAAAATATCCAAATTCTGAAATGTGTTTAATTTTATCATTATTCTTAAAGATAAGTTAATTAGGTAAAAATTGAGTTGCCACTATAAATGTAAAAATGGTTAATGGGTTAAAATAATGTGTAAAGACATAAAACAGAAAAAATAATTATCTCTAAATGAATGAGGTATTGACCAAATTATCCTTACGCAATCTCAATTTTGTGTCTACTTTTTTCTACTTTCTAGGTTAAATAATGTTATTTATTCATTGAAGAATGGGTATTTTTAAAAAATTACACTCATACTCACTTCTATATAGAACCCTCCTCTACCCACCTCAAATAGAACCATTCCTTCAGTTATCATTATAACACCATCCAATATTATCTACCTAAAAAGAACTCTCGTGTTTTTTATCTTATGGCCAAAATAAAGAGTAAAAAACCTTTATTTTCAAGATATTTTATATGAGAATATTCAAGTCATCAGTGAAGGTATTATTCTCTCCCTAATTATTTTTCATTTTCCTTTTTATCCACCACAATTTCAATATGATTTTTCTCTTTAATAAAAACTATTTTGAAATTATTATACTTCAATAAAGGTGATATTATATCTATAAAATATGATTTCATTATTGATTCATTTACTATGACAATTTCTTGGTTGGGTCCATTCAACCACCTAAATGATCAATGTTATAGTGGTTATATGATGATGATTATGAAATTTTATATACCATTAATATTATGTAATGATGATATATTTTAAAAAAATTATATATATATATATTCGTTAATAAAATAAAATCTTTAATCAAATCAAAATTTAAAAAAAATGAAAATTAAATTCTCCTTATGAACCATTACCATAAATTAAAAAAAATAAAAAATTTACTTCATAACTATAATAAAAATTCCTATCTAGAAATCATGTATACTATGTAGGTGAGAAACACATGATAAATAATTGGGAACTATAACCACCATATTGAACCCATCATAGATCAAGTGGGATAATTAATATAATTATATTAATTTTAATAATGAATAGATAATAAATTGGAATATATAAATAAAAATAATTTTTTTAAAAACATAATTTTATATTGATATAGAAGAATAATAAACTGAAATTTATTCTATAAAATTTTAGATAATGTCTGGCCGAGTAGGAATAAAAGGTAAGGGTTTTTTCAAAATTTCACATCATTGAGGAATGTTTCATGTTATTCCCTAAATTTTCATTGACATGACATACTTATTGACACATTTTCTTATATAATCATTAAAAAATATAATTTCATGGTATTTTTAGGACTATTTAATGATCCCATCTTGATATTTGTTTATTTCACTCATTACCATAGATGTAAGAGTTTTTGTAGCCTCTATTTTAATTTCATTGGGGAAGAATACTTATGCCATGACTATAGTATTATATACATTTTATTTTATATAATTATATATTTTATAGAGTATTTTATATTTTACTTTTTTTAATTTACATTTCATGTTAAATTATTAATTTTTGATAGATTTCTTTATCTATTAAAACATGGGTTTTTCATAAAATAATTTATATCCCATGTAATAGTTCATTCTCCTCCCTATGTATATTTATTCTTAACAATAATGTTTTATATTAAAACTTAAATCCATATATGTATTATATTTTATACACTTTATATTTATATATATCTATTTTAAGAAATAAAATTTTATAACTCTTTCATTAATATGGGATTTCCATAAACAACATAAAAACATAAAAAGTTAGTTATATTCATTTTAATATATTTTATATCCTTAAGGTAATTTTGTTTCTTCTTTACCTTTATTTAATTTCAAGGTTACATTATTTAGACATGAATAACAATTTTTTAATGCCATGTTCACACCCCTTTTGGAGAAATGATTTTAATATATCTTAAATCATTGTTTTTATGCAAACGTTGAAAAATATTTATGAAAACTAATTTTTTGATTTCAATTCCATTTTCCCAAAATAGCCAAAATACATATCTATTATGGTGTTATATATCATTAATAACCCTTTAAAAGATCTTATGATACACTTATTTTGGTTAATTTACTATTTTTTATCAATTAATCCCTCTCTCTATATTTCACTTATGTGATGCCATTGGAAAATGTCATATAAACAATATTATTTCCTTAGAACATTCATGATAAAATATATGGTTAATTTTTCAAGAAAAAATATGTATATTTTATCGTTATGTTGGGTGTTTATGAAATTTCACATTAATTTACTAGATAAATTTTTGTATCTCTTCAGATAATGTTGTTGTTCATGGTCAGGATTTTTGTTATCTATGTTCAAAAATCTATGTATGATCATTATTATAGTTATTAATATTCTGAAAACTATGAATGTATATGAATATATTTATTTATCTTCTCAGATATATACATGTACAGTATTTTGGTACTCTATGTTCTAAACTCTGTATTGTGAATATGATTTTTGTAATGAAATGTTCACAACCATCTATGTGGAAAACCTTTGTGATTTCCATTTTTAATCTGATCTTTCTCTCAAGTTTATGTTTAAACGTGCTTATGATGAAACCCTTTATAAATAATTTATATGCTTTTTCCATAAAATTATTTCTGATCTCACTAATTATTCTATTTAAAAATTTCCCCCATAAAATTATATTAAAGAATATATCTAATTGGACGACTCGTATAGAAACATTTGTGGCAGATATTGAGCTAATAATTTGAAATAATAAAATTATATAGCTAATAACTAAATACATTAAACCATTGGGTCATATGAGTATTTTATTTATTGAGAAGATATATAAAATTATGGTTTTGTTTTCAGGTCATCATAGTTGATATCACAATAATTTTCAAAAAACAATTAGAATTGCATAAGGGAGTGTTCATCTGTTCTATATAAAATAGTATCAGAGTGGGTTGTGATTATATATCAGTATAAGGATATTTATATTTTTATGATAAAACACAAGGATCCCTTTGGTTTAATTGACTATTTTAAAGGTTTAATTAATTGTATCATAGATTGAAAGAAATGCATCGTAGGGTAATTCATCTATGGATTTTTTTTTTCATATTCATTTTATGTTCAAATTTCATTATAAAGTACATTACCATGATTCAAAATAACCTTTTACTCAGTATTTGCTTTGAAATAGGATCATTTAAATAAATTTATGAAATATATGTTTCTTGAAACCCTTATGCCATATGACCAACTTAAGACCCTTATTTATCCTAAATGGTTATGAAAAATAAAAATAAAAAGATATTCATATTTTGAGGGAAAACATGATTTTCATATTCTCACCCAAGAGTCTAACATAGATTCCCCAGTAGAAATTATATCTAATGTTGTGAAAATGTTATAAATATCATCCTTTATTTTCATTGATGATAGACATAAAATTTTTGAGGGTACTCTTCATTTAATTTGTTAGAATGTAAATTTTCAGATTTATGTATATATTTTATTCTCCCAAGTTATTTGTCTTATTGAGTATAATATTTAAAATAATATATACAAAATAAATCATTTAGGTAATTAATCAAATCCATATAAATTTATTCACACATAGAGTAGCATTACAAGAAAAGTACAAGAAAAAATGAATTAAATACAATTAATTAGTATATACCATGGATGATTTAATCCCTTAAAAGTGAATAAATTATATAGAGATAATAAATAAATCATAATAATTTATTAAGAACTTATAACTCCCCAAAATCATTTTCACACTTGATAATAACGATTAGTAGAACCAAACCTATATTGAGAAAAAAAAGATCAGGAAATGAGGAAGTGTGACTGTGGAACACAACATGAAAATTATATGAATAAAAAGTGTGATACATGATGTTATAGTGGAATTAATTTATATGGTGTAATGGGGTAATATAGTAACTATACAAATATTATTAAACAATATATAGTTGTTGGGGATATTATCAATAAACAACTTTCCAGTTTGATATTATCTGAATATAGTTGACCTAAATTATGTTTATATAGTTGTTCAAAAAATTTATTATAAATAATTTATTGGAAATAAAATAATTTGTTGAATATAAATAACATATATTAATTAACTTGTGTAAATAACATGGATTCTAAAGAATCTATTTTTATAAATTTCGTTTATTGTTAAATTTATTACCTTTAAAGAATTATATCATTAATTTTTTTTGATAAAACTCAATAAATTATTATAAAATAAATTAATAACAACTAATAAAAAATTAAGTAGTTATAATGAATATAAATTTAATTATTCATGGTTATAAAAATATTATTAAATTATATTATATTTATTATAAATTAAATATGATTTAAATTAGAAATTAAATTTCATTTATTTTTAGTATGAAATTTACCATAATTTATTTATATATATGTTAAAAATGAATAAAAATTGATTCATTGATTAATTATCGGTTAGTAATAAAGATAAAATCATTCAATGTTAAAAGGGAAAATTTTTAGAAGATTTTTTTTCTCTACGTTATATGTTTTAGTTTTTTTAATACATAAAGTAATCCTAATTTAATGAATGATTTTAGTGAGTTAATTTTATATATAAATTAAAGCATATTACCAGCCATTTAATGATTACTACTTGGTAATAAATAATAATAAAATAATATTTATGCTTAAAAATATATTTATCTACAAAAAGTTTTGACATGATTTCTTATATTAAAATTATTATCTATCAAATTTAGATATTGAGTAAAATAAAAATATATTTCAAATTTAGAATTTGTATGCTCAAATAATTTAATAATATCGATTTCATTTTTAGGCACTGAAATAAGCCACAATGGTAAAAAATTGAGTTTTGATAGTCAAGGTAAATCTAGTTTTTTGGGTTAAATTAAGGTTAAAAGTCTTAAAATATAAAAACATATTTATTTATAAATTATTATATGATGAAATTGTATACTACCTATCCTATCTTAATTATATTTCACTATTTATTCATTTTCATGTTAAATTACAGTCCTTATTCCTTAATAAATGTATTTTTGTGAAAATGACAATCAAGCTCACCTATAAATGGACACCGCATATACCTTCTTCAAAAAAAATTACCTTTGGTTTATAATTTAATACATTTTCAAATTTCTTCCCTAATAATCCTATCTCAATTTTGGAAGCAACTGGCCACAATAAGGAGTTGTAAATCCGTTATTGTCAAATGTTTTTTAAGAGAATATTTACGTACTGAACATACGCATTATCCTCAACCTAAATTTTTTCTTTATATTTTTCATAAAAATATCTATTAATATAAATAATTAATTTAAAGAAATTATTTTGAAATAAAAAGATATTTTTTAAATGTGATATCACAACTATGGAATAAAATTTTCATATTCATTCATTTGTTATAACGTGCTCTTATTTGGATTGGTTAAACCACATAAAAGAACAGTGTTACAATTATAATATCATGAATGATTAATAAAACATAAATATGAAAAATATTATATAAAATTGTTAAATTTAAGATATTTTTTTACAAAATTAATTTTAGTATAATTAATTATATTCATTAATAAAATCAATTTTTCATTGTAATAAAATTGCCAAAAAATGATATTTAAAACGATATTAATGAGCAGTCTCCATAATATCCAAAAAATATCCATTACACTATAGAAAAATATAAAATGCACCTACTAACCTGAATGACCATTATGATTTTGAGGAATACATGGTCAAGTATCAAGGATCAAAACCACCATACCGATGCAAGAATAAAACAATCAAGACAATGAATACCTGAATGTTAATTTTAAAAAATACCGATTAATAAATGTGTAATATAAAATTATAAAAATTGAAATAAATTAATATAAATATGAAAATTATTATATTAAAGATTAATAATAAAAAAAATTTATTATACATGGTGTTAATGTATGTTAGATAGAGTGATAATCTAAGGAAAGTGTTTTTTGTCTCAATATCCCTTCTTTGAGGAATGTTTCACATTATAAACCACATCTTATTCAATATGTGATATTTACTTCCCCATTCCATTTTAATATCTTAACGTTATAAAATTTTCCTTCAAGGAATTTAAAATTCTATTTACTTATCCATTCTTCATATTATCTTAATTCATTAATTTCCAAATTCATATGGGTTTCTATGGACCCAATTTCTATTTAATTACGTCGGAATACATCAACCTTATTTCATGAACCCGTCCACAAAAACATAACCCTCATATGAAAAAAATGAGAAAAGATAGGTATTCGAACTTCAATAATGCCTGTAATAGGAAATAGGATTGCAGAAATCACAGATGATTGGTCATACACAATGATGGGAGGCATTTCCCACTAAGATAATAGAAATGAGAGATAATATAAAAAACAATTCAAATCCAACTCAATATAAAAGTAACAAATAATCCCAATACATGCATTAAATATCATCAAATGGATCAAATATTTAATAATCTACAAGTACTAAAATATATTCCTTGACATAATCTAAAAAGTCAAATCAATTCTTGAACAACACATAAGAAAGTAATGTCTAGATCGATCACCACTTAGAACCTGAACACCTGAAAAAAACTGTATACATATACATAGGGTCATTGTATTATATATACTCAGCAAGACCCTCCCCAGATCCTCTTGTTCAAAATATAAGGAAATAATTATAAGTCGTGATAAAAAATAATTAAATCTTATTCATCACCAAATAAAGTATAATAAGTTTTTATACTCACTAGGGATATCTCTCACCAAGTATCTCATAAAACATATCATATAATATAATATCAAAAAAGGGTTCCTCACTACCACTTCCCTAATTTTTTCCAATCTACCCCAACATCACACATCCTGATCCCTCTTTCTCAAAAATTAAACGAGCTCAAAGACACCTAGTATAAAATATCATACCATGAAACATGTGAATCACGTCATCACATCACATTCTGTGAAGCATTGTAATCTCATCATCACATAATCTCATTACACATCTCTATATATCAACAAAGTTGTTTTTGTGATCCATCACAACTCACACATCGTGTATTGTACCTCATTCCATCACATATAATATGAACCCTGTTATAATAATCTATTGCTTACTATACCTAGAGATATTTGTGTGTGGAATAACCACAATACAGTATAAACCAGTACCCAAATATATATGTAAAGGTAACCTTTGTGCATATCAACACACAGTAATACTATGAGAAGAGAGTGAGGTCATATGAGGTAGTCAAATACCTCTTCCACACCAACCTGATTATCGGGTAAAACTCCCAACAATAGTCCACTATGTGTCAGTCACCCTACCAACATGGAAAGGTTAGCATTTGAAATAAAGAAACATTTATGATATATTATTCATCAAACACACAATAAGTGAATTAACATATTCGTAGGGTCAACTGTAGTTATATTCTCTTAAAAACCAAACTACCACCACTAAGAACTAGATATCTTATAAACACAAAAGAAATCACCGAGATTTATTTAATAAATTATTTCCTTTTAATATTTCACTTTATTTTAATTAATTCATATTCCAATTGTTAAAATTATTTCATTCAAATTTAATAATCCATTAAGTGATGTACATTCCCTCTATGAATAATCTAGTGGATTCCACGGTTCTAAAACGTGAACATCATTTTCATTCCATTTAAGTACCATCCCCATGGATTTAAAATATTATTAATCATTATAAATCAATAATTCTAGGTACTCGATGAAACACCCAAATCTATCATAAAATTTATACATATCCAAGCATACCCCAATACATCAATCTGTGCAGAATAAATGTAGGTAAATAAAAAAATATTTCATCTATAATTTTAAATAGAATATTATTATGATACGATCCATATAAATAGTTTTAAATCTTGTATTCGACCCATTCCATCATCCTGGTTCTATCCATGACACTACAATGCATATCAGCATACATATCTCAATCTATATCACCATACATATCACTATCTCATGAACCAACTACTACCAAATACCCCACCATCGATGCCCATATCTCATCATCCAAGATCCATCCTAGGCCCATGTAACATCACATATTAATTCTCTTATATAGAGTGGGATTGATAATTTAACAAATAATAGATAGAATCAACATGGCATTTGGGCCTTAAAAACATGGCATTTTACCTTCACATAAAAATGGCCTCTTTTGGGCTCTAATCATTTATCAACAAAAAATTAATTGGTTATTTACCATTATATATTAACATATTTATTTATCACAGGTTACAACAACAAGAAGCAAAATGAATTAGCCATAAAATATATTAATTATTGAAACATTATTTCATGAATAACATAAAGCTTCAATAAAGTTTAAGTAAGAACAATTCCATTAACATGAAAATTTTTCATTATAAACAATAAAAACTTCTAGCCACATGTTCTTTATCCAATTCCCTAAACATATGGAATAACAAATTATTTAATCATGAATTAAGAGTCATTTTATTTCCAAAATGATATATGAAAAATAGTTTACAAAATATGACTTTATAATTATTTTTTAATCCAAAATTACTAGATTTATCTTATTTAAAAACTTCCATCAAGTTATATATGATAAATTATAGTATAACAAACATGGTAACCCAATAATAACATACATATCACACTATTTAGAAAATCAAGAGGAAAATCGTTTTCATTGTAGAAATAAACATGTGATAACTAAAATAATAAACCATTTTTTCATTAATCTAGTATATTATTTATTAATGTTTTTTCAACCATCACCCAAAGAATGTATACATGATAAATTTATAATTTCACAAAAAAACAAGGAGAATAAATGAATCCATTACTTAATGTATTTTAATATTCAATTATCTATACTGGAACACCAACCTAGATCTATAATGACATTTCCCAAAGTAAAATTATATTCCTCCAAAAACGTCACACCAAAATCATAAAAACAATATCTAAAGAACTCTATAAGAAAAAAAGATTTCAACTTATATTGCATAGTAATAAGAAGAAGAGGAGAAAGAGTGATTAGAGAATAAACCATGATAAAAATTGGATAAATTCATTATGGATCACTACGACTTGGAAAAGATAAGATAGGTATTAATAACGAATCAAAAGGGATTTGAAAAACATTCAGACTGTACCTATGGTCACCTAGGGTGCATAGAAAAATGAAGCATTTGAGAGAAACTAAGGTTGTGATTAGCATTAAAAGTATACCACCATACAAAATTTCATAGTGTCAATGGTTCATCCACATTGTGAATTTCGTAAGTTTAAGATCCATGAAAATATGCATCGATAAGTTCCAATAAAACTATGTTAAATTAATTTCATGAACTTATCCTTAACATATTCAGATTTTTGGGAATGATTTTTCATGTCCAAAATATAATCCATTATGGTTGGAATATACTATACATGTTTTTAATTTCACCATACCACCCTTAAACAAGACACTAAATTAATCTTTCTTTTTGTTTTACTCTTAAAACCCCACAAATATCACTTTGGGGCATGAAATACTCACTCATTATGTGAATTGTGTTTCAATTTATGAACTCCTCCCAATTTGAGAATCTAGCACCTAAACGCAATTGAACCTTCTCTAGGATTTCTCCAAGAATCACAATCTTTCCAAACACACAACAGGATGAGATTTAAGGATTCGTTCCATTAGATAAAATACTTATAAACCAATTATCATCATCAAATATTTAAAACCAAATCCATAGAAAATAGAAACAAAATTGGTACATCTGTAACACACCTCATTGGAATCTCAATAACACGGGCACCCTTCTACCACACCTAAAGGAAAAAATCATAACACTATAAAACACAATAAATGATCTCCCAAATATTATCTTAGTGTATATAATTATATAATAAGATAAATTCCACAAATAAGAAATCAATTAAGAGAAATCCATATCATATTCTAGATAATGATCAATAACAAAAATTGAGTATTTCTATAGGTGGATAGATAAACATCAAACAGATTAGGATACTGAGAGTGTATTTGTGAAACATGTTCACATGTACTCTCCTTCATGCCACCATACATATAAAGTACTAAAACCAAGTGAATACAATTCCAATGAAACACCTTATCCTAGATAACCCGAACCTCCATAGGAAACTCCTTGATGGTCAAACCATCCTCAACATCGATCTCTCCTCAATTAGTGACTTTAGATTCATCATAATGATAATGGTGAATCTATGACAAGTGGAATACATCATTTATTCTACTCATCTATGGGGAATGTGAAATATAATAGACAATGATTTAATAATTATCAAACACCATGAAAGGAAAAAAAAATTGGGGATAAATATTATTCATATATTCATTCACACACTCCCCACGATAAGGATTCACCTTCAGGAAATCATGATTTCCAATTTTAAAATATTGAGGTCTCCTCCTTTGATCTGTATAGGACTTTTGATGATTTTGAACTACATTTACCCACTCATAGATCAAACGAATTAACTATTTTTTTTGTATGTACTATTTCTATAAAAAGTATTGATAACTATCCAACCCTAGTCCCCCACAATGGAGAAAGGAGAGGCCGACCATAAATATATTTAAACTTTTTCATACCAATGATGGATTGAAAACTATTTTTGTATGAAAAATTTACAAAAGGATGGTACCTTATCCATGAACCTCCAAAATTATGGGACCCAAGTGGGAAACATGTCTTCATGATATTTAAATTTTCACACAGCCTATTCATGTTTCTAAAGATGAAAAAAAAGTTCTATCATAAAACTAAGGGCCAAAATCATTCTACAGAACTCTCCACAACCTATAGGTAAAATAAGGACCATGATTAGAGACAGTAATCATATAGAATATATGGATTCTCATAACCTCCTCTAGGTATAACATCAATAAAACAACAACTTTGATTAATTCCTTGATAACTATAAAGTTGATGATTTTACCAAATATCCCACCATCACCTATATAGAATTCATGAAATTATAATATTTTGATAAACTAGTGGTGATGACCATCATTATTTTTTTCCTACTTCCACAATGTAACATTAAAAAACTAGAGATAATCAAGAGTAACATGGAGTTTAGCCTCACCTTCTAGAAGAAAAAAAATTTAGGAAAAAACAATATGACTGAATAATTCAACATGGTCTATAAATGAAGAGCTCTAAAATCTCAGTATATCTTTTTCACACAAGTATGTACTATTAAGGGTGAGTTTTGGAACTCATGGACAACATCCTCACACATTTACAAAGGTAGAAAATCAACCCCATGAACATCGCCAGAGGTTTTCCATTATTTGAAAAACCATATGGGGAATCACTAAAGATGACTTTCACTCCCCAACCCTCCACCTAAAAATACCCCAACTATGACTCCTCCACTGTCCACACCAAATATGACAAAATTTATATCGAAAAAAGTAAATTTTGTACTCCAACCAATCCCATATCAAGATTCATCGATGATATCTCTTCCATTAATATCCAAGATTCCATATATTCCCACACAATATAATGGTGTGAATTCTAGATCAGTGTATTAGCTATGACATTACCATTTCCTAGTTGATAGGAAATATTGAATAGATAATATTCTAATAATTATATCCAACATTGTTGATTAAAGATCACACTAGACTGGTAGAATACATCCCACAAGCTCTCTTGGTCTGTAGAAACCAAAAAACACTTATCAATGAAACAATGATGAAATAAATTAATGGAAAATACTAGTAATTCTAAAATCAAGATCATGGGTGGAATAGTTACACTCATGGGGAAATAACTACCAGGATAGATAAGAAACAATTTATCTTAGTTGTATCAACACACAACCTAAATAAAGGCATGAAGCATCACTAAAAACCACAATGTGAACTACCTCTTTAGGAAAACAAATAACTATAGTGATAAACTACACCCACTCAAGATACACTATATGCAACAACCCAACCCAACCCTGGCTCGAGCCGTAATAACCCCAAGCCCGCCTCCATAGGATAGGGGATGGTGACCAGCGCTGAAGGTACAACAACTCAGGGAGGCCTTTGCCTGAGTACCTATACACACGCACGCAGCACACTCAATGAAAAAGTTCAGAGTAAAAGGGAAAGTAAAGTACAACTGCTATAAATAAACCACAAAATTGCATCGACCTCTAACAGTAAAAAGTAAATGATTACGTTAAACTGAACATAAAAAGGGCAAAACATGCGCCCAACCCGAAAAGATCCACAACACGGAAACAGGTAAATAAAAGTAAACAGTTGGGAGGTTCCCACGCCTGGAACATGTCTACGACCACAGCATGCGGTCCAAGCTCCCGAACTCCTAAGATCCACTGAAGTCATGACCAACTTATCTGTCATCTGCAAGGTCACAACAAGTGTGGGCAAATCCCAAGCATGGGTGAGTATAAAAATACTCAGTAGGATACCCTGAAGGATCGAGGCAACAACAAAAGAGGTACTGAAGGGTTAGAGGTAGATCGAATAGAGAAAATTAAAGGAGTACAACCCAAAGTGTAATAAAGAGTACATTAGAGAGTCCAGATCAACCCAATAAGAGAAAGGAGGTAGACTCGTCCAGACACAAGGATCTAGAAATACAGATAAGATGAACATCTCATCGAGTCTTCACTACCTATAGTAGGAGAGTAGACTCATCCAACCATGAGAAGTAGACACAGAAAGCATGTGGCATACCCCGTGCATCTTTGCCACTGCTAGAGGGAGACTAACCAAGCCCAAGAATTGGGGTATTGGAACAAGGTATATACCTATTCATATGCTCAAACAAGATGCCCAAAAAAGATCATAAGGGGATCTACATCTTGGAGCTCAGCCCAAGAAAGTGAGTAGCCAACAGTCCTAGAAGTAAACACCATTGATTCCCAGCATCCCGCACGTCTGCCCTGAACTGCAAGTCAAGGGGATAAAATCACCGCACCTTGATACAATCCACTTTGGCCGACACTGACTCACCCTCATGGTTTTAGGTCGCATCACAAGGGCTTGTCTCTGTTGGGAAAGTGCCCCTCATACTTGAGAGTTCGGGGGAACGTCAAACCACACCTCATCACTGACCCACAGTCGAGAGGTCTCCTCAATGTCGACAGATGACCCCCCCTGCCCAGCCCCGCTGGAGGGTAATCCCTAGAAGTCGATGAGTTCCCACTAGAGGGAGACCCTACAATAGTCGATGGGTGTCGCACTACCCAGTCCCGTAAAAGGGTAATCCACTGGAGGGAGAACTGGCTAAAGTCATCGACGAGTCCCAATGCCCAGTCCCATAAAAGGGTACTCCACTGGATGGAGGCTCGGAACCATCATTAGGGACCACTTACCAACCTAGCTGGAGGTAAACCCGGCATCGAGGACCTCTTACCAGCTCTGCTGGAGGTAAACCCAGAACCACTCTGTCCATCCCTGGTGGATGGTACTGCTCAGTGAACACCGCTATACTGGCCATCCCTGCTGGATGGTAACCCACTGGTCATCCCTGCTGGATGGTACTGCTCTAGCCATCCCAGCTGGATGGTACCCCACTGGGCATCCCTGCTAGATGGTACCTCACCGGCCAGCCCCGCTAGAAACAACATCATGGCCAGCCCTGCTGGAAACAACCTCCTGGGTAGAGGATCTGTGCCCACGTAAAGTGTTGGTCACACCAAATCCACAAGAACTCTACCAGGGAACACGAAGCAACTCTGCCAGCCAAACCATCGAGAACAGAACCAGGGGGGACCACTCAACCCTACTAGTCGAAACTATCGAGAATAGACGGACCCTCTACGTCGTGAGAGGTCAAGGGCACGTAAACCAGAACACGACACACACATGGGTCCCACACGACGTGTGGCCCCAAGTCAACTCCAACCAAGCGCACAAACGTTCTCAGGTACAAACAACAACATGTACCTCCAAGTGTTCCCATATACTCCTAGAGTATACCACGTTTTCCATCCCACAGGCTATCGTGCACATGGCACCCAACGTCAACATGAAGGGAATAAACGTAACAACTACAAACTTCCACCTCATCAGCCTAGGCAAGGCCAACTACAACTCTTCAATAATTTACTTCACTCACATGAGAGTGCACATAATCACACGGCAAGGGTTCTCGTCCAAACACAGCAAGAAGAACCACCACCGGAGCACCCTTCATATTTCCACATTTAACAAGATCGCATAAGAGGATCTGCTCGACTGAATAGATTACATTGTTTTAATCATCGTGAAAAAACACGTGAGATAGACTACTTAGTCACCTCAAATGGATATCTGACTGAAAAGTCGTCGAACACCACTTTACGCCTGAACGGCGTCCCGTGGTCCCGAGCCTTGGCCCTGATAACAGTCAGGCACATCACACCATTACGATCCCCTTGGAAAAGCACGTCAAAAGGACTACTCACATGAGTGGAATGGATATCGAGAGAAAAATATGCATTCCGGCGCACCACTCACGAGTGGTGCTACGTGGGACCTGCATCCCGATCCTGAAGCACTGCCAACAGATCACACCACTATGATCCTCTCAGAAATGTACACAAGATGGACTATTCACTTGTCCAAAATGGACATCTGGTCATAAAGATGAAATCACCGCCAACTCCCGAAATGGCCCTTGCAGGGCCCAGACCATCGTGTAGAATTAAAGCGGGCAGATCGTTCCAATTCAATGCCCTCGAAAAAACACCCAAAATTGACTGGTCGCACGCCCCGAACGGACGTCCGATGAAAAAGTAGTAAAGCACTGCATGCAGCATAAAATATGGGTCATGGGGCCCACACCTCAACTTCATTTGTGACACCTGAAACCACACTGTAAAACTCCGGCTCAACTCCAGGGTCGCAATGCCACTGACGACTCTCAATTCGGACATCGGATGTGTCTGCGCCATCCAAAACAAGATCTCGCGGGAAAAGTGATAAACCACTTAAAGGCGTGTCGCACCACCGTGGCTCCTGTTTCGGGAGTTAAAAACCACTGAAACCATCTCAAAAGCTTCGTCTCGATCAATGGATCACGTCGTCACAGTAGGCGTCCAAATCGGATGCCCTATGGATGATTTATGATATATAAATAATTTCCATGATAATAATAATAATAATAATATTATTATTATTATTATAAACTTATTTTATTATTCTTTTATTATTCTTTTTTTTACACATTCCAACGCCCGGCCAGCGTCGGTCGGCTGATTTTCCACATGGACACCTGCCGCTAGTGGGTCTCTGTCTCCATAGTAGGGTCGCGCGCCGTGACCCCAGCCACCACGTCAACCGGCCCGCACAACCGGCCGGTCCTCCCGAGCCGCCTGCCTGAGGAGCCCAGTGCCGACCTCTGCCTGGAGCCACCGCCTAGACACCCTGCTGCCTAGCCCGCTGCCTGGAGCACAGCTACACGGAGGAGTCGCCGCCGCTATCGCCTGCTCTGATTCGCCGCCTGCCGCCGTGCTCACCCGACGCCCCCGACCCCCCGCCATCCGCCGCTTGCGAGCCGCAACCACTACTACTGCTGGACCCTCGCTGGACTGTTTTCCCAGCTCGCAAGAGAACCCAAAACTGCCGGAAAACACCAAAAAAACCGCAGACCTTCGGCGGACAACCAAGAACGGCTCGGGACTTAGATTTCCAAACCGAAATAGGCATTGGAAAGACCATAACATAAGCTATACAGATAAGGGATCTTCTCGAAATTTAAACAGCATTTCAATGAATATAATAGAACTCAAAGAGGGTGAGAAAATGAAAACGCAACAATGCATACCTTTTTGGGTGTTGCCCGGAGCTTCGCGTCCGATCCGCCGGAAGTTGCAACACCTTGGAGAGGAGGAGAATGGGAGGAGCTCCTTTGTTGAGACTTCATCCGCCATGAGGTACAATCCAAGGAGAGGGGATAGGTTAGGTTTAAGTAGGGAATAAAAATTAATTAATAAAAATTTAATTAATTTCATCCTTAATTTAACCCGCATGTGAAACCTTCAAAAGAGTCAAGGTTAAGTCTCCCCTAGGCCACACAACACATCCCGAGAAAAACAAAAGTCTCAGAATTTTAATCCGAGGCCCCGTTTAAATGTTATAAAACTCAACAACTGAGGCTGCTAAATTATGTAAACTCCCATGGCGGCATTTTTCACAGAAGGCCCGTGCCCGTGAAAATTACACCTCTCCTAGGGTAAACGGCAGGTTCCGGACTAAACGGTGCCCTCAGTTTTCCAATCCAAGATACCTTTTAAGAGACACTTGAGTTAATACATTAAACTGATAAATTAATTATTTATTTATCCGTTTAATGTTCCGCTAACGGGCGAGGGGTCCAACCATCCAGTGCTGACATGATTTATATCATTCCTAGGGTAAACACCCAATTTCGGACCCATACGTACACTCCGATTTCTGATCCAGATCACCGTTTAAGAGTTATCCCATTTATTTTTCATGCCCAATGTGAATGCACTAAAAATTTAATTCTGGCCACACTGGGGCTCGAAATCGCACGCCGTCTGAAGGCGCTTCTCTGGAATAACATCAAGAATATTCCAAAGTCTTTTATTGAAAAAAATGGGATCTTACACTATATCTTTTTAACACTTATGAATTTAAAATAAATATTTATTATTATTGGTCAAGGTTGTTATTGGAATTGAAACATAAGATAAATCAGCTAAAATATACCTATAATAGAATGAAAGGAAAAAGGAACTCTAAACCCCTACAACTGTCTTATGGTATTTCTAAGAAATAACTATCCCAATCTTCAAAGGATACATAGATACCCAATTCTAGGAAATTACATTTCTTAAAAACCATTTAAATTTATAAACTATCACATTGATATATTCTAGAATAGATTCTAATAATGAAAAACATTTAAAATGATATGGCTATTCTTTGTGTGCTCCTCCTTAGATGTAGTGTATATAAAGATGTCCTTGGAAAGATCCCACAAACATATACAAGAACTCCTCTAACACTATATTCGTCAAAAACATGAACAATGATTAATTAATTATAACATAAAGTGACATAAAAAAGGAACTCATAATTCCCATAATGATATTATAAGGTGACCATTAGATTATCCTCAACTTTTACCAACATCTGAATATATATTAAATTTAAAATCGATATTCAAGTACCAACTCAAACCTTTAAACTACATGAAAATCATCAATCTATAGAATATGATAGTGGTTCTTCACTATCACTTGATTAAAATGTTATTAATTAATATAATGACATATACTATTATCGGAGTTCATTAAATATAACAAAAGAGCACTCTAAGGAGACATGCTTTTCTGAAAAAAAAAAACCTCAATACAACAGAACATTGATCTATACCTAAAGCCCTCACAACACAAAGTTCACCATAAAATATAGATACATTGAAATATAAGAAGTATCTGAATATATATCTATCTTAAAATAGATTTCTTGTTGAGGGGGTAACACCAAAACTATCATAGTAAATACCTATAGGTACTCCTCCACAACCCTAGGAACCACTACTAGATGAATGTCCAACAAAATCTACATCGTCTCTATCGTCAGGGAAGAAAAATATGGAACATGACACTAGCCTATGTGAGTGTCTCACTCATAAAAGAACGTGGATGACACCCCATCAGCATCATAGAACATAATATACCTCCTTCGTGAATCTATAAAATCCTATATTGAATACATCCAATCCATACTGAGGATGATTTCATATAGATTTATTTCTAAAAATAGGGAATCTTCTAATGAGTGGTACTACAAAATAACTAGCACAAAAATCTATGAAAAACTCATACATATAAGCTTGACCTGAAACTAGTTTAGTAATTTCAAAGGTCAATGTAAGCCTCTCAATCTCAAGTCTTAATGAATGTACTTGGGCATGTGTTATGTAGGATTTCATACCTTCTAAAACAAAAAAAGAATTCATCCATGTATAAAACAAGAAAACAGTGCATCGAACAATGTCTAGCTCGTTTGGAGCTAGTAACTCCAAAGAAAAAACTTATCCATGACCCAATCCAAAGCCTTTCTAACTATTATGAAGACCATCTCCAAGCCCACACTCTTCTCTCTTGGGATATGGATTATCGTGGGGGATTCCTCAACCTAAAATGTATCCTACCTATGAATCCAAATATAGATCACCATGTTATTGATAACACTACTAGTACTGCCTATAAAGAAGATCCTTATGTGAATCAATTATTCCACACTACCTTATCAAAATGGTTTGTCATAGATCTTTTATGACACTGACATGCACATGACAAACATGTTTCTGGTCCCTTGTAAGGGGATTACGAGCCTCCACCTCCAAATAAATGATATGATGAGGGTTTTAACATACCCCTAGAAGTATGAAAGGTATTATATCTATGAAATAGGGAACCATAGACAATAACTATTGTATTTAAGGAATCCTGATGAGTTCCCTCTTGTAAATATCTTATTATGGTCATCCTAGCCATAGTGAATCCTCTCACTAGCACCTTGAGATATATCAACATCATAAACATGGTGAAATATCATTGGATATATGGACACAAATCCCTCTCAAATTTATTCAGAATACCCTCATCATATAGAAAGGGGTTTGAAACTTATTGGAGAGGGGTCCAAAAATGGATCTCAAACTCTTTCATTCTGGAACTCTTAGGTCGAACTGCAAGAAGACCCTATAGACTAGCCAAATTCATGGTAGAAGAAAGAAACTATACTTGGAAATTGTGTCATAACTTTTCCCATGAGATATAAAACTCCTCAGATTCCCTAAGGAATAATAACCAACATTTCATTTTTGTTCCATATAGCAACATCACTACAAATGAAACCTAGTATTCCATCTGAGCATAGATCAAACTGAATGTTTTGTACACCTCATCCAACATGGCCAATGCCACTAGGTTTGAAATAAATCATTCACCATTATGTTGACTATATCGTTAAAACAATATATGTTTAACTCTATATGTATCGGCATCATCATCAACCTCTAATATGTGGAAATCTTATAGTACATCCGGGTGAACTTCTTCAGTGTGTACCTAAAAACTACATCGATATGGATTCATAACTACAAAGGAAAACAATATATTTAGGACTCCTAAATACATAATATATAAAATATAAGGTTAATTATTCATTTTTAATAATCTTTTAACCTAATCCCATGATATTCCCTTTTCAGACATAGATGAAAAGGAATATAATGTATGATCCTTTCTTAGGTCATTACTATGCAACAAGTTTAACGTCTCTTAATAGGATCATAAAATATATAGCTTCACATAATATATAACATGGTTCTATAAACACATATCTCCAAGACTCTCACCTTTTTTTACATTACTCACTAAACATGTTTGACAATGTTTCTCTACTAAACCATGCATTCCTCACATTTTCCTACCTCTGAACTCTATCCTATCCCTTAACCCAAAACATTGATATCAGTCTTTCATGACCTAAATTCCTCAAGGAAACCCCCTGGGGTTAGCAATGTGAAAAGGGAGACAATGACACCTAAATACTTCTTCCAATATTCTACAGTTTTGTGACACGCACCAAAGGAATATCATATACATAGATGGGAGGCATTACCATAAATGATAAGAGAAGAAAGATGTAAGATAAAACCACCATGAAACTACTTTTGAAGATAAAATTAATGAAATATCCCAAATAAATGGTATTAATATTATATAATTGATAAACTATTTAGGAAAATTCAAGTACCAAAATATAACCCTCCTCAGTGACCATAAAATTCCAAACATTAGTTGAACAACCCATGAGTTTTTAATGTCAAACATGATCACCAACCAGCCCCATTAGACTCGATGAAAATTTTAAATATTCAAAGGGGAATAATAACATGTATAATCAATAAGATACTCCGTGGGGGCTCTCATGAAAAATATAAATAAATCCTATTAAATCTATGTGATCAAAAATTAAATTCATCTCATCACCTAAAGAGGTATCCTACCTTTCCAACCTCTCCATTGATATCTCTTACCAAGTATCACATAGATTAGATCATATAACATATTATGAAATGATGGTACAATAGAACCACTTACTCATTGTTTCTATGCTCTACCCCCACATTACATTCCTTAATCCATATCCTTTTAATAGTACGATTTACTGAATAGACTTGGTATAATAAACCATACCATGCACCCCATGAATTACATTATCAAATCATATACCAACAAAAATCTGTATCACATCAGTTATTCCCCTCATTCCTCTTCTAATTTTTGTAACTAATTAGTTTTTGGGAGCCACCACAACTTTTATTTTATGCATTATACCTCAATCGATGACAACCCATATAGGGTATACATATAATATTCCATAGTATATTATATGTGGAGATACATGTGTGGTAAATAACCAAAATAAATTAAAACTATCTACATACATATATGGGGAGAGATAAAACCCCATTAATACCAATACATATTACTACCAAGAGAAGAGAGTGTGTTTGGAGATGGAAGACATCCATCCCTTCCTTTACAACTTGGATGTTATGGAAAAGACCCTCCCAGAGTCCTCTAGTTGTTAGTATCCCTACCAAAATGGGTGGGGTAGTTTATGAAATCACAAAAAATATATAATATTGACAGAACCACATTATAGGAATTATCCTAACCATAGGATCAAATATAGTTACCTTATCTCATATAGCTACTTTACACTGGTAAGAAATAGTTATCCAATAAGAACAAAATAATTCAAGGAGATTCATTTAATTAATTATTTTTTATTATTATTGTAATTTATAATAATTAACTCATAAATATTAATTATAATTATTCCATTCACATTTCATTAACCATCATGTAAAGTCCATCTCTTCTTGTAATAATCCTTCTAATTCCATAGTTCCACAAGATTAAGAAATGTTTCCTTTCATTTAAGCACCAAACCCATTCTTCAAAATATTTATTAATCATCATCATTATGTAATTCAATATAATCTAGGAAAATTCTTAAGATTACATAAAATAGATTCATAATAAAGCACAACCCTTTGACTCAAGTAGTGGGGAAAAGAAGGAAAGTAAATATATAACATGGTAATCAATCCTTTTTGGAACAATATTATTATGAAACCATCAATATTTCAATATAATATAGGGAAATCCCAGCTTCAACCCCTATCATTAGTATTAGTCCACCCACAACACAATCAGGAGTATCATAATTAATATATCCATTCATATCACATTTCATGTTTAAATATTATGTGCCGACTACTGAAATAAACTCAAGACATCCTTCTCATATCATGGAAACCAATATCCATCATAGGATCACATCACATTACATTCAAAAGATAAAATTCAAATACAAACAGAAAAGAAATAAATTAACAAATATAGTTAATAGGGCATCTAGTACCTAAAAACAAGGCATGTAGCTTTCACATGAAAACATGATTGATCAACCCCTAAAATTTATCTTTAAAAAATAATTTTTTCTTTATCCTTTTGTACTGACTGATTCATTTATCACATCATATAATCATAATAATCCTAAGGAATCATATATAATAGATATTAATTATTTAAACACATTTTAAAAAAATACTTTTTCAACAAAACTTAATGTTGAATAATTACATTAACACGCCTCTATATTATTATCAATAACAAGTATTTATAGTTTAATTTTATTTATCTAATTAATTTAACATATAGAAGAATAAATTAATTAAATATGATTCGAGATTCATTTGATTTCCATCTAATTATTAGATGAATAGTTTACAAAACATACCTCTATAATTATTTATCCAACCAAAAGTAATATATTTATGTTATTTAACTAATTCCATAAGTTAAATCATCTTAAACCATAACATAATATACATTTTAACCAATAATAACATATAAAAAATAATACCTACAAAATCAAGTCAAAAACTATTATCATGATGGAAATCATATGTGATGTTTAAAATAATAAAACATTTCTTTGGTTAATCATGATTATTCATTATTACGTCTTATTCAACCATTACCTTAGAAGATAAACCATGATAAATTTCTTATTTCGCATAAAAAGGATAAGAAATGAATTCGCAACATAAATTATTTCAATTTTCCTTGATCAATAATGGGGAAAACATGTATTTATAATCACCTCTCTTATAAGTAAACTAAAAAACATATAGAACATTTCACGACAATTATACCAATAATGTCAAAAAAATCTATTTTTGAAAAAAAAAACTATCAATCATTATAGTATGGAATTAATAATGGGAGGAATACGACCAATCAGAGAAGAAACCATAAGAAAAAAAATGAAAAACACACTATGAATCTATGTGGATCAAACACGGGAAGTTGGGGTTCACATGCTATTGAATGGCATTCAAAATTCCTTGAGGTAGTTCCTATTGTTTACAATAGTTTTTAAAAAACATTGTGGGTTTTAGAGAAACTAAGGGTTTTATTAGAATTATATTGTAACTTCCAAACATACTTTCTTTGAGTGTATGGTTTATTTACATCCAAAATTCCCATATTTTAGGAACCACTAAAAATAATTCTCATGTCCAAGAGACTTTGGTTTAATTCAATTCATTAATTTCATTTTCTTTTCACGAGTCTTTGGAAATAGATTCCTTAAGTCCAAAACCCAAACCATTCTCATTGTGAATATACTATACACTTCATGAATTTCACCATGTGAGACACCCTCACACAAGCCATGATCTTTCACACCATCTACATATTCCTACTATGTAGGTCATGAACAATACTTCAGGACATGAAATACCCACCCATGGCCTGAACTACATTTCACATTGTGAAATCCTCATACTTCTATATTCTCTCTCCCAAACACTACATATCCTTATATAGGCTTCCTCTAAGTACCAAAATATTTGAAAATACCCAAAGGGATGAGTTATAATGATCTAGACCCCTTCACCTTGTCTAGTTTTTTATAATTATATTATATTATTTAATTTATATATTTTATATGTTAGTTTCCTTTTTTTCTCTAATGAAATTATATTTCCATGTCAAAATACTCTTTTTTACTAGTTTTCTTTACATATAAATATTTGGAATTCTTAAGAATAATGATCATCCCCTCTATTGAATCATAATCTTCCATTTCCCTATTACTTATTGTCATTAATTTTTTTTTGAAATACAGATATGTATTATCTACTATACTATATATATTTCTCTTTATTTAATTAAAAAAGGTAAATTTTACAACTTTTTTCAACATTATGGGATTCATTAAAACATCCTAAAAAAATAAAAGGCAATTTCTTTTCACATTCTTTTTTTTTTGTAACATTCTCTCAAATAAAAATTAACTAGTATTTTATTTTTAGGATCCATTATTTGGATGTATTTTGAGGATTCATAAGTCTTTTTGACACACATTTTTCGGGAAAGGATTTTGAATGAACGTTAAAATTAGTTTTTTTATGAAAACATTATAAAACCCTGGAGAATTATTTCTACAGATTTCCATTATAATTTATTATACATATGAAAAACATACCTCTTATAGATTTATTTTTCATAAATCACTCTTTAAATAATCTCATGATGTATTTATTTTTATGATTCAATTTTTTGGAATCAACTAATTTGATTCTTAATTTAATATTAAGTGATACCATTCAAAAATGTTATATAACTCATATAGTTTATAGGGTTTTAACATAAAAAAATTAATATGATTTATTTAATGCTTCATAGATATGTATAGTTTATAATTTTTTGATGTGTGGGAAAAATATTTCATTCCAAATCCTTAGGTAAATAATTATTTCTCATGATATATTATTGTATTACATCAATATGAATGTTGTTAGTTATGTTAATAAATCTATGTTAGGATATAATTTTAGTCATCTATATTCATAATTCTATGCCTGGGAATGAATTAGTTTAGATATATTCACAACATTGTGCATTGAATTGACTGTTAATATCTATGATCACAACTTTTTGTGGACATGATTGCAGTAATATATTATCACAACCCTATACATGGAAATTATTTTTATTATTTGTGTTAAGAAAGATTTGATTTTGAATGAAAATACTAATTCCATAGCCAACGTTATTCCCCCAGGGACTATTATTATTATTCCATGTTTCTACATTCTTATTCCATGGTCCAAATTATTATTTCATGATAACCCCTTTAAGATTAAATATTCTGTTATCATATCTCCATTGAAAGATTTTTTGATTCAATGTTCTTTTTAATAATATATTTCTACCTTGTTTATATTTTTTCACAATCTTGTGATCTAACCATTTATGACATGTTTATATGATTTTATGTTACAATGTATTTGATATGACACTTCTCGTGATTTTCTATTTCCCGTGGAAACTATTTTCATGAATGTATATAATAGGAAGTCATGTGAAGAGATGATTGAGGGAGATATTGAATAAAAAATTTGCAATAATACATTTATGTAACTATTCTTTAAGGGAACTAAACCATTGGGTTTTGATATTTTATGTTTTTATATTGAGATTATAATTATAATGATGTATTTAGGTTTATATTATGTCCATTGGTATCTATGTAATTGTGTAAACTTTGTTTTTTAAACACTGGAACATATGAAATTCACATACAGTTCATGATTCCATGTAGATTGGCGTGGACTTTAATGACCATCCAATGAAGGCTAATAGACATTGGAGGAGCATACTCGTCTTCCATTGTCCATAATGATTCCATATAAAATATTTTGTGAAATGTCCATCTAATAAAACAGATTAGATGTCTACTTATGAATGGGTAGAGATACTAGGGTGCGATAGAATATGTCTAGGGATATATGATGATTGATATTGAATGAGGGTTTTTCTTAAATAAGAAGGATTGTGAGTGCACATTTGGAATCCATGAAACCCACCTTTATAGGTCAATGATTTCTCACACACAAGGGGAATATGTTATGGAATTCTCTGGCCAAAAATATGCCCTGGAATCTCCTAGAATCTCGAACACATTGGATCCATGTTTTGATCAATTTAGAAAATTTTAGTTGAATAATTATATTCAAATAGATTAAGTAAATTTGAAAACTTATTATTATTAAAATAATTACTATTTATATTGGTTAAAATACTATATTTTTTCATGTATCTCTACAAGTTATTAAGAATTACATTATAATGGTAACGGATTCAATGATTTGTGAATTACTAGGTTAGTGATGTCTACTATGATTGATTCTAATTATGGAAAATATTATCATGACATGATAACTATAAAATTTAGTAAAAGGACTTAACCTCAAATTATAATATTGATAAATTAACTAGGTGAGTAACATAACCATAGGAGGTGGTGATTGTTCTTGGAAAATTAACAAATTGCATTTCCTATATTCATATAGTAAAGGGATGAAAATCCTTAAACATTATAATGGATTATCCTAAAAATATCTTTATGATTATTATGAAGACTAAAAAATCACTATTAATTAATTAATTTTAAAAAAATAAATCAGAATGGTTCTATGGTGAATGGTAAACTTAATTAAAGTGGTTAATGTTATGATTAAATATCCATGATAATGAAAATAGTATTATAATTTAGGTAAATTATAACTTTAAATGAATGTGATTCTAAATATAACTGGAAATCACATAAAAGTGTGGTTATGGATTAACTCATCGGATTTGAGAAGATAATAAAAATGTGATCATTTCAATCAAGATATTATATTTATTTTGTCAAGTAAATGTTTATAAAAAATATGAATAGAAAATATTGGATACAATTATTAATGAAATTTTTACCTAATAGATATAATCTTTTGGTATATCATAGATAATGATTTATTATAATAATATAGAAACACATTCATGAAAGGGATTGGGATACCCCGATGAATGCTGTCATTTAAGATAATATAATAAATAGTTGTTTCATATATTTTGAATCATTAGTAAATTGAATCTTAATGACAAAGATTAAAATGGATTAGAATTGATTGGGTAACATATTAGAGGTAATTTGGGATAATCTAGAGAACATTAACTTCAATAATATTTTAAAAAGATAAATTAAATGTTTTCCATGTATCTAGAAAAATAATTAAATAAAAAAATTTATTTTCTTTTGAATTAACAAAAAATATAAATGGGAAAATAAAGTGGAATCCATTAAGGATGATGTAATTACAATATTATTACATTGGAAGTATTTTTTCTATTGATAATAGGATTTTCTTTTTTGATTGAGGTGATTGATTATGTCTACTCACTTATTTGATTTATAATGTATACTATAAAGGATGGGTATTTAGGGTAATGGGATATGGTGGTGGACCTCCGTTAAAATTACATTATCATGAAAAAACCCAAACCACCCCTGAACTGAGCACCCAAGCTTCCTCGCACCTTACTTGAGGGTTGTTCCATGTTTATATGGGTTAGAGACAAGAACCATGGAATCATATATAGAACTCAAGGGAATTATTTCACCCATTAAAGAAAATATAACATTATACCCCCCCCCCCAATCCAACATGACCAATCCATACCTCGGTAGTCCATGGGCTAGTAGAAAAACATTTTCATAAATAAGAAATATTAAACATGTTAGAAATACCTCAAAATATAGGATTATAGTGACGATAAGCCTAAAAAATATAAATGAAATAAACTAATTAAATTAATGTGTTAAAAGTTATTTTAATAATATGGGAGTGAATCACTCCTCTCATGTATGCATCCACCATTCTTGCACAAAAATTGAGGGTCCTAATGGAACACATGGAGCCCGTATCCATAATCTCCCTCTTTGACAAATCATCCCCTGCTTGATTGGATTCTCTATAAACAAGTGATAGAATCATATGAATATGGTTTATATTTTTAATACAATCAATACAATTAGGAATGAATTTTCAAAGGATATCCCTGATCCTCATCTTTATCACTTTAGTAGTGGCTTTAGAGTCGTATTCCATTAAAAGGGTAGTCTATTTGTGCTGGAAAATAAATTTGAGAGTGTAAATAATCAACCCCAATTCAAATTCATATGTAATACCAATTACAATATAATAATAAAAATATCCTTTAACAAATCCTTGATTATTTCAGAACATACATCTACAGCCCGAAGGTCCTAGCTAGTCGATTTTTGAACCATCAACATTGACCATGATCTATGAAGAGATAAGGGGAATACAATAGATATATTTGAGGATAGAAAAATGAAATCTAATGTAGAATTAGTATTTTTTTTGTCAATAAAACAATGAAGAATAATATAATCTAAAACCCAACTTGATCTCTACTTGACTCCATATGTCACCATCCAACCACACTCCCATAAACGTTCTACAAGTGACCCAATGTAAAACCATGCACTTAAAAATAAAATGTGTCTTTTGGTGCATGCACAAATACTAGTAGGAATTTTAATGAAACCACACCCCATGCACTACCATTAAATAAAATATTTATTTTCATCTAGTTTGAAATAAAGTCTACATACGTATTTTTTCATTTTCAATATTAAACTAATAACAATCTATTATTCTTGTTTATTTAAAACAATTCCTTTTAAAACATGAGGATTAATAAATTTCTAAATGAACTTTCCTATTATATTAAACATTTAAAATAGTTATAAAATATGGCTATAATACCATCCAAAATATATATAAGTTAGTTAAAAAAGAAAACATTGGATCTTTGTAAAAATCCGAAAATAACAACAATAACATGAACAACACTAACAATAATAACCATAAAGACGAAGACAATAATAATAATAATAATAATAATAATAATGGAATAATAAAATATGGTAAATGTACACATTGACCAACTGTCATAGAGATATATGAAACATAATCTAGATAATAAATCAATGATACATTGATAATGTGATACCCAATAGAGGATGGAAATATCTAGAACATAATAAACATGATACATCAAATCATCGCACCTAATTCAATTTAATTAAACAAATGCTTTATTGTACCCTACTTGTCCAAACTAAGGGAAAACTCAAAAAGAATGGTCTATCCTTACTAAGGGACTCAATTTAGAGCATGAACCTACAATAGTGAATCATGTTATTTTGAAAATTCCAATAACTAATCAAGGTTACCATGTGGTATAAAATGGTTTTGATCTAACTAAAATTAAAAAAATAGATATATGACTATAAAAAAACAAGAATCATAAGAAATCCACATCCTTGAGAACCTCAGATAGAAATATCCTCTTATTCACAAATTCAATAATATATTAGGCGTGTAATATAATAAGGATAATCTAATCCATTTTAAAAAAATATCTTAGGGTCATATTCTAAGGGAAATTTTATAACATCAAAGTATTTTACACTATGAACAAAAATCAGATTTGTGGGACCACATGACCTCAAGTGTGCCTTTGATTATGCTGGATGGTTAAGAATATTAACTAGGATTTAAGTTGGTACATTCAAGAAATTAGACCCCCCATAATCGAGTCAATAACATTATTAAAATCCTTTATAGTATTCATAAATTTAATAAATAATAAGAGTGAGTGAAATAAAATAAATAAACCAACAAATAATAATAATGGATACAAAATCATAAATACTAAAATCATATAGACTTGAATGGTCACTAGGCCAGTCATATATGTAGAAAAAATATAGTAAATACATAAATTATAAGATTCTCCACTGTAACATCGAGACTCGTGTCTTTTTATACTCTATACTCAAAGAAATCATGTTGGGTCATGAAACATGACCAGTAATTGAATCCAAGGGATTTTTCTCTCAGATTCTTGTGTTCAATAATGTGTGGAGCAGGATGTAGGAATAAAACTAGGTAGGGATTCACCATTGAATACTCATACAAAATAGGTAATTCAATGATATAGGAAAGTGACATTCTCAAATAAACAAATAACTGTAGAAATATAAAGTAACTAAACACCATTAATAGAATGTTCCATGACCCCATTTAAAAATACAAACATTTTCCATTGCTAAATTGTCTCTAATTACATTTCCATGAACATTCTAACCCTAATAATGACATGGGGTTATTTTACCCTACTATACAGTGATAATGACATGATGTAAAAACTCCTCCACGTATAATATATAATGAATTGGGGAATGATCCATCACATTGTCACAACCATGAGAGCGCTCTATCCTAAAACAGAATAGTTCTTCATAGATATTCCATACTAGTGTGGAATACATGACAATTATTTTTAAATATCCCAAAATACCTAAAATATTGATAGTAATAAAATCAATCCTTTAACTAGAACTAATATAGTCCCATCTCCATATCCCTAACAACCCACCAATAGTATCATGGAACTCCCTACTAGGGAAGCTTTCTTAAATATTATAAACCACTGATCTAGGGGATGGTTTCTTTAGTATAAAACCCCCTAAAAGATAATTTTTACTTATTATCACCATCCTTTATACAATGGATATTTTATTTAGTATCTCTGACCTCTTAATGAGAGGAGTTTTCAATGTCAAACAAATTTTTCCCAAAGGGAACTTTTTATATATATCCCTACCATTATGAGGGAACATTCCATATCACATTAGAACCACCTATTGGAAGATAAAAATTAGTTCAAAACTACAACATATTTCCTTTATTAGTAAACCAATCATCACTATCCATGACCCATTGGTTTTCATGCGTGGTTTGAATTCCAAATTGATGCTTGTAAGTACCTCTACCCTTTCCCAAAGTGCCATCTCAGCGTAATACTATAACTGGTGAACCAGCCTAGGTCCCCTAGGCTGATACACCAAATAGACTCTATGTGGGGTCCTTTAGGTCATAAAAGAAGTGGAGGTACCTCGAAAGGGGACATCATTCTCAATAATTTCTTGGTTCAACACCATCATAATAAGGAATTTCACTCCTTGGTAAGGTCATAAATTGGAAAACATCCTCTCATGCCACATTTGGTATACCATATTCGCAACAATTAAGGGAGTTTCCTCAAGGTAAATCTTAAATTACAATGTCATCCTATATTATTTAACTCAAACAACCCATGTTTATCTTACCTATATTCTATATTACAAGTATAAATGGTCCTTTATTATCCTCACTAGGCCTACTAGGTCCATCCACCCCAAGTCATATCACCCCACCACTCTTGGATCCATCCATTCATTTCTAAGAAAGGAAACCTAGTCATACCCATTTAAATTTAACCTAGGGGCACACATAAATGGGGTCCAAGGGTCAAGGGGGAATATTTACATCCAAGGATAATATTTTGGCATCCACATCCTACAATGTGGAACACAAGAGCCAACATGGACTTGGAACTTATTTAGTTCATTTATGGCATGAAATTTAAATTTATCATTCAATATAAATTAATTAATTAATGTTTTCCAACACGTTCAGTGGACCATCATCAGACCACATTTATCATAAATTGCATGAATGACTACATATGTAATGTACCAAAACATACTGACTCTTGGAAAAATCAAACCCAATTTTCCCGAAAGGGTGCTAACTCGGTCTAGGCCTCCATTTCCATATTAAGTCCAACTAGAGCTCTACCATCACCATTTATTTACTAACACCACACACGCAAATTAATTTACCTAAAACAAAATCAAATTTAATGAAACTATTTAAATTTTAATTCTAAATTAATTCATTTTGGAATATTCTATGAAACACATACTAAGTGGCCATGACGTTCTATTCCACGATCATGGAATTATCCCAAGAAATTAAACTATAAAAAATCATCTCAATAACAAAATTATGAGAAAAAGCAATTAGTACTAAAGAAAAAATAAATACATGTTTCATATTCCATAAATAATCACTCAACAGATAATAGAAAACATTATGTGACACCTTAATCACAAATAGAATGAAATCCATTTTATGCTTAGACGATTCTACTTTTCATTGGTGGAATTCAAATTAAAATCCAATCAAGAGAGGAAATAAATTAATGAACGAAAAAAAGGAAATTTTGGAGGAGTTTATTGGAAGAGTAATCATACCTCAAGCTCCAAGAAATCCCAACAAATGACACCCCTTGGCCAAGGGTTAAGTGGGGGAAGGAGTGGGGTTTGGCCCCTGGTCAATGTGAGAAAGAGGGGTAGGATGCAAGACTTCTCCCTCTTTATGTTCTAGTGGAAATATTCATTTTCCCACATTCAATTACACCAACTAACTTATAAAATTCCACTAGATAGATGATGTCATGTTGGTGTTATCCATGTTTTTTAATAACCCATTGTTTAACTAGTGGCTACAACACCAAAATCAAAATCCCTTCAGTGCCATCCCTAACGTTTTCCCCACCTTAAAATCTTTATCCCACATCCAAAAACAATTTTTTGAGGAATTAAAAATATAAAAATTCTATTTCAAGCCCAGATTCAATATTCATCCTCTCAACCAACCAAAAACTCAAACTCCCTCTCAAATTTTTGACCCGTACAGACATGGGTTCCTAAAACCTCCCTTCGATAAAAAATATCATTCTTGATAATCCCCATCGATCATTCTATCATTTCTCCTATGATACTTATGTCATAGATTAACATTAAAATATTCAAATTGTGTTAAAAAATGTCTACTGAACTCTAATATCTTAACTCAAAAACAAACGAGCTTTGTTGATTAAAACAAGAGCCGACACTCGAAACCAATACCTTATCTTCAATACGGTTCTTATCATATCCAATTTCTTACCAACACATAATGGATTCATCTAGTAAATTATCCATCCCTTGATTCTCCCCATTATATTGGAATCTTGTGATCATCTAAACACACTCACAAATTCCCATGGATGTCTTTAGAAGAAATTCCTAAGTTGAAACACTAACCAGACCAAACCACTACAAATATCTAATATGAGAACTGATTCATACCATATCTAAACATTCCAAGATAACAAAAATTAATCCTAAGCCTAATAAATATTATAATACTCTAATTATATCATATACAAATTTGTTCCTTGAATTCACTGAGCAATCTGAAAAAATAGATTCATCAGGTCACAAAAATTTAAATTCTAAAATGATTATATAATGACTAATGCCACATAAAAATGACCCTTACAAAAAGAAGGAAGAATCACCAATAACTTACAAGGAACTCATCCCCATTAGAGTGTATTTATCATCATGCCATTAGATAAAAAAACACAAACACCATCACTAATGCACTGTCCATTTCTAAAAACGATGATTAGACATCGTCGAACCTGTTAAAAACTCAAGAATCATAACAATCATTGATTAGAAAATTGATCCCAGTTAATCGATATGTTACTCATGGAAATTAAAAAAACTCAATAATTAATGGGGTTTACCACCTTCAATCTGACACTAGTGTATTCCCCACCAAATTTCATTACTTATACCTCTCCTGATGCACAATTCACATGAGATTTAATCACAATTTAACACATTCCTCTCTTCTTGATCCATTATCATCCTCTTTAAACCTTTTAAAATATGTTGTTAGTGACCTCATTAATATTAAAGGTGATTCATTAATATTATCATTCTAGTTTATGAGTCTCTAGGCCCACAAAAACTCACTAAAACCCATGGGATATTGACCCACTCAAGAGCACAAACTAATTAAAGACTCTACAACATCAATTGTACACAAAATGCACTACACGAATCTCATCTTGGTCAAAGGTAATATGTTCGAAGGGTGACTAATTCATAGAAACATATAACATACTCCCTAGTATCACATTATTTCAAAACTATACTCACTGTCATGTACCACTAACCATGTTATAGGGAATTTCAGCATACTCCATCTTGGGCATCATCAACACTCCTCTACAAAACCGGGCACTTTTCTTGGGTCATAATTTCTCAAATGACCTCCCATAAACTATAATCAACTCCAAATTTATTAGAAAATACCCCTTCCCTAATCACAGTCTGAAACATTTTTCGAAATAATATGTTAAGGAATATAAATAATCACACTCTTTAAATCTAGCATTGATACCAAGGCCTTACCTCTCAAGAACTCGATGGAACCTTCCATGCATCGATCTCAAATGGTATCACAAGTCCTGATTACAACATCTAAGTCACTAATAAATCAAGTGTATCACCTCTCATGGGTTTCCATTGTGTAATATTATGCACCAACACTTAATAACCATATTCATTTGTGAAAATTCACTACGATCCGACTAATAAAATCATGAGTTACATTTAAGGGTCACTAGGTTCTCCCACATATCACTATTCATGAAGCCTTATAAAATCTAAAAACCCATCAAACATCATTCACCCTCCAATTTACAATAATCTAAAGTGACCCACATTCCCAACACAGATTCTCAAGTCCTAGAAAACTACATCTGGCATCCCATACCAACATAATCAACCTACTAGGTACCAATTTTAAGTGATAATCCTCTTACGAGACTTTCCCTAGAGAATCACATTCTCATCAGTTATCATTTTTACATATATATACATAATTGAATTTTCCTTTAAAATCCATGTCAAAAAAACCATAATAATGATGTTCAGTTAAATAAAATTACAATCCATGCTATATTAGAAAACACCATATAGGTTGTTACTGGAATATTAAGTGATTGAACAAATATAAATTCTTCCCACATGGGATCAAAAACTTGGGAATCAAGTGAAAATACTAACACACAATGTTCACTTCATGTACCACACAAGATGTATTATGTCATAATCCTCAATGACCATCCCACAATAGATTCACATGACATACTATCTCATGTAAATATATGAATATCTGTCTACCTGAGTATATTTCAACCAATATCATATATATGAAAACATTATATGGGATTTTATTGATAGTTTTAGAAAACAATTCTCATCTTTTACTATAAGGACCCGACCGTAAAATGTTACTTCATCTTTAATTTTAGTCATGAATATAAATGATTAAACATTGAAGGTATTTTTGAATTTACAGTTCAAGAGATGTAGGATACCTTACATACATAACATACAAAAATCATACAATAGGATACTACTAAAAAAAGTTCTTATTTTTTTACAAAATATAAAACCTTAAAACGTAAATCATGATATCTTTGACAACACTCTAAATCAAATATCATGAAACCCTTATTTCTATTAAACATCCTTATATTCTATGAAAAAACATTTTAAAAACAAGGGATTAGTATAGAACTGATTAAGATATATAAATATAGAAAGCAGTAGTCAAGTGATAATATAAAAACTAGTAAAACCTGTAATCATAAAAACTCATATGCATAAAAACATCATGTAGTTTCCCTGGGAAATATTTTACATATCACCCTTAAATTATCCATTACACATGGAATGGACCTTTGGTCAACTTCTATATCTATAGTACTCAATGCATTGGAGAGATATAATGGGTCCCAACCGTCATATATTGAGCTATAATGAGATCAACCCAACATATCTTCAGCTATAAATGGGATCAACCCAACATATGTTGAGCTATAATGGGATAAAACCAATATAAATAATTTCCAAGGAACATATCTTGGTAATAAAGTATCTTGAAATCAAGAGAAACTACTCATTCCATACACATAGTAAAAACAATCCTTTTGAATATTATTAAGGATAGTTTTGAAAGGATTTTAAAAGGGAAGTCCATTAAAAAATAATTACAGTGGGAATTAATAAAAATTAAAAGATTTGTTTATACAATGTAAATAAACATAATACAACATAATATAAACATAAATTTATTACACCAATAATCTTAATACCACATAATGTATAAAGAATAATGATAACCCAAAGAATGGAAATTGGGTTAAGAATTCCCTTACCTCGGGTTCTTCTTACCTAAAATGTGTCTAAACCTACTATATAATGGTTAAAATATTGTTATTATTATCATAAAGAAACATATCCATCTTTATAATATATTATATTATCATTTCATTTCATAATTTCACCCTTTATTTGTTAGTATTTGTTTCCTTGCATTGTTTTTAGGTGTTATCTCTAAATGTTTTCCATGATTAGTTCATGATGGATATTCTTTTTGATTGGAAGTGAAACTCCAGAATTGGAATGGAAATGTATTTAAATATTTTGAGTACAATAATTTATACCATTTTATATTTTTATGTTTGATATGAAGATGATTCATATGTTAAAACATTAATGATGATCGTTTTGATCAATTTAATGGTTCTTTGATAATAACGACCTCATTTTGTCTTATAAATTAAAACCATTAGTAAAAAATAATTCCATAAATATGGATGAAACCTAATACATATATTATAACCTGGTTCAACCCTAAAAATGGTGTCATGACCAGACTTGAAATAATTAATTTAAAATGAAATCACATCGCCCACGATGTCGGTAATTCGACACATCTTCGACAATATTTTTATACCAAGATTAAGTGGGATAAGAGAAAAAGAATGATTATTAATTCTACATTTACATTAGAACATCCAGAATATACATGATTTTTTTAGCTTTCATTCCTATTGGGTAAGAGGAGTTGATGAAAGAAAAGAAAGGAACCCAAAATAATTGAATAGTTGATAAATCCCTTAAAAAATACGGCAGGATAATAGCTATGCAACATGGTTTTAGAAAACATGAAAAAGAGAGGGGACAAGGGTATACCATACAGAAATTAATAATAAAACATAATAGAAAATTAATAGTATGAAAATAATAACATGGTTTGGATTCTTGAATTCTATAGCACATAAAAGAGAACATGAATAGAAAAAAAGAGGTTGGGAGTTTTCTTACCTTCAAGAGTAACTCCTAGAACCTGGTGGTTGGGATCTTGGGGGATTGAAGAAACCTTGGTAGGACTAATATGGAGGTAAGGATGTCAGATCATAGTTGATGAGGAATTTTAAATTAATTTAATGAAGGAATGTGTTGGTATTTATAAAAAATGTGAGGGAATATTTTAATAATTTCCAAGGGACACCTCATTAGTGGTATTTGCAAAACCATGGGCTTGTCCATGGTATTTTCCCAAGGAATTATCCACTTGAGACACATCACATATTTTTTTTACTGTACACAAGTCTACCAGATTTATAACATCATTATTACATCATTAATGATTTCATTTACACACCCAAACTCAAAACTGTATTTTTACTATTCAAAAAAAATCGACTGTTTTAGAAAAATCCCAAAAATACACCCTAACCATTTTTCTATGTGTAGAATTCATAAATGAAATCCATTTTTTGAAAATAATATTCTAAATATTTTTTATTTAGTTTTTTAAAAAACCATACTTAATTCAAAAATAGACAATTTGAAAACAATAACTACCTTTATATCATATTGAAAAATTAACCAAGTTGTTATTTTAATAAAGCATTAAGAAAATAAAATAATAATAGAATTTAGTATTCATTAGGTTCATATTACTATTCATATTACTATTCATAAGGGTATGTTACAATTCTCCAAAAAAAATTTGGTTCCATCAGACTCCAAATAACATATTGAATGCAATTTTAGATTACTGTTTTTAGAAATTAGAAACACAGAAGTTAGAAAATAATGTTTAAAGGATAGTTATAAATATCTATATAAAACAATTTTTCATGCATTTAAAATATTTTTTAAAACCCTAGGGTGTAAAATTATCCTCACCTTCTAGATATCTCATCCTCGCAATTTTATTTACTCATTAAACAAGTGAGGGTAACATTTACTCATAGAATTTACATATTCCCATGATGCTTCTTAAACCATGAGGTTTCTCTAAAAAAAATTTACATGGTGGATTACCTTATTCTGCAATTCATGTTCCCTTCGATCAAGAATCTGTGCTGGTTTCTCTTTAAAATAATGGTTTTTTCTAGATGAATTGCTTCAAGAATCTAGACATGTGATGGATGTAGAACATATTTTCTCAATATTGAAACACGAAAAACATTGTGTACCTGAGACAAACTCAAAGGCATAGCTACTCAGAATGCAACTGGTACAACTTTATCATGGATTTCAAAAGGACTGGTGAATCACGAACTTATCATTCCTTTCTTACCAAAATGTATCACACATTTCCAATGAGATTTTTTATGGAAAACATGGGCACCTACCTCGAGACAGAATTCTTTCCTTTTGTTATATGCATAAATTTCATTCCTTCACTATGCTATCCTCATGTGCTGCTAGTTCATTATCACTTTCGTAGCCTCTTCCTCTACTAATTATGGCCCAATAAACTTTCATTCATTGACTTTATCCCAAAAACCTAGAGTCTGACAACACTTCCCATACAAATCCTTAGATCGTGCCATTTGTATACTGGAATGAAAATTGTTATTATAATAAAACTCAACTAAAAAAATATGATTATCCCAACTTCCCTGGTAGTCTATTGAACAAGTTTGGAGCGTATCCTCTAATGTTTGAATCATTCATTTAGATTTCCAATCTACTTGAGGATAAAAAGCTATACCGAAATTTAATTTTGTTCACAATGACATTGGAAGCCTTTTCCAGAAGTTAGAAGTGAACCTGAGATCCTAGTCGGACACAATTGAAAGAGGAACTCCATGTAAACTGACAATATCTTTTAGGTACAGTCGATAAATCTAATCCAATGAAATTGTATAATGAATAGAAAGGAAATGTGTATATTTTTTCCACCGATGAAAAATAACCTAAATTGAATTGTTACCACAAGAAGTATTATGTTCTCCCACCACGAAGTCCATGGATAAAATCTCCTATCTCCACTATGTCACTGGAAATGGATAAATCACCCCCTTCGGTAACTACCTCTCTACATTAACGTGTTGACATGTCAAACATTTCATAGTAAATTATGCAATATCTCTTTTCATTTTATCCCACCAGTAATACTCATGAAGGTCTCTGTACATCTTATTACTTTCCAGATGAACTACAAATGGAAAATTATGAGCTTCACACAATAAATATTTCATTAATTGGGAAATATAAGGAACACACAGCCTTTGACCAAATCTTAAAACCCAATATTTATCAAGGTTAAATTCTTGCAACTTACCCATTTTTACCAATTCTACATTTTTTGGCAGCTCATGATCTTTCTCCTACACTTGCTTAATTCTATCTGATTACGATGATAACACTAAAACCAGAAACAAAACATAGTTATTTCCTACACCAATAGCATCTAAGCCAAAATTTATCAAATCATTAATCAATGGATCATGTCCAACTGTAACATGGTTAATGATGCATGATGTTTTTAACTCAGGGCATCCGCCACATTCTTTTCTTTTCTCAGATGGTAATTTATTATGCGATCATAATCTTTTATCAGTTTAATCCATCTTTACTGCCTCATGTTTAATTCCTTCTGAGTGAATACATATGTCAGACTTTTATAGTAAGTATATAATTGACATTTGTCTCTGTATAAATGATGTCTCCAATTTTTCAAAGTAAAAAACTATAGCTATCAATTCCAAATCATGTGTGGGATAATTTTACTCATGATGTTTAAGTTGTCTTGAAGCATAAGCAATTACCTGATCATTTTTTCTTCAAAACACAACCATGTACCTTCAACGAAGCATCACTGTAGATGACAAACTGACCATTTTAGGAACGCATGGACAAAATGGATAATTCACCAATCACTTCATTAGTTTCTGAAAAAAAAACATCACATTATTATGTCCAAACAAATTTAACCCATTTTCATGCTAACTTGGTTACTGGGCTAGATAACCGTGCAATGATTTAACAAACCATCAGTAATAACCTATTAATCCAATAAATCTAAGAATAATTGTAACATTTGTAGGTCTTGTCCAATCATCAACCACTTTTTTTGGAGGGATCAACTGTTATTCCATCCTTATTTACAATTTTCCCAAGAAAAGAAATCTATTGCATCAAAAAACCACACTTGCTGAATTTTCCAGATAGTTTCTTTTCCTTTAATTTTTTCAAAACAACCCTTATATGTATTTTATGCTTTTATTTTCTTTTAGAATATACCAGAATGTAACCAATAAATACAACCAAAAACGTATCCAAGAACTCATGAAATGTTCCATTCATAAGATCTATGAATACATAAAGTGCATTAGTTAACCCAAAAGGAATAACTAAAAACTCATAATAACCATATCAATTATGGAACACAGTTTTTGGGATGTCTTCATCCTTCACTTTTAACTAATGGTACCCTGACCTCAGGTTAAACTTCGAAAAATACTACACTCCCTAGATCTAATCAAAAAAACCATCGATATAAGGCAAAGGATAATTATTTTTAACAGTAATGTTATTCAAGGCTCTATAATCAATGAAAAAGTCATACTGAACCATATTTTTTCTTAAAAAACAAGACATGAAGCACCCCATGGTGATGTTCCGCATTAGATGAATCCTTTATCTAGAAATTATTGCAACTTCTTTTCTAATTCTAGAAGTTCCGTTTGTGTCATTCGATAAGAAGGTTTAGAAATTGGATTAGCATCAAGAACTAAGTCAATAGTATACTCAACCTCTCAATTATGAATAACACTAGGAAAAACATCAGGAAAAACACCCAGGTATTCATTTACCATGGTTACATCATTAATCTAAATAGATCCCTTATCTTTAAAAATATGAGTAGGATAACTTAAATTTCCATCCTTTATCAGTTTTTAGCTTCCAGATATGTTATTAATGGTATGTGTTCATTCTTGTACACAAACTAAAATTCATTCTGAAAAACAATTTTTTTTTCTCTACAATCTATCTTAGCATGATAAAATGAAATCCAATCCATACACATAATAACATCAAACTCTACTAGAGGCAAAACAAAAAAGTTTGTAGGAAAACTATTTCCACATAAAAGGATAAAAAGATTCTTATAATTTCATTTTGGCACAATATTTCTTCCAGGTGTTTTTACCATGAGATCTAACTTCATATCATGAGGTTGATTTCCCAATATTTCAAAAAAACATTCACAAATGAAGGAATGTGTAGACCCTAATTCAAACAACACATTTTTTAAATCTGTAAAAACAACCAATGTATTAGATACAAACTCATTTTATGGCTCAACATCTGCTAAATTGGTTGAAGAAGATTTTACCAAACCCTTCTGCTTCTAATCTAGTTGATTCACTGCTTGAGTAACTAGCTTCAGACAAACCATAGAGAAATGACCCAATTCTTAACAGTTAAATAATCTCACCCTTGACTTCTCTTTTTTTTGGACCATTTTCCTTGCACTCATGAGACATGTTTCCCAATGTCCCACATCTGTAGATTTTCCTAGAATTTACAAGACATTCACCAAGATGACTTTTACCACACCTTTTAATAGAAGGAAAATTTGTATTCTTACTTTCAGACTTCTTTGATGAGTTCTTCCCCATTGCCTGCCAACTTGATCACTTCTTATTCTTGTCATCATGATGAAGATATGTTTCAAAAAACTTCTTATAAACTTTTTCAGCACAATGAAGAAGCTTATCAAAGCTTTTAAACTCTCATGAGGCCAATGATCTTCACATAAGCAGTTTCAAACTAGAGTAAAATCTACTAATATTAATTTCAAAATCCCATGTAAAATTTTATACATACTTTTCCAGTCTTGTAAAATTGGATTCAAATGATTCCATAGAATCATCATCTTTCTACTTCAGTTAAAATAATTGTTTTTCCATTCTAATTCAAAGAGTTTTGGGAAAATAAATTTCTAAAAAAAGACTATTAAAATCATCCCCTTCCAGACTATCAAGATCATCACTTTCTCTAGTATTCTTAACCAAAGACCACTATTGATCAAATTCACCTTCCAAACGATAAATGGATAGTATTAACTTTTGTCATTTCTAACATCCCATGTCATAAAATATATTTTCTAGAGAATTGATCCATCCTTCAGCTATCACTGGATCTGTGGTTCCATAGAACGTTGTAAGATATTTCCTCATAAAATGATCCATAAAACACATGTTTTATGGGTGATCATGTTCCTATCTAGAATTGGATACCACCCCCATTTATTAATTGAGTAAAATGATCCATTTCTATCACAAACTTCTTAGTTCCAATTCCCACCATTTCGGGCTACAGATTCGGACGTACATCAACCTCTTGGTGCCTTCTTACTTCAGCTTCCCTATTTCTTCTATGGAAAACCATTCTGTACAAACATAACATAGATGATGCAACATGGTAATCTATAAATTATATAACATTTCAAACTACCACAGAGTAAAAATCATTTATTCTATTCTTTAATATCATCCTAACCCCTAAAGTTCTCTAAACCATCGTTTGATACCAACTATAAGGACGTGACCTTAAAACATAACATAATCTTGAATTTTAGTCAAGAATATACATTATTACACATTGGGGATCTTTTATATTTTAGAGTTTAGATAATTTTCATACCTTACATACATAGAATACCATAATTATAAAAGAGGATACTACTAAAAACAATTTCTATTTTTAAAAAATTTAAAACATTAAAACATAAAGCATGGTTTCCATAACAACACTACATATCAATCATCATGAATCCATTATTTCTCTTACCCAAACTTATATCCTGTTAAAAACATTTTAAATACATCAGATTAATATAAAACTCAGAAAGGTATATAATGATAGAAAGTGTTAGAGAAGTGATAACATAAAAACCAATAAAATCCATAATAATAAAAACTCATATACATAAAAACATCATGTATTTTCCAGGAGACATATTAACCATATCACTGTTACATTAACCCTAACACATGGAATAACCCTCTGGTCAACTTCCATCTATAGAGTACCCAATGAATTAGAGAGCTATAATGGGGCTCACCCGTTATATCTTGAGCTATAATGGGCTCAACCCAACATATCTTGATCTATAAGGGGGTTCAACCCAACATATCCTGAGCTATAATGGGCTCAACCCAAAATAAATAATGTCCATAGAATATATCATGGTAATAAAGTATAATTAAATTAAGATAAACTACTCATTACATACACATAAAAAATATTCCTTTTAGAATTTATTAAAGAGAGTTTTAAAAGGATTTTAAAAAAGAAAGTCCTATAAAATATAGTTGGAGTGAGAATTAATAGAATTGAAAGGATATGAGTATAAAATAAAAATACACATAGTACAACATAATATATAAAAAATCATCACACCAATAATCTTAATTCCACATAATGAATAAATATTAATGTTAACCCAAAGAATAGAAATTAGGTTTAGAATTCCATTACCTCAGGTTGTTCTAACAACAAATGTGTTTAAACCGCCTGTATAATTGCTAAAAGAGTTTTTTTAATATCTTACATAAACATATCAATATTTATAATATCTTATATGATCATTTCAATACATAATTCAACCCTTTATTTGTTATTATTTTGTTCCTTCCATTGTTTTGGGATTCTTTTTTACATGTTTTCAATGATTGGTTCATGATGGATATTCATGTCGATTGGATGTGAAAATAAATTATTAGAATGGAAAGGTTTTTACATATTTATAGTACCATAATTTATACCATTTATAATATTTTATGTTTTATATGAGAATGATTCTTAAGTTAAAACATTAATTATGTTCGTTTAAATCATTCTAGTGGTTTTTTTATAATAACGACCTCATTTTGTCTTATAAATTAAAAAACCAAGTACAATAGAATTATAGAACCTTGGATGCACATAATATATATATTATATGTTGTTTCAACCATACAAATGGTTTCATGACCATAATTGAAATAATTAATGTAAATTAAAATCACCTCATCCACAATTTTGGTAATTCGACACATCACATACAATGTTTTTATTCCAAGAATAAGTGTTAAAGGATATGAATGGGAGAAAGGAAACTTGAATGGAAAAAAAGAATTTGAGATTTTTCTTACATTGTAGAGTAACTCCTTGAACATAAAGGTTGTGACCTTGGGGGAATTAGGAAACTCTAGGAGGACTAATAGGGAGGTAAGGTGGCCAGAGCATTGTTGATGAGAAATTTGAAATGAATTTAATGAGGGAATGGGTTGGAATTTAATGAAAAAGTGAGGGGATATTTTAATAATTTCTTAAGGAAACCTCATTGGTGGTATTTTCGAAACCATTGGCTTGCCCAGGGTATTTTCCAAAGGTATTAGACCCTTGGGAATGCTCACAACTCAGTTTACTGTACACAAGTTTTCCAGATTTATTAAATCATTATTACATCATTAATGATGTCATTAACACCCTGAATCTGAAACCAATATTTTTACTATTCACCGATAAATCAAATCTTTCAGAAAAAATCCCAAAAATTCACCCTAAACATTTTTTTATGTGTATAATTGAAAAATGAAATCCATTATTTTGAAAATAAGTTTTGAAATATTACTAATTTATTTTTTAAATATAATACTAATTAATTCATAAATGAACAACTTTAAAACTATTACTGCTTTTATATCACATTGAAACATTAACCAAGATGTTATTATCTTAATGCCTTAAGCAAAAAAATTACTATTCATTAGGGTCATATTACTATTCCTAAGTGTATGTTACTATTTACTAAAAACAAGTTGCTTCCATGAGACTCCAACTAACTTATTGAGAACAATTGTAGGTGAATGTTTTTATAAATTCAAAACATAGAAGTTTCAAAATTATATTTAAAGGATAGTTATAAATATCTACTTAAAATAATTTTTCATGAATTTCATTTTTTTAAACCTTTGGGTGTTACAATTACTTATATAAATGATGATTGGTAACCTCCATGTCATATGAATCCATACAAGATAAACATGATGCATGTTATTCCACTGCCTCAACGATCCAAGAGCCAAAATCTTTTAACAAGCTTATTTATGATGGGAAAATATAAATAAAAAAATATAAGACAATAAATCATATAACTCAAACATCATGTATGTACCATTTTGTGAAAATCATGAAATGTTAACCTCAAAAATCTATAATATCAATCACATTCTTAGTTACCTGGATTTACCAAAAGAAATGGTTTTAATAAAACACCATCCTGAGGTACAACACAAGCTACGAAACATTCCTATATCTCCTTGATACCATACCGAAAATATCAAGGCAAAATAAATAATAAATCCTTGACACCACTTTATACCATCCTAACTTGGCTCCCTAAGAACAATAACTTGTGCATTTTCACTACATGACCACAGGTACACCATCAAATATGACAAAGGATTCAAATTAGTATGGGGGTAGAATAAGTTATTATGGGGAGACTATACATGCATATCATAGTGTTCAATAATAATAAAATCCCCATGCACCATTATAATTTTAGGCATCCATCATAGTATTCAGAAATAAAAAATGACCCACCTAATAATAGTAAGTGATGAAAAATAATAAATTATATAATTAAAGAGACTAAACCACCCATGGGGATTATTATATATAATGAATCAATATTGAAACAAAATACTTCAGGGTTCACTATAACTTAGAAAATCACCTCATACTAGCATTCAAACAACAAGTTATCCTTCTTGAGCATGTAAAACCATGGGTTTTTTCTAAAATGAACTTGCAACTAAGTGAGATTTTTTATAAGTACCCAAGTACAAGGGAAGCCTATGTTGGGTGACCATATAATACTCAGTATGAATATTCCAATGTGATCCTATAAATAAATAGAAATTCAATGATACGTGAAGATAAAATACCAAGAGAAACACATAACTTTTGAAAAAAAATTCCAACCCTTTGGATTATGACCCTGATCAACCATACCTACTTCACCTAGTGTCAAATATCCTCTACGATTATCATGAGGATCATGAAAAGAATAATAATTAAATGTGTTTATTTTACCCTGGTATATAGTGATAATGAACTAGGGGAGAAACACACATCATTGTATAATATGAGGACTTAGGAAATGCTCTATCTTGATATCATAGTGCTGGGAATTCTATATCCTAGAATATAATGGTTGCCAATATCTAAGCCCCATTAATTCTCGAGACATGATAATGCAATCCAAATACCCCACAAGCCCCATCTCTATGGTATCATATACTTCTCTACTACGAGATTTATCTTTTATATCATAGACCTCCATACTGGGGGATTTTTATTTTTTCACATTCCTCTCTACTAGGGTTATTTTATTTTGTATCTTAGACCTACCTACTATGGGGGTTTTCATTAGTATCATAGACTTCCCTACTAGGTGTTCTTATATATAAAACAAATACTATCCCAAGGGAATTTCACATATGTATCCCAACCCCCACAAGGTTACATGAAATATCATTTCATATCCACCACTAATTTATATGATAATAGATTAATTATTTTCACATAGGCATATTATCACTAAACATATCAGTACTATGAATATCGAACTAGTTTTAATTAATGGTACTAGTTCTAAATTGACATTTGTAACTACCTCTGCGCAACCCCAACACAAATTCTTTGGGTTTATCTATCATTAGGAACCCAGAATAGGTCCCCTAGGGTAGTACATAAATGGTATCCTACTTGGATTCCCTAAGGAAATAACATAACTAGATGCACCTCATTTTGGTTCTTTGGCCAAAATGGATTCCCAGGTTGACATCTCCACAATAAGGAATCAGGCTCCTGGGAAATTTTGACAACAAGAAATGGCCTCACATGCCACGTGGGGCACAATATATTGGTGTTGATAATGGGATATATCTCTATAAAAACAAAGTAATTCAATTTAATTATTTAGAAATACTATTTTAATATATTATAATGAGTTATAATTTCTATAATAATATCAGTTAATTTTTCAACCAAATTTGAAATAATTTAATTCCTAATAATATTGATTTTATGTGGTATATGGTTTAATTTAAAGTATAGATATATAAATTTTAGAAATATAATTTAAAATTTTATATAATTTTCCAAAATTCATAATTTCAAAATTATATTATGGTTATTTTAATATAATTTTCTAAAAAGTTTGATTTTTCTATGAATAGTTGAAAATTATTGATTTTTATTGAAAAATGTATTTTTATTTCAATAAGTTATAAACATGCATTTTATTTAAAATTGTGTTTAAAGTAAAAGTAGTTAAATTATTTTATTATTAATCCAATTATGGTCCTGTGAATTAATTGTATACTTTATTTTCAGAAGAAAACTATTTATACAGGGGAATACATTTTTAAAAAATTTACTTTTCATCACCTTTTGTGGAATTAATTTAATATCAAATTATACTTTTTATTTGAATTTAATTTGATATAATGGATTTCATATTTTTAATAATAACAATTAATATTATTTAATAAGGTCAAAATAAGTTTTTTCAAATTTAATAGTAAATATAATAAAAATTTATAATGAAGGTTAATGTTAAAATAGGTTTAACAAGGTTTAAACAAAAGTGATAAGGGATTAAATGATATAAAATATTTCAAAATCATATTACATTGAAATATTTAAATCCTATAACATCTCATAATTGTAAATAGTTAATTTTTGTTCCATTTTTTTTTGAGAAATAAATTAATAAATTTTAGTCAATTGAAAAATTATGAGTATGTCCTTTAACCAACTCATATAAGGGAACCCCATATTCTTTTTTATAAACACATAAAAATACATTAGTTTTAGAAAATCTCATATAATTTCCCTTACTTAGTTTCAAAATTATATCTTTTAGTCCCTCTATTGATCTGAAAAATCACATTAGATGGATTTATCTATAGACCTAAATATGTTATTTGAAGAAGATGTATAGTTCTTAACCAAGTGTTTTTGATTTATTTTTCTTCTTCCTCTGAATAATAATTATAAAACAGTATTAAATAACAACACCAATATCTTTAATATAATAATATTCTCTTATATTAATGGAATAGGCTATATCCATCTACTTCTTAAATCAATTGGGAAATAAAACAATCATTCAAGTGTATAGTGGACTACCGCCTTGCAAAAAAATGTAAATCAATTTCCATCACTTTTTCTTATAGTTGTTTATAATGACATATTTAATGTGTGTGTATATATATATATTTTAAAAATATTTATAATTGTATATAGAAAATATATAATCTACTTTATTATCTTTCCATCCATTGAAAAATGATAGCATCGTTCACGTTTTTGTGTTGATTACCACCTCCACCAAGCGATGTTATCCATTTTTCATGAGCACATCACATTACTACTATATATAAAAAAGTTAAAATAAATAATAGGATATTTAAAATATATCAATAATTATTTAATAATAAAATTTAACAAACTTTCTTTCTTTCATGTTTGTTAAAAAATGAAAATGTTGTTCATGCGTACATAGGGTCTACCGTCTCTATGATTGTAACGCATATAATTTTTCAGAAATATCTCTCATGGATGGTTTTAAAAGGTAAATTTATATATAAAAATTTATTATTTTTTAAGTATTATTATTCTAGAGATGATGAAATATGGACATCTCGAACCATAGTCTAATTACGAAATTCATTTTGAATATATGAACCAAATATCATTGAAACATATAACACGAACATAATTGATTAATTAATTGTATATAGAATGATAAAAAAATAAAATTAAATGAATAATAAAAATTAAAAAAGTTGTCATTCAAGAAAATAATTATAATAATTTTTTTATTTTGGAAGAAAAATCATGTGTGGGATGAGTTGGACTCTATGTAAGGGACACATTATCTAGAAATCCTAGTTATAAATGTTTATAAATTTTATTTTAAAAATATTCTTATTAGATATCTATATACTTAAAATATTTTTAGGAATTTATATTTATATAAATAAATAAATTATAATGGAAATTTTATGACACTTTTCAATATTTTTTAGTACGAATCTGTATAGCTATATTATACAGAACATTTTTAATTTCTTTACTAGGGAGAATCTTAATGTTCTATTTTAATATATATGGTGTCGATGATATTTTTTTCATTTATATAACCATTATTTTAATTTTTTTATTATAATCATCCATGTTTTCATCAATGAAAAATCACTCATGCCTTTGTTCATATAATTTATGTATTGAAAATTGGGTTTTAATGAAAATGTATATATCAATATCATAAAATGTTTAACTTATGCCTTTAAAATGATAGTTTTTAATAATATGATTTTTTGAATTAAATATATTATGTGTATCATGAATTTTATGGTTATTTTACATTATTTATTATGATGTTTTAGACTTATACTACCCTCCAATGCTTTGGCTAATGATTAAGTTCTCTATAGAATTATATTGAAATTTTATCGTGTAGTGTATTACACTTGTAATGGTTATTCTATGGGTTATATGAATATGATTTATTAAGGAATAGACATGAATTTTATATACCTGATTATTAGTTTTCATCGGAATAATTTTTTTTCCAAAGGAAATCTTAGGATATTTGTTTAAGGAATGGTTATTCCCATTATGGATAAAAGGTAGTTTTTTAATAAATATTATTTTCAAGTGTTAACGTGACCTCTATGAAATAATCATGGTAATGATTTTACCATAAATTATTATTATCATTTTTTATGAAAAAAATTATTTAGTGAAATTGATTTCTTAAGTAAGAAAACAATTATTTGTGTTTAATGATTTTTATATTAATAGAAAACACCCTTTTATGTTTTCATGGTTTTTTAATGGACTAACGAATTTTTTTATGTCCCTTACTGAGATTATTATTCTATTATTTCATTTTCCAATATTTTTCAAAGGATTTATGGATGATTCGGAAACACTGAGAAATCAATTTGAAAATCACATATATATTTCTAAGGAAAAAAATTTATATCATTTTAAAAGTATGATATTTTAGTGAAATGGATACTAAGAGTAAGTGTCAAAATTATAATGCATGAATAAGTTTTGTATGTGTTGTCAGAAAATTCTATAAAACTCTAAACCTAGAAAAGTATTTTATAAAGCAATAAAATGAATTCTTGTTCAAAAATGAAATTATGTATTGGATAAGGATTAGGTCCTTACAGTGAATATTATAGGGTTTAAATAATTTTGGCTCTTATTATAATATGAAAACGTCAACTTAATAAATTAAAATTTATGGTTGTCATGATATAGAATTTGAATATTTCCATATTATTTCATCAAAACTATGTATTTTTATAGTGGTTTTCTATAGAGGGAACAAGGTAGATGGAGTAGGGATGTGTAAAGAGGACAATATCCTTCCAAATAAACAACTTGGAAATTTTGGTTTTCGAATAGGGGATTTTATTAATTTGAATGCTTAGTTAATATGAGATATAAACAGTGGTGATATCTATGTGATAGAGAAACTATGGTAACCACAAAGGAATATTTTTATAGTTGAATGTTTTTTGAATCAACAAACTGCATTATTTAGTTAATTATCTGACCTGGTTATATCTAAAGGATGGATTGAGTCAATGTAGAATATATTTTCAGTCGCTTTTTATTCATAAAACCAAGTGAAAAACAATCTATTTATGATTTTTAAGATTAAGACAACCAGTCGGGGTGAAAGGTTAAGAATATCAATGTAAGGGCATATATTTATACCTTGGAATGGGATAAGTATAAGAATATTTTCCTGGAGAAATATTTTTATAATACTATTCTACTTATGATTGAAAACATATTAATAAAATTAATGTTAAAGGAGTAATATTTAGTGGCTATATATGAATAAGGATTCATTATTTTAGAAATATATGCAAAAAATTGTATCTAAGATACTGATAGTAAAATAAAATGGTTTTACTTAGGATTGAAGCTAATATATCAAAGGAAATTCGATTCTGATGAATTTAAAAGTCCTGTTAGTCAAAGGAAAACATTATAGTTTTTTTAAACTATGAAGAAGAAAAAATAATATGGAAAATTTATTTAATGTGACTTTCAGTTTCAACATATTTCCTTTATTGGAAATATTGTTCTGACATCCTCACCCGGGTGCCACTAAATGGTTCCCTGATCTAGTTGGCCAGATGCCCTCAAGTGCGCATCCCCGTATTCTAGAGGGGGCCGACTAGTAGAGAGGTCTAGGTAGGTTAGTCTTAGGGAGACTACACCCTCTTCTATCAGAATAAAACACCAATGGAATCTAACAACAATAACCAAGTGCAGAAGGGTATAAATAATTAGAATAATACCATTTCATATGATATTCAAAATAATAAATTACAATACTCAACTGAAAGGTAAAACATGATATGACAATAAAAATGTCAATTTTCTACAATGAAACTGAAAGTAAGGACACATCAACCCCTTTGAGGGTCCCGAGTGTTGTCTGGTTCCCTCTCCCATGTTCCAATATCAAATAAAAACCTATCTTACGGCTTTGAACTTTTCATGTCCTACTATAAAAATGTATACTCAAGTGCTGATCAGGCAGCCCGAATAGGGTGTGAGTACAAGTTAGTAGGCCCCAACCAATAGTGTCTAAAATGAGTCCAGTCAAAAGATAGTGTATATAGTTTTATGAAGAAATAAATTCAATGCATAATTTAACATCTATCACATTTTCATTTAATCTTTAATCATCACATTAGGCCTAGTTTCAATTCATGTTTTTTGATATGAATCATCATTAATTATTATCATTCATTTAGTGTTGATCTTCATGTCATTAACCCCAATCTCATTAAATGTAGGGAATTTTTTCTATCAATCAATATCTCATTCTTTGTATGTCGTCATTCCTAGCACCCCAAAATCTCATTCTTGGATAACTATTAGGTAAGAATACCATGTCCATATCCCAACTCTTAATTAGTCTAGAAGGCCATATCTAGAACCAAAACAATCTCATACATTTAATAATTCTTTAATTTTAATGAATTTTCCACATTGTTCCATTACTAGTCCAACTATAAGTTAAATATTTCAAAGTCCATTAATTAACTCAACAATTAACTAAGCACTTAATCCATTAATTAATTCATGAATTAATTAATCCATCAACACAATTCTGATTCTATAATTAATTACTGACTATTAATTATCCATATCAAATCTCAACTTTTAATAGTCAATTATCACTATTAATTATCTTGGATCAACGTCATGGAACATAATAAATTCTCACAATTAATTATCATTCATAGAAAACATCATTTCATAAATAATTTCCCCCAATTAATTATATTAACACAATAAATTATATATATCAATTACCATTTATCAACCCAAAACCTGTCTCTAAAACAAATATCTATTTGGAAAACCCCCTTTATTTTTTCCACGATTCAATTATCAATTAATCATCGAGATAATAACAACTCAATTCCTCATTCCTAATTACTCCAAATTAGGAAATTAGTTATAAAAAGAAGCTAGGAATTCATAAACTCATATTCATATATCAAATCCATGATTATGTGAGTTTGATTTAGACCACCTACCTCATTTTACTGATAAAAGTTATCCTAACAGAAATCCCCAATATCTGAGTAGAACAACATCGTCGATCAAGATCCGAATCTATATCCCTAAACCAAAATTAAGATAAAAGGCATAAAGATATTTCAAATATATATCAAGATCCAAAATCATAGATCTATATATCATGTAATAGGTTTATATCCATGTAAATGGTGGATATATTCCATGAAATGATCAAGGAATGGTAGATGAATGAACTGGAGAAACAATGTGATGAAACCAACTTACCGGGAAGAGAGATGATCTTCAATCCAGGATTTTGATCTTGAAGAACAATGTTTGAATCACCTTGGAATACCATCGAAAGGCTCTGGGATCACATATAATTTGTTTAGTCCGAGACAAGGTCAAAATATCGGATTCTTTAGGGGTTATAGTGGTTTTAAAATAGATTTTTGGATAATTAATCCCGCACACATAGTTTCCTGGGAAGGGGTACATAGTTAAGGAAAACCATTAAAAAACCATGCAGACCTCTTTGTACAGGTTTTCATGTTTGGAATGGTTTAGTAATATAATTTTTCAAACTATTTGCAAACTACATCCACCTAAATGTCCAATTTCAAACGCTTGGCATGGTTTTGTCACACATTTTTTCAAACCGTGCACACCCACTGTCCTTTAGTTTTTATTAAAAAAAATTACCCACATTCACCCCAATCCACTAATCCAAAATAAATTTACTTAAAAACCTCCAAAATTTCCAGGAATGTTTCCTATGAAGATTCCAGAAAAGGTCAGTATCTTACAATTGTAAATAAAGGGGGAATATTTGTTGATCTGACTAAAACTAAAGAGGTTGAAGAGTGTCTAAGGCCAACATATGATATAGATATTTTTAGGTTTCTTTTTTTAGTGTCTTACTAGAAATTTTTTGTTGAATATATTTAATGGTTATCAATACCACAAACTATGTTTATAAGAAAATTAATTAGGTTCATCCGGATAAAGGAATTGAATGAATGTTTACCAGAATTGAAAATAAGATTTTTGAATGCTCTAATTTTATCCCTATCATATTGAAATGGTATCATTTTTATGTACATAAAATATTCTTTAAAGGTTAATAGTTTTGATCTAATGTCATATAATCATGTAATTTTTTATTCTTCCTTACAAGTGACACCTCATTACTTAAATTAAACGGCACATGACCATGAACAAGATAATATATTTTTCAATTTAAAAATATAGAGACATAATTTATATGGTATAAATTGTGAAATCTATACTGATCATAAAATATTTAAATATATATTCACTAAGAAAGAGTTTACCATGAGATATAGAGAAGACAACATGAACTAATTGTGGATTATGAAAACATGATTCATTAGAATCATGGAAAATAAAATAGAGTAGCTGATGATTTTAGTTAGAATGATAATGTATAATTAAAAATGTTACATTTGTAATGTGTCCCATTATTTAATGATTCCATAAATGTTGGATTGGATGTTTTCATAATCTATTTACCTCTATTTATTTAGGTTTTAATGAAATATTCTTTGTTAGACAGAATTATGGAAGGGATAAATGAGGATGGCGTTTTTCTAGAAAAGGAAGAATCCATCATGAAGGATACGTTTCCAGAGTATAATGTTGATGAAGAAGGTGTTGTCCAATTTGAATTTTTTTGTATGTGCTAAGTGATTTTTAGTTTATATATGTATTATTTAGTGAATTGATCTTTATTTTCCATTCATCTTGGTTGTAATAAGATATAAAGAGTCTTTTGGGAACTATTTTGGTGAGATGAGTTGAAATACGATATTACATACTCTACCATTAAATGTTTCACCTTTTAATAGCTTAAAACTAAATGATTATTACCAAATGATAATCTTAGGCCTTTCCTAGTTCTAAAGTAGAAATGGGAAAATAAATCTATTGATTTTATGATTGGATTTCAAAAGACATCCCTAGGTAATGATGTAATAATTGTTATTATAAATCATTAAACTAAAATTATTAATTTCATTCTTATTTGAGGTAATATGTCTTCAGAACATCATTATTGAAAATAATTAAAAGTGGTAGAATGGTTAGATTGAGTATATATGTAATGGCCCGGACCTCTCTGGCCCATTCCTTTGTCAAAAAGAGGGTCACGAAGTGTTCTGGAGGGTAAAATGGACTTTTCCTACACTTTCCAGAATTTTGAATGTACACGCCGTGTAGTGTGAGTACACATTGTGTACCCCCATTCACGGTATTCCCCGTGTTGAAGGCTATGTCCTTTCCGTGCGAAATAAGTGGGTACACGCTGTGTACCCCAAACTACACATCGTGTATTCCCTCCCCGCGTACGTGTTACCCTCAAACCGTGTGTTGACCAGTCAATGGTCGTGTGCCATGTTGGAGCTGTGTCCTTGCCGTGTGAAATAAATGAATACACACCATGTAGCCAATACTACACACCGTGTAGTCCCTCCCCGCATACACGTTACCCTCAAACCGTGTCTTGACCAGTCAATGGTTGTGTGCCATGTTGGAGTCGTGTCCTTGTCGTGTGAAATAAATGAGTACACGCTGTGTAGCCAATACTACATGGTGTGTAGTCCCTCCCCGAGTATGTGTTACCTTCAAACCGTGTGTTGACTAGTCAACGGCCGCGTGCCGCATTGAAGGCCATGTTGGAAGCCGCGTGGTGACCATGCGAAATGGACGAGTACACACCGTGTACCATAAATTACACACCGTGTACTTTTGTTTTTCACACCTATAAAAGGAGGGGTCTTATCCTCCTTTTCAACTCACCCCTCTCCTCCCCTTTCCTCTAAGAAGAGCTCTCCTAAAAGACTCGAAGGCTCTTTTTCTTCCATAACTTCTTTGTCTGAGCTCCGATTTACAATCCGTTAGCGGCCACGGGATCGTAACGATGAGGCAGAACTTCTGATATTGGATCTGTTGTGTTTCCTTTGTCCTTTCCTTCCCAAATTAAACCCAAGGAGTTTTTTCTGGCATTTAACAAAAGTGACGGGCACAGACAGAAGTCTTCTAAAGTTGGTCTGGGGGAGCATTGTGATCAAAACCTATTGAGGTAGGGATCTTACCTTCGTCTCTCTAAATTGTGCATCATGTAGGGTGGGTATCCTATTGTTTTCATGAGAATCAGTTGAACCATTAAACGGAGATAATAACTAGTTAAAGAACGGGGATGGTGAAGTTGTTATATCTTTGTTTATTATATTGTTATTTTAATAGGATTATGCCTACTGAAAATCACAGTTGTTGGGGGCCTTTGCTTGCGCAATTAAATGTTGTCCTATCTTTCTAGACCGTTTTGTGAATGAAACATTGTTGATTGTGGAATTTGGTTAATCACGTAAAGTTAGCTGATTTAAAATCTGGAACCCTTGTGTGATCACCCCGGTTGAACAAAATAGAATAATGAACATGTGGGTGTTATCTTTGATACGTGGCATGTGATGGGGGTGTTTTGTGGGTTGTTGTGGATCGGGTGAGCAGTGGGGCTACGGTTGGCTTAGTTGTGGGTTGGTGTGAATGCTATGTTAGTGATGGGAAGTTGGGATGCGGTAAATTGTATCAAGGGGTGATGATGTACGGTGTGGTTGTGGTTATGTTGGTTGGCAACGGGGCTGCATGGATGGGTTTGAATGTGAACGAACTATGAGTTGTGAATAATAAATGAAAGTAAGAGAGTTAATGAATGGTGGGGCATGATAATGGAATGGGAATAATAATTAATGGGGTTGGATGGTTAATAAGAAGGACTTGGTTGTATTGCTTTTTTTTCCTAACTTGATTTGTGGATGGCAAGGATATGCTTTACGAATGTTTGATATGGTTGGTTGCGGTTGATTTCACAGTAGTTAAGGAACTAAATAAACAAATTCTATTGAAACATGAAAGAATAAATGGGGTTGGGGTTGATTGTGGTATGCATGATCTGTAGTAGCAGTGTCGAGGCACGGGCTCAGTTCTCTGTTTAGAATCCATAGGTTGGGCTGAGTGTTTGGTATACATATATGTATCTATATCTTTTGTGTTTTATCGCACCCCACCCATGTTGATCACTTAGTGTCGAACACTCCTATTTCATGGGAGAGGGTGTTTTCCCCAAAGTTACTAGCTCCTTCCTACTCTTTATCCCCTAGGATGTGATGGCTTGATGTGACCTTACACCCAAGACTCTTTGGGTAGGTTTCGATTGGGGTGGTTTAGCCCAAGACTCTTCGGGAAGGTTTTACTAATTCCCAAGAAGCTTCGGGATGAGGCCCAAGTGTGTGTAGGAGGGATACGTGGTTGTGAGGCCCAGGTGTGTGCAGGTGGGATAGGTGGTTATGAGGCCCAGGTGTGTGAGGGTGGGATACGTGGTTGTGAGGCCCATCTGTGTGCAGGCGAGATACGTGGTTGTGAGGCCCAGGTGTGTGTGGGCGGGATACGTGGTTGTGAGGCCCAGGTGTGTGCGGGCGGGAAGAGTGTGGTATCATCAAGACATTCGCCATTAGGAAGAGAATCTAACTAGTGGGGGAAAATGGTGCGGGGGTACCGAATACTGTTGATCTTATATACTACTACTACCTGTTGTTTGTGTTTTTGGTGAGCGTGGCTGGTGAGGTTGGGTGGATAGAATTCCTTGTTAGATTTTGATTTCTTCTGTTGTTCTCATTGGACATTAGGATTTCTACCCACTTGTGTACGAGAGATTTAGGTTTCCCTACTGAGTATACTTGTATTCTCACCATATGTTTACTTTCAAGTTTCCAGGAGGACTACTAGGGTCATGTGGGACCCTACTAGTTGGGACAGTTGGAGTCGCTACAGTTTGATGTACTTGTTTCTTTTGGTATTGTACTTTTTGAGATTTCTTGTACTTGTACCTTATTTCAAAACTATTTAAACATGCATGTGGTATTGGTTTGGGTTATTTCTATACACATGTTCTTTTCCTTTTTGGTGGTTGACTTTTCCTATCTCCCGATCTTAAATAATAAAAAGGTTAGTGCCTCCCATATTTGTGAAAACTCATACCCTTGGTGCTTTTTGCCACTTCGGGGCCTATTGGAGGCGGTACTTGGGGGGTCATTATCTCCATTTCACCATTTCCAGCTCAGGAGGGGAATCTTTGGTGGGAGGGGACCGTGGCAGAATGGTATCAGAGGCTGATGGTTGAGAGATAGGATGGTGTATGGAGTCAGGCACAGTGAGGATTGCATGGGATGACAGGGCAACCATGTTGGTTAATATTGGTGTGTGACATATATAAAGACCCGTAAAATTCAATAAACTTTTTTTCTTAATTTTCTTTGGTATTTTACAAGAATGCAGTTTCTGACGGCACTTGATTCTGAGGCCCGGTGTGCCCGTAATTTCTATCCGAAGTTTAGCTCGGGTATGTTCAGTGAACGAACGAGCGGAAATTTCTAACTTTTGAACTGGTGCTCGGAATCGAATTCTGAGGGCACCGATGGATTCGCAGCACCGGTAATTGCTTAGGAACACCTTTTCCGGAGTTGCGTTTACACGAGAGAAGTTGTTAATTTACGTGGAAGGTAAAATAAATATTATGCATCAATTTTTATTTTTACTTTAAGTGGTTTTAGCTTTGGGTGGAAGTTGGGGAAAACCACCCAACTTCCATTTGAAGGTTATGAAGGTGGTGGGTCCCACACAAACCCTACCCCTTCACCTTCCCTAACCTCCCATAACCCTTCATAAATTATGACAACTTGTGTAATTTAATTTTGTGGTTTAATTCAACATTGGAATTTCAAACCTTATGTTGTGTAAATAAAATAAGTTAGTGTCTTATTTTCTTTTTGGTTGGAGTCTTGTTGCCTTTAGAGCTTTGGGAGAAAAAGCTAAGGGAGTCTTGAGTTTCTTCATCCTCTTCGTCGAAGAACACAAAGAACGCGAAGAACGCGAAGAACGCCGGATTCCTCGGAAGTCGATGTCTCCTTTACGATGTCTCCTTCCGCGACGCCTCTTCCCGTGACAGATATTCCGTGACGAATCCTCGTTCGATGAACCTCCGTTCAAGCTATGCTCAAAGTAGGGGTTTTTTTATTTATTTTGTTCGTGATTACTAATTTGACGTTCTTCGTGGAATATGACCAATTGCTATCGATTAACGAGAGGGGGCCGAACCCCACAAACACGACCGACCCTCCTCCTTTATCCATGTTGGTTTCTATTGTGGATTGAAACGGGAATGGAGCGGTGTTGTCGCACCGCGCGGAATCGTGCGGCAAGGAATGCGCGGCGCCATTGCGCCGTGCCATGAAATCGAACAAGGAAGCGACACCGTCGCGCCGCGTCGGAGAAACCCGAAGACACCACGGCCGAAGCGGGGTCGTGGCGCCGTCACGCCAGGTCGGACAAACCAAAGACGCGGGCAGTTCCGGGCCACGGCAGAGCTGGGTGACCGGCGGCCGGTTCCGGGCCGCCGGTGTCGGAGGAGGGGGGACCAGTCATCGCCGGTCACGTGGCGGCGGAAGCCGGCCGGCCAAGTGGGCTGGCCGGACAAGGGAAGGTCGGGGGTATCGAACCCCCGACGGCCAGCTGAGCGGTCCCCATTAATGGGGGTCGCGGTAATAAAATCTAGGGGGGCAGGCACCCCCCCCCCCCCCCCTCAACGGCTCAACCATTAGGTCGAGCGCCTGGCCAGCGCGCCCAACGCGCCGCGCGCCACGCCACACCACGCCGGGCGTGCCGGGCTGCGCCCAAGTAGGCTGGACTCGAACCTGGTTCGGGTCGACCCAGTTTGGGCCGACCCTGGGGGTATCGGGCCGGGTCGGACCCGACCCGAACCCCTTAATACTGAATCTCTTCCGGTCGGATGCCCATAACTTGTGCAACGGGCCTTCGATCGATGCACCGTCTGTTGTGATGCGATTCTTGGATCGAGACGGTCATTTTGGTATATTGCACTCAAGGTTTCGGAATACATTGGGTTTGGCTGAGTTGGTTCGTACATGAAACCAACCGGGCCCTCGGAGCGGAAATGCTCATAACTTGAGCTCCGGACATCCGATTGGCGTGCCGTAAAATTTGTTTGATTCCTTTAAGTGAGACTGATCTTTTGGATTACTCTGACCGAGGTTTGGACACAGGTGGAGTACGATCAGGATGGTTTTGACTTAAAAAAAACTGGGCCCCTGGGACGAAAAGGCCAATAACTCTCAGACCAGGCGTTTGATTGACGCGTCGTCTTTGACGTTGAGTTCCAGTTGTCGATACGGAACTTTTGGATACATCAACTCTGGACTATGTGTTAGTTGATGTATCAGCCTCTTGGCTCGTGGAGCGGACCCTCCCGAATGAGCTTGTTGTGTGCGGAAACCCTAGAGTTGGTTGCGACTGTGACGACGACGACGACTGTACAGAGATCCTCAGTGGATTCGACGGCGACGACTACAACACTCAGTGATCCTACGTGGATCAGTGCTACCGATCATGTGTGCATTCGATCTTGTGTGGGTCAGCGCTCAACGGGCCTATGTGGGCCAGCGCCTACAGATCCTGTGTGGGTCTGATCCTGTGTGGGTCTTTGCGGGGGTTAGTTACCTTTCGATCCTTTGTGGGTCAGATCCTCTGTGGGTCATTGCGGGGGTTAGTTACCTTTCGATCCTTTGTGGCTCAGATCCTTTGTGGGTCATTGCGGGGGTTAGTACCTATCGATCCTTTGTGGGTCTGACGGCTTAGATGAATCAGTGGAAAAATCTGATCATCTCTATCGTCTTACGAAGAAGTATACCTATGTGAACTGAATCCTATTTTTCTTTCCATTGTGTATTGTGTTGTGCTATCCTTTGTGGATTACGTTTTGCTTTCTTATGTGGACTGGGTTGTACTTGGGCTCGGATGTTGGAGCGTACTGGGTTTGATGACTTAGGTATATGTATGGGAATATACCTAAGTAGTGTCGAATGTTACTTCGTGATTATATCTTTCCATTGTGGATTATCCTTTGTGGATTCTATGAGACCTTCGGGGGTCTCGGGGTCCCTACTGAGTATCTTATACTCACCCTTCACGGGCTATGCCCGCACTACGTTGTGTTGGTTGCAGACGACGGACAACGCTAATCGTGGTTGAGGCTTGCAGAGCAGGACGATACCTAGAGGTGGACCACTGGGCAGAACGTACTCGAAGCAGACAGCTGGACCCGAGGAGCTGTGGAGACTATCTGTACCCACCCTTTAGGTGGGAGTTCTAGTGGATGGCTCGAGGCTGCAGCTTTACTTTCAGTTGTTGTTTTCCCTTTCCAGTTGTACTTTACTTCGAGTTTGGGTTTGTATTCTGGCCCACTTAATTTTCCGCACTTACTTCCATCAGCTTTTACTTAGTGTTTACTTCTACTGCTTGCTTAATCTGTGGTGTTTGTTTACTTTACAAAGGCAATGCCTTCCCTTTTTTACTGTGATTTACGCCTTGGTGCTAGTCGCCAGCCCCAGGCCTATGGAAGGCGGTCTTGGGGTAGTCACAGCACGGGCCCTGAGGACGGGTCATGACAAATTGGTATCAGAGGAGTTCGGTTCTACTGCAGAACTTTGGACTCTAATCTTTTTCTATGTGAAGCAATAGTGTTACACGTATTGAGTGTGGTTATCATTCCAGGGAGTCCAGTGTTGGTGCGGCGTCTGACGTATCCGTACACCAGGACCCTGACTTTTGATTTCTGACTTAATGCACGAAAACATTGATTGCATGTGTGTTTCAAGTTTTCTTTGTGATTACTTTGTGTCAGCTCACCAGGTATACTGTTTTGAACGTGGTGGACTTGTTTCCTTTTCAGGATGGCCCCACGACGTCAGCCAGCTAGGGTTCCGAGAGTTGAGCATGACGATAGATCACCGAGCAATGAGGCCTCGGTGCATGGCCCTTTGACAGCAGAGGAACCGGATGTACCTCTATCCGCCGAGCCACCGATGCAACCAGCCCCAGCTGCTGACGATGCACGTCGCCTTAGTGCACTGTACGAGTTCCAGCACCAGCGACCGCCCAGGTTCCGCAGGGAGATGGACCCCCAGGTAGCCGAGGACTGGCTGGAGGCAGTGGTACGAGTTTTCCGGTTAGTGAGGACTCCAGCAGACCTCATGGTGATCCTCGAAGCGAGCCTACTACACGCAGCATCGGGCCGATGGTGGAGCTTGATACTACTGGTGCACGATGAGGCATCTCTTTTCTAGACAGAATTTGAGAGCCTCTTCCATTCAGAGTTTGTCTCAGCCACCCTCCGTGCGGTGCGCATCCAGGAGCTTCTACAGCTGCGGTAGGGCAGCTTGACAGTCGCCCAGTACTCGGCAAGATTTACTGATCTCTTGCGCTACTCGACAGACATGGTACGGGACCCATTCTTCTGGGCCCGGACCTTTGAGCAGGGATTGAGGCATGAGATCAGGTCATCGTTGATCTCCCTCAGCATTCCGACCCAGGCAGGAGTACTAGAGAGAGCCCTTTTGATCGAGAGCTTTATTACTGAGCCTTCTTCAGCAGCGAGACCTACCGCGGGGTGGCACGTAGCAGAGTCTTCTGCAGAAGGCAGTCGACGGATGGCTCATGGGTCCAGGCAGACCAAACCCTTAGGCAGACAACCTCAGGACACTGGCTCAGCTGTGCGGGGCACACAACGCGGGGCCAGTCTTTCGAAAGGCAGGCAGTGCTACTCATGCGGCGGGCAGGGCCACATGGCTCGTGACTGCTCGACCCGCCATGCCGAGGAGAAGAAGATGGTTGGGGGACCACCCAGGCAGAGGCAGAGGGTAAACCGTGGTGGTCCACAGGGAGTAGGAGGACGAGGCAGAGGAGCTGGCCGAGCAGCAAGTGGTGGGAGACGCTTTGAGGCTCTACCACCAACACAACCAAGAGGTCCACCCAGACCATCGGGAGCTGGCGGGCAGAGATAGGCACAGCTTCATGCAGCGGAGGCCTACAACCACGGCACGCCCGAGATGATTCGAGGTGCTATCTATGTCTATTCCACCCTTGTTGCAGTTCTTATAGACACAGGAGCGAGTCATTCTTTCATAGCCGATGCCCTTTTTCGGAGCTCAGAGATTCCGACAGAGCCGTTGGCTCGATCCTTATGGCTAGAGACTCTTACGGGAGTAGACTCGACGATTACGCATTGGTACCGGTAGTGTGAGCTTACTTTAGGAGGCGAGAGCTTCGGCTGGGATCTTCTTGTAGCGGCGTCGAGGCTTTACGACATCATCTTGGGAATGGATTAGTTATCTACAGTCCATGCACAGATTGACTGTATTAGGCGCAAGGTGCGATGTGTACGCACTGACGGGAGCAGGTTCACCTTCACCGGTGAGAAGGGAGCCTTCGCAGCACAGGATGGACTCTCGCAGAGGAGAGGACATCCCATCACTCATTAGTTGTCTAGCCTCATCCTAGGAGCAGTTGACATGCGGAGTCCTGGTTTTCCTGCAGTGGTGGATCAGTATGCGGACCTCTTTCCCGACGACGTTCCAGGACTACCTCCTCGTAGAGAGGTAGACTTTTACATTTATCTATACCCCAGGACAGCCCCGATATCCACTCCAGCATATCGGATGGCCCCCGCTGAGCTTCAAGAGCTACGTGTATAGTTGGAGGACTTGCAGGGCAAGGGTTTCATCCGACCCAGTGTTTCACCCTGGGCTTCACCGATTTCGTTCGCCAAGAAGGCGGACGAGAGCTTGCGACTTTGTGTCAACTATCGTCGCCTGAACCAGGTGACAGTGAGGAACAAGTATCCGCTACCGAGGATTGATGACCTCTTCGATAAGCTCAAGGGATCACGGTGGTTCTCAAAGATAGACCTCAGGTCAGGCTATCATCAGCTCAGAGTTCGGGATGAGGACGTGCAGAAGACGACCTTCAGGTGTTGGTATGTCCACTATGAGTTCTTGGTTATGCCATTCGGCATAATCAATGCTCCAGCAGTGTTCATGGCCCTCATGAACAGGATCTTTCATCCATACCTCCATCGATTTGTCGTGGTCTTCATCGATGACATTTTGAATTACTTGACCACTGAGGAGGAGCACGCCTAACACTTGAGGGTTGTACTAGACACACTCCAAGAGCACCAGCTTTATGGAAAACTCTTGAAGTGTCAGTTCTGGATACATGAGGTCCACTTCTTGGGACACGTCATCTCTGAGGCGGGAGTTGCGGTGGATCATGCGAAGATTGAGGCAGTGCTAGCTTGGGAGCCACCCAGGAGCATGACGGATGTGCGGGGTTTCTTGGGACTAGCTGGATACTACTGGAGATTTGTGCCAGACTTCTCCAGAGTTGCGGAACCACTCTCACCTTTGACGAAGAAGGGGAAACCCTTTGTATGGTCAGACAGATGTCAGCAGAGCTTCCAGGAACTGAGACAGAGATTGACCAGTGCCCCTATCTTGAGGTTCCCTGAGGAGGGAGTAGGGTACGTATTCTACTGCGATGCATTAGGGACCGGACTCGGATGTGTCCTGATTTAGGAGCGGGAAATTATTTCCTATGGATCTTTTCAGTTGAGGCAACATGAGAAGAACTACGCTACCCATGACCTGGAGTTAGCAGCAGTAGTCTTCACTCTGAAGACTTGGTGACACTACCTGATGGGCGAGTGCTTTATAGTCTTTTCTAACCATCAGAGTCGCAGGTATATCTTCTCTCAGAAAGACTTGAATCTGAGACAGCAGCGATGTTTCGAGTTCCTCCAGGTTAATGACTTTGACATAGTCTATACTCCTCGAAAGGGGAACATGGTAGACGATTCTCTCAGCAGGAGGATGGGCATTCAGCTACATGAGGAGGGGATAGTTCAGCTAGCCACTTTACAAATATCCTTCATGGATAGAGATGGATCAGCCTTCCTTCAGTCTCTCAAAGTCACCCCTCCACTACTGCAGCAATTCAGAGAGGCACAACGTGGGGATGCTGACTGTGAGACGCGGCGTGCACAGATATCCTCAGGACAGGAACCTGATGGTTTCTCCATTGGAGCAGAGCACGACGTCCTTTTTAGAGGATGTACCTTGGTACCAGTTTCTTTACGGGAGGAGGTGCTGAGAGAGTTTCACACTTCTCCTTTGGAAGTACATCCTGGAGTGGCGAAGATGTACCAGGATCTCAGACAACTACACTGGTGGCCGGGTATAAAGAAGGTTGTGGCAGAGTTCATTTCTCGATACCTCACCTGCCAGCAGGTGAAGGCCGAGCATCAGGTACTAGCAAGCTTGGTACATCCCTTGGAGGTCCTGGAGTGGAAGTGGGACGACATATCTATGGACTTCGTGACTGGACTTCCGCGAACTTCCATAGGTCACGACTCCATTTAGGTGATTGTCGACCAACTCAACAAGTCGGCTCACTTCTTTCCCATCAGAGAGAAGGGCTCAGTTGAGAGCTTGAGAGGTCTCTACATTCAAGAGATTGTACGGCTTCACGGTGTGCCATCATCTATCATCTCTGATCAAGATGCTCACTTTACTTCCCGGCTTTGGAAGGGGTTGCAGGAGGCGCTTGGGATGCAGCTACGTCTGAGCACCGCCTTTCACCCTCGGATAGATGGTCAGACGGAGAGGACCATTCAGACTCTCTAGGACATGCTCCGCACATGTGTCCTCCACTTTGTTCTCAGCTGGGAGGACCACCTACCCTTGGTGGAGTTTTTATACAACAACAGCAACCACTCCACCATCGGGATGGCACCATACGAGGCGTTGTACGTCCGACCTTACAGATCTCCATTGTGCTGGATAGACCCTGGGGAGTCAGCACTTGTGGGACCAAAGATGGTCCAGGCCACGACAGAGAAGGTCCCAGTCATCCAGGATCGTATGAGGATAGCTCAGAGCCGGCAGAAGTCTTATGCTGACAGGAGGCAGAGGCCACTAGAGTTTGAGGATGGCGACCATGTCTTCTTACGTGTCTCACCTCGACGTGGATTACGAAGATTTGGCCGAGGAGGAAAGTTGTCTCCACACTTCATCGGACCATTCCAGGTCCTCAGCAGGATTGGCGAGGTATCTTATCGCCTGTCTCTACCACCTCATTTGCACCAGGTGCACGACGTCTTCCACGTATCTCAGCTGACAAGATACGTGCACGACACGTCGCATTTCATTGACCATGGGGAGCTAGACGTCGATGATGGGGCGACTTTTACGGAGGTCCCAGTGGAGATCGAGGATCGACAGGAGAGGGTCCTGTGTGGATGGTCGATTCCTCTAGTGCGCATCAGATGGCAGCATGGAAATCTCCATGAGAGCACTTGGGAGCGGGAGGCTCAGATGCTTGCTCAGTACCCACATTTGTTTCCATAGCTTATGATGTATCTTTACGGGGACATAAAGCCCTAAGGTGGGAGTAATGTAAAGAGCCGTAAAATTCAAGGACATTTTTTTCTTAATTTTCTTTGGGATTTCACAAGAACACAGTTTCTGACAGCACATGATTCGGAGGCCCGGTGTGCCCGGAATTTCTATCTGAAGTTTAACTCGGGTACGTTTAGTGAACGAACGAGCGGGAATTTTTAACATTTGAACCGGTGCTCGGAATCGAATTATGAGGGCACCAATGGATTCACAGCATCAGAAATTGCTTAGGAACACCATTTCCGGAGTTGCGTTTACACGAAAGAAGTTGTTAATTTTTGTGGAAGGTAAAATAAAAATTATGCATCAATTCTTTTTAACTTTAAGTGGTTTAAGAATTGGGTGGAAGTTGGGGAAAACCACCCAACTTCCATTTGTAGGTTATTAAGGTGGTGGGGCTCACACGAACCCTACCCCTTAATCTTCCCTAACCTCCCATAACCCTTCATAAATTATGACAACATGTATAATTTTATTTTGTGGTTTAATTCAACTTTTGAATTTCAAACCTTATGTTGTGTTAATAAAATAATTTAGTGTCTTATTTTATTTTTGGTTGGAGTCTTGCTTCCTTGAGAGCGTTGGGAGAAAAAGCTAAAGGATTCTTGAGTATCATCATCCTCTTCGTCGAAGAACACGAAGAACACGAAGAAAGAGAAGAACGTAGGATTCCTTGGAAGTCGATGTCTCCTTCATGACGTCTCCTTTCACGACGCCTCTTCCCGCGACGGATATTCCGCGACGAATCCTCGTTCGACGAACCTCTGTTCAATCTACGCTAAAAGTAGGGGTTTATTTATTTATTTTTTTCATGGTTACTACTTTGACGTTCTTCATGGAATATGACCAATTGTTATTGATTAACGAGAGGGGGCCGGACTGCACAACCACGGCTGACCCTCCTCCTTTATCCATGTTGGTTTCTATTGTGGATTGAAACGGGAATTGTGTGGTGCTGTCGCACCGCGCAGAATCATGCGTCAAGGAATGCGCGGCGACGTTGCGCCGCCCCGTGAAATCGAACAAGGATGAGACGCCGTCGCGCCGCATCGGAGAAACTCGAAGACACAGTGACCGGAGCGGGGCCGCGGCGGAGAGGCGCGGCGCCGTCGCGCTGCGCCGGACGAACCAAGGTCGCGGCCGGTTCCGGGCCGCGGTGGAGCAGGGTGACCGGTGTCCAGTTCTGGGTCGCCGGTGTCAGAGCAGGGGAGACCAGCCGTCGCCGGTCCCGTGGTGGTGGAAGCCGGCCGGCCGGACAAGCGAAGGCCGGGGGTTTCGAACCACCAGCGTCCAGCTGAGCGGCCCCCATTAAAGGGGGTTGTGATTACAAAATCCAAGGGGCAGCCCCCCCCCCCCTTCTACGGCTCGGCCGTTTGGCCGAGCGCCTGACCAGCGCGCCCGGCGCGCCGCGCCCCAGGCCGGGTCGGCTGCAGGGCTGGCCCGCCAGGTCGGGCCGCGCCCCGGCCGGGCCGCCCGCCTCGGTCGCACCAGCCGGGCCGGGCTGCGCCCAAGCGGGCCGGACCTGGACCCGGTTCGGGTCGACCCGGTTCGGGCCAACCCTGGGGGTATCGGGCTGGGTCGGACCGGGCCCTAACCCCTTAATACCGAATCTCTTCCGGTCGGATGCCCATAACTTGTGCTACGGGCCTCCGATCGATGCACCGTCAGTTGCGATGCAATCCTTCGATCTAGACGGTCATTTTGGTATATCACACTCAAGGTTTAGAAATAATTTGGGTTCGGCTGAGTTGGTTCGTACACGAAACCAACCGGGCCCTCGGAGCGGAAACGCTCATAACTTGAGCTCTGGACGTCCGATTGACGTGTCATCGACTTTGTTGGATTCCTCTATTTGAGACGGATCTTTTGGCTTACTCCGACTGAGGTTTTGACATAGGTGGAGTACGGTCAGGTTGTTTTGACTTAAAAACCAACCAGGCCCCTGGGATGAAGGCCAATAACTCTCAGACCGGGCGTCCAATTGACGCGTCGTCTGCGACGTTGAGTTCCTGTTGTCGATACGGAACTTTTGGATACATCAAATCTGGACTACGTATCAGTTGATGTATCAGCCTCTCGGCTCGTGGAGCGGACCCTCCCGAACGATCTTGCTGTGTGCGGAAACCCTAGAGCTGGCTGCGACTATGATGACTGTACAGAGATCCTCAGTGGATTCGACGACGACGACTATATCACTCGGCGATCCTACGTGGATCAGTGCTACCGATCTCGTGTGCGTCCGATCCTGTGTGGGTCAGCGCTTAGCGATCCGGTGTGGGCCAGCGCCTACAGATCATGTGTGGGTCCGATTCTGTGTGGGTCTTTGCAGGGGTTAGTTATCTTTCGATCCTTTGTGGGTCAGATCCTTTGTGGGTCATTGCGGGGGTTAGTTGCCTTTCGATCATTTTTGGGTCAGATCCTTTGCGGGTCATTGCGGGGGTTAGTACCTATCGATCCTTTGTGGGACCGATGACTTAGATGAATCAGTGGAAAAATCTGATCATCTCTATCGTCTTATGAAGAATTATACCTGTGTAAGCTGGATCCTGTTTTTCTTTCCATTGTGGATTGTGTTGTGCTATCCTGTGTGGATTATGTTTTTCTTTCCTGTGTGGACTGGGTTGTACTTGGGCTCGGATGTTGGAGCGTAATGGGTTTGATGACTTAGGATTATGTGTGGGCATATACCTAAGCGGGGTCGAATGTTACTTCGTGATTGTATCTTTCCTTTGTGGATTATCCTTTGTAGATTCTGGGAGACCTTCGGGGGCCTCGGGGTCCCTACTGAGTAGCTTATTCTCACCCCTTCACGGGCTATGCCCGCACTACGTTGTGTTGGTTGTAGACGACGGACAACGCTGATTGTGGTTGAGGCTTGCGGAGCAAGACGTTACCTGGAGGTGGACCACTGGGCAGAACATACTCGGAGCGGACAGCTGGACCAGAGGAGCTGTGGAGACTATCTGTACCCACCCTTCAGGTGGGAGTTCCAGTGGACGGCTCGAGGCTGCAGCTTTACTTTCATTTGTTGTTTTACCTTTCCAGTTTTACTTTACGTCCAGTTTGGGTTTGTATTCTGACCCACTTACTTTTCCGCACTTACTTGCATCAACTTTTACTTAGTGTTTACTTCTACTGCTTGCTTGATCTGTGGTGTTTGTTTACTTTACAAAGGCAATGCCTTCCCTTGTTTACTGGGATTTACACCTTGGTTATAGTCACCAGCCCCTGGCCTATGGAAGGCGGGCTTGGGGTAGTCACGGCACGGGCCCGGGGGACGGGTCGTGACAACATAGGCCTGGGAAGACCGGCTAGGATGCGGGATTTTAGGGCCCCCCTGTGATCTGATGCAATGACTCTGAGCCTACCGAATGACCAAATGAGACTACATTTATTGCAGGGTAGAGACCCTAGGGAAGTTACATGCATCATCTTGATTGTGTTTTACTTGATTTGGGCGTTCTGGAAAATAAATTAAAATAACGTAATAAAATAAAACCTTGAGAAATTTCATTAATACTTGGGCTTAGGGAATCCTTGTTTACCGTATAGCTATGGCACCTGGATGTCGTCCCTGGGTGACTCAGACGGCCGAGGCCCAGCAGATTCAGGCAGTCGATCAGTTGAGGATTGATCGAGAGGAGGAAGATAGCTAGTGGCAGAAGACTCTCTGTTCTTTCCAGCGGAACACCCTCAAGTAGTACGAGGGTAGTCTTTCAGATACGGAGACAGAGGGGTGGCTTGAGGAGCGAGGGATCTCTTTTTCATTGATTCGTGCTCCGAGGGAGTACTGGGATCCCCTATAAGTCATTCAGCTGAGAGGTGTGGCGAGACAGTGGTGGACGCTCTACCTCGGAGATAGGATAGAGGCAGATGTTTCGTGGGATGACTTTGAGAAGGAATTCCGAGAGGAATTACTTTCTTCCATGATCAAGGCGGAGAAGAAGCAAGAGTTACTCTCCCTCCAGAAGGGGAGTATGTCAGTACGAGAGTTTGGGATCAAGTTCAATGATCTCCTACGCTTTTCTCCAGATCCCTTTCTAGATGAGGAGTCTCGGGCAAGACGTTTGGAGGAGGCGCTTCATCCTTCGCTCCAGTATACTATCACCCCCTTCACCCTTCTGACGTACTTGGCAGTACAGAAGACAATAGAGTTTGTAGAAAGGATGCACTCGCAGGATGGTGTACCACATGAGGGGATTCATCCAGGTTCGTCGAAGGGGAAGGCAGTCAGCAGCAGGTCTCTTGCGATGGGACTTTCTAGGTTCAGGCCAGTGGGGAGCAGGCCCCAGCAGTTCCAATTCAGATCTTCAGGTCCTCGTCCCTTTTTCGCGAGCCCAGGACCGAAGTGTTTTTCTTGTGGAGGTTTCGGGCACATTCAAATTCGTTGCCCAACCCAAGATCAGTACGGTGGAGGTGGGCAGGTTCAGCGCCCACCTCAGTAGCACCAGTTGCCAGCAATTCCCTTTTAGCAGCATCAGAACCATGCTCCCCCGAGGGCAGACTTTGTGGGAGGAGGCCAACCTCAGGGTGCTCCTCAATGACCTCTACCAGGTCATGGTCGGGGAGGTGGACGACATCAGAGAGGCAGAGGAGCTGGGCATGGATAGTTGCACGCAGTAGAGTTGGCAGCTCCAGCAGGACCAGAGGTGGTGCGAGGTATGATTTTTTTATTCAGCACTCTCATTTCTGCCTTGATCAATTCGGGAGCTTCACACTCCTTTGTTGCACACAGTCTATCCCATGCTTTAGTTCTATACGTAGAGAGACTTTCCGTACCACTGGTGTTGAGTACACCAGTTGGGGGCTAGACCAGCGTATCTTTTGTTTATCGGGGATGTGAGATGACGTAGTGACCACATCGATCTAGTGGGGACCTCCTTCTATTACAGATGCACCCATACGATGTCATCCTATGCATCGACTGGTTGTTTTCTATTAGTGTCGGTGTTGACTGTTTCTAAAGAAGAGTTGTGTTCTCCGATGTGGACGGGCAACATGTATCTTTTGTTGGCGAGAGGATCTATAAGGTGGGAAGCCAGCGTGTGGAGCCTCTCCTTTATTTGTTAGGAGGGTTATCGGTGGTTCCAGCTGATGTAGAGATGATGGATTTCCTCGAGTTTTTTGGGGAGTTCCCTGATGTTTTTCTCGAGGAGGTTGTGACTCTACCCCCCCCCCCCCCACCTGACGTGACGTTGAGTTCAGGACAGACTTACAGCCTGGTGCTCGTCCGATTTTGATGGCCCCTTATCAGATGGCACTTTCGGAGTTGCGGGAGTTGCGGATTCAGATTGATGATCTGATGGAGAAGGGTTTTGTTCGACCCAGCGTGTCACCATGGGGTGATCCAGTTTTGTTCGTGAGGAAGGAAGATGGTTGTCTTAGGCTATGCATAGACTACCGAAGGTTGAACCTGGTAACGGTCAAGAACCGTTACCCCTTCCAAGGATAGATGATCTCTTCAACTAGCTGAGGGGAGCAGGTTGGTTTTATAAGATTGATCTACGATCGGGATATCATCAGCTGAGGGTAAAGGACAGTGACATCTCCAAGATAGCTTCCGGGTGCAGGTATGGGCACTTTGAGTTTTTAGTGACGCCATTTGGAGTTACGAATGCACCAATTGTGTTCATGGGGCTTATGAACTTTGTCTTCCGAGAGTTTCTGGACCAGTTCGTTGTTGTGTTTATCGATGACATCCTGATCTACTCAAGATCAGAGGGGGAGCACGTTGGGCATCTCAGGGCAGTTTTAGAAGTCCTTCGACACCACCAGCTTTACGAGAAATTGTCGAAGTGTAAGTTCTTGACACAAGAAGTACACTTCCTTGGGAACTTAGTGTCTCAGAATGGAGTGTTAGTGGACCCATCTAAGGTGGAGGCAGTTGTTTCTTGGTTAGAACCCAAGAGCGTGTAGAAGTTCATAGTTTCCTGGGGTTAGCAGGTTTCTATTAGAGGTTCGTTTCGGACTTCTCTCGAGTTGCTTCTCCATTGATAGCTTTGACTATGAAGAACCAGGTCTTCCTATGGAGCGATCAGTGCCAGAAATATTTTGACTACCTGAAGGAGAAGTTGGTCGGTGCTCCAGTACTCAAGTTTTTAGAGGAAGGGCTGTTGTATGAGGTGTTTTGTGATGCTTATTGCCTTGGTTTGGGGTGTGTACTGATGTAGACGAAGGGTGTGATTTGTTATGGGTCAAGGTAGTTGCTCCCTCACGAGCGTAACTATGCCACCCATGACCTGGATCTTGCAACAGTAGTGTTCACACTGATGTTTTGGCAACATTACCTCCTTGGGGAGCGCTTTTTGGTCTTCTCAGATCAAAATAGATTATGTTATATCTTCTCTCAGTGTGACCTGAACTTACGACAGCGCAGATGGGTCGAGTTCCTCCAAGACTATGACTTCGAGATATCTTACACTGAAGGTAATGGAAATGTTGTGGCTGATTCCCTGAGCAGGAAGTCACATAAGGAAGTGGTTCTGGAATCCACTGATGCTTGGAAAGCGATGGGAGAGTTGGCCGCCTTGCACTTGGATGCAAGGGTAGAAGGTGTTAGAGGATGTTTGTTTCAGATGACGGTGCAATCCACTTTGTTGAAGCAGGTGGAAGAGTCTCAGTGGGGGGAATCCGAGGTGGAAGTAATGCAGGATTGTGTCGATTAAGGAAATGCTCCAGAAGGATGGTTAGAGGAAAGCCGCCATCAGATGCTTTTCCATGGATTTTTGTTTGTTCCGGAGGTGATACGTGAGGGATTTCTCCGTGAGTTCCATAGCTCAGCCTTGGCGGTACATCTGAGAGTTTCAAAAATGTACCGAGGCCTGAGGGAATAGTTTTGGTGGTCTGGGGTGAAACGGGCAGTGGCGGAGTTTATGGCTAAATGCCTACTGTGTCAGCAAGTGAAGGCTGAACACCGTGATCCTAGTGGTTTGTTGCATCCATTAGATGTCCCCGAGTGGAAGTGGGATGAAATCTCGATGGACTTCATCACAGGACTATCCAGAGCTCAGGGAGGGTATGAGTTATCTGGGTGGTGGTGGATCATTTGAGGAAATCAGCTCACTTATTAGTAGTTAAGGAGTCGAGCCAGGTGAGTACCATAGCACAGGGGTACGTAGATGAGGTGGTGCGTTTTCATGGATTTATGAAGACTATAATATCAGATCGGGATACTCGGTTTACCTCACGAGTCTGGAGGGTGTTACAACATGCTTTTGGGACTCAGCTACGCCTTAGCACTGCTTTCCACCCCTAGACCGATGGGAAGACAGAGCGGACTATCCAGACTTTGGAGGACATGCTGCGAGCATGCATTCTGGATTTTGGAGGATCATGGGTGCGACACCTGCCTTTAGTAGAGTCTGCCTACGACAACAGCTTCCACTCTACTATTGGCATGTCATCGTTTGAGGATTTGTATAGAATACCATGTCGTTCACCCATTTTCTGGGCAGAGGTTGGTGAGACAGGTGCTCTTGAGCCAGAGGTAGTGTAGAGCACCACAGAGAAAGTCTAGCTTGTATGTGAGAGGATGAAAGCGGCTCAGGACCGACAGAAGACTTATGATGATCGTCAGAGGAGACCCTTGGAGTTCGAGGTGGGAGATCATGTGTTCTTGAAGGTTTCCCCTCTACGGGGGAAGCATAGGTTTGGGAAAGGGAGAAATATCTCACCTACGTTCATCAGACCTTTTGAGGTGATGAGGTGAGTCGGTGTGGTTGCATATCAGCTGGCCCTACCACCTCAGTTGGAGAAGTTTCGTGACGTCATCCATGTCTCCCAACTTCGTCGGTACTTACACGACTACTCTCACTTTATCGACTGGGAAGAATTAGATATGGGAGACAACGCGACCTTCGAGGAATGACCAGTCATAATTGATGATCGTAAAGAGAAGGAGCTCTGTAGACGAACCATTCCATTAGTTCGTGTGTTGTGGAGGCATGGCGGCCTTGAAGAGATCACATGGGAGTGGGAGACTCATATGCACGCTCAGTACCCAGAGTTGTTTTGACTTGTGATTGCTTTGTTCCTCTGAGCATTGTTTCTATACTCTATACCTTTGATATATGGAATTCTTGGCTTGTTGGTTATGAGACCTTTTGTTTCCTTATTCTCTGGAAGTGTGTAACCTGTCCGGATGAGTTGGAAAAAGGGAAAAACTAGATCCTTAATCGAGATGCATTAATGTGGATGCGATTGAACCCGTACGGGCGAGTCAGTGCCGCCTAAAGCGTAGAATATCTCAACATAGGAGAAGGAATTTCCCCAAACCACATGTTCAGGCAGTGTGTTGGTTGTGTGTTGTTGGGTGTAGTGCAAGTTGAAAAAAAATCCTAATGTATGAAAGTGGGAAGACCCAAATTCTTAATCAAGACACATTAATGAGGATGTGATTAAACCCGTGCAGGTGATTCAGTGCCGCCTAAAGCGGATAATATCTCGACATAGGAGAAGGAATTACTAACACATATGATTAGGGTTGTTGAATGGGTTCCTGTTATAACGAGGGACCTAAGAGGTATCTTGTTGGGTTCCCCTGGGTTGGCTTTTGAATTCTCTGGGATGAGAATGTTTTAAGAGGTATCTGATGTAATGGCCCGGACCTCTCCGGCCCATTCCATTGTCAAAAAGAGGTTCATGATGTGTGTGGAGGGTAAAATGGACTTTTCCCACACTTTTCAGAATTTTGAAACTACACACCGTGTAGTGTGAGTACACGTCATGTACCCCCTTTCCGGGTATACCCCGTGTTGAAGGTCATGTCCTTGCCGTTTCAAATATGTGGGTACACGTAGATTACCCCAAACTACATGTCATGTAGTCCCTCCCCGTATACGTGTTACCCTCAAACCCTGTGTTGACCTGTCAATGGTCGTGTGTCGTGTTGGAGCAGTGTCCTTTCCATGTGAAATAAATGAGTACACGCCGTGTAGCCAATACTACATGCCATGTAGTCCCTCCCCGCATTGGTGTTACCCTCAAACCGTGTGTTGACCAGTCAATGACCATGTGCCATGTTGGAGTAATGTCCTTTCCATGTGAAATAAATGAGTACATTCCGTGTAGCCAATACTACATACCGTGTAGTCCCTCCCCGCGTATGCGTTACCATCAAACTGTGTGTTGACCAGTCAACGGTCGCGTGCCGCGTTGAAGGCTGTGTTGGAAGTCGCATGGTGACCATGTGAAATGGCCAAGTAGAGGCCGTGTACCATAAAGTACCCACCATGTACTTTTTTCACACCTATAAAAAGAGGGGTCCTCTCCTCCTTTTCAACACACCCCTCTCCTCCCCTTTCCTCTGAGCAGAGCTCTCCTAAGAGACTCGAAGGCTCTTTTTCTTCCACAACTTCTTCATCCGAGCTTCGATTTACGATCTGTCTGCGGCCACAGGATAGTAACGACGAGGCAGAACTTCTTCTCTTGGATCTATTGTCTTTCCTTTGGCCTTTCCCTTCCAAATTCCACCTGAGGAGGTTTTTCTAGGATTTGAAAGATGTGACGGGCACCGATGTACATCTTCTAAAGTTGATCCGGGGGAGCGTTGTGATCAGAACCTGTTGAGGTAGGGATCTTACCTTCGTCTCTCTAAATTGTGCATCATGCGGGGTGGGTATCCTCTTGTTTTCATGAGAAATGGTTGAACCATTAAACAAAGATAATAACTGGTTAAAGAACAGGGATGGTGAAGTTATTATATCTTTTTTTATCCTATTGTTATTTGAATAGGCTTATGCATACTGAAATTCACGGTCGTTGGGGGCCTTTGCTTGTGTAATTAAATGTTTCCCTGTCTTTCTAGACCATTTTTTGAATGAAAATTTGTTGAATGTGGAATTTGGTTAATCACGTAAAGTTAGCTGATTTAAAATCTGGAACCCTTGTGTGATCACCCCAGTTGAACAAAATGGAACAATGAACATGTGGGTGTTGTCTTTGATACGTGGCATGTGATGGGGGTGTTTTGTGGGTTGTTGTGGAACGGGTGAGCAGTGGGGTTGCGGTTGGCTTGGTTGTGGGTTGGTGTGAATGCTATGTTAGTGATGGGTAGTGGGGCTGTGGTAAATTGTATCAAGGGTTGATGATGTATGGCATGGTTATGGTTATGGTGGTTGGTAGTGGGGCTGCAGGGATGGGTTTGAATGTGAATGAACTATGAGTTGTGAATAATAAATGAAAGTAGGAGAGTTAATGAATGGTGGGGCATGATAGTGGAATGAGAATAATAATTTATTGGGTTGGATGGTTAATAAGAAGGACTTTTTTGTGTTGCTTTTGTTTTCCTAACTATATTTGTGGATTGCAGGGATATGCTTTACGAACGTTTGATATGGTTGGTTGCGGTTGATTTCCCTGTAGTTAAGGAACTAAATAAAAAAATTCCGTTGAAACATGAATACCTAAATGGGGTTGGGGTTGACTGTGGTATGCATGCTCCGTAGTAGCAGTGTCGAGGCATGTGCTCAGTTCTCTTTTTAGAAGCCATAGGTTGGGCTGAGTGTTTGGTATACATATATGTATCTGTATCTTTTGTGTTTTATCGCACCCCACCCATGTTGAGAACTTAGTGCCGAACACTCCCATTTCATGGGAGAGGGTGTTTTCCCCTTAGTTACTAGATCTTTCTTTCTCTTTCCTCCCTAGGCTGTGATGTCTTCATTTGACCTTACAACCAAGACTCGTCGGGTCAGTTTCGATTGGGGTGGTTTAGCCCAAGACTCTTCGGGCAGGTTTTACTATTTACCAAGAACCTTCGGGATGAGGCCCAGGTGTGTGCGGGCAGGATACATGGTTGTGAGGCCTAGGTGTGTGCAGGCGGGATACATGGTTATGAGGCCCTAGTTTGTGTGGGTGGGATATGTGGTTGTGAGGCCCAGGTGTGTGCGGGCGAGATACGTGGTTGTGAGGGTCAGGTGTGTGTGGGCGGGAAGAGTGTGGTAGCGTCAGGACGTTCGCCGTTAGGAATAGAAGCTAACTAATGTTGGAAAATGGTGCGGGGGTACCCAATACTCTTGATCTTATATACTACTACTACATGTTGTTTGTGTTTTTTGTGAGCGTGGCTAGTGAGGTTGGGTGGATAGAATTCCTTGTTAGGTTTTGGTTTCTTCTATTATTCTCACGTGACATTTGGATGTCTCCCCGCTTGTATATGAGAGATTTAGGTTTCCCTACTGAGTATACTTGTATTCTCACCCGACATTTACATTCAGGTTTCCAGGAGGACTACTAGGGCTGTGCGGGACCCTACTAGTTGGGAAAGTTGGAGTTGTTGCAGTTTGATGTACTTGTTTCTTTTGGTATTGTACTTTTTGAGATTCCATGTACATGTACCTTGTTTCAAAACTATTTAAACATGCATGTGGGATAGGTTTGGGTTTATTTCTATACACTTGTTCTTTTCCTTTTTGGTGGTTGACTTGTCCTATCACCCGATCTGAAATAATAAAAAGGGTAATGCCTCCCATATTTGTGAAAACTCTTACCCTTGGTGCTACTCGCTACTCCAGGGCCTACTGGAGAAGGGACTCATGGGTCATTATCTTTATTTCACCATTGCCAGCTCAGTAGGGGCATCTTTGGTTGGAGGGGGCCGTGAAAATTTATCTTTATTTTACCTAACTATCTTCCATATTTTACCTCTAATTTTTTTAAAAGACTTCAGAATTAAATTTGTAGTGAATTAAATTGAAGTACAAGTTACTATCCTCAATCTTATAGACAACCAGAGATAAAAATAAATATTAATAATATATTATTTCATTGTGTTAAATGGGTAACAATGTAAGTTGGGATTGAAATTGTTCAATAGATTATTTTATTAATAATTATTGTTTTCATTCAATTGTACATAAGGAAACTTTTGAGGTTTCAAACTGAATGTGGTGTTGAGCTGATGGTTTTTGGTATATAGTAGTTGAAATAAATTAGTTGGTACTTGAATTGGAATTTTTGTTTGAAATTTAATATTATTATACAAAATATGAGTATGGGTCATAGAAGGTATAAAATAAATGTATATTACCATAAGAGAGATCTTTCTTTCATGGAAGATATAACTTTTTCCTTAATGTACCTCTTAGGGAATGTTTTATTTGTTGGTAAAAAGGGATAGTGAAATTTATGGTTCACTGGAATGTATGAAATATTTTATAATGTTGTATACTTTTCTTATTGAGTGAATTTTTCTCCATTTTTATCCCATATACATGATGCATTTCATGTTTCATTTTTAGGAAAATATGTTTTGGGAGAATCTCAAGTGTTTGAGCCCTGAAATTATTCTATTGGTATATAACCTTCTTTATGATTAATATCCTACATAGATTCTCAATGATAAATAGAAGATGTTATGGTATAAGGTGACTCACTAGCTATTGTTTTTGTTGAAATATTATATGATTGAATAAGCTACATGGGATTGAGAAAATGGTATGCCAAAAAAATATCCCCATTTGTTTAAGTAATGAATAAAATTTTGATGATGTTGTTCCAAAAAGGGGGTAAAAATGTAAAAACACATGTAACATTAATAATAAATTAATTTCTTACCTTATAAACACTCATTAATTATATTTTATACAATTGTATTCACAATGATAACATTTAGTAATTTTTTAATCAAAATGGAAATTTTTTAATTCTCAGAAATTTAATATATTATATAGTTCTATTTAAAAGTATTATTTAAAAATTTAGAAAATTTACTTTATAAAAATAAATACAATTTATATCCATCGTTTTAATATTAACAAAGGGTGTTCTTTAGAGGATTTTATGAGAAGATATATTTTTTGATAAATATTTTAAAAAATATTTATTTTTATTGAAATATTTTTTTTAAATAATTCAAAAATTTCCATAATATTTTAAAATGTTTAAATATACAACTATTTCTATTATATTACTATTAATATAATTGTATTATTTATAATAAATTTTATACTTCATTTTGGTATAAAATCATTTTATACTAATAAAAACATTTCTTCCTAGAAAAGTAATTTTCATCTCTTTTTTAGAATTAATTTTAAATTAAATTACACCACATCTAGGAATTGAATTTGCTAAAATATGTTTCATATTTTGAATCCAAATAATTAATATTAAATCATATATTCAACATAGTTTTTTGTCACAAGTATTAATAAAAAATATGTATCCCCATGCGAGGTTCAAACAGGTTTATAAGTGGTTAAATTAAAGAAAAATGGGTTAAAATGACCAAATTTTTTTAAATAATATTTTATGTCCATATTTATACCCTATATCATCTCATATTTGGAATTGGTCCATTTTGGATCCATTTTTATTGAGTAGTACATTAATATATTTTAATCCTTTAAAAAAATAATTATGTCATTTCCCCCACTTGTAAAACAGAACCTATATTATATTTTACACACACATAAACATATATTTCATTCCTTATAAGACTATCTAAATCTCATACTTACATTCATCCCAACATCCTATTGGCCTTCGTTTGATCATAAAATCAAACTATGAAGGATTAATGGATATACATAAAGATGTTGTTGGAAGAATAGGTAGAGTTCTTAGCTGTGGGTTTTCATTTATTTATTTATATAACACCTTCAAATATTCTCTAAATGGGATGTAAAATAACCACCAATATATTCCATGTACTGAGATATTTTTATTTTTGTGTAATAACATATATCTATCTATTTATTCTATCAAATGGGAGATGAAACCATTGTTCATGTATAACGTGTATTATCGCCTCACAAACTATTGTAATTCAGTTTCCATCACCACCTCTCCGAGTTTGTTAAAGTGATGTATTTAAAAAATAAATTTTTTATCAATTAAATATGTATCAATATATATATATAATCTCTAAGCTACTTTCTTACCTTTCAATCCAAGTAAAAATGATGATGTCGGTCGTGTGTACTTCTGAATTACCACCTCTAAAAAATGATGAAATTCATTTTTTATAACCACATCAGATGGATGGAATATATAAGTTAATTTATAGAAATAATTATATATATATATATATTCAATAATAATTATTCTTTATTTATAAAATAATACTTACATTTTTTATATTGATTTTAAAATGTAAAAGTTACACATGCATATATGTGACTTACTCTCTCCAAGATTGTAGTGCAGTTGATTTTTCATAACCATATTTAATATTTGAGTTTAAATTTTATTTTATGTATAACAATTATAATTATTACATTATTATTATTGTTATATATTATGGAATAATTAACTATTTGACCATATCCATCCAACTGAAGTCGTTTTGGACATATGAGTGGAATATTGTCAAAACATATGATGTAAACTTAATTGGTTGAGAAATTGTATATAACAAGGTTATAAGTAAAATAAAAGTAACCATAAACATGTAAATGTATATTAGGATACTAAATAATTGACATAAGTTTATTATTAATTAATATAAAAAATTTACGTGATGAGCTGGACTTCAGGTGAAGGTCATATTACAATAAAATCCTAATTTTAAATGTTTTAATTATTTCTTTTATAAATAGTTTACTTACATGTCCATATTGTAAAAAAAATTTAATAATATATTTTTATGTTTGTAAGCGAATTATAAAGTGAAATATATGTATCTTTTTAATGTGATTCTAAAAGGAATATTTTTATGTATTTTATATGGAACATGTTTACATTCCTTACATGAGGATAAATGAAATGTTCTATTTTAACATATAAGGAGTCAACGTTTTTTACCAAAAAAATACTATTATTTTATTTTTGGATATTTTTATAAGATTAAATGTTTTATTAAAATAAATTCACACCATCCCATTGTTCTGGTTAGTACTGTTCTGAAAATTGGGTTTCAAAGAAAAATTATTTATCAATATAAAAAATGTTTTACTAATAGTTTCAAAATGATATTTTTTTAATAATTTTGATTATGTAAATAAATTATTTTATGTGTTTCATACGTTTTGTGGTTTTTGGGAACTATTTATGTTCATGGGTGAGCCTAATATAGCTATAAATTGATTGTGTAATGATTATTTTCCCTGTAGAATTATAATAAAGTTCACCATGTCGGTTATTCCAATTGTAATTTTTATTATAAGTGTTATATAGAGATGATATATAATGAAACCAACATGTATTTTCAAAAAATATAAGTTATTTTTCATGGAAATTGTTTGATTTTAAAATGTGATCTAATGGTATTTGGTTTGAATGGATGGGTTATTCCCTTTCAGAGTAAAAGGGTTGTTTTAAAGGAATTTTTTTCATGGGTTTTCTTGATTTTCACGAAAACCCCATGATTATTACTTCTAATTTATGTCTTCTTGTAAAATGTTTTCAAAAAAAATTTGGTATTAAATATTAATTCTTGAGTAAGTAAATGATTTTTTATCTCATGGTTTATTTTGTAAAAGGAAAACTCTTTTTCTAAGATATCATTGTTTTTAATGGACTAATGGATTAATTACTTTTTTCATGACTCTTAGAGAGAGTTTTACTTTAATAATATGTTTTCAAATGTCTTTCACATGTTTCAAATATTATTACAAACAAATAAGTAGTTATGTTTAAAATAATAATAATTTTTCTTGAAAATAAAATGTGTTTCATTTTAAATGTCTTGTGTTATGGGAAAATGGGTATTAAGAGGATGTGTACAAATTATAATTTATGGGTTTATTATGTAATAGTTACAGAATATTTTTCCAAAATAATAAACCTAAAGAAAGATTTTGGGAATGAAATAAAATGAATTGTTTTTAAAAAAATGAAATTTTGGATTGAATAAGGATTGGGTCCTTATAGTCTCAACACCCTTCTAAATTCAAAAAGTCATCCTAAATAGGTATTATCATGAAACCCATGTTAATTATATATATTTCCTATCCACTGAGGATGAATCTATCATAAGGATCCTAACTTGGCCTTTTGGGGACACCTAAAATAAACCATCTTATTCCCACCCAGCCACCTCATTGACTTAACCATGTATTTCTAGGTAAGGATGCAAGGTTATAACCATTTAAATTTAACCTAGTATCATCCCTTAAGAGAGTTACATGGGTCACAGAAGACCATTTTCATTATGGGATCAGCCATCATTGGAAAAGTCCAATAAATCACTACAAAAGAACCGATATATCCTTGGAAAATGTTCATTTAATTTATGGAACAACATTTAAATTAAACATTCAGTATAAATTGAATAATTAAATTAATAAATTAATGTTGGAAAACACCTTTAGTGTTGTGACCACACATCACAAGAATCATAAATAATATCTAATAAGACAATGAGAAAACACCAAGACCACCTATTTGAAAAAGAAAACCTAATTATCCCTCAATGGACAACAAATATACCTTGGACCACCAAATATCATGCATGGTCCACCCTAAAATGGCACATCATGATATCTCTTACCTCTCAACAAAAAACCTAAGTTAATTGACAAGAAACAAAATCTTAATTAATTATACAATATATAATTTAATTCCAAATTTTTAGAATATTTTATAAATGATGAAACACTTATAGAGTGGCATAGTTACATTAAAATCACAAAACAATCACTCTAGAGGTATATGTAATTATTGTAAAACCATCTTCGGAAAATTACATATCAACTAGAATTATATATAATCAAATTATGAAAAATACAAGGAAACCCTTGGAAAAAAATCCATACATGATTTACCGCCCTCGAATCATCTGAAATATTATAAATATGGTATTCCTAGGATCCCATATCATAAGAAGAATGTAATATATTTTATGATCAATATATTTTAGAAAACTATGGGGTAATTGACATCAAATACCATGTCCTATATAAAAAATCAAATAATAATGAATGTAAGGGTTGAGAGAGGCTTATAGAGGAGTATTTTACTTTAAATTTCATTAAATATTCACCATGGAAACCATTTAGTCAATGAGAAATGGGAAGGTGGGGGGGTTCGATCCCCATTCCGTGTGAGAAAATGTGGGGAATATGAGGGGTGACCACCTATTTATGATTTATGGGGTGAAATAGTTATTTTTCACCATTTAATCCCACTAGCTAGATGGTACTAGGCTATTGGATAGTAGATAACCAATTAAATCAAGCCAATATTCTAGTTGGGACATAGGCATTCTAGAAACTATAGTTGTACCTTGTTCATCCCTCTAGTTATCTATTTAACCTCTATTGCCCCATACAATCTTTTTCCAATTTCCAAAAACAAATGTTTTTGTTGTCCAAACTCTATGAGATATTTTCTGATCCCCGGTTCAACATCCATCCCTCAAATAACTAAAAACACAAATTCCTTATAGAATTTTTTAAAACCACAATCATGGGCTATTATAGTTATCATCTAGAAACACCTTCATTATTGAAAACTTTTCCACATAAAACTTCTTCGAAAGATAAAACAACACCTTGTAAGAATGTTTTAAAATATTTATTAGATCCCTTTTATAAGAACCAAGTAAACTTTAAAATCCATGAGAACCTTTAAAGAACACATTTTAGGAAGAATCCCACTTAATATACATAAAAAATTAATAAAATCCATTAAAATATTTCATCAAACATTCATTATGCATGGTATGAAAAAGATTTAAATCTATTATTAAAAAACAGATCACCTTTACATTCAATAAAAACTAAACTAAAAACAAAGTTTTAATTCCAAATAATCCCAAACATACATAACACTATCATTTAATATAAATAAAATAATTTTTTGTACTAAATTATTTATGGATATAATATTTAAATAATAATTGATAGGGATACATAACATAATATTGTATCTTTCACATGCCACAATATGTATCAAATACAATATATCATAAAGAAACATTCAAATCCGAGCAAAAAAATTGAATTATAAAACCCCCAATTAAAATGTATTGGCTCCAAAATCAAGGTCATTGAGAACCTCATTGAAATGGTAAATAATTAGAAAATGGAAAAGTTGAGAGGTGATTATTTAGAGGTAAATATGTTGATAAAACACTAATAATAAGATGGAATAATTTATAATATAAAGTAGAATGAGAGGATAATTTCCTATGGCTCTCTTATGGTCAATATGCGTGAAACAAAATGATGATAATTCCTAAAATATGTTTCAAGTAAACAAGGAAAAAGATGATATTTCACCATATAAAAATGACATGAATAATACACATTTTGATATCATGTACATTAGTATAGTTCCCTAACCCAAGAACCCGGGTGAAGTAGCCCTATGGATATGGAATGGAGGCTTCCTAAGAGGTACGACCACTACAACACAACCCTTCACATGGATAGGAAAATTTACCTCTTATAAAACCCAATAGGGTGAAAACTAATACATAGCACATTTCCCAACTATGTTTTTATTAGGAGCAACACTTAAATCCCCCAAGTCCTCACAACACATCCTTATCTACTAAAACTTCTAGTCCCATCTCAAACACCCTCCAAAATATACCTAACTCCTCATTGTCACAGACCACCCACCATACCCTTTTACGAATCTCAAATTACCCATATGATACTCCCTTACACGACACCCTTACTACCCTTATGTAACTCACTCCATATAATATACCAATAATTATGATATGGAATAACCTATCCCTATACCAAAAAAATGGAATCCCCGATAGAGGTGAGGCCTATGGGGTCACCCCATCAATGCTATCACCCATATAACAGCATAATCAAAAACCTGTATTCATTGAAAACACATAACCCTTACGTAACACCCATCTTCAGATTATAACCTCCTATATGGCGTGACCACACTTCACCCATGAAATCAAAAAATGAATAGAAATTGGGATATTTTGTGGTCTCCTAAAGATATTGATTGTCCCTCTATAGTAGTATGAAATTATAGCATAAAACTACATTTAATCTCCCAAAACTCCAAAAAACACAGAGAATACAATGAAATGAGAGAAACTAAATTATAAATTAATAATTAAATAAAATAAAAAATTAATTAAGATTAAGTTGTGATAATTATCTAAAACATTACACTTTATAATTCTATAAAGATTTGGTTTACTTAGTTAATCACTAGCAAGGATGTGACTCAACTTCATAGCATGAATATAATCTTAAATCTAATGAACCCCTTGACTGCCACTAAAACAAATCCCAAACATCCATCAAGAACATTCTAAGAACATTTCACCAAAAAACCATAGAGACACAATATAACATATAAATATTCATCTATCAATTGATACATCTATATATTCTACTTTAAAATATCCCCAATAGTATTAGGTTCGTACTGACTATGAATGTTACCACACCCAATCATAATTCCCCTAAAACACCTTACCTCTATAGACAGTCAACCACACCCAAAAGATGACACACAATGAGAAGAAACGTCAACAATAAGGAAATATCCAAACAAATATTCAATGACTTATATTTTATATAATATACACATTCCATAACGATGTATATGTATTAATATACCAATATTCCATCACATAACACATTGATGGTGAAGAGATAGAGAGAGAGAGAGACAAATACTTGGAACAACCACCTAATCAAAATTAGGATCTATTGGTTGATCTGATGAATATTTTAAATGGGTAGATCTAGATCCATGAAATTTACATGTATCTCCTTTACAAAAACATTGTAGATGACCCAAATATCCCAAACCATGATTGGACTTTATACCTTTCTGACAATGAGGATTTTTATGACATGTATTTTTTGCACTGATGGTACACTGGTGTCCAAGCCCTAGAAGAAGATTTTAAATACATACCAATTGGGTATATTAATACAAAAAACTACTTACTCATCCTCATACTAATTCCCTTTTCTCAAACTCTAGTTCCCATAATATCTCTTAAAAATAGTGAATGTGTCATTACTATTAATCAATCTTGTTAAAAGTACCTCATCCCAGAATGTCATCCATTAAAATTCCATTAAATTGGTTAAAATAAACTCTAATAAATTATACTAATGATTTGGTAGAATGCCTATTTCAAATTCCTGGCCATCATGGAATCACCCATGACCAAATTGAAATATCGGAGACTATATATATGAACATGCTCCAGCACCAATTGATTTTCCTATTAATGGTTGTACAACTCCATCTCCTTAGTCACCTTCAAAGTTCCATAGAAAAACTATTGGATGATAAAGTCCTTTAATCTCTCCAATTAATATCCTTATAGTTTCTTAGTTTTAATAATACACTTACACAACATTCAACTCATCCTTTTGATCACAAAGGTATGAAACATGAGCATTAAAGACTCTTGAAACTCAATAAGTTTAATGATCTTCCTAATGTTCTGCAACCATCCTTTCACTTCATAGGGATATGACTTAATATATAAGTGACAATGATTTTAGATCTAATACTCTAGAAAAAATCGCTTTGTAGATCAAATGAAGGGTTCACTTGTATGAAAAAATCCATTGCATCCCCATGAAAATACAATGAGACTCAGTGGGGAGTTCTTTGAATAACTAAAAAGGAAAATACTCGACAAGAAATTTGTTGATCCCAAACCATACCTATCCATAATTAAATCTCAAAAATAAATATATCAATTAAAAATACATAAATAACCATCACTAAAAAAATAAAAATGTTTCATTTCAATAATTTTTCAATATAAAACATCCCATAATTTGAAATCGTAAAAAATCTATGGAATATTTAATTATATTTTTTTAAAAATAATCATTAATAATATTTATTCATTTTCATGAATATAATTTATTTTAATACACCTTAGAAAATCTATTTTAAAATAATAAAAACATTTCATTTTACATATAAAACATGATTTTTATCATGAAGACCCATCATGATTTTCAAATTCTAAATCCACCTCAACTCATTTTGAAAATCTAATTTTTTAAACACAAAATAAACCATAAAAATTACAATCTAAAATCCCCTTCAAGATCTCATAAAAATAAATAAAACCATTGCAGATCACTGTAGTATGTTTAAATTAGAGAGACTAGTTTCTATGCATTACCCGACAACATGGCTTGGAGTACCATGATTTATTCATACATCTTCCATTGAGAGTTATAACAAACATTAAATTCATGTTCAATATAGCTTTCCAAACCCCAATAGATCACTATGAACCACAACTTCAATTGCCATCTTCATCCATTAAAATATTAAAAAACAATTAAATAGTTTATATATAATCAAAAAAATGTATACCATCAATATGAAGAAAACATAATAATAAAAAATAAAAATTAATAACCCAAACTCACAACCAAACAACCCATTATTACTCAAGGATTCAGATGAGAAAATTTTAATAAGGCTTTACCAACCCCAAAATCTCATGTAATGAAATTGCAATCTCTAAACCTCCATTACTTCACAAATAAAAATGGGCGTTTAGAATCATGGGACCTCTTAAGGACTATGCTTCAGATTCTAATTTTTCCTGAACCAAACAAGGCCTCCCTTGAACCAAGAATATAATACAACCTGTGACATATGTGTTGGTAGTTCCCAATCCCCAAGGTATAGCTAAAATCACTAGGGCATCAAATATAAAACTCCTATTAATTATATTCTTCCTTTTAATTACAATATAACACTAGAATTACAATAACAAATTTGATATCAATAATATAAACATCATAGATTAATGCAATTGAAAAAAAAGATTTTTATTAAAAAAATTAAAAAAATAAGGAATAATGAATCAATAAGGCAACCAAATAAAAAAATGTAATACTTAAAAAATATTGAAGTATTTATCTTTTCTAATAAAATAATAAAGTATTTGAGAAACATAAATCAAACCTGATATCCACATGACTCTATAAGTCACTATCTAACCTCAATACCATAAAACCTCTACAAGAGAGCATAATTATAACATAAAACCAAAAACACAAATTTATATAATGGAATGAGTAGAAATCTTAGTAGTCATACTAATGAAATCTCACCCCATGTATTACCCTTAAAAGTTATTAGTTTACTTTTAGTTTTAAATATAATTTTTAAACACATTTTTTCGCTTTTATTTTGAAAAACTTCCAAAAACCTTGTCATTATTCCTTTTAAATATGAACTTTTTAATTATGATGAATAAAATATTTCAAAAATAAATATCCATATAATTACCCATGTGCATGAGATAGTGAAGAGGATTCTAAAAGGTTCCAAAACATTTATCCAATAGATTGAAAAGGAAAAAAATAATTCTTTATAAACTTACATAAGAGGTTGAAATAATAACGACCTCAAGAATAATATTAATAATATTATTAAATGGAATAGTAAATCCAAAACATTATCCAGATAAAAAAACCAAACAACAGTGATCATAAGAATAAAATACATCCAATGGGAAGGACTAAAACATACTAAAAATGATTAATTATATTTAAACACATGAACCAATCCAATCTACCTAACACTTGGTCACAACCAACCAAGACTAACATAGGGGAAAACTCCCAAAGTAGAGTATTTTGAAAACTAAGGGAAATTTTATTGAATATTATCATAAGATAAGGTAAAAAGTTTTCATAGGAATTTTTCTAGCAAACATTGGTTCCCATGATTTTTAAAATATATCTGAGGAATTTAAAATAAACACACAAAAATAAAAATATAGATATGTTCCCAAATTTCAAAACCTGAATCATAAGAAATCCTCACCCACGAGCACCCCTATTAGGGATTATCCCTCACTTGTAATGTCATTAATATAATAAATGTTTCATATATGAATATTTTGACAAATTATAAATATATACAATAATACTTTTATTTCCTGGTTTAATTAATACATCTCATAAAATATCACACAACCCAATGATCTAACAATTTAGTTTCTCAGAGACTATCAATATAATCATCTTATTTTGCAATACTTTTGAAATTTCTCCATAATAATTATTATATAACACCACTTCTAGAAATATCAGATGATATAATCATTGTCATAACCTATTCAATGGAAATTTAATAAATTTAAGAGTTTCAATGCTCAATAAAGAAAACATATAAACTAGTAAAAACTTTTAGATCATAACTATGAATGAAAACAAGAGTAATGGAGTAATGAAATATTAAAAAAACATGGGATCATATGTGAAAATAATAAAACATGATTGAGAATTGATGATCATGGAATAGAAACATAACATGGAAGAATTTTCAAGTTACTTTGTAAAAAATAAGATGAATTGAAATATTCCTAAATCATTTTATCAAAATAAATTACAATAAGGACACCATGATAATATATGAAATTTATGTCAAAATGTTATGTATAATAGAATAATATAAGGTCATGGTAGGGAAAACCCGTTTAAATATTTCTTAGTTCCATTATTGAAAATCCACATCATTAAATTGATTATGAAACATTTATTTTAAAATAAATAAAAGGGGTAAATAGATCATTGGAGAGAGAAACAATTTGAGTTTCTACGTGGAAGAGGATAAAATTTGAAGTAATTAGAAAACCAGGTATTGAGAAAAAAACCCATTAAATTAAATTTGGGTTATTATTTATCAAAAAAAAATTCTTAGAAAATAATAGATTCATCAAAGACTAATAAATTTATATAAAACAATATTTCCCTTAAAAATGGTGGAAATATATCATGATATCATCATAAGTAATAATATATCATTCTTGAAGGATAATAGTCAATGAGTAGAGATTATGACCCAAATTAAATATTTGATTCACAAAAACCCCTTACATTTATTCATGTTTATTCAAATTCCTCCAAACCTCTTATAAAACAAAAATAATTATCATAATATAATATTTCAGAACCATATTCATGCCTTTAAATATTTATAATTTTAATTTATAATCATTATTTAAATTAATATTGTTTAGTTTTTAACTATTTTTATATTATTTGTTTATAGTTTTGACTGCCAATACTAGTTCCATAATAGAGGTGTTAGACTTTGTTCTTTATCCAATGTTCATAATTCCAAGTTAATTAATGTTACTATACTAGATGACTTATAATTTTTTTTGAATTTTTAACTAGGATTCAGACCTTTAGTGATAGTCATTGGAGAAGAACATAACATCTTTAAGATAACTAAGAGTGTTTTCGAAAGGGTTTGATTGAGTTTGGACCAAAATTAGGTGGTTTTGGTGTGAGGATAAGTGAGGTTCGAAGAGCCCCTTTTAAAAGAAAAAATCAATGAAATTTTTGTAAAGACCCATAACATTCTAATAATGGGAATCCAATCTCTGAGAAAGTCAACCTAAATTTTGAGAAATAATGGGTTACATAAGAGATTTGTTCGATCAATCATTAACTATGTTTTTTTCAGGATTGTTAAACATGTATCCTTCCCATTATACCTTTAATTATTACATTTATGATTTTATCATTTACTATGATGGCTAGTCATTAATAAAGGAATGGTAATATATATTAAAAAAATAAATTAAAAAACATTATATAATTTCGACCTAATAATTCTATATTTAAAAAATATTTTCTTTAGTAAAATTCTTAAGTCTTTAAAAATTAATTTTATTAAAATAAATTTATAATTTATTAAAACAACTATTTAGAAAACTATTATTTGAATTATAAAATATTAAACATAGTTTTATAAATTACAATCAATATTTTAAAGTGTATAATTTAAATTGTGATATATATTTTTCTAATAAAAAGGTTTCATAATTTTCTAATTCTTTCTTATATTATAATAATGGCAGAAAAATTTATGATATTAGTAAAGACAATATATTTAAATATTAACCTAATATTCAATTTTTTTATAAAAATATCAAAATTTTATATTAAGTTAATATTCAATGAAAAATAAAAAATGAATTCAATTTTTTCAAATTCACATCATAAAATAAATAAATTATTATTATTTATTTATTTACAGAAAATATAGTAAAAATTTATTTACATAGAAAAACCTATTTTGGTATATTAAAAATTATTTTCCAAAAAATATAAAATTAATATAGTGGTAAAAAATTCTACATGAAATAGATACATCTTCTTATTATTCATTCATAATAAACAATGATTCTTGAAATAAAGTTTGAATTCCAAGAAAATACATTTTTTATGCATTATGAGGCTTTAGAAAAAATGACATTTTGAAAAGTATAAAAATTCATGATATATCTATACATAAAAATATTTTCATAAAATTTTATATAATACTTATTTATACTTACATTACCTTATATTTTATTTGATTTTTTCCTAAAGATTGGATATCATCTGGTTGTATTCAAGGCTAGTGATTTTGCTAGCATTGATCTCATGAATATATCTACAGGATTGAATTTTTATCACTTACAATTTTTCCCACACTATATTTGTTTTAGTTTGGCTTCGTATTTCTCTATGGAAAATCCAATAAAATGTACCATGATTTCAAGCATATAAAAATTTTCTTTTTAAGTGAGATTTCAGCTTTAGGATTTCATTTTCCCCTACATTCCTTATTAATTTCACAATATGGTTACATAAATTTATACCATCTAATTTCGAAAAAATGTTTTAAAGTTAGGGTTTAATATATAAAATATATAATGTTTTTTCCTTTTACAATGGTATATGGTAAAACACAATATTTAATATATCTATTTGAGGAGAATGTGTCGCGAAATATTATGTCATTACTTTCTCCCTATTTAAATAAAAAATTTCATCGTATTTTCAATTATTATTAATTATGTTAGACACCGATATCAATAATATGAATCATGATTTAATTATTCAAAAGAATTATTAATTGTATTCATGCACTATTATTAATATTAATCACAATATTGTGTTTTTCCTAACCATTTTATTTAAATACCTCTCATGACTTGGTTTCATTACCCTTATAGTAGAATTAGTTATCTAATATAGATTATAGTTATATTTACATCACTTGAATATCATAGGTTTATATAAAATGTTATTTCATTATTTTAATGAATAATTATATTTACTCTATGTAAATAGAAGAAATTAATTTATAAAATAACATTATGTTTTTCGAAATTAATTATAATAAGGACTACATGAAGAAGAATCACAAAAACCATAAGGAATATTAATATTAATTGGATATAATAATCATAATACCTGGGTTTTTTATTTAAATAGTTAATATTTAGTAAAAACATAAATGACATAAGACATCTAAAAAAATTGAGTGATGAATAAGAGTACCTATCACCACATAATTATCATTATCCTATTAAATATTAGTTATCACATAGGAATTTCCTATATCCCATGGCCTAGGAGTTTGTTGGTGTATATTTTCTAATTAACATATTAAATTAATGGACTAATATTCATCAAACAAAAATTCCCCATGCCAAAAACAACAATCATCTAGTGGATACATAGGAGGAACATTTCTTTCTCTATTATTTAACAGATATATTCCTTTATCCTTGTAATACTGTAGCATGATATCCCCAATTACACTTTATGAAACATCTTCCATTACATTTGAGGAAATATCATGGGTTTCTCATTCCCCTTTTGACTCAAATTAACTTATTCTTCTCACCTTTATATGTTTTTCACCAAAACATCCACAAGACTCAATCCTTATCTTCTTTGGTGTGTTTAGAACATTTGGTTATGTTCACATAATTAATAATATTTTGTGATAGAATATTGGGAATAATCCTAATTCTATCACTCCAAGACCCATTCTGATGGGTTGTTCAATGGGGTACTCTGTGTATTATCCCTCATTCCCATAGTTATTTTTCTTCTATCACATAGAAAAACTAAAATGGTTGAAATGAATATGGGGAATCATTCTAATCCTAAAGGGAATTCATCTGTAAAACTCCTTATTATTTTACATTATGACATTGTTCTGTAGTTCCTTTACATTGACCAATATCGATCTTAGTTTATCCTAGGTTACTTTAATATGGGTTATCATATACTTATCAACATAATACCTTAATGAAACAGGGAAATTTATCCTTGATGGGGGTTTCTTAAGAGTATATGATCACCCAAATCATATCCCCAATAAGTTTCTATTTAGGTGTATATTCATAGGCCCTCTCATCATGCATCATATTTATGATCATGTTAATGCCAAACCAACCCTTTTAGGGACGATTACCCTAGGTAAATTTTTGATATTGTCGCATCGATTTTCTAGTATCTAGACATGGATGTATTTCAATGAAAACCAAAAATTCAAGTCTTTACCCATATTTTAGGATATCATCCTATACTTAGACTCATGTATAAGGATTTCATTATTATCATCTAACCTTAATCCCAAATGTGATTAAAATAATCTCCAATAATATCTAAAATTATCTATGATACCAACTATGGTGACCCAAGAAAATAATACATAATTAAGAAATTGATTCCATGGTTTAATTAATACATATCAGAAATAGTCACATAATAAAAGGACTTAATGGTTTAGTTTCTTAGAAACTATAAAGATCAACATACTATTTTACAACTGTATAGATAATTTATCTATAATTCTAATCCTATAGACCCACATCTAGAAATTTAAAGTGATATAATCATATTAATAAACATGGTAATTGAAACATAATAATCAGATGAGCTTGAATGCTTTGCATAAGAAACATTTCAACAAGTCAAAACCATTATATCATAAACATAATAAAAAACATGAGATATGGATTAATATAATATAAAAACATAATGGGATATTATGTGAAAATAATAAAACATTTCTTGTCATTAAGGATCATGGAAGAGAAATATAATAATAAATAAATTACATCAGAATATGGATTACAAACACATTATCGAAATTAAAAAAACATCAAATAATAACACAAGAAGTAGAATTGTCTTAAAAACATGTATTATCATAAACAATTTCTATACCTTATAAATTAATCACATTTTAGTGAATTTTCATAAAAAAAGAAGAAATTAAGAACAAATTGAATTATTTCTTCCATTTAATTTTTTGAAAAAAAAAATCTCTATCTTTATACCATTTAGTTTGGGAACAAATCCAAGAATCTGCATACATTAGTTTGTCAAAAAAATAAAATTATTTCCACTCTCAATTATCACAAGAGATATAAAACCATAACCAATTAATTTTAGGGAAATACATGACTAAGCCCATTTTCATTAATAAAAAACTATGCCACCTAAAATCAAACAATTCATCATAACATAAGTAACCTATGAAAATAAACTGGGTTTCTAACTCTTCGAAATGTTATCACATAAAATTTTTGATTATTTGATAATGAATAATATTATCCAAAAATGATCACTTAAGAAGAACATATAAAGGGTGATTTTTGAACCATTGATCCATTGGATAAGAATCCACTCAACAATAAAGGTAAATTTTAAATAGTATTTTTCTTAAAAATGGTTCCTAATATCATCTTAAAAAGTCATAATTTTGAATTCGTAATAGAAAAACTATTTTTTTGAGATGAATAAAAAAATTATAAAACAACTAATCCAAAAAATCCAATAAATATACCTTGATAATAAAAAAACATAAGGTAAAATGTGTCTTATAAGGGAATAATATAATTTCAATGTAAGGAAAAAATATTAAAAATTTCAAAAAACTTTTATCAAAAACCCAAGTCCTGGAAAGGATAAAAAACCATTGTTTTAAAATAAATAAAGTGTAGTAAAACAATAATTGGAGGGAAAATAAATTTTATCATACAATAGGTAAATGATAAAATTTTCTTTATGTAAAATCATGTATATAGCGGGAAAATACATTTAAAATTGGATTTATTCTTGAAAAAAATTCATTTTCACAAAAAAAATAGATTTATCATGGAATAAGACTACTGTGGAACAAAATTTACCAAAAAACATGGTGAAAAAAAAATATAACATCATACTGTTTTATAATATATTCATCATGATATACAATAGTCAAAGAGGACTGATTATGAATTAAAGGAATGGTTTGAGTCATTAAAACCCCTTACATTTATTCACTCTTAGTAGAATCTGATACAACCTCTAATAAAACAAAAATAATTATATTAATATGATATTCAATAACCATATTCAAAACTAAATTTTTTTATAATTTTATTTTATATTCATTATCTACAATTATATTACTTATTTTTTACCTATTTTCCCATAATAGGTGTTTATAGTTTTCAACGTTTATACTGGTTTCATAGTATCAATGTCAAAATTCATTCTTATTCAAAATTTCATAATTAAAAGTTATTTAAGGATACTACATTTAATAACATATATTTAATAATAAGTATTCTATTTACCTTTATTACTATTTTACTCATTATCATTGAATATGAAACTGAAAAAACATAACTTTCTAATTTTCTTAATAAATGATAGATGTTTTCCTAATTATTGAGAAATAAATGATATAGTTTTTCCCAAAACAAAAAAATATATATATTTAATTATTTATATCTTTGTAAATCATTAATTATTTTTTCATATACATTCATGATATAATTTCATAAAATATTTCATGTAGGTGGTCAAACTAGATAAAACATGAACATACCATGATTATTGATGATTATGAGGTTTTTTAGTTGAAATATAACTAAAAATTTAGTATAACCATATAATTTAGTTTCTATTAGTTTCATATATCAAAATTATAAAAGAAAATTATAAGAATAATTAATAGATATTAAATTATTACATAAATTAAATAGGATATTTTCTTTTTGGTACACTTGTTTTAAATGAATGGACTAACGATGAATGTACTTTGACCATATCATTAATATTTTTTAAAATTTTCATAAAAATATTGATATCATAAAAATAATATTTTTCAATTAAACCTATTCTATTAACTATGTTTTCAAGGGGTTAATAAAATTATACATTAATAAATAGTTCCATGTACATGGTAGTCCACACGTACGTATGAATGATTATTTTGTTATCCATAAAGAGAGGGAAATCTAAAATGATTGTTTTCTTTTGAAAATATAATTTTTTTATAAATATAATAATAATTTTAAAATTCAAAAATTATTACCATCAGTGAATGTTGGTTAAGGAATAGGAAATATGACGTTATGTGGAGGCAGTTTTCTATACACACACACACATGAATATCATTTTCTCTTTCATTATGTGAAAATGGAAGGTTGGTTAATATGCGTGCCATAGTTATTAATAAATATAATTATAAAAGTGATATATATGTTATAATTTTTAGATATTTTAATGTAATTTGAGAATGAATAACTACATAAAATGAAATATAAAAGGCAAAGATACGTTATGAAGTAATACATCACTTCATGGATTATCTACATTGAAAAGGTGGGTTATCCCTTGAGAGATGCACTTTTGACAAGACCATAATTCATTAATTTTTTTATTAGTATTTAGGATAGGTATTAGTAGTCTATTTTCTTAAATTATGGGGATTCTGTGCGAGGGTAAGTGAGGATAATAGATCCCCTTTTATAAGAAAAAATGGATGGAATTTTTGTAAATACCCAAAACAAGTCAATAATGTGAAGTCACAATCTCTGAATGGGGCTCCAAAATATGAGAAATATTTTTTGGGGTAATATATAAGGTGGATAAATCTAGAACCAATTTTTTACCCTCATTTTAAACATGTTTCAATCTCTTTACCCATTCAATTATTACTTTTGCCATTTTTTCTTTTACTTGGGTAACACTTTTTCACCTAAGATAACAAAAAATTAATTCCTAAAAATATAATACAAATTAAAAGATAATTTATACCTACTGATTTTAATTGTTAACTCTTTTTTTCCATTAATTTATAGACATGTTAAAATTAACTTTTTATAACAAATTAATAATGTATTAAAGTAATTTTTGAGTAATATATTACTTTAGTTCAAAAATATCTATCATCAATTTTCAAATAATAATCATTATTTAAAAATTTAAAATGTAAAATATAAAATATGTTCTATCAAGAATTTTTTTTATAATTTTTTATCTCTTAATTATATATTAATAATGGCATAAAAATTCACAGCACTAGTAAAAATAGTATATAGCACTATTCAAATAAGAAAATAGAAAAATACCAAATAAATTAATATGTTTATAATTCAATGATAAATACCAAAATTAATTAAATATTTTAAATTAATATCCTAAAATTTCTAAATTATATTTTTAATTAAAAATATAAAATATAGAAAAAATCCTTTTAAAGGATTATAATATTAATTATAATAAATATCTTTTTCTTAAGAATTACTAATTAATCTAGTTTAAAATTATTATTCAAATAATTAATATATCTTGTAATTATTTAATCATAATAAACATTTTTCCTTGAAATTAAATTCTAATTTCTTGAGAATTATATTTTTTAAGACTAAAAGGAATTGAGAAAAAACAAACCTTTCTAAAGGTACAAAAATTAATCATATATCTATGAATATAAATTTTTTATTACTTTTTGATATCATCATATCTTAGGATTACATAAACACTTATAATCTCTACATAAGATATAATAATCGAATGATCTCTGGTTGTAGTCAGGGGTGGCGATTCTACATGCATATATCTCATGAAAATTTCTAGAGGATTTAATTCCTCTCACATATGATTTTGATCAAACAATAATTGTTCATGTTTAGATTTTGTATTGTATATAACAAATCCTAGTGAATGTTAATATTTTACACACTTAGAAAAATGGGAAAAATATGGAATAATTCCACTTCTTGATTTTATTTCATCCTCATTTTATTAGTGATTTTTCAATAAGGTCACATAATTTATAAAAGCTAATTTAATGGAAATTATATTATGGTCATATATAATATTACAAATAAATCGGGTTTTTTCATTTTACCATTGTATATTATGTGAAACACAGAATTTAATATATTATTTATTTATAGAAAATAATACAATGAAATATTTGGTCATTACATTGAGGGAAAATCTAATCTTTTTAAAAGATAAGCAAGGTTCATATTCATAGTTAGTTTTTATTTAGAAAACACTTCTATAAAATTTCCAACAAGACCTCATATCTCTTATTGAAAAGTTCCTACTGGGCCTCATAACATTAATTTAAAATTAATTTATAGGATCCATTTTTAAAACATCAATAACAACACCAAAATATATGAAAACTATTAAAAATACATTTTACACCTGAACAAAACATTTCATACCAAAACTCATCATTAGCATTTATTCAGTTATTTAGATAAACATTTATTGTGAATATTTATATAAAAAATATGTTAACATAGCATTTAAAAAGTGAAACACCTTCCTGCTCAATAAAAATAAAGTGAAAACCCAGTTTACATTTTAAATAATCCAAACATATTTAAAACAATAATTTAATATCCAAAACATTAATTTAAAAAGGAAATAAATAATGGTTATCATATTTAAAGGATAATTCTTTGGGGAACCAATCATAATCTTGTCGCATAAAAAAACATTGAATTTCCCCTCATAAATATAGAATTAAGAACCATTAAAATCCAACTGAGAACCTTGAATAGTAAATCCCCTAATTAAAATATGGGTGGAACCAAGCCTTAGGTTGCCAAGACCCTCATAGAAAAATTAGAAGATGTACAAAGATAAAAAGGTGGAGAGTAGAATATTAAAATTAACAAACCATTAAGGATAACAATGAACCAAAGGAGTAATCCACAAATCAAAGTATAAAAAGAGGGGATTTTCCTAGGGATCCCCTCTAATAGAAACAAATGAGGGAGCTATAAGAATGGTCCAAATGGAGTTTTAAATAAAAATAAAAAAAGGTGAATTTCTCCTTTTAAAAAAACATTGGCTAATCACAAACCATAGTGTGGTATTATACTCTACTGTGTAGTTCATCATTCTAGGAACTCTTATGCCACAACCCTATAGCAGTGGCATAGTGGTTCCCTAAGTAGAAGGACCACTATGTCACATCCATTCCCACTAAAAGTGCAAGGAAACTCTTGGGGACCCAAACACTCAAAGGATAATCGTGTATCTCCTTTCCTCTCTCTATTATGGTCATTATCACCCCAGAATACCCCTAAGACCCCACAGTGAAGCCCTCCCTCATACGGTGTAGTGTCCCATATCAAATACTATACATTTCATAGATATCCCATATACAAAATTCCCTAACCAAATAACCCTTATATTGCTCCTAACTTATACTTACACAACACCCTTTTATAGCACACATACTACCCTTAAACAACTCCCACCATGGTGTAGCCTAAGCTATTGGTTGTTAAGTACCCATGTAAATAAGCCCCAAGACATGGCCTCTCAAACATTGGTATGGTCTAGAGGTAACACCTATGAGGAAATCACATTTAATATTAATGATATATAATTTTCATTGATTATATATTTTTATTAATTTTATTTAATTGATCCATATTTATTATAAGAATCATAGGTAATTTCACTGTCAAAATGAAAATAGATTTATTCTAACTAAATTGAGTTTAATATATTATAAATTGTTCTTCAAAACATTTATTTCTAAATTATATAATTTAAATCTGAAAAAAGGATATAATTTTTTATTTTTTTAATTCAAAATTATTTTATAGTAAATTTTTTAAATTTTATAATAACGTTTCTTTTTTGGGTGAATTGAATAAAATCCCAAATTTTAAGAAAACTATATATTCTTTTCAAGAATTTATAGAGTTTTATTTTATTTGTGATTTTTTTTAAAATTACATTAGTTTATTTTAATTATACATAGTTTAATAAATTTCTCTAAGATCAAAATTACACATTATTTTAGTAAAATATTTATCTTAAAAAACATTATTCAAAACATAATTTTTCCTCGTGTCATGTTCTAAAATAATAAAAATTATACTTAATAATTTTAATGATATAATACTAAAAAATAGATTTCATATTTAGAAATAAGATATTTTATTTTTTTAAATATATCAACCACACATTTATTCATTATAAGTAGAAACATTATTAAAAAATACTAGTTACTAATGTTAGATGTAAAACGAGTTAAAAGGGTTAAAACTAAAATAGAAAATGTTAAAATGACAAAAATACTTGTATAAAACCACGTAATTGGTAATAATTCTACGATTTATAATCTATAATCTATGAATGTTAGTTGTTTCAGAGCCACTTGTCTGGACTAAAATATTATTATATTTTAATATTTTTAAAAGTTCAAAGTGTGCCCTCTCCCTCACTTATTAGAGGACAACAAATATCCTCTCTTATACACACAATAATATCTCATTACCTAAGTCAATACCAACACAAATAATTTATTAACATCACTCACCATGTTTTAAAGGTCATGGTTTTATTGGAATACCATCCTACAAAATAATTATGTATAAACCTAAGTAGGTTTTTTGAAGAAGAGGTTTAGTTCTTAATCGATTGTTTTCTTTTTTACTTATAATTTTACCTCCTACAAACCTAAAAAAATCATGTTGGTATAATAATACTTATATTAATTATACAAATAAATTTTATTATATTAATTTTATAATTGTTTTAATTTACATATCCATTTAGTTAAAAATGAGAACATCTTTCTTGTGTGTGTGTGCATTACAGCCCAATGTGATAATGTATTTCAATTTTCATCATGATATCATATGGATGATCATGATAATGTTTCTAAAAGAAATAATATGATATATAAGTATAAAATTTCAATATTGTTTGGTTAATAAATATTGTAATTATTTTATACCATCCAATGTAAGAATAAAATTCACATTTGTGCATACGTGTGAACAACTGCATCACGAACTAATGTATTTATTTTTTCATCACCACCTCATATGAATGGTATATTTGTGTTAAGTAAAAGAAATAAAATGAAATATTTGATATAATTATAATTATTAAAATTTAACATTATATTTACCTTCTTTCCCAAATGTTCTTTGAAGAATTCAGATATTACTCATGTGTATGCATGGACTACCATCTACATTTTTTAATGTAACCCATTTTTCATAACCATATTACACAGTTATAAAAATATAATTAATTTAAAAAAATGATTATTATAACATTATTAATATTCTATGAAGGATATAATACAAGGACCTAATATTAATAATTACATATTCTAGTATCTTCGAACTAGATTTCACTTTCCTACATTCCCAATGATCTTTTAGGTTTAGATTTTTAGAGACTTAGTTCAAAACAATAACATTAAATATATATATATATATATAAATCTTAAATATCTAATTTGTATCCATTTTCCCATAATATAAAACTTTTAAAATAAAAACAAGATTTCTCCTCACGTAAAATAATCACATTTTTCAACATGACTTTTTCATTTCCCTTTCCCATCCTTAAAAACTATAAAAAACATTTTAAAATGTGGGATGAACTCAAAAACACAATAATGAAAATAAAAACAATGTAAACCATTAGTTCAATGAGAAAAATAAAAACCCATGTAATGTTTAAATTGATCATCAAAATTATTAAATCTTGTGAAGTAAAACATTTTCACCTAAAAAGGGACACACATTTTCATCCGAGAAAAAATTTAAAACCCACAGTAAGAAAATAAAAACCCTTTTAGTAATATTATATAATCATATTAATAAACACCTTTAAAACCCATTTAAATTTGAATAACCTTATGTAAGACTTCCAATATAATTCTCCATATAAAATAATAATTACCTAATTCATTAGAGAGCCATAATGTAACTCAACTATTATATAATCTCGATGAGGTTCACCTATTATTTATGAGCAACAATAGGGATGAACCCATCATATAAGCTATATTAGAAAAAAAATTAAATATAATGGGCTTAAAATTTCATATAATATTTATAAGACTCAAGTGATTCACATAAAATTCTCAAGTACAATATAATTAATAAAACATTTTCTTATTAAAACTTTACATCATAAAACCCTTAAGAAAACATTTTTGAGCTCATATGTGAAAAAATATCAAATATTGAAATACACTTTCATTAAAAAACTATTTTAAAAACTAAAATACCAAAAAAAAATTAGAAAGTGGGTTTTTTCATTGAAAAAAGATATGAGATTGTAAATGAAGATAGAATTTATATAACAATTATGATGGCATAAAAAGTTGTTCTCACCATATATGTTAAAATAGAACAGTAATTAGGTATTTTATAAAGAAATTAAAATGTTATTTACATACATTACTATTCTGAAAAACATTTAAAGAAAGAAAAAAATCCCCTATAAAAAACTCTTATTAATAATAAAATAATTTTAAAAACATGGACGTCAATTAAATATAGTTTTATAAAGAAAACATTTAAATATAATTTTTTTAAAAAGAAAATTCCCTTATTTCTTTAGAAACATTTGAATAATAAGTACCATCAAAGAATATCATTAAAAAACTATACATACCATGATAATATATAAATTCTTAACATAACATGTTGAATGGGCTGTATATACACCTCATAAAAGAATATAGGTGCATAAAATCAAAAATATACCCCAATAAAAATAAATTGAGATGAAGTCCTTTACCGCGAGATCGATTTGTGACATTCATTCTTTATATTCTTGAATTATAAACATATGTTCACTATTTAATTTATTGAAATAATTTTTGAATTTTATTATTCCTTTTATTTCACTTATTATCATTTTATATAAAATTAGTTAATCATTTATGTTCACTTCAAAAGTTTTGAAAGTATTCGGCTTATGTGTCAAAATGAAAAAGGTAAGATGGAAAATGGTAAAAGAAGTAATTATTTAAACGTGTCAAAAATAATAATTTTGAAATAGCTATAATATTTATATTTCGAATTTACATTTAAAATCAGTCATGAAATTTGTTATGAAAAATGATATCCATTAGGATGATGGAGATAATAGTTCATATGTACAAAAGAGTAACTTTTCCATTTTCCATTTACCATTATGGAACAAATGAAAGAATTATTTTATCATTAAATAATTATAATAATTTTATAAATATAATTTTACTTATTTAGATATACATATATATAACATCCATGTTATTTAGTGGAGAAAGAATGAGTCACACCACATTATAGAGGCGGTTGTCCACACGTACGCATGAACGACATTATCATTTTTCAGTGTAAAAAATGAGATTGGTATATAATAATTTAATAATGATTAATATGCCATTAATATAAAAATTATTTCATTTATATCAAATTTATTCATTATATTTATCATAATTACCTTCTATGTGAAGCGTTAGTGAAAATAAATCACATCACTTTATGTGGCGGTAGTTTGTCACACACACGATCAATGTTATCGTATCCCCCACAGAATGTAATTTAAGAAGTTATATGTGATATAATAAGTCAATTAGTATAAATTTTTTTATAATATCATTTATATAAATAAAATAAATCAATTTAAAAATCCTTGAGAGGCGATTATGGAAAAGAATAACATAGGTTTGTGAGGTGATAGTCCACCGTACACAAGAATGATGATTCCATATGCCATTTGATGGAAGAGGATAAAAAATAGGTTATTCCTGTAACACCCCGAGATTTTATGAAAAATAATCTTTTTAATTTCATTAATGTCTTGTGTTGTATTCTACACCAAAAGGATCTTGCACAACACGCATCCCGGACTTGCCTTGCATTACATGCAATCGTGACCTTCCTCGAAAGCGTGTGTAGTACGCCATACTGAGTTTCACTAAATGAGATCTTATTATAATATTATTATGAACTAGCCATTATGAATAGTAATACCCACTTTTTGAAATTTTATAAATTTTATCTTTCAAAATTCGGAATATCGAAATTAGCTTAGGGTGAAATTTTCGTACTTCTCGGATAACTTTCATATTCTTATGAATAGTGAAAATTACTAAATTTTAATTAAAAACAACATTTTAAATAGAAATACTTAATAGTGTTAAATTATTAATTTGAGTGGTTTTAAAGTATATTTAGAATATATTTTTACAATTTAATACAATGTTGTTCATTAGATGTAATTTCACATTTAAACCAGACATAAACAAGTGTCAATCTTTTGATAATTATTATCGCTTAAGAACACGCTATTTGTTTTGACGACGGGAATTAATTTTTAAATTAATTAATGCAACTGATATGTTTTAAATTTGGTAAAATAGACATCATTTTTGAATTAATAATATAAAATATAGCTTAGCCCCAATTTTTGGTATTTTTATGGAAACTTTCAATTTTTGATGAATAGTGAAAACACTTGGTTACTATTTAAAAACCAACTTTTTATTTAAATAATTACTTATTTTATTTAAATTTATTTTTGGTCAAAATTGATACATAATACCTATATAAGTTCAATGTAATTCATCGGAGTAATTTTACAATAATTTTAGATGTATAAAAATTTTATTGAACTTTTCACCGTCGTTTACACACCTCCTAGGAAAATTTGCAAATTTACATAAAACTTAATTTTACCACTTCTGTGAGTGGAATTTCAAAAATCCGAGAGATACGGTTGATGTCAGTAAGTAAAATGTGGTTCAATGAGATGAAAATAATTTTTGGTGAATAGTAACTTTTTACTTTTATTTACCACGATTAAAAGTAAATAGGGTAATTAAGGGAAAAATGATGTTATTATTACCCTAACACATGTCCTAATTCTATTGGATACGTGTAATTAGACCAAAAACAACCTTAGAAATAAAATATGACCATTTAGGCCCACTTGGATTAGATTAGGACAGTTATTATTAATTTATTTAAAGAAGGGTTAAAATAGTTAAAATCAAAGAGTAATAAGTAAATAATTTTTTAAAATAGGGTTATACATAAGATAAATTAGACTATAAATAATAATTAGAAAGATAAAAAATATTTCCAACATAATTGTATTTTATTTGTAATTTTTAGACATTAAATAATTTAATTTATTTATGACACAAAGATGATGTAGTAATTATCTTATTAATGAAATATTGACATAATTGATGTTATAAATACCCAAATAAATGTAATTTGAGACTTTTCATGAATTACACTAATTTTAAAGGTTAATATGACATGTTAGTATTGATTTAATTAACTTTTTTCGAACTAATCATTCTGTTATGATTTTCACAAAAATCAATTACTAAATAGTGTCAAAATTGACATAAAATAGTTTTTAAAAAAAATATTATATTATTAATTGTTATTTTATTCCTAAAAATCTATGGTTTTGCCAAATGACTTAGATAAAGTTATATATATTAATAATAAACAACTTGGGGTTCGTTTGGCTTGTTATAGTAAGTTTATTAACTTTATAGTGTAAGAACACAAAAAGACATGGTAAAAGTAAAATTATCTAACGTAAAGTTAAATCTAAATGATAAGGTTAAAATAGTAAACTAAACTTGTCCAAATTCTATTGTATGAGAGGATTTCTAACCCTACCAACCTTAGATTCTAAATAAATCAATTTGGATCTATTTAAAACCGAATATGTATTTATAATAAAATAATATTTTTAGTTTTTCCAAAGGTGTCCCTCTCCTCCCTTATAAAAGGGCACCTCCTCCCTCTCTTCCTCACACCACTTTGAGCCTTCATGATCGGCCAAACCCTACCAATTTCTCCTCTACAATTCCCTAGAAACATTCTAGAGGTCCTGGTCTTTTTCAAAGACCAATTTTAGTGCCCTAAAAAGAGGTCTCAAAGAAGCGCTTCAAAGAAGAGGTAATGTCCGTTACCGATTCTTTCAACTTTATTTCTTCTTCCACTTCTTCTTCTTTAGTTGTTTCATTATGAATTAATAACATCAGTATCACTCATATACTTATATGTTATTATAAGTATGAAACATCCATATTTCACCATATATCCATCCTATAGAAAATGAAATCAGTACGCGTGCGTACGTACGGAATATCGTCTCCACGCCGTGGTGTAATCTATTTTCCACCACCACCATACTTGGATGGGTATAATGGTGTAATGAATGAATATATCTGATTATTATTAAGTGATATTGATTCTGAAATAGTATACATACACTCCAATACAATTCCACGATCATGGAAACGATATCATCGTTCGTGCGTACGTACGGAATATCATCTCCACGATGTGATGTGACTCATTCTACATGATTTTCATTGCATAATGATTACATAAATGAATTTAGTGAATAAATATGATATATATTACACTAATACCATTCTGTAAATGAGGTATCTATAACCTAAAAATAAGAATAAGAATTTATTCGACAAAACACGCATAAGAATAAAAAGTAATAAACACCCGAATAACAAGTAGCAATGAAATATTACTAATAATAAGCTAAGAATATGACCATATATGATATCTTAACAATGAGTATGAGTCTGAAATAAGTAAATGACATTATTTAAATCATTATACAGGAGGTTCGGACACTTACGAAGCAAATTGGACCTAAGGTAAGGGATAACCTTTTCAATCTTGTTCTTATCCGAGATTGTTTATTCATAAGTATTTGCTGGGGTTATTGTTATCATCCAAGTCCATGTTTTATGAAAGTGTTTTTATGTATGTTTAATGTCCTTTTTACCCATTTTTACTTTTACGACATGGTATGTAAGGAATCATTCTTTTACTAGGTACTTTTTGACTTTTCTGGCAAAAGTATGAAAAGAATGTTTTTTTTAACTTATACGGCATGAATGGATTTTTAAAACATTATTTCCAAGAAGCTTACTTTACAAGTTTTCAAGTTTATTTTTAATCAACTTCTTTTATTTTAGAATTGTATGACATGTTAAGAAAGGAAATGTGTTTTTGAAGTAGAAAGGATATTTTCCTCAAGAATGGAGTTCAAGTGTTTTATCAAAATTTTTTCCATCTAATATAATAAAGGGTTATGTTTATATACCTATTATTACATTGATTTGATTATGTTGTGATGGAATTATATTTATGAATTTCTCTATCTTATATGAATTTTTTTATGATTTCACGATGTTTAAGAATTCCTTTTTTATTACATGGGTTATGCTATGATGTATGGTTTCTGATTTTGTGGCACACATAAGAATGGTATCATTATGAGATGGGTGGGACCTATATCTCCCTCCAATTCATTGGGTAAAGATTTTATATCTCATGAGATAGACATGGCTGGAACGGCAGGTTAAACCAGTTCAGTGAAACAAGACTGAAACAAGGAATGAACTCGGTTCAGAATTGGACTTTGTCCACTAAGATAGTCTTGGAAATGAGTATTGACTAATAAGAAATGATTCTTTATAAAAATGTGTGTATGCCACAAATCATCATGATTAATGTTATGATTATTGTGATTACATTTCACTACCATGATTTATCCCGTGTTATGAAATTTTGATCTCTTTTGCTGGGTAAGATTTCCAAAATGTTATGTTCTTATGAATATGATGTGATTGATATTTCTTTTGATTACCCTTACTGAGCATTTGAGCTCACCCTTTTTATGTTTTATTTTCCCCCAGGATTAAAATAAATGTTTTAGGTAAGGAAACAAAAAGTGTAAGATCTTTATGGGAGATGTTGTAGATCTTTCACCATGATTAGAAGATTACGTTCCATGTTTCCAGAGACACTAAACTATTACGGTCCTTGTGTGTCTGTTTTTGTTATGTATTATGTATTACACAAAAGTAATGTAATATCTATGTTCTTCATGCTTCGGGTCTCTACAGTTGGTATTAGAGGAAAGGTTTAGTCAACCTTTGGAAACTAGGATGCGAGAACTTTAGTGAGATCCATAGAGATATTTCGAAGGGATGTCTAGGGATGTCCCTAAGGTTAAATATAATTATAGTTTATAGTCCTAGAATTATGGTAATGATCTTATAATTAAACCTAAGATGTTAGATATTGAAGGTACTCCCCCTTTATTATGTTGTTTTTCTTATCATGATTTTTTCCTCTCACACTATTCTTTTTGGGTTTTAGACGATGGCTGGAACCCGAAGGAACCGTGTTGATCAATGCAATGGACAATGCAATGATTGTCCTCCTGGACAAACAAATGTTATGGGAGATGGAGTGAAAAATCTTATTACTATACTTACACAAGATATGAATCATTCTGGACTTCCAATTGAGCAGAGAAGGGAATAATATTCTATTGAGTCCTTCGTGAGGCAACGTCCACCTTCTTTCAGTGGGTCTTCTGATTCACTTGTTGCTGAACAATGGATCAGTACCACTGAAAAGATATATTCAGTTCTTCAATGTTCTATACATGATAATGTCATCTTAGCAGTATATTTTTTGGAAGGTGAAGCTGATCAATGGTGAAATCTTATCAAGAATATGAGGCCAAGAGATGAAATTGAGTCCATGGAATAGGACGAGTTCAAGAACTTATTTTTCAATAAGTACTTCCCTCATATTCTTCGAACAAAGATGGAGAAAGAGTTTATTGAACTAAAGAAAAAGGATGATGAATCTTTTGGTGTATACGAAGAAAATTTTACAAGGCTTGCAAGGTATGCATCTGGATTTATCATCCAACCTAAACGTAAAGTTGATCGATTATTCAGTGGCTTAAAACCAAATCTTCGAATGAAATTAACTATAAGAGACTTCAGTAGATATGAAGAAATTGTGCATTGTGCTATCAGGGTAGAAATGGAAGTTGGTGTTACTTATCCATCTCATAGTTTTGACAAGAAACAAAAGATGGAGTTCAAGGAGAAATCTCAGAATAATGGTGAAAAGAAGATGAATGTTTCCTTATGCTCAAAGTGTGGAAAGAAGCATGGTGGAGATTGTCTTAAAGGGACTAGAAAATGTTTTAAGTGTTGAAAAGAAGGTCATCGAGCAGATGAGTGTCGAAGTAATGGAAAAAAGGTTTCTAATGATGTGAATAAAGAAAAGACTGCAGAGAACGCACCACCAACACTTCAATGCTTCAAGTGCAAGGAAATGGGGTGTTATGATAATAAATTCCCTAATCCCGGGGTTAGTGATGATCGACATGAGCTACCACTTAAGGAAAAGGACAAAGGGAAGTCACATGCAATCACTATTGGAAATATTGAATATGACAACGATGTGGTGGAATGATTAAGTGTTTATGTAATGGGATTCCAAAATAATGTTGTATATAGTATCGTGGAATATTGGAATATTTATGTATTGGTCTATTGTGGTTTTCAATATTTTATGGTACTGGTAACCATGGAAAGTGATTGAGATATTTTTGGAAAAAAGTTAATATGCGCATAATGAAGGGATAAGGAGAAAATTAAATGTTTGAAAGTATTTATGAGCTCATGACTGATATAAGGAAATAGTTATATCATGGTTTGAGGTTTTGGTATGTGAAAAGATTTAACTTTTGATAGAACTCATGTTTTCACTAAGATTCAATGGGTATTCATTTTTCAAGAGAATACATGATTAAGGCCTTCGAATGTTTGCAATGTGACCAACAAGACACATCTCATGATATATGTGGATCAACGATGGTATTAACATGCTTGTTATATGAACTCTTTGGTAATCGTTTTCACAATAAGATGAGATTGGACAGCAGTATTTTGGATAAGCCTAAAGATTGGAATGGATTATGTTAGAAATAAGTTAGTATTGTTTAAGGATAGAAGTTTTTTCGATATTATTGATGGAATTTTATAGTAATGTAGTTTTAGAAAAAGGAAAACCTGCAGGATGGGCGACATCCCATCGCATCGGACAAGGCTATGGGAATCAAACCCACAACCGAAGTGCGACTGGCCTTTATCACCTACCACTGGCCTATAGGAAGTCCATAATTAGTAGAAACTAGTTTTATTATATTAAGAAGTATGATATATGAAATATAAGTCCATTTTGGGAACCATATATGATAAATCTCACTATAGATGGGCTTATGTATTTTTTGATAACTTTACTATCCTTTTGTTTGAGACAGATGGAATGACCCATCATTCTATCACATGATCTTCTAACACATCACGAATGACAAATTCAACTTCATTTCTTTAATATATGAAGTGTAAATTTTCCAAAGAATGACCGACGGTGAGACTGTACCACAATCACGAAAGTATTTCTTCTAATTCCAATTTCATCAACTTTAGGGAAATGATCTTGAAAACCAAAAATGTTGTCCTACTGCTCTTATATCCGATGAATCATATGGTACATTATATAGTCACAAATTTATGGCTTTGTGATTGTTGGATTTTTCAATAGCCATGTTCTCTACCACTCTCCATCAGAACTTGATGGTTATCTTTTTCTTCCATATCCATATTTTAACCTATGTTCTCCTACGTGGAAACCCAGTGATGAGTTAATTTGGATAACCATTACATTTCATACTTTAGTTTTTAAATCCAAGTTTTGGTATTCATTTTTACGATGTGGGTTTCTATTAAAGAAACTTTCAAGTAGTAAACCATTTATAACCCCGACGAATTTCGAGCGCGAAATTCATTTTAAGGGGGTTAGAATGTAACACCCCGAGATTTTATGAAAAATATTCTTTTTAATTTCATTAATGTCTTGTGTTGTACGCAACACCAAAAGGAGCTTGCAAAACACGCATCCCTGACTTGCCTTGCATTACACGCAATCGTGACCTTCCTCGATAGCGTGTGTAGTACACAATACCGAGTTTCACTAAACGAGATATTATTATAATATTATTATGAACTAGCCGTTATGAATATTAATACCCACTTTTTGAAATTTTATAAATTTTATCTTTCAAAATTCAGAATATCGAAATTAGCTTAGGGTGAAATTTTGGTACTTTTCGGATAACTTTCATATTCTGATGAATAGTGAAAATTACTAAATTTTAATTAAAAACAACTTTTTTAAGAGAAATAATTAATATTGATAAATTATTAATTTGAGTGGTTTTAAAGTATATTTAGAATATATTTTTACAATTTAATACAATGTTGGTCATTTGATGTAATTTCGCATTTAAACTAGACATAAATAAGTGTCAATCTTTTGATAGTTATTATCGCTTAAGAACACGCTATTTGTTTTCACGACAGGAATTAATTTTTAAATTAATTAATCCAAGTGATATGTTTTGAATTTGTTAAAATAGACATCATTTTTGAATTTATAATATCAAATATAGATTAGGACTAAATTTTGGTAATTTTATGGAAACTTTCAATTTTTGATGAACAGTGAAAACACTCGGTTACTATTTTAAAACCAAATTTTTATTTAAATAATTATTTATTTTATGTAAATTTATTTTAGGTCAAATTTGATACATAATACCTATATAAGTTCAATGTAATTCATTGGAGTAATTTTATAATAATTTTTGATATATAAAAATTTTATTGAACTTTTCACCGTCTTTTACCCACCTCCTAGGAGAATTTGCAAATTTACATAAAACTTAATTTTACCACTTCTGTGAGTGGAATTTCAAAAATCCGAGAGATACGGTTTATGTCAGTAAGAAAAATTTGGTTCAATGAGATGAAAATAATTTTTGGTGAATAGTAACTTTTTTACTTTTATTTACCACGTTTAAAAGTAAATAGGGTAATTAAGGGTAAAAATGATATTATTATTACCCTAACACATGGTCTAATTCTATTGTATAAGTGTAATTAGACCAAAAACTACCTTAGGAATAAAATATGACCATTTAGACCCACTTGGATTAGATTAGGACATTTATTATTAATTTATTTAAAGAAGGGTTAAAATATTTAAAACCAAAGTGTAATAAGTAAATAATTTTTTAATATAGGGTTATACATAAGATAAATTAGACTATAAATATTCATTAGAATGATAAAAAGATTTCCTACATAATGGTATTTTTTTTTTAGTTTTTAGACATTAAATAATTTAATTTATTTATGACAAAAAGATGATGCAGTAATTATCTTATTAATGAAATATTGACATAATTGATGTTATAAAAACCTAAATAAATGTAATTTGAGACTCTTTTTGAATTCCACTACTTTGATAGGTTAATATGACATGTTATTATTTATTTAATTAACTTTTTTCGAACTAATAATTCTGTTATGAGTTTCACAAAAATCAATTACTAAATAGTGTCAAAATTGACATAAAATAGTTTTTAAAACAAATATTATATTATTAATTGTTATTTTATTCCTAAAAATCTAAGGCTTGACCAAATGACTTATATAAGGTTATATATATTAATAATAAACAACTTGGGGTTCTTTTGGATTTTTATAGTTTGTTTATTAACCTTATAGTGTAAGAACAAAAAAAGACACGGTAAAAGTGTAATTATCTAACTTAAAGTTAAATATACATTATAGGGTTAAAATATTAACCTAAACCTGTCCAAATTCTATTATATGAGAGGATTTATACCCATCCCCACCTTATCTTCGAAATAGATCAATTTGGAGCTATTTAAAACCAAATATGGCCTTATAATAAAAATAATATTTTTAGTTTTTCCAAAGATGTCCCTCTCTCCCGTACAAAAGGGAACCTCCTCCCTCTCTTCCTCGCACCACTTTGAGCCTTCAAGACCATCCAAACCCGGACAATTTATCCTCTCCACTTCCCTAGAAACATTATAGAGGTCCTGGTCTTCTTTAAAGACAAATTTTAATGCCCTAAAAGGAGGTCTCAAAGAAGTGCTTCAAAGAAGAGGTAATGTCTGTTACCGATTCATTCAACTTTATTTCTTCTTCCACTTCTTCTTCTTTAGTTGTTTAATTATGAATTAATAAAATCAGTATAACTCATATACATATATTTTATTATAATTATGAAACAACCCTATTTCCCCATCTATCCATCCTATGGAAAACGAAATCCCCGCGCGTGCGTACGTACGGAATATCGTCTCCACGTCGTGGTGTAATATATTTTCCACCAACACCTTACTTGGATGGGTATAATGGTGTAAATAATGAATATATATGATTATTGTAAAGTGATATTGATTCTAAAATAGTATACATACACTCCAATACAATTCCATGATCGTGGGAACGATATCATCGCTTGTGCGTACGTACAGAATATCGTTTCCACGATGTGATGCGACTCGTTCTACATGATTTTCATTTCATAATGATTACATAAATGAATTGAGTGAATAAATATGATATATATTAAACTAATAAAATTCTGGAAATGAGGTATCTCTAAACTAAAAAATAATAAGAATTTATTTGACAAAACACGCATAAGAACAAAAAGTAATAAACACCCGAATAACAAGTAGCAATGAAATATTACTAATAATAAGCTAATAATATGACCATATATGATATCATAATAATGAGTATGATTCTGAAATAAGTCAATGACATTATTTAAATCATTATTCAGGAGGTTCTGACACTTACGAAGAAAATCGGACCTAAGGTAAGGAATAACCTTTCCAATCTCGTTCTTATCCGAGATTGTTTATTCGTAAATATTTGCTGGGGTTATTGTTATCATCAAAGTACATGTTTTCTAAAAGTGTTATTATGTATTTTTAATGTCCTTTTTACCCATTTTTACTTTTACTATATGGTATGTAAGGAATCATTCTTTTAGTAGGTACTTTTTGACTTTTCTGGAAAAAGTACGAAAAGAATTTTTTTTTAACTTATACGGCATCAATGGATTTTTAAAACATTATTTCCAAGAATATTCCTTTACAAGTTTTCAAGTTTATTTTTAATCAACTTCTTTTAGTTTAGAATTGTATGACATGTTAAGAAAGGAAATGTGTTTTTGAAGTAGAAAGGATATTTTCCTCAATAATGGAGTTCAAGTGTTTTATCAAAATTATTTTCCATCTAAGATAATAAAGGGTTTTGTTTCTATCCCTATTATTACATTGATTTGATTATGTTGTGATGGAATTATTTTTATGAATTCCTCTATCTTATAAGAATTGTTTTATGATGTCATGTTGTTTAAGAATCTCATTTTTATTACATGGGTTATGTTATGATGTATGGTTTATGATTTTGTGGCACACATAATAATGGTATCATTATGAGATGGGTGGGACCTATATCTCCCTCCAATGCATTGGGTAAAGATTTTATATCTCATGATATAGACATGGCTGGAACGATAGGTTAAACCGGTTCAGTGAAATAGGACTGAATCGAGGAATGAACTCGGTTCAGAAATGGACTTTGTCCACTAAGATAGTCTTGTCAATGAGTCTTGACTAATAAGAAATGATTATTTATGATTATGTGTGTATTCCACAAAGCTTCATGTTTTAAGTTATGATTATTGTGATTAAATTTCACTACCATGATTTATCCCATGTAATGAAATTTTGGTCTCTTTTTCAAGGTAAGATTTCTAAAATGTTATGTTCTTATGAATATGATGTGATTGATATTTCTTTTGTTTACCATTACTGAGCATTTGAGCTCACCCTATTTATGTTTTATTTTCCCCCAGGATTAAAAGAAAGGTTTTAGGTAAGGAAACAAAAAGTGGAAGATCTTGATGGGAGATGTTGAATATCTTTCACCACGGTTAGAAGATTACGTTCCATGTTTCCGAAGACACTAAACTATTACGGTCCTTGTGTGTATGTTTTTGTTATGTATTATGTATTCCGCAAAAGTAATGTAATATCTATGTACATCAAGCTTCGGGTCTCTACAATTCCAATAAAATAATAAATTATATTTATATTTAAAATGTTTTTTATTATATAATCTGAATTAATGAATATTTTGTGGATTTTGAATAAGAAATAAAATAAAGTCTCTTGGTTAAGCACACTGTCTCTTTTTCAGACAACCTCCTTAGGTAAGTACCAAGAGGATTCTAAGGATGGAAATATGATCAAAATAAGGGGTATGTGTCATGGGTAGAGGAGTCAGGATGTTGTTTTTGTGTTTATTGAATTATAAATATTTATTCTAATGGGTGAATTGGAGAGGACAAGGGGTGCCCTTATATAAGTGAGGTGAGTGGAACACTAGTAATTTATTAAGAAGAAACGGTCTAATCACATTTTTCACATGAAAAAAGAAAAACAAACATGAACCATTAATTAAACATAGACATTATATGGTCTAAATATGGTAATAATTATTTTTTGGAGAAGTGTTTTCTCTATTTTAACCCCTATCTTTTTATTTTAACCAACATTAATTTTTTTTACCTTAACTGCAGTAATAACTTATTACTGTTTTCTCAATTAATTATGGTTAAAATTTAATCTATAATTATTAATTAATATAAATTAATTTGATTCCAAATATTTAATACACTTTAACAAATTAAATTCATATATTTAGGAAATTTTAATTTAAAATTAATTTTTCTAACGTAACCAAAATGCGGTTTTTCTATAACTGTATTTTGTTTAATGAAAAGAAGATTTAATTTTAACTCTACGACTAATAAAAAAATTGTTTGAATATAAATTATTATTTATTTATATATAATATATAAATTTTATTTAAAAAATTTCCAATTATGTTTTATTTTAATTAATGCTAATTGATATAAATTATGCACCTAAAAATAATTTTCAGAAAAAAACCCATTTTAAAACAAGAAGAATAAACTTATATTAAAATCCAATATAAAGTTGATTAAAAAATAATTAGAGTGGAATAATTTAAATAAAATTATAATTAGAATACAATAATAATTTTTAAACCATAATTATAATTTAATATTATTTAATTTATTGAGTATAAATGAGATTTTTACACAAATCTGTTTTTTTCAATATTCACTGAAAAATAGATACTTTCTTAAAAATCCAAATGTTTCACCCAAATTGAATTTTGATTTTATGATATGGAAAAAAATATGACTTTTTTAAAATTAAAATTCAATAATATATAAATTTCTCTTTTAAATAAAATATTTATAATAAAATATTTTAGTTAATATTATTTTCTTTTTTATGTAAAAAATATTTATATTTTTATAATGAATACAAATATATTAATAAAAATTAAAGTGATTTGTTCTATAATCAATTGTGATTATAAATTATTACCCAATTTTTAAATTTCAAACTCACAATTTAATTTACTTATTAGACAAGTGTGTACATCCTTCCCTCATTCCATTTTCATATTCTCTTATTGTTTATTCAACCATATTGTTTTTTCATTAAACATTAACATGATGAATTACTGAATTCCAATAGACTTTTTCTATATGGTAAATAATATGAATAGTTTATTCCCAATAATAAATATTCCTTTCTAACAAAAATTCATTAAGTCTCAAGAAATTATATTAATATATAAAATATTTTCTTTATATCAAGGCATGAAAAACATTGTGTATCTAGGACAAAATTGGGGGGGGGGTATCAATGTGGTTGATGACTGATCCAAAATTCAACAACATTTAATATTTTATTATGAAACATAGACTTTTTATTTCCATTTTTAGAAAATTGACAACAAATTTCCATTGATTCAGTCTATATACTAGAATTAAAACAATTTTTATATGGAATCTCAATAAAAGAATGATATTGATCCCAACTTCCTTTGTAATCCATTGAAAAAAAATAAATCATATCTTTCATGATATGAATTATTCTCTTCATCTAAATATTGGTTTGAGGATAAAATATTATACTGATTAGGTTTTATTTCTTCAAATGTTTCAATCTATATACTATAATTAAAACTATTTTTATATGGAAACTCAAGAAAATAATGATATTGATCCTAACATCCCTTGTAATCCATTGAAAAAAAATAAATCTTATCTTCCATGATCTGAATTATTCTCTTCATCTAACCATTGGTTTGAGGATAAAATGTTATACTGTTTAGGTTTTACTTCCTTAAATTATTCAATCTATATACTATAATTAAAACTATTTTTATATGGAAACTCAGAAAAAGAATGATATTGATCCCAACTTCCCTTGTAATCCATTAAACAAAAATAAATCATATCTTCCATGATATGAATTATTCTCTTCATATAACAATTTTTTTGAGGATAAAATGTTATACTGAAATTTAATTCAATTCTCAATGGATTTTGAATTCCTTTCAAAAATTAGATGTAAACCTAGGATCATGGTCTAATAAAATGGAGAGAGGAACTCCATTTAACCTGAAAATATCTTTTAGATACAGTTGAGAAAGTGGATCCAAATACATAGTATCTAAAATACAAATAAAATGTATAGATTTAGTTAATCAATCAACCATAACCTATATCACATTAATACCTCGAGATATCTTTGGAATCCAACAACGAAATCCATTAATATATTTTCCCATTTCAACACTAGAACTCGAAAAGGATGAATCATTATCATTGGTAATTTTCAGTCTACGATAACCAATAGATATGTAAGAAATTTAATTAAAAATTCATCAATATAACTTTTCATACCATCTCATCGGTAATAATCCCAATGGTCTCTATACATATTGTTGTTTCTGAGTTGTATTGAAAATAGAGAACTATAAGCTTCACTTAATAAATTTTCCCTAATTGCGAATCACAAGGCACACACATCCTTTTTTCAAGTATGATAACACATCTTTCATAAATATTAATCTCAGGTAACATTCCCTTCTTAATGGATTCTACCATTTCAAACAGAACAAGACCCCCTTTAATACTTTTTCAGTTCTTAATGACAATGTTGACTTCACTGAAACTAGAATTAAAACATAGACCTTCTATGAATCATAAAATTATAGGAAAAATTTAATCAAATCAGTAACCAATGGTTCATGTTCCAATAATAACACAGTTATTATAGTATTAATTTTCTTGACTAAAATCATCGACTACTTTTTTTCGATTCTAGGATGATAATGAAGTGTACAGTCATAATAATTTATTAGTTCTAACATTCTTCTCTATATCAAGTTAAATTATTTCTAAGGGAATATATACTTCAAACATTTGTGAAAAATATATATTTCACACTTTAAACCATATAAATGATTCCTCCAATTTTATATGGAAAAACACCATAGTAATTATTTCTTGATCATGTGTAGGGTAATTTAACTCATGAAGTTTGAACTGATGTGAATCATAAGAAATTACCTAACCATTCTTCATTAGAAAAAACCAATTACATTCCTGGATAACCACTCTAGAATATAAATTCACCATTTCTAAAACCATGGGTAAAAACTATACCATTCACCAATATTCTACTCAGTTATTAAAAATAATCATCACATTATTTTTTTCCGATTAATTTAACTCCTTTTGGAGTTACCTTAGTTATTGGGCTGGATAACAGAGAAATGTATTCAGGAAAACACCACAGTAACCTATTAAACAAAGAAAATGATTGATCTATATAAAATTTATTGGTCTAATATAATCCCCAAAAATATGTTTTAGTAGTTACAATAGTTATTCTATCTTTAGAAACATTATGTCCAAGGAAAGAAATTCATTTAAAAGAAATCACACTTAGTAAATTTATAAAACAACTTATTTTAATTTAAGGATTTTAAAAACATTCCTTTGGTGTCTTTCATGTTCCACATAAATTTTATAACATTCCAAAAATTTTGTAACAAAAAACCATAAAAGTTTTAGATAAATCATGGAAAAATATTCTAATATGGTCCATAAATACAACACTTATAATAGAAAACCCAATGGGAAAAACTAATAACTCTTAATACCTATATCTAGTACATAATTTTTACTTCATAATTTCATCCTCCATCACCTTTAGTTGATGTTACTTAGAAATTAGATAAATCATTGAAAACACTAATCTCCCAAGATTTAATACAAAAAATTGATATAATATAAATGATATTTTTCTGTAGTAGTGATGTTATTAAATCCTTATTAATCATTGAAAAGTATCATTGAACCATAATTATTTATAAAAAATAAATTATAATCAGCCCATGATGAAGGGATGAGAAAAATGAAACCATTATCCAATAACTCCAACAATTTCTCCTTCAAATATTATAGTTATTCTTGAACCATTTTTTAAGGGGGGTTAGTGATAAAGCTAATATTTACACTATTATTAATGACTATTTAAATGATTTAAACCTCACCATTTTACCAATTTGATCTTATTTGTAACAATTATGGATTTAGAGTGTGTTTTGGGATAAAAAGATTAAATTGCATAATTCTGGATTTTTAACAGATTTCTATCACAGTGGTATTTTGGACATTTATCATAGAATATATTTCCAAATTTTGTGATTCAATTTTTTTTTTGAATCTTTATTTTATTTCAATCATCTTTTTTTGCAGGACTAGGTTCAGATTCATGCATCTTGATGCCCAAATAATCAATGATGTTGACAATTTTTTTGGGCGGACTGCGTGGACCCTACCTTAGTAATGGAATCAATATTCGGCCTAAACTCATCCAAATTATGGGATTAGACTTGGATATGAAATAGGAATCAAATACGCCTTCACACAATGAATTTAAAGCCGTCTGGAATCCGTTTTTGTTACCATTGAATGATAGAGTTTTAAAGGAAGATTCCAAGAAGCTTCATCTAGAGAAAGTGATTGACAATAAATAAATCATAACTCCTTCTGTAAACGTCCAATGAATCTTATATTTGGAGGGTGGATGGCCAAGACATTTAGGAACAATATTTATGAGGAGTTCCATGCGTGAAGTGGCCAATTAATGGGTCAAAAATGCAACAACTCTTTAAAATTGAAATCTGCTTATAAAAGGAGAGGAGCTCCTACCTCTAAATCACATTCCATTCATCACCACATCATCCGTCATGGAGGGAGTTGTCTTGATAGAGAAAAGGGGAAGGTGTAAATTTATATCATTACGAATATTACATACTTTGAGGATCCAATAGAGAATATGAATACTTCTCATGTGATGCAAGGCTAAGCGACAAGTGGTTGAGGATGGTGACACCCGACGAACAGTCTCTTCTAAGTTTTGATTTTAATGTGTAATATCTTTTTAAATTTCTCTTGAACCTAAATTTTTTAATCAATCTGGTTTTTTTCTTTCTTAAATATATTTTTGACAAATTTTTTTTGAACGTTCTTCCATCAATAAGGTAGAACATTTGATTTCTCTATTTAAAAATCTTTGGTGATGTTTTTCCATTTAAGGATAGAGAATTCAATTAGGTTCAAATACTTGGAGGTCTTTAAGTAATTGAATAACTTCTATATGCGGGAACACAGTCATATTGAAGTCTTAAATATGATGTATTTTAAAATTTGAGTGTAAACCTGGGGGTCCATGGGGGTACATTTAGGAATTTAACGTAAGAGATATTTCATTTATATACAAGGAAGATGGGAGTTTCTGAGAGGGTGAAGCTTGTCTGCGACCACTATTTTTATGCGTGATTTCAAACCCACATCATCTTTCCTTTAAAATTATTTCACTTTAGTATTTAATTAAAATTTTATTTTCAAATTTTTAATAAAATCCCAATATTCATTTCTGCAAAAAAATAACAAAAGTGACTGTTTTCCAACTCGAACTACAACCTCCTCGAGAGAGACAACCTTGTGGTCACCACTGTGCTACATTAAAATGGAAAATATTGATTGAGGTTTTTATCACAAAAAACTCTTACATAAACTGGCGCCATTTCTGGGGAGGTTGCTAGAGTTGATTTTATTTTATTTTTTCTTGCATGACCCAAACTTCTGACCCGAACATGTTACCACTAGATCCCGAAATTGATAGAACATTTCACACAAGGGTTATAGCTACTAATCCCCAAGATTAATGTTGTGACTCATCTAGCAACATACCTAGGAGGGATTTTGTTGAAATTGAAATCCAAATGGATGAAAATAGAACTTTGAAAGAACTGGCTTTATCCTATGAAAAAAATCATGTGAATCCTTTAGAGTACCCTGATGCCCCTGCTGGATGTAAAATCAATTCTGGTTTCATCCACCAGCATCCTAAATTCAATGGGTTTCCCGGTAAAGACCCACACAAACACCTCCAAGAATTCAGCTACTTGTGTGTCAACATGAAACCTCATGGAGTCGATGCTGAACAAATAAAACTGAGGTCGTTTCTTTTTTCTCTAGATGGAGTTTCTAAGGAATGGTTTTTCTATTCTCACTAAACCTTGATTAGAAATTGGAATGAATTAAAAAATATTTTCTTTGATAAATTTTTTCCTGTGTCTAGAACTACCTCTATTCGAAAGGAGATTTGTGGAATAGGAAGAAATAAGGAGAAACACTTCACGAATACAGGGAAAGGTTCAAACGTCTTTGTTTTAGTTTCCCCCATCATCAAATCAGTGACCATATTCTAATTCAATACTTTTATAAAGGATTGTGTCTCACTGATAAAAGTATGATCGATGCTACTGCAGGAGGAGATTTACATGATAATACACCAGCTGCATTTAGGATTCTAATTGCAAACATGGACCAGAATGCGAAACAATTTGGAACAAGAGGCCTACTTCATGTCAAAAATGCACAAGAATTCCCTTCTACTAGTCCTGAAAACAACACAATTTCAAGTCACCTATCTGTTCTTACCACCATGGTAAGTTCAATGATGTTTTCTAACACCCCACCAACCCAACCCAAACCTAAAGCGACTTTCCAACTACATTTCCACTGTGGAATTTGTTATTCGAATGAACATTTTAGTGACCAATGCCCACAAATTAAAGAGCCTCCTGATAACTGAAATTAAATTTTTCATGGAAGACCATTTCTATAAAACCAATAAATATCATTTCAAAACTACCAAAATTTCAATCAGGGATGGAAGAATAAATCAAATGAAAGATTTCATCAGCCCGAACAACCAAGAGGATTATTCCAATGACAATCAGGTAATTATCAACCAAGATATTTCAATGAGAAAGACAATGCTCATTCTGAAATAAAATGTCAGCCTACCCCTCCCACTCAAAACACTGATAGGAACCTTAAAGAATAAATAAGGAAACAACAAGAGAAAATAATAGAACTATATAAATTTTTTAAAAAATAAGATAACAAAATGAATACCTTGATGACTCAAATGGGTCAACTTGCCTCTGGTATTATTTTAATGAAAAATCAAATGAGTGGTGCTTTACCTTCATAGCCACAAGTAAATATGAGGAATAATGGGAAGGAAGATGTGAGTGAAATTGAACTTAGGAGTGGCACAAAATTGAACAACCCTCAAATTGAGAACATCAAGACTACTGCCGACACTGTTGATAAAAATCATACTCTTGATGAAAAATATAATGAATATAAAATAGATAAAACCAAAATGTCAAAGGATGAAATCTTGTTTGAACGAACAAAGAATGATTGGAAGAGGATGTCTGGTCCTTATGTTTTTCCAAAATATACTCATAATACCCCAAAAACATTCAAACTTCCACTCCCTTATCCAAGGTGTGAACCACCACCAAAGTCAAGTGATGAAAGAGAATTGGATACAGAGGTTTATGAAACATTCACGAAAGTCCAAGTCAATATTCCATTGCTCGATGCTGTGAAACAAATTCCAAGGTATGCTATGTTTCTGAAATGCATGTGTACCAAAAATAGAAAGTTCAAAGGATGTGAAAAAGTAAACTTAGGAAGGAATGTTTCATCGATGATTCAATATGCCCTTCCTGTCAAGTGTAAAGACCCTGGAACATTTACCAGTCCTTGTACCATTGCAAAATGTGAATTCAAAGATATAATGCTTGATTTAGGGGCCTCCATCAATGTCATGACACATTCTGTCTACTTATATTTTCATGTTGAAGACTTGAAACCCTCTGGAATTATCATTCAACATTCCAACTGAAGTACCACCAAACCTGGTGGAGTTATAGAGGATGTTCTCATTTAAGTGAGTGACATGATTTTTCTTGTTCAGTTCTATGTTTTGGATATGGAAGATGATCGGTTCAGCATACAAGCACCCCTCATCCTATGGATTCCATTTCTAACAACGGAGAAAGTGATCATCAATATTCATAAGGGAACACTTTCACTAGAATTTGGAAGAGATGTTGTTCATTTTAATATGTTTTATTCAATGAAACACCTAGTTGAGGATCATTCAACTCCACAGGCAAACATGATTGATTGGTTTTCTTCTGGAATGTTACCTGATTTTTTCTAGGATGAAATACTAACTGATGTGGAGAAAGATAGAAATTTCTATGATACTGAATCAGATCAAAATGAATATGAAATTGGAGACTGTGAAGAATCATGGGATTTTGAGACTGGATATCTGAGCATTGATGAAGATGAATTTCTAGAAACCACTGAACCTGTTAGTGGTATTACATGAGAGGTTTCCAATTTTTCACATGAAACAAGTCTTGAGATCATAGAAAGAGATCACCATGATGAACATTGAGCTTCACAAAACAATATAACTTCTAAGAAGTTCCCCTTTGTCAATGAAACCACACCACCTGAGATAGAATTGAAACCCCTTCCGGATAACCTCAAGTATGCCTTCTTAGGTCATAATGAACAATTCCCTGTAATCATCTCAGACGATTTTTCAGAAGTACAGGAAAAACAATTGTTGGAAGTTCTCAAGTCCCATAAGAAATCCATAGGATGGACTCTCTCCGATCTAATAGGAATCAGTCCTACATTTTTCATGCACAGAATTTTACTGGAGGAGAATGTCAGACTGGTAAGACAATTCCAAAGATGACTGAACCCAACACTTCTGGAGGTTGTGAAGAAAGAAGTAACCACCCTGTTGGCTACTGGAATTATTTTTCCCACATTTGATAGTCAATGGGTAAGTCCAGTCCATGTTGTTCCTCAAAAACGAGGATTTACAATCTCAAGGAATTAATTTGGTGATCTTGTCCTCATAAGGCTTCCAAATAAATGGAGAATATAAATGGATTACAGGAAACTCAATTTGGTTACAAGGAAAGACCACTTCCCAATACCATTCCTTCATCAAGTCCTTGAAAGACAAGCTAGGAAAACCCACTATTGTTTTCTAGAAGGATTCTATGGATATTTTCAAATTCACATTTTACCAGAGGATCAAGAGAAAACCACCATCACATGCCCCTTCAGAACTTTTGCATATAGAAGGATGCCCTTCAGTTTATATAATTCCCCATGATCTTTTCAAAGGTGTATGATAAGCATCTTCTCTGAGTTTTTGGAAACTTGGATGGAAGTTTTTATGGATTACTTCACTGTGTATGGATTATCTTTTGAATGTTTTTTTAATAGTTTGTCACATGTCATTGAACTTTTATAGAAATGAACCTTGTTCTAAATTATGAAAAATTTCATTTTATAGTTGGTAAAGGGATCATTCTTTGACGTGTTGTATCCCATGATGGAATTCAATTTGATTAGTCCAAAGATGAGGTCATTTCTTCATTACAATCTCCAAAAAACTGTGAGAGATGTGAGATCCTTCCTTGGGCATGCTAAATTTTATAGGAGATTCGTTAATGATTTCAATAAGATTCCACTTCTATTGTTCAGATTGCTCCAAAAAGATGCCCCATGTGTCTTTGATGAGAATTGAAAAATTGAATTTCATGAGCTGAAACAAAGACAGATAACCCCTCCTATTGTTCAACCTCTTAAATGGGGAATTCCCTTTAAAATCATGACTGATTCATATGACTTTTCTCTTGGGGAAGTATTGATTCAACGGTGAGAAATGAAATTTCATGTGATTGCCTATGCCCCCCCCCCCCGAACTCTTGATGAATCCCAATAAAACTACACAAAAACTGAGAAATATCTTCTGGTTGTTGTCTTTGCTCCAGAAAAATTTAGAAGTTATCTGCTGGGATCCAAGGTGATTGTTTTCATCGATCATTCTTCAATCAAATTCTTGATGAAGAAACATGATGCAAAACCATGACTTATGAGAAGGATCATGCTTTTAAAAAAGTTTTATGTTTAAATATAAGATAAGAAAGGATGTGAGAACCTTTTTTCTAATCATTTGAGCAGGATACCATATATTGAGAATAGAAAACATCAGATGTGTCCACCAATTAAGGAAACCTTTCCAGATGAGGATTTATTTGCTGCTCAAATTGAAATACCATGGTTTGTTAATATTGTGAACTATTTGGTTTTTTATTAAAATCCCCACTAGTTTTCCAAAAACCAAATTGATAATGTTGTGAGAGATTCAATGAAATAAATTTGGGATGATCCTTATTTATGGAACATTGGTAGTGATCAAATGATACGAAGATGCATTCCGAACTCTGAATTTCAATTCCTCCTACATTTCTACCACACATTAAATTGTGGAGGACACTTTTGAACACAAAGAACATCATGAAAAGTTCTTGATTATGGATTTTATTGGCCCTCCATTTTTAGAGATGCTTTTGAATTCTGCAGAACCTGTAAAATTTGTCAATTCCCTGGAAACATTTCAAAGAGGAATGAGATACCAAAAAAACCACTTTTGTTTTCTGATAACTTTGATATATGGGGAATGGATTTTATGGGGCCTTTTCCCAATTATTTTTGATATCTATACATCTTTCTAGCTATTGATTATGTTTCCACGTGGGTAAAGGTTATCCCCACCCGAACTGATGATGCAATGATTGTGTCTAAATTTTTGAAAGGAAATTTGTTTTCAAGGTTTGGATTTCCAAAGATTCTATTTACCGATCAAGGTAACCATTTTTGTAGTTGGACGTTGGAATCTATTTTGATGAAATACGATGTTAATAATAGGGTCTTTATGCCCTATTATCCTCAAAATAATGGAATGGAAGAGTTTTCCATTAGAATGATCAAACATATCCTACAAAAGGCAGTAAACCCAAATAGAAAGGATTGGAGTTTGAGACTTGATGATGCTCTTTGGTCCCACAGAACTAAGTTCACAACCCCAATTGGAATGTCACCATTTATATTGGTCTATGGAAAAGCTTGTCATCTTCCATTTGAGTTAGAACACAGATCCTTTTGGGTTTTAAAAACATGTAACATGAACCTATATTTTGTTGGGAAAGAAAGAAAATATTGTTTGCAGGAGCTGGAGGATATCAGAAATAATATATAAGAAAGATCCAGGTTATACAAAGAGAGAGTCAAGGCCTTTCATGATGGCAGTATTCTCAACAAAAAATTTAAGGAGGGAGACAATGTTCTGCTGTTTGATGCTAGATTAAAACTCTTCCCATGTAAATTTCATTCCAAATGGTCTGGCCCATTCATCGTTACTCATGTTTTTTCTTTTGGTGCAATACATATTAAAGATCCAGACAAAGGGACATCATTCACAATCAATGGGCATAGGCATAAGGTGTTTAGAGAGAATTTTCAAGATCCTCCAGGAGAGGAGATTCAACTTCATGATGTAGAATACAATTAATGATAGGTTGTGTCTTTCCTTCTCATTTATTCTTATTATGTCTTTAATTTCCAAAATTTCATTCTCAAATAAATTTTCTCACTATAAGGACATTTCATAGAATAAGTGTTGGGGGGAGCCACAATTCTGGGTATATTAGGTTTTTATGAGCTTTCGTTTGAAATATTTTTTTCCCTCAAAATTTTCAATCTATATTTGGCATTTTTTTTCAAATTTTAAGCTTTTTATTTTCAATTTCTTTTTTCCTGTTAAAAAAAAGAAAACAAAAAAAATGTTTTGTAATTTCTTGAATTTCTTTTGAAACTCATGCCAAGGAGTGAACCAACTAATTCTTTGAAATTGAACAAAAATGAATACTGAAAATGACATTGTTTCAAGTTCAAAATTTTAGAAAATTCTTGAAATATCCACTGATTTTTAAATATGATTGCACATATCACTGACATTGTAATTGAAATTCTCATTCTTGTGAGGCCTCTAGACCCATTTTTACATCTTCTTCACATTTACCTCTATCTTGAGAGAACCAATTCATGTTTGTTTAAACCATAACTTGATTTATTTCTATCAAAAATTGAGGGTTGAGAGACTTTTGATTAAAATGATTAAGGAATTTGTTTGGATATTTGAGCCCCATTTTCATGATTATCCTTTTTATTTCAGCCTTCCTTGAATATTATATCTTTCTTGAGCCCTTAGAAGCCATGTATAGCCTGTTAGGGCAGCCACATTACAAGACAAATTTCCCTTTCCAACCTACTCGGGAAGTATAAATTCAAGATCTAGTTAAACTTATGTGTGAAGGGGAAGATGACTCGTGATGTGAGACCTCATTTTGTATTGATTTGGGAGAAAATTCAAACATTGAAGACATATTTGTGATGCTGGAATATATTTTTTCTGAGAGTTGTGCCTATCTGAACTCTAAAATAAAATGGAGTTGTGCCTGTTTGGAGCTTGCAATAGAAATAATTTTTTCCCTATCTGGAGCTTTTTAACAAAATGTCATATTTTCTATTGAAATATTGATGGAATGGTATCTAAAATAGATGATCAGAGTTCATTATTTTTCATAGGAGAATATGGATGAGACCATACTTGAGGGAAAATTAGAATCATGCATTTCTGCTTCAAAAAGAGCCAAACCCTCCTTATTCGGCCATAGAATTTTTTACATTTGAATCCTACCAACCCCAAACCACAGAAAGACCTTGTAAAGTAATCATTATAATCATATGTTCTTGTATCACATCATGTGGAGATATAGAAATTTATCAAGCCTATGGTAATTCTTTAATGAGTTGGATGATAAAAGCCTTGTTACAAATCTATATTGTGGGCAGAGAGAAAATGAATGTGAGGTAAGTGTGTTGTGTGCATGAGAAGAAAAATAATTAGAGATGCATTGAATGATTTGAATTGATAATTTTAAATATTTTCCTTTAATGATTCATGATATCTTTTTAATTCTTTTTGGTAAATTGGTAAACTCCATTTTTATGTGTTTTATTTCCCTTGATTTTCTGCTCACCTATCTAGGAGTCCAAGATCCAAGTGTGGGGGAATTGATAGAGCTAATATTTACACTATTTTAATGACTAATTAAATGATTTAAACCTCAAAAATTTACCAATTTGATGTTATTTGTAACCATTTTGGATTTAGAGTGTGTTTTGGGATAGAAAGTATTATTTGCATAATTATGGATTTTTAACAGATTTCTATCGCAGGGGTATTTTTTTCATTTATCATAAAATATATTTCCAAATTTTGTGATTAGAATTTTTTTTGAATGTTTATTTTATTTTAATCATCTTTATCTTCAGGACCAGGGTCAGATTCATGTATCTTAATGCCCAAACAAATCAATGAAGTTGAAAAGTTTTCCAGGCGTATTGTGTGGACCCCACCTTAGTAATGGAATCATAATTCGGCCTAAACTTCTCTGAATGATGTGATTCGACTAGTATAATAAATAGTACTCCAAGACATGTTCACACAATAAATTTCATGCCGTTTGGAATCCATTTTAGTTTCCATTGAATGATAGAGTTTTAAAAGGAAGCTTCTAAGAAGCTTCATCCAGAGAAAGTGATTGACAATAAAAAAAATCATAACTCTTTCTTGACGCGTCCAATGAATCATACATTTGGAGATTTGATGACCAAGAAATTTAGGAACAAAATGGATGAAGATGGCCACGTGTGAATCGGCCAAATTATGGGTCAAAAACACGACAATGTTTTGAAAATGAAATCTGCCTATAAAGGGAGAGGAGCTCCTACCTCTAAATCACATTCCATTCATCACCACACCATCCATCGCGAAGGGAGTTGGATTGAGAGAGAAAAGGGGAAGGTGGATATTGAGATACTTAAGAAGATTCCATCCTTTTAGGATCCAATAGAAAAGATGAATAATTCTCAAGTGATGCAAGGCTAAGCGGCAAGTGGTTGCGGACGACGACACCCGATAGACACTCTCTTCCGAGTTTTGATTTTAATGTGTAATAGCTTTTTGAATTTCTCTTGAACATATATTTTTGATTGAATCTGGTTTTTTACTTTCTTAAATATATTTTCAACAAATTTTTTTTGATCTTTGTTCCATCTATAAAGTATAACAATTGATTTCGCTATTTAAAATTATTTGGTGAGGTTTTTCCATTGAGCATAGTGAATTCAATTAGGTTCAATTACATGGAGGTATTTAAGTAATTGAATCACTTCTATAGGTGGGACCACAATCATATTTATGTCTTAAATACAATGTCTTATAAAATTTGAGTGTACACCTAGGGGTCCTTGGGTGTACATTTAGGAATTTAAATTAAGAGATATTTTTTTATATACAAGAAAGAGGGGAGTGTCTGAGAGGGTGAATCTTGTCTACGACCACTGTTTTTATTCCTGATTTCAAACACAATTTATCTTATCTTTAAAATTATATCACTTTAGTATTTAATTTAAATTATATTTTCATATTGTTAATCAAATCGCAATTTTCATTTCTGCAAAAAAAATAACAAAAGTGACAGTTTTGCAACTTGAACTGCAACCTCCTCGAGAGACAAACATATAGTCACCACTGTACTGCATTAAAAGGGAAAATATTGATTGAGGTTTTTATGACAAAAAAAAACTTACATCAGTTAGAAATAGGCTAAGCATCAAGAACTTATTCAATAGTAAACCCAACCTCCCAAATAAGAATAAAACTATGAGAATAATCTAGAAATGAATCCATGTATTCTTTCACTATAAGAACTTCACTAATTTGAATAGTTTCGTTCTTTTCAAAAAAATGATCCTGTTAACCATCGCTACCATCTATAATCAATTTATCAGCATCTTAATAATTTATCAAATATATGAAATCATTTATGATAACTTTAATATCTCTTAATTAAATTAGAGAATTTTAAAATGAAATCCAATCCATATTAAGAATGATATAAAACTCAACTATGGTTAGTTCAACTTTATTTTAAGGAAAGATAATTCTACTGAAAATAATATGATGATTTATATAAATTATGGTTCCATTAATAATTCAACCAAGATTTTTCAAAAAAATATCTATCTTACTTTCATGGGGTGATACTTCAAATTTAATTGAAAATTTATAATAAATGAATGAATTTAAAGATCTCGAGTCAAAACGGGTGTTGGAATAATTTGAATAGACAAGTAACAAGCATGCCACTACATTATTTGATGGCCTAGCATCTACTATAGTAGTAGTAAATTATTTCTCCACACCTTTTTTCTTATGATCTTTATGATTTTCAGCCTGAGTTACAAACTTCAGAAATATGATAGCATATTGACCCAACTCATCATAGATAAAACATCTCATTACCACTATGGTAGCCCATTGCTGGTCATGAAAAACATTCTCTTTTGTCTTTATTTGTCTTTACAAAATGTAAGGATCTGTAAAAATAACCATCCTTAACATATTTGTCCCATATCCTTTTTTATGATCTTAATGTATTCAAGTCTATGGTTTATATTCTCCTTCCCTATGTTTGGTTCAGACCTTCGAAGGAGTGATATTCATCCAGTTCTTCGATAATATTGTTTATAAATATCTTCTCCATATTCAAGTACCTCTTTCCATATAGCAAACTCTATACTTCGGAAAATTTGAATCTCCATTAACATTCACTGGTTTTTTAGCACTAGGAAACTAAATTTCTGAGAGTTCTTTTGCCTGACAATGCAGCATGTTTCCTTAGGTGGCCTTGCTTAAGTTGTCTACATAACAGACCGATCAGCCAAACGATGCTATTTATTTAACTATGCAGACAATTCCCTTATGTGTCCCTGCATAATTCAACCCCCTAACGGGTTTTTTAAATAATGGTAACTTCATTCTTGGGAACTACTTCTTCTAATGCCTTTTATCTCTTTTTCATATCATTCCTCAGATTCAAATATTCCTAAGTCATAGTTTACATATTTTCCCTCATACTTGAGTATGGTAATATTTTTTTCAGATAAATTGTCAAGGAATTGAGTCAATTATAATTCATTTGGTCAAAGCTATTTCGACCTTAAACATTAGCCTTTTTTATGTCTAACGTGTATGAATTTAAACTCCCAATAACCACAAAGACCCCTGGTTTCTCCTTTTTTCTCAGAGTCAAACCCACTTTTCTCTCCGAATCCAACGCTGAGTGGGGGCTTTTGTTGATGCTCTTTTCCGTCACACAGCCTAAAGGAATAAAAAGAGAAATACTCTGAGCTCAAAGTGGTTCAACCTTTGGAAAGATATAAAAAATTGATAAAGGGATGAATAAGAAGAACATTACACAAGGGTCACGCAAGTTCCGCAATGGTCGCGCAAGAACACTTGCGCGCTGCAATGGTCGCGCAAGAACACTTGCGCGCTGCAATGGTCGCGCAAGTACACTTGTGCCCCGAAGTTGGTCGCACAAGTCACCTGTGATCCCGCGGTGATAAATGCCCAGGGTCTTATCCATCCTATAAATACCCCCGATGGGCCCCCCATTTCAGGAGGAATTTTTCCATAATTCAGATACAGAGCTCTAAACACCCAAGTCTCTTCTTCAAGTCTTCCAAACACTTCTACGGTAACTCTTTACCTAGAATGGAAGGTTTAAACAGGAGGAGTAAGGTCTAAGTGTTAGAATTCACTAACACATGTGCGCCTAAGTGTTTTACCCTTAAGGGAAATGAACACACTTGCGCGCCGCCCTACTTCTTCACCATAACTTGTGCGTCATCTTCTGGAAAGCCTCTAGGGATGATTCTAAAGTCTTTTATCAAGGATTTCCCAAATATTACACTAAGGGATAAAAATCGTGCAAGTACCCATGTGCTGCACAGGTATACCTACGCGACCAGGACTTGCGTGCCCACACAGTACCTACACCTTGGCTAGGACTTGCTCGCCCCTACCTTTTTGGGTGTCTTTCCTGCCCATTTTCACCCCTCTTATGCCATTCCACCTCTTCTATTCAAAATTCAGTCTTCAAGACACTCTTCAAATCCATTTATGAAATGATTTCTTGATTTGGATTCTTTATCTAAAAGGAACTTCGTGGAACATCCCTCAATATCTAGTGACTTACACATCTTTATGTCACTAAAGATTGAGATTTTATTCATTCAACCTCATCCTTTAAGATGAGGGAATCCATAACCTGGGCCTCCCTTACAAAAGTAAGCCCCAGTCCAAATTCTCATTACTGTGGGCATCCTCTTTAGGAGTAAGCCCCAAGTCCTCTAATCTGGGCATCCTCTTTAAGAGTAAGCCCCATCATTAATGTTCCCAAATATGGGCATCCTCCTTAGGAGTAATCCCCATCCATAATTCTCTTAACCTTGGCTTCCTTTTTAGGAGTAAGCCCCAATCTCAAATATGGGCCTCCTTTTCAGGTGTAATCCACAGTTTTAATTTCCTTTTGATCTGGGCCCTTTTCTTAGTAGTAAAACCCAATCATAAGTCCCCTCCTAACTAGGGAATCTTCCTTAAGAGTAAGCCCCAAGATTAGAGTATCCAAATATCTATGAAGCACATATACCTTTATGGACCCTATTCTTGGATTTCCTCCCTGATGTAAATCTTAATCCTCAATTTTTTGGGTAGTTATACACACATAAGCCCCACATCATTACATCTTTCATGGCAGAAATTGCCTGGTTTCACTGTTACCTCTTGTTTCCCACATCGATCATTACTCACGTGAGATTAGAGAGTAAAAGTAATCATGAAATCCTTCATGATCCATCAATCATGCATAAACATCATACTCCCTTACTCGAACTACGTGGGATCTGATTCCTTTTCTGAAACAAAGGATACGTAGGTAGCCCATCAGCGAGTATGATCCCAACTCTGAAATAATCCATATCCTCCTGAATGACAGTAAACTTCAAGTGCCCCATTGAGTGGCTTTAAAACCAGTATGGTCATCATAGTGACCCAGAGAATTTTTTGTATTTTTAAGGATACCATCAACTAGGAATCTATAACAAATACGGATGATTCTTCATCGATGAAGAACCTTGAATACATATAAAAGATTCACTGAATTTCCTACGTACAGACTAAAGGAAAGCTCATTTTATACATGGTAATGTAATAAGGATTCACGAACATAACTTAAATCTATAAAGAGAGTCCTAGAGTAGAAAATAATTCCCCTCAAAAAGGTGTGATGAGTCCGACCTCCCATCCTCTCGACCAATGCAAATTCCTACGCCTCGTCAGTACACAACAAATGAGAACCTACCTTTGGAAAGTAGGTCCAAATGGATATGGAATCATTGGTTGTTTCCGGTTCTACGAACAAACCCGTTAGAAATCGATTGGAATGTTTGAACCTTCCATCAACGAGGTGATCCCCAATTCCAGAGGGAAACAGTATATCATTCATGTGACTTATTGATGAAAAAAATAGTTACATCAATTTGTTGAGGTGGTAGTCCACACGTACGCAAGAATGGCATTATTGTTTTTCATCAAAAGAATTAAAATGATATATTATATTTTTAGAATAATAAATATGTCTCGAATATATTATTTATTTCATGTATGTCACATATATTCATTATCATTATCTTTATGCCCTTTCATGTAAATTATTTGTAAAAAAATGAATCACAATGCTTCGCGATGTGGTAAACTACCATGCACATGAGATGAATCATTAAAAACAATTATTTACATAACTACATAGAAAAAAATGTTAATCTAGGAAAAAATATGTTCATAAATCCACTTGGTTGAAAATAGGTCCATATTTATCCTTGTTTTAATATTTTATAATGAACCATTGGCATAGAAATTCCCTTTTACCAAAATTCATAATACATTTCCATGAAAATACATTGAGAAAAACAAGATCACTAACCTCGAGAAGAATATCTTTCCTAAGGTTATCCACCTAAAGATTATTTATACTCTCATCCATCCTCATATGTTACAGAATCAATTAAACCCTCTCATCAATTTCCTCTACCAACTCTAGTCTCATCAACTTTAGTTCACTTAATCCATCCTAGAAAGATGGTGTTAGAAAATAATTTCAATATAATTCCCAAAATAATGATATCTATATATAATAATTGAAAATAATTTTATAATGAAACTCAACAAAGGATAAATTTTGATCCCAAATTCCCTTGTAATCTAATGAATAATAAAAAATCATATCATTCATGGTATGAATCATTCACTCAGTCTAACCATCTCTAATATCTTATGTAAATATATAATAATAATTTACTATTTATTTACTATAATTAAATAGTTAGTAAATTTTCATTAAAATGTAATCTATTTTTTATAGTGTACCTAACATGAAAAATTGTTTTTCTTCAAAATCTTTCATTTCATGCAAGACTGAGTTATACGAAAAAATAATATATTGGTATTATTATTATTTTGAGTAGTAGTTATCACCAAGAAATTTTATCATAAATAAATTAAAAGTAATAACTATATTATGTTTACACATGTTTACTAAATATTTTTACAGTAATCAAATAATTTTTATCAGTATAAATTAAGAATAAATCTAATTTGATGCATAAAAAGCTCTATATTTTTAAATGGTTGTATTACCACCTTTTAATGTAAATATCATTTCAAATAATATTGTTTGAAATCTTATTGAGTTTATTTGAAAATATATACTTCATATTTAAAATTATATCTTAAAAATTATTTTAGGGTTAATTTTTACTATTTTTCATTAAACTTTCATTTTTTGATGAATAGTGAAAAATATTGGATTTTAATTCAAAAATACTTGTACATTTCATTTGTTTATAATGTTAAATTACAATTTTTTATTTTTTTTCTAAATTTATATTATATTAATTATATTTTAACTAGTACAATTTATTTTATTTGAATCAAATTCACTTTGAAATTATATATAAAAATATTCCAAACATTCAAACATTTTTACCTTAAAGCCCCGCTTTGTCATCCCAACTGGTGGATTAAATTTAAATTAATTTATATAAAATATATGATTAGAATTTTGAAAAATGTATTATATATTTTTAATTTTATTAACTTATTATTTATAATAATTTAAACATTGTTTTTTTTACCAATAATATTATTGAAAGTAGTTAAAATTAATTGCAATTATTAAGAGGAAAATTAGCTTTATAAAAGAATAAACCTTAAAATTAAAGACCCAAATGGCATAGACACTTGTACAAAATCCATTGGATGGTAATTTTTAGATCCTATACTCCCTTTTATATAATTTGTTTCTTTATTGGAGCTAATGTTCCTTGGAAAATATTTGGTGGAATTCCCTTTTAATAAATTTATAAGAATGTCACTCCTCCTCCAATATAAAAAGCCACTCACCCACCAAACTTATTCATTCTTCTCAAGACTTTGTCTCACCCAAAATAAAATTTAATAATATCCGAAAAAATTTAAACTTCTTCTTTAATCATCCATTTTGGAAAAAATCCAACTATGTAAGCCCATTTGTGAAATGTAAGATGAGTTACCCAAAGAAGATCTAACATCGTTTCTCAAGCTCATTTATTTTATTTTATTTCCCCATCACCACCATATTTCTCATTACGTTATTAAATAATAAAACAAGTATCCCAAATATTTTTATATTTCTTATTCTATGGTTTATAACTAAACTTACCCACTCTTCAATACAATGGATAATGAACATTCCATTCTTATGTATTGCGAACTACCGTCGCAAAAAATGATGTAGTTTGTTTTTCCAATTAAAACTATCAGGGTTAGTAATTGTGATAAAAAATGTATTTTTATGTGTTATATATTATATTTAAAATGTATTTATTCTTATTTAAATTATTGAATGACACAATAATTAATGTTTTTCATTTTTTGTAAGTATAAAACATTTTTATAGGGATCTGTGGACTATAGCTCCATTAAAGTGATGTGATATGTTTATACACTACATGGAATATATTAAGTATTGGTTTATATAAACATATGTGACATAAATATAATCTATATTATATTCATGACATAATTCCCTTACTATAAATATGACATATAATTTTCATTAACACATTTTCACACACTAAAAAGGTTATAACGTCGTTCGTGGATGTGTGGACTACCGCTTCCTCGATGAGATGTGATTCCTTTTACATAAAAATAATTACATATATAAGTTAATATGACTTATTAATATTATATATACGATTTATTTATCATTCAGGATATATAATGTTACTTACCTTATTTCCATAACGATTATTGAAAAATGGAAAGGTTACTAATGCGTTCATATGACTTAACATCTCCATGATTACAACATTAGTTAATTTTTCATAACCATAATTTGTGATTGTTTTTAAAAATATAATTAATGTATAATTTTGATAATTATTTTATGATAATTATTCTCTATATATTTACATGATAACCCCATTGAACAAATTTTAACTACCAATGTTTTTTTGAAACATAAACTAAATCTCATTAAAACACCAAATGTAAACATAATTATTTAAGTAGTTATTTAAAAATTTGTAATAAGTGAGATTAAAGTAATAATAAACATGAAGGAGGTTATAAATAAATTAAAAAATTAGTATTATTTCATTATTTAATAGTATAAAGTAACATGTGGCAAGTCAGACTCAAGGTATGGGATGTCATCTCAATCTCTTTTCATTGTTTCATTTATTAATTATATGCATTGTTATTCTTTTATAACTTGTATATACAGACCCTTTGACATTCCATACCCATATTTGTTTTATTATAACATTATTTAATTTCTTTTTTAATGTTATAATTTTATGGGGATTATGAAATAAACAATAATAGTGGTATGGGATGATTTGAATGTATAATCATTGAATCATTTCCTTTAAATAATCTTGATATTATTTTATATATTTATTTCTATGGATATAAGAAGAATATAAAGTATACTTTATTTCTATTTTTAATTTAATTAAAAAAATAAAATATTAATTCTTTTAACATGTTTTTTTTATAAATTTTTTACCAAAGATAAAAGGAATGTCCAATTATTAACCTACACAGTGATAATGACTTTTCTATCATCGTGACCAATTATATTATTATTAGAATCCTTTGAAATATTTAAACTCTTCTTAAATTAAAAATCTTCTTTCTATATTTTTTAAAATTTTGGTATTGAAATTTTTTTCAAATGGAAGTTGTATTTTGTATTAAAAATGGTATTTTTTATAGAAAATGGTATTCTAATATCTGGAATTGATTTTCATATGAGGTTAAATGAGTTTTTAAAATTTTAAAATGTTTTTTTCATGTTTTGTTTCTTATATATTATAAAAATGGGTGTGACTATATAGAACTATAATTATTTGGGTAATGATTGTATTTTCTATATAATTACATTGGTAGTTGGATATATGGTTATTCTAATCTATAAGGTTTCTCTAAGGGCTCTCTAAGGGTTAAATTGGATGATTTCCCTAGGTACCAACATGAATTTTCTATCTTTTGTAATGTGTTTTCATGGAATTAATTTTTTTTCAAATGTTAAACTGAATTATAGTTATTAAACAATTATATTTCCTTCCTTGGGTAAAATTTTATGCTTTTAAGTAAGATTTTTTATTAGTTTTAATGTTTATTAATTTAATAATAGTTTCTTTTTTTATACCCCATAATGATATTTTTATGATCATACCATTTTTAAATGTTTTCCACAAGACATAACAATGATTAAGGTATTGTAAAATTCATGTTGGATGTCATTAATATTTTTCCTCAAAGAGATCATGCCTTAATTTAAAATTTCTATATTATGAGAAAATTTGATATTTTTATAAGTGTCCACTTTCCATTTTTGTTGTTTTTTATGTATGATTTACAGCCTAACTATATAAAAATGTAAATTATAAAATGAAATCAATGTGATATAATGTAAAACTATTAACATAACTCAATATTATATAATTTTAAAGGATGGGGTATTATAGTTTGTATCAAAGGCCGGTTTAGATAACATTAGAGGTTACGATAGTATTAGTATCATTCCCATAAAATATTTTACGTTTTGGTTAAGTTAAAATGTTATATATTTTTAATACTATCATGTTTCTTCATCTAAAATATCTCAGTTCAAATATGTTTTATTTAGATAACACAATGAATCGGTATTGTGAAATAACTGAGGGGAAGATATCCTTCCAAATCACCATCACAAGATGGTCTAAATTAGAATAGAATAGTTTTTTGTAGTGATAGATCAGTTGAATAAGGTGATAAATGGTGGTGCTATCCATGAAAAAGAGGAACATGATCTAACCCTCTAAAACATGTCTTTGAAGGATAAATTCATGAGTCAACAACCCCAATCATTTATTGAATCATCTAATCTAGTGGTATCTAAACGATTGATCAATGCTATGAAAAATATATTTGATATCATGGGATGTTCAGAATATCAAAAGGTAACTCTTTCCATTTTACATTTTAAAGGTGAATCAATTCAATGATGGTCCTTGGTTAAGAATACCTGAGGGAAATATGATACTAATTCCATGGAATCTGAAAAATTATAGGAAAGTTTCCATGACAAATATTTCCCTATGGTTTTTTGACTCTAAACGTAAAAACAATTCCTGGAACTAAGGAAAGAATGTAATGATTATGTATATAGATATAAAGGAAAATTCAAAATATTGTCTATGTATGTGTCAGGTTTTAATTAGGATACTAATAGAAAAATTAATATCTTTTTGTTAGGATTGAATCCAATCAGATGAATAGATTTGTCCATGTGAGAATTTAAAGCTATGGAAAAGTTTTTTGTTGTAATGAAAAGGTTGATATAGAGTATTTTATCTTCAATTTTCCTTGGGATGATGAAATTAATAATCATTCAGGATGGAAGGATATGGGGAAACATGAAATAAAGGAATATGGAGGTAAGAAAATGAAGTTCCAATCATGTAGTAATTGTTGTAAAAAACACCCTAGAGAATGACTTATGAAGTCAGGGAAGTGTTATTGATTTAGGATTTTTGAATGCATGGCCCTTGAATGCAAGGAAAGGAATCCTGACGAATCAAAGAATATGGTAACTAATATCTATTTGTTGGTAAGAAGTTTTAATTTAAATGATATGGGTCATCACATTAATTCATGTCCAAATTTAGTTGTACAAGATGGAAATAATCATGATAAGATATAGAAAGGTGTAGCCTGATCATTTTATACTACTAGATTTGATGTTTGGATATTAAATGAATTGGTGATAGGTTTTTTCTTGTGTTTTTTGAATTTTTTCAATACCTTGTTAGATTCTGGATCTTCACATTTTATCATTACTGATAAATTTTATAGAAAATTGTGAATATCACCTCATGAATGTAAAATATTACTTTTATAAAAACTCATAGTAGATGTATCAAAGAAAACAATATTTATAGGAATATATTTTCTATTATTAGTGGGATGGTTATTCCTGAAAATGTTTTTGAACTAGATATTGTAGAGTTTGATATAATTATTTCTATGGAATAACATTCAGTTTATCATGATAAGATATGTTATGGTGCTAGGAAATCTATGACCAATTATTTAATGCCTTTGATAACTTTCCAAGAAGCTAAGAAATTGATTACATATAAAAATGAATGTTTCCCGCCTATATTATTGAAAATAAATAAACTATTCAAATTAGTGATATTCTTGTATTAAATGAATACATTGATTTTTTTTAATTATTTTCAAGGTTTTATTCTTGATCATGATTTTCAGTATACAGTTGAATTATTACACATTTATAATCCTATTTCTCAACAACTTTATCGAATGGATCAATTTTAATTTTTAGATTTGAAAAAAGAAATCGCATTATTTTTCGAAGATTGACTTGTGGTTGTTGTACCATCATCTGAAAGAGAAGGAAGATAACATTATGAAGAATGTGTTTAGAACTATATATAACCACAATGAAATTTTTGTTTTGTTATTTGGGATATCTAATACACCTGATATATCCATGGATATTATGAATATAATTTATCCTGAGTTCTTAGATAATTTTTTTGATTCATTTATTGGTAACATTTTAATATTTTCTATAAGCCAAGAAGAAAATGTGTGGAATTTAATGGTTGTTTTAAAAACCGTAATAGAAAATAACTTGTATGGGGAATCTATAAAGTGTGATTATTGGTAGAAAAAAAATTATTCCTTGGCCACTTTATTTCTAATGATGGCATAGATGTCAACCCTAATAAAAAAAAGTTTTTGAAGAGTGGAAAAGACATACTAATGTCACTGATATTCATATTTTCTTGGATAAGTGGGTTATTGCCAATTTTTTTAAAAACATTCCTTGTTTATCTACCCACTAAAAAAGATAACTTTAAAGGTAGTTATGTTCATTTGTACCGAAGAAAGAAATTTTGGTTTTTAGGATCTGAAAAAAAAAAATTTAACACTCTTATTTTGGTCTTGCCTTCTAGAAGTGATGAATTCACCATCAAAAGTGATTATTTATTGAATGGAAATGGTTGATTACTAATACATAATGGTCAGGTAATATTTTATGCTTCACATATGTTTAAACCTCATTATTTTAATACCCTATAAAAGATTTATAATTTGTTGTTGTTTTTTCATTAAAATTTTAGAGGTATCATTTATATGAAGTTGTGGACACTCTATTTTGACAGATGGATGAAAATGTGACAAGGGGAAATAAATTATAGATAATATAATAAAGTAAATTAAGAATGTTAATGATCAAAAGACCCCCCAAAGGTTATTCACCCTGGTACCCCGAAGCACCGTCATTGCTCAAGGTACCTATGTGTCAACCGGCGTCATCAGGCTGAGACATAACCTTGTCTATTGGTTTGGGAAAGAGCCTACATGAGATAACAGAGGATATCCCCTAAGAGAAGTACTTGAGAGGAACCAATGAGTGAGATATCCCCTTCACCCAAGTTCCCATATATCCCTATAAAAAATATAATGGGGTTTTCATTTGTATATATGGAAAATCTTGACGGAATTTTGATATTCCGATCTTCCTAGTCCTTCTCCCATTCCCTTAAAAACCTTTTAGGTACTCCTACATAACCATAAAAGGTTAGAATTAAAGGGGTTTAATAAAAACTAAAGTTCTATTAGTTTTTATAATAAATAATATGTACACAAGGTGCTTTCTCCCCCATGGTTGACAAAAACTATCATGAGCTCCCCTTCCTTAAGTAGGGATCTATGAGCGCCACTTGTGGGAACACCTGTGGGGACCATTGAAGGTTTGAGAAAGGTCTTTCCTAAGTACAGTTTCCTTGGTGGTCCTTAAACCAGGGTATGATCACCACACTAGGTCATACCTACATGAAACCTATTCTCCCTACCATACCTATGGAAGTCTCATATGAATCTCCATAGAATCCATCATTTGTGACCCTCTATTACAGATTTATATAAATCCATACATGGAAGAGTCATTCTTATATTGGCTCCCTTTCCATAAGGGTACCAAGTTGAAACATCCATTGAAGCCTCTATACTTTCCTAACTATACATCAAGGAACACAAATGTGGCTCTTATTTTGGTATATATTCATATAGTCATGGGTTTCCCTCACATTTCCTAACATGTGGTTAGGATACTTAGGGTGCATGTGAGTTTTTATTCCTATACTCACAAGGAACTCAGCCCTGGGAATATTTTTGGGAGGTTCTCGTTCTTAGGCACTAGGGTTAGGACCATTTCCTACCCTTTTCATCTCTAAGACTCGAAGCCTCCAATTCCTAGGTGGGAGTATAAATATTAAACATGATTTTCCATTCAACATAGAATGATGTCATCATACATCATTCTAGGACTAAATTCAAAGAATACCACCTAGAGTAAGACCCTATAATTTCTTATAGGAAGATACACTCTTTCTCTTCTCTGCCTCTTGTCATCTGAGTCAGAGAAGGAATGGGAATTCGTGTTCTCTCTTCTACTTGGTACTTCCTTCCCTCCTCATTATCCATACCATGGACACAATAATTGGTAATTTAAAGAGAAATAGTTTTTTAAACATGGCCTCTTCCATCCATAGATGAGGAGAAGTTCTTGGTTTGCTGGATTATATGTTTCCTCATTGAATAGCCATGATCATGGCTTCCACACAGTCAGATAGAGGTTTTATAAGGGAATAAACATTTGAATCTTTATCTCACCATAATTTAGAGAGCCTCCACATACATTCATCATCGAGGCCATGTATCTAACCCTAAGGCAAAGTGGATTGTGTGGATTCTCGTATATTGTTTTCCCTTTTATTTCTCACATCAAGCATCTCTCATGTGGGCTTAGAGGTTGATAGAATTTATGACATCAAAATGTTCCTAAGGATTATGGGAATGAGCGAATGTGTAATCCCTATCTTGAATCAAGGCCTCCTACTTGGTATAAGACCCAAAATTTCATCAACATGGGAATCCTCCTAAACAGTAATTTTCATCCAATCTTTAAACAATCTAGGAAACTTCCTCATGAGTAAACCTTGAACTAAACTAAAAAATCACCATGAGTCAAGCCACTTCTCATGGCAGCAAATTTTTTTATGTTGTAATCCTTCTCAGGAATAATCCATTGGAATAACCCCATTTATTAGGGAAACAACATCAAAATAATTTCCCAATTTAGTCCTCTCAAAGGTCCATACTCCTCTATGAGACAAAATTAACTACATAGGCTTTGATTCCAATCCAAATATGATATGTTGGAAACCTTACTAAGGTCCAAATCATATCATCTAAAATAAAACATGTTATCTCTAGGAATCATTTCTAGTTGGATATAATTCAACATGGAAATTCATATCCATTCCATGTTCTTAGGGATACTTCGGCATAAGTCCAACACCAAATATTGACTAGGAACCTTTTTCCCAGAATTCCTTACTACATGATTCTAAAACTACATGGTTTGGTCCTTATCAGATGACCTTAAAAGAAATGACGTCCTGCATTATGTGAAGTTGAACTATGAGTGTTTTGAATACATTCATGAGGATACGTAGGAAGCCCATCACATGGGTATGATCCCAACATAAAAAAAACTCCTATCTCCCTGGATAAAGATTCAATCCATTGTGCCCAACTATCTGGTAAGAAAATTTATATCATTATATTAAGGATCCAACAATATTTGATCATTAATATACATAAAGATATCTCTATTGATAATGAACATTAGATAAATATAGATTATTCTAAATTTCACACAGGATAACAATGGACTGTTAATTCAATGGCGAGCTTCGTCATACTTGGGTGATAATGAAGGATTCATGATCCGGACCTAAATCTACAAGAGAGTCCAAGAGTATGAAACATTCCCCCCAAAATGGTTTGATGATCCCAAAATATCATCCACTCAAACAATGTGAGTTCTTAAGAATCATTGTATAAATTTGAAAATGAGTGTCTAGAATTCAGAAAGTAGGTCCCTATGGATAAATATTCATTGGAATTTACGGTTCCATGAATAAACACGTTTCAAACTATTTGTAAATAGTGAACTCAATGCAAAGGATTTCATAAAACTCAGACCCTTATAATAGACAATTGAGGTGACACCAATATTCTATATGGAGGAAAATAAATGGTGTACTTGACATGAATCCATGAAAAAGATGATAATGTCGCCCAAATTTCAGGTCCCTTGCACTCTCATAAATGAAAGAACAACAAATAAGACAATTAATTATGCATGTTATCATTCTAATGAGATGATTCTTTGATAGGGTTTTTTGTTTTAAATATATCCAAGAACTTCTATTTAAAACTCCACTCAATCTAATGGATTCCTTCAATATCCAACAGATTTATTCCCAAGATACTACCCAAATTGGGTCTTCGCCCAAGCAGAGGACGTCATCACCAAACTAGAATCATTAATTCTAGGTATCTAATGAACTATTTCAGAAGTAAAGTCAAAAGGGTACAATACCTACACTATAATTTTTCCAAAATGCCCTCTATCTCACAAATCCCTATTGATCATTAGTTCAATGACAACTAGTGGTCCAGAATCAGACGATTTCGAAATCCGTCGTCAACCATTTTGGGAGCTTATCCCTATAATTGTAAAACCAATTATTCTTGTATCTTAGGGAAGCATATCAGCAAGACATTCATGGCCTCATCCAAATGACATAGGGGTCCTTCTCAAGGAAAACATCTAGAATTATCCACTACCAACATTGTGCGATAGTAAGCCCTCTACATGCTGAGGGTGATGTACTCAGCCGACTGTCCCAATATGTAGCGACTCGAGTTTTTGGCCCTGTCAGACTTTGGAATTTTTCTTCAAATAATTCCAGAGCTAGGCGCGAAGACGGCGTGCGATTCTGAGGCCCGGTGTGCCCGGAATTAATTTTATAAAAATATTAAGTATTTTTATACTATGCACATGGTGGGGGTGTGATATCTCATAAACGGTAGCTCAGAATGAGAATCTGAGGGCATGGTTACGTCCGGAACGTGCCGCTTACCCTAGGCGAGGTGTAAACTTTGCGGGCGCGGGCCTGTGGTGACAAACGCCACCAGGGGCGTTTTTGTAAATAAGTAGTAAAGTTAGTGTGCGAGCGTGGACTCGAATAACATCTGAAAGGAGTCTCAGATGGAAAATCTGAGTCCTCTGTTGCGTTCAGAACGACACGTTTACCCTAGGGGTGACCTTACTTTTGTTCGCATCGGGCGTCGAGTCCGAGGCGGGTTTGGCACCGGCGGGTGGCTGATATAAATATCAGTGCCCCCCCCCTTAATCGTTCCTCTTGACGTTCTTCACCGTTCTTCGCCGCCGTTCCACCGAATCGAGCAAACGAAGCGCCCACGAGCTCGGAATTCGACGGCGGACGTTCCAGGAGCGCGCAGCGGAAGCTCTGGATCGCCGATCTAAGGCCGAACGTCGGCGTTCGCCCGCGAGGTAGGCAGTTTGAGTTTTACAATCCCGGATCCCATTTTTGTGTTGTTTTCCTTCAAATTTCCATAAGGGTTTTATAGTTCGGGTCCCAAGCTTTCCAAAACATGTTTCAGATCTGAATTTGGAGCACCGAGGTGCTCCCGGTGGCTCCTGGAAGTTTTCCCGCGAAAACTCGGTTTTCCGGCGACGATGGGTGGCGGCCATGGCGGAATCTGGTGACGGCGCGGCGGCGCGGCGGCAGTTTCCGGTGGCGGCGGCGGCGGAATCCGGCGGCGGCGCGGTGGTTTCCGGCGAGGCTGGCGGTGGTCCGACCAGGATTTTCCGGGGGTTCTTTAAACCCCCGTAACTCGCAAACTGTAACCCCAATTTGCGAGCCGTTTGCGGAGACACGCTCCTTGCGTCGAGACAGACCTTTTGAACTCACTTTGAGGGTTTAAGGGTTCGGGATCATGGCCCAGAAGTTAGAAACGTCGTATAAAATAATATTATTTTATTATTTTACGACGTCGGGCAGTTGTAACTTCTACCCGGAGCGTCCAATTGACGTGTCGTCAGTGGCGTTGAGACCCTGATGGTACGACGAACTTTTTGAAATAGTTTCCTTGTGTTGGGAATGTGAACGGGGTGTGGGCCCCACGAGGCCGAGTTTTGGCGTTTGCGGAGAAACGCAGCTTTTGCACCAGGAGTCCGATTTTGGCGGATGAATAGTCAATCCTGTGTGTTTTTCCGAGGGGATCGCAATGGTGTGATTCGTTCGATGAGTTTCAGAATCCAGGCGTGAGCCCCACCCGAGCTGCCCTTCGTTGAATAGTTCCTTTTTCACCGGGTGTCCGTTTTGGATGAGCGAGTAGTTGATTCCACTTGTTTTTTCGAGGGGATCATCGTGGTATGGTCCGCTCGATGAGTTTCGGGATCGTTGTGTGGGCCCCGCATGGGCGAGCTACAGTGAATAGTGCCTTTTTCACCGGTGCTCCGTTTCAGGCGACTAAATAGCCTATCTTGCGTGTTTTTCTGCGTGAAACGCGATGGTGGTCTCGGTTTTGGCATAGGAGGTGCGCAGTGTAGCATTGTGGTGGGTCGCTCGGGTGAGCGACGTTTGGACCAGCAGTGGTTGAGGGTTCTCCCTTGGTTCGTTCCTACGAGGGTTCGTGTGGCATCACAACCTTCGTATGGGTTTGTGATCCTCTCGATGGGATGTTTGAACTGTTAGAGTTTTGGCATCCCTCTGGTGGGCCCGGAGCGGATCCTCTAGCATCTTTACCCTGGATCGGGTTCTTTGTATCGTTGTGACCGCTTATTCACGGGCGGTGATCCCCTATCTAGCAGGTTAACCCCATAGGGTTTGTGGCATCATCGAGAATATTATCCCCTACACGGTGGGTCTTTCCCAGTAGGGTTGTGGCATCGTCAGGTATACGATCTCCTACTCAGTATGAAGTTTATAGTAGGGTTGTGGTATCGTTGGTTATATGATCCCCTACTCAGTGCTTGGTGTCGGTAGGGTTGTGGTATCGTTGCTTATGTGATCCCCTACTCAGCGCATGGTTTCGGTAGGGTTGCGGCATCGTCGGTTTGATCCCCTACATCGCGAGTTGTACCAGATAGGGTTCCAGTATCATCGTGACCATCTTCATATGGACGATGATCCTCTATCTGAGTGTGGAGCTTCTGTCGAGCGCCAGATCAGGTTGTGGTATCTCCTAGCGGATCTTGGGTGTGATCCCCTATCTGTGAAAACTACGTATGCCAGATCGGGTCATGGTATCCCCCAGCGGACCCTAGGAGTGATCCCTTATCTGTGAGCTACATATACCGGAGTGGGTCTTGGTATCCCCTAGCGTACCCTAGCGGAGATCCCCTATCCGAGGAGTTTGGTGGTTATGTTGTTTCAACGATGTTTACTCAGTGATGTTATCCGATGAGCGTGGTCTCTCGGATGAGCGCCTGAGATGTTTGTTTGGGACCCGATGGAGTGTATCTCTCGGATGAGTGTCATCTAGTATGATAGTTTTTGTGTGGTGTACTCTCCTAGTTGGGACAGTTGCTGGTGATGGGGTCGGTACCTCTTGTGGCTTTTTGCGTGAGCTGATTATATCTGGATTTGTTCAAGGTGTATGTATGGGCATACACCTGAGCTGAGCTGATCTAACTAGTTGTGTTTATCCGAGGATGGTAACGAGATGGAGTTTCTCTCTCATCTGGGTTCCCTCTGGCTGGGTTGAGCGGACTGTTGCCTTTTAGTTGCTCCCTTGGGTTTTGGGTTTTTGGGGCACCTACTGAGAATGTTTATACTCACCCCTGCACAGGCTTTTCCCACACATGTTTGTGTCTTTTGCAGACCACAGACCTTTCGACGGAGTCTCAGGAGGACCCGGAGCAGGCAGAGCTTAGTGAGCGTGTTGACCGGGGTGTTTACTAAAGCTATGCCAAGGGAGCTTTCCATTGGGTGTTTGTGGCAGTGTTCCCGTTCTTCAGAGTAGGTTGGACGTGCTTTGTAGTTTTCTTTGGTGGGCCCTATTTTTCCTTTGTACTTTTGCTATTTCACTCTAGTTCAGGATAGATTTTATGCATGCATTTACTTTTCAGTTTCTATATCTCTGCACTGTTGCATGGAGGTGTTTGTGGGTGCGTGTGTACAGGTACCTTAGGCCAATGCCTCCCATGTGTGTGATAGCCTACTCGACGCTGGTCGCCAGCCCCTGGCCTATTGGAAGCGGGCTTGGGAAGTCATGGCTCGAGCCCCGTTGGGTCGGGTCGTGACAGAGTGGTATCAGAGAAGGTTCCACCTTTGGGATCTCAGAGCGTAGCTGGTCTAGCTATGAGTTTGGTTTGGGTTGTATAGCGGTAGTGTTAGGATGTTTAGAGTTCAGATTTCAGGCCAGGGACTCCAGTGTTGGTGCGGCGGCCGACGTATCCATACACCAGGACTCTGATAACCTTCCTTTCGACTCGGGACATTCGTACACTGGTCGCAGGGACATAACGGTACATGCATCATATAGGAGTGGGTTTTTGGGTATTTCCTTGTCCTTCTTGAGTCAGCTCTCCATATATACTTTTTGACTATGGTGTGTCTTGAATGTTTTTTAGGATGCCTCCACGACGACAGCCAGCGAGGGTTCTGCAACAGGATTGTGCTGACGACCCGCCCCATGTAGAGGCTGTGGAGCAGGGTGCAGGTTCTGAGGTTGCACCTCCAGGTGGTCTGCCAGTTGAGCTGCCACCTGTCGAGCAGCTGCTTGTGCTGAAAGTGCAGGACGAGGTTGCGCGTAGGCTGAGTGCGCTGCACAAGTTCCAGAGGCAGCGACCTCTGAGGTTCCGGGGTGATCCAGACCCCCAGGCAGCTGATGACCGGCTTGAGGCAGTCACCCGGGTATTCCGCCTAGTGAGGACACCTCCAGATCAGATGGTGGTCCAAGCGGCGAGCCTTCTGCATGGTTCTGTCGAGCGATGGTGGAGTTTGGTGACACAGTCCCATGACGAGGAGACGCTCACATGGGCAGAGTTTGAGCAGCTCTTCAGGGAGGAGTTCTATCCGGTGACGCTGAGGTCAGTGCGGATCCAGGAGCTTCTATAGCTTCGACAGGAGAGCATGACTGTTTTGGAGTACTCAGCGAGGTTTGCAGACCTGTCGAGCTACTCCCTGGATATGGTTCTAGACCTGTTCTTTAGGGCTCGGACTTCGAGCAGGGCTTACGCAGGGACATCCAAGTAGGTGTGGTTTCCTTGTGCCTGCCCACCTATGCTGGAGTGTTGGAGCGAGCGTTGGTGGTGGAGAGTTTTCTGGCTGAGAAGATTCCCCCTGTTAGTGTTGGGCACTCGAGGGCTGAGAATTTTTCAGTCGGATCGGCATCTGGTAGCCGACGACAGACTCAGGGGTCTGGTTGTGGCCGATGTTTCAGGAGGCGACCCCAGGATGGAGGATCTGATCCTCAGGGCTCACAGGGCTCGCAGGCCAGTTTTGGTCAGCCGCAGGAGATGCGGTGTTACTCTTGCGACGGTCGGGGACATCTTTCTAGAGTTTGTCTGACCCGACGTGCTGCTGAGAGGGAGCTGGTCGACGGACCGCCTTGGTAGAGGCAGCGTCACGAGCAAGGAGGTCCGCAGGGCGGCAGACGTGGCGGCGTAGTTGGTGCAGCGGGAGGCGGTGGTAGGCAGTACCAGTTGCCACCACCCCCACCCCCAGGTGGTCCACGCCAAGCTCAGGGAGCTGGTGGGCGAGGGCGAGGATAGCTGCATGCCCTGGAGGCAGTCGAACCAGAGGTACCGTGGATGGATAGAGGTAAGCCTTGTGTCTTTTCTACTTACCGCAGTAGTTGGATAGACACTGTTTAGCGGTACTCTTTCCTTTTTATTCTTTCTCGAGTTTTATTCAGGGCGTTGGTAAGACCCTGTGTGGGAGTTGTTTCGCATGCTTCGAATGCGCGAGGTAGATGGATCCTTCCCCCATCGAGACACATTTTTGTGACGCGATTAAAACCGTGCGGGCGAGTCAGTGCCGCCCAAAGCAGATAGTATTGAGGTGTGGTGGATGAGTCCCTCTGACTTATGTGTTCGGGCATGGGTGTTTGTTGGTGAGCTCGCTGGTGTGTGAGACCAAGTTGAGAATCCAGTCGCTTTCCTTGTGCTTAGGGATTTTCGGCGACGAAAAGTTCTATGGGGGGGGGGGAGGATGTAGCGACTCGGGTTTTTGGCCCTGTCAGACTTTGGAATTTTTCTTCAAATAATTCCAGAGCTAGGCGCGAAGACGGCGTGCGATTCCGAGCCCCGGTGTGCCCGGAATTAATTTTATAAAAATATTAGGTATTTTTATACTATGCATGTGGCGGGGGTGTGGTATCTCCTAAACAGTAGCTCAGAACGGAAATCTGAGGGTACAGTTGCGTCCGGAACGTGCCGTTTACCCTAGGCGAGGTGAAAACTTTGCGGGCACGGGCCTGCGGTGAGAAACGCCACCAGGGGCGTTTTCGTAAATAAGTAGAAAATTTAGTGTGCAAGCGTCGGCTCGAATAACTTCTGAACGGAGTCTCAGATGGTAAATATGAGTCCGCTGTTGCGTTCAGAACGGTGCGTTTACCCTAGGGGTGACCTTAATTTTGTTCGAATCAGGCGTCGGGTCCGAGGCGGGTTTGGCGCCGGCGGGCGGCTGATATAAATATCAGCCCCCCCCCCTAATCGTTCCTCTCGACGTTCTTCACCGTTCTTCGCCGCCGCTCTTCCGAATCGAGCAAACAAAGCGCCAACGAGCTCGGAATGCGACGGTGGACGTTCCAGGAGCGCGCAACGGAAGCTCTGGAGCGTGGATCTAAGGCAGAACGTCAGCGTTTCGCCCGCGAGGTAGGCGGTTTGAGTTTTAAAATCTCGGATCCCATTTTTGTGTTGTTTTCCTTCAAATTTTTGTAAGGGTTGTATAGTTTGGGTCCCAAGCATTCTAAAACATGTTTCAGATCTGAATTTGGAGCACAGGGGTGCTCCCGGTGGCTCCCGGATGTTTTCCGGCGAAAACCCGGTTTTCCGGCGACGACGGGCGGTGGCCATGGCGGAATCCGGCGATGGCGCGGCGGCGGTTTCTGGTGGCGGCGGCGGAATCTGATGGCGGCGTGGTGGTTTCCGGCGAGGCTGGCGGTGGTCCGGCCAGGATTTTCCAAGGGTTCTTTAAACCCCCGTAACTCGCAAACTGTAACTCCGATTTGCAAACCGTTTGTGGAGACGCGCTCCTTGCGTCGAGACGGACCTTTTGAACTCACTTTGAGGGTGTAAGGGTTCAGGATCGTGGCCCGGAAGTTAGAAACGTCGTATAAAATAATATTATTTTATTATTTTACGACTTCGGGCCGTTGTAACTTCTACTCGGAGCGTCCAATTGACGTGCCGTCAGTGGTGTCGAAACCCTGATGGTACGACAGACTTTTTGAGATAGTTTTCGAGTGTCGGGACTGTGAACAGGGTGCGGGCCCTACGAGGCCGGGTTTTGGCGTTTGCGGAGAAGCGCAGCTTTTGCACCAGGAGTCCGATTTTGGCGGATGAATAGTCGATCCTATGTATTTTTCCGAGGGGATCGCAATGGTGCGATCCGTTCGATGAGTTTCGGAATCCAGGCGTGGGCCCCACTCGAGATGGCCTTTGGTGAATAGTACCTTTTTCACCGGGTGTCCGTTTTGGACGAGCGAGTAGTCGATTCCGCTTATTTTTTCGAGGGGATAATCATGGTATGATCCACTCGATGAGTTTCGGGATTGTTGTGTAGGCCCCGCGCGGGCTAGCTACGGTGAATAGTGCCTTTTTCACCGGTGCTCCGTTTTGGGCGAGTAAACAGCCTATCCTGCGTGTTTTTCTGCATGGAATGCGATGGTGGTCTTGGTTTTGGCCTAGGAGGTGCGCAGTGTGGCATTGTGGAGGGTCGCTCGGGTTAGCGACGTTTGGACCAGCAGTGGTTGAGGGTTCTCCCTTGGTTCGTTCCTACGAGGGTTCGTGTGGCATCACAACCTTCGTATGGGTTTATAATCCTCTCGATGGAATGTTTTAACTTTTAGAGTTGTGGCATCCCTCTGGTGGGCCCGGAGCGGATCCTCTAGCATCTTTACCCTGGACCGGGTTCTTGGTATCGCTGTGACCGCTTATACACGGGAAGCGATCCCCTATCTAGAAGGTTAACCCTGTGGGGTTTGTGGAATCATCAGGAATATGATCCCCTACGCAGTGGGTCTTGCCCAGTAGGGTTGTGGCATTGTCGGGTATACGATCCCCTACTCAGAAAGAAAGTTTATAGTAGGGTTGCGGTATCGTTGGTTATATGATCCCCTACTCAGTGCTTGGTGTCGGAAGGGTTTCAGTATCGTTGGTTATGCGATCCCCTACTCAGCGCGTGGTTTCGGTAGGGTTGTGGCATCATCGGTTCGATCCCCTACATCGTGAGTTGTACCAGATAGGGTTCTGGTATCGTCGTGACCATCTTTATATGGACGACGATCCTCTATCTGAGTGTGGAGCTTCTGTCGAGCGCCAGATCGGGTTGTGGTATCCCCCAGCGGATCCTGGGTGTGATCGCCTATCTGTGAGAACTACGTATGGCAGATCGGGTCGTGGTATCCCCCAGAAGACCCTGGGAGTGATCCCCTATCTGTGAGCTATGTATACCGGAGTGGGTCTTGGTATCCCCTAGCATACCCTGGTGGCGATCCCCTATCCGAGGAGTTTGGTGGTTATGTTGTTTCAGCGATGTTTCCTCAGTGATGTTATCCGACGAGCGTGGTCTCTCAGATGAGCGCCTGAGATGTTTGTTTGGGACCCGATGGAGTGTATCTCTCGGATGAGTGTCATCTGGTATGACAGTGTTCGTGTGGTGTACTCTCCTAGTTGGGACAGTTGCTGGTGATGAGGTCAGTACCTCTTGTGGCTTGTTGCGTGAGCTAATTATATCTGGATTTGTTCAAGGTGTTTGTATGGGAATACACCTGAGCTGAGCTGAGCTGACTAGTTGTGTTTAGCCGAGGATGGTCACGAGATGGAGTTTCTCTCTCGTCTCAGTTCCCTCTGGCTGGGTTGAGTGGATCGTTGCCTTTCAGTTTCTCCCTTGGGTTTTGGGTTTTTGGGGCGCCTACTGAGTATGTTTATACTCACCCCTGCACGGGCTTTTCCTGCACATGTTTGTGTCTTGTGCAGACCACAGACCTTTCGATGGAGTCTCAGGAGGACCCGGAGCAGGCGGAGCTTAGTGAGTGTGTTGACCGGGGTGTTTACCGGAGCTGTGCCGAGGGAGCTTTCTGGCGGGTGTTTGTGGCAGCGTTCCCCTTCTTCAGAGCAGGTTGGACGTGCTTTGTAGTTTTCTTTGGTGGGCCCTATTTTTTCCTTTGTACTTTTGCTGTTGCACTCTGGTTCGGGATAGATTGTATGCATGCATTTACTTCTCAGTTTCTATATCTCTGCACTGTTGCATGGAGGTGTTTTTGGGTGCGTGTGTACAGGTACCTTAGGCTAATGCCTCCCATGTGTGTGATAGCCTACTCGGCGCTGGTCGCCATCCCCTGGCCTATTGGAGGCGGGCTTGGGGAGTCATGGCTCGAGCCCCGTTGGGTCGGGTCGTGAAACAATCCATCTAGACATGGGCTTTCAAGATGGCCTATCCAGGGGAAAAATAGTTACTATGTATCATGGATACAACCATCCCCCCTCCAAAGTATCCCACCAATCCAATTTGGTGGAAAACTATGAGTAGGAACATAGACCCTACCACATTATTTCAGCCAGCCAGTGGGCTAGCCTGGCCACATTCATGGAATCCTACCATTCAAATACGGTGGTATATCGGAAGAAGGAAAATACACCTACCTACCCCCAAAAATCCTATTAGAAGACTCATCAAATAACACCTAAAGAATCCCACCAACCAAGTTTTATGGAAAGCTGTAAGACAATGCACACACCTATGTTAAATCATTATGCTAGAAAACAATTCTATATAGCAGCATACAGAAAATTCAGTCAAAAAGTACCAATGATAAATGGGGAGAAGACTCAATTATCTTCCCCTAAACACGAGTACACTCAATATCCACCAATTGTAAATGGAGATCAGGAGTTACAACATACACCTACACCATATATGAAATGGAAATATATACATGTTTCATTCACTAAAGTCACCATGAATATCCTTAAAATTATGATAGGGAATATGTAAATTCCAACCCAAATCCTAGTGACCTTTCAGGGATTCATTATAGCAATTCTAGTAGATCTAGAGGGATGGAAACACAAATCCATCCCCACAAATGGGTTAACTCATCATCATGTCACCTAAAAAATACACGCACCTATACTCTCATTAAGGAGGGTCATGGGTAAAACTCAGTTGTGATATATGGACAACTAGATCAGTAAAATACACCAACCCCAATTGGACGCGATATTCCTACCCCAATGGAAACTCCAAGGCAGGAACAAAAACTTTCTTACAAAACCCACATCCCCCATCAAGTATCCCGAGTAGCTCACAAAAAAGGCAACCAAAAAGAAGCCATACCAAAGAAAACATGTAGGCAATGATTCGATATAGGGTCATGCTCTATTTAATGATATATTTAATGAAGCCCTCAAATAGTTATCTAGTGTATATCAATATCCTACTCTCCCATTAACAAATTATTTGAGTAGTTGTAGTAATTTTGAATCTTCTCTCCAGACACATCAATATGAAGGATTGCTTCATGAACACATTTTGATCAATATATAGTTTCCATCTACTGATTAGAGCCATAATATCCCTCTATGTGGCGAGAATACTAAGGATCAATAGGGTTCTCCCCTTGATATAATCCACCATGGTGATACTCCCAATGATGGTGCTTGCTACGAAAGTTCTCTCTATATTACCTTTTCACATTCGTAATAGAATCCTCTAATTTGAAATGTAGTTATGAGAAATCACTCCTATCATGTTGAACTTATGAAAAAAGTCCATTAATGTCTGATTCCTTTTCATTGGTATCCAAAATCCTTACTCAAATTGAATACAACCTAAGGAGATGTTCATTATCTCAACCACCCTTAGGCCACTTACCTTCCAGTAAAATAGAGGAAGTCCCAGCCAATCTTTTTTGTTATGAAAAAGCAGTCATAAAGCATACACTATGGTCATACCAAGTAGAGGTAATTCCCAAAAAAGTAAAAATATTTCATGCTAAACATGAAAAAATAATTTTATAAAGATTACAAACTGATCACATTCGGATCATTATCCACTGCTCAGTACATCATTCCAGAGGCATTGTCAGAACATTGTGTGCATGAAATACTCCTAATCATATGGAAAAACCATCATAACATAAGAATTAATTTATTTCCCTGTGAATAATATAAAAATCACCTCAAATTAATATAAGTAAATAAAGGCCAATTTTACTTGGAATCTCTCCTAGTTTCACAACATCCATAAAAACAGTAAGGATTCCATTAATGTGTATTCTTTAGTGTGTTAAACTGCTTGTGAAAACTGATCACCAACACCCTGTATGGTTTTCATATCATAAGATGGGGTGTACATGGCTTTTTACATTTCATAGTTCACTCCAACCTGTAAATACTTCCAAAATTAGTATCATGCAATTTCATAGCCCTATGTCGGCTTCAAAAAATAGAACATGTTCATAATCGAATATCTACACAAAAAAATTTCCTTGACCAACCCTCACCAACATCATACCATAAGACATAATTATATTGAGTTATTGTTGTATCCTGATTATGAAAAGATTTAGTAAGCTTCCCACATCAAATAATTTAGCCACCGGATAGCATAGATGTCAGAAATAGCATAATGTCTTATAGAAATGAGTGATTCAAGTGAAAACCGTATGATGCCCCCCAATATTGTTAAAACAAAAATCCATAAAATTTAAAGGTTAGTAGAAAATGTAGAATCCTTGTATGTTCAATAGAAGCCTCATTCCCCAGGGCTAGGGTCTATTTTAACCTAGACATTGAGGTCAACAAACCAATCCTGAATAGTGGTGAAAGTGGAATGGGAATAGCCCCAACCCATAGGGTTGTGGGCTTATTCACCTCAAAAACCTCCCCAATGTTGGAGATTAGTCTTCTACCAATTAGGTGAATCATCACAAATGGAATCCTCTCAATTATCCCCATACCATGATCTATTATTTTCACTAGGAATGTGCATGAATGAAATGGAAATAGATTATCTTCAAATAAAATTCCACTAAAAAGATCCAAATTAATTAGTGTAGTAGAGGAGGCCTCATGGTGGGTGTAGAAAGATATGTCCCAATTGAGGAATTGATAATATTCTTATAATGTGTTACACATCAGTTAATGTCATTAATTCCTCCCTTAGAGACTCTACAGATCACAAGTCCAATTCATAGGAGGAGTCTGAAGATGAAGTTCTAACTCATAATGTGGTCCACAAAAAAACAATTGAAGGAGGTGTTCATACCTGAAATTAGAAATTTTCCCTGAATTTGGGGATTTTATTGAATAGTCATGCCTTTCCTCCACATAAGTAATCCAAAAAAGAAAAGGGAATAATTCAGATTATACCTCACCCACCTCTCGGGGATTTTAGGCCCCATTCAATGGAAGAAACAATTTGCAAAAGGAGGAATATATGAAGGTATTGGGGAGACTCAATGAAGAGTTACATCGAGGAATATTTACTAATAGATATATTATATAATAAAAACATCAACTTGTACCCACCACCCACCCCCAACTAGAGTACCTTAAAAAAGAGGACTCGTTGCATCCACATAAGTGTATCTGGAATGTACGATCAATGTGGGATAGCAACCAAAAATATACTTGGATTCTAAATAAGAAGATCATAAATTTCCCCCATCGGGTGCACAACCAAATCATGTCCAGGTGCATCCTTATAGGCTATCACCTATGGGATATCTAGTGAGGGGTACCCCTAAACAATATGAGGAATTAAATATCAGGAGATTTTTGGAATCACATCAAGGTTTATCCTTTTAATAGTACATTGGTTTTAAATATCGGTCAATTATGGGGTGGGAATACAATCTTCAGATGTTTCTATTCATATTTAGCATGATGTTTTAGAATAAAAAATTCATCAAAATGAAAAACTATATATAGTGGACGACTGAAATGGTCTTAGATTTCATTTCATAGTTTAAATTATTAAAATAGGTCTTAATACTAGTTCTCTGTTAAAAATAATTATTTCCTATATATATATATAGAATATTTTTGATTATTTGTGCACATCGTTGATTCTTGTGAAATATATAAGTTGTTTTAAGGACCTTGTTGTGATCTCTCAAATGGTAAAAGATTCAATTTCATAGAATAAGGAAAATTCCCAAGTAATTCCATTGACTAAAGAGAGGATAACACCAAAAGAATAGGCTTCTGCTATTACACTTTACCATGCCCATATGCCATCTTCTACTCCAAATTCTGTGTCATATCATGTAGCTTCACCTCTAGAGCATCATTAAAAACACCTGCCTTGTTAGGATGATAAAAAATAGAAAAGTAGTAAAAAGTTTGAGGAGATTAAAAACATGGTCTATTCTTTCCAAAATGACTCATTCTGCATCTACTACATATCATCATTAGAAGAAACATCATAACATCCATGAATACCAGCAAAGAGGGTAATGAATATCTCCAAAATCATTTCCCATTCCATAAAGTACTAGGTCTCAATGTCTATGATTTTTCATTTTTAAATTCATCTTTCCAAAAATGGGGGACTCTGGGTATGTGAAGCTAAGAAATCCACTCATCCATGTATCTTTTGTCTTTACAACCAATCCGAACGAAGATAACGAATGGAACAAATAAATATAAAGTTTATGTGGATGTTTAGTGACTGGATGGTCATGAAAATGACCAAATGTACTCATGATATCTTTTTACAATAGTTTTACCTTACAACTATTCTTCTAGCCACTTCCAATACAACGTAACCAACTTCGTCGATAGCTCAATACATTGAAATCTAGTCCTCCAAAAAGAAAAATGGTCAAAAGTGTAGGAAGAAAACACAATAATATGTTCTCTTTTTGAGGTAAAATCTATATGCGACCTTATAAAACTTCATACCAATAGTCCCAAATGCGCGGGCACTGCCCCACGAAATGGTGCAACAAGAGTCCACCCACTAGATGGAATTTCTATTGGTTGAGGGTATTATTTTTGGTTCCATTATAATTATTCACTTAATGGATCCCTTAAGAAATTATTAGCATGATTATGGACCCAAACATTCCACAATTTATTAGGAAAATAGAGAAATATATTGTTAGAGTCAGGGATGTAGGGTTAGATGTGGTTGTTCCATGTTTCACTACATCAACCATGCCTTGATCGAACTATATATGCCGCTGAAACTTATCAGAGAGCTCTCTAGGGAACTCAGAAGGAACATGGATGTTCTACTACTCATGACTGGGTCAATCCTAGTATGCTCATCCTATAAGATTGAAAAAATTGTTTTTCATCACCCAATCAACCTCAAAACATAGGCAGAACTAGTCGGACCAACCCACAACGAGCGAAAGTACCTAAGAATCCTTTTGTAAAGAATAATATGTTCAAATTCGAAACATTATTTCCTAAATCACATATGAATAAACACTCCAATGCAGGGAAATGAAGACCTCTAGATAATAAATATGGTGTCTTTAAGAAATTGTCCTTGGTTTTAGAAAAATTATTGTTCCTTGATGCCCTGAGTCTATCGATAGTTATCTAGAAAGAACTTATTAGGGCCCTGCCAAGTACTTGGAAATTTGAAACATAGGTTTCTCAAGCTTATGAGTTCCATGTAGAGAATGATACTACATAATTCTATATAATCATGTCTTTTGCTGACTAGTAGGAGGATGTCATGATACAGGGAAATATTTTTCCTATGTGAATATATAGAAATATAAAAAAATTGATGTTTCATGAGACTTATTTGACAATGGATCAAGATTCAACCCTATCCCAATATGAACACTTCATCAACTGGGTTTTAATGAATCTCATTTTCCCCCACTACCCAAATGTTACAGGGTTATAAAAAGGATTAGAAAAATGCACTTGACTAAATAAAACTTAGGACTTGGTTCAGAGAACTCATGCCTGACACAAAATTTATGGTTTTTAGATAGGATACAACGATTAATGTTATTCTAGGAAGACCTTGGCTAAATCAACATCTAGATATCCCGTTATTATACCACCAGTCCTACAAATATTATATCAATGGTAAAATTGGGAAATTTCATTGTGAAAAGGCCTCATTCAAATACAGTAAATAATATTAGTTTTGTGAATGATTCTACCATAAAGAAGGGAAGTAGTCCATGGTAGATATTATCACTCATATCAACACTCCAAATGGTCTACAGATGATTCCATCCAATCATTTAAAATATCTCAATGCAAATAACATGATCCCTATCAACAAAATAGAAGAGGAGGGTCTAAATCAAATTTCACATCTAAATAATTCCTTGATGTTAGTTATGAAAAATGGTCCTAATAGAATTGTATAGGTTTTAAACACTTTAATAAATAATGAAAGACGAGATAAAAATATCTATTCCATCCCTTGGGTTTCCACAAAACCCTATTACATCAAGAGGAATGAAATAATCTATCATTCCAATGGGTACAAATTAATAGTCTCATCCTCATCCCCTCATCTCCACCTCATATCTCCAAGAAGGATTCATATTAGAAATCAATAATGAAATGGTGTCCTCATCTTATAGATGTATAGATGGTGAATCCCCTCCTCCCTCCTAGTAACTTTATTTATCACATACATCACAGGACAAGGTGAAGGACTTAAAGCATGAGGAAGCAGATGTAAAATTAAACGACCTTAAGGATGACCCTCCAGCATTTGAGGAACGTTTATCCACCACATTCGATAAGATAGGGGATATAAATTTGGGTAAACAAGAAGATATATGACCCACATTATTTATTGTGACCTTGACTTTAGAAAAACAAGAATTATAAACTTCTTTATTTAAGAAACACCAACATGTGTTTTCCTGGATTTATAAATATATTCTTGGACTGGATCTTAAGGTTTCCACCCACCACATTGGTTTAGCTAATAACCAATCATGATACATTAAATAATCTAGAAGAACACACCCAACATAGGCCTCCAAAATAAATTTCTAAGTGTATAAAATCATCAAGGCTAACTTCATCAATGAGGTAAAACATCAAAATTGGCTAAAGAAAATTATCACTAGGAATAATAAAAATAGATAAATCAAAGCATGCATTGAATTCAGATATCTCAACCAGTGTTGTCCAAAATATGGATTCATTGTTCCAATCACAGAACTCTTGATTGATGTAATGGATATTTATCAATCCATCTCCTTTGTTTATGTCTATTCAGGGTAAAACCAAATTAGGATTCCCCCAAAATATAAAAAATCTATATAATTTAGATCCCCTAAGGGAGTATTCGACTATAGGTAATGCTCTTTGGCTTGATGAACACCGATTACACATATTAAGAGATCATGCATTGCATCTTCAAACTCTTATTAGGGATGTTCTTTGAATTTTATATTGATGATCTTGTGGTCAATTAGAAAACTATTTTGACCACTTTTACAACATGGAAACCATATTCAATAAGCTATGACAACATATCTTAAAGAGGTACCCCTTGAGCTGTGCTTTTAGGAAAAACTTGGGAATGTTTTGTTGATTTTTTGTACACATTCATGGAATCGAATTTGATCCTGAGAATACAATGTACATCCTTATTATGTAACCTCCAAAAAACCATGAAGAGTTGAGATTAATTTAGAGAAACATGGCCTATATCTAGAACCTCAAATCCTAACTTATTGGTTTTCATTTTTACCTCACCAGATTGATGAATAAGGAATACATATATCAATGGACTAGTGACTTCCGTGATTAATTTGAAACCCTTAATAATTACTACTTCATCCGACCAGTTTTAATGAAACCTGTTGAGGGAAATCCACTCATTATATGTGTGATGGCCCTAGAGAAATTTCCGGATACCTTTAACATGAAAAATAATGATCTCATGAAAGAAAGTAGTCTCTATAATCTTTTAGGACCACGCTCAACACTAAGACCCATCATTAAGATATCAAGAAGAGTAGCCTGGCATTAATATTTGTAGTCTTGAAACTAAGGTAATATCTATAGCACCATTAGTTTTAATTTATCTCTCGTAATAAACCTATCAAAAATATCCTTATCCATATTAGGATGACATGACATCTATCATGGTGGTTGGTTATATTATAATAGTTCAATATACAATCTGTTCCTTATAAAGCATTGAATGGCATGTCCTTCTAAAATTTTATTACATAGAACCCACAGTTAGAAACAACATCATTAAATATTGAACTGTATGATGAATAGATATTATCTATTGAAGTTGGCACCAAAATGTGGGAGAAGTATTTTGACGGTGCATACAAGAGCCCCATAGGAAGTAGAATGAAAGACCCCAAGCTCAACAAAGATGGGATAAGGGTTTTTCTTATCTCCCTACTGAAGGAGGTCGTATGATAATATCTCCTATTATCATAAGGTTGTACCAAAACATAGGTGAAATATTAGGACCTCATTGCATTCCTTTAATTCAAACTAAAAAAATACCAGGGAACCGACTAGATGTTATGGGTGGCTCAATGTTGGTAATGAAACACATCAACATGGATTACACCATTAGAAAAGAATCGTTGATCCCCTTATCGATTATGTTTGAGGTTAAATGGTCGAGTTCCTCCTTGATCCAACATTGACTCAAGTTACATGATCATAGAACACCTAGGATGATGTAATGGAAAATGTTTCTATAGCCCCCTCAGATCCAAACGGGGATGAAACAGTCATCATCATTTCCCTTCTGTACATAGTATCACCTTTGGTTCATGCAATGACAGAGGATATTGACAATGTAATCCCCATACCTAATCCATATATCCCTACCGTGGGATGGATTATTCCCATCATGGAATACCTCCGAGATGGATTACATCTAGTAGACATAAGTAGGAAGGAGAAAATACTATGGTGTGCAGTCAATTTCACTCTATATGATGTCTCAAATAACCATAAGGTCCTCTAAAATGAGGCTTTTATGGATTCATTCTCATAAGTATAGATCTATAAGGGACTACGATTTTCATTGAATAACTACATGTTGGAGATTGTGGTTCCCATCAGTCAGGGTATATGCATTCTGATCAAATATGAAGGCTTGAATACTTAAAGACTTTGATTATGAATGATTTCATAGAATTCACCATAAAATTTCATTCCTACAAAGTGCATGCCAACATCATATATCAACTCCTAAAGTTGTTACATATAACCAAATATTCCGAGACATATTCCATATGAGGAATGGATTTATTGCGATTGTACCCCATATATTTGGTGAAGTAGTTTAACTATATATTTACTACTATAGATTTCATCTGAATATTGGGTTTAGGAAATATCCCTCAAAGAAATTGGGTCCAAAAGAATCGTCGGATTCATAATAGTGAACATAATTACCATATTTTGTGTCCATCATTACATACAGATAGAAAATGAAACCAATTTCTACTCTAATGAGGTAGAAAATCTATAATAGGAGTAAAATGTTAAATCAATCAATTTATACCAGTACAATACAATGTCATATAGATAGATAGAGTCTTTCTACAAGACCTTGTTGAACATATTCTAAAAGATGGTCGATAAAGATAAAATGTCTTGTACCAAAAATCACTAGAATTTTTTAGGGGATTATCAAACAACGACACGTACTATGACATGGGAAACCTTGTATTCATAGGTATATTGGATAGAAGTAGTCATGCCCAATGAGATCCATTTCCATCACCTGGTGATGCCATCTATGATTAGTTATGTATATCTGATAAATCCTAGAAATGAATACACTGCTAAAATCATACTTATACTGACGCCCTTTTCCTAACGGTTTTTCTAAACCATTGGAATAGAGAGTTTATCTTTTTTTTTGAACACCATAGGGATATAGTGATTTAGTGTAGTCTTTCCCAATGGTTTGTACAAACCGTTGGGGTATATGTAATTTTACCAATGGTTTATGTAAACTGTTGAGATATAGTTGGGGTATACTGATATTTCCCAATGGTTTTTTAAAACTGTTTGGGTATAGTGATGTTTCCCAACTTTTTTTTAAAACCGGTGGGACTTTTTTACCCAAATATGCATGTGACCCCACTTCCCTTTCCAAATTCGATCAATTGATTTTTTTCCCTACCAGAGTGGTGATCTCTTCCAAGTCGGCGAACCCTCCTCTTAAAAAGATCCATCCTAGTTATTTACACTTCAAATTGGTGAGTTGTAGTTACATCTTATGCCTACATTTATTTTTGATTTTTATATATGACTTTTAGTTTATTTCCTCATCCACTGTAATCTCTAAAAATTTAGGGTTTTTGGTTGTTCTTGAATGTGAAATTGGCATGTTCTAAATACTTCATACAACACATGGATAATTAATTTCCCGTCTCAAATCACTACCACCACTAATGTTTCTAGGAGTTTTACACAATATTAGTGTTGTAGGGGTACAATATTTTCTCCCACCAGTGGGGGGGCTATGTAGGTGGGGGTGAGGTGGGTGGGGGATGTGTAGGTGGGGGTGGGTTGTGCAGGTGGGGGTGTGTAGGTTGGGGGAGGGGGCTATGTAGGGGGAGTCTGTTGGGGGTGAGGTGGGGGCTGTATAGGTGGGGGGGTGGGCTGTACTGGTGGGTTTGGGGGGGGGGGTGGGGGTGCAGTGGTTGGGGGAGGGGGTGTGCAGGTGGGGATGGGTATGTGTAGTGGGTGAATGGGGATGTGTAGGTGGGGGGAGACTGTTGGGGGTGGGTTGTACAGGTGGGGGTGGGGGTGGGGGAGAAGGCTGTGCAGGTGGGAGGGAGGGGGCTGTGCAAGTGTGGGGGTGCAGGTTGGGGTGCAATGGGTGGCGAAGGGGCGTGCAGGTGTGGGGATGTGATGTGGGTGGGGGTGAAGGTGGGGGGGTGTACAGGTGGGGGGGATGTGCAGTATGTTGGTGGGGAGGGTGGCTGTGCAGTGGGGGGTGGGTTGTGTATGTGGGGGTGTGCAGGTCAGGGGTAGGGGGATGTGCAGTGAGAGTCTACTGGGGGTGAGGTGTCATGACCCGACCCTACCCGGGCTCGAGCCGCAACTACCCCAAACCCGCCTCCATAGGCCAAGGGCTGCCGACCAGCGCCGAATGCACAACAACTCAGGGAGGCCTCTGCCTAAGCACCTGTACACACACACAAGCAGCACACTCAATGCAAAAGTGCAGAGTAAAAATAAAACTAAAGGGAGACTGCTATATATATAAACCACATATTTGCATCGACCACTAAAAAGTACAAAGTACAAACTGAAAAGAAATGTTGAAAAACACACGCCCAACCAAAAGTGCCACAACCCGGCAATAGGTAAACAAAAGAAATAGCTGACGGGTCTCCCACCTGGAACCCGGCCACGACCACCGCACGCGGTCCAAGCTCCCAAGATCCTATGCTCCACTAAAGTCACACTCCACCTGTACGTCGTCTGCAAGGGCACACCAAGTGAGGGAAAAGCCCAAGCAGGGGTGAGTATAAAAATACTCAGTAGGATACCCCGAAGTCTCGAGGGAGAAAAAAGGTGGTACTGAAGGGTGAGCAGTAGAGAGAACAAGGAATAGAAAGGATTACAACCAAGGGTTCAGAAAGAGTAATAGCTCAACCCATCAAGGGAAAGATAGAAGACTTGTCCTAACACAAGGAGCTAGGAACGGTGAGAAGATGCACTTCTCGTCGATCTTTCGCTGCCTATACCAGGAGAGTAGACTCATCCAACCACGAGAAGCAGGACGCAGAAAGCACGTGGCATACCTCGTGCGTCTTCGCCTCTCCTGAAAGAGAGTAACTAAGACCCAATGAGTGGGTAACCGAAACATGGTATATAAAAATCCATATGCTCTATCGAGAAGCCCGAACAACGTCGTAAGGGGATCTCTGTCCCGTAGCTCATCCCAAGAAAAGAGTAGCCAACAGTCCCAGACATAACCCCATCATCGATGCCCAGCATCCCGCACGTCTGCCCTGAACCGCAAGCCAAGGGGCTCAGTCACTGCACCTTGACACTATCCGCTTTGGGCGGCACTGACTAGCCCACACGGTTTTAGATCGCGTCACAAGAACGAATCTCGGTGGGGAAAGTGCCCTTCGTACTTGAGAGTTCTAGGGAAAGTCAAACCACACCTCGTCACTACCCTGCAGTCGAGAGGTCTCCTCAAGCCAAAACTGTTCCATCACCGACCCGTACAACCAAGGGTCCCGCTCTGGTAATCACGGAGGTAAGCCACATACTAGCCTAGTCGAGAGGACTGAGTCTGGAATTCCAACCGGTGTCCCCACTGCCCAGCCCTGTTGGAGGGTAATTCATAACCAGATATCGGGTGACCCACTGCCCAGCCCCGCTGGAGGGTAAACCCTAACACATCATCAAGCGACCCACTGCCCAGCCCTGCTCGAGGGTAAACTATATTAAGATACTCGGTGACCCTCTACCCAGCCCTACTGGAGGGTAAACCATAACACATCATCCGGTGACCCACTGCCCAGCCCTGCTGGAGGGTAGACCTTAATACATCATCAGTCGACCCACTGCACAGCCCCGCTGGAGGGTAGACCTGGAATAAGTCGACAGGCGACCCACTGCCTAGACGTGCTAGAGGGTAGACCTGGAACTAGACGACGAGCGACCCACTGCCCAGCCCCGCTGGAGGGTAGACACTAAGAGGTCGTCGAGTGACCCACTGTCCAGTCTCTGCTAGAGGGTAGACCCTAAGTGCATCGAGTGACCCACTGCCCAGTCTCTGCTGGAGGGTAGACCCTAAGAGCTTTGGGTGACCCACTGCCCAGTCACTGCTGGAGGGTAAACCCTAGAAGTCAGTGAGAAACCCACTGCCCAGCCCTGCTAGAGGGTAAACACAAAGAAGTCGATGAGTAACCCATAGCCCAGCCCCACTTGAGGGTAAAACTCAGAACTGCTCTGACCATCTCTACTGGAGGGTACAACACCGGCCAATCGAACACGGAGTGGGTATCGCGCAACCACCCAACTCCAGTACAACTCACCCAAAGGGGTTCAGCGCCTGTTCCATCACGGGGTTCCACTAGCACCGCTACTAGCCGATCCATCGAGAACGAAACCAAGGGGAGACCACTCAACCCTGTTGGTCAACAAACGGGCACCGAGCCAGGGGAAAACTCCACCCTACTGGTCAAACGAAGAGCATAGAGGGACCCTCTATGTCGCGAGAGGTCAAAGTACGCAAAGCAGATCATGACACGAACGTGGGGCCCACACGACGTGTGGCCCCAAGTCAACCCCAACTGAGCGCACAAACATTCTTAGGTACAAACAACCACACGTACCTCCAAGCACTCCCATATACTCCCTGAGTATACCGCGTCTCCAGCCCTAAGGCTATCGTGCACACGGCACCCAACGTCAACGCGAAGGCGTGACGTAACAACTCCACCTCAAAGGCCCAGGCATGGCCAAACACATCTAGTGGACCAATTATATCACTCTCCCAAGAGTGAGTGATCACACGGCAAGGGTCCGCTAAAAACAAGGTAGGGCGGACCACCACTGGAGCACCTTCCATGCTTCGACTTTTAAAAAGATCGTGCGAGATGCTCCGCACAACCAAACGGATCGCACCGTTGTAATCCTTGAGAAAAAACATGCGAGATTGACTACTTACTCACCTCGAACAGATATCCGACAGAAAAGTCACCAACACCGCCTCATGCCTGAACGACGCCCCGTGATCCCAATCCTCGGCCCTAAAAACAGTCGGGGGCATCGCACCATTGCGATCCCTTCAGGAAAACACGTCAAAAGCACTACTCACTTGAGTGCAACAGATATCTGGAGAAAAAGGTGCATCCCGGCGCACCGCACACGAGCGATGCCACGTGGGACCTGCATCTCGGTCCCGAAACTCAACGAACGGATTGCACCGTTGCGATCCTATCGAAAAAGTACACGAAATAGACTATTCACTTGTCCAAAACGGTCACCCGGTGATAAAGCTAGAAATCACCGTCAACTCCCGAAACGGCCCTCGCGGGGCCCGCACCATCGGGCAGAATTACAGCGGGCAGACTGCGCCAACGCGTTGCCCTCGGGAAAACACCCAACATCAACTGCTCGCACGCCCTGAACGGACGACCGAGGAAAAAGTCGCTAAAAGCTCCACGTAGCTCAAAAGGCGGGCCGTGGGGCCCACACCTCAACTTCGGCCTCAACGCCTGAAACCACCCTGGAAAACTCCGCCTCAGTACCTGGGTCACAACGCCGCTGACAGCGCTCAAAACGGACGTCAAATGTGTCTGCGCCGTCCAAAACAAGATTCTTGGGGAATACGCTCTTCCACTGAAGGACACGTCGCGCCTCCACGGCCCCTCTTTTCGGGAATTAAAAATTCCCAAAACTAGCTCTAAACATTCCCCACGACTCAAGTTCCGCGCTTCCGCTGACGGCGCGCAAAACGGACGCTCGTAGCGAACGCTACGACGTCGAGAATTCCAAAAGGGGGGGGGGGGGGGTAACCCCCTTGGGCCAGACCGGCCCGGTCCGGCCGGTCCGCCCCGCTCGAACTGGCCCGCTCCGGCTGGCTCGCTGGGATAGCGGCCCGGCCTCCTCCCACAATCCACCCCGCCTGCGCCGCGTGGGAGGTTCTTCCACCGACCGGCCGACAGGCCGGTCAGCCTTCCATGCGGAGACCCGCGTCGCGCGGGTCTCTGTCCAGCCACGGGGTCGCGCGCCTGCGACCCCGCCGTCTCCTCTCGCCGGCTCCCGCGGTCGGCGCCCTCAACCGGCGAGCCGAGCCGCCCCGCACAGTGGAGGTGCCACCCACCGCCAGCACCGGAAAGCGCCGCCTCCAACCGGAGCCGCTCCGCCTGGCCACCGAACCACCGCGACGCCCCGCGGCCGCCTCCTCGGACCGAAGTTGGACCGCCGCACCTCCTTCCGCCGGAGCTCCCAAACCGGCCGGAAAACCTCCAAAAACCCGCAAACTTCGGTGAACGATTGCGAACACCTCTGAACTCCGATTTCAAAACCGAAACAAGTGTCAGAAAGAGAAAATTTTATACTACACGATCATGGGCTTCGTTCGAAAATCCGACATAATTTCAATACAATTATTTGGGTTCGAATTAGGTGGAGTGAATGAAAAACGCAAACGACAAATCCTACCTCGTGGGGCTTCGCACGAAGCTTCGCGAAGATCAACCGGCACCACCACACCTCGCCGGAGTCGCCTCGCCAGAGATCGCCTTGCCGGAGCTGAAGGAGGGGGAGGAGGGTTTGAGGAAGAAGAAGAAGAAGAAGCGGGGGTGTTTAAGTACAAACAACTTAAACGCCCGCCCGAAAGCCCCGAACCCGAACTCCCGACGGGGTCGGGATTTAGCCTCTCCTAGGCTAAAAACCACACTATAAGCACAAAGGAGGTCTCGGAATTTTATTCCGAGACCCCGTTAAAAAGTTATAAAATTTAACGTCCGAAGCCGCTAAATTACAAAAACGCCCCTAGAGCCATTTTTCACAAACGGCCCGCGCCCATGAAACTTATACCCTTCCTAGGGTAAACGACACGCTCCGAACTCAACGGTGTCTTCGGTTTTCCAATCCGGGCCACCGTTTAAGAGATACCTGCGTCCTGCCATTAAATGAATAAATAAATTAATTAATTTATCCGTTTAACGTTCCAGGAGCGGGTGAGGGGTCCAAACATCCCACGCCGACAAGTTTTATGTCGCTCCTAGGGTAAACACCCATTCTGGACCCATCCGTACACTCGGATATCCGATCCGGAACTCCGTTTAGGAGTTATCCCATTTATTTAGCATTTCCAGTGTGAACGCACTAAAAATTTAATTCTGGCCACTCTGGGGCTCGGAATCGCACGCCGTCTGAAGGCACTGCTCTATAATATCATCAAGAATATTCGAAAGTCTTTATCAGCAAAAACTGGGTTCTTACATAATTCCCTTCTTCATGATTTTCGTCCCCGAAAAGCAAAACTAGGGGGCAACACAGGGTACTAAGACCACACCTAGCTTTCCCACACCCAGAAGAACCCACACACAACTTTGCGTCACCGCACACAGACCAAAGGATTGATTCGTTCATGTGAGGTCGGCCCTTTCTGATGTCATGAACCCACTCCAGACTTTGGGGCTAGGGCAAGGAGGTAGGGTACCTCGCCATCCCTTTGCATGGTCTCAAATGACCCGAAGGCCCTCGGGGGTAGCTCACCTCCCCGATCAGACCTCTACATCGCACGCCGCGACTGGAATCACCACCCGCACCTGAAAGAAGGCCTGGTGATTCCCTCCTTCAGACTATCCATATGGTGAAACACCCAAGGATATCTGTTCATACAAGATTCCACAGTCGATGCTCTCTTACACATTCAAAAGGCGAAGGAGTCAACACCATCGACTAAAGGAAAAGGTCTCATGCCTTTTTCCTTACCAACACAGGGTTACACCCGACGCCCTACATCACCCTGGTAACAACTCTAGCAAGGAGCAGGGAGGAAAGCATTCCACACATAGAGTCTATCAATTCTACTGCAAGAAGTAGAAGAGTCGCAAGGGGGTACCTCTCACCACCCCATACCCTGTAGGTTCATAGACATCCAAAGCTCGCGGCTGCCCGCGGTCCCAACCATCAGCTCCCGGAGCCTGACGTGGACAGCCTAGTGGTGATGGGAAGACCTCATAACATCGTCCCCCACCTCCAGCTCCTCCCGCTCCTCTGCTAGCACCACCTCTCTGGGTACTACTCCGATCACGGCGCTGCCTCTGTCGTGGTGGTGCGCCTGCTGCCTGCCCGAAGCTCTCAGCAACTCGGGTCGGGCAGTCTCGTGCCAAGTGACCTCGCCCGTCACAAGCATAGCACCGACGCTCTCTGGAATGCCCTGGTGCCCTCCGGCGCCACTGTGGTGTACGACCACGCCCCTGAGTCTGGTTGTTAGTAATCCACCTTCGTCGAGGTTCTGCTTCCCGACGCCCACTAGCTACGGCAGCCGTCTCAGATCCAACATGCATGCTGCCACCACCAACACTAGAACGTGGCAGGAAGCCCTATATCACCAGCGCCTGCTCTAGCACCCTGGCATATGTGGAAATGCCAAAGGGTACCATGACAACACAAATCTCTCGGTGGATACCCTTCTCAAACTTCCGCGCTCGAAAGTTGTCGTCATGGACCAAGTCCAGGTAAAAGCGTGCACGGTCTGCAAAACTAGCTGCGTACTCAGCAACCGTCATCCCTCCCCGCTGAAACTACAGGAGCTCTTGAATCCGAAAGGACCACAAGAAGGAGTGGAAAAACTCCTCACGGAACAACAACGGAATTTCACCCCACGAAAGCGACGACTAATCAAGGAACCGAGTCACCAGACTCTACCAACGCCGAGATGCTCAATGAAAAGGGGTGGCTGCCAAAGCCACTCTCTGATCTGTCGGTGTCTGCACAAGACTGAAAAGGCTGACCACTACCTCGACCCAACCCTCTGATGCCTGAGGGACTGGCTCACCACTGAACCTCAGTGGTCTCTGCCGCTGGAACTCACGGAGCGCGCTCAACCTGCGCTCAAGCTCAGCCTACTCTGCTGAAACTGCCTGCTGCTCAACAGGTGGGGGTGCTGCTACCGGCCCACCCGGAGAAAGGGGCTCACACGATGGGTCCTGGAATGTGGCCTCGTAGTTCATAGGGTTGTCGTCATGAACCAAAGCCAGTATCATGGCTGGCTGTCCTCGCGGAGACGTCCTGAATATTATCAAGGAGTGCCGTGGTCAGATGAGCATATATGTATATACCAATAGCAACGATGGAGAGCTGACTCAAGAAGGACGGTCAAAGACTCAATCCTATGTGATGCACAAACACATTTTACCTGCAACAAGTTTCTCAGCATGCCGAGTCGATAAGCGGGTTATCAAGGTCCTGGTGAATGGATACGTCGGCCGCTGCACCATCCCTGGACTCACTGGCCTGAGAGATGCTCTCGAGACACATTAACATTGTTGCCCTATATCCCAACCAATTCATCTTCTAGGGACGTCCGTACAACGTCCCAAGGAACGAACCACCTCTGATACCACTTTGTCACGACCCGACCCTACCCAGCCTCGAGCCGCAACTACCCCAATCCCGCCTCCATAGGCCAGGTGCTGGCGACCAGCGTCGAAGGCACAACAACTCAGGGAGGCCTTTTCCTAAGCACCTGTACACACACACACACAGCACACTCAATGCAAAAGTGTAGAGTAAAAAGAAAAGTAAAGGGCCATAGATGTGCATCGACCTCTAAACAGTACAAAGTACAAACTGAAAAGAAAAGGGGCAAAACACGCGCCCAACAAAAAGTGCCACAACCCGGCAACAGGTAAACAAAAGAAACAGCTGATGGGTCTTCAACCTGGAACCCGGCCACGACCACTGCACGTGGTCCATGCTACCAAGCTCCTATGCTCCACTGAAGTCACGCTCCTCCTGTACGTCGTCTGCAAGGGCACACCAAGTGCGGGCAAAGACCAAGAAGGGGTGAGTATAAAAATACTCAGTAGGATTCCCCAAAGTCTCGAGGGAGCAACAAATGAGGTACCGAAGGGTGAGCAGTAGAGAGAGCAAGGAATAGAAAGGAGTACAACCAAGGGTGCAGAAAGAGTAACAGTTCAACCCATCAAGGGAATGATAGAAGACTCGTCCTAACACAAGGATCTAGAAACGGTGAGAAGATGCACTTCTCATCGAGCTTTTGCTGCCTATAGCAGAAGAGTAGACTCATCCAACCACGAGAAGTTGGATGCCGAAAGCACGTGGCATACCCTGCGCCTCTTCGCCTCTCCTGAAGGAGAGTAACCAAGACCCAAGGAGTGGGTACCCGAAACATGGTATATACAAATCCATATGATCTATCGAGAAGCTCGAACAATGTCGTAAGGGGATATCTGTCCCGTAGCTCAGCCCAAGAAAAGAGTAGCCAATAGTCCCAGACATAACCCCATCATTGATGCCCAGCATCCCGCACGTCTGTCCTGAACCGAAATCCAACGGGCTCAATCACCGCACCTTGACACTATCCGCTTTGGGAGGCACTGACTTTCCTGCACGGTTTTAGATCGCATCACAAGAATGTGTCTCGGTGAGGAAAGTGCCCCTTGTACTTGAGAGTTCTAGGGAAAGTCAAACCACACCTCATCACTGCCCTGCAGTCGATAGGTCTCCTCAAGCCAATGATGTTCCAACACCGACCCATACAACCAAGGGTCCCACTCCGGTAATCACAGAGGTAAGCCACAGACTAGCCTAGTCGAGAGGACTGAGTCTGGAATGCCAACCGGTGTCCCCACTACCCAGCCCTGCTGGAGGGTAATTCATAACCAGATATCGGAAGACCCACTGCCCAGCCCCGCTGGAGGGTAAACCCTAACACATCATCAAGCGACCCATAGCCCAGCCCTACTTGAGGGTAAACCATATTAAGATACTGGGTGACCCACTTCCCAGTCCTGTTGGAGGGTAACCCATAACGCATCATCCAGTGACCCACTGCCCAGCCCTACTGGAGGGTAGACCTTAATACATCATCAGGCGACCCACTGCACAGCCGTGCTGGAGGGTAGACCGGGAACTAGACGACGGGAGACCCACTACCCAGCCCCACTATAGGGTAGACCCTAAGAGGTCTTCGGGTGACCCACTTCCCAGTATCTACTGGAGGGTAGACCCTAAGTGCATCGGGTGACCCACTACCCAGTCTCTGCTGGAGGGTAGACCCTAAGAGCGTCGGGTGACCCACTACCCAGTCTCTACTGGAGGGTAAACCCTAGAATTCAGTGAGAAACCCACTGCCCAGCCCTACTGGAGGGTAAACATGAAAAAGTCGATGAGTAACCCACTGCCCTGCCCCGTTGGAGGGTAAAACTCAGAACTTCTCTGACCATATCTACTGGAGGGTACAACACTGGCCAATAGAACATGGAGTGGGTATCGTGCAACCACCCAACTCCAGCACAACTCACCCAAAGGGGTTCAGCGCCTGCTCTATCATGGGGTGCCACTAGCACCGTTACTGGCCGATCCATCAAGAACGAAACCAGGGGGAGACCACTCAACTCTGCTGATCAACAAACGGGCATCGAGCCAGGGGAAAAACTCCACCCTGCTGGTCAAACGACGAGCACAGAGGGACCCTCTACGTCGCGAGAGGTCGAAGTACGCAAAGCAGATCACGACACGCACGTGGGGCCCACACGACATGTGGCCCCATGTCAACCCCAACTGAGCGCACAAACATTCTTAGGTACAAACAACCACACATACCTCCAAGCGCTCCCATATACTCCCTGAGTATACCGCGTCTCCATCCCTAAGGCTATCGTGCACACGGCACCCAACGTCAACGCGAAGGCGTGACATAACAACTCCACCTCAAAGGCCCAGGCATGGCCAACCACATCTAGTGGACCAATTATATCACTCTCCCAAGAGTGCGCGATCACACGCCTAGGGTCCGCTACAAACAAGGTAGGGTGGACTACCACTGGAGCACCTTCCATGCTTCCACTTTTAACAAGATCGTGCGAGAGGCTCTGCACAACCAAACGGATCGCACCGTTGTAATCCTCGTGGAAAAAAACGTGAGATTGACTACTTACTCGCCTCCAACGGATATCCGATGGAAAATTCACCAACACCGCCTCACGCCCGAACGGCGCCCTGTGATCCCAAGCCTCGGCCCCGAAAATATTCGGGTGCATCGCACCATTGCGATCCCCTCGGGAAAAACCGTCAAAAGCACTACTCACTTGAGTGCAACAGATATCTGGAGAAAAGGGTGCATCCCGGCGCACCGCACACGAGCAATGCCACATGGGAGCCGCATCCCGGTCCTGAAACTCAACGAACGGATCGCACCGTTCCGATCCTCTCGAAAAAGTACGCGAAATGGACTATTCACTTGTCCAAAACGGTCGCCCGGTGATAAAGTTAGAAATCACCGTCAACTCCTGAAACGGCCCCCGTGGGGCCCGCGCCATCGGGCAGAATTACAGCGGGCAGACCGCAACAATGCGTTGCCCTCGGGAAAATACCCAACATCGACTGCTCACACGCCCCGAACGGATGACCGAGGAAAAATTCGCTAAAAGCTGCACGCAGCTCAAAAGGTGGGTCGTGGGGCCCATGCCTCAACTTCGACCTCAACGCCTGAAACCACCCTGGAAACCACCGCCTCAGTGCCAGGGTTGCAACGCTGCTGACGGCGCTCAAAACAGACGACGGACGCGTCTACGCCGTCCAAAACAAGATTCTCGGGGAATACGCTCTTCCACTAAAGGACACGTTGCCCCTCCGCGGCCCCTCGTTTCGGGGATTAAAAATTCCCAAAACTAGCTCTAAACATTCCCCACGACGCAAGGTCCACGCTTCCACTGATGACGCGCAAAACGGATGCCCGTAGCGAAAGTTACGACGTCGAGAATTCCAAGGGGGGGGGGGGTAACCCCCTTGGGCCGGACCGGCCCGCTCGCTGGGACAGCGGCCCGGTCTCCTTCCACAAGCCACCCCGCCCGCGCCTTGTGGGCGGTTATTCCACCGACCGGCCGACGGGCCGGTCGGCCTTCCACGCGGAGACCCGCGTCGTGCGGGTCTCTGTCCAGCCGCGGGGTCGCGCGCCTGCGACCCCGCCGTCTCCTCTCGCCGGCTCCCGCGGCCGGCGCCCTTACCCGGCGAGCCGAGCCGCCCCGCACTGTGGAGGTGCCGCCCACCGCCAGCGCCGGAAAGTGCCGCCGCCAGCCGGAGACACTCCGCCTGACCACCGAACCACCGCGACGCCCCGCGGCCGCCTCCTCGGACCGAAGCCGGACCGCCGCGCCTCCTTCCACCGGAGCTCCCAAACCGGCCGGAAAACCTCCAAAAACCCGCAAACTTCGGCAATCGATTGCGAACGCCTCCGAACTCCAATTTCAAAACCGAAACAAGCGTCGGAAATAGAAAATTGTATACTACGCGATCATGGGCTTCATTCAAAAATCCGACAGAGTATCCATACAATTATTTGGGTTCGAAGTAGGTGCGGTGAATGAAAAATGCCAACGACAAATCCTACCTCGTGGGGCTTCGCCTGAAGCTTCGCGACGATCCTCCGGCACCACCGCACCTCACCGGAGTCGCCTTGCCGGGGCTCACCTTGCCGGAGCTGAAGGAGGGGGAGGAGGGAATGAGGAAGAAGAAGAAGAAGAAGAAGGGGGGGGGGTGTTTAAGTACAAACCACTTAAACGCCCGCCCGACAGCCTCGAACCCGAACTCCCGATGGGGTCGGGATTTAGCCTCTCCTAGGCTAAAAACTACACTATGAGCACAACGGCGGTCTTGGAATTTTATTCCGAGACCCCATTCAAAAGTTATAAAATTTAACGTCTGAAGCCATTTTTCACAAACGGCCCGCGCCCGTGAAACTTATACCCCTCCTAGGGTAAACGGCACGCTCTGAACTCAACGGTGTCTTCAGTTTTCTAATTCGGGCCACCGTTTAAGAGATACCTGCATCTCGCCATTAAATGAATAAATTAATTAATTTATTTATCTATTTAACGTTCCGGGAGTGGGCGAGGGGTCCAAACATCCCGCACCGACAAGTTTTATGCCACTTCTAGGGTAAACACCCCATTCCGGACCCATCCATACACTCGGATCCCCGATCTGGAACTCTGTTTAGGAGTTATCCCATTTATTTAGCATTTCCAGTGTGAAGGCACTGAAAATTTAATTTCGGCCACTCTGGGGCTCGAAATCGCACGTCGTCTGAAGGCACTGCTTTGGAATATCATCAAGAATATTCCAAAGTCTTTCTCAGAAAAAACTGGGTTCTTACATGAGGTGGGGTTGGGGTGTACAGGTGGAGGGGGGGGGGGGGGTTGTGCAGTTGTGGTGGGGGTGGGGGGCTTAGGTGGTGGAGGGGGGTTGTGCAGTGGGTGGGGGAGGGGGTGTGCAGGTGAGGGTGTGCAGGTGGGTGGGGGGATGTGCAGTTTGCAGGTGGGGGGTGCAGTGGGGGTGGGTTGTGCAGGTGGGGCTGTGTAGGTCGAGGGGGAGGTGTTTGTGCAGGGGGAGTCTATTGCGGGTGAGGTGGGGTTGTGCAGTGGGTGTATTGGAGAGGGTGTGCAGGTGGGGGATGTGAAGTATATGAGAGGCTATAAATTAAATCAGCGTGGAGGATAGAACCTCAGTATCAATAAATACATGATTTAATAACTACTCAATAATTGGATCTCTCACTACTATCACTAGTTTACAATTAAAACGGGTACCACGAGAAAATATTGCTTTGATTTAATATATTATTTTTTTATTAGGTCTAAAATCATATTCTATCTAATATATCATCCAACTCGTGCTCTCGAAGTCATACCTCACTAAATTAAAGTGACCATTCTCTATGACATGTCATCAAGGCATCCAAGAGTAGTCTTGGAACTCCTCTAAAATATCATGCACTTTACATGTGCCATGATCTAACTCATGATCACCCAACACACTGTGTTATTTCTAATTTTTTTGAATTTCTCTATGAACTAAGATATTCCAATATCATCCACATGCTTATCCAAAAAATAACCCCACCAAAACAAATAACATATTCCCACACTCCCACCACACAGTGTCATTGCTAAACTATATTCTAACTTACAAAACCAATATTTAAAACATTGTGAACATTTTAATACATTATTTTCCATGTATAAAATTAGTATAACTCTAAGACATCCATTTAGCATTTTACTAGGTAATGAAAAAGTTGTTTTATATTCCAATGCAAAACATGTATAGAAACCTGCATCATCTACCTGGGCTAAAAAAATTAATGTTTCTTTACTTTAGACAACTGCTTTACCCCTTATGAATCTGGTAGATATATTATCCATGTTCATATTTTTATATCATGATTTACAATTATCTTAAGGCTTTAACAATTCATAATATATACCTTGCTGAATTTTCTAGAGGCATAATTCTGGATGCTCTCTCCCTTGGTTATTGAGTGAAATAAAGCCGCAGAATCAATGTTCAATGATTTTAATAGACTAATGACACTTAGTAAATAACCATCCTACTAAAAATTAAATTTTTTAATTACATCTTGTATGATTTATTGAATTCATTATATATCTATTAAAGCTCACATAAAATAATGGATAGTTAAATTATCTATGAATCCCTATATTCGCTATTATTTATTTTCTTTTTTGAGTTACAGATTAGTTATACTTCTCTAATTACATAAATATTTGTTTTCAAATGTAAGAAATGAAACCAATTGATGAGAGGTGACGAAAACAGATGATGGAAAACAATTGTTGCCTGACTGATATGGGAATTCCACCACTAGTGCATGTAGTGAATATTTTCTTTCAAATATATATATTTAAATAATATATAATGTCATGTGATAAATTTAGTTTTAAACATTTTTTTAAGATCCACCTATTAGGTGGTAGTTATTTGATGAGTAACCTAGTATTGGTCCCAATACTCAGGGTGTTCGTACGAGGGTGGTGGTACGAGAGATAGATGATCTGGTCGGTGTACCCGATTAGACCTAGCCCCTCCCACTGACATAAAATCTATCTCACATTCTAATCCCGGTGTGTCATTAGGGACACATGGGATATTTAGGCATCCCCTATTTTCACCACCCTTTATATCTGATCCTCATCACCTATTTTTACCATATTCGCTGATGTTTCCCACTCCCCATCCAGTATTCATCCATCAATCCCTATCATGTTCTTTTACTTCTACATCCTTATCTCTGAGATTTTTGATTCCATCTAATTTGACTCTTGATCCATCAGAGTTTTTCCCTGCAGAGAATACATTGGGACCCACTCCACCTGTACAGGGTGTTCCTTCAGTTTCTGTGGATCCAGCAGCGCCCATTGTTCAGACGACCACAGTTATATTTATACAACCCTAACGATTTTTATACCATTATTTATTTTCATTATAACATGTATTGATAAAATATTTGTTTTTCTTTCATAACAGATACATCTACTAATAAGAGGTGGGGAGGGCATACACGCATGCGTGCATTGTGGAACCGCCACACGCAGTTGGTGGTGGACTATAATAAAGATATTCAACTAATTTAAAAACATGGCATCAATGTTGGAGTTTTTTAGACGCTTTCCAAATACTTCGAAATCATTCTTGTCAGCCCAATCTCAGGGAGGAAATTTCCCAATGACATCAAGGATAATTCTTGGGCAGAGATATGGGTAAAAAAATCTGTTGTATTTAAAGCAATGTATTATTTTTTGTGTTTATATTAATTAATATTTTGGTTTCATCTTTGGTTTAATTTCTCATATGGTGAGGGTGTACGACCATCATGTCTAAAGTATTTAAGTATGCTTTGGTGAGACTATAAGAATGAGTTGTACATTGGATGGAATTATAGAGTTGGTATAGAATTAGAGGTGGTCTTTATCATGGATGATTGTCTGTTAGAAGAGTATAAACAGATGATTAATCATTGGAAGACTAATTAGTTTAAGGTATTAATCACATTTTAATAATTAAAATAAAAAATTTCATGTTTTTTATTAATACTAATTATTGAATTTTATATATGATTCATTCGGTAGAAATAAAAATACATTGATTCTAAAAAATAACTCCACAAATTGGGATGTACTACGATGTCGAATCATGAGAGGAAGCAGGTATGACAGTTTATAATATTTCTTTACGACTTAAACATTGTATTGCATCCTCCATAATTTATTCGATTTCCAAAGTTGGTATATAATTTTAATTATGAAATTAATTAATGGTATCCAATTTTTAATTATGTTTTCCTACATTAAATGTCATTGTAGTGTCATAAATTGAATATAGAAGGATGTATTCCTTGAGTAAAACTATTTTGCTAGAGTAGAAGAAAGAAATATGGAAGTATTGATAATGAACCAACTCAACAGAAAATTTTATTCTTTACTTTGTTGATTTAAAATGTAAATCTCGCTTTTGTAACTTAATAATATTTTTATATTTGTAAAATTATACTTTATAGGCACCTGAGGCCAACAAACCTGATAATTTTGGGCCGAATGATCGGTTACATTAGGTATTGAGAGATGAGAACCCTGGTAGAGTATGTTGCCGACCTAGGAAGAGTATAGTTCCGAAAAGGTACAGGCCCTCATTAGGTACATGTTGTAGTGCCACTATGTTCTACAAGATTAATGAATGGGAAGAACGAGTTGAGAAAAGGGCCACAAAGATGACATAATAGTCTGTTGGGGAAAAAAATGCATTTTTGAAACTGATTTAAGTTTTATGTCCAACACTTCCAGGAGAGGCCAGCATAGCTTATGATGAATATATTTCATCGATGTGTTCTACATTTGGTGCACCAAGTGGAATTTCAAGTGTTTTTCAAGACAATGGAGAGGAGGAGGCTGAGGCAGAGGAGGAGGAGGGCGCAAAGGAGGCCATGGTGGAGGAGGAGGCTGAGGTGGAGGAGGAGGGCAATAAGGAGGCCGAGGCGAAGTATAAGGGCAAGGAGGAGGGCGTTGAGGAGGGTGGGGATGATTATAGGGACAATGATGAAGACAAGGGTGATGATAATGATGACGGTGATGATAGTGTTAGTGATGACAAACATATTGATCCATTACATTTTGACTGATATTACTGACCTTTGATGTTTATTAATTTGTTATGCCTGAATATATGTGTGATTAGGCAGGTCACATTATCTTTATTTATTTTTCTATAAATAATGAAACCTGACTTGATCATTTTATTTGACTAATTCACCCCTCCTCGGGACACCCCCACCCCGACACCCCCTGGACACCCCGTACCTCCTGGACAACCCTCCTACCCCCTGGACACCCAGTACCCCCGTGGACTACCCACCAACCCCCCTGGACACCTCGTACCCCCTGGACAGCCCCCCACCCCCGTGGATAGCGCACCCACCCCCTTGGACACACCCACCACCCCCCAGACACCCCCACCCCCTGGACACCCCAACCCCTATGGATATCCCCTAAACCCCCTGGACAGTCGCCACCTACTAGACCCCCCCCATTCCTGTGGACACCCCCAACCCCCATGGAAATCCCACCCACCCCTCCCCCACTCCCACCCCCAGACATCCCCACGCTCCTAGACAGCCCCCTGGATACCCCCTAACCCCTGGCCACACCCCCCCCCCACGGACAACCTGCCCACCCCGAGAAACCCCTTACCCCTAGACATCCCCACCAGCCCCATGGACTTCCCACCCCCCCAGACACCCCGTACACTTTGGACATCCCTGCCACCCCCGTGGATAGCCCTCCCACCCCCTGGACACCCCCCGACCCCCGTGGACAGGCCGCCCACCCCAGGGACACCCCTACCCCTTAGGACATCACCAACCAACGTGGATAGCCTACCCACCCTCTGGACACCTTGTACCCCCTGGACAGCCCCGCAACCCCTGTGGATAGCTTGCCCTGGAAACCCTGTATCCCCATGGACACCCCCGCCACCCCTGTGGATAGCCCGCCAACCCCCTGGACACCCCCAACCCATTGGACAGCCTCCACCCCCGTGTAGAGCACGCCCACCCCCTGGACACCACATACCCCATGAACAACCCCACAACCCCTGTGGATAGCCTACCCACCCCCTGGACACCTCGTACCCCCTAGACAGCCCACCCACCCCATGCACACCCCGTAGCCCTCTTGACAGCCCTGCCACCACCGTGAACTTCCCACCGACCCCCCCTAGAGACCCCCTACCCCCTAGAGATCCCCCACCCCATGGACATCCTACCCATCCCCTTAGACACCCCCTACCCCCTTGATAGCCCTGCCACCCCCGTGGACAGCCCGTCTAACCACAATACACCTCATACCCCCTTGGACAGCCTCACCACCCCTATGGAGAGCTCTCCAACCCCCTGGACAACCCCTACCCCCTAGATAGCCCCCACCCCATTGAGATCCCTCCCACCCCATGGATACCCCTACCCCTTGGACAGCCCCGCAACCCCCGTGGATAGCTCGCCTACCCCCCCTCGACACCTCATTCTCCCATGGATAGCCCCTCGCCCCCGTAGACAGCCCGCCCACCCCCTAGACACCCCACCACCCCCCCAGACACCCCCATCCCCCTCGGACACCCCCACCCCCTAGACACCTCGTACCCCCTGGACAGCCCTGCCACCACTGTGGATAGCCCCCCCAGACATCCCTACCCTTGTAGAGCCCCCCCCCCGGACACCCCCACCCCCTGGACACCTCATACACCCCTGGACACCCCCCCCCCCATGGACCGCCGCCCACTCCCTGGACAACCCCAACACCCCCTAGACACCCCATTCCAACACCCCCTAGACACCCCATTCCCTCAGACACCCCCACCCCCTAGACAACCTCGATCACCTTAGACATCCCCCCAACCCCAACCCATGGACCCCCCCCCCCCACACACCACCACCACCGTGGATAGCCTGCCCACCCCCTGGACACCCCTACCCCGCTGGACAGCCCCGCCACCCCGTGGACATCCCCCCACCCCCTGGACAACCCTTACCCTCTGGACATCCCTACCACCCACTTAGACAGCCCTTCCACCCCCATGGACAACCCCACCAACCCCATGGGAAACCTGCCCACCCCCTAGACAACCCATAAATCCCCTAGACAACCCCTCCACCCATGTGGATAGCCCACCCACCCCCCTAGACAGCCCTACCCACTAGATAGCCCCCCTTGTGGACAACCCACCCACCCCTAGGACACCCCCTACCCCCTAGACAGTCCCACTACCCCTGTGGACAACCCACCCACCCCCTAGATACCCTATACCCCCTAGATATCCCTTTCACACCTGTGGACAACCCTACCAACCCCTTAGACACCCAATTCCCCCTAGACAGCCCCCCCTCACCCCACCCTCGTGGACAGCCCGCCCGCCCCCTAGACACCCCCCCATACACCCCCATCCCTCGGGACACCCCCACCCCCTTGACACCCATGACTCCCTTGGATATCCCCCAAACCCATGTACATCTCCCCACACATAGACCCTTAACCCCACCCTCGTGGACACCCCCCATCCACGTGGATATCCCTCACACCACCCGTACACCCCTACCCCCTGGACACCCCCATCCCCCATCGTTAGATGCTCAAAATGTGACTCTAACTATCACAGGCTCTCTGAAATTTGAGTGTCCTCTCACCATTATGATATTTCTACCCCAAGAAAATTTAAATGGGGTAGATGGAAGAGTGGTTTCCATGTGAAGGTTGAAAATGGGAAACTATGTTATGGTACATGTCATGGTTGGAAGAGTCTGCTGCTTTTATGTGCTATTGTAGTTGTTTTTTGTTATGTTTTAAGTGTTGTTTGCTGGTGTTTTTCAGGTGTATTCAATAGACTGGATGGGTGGCTGCTATGTTGTTTTCTCGAAATACACTATACCAACGGTTTAAAACCTTTGGTAAACTGAATTTTGAGAACATATTTACCAACGTTTTGAATAAACCATTGGTAATAAACTATACCATCGATTCAAAACCATTGGTAAAATGTATTTCCTAAATATTTTTACCAATGTTTTTAAAGATCCATTGGTAATACTCTATACCCACATTTTCTAAACTGTAGTTAAACTATATGTAAACTATATATTCTAGCAATTTATTAACCATTCGTAAAAATATATACCAACGGTTTCTATAAAATTGTTGGCATACTAAATATTACACTGCCATATACCTATGGGTTGAGAATAACTATTGGTATAAGCCTTTCCCAACACCTTACTAACCAACGATTTGCAAAACCATTGGAATATAGCATACCAAAAGTTTTGATGCCTATACCAATGGTTTGAAATTGTTGGTGTATGTTGTATTTCCAATAGTGCTAGATGAATTAGATATGTCGGGTGGGAAAATATTTCACACCTTTCATCACATAGAAGTATATCAAAACTGGATAGCACGGGCCTTTAACAAACAGGCCCACCTATGCTCATTCCTCCAAGGAGAACTAGTATTTTTCTTTATAACTATAATGATGCCAGGAAAGAAGCCTATGAAACATAAACCAGGGTGGGAGGGACCATACTCTATACATAAGTTCCATTATAATAGATCTTATTCCTTAATCTTAATGGATCAGGGATCATTACAACACTAACCAATGAAATTTTCCTAAAGAAATAATTTGTGCAATCAAATAGAGTACTCCCAAGCAGCAAGACATTAAACTATGTAGCTAACCATTATGGTATGACCATTAAAATGAATAATGTCATGTCCAAGATCTGAGATGTTAAAATGCCTGGCCTTATCATCCTTTCTGTACGGTGATAAATTGCATGATGTAGGTTCGTAATCACATTCTAGAAACTGTAAGACAGTATTTTTCCTCATTGTATGAAATTAAACTGCATGATAAACAACCTTTTCATTTGAAATTAAGAAACCCCTAAAATACCATAAATTAAAACCCTTCTCATGGTCCCTTAAACATGGGAAGTTCCCTTACATAATCCCCACTTACATTATCTCCACCCCATAATAGAACATGGGGTTCTATTATGGGAATAATTCCTCACATTATCACAACCTTATCACAAGACTGTAAACTGAAAAATCAGTTCGACAAATACATATGGATTTATTTTTATTCTATTGAGATACATATTGATTGAAGGATATCATATCTCAGGTCTAACTACAATGAAAACCCTCATTTTTTTCTCTATGTACAAATAAGACTGACCTAGAGAATAGCTTTGATAACTATGCGTGTCTTGAATCCAATTTCAATGTGATATGTAGTGATTCTTGGATGTCTTATCCTAGGTCCATCCATGGTTAAGGAAAATAAAACCCCCCATCCTATTCACTGTGTAAAAATCATATATGCATAGGAAACATTTCTAGGACCCTACTCCCATTATAAAAAAAAGTGGAATCATTACTAAACATCTAGTTTTGGGGCTAAAAATCTTCCTATAAAATAAAAAATCACCTTTCTGGGTATCAAATCCTGAATTTTGTGGGGAACAATAATTGGAGAACTATATGTGGTCTGATTCTTATTCTAATGAGATATGTGGTGACACTCAGATCTCCAATATTGAGCCCATATGTGATCCCAAAAATCTACCACTCCCTATATACAGGTCTGACCTGCATAAGAAATCTATCAAGAACTACATGTGGATTTATTCTTTCTTCAAAGTGATACGTAGCAATGCCCACATTTCCATCCTTGGGCCCAACCACAACATTTCCTTTCTTTCATGTTGGTTCATCTTTTCCCTTGCCATAAGATGTTAGACCGCATGACTAATGTCCCAACCAGATGAATTTAAAATTTATATCACTTCAAGAAATACAAATATAATGATTTTCAAGATAATTAGATATGTAGTGATGATCAAGTCATATCCTCTAGCCTAGTGACCACCAAATATAATTTCCCCTATCCTTCAAATTTGATTCATTTTTTCCATTGAAGATATAGTTTCCAATCCTTATTTCACACATAGAGCATAGACCATGTGAGATTATTATATTTGGTAAAAATAATCCATGTATAAGTAATTCATTCAATTTATATTGGGGTTACAAGGGTCATGGGTTCAAGACCTTAAAAGTTTCCCTGGATGTCTTCATCACATGATAATAAATAGTATAATTTCATTAAGAAATACATGTGGCTTGATTCTCATTTCAATGAGATATGTAGTGACATTCGGATCTTCTATCCCAGGATCAACTATATCATAATATGGGAAATTATACCACTCTCCTATATACAAGTTATATCTACATGAGGTGATCGAGTATGGGTTCTCACCCTATGCCTGAACTCGTATTCAAAAAAACCCCATTTTCCTTGCACTTAAATTCCATCCATGTAAGGGGTATTTATTTCAGATCTATATGTGTTTTTATTCTCATTACAATGGGATACAGAGTGATTCTTATGCCTACTTTTCTTAGTCCTAGCCATAGGGTAAATAAGAACTACCCCCAATTTTTTGTTCTAAAAATATATATGCATGATCTCTCAATTTCGGTTACTTCATTAAAAGATACATTGAAGAAATAGGGATGTCACCTTTCAACATATGAGTAAGATCAATAAAAATTAATCTACAGTTCATGTCCCATATCAATTCAAATTTTTACTCTATGCTCAAACATATCCCTTCCAAATATTATAATGGTTATCTAGAACACTTTTAGATCTTCATTACCTTAATAAATCTCATTGTGATAGAACCTATGGTTCATGAGGACTTATTTTACTAACTATCAAATAAAACGCCCTAGATTACTTTTCATAAGTTTATATAAAATTTATGGGCATGTCATCCAATGTATTTCTCTATTGGCTATGTAGTACGTTCCCTAGTACGATTTTCATAAAACTACCCACAAAACGGGGTTTCAATCAATGATAGCTTCTTCCTCAAGAGAATAATCTTTTTCCTTCATCATCCTTGACAAAATTATTATGGAACCTATAATTATAATTCTATCTATAGTCATCTCTTGGATACTTGTACCAAATCCTTTCATCTGATCTAATTATCTTTAAGACAATTGATTAAAATTTACTCCCTCACATCTGAAGCATGATTAAACAACCTTGGCCGGATAGGGCATTTGTCAATAGTTGATTCCAATATGTTATGGCCATATTCATGTGACCTAACACTACTGAAACCCTGTCTCCCTTTTCCCAGTTAATACCCACATAGAGAACCTATTCCCCCTATTATTTAAAAATTATTACTTGAAATACACCTTCCATATTTCGATGCTTTTCTCCCAAAAACTAAAGTCTATGCCTGGGAATATCTGAATCCCCTGAACCTACTTCAGATATTAATGATAGAATGATGTAATTATTGAGGATTATTTTCACGACTATGCCATATGATTCCTAATTTTTCTTTGTATGAGTTCCTAATAAATATCAGTTCCTTCCAGCCAAAGGATCCCACTATTGACAATATAGTATGTTACTTAGTTGACCTTGCATAAATCAACCCATAAAATGGGTTTTTCAACTGGGATTAAGTTCTTCCTCAAGAGAGACATCCTATAACATCGTAAAAAATTTATCCATACCCAAATTTTGATATAGGGACCCCCAAATCATAGCTTAAAACTTCTTCCCAAGACACCTGAATATGGTGGCACATTTTTAGATAGATTACTAAAAATGGGAAAATCATTAACCATTCTCTCAAATCTAAAGACATAAATTTATAGACCCCCATAAATTCCTTTCTACATGAATTTAAAATTCATAGGATAATTTCATTACTACATTAATTTTAATTGCACGATGTTTCTACCCTTTTTAGGAAGGGGCCATCCCCTTCCCTAACATTGGTCATCTGGAAACATTTGTACAGCTTCCACAATCCAAATCTATGAAGGAGAGGTTTCCCATTCAATGCAAGTGCCAATATAGATTCTCTTTTTACTCTCAAACATTTACATTGGAAATGAAACCTATCATTGTATCGAGAAATTTGAATCATAATAAAAATCATTCATCCATGGGAAATAGAATTTCATAATTCCTGAGATCTCCATTTCCTAATTATGCTATAACATTCCCAAGTTGGATTTACATGATTCATCCACATAATGATTTATTGTGCCTAAGGATACACCTAATTGATTATGCAGTATGTTACCTAGTTGGCCTTGTATAAGATGGACTTCATAAAAGGTTTTTTGATCAGTGGTAACTTCACCATTTGGATATACCTCCTCTATTTTTGGATATCATGTTTTAGATTTGGAAACCAAATATTTGGCTCACGATTCCTAATGGGAGTATATATAGAATTTTGGAAATTATTAGCCCATAATCATTGTTTGGGTCATTATTTCAAAACATTATAGTCAAAGTACTTTAACCTAAAACACTAGCCTCATTGTTCCAACATACTTGACTTCAAACTTTTCACATAAAGAGACACAATACTCTCCAAATTAAAAATCCACAAAGGGAACACTAGAAAAAAATTGAGTCTTATCTCTCTTGACCTTCACTCCATATGGTTTATGGAAAAATAAAGCACTAAGAAAACTCACAAAACATGGTAGGCTAAATAAATGAAAAGGAAATCCTAGAGAATATATAAGTCTCACTCGCTGAGTCATCCTTATAATGGACTAAGGGAAAAATAAGGGCAATGAAACAAATGACACAAATTTTGTATGGTTGTCAATATGAACCTATAAATAGTTAACTATGCTCACTATGCCCCATGGATTAGGTAAAAATAAGAGCATTCCCCCATACATTCATTTTCGTTATGTATAGATTGTGAAAACAATGTGTCTGGCTATGAAAATAAACTTCATCATCATATTGTGATCAAAAAAAGAAAACAAGGATAAATCTATATGTATATATATATGATTGTAATAAAATTTACTTTCATTTATAAGACATAAAACTCATAGGTGCATTCCCAAGATGGATTCTCTCCTTTATAATTTATAGGAGATGGTAAACATAAGTCATCATTTTTTGAATGGCCTCCCGAGCCCCATAGAGATCCTATTGAAGCTCAGTCAACTAGATGGATTCAGTTTGTTTATCTTTGTAATGAACTTACACTATAACCAAAATAGTATCTAACCCCTCATTTTGTAATTATTCTAATGAATGGTAGAGTTTTACAAACTACCCCTGTGCGATATTCAATTACTGCTAATGGAATTATACTTGGATAGTTTTCTAATTAATCTATTACATCCATTATGATACCTTATTTATATGGTCGGCCATTCCATGGTATTATGAATCCTAGAAATAATTAATGTTAATTATAAGCTTCACCATTGTGAGGTCCTAAAAAAGATCATTCTCTTTCTCCCATTTTCGAATGATTTCCTTCACAAAACCATGAATCATGTGGTAATAAAATCCTCTGTATCATAGCATTCCAAACCCAAAATAAATATGATGGATTCATGAAGGAAGGTCTTAAATATGTGTGTTAGATATTATTTTCCAAATATCTCACCATGCACCTTGGTAAGTGATAAGAATAAGATTATGAAACTTTGACTCGAACTCAGTCCCACTACCAGAGGGACAAACATACTCCATGATCAGTGAACATATTGAATCTCCCTAGCACATTCCCTCATGCTCAATAATTTATTCTCATTTATGAAATAATTGTGTTGGCCAAATTCTATGCCCTCAAACCCAGCCAAAAAAAATTTATCGACTTAGATAATGAAAAAGGATTATTAGTACACTGGAAAGGGATAACATGTAAAAGAAATAATTGATTATTAGTAGCTAGTGACACTCAATGAGTAATGGGTCAGCAGCTAAGGAAGATTCGTCTTGAGAATCCTCAACATCAGTAGTTTGAATTGGGACCTCTTCTTGAGGAGAAATATCCTAGGTCATTATGAGATCTTCCAAAGAAGCCTTAGAAAGATTTCCTATTTCAAACTTCACCTGATTCAGTTCCTCCTCGATAGTGGGACTAGGATGGATGTGTGCATCTTATTCATGTGATTTCACCATCACATTTTCCATGGATGGAGTTTCACATTAAATCTAGTCATGATCAATGAATCAAGGGTAGAAATATTGTTTTAACAAAAGTAAAGGCTCATATCCATTAAATTTCCTATTAAGATCCTCAAATTTGGCTAATGTTGGAGGAAGATTAATTTTATTTAGTATTTCATATAAGTAAATCCCATGGTTTTTCCTGGCATCTATTGACGACCAAAGTCTCATGGTAATCTCACCCATGGAAGAAATTAGAGTATTTGGATTAGGACCCAAAAAATCACCCTCATACAATGAATTGAGAACCTGAACAGCTTCCTTGGTGACAACCGTAGGGTCATAATTAGTCGTGGTAGGGCCCTCTAGTGCATAAGATGAGTCAAAAATAACATAAGGACAATAGTCAGTAGGTGCATGATAAAGCCTTATGATATACCCTTAACACTACCAAATTCCCCCTCCCTCAATAGTGGAAGGAATGGTGAATGGAGTGAATGGTGGATCCTAAACACTTAGATACTTCTTCGGTCGAGGGATTTGATTCACCAACAGAGATACAAAGATGTTCCATAACACCATTCTCAGTTCTTAGAGTCTCATTTGTTAGTCTCTTGAGAAAAGAGATAGAGGTATATTCTATAATCCAATGAGCTTCGAAATTTTGATATGGATAAAGAGGAAATAAATGGTTCATGGATGGATTACCACTACTTATGAGGCACTTATCGAATGATTTTATTGTAACAACCCAAAATTTTTGAATGAAAATTGTTTCCTTGAAATATGTGTTATATTATATTATTCATAAAAAAACCATGTATTTTTATACTGAGGTGAAAATAAAGGGAAATGTGACCATTTGGATTCGATCGTTATATCATCATTTGCCAATTATGATCAGTTCACAATATGAATTATTGGAAGTATACTCTTGATAAAAATTTTAATGTGCTCATTATAGTTTATAAGTAAATTATTGAAAAGGGAAAATTAATATAGAATAAAGAGTTGATGACCTCAACCAGAAGATTCATTATATTTGTAGACCATCTATTGTAACTTTGGATAGAGTCATCATTATAGGGGTTTTCCATTAACTAAACTAACATCAATAATTAACAAGTGAAGCTTGAACAAAATCCCCTACATGAGAAGTTCATGTTAGTATAGATTACCACTTTTTCGATGTTATCCGTGGCACCCTAAGACACTACCACCATTTCAAACCTTACTATAATGGTTCATGAAAGTTTAATGATAGGTTATGTGTCAAGGCCCTAGTTACCAAAATTGTAATTCTATTGTATAAATAAAATTTTTATTCCATCAGTTTCATTTCAAGAATAGTTTTTCTTAATAAAATTGAGATGAAATTTAATAAGTTTATTTTTTGGATAGAGATTGTACATTTACGAAAGGAGATAATTATTATATAAAACTAAATTATTATTAATAATTTTTATTTTAATTAAATGGAATAATTAAACCACTTTTCTTCCAAAATAAATGATTAAATAATTTATATTTTTCAAGTGTCATCAATTTTACAATGCATTTTCAATCCGCTATTAATTTTATAAAATTTGGATTTTTGTATTTAAAAGCTAAAATTTTTATGTTATCATAATTATTATTATATAATAGATATCATTTTTGAAATAATCATGTAGAAATTACATTAGGGTGAATTTATGATAATTTTCAAAAATATTTGATTTTTTTATGAATAGTAAAAACATAGTATGAGTTTTTCAATATGTTAATGACATAATAACTATTTCATAGTGATGTAAAAACTAATTAATGACAATAAAATACATAAAATATTTTGTTTTATTAATATAATGTATTTTAATATATTTTAATTGATTCTAAAATGTATAATTTGCTTTCAAATTTCTATAATGAAAACATTAACAATAAAAAAATTGTGAAACGTTAATTTTCCTTACAAAAATCAGTAATATTAAATTATGATAGACTCTTGTGGATTAAAATAAAAAAGATATCATTTTTTCATTACCATGGGAAAACACGATTGTTTTTTATTTACCACTCCTTAGGTTTCCAAGGCCTGAATTTAGAAATTAATAAACAATTCCCATACTTTTACTATAAATACCCACCCATTTCTCAATTTCCTTTCACTAAAAAATATTTCTCCCGGAAGATATTATATTTTTACGTCTCAAGGAGTCCTACCAAGTTGTCCTCAATCCCCCAAGGACGAAATCTTCATGATTTATAATATACTCTTCAATGTAAAGGGAAATATCCTTCTTTTCTCTTGGTCTTAAGAACCTCTTTTGGTACATTTCATCTGAATGTTATGGACACTTTCTCTTATTTAGTTTTTATTCATTCCTTTACTTAAAAATTATTTTTAATAAATTGTATACCCTTATACAATCTACGTTTACGCTTTTCTAAATCCATGTTTATACATGTTATGCTGTCGATTTTACTTCTCAAAATTTATCTCTTCTCCTCAAAAAAATCAATTTTATTTTATTTATGTGACCATGAAAAAATCATTATTTTCTAGGGGTATTAAACAAGATTATAAATTATTTATTTTATTCGGGAATTTATACACATAAAATTTTTATTTCTTCTTCATGGTTTATAATTGATATAAAGATATTTTCTTTAATCTCTTTTTAAAACACCTGTATTTTTATATGAAACTCATTTATTCTATTCTCGATTGGTTATTTATGCAATGTTTTATTATGATACATGTGGATCACATTAATTGAGAAATATTAAGGGTGTTAAATAATAAATATCCATCTCATTGGGTGAAAATTTTAATCTCTAGGGACGACATATTTTATGATACCTTGGTGAACAACAATGGTAATTTTTATGACACCTTGGAAATAATATTTGGTGAAATGATTCGGAATATATCATTTAAATGTTGTATAAAAAATTCCATGTTATGATTCATTTAATGTTATTTATGATATCCCTCATGATCTAGTTTTTTTCCAAAATGATATTCCTTGTGTTCTTATTAATATACCGCAAGATCACATGTAAACTGTTTAATCTTGCTTTCCCTTACTCGACCTTATGCTCACCCTTTAATTTGATGTCTCTAACCAGGTTATGGGATTTAGTAAATATATTTAGGATAACACTTTCAATAATCCGTTAAAATTTATTAGAATAGTGTTTTATGTTTTCCTGTATTATTTACCTTTTTTTAAGAAAATAAATTTTAAAAGATCATAGGTTTTGTACCATGGAATGGAATGTTTATGTAATAAAAGGTGGAATAAAATTATTGGTATCGAAGTATGGCTTAATTATTAGTAGGAATTAAGATTTATAAAGATTAGTAATAACCCTATATAAGTTTTTAAATATAGAAAATAATCTGGTTATTTTGGTGAAGTATTTAGTAAGTTGTCCTTGAGAAAAAAAATCCCTATTTGGATACGAATAAGTGGATGTGACTCTGGAAAATATGTATCTTGTGGTAAAAACTAAAAAACCTCATAGAGATAGTCTTAAACGGGAACTGTTTCTTAATAATGGGCCTTGATTCAATCCTTGTTTAACACTCTCAGGGGATATTTTTGGTTAATCACAATCTTTTTTATGAACCATTATAAAGGATTTATAAAAAATGTAATTGTTGTTAAAGAATAAAATATGTAAGAATGGTGTTTAAAGACCTATATTCCTTCATAATTATAAGATTATTAAAATAAACATGGTTCTCACTAAGTATTATTCTTTTTGAAAATAGTGGTAAATAAGAGGAACTACATAAATGATGATTGAAATAGACCATGAAATAACAAGCCTATGAAGGAATCCAGAATGAAAAACATTATGAGAATGATGAATCAACTAACTCAATTTATGAGTAATAACTTTAATAAAGTTGAGATATCAGATTCACCTCAATGTAATTTTTTTTATCCCTTTATGCATCAACAAACACCTTCATTCAATATATTTATCAACCCAATGATTATTTAACAATGGATTCGCTCTATAGAAGTGAAATTTTCTGTAATCCATTGTTCAAAAAAAAAGAATGTAACCTTAGTTGTATACCACATAGAGATATAAAATGATCAGTGGTGGCCACAGGTTAGAAAAATGAAGCGAATAAGGTAGATTAATGATGTGGAGAAGGAAAATATTAAGAGAACATTTTTCATAAAATATTTCCCCCATATGATGAGAATGAAAATGGATAAGTAATTCCAATATTTTAAGAAGATGGAAAACAAATATATTGGATGCTATAGGATGAACTTTTCAGTGATTAATTCCTACACCTCTAGCTTTTTCATGGATCGTAACTAAATGGTTGATAGATTCTTTGGTGGACTAAGACCCCATCTATTATAGAATATATAAAATAAAGACTATGACGTCTATGAAGAGATAGAGAAAAGTGTACTGAAGGTTGAACTAGAGTTCAATGAATTGCAGTGGTCCCATTGAATGAATAAAATAAGAGATAAACAGAGCCAATATTTGGGAGGAACATTGATCATGGAAGATGTGGAAATCAAATGCAACTTCCCACATTAAAAAAAATTGAAAAAAGCATTCAGGGGACTTCTTGTTCATTGTTGGAAAATGTTAGAATTGTGTAAGAGATGTCAATATTGCTTCAAACTTTTATAGTGATGTGAAGACTCATCTTATCAATACTAATTATAAAGTTAATTTGGTGAAATCATAGTCTGAAGTACAATACTTCAAGTGTGGAAAATAAGGGCACATTTCCAATCACTGTCTAAATATAGAAGATTGTAGAGGTAAATCACCATACACCTTAGAATAGGCCAAGGGAGTAAGGAGTTTCTTTTTATATCACGGTGAATGAAGTTTAAGCTCTAAATTATGTGTTGGTAGGTACTGAAATTGTTATCTAAAAGATAGAAAATACTTTTTTAATTTTGGTTCTAGACATTATTTTATTTACAACATGTTTTCAATGAATAGAGAATCAATCCCTAAACTTCTAGTACTAGAGATTTTAGTCACGAATCCTAGAGGGATTTTCCATGAATCAAAAATGTATAGAAACACTAGTCTTTACATTGGAGATCATAATATCATCATAAATCTAATAGTCATTCCCATACTGGAATTTGACATTATACTAGGGATGGATTGGATCACAAAGTATAATGTAATGATCAGCAGTAGAAGGAAGGAAATATCAGTAGTATTAAATATAAAACCTATATTTTTTTTCAAAGGAGAGATATCACGACCTATGATTTTTCTATAAGAACATCCCAAAATATTATTTATAGAAATTATCAGTGTTTATAAAGAAAGAAATTAAAGTATATGAACGGAAAATGTCCCCATCATTCAAGAATACATTGACCAATTTCATTAGGAGTTACCTAAATCTTTCTATAAAAGAAAGGTAGAGTTATCCATTCAACTCATTCCTAGATCCATGCATAAATCAAATAACCGATATAAAATGTAAAATATGGAGTTATATAATTAAAGAAACAACCCCATGGACTTTTGGACAGGGGGATTATCTTACCAAGTGTTTCTCCTTAGGTAGAACATGTTCTCTCTGAAAATAAGATGGACGGATCAATGTGGCAATGCATTGATCATAAAGAACATAACAGGATCACACTCAATAAAAAATACCATCTTCCAATGATTCATTATTTATTTGACCATCTTTGGGGGCTCAATTACTCTCCAATATCCAACTTCAATCTATTTATCATAAATTGAGGGTGAAGAAATAAGATATTCCAAATATTACCTCCTGGTCAAGATATGTGGTTTATGGGTTTTTTGTTATTCCATTAGGATTAAATAAAACACGTGATATATTTATGAATTTTATAAAGATAGTTTTTATGGGATAGCTTGATATCATTGTGGTGTATTTTATTTATGATATTCAGATATATTATAAAAGTTTCTAGGAGCATGAGGATCATGTTAGGGTTATATTTCAAATTTAGAGGAAAGAAAAGCTATCTCTAAGGTTCAAAATTATAATTTTGGTTATAAAAAGTTTCTTTATTTTGGTATGTTGTAATCAATGAAGTAATCTCTATTGACCCTATGAAGAAAATGTTTTGGAGAAGTGGCCTCATCCTACCACAGTTACTAAGGTTCATAGTTCCCTTGGTTTAGAAAGATATTATAGGAGTTTTGTGAAAACATTTCACAAAATTCTAATACACAAGCCAAGTTAAGTCAAAAAGTGGTCAAGTTTATATGGAAAAAGGAGTGTGAATTTTTTTTTCCAAGATATAAAGATGATATTGGTTATTTCACATTTGTTAACACTACCATTTTTCATAGAATGATTCGATATTTTTAATGATTCATCTCTAAAAGGGATTGGGTTTGTACTTATGAAAATTTATAATCTGGTTACTTATGTGTCATGTTAGTTTAAGCCTCATGTGCATAATTATCATTTTAGTGAAATGGAGTTGGATGTGGTTGTTTTTACTCATAAAATATGGAGGGACTGTCTTTTTGGGGAGAAATGTGATATAAACACAGACCACCAGTGTATGAAGTATATTTTCATAAAAAATGAAGTCAATAAGAGACATAAGATGTGGTTTAAAATTGTTAAATACAATTATTGTTCAATTATTTATCCTCTGAGAAGAGAAAACAAAGTCACTGATGAATAAAGTAAGAAATACCATGTTGTACTAGAAATGATGACGATTCAAGGAGGTCCTTTGATCAAAGAGAGAGTAAAACTAGACATGGGAATTTTAATTGAAGTAAAATCATCAACCCTATCCCAAATGATTTATGAACCATCTTTACTAGATAAGATCATGAAATCTCAGAGGTAAGATCTTTTATTATAGATGAATATAGAGTATGTAAATATTGGGAAGTTTCCTGAGATAAATTTTGATCAAGAAGTTGTTCTGAAATTTAATACAAGGAAACGCATTCCCTCTATTCCAGAAATAAATAATGAGATGATGGATGAAGCTCATGGCTATAGATTCTCTATACATCTTATAAGCACTCAAATGTATATAGGCCTTAGTGATCATTATTGGGAGGATGACATGAAAAGGGATATTTTTTACTACACTACATGTTGGATGGTGTGTCAATAAGTGATGTTAGAGAGACTACTTTCTAAAGGGGTATTATAACCACAACCCATACTAACATGGACGTGGAATAATATAACCATGGACTTTTTCATTGGTCTTATAAAAAAATATAAATGAGTCAATATTATTTGGGTTATATTGGATCGCCTCACCAAGACTAACCATTTCATCGCAATTATGGAATATTTCCCTCTTGACTAAAATACCAATATATATGTTAAGGATGTGGTAAGGTTGTATATGGTATAAATATATCAAATGTTATCTTGATCAATGGTTCAAAAAAATTCTAGATAAGTGTACACCATGTTCAGAGTGCCGAATTAAATTTCATTATGACCTATCACCCCCAAAATGATGTCCAATAGGAAATGAATAACCAGACACTTGGGAGAATACAGATAACATTATCAATTCAATTTAAATGTGGATGGGATAAACATATCCAATCAGTTGAGCTCAAATAAAATTAAAACATTCATTCATGTATTAAATTGGCATGCTACAAATCTCTACGTAGGAAGTGATGTCGAACTCCAACTTGTTGGGATGAAGTTGGTGATAGAAGATTTCATCAGCCAGATCTTGTGCATGAGATGACATATGAGGTTCATTCCATCAAACAACATATAAGGGATTCTCAGAGTCAGAAGATGATCTATGATTACCACCTTAAAAGGGTCCTGGATTTTGGTATTGGTGACAACGTGTCCTTTTAAATATCACCTTGGAAGAGGGTAATGTGGTTAGAAAAGAAAGGTAGGCTTTGCCCCAAGTATATCAGACCCTATGAAATCATTGATCTTTTAAAAGGATTATCTTATCTGCTACCACTTTCACTAAATCCATTTCAAGTTCATGAGGTTTTCTATGTTTTTCTCTTGTGGGATTACATACCTGGCCATTTACATGTACTAAATATGGAGGTGGTTCAACTGGAAAATGACCTCTCTTATGAGAAGCAGTCAGTGGGGATATTGAAATTTAGATAAAAGGTTATATGAAATAATATTACACACCTCATCAAGTTGTTTTGGTGGAACTATAAATATGAAGAGGTGACATGAGAACTAGAGGAGACAATGAGGTATATGTACCCTCACCTTTTCTCAAATGAGAGAATGAGTTGAAATTTCGGGGACAAAATTTCGTAAGGGAGGAAGTATGTAATGGCTCATACATTTAGAATGATAATTATTTGCTTAAAATGAGTCTTAAATTCTATTATTTACTACAAAACCAATTATTTATTAATAAATTGAATATAATGGTAAATATAACAATCTGTATTCGTTCTCTATATGACCATTAGTCAATTATGACATTTCATAAATTATGACCTTTGGTCAATTATGAACATTGGTCAATTATAACCATTAGTCAACATGAATGTTGGGTACTATACTCTTGATAATTATTTTAACATTATTATTAAAGTTTATGAGTAATATTTTGACAATGGATAAATGATACAAACAGAAGAGTCGATGGCCTCCACAAATATATTCGTTCCATTTAATGATCATCTGTCATAATAAGGGAGGATGGTATCATCAATAGGTTTCTACCATTTTAAATCCAAATATGAGCTTCAACAATTGATTCCTAAATGAAATCACATACAAGATAAGTTCAATTTATTGGAGATTACTACTCACTTGATGTTACTCAAGGCACCATACAAAACTACCACTACTACACACTTTAATCTTAGGGTGTATGAAATTAAAATATGGTGTTATGTGTTGAGTCCCTATTTTCCTAAAGTGTAATTCCATTTTATAAAATAAATTTTTATTCCATCATTTCTATTTTTTGAATATTATTTCTTAATAAAATTAAGATAGAAGTTGATAAATTAATTTTTCTGATAAAGAATTTAATTTTCATAATATATATAATTATTATAAGAAACTATTTTTTTATTAATAATTTCTATTTCAATGAAATATTATGATGAAAATTGTCTTATTTAAAAAGAAATGATAAAACAAATTTATTTTTTTAAGTGTTTGAAATTTTACTATATATTTTCAATCCTTTTTTATTTTTAATAAATAAGGATATTTATATATAAAATAAAAAAATAATATTTATATAATTATTATGATACATTATATATAATTTTTTAAATAAAATCACTTACATTTGGATAGATATAATTTATTATAATTTTATAAAATATTTTATTTTTTTAGGAATAGTAAAAAATAAATCTTCAGCTTTTCAGAAGTTTAAAGAAATCATTAATATTTCATAGTGATGTAATAACTATTTAACCACAATCCAATATTTACTGAATTTTATTTTATTAATAAAAAAATAAAGTATTAAGAATTATTTGTGAATGGAAAAGTATAAAAGGGTAGGTATTTATAGAAAAAGGGTAGGATTTGTCTATTAATTGCTAAATTTAGACATTGGATGCCTAAGTAGTGGTAAATGGAAAACCATGGTCTTTACCATGGTATTTTCCCATGTTATTGGACACTTGGGAATCCTTTAATGTTATTTTAATTCACAAGAGTAAAAAATCATTTTATATTACTTATTTTGTCATGGAAAATTAATTTTTTCACAAAATAAAATTTTAAAAGTTTAAATTTCCATTTTAGAAGTGGGAAGGTAAATTATATATTTGGAAATTGAAAAAAATGTGTTAATTTTTTTTTATTAATAAAATAAAATTCAGTAAATATTGGAATGTGGTTAAATAGTTATTACATCACCAAAATCCTTTCCACCCCATTTTCCATGCTTGGGTTTTTTCCCATTACCAATTCAAGGGATGTATTTATCTAACCCTCCAATAGGTTATGATGAATTCCCAGCATCAGTATACCAAGAATCAATCCATGGGTCACATCAACTGGATGTAGGTTAATAACTTCTTGAGATAACTACATGGATATAAAAATCCATTGATGTGGAGAAACTATCAGATTCTTTTCTGATTATAGATACACTTGAGAAGATATGGTTATTTTTTGTAGTATAATTAATTGGTTTTTAAAACTTTATAGATCATAGTCCTTCCATATAACCTCTCTATTGACATGAGCTTCTAAAACAACATCCCTAAAGGCCATAATATACATCCTAGGTCACTGATAGCCTTCCCATAATTGGTAAAGCTCCCAGTAGTTGGGTTATCATATGGGAATAATTTGAACTTCTTGAATTTGATCATCCTTAATAGGATCTTGTTGGGATTTTGAGATAAGAGAGAAATATCATGAATAGCATGAACATATGGTTGAAATGGGTTCCCTGTAATCATGACCCCGCTTAACACGACATAAGATCTAAAGTGACCCACAATCTATCCCCACAGTGTCTGGAATGGTCCTGAAATATTAAATGGGTCCTTCAACATATTAATATGAAATATGGTTGTATAAATGATTGTTAATATGAACATTTACAAACCTAAATTAATATTCTCATCCATCCTGGCCCCCATGAAAAATGTCTTTGAAATTATGCCTCCATTGGAATCACAAACAGACAACATATAGGTTCCTAACTGTGTGGAAAAAAATCCCACGATGTGTATCTTCACAAGAACAATGGTCATGGGATTATTCCACCATTTTTAATATTCCCCCTTCACTAAATTCATCCTCAATAATTTATGAGAACTTCAATTTTTCTATTTTTGGGACATCGATTTGAAAATTTTCCACTAGGTCCCTTCCCGTCTGATCTAATATGGAACTCATCGATTCCTTTGGATGTATATCCACCTTCAAGTGACGGTCTTCCTTCCTAATACCCTAAGATATTTTCAAAAGATCATTTTTTTTAGGTGGTTCCCTTTCAGTGTCATTCCATGTCTTTTTTAGAGGGATAAACTCATTATCCATATATCTAAGGATTAAATCCCCACAGATCTTGTGGACATCCCACAAGATAATATTAACTTCTCTATGAAACAAGTGGAAATATTTTATAAGAAGACTCCATAGGTTTAGAAACTCAGGAGTGAATTTTTCATTCTTATATACATAATTTTCCCTATCCAAACATCCCCATAAATTTGGATACCACACAGATAATTCTTGAACTCTATACAAGTTTCACACACACAGTTCACCCACATCCACTCAAGATTAACTCCCCCTCTTGGGTGTATGTCCTGGTATTTCTTCCAACCATTTTATTGAAAAGTCTATAAATCATGGAATAAGTTTAGATAAAAAATTGGATTTAAATTAGGTTTGTAAGGATTTAGATCCATAACACACTAGATATAGTTCATGAAGAAGGCTACAGATGATGTCTATGCATTAATATATGCACCCAAGTTGGAAACATTGGAAGTAGGTATGTTTTTGTAGTCTTGAAACCAAAATATAGGTTTATAATTCTTTGAAATTGGTATTAGGACCATCTTCATATGACCATGTTCATAGATTGGCAGATACTAACTGTCATGAAAGTCACAATGATATTTCATCAAATGAACCACCTGATCAAATAGATTAGTACTGCGAGCATCGTAGTAGTCATGGAAAACAATTTACCATATTTTCAAGGTTCCTTCCAAATATTTCATTGAAAACTATGGCATATTGAGATTATGTGGAACCAAAAAAGATTCGTCATGTTTTTAGGTGAGATAGTTCTTCATTTCAAAATATTATAGAAATGGATAAAATTTGGAAAAGGCATGAATTCATGCAAGTGACTCGCATAGGGCCATCACACATGGTCTCTAAAAAACTCACACACCTATAAATTTGAATAATGTATATATATACATATTTTGTCTTCATAAATGTTTATTTTACCATAGAATATTTAGTGGAGGGCCTACACAGGAGAGTAACATAGAGTGACTAGAAATGTTGATGTTGTGAAAGTCGACCATTAAATAAGGTCCTTATTTCTAGATGAGGAAGACCCCCTATGTGTCCTACGTGAACACACTTTCTACATAATAGACCTAAGTAGACTACAATCATAGAAAACTTAAGAAGACTTCCTCCACGATCCATCTACCATTTTCATCTTATTTTTAATCCGGATTAGACCATGTTCTATTGATCAAATCTAATCCTTAAGGGGGGGGGGGGTTTGGGACTCTATTTTATCATATGGATGAAAAGGTGACAAGGAGAAATAAATTAGGGAGAAAATAAGATGAGAAGTGAATAATTCTACAGATTAAAAAAGACTCAAAATCCCATTCACTCATGTACCACAATGCATCATCATTGCTCAGGGTACCATCATGTCAGCCAGTGTGATTAGTCTAATTGAGAGCCTACATGATCAGTCTAAGTGAGAGACTACATAAGATACCTATGTGAAAGCCCTGAGTGAGATATATAAGTGAAAACCTATGAAATATATCCCCTTCTCCCAAGGTACCATATTTTCCTCAAAATAGGACCTTGGGATCTTTATTTAGATGGATGGAAATTCATGAACTCCTTCTGAAACTCTAACCACTCTAGTCCATCATTCAATCCATCCAAAACCTTCTAGGCACTCTTATAAAACCTAATGAAGTGGGAATCAAATGGGGATGTTAAAAACTAGATTCCTCCTAGAGTAAAAAAACAAATAACACGTGTGGGAGGAACTCACTCCCCCATGGTCGATGAACACTAGAAAGAAGTCCCCTTCTTCAGGAAGCAACCTACATGAGGCACTTCCGAGAAAACATGTGGATAACCTTGAAGGCTTGAGAAATATCTCACCCAAGTGTTTTTTCATAGGTTGTATGTCACCCAAGGTAACATCACATTGCCCGGGCATATCTATGGGAACCCTATTCACCCTAGCCTATATATGTGAGTCTCCTTTTGCTCACCCATGAATCCATCCTACAAGAGACTATTTTTAGTCCCTCTTCAAATCCATCCATGGAATGTTTATAGTAAATGGAACACCAGTGTGCATCCCATTTGGGGTTGTGTTCCTGTAGTAATAGGTTTGATGCACTTTTCCTACCACATGGTTAGGATCCTTGGGGTCCTTGTGGGTTTTCATTCACATGGTCTGGAATACCATAACCCTAGGAATAGTGTTGGGATGTTCCCGGTCTTGGAAACTATGGTTAGGACCATGTACTACCATTAACGTCTTTTAGACCCATAGCCTATTGTTTCTAGTAGAGAGGATGATGATTATGGTTTATTTGAAATTCAACATAGAATGAGATCATCTTCCCTCACAACATGACCATATTTAAGGAATACCTCCTAGTGCAACCCCTAGACTTTCATACAATAGGTTTCACTCTTTCTCCTCTCTACCTCTAAATTTCTTGGTCATAGAAGGTATTGGAACTGGAGTCTTATCCTCTTCCACCTACTCCCTTCACTCCTAGTCTCCATTCCCTAGACCCGTTATAGGGTAAAGTGAAGAGAGAAAATTGTTGTAACCTCACCCTTTTCTACCAATGGAGGAGGATAAGATTTTAGTTTTATATATATATTTATTCCTCCTTAAATATCCACAATCACGACATCCACACTATTAGATGAATGTTTTGGTAGGGAATCACCCTTTGAATAATCTTCTAGAAATCCTTCAGAGTGCCTCCATATGGATGGGTCCTTGGTCCTTGTATCTAACCTTAGGGAAATCTGGATTTTTTGGTGTCTTTTATCATTTGTATCCTTCTGTTTATCACACCGAGCAAGACTCAAGTAGGCATAGAGGCTGATGGTGGTCATGAAAACCACATGATCTCAAGCCTTATGGGAATCGTTCCAAGGGTAATCCCCAGCCCAAATAAATGTCTACAACTTCATATAAGCCCCAAATTTTAATCAAAGTGGGGCTAATTCATTGGATTATGTCCCAACCAAACTTCAAACAATCCTTATATCCTCCTTAGGATTAGTCCCAAATCCGATCCAAAAAATATCTATGAGTCCAACCACTTCTCATGGCCCCAAATTAATTTATGTGGAGATCATTCTAAGGAGTAATGCCCACTAATAGCCACATTTGTCATGGAATCCTCTTCCAGAGAATGACTCAATTTAATCCTCTCCAAGGGTCCCACTCCCCTATGAGATCAACTAGGCTTTGAGGGATTTGATTCTTATCCTAAGGGGATACGTAGGAATCCTCCCTGAGTTCCAAACCAAATCCTATAAAATAAACAATGTTCTCTCTCGGACTAATCCCTTGAAGGATCTAACTCAACATGGAAATTCATATCCCTTCCAAGTTCCTAGGGATGCTTCAATGAATGTCCCTCACCTAGTCACCATTCTTGTAGATTCCCTTACTGCATGGCGCTAAAACAAAATGGTTTGGTCCTTATAACATGAAATTTAAAGGTATTATGTTCCTCATTACGTGGCTCTGAACTAAGTGGGTTATGATTCCTTTCATGAGGATATGCATGAAGCCTATCACATTGGATTGATCTCAACATCAAAACAAATCTCATATCCCTAGATGATGATGCACTCCATAGTTCCCCAGAATGTGTCTAGAAAACTAGTATCATCGTAATAATGATCAAATAATATATAATCATTACCTAAGTGGATACCAATGGTGGCGATCCGTGGATATAGGCGGATATCTATGTTGATGAAGATCCTCAGATACATACATAGGATTAGAAATTTTTATTCATTCTAATACTTGATTATTAATTCAATAGTAAATAGCATCATACATGGATATTAATGAAGGATTCATGATCATGTCCTAAATCTATAAGAGATACCCATTGTAAAAAATAATTAACCTTAAAAATGTGTGATGTGTCTGACATCCCAGTCTCTCAAAAAGTGTGAGTTCTTAGGCATCATTAGACAAATTTCCCAATAAGGGATTTCCTTTGTAATGTATGTCACCATGGATAAAGATTCTTTGGGTGTTTCTAGTTCCATAAACAAACCCATTGGAAACCATTTCAACCTGACGTAAAATATTTCACAAACTTCAAACCGCTGCAATCAACCATTTGGATGACACTGATATTTTTTGGAGATGAAACTCGAGTGAATTGTGAAATATATATGAATCCAAAATGTTTTAATTATATATTCACACAGAATGAATTGAACATGAGATAGTGAAGATGGCTGGAAGTAATCAAGGACTATAATTTCTGGATTCATTATCACCATGGAAAAAAAGGTGGATGATTCATTGAGTTGAAAAAGTAATGCTATATTAACCAAGTTATGTTTAGAAGGTGACCATTTTTTAATGATTTTATAAATTATGGATAAGAATTTGTGGATGTAAGGACATCCACAATTTTATTTCAAGTTTTAGTACATTAGGATTTCTCATAAATAGTTAATGTGGTTGAAAAGGTGGATTATTCATTTCAATAAAAGGTAGAATCTATTATGAATTATAAGTTTCCTTATTTTAATATTTATGAAGACTGTTTTTTTATTTGAAAAATATTATGGGTGCCTCATAATTCAGATTTTAGGAAAGACTTGTTGACTAATGCTCAAATCTCTCCAGTTTCCATTCATCCAGGAAGCACTATAATGTATAGAGAATATTGAATGTATTATTAGTGGGATAGAAAAAAAATAGATATTTCTAAATTTACCATGATGTGTTTGAATTATCAACAGGATAAAATAGAGTGATAGTTTCCAAACTGGATGCTTTAACAGTTTCCATAATCGTCGTGGAAATGGTGTAATATATCAATTGGTTTTGTGGTATGATTGAAAAATACTTCTAATGGTAATAATGAGATTTGGGTTATTGTTTATTGATTACCGATGTCTATACATTTTCTTCCCTTTCACGATATAATTTCCTTAGATATTTTTTTAGACTTTATCTAAAATATATTATTACGTTACATGGAGGGACTCCCTATGTTGTATTAGATAACGATCACAAGTTAACATCAAATTTTTTTAAAGGACTTCAGAATCCATTGGGTATTGAATTAAATTTTAGTATATCTTTTTATCCTCAATCAGATGGATAGTTTGAGAGATCTATTCAAACCATATAATATATGTTTCATTCTTTCTCATTGTATTACCATGGAAGTTAGGATTGACATCTTTCATTGGATGAGTTTTGTTATAATGAATGTTTTCATTCCAATGTCCAGATGGAACCATTTAAATAAATTTATTGAAATAAGTATAGGACACCAAATTTTTGAGATGTATTAGAAGAAAGGGGGTTGATGGGATGAGAGTTGTTAGATTAAATAGTATATAATGTTTATCTTATTCAGTTACACATAAGGACAACTCAAAGCATGTAGAAAAGTTATGAGGAAATATAGAGGAATTATTATTCTTCCAAGGTATTTGTTTATGTCATTTTAAAAGTTTCCCCATGGAAATGTGTGATGAGTTTTTTGGTGATAAGGGGAAGATGAGTCCACATTTTGTTGGAATAGATGAAATTATAGAGAAAGTTATATCGGTTTCCTACTGAGTTTCATTACACCTAAGTTTGTCCCTTGTAACTAATTTATTTCTTGTTTCAATTTTAAGAATGTATGTGTCATATTAATCTCATGTTTTGAGCCCAGATGTGGTTCAGAAAGAATTGAATATTTCTTATAAGGAATAGTTTGTTTAGGTTCTTGACTGAAGAAATGAATTGTCATATGATAAGTTGGTTCATCAGGTTAATGTTTTATCTAACTAGTACACACTCATGTTATTGCACGGTGCATTCGATCACAATTTTTTTAATAAGAGGTTAGTATTTATAAAAGTTTATAAGAAACAATAATATTGATGAAATTATAATTATAATGTAATGTTGAAGGATAATAGAATAAGAGTGGATAAAATATGGAGACACCATTTAAGTAGTTGAAAAAAATAAAAAATTTATTGTAAAGTAATTTCTAATTTTTGAGGATGGATTTTTGATTTCAAATTCAACTGCATTCACGAAAACAGTCACAAAAACAGTATTGTGTATAGTGACATTAGAAAATAAAGATAATGGAATCCAAAAACAGGGGATGTAATAACATAGATGAGAAAATTGCAACCACTATGGTTTCATATGGGAACCTATGAAAAAAATCCAAATATTTAAAATGATATGTATTTGGCACCATCAACCCTGAGAAAAACTTCACACTCAACCCCTGCCCAGATATAAGTTGAGAAGAAATAAAATATTAGTCTTTTGTTATATCATAAAATAAATTAGAAGGAGTCAATGAAATCAAAACTGTACCTATGTTGATCTAAGTAAATTTTGCTCCATATATCAAAAACAAATCCAAATTGAAGAAAAAATATATGAACAAATGTCAATAGAAAAAATGTGAACATCTCTATAAAACATCTCCTACAAAACATATGTGAACACATGTGAACATATGTGAACATATGTGAACATATGTGAAGTAGATGGATTCAATAAAAAATGAAATAGATATAAAGGACCATTTTTATTGAATAAATTAAGACCAATTCATGCATTTCCTAAAAAATGAAATAGATATAAAGGACCATTTTTATTGAATCAATTATGACCAATTCATGCATTTCCTAAAATCAATTAGTGGAATTTATATACTATGGTTGAAAAAGGTTTTGATTCGTCACGATAAATAATGTAGAACTGGAACTGGAATAGAAATTCAATCATTGGTTGGAATCATGTTTTAAGGAGTTTATATAACCTAGGAATGGAAAAAAATATCATAGGAGAAAAATAATTTTGTTGATGGATTTAAATTCTTCCTTAGAAAGTAAGTTTTATATCATGTGGAAATTACATCTTTGAAAATTAAATTCATTGATAAAGGAAATATATTAAATAAGCATAATGAGAAACTTAATATAATAGAAGAATTTCTCATGGTTAAATCAAGGTTCTTAGTAGTTGATAAATCCATGATAAAGTTGAGTGATGATTTCTCAAAGAATTAGATTATCATGTAAACTCATCACAAAATTTTACAGAAACCAGTATTTAGAAAAATATTAAAAATAAATATAATTTATCTAATATTAGTAAATTTGTGTTAAATATTGTTGTTTGCTCAATTGTTTATAAGGATATTGAAAATTTTAATCTATCTATTAAATGGATGGAGCAGTGATATCAATTCTTATAATAATTCAGAAAGACATTGTATATTCTTGAAAACAAATTCCACAACAAAGGGTGAAGGATGTCCTACTTTTAGAAGAACCTTAATGGTAGTACCAAACTCAATATTATTAAAAGTGGAAACAATTAAATTTTGATCATCTCTAACCAAACCACCTATAAAAATATATCTTAAATGCAAATGAGTTGTACATAATAATGGAATAGAAGTTAGGGAAATTTTTATGAAAAAAAACGTGGTAAAAAATATTTAGTTGAATTAATATAGAATAAAAAATTATATTTCGTATTCATGATGGAGAAATCAATTACATGAATGAAAAAATTATTCAAATAGATGATTCAAATTAGTCATTGTAATATATAAAGTTTGAATGAATGTTATGTAATTGAATATAATGAAATCAAATGGTTGGATAGGTGGATTGGGTGAGGCTGGAGTAAATAGAGGTGAAGAGCCTGACATCACCTTGACCATCAGCCGAGCACCTTGCATGAAATGCCTTGATTCCAACCTAAAGACTGAAACACCGAAACTAAATTAGTCTCCACTGAAGTGGCATGGACTCCCATGCAGACAACTTTAATGGTGCACCAACTTCATGGACCACATTTCTCGATGATGCTTTATGTTTTTTCAATCGTAAGATCTAAACAAAGACTACAAATTGAAAACCCAAACATAGCCTACAAAAAAATTTCACATGATCTTAAAACCATAGACAACAAATACATGAATGTTGTTTCTTAAAGATTGTCCCATGTTAGCTTTATAACAATTCCACTATCATGGGATTGATCATATTTTACATACAAAAATTTTTTAATACAACAGATGAATAGTTGCACTAGAACAACCTTAATGTAGAAAAATTGTGCTGATCACAAATGTTAAAACATACCAACTGACAGAGAAAAAAATCTAGGAAGTAACAAGTACATGTAGAGAGAAATGAAGGATTAATGGGCACAAAAGTTAATGGAAAGTGCAATTATATGATTGAATCGGTGTATGCATGGTCAACTGCTAAACTGTGATGTAGAATACAGAAATATGTTTCTTTTTTTAGGAATCATTAAAATGAATGTAAATGGGTGGACAGTTTACAAGCAGTGAATTGTTAGTAATGAATCAATGTATAAATCTCTACCAGCTGCTATAATATTGAGAAAAAAAACTAAAAACATTAATTTTTAGTAATGAAAATTTAAAACTAATAAGCAATTAAATTTTCTATAAAACCACAAAAGATGCAGAAAAAATGCAAGAAAAATGAATAATGAAAATGTAGAACCTAAAAAATCATAAAGTAATTCATGGACAGCTCTGGGCTCACACCTTCCCAGCCATACTCTTATTCTTCAGTACACTACCATGTTCTCATGGCCTGCTACTTTACATCCTACACTACTTGCATCCAAGGGTTCTATAAGTAACATTAAATGGTATTTTTATAGATGAAAATACGTGTGGAAGTAAAATGTGTGGAATAACCAATAAAACCTGTCTAATAAAAATACATGCACAGATAATGATTTTAACCTATTTCATTTACATGGGTAAACATATGGGATGTATCAATTTGAGCTCCCAATTAATCCAAAAAAATAAAAACTGAATGAAAAACTCAAAAATAAAAACCCTAAAAGAAACATACCACAGGGATCTTGAATGGATCTTCATCAAAAGGTAGCTGAGACTGAGTAGACTGATGAATGCTACATTGGTCCAACTCCATTTTAAGCCATTCCTGGTATTTCAAGTGATTGGCTCCTCAAACATAGAGAAGTCTGGACTCTAGATCTGGAAGTCATTCCCGGACTAATCCTAGCTCATATCTTCCCAGTCATACTATTCTTCTTCAGTACACTACTCTTCTTCCTCATTACACTCCCATGTTCTCATGGTCAGAAATTTACAGCCTATTCTACTTGCATCCAAGGGTTCTATATGTAACATTAAATGATGATTGTATATATGAAAATATGTATGGATGTAAAATATGTGGAATAAACCATAAAAAATACAGTAAAAAATTTCTATAGTTTCTTGTAAATCAACTGTGTCAAAGAGTAATAATTGACTATAAATTTGTAATGGTTGTTATTGAAAAAAGAGATAATTGAATAGAAAGTAAGACATAATTTAAAACCATTTCAAGGTGTCATTATTAGACATAATTATTTTTTTCACGAATTCCATACCACTTAAGCTGGTAAAGGAAACTTTATTAGTGATGTAAACTGAATGAATATATTCCAAAAAAGTCACCAATGTTAAAAAAATAAATACTAATAAAGAGGGAATATTTTTTTTTCATACATGCATATATAACGGGTAAACATACATGTAACTTCTATTTATAACCTTATTTATTGTACATATAACACATCTTCTGAAAAAATCCAACATGTTTTGTTCCATACAACCTATGCAATGAATGACAACACCATATGAGAAAATAACATGTGCAACATTTGATAAAATAACATGTGCAATGAATGTCATGTTTCCCAAACAAATTCTACTTTTATAGATTTAGTAAAATCAATTTAATCTTGAAGTAATCCTAAGGAATGAGGGGCTTCTCTAAATTAACAGTATCTACGTAAATAACAGAACAGTCAAAATAACTTAAGACAAGGGTGTTACATCCTATCATTGATTCCATTTTCTAGTGCATTACTGTCCTACATTCAGGTCATGGAAAGGAAGTTTCAAAGAGGGGAGATGATGTGAAACACGTACGCACATAAAAGCTAAAATATTCATTGTCACTAGTAACTTTGTACATACTCATGATAGTAATCATTAAAAGAATCTACATATATATATGGAATAAAAGATGGACCTATTTTAAAAAAACATTATGAAGAAATTAGAAAAAAATATGAACCTATTAACCCTTCTAAAATAAAAAATACATAATAAAATAGTGAAATACCTTAAGCCATGGGTGTTACATGTTCGCTCACCTGTTGATGAAATTTTTAGTACCAAATCCATAGATTCAGATTTTAACAAAATGGATATTGAAACATATATTATAACAAGATGATCATAAAATTGAGAGACGGAGGAGAATGACGTCGAAGAACATATGAATGAAATTGTGAAATTGCGAGTGGGAGTCGCGAACCAGAGAACCTATGAACGAAATTGCAGGTGGGAGAATGAACACGATGAAGAGGTAAGGTGAAACTTGGACAATGAGGAAGAGGAGTACCCGCACGATGGACTACTGGGAATCCGGGAGGAGGAGGATGCCGACGTCGAGAGTTTGCGGGAACCCTAGGTCATGAAGATCTGATTCCCGACCGTGAGCGGGAGAGGGAACATCGTGGAGAGTTCAGGTGAATTAGTGGTAAACTATTAGAGTTTGTAATAGGTGAGTGTAGGGAACAATTGGATACCAACTCGAAAAATAAAAAAGAAACTAAATTAACTTGCAATGCATAGCCTAAAACTAACCACAATATATGGATGTTATTTTTCAAAATAACATGTATTATCATACACCTTTATTTGAACCCAATGTTATATATAAGTGAAATGATATGACTAATGCTAAATCAAGGAGTTAGTTTAATGAACAGGTAATTATTTTCATACCTGAAGTTCGAAGATGATGTGGTAGGAAAAACCCCACAGACAAATTAAATTCAAAACACAAGAAGTTTATTGATAGAAAAATATCTACAAAGAACATCAAATATGTAATTAATCTCATTCCAAAAAATTCATACAACAAAATTTGATAATTGTTTCAAACATAACATGATAGAGCAGACAACATAATATGAACCATGAGTAATTATAGAATATAAAATAAATGACTATTGTAGAATCAAGAATTTAGGTTCATGAGAAGGTAAATAGCATCATACCTGAGGTGTGAAGCTGATGCAGTAGGGCATAACCTACTAGCACCCAAAATTTCAAACCAAAATATATCTGGATCAGTTTAGTGTAATAGAAGGCATTAGGGGGTTTGAATCATAGGATATAAAGAGGCATGATGTGGCTGCGAAAGGAATCAAGGAGTTAGGTTAATGATCATGTGTTTTATTGTTCTTGTTTCAAACATAACATGATAGAGCAGAAAAAATAATAGGAACCATGAGTAATTATAGAACTGACTAATGAATGACTATTGTTGAAGCAAGATTTTAGGTTCTTGAGAAGGTCAACAGAATGATACCTGATGTGTGAGGCATATGTGATAGGGAAGAACCTACTGGAAACTTGAATTTCAGACCAACATATAATTGGATCAGTCCACTATAATGGCAGGCGTTAGGGGGTTCGAAGCATTGGGTTGAAAGACGAATGAAGTCGAAGTGAAGGGAATCAATGCAAAAGGAACAACATACATGAGGATTGTCAAAGAATACCTCAAGCTAGAAACAATATATGTGATCTATTTGGAAAGATTTTAATTACTCCATTAATAAATATATATGATTAATAGGAATGAACTTATATATAAATAATATGGAAATAGCTATGTTTCAACAACCTATAATAATTTTATTTGAAGATAAATTAGTGGGTAACTCACAGAGTTTGTAGGAGTGGGTGAGCATGGGGAACATTTGGAAATAAAATGCATGATCATGTAAACTAATAAAATAAAAGTCCCACAATGTAATAAATGAACAAATACTCAAAAAAATGTCACCTAAGTATTATTAGAAGTAAAAGTAATATATTACATTTGGATGTAAAATACTTTATGACCAATTTGAAAACATTTCTTGAAAATGAAGTTGTTGTTGTACCTTGTTTTTTAGTTCTAGAAAGGAGTTATAGTGGTGTAATAATAGGTAATACTCGAAATCCAGTAATATGTATAAGAAATATTTAAAAATACTATATATGACCACTTTAGAAACACTTCAATAAGTAATCCGGAAAGAATTATATATGAGTAATAGTGATTTAGTTACATATAAATAATATGGTACTTGTATCTGCATGTAATCAAAATCTGAAGTGGGATGTCAACATAAATGACAGAAATGAAATCAAAATTAGTTTCATGCCAAAACCTACAACAGACCACAAAAGTGGTTTCTTTTTTCAGACCTGAAATGAAAATTCTGACAAAAAAACATGCAATTTGATATCAGTGTGCATAACCAAAAAGAAATTTAAATGAGTTACAACGCAAATCCTATAACATACCATAGTAGAGGTTTAATTTTTTCAGACAGGAAATGATAAATCAGACAAGAAAAACTGTAGTTTTATATCATCTTGGTTACCCAAAATGAAATCTAAAATAGTTGGAGGGGAAATCCTACAATTGACTAAAGTATAATTATATTTCTTTGAAACAAGAAATGAAAAATCAGAATTCATTATATGAACCCATAATCTTATAGAATTGAAATGTTGTGTGTAATGCAGATGCACAGATTTAGGTTTATAAATAAGTAAGTAAGGTCATATCTGAGATGGGAAGACGATGTGGAAGGGAATATGAGATGAAGGAAGTGAGCTGAGAAGGGTAGGTGTCGTCAGATGAAAATCCAAACCAGAATCCCTTGAATAGTCATCTAAAATTGTAAGCTAGAGGGGGTTTGAAGGAATGGAGTGACAACGGACTGAGGGGGATTCCAAGGCTTTAATATAATATGAAGGAACTGAATGAGTCTTGCGGAAAAATATTGTAACGCAGCAGGATTGGTTTTGAAGGTAATCATGATCCGGAGAATCTTTGAAGGTTATTGTGACTGGGATAATGAAGATGTGGGATAGGTAATTTGAAACTCAGATAAGAAGGAATATAGGGTAGGAGGACGATGGGATGTAAGGAAGCTAGGATGAGGATGACGCCGACATCAGGAGTTTACAAGAACCCTAGGTTGGGAGGAGGTGATTCCAGACTGAGAGCGGGAGATGGAAGACCGTGGAGAGTTGAGTTGAATCTCGGAGAAGGAGGATGTCAGAGAAGGAGGAGGACGGACTGCAGGATGACTGGGAGAAGAAGTAAGATGGATTCAAGGATTTTCCGGATGCGTAGGTCGCGATGCAGTGATGCCCGAGTAGGAGCGGGAGTGGGAGGCCGATAAAGAAAGAGGTACAGAGCGGAGGGGCGATATGGAGGAAAAGACGACGACACATATGGAAAAATTGATGTGGATTAATATGTGATTGACATGTGTTATGGAAGAATGCTAGGATTAGTATAGATAGTAGATAACTATATCATTTAATAGGAAACATGTAAATCTACAAATTCTATGGGGGGAAATACCCCGACTTATTTTAAAATTTATTAAATTGTGAGGATGTGATTTCCACAAGGGGGAAGGATGTAACATCCAAGGTAATTATAGGAAATTATTTTATTATTTATTAATTATTATGAATTAAATAGTAATTTTACTTTAAAAGGGATACTATGTTTTTTATATTACTCACCAAGCAATAATGAGTTTCTCTGAAATCTTGTGCTGCACACGAGACTAATTTATACCAAAAAATAATATATTGTTAATATTATTATTTTAAGTGGTAGTCATCACCTAGTATTTGTTACTATGGGAATACATAGGACAAAATATATTATGTTTACACATATTTATTGATTTTTTTACATTCATCCAATAAATATTATAATATTAAATAAAGAATAAATCATATTTTAAGCATAAAAAGCTCTATATTTTTAAAAGGTAGTTTTGTCACCTTTTAATAAAGAACCCATTTATTATACACTTTTTATCAATTTAATTGATTTTAGATGTAAAAATAGCGGTTATATTTGAAATGGGAACCTAAAAATTTGTATATTCTGAATCTTTTGGTTTTTTTAGGAAAATATCATTTTTTGATAAATTGTGAAAAATACTGGATTCTAATTCAAAATCGATTTTTAATATAATATTTTTCTAAGGATAAATTATGTTTTTCATTAGTTTAAAATATAATTATATAAAATATACATAATTTAATATAATTTTTTCATTTTAATAAACCTCACTTTGAAATTGGTTATAAAAACTGACCAAACCTTTGAACATTTTTACTTTAAAAACTCTCTTTGTCTTACCATCTGTGAAATTTAATTTAAATTAATTTCATCCAATTATGTGACTGGAATTTGGATAAATGGATTATTTATTTTTAGTTATCGTAATTCATAATTTATAATAATTTATAAATATCTTTTGACAAAAAATATTCGTGAAAGTAATTAAAATTAATTACAACGATTAAGATGACAATTAGCATAATAAAGGAAAAACATTAAACTGAAGGCCCAAATGACCTAGAAAAATGAAAAAAAATCATTGGATAGTAATATATATACCCTATCCCCCCTTTATATAATTGGGTTCTTTATTTGAGAAATTATTAAAAACACATGGGTTGATTTCCCATTTCAAAAATTTACAAGAATGTTATTCCTCCGCCACTATAAAAGGGAACTCACCTCTCCCACTAATTCACACCATTCATGCACTTTAGATCACCAAAAAAATACTCCAATAAGCTTTATAAATTCATAAATTACTCCTTTAATCCTACATTTGGGTTTAAATCGAACCAAGGAATCCCTTTTGTGCATATAAAAATGATTTACCCAAAGAAGAGGTAACATCCTCCCCTAAGCTCCTTTATTTTACTTTATATCTCCACCACATAAATTTTTTTATTATATTATTAAATAATAATACCAAAATCCAAAATATACTGATATATTTTTACTATAAGTTTTATACCTTTACTCAAACACACTTCCATCTAATGGGTAATGGATTTACAATTCCTGTGTACGACGAACTATCGCCTCACTATATAATGTTGTTCATTTTTCCTTTACCACCTCTCAAGGATGGGAATTATGATGGACATTATAAATTTGTATGTTATATATAATAATTATGATTTATTTATTATTCTAAAATTATTATATAACACATACTTTATGCTTTCCATTTTGTGTAAGTATAATAATTTCATTTGGGGAAATGTGGACAACCACTTCATCAAAGTGATGTGATACGTTCACACGATACATGGAAAGTGTTAAGGATGGATTTAACTAAAAATATTTTACATAAATAAAATCAATATTATGTTAATGACATAATTAAATTACTGTAAATATAATATATAATTTTCTTTAACACCTTTTCCCACACTGAACAAGTGATAACGTCGTTCATGCACATCTGGACTACCGCCTCCTCGTTGATATGTGATTCTTGTTACATCACAAAAATAATATATATGTGTGTATTTTTATAAATAATATTGTATATATTATATAATTATTACTCTATAGAGATAAATGTTTCTTTTTTTTATTTCTATAATGATCATTGAAAAATCAGAATGATACTCATGAGTATATATGACCTACCTTGTCCATGATTGTAATGTTGGTACATTTTTCATAACTATATATTATTATTGGTTTTAAAAGTTTTATTTATTTATAATTATTATAATTCTTACATGATTATTATTCATTATTTGTTTATATATTAAATTATTTTACCAGAGTTGACCAACCAAATTGGTTTTTGACACATAAATCGAATATAGTCAAAACCGGTGACGTAAAATTAATTTTTTAATTAGTAATTTAAAAAATCGATATAATTAATATTAAATTAATTATAAACATGAAAATTTTATTGATAAAGTAAAAAAATTAGCATTTGTTCATTATTCAGTTAGATAAAGTCATACATGACATGTTCGACTCAGGGTAATGGATTTCGTCTTAGTCTCATTTCATTTAGACATTTCATAATGATATGCATGTTTACTCTTTTATATTGTGTATATAAATACCCATTGAAATTAAATATACATATTTTTTCTCTTCAAATGTAATTTAATATCTTTCTAAATTTTATACTTTTATAGGGATTATTTTTTAAATATTCAATGTGGTATGGGAGGCTTTGAATGTTTAGTGATTCAATCCATTCCTTTCAATTATGTTGATTTTATTTTACACATTTATTTATATGTATATAAAAATTAATAATGATAAGTTTATGTCTATTTTGAATTTCATTCAAATGTTTTCAAAAAAATGAATACTTTTACATTTTTTAAAAGGAACATTTTGAAAAATGGAAAAAGAAATGTTCTATTCTTAGCATACACAGTGAAAATGACTTTTCCACCACAATGGCCAATTATCATAATATATCCTTCATTTGCAAGATGACATATTTTTCTAAAAGAAAAATATTCTTTCAATATTTTTGGATATTTTGTTATTTAAAATGGTTTTTAAAAATAAAGTTGTATCTTTAATTAAAAGTGGGTCTTTTGAAAGAAAATGGTATTTTAATAACTGAAATTTATTTTCCTATGAGATTAAAAGATTTTTCCCAATAATGAAATTTTTTATTGAATTTTAATGGTTCATAGAAATTATAAAATATGGGTGCACCCATATCGAACTCAAATTCATAAGGTAATTATTACACTCCCCAAATAATTGTAATGGATGTTGGCAATATGGTAATTCCAATGTGTAACGGTTTCGTAAGGGTTTTTTAAGGTTTCAATTGGATGGTGTCCCAAAGTAACTACGTAAAGTTTGTATGTTTTTTGATGATTTTTCAAGGAATTAATTTGTTTTCAAAAGTAAAAAATAAATAATATTTATTATAAAAGTATATCTCAAAATTTGGTTAATATTTTATGTTTTCAAGTAATCATTTTTATGAGTTGTAATATTAATCAACAAACAAATGTTTTCTTTTTTTATATATCTTACAAGGATTTTTATACAAATACCACGTTTTTTTAATATTTTTAACGGGACTTAAGGGTGATCAATAGATTTTAAGAACTAATGCTGAAATTCATGAAGATATTTTATAAAATAGATCTTTCCATATTTTAAAAGACTATATTTTAAAAAAATGGATATTGTTTGGAAGTGTCAACTTTGTGTTTTTATGGTTATTTTGTATAATATATTTCCTATTTCAATAGAACCGTAAACCTAAAAATATCCACAATGTGGTAGAAATGACATCACTTGAAATAACTTGAGATTATGTAATGTTTAAGGCCAGTTCCTTATACCATTATTTTAGAGATAAAATTATGTACCAAAATTCAATGTCGATGACATCTAATGTCCTTTACAAAACATTGATGTAAACATTGGAAAATTGTATAATATAATGGTGAAAGGAACTCCATGTAACTTGACTATATCCATTACAAACAGTTGATAAAAATTATCCAAATATGTAGTATCTCAAATGAGAAGAAAATATGTACATTTATTTTATTGGTCCAAAATAACCCAAATCGTTTTAATACCTTGAGATTCATATGGAAATCCCACCATTAAATGCATTTATATATATTTTTTATTTCCACTCTAGAATTAAAAATTTGTGTGGCATTTACTTTGGTAATTTTTAAACTTCTTTAACCTAAAAATAAGTCAAACATTTCATTATTAATTTGTCAAAATATATTTTCATACCATCCCACCAGAAACACTACCAAAAGCCTATATACATCTTAGTGTTTCCATGATGAATGGAAAATTGAGAACTATAACCTTCACTCAATAACACTTTCTTCAATTAGGAATGACAAAGAAAACACAAACTTTTTCCAAAAATGATAAAACCTTCTTTATCTCTATTAAACTCATGTAACATTCCATTTTTAATGGATTCAAGCTATTCATATAGAAGGTTTTCCTACTTCTAAGATTGTTTAATTTTTTCTAACAAATTTGATGGCACCAAAACTGGAATCAAAACAAAGGATGTCCCTACATCCCAAAATTAGAGATCAAAATTCATCAAATAATTAAACATTAAGTCATGTTCCAATAGTAACATGGTTATTGTATCATTATTTTTCTAACTCAAAGAATTGGAAACTTTTTTTTCCTTTCTAGGATGATAATGAATTTGTGAAATCATAATCCTTTATCAGTATAAGTTATATTCTCGGTATCATGTTCAATTATTTATAAGTTGATATATACATCAAAATTTGGTAATCAATATATATTTCACACTTTAGTAAATATAAATAATTCCTCAAAATTTATAAAGAAAAAAACAAAAGTAGGTATTTCATGATCATGTGTTGGGTAATTTAATTCATGAGGCGTCAACACAAATAAATAATAAGTAGTTACCTAATTATTCAAAATTATGAAACAAACAATTCCCTTCAAATAAAAATCACAATAAATAAAAAATAATAATAATATTTTAAAGTTAGAGAAAAAAGAGGATCATTCAAATAAAAAATTTAGTTCCTAAAAAAATCATCACATTTTTTCAGATGAATTTTACTCCTATTCGAGTTTCTTAGTCATTGGGATGGACAACTAAGTAATGTTTTCACATGCCCCTGGTAGTAACCCTCTAAACCAAGAAAAATATTAATCTCTAAAACATTTTATTGTTTTTTACATTCCATAAAAACATGTTTTTAGTAGTTTAATTAATTATTCTATCTTTAGAAATAATATATACTACGAATGAAATTTATTTCAACAAAAATTTGCACTTACTAAACTTATCATGAAATTTATTTTCATTTAAGGTTTTCAAAATATTTCTTGGGTATCTTTCATGTTCTTCTTGACTTTTAGAATATACTAAAAAGCCACCATTAAATATAATAGAATAAACATCCTAATAAATCCAATAAAACTATATACATATGTCTTATAAATATAATATGTGAATTAAACAAAAGAAACTGAATAACTACACGATTATAATGCATATATCTAGTCCAAAATGTTATCTTCGTAATTTAATCCTCCTTCACCTTTATTTGATAGTACCTATACCTTAGATAAGCCTTCTATGATTTCTATTCTTGAAGTATCTAATCAATCAAATCCTTGATATAATGTAAATGATATTTTTAGTTAGTAGTGATGTTATTAAATTCTTCTTAATCAATGATAAGTCTCATTGAACCATCCTTATATTAGAAAATATATAATAGTATAACCCCATGGTGAATTTCTAGGATGAATGAAACCATTGTATATCGAATCCTATAATTTCTTTTTCTATTATAAGTGTTATACTTGATCCATTAAATAGGGTAGTTTATAAAATATTCAATATTAACCTCAACCTCAAAATCATGAATAATACGAGGAAAATCATCTAGACACAAATTATTGGATTCTTTCACTACTAGAATATCATTAATTTAACAAATTTCCTTCTTTTCAAGAAAAATGAGTTTAGTTAACATTCTCAGTGATCTCTAATCAATTTAACATCTTCGTAGTATGTTATCAAATGTATGAAATCATTTAACATAACATTATTCACTATTCAATATATCATATAAGAAAAAACTGAAATACAATCCATAACAAGAATGATATCAAACTCTATTATAAGTAGTTCAATTATATTTGATGTAAGAATCAGTACATAGAAAAAAATATGACGATTCATATAAATTGTGGTTCCTTTGATACTTCCACCCAAAATATTCACCAAAATAACTATCTTACATTCATGATGTGATATTCCCAATTAAATTTTAAATTTATATGAAATGAAGGAATATAAAGATCTAGTGTCAAAAAGGGTACTAGAATAATTTTAATACACAAGTAACATGCTTGTCACTAGTTCATTTGATGGCCCAACATCAACTATAGTAGTAGTAATAATAGATGTAAAATATTTTTCAACACCATTTTTCTTCAGATATTGATAATTTCTAGACTTAGTTACAAACTTTAAAAACATGTTAGAATATTGAACCAATGAATTATATATAAAACAAAGAACTATTAAATATATAAATGTTATCTAATTATTTAATTGTTCATGACTCCTTTATTTGCAGTTATAAGGCCTGTGAACATACTCAACACACCGGTATCACTTTCCAAATCTTAGAACAAATTCTATGAAATGTCTCTTACTATACATGAACCATGTTAGGAACATACCTCCAAAAATATTAGTACGATTCTTCTCTTCTACTCTGCACCATTACTATTTATTACTTTTTTCAAATTTATGGGAATAAGTGTCATCAAATGTCATTTCAACTTTCAAAGCACAAAACAAACATTCTCATAACTTTTAAATTATTGTGTGGATAAATATCATTATAAACCTGTTTTCAATCCTGATTAAAATCTATTATTTTTACTTTTGATTTCCTGAAATAATGTTGTCACAAACGATTCCAATCTAGTTATGTTTTATTCATATGAATATATATAATCTTTTTCCTTTTTCATTAATTATATGAATTATTTATCCATCCAGAGTCAGAGAACCATAGATAATTTTTTTCTCAAGGATAATATCTTTAAATGTGTCTCATTACATGGAATAAAAGTCATACCTCTCTTGGGTATTCTTAAACAAGACCACCATAGATCAGATTCACATTCAAAATGATAAATGGAAAAGGGAAACCCTTTGAAATTACTAACACCACATGACATCAAATATATTAATCAAGAAATTCAACCATCTTTAATCTATAAATAGGTAAGATGATCCTCTGAAGAATGGTGGATATTGTCTCATGAAATGATCTACTATCACAATGTTCCTCTTTAGAATATCTAACTACTCCCTATCATATATTTGACCTCCATTTATAACTTGTGTCAAATTATACATAAAAATAAAATGATGCTCTATTCTGATTATAAATGCCTTGATATGCTATTTTTAAAGAATATTTTTTTCTCGGTGCCTTCCAACTAGAGTTTCCCTATTTTTCTATGGAAAAAAATCTGAAAAAATATAGTTTATATTAAGTAACATGGTAATCTTAAAATTCTAAACCATATGTAATTTAAAAAAGGGTAAGATATTTATATATTATCCTAAAAACATTATCATATCCTATAAAGATATATAAACCATGATCAGATATAAACTATAAGGACCTGGCCTTAAACCTTATATTTTCTAGTGACATTGAACTAGAATTCACATTCTTACATTCAAAAAAATCTTCTAGGTTTAAATTTTTAGAGATCTAGGTCATGACTATAAAATAACAAATCCACACATACATATATCTCTACAATGTGAAAAGTACAAATTAGTAATCATTTTTTACAATATAAAACATTTAAACTAAAAAATGAAATTTTTCCTAGAAAATATTCACAAATTTTAACTTATCTTCCACTTGTCACATACACATCCTTAAATTCTATGAAAAACATTTTAAAAAATGGGATGAGTAAAAAAATCTTGGCAAGGTACATAAAAATAATCGAAGTTTTTATTCCTCTGAAAAACATAAAAAATCATGTAATATTAACCATTATCTTCAATGTTATTTGAGAGTATTAAAGGAAATATTTTTTCATGAAAGACACATACACTTTTTTCTTAGAGAAAGCCTTTAAACCCCATAAAGAGGAAACAAAATGCATTTTTGGAAACTCAACGATTCATATTCATAAAACAATACAAAACCCTTTCAAGAACTTTTCAATTGAAATAACATTATGGACAACATATAATATAATTATTCATAGACCACATTCATAACACAATGCATTAGAGATCTATAATCAGGCTCACACTTTGTATGTGCTATATCAGGCTCACATGTTTATTATGAGCTATAATGGGATAAACCCTCTATATAAGTTATATTAGGCTTACTCATGAGAAATAATGGGATATGATACTTCATATAACTTTTTTTGAGATCACCCATATTTCATATAATTATAAAGTGCTATATAATGAATACAACTTTTTATACTTGCACCTTTCATCATAAAACCCTCTAATAATACTTTTGAACACATATGAAAAATAATTTCGGATAGAGAAATAATTTTTTTAAAAACATATCAATATAAACACCCTTAAAAAAGTAATGAGGTCTTTTATTTGGATAAAAAGTGAAATATTTTGAAGGACTCCATAAATCAAATTATTGTTACGATAGTAGAAAAAGTCAATGTCTCTGTATATACTAGAATATAACATTATATTTATCTTTTATAAATAAATTCAAACATTCTTACCAAATGATAAAGTTTTAAACATTTAAAAGAAAGAAAAAAAACTTTTATAAAACTCTAAAGTACATAATAAATTTATTTTAAAAACATTTTCCTAGAAGTAATAGACAGTTTGAAGTAAAACATTAAAAGATAATTTTTTCAAAGGAATAGTCTCGTATCACATTGGAAACATTTGAATCATAAGACCCATAAAATAATAACCTTATTAAAAACTTTAACTATCGTGAAAATATATAATTTCATTATATAATATTTTAAAGTGTCTACATACACTGCTTAAAAGAATATAGGATCATAACATCAAAATATGCCTCAATTAGAGGAAATTGAGACGGAATCTCTTATTTAGATATATCAAAAATAATAAACATGATATAATTATAATATTTATAAATCAATTATAATTTTAATACCAATATTGAAGGATGGTAATGAAAAATGAAGTATGTTACTATCATGGAGACAGTAAGTCGTTGTACGCATGAGTAACTTTTTTATTTTTCATTATCATTTTGGAAAGAGGGTATGTACTATTTTAACATTAAATAATTGTAATAATTTCATAAATATAATTCTATAATTTTATATATACATATATATATAATAGATCTAATTTATTGATGATAAATAGTCACATCGCTCTGTGGAGGCGGTAGTCCACTTGTACGCCCGAACGACGTTATAATTTTTCATTGTAAGAATTAAAATGATGTATTATATTTTCATAATAATAAATATTTCATTATTATCGTGATTATTTAATTTATATCACATATATTAATTATCCTCGCATTTATTACCGTCTACATAAATCAATAGTGAAAAATGAATCACATCGCTTCACAAGGCGGTAGTTTGCCGTATACAGGAACGATATTATTATTTTCCTTATAGAATGGAATTTAAGAAGGTATATGTTATATAAAAACTCCATAAAAATAAATATGTATAAAATATAGTATATTTAATTTTAAATGATCATTATAACAATCCATTATAGGCAATGATGGAAAACTAATGACATTGATTCCTGAGGCGGTAGTCCATCATACACATGGATATTGATTTCGTATACCATTTGATAAAAGTAGACATGGTTTTATCATAAGAAATTCAAATTATAAAATAATATTAAATTATAGATATAAATTTTATATTAAAATAATAATTTAAAATTATTTAAAGGAGGTGGAGGAATAAATTAAAAAAATATGATCTGTTAAGCATGATACCACTTCTTCAGACAACCTTCTTATGTAAGAAACAGAATGATTATTAAGATGGATTTATTGTCAAAAAAAGGGACCTAGGTAAATGGTAGGGAATTTAGGAAGGTATTTTTGAAGTTCTTTTCAAATTAAAAGTGCTTAAAATTTTTTAAGTGGAGAAGAATTGGGGTGGCTTTTACAAGTGAGGTGAGTCCCACACTTGTATTGTTTTTAAAATAAAAATGTGTAACCACGTTTTTCACATGAAAAATGGATCTATAGTGTAACATTGATGAAATTTTGACATTATATTGTTAAAATATGGCCACCCAATAAATTTTAGATAGGTTTTTTGGTCATTTTAAACCTTAGAGTTATAGTTTAAACCCCAATAAATCTATTTTTACCATAATTGCAGTAATTAATTTTTTTAGTTTTCACAATTAAATATGGTAAAATATTAAGTTTAAATTATTATATATTATAAATTATTATTATTCAAAATAACTAATACTATATAAAAAATTTAATTCACATAATTTTAAATTTTAAATTTTAAATTTTACATGCCGATATTTTGAACAAAGTGGGTTTTCAATTAGTGTATTTTTCAAGAAAAATATGATTTTATGTTAACTCTTTAACTAATAATTAATATTTCCTGAATATAAATTAATATTTATTGAAATATAATCTATAAATTTCATTTAACACATTATTAGTTAGGTAATATTTTAATCTATTAAAAAGGAGAAACATTATTCGCTAAAAAATATTTTCAGAAAAAAACATATTTTAAAACCCAAATAAAAACATAAATAAAAATACAATATAAATTGGATTAAAAAGTAATAAGGTGGAATAAATATAAATAAATAATAATTATGTTAAATTAAATCATATTCAAAACATAATTGTACTTTAAAATTAATTAATTTATTGAAAATACGTGACTTTTTTACAAAATGATTAGTTATCATTATTCACCGAAAAATCAATATTTTTCAAGAAAACAAAAACATTTCACAAAAATTTAATTCTGATATTATTATTTAAAAAGTGTTCTTAACTTTTTAAAATTGAAATTATATTATTTATAAATTAATATTTTATATAAAACCCTTATATGAAAAGAGTTTAGTTAATACTATTTCATTTTTGAGGTAAAAATTACGTAATTTTTTTATAATGAATATAACTATATTAATAAACATTAAAGTGATTTATTATATCATTACCTATGTTTTTTCATATAAACAATATCCATTTTACTTTTTTCAACCTACTAAATTAATTTATTATTTTTGAACTAAACATCCTCAAAATGTCCAAAGTAAACTATGTCATTTAAGTGATTAAGAATGACATGGTAATGAGTGATATAAAAGGAATAATGAAAAGGTAATTCAAATGAAATATATTATTAAGGAATTTAATGAGGAATAAAAATTTATTATTCAATAATATGAAGAAATTATGTCATAAGACTAACTCGAGTTAAGGTAAATTCTATCTTAAAATGTAGTTTTAAAATGTTTTGAGGATTTATTTCAAATATTATTCCCCCATGTCCATATTACTTTATGGATGTTTAAATTTTTAAATTAAAAATATAAAATTTTCATTATACTACTCTCTTTACATTCTTCAAAATTTATTTTAAATAAATCTATTTTTTATTCCATAAGTAATTTTTGACTTTCTTTTAAAAGTATAATAGGAAATGTATTTTAAATTTATATGATGTCGATTGTGTTCCACATGTATGAAAATGTTTTAAATATGGTATTAAATGTATATTTCTATTAGTTTTATAATGTAAATTAAATATCATTATGTGATTAATGTATTTTTTGGTCCATGGAAATATTTTTTGAAGATTTTTGAGATAGATATATCAATCAAAGTAATTATATAATGATTTTGTTCTATGTATAATTGTGTTGTATCTGACCATGTAGGTTATTACATTTGTACGGTTTCATGTATGTGTTTTTAAGGGTTCTATGAAGATTATTTCTTAGGTAATATACCTAAATTTATAATACCTTTAAATGAATTTTCATTGAATAATTTGATTTCATTAGGTTAATAATATTTTATTTAAAGGAATGATAATACCCTTTAATGGTAGAATGTATGTTTTAATGAAAAATAGTTTCATGGGTTCTCATGTTGTATTTAATAAACCCTCATGATTATTATATTTCTTTAGTTTTTTTCTTTTAAATTGTTTTATAAAAAACATTGGATGGTAAACATTATTTCATGTTTATAGTATTTGAGCTCAAATATATTATATTAAAGGTAATATATCTTATATGATATTGTTATTTTTATATATCTTAAAAAGTTTCATTTATTCTTTATTTATATCCATTATTGAACTTTTATTCACATCCAATGTTCTGAAATGTTTATCAAAGGGTTTATGGATGAGCATGAACAATAATGAAGTCATTTTAAAATCTTTATGATTTTTCATGATAATTAAAATGTGTTTGAAATTAAATTTATTATTTTGTGAAGAAATATAAATTGATTGGATAAGTCTAATTTATAATGAATGGGTTTATTTTAAAGATAAATGACTTAATTCTCTAAAATTATAACCATCAAGGGTCTTCAAGAAGTTAATAAAATTAATTCTACTTTTAGAATTAAATTATGTATTGAATGAGGATGGAATCCTTATATCATGCAAGAAAAATTGGATTGGCATGTTGTAGAAGGATGAAAAATGACAAGAATATTAATTATGAATAAATTTGGTTAGGACTTGAGGCTTCTGAGGGGAAGGTTTCTGGTTTCTATAAATATCTACAACAACACATCACAATCATTCTTGATAATTCTCATTGGATCATTGGTATTGGAAATATTGGTTTGTAAATCTATAAATGGTTTTGTAATATGCTTGGATTTCAAGGATTCCCAATCTAATAAATCTCTTCATGTCAAGCTAGTAGTTATCTTACTTTCATCTTCACTATCTAAAACCCCACAACAAGATTTTTTCTTTAATAGTATTCACATGAATTAAGATAGTGATTGTTTTATGTTCATGGGAGCTCCATCTTATGTATTATCAGTGAATAAATATCATTGGATCTTATAGGATAATGTGGTGCACAATGCATGGGGTATTACTTTTTAGTGTAATGATATCCTGCCTAAATTAAATGTTATGATATAGCATATATGGAACCATGAACATCCCATGGATGGAGAGACCAAACACAAAGGTATTGGGTTGTATTTGAAATGATATTTTTGTGTGAACACTTGTGAGTAAGATACAACCCATGTATTCTACAAAAGAGATTGGGATACAACTATTTTTTTTGAATTTTCTGAGTTCATGGGATTCTAGACTCACAATCATATTATAGAATGGTTATTTCATTAAGAGTTCAAGGGGTCTATAAGAAATGGTGTGGGAAAGAATGTGAGGATGCTCCTTATGGAGGAATGTTGTTGGTGTTTATGGGAAGCTAGAAATAAAAACCTTTGTGAGAGTGTATTTAGATCGTGTGGGGTCTTGGTGTCCAAAACCCAATGATTGGCGATTTATCTATTGTCTCTTGATAAACAGTAGGAGAAGGCCCAATCCCTTAGTAGCATTACGCATGTACTTTATGACCTTCCTCTCAAAATTTTAGTCCTTTATCAGGGTCACACCATCTACTAGATTCCCCCTTCCACAAGTTATAGACATCATATTAATGGTTCATGTTATGAATATTTCATGTGTGGAGGTTGTATCTTTTGATATCTTATTGGTTGGGTACTCTTTTCCTTCAGTTCATCATACAGGAAAGGAAAATATCTTTATACAGAAGAATATGCTATGTGAGATGTCAAGGGAACATGTGTGAGAGATAACATTAATATATTCAAGGTGGAATAGTATTCTAAAATCAACCTTCACTTCTTATAAGATCGGATCAGTGTTTTTTATTTGATCACTTAACTTATCCATATATTTAAATCGCTAAACAATTTGTGTATTACTTTGCTTCATATATTGTGTGAAGGGAATCATGATGCAACCTGGTTGGATTCAATAATTTAATCTTATAGCATGTGTATCTTTTTTTCCAATTCTTTTATCAATTTCTTCAAAATATATTGATAAAATTAGAGGATATTATCTCAAACATCACTAATTTAGGCCTCTAAAATCAGGTCCCCCTATGTTTTTATCAATAATAATAAAAATTTATTTTTGGTGGGACAAGGTATGTAATTTCCCTAAAGAGATTCTAATTTATGGTTATCGTGGAATTTAATTTAAATATTACCATATTTATTCATCCAATCTATTCCTATTTATAATTTTTTTTGGGAAGAGTAAATAGTGAATATATAGTATGAAGGCCCAAAAGGAAAATTTCATTCCAAATCAGCAACTTGGAATGGTTGGAATTTAGACTGAGTATTCTGTTGTTGTGATACATTTTTTGATGTAGAATATTAATTTGAGTAGAATCCATGTTTGAGAGAAATCACATTCACTACATAGGAACATGTCTATAGTATAACATTTGAAGAAAAAACACCCTCCATCATTCAGTTCATCTTCTGACACACTGGTAGTTGAGAAAATGATTAAATATTTAGAAAATTTATTTAAAATCATGGGTTGTTGAGATCATCAAAAGGAAATTCAATATATTTATCATTTTAAAGGTGATTTTTTATTATTGGTAAATGGTAAAAAATATGAAAGAAAGAGAAGAGCTGGATTCCTTGGAATATGATGAATTTAAGAATAGTTTACAAGATAAATATTTTCCAAAGGAAGTTTGAATTAGAATTAAAAATAATTTATTTCACTTGAGTCATTTGAAGGATGATTTAGTGACTCTGTATGAAGTTAACTTCACCCAATTAGAAACGTACACTACAAATTGTATCCAAAATATTTATGTTAAAATTAATAAGTTTTAATCATATTTAATTAAAATATATTGAAAGAAATTGTAGCATATGGTTTTTCATTTCATCAGTGGGGAATTTTAACGAGACCCGAATGATCAAGATGTGTGGGAGGAAGTATATGTACTAAACCTAAAAAGTACCATTGATCCGAATGGATTTTTTGGGTCATTCTATACTGAAACATGATATTTCATAATTTATGGGGTGGGGAATACATTAAAGACAATTTATACAGAGAGATATTCCCTATTTGGTATGCTCCACCACACTTAATATCTAACACAATGTCAATTACCCTTCCTATCTTAAGAAATTTAGTCTGATTAGTATGTATAAATTTACTTGTAATGTCCATTAAATGGTTATAAATCAAAGACTTTCTTTGGACCTCCACAAATAGATATCAGATAAGAATCATGGTTTCCTTCCTGATAGGTCTACCCAATCCACAATTTCCTTTTCTCAAGAAAGTATGGGTGATATCAACAATAAAGTATCGAGTTCAAACATTTCCATAAAGATTGATATAGAAAAATCCTATTACATAGTTGAGTGGAACATCATTATTTGAGTCCTATGTTGTATGATATTTTCTAAAAAGGTGGTGGATCTCTTCTTCTAATGTATTCGGTCTCTATCACTCTTTGTCACTTTTCATGGGGATATATTATGTATTTTTTAAATTATTTTGGGGCCTCAAGAAGTGTGACCCCCTCTCAACCAGTGTTTTCATCATGGTCTATGATTCTTTTAGCAAACTCCTAAAAAATGTAGCTCTGATGGACCTGTCTATCCATTTTGGTGCAAAACAATTTTCTTATATATTACTCACCTCTTCTTCACGTATAACCTTGTCATTATATTCAATGGGGGTTATAGGAACATTCAATGGAATATTCATATCCTAGATGTCTATTGTAACTGGAGTGCGTAGGTCATCAACTATGGGAATAGTGGTGTTTATATCTCTAAACATTACTCTAGTATAAGGGGTAAATTTATGTAAGATCAATTAGAGGTGACACAAACAAATTTTCTCATGGAATACCTTGGGGCACCCATTTCACTAAGGAAGATTCACACCAAACACTTTGATGGTATTTTGGAAAAAATCATTACTCGCATTCTCAATTGGGAGAACAGTTTTATCTCATTTGGGTGGAGAATTACCTTAGTAAATAGTGTTTTAACCTTCATCCCCATTCATGGCCTTTCAGCCACTATTTCCCCTAATTACATTCTCTATAATATTTAAATAAAAATTCCTACATGAACTCTCAATTAGCCTTTGGGGAATAGAATATCACACAATGTTAAGGAGGGTGGTATCAACCTTAGAAGCAACACCGATTCCATGTTCTTCAATCAAGAAAATCTATCCTGGGATTTCTTATAGGGGAGTTCTCTTTGGAAAAGGTTCTCCATTAAAAAATATAGATATCAGTTTCATGTTTCATGAGGGGTATTCTCTATGCTTTGGGATACTAATCAATGTCACATGATTAATCTAAAATCTCACTTAAGGTAGATTTTGGGGGAGGGGCTTATCATCTTTTGGAATGATAATAGGTTAGCGAATATCATTGGATTTATAGATTATCTAGTTCTGGACATTTCTTTCATGTAGGCCTCCTTCTTCCCTTTTTCCATTCAGGTTTTCCTCATACCTCCTCTACTGGCATTGTTTCATAATATTAATATTTCAAATGCCCTCATTCATTTTGTGTTCATTGGATCCCAATCTGGATTCTTCTCATCGAAGGAATGTCATGGTGTTTTAAAGACCAATGTTGGTCATGAATCATGGGGATGGGTTCTCTCGTTCAATCCCATCCCAAAAAAGATAAAAATCCTTCTCTATCACCTCCACAACAATGCTCTAGACATGAATGACATGGTTTCTAAGAAATAGATTTCTATTAACCACTAGATCTCTCAACCTATGGGAGATTCGGTCTCCCATCTCTTCATTAACAATGGTTAGGCTGGACTCATCTAGAATTACTTCACGGATGCAGTTGGCCGGGCGGTACAAGGTCTGTTTGGGGACACTACCTCCAGTCTTGGTTCCAAGGGTTGATTGAAAATGCCCATGAATGTACAACACATGCCATATTTTTCAACGGTGAGCTTCTGGGTCCTTTTGAATTCCTGTAAAAAGGCCAATTTAATGGGTTTCTCCTCCTCCATCATGACTCTTTGTGTAAGGGTGTGGGATTTATCATTGAACCTTGCACCGCTGCTCAAGTAAGGGAGTTTATCTCGATCCCTATATTGGATTTTGGATAAAAATTGAATTCCCCTTTCATCTCAATGTGTGAGGTCCCACGGTAGTTGGGTTTAGTGTAAACCCCCTGCAATAAGTTTCAAATTAAATTTTTATGGGTCATTTTTGAATGACTCCATGAAGGGTGGAGGTGATGTTCATGATTAGAGGGGCTCTATGGCTTTTTCTTTCAACTTGTGGCTCGGGCAGGGTGACTCCCACCAGGCCAAGTATTTTTCTTTTCCCAATGGTTTATAATTATGTATCTCCCAAAAAATATCTCTTTTTCAGGTGTTGACTGATTCCAATGTCTTTCTCTATTAAATCCAAGGTGTGGCCAATATACCAAGGGAAGTCACTTAGTTCGCAGCTATAGAAAATTCATCCCTGATAGTTTTGATTTTCTTCACACATAGAGAGAAGGAAATAAAGTCACAGAAATCCTAGTGTCTTCGAATTCACTAGAAAATCCTTGCAACATTTTTAGTTCCACTAGATCCATTCCCATGCATTCATTTATTTGGGGTGTGTTAACGATTTAGGCATGCACTGCTTTTGGATGCCTTATCCAATTTTGAGCCTCAGGCCCATTTTTCCCTCTTAATAAAATTTTCTCAACACTGGATAAATAAAATAAAATTTTATTCCAATATATTTTAATGTTAATATACACTTTTTTGATTTTTTGACAAGGTATAAAGAACATTTTTAGATGATCACATGTTGTACAAAAACAAGAAGAAAAATAGCCCCTTGGGGAAATAAAAGGGAGGAATAACTAAAGGAAATTTAATGATAAAAAATAACATTTCCATCTTGTAATATGGGTTGTAAAATAACATTTATGAATAATTTATAAAAATTTGCTAGTGTTTATGATATGGAAATTTTGAAAATTTGTCTTCTGACATGTAATGAAAAGGATCATAGTAATGATCAGAAACAAATGGAAGCATGATAGTAATATATTTAATTTTTATAAAATAAATAATTGTGTTATTACTTGTTTAGAGATATTAATAAAGTTTATAAGTCATCAAGATCACAATTAGAAAGGTGTGGTGAACACCTTTGTGACTAAATTGAAAGATTTTGGACCATCCAATGATATTGTATGAAGAAAATTTATTATTTATTCATATTATAAAAATGTATTGTTTGATTTAAAATATAAATATTATTTTATTTATTATATATTTTATTGAAAAGTAGGGATTTAACATCAAAAAAATAATCTATAACCTTTGGTAAAAAATACCTGGACATAGTATTAATACGAAAAAATTATAATAATCTTGATGTTATTTCATGTGGAAAGGAATTACTAACCTTATTTTCATTTTATAGTTTGATGTTAGTTTGGGAATGGATTGGATTTCTATTTAACATTTTAGGATATATCATATAACTTAAGAATTTTTTTTCAAAATTGGTTTCAATTTTTATAAATGAATGATTTTTTACCTTTGATAACATATCAAGAATCTAAGAAGTCAGTTTAAGAGGAAATTGAAAGTTATCTTTCAAAAAATAGAGAAGAATGAATCTATTCATATTTTGGATGTTCATGTAGTAATTTAATATTTGGATGTATTTCCTAATGAATTCCATAGTATTTTGACTCAAGAGAAGATTAAATTTACTTTTTAATTGATGATTAATGTTAATCAAATATCAAACCCTCTTTATCAAATATCTCAAGTAGAACATTGGTAATTTAAAAGGATTCTACAAGAGTTTTTGATATAGGGTTTATTAAACCTGTCACATTAAAAAGGTTGATTATATTTTGTTTGTTAAAAGGAATTATAGTTCCATGAAGTATTGCATTGATTATAGAGCATTTAATAATATCACTATTAATAATATGTATATGTCACCCCATATATATGGCTTTTTTATCTTCTCAAGGTGGATTTTTATTTTTTAAAGGTTGATCTTAGGCTTAAGTATCATCAGTTAAAGATGAAGGAGGATGACATTTCAAAGATATAATTTCAAACTATGTATGGGTATTATGAGTGTGTGTTTATTCCATTTGGGTTGATAAATTATCAATATGAATTTATGAACTTTATAAAAAAAAATTTCCAAGAGTCGTTGGATAAAGTTTTGGTTTTTTTGATGACATACTAATAGATTATAAATGTTATGATGATCTCGAGAAACATTTCAGGATTTTTCGATAACCCAAAAAATAATTTTTTTTTTGAAAAAATTAGTTAATGTGAATTGTGGTTGGGATAGATTTACTTCCTCATAAATATTATAAATAATAAAAGAATAAATATTGATCCATGTAAAATAAATGTTGTTGAATAGTAAAAGATACCTAAAAATTTGATTGATATTTTTATTTTTCTTAGATTAGTGTTTAACTCATGAATGTTTGTTGAAAAAATTATTCTGCCACATTTCCCACAAAATATGTTAAATTGAAATAGATTTAAATGCATCTAGAAAAAAGAATGTGGTGAATGATTAAATGTATTTAAAATAATATTAGTTAATTCTTCTGTATTGTGACATTAATATTGAAATAGTTATTTTGTTATCAAATTTGATGATTCCTCGAATGGTCTTGGTTGTGTATTGATGCATAATGATTGGGTTTTCTTTTATGATTCACAGAAATTAAAAACTCATGTGAAAAATTATCATACACAAGACACTGAACTATTGGCTATGTTTTTTTCTTTCAAAATCATGTAAAATAATTTACATTGATTAAAATGTAAAATATATATTGATCATCAAATTATGAACAATATGCTCAAATGATATTAATTAAACATGAGAGATGGAAAATGGATAGAACTGATTATGTATTATGACTTCCTAATTCATTTACATCTAAGAAAAGGAAACATAGTGTATGGTTCTTAAGTTTGAAAGATAATGTATAATTAACTATGTTAGGAATGGAACATGACCCTTTACATAATGTTTTAATGAATATTAGCCTAGAAATTTTGTGTGCAAGAAAATAATCTATTTATTTTAGGAATTAGAGAATTTATTATTTTGAGACAGAACTCAGTGCACTCAGAAGAAGAATCATTATTTATAAGAAAATGTAAAATTGTTCTTGAATGGTAATTTTACAGAATTTTACACTGTAAAGGTCAGTGTTTTGAGATTTAAAAAAACATTATATGTTCTTTATGATCCCCAGTTGAAGAAATAATTGTTGAGGGAAGCTTATAGCTCTCTATTTTCTACTCATCCTGGAATCAATAATATATATGGAGAACTTCAGAAAAAATTCTTGTGGGATGTAATAAAAATATATATTGTTATCTTTATGATGAAATGTTTTACATTCCAAAATGTTAAATCATAATTCTAATTACTAAAGGGGGGTTTCATCATTTTCTAGTGTATGAATAGAAATGGGTGAATATATCCATCGATTGATTACCAAATAATTCTCAAGGTAATAATTTGCAATGGGTTATTGTGGATCTTTTAAATAAATTTACATATTTTATTCCTATTTTCGATAATATGTATTTTGATAGAATTTCTAGAATTTATGATAAAGATATAAATATGTTTCTCAGTGTCTATCTTTTTATTTTTTCTAATAACGATCCAAAATTTATGCCAAATTTTTTGAAAATACATGATAATTCATTGGGTATTAAATTATTTTTCATTAAATATTTTCCACTCTAATTTTATAGATAGTCATAGAAAATGTTTTTGACATTTGATTTTATGCATAAATATTGGTCAATGTATTTCTAAGGAATTTTGGATTACCATATTTAACAAGTTTAATTTTCATATAATAATTTTTTTTATTACACAATACAAATAAAATATTTTGATGTATTATATAGAAGGAAATGATAGACCCCATCTTATTGGATAAATTTGGTGAATGATGGTATTTTGGACTCAAATTATTAGAAGAGATGGTTGAGGAAGTAAAGGTAATTCAGAAGTATATGAGGTTAGAAAATAGTAGGATGAAAAGGTACGTGGTTAACTAGTGTAAATATTATTCATTCAATTTAAGACACCATTTTTCTCTTCAAGTTTCTCCGTAAAAAGGTTTTATCCATTTTTATAAGAAGGTAATGTTATGTTTATAATTTATTATACCATATGTAATTTTTAAGAAAATTGGTCATTTAATTATTAAGTGGATTTTCATCTAAGTTTTTCTCAATTAAATGGAATGTTTCATGTTTCATTGTTATGAAAATTTGAACTAAACAAATCTCATGTGTTGATTCTTTAAATAATTTTTTGGAATAAAACTTTCATTATGAAGAAATTATTTCTAGATTATTGAACATGCATGGGATTTGTGATAGAAAAATTTGATTCATTTGGTTAAGGTTTTGTGGAAAAACCAAATTACTAAAGAAGCAACATGGGAATCAGAAAATACTATAAAATAAAAATAGATCCACGTGTTTATGAAGAGAATAAAAATTATAAGGATGCATTTTCCTAAAGTGTAGAAGGATATGAAAACCCATTTAATATTAATAATAAATAAATTTTCTTTATTTTTGATATCTATAAATTACATTTCATTGATGTGTATTCATTGTAAGAGTAAGAGGTAATTTCTGAATCAAAAAGAAATTTTTCCTAACTAAATTTAGCTTCATGCATTATATAGTTTTCTAACAAATCGTGAATTAAAAATTATGTAATTTTAATTGGAATAAAATAATATAATTTTTTATATCAGAAATGAAAAATTATATAAGAAATAATTTTGGGGAATTTTCTGAAAAAAAAAATTATTTTAGGTGAATAGTATAAAATAATGATTTTATAGAAAACTCTAATTTATTTTTATGTATTTTTAATTTTTAATTTCTTTTGGATTGGTTTTAAAAACCCAATATTTTCATTTAATTTCACATAACTATATTTTTTTTTGGTTTTAATATTATACTTTAATTTTTTATAAAAAAACATGTTATTCCTAAGTCTTTTGTTAAAAAATCATTATTCATTGTGTTATGTGTTCGTATATTAAAATTTATTTTTACCACCTTTATAGATTTAATAATAAAAAATTTGTTTAATATTTGTAATTTGATGCATAACATTTATTTAATAGTACAACCTCATTTTTTTATCCTTCTGAATAGTAAAATTGGCAAAAAAGTGTCATTAATTACAGTAAGAGTTTAAAGGGTTTTAAAGGGTTAAAAATGATAAGGGTTAAAAAAACTCATGTAAATCCTATTTAATGGTGATATTTTGACCATATATAAAAAAATATTTTAATATGAGTCATTTGGAATCCACTTTTCTTCACTATGACGTTAATATATTTTAATCATTCAAAATATTCCAAGTGTGTCCTCTCCTAAACTTATAAAAAGACATCAAATTTCATCACTTATAAACACATCAAGAGTCTATTTACTTATCCAATACCATCCAAAATAATTTCCTAACATCTATACTCACTCCATAGAGGTCTCAGGTTGGTAATAATACCACTATAAAAAGGAATTAGGTATAAACCTAAGTAGGTTGTCTAATTAAGAGGTATAGTTCTTAACCAAGTGTTTTCTTCTTTATTTATTATTTTTCCTCCTTTAAACCGCTCCTAAACATTGTGATATAATAAAATAAATATTTAACATATAATAAAATTTTTATTATTATTATATAACCCTTTCTCATTAACATATCAATCTAATAAAAAAGAAACCAAATTTCATGAGTACGTGTAGACTATCGCCTCATGAGACAAAGTATTTCATTTTTCATCACCAAATAATATGGATAGTAATAATAAAAATAGAAAAGAAAAAATATTATATAAATTTCATTATTTATTATTATAAATATTCTTTTTTTTATTGTCCAATGAAAAATACAAAAAACATCACCCACATGTACATACAGACTACTGCCTCGCAAACCGATGTATTTTATCTTTTAGCACTTCCTCACTGGGATGGTATATAAAGGTTCATATAAATAAATAACATTATATTTCTGATATAATTTTCATTATTGAATGATAAAATAATAATTACCTTATTTCCCTCTTGTTTACTAAAAAATGAAACATTACTCAAGCATATGAACTGAATATCATCTCCATGTTCTAAAGTAATTCATTATAAATAACTGTATGACATAGTTGGTTATAAATTTATCATTAGGGTATAAAAATTAATATTATAAAATTATTAATATTCTAAAAATTATGAAATCATGATCTATTTGACAACATTCAACCTAAATAAGTCATTTTAGACTTATAAACCAAACATTCTCAAAATATTTGAAGTAAACTTAATCAACTAAGTGATTAATTATAATATGGAAGTAAGTGAAATTAATGTTATAATAAAAAGAAAAATAACATGAAAATAAATAAATCAATTAAATAGATATCAAAACTTTATTATTCAATAAGATAAATAGTATATTTCACAAATCTGACTCAGTGTATGTGACAATCAATCTTAAAAACTATTTTTTATTTTTTTTATGATTTATTACTATGTTTTTTCATCCATGTATATATTTTTTAATGGGTATAAAAATATTTAAATAAATCAACAATAAATTTTATTTTACCTCTATTTTAAATTTTATACAATGTTCTTTAAAAGGAATCATTTTTATACATAATTTCTAACATTATTTAGAAATTTAATAAGGAATTTTTTTAAACATATATGACATTAATGGATTTTATCACCACTACAACTAGTATTTGATATTTTCGTTTATTTAAATTCTTCAATTTGTTCTTCAAAGGACATCCCAAATTCCATTTTTCCTATAAAATTTTGATTTGAAATTAGGGTTTTAAAGGAAAGGGATGTATCAATATTTGAAAAAAAAATATTACTTTTCAATATGTATATATTTAAGAGTTTGATGATTTTCTAATTCTTTTGTATGTTATGGACCTTTTTTATAACGATCGGTGAGACTAATATAGATCCTCAATGTATTTTGTAATTATTTTTTTCTCTAAAATTATTTTGGAAATAATAGATTAGGTTACTCCATTTATGAGTGTACTTTTAAAGGTTTTATAAAGATGATGTCCCAAGACACCTATATGAATTTCTTATTATTTAAAGTTAATTTTCATAAAAATCCCCGGATTTTATTAATTAATCTACTGAATTTTTTTTAATAGGAATGATTATGACCATTAATCTTAAAAGATATATTTTTATGAAAGTGTCTTTTGTAGGTTCTCTTTTTTTTATGAAACCCACATGAATAGGATTTTTACTTTATGTTTACTTAGAAATTTTTTCTGAAAACAAATTGTAGTAATGTTTATTTCAAGTCTATGTAAACGAATATTTGAGCTTAAACTTTATTATGTTAATGGATAACTCTTTCATTCCATCTCATGGATTTTTAATATAATAACAAGATTATTTTCTAAATTTTATACGTCCCTCAATAATATTTGTGTGTTTAACACATGTTTTAAAAAAACATCGTAGTGTTTAAGTATGATTAGGAACAATGATGATGTCAATTTGAAAATATTTATGATTTTTCATTAAAAAACATTTTTCAAATTAGAATTATTATATTTGGAAAAAAAGAAATTGTGTGGATGTGTATACCTTTTAGTGAATGGGTTTTTTATGAAGATTTTTTATCTAACTCCTTGAAACACTAAAACATAATGTTTCTTTAGGAATGAAATAAAATGAATTCTAGTTTTCAAATTAAATTGTCATCTAAATAAAGATTGGGTCCTCATACCTATATATCCATCTCCCAAGTACATATAAAAGTGATTAACATTATGTAGAAAAAATACATGACCCTTAAATAATAGCCCTAGGTAAACCCCAACTATGTATTGGAGCCTCTTCCACGATACACACACCCTTTGATAGATAAATTTCACAAATGTATGGAATCAGGTTTTGGTTTAATCTCCTTGGACAATATCATTGAACATGATAGTAATATAAAATCTACTTTATAAAACTAAATTTCATCACATAGAACACACAAAAACATTGTCAAGACCATGAAAAGAGAGAAACCAAATAATAAATAAAAAGTTGAATAAAATTTAAAATTAAAGTGAGGTCAGGGTGTGACATAACCCTAGACTTTGTATAGAGTGAGATGATAATTTCCTTGTTATATTCACCCATAGATTTGGGTTGATATTTTTGATGCCTTATATATATATATATATTTATAATCAACCATTGTTACTAAATGAGATAAATAAACAGTTTCTAGAAAATTGGTAAATTTCTTAAATTATTTTATAATCTTCTATATGGAATAGGTGGAAGTGTATTATACCTTGAGTATCCCTACAATGAGAATTCATGGATGAAAATTCACCTGAGTGGCAGATATCCTTATGTTCCACAACATTAGAATCAAAGTGGATTATGATACACCTAATATTATCTATTATACCATCCACATCACTGGGATATAGGTGGAAAAGATTTATAAAACATATTAAGATATAATTATTTCATTTAGTACTATAGTATATAACTATAACAATAGTAATGTGTATTCCTCTAGTATCTAGATATGTAAACTGATTTTATAATTATAGACAAGTATTTCCTCTAGCACTTCCAAAATAGGTGGATACATGAATTTCATATCAAATTTCATGATCTATGAATCTTGAAGAGAATTATTAATGGCAAATATAATAATGGATCTTTATAATATATTGTTATCATTTTTTAAATAAATTTCAATGAATAACACCCATAAAATTATTGTTTTATAAAATTGTGGGACAATATGAATGTGCAATTAAATTTGATTAAAATGCTTAAAAATGTCATTTCTGAATTTTAAAATTAATTTTGGGCTTAATAAAATTTTTCTTTTACATTTTTAAATTTTATATTAGCATTTCTATGTGTTTATACATTTTAAGACTTTACTAACAAAACGGAAATTTGGGCTAGCCCTCAACTAAAGGTTTTAAAGACACATAGTTTGTCCCCCATTGGGAACCTATCCATGCAGTACCTCAATAGGGTCAGCCTAGTGGCACCTACACACACTGGATAAAGCTAATGTATGGACCAAAGTGTCAAAATATATGAGCGATCATGAACAGGATGCATCCCTAGAGCCCTAGTGTAGGGGTTAAATCATTGTGGAAGTAGAATTAATGCATCATTAGCATGAGGAGTGGGGTAAATATGGTTGGAGGTGTTCCTCTATCCCTCATGTAACTTCATTATAGGGGTGATTTCGCGCTTTGGCATATAATCCAGTACGACCCCATGTTCATGTTTCAATGTTAGACTAAATTTTAAGAAGATTTTAACAAAAAAGCCACTCTTTTACCTTGGATCCACTCACTCTCCCACAGACACAACTCTCAACCTCTCCTGGTCTCACTTTACAACATTGATATCATTTTACACCACTGTAAACAACCATATATTTCATAGCTACACGCTGGAGCAGTACGAGCTCGATCCCCCATCCCTGGAACAAGATATGATCATCATATATCACCTCTAATGTATCAATCAACCAATATAAAGAACTTTTGAAGTTCATACGTACGCTTCGAAGGTTGTGTGATCAAATAGTATCTCCCATGCTCACCTATGACTTTCTTCATCCACCAACAGATGCTCCTATGTCCACATAGATGTTTCATGCACCATGAACATGCACGAAAAAATGGAAAATATGATGGATTCCTCATAAGATCACATCCAACAAAATGATTTGGGAAATCCGATGAGATATTTATATTTCAAAAACCTAAGACACTTCGGCCACAGGGAGATCATAAATGAATTTTTGATTCTTCTAAGTCCAAGACAACTTCTTTCATTGACTTTAAAAGATATCCTTGGCCACCACTTGAGGATTCGACACCCAAAGAATGAGGAATCACCATAAAGGTTGAAGTTTATACCTATAACTTCTTTCTCTTTTCATTGTTTTATTTTTATTCATCATTTTTTGACTTATTTTTAAATGTAATTTTAATTTATCTTCTTAAATAAATAGAACTCCATGCATTTTTTATTTAATGTGTTAATTATTCCACCCCTTTTGTACTGTTATTACTCTTATAATTTAATTATTCTTCCTAGTACATTGGTCTAACTATTATTATTTTTCTTTAATTTCATTTAATTTTATTTAATACTTATTATTTCTATCTTCATCTCTTCTAATTTTATTTTCTCATTCTTTTTGTAATATTATTTTTTATATTTATTCTATTATTTTGATCCATTAAGTTATCTCTAACTCTTGATAATGGGAGGCTAGCCATAGGCTTGGCCTCGGGGAGGTCAATGTGTTATTTAATTCATTCTTAAAATTTATTCCATGGTTGCGATATAGGATAGTGACATGAAATGGGTGTAGAAAATTTCATTCAGTCCATGAACTCAAATTTATTTCTATTATTTTTATTAATATCTTTTCCCTTTCTCTATTGGTTATCTCTTCACATGATAAATTGGAACCATTCAATAAGTAAAATTCCATCAATTGATATAAGTCCTAGAAGATGGAACACCTTAGAAAATGGTGTTTCATTAAGCTTAATTATATAAGGAGGTGGAATTGTGATTTATTAATCCATTCAAGATTTTAAAATTTCTAAATAAAAGGATAGTAACTCATTACGAGATTTAATTTTTTAGTTATCTAACATAAATTAAATTAATAATGGATAACAATTATTGACCTCAAAATTGTGCCTAAAACCAAGTTGTATCTTTCTAATCACATTATAATAAGCACTGAATGTTAGTATAAGTTTAGGATTCAAATTCAGATTATAGTTTTGATAACCTAGAATGTTATCAAAAACCTAAACATTCTCTATTACTGTGTTAAATTATATAAAATAAATAAATTAGTATTTTAGGGGAATTAGAATATGTATGTAAATAAATTGAGAAGCTCCTCAAGTAATATGGCATTAGTAAGTTACTACGTATCACTAGGAAATTAATTCTCTTTCTTCATGCCCTGAAAAAGGCACACCTCATAACTAGTTCCATAACTGGGGAGAAAAATATTAGTTAATTTAAAATTTCTATCTACACACTAGATAGTTTTAAAGTGATTTTAAATAAAAATAAAAAATATTTTGTTCATGATAAATTCAAATAATTATTATTATTCATGGACTAAAAACTCACAGGTTAAAGAACCAGTCATTGAACTACCATAGTCTATAGAAGAAATTGTTTTTTATGGGATAGATAAATCAGGTGAGTCTAGATGAAAATTAGATAAGATAATTAATTCAATAACCTCATCCATCATCTAAAATAGAATCTCAAACAACTATTAGTTGAAGGATTTTCTATAGAGTTAAATCATTTCCACGACAACTTCCTACAATTTTATTACGATGCAGCCAAGGAACAAGAAGATCTATCATTATTTACTCCCAACAATTATGAAAATTTTCCTATAGAAAATTTCTATGAGAAAGTGTCTAAGAACAAACTCAAATACAACATTCAAAATCTAGAATAAATTGCGCAAGATCGTCGAATCACACTGGATTGGAAAACTGAGTACTTTAATGTATCACTCAAGTATCCAGAACCTGGACTATAATATGAGCCACTAGTCATTCATAATTTTTTTGGAAGAAATCCATAATTATGAGGCCAATATTTAAGAGTATCCATGGCCCATAAATTTGAAAAACAAATTTCATAAGTACCATGATGATGTAGAGTGGATCCCTGAAGAAGAAGACTTTTATGATGAGCTACATGTGGGAAATTACTAAGATCTTGATAAATTTAGAACAAATGTGGGAAAATAATTGATCTCTAAATTCCTTTCAAGGTAAAAGAGACCACCCCAATAAAAGAATAAACAACCAATATAGTGAAATTTGAAGACAAGATAGAGGATCCCAACAACCTATATCTATCCATTGAGCCCCAATATCAAGAGGAACTTATCACTGTAAAAGTGATTGAACCATAACAAACTTGGGGATATGATAATTTCTTGAACTATATATTTTTTAATATTATTCAAAATGATTTAATTATATTTCCGTATATTTTCAAAATTTTCATATTTGTTCAGGACATTATTTTCCTCAAAAAAATTTAATAAAGTGTACCTTCTCCTATTTAGGAACACATGGAGCTCCTTGATTTTAATGAACATTCATTTGAGGAATCCTAGGAGAAAGTAAATGTTATTGATCTAGAGGAAATATAGATAGAGGATATTCATATTAAAAGGGAGAAATTATTTATTGAATATTCAAATTAAAATATCTTTCAAGTAAAAATACCAACTCATTCACCCTTTGATCATTCAATTCATGTGGAATATGTTTATCTAATACTAGAAGAGAAATATGAGGTTTCATAAGTACCAACCAAGATGGAGGATAATCAATACTTCATCCTACCCCTTATATTCATGTAATACCTAATTTTTAAGGGGGGTCTAGTATACTCTATCCATGGATCATTCGTCACCCCCAAAAATGACACACACACTAGGAAAATCCATATGTGGTGGTTAAAGTCAAAGAAGATCCACCCACTATCATATCATGGATAATAGACAGTCATTCCATTGAAGGTAGTAAAGATATTGTTCCCATTTGGGGGATAATACATATACTTACCTTTAATTTATTTCTAGATTTTTCAATTTCATTATTAGGAAGCAGTCCATAATGCCACCCACACCCTCTTATATTTTTGATCTATAATGACATGATTCTTATGTTTATTAGATCTATTTTATTTTATCAGTTCATGATGCCACAAGGTATGCCTAATAAGGGAGGGATGAGGAATAAGCTTCATGAAAATGTTAGTTCTCTTTTGTTGTTTATATTTTAAACTCATTACATTTTATCCGAGTAATATGATTTGATATTTAAACTATAAAATTGTATTCACGTAATTGAATTCATGTTTTGATTAACTTATCTTGGAGACATAAGTTTCTTTAGAATCCAGTGATTCCATGTTTTATATTTTAATGTTAATGAGGCTGAATGAGTAAAATTGATAATTGGATGTCCAATTTAATCATATATATTCCAATGAGGACTCATTATTTTAGGAAATTAATTGATTAATGTAAATAACATTTCCAAACATTTTTCATACTTTAAATTTCAGAAACTCATGTAAATTGATTTTTTATTGTTAATCATGCCATTAGTGGCTATATATTTAAATAATTCCAATTTTCAAGATGATTTCAAGGCCAAGTACTTATTATTTTATCTTGATCATATTTCTTTAGTGATGTTTGGACATGTCACCGACTAGAAATTGCATTTGGACTTATCGAAGAAATGACTATAAATAACACAATTAAACTAATTGAGGTATATTTTGAAAAACTATTATCCTCTAAAACCAAAATTAGATTAATTATTGTTTCTCCCACAAAGACCATGAATTACCTTTTCAGGAATAATCCATGTTTCATGAAAATTTTATCCATTACTGCCCTCTTTATGGGAATTTCGTGATATTTAGTTGTTGATGTGTGAGGGTCAAGGGTCTTATAGTGGATAGTATGAAATACCTTGTAAGTAAAAGGTGTGGGGTACTATTTGTGGGAATTAAAAAACCTTTTATATTAATTCATTTTACAATTTATTATTTTACTCTATTAAATTTTAAAAAATATATAAATTTAAAAAAAAGAACTATAAAAGTGAAAAAGTGGGTTGTGATATTGGAAAACCAATACTTACTATCCCTAGAACTCTGAATTTTATCATTTGTGTTTATGTAGTGGATGTGGGGTTTATTCTATGGATGAATTTTGAAAAAAAATTCCTTTTCAAAAAAATTAAAGTAGAAAATTATTCAAGAGGGGGAAAATAATTCATTATGATTTCTTTTGTTTTTAACCATTACATTGATTTTTGGTAAATAAAGAGTTGTTAAAAATTGTAGGGGAGGCATATCATTACATTCTTCTTCTAATACCATGTAATATACTTACTTTATAAACCTCCTCCTCATGCCTTAATTTGTTAAAAATCAAATCCAATGAACCATAAGCTTTAAATTCATTAGAACCATTAATTAAATACCTTATGATTTTATGTTACTATTGTCTTTAAAAAGTAGATAAAATATTTAGTTTAAAATATTATGGATTAGTATCACTCTCTTATAATATGAGCCTTACTCTACTTGAATTTCATTAGGGGAGATTAGTGAAAATATTTAAAATTATGGTAAGTCTTTATTTCATGTGTTTAATAATAATAAATTGAGGAACCTGAATGAATGAGAATAAAAGTGACATCATTTTCAAAAGGGATAAAGTAAAATACTTGGGTGGATTTTTTCTTTGAAAATTAAATATAATAATTGATACATTATTTGAACTTTGAACATTTTATTTAACATTGAAAATTATTTTATTTTATTACATTGGAATTTGAATATTGGAAACACTAGTGCCCTATAATTTCCTTGTTAAGATTTTATGATTGAGGAAAATAATGGATTAGGTGTGGGGGTATTTAACAGAGTCTTATTTGGTGCATATTGTTTATCAACTATCAATGATTTTTAAAGTAATTTTTATGAATGACACCAACAAAATTAATGTTATTACATGTTTTGGAAAAATATTAAAGTGGACTTAATGTTGGTTAAAATGGTTAACAAGGTAATTTCTTAATTTGGAAATTAATTTTGGGCTTAATAAATTATTTATTTTATATTTTCTTATGTGATTTAAAATTTTCAAAGTGTTTATACCTTTTTAGGACTTTACTAAAATAATAGACACATTGTAAATCCCTCAACCAAAGGCTTATAAGCCACATAGGCATACCCATCATGGTAACTTGTTCATGTAGGCCCTCTAGAGGGAAATGGAAGTGGGAGCTGATACATAGGGGGTCAGGGCCATGCAGGGCGAGTATTGGTGAAATATGCTGGCGATCATGAATGGGCATAGATCCAGAGCACCAATATAGGGGGGTCCTTGTAGTAGTGGGAGGAATGTATCATTGAAATGGCGAGGGACATAGTGGTGGGTGGGGGTCCTTCGACCCCCACATGAATTCATTGTGGTGTTGAACCCACACTTTTTCTTATAAGCTAGTATGACCTTGTGTTCTTGTTTCGATATCCTGTAGAATTTTACGAACATTTTAACCAAAATAAAACCATTTTACCTCAAATCCACTATCTCAACCTCAAATACAAATCCATGTATCCCTCCTCTACCCTCCACCACATTGATCACAACAAATTCCATTACAAACAGCCAGAGACACCATATCCTCCTAATACAGAAACATGATCTCGATCCCACCTTCACTGCCACCACCTTTTATCATCATGGATCACCTCTTAATTCTTGTCCAACTAAATTGAATTATTTTTTTTGAAGTTCATCCAGCCACTTCTATTGTTGGATGATGAAGTAGGTGCTCCCATGATCATTGTTTCCTCTCCAAATCCTCTAAGAGTTATTTCCACATACACATGCAAATTACATGCATTGAGGTCATGGATGGACAAAGAAAAAGAAGTATTACTACTATTATATAAGTAATCACTATGATTTGGTAAATAAATTAATATTTAGATATTTCAAAAATATAAGATTCTCTAGTCTCAGATGGATTATAAAAATGAGATAATAAATAATGTTTTTATTCGTCCAAGGATGAGGCCACTTTTTTCTTGCCTATAAAGGGTAGCCTAAGTCACCATTTGAGGAGTTGGAACCCCGATAATGAGGATTCTCTACCAATACTGTATCTGCTTCTAATCTTTTATTCCTCTTTTCTTTTTTTTATTTCTATTCAATATATTTTTTTTATTTTTTATTTTTAATTCTAATTTTAATTCAGTTTCTTAAAATAATAAAATTCTATACATTTTTTTCTTTAATTTTTTCCTTATTCCACCCCTTTTCTTTAATTCATATTACTCTAATTTTCTTCTTCTTCCTAGTTCTTCAATTCACCCATTATTATTTTCCTTTATTTTCATTTTATTTTATTTTATTTCTAATCTCTATCTCTTTCTCTCTTCTTTTTCCTTTTATAATTTTTCTTCATTTTATTGTTTTTTTTATTTTTATTCTCTTCGTTATATCCTCAAAGTGATCTCTTACAAACAATAATCGGAGGCTGGCCAGAGACTTGGACCCATGGGTGTTCATGGTGTTCTTGAATTATTTTTTATAGTTTATTTTATATTATTAATTGACGAGAGTGTCATGAAATGGGTTCAGTGAATGTCCCATGGGTCGTGCACTCAAATTTACTTCTATTCATTTATTTGATCTCTTTTCCCTAACTACATTGTTTATATATTCACATGATGGAGTTAATCCAATCAGTGGATGAAACAAAATCAATAGAAATGGGTTCTCTAAGATAGAAAACCCTCAACCAAGTTGTTTCATAAACCTTGATTACTAGAGGTGGTGGAATTGAGATTGCTTAAGGAATTCAATATATCACAATATATAAAAAAAATAATAGCAATTCATATTGATATTTCATGTCTATATTATAAAACTAAAATTAATCAAATTAAAGTGAATAATTATTGAACACAAAACAAAACCTTAAAACAAAGATCATTCTTACTAATCACATTCGGTTTAGTATTTCATGTTAGAATAAGTTTATAATTTCCATTGTGCCTATATATTCATTATATTGGAATGTAATAAAAACCCCAAACATTCTATATATATTTTATAAATAACATAGAACAAAAAAGATGTACTTTAGGGGAATTCGAATATGTTGGTGAACAAAGTGAAAATCCCCTCAAGTGAGATGATCCTAGTCATCCACTATGCTAGACTAGGAAAATAATTTTCTTTTTCTAAGCCCCATGATACTCATGCATTAAGTGAGGATGATGAATGGATCCTTATGTAGTTAATTAGGATTTAACTTGTTTGGTGATAATATAGATTAGAATTTTCTTTTATGTTGAATCATTTAGACACTAAATGATTATAGGGTTGGATCACTATTTAGGATCACTATACTGTGTATTTTTATATTCACCTCGATATGTTCGCTAGCATGTTTCAAATCTTGTGTTCATACAAATTAGTACATGTGGAAGATGGATATTCATGAATCCATTGATAGATGGTTAAAATGGATAGTTGGTGAAGTGTAAATCTCATTATTACATCCAACATTATGTCATGAACAATTTTCTTTATATAAATTCAAGATGTGTTGTTGTGCCATGTGGTTTTATTTTTTGTTTTTAACATTATATCCTATATTTTTTATATATATATCCACATATATGATAAATTTTATTGTCTATGAGATATATATAGGTTAATTTTGTCTCAAGATAGTTGGTGTGAGGACGAATTTAGAGTTAATTCCTCCACTAATTATATGGATACCATAATTTTGGCCGCTAACCCCTACACTAGTAGAGGCAAGCATGGGAGTTCACATACTGATAACCTATGATATGGTAGTGGCTCACATACTAATAGGATGATATGTGATAGTGGCATGTACCAATGAATATATTTTAATTATTTTTGTGTAGGATGTATTATTTTACATTTATATATGGATTGAATGATTATTATAGTTTCACGAACCAAGATGAGATGTCATCCAACCTGAAACTTGGTATAATTAATGGCATTGACCGAAGGGCATTTTCAATCCCTACAAGCTTAAAAAAATTTCTTCTATATGACGACTATGCCTTAACAATTATTTCACCCATTAATGTAAGCATAGACAACCAATATAAATAAATAATAAATAACTAATAAACATAACCAAACAAGGTAAAACAATTTTCATATTCAATGTTAACAACATTAAACAAAACCAAAAGATTCTACAACAAAATGGAAACAAAAAACTATCCCAAAAACCTATATGCGAAAAGAGAAGTATCACCCTCAAGTCACCACCACTGACAACTGAAAGAACTTGAATTCTAGCAATCAGATCCACTACTTATAATATTATACATATTATCTTTACCTAGGTCATACATAAAAAATTCTACATGCACCGAAAGGTCTATATAGAGTGTTATTAAAATTATAGTATGATTCCACCCAAGAGAAAATATTTTATGCTATAACATTAGAATACAAATTAACATGCACATTTTCATAAGAACATTACAAACATTTTTAGGAAAACATTGTAAAGAGAATCATTTATCTAATAGTCTTGATTGAAATAAAATTTACATAAGGAATACTATAAATTTATGGATAGAACAACATAAAATAAGCATCATGACACAAGATAGAACCATGGGTAAATCCCAAATGGTAACTAGCATAAGTGGGACTCCATGATCTTCATACCTTAGTGATCAAATTCCACAAATTCAACTACCAACTGTGTTCTTAGAAATGATCCACTAGAGAAGATATAATCCAATGTTCTTGTGGTCTATCTGCTTTCTCATGCATGATACACTAGATATGATCCCATTAAATGATCTAGTGGTCTTTGATCATATTGAATATTTAGTTAGTATTTAAATTATCAATCCTTCTAGATGAATCCATGCCTCAAACACTTCTTAATCAACTAGCATACTAGTTTTAGTTCACCCACCTAGATACCCTGGATTCCCTTTTGAGCTCAAATTCAATTCCACATATCACATAAATCAATGATTTTTCACACTCATTCCAATCATTTTAAGAACCCAAGGAAATACCCACTTGAAAATTTTTTGAAATCCATTAGGAAACACCATAAGAGGAACACATATGAGATCCAACAATTTTCAATGGGAAAATACCCTTTTAAAATAATATTCACTTAAAAACCATTTTTATATCATTATTCATAATTCAACAATGCATTTACAGTGCACAACAAGGAGTCCAACACGCAAAAAAAACCCCATTTCACTTCAAAAAACCAACATTCATCACATTTTCACCATTAGATATTTTTGAAAACACATTTTTCACCTTCTACATAAGGCATATACCATTTTTAAGAAACAACACAATGAAACACATAAGAAATAAAACCAATTTATTTTCTATAACTAACATTGATCACATATTCATGCCAAACCATTTCCAAAACATGATTTTCACCCAAAAAAATTGATAGAACACATTCAAACAACCAAGAAAGCATATCAAAATTATCAAATATTGTAAAATCATGTAACCTCCTACCTATCACATATAAACTTCTGGAAGATAAAGTGTATCCACAACCACAACACCACAAGACCCTAAAAAGCAATGATTGAACAAAAAACATCAATATTTTCCCCAACAAAACAAGATAAGTCCCTCTTTTGGTCAAACAACGCATTGAAAATAGGAACTCTGGAAATGTGGAAGAACCCAAGAATGAAGATGAAATAATTATAAACTAGGATTACATGATGTTTCCTTGAATAATTAGGATCAAAATCACCCAAGGAAAGATTCTAAAGAGGTTAAAAGAATCTTGGGTGGATCCCCCATGTCTGAAAAATCCTGAATGGGGCATAATAGGTGTAATTTATGGTTAAATATTAGGAGGGTATAAAGGTAAATTCCCTCTTTTTAAGGACATGTACAGGTAAAAAGTTTTTCCTATATGGTTTTCCAAACTGTGAAGCAATAGTGAACCCCTAACTATTCAAGTGGTATAATTTTCATGGTTATCTCTCAAGGTTTGAAAATATTTGCACCAATTGTGCAGTCACCAATGTCTGAAATGACATTTTTTTGCACGATTTCTTTGGTGAGGGTGTATGGTTTCTTCTAAAAATGTTCTTACTCTGTGCCACCGGGTGTTAAAACCAAAATAACCATTTTTTACCAAACTCTAATGGGGAGACCCAAGGGGTAATGGAAATTCTAAAATAAATAATATAATTACCTTAAAAACACATATTTGAAAATTCACCCCACCATGAAATATTTTTATCCCTTGAAAGTCAACTCAATGTTTGATCAGGGAACAAAAAAAGATACTTCTCAACCTTAGACTTCCACTCCCAAGTCTCATTCACATCATTTCCATGTTTCCAAAGAACTCATACCAATGAAATATACTTCCCACGAAGCCCATTTATCTAGTAATACACAATTTGTAATGGCCATTAAAACATGGAAAGAACATTATTCAATTCCACATCTTCCAAATTCATCACTTGAGATAGATCTAGGTTGTACTTTTACACATGAGAGTTATAGAACCTGTTATGAATCAATGTAAAATTATAAGGAAAATATAACCTATATGCCATCTTACTAATCCACTTGGTAATATCAAATGTTCCAATATACCTCAGTGTTATCTTCCCTTGCTTACCCAAATGATGATGACCCTAGCGAGGTGTCACTTTCCAAAACACTCGGTCACCCATAGAAAATTACAATGCTCGGAACCTATGATCGACAAAAGATTTATCCTGACTTTGATCTATCAATAACCACTTCATATCAGCTCATCTTTATCGTAAGTATCTCAAACGATGCTCAGTCCCTATAGGTAGGTCTCACCAACCTCCTCCCAACAAAAGGAAACTAACATGGCAGACCATAAAGAACCTAAAAAAGAGCTATTGTAATTTAGTATTGTTAACTATTTTTTTATGTAAGCAGAACCAATAGAAAATGGCCATCCAACAAACATCAAAGGCCAAAACACATTCCTCGAGCATATCTTCCAAGACCTGATTAGACCACTCTATCTAACCATCCATTTGAGAAAGGTATATCATGTCTTGTTTGACCTCTGACCACATTTCCTTTTAAAGGCCTTCCCAAAATATCAAGGTAAAATGGTGGTCACTATAAAAGATAATTACTGATAGCACACCATGAATCCTTACATCCTCATGATTATACAATCGACCCAACTCATCCACCTTGGATAAATCCTTAATTTTAATTAAATAGACTAATTTAGTCATATGATCAATCACTACCTAAGTGGAATTCCTCCCCTGAGGTGTATGAGGTAATCCAATAATAAATTCCATGGTGACATTATCCCACTTCTCAGAAGGAGTGGGCAGTGGCTGAAGTAAACTGAAGGGACTATGGTGTTCTACTTTATCCTTCTTGCATGTGTAACATTGATAAATGAATTCATCCACATCTCACCACATAGATGACCACCAAAACTGCCAACACATGTCATAGTATAGCTCTGTGGTACCATGATGAATGGATCACTAAGACTAGTGAATATACTAAATCTCCACTATCTTTATGAAAATTGAGCCACAAAGTGGCCCTCGAATCCCAAAAACCCCTTAGGAGACAATAAAAAATTACAAGGAATCTCCCCTCCATTTAAGAGTTTCATTGATTACTGGCACAATTCATCACCTGGATTCTCCCAATAAATCATATTTTGAAGGGAATGTGACATCTGAAATCTTTCCAAGAATGAATCTCCACTATATTCCTTGGTCTCCTGGTGAAACTGAGCAAAAAAACCAATCAAAGTCAACTCATCAATGAATTTTTTAAAAGCTTGCATAAGAATTTTCCTTATCAAAGAATCCTTCACTATATTAAATTTTCCAAGGGTATACATGATATCAAAATCTAAGAGATAATGGTACTAAAAGAAATGAAACTACCTCAAACTCATATATTTTTGGTTGAAAATGTAGGACAAGACTTTATCATCTAAAAAATTCCCAAAATTCTCCCCAAAAAGATAACGGTTCCATGTTTTTAATGCTTGAATCACTACTACCAACTCTAGGTCATGGTTTTGGTAATTCTTTTCATGTATTATGAGCTTGCGAGAGATACACACCACCACATGGTCATCCTACATCATCACACACCCAATTCCCAACCAGAAGCATCACAATAGACCATAAAACCCTTTCCAAACTCCTGTAAGATTAAAACATGATATTTAGACAATCATTAGTTAAAATAGTCAAATGATACTTGAAACACGGTTCTACAATCAATAATTACTCGTTTTGGGGTGAGATCTATCCTGGAAAAATCAAGGCAAGAGAAATATCAAACAAACCACATGTAATACGCCTTTAAGGATAAGAAACTTATAATTTTAAATACATTAATTCATTGTTATAATGAAATCACTGGATTGATCTTCTCCAGGTCCACTAAAACCCTCATTATGATATCACAAAACCTAGAAACATAAACTCATTGATCCAGAAGGCGTAATTGGAAAACATCACATAAATATGATGATCACGAAGGGTTCTAAGAACAATCCTCAAATGTTTCTCATGCTTCTCCTCTATCAAAGAATAAATTGGGATGTCATCCATAAATACCATGAAAAATGCCTCAAAATACTGATGGAACACCCGATTCATAAGATCCATACAGAATACTAGAGAATTTTTCAATCTAAAAGTCATGAACATGTACTCAAAAAATCCACACCTTCTTCAAAATGTTATTTGTAGAACATATCTCTATCAAAATCTAATTGGATGATACCTGAAATTAAAATCAATCTTATAGAACCACCTTCCTCCCTTAAGATAATTAAAAAGGTCATAAATATGGGGAAAATGTTATTTGTTTCTTTACGGTTACCTTATTCAACATCCGGTAATCAATAAACAACTCGAGAGGTCCATCTTCCTTTTTCAGAAATAAAAATGGGGATGCCCAAGCTAAGATTCTCAATAAAATGAATCCTTTGGATTCCAAATCATCCAGTTATGAAATTAATTTTCTCAACTCGGTGGGGTCCATATGATATGTGGGAAAATATATGATATGTGTTCTTGGTACCAAATCAATGGAGAACCACACATACCATTCTGGAGGAAAACCCAAGAAATATTCTAGAAAAACATCTTGGAACTCTTCCACCACATGAGGTCATCCACCCTTATAATCACCATCATCTTCCTCAAATATGAAGTATGATATATTATAAACAAGTTTTCCCAACTTCGTAAGTGGAGAGTTATCACGTCTCAACCCAGGATCCCATTCCCCATGAGAAACATTGTTCCTTCCATGAGGTTCCACAAAACTCACTCGTCGCCTGTAGAAATCGATGTATGAATGAATATTCACCATCCAGTCTATACCATGGATCACATAAAAGAGTTCCATATCAAAAACTAGAACATATCACTCTAACTTGAACCCAGACATGGTGAGTGTTCAAGATGAAAACCTGAAACCCTACTCTCACTTATTATTAAATAGTGCTACCAACACCATAGTTGAAAACTTAAGCTGGGTTGGAAACATTAACACTTCAACAATGTGAGGAGAGATAAAATAAATAAATGTTTTTGTGTCAATAAAAAATAATAGCTAAAGAAGATGCAATAATAATGGTACCTTGAACTATCATTGGCCCTGCATCTAATTACACAAGTGATTGATCCACCTCATGGAGTTTCTTTATCTCTGCATGATCTTAAGATTAACCATTAGCATATGACTCTACCCTGAACTGACCTTCCCCATAATATAATCAAGCCCTTCTACCATGACCTCCTAATCAAGAACCCATTGTCTTGCACGGTTCTCATTGGAATGTCATCAATTGGGAACCTGTAGACCTTGCACCACTTTGATATGCACGTACAGTTATATAAAATATTTGTAAGTTCCATATTACTCCACACTGGTGATAATGTCCAGGTGGGGTTGAACATATAGTTTTTTCATATCCTAACTTCCCACACTGATGGTACAAAACTAACCTGTCACCAGAAACCAAATAAAAAGTCCTCCAGGAAGGATGTCTTGAACTACTACCTCTCTTCTTCCCCTCCTCATACTATTTCTTTTCTTATCTAAATAACTACCACTTACCACTGCTAAAATAGCACCAGAGAGTTTATTCTTTCTTCCATGATAAATTTTGACCATCATGGCATGATCAACCACCTCATTATAAGTTTTATTCTAGAATAAGAGAAATTTATATATGATATCTGGCCACAACCCCATATCAAACATCTGAGCCTTCATATTCTCATTTGAAATGATCTCAGGTGCATATCAAAATAACTTTGAAAAGTGGCAATCATACTCCTTCAAAATTCAATCTACCAAAGAAATCACCAAAAACTCCAAGGATCTGGAGAAGGTCAAAATCATAGGATAGTGATGCTCGTCGAAAATAGCCTTGAAAAATTTTTATCTCTTATTCTCATTCTTCACAGCTTACACCACTAAGTCCCTCCACTTCCGACTAGGGAATTCTAATATGAAAAATGCAAATTTTACCCTAACTACCTCAACAACATCAATAAACTCAAACATCCTCTCTATCTTCTCTATCCACTCCCCTGATTTTAAAGGTTATGTGCTACCGTAGAATGAATAAGGATTTATCAAGAAGAACTCCTGAGACTTGTCCTTTCTAGGACCTAGTTTTGATTATATAACTTAAGAAGGACCAATAGCTACTCCTTAACCCAATTCTTGGATATCCTGAACTGATACTTCCAATAATCGCTAATGAATTTTTTTGGGAGAAATCTCGGTGGCCTCTTCCCACAGTTGCACAAAAAGTCTCCAGGGATTCATCTTGATAGAACAAGAAAAGACCATAAGGAAAACCATAAATATATCCATTATGAATATTTACATCATCAAAAACATACACCAACACTTTCATCAATCAAAACATAAAAAAATACATCACAATAACAAAGAAAACTAAACCACTCTACCCACACCCAATGTCCCTATATAGTATGTAACTTGTATGTCTCACTTAGAGGAGAATTAAAATCAATTCTAGCATCCCATGGTGACATGAGATCTATCACGTACTATTTTATCCAGTCTCCCCACTCAAAACTAGATTCTGAAGCTCTAAAAATACTGGTTACTCTCTATCCAGATGATTTCGCAAATAATGTGACTCAAAAAGAGTGTGACATGCTCTGATACCATCTTGTCAGAAACCAATCAGGGATATCATCCAACCTGAAATCCATCCTCATTCATGGAATCAAAAAAGTTCTTTACTGATCCCCATGGGCTGGTAATAATTGTATGGGTATCAACCCAACTTTGGGAAGGATTTCACCCATTTATGTAAGCATAAACAACCAATAGAAATAAAAAACACAACAATTTATACACATTACCAAATAAGGTATACCAATAATTAGATTAAATGTTTGACACTTTAAACAAAACCAAAAGGTGCTACAATAGAATTGGAACAACAAACCATCCAAAAAAATTCCATGTGAAAAGAGAGGAATCACCATTAAATTACCACCCCCAACACCTATAATAAGTGGTACTCTAGAAACTTGAACCACCATCACCACTATGCTACATCTCACCTTTACTGAGGTCAAACATAAAAAATTCTACATATACTCAAATTTGTATGTAGGATGAGACCCAAAGCCGAATTGGATTCCACCCAAAATAAAATATTTCATGTTGTAACATTACAAGAAAAACTAACATGAACAATTTCATAAGAACATTTGAATCATTTTTAAGAATTTTTTTTAAAGAAAACCATTTCTCAAATAATCTTTCATGAAATAAATTGTACATAAGTTTTACTGTATACCAACAAATAGAACCACATCACATAAGCATCATTTCACAAGAGAGAACCATGGGTAGATCTGTAAGGGTAACTAGATCAATTGGGACTCTATGAACATCATACTTTTGTGATCAAAATCCTAAAACTCAACAACCAATAATGCTCTCATTCACGATCCACTAGAGTGGATCTCAGCGAAAGTTCTACTGGCCTAGTAGATATTTGATGCACAATCCACTATAGGTGATCCCATCCTAGTTCATGTTGTATTTCATTAGACCACATGATTAGTTAGTGTTGCAATTTTCAATCCTTCTAGATGAATCTAGACCTCATCCACTTCAGAATCAACTAGCACATTAGTTATAGTCTTCTCACCATGATACTAAGGATTACATCTGTTCTCAAATTCCATTTCACAGATCACATATATGAACAATTTCACATATGCATGCCCAAAATCTTAAGAACACAATGAAATAAACCCTTACATATTTTATGAAATCCATTTGGAAACACCAAAAGAGGAACACATATGGAATCAAATCATTTTCCATGGGAAAATTAACTTTCAAAATTAAATTCACTTCAAAACCATTTTTATAACATGCTTCACAAATCAAAATCACATTTAAGGTGCACAACAAAGAATACAATATTCAATAAAACTTATTTCACAAGTAAACGAACCACTTTCATCACATTTTCACTGCTAAATATTTCTGGAAACACATTTCTTACCTTCCACATTAGGCATAGAACATTTTAAAGATACAAAAAATGAATAACATAAGAAATAAAAATTATCTAATAATGTAGTACCACACAAAAAAAACCTAGAACACATTCAAAAAACCAAGCAATATTATCAAAATAATCCAATAATGTAAAAGCATGGAACCACCTCCCTCTCACTTGGAAACATCTGTAAAATGATGTGAACCCACAACTACACCCCCATAAGACCCTAACAAGGAAATATTGAACCAAAAATATCAGTATTTTTCCTAAAAACATAAGATCATTCCCATTTTAGGTAAAACTACCCACTGGAAAATAAGAACTCAAGAAAGATAGAAAAAGAACCCTATAAAGAGTAATTAATCATAAGAAAAGAGGCATAAATAATGATTGTATGAAGAACGAGGGTAAAAACTAACCAGTGAATGAAGATCAAGTGGTCTAGGGAAGCTTGGAGTGAGATCCCATAGCTAAAAATCATGAATGGAGATGAATTGGGCTAATTGAGGGTTAAAACTTAAGAGGGTGGAAAAGATGATTCCCAATTTTTAATGACATGGATAGGTCGCATGGTTTTCCATCAAATTTTTTCAAACCCTGTGGAAACCATGCATCCCTCACTATCTAAAGAGAATAGGTGATATGGTTAGCCCTCATGGTTTCACAATCTTCAGACTAACCATGTTGTCTACACTATCCAAACTGACATTTGGCTCCATGCTTTCTTGAGTGAGGGCACGTTGTTTCCCCTAAATGTGCACAAACTGTTCCTCACCAGATATTAATCCAAAAATCAATATTTTTCAGCAAAAACTCATGGGGATCCCAAGGAATAAATTTAAGGCCAAAATTAAAAAATAATTACCACAAAAAAAACATGTATGTGGAATATAGGATAATGCAAGAAGTGGATTTGTAAACAAAAATATAATATGGATGGTTATTTTGAGATGAAAAACGTTAGAGAATCTAGTAAGATTCTGGGGATGAAAATTAGGAGAGGTGATGGGGTTGTAACATCGATTCTATAATAAAATTTCTACATTGGAATGTTTTTGAGCCATTTTAGTATGATATAATCCAATCCAGTATATATTCCCCTAGAAAACCGTTTTAATTTATCTAATTAGAAAAAAATAATGACTACATAAAATAATCCACATACATGAGCTATCATAATATTTTTATTTTTCAATGATATTATTCAACACGATATTTATCATCTAGTGGTAATTATGATAAATTATAGGGTTTTCCTTAGAAAACAACTTGAAGAAATTGTGAAGGTTATAATGAGATATTAGAATGGAATAAAGGAAGTATAATTATGTCATAATAAAGTAAATTTATCTTAGTGGTATGTGTAAATTGAAATTGGAGATGATATTAATTGTATGAGGTGAACAATAGGTTATGTGTTTACCAAAATAGGAACAATAATATACAACTTATCTCAATTGAAAAAAGTAGTGGAACTATCTACCACTGAGGTGGTATATATTGTTGTAATAAATCAAGGTAGGATATTATTTGGATAAAGAACATATTACTGATCCTAAAGAATAATTTTAGATGAAAATGTGTTTCACATTGATAATCATGGTGTGACACATATTAAAAAAATCCCAATGATTTTTTTCCACAAAATAAATTCAACATAACCATCTCATAATTATATATCTTTCCATAAATATTATGAAACACACATTCTCAATAAAAAAACACTTAGAGTTATTGAAAAATATAAAATCCCTTACACAATAAGGCCCAAATTTTTTCTACTAAGTTAAAAAAAATCACTAATTCAATATTTTAAATGATACAATTTATTTACTCAAGTCCAGTCACCATTACATGATTTTTAACTTCATAATCATTCATAATCCCTTTAAAATCATCTAAAATCCTAGTATGAACATATAAATATCAATAAAAGCTAAAATATAAAAGAAAAAAATTATAACATAAAAAATATGGTGAGTTATGAAGATGATTATAAAGATATTATCTAAAACTCAATATCACAGTATACAATATGTACAGAACATTTGGTATGATAGGAAAGGATTTTAGGAATATTGTATCCCAAGTTTAATGAAATATTGTAAATCATGTTATAAATGATAATATGTTACTTCCTTAATGGATAAAAATAGTTGTTATTATTTTAGAATTTTACTTGTCTTGACTGTCATTCACTATTAACATTTCATAAGAAAAATGACTTAGAATAATAAAAACAACCTTTTATGAAACATTCCTGGTGTGGTGAGGGTTATAAAACATCTAATCAAAATACATTTACTCATGTGTGGTATCACATAAGTAAATTCAAGGCACATATGGAGTTTCCTAGAGGGATTATATAAATGGGTAGTCATTACAAAATGGTGATAGAATCTTCTAACCTAAGCTATGGGTGATCCTCTTATACCCAAATATACCTTCCACATTTTCTCGTTACCAAGAAAGGCACTAGAAACATATGACAATAGAATAGGGCTTGTACCCTTGGATGGGTTATTTATTTTTTCCCATGGATTCACCACATAGAAGGGAATATAATGTTTTCCATTGAGTGTTTTTCAATAAGACCATATGTTTCTAATTTTTTTATTAATTCATCAGTAAAGGTTATATACATGATTTCAACATTTTCAGTTTTATAGTTTGGAGTCTCAATCATGGTATATTTTCACAGTTAGATGATTTTGAATATTTTTTCTATTATGATCAATTCTTAATTGATCCTTAAAACCCATTAAATTCTGTTAAATCAATCTTACGACATTTGATTCAGGAAATCTTATTTAAAATGATGAATGGCGTTGCCATATTGTATATCATATTGGAAATAAAAATTCATTATTTATATTTTTTTTCTCCAAAATTGTATAGCTTATATGTTATAATAATTAAAAAACGTATTGTTCCATTTTGATATAGATATCATAGACCATGAAATGGTTTTGTTCTATAGTTTTTGGTATATCATAGCATATAACATTCCCTAGTAATAGTGTATAACGGAACAAAAGAAATTATGAAAATAGGTTCATTTAATAAGTTAAAGAGATGTCAATAAAAATAATATAATATGATTTCCTATAAGGGGTTAATACTATTCTTGGGTTTATTATAAGCCATGTAAACAATATGGGCCTCATTATTCAAACATAGTCATTTTGTAGCTATATTATATTATACAAGTGGATATCCTTTGTCGTGATAGACTATGTAGTGTGTTTTATCCTACTTGAGGACTATACTAGTTTTATAAAAGGTAATCCATTATTATAAATATTAATTTATAATTTATAGAACTCAATGGTACTTCAATTTATATAATTAAAGGAAATATCAGCTTAAAAAATCCTAATTTTCAATTATGAATTGAATAGTATGAATTTAATAAATTTTATAAACAAAATTTTAATGTATTTTGGAAATTTGTAGAATTTGTAATGGTGTTTATAAATTAATTAATTATAAAATATTTATAATTAAAAAACAAATCAATATGAACCATTTCAAAATATATTATTCAATAATATTAATTGTTAATATATAAAAAAAATATTTCAAATTATACGTATTGGTATATAATATATATATATATAAATGGTTTATAATGATATTTTAAATGAAATATATAAAATATTTATAAATATAAAATTAAAATATATAAATGTGTTTATAATTAAATTATCAATTATTTATAACTATTTAATTTGAAATGTTCAAATTAAATGGTCTTAATTATGAAATTATTTAGACCATACCAAAAAATGGTTTGGATAAATATTTGATAAATGTTTAAATAATACTAATTTTTTCGTATTTAGTTCATGTAAATTGATTAAATAATTGAATTAGAATATAAAATGTTTATATTTAATTTAATATCATATATTTTATTAAAATTCCATATAAACATTAATTTCAAGGATTTTATATTACAAATTAATTTAAATGATTTATATTAACATAATTAATAATTCTATATAATAAATATAAAATTTTAAAATGTTTTTAATAAGTTTTACTTATAAATTATTCAAAAATAGTTTATATCCTGTTTAAATTTATGAATTTTTCATTTATTTAATTTATTCTGTTTTTTATTATTTATATATATATATTATATGAATGAATATATGATTAAATTTATTGTGAAAAATTATCTCTATAAACTATCATATTTGTATATATAGAGTTATATACTTGATATTATAATGGATTTTATTTTGTTCTCCCTTGAATTTGGTTTGTACTGTGTTGTAATCATGAATTAAGTTTTCAATTATTCGGGCCATAATGTAACTAACTGAAGAATGCACTAAGGGGGCGGTTTATGGTATATAATTCATTCCATCTTTGTCACTTGTTCTTTGAACTCTTGTTCTTCTATCCAGTATTGACCTCATAATAAGTAAGGTCGCCCTTTATTTCCTCCTTATATGATGAATAATTGTTTACCTAATTATATTTATACCTTAATAAATGTTCACAATTATGCTTAATCCACACACACTAATTATGTCAGGAAGAATAGAGAAAAGTAAGAAAACTAGAGACACATATTTTTACTAGTTTACCCACAATGGGTTAATCCAAAGAGCATATACTTGGCGATGTTCTAACACAGTAGATTCCATTAAACTCATTAGTTTTTTATGGGTTTAGGAGAGGTAACTTATATGTCTAAGTTCACTCCCCTAACAAGTTTTAGGGAAAACTCACTGATTCTCAAGGAATAATCCCTTCAAATTATCTCTCTTTGATCAATTCTCCAACAATGGAAAACTCAATTGGCACACTAAAAAATAAAAATATATATCACAATAATTGTTTTTTGACAGAGTTTAGAGTGGTATATATGACCAAAATAAAATGATTCATCATAACTATATTATAAATATCCCCCTGAACATCATAATCTACCTTCCATGATACATTATGGATACAATTTTTTCTTCTTCTTTAACAGAGTCTCTAAATAAGTGAAACTTCCTTCTTAAATAAGTCAAAAATCTATTCTTCTATTCCAATATTTGGATATATTAATTATATTCCTATTTCTATAAAAAAAATCAATAATATTCCCTCATGGTTTTATGTTATTTTTATATACCTCTCCTTATCCACATTTTATAATAGTAATCTATAATGTTTATGGAGATTAATATATCAAAAAATAAAATTCAATTAATTTTTATTTTTCTTCCTGAAATAAATTCTCAAAATTTTCCTCATTAAAGAACTATAATTTTGATGAAAAAATATATCGGATATATTCTATAAAGTCCATGTCAAACTATATCTTTTAATTCCCAAATTACATTCCCCAAACATAAAAAATATGATTACAGAGTCTTACTAAATTATTCTTCTTCAAAAATCATTTTTCCATTCATGATGTTTAACCCAAAATGTTTTTTAATCCAGTATTAAATCCATTAAATGAAAAAAAATATTGAACTTAAATTATCAAAATATCTTGTCTTGAACATATATCATTAATAACAATTATAATATTCATATATTCCTTTTTTTCTTTCCTTTATAATTTGAACTTATCCATTATAGATTTATGCACGTTCAAAAACCAAATCTAAAAAATCTTCCATAAATCCTATATTTAATGTCACTAGAAATAATAAGTAAAAGTCTTCCTTATATTTCTTCTTAATTTTCCATATTCTCATCTTGCCTATTTGAAAATCATAATTTATGATAAATAATATTTTTTAAAAACTATTATTAATAGATAATAATCTCAAAATAAATAAATGGAATCAATCTTACAAATTGACATTTTATTCCAAGTTACCCTTACATTGAATCATGTATGGACCTTCCTTTTTTCCATTTAACCCTTATAAAACATTAATAGACAGTTTGATGAATCTTTATTTCTTTATAAATTTAATTTATGAGATTTCAAGAATAAATCTTATGTTCTTAGGGATATCATGTACAATTTTCTTGATAAATCTAATATTTGTATGGTTGTCTATTATGATTTCAAGGATAAACCCTATTATTTTAGGGATAAACCAAAATACCTTAATGTCACCGCAAAACTTACTCTTACAAATTTACATTATGATTTTTTGAGCTCCTATTTCTTCTAATAATATTAATAATCTCCAGAAACATATTTCAGGACTTCAAATATATTATATTCTAAAAATGGTGATTAATACCTTTTTCATGTCTTCTATGAACTTCCAGTAAAATATCTTTCACAACATATAGAGTATATTATGTGGCCTTTCATATAACATGGAGTTTCTTCAAAACTTATTCACTTATAATGTTTAATATAATCTAGATCAACCCTAACTTCACCTAATAGATATTATTTCAAAACACAATCAGATCTCATCACAACATTCAAATCCCCAATACACCCACATCAATATTACCGACTCCTTTACTTTGGTTTCTACAAAAAATCACACAAACCCAATCCAATTAAAATTGATAAAATATATAGTTACCACAAAAAAAATCCTTGATTTGATTTTAACAATCTCACTATTTGAATTTATTGTATATAACCATAATAAATTCCTCAACTAATTCACATAATTTCATTGTTTCTTAATCCTCTACTTTCTAATACCCTCCATTTGAGGGCTAAGGAAATATACGGATTGATGATTCTTCCTAATCCCACTTTGAATTAAAATCAAATGAATTCATGTTTATATATAGAATTGTTACATGTCATTCTACCTCAGTCTCCACATTGTTAAAAAACACAATATTTTAATTAGATTCCACTTATAAGATTATTTGGTTATACCACTTACTAGGATATAGTATTGGACTTTTAATCAATAAATATTATCCCCCTATGTCATTACAGTCATTTAATATAATTAAAAGTGAATATACTCATTCTATTTAAATACACATTATGTATCCAATAATTTATATTATTATTATCCAATTCTTAACAATATATAACATTTTTAAATACAACATAAAATTTATCTTCAAAATCCAAAAAATATCTCAACAATGGTTTTTTATATAATTTCATTGAGTAGCCTTATTACTCTGTGATGAGTAATTACACAATATGTAAGCCTTATAAGTTTGAGATACTTTTAAAAAACATGAGATTAATCTAATAACTTCATTATTTTCCCATAAACTCACCTTCTTCGATAAGATACATATAGTCACACTTCTCAAATTTTATAGAGGATATCATTCTATAAACATAACCCAACATATGAAAAACCATTAGTCATAAAACATGAATCACATAGTGTGGGTTTAATAACTTATTTTTTTTATAGATCAGTATTATAATTAAATTATAATATCATTTTTTAGAACTATTCCAATTATTAATGAAAAAAATTCTTTCATCCATCAGGTATGTTACTTTCATTTATGGTGTCTTCACCTCTATAGATGTATCTCCAAACTCCCCCTAACTCTTAATACTATCCATTTATCTTGATATGATATCCAATATATTATTAATTCATCAAAATAGAATTTGATATCATAAAAACCATTAGTTGATATCATATATTAGACCACTTTTTTATCAAAACAGATAAATCACGAAAATGATTTATGTTGATCCTTAACCATCAAGTTATCTTCTTCCATACTCAATGTATTATTTGAAAAATTATTATGTGATCTCAAAATCAATATATCATTTTTATCAAGATGAAACTTATGATACCTAATTGTCATTATTTTAATTATTCTTTTTTAACTATGTTTATAAAATTCCATGTTTCATAATATGTCAATTGTGTTTCTTCTAAAAAATATTTGAACATCATACAAATTCACTATATCACTTTTATTTTTTCATGAAAATTTCACATGGATCATATATCCCAAGAAACCTTATAAACATCCAAATAATTAATATAATTTAAATTGGTGGGGATTTAACAATTTAATAATGTTGAAGAGGTTGGTGTCAAATTATTTACATATATTTTTTCATTATCATTCAGTTTTGAGAAAACATTCATATTTGAATAATTTTTGATAGAGCCATATTATTTTAAACTTATTAGATATTTTTTTCTATATGGGAAAAATCATGAACTTACCATCCTTGGGTACTACAAATATAAAACTATCTAATTACTCTTCAGTATTTAGACGTTTATTTTTCAAAATAAATTTACTTATTTATATATCCCAATGATAATAAGCAATTTTTTAACATATACCTTGGCATATGATTCTTATTTGATAAGAGAATAATTATCTTTAATAATATGTTATCTAACCTCTATTTGATAAATATTTTTCTTGTCTTTACAAGAAATCTTCTATTCAACCAAATTTTTGGAACTCTTATTTAAGATACATTCATTAGAGAAATATCCATAAACTGACCCATTAAATCAATTACTTGAAATAATTAACTAATTTTTGAATTCATTTTAGTTTACAAATTTTATTTTGGTTGAAATTCAACAGATATTTCCAATAAATACATTAATATAATGGTTGGAATTATTAGAATAAATCCCATAAAAAAATTTTTATAGTTAGTAACTTTTTTCTTTAAAATAATTAATCTACTTCCCATAAGTGAATCAATTCCATTGATTCTTGTAAAAATATAGAAATATGATTATACATTCAAATATAAAATTACACATCTCAACATATTACTTTTGAAATCAATAGTTTGTTGTTGATTTTTAGGGGCCTTCTTTGGAATGTTTTTAGTATTCCCATTATTTATAATTTTCATGCGAACTCACACTATTCCCTTTTTATTATACCTCAAAGGAGTTCCATCATAAAAAATGATCAGTTTTTTATGGAACATGGACTTTTTTATGGAAACTATTTCTGGCTTCTACACTGATATATCAAACAAGTTCATAATCTTACTTTGGCATTCTAATAGATAATCAATTAAAAGTTGTATAATATATTTTAGAATTGGATTCCCATTGTTTTTGAATACTCCACTTACCTATTTACTTATATTAACTCACATTCCTATTACTAGATCTTTTTCAAAAAAAATCATATTGATCATTTATATTTTCCTAGAGATTTTTTCTAATTATAAATCTCATCTTTTGAGGCATGGTAAATTTTATATCATATGTTATTTTGTTATTTTATCTTAGAGTTTACCTTGAAATGGAATACATAAGGATTTCATTAATTTTTTATATCCATTGATTCTCCTTGAGTAGTACTATATTTATTACAATAAGTTTATCTTTCACAACCTTCTATATTCCAACTTATTTTTAATTCAATTCATTCCCCGTTGAATATAATTTAAGCTTATCCTATATTTTCGACATATCATCCAACTATTTGTATTAGGAATAATTATTCTATCTTATAAAAATAGCCACTTAATCTAGTTTCTAGTTCAAAATTTTTAATTTGTTAGATTCAATTTTCATCACTTTCACATTTATTTTCTAAGAATTATTCTCCACTATGATTTTTTTTATTTTTACAGCCTTTAATATAGATCCCTTAATATATGAATAACTTCCACCTATGCATTCCTTGTGATCTCATCACCATTGGAATATCCATCTTCACTTAGGATGTAAGGTTCCTCAAATAACCCTATAACAAAAATCCATAAATCAATAAATTCATAATTTGACATAGTCATACCATACATTTCAGATGTTATGAGCTCTTTTATCTTAATATCAATTTTCCCAAAAATTATTCAACAAAATTTAATTTTCTTGGATATTTTATTCTTATTATTAATATTTACTTTTTCCATAATACCAAATAATACAAAGTTGGAATTGAACTAAACTTCAATAGTAATCAATTTAAATAAAATAATAATAAGTCCAATGAAAGAATCCTATGCTCAAATACTAGTTTTTTAAGCTCATAGTTGAATTAAGTGAGTAATACCAAAGAGGGGGATAAATCTGAGTATAGAATGAATTCATAAATAATCACATTTTCCTTACAAACCTCACTACCATAATATGTATTGACCTCATGTTCAATAGGTTCTCCAGTAACCCAAAAAAAACAATTATTTCATAAGTAATATATAAATTTAAGCACATAGAACACACAAGGGTTTTCATGGTTTAATCGCATTGGGATAGTCCAAGTAGAATGAAATTAGTAATATATCAATGAACCTGAATCCACTAAAATCACTATTTTTTGTTAGTTTCGATTAGTCCAATTCTATTCTTAAGGTCACTCACCTTTAATGATTTATAGAAAACTCAATACTTCCAAATGAACACATCTCCCAATTAATATCTATTTTCTATCTTATCCCAAAAATAAAATCTCTTTTTATATGTAGGATATTATAAATATTATTATTACTACTATTTTTTCACTAGGTGTAGTGTGGTGTCTCAAACCTCTATGTTCTACTCCTTCAAAGGTATGATGTGAAAAATCTATTAAGTAACATTATCACATTTTTAAGATTCCTCATGGAACACCATCTTATTCTCCATTAGATAAATACTAAGCAAGTTGATATATTATATTCCTCTTCTTCCTTCTATCATTTATTAGTAATATGTTCTTCTATTAAAAAAATTTCAAGTCAATGATATTTATCATTTAATCATATGTATAAAATATACTCTCATGTTTCTTTTATGTTTTTATATACCTAAAATTTTCCCCACTACACAACAAAACTCTGTAATATTTATCCACATGAAAATCTATATAATTTCATCTTAATGGGATTTCATTTCCCTATATCCTTATAGAAATTTTCTATATTTCCCTCATTAAATAATGAATATTGAGATGAGAAAGTTTTTCCAACATCTTCCTTCAAACCAAAGTCAAACCATATATTTAAATTAATCTATTACCTTCCTAAAATTTATGAAATATGAACATGAAAACCAACTAAATTATTCTCATTTGTTTCATGTTATTACCCTTCATGATATGTAACCCATAACTTGTTTTTAGTTTAATATTATATCCATTAAAATTCAAACATTCTGTACTTAAATTACTAGAATATCGTATCTTGAACCATATTAATTTATAGCCATAAGAAGATTTAGATTCATCTACTATTATATCCTCTATATGATGAACTTCTCTATTAAATCATAATACATAGTTAAGAATTAATTTCAATAAAACCACTATATATATTATATTTGAAATCACTAGAATAAAATTGTATATTTTTATTCTATTTTTATCTTGATTTGTTCAATTCTTATCTTATCGATTTTTAAATCATCTTCTTTTATAAAAAAATATACTTTTTGAACTATTTTGGAATAATAATTATATCAAAATAAAAAAGTCAATAACCAATAAATTTTTTCTCAATTATTACAGTGATCATTGTATTACATCCCTTGATGAACCTAACTTTTTTCTTGATAATGCTTATAAAAAACCACTACATATCCTAATAAATAATATTTTCTTTAAAATAAATCATATGAGATGTCGTGAATAAATATTATGGTTTCATGGATAACCCAATTCATTTTTCTGAACACACTTATACATTAGAGGATGACCATATTGATTTTAGGTATGATCAGTATGATTTCCATGCACTCTATGGAACTTACTCTTATGAATTCCCTCTAGGGGATTTAAATTTCCTAATTATTCATAGACAATTAAGAAATTAAAAAAAATATTTAGTGACTTTTAATATATTATTTACCTCTAGGGTGATTCATTCCATTGAAAAATCTATTGGGAACCTCATGGTAAATATCATATTAAACTTGTAGTGGATATTACACATCCTTCCATATATACTATATATTGTACAATGATTGTTGGCTTTTTTATTTTGTATAGTTAATAAAATATTATACACTAATCTGATTATGAAATTCATCATACTACCATTATACAGTAACTCAATTCCTCCAACAAACTTTAGAATAACTAGGGTAATATTATGAACCTTCATCACATCCACTTTTGGATATCATCAATAACATCCATTGATTCACATTATAGATGATATTTTCGAACACCATCCAATATCTTAAAAACATCTAGATATTGAGAACAACCAATTCTAGATTACCATATCCTTTTCTTCAGATCAAAAAAAATCAAATAGAAGCAATTCAATTATAATTGATAAAAAAATTTACAGCATCCAACATCAAGCCTCAATTAGATACCAAAAATTATTTAGTTTATTTATATTAATATTAAGAAGTATTATAGAATTCATGACTCTATTGAGTAATGTATCCTTAACTAGAGGGACTTTGGATCAAAATACTCATCTCAATAAGGATTATACCTTTTCATGGAATGTAAAGGTTGAATATTTTCACTCAATGATTACTCTTATGAGGATTTTTATTTCATTTTATTCAAACAAATTACAGGAAAAAGTTTCATATACCTTATTTATGAGATAAATTTATATATATATATATATATAAATACAGTTAGATTTTAATTTGATTTAGTAACATGATATGTGTTTTGTAAAAATAGTTACACATAAATATGTTTGGAATATTTTAGTTATTTGGAAGGAATATGATTAAAATATAAATCATTAGATTCATGAAAAAATATAAATTTAATAAAATGACTCAATATGGTGAGATTAAATCCTAGAAAATTACAAAGTGTTAAATTCCTTCTAAAGAAACACTTTTCAAATCCTCAATCAACCAATTTAGTATGCCATGCCAAATCTTGGTGTCCCTCGATAGAAAGTAATGAGGTAACCCTAATAGGTTGGGACCTCATTACTGATGTTTGATTCAAGTTACCTATAGAGTGGAAACCATAACAATTTGGAAACTTATTGAATCAATATTATGAGGTAGGGAAATATTTTTGTAATGAGATATCTAAATTTTTAATGATGTGATTGATATGTGTTTTGACCAAATATAATTAATGCTTAACTACATGATTTACGATTTAATTTTTTGATGAACTATTAGTCTAGGAACACTAATGGTTGTGATGAGTTCAAGATGGTTCATCACATTTATGGGATCACATTTAATATAATTTCATATTAAATGAATGATAAACATGATACTCGTTAGAAAAAAGATTTAATTATATAAATGGAACATCATCCTCAAACATGATTTCCTGATCAATATAGAAAAGGGTGAACTAATGTAAAAAACTATTTTTACTAGTATTGAAAATAATAATTATTCAAAATATGAAATTTACTTTTGTTAAAGAAACACCTTAAATAAAATATTATTAAATTATTTCAATATGTGGATCAAATCAATTCCTATTATAGGTAAAAATTATTTTATCAGGGTTTCCTTAAGGAATTTCCTAGCTATGAAATTTATTATATTTTCATTGATGGAAAAGTTATGAGAATGTTAATTATTTTAATTATTGTTAACCATAATTTCCAAAAATTTATGATAGATAAAATATGCATGACATATCCAATTTCTACTACTGTATCGACTAAACAGTTGGTAAAATCACAAACCAGAAAAAGAACAATCCATTGTAATGTCCCAAAAAATATTAAATTATATAATATGGGCTATTAAAATTATCATTTACTATCAAGAAAGATTAAAATGTTTCTATTATATGGAATTGTCTGGGATATTTTAAGAGGTTCAAGAAAACTCTATAGAAATACTATTTTAGGTATCAGTGTTCTGGAAATCAGTACTTTTATTTTAAAAGGTGTAAGATACCAAATCTATACTTAACAATTTTTTCAAGTATAAAGAATTAAAAATTATATTAATGATTTATGGAACTTTTATTTTTAATTCAATTGATGGTGAAATTTTTTCTAAATCATGTAATTGAATTAATTAGAAAATATCAAGCTTGGCTGGATCTAAATAAATGATTTGTGTAGTTTCTCATTTCTCTTATGTGATAAGAGAAGTTTCTTAATAACTATGTGTTGTTATGAAAAATATTATATAGTAATCATGGTATATTATTGAAATAATTCAATAACAATGAATGATATAATATAAAAAAGTATATGGACACAATTTTTTATTTTCTAAATAATCCTTTAAAAAAAATAAGTGTTATTTTTTAACACAAAGGTAATTTTATATATTATCATGAAATTTTGAAGGGAATATAGTGACTGAGATGATATCGGAATTATATTTGGACATTGTGCAGTTCAATCCTAAAAAATTAGAAGATTATAGAAGTCATTACATAATATTAGTTTCACTTTATATAATGAATGTTTTAAGAAAAACTGGTAAAAGGTTACATAAATTATTTGAATGAAATATTTGAAAAAAAGTGTAATGGATTGTTATTTTAATAAAAATAGAAAGTTTCATTTGTAGAAAATTGAATTTATTAACATCATAACATGTGATGTTGTAAAATAAATGGATTTGAATACATGTTGAAGGATTAGAATATTAGTTATAGGATTATTAAGCCTAAAAATTATTCAAAATATATTACTTTGTTGATATTACTCACTAAAAGAGTTTAGTGGGATGGTTTTATCTATTTTTTCACACAGATGTGTGGTAATAATTACATAGATATGTGATGATTTTAATAAAAACCAAGAATTTGAATTAATAAAAAGGAGGTTATGAAATTCTGTCATTTTCATAATATGAGACATGAGATTATGTTTAGTTTTATTATTATTATTAATTAATATTGATAATAAAAAATGTATCATTTTATATAAAATTCCATCCCTAATTTATAATTATTTCATTTTAGCCTCATATACTCTTAAAGTGAAATAATATTTGTCCACTTAATGTATAACCTCAATTTGTACCTAAATCAATGTTCATCATAAATTATTATTGGTTATTATAAAATTTTAATCTGAGCATTAGTAAGATTCTTGTATCACCATACCAAATATTCTCATGAGGAAAAAATAGGTTTTGTGTTTTGGATGAAGTAAAAAATATATTTCATACAGAGTGAGATATAATATGTATTGGGTATATATTTGGTGTATTATTAATATTTAATCCCTATAATTTAACTTCAAAAGAAATATATTATGAAAAAAAATCAAATTTTGGTATTTTTTTTACATAATACTTGAGTCAAATATATTCATAGAGTCGTAGAGTATGTTTCTAATCATGTAATTAGTTCATGCTTAACCAAGGTTGTATTTTTCCTCTATTATTACAAGTATACAATTTTGGACCTTTGTTGAGATATACTAAGAAATTGTAAGACCATACCTAGATAGTATATATTAAGTGATAATCTATTTAGATGAAGGGGAAGAGATACTCTCATCCACTATTATTAATAACATGTCATTTATTCATGGATCTTGTTATTATACACTGAGATAATCTCGAACATGTGATTCTTTTCTATTTGAAAATACACCATCTCTCTCAGTCACTTGATATTATGGTAAAATTGATTATATGGAAAAAATGATTTTATATGATGTAGTTAGTGGTAATTAGTATAGAGATATATATTTTTGATGGAGATCATTCCAGAGACCTTGATAACTTGTGTATTACTACAAAATTCTTAGACACCACTATTTTCATATATTTATGAACTCAATATTTAATGTTTCACCAATTAAATCAAGACTTATGGGGTCACGCTTTATGGTTTTGTAATTGTGGATTTAGTTTTATCCTTGATATAATCTCAAAATGTTTTTTACAGTTCATCCAAAAGTTGTTTTGATGGATATTTCTTAGGTATTTAATATGGTATGATAAAAGTAGAAATTTATGAAAGCTTACAATTTTTTTGATAACATCAAAAAAGTGTTTCTGATATGGATACACATGTAATAGTATATGATACAATGAAATTTAAAATGTCACGTAGCTTTTAAGTTATTAGTGATAGCTGAATATTGATAGATAAATTCTTCAAATCTCTTATATCAATGTAAAAAATATGTATATATCATAAGGTATGACTTTCAAGGATTTAATTCATATAATATTCCTAGTTTAAAGGCATAATATAAATTATGTTATAGTGATAATATTTTACTACATTTGACAAGAAAAATATAAGTTTTATAATTTGATAATTCTACCAATTATGGTTATCATTTTCAATTAAAATATCATAGGAGGAAAAATTGGAAAGTATTAAAACAGAATTGGTATGATAAATTATTTATTGTATGAGGGTCAAAAAATTTATAATTGAAATTCATTTACTCTTGCATTGTAATGCATGTATATATTCATGTCTATCAATGAGTATCATTGGGGTTTATACTAATGTTTAGTCAACTATAGATGGTGGTTGTTCATAACAACCTAAGCCTTGGTTGATACTTCCAAACTAGAATCTATCATTCTCCTTTTTCTTTTTCCCTAATTAGTACTAACATTCCATGATAATTGAGGTGGTTCCTACCCATTTTAGGGGTGATTCATTTTGGTTTGTAAATATACCCTAGAAATGGGAATCTAATGGTTACATTTGATCTATCTTTGTCAAGCTTATGCATTTGAATAATGTTATGGTATCTCATTAGCATATGGAATATGAATAAGTTCTTAATTTAGAATTTCATTTTTTTGGTTTCATTTATAATAGATATTAGGATTTACTAGTTTCTAACTAATTATTCTATATTTATTAAGTGTTAATTGATCCTTAGCAACCATTTATAGTAGTATATAGAGAAATAATTAACTCATATAATATAGTAAACATATATTCAATCATTAAATAAACCCATTTAATCATTTTCATGGAATATATAGAGGATCATGAAGAAAACACATATTTATGAAGAAATCTATTGGAATAAATCTGAATGTTTCATGTGACATCGTATAAAAATTACCTTAAATAACCAGAATAACTCGTAATGAAAAAAATAACTAGTTTTGAATAATAATCCCATAATAAAATTACATAACCAGTTAATTCCAATATAATTGTTCTAGAGAAAAAATAATTACCCAATATATCTAGAGGATATGTAATTCTATTTCCACCTACCATTATATATAATATCCAAAAACAATAACATGATCAAAAAGAATTATATCATTGATTTTAGTTTGACAATATATTTATTGTTGAAATTAACTGCCAATTAATAAAATGACATGAGTTATCCAATTCCATAATTAGAGGAATAAGATAATAGTATTGAAAACATATAAAGAAAAAATCTACTTATAATACTTATATAATGCGTGATAAATTTTTTAATTTTGATATGATTTTATAAAGAAATAAATATCAATATTAATAACGTGTGATATGTTTAAAATATAAAGCAGGATATTATATAAAAAAAATACAGAACTTGTATTATTGAAATTTGAAATAATATTTCTTACCCACTTCATTGATTGTGAATGAAAATTCAATGATCTTAAAACTTATATATATATATTAATATTGAAGACATTAAGTATAAGATAAACAACTCTTCCCCATAAATATAGATACATAAAACAGTATAACATGACTAATCCATAGAGAATAAAATTATGAATTATATGAAAACTTTAGAAGTAATATGGAGTTATAAAATAAGAGGGAAAAAGAAATAAAATTTGGGAATATTGAAATAATATTCAATATATTCCATAGAATATTGTAAAGGTGAAAGAAAGAAAATTCACATTTCAATGATTGTAACTTGGGAAGTAATAATCCATCAAAAGGGTGGTTTTGATAAGGAATGTTAATCTATAAAAATTAGAGTAAATAAAATAAAAATCAATAAAACTATAAAATGTATAAAATAATATAAGAATATAATCAATAAAGAAATTTTTTAACTCAATGTAAGAAAATTGTGACAAGAATCCCCTTATGATCTTGGAAATGTTTGATTCAGAAGCATCAAAAGAGTGAAAATTAAATGGTGTTGTAATTCCTAAAACGTGAATATAAATAATGATAAAATACATCCATAGTAAATTATATAAATCGTATAAAATAGATTAATAATTTTTAACATGTATCAATGGATGTGAATTGAGAAGGGAATCCCCTAACTTTGCATTTAAATTTCTTCAAGAGTCGAACCTTACCTTAATGGTATTCATTGAAATGAAACATTTTGGACTAATTGTTAATATGAAAGAATATAAAACTTTTAAAATTGTTAAATTAAAAGTAATTATATCTTAATATATAGAGAAACTCAAATTTATGTATTTTTTTTGAAGGGTATAAAGAGATCGCCTTTGTTAAAAATATGAGGGGCATTTTTTAAAATATTCATTACGTAAGGGTTAAGGAATGTAATTTTTTAAGTGTAAAGTGGATCATAAATTAATGAGATAAGAAATTTCCAAAAGTTACTCACCATCATATATCTGATTATAATATTTTATTATTATTCAATATTTATAATTCAATTTTATCATAAAATCAAATCTATATAAATTATAATTGTTAAACTTGTAAGTTTATTTCAAATATATGTTGAAAATGTTAAAATTAAAGTATTAAAAATTGTTAAAGTTAATAACTATTACATTTATACTTTAAAATGAAGAAACACTCCAATTTCCCTAAACAATATCATGATATAAATATGAATATTTAAACTCTCTAATTTGGACATTTCTCACACTACACAATCATCATCTCAACGTCTCATAAGAGTTTTCAATAGATATAACTTTATATAATTTTGTACATAAACTATAGATATTAAAACAATTTATTATTATTCATTTTTATCCTATAAAAACAATTGAAACATTATATATTCCCATTCTAATATTGGTAACATATTTTTTGTAATATTTATTACTTTTCTTAGGTTGTGTAAGAATATTATAAAAATTTGGAGAGGTATCATGTTATATATTTGTAAAATTAAAATATATAATTATAAAAAAATGATTATTTAGAATAATTATTTTTTAAAACAATACCTTAAATTATCACCTCTAGTTTATCACATAATCCAGCATATATTACTTTTACTATGTTATGTAACCATTTTGTCAGAATTGCATAAGAATTTGGATAATTATATTGACATATGAATTAATTTATATTTAATGGATAAAAATTATTATATATTTTAATTATAACATCATATCCAATATGTTCTATATTTTTCTAAGAATTTTCATATCATTCTAGATAAAAATTTAATAACATTAATATATATCCAATTGAACTCAACAACATTTTTTAAAATGGACATCAAATTTGTTACTCAACCTATATCTAATTTGAATTTTCCTTTTGACATTTAAAATTAATTTTTTATATTTATTACTTTTTTCTACAAACTATATTTCATTCTCATGTTATCTAAATTTTTGAAGACACGCATTTAATAATGGTTGGTGATGGTCAAGTTGATCTTGAACTATAATGTTTTAAAAGGAATTAATCTCCAATACTCAATATATAATTAAATAAAAATAAGATATTGAACCTTTCAATAATAATACTTATTATTTAAATTATTATAAAACATCCTCTATATTTCTCACAAATTATAGATTCTTATGAAATAATGAATAATGGAATTTGATTTGAATTCAAACTCTCATTTATTAAAAGGAAATTCAAATGTATCACTAAAATTATATCCCTAAATAATTCTAATATTGAATTTAAAAATCAATTATTGAAATAATTAGAAACATAAAAAATATGATTATCCAGATTATACCATGATTTTTTGCTAAAACTATTATTATACCTCATATATACTACAGATTATTATATCTTGTCTATTTATGAATTTTTATGAAAATGATTTCATCTATTTATTAATTATGATTTCAAATATTCTATTAATTTAATTAAAATCTGTATTTATTTATTAATTATTAATTTTTAGGATAAAAACACAAAATATATTAAGTAATGTATTTTTTAGAACAATGAATATTTCTTTTTGAATTAGGAACCATGTTAAAATTTCATACCATTCTATAATAATTTATAAAATAATTTTTTTTATTATTACCAATATAATTATTTAAAATGAATATAAATCCTCATTCATCAAAAATCTAATAAATAAATAACTCTTTTAATAGATGGAATTAATAAATCATGTTGAGAAATTATATTTAACCTTAAAATGAAACACCATTTGATTTATGAAGTAAGCTTAAAACTTTTAAATGTATTAAAAAAATTAGTTGATTATATATATCATTTTTGACATGTTAAAAAGAAATATAAAATTTAAAAAAAAATTCCTTAGTAAATATAATTTCACTAAATGATTATTAATAAAATATAAAATACTTGGGTTGTTACATTATTCTTTTTAATGAAATTTTATCCTCAAAATTTTATTGTTTTCCCACCAATGACAAATAGAGCATATCATAAAATATTTATAATATAAACATTAGATTTTACTGTTAATTCATTGTTTTTTTGGGTAAGACCATGAAACTCATCATCTATCACAGAATATATATATGTTGATATTTTTATTAATTTTAACTATCCATGCCAATTTAGTTTCTTTATAATGTAGTGAGAACCATACATTTGAATGAGTTTCTAGAGGTTTACCTTGAAAATATAGTGTTGATTTCTATATAAGGATTGATAGATATATCACTATTTTTCTTGAGTTTGGGGAATTATTTTTCTATTTTGGGTTAGAGAGTGTGATAAACTATATTTACCTAGAATATACTCATTTGATATGCTCAATTTCAACCTTCGGTTTTTTATTTTTTTTATTTTCACCCACTGATTCACTTTATATTCCAATTGAAGAATGAACCAATTGAATTATTAATTCTTGATATTAGAAAATAATCTCTTTTCTATCATGTTGTTCTATTTTTTGGCCAACAAAGTATTAGGATATCCACTTAATGATAGTGGTCATCATAGTAATCTATCATATGGATATGAAAAATTAAAATTAATATATCCTAACTTATGATACCTTGTATTCAAATAATGACACTATTATCTTAACATATTCCACTTTTAGTTCAACCTATAACCATTTTGGTTTAACCTATCACTCATTCTCTTAAACATAGGATTCCTTAAGTATTTTATTTCTATTTTCCTAAACCTAATCCCCAAAAATTTAAAAACACTAAGAATTCTCAAAATTTTATGTAATATTTTCCCAATCACAATTTTTTTTAAAACATAATCATATCTACTTATAAAAATGAGTCAATATTATCCCTAATTAACATTAATCCCCTTGACATAAAATCACATAATAACCCCAAATTTTTTTGATAATTTTAAATAATTATCACTAATTATCATACTAACCTCATATTTTATCTAAAACATTATTCCTCTTTGTGTTTACACCCACTGTTTTGTTTGGTGGTGGACCTCCTTTAAAAACCTGCATAGTTGTAATATAAATAAAATTACACATTGAATTTATCATCGAGGTAGATAACATAAGAAGTTGTATTATACCATTAAGGGTTATACTACCTAGTTCAAGACTCTATTATCGATTTAAGACATATGCATGAAATCCTTCTCAATAATAAAACAATATTCCCATACTATGAATTTTATTGATTGACACCATGATTTGATATTAATAAATATATTTATAAAAGGTTCTTCCATACTCCCAATTTATAGTTAGTTGCATTTGGGTTTAATACCACACATCTAAGAACTCAAGATTTTATCCTTATCCATGGAGTTGTTAGTAATGATAGAGTTGGGATCAGTCCACTAAGAGGGATACATAAATATCCTTATAATTTAAAAAATGGACCACTTAGTTTATTTACACTTAATGGGCCTCATTTAAAGTTTTATTGTTTTGTGAAAAGGGTGATTTTTTCCCTTTTAAGTTCACAGATCCATGAAAAAATAAGATCATTTTTTGGTCATGTATCTAATACCATGGATATGACTTTTATTTTTCTGAAACCTGGACTACGGATAATTATTGTTTACAATCATACGAAGAGGTCCATATCAAATTATTATGAAATCATACATAATGAAATAATAGGTGAAATAGTCCTGGTGATATTTATTAAGGAACTGAAATGAGTGAGGACCATTATTTTTCATCATATATATTGGTAGCAAGATATGAGAGGGTATGTGAAATCACACATATATGATTAGTCAAACCACTAAGAGGGGGGATATTTATGATTTAGATTTTTTTTTCTAATTTTGATTAACCTTTTTCACCGATTTAATTGTTTTAAATTAAATATTAACCACACACATACACACATAGAATAAGGCACAATAGATTTTTAATTTTCACCACTTGAAATGAGAATTAAAATCAATAATGAGATTTAAAATCACCCGTGATCACACTACCCACTAGTATCAACGTGAGGATTACGTTGACCATGGTTTATCAATAAAATCATATTTCATTTATCAAGACTATGTATAGGTTAATATATATTTTGAATTATATAGAGTTTTATTGTAATAAAAAGGGATCCCCCTACCAGTACAATCATTAATCTTCTCATCATTTTTAGATTCTTTTCTCTAAATGGCATATCATTAAGTCTATTCTTATTTATCTTCTATTTCCTACATATTATTAAGAGAGAAATTATTCTTATACATTCACATTAGGTATCCCTACATGATATAGAAAATATTCAATGTATTAGTGTATCAGTTCTTCTCAAAGTTCTTTGAGCACTCCCAAACATCCTTTCTACATCATCTTTTTCACCTTTCTTATTCACTGAGTTTCAGTGATTATTATTTAAATAAATGTTTTATGGAAATTCCCATGAAATCTATCCTAATTCATAATTTTGGTGAACTATTCCATATCTTTTGTCCACATTTATTTTAGTGATAAATTTTATATATTTACCTTTTAAATTTCCTCCAAAAAACTATTATCTTATCCAATATTTAATCAAAAAAATCAATATATTCTTCACTTAGAAAAAAATAAATCTATATTAGTAAATTCATTTAATAAATTACCCTTAAGTGAAGTTTAGTATCCAACACCATGACATGGAATTCCTTCTTGTGGAAAAGAGTTCCCTAACAAAAGCTTAAATCTAAACTCCTTTTTGTGATTTTTATATTCATGAAGATAAGATCACAAATAATTTTTTTGGTTTTATTCTATTCATTAGAATATTTATTATTATGTAAATATATAATACAAAAAATTCAAAAAAATTGTTTTGGCAGCTGATATCTTATAAGATATTTTTTTTATTTTAAAATCCCCTATGAGTTTCTCCCTATACCAATATCTAATAATTATTCATGTTATTTAGGACATTATATGTCCTATGTAGTCACAATTACGCCATGATACTTCCAATTTCTAGCTAACTAGAAAGTATTATGAATTTTTTAGAATTCTTATAATTTCATCAGAGAAATAATATATTATTTCCCTTGTTAAACGTCAACTAATTATAAAGAGCTAATAATTCCCAAAAAAATCTTCTAATTTCTATATAAATACTTATCACATTTTTAAAAAGTCTTATGAATTCATCAATTATAAAATTTCACCAATAGAAATGTTTAACATGAAATTCAAAAAGTATAGAAAACATTCTTAATGTTAGATAAACTACCTATGATATCTTGAGAAATAAAACTTATCCATTTTATAGTTCCAATATACCCAGCTCTATAAATACCTAAAATTACATCCAATCCCCACCAAACTTATTATAAACTTATTCAATATTCCATAAGGTATTCACTTCTCATATTATTAATTAGGTTATGTGAGTTTTAATATGATTTATATACCCAAAAAAATATAACACAATAAAAATATTCTATTCAATAACTCTAATTAATCAAAAGATCTTATCTATATAAATTCCATAATATATAAGAATTATTCAATAACTTCAAAATACAAGAGAGTCAACAGTGTCTCAATGAATCTTATCCTCGTCAATCTCCCCATATGAATTTAATTTTCATCCAAGGAACCTAAATATATTTCAAAATCCATAAACATACCAATAACTCAATATCCAATAGTATTGATCTTATGTTATCTTACTCCGTATATATAAAAAGAACATTGAATAAAAAAATCATGTTGTCCAAAAAAATTGTGATTGCAATTCAATTCTTCATAATCTATAAATTCCACTTGAGGCCACATAAAAATTAAACTTTTTCAGTCGGTGATACAACATATGATAGCATATAAGAGAAAATATTATTCAATAATAATAATTCTCCCACTTCTCAAAATATTCTATAGAACCAATTGTTGATAGATTCCAAAATTTATTCTCACATAAATATTATAACTGTTTAGAAAAAGATCCAAAACAAACACCTCATGTAGAAATAATAGCTTACCTTTATTAGAGAACTCTCTCTAAATATATATTCCCACGAAATAATTGAATGGAATTCCATTTTATATTTACCTAATATAGTTATCCTAGCCCTTTTTGAATACATTAAGGTATTAAAAAAATATATTCATGCTATATGTTTCTCCCTTTTTGAAAAAATATCAATGGAATACGATGACTTATGGGATTATTACACCATTTCCTATCCATAGGATGAATAATATTGAACTACCATGTCCAAGCATAGTCTATAAAATACACCCTTCATTAATTATTTGAGGAAATATTTCCCTATTTTCACTAAGGTGATAAAAAATCAAAATTCAACTCATTTCTCTCTAAAATCTCCTTCATTAAGTAGTACTAAATTTCAATATGATTGGATCTTGATTTTTAAATAGGTTTTCTCAAAAGCTTAATAACACTTTTATTATCATATACCAAAATTAATGGAAGCTTTAAATCTACCTTGAGGTATTCCAACTAAGTTTTCATCCACATAAATTGGGTAGTGTATTGAGTTATAGTTGCATATTCTTCTTCAGTAGCTCTAATGGTCCCATAAACCTTTTTCCCTATTTTTCAACTGAGATCCACTTATGATCTTATAATAGATATAGGTCATATCAAATATATATCTATATAACTCAATATATCTTTCCTTCCCTTTCTTTCGTAAATGAAAAAATTATATTTTAGGTCCATTATATACCTGAGAACCCTTTTCTTATGCATCATATGTTACATTTTTATAAAGATTGAAATGTGGAAAAAAGTGAAAATAATGAAAATATCTAGTTTATAAGATATCAATGACCAAAAAACTAAAACAAATTGGAGTTATTAGGGTTCAACAACCATTACTTCCACATACTTTGAAAATTTGGTTCCTAATAATATTGGTGTAAAAATAGTATTTTGATATTCTATACCAAAATTATTTAAAATATCATATGCATATTACTCTTGGGAAATAAATATGTTATCTTCTTATTGATAAATTTAAAAACACTTCAATTTTATAATGTCACTAAGCACAGAAATATAAAATAATTACTTTATCTTTTGTTATTGAAAAATATCTCAAGGTGATATTTGAGTGTGTGTGGGTTTATTGTGGTTGCTGAAAAAACTATTCATGAATGTTAGTTATGAAGTACCAATGTGGTTATTTTTTTTTTCATAAATCATAATGATGGTGGAGTCTCATGTGTGTTAGACATATCTATTTGGATATTTTGGTTAAATATATACAATAAATAGGATCATCAGTTTATGGATGCTTAAAATGGTTCTTAAGAAGTTTTAAATATAAGTTGGATACATTTCCCAATCTTATCAAAATTTATGAGTCAAAATTCTAAAGTAAGAAAATTATTATTTTCGAAGTAAAGAATATTTTTTATACAAGTGAAATCTTGACAGAATATTTAGAAGGTTTCATGAAAGTAATGATTCATGGGGGATACATTGAAATATGGAATAGGAAAGTGTTTAAAAAAAGATATATGGTTTCATAAAAGATACAACTGTGTGAAAAATATCTATTTTGATGAACCCAGTTAATATAGAGAGAAGTTTTTTTATTTTTGTGATTTTAAAGATAGTGTTAATGTTAATAACATGATGTTTATTGCATCTAAAAAGATCCATAAATGTTTGGTAGGAAAAAAAACTTCAGGGTAATAAATTTTTCCCTTTAGATGACTTATAGAATCTGAATTCATAAATTGTAGAATGAATATACTTATTTCATAAATATTTATTAAGAAAATCAATTTACTAAATAAATGGACTTGTTTTAACATGATAATGTGAGTATGTGAAGGCTTGGTAAGATTCACAGAAATTATGAGTTATTAAAAATAGAAAATCTCCATGAATGTTTTAGATGTCTCAAGAAGGTTGTAAAAAGGTTGTGAAAAAGTACATGTTGTGTGTACTGGTGAATATTTTCCCAGAAACTCTATGGAAAACCCAAATTCATAAGTTGGAAGAAATAATAACTTCATAATACTCTTATTATAGTGTAGACAACATTGATTTTATAAATCAATGGATTGTGAAGAAATACAGGCATTACATACAAAATTAGTACATCATTTTAGAGTAATAATCATTATATCCCATAATAAAAAATTACCCAGAACCATAAAGTTTTATTATCATTGGATAATAGATATATAATCTACATTTTTCATGAAATATATTCAACATATAAATAAAATTCTTCTCTCTTTGTACCCTTCTTAGATAAACTCTACTTAAAACATTTCTTTATGACCCATGTAAAAGGAAATGTAAGAAATGGTGAGCTCAGATGCTCAGTAATCATAATAATAGAATATATCAATCAATGATCATCATGGAGTGTAAGATAGTTATAATGGTATGTGAACATAACCATAACATATGAAATTCAAACACAATCATTCAAAGATAAAAAATAATGTGTTGTGGCATAAAGAAATTTCATAACAAAATAAATATGTCAAAAAAGTGATGAATCCTCAATAATTAATCATGATCCACAGTAATTATAATATTTAAAATACATAAGTTTGTGGAACACACATAATAATATAAAATAATTTCTTTATTCAAGTCTCACTTATAATACTATCACAGTAGATATGGTCCCATTTTTTGTTGGGATCACTCCTCATTTCCATCATTTCTATAGTGAAAGCTCATTGTCAAGACTGTCATAAAGAATATATTCCCTTAATAAATTGGGCTCACTCCCTATTCAAATTAATTCAATCTAATGATATATCTTTCTTTTACCAAATAATTAGAGGGCTATATAATCTTGGTACCACCCTTCACAAAATGAAAACTAGAAATAATAATTCTATAATATTATAAAAACCTTAATTATAGCATAACCTGTCTAAATGAGATGGGTTTTCATAAATATTTCATTAAAAATAATTAACCCATGGGAGAGTAATAGGTTTCATAGAAACATCCTTAAAAAATAATCATCATAATACATATATAGAAACAATGTTGATGGTATTATGAGACTATATATCTATATAATAAAAAAATCCTAAAAGCATGAATAAATATAAGATAAATACATATTTAAAATTATTAAAAATATTCTATTAAAACATGGGAAAACATCATTTTATTTTGGTGACTTTAAAAAACAAAAACTTCTATAAAATGTAATTATTTTTTTATTTTAAAAAACATGTAAGACATGAAAATTGATATTTATGGTGAAGAAAATATATGATGGTAATAATGTCAATTCATTCTGTATATGTTTAAAGAAATAATTCCATTTAAACTTTTGATGAAAGTAAAAAAGAGTATCATATGGAAAACTTTAAAATAATTCTTTTTAATCAATTTTAAATAAATAAAAACGTTATAAAAATATTCTTTAATAAACATTTAATTATAGATATACATTTAAATAACACATTTTAAACAAAATGGACCTAGATGAGAAGGATTCTAAACCCAAAAAGATGAAATAAGGTTGGATTTGATTAAAATAATTTTTTTCATCATTTTAATTAAACAATAGTGGATAATTATAGTAAAACATGGATACAATAGAAATAAAAATAGTAATTTAATATATATGTGGTTTAGATCATACAAATTAGATAATTTCCCCAATTGAAAATTTAATATAGTGAGTCCTGGAAATCGAAGAGATTGTTACATGTACCCATACATCAAGTCTGGTCTTTGTTCATATGAATTCAGACCATATTCATAATAAAAATATATTTATAATAAAACTATTATATTATAGTATTCATATATATATATATATATATTGATATATCATTCCATTATTATTTAAAACAATACTTTTATTAGAAATTATTCATTAAAATCGTTATTTATGTGAAATGTGGTATAATTTACATGCATGTTTCAGTTCAAAAATTCTTTTAGTATCACCCTGATCATGATTTAATCATATCCATAATCACAATAAATTCATAAATACTATATTTATTTAATATTTACACCTTTATAACCATCCATATAAGGTGGTGAAGAAAAATGAATTATATCACATCGTGGAGACACTAGTTTGTACGTCTTCATGAATAATGATTCGATTGTTCAATAGTTGAAAGAAGGGAAAATAATAATTCAACATTAATGAATATTTATTATTCATAAATATCATATATATATTCAAAAATATATCCTCATGAAATTCCATGTAATGTGAAGATAAAAAAGCGAATCACATCGCTTTGAGGTGCTGCTAGTCCATATGTACGCATGAGCGACATTATCATTTTCCAACAGATGGAAGGGTAAGAATGTAAATTATTTATTATTTTAAAATTATTCATAATTATATTATAATAATATTATATTTATATTATTTTCATATATATAACCATCCATGGGATATGGTTTTTAAAAATTAAATATAATTCTTCGTGGAGAGAGAATTTCATACGTACACGTGAGAATTGTTTTTATTTTCCATTATATGAAACAAAGATACAAAATGGTCATACCACAAACATATAAATATATTATGATATTAAATATATTTTTTATCCTGAAAATATGGTTATATAATATTGTTAGTAGTTTTAAGGAGAAAGAAACATGAAAACGGTCGGAAATAATATATAAATATACTTTAGGTATCCTCCATTGAAAAGGACATTAAGGATTCATAGATGGGTCACAATAAAATACCATAACCTCATGTTCATGTATAATAATTATATTTGGGTATTTTGGTAAACATTAGTTGAGGTAAATGGATCAAGTGGTGTGGAGAAGTGAGAAGACTTTGTGTGATTTTATAACTATGGTGGGTGGAAACTCGTAAATACTTGAAACTGCATTAAAAAATATATATATATTACTCAAGTAAAGTGGATAAAAATTTAAAAATTTGAAAAGGTAATAAGTTTGTGTTAAAAATAAAATCATCCCACAAAATTAAAGAATATACTTGGTGATATTTTAATTGTTATCTCTTAGCTTACCCCCACTTTTAACCAGTTTAACCCTTACTTGGTGACAATATTTTCACCATGGTAACAATTAATTATATAAAAGGACTTATGATTACCTTATTAAATGATATTAATTATGATGATACCAAATATGGAATCCGTTTTACAAAATTTAATTCCTAAATATGCAAGAAATTTAATCTAATATAAATGCTGAAAATGTGACAAATAATTGGGTTTGTAAAAAATGATTTTTTTAATCATAAAGTATATTTATTTTTATTATATGCATATAAACTACCATTAGAATAATATTACATAATTTCATTGAATAAATTATCTAAACATTACATTAATATCATTTATTTTTATTTCTTATCTTAATAAACAATGGTTGATATAAATTGAGTAATTATATATTATTTAATGAAAAATATATTCCATTTAACTTAAAATGATTTTATCCTCACTATTAACCAATTAGTAATCATTTTATTAATTATTATTAAATTTTTCACAATAAATTATAGAAGCTTTAATAAAAATTAAATTTCAATTTTTTTCAAGATTCATAATATAGAAAAAAACATTTAATCGAATTGATAAAATGATATAATTTTAAAATTTAAAATTTTTTACTTAATTAAATAAATTTAGTCACTAAATTCTCATTAAAAATTTATAAATATTGTTTATATTTTATTTAATATTTTTCAATTATTTTCATACATGTCTTTATAAGGAGCCATCATAATGCTCGATTAAAATATAGTGTTGTAAGAAAAATCTACTAGAGGGGTGTGTTGATATAATCCAACTTTAAAATAATTTAAATAAGATCTTAAAATAAATTCTTATGTTTCAATATTACTCCAGTATTGGAAATATTTATATTTATTATATATGTTTCTAATGAATAATCTAACATTCAAGGACTACTAAAGACTTGTCGAGAAGTTTAAAGTAATCCTCAAATACTGATCAAATTCACAATATTATATTACGCCATGAGACCCCAAAACATCCATAATGTATATCCTGGGAATCTAATAAACATAAAATTATTCTTAGATAAAAAAATAAATGTGATGAAATTATAAGGTTATCAACTAAAAACCAAATAGGATTATAAACTTTGGATGTTTTTTGGAGTCAAAAGATGAAATTATGGGTGACGGTTTTCCATTTACATTTGGGTACGGGTAATGGATTTAAACCCCGATTATACTTCTATCCTTAAGCCTTAAATTTTCAAAATTCTATTCATCAAGATTAATACGTCAAAATATCATTTTTCATTTTTTTCAAACTAGAAATGATCTTTGAGATATTTACAAATATTCATGCTTCATTGTTGTATAGAAAATGATAAACTATAAGGTTTATCTAACAACACCGTTTTCAAGTCTATTATTTATGGGAGAAATTCTCGATTCCTAAACTATATTTTTCCATCATAACCATGGTTGAACCTTGGAATATTTATCACCTTATTATGAAGTTTGAAATCATTTGTTTTTTCCTCTTTAATTTCTACATTGATTGATGGTTGAAAACTTATCTAAGAGTATAGTATTTCTCCCATTTCCTTGTAATTTCAAGATATATATTTGAAAAATATTTAAGTATAGGATATCTTTAAACCTTCATCATGTATAAATTAGCATTATCCTTCAATCATGGAGCATCATCCACCTTATTCACCTTCTAAGGGTGTTATTATATTAAGTAGTCTTAATATTTAATCACCTCCAACCATCACTTTTAGTGCATATTCAAATATTTCTATGAAAATATATAATTCGATCCTTTATGATCATTTTATATAAAACAAATTTCACCATATATATATAATACATCCATTTTTCTATGTAGAAAGTATAAATATAATTTCCAAATCTTGAGTGAGGTGATTTTTCTCATTAACCTTTAATTTATTGAGTCATATTATACTACCATGTAATTATGAAAAACAATTCTTTCGAGACCCTTCATTGATCAATCTCTATATATCTAAAACCCCTCTCCATTATGGGCAAGTCTAAGTATAGGTGCACTAACTAAGATTTTTTTTCTCCTTAAAATTTTAATCACATTAAAATGTCTAGGGTAATATATATCCCTTCCATTTCAACATGGTTATTGGATTGGAAAACAATGAAATATTTCTCATATAACATCAGTATTATCTATTCAACCCAATAAAACTATGAATATTGGTCATTGCGATAGATTTGGGATATTGTTCAATAAATTCTATATTTGAAGGGTCTATCGATATGTCCTCTAATGATATTTTATGATCAATGAATATAAATTTTTGTAGCAAATATTTATACATTGTATCTTTTACATAAAAATTCTCCTTTTATATGGTCTTTAATAAAATCCTCAGACGATATTCATGTTCTTCCTTTATTTTTTAATATATAAGAATGTAATATATAAAGATCCAAAAAAGGTAATCATGAAGAGCCTTAAAGTATCCATTTATTCAATCCATGAAGATAGTAGGGTCATCAGTATTTCTAAATGGCATCACTATAAATTCATAATTATCATTCCTCGTATGGAAGGTTTCCCTGGGAATATATTCCTTCTTGATCATCAATTAATTATATCCAAAATGAAAGACAGTCTTGGAAAATTATTTCAATCCTTTAATTTGATAAAACTAGTCATAAATAGAGGGTAGAGGATATTTTTTATTAATAGTGGTCTTGTTAAATTTATAATAATCTATGCTTAGAGGAATTGAACCATATTTATTCTTAAAAAAGAACATTTTCACCCACGGTTCATAAACTTGGGAATATTTTCCCTTTTCTATATTCTCCTAGAGTTTATTCGTCAATTCCTACAACTCAATGGGGAACTCCTATAATAATTATTCAAAATTGGTGTATCATTAATTATGAGTTCTACTGAAATGAAAACATCGCGATTTAGTGGAATAATCAGAAAATATTTAGGAAATGAATCAGTAAATTCTCAAATAATAAAAATTTCAGAAATACGAAGTTTCACCACGTCATTCTCAAAACCCACTTCAGTAGCTTTCATTATGTGAACTTTCCATTAGGGTCTTAACATAAAAGTTTAAAATGTCTATTACCATCATTAACCATTGTATTCATGGACTAATTTCCATAATCTCCATAATCCATTAAATTATAACATTGGATTGTGTGTAAAGTATTTAGTTTAGATTTCTCCCCCGACATATTATTTTTTGAATTTCCCACATCTCTTTAGAATTACAATTCATCATGTCATTATTTTATACAGATAAAACGTTTACCATAACCCTTAATGAAATTTACCATATGATTTCTTCCACACATTCAACATGAAGGAAGATTAATTTTCTTTCCTCCATGGGTCTTACTATTAAAATATCCTTTAAAATAAACATTACACTTATTATCCTAAAACGTGTGAGAATAATTAGAGTATATAGTATCCATTTCTATCTTGATAGAACATAAAATTATTTCATATTATCTATTGAATTATCTTACAGACAATTCATTTTGTAGACATGGTCTCAAACTACGAAAGATGAAATTAATTTCCCTTTAATTATTGATGATAAAACCCAAAGCATACCTTCAAGTCTTGGTGAAATTTCCCTCATACGTATTGATGGATTCATTTTCCTTCTACTTTAGGTTAAGAAATTACCCCCCCCCATTTTAGTGTGAATATTTGTTGGAAAATAATTACTAAAAAATTACTTCTTATAATCTTCCCATGGAAGGTTATAAATATTATCCTCTGCCAACATATTCTTAATAATATTTCACTATTGATCTAGCTCACCTTCCTAATGATACATAACAAAAATAAATTTCTTATGGTCTAAGATTTAGATAATAAAGAAAAATGTTTCAATATCATTGAATAATTTATCATCAATAATTTGATCTAAGGAACCACTAAAGGGGTAGACATTTCAGCATAAAATAGTCAATTATTTGTTTCTATTTCTTTTAGTTAACTGGATACTCAACATGATTCATGTTACTATTCATATTTTGAGATATTTGGGAGAGAATAGACATAAGATTCTATATCCCTAATACCATTTATTTTTTTTTCTCAATAGGATGGTATTTTCATTGGTCATAAAATTCATTTTCCACATTATTAATCATGGTTCCATTCATTGATAAAAACAATCATAGTGGGAGAATCAAGAATCATTCATCTGTATGGGAAGTTGTATAAAAAACATTGTAAAATCATCCTAAATTATGACAATTTCCTATGAAATTATGATACTATAGGTTATTAATATATCACTTTACATTCATCATATATTTTCACCTAATCTTTCCAGTCATTCATAATAAATGTTCATAAAGTGATTTTTAATTATCCAAATCATATTCCCCTAGAGTGTTAAACCATGTGGGTAGTTAGGAATTATTTTTTCAGAAGGTATATATTGAGTTAATATCCTAATAACATTTTAAATATTATTACCCCAAGGTGCATCTATGAAAGATCCAATGCCCATTTTTTCTACACTTGAATTTTATTTCTAAAATACCACACAATCTCTAATTTAAAAAAGCACTAAGATATTATCCGATACATATAAATAGCCCAATGTTTTCACTAGTTTTTTATAATCCTAATTGAAATAAATAATTGAACCCCACTTTTATACTAACTAATGTGACCTAAGAAAAAAAACCTAAATATTACATCATTTTATAAAAATATTTAATTTGTCTCATAATAATGCATTCAAAAAAAAAACAAAATTTTTAGATTATTTGGAGAATATATACCAATAATTTTATTTTATGAAATATTTTTAACATATCCATAAAATTTATTATCTTATAGAAACATTCATAGATATACCAAACTTAAAACCATTCTTCATAACCCAGAAAAAGGATTCATAATAAATTGAGAGCCCAAATGATTATTAAGGGTAAACGTAATAGATATCAATCAATGATCAAAATTGATTAAAATATAATCATAAGAGAATAAGATCATCATAATAACTTATAAAATTAGTACTCAAACATTCAATGATCATTATTCATGTGTCACAAAATAAGGTTTTTTCATAACCAAGTACATAAGTTATTAGAGTTTGGAATCATTAATAATCAATAAGTATCTATTAACATATGATAAGTACAAGAAAAAAGTTTTCATTATAAAAATATGAATAGAAAATAATTTATTTAGTCAATTATCATTACTAAGATTTTTATTGTGGAAAAAGACACATTATTTACTTGGTTCACTCTCTATTCACACCATTTCCTTAGTCAAATCTCACTGCCATGTTGATAATAGTGTACCAAATTCTAATCATGGTTCACTCCATACTCCTGTTCGTATTTTATCATGATATATCATTCATTAATCATTATATTGGAGGAATATATAATTTTTCCCCACCCATTACAAAATTAAAAGCATAAAAAAATTCCAAAAGATCATAACAACATTCATCATAGAATAGCCCATGAAAAAGAAATGGGTTTCATAATAATGTCATCATAATGTAATTAGCTCAGGGGAAAGTAATAGGTTTCATAGAATCATCCATAAACCATCATCATAATAATCCATACAATGAAATAAAGTAGATGGTGTTATAAAATCATATTCACATTGAATAATAATACTTTAAGGATGGTCACATTTATGAAAAACCACTTTGATAAACGTGTTAAAAATATTCTCGAAAAACATGGTAAAAATCTATTTACTTAGGTAACCATTAAAACTAAAAAGTTATAGAATAATATAAATATTATTTTAATTTATAAAAATTTGAAACATTTAATGGATTCTTCACAAAAAAGAAAATATAGAATGGTTGAAAATTACTTATCATTATATAAGTTAAAAAAACATTACTTTCACACTTTCCAAAAAATGAAATTAGAATCATATGAAAGACATTTGTAAAGATTCATTTAAAATTTTTTTGTAGAAACTAAATGGAAGAAAAATTAAAAATTCTTAAAAATTATATTATATATAAACAATTCCATGAAATATTTCCAAAATCATGTACATTTAGGAGAAATATTCCCAATCCAAGAAAGAAAAATTGTGGTCATGTTTTCATAAAACAATTCTCTCAATCATTGTATCAACCAAAATGATAAAAATTTAATAAAAAATAGAAATAAAAAATAAATAAATTATAATAAATTATATGGGAATTAAAATATAATAATCATATAATTCCACTCATTGAAATTTAACATAGATAGTCTTAAAAAAGAAATGAGATTTTAACATAAAACCTTACCCCAAGTCCCATATTATATAGTTTTCAGTAAAACAACTTGTATGGTTTATATAGATTTATTATACATTTATTACAGATATTTAATTGTATATATCTTACTCTATATCATTCTATTAAAATTTTATATTTTATATTTATTATTAATTCAAGATTAAAATCATTATTCAAGTGTAAACTGTTCTGTTTTTCATGTATACTTTGGTACGATGGTGTTGGTACTTTTACATTAGTCATGGTTCCATCCCCTAAAAACTATCAATCATGTAAAAAGACAATATTTATTCATTATATATACTTTATTTAGAGTATATATATATATTGGTTATAAAAACTGAATTACATCATTTCATGGATATGGTATTTTGTATGTACCCCTGAGTAATGTTTCTGTTATTCAAAATTGAAATGAAATAAAATTAAATAATAATTATCATTAAAATAATAATTATTATATCATATATATCATATATATTAATTAAATATTTATTTATTACTATCCATGTCAATCAAAAATGAAAAACAAATCTCATTACCTCAGGAAGGTGGTAGTCCACATGTATGCATGAGTGACGTTATCATTTCCCAACAGATTGTAGGGTAATAAGGTAGAATAAATATTATATTTAAATAATATATATTATTTTTTATAAATAATATATATCCATTAAATTTGATTTCATAACCATCGAATAGGTATGGTGATGAAAAATGTTGTACATCACATCATGGAGATGGTAGTCTATACCTTCACATGAGTGATGGTTTTATTTTCCATTAGACCTAAATGAGATTGAAAATTGTTGTAATAGTAACATGAAAATATCAATATTTTAAAAAAAAATTATTTAATAATTTTAATATGGTTATATATGATTATATTTATGTTAAATGAGAATGAAGCATGAAAATGATTAGTATGATCATGTACCTCTTCTTCAGGTATCATCCTTTAAAAATACCCTTAAGTAATATTGGATGGATATTTTTGGAATATGATAACATAAAAAATATATAAGGATGTAGAGATTGTATTTGGGTATATCGTTCTCTAGATAAGTATATCTAGTGGTGTAGATAAGTAATAACTGGATATGCCCTTTTATAAGTGAGGTGGCTGGAAGACTTTTAAATACATAAAAATTTATTAAATAATATATGTATTACTGAAGTAAAGTGACTTCAAATTCCCAAATATTAGAAGGAAAAAAGGTTAATTTCTAAATAAAATCCACTAATTAAATTATATACATTTTTTTATAACATTTAAAACCTTACTACAATGTTTAACCCCTTTTTTAACCCACTTAACCCTTATCATGGTAATGAGATTTTTAACATGGTAACAATTAATTATAGGATAAAATTAAGTTAACCTTATTAATTAATACTAAATATTATTTTTAAAAGTATTTAATGTATTTTACCACACTGAATTCCTAAATTTGGTAGAAAATAATTCTAATATAAATGTGAAAAAATGAAAAAACAATTTTAGGAAAAATATATTTTTCAATCATAAATACAATTTCATTTCATGATATACATGTTAAAAATAATTAGATGAATTTTAATTTATGTAGGTAAATAAATTATATTTACATTACATTAAAATCATTCATTGATATTTATTAATTTACTTTACTAAGATGTATAAAAATATTTTTGTAAAAAGTAACTATTTTTTCCTTCAAATTATACTAACTTCCCTTCTAACTGATTGATAATAAATGTATTAATGATTATTAATTTGTTAAATTAAATTCTAATAGATTTCCACAAAAACTATTTCATTACGGATCATGATTAATAATGTACAAAAATATAATAGTTGTAAAAAATTGATAAAATATTATTATTTATAATATTTAAAATGGAATACTTGATTTATATGCATTAGTTAATACATTTTCCTTAAGGAATATATATATATAACTTTTTTATTCCAATTCAAGTACTCCAAAACAAAATCGTGGTGAATATATTTACATTTAACAATTATATTTCAAAAGTATATCATGGTTCATTAATGTTCGATGTTTCATATAAAATAATCTATCGAAAAATAAATTTTTTAAGAGAAATTATGATTAATATATCCTGTTGTTATAAATATATATTTTAGAAACAACAGTTCCACCTTAGCATAGAGAGTAGTAAGACTTCAACATGGGGTAGGTAGTGAATGAGGTGGATACTGATCCATCTCCAAACATTGTTACAACAATATGCTAAAGTAGATTTAGTACATTGGAACTTCAACTTTGTATAATACGTAGACTAGCAAAGTTGGGCTGATCCAAGTAAACATTTTGTGTCTCCATTATGTTTATGTTTCTATTTATATATTTGTATCGGAAATATAGATAAGAATAGTTTATGTAGGGATGAAATAAGAGAAAAAAGGGGAATTTTTTCATCTCATATACCCAGATTCACCCCCCATGGTATTTAAAAAAAAGGTCCAATATACTAAAAGAAAATCCATCAAAAATCCCCACTTGATTTCTTGAAAAAATTATATCATTGACATAAACAATGACCATGAATGATAATTTTTATATTCTTTAATATAGAGCTTTATTTCCACTCTTCCTTTTCTATAACATCATCATCTTCAGATAGGTATATAAAATATAATACCATGGTCATGGGTATTTTTTTGACCCATATATTGCCTTCGTTAAAATGAAATCATAGTTCTTATTTTACCCACGAAATTATTTACTGGTTATCTCAATGCAAACCTCTTTTTCTCTCTCTTTGTTGTAGAAGTTAGTATTGACATACATTTTTAATATATTGTATTGACATTATTCCTCACTAGAGATATATGTTCTAAATATTTATATTCTTGTAACTAGTGTAAAATTATTATTAAAACAAATTCCTTAAACCTAAGAATACCCTTTGTAAAAAAATACCTTCTTTATTTCTCCCAACTTCCCATTTTCTATTCAAATTGTTTCAAAAAAAACTATTTTATTCCTATAATATTCTTCTATTTAGGCTTGTAAACCAACTCCCAAGTCTCATTATTCTCAATATAGTCCAATTATTCTTTCATGGAATCTTCCACTCTTGATTATCCAAGGTAAATTTAACACCTCTTAGTTCAACCTATGAAAATAGTAATTTTTGACATATTTTCCTCAAATATTTCCAGGTTTGAACTTGTTTTGATTGATCAAAAAAGATTTTTTGGAAATAAAAATATCTTATTAGACCTAGATTATATGTGTTAGGTTTATTCTAATCACTAGACTTACATAAATTGTAATCTTAAAATACCTCTTTATAACAATCAACATTTATTTAAACATAATTGTGATATTTAAAAAAAGTATCATCTATATTAGATTTGGTAATTTCTACATCTTATACATCACATTTATATAAATGGTCCAACACTTTAATACCAGTAGTTTCAATGAGATTACATTCCTTCTTGTTTTATCACTGATACCCTCTTACATTTGGAGGATAACCTAGAAAGATATCATCAAAAACTCATTTATCAAAATTCTAAATATTTTTTAGCTTTTCCATTGATAATATGATGTCTTCAAAATGACCTTAAGGAATTCAAACTTGGGTTCCTCTTATAATAAATCTTCTATGGTGGAACATTATAATTTATTCATGCAACATAAGGGGAATGGGTAACATGATAATTTTGGTCGTTGAACATAATGTACGACCTCATAGATTCTTGAAACTAGATTTCCACTCCATCACATGGGTCCAATTCTAGAGACCAGTGCACTGCTTGAGAAATGGCTCCACGAGACTATTAAGAATGACTCTATTTGAGTAGTTATTTTAAACGTGAACTTATACCCTAATGTCATGTCCCTAAAAGTAAAAATATGTATTATTCTCTATCAAAATGTTTATAGACATCTTCAAAAATATCATATTCTTCCATTTAGTGAAGTCATTTTATTGTTTTTTGTTTTGTACAGTAAGTTAATTAAGAATAAAATACTTATAAATATAATATTTAAATATTCTATTAGTCAACATAGTACCATTTCATTTATAAATCTAATTTATGGAGTAACCACACTCAATTTCATCACTTCTTTTAAAGATCTTAAATATTTATGAGACTGTGATTTTTTTCAGAAACATTATATATATAGTGAAATTAAATTCATAAATTAATGGAATAAAATAGTTATCTTTATGTATACATTTTTTATCATGTTCTTACTAATGTCAGAATTAGTATGATTCGATTGATGATATATATGAATTTCAACATTCTTATCTAAAGAATCTATAATTCTACCCTTTTATCATGTAGATCATATCTAGTTTATTTATCTATCTCTCCTCATCTTAGTAATGACAGAAACACTTTCCCTTTGGGTAATCATGAACATATTATTTTTTATAATATGGCCAATAATTCTAGGAAATTTTTCATTTTCTTTATTCACACTCAAGTAGAATGAATCCTGAGAATAATTTACCTGAAATAAGTTCCCTCGGTTTGTTTTACACTTTTCCAAGTCATTCCATATTCAATCCTTTTCACCAAGAAAACATATTTCCTAACAATCAATTAATTACCTATATCACATAGCTATGAAAAACTTAACAAGTTGGGTTTTACCCAGTAAAATACAATTTATTCATAAACATCAGCTTCTCTATTATAATCAAAAATAAACAATCACCTTTTATCTTCAGTAACCCATCATTTACAAAGATCATAAACTAAAAAATTAGTTTTTATCAAATTATTCATGAATATCATATTTAGTTTTTATAGTGGTAGTAAATGATGAAGACCTACTGAATATTCATGTATAATAATCCTATAGTCTTGGGAGGGTAATAAGGTGACTAAAAAATATTAAGACCAAGAGTGACATCTTTTGATGCCTTCAAGAAATATTCTGCTCTATTTCACTGCATACAAGTATGTTAAAACATTACCTAGTAGTTAATTTTATATTTTAAATATTGAATCAAGTAAATTATTGAAAAATATAGGGTACAAATACTACACATGAACCTGATAATTATTTTAGAGTTAGATTCAATACATGAAGGTGGGATACCTCTACTTTTGTAAATTTTTAGGCCATTATAAAGAGACCTTACTTCCACCCAAAGAGAGTATCCCTCACCAAAAAACCATTATAATAAAAAATAACCACACTGTGACCATTCTAAATGAGACCTTCCCCATGAATAATTCTATTTGATCACACCCTATCTTTATTTAATTTGTATCTTAATTCTAGTGGTAGTCACTAAAACCAATGTAGATTTCCATTGACCCCTCATATCGACATTATTAAAAGCCTCCACACTATGAATCCACAGAACTAGGAGATTATATATTGTATTTATACCTTCAATGAGTTATTTTACATCATAAATCATAGAGATAAACAAAACATTAATACTTTTCATGTTAGACTACTTAGTTGTTTATAGGGATTCATTTCAGCACATCCTGATCATCTAGAAACTAGCCTCTAATGTAATGATATGCGACATTCCATACTTGTTAAAAATGAACACACCATATAATCTTGAAGAAAATTATAATCAAAAGAGTTTAGGTTGGTCAGGATTTGCAATGACTTGGACAAATAAATAAATAAAATGAGATAAATCAGTTGGCACATACCTTCCTTTAAAGGGTAAAATAGGATGAGCGTCAATAACATGATAAATGGTTATATTAATTGAGACTTGATAATGAAAAAATAAGTTATGAACGGAATAATTACTTTAATAACTTTTTCAGATGTGAAGAACACAAACTGTCCAGGATCCATGGACATTCCCCTTTTGTAGCTTTAAGTAAAATTTCTATGATAAATGATTTTTTTTTCATTTCCATTATTCAAATTATATAGAGGATTATAATAATTTTAATTCATTATAATTTGGGATATGATCATAGAGAGTAAAATATAAGAATAGTTACTGGGAATGTCCTCTAATAAATTTCTTCTAAAGATTGATTTTATTCTGAATCTTTAGCCCATAATGTTCTTCTCTTCCTAACATTTTTTCTTTAAGTGAGATGAATAACCTAAAAAATTTATCTCCCAAACCATCTATATTAACATTAATATTTATGATTGAATCAAAAAATTATTAATATATACCCAAATCTTTATTAGTTCCAACAATAGCCATATAATACATAATTTCCATTGTAAAAAAGTGTCCTTCCAAGAAGTTTAAACCAGTCTTTCTTCTTTCTTTCAACCATTAATTTTTTATCCTCTGTGTGAAAAAAGTATATTTATCTCCAAATAACTTATTCTATACTCTAAACCTATGTAAAAAGAATTTCTAAATCCCCAATTTTACCAATTTTTTAATTCATGTTTATATTCCCATATTTCTATATTTCTGATAATCAGTTTTTCTAGCCAAAAACATGGTCTTCATCACCTATTTCTACAATTTATTATTCTCTATAGTATTTTTAAAAAAAAATATTCACTCCATAATAGTTCTATTTTTTGATTTTATATAACATATTTTTTTATTAAATTTCTCCAACATCTTATATAAAATTATAAAAGTTAAATTTTGGCTTTTAAAATTCATTTTCCAAATTTATCAGTATATTTTGAAAGATATAAAGATAATTATTATTTTACTCCATTAATTCTTCTATATTAATCTATTTTGTCCTCTTATTATCCCCTATCATATTTATTTCATAATAATTTATAATATTTTATTTTCAATTTGTAAGAAATGATATTTTCCTATCATATGACCTATTTCATTTCCATAATTTTCTAATCTCAATCACTAATTTAGTGATTCTGAAAGAAACTCCCTTAATAATATCTTTATAATAAACCCAATTCTATTTTATGTTTCATTCTTAGCTACATAAATTTCATCCCAAGTGATATTTTTTAATTCATATAAAAAAGTTGATTCTCATCAATATAATAAGAAGCTTTAATATCCTCTTTTTTATCATTTATTTTAATTTCATCACATTTAGATTAGAAATTTATAATTTTTCATATTTATAAATTCATACCATTTACTTTATAAGAAAACAATGAATTAATTTTTTTTGGATCATATGAGATAATAATGGATACAAGAAGAGGGTTAAAAATAGTTTCAAATTTTAAAATAGACAAACCCAAAAACCTCTTAAATAAAAAAGATTAGACTCACAACATGTTTAGCGAATAGAGAGTTTCAATAAGATCCAAAAAACAAATCATAAATCAATACTTTTATTGACCTTAAACAAAGTTCGATAAAACTATTATTATATATATAATTATTAAATAAATTTATACTATAAATTTATAGTGGAATAATAAACATACATAAACAAGTATAAAAAACATATAAAATCAATAATGAATTATAATATTTATAAATACTAACTATACTCTTTAACCTTAAGAGATAAGAAAGATAGAAACCATAACTTATGATATGCATAGTTTCATTAAATACTGTAATGTTCTGTCATTCCTTACCTGAAAAGCCCTCGATATGATTATCGGAATGTCTTTGTCTCCAAAAACCCTGAAATACCTCGATATGATAGATCAGTACAAGCGCTGTATTTATTAATGATTAAATTCATTGGTATGATGATCAGAATGTCTATGTCTTCTATACCTTGGAATCCCTTTATCTGATGGATTAGATTCACCCATCTTCCTATCCTCAAAAGCCCTCGATCTAACCCTGATCAGACATAGTGAATAATAAAGCAAAACATTCTATGAAATTTAAAATCCTCACAAGGATTCCTTATAACTACATCTCTATGAAATATTATAGATATTATAAAATACATGTTAACATAGAGTAATCATCATATGTGTTGTGTTTCATATGAATCACCTCCCAACTCTTCAAACGACCTTTTTTTTTAAATTCTCCAATATTCATATTTCTATGTTGGTTTCAATGGCCTCAGACAACTTTCACTTTGATATCTCATAATGATATGGATCTTGATCTTAATATCTAATCATGAACTCTATTTTATTTTTTATTACATTTTTTTAGAACCATTAATAATATAGTATGTATTTTTTCTAATAGAAACATTTCTTGTAACATGTTGATTGTCCAATGTTCTTTACTATTATTTGTGAATATTATAAACTCAACAAAGGTTAATCTAATGTGTCTTAATTAATTTTATTGTGATGTTTATAACTTTTTTCAGTCTGATTTCTAGAACATTAGTCTAACCCCTAGCTAGAATAGTAGTGGATTTCATATACTAGACAAACCTTCACACCAGTGGAATGATTTAAATAGTAAAAGTTAATATTAATTTTAGATTAAAAAATAACATGTTTTTGGTATAAAAATTTATATTCTTAAAAAACATACTAAAACACATTGTGTATATTAATTTAGTGAAGCTGAGTTTGATGAAATTGTTTTTGACTTAAAAAAACAAAGTAAAACTATAAATTAAATCTTTTTACTCAACAATATCCCCCTTTTTCGAAATCGCAAAAAAAACACTAAAAATGAAAAATCATAAATGTGAAATAATTACCACAGTTTGTACTTTTATAAACATTAAAAAAACATTACAGGAATATTTTCATTTCTTATCTTAATGACTCATAAGTATAAGACTTATCTATGACCCCATAGAAAGAAATTGTTTTGATTCTCCCCCTTATTAAAAAAGCATACTAATAATGATTTTCCAATTTTAGATAAAAATATCTTCATCAGAAACTTCCTTTTTTATGAAAAACTCCCCCCTTAAACAAATTTTCAAAAACAATTCCCCAAAACGTATCCTCCATTGTGATTTAGAAAAATATAAGGAAAAAATTGAAACCTCTTGAAATGTTAGAAAATTGTATCATATCAAATTATTATGTTTCAATAAGTGTTCATCCATGAAATTATATAAAATTTTCATCCAAGGTAAATTGGGAAACATTCATACATAATATAATTTAAGAACAACACATTCAAAAAAATTATTTAAAATTTATTATTACATTAAGAGTTTAGAAAAAAATAGTTAATTATTTATTATATAAATTCTTGATGATCGCCTTCAACTTCTTTATGCCATACTAATCTAGCTTAAATTTTGAAATAAAATATCCAATTTTTACCATCGTCTCCACCATAACTGATAGTATGTTATTATTTTCCTCTAAAATTTCATACTTCTCACTCATAATTTTATTTTCTTCATTTAATCTGAAAAAATCAACATCACAGGATTGAAGTCTTATATTTTATATTTCCAATATTTGAAAAAAAAATCATAACTCTAACTTCTTCATCCCAGTTTTCAATTGTGTCATTGAACTATTCAAAAACATTACTCTATTTAGAATATCATATTAAAACACATGAATAGTATCAGTATACTCAAGATAAGTTTTCTTAACTTCAAATATATGTTCATAATTATCCGACAAATCAATATCAACATGTATAGACCATTTAACCATCTAGTCAAATCACTTGATATATTTCTTAATCTTTCCTTTTAATGCTATTATGATTGGCTCTTGTTCGATCACTGAATCATTAATCAAATTCATGGTTTCTAACTTTTCATTCATAATTCTTTGAATTTTCTTTCATCTTGATTCAATATATAGTAGATATAAAATCGAGTAATTAATTTTCTTAAATGTTTTTAAAATTTAATCAATTTTCTATTATGCCTCAATGTTCATTGAGTTTGATGACTATAATGTATCTCCTAAAACATGAGTTATATACAATTTTACATCTTACTTATTTATGTCTTAAACTTTTCCTTATTCTCCAATTTTTAAAATATCAAGATAATTATTTGATTTATCCTCGTCAAAAAATCTTCTATTTATGAAATTTCAGCTTCTTGTTCTTCTTTTAAATATTATTTTCCTTCCTTTAAAACATCTAAATCATGATTTCTATCAGATTGGAAAGGTAAAATATTTTATTTTGAACAATACTCTATGTACTATTATTTTCCTTATCCTCTTCTTTGGTTTTTTTATCTCATTTTTCTTTTTCTTCTTCTTATTCTCCTTTCATTTCTTATTCCAACAACCTCAAAGTTCTAAATACATATTTTACAACTTTTTTGAAACCAATTATTTAGTTCATTTTTTTAATTTGAGTTTCTTCATGAGACTCAAATAGATCTTCTTTTCCTTTCCCTTTATCTCTAACTATTGGAAAGACTAAAGGAACAATTGAGGTTTCTACTAACTCAAAACCCAAAGAAATGTTTTTTTTATGGAATATGGAATTGTTTCTAACCCTAGTACCAGTTGTATGATAGACAAGGGAGAGACTAAAATTGGTTGATTTTGTATGATTATTCAACTCTTTATAACAAAATTAACATCACCCTTTCCTTTTATAATCTTATCCTTTATTTCTTTCTTTTTTGGCCTCTTTCAATTAATAAATTTTATATATTTTTATTTCTAATTCCTCAGCTTCTTAAGGCCAAAATAAGCATCACCAGGTTTCTTTTCTTCCTTATGTTTGATAAGATTCTTGAATTATTCATTTGAGATGGATTTATATTTCTTTTTTACTTTAGGGGGTGAGTATTCAACCATTATTTTCACTTTAACAATTTCATTATCCATTATAGATTGTGCATCGGACATGGATCTTTTTGTTTTATCAACAAAATTATTTTACTTAGAATCAAAAGAAAGCTTCACCAAGGCCATAGTCTCTTAACTAATTAGATAATTTTTTACTTGTAGAAGAAGTATGATTATTGATTGAGAAAATGTTCATAATGATCACTGACATACTGTTAAAAAACATAGATACATAAGAATTTTGGATTTCATTGATTCCTTCCTAATTTTTTCAATGAAGAGGAATTAAAATTTTATCATGTTTATTTAAATCATATTAATCAAAAATTATAACATGAATATGTCTAGTACATTAAGGTTACCTCTTTCACACTTCCTTGGTATCAAATAACCTTATATCTCTAATGTTATGACCATTTAGTCTAGTGTATGATGTGAAACCATTATTACTCCCTCAAAATACATAAATAATGATTCTTCTAATTTGAATTCCGAAGTATTTCCATGTTTTTTCAGAATATTGTGGGAAGGTAGATATGATTATCCTTATAAAGTTAATTGTACCAAATCTACAACTTTCTAATAATAAAATATAAAATTTCTCCAAAAAATGTAAAAAAAAATATTCCTTATCATCTTTTAATAGAAACTATTTTGATGCATAAAACTCCGTTATTATCTAAGGGTTATGTTTATCGAAATCATTATCATATTTTTAACACTAATTATTTCCCAAGCATTAATATTAAGAAAACTATTATAAAGAGAATGATATTTATCATACAAGTCCCTTTTAATAAACCTTTCTCTAATGACTTATATTCGTTAAAAATATTTTATATAGGCCATCTTACTGAATCTATTGCCGAAGTTTGATCAAACAACTCTGATAAGATGAATTTAATAGTATTGAGTTGAGAACTAAATTATGTGTTGAGAGTCATGATAAAAAATTATGTGAATAAATGCGGGACATGGGGTGACCCACCCTTATTTCGGTATGGGAGGTGATAGTTCAAATTCTATATAAACAAATGAATCATAGTAGATTCCCTGTCCAGATATGATGACTGAGATTTAATCCATGAATGATATAAAATAACTGAATTCTTAATGTTTTTAATGACAATTTTTATCAGAGTAAATGCTAATACAATAATAAAAACTTTTATGTTTGTAATTTTTTTTTAAAATTAATAGAATATGGAAACATAATGGATAATATAAACAAATTAATAAGTAAGAAAAAAAAATAAGAGTTACATTTAGAGTATAAATGTTTCCTATATATGATTAACCTTTACATCATGGTTTTTAATAGAAATTGATAGTAAAAATATTTATAATCAAAATAGTTTCTGAAAAATGTTTCTGGTAATTTTTGATTTTGGATAAATTTTCACACTGATAAATATTTTGTAAAAATATTGGCACCGAAAATATTATAAAATATTTGATTCATGAAAATTAAATATAAAAATAAAAAATATTTAAGAAAAAAAATATTTTTTGAAAAAAAGTTTTAGAAAAATATCAATTTTTTAAAACTAAATCATATGTACTCCCCCTTTGATAAGGATTTAATTAACTTAAAAATATTGATAAACAATAAGTGAATATGAATAATAATTTGATATTTATCATTACTAACTACTATTTAATATTTTCAAATATTTTTGAACTAAGGGGTTTTGTAAAAATATTAGCAACGTTTTTTTGTATTTTGATTAATTTTAAAATGATATCTCTAATATGTGTGTTATATTTAAGGAAATGGTGTCTTATATCTATGTTATTATCATGTGAGTGATGCTATAGTATTTTTCTTAATGTATCTACACTTGTATTATCACACAATATTTGATTATTAATAAAATCACATGCCATTGTTAGTGAGTCTATGTTGAATCCACAACACTTTGACACAAATACGTCCAACTACCACATATTCGGATTCTATAAAGGAAAGTTCCAGTGAGTTTCATTTCATACAAAACCATGAAACTAAATCTTCTCCAAATAAATTACATGTTTTAAATGTACCTTTCCTATCATTTTTACATCCACCAAAGTCAACATTTGAAAAAATTAAACTCAAAATTATTTCAAGAAGAATAAGACAAACCTAAATCTATAGTTTACTTAAGGTAATGAAAAATTATTTTTACAAATATAATATGGGACTATTTTATATTGGATTTATATCTAGTGCATAATCATGCTAAAAATATTAAATTCCAATGACTAGCTGTCATGTAAATCAGGATTCTAATAAAACAACTAAAAGTATTTTGACCAACTCGTTTCCTAGTTTAATTAATAGTAAAACTATTTGAGCTTTCAATATGAGTGCTAATAGAAATAGTGTTTCGATAACCAAATTTATTAAAAAGATATTTTATACACTAAGGTTATCATATAAAAGTTCCTTCTAGTTGTTTTGGAATTTGAAAACCTAGAATGTATACTACCTCACCTGTCAAAGTCATTTCAAAAATATTCTTCATAAGATATGTAAAATAATCTATTAAATATTTATGAGTTGAACCATATATAATACCCACAGTATAGATTTTTAAAATAATAATATTTTAATTAACTTCTTTTATGAAAAGTGTTGGATCTCTAGCTCCATTAACAAAATTGTTTTGTAGATAAAATCTAGTTAACTTATCAAAGCAAAATCAAGGGGATTTTTTTAGTCCATATAGTTCCTTTCTATGTTTAAAAACAAGTTTTGAATGTTTTTTATTTTCAATAACAGGTTCTTATTATACATAAACTCTAACCGGTAAATATCCATTAAGTAAACCGCACATCACATCCATTTAAAATAGTTAAACTTTCAGAATATTGTATACGAAATAAGTATATGAATATCCTCATATATAGCGATAAAATATAAGTTTCCTTGTAGAATGTGCCTTCTTTTTGAGTATAACCCTTCATAGCATGTTTATATTTATTTATAACTATTATTCTATTTTCATCACAATTGTTTTGAAAATCACATTTTACTCTAAATATAGAATTATCCTTAGTCCATTAAACCAAAGTACAAAATTGATTACATTCAAACTCATTGGGCTCATATTATAATTAATTTATCCCATACTCATCACAAAAATCCTCATCATGGGCTTTAGGTTCAAATTGATAAAAAATATCTGAATTTTTAATTTCATTTCTCAAAGAAATTCTAGTTCTAACCGGTTTATCTACATCACCAATGATTTTATCACAAGGATGATTCCTAAGAATCAACTAATTACTTGGATTTTAAAAAATATATTCTTCAATTAGAGGTTGAAATTATTATTGAGGAATAATTCAGAAGTATGTTCATCAATTTATATCTCATGAGTTAGATTTCCATCATAGGTTGAAAATATGTTTTATAAATAACTTCGTAATATGTTGGTTGATGTTTTTTTTAAAACAAATGGATCAATTTAATTAAATATAACATCGGTTCTTTCCTCAAAAGTTCATATATTTTTATGGAAAAATATATAATCCATAAGAGTTTTTGAAAATATTCATTCATCGTATTTTGCTGAAAAATTATATAAGTTATCTTTTGTATTCAAGATGAATACTTTTCATCCAAAAACATTAATGTAAGAATGTTTTGGATTCTATCCAATCCACATATCATAAGAATTTTAATAATAAAGGTTCTTATTAAAACTCTATTTATAGTATAATAGGTATTACTAACTAATTTAGCTATGAAATGATTAGAAATTTAGTATTCACTCAATATAGTTCCAGTAATATCTTGAAAAAATCTATTTATTATTCCAAATAACCATTTTTCTATGGTGTTTTAGTTGAAAACAAAATTATTTATAATTCCTTTTTTACTAAAAAAAGTTTCAAAATAATAATTTAAAATTTTCCTATCCTGATCACTATGAATATTTATCAAGCATAGATTTTATTATTTTTAACTCTTGCTATACAAGTTTTAAAACAACTAATGTATTCCTATTTTTCTATAATATAACCCCAAGTATATCTAGTGTAATAATCAATTAAATCATATTCAAATTATTATCGACAAATACATCAAATTTATGTAGGACCAAATAAGTCCATGTGCACTAACTATAAGGCAACACAAGTTGATATATCACTAATAGATGTAATGTTTAACTTATGTTTCTTATCATGTTGACAAGGATCACAAGATTTAGAAGTATCAAACCTAATTTTTGGTAGATCCTTCACTAGTAATTTCTTAGAAAACATAGCCAATGTTCTACTATTATTGTCTATCGGTATTCTATGCCACAACAAAGATTGATCATTCATATCACTAAGACAAGTTAGATCATATCTCCTATTGTATTCTATGTTTAATGTATAAACATTCTCAGACCAATTAGAATAAATAATAAACTCATATTTTGAACCATGAATAGTATATTATTCATTCTTAAATTTCACAAGATAAACCTAATCACATAATTGACTTATGATAATAAGTATGTGCTTAATTCATACAAAAAACATTTGAAATTAAATATTACCCCAAAAAAAACATTACCTATATGAATAATTTCCCCTTAAAAATTATCTCTGAAAGTGACTTTTCCAACTTTCATCTTTAATATATTATTAATGAAATATTTTAGGTAGTCATATTTCTAGAATAACCACTATTCATTAACTAAATATTCTTTTTTTTGGGATATTCTTAATTTTCCTAAAAACATTAGTGCTTCAGAAACCAAACCTTCTCGAGACCGGTAATATCAAAAAAAAATTTCTATCCACTTTTTTTCAATATTATTATTTTAACCAAATGTATTTTCCTTTGAAAAATAATCTTTCTGAAAACCTATATATTGAAAAAAAATATAAAGAAATTTTTTTCTTCCAATCTCCACCCTTTATACATTAAACTCAAAATGGATCAATTTTTAGATAAAAATTTATTATTACTAAAAATATTTTTTCTATTAGTAAAACCAATTCTAGAAATTTATCTATGATGTATGAATTTTTTAAAAATTCTGGGGCGGAAGACTAATTTATTATTAATGAAAACAAAATTGCTCTTTTTAACTGAGAAGAGGGAGACCCATTACATAGCCCAAAGGTCCAGTGAGCATTTATCAAATTACATGGCTCGTAGGCCCAAATTTTTGGCCCAACACCCATTCTGTGAACAGTACTGCACAGTTCCTGCCTACTATAATACCGCACAAAAAAAATCGATGCAATATATTTCTCAATATCTTTCAAAAGATTATATTTGTAAAAAAATTATTTAGAAAGATCTCTAGAAATATCTGATCACTCATAAGTAAGACTTTTAATTCGTTAATTTTCTTTTATAAATTTACATTGACCAACTTCAATGTTTTTTTTGAAACATTACAGTTTCCATTCTCAAGTAATTTAGAAAATATAGATAATTATTCAAAAAAAATTAAATCATTGTCCTCTTAAAATGAGGAAGATTATTCCATCAAAGATTGATAATTATTATTATAATTACTATCTCTATAATTTAAATTTGAAGTAATATTAGTAATAGATTTAGTATCTTTTCACCTTAAACATGATACATTTATTGACATTATGTATTTCAATATAAAACCCAATATTGTTTGGTATGTAATTATCATTATCTGAATAATTTTTATAATAAATATCTCCTCCACTTTCATTCCATGTGTCCGAAGCTTTGAAATTATTCTTTCTCTTGTCATTATAGTAAATTTTATCATTTCTTTTATAATTATTTAATTTTATATCCTTTATTTTCTATTTATGACGATCTAGTCTTATATATCAAGTACTTTTTTACTCAAAACATATAACCTCGTATGAATATTTCTTATCACCTTTATCTATTTGAATTCTATTATATCGATACTAATATTATTTCATTCCCGCAATCTTGATCATCATTCTTTGAATATTGGAAAATTCATTGTAATAATATTTTGATGAACTATTATATGAATCAACAATAATGTTCTTCTTTATATAATATTTAATATGCTTAGTAGTATATTGAGGTTTAATAAGAATAATATATGTAGTTTCAAAAGAAACCCCTCCATTTTTCTTTCTCATCTTATGTTCATACCATTTCAATCAACCATTACATTTTATAAGGGTACCAATGATATCATCTTGAGTATTATTTGTAATCCAGCTCATATAATCTAAAGTATTGTTTTGGATTCACATAAATTGGGCATAATATCAATTCTTTCAATTTGAATTTCATTTGTTATATCCTTCCCTACAAGAGAATGTAAATTATTAAAAATGGTCATGAAACATTGATGAATCCTAACTACTGATTCTCTAGGTATGAAATAAAAATAAATATAGTCATCTCTCAACATAACTCTTCTAGTTTCAATTACTTATGATGTTCTAAAGTAAGTAACTATTAACATTTTTTATATAATGTCAGCTGATTCACATGAAGATATTTGACTGTAGATTCTTATAATCGTAGAACAAATTAGAGTATTCATTACTCAATAATTCAATTGATATTTATAATTCACTAAGTTCATAAAATTTGTAAATTTCTTCTTAAGAGTAAAATATTTTCCATCTAGAATCACAAAGTTATGTAAAGCATTATGGCTAACAAAATTCTTCATTCTTTCCCTCCAATATTTTTAATTTTATGCTTAAAAATAGATTTTCTATAGAGATTCATATTTTCAAGTGTACCGACATTCAAACCCATTATCTTATCAAATAGAAACTCTTTTTTACCAAAACACACTAGTGTTAAAAAAAATTAACTATTAGTTTATAACAAAATATTAACAAGATAAAGTATATAAAAACAAGTAAAACTCATTGTTTATAGTAGTAGAACATTCTCTGATGATGGTACTATTTTATTATTGCTACAAGAGGGGAGTTAATTATTGTTCAGAAATTTAAACTAAGATAATAAATAAAACCTATGAATTAAAAAATATAAGAAACAACATTCATCTGATGATCAGAGTGTTTAAATATGATCCAATAAATGTCCAATAAATTAGATTAGTTCTCAGTCTCACACCCAGTTTGATAAAACTATTAATATAAATATAATTATAAACTAACATTATAATATAAATTCCCAGTGGAATTATAAATATATAAAAGCAAGAAAAAATATATAAGAGTATGAAAGAATTAAAATATTTATAAAAGGAAATTCTATTATATCTTTAAGAATTTAAGAAGTCAGAAACCAAAACTTAAGATATCCAGAGTTTGAATACGTACTATAAAGATATGTATTTCCATAATAGGAAATCCCTTGATACGACGATCATAATGTATCCATATTCCAAAACCCCAAAATCCCTTGATTCAACAGATCGATATAGTTATATTGTTCCTAAGCAAGAAAGGCCTTGATATGATGATCAGTGTGTCTCTATCTTTCTGGCCTCATAAGCCCTCAATTAGATGGATCATATTCATAATTCTTCCTATCTCCATAATTCCTCAATCTAACATCAATCGTAAATAATGAATATAAAATCAAAAAATTCTAATTAATTTAGAATCCTAAAAAAGATCTTTAGAATTACACATCTATGATAGATTACAAAGGAAATGAATGATATGTTCATACTGAGTGATATTTATGTGATTTTATTTTAAAACAAATCATCCCAAAGATCTTAATATAACATCCTATTTATAGTAAATAATTTTACCATCATATTTCATAGTTGGTGGCAGTAGTCTCGAACAGCATTCACTTTGACAGGTCATAATGATCTGGATCGTAAAATTTACAGCTAATCATGAATTTTATTTTATTTTTTTGATTTCATTTTTTATCATCATTACAATGCTAATATAGATTAAGTGTGACATAAAAATTTCGATTTACATTGATTATATACTTTTGATACTCTTATGGACATCACTGTTATTATTTAATCTAATAAACTAAAAAAGGATAATTAAAAGTATTAGCACAACTGTTATTATTATGGTTATAACATTTTTCAGTCTGATAGTCATGAAATTAGTCTAACTATAGGTTATAATAGTATTTTATCTGATTTATTGGACAGACCTTCATTATGAAGGATCCGTTTGAATAATAAAAGTTTATATTGGTTTTACATTAGAACAATTTATAAGTTTGTATAAAAATATGGCTTCAACAAAAATATTCTAAAACATTTGGATATATAATTATATTAAAATATATTTTTAATAAAGATTTTTTTATATCAAAAAATTAGGATAAGAAAAGTAGAAAATAAAACTTTCATCTCAATGGAAGATTTTTTATTATAGGATCTTCTTGATTATTCATCTTCTTCATCACTGGATTCCCTAATTTTAATTTTGGATAGTTATTTCAAAAAAAATAGCTACGCACATAAATAATTTTATTGAAACTTCGGATTACACATTGTAATATCTATTCTCAATTTTATATAGATAAGAGACAATAAAATTAAAAAAATTCATCGACATCTTCTTCAGAGTCAAAACAACCTGTTTAATCATCTTTAATTTTCTCCTTATTTGAGTAATTAAATGTTATTTTTTATAATTACCCTAATTTTGGTTAATAGTTTACTTCCTTATCTCATAGGTTATGAGAATACTATATATACCATCTATTGAATATGTTCATGGGTATTTATCTTAAATGTCTAAACTTTTAGCATAATACTTATTAAGAAAGATGTGTAGTATCTTTTCAACTATAGTTGAATCATCCAACATCTCAACAAAGCTTTTGACAGTGCACACTATTTTTTGAACCTAATGAAGAAAATGAGATATTCATTATTTTTACCCTTGTTTTAATTAAAAAAATTATGTTGATTATGTTTCTAATGATTCATCTATTTAATGATAGCATTTTATAATATAAGGTAGTTTGAATAAATTTTGGCTAAGTATTGAAAACACCCACAGCCAGAGATATGTTGCCCTAAGGACAGAGTCACCATTGATAATGACTCACCATTGAGAATTATTTTCCATTGTGAATTAGCCTCCATCAGGAATGAATCACCTTAAGTAATCACTCACCACTGAAAATGCCTCACCATCAGGACTGACTCAACACTAAAAAAGTGTCACCCCCAAAAAAGTGTCACTATTGATGATGACCTACCATCAGAGTGGAGTCATTGCCTGACTCTATCTACTATCAGGATTGACTCGCCACTAAAAAGGAGTTAGTCCCAGACACTACCTACCAACAGAGTTGAGTCTCTTTAACGGAAAACCTTACATCATAAGAGTCACTGCTACACCTGATTCACCGCTAGACGTGAGTAACTATTGAGCTTTACCTACCACCAAATTACCTAGCATCATCCTTACTCACCATCAGCTTGAATTACTATTCACCTGAATCTTCATTTACCCGACTCACTATATGAATATCTCACTACTAGAAACAAGTCTCCATCAACTAGTTCTTATAGTTCTATTTTTTTACATTTGAGTAAAATAATCCAAGTGGGTATATTATTGAAGTTAAAGCTAAGTATTATTTTAATGATTATTCAAAACTATTTTAGGGAAAAATTAAAGTATGTGTCAAAACTCAATATAATTATGTAGTGGATCATGATTATATTTCTTCAAATAGACTCTCCTTCCTATTATTCATTATATTCAAATTATATCCCTCATTTTGATGGATACATTTGAGCATGATGGTCAAGAGGAAAAAATGTGATAATTGGTGCTACCTAATGTATCCTTTTTCTAGATCTAACACATTTCATCCTCACCTATTTTCAACTATGAAAGAGTGTATCTTATAGAATTTTTAAATCTTTTTATATAGTCAGCAAAAAGAGGTAATTATGATGTCTACTACTTCAAAATAGAAATAAAAAGCTCAAGAAAAAATTTCCAGTGATGGGGAATCACAAGCTGGTAGTGATGATGATATTACACACTTATATTAATGTTTTGAAAGGTTTTACAAGAGGAATAACTTTTTTAGGAAACCAAACTACAAAGGAAAATGTGTTACTAAAGGAAATTGGAAAAGGTACTGGAAGAGAGATTATAATCACAATGAAATTATCTCCTATGAATGTAAGAGAAAAGGGAATGTCAAATCTTATTTTCCCAAGATAATGTATACAAAGAATTATGATTAAAAGGACAGAAATTACAGTAAAACTATGAAATCCACATGGAATGCTTCAAAATATTTCTTCAATAACTCATACTCAACTCATGAAGAAAAATATGATCAAGAAAACATATGTCTCATGGAAAATACATCTAAGGTATATCATGCACTTATTTATTATCCTAAAAATATATTAAATTGTTATGAAGAAGATAATAATGATGAGAATATTTCAAATAAATAGATGGTTGAATATTATAACATTCTATAAGATACTTTCAATAAGATAAAAGATCAATATAAAATATCAAAGAAATACCATGCTTTAACTATTAATATTATATCTGATTTTCCTGTATAAAATAAGAAGAATGGTCCACTAGTGAAGGAAATACTTAACTAAAATGTTCTAATCAAAAATGGAAGAAATACATTGAAAGATTAACTAATTCTATAGGAACTCTCACTTTAGTACTAGGAAAACAAATATCACCTAAGTACATCACAGGCCTAAGTTATCAACCTAGACATAGAAGAATTGTCAAGCGCATTTTTATTTCCAAAACTAGTTATGGAAATTTTTCTTGTAGTTATTATTAATGTTAACCTAATAAAGTCATTATTTCCAAAATATTACAATATGCTTCTAGAAAACCCATTAATAAAATATAGTTTTCTAAATCCCTAATTACTAACATTCCTAAACCATTGAAATTTTGGTTAAGAAAATCATTTTTGGTATAAATTTTTTTTGTAGGGAACCTTCTTAAAGGCCTATAGAAAAAGGCTTTGCTACCTGGACTGCATCTGTTCTAGATACATGACTGAAGATTACTAAAGAATCATTAATTTGATAAATGTTAATGGTGTACATGTCAACTTTAGTGACAATTAGAAATGGAAAATCATTGGCCTTTTCGTAATAGGTAAATCAAACTCAGTTTCAATTTATAAAGTATTACTTTTTTGATTTTTTAAAATACTATATGATTATAATCCAATAGAAATGTCATGATGGTTTCCATGTAAAGTTTGAAAACAATTATTGTAATGTTTGTTATCCTAAAAGTCCTGCATCATTTACATCTTTGAGAAATAAAAATGTTTATTTTATTAATCTAGACACTTTATTGTCTCAAAATGATTATTGTTTAAGTGCCTCTTTTAAGTAAGTATGGCTTTGTAATAGGATACTAGTCCACTATAATATTTAATCACCAGTAAATCTAACTCAGAAAGGTTTAGTTAAAGGTCTAAATAAACTTGAATTCCCACATGATACAGATGTAGCCTATATCAAACAAGTAAATAGCACAAAATATCCATTAATTAATTAAAATAAGTTTAAACATATCAACCCCTAGAGTTGGTTCACATATATTTTTCTAGACTATCTATAGTTTCTCATTTAAATGGGAATCACTATGTATATTTCGTTGTAGATGATTTCTATTGACATCCTTGGGTGTTGTTTTTAGCTCAAAAAATAGAAGACTTCTCCTAAATCACTAAGTATGCTGGATCTCTAGAGAATATTAGTAGACTTGGGATTAGAACCATAAGAAGTGTTCCTGGTCATGAGTTTGAAAATCAAGACTTTGAATCCTTTTTCTCAAAAATAGCTATCGTCACTTCTTTTATTCTCCTTGAATACCCCCATCATATTAGTATTGTTGGGAGAAGTAATATGACACTTTATGATATTTCTAAGAATATGCTTAATGAATATGACCAACCTATTTACTTTTGTATAGTGTCTATGAATACATCCTCCTAAATTATTAATGGAGTCTTGATTATATATGTATCAACGAAAATACCTTATGATGATTGGAATAATATAAAGAATAATGTTAATTAATTTATATTTTTTTAGTTGAAAGGTATTTATTCTTAACACTAAGGATATTCAAGAAAATATTACTTCCAAGAGTGATGAATGAATTTTTCTTTGTTAATCAACCTCCACTAAGTCATATAGAGAGTTTAATAAAAGAACCATGTTTTTGGAAGAGTCCTTTCATGTCATGTTTTATAAAATAGATACAAATGATCCTCAAACCCCTTTATTAAATCTTGATAATGATCTTCCTACTCTGGACAAAAATTCCAAACTTTCTGACACTATTGTAAAACATGTAGAAAAATCAACCAGTTCTGAGGAACTTGCTCAACCCATACTTGAACCTATAGATTAGGATGTGATGACCGTCCATTATTTTGAAATAGATAATAGGACTCATAGATACCATCCATTATATTGTTTATTTGGATACCTAGATATAGGTTCATAGACTAGATATTCTCTTAGGAATCAGGTTGAATACTATAAATTATTTCCATTGCTTGAACTAAACAAAATCACTGATGAAATTAATGATGAATTATTGATAATTTTTATACAAGAATAACTTAATCAATTTCAAGGAAATAAAATATGAGAAGTTTTTATTTGACCTAAATTCACCATAACTATTGGAAATTAATGGGTATTTAGAAATAATATGGATCAATCTAGTACTATAGTAACGAATAATGAAAGGCTAGTTGCACAAGCGTATAGTCCCAAACAGTGTATAGACTACAAGGATGCCATATCACCCATAGCCTGAATTGAAGTAGCAATAATATTTCATTCTTATATAACACATGTGTATTTAAAACTATATCAAATCAATGTCAAAAGTTTATTCTTAAATGGTTATATAGATGATGATGTTTTTTTAACAACCCCCCCCCCCCCCCCCCCCAATTTTTGAATCCCTCATTTTTCATATCATTATTTTAAATTAAAAAATCTTGATATGGTTTAAAACAAGTTCTAAGATCTTGGTATGATATGGTCTACTCTTTTATTATTTCTAAAGGTTTCTCAAAATTTATATCTGGTCCAACCCTTTTTATAAAAATAATCTCAAAATATTTTTTTGTCAAACTCTATGTAGATGATATTATATTTGGATCTTTTCAGAATTATTTGTGTGCTAATTATTCAAATATAATGAAAAATGAATTTTAAATGACTTTAATGGGTGACCTAATATTATTTCTTGTTTTTCATATGTTTCAAAATAAAGAAGAATTTGATATCAAATTATGTGCACCAAATATCTTCTTGATCATTTTGGTTTTGATAGAACCAACAGAAATGAAACTCTCATGAGTATCATCTGTAAGATATAGATTGCTGAATCTGGGAAACTAGGGGATAAAACTAGTTATATAGGAATTATTTGAAGTTTTTTACACTTAATTGATATTCGACATGAAATTATGATTAGTGTTTGTATATGTTTTCATTTTCAATTAAATACTAATGATTCAAACTATGTATTAAAAGTATTTTCAAATACCTCAAATATAAAACCAATTTAGGAATATTTTACCCTAGAGGACAAGAATTTTACCTGGTGATTTTATTAGATTTTTATTTTGGTGGTTTGAAGTTAGATAGAAAAAGAACATCTAGAACATGTTATCTTTTAGGCAATTCTTTAGTTTCATGGTTTAGTAAGAAGAAAACCTTTGTTTCACTATCTACTACATAATCTAAATATATAACTTTAGGTAGTTTTTGTGCTCTTTTTTTTTGAATAAAACACACTTTTATATACTATGGATAACAATTCACACATGTCACCATAAATTGTGACAATAGAAGTACTATAAAGATTTCTAAGAATCTTGTAACTCACTCTTCAAAAAATAAAATTGATTTAATACATCAAATTTTGAGAAATAATTTTCCAAAGGTTGATATAAATATTTAATTCATAGGGGCGACCGCAGCGAGGTCGATCGAAGCGAGATGCTCCGGTAACCCTACGGCGATGGCGGCCGTCGCGGCCCCTTCCTCCTTCGGGGGGGGGAGGGGTCTTCTCCCTCAAATCAAGGTTCAGGTGATGCACAACTCAATTTTAGGGACTGCTTTGGATCCTCGTCAGATGCGGGGTTCTTCCTCCCTGAAATCGAAGTCTCGCTGAAGGTGCCTGGTTGCGTTTCAGGCCAACCTATTGTTCCGGTTTCAGTGAAGGAATTTCACGAAGCCTCAGCTTTACTCTCCTCAGCTCTGATCGTGAGGTTTTCGAGGCGGCGAATTCTTGTGGAGCATTTCGACAAAGAGGTCAATACAAATTGGGGTTTGAAGCACCGAGCTTTGGGTTGTATTCTGGGTCTGCGTCAGTTTCTAATTTTGTTTGCTGATGAGGAGGATCTGGGTAGAGCCTGGTCGCAGAAGAGAAAACCCTTCTGTGGCCTCCCGTTTCACTTGCTCCGCTGGTCCTTTGAGGCGCATATGAACCGTGACTCCCCTTACATGGCAATTTGGATTCAGTTGCCTGGTCTACCTTTGCCTTTTCAGAACATTGGTTTTCTGAGGTCAATTGGTAATTCGATAGGGCGTTTTATATGTAGCGATCGAAGAACAGCTTCTATGTCCCACCCATTTTCGTCTAGAATTTTCATTGAAATGGATCTTTCAAAGTTACCGCCGGAGCATGTTTGGATTGTAGTGGAGGAAGAATACAGGTATGCACAGTCGATTGTCTATGAATAATGGACCCATTTTTGTTCATTTTGTTATAGACAGGGGCATGATGGACATGGCTGCAGAAGGAGGCCTAGGGGTTCCCAAAGCTCTGAGGCTCTAGCTGCTTCAGTGGAGGTACCCTCAAGAGAGTGTGTGAACACCATTAGAGCTGTGCAAGGCAGTGAGCAGAAGTCCCCTGCAGGCGTTCCTCAGGATGGTCATGATCCTTCAAAGGTAGATGGGGTCACCAACATGATGGTTCCGGGGGTATCTTCATGGGAGGTAGAGGATAGTTTGCCAATTGCTGATCTGGAAGTTCATAAACAGAATTCTGTCAACCTGTGTACAGACATAGGAGTGCAGCTGGATGTGAATGAGACCAGGAGGAAGGGGACCATGGCTGGAGTGATGATGGCTACTCCTCCAGAGGAATATGGTATAATCAATTTGAAAAATGGTAATTCAAACGGACCGAGCCATGATTCTCTAATTAATTGTCATGGCCGGGACATTGATGGGGCCAGTACTTTCCAGTTTATGGGCAGGGGACTTGAGAATCATCGGGATTATAGAGAGATTGAGGACCCAGGTCAGAATACTTCACACAGTTTGAGTATGTCCAGAGTGGATGTGGCTATACCTTGCTCCTCAAACCGGTTTGCTGCTCTGGATGAGGTTGGAGCGGCTCACTCGAGGGAAGATGTACAAGCCCCTTGCCCTCATTTTATAGAAGGTGACATACCAAATAGTTGTGGCTGCTCCAAAATGATAGGTGGACAGCCTGGAGGTGGAGAGACCAACCCGGAGGGAGTCAGCATGATCTCTTTGGATCAGATGATTGAAGAGGTTCCAAATCAAATGAATACTGGCAGGAGATACGCTGTGATGCTGGACAGCTCTAAGCCTGTGGAATTGGTGTCTGAACAGAAGAGAAAAAATGATGTCCAGGTGCAGGTAAATTCTCAGGAATTGCTTAATTGTTCTTCAAATAAATTTTCAGTGCTGGCTGATGTTGGATCAAATGAGGAAGGTACTGAAGTGGCAGAGGAAATTTCAGAGAAGGAAGGCAATGCTGGTCTGGACAGATTGAGTGGCGAAGGTAAAAGTCTTTGCGCTGATGACACAATTCGGATATCTCAAATGGAAGGTGGGAAGGATGTAAATGTCAACCCTCCATCGTCCCATAAGAAGCAGTGGGGGGATAGATCTGATTGTGAAGAAGATCTCCACAGTCACCAAATATCTTACAGTGATGCTGTCAAGAATGGAAATCATTAGAATATTATCAAAGAGGTGGGAGAAAAATCTCAAAGTAGGAGGAAGCCAAGGAGAGACTACACGGATCTACCTAAACCAATGGTGACAACGTCTGCACACAAGATTGTAGGGTCACAAGAAAATGATATTGCAAATGGGTACAATGGCAAACGAAGGGGAGGGTCTCCAGAGAGGGACAAAGGATTCAGTGGGAAACAGCTGGTCAAGGAAAAGTTGTCTGAGGAAATGCTTCGGAAGAAAAATATGTATCTTGAGATGATGCGCAAATACGAATCCTCTGAATGGGAGTCAGCTGATCCTGGTGATGATTTATCTGATGATGGGGAGAAGGATGCATATGGCTTTGATGTAATGTAACGTTTTTATTTTCTTTTGACTTTACTTGCACTTTTCTTTTAATAAATTTGCGGGACCAGGCTTACGTCTGGTTCAAACTTTCCTGGTATTTAATTCATAGGTAATTAACATAAACATTCTGATATATTTTCTAAGACATTGAATTATTTCAAATTAATCTATATCAAAATATAATTAAGAATGATAAATTTGGGTTAAAAATTAATTTTAAGAACCAAGCATTGGAAGTTACCCACCGTAGGAAATTACTCACCATTGTAAATTAGTCACCAATGGAAATTACCCATTATTGGAACAACCCACCATTGGAAATGTCCCATCGTTGGAATTTAACCATTATTACAAATTTTATATTATTTTTTAGTTATTTATTTTATTTCTTCTAATTTAATTTTTTAATATTTGATTTTCATTTTTCAAATCCAAAATGATCTAAATTGGGGAATTAATATAATTTACATTCACTCCCTCCTTCACGCACCTTTACATTTTACATTATATGAAACCCTTTTCTCTCTCGATGGCTTTCCATCCTTCATTATTTCCAGAATCTTCCAGATTCGTAGTAATGTTTAGAGTGATGTGATTTACTGAGTTGAATTTTGAGGAGTCACAGCCTTCAAAGTAGCATAGATGAGATTTGAAAAGATATGTAGTTGATTTGTGAAACTCGTAACTCACAAATAACATAATTGTACCTAAGAAAAAATTTAATGGTGAGTGGTTGTTGTTAAGAAGATCAATGGAGCATAAAGTAATCCAAGAACAGGGATAAGTAGAGTGGTTCTTAAGTAATCATAAGTCATTCTATCCTAGTTTAGTGCACCGGTTTTATCATAAGGTTGAGTTTAGATTTGGGGAAAATATTTATTAGATTTCATGTAGGATAGATGGATAGAAAGTAGTTTTCTCTTAAAATCAATTGTCTAGATGTCTTCAAGTACCTCAAAAATGTGTTTAAAATGATAATAAAAGGACAATTACAAGTGATAGTGATTCATTGGTGTATGATAATGCTTTAAAAGATCTCAAAGAACATAGAACATTAAGGAGATAAACTACAACCTAATTAGAAAATGAATGCCATTTCTTTTTTAGTTTTACACAGAACATTTTGTTCCCTTGAAAAGGATAATTTCTCACAATATGATATCAAGATGTTTATCAAATTTATATTATGAGAAGAGGAAACGAAATAAATCTATGCGTATATTTAATGGTTCATATGATGGATATGTACAAGATTTCCTCTAAGTAAAACTCTCATATTCATCCAAATTTCAATTTTAAAATTTGTGAGGTAATTGGACTAGTTACTAAGGATGAAGAATATGAGGTGAAGTGTGGAGGTTTTTTCCATATCAAAATTATCACTATGAGAATAAAGATAAAATAGAATCCATATATGATAAAATGGGTTAATGATGTTGAGAGGTTGTATAATTATTTTAATCCTATTGATCACCCTTCTAGACTGAAGAACTTTATTAATCTATGCTTCGAGCTGGATGAGGTTGTGGTGTAATCTGATGAAGTTCTGGAAGAAGATGATGATGTTGCTTATCATGGTGTAGAGGAGGAGTTGTCTTATGATGAGGGTATTAAACCTAACTTAAAAAATATCCCTATGCCTTCTTTTTTCTATATAGAATTTCTTTGATCACTTCTTTCTAGATAGATCCTTCTAAGTGAAGGGGATGAAGATAAGGAAAATAATTATTAAAATAAGAACAATATAAGAGTTATTTAAAATCCTCTGAGTGTGTTTTTGATGTATCTAATGATGAAAATAGTATTGAAAATGGTGATGGATAAATTTGAGAAGATAAAAATAGGATAATGTATATGTGAAGATAAATATGAAGGGAAGGACAACGAAGATGGTAGTGATGGTGGATCTGACCATGATGGTCCAGATGATCAAGAGATGACTATGACATGATTTTCTACTCTCATTTTGTCTATTGACTATAGGTATGAGGAAATAAACTGTATTGTTCATGATTTTGATGAAGCTATTAGAGATGAGAAGAGAGAATCGGTTGAGTGGGAGGAAACTCCCAATTTCTTCAGTGATAAAGTTAACTCTCATGAGGGTGATCATGTTGATCCTATATTTATTTCTTTATCAAAATTAGATGTCTCTATTTTTGGTGATTATGAATAATTAACCAGATATGTCATAGTTGTCATGTAGTATTCTGATTTAATTGATGATGTGAGAATTCCATCATAACATGGTATATCGGCTTCCCCAGTTTGAGATTTTAACGATCCAAAGGGATCCATGACTGTCTAAATAGAAGTTATAAGAAATCTTCAGAGGTTTTATTTATATATTCCTTTAGGATCTGAGCCAGAAGAGGCTGATGTGCCACATTCTGAGAGAGTTTTTCCTCACATTTCCATTATTTCTATTGTTTCTCCCACTATTCATGTAAATGTTTTTTTTCAATAATAGACCTTGGATTTTTAAGAAAAATGATTCTTTCTGATTTTTATAGGTTGTTGATGAATCATCCACCTCTTATTATATATATGAATGGGAATGATGCAAGAAAACTTTTTGATCTTGTGTCGATCCATATAAAACCAAATAGGATCCATTATATTCCAGAGGTTGATGTTGAGAATACAAGGTTTTCCAAGAATATGGAGACCATGAGGTCTCTAGTGGAAGATATTAGGACTTAAGTTTATTTGAGTCTATCTGTTTTCTAAGAGAAGGTGTAAAATTTGTCTTTAGTTTCCTCAATTTCACGAGTTCCCCATCATTCCTTGGATATAGATTTTATTATTAAATTTATCATAGAATAGGTTAATGTTTTTTAGAAGATTTTCATTCCAATTCTTGGGAGAGTTTGTGGTAGATCGTGCACAATAGTGATCATGTGTATAATATATTCATGTAATTCCTAAATTAAATAATTGATGATAGAAAAAAAAATTACCAATACTATAAAAGTTTATCTTTCCAAGATCCACACCAATAATGAGCTAAAATCCCACACCAAGTTCCTTCTGAGAACATCTGGTTTCCCCTAGTTACACAAGAATTCAAGGAACAAGTCAATTAGTTGAAAGTAATGAATCTAGTGAATAAGTTATTTATGATTATAGATAAATACTTATTTAGTTCCATGGAGTGATGAGGAAACATCATCATAGATTTTATCAACTAGATGTAACCTTTCTTACATGTGTCTGGTATAAGAGTAGTATCTCAGGAGGAAATTCCAATTACAACTCATCTAACTACTCCAACTACTGCCTAATTTTTTTAGACAAACCAATTTCTTGGATTTGAATGATATCTTGCCTCCTCAGTTTCAGCCTCTCTGTCAGTCTCCCAAGAATTTATTAAAGCGTCTTAGGCCAATGATCATGATATAGCTTTCTACTTCATCTATCCCTAAAGACACTACCACAACCTCACCCTCTACTTATGTTCAATCTACCTCTAACAAAAGAAAATCCCTTACTATTCCTAGTATAGGGGTTGAGAATTATTTGATATTTGAAATTTTATTTTGAGGGGGGATTCTTTGTACTTTTTATTTTCTTTTTATGGATTTAATAAAATTCCTTTTATCATAACTAGATTCTCTCTTATTATTCATATTTTGAGTTTTTTCATTTATTTTTTTTTTATTTTCACTTTTTGATAATCTCCAAAGTGGGATTATATATGTGGAATTTATTTGAGAAGACTGTTATAAGCCTTTTCTGTTAAATTAATGTTATTATTTGAAAGAATATCTGTGATTCCATATTTATTTGTTTATATTATATGTTAAGTTTTAAAATTTATGTTCAAACATTTACTTTATATTTTTAATGTGCTAAGTAAGTATATTTTATTTCAAAATTACTTCTATACATGGTTTCTAAAATTTTATGATTTATGATCCTCAAAAAGGGGAATATTTTTTCCACCCTTGTTTTAATGATCAATGAAATCTTGTTAATTATATTTCTAATGATTATAACATTTTATGATATAATTTTATAATATAAGGTTTGTTTAATTATATTTTGGATAAATGTTAAAATTAACCACCACCAGAGTTAAGTTTCCACCCGAAATGAGTCACTGTTGAGAATGATTCACCATTGAGAATAAGTCACTATTAAGAATGACTCCCCACGTGAATTAATCATCATTAAGAATGAATCTCTATTTGGAATGAATCACAACTGAAAAGGACTCACCACCAGAAAAGATTCACTGTTGAATATAACCTACTATCAGGGTGGAGTCACCTCCAAACTCTACATACAGTCAAGATTGACTCATCGCTGAAAAGGAGTCACTACAAGACACTGCCTACCAAAAAAATGAATCACTATAAGGGATAACTTATCATCAGAGGATTCACCACTTCACATGACTCACTATTGGACATGAGTCACCATTTAATATAAATAACCTATATATTACCAATCATCATTCTGACTTGTCATCAACCTGACTCAATATTATCCTAACTCTATGTTGTCCTAACTCACCATTGGACTGTCTCACCACTAGACATGAGTTGTCATCGGATTGTATCATCATTGAAATTCTAGGAAATTAGAATTACATTATACCAACAGATATATTATTGATATTAATAGTAAGTATTATTTTAACGATTATTCTTAAATATTTTTGTGAAACATTAAATTTGGTGTCAGAACTCAATATGAGGATGTAGAGGATCTTGACGATTGTTCTTAAAACGTGCTCTCCTTCCTACTATGATTATATTCAGAGATTTTCCCCTTGTGTGGATGGATTCATATGAGTGTTTTGGCCATGATAAAACATATGATCAATATTGTTACCAACTGAACTCCTTTGTGAGAGCATACATGTTGAATCCTTACTTCATTTCGAGTATGAAAGAGTAATGTATATAGAACATTCAAATACTTTCATACAGTTCGAAAGGAAAAGATATTTATGATGTCCTATTATTTATACTACTTTCATAGGAAGGGCATGAGATCCTCTCTAATCTACATATGAGGAGGCTCAATCATATGGAGCACATCAGACAAAGAAACACTATATTTTCCTTATCATAGAGCTTTTTATTCCAATTTTTTAAATTTATATATTGAGCAGTGTATTGTCTCTCTTTTTTATTAACATGCATTGTATTTTATGATATAACTATATAATATAAGATATTCTCGTCACCCTATTTTTACCTATATTCCCATGGAGTTTTTGGAAGAGATGCATGTGTATCCATTGTTTATATTCTTCCAACGGTTATTGTAGAATATGTCTCTACATGACCTGGAAAACATGTACATTATTTTTTATATGCCCGATCATGGTTGTGGGTAAAATTATATTTTTATAATACACTTGGTTGAGATTGATTTCCAAGTAGAGGTGATCAGTTCTAGGCTTGTGATTAAACCCATTTTTTTATTCAACCGTGTGTTTTTTTGTTTCATTATTTACACAGTTTTAAACTATGCTTGTTTTAAACAGTAAACAAAACCTACTTGTATATTTAATATTAACCAATTTTTATATAAGTATTTGATTAAGTAAATTTATTTAAAAAGTTAAATTAATATTCGCATTTCCTTACCTGAGCACAAATAAATATTATAGTAATATTTTAGAAGATCAAAATAATATCAAACCAATATTTTGATTGTCTAGGCATATTTATTTTTATTTGGGGGATTTCATTTGAACTTGTTTTAACAGATATTTTAATTGGGAACTTAATTCACCCATGTCCTAAGCTACTTTCTCTAACCAATATTCATCATCCTACAACATTAGGTCCTCCTATTTTAATCTCCAAATTTACATATTTTCTCTATTTACCAGGGTATTACCTTCATAAATATTTTCCTTTTTCTCTATATTCTATTAAAAATATGTATTCCTTTCATTTTGGTGAACATTTTCTATGAGAAGGAAGATAGTATGGTGTTCCAAGAACTCCCATCATTTTCAAAATTATTTTTATCATTTTCTATCATGAAATTACCTTCTGCCAAAGTGGTGATTATATCTATTTTATCCTCAAAAAAATCTCAACCTATTCATAAACGATAATGTAGCGCTTTATCCTTCTAGATGTAACAATTATTTACATAAAAATGGGAAATCCTCTTATTGTTCACTGAATTTTGACAGTTAAATTTTCATGGCCAATAATTTAATATCTAAATATTTAACTACTGATAAAAATATTTTTATTAACATAAAAATATAATTGATTTAGTGATGGGAACTGGGATATGATACAGTATGAAATTCAACCCACAAGATCAATGAAATCAGTAGGGCAGGGGTAAATTATTGATTTATAGTTTATTTGATATTTTCTTTTTTTAACAACCATCATCACAAGTATAAGTGATTTTAATCTGTTTTAAACCACACACATTCACACTTAGAACATACTAGATTAAATTTACAATGTTCACCACCCAAAATTAGAAGGTTAATACTTGGGGTGGTTTTGAATAACCTATGATCACACTACCCAATAGTATCAAACTATGGACTATAGCGAGTTGGGTTTATCCATGAAATCATTTTACATTTCTTCTTACTAGATAATTATATCTCGTATACCTACAACGATATAGAGTTTCTTATAATAACAAGAGATTAATGTACTAATATATATGCCAATCATGTCATCCAGGTGATGATTATTTTCTCTTATATCACATGCCTATTCTTATTTGTCTTATATTTCCTACAAAATAGTAGGAAATATATTATTTTTCTCCATTAACTTTATTTATATCTTCTTGATGTAAAAATATTCTATGTAACATTGTATTTATTCAACTCTAAATTATTAAATCAATATATCACTACCTTTTTTCTTCTTATTTTTTTATTTTATATTCACAAAATATTAGTGAATATTATTTATTTAAATGTTTTATGTAAATTCCCATCAACTCTTTCCTTCTTTATAATTTATTTCAATTGTTCACAAATTATATTTCAATATTATTATATCATTTAATATAAAATATTTCATTTTTATATTACCTATAAAATATGGTCAGGATCTCCTCCCCAATTTCTTCTCAAAAATTTGGTAGATTAATCTCTTTAAAAAACTACATGGATTTTTTGAATTTTATTTTATTAAAACAACAAAAATATTTGTATATCAGTATCAAATACCATGATATAGGATTCCTTCATGTGATGAAAATTTCTCAAACATTATATTTAATCAAAACCCCTTATTGTGATGTTTGTTTAGATGAAGCTGTGATCAAAACAATGTATGGTTTTATTCCATTATTCAAAATATTTCATATTTCAGAAATATATGATGAATGAAAGTTAAAAAAATAAGTTCAACAGCTGATATCTAATATGACAATGTAATCCTTATGATGCCCACAATGAGTTTCCCTATTTTTCAATTTCTATGAATTATCTATGTTCTTGTAATATATTATAAATTCTTATGAAGTCACTGTGAAGACATGCCTTGGCCAATTTCTAGATAACTGGAAAGTCTTTTGGAATTAAAATAAGTCTTATGAATTTTATAAAAGACTTTAAATTTAATTATAAATTTCATGCATTCCATCCTTTTTCAAATATTAACAAACTATAATGTTTAATAATATCCACACAATATCTTATGAATTATGCAGAAATTTTTATAATTTTATCATAAATTCTTCTAAAGTATTCATTTTCCAAATTTTGACAAAGGTAGAATGATTAAAAAAATCCATAAAGTTTTAAGGAGTTACACAGTGTATTAAAAACAACATCAAAATTCTTATGAAATAAAACATATCCATTTGTCTAGTTTAACACTTATCAAAACAATAGTTACACAAAATTGGTTCCAAACTCATTTATACATAATACAAACATCTACAAGGCCTTTAAATCACATATTACAAATTTTTTATGTGAATTTAAATATTATTTTTATAATGACATTAAAATTGAACACATTAAACATATTCAATCTAATAACTATAATTATTAAAAACATATTATCTAAATAATTTTTATAATATAGTGGGAATCTTCTTCTACTTCAAAATAGAAGAGCTTCAACAAGGTCTAATAATCTTTTGGAATCTACAGCATGGTAGTGGATTACACTGTATAGAAGAACAATGGTCTTTATGGATCAATGATTAGGAATAGAGATAAGATTATCAATGAGGATATAGTCAGGGATTACACCTTATAGGAGGCCCAGGTTTATTACACAATACTTATTTATAACTAGATAATGAAGGATAATTTTACTTTTTTGTAGTTTAGTCTAGTGACGAAGGGTTAGTACATACACCAATTTGGAATCTCATTCATGTATCTATCTCATCAATTGGAAACAATGGATGGTAACTCATGGGTTAGTTAGGAACCTATTAAATATAGATATAATTCAATATCCATAGGGGTAGGATATAGAAAATATGTCCATGTAAGGTTTTAGCAAGATCCCATCAAGATGACACACAATGGATAACCGAGAAGTTTATGATTATAAGAGTCCATCATAGAGAATTTGATATGAGTGTGTTAGATTAAGAGATATTGCTCTTGTTTATTAAGGGTAGGGGCCCACATTATCCAGATATAACATGTTTACTAGTACCATTATGACCCTATAAATTAGGGGTAATAGTGAGTGGTACATCTTTTACAAAGATCCATGTTCCTATTTCAAAGTAATATATGGTAGTACGGTAGAACACATGTGTATATAATGACATGATCACATAAGCCTGGTGAATTTGTAAGAGGACTTGATTGAATAATATTTTTGAGGTTTTGACCTTGGTAATATAAATCCAATAATGTCATTTTGGTATTCAACTCAACTAAAGTATTTTACTTTAGTAATGTAGGGACACCAAAGAGGCCCATATGTAAAGAGAAGGTACCTTTTATGAACTGAATAATCATAGTTCAAATATTTCATGGTATTTTACCATTAAAAATAAGAAAATATGTACTTTTGAAAGGGTGAATTTCAAATAATATTGGGATATTATTCTATTTGGTGGTGATCCTAAATTTCATGGGTATTTAAGGTTGTCCATAAAATAATATTTACATGCTTAGAATCCCACTATAATATAAATCCCTGGGGTCCCATATAAAGGTATGTACATGGGAAGCACTAAAAATATTTTTATGGGGGAAGCATTATTGTGAAGATTTTACATGGTCCCATTCTCCCTCTCTGGGACCCAGATTGAAAATCTACTAAGGAAATTCTCAGAAATTTTTTTTAAAATGAAACTATTATAAAAAATGCGATTTTTTACAAACATCATGATGTATAAAATTCCTCATCCTTGGAATGTGTATCAAGTAGTATTTATATGAAATCCATGTAACTGCTTCCTCAATATATCTAGAACTATAACCACATTAGATTTATTAAAAAAGAGAGGATATCTATCACACTTCTATAAATAAAATACACATCATAAATACTTCATAAATCTATAATGGATTAATTCCACAATGTTTTCAATAACACAAGGTTGTAAGGGTTTCATGTGGTTGTTAGGAAACATTGCATTGATGCTGAAAACAAAAATTATATCCAAAAATAAAAAATGAATACTTTTTATATTAGTTTTATATTTTATATAATGTGGATTATATTATTTCTTATCTTCCATTAAATATAATTTAAATTATTTAAATTATCTTTCAAACATCAAACAATTCCATCACTCAAAATTGGAAGTCATAATAATAAATAGGATCAACGTTTATGAAAAATTGGGTGTACCACATAAGATATATACAGTTTCACATATGATTAGAAGATCAAAGGTCATTATTATCTATATAAATTTACATAAGAGTGACTACTAATTACTTTTCAATCATGTTGTAATTATATGAAGCTCCTACCGCTTATATAGAAACTTCTTTTGAACTTTTTAAACAAAACACTACATGGAAAAATATCAAAAATATTTAACAATTTGAGTAACTATATAAATTCTATTTAATGTTTTTTCATTATAAACCATCCATAATGAATCAAACAAAGCTATTTATTTTATATATAGTGGATGAACTGCATAAATGTTATATTAAAATTTGAAAATATTCAGTTTTTAATCACTTTTATTCCATTTTATGTGTTTTTTGATATAATTTTATCTACATGCCTTGTATTTTTTCCATTATGGAAACAACTCTAAAAAGATTCATAACCTCCTACTTAAAGGTAAAATAATATGATTAATTATGTAATGGATAGGAAATGTTAGAATTTTTTTCCATGGAATGGGTGTGGGTTTTCAAAATTACATAGAGTTAGAAAAAATACCACATTATTTGTTCAATTTATTGAGTTGTGTGGAAAGCCCTTAACCTTGGTCAGAAAATAAACAACCATCACAATATATTAACTTCTATCATAATTTCATAAATTAAAATGTGTCTATAGTTGGATGTTTTATCAAGGATATAGATCATTCATAGGGGCATGTACTTGGATATAATCCACTAACCCCAAAGAAAGGCCTTATACTCAGGAGACAGATGTTCATATATATACCTCTATTCTATGGAGATTCACCCCCAACTAGTAACTAGTGGTATTCCTATTAGGATATATTCCTTATAGAAATTTCAGTTTTGAAAAGGGTTTTTTATTTTTAGAGCATAGAAAGTGAGTAAAATTTGAATGGTAGTTGAAGGTAGAAGGATTTTATAAAGATTTCAAGATAACAAAATATTTTTCCCACCACATCAGGAAGAATACACTAGACATGATTATTAGATGGATCTCAGATACTATCTCATTCCACTAGAAGCATATGGAGGCCAAGATAGTCCTCTGGGGTGTGCACATGATCATTGGAGCTCTAATTATAAGATATATATATATATATATACACGTTGTATTATACGATTTAAATTTTGTATTAAATACTATGTAATGGAATCCTCCAATCATAAGTGATATTTTTAAGTTAGTGCAGAATGAAATCGAATAGATTTTTCACCCCTTAGTCGATGTTCCCTTCGACACATGGGAAGAACTCTTCATCATATTGAATGTTCAAGAACCAAAAATGAGGAGGCCCTAAAGATACTTGAAACACATGAACTAAGGGAACATGGTGACTATTTTTGTTTATAGTAAGATGTTAGATATACTGATTTGTGTTTAGGTCACTGATAGATTAAACTCACTGGTCTACCTGGTAGTCCTCGTAACTATTTTCATCAGTTGTTTTATCCTACTTGTTTGAGTCACAAAATGGAGTAAGGATTAGAACATTAATAAATATGGATCAATTTTGAAGTGATGGTGGATCAAATTGGTGGTGCAGATTTTGACCAAGTTCAATGGCTATTATTGGAACATTTTTAGGTCCACCATGTGTGAACATGTTAGACCCTTTCAAGTCCTCCTGGGATAGATTGAATCCTATTGGAATGTTACAAATTAATAAAAGAAAAGTAAATCATATGGAACTTATTAAAAAAATATTCAGATTATTGGGGGGAATAATCCACTCTCGGTCCACTATCAGGACATGGGAAATATACAAACCTTCCAAAATTGATTCAAATTCACATCACTAAACTCCACTCAGAATAATCATTGGTAACATGAGTGTAACAATGGAATAGTGTGTATGATTTATTGAAATAAGAGAGTGCATGCTGAACATGAGGATTGATAAAAAATCCAACTTTGAGGAAAACAACCCCTGCCAATTTGGTCAATAGTTCCACTATATAAAAAATAAGTGTTATTCCCTACCTTGAAGAATATTGGCCAAGAATCATCCTATCTTTTAATTCCAATTTTATCTAATGTTATTTTCATATGATATAAGCAAAAAATTTATATTTCCACTAAATAATGTTCTTATTGGGATATAGATAGAGTATTACAAGACTTTTATTTGGTCTTATCATGATATCCATCTTGCAGATTTCATTCCCCAAATCAGGGGTTCGTTGGTGATATAAGGGGAAGAATAATTGGAGTTTTGGAAGAGGTGGGGAGACCCCATAAGTGTATCATTCAATGTATAAAATAGTGACATAGATTCCATGTAATTTTTTGAGGGACCTATATTCCTCGCCCTATATTACTATGTTTCTACTTCTATCATACGTTATAAACAATTACCAATTTTTAAATACATGGGTTGAGTGGTATTTTTAAGGACAACAAAATCCATTTAAAAAATTAGGAAAACTACCATGTAGATGATATTTTCCTAAAATAATTGGGTCAGATCACCACATTTTTTAATATATCATATGAGAGTCATCCTGATGAGTCAAAATATAATAATAAATATTTCAAGGTTGTGGTTCATGTAGTTAAGGGTTTGTCCTACAATTTAGATAGGGATATCATATTGATGGATCTCAATCTATAGGGTCATGATATTCATTATCATGGATATGATAGTGATGATAATATTGATGATTATGACCATGATGGTAGTGCCTTATTGGTGAAAGTTGCAACTATTGAGAAGGGGGAAAGTTGTTGGTTCTCTTGGAGAATGTATTTTTTTGTAATATTTTGATCTCCATACCAACACTAGATTTATCTGTTATCTTATCCTTTATTCCTTTCATAAATATAGACTAGTCTCTTCTCCTATCAAGTCAACAAAATACACACCAGAGGGAATGTTGTTTGGAAAATTGGATGATATGAGGGGTATATTTAGTGGGTACCCTTTATAGTATTCACATTTTACTATTCTAAATACAATTTTTTCAAGTTCTAATATATCTAATGGAATTATATTTTCTAGAATTATCCATAAAAAATATTTATTCCAAAACATAAAAATTAATTTAATTAAAAGATGGATAAATTTTTTTATGTCATATAATTTATCATAAGATGTTATATATATATATATATATATATTAATTTTATAAATTTTTCATTGTGTTTAATATTTTGAATATCTTATAAAAATATTACAACATGATATGAAATAATTAAGTGACTTTATGCTTTAGAATATTAAATATCTATTATTATAAGGAAACTTTATGTATTATATTATGATTTTTATTTTAAAATATAATATTTTGAGCTTTAGTTTGATTTAAAAAATAATTATAATATATTTTGAATAATAATGTAAAAAATTAGATGATTTTTTTTAAAAAATTTATTAAAAAACTAGTTCTTAAAGTAAATCGTAAATATGATGTATAATAATTATTTATATTAAAAAATTGGGAAATTTATATAAATAATGTTTTTATTTCAATTTAATTTATTTGTGGTTTTGAAGGATTGAATTTAAAATTTCATTTTCATACATAATGTGGTTATAAATTTATTAATACATTTGAATTTGATTCCTTTTAAAATAAGAATTTGAGTTTAAATTCATATTATTATTATTATATTTTTACCTAAAGTGATTTATAAGATTATATAAACATATTTAATGTGTTTTAAAATTAAATATACTCAAAATACAATAAAAATAACAATAAATTACGTTAAATTAATTTTAATGTTCAGATACGTATGAAAATATTTATTAGTGCTTAAATAACGTTGAAATATTCTAAATTGGGGTATTTCAGATAATATTTAAGATATAAACATTATATTTACAAATTTGGAGATAAAAATTATTATTAATAAATTATTTTGATGTATATTAATGAATTATAAAATTTTATAACATCTTAAGCATCTAAATGTTTACCCAGTGCCAGCGTAAGTTAATAAAATTAAAATTTATTATCTTAAAAAAAATACTATGTTAATAATGAGAATAAAAATATATAATGAATAATATTGATTAATAATTATGATTAATAAAAAATTATATTTATGTTAATAATTTTTCTTTATATTAAAATAATATGACAATTAACCAAAATGCTTACGCAGTGCCGAGTAACACTTGCCCAATCAGAGAAAAGGATAAAGAAATGGTTTTAAATTTTTGTAAAGTGATGAGTTATAAATGCAGTGGGGTTATAAATTTTATTGAAAATAATCAAATATAAGTAATAAAAAAAATTAATACCTGAGGTTTATAATTATATTAAAAAAATTAATCACATATTATAATAATTACCCTGAAAACTATATAAATTATATTTTTTATATTGATTTATAAATTAATAAAAAAATTAAAATATATATATATATTGATTTAATATTATATGATTAATCCTTAAATATATCATCTATTTTTCTCTTATTATCCACCTTCCATCTCTAAATTACATTCTTGACCCTAAAACATTGAATATTTTTGGAAATGCCATCGAATAATGTCTATAAAAGGGGATTAAATAAACCCTTTCTAAAAAACTTCTAAAGTTAAGTCTTATCTCAATATTATAACCCAAATTCATCTGTAAACTTCCCTCTTTATATTTCATAGGCCTTTTTATAGCCAATTGTCCATTCTCTAATTGTTTGAGATAAAATCCAAAGGTGGTAACTTAATGGGAAATGTAACGATTCAAAAATCAATCTTTCATTTATTAAAAAATTTATAAATCCTATTATTTTTCAAATAATATTTTATTCTCTTGTTATAAAAACTTTTTATTAATTTATTATGATATATCACTCTATCCATTCCATTGATCCTTTTTTCATAATTTATTATTATATCAAAGTATGAGTCTCAAAATCTATGTCTTTTATTTCTATTATCCTCTTACCCATTCTATAATATGGGTAACCTTAAAAAAAATTATAATTTTTTGTATAATTATTCTAAAAAAATTAAGAAACTCATATATTTTTTAGCCATTATTTTTTTAAACTCTTTTAAATAAAACATTATCCACTCTTGGTGGATTTACACTAAATATGTTTTTTATTTTAAAATTTATATTTTTATGGATGTTATTAAAAATATATTTCATGATTTAGTATAACGTTAAAAATAAAATAGTTTTATATGATTATATAACAATACAATATTCTTGATAATAATATAATTAAAAGTAAATAATTAAAGTTTTATTTTCAGATATAAAATAAGATTAATAAATAAGGTTTTCAAAAATAATATCTACCACTCTATTGAACTCCATTTCATTTTGAGTGTAATAAAACATATACCTCTAAACATTTAGATTTTATGGAACTATTAGACAAGGATTGGTTTTTGTGACCATTATACCAAAGATTTTTTAGAATTATGGGCCAAAATTTATATAAAGGATTGATGCACGAAACACTGATCCGATCAATGAATAATAAATGAAATTAAATAATTAAATTTGAATAATAATAATTAAATAAACCTTAAAATATTCTAAACTGAGTAAATAATTTTTTTGTTTTATTATTTTGTAAATAATAGGACATATGGAATGAGGATGGACTCGAAGTAATGGTTTTAATTAAAAAGCATTACATAAAATATAGTTTAAGTCATTATCTAATTTATCTCCCTCGATATAATTTTTTTTTGATAATTATATGTTTCATATTCTTATTTATATTTATAAATATTCTATGTTTCTCTTTTAATTTCCCCTTAATAAGTAATTGGTTAACGAGTTCATTTAAATCATTTTATTGTTATGGTTTAACATAAATTTTTATGATTATGGGTTGAAAAGGTATTTTTCAAGATTTTTATTAGTTAAATCATAAATTAAAAGGTATTAATTACTTTTATTATTTTTATATTACTTACACATAATATATGACAATTGTTGGTCCAAATATAGAGCTAATTCATTAGGTATTGATTTATTCTCTAGAGAAATTATGTCGGAATAAACTTCTGAGTTAATTCCATTATTAGGTTCATTTTATGGGTGGTTAATATGGATGAAATCAAATATTATATTCAAATATTACTTAGTATAAAATATATTATTTTCTATAATTTTTATAAATCAAATTTCTCATAGGATAATAATTCAAGTTCATGATTGATGGTTAGTTTATGGCCTTTTAATGGTTAAAATTTTGTATTTTAAGGCTCTGATTTTCTAAATTTTTCATGTTTCCCAATATATATTAATGGTTATTTTATATAATTTATTCTTGATTCATATTTTTTAATAAGTATTTGAGAAAATAATTTGATTTAATTACTGAATATGTGTTTATACAAGATCAAAGTTTATTATTTAAAAAATAAACTATTTCGCGTGCTTTGATGAATTTTAATGGAATAACTAGTTTTATTTTATTAATATACATTTATTGATTTTTATGATCATACTAGGTTTTAAAATGGTTTTATTGGGCTTAATAATGATTGGAAATAATAATGAATTCAATGTTTTAGTTAGGGATATTTTTCTTGAATGATGAATGTGTATCAATTTAAAAATTTGTTTTGTGTAAAAAATGTGCATTATGTGGAAATGTTTTTCCATTTTAATGGGTTTCAAAATCCTATAAAACATTGAACATAAATATCTTGGGGATTTATGTGATGTAATAATTTTATAAAGCGTGTAATTTTGTAGTGGTTAGGTTCATCCTGTTATAGATGGTATGAGAGAAGGGTTGATATAACATTATGGGTTAGTATATGGGTATGGAAATAAGGGAGCAATAAAATAAGGAAATAAAAGAGGTTTTAATTGGGATTAAACTCTATTTTTTTCAAATTATCATGATATATTTTGTATAGTAATATTCATAAAACGTTTTCATTTAATCTTTTTATATTTTAAAATGGTTTTCTGTAAAGGTATAATGGTGAATGAAGTAGGAAGAAAAAAGGAGTAAAATAACCTTCTACATCATCAACCTCAAATGGTTGGAGTTGGATATAATAATTTTTTTTTGTAAACTCAACTAACATAAGATGTAAATGGTGGTATCCATACAAGGTAGTGACCAATTTCTCAATAAATAAATATTTCAATTGTAAAACATTATAGGTGATAATAACATTTAATATTTTTTGGATCAACTAACCTAGTGAAATCTAAAAATTGATAAATTGTATAAAAATTATTTTTTGTTTTTTTTCAAAGCATCAAAAGTTAACACTTATAGTTTATCATCTTGAAGGTGTAGTTAGTGACTGGTGTTCTCTAATTAAAAATACTATGGAGAATAACGATATTTATACCATGGGACTAAACGTATTTAAATATAAATTCATTGAAAATTATTTTCATAATGTACTTTGAATTTAAATGGAAATAAAATTTTTAGATTGCCAGAAAAGGTAGAAGACTCTATTTCATCTTTTGAATAAAATTGTACTATATTGGAAAGGTTTTTCATTAAATTTTACTCTGGATAATTATAATAAAATGGAAAACGTTTATACAGGTTTCCAATCATGTTTAAAAAGGGAACTAGTTACTCATGAATTTAAAAATTATGAATAAATATTTTGATGTGATGAGAAGGTCTAAAAAGAGTATTTTTGCTATTATATATCTCATAAAACCAAGGATATAAATCTATCAATGTGGATAACAATGGGGAAACAAAAATAAATAAATATAAATGTAAAATATTTTAATTTCTCTCATACCCTAAATGTTATAAAAATAATTTTGGGGAGTGTCTTATAATATCATGAAGGTGTTATTAGTGTGGTAAACATGAAAATGTGACTCGTGGTTACAAATAAATAAGTAATTAGTAGACCAAAAATAGGAAATGGAGAACCAAATTTTTATCAAGGTGTTCAATATGTAGTGAAATGTTTTAAATTTAATAATATGGGTTGTTATATACATTGTTTCTTAGAGATAATCATGTAAGGTTTAAATAATCAATATTATAATACTAATGTTTAGAAAATTAATTTTCTATTATTATGATATATTTTTTACCATTAAATGATGTGATAATATGTACCATATTTCTCTGCTAAAATTATGTCAATTTCTTTTTTGATTTTGTATCTACATATTCTTTATTTTCTTAGAAATTTATTAATATTAAGGAAAGAGAATCTCAAGAAATAGATGCTGATGGAATAGTATCATAATATATTTGATCATCTTAATAAAATCTATATGACTATTAGAATAACAATCTACCCATTATAAATAGTATCCAAGATGTTATAATAGTAATCATATCAATGGAAAAGTATACTAAGATATTTGGTTATGTTAATAAATAAAATAAAATGATGTTATATTAAATAAAGTTGTTAAATAAGGAAAAATAAATGATTGACACAAAGAATACATAATAATATTTTTTTTAAATGTATAAGTATTATTTTAATTAATATATATTTGATGGTAAATTTATAAATATAAATAATACCTTATTTTAATAAAATGGTTTCATGGAATAGTGTATATTTTTATTAAAATAACAATAAAAATCTACATGAAACCATAAGTAATTTGTCAAATGGATGGAAAATTGACTGAGTCATAAAAATTAGTATTTATTAATAAATAATGATTTTAAAAAAATAGACATTATATATTTATATAATTATTTTAATAAAACTGATGTCTATTTTGGAATTATAATGGTAAAATTATTTTATAATCATTTTTTGGTAATTTTTAAAATATTGATTTTTTGGAATAATCAAATATCGTACAATAACCATATTTTGTGTCAATAAATTTGGAATAATTTTTTAGGTTTATATAATTTATATATATATTTAATTGGATATATTAATATATATTCAAAATCCCCTTACTATTGAGTCACATGATATGTCACCCTTTGGAAAACAATTAATATCGTATTCTAAAAAAATAAAGTTGTTTCTTCACCCCTTCTAAATACCACAACTCACAACCCCATTTATTAACCCCTTATCTCAAAAAACACTATTCTAAAATATCTCAAATCTCTTCCCATTTCCTAGAATATTTTTCTCACAGAAATACCAAAATAAGGAGGCTTGAGGTGTAGCCTAAGAGGGAACATCCAAAGGAAGTAAAAATATTATCAACCAAATATTCTTAAATTCTTTTCTTATTATACATCCTTAAATCTGTTATATGCAAGATAGTATAATAAAATTAATATTATTAATATACTAAAATTTAATTATATTAATGTAATATCAATTAACTAACCATCTCTAATGTTATTATAAAATGAAAACAATGTTCACGTTACTGTTGGTTCACTTCCTATATGAACAACGTATTCCATTTTTCATCACAACCTTCATGATAGATTGTAACGAGAATATTATTGTTAAAATAGATATAAATATATATTTTATATATTCTCATATATTTTGTAATGGATATATTGTCACAAGGATAAATAAAACAAATTAAGTTCATCATGGTCGGAAGAACCTCCCAACTGAATTAACCATATAATGATAAACATTGTATTAAATGAATCTTCACTATTTAAATAAAACATATGGATATTCAAGTCCATATGAACCTTTATAATTACAAAAAAAATAATTCTTTTACAATTATAGTTTATTGGTATCAATAGACAGTAATTTTTATAATTATTGACAAAATAATGTAACCTTTTAACTATGTTAAAAACATTAACTGGAAGGTGAAAATAATACTAATATCAAAAAATTGATTATAAACAGACATAAAAGAATAATAATAAATTAAATATTCCAGAAAAATGTTCTTAATAAAGAATTTTGTAAATTTAATTTGATTTTTTAGCAGTTTATACTAATATACTGAAGAAGTCAAGGACATAAGATAACGGATCTTCCAAACCACCATCATTATTTTAGGTTACACATTCTTGTTCTTCTTCTCCCTTTCCCTATATCCTATTCTAATTTAGTCATTAAATATTCTTTATATATGTTCCTTATATGTAATCATTTTTTATATTAATTTTATTTTTTGGGGAGAATAAATTCTCTTCAATTTCCCTTCTCAATTCCTTCTTCTAATTAACCCTTTTTAATGGGAACATCTTTATTTCTTATCTCTTTTCATATAGCACTACATTTTATGATTTTAACATTATATGGTTTCTAAAAAAAAAAATTTTAAAACCATAAAGGTTCATTTATAGTTTTATTTAAATTACTATACCCTTACCATCATTAATGACTCATTACCCTTTTCGTAAAACCCTACTTCTAGAATTCAATAATTTTTTATATCTTCAATTAACCTGAACTTAATTTATTCTATCAAACTGATGAGTGATAATTCATTTTTTATTTTATTATTTGAATGATGGAAGAACACTTTTCCAAAAATACGAGATATAAAGGAGGTCTAATGTGATGAAGCCCAAGGGCATCCCCAAGAACAAAACCATTACATTCCTAGGGTAATGACCCCATATTAGAAAAAACCAACATGGGTTCTTAAGGACGCCCCCCCCCCCTAAATAGAGCATCTACCAAAAATTGCCCCTCTCTATCAATATGCCAAGCTGAACACCCTCTAGGGATCTCCAAAGGTTGGCTATATATAAGGTAAGTCACAATCCAAGGTGACTTGAATTTCCCCTGCAAGACCCTAATGAACACCTTAGAGTCTGATTCCACTTCTGATAACACCAATGGGGACCTTTTGAAAATAAAAATATCTGTGTGCAAGGATCTTACTTCCACGCCAAATGAACATCATGTCCCATGAAATCTACTAAAAGACAATAAAACAGAACCATTCGTGTCTCATTCCAGACCTCGCCAACACATCTGACCACCCATCAATGATCCATCAACATTATGTTTAAAGTCGTTCATAGGAAGGTTCCATCGAACCCAACATCCCTGAGATATCAGCCGAGAAACTTAGCTTTTCATGAGACTTCAAAACAAGAGACATTGCTTAATTCCCATAACCCACAAGCCAAATTCATGCAGCAATGCCTTTATACGCACCTGCAGCAGCAGAACCGTTAGCCGCACATCGGTTTAGGACTTCTTCCGGGCCTCCCTCAATGTCCAAAAAATTATAGTAACAGTGATGCTTCTGATCTTATTCTCTAGGTTATGTAGATCGGATCCCATAAATCGTCTCGCAAGAAACCCTTATATGGACAAGCACTATCCATAATATCTACAACATCTATCTATCCTAAACCAATGACAGGCATCCCATTCACTCTTCATAAAAATGTGGACCACCCTCTCCACATGCAGATTAGAACAACAAAGCATCAAGAGTCCATCTAAATTCATTTCTTCTGAATATTATCCCCCATGGGAAGGGCTTGATGGCGAGCCCTCCACACCAAAAAGAATATCTTCATGGGGACCACCTTGCACCATTATTTTGACCCCCATTCATTCTTCTCTTCTCCCTACCAGATCAAACCCCGATAATTGAACAAATTAAAATACCATCAAATCAACTTTGTGAAACATCATATGTCCACCTCCACATTAAACACAACGTTTTTGAAAAGTTCCATCTGATCTGGGCTCATTATAGCTTCCAGTAACCTAGGATAATGTCTACCCTCTCAAACCAACATATCCATTCTAGGATAGAATAGAAAAAACGGTTTCTTCCCAGCCCAGTTGTCTCTCCATTAATTAACCTCACCATGTCCCACAAGCCATATGGGAGACTCTAGAAGAATTTCAATATGGTACACCCTATTCTTCCCCAGACTAAATATAATTCTATTGTCCCAATCCTCCCAGTTTCATCCATATTTAATACTAAGATTTCTAGCCCACATTGATTCCCCAGCCATAAAGTCCCATGAAAATCGATCTTGCATGGTATTCATGGAAACAACTACATCCCTGAGGCCGATCCCTCCCTCCTCCACTAGTTTGGTCACCTGATGCAAAGCAGCCCAATGATCCCTACCCGATGAGTTGGAGTTCCGAGAAAAAATTTTCATCTACTTCTCCATAGAATAAATTATCCCTTTATGTAGAGTGATAACATACATAACATGCATTGGAATAGAAGAAATCACAAAATTAATCAAGGCCACTTGGCCAAAGAAAGAGAAAAACTTGTTTTTCAAATTCAGAATCCTCCCAAGCATCATGTTGATGATGTCCTCAAAGAATATTTTTTTTTCACTCGACCATTCGAAATGGGTTTTCCAAGATAAATCGTTGGCAAATGTTTCCACTTCATTCCGAGAATGTCTTGTATAACTCAAATCCTTATTCTAGAACATCTATTGGCTATAAATACATTTCTCTTCCTAGCATTGATCTGTTGACCACTGAGCTCACCATATTGCATTATTAGTTGCATAAAATTAACCAGAGAAGATCTCATGTCATTTAAAAAAATGAGGATATCATCTGCAAACATAATATGTGAAAGATATCTATCTGATCCTTTAGCACTACAAGGAAAAATCTTCTGATCCATCAAGAATATTTGAAGATTCTGTGAAAGAGATTCCTAAGAAATAATAAACATAATGTGGGGCAGGGTATCCCCTTCCCCCCCCCCCCCCCCCGCACATTCTTTGAAAAACCAAAACCCTTCTCCAATAAAGAAATGGTGAGACAAGGTGAGGAGTAGAAACGAAAATGAAGATCGCAAACCCATTCCGGACAACCTACCTTCCTCATTACCCGAATAGTGAGGCTCCATTACAGTTTATCATATGTCTTATCCATGTCCACCTAAATAATCACATTGAACTCTACCACCTTCTTATTTAGGTCCACCAACATTTCTTGTGTGACTCTCACCAACCCCTGGATACCCCTACCTTCGACAAATATGTGTTCCTCCTATGAGATGACCCTTGGAATCACCCTGATGAGCCTCAAAGAAGGTACACTTGCTAAAATCTTGTATGAAACGCGGTACAGACATATCGGCCTATAGTGGTTAATGTAGGAAGGGTATTTAACTTTAGGCAACAGAACCACCCGAGAGGAATAAGAGCTTACATTGACATCACCCCCCGTAAGAAGACTTGTACAACTTCAATTACCAGAGAACCCACAAATTCACAAACTACCACATAAAAAGTAGTAAGAGAACCATCCGAACTATGAGAACTCTCCCGCAGAATGCTGCGAAAAAACTCCCAGACCTCATCACCAGATGGTATGCAACATAAAGAATCATTATCCTCATTATCAAACCTCTAAGAAATACTTCCCAGGAAGACCTGCTGTTCGAGTTCCAATCTTGCCTCCCCCAAATACCTTGAATGATCACTTATAAGAAATGAATCAAAATGTTACAATGAAAAACTACTAGAAACCTCAACATCTGAGGAAAATGTCCATTCCTCATGCATGATGTTGATTTTCAAAATATGTCTTTCCATCATGAAAGCATGGAAAACCCCACTATTCCTATCACCTTACTTTAGCCACCTGACCCGAGATCTTTGTATGTATTCCCTCTCTTCCTCCAAAAATTGATATGCTAGGAATGAGTGTTTGTCACATAACGGTATAAAGGAAGACTTGTCCCAAATTTGTTGAAGTCTATCTTCCGACCTATTAATTTCTTCCAGTAACGCCTCCACAGAATTGACCACTACTATTTTATTCGTGAACCACTTGCTAATTCCACCCTTGATCCACTTGAGATGCCAAGATAAACCAATCCAGGCTCTACCATCCAATTCGTAATCCCATGAATTCATCATCATTTTCAAGAACCTATCCATAGAGTGCCAATTATTTGAATATAGAAATACCTTACTACTTGAACTCCCTTATTTTAGCTCCACCAACAGAGGTTCATGGTCCAAAAGATCTTGAGACATGTGTGAAATTGATGTCCTATAAAAAGAATCTAATCCTTGTACATTAATAAGGAATCTATCCAGTCTACTCTGAATGCAATTTCCACCTCACAAATTGTTACACCAGGTAAATTTTCTCCCACAAAATATCAAATATATAAGTCCCTTTCTGGATATAAAATCATTAAAATCTATCATACTATTATTGTAAGTCGTTAAACCACCTTTCTTCTGTGAAATGTCCACAATAACATTAAAATACCCTCCTATAAACCACGGTAAACCAGCCACATTAAAATTTCTAATAAAATCATATATATTTCTTCATTCTATGACATCATTACTGAAATAGATGAAAAAGAACAATAATTTTGTGTTGTTGAACACAAGGTTCACCGTGATACACTGCTCTTGTACCTGCCCCAACTCTGCCTAAAGAAAATTATTCCAAAAAAAAACCATATATGCTTATTAACCGAGTGACCATGCAATTAAAAACTGAACCCCATCCTCTTAGAAACACAACTGATCTTTCCATGATCCTACTTCGGTTCTAGAATGACCACCATATAAAACCAACATCTCCTTGCCTCAGAAGCTAAAAATTCACTTTCTGCATGCACCCCCAAACCAAAGGCGTTCCATATGATCAAATAATAAATTAATTAAGGGGACTAATTGCACCTTGATCACTTCTACCTGGTTTCAGAATTAATATCTCCCTACCAAACTCCTCCTTGGCCATCGAGCGTGTCACTAGTCTGGAATAGCCCTCCGAGAAACACCCCTTCCCTGGTACAAGAACCCTCTTCTTAAAATGAATATACAACTCCTATAGTATCAATAATATGTTCTCAATGTCATCTGTGGAGATGATGGAACTGTCTCCTCTTGAAGCACAGAAACCATCATCAACTAGGGTGGAGATTTGTGGGCTTTCTTTATTTCCCTCGCCACCCCATCCAGCAAAGGTATCTTTGTAGAGCTCAAATGTGCATCCTTGTCGAGTCCCAATGAACCAAACCTAGAAATCTTTAACACTTATGAAGATAACATAGAAGAAATACATACCGCTGAAACCAGATGAAGCTAACCCTCTTGGAATGCCTAGTATCAGTGTAGTAGTGAACTCGTTTATTTTATGCAAATGAGTTCTATTGATTTTCATATGTGTAACACATATATATATCCATATGTTATGATGTTTATGGGTGGAAATAGAATTATATATCCCCTTAATGCATTGTGTAATGTTTTCATCTCATAATAATTCTTCTATGGGGCATGAGAAGTTAGTCTAGGACACTATGTTATATAATATTGGTATTGAGCATTAAATTATTTTAGGATTCCGTGTTTTATATTGTCACCAAATTCTTATGATTCCATGGACTTAATAAATTATTGCCTTATTCTAAAATTCTATTTGATTATAAATGATCCTTCTATTTTATCAAATAATGACATTCCTCTTGTCTCATATGTATTGCTTCATCATCATTATTTACTCCCATTATTTCTTTATTGGGATTTATAGCTCACCAGTTTTCATTATTTATTCCACCGAGTAACCCTTTATAGTAAAAATAGAATAAAGTAACTTATTTTCACATTATGAACATTAAGATAATATTTATTTAATTCATGCCTATGTTTATATAATATATATCTAATATCCCAAAGTCCCATGGCCTCCATATTTTTGGGATGTGTTCTATTGAATTTCATGTTACAAATAATGTAATAATATATTAATGATACTTTCACTATTATAATTGGTGTCAAAGTATGATCTAGTTATTTCTCAAGATTAAGACAAGAAAAAATTAGTGAACCTATTGGGATATGTCTCTGTTTAGAAACCAATCACAAATGATAATTGATGTAAAGGTTGTGTGGAATCATAATAATTACATCTATGTCTAGATACAAAAAAGTGGATATTGGATATTTCATAGATGAAAGTATTTTTAAGAAACCTAAAAATTATTTTTTATGGGTAAACATGATCATTACTCGGTGCACAACAAGTGGTTATAACTGTACACCTAGTTTGAAACTCCTATAGACTATTATTTGTTTAATTCAAATATTCTTTATAACCCATTATAATGTATTTGAATATATATTGTTGTGGTATGTAATATTAAATTGGGTATATCAAATAATCTAGTTGGAAAATGGTTATCTATAACCAAAATTAAATGTTATAAATCCATAAGTCATGGTACACATATAATTTATGAGTTACTCCTTTCAAGTTCATAGTTTCCGTTTTATGTGATCAAAATTTTGATTATTCTTATCCCGAATTTTCCTTAATTTTATTTATTGGATGAAAATATGAGGAATATTTCCAATGAATAATTCTATGGAAAATTTATTGATTTCTGAAATATGATTCCTAACTTGATGGGAGCGGGAGTCGATAAATCCTTGGGTGTACTTGAACAACATCATGTAATGAATAAACGCTTCAATCATGTGGAAATTAATTATTCTCTTAAAAGATTAAAAGTTGTTTTTGAATCCTTTATGTGAAAAAGGTATCCTAATTTTAGTGAAACTTTCGATCCCCTGGTCACTGAATAATTTATTTACTCCATAGATAAGATAGTATATTTTCATTAATAATCTGAATAAGAGAAAATCATACTTTATTTTTCTCACTTAGATCGATAATTCGTTCACAGGTGTACACTAGTCGATAATATAAAGCCCATGTAATAAATCAAATAAATGGAGTGGAAGTGATTCAAGAAAACATTTCTCAAAATTAACATTCCCCATTTTATCTATCATAAAATAGATATATAATGCCTTGAAATTGAGTAGTATAAGGATGATGTTTTCATGTTTTATGTGAAAAACATCAAAATTATTTCATGGTATAAATTTGGATTCATCAATGACCTTGAAAATGAAATTGGCCTCTAATTTATTAGACTAAATCCTTGTCTTCAAAAGACCTTGGAAATTATAGACTTTGAGACTTATTAGGAAATTGTTTGTTATGCAATTAAAGTCAAGATAGATATTGGTGGCTCCCATTTGTTGTTTTGGGTTAGGGATAAGAAGGCAAAATTAGTGTTTAATTCATGAGGATTATTATTTAAATATAATAGAAAAAATAAATCCAAATGCCCACATGTCATAAATATGGAAAGATGGGTCTTCGAAACTAGTTCAGTTGAATAAAAAGAAGGTTTCAAGTGTGGAGTGGAGGGAAATAAATAAAATAAAATACAATGGGAGATGTAAAATCCCACTAATGTGATGGATGAAAATAAGGTTCTAATCAATCCTTATCATATGATCTAATGTTTGAACTATAAGGAACATAGAAACTATGAATTTGAATTCCCCAAGACAAAGTTTTCCAAATAAAACAAATGAAAACAACCTCCAGCACAAGAGAGAGAGGATGGGATTATACTATCCATACTACTAAGGTGGATCATGATAACAAAGTGGTGACATGTACATTATTTATTCATTCATGAATATAAACCATACTATTTAATTATGGTTTTATGCATTCTATGATGTCCTAAAATCGTAGTATAAATATTAAAACACAAACTCAAAATTTTGAGGGTATGTTATTGATAAAAACAAAAAATAATGAATAAATAATTTCATCTGAAGAATTTTACTCTTCCATTGTTAGCATTGTTGCGATGAATCTCCCAGAAAACCTTTTTATACTCCCTTTAGTATAATTAGATATTTTATTCTCCATGTTTTTACTTTATTTATAAAGATCCAACATTAACATCTAGAAAATAGAAATCAATTTTCATATCCTAAATCATCTTACAACTCCATACAATTTTAAGGATGAAGATGACTCTATTTAAGTAACTTCTTCTTATGGATGGATATTATTTCCTTATAAGAAAGAATATTTTTCTCTAATGATTTCGAAAAAGGATAAGATTATCCTTGAAGACATTCCCATTGTGAGGGAATATACTGATGTATTACCTGAAGATTTTTCATGTCTTCCTCCCAACCAATCAGTTGAGTACACAATTCAACTTATACCAAGATCTCAACCCATATCAAATAATTTTTATTGAATGGTCCCTATTAAACTAATGAAAATTGAAGAAATTAATATAAGATAATTTGAACAATTTTTTCTAATTCACGAGTGCGTCATGATGGGGTGAACCAGTTATATTTGTTAAGAAAAGGATTGTTAAATGCACCTATGAATTTATTACAATGAACTAAACAAGATTATGATAAAGAAAAATAATACAATTCCATATATTTCTAGTTTATTTAACCAATTATATGGGACAAGTACTTCTTGATCACAAAAGCCTCTGAGCAGGAGCATCTCCCTCTCCCTTTTGACCTAGGGTTTTCTAGCCGGTGATTTGGAGGGGGAGGAGTCTCTGGTGCCTTCCCCCTCTTTCTTTCTCACTTTTAATCTTTTCTACATACCTCTTTCTTTCTTCCATCCCCCAGCCTTCTCTGATGCTGGGCTTCTTTCTCCACCCCTCCTTCTCGACGATTCTCTATTTCCTCGCTTGCGACGGGATGACTTCTAGCGACTATCCGTTCAATTTTATCAGCAATTTCAAGGTGATGTTCATGATCGTCTATTCCACAGGGTTGTTTTGGTGGTATAATTGTATGTTCCTTGATGTGGTGCCCTTTTCCACTCATACCCCATTCTGGCCTTTCATTCCTCTTTTCCAGTCCAAGTTAGATCTGGTGAATGTCGATACAGAGAGGTTTTGGGTTAATGGGTTGGCGGTTGAAGGACCCTGGTGATGCAATTTTCTTCTTGAAGTATTCATTTTGTGTCTATTTGGCCACTGTTTTCCCTACCCTAGCTTCATGTTCCTCTGCACCTCTCCCAATCAGAGCTTGAGCAGTGGCACAAAGAAGTCATGGGAGGTGGGTTGGCTGCCATCAGTGTTTTGGACATGACCAAAATCAACATGGTTTTTGTTTTCTGACATCTTCGCATATGGTGCTCTCTGGTGTTTCTTGAACCGACTCTATCCCTTAGCAATTCTATGTTTTTTGTTTTCATTGATGTTTTTTCATATTGTTCATGTTGATGGTTTGGTTTGTGGTCTTTTGGTTCTGTCGAGACCGTTGTTGCCGGTGATTTTCTCTCTTTAGTGCTGATGATGTTGATACAGCGACGAATAATCACTTTGTTCATCTCATTGCTTATGTGGTGCCTGTGATGTTTCTTCATGATGGAATGACTCCAGCAATGATCTGGTGGTTCTGGAATGGTCAGACAGTTCTGGAGAAGATGGTTTCAACGTCGACAAGATGAACAATGGTGATGATGATGGCTCGGGCATCGTGTTGCATTGATTTTCGTAAGGTGCAGGGCTCGAGGGTGTTTCTCTATTTTTTGAATTTTGAATGTGATATTTTGGGGGGTTGTGTGGTTTTTTATGTGTTCCCACTTAGCCTCAAAGTCGAGATTTTGAACATTCAAATTGGTACTAGTACTTCTCTAAAGTATACATGTGGTTATGATTTCATCAATAAATGGTAAATAAAGAAGTCATTTCAAAGATGAAATTTCATATAAGTTATGGTCACTATGAGTTAATATTAATACCCTCTATACTCACCAATTATTTAGAAAACTTCATGGGATTGATTAGTAGATTCTCTGGGGATTACATTGAAATATTTATGTTAGTCTTTATAGATTAAATTCATATATACATTAAAATTAAATAAAAACATAAGAGATTTTGGGTATTGTGCTAAATAATTTTCCAAAGGATAATTTATTTTATAAGAAAAACATTAGTTTTCAAGGATCATGTGAAAATATTAGGTTATCTTGTTACCAATAAGGGGATATTTTTTGATTAATTTTAAAAAATAAGATTCAAAAATATATCAGGAAACAAAATTGATATTTATAACTTCTTTAGATAAGCATTGTATTATCAATGATTTTTTAGAAACATATAATGATATTCCAACCTAGTAACAAAGTTAACACAGAAGGTAGTAAAGTGATTTTAGTCTGATAAATGTGAATAGAACATCCAGGAGTTAAATAATAGGAAACTCACTACACTTATACTCACATTAACCATAATTAGAGAATTATTTTTAGTCTATAGTAACATATCCAAGGATTTATTAATTTGTAAAGTAATAAAAAATGGTAACGTGGTAGCACATGCATTAAAAAAGTTGTAATTTCATGAGAAATACTATCTAATGAATGATCTAGAGTTTTTTTTAGGAATATTCGAATTAAAAATTTGAGGCATTATCACAATGGAGAGAAGTATTCTATATTAACATATCACAAAATTTCCAAATATATATACACATAGAAGGATCTCAACATGTTCCAATGAATTTGGTTAAAGATGCTCGAGGACTATGATTGATCAATCCAAAAACATCTAGAGAAGGAGAACAAAGTAATAGATGTACTAAGTAGAAAGTATCCTACAACATTATTCATGATAAAAATTAATAATGGTCTAATATTCTTATAAACACAAAGGATAGACATGGGAATCAAAAATGGAGTTTCTACATCATGTAATTCCCAAATGATTTCTCAAACATCTATTATGGAGAGTATAAAGTAAGATGAAATGGGTGATGGGGAGACATAAAAGAAAGGGAATGATATAAGAGGAATTCCTCATATTAAAACATTGATGAAGAAGGATGGGTAAGATATGGAACTTGACTATGTGTACCAACTGATCGTGAGACAAAAAAGGAGCTATTGACTTATGCTCAAAAATTAACATTTTTGTATCCACATAGGAATTAATAATTGTATATATATCAATAAAATATTTTATAGTGATAAAATATGGTGAATGGGATTTATAAATATAATTCGAAGAGATTATTATGTTAGCATGTCAAAATTATAAAATTCTAATGTAATTATGCACCAATTACATATAACTTCATGGAAATTCTAGAACATCACCATGGATTCTGTCACGGGCCCCTTGAATACATCTAAAGGAAATAACATCATATTGGTTGGAGTGGACTATCTCGCAAAAAATTTCAAACTTTATTACTATTCAATAGTACTTATAACTCAATAATATTGTAAATATAAACATTAGATATATGGTTTGTGTAACGCCCCGACCCCAGCTACCCAGAGTCGGTGCATTACTTCGTAACATTGGCATGATCACAAAAGATCAAGTCTCGGAAGACGGACTAGTTTAGTATCCTTGGAAACACTAGATACATTCATAAGTCTTTCATTACATCAAAAAGTAAACAAACTACAATAACATGGTCTTCATAGTCCACACTCATATCCTCACTGACTATTCTTGCAAGTCAGTCATAATACACTTCTTCACATCCTGGAAAATATTAAAACATTGAAAGGGGTGAGCTCAGATGCTCACTAAGGATAACAATATTGCGGAAGCTTTTATAAGAAAACATAAGCATTTAAGGCAATGTATAACTAAAACAAAAGCCTTATTGAACTTGAACTTCAGCATAATGTGGAAAAAGTAAAATAAAACAATGCCATTACTTACTCACATGGATATTCTACTAGACGAATAATCACATGAAATATCAATAACCACTTTCATAATGAGGGAATGTATAATGCCAGACATTCTGAAACATTTTGTCAAGGCCTTGGCCAAGATGTCTAAAATGATTAAGGCCTCGGCCAAAACCATAAATCAAATTGGGAAAGGGCCTCGGCCAATTCCACGTCTAGTTGTCTCATGAGACCTACCGATGCATCGAGGAGCTATAGCGGGCTCCACCCGTCACATATTAAGTCCAATACATTCCTCATATGAATAGGTTTAAACATAACATAAATATTCGTATCAAAACTAGCATACGAAATGTCAACAATTTCTCCATAAACTATGGATGGTATAAAATAACACATCCACAGTCAAATATTTCACAAAATGTTCAATGGAAGTTTTGTATCATAAATCAATTTCAATTAAACTTAAAACCCATCAAAGGATGTTGACATGGATGAAATCAAAGCTATTTGAGAGAAATATCTCTCCTTTTTGAAATCATTTAAAAGTCCCATAATTATAAAATAATACATTTACTTTGAAAATATTCTTATAAGCTTGTTAGGGAAGCTTCGACGAAGTTATAATGGCGTAAAATAGCCGCACCCGCCGTATAAGTAAAAAAAACATTCTTACCTTAAATTTGTCAAAAAGGTCAAGAAGTACATTGTTTGGAAAACGACGGTAACATTCCTTTCAAAAACGTATAAGGGTATAAATGAATTTAACCCATTTTCCATTTAATAGTAAAAATGTTTTGAAAGACATTTTTAAGAAACATGGATGTGGATGATAACGAGGTCCCAGTAGATAATTATGTATAAACAACCTTGGATAATGAAGAGGTTGTGAAGTAAACCCTTACCTTGTACTTTTCCTTGGTTGGGGTAGGTTAACCTCCTGTATAATGGTGAAATAATTGTTATTAAATTATACAAGAATCATATACATTCATATGATATCATATATGATCTTTTAACATTGCTTCGTTAACAATATCTTAGATTTATCGTTGTTTCGGGTGTTAACTTAATCGTTTTCTTTTATATGTTTTGTTACGTAAGTCGTGTTTTTCATGGATAGGTTGTATCTTATTCATATCCAGAATGATATCATGTCCTTAAACATTATTTTTAAATCATCAAATGATAATTATACTTGAATGGATACGACGGAGAATGAATCTCATCGCGTTCGTGGAGACGGTAGTCCGTACGTACGCACGAGCGACAATATCTTTATTTTGATATTAAAATAATATATAATTGGATATTATATCATATATACAGAATCATTATCATGTTATATTTATTATTTACATGAATTACATATCATTATTATACCCATATAAATAATAATATATTGAATAACAATTACACCACGACGTGGAGACGGTAAGCCGTACGTACGCACGTATGGTGACATGTCATTCAAATGATGGGTAGAATACTGAATATGGTTGTTACATATTTATAATAACATCACAGTATATAGAATATACTGGAGTTATAATTTTATAATTGAACTAATAAACAAAGAGGGAGTGGAAGAAGAAAGAAACTTGAAAGAGGGTGATGAAAATGTTACCTCTTCTTCGGGTTCTTCCTTTTGATTTGATCAAAAGGACTCCTTAAAATGGCTTTATGACTACATTAAAGCTTCTAGGATGAAGGGAGAGAAGTTGGGAGAGTACTTGGGCAGAGGTTGGCCGAACCAAAAGGCTTGGAAGTGTGAATAAGGTGGTAGAGGTGGGGGCCTTTTATAAGAGGAGAGGAGGGGCACTTTTGGAAAGTTTGAAATGTAACATTATTACACAATGATTTTCGGATTCTAAAGGTCCCACACTTATATAATTCGTGGATAAGGTGATAAGGGTTCTAAATCTCCTCATCCAATAGGCTTTGGACAAGTGTAAGCCTTTTATTTTGCATTATCTTCTCATTTTATTTAAATCGTTAAATAATGAGTTCATCGGTGCATCATAATGATGTCATAAATAATTTAATTTATTTAATGTATAAAAATTATAAAAAACTACTATGATGTAGGAAATCTTTTTATCTTTCTAACGAATATTTATAATCAAAATTTGGACTTGTTTAGCCCCACTTAAAAACTGTTTTAGTAAAACAACTCATGTTTGTGTCAATTTAATTTTGACATTAAATAAATATATATTAATGTAATTTTCCAACTAAAGTGTCTCCATGGGGTCCCCAAGTTGACCCATGGGTTGTATTGGTCGTCCATGACTCATCCAATAGGAGTAGGACAAGTGTCAAGCTCATCTCATATTATTAAAACATTATTTTTACCTTAAACTACACTAATTACCTCTAATCGCGATTAAGAACTTAAAAGTTACAATTCACCAAAAAATTATTTTAATCTCATTGAACCACATTTTACTTCTTAATAACAACCATGTATGTCGGATTTTTGAAAATCAAATCACAGAAGTGGTAATATTTCATTTTAACGAAAAATCAGTTTTTAACAACCACTTAGTGGTTTCACTATTCATCAAAAATTGAAGTTTTTCAGAATAAGGCCAAAATTTCACCCTAAGCTATAATTGATATTCCGAATTCAAAAATGATGTCTATTTTAAAAAATTCCAAACATATAAGTTGCATTAATTAATTTTATAATTAATTCCCACTGTTACAAAAAATGGCGTGTTTCTAAGAAACAATTTATATCAAAAGATTGGCAATTGTTTATGTTCGATTTCAATGTTAAATTAATTCCAATGACCACCATTGGATAAAATGGTAAAAGTATATTCAAATTATTCTTTAAAACCACTAAATAGTATAATTTTTCACTATAAATTATTTTGATTAAAAAAGTTGTTTTTAAGTATTTTTCACTATTCATAAAAATTTAGAAGTTCCCAGAAAAATACCAAAAATTCAACATAGGCTAATTTCAATATTCCGAATCCAAAAATGAAGTCCATTTTGATAAATAAAATTTATAAAATTTTAAAAAGTAGGTATTACTATTCACAACGGCTAGTTTAATTAGTTGTGGTGTGTGTTAGAGCTCGATGTTGCGTACAACACACGCTATTGCATTATTCGAAGGGAAACGTACAGTGGAAGCTTGGGGTGTTACATTCTCCCCTCCTTCAAATAATTGCGTCCTCGCAATTTCTAGGGTATTACTGCATAAAAAGACTCGGGTGGTTTTTCATCATAAATTCCTCAGGTTCCCACGTTGCCTCTTCCATTTTATGAGTTCTCCACAAAACCTTCACCAGACGAGTCGTCTGGTTTCTCAGCACCTGCTCCCTCACATCAAGAATCCTGACGGGCTCTTCACAATAGGAAAGATCGGGTTCCAGTTCTAATTCCTCATAGGTGAGTACATGCGTTGGGTCAGGCATGTATTTCCTCAACAGAGATACGTGGAACACATCATGAACTTTAGAGAGACTTGGCGGCATTGCCAATCGGTAAGCTACAGCCCCAATTTGTTCTAGAATTTCAAAAGGCCCGATGTACCTGGGACTCAATTTACCTTTCTTACCAAAACGTATGACTCCCTTCCATGGAGATACCTTCAGGAAAACATGATCACCGACTTGAAATTCCAAATCCTTCCTTCGATTATTGGCATAGCTCTTCTGCCTACTTTGAGCTGCTTTGATGTGATTTTGGATTACTTTCACCTTTTCACCGTTTCCTCCACCAGTTCTGGGCCTACAAGATTTCTTTCACCAACGTCATCCCAACAGGTTGGTGTACGACATCTCATTCCGTATAACGCTTCATATGGTGCCATCTGAATACTCGAATGGAAGCTATTGTTATAGAAAAATTCTACCAGTGGTAAATATTGATCCCACATACCCTGAAAGTCAAGAGAGCATGATCTCAACATGTCTTCTAAGGTTTGAATAGTCCGTTCTGATTGTCCATCTATTTGAGGGTGATAGGCAGTGCTCAAACGAAGTTCAGTATCCAAGGCCTTTTGAAGACTTTTCCAGAATCTTGAAGTAAAACGAGGATCACGATCAGAAACAATCGATAAGGGTACTCCATGAAGTCTTACAACTTAATTAATATATAGTCTTGCTAGACGTTCAAGTGGTAGATCCTCCCGTATAGCCAGAAAATGTGCTGACTTAGTAAGTCGATCAACAATGACCCACATTGCATCATTCCTTCTAGGAGTCTTTGGTAGTCCCATGACAAAGTCCATCGTAATATTATCCCATTTCCACTCAGGTATGGGAAGAGGTTGCAATACTCCACCAGGATGTTGCCTTCCAGCTTTCACTTGTTGACAAACCATACACCTCGACACAAAATCAGCAATCTCCCTCTTCATATTGTCCCACCAAAAATGTTCCTTCAAATCTCTATACATTTTGGTGCTCCCAGGGTGTATAGAGAAGTTGGAACTATGAGCATCATCCAGCAATTCCCTTTTTAGATCAGGTATATCGGGAACACAATGTCTCTTCCCGAATTTCAAAATTCCATCCTTATACACAAAGTCCCTCAATCTTCCATCATTCACACCTTTAATCTTCTTCTGAAATTCTTCATCATTGGTCTGAGAACTCTTAATACTTTCTAGTAATTATGGTTTGGAAACCATTTGAAAAAGCATTGATGTTTCACCTTCCCTAGTTATTCCCATGTCCATCTTCACTAGATCCAAGAAAATTGGATCCCTTTCAATTCTCATCACATTCAAAACTCCATGGTCTTTTCTACTCAAAGCATCTGCCACCTTGTTTGCCTTCCCCGGGTGGTAATGTATCGTGAAATCATAATCCTTGAGTAGTTCAAGCCATCGCCTTTGCCTCATGATGAGTTCTTTTTGTGTGAAAATATACTTCAAACTCTTGTGATCAGTATAAATCTCACATTTTTCACCATAGAGGTAATATCTCCATATCTTTAAAGCAAAGATCACAGCTGCTAACTCAAGAACATGAGTAGGATAGTTTTGCTCATGAATTTTTAGTTGTCGTGATGCATAGGCAATGACCTTATCATTCTGCATAAGGACACAACCGAGTCCTTTCTTCAATGCATCACTATAAATAACAAACCCATCATTCCCCGATGGTAGAGTCAATACAGGGGCATTGACTAATCTTCTCTTTAGTTCTTCAAAACATTCTTCACACTCTTTTGTCCAGACAAATTTAATCCCTTTACGTGTGAGCTTTGTCAATGGGTTAGCCAATCTGGCAAAATTCTGGACGAAACGTCGATAATAACCTGCTAAACCAATAAAACTGCGTACCTCAGTTATACCTGTCGGTACTGGCCATTCTTGGATTGCCTTGGTTTTAGAAGGATCAACGGAAATTCCATCCTTAGAGACAATATGGCCAAGAAAAGAAATCTCATGAAGCCAGAATTCACACTTGCTAAATTTCCCATATAATTCATGTCTTCTAAGAGTCTTCAGGATAATGCGTAAGTGATTTTCATGATCTTCGTGGCTTTTGGAGTATACCAAGATATCATCAATAAATACCACTACAAAGTCATCAAGATATTCCTTGAAAACTCTATTCATTAGATCCATGAAAACAGAGGGTGCATTATTCAATCCAAAAGGCATTACTGTAAACTCGTAATGCCCGTACCTTGTTCGAAATGCTGTCTTTGGAACGTCTTCCTTCTTCACACACAACTGATGGTATCCAGACCGAAGGTCAATCTTTGAAAAGTATTGAGCTCCATGCAGTTGGTCAAACAAATCATCAATGCGCGGTAGGGTATACTTATTCTTTATTGTTATAGCATTGATCTCCCTATAATCAATGCACAATCTCATAGATCCATCTTTCTTCTTAACAAAAAGAATAGGGGCTCCCCAAGGAGAAACACTAGGGCGAATAAATCCCTTATTACTCAATTCCTCTAGTTGTTTCTTTAGTTCAACTAATTCCACAGTGGCCATTCTATAAGGGGTCTTCGATATGGGCCTTGATCCAGGAATTAAATCAATGGAAAACTCAACTTCTCGTTCTGGAGGATGTCCAGGTAAATCTTCCGGAAACACATCAATATATTCTCTCACAATAGGTACATCCTCTATTTGAATATTCCTTTCCTCATCCTCAGTAATTTCCTTCTCTTCCTCCCCAATAATTGAATTTAGTTGAGCTACTGGGGGTGGATCTAGATAAGAATTATGTGGCGATGATTCTGCTCTAAAGATAAGGTGTTCCTTATCATCATCATCAAAAATCGTAACCTCTTTCCTCTTACAATAAATTTTTGCATCATGGTCCGAAAGCCAATCCATACCGAGGATTATATCAAATTCAATCATGGGTATGACGATGAGATCATTAGTTAAAGAACATTTAGGTGCTCTAATGGGAACTAATCGACAAAACTTTGTTGCAACAATACTTCCCTTAGGGGTTTTGACCGACAACTCCCTTGTTAAATCAAATTGGAAATATCTAATTTTCATAGCAAACTGGGAAGATATGAAACAATGCGATGATCCAGAATCAAATAATGCATTTGCTAAACTTGAGGAAACCATTAAATTACCTGCCACCATGTCTTTCGGAGCTTCCACCTCAGCAGTAGTGATAGCATAAGCCTGGCCTTGATCCCTTGGCCTCTTCTGAGGTAAGTTCCCCTGACACTTAGAACATTCATTTGCATAATGTCCCTTCTCTCTTCAATTATAACATTCCACGTTGACAGCCGCTTTCTTTCCCTTGCATTCATGAGCTTGGTGGACTTTTTCACCACACTTGTAACATACTCCTTTTCCTTTTAGACAGGCATGAGGGTGCTTCCTACCACAATTATCACAGGGTGGAAATTCATTTCTACCCTTCTTCCATGTTTCCTTATTTCCTTTCCCAGAGTTTTCAGCGGATCTCTTCTTATCTTTCTTTGATTTAAAGTCATAAGACTTAGAGAATTCCTTTTCCGTCTTGATAGCGCACGAGACAATACCTTCGTATGAAGAGAAGGTTTGTGATACTAAAGCTCGGCGGAGAAATGGTTTCAACCCATCAAAGAAATGATCAGTCTTACTTCTTGGGTTACGTATGTAATCTGAAGCATACCTTGCTAACCTTGTAAAGTTAGCCTCATACTTTGCGACATTCTCATCCTCCTTCTGCCTCAGACTCAGAAATTGCCTTTCCATATCCGCTTGATGGTCTCGAGGAATGTATTTTTCTAAGAACAGCTCTTTGAACTCCTGCCATTCCATGTTTGTTAATTCATCATCTTCCTTTGTGTTTTGAATTAGTGACCACCATTGATATGCATCTCCAGTGAGGCGGTAAACTGCCATGACAACATTCTCCCTTTCACTACTCCCCAAGGCATGGAATATTTTCTCTAAGGAATTTTCCATTGTTCAGCTACTATAGGATTTGTACTCCCATTGAAGGTTGGTGGTTGTTGCCTCATGAAACGGTCTAGCATTGATCCTCCACGTTGCGGATCAGGGTGCTCCATACGAGTAAGGTTGTTATTCATAACCTGCTTGAGTTGTCCCAGTACGGTGAGAAGTTGATCAGCACCAGTTGTATCACTAGCTCCACCATAATTATCCTGAGCAGGAGGGAAATCCCTACACAGAGTGCGTGCATTGATACGGTTTCCATTCCTTTCACTAGGCGCCATTTCTAAATAATGGCATAAACTAGATTAGTTCATGAATCAAAATACATAATTCCATACTTGTAAAACACTTAACATAAATTGAACTAATTATGGATATAATCCATAATTATAAAAATGTTTTCTTTGAGGAAGTATATACTCGTAACCCTTCATAGTGGTTTGTAAAGAAAATGGGAATTATCCAAAGCATATCCCCCGGGAGTGTCGTAACCAAGAGTGTAGCAAGGCCCGTTGTCGTGCACCAGTTCCCGTTCGAGTCTAGCTCAAAGCGGTGTTTTCGGGTTTTACACCTAGGTACATCTGTGCCAGAGCCGCCTCTACCTGCTCGTATCCAGATAGGGATGCATTGCTCGGAAAACTCACAACATCTCTACAATACCAAAATTCTAGGAAGTTCTTCTATACTAATCCTCAAAGTCTATCTTCGGGCTATGTGCTCTAATCAGAGTTTATCTAAATCTAGCTTCCAAGGTTAGTACTAAACTGCCTCTGATACCAACTGTAACGCCCCGACCCCAGCTACCCAGAGTCGGTGCATTACTTCGTAAAATTGGCATGATCACGAAAGATCAAGTCTCGAAAGACCGATTAGTTTAGTAGCCTTGGAAACACTAGATACATTCATAAGTCTTTCATTACATCAAAAAGTAGACAAAATACAATAACATGGTTTTCATAGTCCACACTCATATCCTCACTGACTATTCTTGCAAGTCAGTCATAATACACTTCTTCACATCCTGGAAAATATTAAAACATTGAAAGGGGTGAGCTCAGATGCTCAGTAAGGATAACAATATTGCGGAAGCTTTTATAAGAAAACATAAGCATTTAAGGCAATGTATAACTAAAAAAAAATCCTTATTGAACTTGAACTTCAGCATAATATGGAAAAAGTAAAATAAAACAATTCCATTACTTACTCACATGGATATTCTACTAGACGAATAATCACATGAAATATCAATAACCACTTTCATAATGAGGGAATGTATAATGCCAGACATTCTGAAACATTTTGTCAAGGCCTCGGCCAAGACGTCTAAAATGATTAAGGCCTCGGCCAAAACCATAAATCAAATTGGGAAAGGGCCTCGGCCAATTCCACGTCTAGTTGTCTCATGAGACCTACCGATGCATCGAGGAGCTATAGCGGGCTCCACCCGTCACATATTAAGTCCAATACATTCCTCATATGAATAGGTTTAAACATAACATAAATATTCGTATCAAAACTAGCATACGAAATGTCAACAATTTCTCCATAAACTATAGATGGTATAAAATAACACATCCACAGTCAAATATTTCACAAAATGTTCAATGGAAGTTTTGTATCATAAATCAATTTCAATTAAACTTAAAACCCATCAAAGGATGTTGACATGGATGAAATCAAAGCTATTTGAGAGAAATATCTCTCCTTTTTGAAATCATTTAAATGTCTAATAATTATAAAATAATACATTTACTTTGAAAATATTCTTATAAGCTTGTTAGGGAAGCTTCGACGAAGTTATAATGGCGGAAAATAGCCGCACCCGCCGTATAAGTAAAAAAAACATTCTTACCTTAAATTTGTCAAAAAGGTCAAAAAGTACATTGTTTGGAAAACGACGGTAAGATTCCTTTCAAAAACGTATAAGGGTATAAATAACTTTAACCCATTTTCCATTTAATAGTAAAAATGTTTTGAAAGACATTTTTAAGAAACATGGATGTGGATGATAACGAGGTCCCAGTAGATAATTATGTATAAACAACCTTGGATAATGAAGAGGTTGTGAAGTAAACCCTTACCTTGTACTTTTCCTTGGTTGGGGTAGGTTAACCTCCCGTATAATGGTGAAATAATTTTTATTAAATTATACAAGAACCATATACATTCATATGATATAATATATGATCTTTTAACATTGCTTTGTTAACAATATCTTAGATTTATCGTTGTTTCGGGTGTTAACTTAATCGTTTTCTTTTATATGTTTTGTTACGTAAGTCGTGTTTTTCATGGATAGGTTGTATCTTATTCATATCCAGAATGATATCATGTCCTTAAACATTATTTTTAAATCATCAAATGATAATTATACTTGAATGGATACGACAGAGAATGAATCTCATCGCGTTCGTGGAGACGGTAGTCCGTACGTACGCACGAGCGACAATATCATTATTTTGATATTAAAATAATATATAATTGGATAGTATATCATATATACAGAATCATTATCATGTTATATTTATTATTTACATGAATTACATATCATTATTATACCCATCTAAATAATAATATATTGAATAACAATTACACCACGACGTGGAGACGGTAAGCCGTACGTACGCACGTATGGTGACATGTCATTCAAATGATGGGTAGAATACTGAATATGGTTGTTCCATATTTATAATAACATCACAGTATATAGAAGATACTGGAGTTATAATTTTATAATTGAAATAATAAACAAAGAGGGAGTGGAAGAAGAAAGAAACTTGAAAGAGGGTGATGAAAATGTTACCTCTTCTTCGGGTTCTTCCTTTTGATTTGATCAAAAGGACTCCATAGGGTGGCTTTATGACTAAAGTAAAGCTTTTAGGATGAAGGGAGAGAAGTTGGGAGAGTATTTGGGCAGAGTTTGGCCGAACCAAAAGGCTTGGAAGTGTGAATAAGGTGGTAGAGGTGGGGGCCTTTTATAAGAGGAGAGGAGGGGCACTTTTGGAATGATTGAAATGTTACATTATTACACAATGCTTTTCGTATTATAAAGGTCCCACACTTATATAATTCGTGGATAAGGTGATAAGGGTTCGAAATATCCTCATCCAATAGGCTTTGGACAAGTGTAAGCCTTTGATTTTGCATTATCTTCTCATTTTATTTAAATCGTTAAATAATGAGTTCATCGGTGCATCATAATGATGTCATAAATAATATAATTTATTTAATGTCTAAAAATTATAAAAAAACTACTATGATGTATGAAATCTTTTTATCTTTCTAATGAATATTTATAATCAAAATTTGGACTTGTGTAACCCCACTTAAAAACTATTTTAGTAAAACAACTCATGTTTGTGTCAATTTAATTTTAACATTAAATAAATATATATTAATGTCATTTTCCAACTAAAGTGGCTCCATGGGGTCCCCAAGTTGACCCATGGGTTTTCTTGGTCGGCCATTACTCATCCAATAGGAGTAGGACAAGTTTCAAGCTCATCTCATATTATTAAAACATTATTTTTACCTTAAACTACACTAATTACCTCTAATCGCGATTAAGAACTTAAAAGTTACTATTCACCAAAAATTTATTTTAATCTCATGGAAACATATTTTACTTCTTAATAACAACCATGTATGTCGGATTTTTGAAAATCAAATCACAGAAGTGGTAATATTTCATTTTAACGAAAAATCAGTTTTTAACAACCACTTAGTGGTTTCACTATTCATCAAAAATTGAAGTTTTTCAGAATAAGGCCAAAATTTCACCCTAAGCTATAATTGATATTCCAAATTCAAAAATGATGTCTATTTTACAAAATTCCAAACATATAAGTTGCATTAATTAATTTTATAATTAACTCCCACTGTTACAAAAAATGGCGTGTTTCTAAGAAACAATTTATATCAAAAGATTGGCAATTGTTTATGTTCGATTTCAATGTTAAATTAATTCCAATGACCACCATTGGATAAAATGGTAAAAATATATTCTAATTATACTTTAAAACCACTAAATAGTATAATTTTTCACTATAAATTATTTTGATTAAAAAAGTTGTTTTTATGTATTTTTCACTATTCATAAAAATTTAGAAGTTCCCAGAAAAATACCAAAAATTCAACATAGGCTAATTTCAATATTCCGAATCCAAAAATGAAGTCCATTTTGATAAATAAAATTTATAAAATTTCAAAAAGTAGGTATTACTATTCACAACGGCTAGTTTAATTAGTTGTGGTGTGTGTTAGAGCTCAAGGTTGCATACAACACACGCTATTGCATTATTCGAAGGGAAACATACAGTGGAAGCTTAGGGTGTTACAGTTTGGATTCATGGAACGCCACAATATATTGAATTTTCTTGAGATCCAATGTTTACATAAATACTTTGGAAAACTATACAACATGACTTATAAAAATATTAACTACAATCTAGAATATGTGAAACCATGACCTTAATTGCTATTAATTTTTTATTTAAAAATTTATTTTTATTTTTTTTATATAGTTTCAGGTTCAATTCCTTCTAATTTTTATGGTTTTAGAGTTTTAGTGTATGGAGTATAGTTGGATAATATTTAGTACTAACCATAGAGCCAAACTTTCTAAAACTTATATAAAATTGGAGTAGTTATTTCATGATTGGTGCACAGATTGGTAAATTGTGAAAACTAAATCATACAAGTTTCTATGTGTTTCTAGACAGATGTGTATGGTTTGGTAAATCACACAGTCAAACTACACAGCCTTCCCATATTTTTAAAATGGTGAAATAACGTATCTACCCTATCTCTAATTTAAAACCTAAGCCTCATTACCCACTTTCATTCGATCCCTATGCCCCTAGTAGATTCCACTTTGATTTCCATTCTTTTTTGGTCTATTTTGTTTAATTTCATTATGTTTGAGGATATTTTTGAAAGGTGATATCCTTCAAAACCAATCACTTATATATTTTCTTTATCTTCAGTCATTTCCTTACTATGGTGAGGCTATGGAACCTAGGGAATGACCTTGTTTGTTTTTTTTACTTGGTATTTTTTTGGTTTTATGGGTTTTTTTGTTATCTTATGGTTTTTCTTACACTCTTAAGGTGGTTTATCATCAATTGTTGGAGGAGTAATGAATTAAGAAAGGAATGATCCATGTATTAACCATTTACAGTAAAACAATGATTTTTTTCATCTTTGAGAAAAAAATTTGATATATAATGATAGTAATATATATGATTATGAATCTTTTAAAAATAAAACTAGTTTTTCAATGGAACTTTATTAGATGAAAGTGGTAATTCTATTAAAATATATAGTTTAAAATATGTTTTCAAACATACCTAAATAATAAATAATTTTTAAAATACTCCTTACTATTTAAAAAATATTTTATCTAATCCAAAGATATACTTAGGTAAATATATTAATTGTTAAAAAATGGTTTAATTAAATTTAATGGTGCTCTTGGATTTTAAAAATTTGGTTTTTTAATTTAATTCAATGTATCTGATGTTACATTACAAAGTGGTTAGTTTTGATAGTTTTTTTATAACTTATATATTTAAAGAATGACTATGTGTCCTTGTTATAACTTTAAAAAGAGTATTTTCTTGACAAAAACACATCCTTGGAACTTAACCCTTGATTATACATTTTGAATTGCATGAGTTTTTTTCGGTATTTGACATAATTTTTATATTACTACTCTTAATAAATAATAGATTATTCTCAAGGTTGTTTAGGGGTGTTATTTTTATTATGATTCATGTTCTATGTATCTGAACATGTGTTTATATTTATATTATTTTGTTTGAATACTTATTAGGTTACCTCCTTTTTTATAACTAATGAGAAAATTCAGTGGTAAGAAGAATTATTGAGATTACTTACTACACGAGTTTATTAGTACACTCTTGCTAGTATCCATTAGTTTATATTACACCATGATTTGGGATTATTTCCACATAGTTAGGCATACTAGGAGAAGACCAAGATTTAGGGTGGTTGGATTACATTATGCACTCTGATATTATGGATCATTTTTTGTATTGTTTTTAAGCTTTATATTATATCCTAGTTGTTCCCATGATCACTATATTTTTTATGATATATTAATTGTGCTTAATAAATTTTTTAGTGGTTTTTTATTATTTTTTATTGCCTATTTTATATTGATGGTGTTCTCACAATACTTTTCTCTTACCACCACCTATTCTTTTATTTTAAAAAAATGAAAAATGGACATATATTTTTTAAAATGAAAAATATTAAATACTTTTCCTTTTTTATATTATTTTATATCCACAAGATCATTTTCAAAGAAAATATTTTTAAACCATTTTACATTGCAATGTTCTATCTCATAACTGAAAATTTATGGTATACCAATGGTTAAAAACCATTGGTATAGGGTGGAGAATCGTTGGTATAAATTATACCAATGGTTTTAGAAATCGTAGTCCATTAAGTCGTGAAAATAGACATATACCAACGGTTTGAGATAAACTGTTGGTATATGCGTAGAAATCTACTCTATACCAACGGTTTTATAAAAATGTTGGCATAGAGTTCTTATAAAACACATATGACAATGGTTTCAAAACCGTTGCCATGTCTTTTTTAGTCTTCCATTCACCCCTATACCGATGGTTTATGTAAGATCCCGGTTTATAGAAAGGTACGTTTTTGTTATGTTTTGGTTGAATCCATTTTTTTAGGCTTCAAGGGATGTCTTCTGAAAGTATGGGAGGCCTTGTGGGTGTTCAGGGGGAATGGGGCATGAAAGAAGGGAAATTTGGGCAAGAAAAGCTTGGGCGCACGGCCTGCGCACGGCCAGGGAAAACCGTGCGGCCGGCCTAAGTAAACCATGATACCCTCTTCCTCCTAATAGTAGCATGCATGTTATTTGTTAAACTATGTGGCCAAACCGTGCAACTTCTTAATGTTGGGAAAATTATGAAATTTCCACTCCAGAATTTTAAACCCCGACTCGGTATTTTCCTTCATTCATCCCCTCTCAACCCTAGGGATGAACTTGGCCGACCCAAGCTTCCCAAGGGTGGTTCTCCTTTGATTCTTGTCCGTTTAGAGCACTGTTGGTTGTGGATCGAAGCTCCGGGTATGTCTAAACACATCATTTCTTCTCTTTTTTGTTTAGCATTTTTATCTTCTCTCCCTCCTGTTCCGAAGCTCTAAAACCCTATCTTTTGGGTGAGTTTTAGGTTGATGTTCCAAAGGATGGTCGGATTGAGGTCTAAGGGCTCGATTGAGACTGTGTTCAACCACTGTTTCAAGGTAGGTGGTCAAAAAGCTATATCCCATGGTTATTTGGGTATTTACACATGTTTAGTTGTGTTCTTGGTTTCCCTTGGTTATTTTTTCAATAAACATGGCATGTTTGGTAATAATAGTGTTTAAAATGGCTAATGGGAACCCTCACGATCCCCTTGGGTTGTGTTGGTATGGACTTGACCTAATTTAGGGCCATCCATGGGATGTACCGACTTTTCCCGGGTTTAGGGATTGTTATTAAACAAGTGACCTTATTGTAGTGAATTGTAGAGAACATGATAAACATGTTGGAATTAATTGTTGAATCATGGAAATAATGAACGGGTTAAATGGGTTAATACGTAAACTTATTAAAGACCATAATGGATAGGTTATGGGTCTAGTGCTAAATGCTTAGTGAGTTAGGCATAACACATGGGAATTGGGTGAATGGTTAAATGATGTGAAATGGTAATGTGTTAACGGGATAAGGCACGAAGTGGATTCCCATGTGGGGTTTTGTGAATAGTGTTTTCCACAGGGCAATGGTTTGGATGGTTGATGGTTACTTATATATATAAGCATTGCACATGTATTTGTAGAGTGGGGTATGACTTGAGGATCTACACCCACGGGTTGAGCTAATACCAAGGTTATAAAATCCACACTAAATGCACAGGTTAGGAAAAGGGATTGAGGGTCTATTCTCCTAATGGTTCATCCACCCGGACTGATGCTTCGAGGTGAGGATATGGTTTCTATGAGGGGGATAGTCCTAGTGAGATCGGATAACAATGTGGTCACCCTCTTACATGTGATTGTTGTCCTTATACTCATGTAACATAATGTATGTGATTAATCCATGGAAATTTGATGAGATGGTGAGTGATGATATTTGGTGTGTAATTAATGGTAATGGAAGTGGCAATGACTTTGGCTCAAAAATTTGATAATGGAACCTAAATTAATTATATTTCAATTATCATTCATTCTACTTTTGCATGAAATACATGTTTATACTGGATATTTTGTAGACACCATTGGTGGTGGACTACTGAGTTGTACTCACCCCTGCTCGGGCCGTCGTTGGGAACCCGAGTAGACTTCATGTTTTCAAGTTAAGAGAAGGGAAAGGGTCCTTGGTAGATTGTTGAGTGGGCATGGGTAGCACTTTGTGGAGGATCCAGACTTAGAGTCGGAACCATTTTGGGGATTTTTGATGTTGTCCTTATTTTGGGCTTTTGTTCACTTTTTCACTTGTAGTATGACATGGCATATTTTATTGTTGGAAATGGTTTTTATACATGTTCCTTGTTTATTGATTATTGTTTCTTCTATTGGTTTGTTTCGGTTGTGGATTACTCTGATAAAAAGTGGGTATAGTCTCCCCACTTGACCCCATAGACCACCGCTGCTAGTCGGTAGCCTTTGGCATATGGGGAGGCACACTTAAGGTCATGTAACCACATGGCTCGGAGCACCGATTTAGTGGCTTCCGGGTCGGGGACGTTACAAAGTGGTATCAGATGAGGTCTTTCTTCTCCATGTATGAGGTCCTGTTATTTGGGATTGGTAGCCAAGGGTTAAGACGTGTCGGGCCTTGGTAATGAGCTCATGCTTGGGAGTACTGAATCCAGGTATGGGGAAAACCCAAGTCACCCTAGGTGGGAATTGTTGTTTTTAGTTGTGTGCTATTATAGTTGATGATATTTCACCATTGGGTGATGCACATGTGGTTCGATGTGATTGTTTTATGATATTTGTCTCATGGCCTTAACGACACAAGGATTTTCATTCATGCATAATTGTAGGAACCTAGGGAGATAGGTGACATGAATTGTGTTATGCACACGCACGGGGTGGGTGTGTGAGGTAGGAAGCAGTACTGGAAACACGGTTTATCCCCACGCTACAATTCCCACAGTTTAAAGAACTGTGGGGATAGATGATTTTTAATGGTCTATACCCATGGTTTTATTAAAACCGTGGGTATTCAACCCCTAAGTATTGGGCTCCATCACGCTACCCCACACTTCAACCCTCCATCGTGCTCCCCCCACTTCCACCCTACCTCTCGGCTCCGCCTCCCGGCTCTGCCTCCGGCCTCCGCCTCCCGGCCTCCGCCTCCCGCCTCCGCCTCCCGAACTCCGCCTCCCGCCTCCACCTCTCGGGTCTGGACCTAGCTCTGGTGGTGTCCCCACTCCCCCCTCTCGGCTCCCTCTCCTCTAATCATCAAATTAATCAGTTTTCTATTATAGATGATGTTTCCCATGCGTTCTTACTTATAAATTTCAATAATTATCCTTCAAATTTAATTAATATTAAGAATTTTGTGTTGGGGGTAAATGATTCGTTTGAGAAAGTTCCAATATAGATTTTTGATCGATGAATAAAAGAACTATGAAGGAAGATTGAACCTCTTGTTAAGGTTTTATAGAAGAACATACATATTAAAGAAGGTAAATGGGATAAAGAATCATATGTGTAGTATTACTAGACCTACTTGTTGAATTTATACCTCTAGAGACACATATTAAGGTCAACAAGTCATTAGAGGGGGATATTGGAACAACCACTCACTTTCTAGATGAATTATGGATTATTTTTAGCCTTTATTAAGATTTTATTTGAGTTATTACATTTATTGGGTGATGTATCAGGTAGATTTTGAGAGATTGGGGGGGCTAGAAGAATTTAATGGTGATAATGCATAGATAGAATAGTGTAGTCACCCAACATAACTATGAAGCCTATTTGAGAGGAGTAGTGGGTGATATATAGTAGGGGTACATTTAGAGCTAACATGGAAACAATTTCATGGTAACTATGTAACTCTAAAAAGAATCAACATCATGATTGTCATAGGGTTTACAAAACCATGTGTCCAAACCATGCGGGTGACTTGAATAGGTAGTGAACATCCCATGGTTAGAGCATTATTTTTTAAGCCAAGCAACCAATCCATTTACATAGAATTTAATAATTTAAAAATTATTATTTTCACAAAAAAAACAACCTAATGATAGTCATTATTCCTCCTAAACTCAGGGTAATCAAACCAAGGGACTCTAATGAGACTTCATGGTGAATTAATTCTTTTCAGAGAGGAATTATATTTGATATAGTGATATCAGTCCTATAGATTTAAATATAATTTATCATTTGTTTTTTGTTATTCTTATTACTGCTAGATATTATTTATTATCCTTGTAAAGGAACTAGATCTTGGATTTCTTATCGAGGTTTAGGATTTACAATGATATCCAATGTGATCCTTTCTAGATTTACATGGAAAATAAACATGGAAAGATTGTTTTTCCTGATCATTCTCAGATCCATTTAGATCTCTTAATTTAGTATTATCTTGATGGATAGGTCTAAAATGATCCCAGCCCATAACATGTTCTTCATCATATATCATAACCCTTGATTACTCATGTAGTGATTTGGGGATTCTTCCATGGATCTTTGGTTTGTGAGATTGATTCAAGTGGTGAACATTGATGTTGGGCTTCAATATGTTGAATTCAAGAAGTTCTTACCATGTTATGAAAACTATATAAAAATGTATGATATGAAATACTCATGTGTGTGTGTACATACCATGATAATTCTTTTAAAATGATATGCATATGCCTCTATATAGATAAACAGTGTCCTTACTACGAATTGGGTATATATATATATGTGTATGGATAGTAGACTTATACTATCTTGTATCAAAGTTAAAAGTAGATCCTTCATGAATTCATTATTCCTATATAGGGGGAGAATTTGAGATTTGATTTATGATAAATATTGTGGGGGTATTAAATGAAAAATGGATGGGAATGGAGGCCTTGAGGAATTAATGGAGTCTAGAAGTGGGGAATGATGACATTGTAGTATGACCTAAGATAGTTGATAGGGGATGATAGCCTTATGGACTAACCCAAGGCATAATGTCATATGCACCCATTGAGATACATAAATTGTTCTTGTGGTTTGTTTTGAGAATTTTCAAAACCAAAAAAGCTCATGTGAGCAGAACATCCACTATCCAATATCCACGGACTTCTCCTATGTATATTTTGGGTGAAACTTCTACAACTAAATATTTCTCCTTCACTTTTCTATTCTTCTTTTGATGATTTTTAGTATTAAAACTCAACTATTTTCAGGATGTTTTATTGATGAGGCATTCATTTTCATCATGAATTGGATTGCCACACCTTCCATAGACTTATTCAAGAATATCAAACATGTTCTATGATTTCTATAAAGAATTTACAATACATTTATAACTTTTATTCCATTAAAGGGGTTGAAACCCCCAAACATTGATTCTCAGCTCTCCCAAGTATATCATGATGTCTATTTTAAAAAACATATCTTTTCTATATGAACAAATTTTTCAAAGTTCCAATAGAATCCGTAAAAAGTATATCTCTTAAGAATCATGTTGTAAAAAGTTTGTAGGATACCTTGAAACATTTTTTCAATATTAATTACAAAACATTAATGTTATAACTACTTTATTTTCATTGAACGTTTTATTCCCCATCAAAAAGCCACAAAAAATAATATATAAAATTATAAATTCATATTATTAAAATATAATTTTCTTACCATGTTTATAATGCATCTATATCTATAAAGGAGTATTTTAAATTGAATTTTTTTTATTCCTCATCAACGACCACTTGGGAGTGTCCTTTTTAACCTTTTTCTTTAGTTTACATCTCAAGGTAGACCTTTTTTCTTTTTTCATACTTATTCAATCATGGACTCCTGTTATCATTAAATATGTTTTGCTACCTACTAATATTCTTCGATTAATTTAATAAAAAAATCTATTGTAATGAATTTCTTAAATATGATTTACATTGTTGATTGAATGATAATTTTTTTTCTTATTATAGAATGGATAGAAGCTTGATGTTTCGTACCGATCATATTTCAACTGAGTTTCAAAGTAATTTGGATAATTTTTTAGATTTTTCATTTAACAATGCGTCATATGGAGGTTGTATACAGTGTCCCTACTATAATTGTGTTGGAAGACCATGGTTAATATGAGAAGAAGTTAGTTACCGTTTAATGAAATTTGGATTTCAAGAAAACTATAATGTTTGGTTTCACCATGGAGAGACAAGTCAATATTAGACTATTCATAAACTAAATGAACGAAGTGACGTAGATAATTTGATATTTGATCACATTCTATATGTGGATCATTATGAGAGAGATAGCATGCTGGTTCAAGAAGACAATGATATCAGTACACATGAGGAAAATGCTGAAGATGATGATACTAAGAGAGCGAGAAATTTATTGGATGATTCCAGAACTCCAGTATATCAAGAATGTACTAAAATGACCAAGTTAGAATTTTTAATGCGGTTACATCATGGGAAAACCATGTATGGGATTTCTAATACCACCATTGATTATATTCTTACATTTTTGAAGGATTTGCTTCATGATGGTGTAGATATTCCCTCCAATCATTACATGGCATGGAAGTTAATTAAGCAGCTTGAATTTTCTACTAATAAAGTCCATGCTTGTCCGAATGATTATTATTTATATTTGGAGGAAATAGATGACTGTAATGACTATAAAGAATGTGGTACATCTTGATGGAAGACAAATGCATATGGAACACCATCTCGTGTGCCACAGAAAGCCATGTGGAACTTTCCTTTGATTCCCAGACTTCAAAATCTGTTCATGTCTCCAGAAATATCCATCAATATGTGATGGCACGATGTTGAGATAATTAAAGGTAATGAAGAGCTAGTCCATCCTGCAGATGGATTAGAATGGAGGACAATTGACACACAACATCTTGATTTTGCAGCTGAGGTGTGTAATGTCTGATTGGGCCTATCATGTGATGGTTTTAATCCGTTTGGTCAGATGCTTACTGGTCATAGCACGTGGCCAGTTTTTATTCATGTTTATAATCTTCCTCCGTGGATATATATGAAAAAACCTTTTAATTTCTTGATTATACTAATATATGGACCTTCAGATCCTGGTAATTATATAGATGTCTACTTGCAGCCTTTAATAAAAGAGTTGAAACAACTTTGGGATTTCGATGTGAAAAAATTTGATGCATCTTCAAAGAATATGTTTCAGATTTGTGATTTACTTCTATGGACCATAAATTATTTGCCTACCTATGCAATGATGTCTGGGTGGAGCACAAAGGGAAAACTATCATGTCCCGTTTGTATGAAGAATACACGATAAAAAAGGCTTAAATATCATCGTAGTTTCAGTTTCATGGGGCAGTGCCGATTCTTGCCAATGGATCATCAATACCAGAAGAATATTCAGAGGTTTGATAATAATGTTGACACTGGAGAACCACCTCAATGTATGTTAGGAAGTTATTTGTTTGATTAATTAAAAGATTCCATCTTTTCATTAGGGAAAGGTCAGTTGAAATCTCGAAAGAGGAATAATGTTGATACTGAAGTCACTTACAATTGGAAAAAGAGAAGTATTTTTTTGTGTTTCCATATTGGTCTACTAATTTTTTATGTAATTTTCTAGACGTAATTCATATTGGGAAAAATATATGTGAAATATTTCTTGAAATTATTTTGAATATAAAGGGGATGACCAAATATGACTTCTGATCTCGTTGGGATTTATTGGATTTGGGTATTCGACCAGAACTACATCATGTTTGTATCTGTGAAAACAAATGGAAAGTTCCTTGTTATTCTTATGTGGTAACACCGGCAGAGAAAGATCAATTTCTAGTAGTATTGGAGAATATCAAGGTTCCAGATGGATATTCCAGCAACATATCTAAACGAGTCAACAGAAGACTTTTGAAATTGAAATCCCTAAAAACTCATGATTATCACATCCTTCATCATGAATTTATTCCAATAGAAATTCAGAATTTTCTATCCAATAATGTAAGGGTGGAAGTGATTCGGTTGTGTCATTTTTTTAGAGAAGTTTGTGCTAAATGGTTATCCAGGTCATTGTTGATAAAAATGCAGTAAGAAGCTCTGTTAATTCTGTGTGAGTTGGAAAAAAATTCCTCCATCCTTTTTCACTTGCATGCTGCATTTAACAGTTCATCTTCCAACAGAGACACTTCTTGTGGGACTAGTCACTTTTCGGTGGATGTATCCCACTGAAAGAAATTTGTGCACTTTGAAATCATATGTCCAAAATAAGAATTATCCTTAAAGTTCCATTGTGAGGAGTTATCTGGCCCAAGAATGTATGGTTTTTTGTTCAATGTATTTGTTTGATGTGAGCACAAGACATAATAGACCAATGATAAACGAATATGAGTAGTATGAAGAAATTCAGCCCTTGTTTTCATCTCTTCCCCAAACAGGTGGAATTGTCGGGTCATATACATTGGTTACATTGAGCTCTGAAGAGTGGAATATGGCACATCGTACAGTCATTTTTAATTTTGGTTTGTTTGATGCCTATATCAAGTAAGTAATTTTAATATATATTTGTTGTCTCATACGATATCATATCACATATACCTTATACTTTTATTTTTCATTTTATGTAGAGAATATAAAAAAATTATAAGTAGAGTTCATCGGTCCTTACCGTTGAGAAGAAGAGAGGCTATGCATAGCCAAGAGTTCCCAACTTGGTTGAAATCAAAGGTATGACCATTACATTATATACCTTAAAATATAGATATATATTTAATTACATTACTCATATGTATTCAAGGTATTGAGTTTACCTACTGACTTCATTTCTCAAGAATTAAGGGCATTGGATTTTAGTCCCAATTCTTTGGTTCGTGACTCTAAATCATTAATAATCAATGGATATAAATTTGTTACAACTGATAAAGTGGTGAAAATGAGAACACAACATGATGGAATTATGTTAACTACTAGAACGGATTGTTATGCCAGTGAATCAGATAGTCGGCCTCAATATGATGATGTGTATTATCATGGACTGGTTGAGAAAATATTGTTATTGGATTACTACTCTCAAGGTCGAGTCACTATGATGAAATGTAAATGGTTTGATTCAATGATGTGACATGGTACATTTATTGATGATTGCTGATTTGGAGTTATTGACATGAGTTGATTCCTCCATACCGATGAACCATACTTTTTGGAATCAATGGAAAAACAAGTGTTTTATGTGGAAGATCATCTGAAACTTGATTACGGTGTCATTAATGAAGTAATTCCAAGATATATTTTTCTTGATTCTGGGAAGAAATTGTCACCATTTATGCCCCCATTAGTGTTATCCAAAATATTGTATTTGATGAGACAAATTGACCCATTGTGAGAGATGATGTTGAACCTGAGGTAGTGTAGGGTAATATATAAAAGCAACCATATATATTAAGAGTTCATTCAGTTTACCTTGAAGTGATTTTATCAGGTTGTTACTAATTTAATTACTTTAATTTAGTTTTAGTTTGGAATGATATGTCTGTTTTAGTATTGTTTGGTTCATTTCATTTAATTATATTTATTTCAATTCAGAAAACTGGGTTTATAAAGTGGTTTTAAAAATTGTATAACCTGGTTGTAAATTATCATTACTGAAATATGTTATTACATTTTTTGTCTTCTTTGGATTGTAATTTGTATGTATGATTTAGAAAAATTGTTGCTAAAAAATATTTATTTCATTCTTATGCAGATTATGATGAAAACTACAGAAGCTCGCAAGAAGAGATTATTTGATGTTGATCCTATTAGATGTGAGTGTGAGTTTTCTTCAGTGAGTATAATAATTATAATATTTATCTTCTACATTACATATAATATGAAGTTCATATTTTTGTTTAAATTGTTTTTAGGGATATATAACTCCAGAGTTTCCTATTCCTAGTATGGGACCGAGCAGGGATCCTCCTAGACCTAGGTAGAGCTCCCTTTTTACCACTCCCCACACAGACCCATCAGTGGACATACCATCTACCACACATGTCTGCCCTCCGCTTGATACCCCTGGGATGTTCCCATACATTCCACTGTCATTATCCCATTTACACTCATTTTCCCATTCCATGTCCATGCCAACTCGACCGATGTTCTCACCAGCAAAATTTCTATATCCATTCATGTATCCCCAGACCTACTACGCGTATTCTGACATGTCTACACCACCTCCTTTTCCTACCTTCCATCCTACACATATTGAGTCTATTCCTTCAGTTTTCACTCATGTTATTGAAGATCATCTAGAGCATGCTGTGGAACATATACTTCCTTCGGAGGATGTTGATCCAACACAGTCCATGGATGCCTAACAGCCTATTCAAGAGCCTGCATCAAGTTTTTTTATTATAAATATATCAAATTATAACATTTTACTTGTTTCCTATTGTATTGTCACTAAACTCTTCTCTTTTCACCTCTTATCATATTTAGTGGGATATTCTAGTAGGTGACGTGGGTGCACTTGAATGCGGGATTCCTGGAATCGCGAAACTCAAATTATGGTGGATTACAATCCTCAAAATCAAATGTTAAGTAAAAATTCTAAGGAGTGTAGAAGTTTCATGGCTACATTATCCAAATATCATGATATCATTTCGGTGGAACTGGTCTCATGGAGACATATCATTGCTGACATCACGGATAGGGAATGGGTATAGATATGGGTACGGAAATTTTATAAATTTATATTTATATTATTAATGTATTTTTATGACTTAACATTTTCTTTGCAGACTCGATTTAACTTTCCTAATGGTGAAGCTTCCAAAGCTGCTAGGTTGAGTGATCTTGGAGAGTATTGGCAGTCATACAAGTATGAGTTACATATTCGTTGGAGGAGCATAGTGGGTACTGAGTTAGAGGGTGTACCCACAAACCCTGACTGTCCAAAAAGTCAATATCAAAAAATGATCGCACATTGGAAGATTGAATGGTATAAGGTACTACACATATTTAATGGTTTTTATATAAAATTTAATTCTTATTACTTGTATTTTTTTGTTTCTTTGGATGTTTCAGCAAAAACAAAAAAAAACAAAGATGAAATGGCATATCTACACACATTGGGGCACACTACAATGCTCGATCATGAGAAGCAGCTGGTACGTTCAATCAAATTTTTTTCATTTATCATATGTGGTTTTAATCCAAATTTTTTAATTTCTCATATGTAGAAAGATGAATTGGGAATTGAAGGTCATGTACCTTGTGCCAAATTATTCTTCTTCAGTAGGAAAAAAATTATGGAACTACAGTTAATTCACAAACAGAAGATAAAATTATAAGTTTTTTTATTTATATTTCTAACATTTATATGAAATTCATAATTTAATATGTTTATAATTTCAACAGTCAACCTTGGAGGCCATGGATGAGAAGGAAGATGACAACTTAGGTCCAAATGATCATTTGAGTCAGGTGTTAGGTGTGGAGCATCCCGGAAGAGTCCGTTGTAGACCAGGAAAAAACATTGATCCCTCTAGGTATTTGTCATCATCAGACTCCTCTAAAGCCTCTGAGGCATCTGATTTGGAGAGTGCGCGTACTGAATTAGATAAAAAAAATAAAATAGTATTAGAGGAGCGTAAAAAAATTAAGATAATGAATGAACATTTCATGAAAGCTATGTCAGTTTTGAGTCAATCACCACCACCAGAGGTTTCTTCCACTTTCGATTAATGTATGGCATCAATGCGCTCTTTAAATAATGCCTTGGGTGATTCCCATGGGGATCCTAGTGGCGATGACGGTGGTGACAATAGAGCTGGCGAGGATGCTGCTGATGTTGTTTTTGGTGATGAGATTGCTGATGATGATGTTGATAGTGCGGTTGGTGATGATGTTGCTGATGATGTTACCATCAATGTTGATGCTGATTATGATGGTGCTGTACATGGGGATGATGATGATGATGATGAAGATGTGGGGGATATTAATCCCCTACATTTTTGTCTTAGCAAAGAGACTTGTATTGGAGTTTTAATTTTTTTGCATTGTTGGACTGCTTGTATGTGAATTTCTTTATAAAATTAAATGAGTTTTGGATTATGTTCTCATTAGGGGTGTTATTTGGAAGTTCTTTAGGTAATATTCACATTAAATATATATTTTTATGGTTTGGTGTGTTTATTATTATCTCGCCATCTAATCTTGGCCTTAGTAGTGGAGGGGAGTCTTTGGATGGGGGCCTGGATTGGAAGGTTGGGAGGGGGGCTGTAGTGGAGGGTTGGGAGGGTGGGGGTTGGGAGGGGAAGGTTGGGAGGGGGTGCAGTTGAGGGCTTAAAGGGGAGGGGGATGTATTCACTTAATCTCTTTTTTCATATACTTGACATGCAGAGGATGTTCATTAGGCGAGTATGACTGTGTCCTCTACTTTGAAGTAGAAGATATCATCTATTGAAAGTGTTGAGAAGGTTTAGTTTCTTCTGATCTTTTTCTCTAAACATAAAGGCAATGATTGGTATGTGATCTGACAGTTATATGAATATTAGGAGTTGAATAACTGATTTATATATTGCATATGTTGTTTGTGGTTTTTAGCTTTCCTTTATCTAATTTTTTAATGTGGTTTTCTATGTTTTCGGAAGACTCTAAACACAAAAGAAAAAGTCTATTCAGTGGGGAGGGAGGGGGAGGGGCTGGGCAGGGGGTCTGGGCAATGGGGAGGGAGGGGGAGGGGCTGGGCAAGGGGGCTGGGAAGGGGGGTTGGGCAGGGGGAGGGGCTGGGCAGGGGGTCTTGGAAGGGAGAGTTGGGTAGTGGGGAGGGAGGGGGAGGGGCTGGGCAGGGGGGCTGGGTAGGGGGGGAGGGAGGGGGAGGGGCTGGGCATGGTGGGTTGGGCACTGTGGAGGGAGGGGGATGGGTTGGGCAGTGGGGAAGTAGGGGGATGGGAAGTGGGCAGGTGGGGAGGTGGGGAGGGGGAGGGGCTGGGGGAGGAGATGGATGGTGTCAACTTATCCACTATCGCCAAAGGTATGGTTTTACCACACCATTTTTTACATCATGATAAGTTTTATTTTTACACAACTGCATCCTGAAATATGAAATTTAACCCCAGACTCATATTTTCATAATATGATGCAATTTCATGTTTGGTTGTTTAATGTTTTCAATGTATGGGTGAAATCTCCAGTTTAGGTGATGCTGATTCATCTTCCAACATCAGTGGCATTGAAAAGGGTAAAATTTTGATATCATCTTATATAAAATATTAAAATTAATATGTATACTCTTGTAAATAATAAACAAATGATATTGTTATCATTTCATTATTTTGATTTATACTTTCAAGTCAAGCATCATAAAAAATAGTATTGACAAAAGCATTGTAGTGTGGCTTACAAGGGTTGGGTTCTTCTACTGAAAACATTGACGTGTCCATTGAAGAGGGAAAAATTAATGTATGATGTTTCGATGACCTTTTAATCATTATGAAACTGGTTGTTTTTTTAAGTTGTTGTTTTAGTTGTGCAGAATTTCAAATGCATCACATTGCATTTTTAGTCATTGGAATTTTTATGTGGGAATTGGTACCCTCATTGAGTAAGTCCATTGTTTTCTTCTACAATAGTTCAATTACCATTGGGATCATCCTTTTTATATTGATGATCCTATTTCAGGTAGTTTATCTTTAACCCCCCACTGATATTTTGAATCTAATGTTTTTTTTCTGTTCAGTTTTAGAAGTTTTATATCATTATGAGGAAACCTACTCTCTAATTTTTAATCAACTGAAATATTTTTAGTTCATCACTGTTACTGATCCAATTTATTATCAGGGAATGTGACTGCTTCCCACTGGTTGAAAAAAAATCACTGGGATTTTACATGGTTGCATCAATTGTGGGTATCAACTTCCTTTATCAGTCCTCACCCTAACTCAATAATCCATTCATCTATAAAATTAATATAAATTTTCTTCATGCTAGTCTGGGATCATGTCTCCTTCATTATCTGCCTAGTTAATTCAATTCTGTACTCATGGAATTTGGAATCAGCAAGGACATGTACTATCCTATATTTAAGTTATCAATTATGACTTGGGTGGCTCTTCTATGATTGTTGTTGAAATGACATTACTAGCATTGATGGTTTGTTATTTTTAACTCTAGTTGGCAATACTTTTGCTGGTTTTCACTTGTCTGGTTGGTGCTTGGTTGGGCTTTTGGATTGTACACAAATATTTCACTAAAGCTGATAGATCATTTAATATAATCACATCTACTTTTGTTGCGTGAGCCATCCGATTAGTCGGGGAAACAATGATTCTTCAGGTTTTTTCCCTTTGGAAACCATTTTTTCTATGTTTTTTTACCAAGGAAAACAGATTCACGTATTTGTTGAATTCATAGGCAACTTGTGATCACTGGCTGGTGATTGAAGCATTGGTATGTGGAATTCTACTCTTATATTTTTTGAACAAACTTTTTCGATTCAGATTTCTCAGGAAACTTAGGTAACTCTACTTTTTCCATTCAAGGCTGGAACTGTTCTTTAAGAAGCTGGGCTTAGATCTTGGCAAGTTGGTAAAATTTGATCATTCATCAGAAGGCCCACAAGTTCGATATGATTTTTATATCTATTACCCTGCCTATTTGAAAGACCAGCTACCAAATTTTATCCATTGCAATCCTTAAAATTGTAAAAATTCTTTTAGATTTATTTAATGTTTAATATTTTCCAATTCCATTTTAATTGATTTCATTTATAAAATCTATAATTTTCAGGTTTAATTCCTCAGTTTATGTGATTCTTCTTCATCTTCCAACATCAACGGCATTGAAAAGGGTGAAATTGATATATCATCTTATTTTCTAGATTAAAATTAACATGTATACTCTTGTAATTAATGATCACATGGTATAGTTATCATTTCATTAATGTGATTTACTATTTTCCAGACAAGAATCATTGGAAATAGTATTGAAAATGCCATTGCAATGTGCCTTACAAAATGGTTGGGTGGGGAGAATTTTATAAAAGGTATGTAGTCCAACTATTTATCTAGTACTGATTTAGAATATTTGTTTTTTATTTTTCCATCATCACCATCTTCTCTAGTACTGATAAACCTCTTCAGATAGCGATATAAATATTGACACAGCCACACAAGACTGTAGTATGTTGAAATTATTAGTTGGTGTGACCATATTCTGAAATTTTCGAGTATTCATTTATGTGGGGTATTTAATACCTAATTACAACTTTGTGAGATTTGTTGATGTGCACACATATATTTTTGTTGTCCTCGTTCAAAGTTTGAAATGACTAACCTCTCCATCGTTGTATTTTTAGATTGGACAGCAAGGTGAGCACTAGAAGATATATAATTAAGGGTCTAATAAAGTCAACTAGATGCACACTTCAATAGCAATCAATTAGCCTCCTACATGGTACAAGGAAAGGACCAAAATCCCATGAGCTGATGTCAAGAACTTATGATTTTTTATTTTTTTAAGAAGCGAATGCACATTCAAGTGAAGTTCTGGGGATGAATTTTATTGTTGTAGGCTGTTGTGGATCCCCCACTTGGCAATGAACCTGTTGGATTGGATATGGTTTCCATGGGGAAGGGAATGGCCTAGTTGAATGGAGAAGAAATTGGGAGGTACTAGCCCAGGAATAGCTCCATTCATGATGAAAGTGTCCTTGAATGCAATTATAGAGGAAAATTTAGTCCATTCAAATGCAACAAAGGATGTGGAACTCCAACTCAGAAATGGTAAGTCTCCCCAACTATTTACCTTGTATGAAAATGATCCTGAACGATCACAAATCAGATGTTTTTGGAATTTCAACTGAGTTTGAGTTCATTTGTTTTCTAGGGAAGAATTTGATGTGTGATAATTTTCTTGCATGCCTTCCTGTACAAGAATAGTTTTGATATAGAATTAACTGAACAGAACATGTGCAAGGACATGATCAGGTACTTCTTGAGATAGTTTCAAGTATGATATGTGTATTCTGTATATTCTCACATATACATATCAATATAGTTTTGACCCTTCCTATTCCTATTGTTTTCAATTGGGACATAGAGGTACCAGTGGATTCCCTAGTTTATCTCTATCTAATAAAGAATCATATTGGGGGTGGTCATTTTCTTAGATGTTGGGTAAATCCTTCTAGGATAATTCCCCCTCTGGTAAAGAGGTTGTTAACCCACTTTTTAAGGACTACAATCTAGATCCTATGTAGATGGCATGAAGGCCTCCAAAATCCTAAACAATGATACTGGTTAATGATAATAAGGGGGAAGTTAACCTAGATTACTGGATTACTGTGGTATCTCTTCCATCCAGTGATATTCCTTTAGGTGGTATACTTTAGGATATTGTAGTGGAACCTATTCATGGAGGTAGTGCTTCAAATATAGATGATTTACGATCCCTATGGAGGGGAGAGAAAACATAAAATGAAATGTGTAAAATAGAGGAAGATTCTATGTGGCCTGAAGAGAGAACTTAAATTAATATTCATAGATTGGCCTCTCATGATTTATCTATGTGTATTGTTTAATGAAACATTTTTGACGTTAAAATTTCTGGGGGTATTTATACATGGAATAGGCATACACTCAATGGTAGAATGTCTTGTAAACATGATAGGTGCTTTGTGTTGGTTAATGATGGAACTGATTCGTGTTTTGTATCTGGTTATACTCTATCTAGAATAAATTCAGGTCATAATTCATTGATTATTGATGTTTTCACAATCTAGAAGGGTTTTAGGCCTTCCCTTCATGTTCAGGAATGGATTGATTTTGATCCCTGGGTGTAGAGAAATTGTTCCAGAATCCTAGGATATTAGTTTTCAATGTATCCTGATGAATTTATTTACATGTAAATTTAAAGAGGAGGTTCAGGTAGCACTTTTTTATCATAACATTGATTGTATTTAATTTCCTCATGGGTGCTACAATAAATTTAGTATGTTTTGTTGGGAAATGATTTATAATGAGGTGGTTAATGCTGTTAAATAATTATTCATTCATGCTAATATGCCTCATGGTATCAATTCCAACTGATATTATACTCTGGTTTGTTTTAATGGGTGCACTGGAAGCAGGAAGCAGGAAGGTTGCGGGTAGTTAGGTGCACTAGAAGCAGGAGGCTACAGCAGCTTAGTGCACTGGAAGCCGGAGCCTGCGGGTGTGCGGGTAGCAGCTGTCTAGGAGAAGGATCTATGCCCATGGTTCATTGAAACGTGGGTATATTAGTTTTCCAGGAATCATCTATACCCACAGTTCATTGCACCATGGGTAAGTTATCTGGCTGGGAAAATCTATTCCCACAGTTCTGAAAACCGTTGGTACTATGAAATTTTGATTGGATATCCCCACAGTTTTGTAAAAACCGTGGGAATAGGGCTATACTGATGCCACTGTAGCCCACGGTTCATAAAATCATGGGTATAGCCTTTACCGACGATTTTATGGGCTATACCCATCGTTTTAAATTGTGGGTATAGGTGATATTTCTAGTAGTGAAGGTAATGTGCATTATTCATTTCATGAAACCAAGAAATAATGAGAATAATGAAATAAAACAGGTGGGTAACTGATGATTAATGGAATAATAGGGTTTGAAAAAAATGGAAAATTTTGTTGAATTAGAATATAAAATTGGGTTGTTGTGGCTAGTAAGGAGTCCATTGTGATGGAGTCATGAAATTTTTATAGTACGCGTTCTAAATCTTGTGCTTGGTATTGTAGAGAGATGTCACCACGATGTCGGTTTCATGTTGGGAAATGGGAGGATGTTGTTGAGATCACTCCCCCGGTAGGAGAGCACGAAAATGTGGTGATCAATGAAGGTAGAGAATACTAGTTCTGGGAGAACATGGCTCAACTTGTGTAGATGATGGATCGGGACCCAGGGAGGGATACATCGAGTATGTTTGAGCTAACTAGGGAGTTCTAGCTGCAGCACCCTTCAACCTTCACCGGATAGGGTGGGCCAGAGGCAATGGAGTTTTGGTTAGAGTCTATCCAAACGATACTGGATCATCTGGATACCCCTGTCAAAATGTGAGTGATGTTGGCCTCTTATATATTGTGGGGACAGGATAGGTGTTGGTGGGACATTCGGGCTCAAATCGAGCAGACTGAGGGAATATTGTGGAAGGTTTTTCAGGAAATGTTTCTGGAGCATTTTTATCCAAAGACTTTGAGGCAGGAGCGGGCTGTAGAGTTTATGAGCCTGACTCAGGGATCGCTATCGGTGATGGACTATGCTGGTCGCTTCACTTATTTGTGACGCTTTTTGCCAGTGTTAGCAGGGGATAAGGTGGTGGTAGAAAGGCGTTTCCAGGATGGTTTGATACATGAGATCATGTCTCAAGTAAATATTCTCTGCTTGAAGAGGTTCACAGAGGTAGTAGATCGGGCATTTATCTCGAAATGAAACCTTAAGGGATCATCGGGTAGTGGGCTTGTGGTGCTAGTGGGGCAGAGGAGTAGTGAAGCTACCGAGGGTCAGAAGCGATGCCATGAGAGCTCACAGCATGGCAGAAGTGTTCAAGGTGGTCAGAAGAGAGGGTGAGCCTCTTAGAGTGGGAACCAGGTGTTCTGTTATCAGTACGGTAGGTCGGGGCATATCCGTGGTCAGTTTCTTTGACCTCTAGTTGAGTGATGTTCGTGTGGTAGGATTGGACATGTGCAGAAGTTCTATAAGAAACCTTAGTAGGTGGGTGAGTTTGGTGGTGGAAGGAAGGTATCGGATATGGGAATGGGATCAGTTTCCCCTTATCAGGCAGGCAGTTGGAGCTCCATGGGTCGTACTAGTAGGGGCGGTAGACGTGGGACTCCAGGGAAAGATCTCTCATGCCAGCAGGGCAGTGTAGCGTAGGGTACTCAGGTAGGAGCACAGGCTTGAGGGGCAGGTCAACTTAATGCAGTTCAGTTTGCGCCTGGTGATGGCGAAGCCGGACTGTCGACTGTTCGAGGTACGATCCTTGTAGCTTCTACATTTTCTAGTGCGTTGTTTGACACAGGTGCCACACACTCTTTTATCTCTGCTCAACTTGTGTTAGCGTTGGGTTTACCTTTGGAGAGGGTGTGTGGAGTTATGTCAACTGACACTCCATTGGGGTTACGGGTTGAGGATATCAAGCAGTGCAAGGGATGTGCCTTGGAAGTTGGTGGGTGTCGTTTTCCGTGGGATTTGTTTGTTCTTGAGATGTCAGGGTTTGACCTAATCTTGGGAATGGATTGGTTGGTGTTGTATCGGGAACACCTAGACTGTTATCATCATAGAGTATCGTTCAGGTCGCTTGAGGATGACTCTTATGTCCACCGTGGCGAATGGGATGTTCGAGCAGGGCATGGGGGGCCGTTTTGTCAACGGATGAGAGGACTCATGGATCAAGTGGCATGTTTCATGCTTGAAGATGATGAGGGAGGGGAACAATCTAATATTCTTCCTGTGGTGGATCAGTTTCAGGATGTGGTTCTTGAGGATTTCATGGGGTCACCACCCGAGACGGATGTTGAGCTCACGATCGAGTTGCTGCCGGGAGCGGAGCCAGTTTCCATTCCTCCATACCGAATGGAACCAGCAGAACTCCAGGAACTGAAGGTTCAGCATGAGGAGTTGGAGCGTAAGGGGTTTATCCATCCTAATATGTCTCCTTGGGGATCTCCTGTGCTTTTTTCATGGAAGTTCGATGGGTTGTTGAGGCTATGTGTTGACTATCGAAAGTTGAACCAAATGAAAGTGGAGAATCGGTACACTCATCCTATAATTTATGACCTATTCGATCAGTTGAGGGGTGAATCAGTGTTTTCTAAGATTGATCTGAGGTCAGGTTATCACCAGATGAGGGTGAGGTCTTATGACATACCGCAGACAGCTTTCCGGATTCAGTTTGGGTTGTTTGAGTTTGTGGTAATGCCTTTCGGCTTGACCAATGCATCGGTGGTGTTTATTTCATTGATGAAAATGATCTTTTATCCCTATCTAGATCGGTTTGTGGTTTTCTTTTTGGATGATATCTTAGTGTACTCGAAAACTCACGACGATCATGCCCAACATATTGACATCGTCTTGGGTACGCTAAGAGAGCATTGGCTATATGCCAAGCTGTGAAAGTGTGAATTATAGATAAGTGAGGTGCTTTTTTGGAGTCACATCATCTCAAAGGTAGGTGTGTCAATGGATCTAGAGAAATTGCAGGCAGTTTTATCTTGGGAGCAGCCCAAGAGTGTTTCTGATGTTTGGAATTTTTTGGGTTTGGCGGGGTATTACCGGAGGTTCATTCAGGATTTATCTCTCTTGGCAGCACTACTCTTGGGATTGACCAATAAAGGAATCAGGTTCGAGTGGTCTAAGTCTTGTGAGAATGCCTTCCAAGAGTTGAAGAAGCGGTTGACGACCGCACCAATCTTGATCTTACCTGAGCCGGGTAAGTGGTACGTCATGTTTTGTGATGCGTCCAAAGTCAAAATTGGGGTTGTGTTGTTGCAGGATGAGAGGTTTATGTCTTATGGGTCGAGGCAGTTGAGACCCCATGAGCGGAACTATCCCACTCATGACCTTGAGTTGGATGCAGTTGTTTACGCCTTGAATTTCTAGAGGCACTATCTGCTGGGAAAACGGTTTACTGTGTTTACCGACCATAAGATATTAAAGTACATCTTCTCACAGCAGGACTTGAATCTTCAGCAATGAATATGGTTTGAATATCTCCAGTATTTTGACTTTGAGTTGGAGTACACACTGGGAAAGGGAAACAATGTTGCTGATGCTCTAAGTAGGAAGTTTTAGAATCAGGTAGTTCAGGATTCCAGCACCGAGTGGATGGTTAAGGATTTGTTTACCTAGATGCACCTAGAGGTGTAGGAGGAGAATGGTCAGGTAAATCTTTCTTCCTTAATTATGGAGTTGAATATTTTGAGTCGAGTTAAGCAAGGTCATCTTGATGATCCTGAGTGCTTGGCCATGAAGGAAAAGCTTAAAGGTGGGGAGCTAGCGTCTGTGTGGGCCATCGGCGTGGACAGTATTGTTCATGTTCGTGATTGTTTGGTTGTGCCATAGTGTATGTGGGAAGAGTTTATGCGTGAGTCCCATGAGTCAAAGTGGGAAGTGCATCCTAGTTCGACCAAGATGTATCGTGATCTCTGAAGGTAGATTTGGTGGCCTGGGATGAAGAAAGAAGTTGCAGGCTTTGTGTCACGGTGCCTTACCTGTCAGCAGGTGAAGGTCGAGCATCAACGCCCAGGTGGTTTGTTGCATCCATTTCCCAATTTGGAATGGAAGTGGGATGATGTAATGATGGATTTTTTCATGGGTCTTCCGAGAATGTCATGGAAGAATGATGCAATCTGGGTGGTTGTGGATCGGTTAATGAAAGTGGCTCATTTCTTACCGATTAAAAATACCTTTACAGTAGACCAGTTGGGTGAGCTGTATGTTTGAGAAATAGTGTGGTTTCATGGGGTGCCACGAACCATAGTTTCAGACCAATATCCACGTTTTACATCGCGTTTCTAGAAAGGGTTGTAGAAGGCACTTGGTATGCAGGTGTTTCTGAGTACGGCTTTCCACCTGCAGACGGACGGGCATTCATAGCGTATGATCCAAGTGTTAGAAAACATGTTAAGAGCTTGTGTCCGGACCATGGTGGTTCTTGGGAGGGGCACCTATCGTTGGTTGATTTCACCTACAATAACATTTTTCATGCTACATTTCAGATGGCACTGTTTGAGCCACTCTACGGAAGGCCATGTAGATCTATGTTGTGTTGGCTAGTGACCGGTGAATCTGAGTTGATGGGGATAGGTCTCGTGCAGGAGACTTCAGAGAGAGTTAAGTTGATTAGGAAGAAGATGGATACAGCTCAGAGTAGTCAGAAGTCATATGAAGATCAGAGGCTTAGATCTCTTGAGTTTACGGTGGGTGGTAAAGTGTTTCATCGAGTGTCGCCAAGGTTGGGTCACCGTCAGATTCGAAAGCAGGGTCAGTTGGCACCCAGGTATGTGGGACCTTTTGAGATTATTGAGAGGATCAGACCATTGTATTACTGATTGGCTCTTCCATAGCGTTATGGTGGGATTCATGATGTGTTTCATGTGTTGCACCTTCAACGATATCACCCTAACCCATCTCACGTGGTTGACGTGGAGGATGTGGAGCTTGAGGCTGATGCGTCCTTTGAGAAGCATCTGGTTTGTGTGGTGGATCATAGTGAAAAGTTTTTGCAAGTAAATGTTGTGTCATTAGTGAGAATACTATGGCTGCATGGGAAATTTCAGGAAGAAACTTGGGAACGGGAATCAGATATGCAGGCTCAGTGGCTCTAACTCTTCTCTTCGATGGAGCAATGAGGCTTGGAAGCTCGGCTCGAGGATGATCCGTTATAATGTGGGGAGGTTGTAAGATCTCGGTTTTTGGAAAGGTTTGTTTTCATTATGTTTTGGTTGAATCCCTTGTTTCAGGCTTCAAGGGATGTCTTCTAAAAGTATGGGAGGCCTTGGGCATGTTTCGGGGGCTCGGGGCACGAAAGAAGGGAAATCTGGGCAAGACAAGCCTGGGCACACCACCAGCGCACAACCAGGGAAAACCGTGTGGCCTGCCCAGGTAAACGTGCAACCCTCTTCATCTGGATAGTAGAATGCACATGATTTGCGCACTGTTTTTTAAACCATGCGTCCAAACCATGTAGCTTCTTAAAGTTGAAAAAAATTACGAAATTTCCACTTCATGCTTTTAAACCCCAACTTGAGATTTTCCTCCATTCATCACCTCTCAACCATAGAAATTAACTTGGCCAACCCAAGATTCACAAGGGTGGTTCTCCTTTGATTCATGGTTGTTTAGAGCTCCATTGGTTGCGGATCAAAGCTCCGAGTAATACTAATCCCATCCTTGCTTCTCATTTTGGTTTAGGGTTTGTATCTTCTCTCCCCTTGTTCAGAAGCTTAAAAACCCTCTATTTTGGGTGAGTTTTTGGTTGAAGCTCAAAAGGTTGGTCAGATCGAGGTCTAAGGACTTGATTGAGAGTGAGTTCAACTGCGATTTCGAGGTAGGTGGTCTACAAGATAAATCCCATGGTTATTTGGGTATTTGCGCATATTTAGTTGTGTTCTTGGATTCCCTTGGTTATGTTATGAATAACCTTGGAATGTTTGGTAATAATGATGTTTAAAATGGATAATGGGAACCCTCACAAACCCTGTGGGAAGTGTTGGGATGGACTTGACCTAATTTAGGGCCATCCATGGGATGTTCTGTCTTTTCTCGGGTTTAGGGATAGCTATTAAACAAGTGACTCTGTTGTAGTGAATTGTAGAGCCCTTGATAAACATGTTGGCATGAATGGTTGAATCATGGAAATGATGAATGGGTTAAATGGGTTAATTTGTAAACTTATTAAAGACCATAATTGATAGGTTATGGGTCTAGTGATAAATTCTTAGTGAGTTAGGCATAACAAATGGTAATTGGGTGAATGGTTAAATGATGTGAAATGGTAATTTGTTAATGGGTTAAGGCATGAAGTGCCTTCCTATGTGGGGTGTTGTTAATAGTGTTTTCTGTAGGGCAATGGTTTGGATGTTTGATGGTTACTTATATATATAAGAATGTGCTCATGGCTTCATAGAGTTGGGTATGACCTGAGGATCTACACCCATGGGTTGAGCTAAGACTGAGGTTCTAAACTCGACCCTAAATGCACAGGTTAGGAAAGGGGACTGAGGTTCTATTCTCCTAATGGTTGCATCCACCCAGACTGATACTTCGAGGTGAGGATATGGTTTCTATGAGGGGTTTATTCCTAGTGAGGTTGGATAACGATTTGTTCACCCTCTTTCATGTGATTGTTGTCCTTAGACTCATGTAACATAATGTATGTGATTAATCCATGGAAATGTGATGAGATGGTGAGTGATGATATTTGGTGTGTAATGAATGGTAATGGAAGTGGCAATGAATTTGGCTCAAAAATTGGATAATGGAACATAAATTAATTAATTGGAAATTATCATTCATTCTCCTTTTGCATGCTCTACCTATTTATACTGGATATTTTGTAGACACCATTGGTGGTGGCCTACTGAGTTGTACTCACACCCTGCTTGGGCCGTCGTTGGGTAGCTGAGAAAACTTCATGTTTGCAGGTCAAGAGAAGGGAAAGGTTCCTTGCTAGATTGTTGAGTGGACATGGGTAGCACTTGGTGGAGGATCCAGACTTGGAGTTGGAATCATTTTGGGGATTTTGGACGTTGTCCTTATTTTGGGATTTTGTTCACCTTTTCACATGTAGTATGACATGGCATATTTTATTGTTGGAAATTTTTGTTATGCATGTTCCTTGTTTATTGATTATTTTTTCCACTATGGGTTTATTTCTGTTGTGGATTACTCAGATAAAAAGGGGGTATAGTCTCCCCCTTGACCCCATAGACCCCCGCTACTAGTCGGTAGCCTTTGGCGTATGGGGAGGCGTTTTTAAGGTCATGTAACCACCCAGCTCGGAGCACTGGTTTAGTGGCTTCTGGGTCAGGGATGTTACAGTTTAAACTATTGGGAAAGTTATTGTACCAACGGTTCAGAACCGTTGGTAAAACAAAAACATACAGAACCTATACCAACGGTTTAAAACCGTTGGTATAGGCTTTGATGTACAATTCACACAGCAACCAGCTCTATGTGCTACCATGTGAATTATACAGAATACATACAATGAAATACATAATAAGGATAAATAATTAAAAACTGATAATTATAAGGATACATAATTTAATAATCAATTATGAATACAATACATTAAAAACTGAATACGTAATTATATGTGATACAGAAGTAAGAATACATACAAAATTTCATTTTTTATAACACATACACGATTGAATTTTGAAATTAGAAGATAATAACCCAAAATAAGGAAATTAATAAATTAATTCATCCAAACACAAATATAATATCATGGTTTTGGGCGGGTCTCTTAGAACTTAGTCAAAATGATAATGGTGTGTATCAATGAGCTTGTGTGATGTAGGGAATATAGTTTTCCTTGGCATATTAAATGTCACATGTTTTACAATAGGGGTAGGAGTTCCTCACATGAGAAGTGGATTGTGTCGGGCTGGACCATGGATCATTGTACTAAAGTATCAACACAATCTGAATACATTTGGTCAGTTTTCCATATGCAAGTTGTTTTTACTTAAAATGATGTTCATTTTAAACAAAATAGATATAGTTAGAGTGATACCGGCCACACTGTGCCTTGTATTTAGGTGGGGTTGACTCTTACACGTCAGATATGACCCATGAATCATTTTCCTAAACATTCAATACAATATTAACATGTTTTTTTGGTATTTCATATTCCATTTGTTGTTTTCACTTAAAATGTTGTCCATTTCAAATAAAAGTGAGACACTTTGAGTGGTACCGGCCACACCGGGCCTCAGATTGGGGCTCGGATGACTCGTACACATCATAAATGACCGATGGATTATTGTTCTAAAGTATCAATACAATAAAAATATGTTTGGTCAGTTTTTCGTATTTCAGTTGTTTTTAATTAAAACAATGTCCATTTTAAACAAAAGAGAGACACATAGAGTGCTATCGGCCACACCGTGCCTCGGATTGAGGATGGGTTGACTCGTACACGTCACAAATGACCAATGGATCATTGTCCAAACGTATCAACAAAATCTGAATGCGTTTGGTCATTTTTTTTGTATTCCAGTTGTTGTTTTCATTTAAAATGTTGATCATTTCAAATAAAGGTGAGATGCTTTAAGTGGTACCAGCCACACCGTGCCTCAGATTGTGGCACAGTTTAATCGCAAACATCAAAAATGACTCATGGATTGTTTTACTAAAGTATCAATAGATTCCAAATACGTTTGGTCTGTTTTCCATATGACAGTTGTTGTTTTCACTTAAAATTATATTCATTTTAAACAAAAGAGAGACATTTAGAGTGGTAACGGCCACACTGTGCCTCAGATTGATGCGGGGTTGGCACTTACATGTCACAAATGTCCCATGGACCGTTTTCATAAAGTATTAACACAATACGAATGCATTTGGTTGTTTTTCTGTATTCCAGTTGTTGTTTTCACTTAAAATGTTTACCATTTCAAATAAAAGTGAGACACTTTGAGTGGTAATGGGCACATCGTGCCTCGGATTGATGTAGGGTTGAGTCATACACAACACATATGACCAATGTATCATTTCCCTAAAGTATAAACACAATCCGAATACATTTGGTTTCTGTATTCTAGTTGTCTTTACTTAAAACAATGTCCATTTTAAAGAAAAGAGAGACACTTTGAGTGATACTAGCCACACCATGCCTCAGATTGAGGCAGGGTTGACTCGTACATGAAACATATGATTCATGGATCATTTTCCATGATCCTTCTTCGGTTCTAGAATGGCCACCATAGACGACCAACATCTCCTTGCCTCATAAGCTAAAAATTTACTTTCTGCATGCACCCCCAAACCAGAGTCATTCCATATGATCAGAGAATAAATTAATTAAGGGGACTAATAGCACCTCGGGCACTTCTACCTGGTCACGAAATGAATATCTCCCTACCAAACTCCTACTTGGCCATTGAGCGTGTCACTAGTCTGGAATAGCCCTCTGAGAAACACCCCTTCCCTGGTACAAGAACCCTCTTCTTCAAAGGAATCTCCAACTCCTCTAGTATCGATAATATGTTCTCAATTTCATCTGTGGAGACGATGGAATTATCTCCTCTTGAAGCACAAAAACCAGCATCAACTGGGGTAGAGATTTGTGGGCCGTAGGGATTTCCCTATCCACCCCATCCGGAAAATCCATCTTTATAGAGCTCAAATGTGCATCCTTGTTGAGTCCCAACGAACCAAATAGAGAAAACATTAACACTTCCGAAGAAAACATAGAGGAAATACATACCGCTGAAAACAGAGGAAGCTATCCCTCTTGGAATGCCTAGTATCAGTGTAGTAGTTAACTAGTTTATTTTATTCTCATGACTTCTGTTGATTTTCGTATGTGTAATACATATATATGCCAATGTTATGATGTTTATGGGTGGAAATATAATTATGTATCCCCTTAATGAATTTTGTATTGTTTTCATCTCATAAAAAGCCTTGTATGGGTCATGAGAAGTTATTCTAGGACACTATGTTATATAATATTCGTATTGAGCCTTAAATTATGTTATGATTCCGTATTTTATATTGTCACTAAATTCTTATGATTCCATGGACTTACGAAATGGTTGCCTTATTCTAAAATTCTATTTGATTATAAATGATCCTTCTATTTTATGAAATAATGACATTCCTATTGTCTCATATGTATTGCTTCATCATCATTATTTACTCCCATTATTTCTTTATTGGGATTTATAGCTCACCAGTTTTCATTATTCATTCCACCGAGTAACCCATTATAGTAAAAATAGAATAATGTAACTTATTTTCACTTTATGAACATTAAGATAATATTTATATAATTTATGTCTATGTTCATATAATATATCTCTAATATCCCAAAGTCCCATGGCCTCATTATTTTTAGGTTATGTTCTATTGAATTTCATGTTAAAAATAATGTAATAATGTATTAATGATACTTTCACTATTATAATTGGTATCAAAGTAGAGTCTAGTAATTTCATAATATTAATAAAAGAAAAAATTAGTGGACCTATTTGTATATGTCTCTGTTTAGAAATAAATCACAAAAGTTAAGTGATGTAAAGGTTGTGTGGAATCATAATAATTACTTATATGTCTAGATAAAAAAGTGGATATTGGATATTTCATGGATGAACATATTTTTATGAAACTTAAAAATTATTTTTTAGGGGTTAACTCGATCTTTACTCGGTGCACAACAAGTTGGTATAACTGTACACCTAGTTTGAAACTCCTATGGAATATTATTTGTTTAATTCACATATCCTTTATAACCCATTATAATGTATTTGAATATATATTTCTATGGTAATGTAATAGTCAATTGGGTATATCAAATAATCTTGTAGGAAAATGGTTATTTATAACCAAAATTAAAATCTATAAATCCATAAGTTATGGTACAAATATAATTTATGAGTTACTCCTTTCAAGTTAACAGTTTCAATTTTATGTGATTAAAATTTTGAGTATTCTTATCCCCAATTTTTCTTAATTTTATTTATTGGATAAAAATATGATAAATATTTCTAATGAATAATTCTATGGGAAATTTAATTATTTCTCAAATATGATTCCTAACATGATGGGAGCGGGAGTTGAGAAATCCATGGGTGTACTTGAACAACACCATGTCATGAATAAACGCTTCAATCATGTGGAAATTAAATATTCTCTTAAAAGATAAAAAGTTGTTTTTGAATCCTTTATGTGAAAAATGTATCATAATTTTAGTGAAACTTCAGATCCCCTAGTCACTGAACAATTTATTTACCCCATAGAGAAGATAGTATATTTTCTTTAATAGTCTAAATAAAATAAATTCATACTTTATTTTTCTCACTTAGATCGATAATTCATTCACAGGTGGACACTAGTCAATAATACGAAGACTATGGAATAAATCAAATAAATGGAGTGGTTGTGATTCAAGAAAACATTTCTCAAAATTAATATTCCCCATTTTATCTATCATAAAATAGATAAATAATGCCTTGAAATTGAGTAGTATGAGGATGAAGTTTTCATGTTTCATGTGAAAAACATCAAAATTGTTTCATGGTATAAATTTGGATTCATCAATGAAATTGAAAATGACATTGGAATCTAATTTATTAGACTAAGTCATTGTCTTAAAAAGGACATGGAAATTTTAGACTTTGAGACTTATTAGGAAATTTGTTGTTATGCAATTAAAGTCAAGATAGATATTGGTGGCTCTCATTTGTTGTTTTGTGTTAGGGATAAGAAGAAAAAATTAGAGAATAATTCATGAGGATTATAAGTTAAATATAATAGAAAAAAATAAATACATATGCCCACATGCCATAAATATGGAATGATGGGTCTTTGAAACTAGTTCAATTGAATAAAATGATGTTTCAAGTGTGGAGTGGTGGGAAATAAAGAAAATAAAATACAATGGGAGATGTAAAATCCCACTAATATGATGGATGAAAATATGGTTCAAATCAATCCTTAGCATATGATCTAATGTTTCAACTATAAGGAATATAGAAACTGCGAATTTTAATTCCCCAAGACAAGGTTTTTCAAATAAAACAAATGAAAACAACCTCCAACACAAGAGAGTGAGGATGGGATTATACTATCCATAATACTGAGGTGGATCATGATAACAAAGTGGTGACATATACATTTTTTATTCATTCATGAATATAAATCATACTATTTAATTATGGTTTTACGCATTCTTTGAAGTCCTAAAATCATAGTATAAATTTTAAAACACAAACTCAACATTTGGTGGGTAAATTATTGATAAAAACAAAAAAAATGAAGAAATAATTTCATCTGAAGCATTTTACTCTTCCATATTTAGCATTATTACGATGAATCTCCTAGAAAACCTTTTTATACCCCCTTTAGTATAATTAGATATTTTATTCCCCATGGTTTTACTTTATTTATAAAGATCCAACATCAATATCCAGAAAATTGAAATCAATTTTCATATCATAAATCATCATACAACTCTATACAAGTTTAAGGATGACGATGAATCTATTTGAGGAACTTGTTCTTATGGATGGATATTATTTCCTTATAAGAAAGAATATTTTTCTCTAATGATTTAGAAAAAGGATAAGATTATCTTTGAAGAAATTCCCATTGCGAGGGTATATACTGATGTATTACTTGAAGATTTTTCATGTCTTCTTCCCGACCAATCACTTGAGTACAGAATTCAACTTATACCAAGATCTCAACCCATATCAAAGAATCGTTATTGAATGGTCCTTGTTAAACTAAACGAATTGAAGAAATGACTATAAGAAAATTTGAACAATGTTTTTAAATTCCCAAGTGCTTCATGATGGGGTGAACCGGTTATCTTTGTTAAGAAAAAGGTTGATTAAATGCACCTATGAATTTATTACAGTGAATTAAACAATATTATGATAAAGAAAAATTATACACTTCCATATATTTATAACTTGTTTAACCAATTATATGGGACCAGTACTTCTTGATCACAATAGCCTCTGAGCGGCAGCATCTCCCTATCCCTTTTGACCTAGGGTTTTCTAGCCGGTGATTTTGAGGGGGGAGGAGTCTCTAGTGCCTTCCCCCTCTTTTTTTATGACATTTACTCTTTTCTCCTTACCTCTTTCTTTCTTCCTTCCCTCGTCCTTCTCTGAAGTTGGGCTTCTTTCTCCATCCCTCCTTCTCGACAATGTTGTGTTTCCTCGCTTGCGATAGGATAAGGTCTAGCGACTATCTATTCAATTTTATCAGCGATTTCAAGGTGATGTTCATAATCATCTATTCCGCAGTGATGTTTTGGTGGTATAATTGTATGTTCCTTGATGTGGTTCCCTTTTCCTCTCATACCCCACTATGTTCTCTCATTCCTCTTTTCCTCTCCAAGTTGGATCTAGAGAATGTTGATACAAAGAGGTTTTGTGTTCATGGGTTGGTAGTCGAAGGACCATGTTGATGCAATTTTCTGCTTGAAGTGTTCGTTTGTTGTCTATTTGGCCACTGTTTTCCCTGCCCTAGCTTCATGTTCCTATGCACCTCTCCCAGTCAGAGCTGGAGCGGTGGTACAAAGAAGTCATGGGAGGTGGGTTGGCGGCCATCATTGTTTTGGACGGGACCAAAATCGATATGGTTTTTTTTTCGACCTCTTCGTTGATGGTGCTCTCTGGTGTTTCTTTCACCGACTCTATCCCTTCGAAATGATAAGGTTTTTGTTTTCTTGGATGTTTTTTAGATTGTTCATGTTGATGGTTTGGTGTGTGGTCTTTTGGTTCTGTCGAGACCATTGTTGCTGGTGAGTTTCTCTCTTCGTCGCTGATGATGTTGATATAGCGATGAATAATCACTTTGTTCAGCTCATTGCTTTTGTGGTGCTCGTGATGGTGTTTCTTGATGGCACGACTCCAGTGATGATCTGGTGGTTCTGGAATGGTGTGACAGTTCTGGAGAAGATGGTTTCAACGTCGACAAGATGAACAATGGTGAGGATGATGGCTCAGGCATCGTGCTACATTGATTTGCGTAAGGTGCAGGGCTCGAGGGTGTTTATCTATTTTTTGAATTTTGAATGTGATATTTTGTGGTGTTGTGTGGTTTTTTATGTGTTCCCACTTAGCCTCAAAGTGGATATTTTGAAATTTAAAATTGGGACCAGTACTTCTCTAAAGTATACCTTTGGTTATGATTTCATCAATAAATCGTAAATAAAGAGGTCATTTCAAATATGAAATTTCCTATAAGTTATGGTCACTATGAGTTAATATTAATACCCACTATACTCACCAATTATTTAGAAAACTTCATGGACTTGATTAGTAGATTCTTTGGGGATTACCTTTAAATATTTATGCTAGTATTTATAGACGAAATTATTATATACTTTCAAATTAAATAAAATCTTAAGAGATTTTGGGTATTTTGCTAAATAATTTTCCAAAGGATAATTTATTTTATAAAGAAATTTTTAGTTTTCATAGATCATGTGAAAATATTAAGTTATCTTGTTACCAATAATGGGATGTTTTTGGATTAATTTATAACAAATAAGATTCAAAAATATCTTAGGAAAAAAATTAATATGTATAACTTCTTTAGATTATCTTTTTCATTATCAATGATTTTTTAGAAACATATAATGATATTCAAACTTAGTAACAAAGGTAACACAGAAGGTAGTAAAGTGATTTTAGTCTGATGAATGTGAAGAGAACATCCGAGAGTTGAATAATAGGAAACTCACTACACTTATACTCACATTAACCATAATTAGAGAAGTATTTTTAGTCTATAGTAACATATCCAATAAGTTATTAATTTTTAAATTCATAAAATATGGTAAATTGGTAGCACATGCCTTAAAAAAGTTGTAATTCCATGAGAAATACTATCTAATTCATGATCTAGAGTATTTTGTTGTAATATTCGAATTAAAAATTTGAGGCATTATCACATTAGATAGAAGTCTTCAATATAAACATATCACAAAATTCCCAAATATATATACACATAGAAGGAGCTCAACATGTTCCAATGAAGTTGGTTAATGATGATCGAGGACTATGATTGATCAATCCAACATCTAGAGAAGGAGAACAAACTAATAGATGTACTAAGTAGAAATTATCCAACAAAATTATCCATCATAAAAATTAATAAGGGTCTAATATTCTTATAAACACAAAGGATAGACTTGGGAATAATAAATAGAGTTTCCACATCATGTAATTCCCATATGATTGCTCAAACATCTATTATGGAGAGTATAAAGTAAGATAAAATGGGTGATGTGGAGACATAAAATAAGGGGAATGATATTGTAAGTGGAATTCCGCATATTAAAACATTGATGAAGAAGGATGGGTAAGATATGGAACTTGACTATGTATACGATCTGATCATGAGGCAAAAAAAGGAGCTATTGACTTATGCTCAAAAATTTACATTTTTGTATCCACATACGAATAAAAAAAATGTATATATATCAATAAAATATATTATAGTGAGAAAATATGATGAATGGGATTTATAAATATAATTCGAAGAGATTATTATGTTAGCAAGTCAAAATGATAAAAATTCTAATGTAATTATGCACCAATTACCTATAACTTCATGGAAATTCCAGAACATCACCATGGATTCTGTCACGGGCCTCCTGAATACATATAAAGGAAATAACATCATATGGGTTGGAGTTGACTATCTCCCAAAAAAATGTCTAACTTTGTCATTATTCAATAGTACTTATAACTCAATAATCTTCTAAATATAAACATAAGATATGTGGTGTGGATTCATGCAATGCCACAATATATTGAATTTGGTTGAGATCCAAGGTTTACATAAATACTTTGGAAAATTATACAACACGACTTATAAAAATATTAACTTCAATATAGAATATGTCAAACTATGACCTTAATTTCTATTAATTTTTTATTTACAAATTGATTTTTATCCTTTTTATATAGTTTTAGGTTCAATTACTTCTAATTTTTATGGTTTTAGAGTTTTAGTGTATGGAGTATAGTTGGATCATATTTAGTACAAACCATATAGCCAAAAATTCCAAAACTTATATAAATTTGGAGTAGTTATTTCATGATTGGTGAACGGATTGGTAAATTGTGATAACTAAATCATGCAAGTTTCTATGTGTTTCTAGATAGATGTGTGTGGTAGGTGTATGGTTTGGTAAATCACGCAGTCAAACTACATATCCTTCCCATATTTTTAAAATGGTGAAATAATGTATCTACCCTTTCTATAAATTAAAACCTAAGCCTCATTACCCACTTTCATTCGATCGCTACACCCCTAGTATATTCCCCTTTGATTTCCATCCTTTTTTGGTCTATCTTTTTTAATTTCATTATGTTTGAGGATATTTTTGAAATGTGATATCCTTCAAAACCAATCACTTATATATTTTCTTTATCTTCAGTCATTTCTTTACTATGGTGAGGCTATGGAACCTAGGGAATGACCTTGTTTTTTTTCTGGGTGTTTTTTTTTTGGTTTTATGGGTTTTTTTGTTCTCTAATGGTTTTTCATACATACTTGAGGTGTTTTCACATCAATTGTTAGAGGAGTAATGAATTATGAAAGTAACGATCCATGTATTAACCATTAACAATCGAACCATGATTTTTTTCATCTTTGAACAAATGTATTTTATATATAATGATAGTAATATATATGATTATGAATCTTTTAAAAGGAAAACTAGTTTTTGACTTGAACTTTATTAGATGAAAATAGTGTTTTTATTAAAATATATAGTTTAAAAAATGTTTTCAAACATTCCTAAACAGTAAATAATTTTTAAAATACTCATTACTATTTAAAAATATTGTATCTAATCAAAAGAGATACTTAGGTCAATATATTAATTTTTAAAAATGGTTTAATTAAATTTAATGGTGCTCTTGGATTTTAAAAATTGGGTTTTTTAATTTAATTCAATGTGTCTGATATTACGTTACAAAGTGGTTAGTTTTGATAGTTTTTTTATAACTTATAGTTTTAAATAATGACTGTGTTTTCTAGTTATAACTTTAAAAAGAGGATTTTCTTGACAAAAACACCTCCTTGGAACTTAACACTTGATTATAAATTTTTAATTGCATGAGTTGTTTTGGTTATTTGACATAATTATTATATTACTACTCTTAATAAATAATGGATTATTCTCAAGTTTTTTTAGGGGTGTGATTTTTATTATGATTCATGTTCTATGTATCTGAACATGTGTTTATATTTATATTATTTTGTGTAAATACTTATTAGGTTACCTCCTTTTTTATAAATAATGAGAAAATTTCAGTGGAACGAAGAATTATTGAGATTACTTACTACACTAGTTTATCAGTAAACTCTTGCTAGTATCCACTAGTTTAGATTACACCATGCTTTAGGATTGTTTCCACTCATTTAGGCCTACTAAGAGAAGACCAAGATTTAGGGTGGTTGGATTACATTAGGCACTCTTATATTATGGATCATTTTTTTATTGTTTTTAAGCTTGCTATTATATCCTAGTTGTTCCCATGATCATTGTATTTTTTATAATATATTAATTGTGCTTAATCAATTTTTTAGTGGTTTTTGATTATTTTTTATTGCCTATTTTATATTTATGGTGTTCTCACAATACTTTTCTCTTACCACCACCTGTTTTTTATTTTAAAAAAATTAAAAATGGAGTTATATTTTTTAAAAATGAAAAATCTTAAAGACTTTTCCTTTTGTCTATTATTTTATATACACAAGATCATTTTCAAAGAAAACATTTTTAAACCATTTTACATCGCAATGTTATATCTCACTACTGAAAATTTATGGTATACCAATGGTTAAAAACCGTTGGTATAGGGTGGAGAATCGTTGGAATAAATTATACCAACGATTTTAGAAACCGTAGTCCATTAAGTCGTGACAATAGACATATACCAATGGTTTGAGATAAACTGTTGGTATATGTGAAGAAATATACTCTATACCAATGGTTTTATAAAATTTTTGGCATATAGTTCTTATAAAACACATATGCCAACAGTTTCAAAACCGTTGTCATATCTTTTTTAGTCTTCCATTAACCCCTATACCAATGGTTTATGGAAGATCCCACTTTTTAGAAAGGTATTGTTTTGTTATGTTTTGGTTGAATCCCTTGTTTCAGGCTTCAAGGGATGTCTTCTGAATGTATGGGAGACCTTGGGGTGTTCTGGGGGCTCGGGGCATGAAAGAAGGGAAATCTGGGCAAGACAAGCCTGGGCGCACGGCGAGGGAAAATCGTGCAGCCTTCCCAAGTAAATTGTGCATCCCTCTTCCTCTAGATAGTAGCATGTGCACTATTTGTTAAACAATGTAGCCAAACCTTACGACTTCTTAAAGTTGGGAAAAATTATAAAATTTCCACTCCGGGCATTTAAACCCCAACTCAGGATTTTCCTCTATTCATCCCCTCCCAACCCAAGTGACGAACTTGGCCGACCCAAGCTTCCCAAGGGTGGTTCTCCTTTGATTCTTGGCCATTTAGAGTGTCGTTGGTTGCAGATTGAAGCTCCGGGTAAGGCTAATCCAATTCTTGATTCTCTTTTTGGTTTAGGGTTTGTTTCTTTTCTCCCTCTTGTTCTGAAGCTCTAAAACCATATATTTTGGGTGAATTTTAGGTTGAAGCTACAAAGGTTGGTCGTATTGAGGTCTAAGGACTCGTTTGAGAGTTTTTCCAACCATAGTTTCCAGGTAGGTGGTCTACAAGCTATATCCCATGGTTATTTGGGTATTTGTGCATGTTTAGTTGTGTTCTTGGTTTCCCTTGGTTATTTTTTGACTAAACTTGGCATTTTTGGTAATAATGATGTTTAAACTAGATAATGGGAACCCTCACGATCCCCGTGGGATGTGTTGGGATGGACTTGACCTAATTTAGAGCCATCCATGGGATGTACCGACTTTTCCCAGGTTTAGGGATTGTTATTAAACAAGTGACCTTGTTGTAGTGAATTGTAGAGACCTTGATAAACATGTTGTCATGAATGTTTGAATCATGGAAATGATGAAAAGGTTAAATGGGTTAATGTGTATACTTATTAAAGACCATAATGGATAGGTTATGGGTCTAGTACTAAATTCTTAGTGAGTTAGGTATAACACATGGGAATTGGGTGAATGGTTAAATGATGTGAAATGGTAATGTGTTAATGGGTTAAGACATGAAGTGGATTCCCATGTGGGGTGTTGTGAATTGTGTTTGCTGCAAGGCATTGGTTTGGATGTTTGATGGTTACTTATATGTATAATCATATTCACATGTCTTTGTAGAGTGGGGTATGACTTGAGGATCTACACCCACAGGTTGAGCTAAGACTAAGGTTCTAAACTCCACACAAAATGCATGTGTTAAGAAAGGGGACTGGGGGTCTGTTCTCCTAATGGTTTCATCCACTCAGACTGAGGCTTTAAGGTGAGGATATGGTTGTTATGAGTGGGTTAGTCCTAGTGAGATAGGATAACGATGTGTTCACCCTCTTGCATGGGATTGTTGGCCTTAGACCCATGTAACATAATGTATGTGAACAATCCATGGAAATGTGATGAGATGGTGAGTGATGATATTTGGTGTGTAATGAATGGTAATGGAAGTGGCAACGGATTTGGATCAAAAATTGGCTAATGGAACCTAAATTAATTAATTGGAAATTATAATTCATTCTCCTTTTTCATGCACTACCAGTTTATACTGGATATTTTGTAGACACTATTGGTGGTGGCCTACTGAGTTGTACTCACACCCTGCTCGGGCCGCTGTTGGGTACCCGAGCAGACTTCATGTTTGCAGGTCAGGATAAGGGCAAGGGTCCTTGGTAGATTTTTGAGTGGACATGGGTAGCACTTGGTGGAGGATCCAGACTTGGAGTCGGGACCATTTTCGGGATTTTGGCCATTGTCCTTATTTTGGTCTTTCGTTCAATATTGCACTTGTAGTATGACATTGCATATTTTATTGTTTGAAATGGTTGTTATACATGTTCCATGTTTGTTGATTATTTTTTTCTGCTATTGGTTTGTTTCTGTTGTGGCTTACTCTGATAAAAAGGGGGTATAGTTTCCCCACATAACCCCATAGACCCCCGCTGCTAGTCGGCAGCCTTTGGTGTACGGGGAGGTGCTCTTAAGATCATGTAACCACCCAGCTCGGAGCACCGGTTTAGGGGATTCCAGGTCAGGGATGTTACAGTTTAAACTATTGGTAAAGTTATTGTACCAATGGTTCATAACCGTTGGTAAAACAAAAACATACAGAACCAATACCGACAGTTTAAAACCATTGGTATAGGCTTTGCTGTACAATTCAAACAGCAGCCTTCTTTTTATGCTACTTTGTGAATTGTACATAATACATACAATGAAATACATAATAAGGATAAATAATTAAAAACTGATAATTAGAAGGATACATAATTTAATAATCAATTATGAATACAATACAATAAAAACTAAATACGTAATTATATGTGATACATAAGTAAGAATACATAAAAAATTGCATTTTTTATAACACATACACGATTGAATTTAGAAATTAGAAGATAATAACCCAAAATAAGGAAATTAATAAATTAATTCCACCAATCAGAAATAAAATGCCATGGTTTGGGGTGGGTCTCTTTAAACTTAGTGATGATGATAATGATGTGTGTCAATGAGCTTGTGAGATGTGGGGAATATAGTTTTCCTTGGCATATTAAATGTCACATGTTTTAGAATAGGGGTAGCAGTTCCTCACATGAGAAGTGGATTGTGTGGGGTTGGACCATGGATCGTTGTGCTAATGTATCAACACAATATGAATACATTTGGTCGGTTTTCCATATGCCAGTTGTTTTTACTTAAAATGATGTTCATTTTAAACAAAATAGATATAGTTAGAGTGATCCCGGCCACATCGTGCCTCAGATTTAGGTGGGGTTGACTCTTACATGTCACATATGACCCGTAAATAGTTGTCCTAAAGTATCAATACAATCTAAATGTGATTTTTTGGTTTTTTGTATGCCATTTTTTGTTTTCACTTAAAATGTTGTCCATTTCAAATAAAAGTGAGACACTTTGAGTGGTACCGAGCCCACCGGGCCTCAGATTGAGAATCGGTTGACTCGTACACGTCATAAATGACCCATGGATTGTTTTTCTAAAGTATCAAAACAATTAAAATATGTTTGGTTGGTTTTTCATTTGTCAGTTGTTTTTACTTAAAACAATGTCCATTTTAAACAAAAGAGAGACACTTAGAGTGCTACCGGACACACCGTGCCTCGCATTGAGGATGGGTTGACTCATACACGTCATAAATTACCAATGGATCATTTTCTTAATGTATCAACAAAATATGAATGCATTTGGTCATTTTTTTGTATGCCAGTTTTTGTTTTCATTTAAAATGTTGATCATTTCAAATCAAGGTGAGACACTTTGAGGGGTACCAGCTACACCATGCCTCGGATTGAGGCAAGGTTGAATTGTACACCTCAAAAATGACTCATGGATTGTTTTACTGAAGTATCAATAGAATCCAAATACGTTTGGTCTATTTTTTGTATGCCATTTGTTGTTTTCACTTAAAATTATGTACATTTTAGAAAAAAGAGAGACATTTAGAGTGGTATCGGCCACACTGTGTCCTAGATTGATGTCGGGTTAACACATAAATGTCACAAATGTCCCATGGATCATTTTTCTAAAGTATCAACACAATAAGAATGTGTTTGGTTGGTTTTCCGTATTCCAGTTGTTGTTTTCACTTAAAATGTTTTCCATTTCAAGTAAAAGTGAGACACTTTGAGTGGTACTGAGCACACCACGCCTCAGATTAATGTAGGGTTGAGTCATACACATCAGATATGACCAATGTATCATTTGACTAAAGTACAACCATAATATGAATATGTTTGGTTTTTGTATTCCAGTTGTTTTTACTTAAAACAGTGCCCATTTTAAACAAAAGAGAGACACTTTGAGTGATACCGGCCACACCATGCCTTAGATTGAGGCGGGGTCGACTCTTACATGAAACAGATGACTCATGGATCATTTTCCTAAAGTATCAACACAATCCAAATGTGTTTGGTTGGTTTTTTGTATGTTAGTTGTTGTTTTCACTAAAAACGATGTCCATTTTAAACAAAAGAGTGACATTTAGGGTGGTACCGGTCACACCGTGCCTCGGATTGATGTAGGGTTGACTTGTACACATCAAAAATGTCCAATGGATCATTTTCAAAAAGTATCAACATAATACGAATGCGTTTGGTTGGTTTCCTGTTTGTCAGTTGTTGTTTTCACTTAAAATGATGTTCATTTTAAAAAAAAGAGTGACATTTAGAGTGGTACTTGCCACACTGCACCTCGGATTGATGCAGGGGTGACTCTTACACATCAAAAATGTCCCATGTATTGTTTTCCTAAAGTATCAATACAATCCAAATACGTTTGGTCGGTTTTACATATGCCAGCTGTTTTTACATAAAACACTCTCCATTTTAAACAAATGAGAGACACATAGAGTGGTACCGGCCACACCATACCTTGGATTGATGAAGGGTTGACTTTTAAACATAAAAAATGTCCCATGGATCATTTTACTAAAGTATCAACACAATATGAATGCGTTTGGTTGGCTTTCTGTATGCAAGTTGTTGTTTTCACTTAAAATTTTGATCATTTCAAATAAAGGTGAGTCACTTTGAGTGGTACCGGCCAAACCATGCCTCGTATTGATGCGAGGTTTACTCCTACATGTCACAAATTTCCCATGGAGTGTTGTGGTAAAGTATCAACTGAATCTGAATATGTTTGGTCCATTTTCCATATATCAGTTGTTGTTTTCACTTAAAATGTTGTCCATTTCAAATAAATTGAGACACTTTGAGTGGTACCAGCCACACCATGCCTCGGATTAAGGATAGGTTGAGTCGTACACCTCACATATGACCCATGGATCATTTTACTAACGTTTCAACAAAATAAAAATATGTTTGGTCAGTTTTTCTTTATGCCAGTTGTTTTTACTTAAAAGGGTGTCCATTTTAAACAAAAGAGAGACACTTTGAGTGATATCGGCCACACCATGCCTCAGATTGAGGTGAGGTTGACTCGTACACGTCACTTATGACTCGTGGATCGTTTTCCTAATGTATCAACACAATAATAATGTATTTGGTTGGTTTTTTGTATTCCAGTTTTTGTTTTCACTTAAAATGATCCTCATTTTATACAAAAGAGATATATTTAGAGTGGTACCGGTCACACTGTGCCACGAATTGATGTGAGGTTGACTAATATAGGTCACAGATATCTCATGGATAGTTTTCCTAAAGTATCAACATAATACGAATGCATTTGGTTGGTTTTCCATATAACATGTGTTGTTTTCACTTAAAATGATGTCCATTTTGAACAAAAGAGAGACATTTAGAGTGGTACCAGCCACAACACACCTTTGATTGATGCAAGGTTGACTCCTACACATCAAAAATGTCCCATGGATCGTTGTCCTAATGTATCAACAAAATCTGAATACGTTTGGTCGGTTTTCCATCAGCTAGTTGTTTTTACTTAAAACATTTTCCATTTTAAACAAAAGAGAGACACTTAGAGTGGTTCCGGACACACCATGCCTCAGATTGACACAGGGTTGACTTTTAAAATTCATAAATGTCCCATGGATTGTTTTCCTAAAGTATCAACACAATCCGAATGTGTTTGGTTGGAGTTCCATTTTCCAGTTGTTGTTTTCACTTAAAATGTTGATCATTTCAAATAATGATGAGACACAGTGAGTGGTACCGGCCACCCTATGCCTCAGATTGATGAGGGGTTTACTGTTACATGTCACAAATGTCCCACAGATTGTTGTGATAAAATATCAAAAGGATAAGAATACGTTTGGTCCATTTTCCATATGTCAGTTGTTGTTTTAACTTAAAATGTTGTCCATCTCAAATAAAAGTGAGACACTTTGAGTGGTACCAGCCACACCATGCCTCGTATTGAGGCAGGGTTGAGTCATACATGTCACATATGACTCATGTATAGTTTTCATAAAGTTTCAACATAATCCAAATACATTTGGTCATATTTTCATATGCCATTTGTTTTTTCTTAAAAGGGTGTCCATTTTAAACAAAAGAGATACTATTTGAGTGATACCGGCCACACCGTGCCTCGGATTGACACAGGGTTGACTCGTACACATCACATATGACTAATGGATAGTTTTCCTAAAATATCAACACAATAAGAATGCGTTTGGTCTGTTTTCTGTATGCCCGTTATGCAAATTTTGCAACAACAGTGATAAAATCTTATTTTAAAACTATATACATTGTGCATGATGTGCATCCCCTGGTGCATGGATAGAGAAAATCTTGCACATTGCTTCTAATATATATCCATATACGGTTGGTAGATATCTTTTGGGATGGACGTAAATTTTTTACTAACTATGAGGCATAGTGTTTTTCTACACCGATTGGGGTTCCGAGCTCCGAACAAGCCCCAAAAGCCCCATAAACCATTATAACATCATTAGGCATCCATATTTGGTAAAAAATAAAGATTTATACTGAATTAAAAAATATCCATACCAGAGTGAAAAAACATGTTAAAAAATAAAGAGTTATATTGAATTCAAAAATGTAATGGATCAATCTACCACTGATCACCATCACCCTCACCATTTTCACCATTAGCCTCATCCTTGCAACCATCTCTATCCTTGTCTTCATCCTCGTCATCATCCCCATGCTCATCTTTGGCCCCATCCTTGCACTCGTCCTCATCCTCGCCCTTGTCCTCATCCTCATCCCCACCCACATCCTCTTCAGCATCCTCATCATCACCAGGAACATCATCATCTCGACTGCCACTAGAACTGTCGCCTAGTACATTGGATAATTCTCCCATCAATGACATATATGTCTGACAAGCCATGCTCGCCTCTGGTGGAAGTGATGAAGATAAATCTTTTATCACTTTCATAAATTCTTTCTCCCTCGTTTAAACCTATTCTTCCAACTCTGAGACCCTTTTATCAGGCTTTCTTACATACTCCTTGACCTCTTCCAACTCGGTGGTACTAGAATGGATACCTAGAGAGGACCAATACCTCGTCAAGACTATATTCTTACTAGGTTGGTAGCATACTCGACCAGAGTGCTCATCTCCCAAAACCTGATATAAAAGATCATGTGGACCTAAATTGTCAGGCTCCTAGGAATCAAGGTCCTCTAAAGAAGCCTGCTAAAAATATTAATATATTATTAAATTTCAAAATATGTATTAAACTTTGAAATAAAATAATTAAAACTTAAAATATTTTCTTGTGTCATTTCATTAACTACAGTTCCATCTTTTTCCCTTCTACTCGAGAAAAATTATTTTTCTCGAGGGAGACGTTCTTCAATATTTAATTTGTGCTTCTGTAATGAAATTGAAACAATATAAATTGAAAGTATAATCATATATTTAACATTCAATAAATCACATAATTTAAGTAGGAAACAATAAAAAGGGAAAGTCCTAAAGAAAAATTATAAACAACTATATCGTACCAGTAGCCTCTCAGGATCTGACATTGTAGTGAGCCCCAAAGTGTGGAAGTATTGCTCTGAATAAATTTTTTATTTTAGAACATTCCTAAATAGTGTTTAATAATAAATCAGATAGTATTAATGGAAAATATGAAAATTTTCATTCAAATACCTCAAATTGGATTAATACCTTAAATTTGGAAGTTGCCCAAAGGGTAATCATTTGGTGATATTTCTCTATCGGGAAGTCATCCACGATAGGTATTTTCCTAAACTCCGAGCCCACTCTATCACACCAACCAACATATAGCTCATTCTTATAAGCTCTCCAAATCTCTCCTATATCCATTAAACGTGTTGGTCGTGCAACTTCGCCATCGGGGAAGTTAAACTGAAGATGACACCCAATAGATTAATTCATATAAATAGAAAAAAAAAATCTACATTAAATCCAACAGATTTTTTACCCATACTTGTGCCCATGCATTATCCTTGAATTTGTGTGGTAGATGTATCCAAGAGAGAGGGCAGACCAGAATGATGTCGGAGTATTTGGCTAGCATCGCCAAAAAACCCCCAACATTCCTGCCTAGATTTATCAATAATCTATCCATCATCATTGTAATCAACCATCAATTGTGTCTAGCAGTTCTATACCGCACACAAGAGAGTGCGCCCCCTCCCCCGTCTCTTATCAGTAGAAGAACCATTTATTCAAAAAATATCAGTAAAAGTTATAATAAAAATAAGTTTTGGTATAAAAATTTGTTAGATTTGTATAAATATACTTGTGTTAGTCAGATCAATGAGCATCACTGGATGTGTAGAAGCTGAAGGAATATCCTGTACAAGTGGATTTTCCCTCAGTGTATGCTCCTCATTCACATACTATGTCTGAGCAGGAGTAGAAGAAGGTGGAATATAATAGCTCAGAGATAAAGAACCAGAAGAAAAATATGATTTCACAAACATCTGGGCAACTGGTACTGTAAACATCGGAGGCCTAAATATCTCATGTGTCCCTAAAGACACATTAGGATCAAAATGGGGCGTAGAAGATATGTCTGTGGTAGGGGCATAGTCCAATAGGGTACGACCAGTGGATCGTCTAACTCTCACACCACAAGCCCTCGTACCACTGGCCTCAGTATCGGGACCACCAGATGATTGTTTAACTCTAACACCACCCCCCTCCTACCACCAGCCTCTGTACTGGGAGTAATATCAGGCTCCTCGTTGGATTTCTCTCGTCTATGGGTTGGATCCTGAAAAAAAGATTTAAAAAAATTAAACACATGATATTATAAGATATTGAAATATATATATTTGAAATAAAATACTCACAATGGGGATGAGTGGAGGAATGGCCATCTATGTCATGTGATGATTATCTTCTGTCATCTTTTTCCACTGCATCTCTTCAATGGGCGTCAGTTCCTATAATGAAAACAAATATGGAAGTAATTAGAAATAGATATCTAATGTGTAACCCAAAAAACAAAATATAGAAAAACCATTCTGATAAAAAAACAAAAATAAATAGAATATTTTTGGTGGTTTGAAGGTAATTACTAGGATACAGGCTCTGAATGATGTTAGTGAAATGTAGGTGAGAAAATGATAGTATGCTTCTATATATTTCCCACCACAACTTCAGGTTAACAATCAACTCTAACAGTTGAGCTATTGGGGTAATCAAAAGTAATAAATGAATTGCTTCCAATTGCAGTAGGGATAGTTTCAACTTCATCTTTACCATGATCAAAAACATGTCTGGGATTTACTTCAATAATTACACTGAATTTAGTATGACGATGATATTTGACATAAAAAACATGGTTCCCCATTCATGACAATGCATATGGTTCATCAGTGGAAAGAGTTCGAGTCATGTCAATAATTCTAAATCCACAATCATCAATAAAGGTACCTTACCTCGTCACTGAATCAAACCGTTGAAATTTCATCATCGTGGCTCGACCGTGCGAGTAATAATACACAATTACTATTTTCTCCATGACTCCATAATAAGCTACATTTTTAGAATGAGGTCTATTATCCGATGAACTGGAATAATAGTCTATTGTTGTAGTTATCATAACCCCATCATGTTGTGTTCTCATGTGTCTTCCTCGTTTAGGGATAATAAATTTGTATCCATTGATCACAAGTGATTTACAAGCACGAACCATGGTATTAAGACCAAAATCCAAAGCTATTATTTCCTCAGAAATAGAGTCTGCAAGAAAACTCGATACCTGAAATATAAAAAAATAGTAAACATAATTAAATATTATTTTTATTTAGTTATTACAGAAATATTTTTACCTTCAATTTCAACCAAGCAGAAAACCCTTTGCTATGAAAAGTATCCCTCCTTAACAAAGATAAATAACGATGCTTTCTATATATCAATTATTTTTATTCCATGTAGATAAAAATAATAACAGTTTAACAAATATTTTAAATTAAAAGAGATAATATAAGAGATACATGTACAATTTAATTACTTGATATACTCATCAAAGAAATCACAATTGAATGACACTATGTGATGTTCCATCTCTATCTCTTCAAGGCTTAATGTCGATAATGTATATGATCCTGGAATTCCTCCTGTATGAGGAAGTGATATAAAACTACATTCAATTTTCTCATATTGTTCTTCTTCATTTCTAATTGTTCCATTTATTCTCATAGTATGATCAGACAAATACAATGAGCATAAATCCATACATTCTTGAGCCAAGTAACCTTTCAAAATATAACCTTTGGGATAATTTCTGTTCTGAACATATGATTTCAATATGTACATGTTTCTTTCAGTTGGATACATCCAACGGAAAGCATCGGGTCCTCTAAGAAGTATTTCGGTCGGAATATGGACAGTCAGATGCAACATGCATGTAAAAAATGATGGAGGGAATATTTTCTCTAACTCACAGAAAATTAATGGTGTCTCTTCCAACAGTGTTTGAAAGATGGATTTGGAAAATTTCTTAGCACAAAGATCTATAATCAAATAGCACAACCGAATAACTAAGACTCTTGCATTATTAGACAAGAGATGACTGATTTCTATGGTAATGAACTCATGCAAAAGGACGTGATAATCACGAGTCTTCAAAGATTTTAACTTCAACTATCTTCTATTGACCTATTTTGATATATTGCTTGAATAGCCATTAAGAAATTTAATAGTCTCTATCACTTCCAGAAATTGATTTTTTTAGCAGGTGTCATCACATAAGAAGCACATGGAACTTTCCATTTATATTCACTGATACATACAGGATTCAATTCTGGTCTGATCCCCCAATTTACCAACTCACACCGAGATCGTAAATCATCTTTTTTATTCCCCTTCACATTTAGAATAATCAAAAGAAAAATTAAACATATATTCTTTTCAATGTGCATTACGTCTAAGAAATGACGTAACAAGTTGGTTGACCAATATGACAACTCAAAGAATATACTCTTCTTCTTCCAATTGTAACAAGTTTCATAGGAAACATTTTCCCTCTTTCTAGATTTCATTACACCCTTACAAAATGAATAACTAAAATCTTTCAATTCATTAAGCACATCAATTTTAGACACAAACTGAGTTGGATCCTCAGTCTCCATGGTATTTTCAAATCTTCGATGATTGTTTCTATATGGATGTTTCATTGGAAAGAATCGTCGATGTCCCATAAAACTAAAACTACGACGATATTTTTGTCTTCTCGATCGAGTATTCTTCATACAAATAGGACATGACAATTTTCCTTTTGTGATCCATCCAGAAATAATTTCATAAGTAGGAAAATCATTGATCATCCACATTAGTGCAGCATGCATATGAAATATGTCTTTCGAACATGCATCGTATGTGGGCACACCCACATCCCAAGGAAGTTTCAACTCTTTTATTAAAGGTTGCATGTATACATCTATATCATTTCCAGGATCATAAGGGCCTGATATTAGTGCTCTCAAGAAAGTGTAATTCTTTTTCATACACAACCATGGGGGATGGTTATAAATGTGTATGAAAACCGGCCTTGTGTTGTGCGAAGTAAGCATCTACCAAGATGGATTAAAACTGTCACATGAATTACCCAGTCTCACATTATGCACGTCGGCTGCAAATTCAGTATATCGAGCATCAAATCTCTGCCATGAAAATCCATATGCCAGGTGAACCAACTCTTCGTTATTCTTTTTTCTCTCAGTGTCATGCCATCACGTTTTTACTGATATTTCATCAGACATGAAAAGGTTTTGTAATCTGGGGATCAATGGAAAGTTCCCCATTACTTTTTGTGGCATACGAGATGGTGTTCCATCATCTTTTGGATTCCATCAGGATGTTCCACATTTGATAAAATCATTTCTTTAAGTAGTTTCCTCCCAAAATAAGCTTCAATCATTTGGGCAAGCATGATTTTTTTTTTGAGAATCCAAGTTCATCAACTAACTTCCTTAACATATAGTGGTTTGAGGGAATATCTGCATCATTAGGAAGTAACTTTTTCATGAAGTTAAGAGTGTAATCGATTTTAGTATTTGAAATCCCATACATAGTTTTCCCATGAAACAATTGGATTAGAAATTCCAACTTTTTCATTTTACCACATTGTCGAAATAATGGAGTCGTCGAAGCATCATTCAATTTTTTCACCCTATCAAAATCATCATTTTAATTAGATGCATCATGTATGCTTGTATTGAAATATTATTGGTTGTACATCTTTTCCTTCTCATGATGTCGAATAAATGGAAACCAATCATATATCAAACTCTCCAATTCATTCTTATCATTTGGATCATCAACATTTTGAGATTTCGTTTTCTCTCCATTGCGAGACCACATATAATAGTTTGTTTTGAAACCATATTTGGTTATATGATAGCTAACTACTTCAGGACTCAACCAAGGTCTTCCAACATAATTTGAACATTGGTAGTGTATGCGACCACTATCTAAAGCCTGGTCAAATGAAAAATCTAAAAAACTACTCAAATTATTTTGAAAATCGGTTGAAATATGATCAGTTTCGTACATCCAACTTCCAAACATTCAATAAAAAAATTGCAACAAGTCATTTCAAATAAATTCAATAATATTTAAGTTCAATCAAAAAAAATATTTAGGTTAATGACAAATGTTTACATTATATAAAAGAATAACTGACACATTACTCTATATGAGAATCATATTAAGAAACACAACAAAATAAAATGTATATAAGAAAATAAGATACATAATTTCTAATGCCTATATTCAATGATTTCCCAGTAAGATATTGGAAGTGGATCAAGGAATACATAATCTTTAAGGTTCTTGTTGGGATTACAAGAGTTTTATACTTTAAATTTTTAGGGAGATCAGGATAAGGAGTAAGATGAAGATCACATCAATAGTAGTTATGGCATAATCAAGTTTCACCTTAACCATGGATTAGAGGATCCTAGGTTTAGAGCCATAGATCATAAGTTGGTAGGGATTATTCTTTGAATCATGTCCCAATTGATTTTGGATAGGGACCTTCAACAGTTATAGGTATGGATTTGGTTAGAAACTCCTATAAAAAGGATATCCAACAATTGTGATGTCCCCAACCAGGATGCCAATCATTAGTGACCCAAACCCAGATTTCCACATGGCCTCAATCACATCATCCAAAATTCCAAATGTTATTGACTAATAGTGAGAGGCTTTGGTGTGTCTAGGGGAGACTATTCCCTTATTAACTAAGTTTCACAATTTTAATATTATCATTTAAAAAGTAGAAGAAATATAACAATGGGAAAATATTGGAAATGGATGAAAATAACCAAATCAGTAATACCAACTAATAACAGAATCATAAACATAATGATGGTAATGTATGTCATGTATCAAGAAGAAAAACATAGTTACAACTAGTTGGAAGTAGTACTATGAAAGGGGCTCAATAAATTCTAAAATTAGACCTAGATTCTTAAGCTACAACCTAATCATCTACTACATGCTTCATCCTATGTCATGTGAGTAGTCTTGCATCTATAAAATGGTGATTCCGCTTATTTAAACATATAATCATGTAGTTTGTCCAGGTACCCAATGGCATCTCGAACAATGTGTGAGATACAATTCATGTAGGTGACCACTGAGAGGTCTATAACGATCTAGTCTATTTATATAACATTTTCATATAATGATATGAAAAATTAAAGTGAAAACTAAAAAATCTAAAAGATTTTTCTATGGTTCTAGAGAAAAAATTGAAAATGGTTTTCTAGGTTAAATCAAAAAAGAAAAAAAACATATACACATCAAAATAAAAACATAAAACTGAAATATTAGATAGATAATAATAAAAATAAGGTACCACCTAAGAAAATAACTAATTTTGGATGGTTCAAATGAAGATTCAGTAGCTCTGATGGGGAAAGCCTAAATTCCAACTGTTCGGATGGAGGAACCGAGTTGAACCCGAGAGAGGTGTTGTTCGAATGGGGGAGAGGTGCTCTGATTGTGCAGGAGAGGCACTATCTGAATGGGGGAGAGGTGCTCGATCGCGGGGGAGAGGAGAAGGGCTGCGTGGGATTATTGGGGCAAACCTTTACCAACGATTCTTAAAAATTGTTGGTAAATGGGGAAAATTTAGACCCATTTACAAACGGTTCTAGTGAACCATTGGTAAAGGGTTCCCTGCACCAGGTTTTACCAACGGTTTAAGAAAACTGTTGGTAAAAGTCTTATATACCAACGGTTTGAGAAAACCATTGGTATATAAGTGTTGTTAAAACCCCCTATTCGAGTAGTGTCTCCTTATATTTTTAAATAAATTTTAAATGATCACATTATTTATTTCATATTTTCTAAATGTGTTGTTTTAGAATGTTAATGGGGTTTTATTTGATTTTAATAAAAAAATGTAAAACCTACTTTTGTGACTGTTTTTCAAAATATCCTGAAATGATTCTATTTTTAAATGTTGTGAATGGGGTGTATATTTGACATACCAACTTGGAATATTCCCCAGACCTCATATATTTCAGTTTTTGGTTCATCTTCTGGTCAATCATATTGAATTAGTGGTTGGATGGATGGATGGTGACCCCATAGTCACATTGATATATTTTTACAATATTTTAGTGTGTTTTTTATGTTTTAGAACAGATCTAGTAGAAAATGTCTCATTCTTTTTATTCTAGACTCATCTTCAATATATTGATGTGGGGTTGTAAATTATGTTAGAATTATTTTTTAATTGGATATTTTTTAATTTTTAATTTTTAATTTGTTAATGCTTGGTAGTCCAATTTATACGTGCCCCTTTTCAGGTTCTGATATAATTTCATTACATGTTAAATATATTTTTTATGATAATTTATTCCATGTGGTACAATAAGATTCCCTAAAAAAGGATTCCTCACCCGAGGGATTAAGAAATTCCTTTTGGCCTTACCCTAGGTCAACTCGTGTATCTAGTTCCAAGGTGGTCTAGACTAGTTCATGAAAAAATGGTTTCAGTTCTCCCTCTACTATTTATGGATAAATAGTATATTTGTGATATGATTTTTAGAACTCGACAGGTCAGCACAAGAAAATTCTAGTTAGATATTTTCTATTTCAAGCCTTTAGTTACCATATGATTTTGTGTTGACTCTTAAATTCTATATATTATTTCATTAAAGTTTGGTACATTTTGATAAAAATTGGTGATATTTAGATTTATATTGATTTAAAAGAGTAATATATTAGTTCTTCACATTTTATGGGTGAACCTAAATAAAAAACTAGAGGAATATAGTGTATAATGCTGACCAGAAATAGCCACCCGAATAGTGCTAAGAAGCCGGGTTCCACTGGCCTTAGGTGGACTTCCCTGAATTCTAGATGTTGTCAAAAAGTAGTGAGGGTGTAAGTAGGTATAGTGGGGAGTATATACCCTTTGGGAAGTGTAAATAGGTATATTGGGGAGGCTATACCATCTCAGAATAGATAAAATTTTGGTATGATCATAACAAGATAACATGCTATGGCAGAAAGTAAACAGAACAACATACCCTCAAATCACTTGAAACCACTCAAAACATAGAAGGAAAAGTATTAATTCTATGTCAGGTCATCCAATAAAATATCCAAGGTTAATCCCATGGAAAACCATAGTATCTACATGTATAATCATGTTGAAATTGAAAAATAAACTAAACAAAAGTAAAACTCCACCTAGGCATGACATCAAGATCCATTGCAATCTTCATGCCAAAGAGTACTATGATACAGCTCCGGAGGTAGATCCTTTACCTGTATGTAAATCCATAAAGTCTATACACATATTGAAGGGCTCATATAGGTTGTGACACAAATATAAGTATAATACCACCCAGTGGTTTTTACCTAGTGTATGTGTTTAAGAGGATAAGCATCTCCATACAAAGTAAAAAATACGATGCAATAATAAATAGAACCTCAACTGGTTTTTATCAGCCACCAGGGAGTGTCACCTACTTCATCCAATATTGAAAACCTAGAATCAAAGAGAGTCCTTGTCCTATGGCCCAAGGAACCCTATAGTCACAAATTCCTGGTGAACCCTTAGGATCCACTTCAATCATATATCATTGAACCTCATTCCTGCTGACACATTGTGTCTCAAAGTAACGACTTACTGAAGGCACCCCAAACAACAATATCCCAATATCACAGAACCCTTCTAGAAATCTAATTTCATCCTATGGCATGAAAAATGAAGGAACAAAAATGTACGTCCTCAACTAAATATTTAGGCTCATATCCTCAAGCACGAAGAGCCTCAACCCCTAACCTAATTGCCTCATCGCTATCAATGGAAAGATCCTCACCTTCCACATGGATTTCTACGGACAACACCCCCAAATCATAAAATCCTAAATTGTAACAATCGGGGGCCACTATCTAAAGAAGTGTTTAAAACCACCTCATCATGGGTTCAACCTATGAACACACGACTCAATCGGCACATTGTCCATCACAGGTTATCGAAATCACCAAATAAAGAACCTAAGTCACACCATCACTGGCACCTTGTGCCCCTATGACCATGTCACTCAAATCCAATGGTCTTTATATCCATGTATCGTGGCCCTTTCCCAACTTTACATTCACACAACCTCAAACCAATATCTTAGATGTCCAATCTTATTGTCAAAACAACCCCAATAAACCCGATTCAAGCACAACAAGTGATCAACGTCACTCAATCTCAATGGTCATGCCATCCCAACCTCAATACTAGCTTGTCACAATACTGAGGGTCTCAAACATGAAATCTCAAGCCTTAAATAATCATAAAACTCATTTGAGAACTTTAATAAGTAATTCAATTTAAACATATTGAATTACGCTAGAAACCAACTATATAACATTAGAATGGAGGTCATTAATTCTTTTTCCTTTATTAATCATGCTTAAAAAATTCAAACATACCAGTTTAAATTTAAATACTTCAATTAAAATAATTTTTACACCCCGAGAAAAATATCCCAATGAGCTACGACTTCTTACCCGGCCTTAGTCAAGCATAAAAAGTGTAGGTTATTCACATAGCATCCCACATGGTCTATAAATAAATTCAATATTCTATAACCGGGTTCTAGTCAAAAACCTCTTTTATTCCAAAAAACTACATCCCCCAAAGATTTTGAAAACTAGAAACAAGGTACGCACCACCTACCTTAGACTCATAGGCGTAGGCACATCGGCAACTGACCTCATGTTTGAAGCTCATCAACATAGATCTAAGTTTCTATATTAAAACCTAAAATTGGTTCATATGGAAATAATGGTTTGTAAGATGAAAGATCAAAGAAAAATAAGGTTGTTCTAGGTTAGCCTTTTCAATGAGATCTCATAGGTTCTGACATATTAAAGAACATAGGTCGGATAGAGAGACTGGATAGAAATCCACTTAAGGAGAAAAGGTGTGGCTCTCTCCTATTATGTACTACCAGGAAAGAAGAAATATTGATAAAGGATCGAAAATAAAAAAAAATTAATAAAAATAACCACCACTGGTCGCACAGTTTATCGGAAAGGTTTACCAAACCATGTAGTAATAGTGAAAAATACACTTCTAGAGGATGAAAACCCACACAGACACCATGTATGGTTTTCCATACTGTTCCCAGCTCTTGGAAACTTTTGTAGATGAGAATGAATGTTCAGGTTCCACCACTCACACGGTTTCCCTAAACCATGCACATGTACCTACTTCCAAAAAACTAGGCCATCCAAACTTTAATGCTTATGAAACCTTTCTGAACACCCGTGGAACTCTCATAGGCCCTAAAACAACCCAAAAACACATTTAAGGCCAATGGAACTCTTTAAATTGAACTGAGATCAATGAAACAAAAGGTATCATATCCACTAATTAAAAAGTTCAAATAGGGTGGGGATTTTAACTCATTCCAGAAACCCGAGTAATGGCCTAGAAAAAAGATTTGAAGCCTAAGAACATGGTTTGTTTCATCCTTTTAGTGGTTTATTTATATTTTTTGAATAGTATTCCAAACCACACAACCAAACTATGTATATCAACAAACCCCATATATATTTTTTCAATATATTTTTTTCAATTTCATATTTTTCTAGGTTATGTGTAATTTTCTTTTGGGATGATTAAAAATATATTTAGTTAATGAATATTGTTTCTTAAAAGGTTTAAAAATAGTTTTCAAATTTTTTAAAGTCTTTTTGATAAATAGTTCTCCTAAATTATTTGTGAATTATTTTTGAATGGAAAATTTTAGTTTCAAAAGGTAATAATGAGAGTTTAAACTATACGTATACATTTATTAGGGGTAATTTTCTAGTTTTCTTATAAGAAAACACTGTTTAAATAATAGTTTCTTTGATTTTTAATTTATTAAGAGTTTTTATAAAAAATATTGAAATATATATATCCTTTAAAATTTTCAAAATGGATTTTTATAGTCGCTTTTTTATATTACGCCATATTTTTTATGTGGAGTTTTGAAATTATAAGATGGTCATTAGAGATAAAACTGTATTGTATGCATAATTTTAAGGATATGTAACTATTTTGATTTAGAACTTGTAGATTATTAAAATTATTTTCAAAATATAACATTAATATTTGGAACAAAAATTGCTGATTTTGTAATGTTTTAAAAATAAATTTCAAAATATTTTCGACACCTGTGATTTATTATTTTGGTTTTATATTCTTTATGAAATGTTTCACTTATTTTTTTATTTAATATATTTTTTATAGAAGAGTCTAAAAGGATCATAGATATTCAGTATCTAGGAATATCCTTAAAAATGTGTTTTTTAAGACTAAGGTGTTGGCTTTCCAGTTATTATACATACCCATACTCCAAGTGCAGAGGCAGATCTAACATCCTACTTAGTCATTTTATATTGAGTAAGTGGAACTTTAATTTCTCTTGGGGTGAACCCTCTATTTCATTTTCATAATCCTATAACTTTTAATTAGAATTTGGATAGCCATTACATTATTAGTTGATTGGATATTATTTATAGGATTATTTAATTGATATTTGGTAACCATGATTCTTATAACCATCTGGGGGGGTTTTCAGGATGTCCCTTTAGTTTCCCTTATCTATTTATCTAGTTTATACCCTATCCATATAATCTTTTTTATTAGTATGATAAACCATATAATCCATCAGGTTCTTATTTTTCCCCTTCATTCATAATCCTCAAACATGTTTTTTTATATATTTTGTACTATGTTATTTTTTTACAAAAGGAAATATTGAACCTATAATACAATGAATATTCCAATGATCCGAAAAATTACACTCGTTATTTATGGATTTCTATAGATTTGGAAACATTTAATGCTAGTTTTATATCTATTATTTTTTTTATCTCTCCTTAAATAATCATTTTTCTTTGTACTATTTAATATTTTTTGCAGTAGATGTTTAATATATTTTATTAGTGGTTCTTTTTTGTGGAGATTACAAATCATTAGTGATTATGTTTGGGTATTTTTTAGTTATTTGGTGGATTTTTTATTAAGTAATGTGAGGACCCAACCATTAGTACTCATATATAATTTTTACTTATTATTGAGTTCTTAATTTTTCATTCAAATTCATTGGAGTGGTTGATATTTTTAAAGATGTTTTGTTTTAAGATAATTTTAAATATGGTGGGAAGTACACCATATATGATCTATCATTTATGGGAATTGATTTATTTCCTTAAATATTTAGTGATAAAAACTTCCTAGTGTGGTGTTCATTTTCCCTAACCTATTCTTTTACTGATATCAGTTTTGGATTCATTTACCTTGATTCAATTTGTAATCAAATTTATAGTTCTTTATAGTTCTCAAATCTAAAAGGATTGTGTTCTTATATTATCCTCAACTTTTGTGTTGAACATAACATTTCTAGTTAATATTGTATAATTTTTTGTTCTTTGGTAGATATGATGAATTTCTGTTTCATTTTTCAATTTAGTCTTGTATTATTCCTTGTATTTGTGGATGTTGTTGTGCTCTTTGTTTATTTTTTTACAAAATAATGAGAAAAAAACCCCATTCACAAATTTTCGAACAAATTATACAAAGTCTTTAAATGGTAATAAGGGGTTGTAGGGGATTAATTTTTAAACCCTAACCATTATTTCCATTCATATTTTATTTAATCATTTCTGTTTATCCTTTTTCTTGAATATCATGTTGAATAATTTAAATTTTTATGGTTGTAATGTTTTCAGTGGATGGTGAATAATTAGTACAATTCATGTGGCAAAACCCTGAAAAACATATAGTAAAATTTAGTGTCTATTTCTTAGTTTGGTAAAATGTTTGTCCCAACCTGTGAGAGTCTCTAGGTGTGGCTAGTTATACGTACACAATTTAAAATTTTATAAATTATACGACCAAACCATGCAGATTGACCATATTTCTAAAATTTTAAAATTATATATCTTCCCTCATTAAAATTTAACCAATATCTATCATTATCCTCACACATTTGATCTATGTTATCCCATTAATGTCTCCTATTCTATTTCCATACTTCCTTAGATGAGTTTGTTGGATTTTTTCCATGTTTAAAATCAGTTATCCAAGGTAGTATCTTCTATAACCATTTGTTTATTATTTGATTTATCTTTCATCTTCTTCTCCCCTTACTGAGGTCATAATGACCTATAATATTCTATTGATAAATTTTCACTTTTTATTTTATTGATTTTATGATTTGGATTTATGGATAGACATTTTTTATGAATAAAATTTCCCTTTGGAATTTATGCATGAGTTACCCCTGAAAATATATTACAAAATAAAATACATGTACCAAATAATAAAAATCAATTATAATTTATTATAGTTAATTGAAAATTAAAATTCTAGAATAAATATATTCCTAATAATTGAAATTTTTACATTTGAATAAAAATAAAAAAAATAAGATAACTATAATAAAAAACGGAACTACTTGATCCCCAAGAATAATCACACTCATGAAAAAAAATTTAGAAATGAAACATAATATTAAAAATGAAATATTAATTTTGAAAATGAAAATATAAATAAACTTTATAGAACATAGAAGATAAGGATGAAAGAATTTAATATGAGGTATTTTTTGAAGATAGGAACCACGTATGACTATAAGAAATCTAAATTTTTGAATATTAATATGACTATTAGAAATTTAGTATGACCATTAAGAGTAGTATCTAGGCCATAATAATATTAAAATAAATAATTTAATTGTAAAATAATATCAACTTATCCCATAAAATTAAAATGTAGAAAATTTATATTATGGTAAAAATAAATAAATGTTCTAAAAATTATAATGTAAGTGTTTTTTTGTATGTAAAAAAATATGTCGTGTTTAAATTTTTATGATAAGTATAAATATTTAAAAAATTACTAAATGTGTTTATAAAATAATATTAATTTTTATTAAAATAATAATATGATTTTATATGAACATAAGTAATTCCTAAAAGCATTGGAAATTTGATCATAATATTAAAAATGGTTTTCTTCAAATAAAAAGGGATTTTGTTTGAAAATTAATTTTATAATATATAGAAAATTATTTTTATAAAATGGATTTACTTTTTGGATTATATATTTAGAAAAATGGATAGGGTGAATATTTGGTAATTTTATAAAATAGTTTAATTTTCTATTAATTGTAAAATACAAAAAAATGTGATATTTTACAATATAAGTTAAATACATGAATTAGTGAGTCATATATGATGTTATAACAACTATATATAATTCACATGAACTAATTAATATATTTAGTGTCTGTATTAAACACTATTGGAAGTATTGAGCCAAAATAATAAACTAATGAATATCATATTAAAAAACACTCATCTTTTCCTCTTAAAAATATCACCCCTTCACCTAAAACTTTATAAGCCTTAGATATTACCAAAAATATACCTAATTAACTTCTCAATCCCCTCCTCCATGTCCTAATACTATTTGTCTCACTAGATAAAAATCCCAATGTTCATTAAGGTTTTTTCGTAGAGAGGACATCCAAAGAGGTAGTATTCTTAACTTACCTCTTTCAACACTTTTGCTCTTCTACGTCCTACATAGATCTTCAACACAATAAGAAATAATGACTTTTTTTAATAAATATATTATATTTTTATTGTGTAAATTTAATATCCATTATCTAACAAATTATCATTTCATTCTAAAACGAAAACATTTTTAACATTATGGTCAGTTCAACTCCTCTATGAACAACATACTGCATTTTTCACCATTTCTTTTAAGGATGGAATCAACTCAATTATTTTGGTTAAAATTTGTCTAAATACATATTTTTTTTATTATGTAATATATTAACATACATAAATCTACTGTAAGCCATATAAGTTCAACATGGTTGTAAAAACCACAAAATTCAATTAATCATATAATGATAATTATTAAACACTGTAATCCCTAAGTATCTTCAATGCTATATTAATTTTACAACCATTTTTAACTCTAATAATAATGTTAAAATATTTTTATCAGACTTATGGAGTTATATAATCATTTCATTAAGACCTTCCACAACTACCTAAAAGTGATACGACCTTTGTACCATGATACGAATGGAGATAAGATAGTAGAAACATAAAGTAAATCTCAATTAAATGGCTCTAAAAATCATAAAACATTGTGAATAAATAAAAAATATTAAATAATTTTTTTAATCAAGTATTTAATAAATCTAATTTTATTTTATAGTATGTTAATTTAAATTGAAGAGTGAATCTATAAATATATTAAAGGAACTCTCCAAACATACCTATTCTCTTTAGATTAAGGCTTATATTTATTTAGCTCACATTCTCTCTCAAAATTTATGATTAAAATAATTTATATTAAATATATGTAACTCTAATATATACCTTTGTTATCCATGTTTCCTTTTATTGGGATATATAAGCTTTTGATGTTATCTTCTTAAATCATTTTTTATGTACACTAGATTTAAGAGAAATGACTATTTCTTACTTCATGTTATGAACCACCCCATGAAATATTTTTAATTCTAAAATATTTTTTACAAATTCTCATTATTATATGAAAACAAATTGTGCTTCACTTTTTTTTATGAAAAATATGATTTTATTTCCATGATTAATGATTAAATACTATCTTCTTAAATCCTCACTAAAGATATTCTATTTCAAAATTACTTCTTCACCAATCCTCCAATAATTTTATTCAAATGAACTTTTCAAATGAGTCATGTGGTTATTTTTTAAAATATGAACATCCAAAATATTTAATTCTTATCACTCATTTAAATCTGTATGAAATGTCCTTTTAATATGATTTTAGGCAAGATTATGTAATCCATGACTTTTTGTGGGCATTTTTATGTTTATGCCTTATGTTTGATTCCCTTATATAGAAAAAATTTCATATCTATTTCATGGAGATTGTGCCTAGATAAAATCCAATTAATTAAGTAATTCGAATAACTCATTAGATGATATGTTTGTTATTAATGATTAAACTAAATCCATGATGGGATGTTATCCACTATGTTACGTTATCTTGGAAGTGGGCCATGAATTATGATTTTTTCATGTTTTATATTTTTTCTAAATTCCAATCATTCCAATGTCTTATAATTACAACTTATTTATGTCATTTTTCCATAATATTCTTCATGATACATTTATATTATCATATCAAGTTATGAAATTTAGTTCATATGTTATACTATGATATCACACTCATTCCTTACTGGGCTTCATAGCTCACTCATATTGACTATGTATTACCCAAGTTATCCTATGTCATTCTATAAGATTAAGGAAATATAGGATAAAATTATGAAGATTATAATAATGAATTTTAATTTAGTTTTTTGTTTCTTATTAATATACCTATTATCCCAAATACATTAGTCCCCTTCGATCCTTGGGATCTGTTTATTAGATATTGATGAAAAAATCAAATAATAGGAATGAGTCATAATAATTGGTATCAGGGAAAGTCTTATTAATTTTTGGGATCAGGATAATATTATTTTAGTAAAAACACTATTTATAAGTTTAAGAATAGAAAAAATCCCTAAATATTTTCAAAATATAGAGCGATTGGTTTCCAACCAATGAAATTGATGTCCATATATTATTAGCGAATGTGGATCTGGCACATATGTACCTAATGGTAATAACCCATAAAGGTTCATTGGGTATTAACTTGACCAATACCTATTTAATTATAAATATTCCTTATGACACACTTAGTTTGACATTCACAAGGGAAATTATTTGGTAAATTCACAAGATCTTTATGAACCATTATAAAGGACTAGAATATATTGTTATGTTAGAAAACATAATCAAGAAATTTCTATGGATAACCTATATTTACACCTATAGACTCATAAGTTATAATATACATATAATTTATTATTTATTATTTCTATGATCACAGTTTCCCTTTTTATATTATTATTATTTTATGTATTCTCATCCCTAATTTTCCTTCCTTTTTGTTAATGGTGGGAAATAAGAGGAATCATCCCAACAAAGAGTGGGATAAGAAATGTGATGGTTTACCAAATGATATTTATAACCAAATGGAAATGGGGGATTTTTATTTTTTGGTAATACAATATCAACTAACTCACGTTATGAATAATAACTTTAATCATGTGGAACACCCTCATTATCCTAATAAAGTAAAAGTTTCAGTTGATTCCATTATGCCAAATGTCCCTCCAACATTTAGTGGGTCTTCTAATACCCTCATCATAGAACAATCTATTAACTACATTGATAATATATTATCTATACACCAATGCTCTTGATAATAAAAATTCCAAATATTCACCTATCACTTAGAGGTAGATATCGAATAGTGGTGAAGATAGATCAAGAACACAATGAACAATGTGAAAATTAAATGCATAGAATGGGAAGGATTCAAGAAAATATTTTTCAATAAAAATTTTCCCTAAGCCCTAAATATAAAAAATGGTAGGTATTTCTGAAAAATAATGTACATGGTTGATGATTTCAATGGGCCTTATGAAGAAAACATTAAAAGGATAAAATGGTTTGCCTTCATTTTTTCATGGATACTGAAAGTAAGGTGGATGACTTCTTCACATGAATAAATTTGAGTGAATAGAACTATTTTATGATTCAATACATTGATAGATATGAATAATTTATCTATTATAACCTTAATTTCAAGATAGATATTGTTTATTCTCAGTTTTCTTGAGGGACTTCACAAATAAAGTGTAAAATGGAGTTTAATTTGGGATGATCAATGGAGAAATCCAAAAGAGGATTGAAAAACAAAAAGTACATGTTTCAAAAGTATAGAAAGAATCATTCCAAAAAATATATCAAGGGAACATGGAGATGATTAAAGTGTGAAAAATAAGGTCCTTATGATAATAAATTACATAAGGATGTGAATAATTCCACTAATTATATAGAAGAAAACAAGGTTAAAATCAACACTCCACCTATAGTCCAGCATTTCAACAGAAATAAACATCAAAATTATAAAAGATAATTCATTAAGACAATGGTTATTATATATAATAAATAACAACATCCTCCAAATAGTAAAGTGGAAGGAACGTTTTATAACATTACTATAGTTGTAGTGGTCCCTGATAATTATGTGATGAAAATTAAGCTAGTTATTAATTAAAAAATGTTGACTGAATTATTTGATTCTAGTACTACATTTTATTTCATATCATGAATGTTTATAATAATTATTCAAAAACAACCTCAAAAAATTATATTGAGTAATATATGGGAATAGAAAATGGGAAAATTATAGCATCCAATGTATATAAATCCTACACAGTCAATATTTCTCGACTGAACCTACCAAGAAATATTTTAATTCATCCTTTAGTGAAAATTAATTCTATAATGGGCATAGATACTCCATCCGTATATAGAGTCAATTTCAAATGTACAGAGATGGAAATCACTCCCTGAATACTAAATCATCCTCTTATTTTATACATTTTCAAGAAGTATAATGAATCTACTTTAGAATATTCTTCTCAAGAATAGATTTTATTTCCTTATGAGTATAATATCAAGATCAAATGACTGAGAGAAGGGATAAAATCATTTTTTAAAACATTCCCATTTTGGGTGACTATTATGACATATTCCTTACTAATTTTTGTTCTTTTCCTCCAGATTGAGAGGTTAAGTTCTCAGTTGAAATTATACCAAAATTTTTATCAATATTCAAGTCTCTATATAAAATGGAAACCATTGATTTGGAATAACTTAAGAAGAAGTTAAAATAGAATCTATAAATGGATTTTATAAACCCAAGTGCTTCACCAAGGTATGCACAAATCCTCTTCATCAAGAATAAGAATGGGTTGAAACACCTCTATATTTTTTGTCATGAACTGAATAAGATCCTAATAAACAAAAAATATTTTCCACCATGGATTGATGACTTTTTTGATCAGCTATGTTGGGCCTATAACTTCTCTAGGGTGGAAATCCAATTAGGATATCACAAAGTAAAGGTGAAGAAGAAATATATTCCCAAAATATCAAATTTTTTTAAAAACATTATAGACACTATAATTTCATAATTATTCCTTTAAGACTCACTAATTCTCTAGTAAGCCTCATGGAAATAATGAATATAGTCTTTAGTTATTACATCTAAATATTTGTGGTAGTCTTTATAAATAACATCCTAATATAATATTAAATAAAGGCGGAGGGGTAAGAGAATTTGAGTACTTTGATAAATACATTATGAGAGAATAAGATATATGCAAAGTATAATAAATGTGAGTTTTTTATAGAAGAATTAACCTTCTCAAGGAACTATATCTATAGAAAATAGATATTTTTTATCAATCTATGAAAAAGAATATTGATTAGTGGCCCAAACAAAAAAAATTATAGATATTTGTAGTGTCTTGGTCAAACTGAATACTATCAATAATTTTTTAGAAACTCATCATGATTATCAAACCCGTTGAAAAATAAAACTTATAAGGGTGTGATGTTTTTCTTCGACATGGAATTTGAATATATCTTCAAGTAATTGAAAATAGGATTATCACTACACTAAAACATAAACTACCCTTATATTGGAGGCATTTCATGGTATTAAATGATGTATCATAAATGGAATTTGGTTGTGTATTGATGTAAAATAAAAAGGATATGTATCAATGATGTTGAAAGTATATGAACAGAAAGCTACAAAATATGATATAGAGTTGCCTATAGTGATCTTAACATTGAATATTCTGCATCATTATCTCTTTGGGGAGAAGTTTGAAATATATATAGATCGTAAGAGCCTAAAATATATATTCACAAAGAAGGACATTAATATGATCTAGTGAATATGGTTAGATCTGATCAAGGACTATCACTACTCAATCCGTTACCATCCTTGGAAGGCGAATAAAGTTGAAGATACTCTAAGTAGAATGCATCATGAAACCTTATCAGTGATGGGAATTGAGAAGGATCCAATATTTTAAGACATGTAATGGATGGTAATGGAAGCCTTAAAGAAAGGAAAAATATCATACCTATCCAAAATAATTACTCAACCAACCATTTTGGAGAAGAAAATGGATGCTAAAAGAGAAGATGTAAAAATTATGAAGATGGTGGAATCTATAATAATAGGGAAACCATTGGAGTTGAAAATTAATATATAATGATTTGTATCATTAGTTTCATGAAAATGGGTACTATAAATTATTGAAATAAAAAATGAACTATTGAATGATGGACATAGCTTGACATTTTACATCCACCTCAGGGGATTGAATATGTGTCAAGATATCTAAGATAACTAGTAGTGGGGTAATATAAAGAAATATATTTTTGGATATAAATCAAAGTTCCTAGTATGTTAGCAGGTGAAGGATGATGAAAAATTTCTAAGGTAATGATGCAACCATTTCCCAAAACAATATGTAAAATGGAAAAAAATAACTATGAACGCTATCACTGGTCTTCCAAAGATATCCAGAGGAAATAATTCCATATGGTTTGTAGTGGATCGACTTATAAATACTTATCATATTATTTTATTATATAAGACTTATAACTTGATAAAATTGCAAGGATATACATTAGGGAAGTGACGAGGATCATAGAACACTACATCTGATTATATCCAATCAAGATGTAAGGTTTTCCACGTTGTTCTAGAAAATAATCCAATATTATATTAACCTTGAGTCAAACATTAGTTTATATTACCACCCCTAAAATGATGGCTAATCTTACCAAAACAATCCCAAAACATGATTATAATTTGAGAGCATCCTCAATGGTATTCAAATGAGTATTAGATAAATATCTTCCAATTGTCTAGTTTTCATTTAATAATAGCTTCCAATCAACCATCCAAATGGCTCCATAAGAAACTATTTATGGGAAAATATGTAGAACACATTAGTTTTATAATTATTTTTGTGAAAAAAAAAGTTACAGGGACCTTAAGTGGTTAAGGAAATTTTAAAAATTTCAAGACTATTTAGAGACACATCAGGACAACTCAAAGTCAATAAAAGTTCTTTATCAATAACTATAAGAGAGACTTGGAGTTTAATGTTGGAGGTAAAGTGTTCCTCTAAATATATTCATTGAAGAGTGTCATGAGATTTTTTAGGAATAGAAAACTAAATCCCAAATATAATTTCCACTTTAAGATTCTTGATTCCAGAAGAGTTGTGTCCCATCAACTAGATCTCCCTCAAGTACATGACATGTTCTAGGTTTCCCTATTAAAAAAGTACATACGAGATCCCTCAATTTTCTTGAATCCAAATCTAGCATAGTTGAAGACTGATCTCTCTTATAAAGAGAACCCTATGAAGATCTTAAGCCATAGAGACATTTTTCTACACAAAAATACTCTCACCAAATAAATGTACTACGGTAGAACCATATTAATAAGTAGGTGACATGGGAAACATAGGATGAAATGAAATAAAAGTACCTTTATCTATTTTCATCTGAGTGGGTGAAATGAAATTATGAGATTGAAAAATCTTAAGTGGAGAATAATGTGACAACCCAAATTTTTGTGAATGAAATTAACCTTTGGATATATGAATGTGTTACACTTACTAATAGTATAACATAAAACACATTCACCACATAATAAAGAGCAACATCACATTATTATATTATTTCAAACATTAAATTAAGATAATTAAAATCACCATAATAATTGATATTGTTACATTGGGATAAAAAAATAATAATAATATAACTATAATATGAAATTTTGGATCCTCTCATTCCCCTAGACTAATCACACTCATGAAAAATACAATAAAAATGAAACAGAATATTGGTAAGGTATAATTCATTATGAATATAAAAAACATGAGGTAAAATTTAATTCAATAAAGAATAAATTAAATATAAGGTATTTATAGAAGTTTGGGAACTCACATAACCATTAAAAATCAGATCGTTGGAATAGTAACCTGGCCTTTGGACAAGTAATGTGACTATTAGGAATAGTTTCCTCACTATTAAAGTAGCTAACTCGAGTATGTAATTTTAAAATTATATTTATTTATATTATAAAATAAAATTTAATTAAATTTAAATCATGTTATAAATAAATAAATTTTTAAAAAATAATAAATTTAGTATTTGGATTTTATGAGACCGTAAGTAATTTCACAAAGGGTCATAAAAATAATCATAATATTAAAATTAGTATTTTTAAAATAAATAATAATTTATTTTTAAAAAAATATCTTATTTATAAATTTATTTTCATAAAATGAATTTAATTTTTCAATATACACGTTGAAAATGGTTATGGTGAATTTTGGGTATTATTCTAAAAAAATTGAATTCTTATTGAACGATAAAATGATGAAAAATATGGTATTTAACATTATAAGTTAAAAACATGAATTAGTAAGTCATGTATGATGTTAGAAACCATTAGCTTGAACTCATATAAACTAATTATTGCAATTAGTCACAATAATCATCATTATTGGTAATATTGATCTAGAATAATATACTATTTAAAAACATATTCAAAAATCGACTTCTCCTCTAATGAGTTCCACACCTTATCCTCACACATTTTTAACCCGTTGAACTTAATTTTTTTTCCCAATTCACTTACCAATCCCCCCCCACACACATATTAGTTCTTCTAGTCTTACTAAAATAACCTCCCATGCTTCATGAAGGTTTTTTCTAAGAGAGGGCATCTAAATAGGTAATATTATCAAATTATCTCTTTAATAATTTTCCTCCCCTACAACCTCCAAATAAAGTCCACACAAAATGAAAAAATTACTATAGTATAATAAATATACTAGAATTTCACAGTTTAATAAAATATCAATTATCCAACCTCCTCTAATTTCATTTAAAAATGTATAGTTTTCTAACATTATGGTCGATTCCCCACCTCCATAAACAACATACTTCATTTTTCACAACTACCTTCAAGGATGGTCTATAAAAAAATTAATATGCTCAAAAATTATATAAATAATTATATTTTAATTTTTTGTATAATTTATTAATGTTATTAATTTCAAACTAAAACACATAAGTTCATCATGGGTGAAAATACCACGTAAGTGAATTAACTATATAATAATAACAATTAAACACTACGTACCCTATATAGTTTTATTACTTTTTAACTATTAAACACATTTTGAACTCCTAGAATAACAATAAAATCACTTCACCACACTTATATAGTAATGTAATGATTTAATAAAGAACATAAATAATTACCTATAAGAGATGTGGCCTTGGAACCCTAACATGAACAGACAAGGTACAACAGAAAGAGAAATGATTTATCAGCTAAATGACACTAAACAAATCTAAATTATTGATAGTAATCAAAATATATGATTTTAAGGTTTTTAGTCATGTATTTAATAAATCTAATTCTATTATTGAAGATTTTATTTGGAAGATAAGAGTAAATCTAGAATTATGTTAAGGGGACTCTCAGAACCACCATCTTTTATTTACATTTTTCCCTATCTCTAACTACCTGACTATATGTCTCTAAAATTGTGATTAAAACATTGAATATTATATATATATATATACCTTTCATATATACCTAATTTATCCATAATTTCTTTTCTGGTGATATGTAATCTTTTCATGTTCTCTTCCTAAATATTTCTTTTATGTAAACCCAATTTTAGCAAACAACCTATTTATTATTTCAAATTATGAACCACCTTATAAAATGTATTTAATCATTAAATAATTTCAGTAAATATAAATAATTTTATATATAACCATCCTGATTCACTAATTGTTTTAGGAAAAATATTATACACTTAGAATATTTAGTGATTCCATACTATTTTCATAAAAACTAAATAAATATATTCAATTTAATAATTATTTCTCTATCATTCCTCATGAAATTTTCTTCAAATTAAATGGATATTTTAGATCTATGATAACTTATTCAAATGTGAACATATAAAATATTTAATAGCTTTTTCACTTTGAAACCCTTATAAAATATCCTTTAAATATTCTTTTAGGAAATATTATGTGACCCATTGATTCCAATGAATATTTCTTATGTTTATGCCTTTTGTTTTATCCCCTTATGTGGAATAGATGTGCATCTCCATGTAATTATGGGTTCAATCAAATTGTACACTAATGAATTGCATAATATTTTTATCTCATGAGTTGATATATTGGGGATTGTGGATTAAACCTAATCTATAATGGGACTTGGTCCACCATGTTATGTTGACATGGAAGTAAGACTTAAATTATTCTTATGAAATATTTTATATTTTTTTGACATTCCTAGAATGTCATGATCTTATGATTCCATAATCTTGATCGTATGCTTATATGTGATTATTTATGATCATTTCATCTTATGATATCATGTTATGTCATTTCAGTCATATGTTATTCTTTGTTATCATGATCATTCTCTTACTACACTATAAATCTCACCCCTTTTGTATTTGAATTCATAATGTTGTTCTATATAGTTTTAGAATCTCAAAGATATCTATAATAACATTATGAGATTAAAATAAATAAGTATTATTTTTGTTTCAGGATGATGTATTATGTCCCTAGTCTCTGAAAGACACTCGTCCAATCAATCATTGGGTTGTGTTTATTAGATATTTATGTTAAAAATAAGTTAATAATATTTATAAAAAGAATGTATCATAATATTATTGTTTTTCTATCTTTATTTTATTCTAATAGTCTATTAACACCTCTATTAGTGGATGTGATGAATGGAGGTCGGATTTTTTCATGTATTAACCTTTAACCATAGAACCTAGATTTCTTACATCTTTAAACTCATGATTTTGATTTCTGATGATAGTAATATATATGATTATGAATATTCAAATTTGGTAAATTTAATTTCAATTTATTTTTATTATATTTGAATGATGTTTCTATACAATTATATAGTTTAAAATCAATTTTTAAATTACAAAGAATGAAAAATGATTTTTGAAATACCATCGATGTTTTTAAAAAAATTATTCAATATAATGAGATAATTATACTACTTAATTAATTTTTCTTAAATGTATTCTTGGATTTAAGAAACCTATAAGTTCTTAAAAATTTGTGTTTAAAATTATCATAGCATCTCAGATGTTTCCTTGGGATGTGATTAGTTTTGAAAGCTAGTTTTACAAATTATATTTTCAAAAGACAATTATAAGGCCTCTTTGAACCATTATAAAGTGGATATTCATAGTGAAAAACCTCCTTGTAACTTTACACATTATTTAAAATTTTAAAGTGGATGAAAATTTTCTTTTTATATAAAATTTTTATTATATTACTAATCTTTGTAAGGGGATGTTTAGTGAAGCGTGTTATATGGTGATGTTGGGATTATGATTCATAGCGTGTATACCTAGACATTTATGTAGATTTATATTTTATTTATTTATTTTTCATTTGAAACCCTAAATTTTTATACCACACTGGAAATAAAATGTAGCTAGATTAATTTTTGAGAGAACGTACTACACTAGTTTGTGCTTATTCTCCAGATAGGGGCCTTTAGTATGGATTATGACAAACTTTTGTAGTTTTCCCCCATATAGGATATTTAGGGAAAGACTAGGCCTTAAGGTGGTTTTATTACATTTAACATTCCACTTTTATAGATTTGTTTACTATTATTCTAGATTTTCTCCTAAGCTTCGAGTTGTTACCATGATAACTAGATTTTTTCTATAATATGATAGTTATATTTATTTTATTTTATTAATGGTTTTTCGTTCATTTATATTTCAAATTTTATAATTATTATGATATTAATTATATTATTTCACACCCCCACATGTTATTTAATTTCAAAAAAAAATAAAAAATTCCTTTTTTCTTTTAATAAAATAAAATATCATAAATACTTTATCCCAGTTCACTTATTTTCATTCCACATCATAATTTTCAATGAAAATTTTCTTAAACTATTTCACATCACAAATTTGTATTCCCTAATTTATTCTTTTAAAGATTTAAAATACCACTTTATTTAAATTATCTTTTTAAATGGACTTGTTTGGGATGTTAACGGACTGTTATTGGTTTTCAATAAAAATTTGGAAAACCTAATTTTGTAACTATATTACAAACTAGAATGAAATGGATATAATTTAAAATTTTATACATTGGTTTATATTTGGAATACCTACTAGTTTTTGTTCAAATTCTTATTATATGTCACGTTTTGATTAGGATTTTACTCACTCACGGTGTATTTGTGGTTGGATTGTGGGATGGTGACCTCAAGGGAACATAGGGATCTTTGGATAGAAATTTGGTTATTTTTTACATTATATAATGGTTTTAGTTTCCAACATAGACTTCCTTATATTATTGATCCATCTTTGACATATTTATGTTGGGTTTATTTTGTCTAGTATAATTATACTTTTTTTTGGTTTTTTTATAATTTGAAACTATTTATTTGTCTACATATGGTAATATATATATATATATATATATTAACCACAAGAAATAATTATTATAGAATTATGTTGTGTGTTAAAAATATTTATTAGGTTAATTCATTCCCATTAGTATACTTTTATCACTTGGCACTAGTTTCCATCTCGTGGTGATTATTAAGGCCCTTTAGGACTTTATATAGGCCGGAATGGGTACCATATTTTGGGGTTTTCTATAATGTATTATGAAAAACTGGAATGAATGTTCCCTATATTATTTAGACAGTAATTGTAGACTAAATATAGGATTTTGAAATCTGAAGTGGTACATGAAAAAATATTATAGACAACTATTTTCCATTTGTAGCCTCCAGTTACTATGAGATGTTGGATTGTATCTTAAACTATGAACATTATTTATTTTTGGTATATTTTGTTCTGGTTTAGGATATCCGTACTTTTATTTCTGTTTTATGTGTAATTTAAATGTTATCCATTTTTTGGATTGAAAATGAAGAACAAAACGATCTTAGTTAGCCTATATAGCCTATGAAACTATGAAGAGTCCTTGTACATGGTTCTATTTTTCCTTCTAGTGAAAGTTTCATGGGTAGCTCCAGGTTCATCAAACCATAGAGCCAAATTGTGTATAACAAGTATCCCCATAAAAAATAGATTATTTTTTACTTCAAGTTTTTTTTTGTTTTATGGGTATTTATTATTTTTGAAAAATAAAAGGGGATATTGTGAGTGATACTTGGTTCTTAAAAGGGTTAATAATATTTTTCAAATATTTTAAAGACATTTTTTATAAATGGTGGTCTTAAAATATTGTTATTTCGTATTTAATGGTAACAGTTAGTTTTTAAGGGTAATAAAGAGAGAATAAAATATACATCTACATTTCTAGGGTAAAATCTGTTATTATCTTTAGATGATGAAACTGTTTTAATAATAATTTTTTAAATTTAAAATTGAAGAAGAGTTTTCTAAAATGATCAGAAATTTATTTTCCTTTTTCAAATTTCAATGTGGATTTCCATAAAGTACTTTTAAAATTATATATTTATTTTTAAGTGTATTTATGAATTTATTGAGGTTCTCATTCGTGATAAAATTTAAAGGGTGTAATATTTTATGGACTTGTATGTTTTTTGAAAAAATCATTTCATAGTTTTAAAATGATTTTCAAAATATAACATAAGATTTAAAACTAAAGTGCATAATTTTTTAATAGTTTAAAAGGGAAATTAAATTTTATTTAAGCACATATGATTTATTATTTTGAGTTGTTGTTTATTTGGGATTGTGTTCTTATTATTTATTTAAAGTATACCCATAGAAGAGTCATGGAATATCATAGAGAGTTAGTATCTTAGAGTTTTCAATAAAATCACGCCTTCTATGATTCAATTATATCTTTTTCAATTCTTAACCATACACATACTTTAAGCAAAGAGGTAGATCTATGACATTCCTTGGTCCTTCTATATTGAGTAAGTGAAATGTTTTATTTTTATTAGGGTGGAATATCTATATATTTTTGGGAATATAAAGATCTTTTATTTGGAATTATTATAACCATAACTTTAATGGATGGTTGGCTCCCCTTTGGGGGTTCAATGAATTGATATTTAGTAACATGTATTCGAAAAACAACCTGAAGGATTTTATTTGGGGTGTATGTTTCCTTTCCCTTATTCATTTATTTACATTATCCTTGATCACCCATAATATTTTATGTAATCATTATGCTAATTACCATTATCTTTTAGGTTCATCTTTCTAATTTACCTCTTAATCATCGGTCTTGGTTTTTTTTAAATTCTATACTATTAAATTACTCAGAGAATAACATATTTATTTTTTAAGACAATGAATATTACATTGATTATAAATATCTTCTTGGGATTTATAAACATCCATGTATTTTGAGAAGTAACCTGTTTGGGTCAGTTATAGTCTTGATTTTGTCTCTCCATGCATTATAAATTTGGTTTCTACTCGTTGATCTTGGTTTGGGAGAGATTTTTAATCCTAGTTGTAGATGGTACCCTGTTATGAAAATTTTAAATCATTAGTTTACATTTATATGGATTTCATTATAGTTTAGTGGCTTCATGAAAAAGTAATGTGAGGGATCTCCTAGTGGTGCTGGTAGAAAATTTATTCTTCTTCTTCAGTCCTAAATTCTTTTTCATAGTTCTTATAAGTGATCAAATGTTTATATAATTGGTGTTTTTGAAGAATTATTGATATATGGGGAGATCACCATATACGAACATTCATTTTTACAATTTCTTTGTTTCTTTATGAAGGTGGTGATGAAACTTTCCCTAGTGTAGTGTTCATTTTCCCCAATCTGGCCCTTTCTAGGATTAGTTGTGGACACATTAACCTTGACTCTCCCTATTATCTGATTTAGAGTCTTGTATAGTTCCTGAAATGTGAGTAGATTTAGTTCATATAGCATTCTCACCATTCACATTCATGGTAAAATGTTTGGTTTTAGATTGTGTCCTTTCAGGTTCTTTAAAAGATATGAGTGAGATTTGTTTTGGGTTTTATCTTAGCCCTATATTATACCTTATATTGTTCCATGTTGGGTTATTCTATGATTTATAGTTTGATAAAATAGTGTGGATGATAACCCCATCCACTCCTTGTATAACTCATTATACTAAGTCTTTCTGTATAAAGATAATGTTATAGTGGGAATAATTTTCACACCCCATCCTTTATTTCACATAATATTTTATTGATTTATGTATTTTAATCCTAGTTTAAGAATTTTATGTCAAATTTCATTGATTTTTTAAGGTTTTGGTGTTCCTATGAAGGGTGAATTTTTATTGAATGTATAGTACAAATCATGTGACCAAACCATGAAAAAACTATAGTAGAACATGCACCAACTACGATGGTTAGAGCTGATGAAGAATAATTACCCACATCTGTTTTAGTATGGGAAAAGAAAATTTCTTGGGTGAAATAGTTAAAGGGGGGAAGATTGTAATGTCTCAAACTTTCATTAATAGAAATCCATCTTTATCTAATTAAATTTATATTTATGTAAAATGTTTATATAAAATATTAAATTCTTTGGTTTTATGTTAAGAATTGTGACCATTTCTAATATATTCCTTGAACAGTGATCACCTGATTAGTATAAATATAGGGCTTTAACCAATCCAATTTAATCAGACAAAGGAAGCGATGACCTCATCCAGTAGACGTGCCCTATACGAATTATGTTTGTTAGAGCTCGGAAAAGAGGTGGCATCATTGGGATTCTCTCTTGACCAAGCCCAAGCTGAGCTTGAATATGTTAAGCTCGAGTGAGACCGCCTATGAGATAAATGGAAGTTGATTGAGGTTACCACCCAGGCAATGTCATCCGAGCCACCCCAAGAGTCTGTGACTGTTGCTCACCTTACCCTTCAGTCTTATGCCGGTGTTATAAGGGGATATGTAACAATACACTAGTACTATGGTTATGTACATTATTTTTGAATATTATAATGAATATACTTTGATTTTATTATTTTTCCCTTGTAAATATTTTTTAAAGATAAAATAGTATTTTAATTAAATACCGTTTAAATATATAATGTGTTTTATGATATCATAATGACCCAATAGTGATGTAATAAAATACTATAAGCTTTATGTTTGGAAAATATATATTTTACCATTATAATAATGTTGTTTTGGGTTTGTTTGAGTTAGTTTACAAAGCATTAATGGAACCTTCAAGACTTATTAAACTTCTTGTATTTTTAAATTATTTTCCATGGGAGTGTGACTCACTTCCACATAAGAAACCCCATTATTTTAAGATGCTAGGACTTTGGACTTATAAAATATTTCATTCCAATTCCCTTTTCTGAAAACCATGGGCAAAAATCAGGGGATGGTTTGTGGTTTGGGTTAGTTTAATGTGAGGTGTCCCAAACCTAAATAATAAAGAATTCCCTAACCTCTCTTATATAAACCCACCCAATATCCCACTTCCTCCTTACTAAAAGCCTTTGGAGTTATTAAAACCTCTAACCTCACCTCTCTAGAATCCTCCCAAGGTTCCCCAAGCTCCCAATAATCCTATCCCAAGCCTCTCTCAAGCCTTTGGAAGCACACTTCCAAGTAAGGGTTTTTCTTCCTTTCTCATTTTTGTCCAATATTATTTAAATTTTTATCCCCTTTTAATTTCAATTATAAATTTTGGGGTATGGTTTCACAACTCCCCCATACTTCCCTATTTATTTTTTAATGATGGTAGACACCTTTCTCTCTAATTAAATGTCTCCCATGTACACCTGTTACTATACAGATATTCCAAAAGTAATTTCTCACTCCGCTTTTACATTCAAGAAATTCTTTTGTATCATGACTCTAAATTCCATTAAAATTTATGGGTCATGTATCTATATGACCCCATTATTATCCATTGAATGTACATGTGATGAGACACCCATTTCTATCTCATCAACCATTTTTATTAATTCTTACGTCATGTTGTTACACTGCCTAAATTGCACCGATTTTCCAAGCTAATGTCATTGTGTAGTGAATACCATGATTATTTCTCTATCAAGGGTATTCTCCTTTATGAAAAGTTACTTTTTTTATTATAATGTTTCATGTATGAATTCCACATTACTTTTTCGTGGAATAAAATATTATGTTTTATGAATCCATGTTACATGATCCATGTGGAACACTTATGCATGAAATAAAATGTTTAAGAAGGGTGCGCCCTTATAGTGCTTCAATGCATTAGGTTAAGAATGGTATCATGATACATCATGTGAAATGGGTGTTTACTCATTATAATTCAAGTGCAACAAGGTTTTACTCTTGCTTCATGTGCAATGAGTATTTACTCATGCTCTATGTGCAATGAGCCTTGGCTCATGCTAATTCCATGTTAAGTGTTGTTTCCACATTTCCATGTTATGATTATCATACTTTATCATGCCTTTATGTTTATGCTTCTCTTATGGTATATTGATATTCCTATTGTCTAACATATATTGTATTCCTCATGTTATTCCATGATTATTCCCTTACTGGGCTTTATAGATCACCCTTTTCTTATGCATGTCCTCAGATTATCCCCCGCAATGCTAAGTATGAGGGAATGTAGTGGTTATGTAAAGGAAGTTTTCAATAAAGATATGGTATTTCTTGTTTGAAGTTGTTATGATATGTTCCTAAGACTCAAATACACAACACCTCTCGATCTTCTATGTTTTATCAAGTGATTTTTATGCAATAAATTATGTATAATTGTGTAATAAAAGATCAGGGTTATCATATTATTCCCCTATTTTCACTCCACCTGAAAGTTTTCAATGAAAATTTTATTAAACTATTTCACATCCCAATATTTTATCTCCTTCTGTATTATTTCATAATTCTAAAAATATAATTTATTTAAATCATTTTTTACAAATATATATGTATTTATCTTTAATGATTTGATATTCATTTGTAATAAAAAAAGTAAAATTTACTTTTATAATTTTACTTCAAAATATCATTAAATTGATCTATTTTTAATTTTTTTTCATGAGGTGTGGTTTTTTTCTACTTATTGGGATTTATGTTCACATCTAGTATATTTCATGTTTTGGTTCACCTTCTTCTCAATCGTGGTCTATTTATAGTTAGATGGCTACATCGTGACCTCAAGGTCACTTGATGATATTTGGTTGGTATTTTGGTTTCTTTTTTGTTAATGTTTATCATAGTGGTAGTGGCCTTCTTAGGCTTCATTCTATTCTAGATCCATATTTAATATATTGATGTTGGGTTTATTTCTCTCTTATAATTATGTTTTATTTGGCTGGTTTATATTTTCAACTTTTTTATTTATTTAAGTAGGGAAGCATAATATATGGAGATACCATGTTATAATTCAGATAGAATTTCAATACATTTTTTACATATATATTTTGATAATTAAATAACATTTGGTATACAAGTCCTGGGACTAGTTGAAAGCACGTGGGGATTAGTAATACCCTTCAAGACATTCCATGGACCAGCCTTGATATTTGGTTTAAGAGTGGTCTAAACTTGTGTGTGAAAACCTATCATCCCCAAACTGATGTCCAATAAGAAATAAAAATTCAAAAACATGATCTTGTGTTGAGTGATTTTTCTATTAACTATAAAGGAATTTGGGATCAACACATTTCTTTGGATGAGTTCTCATATAATAACATCTTCTAAGGAAGCACTCATATGGACCCTTAGGAATCAATCTATGAAAATAAATGAAAAACACCAACATGTTGGCATAAATTAGAAGAAATTAAGTAATTGAAACATGAATTTCTTGACTAAATGGTATAGATGGTTAATTTCATTTAGAAACATATCAAGGAAGAAAAAATTTGTTAGAAAATATATACTGATAAGGTTTAACTATATCTAGATCTTGAGATTAGGGTTAAATTGTTTCCTTCATATATCTATATGGAAGAGACTCATGAGGTTTGGGAAGATGGGAAAGCTAATTGAAATATACATGGGCACCTTTTAGATTATTGGTCATATCAGAGCTATGTCCTATTGACTATAAGTATCACCAAAATAGACTCTAGTGGAAGATGAGTTTCATGTATCCCTCTTAATAAATAATATATCAAACCCCTCACATATACCAAATCTAGAGGTGGTATAGCTGGATCATGATACCTCCTATGAAGCGAATCTCTTGAATATATTTGATCGTATAGACAATGTTCTATTCAATAAAACAACTCACCTGGTTAAAGTTATCTCTGAAATCTTTTAGTATGAAGCAACAAAATGGGAAAATAAATAATAATTGAAAAAGAAGTAACCATGTTTATTTTTATTAAATTTTATAAAATTAAATTTTGAGGGTGAAAATTATCAATGGAGAAGAATGTAATGACCTAGAATTTCATAAATTAAATTTTCTATATGAATATATATATGTATATCAATGTTGGAAATGTTGTACAATATAAAACACATGCATCAAAAATGAATATAAATAATGATTTATTATATAAATTTTAAGTTTCATTTATGTAATATATATATCCCTAAAAATTTAATGTCTTACAATGGGATAGAAAACACAAGAAAATAAAATAACTACAATTGTGAAATTTGGATCACTTTACTCCCCTTGAATAATAAAAGTTGCAAATATTATTGTAAAGAATATGAAAAAAACATTAACTAATTTTAAATTTTTTAAAATATAAAAATGTATAACCTTATTAGGTATTGGAGTGAATAATAAAGGGTGTGAACTAGAGGTACTTATTTGAAGTGAAAACCCAATATGAATGTTGCAATATTAGCCATACCATTATAAATAGTAACCTGACCATTCGAATTGTAACTTGTCCAATGGAATAGTAAAATAATATATCTGGTCATCATATTATATATAAGAAATTTATCTTTTTTTTAAAATATTTAAAATTTTATAAAATAAATTATCGATACAGAAAATGAATAATTATATATTTAGTAAAATATGAATGTTTTATTTTTGTTAAAGTAAATTTTTATTATAAATTTATAAATGTATGTATATTTTTTATTTTATTAAATTAATTTCATGACAAAATATATTTTTTTTGAAAATTATAATACAATTTTGTGGAAAATAATGTAATTTTTCAAAGCATTTGAAAATAGATTTTTTTATAAAAATGGTATTTGAAAAAAAAAATTTATTTAAAAATAAAATTTATCATATTTATAAAATTTTTTTGTTAAAATATATTTCATTTTTTAAAACATCAAGTTGAAATTACTCTAGATTTAATTTTTTTTGATATTTCTTAAAAAGTGTAATTTTTTGTTTAATTGTGAAATATTGTATAAGTATAGTATTTTCTAATAGTGAATATGAAAAAAAATTTGAAATTTAGAAAATTTATATGGATATTTTATTAATCCTATTAGTGTATAATTATAATATATTTATTATTTACTCACAATATAGTTCTATGTTTTAACTAATAATATTTTATTCAAATATATTATTTTAAAGCACCATTTTCCTCCCCTTATAAATACCACCCATCACCACCCCATTTATCCACCACATAGTTTAACCAAACTCTAAAACAAATCCCTAACTCTATAAAAATGTCCTAGTAGTTATAATATCATCAAAATATCAACTAATTATCCTTAAGATATAGCCTAAGAGTTAAAATCCTTAGGAAGAAGAAATATTCTCAACTAAATTTTCTTAATTTCTATTCTCTTAATACCTTTAAAATATATTATAAAGTTGATATTTTTATAGTATAAATATTATTTATATACTAAAATGTTAATATGTTAATGTATTATCCATTATCTAACCTCCTGTTATTATATTCTAAAATTAAAATATTCATCAGATTATGGTCGGTTCACCACCTCCTAGAACAACCTATTCCATTTCTCACCACCACCATTATGGATGACTTTAATACAAATATTATGGTTGAAATGAGATAAATAATTATATTTTCTATTTTCTATTTTTTTTTTGATAGATAAATACAAATAAGTGTAAATAAAGATAATCAATTTCATCATGGTTATAAAAAATGCCTAAATGAATTAACCGTATAATGATAACATTTATACTAAATGAATAGTCTATATATCACAACACATATTCATATTTATTACTGCATAAAATTATATAATCCATGAAAACCATTCTATTACACATCAATTTTTATGGTATCATTAGATAAAAACTTTTATAATTACTAATAAATCAATGCAAACATTTAACCATGTAACAATCATCCACAAAGAGGTGAGAATAATCATAATATCATAATAAGGTGACTATAAATTGGAAAAAAAAATTATAATAATAAGTGATATATACCATATATATTTTCCAAATAATTCTTTTAATAAATTTATTTTTATTATTGAAAACATAATAAAAATATACCAAACGAGTCAACGGCTCTAGGTAAGTGATCTTTCAAACAACCCCCATTACTTTTGGTTTATGAATTATTTTTATTTTTCATTATTTCCAACTATATTATTCTCAGTCAATACATCCATATTTTTTATAAATTTTCCTAATATATTCCAATATTGCTTTACCTTGGTTTGGATAACACATGTTCTTCAAGTTCCCTTCTCAATTTGTTTATTTAAGTAAACATATTTAATGGAAACCTGTTTATTTATTATCCCTTTTCATATACTAATAAATATAATGATTTTAACATTATATGTAATTTAGAAACACAAATTTTTTATATAAACCCATTAATAATCATTTTTGGTATGCTCTTACCCTCTTCAAGGACTCTTTACACTTTTTTCGTAAAACTTAACTTATGATGTTTATTTCTAAACCAACTTTTTCACTCTTTTTTATATGTTCACTTAACATGATCTTATTTTTCATGAAATGTGATTCTTTATTTGGTTTTGAACAACCAATAATGTTTTAATCCCTTATTTCATGGGAATGATGATGATATGACATTTTTTATTCTTTATATAGTGACCCAAGATTTTTATATGTAGATATTAAATATTTTTATATAAATATTCAATACATTACATAAATACACTCTTTAAGACCATAATATTCCAGTGTATTTGTATACTAGGTATAAAATATTCTAATTTGGTGAATGATCTTAAGCATCTCTCAGAAATATCAACACCTTTAGTACTCTTCACAAGCATACCCTACTCAAAAACATTTTTCATAACATGGGGGAAGGAAACATAAAAAATACTAAGCTAAGATACTTGATAAAGATAAACAAGTGAAATGTGTAAGAATAACAGCAGTATAAGGGCTTGAGAACATGATCATAAAATTTTAAAATCATAAACTGCATATCAAAGATCATAATCTTGATTCAGGGAATAAATATTGGCAGTTCAATAGACATAGATCAGAAGAAAATAAAATAACATGAGCCATGAGATCATAACACTGGCATAAGATAAAAAAATTATGGCATACATATAAGCATAGAAAATCATTCCCATTGTATTCAAGGCTCACTGATAAGGAATCATAGTGGAATAGGTTCACTCCACAGACCATTATAGTTATCAAGGTTCACTCCCAAGACCATCAAAGCACACAAAGTGTCTTACAAGACTGGGTTTACTCAACATTCAAATCATGTCTATGTCATGATATATAAATATTTACCCAATGCATTAAAATAAGATATTTCTCCCACATTTCACATAATTTAATTTAGACATATTTTTTCCTCAGTATTATAAAACATTCTTCATATCATAACCCAAGAAATGAAATGGGTTTCATAAAAATTCCATCATATCATAACCTATGTAATGTCATAGGTTTGATAATGATTTTATAATTTCATCATATATGAACCCATGGTGAAAAAGAATGTATCATTTTAATTTTTTCACAGTCTAACCCATGAAAGAGAAATTGGTTTCATAAGAATCATGCCATCAAAATCATAAACTGTTTATTAAAATAATGAGAATGGAATCCAAGGAGCATATCCCCAGTAAATCATACGTAGCATTAAAGGATGTCATTTCGTATGGAGATTGATTTTTAAAGATCACACAAAAAATTTCTATAGGAAAATAACATTTTTTAAAAATCACATTTTAAAACTAAAAATATTTTGGAAATAATTTTCATTAAAAAAATAAAAAGAAACTTACAAAGGAAGCTTTAAAATCATTAAAATCACTTCTGCAAAAAAATAACCTTACCACTTTGAAAATTATTGTTTAAAAAATACGTTTTTAAAATAATTTTCATATAAAATAACCTTTAAAAATTAAAAATTATGATTCAAAAAAATAATACTCAAGATGGTGGGAAACTCTATTCATATCGTATGTAACACCCCAAGGATTTAAAAATAAATTTAATATAGAATCAAATGCATGAAAAATTGAGTCTCATTGAAAAAAATACATTGTCATTTATAGAATAAAGTTATAACCTTGAAGATAAACATAATTTTTTCCACTTCCATGTTTTGAATTTCAAAAAACAGACATACATGGTTGCGACCAGTAATCTTTTTAGAGTCTGATAGGATCAACTGAAATTTTTTGGTTAATAGTAACTTGAACCTTTGGAATAGTAATGTACCCATATGAATAATAATATATTATCCCCACTCATTAATGTATAAATAAAATTTATGCACCTTATAAATGAAATTATGAAATAATTATAGTATAAGTAAGTGAATATATTAAAAATTAAAAATTAAGTGTTGTAATTTTTTAGAGTAATAAATATTTAATAATTAATAAATTGATTTAATACAAAATAAAATTTCATAAAAAATATTTATAAATCAATATTTTTTTGTCTTATGATTTTAATATAATTTTATGAGACCTTAGTTAATTTTTGAATGGGTTATAAAATCAATTATAATTTTAAAACTATATTTTTTGAGTAAATAATTATTTTAATTAAAAATAAAATTTCACAAATTTTTAAAATTATTTTCATAAAATATAGTCTATTTTTTCATTCTACATATCGAAATATGGTAGGGTTATTTTTGGTATTTTTCTAAAAACTTGATTTTTTGGTGAATAGTAAAATATGATAATTTTCCATAAATGATAAATATATGATTTATTGAGTCATGGGTAATTTTTAGAATATTTAAATACCTTGATTCTAAATCAAATTAACTTATTACTATATATAGTCACAATAATCAACACTGTTGGTTTTTTGGAGAAAAATAATAAAATAAGGAATAGAATAATGAGAAATCACCCCTCTCCTCCGCTATAAAAAACGCATCACCCTCTCTTCTCCTCACTCCTCTAAGCCTAAAATATTGTCAATGTTATGATAAAATACTCTCCTGTAGTATATCCCTACTACTAGGATCTCTTGGTTTTACCAAAAGAGAAAAACCTCTTTCCTTAAGGTGGTTCTCAAGGAGGAGTTTTCAGGAAGTAAAATTCACTTCATTTTCCTTTTATTTTCTTTTCAAGTTCTTTATTTTATTATTATATCCTCACCTAATTTGTAAAAATTATCATTATAAAACTAGTATAATATATATAATGTAATTATATCATTTAAATGTAATAACCATCATCAATATCAATACTATCCCCCTTTTATTTTAAAATGAAATCATTGTTCGGGAAGTGCCCATTCACAACCTTCGTGGACAATGAACATTCATTCTTCAATTTCTTCTTCAAGGCTGGTGTTGATACCATTTTTAATGGTCAAAAAGACTATAATATATGTATTATATCCTTTCTTATTTAGTTTACATAACATTTTTACATAATATTAGATGATAAAACAAAATGCGTTCTTTATGATCAATAATCATCGTAATAATGTAAATGATCATCACTAAATGTATTTTCTATTGATTCATCCTTATAAAATATAACAAAATGTAATGAATAACCATTTACACATATTTATGTTCATAAATATCATATAAATTTAATTCTATATAATTATACCCATTCCATACGAACTTCCATACTCATATACAAGTATATTGATCACGAAAACCATGGAAAGGAACGCTCCTGAGCAACAAAGGTGTATCTTATAGCTCCTCAAAAAGGATATAAATAGAATTAATAAAATTTTAATAACTAAATTAAATGTATGTAAGGTTCTTAATTAATTATTTAATGGCTTAAATTTTATTATCCATGATGTTAAGGTCAAGTGAATAACCCATTCGTACATAAGGTAAGGCTTTTCTTACCAAACCTCCAGTGCCATTCGGGTTATACATTTTTTCTCTATACACCAATGTAATTATTTTTTTGTTTTATATAATTAATCCAAATTATGGGTATATGTTCCAAAATCATGTATTCTAATCATTTCATATTTACTTTGGGAAAATACATGTTTTTAAAGGGTCTCATTCTCAATTCTTCACGATAAGGAATCACACATAAAGGGAACTTCCCGATTTCTTATCTATTTTAATGTTCACTCTATAATATGTTCTAAGACACCATTAATTTTCTAAACACACTCATTTTATAGTGAAAAAACTATTTTATTTCATTTTTATTTTTATGTAAAGATATTTTAAAAATAACTCTTCTTTTCAGAGTAAAAGAGTATTACTTTCAAAAATTATTCAATAATTTTATTATATCATTTTTAACTATTTCAACACCCCTATTGAATATTATATTTTATTGGGATTAATTTATTATTATAATTTTCTATTATATTTTATTAAATTTTTTATGATCAGTTTTACTTTGGATGTTCTATCTTGATACCATTCACCATACTACTCAGAACGGTTAGTAACTATGTTTATAGATTGGGGAAAGTTAAATAAAGTTCATGTGTATATGTTTTTATGTTTAACCCCATTCATATTAGGAATAAATTATAATTATAAAGTGATGGGTGGTTCCTACTATACCCCTCTACGAATTGTTAGATCTCAAGAAACAAAACATAATTGTGTTTTTTGTGAGCCCTTACCCAAGTATTTTCATATGTCTTGGCTGAGCCCTTAACAATATGATTCAGATATCCGACATTATGCATTCCCTCATTGTGATATCATAACTTGATAAACCATGTTATATTTTACTAGTATAATATCCATGATTATTTTTCATTCTCTTATGTTTAGTTATATGGATTCAATTAATCATCTTACATTCCTTCCATGTTATGCTCATATTTTTTTAATGACATGTGTTTTTATTATTCATCATGCTTAATGTTTATGTTTATGATATGTTATGCTTCATTACATACCCTTACTGATCATCTGATATCACCCCTTTATTATGTATTATTATTCTCTAGAATTCAAAAAATAATATTGTAATTAATGACTTATATGAACAATCTAAGATTTTTTGGGTGTTTCCAATGGAGTTGCAATGTTATTTTCTATTTCAAGTTATAATGTAAATATTATGTTTTTATCTGGTTTTCCCAAAATACAAAACTATTTGGTTATTTTGGGTGTTAATTCCTTGTAAACATACTAATTTATTTATATAAGGCAATTTCTCTAGGAAATTTGGTTTGGGGTCCTTACAGTTCATATCAAAGAAAGATTAGAAGAAACCTTGGAAACTAGATTTTTAAAACATATATTAGAGAAAACAAAATCCAAGATAGAATTTGAGGATATGAATACGAGAACATCCTATAATTTTGGTAAGGTAGATGATATTTTTATCTACCTAGAAATATATCCCTATCTGGATACTACAAGTGGACGTTGTTCTAGAATAGATGTACCTTGGAGTGACAACTTCGACAAGGTGTTTTGGGCCTGACATGTGATAAACCGGTTCACGACATGGGCCTTACTATGAAACTAGTTTTAAACTCATGGGGATATGATTAGGATTATTCAAATTTTATTTAAAACCCATTATAAATTATTTAAATTTAAATATCTCCAAAAAAGAAACCATGCCTATAATTTTGAGATTAGACATGCATAAAACTTCAATTTATATTAAGTGTTTTACAAGTTCAACATTATACATTATGACCCATAAACTAATTTAGTTTATTCTTTTATTTAGTAATGGAACCCAGTGGAAGGAATGGAAACTGAATGGACACTCATATACCATGTAGGGTTTTCCATCCTATTCCTGGTAATGATGTTGCCTCTGAATTCACAATTGATATTTAGAAACTTATAACTATACTGGGACAACTGACTCATATTATGAATAATAACCTTTCCCATTTAAAGAATCCCAATACATAATGTGGAGGGGAAATGATAGATCACATTATGCGACAACAACCTCCATTATTTAATGAGACTAAAAACCCATTCGTAGTAGAAAAATGTATAAGTTTATTATAGAAGATATTTCTTGCTTTGGAAAGTAACGAATGGGAGAAGGTTCTCATGGAAGTTTATGGTCTATTGGGAGATTATGATCAATGGTGGTCATTGATTCAAAACAAAAATGAGGAGGAATATATTGAAAATATGGTATGGATGTGTTTTAAGTGAATTTTACTAGAAAAATATATTCCTCCTGAAAAACGAGTGGATATGGAAAGGAAATTCTTGAATCTGATGCAGAAGGGGGATGAGAATGTTGCCAAGTATGAATCTGAATTTACAAGGTTAGCAATGCATGTTGTGGATTATATATAAAATCTAAGAAGAAATATTGATCGACTCTTTGATATTTTAAAACCATTCCTCTAAAGGGAACTGGTTTCTCAAAATTTCCCATAAAACAAAGATATAGTCTTACATACTATTATTATTGAAAAATAATTCTCTATGTAATATTAATTTAAAGAAAAATAATAGAGTAAGAGGGTGGAGGGGGAAATAAAAAGTTAAAGTGAAGAATAAAAAATGGATTTTTCTATCATGTGATATTTGTGGAAAGAAACGCCCCAGAGCCTAATTAAAAGGAAAAAAGGAGTGTGTTATAAGTATGGAGAAAAGGGTCACCAAGCTCGTGATATCAAGTGAAGGAAAGAAACTGTGAATGATCAATACTAAAATTTTAGGGAAATGAGAAACTATGAAATTGATTTTATGAAGCATTAGTTAAATTTTCCACGAAAAAGTCCATAGGATAAAGGACAGGATTATACGATCACAACAGTTGAGGTTGAAGTTCTGAATGACGTAGTTGCAGGTACATTAATCATATCCTAATATTTAGCTAAATATATATTTGTTTCTAGATCATCACATTCCTTTATATCTTCCAATTTTTCATTAAGAATTAGATATTTTCAATTCCCCTTAATATGGGAGTTGTCAGTAAAAACCCCTAAGGGAAGTCTCATTGAAACAAAGATGTGTCACGCAGTTCCCATTATAGTATATAAACATGATTTTTATACTGATTTTATCAGCATACCTATGGTCAACTTTGAAATAATCCTTAGCATAGACTTTCTTTGAAAATATTATGTGAAAATATATTTCAAGAAAAATTAAATTAAAATTTGTGTGGAAAGGTGTAGAATCTCTTATCTTTAGAGTATAAACATCACCATATGATTCTTGTCTAGATCCACCCCCAGTATATCTACAAACTGGAATTCTTGGGGAGGAATATCACATAATATCTATAGATGAGGAAATAAAACTTCAAATTGAGGATGTACATATTGTACAGGAATACATTGATTTTTTTCCATAGGATTTAACATGACATCCTCCAGAGCGGGAAGTTGAGTTCTCTATTGATTTAATTCTTAGTTCAAGACCAATATCAAAGACTCCTTATAGAATGTTCATGGTGTAATTAGAATAAATAATGAAAAAATTAGAGAAATTGAGTGATAAAGTATTTATACTCTCTAGTTTTTCTATATGGGGAGCCTCAATTATATCTGTCAAGAAAAAAGTTTAATCCATGTGGCTGAGCATTGACTACAAAGAAATCAATGCTATTACGATAAAGAACAAGTATCCCCTTCCTTGCATTGAATATTTATTTGACCAAATTCAAAGAGCCCAAATTTTTTCAATGATTGACCTTTGATCTGGATATCATCAGTTTCTTATGGGGAAGGAATACATACCCAAGATAGTATCTTTAACCAGTTATGGGAATTATGAGTTTACAGTAATGCATTTTAGACTAAAAAATGAACCCTCTATTTTCATGGATATATTGAATATAGTTTTCAAGAAATATCTTGAGGACTTTATTGGGGTATTTATTTATGATATCATTGTATAATATGAAATCTACAAATATCATGATAATAACTTGAGAATTATTCTGAAGATGCTTAGAAAAAAAGAGTCATATGTGATGTTTAGAAAGTATGAATTCTAGCTTCAAATAGTTTTATTTCTTGACCATATTGTCTATAAGGATAGAATTTTTGTTGATCCTACAAATAAAAAGGTATTTCAGGAATGTCCAACTCCAATTAACATAATAGAGGAATGTAGTTTTTTTGGTTTTATAGGTTATTATCAGTGTCTCGTTTAGAACTTCTCCTGATTAGCACACCCACTAACAAATCTTACTCATAAAGGGGTTAAGTTTGTATAGACAAAAGAATATGAAGAATGTTTTGAAGAATTTAGGAAGAGGTTAGTGAATTCTCCAATCTTGACTCTAACATTAGGAATTGGTGGATTTGTGATTTATAGTGATGCAACAGAAATGGACATGGTTGTATCATTATGTAGAATGATAGAGTTGTCGCCTATGCATCAAGGCAGTAAAAAACTCACGAACAAACTATCAAACTCATGATCTTGAGTTACTAGCTATAATATTTTCCCTAATGAGATGGATATATTGTCACTATCAAGAATGATTTTAGGTTTATACATATCCAAATATCTTGAAATATATCTTCTCAAAGAAAGAACTCAACCGGAGTCAAAGGTGGTGGCTCAATATACTCAAGGTTTGTGATTTTACAACTGACTACCACACTGGGAAGGTGAGTAAGGTACCATATGCATTGAGAAGGAAGGATCATGGAGTTCTAAACAAAATAAGGATTGATAACGATCCTATGTACATGTATCTACAGAGGATGGATATGGGAATTATCAAAGAAGGTGGAACATCATTAATTTTTCAATTGGTTTCCCAACCATATTTATTAGAAATTATTAAAAGTTCTCATCTTAATGGTGAGAATCATCAAAATAAAATTAATGTTTTAAATTATGGAATGTTTCCATACTTCATGTGTGAGGATGGAATTTTAAACTTTTGTAGGATTTTAAATGTTCCCTCTTTAACCAAACTAAAAATATAGTTTTTGGATGATTCTAAATGCTCAAATTTCTCAATAGACCTTAGTATCACTAAGATGTATAGAGATCTGAAGGAACATTTCTGGCGGGATAATATGAAGTGGGATATTGTTGATTATGTATCGAGATGTTTATTATATCAACATGTGAAGGATGAAATACAAAATGCAACCTATTCTTATTACTATAAATAAATGGGATGATATCAATATGGATTTTGTCACTGGATTACCCAAAACTCCAAAGAAAGAATGATGTAATATGGGTAATTATTGACTGACTTACCAAATCTGTGCATTTCTTTACAATAAGGGAGGATTTTTCATGGGAGTATCTTTTACGGATCTATATTAATGAAGTTTTAAGAACTCGTGGAGCAGCTTTGTTAATTGGGTCTAATTTTCATCCATGATTTTCATCGGAATTTTGGAAAGGTCTTCCAAAGGATTTGGATACATTGCTTCATTTTAGTACTGTTTATCACCCTCAAGCTGACAGGAAGTCTAAAAGGACAATTCAAACAATATAAGACTTGTTTATATCATGCTCCCTTGACTTTCAAGGTATGTGGGACTAATATTTTCCTATGGAAGGGTTTTGCTATAATATTATTTTCTATTAAAGTATTCAAATGGAACAATATTAAGAATTTTATGGAAAGGGATGTCGTACACTAACTTGTGGGGATAAAGTTTTTTGAAATATAGATTGTAAGCCCAAAACTTGTGGAGGAATCAATATCAAAGGTAAAGACTATTAAATTCCATATCAAAGAAACTCAAGGTTGGAAAAAGGGTTATACTGATAATTGGAGAAAGGATTTTGGGATTTCAAGTGGGATATCATGTTTTTGGGAAAGTATCTCCATGGAAGGGTATAATAATATTTTTGGAAGAATGGGAAACTGAGCCCTATGTACATTGGCCTTTTTGAAATTCTAGAGAGCATTGGAGTTTAGTTTTATCATTTGGTATTATTGACTAGCCTTTCCAAGGTACAAAATGTGTTCGAAATCTCATTGTTAAGGAATTAAATTCCAGACAGAACACATGTACTCACTTCTGAAGGAAGAGAATTGGAACCTAACTTATCTTACTGTGAAGATCATATCCAAATTTTGGACACTAAAGAATTGGTATTGATGTATCAAATGACTCAGCGGGTAAATGTAATTTGCAAAAATCAAAAAATTAAAGAGGTGACATGGGATCCTGAGGAACTTATGTTGTAGATCTACCGAAATATTTTTATGAGGTAACATTCTAGTAATTTTGTGGATGAAATTTTTGAAGGAGGGGAAAATTTAACACCCTGAGGATTTAAAATAAATGTAATATATAATGAAATGCATGAAATAATGAGTCTCAATGAAAAAACACTTTTTTATTTATAGGAGAAGGTTATAACCTAGTAGCTAAACATAATATTTTTTCTTTTATGTTTTAAATTTTGAAAAATAGATATATATAACTACAATTAATAATATTTTTAGATTTTAATATGATTATCTCGCATTTTTGTGAACAGTAACTTGACCCTTTGAAATAGTAATATACCCTTATGGATAGTAATATATTAAACTCACTCATGAATGTATAAATAAAATTTAGGCACTTTATATATGAAAGTATAATATAATTATAGTACAAGTTAGTGAATATTATAAAAATTAATAATTAAGTGTTGGAATTATTTCAGTAATAATCATTTAATAATTAATTAATTGACTTAAAAATTTATTTTTCAAAAAATTATCCATAAATCAATATTTTGTTGTCTTGTTATTTTAAGATAATTTTATGAGACCTTAGTTAATTTTTAAAAGGGATATAAAATCAGTTATAAATTTTAACCTATATTTTTTGGGTAACTAATTATTTTAACTAAAAATTAAATTACTCATATATAGAAAATTATTTCCATAAAATGGAGTTCATTTTTGAATTCTACACATCGAAAAAAATTTATGGTGAATATTTGGGATTTCTCTAAAATACTTGAATTTTTGTGAATAGTAAAATATGATAATTTATGATAAATGATAAATACATGATTTATTGTATCATAGGATCTGTTTGGGTGATTTTATCACCCTTATTTAGAAAAACATACACTTATTACTTTATATAGTCACAGTAATCAACAATATTGGTTTTCCTGATCAAAATAATGAAATAATGAATAGAATTTTGAGAATTTAACCCTCTCATACACTATAAAAACTATCCCTGGCCCCCTCATATCCTCACTCCACTAATCCTTGAATCTTGTCAATGTTCTGATAAAATCCTCAAAATCAATTTTCTTCTTGTTTTCAAAAGGCCGCTTTCAGGGTTACCGGGAAGCTATACATTTCCAAAGTTCACATTTCAAAAGTTCAAAAGTTGCGCCAGTCCACAAATTGAAATTTCAAAAAACATAAAAGAAAAAACCATCACCATCCCACATGACTCTCCAGTCCCGCACCTTCCTTGAGTCGCACACCAATCTCCTTAAACGTTATGTCCTTCTGGAAAGACCAGCCGGAAACCCCATCATCGTCCTCTCATCGCCGCTTTCACCACCAAAATGCTACCGATCACTCCGAACTTCACCATCATCATTGTCTCCTAACATCAAGCCACACATCCCCAAACCCCAATCCCTTTTACAAGACACACTCTTCTCGTCCCTGAACAAGTGTTCAAGAGGTAAAATCCTCTTCATTTTCCTTTTATTTTCTTTTAAAGTTATTTATTTTGTTATTCTCTCCTCACCTCTTCTGTGAAAATGATCAAGAAAACTCCAGTATCATTTATATACTGGAATTATGTCATGTTAATGTAATAACAATCATCAATCTCCTTAATCTCCATCTTTTATTTTAAAACAAAATAATTATCCCGGAGGTGCCAATTTACAACCTTTGTGAATGAAGAACTTTCATTCTTCAATTTATACTTCATTGATTGTCATGATACCATTCTTAATGGTTTAACCAGATTATAGTATATGTATTATAAACTTTATTATGTTATATAAGTAACATATTTACATAATATTAATTGATAAAATATAATGAGTTCGTTATGATCAATAACCGATGTAATAATGTAAACGATTATCAATGAATGTATTATCAAATGATTCATCCTCATGCCATATAAAAAAATGTTATAAAGAACCATTTACACATCTTTGTGTTCATAAATATCATATAAATTTAATTTGGGATAATTATACTCACTCCACAAGAACTTCCACATTCATATAAGAGTAAACCAATCGTGAAAACCTTGAAAAATACCGCTCGTGATCAATAAAGTTGTATCTTATAACTCATCAAAAATGCTATAAATATACATAATAAAATTATAATAAATAAAAACATGTATATATGGAAATTAATTAATAAATTTATTTATTTAATTTGATTATCCAGGATGTTAATGTCATGTGAATAACACATTCATACATAAGGTAAGGGTTTTCTTACTGAACCTCCATTTTCATTCAGGTTATACATTATTTTTCTATAAACCAATGTATTTATTCATTTTTTTGTATAATTATTCTAAATTCTTGGTATATGTTCCAAAATCATGTATTATAATTATTTCATTTTTATTTGAGGGAAATACATGTTTAAAAGTGTCCCCTTCTCAATTTTTCATGATAACCAATCCCGATTAAAGGGAGCTTCCCGAATTCTTACCTATTTTCCAATGCAGCCTATAATCTGTTTTAAGCCAGCATTATTTTTCTAAAACAACTCAATTTATCATGAAAAATCAAGTTTAGTTCATTTATGGTTTTATTCAGTTATTTTTCTAAAATAACTCTTCTTTTCGAAGTACAAGAGTTTTACTCTCAAGATTTCTTCGATGAATTAATTAGAGAAGTTTCATTTATTTCAAAACCCCTATTGAATCTTATGTTTTGTTGGGATTAAACTCTAATTATTATCATATAACATATTTTATTAAATTCTTTATGATTATATTGATCATTTATGTTCTATCTTGATTCCATTCACCATACTACTCAAAATGGTTAGTGATTATGTCTAAGGATTGGGGAAAGTTATTTAAATTTCATATATATATGTTTTTATGTTTAACCCCATTAATATGAGAAATTAATTTTAATTATAAGGTAATGTTTGGGACTTATATAGACCCCAATTCATTGGTAAGTTTCATGATATAAAATAGAATTCGTTTTTGGCTGAGGCCTTACACTAGTATTTTCATACGTCCTGGTCGAGGCCTTGACAATATGTTTTAGATGTCCGATATTATTCATTACCTCATTATGATAATATAAATTTATATAAAATGTGATATTTGACTAGCATAATATCCTTGACTAAGGTATATTATCTTATTATAAGTTATATGGATTTATTTACTCAAATTCCATTCCTTCTATTTTATTCCCATGTTTATTTTTTAAAGGCATGTGTTTTTGTTATTCATCATTCCGAAAGTTTATGATTATGATAACTTATGATGTATTAATTACAGTTATTGAGCATCTAATGTCACTCCATTCTTATGTTTTTTTCCCAAGATTGTAGGATGAATATTATTATGAATGAATTATTACAATAATCTAATAGTTTATGGGTGTTTCCAATGGAGTTGAAATGTTGTTTTTTATTTAAAGTTTTAATGTAAATATTATATTTGTATCTAGTTTTCCAAAAGTACTAAACTATTTGTTCCTCAGGTATGTGACTTCCTTGTAAACATAATAATTTATAAATATAAGAAACCATCTTCAGTAAATTGGTTTCACTGTCCTTACATCGTACATGTTAATACAAATATACATTCTATATTTTCACTAAAATAAAAATGTGTGTTGTCATTTAAACCACTTGAAGATTACTTTAAAACAAAATTAAATTAAAAAATGGTTATAAATTTATTTAATAAATCATCTATATAATTATAAAAAACATAAAAATATGTTTTGAAAATATGGTTTTTGAGGAAAAATTTGTTTTCAACTGAAGAGATAAATAAAGACTACATTGCACAAGAACATTATTTTGAACTCCTGAGTTCATAAAGATAGGGAAATGTATAGAAAATATTTATTCTCATTAAATAATCATATAATAATAAAATATGTGAGTTTTTTGAGAGATATATTATGATATTTCCCCATTAAAGCATAATCTTGACCAATCTCGATAAACAAAAAGATTATAACATAAAACCTTTACCACTTTGGAATCTTTGAATCATAATCCACATAAAATAATAACATTAAATAAAATTTATAATATCATTAAAATAAATTAATTAATTATATTACATGTCAAAGGGTATGTTTATACACCTCATTAAGAAAATAGGTGCATAACAATAAATATGTCTTAAAGAAGGAAAATTATGACAAAGATACCATAACACTAGGGTATATTTTGAACTATAAACACAGTGAAAGAGAGATCCTAAAATAGATATATAAATACAAATAATTTTCATGATAAGTAAAATAAAATAAATTCGGGGATATTATATACACCATATATAATAAAAAAGTGGTGAATGTTGCATGTATCTCACAGAAGTAAAAAAGGTGAGAAGGAAATCAATTACAGATTTAGTAATATTTTGAATCAAAAGAACCAATAAGGAATCAAATTGTATTAAACTTATAATATTATTAAAATATGGATATTCATTAGATAACATATCAAAGGTGTAGTATATACACTGTTAAAAATAAATAAGTGGAGAATTTTCAAATGTCTCACAGAAATAAAATAAAGAATTGAAATCCATTACCTTAAGTCTCGACTTCATTCATACACATTCGAACAGCATGTATAAAAAATATAAGATTAGAATAAATATATTATAGACGCATAATTATATATATAATACCATATATTATTTAATTATGACTATTTATAACCCATTTATTAACAATTCCTTATTAAGATCTTATTTTGGGCAATAACCTCTTTATTTTTCATGTATGTATTAATTTTTTATTTTTCATCCTATTCAATTAATAATGGTTCCATAATCTAAAAAATAATAATAATAAAATAATATTATTATTTATACCTAAATTTCTCTTTTATGAATTATCATGAATGATGCTTTTGAAAAATGAAGTATGTTATGATCATTCAAACGGTAGGTTATACGTATGCATGAGTAACATTTCCATTTTTCAACAATAATTATGGATAGGAGGTAAGTATTAGTTTATCTTTATATAATTATAATATTATCCTATATAAAATATTTTTCTTTGAATACACTTATTCATATCACCCATGTGGTGGAGAGATGAAAATAGAGTGTAACACCACTTTATAAAGGTGGTAGTCCACACATTCACGAAGGACATTATAATTTTTTAGTGAGTGAAAGGGTATGAAATAAAATAATTTATTGTATTTGTATAATGATAAATATGTTATTAATATAATTATTATGTCACCTATGTCACATATGTTTGTAACATCCTGGGTTATGGAGTGGGTCGAATTTTCCTCAACCTTTTCGAATTTTTGAGTTAGTTTGGTGTACAAACATTTCTTTTACGCATAAAAACCTAATTACTAGAGTTCCATTGATGCATGGAATTTTTTTACATGGGTTTTAACTCCCATAAAGTTCCATAGAGTTTTGGATGAGTTTTGGTAGCATTGGGCCCTGAAAACTCAGTTTCAGGAAAATGTAAATAGAGGCACACAGTTTGACTAAACGGTGCATCCGGCTAAAGCATCGCTTGATTTCATTTTGGATCTGATGTTTCCTTATTCCTCATTAATTTTTTTTGTTTCTCTATGTGGTTTTCTATCAGTTCATCAATCATGTGGTCTCACGTTGTAGATGTGTATCAATAAATCATTCACTATTGTTCACTCTCCCCCAATAGTTCCATTGTATGTCTCACTTTCCAATTTTGGTCGTTTTAGCATGTTTTTTGGACTTTATTTTGTTTCCCTCGCTTGGCTACATTGTTATATGATCACCTCTACCATTTCTCTTAGACCCCACATGTAAGACAAAACTCTAGCCTAGTTTGACAGCTTCCTTGATGATTTGGGTTGTGTTTGTGGATTTTGAAATGGTGGTTTGACTAGGGGATATATGTTTGTGGACAATTTCATACCTGTTGGTGCAATGGTGCTTGTGTAACCAATGAAGATGATCCTATTTTTGGGTATATTATTGTTTATTTCCCCTAGAGGTACTTTTTGGGGTAATCTTATGGCACATAGGTGTTTCAGTTCTCTTCTAATGGGTTTAAAGTGGTGTGTCCCGGACCAAGGTGCGGGACTTGGTATGTTGATGGTGGTGTTTTTAGGATAATGTATCCTAATGTGGTGGGATATGATGTCAATATAAAGGCTCATCACGAATTCATAGATCAAAGTATTTTATCGGTTTCTCAGGGCCCTAGGTCGATTTTGGTTGATTTCATACTCTAGTAACATTTAGTTTTTGGTTTGCAGTTTGTGTATGGGTTCTATATTTTCCTTCAAAATGGATTTGTTTTTTTCATTTATCACTTAACCTTAATGTTTTTTATTTGAAAAATAAAAAAAATCTAGTATTGTGCGGCCTTCAATGGGAAATTGTGCAGACCAATTTTTCATAGAACATGATTTTTCAAAAGCATATAGGTGGGGGTGCATGCTCATTTATATTTCTATAACTTTTTGAGAGAGAGGATACACATGGGTTGGGAATGATTTAGAAAACTATGTGTATATCCATGCGCAGTGTGGTTCTTGGTCATTGTGCTCTACATGGTTGCCACATGATTAACCAAACCAAGGGGGTTATTTAAATGGTTGAAATGACCAAAATACCCCTCCCTTATCTTTGCTTATTTCATCTCATTTATCCTTCATTTCACATGCACATAAGATGGATCCTCCCATTTTCTTATCCACCAAGCCTTTGAACCTCTGATATCATTTAATCAATCTTTCAATCTCTTTTGGTGGATAAGTATTCCTCTCAGTAGACATTGAATATTCTAGATTCTTTTATTCGTTTATCTTTCCATATAGATTGATAAATCGACGTGTGATCTTTTTCCTTATTTTCAGGTCATTTGTTTAAATCTATTATTTAACTCATTTCTTCTAGAGTTAAAAGAAGATTTCAAATGAGAAAGTTCCTACTATTCTAAGGTAGGTGGTTTCTAGATTTCTCTTTAATATTACTAGTGTTTTTGGGTTTCAAACTAAATAAGTATATGTAGGTTAACCAAGTGATACCCCTAATTAGTTAATTGTTTCTTTTAATTTGATAACTTGATGTTACAGGATGTCGTTGGATATGAAACTGTTTATATAAGTCATACTAACACGAGTAAGGAGATTTCAAACAATTCATAAGGTTAGGATGGTTTCCTTGTTTTTAATTAATTAAATTGTTGTATAACTATGATGGTTTAATGGGAACATGATAGGAATGGGTCGAGGATTTGAGGTGATGTTGATCAAATGGATTGAAGTGAAAAGGTCATCAGGCAGATGGTGTGGTTCGAGACGCATGGGATGATGATGATCCATAGATCGAGGTGATATGGTTGGTCAGGTCTGAGGTGATGATGTTGTCAGGATGAGGAAATTGATCTCTGGACTGTAGATGGTGTTAACCATCATGTTTCAGTGCCATGGGCACAAGTTCGGAAGGTATAGGATGATGTTTCTTTGTTATTTTGTGTGATTGTTTCTTTTTGTTACAATCCAACACAGAGTTTAAATGGTGTTCACATAGACAGGACTTTATTGAGGTGGTGCTGACCACTCGTTGTGGGTGTAGGACACCATAGATATTGCGGTTTAGTGGATGGCTTTGACCATCATTTTTTGTTAGAGGTTCTCACCATAGAAATACATAGTGAACGGTGATAGTCCATCGGGTGATGGATCATCAGATGACAGTGTTGTGACTATTGTTTGGGGTATGAGTCATTTCATTATACATGTGGCTAATGGGTTGGCAATATTTAATGAAACATATCATCATGTCCTAGGATGGTGAGCTATTGAGCTGATGGTTATTCTTTATTTACTAGAGGATGTATATTTCTTTTCCCCGATGCGTTGAATTGTTGAGATCATGGGGAATTTATTAGTGGAGTTATGAGTCATATGGTACATATTTATAAGAGTTTCTTTAGGACACTAGTTACTTGATGGAGGCACAAGATGTGTTGGATGGAATAAAGGTAAATTGATATATTTATGTTATGTTCTCATGGGCTCTCCATGTATGATATTCTTGAAGGGACACCTAGATATTAATCCATGGGTCCTCACAAATACAAATATATATATATATATGCAGGAATTTATTATATTCCATATATATATTTGGGGGAATTTGTTTAGAGATACTATTGTATTGACCTAAGTAGGTAAATGCATACTTATGGTTGTTGAACACAAGTGGAGATGGTTAATTATTAAAATTATGTGTGAATTTCCCTTTAATTTATATTTTTTATAAACTATAAAATTTTTCTTGTAGGATAGCTAAACATTGGTTGTGGACTACTAAGTTCATAATCAAACCCTACATGGGCCCCTCTAATTGCATGTAGAATTTATGGTCTTGAGATCAAGTAAGGATTCAGTATAGGGAGCTAGACCTTAGTGGTTGTAGATCAATTTTTTGTGGGACGGATGGAAGTAGACTAGGTGGCTCCTATGCATTATGATGGACCTTATTTTTAGATATTATAAATATGTACTTATATGCTCTTCCATGGGAGACCTAGCTTGTCTATCATTTTTCATGACATGACTTATTATTTATGCATATATAAATGGTATTATAACTTTACGATTTGTTTTAATCCTATTTTTTATTATACTTATGATATGTTAATTCTCTCTATTTTTTATTTATAGTCCTTCTGTTGTGTTATATATATATGTAAAATTATTATTATTGACGCCTGAGGGTATAGTCTCCCCACTATCACCTCATCAAACCCTTTTCCACTATTCATAAGCCTTTGGAATATGGGGAGGTGTGCCTAATACCTAATGGAAAACTGGCTGAAAGTAATTTTGAATGGAAATAGGTGTTGGGATGCTACAAATAGTACCATAGGGTTTATTTTTCTTTTTGTCTTTACTATTTGGGATATGATATGCTAGAGACTATGATGTGGTCATAATTGGGTAAATATCTTGCGTTTGGGTACATAAATCCCCATGCACGGGGGATAGAACATGTTTCTAGGGTGGGAAATTGATGTTATGCTTTCTCATTTATAGTTGACTAATTCCAACCTAGAGTGGCGCACATGGATATATTGTCATTGGATTATATGGTTTTTACCCTTTTACCTATATAGAAAGGGTGTATTGTTTATGCATCATGGTAGTCACATAGGGTAACATGATATATGTATTTTCCAATAAAAAATACTCTGGGAACCTAGAATATGCTGAGAGGGGTTGTTCAATTTAAATTGTCAACAAAGAAACCATGGTTTCCTACTTATCTTTTTTGGTGGAAGTATACTCAGTCATCCCAAGTATGTGGTTCCTAATGGGAATGGTATATGATTTTATATACATGTGATATATAAGCCTTACCATTATATGGGTAGGCCTAGATTATAAAAGGGAGATTTGTTTAAAGATTAATAAAATAAGATAAACACTGCTTTTTTTGTATAGCCTTTTTGGTGGCGTTATACTCATCTACCCCAGATTGATATGGATTATATATGGTACCTGACTATGATATGGGTAGGTAATGGGCCATGAGGCTAGATTTCATGTGACAAGGGTGCGATAGGGGGGTGTAAGTCTTGGGAGATGCATAATCTTTAACATCTTTTCTTATCTTTGATATTTATATATGCTGTTAGGAATCTTTTACCATGGTATTTTTTCTTCAACATGATTCCACCTAAACAGCTTATTGTGGAGTGCCATGAGGGAGGAGATATGGAGTCACGGGAGTGTGCATGGGATGAGGCCCCTGAGGGTTAGGATTTTAATGGGCCCTCAGTGCAGGCTTTAATACAGGTTGGACAGCCATACAATATGAAATATTTGGGGCCATGGTTAGATGAGAAGCTCATGGTGATCTTGGTTCATTTAATACAGGGTATTAATAGGGAATCTCAGGGAACTGATCCATCTAGGGAGTATTTGAATCACGAGGTACACTCTTACCTCTCATAATTATTCCAGGGTTAGGATCGACTTTAGGTTACAAATAATCGTATCGATTCAATGAAGACGATATTTTATTAGTTTGAGAATCCCATGGGGAGGAGGATAAATATAGAAACTTATACTATCATGAGACTGGTGAATAACTGGTGGGACATACAGGTACAGGTAGGAAGACATGAAGGACTTGCTTGGAATTATTTTGAGGCTAGGTTCTTCAAGCACTTCTTCTCTAAGATGTAGAGGATGGATAGAGTACCTTAGTTCCTGAACATTCATCAGGGATAAACATTTTTTTATCTATTATGTGGATAATTTCATAGAACTATCTCCATATTCAACTCGAATGGTGGCCGACGACATTTACAGGGTTCGGAATTTTGAGTATTGATTGTGAAACACTAATGGGGTGATAGTAAATATCTTTTGACTAGCCTCATTCTCAAAGGTGGTGAATTAGGCAATGATAGCTTAGGGAAACTTGGTGGATTAGTCATTTTTTATTTAGGTTCTAGGGTTAAGTGAGCTTATCAGTTATAATTGAGGTTACTAGTAGCAAGAACGTGAGGATCCTCAGTAAGGAAGTCAGGCCAGAGACTTTAGTAGGGAATAGAGGATTGGTTCATTGATAGTGTTTTTTTAGTGCGAGCATTCAAGGATTGTCCCTACTTAGTGTGACTGGGCTCTAAAGCAGTGTTGATAATATGACTAGATAGTCCATTTGGAGAGGTTCCTCTAGAAGGCTTCTCATATAACTAGAATAAGAAGATCAGGTCAGGATCGGGGATCTGAGGTAAGATTAGGTGCGATACCAATAGATGGAAGACAAGATTCAGCTACATGTGGAGGTCATGAAAGAGATAGAGAGATCCAATAGTAGGGGCCACTGGCTAATAGCTAGTGCATCCCCATCGGGAGTTCAGTCCTTGGTTAGTCGAGCTTCTGGATAGATGCACACAATTGAGCTGCTAGGTGCAGAGCGAGTCAGTGATCTGATGATAGTAATAGGTATACCATGATCATGGTGTGACCACTTTTGTTAGCATGGATATTTTTGGTGCATGAGGTGCACGTATGTTCATTTCGGACTAACAAGGACCTTGTTATTATGTTGGAATCAATTAATATGTGTGATATATATATAAATATATATGTGTCTGTGTGTGTGAGGTGTGTAGGCACCAGGATTTATTGCAGACATCGGTATGATGGTTGTCTTGTATGAGGTGCATAGGAATTAGAACAATGGTGGGCATGCATATATATAATGTGAGACTGTTTTTTTTTTCATTAGTTATGATTCAGGATCTTTGGGAATTTTATGAGATACGATATTTTAAGGGTGTCATGTATAGAATGGGTATGAAATGTGAATTTTATGAGATGTTAGACTTGATGGGTGCCATGTATGACATTGTTATAGTTTCTCATATGATGAGTTTCAAGAATGAAAGTATGTCATAATGGGACATTCATGATCATGGATGGTATGTGTAACCTTTAGACATTCAATTTTTTGTTGAGGAACTGATTGGGTAGGTAGTTCCGAAGGTGGGAAGAACCATAAGGGTAATTATCCATGAATTATAAACTAGGTATACTAGGTTGATGTAAATAATAATGGTATGTTCAATAACATATCTGAGTAAATATTGATAGCTAGATGATGAGCTATTGTAACAAGGGGAGACTATAACATCCCATATTTTTGAGTGGGTCAAATTTTCCCCAAGATTTTTGAATTTTTTAGTTTTGTGACCAGACTAACTTTTCTTTAGGGATTCAGATTCTAATTATAGGAGTTTTAGTAACCCAGTGCCTTGTTTTTAGATGGGTTTTAAGGCCCATAAAGTTCCTCAAGTTTGTAGAATTATTTGGGAATATTGATCCCTAAAAAATAGTTTCAGGAAAGCACGGATAATGGCGCAAGGTTTGATCCAACTATGAATCCAATAATGGGAAACCATGTGTCCCACTTTTTCAATACACACAGTTTTTCAAACCTTGTGGGTAGGTCTGCATGGTCGATTAATTTTATAAATATTTTTGATTGACCGGATACTCAAGGTATGTGCATAGTTTGGTCAACTATGTGTCTAGTTGTGCAAGGTGACATGCATGGGTTGTGAGCACCACACAGTTGGTGCACAGTTATCCAAAATGTGCAACCAAACCATGTAGTTCATTTAAATGGGTGAAATGATGAAACTGCCCCTCCATATTTTTTACATATTTCTTCTATTTATCCTCCATTTCACATGCATGTTAGGGGATCCTCCCATTTTTTTCTCTATCATGGTTTTGAGCCTCCGATTTCATTTGATCTCAGATTCGTAATCCGTTGGTGGATATAGATTACTATCATTAAGGTCTTCAATTAGGTAGATTTATTTCTTTATTTATCTATCAATGTGGAATTATAAATATGTGTGAGCTATTTGTCCAAATTCTCAGGTATTTTTTATAAAACTTTAGTTTCTCTCATTTCAGTTCGATTAGGAGTCTAATATCATATGAGAAAGCACATACTAGTCTAAGGTAGGTGTTTCTTATATTTATCCTTAATTTTAAAGGCTTTTTTGGGTGCGCACCTAAATACACATATGTGGTATGGATCAGTGAGACCCTTAATTAATTAATTCTTAATTTTAATTTGATAAATTAATGTTATGGGATTTTATTAGCATTCCCTAATTTATAAAAATATTTCTAAGTCAGGTAAGAATGTTTTTACTAACTAGGTATGTTAGGTCGGTTGTCTCTTTTTAATTAATTAAATTTTTATATAACTATGATGGTTCCTTGGAAACATGACAGGAATGTATTAAGTATTTGAGGTGATATTGATCACCTAGGATGAGGTGACAAGGTCATCAGGCTGAGGGTGTGTGTAAAGACCTCATCCCTAGTTTCCTGGAGCAACTGCCTTACTGAATTACATTGGCATAATATATATGGAAGTCACATCCCAAAGGACTGAATAGTTTAGTAGTTTTATAAAACCAGATACAAACATAATATTTACATTAAAACGTGAAAGTAAATACAACATAGAGAATTTATTAGTAACATCCATAACTCCTATATTATCCCTAAAAGTCATTTATAATACTCATCTTTTCATCTTGGGGAAAAATAAAATATAATACTGGGTTGATCGTTGATGCTCAGTAAGGGTAATTAATACATAAAAAGATAAAATAAAAAATAAGGCATGGTGAATGACTGAGAATACATGTCATTATAATATAAATATGAGCTTAATATTGCAATAATAAAATCTGATTAAATTATTCCATAAATGTAATGACATGATAACACAACATAACCATGGATATTATACTAGTCAAAAAATTACATGATTTTTCAATTACTAATATAATAAAGAGGGAATGAAAATGTCATACATCAGAAACATATCATAAAGGACTCATACAAGACATCATAAAATGATGAAGTCCTTGGAAAATCCATATTTGAAAATGGGCAAGGCCTTGGCCAAGCCCATATCTATTTTGTCTCATGAGACCTATCGATGCATGGAGGGGATATAGTGGGCATCATCCATCACTTTCTAAGGCCATTAAATTCCTACTATGTATAATAAAAATATATCTTTAAATAAAATTTTATTACACCACTTTTAAATATTTGAATCATAATCATAGATGAAAATAATCTGATATATTGTTGAGGAAAATAATCATTACACTTTCCAAAGTGTCACATACCACTTTGAATCTTTTGAATCTTAAACTCTATAATGGAATTAAATTAAATTAATATCATAAGAATAATAAGACTCATGATTTGATATATCAAAGGTAAGTATATACACCTTGTTCGTAGAATAAGTGGTGAACAAGGCATAAACCTCACAGAAGTGAAAGTGAGTTGGGAAAAACCCTTTTCACTTTAGAAAGAAGTGTTCTTTTGGAAAATCATTTGAATTTTTCATAAAATCATATTATAAACATGTATATCCAAAAAAATGGAAGGACAATGAAATTATATTTTAGGAATAAATTATTCCCAATATATTTGAAAACATGTAAAAATAGTGTTTTAGAATCATTAGAAAGGATCCTTTTTAATATACTTTAAGTAAAATATTTAAGAGTATTTAAAAGGAAAAAATACATAATTGTTTGTATAAAACTAGAAATGAACCATGATCAGTTTTCATGATAAAATGAGTGATTCTATAAATATAATGGTGTATTAAAATAGATTATGGATATCACAGGATAGTGGGTAATAAATCTGGAAATTCCATTTAATCCGGATTGCGTATCAAGAAGATTTTTGAAGGGACCCTTTTCAAAACAAGTATTTTCTCATCAAATGAATATGATATGGTCTATATAGAGAATTTTGAAAAATATAAATATAATTTAGAATAATTATTCAAAAATAATGCATCATTACATTGGACTAAAGAGATAGAAATAGTAACATGAAGGACAAAATGGGGGCTCTGGTAGAATCTATTAGCTTTTGTTTGAAAGTATTCTACACTTGACCATAACATACTAGATACTCAAATAAAATCCTTGAATTAATAAATTAAGAACATTTTATAAATTTATTCTATTTATTACAATTTAATTAAGTTCATTTATGGTTTATTTCAAGAGATATATGATACAATTTTATCTTTGGAGAGAGTTTGTTTCCTTGGTTTTCATGATCGTTTGACTTGTATACGATAAGGGGAGTTAATTTAAAAAGGGAATAGCTATGAAAACTTTAAGTTATATATTATTAATCAAAATACATAATATTAAATGGTTATATAAGTAATTTGGTTATTTTTGATGAGGATAAATCATTAGATAAGTTGTTAGTGATAATCATTTAGATTATTTTGGTGGTTTTTCAATCATCACAAACTAGTTTTGTATTATTAATTAACATCATGTGTATGTAATGGTTACAGTACATTAAATTGGTTTTAATGCATATATTACAATTATTTTAACCATAAAAATGGCTTTATTGTGATCCTTGTAAGAATTAATGGAAAATAAAAATGCATAATCCATGTTGTCGATAAATTGATACATCACGGGTGATGTTTTCATTTATAGAATAAAACAAAGATAAAAAGGATTTTGAAGATAGATATTCAATTAACATTATATAATTCCATTATTTAAATTATACTGGAGTTTTCATGTCTCTTCATACACGGTAGGTGAGGGAATAAAAGAAATTGAGAAGAAAATAAATGAAAAGAAAAGGATTTTTACTTCTTGAATCCTCCTATTTGAGAACCTCCTTAAAAGGATTGGTTTCTTATTTTTTGAGACCAATGTTTCTGGGAATTAGGGGAGGGGATTATGAAGATCATTGAGAATAAATTTGATAAGGCTAAAATCTTAGAAGGTGTGATTATAAGGGGAGATGAGGGGAGGTGTTTATTATAACGACCCATACTTTACATACATTGTTAATACTTCAAAATTGAAGCACACTTATTACTACATACAACAAATCTAGGAAAGGACCGTATAGGTATAGTGTCTTTAGAAACTGGGAAACATAAACAACTGGTTCATAAATCATCTACATTGTCTCCCATTTATTTCATCATATCTATAGTCCCTTTTGGCATATCTTACTTAATAACTTTCTTCCTGACCTGTGGAAAGAAAACATACAAAAATGGTGAGCTCAAATGCTCAGTAAGGGTAAACAAAAGAAATACCAGTCACATCATATTCATAAGAACATAACAATTTGGAAATATTAACCTGCAAAAGAGATCATAATTTCATAACATGGGATAAATCATGGTAGTGAAATGTAATCACAGTAATCATAACATAAAACATGAAACTTTGTGGCATACTCACATAATTATAGAGAATCATTTCTTATTAGTCAAGACTCATTGCCAAGACTATCTTAGTGGACAATGTCCATTTCTGAACCGAATTCATTCCTCATTTCAGTCCTGTTTCACTGAACCGGTTAACCTGTTGTTCTAGCCATGTCTATCTCATGAGATATAAAATCTTTACACAATGCATTGGAGGGAGATATAGGCCCCACCCATCTCATAATGATACCATTCTTATGTGTTCCACAAAATCAAAAAAATCATACATCATTGCATAACCCATGTAAAAAAATTGGGATTCTTAAACATCATGACATCATAAAACAATTCATATAAGATAATGGAATTCAAAAAAATAATTCCATCCCAATATAATCAAATCAATGTAATAATAGGGATAGAAACAGAACCCTATATTATCTTAGATGGATAATAATTTTGATAAAACACTTGAATTCCATTCTTGAGGAAAATATCCTTTCTACTTCAAAAATATTTTTCTTTCTTAACATGTCATATAATTTTGAACTAAAAGAAGTTGATTAAAAATAAACATTAAAACTTTTAAAGGAAGCTTCATGAAAATAATGTTCTAAAAATCCATTCATACCGTATAAGTTAAAAAAACATTCTTCTCATACTTTTGTCGGAAAAGTCAAAAAGTACCTCTTACAAAAAATGACAAAGGATTCCTTTCATATCTCTTACTAAAAACTCACCGAAGGGTAAAATTGGATTTAAAAAAAAATTAGGTGGATGGAAATAATATTACATATTAAGGAAACATGGATGTGGATGATAAAATACACCCCAGTAAATTCCAAAGTATAAACAATCTCGGATAAAAATGAGATTGTGATATTTCTCATACCTTAGGTCCGATTTGCTTTGTAAGAGTCCGAACCTCCTGTATAATGATTTAAATAATGTCATTGACTTATTCCAGAATCATACTCATTGTTATGATATCATATATGGTCATATTCTTAGCTTATTATTAGTAATATTTCATTGATACTTGTTATTCGGGTGTTTATTACTTTTTGTTCTTATGCGTGTTTTGTCGAATAAATTCTTATTATTATTTTTAGGTTATAGATACCTCATTTCCAGAATGGTATTAGTGTAATATGTATCATATTTATTCACTCAATTCATTTATGTAATCATTATACAATGAAAATCATGGAGAACGAGTCACATCAAATCGTGGAGACAGTATTCCGTATGTACGCACGAGCGATTATATCATTCCCATGATCATGGAATTGTATTGGATTTTATGTATACTATTTCAGAATCAATATCACTTTACAATAATCATATATATTCATTCTTTACACCATTATACCCATCCAATTAAAGTGGTGGTGGAAAATAGATTACACCACGGCGTGGAGACGGTATTCCGTACGTACGCACACGCGGTGATTTCGTTTTCCGTAGGATGGATAGATGGTGAAATAGGGTTGTTTCATAATTATAATAACATATAATTATATGAGGGATAATTATGTTATTAATTCATAATGAAACAACTAAATAAGAAGAAGTGGAAGAAGAAATAAAGTTGAAAGAATCGGTAACGGACATTACCTCTTCTTTGAAGCGCCTCTTTGAGACCTCCTTTTATGGCACTAAAATTGGTCTTTGAAGAAGACCAGGACCTCTAGGATGTTTCTAGGGAAATTTAGAGGAGACATTGGCAGGGTTTGGCCAAGCTTGAAGGCTAAAAGTGGTGTGAGGAAGAGAGGGAGGAGGTGCCCTTTTATAAGGGAGGAGAGGGGCACCTTTGGAAAAACTAAAAATATTATTTTATTATAAAGCCATATTCGGTTTTAAATAGCTCCAAATTTATTTATTTCAAAGATAAGGTGAGTATGGGTCAAAATCCTTTCATCAAATAGAATTTGTACAAGTTTAGTTTACTATTTTAACCTTATCATTTAGATTTAACTTTAAGTAAGATAATTTTACTTTTACCGTGTCTTTTTGTGTTCTTACACTATAAGGTTAATAAACTTACTATAATAAGCCAAACGAACCCCAAGTTGTTTATTATTAATATATATATATATACTAATATATGTAATTTTTCCAAAACTTAGATTTTTAGGAATAAAATAACAATTAATAATATAATATTTGTTTTAAAAACTATTTTATGTCAATTTTGACACTATTTAGTAATTGATTTTTTTAAAACTCATAACAAAATTATTAGTTCGAAAAAAGTTAATTAAATAAATACTAACATGTCATATTAACCTATAAATCTAGTGGAATTCATAAAAAGTCTCAAATTACATTTATTTGGGTATTTATAACATCAATTATGTCAATATTTCATTAATAAGATAATTACTGCATCATATTTGTGTCATAAATAAATTAAATTATTTAATGTTTAAAAATTACAAATAAAATACCATTATGTCGGAAATATTTTTATATTTCTAATTAATATTTATTGTAGAATTTATCTTATGTATAACACTATATTAAAAATTATTTACTTATTAAACTTTGATTTTAACTATTTTAACCCTTCTTTAAATAAATTAATAATAAATGTCCTAATCTAATCCGAGTGGGCCTAAATGGTCATATTTTATTCCAAAGGATGTTTTTGGTCGAACTAAACTTATCCAATAGAATTAGGACATGTTTTAGGGTAATAATAATATCATTTTTACCCTTAATTTCCCTATTTACTTTTAACCGTGGTAATTAAATGTAAAAAGTTACTATTAAACAAAAATTATTTTCATCTCATTGAACAACATTTTACTTACTGACATCAACTGTGTCTCTCGGATTTTTGAAATTCCACTCATAGAAGCGGTAAAATTAAGTTTTATGTAAATTTTCAAATTCTCCTAGGAGATGGGTAAAAGACGGTGAAAAGTTCAATAAAATTTTTATATATCTGAAATTATTATAAAATTGCTCCAATGAATTACATTGAACTTATATAGGTATTATGTATCAATTTTTACATAAAATAAATTCAAATAAAATAAATAATTACTTAAATAAAAAGTCGGTTTTTAAATTGTAACCCAGTGTTTTCACTATTCATCAAAAATTGGAAGTTTCCAGAAAAATACCAAAATTTCACCCTAGGATAATTTTGATATTCCGAATCCAAAAATGAAGTCCATTTTGAAAAATAAAATTTAAAAAATCTCAAAAAGTGGTTATTACTATTCATAACGGCTAGTTTTAATAATATTTTAATAGCATATCGTTGTTTAGTGAAACTCGGTATTGCGTACGACGCAAGCTATCAAGGAAGGTCGTGATTGCGTGTAAAGCAAGCCAAGATAGTGTTGTGTGTATTGAAAGATTCCTTTGATGATTTATATAAAATAAAAACAAAATATTTCTTATAAAAGTCTCTGGTGTTACATTCTACCCCCCTTAAAATGAATTTCGCCCTTGAAATTCATCACTTGTAACAAACAGATGAGGATACCTCTCCCTTATCATATCCTCAAGCTCCCATGTAGCTTCTTCTAATTGGTGGCTCCTCTATAAAACTTTCACCAAGCGAGTGGTCTTGTTCCATAGGACTTTTCACTATGATCGAGAATCTCTATCGACTGTTCTTCATAAGAAAGATCTTGTTCCAGGAGTACAACTTCTGAGCTGAGTACATGTGAAGGATCAGGTATTTAATTTCTCAGGAGAGATGCATGGAACACATCGTGAACTTGAGAGAGAGTCGGTGGAAGCGCCAATCAGTAAGCTACCTTCCCAACACGATCCAGTATTTCGAAAGGACCGATATACCTAGGGCTCAGCTTTCCCTTCTTTCCAAATCTCATTACTCCCTTCCAAGGAGATATTCGTAAGAACACTTTATCACCCACTTCAAACTCTATGTCTTTTCTTCGGTTGTCGGCATAACTTTTTTTTCGACTCTGAGCTGCTCTTATGTGTTGTTGAATAGATCGGACCTTTTCTGCCATCTCATCAACAAGATCAGGTCCTAATAGATTTCTTTCCCCAACTTCATCCCAGCAAGTTGGTGTCCTGCATTTCATTCCATAGAGAGCTTCATAAGGAGCCATATGAATACTGGAGTGAAAGCTATTATTATAAGAAAATTCCACCAAAGGTAGGTGTTGATCCCAATCACCTTTTAAATCCATAGAACAAGCTATCAACTTATCTTCTAGATTTTGAATTGTCCTCTCAGACTAACCGTCTGTTAGAGGATGATAAGCAGCGCTGAAACTCAACTCTGTATCCAGAGTATGCTGAAGACTTTACCAGAACTTTGAGGTAAACCTTGGATCCCGATCAGATATAATAGAAAGTGGTTCTCCATGCAATCTTACCACTTCCTTTACATATATCCTGGCAAGCTAATCCAGAGAGAAATTCTCTCTAATAGCAATGAAGTGTGCAGACTTTGTAAGACGATCAACTATGACCGAGATAGTATTATTTCCTTTGGATGTTTTAGGAAGTCCTGTGAAAAAGTCCATAGTGATGTTTTCCCATTTCCATTCGGGTGTGGGTAATGGTTGTAACATCCCCCTAGACTTCTGTCTCTCAGCTTTAACTTGCTGACAAACCAAGCCTCGAGAGACATATTCAGCAACATCTCTTTTCATGCCATCCCACTAGAAGTACTCTTTCAGGTCCTTATACATCTTCGTGCTTCCAGGATGAATAGAGAATGAAGAACTAGGAGCCTCATCCAACAGCTCCTTCTTTAATTCGGGGAGGGGAGGAACACAAACCCGATTACTGAACTTTATTATCCCATCACAATCAAGGTTGAATTCAGGAACATTTCTCACCTTCTTTTGTAACTCTACATCTTCTTTATGTGCCTCTTTAATCTTAACTTGTATAGATGGTTGAACATTCATTTGAGAAAGATACGATTTTTCCCCTTTCATTATAATACTAAGATCCATCATTTATAAATCCATAAATGTTGGATCTTTTTTGATACTCATCATGGATAAACTGGCATGGTCTTGTCGACTTAAAGCATCTACCACCTTGTTTAATTTCCCAGGGTGGTAATGAATTGAGCAATCGTAATCCTTAATCAGCTCCAACCATCTTCTTTGGCGCATATTCAGCTCCTCTTGTGTGAAAATAGACTTTAAACTTTTATGATCAGTATAAATGTCACACCTTTCTCCATAAATATAATGCCTCCAAATCTCTAATGCAAAGATTACCGCAGCTAACTCCAAATCATGAGTTGGGTAATTTTGCTCCTGGATTTTCAACTGTCGTGAGGCATAAGCTATCACCATATCATTTTTCATAAGAACACACCCCAATCCCTTCTTGAATGCATCACTGTAGATCACAAACCTTTCTACACTACAAGGCAGTGTGACCACAGGTGCACTGGATAAACTTCTTTTCAACTCCTTGAAATTCTCTTCACATTCCTCCGTCCAAACTAACTTAACTCCTTTCCGAGTCAACCTGGTGAGTAGATTAGATAATTGTGAAAAATCATTCACAAAACGTCGATAATATCCAGCCAAACCAATAAAAATTCGGATGTCAGTTACTTTTGTTGGTCTCGACCATCTTTTGATAACCTCTGTTTTTTCTAGATCCACAGATATCCACCTCTTTTGAGATTATGTGGCCCAAAAATGAAACTTTTTTAAGCCAAAATTCACACTTGGTAAATTTTGCTTAAAGCTTCTCCTTTCTCAGGGTCTTCAATATAATTATCAAGTGATCTTCATGTTCTTACTTACTCTTTGAATATACAAGAATATCGTTTATAAATACAACCACAAACTGATGAAGATAGTCTCTAAAGACTCTATTCATCAGATCCATGAATATAGAAGGGGAATTAGTTAGACCAAATGGCATCACTATAAATTCATAGTGTCCATACCTTGTACGGAAAGCCATATTTGGTATATCCTCCCTTTTGACCCTTAATTGATGATTCCCTGAACAAAGATCAATCTTGGAAAAGTATTGAGCTCCGCGTAGTTGTTCAAATAAGACATCAATGTGCAGGAGAGGATATTTGTTCTTGATAGTGATCTTGTTAAGTTCTCAAAAATCAATGTAGAGTCTCATTGATCCATATTTCTTCTTAACAAACAGAACAGGTGCTCCCCAAGGTGACGCACTAGGGCGTATGAACCCTTTATCAAGATTCTCTTGGAGTTTCTTCTTCAATTCTTGCAACTCAATTAGGTCCATTCTATAAGGTGTCTTTGAAATAGGTAAATCACCCGGTACGAGTTCTATTGAAAACTCAACTTCATGATTTGGTGGAAGACCCGACAATTCCTTCGGAAAGACATTATCAAACTCCCGTACAATGGCCATTTTCTTAATCGTGAGTTTCTCACCAACCATTTGAGATAAATAACCATCATTTAGAGTAATAAAGACCCACAAGATGGAATAAATTTCCATTGGAAGGTTATGTTCATCCTTGCATCGATTGACGATCAAAGATTGATCTGGAATATGAAATGTGACTTCCCTTCTTTGGAAATTGATATGATCTCCATATAGAGAAAGCCAATCCATGCCAAGAATCACATAAAATTCCACTATAGGGAGGATCACAAGATTTTCAGGAAGCACTTTCCCACAAACTTCAATCGGAAAATAATTATAAACTTTTGATGTGACTGTTCTGCCATTAGGGGTTGTCACAGCTAACTCAATATCTAATTTTTGAGGTAATACGGTGATACCCTTAGAAAATTCTTTAGAAATAAAGGAGTGGCTGGATCCAGAATCAAATAAAACATTTGCTACTTTAGAGTGGATGGTAAGTGTACCCTTCACCACATCGTTATCGTACTCCACATCGTTGATAGAAATTGCATGTGACTTTCTTTTTCCTTTAGCCTTAAGAGTTTGTTGGTGTCGATCATCATCAACAACCCTTGGATTAGGGCATTGATTAGCATAATTTCCCATTTCCTTGCACTTGTAACATTGAAGTGTAGGAGGTGAACTCTGTGTATCCTTTTCATTGTTCGCATCACTAGACATCTTCTTCCCATCATTACGGCATTCAAATTCCCGATGACCTTCCTTTCCACATTTGAAACATTTACTTGTCCCTTTAAGAAAACTCCCTCCATATTTCTTTCCACACTTTCAGCATAAGGGAAAACTCATCTTCTTTTCAGTGTGCTCTTTAGATTTTCTTTTGAATTCCATTTTCCTCTTCTTATCAAAACCATATGACTGATGGGTTACTCCAATCTCCATCTAAAATTTGAGAGCACATCGAATGATTTCCTCATATCTATTGAAGTCCTTTATGGATAATTCCCTTTGAAGACTTGGTTTTAAGCCACTAAAGAATCGATCGATCTTACTCTCAGGTTGGATAATAATACCAGAAGCGTACCTTGTAAGTCTTGTAAAATTTTATTCATTGGTACCAACAGATTCATCATCCTTTTGCTTTAGTTCAAGAAACTCCTTCTCCATATTTTTTTGGAGAATACGAGGGAAGTACTTATTGAAAAATATGTTCTTGAACTCGTCCCATTCCACGGACTCAATTTCATCTCTTGGCCTCGTATTCTTGATAAGATTCCACCGTTGATCAGCATCACCTTTCAAACGATACACTCCTAAGATGACTTTATCATGTTCAGAACATTAAAAAACTGAAAATATATTTTCAGTAGTACTGATCCATTGTTCAGCAACTAATGGATCAGTAGACCCGCTGAATGATGGTGGACGCTGTCTCATGAAGGATTCAATAGAATATTGATCCTTCCTTTGCTCGTTTGGAAGTCCTGCATGATTCATAGCTTGAGACAGTTGTGTGAGCATGGCTACAATATTTTTCATTCCAACTCCCATAACGTTTGGTTTCTCAGGGGGAGAATCATTGCATTTCCCGTCGCATTCCGCATTAACACGGTTCCTTCGAGATCAAGACATTGACTAAAACCAAGAAGAATAGTGTGAGCAACACTAATTATAATAGGAAAACCACATAATAAAGAATAAAATTTCGAACATAAGGTCTTATCCTAGGTTAATCATGGAAATTTCTAAAACACTAAAATTGTGTTCTATGCTTAGACTTATCCTTAGGATTCCTACTAAGTCTTTCATATCCTAGTTTCCAAAGGTTGACTATACCTTTCCTCTGATACAAACTATAACCTTCTAGAATTACTTCCAGTGGACTATAATTGATACCTATCAGGGCACTCCATGGGCGGCTACACCCCCTGGGCGGGACACACCACCATCCCCAGTGGTAGCCATTTTCTCATGAAACCCTTGGGTGGAGAGCCATGCTTCATCCAATGCTCACATGTGAGAGTTCCCAAGGATCGGATACATTCCTACCTCCTTTTCCTCTGATACCAACTATAACGACCCATAATTTACATACATTGTTAATAATTAAAAATTGAAGCACACTTATTACAACATATAACAAATCCAGGAAAGGACCGTATAGGTATAGTGTCTTCAGAAAGGAGGAGACATAAACAACTGGTTCATAAAGCATCTACATTGTCTCCCATTTATTTCATCATATTTATAGTCACTTATGGCATATCTTACTTAATAACCTTCTTCCTGACCTGGGGAAAGAAAACATACAAAAGGGTGAGCTCAAATGCTCAGTAAAGGTAAACAAAAGAAATATCAATCACATCATATTCATAAGAAAATAACATTTTGGAAATCTTAACCTGCAAAAGAGATCATAATATAATAACATGGGATAAATCATGGTAGAGAATTGTAATCACAATAATCATAACTTAAAACATGAATCTTTGTGGCATACTCACATAATCATAGAGAATCATTTCTTATTATTCAAGACTCATTGCCAAAACTATCTTAGTGGACAATGTCCATTTCTGAACCGAATTCATTCCTCATTTCAGTCATGTTTCACTGAACCGGTTTGACCTGCTGTTCTAGCCATGTCTATATCATGAGATATAAAATCTTTACCCAATGCATTGGAGGGAGATATAGCTCCCACCCATCTCATAATGATACCATTCTTATGTGTTCCACAAAATCAAAAAAATCATACATCATAGCACAACCCATGTAAAAAATTGGGATTCTTAAACATCGTGACACGATAAAACAATTCATATAAGATAAAGGAGTTCATAAAAATAATTCCATCACAACATAATCAAATCAATGTAATAATAGGGATAGAAACAGAACCCTATATTATCTTAGATGGAAAATAATTTTGATAAAACACTTGAATTCCATTCTTGAGGAAAATATCCTTTCTACTTCAAAAACATTTTTCTTTCTTAACATGTCCTATAATTTTGAACTAAAAGAAGTTGATTAAAAATAAACTTGAAAACTTGTAAAGGAATATTCATGGAAGTAATGTTCTAAAAATCCATTCATGCCGTATAAGTTAAAAAAACATTCTTCTCGTACTTTTGTCGGAAAAGTCAAAAAGTACCTCTTAGGAAAAATGACAAAGGATTCCTTTCATATGTCTTAATAAAAACTCACCGAAGGGTAAAATTGGATTTAAACAATTGTAGGTGGATGGAAATAATATTACATATTGAGTAAACATGGATGTGGATGATAAAATACACCCCAGTAAATTCCAAAGTATAAACAATCTCGGAAAAAAATGAGATTGTGATATTTCCCATACCTTAGGTCTGATTTGCTTCGTAAGTGTCCTAACCTCCTGTATAATGATTTAAATAATGTCATTGACTTATTCCAGAATCATACTCATTGTTATGATATCATATATGGTCATATTCTTAGCTTATTATTAGTAATATTTCATTACTACTTGTTATTCGGGTGTTTATTACTTTTTGTTCTTATGTGTGTTTTATCGAATAAATTCTTATTATTCTTTTTAGGTCATAGATACCTAATTTACAGAATTTTATTAGTGTATTATGTATCATATCTATTCACTAAATTAATTTATGTAATCATTATGCGATGAAAATCATGTAGAACGAGTCGCATCACATCGTGGAGACGGTATTCTGTACGTACGCACGAGCGATGATATCGTTCCCATGATCGTGGAATTGTATTGGAGTGTATTTATACTATTTCAGAATCAATATCACTTTACAATAATCATATATATTCATTATTTACACCATTATACCCATCCAAGTAAGGTGGTGGTGGAAAATAGATTACACCACGGCATGGAGACGGTATTTCGTACGTACACACGCGCTGGGATTTCATTTTCCAGAGGATGGATAGATGGTGAAATAGGGTTGTTTCATACTTATAATAACATATCAGTATATTAGTGATACTGATGTTATTAATTCATAATGAAACAAATAAGGAAGAAGAAGTGGAAGAAGGAATAAAGTTGAAAGAATCGGTAACGGACATTACCTCTTCTTTGAAGCGCCTCTTTAAAACCTCCTTTTAGGGCACTAAAATTGGTTTTTGAAGAAGAACAGGTCCTCTAGGAAGTTTCTAGGGAAGTGTATAGGAGAAATTGGCAGGGGTTGGCCGAGCTTGAAGGCTCAAAGTGGTGTGAGGAAGAGAGGGAGGAGGTGCCCTTTTATAAGGGAGGAGAGGGGCACCTTTGGAAAAACTAAAAATATTATTTTATTATAAAGCCATAATCTGTTTTAAATAGCTCCAGATTGATTTATTTTAAATCTAAGGTGGTTATGGGTCGAAATACTCTAATCCAATAGAATTTGGACACGTTTAGTTTACTATTTTAACCTTATCATTTAGATTTAACTTTAAGTTAGATAATTTTACTTTTACCATGTCTTTTTGTGTTCTTACACTATAAGGTTAATAAACTTACTATAACAAGCCAAAAGAACCCCAAGTTGTTTATTATTAATATATATATAACCTTATCTAAGTCATTTGGCTGAACCTTACATTTTTAGGAATAAAATTACAATTAATAATATAATATTTGTTTTAAGAACTATTTTATGTCAATTTTGACACTATTTAGTAATTTCTTTTTGTAAAAATCATACCAGACTGATTAGTTCGAAAACAGTTAATTAAATCAATAATAACATGTCATAGTAACCTATAAAATTAGTGGAATTCATAAAAAGTCTCAAATTACATTTATTTGGGTATTTATAACATCAATTATGTCAATATTTCATTAATAAGATAATTACTGCATCATCATTGTGTCATAAATAAATTAAATCATTTAATGTTTAAAATTTACAAAGAAAACAAATTATGTAGGAAATCTTTTTGGATTTATAATGAATATTTATAGTCGAATTTATCTTATGTATAACCCTCTATAATAAATTATTTACTTATTAAACTTTGATTTTAACTATTTTAACCCTTCTTTAAATAAATTAATAATAAATGTCCTAATCTAATCCAAGTGGGCCTAAATGGTCATATTTTATTCCTAAGGTTGTTTTTGGTCTAATTAAACTTATCCAATAGAATTAGGACATGTGTTAGGGTAATAATAATATCATTTTTACCCTTAATTACCCTATTTTACTTTTAACCGTGGTAAATAAAAGTAAAAAAGTTACTATTCACCAAAAATTATTTTCATCTCATTGAACCACATTTTAGTTACTGACATCAACCATGTCTCTTGAATTTTTTAAATTACACTCACAGAAGTGGTAAAATTATGTTTTATGTAAATTTGCAAATTCTCCTAGGAGGTGGGTAAAAGACGGTGAAAAGTTCAATAAAATTTTTATATATCTGAAATTATTATAAAATTGATTCAATGAATTACATTGAACTTATATATGTATTATGTATGAATTTTGTACTAAAATAAATCTAAATAAAATAAATAATTATTTAAATAAAAAGTCTGTTTTTAAATAGTACCCCAGTGTTTTCACTATTCATCAAAAATTGAATGTTTCCAGAAAATACCAAAATTTCACCATAGGATAATTTGGATATTCCAAATCCAAAAATGAAGTCCATTTTGAAAAATAAAATTTAAAAATCTCAAAAAGTGGTTATTACTATTCATAACGGCTAGTTTTAATAATATTTTAATAGCATATCGTTGTTTAGTGAAACTCGGTATTGCGTACGACGCAAGCTATCAAGGAAGGTCGTGATTGCGTGTAAAGCAATCCAAGCTAGTGTTGTGTGTTGTGAAAGATTCCTTTGATGATTTATATAAAATAAAAACAAAATATTTCTTATAAAAGTCTCGGGTGTTACATTTATAGTGGTGGAGAGAGGTGTTTTTTGAATATTTTATTCATTTGTTTATTATTTTGTCTCAAGATAATGAATAATTTGAGAATTATCACCAAATATATTAAAATAATGAATTATAATTTGATATTATGGACCTACATAATCAATACATCGCCTATAACTCAATAATTCAAGTATTTTACATTTGTAGTAAACTATCATATTTTACTATTCACTATAAGTTCAACTATTCTAGAAAAATTCAAAAAAATCACTAGAATAATTTCTCAATGTGTAGAATAAAATAATGAACTCCATCGTATGAAATTAATTTTATAAATATCAGAAATTTAATTTTAAATTATAATCATTATTTACTCGAAAAATACAGATTTTAAAATTATAACTGCTTTTATAAAACTTTGAAAAATTAACTAAAGTCTCATAAAATTATCTTATAATCATAAGAAAACAAAATATTAATTTTTGAATAAATTTTATGAATATAAATTATTTTTTAAATCTTTATATTAATTATAAAATTGAAAATAAACATTTATTTTTTATAAAAATATCAACACTTTATTAATAATTTCTAAAATTATTATTTACTTATAATATAATATAATTATATCATATTACCACTTATAAGATGTCTAAATTTTTATTTAGACCTAAATAAGTGATTTTATTTTTTTAATGGCCACATTAATATTCCTAATGGTCACATCATAATTCCAATGGTCACATTACTATTCATCAAAAATGAAACTTATTATAAAAATACCAAAATTTAACCAAAGAAAATTTTGATATTATGCCTTAAAAAATGTTTATTTTTTCAAATATAATTTATCAATGTTTCAAAATTTATATTTAAAACAAGTTCTCCATTAAAATATAGTAATATTGTGTATAGAAAAATATAGCCTTTTATGTGAAAAATTTGTTTATTCTTACCTTATGCCTCTAAAACTTTATTAGATGAATGTAAAAATAATTCATAAAAATATATAGTATATAAATTTCATTCATATATTTCACTATTAGTTATTAATTTAATTTTTTAGTATAAAATATTATTTTGGGCATAAAAATAGATTTTATAAATTACATCATTTATGTTTAATTGGTATTCATTTCTAATTAATTTGTAACCAAGGAATTAATTTTATAAAGATGTGTAAAGTATATTTTCATAATTTACTTAATCTCATTCATTCCCATAATTCCCAGAAACTAAGAGATTGAATAATAATATTTAAATCATCTGTTAAGTTGGTAAGCTATCAAAGAAGTTAAATTTTAAAATAGGCATACTGTAAAATCTTGGGGTGTTACAATCTCCCCTCTTTCAATAAATTGATTCCTCTCAATTAGAAATTGTACTTAAAAATAAGAGTTTGATACGTGAAAATTATTTTATAGTAAACCCACATCATAAATGGGTTCAACAAAACTTCCTCTTAAAAAGTGTTAAAGATAAATGTGGTGGTTACCACAACAATAAGATTTAGAAATAAGAGAATATTTGTAAAGATATGGACATGGAAGAGAAGTATAACTATTATGTTATGATGGAGAGTGATATAAAACATGGTTGGTAGAAAATCTATCATCAAAAAATCTGTTATTTTTGATTGGTTAAAAGACCATTGATTTCTCAAAAAGAAAAGAAACCATGTGATGTTTTTTTCCAAAATCGATTTTTTAGAGTTGAAAGTTTCTTTTACCATCCATAGAATCACTTAAGGAAATAAACTTAATTGAATAATTTATATTAAATAATAATAATATAATCCTATATTTTCTCTTCAATCTATTTTTACTTCTTACCTTACACCTAAAAATGGATTTTCATGATGAATTTTCCACACCTAAATCACTTTCAATGAATCATATAGTCCTTAAGTAAGTATTATAGCCTTAAAATGTTCAGTAAAACTAAAAAGGTTAGCACAAGTTATCAAATTTTATAAATCATACGTTAATCTAAATAAATAATTTCTTTAATATATTCCATAATTAGTTAAATTTAAGACTCATCAAAATTATTTCTAACAAATTCTGAGACCAAAAAATTAAAAGGATGGTCACGAAATTTCCAAAATCAAGTTAACATATAATTCCCAAAATATTGTAGCTCTTATTATAACATACTAAATATATGAATACCTTAATCTCCTATAAACCTTTATTAAACATTCATTCTTCCTTGATTAAAGTTATTAAATCCAAATATCTAATAATTCTAGCATAACATAAACCATCAGGTCACTGACCACCTTCATGGTCCTCAATATTATCCCATAAACATCAAATTATCATTATCGCGACATCAAGAATGTATTTCGTGTTATATTTCCTTTGTCATGTGTTTTCAAGAAGATTGACATAAAACAGAATCACTCCGCATTACTTTTTCTAATAATCAAAAGATTCTAATTCCTTTGATGCTTGAGATATTGATTTGAATAGTGTCCCATATCCTTTCAAGTGAATAATTTGAAATTGTAAACCTTTTTCTAACCCTTGTAATCACAAGAACGGTGGCCTATCTCTCTACACTTATAGAAAACTCCAATTCCTATTAAGCAGGTACTATGGTGTTTCTTTCCCCAATTATCACTTGTGTGAAAATACTTCTTTCTCCTATTTCCTTTATCCATCATTTTCTATGTCGTCAAATTCTTATATTTCTTCCTTTAGAAGTCATAAAACATATATAATTATTTCTCTGTCTTGATATAACGTGATACATTATCCTCATATGAGTATAATATATGTGATACTTGTTCTCTTATAAATATTGTCATAAGAACATAAAAGATATTAACATTCTTATAAATTAGATTATGTGTATTGGAGAGGTTCTCATTAATTTTGTGAGGTTCCATTTCTAAAAAAACGGCACACATTAAATTACATCATAACATTATGAAACATAATTTATACCCCAAAAACTAGTTAAATACTTAAGACAAATTTAATAATTTATGTTTAGCTAATCTCATAAACATAAACATGTTTTTTTTATACACATTTACTTTTAAATCCTTCATATGGTTTATAAAGAAATTTTGAATTATCCAAAGAATATCCCCAATGAATATCAAACCAGGTGTGCAGTAAGGCTCATTTTCTTGTACTAGGTTACCCAAAGTCAAGCCCGAGACACTTTTTTGGATTTATTACCACTATGTACTTCTATTATATAACCACATACATTTATATTATCTAGATATGGATATATTTCTTAGAATACCCACATAATATCTAACATAACAAAATTGTAGGATATTATTATATTCATCTACTCAAAGTATATCTTAGGGTTTTTTTCACTAATCAATGTTTTCTGATTATAGTTTACAAGGTTTCTAATAAACTTCCTCTAATGCCAACTATAAAGACCCTGGACCCAGTTCCCTTGAGCTGGTGCCTTACATAATTAAATTGGTATAATTAACAAGTATTTCACATCTCAAAGGACCTAATAGTTTAGTAGTTTTGGAAAACTATATACAAACATACATATTAAATAACAACACAAAGTGAAAAAACCAGCATAGAAACTTCATAGTTAACATCCATAACTCCAAGATTATCCCTGAATGTCCATCACAATATTTATCTTTGTATCCTTGTGAAAAATAAAACATTTTAAAGGGGTGATTTCTGATGCATAGTAAGGATAAGTAACATAACAGAAACTAATAAAAATAATAAGTCATGGTGAATGATTAAAAACACATGTCGTTAGAAAAAAACTTGATCCTAATATAGAAAGAAGAAAAGATGAATAAATAATTCCATTAAAATAATCACATGAGAATAAATTTTAATAATGGATATTATATTAGTTGAATAATCACATGATTTATCAATTTATAATATCATAATGAGGGATTGAATATTTAATAAATCTGAAACATACGATCAAGGACCAATCTATGAAATATAAAATTTATTAAGGTATCAACCAAAACAATATCTAAAAATGGGCAAGGCCTTAGCCAAGTCTTAATCTATTTTTTCTCATGATACCTACTAATGGATCGAGGGGCTATAGTAGGCCCCACCCATCACTTTCAAAGTCCAATTCATTCTTAATATGCCTAATAAAAATATATATTTAAATAAAATTATCTCATACCACTTTTAAATATTTTAATCATAATCATAGATGAAAAAACTCTAATACAATCATTGATAAATGTTTAATTAAAATAATATTTAAACATTCCAAAGTGTCACATAACAATTTTAAACATTTAGATCTAAATCCATATGAAGGAAGAACATTAAATGAATATCATAAGAATAATAAGACTAGTTATTTGATTTATTATAGGGCAGTACACACACCACATGAATGGAATAATTGGCAAACAAGGCATAAATCTCAAAGAAGTGAAAGTGAGATGAGAGAAACCCTTCTTACTTTGGAAAGAAACGTTATTTTGGAAAATTATTTGTATTTATCATAAATTCATATTTTAAATATGTATAACCAAAAAAATTAAGGAAAATTAAATTATATTTGAGGCATAAATTATTCCCAATATAAATAAAACATTTAAAAAGAGTGTTTAAGAATCTTTAGAAATGAACATTTTTAATGCAGATAAAGGAAAATTGTAAAGCGTATTTAAAATGGAAAAAGATATAATTGTTTGAATAAAATCAGGAATGAACAATGATATTTTTCATGATAAAATGATTTATTTTATAAAAATAACAGTGGATTGAAATATAGTATGGATAGCACATGAAAATGGGTAAGAAACTGGGAAATTCTCTTTAATCGGGCCTGCTTATTAGGAAAATTTGTAATGGGTACCTTTTAAAAATGTGTATTCCCCATCAAAGAAGGATGGTCTGATATAGATATATAATTTTGGAACATATACACTTAGTTTTGAAGAAGTATAAAAAAAATAATCATTACATTAGAGTAAAGAGAGAGAAAGAGTAACACGAAGGAAAAATGGGGGTTCGGGTTGAATCTCTTACGTTATGAACGAAAGTGTCATACGTCTAACCTTAACATCCTAGATAATAAAACTAAATACATTAATTAATTAACTAAAAACATTTAATACCTTTATTTTATTGTTTATAATTTTACTAAGTTCATTTATGGTCTTTTTGATGATTTAAAAATTCAATTTCATCTTTCTAGAGCATTTGTTTCCTTGGTTTTCATGATCAGTTTACTTGTATATGAGTATGGAAGTCCATTAAAATTGGAATATATATCAAGAATTGTGTGTAATTGATGAACATATAGAATATTAAATTGTTTCACAATTCATTTGGTTATTTGGGATGAGGATGAATCATCATATAAGTCATTAGTGAAAATCATTTAGATTATTTTGGATGTTTTTAAATCATCAAAAACTAGTTTTGTTTTATTAATTAACATCATGTGTACGTAATGGTTAAAAAATTTAAATAGGATGTAATACATAGATTATTTTTATTTTTACTATAAAATTATTTTATGACCAACCTTGAGGGCCTTAATGGAAAATGAAGATGCCTAGTGCATGATTTCGATAAATTGATACATCACGGGCGATGTTTTAATTTATAGAACAAAAGAGATATATAGAAAGGATTTTGATGATGTATCATCCATTAACATGATATAATTATAGTACAAAAATTATATTGGAGTGATCATGTCTCTTTGGATAGGGGAGGTGAGGGAATAAAATAATTTAAAAATAAAATAAAATAAAATAAAGAGGATTTTTATCTCTTGAACTCTACTCCTTAGAAACTCATTAGTGGGATTAGTTCTAGTATTTTTTGAGACCAAATGATCATGGATGTGGGGGAGTTTCTTGGAAAGATTATTGGGAGTAAATTTTACAAGGATAAAATCTTGGATGGTGTGAGGAGAAGGGTGGTATTTATAGTAGAGGAGAGCGGTATCTTCTGAATATTTTATTCATTTATTTATTATTTTGTCTCAATGCAATGAATAGTTTTATAATTATCACCAATTATATTAAAATAATTTAGTATATTTTGATATTTTGTGCTCACATTATCTATACATCACTTATGACTCGATAATTCATGTATTTAACATTTATCATAAATTATCATATTTTACTATTCACCAAACAATAGAGTATTTTAAAACAATCAAACAAATTAACCCTAACCATTTTTATGTGTAGAAATCAAAAATGAACTCCATTTTATGAAAAAAATCAAAATATGTGAAATTTAATTTTTAATTAAAACCATCATTTACTCAACAAATACATATTTTGTAATTATAACTGATTTTCTAACACTTTGAGAAATTAATTAAGGTCCCATGAAATTATATTATAATCATAAGACAAAAAATTACTTATTTATTAATACATTTAATGAATATAAATTTTCATTTAAATAGTTATATTAATTATAAAATTTAAAATAAATATTTATGTTTTCAGAAAATATCAACACTTTATTAATAGTTCATAAAAAATTATTAACTTATACTTTGACATAATTACATTTGCTCACATTTCATCACACACTTGATTCTGCTTCCATATTGTTTATAGAACCTACTTCAGTCAACAAGGTGGTGTCCAATACTTCTTTTGACATGCAGACTTCTGCTCTGTTGCAACACCAGTCTGACAACTCTTCTTCGGTTTCTGTTGAAAAAACTTCTATTCCTATTAATGAATCTGTCTTACAAGAAACTAGGATTGATCCAGTCATTCATTTGGCTCCCAGCATATCACACACCACACTACCTGTCCCTGTTTCAGACCTTGACTCAATCCATAATCCTGCCTCATGTTCGATGTTCAACATGGTACCCAGTCCTCCTGCTGGAAAGAAAGACTATGTTGCTATTCCTAATTCTGTTTTGGATTCTTTAATACATGATGCACCTGAAACTGTCTAGCCTGAGTCCGGTACATTTTCTCATCTTGTGCAACATTCTGCTCAGGTTTCTGTTCTAGAGATTGTCCAGACAAGACCTACATTGCCTCCTGCTTCCTCAGAAAGTCCCCCTCCTGTACTGACTACCCCACCCCATTTCACCCTAGATAGTGAGATTATTCTGGTTAGGGATGAGAAACAGCTCTCATCTGAGCAGGACACTGTTCATGGACCAGACAAAATCACACTCTGAACTGTACTGATCTTATGATTACTCCAATTGCTGCCCCTAATCCAAAATCAGACCTGAAATCTGATTCCTCTCAAAGATCTGAAGCTCGTGAGAGTCAACAGGATTCTACCTCTTCCTCAATGGTTACGAGATCCCAAAAGATGAAGGGATCTGGAAAATCTAAAAAAAAGAAGGGTTCTAACCCAATCTGCAAATAGTAATGAATATCCTTTATTGGAACTGTCAAGGTATAGCCAACAATGACACCTCCACAACACTTAGAAGGATTTTAAACACTCATAAACCCCAACTCTTTTCCATTGCTGAACCTAAAGTCAACTTTAAAATGAACAATATGAGATTTGGCTCTCTCAATTACAATTTTTTAGGAGCTTGCAAAAGTGGTCCTCATTTTGACTCTTTGTGGATATTTTTCCACAACTCTTTAAAAAATGTCAACATTTTTAGAATTTCTGAACAACAACTTACCTGTGACTTCTTGTGGAATGGTCGGCATATCTTTTTCACTATGGTTTATGCCAAGAATAGATACCAGGATAGGACACCTTTATGGCATTAACTCCTTGATATGGTGAAACACATTCAAGAATCCTGGGTTGTTTTGGGTGACTTCAATGCCATCCTTTCCCCCTTTGAAAAAATTGGTCCCTCACACCTTTCTATATCCTCCAAGGAATTTAATTATACTATTGATGACTCTAACCTTTTTGAAATCACTCTCATTGGTGCAAAATACACTTGGTATAGGATGCATCACAATAAAAATGTTGCTAGTAAACTTGACAGAGCTTTTGTCAACATGAAGACTCTCGACAATAGGGAAAAAATATCTAGTGTAACCCTTCCGAGACTCAACTCTGATCATCATCCTATCCTTGTTAGCATTCTTACGAATGATTGCAAGCCTATCTTTCCCTTCAAATTTAATAATTCTTGGTCCTCGAATCCTGAATGTGTAACCTTTATCTATGACACCTGGAACTCCATGAAACACCATAATGATTCTTTTTACGGTTTATGCAAATTAAAAATTCTCAAGCAGGCCCTTAAAGGTTGGTGTAAAAATACAAATACTCAAATAGATCTTGATATCTCCTATCTTGAAGATGAACTCAATCGTATCCAAACTCAGAACACAAATTCAGATTTAAATATGGATCCTCAATTGGAAGCTAATATCTCTTCTAAACTTAATTCCCTTCTTACTTTTAAGGACAATATTCGTAAACAAATTTTCAGGACTAAATGGCTGACAGATGATGATCGAAATACCAAATTCTATAACTGTCTTCAAAGAATTAGAAAGGTCAATCGTCCTCTTACTATTCTCATTCAAAATGAATTGATCATTGATTCTGAATAATCCATTACGGACCATGTCACCTCGTACTTTTATAACATTTTTAATGGTACTGATATAAATATTGAACTTAAACCGGATATTATTCCTTTAATGGTGGTTGAACAAGACAATGAGACTCTTTTAAGCACCCCTCTTGATCATGAAATCAAAGACATAGTCTTTGGTCTTAATCCTGACAGTGCTCCTGGTCCGGACGGATTCAATAATGGTTTTTTCCAAAAACATTGGGATATAATACACAATGATGTTTGTAACCTTTTTAAGACCTTCTTAACCCATGGATCACTACCTCATGGAATCAATACTCAATTTATAACCTTAATTCCTAAGGATGAGAATGCTTCTGAGATCCATCAATTCAAACCAATTGCTTTGATTAACACTATCTATAAAATAATTTCCAAAATTATTGCTAATAGACTTGCTCCTATCTGCAATAGAATCGTCTCTTGGATCCAATTTGGTTTTATTAAAGGAAGGTCTATGCAAGACTGTATCTGTCTTTCTTAGGAATGTACCAACAGTTTAAATAGAAGCACAAGAGGGGGATATGTGGCCATCAAACTAGATATCAGAAAGGCTTTTGATAGCATAGACTAGAATTTTATCTTCAAAGTTCTAAAAAACTTTGGCTTTAATGATTATTTCATTGGTAGAATTAAGACTCTCTTTCACTCAGCCTATACCTCTATCCTGATTAATGGTACCCCAGGAGGTTTCTTCAATTTCTAAAAGGGTGTTATGCAGGGTGACCCACTTTTTGCTATCATTTTCGTTATTGCTGAGGATTATCTAAGTAGACTTCTTAACAAGCTGGTTGATCAAAATAAGATTAAACCTATTCAAGTTGCCAGGAATTTAAATTCCCCTACCCACCTTTTATATTCTGATGATATTATTTTATTCATAAAAGGGGATCAAAAAAATATTCATGTTCTCAAGCAAGCGATTTCTCACTATGAACAAATCTCTGGGCAAGCAATTTCTTGGAACAAATCATATATCTTTTTTGGAAAAAAATTTCCTGTAAGAAGGAAATCTAATATCACCACTTATCTAGGTATTAAAGAGGGTTTTTTACCTTTCAATTAATTGGGTGTTCCAATATTTTGGGGTTGGACCAAAGCAACCTATTTTGCTAACATCATTGATAAAATCACAAATCAACTCGCTAGCTGGAAAGTTAAATCCCTCTCCATGGCTGGGAGAATTTGTTTGGTTAAATCGACCATTGTTTCTAAAATGGTCTATTCCTTTATGGTTTATAAATGGCCAGTCAGCATATTAAAAAAATTAATACTTATATTAAAAACTTCATTTGGTCTGGAAGCATTTTTGAAAAGAATCTTGTTACAATACCATGGAAATATTGCTGTAAACCCACTACTAATGGTGGTATTGGCATAAAAAATATAAAATTGTTCAATGATGCTCTTCAGGCCCACCTCACTTGGCACATTATTAATTCCAATTCTAAGGCTACTGAATTCCTAAACCATAGATTCCAATTTAAGCTTTTAAAAGGTAATTTAAATTTCATCAGCTCATCCATCTGGCCCTCTATCCGGGATTCTTATCATAGGATCATGCAAAATTCTAGATGGATAGTCAATGCTGATTCTTCCATAAATTTTTGGTGTGAAAATTGGTGTGGTACCCCTCTAATATCCTTGTTACCCTCTAATAATCCTCTTGAAGATACTAATCAGACTATAAAAGAGGTCTTACAATCTCACCATCATGATCTCCCGGAAAATATTGCGCAAATTATTGACAATCATCTTTTTTCTACTGATGGTGATTTCCTTGTTTGGGAGCCTTCTACCAATGGCATCCTAGATTCAAAAAATTATTATAAGCATAATTTCTCTGATAATGACTCTAGTTTTCTATGGGTGAATCATTTTAACAAATCCTGGATTAAACCTTCTAGGCTCACCCTTATTTGGCGCATTTCCCATAATAGATTACCAACGGAAACTTGTCTTCAAACTTTTGGTTTTCAACTCTGTTCTAAGTGTCTCCTGTGTAATCAGCATAGGGAGTATGCCAATCATCTTTTTCTATCTTGCGCAACGGCCTCTGCTCTATGGAATTATATTTCTGATTTATTTAATTACAGATGGTTCTTTACTGACTCAATTTCCTTGTTATTAAAAAATTATACTAGATATGATATTTCTCTGTAGATAAAAAATCTTTTCCTGGTGGCAGTGGCAGAGCTTCTACATGATATCGGGTACGTTAGAAATGCTCTCATTCACAATAATCACCCTCTCAATCTAAATTCAGGTAAAGCTAGGATTCTTCTTGAGGTTCATGAATCTGCCTCAATACAAAAATACTATTGTAATAACTCAGTTGGTGACTTTGTGATTCTTCAACAGCTCCGTGTTCCTGGCATCTACCCAAATCCCAAACACTCATTTGAAGTGTTCTGGAAATCTCCAATGCCAGGATGGACTAAAGTGAACGCTGATGGCACCTCCAAAGGCAACCCAGGACCTTCCAGTTGTGGTGCCATCTTCAGAGACTCAGCTGGGCAGTGTCTGGGCTGCTTCTATGTTGGATGTGGTCACTCTTCTTCTGAGGAGGCGGAAATGTTGGGGGTCATTCATGTTGTTGATTTTGCGCTTCAAAGAGGTTGGAGAAAGCTCTGGATAGAAATTGATTCAACCACTATCATTCATGCCATCTGGAATGGCAACATCCATCTGGCATGGACACTTACCACACGTTGGATGAATTGTCTGAATTTTCTCCATGGGATGGACTTTATAGCTACTCATGCCTACCAGGAAGCGAATGTTGTTGCTGATGCTCTTTCCAACAAAGGAGTTCATCAGAGCATGACTTGGATGAACTCTATTTATTCTGACATACTATACCTTTTTGATAGAGATTGTAAAAAAATCCCATATTTTCGTCTCTTGTAGTCCTTTTTTGTTTATCAATAAATTGTGCTCTGGTCTTTGACCAAAGCATTACCCCTAAAAAATAAATTACTAACGATCACGTTGACATTCAAACAGTCACATTACAATTCATCAAAAATGACAATTATCAGAAAAATACCAAAAATTTCAACAAAGTAAATTTTTATATTATGATTTCAAAAATAATTTTAATTTTTTCAAATATAATTTATAAAATTTTCAAAAATTTTATTTAAAAAAATATCTCCAAAAGAAGGTGTTAAATTGTGTATAGAAAAATAAAACATTTTGTGTGTAAAATTGGATTTATTCTTATCTTGTGCCTATAAAAAAATTTCAAGAATGTAAAAATAATTGATTAAATATATAACATATAAATTTAATTAATATATTTATTTAATAGTTGTTAATTTAATTTATTAATAAAAAATATCATTGCGGACATAAAAATTGTTTTTATAAAATAAATCTTTAATGTTCAATTGGTTTTTATTTCTAATTAATTAGTAACCAATGAATTAATTTTATAAATAAGTGTAGGCTATATTTTCATAATTTACTTAATATCATTCATTTCCACCATTCCCAATATCTTGGAGATTAAATAATAATATATAAATAATTTTTAAAGCTAGTAAACTGTCAAATATGTTAAATTTAAAAAGTGGAATAATATGAATTCTTAGGCTGTTACAGCGTGGCCCGAGACACATGGGGTAATGATAATCACTAGTTCAAGGTGGCACATTTCGTCATGTTTCAAGTAACATGTTCATTGGGATGAGGTCATGAATCTCAAAATTTGACATGGAGTTGACCGTCAAGTTTTAGATATGTAGTTTTAGTGGCATGATGTGTTGGATGATGTGGCTTTGGTATTGTTGGTGGTTTTCGCTCGTCGTTGTTGGATGACGCACCATTAATGTTATGTACACAAACATAGGACTTAGTTGAGGTTTTATTTACCACTCGTTGTGGGTGGAGACCTCCATAGATATTTCATCTTAGGAGATGGTGTTGACCATCGGTCATGTTAGAGGTGTTCACCGTAGAAATGCATCGTGGATTGTGATGGACCATCGGGTGATGGTGTTGAGACCATCCATTAGGGGATAAATCTCAGAATTATATTTGAGATCGATGTTCTGGGATTATTGGAGGAAATATTTCACTTTACCTCAAGATGTTGGGTTTTTGAGATGATAGTAATTCATTACTCATGAGAATATCAATAGAATTTTGGTTAATTGTTTGAGAAACATTATTTTTTAAATGGCACAAGGTACTAGTGATATATTTATGGGAGCTTCATGAGGGCTCCATAGTTATGGTATTCCTCAGGGGACACTTGGGAATTAAACAATGGGTTCTCTCCATTGAAAATATATATATAGACATGTATTTTATTCTTTATAAATATTTGGTGCATATTTTTAGTGTGATTCCCCAACCCCAGTTACCCAGAGTCAGTGCATTATTACGTATCATTGGCATGATCATAAAAGATAAAATCTCAAAATGCCAATTAGTTTAGTAGCCTTGGAATAACTATATACATTCATAAAGTTTACATTACATCATAAAATGAAAACTACAACAACATAGTCTCTATATTCCACACTCATATCCCCTCACACTATCCCTGTAGGTCATCCATAAAATACTTGTTCACATCCCGGGAAAAATAAAACATAGAAAGAGGTGAGCTCAAATGCCCAGTAAGGATAACAATATAGCAGAAACTTTCACAAATAAGCATAAACATTTAAGGAAATGTATAACTAAAACAAAAGCCTTTTAAACTTAAAATTCAGCATAATATTCGAGAAATAAAATGAAATAATGCCATTAAATTATTCACATGGATATTCTACTAGTCGAATAGTCACACACAATATCAATAACCACTTTCATAATGATGGAATGCATAATGCCAGACTATCATAACCACATAGTCAACGCCTTGTGCCAAGATTAAAAATAAGATTTTGTCAAGGCCTTGTGCCAAGACACTAGTTTCTCTCACGAGACCTACCGATGCATCGAGTAGCTATAGCGGGCTCCACCCATCACCTATTAAGTCCAATGCATTCCTCATATGAATAAATTTAAACATAACATAAACATTCATATTAAAACTAGCATACAAAATGTCAATACTTTCTCCATAAACCATGAATGGTATAAAAATAACACATCCACATTAAAAAATAACACAAAACCTTAAATACATTATGGAAGTATTGTATCATAAGAAATCAACTTCAAATAAGCTTAAAATCCATCAAAGGATGTTGACAAAGATGAAATCAAAACTATTTGAGAGAAATATCTCTTTTTTAATCATTTAAAAGTAACATAATGATAAAATAAAACATTTAAATTTAAAATATTATTATAAGGTTTTAAGTGAAGCTTCTAAGATTTTATAATATTGGAAAATAGACGCACCCTCCGTATAAGTTAAAAAATACATTCTTACCATAATTTTGTTAAAAAAGGTTAAAAAGGCCCTTGATTGGAAAACAATGGTAAGATTCCTTTCAAACCATTTTATAAAAAGTATAACAAGGGTATAAATGACTTTAAACCATAGTCTAGTAAATAGTAAAAATGTTTTGAAATACATTTTTAAGAAACATGGATGTGGATGATAAAAAAGTCCCAGTAGATAATAACGTGTAAACAACCTTGAATAATGAAGAGATTGTGAAATAAACCCTTACCTTGTACTTTTACTTAGTAGATGGTATTTTAACCTCCCGTATAATAGTTAAAACACTGTTATTAAATTATTCAAGAACAATACACATAATTATGAGATCATATATGCTCTTTTAACATTGATTTTTTAATAATATCTTAGTATTATCGTCGTTTCAGGTGTTAACTTACTCATTTTCTTTTATATGTTTTGTTACACAAGTCATGTTTTTTGTGGATTGGTTGTATATTATCCATATACAGAATGATATCATGTCCTCAAACATTAGTTTTAATCATCAAATTCTAATTATACTTGAATGGATACGATGGGGAATGAATCTCATCGCGTTCGTGGAGACGGTAGTCCGTACGTACGCACGAGGGACAATATCACTATTTTGATATTAAAATAATATATAATTGGATATTATATCATATATAAAGAATCATTATCATGTTATATTTATTATTTATATTAATTTCACATCATTATTATACCCATCCAAATAATAATTATTTGAATAACAATTACACCACGACGTGGAGACGGTAAGCCGTACGTACGCACGTATGGTGACATGTCATTCAAAGGATGGATAGAATATTGAATATGTATGTACCATATTTATAATAAAATCACAACATATAGAATATACTAGAGTTATTATTTTATAATGTAAAAAACAAATAAAGAAGAAGTTGAAGAAGAAAGGAACTTGAAAGAGGGTGGTGAAAACATTACCTCTTTTCGGGTTCTTCCTTTTGATTTGATCACAAGGGCTCCTTAAGTTGTCTTTCCGATCAAACTAAGGCCTCTAGGTTAAATTTAGGGGAGTTTATAGGATATTTGGGCAGGTTTTGGCCGAGCCAAAAGGCTTTGAAGGTGTGAATTAGAGATAAGGGGGAGTTCCCTTTTATAACAGGGGTGAGGGGAACCTTAGGAAAATCTTGAAATATTATTTTACAATAAATTCATATTTGGTTTCTAAAAGCTCCAAAGTGTATTATTTAAAGATTAAGTTAGGTATGGGTCTAAATCCTTTAAACAAATATATTCTATATAGGTTTGGGTCATTATATTAACCTTATCATTTATATTTAACTCTTAGTAAAATAGTCTGACATTTACCATGTCTCTTTGTATTTTTAAATTTTATAGTTAATAAACTTACTATATATCTCCTAAAGACCCCCAAGTGGTCCATTAATGATACACATATCATTATATAAGTCATTTGGCTGAGCCTTAGATTTTTATGAATAGAATATCAATTTATAATATAATATTGTTTTTAAAAACTCTTTTATGTCAATTTTGACACTTTTGGAAATTTTGTTTTTGATAAATTCATAACAGCATTATTACTTAGAATAAAATTCATATAACCAATAATAATATGTCTTATAAATCTATCAAATTATTTTAATTCATAAAAAGTCTAAAATTAAATTTATTTGTATATTTATAATATGAATTATTTTAATATTTCAATAATTAGGTAATTACAACATCACCATTGTGTCATAAATAAATTAAATTATTTAATGTCTAACAATTATAAATAAAATATGATTATGTATGAAATCATTTTATCTTTCTAATTAATATTTATAATCTATTTTATCTTATGTATAACTCCATGTTAAAAATGATTTAGTTATTAGACTTTGATTTTAACTCTTTTAACTCTTCTTTTAATTAAATAATAATAAATGTCCTAATCTAATCCAATTGGACCAAAGAGGCTCATATTTTATTCCTAAGGTCTTTTTTGGTCGAATTATACTTATCCAATATAATGATAACATTTTTTAGGGTAATAATAATATCATTTTTACCCTTAATTACCCTATTTACTTTTAACCGTGGTAAATAAAAGTAAAAAGTTACTATTCACAAAAAGTTATTTTTATCTTATTGAACCACATTTTACTCCTTGATATTAACCGTGTCTCTCAGATTTTTTAAATTCCACTCATAGGAGCAGTAAAATTAAGTTTTATATGAATTTCCAAATTAACGTAGGAGGTGAGTAAAAGACGGTGAAAAGTTCAATAAAATTTTTATATATCTAAAATTATTATAAACTGACTCCAATGAGTTACATTGAATATATATAGTTATTATGTATCTATTTTGACCTAAAATAAATTTAAATAAAATAAATAATTATTTAAATAATAAGTCGGTTTTAACCAATAACTCAGTGTTTTTCACTATTCATCAAAAATATAAAGTTTTCAGAAAAATACAAAAAATTCACCCTAAGCTAATTTAGATGTTCCGAATCCGAAAATGAAGTCCATTTTGAGAGATAAAATTTATAAAATTTCATAAAGTGGGTAATACTATTCATAATGGCTAGTTTGATTGGTTGTGGTGTGTGTTAGAACTCAAAGTTGAGTACAACACACGCTACTGTATTATTCAGAGAGAAGTGTACCGTGGAAGATTGGGGTGTTACATTATCCCCACCTTCAAATAATTTCATTCTCAAAATTTCTAGAATACTACCACATGAAAAGACTCGGGTGATTCTTCATCATAAGTTCCTTGAGTTCCCATGTAGCTTCTTCCATCTTATGGTTTCTCCATAGAACATTTACCAGACGAGTCATCCGGTTTCTTAGCACTTGTTCTCTTGTATCAAGAATCTTGATAGGATCTTTGTAATAATATAGGTCGGGTTCCAGTTCTAATTCCTCATAGGTGAGTACAGTTGTTGGGTCAGGCATGTATTTTCTCAATAGTGATATGTGGAACACATTGTGAACATTGGAGAGACTTGGCGGTATTGCTAAATGGTAAGCTACAACCCCAATTCATTCTAAAATTTTGAAGGATCCTATGTACATGGGAATCAATTTACCTTTCTTTCTGAAACATATAAATACCTTCCATAGAGATACCTTCAAGAAAACATGATCTCTTTCCTGAAATTCCAAATCCTTCCTTCAGTTATCAGCATATCTCTTCTGCCTACTTTGAGCTGCATTGATGTGGTTTTGGATTACCTTCACCTTTTCCATCGTTTCCTCCACCTGTTCTGTGCCTATGAGTTTTCTTTCACCAACATCATCCCAACAGGTTGGGGTGCGACATCTCTTTCTGTATAATGCTTCATATGGTACCATCTAAATACTCGAATAGAATCTATTGATATAAGAAAATTATACTAGAGGTAAATATGGATCCCACATACCCTGAAAGTCAAGTGAGTAGGATATCAACATGTCTTCTAAGGTTTGAATAGTTCATTTTGATTGTCTATCTGTTTGAGGGTGGTAGGAAGTTTTCAAACGAAGTTCAGTATCCAGGGATTTCTGAATACTTTTCCAGAATCTTGATGTAAAATGGGGATCATGATCAGAATCAATCGATAGGGGTACTCCATGAAGTCTCACAGTTTCATTAATATATAGTCTTTCTAGACATTCCAGTGGTAGATCTTCTCTTATAGCAAGAAAATGTGCTGACTTGGTAAGACGATCAACAATGACCCATATAGCATCATTTATTCTAGGAGTCTTTGGTAGTCCCATGAAAATGTTTATCGTGATATTTTCCCATTTCCACTCAGGTATAAGAAGAGGTTGCATTACTCCTCCAGGTTGTTGCCTTCCAGCTTTCACTTGTTGACAAACCATACATCTTGATACAGAATCAGCAATCTCCCTCTTCATGTTGTCCCACCAAAAATGTTCCTTCAAATCTCTATACATTTTGGTGCTCTCATGGTGTATAGAGAAATTATAACTATGAGCATCGTCCAAAAATTCCCTTTTTAGATCAGGTATATCGGGAACCCAAAGTCTCTTCCCAAATTTCAAAATTCCATCTTCATTGACAAATCCATTCAATCTCCCATTATTCACAGCTTTAATCTTCTTTTGAAATTCTTCATCATCAGTCTGAGAACTCTTTATCCTTTCTAATAAAGATGGTTTTGAAACCATTCGAAAAAGTATCGATGCTTCACCTTCCTTGGTTATTCCCATATCCAACTTTATTAGATCCATGAAAATAAGATCCCTCTCAACTCTCATCTTGTTCAAAACTCCATGATCATTTCTACTCAAAGAATCTGCCACCTTATTTTACTTCCCCGAGTGGTAGTGTATCGTGCAATCATAATCCTTGAGTAGTTCAATCCATCTCTTTTGCCTCATGTTGAGTTCTTTCTGTGAGAAAATATACTTAAAACTCTTGTGTTCAGTATAAATATCACATTTTTCACCATAGAGATAGTTTCTCCAAATCTTCAAATCAATGATTACAACTGCTAAATCAAGATCATGAGTAGGATAGTTTTTCTCACTAATTTTTAGTTGTCGTGATGCATAGGAAATAACTCTATCATTCTGCATAAGGACACAACCATGTCCTTTCTTCAATGAATCACTATAAATAACAAACCCATCATTCCCCGACGGTAGAGTCAATATAGGAGTTGACTAATCTTTTCTTAAGTTCTTCAAAACATTCTTCAGACTATTTTTTCCAAACAAATTTAACCCCTTTACGTGCGATCTTTATTAATGGGTTTGCCAATCGGGTGAAATTCTGGACGAAACGTCAATAATAACCTGCTAAACCAATAAAACTGCGTACCTCAGTTATACTCACTGGTGCTGGCCAATCTTGGATTTCTATTATCTTAGAAGGATCAACATAGATTCTATCTTTGGAGACAATATGACTAATAAAATAAATCTCCTGATGCCAGAATTCACACTTGCTAAACTTCCCATATAATTCATGTCTTCTCAGAGTCTTCAGGATAATGTGCAAGTGATTTTCATGATCTTTGTAGATATTAGAGTATACCAAGATATCATCAAAAAATAACACCAAAAAATCATCGAGATATATCTTGAAAACTCTATTCATTATATCCATGAATACAGAGGGTGCATTAGTCAATCCAAAAGGCATTACTGTAAACTCATAATGCTCGTACCTGGTTCGAAATGTTGTCTTCGGAATGTATTCCTTCTTCACACACAACTGATGGTATCCAGATCGAAGGTCAATATTTGAAAATTATTGAGCTCCATGCAGTTGGTCAAACAAATCATCAATGCGAGGTAGGGGATAATTTTTCTTTATTATTATAGCATTGATTTCCCTGTAGTCGATACATAACCTCATAGATCTATCTTTCTTCTTAATAAAAAGGGCAGGGGCTTCCCATGGAGAAACACTAGGGTGAATAAATCTTTTATTACTCAATTCCTCTAATTGCTTCTTTAGTTCAACTAATTCCATAGTGGCCATTCTATAAGGGGTCTTCGATATAGGCCTTGAACCAGGAATTAAATCAATGGAAAACGCAATTTCTCATTCTGGAGGATGTCCAAGTAAATATTCCAGAAACACATCTACATATTCTTTCACAATAGGTACATCCTCTATTTGAACATTATTTCCTTACCCACAGTCATTTCATTCTCTTCCTCCCCAATAATTGAATTTAGTTGAGATACTGGGGGTGGATCTAGATAAGAATTCGGTGGTGATTATTCTGCTCTAAAGATAAGGTGTCCCTTATCATCATCCTCAAAAATTGTAACCTCCTTATTCTTACAATAAATCTTTGCATCACGGTCTGAAAGCCAATCCATACCAAGGATTATATCAAATTAAATCATAGGTATGGCGATGAGATCCATAGATAAAGAACATTTATGTGATCTAATGGGGACTGATTCACAAAAATTTGTTGCAATGATACTTCCCTTAAGAGTTTTGACTGATAACTCCCTTGTTAAATCAAATTGGAATTATCTAATTTTCTAAGAAAACTGGGAAGATATGAAACAATGTGATGTTCCATAATCAAATAACGTATTTGATAAACTTGAGGAAACCATTAACTTACCTGCCACCGCGTCTTACAGATATTCTACCTCAGCAGTAGTGATAGCATAAGCTTGGCCTTGATCCCTTGGCATTTTCTGAGGTAAGTTCCCCTGACACTTAGGACATTCATTTTCATAATGTCCCATCTCCCTGTAGTTGTATCATTGAACATCGGTAGCTTCTTTCTTCCCCATGCAATCACGAGCGTGGTGGCCTTTTTCACCACACTTGTAACAAACTCCCACTCCATTCAAGAAACTACCGGGGTATTTCTTCCCACATTTACTACATGATGGATATTCAACTTTTCCCTTATTCCCCTTATTTCCATTTCCAGAGTGATCAGCAGATCTCTTCTTCTCTGGATTTTCTTTAAAGTCATAAGAGTTAGAGCATTCTTTTTCTGTCTTGATAGAACACGAGACAATATCTTCGTATGATGAGAAGGATTGTGAGACCAATGCTCGACGGAGAAATGGTTTTAACCCATCAAAGAAATTCTCAATCTTACTTCTTGGGTTACATATATAATCTGCAGCATACCTCTCTAACCTTGTAGAGTTAGCATCATACTTTGAGACATTCTCATCCTCCTTTTTCCTCAGACTCAGAAATTGTCATTCCAAATATGCTTGATGGTCACGAGGAAAGTATTTTTCTAAGAAAAGCTCTTTGAACTCCCTCCATTCCATATTTGATACATCATCATCTTCCTTCTTGTTTTGAATCAATGAACACCATTGATCAGCATCTCCAGTGAGGCGGTAAATTTCCAGGAAAACATTTTCCATTTCACTACTCCCCAAGGCATGGAATATTTTCTGTAAGAAATTTATCCATTTCTCAGCTACTAAGGTATTTGTTCTACCATTGAATATTGGTGGTTTTTTCTGATGAAGCGATCTAACATTGATCCTCCACAATGTGGATCAGGGTGCTCCATACGGGTAAGGTTATTATTCATAACCTGAGTGAGTTTTCCCAGTATGGTGATTAGCTGATCAGCACCAGTTGCATCACCAGCTCCACAATAATTATTTTGAGCAGGAGGGAAATCCCTACATGGAGTGTGTGCATTGATATGGTTTCCATTCCTTCCTCTAGGCACCATTTCTAAACAATGGCATAAACTAGATTAGTTTATGAATCGAAATATATAATTCCAAACATCTAAAACACTTAAAATAAATTGAACAGTTTATGGATATAATCCATAATCATAAAAAAATTTCTTTGAGGAGGTATATTTTTATAAACCCTTCATAATGGTTTGTAAAGAAAATGAGAATTATCCAAAGCATACCCCCTAGGAGTGTCGTAACCAAGAGTGCAGCAAGGCCCGTTGTCGTGCACCAGTTCCCGTTCGAGTCTAGATCAAAGTGGTGTTTTCAGGTTTTACCCCTAGGTACATCTGTTCCATAGCTTCCTCTACCTGCTCATATCCAGATAGGGATTTATTGCTCAGAAAACTCACAAAATATATACAATACCAAAATTCTAGGAAGTTCTTCTATACTAATTCTCAAATTTTATCTTAGGGATATGTGCTATAATCACTACTAGAAAAACAGGTATTTGCGACGGGCTATTTGCGACAGGATCCCGTCGCAACTACACTTATTTGCGACGAGCCCGTCGCTAAAGCATTTTTTTTGCGACGGACATTCTCCCCGTCGCAAATAGTATTCCGTATTTTTGTAAAAAACTTTTAAAATAGTTTTTGCGACGGGACCTGTCGCAAATACCTTTTGCGACGGGACCCGTCGCAAATCTCTTTTGCGACGGTTCCGTCGCAAAAAACTGTTTTTTTTTTAAATAAAAAAAATTAATAATACTAGTATTTGCGACGGTAATAGTATCCCGTCGCAAATACTATTTTTTTTAAAAAAATAAAAAACTATTAATAATACTAGTATTTGCGACGGGTATAGTATCCCGTCGCAAATACTATAAAAAAAATAAATTATTAATAAATTATTTTAATTAATATAATAATAGAATTATAATTTACAAATGAAAATAATAAATTATTTTAATTACTATAATAATAGTAGAATTATAATTCAAAAATAAAAAATAATAGAATATTAATAAATGATTTAATTAATATAATAATATTACAATTATAATTCATAAATAAAAAAATATTAATAAGTTATTTTAATTAATATAAAAATAATAGAATTATTTTACATTCAAATATTAAAATAATTCAAGTATTACAAAAAAAATAATTAAATTATAAAATTATAAAATTTTAATATATATATAAAATTTTAATATATATATAAAATTTTAATATATATATAAAAATTAATATTATAAAATATAAATAATATTATTATTCATATTAATATTGTTATTTAAAACTATAATATTATTAATATTTTATAATGAGACAGAAACTACGAATAGAAAAAAAAATTTGATTTCACAAATTTTATAACAGAAATACAAACTCTAATCTGAAGGAGGGGGGGAGGGGGGGAGGGGGGGATCTGCAGATGGTGGTGGAGGAAACTCCATCCCTAAAGCATGAGTGAGTCGGCGCATGTACTCCATCTGCTCCTGATGCTGCTGCTGCCACCGACTCGCCTGCTCCTTGTACAGCTGCTGCTGGCGTCGACGCTCCTCCTCATGCTGCTGACGCATCTGCTCCTGCTCCTGTCGGAGACTCTCTATCTGTGCAGTCTGAGATCGCAACTGATCCTCATACTGTGTAGAAGAAGATGCACGAGCTCCTCTCGAGCTGGACGCCGACATCGCAGCACTGCCATAATAATCTCCGGGAGTCAGTTGAGAGCCGATACCAACTACCCGGCCCTTCTCGAAGGCATACTCGGTGGCCTGTATCCAAGCCGCCTCATCAAACTGACGGGTAGTGGTCTGATCTGATGACTCGGCCTGACTCTCAGGTCGGGCCTGTGCCGCTGCGGCCTCATATGACTCATATAGTTGCAATTTAAAATTAAAATTGTGAATATATTATATGCAGTTAATTTTTAAACTTGAAAACAAATAATACTGACCACGATGTGATGCTGACGATCACCTCTGAGCTCCTCAGTAGCAGGATCACTATACATCCTCCGATATACGTCGTACTCTGTAATATCGGGGTGCTCGACAGCCTATAATAATAAAAAATAAACTGTTAATATTTATAGTTATATAAAATATTTATAAATAATGTACGTACCAGATGCTGTCTATGAGTACTGAAAGAACGACTCCCAGCTCAATGAGTCACCTCCTGTCTCCCCCGATTCTGCCTCCCCACCGATGATCTCCTCTGAAAGGCACCACTCAACCAGTGCGCACATAATCCATCCCATACATGGGATGAAATATACTCTGGTCGGTGTGCTCTACATGACTCCTCAAAATCTGACACTCCTGCTTTCTTCATCGCAACTTTTCTTAAATTTTGAAAAAACTGACGAAGGCGATCACGCATGGCCACCTCCCATTCCTCGTGGATGGCGTCACGCATGGTATCCTCGATCGGATACCATAAACCCTACAAATAAATCAAAATATCAAGTTAGAAATGAAATAATTTTCAAAATAAAAATTATTTATTTACGTACGTACCAACCAATGGCCGAACATGGCCTGCTGCACATCAATGGTAATCTGCTCCCATGTGGTCCACAGCTGAGATAAATAGTTGCGCAAAATAGCACTGCCCTGTCCAACTGCTATATGCGGAAAACTGAAAAAATAATAAACATTTATTATGTGAATAGATTAATGAAATCTTAGTCAAATCCACAGGTTATCACACCTCCGTGTGCGGGGATCAAACCCAAGACGTGGACGTTGCTCGGGGACGGGGTCAGGAATCATCAATCGTGCAAGACCGCGCCCCCTCCGTATACTCCCTGGAGCGCCTGCAGGCTGAGGGTCATCTGTCAGCAACTCATCCGCATCAAAAGTCAGGTCAGCATCCGCCAACGCAAGAAATGTGGCGTCGTCCATCTGAAACAAAAAATGTTAATGTTAGAAAATAATTGATAATTACTATTATATATACATATATACATATTATGATTGTATATAAATACCATGAAATGCTATCAGTGTTCATCTTCATCATCATCTTCATATATGTCAATGTCATCTTCATATTCCTCCTCAACATCATCGATATCCATTCGAGTTACAGTTGCTTCATCTCTTACCGTTTCAAATTCATATGTGACATCATTAACATCATCGTCATCACAGACTCTTAAATGTGGGGTGTCATCATCGATACTCATGTCTCTTTGTAAAAAAGATTGATTTCGAGTACTCTCTTGAAAAACTTCAATTCTTTGCACATCAGTGAAAGCACATTCACTTTGACTAAACTGATTGTCTCGAATTTTGATTTTTATTACACTCCACCAATCAGACAAGTCTCTTGATGTTGCACAGTACTTTTCATAATAAACTTGATATACCTGTTGAGCCAATAAAAATGGTTCATTTACTGCGAGAACCCTTTTACATTTAATATCGATGATTCTATGAGTCGGATGAACACGCACACCTCTCTCTGTATCCAACCACCGACATTTGAACATGGTTATGTAATGTTGTCCAAGATAACAGAGTTCAATGATTTCATCAAGTATGCCATAAAAGTCAACTTCATTTTCTCGATGATGAGATCCTCTCAAGCTAACTCCACTGTTCATTGTTTTTTTCGATTCCCCATATGCATGTGTGTGGAATCGAAATCCATTCACCACATATGCATTATAAGTTTTAACAAGTTTGGAAGGTGGGTTACTCAATACACACAACCGTTTGTCAATTTTATCAGTATGTCGAGACACCTGAAAATTTGTGAAATAATTATCAATATAGTAAACTATACATTGAATGAGTTGCTAAAAGATAAATAATTTATGTTACCAGTTTTTGAAACCACTGAGAGAAATTTTTCAGTCGACGTTCTTCGAGAGCAGCTGCTGTAATTTGTGGAATTTGTTTCTTGATATGATTATCATACAACCTATAAAAACCAAAGTTATTTACTGTAACATAAATGATAGAATAAGTGATATAAACACTTACAGTACAACTGATGTCATCTCTTCATAGTTGAGCAGAACATACGTATGAGCTCTATGATGTTCATCATCTGAAAGCCAGCGTTCAGAAACTCCACCAAAACCAAGCTCTGACTGGTTGAAAACAGATAATTGATTGTCTATTTCATCAATATTCCTCTCATTCCGTCCCATTCGGTTGTGTTTTGAAGGATACTCAGATTCAAAATAATGGGAGCAGAAAAAAGATATTTCTTCTTGCAAATAAGCTTCTGCAATAGATCCTTCAACAGATGCTTTGTTGCGTAGTTTTCTTTTCAATTTTTGCATGCATCTTTCAAATGGGTACATCCATTGAAACTGTACCGGACCTCCACATTTGGCTTCATATGGAAAATGTAACATCAAATGTTCCATTGAGTCGAAGAAAGACGGCGGAAATATTTTTTCCAGTTTACATATAATTACAACAACATCTTTTTCAAGTTTTCCTAGAGCATCATAATCTGCCGTAGCCAAACAAATTTCCCGAAAAAAATGAGACATGTCTGTTATGGAATCCCAAATCACAGAATTCAACAGACCTCTTAATCCAATGGGTAGAATTCTCTCCATTATAACATGACAATCATGACTTTTTAATCCAGTAATATAACCATTCTTTACACATCTACCCAAATTGGAAGCACAGCCATCTGGACGTCTCAAATCTGCAATCCACTGACAAAATAATAAACTGTTTTCTTTAGACAGTGTATAAGCTGCTTTTGGTTTCAGTAACCTTTCTGTTCTGACATTCTCAAATAGTTCCAATTCTGGATGCCTGCAAATTTGGGCAAGATCTAAACGTACATTTACATTGTCTTTGCTCTTTCCTGGCGTATCCAAAACTATATGAAAGAAATTATCAAAACAGTTCTTCTCAATATGCATGACATCTAACATGTGTCGGACCAAAAAATCAGACCAATATGCAAATCCCAAAATATGCTACGTTTAATCCAATTGTGTTCTTTCCCAAAATAAGAAATTTTCTGTTGGTTTATTGTGGGACCAAAAGTGATGGGAGGTAATGAAAATACAACCGATTTTAACTCCGAACCTGATAGCATTTTTGGAGGTCCATCACTTTCAGCTGTTCCTTTTCTGAAATAAGATCTGTTTCTGCGAAAAGGATGATCAGCTGGAAGAAATCTGCGATGACAGTCAAAATAACAAGGTTTCTTTCCATGAATGAGCATAAATGCTTTGTTCTCTCCCATACAGTAAGGAAATGATTTCTGACCATGTGTACTCCAGCCAGATAACATCCCATAAGCCGGGAAGTCACTTATTGTCCACATCAATACTGCTCTCAGTATGAAATTTTGTTTCGTTGCAACATCATATGTACTGACACCAGTACTCCACAATAAATTTAATTCATCAATCAATGGCTTCAAATAAACATCAATATTTTTCTTCGGATGTCCTGGAATTAGTAAAGTCAAAAAGATATATGGCTCCTTCATCAACATCCGTGGAGGTAAATTGTACGGAGTTAAAAAAATAGGCCAACATGAATATTGACTACCATAAGATCCAAACGGACAGAAACCATCAGTGGAAAGGCCTAGTCGAACATTTCTAGCTTCTAAAGAAAAGGATGGATGCACTCTATCAAAATGTTTCCATGAATCACCATCGGCTGGATGATTCAAGCTTTTATCGGTTGAAATATTCTCTTTATGCCATGACATCATTGTCGTTGTATTCTTAGACATGAATAAACGCTGAAGTCTGGATGTAAGCAGAAAATATCTCAACTATTTTACAGGAATCAAACCAGACTTCCCGTGTTGTCCTTCTTTATATCTCAGTTGCCCACATGTGGGAAAACTATCCAACGACTCATTTTCCCTAGAATATAAAATGCAGTCATTTGAACATGCATGAATCTTCTGACAAGTAAGTCCCAAATTTCGAACCAACCTCTTACTTTCATAGTAATTTGCAGGTAAAACATTTCCTTCGGGTAACAGTGTTTTCAGCAAAGAAAATATCTGGTCAAAACAGGTGTTTGACATTCTGTTATCTGATTTGATAGCCATAAATTTTTCAACTGCTTCTAATTTTCCCCTCTTGCAGCCAGGATATAATGCATCCTCAGCAGACTTCAACAACTCATAAAATTCAGACGGTCCCAACTCAGGATTTGAAGCTATATCAGCCGGAGTTTCTGTATGTTGAACAGATGAACCTGCAACATCATGTACTAAATCTTGAAACTGGGATGGATCCGGAATCAAGTTGGTATCACCTGCTCTGGAACTGCGTTCACCGTGTTGATACCAAAAAACATAATCTGCTTGAAAACCAAAACGCAAGAGATGTTCACCCACTTTGTCAAACGTGTCAAACGTTCTCAATGCACATTTTCTACAAGGGAATTTTATCTTTCCTTCTGAAATAAATTCTGGATTTGATGCCGCAAATGATAAAAAAATCTCCACACCCTCTATATATACTGGATTTAAACCAGAACCATATAGATTTCTACGTTGATTTATCCATATGCGGTCATCTAATAATGACTGTTGACGACCTCGTTGTTCCATATTTTTCTATAAAATATAAAATCATTACTGGTTTTGAATAATTTGTTAGAAAAAACACAAGCAAGGATTGAATATATTGAGAATAAAGCAAAACCTGTTACAAATATTGATAATTTTAATATTATATTGATTTTTTATTTTTTTTAATAATACTAATATAATTTTTTTCATAAATATTAATTATATAATAATAACATCATTACATTATTAGTATATTTTATTATTAATATTAAAATAATATAATTTTCTATATTATATACAATTCTCCTTTCATCTGTGTGTTTCACATTCTGTCTCCACATGTAATATTGGCATTCACTTTCACCTCTCCATTGGCGAGTAGGTTGATAATTTTGAAAAAGAATGCCAATATTACATGTGGAGACAGAAAAAACACAGAAGAAAAGAGAATTGTATATAATATAGAAAATTATATTATTTTAATATTAATAATAAAATATACAAATAATGTAATATGGTAATTATTCCTAATTATTGGTAATTATTTCAAATTATTGGTAATTATTCCAAATTATTGGTAATTATTTCAAATTATTGGTAATTATTCCAAATTATTGGTAGTTATTCCTAATTATTGGTAGTTATTCCTAATTATTGGTAAATATTGGTAATTATTGGAAAATATTGGTAATTATAGGAAAATATTGGTAATTATTGGTAATTATTGGAAAATATTGGTAATTATTGGTAATTATTGGAAAATATTGAAAAATATTGGTGATTATTGGTAATTATTGGTTATTATTGGTAATTATTGGTAATTATTGGTAATTAATACTAATTATTGGTAATTAATACTAATTATTGGTAATTAATACTAATTATTGGTAATTAATACTAATTATTGGTAATTAATACTAATTATTGGTAATTAATACTAATTATTAGTAATTAATAATAATTATTACTAATTATTGGTAATTATTACTAATTATTCCTAATTAATACTAATTATTCCTAATTATTACTAATTATTACTAATTATTACTAATTATTACTAATTATTACTAATTATTGTTAATTATTCCTAATTATTACTAATTATTCCTAATTATTACTAATTATTACTAATTATTACTAATTATTACTAATTATTAGTAATTATTACTAATTATTACTAATTATTACTAATTATTACTAATTATTAGTAATTATTGCTAATTATTACTAATTATTGCTAATTATTACTAATTATTACTAATTATTATTAATTATTGATAATTATTAGTAATTATTGATAATTATTAGTAATTATTGATAATTATTAGTAATTATTACTAATTATTGGTAATTATTACTAATTATTCGTAATTATTACTAATTATTCGTAATTATTACTAATTATTCGTAATTATTACTAATTATTCGTAATTATTACTAATTATTCATAATTATTACTAATTATTGGTAATTATTGGCAATTATTGGTAATTATTGGCAATTATTGGTAATTATTGGCAATTATTGTTAATTATTACTAAATATTTGTAATTATTGGTAATTATTAATAATTATTGTTAATTATTACTAATTATTGTTAATTATTGGTAATTATTACTAATTATTGTTAATTATTCCTAATTATTACTAATTATTGGTAATTAATACTAATTATAGGTAATTAATACTAATTATAGGTAATTATAACTAATTATTGGTAATTATTACTAATTATTGAGAATTTTTCCTAATTTTTCCTAATTTTTCTTAATTTTTTCTAATTTTTCCTAATTTTAGGTATTTATTACTAATTATTAATAATTATTGCAAATTATTGGTAATTATTGGTAATTATTGTTAATTATTGTTAATTATTGCTAATTATTGGTAATTATTGGTAATTATTGGTAATTATTGGTAATTATTGGTAATTATTGGTAATTATTGGTAATTATTGGTAATTATTGGTAATTATTGGTAATTATTGGTAATTATAAAGAATTATAAATAATTATAAATAATTATTACTAATTATTCCTAATTATTCCTAATTATTACTAATTATTAATAATTATTACTAATTATTCCTAATTATTACTAATTATTCCTAATTATTCCTAATTATTCCTAATTATTCCTAATTATTCCTAATTATTCCTAATTATTCCTAATTATTCCTAATTATTCCTAATTATTCCTAATTATTCCTAATTATACCTAATTATTGGCAATTATTGGCAATTATTCGTAATTATTACTAATTATTTCTAATTATTGGTAATTATTACAAATTATTCTTAATTATTGATAATTATTGATAATTGTTCCTAATTATTACTAATTATTCTTAATTATTGATAATTATTGATAATTGTTCCTAATTATTCCTAATTATTCTTAATTATTGATAATTATTGATAATTGTTCCTAATTATTCCTAATTATTACTAATTATTACTAATTATTGATAATTATTCCTAAATATTCCTAATTATTCCTAATTATTCCTAATTATTCCTAATTATTCCTAATTATTCCTAATTATTCCTAATTATTCCTAATTATTCCTAATTATTCCTAATTATTCCAAATTATTCCTAATTTTTGGTAATTATTGGCAATTATTGGTAATTATTACTAATTATTACTAATTATTGTTAATTATTGGTAATTATTCCAAATTATACATAATTATTACTACTTATTGGTAATTATTACTGCTTATTGGTAATTATTACTAATTATTACTACTTATTGATAATTATTACTAATTATTACTAATTATTGATAATTATTACTAATTATTACTAATTATTGGTAATTATTACTAATTATTACTAAATATTCTTAATTATTGATAATTATTGATAATTGTTCCTAATTATTAGTAATTAAATGAATAATTACCAATAATTAGGAATAATTACCAATAATTACATATAATAACATTATTAGTATATTTTATTATTAATATTAAAATAATATAATTTTCTGATTTATATACAATTCTCCTTTCATCTGTGCGTTTTCTATCTCCACATACAAATAATACATGTGAAGACAGTAAACACACAGATGAAAAGAGAATTGTATATATATAAAAAATTATATTATTTTAATATTAATAATAAAATATACTAATAATGTAATAATGTTGTTATTCCTAATTATTGGTATTTATTACTAATTATTAATATTTATTCTTAATTATTAAAAATTATTACTAATTATTCCTAATTACCATTAACTATGAACAATACTAATAATTTAAATTTATTAAGTAAGAAAACAATATAAACATAATTAAATTACAACTAATTAAGAATAATTGAAACTAATAAAAAATTAAAAATAAATATTAAATTAAAATGAACATAAATACCTTGAAAATTGATCTGCTCTGATCGTTCTTCAAAACTTTAATATCAGCTCCGAAGAAAAAAATTAAACTGAAGAAAAACTCAACTTTAGAAACACAAGTTTAGAAGCAGGAGAAGATAGAGAATGAGAATGATTTGAAAAAAACGGATGGGGTATTTATAGGTTAGATTAGTTGCGACGGGCCCATTTGCGACGGGTATCCCGTCGCAAATACCTTAGCCCGCATTTATTACGGTCAACGGGTAAATAGTTATTTGCGACGGGACCCGTCGCAAATAACATACTATTAGCGACGGGAAAATATTCCCGTCGCAAATACCTTTTACCGCCGCCGGTTATTTGCGACGGGAAAATATTCCCGTCGCAAATACCTTTTACCGCCGCCAGTTATTTGCGACGGGAAGATTTTCCCGTCGCTAATAGTTTTCCCGCGATTTGGCGCGCATCGCGGGAAAACTATTTGCGACGGGGAAAGCAATCCCGTCGCAAAAGCCTATTTATTTGCGACGGGTAACTACCCCCGTCGCAAATAAGTTTTTAACGGGACTATTTGCGACGGGAATAAATCCCGTCGCAAATAACCCGTCGCAAATACCCATTTTTCCCGTAGTGAATCAAAGATTATCTAAATCTAGCTTCCAAGGTTTGTACTAAACTTCCTCTAATTCCAACTGTAATACCCCGACCCCAATAACCTAGAGTCGGTGCATTATTACGTATCATTTGCATGATCATAAAAGATCAAATCTCAGAAGACCGATTAGTTTAGTAGCCTTGGAATAACTAGATACATTCATAAAGTTTACATTAAAACATAAAAGGAAAACTACAACAACATAGTCTCCATAGTCCACACTCATATCACCTCATACTATCCCTGATGGTCATTCATAAAATACTTCTTCGCATCCTGGGAAAAATAAAACACAGAAAGGGGTGAGCTCAAATGCCCAGTAAGGATAACAATATAGTGGAAACTTTCATAAATAAGCATAAACATTTAAGGCAATATATGACTAAAACAAAAGCCTTTTAAACTTGATCTTTAGCATAATATGGAAGAAATAAAATTAAATAATTCCATTTACTTATTCACATGGATATTCTACTAATCAAATAATCACAGGCAATATCAATAACCACTTTCATAATGATGGAATGCATAATGCCAGACTATCATAACCACATAGTCAAGGCCTTGTGCCATGACTACAAATAAGATTTTGTCAAGGCCTTGTGCCAAGACACTATTTTGTATCATGAGGCCTACTGATGCATCAAGGAGCTATAGAGGGCTCCACCCGTCACTTATTAAGTCCAATGCATTCCTCGTATGAATAGGTTTAAACATAACATAAACATTCGTATTTAAACTATCATACAAAATGTCAATTATTTACCCATAAACCATGAATGGTATAAAAATAACACATCCACAGTCAAAAATATCACAAAACTTTCAATAGATTATGGTTGTTTTGTATCATAATAAATCAACTTCAAATAAATCTTAAAATCCATCAAAGGATGTTGACATAGATGAAATCAAAACTATTTGAGAGAAATAACTCTTTTTTTTAAATCATTTAAAAGTAACATAATTATAAAATAAAACGTTTACATTGAAAATATCCTTATAAGCTTGTAAGGGAAGCTTCGAAGATTTTATAATGGTGGAAAATACCTTCACCCGCCGTATAAGTTAAAAAAGACATTCTTACCTTAATTATGTCAAAAAGGTTAAAAAGGACCTTAATTGGAAAACGACGAAAAGATTCCTTTCAAACCATTTTATAAAAATTATAACAAGGGTATAAATTACTTTAACCCATAGTCTAGTAAATAGTAAAAATGTTTTGAAATACATTTTTAAGAAACATGGATGTGGATGATAATTAAGTCCCAGTAGATAATTACGTATAAACAACCTCGGATAATGAATATATTGTGAAATAAACCCTTACCTTGTACTTTTCCTTAGTCGATGTTATGTTAACCTCCTTTATAACAGTTAAAACATTCTTATTAAACTATAAAAGAACCATATACATAATTATGATATCATATATGATCTTTTAACATTTCTTTTTTAATAATATCTTAGTATTATCATCGTTTCGGGTGTTAACTTACTCGTTTTCTTTTATATGTTTTGTTACATAAGCCTCTTTTGTTATGGATTGGTTGTATCTTATTCATATACAGAATGATATCAAGTCCTTAAACATTATCTTAAATCATCAAATGAGAATTAGACTTGAATGGATACGATAGGGAATGAATATCATCGCGTTCGTGGAGAAGGTAGTTCGTACGTACGCACGAGAAACAATATCACTCTTTTGATAGTAAAATAATATATAATTGGATAGTATATCATATATATAGAATCATTATCATGTTATATTTATTATTTACATGAATTACACATCATTATTATACATATCCAAATAATAATGTTTTGAATAACAATTACACCACGATATGGAGACGGTAAGTCGTACGTACGCACGTATGGTGACATGTCATTCAAAGTATGGATAGAATATTGAATATTATAGTACCATATTTATAATAACATCAAAGTATATAGAAAATACTAAAGTTATTATTTCATAATGGGAAAAACAAAGAAAGAAGAAGTTGAAGAAGAAAGGAACTTGAAAGAGGGTGGTGAAAACATTACCTCTTCTCCGGGTTCTTCCTTTTGACTTGATCAAAAGGGCTTATTAGGTTGGCTTTCTGATCAAACTAAGGCCACTAGGTTGAATTTAGGGATGTTGAGAGGATATTTTGGTAGTTTTTGGCCGTGAAAAAAGGCTTTGAATGTGTGAATTAGAGAGAAGGGTGGGTTCCCTTTTATAAGAGGGGTGAGGGGCACCTTAGGAAAATCTAGAAATATTATTTTATAATAAATTCATATTCCATTTCTAATGGCTCCAAAGTGGAATATTTTAAGGTTAAGGTGGGGATGGGTCTAAATCCATTCAACCAATATATTTTAGACAGGTTTGGATCATTAAATTAACCTTATCATTTATATTTAACTCATAGTTAAATAGTTTGACATTTACCATGTCTCTTTGTATTTTTATATTATATAGTTAATAAACTTACTATATACCTCCAAGCGACCCCAAAGTGGTCCATTAATGACACCCCTATCATTATATAAGTCCTTTGGCTGAACCTTAGATTTTTAGGAATAGAATATCAATTAATAATATAATATTTGTTTTAAAAACTCTTTTTATGCCAATTTTGACACTTTTGGGTATTTTGTTTCTGATAAATTCATAAAAGCATTATTAATTTGAATAAAATTAATATAACCAATAATAATATGTAATATTAACCTAGAAATTTATTGTAATTCATAAAAAGTCTCAAATTACATTTATTTGGATATTTATAATATCAATTATTTTAATATTTTACTAATTAGGTAATTACTGCAACACCATTGTGTCATAAATAAATAAAATTATTTAATGACTAAAAATTATAAATAAAATAACATTATGAAGGAAATTATTTTTATTTCTAATTAATATTTATAATCGAATTTATATTTTGTATAACCCCTATTAAAAATGTTGTAGTTATTAAACTTTGATTTTAACTCTTTTAACTCTTCTTTGAATTAAATATTAATAAATGTCCTAATCTAATCCAAGTGGACCAAAGAGGTTCATATATTATTCCTAAGGTTCTTTTTGGTCGAATTATACTAATCCAATAGAATTATTACATGTGTTAGGGTAATAATAATATCATTTTTACCCTTAATTACCGTATTTATTTTTAACCGTGGTAAATAAAAGTAAAAAGTTACTATTCACAAAAAATTATTTTTATCTTATTAAACCACATTTTACTCCTTGATATTAATCGTGTCTCTTGGATTTTCGAAATTCCACTCACAGGAGCGATAAAATTATGTTTTATGTGAATTTCCAAGTTTACCTAGGAGGTGGGTAAAAGATGGTGAAAATTTCAATAAAATTTTTATATATCTGAAATTATTATAAACTGACTCCAATTAATTTAATTTAACAAATATAGTTATTATGTATCTATTTTGACATAAAATAAATTTAAATAAAATAAGTAATTATTTAAATAAAAATTCAGTTTTAACTAATAACTCAGTGTTTTTCACTATTCATCAAAAATTTAAAGTTTTCATAAAAATACTAAAAACTCACCCTAATCTAATTTCAATATTCCGAATTCCAAAATGAAGTCCATTTTGAAATATAGAATTTATAAAATTTAAAAAAGTGGGTATTACTATTCATAATGGCTAGTTTGATTGGTTGTGGTGTGTGTTAGAACTCGATGTTGCGTACAACACATGCTACTGTATTATTCAAAGAGAAGCGTACCACGGAATCTTGGGGTGTTACATTTAGAGATACTTCAACATTTTTTGTAGTAGTTAAACGCTCACTTGTGCTTGTTGAGAACAAGTGGAGTGGGAAAATTATTAAATTTGTGTGTGTGTGTAACATTATTATTAATATTTTTCATACACTATAAAATTATGGATATGGGATAGGCACATATTGGTTTTGGTCGATTTATTTCATACTCAGGACCTACATGGATCAAAAGGGATGCATGTAGAATTTATGGTTTTGAGATCAGGTAATGATTCAGGCTCTTAAGCTCAACCTTAGTGATCATAGATCAATTTTCCATGGGATGAATTGTAGTGGATCAGGTGGTTCCTATACATCAGGATGGATTTTATTTTGATTGTTTCTTTATATGTACTTATATGTTTGTCCATGGTAGAACATTATTGTCTATATTTTTGTATAACCTAACTTTTTTTCTACGCATCTACAAATGGTATTAGACCTTTGGGATTGCTTTTACTACAATTTTTTATTTTGATTTTTCTATTTTTACTCTCTTGGTTCTGATAAGTTATTATTCTTATACTATTATATATATATATATATATATGTGGATCATTATTATTATAATGACCTACGGGTATAGTCTCCCTTCTATCACCTCATCATACCCTCACTTTTAGTCTGCACCCATTTATATATGGGGTGGTGCACCTAAGGCCTAGTGGTAAACTGGTATGGAGTGCTATTGATTAGAAATATAAGGTGGTAGGACACAATATTCATTAATTTTATCCCTATTTTCTTCTGTGTATAGTGTTTTTCAAAATTAATAACATCGCTTCATGAGGAGACAGTACGTCTTACGAATGAATGACATTATTGTATCCCCTATGTAATGTAAATTAAAAAAAAAGTATATATGATATAATAACTCCATAGGTATAATAGTATTATAAATATCATATATATACTTTATATTCATAACAATATTTAAATTTGAGAGATGTTAATTAAAAATTGGATGACATTGGTAAGCAAGGTGGAAATCCTTCATACATATAAACGATGATTTCGTAACCCATTTGATAGAGGTAGATATGGTCGTAGGTCATTCCATTAACATATAAAAAAATAAATATCTGTAATATACTTAGGTTATTATAACATTAAGGTTTAATAATAATTAAATGATGTGGAGTAATAAATAAAATAAAATAAACAAGTAGACGAATATTCCCTCTTCTTCGTGTAACCTCATAAGGTTTCCACAAAAATAATTACTATGCTAACTTTTAACACAAAATAATTCTTATAAGATGAGAGTAGGGAATTTTAAAAGTGATTTTTTTTGTCATGGATTATCTAAAATAGTTTTAATGTTTGAATAGGAGAGGATATTTTGTGGCCTTTTATAAGTAAGGTGAGTGGCTCACTTGAAATTTTTGAAATGAAAATGGTGTGACCACATTTTTCTCTTGAAAAAAAGTTCCAAAATGAATCATTATTGATAATCATACATGATAAAGTCCAAATTTATACATCTAATATATTTTATTCTTGTTTTTGTTTTAAATTTAACCCTTGTCTTTTTATTTTAACCCCCTCTAAACCCATTTTTATCATAACCATAGTAATTAATTTTTACAGTTTTTCCTCTTCATTTTGTTACAAATTAATTTTAACTTTTCAGATCAAATAAATTATTATGATTAAAAATATGGAATACTATTTTCCAAATTAAATTCATATAATTGGAATAATTAATTTGAAATTAATCCTAAAAATGCAATGAGAAAGCTGGTTTTCAAAGAAAAATGTTCAATAGTAAAAATTTTAAATCTAACTTCAGTATTAAATTGATTACAATGTCCTAAATTATATTAATATAAATATAATTTAAAAAATATATATATTTAAATCAATTTATATATAATTTAACAATATAAATAATTTAAATGAAAAAGGTAGTTTTGAATAAACATTTAGTATTTTTCACTATTCATAAAAAATTAATTTTTTTAAAAGATTATAATGGAACACACCCTAAAATAATTTTGATATGATACTTTAAAAAATTAATTTTGTTTTTTTTAAATAATGTTTTGAAAATTTTCAAAAAAAATAAAATAAGTCTGCAAAAAGGTGACAAAACATGTTTTCAGAAAAATAATGTTTCCAAGTGTAAAATTGAATTTATTATTATATACTTTATAAAAAACACATGAAAATTTTAATCAATTGATTGAATATATGTTATATACATTTCATTACCAAAATTGGTTTGTTTAATTTATTGTGGTAAAATGTGATTGTTTTAATACAAATATATTTTTATAGAAATATATACTTTATTTTCAAATAGTTTTCATTTTAATATTTTAATTAACTATTCCCCAAATAATTCATCTATATACATGTGTAAACAATATATTTTCATCATTTTTTTAATACTACTCATACACGTCATTTATAAGGATAGGTGATAATTATCATATTAAATAATAATATTTTACGGATATGTCATGTTTTGTCTGTACTCTTCATTACATTTAATGCAAGATAAACATAGTGTTTCATGTCATGTAATATAAAACCAATATTTTTTATTGAAACATTTAAAAATGATTAAATTCCATTGGAAAAAAATCAAAAAATCTTGGGATGTTATATTTTACCCCCCTTAGATGATTTTTTCCCTCATAATTCATCACTTTGGTACCAGAAACTAAGAATACATCTAGCTCATTACATCCTAAGGATCACATCTAGCTTCCTCAAACTAGTGGTTTTTTGAAAGAAAAAAACATTTACCAAATGGGCGGTATTATTTTATATAAATTTCTTTATTTGATCAAGAATATCTACATGTTATTCCTCATAAAAAAATATCATGCTCCAACAGTTTGACCTTTGAATTTAGTACATGCGATGGATCAATTATATACTTCCACAAGATTAATACATTGAACACATCATTAACCTTATATAAAATTTATATAAGTATCAAATGATAATTTATTTCCCAAATATGTTCAAGTATTTTTATGCGACCAATTTATCTAGGGATATGGTTTTCCTTATTTCCTCCATGTATAAAATTCATAGAAAGGCCTTCCCCCCGACCTCAAATTCAATATTGCATCGATGATTATCATCATAAGATTTTTATCAAATTTTCACAGTCCTTAAATGTTGTTGAATGGTTCTAACCTTCTCCATTATCTCATCAGTTATCTTAGGTCCAAATATCTTTCTTTCTGTAACATCATTTCAGTACATATAAAGGGATTCATAAAGAAAAATATAAATAGTTGAGTGAAATATATTATTTTAAGGAAACTAAAGTAGTGTAACTTGTTGATCCCATCCACATTTTAAATATATATAAGAATATCCTATCATATCCTATTGGATTTGAATTTTTCTCTCAAACTGACCATCTATAGTGTTGAAACTTGACATTTTATTAAGATCTTACTGAATAATTCATAAAAACATTGACGTAAACTTTGGATCCTGATAAAATATAATTGATTATGGTACCCCATGAAACATTATCTCTTCTATATTGTATATTCTAGTAATATAATACAAATATAAATTTTCTCTCATGTAAAAAAAGTGTGCTTACTACTTAAGGTGATCAATTGCAACCCATAATTACCTCAACATCAAAGATAAGATAAAAACTAATGGTTTCCATTTCCTAAAATCATATTTTCACAAATTATAGAGATATTAATCCTAAACTAACATTTTTATTAAAACATATACCAAACCAAAAGGTTTTATTTCTATAAATATCTCTTAAAATATCATTAATCAAGATAAACTCCCATCACAGAAACCTAAAAAGGGGTATCAATGAATTTGAACTTATGGTCAACCTTAAACTCAAAAACCCATGATGGTATCCATAACTATTAAGTTAATATTACCAGGAGACATATATGATTATAAAATATAACTCAGAGTTTATTCCTTAAATAAGATATTATCTGGTACAAAAACATTTCCATTAGAATTTTATGTTCAATCATGCATTGGTAGAATATGAAATGTGATTTCATTATTCCATAATCCCTGTAGAGGGATATGATAAATTCTCAAAATCACATGAAACTTCACTAAGTAATGATAACTAATTTTTTCATATGGATTATTCATAAATAATAAAACATTAAAAATACCTTCTATGTAGTGGTAGATAAGTGTTCCCTAATTTTCAAAATTCAATTCAATCGTTATGATTGAATAATATTTCTATTTTTTATTTTTCTTCACAGGTTTTTGTTACTTATCATCATCATTAGACCTTGGATTAGAGAATTTATTTTTATAATTCCCATACTCATTGCATTTGAAACATTGGATTGTGGGTGGTGTATTCTGTACAATTTTTTTTATCTATATCATTAGCTAACTTCTTCTCATCACTTTAGAATTTAATTTCCTGATGAACTTCCATTCCAAAAATGAAGCATTTAATATTTACCTTAATATAATTTAAGGCATGTTTCTTCCCACACTTTGTGTATAATGAAATTATAATATTCTTCTCTCCATAGTTTTTAGATTTTCCCTTGAAATCAATTTTTCTCTTCTTCTTAAAAACATGAGATTGATTTAAAACTACAGCCTCCATTTTTACCATGATATTACATCGAACAATCTGTTAATATCTATTGAAATCCTCTAGGGATAACACCCTTTAGAAAATTGGATTTATTCCACTATAGAATCGATCAACCTTACTTTCAGGTTGAATGATAATACCATAAGCATACCCAACAAGTCCTGTAAAATTTGGATCATAGATACTAAAATATTCAACATCTATTTTACTTTATGTCAAGGAACTCACTATCTATATTTTTAAAAAAAATTGAGGAATATAATTGTTGAATAATATGTTCTTTAACTCATCTAAATCACTGGAGTCAACTTTATATTATTGCCTCATATTCATCAGAAGAGTCCGCCATTGATCTGTTTCGCCTTCTAAACAATATAGAGCCAAAATGAATCTCTTAAAGTCCAAATACTGTAGTAAATAAAATATATTTTTATTGGTATTGATCCTTTAATCAGAAACTAGTGGATTAAAAGACACATAGAAAGAAGGTGGATGTTTTCTCATAAAGGACTCAATAGAATGTTGTTACCACCTTTTCTAATTTGGATGTCTAGCATGATTCATAGCTTGATACAGTTTTGTGAGCATAGTAATGATATTTTTAATTTTAGCTCGCATATCATTTGGTTACTATGGATTACAATCATTTCATTCTCCCTCATATTCAGTATTAATATTAATTCTTTAGGTTTTATCCATTAAAAAAACCAAAATCATAGGGTGAGAAACACTCATCATAGTGGGAAACTAAATTATCATGAAAAATCACATATCGGATGTATAAATCCTGAAATTATATTTTTAACCAATTAAACCTTAGGTTTATATTATTTAATTCATATTCATCATATATTTAAATCATTCATGATGGTTTGTAAAGTTTTTATGAATTTCCAAAGCATATACCATATGAGTATCAAACCATATGTATAGCAAGGCTCATTGTCATGCACCTGGTGATGGTCGAGTCTAACTCAGTACACCTTTTTTCAAAGTTATTACCACTAGGTACCTCTATTCTAGATCCAAATCTATTTTTATAATCCAAATAGTTATGTAATTTCTAGGAAACCACTTTATCTATTCTTTACCAAAATTCCAGGACATCTTCATAATATTTGTATTATACTTAAACTTATCCTTAGAGACATGCATAGACATATTATTAGAAATAACCCTAGGGACCTCACTAAAATTTTATAACACTAGCTTCCAAAGGTTAACTAAAACCTATATATAATACAAACTATAGAGGAAAGGGATTTTAATAAATAAATATTGCATCTTTTGAGATTAATATTCAATACATTACAGCAAAAAAAATCTTGAGGACCATAATAGTTTAGTGTCTTTTGAAACTATTTATACAATATTCTAATTTGGTAATAATCTTCAACATCTACCATAGAGAACATCCCCTTTAGTACAATTCATACATATACCTTGACTAAAAAATTTCTTCATAACATAGGGAAAGGAAACATAAGAAAGTTTGAGCCTTGATTCTCAACAAGGGTAAAAAAGGAAGATACATAAATATAACATGATAATAAGGTTATGATAACATGACAATAACATTTGAGAACCATTCCATGCATATAAAATATTATAATCTTGAATCATGGCATAATTATTGGAAGTTTATAAGACATTAATAATATGGGAATCATAAAACATGAGCCATAAGAGCATAAAATTTCCATAATTCCTAAAAATGTGGCATACACATAAACATAGAATGTCATTTACATAGTATTAAATGTTCACTTCCAAGGGTATCATATTATAATGGATTCACTCCGAAAACCATAATAATATTCAACATTCACTCCCAATACCATTATAGAGGACAAAGTCTCTTACAAACTGGGTTCAATCCCTATTCTAGTCCTTTCTATATCATGAGATATATATGTTTACCCAATGCATTGGAGGAAAATATTGGTCCCACAAATCATATAATGAAAATAATACATATTTGTACCACAAGATCAAAAAACATTAATCATATCATAACCCATGAAATTAAATGGGTTTCATAAACAATTTATCATATCAAAACATATGTAAAAGAGATATCTTTCATAATAATTTAATATTTTCAACATAGCTTACCCCCTGGGAAAAAGAAGCATGATTCATAAAAAAAATTCCAAGTATATACGGGAGAATATAAATTGTTTTCATAAACATTAATACATCATAAAAATATACCATTTGTAGAAATTATAATAATGGTATCTAGGGATCAAATCCCCGGTAAAGTATAAGTAGCATCAAAGGATGACATTTTAGATGGGGAATTATTTTAAATGGTCACCTGAAGCATTTCTTGAGGAAAATAATATGTCATTAAAAATCACTTTTTCAAACCAAAAATAATTTTTAAATCATTTTATAGTTAAATAAACTTGAAAAAAACTTACAAAGGAAGCTTTAAAATCATTTAAAACATTTCTTGAGAAAAATATCCTTTCCACTTTAAAAACACTTTTAAAAAACTAAAACACTTTAAAAATAATTTTCTTTAAAAATAACCATAAGAACATATAAATTAAGCTTAAAATAAAACAATTTTCATGGTGGTGGGAAAATATGTTCATATTGTGCTCATTAAAAGAAATACGCCTTCCACATTATCAGAAAAATACAATCAAGCATTATTTTTGAAAATGGAAAAAAGATTCCTTTAAAAATATTCTTTCTTAAGGTAAAAAATGGGTAAAAATAACTTTAATATATCATTTTTATAATTTTAAAACATTATTTGAAACCTTTTTAGAAAACATGGTTTTAGAAGAATAATGTGTTTTTAACCGAAGAGAGAAAAAAATACTAATTATCTTAAAAGCATTATTTTAACCAATTGTGTACATAAAGGGATTAAAATGAAGTTAAAACATTTATTATGATGGTATAACCATAATATAATAAAATAAATGTGATGTTTGAGATATAAGTCATATTATTTCATCATTGGATGCATAATCATGAACAATCCTGATAAACGATGAGATTGTAACATAAAACCCTTACCACTTCAGTAACTTTTGATCATGACCCCCATAAAATAATAACATTAAATGAAACATAGAATATCATGAGATTAAAAAATTAATTATATTACATGATATAGGGTATGTATATACACCTCATAAAAAATTAAAGTTTATAACATAACATATGTCTCAAAGAATGAAAAATTGTAAGAAATATCCCTTAATGATTGGGTATCGTTCGAACCATAAACCACGTGATTGATAGATCCTAAAATTGATATTTAAATAAAAATAATTTTCATGATAATAAATATATGATATAGTCATGTGTATTATATTCACCACATATAATAATAAATTAGTGGATATGGAATGTATCTCACAAAATTAAAATGTGAGATGGAAATCCATTACTACTATAGTAATCTTTTGAATCATAAGTACCAGTAAAGAACAATATCAAATGAAACTTCAGATATAATTATAACGGTTATATTAATTATATAGAATTTCAGAGTTGTGGTATATACACCAAACAAAATAAACAAGTGGTGTATTTTCATATGTCTCTTAAAAAAAGAGAGAATAGAAATACTTAACCTTAAGTCTCAACTTCCTTCATACACATTAGAATCTCCTTTATAATAAATATAATTTTATTATTAATATATTAAATAAAAATAATTATATATATCATTCTATATATGATTTAATTATCACTATTTATTTCCCACTTATTAACAATTCCTTGTTAAAATCACATTTCGGGTAACTACCGTTGTTTTTTCATATATGTTTTGATTTAATATTTTTGTTTCTCTTACTTTGATCATTGTTACACCATATCTAGAATAAAAATCATGAAATAATTATCATATTTATACATTAATTATACATTCATAGTCAATCATGAAATATGGTTTTGATAAATGAAGTTTATTACGATCATGGAGATGATAGCCAATACGTACGCATGCCTAATGTTTCAATTTTTCAATAATCATTATAGGTGGGGGTAAATAATATTTTATATTTATATAATAATAATAATATCATAAATTATATATTATTAATGTAAATAGACTTATTCATATCATCTGTGTGGTGTGATGATGAAAAGAGAGAGTCACATTTCTTTATAAAGGCAGTAGTCCACACCGACATGAACGATGTTACCATCTTTCAGTGAGTGATAAGGTAAGAAATAAAATGATATATTGAATTTTAATAATGATTTATATGTCATTAATTTCAAAACGATATCATTTATTAGTAATATATTCATTTACTTTATTCATGTTATCTTCCATGTAAAGCGTTAGTGAAAACGAATCACGTCAATTTGTGAGGCAGCAGTTCAATGTACACAAGAACAACGTTATTGTATCCTATATAAAATGGAAATTAAAATGGTATATATGATATATTGACCTAATAGTTATAATTATGTTATAAATTTTAAATATATATTTTATATCAATAAACATATATAATTGTGAGAGGTGGTAATGGAGAAACGAATAATATCTGTTTATGAGGTGGTAGTCCTCCGTACACAAGAACGATGATTCTCTAACCCATTTTATGGAAGTGGTAAATTTTTTAGGTAATTACTATAATATAAAAACATATTATTATATAGAATATACTAAGGTTATAATATCAGTATGTTTTAATAAAAATTGAATGAGGTGGGGGAAGAAATAACATAAAAAACTCATTACAGAACGTTAAATATTATTCAGATAATAACCATAGGTTTTCATAAAAACCCTTCCTAGGTTTTATTTATAAAAAAATAAATATTTTTTTATTGGAGGAGGAAATTTTGGAAGTGATTTGGGAAGTTATTGTTTAAACCAAAAGGGTTTTATGGTTTGAAGAGGGGACGAGAGTGGGTGGTCTTTTATAAGTGAGGTGAGTGGGATATTTTAATCAGTTGATTGAATATGTACTATATAAATTTCATTAAAATAATTCACTAAATTTTTTTTGCTTAATTTATTAAGGTAAAACATGTTTTTTCAAAAAAATATTTTTTAGAAAAAATATATCTTTTATTTTCAAGTAGTTTTTATTTTCATTTTTTAATTAATTGGTCACCAAATAATTAATTCTTTATACAGGGGTAAACCATATATTTTAATAATTTATTTAATAATATCTATACCCACCATTCCAATATCTAGGTGATAATTATAATATTAAATAATAATATTTTACTAATAGTTTAATTTAATTTAAACTCAACATTGCATATAATGAAATCTAAACTAAATTTTGTGTGTCACATAAGTTAAAATCAATGTCGAGTTTAATAAAAAAGATATATAAGATTACATTTATTTGAAATAAAATAAAAAAATTATCAGGGTTCTACACTATAGGACAATATTTGGTATTCCATTTACTTTTCATGGATTTTTCTGATGCTTATGACTTATTTTGATTTAATTTTGTGGTATTGAAATACAAGTTTATATAATAAATGTGATGGGTGGTCCTATAATTACACATACCAAAAATGTGTTAGGTAATTTTTTCATCTCAATACATATAATTTATAGTGTCTTTGAAGTTATTTTAATACATTATGTTATGTTATCTGATCAGGGAGCCTTGTCATTTGTTGCGACTTTACCTTTTTATTGTTTCCCCATTCATATGATGACATGATCTGTTCAAATAATATTCTTATGATATTATTCCATGGGATTATATATAATCCTTTCCATTTATAAAATCATGATATATCCCTATCTCATAGGAATTGCATCATCATCGTGATTTACTCTATTTATTACCCTACTAGTCATTATAGCTCCCCCATTTTCTTTATGAAGGCCCCCTTTTTATCCTTTATATTAATAAGAGAACAAATTTACTTAGGGAAACCTTATGGATATCAAAATAGATATAATATATTACATGTTTAAGTTGATTTAATATGTATCTAAAATCCAAAAGACACTAAACCTTTAGATTTATGGGTTGTTTTATATGGAATTTTATATTAAAAATAATGTAGTTATATGTGAATGAGGATATAGATATTACATAAATTTTGTTAAAAACTATTGGTTATGGTATTAAAGAATCAAGTATTTAAAAAAATCATCCTTTAATCAATTTTGTCATTATTTTAACTAAAAATATTATATCTATACATTTATTATGGTTTGATTTTATTTTGGGAATGAACTAACATTGAAGATATAATACTAATATAGGTTATAGAGAAATTGTTGTTATATTAAATTTTCATAATGAGTTTAAGTGTATATTTAATAATAAGTTCATATGAGTGACACTATATTAGTAAGATGATAAATTGTTAAAAAAAGAGTTTACAGTTAACTTTCTCATATCAGTGAAAATAAGGAAATAATAAAACATAATGATTTTCCAATCATAAATTAATTTTTGGATGAACTTACTACTAATTTTTATAATTTAATTTTTGATCAATAGGTATTATTGTCTACAGAAAAGGTTCTATATGTAAAGAAAATCTTAAAACCCCTTTACAAAATGGCTCCAATATAACTATTAGAGTTGAAAATACAATTACATTAATTGATTGATATAGGATTCACTCATTCTATCACTTCACTTTCATGTTCTCCAATTTTATTTATTAAGAATAAATATATTTCTAGGAATATTTTTATTTAATACATAGCAGTCAATACTATTACTGCTATGAATAATATCATTTTCCTCATATTTCTGAATTTTTTATCCGATCTGTGGAGCTTAATATTTTTTAATGATTAACATTACTTTTTTATATCATTAGTTTAAGGTAATAAAATAAGAATTTCCTAATATGAAATTTCAAGCTAAGTATGGACATTTCGAGTTTTTATTTTTTCCCTTTACAATATTGAATTCACCTATTATATTTATATATCATATGAATAGAGTAATTAGAGAATAATTTCATAGTTTTTATGTTATTTGTTGATGATATTATTGTATATAATAAAAGTTATAAAGATCATGAGAAAATGTTTTTCATTGTTCTCTAAAACTTATTAGAAATGAATTTAAATAGAAAATTTAGTAAATGTGAGTTCTAGTTATAATAGATTTAATTCATTGGTCATATTTTAACTAAAAATTTCCTAATAGGGGATAGATCTAAATATAATGTTTTAGAAAAATGGCAAAGACCAACTAATATCATATAGAAACATATTTTTCATGGAGTAATGGGTTATTACTGGAATATTTTTTAAAATTTTCTACGATTAGCTAACCCATTAACCAACCAAACTCTAAAGGGTAATAAATTAATTTGGAAAAATGAATTTGGGGATAGTTCTCAAGAATTAAAAAATAAAATTTTTAATTATCAAGAATTATCCTTTCCATTAATAAATGGGTAATTTTTTATTAATAGTGATGCTTCATGAATGGGTCTTGGTTGTGTTTTGATGTAAAATGGTCGGGTAATTGCATATGAATTATAATAGTTTAATCCCTATGAGAAGAATTATATAACACGTGAAATTGGGCTTATAGTGGTAATTTTTACAATGAAAATTTTGAGGCACTATTTATATAGGTAGAAATTTCATATACATAAAAATCATAAAAATTTGAAGTATATATTCAATCAAAAAATAATTAAATATGAATTAAAGAAGATGTTTAGAATTGATAAAAGATTATGATTGTATGATTTATTATAATCTTGGTAAAGAAAAAATGTTTAATATGCTTTGTCTCAATGGAAAAAAAGCATCATTAACCATTTTATGTTTATATCATGATCCATTAGTTGACTATATAATATAGTTAAGATTGTAAATTATAAAGGTGGAAACTTATTCTCTTTGGGATAAAGTGAAATAACAATTACTCTAGTTTGAAAGAATAAATTATACTTATAAAAAAATAATTTTATTATAAGATAAGATAAATATTATAAATGAAGTAAAGTTATATGAGTTTTATATTGATGAAAAAGTTTCAATAATATTTGGAATGAGGTTATGAGTACCAAATTCATCACCTTGGAAAAATTAATTATTGAGTGAGGCTCACTACTCATCGTATTCTATTCATCCAAGCAGTATAAATATGCATAGATATATTTGAAAATATTTTAGGGTGGGAATTAATAAAGAATGATATTTTTATTTTACCATGAAGTATTGTCTCCGGCAGTAGGTAAATCCATAATTATTATAGTGAAAATGAATAATTTTTTTATTTTTAATTATTGAAACAATGTTGGAACATATTTACATGGATTTTTTTATAGTATTTCCAAATGAATATCAAAGTAATAATTTGATATGTGATATTGTTTAATGTTTGGCTAAATATTTATTTTTTTTCATATTTTAGATGATAATTATTTGGAAAATATTTATCATCTATATTATAAAGAGATAACAAAATTAAATTGAGTTATTATTTCTATAAATATTATTGTGGTCTATGGTTTATATATAATATTTATAAAGGACATTAGAAGCCATTAGGTACTAAAAATGTTCTTTAAATCTTTCCTGCTTCATACTGATGGGTAATTAGAATGGAAAAAATAATACTTTGGAGGATGTGCTTTTGTATTTTTCATCATATTATCAAGGAGGTGGGGATCAACACCTTTTTTAGTTTAATTTTATTATAAAAAAAATTCATTAAATTATACTTATATAACCATTTAAATTACAGTATGTAAATTGGTGTTGATCTATAGAATGTCGGGTTGAATTTGTGATAGGAATTTTTTGGTACTTTAATTGGTGGATGAGATGACTAGAAAGTTAAATTGATTCAATTTTATATGAATTCAACTTAAATAATTAAAAAGTGTTATAAATATAATACAGGGAATTATCATTCAATTGAGTTAAGAGATTATATTTTTCTTAAAATATCTCTATCTAAAGGTGTGATGTATTTTGATAAGAAAATAAAATTAAGTTAGTGATTTACTACTCCATATGAAATCCTTGATATATCTGGTTCAATAGCTTATCGAGTATCCTTGGATCCATATTTAGCTTAGTTATATAATGTGTTTCATGTTTAATAATTAATGAAATATATACCTGATACCTCTAATGGCTCGAAGGCCTTCATTTTTTATTGATTTTGATAATACACCTTTCAAGGTGTGAGGTGGAACCCTTACAAGGCCTGTAGGCGTAAGTATTACATGGCCCATAGGCCTTAGAGGAATTCATTGCTCGTAGGCTTCAAACATTACATAAAACCCAGACTATCTACTTATAACTACTCCTCCCCAGCATCATAATCATGAAATTTGCTCTCCACCTTTGCATGGCTTTTCACCTGGGCATTCCCGTGCATGTATAGGCTTGTCCCAATGGCAGGTGTCATACCTTCTCATTCTTGCAATCAGTTTAGCTTCTGCTGTGGTGAAAACTCCTTGCTCATCCTTCTTATAGAGCTTGTTCCTTGTAGGTTGTATGGTTTGCATCTGTACTTAAGGTGGCCCGAAGGCCTTGAGGTGGCCCAAAGGCCTTACTGACCCAAAGGCCTTACTGACCCAAAGGCCTCGGTGGCCCGAAGGCCTTACAGGACTCAGGGACCAAATCGGTGACCCGATGGCCCAAACGGGGTCGTATTCCTGACTGTTACAGTGCCTGCTACGTTTTCTGCTACAGTATCTACTACAGTACTGCTTAGTTCCCGCTATAGTACCTGCTATAGTACTGCTACAGTACCCTGGAAATTCTGTCTCTCCCCGTATTTGATCCCTAGTCGCTTGGATGCACTTACGGAGTCCTTACCAATCGGTCTAAGGCTCATGTGCAAATATATACCTGATACATATCATATACTGATCTCTAAAGTAGTGCATCTCTATGATAATCATTCATATTAGTAAAAACCATTTAAAATTATTGATTATCAAGAAAACTTTTCATAAAATAAGATAACTTATTTGGTTAATGTTTTAAATAAAAATTAGATGGTGGAAAAATAAACATGGGGACCTAAAGAATCAATGAAATCAAAGTATCCCCACCTATTTATCTGTGACTAAAAATTATTAGGATGCAATTATTTAGGGAATGTAGTATCCAAGTTTTTCATTTTTAAGTAATACTTTTAAGGGATCTAATATATATAATGGAGATATATTTTTTAAAATTATCCATAAAAAATTATATTTAATATCATAAATATTGTTTTAATTAATGGCACGATAATATTTCTTATGTCATTTAATTTATTAAAATTTATTTTATATATTGAGATTTATATTAATTTAATTAATTTATAAGGATATTTAATATATATAATATCTTATTAAAATATTATGGAAAGAAATAAAATAAGTGAATTTTTGGATTAATAAATGAAATATATATTATTCTATGAAAGTATATTTATTATTTTATGGGAATTATTTTCAAATATAATTTTTAATTATTATATTTTAATATTAATAAATTTTAAAATTTATTTTGGATAATCCTATCAAAATTAGATTTAATATATTTTGTAAAATATTAACAAAAAAATTATTTAGGTTAGAAAATATTAAATAGGATGTATATTCATAGTTTCTATTAAAAATTATTTGAAAATCATATATATAATATCTTTTATTTTAATATATGTAAATTATGGTTTTAAATGACATAGTTTGAAATTATATATTCTAATTTAATTTGGTTATACATTGATAAGAATATTTAAATTTAATTCCTCTAAAAATAAGATTTTTTTTAAAATTAAATTAAATTTATTTTTATTATATTTTAATAATAAATGAATTTGAAAATTATAGAAACATTGGGATGTTTTATTGAATAATAATATGCTCAAAATATCACATAGATATTAAAATTTTCTTTAAAATTAATTTTAATTTTAGATAAGCACTAAAACATTTATTAGTGTTCACCAAATACTTATGCAGCATCAAAAAGTAAAAATTGGGGTATTGACAATATATAATACAATATAAGTTTATTATTGACTTTTGAGATTAATAAAATTATTAATCAATTATTTTTTTATTTTTATTCATGAATTTTTAAATTATATAGCATGATAATTATCCTAATGTTTACCATACTCTTGCACAAGGTAAGAAAATTCAATTAATATCATAAAACTTATACCATAAAAAGTATGAGAAAAACAATATATATTGAATGGTTATATACTATAATAAAGATAAATAATAAATTATATTTTTAATTATAATTAATTTTAAAAATATCAAATAGAATAATTATCCAAAATGCGTATATAGTGCAGACACATCGCTTGTGCAAGGAGAAGAAGAATTGAAATAAACGGCTTTTAAAATATTTAAAGTAAAAAAAAAATTAGTAGAATTAGGGATTTGATATAATTTTATGTATATATATGAAATATAATTAATTATATAAAAATGTATATATTTTTAATATCAAATTACAATAATAACCCAAAAAAACTTCTTAAATATGATTATTTCATAAAATGATTTATAAATTAATAAAAAAATCAAATCCATAAATTTAGTAAATTGGGGAAAATTAATGGTATAGAATCTTATTTATTTTTCATTTCTGATCCCTTTTTCAATTTAAACCCACATTCTTGACTATTAAAGATTTTATATTTTTGAAAATGTCATCGATTCTTTTTTATAAAATTGGAATCATTCCTCCCTTTCCAAAACACAACTAAAATTAGATTTTCTAGCAATATTTTGTCCAAATTATTCTCTAATATTACCTTTCCATGATTTTAATTCTCTATTATAACCAAAATTCCATTCCTTGAATTTTTTACATTCAATCCAAAGTAGGTGACTCAAAGGGAAAGGTCAGAGTTCTCAACCCAATCATTCATTTCATATTTGAAAATATTTTAAAATAAAAATATTTTAAAACAATTATTATTTTTTCAATAGATTCAATTTCAATGTAATAAAAAAATTCTTCAATTATTTATGACATATCCCTGATTCTGTTAATTTAAACACTTTTTCAAAATTCATTATTTTGTTAAGGTACGGATTTTAAAATCCATCTATTTTCTCTTATATTATCATATTGCCATTCCCGCTATATGGTTATACTTTTAAATTAATTTAAAAATTTCATTATATTTCTTCTAAAATGTTTTTATGAAACTAAAAAATTTATTTTTATTTTTTGTTTTAAACTCTTTTAAAAGACATCATCCACCCATGGAGGTTTTACTTTACCTATGTGAATAATGGTGTACTATTCTTAAATTAATCCTTTAATGGTTATTATTCAAAAATAATTTCATGATTTAATATACAATTAATAATTAAATTAATTTTTTATTATTTTTTAATGATAAAATAATCATGATAATAATGATATTAAAAGAATAAAATTGAAATTATTTTCAGACATTTAAAACAATTCAACCAAGAAATATTTTCTAAAATTGTAACTATATACCAATATATTGAAGTCCTTTGTTTTTAAAATTATATAAAAACTATACCTTTAACCTTAAAGATATTATAGAAATATTATAAAATTTTATTTTACCATTACTATTATACTGAATCTATTTCAGAACTATCGACTGAATAACCTAAAAAAGGATAGACGCATGTAAAATTGATCCAATAAATGAATAATTAACTATAATAAATGAATAAAAAGAATAATAATTATTTAATAAACATTAAAAGTTTTGGAATCAATTAATATAATTAATAAAATTTTATTAATAAGGATGTTAAGGAATATACAAGGTGAGTTAGGACTCAAGGAAAGGGGTTTTTCTTTTATATATTTACTTAAATTTTTTTGAATTACATCTCTTAACTATATATATCTATTTTTTTCTAAGAATTTATTTTACCAAATTATTTGTTATCTCTATCAATATTCTCTATATTGATTTTATTTTCCTCTTCCCATCGAAATTGTTAACCCATTATTTTAAAATAATTTTCTTTTTATGGGTCCACATAAATGCTAGTATATATAGGTTGAAAAATAATATATCATGAGTTTTATTCATGAAATATTAAAATTCCATATCCAATTTTTTTTACTCATGTTATGGTCCTTAGATATTTTATATGAGGATTATATATTTTGTAATTTAACACTCCAATAAATTCGGTAATGATTTATTATATGTAAAATTATATTGGAATTAATTGGTAGAGAAATTTTTTTGTAAGGGTGAAATATAATGGTGATTATGAATATGATTCCTCAATAAACCATTATGTAACCAGTATTATTGGTTATGATTTTTTGTAAAATAATTGATTTTCATGAGAGAATGGGTTGAGTTCTAGATTTAAGGTGAGATTATGGCCTTTTAAAGCATCAAAGTTTATATTTCAATGAAATTTATTTCATGAGTATTTATGTCTTCCAAGAAAAATTAATGATTAATATATTCCCTTCATTTATTCAGAAAAGTTATTTTATGGAGTTATTTGAGAAAATTTTATTTCAAAATTGAATATGGGTTTATAAGATCTTAGAGTACATTATTTAAAGAAGAAATTGTTCAGGGATTTCCATGCATTTAAATGCCATAATGGGTTTTCTTTAATTTTATACCACCTTATAAATTGTGTATTCTCATTCCGTGATTTCAAATGATTTTATATTTTTTAAGGATGAGTGGGAATGTTAATTAATTCAAAGTTCCAATTATTGAAATTTGACAAGAAAGAAGAAAGTGTGTCATTTCAAGATCTTGTTTTGTGGAAAGAATGTACATTCTGAAGAAGTGTAGGTATGTCGATGTATTATCTAAAAAAGTAACATTATAGGTCTTGGGTATGTGAGTGGTGAAATATTTTTGTAAATAATATATTTATGGGGGGTTATGTTTAGGTTTTTACACACTTATCATGCTCGTACGGACTAGCTGAATTCCATGGCCTCTAAACCTCTGGTGGTATTCCTGGTACCATTATTAGTGATTCCCCAATAGACATGTCTTCTGAAGAGGTTAGCTAGTGAGAGTTATCAATATTGTCCCAGCTTCTTCTCTAATCAGGTTTGAAACTTAAAATCGATATCTATATATGTTTTTTCCCAGTACCTTTTATAATTTCATGTTGATACCCAGTCTTGTTGAGATATTGGGATATGTTTTTTGAGTTTGGGGTTAATGGAAGTAAAATAACCTTTTTACATCATGATGCAATTTCTGCTGAAGTAGTAATTCCTAAATCCTAGGAGTAACCAAATTCAATTCTCGGTATGAATATGTTGTTTATTTTTTTGGACCATTTTGGATTATTAAACAGTCTCATGGGGATAAAATACCTTTTTAACAATACAAAATCAACTTTAGTTTCATTTAGTGCATCTTTATAGGAAATTACATTATCTCAACAGTTATACTTCATTTATCAATAATAAAAATCAATATTGAACATTATATGAAGTCTTTCTTGGGGCCATATGAGATGCATTTTTACCAAAGATATCTAACAAGATTATGGCTCCATCAGAGGGTGTAATTCCCCTAGGGATAGATACAGGTTCTAAATATCCTGTATAGAGTTCTCTGTGGGGGATAAATAAAAACAAACTGATAGAATAACACAGATGAATAATTTTTCCACGAATATATTATATAATGTTTAATTGAAAAAGCTAGAAAACTCCCCTATTTCGTAATGAGAGGAGAAAACAACTGAAGAACCTGGTGGCCAGGTGAGTGAATGTAAGCATTCATATTTCCCTTTTTATTAATTTTTTGAATATTCTAACCACCATCTTCCATATATCCTAATGTAGATCCATTGTAAACAATATAGGAATGAGTATAAGAGTTTTCCATCCCAACACTATGCCTACTAGATAGCGTGATGGGTGAAGTTATTTCAGTACCAATGTGATTAGGGGTTAGATAATATGTGACTCCATTTAGTTATTAATTTATGGAAAACATTTGGTCTCTAAGAGTGACTCTGAGTTAGACCCTAAGTTCTTAAATTTAGTTAGACTCCATGGTAGATTGTATAAAATTGCCTATGGAATAAGATCTACAGGATACCCATGGAGGTTCTTCTTAGAAAGATAAATCATATTTTTTTAATGTTCATCACCCTATGTTATGGTAGGTTTGAATATTAGTATATCCATGATACTATAAATGAATTTATTTCCACATGGGAGTGAGAAAGACACTCTATTTGATGATTCCAACCATAAAATTGATGAATCTCCTAATAAAACTCAGAACTATAGTACTTTACGAAGCTTCACAATATGCAGTGGGGGTATAAAAATGACAACATCAAATCATAAAGAAAGAGGACATGGTGGAACAACTTCACCAGGAACTATTCTTCACCAAAAAATTGTATAATGGATACTAAAATATATTTAATATACTGATAAATCTTCAATGGATGTTCTTAAAATAGAAAATGAATTGTTTTTTGAAAAAGTGGTTGAAGATAAATGGTTGTATGAAATAATTCATGCTATAAGAGACTCTGATAAATCAACTATCCAACTCTAGGATTTTATTGAGTGTGAATTTTAATATTATTTGTGTGAATTCTTTTCTCTGTAAATTCTCAAAGAGATGGATTCCCAATAATGGATACTTCTCCTGATTTTTTCCCAATGAATAAAAAAAATGGCATGTTTCAAATCATTGAAAATTTAATAAACTATGTTTATTCAACTATTGATCCATGATAATCCATGAAACTGAAAAAATTAGCATCATGATAATTGAATCCACTTTAGCAATACATAAATACGTGTTTGGTAAATCATTATTTGAAATCACATAACACAATTATGTAGTGTTTAGGGAAATCAATTATCTTTAAGGCTTGTATTCACCAATGGATATAGTCAATCTGGATACATAGAAGATGTACCATCACCATGATCCAAGATCTACTTGTTAAATTAATAGATTTTGAGGTTTGATGGGTGTTCTGGAAACATGGTACTTTCAACGTCACTGTGATCCATCGTTACCCCCATCAAATATGAGATACTATATATCCAGGTTTGAATAAAATAATAAAGGGGATTCTTCATAAAAGAATCAATGTTCAAGATGATTTAAGTACCCTAAACTTATATATTTTTTAATTTCTCATAGATAATCTAAAACAACCAATATGTGTGGAATGGGAGGGTGCTCTAAATTTTTCCTTGATTTATAGACCTAGTGAGCATGGTTTTACTTCTTTATAGACAAATTTTGGCCCATAAAATATTAATTTCATTCCTTTTTATGTAACATTTACTTAATCCATGAGATGGAAAGACCTAGAAAAAAGGAACTTTTCAGTTACTTAGGATTTCCATTTTTGTTTTTGAAAAAAACAATTTGTTCCTTTTCTCTTTAAAATGCACAATATTTTTCTTAGTCTTTACAAAGTGCATTCATAGTGGGTGGATACTTGAATTTTTTCCAAGATATCCCTTTATAGTTTTCAACATAAAAATACCGTGTCTCTTTACTTTGGTATTTTATGCTCTTTAAATTTAAAAAATAATGGAGGATATTTATGGTTGATCAAATTTTAAAAAAAATAGGTTTTAAGGTTGTACAAAATTTACGAGTAATGATTGTTAAGGTTATATGTCTCCAATAGGGCATAATTGGCCCGATGTGAGTTTATGCACCTTATACTCATACATCAGACCTCTAAAATAGAATAAAACATAGTTTAAGGTTAAAATACTCAAACTAATACAGATATTATTTTAGGTCGTGTGGATCTGACCAAAAAATGAGGCACTCTGTATGCTAACAAGGGTAAGGTGAAAAACCAATGTGAATGACTAAGGGTTATTATTGGCATATAATACCTTACAGAAAATGTGTACACAATTTAGGGTCATAGTTATTGGACCAATGTAATGGATTTTACAACTCTAATATGGGTTCAAGACATTAGAGTTCTCTAATACCTTTGGACTATGGATTGGAACAATATAAATAATAACTAGAATTATTTGAATCAAAATATAATTAAATAATATAACCATGATAATGATAAATGATAACCATATTTGAATGATAGGTTTTATTGAAATTCTATTTAGGGCACATGTGGTTAGAGGATCTTATCATTTGGATGAAAAAATACCTTTGGTTGGTTAAAGGTTAGCCACATACATGAAACATATGTCATTGCCAATAATAAGGGTCCTTTTTGGAATCAGATGCAATAGTTCCCCATATACATGAAAGTTTTTTTGTGATTTAAATATCCAAGTAACAAGGTATAATATATGGGAAGAGTTTATTTTGAATATGTTTGGAATGCTGCATAACTAAATAGAATAAGGATGGGTTTTCCAGAGATGTTAGAAGGAAATAGAAGTATATAAAGATTTCCAGCTGGGTGTGGGGAATATAGAAAAGATATCATTACAAGTTATTTGGAAATGAGAATCTATCTATATATAGATCTCAAAATAAAATATTTTTTATCATAGTGAATAGTCAAATATAGAAAAATCAAGATGAATGAAGGAAACCATGCATATAAATGTGTATTTGATGAAAATTTAATTTTAGGTTGGGCCCATGATATGTAATTTGGACATCACTGTGTACCCCATAATAATGGGAATCAAGACACGGATATTTCAATGAAATGAAATGGAAATTATTATCCCAACACAAGGTTATTGAAACAAAACCGAATATGAATGAATTACAGTTAACATGCTAGGACTGTGGGTAAAAAGGTACATGATTTGTGGTAGGGACTGAGATATATGTTTAGGAAGTAGCTACATATCCTGAAATGATATTAATCTTCCCACATTTAGTTATTGTATGAAGTCTCTACATAGATCATGTGTATATGTTAAGTAAAAACACTTAACAAGGGAATACTTGTGAGAGGACAAAGGGGTTCTAAACATAACAAAAATTGATTAGTCTTAAAAACTATATGAATTGGAAATAGATGAAGGAATATATTGTTTATTGGTACAAGATATTAATAATACACTACGTATTCTATGATAAATTTAAATCAATAATATAATGGTTATTACATTGTTATCTATAGGAATCTAGCTCATATATAGGGGAAATAAACTGGGAAATAAATTCAACCAATTGTAAGGAATCTGGAAAACATCTAACATGTATGAGTAAAGTCCCATACACTATCAAATATATTTGAATTACAATACATAGAATTTGTATCCAACCTCAATTTTCAGACTCCATACACTACTTATATCCTATGAAAATAAAAATAAATCCATACATAGTTCTATGAAGATCATTATATATATCCGACTTAGAAATAGATATAAAATGTGAAAAAATGGATTTTTACTTTAGTGAGAGCGGGAGGAAACCCAATGTTAATGATTTCTTGGACCAATAACAATTAAAATGGATTCATCCTAATATATGTTCATTAAATGAACTGATGTGAGTGAGTTGGGGCCATGAACTAGGATTAAGTTTTTTGGTATTTTTGGATAGTTAAAAGAAAGGTGATCTAGATTTCACTACATATCCTATGATAACAAGAATCAAGGAACACAATGTCATGAACCAACCCAGGTTGACCCTGAACCAGTCACCCATCCCGATCAACGGCAAGGCCTGAGAGGTGTTCTCGATCCTCTTGGGCTGGGGACAAGCACCAGAGAATCAACAGAGAAAGAATGGGAATGATTTCACCCAAAGAAAATAAATAAATAAGTAGATATAATAAAGAGTATCACATAATAAATAAACCAGAAAAAATGAAAAAACAATAACGAAGGAAAATAAAATTGACTGAACTCTATGTCTAAACTAACTCTGTTCGATCCCATAGGTCGCTCCCCGGCTCAACGATCAAGAATCGCCCAAGGAGAGATCACTCAATTGATAGCCTACACAAACACTAAAAATAGAAAATAACTATAGGTGTGAGTATTAAAACTCAGTAGGCTATCCTGGTATATATTCTTGATTCACTAACTTTAAAATAAAAGAAACACCAATTCATGTTTGAATTACAAATTATAAAAGTAATTTTTTATAAATATTTTACTTAAAAAAAAGTATGAACCATTTACCTTAACCATTTTCAAATCTAGATTCATTTCATTAGTGTCAATGGAATTTTAGAAAGGGAAAGTGATGAATATATTTTCATATTTTAACAAAAAGAATTAAACAATTTCATTTAAAACCCATTTTTAGAAACCTAATAAAAACCAGTTTACCACTTTCTAAGGAAAACAGTACACAAAAATGCACAGGAGTAAGTAAACAACAAGGGAAATGTAGATATACATACAAGTACTATATTCATCACTAAAACTAACTAAAAGTAAATAGAAATGAGTGAATCTAGGAGATTAAGAATAATCTAGAAGACACTAATACATGAGACCTCATCCTCATTTACATTTCCCACACGATTAAATCAAAACGCTCAAACACTCGGTCATCCTATCTTAGGATAGGTGAGGGAAAATCCCATAGGAATGAACCCAAACATATCTACCTACTATGGCCCATTGGTCAGTACCAAAACCTACCAGTGCAGAAATCATTCTCATAATATTCTCTTAATATTTCAGGTTCCCATGTCTCAGGATTTTAAAAAGGGGTGATCCAACCGACGTCAGTTGAGCATCCAATCACAGTATACATAATAATAATAATAATACACAACAGGTCTCACCCTGGGTCTCCCCTAGTACCCTTCTCATGCCTTAAAATAAAACAATTATAACGGGTTATAACCAAATAACCCTAACATTAGATTCTGAGAATCCCCAACAAGGACGTCCCACCCATTGCATGTAGTTGAGGCATGAGAAGCACCCAATGGGGTTTTCATATTTAATATTTTTCACAAATCTCACCAAGGTTCCAAACATGCCTTAAGTTCTACCCATAAAACATCACTTTTAACAGAAATAAACTATCTCTCAGAAAGAGTGTAAACACACCATTTTACATTTCATAACCAATCATAAAATAGTCCATTTGAATCCCTCATACAATGTCTAAAAACCAAATCCATTTTATTAAAATTCCAAATGGGTGACAATCCATTATCACATGTCAAAACACATTAAAAGTTAAATACATACTACTTTAAAAATGAAACTATTTGAAACACTTCTAAGAAACTCATTTAAGAAAATTAATTCACCTCTTACTCTTAAAAACCATTTTTATAATCTCATTTCCTTATAAACCCAAAACTAGTTTAAAACCATTTAAGGAGGCTCAAAATACTAATTCACATATTTCCAATTTTTTTATAAAAAAAACAAATCATTTTCTATCCCAAATAAACCTTAAGATCTAACCATGAAATTTATCAGTGACACATGAAACATTTATCAAAACAGTTTCTAAATAAGATTCAACTAGGTGAAAGCACAAGTTTAATGCCACAAACATATTTAAATTAATAAACCAGGTTCTGATCATCAAAAAGAGACATTATTTTAAACACAACAAGAATTGAATTATGAATTTTCAAAATAAATTAATTAAACACAAGTTGCACAATAATATTTAGCACGAATATATTGGGTGAAAACAGCAGGAAATAGATGCAACTAAAATTCTAAAAGGAATTGCAATGGAAACCAAACTTGAGATCAAAGTGCGATGAAAACGCAAACTCAGAAACCAGCACGAAGCTTCGCTCACACCTCTACCCCACCTTTTCCGGTCAAGAAAGAACCCATAGGGGTTGCGCACACTCGTAAGGGGTGGTTTCAGGTAGGTCTCACGCCAATAAGAGATGTGTGCATCAGAAGGAGACCACCGTAAGTAGCTGGAAACTTACCGGAAAGAGGAGTTGGCCGGTGGAATACCTCGCCAAAGGTGGGATCACCATGGCAGAGAGGCTAGCCGGAGCAATTTCGGGAGGGAGAAAACATGTCGAGGTGGCATCGTCCAGATGAGGCGCACTGGAAGGGGAGGTCGAAGATGCTCAATAGTGCTAGGAGGGGGTTGTGGGTTAGCTGGATAAGTCGTGGCCACCGGTGGAGGGAGGCTACCATTGGAGAAGGGCCGGCAAAGGGGTGTGGTGCGGGTAGCCGGACAGGAGGCGGTGGTGCGAGGCGACTAGCGGGCAGGGTGTGGGTGAGCTAGATGAGAGGCAAGGTGACGGGCAGGGGCGGTGTGAGGCGGCTGGTGGGTAGGGTCTGGGTGAGCCGGACATGAGCTAGGGTGCTGGGTAGCAGTGGTGCGTAGCGGCCGACGGGAAGCGTGGTGGTGAGCGGGATTGGAGCTAGGGTGCCGGGTAGCAGCAGAGCGAGGTGGCCGACGGTCAGGGGGGCGATGGGTATAGGTGGTGCAGAGGGGTATCCCACGTAGGGGAAGGATAAGAGAGAGGAGAGAGGGATATGGGGTACCACACAACAAACCCGAAACAATGACGGTTAAAGAAAAAAAATTACAGAAAATAAAATATAATAATAACAATAATAACAATGATGATAATAATAATAATGATAATAATAAAAATAATAATAAACTTAATGATAATATAAAATAATCAATTTATTCATATCATTTTAAAAATAATAAGATTAACAATTTTAGTTTTCGTTTAAAATATATATATTAAAATTCTTAATAACCATAAAAATTTTAAAAGATTCAATAAATTAACATTTATTTCTCCATTTTAATTCTTCAAAGATGAAAACGCTATACATATTCTTGGGTGGAACCATAGAGCGTCCCGCTCTGCTCGTGCGTCCAACAATTTTGAACCGAAGACACATACTTTTTATCACAAGCTTATAAATTTCGCACCAGACTCACCCTGGACCCCAAAAAATTTTATAAAGGTAGAAAATTAAATAAATTAATTTTTACACATGGGATGGGGTGTGAAAATTCTCCCCACCATAACGCTTTCCTCCCCCAGAAAGTCACAAAATTAACCAGCTAATCAATCAACACCTAAGGATTCCACAAAGCATGATCCAACCTCTTAAGTCAAGGAAATTCTAACCACCACCGACGGGAATCAACCCTGTTTCCCTAAATAAAGCACCAGCAGAGGAGAGGACTGAACAGACTTCCCACCATAATAATTCAACTATAACCCAATAATGACTAAAAAAGAAAACACAAAGATATGGTGGGTCTCCCCACCATAAAGAACCAACCTATACATGTCCAAAAAAATATCAAACTTAGACATGCACCCGACCTTACTCAAGCTAAAAGAAACACAACAAGAACACTTAAACCACTCACTCATGTCTGAAAGAAATAAGTGTTGAACCAAAAAACTTAGCACGAACTAAAAACCCTAAACCCATGGGAGGGGAGGGAGGGAAGAATGATTGGATCAATGAATCTACGATGGACAACTACTCACGACTCACCACTTTGGGTTGGACACAAGCCAAAGTTGAAACTGATTCACATGGGTGGTACGTGCAAGGTCACTGATCAGAAACTTGCATCCAAATAGGGACAATTATATAACTTTTATGAAGGATAATTCCATCAATCTCTTTGAGAAAAGAGGAGAATTACAACAAAAGAGAAACCACAACAGAAACGCTTAAACTATCTCACCGCGGTGATAGAGGAACAACCTTAATCAAACTCCTCAAAATTTCCCTAGGGTTCCTGAATACGCACTAAATTTACTCTGAGATCTTTTGGATGGATCTTTGAGGGATGAAGCATCTCCTACCTTGCAGTCAAGTTTGGATAATACCATTAAGAAACATACATCTTTTGATCTAAAAGATGAAAGGATAGAATTTTGAAATGAAACCCATGTTGGCATTGAAAACCAAAGTTCATCAAAAGACCCAAAACATTCCCACACATTTCAAACCCAAAACAACATCAGTACAGTACAATGATAAGATATCCCTTACACTGAAATTTAACATACACATGAAACTTTAAACAAAAACCCAACAACACTTCACTTCCGAGAACTTCTTCTATGACACTTTCTAGCAAAGACCTGACAGAATCATTGTAAGTGACTCAAACGTCCACAAGAATGACAAGGCTTAGGAGTACTTGGGTAGGATGTCTTCTTGTGACTTATCTTGCAACACTGATAACACATGAATATCTCTCACTTTGAATAGGTTGATAAAAGATCCTGAGACCTTTTGATTCCATGACTTTCTCCATCAACTTACAATTGCTTCCTCATCGTCTTTCCAGTATCTTCACCACATATTATGGGGATTGAATGAGGGAGTACTAATTCGATCACTCCCACCATCACAGATTCAACATGAAAATATTGTCTCGCCACATTAACAAAATAAGTTATGTTAGACTTTGACACCTTCGACTATAAATCAAAGCAGATGCCTACCTCGAAACGTTGAGCCTTCATCAAGTCATCTGTGGTATAACCTGAATCATAAGTGACGAGCTCCATGAAGTGCTGGAAATATTCCAATACGAATATGTCGCCTTGATACAAATAACACATCTCTATCCACTTTCTCACCCTTTCTTCCTTAGAGAAATACTGATGATTGAACAAAGCCTTGAAAAACTCCCAAGTAAGCTCTTGACAGGGCTTTCCCTAAGCCACTGACTTCCACCACATCCACAATGAACCTTCAAGAATGAAGGTTGCAAACATAAATATCAATGACTCATGTTACTCAACAAGGTTAAAGTCCCTTTCAATATTATGCATCCACTCCTCCACCATGGAAGTTTCTACTTGACAATAAATGAGAGGTTAATCTAGCTTCCTAAACTCAAGCAAAAAATCATTATTTTGATCAACCGCACTACGATCACCCATTGAAGATCCAAGAGGGAAACCGCTGGACAACAAAATTCAAGAACCCAATCAAGGCCAACTCAAAAAATAAAAATCCTCAAAACCAAACATTTCATATATGACAAGCTCTAAACACAAGAAAATAATCCATCATAAAATAAAAACATTTATTTTTGAAAACATATTTAATTTAAAATAAGAATGGTGGGTTAAACCCTCTCTATTGGTATTATTTAGAGTCTCACTCACTTGAAGGTATCTATGCCACCCCATGAATCCATCCCCCACATCAGAAATCTGTTCACATTCCAACATACCATTATTCATGTGAGAACCCATTGAAACACCAAGGCCAAAACAAAGAAACTTTATTTTCAAAAAAAATCATTCATCCCATTTCTTTAAAAACAACCCACAAATTAAACATGTCATTTCAAAAAACCATTTTTCCAAACCATCTTTTCTGATTCTAACCACTTTCAAAAATCAATGGAAACCCAAAACATCTCAAACAGGGAACTAGTTTCAGTGGGTGACTTGACCCTATGGTGGGATGCCATATGTCAAACATGTCACCAACACGGAGAACCTTTTAGGAACAAGCCCCTTGCTCCACATGTATTTACAGGTGGTGCGGCCTCATGCGGACTATTACCCCAACTTCACTTGTCATATCCCAATGACAAAAAAAATCATAAAACCCCAAAGAAACTAGTTAAACCGTACTTCCCATGAAAACCTGAGGATCAACATGAGCGATAGTTCGTGACACTCTTCTCTCACCTACCCCTCGAGTCCCGACAATCCTACTTCATCTACCTAGACATACCAAATTACAAAGGGTGCTCTGAAAAGCGAGTTTCTCAAAGAGATGACCTCCTCTAATACTATTTTTCATGAACCAATCTAGGTCCAACCTGAACCGGCCACCCAAGTAAATCTACGGCAAGGCCCGAGAGGCATTCTCGATCCTCCCGAGAAAGCGACGATTTCAAGGGCATCAGTAGAGAACTAATGGGAATGATTTTTCCCAAAGAAAATAAATAAAGCAGTAGAAATAATAAATAGCAGTGCATAATAAATAAACCAGATAAAACAACAAAACAATAATGAAAAAAATAAAACGAACCAAACTCAATGTCTGAACTAACTCCATGCGGCCCCATGGGTCGCTCCCCGACTTAACGATTAGACATCACCAAAGGCGAGCACACTCAATATGTAGGCTTCAAAAATACTAAAAATAGAAAATAACTATAGGCGTGAGTATTAAAACTCAGTAGGCTAGCCTGATATCTATTCCCAATGCACTACCTTTAGAAAAAAGAAACATAATTTCAAGTTTGAACTAAAATTTATAAAAGTAAGTTTTTTATAAATATTTTTCTTAAAAGAAAAGTATAGACCATTACCCATAACCATTTTAAAATATAGATTCATTTCATTAGTGTCAATCGAATTTTATGAAGGGAAAGTGATGTTTATATTTTCAGATTTATACATAAAGAATTAAACACTTTAATTTGAAAACCATTTTTGTAGAAACCTAATCAAAACCAGTTTACCACTATACAAGGAAAACAATACATAAAAGTGCACAAGAGTAAATACACAACAAGGGAAATGTAGATATACATACAAGTACTATATTCATCACTGAAAGTAACTGAAATTCAATAGACATGGGTGAACCTCGGAGATCAACAATAATCTAGGAGACACCAACACATGAGACCTCATCCTTGTTGACATGTCACACACGATGAAATCAATATTCCCGAATGCTCGGCCATCCTTTCTCTGGCAGGCTGAGGGAATATCCCAAAGCAATGAACCCAAACATATCCACAAACTATGGGCCACTGGTCAGAACCATAACCTACCAGTATGATAATCATTCTAAGAATATTTTCACAATATGCCAGGTTCCCATGTCTCAAGTATTTAAAAATGGGGTGACCAACTAATTCCAGTTGAGCATTCAATCACAATACACATAATAATAATAATAATAATAATAATAATAATAATAATAATAATAATAATAATAATAATAATAATAATAATACACAATAGGTCTCACCCTGAATCTCCCCTACGACCATTCTCATGCCTTAAAATAAAACAATTATAATAGGTTCTAACTGAAGAAGCCCAACATTAGATTCTAAGAATCCCCAACAAGGACCTCCCACCAATTTCATGCAGTCGAGTCATGAGAAGAAGCCAGAGAGGATTTTCATAATTAATACTTTTCACAAGTCTCCCCAAGGTGGTAAACGGGCCTTAATTTCTATCCAAAAAACATTATATTTCTGAGAAATAATGTATCTTTCATAAAGAGTGTAAACACACCATTTTACATTTCATAACCATTCATAAAATAGTTCATTTAAATCCCTCATACAATGTCTTAAAACCAAATCCATTTTTATTTAAATTCCAAAAGGTCCACAATCCATTATAACATGTCAAACCACTTTAAAAGTCAAATAAACACTTCCTTAAATATGAAACCAATTGAAACACTTCTAAGAAATGCTTTTAAGAAACTCAATTCACCTCTTACTCTTCCACAACCATTTTTGATATTTCATTTCCTTATAAAACCAAAACCATTTTGAAACCATTTAAGGAGCCTAAAAATACTAATTTGCATGTTTTCAATATTTTTATAAAAAAACAAATCAAATCATTTTCTATCCCAAATAAACCATAAGAGCCAACCGGGAAATTTATCAGCGACACATTAAACATTTACCAAAATAGTTTCTAAATAAGACTCAACCAGGTGAAAACAAAAACTTCATGCCACAAACTTATTTAAATTAATAAACTAGGTTCTAAGCACCACAAATCAAGGGCAATATTAATAAAACATTTAGTCGAGCAACCGGCGTGCGCAAGCATAACTAATCGACAACATTTTTCACACAACAAGAATTGAATTATGAATTTTCCTAATAAATTTATTAACCACAAGTTTCACAACAATATTTTGCACAAATATATAGGGAGAAAACAGTAGGGAATAGATTCAACTTAAATTCTAATTGGCAGTGCAATGGGAACCTACCTCGAGATCAAAGAATGACAACAAAACAAACTCAGAAACCAGCGTGAAGCTTCACTCGCAACTCAACCTCACCTTTGCAGGTCAAGAACAATCCTAGAGGGGCAGTGCATGCCCGTAAGGGGGTGTGGTCACCGACAGGTCACACACCAGCAGGAGATGTGCGCATTGGAATGAGATCATCATAGGAAGCTGGAAACTCCCTGGAATGAGGAGCTGGTCGGTGAAAGACCTTGCCAAAGGTGGGATCACCGGGGCAGAGAGGCTGGTCAGAGCGATGCTGGGAGGGAATGAACTAGTCGATAAGGCATCGGCTGGATGAGGCACATTGACAGGGGTGGCCGGATATGTGCAAGAGCACTGGGGGGTGTGTCGGTCGGTCAGAGAGGTCGTGGCCACCAGAGGAGGGAGGCTACCGCCGGAGAAGGGATAGTCGAGGAGGTGCGGTGAGGGTAGCCGAACATGAGGTGACAGTGTGAAGCGGCCTATGGGTAGGGTGCGGGTGATCTAGAAGGGAGTCTGGCCACTGTCCAGCGGCGGTGCGAGGTGGCTAGTGGGTAGGGTGCGGGTGAGGTGGACGGGAGCTGGGGTGCCGAGCAGGAGCGGTGTGAGGCGACCGATGGGCAGGGGGGCGATAGGAGCTGGTGCTGCTGAGGGGTGCGCCGCATAGGGGAAAGAGAAGGGACAAAAGAGAGTGAGATAGGTCATCGTATAGAAAACCGTAATCATAGATGGTTAAAGAAAAAATAATAATTGATAGAAAATAAAATAAAATAAAATAATAATAATAATAATGATAATGATAATGATAATAATAATACTAACAGTTATAAATATAAAAATAACCTTAATGATAAAATAAAAATAATAAATGTATTCATATCATTTTAATAATATTAAAATTAGGAATTTTAGTTTTCAATTAAAATAAAAATATTAAAATTATTAAGAACCATAAAAATTTTAAATGATGCAATAAATTATCATTTATTTATCCATTTTAATTCTTCAAAGATGAAAAGGCCAAGTAGTTGCTTGGGCGGAACTACACGGCGTCGCACTCTACCAGTGCATCCAACGACATCAAACCCAATACACGCACTTTTTATCAAAAACATAGAAATTTCGTCTGGGACTCACCCCAGACCCCAGCAAAATATTTAAAGGCAGAAAAATAATTAAATAAATTTATACACATGGGTTGGGGTGTGGCACACAATGTCTTGGGAATGGGTGAATTTAATATTTAAATTGGGTTTTAGATAAGTAGAATAGCATGTAAAACTCTAACATTGATTTGAATATCTTTTAAGAAGGTTAGGTTACACATTACTGACCACTCCAAGTAGTTTAATGTCCTCTTAATGTGAACACTCATGAATTTTAAAATCGTGTGACTCGGAATAAGGTCGTATTATAAGGACCTATTAAAAAAATGCATCTATACATATCTAGATCATTCTCATGTGGTGATGATTAAATTTATTTTCTTATTGTAAAATTTCTAGTGGAAACAAAACATAAACTACATAAGTCCCAAACACTAGGATAAAGTGGGATCTTGATGGAAATAAAATTTCATACAGATTTTAAGATGGATGTTCTATACATCACTAAGAATCCTATATAATAAGAATCAAGACACAAATATTTCTTTAAATATGTAATAATTTATTCATATTTCAAGATTATGAATGGGGTAACCATAAACATAATACTATTACATAGATCTATCTCTTCTTTATGAATATAAGGTTATATAAAACACACCTCACTAAATTTTGTAAAAATCATGTATGGTGGATAATATTTCATGTATCTTAATATCATGCAACAAATGATCAGTGCCAATATATTTTTGGGTCTCACAAAAAGGACCTATTAAAATCAATTTAAATTCATGTCGAATGGTATTTCATTGGAAACCATGGAAAGTATTTCTTGAAAAAAAATTCATTGGTGGTAGGAATGATATACTCTTCATCAATTATAATCATGGAGTAATATCCATTGATGTTAAATATGTGTAAAATATAAGATCTTTACCTTTTATTATTAATATTTTGGGGATTCATCCTAGGTACTGGTGTAATCCTCAAGGAAAATAATTATTCTCCTTGGACAAATGATCTAAGGTATACCATCTTTTGAATACTCGAGAGACCCAATTCTTGTGTGATTCAAGGTTTTGTAGTTTGGGTAACCTATTCTCATTGGGTTATTCTAATTTATAAAGTTAGTTTTATAAATATTCTTCTAAATATAGTTGATTTGAAATTAAAATGAAAATTAATGGAAACAAAACTTTAATAGGCAAGACATATTTTGTCTCATATAGTAATGACTGTGGGGTTTCCTATGTGGAAGTGTAGGCTATGGTGTGATAATACCACAAATAATTAAAGATATTATCTAGAAAATTCATCTTATCTTTTTACACTATCATCTAAATTATGTTAGATAGTTTTTTATTGAAGAATTTTATCTATCAACTTTCAACCACATAATTTCCTAATGAATGGTTGGACTGAATTTTGTACTTCTGGTATAGATTCTTTATTTCATAGGAATAGAATTTGATTTTAATGTATTTAAATATTATATCAGGGTCCTTAAAAATGTAAATGATATTATAATTCATAAAAAAATGATATTATTTATACTTAATTCATTTATGGGTTCATCTTTTTCCCATTTTGAGAAGAATTTGGTATCAGTAAAAAAACTTGAACTACCTAACTATGATTAGAGGGTATAGACCCATAACATTTATCCCATATACAGTGATCGTAAAGGTGTAATTATAAGTGTTCAATAATTTTGGGTATGATGAATAAAATTTTCATTAATATGAAAAACATTTATTTTTTCATGATTTCCGTGAATTCTTGCATCATTGAGGTTCGTAAATATCAAAGTCTTCTAATTCAGTTGAATAGCTTGGTTCTCGATTGGAGACTATTGAAATCACTTGCATGTATATACTATATAACAATAAGTGTTTCTACTCCTTCAATAAATCTAAGGGTAAACCCCTTAAATCCTCATTTTTTGTGTACTTTTTGAGATTTCAAGCCATTATAAAGAATGGAATTTCCTTCCCATCAATGGATTACTTCATTATTTTCTAAATCCCATGGGAGTGCTCCATTTTTAAAAGAACTGTTATTAGAGACATCTAATAGGTTATATTAATAATTAATCATGGTGGTGATTATCTTTGGTATGGGATGGTATTAATTTTTTTTACTTCCAATAGATCATTCTTAATAAATGGAGATAAAAACCAATAGTGACAAATATGAATGATTGTTTTAACTTGTACAAGGCCAACCAATGTTGTATATATATCAGTTAGTGAATCTTCTTGATCATTATATAAACAAAGAACATGGGATAGTGTTAGATCTAAGGAACCATTGGTTATTAATCTATACACATAATCAAGAAAGGGAATAAACTCTTCTTTTCTAACATCATAGTCACTATTGGTTTTATTAATTTCCATATTTAAATCACCCTTGATGTTCAATCAAGAAACCAATATTTATACAGATAACTCTAATCCTGTGATGAGGTCATGTTATTATTACCCATTATTATAAATTCATTCTAAAAAATATATGGAATATAGTAAAATATATTTTCTAGGATAGATAAACATGTCCCCCAAACTAACCTTGTTGAGCCTCATTTCTTTCATCCAACTATTTTGTGTCTTCTAAAGGATCCATCAATGTAAATCTCCATTTCCAGAGCGGTTCAATAAATGTATAAGACATATTAATCTGTGGGAATCATGTATAATGTTGATTCTTTTGGAGTAGTTTGTATTTCAAGAACTTATGGGAGTATTATCCCCATTGTCACTTTTTTATATGAATTAGACGTTAAAATGTTGTATAAAAAAACTTCTCATCATGCCAGGAACCAATTTATCATTAGATTACTTCATATGTATTTGAGTGGATCTATGTGGAAGACCAAGTAGACATCATAATTATATATATAATGTATAATACTTTACACAAGAAATTCCAAAACAAGGTTGTTATTTTTGGTATTGTAATATTGGGTCATGACTTCTAACATTACATCATTAAGAAAATACAAACTTATAAACTTGTATATATCATTTTTTTAGAAAGGTTGGATCTAAGAAATATCTAGAGGATTACCACATACAGTATGAGAGGCTTCTCTAATATGTGAATCATCAATTCCAAAGTTCTCATGATGTGCCTCTTGATGTCATGAAAATATTTCTTATAAGCCTTCATCCCATTATAAAACACTTTTCAATGAGGTTAGTTACGAAGTTCCTTATGAAGGTAAGGCACCCTTGGAGTCCTCTGAATTCTATGAAGTTTCAATGATGAAATATATTAATCATTGTCTTTGTCTTATTGGGGTAAATCTCAATACCATGATGGAAAACCAAAAATATGAGGAACTTTCCAGGTGTAACCCTAGAAGAACATTTCAATAAGTTCATTTTAAATATGTTTTGGTTAATTTTTTGAATACAACCTCATGATTAGTGAGACGATCATAGAACTGATGGGATTGGAAAACCAAATCATAAACATATATCTCTATATATATTTATATAAAAGACTTTAATATATATTGTGGGAAATATTAGTATGTGGAACTAGTAATATTCAATACAAAGGTAATTGTTTGGTAGTATTATACACCATGGGGATCCCTAAACAATGTAACTTATTCATCTAAGGTGTCCATTTATATCTATATATAACTGAAGTATCATTACTTTAATTGTACGTATTTGAAACTATTTATTTATCCATAAAATTTGTGATCATCATTGAGAAATCATCCTTAGGACATCGATAGTCTTGATCTCCAAAGTAAATGAAAACTAAAGTTTTCTTATTTTTCTTCTTTACCGTGAAAATTATAGGAATCCACATGGGGTATTTAACCACCCAAATGAATTTGTATTTAATTAACTTGTATATTTCAGCTTCCACCTTTGTGGAATGGGTTGAGTATATCCTTATTACCATCATCTTATATCCATGGTGGTCGTTGGGTTAAACCAAGTGATAAGTGGATACCAAGGAGTATAAACCATTTATTTCCATTTATTTCCTCAAAAATATCTAAATGTTGTTTAAGAAGATATCTATTTAAATTATTTATTATATGTGGAGTTGAAACTGATTAATTTTGGTCATGGGCCCTTATAAATACCCAAATTCACCTATTTGAGGTCATTGACAATGGTAAAAATACTTTCCCTAAATTTTGGTGGGTTTATATTGATATATTACACTAATTCATCATCAAGAGTATAACATGGATTCATATATTAATATTTTGGTGATGATGAAAGAGAATTATCACTTATATTGGTAACATGTCTATTTGATGAATGAGATTATTTTTTAGATACAACTAACACCATGTGAGTCGAGGGAAATATACATAACCACTTTATTCTTCTTTTAAAATTTATATTGTACCAAGAAAATATAATTTTTTATGTTGAACAAATTCCATTAAACCCTATTTTGGAGTAAATATGGTCATGGTAAATATAGATACACATAGCATGTATGTGGATATATTCCTCTATAAGTTATGGAATCTCAATGGAAACATCTACTTGACCATTATATGAGATCAAATAAATTGGATAGTTTATTTCACAAGATTATATGAACCAGTGTATTCCAAGTGTTGGGTTTGTCACCTTGATTTAGTTAGTGGTAAAAATAATTTCTCTACTAAGTATATTCCATTGCTTTATAGGAGTAGTTTCTTATCCATTAGGGGAATCAATTTTCAAGGAACCTCCTATTTTCCCTCTATTTTCAATTATCATCCATAAATACACTAAGATTAACATGATTCAAAGGGGGGTCTATTGCGATATAGTATACTAAATATCTCATTAATATATTATTTTAGGAACTTGTTATTTTAATGTATCATTATTGTATTCATGTAAATCTTAGACCTCCAAAAAAGTAATTGAATGTCATGTCTTGATAATCCACTATGAATTTTGAGTCAAGTATAAAGTCTCTTAATTGAATATTTAAATTGATACTTCATGGGGTTCATTTCTCACTCTTATCATATCCTTGTATTTTCAGGTTGGAATGAGACATGTCAACTTCACTGTAGCCCAAATGACATATGGTACAAATCGGTATGAGTTTGATCCCAAAACCATTGTCAATTTCGTCTCAATGAATACTGATATAAATGAGTTTTTTAAAACCATACATGGGACTAGTGTTTCCTTGAATTGTGATTTCTTGGTCCTAATCTATGATATAAATGATCATGAGACATTTTATGGAACTTGTTTCCACATGATACATATCTACGGTGGCTAATTTAGTCTCAAACACTTGGAGGCTTCAGAGTTCCTCAATAAGGGCCTCCCTAAGTTCCTTGGAGATTTTAAGGGTATTCAAAAATTATACTCTTGTATTTATGATGGATATATTCTTCGTATTATTATAATTATGGGTAAGTGGTATTTGTCTCTGACTATGTGTATAGTCCTTGTATTAAGTCATAGTGGACAAATCTGATCGTGCCACTTACACATTTCCATGACTATAATTGGGGAGTAATTTTTTTTATCTATGGACTAATTGGAACTAACCTTCCCACATCTTGGTGTTGACAAGCTGGACATTTTTCTATTAATTAGTTTATCAATGTGATTGGATCAAAGAAAAATATGGAGGAGATATGGATAGATTGATGTTATCATTGATCTCATTGTAGTGTTTATCTATGACTGAAAAATTCATGTGTGGCCTTAACAAGAATGAAAAATGAATTATTGTATTTACTCTAACCTCATCCTCAATGATATTTATGGTCCCCACCTTGAGTACTATTTCAGAACTCAGGTTCATGTGATTTCTCCACATCATTAAATGGGTATGTCAAGTGAATGATATTTATTAAGGCATATTTTGATTCCTTATCAGATGAAAATTTCATTTGGTGGGGCATTTTTCATTGTCCTTGTGTCTGGGAAATGAAATCAAGTAGTTTCTGGATTGACTTGGCTGCCATTGGGGGTTCATCTACTTATGAATTTGTCCATAAATTTCATTTTTATTGACTCTTTGATGAATTTGGAGTAGATAATTCATTTTTTCAATATGTAGAGAGAATTAGGTTTGTGAATATATTATTCAGTCATGTCTTGATAATTTTTTGCACCCAATAACCAATTTTCCTGTCATTAGGTCAATGAATTTATATGCCCACTTTTTTTCGGGACTCTTTTCATTTCCATTCTCTCTCGGGTGTGGTAGTGGAGATATAAGTCAACAAATACTAGGGTTTTCCAAACATCACATGTTTAATGACAATTATCTTTTGAATCAAACCTTTGAATATGGAAAACTCCTAGATATTATGTCCCAACATCCAATTAAAATATAAATAATTTGGGATATCCTTAAATAATAATTCATCATGTATTTTAACTTCTATATGTGTGAAAATGTTCTTTTTTATGGACTCAATGAGAAAACCTAGGACCTATCCCTTTTGGAAATAATAGGACTTATTATTTTAGTCTTCAAAATTCTAAATATTCGTTTTCTTTTTAATATTTTTTGTATTCACATTAGGATGTTGTTATTTTTTTGTTATTTAAGAGGAGGTACCATGTGATGATTTTTTAGGCCTAGGGGTTAGATTTGGTACCAAAACTATCTTGAGAAAGATATTTTTAGTTCTTTCCTTGATATATTTCACACCTTGTGTCGATGACATTGATCAAGATTTGGATTTGTAGTGTCAAATAGAATCATCAAGTTGTCTTTATATAGTTGGAAATTTACAACACTTATCAAGTTACTTTAAATAAATGAGTATAATTAGATCCTTTTCTCATTAATTCTTTATAAATATATCTAGAAACTATTTTGTGTAATTTTCATGTCTGTATAATATGTAAAACCTTTACACCAAGATATTGAGTCCCAAAACCACCAATTCTCACAATTTTTTTAGTTTTATTAGTTAATAATAGGTTTTTCTCTAACTTTGAGATTATTTGGTAGAGGAAATATCATAAAATAACTTACCAATTGTCAATGAAACCAGATGGTATATTGTTATACCGATTAAATGCAAATCCCACTGATTTTCACACAAAACAAATGAGATTTTATAACTCCTTCTTCTCTAAAAATCCCCTCATCAAGATGTAAAATGTTTGAGATTTCATCATAAATCCCCCCAACATATTAAAAGATAGAAATGTGGGATTATTAATGATGGGTGGGTGAGGATTCAAATCAACACATTCAATATATAGTTTTTTCCTTGGTTTCATACAACAAAATAAACCCTCCATGGATTCAAATTTAGTAGAGATTGATTTTACAGATTCAAGGAGATCTGGTGTAACAATCACCTAGGTCATCCACATCTAGAAACAATTAGTAGTTCCTAATAAGGTCATCCTGATAGTACCTCATTTTGATAGTTATCTTGAATATACCTGTAACACCCTAGGTAAATAAATAATATGTCATCTTTATATTTATCCATATTTGTGAATCAAATATTAATATTACTTTAAAGGGGATGCTATGCTCGATGGCGTACCCAACACGCAACAACGAGTTTCTTGGAAATCTTACGTTGCACTCTAATAATAAAATAATATTATTTTAAATGGTAGTTAACATGTAGCCGTTGTATTGGCGGGAATGGATATAAATAACTAAAATATGATTATATATGTTTTTAAATGTTTTTACATTTATCCAATAAAAGATAAAGGCTTAAAATACAGAAAGAATTCAATTTTAGGCGTATATGCCCCAGTTTTCACTAAAGGTTCACTTATCGCCTTTTGATGGCGTACTGTCATTAAATATAGTTTTGATCACTCTTATACATTCTTTTGGACCAAATAAAACTCTTCTTTAGAATCGGGACATTAAATTTTACTTTGTGTAAATTTTTGGTATTTTTCTGATAAAGTTCTTTTTTTAATGAATAGTGTAAAGTGTTGTATTTTAATTCAAAACCTCTTTTTAATATAATTTATTTATATGATTAGATTATCTTTTGAATTGGTTTTAATGTGAAATTAGAATATATTTTTAACATTAAATCCAATAGTGGTCGTTGGAATTAATTTCACTTTGAAATCGGACTTAAATTAGTATCAATCTTTTGATACTTATTGTTTCATAAAAACACGCTATTTGCTCTGACAGCGGGAATTAATTATTATGTTAATTAATGTGACTTATATGTTTTGAATTTTGTAAAATATACTTCATTTTTGAATTCGGAATATCAAATATAGCTTAGGGTGAATTTTTGGTAATTTTCTGAAAAACTTCAATTTTTGATGAATAGTGAAACCACTAAGTGGTACTTATAAAGACTGATTTTCCGTTTAAATGAAATTTTGCCATCTTTGTGTTTTGAATTTCAAAAATATGACATACATGGTTGTCATTAAGAAGTAAAATGTGGTTCAAAGGGATAAAAATAATTTTTTGGTGAATAGTAACTTATTAAGTTCTTAATCGCGATTAGTGGTAATTAGGGTAGTTTAAGGTATAAATAATGCTTTAATAATATGAAATGACCTAGACATATGTCCCAACCATATTGTTTGTGTCATGGCAGACCAAGACAAGCCATGGGTCAACTTGGGGACCCCATGGAGACACTTTGGTTGGGAAATGACATAAATAACGTTTTATTTAATGTAAAAGTAAAAATGACACAAACATAATATGTTTGACGAAAATAATTTTTAAATGGGGTTATACAAGTAAGATTTTTGATTATAAAAGTGTCATTAGAAAGATAAAAAGATTTCCTACATCATAGTATTTTTTTATAATTTTTAGACATTAAATAAATTAAATTATTTATGACATAATAATGATGCAGCGATGACATCATTATTTGACGATTTAAATAAAATGGAAAGATAATGTAAAATCTATGAACTACACATGTACAAAACTTATTGAATGGGTGGATTTAGAACCCTTATCACCTTATCCACGAATTATATCAATGTGGGACCTTTTAAAACCGAAACACATTTTCAAATAAAGTAATATTTCTTTACTTTCCAAAAGTGTCCCTCCTCTCCTCTTATAAAAGGCCCCCACCTCTACCTCATTTCACACACTCCTCAAGCCTTTGGATCGGCCAACCCCTGCCCATTTACACTCTACACATCCCTCTCCTCATCCTATAGGATTCCATTTGGGCATAATCCTTTCAAAGGAAGCCTTTAGGCTCAAATCAAAAGGAGTTACACTTTTAAAGGTAATTCATTCTCTCTTGTTCATTTGTTTTATTTTTTTTCTCCAACCCCCTAAACTCTTTTTATATACTTCGTTTGTAACAACACCAGTATCTTCAATATACTAGGATGTTTTTATAAGATTTATTCGAGCTACACTCTCACACAACTACATCAAATGGTTAAAGAACATACGGTTTCCGTGGATGGCGAAATTCTGCCTCCCGAAATGATGATTGTTCAATACTCATTTAACACCTTCAAAGGTGGCCATTATGATGTCACTATTTTTATATATGATATATAATATGTTTATTTTTTTCTTTAATCTTCTGTATTTTTCATTTGGGCATACCTTTATGGTTTCCATTGTGGGTAAACACGATATCTTCATTTAAGGAAGTGCGGACTACCGCCCCCTCAAAGTGATGTGATTCGTTAATGCCATATGTGGGGCATGTAAAGGATGGATTTATAAGTTATTATATATGATGTTATACTGGAATTATAATATACCTCTATATCATTATTATTTCTTTCCATTAAAGTATGAGATAGAAACGAAAGTAGCGTTCATGCGTACGTACGGCTTACCGTCTCCATGAACGGTGCATTTCATTTCTTATCCCCAAATGTAATGTACTATTAAAAGTATATGTATATAATGGATATATATAATGAATGATACATCTAAATGATGAATATAATTCTGGAATTAAAATATACTTACCTCTCATTAAATTTCAATTCCATTAATATGAGAAAGAAATGAAAGTAGCGTTCATGCGTACGTACGGCTTACCGTCTCCATGAACGGTGCATTTCATTTCTTACCTCTAAATGATTATGTAAAATTATAAATACATGTATATGCTGTATATATATGATATATATGATATCCAAATCAGGAATGTCATTCTGGATATAAATAACCTTTGACTACACGAACAACATGTAATTGTATGAAGTCCACTTTCGACTTAAGAACCAAATACCGACAAAACAAACATTATTAACTTAACTGGTTACATAATGTTTATAACATGGAAATAAGTTATATAAAAGGAATAATGAACTCTAAAAAGGTTCTTAATCAAGTAGAAATTAACTCAAGTTTATTATTCAGGACGTTAAAGAATGATCGAGTCAAGTCGGACCCGAGGTAAGGGACTTCGTCTCAATCTCCTTTCATTGAGGCATATTTCGTTTTATACACAACTTTCTTTTATACGGTGTATAAACCCCTTTGAATTTTACTTTTATACAAAATGAATATTTTTCTACGAAGCGTTTTACAAAACGACAAAAAGGAATGTTTCTTTTAACGTACGCGGCGACAACGACCTTTTCCGCCGACGCGAGTATTATTTGTTCTTTGGCTTTCTCAACAAGCCGTAATGTTTTTAGAATAAAATAAATACCATATACTCTTTTATGTATTTTGGTATTAGAAATGGTTTTGAAAAAATATTCTATTATGTCAATATAGTTATGATATATTGTGATTGAAATGTGGAAATGTTATCATTCCTTTATATTGGTTTTATGTTTTATGATTTTATACTGGTACTTGGACATTTTAACGGGTGGTTACGTTATAAACCATATAACAGGTGGTGTCGTGAATACCAGGACGGGTGGTTACGTTATAACCTCCAATGCATTGGGTATGGAAGTCGGTCGTATGGCTATTCCATTAAGTATGTATGGAAATTGGCTGTATGGCTATTCCATTAAGTGATATGTGTGGAAGTCGACCGTATGGTTATTCCAGTTAAGTATGTTTATGTCCCAAGTTACCTTTATATATGTTATGTGTTCTTTATATGGGTTTTATGGTAATACTTTGGTTACAAAAAGTTAAGTAATGATACATTATTCAGTGAAGAGTTTTTACTACTTCATGAAGGTGAAGGTACTACTTTGATAGAGTATATATGGTTTATTTGATGTTTGAAAAACTAACAGTTTTCGTTCTTTGTGTATCCCTTACTGAGCTTTTTATGCTCACCCCAAGTTTTTTTGAAATGTTTTTCACAGGACTTAATGTGGAATAAGGTCAAGGATGGGATCAAGGGAATGTCATGCTATATAAAACATGGAACTAGACATGTTTCTTTCAAGAGTTTTTTTATTATGGAAACTTAGTATAAGTGACTACTTTGTAATCTTTTGACATGTAACAGTTATGTTCTAATTCTCTAAAACTCTAAACCTGAAAATATCCTCAACGTGAATTATTCTTTTAATTCAATATTAAGTAAGGTTTAAGGCTGGGGCCTTATAGTTGGTATCAGAGGTTGGTTTAGATAACTTTAGAGGTTAGGGTATTCTTTAAGCATAAGTGACATTACAATAATGGTTAGGATTTCAGACAGAGTACTAGTTTAGATAAAGTGAATGAGTAAGAATATCTTAGTGTTTATCTTCCTCATTAGTACATGATGGTTTTGTTGTTATACTCACACTGACCCTTTTTTGTTTTAGTAAATGGCTGGATCTAGCAGGCACCAAGGTAACGGTGGATGTGAAGGAAACTGTGACAGTTTTCTAAGAGAGCAACTAAATTATATGGGAGCTATAATGAGAACTCTTGTGTTTATCCTCAACCAACTATCTGGAGTTATAATTGACCACCTAAACCTTGGTGATTTCTATAAGGCATCATGTATGCGAGAAACAAATCCCTACGGAACTACAGGTAATAATCATAAAGGTAAGTGTGTTCAAAAACCTATGTGTCAAAGATGTGGAAAGAAACACCTAGGAAAATGTTTCAAAGGGACAGAAATATGCTATAGATGTGGAAATGAAGGTCATAAAGCAAGAACCTGCCATGGAAAAAGGAATCATCCAGTTGACTTGAGGAAAGGGAAAGAATTTCTTTCTGAGGGATCAATTGAATGTTTTAAATGTGGTGTGCATGGTCATTATGCAAACACATGTCCTATGAAGAAGTTTCGTGAATGGGGTCACCAAGAGCGTACAAATGTTTGTTTACCACTACCTAATGCCATTCCGATTGAGGATGAAGAAACTGATAATGACCAATCAAAGGTATGTATTATTTCATGACTATTGTTTTCCTATTTTGGAATCTTAGGATATGATTCGTGATTTTGTTTGTAGGAAAGAGGTATTTCGGAATAAGTTGGAAAGGAATGGTTAATGGATCATGAAGAATGTTGAATGAGTAAGATGTCAACATATAAGGGCTTCAAGAGTTATGGTGAAATTCTTAAGAGTATTAAGTCTCTTTTGATGATGGGGTTATATTAGAAGACTTTTTATATTATGTGTAACCCTGATGTTTAATATATGAAATTTTATTCAAGGAATAGTTATCTCTTCTTTTGTGGACATAGTTATAAAGAACCATTTGGGTTTATATGATCCTTACTTTTGAGGTAATTATGGGTTACTATATGTTATGATTGAAGTGAAAGGCATGAGATAAAATTGAGGATAAATTATGTTATGGTTATTTTTGATGATTTTATCCCTTTTTGGGGAATGATTTATGAATTATATAGTTTTGGAAAAAGGACAACATGCAGACCGTGTGACAACTCATCCCGTCGGACAAAGCTGTGGGAATCGAACCCACAACCAAAGTGCAACTGGTATTTATCGCCTACCACTGGACTACGTGAAGTCCCTGGTTAGTTTGACTGATTCTTTCTGGTTATATGATTTTATGAATTAAGAGTATGATGATTTTGGGTTATTTATGAAAATGATTAACCTATCATGGAGGATATGTGATTAGGTTAATTACTTTTCAATACGGGACTTTAGGAGCAACTGATGTTGTTTGGAGATAAATGTTACGTTTTAACTAGGAAGACTATGTGACTAAATCCTTCAAATGTTTGGGTTTCAATCTTAGATTGGTTTACTTTGAGAAATTTTTATGGACAAATATGTTTTTCGGATGGTCCTCGTTGAACTTTGGATTTTGTTGGACAAATTTTGGAGATTAAGAATAGATTTTCTTTTTATAAAAGGTTATCCTTTTCTGGATTATCTGACCTTGTACTAACCTTTTTGGTTTTGGTTATGTTTAAGGTCTAAAGATATGGGAAGTATATAGTTCTCTTTTGTGGATTAGGTGATTCTCTAGAAGTTGATTATAATACTCTTAATTTGAACAAGTCTTCCTAAATACTCGCCTTTTGGAGAAAATATGAGTTTGTGTAAGGAATCTAATAAAATTTGAGAGTCAACATGATAAGTGATTATGTTTCCTTATGAATAAATTCTTCAATAAAAAGTAACTTAAAACAAAAATGTTGTCTATTAACTTTTCCTACTAGGGAATCGAATACCGTTTAACCCATCACAAGTTTGTGATTCTCTCATCGTTAACTTTCTCCTAAACATATTTTCTATCACTCTCCATCAGAACATGACCCTATGTTTTCTCCTCCATGTCCATGTTTTCATACTTGGAATCCTAGTATGGGTTAACTCGGGTGACCTTTGTACTTATCTTTCTTTATTTTAAAGTGTTTCTTTTACCGACCCTTGTTCCGATGTGGGACTTTCAAGGATGTTTCCAAGCCCAATTTTAAAATTGCGAGGACGCAATTCCCAAAAGGGGGTAAGGATGTAACACCCCAGGTAAATAAAGAATATTTCATCTTTATATTTATCCATATTTTTGAATCAAATATTAATATTACTTTAAAGGGGATGTTATGCTCGATGTCGTACCCAACACGCAACAACGAGTTTCTTGGGAATCTTACGTTGCACTCTAATAATAAAATAATATTATTTTAAATGGTAGTTAACATGTAGCCATTGTATTGGCGGGAATGGATATAAATAACTAAAATATGATTATATATGTTTTTAAATGTTTTTACATTTATCCAATAAAAGATAAAGGCTTAAAATACAGAAAGAATTCAATTTTAGGCGTATATGCCCTAGTTTTCACTAAAGGTTCAATTATCGCCTTTTGATGGCGTACTGTCATTAAATATAGTTTTGATCACGCTTATACATTCTTTTGGACCAAATAAAACTCTTATTTAGAATCAGGAAATTAAATTTTACTTTGTGTAAATTTTTGGTATTTTTCTGATAAAGTTCATTTTTTAATGAATAGTGTAAAATGTTGTATTTTAATTCAAAACCTCTTTTTAATATAATTTATTTATATGATTAGATTATCTTTTTAATTGGGTTTAATGTGAAATTAGAATATATTTTTACCATTAAATCCAATAGTGGTCGTTGGAATTAATTTCACTTTGAAATCGGACTTAAACTAGTATCAATCTTTTGATACTTATTGTTTCATAAAAACACGCTATTTGCTCTGACAGCGGGAATTAATTATTAAATTAATTAATGTGACTTATATGTCTTTAATTTTCTAAAATAGACTTCATTTTTTAATTCGGAATATCAAATATAGCTTAGAGTGAATTTTTGGTAATTTTCTAAAAAACTTCAATTTTTGATGAATAGTGAAACCACTAAGTTGTACTTATAAAGACTGATTTTCCGTTTAAATGAAATTTTGCCATCTTTGTGTTTTTAATTTCAAAAATACGACATACATGGTTGTCATTAAGAAGTAAATTGTGGTTCAATGGGATAAAAATAATTTTTTGGTGAATAGTAACTTATTAAGTTCTTAATCGAGATTAGTGATAATTAGGGTAGTTTAAGGTATAAATAATGATTTAATAATATGAAATGACCTAGAAACATGTCCCAACCTTATTTTTTGTGTCATGACCGACCAAGACAAGCCATGGGTCAACTTGGGGACCCCATGGAGACACTTTGGTTGGGAAATGACATAAATAACTTTTTATTTAATGTAAAAGTAAAAATGACACAAACATAATATGTTTTACGAAAACAATTTTTAAATGGGGTTATACAAGTCAGATTTTTGATTATAAATAGTCATTGGAAATATAAAAATATTTTCTACATCATAGTATTTTTTTATAATTTTTAGACATTAAATAAATTAAATTATATATGACATAATAATGATGCAGCGATGACATCATTATTTGACGATTTAAATAAAATGGAAAGATAATGTAACATCTATGAACTACACATGTCCAAAACTTATTTAATGGGTGGATTTCGAACCCTTATCACTTTATCCACGAATTCTATAAATGTGGGACCGTTTAAAACCGAAACAAATTTTCAAATAAAGTAATATTTCTTTACTTTCCAAAAGTGCCCCTCCTCTCCTCTTATAAAAGGCCCCCACCTCTACCTCATTTCACACACTCCTCAAGCCTTTGGATCGGCCAAACCCTGCCCATTTAATCTCTCCACATCCCTCTCCTCATCCTAGATGATTCCCTTTTGGCATAATCCTTTCAAAGGAAGCTTTTAGGCTCAAATCAAAAGGAGTTACACTTTTAAAGGTAATTCATTCTCTCTTGTTCATTTGTTTTATTTTGTTTCTCCAACCACCTAAACTCTTTTTATTTACTTCTTTTGTTACAACACCAGTATATTCAATATACTAGGATGTTGTTATAAGATTTATTCGATCTACACTCTCACACAACTACATCAAATGGTTAAAGAACATACTGTTTCCGTGGATGGTGAAATTCTGCCTCCCGAAACGATGATTATTCAATACTCATTTAACACCTTCAAAGGTGGCCATTATGATGTTACTATTTTTATATATGATATATAATATGTTTATGTTTTCTTTAATCTTCTGTATTTTTCATTTTGGGCATACCTTTATGGTTTCCATTGTGGGTAAACACGATATCTTCATTTAAGGAAGTGCGGACTACCGCCCCCTCAAAGTGATGTGATTCGTTAATGCCATATGTGGGACGTGTAAAGGATGGATTTAAAGTTATTATATATGATGTTATACTGGAATTATAATATACCTCTATATCATTATTATTTCTTTCCATTAAAGTATGAGATAGAAACGAAAGTAGCGTTCATGCGTACGTACGGCTTACCGTCTCCATGAACGGTGCATTTCATTTCTTATCCCCAAATGTAATGTACTATTAAAAGTATATGTATATAATGGATATATATAATGAATGATACATCTAAATGATTAATATAATTCTGGAATTAAAATATACATACCTCTCATTTAATTTTAATTCCATTAATATGAGAAAGAAATGAAAGTAGCGTTCATGCGTACGTACGGCTTACCGTCTCCATGAACGGTGCATTTCATTTCCTACCTCTAAATGATTATGTAATATTATAAATACATGTATATGCTGGATATATATGATATATATGATATCCAAATCAGGAATGTCATTCTGGATATAAATAACCTTTGACCACACGAACAACATGTAATTGTAAGAAGTCCACTTTCGGCTTAAGAACCAAATACCGACAAAACAAACATTATTAACATAACTGGTTACATAATGTTTATAACATGGAAATAAGTGATATAAAAGGAATAATGAACTCTAAAAAGGTTCTTAATCAAGTATAAATTAACTCAAGTTTATTATTCAGGATGTTAAAGAACGATCGAGTCAAGTCGGACCCGAGGTAAGGGACTTCGTCTCAATCTCCTTTCATTGAGGCATATTTCGTTTTATACACAACTTTCTTTTATACGGTGTATAAACCCCTTTGACTTTTACTTTTATACAAAAGGAATATTTTTCTACGAAGAGTTTTACAAAACGACAAAAAGGAATGTTTCTTTTAACGTACGCGGCAACAATGACCTTTTCCGCCGACGCGAGTATTATTTGGTCTTTGGCTTTATCAACAAGCCGTAATGTTTTTAGAATAAAATAAATACCATATACTCTTTTATGTATTTTGGTATTGAAAATGGTTTTGAAAAAAGATTCTATTATGTCAATATATTTATGATATATTGTGGTTGAAATGTGGAAATGTTATCATTCCTTTATATTTGTTTTATGTTTTATGATTTTATACTGGTACTTGGACATTTTAACGGGTGGTTACGTTATAAACCATATGACGGGTGGTGCTGTGAATACCAGGACAGGTGGTTACGTTATAACCTTCAATGCATTGGGTATGGAAGTCGGTCGTATGGCTATTCCATTAAGTATGTATGGAAATTGGTCGTATGGTTATTCCATTAAGTGATATGTGTGGAAGTCGACCGTATGGTTATTCCACTTAAGTATGTTTATGTCCCAAGTTACCTTTATATATGTTATGTGTTCTTTATATGGGTTTTATGGTAATACTTTGGTTACAAAAAGGTAAGTAATGATACTTTATTCAGTGAAGAGTTTTTACTACTTCATGATGGTGAAGGTACTACTTTGATAGAGTATATATCGTTTATTTGATGTTTGAAAAACTAACAGTTTTCATTCTTTGTGTATCCCTTACTAAGCTTTTTATGCTCACCCCAAGTTTTTTTGAAATGTTTTTCACAGGACTTAATGTGGAATAAGGTCAAGGATGGGATCAAGGGAATTTCATGCTATATAAAACATGGAACTAGACATGTTTCTTTAAAGAGTTTTTTTTATTATGGAAACTTAGTATAAGTGACTACTTTGTAATCTTTTGAGATGTAACAGTTATGTTCTAATTCTCTAAAACTCTAAACCTGAAAAGATCCTCAATCTGAATTATTCTTTTAATTCAATATTAAGTAAGGTTTAAGTCCGGGGCCTTATAATACCTAGGAAAAATCACTTGAAATAGTGGTAGTTATTATCCCAATGGAATAAAATCTTGATAATCTACTTCATCAAAGAAAAGAAGTTTAGTCACTTTTCCCCTAGGTTGGTCAGATGACTTGACTTCAACTTTGCTATACAAACAGTCTCTTATTGTGGAAGAGGGTTCAACATAGAAGGGATAACACCCTCATCCTTGGAGTTTCACTCATAAAGTATATTACCTATAAGAAATTTTTATTTTACCTTTCTTGACATATCCAATTTGGATTAATACTGAGTAGACTTTAATTTGGATGAAAGAGCCTCAACATCTTTAAGTGGTGAGTGGGTTGAAGATTTAGCCTCACTTTTTCCTTTTAACATGGTAGATGCTCACTAATAGGGTGATAGTGGGATATTTTTAGGATATACTAAGTGATTATTCTATCACTAATTTTCGCTTAATAATATAAAATCATAATATATTATAACATACTTCTTTTAAAATAAAATTAATTTCTTCGACAACTTGTGATATATGCAAACCTGATTCCAAATGAGCCATAATATAGTATATCATTATAAAATAGAAATTAAATTGGTTGTATGAAAATAAATAACTAAATTCAAGAAATTTATATAAAGGTTTATTATAAGTTAAATATATTTATAATAAGTACTCACTTTTTAATAAAATCATTATAAGCGTCAAAAAATAATATTTTCTCAATAATGGGTTTCATTTAATTTTGAGAGAAAATATGATAAATATTTTTTGTAACCTTAAGAGAATTTATTTTTAAAAATTAAATTTTTTTAAATCAAATTTTCAAAATTAGCATAGTGTGAATTTTTGATAATTTTCTGAAAATATTAATGTTTTGATGAATAGTGAAAGATACTAATTTTTATTTAAAATTGTGTTTTAGTTTAAAGAATTTACAAAGTTCCTTTTTTTGAAAAAAATATTTAAAAAATAAAATTCGTTAATTTATATTTTTAATAATATAATTATGGTCATTTTAATTAATTTTACGAGTATTTTTGTATTAAAACTTTATTTACTTAAGAAAAAAAATTCATGAAACCCGTTTTTCACAGTGTTTTGTGAGTTTATTTTTAAAATAATTCATTTAAATTTTAGAAATAGAATTTATTAAAATAGATTAAATATTTTCAATAATATTTATAAAATTTATTAATTATTCTAATTTCATTTTTGGTCATAATGAATACTAAAAACAGTAAAATAATATCTATGTAGTTGAGGTTAAAACAGATTTACTGGTGGATAAAACAAAGAGATAAGGATAAATATTCTAATTAAAATTTTATAAATAATATTTTATACCCATATATAGATATCATCATATCATGTATTTTAATATATTTCCATTTTCAATCATTTTTCTTGAGAATCACTTTATAATATTTTAATCTTCTAAAAAGTTCAAAGTGTGGCCTCTCCCCCCTTATAATAGGTCACCTCACCATTCTCTTTTTTACTCTACTATGATCCAATATATCACCCAAACCCTAAAAAAATATCTTCTAAACTTCCACATCCATTAATTATATGTGATTTGCTTCCTAAAATACTATTAGAAAGATCCTTAGGAAAGAATTTAAAATAGGTCAATCGAAGGATAGGTAATCATATTACCCAACCTCCTTCAATTTATTTATTATTATACCTCTTCTAAATATGTGGTATTAATCATAAAATATAAAATTTAGTTTCCTTAATCTAATTAAATTTTATTATAATTTTGTAACTAGAAATTTCTACCCTCTACTGCATTAATTGGGAAGTGAAAATATCGCTCATGCCTACATGTGGACTAACACATCTACGTAGTGATATAGTTCATTTTCTATCTAAATATATCATGGAATGTTATTATGATGGGTTTAATATATTTATAATATAATTTTACTTATTTAATTATAATATCATATCCACCTTCTTTCCTTCCAATCCTTTGAAAGTTGATAATGTCGCTCGTGTGTACATGTGGACTGCAACCTCTACGAAGCGATGTGATTTGTTTTTAATTTAAAATTTACATGGATGGAAATAAGGCTATTTTTTATTGAATATATATGATATATTTTATTTAGTAATTATTCTTTATATGTGGATTATTTTTTACCTTTCCCGCATTTCATCTATCGAAAAGTAAAAACAGTGTTTATGTGTACCTACGACATATCATCTCCATGAACGGTGTAATTAATTTTTCAATATCTATTTTTTATAGATGATTATATATATATATAATTTATATATATAATATTTATGTAATTAATAAAATTATTGATATTATGGAATCATGTTCAAAGTACAAGTATCATAACAACCAAACTGAAATTCTCATGAAAAACCAAAGAGTTAACACTTGGAAATAGTGATTTTAATAAGGAATATTTAATAAATAGGTGTTAAAATTTAATAAGTACATTATATATGATATTATAATTATATTATATGAGTATAATAAATTTAAATTTATTATACATGATTACTTTCTTATGATGTCAATCTTTTGGTAAGAGATTAATGCAACAATCTTACTGATCAAGTTTCCAATGATGAAATTTTGTGGTATCCCTCTCAAAAAACTCATGAATATTCTTATAATATAGTTATTTATCAAGATTAATTGTTTTCCTTTCATTGTCCTCTTTTTAATAATTTAATTACTATGATTTTTTAGGTATTATTTTTTGATATCGTAAGGATTATTTTTTAGACTAGGAGATGAGACTGCGTGCGATTCTGAGGCCCAGTGCTCCCGGAATAAATGTCTAAAATATATTAAATATATTAAATATAATAAGATGGTAGTTATCCCAGAAAGGTGTAATAACTTTGAAAAATGGTCCAGAATAAAAATCTGAGGGTACCCTTGAGTTTAGAACACGAATTATACCTAAGGCAAGACATAACCTTAGTCATCGTATGTCATTTTTGGAAAAATTTATCACTGGTGCAGAAATGAATAAAATAGTAAATTAAATTATTTTAAATTACCTTTATGGATACAGGTATTGGAGAGTATTTAAATAGACTATTATGACAGAATTGTAGGGTTATCTTCATAACACTAGATCTGTTTGAAAGCCATTGTAGAGAGAATATTAGGATTTCTCTCAAACAAATAGTGACTAGATTGTGGATCAACGACCGACGTGAAAAAATTTAAAGTATCTCACCAAAGATTGTAATTCATCCCTTTTATTCATAATATATTGATCTAGATCGAGGTAGTGTGTTTTTTTAATTGTATTTCTTCCCCATTTTTTATTTTTACAAAAAACGTGAGTCAATCGACTAATGGATTGATTCGTGGATTGTTTGATTTTCCAGATGGATTAGTTCAATGAAAATTTGCGAGATATTTTCAGGATTAAATTTTAGATTATTTTATAGTCGTTCTAATGTATATTAATTTATTTCGACATGAACATTGATCAAGGTCCATTCCTCTTGATTGTTCTTATACTTTTCTACCCTGATTCATTGTTCTTCATGAGTGTTCTTCGGCTGGCATGTGCCTCAACATCAACCAATAAATCGATTATTTCATGCTTGATTCATGGTGGAATGAGTGGATATTGTATATCTGGGATCATCAAAAAACAAATATCATGTGACAATGGAGACGGAAACAGATCGGACAACATAGTTAACTGGTTTTCTTGTTCTTCGATGTGCAACGAAGAATAACAAAAAATCATGTTTGCATAGTAGTTAAGAGGATCATAATAAGAAAATTAGAAATGGAATGACACAATGAGGCTTTATATATGATTTTTTGTGAAATGAACACCAAATCAAATTCCAAAGGAATTTCCATGACTTGCGAAACTAGATATGAATTTTTGAGAATCCCATGCTACACATCGTGTAAGTCGGTTCTACAAGTCTTGTGGACTACCCTACACAAAGGATAGGGTTTTGGGAGATACTTAAGTATCACATGGTGTTTAAATCTATCATACAACATGTGTTCTCTTCATATATAATTGGTGTGTACCTCTTAGGGTTCAATGATAGGGGTTGGGGAACATGATTTGGTACATGCCATGTACTACCTTCCACAAACATGGCCAGGACCAAGTATATGGCCAAAGCCACGTACTGGTACAAAAGAATGGGTACATGGAATAATCAATGTACTGGAACATGGTTTGAGTACATGATCAGCCTAAATTTCATGTACTTTGACACATACATGGTTTGAGATATGGGCAAGTTACACAGGCAGGACCTAGGGCCAAGGGACACTGTGTGTAACCCATTCTATATGTCGTGTACTCTTTTATACATGTATTACAACCCTTTTCCTTTGTATCTTGGAAAATATTTTTTAGGTTGTGTTAACCATATCCTTTCCCTAGGGGTTGGTATGAAATTATCTCCTACTCTTAGTATAATGATCCCCTCAGTAGGAATTCTTGGATAAATTCATTGGAATACCTTCATGAGGCCTGAAGTGAGATCCTCTATTAAAATTTGTTCCCTAAGTGGAGTTATTAGTATCATCATGGCCTAAATTTTGTGAGTGTTGATCCTATTCTTAGAGGTTAAATCTATATTGAGTTTTTGGTATCACCCCATGGCCTTGGGAGTGATCATCATCTACATATTGTATTCTCTTTGGGATATCAATATGTACTTTTAATGAAAACACCCAATGAGAACTACCTCTCAGAAGGACAACATTAGTACTATCAGTCTCAGGAGTGTGTTCTCCTAGATGAGTGTTATGTGGAATCTTGGATCTAGAATCCTAGGGCTGCTATACTATGGCTGTGACTTATCTTTAGACTATGTGTATTTATTGAGTATATCTGGATATTCTTGTTATATGTGTTGTATACATATACCTAAGTAGAGATCACCATAATTAATTTATTGTATTCTACTTGGTTTTGGGGTGTCCTACTAAGTATTTTTATACTCATCACTACATGGTCATTTCCCACACATGTAATTTCTTGTGAAAATGATCGACCATTCTACAGAGTCCTTGATGGACCAGGACTAGACGATACATAGTGATACCGGACAGATCAAGGTGTGTTACTATCGTATTTTGACAGATGTCCGAGTTTTTTTTCTGGTTATACTTATGTTATTTAATTTTTGTGGGCTTGTATTTGGGCCTTTTTATGTTCCTTTACTTCCTGTCATACTCAGGTTGGGGGAATTAGATGTATCCACACATGGATGTTCAGTTGTTTTTACTTTTCAACACTGTATAGGCTTAGAGGTGTGGGGGGGGGTAATTAGGATAGGGCATCCCATGATAGTGATATCCTTTCTTGGTGCTAGTCACCAAACCCTAGCCTATTGTAAGCGAGATTGGGGAGTCACAGCACAAGACCCACTGGGACGCTTCATGAAAGAGTGGTATCATAGTGGTCAGTTCAACTTTATGACCAAATTCTATGAGATTGGTTTTCAGAAACAGTGTTAAGTGTTTCGAGTTTGGATTCTACGACCGGGACCCAGTCTTGGTGCAGTGGTCAACATATCCATAAACAAGGACTATGATCACCTTCTTTTTGACTCAGTAACTGAGAACATTGGTTACAGGGAAAACAATGTTATATGCATCATATAGGAATGGGTTATGGTTTTCATGTTAATCTTGATTCATATCTCTTGATATACTCATTGACTATGGTGTATCTAGTTTATTTTAGGATTCCTCTATAGCCTACTCCATCTAGGATTCAGTATCATGGTAATGAGAATGATCCCTTCAGTGATGATGTGTCGATACAGGGACCAATTCCCGAGGTTTTACCTTAGGGTGGGGCACCATATATAGCACCACTAAAAGAGTAACACGCGATGCATGTGGTACCAGAGGGTGAGGTATTTATGCTGAGACCAATTCATGAGTTTTAGAAACATAGATCCCCCAAGTTATAAGTTGAGTTAATCCCATAAGCAGATGAGGATTGGTTTGAGGTGGTAACCCAAACTTTTCATCTTTTCATGACACCAACAGATCATATGGTTCCCCTAATGGTGAGCCTTCTCCATGGGTCAGTTGGACGATGGTGGGATTTAGTGACCCAATCTTATAATGAGGTGACTCTACCATGGATATTGTTTGAACATCTCTTCTAAGAGAAGTTCTCTCTTACTGTGTTGAAAATTTTATGTACTCATGAGATTCTACATCTCTAGTAGGGAAATACGACACTAGCTGATTATTCATCGAGGTTTAACGACCTCTCTAGGTACTCGAGGGATATGGTTTGGGATTAGTTCTTTAGGGATCAAACCATTGAGAGAGGTATACTAAGAGACATTCATTCTAGTTTTATCCCTTTATTCATTTCTACCTATGTTGGGATTTTAGAGAGGGATTTGGTGGTTGAGAGTTTCTTGTATGATTAGATTGATCTGGAGGTTATCGATAGTGGGAATACAGGAGCAAAAACCTTGGAAGTAGGGAGAAAATATCTGATCCATTGAACTGAATATTCAAGACATTTAAGGAGGGGGTCCTAGGATAGAGGTTCTATGGTTCAAGGCTCATAGGGTGGTCTAGTCATCCCAGGGATATACGGTGTTACTCATGTGATGGAAGGGGACATATTGCACATGATTTTCTGACTCAACATACAACTAAAAAAGTGTCCATGGATTGACCACTAAGGCAAGAACAATAGTAGGAGTAGGAAGGTTATCAGTGTGGAAGATGTGGAAGAGGATCTAGGAGAGAATCAGGAGAAGGTATACACTTTGACTTTTTACCACAACCAACCCCATGTGGTCCACACCAGGATAAAGTCGGTAGAGGACAGGGGTAGGGACTATTGAATGTGGTCTAAGCATACAACCCAGAGGCCATAGTAATGATTCAAGGTACAATATTTATCTATTCTCCCTTAGATACAATGCTTATAGACACATGTATAATTCATTCCTTCATTTCCACATACCTTGTACGAGACATAGAGATTTCCGTTGAGCCCTTAGCTTAAACCTTACACTTGGAGACTCCTATTGTAGAAGCTCAGTGATCACCCACTTGTGTCGATAGTGTGACCTAACTCTTATAGGTTAAATTATCTATTAGGATCTAATTGTATAATCAATGAGGCCTTATGATATCATCATAGGTATGGACTAGTTATCTATAGTTCATACCCATATTGAATGTTTCAGACAGTGGATGTGGTGTGTCCGTAATGAAGGAACTAGGTTTCCCTTTATAGTTGAAAAGGAAAACCTATAAGTGTACGATAAACTCAGGAATAAGAGGGTGTAGCTGATTACTCATCAGTTGGCTAGACTAACCCTTAGTGTAGTGGAAGTTATGAGTTCCCAGTTTTCTGAAGTGGTGGATGAGTATGACGATGTCTTCTGAGAACCTATTCCAATTTTACCTTCCTACCGAGAGATATACTTCTTCATTGATCTACACCTTCAGACAGAACCTATGTTTGCACCATCATATTACATGGCTCCAACATAGATTCCTGATATGAGGGTGAATTTGGAGGATTTATAGAGGAATGGATTTTTTTTAGACCCATGTTTTCACCCTAGGGAGCCCCAATTTTGTTTTCTATGAATTAAAATAGTATCTTGAGGTTTTTTAGGGACCACCGAAGCTTAAAATAGGTTACTGTGATTAACAAGTATCAACTACCAAGGATCTATGACCTCTTTGATCAGTTGAGAGGGGAACGATAGTTCTCAAAGGTTGGCCTTAGATTAGGATATCACCAGCTCTGAGTAAAGGATGGGGATATACCATAGACGGAAATATGAGGCCCCTATAGTCATTATGAGTACATGGTGATGCCCTTTGGCAAGAAAAATTCCCCATCACTATGAATGAGACTCATGAACTGGATCTTTCATACATACTTAGACTGATTCCAGGTAGTCTTCATTGATGAAATCCTTATATACTCTACATCCAAGGAGGAGTACCTGAGATGCATAAGGGTGGTACTAGATGTACTCTGATAGAACCAAATTTATATAAATCTCTCAATGTGTGAGTTCTAGATTTAGGTGGTCTACTTTCTAAGACACATTATCTAAGAATATAGAGTGGCAGTGGACGTAGCCATCATCAAGGTAGTGTTATCCTGGGATCCACCCAAGAGATTGACGAAGGTGTAGATCTCCCTTGGGGTGGCAAGATATTCCCAGAGATTCATAACTACTTTCTCTAGGATATCGTCACCCATGACATCTTTGAACGAAAAGTGGTATCCTTTCATGTTGATAGAGAAGTTCCAATAGACTTTTTACTAGTTGATGTAGTGTGTGATGAGTGATCCCTTATAGAAATTTCCATAGTTGTGTGTCGATTATGTAGTGTTCTGTGATTCATTAGTTACTGGGCTTGGTTGTGTTCTGATGCAGAGGTAAGAAGTGATTGTCTATTATTCCAATTAGTTGAGACCACATGAGCAGAACTACATGACCCATGATCTTGAGTTAGTAGGGGTAGTCTTCGCACTAAATATGCAACAACACTACCTGATGGGAGAGCGGTTTATCATCTATTCTAATCACAAGATTATCAATTTTATATTCCCCCAAAGGTATTTTCTGTTTATATATATTTGATTGCTAGAGTTCGTATAAGATTATGAATTCAAAATTTTCTATACTCCTAGGAAGGGGAACATGGAGGTAGATGCTCTTAGTATGAGATCTTGTTCACAATCATTCAACGAGGAATCAGAGTAGTTGTCCTCATTAAATTTATCCTTTGTGGATTGAGATGGAACAAATTACCTTTAGTTGATGGTTGTTACACCTCCAATTTTACAAAAATATAGGGAGGATTGACTTGGAGATGACGACTATCAGAACCTATGTACTCATATATCTACTAGACATTCCGCTAATGTATTTTCTATAGGTAGGGAGAACATAATTATTTTCAGATGATGGAGGATGTTACTAGTGACTTTACAGGAGAAGGTTTTGAGAGAGTTTTATACATCTCTTTTGGAAGTACATCTAGGTGTGGAAAATATGTACCATGACTTCCAATGTTAGTTTTGATGGCCAGTGATAAATAAAGTAGTTGCATAGTTTTTCTAATGATTCCCTACTTATCAATGAGTAAAGGCTGAATGCTAAGTTCCAGTGGGTTTAGGTCAACCCCATAAAGTTCCAAGGTAGAAATGGGATGGTATATTCATAGAATTCATGATGGTAATTCCACAAAAATACTATGGAAACTATTTCATCTAGGTGATCATAGACGAAATCACCATATCTCCCCACTTCTTATGTATTTGGAAGAAGAGATCAGTAGAGATCTTGGGACACATCTACATTCAAGAGATAGTCAGACTCTACTTAGTTCCATTGATCATCATTTCTTATCATGATGCTTTCTTTACATCTTATTTGTGGATGGAATTATAGGATGATTTTGGGACATAGTTACACTTAACCACAACATTGCACCCCTAAACTGGTGGCTAGACTGAGTAGACCATTCAAGTTATAGAGGATTGGTTGTGATCTTGCATGTTAGACTTTGGTTTTAGTTGGGAGGATCACATACCACTGGTGGATTTTGGGTACAATAATAGTTACCATTTCACCATAGAAATTTCATCATTGGATTCTTTGTATGGGAGACCCTAAAGGTCAAATATTTTATGGAATAACCATGGAGAGTCGGTACTCATCCTGGAGTTGGTGAGTGTTACTACCAAGAAGGTGTAGATCATACAGGGGCTGATGAAGAATCCACCGAGCCATTATAAATCATATGATGATAGATGAAGGATGCCTTTGGAGTTAGAGGAGGGAGGTTAAGTGTTTCTATGGGTTTCAACTTAACATGGATGATGGATATTTGGATGGGGAAACAAGTTATATATAAGGTTCATTTTCCATTTTCAGATACAAAATAGAGTTGTTGAGGTGGCATACCACTTAGCCCTACCTCTAAATCTAGACAAGGTACACATTGTCTTCCACATGTCATAGTTGAGGAGGTACATGAATGACCCATCACAGCTTATCGACTGTTGTGATATGTACATTGAGGATGGAGATACCATTAATGAGTACCTGGTATAGATTTAGGATCATTTTTATAGGATCCTTGGTGGCTGGTCTATTCCTTTACTGTGTATCCGATGGAAGCATGGAAATATCTAGAAGATCACATGGGAGCAGAAGGATCAAATTCATTCCCATTACCCACATCCATTTATGTGGAGCATATTTTTTATTTTTAGTATGTAAATTCCCAAGATTGGGAGAATTTAATGACTTGTTTTTTCATATATTATTTTTGGATATTCTATGGATTATTTTCGAGACCAATAACTGAAAAGGCGTGAATTTTGAGACCCAGTGTTCCCGGAATAAATGTTTGTACTATATTAAATATCACATACACATAGATATCCTGAAAATGTGTAATTACTTCTAAATTGGGTCTTGGATCAGATATATGAAGGCAACAATGATTTCGAAATGCAGGTTTTACCCTAGGCATGGCATAACCTTAGTCGGCATAGGAATTTTGTGGAAAAATTCATCAAAAGTGTGGAAATGAATAAAATAATTAAATATTTTTTTAGGATTCTTTCTGTTGATGAAATGATTAGAGAGTCTTTAAAAAAACTCTTGGGTTATAATTCCAGGGCTATTTGGATAAGCCTAAAACTATGGGAGATCTATTGGAGAGGGTGTTAGAGTATTTATCTCAAAAGAATAATGACCAGATCATAGATCAATAATCAATGCACAATTGATTCAATGGATCTATACAAAAATCATAATGTAGCCCCATTCTTCATCAATGACCAATTTGAATAATTTCAGTGATCTTTGTTATTTGGATTTCTTCCCCATTCATGATTTCTATGACGAACGTGAGTCAATCGACTAATAGATTAATTTTCGGATCATGAGATTTGCGTGATGGGTTAGTTTAATCGGGATTTGGGATATTTATTCATGATTAAATTTTTTATTCTATGACTTTCATTCTAACAGCAATGAACCAAGATCATCACCAACATCAGTTGAGGTTTGTTCCTCTTGATTATTCTTTTGATCCCCCCCCCAACCGATTATTTTCTCATCATGCGGGTTATTCATTTGGCTCGTGTATCGAAATATACCAATAAATAGATTATTAGTAACCTTATTATTAGCCCAATTATTTGATATTTTATAATTGGGATTGACATGACAAGATGGTGGTGCGACGAGGAAGACAGAAATGGATAGGACCATGAAGTTACCTGATTTTTGTGTTCTTTGGCGTTCAATGAATAAGGATGAAAAATGCCATTTTTTAGAAGATAAAAGTCCTAGAACATGTTAATTGGAAATAGAATGACTTGATGAGGTTCAATATATGTTTTGTGGTGAAACAATCACTCGGTATACGGTTATTGGAATAGTTGGGACACGTAGGTTCAGATTTAGATTTTGGGAAAAGTTCACACTGCAGGGCATGTAATTCGAATCAACTCACTGTGTGGGACCCCTATATGGTTTCTAGGGTTTCACAAGATACTTAAGTTTTACATGGATTGTAAACCTATCACATAGATTTTGTTCTTTCCTCAAATTATTAGAGTGTACCTCAGAGGGTACATGGACACGGGTTAGAGTACACGGGTTGGAGCATGCCATGTAATCCATTACACGAATGTAGCCTTGACAAAGTAAATGGGATAATCCATGTACCTATACATGGGAACGGGTATATGAGATGATTTATGTATTGGAATTTGAGTAGAGTACACCGGAATCCTACATTCCATGTACTTCCACATGGACAGATCATGAGACATGGTTTAGTTATAGGGGCAGGACCTGGGGTCAAGGTATAAAATGTGTAACCCATTTTACACACCTAATACACTTTTATACATGGACAATAAATATTTTCCTCTATATCTTGGGAAAGTTTTATTAGGTTTGAGTTTCCATTATCCTTTCCCCAAGGGTTGGAATGGAATCATCCACCACTCCAAGAAAAATGATCCCTTTAGCAGGACTTCATTGATAGTCATTAGAATCCCATCATGAGGCTTGAAGTGAGATCCACTATTAATATTCATACCCTACGTGGAGTTCTTGGTATCATCATTACCTCCATGAAATCAGTGTTGATCATATACTTAACATGTTAATCTATATTAGGATGTTGGTTTCTCCCCATGGCCATGGGGATAGTCCTCGTCTATGTATCATATTCCCTTAGGGATTTTAGTGTGTACTTCTGGTGGTGATACCCAAAGAGAACTAAATCTTATATGAATTTCATCAATGTTATAAGCTTCAGAAGTATGTTCGACTAGATGAGTGCTATATGGAATATTCGAGTTGGAATCTTGGAGCAAGTATACTACAGTTTTGAATGACATTTAATTTGTGTATATTTGTTGAGTATATCTGGATTTTCTTGTTAAATGTGTCGTAGACATATACCTGTCCATAGATGAATGTATTTTCTTTATTGTATGATTTGTGGTTTTCGGGTGTCTTGATGAATATTTCAATACTCACCCATGTATGGTCTTTTCCAGCACGTGTCATGTCTTGTGTCGAAGATGATCATTTGAGAGAGTCCTTGACGGACTGGGACCATATGGTGCTTAGTGAGACCAAACAAACTGAGGTGTGTTCCTATAGTATTCAGACAGTAGTATCAGTTTTTATTCACGATGGACATGTGTTTCATTATTTTTTGGTGGGCCTCTATTTTTTGTTCCTTTCCTTTACTTCTTTTTAGACTCTGGTTATGGGATTTAGACATATGCATGGATGGTTGTTCAGTATTTTTTAATTTTTAGAATTGTATAGGCTTGGAGATGTGTGCGTGTGTATAGGTACTTATGCTAATGCCTCTCATGTTAGTGATATTCTTTATCAGCACTAGTCACCATCCCCTATCCTGATAGAGTTGGGATTGGGGAGTCGTCGTACACGCCTCACTGGGATGAGTTGTGAAAAACAACTCAAGATACTAAACTTTTTTTAAGAAAACCGACTTTATTTCTCTCTTCAGTCAAAAAATATTTTTCTTCCACATCCATGATTTCTAAAAAAGTTTCTAAAAATGTTTTTTTTTATTTTTCTATTATTTTTTAAACTCATTTTTAACCATGATTGAATTTTTAAAACAATTAAAAAGGCAATTAATCAGATTTTATGAACAATGTAATTTATAATTTTACTAAAAGTGTGAAATGAATATTTGATTTAATGTACACAGAAAGAATGTAATTTCTGAGTATCATGACCTCTTAATTATTTGAAGCACCCATTATATGTTTCCATGCTTATTTTCAAATAAATTTTTTCATAATATTATAAGAAATATTATATTTAAAAAAGTGATTCAAAAATGAAAAGGGATTTTTTTCTAAAGAAATATGACATGTGATTTTTTAATGAAATGTTCATTTATGATGACATCCTTTGGTATTACTTATTCGTTACATGGGACATGATCAAAGGATTAAATATTTATTCTTTCTTTGGATGTTTTATTATTATGATTATGAGATGTTTATAAAACCCATTTATTTTCCACAATCTATTCTATAAGATGAGTATTTTATGACCTTGTGTCACATATATGAATGAATTATCATTATGTAATGGGTGCATCCAAGATTATACAAACCTACAATTCATTGGGTAAATATGGATATCTCATAAGATAATAAGGACTAGAGTGGGAACTAAACCTAGTTCAATAAGGGATTATGTCTACAATATAGTATTTTTAGTGAACCTTGACTAAGGATTTGATGGAATAAAGAGTAAAAACAATCCACTATGATAGTCTTGGTGGTCAACCTTGACTAAGGAAATGATTTTATATGATTATGTGTATTTAAAAAACTAATGATGTATGCCAATGTTATTCTCTCATGACTCATGTTCTTTGATTCCTTTATGATTCATATCTTATGAACTTCGAAGCTTTATAAAATAACTCAATATTATGATCTCTGATATATAATATATGGTATTCAAATGATAATCCCATGCTATCTTACCTTTACGCTAATGTTATGTTTTAGTGGTCATTCATATCCCTCTTTTTTACCCTTACAGATCATCATATCTCACCCACTCTTATGTTTCCTTTCCCAAAGTTTTCAAGAATAGTTTTAAGTATGATATGTCTAAGAAGGTTGAATGTTATGAATAAATTAGTGCCATATGTTGTAGATCTCTTATGGAAAAGGTTTTTATATATCCATATTTCGGAATAAATTAAATTGATATCATTCTGTCATGGATGGTAATATTATGTATTGAATATTCACCAAGTAAGATGTAATATTTTTGTATAGAAATTATATGTCACTATAATTGGTATCATAGAAAGGTTTAGTTACCTTTGGAAACTAGTATGAGAAAACATTAGTGAGAACCCTTAGGATCATCCTATATATAGGTGAACATAATATGTTATGGAAAATAAAATAAAGTGTTTTCTAAGAAAAATAACCCTTTATGGATACTGTAAGTGGATGTGGTTTTTTCATAGATACATCTAGGTATAATAAAGTCAAAAAGAGTTGTTCGATTATATCTCATCCATCATTCTGGTTCATGTTTAATGTTACCTTAATGTGAACCTATTTTAAAACTATGTGGGAATATTCTTGGATAACTCGCATTTTATTTATGAACTGTTATAAAGTATTTTAATAGATGATGACCAAACATTTCCTAGGTTAAACATATGGTGTCATAGATTAAAAATAAGGTGTAATGATTTAGAAATCATATAAATTATTTTTCATGACTTTTTAGTTTCCCTCTATGATTATTATTTCTCCCACAATTCTTTTTTCATTTTGTTAATTTTGGAACCTGAAGGAACTGAGTTAATGCTAAATGTGATAGAAAATGAAATATTCTCCTCTAAAATAACCAAATGTCATGGGATATGGAATAAAAAATCTTATTCTTATAATTATGAAACTTTATCAAGTTATGAATCATGTTGAGATTAAAAATGAATAAAGGTGTAACAATATTTTATCGATACCTTTATGAGGTAGAATCCACCTGCAATTATTGGGTCTATTGATCCACTAGTTACTAAGAAATGGATTAGTGCCATTGAAAATGTATTTTCCATTCTCTAGTGTTTGGAACATTAAAAAGTTGTTTTATCTATTTATTATTAAGATAGTGAGTAAAATTAATGGTTTAATCTTTTCAAGAACAAGAGGTAACAAGAATAAATTTAATCCATGTTGTGGGATGAGTTTTGGAGATTTTTTTTAATAAGTACATTCCTATAATTATTTATACATAAATGGGTAAGTAATTTATTGAACAAAAATAAGAGGGGTAGAAGTTTGTTATTACCTATTAGTAAAATTTTAAAAGTATTTTGTGGTATTCTTCTGGTATTATCATCAAACATAAAATTAAGTTTGATTGATTAATTAGTGGATTAAAATCAATTATTTAGAGGGATTTAGTCATAAAGGACTTTAAAATCTATGAATAAATGATTTTATGTGTTATTAAGGTAAAGGTGGATATTTTAGTTATCCATAAATATCATGGTTTTGATAATAAAGGAATGATATAATTTAAAGAAAAATATAAAAACCATAGAGAGAATAAGGTGATATTTCCTTTACACTCGATGTGTGGAAAGAAACATTGAGGAAATTTTCATAAAGGGATAGGTAAATGTTTTAATTGTGGAAGGGAAGTTCATCGATCGATCAAATTCTAAAGTGATGGGAAGAAGAAGTTATCTAATGATAGAGAAAAAGTTCCATAGAATGCACCACCCACACAATTGTGTTTAAAATGAAAGGATCTTGATAATTATGGTAAAAGGTTAAAAAATGTAAATTTTAATGATGATAATTGAAATCAATAACCTCTTAAGACTAAAGAAAAAGGAAAATCTCATATGATCACTATTGCTGATGATGGGTATGATAATTTTGAGGTTAAAGGTAAAGTTACCATCCCCACTATAATTATTAATGTATTATTTGATTTTGGATCTACCCACTATCTTATATTTAATGAATTTTATAATGGAATCATAGTACCACCTTAATGATTAGATGTTTAAGGAGTAGTAAAAACCCCTAAGTGTATGATGATCGCATCTCATGTTTATCATTCTTCTCCAATTGAAGTTTGTGGGCATGTTCTTCTTAAAAATATTTTTATTCTCCCTCCAGTTGAATGGGATGTTATCTTATAAATGAATTGTATTTACTTACATAAATCACTCATCAATTTATTAATAAGGGAAGTCTTATTTTACATTCCAAACCAATATATGGTCATATTTCAATGTTATGATAAATATGAAAATATGATAGAAATTACATCTAATATATGGGTTTGGATTCTTATTCAAATGGAATGTTTATCTAAAATGGTTAAAGAGAAACATGTCATTGATTATATTAATATTTTATGAGATTTGGTTAATATATTTATAGAATATTTTAATATTATTCCACTGAATAATGAAGTTTATTTTTCAATATAACTCATAACTGGTGCTACAAATGTTTTGAATACTCCATATAGAGCTGTTCCAATTGAGTTATAATAATTGAAGAAGAAACACCAGGAGAATCTTAAAAATGGATTCATTTTCCCAACTGTGTGACCATAGAGAGAACCTATTCTTTTTATTTAGAATAAATATGGATTAATGAAACACTAAATTTATTATCAGGAACATAACAACATCACTATCAAGAACAAGTAACCTTTACCTAGTATAGATAACTTGTCTAATTTATTGCCCAGAACTGAATACTTTTCCATGATTGACCTTTATTATGAATGTCATTAATTGAGGGTCAAGAAAGATAACATCCATATAATAGTATTATGTACAAGGTATGGGAACTATGAATTTATAGTGATACCATTTGATCTTACTAATGACCATTATATCTTCATGAATTTATTTAATGTAGCCTTTAGAGATTACATTGATCAGTTTGTGGTAGTATTTATAGATGATATTATTACATATTCAAAAAATAAAGGAAGAGTATGGAGATCAGTTAAGGATTTTACTGAAGACCCTAAGGGGAAGTTGTATGAAAAAATTACTAAGTGTGAACATTGGCTATAAAAAGTTTCATTTTTGGGTCATAAAATCTCAAGAGAGTGTATATATGTGGATCAATGAAAGAAAAATTTATTTAATGTTGGCCCAAACCAACCACAGTGACTGATATTTATAGTTTTCATGGTTTGGTTGGATATTGTCAATGCTTTGAGAAAAAAATATCATGGATTTATAATCCACCCACTAAATTAACTCTAAAGGGAGATAATTGCTTCTAGACAAATGAATGTAAGGAAAATTTCAAGGAACTGAAGAGAAGGTTAGTTAGAATTCATGTGCATAAATTACCCTACAGAGTAGAATAGATTTTGATATATAGTGATCCATATAATAGGGTACTATGATGAGTCCTCATATAGAATAATATGGTGAGATCTTATGTCTCATTATAATTTATGTTTCATTAATAAAATTACCCAATTTTTTATTTCGAGTCAGTATTGGTAATTTTTTTATTAATGATATAGAATCATTAACTTTATGGATAAAGGTAGGATATATATATATATTGATCATAAAATTTTTAAGTACACATTCACTCAGAAAGAGTTGGATATGGGCCATAGAAGATGGTTAGTCTTTATTAAAAATTTTGACAACTCAATGCATTACCACCCTAAAGAAAACAAAAAAGGTGGTTGATGATTTAATTCAAAAGGATCATGATAGCTTATTTATGATTCAGATCACAAGAGAACCAATATATCTATATTTTCAAAGGATTGATCAATAAATAATAAATTATGGGGGAAATATTATCTTTCTCAAATAAGTTTCCAATCATCTATCCATATAAAGATTAATGGGGCACAAAAACTATGAATAATTATAAAAGAATATGAGAAATACTCCTAAATTTACCCTTTATTTTTATGTACTGATATGGATTGGGAAATATGTTTTTTTCCTCTCAATACCATACTTGAATAAGGATATATTAGATGAAGCATATCATTTAATATTATTTTTTCATCATGGAAGTATGAAGATGTATATAGATATTAAAGAGTATTTATATTGGGAGAACATGAAAAGAGATATTATAGATTATGTATCTCGTTTCTTGGTTTTTTAATAAGTTATGGCTGAGAGATATAAGTTTAAGGGGATGCTATAACCATTACCAATACCAAAATAAAAATGGGAAAACATCACCATGGATATTATCGTTGGAATCCCCAAAATATTAAAATGTCTATAATGTTATTTGGGTTGAAGTTGATCACATTACAAATTAATTACAATTCATTGATATTAGATAAGATTTATATCTTGATCATCTTGTTCAAACATACATTAAGAATGTATTAAGGTTACATGGATTGCCATATTCTATTGCATCTAATCAAGATTTGAGGTTGACCAAAATGTTTTGGTGAAGCCTTCATCAAAATCTTGATTCATAGTTGTGTTTTTATACCACTTATGTTCCATAAAAATATAGTTAGTCAAATAGAACCATTAAAATTCTAGATGATATAATGAGGTTATATTCTATGGATTTCGAAGGTAGTTGGGATCACCATCTTTATCTGGTCTAGTTTTCTTACAACAGTACCATACACTTTAGCCTTCAAAATGAATATAATGGGTCCCTCTAAGGAAATAATTATATAACATCAATATTATAAGATAAACTGGGAGAAATAATTCTAATTGGACCTAAGATATCATAGTAAATGGTAAATAAATTCATATCCATTCAAAAACATATTAAGGCGGCTCACACTCAACAAAAAAGTTATAATGATAGTCATCTGTGAAATGTAGAATTTGAATTTGGTGATAAATTATACTTGTTAATTTCTCTTTGAAATATTTATATGATATTTTAAAAAAAATTAAGGTTAAGTCCTATATATATTTTTCCTTTAGATATTATTGATCGAGTAAGTATGGTAGCATATCTTTTGGGGCTTTCACTATGGATCACTAAAGTTCATGATGTGTTTTATGTATCTCCCATAATGAAGTACATACCTGATCCTTCACATTTACTAAACTTAGAGTTAATACCACTAGAGATTTATCATTCATATAAACAAAAACCAATAAAAATATTTGATCTTAGAGATAAATTTCAATGGAAGAAGACAACTTGCCTGGTAAAAGTTCTTTTGAGGAATCAGAACTTCTAAAGAGCTACACGGGAACCTAAGGATGTAATGAAATAGATATATCTTCATATTTTTGTATCGAAGTGACATAATGTCATGGTAAACTTTCATTTTAATGGGGGTAGAATTTAACACCCCAAGATTTTATGATATATTTCTTCTTAAATAAATTTCATTTCTTTGATATCTTTTGATACATGCAACCTCAAGTATAAATAAACCATAATATTATATATCGTTATAACCAAGATGTTAAATTTATGGTATGAATAGGAATTGACATACTTTAAAAATATTTACATATGTTTTAGATAACTAAAATATATTGATAATTAAATATTCACTTTTTAGTAAAATATTTATATGCTTCAAAACAATTCTTTTCTGCAAAAAAATTTGTTGGAAAATAATATAGTTAACTTTTTCCCCTTTTAGAACCGTTATCTGAAAAAAAACTAATTTTTAAAATAAACCTATCAAAATTAACATGGATTGTATTTATTATAATTTTCTGAAAGGATTAGTTTTTCGATAAATAGTGAAAAATTATAATTTTTATTGAAAATTGTATTTTTTTAATGAATTTAGAAAGATTAATTTTTTAAAAAAATGGTTTTAAAAGTTAATTACATAATACGTACTATTAATAATAAAATTATGGTCATTAGAATAATTTTTATGGAAATTTTGGTATGAAAACATTATATACTTAATAAAATATTTTTTCTTAAAAAGTATTTTTCATCGCATTTTGAGAGTTTATTTTAAAATAAATTTCTACCACTTTTAGATATTGAATTTTATAAAATGGATTAAATATTTGGAATCATAATATCAAAATTTGGTAATAATTACACTTTATGTTTTTTTCATACTTAATAGAAAAAAATTGAAAAAATATTTCCATGGTTAAGGTTAAAACAGGTCTATCAAGGGTTAAACCAAGAGATAAGGGTACATGTTCCAAATAAACTTCCCTAAATATTATTATATGACCATATTTTGACTAATATTATCCCACAATTGAATATATATATTTTTGGAATAATTGTTCTTGATAATTACTTTCTTATATATTTTAATCTTTTAAAAAATCCCAAGTGTGACATCTCCCCAATTTATGAAAGGACGCCCCTCCTTTTTATTCTTTACACTACTTTGAGACTTATATATTGATAAAACATTGACCAAGTATCTTATTAAATTCTATATATAAATATTATATGTTCTTTAATTCTTAAAACCCATTCCAAGGGTCCTTAAGAAAGGATCTAAAAGTGACCAACTGAAAGAGAGGTAATCCTATTACCCGAAAAATTCAATTTCATTCTACATCTGCCTCATCTAAGTCTATGGTATATGTCATAGAATAATAAATTTAGTATCATAACATTACTCAAATTTAATAATTATTATGTAACTACCAATATCTACCCTTTATTCTATCAAATGGGAAGTGAAAGTATCACTCGTACATATATATGGACTACTGCCTCCACGTAGTGAAATAATTCATTTTCCAACACCATATTTCATGGATGGTTATTAAGAAGAGTTTAATATTTATATATGATATTTATATATAATTATACTTCAACAATTACAATATCATTTCCACCTTCTTTCCTTTCTATCCTTTGGAAAACAATAACTTCGTTCGTGCATATGTGTAGACTACCACCTCTACGAAGTGACGCGAATCGTTTTTTGTTTTTGATTTATAGGATAGTAAAAATGATGTATTTAATGAATATATAGGATATATATGATATAAAAATTATTTTTAATGGTGAATTAATATTTATCTTTCTTTGATTACATCCATTGAAAAGTTAAAGGAGTGTTTATGTGTACGTATGGATTGCCATCTATATGAACAGTTTGATTAATTTTTCTATCACTATATTGTATTATGATATTTATATCATTATTAAAATCTAAGATATTATTGTAAAATGACCAAATTACAAAGACCGGAACTATAGAACTGAAATTATCTTGAAAAATGAAATATTTAATAACCATAAATGATATTTTTAATAAGGAATTATTAATAAATGGTTATTGAAATATTATAATTTGATTATATAAGATATTATAAGTACTTAAAGGATTATAATATAGTATTATGATAAATTTAAATTTATTATACATTAGTTTATATAAATTTTTAATAAATTTAAACATTAGGTAATGGAATTTAGTAAAAATATCATTTTTTATTGGGATTATTTATGATTAAGTTTTTTATGATTAAATTTTATGATCTACCTCTCAAAAAACTCATGAATATTCTTTCCCACTATTTATTTCTAAACATTACATGTTTTCCTTTTATTTTACTATTCTTAATAACTCAAAATACTGAAATAATATTGTTAATTAAAATTGGATTTATTTTTCCCTTTGGTAAAAAATCATTTCTCTTCCATATCCATGTTTTCTAAAAAAGGGTCTTCAAGGATGTTTTTTAGTATCATATGATTTTTTAAATTAATTTTTAACCATTATTTAATTTTTAATAAATGATTTAAAATGAACCTTCTTATTGTTTTCTGAATGAGGTACATTTCACTTTTTACTAAAAATGTGAAAGGAATATTTATTTTAACGTACAGGACATAAAAAGAATTTCATGCCATAATGAATACTCATTGATTTGAAGATTATATTAAATGTTTGCAACATTATTTTCAGAGGAAATTTATTCCCTAATATTTTGTAAATTTTTATATTTTAAATAATTTATTAAAAAATTAAAATGATATTTTCCTCAAGAAACGTAAACCTGATCTTTTAAAGTAATTTTATTTTATGATAAAATATTTTAATATTACTTATGATTTATTAAGGATGTGATCTAAGGGTATCATCATTAATCTTTCTCTAGATGTTTTATGATTATAATTATGGGATTTTTATGAAACCTCTTTCTTTTGCATGGGTTATAAAATATGATGAATGTTTTATGACCTTGTGTATCACATATGAATGGATTAGGATTATATAATGGGTGGGCTCAGAATTATATAGTCCTTAAATAAATTTGGTAAATAAGGATATCTCATGGGATAATAAGGACTGTAATGGGGAGTGAAACAAGATTAGTAAGGGACTCTATCCATATTAGTATTATTTCAAGTGAACCTTGAATAAGGATATGATGGAATGGGGAGTGAACCAAATCCAATATTATAGTCTTGGAATTGATCCTTCACTAAGGAAATGATTTTCTATGATTATATGTATTCCAGAACCATATTTATTATTCCAATTTTATTCTCTCCTGACTAATGTTATTTTATTCCTTTATGATTCATTTCTTATAAATACGTAATATTTATATAATAACTCAAGATTATAATCTGTGATAGGTAGGTCATGGTTTTCAAATTTTAATCTCATATTATCAAAACCTTATATTCATTTTATGTTAAAGTCATCATTGATATCTCTCTTTTTTACTCTTATTGAGCTTCAAATATCTCTATTTCTTGTGGTTCATTTTCCAAGGTTATGAAAAAAGTTTTTAAGTATGATATTCCATATAAGGGTTCTAGATACGTGGAAATTTATAGGAGATGATATTGATATATTATGAAAAAGTCCTTTTATGTATCCAAGTTTCTAAATACACTATACCTATATAATTATAGCATGGATTTTAATGTTATGTGTTGAATATTCATCAAATTAGATTTAATATTTATGTATGAAAATAATGGATCACTCAACAATTCACTGAGGTGGCTCTATCATCCTGTCTTCGTCTCTGGTGGTCTTTGATCCAGGATCCTCTACTCTTTAACATTCTCTAATGGTCATTGATCCAAATATTGTTCCTTCACCTAAATCATTTATGGATGTTCTTTAAGGAGGTTCTCCTTCTTCTTTTCTTTCATATTTCCCAGAAATTTCTAGGACACAACAATATATTTATCATGAAGGATCTTAGATCTGTATGGAATTACTTGCATCATTATTTGAGTAGGCTTCTGATTATTTATGATGTACATTGATTGCCTGTTTTGAGGTTTCCAAACTTCATTATTAGGTTTTCAATCCGATTTTTAGTTCTTGCGGTCTTCAATTTTTTTTACAAATTTCATCAATTCACAAACAATCTTTCTATCTCATTTTGGGTTCATGGGAAGATTTTTTCTAGGTGTGGTGTTTTTCCCTATTTTTGTTATTCGATATAAATTTATCATGCCCAGATGGTCTTTGGATGCTCAACATGGAAAGTAAATCTCTATAGCGGTGGTTTGGATCAATCTCCTAGGTCTTCCCCTTCCTTTCCAAAATGAAGGATTTCTGAAACTAATTAGTGATTCTTTTGGGGTTTTATTATGTTCGGATATCAGGACTGAATCATGTGTGGATATATTGATGGATCAAATTTGTATGGAGATGAATTTGTCTCATCCAGTACCATAAAAACTTATTCTACAGGTATAAGATTCCTTTTCTTGGAACCAAGATATTGTGTATCATATATTTTTGAGATTTTTTTCTAATTGCCTTCTTCAAGGTCACTCTTTGCAAACATGTCAACATGATCATCTAGGAAGGATACAAAGGCATGATCAGGACATTAGATTTGAGAATGATAATCGATTTCATGATCTTGATATTTTATCTGAAGGGATATTGGAAGGAAATTTTATCCTTGATAAGTTGGTTGTTTTCTCTCATTTTGTTTTATCGAATTATCAGATTCCAAAAGCTGGGATGACTGGTCAAGAGATTGTTCCATATATCCCTTGACCCGAAAAACAATTTCAGCTTAATGACTATTTCTCCTTACATTTCAAGAACATATTATCTTCATATTATTTTAATATGGACATAAGTCTGATTACTCAATATAACGGACCTCTGTTGTTATCTCACACAAAATCCCAAGATTATTCTAATCAGGATAAGGAAACTTCATACATTTTTTTGTCATCGACCTGCTTTTTATCATATTATTTTCCTTCTTCTCCAATTGTATTTTGTTTGAAATAAATTGTGGAATACTCTTCTTCTAATCAAACAGGAGAAATAGATTTATTTACCCCAAAAAGAAAGGGTAAAATACACAATATTAACTCCTCCCCAACTTCTATAGTTTTTCCTCCCAAGGTTAATAGCGTTGGCACAAGTTCATGATCTAAATAATAGAAGGTGAAATTTCTATCCCATATTGAGAAGAAAAAAAGTTCTGGATCCAATCCCAGAACTCTTTCATTTCAATGATCACTATTTTCATATTGAATTCCCAGGGTCTTGGAAACTAGGTCAAAATAGATTTTATTTCTTCTCAGGTATTTAAACTCAAGATTTTTATTATTGGTGAGTTTTCTATAAAACTCAAAATGCATGTATTTTTGCATGTTGACCTGGTTAATCATCAAATATGGATCTTTTGGTAGAATAATTTTAAGGTGGATCATATTCAAGGAGATTATCAATTCCACTCTATTAGAGAATCTCAAGACTATCACGATTTCTTTTTATCTTTCATTTATGGGAGTTGTGATCCCTAACACAGGTTGTTGTTATAGATTAATCTTATTTCTTTTAATCCAGGTAATATTTAATGGTTTATTGGATGTGATTTTAATATTATAACTGACCCTGATGAGAAGAAGGAGAGAGGCCCTTTTTCTAGTAGGGCCAGTAATGACTTCAATCATTTTTTGGATGGAAAAGGGATGTTTGACCTTGGATATTTCGGAGAAAATTTTACATGGGGAAATAATAAAAAGGGTACTAATATATCATGGGGTTGATTGGGTAGATGTTTGGGTAATATACATTCTTTATCTGAATATGATAATACTAAAGTTTAACACCAGATGTGGGGGTTTTTTTATCAATATCCACATCTGATTACTATATCTTCTGGAATTGATTATCATGAGATATTCAGATATTTTTTTCATTGGAATGAGGATCTGACCTTCGGATAGGTACTTGCATGACTCCAAGTAGGTAATTGATCCTCTTGAACGCTGTCTGTAAGAGGAATGGGATGATCAGGTTTTTCAAAATCATTATTAAAAAAATGATCTAGAAGATTTACTTCTTAAGCAGGAGCATTAATCAAGAGATAAAGCAAGGATCAATTGGTTGCAAGAAGGGGATAAAAATAAATCTTATTTTCAAGCATGTATCAAGGAAAGGAAAATGTTTTTTAATCTGAAAATTCTACATGATAATGGGAATTTTACAAATGATGGAAAAATAGTTGGGGCCCTATTTGTCTCTCATATTAGTGAAATTCTTGATGGAACTAATGTCAAAATGCTTATCAGATATCTAAATATACCCACAAATTTGTTTGATGTTATTCCTCACTATGTTTCGGACAGTAATAATGCCAAAATGGAATCCCTACCTTAGGAAAATGATATTTTTATGCTATGATGAAACTAAATCCAGATAGTTTTATTGGACCCGATTCATTTCCTATTGTTTTTTATAGATACTCATGGGAGAAAATTAAGGGTGAACTCATTAAAGCGATACATGGCATTTTCAAGGGAGGAATGTTACCCCATGCTACTAGTTCCCCCACAGTTGTACTCATTCCCAAGCCCAAAATTCCTACTTATATTCTCCATTACTATCTGATAAGAATATGTAATTTGTCTTATAGAATTATTTCTAGTCTTGTCAAAGCTAGGTTGTCCATTCATCTTCCACAGTGGATTTTTATTGAGAATCATAGTTTTTTAAGGGTTATAACATTCAGGGGGCTATTGTCTTGTCCCAAGAAATGATTAGAGACATTAAACATAAAACTCGATGTTCTAATGTGGCTATTACACTTGATATCAATAAATATTATGATCGTTTTGAACGAGGATTTATCAACAAAGTATTATCAGGTACGGGATCCTCTTCGGTATCTCATCTAATGTTGGCTGATGACACCATTATTTTCTTGAATGCATCAAGAAGGTCGCTATGTAGTTTAGATGGTGTCTTGGATAATTATTTCTTTTGGAGTGGCCAGGTCATTAACAAAAGCAAGAGCTATTTTTATATATCGAGTACATGTTCATTAAGTCATGTGAATTCTGTGCGTAATATCCTGGACATGCAGAAGGGGAACTTTCCTATGGATTATCTAGGTGAACCTAGATCATCTAGCAGACTTCGGATTCGTGATTTTTACATTCTGATCCACAAGATTTTGGCTCGGATTGTTAATTGGAAAAATTATTGTCTTTTATTTGGGGGCAGAATATCTCTGATTAATAGTCTACTACTTTCTTCTTTTATACATTCCCTTTATTATGTCCAGGCTCCCAAGGGAGTGATCAAAAACATTGAAAGAATTATTCCTTATTTTTTATGGGATCCTATGTCTAATGGTTAAATTAATTGGGTGTCATGGGATAAATTTACTCTACCTATGCATGTAGGTGGAATTAATGTTCATAGTATTGAAGATACAATTAGGTGAATATATGAAAAAATGGCATGGGAGGTCCTGGAATTTCACACTATGGGGAAGAACTATGTGTGGTACTTCAGTGGGAGATAGGATTTTTTTTGGATGGTAGTGGTTCTCCATTCTAGTCTGATATTGGTTTCATTTTTAATGATCTTAAGTTTTATTCTCAATGGTTGGTTGGGAAGGGTGATATCATATTTTGGCATCACAACTAGAGCGGTGAGTTAATTGGGTATCTGAGATGTCCTGCTACTTTTATATCTTTCAAGTAAGCTTTCTAGCACTTTGATTTCACTAATATAGTATTGAAAAAAAAATAGGCTTTTTTCAATCTCATTATATTATCCTCAGATTCTGATAAGTGTATTTTTACCCCCTCTCCTTCTGGATTCTTCACTATGAAGGATTATTGAAGGATCCTTAACTTGCATATTCTAGTTAATTATTGTAATGATACACTATGATTAAAGTTATGCCCATTAAATATAACTTCCTTACTTGGAGGATCCGAAATGGAGCTACTCCTTCTAATTAAAATGTTAAGCGGTGTGGGGTTTTTATTACTTATAGATGTGTTTATTGCAAAAGTCATAAACAAGAAAGTTCTGAACATCTTTTCTTTTATAGTGAATGGGATCATAATGTATGGATTTCTTATAGTTAGTTCACTTACCTTTCATATGTAACTATTCCCGATCAATCCTTTCTTGATCAATGGTTTCATGGATTAGGTGTTGGTTGTTCTGAAAGAACGGTACGTGCTATCATTTTACAAGTTGGGTGTTTGTGTCTGTGGCAGATGATAAATTAGTTCATTTATGAGGGTATTACTTCTAATGGTCGGATGATTATATTCCAGATAAAAAATCTACTAATTGATTTTATCAGGGATTTTGGAAAGTGGAACAAGGTTCCTTCTTTACAGAAATTCTTCTACTCTTGGACATCTGGATTTTCTTCTCTTCATCAAGGTTGTTGGATATGTTGGAATCATCTTCCAAGGGGACTAAAACATAATAGTGATTGATCTTATATTTTTGGCTGGATTCATGGAGGATTCATTGTGCGGGACACCAGTGGATCAACTATCTTGGCCTTTTCTATTAGACTAGGACAAGGTGACTCCTTATTTTCTGAGGAGATGGCCATATTTACCGGTCTTAACATCTACTTGTAAAGAAATATTTAGATTTCCAAAGCTGAAACAGATTCCGGAATATTATATAATGTTATCACTAGGAAAGGTTCTGTTCCTTGGTCTATTTCTTATATTATTATAAAGTGAAAAATCATTAGATGTTAATATAAAAGTTTCACATATCTGGAGTGAAGGTAATATGTCTATAGACTACCTTGTCTCAATCAACATTCCTGGTATGGAAAGATTTTTTTTCGTGATTTAAAAATTTTGAAACTGGAATGTGTGAATATCATTAGAGGAGATTCCCTTGGTCTCCAATATTTTAGGCCCCCTTGATTCTTCCTCTTCTCTTGGTCTGTCCATTCGGACATTGTTATTCTTCTAATCTCTATTTTCATTGAATAAAAATACATGATTGTTGATATTTATGTATGAAAAGTATGGGTCGCTATATATACACCCTCTTCATTCACTACAGTGTGAGAAAAGTTTTTAAATGATAGTTCTTCAATGTGTTCTCTTAGACTAGTGTCATGTTACACATAATTTTTAGGGTTATTTTCCATATCATACAGTAGCATTTAATAAGTAGTGGGAATCATATTCACATATACATCATAGTGGTAGAGAGTTTTTGAAATTTCTAATTATCCTTTAAGGGATAAATCATAATCCCCCATTAATATTTCCATATAGAATGACATCTTGGTATTGTGACACGTCATAGGTTTTAACTCGATTCATATGTGTTTACAATGGTAGAGGGAAGTATGTGTATAATAAATAGTGATTTTGAGGAAATATCCTATTATTTTCACCAAACATGATCCCCGTAGAGGAGATGAATAATGAGAAGTTGGAGGAGAAAATCATAAATGTACTTATTCTCGATTATCTCCTAATCAGGAAAGGATATACTTTCTTAGAGGATGGAGTAAAATGAATTAGGCTTATGGGATGGGGTGGACCCTTGAGGTGGTAAACCAATCCCTAATTTTTTATTTTCTGGTATTTGAGATGATGAAGATTAACTTACCTGTTTTAATGGGATGATATTGCAATCCTTTATAAAAATATTTGAAATTTCATACTGATAAGTTGTAACTGATCATAATATAATTGATATTATATCATTACATATTTCTCACCCTATGAAGCTAGAATTCTCCTTATCATCTATGTGTGGTTCTTAAGGCCAGTCTATCCACAATGGTTGTTTCCTCTCTATTTCATTAAGAGTAGTAGTATAATTTTGGATATTTGTAACTACATTCAAGGGTTCATGATTTGGGTTGTGCTAATTATGATCACTACCTTGGGTTTTCCACTAAAAAAAATTAAACACCATTAATATGAAATTATGTTCCTAAAATGATTGTCTTTGACTTTCCAAGTGCCTCTCAATATGAGGGAAATTTTGGAATGATGGTGACATAAGAACCATTGTGATAAAGAGATTCGTCATTGTGAGGAGGACCTAAATAATGAGTGGCATGGGGTGGATCTTCATGGTGGTTAATTTTGAATTCACCATCATAGGTAGGACCTCCACTTTAGATTCTTATATAATTTCCAGGGGGATTGCCTCCATAGTTTGGTATTTATTGTTTTTTACATAGGAATAAACTCATCTTTGGTCATATTTCTTATCACGAAGATGTCCTCTATAATATATACCCTCAGGCATACCTCTAAACCAATTGGCTTGATCACTATAAGGAGGTAATTCATTGTTTCTAGTTTTCCAGTCACTAATAAGGTGAGGGCCTCCATTTTCTAGTTGAACACCATAGGGAGGAACACCATTTTCACAAACCACTGATTGATTAATATGGTTATAACCTCTTTACTTATTGGTTATTACACTATAGGGAGTACCTTACCAATGATAATCATAGTATGGATCTTCATGAATATTAGAAGATGTTCCACTATGGGTTGGGCCTCCACATCTATTCATTAGAAGAATATGGGGAGAAAATTCACAATGAGACCTTAGGAAAGATCTTAAAATCTATTATTCTATGTTTAACCATGGGTGGGGCCTCTAGGGTTAGTGTTCCCACAATCGTAAAGTGAAAATTCATTATGGGTGCTTAGGGGTAGACCTCTAGAACTATTATTTCTTAAATCACATTAAGGGAACCTTTTTAGTTGTTTTCTTCTTTCTTCATAGATGAGGGGATTTCTAAACAATCCATTTGTTCCTATGTAGAATGATTTATGGCCTATTTCCAATGGTGATTAAGAATCAACCCTAATCACATTAAAGATATGGTGATGGGTTTTTGTAAAGTTTCTTGCCTCTCAAACATGGGCCTATTTCTAGTAATGGACATAGGATTCCCCTTGGTGGACCCGCATACTCTTTACTCTAGAATGGATAACTAAAGTAGAGATAATGATAAATTTCCATCAATGAAATCTTGAGGAAATGATATCAAGTTGTGATTTCGGAATCCATGGTTAGTGATATCCCTCTTAGGAAAATCCTTGGTGAACATCATAAAATTGTGAAAAATCTCATTCACCTACCAAAGAAAAAAGAGGTGGGGGTTTATTTCCTCCATAGAGCGACTCTTGAATCATTTTTATATGGAAACAATGTATAGATTTCTTATGTTAGTCTTACATTAATAAGACAGTCTACAAGGTTTCAATTCATAAAAGATTTCATGATCCTCCTATAATATTGGGATGTAACTTTTAAGGTTTAAATAATAAACTGAGCAATTAAAAACCTAGATCAAGAGGTGATCAGTTTTTTTCTGGGTGCATCAGGAGTGACGGGACATGACAGTCAATGCAGTCATGGTTTCTGTCTAAGAATCCAAATTTTTTTGGAGCACATCCATATGAATTATCAACCATTATTCTTATCTTATATATGGAATTTAATTTTTTATGGTTCATCAAAAAATTATGATATTTTTATTAAATATACATCCTGAAGAGAACTATCAAAAACAAAAAAACATGTCATTTTAGCATCACAAGTAGAAAACGCATGGTCAGTCAATCTCTTTCGTGAGTAAAGGATTTAATGTTTAGTTCACTTTTTATATTACCTCATACATTAACACTCATAGTTTTATTTGTAAATGGTCCATATTTTCAAAGACAAGAAAGCATTATGGGGAGATAATGATGCTTCAAATTAATTATTGGGGTTGAGAGGATGGGAGGTCAGCTCATCCCATGAATAGTTTTACTACCTAGTCTAGGACTCTCTTTTAAATTTTATATGTATTCCTAAAATCATTTCCCAATACCAATATCTATTATTCTCATTATGAATTATATCGACAAAGACCATTCATAGATGTGAACATTTTTGTGTATAATATATTCTCTATCATCCCCATCTATTGTTAGATAAATAGTGGTTTAACACCACAAAGTATCCACTATAAAGTTTATCACAATCTAGGGAATCAATATGAACTATAGAGTTTGGATCAATCCCCTGAGAGGGGACTAATGCATATCACAATAAATGGAATCAAAACCGATGTAGTTTAGCACCACTTAACCGGACATACCATAACTTTTAATGTTGTGTGACAAGGACCATTATGGTGCCTTTTAAAGTTATACTACCTTCACCAAAGAAGGATCTTTTATTTGTGTACATCCATGAAGAATTATGTCCCTTTTATGATCATAAAACCAATACCATGGAATATTTTATATTAATTAAATATAAATAGAACTAATCCCGTGTAGTTTAAAGTCATATGAATTAGAATACTAGGTGAATTAGACCTGGAGATGTTTGGTGTTGTACTTAAACTTCATCATCCCTTACTAGTTCATCATGTATATTGATAATAGGACAATAGTGGTTATAGTTTTGGATTACATCTAGTCAAAAGGACCATGATATTTATGTATAATTGACTGGAAATAAGAATGAGGTTATTAATGAGGATATAGTCATGGGTTACACCTAGTAAGAGGCTTGAATGGATTATCACCTACCAATTAGTAACCAAACAAGAATAGATTATTGGTCTCAATGTTAATATCATTTATTGAGGATGGTTTGGGACATATATTGAGTTTGAATCCCATTTGTGCCTTTGGATAATATATTGGCCACAAGGGAAGTTGACACAAGGATTATTAATAAACATATTAAGCATAGAGACAATTATAGATGGATAGTGGAGAGTATCTAGGAAAATTGGAAAATGATAGGTTTGAATATATTCCATCAAATTAACATGTGAAGGATGACTAAGTATTCAAGGATTATGGGGGGTTATCTTAGATTAGTTCAGATGATTGTTTTTACCAAGAGAGATTCCACTAGTTTTCAAATGATAGTGGTCCTCATTATTAAGGTAATATATGGTTTTTAATTCCCTAAGGATCCTAGAATCTAGGTAGAATAACAAGTAGAACATCTTCTATAAGGGTCCCCATTCCGGTTATCAGAGTAATAAATTATTGAAATGTGGATCATAGATGTTCATGGTGACATGATCATGTATGTCTGTTGGATTTGGAAGATCCCCTAAGGAAATAAAATTTTCAAGGTTTTTACCTTGGTAAAATCAAGATAATAAGTTTTTCTGGGTAGTCAACTGATCTCATGTAGTAGACCTCGGTGAAGGAGGAACCATCAAGGAGGCCCAAATTTCTATAAAAGAGACATTTCATAATGTGGATGACATAGGTTAGATATTTCATGATTTTAGAACATTATAAAGAGGCTAACATGTACTTTAGAAAGCTTGAATTACATATAATATTAGGATTATGTGTAATTTGGTTGAATTCATAAAATTAATGGGTATTTAAGTCTACCCACCACATTATATTTATATAGTGGGAAGCCATCCATGAAGAAAATCAACCAGGGTCATTCACAAATAATTTAATAAAATCTATGTCAAACAGATTTTATATGAGAGGGGAATTAGTGCGAAGATCTTAAGTGGTGACCTTCCCCCTCTCTTAGTCCTAGGTTGTAAATCTTATAAATAGGATTCACTAAAACCTTTCACAAAATAATATTTTGAAAAAATTTGATTTTTCTAAGACTTAATGGCATGGAAATCTATTCATCCTTGAAATGTGATTTGGGGTGACATTTATGGGAAAATATTATAACCACTTCCTTGGGTTCTATATAAGTGTCACTACATATGAAATATGTGGCCATAAAAAATATTCACCACATAAGTGAAAATGACATACAAATTATATAAAATTCATTCAGTAAAAAACATTTCCCACCATGATGCTATAAATGACATCATGTCATAAGGGTTTTACATGGCCTCCATGGAACAACATGTTAAATTATTAAATGATTCCCATGAAAGATCACCACATACATTTTATGTGGGAATTTTTTTTCCTTTATTGTTGACTTTTTTCTTCCATAAATTTCCTCTACATAATCTTAAAATTCGATCTAGGGTATTTGAATGTCTACAACCTTTTAAATTATCCTTATTTATTAAGATACTATCTAATAAATTATTATAAAACTTTTTTGGAGACCATTTATAACAAACCCAAAATAACCATCTCATAATTACATATATTTTTCATAAATATTACAACAGTCACATTCCCAAGACCACTAAGTATAATATTTTAGATAATTAGGAAATATATTACAAAACAAAACCAACACTTTTTCTATTAAGTGTAAACATTTTCCACTAAATTTACCTCTAAAATAATACACCTTCTTTAATTAAGTCCACCCATCCTAACATTAATTTTAACTTCATAATCATTCCTACCCATCCAAAATCCTTTTAAAATCATTATAAAACATCGAATGAGCATTTAAATATAAGTAAGGATTAAATAAAGAGAATAAAATCATTATAATATAAAATAAAATGAAACTTTAAGAATAATAATATATAGAGAGGCACTAAACTCATATAATATCATAATTTGTATTCAATCATGAAATCGACTGGTTTACAAATGTCAATAAAATTCAAATATAATCATGGAGAAAACTTATATTCAATAAGAAATAGAATATAATAATCATGAATGTTTTTTGGAACAATATTTTCATACCAATCATAATAAATCAAAATAACATGGAATACAATATCTTAACTAGTTAATTTTAATAATATCATAACGGAATTACTTAACCAGTTAACTAAAATAACATTTATCTAAGGAATAAATCATTAAAAATGTTTTTGGGGGATATATAATTACTTTTCTGTTTGTAATCATCTATAATATCCAATAACTATGAGTAAAATGATTAGAATACCCCATTTCATTTTAAAATCAAATGCGTTGAAGTTAACCCCACTGAATTAAATAGAATGGGTTAACTAATTCCTTATTAAGAAAAAAGTGAAATAGTATAAAAAAATTTAAGTTATAAATAAAAATATGTACATTTTATATTTTGCAGGGGTTTAAAAATTATTCAATCATGAAAATATATTACAAATGAATAAATATCCATAATAATGTCACATATATGTTTAAAGTATTAAATCAATGATAATAAGAAAATAATAAAGAACATAGATTAATGAAATATAGAATAATATCCTTTACAAATTTCATAATCTATGAATGGAAATTTATTGATCTGAAAATCTATATCTAAAAGATTATGGGTCGTTCAAAGTATAAGATAAAAAATCTTCCCAAGTAGGATAGATAAATAAAAGATTATAATACGATTAATCTATGAAGAAAATAACGTATATTACAAGAAAATTGCATAAGGAATGGGGAATGATTAAATCAAGAGGGGAAAATAAATATAAATATATAATTTTAAAATAAAATTAAATATATTTTATAGAATATTAAAAAATGGTGAGATAAAATTCCTCTTATAAAGATCATAACTTGGGAATTAAGAATTCATTAATAAAGAATATTTTGATAAGGAATGCCAATTTTCAGAAAATAAGATAAAATATAATATAAATAAATAAAAGAGTTAAAATATACATAATCAAAGAATAATATAATCAATGAATAATTATCATAACTCAATGAAATTAATTTAATTCAATAATCCCCTTATAGTCTTAAAAATATATGAATAAAAAATATTGAAACAGACAATATAAAATGTTTTTATTATTCCTAGGAATTGAATGTAAATTATAATAAATTTCATATATGCGATAGTATATGAACCATGTAAAATAGATTAACTATTGTGCCTCAGACCCACACTTCCAAATCTAGTTCCAAAAACACATACAATATATGATGTATTTCATACTAACTATAGATTCCTTGATAAAACTATCCCACAATTACATGGATTAACGTAAATATTAAATTACAAACATTCAAAAGAATTGTTATGTTTAAATCTTTTGAGAATCGGGATAAATCATAAACAAATAATGATAATGTATTTCTTAACTAATGGATATTTTTATCAACTATATAAGAATCTACATAATCCATAATAAGTATTAAGAATATTCCAAACATTGTTCACACATGTTATCAAGTGTAATACTTTTCTTCATAACTGATGGATATTGAAACATAAGTAGGGGTGAGCTCGAACAATCAGTAAGGGTAAACAAAATTGAAAACAAAAAAATATTATAAGTGAGCATAAGATGAGCATAAATAATATAGCAGAAATAGGTAATCAAAATAATTCCATAATCAAATGAAATTGATAGAATAATACACCCAAGGATAATAATGAAAATAAATAACTCACAAGAATAATAATAATCAATTTATTAGAATTTAAATACATAATTTTGAATAACTAATTTCATTCCCTAAGACATAATACCTTGATATTAGAAATAATGATCTTACTACCATGGCCTTATTTCTATGAAATATCATTTTGAGGAAGTTGAGATCTTGAAATTAAGTTCAAATCCCTTTTTTAAAATAAATCATTACATAATTCTGGTGGAGGACGTCCTAAAATAGTATCTTTAAAATATATAACACAACCTAGTAGAAAGTATGTCAGACCAAATAAGAGAATAATTGGCATCTAATTTTTTTAAATCATAATTTCCAACAATTTCACCTATTGATAGTTGTGTCTGGTACTAAATTCAACATAATAAAAAATATATAATCATTCCATCCCCTATGTAGTCAAACTCTAAGTGAGATGAACAATATTATTCCTGTTATGTTTCACAATAGTGTTGGACTCAATCTTTAACAATAAATTGATCCACCCCATTTTTTGGTAAAGATATTACATTGATAACACTAATCATCTCAACCTAAAGATAGGATTTCACCACAAGCTTAATAAAATAATCTAAACACATTAACCTTAATTTTTTGAAGATATCACCACAATATAAGGGATTGGGGTTCCCCTTTTATACCCCATACATATTGAATTTAATCTATCCTAGAAATTGTTTAAACAAAGGAACTTTAAAGGTACCAGTATGAGGATAAAAATTACATACAATTACATGAAACTTTAAAATATTTAAATCATGAATTGAATTATCATAGTGATTAGGTTGATGTTACTTAGCATCCCTGGTCACTACAAAAATTTTAGAAAGTGATTCCTAGTGGTTGAAAGTTGAATTTTATTGAAAGAGGTAATTTAATCCTATCCATATTATGTGAAAAACCCCTAAAATCCATTCCAAGAAGATGTTATATAACTAAGGAGATAGGGGAAATCCTATGAAGTATTGAACAAGAGGTTGTAGGGATGTGGTCTGACATACATGAAATTAAAAGAGATCAAATAGATATTTCCATATATTTGAAAAACGAAAAGATATTTTCATAATCTTAACTATGTTAATTATATAGATTAGGTCTAAATAAAATCAAAAGACCAAATTCCTGAAGGAACTCTTTGTGGAAATTATGATGTGAGAAATCATCTAGATAAAGGTTATCCCTGAGGGCCTAATCTAGGATTATTAAACTTACTAATCTAATAAAAACCATTATCCCCACAAAAAATGATGAAGTGATATAATTTTCAGGTTATAAGAAATCTATTATTAGCCAATTCCCAAATCAATTTATCGTCATGAGGAGAAAAGATGAATTCCATGACTATTTTATTAATCTCCTCATGTATTTCTTGGTTTGGAAAGTTAAGAATATCATTAATGGAAGAAATAATATCCATATAAGAACCTAAAAATTTCATAGAATTTAACATAGGAACCTCAGTCAGGTTTTCAAGACAAAACATGATGGAGGAGACTTTATAAGTAATCCATCTTGAGTTAGCCATAATACTAATAAAAGATAACTTATAAACTATCCTGATGGAGGAGTAAAGGTTATAAAAATTATCAGTCCTCTATTTCCTAAGAAATATAGACTTGATAAATTAAAAGGCCTCTAAATTATCATTAATGCTTCTCTACATGAAATGAGGTTGTAGGGAATCATTGAAAATTTTAATTTTTTTTATTCAAATTCTCCCATCCTTAAGGTAATTACAATAGTTCGTATATGGAATGGTGGCCATTTTTCATTCATGAATACTACCACTCCAAAAACATTCCTAAGGTAATAATTAATATACGTAATCAATTTTGGGGAATCTATAAATCATGAAATTATGGACGATTTTATATATAATAGTGGATTTTAAAGGAATTACTCTTCAAACCATTGAAAGGTATTTCCCTTTTCGAGAAGAAAGTTTCTTTTTAACCAATTCAACCACATAACTAAAAGGAAATACCATGGTACTACTATTAAACATGTTAAGTACAAGGTAGATAAGGGGAATGAACTCCTATATAATTTCCATCTCATCTAATATTTTAGATATTATTGTAGTGGAAATCATCTTCCCAAAGTACACACAGGATTTAACCCAAATAATGTCTAGATGTAATACTCTTTTGTAATGATTGAGGTAATCCTTAAAGAACTGAAAATTTTCTTGACACCCTGAATGAAGAAGATAATTTAATATACATTAATAAGGTGATATGTTATAGAAATTCCAATTCTAGAATGGATGGTCTTAAATTTTCCATGATCCATCCTAGGCTTTAGGGTCCTGCTAAGATATCCCTAAAAATGGAGAAACTGATATAAGATAGAGGATCGCCTAGTCTGAGACCCCCCCCCCAACTCACCCTATATCATTTAAAATAACCCTTAGTAAATCCTTTGATGATCATGGAAATATAATTAAATCTTAATAGATCTCTGGTCTAATTGAAAAAACATCATTTAATCCAAAACTTTTTAAAATGGTATAAATTAACCCACAATCCATGGTGTAAAAAAATTTCTAAAGTAAAGAATAAGATAAATCCTTTCACTCGTAGAAAGTTTATAGAGGATATTAACACACATGTAGATTTTAACAAGACAATATTAAATAGATCTCCCCTTTAAAAACCCAAATAAATTCAATTAGACAATTATATTAGTGACTTTGGGTAGCCAATTAGCTAATATTTTACTAAAAATCCGGTAGAAAATGTTGACAATGATAATATACCCAAAAAGAAGGATTCCATCAAAATAATTCTTGACTTTGGGGTCAAAGAATTTTTGAAAAAAAATAAAAATTGTAAACCTATCCGGACAAAGTGCACTTCTTGGATATAAAATAATGATTGCTCCCTTGGTTTCTAACTTAACCAGTATTTTTGTGAGTATATTTTTTTCATATAATTTAACTAGTATAGGAATAATTTCATCTTTTAGATCTTTACCTGAAGTAGAGACGCTAAAAAGACTCAAATAATGTTCAACAATATGATCGGAGATGGATTATTTTTTATAAATAATCTAATATGATTCTTTAAAAAGGAATGAGTTTGATTATCTATCCAATATCTTTTCATAGAATAATAAAATTTACAGTTCATGTCCCCATCCCTGACCCATTTAACTATAATATTATACTTTAAAGTTCTCTATTTTGGGTTTCAAAGTGAGTTGAATTTAGAAGTGACTTAAACTTATTGGGAGATATCCATAACAAAATTTTCATTAGTTTAGGCATATTGAAGTTTCTTGAGGATATCATATAAAGATGATATATTTCTGTCCAAAGAGTTTAAATTTTCCCCACTCGATCTCTTAAGCTTTCACTATAATGGCCTTAACTTTGTCACATAGGTGAAACAAGAATTACTAAAGTAGAAAAAACTCCAATATTTATAGAAAAACTTGTAATTGTCTAGATAAAGAGCCTGAGAATTCTTAAATATGAATGAGAGAGTAGGTTTGGTTCCCCTTGTAAAAATTATAAAAATAAATGGGTGGTGGTCAGAGTTCAACATTGATAAAGTGATATAGGAGATACAATCACATCTATTATGAGCATGATCTTTGGAAAATTCCCTATCAATCTCTATAGAAACAATTTTGTTGACATGTCTCTTATATGAACTATATCTAGCTCTAACTAGATTGAATTTTAAGATATTATTCCTCTCCATATAGAATGTAAACTCCCCAGAATAGATAGGTAGGTGAACAACACCAATATTCTCATTTGAGATTATGATAGAGTTGAATTATATTGGAACATTTTTTTCATCATTTATTCATCCATTAATATTATCAATATATTTCAAGATTTATCTTCTCTATTGACACTTTTTTTAACATAAATAAATGAGTAAATGGGGTAAACCTCCAATGAATCAAGTTCATAGGTGGAAATATTATCCCTAGTACAGAAAACAAATTCAAAGAAGGTTGACCAATAATCTAGAGGGTTTCTATAGTAGCAAGATAATTGTTGATTCCAATAATATTATAACATGATTTTTGAATACTAGTAATTATAAAGGAAAAAATTATTTTGGGTTCAACTGGTCCCAAGATTTTGTTTTCATGATTTCTAATATACCTATTTGAGGTGTCAGTTATTTCAGTATTAGAGAGTCCCTAAAAATTCCAAAACATGTTATTCATTAAGATTTTGATGAGGGTTTTGAATTCCCCTACCTTTTCTTCTAGACTAGTTATATTTTACCCAAGAAACCCTTAGATTGGTTATCTATCCTTACAGATCTCTAGGGAATTCCAATGCCTTCAGGATCATCTTCAGTAGAAACTATGACATCAATAGTATCCATATTAAATGATTCTTTAGGAGTATAAATAATTGGGATATAATCTTCATGATCATGCAAAGGATAATTTTTAGACTCCTCTGGTTTTATAGGTAAGTTTCCTTTGAGAAAAAAATATCTTGAAATATATTCTTATTATCCATGTACTCACCATACAACCAAGAGAGATAATTATTCCATGGGGATCCATGATTATTTTAGGAATCAATCGAGAATAGTTTTATATTTGTTATGAGTGAGATTAATTATCCAATGAAATTGGAGCATTTATAATAGAGACCAAGGTATAATTTTCCATGTGTTTAATAGGGTCACACCTAGTCCCAACCATTTCATAAAACCTGATATGTACTTTATTGCTCAAGTAAAAAATGAGATTTATGGTTGGATTTTTTCCCTTTATTTGATCAAGGATTTCTTTACTATCGTATTCACCATTTCATGAGTAATTACCCTTTGTTTGTGACCTTTGAACACTTCTTTCTCTTCCTTAACATTATCATAGGTTTTATTGTCAACATTTTAGATAAATCTATATTTATCAATGGTATTACCCATAATTTTTCAATGATCATAAAAACTCTATTCAACTTCAATGGTGTTTTGATCCATTTTTAATGGGCCACCTACACTTGAGGCAAGGCCATTGAATATTTTTTTCATTACACAACACCAAAATCAACCCATGAAATAAAATAAATATATGATCCATAGATGGATTCTAGGTAAAGGGGTTGAAATGGATATCTAATTATGATAAATGGAATACCCCTTGATTCAGAATAAGATTCCCAACCTTCTAAGATCTACTATGATGCTCTTTATTGTCAAGGATTGTGTGGTTGTACCCCATACTGATTAGAGTAAGATTCCAATTACAAAATCACCAACAATGACCCAAATTAGCTTTGAGATATGAATTAATCCATGTATTATATCCATTAGTTAGAATGATAAACACCAATAAGAAGAATTTGTCGATATTGAGTCATTATTAAAGGGATTATGGATCATCCACAACTAAGAAAGAATTATCCTCATATTTTTAATCATAGTAACTTGTAAAGAGGTCTCCATAGAGGAGGAATAGATCTCATTGAGTGATTTATAAAATAAGACTTATTTTCTTCCAATAATGAATATACCCCTTGATCTCATAGGTTGATATGGTTTATTGGATGAATCATTGATTAATCTAGCCACCCTATTACTTTTATCTATGATTTTTATTGGTGATTTATCACTAATAATAATCTCTCGGTCATGATGGGATGAATCCATTATGTGATAGTGAAACTACGACACTGAAAAAAATCCATATTCCACTTGGAAGTATATTTTTGTGTGGAGGAATACACCAAAATACGCAACCTAGTTTGTCTTGTGAGTCCTATAAATAAATCAAGTTGTTATAAAATATCAGTCCCCATCTGTTACTTATATAACTTTAATACATTCAACACACAATAAAATGAATAAATAATTCATAATCAACTATTCCAATATTCATCCATATTAAAATAACAATAAAAAATGTTAATACTTTTCCCTATTTAAATAAAAGGGATAACATGATCATAACCCATCCCGACAAATAAGGGGGATGGTTATACATTAAATATTTAACTTTTCAACAATCATCCTTATTGGAATAATAAGATATAAAATGTTGATAATTTTCCCCAAATTAATAAAAGAGAAAATATGATCATAACCCATCTAGAAAAAGTGGGTGGATGGTAAAAAAATACATAATCAACTTCCTTGAGTAATTAGTAAACATATGTATTTAAATTACAAGAATATGGATTGTCAACATTTCCACAATCAATAAATGATATATCTTTTTTATTCAATAATCCCTCAAATTAACACTATATGGTGTAATGGTATATGGTTATGTCAATAATTTACAAAAAAAGAAAATATAAAAGAAACTATAAAATATAAAAATGGTGGAATAAATGAAACCTGAATGAGTGTTATTAAAGAAGATGGTATGTGACTCAATTAAAAGAAATCAAGTCAACAAAAAACCCTTACAATTTAAGTATCATGTAAATAAAACCCTTGATGGAGAAAGAGGTTGAAACATAACTTAAAATAAAATTTAATTTGATTCATGAAATTATATAATAAATAATAAGTATATACACCATAGAAAAGTAAAATTTTTCATAATAAGAAGCATGAATAAGGAAATATGAATTGAGAGTAAGAAACCCCCTTGAAATTAACATAATATTTAAGGTAAGAATAATATGGTGATGAGGTTATAATCAGTAATCTTATAACCACATAAAATAAAGATAAAATTAAATACAAACTATTAATTTGGTATAATAAATAAAACTTGAAACAATAGAGTTCAATAATAAAGTTTTCAACTCAATTGAAGAAAGTTGAGCTTGAAAAAATCCTTACAATATTAGAAATTTTTCAATGATAACCCATTGAAAGATATTATTTTTGATAAAATAAAAAATATCATGAGTAATGAGAGATTCATGATAAAAAAAATATTCTACAGTTATTAGATGCATCATTCCAAATAAAACATGGTCTATTACAAGAATTACATCTCAAGAAGTGGAAATTTGAGTCAAGAAACCCTTACATTATTCTTGATTCACTTTGTGTATACATATAAATTCTAAAATATTTAAATTATGTTTATTAGATAAATTATTCATAACCTTATTCATATTTAGTTAATTTAATATAGTCTATTTATTATCATATCATATTTTTTTATTATATTTTTTCTAAATGTTTTTTGTTAAAATTGAATCAGGTCAACTTATTTTGGTAATTCTAGTGATCGAATATGATAATTAAGAAATAATTTAAAAACATAATATAACCTTTATAGAACCAAAAAAATATATTTTTTTTGTAAATTATAACAATATTATTATTTAATTTCTGATGGTCATCTAGGATAGAGTTTTATATCATAGTTCATATAGGTGGTTGAACTGACCCAAACATGAACAATTTATATCTTGGTGGGTGAGTATGGTTAAGGAAGTGTATAGTATAATTATAATATAATAAAAATTATATTTATTTTATTTATTTAATATATTTAATTCTATTTTAGGTGGTTTTTATAAATAATGAAAATCGAGATGAATAAAGAAAAAAATTATTTCATGAAGGTGATTGTCTGCACTACACAAGGTTAATGTTCTTCTATTATTCAAAGTGGATGGAAAGGGGTAAATATATGATTTTCCATTAATAAAATAAAAATTAATATAAAAATTGTACTAATTTCATTATATAACTATATTTAATAAATTTTTGGCAAGTTTCACGCACGCCAGTCGTAGGGCGTGGAAAAACAATTATCTCCTAAGTTAAAATGCAGTAATGTGGTTGATCTAGGATTTCTCCCTAAGATTAGTGCATAAAAAATATTTTTTCACATTAAAATAAAGATAAAAATGTTGTGTTTTTTAAAAGAAATTTTAATTTCAAATGATTGAAAAACTATGATAATAAAAAAGGGTTATTAGGTCAGGGTCGGTTTCCTAATTGTAATGCTACCCTTGTTCAGTTTAATTCAAAACTCTTCTTATTAGTTGATTAAAGTAAATTTACATAATCATTTACTCTCACTTCCTTGGTGAAATTATGATGGTGAGATAAAACCTTAACAAGATCATGCTTTGGTCAACTATTTTTCCATGTGTAAAATAGTTGTATTGAATATCCTTAATTGACATGGGCAATACCCAATCAGGTCTTGTTTATCCCAAACAATCAAGAACATTCTCTAAACCTTTTACACGTAGTTATGATCATTGATTACTTAACCACTAATCCTAACTTTGGGACTTTAAACTTTCTCTTAGAAGCCTCCTTAGAAATGAAGAACATAGGGTAAGTAATTGAGACCTGAGGATTATAAAAATGAAAAAGGTTTAAAGGAGGAGAAAATTAGTATAGTTTCTAGAATAAATTCAAAATAATTTTTTTGTCATGAGTGGAATGAATTTTCCATTTTTATAAGTGAATAAAATAGAACATTTTAGAATACCCATTAATTTTAAAGGATATCATTAAAGAATTAAAGGTTAAATAACACAAAAATTTAAAAATATTTGACTGAGGGGTTATATTTGGTATATAAATTCCCAAAAAATAATTTCCATGAAAACTTTTAAGCATTTGTTTTGTTATTTTCCATTAGCTATTTACATTGTACAATTTTGGGTTTTACCTTGGTAACTAGTTTTTAACTAAGAAATTTATACTTTATAATAAAAATAAGGTAATGCATAAAACTAAATTGTTATTTACAAACCTATATTTAATCTATATTTAACCAAATTCATTTTATAAATAAGAAAAAAAATTATTTAAATTATAAACTTTTATAAATAGAAAAATATTTTGTAAAAAAATGGTGTTTTAACCATTATGTGTTCTTAATTTTATTAAGCATTGGTTGAAAATAAAATGTGTATTAATAAAATTATATTTTTGTATAAAACTCATATCATAGTCCCAATTTAAAAAATATTAATATAATCGATAAGATAAAAATTAAAATATATTGATAAAATATTTATTTCAAGATAACAGTTTTTCCATTAACATGTTCATTAAAACTAATCATAGTAATTATAATTTTATGTCCCAAAATTAAATTAAACTTATTAGAAAATATAAAATATATTTTTTCGACATAATTTTTACAAGAAAAAAAACTAAATTTTTAATATAAGCAAATAAATTATTTTTTTGAGTAATATATTACATATAATTATAAAATGACATATGTGGTTTATATATATAACATAGTAATTTTGAATGATTTATTTTAATTATAAATGTAAATATTTATATATAAAACAATTACTGTTAATTCATGATAGTATCAAAAAAGTGATATTTTTAGCAGACTTGATATTTTTTAAATATTTAACTAAAACAATTATTTTATAAAAATATAACAAAGTATTCTTAATATAATTTTTTAATTCTAATTCATAAAATTATATTAATTTTAAAATTTTAAATTATAAAATTAATAAAATTATTCTTTAAAAATAAAATATTAGGAAAAATTATTTTATCGAAAAATATACATTATTTTTCTTTTATAAGTCTAAATGAGAAATGTATAAAATGAATATAATAAATTAATTACTAAATTACTAATTATATGATGGTATCCTCTTATATAGATACCCATTCCTATTACACATATTATTACTTGATTTTAAAACATAAATATCCATTAATTACAACCCTGAAGATCACGAAGACTAGTGTCTTTGGAAGACTGGGTTCATGACACATCAAAAGGAAACATTAAACATGAAATCCTTATTTTATTCTCCATAATGAGTTACAAATCCATTTTATCACCTAAAAATACATAGTATTTTCTAGGTAATACAAAAAATAAATGTGTTTTATAAAAATCCAAGTAAGTGGATAATCATGGTAGGGAAGAATAACTTATCAGTCGAAAGTATAACTTGATATCATAAAAGTGAATTATCATGAGTAATAACATAGATTAATAATATAAATAAAATATTTTCATGATATCATGGTAATATATGAAATTTGTTTGAAACATATAACATGACATAAACATGATTCAAGTACAACTTCTTATACAATATCAAAAGTTGTAAAATGTCCCGTAATGGATTAGGTTTACTTTCTAATCCCATACATGATGCCTCCGTAGACTAAAGCTTTACCCAATGACATAGAGTGGTATGTAGTCATAACCATCAGAAAATGTACGTGATTTATTTTTTCAAAAAATTAAATAAATTATAATGTATAAACATAAGATTTTCCTAAGGAAATAAAATGGGTTGTATAATATTGCCTCATATCATAATTAAAGGAAATTTCATACTAAAAACATTTGGGAACTAAACATAAGGCATGTAATACCCCAAAAATTGAAGGTATAATTAGTTAGGTATATATGTGAGAGAAATATATCTATAATTCAGAATAATTAAATAACTTTAAATAGATAGAGAAAGTGAGTTAGAGAGAATACGGTCATAACTCGAAAAAAGGGGATTTAGAGAGATCCATTACCTTGAACCACATTCATCATGTATATTATCTATATTCCTAAATAAAAAACTTATATTAATTGTTTACTTAATTAATATATATTTTCAGGTTTATCATTCCTATTTTTTTATTACCTTTTTCTATTCAATTACTCAGTTATTTAGGTTCCAGTTGGAAGTCTTGATGATGTTCGGCTCATATGTACAAAATCACATCGACAATTTCACTAAGGTAAAATAGATTATTATTTTATCATATATAAAATAATATTCATGAAATAATTATCTTTTATATACATAAATTATACTTTTAAAACTAATCATGAAGGATGGTCATGAAAAATTAACTACATTATAATTATAGAGATGGTAGGTTGTACATACGCATGAGTAACTTTTCCAATTTTCAAAGATCATGGTGGAAAGAAGGAAAAGTGTTATTTTATATTTCTATAATAATAATTATATAATAAATACCATATTATATATTTAAATTCACTTACCAGTACCATCCATGTGATGCGGTAGTAAAAATGAATCACATCACTTCGAGAGGCAGTACTTTGTCGTATAAAAGAACGATGTTAAAATTTTTCAATGGATGGTTTGATAATATGGTGTATGTTATATTAATATTAAATAATTATTAATATTTAGTTAATATTATATATAAACATTAAATATATCATCAATAATTTCCATGATTGTAAATTATGGAAAATAAATTACATTAGTTCACGGGGCGATAGTACGTCGTACACACAAATGATAGTTTTGTATCCCATTTGATGTAAGAGGATATGAATTTAAGTTATGAAATTAATATAATAAAATATTAGTATACGGGAGAATATTATGATATTATATCATCATTATTGAGTAGTATTTGAAGGAGTTATATGTAGAAATAAAATAAAGAAGCACAGTTACGAATGATGCCACTAATTCATAAAACCTCTTTAGTATTAAACCTAAACCATTAAAATATTAGTTGTCTGATAAAATCAAGAATTCTAAGATGCGGGGAGATAAGTAATAAAGTCATTTGGGTTTTTATCATAGGAACATATAGGATTTTTAATTATGGAACGGAGTTGAGAGGAGGTTCCCTTTTACAAGTTAGAGGGAGTTGGATTTTTGTAAATATTCAAAATCATTCAATAATGGGATGTCACCCTCATTCCAAGGGCCTCCAAAATTTATAAATACTTAGTTTTAAGAGTTAAATTTTATAGAAAATCTCAAAATTAAAAATATTTTTTTTAAACATGTTATTCCGATTACCTTTAAGGTTACTCACTTTTACCATTTCTGTTTTTCACCATGGTAACTTGTTTTTTTACTGTTTCAATATTCGTTTTGACCAAAATTAAGTTGAGATTAGTAAATAATAATAATTACTATTAATAAGAAAATTTAATCCCATTTATCAAATTCAAATAAAATATGTGTCATAATTCAATTTAAAATTAACCCACAATACATGTACAAAAACTATTTTTCAATAAATTCATTTTTCAAGAAATAGATGATATTATATTAAATCTATGACTAGAAATGACAATTATATAGATTTAAAATAATATAAACGGTTTTAAAATATATTAATTTAATTTAAAATTTTCTTTACGAAGGGTTATTTTAATTAATTAAAATGGATAAACTTTATGCACTTAAAAAATTATAAAACTCATCTTTAAGAATAAAAATAAACAAATACCAAAATAATGATAATTGATTATTAGAATGAAATTAATTAGATTATTATATATATAATGGTTACTATTTAAAATTATGACAAAATAAAAAATATAATGGAAATTTTAAATTACTTTATTTAATGAAAATAAATTAAAGTACCTAAAAATCGATAATTTTCAATATTCGTTGAAAAATAAAACATTAATAAAAATATAAAAAAAATAACCCAAAATTAATTTTGATATGATGATTTAAAAAGTGATTTTGATTTTATAAAATAAAATTTCTAAAATTTCAATAAATTAATTATAATATTTTTTTCATAAAAAATCATTAGAATCATTTTTAAAGGAAACATGTATTTTTAATGATAAAATTTCTATTAAACCTCAAGTGTATATTTATTAATAATTTATCTATAACTTTATATATAAATTATTAACTTTATATATATTTAATAAATCAATTTAATACTATTCATACCTAGAAAATTAATGGCTAGGTTATAACGGTTATAAATATTCATGGTTCATTTAGGCTTAGTTTAGTATGTCACATACGCTATAAAAAAATAGTTTTATGTTTTTAAAACTCAAGATGTTACATTAAACCCCCCTCCCAATAATATCACCCTCAAAATTTCATATTAAAAACTAAGATGAAAATAGGTGTGGGAACCTCTGATTCAGGGTTTCCCCTTGTTCCTTTCTTGCCTCTTTGTATTTATTGTTCCACCATAGTAATTTAAACAGATGGGGTGTATTCTTATATAGAGCATTATATCTACGATCCAATAACTTCACCTTATACATTTCATAAGAGATATCATTTTCCATATATACCACCTTATAAATTTATACATGTGATGGATTAGGGATGTACTTCCGCAAAATGGTTTAATAGAATATATTGTGTAATTAAGAAAGTTTTGGTGTGTGTGCTTGTCAATAAGTCACAACTCTAATACAATCAAGAATCTAAACGGGGTGAAATACCTGGGGTATAGATTTCCCTTCTTCCTGAATGTCAAGACTCTTTTCCATTGAGATATGTGTAGAAACACTTTATCTTAGACATTAAACTCTATTCCTCATTGATGATTGGTAGTAGAGATCTTATGTCAACTCTAAGTAGTCTTGATGTGATATTGAATGGTATTGACATTTTCTACCATTTCCTCAACCATTTTTAGTACCAAAAGCTTATTTTTACCAACTTCATCTCAACAAGTAGGAGTTCTATTTATATTCCCATAAGCGGCTTTATAAATATCCATTTGGATGCTTTAAAAAAATTATTACTATACAATAACTCAATGAGAGAAATATTTTGACTACATCCTCCTTTGAATTCCATCAAGAATACTCACAATATTTCATCTAGTATCTAAATACTCTACTCATATTGTCCATCATTTTCAAGGCGATAAGTCATACTGAAGTTCAACTCAGTATTTAGATCCTATTGGAGGCTCTTTCAGAACATATAGTTAAATCTAGAATCTCATCCAGATACAATAAATAGTGGTGTTTCATGTAGCCTCACCATCTCTCTAATGTATATACTATCAATATGATCAAGGGATAAGTACTCAAGAATATTAATGAAGTAAGAATCCATTATAAGAATATCCACCCCATAAAATATTGAATTTTTTCATTTTGATGTTTTTAGAAGATTAGTGAAAATTTCTATGGTGAGGTTTTACCATTTCTATATAGGTATGGGTAATGGTTGTATCATCCCCTTTGACTTTTCCTTTCATCCTTCACATTCTTATATATCATACTCCTTGATGTATTTTCCGTGGTCTACCTCTAAATAGTATCCAACTTATAGTTTTTGCAGATATCCTAATACATTTTTATGTACCTTGGTTGGATAAAGAAGGTTGAGATTTGTGCATGATCCAATAGATATTTATTTATCTTGGGATTTTATGGTATGCCTAGTTGTGACCCAAATCTTAAAAATCTTTATTTATAAATTTTTTACTCTAAGTATTCCCCTTTTCTTAAATCTTTAACATTATTTTATATTTATGCATCATCTCTTTGAGCATCCTGTATATTATGCATAAGGCATAGTTGAGCAATAATATTAGAAAGTAATAATGATTTCCCTTCCTTCATTACTCATATTTCCTTATTTTTAAAGTATAAAAATATTGTATCCCTCTCAATTATCATCATTGATAAAGTTACTAGATCCTTTCTCCATAGAGAATATGCCAATTTTTTTGCTTTCCCATTATGATAATGCATTGAGTATTCAGGGTCCTTAATCGTCTATAACTATTTTTTATGGTTAATATGTGAATATATAAATATATATATATTTGGTCCCTTATGATCCATATATATTTCAAAATTCTCTATATAGAGATAATGTCACCATATTTTCAATGTATAGATCATTGCAGCAGACTCTAGACCAAGTATGGTATAGTTATGCTCATGAACGTTCAAAAAACTTGGTGAATGGGCTATTACTTTATCATTGTACATCATTACATAGCCCAAGACCTTCTTTGAATCATCATTGTATATCACAAAAAGTTCCCCACTTGAGATAATCATGAGGATTGGTAAAGTTATAAGAGTCTCTTTTAACTCCTTAAAGTTATCTTTACATTTATTAGTTCAAACAAACCTTATCCCTTTCTATTTTATCTTGATTATTGGGTCTGAAAATTGTATGATGTTTCAAACAAATCATCGTAAATACCCATATAGTTTAAGTAGGAGATAGATCTTCATTACTAATAGTGTTTTAGGCTAATCCTCAATTTGTTTTCCCTTATAAAAGTCCATATATATCCACTCAATGGTGATAATATTCCCTAGGAATGATACTTCCTTCATATAGAACTAAAATTTACTATAATTTTCATATAAATTCTCATCTCTCATAGACTTTAGTAAGGTATTAATATTCTCCTTGTGATCCTCCTTGATTTTTTAGTAAATCATAATATCATCTATAAAGACTATAAAAATTGAGGTAATATCTAAACACTCTATTAATTAATTTCATAAATATTTTTTGATCATTAGTGAGTTAAAAAGGAATAAATATGAAATAATAGTGTCCATACCATGTTTAAAATGTACTTTTTAAAGTATCTTCCATATTCACATTTAATTAGTGATATATTTATTGGAGGTCCACCTTAGAGAAATATAGGCCTCCCCATATTTGATTGAATAAGTCATCTATCCATAAAAGGGGATACTTGTTATTTATCATGGTTTTTAAGATTTCAATATAATCAATACAAAGGTGCATTTACCCATCCTTATCCATGATAAATAGGACTGGCCCTCTCTATAGTGAAGTACTTAGGAATTTAAAAACCTTTTCCATATTATCTTATAACTAATTTTTCAGTTCATCTAAATCAATGGTGGCCATTCCATATGGACTCTTCAATATAAATATAGATCTAGGCATAAGTTTTATTAAGAACATAACCTTTCATTCAGGAGAAAAAATAGAGAACCATTCAGGGAATACATTAGTATAATCACTCACAATGGGAATGTCTTCAAGCATGATTCTATACTTTTTCTCGATCATTTGAGAAATATATTCTTACTCATAAGGTAATAATATCCAAGATTTAAAATAATATTCTAGGGGAAATTAATCCTCCTCTATGTGCTTGTATAGAATAATAGGATGGATTTAAATGTGAAGACTAATCTCCCTATCCAGATAGTTGGTGTTGTATTTATATAAGGATATATAATTCATGCCCAATATAGCATCAAACTCCACTAATGAAAGTAATAAAATATTTTCTGGAAGGTCTAATATGAAAACATTGAATGGCTGGAGTTATATAATTAGGATAAAACCGTTACTATATTTTAAGTTCTTATAAATATATCAACTCCCACATTATGAGGTGGTGTCTAAATCATTATAATAAACCTTCAAGATATGAAATAATACATAGAGTTAGAATAAAAAATTATGATCTAAATTCTTAAGTGAATAACCAATATACCTATTACCATGTCATTTTTAGTATCCACCTCATAAGTAGTGATATAATATACCATTATTTTATCTTTAATCCTTAGAGTTTGTTTTCATTAATTTTCTCTAATAACAATTTTCTTAGGGAATTTTATTTCATAATGTCCATGTTATTTGTAGTTGAAACACTGTACCATGGGATTAGTGTCGATTTGAAATATAATTCCCTGACACAAGAAGCCTTGAGCCGGTGCATTATTTTTTTAAATTAGAATGAATACAAGGAATAAAATTTGACGTACCGATCATTTTATTAGTCTTGGAAAATCATATTACATTCATGATACCCATAATACATTTGTCAAAGAAAATAAAAACTGATACAATATGAAATAAACAGCATTCTTGAATGATTATTCAAAGTTTTATTCTTTATAACCTAGGGAAAGGAAACATAAGAAATAAGTGAGATCATATGATTATTAATGTAAATTAATATTGTGGAAGTTATCATAAACAGAAACATTAGGTATAGTGAATAACTGAAAACACATGCCTTTAAAAATAAACTTGATCATAATATGGTAGGAATGAAAAATAAGTAAATAAACCTATATATCTAATCACATGATACTTTACCATGTATATTATACTAGAAAAATAATCACATTATTTATCAATGAATAATATTATAATGAGTTAATTCATATGTCATACATCATAAAATTACGGTTGATGCCTCATTGAAGACTTCTAAAAATACTAGGGTAAGGCCTCGGCCAAAACCCAATTTTGTTTTGTGTCATGAGACCTATTGATACATCGAGGGGCTATAGAAGGCCCCACTCATCACCTACTAAGTACAATTCATTACTCATATATCTAATAAAATATATCTTTAAATAAATTTGTCCCATACCACTTTGTAATATCTGAATCATAATCATAGAAGAAAATACTCTAATTAAATCATTTATAAACTCTTAAGGAAAATGATAATTAAACATTCTAAAGTGTCCTATACCACTTTTAAATATTTAATTATTAATTGAATATAATATAATAATAATAATAATACTTGTTATTTTATATATAAAAGGTTATTACATGGACCACATTAAAGGAATAAGTGGCTAACTAGTCATAAATCTCATATAATTAAAAGTGAGACGACAAAAATCCTTTTACTTTGGAAAGAAGAGTTCTTTTAGAAAATAATTTTTATTTGTCATAAAATTATATTTTAAAAATTTATATCCTAGAAGAGAAAATTTAATGAAATTTAAATAATATTTTGGGAATAAATTATTTCTCACTGAAGTGAAATCTTGTAAAAAGAGATTTTAGAAGCTTTATAAATAAAACATTTTAGTGTGGTTTAAGGAAGAGATTTTAAAACGGAATGGAATGTTTTATTTAATAAACCAAAAATGAACCAATATAGTTTTTCATGATAAAATTTCTGATTTTATAAAAATAATTATGGATTAAAATAGATTACATTTCACAATTTAAAATGGGTAAGGATTTGAGAAGTTCCCTCGAATCAGGCTTATTTATCTGGAAGAATTTAGAAGGAAACCATTTTAAAACATGAATGTACCCATAAAATAAGGATGATATGATCTATATATATTATTTTGGAACATATAAATAGAATTTAAAATATATATACAAAAATAATTAATCATTACATTTGAGTAAATGCAGATAATGAATGATCCAAAGGAAAATGGGTGTTCGGGTAGAAATCCTTACCAATTTGTAATCAATTGAATTATATGCCTCAAAATTAATAATCATAAAATTATACATTTAATGAAATTAAAATAAATATATTAATGATATGATAAATCAATAGGAAGTATACATACACCATACACAATAAATAGTGGTGAATGAAGAGTATCTCACAAAAAAGGAATTGAGATGAGAAAACCATTATCTTATGTCTGAATGTGTTCTGCGCTTGACCTTAAGGCCCTGGAATATTACATTAGACTCATTAATAATTTAATTAGGAACATATTAGACATGTATATAGTTTATTAAAATTTTATTAATTTAATTTACAGCTTTTTGATAAGTTATTATAATGAATTCCGTCTTTTCATTGTGTTCATTTACTTTATTCTCATAATCGGTTCACTTGATTATAAGTAATGGTGTTCATGTAAAATGGGTATAATTCTCCAAAATTGGAATTAAATTTTATTTATGAAAATATATAAGTTTAAATGGTTATATATATAACTTTTTTATATAGTATGAGCATGATTTATTATATGAAACATTAATGAAAATTATTTAGATTATTTTGGCAGTATTTCAATTATTTCAAACTAGTTCTGTTGTATAAATTAGTATTATGTATATAAACTAGTTCCAGAACATTAAATATTTTATAATACATATATTATAGTCTTTTTAACCATAAAAAGGTGTAATGACCAGCCTTTAATAATAAATGTTATAAAAAAAGTTTGTCGTCTACGAAGGCTGTAAATCAGCCCCTCTTGGACGACGATTTTGTTTTTAAAATAAAAGAGAGAGAGAGAGAGAGAGAGAGTAGTTTGAAGAAATATATTCAATTAATAATACAAAATTATAGTATATATATGATAATGTATTTATCAAGATTATTTTGATATATGATGTGAGGATAAGATATGAAAATAAAGTAAATTCAAAATGAAATTAAAAGAAAAGGAAGACGGTTTACCTCTTGAAATATCCTCCTTGAGAACCTCTTTAAGGGAAGGGGTTTTGGTATTTTGTAAAGACCAAGAGCTCTTGGAAATGGGGATAGACTAGGTAATATTATTTGGGAAGTACTTTTAGAAACTTAAAGGATTATAAGAGTGAGTATAAGAGGGAGTGAGGGGTGGTTTTTATAGTGGAAGAGAGGGGTAATTTTTGAATATCTTATTCATTATTTTATTATTTTTCTTTAGATAAGAAATAGTATTGATTCTTGTGAAAAAAAATATTAATAATTAAATTTTATTTTGAACCAAGTTTGATACATCATACATACATCACCCAAGTCTCAATAAATTATGTATTTAGCATGTATTGTAAATTATCGTATTTTACTATTCACTAATAATTCAAGAATTTTAGAAAAATCCCAAAAAAGTCAACATAACCATTTTTCCTTGTTTTGAATAAAAAAGTGGACTCCATTTTATAAAAATAATTTTATAAATATATGAAATTTAACTTTTAGATAAAATAATTATTTACTTGAAAATACAGATTTTAAATTTTAAAAAAAATTATAAAACTCTGAAAGATTAAAAAGGTCTCATAAAATTGTCCTAAAATCATAGGATAACAAAATATTGGTCTAGAAATATATTTTATGAAAATAAATTTACTTTTAAAGAAATTTATTAATTAATATAAATGTAATTAAATACTTATTACTCACAAAAATACCAATCCTTAATTATAAATTTTTTAAATATTCTATTTCATTTATAAGGTGCCTAAAATTTATTTACACTACCATGGGTGAGGTTACTATTCTTAAGGTTCATATTAACATTACTAAATGGTGACATTGATATTCACAAGGGTAACATTACTATTCATAAGGGTAAGTTACTATTCCCTTAAAATTAAGTTGATTTTATCAGACTCTAAATATCTTACTAAACGCAACCATGTATGTGTTTTTTTTAAATTGAAATCATAGAAGTGGAAAAATTAATTTTAACAGCTAAGTTATAACTATAACAAAGTTTTGTTTCGAAGAGACTCGGTTTTATGTTCATATAATCTATTTAATGAATTTAAATTATTTATAAAGAAACATACCATAAAATATAGGGGTGTCGTATTAATAGTGAATATATTCATAAAATTTTTTAGTATTTATAAAAATAATTATAATAGTCAATATATAAGTTATTTGTAAAATATTTTAAAATAGTAATCAAATACATATATTCATATTAAAATATTCTGTTACACAAAATAATACTGTAAAATAGAATATTTTTTAGAACATTAATTTAACATTAATTTAAAATTTATAAAGTTGAAATATAATTTTTTATAAGTATTATTATTAATTAAAACACTTAATTTTTGAATTATTATTTTTCATCACTTAATGTATTTAAAATTATAAAACAAATTGCTAGGGTGTTACATTATTCTCCCATCAACATAATTGTGTCCTTGCAATTCTAAATTTCACTTCAAAAGTTAAAGGTTGATACTTGAATATTATCTTGTGGGAAAACCACATCTGAAAGTTTTAATAAATCATCCTCTTAATAAGAGTCAAAAGAAAATGAATAGGTTACCAAAAAAATACAAATTCTAATAGGATACACTAGTGCAAAGTGAAAATATGGACATTGAATAATAATATAACTATAAAGCTTGGATGGAGAGTGATAGAGGACATAGTTAGGAGGAAGTTAATAAAGTCATGCGATGATATAAGGGACCATTTGATTCATCAAAAATTAAAGTACTAGGATAAAAAATGTTTCAAGATCCTTTCCATAAAAGTTAAGGAATTATTTCACTCAATAATGTAAGGAAATATAAGTACTTGATACACAATCTTATCCTTTGGTTATGCCTTTAACTATTCCTACCTCATTTCTTGGCATAAGTTATATAGTATTGAAAAATAATTTCTAAAACCTTGTCTAAATATCAAATTCAACCATTTCATAAATGGAAAACTTTTAAAAAATATAATGACCCAACACTTTATAATTAAGGATACATAAATTCCATAATGAATTTTAAACAACATGAATTGGCTCTACTAACAATCATGTGATTATATTCTCCTAGTATTCTCTTAAAGCATGGTAAAAAATTAAATCACCATAAAACCTTATTAAATATGTTCATGATTCATTATTCCTTGTGTAAAACATATGAATTTGGATATATTTCTTACATTCAAAATGTTGTCGATTCTATCATGACCATCCCCCGGGGCCCGTACCGTGACTACCCCAAGCTCGCCTTCCATAAGCCAGGGGCTGGCGACTAGCACCAAAGGCGTAATTCCCTAAAACCAGGAGATCATTGCCTTTATAACCTGTAAACGCACACAATAGAGAACACAGATGGATACAAAAAAACTAATTAAACTGTATAACAAAAGAGTGATAAAAAGTAAAAGGGGACGGAAATACGAGCCCAACTGTAAAGTACAAGGAACTGGAAGTAAAAATACAACTGAAGAAAGGAAAAAAAGCTACTGGTTCGTCTTCTTGGATTCCTACCTAAAGGGTAGGTACAGATAGCCTCCTCAGCAATCCACATCCATTAGTCTCTTCTATGTACCAACTCATCGTAAGGTCTACCTCCAGGTATCATCCAGTCCTGGTACTCTCATCCTCAATCAGTGTTATTCATATTCTGCATCCAAACCAATGAGGTTCGGGTATATCACGTGCAGGGGTGACTATAATGATACTCAGTAGGGACCCCGAGACCCTCAAGGACTCACAAAATCCAACAAGGATAAACCCCAAAGTATGAAATCAACAGATAACCTTACTTAGGTATATGCCCATACATATACCTAAGTTGTTAAGTGTTCCATCTCAATCGTGAGGAAAACACAAAAGTTACCGACTCAGCTCAACCAAGATTTTTATTCACATTATCAAAACCACGGCTGCTGGAGAACTCCTCCTCTTTCGAATATAGTGGGCCCACCGTGACACCAAGTGTGCTTCCCACTAACCGTGGACTGCTGAGGTACTCCTCCTATCGAGTATCGTGGGTCTTCTACGTCACACAAAGGCACTCCCCACCGTGGATCTACCGCCACAACCAAGCGCTCCCCCTCATATCCAGTAGAGGTACTCCTCCTATCAAGTACCGCGGGTCTTCTGCCACAACTCGGTGATCCTCCTCTGTGGGTCTGCCGCCACAACCAGGCGCTCCCCACTGGGCTAGTCGAGTCACTCTGAGTCAATCGGTCAGCAGTCATCAAGTCTGAGCCAGCTACTAGGTATCTGCACTCTGCTCGCTCATCACTGGAAGGATCTGCTCCATGATCTGCTGTTCCATACTCCAACTATCACGAAGTCCCACGAAGAAGTATCTCAAAGGTCTGCCATGTCATAGGGGTCTCAATGCAACAAATTACGCGTCAATCGGACGCCCGGTCTGTGTGTTATTAGCTATTTTATCTTAGGGGCCCGGTTGGATTCATGCGCGATCCAACCTGACTGTATCTCAACTATACCTCAAACTCAATCTGGGTATACTCAAAGGGACCACCACACTCCAAGATTACCATCATCACTGAAGGTTCGTCAAACGAACAACCGGTGCCAAAGAGATGTCCAAAAGAAACTAAAGGGTCGTAGTGGGCTCGGGTCTAGTCCGACCCGTTTCGAGTCGACCCCACCTAACCCGATGGTTCTGGCCTGGCCCGTAGGTTGGACCCTCCCGTTAGGTTTGTCCTGGCACATTGGGTCTGGCCCAGTGGGCCGCGAGGGGTCACCAAGGACAGCAAGGGTGATGCGGTCGGCGAGGCGGCGTGGGGGCGAGGGCGGTGTGGCCAGCGGGGTGGTGTGGCCGGCGGGGGTGGTGCGGTGGGCACGGCAGTGCGGCCAGAAAGGGCAGTGCAGCTGGCGAGGTGGTGTGGATGGGGTGCGGCACGGCCGGGGCACGGAGCAGTCATCTCCTTCATCTCCTTCGTCGCCTTTGATGTCGCTTTACTCTATTTCGAAGAACACCACAAAGGCGATCAGCGGAGGGGTCGGACCATGTTGGTTTTCTCTACACCCTCCGAGTTTCGGGTGATAGGAGTTGGTTCATCAATAACAAAGCACAACAACCCTCCCTTAAAAGGAAAACATCCTCATTCTTCGTTTTGAAAGAAATGAAGAACATTGAAATAAATCATACTTAAATGAAACTAAACCCCTACCTTGTTCGTTGTTCACCAATAGAGTCGCGGGGAAGAAGAAGGACCATTGGGAAAAGACGGACATCGGTGTCATTGGCATTTTCCATGATAGTCAGTTTGTATGAGGGCTCGTCGTAGTCGAAGACATCCTATTTCAGAGGAAGTCCCAAGGAAGAAGGTCAAAGTCGAGGTCATTCTTCGTCAGGAGAGTGTTCTTCGTCGATAGAACATGTTCCTCGTTGGAGAGTGTAATCCTCCAAGTGTTGGGCATCGCGTCACTTTACCAGCACTTCGTCACTTTGTGAAGGCATCCCAAATCCTCCTTTTATGCTCCATATATATAGGAGAGGGGGGAGGTAGGTAACGACCATTGGAATTTATGACGGTTCATCTACTAGGAACCTTCCTAAATTCCAACGACGTTGTAACTTAATTTGAAACGAGTCAAGCCAATTAATTTATGATGGTGCAACGATGTGGTGCATTGGAAAGATTAATGGTATGTGCATTGGTACAATTAAGGTAGAGGTGGTCAAGAGGCTCTCCCTCATTAATTGCAGGAGTTGAGGTTTTCTCCCAATTAAACTGGGGTTTCAAGGGGGTTTAATCCTGGGTGGTCCCCACCACCATAGCCTATCATGGGAGGTTTTGGTTCGGGTGGTCCCCACCACCTTAACCTCTCATAGGAGGTTAAGGTCTGGTGGTCCCCACTTCCAACTTCGACATGGAGGTTTAGTTCCGGTGGACCCCTCCTGAAATATCCACATGGAAACTCAAAATAAAATAAAATGAATTTTATTTTATATTATTATTTCCACGAAAAACCCAAAAACTAACTTACTCCCTTGTCCATCTACCATCGAGGTAAAATTATCCTTAAGATAATATTGGTGTTGCGAGTTCTACGATGCCCATAGGTTTTAATTCTGAGCATCAGTTCAAAAGTTATAAAACGCCGCTCGCGCATTTACGGAACGTACCCGAAAAAAAAAGTTCGAAAAAAAAATACCAGTCACCCTCGACCCGCGTCGGTCGAGGTTATGCTCTGCCTAGGTGAAACACACCCAAAATAACCCAACGGTACTCTCGTATTTTCAATCCGAGTTACCATTTAGAAGATTTGAATCTTACAATAAAATAATTGTCACTTAATTATTTTATTTGCGGCCAAAAACTAACATTCTCTTATGGCCCATGTTGGCCAAAGTTAGTATCTTCGTAAAGAAATAATACCCTCACGAGTTTAGCGGTGGTCTCAGATTTTTAATCTGAGTTACCGTTTGTGAGTTATAAGCATTTGAAAAAATAAAATAATTTATTTAACTATTTTATTTACGATTATACAATTTTTGGTTTTTCTCACAGGAGGCCCGCGCTGACTAATCTTAAGTAGTGCCTAGGGTAAACCCTCCATCCTAAGTACAAAGGTGCCCTCATATTTCTGATCTGAGTAACCGATTAAGAGTTACTCCACTTTTTCAGGAAAACTACTTATACGCATTAACTTAAGCTTAACAAAACATCAACGGATCATTCCGGGAACTCTGGGCCTCAGAATCGTGCGCCATTACATTTCACAAACCCATAAAATTCCTATTTATTGAAAACAATCATGAAAATTATGGGTCTTTACATTCTTCCCACCTCAGGGCTCTACCTCCCCGTAAGCCATAGCCCAAACTAAGGAAACAAGTGGGGGTATTGTGCACGCATCTGAGCCTCCCTCTCCCATGTGTTCTCCTAGAGGTTCCTGTGCTGCCAACGAACATGCACCAGAGGTATCAACCATCCATAAAGGACCCACTCCTGTCGATCCTCAATCTATTCTGGAACCTCTGTAAAATTCTCCCCATTGTCGACGTCAAACTCTCCATGGTCGATGACGTGAGAAGGGTCATGCACGTATCTCCTCATCTAGGATATGTGGAAGATTTCATGCTCCTGGTGCAACTGAGGTAGAAGATCTAAGAGGTAAGTCACCTCCCCAACTCTACTAAGGACCAGGACAGGTCTGATGAAGCTCGTAGATAACTTACCACCTCGGCCAAATCACCACAAACCTCATCGAGGTGAGACCTGTAGAAAGACATGGTCGTTATCCTAGAACTCCAGAGGTCTTTGTCTCCTGTCGGCATACGACTTCTTCCTACTCTGTACAGTCTTTGTCCGCTCCTGGATGATCTACATCTTCTCTGTGGTATCCCGTACAATCTCTGGTCCCACTAGTGCTGACTCCCCGGGGTCAGTCCAGCACAAAGGTGATCTGCAAGGTTGCCCGTACAACGCCTCGAAAGGTGTCATACCAATGGTGGAGTGATAGCTATTGTTGTATGAAAACTACACTAAAGGTAAGTGATCCTCCCAGCTGTGACCAAAGTTGAGGACCCAATCATGCAACATGTCCTCAAGGGTCTGAATAGTCCACTCGGTATGTCCATCCTTCTAAGGATGGAAGGCGGTGCTCGTATGAAGTTGCATCTTTAAATCCTCATACAACCCCTTCCATAGCTGGTAAGTAAAATGTTCATCATGATCAGAGACAATCATCGAAGGTAATCCTTGTAACTGTAAAATCTCATGCACATAAAGGCATCCCAATCCCTCTATTGAACCCTGCTCTCTATTCTGTAGGAAGTGGGCCGACTTGGTGAGTCAGTCAACAATCACCCAAATTAAGTCATGTCCTCTGGATGTACGTGGAATTCCTATCACGAAGTCCATGTATATCCCATACCACTTCCACTTTGGGACCTCCAAAGTCTGAACCAAGAATTCTAGTACCTAATGCTTTACCTTCACTTGCTGGAAAGTGAGGCATCGAGAAAAAAACTCTACTACTGCTTTCTTCATTCCCATCCACCAGTTATGTCGTCGGAGATCTCGAAACATCTTCTCCACTCTTGGATGTACCTCTATAGGGGATGTGTGGAACTCCCTCAACACTTACTCCTTAAGTGGAACTAGTACAATAGTACATCCTCTATAGAGGATGATGTTCTCCCCACCATCAGAAAATTAAATCATGCGCCTATCATGTGGATATCTGAGCACGTCGTGTCTCGCAGTCAGTGTCCCCATGTTGTGCCTCCCGGAATCGCTGAAGAAGTGGGGGAGTGACTCTAAGAGAATGAAGGAAGGCTTCTCCAACTCTATTCACAAAATATATTTGTAAAGAAGATAGATTCTTTGTCGCCTCACTCTGTAGATGCAGGCCAGAGCTCCTACTAAGTGCAACTGCTACCATGTTCCTCTTCCCTGGAGTATAGACTATCTCAAAGTAAAATTATGCTGCCACGAGGGTGAGGTTGGTCAACTAACAGGTGACTTGTTTCACCCTCCTATTAATGAGTTTATCATGTGCTTCATGGGTTTCCTTTTTCACGAACCAAGGAAAACCCCATTTCAAAGTTGTAGATAAACTACAACCTCTTTGCTAAATACAGTTAATCTGAGTGTAAACTGGGGATGTCAAGTCCAAAACCAAACTAACGTTGTAAGGCCTAGACACTGCCACCAAGAGCTTCCAACCAAAACTCTCACCTCAATGGTCATATCACACCATCAGTGTAATTGTGATTATTGAGTCTCCTCCCAAATGTATCTCCACACGTGAGGGTCAAGTCAATGGTTTAACTGGAAACTCTAGGTCCAGAACAAGATTCGTGGAAGAAAGGAATGATTGGTACCTATGTATATTGATATGGAAGATAGTAGTAGACATAGACCATACCTTGAATCATTCCTAGAGCCTTTGGGTCTCATTCCTTGACCACATGCAATAACTCTATTCCATTGTACTCCAGCTCCCTGAGCCTGGAAGGGTCCACAAAAAGGGAGCGGTTGTAACATGTCGAAAAGTACACCACCACATGCTGCTCTCCTAGCTCTACTTCCACATCTACTACCCTGCAGATTCATCTGTCCCTAACACATTTTACATTCCCAAGTCTCTAAGACTGGCGCCAATTACCTACTTTCCCACTGCTAACATTCACTGGCTGTATCCGTTCAGCCAAAGAACATTCAACCATAAAGGTTCTCTCTAGAACTCTAGCATAAGTAGGAATTCATAGAGGAATAGTGTTAGCTCAGATGTTTTTAAACACACCTCTCTCGGAAGTTCGAGCAATGAAGCATGGATCATATCGTATTCATCAAGTTCCAAGAAAGATCGGTACACCTCAATGAATACTCACATACCGACATGTCATCCTACCAAAGCTATAGAAGTTTTAGAGAATTCTCAACCACCTCCTCGAGCCAGTACTTAGCTGCTGCTGAGTCGGGATCACCTCGGAACCTAAGGTGTATCCAATGCAAAAACATGCGTAAGGCACTAAGCCTACATATGTCCTCTACCGATACTGTCAGTTGTAATTGCTAACTAACGGGTAGTGATATAGCTGGCACACTACCTGAAGGTACTAAATAGGGAAATGGTACATGTACTGAAGCCTCATCACAGATCAGACCATCCTCATGGTCACTCACTGAAAAAACTAGTATATAATATCACCGTCTTCTCTACTGGTGTCTCAACTAGACAGGAAACTCTAGAAACCGCCTCCAGCCAGCCCTCAGCTGTGTGGGAATCTGTCTTGCCTCGAAACCTCAAAGGCCTCTGCTACTAGAACCCATGAAATGTACTCAGTTTTCATGAACCATCTGTCAGTGTGGAAGGAGTTATCTACTTCCCAATAGGTGGTGGTGTTGCCGGTACACCACCCAAAGGTGCCAACATAGTAAGAGGGCCTTGAACCAGAGCCTTGTCGCTCAGTGGGCTATCAGTGCGTACAACTCTCAGAACTCTAGTCTTCTGTTCTGCGTAGAGGCATTCTGAAAAGAAATAGATGTGCTACTGTTAAAAGATTATACCTGGTGATCTGACTTATGAAATATCAAAGAAAACACACATGCAATCAGTGTTTTCGTGCACTGAGTCGAAAATCAAAAGTCAGGGTCCTGGTATATGGATATGTCGGCTGCCACACCAACATTGGACTCCCTGAACTGATAACCGCACTCACTATCCTTAACACTATTGCTTCATATAAGAAAAGGATCATATCCCTAAGTTCTGTGATAGAACTGACTCCTATGATACCAATTTGTCACGACCCGTCCCCCGGGGCCCGTGCCATGACTACCTCAAGCCCACCTTCAATATTTTTGGGGCTGGAGACAAGCACCAAAGCCGTAATTCCCTAAAACCAAGAAGTCATTTCCTGTATAACCAGTAAATGCACACAATAGAGAACACAGCTGGATACAAAACATCAAGTAAATGGTATAACAAATTAGTGTTGAAAAGTAAAAGGGTCCGTAAATACAATCCCAATTGTAAAGTAAAAGGAACTGGAAGTACAAATACAACTGAAGAAAGGAAAAACTTCTGTTGGATCATCCTCCGGAATTCCTACCTGAAGGGTAGGTACAGATAGCCTCCTCAACACTCCATGTCTGTCAGTCTCCTCTGTGTACTGACTCGTCGTAAGGTCCACCTCCGGGTACCGTCCAGTCCTGGTACTCTCAGCCTCAGTCAGTGTTGTCCATTGTCGGCATCCTACACAACAAGGTGCGGGCATAGCCCATGCAGGGGTGAGTGAAACGATACTCAGTAGGGACCCTGAGACACTCAAGGTCTCCCAAAATCCATCAAGGATAAACCGCAAAGTATGAAATCAACAGATAACCTTACTTAGGTATATGACCATACATATACCTAAGTTATCAAGTGATCCATATCTATCATGAGGAAAACACAAAAGTTACTGACTTAGCTCAACCAGGATTTTTATTCACATTATTGAAACCTTGTCTGCTGGAGAACTAAGCGCCCTTCGTGTCTTGGTAGGCCCGTGGTACTTGACAGGAGGAGTACCTCTGTAGGATATGAGGGGGAGCGCTTGGTTGTGGTGGTAGACCCACGGTGGGGAGCCCCTCTATGTGACACAGCAGACCCATGGTACTCAATAGGAGGAGTACCTTAGTAGTCCAAGGTTAGTGGGAAGTGCGCTTGCTGTCGCAGAATAACCATTGTACTCAACAAAGGAGGAGTTCTCCAACAGTCATGGTTTCGATAATGTGAATAAAAACCCTAGTTGAACTGAGTCAGTAACTTTTTTCCCTCATGATTGAGATGGATCACTTGATAACTTAGGTATATGTATGGGCGTATACCTAAGTAATGTTATCTATTGATTTAATACATTGTGGTTTATCCTTTTTGTATTTTCTGAGACCTTGAGGGTCTCGGAGTCCCTACTGAGTATCATTATACTCACCCCTGCATGGTCTATGCCCTCACCTCGTTGTGTTGGATGCAGATGATGGATAGCGCTAATTGATTTTGAGAGTACCAGGACTGGATGGTACCCGGAGGTGGACCTTACGACGAGTCAGTATATGGATAATACTGACGGGCATGGAGAGTTGAGGAGGCTATCTGTACCTACCCTTCAGGTAGGAATCCCGGAGGACGACCCATCAATTTTTTTCCTTTCTTTAGTTGTATGTGTACTTCCAGTTACTTGTACTTTACAGTTGGTCTTGTATTTCCATCCCCGTTTACTTTTCATCACCCTTTTGTTATATAGTTTACTTAGTGTTTTGTATCTATCTATGTGATCTAATGTGTGCATTTACAGGTTATAAAGGAAATTCCTTCCTAGTTTTTAGGTAATTGCACCATTGGTGCTAGTCGCCAACCCCTGGCCTTTGGAAGGTGGGTTTGGGGTAGTCACGGTACAGGCCCTGGAGGATGGGTCGTAACATATTCTACAAATTTATCAAAGGTCCATTATTTAGATCCAAGTTAGTAAGTGATATCCAATTTACATTTTCCAAAACAATCATCTCTTTATTCTGAAATCTATATCTTAGTACCATGAATATAATAATGGTTTTATTTCACCCAACCATATACTTTATCATGATATTAACTTGTTTCTAACACACTTTTCTTTGGTACCACCATACATTCTTAAATCATTAATGAAAAAATAGTGTAGTATAATCCTTATATATCTATTAATTCTTATAAAAATAATATCATAACATATTTATTGAATCTAGAAACACAAATAAATTAATTATTATTCTTTGACCATAATAACATCATAAGCTTGACCATGATCCCTTTACCTTTTTAATGCTACATTTCCTTGATGCTTAGTACATTCATTTGTATAGTGACTCATATCCTTACAGTTGAAGCATTGAATATTAGAAACTTCTTTCCTTCTCATGAAATTATAAGAATGGTGGCCTTTTTCACCACATTTTAGGTGAACTCCTTTTCCTCATAAGGTTATAACAATGTGTTTCCTTCTATAAATATCACATGTGGGAAAATACTTTTTCCCTTCTTCCCTTTATCTATTCTTTCCCTAGTTGTCCCCTTCTTCTCCTACTTCCTTCTAAATCCATAAAACTTAAAAAAACTCTTTGTCCTTCTTTTTAGTACATGATACTAACTACTCATATGATGATAATTTTTAAGAGACTAGTTCCCTTCAAAATACTGACTTAAAACCTTAAAATAAATGATCATTATTACTCTTTGAATTATGTGCACTGATGTGGTTCCCATTCCTTATGGTAGGTGCCATATCTAAAAAGATGCATACACTATATTAGATCATGAAATTATAATACTCAATTTATAATCCCAATACTAGTGATATACTTAACATAAGTTGAAAATTGTATGCATAACTAATCCCATAATCATAAAAATGGATTCTTTGAGAAAATAATTACATTTAAATCCTTCATAATGGTTTGTAAACAAAATATGAATTATCCTAATAATATACCCTAGGATTTTCAAAATAGGTGTGAATTAACACATGTTTTCATGTACCAAGTTACCCCAAGTCAGGATATGAACACATTGTCAGAGTTTTTAATCCTTGGTATATTTGTTCCAGAACCACGTCCACTTGTAGTATACAGAAAGGGATGTATTTATAGAATGATATAAAATATATATACCTTAACAAAATTCAAGGATGTTCTAATATCCCGGTCTTCAAATTCTATCCTAGGGTTACATTTTCTATTATATATCTTCTAAATTTAGTTTCCAATGTTGCTGTTAAACATCCTATGATACCAACTATAACACCTTGATCAAAAAATCCTAGAGTTGGTTTATTAGTTTATTACATTGGCATGATTATAAGGAATCAAATCCTGAAGGACCGATAATTTTAGCAGTCTTGGTAGACCATATTAAATTCATTATATCCTTAGTAAATTTGGAAAAAAAATATGATACAATTTGAAATAAACTGCATCCTTGAAAGCTTATTCAAAGTTCTCTTCATCGTAACCTAGGGAAAGGAAACATAAGAAATGGGTGAGCTCAAATGCTCAGAAAGGGTAAATAATAAAATGGAATTTATCAAAAAAATAAACATTAGGCATGGTGAATAACTGAAAAAACATGCCTTTAGAAATAAACTTGAGCATAATATGGTAGGAATGAAAGATGAGTAAATAAATCCATATAACAGATCACATGAAACTTTACCGTGTATATTATACTAGTCAAATAATCACATTATTTATAAATTCCTACTATCATAATTAGGGAATTCTTATTCCATACATCGTAAAACTGTCATTGAGGCCTCATCCAAGACTTCTATAAATATTAGGGTAAGGCCTCGGCTAAAACTCAATTTTGTTTTCTATCATGAGACATACCGATGCATCGAGGTACTATAGAGGGACCCAAAAATCAATTTCAAAGTCCAATTCATTCCTCCTATGTCTAGTGATATATATATTTAAATACAATTGTCCCATAAAACTTTGAAATATATTAATCATAATCATTGATGAAAATACTCTAATTAAATCATTGTTAAACTCTTCAGGAAAATGATCATTAGATATTCCAGAGTGTTCAATACCACTTCGAGACATTTAATTATTAATTAAATATAATATCCTAAGAATAATAAGACTCATTATTTGATATATAAAATTTAATTACATAGACATCATGCAATTAATAAGTGTTGAACAAGTCGTAAATCTCATAGAATAAAAAACGAGATAAGAAAAAACCTTTTACTTTGGAATGATTAGTTATTTTGGAAAACTATTTGTATTTTTCATAAAATAATATTTTATACATTTATATACCATAAAATAAATTTTATTTACATTAAAATCATATTTTATGTATAAATTATGTCCCATTGAAGTAAAATCATATAAAAGGTGTTTTTAAGAAGCTTTAGAAATAAAACGTTTTAGTGTGGTTTAAAAAAGAAATTTTAAAACAGAAAGGAGTGTTTGTTTTCATAAACCAAAATTGAACCGAGATATTTTTTCAGAATAAAATTTCTGATTTTATAAAAATAATAATGGCTTAAAATAGATTACATAGCGCACTTGATAATGGGTAAGGATTTAAAATTTCCCTTGAATCGGGCGTGTTTATCGGGAAGAATTGAGAAGAAAACCATTTTAAAAAAAGAATATCCCTATAAAATAAGGATGATATGATCTAGATATATTATATTGGAACATATTAACATAATTTATAAGATATATACAAAAATAATTAAGCATTTAATTTGAGTAATGGTAGAGAAAGAGTAACCCGAAGGATAAAATGGGGGTTCGAGTAGGATTCATTACCACTTAGTAATCAATTCAATTATATGACCCAAGATTAATAATCATCAAATGATAAATTTATTACCATTAAAATAAATATATTCTTGATATGATACTTAAATGGTTAGTATACATACACCATCCACAATAAATAGTGATGAATGAGGAGTATCTCACAAACATGGAAGTGAGATGAGAAAACCCTTACCTTATGTGTGAATGTGTTTTGTACGTGACCTTAAGGTACTATAATATGACATTATACTCATTAATGATTTAATTTAGAACTTATTATGCATTTATATAGTTTATTATAATTTTATTGAGTTTATTTATATCCTTTTTTTAAGTAACAAGATTGAATTATGTTATTCTAGAGTGTTCGTTTACTTGATTTTCATGATCAGTTCACTTGATTATAAGTAATGATGTTCATATAAAATGGGTATAATTATCTATAATTGTAATTACATGTTATTTATAAACAGAAATATGTTTAAATTATAATATAATTAATTTTATTATATGGTATGAGGATGAGTTATTAGATGAAACATTAATGATAATCATTTAGATTATTTTGGCAGTTTTTTGATTATTGCGAACTAGTTTTGTCATATGAATTAGTATTATGAGTAAATTCTGGTTATAAAAAATTAAATTTATTATCTAGTTAAAAAATATGGTATCATGACAGTCCTTTAATAAGAAATTTTAGAACAAAAGTTTGTCGTCTATGAAGGTTGAAAATCGACACCTCCTAGATATGATAATGGAGTTATTAAGATCATTTGGATATATGAGGTGAGGAGATGATAATAAAATAAAGAAAATTTCAAATGAAATTAAAAGAAAAGGAAGAGAGTTTACCTCTTCAAATATCCTATGTTAAAGCCTTTTAAGGGAAAGGGTTTTGGTCTTTTTTCAAGACCAAGAGCAACTGGATATAGGGATATAATAGGAAATATTATTTGGGAAGAAATTTTAGAATATTCAAGTCTTAGAGGAGTGGGGAGAAGGAGTGAGGGGTGGATTTATAGTTAAGGAGAGGGGGGATTTTTGAATATCTTATTTGTTATTTTATCATTTTTATTAAGATAAGAAATAATATTGATTCTTTTGACCAAAAACAGTAATAATTTTGTGTGAGTTAGAACCAAGTGTGCTTATATCATCCATACATCACCCATGATTCAATAAATCATATATTTAGAATTTATTGTAAATTATCAAATTTTACTATTCACCAAAGATTCGCGTATTTTAGAAAAATCCAAAAAATTCGCAATAATAATTTTTTGATTTTTATAATTAAAACTAGACTCCATTTTATCAAAATAATTTTCAAAATACGAGAAATATTATTTTTAAATATTATTTTTATTTACTTGAAAATACATATTTTAAAATTAAAACTGATTTTATAACACTCTGAAAGATTAAAATATGTCTCATAAAATTATACTAAAATCATAGGAAGAAAAAATATTAGTTTAGAAATATATTTTATGAAAATTAATTTTCTATTAAATAAATTTATTAATTAAAAAATTAATTAAATACTTATTACTCACAAAAATACCAACACTTAATTATTAATTTTTAAAATATTCTCTTTCATTTATAAGGTTTATAAATCTTATTTAAAAAATCCTGGGTGAGGTTACTATTCATAATGTCATATTAATATTTATAAGGGTTACATTACTATTCACAAGGGTAACATTACTATTCATGTGAGCAAGTAACTATTCACTAAAAATTAGGTTGATTATATTAGACACTAAATATATTACTACTCTAGTCGTGTATGTTTATTTTTCAAAATTTATATCGCAGAAGTGGAAAAATTAAGTTTCATAGTTAGGTTATAACTATAACAAAGTGTTGTTTCATAGACACTCAATCTTGTGTGCATATAAGCTATCTAATGAATAACAATTATTTATGAAGAAATATACCACAAAATCTAGGGGTGTCATATTAATAGTGAATAAATTCAAAACACAATTTAGTATTTATAAAAATAATTATAATAGTAAATATATAAATTATTATTAAAATATTTAAAAAATAATAATCAAATAAAAATATTCATATTAAAATATTCTTTTAAACAAAATAATACTATAAAAAAGTTATTTTTTAAGAACATTAATCTAAAATTAGTTTGAAAACTATAATTTTGAAATTTAATTATTTATATGTATTATTATTAATTAAAACACTTAATTTTTAAATTATTATCTTCAATAACTTAATGCATTAAAAATTATAAAAAAAATGGGGTGTTACATGAACCTTCTTTTATTCTTCCACATTTTTGGGTTTCATTATTTCCCTCTACAACTGATTATCCTAATTTTAGGTTTTTCCACATTTGAAACATCTCCCGGTTCCCATACAATAGTTTCTAGGATGGTTCTTACCATACATTTTACAAGTGTGATGTTTGTTTTTCTTTCCACCATTGGATTTATCAATTGATACTCCCAAATAAAATTCCATTTTATATTTTTTATCTCTAGCCACAAAGGACCATTGAGATTCACTGATCTTTATATCAACTTTGAGGGTGCAATGGGAAATCTCCCCATAGCTATTAAAGTCCCAAATAATTAATGATTTTTAAAGAATCATTTTTAACCCAATCAAAAAATGGTATACTATACCTTCAGTGTTGATAAAAAACCTAGAGGTGTACCATGGAAGCCATGTGAAGTTTTCCACACACACTCTGATATAATCTTCTACATTTTCATCAATTTGTGTAACACCCTTTTCGTTATAAGATGTAGATTTTGGTGAAAATATTTATTGAAAAAATATTTTATTGAAGGCTTCTCATTTCATGGATTCAATATCCTCTTTATACTTTGTGTTCTTCATCATTAACCAAAACTAATCATCTTTTCCCTCAATGTGATAAACAACTAGAAAAACTTTCTCTTACTCTATACATTATAGGATAGAGAATATCTTCTCAGTTGAGTTAATCCATCATTTCGTGATGATGGGATCGGAAGCTCCACTAAAGTTAGGAGAACTTGTTTATATAAAAGTCTCGACTACGACTTTTTCTTTCTTTTTTGGAGGTGATTGTTCTGCATGATTCAAGTTATGATTCATAAGATTATCTATTTTATCTAATACGATCATATATTTCTCAACATCCAATACCATAAGGTTGGACATATAATTTGGGAAATCATCATATTTCCTACCATTTTGGTTGTTAGATCGATTTCTATTATTTCCCTCTACTAACTAAAATAAGATAAATAAGATAAGAAAACATTAACTAACTTATAAACATAGAATGAATTACTTATAAATGATAAGTATATTCTAACTTATGAGTCTCTAGGTTTCAATATAAGTTATTCATGGTGATGTTTCTAATTAGTTTTTCTAACCTATCAATTTATTCAAGTCATTCATAATGAATCATAAAGAGTTTTGTGAATTTAAAAAGAATATCCCTCTGGAGTATCAAACCAGGTGTGAAGAAAGGCCTATTTTAATGCACCATGTGATTATTAAGTCAATCCCAGTGCACCCTTTTCAGGTTTATTACCCCTAGGTACAACTATGTCAAAGCCACATCTACTTATAGTTTCTAGATAAGGATTTATTTTTTTCATAAACCACTTAATCTATACTTTACCAAAATTTAGGGTTGTTTTCCTTTGTTTATTCTTATCTATAAAGATTTTACTAGAGTTTTCTAATCACAATACCCAAAACTAACTATACATTTATATGATACCAATTACATCAACCCAATATTTTTACACCTGTTATTACATGATTTTAAAACATAAATATCCACTAAGTACAACCCCAAAGATCCTATGTCCTAGTGTATTTGGAAGACTATGTTCAGGATACATCAAAAGGAAACATAAAACCTGACATCCTTATTGTATTCTCTATAATGACATCCAAATCTATTTGAACTCATAAATCTAAATAGGATAACCTAGGTAATAAATAAAATAAATGTGTGATCTAAACAGCACAGTAAGGTAATAACCATCATAAGGAATCAAAACTTATGAGTCAAAATAACAACAATGATATCATAAAAGAGAAGGATCATGAGTAATCACATGGAATCATAATATAAAGAACACGGTGTCATAAAATCATAGTTATATAAGAAATTTGGTAGTAACATATAACATGACATAAATATCATTTAAGGAAAACAACCTACACAATATCATATGGTGGAAAAAGTACCCTAATGGATTGGGTTTACTCTCTAATTTGATAAATGATAACTCATGAGACAAAATATTTATACAATTCGTTGGAGAGTTATCTTGTACCACCCATAATACAACGTTCATGAATTTTGTGTGCAAAAAACTGAAAACAATCATAAGGAATACACATAATAATTACCCATGGAATGAAAATGGGTTGAAAAATCATGCCTCGTATCATAATAAAATGAAATTTCATAATGATTAAATTTGAGAAATAAACATAAGGAATATGTTACCACATAAAAGGAAGGTGGAATAAGACAGGTATATATTTGACATATATATATATATATATTATAAGAATCCCAAAGATTTAAAGAGATATATAAATTGAGATAGATATAGATTTGTCATAACTTAAATAAAAGGTGGTTTAGAGAGATCCCATGCCTCGAGCATGATTCATCAAGTGTGTTGTTTATCTTCCTGAATAATAAACTAATGCAAATTATTTAATTTCTTAATAACATTTTTCAAGTTTTTTATTCCTCTTATTTTATTTATTATCATTTTATATTGAATTTCATAATAATTTAGCAACTAGTAATATGTTTTGATGATGTTCGGATCATATGACCAAAATCACTTTGGAAAGCAGAATAAGGACAAATTGATTATTATTAAATTTATATAGAATAATAATCATGACATAATTATAATTTTTATACATCAATTATTCTTTTAAACCCAATCATAAAGGATAGTTATGAAAAATTAATCGTGTTTCAATCATGGAGACGGTAGGTCATACGTTTACATGAGTAACATTTCCATTTTTCTAAAAACATGATGGAAATAAGGTAAGTGTTATTTTCCGATTACAAAATTATAATTATATCATAAATATAATATTATTTATTTAAATACACTTACATCTACCATTCATGTTATGCGGTAATAAAAACTAATCACATCTCTTTGTGAGGCGGTTGTACACCATACACACGAACGATGTAATTATTTTTCAATGGATTATATGGTAAGAGGGTATATGATAAATTACATTTATATAATTATTAATATTTAATTAAGATAATATATATAAAATAAATTAATCATCATTAATATCTATAATTGGTGATTATGGAAGGTTAATCATATTGGTACACAAAGCAGTAGTCCGACATATGTATGAATGATGGTTTCTTTTCCCATTTTATGGAAGGGGATATGGATTTATATTATTACATTAATATGATAAAATCTTATGAAATGTAAGATAATTATTTTATTATATCATCATGACTGATTAATATTTTAAGGAGGTGAAATGATAAATAAAACAACGATTGTTGCTTAAGATTGATACCTCTTCTTTAGACCACCTATTTAATATTATGCCTAAAGCCTTACTAGATTTGATTATTCACAAAACAAAGTCTTAAATGAGATGTAAATATAATTTAGGAAGATATTTTTTTGTGTATTTTCTAAAACAAAAATCTTTTAAAGAGTGTAATAGAGAGAGGATGGGGTTCCCTTTTATAAGTGAGAGAGAGTGGCATTTTTTTAAATATCCAAAACCATTCAGTAATGGGAAGTCACTCTCATTCCACATGCCTCCAAATATTGATAAATAATGTATTTTATGGTTTATATGGTTGATAAAAATATTTATAATTCAAAAAGAAACATTTTTTAAACATTTTATTCTATTTTTATTTACTGTTACTCACTTTTACCATTTTAGTTTTTCACCGTGTTAATTAGTTATTTTAAATATTTTAAATATTCATTATGACTAAAATTAAGTTGAATTTATTTAATAATATTAATTATGATTATTCAAAATACTTAATCCCTTTTATGAAATTAAAATAAAATAATTGGTGCAATCCAATTTAAAATTAAACCTGTAATATGTGTTGATAAACTATTTTTCAAGAAATACAATTTTCAATTAATAAATGATCTTATATTAACTCTATTATTATAAATCATAATTATATTAATTTAAATTAATATTAATATATGTATAATATATTAATATAATTTTAATTTTTCCTTAATATGTATAGTTTTATTTTAGTAAAAAAAACTTTATGTACTTAAAAACAGTTTGTATAAAATTGTGTCTTTATGCATAGAGACTAACTTATACCGCAATCCTTAAAATTGATGACTCAAGAAAAAATAAATAAATTATTATAAATAAATTTTTTAATATTTTACTTAAATAAAAAAATAACAAAACTAATTTAACTTTTAAATTATTTTATTTAATTAAAAAAATGACATTACTGGAAAAATCGGTAATTTTCATTATTCCCTGAAAAATCAAACATTTCATAAAAATCCCAAAATTTCACCCAAAGTTAATTTTGATCTTAAGATTTCAAAAATGATTTCAATTTTATAAATAAGATTTCTATAGGTTAAATAAATAAATTATAATATTTTCTCACAAAGAGAAATCAAAAAATTTTGTAAGGAAATATATTTTTTGATTAATAAAATGAATTTATTAAAAAAATGAGCAGTTATTTTATGAGAATTTATCAATAAATTTATATATATTAATACCTTTATATATGTTTAGTAAATTATTTAATACTATTCATTCCCTAAAATTTAATTTCTATGTTATAATAATCTTAAATAATTATAGTTCACTTAGGTTTGGTGTTGCATATCACAAACACTACCAAAAATAGTTTTCCTTTATAAAAACTAAAGGTTTTACATCCTAATATCTAGTTTCATATACCCTCAACGTATCCATATAATATCTAATAAAAAGGTATGTTATTATGGTAGTTGAGGGTGGTGATTCTTGTGGCATAGATCTAATAGAAATTTCTACCACTATTAGAAAAATACCCAATACAAACGGTTTGAAACCATTGGTATATGCCTCTAAACTGTTAATATATTCTATACCAATGGTTTAGAGAACCGTTGGATAGTAATCTATGGGTATAGGTCTATAACAATGGTTTTCAAAATAGTTTGTATAAGTAATATGAATAATCTATACCAACGGTTCCATAAAACCATTAGTATATGTATTTCAAAAAAGAAGAATTTTGTTGGTTTTGATCCGAGTACCTATAGTTTATGATTGAATAACCTATACACTAACCTAACTTGACTTTATTGAATATAATTTCATAAATATATGTATAAAATATCATAAATAGTTTAAATTTTGATTTATTTAATGTTCTTTGTAAGAAGATTCCATAAAAAATACATATAACTATACCAACGGTTCTCAAAACCATTGGTATGGACCTATACCAATGGTTTTGAGAACCGTTGGTATAGATTCTTTGATTTTGGGACCTATACCAACGGTTTTGGACAAACCATTAATATAGGGTCTCTATTATGGACCTATACAAACGGTTTGGCCAAAACGGTTGGCATAGGTCCATATAAGTGACCTATACCAATGGTTTCTCCAAACCGTTGGTATAGGTTCCCCCTATACCAACAGTTTTGGGAAAACCGTTGGTATAGGTCCAAATTAGTGACCTATACCAACGGTTTTGGCCAAACCATTGGTATAGGTCCATATAAGTGAACTATACCAATATTTTTCCCAAAACTGTTGGTATGGATCTTATTTCCAGTAGTGTATGATCTTGAATTTCACTCACATATGATTTCACACATACCATAATTTTTCAATTTTATCTTGGGATTGGTCAATAAAAACCTCTATAGAGGACACCAACTTACCAAGATAAAATAAAGGAGCTTAATAAAGAATAATTCTTTAACTTGATTACATTTATTTCCTTTTTCATAGATTTCATAATATTGTTACTTACTTTTATAAGCGTTAATTTAACTGCTATATTATAATGATAAAATTTTATTTTCATATATGATGTTTTTTTTAGTTTTTTTCGTGTAGAATAATATATTAAGATAATATATATACTATATTAAAATATATTTTGATATTTCCGGTCATTACATTCTCCCCCCCCCCCAATTGTCCTTGAAATTTTTATTGTTCCTTACTAATAAAAGTAGGTAAGGATATTCTTAACATATTCATCATTCATGATATAACTTCTAATATAACATCTAAATTACTCTATTAGGATATATCAAGTTAATTATATTTCCTAAAACAACGTTATTTATTCATATAATTATATATGCATGTATGTTTATACCCTAGTCAAATATTCTTTATAACATAATTTTTACAAAACTATTTGAATATTCAAGGCATAAAAACATAGAGAGATTATATATTATTCCAAAAATTATCATTATATTTAACCCTAAAATGTATTAATCACTAGTATATAAAGTTATATACTAGTCTATATATATCATAATCCCATAAATTAGATAAACATCAACAAAAATATCATGGATCACCTTTTAAATAAATCAATAATCAATTATAATGTTATCAAAATTAACAATATCACTTTTCTAAAATTAAATCAACCTTATATTACCTCAACATCAAATGTATATTAAACCAAATAGTTGTATATGACTAAATCATGTTTTCTTTAATAGTTATCCCAAAAAAATATAAGCTTTGCATAAAATCACTTTTCAAGTTTATTAACTCCAAGTTTTCATACCTTTAAAAAAGAAATACTATTGAAAAGTCCTTAGGTGTTTCATATAATCTTCATAAATTTGAAAATATACTATGATATCATAGATAAATATCACTCACTAATGAGAATATCTAATATTATCAAGATTCAATTTCTATTATAATATCATTATTTCTACCTACGGTAAGACTTGTAAAACCATATATTTTATCATAATAGGAATATAAAAAGATTCTCAACCAGTTATGTATGCTCTATTATTTGGTTCTATGACATATTTTTTGGATACATACTTTCTCACGTTTATATATATGATGAAATCTCAACAAAATAATAAAACCCATAATTATTATAAATAAATTCAAAGTAAATGATCATAAAAATATGAAAAATCAATCATTATATGTATTCTATAATGAAAATTTTATTTCAACCTTTTGTACATTTAGTTTACTCCACCTTTCTTTATGTTTGGTTCACTTATACATATTTTCCTAAACCAAAAAATAATTTTCCCATCATTATCATAAAACATTCTATAATATTAAAAACACAAAAATCATTTTAATATATAATTCCAAAAATATATCTCACCCATTATACATAAAATCGCATACTAATTAATATATACCATAACTTTTTCATGCCTATATTTTAATATAAGTTATCCATTGTCATTATAATACTAAGTTATTTAATCAATATATTTAAATTTTGTATAATGGATTATAATGACCACATGATTAACTAAATCATATCCCCTAAGAGCTTCAAACAAGGTGTGCAATTGGGAATCTTTATCATGAACCAGTTGATGATCAGGTTGATACCCAAACTAACCTTTTACGGTTATTACACCTAGGTAAATTTGTGTTAGATCATATATCTAATTTTAGGATCTATAGAAGGATGTAAATTCTAGGAGAACCACAAAATCTATACTTTACTAAAACTTTGGGAAGTTATCCTATACTTATAATTATCATTTGGACTTATCCACAGGGTTTTCACTAAATATATCTTATCCTAGTCCCTAAAATATTCAATATTACTTCAACTAACCTAAAGGGTTTTCTATACCTTTTAATTTATGATAATCCTTAACTTAACTATCATTAATGACATTAAAATCATCAACTGATAATATTCTAATATCTAATTTTATCTAAACCCTACTCTGATACAAACTGTTACACCCCAAACCTACACTCTTGAATCTGGTGTTAAATACACATACTTAATATATTAGATTCACTATCAAGTGTATATTATAATACCTAAATATACCATAATTATATTAAATAAAGAAGATATTTTATAACATACATTCTGAAGACCTTTTAGGATAATATATTTGTAGATCTATGAAAAATCATAACTAATAAAGCTAGTACATTTCTCTACTAATAGATATTTTTTTCACTATATAAGAAACTAATTAATCCATAATAAGTATTCAAAAACTCCCATGAATTATATAAATGAGCTGTTATGTTATAAATATCATTTTAAATACTTTTCATTACCAGTTAAGGAAATAAAAACATAGGAAGGGGTAATATGAAATTCTCAGTAAGAGAAAACATAAGTGAAAAAAAATCAAAGATCATAAGTTATCATAAAATGGTCATAAAAAATATGGAAGTAATAAATAATCCAAAAAAATCCATAATGAAATGAAATTGAGAGCATAATATACTGATGGATAATAATGGAAATAGATCTCTAGAAAACAATAATTGGTTCCTTAGCGATGACATGCGTAATGTCGGAAAACTAATTCCAAGACTTAAACCATGAGATTGTGATCGTAGAAATTATGACCTTATCATTATGGCCCTATTTATATTAAATATATTAATCTGGGAAATTATACACTAAAATAATCAAGATATTTTGTCTCGTGAGACCTATCAATGAATCTAGGGGCTATATAATGATGGGCCCCACCCATCACTTGTTTAAGTCAAATGTATTCATCATATGAGAAAATGAATAACAATTTATAATTAACTTTTCCAATAATAAACCATATTGAAAAAATATATACATAATAAAAATTCAATAAAATGGATAATATGATCATAACCCATTTTGAGAAAGAAAGTGTATAGTTAAATAATACATAGTCAACTTGACAATAATCGTATGTATTCTGATAAAAAATAAGGAATTAAAATATTATTACCCATGTTAATAAATGAGATAAAATTATCATGACTAATCTAGAAAAATAATTTTTATTTTTATACAATACATAATCTTCTTTTTTGAGTGATTAATAAACATCAATATTGAAATAATAAGAACACATATTGTCAATATTTCCATAATCAATAAATAGAAAAGATTTTTATGTAAGAATCCCTCAAAATAAAATTTTATAGAGAAATTGTATATTATTAAGTAAATAATTTCCCAAAATTAAAATAGGAAATAAAATGTAAAATAGATAAATGGTTGAATAAATTAAACATAAATTATTATCACTGAAGAAGATGGTGTGCAACCCAATGAATGGAAATCAGGATGACTAAAACCCCATAAAACTTGAGTTTCATCTAAATAGAAACCCTTGATGGTGAAAGATATTGACACTTAACTTAAAATAACATAGGATATAATTCTTGATGTAATATAACAAATATATAATATATAGACAATATGAAAGAAAATCGATACATAAAAAGATATAAGTATCAAGAAATTGGAATTGATAATTTGAAACCCCTTTTATGTAACATAATAATTGAGGTAAGAATCATTTCATGATGAGATTATAATGAAGAATTTTATAAGACAAAAAAATAAATATTGAATACAATAAAATTTTTTCATTATGAAGAATAAATCATACTTGGAATAATATAGTTTACTAATAAATTTTGCAACTAAATGGAAGAAAATTGAGCTAGTACAAACAGTTATGACATTATAAATTTTCAAAAGAAACCCATTGAAGGATATGGTTTAAAATAAAACATAAAATATCATAAATAATAATATAATTAGGATATAAAATATTAAATTGGAATTTTATATTCCATTATAAACAAAACATGGTTTATAATAAGAAATATGACTCAATGAGTGCATATGTGAGATAAGAAACCCTTACCATATTCATGATTCATTATGTATATGATTCTAACAACATAAATAAAAAAACTAAGTTTATTATATTTTTTATTAATAACGTAATTAATCTACATTTCAATTAATATATACCGCTTATAATCATATGATATTTATTTATTATATAGATTTTTCTTATATTTGTGTGAAAATTGAATCAATGTTGGATTATTTCAATAATTTTAGTGATTGAAGATAATATTTTAATAATAAGTTAAATAATTACTTTAATAATTAAATGAAAATTAAAAAATATATTTATTATAAATAAATTATAATATTATTATTATTTAAGTTTCCAAATTCAACCATGATAGAGTTTTATAGCATAGATCATTTAAGTGTCTAAACTGACCCTAAGAAGAACACTTTATATCTCGATGGGTTAGTATGGTTAAGGAAGTTTTTAATATCATTATAACATAATAATAATGATATTGTGCATATTTTTAATTTGGGTATTCATATTTTAATTTTTTTTGTATGAACAATTAAAATCAAGATGAAAAATGAAAAAAAATGTTCTTTTGTGGAGATAGTAGTTCACACGATGCATGGTTAACATTCAAATATTTTTATAAGGGGATGGATAAGAATATAAAAGGATTTTGAATTAATATAATAAAAATTAATTATACTAATAATATTTATCCCATTATACAAATATGATTGGGATAAGTTTGGTAGACAAAAAATAAGAATAAAAATTTAAGGATTATATAATACTCACTTTGAGACCTTGAAAAATATCTTGAATTTCTCCTTTTAAATGAAGTAATTATTTTAAATAATTGTGAAAAAAATAATGAAATTAAGTATTTTTTATTTGAGGATAATAATTTCACAGTTATATAAAAAAAATTAAGGAATTAGTGCACCATGAAGGGGAGGAAGTGTCCCCATTTATAAGTGAGGAATAAAGCACATTTGATAATAACCACTAATGTTCCATGATCTCATTATACTATTAAAGTTTAAATTACTCCAAATGTCAAAAATAATTAATTTAATAATGATATTGGGTTAATGAGTCCCTAAAAATAATTTCCACAAAGGTTTTAAACATGTTTTTTGTTATTTTCCTTTAGATTTTTAAATTTTAACATTTTTGTTTATACCTTGTAAACTAGTTTTTACCTGAGTAATTTATATTTTTTAAAAAAATATATAGTAAACCATATTAAAATATATATAAAATATAAACCAAAATTTACTCTCTATTTAACCTAATTAGAATTTTAAATAATATAAAATTAACTTTTAAATTAAAACATTTAATATAGAGAAAATAGTTTTGTTGAAAAATGGGATTTTAATCATTATTTTCTATTAAACATATTTATAATTGGACTCCAATTAGAGGTGTGTTAATATAATTATAAATTATATTAGACTCTTCATTTAAAATATATTAATTTAATTTCTTTGAAATTCACAGTTTTTCCATTATCATGATCATTAACCTTTTTCTTAATAATTATAATTTTATTCCCAAAAATGAAGTTAAAATCATTTAATAAAATTATCAATTCTATATAAAATTTAAAATCCATTTTTTTATTTAATTTTTATATTTTATAAAAACTAAAATTTTATTATAAGTGAATAAAACATTTTTAGATTAAAATATTACTTATGTTTCTAAAATGGTATGTATGGGTTTTATATATACAACAAAGTGATTTTAAATGTTTTATTTAATACAAAAAAATATATATTTTTGATAGAAAGAGGTCTTAATAAAATTTAAGTCTGGATAGTATCATAAAAATGACAGAATTAAAAAAATCCTTATTTTTTAAATATTCACCTAAAAATCAAATTTTTTAATAAAATCTAAAAAATATATTTTCAGCTAATTTTGTAATTATACACCCAAAAATTATATTAATTTGTTAAATTAAAATTTTATAATTTATAAACACGTATTTTAAATACAAAATGTAATTAAAAATATTTTTATAGAAAAATAAACATTATTTTTCTTTCAAAATTCAAAATATTAACTGTATAAAATACATGTGATAATAACTTATTAGATTAATAATAATCTAATAATATCATATTAATTTCTAATTACATATCCCCTTTAGATATTTGTGTATGATCTAAAAATAAGGTAATGTATTGGGGTAGTTGAGGGTGGTGATTCCACTAGCAAAGATCATTTGGTAATTTCCACAATATTAAATTTATCCGGCATATGGTTTTTCTCAAACTAAAGTTGTTCATGTTTAGATTGGGCTTAGTCAGGATCAAACCCTATTGAAGTTACCCTTTTCCCAAGCTCAGATAAATGATCATTATAAGGAATATTTCCTCAACCCAATATCATTTCATTTTTTTCATATATTATATAATACTGTTACTTCCATTTATACCAGAAAATTTAATGGATATATTATAGAGGTAAAATTTTATTTTTATATATCTTGGTATCATTTTAGTTTTATTTTTTGTGTTTAATAATCTGTTAACATAATATTTAAAAAATAAAAATAGAAATTGAAGTGTTGGGTTATTAAATTAATAATATAGAACATGTCTCAAAGAAATGAAATTGAGGTGAGAATCTCCTTATATTGCACATTAAATAATTTAAAATGTTGAATTGTTCCTTATAGATCATATTTAAAAAGTAAACTTTGGGAATTCTTATTGTGAAGAAATGGTATAAACAATGTGAAAGACTTATAGAATCATGAGTATAAAAACAATATTTTACATCGGGGATTTGATGTCATTTATTTAATAACTGACATCTAAAACTTTTTAACATCGTTTATTTAGATAAACAGTGTTAAATACCGTTTACCATTGGGTTTTAACATTGTTAATGTATAAACTAACCTTAAAAAAATATTTTTTCACCTAATATCGAATCACCCCTGGTCTTGGTTTCTAATGTTAGTTATTTAAATATCTAATGTAAATAACTAAAACTAGGGCTCTAATGTAGTGATATTGTAAAATTTTCATAGTGTACCTTCTATTTCATAAAATCCCTCTCTAAATTTATGATGATGTGGGGAACTTTATTAATAACCATCTATGATTTTTCATGCTCCCTCTTTTATTATTTTTATTCTTCTCATCTATCAATCCATATTATCCTTCCACAAATTCTTATTTCAATGATTTAATGAAAGTATTTATATTAATTCTTCAAATATTTTATTTTTTTTATGATTAATTCTCTTAATATATTTTCATTTTGATGATTTTTTCTATATGATAAAGAATTATTCTATTTATGGAGTAAAAAATATTAATATTCCACATGACATTCATCAAACAATGTTTCTAATTCCTTATCATTCGCATCTTTTTTTCAACATGAGTTATTTCTACAAAATAATATGAATATCTACGAACAATGTATTGAATCTAAGGAAACAAAAATGATCATGAATAAGAATTTGAATCATTAAGTTTCTATTTATTGATTTAATTTGGTTTCTACAATTTTATACCTTATGTGAATTATTATAGATTAGGTTGGTGATTAGTATTGAAATTTATTATTGAAAAAATTAGGTTGTTCACATTATCTATTCTATAAAAATCAGGAAATATATTTTACCACATCATTCATTTAAGTAACTAATGTGCTAAATGGTTTTTTGTATTGGTTATAAAATTATCTACATTAAAAACCCTAATATCCAATAGTTTCTAACTAATTTCTATGATAGTGTTTTGAGAAAATGATCTTAAATATAGTTTTCTATGTCGATAAACAATATCTAAAGTGAAAAACATATTTACAACATCACTTTCAATAAATTTTATAGGTAATCGGCATTAAAACCCAAAAACTAACAATGAAAGCACTATTTTCACTAGTGGATAATGTATTTGAGAATATAATATGGAGAAATATGAAATCGAGTTGTGTTTTGAGAAGGGTAGAATGATACCCCTTCATAGATAAGATTTGGTAGTATTTTTTCAAATATCCATTGCTTATGGGTTTAAGAATGTAATTTTTAAGTGGAAAGTGGCCCACAAATGAATGGGGAAATATATGTTTGTTCATTAATCACCTTAATATGTCTGAATTTGATATCTTATGATTTTTTTATTAATTTATTATTTATTTTTAAAATAAAATCCCATCTATATATATTCCCAATGTTTATCTTATAATTTGATATTAAAAAACTATTAAAAATATTTTTATTTAATTTTTATCATTTACATAATTTATTTCCTATAATATTTATCATTTAAAATCATGAAACAAAAAAATCATCAAAACCTTATCGCTTTAAATATTTTAACACCTCTGATTTCAACTTTTCTTAGGTTAGGAAATTACTCTGGAAATATTTCATAAGTGTTCTAGATAATTATTTTACTATTTAATTTTAAAAACAAATTAATGAATATTAAATAATTTTTTATTCACAACTATTTTACTATAAAACCATTCAGAACATTATTAATTTTCATTCCTATCATGGTAATGTAATTAATATATTATTCTTTAACTTTTCTTGCATTGTGTAACCAATGGGTAATCATTTGGATAATAATGGTGTTTTAGTTTTAAAAAAGTTAAAATATAGAAATATGAAAAATTTATCACTGATCCTATTTATCCTTTGAAATTATCTCATACCATATCTTATAACAATATTATCACTTATGCCATAAAATTTTACTTTCCTTATGTTGTGCAAGTATTGCGTCCACATTGCATAAGTATTTGGATAATTATATTAACATATAAATTAATATATATTGAATAGATTACATTTATAAGATATTTCATGTATTTTATCAAATCTTATGTGTTCAACATATTGTTCAAAATTTTCATATCATTATAAAAATATATAATAATAGCTAAAAGAATTCTATTTGAACTCAACCACTTATTCATAAAAGTATATCAAATGTTTTTCTCAACCTGTAACAAATTTTAATTCACCATTTGATTTTGAAAATTAATATTCATTTATATTATGTATTTAAATATGTTTCGAACCATTCTAAATTGATCTATAAGAGGATGGTGATCTACGAAGAACACGTTATTAGAGATTTCATGGAGATTTAAATTAGACTATTTGATCTTCGATTCTTTGGAAAAATATAGTAGATCATTCAAACTTTTTGTAAGTGAAGAAAGTAATGAAAGTCAGACTGACATTTTACGATGTAGTTTCCTTTACATAATTCTTTAATAAGAATACCTCTTATGATGGGGAATCTATTTCTTCAGCTTCACAACAATCATACATTTCTAAATTCATAGATGGAAAGTTATCTGGTATTGTTAATCAAGGAGCCCTCAAGGAAAGACAAAATTCTTATAGATATTCCCTAATTAAAAATATTATTCTAGAAAAAAATGAAGTACCACTGAATGTAGAGGATTTAAAATTGAAATTTAATTAGGGCTCGATCTTTAAAATATAAAATATTGTTTCCATTGGGGAAGGATACTTTCAATTGGTATTCCAATTGGAAATGTAGAGATCCAAAACCTAAGACTCCATCTTTTATAACCTAAACATGGATAATTAAAGGATCTTAGAATGGAATATTAATTTTAATCCTCACCTTCAAAAGAATGGAAATTCTCAAATTTGGGTAAGGTTTCATTATCTTAGATGGGTATTTTAAAATCCCCATATCTTGAACGATATTGTATCTTACATTGTATCTCCTCTCAATCAGTATAAAAAAACTATGAAAGGAAATTTATTCTATTATTTTAGTGTTCTAGTGTATATGGATCTCTTGAATACTAGAACTAATAATGCTACTCTAGTTGTAAATAATTAAAAATTTGATGTTTAATTTTAATATGAGTTTATTCCAACTTTTAAAACTACTATAGTATTATAGGTCAAGAGTCTGCTAATTGAAAGAAAGTAAATAAGATTTGGATTAATAAATAGGTTAATTCTAAGCAAGCAGGGAGATTAAATCCTAGTTTTCCAGTCAAGGAGAGGGTTGGATCCTCAAATACTTTTAAAACCTCGGATAAGGCCCTCAGTCTCATGAAGGAATCTCTGGGAATGAAATGGATGGTGGAAATATTAATATGCTGGAAACCTCTAAGAAAGGGAAATAGGTTGTCATAGAAGACACAAGATAAGGAAATGAGTAAAGGAGTTAGTGGTTTCTGAGAACACACCTATAAATAATGTGTACTTCCTTGGAAGTTATAAAACCATTATTGGGAATGAGGGGGTATGTTGGTTGAATAGGAGGGGCCTCGATACCTCAACTCCATGGAATACCATCCTGCTAACTACCTTAAAAGCTAAATCCCTACATATTTTTTCCTCGAACAAAGAATTTTTGTCTTCCCAATGATTGTGAGCATGTTTCTTCTAAAAAATTCTTTATTTCTTTAAAACATCACATATTGGATGATAAGTATTTTTATACCTCTCTAAAAAATAATCAAGTTTCAAAGAATATTAATCCTAAGGGATCATCTTGTAGGAAAAATTCACAATAAAATGCTATGATATAAAAATAAAAAATATAGTAAAAAAGGATATCTTATTTTTGAATTACTAGGGGTTGGATAGATCTGCAATAACCAACACCCTTAATAAATTTATCTTAAATCATCAACTTGTAAGTATTTTAATTATTTAGACTATGGTGTATTTAATATCCTTTAAGGAAATTAATTTTATTTCCCTAGGTTATGATGTTTTTGGACTTAATTTGTACTCAACTATGGTGGAAATGCTTTAGATATTAATTTAAAAGAGAGATACCAGATACACTATGGTGAAAAACATCCAATATATGATAAATTACATTTTTTCTCACAATGATATCTCTATGTTTTGTTCTTCATATATTCCCTTAATAGTTACCATTGAATAAGAACTTTATGGGATGACATTGGAACTATCAAATAGAATATTCAAGTATCCTAACAGTTTATTTATGATTTTAATATCACTATGGGAATGCATGAAAGGACAGGGAGAGTTCTATTTCTATTCGAAAATATAAGTAATGATTTATTTGTCCCATAGGAGATTGTGGGCCGCCCTCTCTAGTATTAATGGTTTTAATAATCCCAAATCATGTCAACTCTTATTAATCATACCTAATCATCTCAATAATGTTTGTTTAAGTTTCCACATGTAAAATTATTATTATTTATGATAAAATATAAGTCTAACACGTTATTTTAATGTTTATGTTGTAAGCTAGTATAAATGGAAATATTTTCTATGTATGAGATACTAACATTGACAGAAGAGATGAGATACTCAAAGTTCAACTGAGTCACCCAAAGTGCAATCAACACACTAACAGAACAATTGTCTCACTGATAGATAACCTACCAATGCCAATAAACTACCGATGCAAAGAGCCTTCAAATGCAAGGACTCACTATCAGTTAAAATGAGTCACTAATTCATGGTGTTACCAATGCATGGACTCATTGATAGTTAAAATGGGTCGCTGATGCAATTGAGTCACTGATGCATTGAGTCATCGATGCATCGAAAGATTTATAGAATGACACACCAATGGAATGAGTCACCAACAGAAGTAGATACCAATAAAGGACTCACTTATAGAATCTTTATAATTTCTTTTATTTAAAATTACTTCTAATGTTCATATTTTGAGTGTTTTAATGTGACTGATTAATTTAATAATTTTTGTAGACATCTTAAATGAGGATGTCATAAGTACCATGTACATCATCTACCTCAAAACATGCATATTTTTGGGTTGTAAGAGTATAAAATAAAAGGACTAAAGACATAAATAAGATATAGAGATATACATAAGCATAGACTCAGTTAAAGTTTTCAAACCAACATCATACATAAAGGTAGAACACACGAGTAATTCTTAATTCCTTCTTGTTGTGAATTAGATAACTGTTGTTTATCAAAGTTACAACATCTATGCAGCATCCAACTAAACCGAAGTAGAGTAACATCTCATATTCCTAGAATACAGAACACAGTGGTTTACGAAACTCTATTTTATTATATGTTTCCAGAAGTGGACTCGATCTTCACATCAGCTACATCCAAAGAGTCCAGTACTGAACTTAGTAACACATAGAGCCTTTTAAACTTCATCTAATCTTTATTGATTGATTGTGTACCTTTTTAATTAAATTTTTGAGTAGTGTGTGCATCTGTTTGTAAAACACACACTATCTCCTGCACTAAACTAGAGGGTATTAGATATCCTCAAAAAAACTATCTTTTTACACTTGTTCATCCCACGAAGTGCTATGGAAGATGTCTTGTGTGACCTAATTGTTTTTTCCCATGTAGAACTGTGCTAGAGTTCTTGTGACCTGTAAAGCCTAATGTACTATTGTTAACCTTGATTCAGGGTGTGTATCAAATATTTTTATATATATTTCTTGGTGGTAGGTGATCACTATGTGGATTGGATTAGGTCTCGTCTTGAGAATAAACCACTTGTTTTATCGGCTATTTCTTTCAATTTAGTCTTTCTCTATTTTAACTCAGATTTCAGAAAACTAAATTTTACATTGATTTTTAGTCTTGGATAGTAGTTATAACTCTTTTTCCTTATTATAGTAGTTTCAAAAGTTGTATTAATATCTTATATTATTATAAGTGAGAATTAATCAATCTTCTAAGAAACTATTTGAACAATCAAGCTATAATAATTTTACAACTTTGATTAAATGGCCTATTTTATTTTAAATTTGGGTATCTTTTAAATAAACCTTTTTAACAGAAATTTTTATAGGAACTAAATTCACCTCTCTCTTGAGTGTCCTGCTCTAACAAAAATTTGGTATCAAAGGTTCTCTTTAAACTGTTATTTTCAAAAGCATCAAATCTTTTTCAAAAAATTTCAACTATGATTTAGTTGTGTTTTTAAGATCTTTAAATTTTGGTTATTTATAAATTTCTTGTTCTTTAAAATTATATTTCTTTATCATGGAAAATAGATTAAATGGTGCTGATACCAATAGACCACCATTATTTAATGGAACAAATTATGCACAATGGAAAATTAAAATGAAAATGCACCAAGAAATTTGGGATTTTGAGATTTTTTCTTCAATTATAGATGAATATAAAATTACTACTAGTGATAGGAATACTTGGGATGACCCAAATAAGTCTATATATAACAATTATTTAAAATCCATGAATTCCCTATACATTAATTTAGGATATGAAGAGTTTTATGGAATTTCTTCATGTAAAACAACCCATGAAATTTAGGACACTTTATCTATTTCACATGAAGAAACCTGTAGTGTTAAGGAAATTAGACTTATGATCACTTTGGGAAGGGGTCTTATAGACAGGTAGAAAATCATGAGAATATTCAGATGCTTAGAAAATATATGGAGAGGGACTTATGTATCAATTTAATAATCCTATGATATTATAATGTTTCCAGTATTGGAGTTGATAGGGAATTTGATGATGTATGATCAAGAACTAAAAGTAAACAAAGAATAGGATGATGAACACAAAATAAAATCTTTTTCTTTCAAATCTAATACCCCCAAGCAGAAGGACAAATTTCAAGATGAAATAGAAAGTTCAAGTGATGAACAGTGACCAATAGACTGTGATTAAGAGACGACTTAAATATCCAAATGGTTTAATAAATTTTATAGAAAGAAGAAATTATTTATAAATCCCAACTAAAAAGGTAAGTATGATCACAAAGGACACTGAAAAAAAGATTGTAAGAAAGGTGATACTTCTAGTAAAATAATATTCTATGAATGTAAGGGAAAAGTACATGTAAAGGATGATTGTCCCAATATAATGCTCAAGAAGACGTATGATGATAAACAAGTAGCTCCTAATAATACTACTGGAATAGGATACCAACTAGGAAAGAGGAATATGAAAATAAACTCATTTTGTATCAAAATCACAAAAATACAATTTTATGACCAGTTCTAGAAAATTTTCTACAATTTCTAGATATGAAACATCTTCTATTTTTCCAATTTTTTCTTGGACCAAATAAAGTTTACTTTTAAAATACCTTACATATTGTTTATAGAAAACCCATTAAGAAAATGTGGGTTCCCAAATCTCTTATTACTAATGTTACTGGACCCAAACAAATCTTGGAACTAAAATCTTTTCTTGTCCAATATTTTTTTGTAGGAAAACTATTTGATGAGCTCCTATAAAATATTATGGTAGTTGGACAATGGATGTTCAATACACTTCATATGATATTACTCATTCTTCAAGAACTTGATAAAGATTAGTGGTGGGCATGTCACTTTTGGTGATAATGATAAAGGAAAAATCATTGGCCTTGGCCAGATTGGTAACTCTAACTTAGTTATAATTTCAATAATACTTTTTGATGATGGATTAAAATATAATCTACATAGTATCTCGTAGTTATGTGGTGATGGTTTTAATTTTAAATTTTAAAATGATGCATGAAATGTTATTTATTATAAAAATAAGTTGGTATTTTATGCTTTTAGAAATGAAAATGTTTATGTTGTTGATTTAGATTCTTTAATTTCTCAAAATGTTTCTTATTTGAGTGTTGTTAAAAAAGATTCTTGGCTTTTTAATAGGATATTAGGACACTCCAATATACACTCACATATAAATATTACTATAAAATGCTTAGTCAAGGATCTACCCAAACGTGAGTTTCTAAATAACAAAGTCTCTAATCTTTGTCAAAAGGGTAAATAGCACAAAATATATTTCAAACCAAAGAAAGAAGATTCAATATCTTAACCACTTGAGTTGTTTCATATGGACTTGTTTAGACCTTCTATAGTGTTAAGTTTAAGTGGTAAGAACTATGTCTATGTTCTTGTAGATTACTACTCTATATATACTTGGACCTTCTTCTTGGGTCACAAAAGTGAAGCTTTCTCACATTTAACCAAGTATTCCAAGACTGTAGAAAATATTAAAGGTAGAAGAATTAAAACCTAAGAAGATACCCGGGTCGTGAGTTTGAGAACTAAGAGTTTGAATCCTTTTGCACACAAAATTTCTATAGTCAAAACTTCTCTACTCCTAGGACACCCTAGAAAAATATAGTATAAGAAAGAATAAATAAAACCTTACAAGAAATAAATAGAACAATTCTTAGTGAGTATAAAAAACATATATTCTTTTGGGTAGAAGCAGTTAATATAGCATGATATATAATCAATAGAGTCTTGATTAGACTTATCCATAAAATAACTCCTTATGAGTTTCAGAACAATAGAAAACCCATGGTTAACTACTTCAAAGTTTTTGGTTACAGAATCTATATTCTTAACATTAAGGATAATCTAGACAAATTTTCCTCTAATAGTGATGAAAGAATTTTCCTGGGTTTTTCAATTTCTAGTAAATCTTATAGAGTCTTGAACAAGAGAACCAAATGTGGGGAAGAATCTATACATGTCATGTTTGATGACACATATCCACATGATCCAAAAACCACTCTAGAGAATCTTGAGGATGATATGTCAAATCTAGACATCAAAATTAAATCTTCTAACCATCCTGTGAAGAAATATATTAAAATCTCTAATTATAGAAATTATATAGATTCTAGTCATGATGAATATGAACTTTTTGAAGAACCTAATATGACTGGTCCTTTTTTATACCTATTAGAACCCCCAATAACTATCCTTTGGATACTATAGTTGGATATTATACAAAGGGACATAGACTAGAGCTTCTCTAAGAGATCAGTTGAACTTCAAGCTTTCTTGTCATAACTTGAGCCTAAAAATATCAATGAGGTAATCAATGATGAATTTTTGGTGATGGATATGAAATAATAATTAAATCAGTTTGAAATAAATAAAGTCTAGAAACTTATGGATAGACCAAAGGACACCTTGACTATAGACACTAAATGGGTGTTTAGGAATAAATTAGATGAAGCTAGAAAAATAGTTTGAAACACATCTAGATTGGTTGCACAAGGTTATAGTCAAGAAGAAGGGATTTAATATGATGAAAACTTTTCACCAATAGCTAGACTTGAGGCCATTAAAATCATACTTGCTTATGAAGCAAATATAGATTTCAAACTTTATCAAACGGATGTCAAGAGTGAATTCCTAAATATTTATATAGTTGAGGATTTTTTTGTTTAAAAACCCAATATTCTTACAAATCCCTTCTTTCCAAACCATTTTTTAAATTATAAAATCTTTATATGGTTTAAAGAAATATCATAGAGCTTGGTATGATAGTCTCAGCACTGTTCTTATTTCTAAAGGTTTTAAAAAAGGTATTACTGACCCAACTCTCTTTATAAAAATAATTTCTAAAGATGTTTTAGATATTCAAATATATTATGATGATATTATTTTTGGATCTTCTAAAAATTATTTATGTATTGATTTTTCAAAAATGATGCAAAGTGTATTTCAAGTGATTTTAATGGGCGAACTCAACTTATTTCTTGGATTTAAAATATTTCAAAATAAAAATGCATTATTTTAAATCAATGTAAATATACTAAGTACATTTTAAAAATATTTATCTTTGAAATAACTAATAGTAGTCAAACTCCAATGAGTACCAGTTTTAAGCTGGACCACAATGAAGATGGTAAATATATTGATCAAAACACTTACAGAGGAATGATAGGGAGTCTACTCTACTTATCTTCTAGTAGGCCAGATATTATGTTTATTGTGTTCTTGTGTGCACATTTCAAGAAAACAAAAAATGATATCATTTAAATTCTATCAAAAGAATTTTTAAATATCAAAAATATAAAACTAAGTTAGGACAGTTCTATCCTATAGGATAACCTTTTGATTTGGTGAGTTAATCAGATGTTGACTTTGGTGGTGGTAAGTTAGATAGAAAGAGCACCTCTAGCACATTTTACTTTTTTGGAAAAGTCTCTAGTTTCATGGTGTTGTAAAAAACAACATTTGTTTGAATTATTTGCTACTGAAGCTGAATACATAGCTCATTGTAGTTTTTTTGTAAAAATTTTGTGCATGAAACATACTTTACTAGAATAAGGATATCAATTCAGGAATGCTTCTATAAATTGTGATAACATAAGTTCTATTAATATCTTAAAGAACTCTGTTTCACATTCTAGGAAAAAACACATTGATGAAAGACATCACTTTTTGATATACCATTATCAAAAAAGTGATATAACTTTAGAATTCATTGGAACTTAATAGTAGCTTGCTGACATTTTCACTAAGCCATTTACTCTAAAAGAATAAACTACATCATAAATGAGTTAGTAATGATCAATATATAATACCCTCTATTGTTTTTCCTTTGATAGTTGTTAAGTGAAGTTGCCATACTGACACTGGAAAAGTCAAATAGATAGTGTCATCCTGACACTGACAGTATGAATCTGACAATGTCATGCTAACATCGATAACTTTCTCATACTGACATAGTTGTCATGTCGACACTGATTCTTTGTCATGCCGATAATCTGTCATGCCAACACTGACGCTTTGTCAAGATGACACTGATGGTGTTATGAAAAATTCAACAAGTTAATAATATGTCATGCAGACACCGACGACTCACTGTTTTTATCTATGTTATGTTTTTATCAAAATGACACTGTTTCATTGATTTCATTGAACCCAGTTTACGATTTAAAAATTTTTTAATTTCAAAATCCCTAAATGATACAAATTTGAGTCAATCCATTCTACTCATTTTTTCCTTTCACTCACTCAATAATTTCTCTCTTTACCCCTGACCTTCCACCTTCTGACCTTTAAACTGATCTGTTGGAATGTTGGGTGTGAGGTGAGCACTTGAAGGTGGACAGTCTTGTACGGATAATAAATAGAGAGGGGAAAAGAGAAAATCTTCTGCACCCATGAATCCTTATTTATAGAACCATGTACTGACTCCAAAAAATAAATTTCTAGCATAATGGTTTTTGGAAAACAAGTATTTTCTTCTCAGGGTGCTACAAGATCAGGGATGGCGTGAGTAGTTTTTATAAAAGGAAATACCCTTATACCAGAATCTACTTCATGATTTTTATAGGAATGTGGAGTTCTTGCTGGAAGGAAGTGATGTTTTTTGGATTAAGTCCATAGTGAAAGGCAATATAATTTCTTTTTCATCAAAAAATGGCTGAATGTATTAAGGTAACCCATGAGGGTGTGTTTGACGATTATCAGGGTAGTTCGCCACCTGAAAGTGATATATTCGACTTTGAGACAGTTGTGAATGAGCTTAATAATAATGATTATCACAGCAGACCCGTTTCTATAGAGTTATATGGGTATTGTAGAATTTTTTTAGAGTTTCTTCAACTTCAGATCTATCCTAGGAAATGGGACTTTGCATCTCTAAAGTATTAAGACGTTTTCATGGTTTATCTACTAAGAAAATAGATTAAGCTAATTCTATGTTGATACCTTTATTTTCACATGAATTAAATGATAAATCCTTCTTGAAAAACCAATTCCATGTTTTATACAAGTTTAATCTTAGCTATGTTAAAATAGAATTATTGTGTTAATGAGGGAGAAGAATTTTTTTGGAGTGCAGTGGGATCTGCCTCAGAAAAGATATTTTTAAAAAGGATGAAGATCAACTGGAAACCTTGGAAGAAAGAATGGTTTTAGATGAAGATAGGATTTATGAAAAGTTCAATATAGTGAACCATCCAACTAGGCCTAATAATATGGGTAATCTTATTATGGGACTATATGAGGAAGTTGTTTACTCTTCAGAAGAGTAAGAAGATCTTGCTACACTAGTCTGTGACCAAGGGTCACCTATCAACAATAGGAGTGATCCTAGCACCACTGAAGCTCACAAAGGTTTTTTTTTGGACCTCCTAGTCCTCCACTATCCTTACCCCTGGATGAACCCACACTCTAAGACAATGGAGATGAAGAGGCAAAAGTCTCGGGTAGTGTGGAATATGTAAGTAGGTCTAGTGGCTCTGAAGGAGAAGAATATTGAAGTAAATAAGATGAAAGTGGCAGTGGTAATGAAGAGGAAGAAGGTGAAGAAAATACTGATAGAAATGTAAATGAAGAGCATGTCTCTAGACATGATTATATTAAAAATAGTGAAAGTGATTATGACTATCATAAGGATGATCAAGGTGGAGATGCTAAAACGGATGAAGTTTTGGATTAGGCATGATTAGAAGAACATCCTAAATTTTTTGTTAAAGTAAGATAAACTGATGAAGTTATTAATGAAGTGTAAGGTTAGGAAATTCATGTACCTCAGTTAGTATATGAAAGGAGACCTCATACTGATGGTGAGAAACCAATGAGGAGAGCTCAGATTGAGGGGGATCCTCACGAAAGGGGAGATCCAGTTGATGAAGAGCGTCAACTTGTAAGAGTAAGACATGGCACTCTCACTCCTCTGGATGATTATTTAATTATTGAATGAGAAAGGAATCCTAGGTATGTAGCACTATGTGTGGATTATAAAGACTCGGATGATGAAGGATTTTTACCTATTTCCAAATAATCAATGGCTGAGACCCTTGCCAATGACTCTATCACTAAATCATACTTTAAAAGATTTAAGGGAGAATTTTTTTAAGCTGTAAGTATCTCAGTTCAATATCAGATGGTCAGTGAGATTCAATAATCCATAAGGTAAAAGCCCGAGATAAGTGATGAATTACATTCTCTCAGATCTTTAATAGAAGAATTGAAGCATCTTGGGCAAGATGTTTCTATTCCAAGTTAGACAGTGGGTATGAGTGAGGTTGATGCAGCTAATGTTTCAAATAAAGTGATAGAAGAGATTCAACCCAACCTAATCACTACTGTGGAGAAAAATGTTGAAAATATTTCCACATTGATAAAACAGATGACCCAACATGTTTCTGCAATAAAAAATTTGACCTCAGAGTAAAAAAGGATGTTTGGAGACTCATCTTAAGTCCTTGAAGACACATGCCTCAGTTTGTACTGATATTCCTTCTAACTCTATACAGTCTTCTCAAGCCATGGACATTTCAGTAAAAACTATTGTTAAGTAGAAACTTCAATATTTATTTGATGCTTTTGGTTGGTCCAACCTTACAAATATTAACAAAAACAATGACCATGTTCATGATATATTTAGACCTTATTCCAAGAGTGTTGAGACTACAAATGCTCAAATCATAGAAAATGTGGATTACTATTTCAAGAAGATCAATAGCAAACATCATTTGAATAGTATATTTATGTATTTGACATAGAACATGTCTTTAACTCTAGTAACTAGAGTATTCAAAGATCAAGTACATAAGTTGAAGGACTTCAACCTTCTTTGGGACAGATTCATGGAGAATAAAGATGACTTCGAGAAAGCTATGAATTATGGTCGTGAAAACATTGAGGATTTCATCAAGATGTTAAAGATCTACCTTTATGTGCAAATTGAATCCATTTTAGTTTCTATTGCTGTTCATATTGCACTTGTTGGATCAGTTCCTCCACCTCGGATGTCAGTTTATCAGGCCTTGACTCAGATTTGTTCAGTGATTCAAGAACAGATTCAACCTCATGTGTTGTCCTGATATAAACCCTACCTTATCCCTAATGTTCCCAAAGGATTGATCCTGCCTCTTCTAAAAAATTATTCAGACCCTCCAACTTCTCAGCCATCACCTACTTGACCCTATATTGATCCCACTGATAAAATGAAGGAACCTCTTAATCTTGATCCATAGTGTGGATCATTCTATGATAGGGTTGTTTTGTTTTGTTTTTTTGTCTTTTCCTGAATATTTGTAATACATTTTACTTCTTTTATTAATGAAATTGTGTTCTCTTGTCTTTTATTTATTTGTATTCTATTTATTACTCTCTCCTCGATCTTATTCCTTTTATTTCCTTTCATTAGTGTTTTTATTTTTTGATACCCTTTTCCCTTTTTTATAAACCAAAAATGGGGAGAAAATTTTGGAATTATCCATATTTACTTTACATTTGATATCACTATTGTGTATTTTATTTTCCCTCTGATACCATTACTATTTGTTTTAACTCTGAACCTTATCTATAAATTGAGAATAGTCATCAATAATGGTAGATGATAAGTTGAATGAATATATTCCACATCAAATGATTATACTAAATAATTCAAGGATTTTTTCTCTTCAAAAAGGGGGAGATTTTTGGCTCATAGGAGACTGTTGGCCACCCCTCTAATATTAATGGTTTTAATAATAACAAATCATGTAAACTATTATTAATCATGCCTAATCATTCCAATCATGTATTTTTAAGTTTCCATATGTATAATTACGATTACATATGATCACGTATAAGTTTAACACAATCCTCTAATATTTATGTTGTGAGCTAGTCCAAATTAAAATATTTTCTAAGTATAAAAGATAGACACCGATAGAAGATATGAGATACCGACAGTTCATCTAAATTACTGATAGTTCCATCAGCACACTGACAGACCAAATGTCTCATCTATAGATGAACTACTAATGCAAAGTACCTACTGATGCAAAGGACCTACCAATTCAAGGACTCATCATCTATTCAAATGAGTCAGCGATGCAAGGTACTACTGAGGCAAGGACTCACAAGAAGTTAAAATGAGTCATCGATGCAATTGAGTCACCGACACATTGAGTCACCAAAGCATGGAATCACTGATGCATGGAAAGACTGACAAAATGACACGTCGATGAAATGAGTCACCTAAATAAGGAGATACCAACAGAGGACTCAGTGATGGGATTTTTAGAATTTTTTTATTTAAAATTACTTCTAATGGTCATATTTTGAGTGTTTTAATACAATTGATTAATTTCATACTTTTTTAAAGACATATTAAATGAGGATGTCAGAAGTATGAGGTACATTTTCATTTTAAGTTTCCATTGTGCATAATTTGTTCCATTAAATAATGGTGGTCTATTAGTAGCAGCACCTTCCAATCTATTATCCATAATAAATTAATAAGTTTTTAATGATCTAGAAATTTAGAACTAACAAAAATTTAAAGATATTTAAAAAAACTAAATCATAGTTGAAAAGTTTTGAATTTTTTTTTGAAGCCTTTAAAAATAGCAGTTTAAATTGAACCTTTGATACCAAATGTTAGTTGGAGTAGGAAACTCAAGAGGGGATGTTGTACCTTTGATACCATATAGCAGTTTAAAGAAATGATACTTAACACGTATACTATTAAATATGATAAATTTAAAATGAATCTTGATGAGCCTATTTATGACATGTATCTTAGGATTAATAAAAGTTTGAAGACTTTGATCTCTTTGGGAAGTGATGTTACAGCCAAGGAGAAAATAATGAGAATAATCAGAGGCATACCAAAAACATGGAGAGGTAATTCACTATCAATTAGAGAATCATGTGATATTAGAAAGTTTCCAATAAAGCATATGATAGAGAATTTGATTATGTATGAGGAAGAACTAAAAGATAATAAATAAGAGGATGATGAACCCAAAAGAAAATATGTTGCTTTCAAATCTATTGCCACTAAGCAGAAGGAAAAAAGTTCAAGTTGAAACTAAAAGTTCAAGTGCTGATCAATCATCAATAGATACTGATGAAGAGATGGATCAAATAGCCATAAGGTTCAATAACTTTTATAGAAATAATAAATTCCTTATAAATACCAACTACAAAGGTAAGTATGATCACAAAGGCCATTAGAAACAGGATTGGGAGAAAGGTGATACTTCCAATTAAATAATCTTCTATGAATGTAAGGGAAATAGATATGTAAAGGCTAACTCTCTCAAGCTAAATTACAAGAATAAGTATGATGATAAGGACAAAAAGTTTAAAAAATACATGAAGGAAACGTAGAGTTATTATTAGGACATTTCAAGTGACTTGGAATAATCTCATGATGAAAAGTCTAATAAAATAAATGTGTGTTTTATGACAAAAAAATTTGAGCTAACACTAAACTATCTTAAACACAATTCTTATTATTTTGGATATTAAAGTTATTCTGAAAACATGACCAATGAAGAAATGTTGGAATATTAAAAAATTACATAAGATAAATGTAATAAACTAAAATATAAATACAAATCTATAAAGAAATATCATGTTCTAACTGCCTCTATTAAATCTACACTTACAGTAGGAAAAGAGAAAAATTATCAACTGCTTAAGGAAAACAATGAGCTTAAATTGTCAAATGAGAAAATGAAAAAGGATTTAGAAAGAGTTTCCAATTGAAAAGAAAAATTAGTTCAAATTCTTGGTAAACAAGTAGATCTTAAGTATACAACTAGAATAGGATACCAACCAGGAAATAGGAATATAAAAAAACACATTTTGTATCAAAATATGGAAAAAAAAATTTTATGCCTAGTTCTGGAAAATTTTCTACAAGTTCCGACTATGAAACATCTTATACTGTTTCATGTTTTTCTAAACCAAATAAAATTTATTTTTCAAATACTTTACATACTATTTATATGAAACCCATGAAGAAAATGTGGGTTCCCAAATCTCTTATTAATAATGTTACTGGACCCAAACAAATCTTCATACCAAAATATTTTCTTATCTAATATTTTTTTTGTAGGAAATTTTTTTGAAGAGATCCTGTAAAAGCTTATGGTACTTGGAAAATGGATGTTCAATACACATGATAGGATATTACTCATTAATCTAGAACATGATAAATATTGATGGTGGGCATGTCACATTTGTTGATAATGCTAAAGGAAAAGTCATTGGCCTTATCTGGATTGGTAACTCCAATGTAGTTTTAATTTATAAAGTACTTTTTGTTTATGGAATAAAATATATACTTAGTATCTATTATTTACGTGATGATGGTTTTAATGTTAAGATTAAAAATGATGCATGTAATGTTTTTAATTCTAAAAATAAGTTAGTGTTTTTTTATAAATGAAAATGTTTATTTTGTTGATTTAGATTCTTTAATTTCTAAAAATGTTTCTTGTTTGAGTGATTTTCATAAAGAGTCTTGGATTTGGCATAGAATATTAGGAAACAACAATATACACTCACATAGAATGCTTACTAGAAAATTATTAATCAAGGATATACACAAACTTTAGTTTCTAAATGAAAAAGTATGCAATCCTTATCAAAAGGGTAAACAACACAAACTCACTTTTAAACCAAAGAAAGAAGTTTCAACTTCTTAACCTCTTGATTTGGTTCAAATAGACTTGTTTATACCCTATAGAGTTTTAATTATAAGTGGGAAGCATTGTGTCTATGTTCTTGTAGATGACTACTCTATTTATAATTGGACCTTCTTCTTGTCTCACAAAAGTAAAGATTTATCACATTTCCCCAAGTATGCTAGGACTGTAACAAATCATAGTGGTGTTTGAATTAAAACCCTATGAAATGACCCTTGGCCATGAGTTTGAGAACAAAGAGTTTGAATCCTTTTCCTCACAAAATGGTTATAGCCATTACTTCTCTACTCCTAGGACACCCCTGCAAAATGGAGTTTATAAAGAAGAAATAGAACCTTAAAAGAAATATCTAAAACAATACTTAGTGATTATGACATACATATATAATTTTGGGAAGAAGCTGTCAATACAGCATGTTATATAATCAATAGAGTATTGATTAGACCTATCCTTAATAGAACTATTTATGAGTTGTGGAAAAATAGAAAACCCAATGATAATTACTTCAAAGTTTTTGGTTCCAAAGTTTATATTCTTAATAATATGGATAATATGTAAAAAAATTCTTCCAAGTGTGATTAAATAATTTTCCTAGGTCATTAAATTTCTACTAAAGCCAATAGAGTCTTCATTAAGAGAACAAAATTTGTGGAAGAACTTTTACATGTTAAGTTTGATGAGACAGATCCACATGATCTGAAAACCTATTTAGAGAATCTTTAGGATGATATGTCAAATTTGGATATCAATATTTAATCATCTAACCATCCTATGAAGAAATATATTAAAACCTCTAGTTCTCGAAATTCTCCATATTCTAGACATGATGAACCTAAACTTGTTGAAGAACCTGAAGTGACTATTCCATCATTTCTTAGACATGTTATAACTCTTAAGAACCATCCTTTGGATGCTATAGTTAGATATTATACAAAGGAACATAGACTAGTGCTTCTCTAAGAAATTAGGTTGAGCGTTAAGATTTTTTATCACAAATTGAGACTAAAAATATCAATGAGGCTATTAATGATGAATTTTGGGTGATCTATACAGAATAAGAATTATATTTTCTTGAAATATATAAAGTATGGAAACTTGTGGATATACCAAAAGACACCTTGACTATAGGCACTAAATGGGTGTTTAAAAATAAAGTAGATGAAGGTGGAAACATAGTTATAAAAAAGCTAGATTGGTTGCACAAGGTTATAGTTAAGAAGAAGGGATTGACTATGAAGAAACCTTTTCACCAGTAGCTAGACTTGAGACCATTAGAATCCTACTTTCTTATATAGCACATATAGATTTTAAACTTTATCAAATAGATTCCAAGAGTGCATTCATAAATGGGTATATAGTTGATGATGTTTTTTGTTGAAAACCCCCTAGTTTTACAAATCCATGCTTTCCGAATCATGATTTTAAATTAACAAAAAATTTATATGGTTTAAATAAATCTCCAAGAGCTTGTCATGATAGTCTCAACACTTCTCTTATTTATAAAGGTTTCTCAAAAGGTATTCTTGATCCTACTCACTTTATAAAAATATTTTCTAAGGATGTTTTATTTATTCAAATATATATTGAGGATCTTATTTTTGTATCTTCTTTAAATTATTTATGTATTGATTTTTCAAAAATGATGCTAAGTGAATTTTAAGTGAGTTTAATGGGTGAACTCAAATTGTTTCTTGGATTTCAAATATTTCAAAATAAAAATGTATTATTTTGAATCAATGTAAATATTCTAAGGATATTTAAAAAATATTTGTCTTTGAAATAACTAATATTAGTGACACTCTAATGAGTACCACTTTTAAGTTGTAACTTGATAAAGATGGTAAATTTTTTGATCAAACCACTTATAGTGGAATGGTTGGGAGTCTATTCTACTTAACTGCTAGTATTCTAGATATTATGTTTAGTGTTTTCATGTGTGCATGTTTTCAAGCACACCCAAAATAATCTCATTAAATTGCTATCAAAATGATTTTAAAATACCTCAAATATACAACTATGTTTGGATTGTTCAATCCTATAAGAAAACATTTTTATTTGGTGAGATATTCAGATGATGACTTTGGTGGATGTAAGTTAAACAAAAAGAGTACCTCTAGCACAAGTCACTTTTTGGGAAAGTCTCAAGTTTTATGGTGTGGTAAGAAACAAAATTCTGTTGTATTATCGGCTACCTAAGATGAATACAAAGCTCTTGGTTGTCTTTGTTCACAAATGTTTTGGATGAAAAACACATTACTAGACTACAGATATCAATTCAGATATGTTTCTATAAGTTGTGATAACACAAGTACTGTTAATATCTCAAATAACCTTGTTTCACATTCTAGGACAAAACACATTGATGCAAGACATCACTTTTTGAGTGACCATTATCAAAAGGGTAATATAAATTTAGAATTTATTGGTAATGAACACCAGTTTGATGACATTTTCACTTTACCATTGAACTCTAAAAGAATAAACTACATCATACATGAGTAAGGAATGATAAATCTATAAGACCTTATGTTATTATTCCTTTGATAATTTTTAATTGAAGTTTCCATACTAACACTTGAAAATTCAAACAGATAGTGTCATTATGACACTAACAGTATGAATCTAACAATGTCATGTTGACACCTATAACTTTGTCATACTGAAACAGTTGTCATTTTGAGACCAATACTTTTTCATGTCAATAATCTATCATGCCAACAATGATTATTTTTCAAGATGAAACTGATAGTGTTATAAAAAATTCACCATACCAATAATCTTTCATTTAGACACTAATGACTCACTATTTGTATCTATGTTATGTTTTTATCAAAATGACATTGTTTCATTGATTGCTTTGAACCCAGTTCATGATTTAATGATTTTTTAATTTCAAAAGACTTAATGATATAAATTGGAGTTGATCCACTCTACTCCTTTACCCTTACACTCATTCAGTCACTACTCTCTCTTCCCCCGACCTTCCACCTTCTGACATTCAAACAGATCTATTGGAATGGCACATGTGAAGCGAGCTCTTCAAGGTGGTGAGTCTCGTGCGACTAAGAAACAGAGAGGTGAATTGAGAAAATCTTATAAAACCATGAATCCTTCTCTATAGAACTCTGTACTAACTCTAGAAGTGTAAGATCTTGTTTAATGGGTACTGGAAAGAAATTCATTGCTTCTCAGGAAGATATAATATTAGGGATGGATTGAGTAATTTTTAGACAATGAAATACCCTTCTACCCAAAGCTAGTTCATGAGTTTTTTTATGAATGTGGAGTTCCAAGTGGAATTAAGTGATGTTTCTTGGATCTAGACCATAGTGAAAGGTAAGATAATTAATTTTTCATTAATACAATGGTATGAATGTATTAAGGTACCCCATGAGGGTGTGTTTGACAGTTATCAGGGTAGTTCTCCACCTAAGAGTGATATTTTCTACTTTGAGATTGCTTTGAAAAAGATTACTAATAATTATGATCACAGGGGACCCATTACTACATAGTTAAAGAGGGAGTGTGGGATTTTTTTTTCAATTTTATTCAACATCATATCTTATCTAGGAAAGGGGAATTTAAATCTCTAAAGTTTCAAGATGATAACTTGGTTTATATACTGAGTAAGGGGATTAAGGTAAATCTATTTAGAAACCTTGTTGTTCACATGAATGAAAAAATCAAGCCTTCTTGAAAAATAAATTCCTTATTTTATCCAAGGTTAATCTCAACTATTTTAAAAGAGAAAGGTTGTGTTCATGAGGGAGAATAAGTTGTTTCTGATTTCAGTGGGATCTTCCTCATAAAAGAGATCTTCAAAAGGATGAAGATCAACAAGAACTCGTGGAAGAAATAATGGTTTGGATATAAAGATAATATTTATGATAAGTTCAATACAATGTACCATCCAACTAGGCCTAAGAATATGGATTATCCTAGTTTGGGACTATATTAGGAATGGTTTTACTCTTCAGATGAGGAAGAAGAGTCTTCTACACCATTCGGTGATCAAGGGTCACCTATCGATGATAGGAGTGATCCTGACACCACTGAAGTTCACAAGGGTTTTTCTTTTGGATCTTCTAGTCATCCACTTGCCTTAACCGCGGATGATCCCACACTTGAAGACAATGGATATGAGGATATATAAGTCTCAAGTATTGTGGAATATGTTAGTAGATCTAGTGTCTCTGAAGAAGAAGAATATGGAAGTAAATAAGATCAAAGTGGAAGTGGTAATTAAGAGGAAGAAGGTCATGAAAAATCTGATAGAAATGGAAATTCAGAGCATTTCTATAGGTATGATGATGATGAAAGAAGTGAGAGTGATGATGACCATTATAAGGATAATAAAGGTGGAGATTTTGAAATGGTTGAAGTTGTGTATTAGACATGATTGGAAGAACCTTAAGAATTTTTTTGTTGAAGTAAGAGAAAGTGATGAAGATCGTGATGAAGTGGAATATCACACAATTCCAGCACCTCATTCAGTATATGAAATAGGGATACCTCAAGAAATAAGGTGAGAAACTAGTGGGGAAAACTCAGATTGTGGGGGAACCTCAAGAAAGTGGAGATCAAAATGATGAAGAGAATCAACTTGGAAGAGTATGATTTGGCACTCTCACTCCTCCAGATGATGATGTAATGATTAAATGGGAAAGGAATCATGGGTATGTAGCACTGGGTTTGGATTATAAAGACTCAGATGATGAAGTCTTTTTACATGTTCCCAATGAATCAATGGTTGAGACCCTTCCCAGTGACTCGGTCACTAAATCATACTTTGAAATATTTAAGGAAGAAGTTTGTTCAGTCATAATTTTCTCAGTTCAATATCAGATGTTAATGATGTAACACCCAAAGATTTCATAGTATATTATCTCTTCAAAGTAATTCAATAACTTGTGCAACACGCAACACTGAGTTTTAGCACAAAACAACTTACCAAACTAGCCGTTCCAAAAGCAGTTATGAATAGTGTAAACTAAAATTTTAATTTTATATACTCTATAAAATTTTAGATTCCATATTATGTGTTTTTTAGACATAATGTAAGAGCAAATTCATTTTTTTCAAATAAAATAAGTATTTTTCAGAAAAAAAAAATTACTACCTTTTAATGGTGAACCCTTTTTAGATCCAATATTTGACACTTTTATATATTCAATTTGACAAAATAAACTTCTTCTTTAGAATTGGGACATAAAAATTTAGTTTTGATAACTTTTTGGGGTTTTTCTGATAACTTTCATATTTGGGTGAATAGTGAAAAATACTAAATTTTAACTGAAAACAACCTTTTGAATCGAAATAATTTATAGTGTTCAATTATATATTTGAATGGTTTGGAAGTATAATTATATTATATTTTTATAATTTAATAAAATTTTGGTCATTATAAAAAATTTCACATTTAAATTTGACATAAACACATGTCAATCTTTTGATAGTTTTTACTTTTTAAAAACCCGCTTTTTGGTTTTGACAATGGGAATTAATTTTAAATTAATAAATGAAACTTATATGTTTTTAATTTGGTAAAAGATACGTCTTTTTTGGATTCAGAATATTGAAATTATCTTAGGGTGAATTTTTTCCACTTTTCTGATAACTTTCATGTTTTTTATTAATAGTGAAAATACTATATTTTAATTAAAAACAACTTTTTTAATAAAAATGATTTATAGTGTTAAATTATAATTTTTAGTGGTTTTAAAGTATAATTATAGTATATTTATACCATTTAATCCAATGTTCGTCATTGGATGTAATTTTACATTTAAACTGAACAAAAACAAGTGTCAATCTTTTGATAGTTATTATCTCTTAAAAACAGGCTTTTTGTTTTGACAGTGGGAATTAATTTTAAATTAATTTCTGCTACTTCTGTGTTTTAAATTTATAAAAATGGATTCTATATTTAAAATAATGAGGTCCAAATTTTTTAAATAGGTAACTTTTATTTTTATACATTTTGAATAATTACTTCAGTAAATATTTTATTTACCATGATTAAAGGGTAAATATAATAAATAAGGGTAAAATATAATATTATAATAATATTAAATAACCCTAACATGTGTCCTAAACCTATTGGATGATATATAGCCGACCATGGTCATCCTTGGGTTGAATTTGTGACTCCATGGAGCCACATGGGAGTAATAATGACATTTTATATTAATTAATTTAAAGTAAAGAAAAAATGACAAAAAAATATCTTTTAGTAAATGAATTTTTACATTGAGTTATATAAGTTATCTTTTCAACTATAAATATTTTTTTTAAATCTAAAATTATTTCCTACATTGTGGTATTTTTTAATAATTTTTGGACATCAAAAAAATAAATTATTTATGACACAATAATGATACAATATTTACCTCATTAATAAATGACTTAAATAAATAAGATTATAAATACTAAAACAATATCCAAAACCTGTCCAAATATTATTGGGTTATTTTATTTCGACCATTATTCATCTTAAATTTTTTATTAGCAAATATTTTACCTTTTTAAACTGAAGATGGGGTTATAATAAAATAATTGTTTCAAACATTCCTATAGAGCCCCTCCTCTCCCTTATAAAAAGACCTCACTTCCTACCCATTTCTCACACTTCTCAAGTATTTGGCTCATACAAACCCTACCCAAATATCGTCCCCACATCCCTCAATTCATTCTAGAGGCCTTAATTTGGTCAGAAAGCCAACCTAAAGATCCATTTTGATCAAATCAAAAGGAAAAACCCAAAGAAGATGTGATAATTTCACCACCCCCTTTTCAGTTCTTTTCTTCTTCCACTACCTCTTTCTTTGTTGTTTCCATTATAAAATAATAACTCCAGTATCTTATATATACTGTGATGTTATTCTAAATTTGGTACAACCAAATTAATTATTATATCCATCCTTTGAATGACATGTCACCATACGTGCATACGTATGGCTTACCGTCTCCACGTCATGGTTTAATTGTTATTCAATGCATTTTTATTTGGATGAGTATAATAATGATGTGTAATTGATTTAAATAATAAATATAACATAATAATTATTCTGTATATATGATATACCATCCAATTATATATTATTTTAATATCAAAATAATGATATTGTCGCTCGTGCGTACGTACGGATTACAGTTTCCACGAACGTGATGAGATTCATTCCCCATCGTATCCATTCAAGACTAATTTTAATTAGATGATTAAAAATAATGTTTAAATACTTAATATCATTCTGAATACTAATAAGATACATCCTATCCATAACAAATACTACTTATGTAACAAATCACATAAAGGAAAACAAATCAGTTAACACCCGAAACGACGATAATACTAAAATATTATTAACAAAGCAATGTTAAAATATCATATATGATATCATATTAGTGTATATAATTCTTGTATAATTTAATAACAATTATTTCACCATTATACAGGAGGTTAACCTACCCTCGTCCAAGTAAAATTACAAGGTAAGTTTTAATTTCACAATCTTTTTATTATCTGAGGTTATTTTTACGTGAGAATCTATTGGGGCATATTTATTATCCATGTCCATATTTCATAAAATAGGTTTCAAATGTATTATTTTTAAGGGTCTATTTTACGAAAACATCATTTTAAATGTTTTAAAGATTTATTCTTATAAAATTTTATCATTAATGTCCATGTTTTTAAAATGGTTTTAAGGATTTATTTATATGAACATGAATATGTTTAAATGATAATTCTTTTAAAAAGTTTCAAAGTGGTATGGGACTCTTTGATTCAAAATTGTATCTTAAATGAATTCCTTTATAAATTATGTGACTTTTAAATGATTTCATGAAAAAGGGATATTTTTCTCAAAGATTTTTACTGATCACTTTCAACTATGCCAACATCCTTTATGAGATATTATTATTGATCGAGGTTAATTTATTATGGTTCAAATATTCTATATTGTATTGAAGTTTTTGTGATATATTTGACTGTAGATGTGTTATTTTTATACCATTCATAGTTTATGGGTAAAGTATTGACATTTTGTATGGTAGTTTTAATACGAATGTTTATGTTATGTTTCAACCTTTTCATATGAGGAATGCATTGGACTTAGTAAGTGATGGGTAGAGCCTGCTATATCTCCTCGATACATCGATAGGTAGACAAACTTGTGTCTTGGAACAAGGCCTTCACAAAATCTTATTTGTAGTCTGGGCACAAGGCCTTGACTATGTGGTTATGAAAGTCTGACATTATGCATTCCATCATTATGAAAGTGGCTATTGATATTGCATGCGATTATTTGACTAGTAGAATATCCATGTGAGTAATTAAATAGAATTATTTTGATTTTATCTTTTACATATTATATTAAAGTTCATGTTTAAAAGGATTTTGTTTTAGTCTTATGCATTTCCTTAAATGTTTATGCTTATTTATAAAACATTCCGATATTGTTATCCTTACTGAGCATATGAGATCGCCCCTTTCTTTGTTTTATTTTTTCTAGGATGCGAAGAAGTTAATTATGATTAACTTGTAGGATTAATCTAGGAGGCTGGGATGTTTATAATGGAATAAATTAGTGTTGTATTTATTTTCAAGTTCTGAAGTTGAACTTATGAATGAGTCTTGTTTCCAATAATACTAAATTGATCAGTCTTTCGGGACATGATTTCCTTTTGATCATGCCAATGTTACGAAATAATGCACTGACTTTGGGTAACTAGGGTCGTGGCGTTACAGTTGGTATCAGAGAAAGTTTAGTATAAACCTTGGAAATTGGATTTAGATAAACTCTTATTATAGCACATTACCCTAAGATATACTTTGAGGATTAGTATAAAAGAACTTCCTAGAATTTTGGTAATGTAGAGATTTTGTGAGTTTTCCAAGAAATACATCCCTATCTAGATATGAGCAGGTAGAGGTGGCTCTAGCATAGATGTACCTAGGGGTAAAACCCAAAAACACCACTTTGAGCTAGACTCAAACGGGAACTGGTGCACGACAATGGGAATTGCTGCACTCTTGGTTACAACACTTCCAGGGGATATGTTTATGATAATTCTCATTTTATTTACAACCCATTTTGAAGGGTTTATGAGTTTATATTTCCTCAAAGAAAACATTTTTATGATTATGGATTATATTCATAAACTGTTCAATTTATGTTAGGTATTTTACAAGTTTGGAATTATTCATTTTGATTCATAAACTGACCTAGTGTATGCCATTGTTTAGAAATAGAGCCCAGTATGAAGAATGAGAACTCCAGCAATATGTGTGATCCAAAGAGTAAGACAGATCATATCTTTCATGGTATTAAGCCAACATTTATAAGGGAAATAGTCTCCCATGTATTCTCAACATATGAAGAAATAGTATCAAGTGTTAATAAGATAAGAAAAGATTTATTTGAGTCCTATGGCTTTGAAGGGAATCAAGAGAAGAAAAATATGGTAGAGAGAAAGAAGGATAAAGGGAAGAGGCGAAAGAAGGATTTTCCCATACGTGATAACTATGGAAAGAATCACCTTGGTGAATGGTTGAAGATAATGGGATTTTGTTATAAGTGTGGAGAAAAAGGACACCAATTATGTGATTGAAAGGGTAATAAAAAGGTTTAAAATGTAAAATGATTCATCAACAAGGTTTTGGGACACTACGCGAATCAATATCTCAGTCATCAGAGTATACTGCAAATTATGCTATTGGATAATAATCAAGTTATGATACAACAATAGATGAAGAGGAATGACTAGTGTTCTTATTTTTTCACTAAATATTTATGTCATTTCAGTGTTGTATCGATGATATATCACTCACATGAATTATGGAAATAAATAAGGATTGTACTGTAGTATTATTTCATTGAGGATTTGAGATTATATGATTCTATGAAAAGTGACTCAACAACAAGTTAAACTTTTTGAAAAATACATCGTTGGAGGAAAGGTAATCCTTAATATGGTCTTGATATTGAGGTAGTGATTTTGGAATAAAATATGGTTGATTTGGATAAATTATATTAGATATTCTTGACTTCCTTGGAACTCATTAATGGTTTGTTTATTGCATCATTGTGCAGTATTCATAATTTTTGTATATAAGGAATATATCTAGTATTCTATAAGTAATTAGAGATCATGAATGTAATAAATAAGGTTATTACCATGTTTTGAAAAAAAAATACATGATGAAAGTATACACATGTTATTACGTGGCAAAAAGAATCTTCATTGTGTTTACCTTCCTTATAAATTTTGGACTGTGAGTTTGGACAGAAGTATTTTGGATAAGTATAAAGGTTGAAATGGATTAAGTTTGACATTGGATACTATTATTAAAGATAAATAGTTTTTTTAAGATTATTTTTGGATTGTCATAAAAAGGATAACCCAGAGATCGGGCGACAACCCGAAGCATCTGGCAAGGCCATGAGTCTTGAACCCACAACAGAAGGGTGATAAGGGTGAATCACCTACCACTGGACTATGTGATGTCCTGTTTTGTATAATGTCATTTTTTTTAATTATAAATTCATTTTTTAACCCTATACGATTAGGATAAATAGAGTATTTTTATGTTCTATTATCTTTTAGATTGAAAGATGAGTTTGTGGTAGAAATTAGTTAAAGGATAGAACTTTACTTGTCAAGTATATATTTTTTTTCTCTTATTATATGAATAAATTAATTCTTAAACTTTAGTTAAGGGATCTTAAAACCAAAAATTTATTATCCTAATACGTTATTTTTTGTAGGCCTGATGATATTTTAAATCATTAGAGATTGATGGCTTTGAGGCCCTCAATTTTACACTTGTTTGTGATTGATGACCTCAATAACTCCCTATAAATATTTACATTTTTTCTCCAATTATGTGTCTGTAATGTCCACCATTATTCTCTGATTTGAAATCCTAAGTTTGTGGTGACTTTTTCTTTTCCCTTTCCCTCTTATTAAGACTAAATTTTATTAACCCAATTTCTGATGTGGGTCTTCTGCAAAGTTATTTTCTATCATTAACCTTTTATTTTCCAAGAACAATTTCAAATTGTGAGGACACAATTTATTAAAGGTGGGTAGAATGTAACACCCCAATATTTCATAGTGCATTATCACTTCAAATTAATTAAATAGCTTGCGCAACACGCAACATCGAGTTTTAGCGCACAACAACTTACCAAACTAGCCGTTCAAAAAGTGGTTATGAATAGTGTAAACTAAATTTTGAATTTTATATACTCTATAAAATTTTAGAATCCATATTATGTGTTTCTTAGACATAATATAAGAACAAATTCATTTTTTTCAGATAAAATAAGTATTTTTCAAAAAAAGAAATTTTACCGTCTTTTAATGAAGAACCCTTTTTAGATCCAATATCTGACACTTTTATATATTCAATTTGAAAAATAAACTTCTTCTTTAGAATCGGGACATAAAAATTTAGTTTTGATAAATTTTTGTTGTTTTTCTGATAACTTTCATATTTGGGTGAATAGTGAAAAATACTAAATTTTAACTGAAAACAACCTTTTTAATCAAAATAGTTTATAGTTTTCAATTATATATTTGAATGGTTTGGAATTATAATTATATTATATTTTTATCATTTAAAAATTTTTGGTCATTATAAGTAATTTCAAATTTAAATTTGATATAAGCACATGTCAATCTTTTTATAGTTTTTACTTTTTGAAAACCCGCTTTTTGGTTTTGACAACGAGAATTAATTTTAAATTAATAAATGAAACTTATATGTTTTTAATTTGGTAAAATATACTTCCTTTTTTGGATTCAGAATATCGAATTTATCTTAGGGTGAATTTTTGGCACTTTTCTAATAACTTTCATATTTTCGATTAACAGTGAAAAATACAATATTTTAATTAAAAACTACTTTTTTAATCAAAATAATTTATAGTGATAAATTATAATTTTGAGTGGTTTTAAAGTATAATTAGATTATATTTTTACCATTTAATCCAATTTTGGTCATTGGACGTAATTTCACATTTAAACTGAACATAAACAAGTGTCAATCTTTTGATAGTTATTATTTCTTAAAAACACGCTTTTTCATTAAATTAATTTCTACCACTTCGGTGTTTTGATTTTAGAAAAATGAATTACATATTTAGAATCAGGAGGACCAAATTTTATAGATAGTTAACTTTTATTTTTAGACATTTTGAATAATTACTTCGCTAAATATTTTATTTACCATGATTAAAGGGTAAATATAATAAATATGGGTAAAATATAATATTATAATAATATTAAATTACCCTAAAATGTGTCTTAATCATATTGATTGATACATATCTGACCATGGGAATCCTTGGGTTGAATTTGGGACCCCATGGAGCCACATGGGAGTAATAATGACATTTTATATTAATTAATTTAAAGTAAAGACAAAAATAAAAAATAAATATCTTTTAGTAATGAATTTTTTCATAGGGTTATATAAGTTATCTTTTAAACTATAAATATTATTTGTAAAGATAGAAATATTTCATATATCATGGTATTTTTTTATAATTTTTGGACATCAAATAAATTAAATTATTTATGACACAATAATGATGCAATATTTACATCATTAATAAATGATTTAAATAAATAAGATTATAAATATTAAAACAATGTCCAAAACCTGTCCAAATCTTATTGGATTATTTTATTTATACTTTTAGTCATCTTAACATTTTTAATAACGAATATTGGACCTTTTGAAACCGAAGATGAGGTTATAATAAAACAATTGTTTCCAACATTCCTAAAGTGCCCCTCCTCTCCCTTATAAAAAGCCCACACTTCCTACCCATTTCTCACACTTCTCAAGCCTTTTTCTCATACAACCCCTGCCCAACTATCCTCCCAACATCCCTTAATTCGTTATAGAGGCCTTAATTTAGACAAAAATAAAACCTAAGGAGCCCTTTTGATCAAATCAAAAGGAAGAACTCGAAGAAGAGGTAATAATTTCACCACCCTCTTTTAAGTTATTTTCTTCTTCCACTTCCTATTTCTTTGTTGTTTCCATTATAAAATAATAACTCCAGTATCTTATATATATTTTGATGTTATTATAAATATGGTACAACCAAATTCATTATTATATCCATCCTTTGAATGACATGTCATCATACGTGCGTACGTACGGCTTACCGTCTCCACGTCGTGTTGTAATTGTCATTCAATACATTTTTATTTGGATGGGTATAATAATGATGTTTAATTGATGTAAATAATAAATATAACATGATAATTATTCTTTATATATGATATACCATCCAATTATATATTATTTTAATATCAAAAGAATGATATTGTCGCTTGTGCATACGTACGGATTACCGTCTCCACAAACAAGATGAGATTCATTCCCCATCGTATCCATTCAAGAATAACTTTCATTAGATGATTAAAAATAATGTTTAAAGACTTAATATAATTTTGAATATGAATAAGACACATCCTATTCATAATTAACATTTCTTACTTAACAAAGCTCATAAAGGAAAACGAATCAGTTAACACCCGAAACGAGGATAATACTAAAATATTATTAACAAAGCAATGTTAAAAGATCATATATGATATCATATTAATGTATATAATTCTGGAATAATTTTATAACAATTATTTCACCATTATATAGGAGTTTAACATACCCTTTACCAAGGAAAAGTACAAGGTAAGGGTTAATTTCACAACCTCTTCATTATCCAAGGTTGTTTTTACGTGAGTATCTACTGGTACATATTTATTATCCATGTCCATGTTTCAAAAAAGAGGTTTAAAATGTATTCTTTTTAAGGGACTATTTTACTAAAACATCATTGTAAATTTTTTAAAGATTTATTTTTATAAACTTTCATCATTATTGTCCATATTTTCAAAATGGTTTTAAGGATTTATTTATATGGACATGAATATTTTGAAATGATAATTATTTTAACAAAATTCAAAGTGGTATGGGACACTTGGATTCAAAACTGTATCTTAAATAACTTCCTTTATAAATTATGTAAATTTTAAATGATTTCATGAAAAATGGATATTTTTCTCAAATATTTTTACTGATCATTTTCAACTATTCCAACATCCTTTACAGGATAATATTGTTGATCGAGGTTAATTTATTATGATTCAAATATTCCAAATTGTATTGAAGGTTTTGTGATATATTTGATTGTGGATATGTTATTTTTATACCATTCATGGTTTATGGGTAAAGTATTGACATTTCGAATGCTAGTTTTAATATGAATTTTTATGTTATGTTTTAACCTTTTCATATTAGGAATGTATTGGACTTAGTAAGTGATGGGTGGAGCCTGCCATAGCTCCTCGATGCATCGGTAGGTCTCATGAGACAAACTGGTGTCTTGGGACAAGGCCTTGACAAAATATTATTTGTATTCTTGGTACAAGGCCTTGACTATGTGGTTATGAAAGTATGGAATTATGCATTCCATCATTATGAAAGTCTCTATTGATAATGCATTTGATTATTCAACTAGTAGAATATCCTTGTGAGTAATTAAATAGCATTATTTTGATTTTATATTTTCCATATTATGATGAAGTTCAATTTTAAAAGGCTTTTGTTTTAGTCTTATGCATTGCCTTAAATGTTTATGCTTATTTATGAATGATTACGCAATATTGTTATTCTTACTGAGCATATCAGCTCACCCCATTCTATGTTTTATTTTTCCCAGGATGTGAGGAAGTTAATTATGATTGACTTTCAGGATTCATCGAAGAGGCTTGGATGTTTCTAATGGAATAAATTAGTGTTGCATTTCTTCTCAAGTTGTAAATTTGAACTTATGTATCAATCTTATTTACAATAATACTAAACTGATCGGTCTTTTGGGACATGATTTCCTTGTGATCATGCCAATGTTGTGTAATAATGCACCAACTCTGGGTAACTGGGTTCGGGGCGTTACAAATTAGATTCAATAAACTAAAAGGTAAAACACTGAGCTAAGTGATGAATTACATTCTCTCAGATCTTCAATAGAACAATTGAAGCATCTTGGGCAAGCTGTTTCTATTCCAAGTCCAACAGTGGGTATGAGTGAGGCTGATGCAGCTACTATTTCACATAAAGTGATAGAAGATATTAGACCCAAACTAATCACCACTTTTGAGACAATTATTGAAAATACATCCAAGTTGAGAAAAGAGATGATTGATCATGTTTCTGTAATAAAAATTTTGACCTCAGAGTAAAAAGGATGTTCGGATACACATACCTTCATTCATACTAATATTCCTTTTACCTCTAGAAGTATTCTCAGGCCTTGGACATTGAGGCAGTGAGAAAAAATTTTCAGGAGGAATTTCAATATTTAATTGATGATTTTGGTATGGAAACCTTGATAATATTGAGAAAAATATAGAGCATGTTCATGATATGGTCAGACTCTATTCCAAGAGTGTTGAGACTAAAAATGTTCAAATCCTAGAAAATTTGGATTACTATTTAAGGAAGATTAGTACCAAACATCACTTCACTAGTCTCTTTAATTATTTGACATAGAACCTATCTTTTCTTCCAGTGACTAGAGTCTTCAAATATCAAGTATAGAAGTTGAAGGACTTCACCCTTATTTTTGAAAAATTCAAGGAGAATAAAGATAACTTCGAGAAATCTATGAAGTATGGTGGTGAAATCATTGAATATTGTATCAAGATGTTAAAGTTGTACCTTCATGTGAAAAAATAATCCATTATAGTGCTTAATGCTTCTCCTATTGGACATTCTAGATCAGTGCCTCCACCTCAGATATCATTTTCTCAGGCCTTATCTCATATTCGGCCAGTGATTCAAGAACATATTCAACCTCCTGTGTTGTCCCAACAAAAACCCGGCCTTGTCCTTAATATTCTCGAAGGAGTGATCCTACCTCCTCTAAAAATTTATTTAGATCCTCCAACTTCTCAACCACCACCTACTTGACCCTATATTTCTCCCTCTAATAAAGGGAAGGAACCTCTTTATCCTGATCTGTAGTGTGGTCACTATCTGATAGGGTTATTTTGTTGTCTTTAGTTTTCTTTTCCTAAAGATTTCTAACACATTGCAATTCATTGATTAATGAAATTTTGTGCTCTTGTCTTTCATATATTTGTCTTCTATTTATTACTTTTTTCTTGATCTTATTCCATTTTTTTCCTTTCATTTGTGTCTTTATTATTTTATACCCTTTTCCCTTTTAGATAATCCCAAAAGGGGGAGAACAGTTTGGCATTATCCACATTTACTTTACCTTTGATATCACTATTATGTATTTTATTTTTACATTGATACCATTACTATTTATTTTACCTCTAAAACTTATCTATAAATTTAGAATAATCATCAATTATGGGATATGATAATTTGAATGATTATATTCCACATAAAATTATTGTACTAAATAATTCCATGATTTGTGATCAACAAAAAGGAGGAGATTTTTGGCCCATAGGAGACTGTTGGCCACCCTCTCTCGTATTAATGGTTTTAATAATCACAAATCATGTCAACTCTTATTAATCATGCATAATCATTCTAATAATGTTTTTTAAGTTTCCATATATATAATTATGATTATTTATGATCACATATAAGTTTAACACATTCTATTAATATTTATGTTGTATAGTCCAAATAGAAATATTTACTTAGTATGAAAGACTGATAAAAATAGAGGAGATGAGATACCCACAGTTCAACTAAGTCACCAATAGTGCAATCAAAAAACTGATAGACCAACATTCTCATCGATAGATGACCTACTGATGCAAAGGACCTACCGACGCAAAGTACCTACCAATGAAAGGACTCACCTTTAGCTCCAATGAGTCATTGATGCATCGTGCTACCCATTCAAGGAATCAATGATAGTGAAAATGATTCATCGATGAAATTGATTCACCGATGCATTGATTCACTGATGCATTGAGTCACTGATGCATAGAAATACTGACAAAATGACACACTAATGGAATGAGTCACTGAAATAAGGAGATACCAATAGAGAACTCACTTATAGACTTTTTAAAGTTTCTTTTATTTAAAATTACTTCTAACGATCATATTTTGAGTGTTTTAATGTGAAAAATTAATTTTATACTTTTTTCGACATTTTAAATAAGGATGTTAGAAGTACAAGGTATATCATCTACCTCAAAATATGAACATTGTCCGGCTGCAAGAGTAAAAAAGAAAAGAAATAAAGAAATAATTAAGATACATAGATATACATACACATAGACTAAGTGAAATTTGACTCACCAAAATCATACGGAAAGGAAGAACACACGAGGAATTCTTCATTCCTCCTTTCTGTGAATTGGATAACTTTTGTTCATCAAATTTCTAACATCTTCGCTGCATCCAACTAAACCAAAGTATAAGAACATCTCATCTTCCTGGAAGATAGAACTCAGTGATTCAAGACACTCTGTTTTAGTGTCTATTTTTAAAAGAGGACTCGATCTTTACCTCAGCTATATCCAAAGAGTCCAGAGCTGAACTGTATAACACACATAGCCTTATAAACTTTATCTAATCTTTACTTCTCTATTGTGTACCTTTTTAATTACATTTTCAAGCATTGTGTGCATTTGTCTGTAAAAAACACATTGAATCCTGAACTAAACTAGAGGATACTAGATATCCTCAAACAAATAACTTTTTACACTTGTTCATCCCATGAAGAACTATGAAAGAGGTCTTGTGTGACCTGGTTGTTTCTGTTCCCATGTAGACCTGTGGTAGAGGTCTTGTGTCCTGGACATCCTGATGTACTATTGTTAACCCTGATCCCAGGTGTGGATCATAGCTTGTTATATATATTTCATGGAGGCATGTGATCACTAAGTGGAGTGGATTAGGTCTCATATTAAGACTAAACCACTTGTTTTATCCATTGAAACTTTCAATTTAGTCTTTATTTTTTTTACTCATATTTCAGAAAACTAATTTTTACTTTGATAGTTAGTCTTGGAGAGTAGTTATAACATTTGTTTCATTATTAGAGTAGTTTCAAAAGTTATATCAATATCTCATATTATTATAGCTGGTAATTAATCAATCTTTTGAAAAACTATTTGAACAATCGAGCTATTATAAATTTACTACATTGGTTAACATTCCTATTTTGTTTTAAATTGGAAAATCTTTTAAATAAACCTCTTTAACAGAAATATTTATAGAAACTCAATTCACCCCCATCATGATTTTCCAACTCCAACCAATAGATTTCATTATAATGAACTACTAGAAGTCTCACTGCATGGTGATAGATACACTTGTTATACAAAATTAGAGACTGGAATTATTTCAAGAAACCTTTATATGGAATTTATTTATTTCAGTGACCCGGAGAAATTGGAGGATTTTTAGTCAAGAACCTTGATGAATATCACCAAAGTTCACCACCCCATACTCACTTATTTTATTATTAAAAAGTAAAAGGTATCTAATAACTTTTAGATTCAATAATGTTTGGGTTAAGCATCCTGACTATAAAATAATTGTTAAAGAGGTTTGGTCCTGAATTGAATGCCTTGATGATCATCCTGATTATGTTTCAAATATTAGAAATTAAAAAAAAATAAGTGCATTGAGAAATGAAGTATTCTAAAGCATGGATGGGGAAAAATTGTGTTTTAATGAAATATTTGATATCTTTAGAGTATAAATGAAGAATAATATGATATCTCTCTTTTTGATAGGTAGGTTGAGTTATCTATAGATCTTAATGTGATATTAAACTTGAATGAAGCCATCTTGAGGGAAAATTTATGGTATAAATAGCCTAGGGAGGGTGAAATGAGCACTAACTTCTTTAAAAAATGAAAACATATTAAGAAAACAACAAAGATAATTACTTATTTTAAAAATTTAAATGAATTCATTAATAGTAAGAAGTAAATTAAGGAGAATATTTTTGGTAACTTCGAGGAGATATTTTATTGTGGATGTAGTGTTAAAATTGAAGAAATATATAATTTTATCATTGATATTATAGATGTATCATATAATTTGGTGCTTAAAAGGACTCCAAACTTGGTGGATTTTAAGAATTTTTCTTACTACCTCATCCTAGGGAGTTCTCCTAAAACATTTGGATTTACTAATATCTTCCTCAAGGAATTATGGGATGTTGTTCATGGTAAATTGATGAATATTTTCATTATCTTTTAAATATTAATATTCTCATTAAGTTCATAGACTCTAAATTTATGGTTATCTTTCCCAAATTTTATTTTTTGGATTCCCTTAATCTATTTATACTAATGGTTCTTGATAAAATGGTTTACAAGGTTCTATATAAAATTATGTAAATAATGTTGTCTTCTCCCTCAGTCTATGAATTTTTTTAACTACCTATGAATGTATTAATCTGATATGTAAACTTGGAAAATGTGGTAGTATAGACATTAAACTGGATATTTTTGAAGGATTTTGATGATAATATCAACTCATATTTTATGGTGGAACTCTTACATTGATTTTGTTTTGGTAATCATTTCATATTTCTGATTTTACATTTCTTAAAATTATTTAGGATTTCATTTCAAGTAAATGTAAATCCTGAAGTATTTTTATCATATTCTTGTGGTTTTAAGAAAGGGGATCCCTTGTCATTCATATTTATCAGAATTAATGAATATTACTTGAGTATGTGCATTACTGACTTGGAGAAAAGAGGAAAGATTAATCTCATCCATGCTAGGAGGGGTGCAATGGATTTATATTTCCTCTTTATATTGATGGCCTAATTTTGTTTTATCAAAGAATTGTACAGGAATTTGAACACATAAAGGAATTCCTATATCATTATGGATCAACGGATAATAAATATATAAACTAGACTAAATAAACTATTTCCTCTAGCCTCAATGTCAACTACCAAATTAGGATGTGTATCAAAATAAAATTGGGAATCAAAGAGAGAAACATGCCTTAAAATTATCTAGGTGTTCCATTTTTTTGGGATAGACTCAAGGAAATATAATCTAGGGATATAAATAATATAATAAAAAAACATAGTTCATATAAATTTAAGTCCCTCTATCTTTCTGGAATAATTTCCTTTTTTAAAGGAATAACTATACCTAAATTTTTTATTCCTTTATGACTTAAAATGGAAAATCTACTTGATTAAAAGTAAGAATAAAAGAATCAAAAACTTCTTATAGAGTATATGTCACTTTTAGAGGAACATTTTTACTATTATATGGAGCACTTTTTATAAACCCTAAGTGAGGAACTCATGCGCATCCAAAACTTGGATTTATTTAATTATGCTTTACAAGCCCAATTTTTATAGAGGCTCCTGAATGAAAGTTTTGATAGTAACCTTTTCCCCAAAATCATATTTGTTAATGGGATCCAATATTATAATAAGAATTAAATTTTCTCATTAATATTGACTTGTTTTTATAGGATTTATTCTAATATTTTAAAACATGTAGATGTTTGGTTTCTCTTAATTTTAATATCAATTTCTTATTTGATAATTGGACTGTTTTTCCACTATCTGAGCTCAATCATGATCACATTTCAGACTCTCAAGTGTGGATAAGGTACAAGATCATAGATCCTTTGGTGCACTTCCCTAACCCTCTTGAGGAGGCTATCCTTTATTATCATTTCATGTCTGGTATGGATATTCGTGTTTAGGAAATAGTGAGACATAGAGTCCTTATGTGTAATTCATTTAACAATTTATTCAGGGGGACTTATGGGTTCTCTCTTTTCTATATGTTCATTATCTATAATGTTGGTCCTGATTCTATTGATCACACGTTTTCTCAATGTTATTATGCTAATTCCATATAGATAATCGTCTATAATCTATTTAAAGTTATCATATTCGCTAAAATTGATATCATTACACTCGTTAACTATAGTAATAACTTGAATGGTTTATCCCAATTTAAAAATCTAGTTTGGATTGTTGTGGCTAAGTCTTGGTACCAAATTTGGTGGAACACAAAGGATACTAGGCATGGGGGATAAGATATAATTATCTAGAAGGATGTGAAGAGTATCTTGTTTTCCATCAAGATGGTTTCTAATAAAAAGATATGTCTTACTAAAAATCAATTTTTTAGATCTCTTTTTCGATAAGCTCAGCATCAAGTTTCTATTTATCAAATAAAATGGATTAATATATGTTTTTTGGAAATCCCCTATTATATTCTGGATAAATATCAATATGGATGTTGCATTAAGAGGATATATATGGTATGTATAGTTACCCTAGTCTTTTACACATATTATTACATGACATTGAACATAATTAACTATCAAATTACCAACCAAGGATCATAAAGTTCAGTGTCTCACAAGACTGGATACATAAAACTGAAAACATGGGAATAAAAAACATTTCTTTAGTTATCATCCATTAAGATCTCCTAACATCCTTTAATCCCTTACATCTACATAAAATAACTTATGGATAACATGAACAAAGGAATAAGCTAAAAATCCTAGAAAGGGAATTATCATTACAATAAATCATAGAACAAGGGTTAAAAGGCACAACATAATGATATAAAAAGGCATGGAACCTGATTAAACATAAGAAATAATAACATGGGATCATATAATCATAGATTCATCAAAAAAAATCTAACAAAATAAGATATGAATTTATCACGAGTCAAGGCTAACCCCCAAGACCATTGCACATAACCTCTAATGAGACTAAACATTACCTAATGCATTAGAGAGATATCTGGTTGAACCCATCATAACATGTTCATGAATATTTTTTCCACAAAAATAAAAATACATAAGAAATCAAACATAAATGAAAGGGTAGCCCATAGAAAGAAATGGGTATCATAATCATGTCATAGAGCGTAATAAATGGATATATCAAAAAAGTGTCCATGAAAGAAAGGAATTAAATAATACATGGAAATTAATAAATATAATTAGGTATATATCATGATAAGTGATGTCAAACTGAAGTGATAACATGTAAAAATAGTCAAGAAACTTTATAATTAAAACATTTTAGTGTGGTTTAAGAAAAATATTAAAGACCATTTAAAACAGGAAAAGGAATAATATTTTATGTACAACCAGAAGTGAACTAATAAAGTTTTTATAATAAAAATGAATTATTTTGGTAAAAATAATGGTGGATTAAAACATATTATAGATTACACTTGAAATTGTGTAAGAATTTGGGAAGTTCTCTTAAATCGGGCTTGCTAATCGGGAAGAATTGAGTTGGGAACCTTTTAAAAACATGTATATCCCCCGAAAAAGGATAAATGGATCTTGATACATGAGTTTGGAACATATAAACATAATTTATAATATTTTTATAAAAATAAAATATAATTTCATTTGGGTAAAAATAGAGAAATAGTAACCTGAAATAATAATGGAGGTTCGGGTAGAATCCCTTACCTTAAGTCTGAAGGTTTTCTTCACGTGAATTTAATATATTGATTCATAAAATAAGATTCATTAATTAATAACTATATAAACCTTTATACATTTATTTTATTTATTATAACCTTATTATGTTGATTTATGTCCTTTTTTATGGGTTAATAGGTTCAATTTCATCGCTTAGGAGCATTAGTTTCCTTGGTTTTCATGATCAATTTACTAGTATATGTGTTTGTAAAATCATGTAGAATGAAGATATTTGTCCAAAAATGAACTTATATGTTATTAATGAACTTATAGAATATTAAAATACCATTTTTTCATAATTTAGGATGATTCATTATATAAATCATTAATAACAATCGTTTAGATTAATTTAGAATTATTTGATCACAACGAACTCATCTTGTTTTATAAATTAATATCATGTGTAAAAAACAATTCCAGAACATTGAATAAGATATAATAAAAAATATATAATCTATTTCAACCATAAAAATTGTTTCATGACCATCCTTGAATATGGAATTGAAAGATGAAAGCATGTCATTCACAAAGGTGGTTAATCGGCACCTCACAGATGATGTTTTCCTTATTAAAGTAAAAGAGAGAGGAGAAGACATTTGATGAAAAATTATTCCATAAAGATGATAAAATTATATTATATGTAAGATAATAGAGTTTTTAGGCCATTTTTCTGAGGGTAGGTGAGGATACAAAAATAAAATAAAGGAACTTGAAAAGAAATTGAAACAAAACAAGAGAGGGTTTTACCTCTTGATTTCTTCTTCTTAAGAACTTCCTTAGGGTATTAGTTTTGGTATTTTTTTAGAAACAAATATCCTCGATGTGGGGGGAGATTTTTGGGAAGATAATTGGGAACAATATAGACATAGATCAAGGCATGAGAGGTGTTAGGAGAAGAGGTGGTGAGGGATGATATTTATAGTGGGGGAGAGGGGTGTTTTCTCATTATTTAATTCATTAGTTTATTATTTTTCTCAATACAAGCAATAGTGTTGATTATTGTGAATAAGTACATTAATTATATCATGACAGTTCAAACCAATTGTTCTTAAATCATTCATGACTCAATGAATTGGGTATTTAACTTATAATGTTTAAATGCAGCAAATTGCTGTTTTTTAATATTCGCCAAAAATTCCAGTATTTCAGAAAATATCTAAAATCCATCCTAAACATTTTTTGATGTGTAGAGTTTAAAAATGAACTCCATTTTTTGAAAATAATTTTCTAAACATGAGAAATTTAATTTTTAATTAAAATCATAATTTTCTCGAAAAATATATATTTTAAAATTATAACTGATTTTATATCACTTTGAAAAAATGAATAAGGTCTCATAAAATTATCTTATAATCATAAGATATCAAAATATTAATTTATGAATAAATTTTATGAAAATACATTTTCTTTTAAATTATTAAATTTTTCATAAATTTGTAATGAAATATTTATGACATAGAAAAATACCACCACTTAATTAATAATTTTTAAAATATTTTTTTACTTATACTATGATATAACTATACAATAATGTCACTTATAATATGAAAAAAATTTATTCATAATTTCATTGGTGAGGTTACTATTCAATTCGCTAGTTTACTATTCATAAGGATCACATTCGTATTCCAAAGGTTATGTTACTATTTCATTTATATAGGTTCTTTAACTTATAGAAACACTTCTTATTTCATTAATTTGTCATTTAAAAGGATTATATTGTGTTCTCTTATGTGATTATACTATATTACATAATTATAAAAATGTAATCTCTATAGATAAAACTCTTGTTCATTAAAGTATGTGCGCTACGGTTCCATTTTCAAGAATTTTAATGGATGAACTCTTTATTCATTCTATTGGGACTATAGAATATTGATTTATTGTGAGGATGAGATGGAAAGATTCATTTAATAAATTTATATTGAAAGGTTCTATAATGGGAGAAACATCTTGGTTAATCTACACTCTTCTTTGCACGTGAGCCTCAGCCCAGTCAGTGAGGTCTCTCTAAGTGCATCCATTAGACCCAGGTTCAAAACCAGACATAGGAATAATTCCAGGGGTACTATAGCAGTACTGTAGCAGGTACTGTTCGGTATTTTATCAATAGAAAATATTCACCTTGGGCCACTAATTTGGGCTTGGAGTCTTTAATGCCTTCAGGCCACCCAGTCCTTTGGGTTCATAAGGCTTTTAGGCCACCTTTAGGGCCTTTGGTCCACCTGAAGTCCTTTGGGCCACCTCATGGCCTTCAATGCCACCTGATATGAAAATTCCCAAAGATATTCTACAGGGAACCAGCTCAATAGGAGGATTCAAGAGAAAGAGCATTCACTAGATCAGAGCTAATGGATTTGGAAGAATGAGAGGGTGTTTCATTTCTATCGGTACCAGGCTTATGCATCTATGCACAGGTTAGCTAGCTGAACATCCATACAATGGTGGAGATCTAATCACGATGAAGATGCTGGGGAGGGGAAGTTCTAATTAGTCATAGTCTGTATGATTTCCTTAAGACCTATGGGTCCTATAATGTCTCTAATCCTATGGTCAATGTAATCTCTATATCCTACAGGCCTTGTAAGGGTTTCCCCTCATCCCTTGAAAGGGGTTTTATCAAAAATAAATAAAAAGGCCTTCATTCCCTTCAAGCAAGCTCACTCTTCTTTCATTGATCATGTTATCAATATTAATATCTCCTCCCATTCTTAGACACTGGAAGTGGCATGGGAGGTTTTCACGGATTATTGTAAGCAAATTAATTTTTTTTCTCATATTCATAGAAGCGGTAATATAATTTCTATCTTCTTGGACAACTTGGGGGTGGGTCGATATTCAGTTGCTGGCTATGGAATTTTCTAGAGTCCATTGAGCAGCTCTTGTTCCTTGATATTTGTAAAAATATTTCAAACCATTTTTTATAATAATTTAGTCTATATATTTCTTCCTTCAGATGGATCTTATTATCAAGTGACTTATAACTCTCTCTACATACATTTAATAATGGGTTTTAATGTGTAATTTGAACTTAAACTTGGGTATTTTTAAAAGTAATTCATCTACATTACTCAAGATATAATCAAATTAAATTTAAATATTAAAACTTAAACTAATAATGCTTTATATTTAAAATAATCTAATATATTCCATATATTTATGAATTTTTTTACAGCATTTGATATACTTATCAAATAATGAGTAGTATAATTCTATTTTAATCCATACACTAATATTTTAAATAGGAATTAAAATTAAATTATATAACTCAATTTATATTCATAATAAATTCTAATACTAAAATTCAAAATCAATTATTTAAAGATTTTAAAATGTAATTTAAAATTAAAATATTTTTTAAAAAATTTACCCCAATTTTTATTAAGAAACTATGATTATATATCACATTTAATATATACTATAATATAATATTTCTAAATTGTTAATATAATAATTTTCATTATTTATGACATAATGATTCAAATTATCTTTTAAATTTAGTTAAAATAAAAATAAAATTATTAAACATTATTTTTTGGATAAAACTGATAGCATATTAAAAAATATATATTATTAAAAAATAACATATATTTATTTTAAATGAAAAACCACATTCATATTTTATACCAAGAAATAATAATTTCTAAAATATTAATAATAATAATTATAAATAGGAATCCATAAAATGAATATAAATTTCTATATATAAAAGATCTAATGAGTGAATGATTCTCTAAAAATAAAAATTTGAAATCATGTTTATAAATAATATTAAGCCTTTAAATAAAACATTTATTATGTTATGAAATAAAAATAATAATTTAAAATATATATTGAAAATCTAATTAACCAGTTAATATCATTTATGATATAAAATAAACATATTTACATTTTAAAATAAATAAATAATGATAATAAGGATACTAGTGAAATAGAAAACTCATATATTATTAAAAATACTTGTGTTGTTGCACATTAGGATGAATCAAGAAACACCCCAAGATTTTAAAAAGAAAACTATGTTTGACATCATGTATGTCATAAAACACAAAGCTTTAAGGAACCATTAAATATTTTTATTGTGTAAATATGAATGATATAACCTTGTCATTAAATTGACAGGCATGAATAGGATTAACTTCTTTGTGAAATATATATAAAGGCTCTAATCAATACAAGTTCATCGATAAATGCTTAGTGTATAATCTCTTATTATTTAGTAAAGTCATTTTATTCATCAAAAATGTGTTTTCTTCAAAAAAATGGTTTTATTTGTTTTTGTGATAAAATTTTAACATCCTGGTTGGATTCCACAAAACCAAGGCTCCAAGATGGTTCATTACGAGGACTCAAGAACACATCTCTATACACCAGTGGCTGACAACTAGCAGCGAGAGCCTATGGTGTGTCTGTGGAGAGACTATGACCTCATATTAGAGTAAAAAAGTTTAAATAACAAGATAACATACAAAGAGGTATATGAACATAGTGTTACGAAAAAAAAACATGATGTAATAATAAATAAAATTCTACAAAATCCTGAATAGCTATGTCATACAACATTGGTCACCCATGAGGCCGACCATACATATAGAAGTATATAAAGGAAACAGAAATAAGAGCTAAAGGATCTACTACTAAATCTGAGCCATATCACATACCTGATCTCCATGATAAGGTTAAACTGCATCATCATGATCCTAAGAATCCACATGAGTAGATCTGCTCAATCATTCAACTCTCGGCCTCTGCCCTATCTACTATGCATTTGTGCTTAACCTGAAAAGCATACATAAGGTCTATACACACACCGGGGTGTACATATAGGGGTGAGAATATAATCTCAGTAGGTCACCCCGATGATGAACCTGTAAATATTCTATCATAAGATCATTCTCTTGAAATATACTCATCCTAGCTGAGATGCTACTGAAAAAATAAATAAATCAAATAAAAACTTGAAACCACAGTTGATCCTTGGGTGTGTGATCTTGGTCAATTGGGAAATGTGCCATTATGTATATTTATATTTATATCCATATAAATATATATTCCTATAATTATACTTATATATATATATTAATATAAATTATTAAGGTGAATGAAATAACATAAATCAACAGTAGTCGATCCTTAGGTCTGTAATCCCAATTGTTTGGACATCCTTTGGAAAGGGAATTGAGTTGAATGTTGTACCTCTCAAACCATGTATCATTAAGTCAGTCTATGGGTCTGTAATCCCAATAAACAATACATGCATCATCTAGTATAGAAAATGTATCTGAGAAAGTTGTGTCACTATAGGGTAATACATGTCCTAGCCTGAGGTTCACCAGTACTCGACTCCAATCACTGTAATGAAGGATTCCAGGGAATATATCTAGAAATCTGATAATTATGGCACCGAACTAGATGTCATACCATATTCTCCATGTAAACACAGTCCAAATTCCTAATACTTAGCTCTCAGTCTATAAGAATTCATGACAAAGTGACTTGTATAAACCCTAAGGTAAAGACATGTAAGCGAACTATAAGGAGTGCTCATCAGTGAGACATCTTGCCCGCCCCTCGAGGTCTTTAATTAGGGAGAGTGGAACGATCCCTATCAATAGAGAATAATCATCCACTGGTATGAAATAATGTGAAACGCTATGTTCAATACCACAGTAATGTAATCAATCAGGGAGAGTGTAATCATCCCTATCACTCTGGAGAGAATAATCATCCATTATTATAATCAAATCAAGGAAATCATAATCATCATTAACACATTTCAAGTATAATAGAGCAGAATCATCCTCATCAAATAATAATTAGAGGATATTGAAATAATTTTCATCACCTGAGAGAGTGTAATCATCCATGAGTATCATTATCAGGGAATCTATGCCTGTATATCATAATCAAAGGCTCAAAAGATGGATCCCAAGAAGAACCTATGGAAATCCCAAAACCATAATAATCAAAAATATATAGGCTCAGTAGCTAGGTACCAGGTAGTGACTATGAGTATGCTAGTAAATATAAGAGATAGAATGGCTCATAATCCAGATCCTAGGAAATGTGTCTAGGAATCCCAATAATGAATAAGACGGATCCCAATAATAATGTCCAGGTGTCCCAAATAGAAAGAAAGATGCATCATGCCAGGCACATCATACACCAACCAAGAAGCACCCACTACAAAAAAAATGACCCAATTAGAGGGGGATATTTTTTATTAGAAAGGGTTATAACCCCTTATAAACACATTAGCGATGGCTATGAGGAAGAGTTGCTAATGTGCATGCCTATGGTTGTTAGAGGCATTTTTAAGGAACCGTTGGTAAAGTAATGTCAAATTTAGCAGTAGTTGCATTAGAGGTGGTTAAAACCCCCTCTAATGTCACTCCAGAATCTCATTTTAGAGAGTTTTTCAACCAATTCTAATGTATAAGTCAAATTGGAAGAGGTTAGAATCCACCGCTATGTGAGTTATATGTCATATATTACGGGTGGTTCTTGGTACTTCCTTTATTTGAATCTCAATTAGAGGTGGTTTTAACTGCCTATAATTGATATTATTTGAGCCATATTAGATGTGGTTTAAATCAACAATATCTAAATATTTATTTTATATTTTAATCAGACACACACACACCCCCACCCTCCTTCTCCAGTTCTTCCCTTGTGACCCTACCCCTCCCTTCAGTTTACATCCCTTGAGCCTTGCCCTCCCATCATCCACAATTCCCTTCCCCCACTAGTTCCCTTCCCTTGTGCCCCACCCTCCCACCATCCAGTTCCCTTGTGCCCCCCCCCCACCCACCCTATTGCAATCCAACCGCCCTCCCCTACCCAGGTGTCCACATGTACCAGCAACATATCACCCACATCCCACCACCCCGCCTTCAAGCCTCTCTCTCATGAAATGTTGCGAGTGGGTTTCGAACCCCTCACCTTGACCACAAATCTATGCATATGTTCAACTAAGGTAAGTGTTTTTTATAGTTTTTTTATACACATTATTATGTGTGTGTGTGTTTTAATATGGTAATTCAAATATATATTATTTGAGTAAATATATAAATACATATAAATAATTAACCTACATATATATTTATATGAATTATATTATATATATTTATATTATGTGTACATGTATTTATATTATAATAAATTTATATTATATTTATTTTATACATTTATACAAACTATATGTTTATATGTGTATTTACATACATTTGACTCAAAATATTTTATAATTCTATTCATGTTATTTATATACACATATATTTATTTATTTATAAATATATTTTTGTAAATTATTTATAAACTTAAATACATATTTGTATATTATGTACATGTTTATTTATATAATATACATATAACTATTTATTTAATATATTTATATAATGTATATAAAAATATATTCGTAAAATGTATTTCAATACATATATTTATTATTATGAAAATTAATATTTATTTATTTTCACAAATTGTATAATATTATATATAATTTATATATAATTAATATTATATGAAACACATATATGTGAAATAAAATTTATACAAATATTTATATTATATATTATTAATATTATATGAAATGAAATTTACACAAATATTATATATGAAATAAAACTTAATAAAATATTTAATTAATGTCATATAAAATATAATTTCTAGAAATATTTATATAATGTATTTCAATACATATATTTATTATTATGAACATTAATATATATGTATTTTAATAAATATAATTGTAGAATATTACTTATATTATTGTATATATATTTTAATAAATTTTTTTGTATAATATTGTGTACATTAATATATATTTATTTATATAAATGTTATATCATATAATATTAATTATATATAATATAAAAGAATAAACATATTATTTAAAAATATAATAATTATTTTTATTACATAAATTATAAAAACAACAAGCTTGGGTTTTTATATGATATATTTTTTAAATAAATTATATTTATGTATATATTTATATTATATATTTATGAATTTATGTTAATTATAATTAATATTATATGAAATATAATTTATAAAGATAAATATTTTTAAATGTACATAAAATTATATAATTATATTTATGTATAAATATAAATACAATTAAAAACAATCATATAATTGAAAATATAAAATATAATTAAATGATATATATATATAAATTTACTAAATTAATTTATAATTAATATGGTATACTGAAATATATATATATAATAATTATATAATTTATATAAATTTATATATAATATAATATAAATAATATAATATATGTAATATATAATATATAATATATAAATATATAATATATATTAATATTTAATTTTGTTTATATTATATTTATTTTTATACATAATATAATATAAATGTATTTATACATAAATATACAACACAAATATATTTAATATAATATATGTATAATATAAATGTATGGTATTTATAAAACCATATCTAAATTTTATATATTTGTATAAATATATTTATACTTACATTTATATTATGTATTCCAACATTTATATATGTATAAATTTTTGTTTATATGTATAAGTATTTATTTAAAGCATTTATATAATGTCTTTATGTGTGTGTGTGTGTGTTTAAAATTCATTTAAATACATTTATATAATTTTTTTATGTAATATATATATATATATACACACACGCACACACATGCGCATCCACACATATATATTATAAAATTTGAATTTATATGAGGTTTATTTTAAAAAATAAATAAAAATTTAGAGGGGGTTAAAAAACCTCTCTAATCAAACAGATTAGTGGCGGTTCATGAACACCCTCTAATGTCAAAAATTATAGGGGCTTCCCAACCCCCTCTAATATAAGGTATTAATAGCAATTCATGAACCTCATGTACTTTATGAGACTATAGGGGGTTGTGAACCCCCACTATTTCATTTAAAAAACAATTTTCATTTTATATATATATATAACCTCTAAAATCCAATTTAATATTATATATATAGCACCTCAAAAATCCAACTGAACATATAGGGCCACTAAGTATAAAATTATCGGTAGTTTTGACATAACTGCCTCTAAAATCCAACCAAATATAATAAAGAAAAATGCTAAAAAATTAAAGGGGGGTTTTGAACCCCCTCTAAATTTGATGATTGGAGGGGGTTGTGCATAACCCCCTCTAAAAAACTACTGCTAACCTGCTATTTTATTATTGACCTCTAGTGATTATCACTGCATTATCAATAAACATATGAATATATAAATAAATAAAATAGTGAGGGTGGTTGAACACCCAGGCCCAACTCTATAGACATAGCCTCACAAACTTAAAATTTTTACATAGATTCTACGGTGACAATTGCTATCAACTCTTCCCAAACCCAATGTGATAACTCGTGGTTAGCCAAATATTGGGGTACCCATTGGGTCTCTCAAGTCAAAACACTAGAGAAACATCCGACTTGGGATCCTCGTGTCTATGCATAAGTGAAGGAATATTACTTGGTATCTTCAACTGAGAAGGTAAAAGGTGGAATCATACATGGGATCCTCAAACGATAAATAAATAAAGGCATCCTATACTAGATCCTCAGAATGGTACATAAGAAGGGGTGTACTACAAGGGACCCTCACAACATAGTACATAGGTAAAGGCATCCTACATGGGATCCTTAGAACGGTATTTTTTTAAAGGGATAACACAAGGGATTCCCTAAGTTATCATTAAGTGATGGTGTCCCTAAAGGTACCCTTAGTAACACAAAGAATATAGGGGCATCCTACAAGGGATCTTCTAGGTTGAAATTTAAACAGAGGAATCCTACAAGAGATCCTCATAAGAAACTAACAACATGGCCTCCTAGGGAAGAAGGGAACATATCATAAGGGATTCATCCTCAAAGGAAGATCTTTGAAGCATTAGTCTATAGATATATATCATGGATCATCTCTTGTCAATGTCACACTCTTAGTAGAAAACTGGATTCAATTAATGGAGGAAAAACCTCCCTATTTAGAAAAATCCCAAAACACAACATATGAGTCCTTAAAACATCTCAAGGGTTTTAAAATATTTATCGACATGAAAAGATACTCTAATTAGACTACTCATGCGAAAAATTATGACTCTTGTAGTAAAGAAACAATAAACCCAAAAAGGGTAGTAAAGGGGTAGTACATTGCATCTATACTAAGTACAAGAATTGTTATTCTAAATCCACACCTCAGTGTGTACCTCAACTAGACATGGAATTTAAAAAACCATGTACAGGGCATATTTATCTTGTACACGGCCTGTACCCTACATGGGGTACCTTCCCGAGTACATCACATGTCCTAGACATGTATATAGCCAAGTCATGTGCCATTACATAGCAGGTTGCCCACTCAGGGTCTGGCTGTATAATCTATATGTCCATGTTCCCCTACATAGACTATCTGGTTGGGTACTCAGTTATAGGACAAGTCCTAATACATGGTTTATATACTTCATACACGGCACTTACTTCTAAAAGATCATATTATCATAACAGTAAGAACACATGGTGTGAGTTTCTGAATATGCATGTTATGAGATCGGGATTTTCCAATGGGAAATCCCTCAAAATGCCTAAAGCCCCAGTTTTTCCACCAAAAATAGAAGATTGACCCAAAAGGGGTCCTAAGTAAGCATAATAGGGGATTAAAACTTGAAAATGGTAATTTTGTATGTAAATGTGGTAAATATTAAAAACAACCTACCATTGGATAAAATCTACCAAAGCTTTACCCGTTTCCACACTCTATGGCTACCGCGCAACAATTTGGCATATCCCGAGATTCGCAATGGTACCTCTATTACCATATACCACTTTGTCCCACTCCCTCTCCCTTATTCTCTATCAGTCACACAAAAAATGAAAATCCCCCTAGGAATATGTGATAATCCAGGGAATAAAAATAAGAAAATGAAATGAAAATAAAGAAAATGAGAAAAAGGAAGGAAAAGAAAAGGGCCATGGCCCACCCTGAATCCCAAACTAATTTTAAGCCATTCCTAAGTAAAAATCCTTTTTTCAGATCAATAGAAGAGATACAATCTCAATCCAATGCTTCATTCAAGATATATCGCTAAATGAACCTATGTGAATAAATAAATATTTAATTTATTTGATATTAAAAATTAATTATTCCATTAAAATTTGAACACTTTGTAATTCTACCAAACTCTTATCCTAGGGTAAACACCCTATTTTAGGACAAATGAAGTGGTCATAAAAATTATATTAGATCATATACTAGGAAAAAAACATTTTACCCCATACAAGAATCCAAAGGAAAAAAATCAAATTTCAATTCAAATTTCCATTTTGGAAAAACATAGGTCCTTACAATCTCCCCATTATAAAACTTATCATCCCCAAGAAGCCTTGGTGATAAAATTAGAAGTCATTCACTCAACCTGAGAATCTGCACAACTGTGTTATCCCAAATTTCCAATGACCAGTTTCACAACATCAACAACTGCCTTCTACATGGGAGACGTTCAACTTTGACTCATTTGGTACTACCAACCATAGGAATAAAATTATCTTCATCTCAAAACAAAACTTTGAGGTCAACATCTCATAGAAAATGTCTAATTTTAACTAAAATGAGGATCACCACCCTCAAAATTCTAATGGAGCACTCCCCGCCATATGGTTTAGCTTATACCACTCCTAAAGCACAACCTCAATAGGTTCCATCAGCAACCCTGAAGGATATTTATAAAGAAAAAAGAATCTTTTTGTAGATTCGACACTCTCTTTTTGTACTCATAATGATATCCAGATATAGCATGATGATATCTAACTATGATTATACAAATATTTCATCGAATGGAACTTTCATCTCTCTTTGAACCATTCTCACATCAAATAGGATAACCTTTCCTTTAACCAGCACCCAAAAAACATATCTTAACAATGTGTGTCCAGGTCTAGGAACAGGTCAACCATATTATGGAACCTAATTCCTTTATGATTTATTCTCTTCTATAGAGATACATTCATCATTTAACCACAACTCTTGGGAAACCAGGCCCACAAAAATTCTTTTAAACCATCGGTCCTTAAATTACACCTGTCCACTCACTAATTTATGATTTAAATGGTACCATGTGTAACCAACATGTACCATTATCACCCAAATTGTACTCCCATGAGTTTTCTACTTTTAAAACCAAGATGACCATGCCACATGACACATTAGTCCAAACAATCTATATTATCCCATGGAACTCCTCTTCAAAATCAATTGCCTCAATTATACCACAATCTATTCCATGCCCACTGATCACCGAGTTTCATTCTAGTTAGGAGAATCTACCCGCGCTCTGACTACATGAGCAACAATGAAAAAAATGGTCAACTGGGACAAGAACCCAAATGGTCCTACCTATCGAATTCAGTATTGATACCAAGGCACCCTAGGTGCTTCATCAAAATCCAAATATATCAATATACCTATATCACAACACTCAATCACTAACTGTGAATCGATATCAAAAAATCATATAACCTAGATCATTTTTTAAAAAAAGGCATTCATAAACCTAGTCCAACCTCTCATATAGGCTTCCCTTTATCAAAATGAACGCCGACCTACAAGGGTCCGAGCCAAAACTAAGTGCCTCTAGGTATTCCATCTTTCCCTACCAATCAAGTCTCAAAACTAGGTCACAAGTTCTATCCACCTATCTCAAAATATCAAACCTCTCTAAAGAAGGTAAAGATAACAATGACCTATGAGGGATAAAACCTCCAATAAGTCCTACATGGACCCTATCCTCACTGAGCATCCTCATAAAGAACATCTCCCTTGAGGTCATGATACCAACATAAAAGAGATACAGAACTTAATCCTATAGGGCATCCATGTATGTTAATACCCCCTCGAGTCCTAGTTTATGAGAAACATCATGGTACCCATCATCATTGTACTCCACAGTTTAACTAGATAACCACAAATGATATTGGTTAAGTATAATGACATTCCAATCTATTCCAGAAAACACTATATAGATTTTTACCGACACTTTAAATAACTAGAACTAAGAAACAACACCCTAGAAGGGGTATAACACATGGGAATCATGTTCTCTATCAACCAACTAAGGTTGCTTCACCTCTCATACATGAGGATTGGGTCATCAGCCTCATTGTGAAATGTCTCAAAAAAGAACCACATCACCTTCCATCAGAAGGAAATATATATAAAAGTAGACACAATTGAGTATAATTCCACAAAAAACCTATAAAAGAAACCACCAATTAGGTTTTTGTTGAAACTTTAAACAGTTGGGCTATGAAATCAGTAATAACCACACTCTAGTATGCCTATATCATGTGAGTCCTTTGTGCCAAATATGATGCATGAGATTCCTATTTACTTTATTGTAAAAGAGTCAAAATCAATTATTAGCCTCTTGATAACATACAAGATCCTATATTCCAAAATAAATCATTAAATACACACAACATGTGCATAATCTAAAGTGGAAATCATACACAACAAAAACATCACATATCATAATAGTAATCCCATACTCTTGCAAACCAGGAATTCTTACCAGAACAAGTGTGGTTGGTGCCCCATCCCTCTATCTATCATAGTTTCAGACACATTCCTATTACTCATGTCTACCATATCACAAATAATAATACAATAGGAAATAGAATAGCTATGATACCACTTTGTAAAGTCCCTACTCGGATGCCACTAAATTGGTGGTCCTACCTGGTTCATTATGAGGCCTCAAACATGCCTCTCATACTCCAGACGCTTCCAACTAATAGTGAGGTCCTAGGGTGTGTCTGTGGAGAGACTATTCCATAATATCATAGTAAAAAATAGTATAAATAACTAGATAACATACCTAGTGGTAAATGTACAGAGTTCCTAAGTAGTAAATAAATAAAAATAGAAAATTCTATAGTAATAAATGAAATTATATAAAAGCATGAACATCTATTTCATAAAACAATGGTCACCCACTAGGCCAACCATACATATTGTAGTACATAAATGAAACTTAAATAAAAGTACAAGGTTTTACTACTATCTTTGATCTATATCACACACCAATTCTCCATGAAACTATCTAACTATATCAAACAATCCATAAGAATCCACATGAGCAGCTCCACTTGATAATGCAACTCTAGACCTCAGCCCAATATACCATGAATCTATGATCAAACTAAAAAATATATATGTGGTATGTAAATGAACTGAATTGTATATACAAGGGTGAAACTATAATCTCAGTAGGTCACCCCAACGATTACCCAATAAATTTATTATCATAAGTGAATTATCATGAAATATACTCAACATATCCAAGACACCACTGAAAATTCACAGAAGTAAAATAATAATGTGAAACCATAGATGGTCATTGGGCCTGCGATCCTAGTCAACTGAGAAATGTGCTACCATTTATATTTATATTTATACGCAAATATATGTATGTTACCATACATATACATATATATATAAATATTAATATACATGAGTAAGGTGAATGAAAACCCATAAATCAACAATATTAGATCCTTGGATCTATAATCCTGGTTACCTTGGAATCTTTTGAAAAGGGAATTGATGTAGATTTCATACCACTCAAGCAGTGTATCATTAAGTCGATCTTTGGGTCTATAATCCTGATTGAGAATACATATCTTTATAGCACTGGAAATGTCTCTAAGAAAGTAATGTAACCATAGAGGAATACATTTCCTTGCCTTGGGTTCACCAATACTCACCTCTAATCACTATGATGAAGGATTTCTAGGAATACATCTAGGCATCCGGAAAGGATGACACCAAGATAGAAGTCATACCACGCTCTCTATGAAAATTCATTCCAAATTTCTAATCCCCAGGTCAAGGCGAATAGGTGGTTATGAAATTACAACTTGAATGAACCCTAAAGTTTTGACCCTTATGTGAACTATAAAGATATCTCAACGGGGAGATGCCATGCCCACCCCTTGATGTCTCTAATCATGGATATGATAATCATACCTATCACTCGATAAAGTGTAATCATCAATAAGTATCCAATAATGTAAAACTCCATGTCCAATACTATAGTCTAGTAATCAAACAGGGAGAGCATAATCATCCCTATCACACAGGAGAGCGTAATCATCTACGAGTATATTCAGGTCAAGTATAGCATAATAATCCTCAATGAATTTCAATCATAGGAGAGCGGAATCATCCTCAATTTATAACAATTCAAGGAGAGTTGAATCATTTTCATCACCTCGGGGAGTGTAATCATCCAAGAGTATCATTATCAGGGATGTCATGCTCATATATCATAATCATAGTCTCAAAAGCTAGATCCATGAAGCACCTCTAGAAATCCTAATAATATAATAATAAATAATACATGGGCTCAGTGGCTAAGTCCTAGTTAGTAACTCTAGGTATGAAAATATAAATAAGAAATTACATGGCTTAGAAACCATATCCTAAGAAATATGTCTAGGAATCCCAATAATGAATAAGACGTATACCCGGAAGAAATTCTTGGAATCCCAAAGATAAATAAAGATGCATCACATTATTCTCATTATCCAGCAACTGGGAAGCACCTCTGGTGATCATTATTGCATTAGCAGTAAACATGTTAATAAATAATTAAATAAAAGAGTGATGGTGGTCATATTCCTAGGACCAACTACTACCACAACCTCATAGGATTACAATTTTGGTACATGTTCTAAGGTGAAAGCTACTACCATCTATACACAAATATAACATACTAGATTAGGGTTATTCAAAAATCAGGGCACCCACTGGGTCTCTTGAGTCAAAACACTAGAGAGGCATCCTACTTGAGATCCTCGGGTCTACACATAAAAGAAGGAACCCTACTCAGGATCCTCATATGAAAAGGTAAAAGGAGGAATACTACATGGAATCCTCTATCAATAAGAAAATAGATGCATCCTATATGGGATCCTTAGAATGATACATAAGAAGGGGCGCCCTATAGGGGACCCTCATAATAGAGTGCGTAGAAAGAGGAATCCTACATGGGATCCTCATAATGTTATACAGGTAAAGGGATCTTACAAGGGATTCCCTGAGTTGGCATTAAGTGGAGGAATCCTTCAAGGGACCCTAGGTAATAGGAATAAGATAGGGGAATTCTACACGAGATCCTCTATGTCAAAACTTAAGGAGAAGAATCTTATAGGGGATCCTTGGAAGCAACTAACCTCACAGACACCTGGATCGTAAGGGCGCATATCACAAGGGATACATACTCAAAGGAAGAGATGTGAATTATTGGTCTAGATAGATATCCCATGGATCATATCAGGTTAAATTTCCACCCTTAATAGACAACTGGATTTTATTACCAGAGGAAGAACCTCTCCATTTAGAAAAATCCTTAAATGCCACCTAAGAGTCTTAAAAACACATCAAGGGTTTTACCATCGTTATCTAAAAAAAAGATACTCATAATGGACTACTCATGGTTCCAATTCCAACTCATGATTATAAATATAAAAAAAATCCTAAAAGGGTAGAAAAGGGAATTACACGGTGTGTATACCAAGTACACGATGTGTTCTCCCAAATCGCAACCTAGGCTTGTACCTTTGCCGAACATGGATGGTCAAATCCCATGTACATGGCGTGTTCATCATGTACAAGGAATATACCATACACAGGGTACCTGTCCATATAAATCAAATGCCTTGTCCATGTATATATCCCATTCATGTACCTTTACATGGCTCTCCACCTACAAAGGGTCTTGTAGTGTAATATAAGCTGCCAGTGCCACTAGACAGGTTGTCTATACGGGTACTCAATTACATGGTTGAGTCCCAATACGTGGAATGTATACCCCATATATAGAGTATAATTCTAAAATATTATCTTCCCTAAACAAGAATAACACAAGGTATGTGTTCTTGAATCTACACACCATGTGATTGAGATTTCTGAACGGTAAATCCATTAAAATGCCTGAAACCCCCATTTTCCCCCCAAAAATAACTGATCAACCTAAAAGGAGTCCTAAGAAGACAAAATAAGGGATTAAAACATAAAAATGGTATATGGGGTTATATGGAAAAAAATAAATAAAAATACCTTTGGGTAGAATCCACAAAAACACCACCCATTTCCATGCTCCACTACTACCACACAACAATCCGGTGCATTCCAAGCTTCGTGGTGGTACCTCTCTTACTATATCCCTTTTTATCTCTCTCCCTCTCCATTTTTCTCTATCATACAAACAATGAGGGATTATTCCCATGTTCGTACCCAATAATCTAGGGAAATAAAATTAGAAAAAGAAAATAAAGGAATGAAAAGGAAAAAAGGGAAAGAAAAAGGCGAGGGGAACAACACGACTCTCATGCCCAACCAGTGTTTATGACCTACCAAGGAAAAAATCATCATTCTAGGCTCAATGGTGGAGATAGAATCTCAATATGATGATCTGTTCAAAATATATGGACAAACAAACTTGTATGAATAAATAAATATTTAATTTATTAAATATTAAATATTAATTATTCCACTAAAATTTGAGCGGTTCGGAATTCTAAAAAAGATTTATACTTGAGTAAACACCCTAGTCTAGTACCATTATAGTGGTAATAAAAATTATCCACAATCACATTCTAGGGGAAAATGAACATTTTACCCTTTACAAGCATCCAAAGGAAAAATATTCAAACTTCGGCTCAAAATTTCAATCTTGAAAAACACAGGTCTTTATACAAATATTATAATTGATTTATGAAAATTTTAACAATTTTAATTGAAAAAAAAAAGAAATAAATTTTTAATCCATCATATCAAAATTATAATATGGTTAAATTTTGATATTTTTTTGAAAGGTTTGATTTTTCAATGAATAATGAAAAATACTGATATTTATTGAAAATTGTATTTTATTTTAAATTATTTACAATGTAAAATTAAATTTTATATTAGGTTAAAATTTTAATTATTTACCTTTGATTAAAAATAATCCAATTATATTATTTTTAATTAAATTTATAAGAGAATTTTGTACAAAAAAAATTTATACATAAGAAGTCATTTTTCTGAAAAAAAATTTTCCATTGCATTTTTTTTACTCTTAAATTAATTTCTTCCACTTCTAGAAGTTGAATCATGAAAAATTAATTCTATATTTGGAATAAATAGGTCAAAATATTATAAATTGGTACAATTTATTTTTTATTGTGAATAGTAATCATAGTGATTATTTGTCACCGTGATAAGGGTAAATCAGGTGAATAAAGTTAAAAATAATATCCTAACAACAAAAAATGATATTAAAACTGACTTTATCCTATTTTATAAGTTAATTTAATTCATTTAAATCTAGGTCTATAAAATTTGGAAATGTGATTCCTTGTTTATTTGATTTTTACCCACATATTATCTTATGTAAAGAAAAGTCAAAAATGTCATTCTCTTTATTTTATTATCAATACATTTTTAATCAAGGGACAAAAGGAGTCTATATCTACTTATAAATAGTAATTTGAGTTATAAATTATTTTTTTATCTTGGTAATTTATTTATAATTTTTATTCATGAAATAATTATCCTAAATGCTTACATAACACCGAAATAGTTTTTATTAAATTAAAAGAAATATAAGATAAATCATTTTAAAAATATATATATAATTTGAATGAATTATTTTGTTTAATGAATTTTTTAGATAAATATAAAAAATTATTTTTTAATGGAATATATTTTAATTCCATTATTTTCATGTTGATTTCAAAGTCAAATTAAATGAGTAGTTCTAAAATTTGTATTAATGGTATTTAATAAAAAATAATAATATGTCAATTGATTTAAAAGTCCTAAAAATATTTTCTTTTGGAAAATTATTGGGATATATTGAAAAAATAAGTAGTGGTCTATTTATGGGCCAATTTTGATTTTATAGTAACTATATTAACCCCTAAATACTAAAAAACTTCATTGGCGTCGTAATTATCGAAAAGGTTAGTAGGGGGTTAAAAAACATATATAGGTAAAATTTTGTCAAACTTTTTCCAAATATTTTTATAAACAATTATTTAGACCCATACTCATACTATATTCAAATTATATCCATTTTTATCCATTTTTTCATGAGAAGTAATTAATATTATTTTAATACATCAAGAAATTCTATGGGTGCTCTCCCCTCTTTTATAAAATGGTAACTCCTCTCCTCATTTATTAAAACTTAAAAATTATTTATATATGGATCAATCAAGACCAATTTTTTTTATATAATCCCTTCCCTATTTATAGAGTGTTTTTTTGAATAACTCCAACCTTATTGGACTTGAGGTGTAAAGAAAAAGAGATTGTTCAAAGATGAGGTATAGCTTTTAACCAAATGTTTTAGTCGTATTGCTTCTTTCACATCCTTAAAAACATATTCAAATATGATCTTAAAATAAAATCAATGTTTAATATATACTAATATTTTATTATCTTAATCAAAAAACCTACACTCATATCCTATTCCGTCAAATGGGTAACAAAACAATCATTCATGTGTACGGAGGACTGCTGCATCGTAAACCAATGTTAATTGTTTTCCATAACCACCTCTCATGGATAGTTATAATAATGGATTTAATGTATATATATTATATTAATTAAATAATTATAATTATATAAATATAAAATTTTATTGAATTTATTATCGTTATATCCATTGAAAATTAACATCATTCGTGTTTCAGTATGGATTACCACCTCTATGAAATGAGGAGAGTAATTTTTCATAATCACGTCACACGGATGTTATACATAATTTTATTTAAAAAAAGGATAATATATTTATAATATAATTATAATTCTAAAAATATTAAATAATTCTTAAATTATTTCCATCATTATCGTTGAAAAATGAAAATATTACTCATGTGTACGTACGTCCTGCCATCTTCATGATTATAAAATAGTTTATTTTTCATAAACATGTTTCATGGTTTGTTTTAAAATTATTATTTTTGTACAAAAATTATAATTATGACATTATTATTATTCTATATATGATTGAATAATGACCTTAATGACCATAGTTAACCTAATGATTTCATTTTGACATATGATCCGAATATCATCAAAAAAAATTAAATGAACATAAATGATTAATTAATTGAATATAACATGGTAATAAAATTGAAAAAAAAATATTAATAAAGTAAATAATTAATATAATTTTATTATTTAGTAAGTCAAATAACATATTTGAAGAGTTATACTTGAGGTATGTGACACTTTTCTTTAAAAACATCATTTTATATGTTTTAAAGAATTATTTTATGAATATTTTTCTTTCATGTCCATATTCTTAAAATTATTTTGTAGATTAATTTATATATAGATAGAGTTTTTATGAATTAAATTTTATGTATCTTTTTACCTTATTTAAAAAAAATTAAAAGGAATCTTTTTATTTATTTTATATGGAATGTTTTAACTTTCTTTACAAAAGAGAAAAATAATGTTATATTTTAACATATACAGTATCAACAGATTTTACCATTTCTATAATATTTATTTGATATTTGGATTCATTTATAATCTTACATGTTTTCTTTAATGAAAAAAATCCTACTTCCCTTTTTTCTAAGTATTTTAATGAATTTTTTAAAATGGGACTGATATTTTGATATCTGGAAATGTTTTTCTTATGGGTGTAATGGATCTCTCTAAACTACCCTTTTTCTTAAGGTTATGACAATTCTATCTCTAAATCACTTTCACTCTCTATTTTATATTATTTAATTATTCCAAATTATATATATATATAATACATATATACCTATCTCATTATCCCTTCCTTTTATGGGGTAATACATGCCTTATGTTCATTTCTCAAGTCCTTTATTTATGGAATATCCTTTTATTATGATATAAGGAAAGATTGTGAAACCCATTTATTTCTATGGGCATTTATAATTTTCATTCCAGATTATTTATTTTCTTTTATGGCACACATAAATATGTACATAGTATTAGGGGTTTTCTAAGATATCTCTCCAATGAATTAGGTAATGTTTTTGTCTCAGGATACATTATATATGGGATTAGGGAGTAAACTTATTACATGGTGGGACTCAATCCACCATATGATGTTTTATTAGTAGATATCCATGACTTATGATTATTCCATGATTTCTGTTTCTTACTCATTTATTATTTTTCCATGAACCTATGATACCATGTTCTTTATGTTATTCTCCCATGTTATTACTCATGATCTTATGTTTTAAATAAAGTATATGCAATTTCATAAGGGTGAAATATATTAATTTTAAAAAAAAACTATAAATCATTCATGATTGAAAAGTATCATTTAAGAGTTTTATTTTTCATTTAATATTTCTTATGAAATGTTTATAAAAATTTATGGGAATAAAATTTTATTTCTTGGGTAATGAAATGTTTATTTTCTGCCCAAAGGTTAATTTTGAATGAAAAATATTGTATAAGAATTCATAAACTAATAATTATCTCTATTTTATTTTATATGTTCCTTATTGAAAATATTTCTCTCATCCCACATTCTAAAAAAATAATAGGGTTCTTAGGATGAGTAGGGATTAGGATGAGGTTAAGATGAAAATTTTGAAGATATGTCCTGAAAGGAAAACATATTATATCATAAATGTTTTGTTTTATAGGAAAAATGGTTACTAAGTGAAAGTGTCCACATTATTATTTAATATTTATTTGTGTAAGTGTGATTTACTAATATTATAAAACTTTAAACCTAAAATATACACAAACAAAATAAATTTAATTCTCTTCTATATATTCAACTTACAAATTGATTAAGGTCGGGTTCTTACAGTTTGTATCATAGGGATGTTTATATAACTTTGGAAATTATGATGTTTACATGTGATATTAAATTAAGTGTTATGGATACCATAATAGGTTTATAAGTTTTATATTGATCATATGTTCAAAGGAATAGACATCTATTTTGGGTTTTAGGTGATGAGATTTTAAGGTGACTAATGATATATTTGGGAGATGTTTTATTATATTGAGGTATATATATCCCTTCAAGTTAACATGAAGGATTAATTAAAAATTATTCTATTTAATTTTTAATGATGTTCATAAAATTTTATGTAATATTATAGGAATTATATTAATATAAATTTTGTAAAAAGGATATCCCATCACATCAGGAAATATTACAGGGATTGAACCCATAACCAAAGGGAGAAAAGGGTGCAACACCTACCACTAGCCTTTGTGATATCTGTGTTAGTAAGACATTTTTTTACTTAAATTATTCGATATAAAATTATTATTTTGATATTAGGACAATTTATTTTATCATATATATAACCATGGGATTGAAAAATTATTTGTTGATAAAGTGATTAATGATATTTCGGAACTTCATTAGTTTGAAAACCTTATATGATTAATGTAACCACAATGTTATGAGATTTAATTTGTGGAATAATGGTTGAATTATTTTTTTGAAGAATATATAATTTTAATGTGCCTTTATGGTGATACAGTATATTTATAGAAATGATTATAATTTTTTGGTGATTATATGATTATGGAATATGTGTTATCATTTTTTGTTATATGAATTTATGATTGAGTAATGTTGATTTCAGATAAGTTTTAAATTAATCTCAAAAGAATATGTGATAAAATCCTTGTGATTTTTAGGTTTCAAAATTGGATGATAATATTTTGATGAATTTTGAAGTTAGCTATTTACGAAATGATTTAGGTTGAATATTTGGTGTTATTGTTGAGGCATTATAGATTAATATTGTATCTCTTCATGTAAAGTTTTATTCATTTGAGGGAATTTTATTACCTTATACTAACCATTTTTGTTTTCTTATTGTCTAATGATAGGAGGAATAGCTTGTTCTCCACTTATGGATTATGTGATCTATTAAAAGTTTCTTTTAGTGCTTTAGGTATGAAAAATTCATCTTTTATACTCTTTGTTTGGAGACAAATGTGATATAACAGTGGAAATTGATTAAAGGAAAAAATTATAATTGTGAAATAAGTATTTTTTTTATATTCACTATCTATATATTAAAGGAATTTCTCAAATCTAGTAAAATGATCTTGAAACAAAATTGTCATATTAACTTCATTTCTGATGAATTTATGGTGTTTTTTCACACTTCTTTGGTTCATGGTTTCATGGTTGTTGAATTTATCAACATTATTCATTTTCTTGTGATCAATGTTCTCTATCACTATCCATTATTATTTAGACATTATTCTTTCTTCCATGTAGATATTTTAACTTCCCATTAAGGTTTTCCTATTTTTTTACCTTTTAATGTATTATTCTAGATGACCTTTATATTTTGTTTCCCCTATTTTCAAGAGGAATTGTTTTAAGCCTTTTTACAATGTGGGATTTTAATAAAGTTATTTTTAGATGTCAAACCCTTATTACTGAGATCAAGTTAAAATTTATATTACTCAATTTATTAAATAGGGGATAATTTTACACCATGAGATTTTAAAAATAAAACTTTATTTGATAGTGTATATGACATGAAACATCGATCCTAAATGAACCATAAAATATTATTATTTAATTACGACCATTATAACCTAGCCATTAAATTGGTAGATATAAATAATATTCAATTTTTTAATAAATATATATAAAGGTTCTACTTAAAATAAATTTATTGATAACTATGTACTAAATAACCACTCAATTTTTAGTAAAGTCGTTTTATTCTTCAAAAATACTTTTTATTGCTTTGTGTGAGAAAATATTATTATTAATCTATATAAATTTTATAAATTTTATTTTAAAAAAATCTATAATTTTATAAATAATCATATCAAAATTATTTTATGCAAAAATTATTAAATTTTTCTAAAAAATTTCATTTTATAATGAATAAGAAAAAATAATGATTTATATTGAAAATTACATTTTATTATAAATTATTTACAAAATTAAAATTCAGTTTTAGATTAGATTAAAATTTTAATTAGTTCATTTTAATTAAAAAATCCAATTATATTCTTTGGAATTAATTTTATAGTTGAGTTTGGTATAAAATCCTTTTTATATTTAAAAAGTCATTTTTTCTGAAAAAAATAATTTTCGTTAAATTTTGTCTTTTAATCTTGAATTAATTTCTATCATGTAATGAAATTAAATATTAGAAAATGGATTCTATATTTTTAATAATCATTTCAAATTTTTATAAATATTTCTCTTTTATTTTTTCATTATTAATAGTAACTATAGTAAATAATTTTCACTACAATAAGAATAAATTAGGTAATTAAGGTTAAAAATAATAAGATGAGGACTAGAAAATGACCTTAAAACTTTCTATTACCATATTGTATGTGTGTGTTTAGTCCATTTCCATCTTTGTTTCTAAAATTTGGAAACCTGGTGCCATATTTTTTTGATTTTGACCTTTATATTATTTTATGTAAAGAAAAGTCAAAAATATCATTCTCTTTGTTTTATTATTCCTTGATTTTTGACATAGGAAAAAAGAGAGGTAATGTATGGTTATAAATATTAATTTGGGATATAATTTTTTTTATTATGATAACATATTTCTAATTGTAACTGATTAAATAATTACCTTAAATTCTCATGCAATGTTGGCATATAATTTATTCAGTTAATAGAAAAATAATATAAATGATTCTAAAAAAATATTAAAAGTAAAATAATTTCAATGAATTATTGTGTTACATAAATTATGTAGATAAATATCAAAATTTAGTGATTTTTTAATTTATTATATTCTCATTGCATAATTTTCATGTCATTTTCATGGTCAAATTAAATTAATAGTTCAAAAATTGATAATAATGATAATTTTTAATAAACAATATTTTATGAAATGACTTAAAGTTACTAAAAATCTTCTCTTAGGACCACTTATTGTTTTATTTTTGAAAATATCAATAATTTTCCATTTATGGGATATTTTATCTTTTATAGTAATTTTCTTAACCTTTGAAGAGTAAAAAACATTGTTATCATCGTAATTTCCAAAATGGTGATGAGTTAAACAAAAAAATAAGGGTAAAAACTTGTGTAAACCTATCCAAATTTTATTGTATTATAGTATTCTAAACCATATTAATAAAATATTAAAAATATACCATTTTGGATCCATTTCTCCCTGATAAATGACTTATACTAATTTAATACTTTAAGAAATTCCAAGAGCACCCTCCCCTCTCTTATAAAAAGGTACATCCACTCCTATTTTCTTCACAATTCAAAAAACATTATTCATTCAACCCTGAACAAAATTATTTCTTATAATCTATACTTTATTTATATATGTCTTGTTTTAGGAATAACACCAACCTTAAAGGGCTTAATGTGCAAAGAAAACAAGATTGTCTGAAGAAGAGGTATAACTTTTAACCTAATTTTTTAGTTTTATTTATTCTTCCACCTCCTTGAAAACATATTCTACCATGATGATATAATAAAATCAGTATATATCATATACTAAGATATTATTATGTTAATTTTATAAGATAAATCCATCTCCTCTTCTATCAAATGGTAAATGAAATCATCATTCATGTGTATGGTGGACTACCGCCTCATGAACCGATGTAATTTGTTTTTCATCACCACCTCTCACAGCTAGTTATAATAATAGATTATATACATCTATATAAATATATGTTTGTTTGTGTGTGTGTGTGATATTCATGACATAATTATTATTATTATTTAAATATAATATATCATCTAATTTCTTACCTCTCCATCCATTCAAAAATAACATCATTCATGTGTACGTATGGATTACCACTTCCATGAAGTGATGTGATTAATTTTTCATAACCACAACACATGCATGATATATATAAGTGTATTTAAATATATGATATTATATTTATAAAAAAATCATAATTCTAAAAGGTAAAATAACATGTAACTTATTTCTATCATGATTGTTGGGAAATAGAAATTTTACTCATGTGAATGTATGGCAAGTCGTCCTCATGATTTTAACATAGTTCATTTTTAATAACCATATTTCATGGTTGGTTTTAAAAGTATAATTTATGTATAAAATTTATAATTATTTTGTTATTATTATTTTTGATATGATATAATAATGACCTCATTGACTATAGTCAACCTACAGATTTCATTTTTACATATGAGTCAAATATCATCAAAACATCCAACATGAACTTAAATGATTAAGTAATTGAATATAAAATGTTAATAATAATAAAAGGAATAAAAAAGATGATAATATTTATTAATAAAATAAATAATTGACATGATTTCATTATTCGGGAAGTTAAATAATGTAATTAAAGAGTCAGACTTGAGGTAAGGGAAACTTTATTTTAAAAACATCATTCTAAATGTTTTAAATATTTATTTTCTAAATCCTTTCCTTCCATGTCCATTTTTTTAAAATTATTTTATGGATGTATTTATATTTTCAAGAATGAATTATAATGGAAATTTTAGGTGTCTTTTGACTTTATTTATAAGGTTTTAAAAAATTAATATTTTTTTACATTCTATAGAGAATGTTTTGAATTTATTTATAAAAAATAAATAGAATATTTTATTTTAACATATACAGAATCCATGGTTTCTCCCATAGAAATAACAATTATTTAATGTCTGTAATCCTTTATAATATTAAATTTTTTCTTAAATGAAAAAAACTATCCTTCCCTTTGTTCTAAGTATTTCTAAAAATGAGTTTAATTGGAATGGATATTATGATATCTAGATATGTTTTGCTTATGGGAGTAAGGGGTAACTCTAAACCACCCTTTTTCTCAGTGTTATAATCGTTATCTCTCTAAATAACTTTCCCTCTCTCCTTGTTATCTTGTATTTGTTATAAATTATTTATATATGTGTATCTTCCATATATATATATAACATTATCCCTTACTTTAATGGAGTAATGCATACCTTCTCTTAATTTCTCAAATGCCTTATTTATGAAATCTCATTTTATTATAATATAATGAATGATTATGTCACACATTTCTTTCCATGATTATTTATATTATTCTTTATAATTGATTTCATCTCATGTTACAAATAACTAATTACATGTTTTGATGGGTCAACCTAGATAGCATTCCAATGCATTGGGAAAACTTTTAGTCTCATGAGACATTATATATGGGATTAGGGAGTAAACTTAATCCATAATGGGACTATGTCCACCATGTGATGTTGTCCTGAGAGTTACCTAACTTATTATTATGTCATTTTTTTCTTTCATATTTCCTACGTTTCCATGATCATATGATTCCATGTTCTTTATGTTATGCCCACATGTTATTACTCTGGAGCTTATGTTTAAAGTGAATCATATGATACTTTATTAAGTGTGAAATGTTTAAATTTTTTTGAAAAGGTTTTCATAAGATTTTATTTATTTCATAGTAAACTTTATGTTTAATATTTTTCCTTTAATATTTCTTATGAAATGTTTTATGAAAAATTTTGGGTAGAAAAGTTGATTTATTGGGTAATAAAATGTTTATTTTGAGCCTAAAGTTTACTTTTGAAAAAAAAATACTGTATAAGTATTCATCAAATAAGAGGTTTCAATATTTCTTTTTATATGTCCCTTACTGATATTTTTGGGCTCATCCCAATTTTTAAAATATTTTTATAGTTTTTTAAGGATGAGTAAGGACAAGGATGAGGTTTAGAAGAAAATTGTGAAGATATGTCAAGAAAATAATACTTTTTATATCATAAAATATTTGTTTTGTGGGAAACTATATACTAAGTGAAAGTTTCTACTTTATGATGTAATATTTATTTATTTAAGGGTGATGACCTAAATATCTAAAACTATAAACCTAAAAAATATCCTCAAAATAAAAGAAATTGAATTATATTCTAGATATTCAATTTATAAAATGATTATGATAAAGTACTTATAAATCATATTCATCTGAAGTTCTAATTCATGAGAGACATAATATCATATGGACTACTAAAATTATAGAAAATTTGGGGAAGTAATAATCTATGATATATATTGATAATACTAATTGTTATTATGAATTATAGTAATTATTCTTCTTCTTTAGACTTAATTGATGAATATATTTTGATATAAAGAATATATAAGCACACTTAAGGAGAAAGGAAGTAGGGAATTTGTTGTATTAGTCTCTAAGTGGGTGATTGTTGGAATAGGGAGACTGATTAGATAGATGATGTTGGCCTATGTTCTTGAATACTTGTTGATTAGTAATAGTGATAGTAAGTATTTTAGTAGTCATAATCCAAAAAATGAATAAAATTATACCATGATTTTAGTATTTTCATTGATCAAAATATTTTATAATGTCTATATTTTCAAATATTTTTTTGAAAATTATAGATTGAAGATTGATGTGAGGTATTTTAAATATTTAAAGAAAAATAGATCAAACCACGATTTAGCCCACATAATCAAAGAATGATTCAATTGAGAGGAATATAAAGAGATAAGATGGAATAAGAACCATGGTTCAACGTGTGGTTCCATACTGTGATTTAACTCTATGGAAAATTAAAGTGAAAGATTTTCTAGATTAATTTTTAAATAATAAGGACATACTTTATCATGGTAAGGTACATTATTCCGCAATAAATTTAGTGAATATTAACTCAATAGGTATACATTAGAAACAATTTTGTGTAGCAATGAAATATTTTTGATTGTTTAGAAATAGGAAGGATTATGGAAAAACTAGGTCTATAAAATAATAAATCAAAGTTCACATATTAATTAAAATTGTTCACGTTAGATTAACTCAAAATACCTGAAGATTATGTTATATTAAATCAGAACCACTTGATCCTATGTGAGAATGAATTGAAGAACAAATTTTTTTCATGTCTTAAATCCTTACACCCTTGTCAGTACTGTGTAAGAATATCCATGATTGATAATTTGGAATCATTATGTCTTTGTCTGAATCACTATATCATGCCAAAGAAACATCATATATATTTGAAAAATTGGAGTGTGAAATTATACTGCAGCACATCCTTCATGATGTGGAGGTTTAAAAATTAGTATAAACACATTTTTGGGAAACATAACCTCTACATAATATAATTTATTTTATGTTTCAACATTCTAAGAGGATATTTTAAGTTAAGTAAACTAGGGAAAAATCTAGGACATCACACCATGATCTTTGAGATAATTGATATTTTAAAAGGACCTATTTTTTATTTATTCCACAACCCTTCCCCTTGTTCCATGAAGCTAGTAAACACATGGAAATAAATCAATAATTTTATATTGCAATTCAATAATCTATATGGATACACTATGGTTCTTTCCAGGACTATATATTACACATCATTCCAAATTTTGGAAGGATGTTTGTTTTGTAGATTTAATTAGGGGAGTAAGACTAGATACGAGGTGTGATTAGAGAGATAATTTCTTATAATGGCTCAAAAACTTTTGGAGTATGTAGGTGTGTTGATTTTATAATTTTTTACTAGATATTTAAGTGTGTATGGTGGTTAAGTTTCTTTTCTTTCCATTTATTATTACATTGTGCTTTTTTTATGACTATGTTTACTCTATTCCTCAAGAACACCATTTCATTCAATATGTTTGAGTATTCCGTCATGAAGGATTAGTTTCTTAAGGGATAGTGGAATGAAAGTAGAAAGACGAAAATTTAATATAGATGATTAATTTTCCTTATGAATTGAACATGTTAGATTAGCATCACATTTGTACTAATTTAAACCTTATCCTTTAGTGGACTAGATATAGAGATTGATGTTAAGGGAAAAACCCCAATGTGATAGAGGATGAAAAGATTGTGAGATCCAACCATAATTCTATTTTTTTCATTGATACAAATCATAACATATTTATGGTTAATTAAATTACTCTAACCATGATAATTAAATAGAGTTAGGAATTTTTAGTCATTACTAGCCATGTGGATCTAGTTTCCTTAAGAAGACTTGTTACAACTTAATATTTTTTATTAATTAAAATACATACTATGTTTTATAATTGGTGTCATATGCTACAACCAACATAAAAAAACCAAAACATATTAAGAATACATTATCAATAAATACATAATAAACACTAATATGGTAAACTAATCATATTTATTACCTTTAAAAGGTAAATAATTCATATGAGTTTATATTAAAAAATTTATTTTCAATAAAATTTAATTCCTTTATATTATATATTTTATTTTAAAAAACTATGTTTTCAAATTTTAGAATTTAAATTTTATAAATTTAATTTAATTTTTTAATTCCTCACAATAAAATTATCATAGTATTTATTTTTGATATTTTTCCAAAATAATCGACATTTAGGTGAATAGTGAACAATACAGTCTTTTTCAAAATGGTGTCTTTTATCAAATTATCAGTATATGTGAAAGGAATAAAATTTCATAAGATATTTTAATTTATTAAATATATATAATAGGGGTATAATTATTAAATCTAGAATATTATTTTGAACTTAGAAATTCTAGTTCTAATATTTTAGGTCTTAATCAACATTTTATTAGAATTCAAAAACTGTTTTCATTCGTTACTTTTAATTAAACATCTTTAGGGTTAAATTTGGTTTTGGATTGATTAGAAAACCACATAACTTTTATTGTTTTATATAAAATCAATTACTATCTTAAAAAACATTAACCATGAAAATTTTATCTTATACATAAGTTTAATGTTTAAAAACAATATTTTATTTAAAAACAATTTTTATTGGTTATGTGTGCTTAATTTAAAATAAAATTTTCTCATATTTATGAAATTAATTAGGTTAAATAGAGACATAATTTGGAATAATCATTTCAAAATTTGGTAATAAGGGTGGAATTATATTTTAGTAACAAAATAATTTACATTATTAATATTTGGTTAAGAATGATCTGTGTATAAATGATTAATATACGGTGGATCGATTTTTTCTAAAATAAAATGACTTTTAGACCTTATAGAAATAATTTTTAAGTTTTTAAATTCCTACCTCAATATTTTAAAACCATTCCTTCACCTAACTCACCTAATTTTATTCCATTCCATTCTTTCCCCTCAATTAATATTCTTTTCCATGGAAAAGTATCTTCCTTTCTCTTACAAAAGGGACTAATTATACCCCTTTTTTAGACACCAATACATTTGAATTACTACGTGAAGCTCTACCCATTTTATAATTATAGAACCCTATCTGAAAAACCATATCCTTTGGAAACCCTTAATTATACGAATCCCTTTATTTCCAAGAATAATTCCAATGAAAATAAAAGTTCCTAATGTGAGTATTATTCTCCTCTTAGTCTTTAATTTTAATTTTCCTCTTCCTAATATTCTCTAAAATTGTTATTATGATTAATTAATTATAATATATATTGACATGTTGTTTTATAATTGTAAATTAATATCTTTTGTTTTAATCCTATTAAAATTTTCTAATGGAATTTGGATTTTTTGTTTGGTGGATGAGACAAATATTAAATTGAGACTGGAAATGTGATTCCAAAAGTTGGAACACTTTAAAGTGTTATTTTTTCAATGGTTTTAATTCTCATTAATTTTCTTGAAATCACAAATTATTTTCAAGAGCATTGGACTTTTAGAGGTTAATTATAGAATAGGAAGCCTTGGGCACATAGTTGGTGCACAATTAGTATTAACTACGTGGCTAAACCATGGGTCCTATTTTAATAAGGCGCACGGTTTTTATAAACCATACAGGAGGACCTAAATAGTTGTACAAGATTTAGGGTTTTCACATGGTTTATAAAACTGTGCACCGAAGACTGCATGATCATACAAGAGAAAAATAATAAATTTCATAGGTAAACTGCACAGTTGGCACATGATTTTCCATACTATGAACCTAACCAATGTGGGGTGTACGATTGATACATCTCTAAAGGAGTTGTTGGAACATAGTTCCCCTAATTGTGCGCATGAACCATGTGGGGTGTGAATCTTAGATACAGTGATTCACACAATTTCCACATGACTTTTTTAACAGTTAACCTAACTATGTGCCTCTTAAAAAGGAGAAAATTACAAAAAATATCCTCTAACATTAGAAGGTTTTTTACCTTTTTTCTTCCTATTTTCACCCAGGAGGTCCCCCGCATTTATATGCCTCCATATTCTCTTCCTTGGGTGGTTTCTCTTTCATTCATACTCTAATTAAAGTGTTTTTTTCACATTGTATGCCTAAAGGTAAGGCTGAGATTCCTCTTATATTTATTCTCTATTTTCTTTTCCCATAGATATATTAGCACTGTGGGAGCTAATATTCCTTATCTTTTGGGTGTTTGTATATTCTCCCAATTTATTTTGTTTTGGATCGAATCAAATTCTGATAGTGGATGAGTGAAGCTTCCTAATCATAAAATAGGTGGTCTGGTTACTTTTCCCTTAAATTGTTTTCATTTATAAAATGTTTCATAGTGTCGCATGCGGGAAATTCCATGAGTTTATCCTAAAATGTGAAATTCCATAGATTACATATGTATACCACATCCATGATTTTACATATACCCCTTAACATGGTTGGAGGTTCATGACATCAACCCTAACCGCCATGTAGAGTGAGTTTGATTAAATTCTTATAATAATTGTTATTTGACCTCTACTCCAAACCACCCATTGGTTGTGTTGGTCTAGCCAAATGCTAGTGAAATTCCAAAATGAATTAAATGAAAGGTAAGTTATGTGGTTATCCACATGACCTTGGGTAATTTATAAATGAATTGACTAAGGAATAAATCATTACGAATTTTAATGTGGAATGTATAATTTCATGGCCCCCTTTTATCACTTATGAGTGATTTGATAAATGAAAATAATGACTTGATAAATGGTTTGGATAAACCACTTGCTTCTTGATTATCTTGATGATTATAAAGGACTAATATAATAGAAATAATTGAATTGAATTTTAATTGATTAAAGGAATGAATAATGATGATTGTAAATTATCGTGGATATATCCCATGGCCTTCTTGTTTAAATATTAAATGCAATGTCTATGTTTATTATAGTGTTCCTTGAGTGATAGATGGGTTATAATATGGAATGCCTTGGATGTGCTCATAAGGAATGGTGAATTGTATGAATTATAAATGGATTCCTTGATCTCTCCTTGGTTCCCACATGAATAGTGTATATATAGATGATTGGTCTTATAGACACGAGTCCTATTTTAATCTTAATGTTCTCATGTTTGGAGATAACTCAGATCTGCTCAAAACATGTATAGTCAGCTAGGTTTCCCATAGGAAATCTGAGCTCAACATGTTTATTTATTTGATTATGTATTTATATATATCATACATACACACTGTTACATTTTATATTTATATTCTAGATTTTCATTATACAACATTGGTAGTGACCAACTGAGTCTTAATCACACCCTATTCGGGTCATTGTTTGGTACATGGATGGATCTCTTAGTTTCAAGTTATGACCCCAGATTATTCCTCTTTATTGTTACTCTTTATAGGCTGGGAATTAATATGGATCTTAGGGTTGAGCATGTACTTGGAATACCAATAGAAGTTGGTTCTTTTGTCAATTTATCCTTTTTTATCTCGTCAGGTTTTATGTATTATCAAATGTAGGTTTACTATCTGCATTATGATATATCATGTTCATTAATGGTTGTCTAATTATTTTTTACTGGTTGGGAAATCTTTTTATTATTACTTGATAGTTTTGATTATCTTCTACTATTTATTTTGTTTATTTATGCTTCTTCTATATTTTGTACTGATATAGATCACATAATCCCCTCACTGTAAAACCTATAAACCCTCACTTCTAGTTGGAAGCCTCTAACATAAAGGAATATGTGCTATAGGCCTTATCACCAACTGGTCCAATTACTATTTATAGAGTGAATCAGTTCAAGACATGACAAATTGGTATCATAGCTTCTTTTTATTCATCTTTCTATTTAGGTTTGGGGTATATAAGACATAGATTGTGTCAGAACTTGGTAAATAGATCATGTATATGAGTGGTCAATGTAGATACCCATGTCTTGACATACATATACATTACATTACTTTTGTGTAACACTTAATACATGACAAAAATAGATGCCCAAACACTGTATTAGTTTAGTGTCTTTGGAAACTTGAAACATAATCTTCTAATCATGGTGAAAGATCTTTAACATCTCCTATAAATATCTCCCCATTTTTTTCTTACCTAAAACCTTTATTTATATACTTATGTCCAATTTCTTCCGTATGTGTCTGAGACTCCTTATGTCCAATTTCTTCCGTATGTGTCTGAGAATCTTCTTCTTCGATGCGCCTCTTCTAAACCTCCTCTTAGGGCACTAAATTTGGTCTTTGAAGAAGACCAATACCTCTAGTATGTTTTTAGGTAAGTGGAGAAGAGAAATTGGCAGGTTTTGGCCAATCTTGAAGGCTCAAAGTGGTGTGAGGAGGAGAGGGAGGAGGTTCCCTTTTATAAGGTAGGAGACGGGCACCTTTGGAAACATAACAAATATTAATTTATAATAAATTCAAACCCCACATAAAAACATACAAAATGACTCAAATTAGAAGATGATATGGTATAGGGTTTTAATTTCATCAACAAATAAAATTTATACATGTTTGGAATTTATTTTAAACCTTATCAATTTGATTTATCCTTATTTAATCTATTTAAATTTATTTATGGTAATAAAATTCTATTTTTAAATTTTTATTAATACTTACTTAAGTGTTTTGGATTTTAGATAATTAGATAAATTATTACATTTTAGACCATATAATTTTCAATTTGTAATTTTTAAATATTTTTTTGATTTTTAAATAATTTAATAATATGTTATTTGTATAAAATATCAATAGTGTCAATTTTGATACTATTCAATTATTTGAATTTAAATAAAATACAATGAGAAGATATATTTGATCCAAAATATTTAATAGATTCCTAACATGTCATATTCATCTAAAAAATTAGTGGAGAACATTAAATAGTTCATATAATATTTATTTTACTATTTTTAAAACCATTTATTTGATAATTCTCTTAATAAAATAATTACTATAACATTTTTTTATAATTATTTAATATACTTATTTTTCGAATAAAAATTAAAAATAAAATCCTATTATAAAGATAAATATATTACCTTTAATAATAATACTTTTACTCTAATTTATAATCTTAAAATCACAACATTTAAATTCTTATATTTATTAATTTATGAAGGTGACAACTTTGACATTATTAAAAATAAAATAATATAAATGTCATAATCTATTTTATACGGCTCCAAATGGTCCCAATGTAGACCCTTGTATTCTTATAGTATATATATACTTGACCAATACGTTTTGTGCAAGTGTTTGGGCCTTTTGATTGGTATTATTACTTTAATAAAAACTGTATTATTTATTTTTCACTAAGTCAATAATTTATGCATCATTAATTTATAAGCTATTAAGGTAATTAAATATCATTTAAAAATTAAAGATTAATTACCATAACAAAGAAAAACATTTTATCTTTCAAATGAGTATTTATAATAGAATTTATATTCTGTATAACCTTATATTAAAAATACTTTAATTATCAAAGTTTGAGTGAGACATATTTCACTTTCTTTAAAATAATATAAATTAAAGGTCTTAATCACATCCAAGTGGGTTCCAATGAATTCCATTTCGACCCAAATATTCCTTAGGACGAAATATAATAATCCAATTATATTTAGACAAGTGTTAGTGTATTTTTATAATATTATATTTACTCTTAATTACCTGATTTACCTTTAACTATGATAAATAAAATTTACCATAGTTACTATTCATAGTGCCCAAAAATAAAAAGTATCCTATTAACATAATTTGGACCTACTGATTCAAAATATGGAATCTATTTTTTACAAATTCAAATCATGTAAGTTGCATAAATTAATTTAAAATTAATCCCATTGTTAAGAAAACGAGTTTTAAAAGTTAAAACATTGCAAAATATTGAAATGATTTTACCTATGAATTCAATGTAAAATCAATGCTAATGATATAAATTATATTAAATGGTAAAAATATATTTTATTTATACTTTAAAACCATTCGATATTATAATTTAACTATATAAATTATTACGATGAAAAAATTTATTTTTAATTAAAATATAGCATGTTTTTACTATTTATTAAAATTTGAAAGTTGTCAGAATAATATGAATATTTTATCCAGAGTAAATTTTTATATCCTGACTCCAAAGAAGAATTTTATTTTGTCAAATTTAACTTATAAACATGTCAAAACCAGATTTAAAGTGGGTGCGCCATCAAAATCCGGCAAAATTGTATTTTTTGAAAAATACTTATTTTACCCGAAAAATTTATTTTGTTCTCATACCATGTTCTAGAAAATGTGTAAGATGAATAATAATGTTATAAAATTAAAAATTCCGTTAATATTATTCATAACGGCTAGTTTATAATAATATTATAACAATATATCGTTGTTTAGAGAAACCTGGTATTGCGTACTACACATGTTATCGAGGAAGGTCGTGATTGCATGTAATGCAAGCCAAGTTCGGACTGCATATAGTGGAAGCTCCCTTTAGTGTTGCGTATAACATAATCAAAACTTATTTCATTTATACATTAAACAAAATCTATACTTAATGTTGCGTAGAATAATTTCTACAAAACGAACTTGAAATTGTGTGTAACATGAGCCAAGAATAGTGTTGTGTATACTACAAGCTAATACGGTGTTGCATATAGTACTAGATAATCTTGGTTTAGTGTACAATAGAAGACATCAAAGAAATTAAAAATAATATATCTCATAAAATCTTATGGTGTTACATTCTACCACCCTTAAAATGAATTTCGCCCTCAAAATTCGTTGGGTTTATAAATCGTTTACTACTTGAATGTTTCATTCATAGAAACCCACATCGTAAAAAGGAATACTAAAACTTAATTTTAAAAAGTGAAGTATGAAACGTAACAGTTACCCAAATTAAATCATCACTGGGTTTCCACATAGGATAACATAGGTGAAAATATGGATATGGAAGAGAAATCTAACCATCATGTTCTGATGAAGAGTGGTAGAGAACATGGCTATGAAAAAACCAACAATCACGAAGCCATAAATTTGTGATGATCTAAGGTACCATCTGATTCATCGAATATGAGGGTATTAGGATAATGTTTTTAGTTTTTAATATCATTTCCCTAATGTTGAATAGTTAAAAGAAATACTTACTTGATTTTGGTACAATCTCAATATTTTTTGTGCCTTGAACAATTTCCACTTCATCTCTCAAAGAAATGAAGTTGAATTTGCCTTCCGTGAAGTGTTAGCAGATCATGCGATAGAATGATAGGTCATTCCATCGGTCTCAAACATAAGGTTAGAAAAATTTTTATAAATAAGTCCATCTTATGGTGATATTAACCATATATGATTCCAAAAATGGACTTATACTTCAAATATTATACTGCTTAATAAAATAAAACAAATTTCTACTAACCAGGGACTTCCTGTAAGCAAGTGGTAGGTGATAAAGTCCTGTCACACTTCAGTTGTGGGTTCGATTTCCACAACCTTCTCCGACTCGACGGGTTGTCTCACATCCTGCATGTTGTCCTTTTTCTAAAACTACAATATTATAACATTATAGAAATAAAATTAAAAAAAAAATTAGCCTTAAACAATACTATATGATGTCCGACATAATTCATTCCAATATTTAGATTTATCCAAAATACATCTGTCCAATCTCATAGTATAAAGAAAACGATTACTGGAAAGGTCACATGACAAGAACATGAATACCATCATTTATCCCCCATATGTTATAAGATATATATTATTGATCGCATTAAAAACATGTGAATACCTTAATAATGTATTCTCTTGAAATATAAATTACCATAGAACCTTAGTTAAAACATGAATGTTGTAAAAAGGTAACTCTTTCCACAAACCAAAATCCAAAAATTCTATATACTCAAACCATGATATTACTTTGTTCTTATATCAATCATGAGATCATTAATACTATCAAACATTTCATTATCTCATTGTCCCTTCTTTATGTGCATATTTGGTGATTTCCAAAACTATTTAAATCACTTTTCATGGTTACCGGTACCATTCAACATATACTTTCAAATACTCAAGGAAAAACATTAGTTTAACAATCCTTATATTTTTCTTTATTCCACAGTACCATACATTATTCTTGTTAAAAAATGCAATCATTCCACTAGATTCTTAAACCATTGACTGAGCTTCTTTATTTTATTCATCAACACTTCTTTCATTTCATATATCATTTGTAGTCTCTTCATCATCATCAACATAAATACTACCCATACGACCATGCTGATTCTCTTCATGATATTTTCCCTTAGGGCATTGGTTTGAAAAATTCCCGTACATTCCACATTTAAAACATTTAACCTTGGTTGATGTTTTAGCAAAACCATTATCCTTGTCCATTGTGTTAACTGAACCTTTTACTTTTCAATTACTAGCTTTGTGTCCTTCTTTTCCATGCCCAAATCATCTTCCAGTTCCTTTGTAAAATTCTCATTGATTCCTCTTCCTGCATGATTTACATGAGAGAAATTGAACTTTCTTTCCTCTATGATCATCATGAAACTCCATCTTTCTCTTATTAGTCGAGTCAGAAAACTTACCAAAGTTGACATTATTGATCATATTATGATATTGTTGATTAGGCATAATAACGATGTTTCGCCTTCCAAATCCCATTTCATTTGGATGCTTAGGAAGAATATCATTCCATTATCCATCATATTCTCTATTAACATGAATATTCCTCTTTCCAGCCATTTTCTAAAACCCAAAAAGAATAGTGTGGGAGAAAAAAATCATTCTATGAAAACAACATAATAAAGTGGAGTACTTTCAATCTTTAACATCTTAGGTTTAATTATATGATCATTACCATAATTCTAGGTCTATAATCTATACTTAAACTTAACCTTAGGGACATCCCTAGACATACCTTAGAAATATCTCTAAGGATCTAAAGTATTCGCATCCTAGTTTCCAAAGTTTAACTAAACCTTTGCTCTGATACCAACTGTAGAGACCCATAGCTTTACGTACATAGACATTGCAATAATTTTGCGGAATACTTAATACATGACAAAAACAGACGCCCAAAGATCGTATTAGTTTAGTGTCTTTGGAAACTCGGAATATAATCTTCTAATCTTGGGGAAAGATCTTAAACATATCCCATAAAGATATCCCCCTTTTGTTTTCAAACCTAAAACCTTTATTTATATCCTTATGTCCAATTTCTTCTGCATGTGACCGAGACTCCTTATGTCCAATTTCTTCTGTATGTGTCTGAGACTCCTCTTCTTCGGCACGCCTCTTCTAAACCTCTTCTTAGGGAAACTAAATTTGGTCTTTGAAGAAGACCAGGACCTCTAGTTTGTTTCTATGGAAGTGTAGAAGATAAATGGTCAGGGGTTTGCTGAGATTGAAGGCTCAAAGTGTTGTGAGGAGGAGAGGGAGGAGGTTCCCTTTTATAAGGGAGGAGAGGGGCACCTTTGGAAACATAAGAAATATTAATTTATAAAAAATTAAAACCCCACTTAAAAACATCCAAAATGACTCACATTCAAATATGAGATGATATAGGGTTATAATATCATCCACAAATAAAATTGAGACATGTTTTGAATTTATTTTAAACCTTATCAATTTGATTTATCCTTATTTAATCTATTTAAATTTATTTGTGGTAATAAAATTCCAATTTTTAAATTGTTATAAATACTAACTTATTTGTTGTGACTTTTCCATAATTAGATACATTATTACATTTTAGACCATATAATTTTAGATTTTTAATTTTTAAATATTTTTGTGATTTTTAAAAAACTAAATAATATGTTATTTTTATAAAATATCAATAGTGTCAATTTTGATACTATTCAATTATTTGAATTTAAATAAAATACACAGATAAGATATATTCAATAAAAAATATTTAATAGATCCCTAACATGTCATATAAATATATAAAATTAGTGGATAAGATTAAATAGTTCATATAATATTTATTTTAATATTTTTAAAACCATTTATTTGATAATTCTCTTAATAAAATAATTACTATAAAATTTTTGTATAATTATTTTATATACTTATTTGTTTCATAAAAATTGAAAATAAAATCCTATTACGAATATAAACATATTACCTTTCATAATAATAATTTTACTCGAATTTATAATCTTAAAATCAAAACATTTAAATTTTTATATTTATTAAGTTATGAAGGTGACAACTTTGACATTATTAAAAATAATATAATATAAATGTCATAATCTATTTTATACAGCTTAAAATGGTACCAAAGTCGACCATTGGATGCTTATGGTATATATATACTCGACCAATAGGTTTTGGGAAAGTGTTTGGGCCTTTTTATGGGTATTATTAATTTAATAAAAACTATATTATTGATTTTTCATTAAGTGAATAATTTCTGCATTATTAATGTATAAGATATTAAGGTAATTAAATATCAATTAAAAATTACAAATAAATTACCATAACAAATAAAGAAAACTTAGATTTCAAATGAGTATTTATAATCGAATTTATATTCTTTATAACCATATATTAAAAATACGTTAATTATTAAAGTTTTAGTGAGACATATTTCACTTTATTCAAAATAAAATAAATTAAAGGTCTTAATCACATCCAAGTGGGTTCCAATGCATTCCATTTCGATCAAAATATTCCTTAGGACGAAATATAATCATCCAATTATATTAATACAAGTGTTAGGGTAATTTGATAATATTATATTTACTCTTAATTACCTGATTTACCTTTAACTATGGTAAATAAAATTTAACGTAGTTACTATTCATTGAGCCCAAAAATAAAAAGTATCCAATTAAAATAATTTGGACCTACTGATTCCAAATATAGAATCAATTTTTCTAAATTCAAATCACAGAAGTTTTAGAAATTAATTTAAAATTAATCTTGTTGTTAAGAAAACGAGTTTTAAAAGTTAAAACATTACAAAAGATTGAAATGATTTTACCTATGAATTCAATGTAAAGTCAATGATAATTACATACATTATATTAAATGGTAAAAATATATTCTATTTATACTTTAAAACCATTCAATATTATAATTCAACCATATAAATTATTATGATGAAAAAAGTTGTTTTTAATTAAAATATAGCGTGTTTTTACTATTTATTAAAAAAAGAAAGTTGTCAGAATAATATGAAAAAATTATCCAAAGTAAATTTTTATATCCTGATTCCAAATAATAATTTTATTTTTTCAAATTGAACTTATAAACATGTCAAAAACTAGATTTAAAGTGGGTGCGCCATCAAAAGGCGGCAAAAGTGCATTTTTTTTAAAATACTTATTTTACCCAAAAAATTATTTTGTTCTCATACAATGTTCTAGAAAATGTGTAAGATTAATAATAATGTTATAAAATTCAAAATTTAGTTAATACTATTCAAAACTTCTTGTTCATAATAAAATTATAATAATATATCATTGTTTAGCGAAACCCGGTATTGCATACTACACACGCTATTGAGGTAGGTTGTGATTGCAAGTAATGCAAGCCAAGTCAGGGCTGTGTGTAGTGGAAGATCCCTTTGGTGTTGCATATAACATAATCAAAACTTATTTCATTTATACATTAAATAAAATCTATACTTAATGTTGTGTAGAAAAATTTCTATAAAACAAACTTGAAATTGTGTGTAACACGAGCCAAGAATAGTGTTACGTATACTACAAGATAATACAGTGTTGCATATAATACAAGATAATCATGGTGTAGTGTACAATAGAAGATATCAAAGAAATTAAAAATAATATATCTCATAAAATCTCAGGGTGTTACAGCCAACCCACTCAAAAGGAAAAGATTAAGATTTCAAGGATGGAACTTTTGTTCATGTTTTTTGACTATTATAGTTTATTATTATTTTACCTTGAGTGATTGTTGTATTTTCATTGGTTATTGATTTATGTTATTTACCTCTTATACTAGTACAGTAATATATGGTGTATGTTCATGCATCACTTCAGGCACATAGGATTCACATGTCATTAGAAAGTTTATTTATACACCATTCATGCATAATTATGTTCCATGTTCATCTATGCACCATGATTGGGTGATTATTTAACATGATTACATATGTACCTTTCTTCTATGATTGTCTTCCTTCTATATCTATATTTCTTGTGGATGTGTCAGCTTTCTTGTTTTGATTATGGTGTATGGTTGGTTAAATAAAGTGTCAACATCAATCTAAATGGTATTTTCTTTCATATCATTATGGTTACATTCCATTTAATTATCCAGAAATTATTCTTAGAAATTAAACAATATTTAATTGGCTAATTATTTTTACAAAATAAAATTTAAAAGTTTTTAGGAAATTTTTTTTTCTTTAATAAATTAAAATCACTATTTATGGATGTCAATTAAATGGTGTTTCAATTGAAACTTATTAAGGTGTCTTCCTCAATAACTTTGGAATGATGACCTATATAACTGAATCCTTATATGATAACTCAACCCTTGTAGGTTATTTTTACCCTTATATACCTATGAGATAACCCTTTTAAGGGTGTGTTTAAAACTATAATGAATTGAATGTTTTTGGATTTAAATTAAATAGGATTCTAATTGTAACTTATCAAGTGTTTCCTCCAAAAATTTTGAATGGATTCCCTTCTAAATAAACCCTGGATTGACATTAAGGGACCCTCATAGGTGTAACACCCCAAGATTTCATAGTACGTTACTTCTTCAAAATAATTCAATAACTTCCACTACACGCAACACTGAGTTCAAACGCACCACGACTTACCAAACTAGCCGCTCAAAAGAGGTTATGAATAATATTAAGAATATTTTGAAATTTATATAATCCTTATAATTTTATAATCCATATTATGAGTTTCTTAGACATAATGAAAAAACACATTCATATTTTTCAGATAAAAGAATTATTTTTTTAAAATGCAATTTTATCGCATTTTAATGGAGAACCCTTTTTAAATCCAATATTTGAAACTTTTATATATTTAATTTGAAAAAATAAACTTCTAATTTATAATTTTAACATAAGAATTTAGTTTCAATAAATTTTTGGTGTTTTTGTGATAACTTTCATATTTTGATGAATAGTGAAAAATACTATATTTAAACTGAAACCAACTTTTTTAATAAAAATAATTTTTAGTGTTAAATTATACATTTTAATGGTTTGTAAATATAAATATATTATATTCTTACCATTTAATCAAATGTTATTAATTGTAAATAACTTCACTTTGAAATTTAACATAAACAAGTATCAATCTTTTGTTAGTTATTATTTCCTAAAAACATGCTTTTTGGTTTTGACAATGGGAATTAATTTTAAATTAATAAATTAAACTTTTATGTTTTTAATTTGGTAAAATATACTTAAATTTTTAATTCAAAATATCAAAATTAGCTTAGGGTGAAATTTTGGTATTTTTCTAAAAACTTTCAATTTTTGATGAATAGTGAAAAACACTGAGTTATTGGTTAAAACCAACTTTTTATTTAAATAATTATTTATTTTATTTAAATTTATTTTAGGTAAAAATAGATACATAATACCTATATAAGTTCAATGAAATTCATTGTATTCAGTTTATAATAATTTTAGACATATAAAACTTTTATCAAAATTTTTACCATCTTTTACCCACCTCCTAGGAGCATTTGCAAATTTTCATAAAACATAAATTTACCGCTTCTTTGAATTTAATTTCATAAATCTGAGAGACACGGTGGATATCAGTAATGAAAATTTGGTTCAATAAGATAAAAATAATTTTTGGTGAATACTAACTTTTGACTTCTATTTACCGCGGTTAAAGGTAAATAGGGTAATTCAAGGAAAACAATATTATATTAACAAAAAATTACCTTAACACTTGTCCTAACATTATTGTATGAGTCATGTCCGACCATGGTAATCCTTGGGTCGATTTTGGGACCCCATAGAGCCACATATGAATGATAATGACACTTTATTTTAATTAACAAAAGTAAAGGCAAAAATGACATAAACCAATATCTTTTAGTAAATCAATTTTTAGATGGGGTTATATAAGTTATCTTTTATACTATAAATATTCATTGTAAATATAAATATATTTCCTACATAATCTAATTTTATTTATATTTTTTAGATATTAAATAATTTAATTTATTTATGACACAATGATGATGCAGTAATTACCTTATTAATGAAATATTGAAATAATTGATATTATAATTTTCCAAATAAATGTAATTTGAAACTTCTTATGACTTCCAATAATTTTCAAGGTTAATATGACATGTTAGGGTTGATTAAATGAATTTTTTTGATGTAATATATCTGTTATGAATTTAACAAAAACAAAATAGCAAATAGTGTCAAAATTGACATAAAAGAGTTTTTAAAAGAAAATATAATATTATTAATTAATATTCTATTCATAAAAATCTAAGTCTAGTAAAAAGGTCTTAAATAATATTATATATGTCATTAATGAACCACTTGAGGTTCTCTTGGAAGTTTATAGTAATTTTATTACCCATATAATATAAAAATACGAAGAGACATGGTAAATGTCAAACTAATTAACTAAGAGTTAAATCTAAAAGATGAGGTTAATATAGTGACCCAAACCTATATAAAACCTACTGGTTGAGTATTTTTTGACACATCCTCACCATATCCTCTAAATAAACCATTTTTTATCCATTAGAAACAGAAAATGATTTTATTATAAAATAATATTTCAATCTTTTCCTAAGGTGCCCATCACCCCTCTTTTAAAAGGGCACTCCCCCTTCTCTCAAATTCACACCTTCAAAGACATTTGTCTCTGCCAAAACCAGCCCAAATATCCTCTAAATTGTCCTCCCTTTATCCTAGAGGCCTTCTTTTAGTCATAAATCCAACCTAAGGAACCCTTTTGATCAAATCAAAAGAAAGAACCTGAAGAAGAGTTAAATATTTCATCAACTCTTTCAAGTTTTTTATTCTTCCACTTCCTCTTTCTTTGTTGTTTTAATTCTACAATAATAACTCCATTATCTTCTATATACAATGATGTTATTATAAATATTGTACAAACATATTCATTAATCTATCCATCCTTTTAATGACATGTCACCATACGTGCGTACGTACGGCTTAGCGTCTCCACGTCGTGGTGTAATTGTTATTCAATAAATTATTATTTGGATGGATATAATAATGATGTGTAATTGATGTAAATAATAAATATAACATGATAATTTTTCTGTATATATGATATACCATCCAATTATATATTGTTTTAATATCAAAATAATGAAATTGTCGCTCGTGCGTACGTACGGATTACCATCTCCACGAACGTGATGAGATTCATTCCCCATCGTATCCATTCAAGACAAATTTTTATTAGATGATTAAAAATAATGTTTAAATACTTAATATCATTCTTAATATGAATAAGATACATCCTATCCATAAAAAACATTACTTACATAACAAATCATATAAAGGGAAAGGAATCAGTTAACACCTGAAACGATGATAATATTAAGGTATTATTAACAAATCAATATTAAAATATCATATATGATATCATATTAATTTATATGATTCATTTATAATTTAATACAAATTATTTCACCATTATACAGGATGATAACCTACACTCGACAAAGGAAAAATACAAGGTAAGGTTTAATTTCACAATCTCTTTATTATCCGAGGTTTTTTTTACATAAGTATCTACTGGGAAATATTTATTATCCATGTCCATGTTTCATAAAAGAGTTTTAAAAGGGATTATTTTTAAGGGACTTTTTTACTAAAACATCATTTTCAATGTTGTAAATATTTATTCTTCTAAATCATTCTCATTAATGTCCATGTTTTCAAAATGGTTTTTAGGGATTTATTTATATGGACATGAATGTTTTTTAAATGTTAATTCCTTTTAAAAGTTTCAAAGTGGTATGGGAAACTTTGATTCAAAAGTGTATTTAAATTTCTTCATTTATAAATTGTGTGACTTTTAAATGTTTTTATGAAAAAGGGATATTTCTCACAAATATTTTTACAAATTATTTTCATCTATATCGACATCCTTTGATGGATTTTAAAATTGTTTGAAGTTGATTTAATATGATACAAATATTCCATATTGTGTTAAAGGTTTTGTGATATGTTTGACTGTTGATGTGTTATTATTATACCATTCATGGTTTATGGATAAAGTATTGACATTTCTTATGCTATTTTTAATACGAATGTTTATGTTATGTTTAAACCTTTTCATATGAGGAATGAATTGGTCTTAGTTAGTGACGGTGGATCCCGCTATAGCACCTCGATGCAACGGTAGGCCTCATGAGACTAACTAGTGTCTTGTCATAAGGCCTTGAAAAAATCTTATTTGTAGTCCTGGAACAAGGCCTTGACTATGTGGTTATCAAAGTCTAGCATTATTCATTCCATCATTATAAAAGTGTCTATTGATTTTGCATGTGATTATTCGACTAGTAGAATATTCATGTGAGTAAGTTAATTGCATTATTTTGATTTATATTTGCCATAGTATGATGAAGTTTATGTTGAAAAGGCTTTTTTTTAGTTATATACATTTCCTTAAATGTTTATGCTTATTTATAAAAGTTTCTGCTATATTGTTATCTTTACTGAGCATATGAGCTCACCCATTTATATGTTTTATTTTTATGAGGATGCGAAAAAGTATATTATGACTGACCTGCAAGGATAGTCTATGGGAGCTTAGTGTTGTCTATGGAAACAATGTTGTTTTAGTTTTCCATTTTATGATGTAATGTAATCCTTATGAATGTATCTAGTACTTCCAAGGACACTAAACTAATCGGTCTTTTGAGACTTGATCTTTGTGATCTTGCCAATGTTATGTAATAATGTATTGACATTGGGCTTTTGGGGTCAGGGCGTTATAGTTGATATCAGAGGAAGTTTAGTACAAACCTTGAAAACTAGATTTAGATAAACTCTGATTAAAGTACATAGCCCTAAGATAGACTTTAAGGATTAGTATAGAAGAACTTCTTAGAATTTTGGTATTGTAGAGATTTTGTGAGTTTTCCCTGCAATACATCCTAGTCTGAATAAGAGCAAGTAGAGGTGGATCTGGAAAAGATGTACCTAGGGGTAAAACCCAAAAACACTACTTTGAGCTAGACTCAAACGGGAACTGGTGCACGACAACAGGCCTTGTTGCACTCTTGGTTACGAAACTCCCAGGGGATATGCTTAGGATAATTCTCATTTTCTTTACAAATTATTATGAAGGATTTACGAGTATATACCTACTCAAAGAAAATATTTTTATAATTATGGATTATATCCATAAACTGTTCAATTTACGTTAGGTATTTTACAATTTTGGAATTATTCATTACAATTCATAAACTAACCTAGTGTATGTCGTTGTATAGAAATGGTGCCCAGTAGAAGGAATGTGGACTCCAGCAATACGTATGATCCAAAGAGTAAGAAGGATCATATCTTTCACGGTATTAAGCCAACATTTAGAATGGAAATAGTCCCCCATATATTCTCAACATATGAAGAAATAGTATCATGTGTTAGTAAGATAAGTAAATAATTCTCTGAGTCCTATGGCTTTGAAGGGAAGCAAGAGAAGAAAAGGATGGAAGAGAGAAAGATGGACAAAGGGAAGAGGGAAAAGAAAGATTTTCCCATATGTGATAACTGTGGAAAGAATCACCTTTGTAAATGCTTGGAGGGAATGGGAGTTTGTTATAAGTTTGGTGAGAAAGGACACCAAGTACATGATTTCAAGGGTAAGAAAAAGGTTTCAAATGTACAATGCTTCATCTGCAAGGAGTTGGGACACTACAGGAATCAATGTCCAAATCATCAGAGTATTCCACAAATGCTACTATTGGATAATAATAAAGTTATGATACTACCGAAGATAGAGAAGAATGATTAGATTTATTACATTATTATTAAAGTATTGTTTCATTTGATTATTATTTTAATGATGTACATGTTATAAGAATTATAGGGTATATAAGGATTGTACTGCAGTACTATTTCATTAAGGACTTGAGATTGTGTGGAACCAAGAAAAGTGACTCGATAACATGTTAAATTTTTGGAAAATATATGGTTGAGAGAAAGATAAACTATAATATAGTTCTGATAATGAGGTAGTGATTTTGTAATAATACATGATTGATTTGGATAAATTATATTGGATATTCTTGACTAACTTAAAACTGATTAATGATTTTTATATTCCATCATTGTTGTAGTTTAAAACATTTTTGGATAGGAGTATATCCAGTATTCTATAAGGAATAATGGAGTATGAAGGTAATCAATAAGGTTTTATAGTAATTTAGGATGTTCCAGTGTTTTAAAAGAATACATGATGAAGGTGTTCACATGTTATTATGTGGATAAAAGGATCTTCATTGTGTTTATTTTCCTTATAAATTCTGGACCATGACTTTTGATAGAAGTATTTTGGATAATTCTAGTTTGAGATTATTTTTGGATTGCCATAAAAAGGACAACCCAGAGGTCGGGTGGCAACCCGTCGCGTCCGGCAAGGCCGAGAGACTTGAACCCACAACTGAATGGCGACAAGGGTGTATCACCTACCACTCTCCCACGTGATGTCTAGGATGGAATAATGTAGTTTAATTTTAAAGTTCTAGAAGATGAATTATAAATTCATTTTTTTTTGAAACCCTATACGAATAGGATAAATAGAATATTTTTTTAAGTTTTATTATCTTTTAGAATAAAAGATGAGTTTCTGGTTGAAATTAGTTAAAGGATGGAACTTTACTTGTCAAGTTTTTTTTTCTTCTCTTATTCTATGAAGAAATTAATTCTTAAACTTTAAGTAAGGGATCTTAAAACTAAAAATGTGTTATCCTAATACCTTATGTTTTGTTTAACTGATGATATTTTAAATCATCGTAGATTGATAGCATTGAGGCCCTCGATTCTACAATTGTTTGTGATTGATGACCGCAATCACTCCCTATAAATATTTACGTTTTTCATCCAATTATGTGTCTCTAATTTCCACCAATGTTCTCTTAATTGAGATCATAATTTTTTGGTGACTTTTTCATTTCCCTTTTCCTCTTATTAAGACTAAATTTTATTAACCCAATTTCCGATGTGGGGTTTCCCACAAAGGTATTTTCTATTTTCAACCTTTTATTTTCAAAGAAGAATTTTAAATTACAAGGATGCAATTTATTGGAGGAGGAAAGAATGTAACACCCCAAGATTTTATAGTACGTTACTTCTTTAAAGTAATTCAATAACTTGCACTACACGCAACACTGAGTTCAAGTGCACCATGACTTACCAAACTAGCTGTTCAAAAGAGGTTATGAATAATATTAACTAAATTTTGAACTTTATATAATCATTATAATTTTAGAATCCATATTCTGGGTTTCTTAGACATAATGAAAAAACAAATTCAATTTTTTCAAATAAAAGAAGTATTTTTTTTTAAATGCAATTTTACCGCCTTTTAATGGTGAACCCATTTTAAATCCAATTTTTGAAACATTTATATATTCAATTTGACAAAACAAACTTCTTCTTTATAATCGGGACATAAGAATTTAGTTTCAATAAATATTAGGTGTTTTTCTGATAACTATCATATTTCGGTGAATAGTGAAAACACTACGAGAAAATAGTGTTTTAGAGGCTGTTTTTTCACGACGGTTTTAAAAACCGCCATTAATTTTTTTTAATTTTTTTTCAATTCGTGGTGATTTTTAACGGCGGTTAAAACCGCCGCTAAATCATTTTTAATTTTTTTTTAATTTTTTTAATTTTTTTAATTTTTAAAATTTTTTAATTTTTTATTTCTTTATTTTTTTATATTAGTAATTTATTTATTTATTTATTTTTTAAATTTATTTATTTATTCATTTATTCTTAATTTATTTTTTTATTATTTTTTTATTATTTATTTATTATTTATTATTTATTTATTTATTTTCATAATTTATTTATTTATTTAATTTAATTTTTTAAAAAAATATTTTCTAAAAAAATTAAAAAAATTTTAATGGCAGTTTTTTGAAAACCGCTAAAAAATTTAATAAAAAAAAATTTCAAAAATTTCAAAAAAAATATTTATTTTTTATTTTTTATTATTTATTTTTTCGTATTAGTTAATACTATTTTTTATTAGTTAATACTATTTCTAACATGTCAATTAATTAATATTTAAAATTATTAGTTAATACTATTTTGTAACTGAAAGCAAATCTTAAATAAGTAGACGAACAGACTTCGGCATCAAATGACCATAATTTCTGATCTGAGAGTCCTTTTTAGCTCCACAACCAGTCAAATCGAATTTCATCAAATGAGAGAAAACCAAGTGAGAATTAAATTGTGTGATAATCAAAATAAAAAAATATATTCAAAATTCAAAAGTCAAAAATCGAACTCGAACTTCAAACGACCATAACTTTTAATTCGGATGTCCGTTTGGGCTCTACCACATATCAAATCGAAGCTTGCAACGAGCTCTACACTGCTTAGGTCGGGTACCAACTCTCTGAGTATTGTACCCCTTTTTATTTCACCAGAAAGACCTAGAAAGCCTCTGAAACATAGGTTTTAGTTGCAGATACCGATTTCATAAAATTCAAATGGTTATAACTTTCAATCCATGTGTCCATTTGGCATGTACCACATATCATATCAAAGCTCATTTCACAATCTTCAATTTGACTGGTTATGGCACTTGAAAATGAGTATGAGATCACATTTTATGACCATTTTAGTGTTTTTAGGGTTTATAGAGGTTCTTAACGTTTTATGATTTATTTAATTAACTTTTATTTATTTAATATTAATTAATTAATTAATTAATTAATAATTATTTATTATTTATTTAAATATTATTTATTATTAGGTATTTATTTATTTATTTATTATTTAGTTATTATATACACATTAATTATTAATTATTTTTAATTTATTTATTAATTAATTATTAATTATGTATTATGTATTATTATTTTATTATTAAAAAATTTTATTTATTATTTATCTATTTATTTATTTTTCATTATTTATTAATTAATTATTAATTATTAATTGATTAATTATTAATTATTAATTATTAATTATTAATTATTAGTTATTAGTAATTATTAATTATTAATTAATTAATATTTATTTATCTATTTATTTAGTTATGTATTTATTTCTTTATTATTTATTATTTATTTTATATTTTTTAATTTTTATTCTTTATTCTTTATTCTTTATTCTTTATTCCATATTATTTATTTTTAATTTACTATATAATAATTTATTATTAGTTTATTATTCATTTATTAATTATTTATTAATTATTAATTATTGAATATTTATTTATTATTAATTAATCAAATATTGAATATTTCATATTAAATATTAAAATTAAAATATTAATTAGTAATTAAGAATTATTAATTTTATAATTATCAATTATTAATTATTAGTTATTATTAATTATTTATTATTTATTGTTTACTATTTATTTATATATTTATTTATGTATTTATTTATTTATTATTGATAATTTGTTGTGTATTTATTAATTAGATATGAATTAAATATTAATTATTTATTAAATATTAAATATTGAATATTGCATATTAAATATTAAAATTAAAATATTAACTATTAATTAAGAATTATTCATTTTATAATTATCAATTATCAATTATTAGTTATTATTATTTATTAATTATTTATTATTTATTATTTATTTATCTATTTATTTATGTATTTATGTATTTATTTGTTATTTATTTGTTATTTATTTATTATTTATTCTTTCTAATTTAATATTTATTAATTTATTTTTAATTTACTAATTATTAATTTATTATTATTTGATTATTCATTTATTATTTATTTATTTATTTATTCATTATTCAATATTTATTAATTATTATTTATTTATTTATTTATTATTTATAAATTTTTTATAAATTTTTTAATATAAATTATTAATTATTAATTGGTAATGATTAATGATCAATTATTAATAATTAGTTATTATTAATTATTAATCATTAATTATTAATTATTTATTATTTATTATTTATTATTTATTATTTATTATTTATTATTTATTATTTATTATTTATTATTTATTATTTATTATTTATTATTTATTATTTATTACTTATTTATTTACCTATTATTTATTAATTTATTATTTATTAATTATTTTTTTATTATATATTAAATTATTTTTTCAATAATTTATTATTTATACATTACTTATATCTATATTATATTATATATTTTATATTATATATTATATATTATATATTATATATTATATATTATATATTATATATTATATATTATATATTATATATTATATATTATCTATTATCTATTATCTATTATCTATTATCTATTATCTATTATCTATTATCTATTATATATTATCAATTATATATTGTGTATTATATATTATCTATTATATAATACCTAATATATAATATATATTATATATTATATATAATACATTATATATTATATATTATATATTATATATAATACATTATATATTATATATTAGATATTAGAAATTAGATATTAGATATTATGTATTATGTATTATGTTTTATGTATTATATATTATATATTATATATTATATATTATATATTATATATTATATATGATTAATTATTAATTATTGATTATTGATTAATAATTATTGATTAATAATTATTTAGTTTGTATCTATTTGTTGTGTATTACTTGTTTTGCCAATTAATATATAGATATATATATATATATACGTATAAATGTATATGTATATTAAATTCAATTTATTGACCAGATGAAGAGCCTGTTGAAATGGTAATGTCTTTAGAGAATTAGCAGGAGTTAAGGGTTCAAATCTCACCCAATGCAGAATTTATATATATGGCATGGGTATATGCATGGACATAGACTTATGCATGGAGATGGATGGGCATGTGCATGTTAATAATAAATTAATTAATTAAAAATTTAAAAAAATTAATAAATCAATAAATAAATCAATTAATTAAAAAAATAAAAAAATAAATAAAAAAATAAATAATAAATAACTAAAAAATAAATAAATAAACTAAAAAAATAAATAAATTACTCATATAAAAGAATAATGAAATAAAGAAACAAATTAAGACTATAAAAAATTAAAGAAATAAAAAATTAAAAAAATTAAGAAAAATTAAAAAAATAAATAAATTAAAAATGATTTAGCGACGGTTTAAACCGCCGCTAATTAAATAATTAAAAAAAATAAAAAAATTAAAAAAAATTAAAAAAAAATAAAACAATTAAAAACAATTTTGTGGCGGTTTAAACCGCCACTAAAAAGACCGCCATTAATTATTTTCCGTCGCAAACTTTAGCTGAGGTTTTCCAAAACTGTCGTAGAACGATTTTGTGGCAGTTTAAACCGTTGGTAAATGAAAAAAAAACCGCCGCTAAATATAAATTTTAGCGTCGTGAAAATACTATATTTTAACTGAAAATAACTTTTTTAATCAAAATAATTTGTAGTGTTAAATTATACATTTCAATGGTTTGGAAGTATAAATATATTATATTTTTACCATTTAATCCAATTTTTTTCATTGGAAATAATTTCACTTTGAAATTGAACATAAACAAGTATCAATCTTTTGTGAGTTATTATTTCTTAAAAACACGGTTTTTGGTTTTGACAATGGGAATTCATTTTAAATTAATAAATGAAACTTCTATGTTTTGAATTTGGTAAAATAGATTTAATTTTTGAATTCAGAATATTAAAATTATCTTAGGGTAAAATTTTTGTATTTTTCTGAAAACGTTCAATTTTTTATGAATAGTGAAAAACACTGATTTATTGGTTAAAACCGACCTTTTATTTAAATAATTATTTATTTTATTTACATTTATTTTAGGTCAAAATAGATACATAATACCTATATAAGTACAATTTAATTCATTGGGGTTAGTTTATAATAATTTTAGATATATAAAAAATTTTACAAACTTTTTACCGTCTTTTACCCACCTCCTATGAGCATTTGCAAATTTGCATAAAACTTAATTTTACCGCTTCTATGAATTGAATTTCAAAAATCTAGAAGGCATGGTTGATATAAGTAAGTAAAATTTGGTTTAATAAGATGAAAATAATTTTTGGTGAATAGTAACTTTTGACTTTTATTTACCGCGGTTAAAGGTAAATAGGGTAATTCAAGGTAAAAAGAATATTATAATAATAAAAAATTATCTTAACACTTTTCCTAACCTTATTTAATGAGTCATGGACTACCATGATCATCTTTGGGTTGATTTTGGGACCCCATGGGGCCACTTATGAATGATAATGACACTTTATTTTAATTAACTTAAAGTAAAGGTAAAAATGACATAAACAAATATCTTTTAGTAAATCAATTTTTACATGGGGTTATATAAGTCATCTTTTTTACTATAAATATTCATTAGAAATCTAAAAATATTTCCTATATAATGGTATTTTATTTATATTTTTTTGACATTAAATATTTTAATTTATTTATGACACAATGATGATTCAGTAATTACCTTATTAATGAAATATTAAAATAATTGATATTATAAATATCTAAATAAATGTAATTTGAGACTTTTTATGAATTCCACTAATTTTCTAGGTTAATATGACATTTTAGGGTTGATTAAATGAATTTTTTTTAAATTAATAATGTGGTTATGAATTTAACAAAAACAAAATAGCAAATAGTGTCAAAATTGACATAAAATAGTTTTTAAAACAAATATTATATTATTAATTGATATTATATTCCTAAAAATCTAAGGTTCATCCAAAGTTCTTAAATAATATTATATATGTCATTAATGAACCAATTGAGGTTCGCTTGAAAGTTTATAGTCTTTTTATTAACCATGTAATATAAAAATACTAAGAGACATTGTAAATGTCAAACAAATTAACTAAGAGTTAAATCTAAAAGATGAGGTTAATATAGTGACCCAATCCTGTCAAAAACCTATTAGTTGAGTATTTCTCAACCCATACCCACCTTATACTCTAAATAAATCATTTTTTAGCAATTAGAAACCGAAAATTATTTTATTATAAAATAATATTTCAATCTTTTTTTAAGGTTCCCCTCACCCCTCTTATAAAAGGGAACTCCCCCTTCTCCGAAATTCACACCTTCAAAACCATTTGGCTCAGCCAAACCCTGCCCAAATATCCTCTCAACTATCCTCCCTTAATAATATAGGCCTTCCTATAGTCATAAATCCAACCTAAGGAGCCATTTTTATCAAATCAAAAGGAAGAACCCGAAGAATAGGTAAATATTTCATCACCTCTTTCAAGTTATTTTCTTCTTCCACTTCCTCTTTCTTTGTCGTTTCCATTATAAAATAATAACTTCAGTATCTTTTATATACTGTGATTTTATTATAAATATGGTACAACCATATTAATTATTCTATCCATCCTTTGAATTAAATGTCACCATACGTGCGTACGTACAGCTTACCGTCTCCAAGTCGTGGTGTAATTGTTATTCAATACATTATTACTTGGTTGGGTATAATAATGATGTGTAATTGATGTATATAATAAATACAACATGATAGATATTATTTATATAAGATATACCATCCAATTATATATTATTTTAATATCAAAAGAATGATAGTGTCGCTTGTGCATACGTACGAATTACCGTCTCCACAAACGCGACGAGATTCATTCCCCATCGTATCCATTCAAGACTAGTTTTCATTAGATGATTAAAAATAATGTTTAAATATTTAATATCATTATTAATATGAATAAGATATATCTTATTTATAACAAAAATTACTTACGTAACAAAGAATATAAAGGAAAACAAATTAGTTTACACCCAAAACGACGATAATACTAATATATTATTAACAAAGCAATGTTAAAAGATCATATATGATATCCTATTAATGTATATGATTCTTGTATAATTTAATAACAATTATTTCACCATTATACAGGATTCTAACCTACCCTCGACCAAGGAAAAGTACAAGGTAAGGGTTAATTTCACAATCTCTATATTATATGAGGTTGTTTTTACGTAAGTATCTACTAAGACATATTTGGTATCCATGTCCACGTTTCATAAAAGAGTTTTCAAAGGGATTATTTTTATGGGAATTTTTTACAAAAACATCATTTTAAATGTTTTAAATATTTATTCTTCTAAATCATTCTCATTAATGTCCATGTTTTCAAAATTATTTTTAAGGATTTATTTATATAGACATAAATATTTTTTAAATGTTAATTCCTTTCAAAAGTTTAAAAGTCATATGAGACAATTTGATTCAAAAATTTATTTTAATGTATTCCTTTCTAAATTTTGTGAATTTTAAATGTTTTTATGAAAAAGGTATATTTCTCACAAAAGGTTTTACAAATAATTTTCATCCATATCAACATCCTTTGATGGATTTTAAACTTGTTTGAAGTTGATTTATTATGATACAAATCTTCTATATTGTATTGAAGTTTTTGTGATATGTTTTACTGTGGATGTGTTATTCTTATACCATTCATGGTTTATGGATAAAGTATTGACATTTATTATGCTATTTTTAACACGAATGTTTATGTTATGTTTAAACCTCTTCATATGAAGAATGCATTGGACTTAGTAAGTGATGGGTGCAGCCCGCTATAGCTCCTTGATGAATCGGTAGGTCTCATGAGACAAACTAGTGTCTTCGAACAAGGCCTTGACAAAATCTTATTTGTATTCTTGGCACAAGGCCTTGACTATGTGGTTATGAAAGTCTGAAATTATGCATTCCATCATTATGAAAGTGGCTATTGATATTGCATGTGATTATTAGACTAGTAGAATATCCATTTAAGTAAATAGAATTATTTTGATTTATATTTTCCATAATATGATTAATTTTATGTTAGAAAGGATTTTGTTTTAGTTCTATACATTTCCTTAAATGTTTATGCTTATTTATGAAAGTTTCCAGTATATTTCTATCCTTTCTGAGCATCTAAGCTCACCCCTTTCTATGTTTTATTTTTTCCTGGATGCGAAGAAGTATATTATTACTGAGCTTCATGGATAGTATATGGGATCTCAGTGTTGTCTATGGAAACAATTTTGTTGTAGTTTTCCATTTTATGATGTAATTTAAACCATATGAATGTATCTAGTGCTTCTAAGGCTACTAAAATAATTTGTCTTTCGAGACTTGATCTTTTGTGATCATGCCAATATTATGTAATAATGCACCGACTCTGGGCTTCTGGGTTCATGGTGTTATAATAGGTCATCTATATCCTTATATTCCTTGGAACATAACCCTTGTGGGTATGCTTATGAAAAGTATGTATGGTCATATAAAAGGTTATCATTCACTTATATGGTAATTTTTATAAATTTTTTATGGAATCTAACTTGATCAATCTCTTTAAAATGATAAAAGGACTTTTTTTACTTTTGATCTTTAATTTGATATGAGGATCTAGTTAATTAAAATTCAAATTGAAAAATAAAGGGTATTTTCCTCTATATATTGGAATTGAAATTTTCTTTAACTAATCATGTTGGGAGAATTTATGGCTAAATAAATGGAAGAAAGGAATTATCTGATAATTTTACTAGAAATATATGAGGTGTTAGCTAAATAAGTGACCAGTATAGTTTGACATTTGCAACTAGTACTTGATAATTCATATTCTGAAGCCTCTTTAAAGTTAATAAAATATAATTTTTTTAAATGGTTTAATTAAAACCATTATGGTTATATTAAAAATTAAGGACCCATGTATAAGGGTTAGTTTCAATGTTTCCTAGAGATATGTCTTGAACTGGAATGTGGATATTGAATGTGAGTCTTAGTTGGAATCTTTTATGTTATTTCATAAACCTAGAGGTTAAGTGGAAGAGTTTAGTGACCTTTTAGTCATGAAACTAGTTTAAAGTTTTATTCCTTATGTAAATTATGGGTCAACCATTATGGTGACACCGATAGAAATATGAAGCTGACACACTTTTGAGTCGAGTTTCTAATGACCATAAGTGATGACCAATTGAGTTGGGTAGGAATATTTAATGATGAAATGAAACCTCAGGTATGTGGGTGTTTATCTAAGAATATAAAACCTGACTGGTATTGTTTTATGAGGATTCCCAGTGAGTTTTATCTTTTTATCATTTTATGTTTTCATTGTGACCCTATAAGGATAAATACCCAATGAGTATGCTTGGAAAGGATCAAATCCTAGTATGCTGATGTTTAGTAGGTGATTTCATTACACCAATATATATATTTTTTGACCATTGTAGTTCTACAAATTATTTACCTTCTTCATTTTTAACTAGTTTAGAGAGAATTTATAGGAGTGTTGGATTCCACATAATGGAGTAACTGAAGTGAGATATGATTCCTATGCGAGAGACCTAAGGGCTAGTTGGATGGACCTACTATCTCGATTTTTATATTTGATCAGTTGGTCTAGGTGGGAGACCTAGAATCCATTATCTTTGACTCAAACTCCAGTGAGTCAGTGAAATTTATTTTGATAGAGGGAAGCTTGTGAGATAGGTTGGACTAAGTTTACAGATTCCTTAAGGGTGGTGATCTTGGTTTTACACTCATTTTGAGATTGATGCATGGAATGTGATCAAGTTTTGTGTTATAGGCATAGTGATGTTTGCAGTTTCTAAGGAAGCACTTAGGGTGATTATGTATTGAGACTTGGTTCAATGACTAGGACGGTTTAGGTTCTCGGTCCTATTAACTATGGTTTTCCAGTTAATGGTTTAATTTCTGAAATGACACCATTTGACGAGTGGTTATGGGAAAAATCATAGTGCGGGTGGAGTGGCATATTTTAAAGAGGGGTTCCAAGGGATCATCTGACATGTTAATAATATACATTTCATATATCATGGTTATATTATCCTTGTTGATGGATAGATTGAGTTATCATGATTCAGAACTTGAACTAGGTGGTATGAGAGTTCACACTCGCTATGTTGGGTGAGATAGAAATGGTATGTGGCGATTGTGTGAGGTCCCATTTAAATCATTAATTGGTCAGCATCTATGTGTGAGCCAAGGACTGATATATTTCAAAAAATTAATGTTAATGGTAAGGGTACTTGAGAGTTGTGATTAAATTATAAATGTATCTCTATATTAGTGGGCATATCGAGAAGGGACTGGGCTTCATGATGTAGTTGAACCATAGGTGTACCTTCACAAGAGTTGTTGAAAAATGTGGTGCCAGAGGTTTGTTAAAGATGAGTATAGATAAGTTGGATGTGATCACAACATAGTGAGAGTGGTATATGGTTGTCTATATAATATTAGTATACTTCTAGTTTAGAGATGATCATTCCCAATATCTTGACATCATCCTGAGTATGTTGAGTGAGTGTCAACTATGAACTGATATATCTAACCTTGTATTTTTATGAAAAAACTCCTTGGGATTAATTCTCTAAAATTGTTTCAAAGATAATATATATGATGGGGTAAATCATTGTCCCATTGAGGGTAGTGACCCTCTTTGTAATTCAAAAATCATTGAATTTCATATGAACCATTCTCAGGAATTTGGAATAGGTGTTGGGTGATGTTTTATTTAATTCTTGCGAATGAGCGGGTTTATATCCATGCCAATCATTATGTCTAAGGGTGGATATAGGATGGTCTATGATAATTGGAACTCATTTCAAATGTATGAAAAGATAGATGATCCTAAGTTGGGGAGTGGGATTTTGATCATTAGTAGGAGGAACTCTTTTGAAAGGGTTGTGGGATCATGAGACCAGTTGAATGGTGGTTTTTTCTATCTTATACTACTGGGAACAAAACAATGTATGACTGGATTTTTTTGTAAATTTATAGTTATGGGATTGAATATGGATTTTGGGTAGAGTTTGAGCATGGGTGTTTGGTCTAACATATCTAATGATGATCCAAACATGTTGGATCAGTAACGTATTGATGTTCGTGTTATGTAATAGTAAAACAATATGGATGAAAATGATGGTTTAGTTAGGAAACATCACCAAAAGTCAGGTATAGACTTCGATGATCATGCTCTAATAAATATTTTTATTCCTTGGGATAAAATATTTTAATTCTAGTTTTAGTGACTCTACGGCTGTTAATGCTAATCATTTTGAAAGTAGTTGTCTAGAGGTTATTCAAATTGGGTTATCTTAATTAGTTATATGTGGTTTGTGAGGAACCTCATCAGGCACATTTTTACAATGAGGCAGTGTAGTCTAAGGTTTGATAGGATATTTTCAATGAAAAGTCTACATGATCAAGATGAGTTGCGTCGATTGGAATTTGAAAATTTAAATTGAATTGAGGACCAAGGTAGTATCTTCATGTGTGATCAGGAGTGGTAATTTGGTAAACATACTAGGAGTGTTACTAGGAAACCAAGGACGTGTTTTAATAATCAATTCTAATGGTGGAAGTACTCTGTCTTAGAATTGGATATGAAGGCTAGAAATTATGATGGGGAGAACCATAGGTCGGTTTATAGTAGATAATGTTAAGTGATTATGTCTTACTTTAGGTAGACATTTTTAAATGTCATCTTAGTGTTTTGATAGTGGTTTTGAGCATTAGATCGAGTTTTAGAGACTTAAATACCATATGTTTAAAGTGTCACTTTAAGCATGTCGGGTGTCTAGAAATAAAATATGGTCATTTTAAAAAAAACTTAAATACCACATTAGGTCGGGTGATGATTTTTTGTTCCTCAAGGATTCACATGCATGATATCTTCTAATATGGGGAGGTGGAAAGATCAGATTTTTTGATCCAGTTTAAAATTTCTAAATGAATTTGAATATTCATTTGGTGGATAGCCCAAATCTTAAACCAATATATGAAATGTAATTACATGTGTTGGAATACTTGAAAGTGTTTTTTATGTGTTTCAAGGCCCAAGATGTGTCTCAAAATCCTAGATGAGTTTCAGGAGCATCAGGATTCAAGATATCAATTCTGAAAGAGGTTGACTTGAGCCCATGGTTGGTGAATGGTTAGTACTAGCCATGTGGCTCAACTATGTGACCTTTTTTATAAGGAACGCAATTTTTATAAACCATGAAAAAGGTCATAGAAAACCGAATGGGGTTTAGGGGGTGTGACATGGTTTGTAAAACCATTCACCTGAGGTTACAAGGTCACACAAGAGACCTATAATAAATTTCATAGGTAAATCACACCACTTGTGCATGGTTTTCCTAATCATTCACCTAACTCATGCAGGGTGTGGGATTAAGACAATGTCAAAGGAATAGTTTGCACATGGTTCCCATAACCATGTGCAAGAACTATACAGAGTGTTTCTCTTAGACAGAGTGAGTAGCACAGTTGGCACTCTATTCTCCTAACTGTGCGGCCTAACCATACACCTCTTAAAAATGGGGAAATTTTCATTTTTCCCCTCTAGCCATAAATGGTTTTACCATTTTTTATTCATCATTTTTACCCAGTAGGTTCCCCACATGAATCCTCCTCCATCTCCTCTTCCTTGGGTTGTTTATTCTTCATTATTGGTCTAATTCAAGCTTTGTCTATCATGTTAGATACCAAGAGGTATGGCTAAGATTCCTCTTATCTTCATTCCTTATTTTTTTATCCTATAGAAATTTTATTGGTGTGTGAGAAAATATACCCTATATTTAAGTCATTTTTCTATTATACTAATTTATATAATTTTGAGTCAAATAAAAACTTGATAGTGGATGAGTGAAGCTTCCTAATAATAAGTTAGGTGATCTAGTTGTTTTACCCTTAAAGTTTCATCATTTATAAAATATATCATAGTATCTCACATTGGACTTTCCACTGATTTCTCCTGAAATGTAAAATTTCTTAAATTAAATACTTATAGAACAACTATGATATTCCTTAGACCCCTTAACATTGTTGGAGGTCAATGAATTTAACCTGAACCACCATATAGGGTAATTTTGATTAAATGATTATAATAATTGTTGTTTGTAACTTCAATCAAACCACCCCGTATGTGTCTTTGTATTTCCACTTTCTAGTGAAATTCCATATTGAATTAAATAAAATTTAAGTGATGTGGTTACTCACTTGGACTTGGGTCATTGATAAAATAATTGACTAATGAATAATTCATGATGAATTGTAATGTGGAAAGTATAATTTCACAGACCCCTTTTTATCACTTATGAGTGATTTGATAAATGAATATGCTGACTTGATAAATGTTTTAGATAAACTACTTGGTCCTTAATTATACTTGATGATTATAAAGGACAGATCTAACAAAAATTTTATAATTGAATTGAAATTTATTAAAGGAATGAATCATGATGATTACAAATTGGCATGGATGCTTCCCATAGCCTTCTGGTTTAATTATTAAATACAGAATTCATGATTATTATAGTTTCCCTTAACCAATACTTGGGTTCCAATACATAATGCCTTGGATATGATCATAAATCATGTTGAATTATATGAATTATAAATGGTTAAGTGGTGTTGGAAATGGTGCTCCTCACAGAAATTAATGGACATGGAATTCTTAATTATTTACAGAGATCATGGAAATGCCATTCCTTATTATTGAACATGTAATTTTTTATTATTATTCATTGAAATTTTTGTACATGAAATTCCTTAACATCTATTGTAGTTTTCAGACAATACACTCCACGCCCCTAATTTTAGACACATGGACTGATGCCTCGTATTTAAATACTTAACTTTATATGATCATAAATGTGTAATGTCCCACCCCTTCCTCATTTTCATGAGAAGGAAGTGAGGTGCTACAAGGACTTAAGTGATGTTCCCAAGGCTCCAAAGCTGGTAATAAATATAGAGGGCTTCGAGAATAAATTAGATGCTTTACTCTTACATGTGTCCTGGAACACAACTTCTACAAAAGAACCAATGTGCTAAAGTAGGGGGTGACTACTAATACTCAGTATGATTTCCCCAAATGACTTCCCTATGCATGCCACTAGGATGAAACTGTTAGCACACTATATAAAACAGTTTATATAAAACATTAAATTGTACAACCATTACCACAAATCAAACATGCCCTTACCAAGACATTTCAAAAAAGGGAAACCCCTAAATATGACTTAATCCATAGAACCATTACACATTATCCCAAAAATGTCATCTTTAAAAGAAACACACAACAAGGTAACCAAAATGGTGGAGCTTCCATCCAGCCTGTGTAATAAATTTCTATCCAGTGGTGTTTCCTGACCACTATCCATAATGGTGGATCTTCCATCCACAATACATCACCTTTTATTGTGAGACTTCCCACCCACTTCCACACAATCAAAACAATCCATAACACTTAATCTACCAATAACCATGAAGTACCAAGGCCACATAATAATAACACAACCATTTCAAACACATGCCAATTCACTTCAATAAATAACCAATTTATTGAAGACACCTTATACCATTTTCCATGACAAACTACATTTCAATAAAACCACATTTTTATTAAAACCCATTTTCACAAACCATTTTCATAATCCAAACCAAGAAACCAATTTTAAAATCTAAATTTTAAAATCACACAACAAAACCCCTCTTTCAACAATATCCCATTTCACCCAAAAATCCCTAAATCTTCACCCAATGGGTTTCCACCAAGATTCACCCATCATATTAACAATTAATTTCAAGAAAAAAAATTAATTGCAACCAAAGTCACTAGTTCTAACCAATTGGAGTCGAGAGAGAAGCCATCTACCTTTAGGGTTTCGGTGAAATCGACCCACAAGCATCTGCACCACAAATCCGGTGAACGCACTGCCAAAACCACTCTAGATCTACTTCCCTATAATCAACAAGCCCAAAAATCATCCCTTTAGGCTACAAAAAACCCTATCTCTACATGAAATGGATGTATATCTAGAAACTCAAGAAAGGGAGAAGATTATATCCAGAGAGAAACCAATAAAATCCAAGAGGAGAGACTTACCTAGGAGGAACCACCTTCAAAACACCTTGAAACCCCTTTGAATCGCTTCCAAAATGAGTGGGAGAACCCCTCTTACCCTTGAGAACCGAAAATCCTGAGTGAGGATCTTGTGGGAATAAGTTTGGAGTGATTTAGGTCAATCACAAGTGTTCATATTTGAAAAAACCAACATTAATGGGTCTCACGACTAGATCGTACGATTTCACAAACTATGCACTAATCGTGCAAATTCTACTTCCTCGAAGGAAATCTTGCACCCCCCCACCCCCCCCCCCCCTCGCACAGTTAGAAAACCCATGTGAAAACAATGTGGGACCCCACTACCTTGATTTTCATGGTTTTCCTTGGATTCTCACACGGTTTCACCTAACCGTGCTCAAACCATGCATCCCTAAAAAGGCCCCCAAAACCTTCCCAAACCATTACAAACTCTCCTAACCTCTTCCAAACTCATCCCAAGAACTTAAAACTCGTAAAAAACATAAGAAAAGGCTAAATACCTCTAACCAGGGGTTATACACAATGTATTCATATTCCTAGGTTCCTCCTTCAATCCCACGTTACTAGTGTTATATATGGATTCCTGGGCTTATAGCCATGAGTCTGATTTCTGTCTTACTATTATCATCTTTAGAGATAATTCATCTTAGGATGAAACATCTATTGTCAGTTAGGTCTCACACAGGGAACCTTATATTGACATAGTTATTTATTTCCTTACACTACTTTCAATATTATACCTACACACTATTATATTTTATATTCAAAGGTTGTATTTGTATTAAACACCATTGGTGGTGTCCTAAAGAGTTTTACTCACCATATTTGGGCTACATTTTGGTACCTGGAAAAATATATTGGTTTTAGGTTAGGACATCATGTTATCATTATTTTATATTACTCTTTATGGACTAGGAATTAACAGAGATATGGGGCCAACTATGTCCTCGAACTTCCTATTAGAGTTAGGTCTTTTATTTATTTATCCATTTTCTATCTAGTCACATTGTATATACTAACAGGTGTATGTTAACTGCTTTTATTATGACTTATCATGTTCATGCATGGTTAGTTATTTATTTGGTATAATTCGGGTTGTGTTTTTATTATTAATTTTTATTTATAATTATATCCCACTCCATATTTTTTTATTTACGCTTTTGTTATATTTATTACTAGTCTAGAGGGTATAGTCTCTCCACTATACCACCTTTAGACCCTCACTACTAAGTGGAATCCAATAGCGTATGAGGAGTCGTGTTTAAGGACTTATCACCAACTATTATTTTTATTATTACCTGAGTGATAAAGATTATTTTGTGGCTTGTAACATCAATTATTCATTAATTCTACAGCATTTGTTAAGAAAAAAATTCATTGATCTTGTGTACATGCGAACTACAACCACCACTACATGCTAAGGTTTATTTTTCATTACCGCCTATTAGGGGTGGTATCAAGGATGGGTTTAATGGATAATTATGTTTTTTATTTCATTTCTATAATTATAAAATGACCACCTTTTACATTTAACTTCATTCTATCCATTCATGAAGGAATGATATCATTAGTCATTCTTAAGTGTGGACTACCACCTCAATGATTGATGTTTAAACTTTATCTTAACCACCTAACTTGGATGGACCAAACATTATTATTAATGAACTAATATGATGTTTATAACATTAATATATTTCTGAAATGATAAATTTCTATATACCGTTATTCCATCCATCCATTAGGAAATGGGTTCACTAATTGTACGTATATGCAGGCGATCGCCTCCATGAACAACAAAATTCATTTTTCCAATCCACTCATCTTTAATGATTATAATAATGTTTTTTATGGATATATATGTTATATATTATATGTATATGATTCTTTAAATGTTATATTTACATTATTTAATAGCACTTTCTTGTTTATTCAATCATTACAATAATCTTTTTTTTGTCAGTGTACCGCCAACTTGAGTGATGTTGTAATGTTTATACAGTTAATGATTAAGGAATGTTATATACTATTAATAACATGTAATAATAAGTTATTAAATAGTTTTTAAAGGTTATAATGGTGTAATATTATTATCTAAACAAGTTAATAATATATCATCTCCATTCATTAAAAACTGTTAAAACACGTTTATCTCTGAAATCATTATCAAGAGTTGTAATTAAAACTATCATGGGATGAAAGTGGAACATTATATAAAATCATGGGATATATATTACATAAAAATAGGTAATATTGGAATGATTAATTTTATAGAAAATATAAAGCATTAACATAAACATTATAAAGCATGTATAATGTTATTAAAAGTGTTAACACCCGATGTAAAAAATAATCTATAATGAACTAGTATATTCTTATAAAATGACTACAAATTAAGTATATAAAAGGTTTATATAGTTGAATATGGTTATTAAATATATTTTTATTGTATTTATGTTTATTTTAAAAGAATATAGAACACTATTAACTAATATGGTAAATAACATACAAGATTTTTGTCTCAAACTCCCTTCGCTGAAACACATTTTAATTTGTGAAAAAATTTACTTTTATAAGCTGTAGAAATTTACCAATTGATATGTTATCATGAAATATAAATTATTCATAGTATTTGAGTTTCATTTTTAATTTCTTTCATATTTTTGGGTTTTTGTTAAAAAGGTACTCAGGTATTGACTCAAATTCTTTTTACATTATTCATGAATTTTCTTCTTATCATTGGTCTTAAACATATACTTTCTCCTTAAATTTAATTTTAAATATGTTTAATTCAATTTATCATTGAGTATATTAATCCCTTTAATTGAAATTTTTATATTTATTGGATAATTTTCTCTTTCAAAATGCATCACTAAAAGAAATGATCCTCGACATAATCACACAGCTCTTTTTCTTTCATATCCAAGTTTTACCTAATGAAAGTTTTTCTATAATATTTCATATGACCTTCATGGTTCTATTCACCTATTAAAACTGAATGTTTTTATCATCCTTTTTACAATTTTTATTTAACTAAATGGTTTTAATAGACTTTAAACATTTTCAACATGATTTATTTCTAAAAATGTTATATTCTAACGTAATATTTTAAAATGTTTAAAATGACTTCTTAATAAATTATAGGTTATTTTCAACTACATTGAATTTTTTTTAAAAAATAAAATAAAATCTTTTTAAAATTTTCCATATGGTTCATTTTAGATGGTATTAATATCTTTTACATGTTTCTTTGTTAATATATCTTTATACCACCTTTTTTTTCTAGGAGAATTCCTCTATACTCTTCCATCTTTTCAAAAAGGGAAATTCCCATTCTCATGGTTTAATAAAATATTCCTTTTAAAATATATTCAAAGTAAAATAGAAATTAATATTTTCAAAGAGAGTTTCCTAATACTTATAATATTATTCTCAATCTATGTTGTATTCTTGATCAATGGTATTATTCAAGTAATACCATACACCTTTTTTATCCAGATGGATTATGAAATTATATTTCAAAAATAAGTGATGAAAAATAATTGCTTTTTTATTGCTTAATGATTCATCGTATAGACATGATTTTCTTCCAATTCCTTCATCTTGGAATGGAATATGTTCTATTAATTTCATTTAAGGGTGCTCACTTAGATTCCAAATACATCAATAGATTAAGGGGTTATTGTTTTAACCATATATATTTTCCCTATATAGTGAAAATACCATATTATGAATCATCTTTACTAAGTGTTAATCACCTAGAATGATGCCTAAAGTCAATAGATACCCATTTATTTTCCATGTTTTATCATGATATAATTATTTATTGAATTATGAATATTTTTTTATATGATCCAATATGAAAGATATGTAACCCATTTTCATTCCTTGTTTTATTTATGATATGAAGATTGATTTCCATGTGGTGTGCATATGTATGCAAAAGTTATATGATAGGTAGGATCGGAATTATATATCCCTACAACACATGGGGAAGTGTTTCCATCTCCTGAGACATCATGGTGTATGGTAATTGATCCCATCCAACTATGGGAGTGGTTAGTTAGAATAACCAACTATGTTATCTTAATAAGGCAGGGAGTATTAACTTATGATTATAATGTAATTTTTATGAAGGTTCCCCATTCTAATGATTTCAAGCTCTTATTATATGATAATTCCTATTACATGATCTTATGTTATAAATTTCCAAGTCTTGATTCCATGCTCTTTATGATATCATGTTATGCCTCCTCACATATATAGGTTGTCTCTCCTTTAGGTTTTACTTTGATTATTCACTTACTGAGCTTCTGAGCTCACCCCTTATTATGATTCTCTTCCTCTAGTTTGTGAAATAAATAATTAAGTATTCTAATACTAGAATTGTATCTTTTATGGATGATTTATGCGTGATATTGAAGACTCGTTATAGATTAATTATCTTCATATATAGTAGTAAAAACAACCATTTACTGAAAGACTTCAGTTTTAGTACTTTGTGATTTTTCCTAACACTCTAAAACAAGAAAATTAAATGTCCTTGTATATTAAATGTGATATATATATTTTAATCATAAATTTGTATCAAAACTAGTGTTGTAAGTTATGTGATTTTGTGCCAGATATGACAGAGTGGGTTTGGTGGTACTAGAGTTAGTATCGAAGAAATGTTTAGATAAATTTAATGGTTAGGATGATATTGGTTGATGATGATTTAAGAATTAGTAATTAAATCAAGGGTTGATGAGTAAAGTATGGTCTTGGTTTTAATGGTATAGATAAACCTTTAGATTAGAAGTGATGAATATTTTATGTTGTATGGGGATTGGGATAAGAAAACATTAGTGGAAACCCTAGGAATAAGTCTAATTAGATGATAACCTACTAAAATTTTGGTGATATGGATATTGTGTGGATTTATAAGAAATTAAATAATTTTTTTAATAATATAAGTGGGTGTGGTTTTGGCACAGATTCATGTAAGGGTAACAACCCTGAAAAGAGTGGGTTAGGTACATCCATGTTATAATTCTGTTTCATGGTGAATGGGACCTAACAACACACATATCCAGACACTCTTAGAGGATATTCTTGGTTTAATTCATAATTTCTTTGCAAACCATTATATACAATTTGAACATATGATTTTATTGAAATTAACTAGATTATATAACCTGATAGTGAAATTACCATGGATAAAATTAATAGAATATAAAGACTTATAAGTTAGGTTATGCACATAATTTATTAATTATTTCTTCTAATCTCATAGTTTTCCATTTGTAAATTTAATAATTTAAGTATTCTCATCCCCAAAATTTCTTTCAAATTAATGGATGGAGCAAGAAGGAACCATGATGACAATGTATGAATTGGAAAATATGGTGATTAACCCAACCTACAATCTATTGGGAAAAAACTAGGATTATAAATACTATTATTATTCCAAATCAACTATCACAAAATATGATTAACAATGTGAACACTTTAAATGTCCAAAACACACCAAATAAAAAATGATGGAGTCTCATAACAGATCATGTGATTAAGATGATGAAGGAAAAAATGTTCAATTTATTTCATGTAAAAAAGTGGGAATAAATACACTAGGAAATATCTCAATGAAACTAAAAAATGATTTATGTGTGAAAAAGGATGATATAAATCATTTAGGTGTCAAGGGAAAATAAAGAATCCAGTTAGCTCAATAGCAGAAGATTTGTCTTCTTTTTTTACTTATGATATTATTTTATAAATTACATTCCAATATTTATTTTAATCTATGTCTATATTTTTATCACCCTTAATTTATTTATTTATAAAAACTATGAGGATGAAATTTATTTAAGGGGGATAATGTAACTACATGAGATTTTTAATCATTTAAAATACATACTAAGTTTTATAAATTGTCTCACACGCTACACCCAACATGAAAAAAACCACATCATGTTAGGAATAAATTATTAATAAATCCCTAATAAACACTAATATTCTAAACCACTAATATTTTTTACCTTTATAAGGTAAATAATTAATATGAGTTAATATTTCAAAGGTTATTTTCAATAAAAGAAGTTTTATTTATATTATGTATTTTATTTTAAAAATATAAAGTTAAAAAATTTAGAATTTAAATTTCATAAATTAAAATAAATTTTTTAATTCCTCAAAAAAATTATCTTAGGATTCATTTTTTAGATGTTTCAAAAATAATCACTTTTTAGGTGAATAGTGCAAAATAGTAGTTTCGTCAAAATTCTGGTTTTTGTCACATTATCATTATATATGTAAGGCCCTAAATTTTAAAAAATATTTTAATTGATCAAACATATATTTCAACTGTATAATTATGAAATCTAAAATATTATTTTGATATTATAAATTCTATTTTTAATATTTTAGGACTTAAGAAACATATTATTACAATTTAAAAACTATTTTCATTTTTCCCTTTTAATTAAACCATTTCTTGGTAAAATTCATATTTGTATTACATTTAAAGACACATAAATTTTATTTTTTTCATAAATAAAATTAATTTTTATAATGAAAATTAGTAACCTTCAAAAAATTCTTATACATAATTTCAATTTTTAAAACACTTTTTTATTTTAAATTTTTTTGTGTTATATGTATTTAGTTAAAAATCATAATTTCTTATATTTGTGAAATTAAAAACGTTATATAGATCCAAAATTAAAAATCATAATTTTATAATTTTCTAATAAGGGTATGGTTATATTTTTAGTAAAAAATAACTGACATGATTAATATTTCATTATGAGTAATAAGAGTTTAAATGACTAATCTGAGGTGGCTTGATTTTTTAAAAATTAACATTACCTTTATTACACCTAGAAATAATTTTTCTGGTTTTAAAGTATTATCTAAATTATTTACCAACCTTTTTTCACTCACCAATATTTCATTTCATTCCATTCTTACACCCTGCTTAACATTCTTTTCCATGGAAAAGTCTCTTCCCTTCATTTATAAAAAGAATCACTTTCACTCGTTCTTTACACATCCTACTTAGTGAATATCTATCTATTTTTTAATCCTATAACACTCACCCACTAACTATATACTTTTTCCACCATTAATATTTCTAATACCTTCATTTTTTAGGATAATTCTAAGGAATATCAAATTTATAAAAATGAGTATTACTATCCTATTAGTCTTTATTTTTTATTTTCCTATTCTTAATATTATCTAAAATTGTTAATATAATTAATTTAGTATCATATATATACTTAAATTTCGTTATATTAATGCAACATATGTTATTTATTCATTTTTTTGAATCCAATAAGAAAAATAAATGCTTCAATTGTGTGTATGTGTAGACTATCGCCTCCACGACATAATACAGTTTGTTTTACATAACTACCTCTTGGGGATGGAATAAATGATGGGTTTAATGAGTGATTAAGTTTTTTATTTCACTTATAAAATTATTAAACTGTGTACTTTAACATTTAACTTAATTGTATCCATTCAATAAGGAATGAGATCACTGATCATGCGTAAGCGCAGAATACCACCTCTATAAGTGGCATTTATTATTTATCTTAATCACCTAACATAGATGCACCGAAAAGTGTAATTAAGATACTAATATAATTTTTATAACATTATTATAATTCTTAAATTTTAAATTTATATATATCATCACTCCTCCCAGCCATTGAGAAATGGGTTCATTAATTGTGTGTACGTGTGGATTATCGCCTCCACAAATGAAAATTTTCATTTTTCAACACCACCCATAATTAATGGTTCTAATAAATTATTTTATTGACATATATGTTTTATATTAAATTTATAATATTTTTTAAATTAAATATTAATGTTATGTAATATCATTTTATTACTCATTCGATCATTAGAATGTGTTTTTTTTGTCAGTTTACCGCCTACTTGAGTGGTGTTGTAATGTTTATATAGTGAATGACTAAGTAATGTTATATAATGTTAATTACATGTAATAATAAGGTATTAAATATGTTTCAAATTTTTTGAAGTTAGAATATTAATAACTAAACATGTTGATAATATACCATCTCTGTTCATTAAAAACTGTCGAAATAAGTTTGCCTTTGGTGTCATCTTCAAGTGTTGTAATTAAACATCTCATGGGATGAAAGTGTAAAATTATAAATAATAATGTGATATATATTAAATAACCATAGGTAATCTAGGAATTTTTAACATTGTTTCACATATCAAGGATCAATATTAACATTACAAAGCAAGTGTAAGATGAGTAAATGTGTTAACAGTGGATGTTAAAAATAAGCTACAACAAACTATTATATTTATAAAAAATAATTATAAATCAATTATATAAAAGGTTTATAGAGATAAATAAGTTTCCTAAATATATTATTAAGAAATTTATGGATTTATTATAGGAATATATAGTGTGATAAACTAAGCGAAGAAATAATGTGATGGATTTTTGTCCCAAACTTCCATTATTGAGACATGGTTAACTTTAAGCACCAGTTTACTTTTATATATTGTATATAATTGAAAATTATTATGTTGTCCTAAAATATAATTTAATAATGGTAATTTATTTTCATTTTAAATCTATTTCCAAACAATGTTTTTGTTTAAAAAGTTACTCAGGGAATAAATCATGTTATTTTTCCATGAGTCATTAATTTTATTCATGACACTGATCTTACAAGTATCCTATATCCTACCATTTAATTAGAAATATTTTCTATTTTATTTATATATAATTAAATAATACATTTCATTATAATATTTCTTTTGGGGGGACCATATTTCACTAAAATAAATTATCGTCAACCTATACACATGACTCTTTTTTTACCAAGACCATTTTTTACCAAATAAAATTTTTGTATATATTATTGGAAGGGATATTCATGGTTATATTAAACTCTTATAAATGAAATTTCTTTTCATATTTTTTATGATTTGGATTTCACTAAAAGGTTTTAATGGACATTAAATGTTTTTAAAAAGATTAATTTTCAAAAAAAATATTTTATTGTACTGTTTTAAAATATTTAAAGTTCTTTCTTTACAAATTATTTTACGGTTATTTTCAACTACATTTTATTTCTTTAAAAAAATTAAAGAAAATATTTTTAACAATTCCCACAAGGTTCATTTTATATGGAAAGAATATCTGTTATGTTTTTTAATTTGAATGTATCTAGCTACCTACTTTTTAGTTTTCTATGATACGTCCACTCTATGCTTTCATGTTTTCAAAAAGGAAAATTAAAGTTCTTATGGTTTAATAAAATCTTCCGTTTAAAGAGTTTTAAGAGGAAAATGGGAAAATTTATTTTTAAATAATGTTTCTTAATGCTTCTAGGATTCTTATTCGTCTATGTCTTTTTCTTGATCAAGGGTATTCTTCAAATGATACCATCCATCTTATTTATCTAGATAGCTTGTGATATTATCCTTCACAACTATGGGATAAACCATCCCTGATTCTAAATTTCTTAATAATCCATCTGTATATGAATTATTTTATTCCAATTCCTTCCTTTATGAATGGAATATGTTTCATTACATTTATTGAAATGATTTCATCTTGATTCCTAGTATATTGATTTATTGGGGAAATTATTTTATAAACCATATATCATTTTTCTATATATTGTAAAAATTATATATTTAATCATATTTGTTGAGTGGTATTTACATAGAATGATCCCTAAAGTAAATATATACCCATTTATATTCTATAGGTTATTAGAATATAATTATTGATGAATTATAAATTCTTTATTGATCTGACTCCATTTGAAATATATGTAACCTATTTTCCTTCCTTGGGTTCTTTAAAATATAATGATTGATTTTTATGTGGCACATATATGTATAATAATTTATGTGATGGGTGGGTCTAGAATTATATATCCCTCCAATGCATCAGGTAATGTTTCAATTACATGAGATATAATGGTGTGTGTGCATTAAGAGTATCCAACTATGGGAGTGGGTATTTAGCCTAGCCAACTATGTTAGGGTAACAAGAAAGGAGGCCTTGACTTGTACTTATGATTTTATGTTTAGGTTCTTAACACATTCCTATGATTCCATTTTCTTATAATATGATCATGATTATTCTATTCTCTTATGTTATAATTTTTCATGTCTTGATTCAATGCTATTTATAATATAATTTTGTGCCTCCTAAAAAGTATAAGTTGTCACATTGTTATCCTTTACTTTGATTATACACTTATTTATAATTTAATCACACCCATTCATATGTGTCTCATTCACTAGGTTATGCAAGAAATGATTAATTATGCTATGCTAGGAAGAGTATCTTGTATAAAGAATTTATGGCTCATGTTGAAGACTCATTATATATTAATTAACATCATATATAGTGGGAAAAGTTCTATTTATTAAGAAGTATTGATATTTATTACCTTTTGAATTATCCTAACTCTATAAAACATCAAACAAAAAGTTCCTTGGATTGTAAATTTTATAAAGATATTGTAATCATATATGTGTGTCAGATCTATTGTTATAGGTTATATTTTTTTACACCAGATCTAGAAAAGTGGGTTTGGGTTACAACAATTGGTATCAGAGTAGTGTTTAGATAAGTTTAGATGTTAGGATATTATTGGTTGAGGATTATTTCATATTTAGTAATAAAATAAAGGTTTTATGATTTAATGATGATCTTGATTTCAATTTTATAGATAAACCTTTAAGTTGGAAGTGATTAATATTTTATATTCCTTTGGGATTCAGATTTTAGAACATTAGTGGAAGTCCTAGGTATAAGTTTAACTATTGTATAACCTCTTGAATTTTTTATAGTATATATTTTGTGGTTTTATTATATATTACATCCATGTATGGATACTGGAAAGTGCATGTGATTTTGGAATAGATGAATCTTGGAAAAACAACCCCAAAAAGAGTTAGTTGGGCATATCTGGATCATCATTCTAGTGGATAGTGAATGATCCCCAATTGGTCACTAGTTCAGACACTCCCTAGGGATATTCTTGTGTTATTTTTCATTATCTCTATAAACCATTATGAATGAATCGAACATAGGATTTTATATAATTTGACTAGATTAAAAAACCTAATAGAAAAATGTCCATGGATAACCTAATTATAGAGTCATAAGTTAGGGTATGCATGTCTTTTATGAATTATATCTTCTAAACTAATATTATTTCATTTTTACATCTACAAATTTAACTATTCTCATCACTAAAAAATATTTTAAAGTAATAGCTAGAGTAAGAAAAAAATAATCTAAAAATAGATGCAGTGTACAATGCGGTGATCATCCCGACATATAATCTATTGATAAAAAACTAGAATAAGAGATATTATTATTATTCCAAATCAATAAGAATGAAATATGAATAACAATCTGAACATATTCAAAGTCCAAAATACACAAAATAGAATAAGAATGGAGGCTTGTGAAAGATCAAGTGATAGAGATTATGAAGGAGAATAATTTCAATTTACTTTATGTCAAAAATGTGTGAAGAAACACGATGGGGAATGTCTTTAGGAACTATAAAATGTTTTATACGTGTAAAATAAGGACATAAAGCTTCTATATGTGGAGGGAAAATGAATAATTCTATTAACTCTATAGAGGAAAAAGATTGTCCTTCTTGTTTTACATAAGATAATAATATAGAAATTTCATTTGAAATTTTATCGTAAGTCATGTAAATATTTTTTAAATCCTTAATTAATGCATTTATAAAAACTTATACAACTAAATTTATTTAAGTTTGGTTAAATGTAATTACCTAGGATTTTATATCCTTTAAAATACATACTATTTTCTATACATTCTGTCACACACTACACCCAAAATAAAAAATCCACAGAGTATTAAGAATAAAATTTTAATAAATTTATAATAAACTATAATATGGTAAAACATTAATATTTTTTACCTTTAGAAGTTAAACAACTAATATGTGTTGATATTTAAAAGTTTATTTTCAATAAAAGGTTTTCACTTTATATAATATTTATTATTTTAAAAATAAAAGTTTACAACTTTTATAATTTATATTTGATAAACTGAAATTAATTTTTTAATTCCTCAAAACAAAATTATATTAGGGTGTATTTTTAATATTTCTATAAAATAATAGATTTTTAGGTGAATAATAAAAAATACACTTTTTTCCAAAATAGTGACTTTCATCACATTATCACTAAATGTGAATGGACTAAAATTTCATAAAATATTTTAATAGCTTAAATATATGTTTTAATGGTATAATAATGAAATATAAAATATTATTTTGAACTTATAAATTTTATTTTTTGTTTTTTTGGACTTAAATAGCATTTTATTAGAATTTAAAAACTTTTTCATTTGTTTCTTTTCATTAGACCTTTTCATGGTGATTTTTTTTACATTGATCTCAAGACACATAACTTTTTAAAATAAATAAATTATGATATTGAAAATAAATAACTAGAAAACAAATTAATATATAAAATTTTAATGTATAGAAACAATCTTCTATTTAAAAAAAATTATGTGTTATGTGTGATTAATTTAAAATCATATTTTCTCATATTTGTAAAATTAATTAAGTTAAATGAAGCCAAAATTTGGAATCATCATGTCAAAATTAGGAAATAAGGGTCTATATAAATTTTTGTTAATAAAATAATTAACATTATTAATATTTAATTAAGAGTAATGAGTGCTTAGATGACTAATCTAAGGTGTCTTGAATTTTTAAAAATTAACTTGACCTTTAGAAATTCTATAAATAATTTTTTAGGATGTAAAGTCTTACCTACATTTATTACCAACCTTCCTTTACTTAAATCACCTAAATTTCATTCCATTTCATTTATACCCCTCACTTAACATCCTTTCCCGTGGAAAAGTCTCTTCCATTCACTTATAAAAGGGATCACTAACAACCCTTCTTAACAAATACATCCATTCGAACTACTTGTTGAAACTCTACAAAACTATTCATAATAGAACCCTCTCCCAATAAACATATCCTTTGTCAACCTTTAATGTAATATCCTGATATTTTAGAAGGAAAGTCTATAGGATCAAAATAGAATATATAGATTCTCAATTACAAGAGGGGGTGAATTTTAGGTTTAAAAACATTCGCTTTTAACCTCAAGAAAATATATCTTTAACAAAGTTAAACAAGGTGAATTCATTATCCCTCTTTGATTTTAGCTCAAAGGGATAATTGGAAGGGCCCAGATCTAATTATAAAAAACCTAATCAAGTTAAACTTAAGGAAACTTAAGAAAGTTTATCTCAGGGAAATATTCTACCTTAAAGAATATGTAATCTTATTTATAAAAGTAAGTATAAGTATAAGAAAGTATAACAAAGTTATACTTTCTTTATTTAATAAAATACATCAAAAATAAAACTTGAAACAACAATCAAGTATGAAATATTTTAACCCAAAGAGAAGGGTATCTAACAGTATTGGATAAAGGTCCCCTAATTTACAATTTCAAGAAATTATATCTTACCCACACCAGGGTAAACCCATGATAATAATATCAGAGTCTTCATTTATATCCCTGCAAGCCCTCAAACTTTTAGGTACTCATCACCTCTGTCTTCCTATCCCTATAAGTCCTTGAACTTTAAGGTAGTTGGCACCTTTTTCTTCCTATCCCTGAAAACCCTCGATTATACACAACAATAATCATAATCACACTAATCTAAACAGGTTGTTCATGTATGAACAAGATATTCACAAATTGTATAAGGAATGAGATTTTTATCTCTCTATAAATCACTTCACATCATCACAGCAAGTAATATCTTTTCAATATTTTGAGCTCATTCAAATGAGATCTGATTAATAGGTAAGGATTCCAATGGTTGGATTCCTCCTCCAATGGTCATATTGTTCCATAAATCTTGGAGGGACCTGTACGCATGTCACTCAACCAACAGTTAGTTAGAAAAACATTGAATGACATCGTTTATGTAGTAAAATTTTGAGAAATGTTATCATGCTTAAGAAGCAATAATAATGTCTTGTTTATTAAACTAGAATCCAATAATATTGAAACAATATGTTAGTAAAGTAAAGTAGCTTAAGAAAATATGAATAATCATAATCTAGGAAATACAGAATTCAGAGTCTAAATATATGAACAATCGAATTCAGGAAAAATGAAAATTCGGAGTCTGAATTCTATTGAATTTGGAGTCTGAATACTGAGAAATTCATAGTCTAAATTTTGAGGAATTAATAGTCTGAATTTTGAGGAATTCAGAGTCTGAATTCTGAGGAATTCAGAGTCTGAATTCAAAGGAATTCGGAGTCTGAATTTCATAGAATTCAGAGTCTGAATTCCAGTGAATTAGGAATCTGTATTTTACAGAATTCAGAGTTTGAATTTCATAGAATTCGGAGTCTGAATTTCAGAGAATTTGGATTCTGAATTTCAGAGAATTCGGAGTCTGAATTTTAGAGAATTTGGAGACTGAATTTCATAGAATATGGAGTCTGAATTTCAGAGAATTCAGATTCTGAATTTCAGAGAATTTAGAGTCATAATTTCAAATAATTTACAGTCTGAATTTGAGAGAATTCGGTGTCTGAAAATAGTAAGACTCAGTAGCTAAGGAATTTTAAGATTCCAAGGTTTTAAGATAAGGATCTGAATTTTTGTCTTAAAAAAAATAGTTAGACTTGGTTTGAGAAGTAATTAAATAAGACATTTCAAACAAAGGTAAGGATAAAACTTTTCTTAGAGAAAGAACATTTTCCTTAAGAAAATAATTCTTAGTCAAAGATAATTTACCTTAAGAAAATTAATTTGTGATTTTCAAAACATAGAGGAATGGAAAATTCATAAGGAAGCCTTATTGACTCAACAAAAACTATGTTTTATTATGTATGAGATATGAAACAATGAGCTTAAACAAACAATGAATAATTCTTAGGTGAAAAATATAACTTAGCTTCTAAATTAGTAGGAATGAATAGTATTAATGGATTTATGAAATATATAATGGTAATACTCATTGATAATGTATTTTTTAATTCTTTTTAATGAATTACTAGATTTTTAATAGTTATGTTATTCATCAAAAACATTTTTTCTTAAAAAAATAATTTTAATGCTTTTTATGTAAAAAATAAAATAATTAATTTCTAAATCTTCTAGAAAATTTATTTTATAAAATTAAAATCATTTTTTAAATCATTATATCAAAATTTTCTTATGGTGAAATTTGAATTATTTTTTGAAAATTTAGATTTTTAATGAATAGTAAAAAATGATGATTTTTATTATATATTAAAAATATTTATAAAGTCAAATTATGTTTTTTATTAGTTTAAAATTTTAATTAGTCCAATTTGATTTAAAATAATCCAATTATGAGTTTTTAAATGGATTTTATACTTCAATATAGTATAAAAACATTTTATATTTAAAAAGGCCATTTTTCGGGAAAAAAAATTGTTTTTCATTATCTTTGGCCAGTTTTATTTTAAATTAAATTCTAAAAATTTTGGGATTTGAATTTTAAAAAATGGATAAAATATTGGGATTTATAAGGTCTAAATTTATTAAATAGTTCCAGTTTATTTTTTCTAAAATGAATAGTAACCTTAGTAAATTTTGTTACCATAGTAAAAGGAAAATTGGGTAATTTATATTAAAAATTAAATTATAAGGACTATAAAATGACCCTAACACTTGATAAAATTTTATTTTATGAATTTTCAACAAACTATAACATCAAAAATTCTAAATTTAGTGATTTTATGGACACTTTTCAATGAAAATGAATTATATATTATTTAAATCAAAGAAAGTCACAAAATATCACTTTTTGCCTTAAATATTTATTATGTGTCCATATGGGGAAACATTAGCTTATGAACAAAAATAATTGTCCATTTCAAACTTAATAAACTTAATTTAATGGTATAAATTTATTTATAACTTTTTGGGCCACTAGAATAAGAGTGTGACCTTTATATTATTTAATTTAATGAATATTAAAACATGTCACACTCTTATTTTTAGTAAGTATAATATTTTAAATATGGGTTTAAATAAAATATATGCTCTACTATAAATATTATTTTTAAATTTAAAATATTCATATACATCATGGTAATTTATTTATAATTTGTAGAAATTAAATAGTTACATTAAAAAATGACACAAAGATGATGCAGTAATTATTCAATTAATGAAAAAATAAAATAAATGATATTAAAAATATTAAAATAAATATAATTTGAATTAATTAATGTAAGATTCCGGTTTTTTTGGAAAGGTATGTTTTCATTATGTTTTGGTTGAATCCCTTGTTTCAGGCTTCAAGGGATGTTTCCTGAAAGTGTGAGAGGCCTTGGGGGTGTTCCGGGGGCTCGGGGCATGGAAGAAAGGAAATCTAGGCAAGACAGGCTAGGCCGCACGGCCAGGAAAACCGTGTGGCCTACCCAGGCTAAGGACTCGATTGAGAGTGCGTTCAACTTCGGTTTCGTGGTAGGTGGTCTACAAGTGATATCCCATAGTTATTTGGGTATTTGTGCATGTTTAGTTGTGTTCTTGATTTCATTTGGTTATGATTTGTATAAACTTGGCATGTTTGGTAATAATGGTGTTCAAAATGGGAAATGGGAACCCTCACGATCCCCGTGGGATGTGTTGGGATAAACTTGACCTAATTGGGGACATCCAATGGATGTGCCGGCTTTTCCCGGATTTAGGGATTGATATTAAACAAGTGACCTTGTTGTAATAAATTGTAGAGCCCTTGATAAATATGTTGGCACGATTGGTTGAACTTGGAATAGAAGTTAGGTGATGCGCCAAGACTTGGCAATAACCTAGGGGTTATTTGAAGTGGAATAAACGATTGATTCATGAAAATGATGAACGGGTTAAATGGGTTAATGTATAAACTGATTTAAGACCATAACAGGATAGGTTGTGGGTTTAATGTTGAATACTTAATGAGGTAGGCATAATACATGGGAATTGGGTGAATGGTTAAATGATGTGAAATGGTAATGTGTTAATGGGTTAAGGCATGATTTGGATTCCCATGTCGGTTGTTGTGAATAGTGTTTTCTGAAGGGTAGTGCTTTGGATGGTTGATGGTTACTTATATATAAGCATGTGCACATGGCTTTGTAGTGTGGGGTATGACATGAGGATCTACGCCCACGGGTCGAGTGAAGACTGAGATTCTAAACTCCACCCTAAATGCACGGGTTTGGAAAGGGGACTGAGGGTCTATTCTCCTAGCGGTTGCATCCACCCGGAATGAGGCTTAGAGGTGAGGTTATGGTTGCTATGAGGGGTTAGTCCTAGTGAGATAGGATAATGATGTGTTTACCCTCTTGCATGTGATTGTTGTCCGTAGACCCATGTAACATAATGTATGTGATCAACCCATGGAAATGTGATGAAATGGTAAATGGTGATAATGGGTGTGTAATGAATGGTAATGGATATGGCAATGACTTTGGCTCTAAACTTGTTAATGGAACCTTAATTAATTACTTGGAAATTATCATTCATATTCCCTTTGCATGCACTACCTGTTCATACTGGATATTTTGTAGACACCATTGGTGGTGGCCTACTGAGTTGTAGTCACACCCTGCTCGGGTGGCCATTGGGTACTCGAGAAGGCTTCATGTTTGTAGGTAAGAAGAAGGGAAAAGGTCCTTCCTAGATAGTGAGTGGACGTGGTTATCACTTGGTGGAGGATCCGGACTTGGAGTCAGGACCATTTTGGGGATTTTGGCCATTGTCTTTATTTTGGGGGTTTTGTCCACTTTTTCACTTGTAGTATTACATGGCATATTTATTACTGGAAATGGATGTTATACTTGTTCTGTGCTTATTGGTTATTTTTTCACTATTTGGTTTATTTCTGTTGTGGCTTACTCTGATAAAAAGGGGGTATAGTCTCCCCACTTGACTCTGTAGACCCCCGTTGCTGTTCGGCAGCCTTTCTCGTATGGGGAGGCATGCTTAAGGTCATGTAACCACCCGTCTCGGAGCACCAGTTTAGTGGATTCTGGGTCGGGGATGTTACAAAGTGGTATCAGAAGAGTTATTTCTTATCCTTCTCGGAGCTCTTGTTATTTGGGATTGTTATCCAAGGGTTAAGACGTGTCAGGCCTTGGTAATGAGCTCGTGCTTGGGAGTAGCTAACCGAGGTACAGGGGAAAACCCAAGTCACCCTGGGTGGGAAATGTTTTTCTTGGTTGTGTGATGCTACAGTTGATGATATTTCACCGTTGGGTGATGCACATTTGGTTTTATGTGACTGTTTTCTGATATTTGGCTTATGGCCTTAACGGCATGAGGATTCACATTCATGCATCATTGTAGGCACCTAGGGAGATAGGTGACATGCATTGTGTTATGCACATACACAAGATGGGTGTGTGAGGCAGGAAAGTAGGGTGCATCATGTATTTCATGAAACCAACAAATAATGATAAGAATGAAATAAAATAAGTGGTTAAATGATGTTTAATGAATTTAAGGGTTGAAATGAAGTGGGAAATGTTTTTGTAACATGTTGTGTGAGTTTGGTGGTAGTTCGTGGTTTTTTACCCCGTGTGGACCATGGCCCATGGTAGGGATGGTCGGGGTGGCGAGTTGAGGTGTTAATGTAGTTGAGTTAGTATATGAAATGGGTTGTTGTGGCTAGTAAAGAGCCTTTTGATAAGTCATGAAATTTATGTGGTATGTGTGCTAAATCTCGTGCTTGGCATTATAGAGAAATGCCACCACGACGTCGGTTACCAGTTGGGAAATAGGAGGATGTTTCTGAGAACACTCCTCCAGTAGAAGAGAAAGAAAATGTGGTGATCAATGAATCTAGAGAGGACCAGTTCCGAGAGAACTTGTATCGCCTTATGCAGATGATGGATCGGGACCCAGGGCAGGTTGCACCGAGTATGTTTGAGCTGACAAGGGAGTTCCAGCGGTATCACCCTCCGACATTCATCGGAGAGGGTGGGCCAGAGCCATCGGAGTTCTGGTTAGAGTATTTCCAGATGATACTAGATCATCTAGATACCCCTGTCGAAAATTGGGTGAAGTTGGCCGCTTATATGTGGCGAGGCCAGGCTAGGCGTTGGTGGGACATTCAGGCTCAAATCGAGCAGGCTGGGGGAATGTCATGGAAGGTGTTTCAGGAAATGTTTCTAGAGAATTTATACCTAGAGACCTTGAGATAGGAGTGGGATGTAGAGTTTATGAGCCTGACTCAGGGATCGCTATCGGTGATGTACTATGCTAGTCGCTTCACTGACTTGAGACGCTTTGTCCCAGTGTTAGCAAGGGATGAGGTAGCAGTAGAAAGGTGTTTCCATGATGGGATGAGACATGAGATCAGGTCTCAAGTAAACATCTTCTGCTTGAAGAGGTTCGTAGAGGTAGTAGATCTGGCACTGATCTTGGAAGGAAACTTGAAGGAAGCTTCGGGTAGTGGGCCTGTGGTGTCAGTGGGACAGACGAGCGGTTCAGCTACCAAAGGTCGAAAGCGACTCCATGAGAGATCGTAGCATGGTAGAAGTGTGAAAAGTGTCTGGAAGAGAGGGTTAGCCTCTCAGAGTGGAAATCATGTGTTCTGCTATCAGTACGGTAGGCCGGGGAATATGCGTGGTCGGTGTCCTCAACCTCCAGTTGAGTGTAGTTCGTGCGGCCGGATGGGACATGTGTAGATGTTCTGTAGGAAACCTCAGTAGGTGAGTGAGTATGATGGTGGAAGGCTGGTACCCGATATGGGAAGGGGATCAATTTCCATGTATCTGGTAGAGATTTTGAGGTCCACATGTTGTACTGGTAGGGGCGGTGGACATGGAACTCCAGGGCAAGATCGCTCACGCCAGCAGGGCAGTGCAGCGTAGGGCGTTCAGGCTGGAACCCAGGGTAGAGGGGCAAGTCTGCTTCAGGATGTTCAGTTTCCACCTGGTGATGGTGAGGTTGGACCATCCACTGTTCGAGGTACGATCTTGGTAGCTTCTACTTTTTCTAGTGTGTTGTTTGACACAGGTGCCACACACTCTTTTATCTCTTCTCAACTTGTGGTAGCATTGGGTTTACCTGTGGAGGGGGTGTGTGGGGTGATGTCAATTGACACTCTGTTGGGGGTGCAGGTTGAGGATATCAAGCAGTGCAAGGGATATGCCTTGGAAGTTGGTGGGTATCGTTTTCTGTGGGACTTGTTCATTCTCGATATGTCAGGGTTTGACCAAATCCTGGGAATGGATTAGTTGTTGTTGTATCGGGTGCACATAGACTATTACCATCGCATAGTATTGTTCAGGTCGCTTGAGGGTGTAGCTTACGTCCATCGTGGTGAATGAGATGTTCGAGAAGGGCGTGCGGGTCCGTTTTGTCAACAGATGAGTGGACTCGCGGCAGGAGTGGCATGTCTCATGCTTGATGACAATGCAGGAGGGGAGCAGTCTGTTTTCCCTCCTGTGGTGGATCGGTTTCAGGACATGTTTCCTAAGGATTTATCGGGGTTACCCCCTGAGAGGGATGTTGAGTTCACAATCAAGTTGTTGTCGGGAGCGGAGCCAGTTTCTATTCCGCCATACCGAATGGCACCGACAGAACTCCAAGAACTGAAGGTTCAGCTTGGGGATTTTGAGCGTAAGGGGTTTATTCTTCCTAGTACGTCTCCTTGGGGATCTCCCGTTCTTTTTTCAAAGAAGGCCGATGGGTCGTTAAGGATGTGTGTTGACTATCGAAAGTTGAATCAGATGATGGTTAAAAATCGGTACCCTCTTCCTAGAATTGATGACATGTTTTATCAGTTGAGGGTTTCATCGGTGTTTTCTAAGATTGATCTGAGGTCGAGTTATCACCAGTTGAGGGTGAGGTCTTCCGACATACCACAGACAGCTTTCCAGAGTTGGTACGGGTTGTTTGAGTTTGTGGTAATGCCTTTCGGCTTGACCAATACATGGGAAGTGTTTATAGATTTGATTAACCAAATCTTTCATCCCTATCGAGATCAGTTTGTGGTTTTCTTTGTTGACAAAGTCTTAGTGTACTCGAAAACTCACGATGATCATGCCCAACATCTTGACATCGTCTTGGGTATGCTAAGAGAGCACCGGCTATACACCAAGTTATCTAAGTGTCAATTCTGGATAGGTGAGGTACATTTTTTGGGTCACATCATCTCGGAGGCAGGTGTGTCAGTGGATCTAGAGAAAGTGCAGGTAGTTGTATCTTGGGAGCAGCCCAAGAGTGTTTCTGATGTTCGGAGTTTTATGGGTTTATCCGAGTATTACCGAAAGTTCATTCAGGATTTATCTCGATTGGAAGAAACACTTTTGGGATTGACCAAGAAGGGAATCAGGTTCGAATGTTCTGAGGCTTGTGAGAATACCTTCGAAGAGTTAAGGAAGCGGCTGACGACTGCACCTATCTTGATCTTACCTGAGCTGGGTAAGAAGAACATTGTGTTTTGTGATGCATCCGGAATCGGACTTGGGGCTGTGTTGATGCATGATGAGCGGGTTGTGGCTTACGGATCAAGGCAGTTGAGACCCCATGAGTGGAATTATCCCACTCATGACCTTGAGTTGGCTGCATTAGTGTACACCTTGAAGTACTGGAGGCACTATCTGTTGGGAGAACGGTTTACTGTGTTTACCGACCATAAGAGTTTAAAGTACATCTTCTCACAGCAGGATCTGAATCTTCGGCCGGGAAGATGGGTTGAATATCTCCAGTATTTTGACTTTGAATTGTTGTACACACTGAGAAAGGGGAACAGTGTTGCTGATGCTTTGAGCAGGAAGGTTTAGAATCAGGCGGTTCAGGAGTCCAGCACCGAGTGGAAGGTGATGGCTTTGTTTGTATAGATTCACCTGGAGGTGCAGGAGGAGAATGGTCAGGTCACTCTTTCCTCCTTAGCGATGGAGTCTATGCTTTTAATTCAAGTCAAGTAAGGTCATCTTGATGATCCTGAGTGTTTGATCATGAAGAAAAAGCTTAAAGGTGTGGATCTACCTTCTGGTTGGGCCGCCGTTGTGGACGGTGTTGTTTGTGTTCGTGATCGTGTGGTTGGGATGAAGTGTGTGCTGGAAGACTTGATGCGTGAGTTCCATGCATCAAAGTGGGAAGTGCATCCTAGTTTGACCAAGATGTACCGTGATCTCCGAAGGCAGTTTTTGTGGCCTGTAATGAAGAAGGAAGTTACGGGCTTTGTGGCACAGTGTCTTACCTGTTAGCAGGTTAAAGCCGAGCATCAATTTCCAGGTGGTTTGTTGCATCCATTGCCCATTCCAAAATGGAAGTGGGATGATGTTACAATAGATTTTTTCATGGGTCTTTCGAGGACGCCATAAAATAATGATGCAATAAGGGTGGTTGTGGATCGGTTAATGAAAGTGTCTCATTTCCTACCGATTCAGGAGACCTTTATAGTTGACCAGTTGGGTGAGCTGTATGTTCGGAAATAGTACTGTTGCATGGTGTTCTGCAAACCATAGTTTCAGACCAAGATCTGTATTTCACATCTCATTTCTAGAAAGGGTTGCAGAAGGCGCTTGGTACGCAGGTGTTTTTGAGTACGGCTTTCCACTCGCAGACGGACAGGCAGTCGGAGTGTATGATCCAAGTGTTGGAAGACATGTTAAGATCTTGTGTCTTGGAATTTTTTGGTTCTTAGGAGAGACACCTATCATTGTTTGAGTTTGCCTACAACAACAGTTTTCAGGCTACAATTCATATGACACCGTTTGAGGAACTTTACGGGAGGCCATGTAGATCTCTGTTGTGTTGGCTAGAGGCCAGTGAATCCGAGTTTTTGGGGCCAAGTCTCGTACAGGAGACTTCAGAGAGAATTAAGTCGATCGGGAAGCGAATGGCTAAAGCTCAAAGTAGGAAGAAGTCGTATGTAGATCGGAGGCGTAGACATATTGAGTTTGGGGTGGGTGATAAATTGTTCCTTCGGGTGTTGCCAAGGTTGGGTCACTGTTAGATACGAAAGAAGGGTAAGTTGGCACCCAGGTATGTGGGACCTTTTGAGATTGTTGAGAGGATCGCACCAGTGGATTACCGATTGGCTCTTCCACAGTGGTATGGTGGGATGAATGATGTTTTTCTTGTGTCGCAACTTCGATGGTATCACCCTAACCCATCTCACATGGTTGATGTTGAGGATGTGGAGCTTGAGGCTGATGCATCCTTTAAGGAGCATCTGGTTCATGTGGTGGATTGTAGTGAAAAGGTCTTGTGAGGCAAGGTTTTGCCATTAGTGTGATTACTATGGAAGCATGGGAATGTTCTGGAAGAAACTTCGGAGCGGGAATTGGATATGCAGGCGCAGTGGCCCGAACTCTTCTCTTCAGTGGATTAATAAGGCTTGGGATCTCGACTCGAGGATGAGCCGTTATAAGGTGGGGAGGTTGTAAGATCCCGGTTTTTTTTTGGAAAGGTATGTTTTCGTTATGTTTTGGTTGAATCCTATGTTTCGGGATTCAAGGGATGTTTCCTGAAAGTGTGAGAGGCCTTGGGGGTGTTCTGGGGGCTCGGGGCATGGAAGAAAGGAAATATGGGCAAGATAGGCCAGGGCGCACGGCCTGCGTATGGCCAAGAAAACCGTGGGGCCTGTCCAGGCTAAACTGTGCAACCCCTCCTCCTCTGGACAGAAGCATGCACACGGATTGCGCATGGTTTTCCAAACCGTGCGGCTAAATCGAGTGACCCCTCCTCCTCCAGAGAGTGGCATGTGCATGTTTTGTGCACGGTTTGCCAAACCGTGCGGACAAACCGTGTGGCCACTTAAAGTTGGGAATATTACAAGTTTTCTACTCTGGGATTTAAAACCCCATACGGGATTTTCCTCCATTCATCCCCTCTCAACCCTAGTGATGAACTTGGACGACCCAAGCTTCCCAAGGGTGTTTCTTCTTCTATTCTTGGCCATTTAGAGCGTCGTTGGTTGCGGATCGAAGCTCCGGGTGAGGCTAATCCTATCCCTGCTTCTCTTTTTGGTTTATGGTTTGTATCTTCTCTCCCTCTCGTTCTGAATCTCTAAAACCATAACTTTTGGGTGATTTTTAGGTTTAAGCTCCAAAGGTTGGTTGGATCGAGGTATAAGGACTCGATTGAGAGTGTTTTCAATCGCGGTTTCGATGTAGGTGGTCTACAAGTGATATCCCATAGTTATTTGGGGATTTGTGCATGTTTAGTTGTGTTCTTGATTTCCTTTGGTTATGTTTTGGATAACCTTGGCATGTTTGGTAATAATGGTGTTTAAAATGGAAAATGGGAACCCTCACGGTCCCCGTGGGATATGTTGGGATAGACTTGACCTAATTTGGGCCATCCATGGGATGTTCCGGTTTTCCCAGATTTAGGGATTGATATTAAACAAGTTACCTTATTGTAATAAATTTTAGAGCCATTGATAAATATTTTGGCATGATTGGTTGAACTTGGAATAGAAGTTAGGTGATTCACCTAGACTTGGAAATAACCTAGGGGTTATTTGAAGTGGAATAAACGGTTGATTCATGAAAATGATGAACGGGTTAAATGGGTTAATTTATAAACTGATATAATACCATAACGGGATAGGTTATGGGTTTAATGTTGAATAATTATTGAGATAGGCATAACACATAAGAATTGGGTGAATGGTTAAATTATGTGAAATGGTAATGTGTTAATGGGTTAAGGCATGATGTGGATTCCCATGTGGATTGTTGTGAATAGTGTTTTCTGAAGGGCACTAGTTTGGATGGTTGATGGTTACTTATATATAAGCATGTGGACATGGCTTCGTAGAGTGGGGTATGACATGAGGATCTATACCCACTGGACGAGTGAATACTAAGGTTCTAAACTCCACCCTAAATGCACGGGTTAGGAAAGGGGACTGAGGGTCTATTCTCCTAACGGTTGCATCCACCCGGACTAAGGCTTCAAGGTGAGATTATGGTTTCTATGAGGGGTTAGTTATAGTGAGATAGTATAATGATGTGTTTACCCTCTTGCATGTGATTGTTGGCCTTAGACCCATGTAACATAATGTATGTGATTAACACATGGAAATGTGATGAAATGGTAAATGGTGATAATGGGTGTGTAATGAATGGTAATGGATATGGCAATGAATTTGGCTCTGAACTTGTTAATGGAACCTTAATTAATTACTAGGAAATTATCATTCATATTACCTTTGCATGCACTACCTGTTCATACTGGATATTTTGTAGACACCGTTGGTGGTGGCCTACTGAGTTGTACTGACACCCTGCTCGGGCCGCCGTTGGGTACCCGAGCATACTTCATGTGTTCACGTAAGGAGAAGGGAAAAGGTCCTTTCTAGATAGTGAGTGGACATGGGTAGCACTTGGTGGAGTATTCGGACTTGGAGTCAAGACCATTTTGGGGATTTTGGCTGTTGTCTTTATTTTGGGGTTTTTGTCCACTTTTGCACTTGTAGTATGACATGGAATATTTATTACTGGAAAATGGATGTTATATATGTTTTGTGCTTATTAGTTATTGTTTCCGCTATTTGGTTTATTTATGTTGTGGATTACTCTGATAAAAATGGGGTATAGTCTCCCCACTTGACTCTGTAGACCCCCGCTGCTGGTCGGCATCCTTTGGCGTACAGGGAGGCACGCTTAAGGTCATGTAACCACCCAGCACGGAGCACCGGTTTAGTGGCTTCGAGGTCTGGGACGTTACAATTAAGGTGATACACAAATTTTATAGTTGACTATGATATATTATGGGTGTATTAAATTATGTGGTTTAAAGTTATCTTGGTTTCTCTATTTTCTTAAAAGTTAAAGTAATTAATGGTGTCAAAATTAAAACAAATGATATTTTCTAAAAATAATATTTTCTTAAATTATTTAAAAATCATAAAATTATTCTATAAAATAAAAATTGGTTATTATAAGGTCTAAAGTATCATAAGTTTTTCATTTATTTAAATGTTAAACCATATAAGTAAAAATTACAACCTTTTGTTATTAAAAAAGTAGTTACCGTAGTTGAAATTAAAATAAGATAACTAAGGGTTAATCAAAATGATAAAGTTTAAAATAATACCAAAACTTATATAAAATCTATTGGTTAATTATATTAAAATATTATATTATCTTATCTTTTAATTCGTGGTCATTTGGTTGTATTTGGGTATAAAATTAATTTATTATAATTTAATCTTTTGAGAAATTTCAAAAATACCCCTCACTTCAATTATAAAAGGACACCTCCTACCTCACTTATTTTCATCACTTTGAGCCTTATATTTCGACCATATCATACCAATTTCTCTTAAAAACTTCCATAAACTCATTAAATATTTTATTTTATTCCCAAAATACCAACCCTAGATCCCTTTAGAGGAGAGATCCAAATGAGACGTTTCAAAGAAGAGGTAATCGCTCTAACCAATCATTTCTTTTTTCTAATCTTACTTACCTCATATAAATCTGTTATGTTTATCATAAAATAATAAATTAAGTATACTAAACATGATTAAAATTTATTATTATTATGAAAACACTATTATATAACCTCCTTAATGTCAAATAAGAAGTGAAAGTATCGCGTGTACATACGAACGACTTACCATCTCCACGTAGTGATACAATACATTTTTCATCGCCATATTTTATGGATGGTTATTATGATGGGTTTAATGAATATATAAGATATATATGATATAATAATTATTATTTAAATATTAATTATTATCTGCCCTTCTCTCATTCCATCAATAGAAAAATGAAAATAGTGTTCATGCATATTTATGGCCTACTGTCTCCATGAACGGTGTAATTCATTTTAGATTTTTAAGTTTTATGAATGAATATAAACATGTATATAATTATTATATATTATTTTTATACCATGATTAAAATTATATAAATTATGATAACAATGATCAATATATAAGGAGCAAGACTACTAAACTGAAACATGCTAGGAAAATGAAGCAATTATCACCCAGAACAGCGATTTTAATTACAAATTGTTAATAATAAGGTGATAAGATGTTATAAATAAATAATAAAATTTATTATAGATATATGGATATTGAATAAATGTTTAATAAATTCATATTTATTATACATAATGTTTCAACCTAAACAAATAAAGTCGATACTTGAGGTAAGAGAATTATTAACTCAATTTTTGATTCATTGGGTTAAAATACTATTTCATTGATTATTTCATTCTATGATTATGTGTGAAATCAATTTTGATTGTATTATACTATATTTAAAATTTTTTTATGTGTATTTATAGTGGATACACTTAATCAATTCATTTTATTAATGCTCACTTCAAGGATATGATATTTTTAAGGGATTTTTGTCCCTCTTTTATTTATGTGGGACACATTCCTTATACACTACCTGTTTATTTTATGTGGTGTATATACTACCCATGAATTTATTTTATTATTATTATTCTAAATATTATGGTACTTAAATATCCATAGATTTATTTATTTCAGGCGGCATACGATTCAACTAATTACAAAGTGGAAAGGGTTTATTTCACAATATCATTACTACTCAAGATTGTTTATGTTTATGTATCCTCTAAAGAATATTTATCTTCCATGTACATATCTCCTAATAATTTTTTCAAAATGGTTTTTAATACTCTCCTATTAATATTTAAATTCATTTTTACACATGTTTTACATTTTATAAAATGGTTTGAAAGGAATATTTGTATCATTTTCCAAACAAGGTACATTGTAACTTTTCTAGAAAAAAATATGAAAGGAATATTTTTTATAAATTATAAATAATGATTTAATTTTTCTGATTTCATGATGAATTAATGTATTGAATCTTACTTTACAAGCTTATATGGTTATTTTTTAAGAAAATGGTTTCTTTTTATTTCTACAGCTATAAAAATGTTTTCAAAATGGAAAGGATATGTTCCTTAAGAATTATTTCATGTTATCTTTAAAAATAATTTCCCATAATTAATTGATTCTACCTATGATTTACTAGGGATATGATTCAGGGATACCATTATTATTCATTTCTTTTATAGTTTATATTTGAAGTGATGAAATGTTTATGAAACCCATTTCTTTAAATGGTTTTGATATGATGAATGATTTACGATCCTGGGGCACACATATGTATAATTTTAATTATTTGGTAGTGGGACCTGTATCTCTCTCTTATGCGTAGTGTAATGAATTGTATCTCATGAGATAGTTAGGGGAAATGGGTCGATGTGCTTGATCTGTTAGGGGAAACAAGTCTATGTGCTTGATCTATTATAGGAAACAAGTCGATGCGCTTAATCCATTATATGAAACTAGTAATAACACCTGGTCATAGGGCCTTAGTAGTTAACCTTGAAATATTAAATATTTTCTATAATTATAATGATTTCACTCACATTTATAACATGAAATTGTGATTCATGATATATTTATCATGAATTATCATTCTTATGATTCATTTATTTTGAAATATTAATGTTTTATACCAAGACTCATGATCATGATCTATGAAAGGTTTGGAATGAACTTTTTAAGTAATTCTCATGATCAAATACCCATATTTTTATCATATGCATAAATATGAACATAAATCTATATTTTTCATGTTTACCCATATGGAGCATCTGAGATCACCCTTTTCTTATCTTTATTTTCCCTAGGTTATGATGAAAGATGTTAAATAAATATTTTTTTTAAGTATTTAACATTTATTATGTTTATTACGTATTTTTTAACACCCCAATCTTCCACGATATGTTTCTCTTTGAATAATACAATAGCGTGCGATGTACGCAATGCTGAGTTCAAGCGCACCAAAACCTATCAAACTAGCCATTTAAAAATTGGTTATGAATAGTAATAACCAAATTTTAAATTTTATATATATCCCATATAATTTTAACATTCATCTTTTGTGTTTATTAGACATAATATAAGCACAAATTCAATTTTTCATAAAAAAAAAAGAATTTTTTTCAAAAATGCAGTTTTCCCGCATTTTAATGACGAACCCTTTCTAAATACAATATTTGAAACTTTTATATGTTAAATTTGATGAAATTAAAATCTTCTTTATAAGAGGAAAATAATAATTTAGTTTTGATAAATTGTTAGTACTTTTCCGATAACTTTCATATTTTGATGATAGTAAAAAACACTAAATTTTAATTTAAAACAACTTTTTTATTTGAAATAATTTATTGTGTTAAATTATACATTTAAGTAGTTTTAAAGTATAATTATAATATATTTTTATCATTTAATATAATTTAGTTCATTTTATGTAATTTCACATTTAAATTTTATATAAACACATGTCAATCTTTTGACAGTTTTTACTTCTTAAAAACATGTTTTTTGGTTTTGACAATGGGAATTAATTTTAAATTAATTTCTACAAATTTTGTGTTTTGAATTTGAAAAAATGGATTCCATATTTGGAATAAAGAGTTAAAAATTGTGTAAATAGGTAACTTTTATTTTTAGACATTATGAATAATTACTTCGGTAAATATTTTATTTACCACGGTTAAAGGGTAAATCCGGTAAATTAGAGTAAAATATAATATTATAATAATATTAAAATTACCCTAATACATGTCCTAACCCTATTGGAAGATGAATTTTTGACCATGGGTATCCTTGGGTCAATTTTGGTACCCCATGGATTCACTTGGGTGTGATAATGGCATTTTATATTAATTAATGTAATGTAAAGACCAAAATAACATAAACATGTATATTTTAGTAAAACAATTTTTATATGGGGATATATAATTTATATATATTTTAATATAAATATTCATTAGAAATATAAAAATATTTCCTAATTTATTATATTATATTTTTAATTTTTTGACATAAAATATATTTATTTATTTATGACACAATAATGATGCAGTATTTTCCTTATTAATGAACGAATCAAATAAATGATATTATAAATATTAAAATAAATACAATTTGAAATTTTTGATGTCATCCACGAATTTTATAGGTTAATATGACATGTTAGGGTTTATTCAATGTATTTTTTAGAAGTAATAAAGTTGTGATGACATTCACAAAAACCAAATACTAAATAGTATCAAAATTGACATAAATGAGTTTTTAAAAAAATAATATATTATTAATTGATATAATATTACTAAAAATATATGGTTTGAAAAAAATAATTAAATAATGATATATATTTTATTAATTAACCACTTTGGGTTCTCTTGGAATTTTACAGTAAGTATAAAAACCATGTCATATAAAAATACAAGAAGACATTGTAAAAGTTAAACTATTTAACTAGAGTTAAATCTAAAAGATAAGATTAAAATGGTGACCTAAACCTATATAAAATTTATTTCTTAAGATGTTTAAGACCTATACCCACCTTATCCTTAAAATAAATCCTTTTGGATCCATTATAAACTGAATATGATTGTATAATAAATTAATATTTTAATCTTTTCCTAAAGTGCCTCTCACCTCTCTTATAAAAGGGTACTTCACCTTCTCTTAAATTCACATCTCCAAAGTCATTTGGCACGTCCAAAACCTGGTAAAATATTCTCCCAAATAATCTCAATTCATCCTAGAATCCTTACTTTCATCATAAAGCCATCCTAAGGAGCCTGTTTTTTCAAATCAAAAGGGAGAACTCGAAGAAGAGGTAATTATTTCATCACCCCTTTCAAAGTTAATTTATTCTTCCACTTACTCTTTCTTTGTTGTTTCCAAAACAAAATATTAACCCCAGTACCTTATACAAACTATGATGTTATTATAAATATGGTACAACCATATTCATTTTTCTATCCATTCTATTAATGAAAAAGTCATCATACGTGTGTATGTACGGCTTACCGTCTCCACTTCGTGGTTTAATTTATTATTCAAAACTTCATTATTTGGATGTGTATAAAAATGAGTATAATTGATTTAAATAAAAAATAAAACATTTTAATGATTCTGTATATATAACATACCATCCAATTACATACAATTTCACCATCAATATAATGATATCATCGCTCGTGCGTATATACGGCTTACCGTCTCCACGATGCGATGAGATTCATTTCCACGTTCATCATTAAACGATGATTATAAATATATATATTATTAAAAATTATGTAATATATGACATAATAATTCTACTGGAAATATATATATATATATATATATATATATATATATATTTCATATATCTCATTCACTTACTTCTTTTCAATACGATATGAAAATAGAAATGACGTTTATGAGTATGTACGGCCTACCATCTCCATAAATAATGTTTTCCATTTCATATATCAATATATTATACATACTTATATTCTGAGTATATATGATACATGAATAATTTTTTATATTCTAGAATCAATTAAATCATGATATAATTTTTACGATCAAGAATAACAAGTTAAAATAGGTATGATAAAGAAAGTGATTATTACATGAAATGTTATTTTAAAATAGAAATTATTATTAAATGGGTAGTATAAATCCATAAATGAGTCAAGTATTATATCATAAATATGAATATTGTTCTATTATAAAACATATTATAGTCATTATACAAGAGGTTAAACGTATCGTCGACCAAAATAAAGTACAAGGTAAGGGTTAATTCTTCAATCTCATTATTATCCAAGATTGTTTATGTGTAAGTATTTACTGGGAAATTTTTATCATCCATGTCCATGTTTCATAAAAATGTTTTTAAAATGAATAGTTGAAGGTTTTTTGGAAGTGACTCTTTAGCAAGATCATCATTTTAAATGTTTTAATGAATTATTTTTCTAAATATTTATAATTAATGTCCACATTTTAAAAATGATTTTTAAGGATTTATTTATATGGACATGATTGTTTTAAAATGTTAACTCCTTTAAAAAGTTTCAAAGTGGTATGGGACACTTTGATTCAAAAATATATTTTAAATGACTTCCTTTATAAATGCCTGACTTTTAAATAATTTCATAAAAAGGGATATTTCTCTCAAATATTTTTACTAATCATTTTCAATTATGTCAACATCTATTACTAGATATTATTCTTGATTGAGGTTGATTTATTATAATACAATCTTCTATATTGAATTTAATGAGTTATTATATGTTTGACTGTGAATGTTCTATTTTTATACCATTCATGGTTTATGGTTAAAGTATTGACATTTTGTATGCTAGTTTTAATACGAATGATTATGTTATGTTTTAACAATTTCATAAGAGGAATGTATTGGACTGATTAAGTGATGGGTGGAGCCCACTATAGCTCTTCAATGAATCGTTAGGTCTCATGAGACAAATTAGTGTCTTGGCATAAGGCCTTGAAAAAAAAATTATTTATATTCTTAGCACGAGGCCTTGACTGTGTGGTTATGATGTCCATCATTATGTATTCCATCATTATGAAATTAGTTATTACATGTGATTATTCGACTAGTAGAATATCCATGTGCATGTTTATATGGTAATGTTTGATTTATTTTTTCTATATAATGTTCAAATTTATGTTTAAGAGGCGGTTTTTTTATTACACATCTTTCCTTAAACGTTTATAGCTTCCGCTAGATTATTTACCCTTACTGAGTATCTGAGCTCACCCCTTTATTATGTTTTTTAACAGGATTCTAAGAAGTGTATTTTGATTAATATGGAGGGTTGTGCTAAGGTAATAATGGTGTTTTCAAAGGATTATTTATTTTGTGTTGTATATTAGAAAGTGAAATTTAACATTCATGTATGTAATCTATTTTCCTAGACTACTAAAGTCCTTTAGGACTTGATTCCTTATAAACATTACAATGTATTAAAATAATCAATTGGCTCCATGTGACTAGGGTCGGGGAATTATGGTTGGTATCAGAGGAATTTTAATACAAACCTTGGAAGCTAGATTTAGAAAAACTATGATTAGAGAAAATTACCCTAAGATATACTTTGAGGATTAGTATAGAAGTACTTCAAAGAATTTTAGTAATATAGAGATTTTGTGAATTTTACAAGAAATATATCCCTTTATGGATATTAGTAGATAGAGGAGGCTCTGGAACAGATGTACCTAGGAGTGAAAACTCCAATAAGTAGTTTTGGGCTTGACCTGGGGTATCCTGGTACATGACAATGGGTCTTGCTACACTCTTGGTTATGACACTCCTGGGGGCTACGCTTAAGATAATTCATATTTTCTTTATAAACCATTATGAATGATTTATAAGTTAATACCTCCTCAAAAAAAACATATTTTTTATGATTATGGAATATATACAAAAACTGTTCAATTTATGTTAGGTGTTTTACTGGTTTGAAATTATGTATTTAGAATAATAAACTAACCTAGTGTGTTCCATTATTTAGAAATGGAGCCTAGTGGAAAGAATGGAAACCATATCAACGCATGTAATATATGTATGTATTTCCATCCTACGCAAGATAATTATAGTGGATCTAGTGATGCAACTGGTGTTGAATAACTTATAACCATATTGGGAAAACTCACTCAGGTTATGAATAATAACCTTACCTGTATGGATCACTCTGATCTACAATGTGGAGGATCGATGTTAGACCGCTTCATGAGGAAACAACCACCAACATTCAATTGGACTACAAATCCATTTGTAGCTGAGCAATGCATAAGTTCCTTAGAGAAAATATTTCATTCTTTGGGGAGTAGCAAAAGGGAAAAAATTTTCATGGGAGTATATCACCTCACATGAGATGAAGATCGATGGTGGTCATTAATAAAAATCACAAAGGAGGATGAAGAATTATCAAATATGGAATGGAGAGAGTTTAAAGACCATTTCTTAGAAAAATAATTTCCTTGTGACCATCGAGAGGATATAGAAAGACAATTTCTGAGTCTGAGGCAAAAGGAGGATAAGAATGTTCAAAAGTATGAGGATAACTTTACAAGGTTAGTAGGGCATTCTGTAGATTATATACATAACCTAAGGAGTAAGATTGATCGATTATATGATGGGTTAAAACCATTTTTCTATCAAGCATTAGTCTCACAATCCTTATTATCATGTGAGGATATAGTCTCATGTGCTATCAAAATAGAAAAGGAATTCTCTAAGTCTTATGACATTAAAGTAAAGCAAGAGAAGAAGAGAACGGTAGATCAAGAGACAGATAGAGGGAAAAGGGGGAAAAAAGTATTTTTTTTATATGATTATTATAAGAAGAAACACCCTTGTACTTACCTAAAAGGAATGGGAGTTTGTTACAAATGTGGAGAAAAAGGTCACCAGGCTCATGATTTCAAGGGAAAGAAAAGGGTTCTTAATGTTTAATGATACACTTGTAGATAAATGGGGCATTATACAAATGAATTTCCTAAGCGCCAATAAAACTTACCTCAGAAAAGGCCAAGGGAGCAAGGCCGGGCTTATGTTGTTACTACAGCATAAGTGGAATAATTAATGTCTTTGTGTTTTTTGATTCAAAAATTATATTTTGGTTATAAGAATAATGTGATATATATAAGGATTGTATTTTATTACATTTTTTTCATTAAGGTTTTAATATGATGAAGGTAATCATATTTTTTGTATGTGACAATAAGATAAACTTTACGTTGTTTGGGGAATCTGATGTTACAATTGATTTTGGAATTTAGAGACCTTTTAGAGAGAGTTTGGACAGAAGTATTTTAGATAACTATAAAGGTTGGAATGTATTAAGTTGAAATTTGGATAGTATTTTTTAAGGTTAAAACACATCTTAATATTTTTTTGGGATATTATAATACTATAGTTTTATAAAAAGGACAACCTTGAGGTCAGGTCATAACCCATCACGTCAGACAAAGCAGTAGGAATAGAACCCACAACCAAAGTGTGACAAGGCTTTATCACCTACCAGTAGCCTACAAAAATTCCTTGGTTATTAGAAAATAGTTTTCTTCTTTTAAATGTTATATTTTTATATTTGGAACCCTATATGATTAGGATAAATTGAATATTTTTAAGTTCTATTATGTTTTGGAGTGAAAGATGAGTTTGTGGTAGAAATTAGTTAAACGATGTAAATCTAATTGTCAATTTTTATTATTATTATATGAATAAATTAATTCTAAAACTTTAGGGAAATGATAATAAAACCAAAAATTCTTTATCATAATACTTTATGTTTTCTTGAACTGATGATATTTTAAATCATCATAGATTTATGGGTTTGAGGCCCTCAATTTTCCATTCTCTTGTTTGTTATTGATGACCTCAATCACTCCCTATAAATATTTATGTTTTTCCTCCAATTATAATTGCCACCAATTTTCTCCTATTCTAAATCCTAATTTTTTGGTGACTTTTTCATTTAGTTTTCCCTCTTATTAAGACTAAATTTTATTAACCATATTTCCGATGTGGGTTTCCACAAAGGTATTTTCTATTTTTTTAAACCTTTTATTCTCGAAGAATAATTTCAAATTGCAAGGAAGAAAATAATTGTAGGAGGGAAGAATGTAACACCCAAATCTTCCATGGTACATTTCTCTTTGAATAATAAAATAGCATTCGATTTACGCAACACCGAGTTCAAGCACAACACTACCTACCAAACTAGCTATTTAAAAAAAGATTATGAATAGTAGCAACCATATTTTTAATTTTATATATATCCCATATAATTTTAACATTCATATTTTGTGTTTCTTAGATATAATATAAGAATAAATTCAATTTTTCAGATAAAAGAAGTATTTTTCGTTTCAAAAATGTAGTTTTTCCACCTTTTAATGATGAACCCTTTTTAAATACAATATATGGTACATTTATATATTCAATATTATGAAATTTAATTCTTATTTATAATCGGGACATAAAAATTTAGTTTGGATAAATTTTTGGAAATTTTCTAATAAGTTTCATATTATGATGAATAGTGAAAAACACTAAATTTTAATTAAAAACAACTTTTTTAATCAAAAATATTTATAGTGTTAAATTATAAAATTGAGTAGTTTTGAAGTATCATTAGATTATATTTTTATCATTTAATATAAAAACATAGGTCATTGGATATAATTTCAGATTTAAATTGTATATAAACACATGTCAATCTTTTGATAGTTTTTACTTCTTAAAAACCCGCTTTTTAGTTTTGACAACGGGAATTAATTTTAAATTAATTTCTGCAACTTGTGTATTTTGAATTTGGAAAAATGGATTCCATATTTTGAATCAGGAGGTCCAAATTTTGTAAATAGGTGTCTTTTATTTTTATACATTATGAATAGTTACTTTAGTAAATATTTTATTTATCATGGTTAAAGGGTAAATCTAGTAAATAAGAGTAAAATATTAATATTATAATAATATTAAAATTACCCTAACATTTTCCCTAACCCTATTTAAAGATACATGTCCAAAAATTGGAATTCTTGGGTCGATTTTGGGACCCCATGGAGCCACTTGGGTGTGATAATGGCATTTTATATTAATTAATGTCAAGTAAAGAAAAAAATAACATAAACATGTATATTTTAGTAAAACAATTTTTTATATGGGGTTATATAATTGATATCTTTGACTATAAATAGTAATTATAAATATAAAAATATTTCCTACATTATTATATTTTATTTATAATTTTTAGACATAAAATAAATATATTTATTTATGACACAATAATGATGCAGTATTTTCCTTATTAATGAATGAATAAAATAAATGATATTATAAATATTAAAATAAATATAATTTAAAGTTTCTATACCCTAAAATAATTTTCTAGGTGAAAATGACATGTTAGGGTTGATTCAATGTATTTTTTCGAAGTAATCAAGTTGTGACGACATTCACAAAAACCAAATACTAAATAGTGTCAAAATTGACATAAATGAGTTTTTAAAACAAATACTATATTATTAATTGATATAATATTCCTAAAGAACTAATGTTAGGACAAAGGACTTACATAATGATATATATCTCATTAATTAACCACTTGGGGTTCTCTTGTAATTTTAATGTAATTATATTTACCATGTAATATAAAAATACAAGAATACATTGTAAAAGTTAAACTATTTAACTAAGAGTTAAATAAAAAATATAAGGTCAATATGGTGACCTAAACCTATATAAAAACTATTGGTCGGAAGTTTTTATACCAATACCCATCTTAGCCTCTAAATAAATCCTTTTCGATCCATTATAAACCAAATATGTTTATATAATAAATTAATATTTCAAGCTTTTGCTAAAGTGTCCCTCACCTCTATTATAAAAGGGTACTTCCCCTTCTCTTAAATTCACACCTCCAAATCCATTTGGATCAGCCAAACCCCACTAAAATCTCCTACCAACTACCCTAATTTCATCCTATAGTCCTTACTTTGATCAGAAATCCAGCCTAAGGAGCCCTTCTGTTCAAATCAAAAGGGAGAACCCAAAGAAGAGTTAATTATTTCATCACCCCTTTCAAAGTTCTTTTCTTCTTCCAATTCCTCTTTATTTTTTGTTTCTATAACAAAATAATAACTCCAGTAACTTATAAATACTATGATTTTATTATAAATAGCTTACAACCATGTTCATTATTCTATCCATCCTTTGAATGAAAAAGTCACCATACAAGTGTACGTACGGCTTACCGTCTCCACGTCGTGATGTAGTTTGTTATTCAACACTTCATTTTTTGGATTGGTATAATAATGAGTATAATTGATGTAAATAATAAATATTATATTTTTATTATTATATATATATAATATACCATCCAATTACATATTTTATCACCATCAATAGAATGATATCATTGCTCGTGTGTACTTACGGCATACCATCCCCACGACGTAATGGGATTCATTTCCACATTCACCATTCAACGATGATTATAAATATATATTATTAATAAGTATGTAATATATGATATAATAATTCTACTATAAATATAAAGATATATATGTGTGTGTGTGTGTGTTTTTATTTACATATATCTCATTCACTTACTTCTGTTCAATACGATATGAAAACAGAAACAGCGTTTATGCGTACGTATGGCCTACCGTCTCCATAAACGATGTTTTCCATTTCATATAGAAATCCATTATACATACTTATATTATGAATATATATGATACATAAATAATGTTTTATATTATGGAATCAATTAAATCATGATATAAGTTATACGATCAAGAATTACAAGTTAAAACATGTATAATAAAGAAAGCGATTATTACCCGAAATATTATTTTAACATAGAAATTATTATTAAATGGGTAGTTTAAATCCATAAATTAATCATGTGTGATATAATAAATATGAATATGGTTATGTTATAAAACATACTATGGTCATTATACAGGAGGTTAAACGTACCCTCAACCAAAAGAAAGTACAAGGTAAGGGTTAATTCATCAATCTCATTATTATCAGAGATTGTTTATGTGTATGTATTTACTGGGACATTTTTGTCATCCATGTCCATGGTTCATAAAAAAATTAAACTGAATATTTTAAGGTTTTTTGGAAGGGACTCTTTAGCAAGATCATTATTTTAAATGTTTTAATGAATTATTTTTCTAAATCTTTTTAATTAATGTCCCTATTTTAAAAATGATTTTTAAGTATTTATTTATAAGGACATGATTGTTTTAAAATTTTAATTACTTTAAAAAGTTTCAAATTGATATGGGACACTTTGGTTCAAAAATATATTTTAAATCACTTCCTTTATAAATGCGTGACTTTTAAATGATTTCACAAAATGGATATTTCTCTCAAAGAGTTTTACTCATCATTTTTAACTATGTCGACATCCTTTACTAAATATTATTCTTGATTGAGGTTGATTTATTATAATAAAATCTTCTATATTTTATTGAATGAGTTATGATATGCTTGACTGTAGATGTGCTATTTTTATATCATTCATGGTTTATGGTTAATGTAGTGACATTTCCTATGTTAGTTTTAATATGAATTTTTATGTTATGTTTCAACATTTTCATATGAGGAATTAATTGGACTTAGTAAGTAATGGGTAGAGTCCACTATAGCTCATTGATGCATTGGTAGGTCTCATGAAACAAATTAGTGTCTTGGCACAAGTCCTTGACAAAATATTTATTTGTAGTCTTGGCACGAGGCCTTGACTATGTGGTTATGATATATGACATTATGCATTCTCTCATTATGAATTTAATTATTATATGTGATTATTCGACTATTAGAATATCCTTGTGTATGTTTATATGGTAATGTTTGATTTATTTTTCCATATAATTTTCATATTTTGGGTTATTACATTTGGTATCAAATCATGTTTCAGGTGACTTTACTGATTAGGATGTTTTCTTAAGATTTATGCATATCACTATGGGATTATAATTTTAAGGTTGATTATAAGTTAAATTTATTAGAAAATCATTTTAGTTTTTAGATTAGGAAATTTTAAGGTGACTAATGGTATTTTGGAGACATTTACTTTTATATTTAATTAGGGGTTATAACATTTTTGGATGAAAAATGAACAGACTGAGATAACCTAAGAGGTTAACACATATTAAGGTTAATTTTGATTATGTTTCACAATTTTTTTTAATTTTTATAAGTATTATATTAATATTATTTTTGAAAAAGGTCAACCCACAAACTGTGTGACATCCTGTCACATCCGGCAAGGCCGATGGAATTAAACCCACAACCGAAGGGTGTTAAGGGTGCATCACCTACCACTAGACTATGTAGAGTCTTGGTTAATATTTTATTTTTCTTTTAGTTAAACTATCTAATAGATAAAGTTTATGTTCATTTTGGGAACCAAATTTTTATCATATATAAAATGGTGGGATTAGAAATTGATTTGGTGTTAAGAGATTAATGTTATTTCAGAAGATGTTCATAATTTCTAGAACCCTATATGATTAAGGTAAACAGAACACTATGGGATTATATTTTTGGAATAAAGGTTGAATTATATTTTGTAAGAATATATAATTTTATTGTTTATTTATAGTGATTCACATTATTTATGAAAATATTTAGCATATCTTGAGTATTATTAGGGTAATTACTTTTTGGTATGAGACTTTAAGAGTGACTAGTGTTATTTGGAGATAAATGTTAAAATTTATCTTGGAGGACTATATGATCAAATCCTTATATATTTTGGGTTTCAATATTAGTTTAGAATAATTTTTAGGAATTTTAAGTTTGGTTATTTACAAAATGGCCTTAGTTGAACTTTGGGTATTACTATTGAATTTTGGAGACTAAAATTGTTTTTCTTATTTTAAAGGATTATTATTTTTAAAGAATTTACTTATCTTATACAAAAAAAATTGGTTTTGGTTAATGATTAAAGAAATTATAAATATATAGTTAATCTTTTTTGGATTATTATATTAATTAGAAGTTAATTCTAGTGCTCCAGACATGAAAAAATCATCTTGAATACTCATCGTTTGGAGAAAAATATGAGTTTTTGGTGGAAATTAATTGAAGGATGAAACTCTACTTTTCAAGTAATTATGTTTCATTATGTTCTTGGAATATATGGTAAATTAATTATTTAAATCTAGGAAAATAATATTTTAATAAAAAAATTAAATAAAAAAGTTATTTGTTTAGTTTGATTATTGATAAATCAATGGCTTTTTAACCCATCATAGATTTAAGGTTTTGTGATGTTTAATTTTATAATGACCATGTCCTCTATAAATCACCATCATACATTTATATTTAGTTATCTATTACATTTATATATATTCTTACATGGAATCCTAGTGTGTGTTATCCTAGATGACCATCTTACCTTCCTTTCTCTCTTTTCAAATAGAAGTTTTACTGGCCCTTTTTCTGATATGGGATTTCAATAAAGTTATTTTCAAAATTCAAACCCTTGATTATCGAAAAAAGTTCAAATTAAGAGGGAAATATTTGTTAAATGGGGGGAGAATGTTATATCCCTAGATTTAAGAAGTAAATTCTACGCTTGATAATGTATGAAATAAGCAACGATGATCTTAAATGAATAATAATATATTATTATGTGACCATTATAACCTAACTACTAAATTGAAAAGAATGAATTGTATTAATGGATTTATGAAATATATAATTTTCATATTCATTTATAATTTATTAATTAATTCTTAGTAAAGAATCACTTTATTTTTAGTAAAGTCATCTTATTCATCAAAAACATATTTTCTTTAAAAATTATTTTCATTGCTTTTTATGTAAAATAATAATATAATTAATTTTTAGAGTATTTATAAAATTTATATTATAAAATTAACTTTATTTTTTAGATCATCATATAAAAATTTTCCCATGGTGAAATTTTGAACATTTTCTGAAAATTCTGATTTTTCAATTAATAATAAAAATACCAACTTTTATTATAATTTTCAAATATTTAGAAGTTCAAATTATGTTTTGAATTAGTTTTAAATTTTAATTAGTTCAATTTTATTTAAAATAATCCAATTATTTTTTTTAAATGTATTTTATAAATGAATATAGAATAGAAACATTTTATATTTAAAAGGGAATTTTTTTGAAAAATGATTTTTCAATGCATTTTTACAGATTCATTTAAATTTAATTATGAGACTTATGTGATTGGAATTTTGAAAAATGGATTCCATATTTAGATTTATAATTTAAAAATTTATTAAATAGGTCTTTTTTCCAATATTAATAGAAACCTTGATAGATTTGTTTACCATGGTAAAAGGTAAATTAGATAATTTTGGTTGAAAATAAAATGGTAAGCACTGTAAAATGACCATAAAAATTGATAAAATTTTATTAGAAGAATTTAATTTTAACCTTAACACATAATGTTCTAAATTGAGTTATTTAATTGACACATTTTCATGAAAATTAATTATTTATTATTTAAATTAATGAAAATCACAAAAATGTCACTTTCTTTGTTTTAGATATCTCTTATATGTCCACATGGAAACCAAATTAGGTTACGAACGAACCTAAGTGTCCATTTTATACTTAATAAAATTATTTTTATCATATAAATTTATTTATTAATTTTGGGTCCACTTGAATAAGATCATTACCATTATAGTATTTAATTTAATGAAAAGTCAAACATGTCACAGTCTTGTTTTTATTAAGTATAATATTTTTAATATAGGTACAAGAAGACGATATTCTTAACTATGAATATTATTTTTAAATATAAAATATATATATATATATATTATTATAACTTATTTACAATGTTTATAAATTATATAATTACCTTAAACAATTAAAAAACAATGATAGAGTAATTATTCAATTAATTGAAAAATAAAATAAATGATGTTAAACATATTAAAATAAATATAATTTGAATTAATTAAGTTAATACATTAATTTAATAAATTAAAATGACATATTAAGGGTGTATTTAATTATTTTTTTAAGTTATCTTAGTGTATTAATTTTTTAAAAGTCAAAGAAATGAATAGTGTCAAAATTGACAGTAATTATATTTTATGAAAATAATATTTTATTAAATAATTCAAAAATAAAAAAAATTATTTAAAGAACAAAAAAATATTATTATAAGGTATAAAATGTTATATATTTTTGATTTATACAAAATTAACACCATATAAGTAAAAATTACAACCTTTTATTATTAAAAAAGTTGTTATCATAGTTAAAATTAAAATAAGTTAGCTAAGAGTTAATCAAAATGATAAAGCTTAAAATAATACCAAAACTTGTCAAAAATATATTGGTTGATTATATTACAATATTATATTTTCTTATATTTTAATCCATGTCTATTTTTTCATATTTGGATAGAAAATCACCTTATTATAATTTAATCTTTTATGAAATTTAAACATTCCCCTCACCTCAACTGTAAAAGGAAACCTCCTCCCTCACTTATTTACATCAATTTGAGACTTCTATATAATATATAACCTAATAATTTATATTTTTCAATTCTCTAGAAACATTCTAGAGGTTATTTTTATCTCAAAAGGCCAACCCCAATAGCCCTTTAGAGGATATCCAAAAGAGACGTTTCGAATAAGAAGTAACTGCTCTAACCGATCACTTACTTTTTTCTACTCTTGATTAACTTTTATAATTATATAATTTTTATCATAAAATAATAAATTTAGTATCCTAAATATTATTAAATCTTATTAATATTATGAAAACACCATTATACACTTTCTTTCCCTTAAAACAAGAAGTGAAAGTAGCGTTAGTATGTACATACGGCTTACCGTCTCCAGAGAGCGATACAATTTATTTTTCATAACCATATTTTATGGATGAGTATTATAATGTATTTAATGAATATATATTATATATATTATATAATAATGATTATTTAAATATTAATTATTATTTACCTTTCTCTTATTCCACCAATCGAAAAATGAAAACAATGTTTATGTGTATGTACGGTCTGTCGTCCTTGTGAATGGTGTCATTCATTTTCTATTTATACTTTCTATGAATGAAAATAAATATGGATATAATTATTATATATGATTTTTATACCATGATTAGAATTATTTAAATTATTATATAAATTATAAAATTATAAGTACTAAGACTACAGAATAGAAATATTCTGGGAAAACAAAGTAGTTATCACTGAGAACATTGATTTTAATAACAAAATTATTTATAAGAAGGTGATAAGATGTTATAAATAAATAATAAAATTTATAATAATTATATGGTTATGGAATAAAGTTATTATAAATCCATATTTATTATACAATATGTTTCAATGTGACAAATAAATGCTAGCGTTAAGGTAAGGGAATTCTTAACTCAATGTTTCATTCATTTGGTTAAACAATTATTTCCTTGAATATTTCATTCTATGATTATGTGTGAAATTAATATTGACTATATTATATTTTATTTCCACTTTTTTATTTTTATTTATAGTTAATTCACATAATCTATTAATTTTATTAACTCTCACTTCAATGATATTATATTTCCAACAGATTTTTCTGTCACTTTCATTTTTATGGGACACATACCTTATACACTACCTGTTTATTTTATGTGGTTTATATACTACCCATTAATTTATTTTATGAGTATTATTCTAAATATTATGATATTTACAAATCCATATAATTTTTTTTCTCTCATTGGGTAGATTATTTGACTAATTACAAAGTAAAAAAGGGTTTATTTCACAATCTCATTATTACTCAAGATTGTTTATGTTTAAGTATTCATTAGGGAATACTTATCTTCCATGTACGTGTTTTATAAAAATATTTTAAAATTTTTGTTTACTACTCTCCTAATAATATTTGAATTCATTTTTTCTTATGTTTTACATTTTACAAAATGGTTTCAAAGGAATATTTTTATCATTTTCCAAACATGGTACTTTTTGACTTTATAGAAAAAAATATGAAATGAATGTTTTCATAACTTATATGTAATGATAGTATTTTCCCACTTTCATGGATCATTAATTTATTGAATATTACATTACAATATTACATGGTTATTTTTGAATAAAATGGTTTCCTTTGTAATTGTGCGACTATAAAAAATGTTTTCAAAATGGAAAGGATGTTTTCCTCAAGAATTATTTCATGAGATCTTCCAAAATAATTTTCCAACATTATTTGGTGTTACTAATAATTTACTAGGTATATGATTGAAGGATACCATTTTTATTCTTTTTCTGAATGGTTTATGATTTAAATAATGAATTTTTTATAAAACCTATTTATTTTCATGGTTCTGATATGGTGAATGATTCATTGTCTTATGGCACACACATATATTTAGTTTTCATTATGTGATGGGTAGTACCTATATATACCTTAAATTCATTGGGTAATGAATTATATATCAATATATTTTTAGGTAAATCAAGTTGGTGTTATTTATCATTTATAGGAAATAAGTCGATGTGCTTGATCTGTTATGGGAAACAAGTCTATATGCTTGATTAGTTATGTGAAACAAGTGATAATGCATGACCAGAGGGTATTAAAAGTTAACCTTGACATAATAAATTTTTTCTATACTTATTATTATTCCACACACATTTATGACATGAAATTATGGTTTATTATGGAGTTATGAAAATTCTCATTCTAATTATTCATGTATTTTGAAATGTTAATGTTTTATGCCATGACTCATGATCATGATCTATAACAGGTTGGGTATGAACTTTGTAAGTCATGATCATGATCAAATACCAATATTTTTATATTATGATTAAATATGATTGTAAATATATATCTTCCATATTTACCCTTACTAGTCGTCTGAGATTACCCTTTTCTTATGTCTCTTTCTCCCATTCTATGAGGAAACATGTTAAATGAAATTTTTCTATAAGTATTTAACATGGATGGTGTTGATGAAAAGTTATGAAATAAGAAAATATGGATATATTGGGAGATAATTATAATTTTGATATTTATGAACCATATGTTTATGAACCCAAGTTGTTAAGAATTTTCCCTAATTCTCTAAAAATCTAAATCTAAAAGGTCATTGGGTATGTAAGTGATCCAATATTTCCTTTTGAGGTTGTATGTTTTGATGAAAAAATCAATTCAAAATTATTGGAATCAAAGAAATAAATGTAATATTTATTTTTTTAGAACCAAATAAAGAAGTTTTAATTGTGAGATGTTATATTTAATTATTCTAAGCCCTTCATTTCTAAGGATTATTCCAAGGAAAATCAAAGTTCCAAACGTGAGTATTAATCTTATCTTAGTATTTATTTTTAATATTCCTATTCATAATATTATATATCATTTATAATATAATTAATTCATTATAATATATATAATTAAATGTAATTATATTAATGTAACATCAATTATTCACTCATTCTGTAGCATCCTCTAAAAAAACAAGTGCATCAATCGTGTGTATATAAGGAATACCACCCCCCATCAATGACATGTTCCATTTCTACTGACTACCTAACATGGATGGAACGAAAATTGTAATTAATGAACTAATAGTATTTTTATAAAATTAATATACTTCTTAAATGATAAATTTTCATATATTATTACTCCATTATCCAATGGGAAATGGGTTTGTTAATTATGCGTACTTGAGACTATTGCCTCCATGAATGATGAATTTCATAAGTAAGCACCACCCATAATTAATGGTTCTAAGAATATATTTTATGGGGATATATTTTATTTATTACATTTATATTCTTATTTAAATTTTATATTAACACTATGTAATATCACTTTCTTATACATTATATCATTAAAACATGATTTTGTTTTAGTCGGCTTACCGCCTACTTGTGTGATGTCATAACGTTAATATAGTTAATGATAAAGTAATGTTATGTAATTTTAATGTCATGTCATAATTATTTATTAAATATATTTTAATGGTTATTTATTTGTAATATTAATATCTATACATGTTAATAATACATCATATTCATTCATTAAAAACTGTCAAAACAAGTTTGTCTCTCACATAATCTTTAAGAGTCTTAATTAAAACTCTCATCAGATTAAAGTGGAACATTATAAATAACCATAGGATATATATTACATAACCATAGTTAATTAAGAAATTTTGAACTTTTTTTAAAAGATCAAGGATCAATATTAACATTACAAAGCATGTGCAAGACAATTAAATGTGTTAACATCCAATATTAAAAATAATTTATAATGAAGCACTATATTCCAAGTAAATAATTATAAATAAGGTATAAAATGGTTATATATATAAATAATGTTCTTAAATATATGATTAATAAATTTATGTTTGTTTTATAGGGAGTTATAATTTTATCCACAATGTGGGGAAATAAGGGAAGGGATTTTTGCCTCAAACTCCCTTCGTTGAGACACATTTTAATTTATGCACCAATTTACTTTTATATGGTTTATATGCTGAAAAATTGTTATGTTATAATGAAATTTATTTTATTCATGTTATTTGGGGTTTATTTTCAATCTCTTTATCCTTCTATGGTTTTGGTTAAAAATTTATTTAGGTATCAAATAAAGTTCATTTTCTATGAGTTGTAAAATTTATTCTTAACATTTATTTTTCATGTCTCATTTCTCCTACCATTTCCTTTTAAATATGATTTATTTCATTTATATATGAGTAAGTTAATCCCTTTCATTAAAATTTTTCTCTTTGGGAGATTAAATTCTCTTTCAAAATGTGTCATTGGAAAAAAAATCACAAACTAAATCACATAGATCTTTTTATTCCATATCCATGTTTTACTTAATGAAATTATTTTATATAATGTTGAAATTTACCTTCATGGTTCTATTAACATTTTATAAATGAAATTATTAATAATAATTTTTAGGGTGTGGGTTTTAGTAAAAGTTTTTATTGGAATTTAAACATTTTAATATGATTAGTTTTCAAAAAAACCTTCTAAAGTAATGTTTTAAAAAGTTTCAAATGTCTTATTTATAAAAAAAAATAAGGTTTTTTTTAAAAAAATGTATTTCATTAAAAATTTAAAAAGAAAATATTTTTAACATTTTCCACATGGGTCATTTTCTATAAAAGGAATCTATTTTACATGTTTTCATGTGACTGTATTTTTCTTCCAATTTTATCATTTTCTAACATACTCTCTGTGATTTCATGTTTTCAAAAAGTGACATTATTATTCTCATGGTTTAACAAAATATTCCTTTTAAAAAAAATTCAAAAGAAAAGGTAAATTCTTTTTTTTAAAGAAATTTTCTTAATTATTATATGAGTTTTATTCATCTATGGAATATTCTTGATCATACGTATTCTTTAAATGATACCATACACATTATTTATTTAGATGGATTATGAAATTCAATTTCAAAACTATAGGATGAACCATCACTACTTTTGTCTTACCTAATCATTAAATTATATAATCTTGATTTTCTTTCAATTCCTTCTACTGTGAATAACATATGTTACATTAATTTTATTGAAGGGTGTTCACCTAGATTCTTAATAAATCTATTGATTAGGGAAATTATTTTATAAACCAAATATACTTTTCTTGTATAGTATAAATACTATATTATTAATTATATTTATTGAGTGGTATTTACCTAGAATGATTCCTAAATTCAATGGATAACCATCGATTTTCTATGGGATATCATGCTATGATTAGTTATTGAATTATTAATGCTTTATTTATATGATTCCATTTGAATGAATTGTAATATATTTTCCTTCCTTGGTTTCTTTAGGATATGAGGATTGATTTTCATGTGTCACACAAAAGTATGAAAAAATTATGTGATGGTGGGGACTAGGATTATATATCCCCCCAATGTATTGGGTAATGTTTCCAACTCATGAGATGTCATGGTGCATGGTCAGTGAGAATAGCCAACTGTGGGAGGGGTTAGTTGGCCTAGTTAACTAAGTTGTGTTAACGAGGAAGGGAGCCTCGAATTATTCTTATTATGTCATGTTTATATTATTTCTATATTCTTATGATGTCATGATATGAAAATATGATCATGCTTTTTCCATTATATTATGTTATCAGTTTTCATATATTGATCTCATTATATTTATGATATCATATTATGCCTCTTTAAATGTATAATTTTTCACACCTTTATTCTTTACTTTGATTATACACTTTCTGAGAATCTGAGTTCGCCCCTTATTATGTTTCCCTTTATCCAGGTTATAAAAGAAATTATTAAGTATTCTAAGACTAAAAGAGTTTCTTATATAGATAATTTATGAGAAATGCTAAAAAATCGTTATGAATTAATTGTATTTGTGTAGTTGGAAAAATTCCCATTTGTTGATAAGACTTTAGATTGAGTAGTTTATGCTATGTACCAACTCTCTAAAACTATAAACTTAAATTTCCTGGGATTTTAAATGTGGGAAATATATTTTGATCATATATGTGTATCAAATACAGTGTTTTAAGTTATGTTTTTTTTTGCACTGAATCCAAGATCATGGGCCTAGGTGAAGTACAGTTGGTATCAAAGTAGTTTTTAGATAATTATAGAGGTTTTAATGTTATTGGTTAAGGATGATATAAGATTTCTGGATGAAATCAATGGTTAATGTGTTACAAATGATTTTTTTTAATGGTATAGATGAACCTTTAGGTAGGAAATGTTGAATATTTTATGTTTTTTGGATATATGGATAAGGTAATATTAGTGGAATCCCAAGGTATATGTCTAATTAAAGGAGAACCACCTAAAATTTTAGTAAAGTAGGTATTGCAGGGTTTTACTATAAATTGTGTCCATGTTTTTATACTAATGAAAGGATATGGTTTTGGAAGAGATGAATCTAGGGGTAATAACCCCAAAAGGAGTTGGTAGGGTATATCTCGTTTATCCATTTCGTGCATGGTGAATCAAACTTAACTTCCCACTTGGCCAGACATTCTTGGGGATATTATTTAGTTAATTCACATTCTCTTTACAAACCATTATAAAGGATTTTAATATATGCTTTTATGTAAGTTAAATAGATTAGATAACCAAATAGTATAATTACTATATATAGCATGTATTTAAGCAAAAGACTCATATACTAGGGTATTCACATATTTTATGAATTGTTTATTATAAGATCATCATTTTCCCCTTATATGTATACTAATTTAAGTATTATCATCCCAAAAAAATTTAATGTAATGGATGGAGAAAGAAGGAACCAAGCTAACAATGGATGCAATGGATAATGTGGTGATTATCCCAACCTACAATATATTAGGACTTGAACTAGGATTAAAAATATTGTTATTATTCCAAATCAACAATCACAAAATATTATTAACAATGTGAACATATTAAAATTCCATAACATAACAAAGAAAATAAGGATGTAATCTCATAAAATATCAAATGATGAAAATAATCATAGAAAAATGATCAATTTACTTCATTCCAAAAATTTGGGAAGAAACAAAAAAGGGGAATTCATCAATGGAAATATAAAATTCCTTATGTGTGGAAAATGAGTACATAAAGACTCTATTTACTAATAGAAAATGAAGCATTCATCTAACTCGATAGAGGAAGAATATTTGTATTCTTGTTTTATTTGAGATATTAATGTAAAAAATTTATTTTATATTTTATATTAATTCATTTATATATTTTTCACATCCTTAATTAATATATTTATAAAAATTTTAAGGATGCAATTTATATTAGGTGGTAGAATGTAACAACCTAATATTTTAGATAGTTTAAAATACATATTATGATATATAACTTGTGTCACATACTACACCCAACATAATTAAACCATAATATATTAATAATAAATTAAAAATAAATCTATAATAAGAAATAATATGCAATACAATTAATAATTATTACCTTTAGAATATAAATAATTGATATGAGTTCATATTTAAAAAGTTGTTTTCATTAAAAGTTGGTTTGTTTATATTATATATTTACTTTTTAAAAATATAATTTTAAAAAAATTAAATTTAAATTTTATAAATTAAAATTAATTTTCTAACTCCTTTCCAAAAAAATATATTGGGATTTATTTTTGAGAAACTTTTAAAATAATCTATTTTTTGGTAAATAATGAGAAATACAGGTTTTCCCAAAATAGTGTCTTTTATCACATTAACATCATATGTGTGAGGCACAAAATTTTATAAAATATTTTAATTGGAAAAATATATATTTTAAGGGAATATTTATGAAATATAAAATATTATTTTGAACTTATAAATTCTATTTTTAATGTTTTAATACTTAACAAACATTTTATTAAAATTTAACAAACTTTTTTTATCTTTTTTTTAAATAATCCATATCATTGTGAAATTCAGTTTTGGTTTGATTTTAAATCCCCATATATTTTATTTTTTTATAGTAAAACATTTAATATCATTAAAATTAGTAACCATAAAAAATTTATCTTATACATAAGGTTGATGTTTGAAAACACTCTTTTATTTAAAAATAATTTTTATGTGTTATGTGTGCTTAATTTAAAATCATATTTTATTATATTTTTGAAAATAATTATGCTAAATGTAGACCAAATTTTCAATCATCATTTCAAAATTTGGTAATAAGGGTCTTCGTATATTTTTAGTAATAAAATAGTTGGAATTATTAAGATTTAATTAAGAGAAATTAGTGTTTAAATAAATAATCTAAGGTGGCTCTAATCTTCATAAATTAACATCACCTTTAGACCTTATAGAAATAATTTTTTAGGTTTTAAATTCTTAACTATTTGTATTTCTCACCAGTATACACCTAAATCACCTAAAATTTATGTCATTCCATTCTTACCCTTTACATTCTTTTTCATGGAAAAGTAACTTCTCTTGACTTATAAAATGGGACCACTTACACCACTTATTTACACACCCAAAAAAGCTTCTTATTTGGGGAAACATAGTTCATTTTTTAATATTATAACCCTCTACCATGAACCATATCCTTTTTTCACCCTTAATTATCCTATTACCTTCATTTCCAAGGATAATTACAAGGAAAATCAAAGTTCTCAATGTGACTATTACTCTCTTATTAATCTTTATTTTTAATTTTCCTCTTCCTAATATTCTACAAATATTTTAATATAATTAATTTAGTATCATTTATATACTAAAATTTCATTATATTAGTGTAAAATCAATAATCCATTCATTTTATTTCATCTTCTGATAAAAAACTCATCGATCATGTGTACATGTATATTATATCCTCCATGACACAACATGTCTCATTTTCCATCACTGTCTCTTAAAACTGGTATCAAGGATAGTTTTTATGAATAAATATTCTATTTATATCACTTCTACATTTATAAAAATATCACCTTTCACATTTGCTTTAATTTCATCCACTCATTAAGGAATGAGATTGTTAATCGTGTGTAAGTGTGGATTACTACCTCCATGAATAACATGTCTCATTTATCTTAAACACATAACATGGATGTTCCTAAATGTTTAGTTAATGAACTAAAATGATTTTTATGGCATTATTTTTATTCTTAAATGATAATTTTTCATATTCTATCACTCTATCATCCATTTTGAAATGGGTTCGTTAATTGTGTGTACATGCAGACTACCCCCTCCAGGAATGATGAATTTCATATGTCAAAACCACCCAAAATTAATGGTTCAAAGAATGGATTTGATGAATATATATGTTATATATTATATTTAAAATATTCTATAAATGTTATATTAACATTGTGCAATATAAATTTATTACTCATTTGATCATTACGACATGCTTCTATTAATGCATGTCTGCTTATTAGATATCTAATCTTTAGTAGTGGTAGTTAGGGTTTATGTGTGATGGTAATGGAAGGTTATTATAATAATATATAGTTTCCTTTAGTTCTATTTTTGTCTTATATTATTTATATTTTTTTATTCCATATGTTATGCCACTTGAATTGGTAGGGAAAATGATGCCCAAAAGTTTTGGGGGGTGTTTTCTCTAACATCAAGGATATAGAGAGGGTAGATATATGACTTTTTCTTCTTCCCTACTCTCTCTTTAAATGTATATGTGATTAGAAATATCCCTATCGATAATCACTTATTTTATATAGTTATTTCCTACCTGATTTGTGGAATCTCTTTATTTTACTTTACCATTTTGTATGGGTTGTAATGGCTAGAGGCAAATAACATACTATTATTTAGTCATAGAGGATATGTATTCTTGTAGGTGTACATGTTTGGTATGTGATTCCTTGAGGTATAATGAATTTACATAGGTTTTAGTGACTTTCATACATACTCATGGTTTTATATGGTCATATTTTGATGATGAGATTGATATATAGACTCATGCCAACACAAGATATTGTGCCCTATGTGGGACTAAGGTAGTTAGGGTTGATACCTAACTCACATCAGGGATGAATTACTTATGGAAGGTATGAGAACAAGATGTGTGTTATTAGGGTTTAACATCAAAAAAACAGTGGATAACTGGATACTGGGTACATTAATTTATATATATTCTTTTGATATAGAATGGTTATTCTTATACATTATTTGGTGAGTGAGTCATGGTGAGGCTGGGAATTTAGTATAAATGTTTAGGTGATGAGTTGGTTTGATTTTTTATTCATTTGGATTTAGTAGGGTTAGTTTACATTTTTCGTGAGAGGTTTCGGGGAGGATCCTACTAAGTATTCCCATTTTAATAACCCTACATATATAAAAACTATTTTTTAGGTTTGTAAGAGTATTTTATTGATTAATTTAGGAAATAATAGCTTATATGAGTTATTAAGAAACTATCAAGAGTTATTGGGGTTCATGGGCCCCACCTATTTTTACTTTTTTTACTTTTAGTCTATATTCTATTTTTTTAGTTTATGTATGGAACTACGTGTATCATGATTACTTATTTTATTTATTATTGGTGTTAGTTGGATGTTTTCCTTATAATATATTACTCCTTAAATTTATATAGAAGGAAATCCCTCCCATGTCTGTGATTGATATACCCTCGGTGCTAATTTCTAATCCATGGACTATTGGAGGTGGCATTTTAGGGGTAATTATAATCTTTTATTCATTCTAGTCCAATGTGGGGTACTATTTGAGGGAGGGAGTCATGATAGAGTGGTGTCAAAGGTGATGGATGATAGATAGTGTGGAGTTCATGTTTAGGCACTAGTGAGGATGCATGGGTTGGTAGGTAAATAGTATCGACCAAGATTAGTGTGTTCTATAACAAATTGAGACAAGATGGGAAATGGGATTTCATGGACACATTGGATCTAACATAAGGACCTTACAGTTTATTAGGAATACTAATCAAAGTGATGTTTCTTTCAGGGTGGATACCTAGGAAAGGATCATGTATCATGATGGTATGCTCATGTGTTTGAATTTGTATATATAATAGGAAATATGTTAAAATAAATTAAGGAACTAATTAATTATCCTTAAATTGTTGTTTTTTCTAGGGTTTAGGAGTAATGAAATTTTTTATTTTTTAGATATGGTACTTGGTAAACTTTCCCATCAAGTTTTTCAGAATATATTTAGCATGGTGTTATAGCAGGTCACCATAGAGTAGATGTCAACAACAAAAAAAACTTGGCGAAGGACGCTCTGAAATCTCTAACTCCATAGTCTACTATAAGAACCCTGTTTTTCACTTAGGAATAGATCCTTAGGTTTTCAGTCCAAATATTTACTTTGGACCTATTATATTTTCCTAATAAGTTAGAAAAGGATCTGAGGGTGTATGGGGCTTGTTTGGATCTCAGAAGACCTATTTTTGGGAAAACAGGCCAAGTTGCATGGTTTGACAGCAGTTAGAGCACAGTTTGCCTAACTGTGTGGATTGTAATTTTTTTATAGTGGCACCTAGCACGGTTGGCGCATGGCCATGCATCTAAAACGTGCAAACGCCCCTTTTTCCTAGGTTCGAGCAGAACTATCTCACATGGTTTACTCATGGTTTGAAAAATTGTGCGGACAAACCATGCGCAGGCTAAAAACCTATCTAAAATGTCTAAAATTTCCTTAATTATCTATTAAGCCAACCCCTTACTCCCTAATCTAAGTTTATGTGGGATTGACCTAGTTCTCTCTCATTTTGGAGTGTTTTAAAGATCCAAACATTGAATCAAAGGATCTACTTCGTCCAGTATCCGATCGAGCTTTCATTCATCATGTTGGATGTGCAACGGTAAGTACTTGAGTCCTCTATATCCAATCTTCTTCTCTTTCACACTTGTCCTAGATATCTCCATGTGAGTGTTTTTTTAACTTTTCTTAGATCTACTTCGATGCAAGGAAAATCAAGTTGTGATACCGGAGGAGAAGGCTCGTACAACCCTAAGGTGGTTGGTCTATAACTTATCCCTAAAGTTCATTGTTTTTGAAATGTTCATGTGGGGCCCACCAGTTTCGTTGGAAATTGTTTCTTAAATTAACATTCCATGATTATACTCGTTAGAATCGTATGGTTATGATCTTTACAAATAAGTGATTAGTTGTTAGTGGTTGCACCCACAACTTAGTTTGCCACATGTCTAAGGTTATGCCATAATTGGGTTTTAGTGTTTCAGCACGTTTGAGCCACCATTTAAGTATACCTTTGCTTGAAATTTCTAAAGGTGAGACTCCTTATAATAAATGGCATGTTTTTATTTATAATTTCATAATGGCATGAACCATGTATTCTCACCACTTGACCCGCCTAAGTTAATGTCACATACAAGACATATTTTAAAGGTATTCTTCATTTAATTTACATCCTTGATTTTTTGGGGGGGTTTCCCTAGGTTTTAGGGAGGAATAGATGAGTATTCATGAATTGGGCCAAACCGTGAGCCCAATTCCAGATTAAAAAATAAATTGTGTATCTTTTATAACTTTTCCATTTTTCAACATTTTTCATCCATTAAAATTTTTACTTGACCTCACCTAAACTATAAACACCACCAAGGTAATTTGGTGCTTTTAAAAATCCATAACTGGGGTTTATTTGGGTTTTTATCTAAGGGGTTGGGCCTGCCCGAAAGCCCAATTCCTATTTTAAAAATAAATTTTTATGATGTTATAACTTATTCAATTTTTGGGCTTTTTCGGTTATTCCAAGTCTCAACCAAGCCCAATTAACCCATCCGCCTGTCTAAACTCTCTCTGCCCACTTTGGAGCTCTGGTTAATCAAGATATGGTGCCAAACCTCATAGGCTTCCTCAAATCACCCAGATTTGAAGATGTAAAGTCTTTCTTTCATAACTCTATCAATTATCAATACTTTCCTCCATTCTAGCTCCTAAATTACCTAATAAATACTGTTCTAATGAACCCTGAATTTTGTCTATTTTAAATTTCAGATACTGGTGTTTTGGAGTTATTACTTCAAGATACTTCAAGGAAATGAGTCCTTTTCTTTCCTCTTTCAAACTACTTATGGTTTCATTCATTTTTCTTAGGGTTTCATTGTTTATAATTTAGTTTCCTAATGTCCAAAAACTAGGTTTTCTAAACTAGTGTTTAACTTTGGGATTTCTTGGCCAATTTTTGTGGTTTTAGTTCTGATCTAGGTCTCTCTTGGTGCGGCGGGGGTGCGATTTGATTTTCGCACGGGGATTCAAGGGTTTTTTTTACTTTGGTAGGTGATTCCATTGTATGTGCAATTTTTGTGAATTAGCTTGTTGTGTTCATGGTACCTTAATTTTTATTTTACTTGAATGTTTCTGTAAAAATTGGTTTTAGTTGCATTAATAATGAAAATGAATTTTAAGTTCCAATTTTTGGTGAAATTGGGGGTTTTTCATTCAAATCTTTTATTGGTTCATTTTGGGATGACCTATAATTACTTAGTTGATTTTATTGATCTGTATTAGGACTGAAAATCATGTTTTTAATGTTTATTCTTTTTTTTTTGTTGCTATGAAAGTTTGTTTAAATGGTGTTTGGGAAGCAAATGGGCTTTAAGTTCCATGCTTGTGTGAAAATGGTGGTTTTTAAAAGATATAACTTCTTGGTTCACATTGGGCTGCCCCATAACTGAATTGTTGGTTTCATTAAAGGGTATTGAACTGAAATTTTGTTTTAATGACTTAAAAGTGTTCACATAGTGTGCAAAGTGGACATCTTAAAGAGCTTTGGGTGCAAAATAATGTGATGTTTTGAGAGGTTGTACTATTGAAAATAAAATTATTTTATTGTGTGTTTTAAATGGTATAAAATGTGTGTAGCTACTGTACTATTTGTTTGTGACCAGTAGTGATATTTTATATGAAAAAGGATTTTTGTTGTTTGCAAAAATTATTTGAGCACAAAAGGGGAAGCCCGGGTACCTAGGTGGGGCGGATTTGTACTAGTACGGCTAGTGGGTCGGATGGGTTTTGTCCCTATTCCACTTAGCATTTGGATAAAGAAAACTCTAACTAAACTATGTGGATGATTATTTAGGACCACTAGGTTATGAGTATATTCCCTACTAGTGGCTCGTGCACGAGAACGGATTTTTCTATGGTTACTCTACACCGAGGTACGAGGTACATAGGGCCCAAGACAACCTAGTGCTTAGGGGTGTTCCGGATTTTTTTGATCATTGGATTTGTGGTATTTACCCTCATTGTGGGGTGTTTTTGGAAGTACTTTATAGTATCTCACATGTATATTTAATGTGTTAACATTCTGAAATTCTCGGATTGAAAACTTTTTTCATTTGAAAGTTGTATTTCTTTGAATTTTAACATTGTTTCACCTTGTGTATTAAAATTGCTTGTTTTGTTCACATTGTATTGCATGCTCTTTGGAATAATCTGGTGGTATCCTATTGGGCTTAGGCTCACACCCTACTTACACCCCTTGGGTGTAAGTAGACCTACTTATGCTTGACTCAGGTAAAGGTAAGGCTAAGGGTGATGGCGGTTCAGGGTGTTAGTCCCCATCGTTGGGGCGAAGTTGCGGAGAAGGCTTGCGGGTGATGACCCCCTTGTCGTGTGGAGTCCATGGGGATGTCTTTATGTTGTAATTATTTTTTTTAGACCACCTGTAGTGTCTTTAAACATATTTATTCTGATCCGGTTTTGCTAAGAATTGTTTAACATGAAAATTTCAGATTCTAATAATTGATTGTTTTTTTATGATTTATTATTTCATACTCAGGTAAATCGTTCCCAAACCATATTTGTTTGATACCCAGGAACTTGTGCTAGCCCGTGGGGATAGGGAACGCCCTTCGGGCCTTGTCACGGGCCGGGTTTGGTGTTGTTAATGGTGGAAACCATATCTAGTTCATGACAAAATGGAATCAGGGAAGGTTAATGTTTTTGGGTTATATTGTTATTTTGGGATGAGTCAGGATAGACAGGAGCTGGGACTGTCGGGGATAGGGGTATTGGTTGTGAGTAGGGTGCCTGGACCACACCTCTCATGGAAGACCCTGAGTCACCAGGGGATGTTGTAATTTACGGATTTACTTGACTTCTAGGTGAGACATGTGGGCTGGAGACCACATGTTGACATCAGGAAGATGTGGAGTAGTTGTTTCATTTATTACTGGAATGTGTTTAATTTATTTATATTCGATGTATTTTATTACAATTTTCAGAATTGTGGTATTGACGATTATTTTGTGACTGTTGCATTTTGTAGCAACATGCCTCCCCGCAAAGCTCCAACGCGCCCATAGGAGGAAGCTGGAGAGAGTTCTCCCACACTGATTGGTCATAGGCTTGTGGAGGCTGTGGTTTGGGTTATCCAAGCTTTGGGGCAGGGACCAACTCCTACTCCTATTCCGGTTAGGGTAGAAGAGACAGGTCTTATAAAAGATAAAGCACAAGAGTTTCTGAAAAACAAGCCTCCTACCTTCCAAGGTAGCTCATAACCCCAGAAAGAAGAAGAATGGCTCGAGAAGATCGAGCATATGTTTGAGTTCCTAGAAACCCCCGAGGATCTTAGGGTGAAGTGTGCCCCCTTTCTGTTGGAGGGTCCCATCCGTAAGTGGTGGGAGTCAGTGCTTCAGGATCGGAAGAATGAGCAGATGCACTGGGGATATTTCAAGGTTGTCTTCAATGAACAGTACTACCCTGAGGTGTTGGCTTATGCTAGGTCTAGAGAGTTCATGGAACTTGTTTAGGGGAATCTATCTGTGATGGAGTATGCCAACCGTTTCACTGAGTTGGTTCGGTATGCTCCATAAATTGTCTCTAACGAGCAAGTAAAGGCCCAGAGGTTTGAGAAAGGCTTGCGACTAGAGATATACTCCCAAGTGTTCTTGTTTAAGCTGAGGACCTATGCTGAGGTCGTTGATCAGGCATGCATGGTGGAGATTGATAGGAAAGGCAGGGCTGGTTTCTATGGTTCAGTATCATCTGTGGGAAGTGGCAGCTCCTCAGAGAAGAAAAGGAAGCGAGAGGATCATGTGAAAAAGGAGGGGGCAGTTCAGGCCACTCTTCCAGGAAGTTTTCTTCTGCGGCTTCTGATGCGAGATCGGTCGTGTGCCACCAATGTGGGAGGCCTGGTCATATTCGACCAGCATGTCCACTTCCTCCGAATCATTTTTACCAGTGTGGAGGTATAGGGCATTTTCAGCGCTTCTGCGGTGTGGCACGTCCACTCCCAAGTGGGGCAGGGTTAGTGGCTTCAAGAGGAGTGACATCACAGTCTGAGCCGTTGAGGGTTGGGGGATCTCGATTTGGTGGTCCTGGTGGTAGGGCTAGATCATCTTCTGGGTAGATCCAGTTCAGGGCATAGCCACAGACTAGCGGTCGTCCTCAGGCAGATACTGGACATCTCCATGCAGTGGATCAGTCACCAGCAGGATCAGAGGTGGGACCATCGACAGTTCGAGGTACCATTCTGATCGCATCTTCTATAGCTACTTCTCTTTTTGATACTGGTGCCTCTGTTTCATTCATTTCTGCCCATTTTGTGGACATTCTGAATTTGCCAACTGAGTTGATGTCTTTCGCAATGGAGTTGGTGACACCGTTGGGAAAGAAGGAGTAGGGCCTCAGGTTCCCCTCGTGTGCGCTTTCCGTGTCAAGGGTTGAGATGGAGTGGGACCTCCTGGTTCTAGATATGGAACTATTTGACATAATACTTGGAATGTATTGGATATTACACTTCCAGGCACACATCGATTGCTATAGACGGCATGTGAGTTTCATGACACCTGATGGGAGTCGTCAGGTTTTTCGTGGATAATGGGTTCTTCGGTCAGGTCGCGCAGGGCCTCCACTCCCAAAGTTGGGAAGTGTTATCTTCTAGTTATCTTAGCTTGTGCTAGAGGATGGTCTTTCCCTTGAAGGTGCACTACCTCATGTAGTTAATGAGTTTCCATAGGTATTCCCAGATGATTTTTCAGGTTTGCCTCCAGAGCGGGATGTGGAGTTTTCAATTGATCTAGCACCGGGAACACAGCCGATATCTCTTCCCTCTTATCGCATGGCCCCCACCGAGCTTAGGGAATTAAAGATACAGCTGGACGACTTAGAATCCAAAGGATTCATTCACCCGAGCGTCTCTCCTTGGGTCGCTCCTCTGTTTTTCGCAAAAAAGGCTGATGGATCCCTCCAGTTGTGCATTGACTACCAGAAGCTGAATAAGGTAATAATTAAAAACAAATACCCTTTTCCTAGAATAGATGATTTGTTTGATCAGTTGAAGGGGGAAAATTGGTTCTCAAATATAGACCTGTGTTCAGGGTATCATCAACTCAGGGTGAAGGAGTCAGATATCCCAAAGACAGCCTTTCGAAGCAGGTATGGCCACTTTGAGTATTTGGTCATGCCCTTCAGATTGACCAATGCTCCATCTGTATATTTAGCACTTATGAATAGGGTGTTCCATTAGTATCTAAATTCCTTTGTTGTGGTGTTCGTGCATGATATTCTAGTATACTCTTGCTCTGAGGAGGAACACGAACATCACTTAAGGATCGTTTTGGGTACATTATGGGATCACCGCCTCTATGAAATGTTGTCAAAGTGTACTTTCTGGATCAGAGAGGTGAGATTTCTGGGGCATGTGATCTCAGAACATGGAGTTTCAGTGGACCCTAAGAAAATTAGTGCAGTCATATCATGGGAGAAACTAAAGAATGTGTTCAATATCATGAGTTTTCTTGGTTTGGATGGTTATTACAGGCGATTCATTCGGGATTTCTCTCGGCTTTCATCACCGATGACTTCCCTCACCTGAAAAGGGGTCAAGTTTGTATGGGGTCCAGAATGTCAGGCATCGTTAGAGGAGCTGAAGAGGTGGCTGACTACCACCCCTGTGCTGATTTTTCCAGAGGCTGGAAAGGGATATGTGGTCTATTGTGATGCTTCAGGTATGGGTCTTGGGTGCGTGCTTATGCAGGATGATCATGTGGTCGCGTATGGCTCTCGCCAGCTTCGACCACATGAAAAGAACTACCCGACCCATGACTTAGAGTTGGCAGTAGTGATGTGTGCTTTGAAGACATGGCGTCACTACCTCTTTGGGGAGAAGTTTGTTGTATACTCTGATCACAAAAGCTTGGCTTATATCTTCTCGCAGAAGGACCTCAACTTGAGGCAACATCACTAGATCGAGTACTTGCAGGGGTTTGACTTTGACATTGTTTATACCCCAGGAAAGGGTAATGTAGTGGTCTATGCCTTGAGCAGAAGGGTTCCAGTGCAGGCTTTGAGGAAGTCCAATGATGAGTGGGCTTTGATGGGGCTCTTTTATCAGATTCATGTGGAGACTAGGGAACACAGTGGAGGGGTATTCTTGGCGAGTGTCCAGTTCACTCCTTCTCTATTGGAGTTGATTCTGCGGGAACATCCCAGTGATGAGCTTTGTGAGCGGTCAAAGTAGTTTCTTCATGGTGGGGAGACATCCTCTGATTGGTCGTCGTCTCCCGAGGGCATCTTGTGCTTCAAGGGCCGTTCAGTAGTGCCATTATCTCTGCGTAAGGTGGTGATGTAGGATAGCCACCAGTCTCAGTGGTCTGTCCATCTAGGTGCCACTAATATGTATTATGATTTCTGTCGGTAGTTTTGGTGTCCTGGTATGAGACGGGACAGAGCGGACTTTGTTTTGAGATGCTACACATGCCAGCAGGTGAAAGCAGAGCACCAAAGGCCTTCCGGTTTTCTCCAACCACTACCCATTCCTACTTGGAAGTGGGACGAGGTCACCATGGACATCATTGTTGGATTACCTCATCCACCTCAGGGTAAGAATTCCATTTGGGTGGTGATTTATCATCTGACCAAATCAGCCCACTTCATTCCGATAAAAGATACAACTAAAGTAGATGAGTTGGGCCATTTGTATCTTCAGGAAGTGGTGAGACTCCATGGTGTACCATTAGCTGTTGTCTCAGATAGAGACCCCCACTTCACTTCTCGATTTTGGGAAGGCCTTTAGAAGGCCTTGGGGTCTCAGATTAAGATGAGCACGACATACCACCCTCATACGGATGGTCAGACAAAGCGGGCGAATCAGATTTTGGAGGACATGCTTCGTGCATGTGTCCTGGACTTTGGAGGTTCTTGGGATATCCATTTGGGATTTTTTGAGTTTTCTTATAATAATAGTTACCAATCCATGATTCTAATGGCTCCTTTTGAGGCGCTCTATAGTCGGCCTTGTCGGTCCCCCTATGTTGGGCTGAGGTAGGAGAGACTTCACTATTGGGGCTGAGCCTTGTGCAGGAGACTTCTGAGAAGGTCAAGTTGATCAGGTAGCGCTTATTGACAGCTCAGATTCGTTATAAATCTTATGCTGACTAGAGGTGTCGAGACCTAGAGTTTTCTGTGGGTGACAGGGTATTCTTAAAAGTGGCCCCCCGTCTGGGCCATCGTCGATTGGGGAAGAAAGGTAAGCTAATGCCACGGTATGTCGGGCCCTTTGAGATCACTGAGCATATTGGAAAGGTGGCATACAGGTTGGACTTACCTTCTCAGTTGACGTCTATCCATTATGTCTTCCACGTCTCTCAGTTGAAGAAATAGAACCCGGATCCATCCCATGTAGTGAGTTGGGAAGAACTAGAGATAGAGCTTGACTTGTCTGTTGTTGAGAGTCCGGTGAAAATAGTGTACTCCTAAGAGAAGATACTTTGAGGGAAGTCTATTCCTTTATTTCGGGTTCTATGGTAGCATGGGAATGATACACATGAGACATGAGAGCGAAAGTCATGGGTCGAGGAAGAGTACCCATTCTTCTTTTCCAACAAAGATTCATGTTGACTTTCCGGGGCGGAAAGTCATTAATAGTGGGGTGAATTGTCACATAAAAGACATATTTTAAAGGTATTCTTCATTTAATTTACATACTTGATTTGTTTTGGGGGTTTACCTAGTTTTTAGGGAGGAATAGATGAGTATTCATGAATTGGGCCAAACCGTGATCCCAATTCAAGATTAAAAAATAAATTTTTTATATTTTATAACTTTTTCATTTTTCAAAAATTTTCATCCATTAAAATTCCTACATGACCTCCCCTAACCTATTAACACCACCAAGGTAATTTTGTGCTTTTATAAATCCATAACCAGGGTTTATTTGGGTTTTTATCTAAGGGGTTCGGCCTGCCCGAAAGCCCAATTCCTGTTTTAAAAATAAATTTTTATTATGTTATAACTTATTCAATTTTTGGGATTTTTCGGTGATTCAAAGTCTCACCCAAGACCAATTAACCCAAGCGCCTGTCTAAACTCTCTCCTCCCTCTTTTGAGCTCTCATTAATCTCTATTTGGTGCCAAAATTCATAGGCTTCCTCAAATAACCTAGATTTGAAGAGGTAAAGTATTTCTTTCATAACTCTCTCAATTATCAATATTTTTCCTCCATTACAGATTTTAAATTACCTAATAAATATTTTTCGAACGAACCCTAAATTTTTTCTATTTTAAATTTCAGATATTGGTGTTTTGGAGTGATTACTTCAAGATACTTCAAGTAAATGAGTCCTTTTCTTTCCTCTTTCAAACTACTTAGGGTTTCATTCATTTTTCTTAGGATTTAATTGTTTATAATTTAGTTTCCTAATTTCCAGAAACTAGGTTTTCTAACCTAGGGTTTAACTTTGGGATTTCTTGGCCAATTTTTGTGGTTTTAGGTTTGATCTAGGTCTCTCTTGGTGTGGCGGGGGTGCGATTTGATTTTTGCACGGAGATTCAAGGGTTTTTGTTACTTTGGTAGGTGATTCCATTGTGTGTGCAATTTTTGTGAATTATCTTGCTGTTTTCATGGTACCTTAATTTTTATTTCACTTGGATGTTTCTGTAAAAATTGGTTTTAGTTTCATTTATAATGCAAATGAATTTTAAGTTCCAATTTTTGGTGAAATTGGGGGGTTTTCATTCAAATCTTTTATTGGTTCATTTTGGGCTGACCTATAATTACTTAGTTGATTTTATTGATCTGTATTAGGACTGAAAATAATGTTTTTAATGTTTATTCTTTTTTGTTGTTGCTGTGAAATTTTGTTTAAATGGTGTTTGGGAAGCAAATGGGCTTTAAGTTCCATGCTTGTGTGAAAATGGTGGTTTTTAAAAGATATAACTTCTTGGTTCACATTGGGCTTCCCCATAACTTAATTTTTGGTTTCATTAAAGGGTATTAAACTGAAATTTTGTTTTAATGACTTAAAAGTGTTCACATAGTGTGCAAAGTGGACATCTTAAAGAGCTTTGGGTGCAAAATAATGTGATGTTTTGAGAGGTTGTACTATTGAAAATAAAATTATTTTATTGTGTGTTTTAAATGGTATAAAATGTGTGTAGCTACTGTACTATTTGTTTGTGACCAGTAGTGATATTTTATATGAAAAAGGATGTGTGTTGTTTGCTGAAATTATTTGAGCACAAAAGGGGAAGGCCTGGTACCTAGGTGGGGCGGATTTATACTAGTACGGCTAGTGGGTCGGGTGGGTTTTGTCCCTATTCCACTTAGAATTTGGATAAAGAAAACTCTAACTAAACTATGTGGATGATTATTGGGGACCACTAGGTTATGAGTATATTCCCTACTAGTGGCCCGTGCATGAGAACAGATTTTTCTATGGTTACTCTACACCGAGGTACGAGGTACATAGGGCCCAAGACAACCTAGTGCTTAGGGGTGTTCCCGATTTTTTTGCTCATTGGATTTGTGGTATTTACCCTCGTTGTGGGGTGTTTTTGGAAGTACTTTATAGTATCTCACATGTATATTTAATGTGTTAACATTCTGAAATTCTCAGATTGAAAACTGTTTTCATTTGAAAGTTGTATTTCTTTGAATTTTAACACTGTTTCACCTTGTGTATTAAAATTGCTTGTTTTGTTCACATTGTATTGCATGCTCTTTGGAATCATCTGGTGGTATCCTATTGGGCTTAGGCTCACACCCTACTTACACCCCTTGGGTGTAAGTAGACCTACTTATGCTTGACTCAGGTAAAGGGAAGGCTAAGGGTGATGGCGGTTCAGGGTGTTAGTCCCCATCGTTGGGGAGAAGTTGCGGAGAAGGCTTGCGGGTGATGACCCCCTTGTCGTGTGGAGTCCATGGGGATGTCTTTATGTTGTAATTATTATTATTTTTAGACCACCTGTAGTGTCTTTAAACATATTTATTCTGATCTGGTTTTGCTAAGAATTGTTTAACATGAAAATTTCAGATTCTAATAATTGATTGTTTTTTTATGATTTATTATTTAATACTCAGGTAAATCGTTCCCAAACCAGATTTATTTGATACCCAGGAACTTGTGCTAGCCCGTGGGGATAGGGAACGCCCTTCGGTCCTTATCACGGGCTGGGTTTGGTGCTGTTAATGGTGGAAACCAGATCTAGTTCGTGACAAAATGGAATCAGGGAAGGTTAATGTTTTGGGGTTATATTTTTATTTTGGGATGAGTCAGGATAGACAGGAGCTGGGACTGTCGGGGCTCGGGGTATTGGTTGTGAGTAGGGTGACTGGACCACACCTCTCGTGGAAGACCTTGAGTCACCAGGGGATGTTGTAATTTACGGATTGACTTGACTTCTAGGTGAGACATGTGGGCTGCAGACCACATGTTGACATCAGGCAGATGTGGAGTAGTTGTTTCATTTATTACTGGAATGTGTTTAATTTATTTATATTCGATGTATTTTATTACAATTTTCAGAATTGTGGTATTGAAGATTATTTTGTGACTGTTGCATTTTGTAGCAACATGCCTCCCCGCAAAGCTCCCACGCGCCCATAGGAGGAAGCTGGAGAGAGTTCTCCCACACTGATTGGTCATAGGCTTGTGGAGGCTGTGGTTCTGGCTATCCAAGCTTTAGGGCAGGGAACATATCCAACTCCTATTCCGGTTAGGGTAGAAGAGAGAGGTCTTATAAAAGATAAAGCACAAGAGTTTCTGAAAAACAACCCTCCTACCTTCCAAGGTAGCTCAAAACCCCAGAAAGCAGAAGAATGGCTCGAGAAGATCGAGCGTATGTTTGAGTTCCTAGAAACCCCTGAGGATCTTAGGGTGAAGTGTGCCTCCTTTCTATTGGAGGGTCCCAGCCGTAAGTGGTGGGAGTCAGTGCTTCAGGATCGGAAGAATGAGCAGATGCACTGGGGAGATTTCAAGGTTGTCTTCAATGAACAGTACTGCCCTGAGGTGTTGGCTTATGCCAGGTCTAGAGAGTTCATGGAACTTGTTCAGGGGAATCTATCTGTGATGGAGTATTAAAACCGTTTCACTGAGTTAGTTCGGTATGCTCCATAAATTGTCTCTAATAAGCAAGTAAAGGCCCAGAGGTTTGAGAAAGGCTTGCGACTAGAGATATACTCCCAGGTGTTCTTGTTTAAGCTGAGGACCTATGCTGAGGTCGTTGATCAGGCATGCATGGTGGAGATTGATAGGAAAGGTAGGGCTGGTTTCTATGGTTCAGTATCAGCTGTGGGAAGTGGCAGCTCCTCAGAGAAGAAAAGGAAGCGAGAGGATCATGTGAAAAAGGAGGGGGCAGTTCAGGCCACTCTTCCAGGCAGTTTTCTTATGCGGCTTCTGATGCGAGATCGGTCGTGTGCCACCAATGTGGGTGGCCTGGTCATATCCGACCAGCATGTCCACTTCCTCCGAATCCTTTTTACCAGTGTGGAGGTATAGGGCATTTTCAGCGCTTCTGCGGTGTGGCACGTCCACTCCCAAGTGGGGCAGGGTTAGTGGCTTCAAGAGGAGTGACATCACAGTCTGAGCCGTTGAGGGTTGGGGGATCTCGATTTGGTGGTCGTGGTGGTAGGGCTAGATCATCTTCTGGGTAGAGCCAGTTCAGGGCACAGCAACAGACTAGCGGTCGTCCTCAGGCAGATACTGGACATCTCCATGCAGTGGATCAGTCACCAGCAGGATCAGAGGTGGGACCATCGACAGTTCGAGGTACCATTCTGATCGCATCTTCTATAGCTACTGCTCTTTTTGATACTGGTGCCTCTGTTTCATTCATTTCTGCCCATTTTGTGGACATTCTGAATTTGCCAACTGAGTTGATGTCTTTCGCGATGGAGTTGGTGACACCGTTGGGAAAGAAGGAGCAGGGCCTCAGGTGCCCCTCGTGTGCGCTTTCCGTGTCAAGGGTTGAGATGGAGTTGGACCTCCTGGTTCTAGATATGGAACTATTTGACATAATACTTGGAATGTATTGGATATTACACTTCCAGGCACACATCGATTGCTATAGGCGGCATGTGAGTTTCATGACACCTGATGGGAGTCGTCAGGTTTTTCGTGGATAATGGGTTCTTCGGTCAGGTCGCGCAGGGCCTCCACTCCCAAAGTTGGGAAGTGTTATCTTCTAGTTATCTTCGCTTGTCCTAGAGGATGGTCTTTCCCTTGAATGTGCACTACCTCATGTAGTTAATGAGTTTCCAGAGGTATTCCCAGATGATTTTTCAGGTTTGCCCCCAGAGCGGGATGTGGAGTTTTCAATTGATCTAGCACCGGGAACACAGCCGATATCTCTTCCCTCTTATCGCATGGTCCCCACTGAGCTTAGGTAATTAAAGATACTGCTAGACGACTTATAATCCAAAGGATTCATTCACCTGAGCGTCTCTCCTTGGGTCGCTCCTCTGTTTTTTGCAAAAAAGGCTGATGGATCCCTCCAGTTGTGCATTGACTACCAGAAGCTGAATAAGGTAACAATTAAAAACAAATACCCTTTTCCCAGAATAGATGATTTGTTTGATCAGTTGAAGGGGGAAAATTGGTTCTCAAATATAGACCTGTGTTCAGGGTATCATCAACTCAGGGTGAAGGAGTCAGATATCCCAAAGACAGCCTTTCGAAGCAGGTATGGCCACTTTGAGTATTTGGTCATGCCCTTCAGATTGACCAATGCTCCAGCTATATATTTATCACTTATGAATAGGGTGTTCCATTATTATCTAAATTCCTTTGTTGTGGTGTTCGTGCATGACATTCTAGTATACTCTTGCTCTGAGGAGGAACATGAACATCACTTAAGGATCGTTTTGGGTACATTATGGGATCACCGCCTCTATGAAATGGTGTCAAAGTGTACATTCTGGATCAGAGAGGTGAGATTTCTAGGGCATGTGATCTCAGAACATGGAGTTTCAGTGGACCCTAAGAAAATTAGTGCAGTCATATCATGGGAGAAACCAAAGAATGTGTTCAAGATCATGAGTTTTCTTGGTTTGGCTGGTTATTACAGGCGATTCATTCGGGATTTCTCTCGGCTTTCATCACCGATGACTTCCCTCACCTGAAAAGGGGTCAAGTTTGTATGGGGTCCAGAATGTCAGGTGTCGTTAGAGGAGCTGAAGAGGTGGCTGACTACCACCCCCGTGCTGATTTTTCCAGAGGCTGGAAAGGGATATATGGTCTATTGTGATGCTTCAGGTATGGGTCTTGGGTGCGTGCTTATGCAGGATGATCATGTGGTCGCGTATGGCTCTCGCCAGCTTCGACCACATGAAAAGAACTACCGGACCCATGACTTGGAGTTGGCAGTAGTGATGTGTGCTTTGAAGACATGGCGTCACTACCTCTTTGGGGAGAAGTTTGTTGTATACTCTGATCACAAAATCTTGGCTTATATCTTCTCGCAGAAGGACCTCAACTTGAGGCAACATCGCTGGATCGAGTACTTGTAGGGGTTTGACTTTGACATTGTTTATACCCCAGGAAAGGGTAATGTAGTGGTCTATGCCTTGAGCAGAAGGGTTCCAGTGCAGGCTTTGAGGAAGTCCAGTGATGAGTGGGCTTTTATGGGGCTCTTTTATCAGATGCATGTGGAGACTAGGGAACACAGTGGAGGGGCATTCTTGGAGAGTGTCCAGTTCACTCCTTCTCTATTGGAGTTGATTCTGCGGGAACATCCCAGTGATGAGCTTTGTGAGCGGTCAAAGTAGTTTCTTCATGGTGGGGATACATCCTCTGATTGGTCGTCGTCTCCCGAGGGCATCTTGTGCTTCAAGGGCCGTTCAGTAGTGCCATTATCTCTGCGTAAGGTGGTGATGTAGGATAGCCACCAGTCTCAGTGGTCTGTCCATCTAGGTTCCACTAAGATGTATTATGATTTCTGTCGGTAGTTTTGGTGTCCTGGTATGAGACGGGACAGAGCGGACTTTGTTTCGAGATGCTAGACATGCCATCAGGTGAAAGCAGAGCACCAAAAGCCTTCTGGTTTTCTCCAACCACTACCCATTCCTACCTGGAAGTGGGACGAGGTCACCATGGACATCATTGTTGGATTACCTCATCCACCTCAGGGTAATAATTCCATTTGGGTGGTGATTTATCATCTGACCAAATCAGCCCACTTCATTCCGATAAAAGATACAACTAAAGTAGATGAGTTGGGCCATTTGTATCTTCAGGAAGTGGTGAGACTCCATGGTGTACCATTAGCTGTTGTCTCAGATAGAGACCCCCGCTTCACTTCTCGATTTTGGGAAGGCCTTTAGAAGGCCTTGGGGTCTCAGATTAAGATGAGCACGACATACCACCCTCATACGGATGGTCAGACAAAGCGGGCAAATCAGATTTTGGAGGGCATGCTTCGTGCATGTGTCCTGGACTTTGGAGGTTCTTGGGATATCCATTTGGGATTGGTTGAGTTTTCTTATAATAATAGTTACCAATCCATGATTCTAATGGCTCCTTTTGAGGCGCTCTATGGTCGGCCTTGTCGGTCCCCCTATGTTGGGATGAGGTAGGAGAGACTTCACTATTGGGGCTGAGCCTTGTGCAGGAGACTTCTGAGAAGGTCAAGTTGATCAGGTAGCGCTTATTGACAGCTCAGAGTCGTTATAAATCTTATGTTGACTAGAGGTGTCGAGACCTAGAGTTTTCTGTGGGTGACAGGGTATTCTTAAAAGTGGCCCCTCGTCTGGGCCATCGTCTATTGGGGAAGAAAGGTAAGCAGATCCCACGGTATGTCGGGCCCTTTGAGATCACTGAGCATATTGGAAAGGTGGAATACAGGTTGGACTTACCTTCTCAGTTGACGTCTATCCATTATGTCTTCCACGTCTCTCAGTTGAAGAAATACAACCCGGATCCATCCCATGTAGTGAGTTGGGAAGAACTGGAGATAGAGCTTGACTTGTCTGTTGTTGAGAGGCCGGTGAAAATAGTGTACTCCTAAGAGAAGATACTTTGAAGGAAGTCTATTCCCTTATTTCGGGTTCTATGGAAGCATGGGAATGATACACATGAGACATGAGAGCGAAAGTCATGGGTCGAGGAAGAGTACCCATTCTTGTTTTCCAACAAAGATTCATGTTGACTTTCCGGGGTGGAAAGTCCTTCATAGTGGGGAGAATTGTCACATACAAGACATATTTTAAAGGTATTATTCATTTAATTTACATACTTGCTTTGTTTTGGGGGTTTCCCTAGTTTTTAGGGAGGAATAGATGAGTATTCATGAATTGGGCCAAACCGTGATCCCAATTCAAGATTAAAAAATAAATTTTGTATATTTTATAACTTTTTCATTTTTAAAAATTTTTCATCTATTAAAATTCCTACATGACCTCCCCTAACCTATTAACACCACCAAGGTAATTTTGTGCTTTTATAAATCCATAACCAGGGTTTATTTGGGTTTTTATCTAAGGGGTTGGGCCTGCCCGAAAGCCCAATTCCTGTTTTAAAAATAAAGTTTTATTATGTTATAACTTATTCAATTTTTGGGATTTTTCAGTGATTCAAAGTCTCACCCAAGACCAATTAACCCAAGCGCCTGTCTAAACTCTCTCCTCCCTATTTTGAGCTCTGGTTAATCTCGATTTTGTGCCAAAATTCATAGGCTTCCTCAAATTACCCAGATTTGAAGAGGTAAAGTATTTCTTTCATAACTCTCTCAATTATCAATATTTTTCCTCCATTACAGATTTTAAATTACCTAATAAATATTTTTCGAACGAACCCTAAATTTTTTCTATTTTAAATTTCAGATACTGGTGTTTTGGAGTGATTACTTCAAGATACTTCAAGTAAATGAGCCCTTTTCTTTCCTCTTTCAAACTACTTAGGGTTTCATTCATTTTTCTTAGGGTTTAATTGTTTATAATTTAGTTTCCTAATTTCCAGAAACTAGGTTTTCTAACCTAGGGTTTAACTTTGGGATTTCTTGGCCAATTTTTGTGGTTTTAGGTTTGATCTAGGTCTCTCTTGGTGTGGCGGGGGTGCGATTTGATTTTCGCACGGAGATTCAAGGGTTTTTGTTACTTTGGTAGGTGATTCCATTGTGTGTGCAATTTTTGTGAATTAGATTTCTGTTTTCATGGTACCTTAATTTTTATTTCACTTGAATGTTTCTGTAAAAATTGGTTTTAGTTTCATTTTTAATGCAAATGAATTTTAAGTTCCAATTTTTGGTGAAATTGGGGGGTTTTCATTCAAATCTTTTATTGGTTTATTTTGGGCTGACCTATAATTACTTAGTTGATTTTATTGATCTGCATTAGGACTTAAAATCATTTTTTTAATGTTTATTCTTTTTTTTTGTTGCTGTGAAATTTTTTTTAAATGGTGTTTGGGAAGAAAATGGGCTTTAAGTTCCATGCTTGTGTGAAAATGGTGGTTTTTAAAAGATATAACTTCTTGGTTCACATTGGGCTGCCCCATAACTGAATTGTTGGTTTCATTAAAGGGTATTTAACTGAAATTTTGTTTTAATGACTTAAAAGTGTTCACATAGTGTGCAAAGTGGACATCTTAAAGAGCTTTGGGTGCAAAATAATGTGATGTTTTGAGAGGTTGTACTATTGAAAATAAAATTATTTTATTGTGTGTTTTAAATGGTATAAAATGTGTGTAGCTATTGTACTATTTGTTTGTGACCAGTAGTGATATTTTATATGAAAAAGGATGTTTGTTGTTTGCTGAAATTATTTGAGCACAAAAGGGGAAGCCCGGGTACCTAGGTGGGGCAGATTTGTACTAGTACGGCTAGTGGGTCGGATGGGTTTTGTCCCTATTCCACTTAGCATTTGGATAAAGAAAACTCTAACTAAACTATGTGGATGATTATTGGGGACCACTAGGTTATGAGTATATTCCCTACTAGTGGCTCGTGCACGAGAACGGATTTTTCTATGGTTACTCTACACCGAGGTACGAGGTACATAGGGCCCAAGACAACCTAGTGCTTAGGGGTGTTCCGGATTTTTTTGATCATTGGATTTGTGGTATTTACCCTCATTGTGGGGTGTTTTTGGAAGTACTTTATAGTCTCTCACATGTATATTTAATGTGTTAACATTCTGAAATTCTCGGATTGAAAACTTTTTTCATTTGAAAGTTGTATTTCTTTGAATTTTAACACTGTTTCACCTTGTGTATTAAAATTGCTTGTTTTGTTCACATTGTATTGCATGCTCTTTGGAATCATCTGGTGGTATCCTATTGGGCTTAGGCTCACACCCTACTTACACCCCTTGGGTGTAAGTAGACCTACTTATGCTTGACTCAGGTAAAGGTAAGGCTAAGGGTGATGGCGGTTCAGGGTGTTAGTCCCCATCGTTGGGGCGAAGTTGCGGAGAAGGCTTGCGGGTGATGACCCCCTTGTCGTGTGGAGTCCATGGGGATGTCTTTATGTTGTAATTATTTTTTTTAGACCACCTGTAGTGTCTTTAAACATATTTATTCTGATCCGGTTTTGCTAAGAATTGTTTAACATGAAAATTTCAGATTCTAATAATTGATTGTTTTTTTATGATTTATTATTTCATACTCAGGTAAATCGTTCCCAAACCAGATTTGTTTGATACCCAGGAACTTGTGCTAGCCCGTGGGGATAGGGAACGCCCTTCGGGCCTTGTCACGGGCCGGGTTTGGTGTTGTTAATGGTGGAAACCATATCTAGTTCATGACAAAATGGAATCAGGGAAGGTTAATGTTTTTGGGTTATATTGTTATTTTGGGATGAGTCAGGATAGACAGGAGCTGGGACTGTCGGGGATAGGGGTATTGGTTGTGAGTAGGGTGCCTGGACCACACCTCTCATGGAAGACCCTGAGTCACCAGGGGATGTTGTAATTTACGGATTTACTTGACTTCTAGGTGAGACATGTGGGCTGCAGACCACATGTTGACATCAGGAAGATGTGGAGTAGTTGTTTCATTTATTACTGGAATTTGTTTAATTTATTTATATTCGATGTATTTTATTACAATTTTCAAAATTGTGGTATTGACGATTATTTTGTGACTGTTGCATTTTGTAGCAACATGCCTCCCCGCAAAGCTCCAACGCGCCCATAGGAGGAAGCTAGAGAGAGTTCTCCCACACTGATTGGTCATAGGCTTGTGGAGGCTGTGGTTGGGTTATCCAAGCTTTGGGGCAGGGACCAACTCCTACTCCTATTCCAGTTAGGGTAGAAGAGACAGGTCTTATAAAAGATAAAGCACAAGAGTTTCTGAAAAACAAGCCTCCTACCTTCCAAGGTAGCTCATAACCCCAGAAAGAAGAAGAATGGCTCGAGAAGATCGAGCATATGTTTGAGTTCCTAGAAACCCCCGAGGATCTTAGGGTGAAGTGTGCCCCCTTTCTGTTGGAGGGTCCCAGCCGTAAGTGGTGGGAGTCAGTGCTTCAGGATCGGAAGAATGAGCAGATGCACTGGGGATATTTCAAGGTTGTCTTCAATGAACAGTACTACCCTGAGGTGTTGGCTTATGCTAGGTCTAGAGAGTTCGTGGAACTTGTTCAGGAGAATCTATATGTGATGGAGTATGCCAACCGTTTCACTGAGTTGGTTCGGTATGCTCCATAAATTGTCTCTAACGAGCAAGTAAAGGCCCAGAGGTTTGAGAAAGGCTTGCGACTAGAGATATACTCCCAAGTGTTCTTGTTTAAGCTGAGGACCTATGCTGAGGTCGTTGATCAGGCATGCATGGTGGAGATTGATAGGAAAGGCAGGGCTGGTTTCTATGGTTCAGTATCATCTGTGGGAAGTGGCAGCTCCTCAGAGAAGAAAAGGAAGCGAGAGGATCATGTGAAAAAGGAGGGGGCAGTTCAGGCCACTCTTCCAGGAAGTTTTCTTCTGCGGCTTCTGATGCGAGATCGGTCGTGTGCCACCAATGTGGGAGGCCTGGTCATATTCGACCAGCATGTCCACTTCCTCCGAATCATTTTTACCAGTGTGGAGGTATAGGGCATTTTCAGCGCTTCTGCGGTGTGGCACGTCCACTCCCAAGTGGGGCAGGGTTAGTGGCTTCAAGAGGAGTGACATCACAGTCTGAGCCGTTGAGGGTTGGGGGATCTCGATTTGGTGGTCCTGGTGGTAGGGCTAGATCATCTTCTGGGTAGATCCAGTTCAGGGCATAGCCACAGACTAGCGGTCGTCCTCAGGCAGATACTGGACATCTCCATGCAGTGGATCAGTCACCAGCAGGATCAGAGGTGGGACCATCGACAGTTCGAGGTACCATTCTGATCGCATCTTCTATAGCTACTTCTCTTTTTGATACTGGTGCCTCTGTTTCATTCATTTCTGCCCATTTTGTGGACATTCTGAATTTGCCAACTGAGTTGATGTCTTTCGCAATGGAGTTGGTGACACCGTTGGGAAAGAAGGAGTAGGGCCTCAGGTTCCCCTCGTGTGCGCTTTCCGTGTCAAGGGTTGAGATGGAGTGGGACCTCCTGGTTCTAGATATGGAACTATTTGACATAATACTTGGAATGTATTGGATATTACACTTCCAGGCACACATCGATTGCTATAGACGGCATGTGAGTTTCATGACACCTGATGGGAGTCGTCAGGTTTTTCGTGGATAATGGGTTCTTCGGTCAGGTCGCGCAGGGCCTCCACTCCCAAAGTTGGGAAGTGTTATCTTCTAGTTATCTTAGCTTGTGCTAGAGGATGGTCTTTCCCTTGAAGGTGCACTACCTCATGTAGTTAATGAGTTTCCATAGGTATTCCCAGATGATTTTTCAGGTTTGCCTCCAGAGCGGGATGTGGAGTTTTCAATTGATCTAGCACCGGGAACACAGCCGATATCTCTTCCCTCTTATCGCATGGCCCCCACCGAGCTTAGGGAATTAAAGATACAGCTGGACGACTTAGAATCCAAAGGATTCATTCACCCGAGCGTCTCTCCTTGGGTCGCTCCTCTGTTTTTCGCAAAAAAGGCTGATGGATCCCTCCAGTTGTGCATTGACTACCAGAAGCTGAATAAGGTAACAATTAAAAACAAATACCCTTTTCCTAGAATAGATGATTTGTTTGATCAGTTGAAGGGGGAAAATTGGTTCTCAAATATAGACCTGTGTTCAGGGTATCATCAACTCAGGGTGAAGGAGTCAGATATCCCAAAGACAGCCTTTTGAAGCAGGTATGGCCACTTTGAGTATTTGGTCATGCCCTTCAGATTGACCAATGCTCCATCTGTATATTTAGCACTTATGAATAGGGTGTTCCATTAGTATCTAAATTCCTTTGTTGTGGTGTTCGTGCATGATATTCTAGTATACTCTTGCTCTGAGGAGGAACACGAACATCACTTAAGGATCGTTTTGGGTACATTATGGGATCACCGCCTCTACGAAATGTTGTCAAAGTGTACTTTCTGGATCAGAGATGTGAGATTTCTGGGGCATGTGATCTCAGAACATGGAGTTTCAGTGGACCCTAAGAAAATTAGTGCAGTCATATCATGGGAGAAACTAAAGAATGTGTTCAATATCATGAGTTTTCTTGGTTTGGATGGTTATTACAGGCGATTCATTCGGGATTTCTCTCGGCTTTCATCACCGATGACTTCCCTCACCTGAAAAGGGGTCAAGTTTGTATGGGGTCCAGAATGTCAGGCATCATTAGAGGAGCTGAAGAGGTGGCTGACTACCACCCCTGTGCTGATTTTTCCAGAGGCTGGAAAGGGATATGTGGTCTATTGTGATGCTTCAGGTATGGGTCTTGGGTGTGTGCTTATGCAGGATGATCATGTGGTCGCGTATGGCTCTCGCCAGCTTCGACCACATGAAAAGAACTACCCGACCCATGACTTAGAGTTGGCAGTAGTGATGTGTGCTTTGAAGACATGGCGTCACTACCTCTTTGGGGAGAAGTTTGTTGTATACTCTGATCACAAAAGCTTGGCTTATATCTTCTCGCAGAAGGACCTCAACTTGAGGCAACATCACTAGATCGAGTACTTGCAGGGGTTTGACTTTGACATTGTTTATACCCCAGGAAAGGGTAATGTAGTGGTCTATGCCTTGAGCAGAAGGGTTCCAGTGCGGGCTTTGAGGAAGTCCAATGATGAGTGGGCTTTGATGGGGCTCTTTTATCAGATTCATGTGGAGACTAGGGAACACAGTGGAGGGGTATTCTTGGCGAGTGTCCAGTTCACTCCTTCTCTATTGGAGTTGATTCTGCGGGAACATCCCAGTGATGAGCTTTGTGAGCGGTCAAAGTAGTTTCTTCATGGTGGGGAGACATCCTCTGATTGGTCGTCGTCTCCCGAGGGCATCTTGTGCTTCAAGGGCCGTTCAGTAGTGCCATTATCTCTGCGTAAGGTGGTGATGTAGGATAGCCACCAGTCTCAGTGGTCTGTCCATCTAGGTGCCACTAAGATGTATTATGATTTCTGTCGGTAGTTTTGGTGTCCTGGTATGAGACGGGACAGAGCGGACTTTGTTTTGAGATGCTACACATGCCAGCAGGTGAAAGCAGAGCACCAAAGGCCTTCCGGTTTTCTCCAACCACTACCCATTCCTACTTGGAAGTGGGACGAGGTCACCATGGACATCATTGTTGGATTACCTCATCCACCTCAGGGTAAGAATTCCATTTGGGTGGTGATTTATCATCTGACCAAATCAGCCCACTTCATTCCGATAAAAGATACAACTAAAGTAGATGAGTTGGGCCATTTGTATCTTCAGGAAGTGGTGAGACTCCATGGTGTACCATTAGCTGTTGTCTCAGATAGAGACCCCCACTTCACTTCTCGATTTTGGGAAGGCCTTTAGAAGGCCTTGGGGTCTCAGATTAAGATGAGCACGACATACCACCCTCATACGGATGGTCAGACAAAGCGGGCGAATCAGATTTTGGAGGACATGCTTCGTGCATGTGTCCTGGACTTTGGAGGTTCTTGGGATATCCATTTGGGATTTTTTGAGTTTTCTTATAATAATAGTTACCAATCCATGATTCTAATGGCTCCTTTTGAGGCGCTCTATAGTCGGCCTTGTCGGTCCCCCTATGTTGGGCTGAGGTAGGAGAGACTTCACTATTGGGGCTGAGCCTTGTGCAGGAGACTTCTGAGAAGGTCAAGTTGATCAGGTAGCGCTTATTGACAGCTCAGATTCGTTATAAATCTTATGCTGACTAGAGGTGTCGAGACCTAGAGTTTTCTGTGGGTGACAGGGTATTCTTAAAAGTAGCCCCCCGTCTGGGCCATCGTCGATTGGGGAAGAAAGGTAAGCTAATGCCACGGTATGTCGGGCCCTTTGAGATCACTGAGCATATTGGAAAGGTTGCATACAGGTTGGACTTACCTTCTCAGTTGACGTCTATCCATTATGTCTTCCACGTCTCTCAGTTGAAGAAATAGAACCCGGATCCATCCCATGTAGTGAGTTGGGAAGAACTAGAGATAGAGCTTGACTTGTCTGTTGTTGAGAGTCCGGTGAAAATAGTGTACTCCTAAGAGAAGATACTTTGAGGGAAGTCTATTCCTTTATTTCGGGTTCTATGGTAGCATGGGAATGATACACATGAGACATGAGAGCGAAAGTCATGGGTCGAGGAAGAGTACCCATTCTTCTTTTCCAACAAAGATTCATGTTGACTTTCCGGGGCGGAAAGTCATTAATAGTGGGGTGAATTGTCACATAAAAGACATATTTTAAAGGTATTCTTCATTTAATTTACATACTTGATTTGTTTTGGGGGTTTACCTAGTTTTTAGGGAGGAATAGATGAGTATTCATGAATTGGGCCAAACCGTGATCCCAATTCAAGATTAAAAAATAAATTTTGTATATTTTATAACTTTTTCATTTTTCAAAAATTTTCATCCATTAAAATTCCTACATGACCTCCCCTAACCTATTAACACCACCAAGGTAATTTTGTGCTTTTATAAATCCATAACCAGGGTTTATTTGGGTTTTTATCTAAGGGGTTCGTCCTGCCCGAAAGCCCAATTCCTGTTTTAAAAATAAATTTTTATTATGTTATAACTTATTCAATTTTTGGGATTTTTCGGTGATTCAAAGTCTCACCCAAGACCAATTAACCCAAGCGCCTGTCTAAACTCTCTCCTCCCTCTTTTGAGCTCTCGTTAATCTCTATTTGGTGCCAAAATTCATAGGCTTCCTCAAATAACCCAGATTTGAAGAGGTAAAGTATTTCTTTCATAACTCTCTCAATTATCAATATTTTTCCTCCATTACAGATTTTAAATTACCTAATAAATATTTTTCGAACGAACCCTAAATTTATTCTATTTTAAATTTCAGATATTGGTGTTTTGGAGTGATTACTTCAAGATACTTCAAGTAAATGAGTCCTTTTCTTTCCTCTTTCAAACTACTTAGGGTTTCATTCATTTTTCTTAGGATTTAATTGTTTATAATTTAGTTTCCTAATTTCCAGAAACTAGGTTTTCTAACCTAGGGTTTAACTTTGGGATTTCTTGGCCAATTTTTGTGGTTTTAGGTTTGATCTAGGTCTCTCTTGGTGTGGCGGGGGTGCGATTTGATTTTTTCACGGAGATTCAAGGGTTTTTGTTACTTTGGTAGGTGATTCCATTGTGTGTGCAATTTTTGTGAATTATCTTGCTGTTTTCATGGTACCTTAATTTTTATTTCACTTGGATGTTTCTGTAAAAATTGGTTTTAGTTTCATTTATAATGCAAATGAATTTTAAGTTCCAATTTTTGGTGAAATTGGGGGGTTTTCATTCAAATCTTTTATTGGTTCATTTTGGGCTGACCTATAATTACTTAGTTGATTTCATTGATCTGTATTAGGACTGAAAATAATGTTTTTAATGTTTATTCTTTTTTTTTGTTGCTGTGAAATTTTGTTTAAATGGTGTTTGGGAAGCAAATGGGCTTTAAGTTCCATGCTTGTGTGAAAATGGTGGTTTTTAAAAGATATAACTTCTTGGTTCACATTGGGCTTCCCCATAACTTAATTTTTGGTTTCATTAAAGGGTATTGAACTGAAATTTTGTTTTAATGACTTAAAAGTGTTCACATAGTGTGCAAATTGGACATCTTAAAGAGCTTTGGGTGCAAAATAATGTTATGTTTTGAGAGGTTGTACTATTGAAAATAAAATTATTTTATTGTGTGTTTTAAATGGTATAAAATGTGTGTAGCTACTGTACTATTTGTTTGTGACCAGTAGTGATATTTTATATGAAAAAGGATGTGTGTTGTTTGCTGAAATTATTTGAGCACAAAAGGGGAAGCCCGGGTACCTAGGTGGGGCGGATTTATACTAGTACGGCTAGTGGGTCGGATGGGTTTTGTCCCTATTCCACTTAGAATTTGGATAAAGAAAACTCTAACTAAACTATGTGGATGATTATTGGGGACCACTAGGTTATGAGTATATTCCCTACTAGTGGCCCGTGCACGAGAACAGATTTTTCTATGGTTACTCTACACCGAGGTACGAGGTACATAGGGCCCAAGACAACCTAGTGCTTAGGGGTGTTCCCGATTTTTTTGCTCATTGGATTTGTGGTATTTACCCTCATTGTGGGGTGTTTTTGGAAGTACTTTATAGTATCTCACATGTATATTTAATGTGTTAACATTCTGAAGTTCTCAGATTGAAAACTGTTTTCATTTGAAAGTTGTATTTCTTTGAATTTTAACACTGTTTCACCTTGTGTATTAAAATTGCTTGTTTTGTTCACATTGTATTGCATGCTCTTAGGAATCATCTGGTGGTATCCTATTGGGCTTAGGCTCACACCCTACTTACACCCCTTGGGTGTAAGTAGACCTACTTATGCTTGACTCAGGTAAAGGGAAGGCTAAGGGTGATGGCGGTTCAGGGTGTTAGTCCCCATCGTTGGGGAGAAGTTGCGGAGAAGGCTTGCGGGTGATGACCCCCTTGTCGTGTGGAGTCCATGGGGATTTCTTTATGTTGTAATTATTATTTTTTTTAGACCACTTGTAGTGTCTTTAAACATATTTATTCTGATCTGGTTTTGCTAAGAATTGTTTAACATGAAAATTTCAGATTCTAATAATTGATTGTTTTTTTATGATTTATTATTTAATACTCAGGTAAATCGTTCCCAAACCAGATTTATTTGATACCCAGGAACTTGTGCTAGCCCGTGGGGATAGGGAACGCCCTTCGGTCCTTATCACGGGCTGGGTTTGGTGCTGTTAATGGTGGCAACCAGATCTAGTTCGTGACAAAATGGAATCAGGGAAGGTTAATGTTTTTGGGTTATATTTTTATTTTGGGATGAGTCAGGATAGACAGGAGCTGGGACTGTCGGGGCTCGGGGTATTGGTTGTGAGTAGGGTGACTGGACCACACCTCTCGTGGAAGACCTTGAGTCACCAGGGGATGTTGTAATTTACGGATTGACTTGACTTCTAGGTGAGACATGTGGGCTGCAGACCACATGTTGACATCAGGCAGATGTGGAGTAGTTGTTTCATTTATTACTGGAATGTGTTTAATTTATTTATATTCGATGTATTTTATTACAATTTTCAGAATTGTGGTATTGAAGATTATTTTGTGACTGTTGCATTTTGTAGCAACATGCCTCCCCGCAAAGCTCCCACGCGCCCATAGGAGGAAGCTGGAGAGAGTTCTCCCACACTGATTGGTCATAGGCTTGTGGAGGCTGTGGTTCTGGCTATCCAAGCTTTAGGGCAGGGAACATCTCCTACTCCTATTCCGGTTAGGGTAGAAGAGAGAGGTCTTATAAAAGATAAAGCACAAGAGTTTCTGAAAAACAACCCTCCTACCTTCCAAGGTAGCTCAAAACCCCAGAAAGCAGAAGAATGGCTCGAGAAGATCGAGCGTATGTTTGAGTTCCTAGAAACCCCTGAGGATATTAGGGTGAAGTGTGCCTCCTTTCTATTGGAGGGTCCCAGCCGTAAGTGGTGGGAGTCAGTGCTTCAGGATCGGAAGAATGAGCAGATGCACTGGGGAGATTTCAAGGTTGTCTTCAATGAACAGTACTGTCCTGAGGTGTTGGCTTGTGCCAGGTCTAGAGAGTTCATGGAACTTGTTCAGGGGAATCTATCTGTGATGTAGTATTAAAACCGTTTCACTGAGTTAGTTCGGTATGCTCCATAAATTGTCTCTAATAAGCAAGTAAAGGCCCAGAGGTTTGAGAAAGGCTTGCGACTAGAGATATACTCCCAGGTGTTCTTGTTTAAGCTGAGGACCTATGCTGAGGTCGTTGATCAGGAATGCATGGTGGAGATTGATAGGAAAGGTAGGGCTGGTTTCTATGGTTCAGTATCAGCTGTGGGAAGTGGCAGCTCCTCAGAGAAGAAAAGGAAGCGAGAGGATCATGTGAAAAAGGAGGGGGCAGTTCAGGCCACTCTTCCAGGCAGTTTTCTTATGCGGCTTCTGATGCGAGATCGGTCGTGTGCCACCAATGTGGGTGGCCTGGTCATATCCAACCAGCATGTCCACTTCCTCCGAATCCTTTTTACCAGTGTGGAGGTATAGGGCATTTTCAGCGCTTCTGCGGTGTGGCACGTCCACTCCCAAGTGGGGCAGGGTTAGTGGCTTCAAGAGGAGTGACATCACAGTCTGAGCCGTTGAGGGTTGGGGGATCTCGATTTGGTGGTCGTGGTGGTAGGGCTAGATCATCTTCTGGGTAGAGCCAGTTCAGGGCACAGCAACAGACTAGCGGTCGTCCTCAGGCAGATACTGGACATCTCCATGCAGTGGATCAGTCACCAGTAGGATCAGAGGTGGGACCATCGACAGTTCGAGGTACCATTCTGATCGCATCTTCTATAGCTACTGCTCTTTTTGATACTGGTGCCTCTGTTTCATTCATTTCTGCCCATTTTGTGGACATTCTGAATTTTCCAACTGAGTTGATGTCTTTCGCGATGGAGTTGGTGACACCGTTGGGAAAGAAGAAGGAGCAGGGCCTCAGGTGCCCCTCGTGTGCGCTTTCCGTGTCAAGGGTTGAGATGGAGTTGGACCTCCTGGTTCTAGATATGGAACTATTTGACATAATACTTGGAATGTATTGGATATTACACTTCCAGGCACACATCGATTTCTATAGGCGGCATGTGAGTTTCATGACACCTGATGGGAGTCGTCAGGTTTTTCGTGGATAATGGGTTCTTCGCTCAGGTCGCGCAGGGCCTCCACTCCCAAAGTTGGGAAGTGTTATCTTCTAGTTATCTTCGCTTGTACTAGAGGATGGTCTTTCCCTTGAATGTGCACTACCTCATGTAGTTAATGAGTTTCCAGAGGTATTCCCAGATGATTTTTCAGGTTTTCCCCCAGAGCGGGATGTGGAGTTTTCAATTGATCTAGCACCGGGAACACAGCCGATATCTCTTCCCTCTTATCGCATGGTCCCCACTGAGCATAGGTAATTAAAGATACTGCTGGACGACTTATAATCCAAAGGATTCATTCACCTGAGCGTCTCTCCTTGGGTCGCTCCTCTGTTTTTTGCAAAAAAGGCTGATGGATCCCTCCAGTTGTGCATTGACTACCAGAAGCTGAATAAGGTAACAATTAAAAACAAATACCCTTTTCCCAGAATAGATGATTTGTTTGATCAGTTGAAGGGGGAAAATTGGTTCTCAAATATAGACCTGTGTTCAGGGTATCATCAACTCAGGGTGAAGGAGTCAGATATCCCAAAGACAGCCTTTCGAAGCAGGTATGGCCACTTTGTTGTATACTCTGATCACAAAATCTTGGCTTATATCTTCTCGCAGAAGGACCTCAACTTGAGGCAACATCGCTGGATCGAGTACTTGTAGGGGTTTGACTTTGACATTGTTTATACCCCAGGAAAGGGTAATGTAGTGGTCTATGCCTTGAGCAGAAGGGTTCCAGTGCAGGCTTTGAGGAAGTCCAGTGATGAGTGGGCTTTGATGGGGCTCTTTTATCAGATGCATGTGGAGACTAGGGAACACAGTGGAGGGGCATTCTTGGTGAGTGTCCAGTTCACTCCTTCTCTATTGGAGTTGATTCTGCGGGAACATCCCAGTGATGAGCTTTGTGAGCGGTCAAAGTAGTTTCTTCATGGTGGGGAGACATCCTCTGATTGGTCGTCATCTCCCGAGGGCATCTTGTGCTTCAAGGGCCGTTCAGTAGTGCCATTATCTCTGCGTAAGGTGGTGATGTAGGATAGCCACCAGTCTCAGTGGTCTGTCCATCTAGGTGCCACTAAGATGTATTATGATTTCTGTCGGTAGTTTTGGTGTCCTGGTATGAGACGGGACAGAGCGGACTTTGTTTCGAGATGCTAGACATGCCATCAGGTGAAAGCAGAGCACCAAAAGCCTTCTGGTTTTCTCCAACCACTACCCATTCCTACCTGGAAGTGGGACGAGGTCACCATGGACATCATTGTTGGATTACCTCATCCACCTCAGGGTAATATTCCATTTGGGTGGTGATTTATCATCTGACCAAATCAGCCCACTTCATTCCGATAAAAGATACAACTAAAGTAGATGAGTTGGGCCATTTGTATCTTCAGGAAGTGGTGAGACTCCATGGTGTACCATTAGCTGTTGTCTCAGATAGAGACCCCCGCTTCACTTCTCGATTTTGGGAAGGCCTTTAGAAGGCCTTGGGGTCTCAGATTAAGATGAGCACGACATACCACCCTCATACGGATGGTCAGACAAAGCGGGCAAATCAGATTTTGGAGGGCATGCTTCGTGCATGTGTCCTAGACTTTGGAGGTTCTTGGGATATCCATTTGGGATTGGTTGAGTTTTCTTATAATAATAGTTACCAATCCATGATTCTAATGGCTCCTTTTGAGGCGCTCTATGGTCGGCCTTGTCGGTCCCCCTATGTTGGGCTGAGGTAGGAGAGACTTCACTATTGGGGCTGAGCCTTGTGCAGGAGACTTCTGAGAAGGTCAAGTTGATCAGGTAGTGCTTATTGACAGCTCAGAGTCGTTATAAATCTTATGTTGACTAGAGGTGTCGAGACCTAGAGTTTTCTGTGGGTGACAGGGTATTCTTAAAAGTGGCCCCTCGTCTGGGCCATCGTCTATTGGGGAAGAAAGGTAAGCAGATCCCACGGTATGTCGGGCCCTTTGAGATCACTGAGCATATTGGAAAGGTGGAATACAGGTTGGACTTACCTTCTCAGTTGACGTCTATCCATTATGTCTTCCACGTCTCTCAGTTGAAGAAATACAACCCGGATCCATCCCATGTAGTGAGTTGGGAAGAACTGGAGATAGAGCTTGACTTGTCTGTTGTTGAGAGTCCGGTGAAAATAGTGTACTCCTAAGAGAAGATACTTTGAAGGAAGTCTATTCCTTTATTTCGGGTTCTATGGCAGCATGGGAATGATACACATGAGACATGAGAGCGAAAGTCATGGGTCGAGGAAGAGTACCCATTCTTGTTTTCCAACAAAGATTCATGTTGACTTTCCGGGGTGGAAAGTCCTTCATAGTGGGGAGAATTGTCACATACAAGACATATTTTAAAGGTATTATTCATTTAATTTACATACTTGCTTTGTTTTGGGGGTTTCCCTAGTTTTTAGGGAGGAATAGATGAGTATTCATGAATTGGGCCAAACCGTGATCCCAATTCAAGATTAAAAAATAAATTTTGTATATTTTATAACTTTTTCATTTTTTAAAATTTTTCATCTATTAAAATTCCTACATGACCTCCCCTAACCTATTAACACCACCAAGGTAATTTTGTGCTTTTATAAATCCATAACCAGGGTTTATTTGGGTTTTTATCTAAGGGGTTGGGCCTGCCCGAAAGCCCAATTCCTGTTTTAAAAATAAAGTTTTATTATGTTATAACTTATTCAATTTTTGGGATTTTTCAGTGATTCAAAGTCTCACCCAAGACCAATTAACCCAAGTGCCTGTCTAAACTCTCTCCTCCCTATTTTGAGCTCTGGTTAATCTCGATTTTGTGCCAAAATTCATAGGCTTCCTCAAATTACCCAGATTTGAAGAGGTAAAGTATTTCTTTCATAACTCTCTCAATTATCAATATTTTTCCTCCATTACAGATTTTAAATCACCTAATAAATATTTTTCGAACGAACCCTAAATTTTTTATATTTTAAATTTCAGATACTGGTGTTTTGGAGTGATTACTTCAAGATACTTCAAGTAAATGAGTCCTTTTCTTTCCTCTTTCAAACTACTTAGGGTTTCATTCATTTTTCTTAGGGTTTAATTGTTTATAATTTAGTTTCCTAATTTCCAAACACTAGGTTTTCTAACCTAGGGTTTAACTTTGGGATTTCTTGGCCAATTTTTGTGGTTTTAGGTTTGATCTAGGTCTCTCTTGGTGTGGCGGGGGTGCGATTTGATTTTCGCACGGAGATTCAAGGGTTTTTGTTACTTTGGTAGGTGATTCCATTGTGTGTGCAATTTTTGTGAATTAGCTTTCTGTTTTCATGGTACCTTAATTTTTATTTCACTTGAATGTTTCTGTAAAAATTGGTTTTAGTTTCATTTATAATGCAAATGAATTTTAAGTTCCAATTTTTGGTGAAATTGGGGGGTTTTCATTCAAATCTTTTATTGGTTCATTTTGGGCTGACCTATAATTACTTAGTTGATTTTATTGATCTGCATTAGGACTTAAAATCATGTTTTTAATGTTTATTCTTTTTTTTTGTTGCTGTGAAATTTTTTTTAAATGGTGTTTGGGAAGAAAATGGGCTTTAAGTTCCATGCTTGTGTGAAAATGGTGGTTTTTAAAAGATATAACTTCTTGGTTCACATTGGGCTGCCCCATAACTGAATTGTTGGTTTCATTAAAGGGTATTTAACTGAAATTTTGTTTTAATGACTTAAAAGTGTTCACATAGTGTGCAAAGTGGACATCTTAAAGAGCTTTGGGTGCAAAATAATGTGATGTTTTGAGAGGTTGTACTATTGAAAATAAAATTATTTTATTGTGTGTTTTAAATGGTATAAAATGTGTGTAGCTACTGTACTATTTGTTTGTGACCAGTAGTGATATTTTATATGAAAAAGGATGTTTGTTGTTTGCTGAAATTATTTGAGCACAAAAGGGGAAGCCCGGGTACCTAGGTGGGGCAGATTTGTACTAGTACGGCTAGTGGGTCGGATGGGTTTTGTCCCTATTCCACTTAGCATTTGGATAAAGAAAACTCTAACTAAACTATGTGGATGATTATTGGGGACCACTAGGTTATGAGTATATTCCCTACTAGTGGCTCATGCACGAGAATGGATTTTTCTATGGTTACTCTACACCGAGGTACGAGGTACATAGGGCCCAAGACAACCTAGTGCTTAGGGGTGTTCCCGATTTTTTTGCTCATTGGATTTGTGGTATTTACCCTCTTTGTGGGGTGTTTTTGGAAGTACTTTATAGTATCTCACATGTATATTTAATTTGTTAACATTCTTAAATTCTCAGATTGAAAACTGTTTTCATTTGAAAGTTGTATTTCTTTGAATTTTAACACTGTTTCACCTTGTGTATTAAAATTGCTTGTTTTGTTCACATTGTATTGCATGCTCTTTGGAATCATCTGGTGGTATCCTATTGGGCTTAGGCTCACACCCTACTTACACCCCTTGGGTGTAAGTAGACCTACTTATGCTTGACTCAGGTAAAGGGAAGGCTAAGGGTGATGGCGGTTCAGGGTGTTAGTCCCCATCGTTGGGGAGAAGTTGCGGAGAAGGCTTGCGGGTGATGACCCCCTTGTCGTGTGGAGTCCATGGGGATGTCTTTATGTTGTAATTATTTTTTTAGACCACTTTTAGTGTCTTTCAACATATTTATTCTGATCTGGTTTTGCTAAGAATTGTTTAACATGAAAATTTCAGATTCTAATAATTGATTGTTTTTTTATGATTTATTATTTCATACTCAGGTAAATCGTTCCCAAACCAGATTTGTTTGATACCCAGGAACTTGTGCTAGCCCGTGGGGATAGGGAACGCCCTTCGGGCCTTGTCACAGGCCGGGTTTGGTGCTGTTAATAGTGGCAACCAGATCTAGTTCGTGACAAAATGGAATCAGGGAAGGTTAATGTTTTTGGGTTATATTGTTATTTTGGGATGAGTCAGGATAGACAGGAGCTGGGACTGTCGGGGCTCGGGGTATTGGTTGTGAGTAGGGTGCCTGGACCACACCTCTCATGGAAGACCTTGAGTCACCCGGGGATGTTGTAATTTACGGATTGACTTGACTTCTAGGTGAGACATGTGGGTTGCAGACCACATGTTGACATCAGGAAGATGTGGAGTAGTTGTTTCATTTATTACTGGAATGTGTTTAATTTATTTATATTCGATGTATTTTATTAAAATTTTTAGAATTGTGGTATTGACGATTATTTTGTGACTGTTGCATTTTGTAGCAACATGCCTCCCCGCAAAGCTCCCACGTGCCCATAGGAGGAAGCTGGAGAGAGTTCTCCCACACTGATTGGTCATAGGCTTGTGGAGGCTGTGGTTCGGGCTATCCAAGCTTTGGGGCAGGGACTAGCTCCTACTCCTATTTCGGTTAGGGTAGAAGAGACAGGTCTTATAAAAGATAAAGCACAAGAGTTTCTGAAAAACAAGCCTCCTACCTTCCAAGGTAGCTCAGAACCCCAGAAAGCAGAAGAATGGCTCGAGAAGATCGAGCGTATGTTTGAGTTCCTAGAAACCCCTGAGGATATTAGGGTGAAGTGTGCCTCCTTTCTGTTGGAGGGTCCCAGCCGTAGGTGGTGGGATTCAGTGCTTCAGGATCGGAAGAATGAGCAGATGCACTGGGGAGATTTCAAGGTTGTCTTTAATGAACAGTACTGCCCTGAGGTGTTGGCATATGCCAGGTCTAGAGAGTTCATGGAACTTGTTCAGGGGAATCTATCTGTGATGGAGTATGCCAACTGTTTCACTGAGTTGGTTCGGTATGCTCCATAAATTGTCTCTAATGAGCAAGTAAAGTCCCAGAGGTTTGAGAAAGGCTTGCGACTAAAGATATACTCCCAGGTGTTCTTCTTTAAGCTGAGGACCTATGCTGAGGTCGTTGATCAGGCATGCATGGTGGAGATTGATAGGAAAGGTAGGGCTGGTTTCTATGGTTAAGTATCAGCTGTGGGAAGTGGCAGCTCCTCAGAGAAGAAAAGGAAGCGAGAGGATCATGTGAAAAAGGAGGGGGCAGTTCAGGCCACTCTTCCAGGCAGTTTTCTTCTGCGGCTTCTGATGCGAGATCGGTCGTGTGCCACCAATGTGGGAGGCCTGGTCATATCCGACCAGCATGTCCACTTCCTCCGAATCCTTTTTACCAGTGTGGAGGTATAGGGCATTTTCAGCGCTTCTGCGGTGTGGCACGTCCACTCCCAAGTGGGGCAGGGTTACTGGCTTCAAGAGGAGTGACATCACAGTCTGAGCCGTTGAGGGTTGGGGGATCTCGATTTGGTGGTCGTGGTGGTAGGGCTAGATCATCTTCTGGGTAGAGCCAGTTCAGGGCACAGCCACAGACTAGCGGTCGTCCTCAGGCAGATACTGGACATCTCCATGCAGTGGATCAATCACCAGCAGGATCAGAGGTGGGACCATCGACAGTTCGAGGTACCATTCTGATCGCATCTTCTATAGCTACTGCTCTTTTTGATAATGGTGCCTCTGTTTCATTCATTTCTGCCCATTTTGTGGACATTCTGAATTTTCCAACTGAGTTGATGTCTTTCACGATGGAGTTGGTGACACCGTTGGGAAAGAAGAAGGAGCAGGGCCTCAGGTGCCCCTCGTGTGCGCTTTCCGTGTCAAGGGTTGAGATGGAGTGGGACCTCCTGGTTCTAGATATTGAACTATTTGACATAATACTTGGAATGTATTGGATATTACACTTCCAGGTACACATCGATTGCTTTATACGGCATGTGAGTTTCATGACACCTGATGGGAGTCGTCAGGTTTTTCGTGGATAATGGGTTCTTCGGTCAGGTCGCGCAGGGCCTCCACGCCCAAAGTTGGGAAGTGTTATCTTCTAGTTATCTTCTCTTGTGCTAGAGTATGGTCTTTCCCTTGAAGGTGCACTACCTCATGTAGTTAATGAGTTTCCAGAGGTATTCCCAGATGATTTTTCAGGTTTTCCCCCAGAGCGGGATGTGGAGTTTTCAATTGATCTAGCACCGGGAACACAGCCGATATCTCTTCCCTCTTATCGCATGGCCCCCACCGAGCTTAGGGAATTAAAGATGCAGCTGGACGACTTAGAATCCAAAGGATTCATTCACCCGAGCGTCTCTCCTTGGGTCGCTCCTGTGTTTTTCGCAAAAAAAAGGCTGATGGATCCCTCCAGTTGTGCATTGACTACCAGAAGCTGAATAAGGTAACAATTAAAAACAAATACCCTTTTCCTAGAATAGATGATTTGTTTGATCAGTTGAAGGTGGAAAATTGGTTCTCAAATATAGACCTGTGTTCAGGGTATCATCAACTCAGGGTGAAGGATTCAGATATCCCAAAGACAGCCTTTCGAAGCAGGTATGGCCACTTTGAGTATTTGGTCATTCCCTTCAGATTGACCAATGCTCCAGCTCTATATTTAGCACTTATGAATAGGTTGTTCCATTAGTATCTAAATTCCTTTGTTGTGGTGTTCGTGCATGACATTCTAGTATACTCTTGCTCTGAGGAGGAACACGAACATCACTTAAGGATCATTTTGCGTACATTACGGGATCATCGCCTCTATGAAATGTTGTCAAAGTGTACTTTCTGGATCAGAGAGGTGAGATTTCTGGGGCATGTGATCTCAGAGCATGGAGTTTCAGTGGACCCTAAGAAAATTAGTGCAGTCATATCATGGGAGAAACCAAAGAATGTGTTCGAGATCATGAGTTTTCTTGGTTTGGCTGGTTATTACAGGCGATTCATTTGGGATTTCTCTCGGCTTTCATCACCGATGACTTCCCTCACCTGAAAAGGGGTCAAATTTGTATGGGGTCCAGAATGTCAGGCGTCGTTAGAGGAGATGAAGAGGTGGATGACTACCACCCCCGTGCTTTTTTTTTCAGAGGCTGGAAAGGGATATGTGGTCTATTGTGATGCTTCAGGTGTGGGTCTTGGGTGCGTGCTTATGCAGGATGATCATGTGGTCGCGTATGGCTCTCGCCAGCTTCGACCACATGAAAAGAACTACCCGACCCATGACTTGGAGTTGGCAGCAGTGATGCATGCTTTGAAGACATGGCGTCACTACCTCTTTGGGGAGAAGTTTGTTGTATACTCTGATCACAAAATCTTGGCTTATATCTTCTCGCAGAAGGACCTCAACATGAGGCAACATCACTGGATTGTGTACTTGCAGGGGTTTGACTTTGACATTGTTTATACCTCAGGAAAGGGTAATGTAGTGGTCGATGCCTTGAGCAGAAGGGTTCCAGTGCAGGCTTTGAAGAAGTCCAGTGATGAGTGGGCTTTGATGGGGCTCTTTTATCAGATGCATGTGGAGACTAGGGAACACAGTGGAGGGACATTCTTGGCGAGTGTCCAGTTCACTCCTTCTCTATTGGAGTTGATTATGCGGGAACATCCCAGTGATGAGCTTTGTGAGCGGTCAAAGTAGTTTCTTCATGGTGGGGATACATCCTCTGATTGGTCATCGTCTCCCGAGGGCATCTTCTGCTTCAAGGGCCGTTCAGTAGTGCCATTATCTCTGCGTAAGGTGGTGATGTAGGATAGCCACCAGTCTCAGTGGTCTGTCCATCTAGGTGCCACTAAGATGTATTATGATTTATGTCGGTAGTTTTGGTGTCCTGGTATGAGACGGGACAGAGCGGACTTTGTTTCGAGATGCTACACATGCCAGCAGGTGAAAGCAGAGCACCAAAGGCCTTCCGGTTTTCTCCAACCACTACCCATTCCTACCTGGAAGTGGGACGAGGTCACCATGGACATCATTGTTGGATTACCTAATCCACCTCAGGGTAAGAATTCCATTTGGGTGGTGATTTATCATCTGAACAAATCAGCCCACTTCATTCCGATAAAAGATACAACTAAAGTAGATGAGTTGGGCCATTTGTATCTTCAGGAAGTGGTGAGACTCCATGGTGTACCATTAGCTGTTGTCTCAGATAGAGACCCCCACTTCACTTCTCAATTTTGGGAAGGCCTTTAGAAGGCCTTGGGGTCTCAGATTAAGATGAGCACGACATACCACCCTCATACGGATGGTCAGACAAAGCGGGCGAATCAGATTTTGGAGGAAATGCTTCGTGCATGTGTCCTGGACTTTGGAGGTTCTTGGGATATCCATTTGGGATTGGTTGAGTTTTCTTATAATAAAAGTTACCAATCCATGATTCTAATGGCTCCTTTTGAGGCGCTCTATGGTCGGCCTTGTCGGTCCCCCTATGTTGGGCTGAGGTAGGAGAGACTTCACTATTGGGGCTGAGCCTTGTGCAGGAGACTTCTGAGAAGGTCAAGTTGATCAGGTAGTGCTTATTGACAGCTCAGAGTCGTTATAAATCTTATGCTGACTAGAGGTGTCGAGACCTAGAGTTTTCTATGGGTGACAGGGTATTCTTAAAAGTTGCCCCTCGTCTGGGCCATCGTCGATTGGGGAAGAAAGGTAAGCTGATGCCACGGTATGTCGGGCCCTTTGAGATCACTGAGCATATTGGAAAGGTGGCATACAGGTTGGACTTACATTCTCAGTTGACGTCTATCCATTATGTCTTCCACGTCTCTCAGTTGAAGAAATACAACCCGGATCCATCCCATGTAGTGAGTTGGGAAGAACTGGAGATAGAACTTGACTTGTCTGCTGTTGAGAGGCCGGTGAAAATAGTGTACTCCTAAGAGAAGATACTTTGAGGGAAGTATATTCCTTTATTTCGGGTTCTATGGCAGCATGGGAATGATACACATGTGACATGAGAGCGAAAGTTATGGGTCGAGGAAGAGTACCCATTCTTGTTTTCCAACAAAGATTCATGTTGACTTTCCGGGGCGGAAAGTCCTTCATAGTGGGGAGAATTGTCACATACAAGACATATTTTAAAGTTATTCTTCATTTAATTTACATACTTTCTTTGTTTTTGGGGTTTCCCTAGTTTTTAGGGAGGAATAGATGAGTATTCATGAATTGGGCCAAACCGTGATCCCAATTCAAGATTAAAAAATAAATTTTGTATATTTTATAACTTTTTCATTTTTCAAAATTTTTCATCCATTAAAATTCCTACATGTCCTCCCCTAACCTATTAACACCACCAAGGTAATTTTGTGCTTTTATAAATCCATAACCAGGGTTTATTTGGGTTTTTATCTAAGGGGTTGGGCCTGCCCGAATGCCCAATTCCTGTTTTAAAAATAAATTTTTATTATGTTATAACTTATTCAATTTTTGGGATTTTTCGGTGATTCAAAGTCTCACCCAAGACCAATTAACCCAAGCGCCTGTCTAAACTCTCTCCTCCCTCTTTTGAGCTCTGGTTAATCTCTATTTGGTGCCAAAATTCATGGGCTTCCTCAAATAGCCCAGATTTGAGTAGGTAAAGTATTTCTTTCATAACTCTCTCAATTATCAATATTTTTCCTCCATTACAGATTTTAAATTACCTAATAAATATTTTTCGAACGAACCCTAAATTTTTTCAATTTTAAATTACAGATACTGGTGTTTTGGAGTGATTACTTCAAGATACTTCAAGTAAATGAGTCCTTTTCTTTCCTCTTTCAAACTACTTTGGGTTTCATTAATTTTTCTTAGTGTTTAATTGTTTATAATTTAGTTTCCTAATTTCCAGAAACTAGGTTTTCTAACCTAGGGTTTAACTTTGGTATTTCTTGGCCAATTTTTGTGGTTTTAGGTTTGATCTAGGTCTCTCTTGGTGTGGAGGGGGTGCGATTTGATTTTCGCACGGAGATTCAAGGGTTTTTGTTACTTTGGTAGGTGATTCCATTGTGTGTGTAATTTTTGTGAATTAGCTTGCTGTTTTCATGGTACCTTAATTTTTATTTCACTTGAATGTTTCTGTAAAAATTGGTTTTAGTTTCATTTATAATGCAAATGAATTTTAAGTTCCAATTTTTGGTGAAATTGGGGGGTTTTCATTCAAATCTTTTATTGGTTCATTTTGGGATGACCTATAATTACTTAGTTGATTTTATTGATCTGTATTAGGACTGAAAATCATGTTTTAAATGTTTATTCTTTTTTGTTGTTGCTGTGAAATTTTGTTTAAATGGTGTTTGGGAAGCAAATGGGCTTTAAGTTCCATGCTTGTGTGAAAATGGTGGTTTTTAAAAGATATAACTTCTTGGTTCACATTGGGTTGCCCCATAACTGAATTTTTGGTTTCATTAAAAGGTATTGAACTAAAATTTTGTTTTAATGACTTAAAAGTGTTCACATAGTGTGCAAAGTGGATATCTTTAAGATCTTTGAGTGCAAAACAATGTGATGTTTTGAGAGGTTGTATTATTGAAAATAAAATTATTTTATTGTGTGTTTTAAATGGTATAAAATGTGTGCAGCTATTGTAGTATTTTTTTTTGACCAGTAGTGATATTTTATATGAAAAATGATGCATGTTTTTTCTGAAATTATTTGAGCACAAAAGGGGATGCTTGGGTACCTAGGTGGGGCGGATTTGTACTAGTACGGCTAGTGGATCGGATGGGTTTTGTCCCTGTTCCACTTAGAATTTGGATAACGAAAACTCTAACTAAACTATGTAGATGATTATTGAGGACCAATAGGTTATAGGTTTGTTCCATACTAGTGTCTCATGCACGAGAACGGATTTTTCTATGGTTACTCTACACCGAGGTACGAGGTACATAGGGCCCGAGACAACCTAGTGCTTAGGGGTGTTCCCGATTTTGTTGCTCATTGGATTTGTGGTATTTACCCTTACTGTGGGATGTTTTTGGCAGTACTTTACAGTATATCACATGTATATTTAATTTGTTAACATTCCGAAATTCTTGGATTGAAAACTGTTTTCATTTGAAAGTTGCATTTCTTTTAATTTTAACACTGTTTCACCTTGTATATTAAAATTGCTTTTTTTGTTCACATTGTATTGCATGCTCTTTGGAATCATCTGGTGGTATCCTATTGGGCTTAGGTTCACACCCTAATTACACCCCTTGGGTGTAAGTATACCTACTTATGCTTGACTTAGTTAAAGGGAAGGCTAAGGGTGATGGCAGTTCAGGGTGTTAGTCCCCATCGTTGGGGCGGAGTTGCGGAGAAGGCTTGCGGGTGATGACCCCCTTGTCATGTGGAGTCCATGGGGATGTCTTTATGTTGTAATTATTTGTTTTTAAACCACTTGTAGTGTCTTTAAACATATGTATTCAGATTTGGTTTTGTTAATAATTGTTTAGCATGAAAATTTAAAATTCTAATAATTGATTGTTTTTTTATGATTTATTCTTTCATACTCGGGTAAATCGTTCCCAAACCAGATTTTTTTGATACACGGGAACTTGTGCCAGATCTTGGGGATATGGAATTACCTTTGGGCCTTGCCACGGGCCGGGTTTGGTGCCGTTAATGGTGGTGACCAGATCCAGTTTGTGACAGGTAAGTTCTTCCAAATTGTTATTAAAAGTAAAATGGGAAATGTAAAATGGAAAGTATACTAAGTATATAACTTGTACTTATTTAAAGAGATTGAATAAAGGTTACATGTTCATAGCACTCCTTTCCATTTTTATGGAAGGTATTAAAGTGAACCTTAGTAATGGAAGATGCCTTAACGACTAACTAAGACTTGATTAAATTGTTGCAACGCTACTTGGCCTATACACACTAATGGAAGACAAGTATTGGACCAATGGTTTCAACTTTACTTGACCAATCCACACTAATGTAAGGAAAGACTTTAACCAAATGAATTATAACATGATTACAATATCAAATAGAAATGGACTGACTTGATATCACCTTGGATTTTGAGAGGAGAACACCTTGGGTCTCGAGAACCCCATTTTGATTCAAGGATACAGTTTTCTTAGGTTGATACCCACCTAGACTCTGGTTATTTTCTATTCCTTGGAAGCCTAGTATACTACCGTTAAGTCCCTTTATTTATTACAGGATACCTCAAATACACTCCTTGGATCCAACATTGACTAGTAGGAGCCACGGTGAAATCCCATATGGCCCTATTTTTGCTTATCCTCGTTTTACCTTGGTCGATCATCTTAGACTCAGTAGGTGCCTTATTATGGAATTCCTTGGATTACGCTCCTTGGATTACAATCTAACCCCATAGCTAGAATTAGATACTACTGAGTTATCTTTCTCTGAGTTTACGTTACCTTGGTTTTTTCCTTGGAACTCCCTCACTAGATATTATTGTTTGGTTTCCTTATTACGTCTTGGGACCTTCACTACTTATATTTTCACGAGGGGATGTCAGTGTTGGATATGCCTCATGTTACCTATTAACATTAAATGGTAATTGATTAATTAATGAACTGGTTACATGTTCAGACACCAGCCAAGGGTGGAAGCTGGTACTTAGTTGTTGTTTATATCGCACTACTTGCTTTACTTTATATATGCATGCATGCACACCGTTATATTCCATTACACGGGATGGATGTTATAGACACCATTGGTGGTGGCCCACTGAGATTTATCTCACACCCTCTATGGGCGTAGTTTGGTACCCAGACTAGATCACATGGTTGCAAGTATTGACAAAGGGAAGCATGCAGCTTCCAATACTTGATTGTGTGCTGATAGGATAGAGCATGATAGTAGATGATCGAGTAGGATCTCAGGATGCTTGGAGTAGACTTTGTTTTCTTTTAACTTGTATAACATGTTATGCTTATTTTCTTGTATCTATGACTTCTAGTTTTCTAGTGTCATGACATCACATCATCACTATTCCAGTTGATATAGTTATTGTTATTCTTGTTTATCTATTTCATTGTTTTGCTTAGGCTATCTATTTATATTGCTTCTATTGTTTACTATTCATTTATATTCCTTCTATTGTGCTAATATTTTATAAGGAGTGAATAGTCTTCCCACAGACACACCCTAGGACCTCGCTGCTAGTCGACAGCCTCTGGCGTTCGGGAAGATGTGCTTGAGGCCATATGGTCCACTGGGCTTGGGGCACCTGTTAAGTGGCATTCGAGTCTGGGTCGTCACAAAGTGGTATCATAGGTGGTTTCTTTTCTTTTTTTGTTATTTGGAGACAATATACTAAATAATTGTAATTCTTGGGACTTGTTCATAAGCTATTCTTGGGCTTCGTGAACCTATGTTTGGGGTAAAACCCAAGTTACCCATAATGAAATTGTTGTTCTATTTTTCCTATTACAATTGATATTATTTCACCATTGGGTGACTCGCATGTTGTGTGGTGTTTTTGATTATTACTCTTTTGGAATTTATTTCATCCTTAGACTGATGATAATAGGGCAAGGAGTATTTCTACATGAATCATTATAGGCCCATATAATTCACATGTCATGCATATTTGCATTCCATATAGGTGAATTTCACTACTTTGAATTGCTTGATATGCCTGTGATTGCTGAGTAATGTTGTTATAGTTGCTTTTACTTGTATTACTTTGGCTTCAATTGAGTGATTTCATGTCTCAATTAATGAGGTGTATGGTCCCTCATGGGTTGGGATGAGTAATTTACCGAGTCAATCCATTATGCTATAAGTAAATGGGTGTCAGTTTTGGTGATACGTGTATAGGAACTAATTTATCGGAAATTTCTATCCATTATAAATTAAATCCCGAAATCTAAAATGAATTGGTTTTACATCCTTATCCTACCATTTCATTTTTATTAAATTTAAGGATTGAACCTCAAAATTAACTACAAAATGACATAAAACTTATACTTGAATACTTACCGATACCTAGCTGTCTAAGAAGGTAGTTTGAGTATTATGTCTTGGGAAGTGGGTTTTATTACATTCATCTTCCATTATTTATGTTATCCCCTTGCTTCTAAGATTTTTCTAAGGTGTGTTCTTGGAATTTTTAGACCAATGCCTCCACGACATCCTTGTGTCGTTCACCAGGAGGGTGGTGACGACTATGCTCTAGACCTAGTGGGCCCTGAGCCACCGGTCTTACTTCCTGGAGTGCCACATGAGGCACCACCTGTTGTACCTAATCTAGGAACTGATTCCCAAGTCTGTGATATTTTCTTATGTATGATGCATTCCATGATTGGTGCTCCATGGGTTGCACCTAATATGGCTAATCTGATCCACGAGTTCCAGCAGCAGCATCCTCCTACTTTTCTAAGGGATGGTGTATCTCAGGCTGCAGAGTATTGGCTAGAGTCCATGCTATCTATCTTTGAGCATCTGAAAACACCTCTATATTAGAGATTCAATATTACTACATACATTCTTCGAGATTCATCCAAGTTTTGGTGGGATGTTGTTACCCAGGTCGGACGTCATTAGGGAATGTTATGGGTTTACTTTCAGACTACCTTATATGATTAGTTCTTTCCTCAGTCATTAAGAGCTGATAGATCCAGATAGTTCATGCATCTCGAGTAGGGTTCTATGTTAGTTAAGGAATATTCATCACATTTCACAAATTTATAGCTCTTTTCACCGCTTCTATCCAGTGATGAGCATTCACATGCAAGACGTTTTAAAGATGGGCTCCAGTACACCATCCGAACTAAGGTGTCTTTAGCCTTCCTACCTTCTCTGAAATAGTTGATCAGGCCCTTATCACTGATCATAACCTGAGGGATGGAGCAAGTACTGGGTTTAAAGGATCAGTGTTGTGTCCGGATAGTAGTTCTTCTCGTGGTAGGAAATATTCCCTTGAGGTTTATCGTCAAGGAAGTGATAGCCAGAGTATCCAATTTGATAGCTCTGTAGTGTGTCATCAGCATAGAAAACTAGGGCATAAGAAGAAACAATGTAATAGAGACCCTATGGAGTGTCGGTATTGTGGCCATATGGGTCATCTTTAGTGCTTTTACAGGACCTTTAAACCAGCTTCGAGTGGAAAAGGATCAGCTTCAACTCCACCTTTAAGAGAGAGTTCTTTTGTGCCACGTCAGGCGGCAAGTTGGAGTAGTACTAGTAGGTCTAGCTGAGTAGGAGGTTGTGGTCATGGTAGTCTGATCCTTGATCACCAGTAGCACCAGGAGAGCATTCATGATCATGGTAGTCTATCTGTTTCACAGGGCTATGGATCAGGTCAGTTCCATGCCTTACATTTGATAACTGAGGATCGGTCTGTAGGACCATCTATAGTACAAGGTACTATCCTAGTAGCCTCTATTATTGTCTCTACTTTGTTTGATATAGGTTCTTCAAACTCTTTCATTTATGTATCTATTGTGGGAAGTCTCGGACTATATATACAGTATCACTATGGTGTAACACCATTGGGAATACAGAAGGACAGAATATGTTAGTGCAAGGACTATCCCCTTAAGGTTGGTAGTTACCCTTTCTTGTGGAATAACTTTGTTCTTGAGATGATGGGCTTCGATGTCATTCTCAGGATGGACTGGTTGGCCCACTATCATGCCTTTTTATACTATTATCCCCAAAGGGTTTCTTTTACATCACCAGAAGGCAATAGTTATCTTTTCTAAGGCGAGTGGGATGTCAAGGCTGGGAGAGCAAGACTGAAGCATCATGGGTTAGGTGGAGTGACTACCCATATTTCAAATCTTTTCATAAAATATCAGGGTTTGCATAAAACTTATTTCCCTCCAGTAGTTGATCATTTCAGGGAATTCTTTCCTGATGACTTTTCTGGATTACCTCCTAAGAGAGAGGTAGAGTTTAAAATTGAGCTTGTTCTAGGAGCATCTCTAGTTTCCATTCCTCCATATAGTATGGTGCCTACTGAGCTTAAAGAGCTCAAGAAGTAGATAGAGGATTAGAGGCCAAAGGCTTTATATATCCTAGTACATCTTCTTGGGATTGACCTGTGCTTTTCTCTAAGAAGGAGGATGGAACTCTCCATTTATATGTGGATTACATAAGTTTGAACTAGCTTATGATCAAGAACTGGTATCCACTTCATCAAATAGATGATCTCTTTGACCAGCTCACAGGAGAAAAGGTGTTCTATAAGATCGACCTGAGATCAAGTTATCATCAGGTGTGAGTCAAACCATCAGACATACCTCATACAGCTTTCTGTAGTAGGTATAGTCTATATGAGTATCTTGTTATGTTATTTTGTCATACGAATACACCTTCCATTTTCATGGATTTGATGAATAGGGTCTTCCATCTATACTTGGACACTTTTGTCGTGGTCTTTTTGAATGACATCCTGGTGTATTTGTGCACTCATAACGACCATGAAAAACATCTTGAGATTGTTCTGAGTACACTGAGAGAGCATTAGATTTATGTTAAGCTTTCTAAATGCAACTTTTGGATTGACAGGGTCCAATTCTTGAGTCATATTATTTCAGAATCTTGAGTATTCGTTGACCCACAAAAGGTTAGTGTTGTAGTTTCCTAGGAGCATACCAAGAACGTGTCTGATATCAGAAGTTTCTTAGAGCTGAATGGATATTACAGGCATTTCATAAAAGACTTTTATCATCTTTCTTCACCTCCTACTTGTCTTACAACGAAGGGTGTCAAGTTCACATGGTCAGAATCATATGAGAAATCCTTTCAAGAGCTGAAAGGGAGGCTTGTCTCGGCACCTATTCTGATTATTCTAGTACCTGGTAAAGGTTATATCGTCTTCTAATATGCATCAGGCATTGGCATAGGATGTAACGCCAGAACCCCAGTTACCCAGAGTCAGTGCATTATTTTAATACATTCACATGATTACAAGGAATCATGTCTCGAAAGACTGATCGGTTTAGCAGTCTTGGAAAATATATTACATACATGAACGTTACATTACACATTAGAAAATAAAACACAACATAAATAATCCTTTGAGAACACCATTAATCTCCTAAATTAACCCCTTTTATCAATAATAATACACTTCTTGGAATCTTGGGAAAATAAAACATAGAAATTAGTGAGCTCAGATGCTCCGTGAGGATAACAATATAGCGGAAACTTTCATAAATAAGCATAAACATTTAAGGAAATCTATAAGACTAAAACAGAAGCCTTTTAAACATAAACTTCAGCATAATATGGAAAAGATAAAATCAAATAATTCCATTTACTTATTAAAATGGATATTCTACTAGTCAAATAATCACATGCTATATCAATAGCCACTTTCATAATGATGGAACGCATAATTCCAGACATCATAACCACATAGTAAAGGCCTTGTACCAAGACTACAAATAATATTTTTTCAAGGCCTTCTACCAAGAAACTAGTTTATCTCATGAGACCTACTGATGCATCGAGGAGGTATATCGGGCTCCACCTGTCACTTACTAAGTCCAATTCATTCCTCATATGAAAATGTTTAAATATAACATAAACATTCATATAAAAACTAGCATACGAAATGTCAATACTTTATTTATAAACCATGAATGGTATAAACATAACACATCCATAGTAAAACATATCACAAAACCTTCAATACAATATGGAATATTTTTTTCATAATAAATCAACTTCAAACAAGTTTAAAATCCATCAAAGGATGTTGAAATAGATGAAAATGATTTGCAAAACTCTTTGAGAGAAATATCCCTTTTTTATGAAAACATTTAAAAGTCACACAATTTAGAAAGGAATATATATAAATAAATTTTTGAATCAAAGTGTCCCATACAACTTTGAAACTTTTGAAAGGTATTAAAATTTTAAAAACATTCATATCCATATAAATAAATCCTTAAAAACCATTTTGAAAACATGCGCATTAATCATAATGATTTAGAAGAATAAATATTTAAACCATTTAAAATGATAATCTAGTTAAAGAGTACCTTCTATAAAAATTTAAAATATTCCTTTTGAAAATATTTTTATGAAACACATATGTGGATGATGAAGAGGTCCCAGTAGATACTCATGTAAAAACAACCTTGAATAATGAAGAGATTGTAGAATTAACCCTTACCTTGCACTTTCCTTCAGTCGATGGTACATTTAACCTCCTGTATAATGACCGTAGTAAGTTATTAAATTATTCCAAAACCATATTAATATTTATTATATCATAAATGATTAATTTATGACTTTATACTACCCATTTAATAATTATTTCCATGTTAAATTAATATTTAGGGTAATAATCGCTTTCTTTATCGTATGTGTTTTAACTTGTTATTCTTGATCGTATCATTTAAATAATGATTTACATAATTATGAAATATAACACATTATTTATATATCATATATAATTAGAATATAAATATGTATAATATATAGATATATGAAATGGAAAACACAGTTTATGGAAACGGTAGGTCGTACGTACGCATAAACGATGTTTCTGTTTTCATATCGTATTAAACAGAACTAAGTGAATAAGATATATTTAAAAACATATATATATATATATATATATATAGGTGTGTGTGTTTTAATTAGAATTATTATATCATATATTTCATAATTATTTATAGTATATATTGTTATAATCATCATTTAATGGTGAATGTGGAAATGAATCCCATCGCGTCGTGGAGACGGTAATCCGTACGTACGCACAAGCGACAATATCATTATATTGATGGTGAAATCATATGTAATTGGATGGTATATCATATATAAAAAATAATCAATATTTTATATTTATTATTTACATTAGTTATAATCATTATTATACTCATCCAAATAATGAAGTGTTTGAATAACAAACCACACCACGACGTGGAGACAGTAAGCCTTACGTACACACGTATGGTGACTTTTTCATTTATATGATGGATAGAATAATGAATATGGTTGTAGAATTTTTATAATAATATCATAATATAGAGAATACACTGAATTTATTATTTTAGAATGTAAACAATAAAGAAAGAGGAAGTGGAAGAAGAAAATAACTTGAAAGAGGTGATGAAATATTTACCTCTTCTTCAGTTTCTTCTTTTTGATTTGATCAAAAGGGATCCTTAGGTTGGATTTCTGACAAAAGTAAGGACTCTAGGATGAAGGGAGGAAAGTTGGTAGGAAATTTGGTCAGGTTTTGGCTGATCCAAATGGATTTGGAGGTGTGAAATTAAGAGAAGGGGAAGTACCCTTTTATAAGAGAGGTGAGAGTCACTTAAGGAAAAGCTTGAAATATTATTTTATAATAAAATAATTTTCAGTTTATAATGGCTCCAAAATGATTTATTTTGAGGATAATGTGGGTATGGGTCTAAAACGTCTCATCTAATAGGTTTTATATAGGTTTAGGTCACCATATTAACCTTATAGTTTAGATTTAACTCTTAGTTAAAATTTTTGACATTTCCCATGTCTCTTTGTATTTTTATATTATATGGTTAATAAACTAACTATAAAAATCCAAGAGAACCCCAAGTAGTTCATTATTAATATATATAACCTTATATAAGTCCTTTCATGGAACCTTATATTTTTAGAAATATTATATCAATTAATAATATAGTATTTATTTTAAAAACTCAATTATGTCAATTTTGACACTATTTAGTATTTTGTTTTTGTGAAAATCATAACATCATGATAACTTTGAAAAAAAAAATTAATCAACCCTAAAATGTCATATTAACCTATAAAATTATTTTAATTCATCAAAAGTCTCAAATTACATTTACTTGGATATTTATAATATCAATTATTTTAATCTTTCATTAATAAGGTAATTACTACATCATCATTGTGTCATAAATAAATTAAATTATTTAATGTTTAAAAATTATAAATAAAATACAATTATGTAGGAAATTTTTTTATATTTCTAATGAATATCTATAGTATAATTTATCTTATGCATAACCCTATATTAAAAATGGTTTAGTTATTAAACTTTGAATTTAACTCTTTTAACTCTTCTTTAAATAAAATAATAATAAATGTCCTAATCTTATCCAAGTGGACCAAAGGGGGTAATATTTTGTTCCTAATGTTGTTTTTGATCGAATTATACTTATCCAATATAATTAGGACATGTGTTAGGGTAATTATAATATCATTTTTACACTTAATTACCCTATTTACCTTTAACTGTGGTAAATAAAAGTAAAAAGGGGTCATATTTTATTCCTAATGTTGTTTTTGGTCAAATTATACTTATCTAATAGAATTAGGACATGTGTTAGGGTAATTATAATATCATTTTTACACTTTATTACCCTATTTACCTTTAACCATGGTAAATAAAATTCCAAAGTTATTATTCACCAAAAATTATTTTCATATTATTGAACCACATTTTACTTACTGATTTCAAACATGTCTCTCAGATTTTTTAAATTCAACTCACAGAAGCTGTAAAATTAAGTTTTATGCAAATTTGTAAATGCTCCTAGAAGGTGGGTAAAGGACGACAAAATGTTCGATAAAATTTTATATATCTAAACTTATCATAAAATGAATCTAATGAATTGTGTTGAAAATATATAGGTATTATGTATCTATTTTGACCTAAAATAAATTAAAATAAAATAACTAATTATTTAAATAAAAAGTCGGTTTTAAATAATAACGCAGTGTTTTTTACTATTCATCAAAAATTGAAATTTTTCAGAAAAATACCAAAAATTTACCATAATCTAATTTTGATATTCCGAATTCAAAAATGAAGTCTATTTTACCAAATTCAAAACATAGAAGTTGCATTAATTAATTTAAAATTAATTCCCGTTGTCAAAACCAAAAAGGGGGTTTTAAAAAAGTAAAAACTATCAAAAGATTGACATGTGTTTATGTCAAATTTAAATGTGAAATTACTTATAATGATCTAAATTGTGTTAAATGATAAAAATATAATCTAATTATACTTCAAAACTATTCAAATATATAATTTAACACTATAAATTATTTTGATTAAAAAATTTGTTTTCAATTAAAACATAGTATTTTTCACAATTCATAAAAATATGAAAGTTATCATAAAAGTTCCAAAACATTATCTAAACCAAATTTTTATGTCCCTATACTAAATAAGAATTTAATTTCATTAAATTTAATGTATAAAGTGTCAAATATTGGTTTCAAAAATGGTTCTCCATTAAAAGGTGGTAAAATTGCGTTTTTTGAAAAATACTTATTTTATCTGAAAAAAATGAATTTGTTCTTATATTATGTCTAAGAAACACATAATATGGATGTTAAAATTATATAAATTATATAAAATTCAAAAATCAGTTAATACTATTCATAACCGCTTTTTGGAACGGCTAGTTTGGTAAGTTTTGGTGCGCTCAAACTCGGTATTGCGTGTAGCGCAAGCTATTGAATTACTTTAATGAGATAACATACTATGAAATTTTGGTATGTTACATAAGATTTGTGTTGATGTAGGGAGACAAAGTCATTGCGTATGGATCATGGAAGTTCATGCCTCATGAGATAAATTACCCACTACATGACCTCAAGTTAATAGTAGTTTTTCATGATTTACGTTGCTAGAGACACTATCTGTTGGGTGAGCACTTTGTGGTTTATACAGATCACAAAAGATTCAAGTATATCTTTTCTCAGTGTGACTTGAACCTTTGACTACGAATATGGGTCGAATATCTACAATCCTTTGATTTTGAGCTTGCCTATACGCCTGGAAAAGGCAATGTGGTTGCAAATTCACTGAGTCAAAAAACTCAAAGGCAGGCTGTAAAGAAAGTCGGTGATGAATAGAAGTTAATGGCCCTCTTTTATAAACATCATCTGGAGTTTCACAAGAGTCATGGGTAGTCTTACCTCTCAGCCTAAATAGTTACCTCTTCTCTCCTTGAGAAGGTAAAGAGTAGGCAGATTTAAAATCCTGAAGTTTTGGTTCTCCATGAGAGTATATCAGAAGATAACCCACCTCTGGATTGGTTTGTAGATAGAGATGTTGTCTTGAATCTACGTGGACGTATCTGGGTTCCTTTATATGTGAGAGAGGAGTTGATGAAAGATTCCACGCTTCCCAGTGGGCAGTTCATCTAGGTGTCTTGAAGATGTATCAAGATATGTGATGCCAGTATTGGTGGCCTGGGATGAAATGTCAGATTGAAGTCTTTATCACTAGGTGTTCCACCTGTCGGAAGGTGAAGGTGGAGCACCAGAGACCTGCAGGCTTGTTACAGCCACTTCTAGTCCCAGAATGGAAATGGGATGATGTTGCTATGGATTTTGTAGTCAGATTACCTAGGTCACCAAGGGGTAGTGATGCTATCTGGTTAGTCATTGAACAACTAATGAAATCATCCAAATTCATTCCTATTCAGTATAATTTCTTAGTTGATGAGCTGGGAAGACTATATGTCTATGAGATCATACGACTACATGGCGTTCAACATACTATTGTTTCAGATAGGTATGCTCATTTCACTTCACGTTTTTGGCTGGGTTTTTAGAAAGCTATGGGAACTCAGGTGCTTCTAAGTAAATATTTTCACCCTTATACCAATGGAAAATCGGAACAGACAATACAGGTTTTAGAGGATACTCTCTGAGCATGAATCCTTGATTTTGGTGGTTCTTGGGAGAAGCATATCTCTCTCGTCGAGTTCGCCTATAATAATAGTTTCCAAGTGACGATTAAGATGGCTCCTTTTTTGGACTTATATGGTAGGCCATGTCATTCACCCTTGTCCAGGCTAGAGACAAGTGAGGCATCCCTACTAGGACCTCATCTCGTTCAGTAGAATTCAGAACAGGTCTAGCTTATCAGGAAGCGCATGACTACTACACAGTCTAGACAGAAATCTTATGCCGATATTTTTTGACAACCTCTTGAGTTAGAGGTTGGGGATCATGTTTTTCTTTGGGTATCACCTAGGCTTGGGAATATATGATTATGGTATCAAGGTAAGTTATTTCCTCATTACATTGTGCCATTAAATATTCTAGAGAGAGTCAGCCTGGTAGCTTATCAGTTTCTACTACCTTAGAGGTACCATGTAATGCACGACGTCTTTCATGTCTCACAGATTTTCCAATATCATGTTGACCCATCTCATACCATTGATCCAAAGGAATTTTATTTAGATGTTGATGTTACCTTTGAGGAATATCCAGTATGCATCATTGACTGAATCACGAAGTCTCTCTAAGGAAAGTATGTCCCTCTCGTACGGGTGCTTTGGAAAAACAGCCGAGTACAGGATGAGACTTGGGAAAGGGAAGTTGATGTACATGCCCAATTGCCAGAGTTGTTCTCAAATAGTGTTTCCTTACCCTTGTAAGGAGAACTCAGGGGGAAAATTCTTTTAAGGGGGAAGACTCTAAGAACCCGGTATTTTACTCAGGTATGGATGCTTAAAGTTTTTGTCTAAATATTTACTTTGGATATATTATAGATTCCTAATGAGTTATAAAAGGACCTAAAGATGTTTGGGGATTTTTTGGAGTTTGGAACACCTCTTTTTGGGAAAACATGCTAATTCGAATGATTTTTACATGGTTAGCACACAATTTTCCTAACCATGCAGATTGTGTTTTTTCAGACAGTGGCACCTTGTTCGGTTGGCGCACGGTCGTGCAGCCAAACCGTCTGAACGCCCCTTTTTTCCAGGTTCAGGCAGAACCATCTCACACAGTTTTCACATGGTTTGACAAACCGTGTGTAAAAACCATGTGCAGGGTAAAAGCCTATGTAAAAATTATAAAATACCATTAATGATCTATTAATCCAGCCCCTTCCACCCTAATCCGATTTTATGCAGGATTGACCTAGTTCTCTCTCATTTTGGATTATTTTGAACATCTAAACTTAGAATCAAGATATCTCCTTCATTTTTTATTTGCTCAAGATTTCGTTTGTCATGTTGGATGCGCAACGGTAAGTAATCGAGTCCACTTTATCTATTCTTATTCTCTTTCACTCTCAACCTAGATATCTCCATGTAAGTGTTTTTTACCTTTTCTCAAATCTACTCCGATTTGAGGAAAATCAAGGGTTGATACCGGAGGAGAAGGCTTGTACAACCTTAAGGTCGGTGGTCTATAACTCACCCCTAAATTTTGTTGTTTTTGGAATGTTCATGTGGGGCCCACCAGTTTCGTTGGAAACTGTTTCTTAAATTAACATTCCTTGATTATACTCGTTAGAATCATATATTTATTCTCTTTATAAATATGTGATTAGTTTTAAGTTGTTACACCCACAACTCAATCCACCTCATGTCGAATGTTATGCCATAATTGGGTTTTAGTGTTTCAGTACGTTTGATCCACCGTTTGGGTGTAACTTTTCCTAACCTTTCTAAAGGTGAGATTCCTTATAATAAATTTCTTGTTGTTATTGATAATTTCATAATGGAATTTACCATGTATGCTCACCACTTGACCCGCCTAAGGTAAGTGCTTCCAAATGGTTATTAAAAGTGAAAAGTGAAATGTAAAATGGAATGTATACTAAGTATATAAATTTGCCTTATTTAAAGAGATTGAATAAATGTTACATGTTCATAGAACACCTTTCCATGTTGATGGAAGGTAGAAGAGTGAACCTCAATAATTAAAGATGCCTTAATGACTATTTAAGACTTGATTAAATGGTTGTAACACTTCATGGCATATCCACACTAATGGAAGACAGGGCTTGGACCAATGGTTTTAACTCTACTTGACCTATCTGCACTAATAAAAGTCAAGACTTTAACCAAATTAATTATTACATTATTACAATATCAAATAGGAATAGACTGACTCGAGATCGCCTTGGATTCTAAGAGGATAATACCTTGGGTCTCGGGAACCCCATTTCAATTCAAGAATATAGTTTTCTTAGGTTGATACCCACATAGACTCATGTTCTTGTCTATTCCTTAGATTCTTTGTATAATACTATTGGGTACCTTTCTTTATTATAGGATGCCTCAGATACACTCCATGGATCCAGCATTGACTAGTAGGTGCCATGGTGAAATCTCATAGGGCCATGTCTTTACTTAGCCCCGTTTTACCTTGGTCGATCATCTTGTACTCAGTAGGATCCTTATTGTGGAATGCCTTAGATTACACTCCTTGGATTACACTCTTAACCCTTATCTAGACTCAGATACTACTGAGTTAGATTTATGTGAGTTTACGTTACATTGGTTTTTACCCTGGAATTCCCTCACTGGATATCATTGTTTGGTTTCCTTGTTACATCTTGGGACCTTCACTACTTATACTATCATGAGGTAATGTTAATGTTGGTTATGCCTCATGTGACCTATTAACATTAAATGGAAATTGATTAATTAATGAACAAGTTACATGTTTAGACACTAGCTGAGGGGTGAAGTGGGTACTTAGTTATTTTGTTATATTGCACTTCTTAATTTACATTATATATGCATGCCTACACACATCTATTTTCCATTACATTGGCCGAATTTTATTGACATTGTTGGTGGTGGCCCACTGAGATTTATCTCAAAACCACTTCGGGCGCCATTTCGTACCCGAAGTAGATTACATGGTTGAAGGTATGGACAAAGGGAAGCATGCAGTTCCCAATATTTGATTATGTGTTGATAGGATGGAGCTTTATGGTAGATAACCGAGTAGGATCTCGGAATGCTTGGAGTAGACTTTGTTTTCTTTTACCTTGTGTAACATGTTATGATTATTGTCTTGTATCCATGCTTTACATTTTTCTAGTGACATGGAATTACATCATCATTATTCCAGTTTATACAATTATTGTTATTCTTGCTTATTTATTGTATTAGTTTTCTTCCGCTATTTGTTTATATTAATTCCATTGTTTACTATTCATTTACATTCCTTTCACTATTCTACACTTTTATAAGGAGGTAATAGTATTCCCACAGACACACCTTATTCCCTCGCTACTAGTCGGCAGCCTCTGGCTTTCAGGAAGATGCGCTTGAGGCCATGTGGCCCACCAGGATCGGGGCACTCGTTAAGTGGAATCTGGGTCTAGGTCTTCACATATACAGGGTTATGAGGGCTTCATTTTAGATCAAGAGATGAAGGATTATATAAAGGTGTTGTAGATAGAATTCATTTAGATCTATTCCTAGTGGGAGAAATGGGTTTATTTAGTTGTGATAATGCTTCATGGGTAAGCATGATAGTAGTGGATTTTTTTTATCGAGGATCATAAGGATTCATCAGTTTATTGAAAAAATATTAGGTATCATTTCTAAGATGATTTTTTATCTTTGACCACTTAGGAGGCTTTCAAGAAGATGATCTTTAACCTTTTATAGGGGAGTTTCAGTGCTCAAAAGTTTTGTATCTACTATAAGAACCTCTAATGTTATTCTTTGGACCTTCTATAAAATGATGAGTCTGGAATGAGGAATTTTGAAACGGATTTGGGTCCATATATCTGGTTCTAAGTCATTCCATTAATGTTGATGTCATATAATTAAGTATTAGAGAATGCAGATTTCATTGAGAGTACATTGGTTAGGATCGGATCATCAGAGGATGGGAGTCATCGGGACTCTTCATGGAGAAAATATGTGATTGGGGTTCTTAGTTTCTTGGTCTAAATAAGTTTTAGTCAGTATGGAGTAGGTTTCGTACCTATTTAACTAGCTTCACTAGAGCTAGCAGTTATTGGGACCAGGATAATAGGTCAAGTGTGTTTTTCTTTTCTTTAGGAGGTATGTTCCATCATAAGAAAGAGCGTATCACCTTATTTAGAAGTCAATGTGTAGCTGATGTCTCATTTAGTTCCAGACTTTATAGAAGTTCCTGCCATGGAAGCAACATAAGTAGGGAATTTTGGCATTTGAGCTGCAGATAGGGAATGCAGCATCCAGAGGATAGCCTTGTGATATCCCTTGTCCTCAAGGAAAACATATATGTTGTGTCTATAGATGTGGTTGTCATTAGGGCTACAGAGTTTTTGGATTAGGTCATGTTTAGAATCATTCTTTAGTATAGCCAACATAGGGTGATCCCAAAGTTTTACAATGTGATATTTTCTTGTTTTCTACTTTGGTTTATACCTTATTTGATTCTGAAGATACATACTCCTTTATTTCACCCTCTATAGTCTGTTCTTTGAGAGTTCATGTGTAGAGGATTCTAGTTCCCTTAGTGTTGGCTATTCTAATTGGACATCAATCTAACCTATTTGATGTGTGCAGATACTATGATTTGGGGCTAGGGAAACACTTCTCTTTGGATCCTTCCTATATTTTTGGATACATACAAACAACATCATCATATTCATATATTGGTTACATTAGGTATAGGTTATCATATATTTCCTTAGTAGTTTTTTCATATTCTAGGGTGTCGATAGATATCATCCAGTGTTCATTGGTGAGAGAGGCCCTCGAATGTGTCAGAATCATGTTGAGTCTATATCTTCCGTATTGGCTGAGTTGATACTAAGTAATGAAATGGTTTATCTAGTATTTTTTCACAGGTTTTTATAATATCACCCTAATGTATTTTATGGATAGTTTGTGACACTACCTCCTCGACAAGAGATTGAGTTTGGGAAAGTTTTGCAATAAAGTATTTCTATAATATCATTGTCTCTATATTGGATGACCCCTTATGAGTTGTGAGATCTATTAATTCAGTTTGATGATCACTTTTAGAGAAGATTAACTCATCCTAGTGTGTCACCCTTGGGATCCCCAGTTCTATTTTCAAATAAGGTAGATATAAATCTATGGTTGTGTGCCAATTACTATTACTTATATCATGTGATGGTGAATAACCTCTATCCTCTCCAATGGATTTATGATTTACTTTATTATTTTAAGGGATACATTTGGTGCTAAAATATAAAATTATGGTCTTGGTATCATTATATTTGAGTTAAGTATGAGGATATATCAAAGAATGCTTTTAGATGAAGTGATAGGCAATAAAAATTCATTATGATGTTCATTGGTGTAAAAAACCTTCAAGTTTGTTCAAGGGGTTGATGAATGTAGTTTTCAATGAGATTATGGACTTGTCGGTATTGGAATTTATTGATGGAATCGGTGTGTTTTTATCATTAGAGGAGGATCATATAGAGTATCTACAGGCTGTGTTAGGAGATCTTTAGTTGCATCATGAATCTAGGAAGTTGTAAAAGTGTGAGTTATATTATTTTGAAGTATGTTTCTTGGGTCATGTCATATATTAGTGTGGATTATTCATAGATCCTTTAAAGAATTAGTTAGTGGTTTCTTGGGTAGCCCCCAAGAATGTTGTGTAGGTGAATATTTTCCTTGGTCTATATTGATATTATTGGAGGATTATTCCCAGAATCTCTTGAATTATGACTCATATGAAAAATCTAACTAAAAAGGATTCGGTGTCCATGAAAACTGACCATTGTCAAGATGATTTCAATTATTTGAAGTAGAATTTTATCATTGTTTCAATTCATCATATTCTGGAGGAGGGTGTTGGGTTTGAGGTTTATTGTGATGCTTCATGACTTGATTTGGGTTGTGTATTGATACAACAGAGTGTGATTATCTATTATAGGTCTCAAAAATTATAGTGTCATGAATGTAATTTTTCCACCCAAGATCATGATCTTGTTATTTTATTGTTTTTTATGAATTTTTTTAAACACTAAATTATTTTTGAATGTTTTATAGTCTTCATGGATCATAAGAGTTTAGAGTACATCTTCTACCTATACCACTTGAATTTTCTATAGTGATATTGGATGTAGTTATTGTAGGATAATGACTTAGATATTTCTTTTACAACTAGTAAATGGAAATTTTTGGTAGATTCCTTGAGTATGGAGTCGTGAAGGGGTGTTGTGTGTGATTTTAGAAACTCTTTGAGAGTGATGGAATAGTTGGTTGGGATGAAACTTTTTATGGGAGTAGATTGTGATAGAGGTTATATTTGTAATATGATAGTGCATTAATTCTTAGTGTAGATATTTGAGGAGTACCATTTGGGGTATTTTTTGGTAGGGGTTTTATGTGATCTACTTATTTATAGAGATGATCCTTGGGATTGGTATGAGGGTATACATCATTGGGTGTTCTTTCAAGGGAAGATTTTAATTCCTTCAGTGATTTGTGAAGTCGTTATCTATGAGTTTTATAATTCTCCCTTGAGGGTATATCCTAGTGTGGAAAATATGTATCAAAATCTAAAAAATAGTTTTTATAGTCTAGTATGAAGTACTTAGTTTCATATTTTTTCTCTCAGTTTTTAGTCTGTTAGAAGGTGAAGGTTGAGGATCATGTTCCTAGTGGTTTTCTTTAGCTACTTGATGTTCCCCAGGGGAAGTGGGGGGAGGTTTTTGATAGAATTAATCACCATTTTACCTAGATCTTAGTGATCTTGGACTACTTGATTAATTCATCTCACTTATTAGTGATTAAAGAGTCAAGATAAATGGTTTTTTTAAGGTGGTATCTAGAGGATATAGTGAGGCTTCAGGGGGTTCTGAAGATGATCATATTTGATCATGATCTGTGTTTTACCTCCAGGGAGTAGAGAGGTATCTAGTTTTCTTTTGGATCTCATATATACCTTATAACTACATTTTATACATAGAGAGATGACTAGAAAAAACGAACTATCAAAACTCTATAGGACATTTTGTGTGTGTGTATTCCAAATTTTGGAGGTATATGGGTGTAGAACCTATACTTGGTAGAGTTTCCCTATAATAATAGTTTTAACAAAACTATTATTATGGTGAATTTTGAATAATTTTATGGTTGAACTTTCCAATCAATTTTTTTCAAGACCAAAGTCATAGATGCATGTGTTCTTGAACCATAATTGATGCAGAGTATGACAGAGGTGGTGTAAGTGATCTACGAGCAAATAAAGGTAGAACAAGAACATTTTAATCCATATGCCGATCATTGGAGGAGGCCTCTGGAGTTCGAACTTGAAGATAATGTGTTATAAAATGTGTCTCCTCATCATGGAATGAAAAGGTTTATTTATTGGAATAAGATTTATCACATGTTCTTTATACTACTCATGGTGTTGGTTTAGGTTGGATAAATGGATTATTGGTTAGTAATTCCCCCACAGATGATTCGCATTCATTACATATTCCATGTATCAAATCTTCATTAATGTCTTTGTGATAATCATATTCTTATCTATTGTGGAAAAATAGATGTTGAAAATGGTGTTACCTTCGAGGAGTAGCCTACTGAGATTTAGGACAATCCGGATAAGGTGCTTGGAGGGATTATTATTCCATTTTTTCATGTCTTATGGTGGCATGGTGTATTGGAGGATAGCACTTGGGAGTAGGATTCATAGATTCACACTTAATATCCTTAGTTGTTTGGTACTTGATCTTATTTTATTTTATGATTTTTTTATCCCTATTGAGATACTTTGTAAACCTAATGTTCTTTTATGAGGTCATTATCTTCATTGGTGTTATGATTTATTTTTCCTTGAACTTGAGAGGAATCTCCCTTAGGATAGTTTTGTGGTTATTTGGCAATGTTTTGAGTTTTTCAATTTGTTCATCTAGTGGGATGGTTGCATTCTTGATGTAGGAAGTCCCTTGATAGGTATATCATAGGGTGTTTGCTTAGAACCTCTTTTATTTTCTTGGTTTATTATAATTTCTCATGGATGCGAATTGTTTGATAGGTTTCTGATATACAAGACTATTTTTTTAGGTCTTTTCCTTTGAAATATTAAGGTAGGAGCGGGTGGTCAGAAGCTGGAAACCTAGTTACAAGAGGAATTCATGATATAGACCCAATAATGACAATTTGAATTTTGATTCATGGATCAACTTAGGGTTCATGGATTAGAGGGTTCTGAAGTTGAATTAGTGGTTCTATAGAGAAGAAATTCATGGAATGAATTTGTGCTTCATATAATGAATGAATTTTTTTGGGTTTTAGGGATGAGGTGACTTAATTTTTAGTAGATTCTTAACTCATGGAATTCATGACATGAATTGGACTTTTATGATATGAATGGGGATTTTTCTAGATAGGCTATAAGTTGGGGATCCCTCTCATATTTATTATATATCACCTCCCCTCTCTCGACCCTAGGTGACCATGAGTTACTTTTTAAATTCCCTTGAATCCCCTTCGATCAGATTTAACCCCTGTCTTTTAGATATCAATATGTGGTGATTCGAGGTGAGTTTTCCTATTTATGTTTTCCCTTGTTTCTATTATTTTCTCTATTATTGTGTTTTGGTAGTGATTTTACCTTGTTTATATTATGTTTCTAACATATTTACCATGGTCTATAACACTAAAATTCAGTTTCATGATCATCTTCATATTTTCCTTCTTCCACATAATTTTTCACAGCGATTGTCGAAGATTCATCTAAAGGTAGGGTATTTTTTATCTCTCTCTTTATTTAAAGTGGAAGTGTGATATTATCAGGATTTAATCCTTCATTTAATGATTAAATTAAGCAAATAAAGATAAGAATATAGAGTTATTAAGAATGTTATATTTTTTTGGTTTTTTAATCGCATGTCAATATCATGAAGTTATTTTTCCCTTATGTTTTCTACATAGTGTGGTGTCTACTTTTTGTGGTTTTTTTGTTCTATTCATGTTTAATTTAATTGTAAATAAAATAAAATAAAGTAAATACATATTAATTATAATTTTTTTATTAAATAAAGAAGCGTGTAATTTGATATCTATTCTTCGTTGTTTTTTATAGAAAATAAATGTAATTTTAAATACATGTTTAAGTTATTTCATAGTTGTTGATAGATAATAAGTTATAGTTTTCTTATTACTATAAACATTTGCATAATAAATACTTTAATTCAAGATTCAAAATTAAATTGGTTGTTTTCTAAAGATAAATTCTTTGGGGCTAGATGAACCTGTTATTATTGTGGAAGGCTTGTATGTCTTGGTTCTAGGGCCTTAATGCCATTCCTATGAGTGTAAAATATAATTTAAATGTTTGTATTCTCAAGGAACCTTTAAATCCATGATGTGTTTTTTTATAACCATGTGTGGTTTGGATCTTTAATGAGTAATGTTTTGGGGGCTTGGGGAAATTTTTGGGGTTGGGGAATGAGGTAATTTGACAAATGGTTGTTTTGATATGGTTGGGAACCTTAAATGAGAAATGGGTCAGGTGCCCAAGCTATGATGATGGTTGATGATGGAATTGAAAGGATAGTTTAATGATTTGTGCAATGGTGTGGGATGTTGGGGCAGTCAGGCTGAGTTCATATTAGGTATTTCTCATCTATGTTTTGTTCTTCTTTCTTAATGATTTTTAAGTGGCCTATTGGTTGGATGTTATTTTCTTTTTTCCCATTAATTGATGTGGTAAGATTATTTGCACGTCATGTGTAGTTTTAATGTGTTAACTTTAGAAGAGTCCTATAGTACTCAGATATTTTTGTGCATGATAAATTAATAAATAAATTAACCCTTTATAAGGGATTTTATTGATGGAATTAATGTTAAATTATTTATATCAAATTAATGGAAATCATGGCATGGTTGAACGAGATGCTCCAGGGAGCATGAGTTTAAATATAGAAATTTTCTAAGTGATTAATGACAAAGACATACTTGAGAATAAAAGAAAGATAATTAATAGATTTTTTGGATCTTGGATTAAGAATAATAAAATGTTAATATTAGGAAAAATTAGTATGAATTAATTAATGGTTAATTAATTAATTAATAATGAACCTGATGCTTGTTCCATTTTTTATATCTAGTCCTTAGAAGTGGCATCAAATATCCCAGTGTCATGAAAATGGTAGATGAGTCTAAGACCTGGTAATTTCTCTTAGTGTGGTTATCTACACTATTATTATTTTTATTATTTGATTCCATATTCTACCCCACACATCTATAGGGAAACTAATGCCCAAATGTTTTTTTTTGGGGGGGGTCTCTAACATCCAGAATGGTGATGGGATGGATTACTGACATCTCCATATCCATAACTCTACCTTTAGATATAGATATGGTTAGACATATCACTAGCTATATGTATTGTGGTATAGGGTGTTGAGAAAAGTATTGTTTTCAACAATACATAATAATGTTATTTAAAGGGGGGGTTATTGAAAATAATACTCTATCTCTTTATGATAATTTTGATGCTCACAAATACCCTTAATTATTTTCTAATGATTTTATTTGTTAAGAATTTTTCAGAAATTTATCATTTTATTTTACCCTTGAAATTTTGGGAATTTATTGTTAAAGTATTCGTATTTAGAGTGTTCTAGAAACACTGTTCATGCACTACTTATTCGGAATCTGCTTTAGCGTGTCCTTGAATCACTGTTCATACCCTACGTGGATAAACGTAGCGTAAGGATGAAAAGCGTGTATACTTTTTTAAGATAAGAGAAAATTATGGTTAATCAATCATACGTTATCGGCAAAGTATAGAAGAAGAACCTTACATTAGGAGGGAACCTTATGTCAGGGTTATCAATAAAGTATGGAAGGAGAACCGTACGTAAGTACTAAACCTTGCGTTTGTTTCTCAAAAGTATAGTTCAACAACCTTACTTTTTTAAACAACCATACATTCTTGTAAAAGTATGGATCAAGTAAAAGTATGGATCATTTACTGTACATTTGAAAGTTGAAGGAAAAAGTATGGATTTTCAACCCTACGTTTATGGTCAACCTTACATTTGAAGAAAGTAACATGAACCCTACGTTTGGAGGCCACGTCATCAACCTTACGTTTGGCGTCGGAAAGTTTGACAGACGATATTTTTATGCAACGGTCAGCAAGCTGATTATTAGGCTGATTTCAAGCCGGATTTAAAGTCGATTTTAAAATATGACATTGAATTATTCAAAGCTGTTTTATCAATGGATTAAAGATTGAATTAAAAGGATCCTTTTATGCCAAGTCTTCAGGGAAGTTACGACTGCTCTGTAAATTCAAATGTTTGAATATCACGAATCAAAAGGTGACTTTTATGGATCTAAATTTTCAGTATACTCGGCTTTATTATATATGTTTTCTCTAAAACACTAGGCACAGGAGTGTGGTGATCAATCTATTATTCAAAAAGGTGGAAAATAGAGACTGAAAAAAGCACTCAGTTCTGTTGATTCAAGAGGAGCATGAAATCTCTATTTATTTAAGAAGAAGGAACTCGATAGAAGATTCACTTGTTCTACATAAAATATCTACTGGGGATCTACTACTTCTGAAGTTGTTAATTATATCTCTATATCTATTACAACTGGATCGACTCAGAACTGCTTCGACTCAAAAATCAATATTTCTAGAGATGATGATACATCTGCTGTCAGTTGCATTCTGTTGCAATTGTGAAGATTAACTGGAAAAGTTCTTTCTAAATTCTTTTTATCTTGAGTAACCAGCTTCTCGTACTAAGATGTGTAGGTTCTGTAAATGAACCAGAAGGTTTTTTTTCATTGGATTGTAAATTTGTCAACTGCATGTACTCAGTTGTGAACCAGTCTATTGAAATGAGGAATAGATAGTGAAAATCACCAAGATCGTGGAGTAGAGCATTGGTGGAGTGGACTAGGGGCCTTCTGTTCCCCGAACCACTATACATCTTGTGTTTCTCCTATTTAAATTTCCGCTGCATCATTTTATCTGATTAAAGTTAAAAGGTAGAACACAATCACCCCCCCCCCCCCCTTGTGTATATTTGGTGTAATCTGATCCAGCAATTGGTATCAAAGGTTTGAACTTTCTGACAAAGCTTTAACAAGCTAAAAGTGATTATACACAGAGAAAGATGACTGATACAAGAGAGGGAATGTCTATGGTCAGAGCACCATACTTCAATGGAGAAAACTATGGATGCTGGAAGTCTCGAATGATAATCTATCTGAAAAATCTTGGATATAGAGTCTATTCTAAGATTCTAACTCCATATGAAATACCAGAAAACCCTGAAACATGGAGTGCAGCTACTGAAGCAGAATATTATATGAATTCGAAGGAAATGAATGCAATTATATGTGTTCTAGGACCTGATGATTTTAACAGAGTATCTCAATTCCCAACAACATATGAAATGTGGCAAACTATTGTTGTTGCTTATGAAGGAACTAACAATATCAGGGAAATGAGATATGCAACTGCTAAACTTAAATTTGATACATTCAGAATGGTTTAAGGTGAGAGTATTACTCAAATGAATGGAATATTGATAGAGATTGTCAATAACATAACTGCCTTGGGAGATCCCATTAAGCAAGCTGATCAAGCTTTAAAAGTGTTCAGAGTACTGCCTACAAAATGAAATGGAATCTCTGCAGCAATCTGACAGTCGACACCTGTTAAAGATTTAACCATGAGAGAACTGATTGGAATATTAATGATGTATGAAGCTGAGATGGAAGATGAAGCTAATGAACATAAAGTGCTCATCAAAATAGAAGATACTGCTCTGAAAGCATCATCACAGAGCAAAAGCAGAAAGATGAAAAACAGAGAAGTCAAAGCTAAATTAGAGAGCTCTGACCTATCAAACTTAGATGAAGAACTGGCTCAACTAGCCAGAAAATTTAGAAAATTCTATAGCAAGAAAAGAGACTTCAAAAAATCCTTTAAGAGAGATGATAAGGAAGTAAGATGCTATGAATGCAAGAAGATGGGGAATATCAGACCATATTTCCCACAATTGAAAGACGCAAAGAAGAAGAAATTCTTCAAAAAAATAACTATGAGCAGAAAGACAAGAAATCTATGAAAGCCACTTGGAGTGTATTTGAAGACTCCAGTACCTCTCCTGAATCAAGCTCTGAGAAAGAAGAAGTCAATCTAAAATCAAACATGTGTTTCATGGTAGAAACCGATGAGGTATACTCATATTACTCCTCTAACTCAAATAATGAATCAAATCATGAATCAAGCTACACAAATGAAAAACTTGCAGCCTACTGCAATATGCTTAAAGAAATATATGAATCGCTATTTAAGAAACATAAGTCACTAAAGAACATACATAAATCTGTTTCAGATGAAAGAGATACAATGTTGAAACAACATAAGGAATTAACTGATAAATACAATTCTATTAACACTAACTATATTAATTTTGAATCAAGAATAAAAACACAACAGGATTAAGTAGAATCTTACAAACAGGATGCATTGGTTTTTACAAAAGGAGATAATTCATTAAATGAAATTCTTGGAAAAACTGTCATTAAAAAGGATAGATTTGGAATTGGCAGTAAAGGAGAAAACCCTAAGCTATATAAAAATTATTTTGTTCCTAGCTCTAAAAGGGTTAATTTTAACTTTTGTGGGACAAAGGGACATATAGCTAAAAACTGTTTCTTAAAAAAACCTCAAATTTGTGGTATTAAGAAAGCCTATGTTTCAAAATAATTATATGATTCAGCTGATTTTAAAAGAACAAAGCAAATCTGGATACCCATATCATTGCTATCTAACACCCCTGGACCCAACAGAATATGGGTATTAAAGTAATTTGTTTGAATTTCTTTGCAGGTAGCAGGCCACCAGAGTAGAAAAGATATATGGTACATGGAAAGTGGCTTCTCAAGACATATGACTGGAAACTCATTGAATTTTTCTTCACTCACTGAAAATGAAGGAGGACTTGTCACATTTGGTGACAATGCCAAATGAAAAATCATTCGAATTGGAACAGTTGGAGATCCAGAAGTTGTCTCAATTAATAAATTACTTTATGTACAAGGATTGAAACACAACCTGATAAGTATCTCTCAACTTTGTGATGATGGATATACTGTTGATTTTACTAACAATTGTTGTAATGTTTCTAAAGATAAATCGCTTAAATTTAGAGCACCAAGAACTGATAATGTGTATACCCTGGATTTGAATTCCTTATGTAAACTACAAGTAAATTTCTTAACAGATAAAATTAATGAATCTTGGATCTAGCATAGGATACTTGGACATTGAAATATATATGTTTTAAAAAAGTTATCTAAGAAACATTTAGTTTCGGATTTTCCTAGTCTCAAATTTGAAAGCGACAGATTCTGTGATGCATGTCAACTTGGTAAGAAACACAAATCATCCTTCAAATCTGGTAACAAAATTGCTACATCTAAACCTCTAGAACTTATTCATATGGATTTGTTTGGATCCTCAAGAGTATCAAGCTTGGCTGGTAAATTTTATTTATATGTATTAGTTGATGATTATTCTAGATTTACTTGGATTTTATTTTTGAAATTTAAAAATGAATCTTTTACTTTTTTTGAAAGTTTCTACAAATCTGTTCAAAATGAAAAAGGTTTCAAAATAATCTCATTGAGAAGTGATCATGGTAGAGAATTTGAGAATCATGAATTTAATTCCTTTTGCTCAAAAATGGGTATTAAACATACCTTCTCTGCACCAATAACACCTCAACAGAATGGGATTGTAGAAAGAAGAAATAGGACTATTCAGGAAATGGCTAGGACCATGCTAAATAAATACAGCCTTCCTACCTACTTTTGGGCAGAAGCTGTAAGAAAAGCCTGCTATATAATGAATAGAGTTGTAATAAGACCTCTTTGGAAAAGACACCCTATGAACTATGGAATAACAGAAAACCTAAATTAAATTACTTTAAAGTTTTTGGATGCAAGGTTTACATCTTAAACACCAAGGAATATCTTGGTAAGTTCGATCCAAAATCTGATGAAGGAATTTTCTTAGGATATTAAGTTACTTCTAAAGCTTATAGAATCTATAATAAGAAGTCAAGAATTGTTGAAGAATCAGTTCATGTGAAATTTGATAAATCTGATCCCTTTGAGAAAAGGATAGATCAAATGGATGAACCTGACTCAAATGATAACATGAGACTTGAGAACATAAAGAATGATTTTGAAAAAGATATAAATAAAATTCATTCCAGTTTAGAAGAACATGATACTGAAGAACCTATAAGTGTGTTGCCTAGACAGTCTAGAACCCTAAAGAATCACCCTTTAGAAACTATAATAGGAGACTTAGATACAGGAATAAAAACAAGAATAGATATAGGAAATATTGTAGAATTATCTACCTTTCTATCCCAATTAGAATCCAAGACTATAGAAGAAGCTTTAGATGATGAAAACTGGATGATAGCAATGCAAGAAGAATTAAACCAATTCAAAAGAAATGAAGTCTGGGAATTAGTTAAAAGACCACAGAACTATCCAGTAATAGGAACCAAATGGGTCTTTAGAAATAAGATAGATGATCAAGGAATAATAACTAGAAATAAAGCTAGACTTGTAGCTAAAGGATATAATCAGGAAGAAGGTATAGATTATAATGAGACCTTTGCACCAATAGCTAGACTATAAGCCATTAGAATCCTCTTAGCCTATACATCTCATATGAACTTTAAATTATTTCAGATGGATGTTAAGTCAGCCTTTTTAAATGGTTATTTAATGGAGGAAGTTTATGTCGAGCAACCTCCTAGTTTTGAAAACTCTCAAAAACCAGATTCTGTTTTTAAACTTACTAAAGCTATTTATGGCCTTAAACAAGAACCTAGAGATTGGTATGAAATATTAATCTATTTTCTTTTAAAAAATGATTTTACTGTTGGAATGGCAGACCCAGCACTGTTTAAGAAAACTGTGAATTCTAATATTTTATTGGTTCAAATTTATGGTGATGATGTAATTTTTGGATCAACTAATAAAACTCTTTGTCATGAGTTTTCAAAGTTAATGAAAAAAGAATTTGAAATGAGTATGATGGGAGAACTAAATTTTTTTTTAGGACTTCAAATTTATCAAAAAGATTTTGGAAATGTTTTGAATCAAGTCAAATACATTACTGATTTGTTGAAGAAATTTGGACTTGAAAACAGCAAGACATATACAACTCCTATGTGTACTAATATAAAACTTTATTTGGATGAAACTGTAAAATCAGTTGACAAAAAGTTATATAGAGGTATGATTGGTACTTTATTATAACTTACTGCTAGTAGGCCAGATATAATTTATGTATTATGTCTTTGTGCAAGATTTCAATCAAATCCTAAAGAATCTCATCTAACTGCTATTAAAAGAATTTTTAGATATTTAAAATGAACTATTTTTCAATCTCTTCTTTATCCCAAAACTTCTGATTTCAATTTGATTTCATATTCAGATGCATAATTTGGGAGTTTTAGATTATATAGGAAAAGCACTTCAGGAACTTGTCACTTTTTAGGAAAATCTTTAGTGTCATGGTCAAGTAAGAAACAGCATTCAGTTTCCCTGTCAACAGCTGAGATAGAATATGTTTCTACTGGCAGTTGTTGTACATAGGTGTTGTGGGTGAAAAACACTCTTATGGAATTTGGACTAAATTTTAATAATACACCTATTTTATGTGATAATACAAGTGCAATTAATATTTCAAAAAATCCAATTAATCATTCTAGAACTAATCATATTGATATCAGACATCATTTTCTAAGAGATCATGTTCTTAAAAAGAATATATCTTTGGAATTTTTAAGTACTAAAATTCAATTAGTTGATATTTTTACAAAACCACTTCCCACTGTAAGGTTTGATTTTATTAAGGGGGCTAGGTTTATTTGATTTTAAATAAAATTTTATTTTACAATGCTAGTTCTTTATTTTAATTCTGCTTAAAATAATTTTGCTATTTTTGTTTTTCGAACAGAATAAGTTTCTTTTCCCCATGTAATATATTTTATTTATTTTTAAATATATGTAATAATTGTAAAAAACATGGGAATAACGGTTTCCAGAAACCCTTTCGACTTCTAAACCATTTCATTGCTATCGAAACCTTTTCGAACCCGAAAACCACACCTCTGCTTGTGAACCCTAACCTTCAAACCTCTAAAACCCTAACCTTCAAACCTTTATAGATTCTTCCAGAGATGGTAAGGACTAAAATATCCAGTGAATCCGAGACAAGCAATGCCAAGAGACAACGCTCTGAAGGAAGAAAAATCTTATAGGGCAAGGTAATCGATCTCGACTGGTTATTTCAGACAAATCTCCTGTTGAAACAAGCGTTGTCATTTCAGAACCTTGAACATATGTTAAACAGTGAAAATACGGAATTTCTCTATGAGGTAGAACATAGATACTTCTTCAAATCTGTACAGTTTAGTCTGGGAGATACTGAGGATAGTATGATGGTTAAGATAGAGGATAGGGATTTCTCAATCTCTTCTGTAGAAATTAGTTAGATTCTCAACTGCCCTCATGAGGGAGTTTTTCATTTCGATTTGAAAAATATTGGAGATTATGTGCATAAATCTGAGGATATAATTCTGTTTCTTTTTGGTACTACGACTATAAATAAAATTTTTATCAAGGATTTGGAGCCTGATCAGAAAATTTTGGTGAAATTTGTGCAAACGAGAATTGCATCGAGGATGTCTGAGATGAAGAATATATTATACCCTGATATGTACATAATGTATCTTCTGTTAAGTGATATCAAATTAAACTTCCCAAGGTACATGGTAAGGTACCTCAATTACTGTTGTCAAAGTGATGCATGAATGAACTTTTATCCTTTTGGTCAATTAATTTCTAATCTGTTGCTTAAGAAGGACATGGTGAGATTAGTGGATGCCCGAGTACACTTCCGTCACAGTAATGTATTAAATGCTGGAACTCTAATAAAAATTGGCTATTTCTAGAGCACCATTAAAGGAAAAAAAATCCAGTAGGAGCTGAGGATGACTCAGAGAGTTCTCAGGCTCAACCTGCTAAGTCCAAGGAGGGACAAGCTGAATCAAGAGTCAACAATGTAGCAAGAAGGATCCGATTTGAATTGAAAGATGCCGAGGAAGAAAGAAGTCAAGAGGGACTTCAATCTCGAAGAACTAGACCTGTTAATGAGGAAATAACTTCCCCAGCATTGGAAACAATAAAAGCTTTATTTTCTTATACTTTTGTAAGATAATATGTTATTGATAAGACCATGGAAGATGTTAGTGAAAGGACAACACCAGTAGAGGGATCAGGAGTTCAAGAAGAAGCTCAAAGGGAGATTTAGGAATAGGTTGTAGCTGATGTTGATGTTACACTTCAACAGGAACAAGATAAGGAGACAGAGCCTGGTGAGGAAGTGGCCAGACCTCAGGAAACTCATGAAAATATTGTTCTAGAAATTCCAGTAGAAGACAAAGATGCTGGTATTCATGATGAGCATTCTTCTGAAGCTCACACAGAAGTACTTCAAGAGGATTTTTCTGTGGACGAGTCTAAGGACACTAAGGAAAAATCTTTGGACCAACCCACTCAGGACAAAGAGAAAGAAAAATCTTATGCTGAATCATTACCTTTGGTACTTTTGCATCATCCAGAGCCTGAGAATGTGGATCAAGCATAGGGTGCCTCTAATTAAAGGAAGATAGAAATTGAAGAACTGTACAAAAAGGTGTATCTTGTAATCTGAGAATGTCACTTTGAGAAATGCATTAGACTTAGAATAATTGCGATTTCAAAAACTGAAGGAGAGTACAGTCTCAAGGCAAGAAGTTGAAATGTTTAAAGAGGATATGCTGAATGCAGTTGTCAAGTTGAAATCTGAAATGGTTATGAGGATAGATTTATCAGATCTAAAATTGTTTATGGAGAACCAATTTGCATCAGTTGCAAATAGTATTGTTAGTGGATCAGGTACTTCATCTGATTTAATCAGAAGATTTCAAGCTATCACAGCCGCGATGAGCAACATGAATGACAGGTTGCAAGATCTTCAATGTAACAGTGCTCCATTATCTGTGATGCTGGAAAATCAGAAATTTTTAGTGGATCAATTGACATCTAGTGAGCCACCAATCAGAACACTACTAAATCAGATGTCAGAGAAGTTGTCAGTGTTTATAGAAAAAGAGGAAAGGATGCATGAGTTTTTTAGGGTCAATTTAATCTAAGATATTCATATGAATCAGGAGAACAGATAGCTCATTATCAAACTTGGATATGGGATGATGAAGAGACTTAGGGGACAGTTTATAGAAATCAAGTCTGCAATCCAGAGGAGATAAAACCTATTGACTACCTGTTCACTCCAAAAAAAAACCTTGATTCCTGTGTTTATCATACTTGTATCTATTTTTGATTTATTAATGAAAATAGGTTTCTTTCTTTCTATTTGTTTTACTGTCTTTATTTTGATATTCTAGTACCCCAGATTTAATTATTGATAAAGAATTAATAATAGCATTTACCTACAGTTCAGTGCAACATTAAATGTGTTCAAATCCATGATTTATCATTCTTTTTTATATCACAAAAGGGGGAGAAATTTGGATAAACACAACATTTTATTTTAAAAACCTTATTTAAATTATTACAGATTTATACTTATACAGAAAACCATTTTAAGTTATTAACAGTCGTTTATTATAAAGGGAAATTTTCTTTTTCTTTTTATTTAGAGGGAGAAATTTGGACAAAACTAGAAACTTTTATTTTTAAACAAAAATTATTTTATTTTCATGAAGGGGGAGAATTTTTTATTTATTGAAATGATTTTTTTAAAATTAAATATTGTTTTATCCTCTCCAAATTCTAAAACTTTGTGTAACTAATTTTGAAAGTTAATTTCATTTAATTAGTCTTATTATTTTATGGGTTTTGTGATCATCAAAAAGGGGGATATTATTGAGCAAAGTATTGTTTTCAACAATACATAATAATGTTATTTAAAGGGGGAGATTATTGAAAATAATACTCTATCTCTTTATGACAATTTTGATTCTCACAAAGACCCTTAATTATTTTCTAATGATTTTATTTGTTAATCATTTTGTAGAAATTTATCATTTTATTTTACTCATGAAATTTTGGTAATTTATTTCTAAAGTATTCATATTTAGCATGTTCTAGAAACATTGTTCATGCGCTACTTATTTGGAATATGCTTTAGCATGTCCTGGAATCACTGTTCATACCCTACGTGGATAAACGTAGCGTAAGGATGAAAATCATGTATACTTTTTTGAGATAAGAGAAAAGTATGGTTAATCAACCATACGTTATCGGAAAAGTATGGAAGAAGAACCTTATGTTAGGAAGGAAACTTACATTTGTATTATCAACAAAGTATGGGAGGTGAACCGTACGTAAGTACTAAATGTTACGTTTGTTTCTAAAAAGTATGGTTCATCAATATTACTTTTGTAAATAACCATATGTTTTTGGAAAAGTATGGATCAAGTAAAAGTATGGATCTTTTACCGTATGTTCAAAAGTAGAAGGAAAAAGTATGGATTTTCAACCCTACGTTTATGATCAACCTTATGTTTGAAGAAAGTAACATGAACCCTAAGTTTAGAGGCCACGTCATCAACCTTACGTTTGGCATCGGAAAGTTTGACAGACGATATTTTTATGAAACGGTCAGCAAGCTGATTGTTAGGCTGATTTCAAGCCAGATTTAAAGTCGATTTTAAAATACAACTTTGACTTATTCAAATCCGTTTTATCAATGGATTTAAGATCGAATTAAAAGGATATTTTTATGCCGAGTCTTTAGGGATGTTACGACTACTCTGTAAATTCAAATGTTTGAATATCACAAATCAAAAGGCGACTTTTATGGATCTAAATGTGCAGGGATATGGTCGGCTTTATTCTATATGTTTTATCTAAAACAACAGGAACAGGAGTGTGGTGATCAATCTATTATTCAAAAATGTGGAAAATAGAGACTACAAAAAGCACTCGGTTCTATTGATTCAAGAGGAGTGTCAAAGCTTTGTTTATTTAAGAAGAAGGAACTCGATAGAAGATTCACTTGTTCTATATCAAATATCTATTGTGGATCTACTACTGCTAAAGTTGTGAATTATATCTCTATATCTACTGCAACCAGATCGACTCAGAACTGCTTCGACTCAAAAATCAATATTTCTAGAGACGACGATCCATCTATTGTCAATTGCACTCTGTTACAATTAAAAAGATCAACTGGAAAATTTATTTCTAAATTTTTTTTATCTTGAGTAACCAGCTTCTTGTACTAAGCTATGTAGGTTCTATAAGTCAACCAGAAGGTTTTGTTTTTCCTTGGATTGTAAAGGTGTCAACTGCCTGTACTGATTTGTGAACCGGTCTGTTGAAACGAGGACCAGATAGTGAAAATCACCAAGCTCATGGAGTAGAGCATTGGTGGAGTGGACTAGGGGCCTTCTATTTTCCGAACCACTATACATCTTGTGTTTTTTCTATTTAAATTTCTGTTGCATCATTTTATCTGATTAAAGTTAAAAGGTAGAACACAATCACTCAAAGATTTTTGAAAAGACACAATTTACCCCCCTCTTATGTATATTTGGTGTAATCTGATCCAATATAGGGTTCATTACTACATGGGTTTTGATGGATCTCAATTTCACAATACATTTATGTGCTGGTTGTAAAAGATAGAGGTATAATGCATACTTATATCTGATCATGGTGGCTCCAGATTCCCATGGTTGTTTGTTCATGGGATGTTTTGTCTTAAGGTATAATGAATTTATGGAGGTTTTAGTGACTTTCAAAAATAATCTTGGTTATAGATGGGTGATGTTGATGATGATATGGATATGTGGAATGATGCCAACATAAGATGTTGTTCCCATTAGAGACTAAATTAGATAGATTCAAGGACTGACTCAAATCAGGTATTACTTACCAATGGAAGGGATGAGCATAGGATATGTGTTATATAATGGTTATTCTTATTAGTTATTTGGTGAGTGAGTTAGGGTGATGCTGGTAATTTAGTATATCTATTTAGGTGATGAGTTGGTTTCGTTTTTTATTCATTAGTCTTTAGTATTCATCTTTCACATTTTTTACAAGAGGTTTTAGAGATGATATTACTTATTATACCTTTTATGCTCACCCTATATATATATAAATTATTTTTTAGGATAGAATGAGTATTTTGGTGACTGATTTGGGTGGTAATAACTCAAATTAGTTATTCAAAATCTATCAGGAGTTGTTGGGTTTGTAGTCATTTCCAATTTTTAGTTTTGTACTTTCATTTTTTCTATCAGTTATTCAGTTTATGTATGACATTACATGTATTGGGATTGATTATTTTATTTATTCATGGTTTTTCTTGGTTATTTTTATTCTTATATATTACTTCATAAATCTATATATATATATATATGTCATAATTTCTCCCATGTGTGTGATTGATATGACCTCAGTACTGTTTGCTGATCTATGGCCTATTGGAGGCGAGATTTGGGGATCATTATATCTACTTTTCATTATCATATTAGGTGGGGTGCCTTTGGATGGAGGGGGTTATGAAAAGTGTTCCTTTTTTAAGTACCAAGAATATATCCATTTTACTTCTTCAAGTAATATTATATAGTTATGAATTCTTCCATGTGCAGTTCTATTGGATTTATGGGATATTTTCTCAATATAATATATGCATTTGAAATATAAAAATCTAGTATATGAAAAGGAATATGAGATATATCCCAATTATAAATTATATGAAATCCAAATCATCGTTTTTAAATCTTCCTATGACTTATACAAATATTATTGGATAGATTTATGCCATAGAACATTGGAAACAATTCACTATTGAATTGTTCAGTCTGTTATTTTTTAATAAATTTTCAATTTATGTATTTTTTCATGGTCCAATAAATAATTATATAAATATAAGTCGATATATGTTACCTAGAACTTGTGTTTCTATGTTATTTTAATATTTTTAGAAATATTTTCAACTTAGTCTTAACTAATTGTTTGAATGCTATCTATTTTCATATGTTGTCAATATATCTTACTTGAAAACTATTGCACTCCCACAAACCTATAATAGACACATTGAAAAATAATTATCCCATGATTTAATGTCTACTTTTATTCATAAGTGGATATTTATAGTGTTTATATAATAATCATGGTAGTTTCCAAGGAAAATAAAATTCAAATGGATTCCAACACCTCTATTAGTGAAAAGGTTTCTCCACAGTCAAAACCTTTAAAAATCAATCTTGGTTTTTGGGTATTTACTTTACCATCCATGTGCATATCTCTCTTATATACCTATTTAAAACTATTGGTATTTACATTAACAAAATATTATATCTAAATATAGGTTTTATTTTGGCACATGGAATCTATTTTTTTGAATTCATATCCATTGATAAATTTATATTATTTTCATTTACTTATTAATTTTAAGATAAAAATTTACTGTTCATAATGAATAATGTATCACCTAATTGGTGATTATAAAATAACTTATCTTTTCTTTTGTCTTTTATATATAGTGTTTTTTTGGAACATTCCTTATCTATTATCTCTTATAGAGCTTTTTCCTATGCCAACTACATGTGTATCTTAATACATGACTTTATCCAATCCTATATTACTCTCACTATATCAGTTAGATATTTTTACCCTTTTATATAAATGAAATCTTCCACTTGAATATAAATTTTCTATCTTAGTAATTTATGAAATGTCCTTAAAAACCTTTAAGATAACTAATTGAAATGGAATTTTTGTTTTTATTTATGCAATATTGTTTTTTTACTTAGCCCTGACATATACTTCACATTTAAAAACATAGATTTGTGAAATAATGGATTTCTTATATATTATATTTTATATGATATCCATTCGACTTTATAGTTACAATTTGTTAATGTGTTAACACCTCTATTTGTAAAACATTTCCAAAAAGGAATAATAGAAGACTAAAAAGACTTGTAAGAATCAATATAAATCCTCTATTTACTAGCATCAGGACTCAAATGTGTATGAAGAAATGTAATTTTTAGAATAACTCCACTAAAAATTTTATTTATTAATAAATTGGAAGTAAATATATTCTTTAGATATCTTTTATCTTATTATAAATTTTATTATCTACTTCACTTTTTATATCTCGTAAATCTCTTAATGGAATCTCATTAAGTACATGAGTTTACATATAGCTTGTACTTTAAATAGTTCACATGTATATTTTTGAACCAACTGTGGAATCTTTGTGGAATTATCTCCTTTAGTGTCGAAATATTTATTTTTCATAAAAAAATATAAGTGTTCATGTCAAATATCCATGGGTTTTAACTCAAAATATTTTAAAACACCCATATTGGTATATCATGGACATTTAATTCTTGTTTTACTTGACAAAAAATTACATTTCCTCAATTTTTTATTATTCGAGCCTTATTTTATATTCATCATTAATTTTTAATATGTTATATTTGTGATTATAATATAATTTAACTATTAATTAAGTATGATATACCATAAAAAATTACAAACATGAAATAAAATATCATTGTTTCTAAATTCAACACTGATATTATTTCTTAGTAACACACAATACATAATAATATTTTTTAAATATAATTTTTTCCACATTTTCAAGGTGAAGTTATGATATTATCCAAATTATATAGGAGCAAAGCTCTATTGGAAACTTTAAGATTCACTTTAATCTTTTAATATTTATAAATTCCTTGTTTCCTATATTTAGATACAAATATATGATTCATAAATTTTATCTCATAACCAAGAATTAAAATATAAATATTTTGTGTAATGATGTATAAACGTGAAGTATAATCTTTTGTATGATTTTTATTCAATTCATTTAAATTACTATTTTGATGTTTCATTTTGCACATATGATGCATATAGAATCATATTTTATGTTTTCCCTATTTATTGTTAGTTTCTTATAAGGAAATTTAGAAGGTACCTTTGGCATTACACTTATAATGTGTATTTTCACCTTGTATTCTCATTTATCCACCATAAAAACTTAATATTTGTCTTTATTTAAGTTCTTATCAACTTGGAAAAAATAATCCAAAATATATTAAATAAACTTCTATACTATTCTTTATATAGTTCTCAACAAAACTGTAGTAACTGGGTGATATGTATAATAAAATGAGATGCATTGAAAGATCATTATTTAAATTGAATTTCAACTCTACCAATCAACCAGTGTACTATATAATCTTGAGTACATGAGCATCATCTCAAATACCATATTTAAATTTAAAAAAAGTTACTCTAAAGATAGTATCATTTATTTCTTGATTCAATTTCTCCTCACAAACTTCTGAGAGGTGAGACAATATAGTGTAACGATTCATGACCCTGTATTTCATTCACTCGTTAAACATTAATTATAACATTATGATGTAAACATAAAATTTTAAATTCATGAGTCTCCTCTAAGATTTCTTCTCACCTCCATATACTTCTTAAATTGGATCAACAGCTATTGTGGACTCCAACATATACATTTTAATTTCATATCATAGTACTATGTGTGAGAACATGTGCCACTCATATAAATTAGTGTCAGTTAGTACAAGGTTATTGTCTAATATATATCAAAGTGATTTTGTGACATTAAATTACATTTTTATATAAAATAAAACCTATGAGATTATTACTTATATCTATGATAACTAATTTTTAGAAAATTTCAATTTATTAATCATAAACCTCTACTACTATTTTATTTAAATCACAGTATACCTCAACTACTAGATTCAAAATATCTAGTTGTGTGGATATTATAGTGGGAAAATATCTATAAAACTCTCTTCATGGACAAATCCATGATATATCCACTACTCCTAGAGTCCAAGGTAGACCTTTTCTTATCAACTACATTAACTCATGACTCCTTGATTTAGTAAGTAGAGTGTTATATTATGTGAATACTTAAATTGGCTTTGCTCAACACATGCCACTAAAATTTCACAAATCCATCTATGGATGCTTCATTGATACCAATTTTAGTAAATAAACCCCTCCACTCTTGTTAGAACTACCTTAAAGGAGGATTCACCCTTAATTATGGTTGACGAGCCCCTTGAATTATGTTTTCATTCTAAATTAAGTGGTGGAATATATTTACAACTTAATATTTTCATTAAGGAGTTTTTAAAGTTATTTATTTTTCTTTTTAAAAATAATATGATTCTATTTTTCATGCATGTTATTATGTAATCATTCTTATAAATTTAACCATGCATTAATATAAAAACAATCATCTCATATTTATTTTTTTATCATTATGAGATCTTTAACTACCCTATGAGATTGTGATCCATTCACACATTCATATAATAATAAAATTCACAGTGCAAGAAAAAAATATAGAAATAAAATGACATGACCTTGATCTATATAATAATTATTGATCCATTGAGTGGATGATGTATCAACAATTACACTTAGGGAACTATTTAATCCATGCACTGACTTTAGATACAGTGTCTATCAAATTTTGTTCATTTTATCATATTTAGGTCCATGCGAATTCTTATCTTGAATGAAATCATCATGAATAGCCCCAATCGGTATACAGTTATTCTCACACACAGGTGAGGGGAACTCAAAAGGAAGGAATAACATTTGTATCACTCAAATGGAGACACATATTCCCTAATACATTATTAATAATTAGGAATGATTCACATATCATCATAAAATAAATTTAATAATTAACTATTACAATTAATCTCTTAAATGTAATAAATAAATTAAGTAAATAAATACTATAAAATATATGGTTTAGTCTCATATTTGATAAATCAAATTGTATAAAATTGAATAATAAATAATAAATATATTACAACTATAATCAAGGGTGTTTTTGATGCATTGTTGTTGCATTAAAATATATTTAATTTAATACATATACATCTCATAGTACTCAAAATATTTTTAATATATTTTAAACACTTAAAAAAGTTCTTGATTTTTTAGACATTTTTTAGGGTCAAATAGGTATAAAAGGGAGGCTTGAAGGCTAAAATATGCTTGATTTGGATTATTGGGTCGAGTGAGATCGAGAAGAACCCGACCTGAGTCTGATAAAAAAGTTTGACCTAGGTGGGTCAGCAGTAGATGCGGGAGCACCTACACACTATTTATTATTTAAAAAATTATAATATTTTATTTTATTTCTTAATAAAACACCCTATGTGGAACACGTCAAATCAGTGTTACATCAACTGCGTGCACAATGTGAGAGGTGAATTTAAAAAAAACATATAATCCCATAACTCAGTCATGATATGTGGAAAGACTCGTCACCCTAGTTAATAATCAGCTTATAGGTATCATGTATATTATTTTTATAAAAATAAGTTTGTTATATGTTTATTCCCCCTTCCTTAATTTCATGTTCTTCTAGCGCATGGGGCACAAGAGATTGGTGAATTTTAGTCCCCCCCTGAGTTTTCAATTTAATTTTTTATGTCCAAAAATGGTATCAGCTTATAGGTTAACTGTACTTTGATCAATGCATCAATAGTGTCATTGGGACCATATCAAATCCATCTATTCAAATTATAAAAAAAATTAAATTTTGACTTAGATATTTACTCGACCACTCGGATACCACTTTTTTAGAACTAAACATGATAAATAAGCATGAAAACAGCTAAATTTTAAATTGTTGCACAAAATTTGGTATAGGATACTTGATTCAATATGGCAGTACCTATCTTTTATGAAAAATAATTTTCAATTAAATTTATGTATGAAATTGAAATAAAAATAGTACCTCATTGGAATGTCATGACCCTAGTTTACTCTACTTATCTCTAGGTCACTATAGATAAAAGGCATCAAATAAGGTGCCCTCAAGATTTTCCACCTGTGGATACCCATATGGATTTATGTGTTGGATTTGTTGACAAGACTTATGGAAGAAGGTTGGATGCATGTTTATTTACAATACTTTTTGAATATGGTTGAATGGATGTTGAAGTGGAACTCAGAGTGTGTCATTGGATGTCATTATTTCCAAAGTGATGTTTAAACTTATTTAAAAATAATGATTGAATGATTTTGTTGTTAGAAGTGTGAAAAATTATAAAGGATGAAGGGATAGAGGTGCATGGATCTCATTATAATAATGTGGAAATACTAATAAGAGTTTATGGGATAATCCATTATCAACAGAATCCATTTAGTTCAATTATGGTAGTAATTTTATGAAATCAGGATAAGCAGTAGATTCCAAAAAACAATAAAGTTCCACCAGTGTATGTTTAAATTTCTAGCATCATAAGTTTCATTCCTATCCAACGAAGGTTTCATTCTATCTAGGATATGTGAATTTGGAAAACGTAGAGCAGTGTATGTGTGTTTTTGGATTAGTGTATGTGTGTTTATGGTCTAGGTATATATCAATTAGCATTAGTGTATGTGTTATTCTGGATGGCATATAATAATTTAGAAAAGGAAGGGAGTGTATATGTTATTGGGTCTGAGCATATGTTTTTTTGGTCCTAACATAAGTTTTTTCACCATCATTGTAGGTGTGATCAATCAGTTGTGTACATGTGTTTCCAAGCTACGTAAGTGTCAAATGGGACATATAGAAATTCCAATAATAATTCGACAATAATTATTTGATGAAATAAATTTTAATCTTTTTGTTGATATTATTTATGATATATATGGAATATTTTTTTCTATTTTAGATAATGTAAGTAGTTATATTCAATGATAAAAATATCACGGAACATCAAAGGAGCCATGATTTAAGCCAAAGTTGAAGGAGAATGTTTCAATGGATATTTCAATGGAATAAATAAAAATATATTCCGCACTTCAAAGGGAAGAGCTAATAATTGAAGTAGAAATATGTGCATAATGAATTACTAAAAATATTCTGAAATACTGTATAATTTATGGTAAATCATAAAGGTCAAATGGATTTTGTTTATCTATGCAATAATCCATGACTATTTAAGGAAGATGGCAACATGGAGACTACTACAGGTTGTATTAGTTTCAAGGATTGTGTGAATTTTAAAATACATAGTTAGCTGCAAGATTTGAATCCACCGAGATTCATTTGTATTTTAATACATGATATTGTTGTCACATGAAGAATTGGAAAATTTATATCATAAAAATGGTATATTTTCTGTCTTACATGAGGAAAAATAAAAAGTGGTTTCCATGTTTAAAATCAAGAAAAGTGTTTTTAGGTATGTTGTAGTCCTCTATAAGAAAAAGTAGGAAGAAGAAGAAAGATTGATAGACTCTCAAGAGAACCTAATGCATATTTGTGTAACTAGAAAGAGAGATAGACAAATGAACATGGTCTACAGACCTATATATATAGAAGGATAGGATATTGACTGAATATTTTTGAAGACCCATACGTTGAAGTGATGAGGATGCAGGAACCTGAACAATCTTGATGATTTGTATACAATGACTAATAGGTGAAAGGAGAATAATAAGATTGATATATAAAAGTAAAGGGAGATTCTAGACATTGCACTGTAAGGAAAGAGATCACAATAGCTTATGAGTAACCTGCAAAGACCTGTATCCATATAAGATGAGAAATTTCAGAAGGAATTTAAATTTTTGAATTAGTGGGTGGTTTTTTTTATATTCAGGGTTTGAAATAGAACTCTTAGTGTTTGAACACCTCAAATGGGTGTTTTTTGGAAATGGAAGAGATTTTGGGAGGTGTCTAGGATAAATAGGAGAGCACCAAAGGCTGGGTGGTTAGGGTTGTGGTCTGTAGCCAAAGTCTATCCTCTAGGTAGACACTTTCTAGTTTATTGAGTGCACAGACTAGATAGTGTCCTTTAAAGAGGTAAAATTTTCATTTTCCCTCTCAATTTTTTAGAGGGTTTAGCCCCTCTTTCCCCCTTTCCATTTATCACATAGACCATGGGTGGATCACCCCTCTCCTCCGTTGGTTTCCCCTTAATTTTGGGGTGTATTTGGAACTATTTTTTAGAGATTCTTGGAAACAATTTCCCTATTGTGGACTCCATTATTCTCCTCCTTATTTTCCTCTAATTTTTAGTTATTTTGGTTAGGGATTTGAGTTACTATTCCATGAGAAAATGGTGTATTAATCTTAATATGGTGGGAATTTTGTGAAACCTAGATAAAGGATGTCCCGAGATAATATACATACATTGTTGCATACTATTTTGAAGAGTTATGTCATCGTAATGATTTTTCTCCCATGATTTTTGGAGTAAATTAAAAATATTTTTTAAATGAAATTATTTTTTATCATTAGGGATATTTCCTAGAATTATGTCAAAAGTGGGCTACAGAACTCCCATGGGTGTTTTGTTTGTGGTTCTCATGAGTAGATGTTTCCTGGTGGAACTTAAGTGTTATGCTTGTTATGATCAAATTGATTAAATAAATTATAATTGTTATAATTAATCAATTTGAAATTTTTGGCATGGTTTAGAGCCTCAGATGGATGGAAGATGGTTGGTTGAGCCGAGATAAGACTTGTACAGTCTTGGAGATCCTAAATAGAGCCATCAAACCATGTGATTTAGATAGGAATGGCTTGAAATTGAGGTCAGTGGTCATGATACTTTCCATATGATATTCATGCATTCATTATGGTATTTGTGGTATGTGGTATCACCACTATAGTGTTTGACCAGTTAAGTTAAAAATTAGATTAATTAAATTAATGTAAATGTCTAAATTAAAATGAATTTTTTTATTAAACTAAAATTCCCTCGATCAAGATACACAAAAGTGCAAATGCCCTAATGGAAATTTTGTACTGGAATGATTTCCTTGATTGGGGAAGGTTAAGGATGTACTTGAAATTTCATACCTGAACACCTTTGGGTGTAGGGTATATATTAAAAGGAATAATACTTATGGAATTAGAAGGCCTTAGGGGACCTTAGTATAGGTACCCATAGTCCCTTCCTTGTAAAGAGAGGTAATGTTTTGGTTATTCATGGCCTCATAGGTCTTTGTAGACTATTGTATGGGAACCTTTAGATATCACTTGTGATGGAAGGAGGAATATGATTGTGGATGGACCTTGTGAGCCTTTATATAACCATGGGAAACATTATAGCTTTTAGGCTAATTGAACTGACCTGATATATGAGATGGGCTTTATGTAATATCTTAAATAAAGCCAATGGAGATTAACATATGTGGTCATTAAGGTCATATTAGTAGTCAAGTATTTCTAAGGGGGGAATTGATACTAATAACACCAAGTATGTTACCTTTATTATGATGTGATTGGAATAACCCATGTAGGGTGTCCACATTATGTGGTTACCTAGAGAACCCCATGTTGGGTTCCTGTGTTATGTTGTGTCCAAGAGAACCCTATATAAGAACTATAAAAAAGTGACTTATACAAAGATAAATTTAATAGTAGATAATATATTTTTCAATATAAATGAGTAATTCTAACATATATTACATTTTTCTGGCATTAATTTCATGTAACAATAATTATTTTTACTAACATATATATCTATTGATATTAATTATTTTGTACCAACACATCTTTTACTAAAAATAAGATGTGTAACATTATAACACTAATAGTAACAATTGTTTTACAAAAACAACAATATATTATTATAAATAATCATTACCAATAAAAAATTTACCATTAAGAAATTATGCTATAATAAACTATTTGATAATTATAAATATTATACCAAATTGAATATCAAAATCATTTGAAGTATCTACTCAGAATACCTATTCCAATGATTTATATTTGAGACTATAAATTTTTTAATAAATTGAAAACCATAATTTATATAATCCTTAATAAAATCCACCTACATTTATCTTTCATAAATTCCTACACCCTCTCATAACCATAGGCTTTTGATGTAGGACCTAGTCTCTCTACCAATAGCTAAAATTCATGGTGATTTTATACTACCTTCCTTTGATATATATGTGATATGTGGTAGAGAATTGTTGACAATAATTAGTGGTTATATATTAAAGATAGTTTTTGATCGAGATTTAGTCGTTCGATTCAAGTTTTCTATAGCATGGTAATCAGTTAGCCTATGTTTTGTGTAGTTCCTAGAGATGGTCGGCTAGTGTTATTTTAGGGTTAATCATGTAGTTTCCTTGTAACATGACCTCTCATCTTGCCATTTATTCATGGAGACGATTTCCAGTGTCTTTATGGTATATTTTTTGTGCTTTGATGATTTAGGGTGTTATTGTATGGATTGTTCAAGAATATTTTTCAGATAAGGTTTTTTCCTGAATCAACTTTTAATCAAATTCTTCTATTTTTTATTTTTTTTAATACTAAATTTAGAATTGATGACTATAGCTCATGTAACACCATTATTGGGTGGTTAGGTATTGATATGTGGGGTTTCCTCATTCCATGTTTCTATTGGTCGAAGGTGAATCTTGTCACAGACGATATTCAATGCATTCAAAATACATTATTTCCTATTTCTTCACTTGGTTTTTTTAGCCTTTGTGAAAGGCGCCATTTTCTTAAAGGTAATAGACGTTTTTTAAGGATAATTAAATGGTATGCCCTAAATTTTTTCCTTAGGGTATTTTTGGTTTCTATTATCCATGATATAAAATTATTTTCTATAAAGTTTCATGCTTTTACTTTTACAAATTTTTCTGAAGAAAAAAATATTGTTCTTGGTGAAAGTATTGGGATTGGTATATTATTGGGGTTATTGATAATTAGGTTACTAGGTTGAGGTATAAAAGGTGTAGTGGGACACGTGAAATCAAATTATAATTAAGAAAAAAAATTGGGATACTTTTTAGTGATTTTTTTTGGATATTCTACGAAGTATTCATTAAAATCATTGCATCATCTTAAAAACCTAGTTTCTAATAATACATACCAATTAAAATTTTGTAATCCCTAAGATCCTTTATTGGAAAATTCTGTTCATATATAATTTTTTTATGAATTTTATCTTTTCAATAATGCATCCAAATAATAAATTTTTCTACTAAAATTTGTTATATGCATGTTCTTTTTATCCACTAGATCAACTAATTTTATACTAAAATTTATGTTTAAGTGTTTTTTATAAATAAAAAACACCGCTTATTTTTATATCACAAATTATTTTAAATTAGATCTATAATGTAAACCCTAAGAGTTTCAATTTAGCTTACCCTTTGAAGTGAAATATTATCTTATTATATAATTCTATAATGAGATGTTATTTTATTTTTAGACTAAAATGAGTTGAATAGGAAAAATCTTACTCATGAGTTATAATTTAATATCTTAGTTTTTTATAGTTGAATTTGAAATTTAAAGAGTAAGTGGTGGTAAATTTTTGTGTTGGTTTACTTTAGTATTGATATTTTTTCATTAAATTATATATATTTTAGATTCTCTATAACACCCTAATATTTTATGATATCTTAATAAATTTTATGTCTTTGATAGCTTGTGATACAGACAACCCCGAGTCGAAATGAACTATAATATTGTATACCACTATAACCTAGACATTAAATTGAAATAATTAATAGGAATAATTACATTTTGAAAACAAACATATGTATAAAGGTTTTAGACAAATAAAATATAATTTTAACAATTTTATTATATACTATAAAGATAATTTTTTCCTCAAAAAATGGTTTTTATTACTTTTTGTGAGGAAATATTATAATTAATTTCCAGAAATTTTAGATATTATATTTTATAAAAGGGATATAATTTTTTAAATCATCATATCAAAAATATATCCGGGTGAATTTTTAGGATTTTTTTAAAAATATTTATTTTCTAGTGAATAATGAAAAATACTGATTTTTACTAGAAAATATACTTTTGTTTCAAGCATTTAAAAAGTTCCATTTTTATTTTAAAATGTTTTAAAAGTAAAATTAGTTATAATATATTAATAATAACCAATTAATTTCATTTGAATCAATTTTATGGTAGAATTTTTTATAAAAACATTTTTATACTTTAGAAGGCATTTTTATAAAAAAACATTTTTCGTTGTATTTTGTGTTTTTATCTTAAATTAATTTATTAAACTTAAATAAATTGAATCCTGAAGAATAGATTTCATATTTTGAATTAGGAGATCCAAATTTGGTAAATAGGCCCCTTTTTTTGTTAATACGAACAGTAAGTAAAATAATGTTTTGTTTCCACGGTAAAGGTAAAACGGGTTAATTAAGGTTAAAACTAATGTCATCTAGCTAAAATTAATTAAAACACTTGACTTTGTAATATTATATGGGTTATTATCGGCATTTTCCATAAAAGTATTTAATATATGTCCACTAGGTCCCATTTTTATTTGATTATGACCCTTATTTTAATTTAAGAAAATAATAAATACAAAATATCACTCTCTTGACTTTAATATATCTAAAAAAAATTTATAAGGATAAAAAGCGGATAATTTTAGTTATAAATATTTATTTTTAAAATTAATTACATTTTTTCATCATGGTAATTTATTTTTAGTTTTAATTGATTGAATAATTACCTTAAATACTTACACATCGCCAATATAGTTCTTATTTAATTAATAGAAAATTTAAATAAATGGTTTTTAAAATATTAAAAGTAATGAAATTTGAGTAAGTTATAGTGACCCCAGAATTTTATAGATAAAAATAATGTATTAGGTATTTTTAATGTTATTTTTTTGAATCCCTTTTGTTTTCAGGTTTTTTCATGTTGTTTTCAAAGTCAAATTAAATGAATAGTTCTAAAAATGACATTAATGATATTTTATAATAAATGATACTTAATTAATTGATTTATAATTCATAAAAATACAATATTAATCCAAATGAATGGTATATGGTTTAAAATTTCAACAATTTTCCATAAATTAGTGACTTTTTTATGGAAACATTCTTGACCTTTAAAGAGTAGAAAACGTTGATATTATAGTAATTGTCAAAAGGGGTGATTGGGGGTTAAAACAAAGAGATAAGGATTAAAATGTCATCTAAACTTCTCAAAATTTTATTTTATGATATTATACCTACAAAACTTCACCACATATTCAAAATATATCTATTTTTATCATCATGAACCAGAAAATTAATTTATATTAATTTAATACTTTAAGTAATTCTAAGAGTGTCTCTCTCCCCACTTATAAAAGGGATCCTCTTATACTCTCTTCCTCACTCATTATTAGCCTTTTATATAGTAATATACCTACCAAAATACCTTTATATACACCTTAAACACATCCTATAGCTTCTTTTCTTTCCAAAAGACAGTCCTTTAAATGATTAGGGTGTAACCCAAAAGAGGGTTTCTCAACAAAGAGGTATAACTCTTAACTGAGAATTTTAAATTTTATTTATTATTATACCTCCTATAAATATATGTTATAAATTATAAAATAAATATATTTTTTATCTTAAATAAACTTAATTTTTATTATTATTATAGAATAACCATTATACACCTTCTTCCAAACCGTTGTCAAATGATAATGTCGTTTGTGAGTACATGTGGAATATCACCTCCACAAAGAGATGTGAATAATTTTTCATTTCCTCTTTTCATATATGGTAATAAGGATATATTTAAATAAAATATATTATATATATTATACAATAATAATTCTTTAAAGGTTAATTATTTTTTTTCTTTCATTCAACGAAAAGTGAAAACAATATTCATGTATACTTATAGTCTACCATCTTCATGAATAGTGTAATTTATTTTTATATCTCTACCTTATATGGATTAATATAAATATATATATCATGAATAAATATGATATATATATATATATATATCATGATTAATATTCTATATATTATGAAACCATGATCAATGTGTAAGGATCGGGACTTCCGAACTAAAATATACATGAAAAACAAAGCAGTTATCACCCAGAACAACTATTTTAATAACAAGTTGTTAATAAATGGGTGAGAAGATGTTATAAGTAAATTATATGTGGTATGATATTTATAATTATGGTTTTTAATATATGTATAAGAAATCTATATTTATTATACAGGTGGTTTAAATTCATAGGAAGAAATGTGTGACTTCTTGTAAGGTATTTAGGTCTCAATCCCATTTTATTCAAGATTGTTAATGGTTGAATATACATTAAGGAAATTATATGATAATTAGCTGAAAATTATATTAATTACTATAATAATCAGGTTATTTATGATTATTTCATTTTTATCATTTCATTTTACCCTGTTTAAGTACTCAAGAGACTAAAAGAATGTTTTTAAGGATAACTGACTATGTTTTATTATTTACTAGGAAATAATTTTATTCCATGTATATGTTATATTTAAAATGTTTTGAAGAATTATTTTTATTATTCTCTGTTGATTGTTTAAATTTATTTTTACCCATGGTTTACTTTTTAAAAAATGGTTTAAAATTAATCTTCTTTTTATTTTCTGAATGAATTTCTTTTTTCCAAAAGTGATAATGGAATATTTATTTTAACATACATGACATGAATGAAATTTAATGACATAATGAATGATAAATGATTTGAATATTCCTTTAAAATTCTCCAAGATTTTTTTAAGAGAAAAAAATTCTATAATATTTTTGAAATTTTTTATTCTAAAGAAGTTATTTCAAAGAGAAAATGGTTTTTTCTCTAAGAAATACTAAAGTAATCTTTTAAAGTAGCATTCATATATGATAACATCATTGATGTTAATTATTATTTATGAGGGATATGATCCAATGATACTATCCTTGTTATTTCTCTAAATGTTTTATGATTATTATGATGAGATGTTTACAAAACCCATTTATTTTCTATAGGTTATGCTATGTTGAAATAATGAAATGTTTACAAAACCCATATTCTTTCCACGGGTTATGTTATAATTATATGATCAATTTTTTATAATCTTATGGAAAACATATGTATAGTTTTCATCATGTGATGGTTGTTCTCATAATGATATATCCCTCTAATCCATTGGGTATAATTTTATATTAAATGAGAAAATTATGGGATGAAAGTTGATATGATTGATCTACTATGGGAAACAAGTTGATATGATTGATCCACTAAGGGATAAAATTTGATATATTTTATCCTATATATGAAATTGGTGATGATGCATAATCAGTTATAATATAGAAAACTGGTGTTGATTCTTGATCTGTTATGATTTAATGGTCTCATTAGTTAACCTTGACATATGAAATAGTTTCTATAACTTTGACGGTGCCAAACTTTTATGAAATTATTATCATATGAACCTATGGTTCAAGATTGATTTATCGTGTTTTATAAATCTTGTGATTTATTTATTTTAAAATGATAAAGTTCTCTTTCTTGCCTCGTGTTTATTATCTTTGACATATTGGGTATAAAATTTGTAATTTATAGTCATTATATCATATCCTAATGTTTATCTTATGTTTTCATATGATTATAGATTAATATCTCCCATGTTTACCATTACTAAGCATCTAGGGTCACCCTTTATTATTTTCCATTACCCAAAGTTATGAAGAATGATTTTAAGTAGGGTACGTCAATAAGGGTACAAAGTGAGAGTAACTTTATGATAGATAGTGAAGAACATACCTAAATAAACTTATTATTTATCTAGTCTCTAAAGACACAATATGTTTATGGTTTTGGAATGGATCATAATTTTATATATTATATATTAATATAAAAAGATGTAATATTTATGTAAAGAAAGATCAGTCCACTATAGTTGGCATCGGAATGGGGTTTAGTTAATCTTTGGAAATTAGGACTAGAGAAATTTAGTGAAACCCTAGGGAAATGTATAAGTATTTTTATAAAATCCTAATGTTTTGGTAATCACCATGGATAAACTAGGTTAAACCTAAGGTTACGTATATTGAGAATATGTTTTCCTGATTTAGACATCCTTTGAATGATACTTCATAATTATATGATAGATCACCCTGATTATTATAACTTGATGCTTACACTTTTCCTTTTGGATTTTGTTAATGGATATAACATTAAGGAGTCGTTATAAAATGGAATGTGATGTAGAATGAAATTATTATCCACCTCATCAACCAAATACTGTGGTAGTTAGAATGAAAAATCTTATTGTTATACTATTGTAACTTTTTCATGCCATGAATCATACTGAGCTTCCAAACGATCAAAGGAGGGAATGCTATGAGTTTAAGATTATGTTTTTTATTAAGTAATTACCTTATATTATACATAAAAAAATATAGAAATAATTTCTTTTAAATAATCAGAATGATGATGGATCGGTTCTACTAATGAGTAAAATTTTACAAGAATTGTAAGGTATGCTTCTAGTTTAATCATTAGACCTGAAATAAAAATTGATTGATTCTTTGGTGGCATAAAAATAATTCTATGAAAGGAGTTATATATAGGTGAATTTAGTATCTATAAATAAATAGTTTAATGTTCCCTCAAGATAGAAATGGAAATTTGAGATTCCCACTATTCTCGTGGTTTTGATAAGAAAAAGAATATGTATTCTCATGAAAACATGAATAAATCACATGGTAGAATGAAATTCCATCCATATACATGCCAAAAATGTGGGAATAAGTATCAAGTTAAATGATGGAATGTAATTGGATTTTGCTTCAAATGTGTAAGGGTGGTTCATAAAGCTTGTGACTATAACAACCAATGAAGAGGCTATTCGATACAATGAAGGAAAGTAGTATGACAACTAATGAACCCCCCATGCTATAATGCTTCAAATAAAAATAGTATGTGATTTAAACCAACCATTTCACAAATATGAATTTTTTTTAGTCTGATAAATAATAATAACCTCTTAATACTAAAGAATAATTTATATCTCATGTGATCACGACTGACAATGTGGGTTATGAGAATGATGTGTTGAAAGGTATACTTACCATCCATTATAGAATAGATAATGTCTTATTTGACTCTGGATCTACCCACTCTTTTATATATAAGTAATTTTATAAGTTTATTTATTTAGTAACTCAATGATTATATGTTGATTTATAAGTGAAAACTCATAATGGTATGATTTCCACATCTTAAGTCTATAGTTCCTCTCCAATTAAATTTTGTGGGAAATATATTTTTAAGAATATTGTGGTTCTCTATTGAGTTGAATTTTATATGATTATAGGCATGTATTGTCTACCTTTATATGGATTTTATATCAATTTCTGAGGAATGGAAGTCACATTTCAAATTTTTAATGATCTTATGATCGATTATCTATGTGAGGATGAATACAAACTCCCAATGGAAATAAATTTTATATTATGGGTTTTAATTTATATCCATGAAGTGTATCTACCTCTTATTTTTTTGGAGAAACTCAAAATTGAAGACATGCCTATTTTATGAGAGTTTTTTGATATATTTCTATAATAATTTCTTACTCTTCCTATGAATTGTGAAGTTTTGTTTTCAATAGAAATCATAACTGGTGATACACCTACATCGAATACTCCTTATAGAATGGTCCCAATTTATTCATCGGAATTTAAGAGAATATTGATAATAAGTTCATACACACTAGTGTATAACTATAGGGTTCACCTAATCTTTTTTTAAGAAGAAAGATATGTCAATGTGTCTTTGCATTTATTATCGGAAACTTAACAAGATCACTATCAAGAAAGTATCATATACCCCATGTTGATGACTTATTGATCAACTATATAAACCTCAATACTTTTCCAAGATTTACCATAACTCTAAATATCATCAATTGAGGGTCAATAAAGAGGATATACCCATGAAATCATTCTATATAAGGTATGGAAACTATGAATCTATAGTTATTTCATTTGTTCTTATTAATTCCCTTACTATCTTAATGGATTTAATGAATAGATTATTTAAAGGTTACCTTGATCAGTTTGTGGTAGTCTTTATAGAATATATTCTTATATATTTAACGACAAAGGAAGAGCATGAAGATCATTTGATAATTATAATGAAGACTCTCAACAAGGAAAAGTTGTATGAAAAATTTTCCAAGTGTGGTTTTTGCTTTAGAAAGTTTCATTCTTATGTCATATAATCTCAAGTGAGGGTATATTAGTGGATCCTTCAGATAAAAAAAGGTATTTACAAATGTCTTAGACCAACCAAGATAACCAAAAATTTGTATTTTTTCTTAGTTTGGATGGATATTACCAATTATTTTTGAGAAATTTCTTATGAATATCTAATTTACTCACCAAGTTGACTTTTAATTGGGTTAAGTTCTTATGAATAGATGAATGTAAAGAAAATTTCAAATAATTAAATAGAAGGTCAATCCATGCACCTATAATCACACTAACTTGTAGTGAAGAAGGGTTTGTTATCTATATAGATGCATCAAAGAAGGGGCTAGGATGTTTCCTCTTGCATAATGATATAGTGATAGAATATTCCTCACACCAATTAAAATACATGAACAAAATTACCTGACTTGTGATTTAGGGCTATAATAGGTATTTATTACATTAAAGATATGGAGGAATTATATTGATAGTGAAAGTTTTGACAGATATATAAAGATCAAAAAAGTTTTCAATATACCTTCACATAGAAATATTTGAATATATACCAGATAAGATAGACAGAATTGATTAAAGATTATGAATATTAAATAAATTATCAATCTGGGAAGTTTAATAAGGTTATTGATGCTTTGAGTTAAAAAGACCATGATAGATTTTCCATAATGTGGATTGAAATTGATCCAATACTTATGGATTTTCATAAGAAGGAACTTTAATTCCTAAGGAAATGGGACAGATATGATCTTTTTTAGATTAATTTTCAACCATATATCTAGTTGAGGATTAAAGAGGCATAGAAGGAATATTTGGAATGATAGAATAAGTTCAAAGATTTTGTGGAGTTCGATCATGATTGTGATGGAATGATAAGGTTTAGGAACTGAGTATGTGTCTGGTCATTACCATAATTGAATAAGGAACTTTTATTTGAATCTCATAGTTCGTCATTCTCTATTCATCATGGAATTAAAAATATGTATAAAGATTTGAAATAATATTTATAGTGGGAAAACATAAAAAGGGATATTGTAGAATATGTATATTGATGCCTAGAATGTCAAAAAGTTAAGTCTGAGAGAAAAAAGTCCAAGGGGATGTCACAACCATTACCCATAGCTAAATGAAAATTGGAAAACATTACCATGGACTTCATATTCATACTCTCCAAAAAAATTAAAGGGCACAAATATATTTGGGTTGTAGTCGACCACCTTACAAATTTCACACATTTTATTACCATTAGAGGATATTTTTCTCTTGATCGGTTGGTGAGATTTCGTAGAGTACCACAATATATTGTATCTAATCGAGATCTAAGGCTTACCAAAAAGTTATAAATAATTAATCAGTATGATCTTGATATAAATTTTAGTTTTATTGTTTCATATCATCATTGGATAGATGACCATTCTGATAGGACTATTCAAACTCTAGAAGACATGTTTAGAGCTTTCTCTATAGATTTCAAAGGTGGTTGGTATCAACACCTTCCTTTGTTATAATTTTCTTATAATAATAAATTTAACTCAAGAATTCAAATGGATCCTTATGAATACCTCTATGAAAACAAGTGTAGATCTATAATTTTATAGGATAAAATTTTAAAAAATAAAGCTATTTGGAACTTATCAAGCTGAAGAAATATCAAATAATGTTTGACTTATTCAGTAGTAGATAAGAACATATAATTGTTAGTATAAATTTTATGTAGAAAATCATTGATAATATATAGAGTTATAAGTTGGTGAAAAGGTATTACTATGAATATCTCCTTAGAAAAATGTTATGATATTCTGAAAGAAGGGGAATTTGAGCCCTGGATATATCAGTCTTTTGAAATTATTGATTTTATTAGGGTGGTAGATTATTTTTGGAACTTCCATAAAATCCATCTCAAGTTCATGATCTTCCCCACATATCCCTCATCAAGAATTAATTACCTGGTCCTTCACATGTACTAAAATCATAGGTCATATTGTCGGAGAAAGATCTCTCTTATAAGGAACAACTGGTGGATATTTTTCATCATGGATAGAAAGTTCGCTGAAACAAGACCACTCACTTGGTCAACTTTTTTAATAAAACCCATAAATTATAGGGATAGATGTGGGAACTTGATAATGTTGTAACACCTCTATATTTTAAAATAACAATATGTTTGATAGCTTATATTTCATAGAACATCGACCATAAACAAACTCCAAAATACCATTATTTTAACATGACCGTTATAAAATATATGTTAATTATAGGGTGTGAATAATATTAACTATATTATGAAATAAATATTAAGTTCATATTTAATAAGAATTTAATTATTCTTATAAAATAAACACATATTGTTTATTAAAGTCGTTTTATTCTTCAAATAAATGTTTTCTTCAAAAAATTGATTTTTTTACTTTCTATTAGAAAATAAATGTAATTAAATTTTTACACTTATATAAAATATATTTGAAAATATAAAAATTATTTTTGGAAACATAATTTCAAAATTATCATAGGTTGTTCTTTTTGGAATTTTCTAAAAAAGTTGGTTTTGGGGGTGAAAAGTGAAAATATCAATTTTACGTAATACCAAAAATATTATAAAATAATAGTCATATTATCATGATTTAAAATTAATTAAAACTTATTCTTGATAAAAATTTATTTAATTAATGACATAATACATACTTTTTTACACTTATAAACACATTCTTAATATTTTGAATACCACAATTTAAACTTTTCTAAAAAATAATTTTTATTAGTTTTATGTGTAACATATTTCAAATTGATTTTTATCAATTTCATAAATTGAATAAGTTAAAATGGATTCTATATTTAGAATAAGGAGGTCCCAATTAGGTTATAAGTTCATTTTAATTTTTAGTCATAAAAAATTATCATGGTAAAAAAGGGATTTACCACAGTATAGGTAAAATAATGTAGCATGTTAAAGTTAAAAGGTAAAGGCTTAAAATACTGAAAAACTAAAAAATTAAATGGGAGTTTGATGTTTTTCTTGACCATAACCAGCCTTTAAATATTTAATTAAAAATCTAATTTATTGGAATTAATTCCAACAAAATTTTTTTGTCTTTAAATATAAAACAATAATTATTTAATCACTTAAAACCACCCCTCCTCAACTATAAATACCACCCCATTTCTCCTCAAAATACTTGAAGCTCATAAAATATCTAACAACCCATCTCCTCTACACTCACCCCATGTCCAATTGCTACTGTTCTCACCAAAATATCAATTCCAAGTTCCTCAAGGGTTCCTTCAAGGATGTTATTTTCAAGAGGATGTTAAAATACACAAAACTAAAGGGAAGTGTGAGGTAAGGGTTTCTCATATCACTTTTACTTCTATGAGATATATTCCTTATTCAAAAATTATTTATTTTTCATGATGGATATAATAAACTTTGATATATAATATCATGAATATCAATATATTCCTCGTATAAAATATTTCATTTCATAATTATTACTTTTATAGGGAATATGATTTGATGGTTTAAAAAGTGGTAAAGGAATTATTAACCCAATTTTCATTCTTTGGGTTAAATTTCTAAATCCTTAATTATATCATAATATGATTACTTATGAAATTAATTTTTAATATATTATGTTTTATTTATAATTGTTTTATGTAGATTTATATAAAATACACATTTTCGATTCATTTTGTTAATTCACACTTTAATGATATAATATTTATAAGGGACATTCTTTTAAAAAGTTATTTTTTAAAAGTTTCCCTTAAAAAGACCTTTTTATTATATGTTTTTGTTTTCTAAATAAATTCTAAAAAATAATTTAATACTTTACTATGATTTTTAAATTCATTTTTACTCATTTTTTGAATTTTCACAAAACATTTTGAAAGGTATATTTTTTTGTTTTCTAAATAAGGTTCTTTGAGGATTTTTCGACAAAAAATACGGAAGGAATGTTTTCTTTCAGCTTATAAAACATGAGTAGATTTTCCAACCATTATGATTCCTTAATATTTTAAATCTTTCTTACTAATATTACATGGTTATTTTCAAAGAAATTTTTTTCTTTTATAATTTCACAATGTTTTAAAAATAAGTGATTTTCAAATTGTAAAGGGGTATTTTCCTCATGAGTTTTTTAATGATCTTAATAAATTATTTTCATCTATGTCAACATCATTTATTTAATATTATGGTTCATTGAGGTTAATATATAATGATATCATCTACCATATTTTATTAAATGGTTTATGATCAGTTTGACTGGAAATGTAATATTTAAATACCATTCACTGTATTACTCTGTATGGTTTGTGATTATGTTTAAAGTTATTTACATTTCATATGATAGTTTTTACTATAAATTTTTATGTTTATTTTGTTTTATCCTTTGATATGATGAAAAATTTGGACATAAAAGACACGGGTGTATCCAATTTATAGATATCCCATCGATGCATCGATAGGTATCATGACACAAATCAGTTTTCCAAACCTAATCGGTTTGTACCCATTAGTTTAACAGTCCTGTGAAAGGTCTTAACAGTAGATATGAAGTTTTCCAAACCTAATTGGTTTGTCACCAATAGATTTAAACCATATTTTTAATGTTCTTGATGGTATAGGTACCATGATTCATGATACCATGGAATCCAATAATTAAGCATTTCCTTCATTAAGATTTTAGTTATTACTATCCATGATATTTTCACTATGATATTATCTATAGATGTATTTAATTATCAATTATTGATTAAATTGAATTTATTTACAGTTATTTACCATGTCTAATTGATTATTCCTTATCTTATAAAGATATTAAATTTGTTTAAATGGAATATGTTTTCAATTATTTACCTTTACATATTTATTATACTTATTAATTCATGATATCTTTCGATGTAATTAACCCTTAATGTGCATTTGAGATCACCCCATTATATGTTTTATTTTTACCAAGATTCAAATAATTTTATTATGATTGATATGTGGGGATAATATAGGAGAATAATTGTGTCTTAAAAGTATTCTCTATGTTGTATTTTATATTTTCAATTAAAATTTATGATTCACGTATGTATCTAGTTTTCCAAAACTACTAAACTGTTTGGTCCTTCAGGATGTGATTACATATATATGGTGTTAATGTAATAAAGCAACCACAGACTCTATGCTACTAATATCAGGGGCTTTACAGTGGATATTAGAGTAACTTTAGTTGAAACCTAGGGAACTAGATTAGGAAAACATATACTAGGTAACATAACCCCATGATATACATTGAGGATAAGTATAGGATAACATCCTAATGTTTTGGGATTATAAATTAGGTTTCATAATAAAATGATCTAATATAGTGTATTCCCTTATTTAGAAATGTATCCTAGTAGAATGAATAGTAACCACAATAATTCACATAATCCAAAGGGATGAGAATGATCACTTCTATGATGGTTTAATGTCAATATTTCGAAGATAAGTAGTCTCTCAAACATTATCATCATATGAGGACATAGTATCTTGTATAAAAATATAGATAAATAATTATCCAAGTATTATGGATTCAAAGTTAAGTAATAGAATAAGAGGATGGTATAGAAAAGGGCAGATAAAGAGAAGAATGGAAAGAAGGATTTTTCCGCATGTGATAATTGTGGAAGGAAACACCTTGGTATATGCTTTATAGGAAAGGTATTTCTATTAATATATGGAGAAAAAATACACCATTCTTATTATTGAAAGGAAAATAAATAATTTTCTAATGTTCAATGCTTCAAATGTATGGATATGAGGGAACTACACAAATAAATTCCCCAAGCATCAATGGAATATTCCTTAGATGAAGATAAGGGGTCATGGTAAAGATTATTATATTGATATAGCCAAAATGGAATGATTATTGTTCTTGTGTTTTTGGATCTAAGAAATATTTTTTATGAAATAATCATTATGATAATTATGAAACGTACAAGAACTGTACTGTATTACTTTTTCTTTAAGTATTTGAGAGCATATATTGAATGGTACCAATGATCGGGAAATTTGATTCCATGGAAATTTGATCATTTTGAAAACACATGTTTGAAGTAAAGATAACCCTTAATATGTTCCTAATTTTGAGATAATTATGTTGGGATGAGGATTTAATTGGTATGGATAAAGAAAATTGGATAGTATTGACTTCCTTGGAGATGATTAATGATTTTTTGAAATAGTGGTTTCTAATACCATTGATGGAGTTGAAAAAAAATTGGATTTAAGGAAAATAACAAATAATATATGTTTTATAAAGAATTGTGAATGTGTTCAATAAGGCTTTATGGTAATTCAGGTCATTAACATATTTCAAGAGAATACTTGATGAAGGAATTCACATGTTCGGTATATGATGATTAAGATATACTTCATTTTGTTTGAAAGATTAATGGTAATTTAATTTTAAAAAATCAATAACCTTTTTTCTAAAGTATTGAATCTATATATTTTGAAAATTCATAAGGTTAAACATTTATGAAATGTTTTAAGTTGAACTTTGTACTATGTTTTAATGATTAATGTGTTTATTTATATTGGATAACGTGTGCCAATAATATTGTTTTTTTAAAATAGTGTGAGACTGAAGGAATGAATTTTCACTCCTTTATGGGACGTAGTATTTATTAAAATTGAATTTTAGTTTCAAGCATAAAAAATCCATTTTGTATATTTATTTCTTAGAGTAAAGGATGAAGTTACTATGTATCAGAGACTCCAAGAAAGAATAATGAAATATGGGTTATTATATATATATTGGGAATGAAAAATTAAACTTATGAGATAACCATTAAGGTTATTTTTTGTATGTTATAATTATTTTATTAATATAGTTTTACAAAAAGGAAAACCCAATGGTCAGGAAACAATATGTCATGTCTAGTAAGGCTATTAGGCTGGAACCCACAACTGAAGGATGAAAAGGGTGAATCACATACCATTATCCTATGTTATGTCTTGGTTAGTATAAAATAGTTTTATTTATATAAAATATATGAAAAATAAGGGATAAGTTCATTTTTTTAAACCTATATTATTAAAATAAATTCAATATTTTGTCATTGTATTTGAGGAATAAAGGTTGAATTATATTTTAGAGAAAAATATGATTTTGTGATGGAAATTGTTTAAAGGATGAAACTCTACCTATCAAGTAAATATATTTCCTTATGTTCTTACGATAGGAATTAAAAGGATACCTCAACTCTAGAAAAAGGATTTTGGAACAAAAAATTTATTCATTTAATTTTCTTATCGAGTAATCAATAGCCTTTTACCCATCATAAATTTAAGGTTTTTCGATGGTAAACTTTCTAGTAACCATGTTATCTATCACTCTATATCATAAATTGATAGTTATATTTATTTTCCATGATTATGTTTTCACATCCCACTAATTTTCTACTATTTAGAAACCTATTATTTAGATGACCTTTTCATTTTCCTTTCTGGTTTTTTTAGAGGAATTTTTAGTAACCCTTCATATGATGTGGGTTTCCCACAAAGGAATTTTAAAATAAAAACCTTTCTTTTTCAAATTAAAATTTCAATTTTCAACAATGAAATTTATTGAAGGATGGTATAATTTGTGACATCCTGGCCTAGGAGCCACTGAACGGCACCCCAAGCTAATTAGCCACATTCCCTCAAGATCGCCTCCCCATACTCCAAAGGGTGTCGACTAGCAGTGAGGGTCTAGTAAGTCAGTCTTGGGGAGACTATCCCCTTTGTTGTAAGAATAAAACACTAGTGGAATCAAATAAAAATTACCAAGTATGAATGCGTATAAATAACCAAAACAGTTCCAAGAAATATGATTATCAAAACTAGAAAATACAATACTCAACTAAAAAGTAAAACATGCTATGACAATAAAATTTCCAAGTGTATATAATGAAACTCAATGTAAAGACACAACGAATCCAAAACGGGTCCCGAACTGCATCTAGTTCCCTCTCCCATGCTCCAATCCCAAATAGAAACCTATCCCTAGGCCTTGACCTTATCCCTTCCTACAACAACAAAGTCTTCTTGGGTGCTGAGCAGGCGGCCCGAATAGGGTTTGAGTATAACTCAGTAGGCCACCACCAACACTATCTAAAACAAGCCCTGTCAAAATATAGTTCTTGAATATTTATGAGGCAATAAATATAATGCCTAATTTAAACAGTTATCACATTATCATTTAATCTTTAATAATCACATGAGGCCAATTCAATTCATGTTTCCCATTTGAATCACCATTCATTATTATCATTCATTTAGGGTAGGTCTTCATGCCTAGCACCCCAAATCTCAGTTAAAACATCATTCATTATTATCATTCATTGGGTATAGGTCATCATTCCTAGCACCCCAAATATCATTGAGTGTATTTCATCATGCCTAACACTTCATTTCTCAATTGGTGTAGGTCTTCATGCTGACACCCCATAATCTCAACTTTGGATAACTATTGGGGAGGAATGCCATTTCCAAGTCACAACTTATAATTGGTCTAGGATACCATTCCTAGCACCATAAAATATTATCCATTTAATCATTCTTTAAGTCATAATAAATTTCCACATTATTCCTTTACTAATCCTTTGATTAGTTAAACATTTCAAAAGCCATTATTTAACTTAAAAATAAACTAACCACATTCCTATTAATTAATTCAACAATTAATTAATCAATCAATACCATTATTATTCCATAATTAATTCTTCGTAATTAATTATCCATATCAAAGTTCAACTTGTCATAATTAATTATCTTTGATCACATTATGATACATAATTAATTATCTTAATTAATTATCTTTGGTTAACATCATGGAACATAATTAATACTCACAATTAATTATCTCTCACAGCCAAACATAATTCCATAATTAATTTCCCCCAATTAATTATCTTATCACAAAAATTCAATATCTCAATTACAATATCACTACCAATATCAAATCTTCAAAAGATCTATCTGGGTAACCCCACATTTTTTGTTCTGTAGTTTAATTATCAAATAAATCACCAAGGAAACTCAATTCAATTTCACATTCCTAAATACTTCAATTTAGCAAATCAATCATCAAGTGAATATATCATATCATAAACTCACATTCACATATCATAAAACATGACTATGGGAGATTGATTTAGACCACCTACCTTAGTTTTTTTATGGAAGTTATCCTAAAAAAAATCCCCAAAATCTGATTGTCACAACGTCATCAATCAAACTCCAGATCTAAATCCCTAAAACTAAAATTAAGATCAAATACATCAATATCCTACAAATCTAGATCTAGATCAAAATCCTAGATCTAGATCTTAACTCATAGGTTTAGATCCAATAAAAATTTGGAGATCTTACATGAAAAGACCTAGAAAAGATAAGATAAATAACGGAAGAAGAATTGGCATGAAATCCACTTACTAGGAGAAGATCATATCTTCAATTCGGGCTTTCAATCTCGAAGAACGGTGTTTAGATCACCTTGTAATCTCTTCAGGAGGATTTGGAAACACCTAGAATTCATTAAGCCTAATCTAAAATTAAAAATATGGAAGTCCCAGGGGTTCATGTGTTTTTAAAAGGGATTTTCAGAATTAAAATCCCGAATGCATGGTTTCCTAGGTAGAGGCGCACAATTAAGGAAAAACGTGCGCCAATCGTGTGGACCCATCTATCTAGTTTTTCACAGATGGCACGGTTTGGTCGCATAGTTTTTCAAACCGTGTTCAAACCATGTGGACATCTCTATCCAGTTTTGCACACTAGGAATAGTTTTGTCACACGGTTTTTCAAACCATGCACATCCCACCATCCTTTAGTTTTCTTTAAAAGTTCACCCAAATGCACCCCAAGCCACTAATCTAAGTTAAAGGTACTTAAAATATTCAAAAAATACCTAAAAGTTCACCTGATATGACTCTATAAATGGTTGGTATCTTATATAATGTAAAACCCAAAGGCTTTAAAAGATTACTATGTTTAATATCTTACGTTGAACAGAACACCGAGCTTAAATGAACTCTGAAATATCATTATTTTAGTACAGTTATTATAAAATAGCCATTAAATTGGAGGTTATGAATAATATTAACTATATTATGAAATAAATGTGAAGTTAATATTAAATAAAAACATAATTATTCTTAGGAAATTAACACATAATTCTTAGTAAAGTCGTTTTATTATTCAAAAAAATGATTTCTTCAAAAAACATTTTAATTTATTTCCATGAGAAAATAAATGTAATAAATTTTTGAAAATTATATAAAATGTATTTGAAAAAATAAATTTCTTTTTTTTAATCATCATGTAAAAATTATATTAGTGTAATTTTTTGTAAATTTTCTAAAGTTTCATATTTTGGGTAAAAAGTGAAAAAAAATATTTTTATGAAATACCATAAATCTTATGAAATAATATTTATATGATCACGATTTCATGTTAATTAATACTTATTATTGATAAAAATTTATTTAGGAATAACATAATACATAATTTTTTACACTTATAAATACATGCCTAGTATTTTGAAAACAATAATTTTACCTTTTCTAAAAGAACTTTTTTTATGAGTTATATGTGTAACATATATAAAATTTATTTTCGTTACTTTTATAAATTGAATAAAGTAAAATAGATTACATATTTAGAATAAGTAGTTCCAAATTATCTTATAAGGTCATTTTCATTTTTATTCATAAAAAATTTTCAATAGTAAAAAAAGATTTACCACAGTATGGGTAAAATAATGTAGCAGTTTAACATTAAAAGGAAAAGGATTAAAATACCTAAAAAACTACAATATAAAATGGGTGTTTGATGTGATGCTTGAACTTAAACAACCTTTACAATATTAATTAAAAATATAATTAATTATAATTAATTCCACAAAAATGTGTTTATCTTTAAATATAAAATAATCATTATTTAATCACTTAATACCACCCCTCTAGTATAAATATCACCACTAACCACCCTATTTCTCCCCAAAATACTTAAATCTCCTCAACTGACTGTTAAAACCTCTCCTCCCCACTCTACCAACGTCTAAGTGCTATTGGTTTCACCAAAAGTTTAATTCAAAGTTCATTAAAGGGTCCTTCAAGGATTTTATATTCAAGAGGAGGTTAAATTATACAAAACTAAAGGGAAGTGTGAGGCAATGTTTTCTCATCTCACTTTTACTCCTGTCAAATATATGTCTTATACACCACTTATTTCTTTTATGGGGGGTATATAATACCCATTGATATAACATATCTTGAATATCATTATCTTCATGGTATTAAATATTTAATTTGATAATCATTACTTTTATGGGTATACGATTTGACGGTTTACGAAGTGGTAAGATAATTCTTAACCCGATTTCTATTCTTTTGGTTAAATTTCTAATTCTTTGACTATGTCGTACTAAGATTATTTTTTAAATAACTTTTAAATATCTTTTGTTTTATTACAACTTGTTTTATGTGGATTTACAAAGAATAAACATATTCAATTCATTTGATTAATTCTCACTTCAATGATATAATATTAATAAAGGAATTTCTTTTAAAAAAATATTTTTTTAAAGTTTCCCTTAAAACTCTATTTTTCTTCCATTTTCATTTTTTCTAAAATTATTTTTACTATTCTACTATGATTGTTTAAAGTCACTTTTAATCATGTTTTAATTTTTACGAAACATTTTAAAAGTTATATTTTTTCATTTTCTAAACAATGTTCTTTGAGACTAGTCTAACAAAAACTTTAGAAGGAATGTTTTTTTAACTTATACGGAATGAGTGGATTTTCCTACTATCATGATTCCTTAATGTTTTAAATATTAATTTACAAGTTTATATTATTATTTTCAAAGAATATGTTTTCTTTTATAATTTTTCATCATTTTAAAAATAATTGATTTTCAAAGTGAAAAGGGGTATTTACCTCAAGAATTTTTCAATGATCTTAATATAGTATTTTCATCTATATCAACATCCTTTATTTAGTATTATTATTCATCAAGGTTAATGTATTATGATATCATATACCATATTTTATTAAATGGTTTATGGTAATTTTTAAAAATGAATGTAATATTTAGGTACCATTCACCATATTACTCTGGATGGTTTATAATTATTTTTACAGATTGGGTAAAGTTATTTACATTTTGTATGATAGTTTTTAAAATGAATGTTTAAGTTTATTATTTTTACCCTTCAATATGAGTAATTTTTTGGAAATTCAAGACATGGGTGGGGGAACATTATAAATATCATCTCAATGCATCGGTAAGTCTCATGAGACAAATCAATTGGCCAAAACTAATCGGTTTTTTACCCAGTAGTTTTAAACTACCTTGTGAAAGGTCTTGAAATTAGAGATGAATTTTACCCAACCTAAAAGGTTTGTACCCATTAGTTTTAAATTTTATTTTAAAATTTTTTGATGGTATAGTTACCATGATGCCTGAGATTGTAGAGTCCAACAATTAAGTATTTCCTTTATTAAGATTTTAGTTATTATTATCCATGATATTTTCACTATTATATTATCTCTAAATGAATTTCATTATTATTTATTGATTAAATGGTATGTGTTTTAAGTTATTTAACTTGTATTATTGATTATTCCTCATCGTATCAATATATTAAAGTTTTTTAAATCGAATATTTATTCCCTTATTTACCTTTCTATGTTGATTATGTTTATTAATTCATGATATATTTCGTTGTACTTAACTCTTACTGAGCATTTGAGATCACCCATTTCTTATGTTTAATTTTTCTCTAGATTACAAGAATTTTATTATAATTTATATTTAGGGTTAATATATAAGAATAAATATTTCCACAAATGATTTTTAATGTTTTATTTTATATTTTGAATTGAAATATAAGGTTCAAGTATGTATCTAGTTTTCTAAAACTTATAAACTGTTTAGTCCTTCAGGATGTGATTTTTGGAATATTGTACTAATTTAATAGAGTAAATATAGACTCTAGGATACTAGGATTTAGGGATTTATAGTTGGTATTAGATGAATTTTAGTAGAATCCATGGGAACTAGATTTATGAAAACATGAATTAGGGAACATAATCCCGTGATAGAAATTGAGGATAAGTATAGATGAAAATTTTAAAGTTTTTTAATTATAAATTATGTTTCATAATAATATGATATAATCTATTGTATATACTTATTTAGAAATGGAACATAGAAGAAGTAATTTGGACCATATTAATACACATAAACTAAAGGGGTAAGATTGGTCACTTCTTTGATTGTTTCAAGCCAATATTTTGAAGAGAATTAGTCTACCAAATATTCTTATCATATGAGGACATAGTTTAATGTTATAAAAATATAGAGAAATAATTATCCAAGTATTATGGATTAAAAGGGAATAAAATTAATAAGTATGGTAAAGGAATAATAAAGGTAATAAGGGAAAGAAGGATTTTCCCACATGTGATAACTTTAGAAGGAAACACCATTGTATATAATTAAGAGTAAAGTGAGTTTACTTCATGTGTAGAGAGAAGTTACATTATTCTCATGATTTAAATAATTTTACAATGTTAAATTCTTCACATATAAGTATATGGGGAGACTATGAAAATTAGTTCCTTAAGTGTCAAAGTAATATTCCTTAGAAGAAGCTAAGGGATCTGGGTCAAGCATATTCTATTGATATAACTAAAATGGAATACTTATTATACTTGTGTTTTTTGATCCAAGAAATATGTTGTATGAAATTTTAGTTATGAGAATTATGAAATTTATATGTATTTTATAGTAATAATTTTTCTTTAAGGATTTCAGAGTATATATTGACTGGTACCAATGACTAGAAAAAGTGATTCCATATAAAGTTGATATTTTTGAAAACACATGTTTGAATAAGATATAAACATTAATATGTTCCTGATTTTGTGATAATTATGTTGAGATAAAGATATGATTAGTATGGATTAATTAAATTGGATAGTACTGACTACCTTGGAGTTGATTTATGATTTATTAACAAAGTAGCCTATGCTACCATTGATGGAGTTGACAAAAAAATTAAATTTAAGGAAAATAACCAATAATATTTCTTTTATAAGTAAGCATCATGTTTTAAATAAGGCTTTATGGTAATTCAAGTTATTACCATATTTCAATAGAATTATTTAGGAAGTTATTCACATGTTTGGTATATGAGGATTAAGATCTGCTTCATGTTTTTTGATAGATTAATGGTAAGTTAATTTTAGAAATTCATTAACCTTATTTCTAAAGTTTTGGATGTTGATATTTGGAAGAGTTATAAGCTAAACCATTTATGAAATAGTCTAAGTTGAACATTGGGAAAGGTTTTAATGATTATTGTGTTTATCCATATTGGATAACTTATACCAACCATATTCGTTTTGGAAAATTGTTTGAGACGGATGGAATGAATTATAAATATTTATGGATATTATAATCTAGTAAAATTGAATTTTAATAATTCAATAAAAAAATTACATTTTTGGATATTTTTTTCTTGATTAAGGGATGACATTATTACAAATTATCAAAGACTCTAAGAAAGAATCATGCAATATGGGTTATTATATATATTTTAGTAATAAAAAATGAAACGTATGAGATAAAATTTAAGGTTACTTTTAGTATGTTTTAAGTATTATATTATTATTTTTTTAGAAACATAATAACTTATAGGTTGGGAAAAACCCATTGCATCTGACAAGGTAGTGAGGGTTGAACCCACAACCGAAGGTCGATAAGGGTGCGTCACCTACGACTGGCCAACATAATGTCTTGATTAGTATAACATAGTTTTATTTATTTAAATGGTATGAAAGATAATGGATAGGTTCATTTTTTAATCCCTATATGATTAAAATAAGTAGAATATTTTTTAATTTTATTTGATGAAAAATGGTTAAATCGTCTTTTTTCACTTCAGTGGTGGCGTAGTGGTGAAGGAGAGGGGTACAACAATATAGTTATTTGGGAGGTGCGGGGTTTAATTCCTAAGAGTTTTCTCTTGGGAGAATTCATCCTTCCCCCAAGATCCACTCCTATTTTCAAGTCACTCGGTTCCTAATTGGGTGGGTGAAATGAGGCAGGACCCACCAAGCTAACAGACTACAATGTCAAACCATCATCGACCGGGTTATCTCCCTCTGGGATGCTCCTCCATATCAGTTTTTAATGACTCCTTTCTAGCTAAGGATCTCTCCAGAATGATAAATTCATTGGGAGGATTTTTTCCTGGTGTGGAGGGTTCAAAAAGGATAAACCATTAGATTCCACTTTTGAGAAAGATAGAAAAGGTTAAATAGTCATTTGGAGAAAAAGAAGAGTTTGTGATGGAAATTTTTTAAAGCATGAAACTCTACCTTATAATTAATTATATTTATTTATGTTTATAATGTAGTAATTAAAAGTATTATTCAACTCTAGAAAAATAATTTTGGAACAAAATAGTTATTCATTTAATTTTCTTAGTGAGTTATCAATAGAATTTTTACCCATCATGGATCTATGGTTTTGTGATGGTAAAATTTCTAATGACCATTTTATTTATCACTTTACATCATAAATTGATAGTTATATTTCTTTTATGTGTCCATGTTTTCACTTCCCAATAATGTTCTATTCAGAAACATAGTTTTGTGGGGACCTTTGCATTTTCCTTTCCCTCTTTTTAAGAGGGATTTTTAGTAACCGTTCTTACGATGTGGGTTTTTACAAAAGAATTTTAAAATATCAACCTTTATTTTTTGAAGTGAAATTTAAATTACTAGGATTCAATATTTAAGGACGGAATAATGTAACACCCCAAGATTTTAAAAATACATTGTGTTCAAAAGCTTACATTGTACATTACATCGTGCTTAAACAAACTCAAAAATATCATTATTTTAACATGAACATTATAAAATAGTTATTAAATTATAGGGTATGAGTAATATAAACTATACTATTTAATAAATATTAATTTCATATTTAATACAAGTTTAATTATTCTTATGAAATGAATACATAATTTTTAGTAAAGTTTTTTTTTTCTTTAAATAAATGTTTTATTCAAAAAAATGATTTTTTTTCTTGATATGAGAAAATAAATGTAATAAATTATTTAAACTTATAAAAAATGTATTGAAAAAAAATCATTTTTTGAATCATAACTTCAAAATTATCTTAGGGGTAATTTTTTGGAATTTTCTAAAAAATTGGTTTTTAGGGTAAAAAGTGAAAATATCATTTTTACGAAGTACCATAACTCTTAGGGAATAAAATTTATAAGATCGTGATTTAAAATTAATTAAAATTTATTATTGAAAAAAATTATTCAATTACTCATATAATAAATAATTGGTTACACTTAGAAACACAAGCCTATTATTTTGAAAAACAAGATTTTACCTTTTTTTTAAAACTTTTTTATGAGTTATACTTATAGCATATTTAGAATTGATTTTTATCACATTTATAAATTAAATCAAATAAAATTGATTCCATATTTTGAATAAGGTGGTCCAAATTAGGTTATAATTTCATTTTCATTTTTATGAATAAAAAATTTACCATGGTAAAAAAAATATTTACAGCAGTATGGGAAATATAATGTAGTGGGTTAAATTTAAAAGGTAAAGTCTTAAAATACCTAAAAACTACAACATTAAATGGTTATTTGATGTGTTTCTAGACTTTAACCAGCCTTTAAAACATTAATTCACAATCTAATTCATTATAATTAGTACCACCCAAATGTGGTTGGATTTAAATATAAAACAATAATTATTTAATCACATAAAATCACCCCTCCTAAAATATAAATATCACCCTTCAACAACCAATTTCTCCTCATAATCCTTGAATATCCTAAAATATATTTATACCCCTTTCCTTCCTACTCTCGTAATGTCCAAGTGATACTCATCTCACCAGAAGGCCAATTCAAAGTTCCTCAAGGGTTTCTTCAAGAAGTTGATATTCAAAAGGAGGTTTGAGTACATAAAACTAAAGATAAGCATGAGGTAAGGGTTTCTCATCTCACTTTTACTTCTATGAGGCATATGCCTTATTCACCGCTTATTTATTTTTTGTGGTGTATACAATTCCCTTTTATATATTATATCATTAATATAATTTTCTTCATGGTATTAAATGTTTCATTTTCCAATTATTACTTTTATGGGGGGATACAATTCGATGGTTTATAAAGCGGTAGGGGAATTTTTAACCCAATTACCATTCTTTTAGTTAAATTTTTTACTTCCTTGATTATTTCATACTAAGCTTATTTGTGAAATTAATTTTTAATATATTATGTTGTATTTCCAATTTTTTTATGTGGATTTACCATGAATACACATATTTGATTCATTTTATTAATTCCCACTTCAATGATATAATACTTATAAATGACTTTCCTTTAAAAAATTATTTTTTAATGTTTCCCTTAAAAATTTGTTTTTCTTTCATGTCTGTGTTTTCTAAAATTGTTTCCAAAAATGTTTTTACTATTATCATATGATTTTTTAAAATCATTTTTAATTATGTTTGAATTTTTTTAAAAAAATTGAAAGGTATATTTTGTATTTTCCTAAACAAGGTTCATTGATACTTTTCTGAAGAAAAAAATATAGAAAGAATGTTTTTTAAACTTATACAACATGAGAGGATTTTCACACCATCATAATATATTAAGGTTTTAAATAATTATTTACAAATTTAGATGATTATTTTCAAAGAAAATATTTTCCTTTATAACTGCACAGCATTTTAAAAATAAATTATTTTCAAAGTGAAAAGGGTATTTTACTCAAGAATTTTTTAGTGATCTTAAGAAATTATTTTCTTCTATGTCCACATCCTTTGTTTAATCTTATGATTTATTGAGGTTAATATATTTTTATATCATCAATAATATTTTATTAAATGATTTATGATCATTTTGACTAGGAATATAATATTTATATGTCATTCAGTATATTACTCTGGATGGTTTATTATTATGTTTACTGATTAAGGAATGTTATTTTCATTTCGTATGATAGTTTTTCATATGAATGTTTATGTTGGTTAAGTTTCACCCTTAAATATGAGTAATTATTTAGACATGCAACACATGAGTGGGTCGTAACTATAGATAGCCCTTAAATTCATTGGTAGGTCTCATGAGACAAACCAATTGGTCAAACTTAATTGGTATGTACCCAATAGTTTTAAATTGTATTTTGAAAGGCCTTGACAGTATAGATGAAGTTGGACAAACCTAATTAGTTTGTACCCAATACTTTGAAACCATCTTTTGAAAGGTCTTGATGGTAGTGGTACCATGATTTATAAGATTGTAGTGTCTAACAAGTAATCATTACCTTCATTAAGATTTCAGTTATTATTATACTTGATATTTTCACTATGATATTATCTTTGGATGAATTTTATTCTTAGTTATTGATTAAATGGAATGTGTTTCTAGTTATTTACCTAGTATTATTGATTATGAATTATCTTATCAAGATAGTAAAGTTATTTAAATGACATATGTGTTCATTTACTTACTTTTCTATGTTTATTATGCTTATTGATTCATGGTACCTTCCACTATACTTCACACTTACTGAGAATTTGAGCTCACCCATTTCTTATGTGTTATTTTTTCAAAGATTCCAAGAAGTTTATTATGATTGATATACATGGTTAAGATAAGAGAATAATGGTTTCCTAAAATTATAATATGTGTTGTATTTTATATTTTCAGTTAAAATTTAAGGTTCAAGTATATATCTTGTTTTCCAAAACTAATAAACTGTTTGGTCCTTCAGGATGTGATTCCTTGTATGTTGTGCCAATGTAATAATGTTACCATTGACTCTGGGCTACTAGGATCAGGGGATTTAAAAATTTGATAATTTATAAGCATCCTAGATTTTTTATATCAAAGTTATGGAATTTTTAGAATGAAATTATTATTAGGGGTCAGAATGTAACACCTCGAGACTTTATGAAATATTAATAAACTTTATTTCTTTAATAGCTTATGATACACACAGCCCTAAGTCTAAATGAGTTGTAATATATTATAATATTATAAAATAGATTTTAAATTGGAATAATGAATAGAAATAAACACATTTTAAAAAAATGTACATATTTTATAGATAAAACAAATATACTTTTAGTAGAGTTATTATATTCTTTAAAAATATATTTTTCCTCAAAAATTTGTTTTATTTATTTTTGTGGCTAAATATTATAATTAATTTTTATAAATTTTAGAAATATAATTTTATAAAAAGGATATAATTTTTTAAATCATCATATCAAAATTATATTAGGGTGAATTTTTGGGATTTTTATGAAAATATTGATTTTATAATGAATAATGAAAAATACTGATTTTTACTAAAAAATGTACTTTTGTTTCAATTATTTAAAAAGTTTCATTTTTTAAAATCATTTAAAAGAAATATTAGTTATATTATACTAATAATAATCTAACTAAGTTCATTGTAATGAATTTTATTTTTTATTTTTTCAGAAAAAACATTTTTATACTTCAAAAGGCATTTTTCTGAAAAAATATTTCCATTGCATTTTTCATTTTTATCTTAAATTAATTTATTCCACTTCTATAATTTGAATCTTGAAAAATTAATTCCATATTTTTAATCAAGTATTCCAAATTTAGTAAATATTTCGTGTTATTTTTTATCAAAATGTATAGTAATCAGGGTAAATTTTTGTTAACATGGTAAAGATAAAATAGGTTAATTAGGGATAAAATTAATTTGATAAGAATTACAATTCATTAAAAGACATTTATTTATCATATTATTTTATTTTATTTCATAAATTTCCCTGAAATTATCATATATATGTCCACTTAGTACCTTTTTTCTTTGATTATGACTTTTATATTAATTTAAGAAAATAATAAATACAAAAGATCACTCCTTTGACTGTAATATCTCTAATATTTTTATATAAGAATAATAAGATGATAAGTTTAGTTATAAATTTTTATTTGAAATTTTTTATAATTTTTTTATCATGTTAATTTATTTTAAATCTTTAGTGATATAATATTTACATTAAATACTTACACAACGCCGACACAGTATTTATTCAACTAATAGAAAAATAAATAAAATTGATATTAAAAATATTAAAATTAATAAAATTTGAGTAATTTATATTTACCCAATAATTTTATAGATAAAAATAACATATTAGGGATTTTTAAAAGTTTTTTATTCTAATTATTTTGTTTTCATGTGGATTCTAAATCCAAATTAAATGAGGAGTTCCAAAAATGACATTAATGATATTTTATAATAAATAGAATTTATTAAATGATTTAAAATTAATAAAAATCCAACCTTTAGCCAATTTATTAGTATATTGTTTCTAATTTCAACCATGGTTTATTTATTAGTCATTTTTTCTTTTATGGTAACATTCTTGATCCTTAAATATTAAAATATTTTGATATTTTCGTAATTGTTGAATGGGGTAACTTAGGGTTAAAACAAAGAGATAAAGATGAAAAAAAATTATCTAAACTTGCCCAAAATTTATTTAATGATATTAATTTGAATAATACTCACCAAATATTTTAAATATATCTATTTCTATCCATATGAACTTGAAAATTAATTTATATTAATTTAATACATTAAGTAATTCCAAGAGTTCCCCTCTCCCCACTTATAAAAGGGCACCTCTTCTCCTCTCTTCCTCGCACATTTTTATCTTTATAGATCATAAAATACCTACCATAATATCTTTATATATTCCTTTACCACATAATAGATCTTATTTTCTCACCAAAAGACCATCCTTTCAAGGATTGAGGTGTAATCCAAAGAAGGTTTTTCAATGAAGAGGTATAATTCTTGACTAAGCATTTCTAGTTTTATTTCATATTATAACTCCTATAAATGTATTATATCTATTCTAAAATTATAAAATTATTATATTAAAAAACATTATTCTGATTATGGAACAAACATTATCCATCTTATTCCCATCCGTTGGAAAACGATAATGTCTCTTATGCATACATGTAGAGTACCCCCTCCACGAAGTGATGTGATTTGTTTTTCATTTCTGATTTACATGCATATTTATAAGGATAAGTTTAATGAATATATATGATATATATAATATATTAATTATTATTTAAAGGTTAATTTTTATTTACCTTTATTTCATTCCATCTGGAAAAAATTGAAAATTACATTCATGCGTACATATGACATATTGTCTCTATGAATGGTGTAATTCATTTTTCTATCACTGTCTTATATGGATAAATCTAAATATATATATATATATACACATATATATACATATATATATATATAATTAATATATATGATATATATATCATGATTAATATTTTTCATATGATGGAACCATGATCAAAGAATAAGGACCAATACTACTGAACCAAAACATACATGAAAAACAATGTAATTATCACCAAGAATAGTGGTTTTAATATCAAATTGTTAATAAATGGGTGATAATATGTTATAAGTAAATAATATATGGTATGATATATATAATTATAATTCTATAATACTTTTATAATAAATATATATTTATTTAACATGAGGTTCAAATGCATACAAAGAAATATGGGACTTGGGGTAAGGAATTTATGTTTCAATCCCATTATATTCAGGGTTGTTTATGTTTGAATTTATATTGAGAAAATAATATAATCCTTATTTTATGAATCCTATTAATTTTATGTCTCTCATATTTATTTATTTATAATACATTTTTTTCCATTAATTTTACTCGCATTAAGTTCCCAAGATACCAAAAGCATGTTTTTAAGGAAAACAAGCTATGATTTACTATTTGGTCGGGAATATTTTTATTACATGTCCATGATTTATTTAAAATTTTTTCAATAATGAGTTTTATTGTTACCAAATTATTTTTAAAAATTATTTTTATCCATGATTTAATTTTTATTAAAAAATTAAAAGGAATCTTCATTTCATTTTTTGAATGGTGTCCTTTTTATTGAAAGTAAGATTGGAATCTTTGTCTTAACATACATAGTGTGAATGGAATTTCCTACTATCATGACCGCTCAATAATTTGAATCTTAATTTATATGTTTTCAAGGATCTTTTAAAATAATATTTTTTCTATAATATTTTGGAAATACTTTAATTTTAAATAAGTGGTTTAAAAGTGAAAAGGGTATTTTCCTCATAAAATATTCTGGTAATATTTTAAGGGAACTTTCATCTATGATAACATACTTTTATGTTAATTATGATAAACTGGATATATTATGAAATTATACCAAACTTATTCTTTATTTGGATGCTTTATTATTATGATGATGAGATTTTTATGAAACCTATTTATTTTCCTAGGATTATTCCATGATGAATTGATGAAATGTTTATGAAACTCATATTCTTTACATGGGTTATATTATAATGATATTATGAATGCTTTATGATCTTCTAGAACACTTTTGTATGGTTTTCATTATGTTACATGTGTTCCCAAATTATATATCCCTCTAATGTATTGGGTAATGTTTTATATCTCTCTAGATAATTATAGGATTTATATTGATATGCTTGATCCACTATGGGAAATAAGTTGATATGCTTGATCCACTATGGGAAATAAGTTGATATGCTAGATCCAATATAAGAAATAGGTAATGATTCATGGTCTATTATGATATGGGAAATGGGTGTTAGTTCCTAATCTACTATGATGTTATGGTCTCAATAGTTAACCTTGATATATGAAATGGTTTCTATACTTATGATGGTTCCACACTTTTATGATAGGATTATGATTTGAAATTATGTTTCATAATTGATTTATGATGTTTTCTCACTCTTATATATTATTTATTTTAAATGATAAAGTTTTATACCATGACTCATGTTTATGATATTTAAAAAATTGGGTATGAACTTTGTAAGTTATAGTCATGATCTTATACCATTATGATTATATTATTCTCTCATATAATCATTGATTGATATCTATCATGTTTTCCCTTAATTAGAATCTAAGATAACCCTTTATTATGTTTATTTTCCCCAGGTTATAAAGAGATATTTTAATTATGTTATGTTAATAAGGGTAAAAAGTGAGAACAAATTTATTATGGATGGATAAAAATATACCAAAATAAAATGATTGTGTATCTAGTCTACAAAGACACTAAACCTTTTAGTCTCAGTGTGTATCATAATGTTATTTATTTAATATTCATGTAAAGATGTAATATTTTATGTATGGAACGCTCAAGCCGTTATATGCTCAGATATTGGAGGTATTCCATAATCATAAGATGAGAAAGATCTAATTATATGAATATAATATAATTATTTTAGGGTGATAGATATTGCTATAAAATTCTATTAATTAATAATTATTAAGTTTAATTATATCATTCAATCTAATTAATTTTATTTTTATATTATTGTTAATAATATGTACAATCTTATACATTGGGGAATCTCGAAAGGAATTTATGAAGTGACTTAAATGGTCTTTATTAAATGATTGATTTTGGAAAGATGGTATAAGTTTGGTTTGTGTTTCTTTTTTATCATAAATTAAATGGAAAGAAAAAAATACTGTTGTTGTAGAATAAATTTTGGGAAAAGTGAAATTTTTATTTTTCATTTTAATGTGTTGCTCATATACAATCTAATCTATTTATATATTTAAATGTATATATATGAGCATTTTATTTGTCCAATATTTCTTTGCACCTCTTTATATTTTTTTGATATGATTTTTTTCTAGGATTCATTACTTATGTGAATTTCCTTTTATGCTTCAATTCTGATGATCTTCACTTTATCTTTAAATATAATATAATCATTATTTAATCACTTAAAGCCACCCCCACCTCAAGTATAAATACAACAATTCCCTCATCACTTCTCCAAAACATCTACCTCGACCAAACCCTACCCATTTATCTTACCAAAATCCTTACCTAAGTTCTTTAGGTATTTATCTTCCAAAAATACCAACCTGAATGTCCCTAATAGGTGATATAAAGGAGGATTATTTAAGATAAGATAGTCATCTTTACTGACTCTTTCAATTTTATTTTATTCTTCAACTTTATTTTCATGTGTTGTTTAAAAAATAAAATAATAACTCTAGTATAATCCATATATTGAGATTTTATTATGATTATCATACAACTATATTCTACCTTTTATCCATCCTATTAAAAACGAAATCACCGTACGTGCGTACGTATGGTTTACCGTCTCCACGTAGCGGTGTAATTCATTTCTCATCACCACATTATTTGGATTATTATAAAGGTAGCAATAATGGTTATATATGATAATTATTGCATTATATGTATTCTATAAAATTAATATATCATCCACTTCCTTACCCTTTCAACCATTTAGAAATGATATAATCACTCGTGCATGCGTACGGCTTTCCGTCTCCATGATGTGAGGTGATTCATTTTCTATGTTTAACATTCCCAAATGGTTGTAAAAATATATTTAATGATAAATTATGATATTTATAACATTAATATAATTCTATATTTGATGGATCTATATCCATGCAAGAGAACTGAGAACTTCATGACAAAACAAACATGATAAAACAAGGTAATTAACATCCAAAATAATAAAAATAATGAAATATTAATAATGAATAGGTGGAAATATGTTATAAAATGACCATATAGGATGTTATAAATACAAATATAGTTCTATTATAAATTAATAAAATGTTTAAAACCATTATATATTATATTTTAACACGTTTGAATGAAGTCAAACCTGAGGTAAGGGTTTCTCATCTCACTTTTACTTCTATGACATATATATGCCTTATTCGCCACTTATTTATTTTGTGTGGTGTATATAATGACCCTTTGAAATATAATATCATGAATATATTTATATTCATGGTATTATATGTTTCATTTAATTATTATTATTCTTATGGGGCTTACGATTCAGAAGTTACCAAAGTGTCAAGAGTTTCTTTCACAATATCATCATTATTCTGGATTTTTTTTATTTTCCTGAGGGGGATTATTTAATATTTATATGTCAAACTAAATATATTTTCTTATTATATTTTAATTCATTAAATTTTCAAGTAATAGTACCATTTTTTCACTCTTTTATACCTAAAATTATTGAGAAAATGTTTTTAATAAAATTTGACTTTATTTTTCTTTGCTCGAAAATCCTTTTTCATCAAAACCCATGTTTTATAAAAAAAAATTTAAAAAAAATTAAACATTTTTAAAATGATTTATAAAAGACATTTATACCCATTTTTAGTTTTTATAAAAAAAATTAAAGGAATATTCATGTCATTTTCAAAATAATGCTCATTTAGCTTTTGCTGAAAATATGAGAGAAATCTTTTTTTTAAGTGTACAAAATTAATGGAATTTTTTTCCATCATGACCAATAAATATTTTCTAATGTATTTAAAGTTTATTTTCAAATAAAATTATTTTTAAAAAAATTTGTGAACATTTTGTTTTAAAATTTTATTTTCAAAATGAAAATGATATTTTACTCAAAATGTTTTTAAGGATCTTCTTATGGTATTTATATTCATCAATGACATCAAACATTTATTATACTTATAATAAACTATGGATAAGTTGTATTTATATCATCTTTATTCATTATTTTAATTTTTTATAATCATTTTGACTATGGATGTTCTATTTTTATACCATTATCTGTATTACTCTGGATGGTATATGGTTATGTTTATTGATTAGGGAAAGAATTCAAATTTTGTATACTAGTTTTTCAGTACAAATGTTTATATTGTTTATGTTTCTCCCCTTTAATATAAAGAATTAATGGGTCTTATTAAGTGATAGGCGGGGTCCTCTATATCCCGTTGATGCATCAGTAGGTCTCATGACACAAACTAGTTTGGGTATTGGCTGATATCTTACCCGTTTAGGTATGGTATCTTGGATGAAGCCTTAATAGTGTATTTATGATGTCTTATATTATACATTACATCATTATGAATTTATTTATTGATATTCTATGTTATTATTATATTATAATAATATCTATGGTTAAGTTTCATTATCATGTTATTATTTATATGGCATTATTTAATCATCTTTTATTCCTGTCATATTATGCTTGAATTATTGATTAAATAGAATGTGTTTCAATTATTTACCTTACCATATTGTTTATACCTTATTGATTCAGATATTACACTATATTATTACCCTTAATCTCCATTTTATCTCACTTATTTCTTATGTTTCATTCTTCCCTAGGATATGAGTTAGTGGTTTATGATTGATATGCAGGGATACACTAAGGGTGATAATGGAATTCTCAAAAAAAAATCTTTATAGATTTTATGTTTTTAGATGTAATTTGAATTACAAGTATGTATCTAGTTTACCAAGACTAATACACTATTCGGCCCTTCAGGATGAAATTCTTGGTATCTCATTCCAATGTAATAAAGTAACCACTAACTTTGGGATACTAGGGTGGGGGAATTATAGTTGGTATCAAAGTAATTTTAGTAGAAACACTAGAAACTAGATTTAAGAAAACATATAATATGGAACAAACCCTTATGACTAACTTTGAGGATAATTATAAGTATAGGATAATATCTTATAGATTTGTTAATGGTCGTGGATAACCTAGGTTAAATATAAGGATTCATATATTGAGAATGTGTCATGATTTAGACATCATATAAATGATTATCATGATTATAAGATTTACCACTACGATTAGAGTTGCTCACACTGTGATTTTAGTTTTAGTAAATAGATGGAACTAGAAGGAACTGGGTTAATTATGAGTATTATAAACAATGTGTTGTTAAGAAACTAAATGGTATGATGATTGGATTAAAGAATATTGTTATTATTTCTAACTAGTTTTCATGATTTCTGATTAACAACATGAACCTTAACTAAATCTCAGAGCCACTAAAGAATATAAGGATAGAGTTCACTGAGAGCTCAGGTGGTGGAGACCATGGAAGAAAGAAAATTTAGTTTTTAATATGTAAATAATTTGAGAATAAACACCCAAGTGAATGTCTTAGAGGAATATAAAAATGTTTTGGGTGTGGAAAAGGACACAAAGAAATAATTTCCAAGGAAAAATAAAAGTTTTAGTTACCAAAATGGATGATAATAATGTTCTCCCAAAGGAATCATCAATGGTTGAATGTTTTAATTGTGGAAAGTATGGGTATTATAAAAATCAATTTCCTAGGTTGAAATCTTGTGAAGTGAATCAAAAAGGTTGTATGATTAATGGTTATAATACTAATTTTAAAGATATTACAAACGACATATGAAAAGAATGTGGTATTAAGGAATAACATGATGAGTCCTAGATAATGGTTTAATAATGTATTTGAATAATTAATGTTCTTGTGTATTTGGATCCAAGAAATATTTTTTAAAATTATTATATTAATGATACTCTTGAAACGTTTAAGGATTATATTGCAGTACTATTTCTTAAAGTATTTGAAAGATTGTGTTGAATGGTACCAAGAAAAAATGATTTAGTGGAGAGTTGAATGTATTTTAAAACATGTGATTAAAGGAAATATAACCCTTAATATGTTCCTTATGTTGAGATAATTATGTTGGGATGAATATATAATTGATATGGATAAAGTAAATTAGATATTACTGATTACCATAGTGTTGGTTGATGATTTACTGATAAAGTGGTTTATGCTACCATTGATGGTGTTGAAAAAAAATTGGATTTAAGGAAAATATCTAATAATCTATGTTTTAATTAAGGAATTAGAAATCATGCAAGTTTTCAATAAGTTTTTTTGGTAATTTAGGTTATTACCATGTTTCAAGAGAATACATGACAAAGTTATTCACATGTTTCATATGTGACGGTTATAATCTGCTTTATTTTATTTGAGATATTAATGGTAAGTTCATTTTTGAAAATTCCGTGATCTTATTTATAAAGTTTGGATCTAGATATTTTGGAAGGTTCATATGGTTAACAATTTATGAAATGGTTTAAGTTGAACTTTAGATGAGGTTTTAATGATTAATGTATTTATGCATATTGGATAACATATGTCAACCATATTGGTTTTGGTAAATAGTTTGAGATATGCAGAACAATTTATCACTCTTTATGGATCTTATGATCCATAAAAAGTGAATTTTGGTGATTTATGCATAAAAATTTGGATATTCATTTCTCGGATTAAGGGATGACATTACTATGGACTTTGGCACTGGATTTCCAAACACTCTCAAAAAGAATAATGAAATATGGGTTATTATATTTTTGGGAATGAAAAATGAAATGCATGATATAACCTATGAGGTTAAAACATTCCTAAAAATGTGGAATATATTAAGGTTATTTTTGGGAATGATATAAGGATTATATTAATATAGATTTAGAAAAAGAATAACCCCAGCAGTTTAGGTGAAAACCTATCGCATCTAGCAAGATCGCGAGGCTTGAACTCACAACTGAAGATAAACAAGGTTGTATCATCTAACATTGGCCTGCGTGATATCCTTGTTAGTATAACATAGTTTTATTTTTTTTTTAATTATGATATATAAAGGGAAAGTTTATTTTGGGAACCCTATATAATTAATAAAAATAGAATATTTTTAAATTTTATTTTAGTAATAAAGGTTGAATTGTCTTTTGGAGAAAAATATGAGTTTATAGTGGAAGTTTTTTAAAGTAGGAACTCTACCTATAAATTAAGTATATTTCCTTATGTTTTTATTCTAGGAATTAAAATAATTCCTTAACTATAGGAAAAGGATTTTATAAAAAAAATTATTTTTTTACTTTTCTTACTGAGAAATCAATAGCCTTTTTACCCATCACAGATTTACAGTTTTGTAATGGTAAACATTCTAATGACCATGTTCTCTATCAGTATCCATCAGTACCTAATAGTTATAATTATCCTCCAGGTCCATATTTTCACTTCCCACTAATTTTATTCTATTTAAAATCCTAGTTTTGTAGTGACCTTCACATTTTTCCTTTCCCTATTTTTAAGAGGAATTTTTATTTACCCTTTTTATGATGTGGATTTCCCATAAAATAATTTTCAAGTATCAACCTTTGATTTTTAAAGTGAAATTTAAAATTGTGAGGACACAATTTATTAAATGTGAGGAGAATGTAAAACCCCAATATTTTATGGTGTGTCTCTTTTTAAATAAATTTAATCTTTTTGATAGCTTGTATTGCATGGAACATCGAGCTTAAACAAACTCTAAAAAATTATTATTTTAACTTGACCGTTATAAACTAGTTGTTAAATTGATGGGTGTAAAAAATATTATATATATTATGAAATATATATGAGTTTCATGTGCAATAAAAAATTATTTATTCTTAGAAAATAAAAACATAATTTTTAGTGAAGTTATTTTATTCTTCAAATATATGTTTTCTTCAAAAAAAAAATTATTTCATTCTATGAGAAAATAAATATAATAAATTTTTGAAAAATTTTGAAAATTTATTTGATAAAATGAAATTAATTTTTTAAATCATCATATTAAAATTATATTAGGGTGATTTTTTTAGAATTTTATGAAAATATTGATTTTTCAATGAATATTGAAAAATACTGGTTTTTATTGAAAAGTGTATTTTATTTACAAGGTCAAATTATGTTTTGTATTAGTTTTAAATTTTTATTAGTTAATTTTGATTTATAATAATCCAATTATAGTTTTTTAAATATATTTTATACTTGAATTTAACATAGAAACATTTTATATTTAAAATGGATTTCTTTCCAAAAAAACTATTTTTCGTTGTGTTTTGTCGATTTAATTTTAAATTTAATTATGAAAATTCTATGATTTTAATTTTGGAAAAGGATTAAAAATTAGTAATAAAGACATCCAAATTTTTTAATAAGTTCATATTCATTTTTATACATAAAAAATTATCATGGTAAAAAAATATTTATCGTAGTATAGGTAAAATAATGTAATGGGTTAAAGTAAAAAAGGTATAAGATTAAAATACCTAAAAACTACAACATCAAATGGGTGGTTGATGTGTTTAAAAATCATAACCAGTATTTACAACATTAATTACCAACCAAATTATTTGTAATTAATTCCAACCAAAAATGATTAGCTTAAAATACAAGATAATTATTATTTAAACACTTAAAACCACCTCTCCACAAATATAAATACCCTCATTCCCTCATCACTTCTCCAAACCATATAGATCAACCAAAATCTAACCATTTCTCTTTAAAACATCCTTAAAATGTTCTAGATGTCTTGTTCTTCCAAAAATACCAACCCTAGTATCCCTAAGAGGACATCCAAATGAGGATTCTTTAAGAGAAGGCAATCGTCTTTACTGACTCTTTCAATTTTATTTTATTCTTATAAGTCCTTTTCATGTATTGTTTACATCATGAAATAATAAATAATAAATAATTTATATAATTATATTTTATTATGATTATGATAAAACCATATTCCTTTGATCCATCTAATGAAAAACGAAACTACCACGCATGCGTTTGTATGGCTTACCCTCTCCAAATTGCGGTGTAATTTTTTTCATCACCACTTCACTTGGATGGTCATAATGATGGAAATAATTGATATATATGATAATTATTACATTATATAGATTCTTTAAAATTAATATACCATCCACTTACTTACCCTTTCAACCATTTATAAATGATATCATCGCTCGTGCATACGTATGGCTTACCATCTCTACGAACCAACGTGATTAATTTTCTATGTTAAACATTATAAAATGGTTATAATAATGTATTTAATTACTAAATATGATATTTATAACATTAATATCCTTATTTATATGATGGATCTATATCCTATGTAAGAGACCCAGGAATTTCATGACAAAGAAGACATGATAAAACAAGGAAATTATCACCTGAAACAGAAAAAATAATGAATAGGTGGTATGATATTATAAACGAATTATACATAATTTTATAAATATTAATATGGTTCTGGTATAAATTAATAATGTGTTTAAAATCATTATACATGAGGTTTGAACATGTTTTAAGGAATTTAATCCTGAGGTAAGAGTTTCTCATCTCACTTTAACTTCTGTGATATATATGCCTTATTCACCACTTATTTATTTTTTATGGTGTATATACTACCCATTTGATATATATTATCATGAATATATTTATCTTCATGGTATTAAATATTTCATTTATTTATTATTACTTTTATAGGGCTTAATATTTAGAAGCTACCAAAGTGGTAAGATTTTCTTTCACAATCTCATCATTATTCGGGATTATTTTTGTTTAAGTTTCCCATGGGGAAACTATTTAATATTTACATGTTAGACTAAATAAGTTTTATTATTATCTATTAATTCATTAACATTTCAAGTAATAATACCATTTTCACTCTTTTGTACCTAAAATTATCGAGAAAATATTTTTAAGAAAATTCGACTTTATTTCTCTTCAGTCGAAAATCCTTTTCATCAAAACCCGTGTTTTCAAAAAAATGTTTTCAAAAATGTTTTAAACCTTTCAAAATTATTTACCAAATACATTTTTACCCATTTAAATTATTTAAAAAAATAAAATAATCTTCTTGTCATTTTCAAAATAATTCTCATTTGGCTTTTATGAAAAATATGAAAGGAGTCTTTATTTTAAAGTGTACGACATGAACGGACTTTTCCACCTTCATGACTTCTAAATGTTTTAAAATTTATTTCAAGGTTATTTTCAAAGGAAATTATTTTCAAAATAAATTGTAAACATTTTATTTTAAAAGAATATTTTTCAAATGTAAATGATATTTTTCTCATAATATTTTTACAGATCTTTTTATGGTATTTCTATTCATCAATAACATAAACAGTTTATCGTACTTAGAATTAAATCAGAATAAATTATATTAATATCATCCTTATTATTTCTCTATATAGTTTATGACCATTTTGACTATGGAATTTCTATTTTAATACCATTCAACAAATTAATCTGGATGGTTTATGGTTATGTTTATTGATTAAGGAAAGTATTCACATTTTGTATGCTAGTTTTTCAGTAAAAATGTTTATGTTGTTTATGGTTCTCATCTTTCATATGAGGAATGTATTGGAATTAATAAGTGATGGGTGAGGATTCCTATTTCCCCTCGATGCATCATTAGGTCTCATAAGATAAACTAGATTGGGTATTGGTTGATATCTTACTTATTTATGTATGGTTTCATGGATGAATCATTGGTTGTATGTTTATGATGTCTCACATTATGCATTCCATCATTATGAATTCAGTTATTGATATTCCATGTGATTATTCAATTATTAGAATTTATATGGTTAAGTTTCATTATTATGAAATTTTTTATATGGAATTATTTGATCATCTTTTATTCCTTTTATATTATTATCAATTTATTGATTAAATGAAATGTTTTTAGTTATTTACCTTTACATATTGTTTATACCATATTTATTTATAGCTTTCAATGTACGCGTACCCCTACTGAGCATTTGATCTCAACCCTTTATTATGTTTCATTTTTACCTATAATACGAGGAAGTGTGTTTTGATTGATATGAAAGGATACACTAAGGAGAATAGTGGAATTCAAAAAGAAAATTATTTTTGTATTTTATATTTGAAAATGTAATTTTAATGTCAAGTGTGTATCTAGTTTACCAATACTAGTAAACTATTCTATCATTTAGGATATGATTCATTTTATCTTATGCCAATTTAATAAAGTAACCACTGAATCTAGGATACTAGGTTCAGGGAATTATAGTTATACCAAGAGAGAGCATAGTAAAAAAGATATAAGAAATCAAGTTCTCTATATAGATGTAGGATAGCTTAATGGAATCAAGTTGGACCTTATTTACTTAATATGATTGGGTAAATTGAGAGACTGGAGACCTTTGGATTAAAACTAAACCATAAACTATCAATCAAACTCATTCTTGCCTCTTTACCACATAGATTCTTGGATTTTATTATTAATTATAATATGAATAATTGGAATAATTCACTCCCAACTGTGTAATTATTTCACTATGCATATAAGGATATGAATAATTCTTACTCTTAGGTCCTTATGGTGAACAAAAAGAAAAAATTAAAGGAAAAATCATCAAAGGTAAAGAAACGGTCAAAGACACTAATGCACCACCCTTTCAAAAAGATACAGATATAGAGGGAGATCAAGGAGAAAGAGGTAGTATATTTTTTATATGTAAAAAAAGGACACTTGAAGAAGAATTACATGGTTGGGAATAAGAATCATGTTGATGCTTTTGCTTCTTTTATATTTTTCATTGAATGAAATCCGTCTATTTCTACAAGTTGGGTATTTTATATTGCATGTGGATCACAAATATGTATTCAAATACTGGGACTAAATAGATCAAGACAATTTCAAAAGGTGAAGTAGATATCTGAGAAGTAAATGGTGCAGACTATCAGCATTAGTAGTGGGATATTATCTTCTTGCATTTCCTAGTGGAATGGTTCTTATACTAAATAAATGTTATTATATTCCATATATTACTAGAAACATAATCTTAGTATCGATTTTATAACAACCCTGCTCTTTATTACACACTTAAACATGATTTATTACATAATATTTCACTTAAGAAAAATATGAGAGTATATAGGTCTAGTGTATTGGTAAATTATGAACATTACATGACAACTTAAGACAAAAAATAAAATATCTTTATTGAAAACTTCTTATACATGACCACAACATTCCTTCATACTCAGTATTGCATGGGATAACCTGAGGATATATATAAGAAAAGGGTGATCTATAAAGCCCATTAATGGAGTAAACAAGGAATAACATGAAGAATACAATACATTTTATGCAATAGGCATATCAATGTATCATAATAGAAACATGAACATAAAGGCATGATATAGCATGATTATCATAACATGAAGATGTGGCAACAACATTTAACATGATATTAGCATGATCCAAGACTCATTTCACATAGAGCGTGAGTAAAACCTCATTGAATTTGAATTATCGTGAGTAAACCCTCATTGCACTTGATGTATCATGATACTAATCTTTATCCAATGCATTGGAGTGTTATCAGGGAGAACCCTTCTTAATCATTTCATTTCATGCAGTGTGCCACATGGATCATATAACATGGAATCATTCAACATCATCATTTATTCCATGATAAAGGAATGTGGAATCAATACATGAAACTCTATAATAAATAAGTAAATGTGAATAAATCTGAATACCCTTGATAGAGAAATGGTCATGGTATTCACTACACAATGACTTTGGCCTCGAAAATCGCGGTGCAATTTCGGCAGCATAACGGTGTGACATAAGAATTCATAAAAATGGTTGATGAGAGAAAAATCGTTATCTCATCATATGTTCACGAAATGGATATTAATTTGTTCATATAGATACATGTCCCAACATATGTAATGGAATTTATATTCATAATATAAAATAATTGTTTGAATGTAAATGAGGAGAGAGAAATCCCTTAAGGAATTTTGGCATAGTAATGGGTGTACATGGGAGGCATTAATGATAGAGAAATGGGTCTATCATCATTTAAAAATAATGAGTCAAGTATATGGGAGGTTATAAGTAATACTCCAACATTTTTAATTGAAAATAAAAGGGCATAACAATATAAAGAAACTTGGACATAAATAAGGAAGGAAGAAAAATCCCTTACTTGGAAGTGTGATTCCAAAGGCTTGGGAGAGGCCTGAGAGAGGATTCTAGGGAGCTTGGGGTGCCTTGGGAGGATTATAGATAGAGGAGGGTGGGTATTGGTTGATATCCAAATGGGTTGAGTGAATATTAATGGGATATTGAGTAGGTTTATATAGGAAAGGAGGGGGAATTCTTTATTATTTAGGTTTTGGACACTACATATTAAACTAATTAAAACCACAAACCATACCATGGTTTTTTCTCATGGTTTTTGAAAAAGGGGAGTGAAAAAAAATATTTTATATGGATAATTTCTGAACTTACTAAAATATTAGGCTTGCATATGTGGAGGTGAGTCACACTCTCAAGGAAATCATTTTCAAAAGTTAAAATATTTTATAAGTCTTAGAGGGTCCAATAAGGCACCATAAAATTAACCAAAAAAATATAAAATCACATTATTTTAAAGTTAAAACATATATTGGCCAAATTTACCTTTTATAGTATTTTATTACATCATTATTGGGTCATTACTATGTCATAAACACATTATATATTTAAACGGTATTTAATTTTTAACAAAAAAATTCCACTATATCAGAAAATTATGAAAAATTCACCATTAGATAGTTTCATTATCCTGAATACAAAAATAATATTCATTTTATCTAAATAATTTTCTAAATATTTGAATTTTTACTTTTAAAATAAAAACTAACATTTATTGAAAATTCATGGGTTTTCACAAAAACATCTTTCAAACCTTAATAAAAATTACAATTGTATAAAAATTATATAATCATTTATATTCAATAAAAATTAATTTAGTGATAATATTTTATTAAAATATTATTTAATTAAAAAACCCATTAATTCATTAAAAAATATTTCTTAATTGAATATTAACTAAAAATACTATTTGTTATTCAAAAACCATTTACAAAGTAACAATGATAAAATGAATGTATATTCTTTATACAAAAATAATGCACATAGTCATGGTACTAAGGTCTTGTTAAATAACCCCTTATAACACCTGCATAAGACCTGAAGTTAAGGTGTGTGATGGTGGTAGACTTCTGAGGTGACTCGGATAACATTGCTCGGGTGGTAATCTCTATTAACTTCCACTTCTCCTGTAGGCAGTTCTGTTCAAGCTTAACATGTTAAATCTCAGGTTGGGCTTGGTCAAGAGTGAAGCCCAATGATGTTACCTCCTTTCCAAGATCTGATAAATGGGGTTCATATGGAGCAATTCTTCTAGATGAGGACATCACTTCCTTTGTCTGAGTAAATTAAATTTGTTAAAGCCTTAAATTTATACTAATCATGTGATCACTGTTCAACAGCTATATTAGCAACGGTAACAATTATTAACAGTATATTAAAAAACAAAAACATAAAACCAAGGAAGGGAATATGTTTTATATAAACATTTTACATAATAATACATTTAATTATATCAAGAGGAATTTTCATTAATAAAAGTTTGGGTCGTTACACAGTTTATACATTATGGGATTTTATTTCAATTTTATAAATAAATGATGTCTTAAGTATAAGGATAAAAAATGTTATGGTGTGGAAAATCTTAAAAATAGGTTATATATACTTAAATTATAAAATAAAGTTTTTTTAAACAATGAAAAATACAATGATAATGACTCATATCCTACCTGTCTATGTCCCTTCAGGCTAGTTCATGTAAATGAGAATCATTTAATAAAACTACATCAAGCAATTTATTTAGACTCTATTGAGTTAAAACCCTTGGATCTATGTAATGCATGTTTACAAGGTAAAATTAACATAGAAAATTTTAGTAGTAAAGGAGAAAGATCTAAATAACCAATAAAATTGGTTCATATAGATGTATGTGGTCCATTTCCAGTAGAAACAAGGGCAGGTTTTTCTTACTTCATTGCTCTTACTGATGACTATAGTAGCTATAGATATTTGTACATAATGAGGTATAAGTCTGATTCCTTTATCATGTTTAAGGAATATCAAAATGAATTAGAGATTAAAATTGGTAATAATATTAAGAAACTCCACTCAGACCGTGGTTGAGAATATTTTAACCAATATTTCATCGATAATTTGAAGGAGTTTGGGATAGTTTACCAGCTCAATCCTCCTTGTACACCTTAGTGTAATAGTGTTCATGAAAGGAGAAATTAGACACTTATTAAAATGGCCATACCAATGATGAGTCATACAATTCTACCATTATCCTTTTGGGGATATGAACTATAGAATACGATATAAACACTAAATTTAGTACCAGCTAAAGAAGAGGATGGGATTCCATACGAATTGTGGTGTAGAAAGAAACCCAATTTTCCACACATATTTGAATGGGGATATGATATTCTTTTTCAATACTATACCTAGTGAAAAATTATCATCTCGCATCATAATGTACATCTTAATAGGTTATCGTAAGGATGCTAAAGGATATTACCTATATAACCATTTATATAAAAAATTGATTATAGTAAGAAATGCTATATTTCTAGAAAGGGAATACATTTTTAATGGAAATAGTGGGAGAAAGATTGACTTTGATGAAGTTGATGTTCGAGATGCACAAGATTTAGTATATGAAAAATCTTTACAAGAGACAGGGGGAGTAGAACATGTTCACGAGACATAACTACTATGTAGGACTACTAGAGAGGTTAGAGAACTAGAGAGATGTGATTTTCTTATCACTAAGCCAGGTGGAAAATTACTCTTAGATAATGATTAACCTCTAACCTATAATAAAGAATTCTTTGGAAAGGATGCTACTAAATGGAAGGAATCCATGCATTCTGAAATGGAGTCCATGTACCAAAATCAAGTCTGGATTTTGGAAAACCCATTAGATTCTATAAAATCTATTAGGCGTAAATGGGTATTCAAGAAAAATTTGGACATGGATTCTCAAGTAAGCACTAATAAGGAACGGATAGTCAATAAGGGTTTCAGGAAATGTCAAGGAATCGAATATGATGAAACCTTCTCACTAGTCACTATCCTAAAGTCTATCAAAATATTACTTATAATAGCAGTATTCTGTGATTATGAAATTTGGAAAATAGATGTCAAAACTGATTTCATAAATTATAAGTTATTTGAATCCATATATATGACACAACCTAAAGTGTTTATTTTTTCAAATAATTCCAATAAATTATGCAAGTTGTAGAGATCCATTTATAGATTGAAGCAAGCATCACGATCATGGAATGTTCATTTGGATGAGGCTATAAGAGAAATTTGTTTCATTAAGAATAAAATTGATCTATGTGTCTATCAGAAGTTTAGTGTAACATCCCATGTAATGATAAAATAACTAATTTTAATGCTTATTAATATTAATTAGATAGTTATATTCATTATAAAAATATTAAGTAATTTTTAAATCAAAAAGGAAATATTTTTAACTAAACTTATTTCTTATGAGGTTTTTATTTAAAAGTATAATTTATAAGTTATGGAATTTTAATTTTATAAAATTAATTTCATTTTTTAAATAATCATACCAAAATTTACTTATGGTGAGATTTTTGGATTTTTCAGAAAATGTGGATTTTTTAGTGAATATTGAAAAATACCGATTTTTGTAAAAAAGTAATTTCTTTTTAGTAAATTAATTAATTTAAATTTCCCATTATGTTTTTAATAATATTTATTTATTTATATTTAATCCACTTAATTTCATGTTAATCATATTTATATGGTATTTTATTATAAGTTTATTTTTTGGTTTAAAAATATGGTTTTTTTTAAACTATTTTAATGTGCATAATGTTTCTTCATTTTAATTTATTAAAAACACCTCTAATAAGGAATTATTTAAATTAAAATTATATATTATATATTAAAATATATTAATTTAAATTCGTACAATTTTTTTTACTAATTATAGATTTATTATAAAATCATTTTATGCTTAAAAAACATTTCTTGAAAAATCGATTTTTCATCGCATTTGTGGGTTTTATTTTTAATTAAATTCTACCACTTATATGAATTAAATTTGTTAAAATGGATTTCATATTTGTAATCAGAATAATTTATATTATATAATAACTTCATCTTAATCTTTTGTCATAATTAATAGTGAAAACAGTAAAAATCTTTTATCAAGGTTAAGGTAAAAACGGATTTACCGGGGGTTAAACTAAAAAGATAAGGGTTAAAATGATATAAAAACTTATCTAAAATATATTTCATGCCCATATTTAGGAATTATAATGTCTAATTTACAATAATAGTTCATTTCAGATCTTTTTGGAATATGAAAAACATGGGTGTCACTTTTTCTTTTCAAAAATTACATGTGTGCCACTCACCACACTTATAAAAGGCCACCCCCTCTCCTCTTCTCTTCACACCTTCAAACCCTTTTTGTTCAGCCAATATCTACAAAAATAAATTTATTAATTATATCTCCATGACCTATATCCCATGATTTGATCAAAAATACCTCCTAAAAAATCTTTTTCTTCTAATCTAAGGAGGTTGTCCGAAGAAGAGGTATTGTGCATAACCAAGTGTTTTTATTTTATTTCTTCTTCCACATCCTTAAAACCTTATTAATTTTTTTGATATAATAACAAAATTATATTACATATACTTAAATATTATTATGTAAATTTCATAACTTAAATCCATCTCCTCTTTCATAAAATGGGAAATGAAACCATCATTCGCGTGTACGGTGGACTACTGCCTCGTGAACCGATGTAATTCATTTTTCATAATAGCCTCCCAAATCTTGTTATAATGATGTATTTAAGGAATATATATGATATTGTTAATATCATTATACTTTTAGAATTATTATATCACATATTCCTTCTTATTTTCCATTCCATTGGGGATATGATAATGTCATTCGTGTGTACGGTGAACTACCGCCTCACAAAGCAATCTGATTTGTTTTTCACTAACGATTTAGATGGAAGGTAATAATAATAAATTTAATGAATATATATGATATATATATATATGACATAATTATTATATTAATGATATATTTATCATTATTAAAATATAATATATCATATTATTTCGTACTTTTCCAGTCATTGAAAATGATAACGTTGTTTGTGTGTGTGCATGGACCACCGCCTCCACAAAGCGATGTGATTATTTTTTTCATCACCACATCACATGGATGTTATATATAAATATATTTAATGAAATAATATTCTATTTATAATATGATTATTATTTTTTAAAGATAAAATATTACTTACCTCCATTCCATAATGATCATTGAAAAATGGAAATGTTACTCATGCTTACGTACGTCCTACCATCTCCATGATCGTAACATGGTTCATTTTTTATAACTATATTTCATTATTGGATTTTAAAGTATAATTTATAAAATTGATAATTATTTCATGATTATTATTCTATATATGTTTAAATAATGACCTCTTTGACCATATTCAACCTACTGAATCCATTTTTCACACATAAGATGAATATCATCAAAACATCTGATGTACACTTAATTGGATAATTAATCATACATAACATGGTAATAATTGAAATAAAAGGAATAATAAACTTGAAATTATTTCTTAAGTAATTAAATAATTAACATAAGTTTATTATTCAATAAGATAAATAACTCACATAATGAGTCAGACTCAAGGTAAGGGAATTTATCTCAATTTCCTTTCATTTAGAAATATTTTGATGTTATGCACCTATATTATTTAATGAGATGTATATACTGCCTATTTGACATGTTATATCATGAATTTATCTATTCTCATTATATTTAAGTTTTTTTTTTAATCTTATTATTTCATGGGTCTTAGATTCAAATTCTTCCAAAGTTGTAATGGATATTTTTCTTTTAAAAAATCCTATTTAAAATATTTACTTCTATATTTATTTTTATTCCATGCATATGCCTTTTGAAATGACTTTATGAATGTAATTATATAGATATGAGAGTTTTATAAAATTCATATTTGTATTTATTTCAATGTTTTTTCAAAAGGAATATTTGTATGGAATGTTTGGATTTCTTTAAAAATGAAAAATGGAATGTTCTATTTTAACATACATGGTGATAGTGAATTTTCTCCTTATCATAACCATTATTTTATATTCAGCTTCCTTTACAAGAATTCACATTTTTTTCAAAGAAAAATCATCATTCCATTTTTCTATATATTTTTGTTTTGAAAATGGTTTTTTAAAAGAAAATGGTATTTTGATATTCTAAATCATTTTATATATGGGTTCAAAAGTGTTTTTCAAAGGGTTTTATGATGAAAATGTGAGAGAATAAAATTTTTTATTCATTATATGGTACTTTATAATTATATTAAAAAAATTGGGCCTGATACAGAATATATGATGGGTTGAGCCCCATTATAGCTCATGGGTGAGCCCAATATAGCATATACAAAGAGTTGAGCACTGTTATATCTCATGAAAAATGGGTGAGACCGATATATCTTATATGATGGGTTGAGCCCCGTTATAGCTCATGAGAGAGGACAATATAGATTATATGAAGGGTGAGGACCATTATATTTCTCCAATACATTGGGTGATGACTAAGTTCTTTAAAGAATTATATTAGAAGTCGGTCATATGGTTATTCCCATTAAAAGGGTTTTGAAAAGGATTTTATGATTATGATGCTCTAAGTTTCCAAAAATGGGTTTTATTTTCTTGTTATAGTGTTTAAAGTTATTATTTGAGCAAAAAAGTTGTTGTTTTTCATGAGAAAATGTTTTGTTTCATACAATCAAAGAACTTTAAAGATAAAGGTAATCATTACATGGGTTTTCATGTTTTTCATTAGACTAGTAAATTTCTTCTTTTTATATACCTTACTGAGGTTTTTGTGCTCATCCTATGTTTAAAAAAAACACAGGGTTTAAGGATGGGTAAGAACAAGGAAGAATTCAAGTTGAAATCCATGAATATTTTTCATGAAATGAAATCATGTTTTATTTTAAAAAAATATATTTTGGGGAAATATATACTGATTAAAAGTGTCCACTTTTTATATATTTGGCTTTTTTATGTATGGGTTAGGACCTAACTCTCTAAAACCCAAAACCTAAAAGATATTTGAGAATATAAGAAAGTTAATTCTAATTTAAATTTATTATAATATGTAATTTTTAGGTTTGTATCCTTATAGTTGGTATCAAAGAAATGTTTATATAACTTTAGAGATTGTGATAATGTTAATAGAATACCATTGAAAGATTTTACGTAATGGTTAAGTTGAAATTATATATCATTTGTATATTACCATGTTACTTTGGCTAAACTATGTTTGTTCATAATGGCTTTATCTAGAGGAAATTTTGAATCTATAGTAGGAAGGTGTCAAGAGGAAAATATCCTTCTAAATCAGCATCCTGATATGGTTGGAATTGGAACAGAATAGTTTGTTGTAGTAATGAATCGGTTTACACAAGCTATAAATAGTGGTAGTATCCATGTTAGGGAGTAGCTAGATCTACCATAGAGGTACATGTTAATAATAAATCATTTCATGAGGCAATGTCCCCTATCATTCAATGTATCATTTGACCATGTAGTAGCTGAAAGACGGATTAATGATTTGGAGAAGATATTTAAATTCATTGTATGTTTAGAATGTCAAAAGATAACCCTTTCCATTTATCATTTTTAAGGTGAAGTTGATCAATGGTGGTCTTTTGTTAATAATACCAGAGAAAAATATGATCTTGAGGCCATGGAATGGGAAACATTTAAGAATATTTTCCCTAGTATATATTTCCCCAAGGTTGTTTGGATTATGATGGAGAAACAATTATTGGAATTGAAGCAAAGGGATGATGATTCAGTAACCACATATGAAGAAAAATTTACAATATTAACTAAGTATGTACCATATTTTATCCAATATCATGATAGTAAAATTAATCAGTTTTACTCAGGATTGAAACCAATTTTATAAAGATCCTTAGATGCTCGATAATTTAAAAGTTAAGAGAAAGTTTCTCTTTGTGATGAGAAAGTTAAGATGGAGTTTTCCAACGCTTATGTTCCTTGAGATGACAAAAGTAAGAAACGATCAAGGTGGAAAACAGTAGGGAAGAAACCAACTAATAATTCTAGAGGTAAGCCCCTAACATGTTCTAGGTATGCTAAAATAAATTTTAGGGAATTCTTTTCAGGATCTCAAGAGTGTTACTGATGTGGTAATTTTGGTCACATGGCTTGTGAATACAAAAAAATGTCCTAAACAATCCATGAATGATATAATAGATATCGAGTCAATAGTGATATGTTTTAGCTACAATGAGTTGGGACATTATACTAATATGTGTCTGAGGTTAATCTAGGTGGAAATTATAATTATAGGAAACAAAAAGGTGTGGAAAATCATTTTCTACTACCATAGTTGATTTCAGTCCATCCAATGAAGTGGTGATAGGTATGTTACTTGTTTATTAAAACTATTACAATACCCTTTTTGAATCTAGATCTTTTCATTCATTCATTTATAAAAAAATTCCAAATAAAATTGGAATATAATCACATGAAAAGAAGATATAACTTTTGGTGAAAACTCCAGGTGGAAGTATTAAATAAACAAAGATTTATAGGGACCTTCCTATTGTTATTAGTGGGTTGGAATTTTTTAAAAATCTAGTTGAATTGTCCATAATGGATTTTGATGTTATTTTTGGAATGGATTGGATTTCATTTTATCATGCTAAGATAGATTGAATATCTAAGAAAGTTTTATTCAATGATTTCATACCATTGATAACCTACTAAGAAGATGAAAAATTGATTAGATATGGCAGTGAAAGTTACCTAGATCATATTGTTGAAAATAAAAAAAAATTAAAATTAGTGAATTTCTGATAGAAAAAAAAATATGTGGACATTTTTCCTGATGATCTACATGGTTTTATTCTTGATCAAGAGGTTGATTTTACTGTTGAATTATTTTTAATGTTAATCATGTTTCTAAACCCCCTTATTGAATGGATCAAATAGAACTTGTGAAATTAAAAAATAATTTGCAATAATTACTTGATAAAGGTTTTATTTGTCCTATAACTTAATCATGGGGTGATCTTGTTTTGTTTTTTCAAAAAAAATATGGTTTTAATGAGACTTTGCATTGATTATAGAGCCTTTAATAACATCGTAATTAAGAACAAGTTTCATTTTCCTCATATTAATGATTTTTTTTAATCAACTCCAAGGACGTCAGTATTTTTCAATGGTTGATTTGAGGTTTGGTTTCCATAAATTGATAATGAAGGTGGTTGGTATTTTTAATACTACATTTCAAATAAGGTATGGTCATTATGAGTTTATATTTATGCCCTTTGGGTTGTCTAATTAACTTATTGTATTTATGGACCTTATGAATAGAGTTTTCCATGAGTTCTTATATAAGTTTGTGGTTGTGTTTATTTATGATATTATTGTATATTATAAAATTTAGTAGGAACATAAAAGATAACTAAGGATTATTTTTAAAACCTTAAAATAAAATAAGTTGTATGGAAATTTAGTAAGTGTAAATTTTGATTGCAAAAAAATTGTTTCCCTGGACACATTGTTTCTAAAGATTTCATAAATGTTTACCTTACAAAAACTAAATTTGTTCAATAATTTACAAGACCTAAAAATATCAAAAATATTTTTAGTTTTCTTAGATTAGTGATTTACTACCGATGGATTATTGAAAACTTTTCTCATTTTTCTAGCCCACTAAATAATTTAACTCAAAAATGAGTTAAATTCATCTAGAAAAAAGAATGTGATGATTATTTTCAGTAATTAAAAATAATATTGGTGAATGCTCTAGTTTTGGACCTACCTTACAAAAATGATTAATTTTTCATCTATAGTTATGCTTTATTGAAGGGACTTAGTTGTGACATGATGCAGAATGATCAGGTAATTGCTTATGTTTCATGTCAGTTGAAAACTCATGAGTTAAATTACCCTACATATGATTTAGAATTAGCTATTATAGTTTTTTCTTTAAAAAATTGGAGGCATCATTTATAGGGATTAAAGTGGGAAATATATACTAATCACAAAATTTTGAAGTATATATTCACTCAAAAAGGATTGAACATGAGACAAAAAATATGGATGGAACTGATCAAGGATTATGATTGCACAATTCATTACTATCCTGGAAAATAAAACAAAGAGGAGGATGCTTTGAGTTGGAAAAGTAATGCTACATTAACCATGTTATGTTTATAACATGACCCTTTGGTTAATGATTTGATGAATTTTTTCCTAGAAGTTGTGGATATAGTGACACACTATTTTTTTTCAAATTTCAGTGGAGTCAATTTTTTCAAAAATAATTAAACAATATTAGAAGAAGAATCATGTTTTGTAGGAAAAGGTAGAATCCATTAAAAAGGGTAAGTTTCCTGATATTAATGTCTATGAATAATATATTATCATATTTTTTTTAAAAATATTATGTGTGCCTTGTGATTCCCAGTTGAAGAAAGTGTTGTTAAGTGAATCTCCTAGTTATCTATTTTTTCTTCATCCTGACAGCACTAAGATGTACCGAGACCTTTTGTAGTATTATTGGATTGATAGTATGAAAAAAGATATTGTTAAATTTACTATGAAATGTTTGAAATTTTAGGAGGTTAAAATAGAATGAAAATTGCCAAAGGGAATTCTTCAACCTTTTCTAGTGCCAGAGTAGAAATGGGAAAATACATTAATTGATTTCATGGTAATATTGACAAAGAAATCTCGATGCAATAATGCGATTTGGGTTATTATTGATCGATTAACTAAATATGTGTGTTTCCTTCCCATTAGAGATATTGTATCATTGGATCAGATTTCTCAATTATATACCAAGGAGATAGTCAGGTTATATAGATTTCCCCTCTCCATTCTCTCTAATCATGATCCTAGATTCACATCTAATTTTTTGAAAGGACTTCAAAAATATTTGGGTACTAAATTAAATTTTAGTATAACTTTTCATCCTCAATCTAGTGAACAATATGAGAAAATGATTTAGATCCTGGAATATATGATTCATTTTTATTCAATGGATTACAAGGGAAGTTGGGATCAAAATATTTCCTTAGTTGAATTTTCTTATAATAATATTTTTCATTCTAGTATACAGATGACACCTTTTGAGGAATTAAATGAAAATTAGTGTTGGATGCCATGTTTTTGGGATAGATTAGGAGAAATGATGTTTATGGGTACATATTTAGTATAGGAAGTTCCTAATAAGGTGTAGTTGATTCAGCAACATATTAAGGCAGCTCAAAGTTGGTAGAAAAGTTATGCGGGTAACCAATGGAAATATATTTCTTTTGAAGTGGGTAATCATGTTTTTTTTAAAGCGTCTCCATGGAAAAGTGTTACGTGTTTTGATAAAAATGAAATTTAAGTATTTGGTTCATTGGACTATATAATATCCTATATAAATTTGGATCAGTTTCCTATCAAGTGTTTTTTCCTCTGAGTTTATCTCAAATACACAGCATATTTCATATTTCAATGTTAAGGAAATATGTGCCAAATTCATCTCATGTTTTGATCCCTGAAGTATTTTAGTTGGAAGAGAATATTTCTTATGAAAAATAGCCAGTTCATATTATTGATCATAGGGATAAAGTATTAATTAACAAGGTAATTCATCAAGTTAAGGTTTTTTGGAAAAACCATACAGTAGAAGAGGAAATATGGGAATCTGAAAATGCTATGAGGGAAATATATCTTCAATTTTTTAATAAGTGAATAAAATTTAAAGGATGTAATTTCAAAAAGTGGGGAAGAATATAAAATCACATTTAATGATAGAATAAATCATCTTCATGTTTATTAATATGAATTAGAAAGTTATATTCATTATAAAAATATTTAAGTAATTTTTAAATCAAAAAGAAAATAGTTCTAAACTCTTTTCTTAAAAGGTTTTTATTTAAAAGTTTAATTTATAAATTATTGAATTTTAATTTTATAAAAGGAATTTAATTTTTTAAATCAACATATCTAAATTATCTTAAGGTGAAATTTGGGGATTTTTCAGAAAATATTGGTTTTTCAGTAAATAGTGAAAAATACCAATTTTTATAAAAATGTCATTTATTTTTAATAAATTAAGTAATTTCATAGTGCCATTATGTTTTGAATATAATTTCAAGTAACATAAATATTATTTAGTTATATTTAATCCACTTAATTAAATTTGAATCATCTTTATATTGGATTTTATTATAAGTTTATTTTTTAGTTTAAAAAATGGGTTTCTTTGAAAAATTATTTTAAAGTGCATAATGTTTCTCTATTTTAATGAATTAAAACAATATCTAATGTGGAATTATTTAAATGAAATTTATAAATTATATATCAAAAAATATTAATTTAAATTCATACAATTATTATTACTAGTGATATAATTAATATAAAATTATCTTATGCTTGAAAAATATATTTCTTGAAAATCCTTTTTTTCATCGCATCTGTGGGTTTAATTTAAAATTAAAGTATGAAACTTCTGTGAATTGAATTTGGTAAAATATATTTAATATTTTTAATTAGTATAATTTATATTATCTAATAATCTCAACTTAATTTTTGTTCATAATGAATAGTGAAAAAGTATAAATCTTTTATCTTGGTTAAGGTAAAAATGGATTTATCAGTGGGTTAAACTAAAAAAATAAGGGTTAAAATAACCTGAAAACATATAAAAAATCTATTAGATAGCAATATTTTAACCTTATATTGTATAATTATTGATCATGGACCATTTTGGAGCCTTGTAACACTTGAAAAACATGGGTATCGCTTTTTCTTTTTTAAAAATTACAAGTGTGCAACTCAACTCACTTATAAAAGGTCACCCTCACTCCTCTCATCTTCACACATTCAAAACCTTTTGGTTTGGCCAAGATATTCTCAAATAACTTATTTAATTACCTCCTCATTAACTAAATCTCATAGTTTTATCATAAATTCTTCCTAAGAAATATTTTTTTGTTAACCTTAGGAGGTTGTCCGAAGAAGAGGTGTCGTGTTTAATTAAACTTTTTTATTTATTTCTTCTTACACCTCATTAAAACCTTATTAAATTATGATGATATTATAACAAAAGTATCTCCAATATAATGATATATTATTATGTTAATTTAATAACTTAAATCCATATCCTCTTCCATCAAATGGGACATGAAACTGTCAATGGTGTTTATAGTGGACTACCACCTCTTGAACAGATGTAATTATTTTCATCGTAACCTCTCAAAAATTGTAATAATGATGGATTTAAAGTATATATATGATATTTGTAACATAATATTACTTTTTTAATTATTATACCACATATAACTTCTTACTTTTCATTCTGATATGGATATGATAACATTGCTCGTGCGTACAACATACCACCGCCCCACGAAATGATGTGATTCATTTTTCATTAAAGCTTTACATGGGAGGTAATAAGGAAATAGTTGATGAATATATGTGATATGTATTACCTATTTATAGTATTCATTACATATTTATCATTCTAAAAATATAATATATCATTTTCTTTCTTACCTTTCCACTCACTGAAAAATGATAACGTTGTTTATGCGTACATATAGACTACCACCTCCACGAAGCGATGTGATTCTTCTTTCATCACCATACCACATGGATGGTATATATAAGTATATTTAATGAAATAATATGGTATTTATGATATTATTATCATTATATAAATATAAAATATTACTTACCTCCTTTCCATGATGATCGTTGAAAAATAGAAATGTTACCCATGTGTACATATGCCCTACTGTATCCATGATCATAACATAGTTCATTTTTCATAACTATATTTAATTATTGGTTTTAAAAGTATAATTTATGTATAAAATTATAATTATTTCATTATTATTATTCTTAGATTTTTAAATAATGACATCTTTGACCATAATCAACCTACTAAAGTCATTTTTGACACATAATCAAAATATCATCAAAACATCCGACATAAAATTAATTGATTGAGTAATAATATATAACATGGTAATAAGTGGAAAAAAAGGAATAATAAAATTGAAAAAAATTCTTAATAATGTAAATAATTAACATAGGTTTATTATTCAGAAATATAAAGAACGTACGTGATGATTCATACTCAAGGAAAGGGACTTCATTTCAATTTCCTTTTATTGAGGTATATTTTGATTTTATGCACCTATATTCTTTTATGAGTTGTATATATAGAACATTTTACATGTTATATCATGAATTTATCTACTCTTGTGATAAATAAAGTTTTTTTTAATGTTATTCTTTCATGAGTATTGTGATTCAAATGATTCTAAAGTGATAAGGTAATTTTCTTTAAAAAAATCATCTTTTAAAGTTTTCCTTCTAACTCCCTTTTTCTTCAATGTCCATATTTTTTAAAATGATTTTATGAATGTAATTATATGGACATAATAGTTTTATAAAGTAAATTTTTTTCTTTCTTTCAAAGTTTTTCAAAAATGGAATCTTTGTATGGAATGTCTGACTTTTTATGCAAACAGAAGAATAAATTTTTTTCTTTTAACATATACGGTGACAGTGAGATTTCTCACCATCATATATTTGAATTTTTATTTACTTTACAAGATTTTATGTTTTATTCAAAGAAAAACCCCCTTTCCTTTTTTCAATCTATTTTGGTATTGAAACTGAGTTTTAAAGAGAATAGGGTACTTTGATATCCGAGAGCGTTTTACGTATGGATTCAAAAGTATTTTTCAAAAAGTTTTTGATGAAAATTTGCAAGAATAAAATGTTTTATTCATGATATGGTACTTGAGCATAATATGAAAAAAAAATGTGGGCTCAATAAGCTTATACGATGAGTTGATCACCATTATAGATCACGGGTGAGCCTGATATGCTTATACGAAGGTTTGACCCCCATTATATCTCATGAGTGAGACTGATATAGCTTAGGTGAAGGGTTTTCCCCATTATAGCTCTCAAATGAATTGGGTAATGATTATGTTATCTATAGAATTATATTGGAATTCGATCATATAGTTATTCCAATTGAAATGGTTTTGAAAGGGTTTTATAATTATGATGCACTAAGTTGCTAAAAAGTAGTTATATTTTATTTATATGAGTTTTAAATGTTTTACTTGAGAAAAAAGAGGGTTTGTTTTTCATGTGAAGTTTTTTTTATTTCATATGATAAAATGAATTTAAAGATAAAACTAAACATTACATGGGCTTTCATTTTTTCATTGTACTAATGAATTTATTCTTTTTATGTCCCTTACAGAGCTTTTTGTGTTTATCCCACATTTTGAAATGTTTTTCATAGGTTTTAAGGATGGGTAATAAAAAATAAGAAGTCAAGTTGAAATTCGTAAAGATTTTTATAAAAAATAAATCATTTTTTGTTTTAAAATATTTATATTGTGATTGAAATGGATACTGATTTGAAGGGTCCACTTTTTATATATATGGGTTTGTCATGTACAAGTTATGACCTATCTCGCTAAAACTCTAAACCTAAAATATCTTTTGGAATGTAATAAAGTGAATTCTAGTTTAAAATCACTAGAATATGTAATTTTTAAGGTTGGTTCATTACAATTAGTGGTAGTGTCATCGTTTTTCTAATTTTATGTGTTGATGACATATTATTAATGGGAATCAAAGTGTAAGACCTGTGGTCAGTAAAGACTTGGTTAAATGAATGCTTCTCCATGAAATAATTAGGTGAATCAGACTATATTATATGGATCGGGGTCTATCGAGATAGATATCAGAGGATGATTGGGGTAAGTCAAAGTAAATATATTAAAAATGTACTCAAAAGGTATAATAGAGAATCATCCAAGAGAGGATTGTTGTTAGTGTCACATGGAATTAATCTCTCCAATAATATGTTTCCACAGACATAGGATGAGATTTAGAGAATTAATAGAATATATTATTCTTTAGTAATAGTATCTATCATGTATTTCATGTTATATACTAGGTTTGATGTTTCCTTTACTTTAATCATTATGGGAAAATATCAAAACAATCCAGGATAGATGCATTGGGTGGATATAAAAAATATCTTGAAGTACTTGAGATATATTAATGATATGTTCCTAGTGTATAGAGAATATGAGGATCTAGTTTTGAGGGTATACACTAATGTTAGATTCCAAATAGATCATGATGATCTGAAATCACAGTCAGGCTATGTCTTTTTCTTGACTGGTGGTGTAGTGAGCTAGAGGAGCTCAAAGTAGTATGTGGTTACCAATTCTACAATATAATTTGAGTATATAGTAGCTTCTGATGCTTCTAAAGAAACATTTTGGGTACATGGGTTTTTTCTATGCTTAGCATTATACCTAGAAGTGCAGACCCTGTTACAGTATACTGTGATAATACTGTAGTAGTGGTGCTTACTAAGGATCCTAAGTCACACCAGAGGACAAAGAATATACTTCATAAGTTTCATCTCTTGAGATATTTTACTCAGAGAGGTGAATTCAGGTTTAGTAGGGTAGCCATAGAGGATAATATGGTAGACCCCCTAACTAAATTCATATCATATTAGAAGCATGATACTCATGTGAGAGCTAACGGGTTGAGAATTTTTAGTCATTTTCTCTAGTGACTGTGAGAGTGTTGTGAGTGGGTACCCTAGACTAAAATCCTTTATGTAATTTAATTACCATTACATGTAGATAGTTTGATATGTGTGTGAGGGTGTGTGTGTGTAGTTTTATTCTTACCATAATAGTGTTGGTACTTATGCATCCACGGTTTACTTATACGTCGTGTCAAAATGTTATAGTTTTTCCCAACTATAATGAGGACCTCAAGATACTATGACAGTATTCTTAAGTATATGTCTTATGGTATAGACAAATCATACTGATAGGACATATATTTTGTCTGACTATCATATGTTGAGGGATCATAAGTGTTAAAACTTCTTTCAATGAAGTTTTCACTTGGTGATCTCAAATATATGAGATTATGAGGACCGACTCGCCAATAGGAACACTATATGATCTGGGTGTCATTGGTTGTTCCTATCTATAAACATGTGTATTGGTATCTGGAATTGAGATTCTTATCAATGTGTACCATTTGATTGCGTACTTTGATGCAAGGAAAAAATCATGACATTGAAGCTGTGTCGAGGTATCTTGTGTTACTTGCGTCATTAGTGGTATGTCATTGGTTGAATTATCATGATATAATTTTTCACTTACAAGTTAAGGAAGATATATCTTGTGGGTCTAGGTTGACCAGGATGGTAGAACCTTCATTAAATCTATGTCCATGGTATAAGAAGGTAATTCTGTCGAGTATGGTCACAAAATATATAAAGCATAAAGAGGATGATGACACAATTATGCATCATTCTTTATGAGGTATCACAAGACAAATAGAGTATATTACACAGAACATGTTCATATAAGGTAATCACAACCATGACATTCCTTATCTCATTAGGGGACCTGATTGGCTTCTAAACTCCACTCTTAGTCTGTGGGTTGGACTCACTACTATAAAGATAAGGAACTAGAGGATTACACACTTAGTTTATCTACAAGTTCCACCTATTAGGATGAATAAGATTTTAGGATGAAGTTGGCCCAATGTGCGAGGGTCAGTGAACATCCAAGTGTGAACAATCACAAGTAAAAAATAATTCAATTATATTATTCAAGTTTATAATAATTATTATTGAATTTATTTCTCAAGGTATTCACAAGTTGTTTGATCATAAAAGTGAATACGAGAAAATATAATTTTTTGAACAAGAATTACATGTTTAAGGTTTTCTAAATTATTTAGTGAGTTTATGGGATGAGTTAATGGTTTTTATTTTATCACATAACTTGTTAAAGTATTACAAGTGAGTGATAAAATATTTATGACATTTATTACAGGTTTAATTAAGTCATAAGTGTTCACTAGTTTCTAAAATGAAGGTTATTACTTTTTAAGGACCAAAGTGAAATTTTAGAAAATATAACCTAGGTATAAAAGATCATTTTAGACACTTGAATAGTGAGACCCACCATTAAGATAAATTTAGAGATAGAATCTCTCGTATAATCTCCTATTAAGCTCTTGGATAGATATTTCGAATAAAGAACAAGTTTGGATTGATCTCACTTTCTCGATTGAGTCCACGTTCTTCACGCGGTCAATGGGACGTCGTAAAGCTCTTTGATTTCCCATGCTTGCACCCATGAATCATAGATTGACAGTCCAGGAGCTTTGTTTCACATTTGGATGGTCTATAGGATTCCTATATTGATGGCTTTTATCCCTGACACACTGATGGTGAGTGAATCAAATCGACTATTTCAAAAGAACAAGGTATAATTTACTCACAAGTTTTCTGATATCCATTTTCATCATTTGTTTCTATGGATGAGTGTTTGTATTTTTGTATTGATCTCTCATTTTTTTCAAGGATATAACTACTTAAAATATATATGGATATATTTTTGAGGAATACCTTGGTCAATATGTAATTGAGTTCAAGTGATTCCAACATTGTGCATCAGGTGATCATGGGTGAGAGCTAGAACAGGATGTTCCCAGTAAATAATAAGATGGGGGAGAGAAATCATCAGTGTGCACCAAGTGATCATGTGATTTTAGAAAACTAGATAAATCATCATTTATTTTTTCAATCTACATGGCCTCTATTTGAAAAAACTTTTTGAAAATTTTTTATGGAACTTATTATATCTAATAAACAGTTACAATACAAATTAAATGTCTTATCAATATGTGTTGTCAACAAAAAATTAACTTTTCCATTTCTCACATACCTTAAGTTTATATAGAATTATGACATCCCCATGACCCCTTCTCCCCTTTTCCCTAATCTAAAATAGCCACCCCTACCCACTAATCTATGTCCACTACCTCTTAATCCACTACTACTCTTGATCGACACCCACTCCTTCGATATGTCACCACCACTAAGCTCAATCCCCTTCAATATGTTGTTTATCCCCTCTGAGCCACTTCCTTTCTCAACCCATCCAATCTTTCAATTTGTACTTGAAGAAGTCACCTAAGTACTCATTGCTCCTCCAATCTAACATGGCTACAACCACTGCCTCAGGTCCACCTTAAGTCGTAAAAGAAGAAATTATCAGGCCTTCTAGTATAATATCCATTTCAATTTTATGGCATTCTTATTTTTATGATGTTTTCTTGTTTGTATTAAGTCATTCTTAACAATTATATATAGATTCATGGGATATAAAAACCACAACTAATAGGACAATGGTTTTACTTCACTCTACCATATACTGAATTGTTATTCATCATAATTATTCTAGATAAATATTCAAAATCCCTTTTTTTGGCATTCATTTAGCCCTATACCATGAATATGTGTTCTATAATGGGGGATATTTTTATCTTTATATGTACTATTGTATCTATTTTTGGCATTATATGTCCACTAAGTTTTGTGAAGAACTGAACTGCTAGCCTCTAACATTGTTTTTTTAATTATTTTTTAACTTTGGTCACAAAGATCCCCTTTCTTTAAAAGCATTTTTTCAAGCAATTTATTCAGCTTAAAATAGTGTCCCTTTAAAATTATTTGTACTTTACTGATGGTTGGGTGTTTTTTAATAATTATTAAGTGATATAACTAGTTTACACATTGTTCATTTATTGAAATAACATATTGGGCTAATATTTAAGATGATAGTCTCACCCGGATGCACTCCTTCGGAGAGTACAAGAAAACTCTTTTTTCATGTTATGTTTCTTTAATTATTTTATTATTTTCTATATATTAATTAAATCCAATAATTATTATTTTTTATGATTTTCAATGTGAAATATGATCTGGAGAAAATTGGTGTAATTATAATATAGCCAATCCAAATAGATATCTTCATAGGTAATCCAAATTAGAAATTGGATTCTCTTAAAATTTGGTAGTGTTCAAGTTTTCTAACAGTACCTTGAATTATAGTGACCCTATCCTTCTAAAAATATCATTACATGATTTTATGCATAATTAAACATCATATTACAAGCTAATGATCATAAATTCTAGTGTCTTCAAAGATTGGATACATAATTAAACATCATAAAAACAACTTTTATTTAATCTCCACATTGAACTCCTAACTTAAATTATGCTAAAACATCTACATAGGATAACCTAGAGAAAAAATGAACAAAGGGACGATGTAAAAATCCCAGTAAGGGAGTAATCATAAGAATAAATTTTATCACATGGGTTATAAGACATAACATAATGATATAAAAAGGCATGGAACATAAATAATCTTAACATATAGAACATGGGATCTTATAATCATGGATTCATAGTAATATGGAAGAACCATAAAACATTACTTTATCATGAGTAAAGTATCTTCTCGTATATAGGGGCATGATTCAAGGCTCATTTCTCATAGAGGATCACAGGTCAAGGCTAACTGTCAAGACCGTTGCACATGAATCACGATTCAAGGATAACCACCAAGATCATTGCATATAACATCTCATGAGACTAAAAGTTACCCAGTTAATTAGAGTGCTATTTGGGTGCACCCATCATAACATGTTTATGAATATATGTTCCATATAAATAATAATACATAAGGAATCAAACATAAATATAAAGTTTACCCAAGGAAAGAAGCAGGTATCTTAATAATGTCATAAAGCATAATAAATGGGTGTAACATAAAAGTGTCCATGAAAGAAAGTAATTAAATCATAAATGGACATTCATAAATTATATTAGGAATATATGATGATAGGTGATGTCAAATTGAAGTGAGAACATGTAAAAAATGTTTTTAAGAAACTTTAGAATTAAAACATTCTAGTGCGGTTTAAGGAAAATATAAAAGATCATTTAAAATAGAAAAAGGCATAATATTTTATATAAAACTAGAAGTGAAACAAGAAGTTTTTCATAATAAAATTATTGGGATTATAAAAATAATGGTAGTTTAAAATATTTTATGAATTTCACTTGAAATGGGTAAGAATTAGGGAAGATCCTTTTAATCGAGTTTTCTTTTCGGAAAGATTTGAGAAGGGAACCTTTTAAAAACATGTATATCCCTGAAAAGAAAGATGAATGGGTCTTGAAACATGATTTTGGAACATATCCAAAACATTTATAATATTTACATAAAAATAAAAGAGAATTTCACCTGGGTAAGAAGAGAGAAAGAATAACCTGAAGGAATAATGGAGGTTCGGGTAGAATCTCTTACCTTATGTCTGAAACGTTTCTACACTCGATTTTAATGTCCTAAATAATAAAGTTAGATTTATTAATTAATAATTAAAAAACTATTTATACATTTATTTTATTTGGTATAATTTTTTTAAGTTCATTTATGTCCCTTTTGGTGGGTTATGAAATTCAATTTCATTGCTTATGGGCGTTGATTTCCTTAGTTTTCATTATCGGTTTACTTGTATATGAGTATGGAAAATTTTGTAGAATGAGGATAGTTGTCCAAAACTGAACATATATGTTATTAATAGACTTATAAAATATTAAAATACCATTTTTTCTATAATTTAGGATGATTCATTAGGTAAATCATTAATGATAAACACTTGGGTTATTTTGAGAGTTTTTGCTCACAATGAAATTATTTTGTTTAATAAAGAAATATAATTTGTACAAAATGATTCCAGAACATTACATAGGATATATTAAATATATAATAATTTTTTTAAACCATAAAAATGGTTTCATGACCATAATTGAAGATGATAATAGAAATTGAAAACTCATCTTCCTTGAATGTGATAAATTAACACATCTCAGATTGGGTTTTCATTTCAGGTATAAAAGGAGGGGAAATGATAGGTGATGATGAATTACTATATTATAATAAAAAAATTATATTATATGTAAGTTAATATAGTTTTCATACCTTTTAAATGAGGATAGGTGAGGATAGAAAAGAAAGTAAAAGAACTTGAAAAGAAATTGAAAGAAAACAGAAGAGGGTTTTACGTCTTGATTCCTTCCTCTTGAGAGCCTCCTTAAGGGATTGGTTTTTGGTCTTATGTTAAGAAAAAAATCTCCTAGATGTGGAGAAGAGGTTTGAAAACAGTATTGGGAAAAATATAGACAAGTCTCAAGGCTTGAGATTTTTTAGGAGAAGAGGGGGTGAGGGTGGTATTTATAGTGGAGGAGATGAGGGTTTTCCATTAATTTAATCATTATTTTATTATTTTGTTCAAGAAAAGAAATATTAATAATTCTTGAGACTAGATATAGTAATGTGTGAATTTGAATTAAAAAAATGGTCACTTAAATCATTCATGACTCAAGCATGACTCAAAAATTCATTTATTTACATATACTGTAAATTACCATATTTCACTATTCACAAAATAATCAACTATTTTATAAAAATACAAAAAATTCACCATAACCATTTTTTGATATGTAGAATTCAAAAATGAACTCCATTTTATGAAAATAATTTTCTAAATATGATAAATTTAATTTTTAATTAAAATCATTATTTACTTAGAAAATACAAATTTTAAAATTAAAACTGCTTTTCTAACACTTTGAAAAAATTATTAAGGTCTCATAAAATTATCTTATAATAATAAGATATCAAAACAATAATTTATGAATAAATTTTATGAAAATAAATTTTCTTTGAAATTATTAAATTAGTCATAAAATTGTAATTAAATATTTATAACTTACAAAAATACCAACACTTAATTAACATTGTTTAAAATATTTACTTACTTATACCATGATATAATTATATCATATTGTCACTTATAAGATGGATAAATTTTATTTATGATTTAATTGGTCAAGTTACTATTAAATTTTTTGGTTTACTATTCATAAGGATCGCATTACTATTTCAAAGGTCAAGTCACTCTTTCATTAGTATATGTTCCTTAACTTCTTGAAATACCTTTTATTTTATTCATTCATCATTTATAAAGTTTTTGTTGTTTTCTTAATGTGATTTTATGTGATTATACTATATGATATAATTATAATAAGGTAATTTCATTGATAAAACATTGGGTTGTTACATTTTCTTCCCCCCTTATGAAATTTCACCCTTGAAATTTTGTTTTGCATTCTAAGATGAAAACAAGTGTGGGTACTTCTCCTTCAATGATTCCTCTAGTTCCCATGTTCCCTCTTCGTAATTGTGGTTCCTCCATAGTACTTTGACTAGGTGAGTAGTCTTGCTATGTATAACTTTATCTCTACGGTCCAAGATTTTCACTGGATTCTCCTCGTAAGAAATATCATTCTTCAATTGTACCACCTCTAAAGACAGTACATGTGAAGGATCTGGTATGTACTTCCTTAATATGGATACATGGAATACATCGTGTACTTTAGACATGGTAGGTGGAAGTGCTAGTCGATAGGCCATAACTCCAACATGATCAAGAATCTCGAAGGGGCTGATGTACCTAGGACTTAGCTTCCCTTTTTTCATAAATCTCATGATCCTCTTCCATGGAGATATTTTGAGGAATAACATGTCTCCAACTTTGAACTCAATGTCTCGTCGACAATTGGTTTCATAGCTCTTTTTCGACTTTGGGATGCCTTAATGTGATGCTAAATGGTTTTCACATTCTCCACCATTTCTTCGATCATTTCAGGTCCTAGTAGCTTACATTCACTAACCTCATCCCAGCACATCGGTGTTATTCACATTTTCCCATAAAGGGATTCATGTGGATCCATTTAGATGCTCGAGTGGAAACTGTTGTTGTAAGAGAACTCAACCAGAGGAAGATGTTTTTCTCATCCTCCTTTTAAGTTCATAGAACACACTCTCAACATATCTTCCAGTGTCTAAATAGTTTGTTCAGATCGTCCATCTATTTGGAGATGATAGGTCTTACTAAAGTTTATCCCAATGCTTAGAAAATGTTGGAGACTTTTCCATAACTTTGAGGTGAATCTCGGATTTCGATCAGATATAATTGATAGTAGTACTTCATGAAGCCTTAGCACTTCTTTGATGTATATCCGTGCAAGTTGATCCCAATATAATTCCTCTCTAATTGTGATAAAATGATCTGTCTTTATAAGACGATCCACAATAACCCATATAGCATTGTTTCCTATATATGTCTTTGGAATTATAGTTACAAAGTCTATAGTGATGTTCCCTCACTTCCGTGTGGATTTGGGAAAAGGTTGCAACAACCCTTTTGAATTTTTTCTTCCATCCTTCACATACTGACATACCAGGCACTTTAATGTATATTCAATGATATTCTATTTAATATTGTCCCACCAAATATTCTCTTAGATATCTTGATACATCTTTGTACTCCCTGGGTGAATAGATAAGGTTGAGCTATATGCATCATTCAAAATATCTTTCTTTATATCTGGATTGGATGGTACACATAGTCATGGCCCAAATCTTACGAATTCATCCTCACTGATCTTGAACTCAAAGGATTTCATATTTCGAATAGCTTTCACCCTTTTTGAATTTCCACATCATTTTTTTGAGAATCCTTTATTTTCTACACAAGGGATGGTTGAGAAATCATTTGAGAAATGATTTATGATTTTTCTCCCTTAATGATTCCCATATCCATTCTTTGTAAGTCTAAAATGATTAGATCCTTCTCAATTATCATCATTGATAAAGATGCCGGATCCTTTCTACTTAGAGCATCTGCCACCTTATTTTCCTTACCATGGTGGTAGTGGAATGGGAATTCATAATTCTTGATGAGCTATAACCATCTTCGTTGGGGCATATTAAGTTCCTTCTATGGGAATATATATTTGAGACTCTTGTGATCAGTATATATCTCACACTTCTCCCCATATAGTTAATGTTTCCATATTTTCAACACATAGATCACAGATTCCAACTCCATATCATGTGTGGGGTAGTTTTTCTCATGTATTTTCAACTACCTTGAGGAATAGGCTCTCACTTTATCATTTTTCATCAGTACACAACCCAACCCCTTTTTTGAAGTATCATTGTACACCACAAAGAGTTCTCTACTTGTTAAGAGTGTGAGTACCAGAGTAGTGATAAGCCTCTTTTTTAGCTCCTTAAAGCTTTCCTCACATTCTTGAGTCCAGAAAAACTTCAATCCCTTTTGTTTTAGCTTAGTCATTGGGTTTGACAATCATGATAAGTTCTTTACAAATCATCTGTAATACCCAGTTTGGCCAAGGAAACTACGGATCTCCGTTACAAAATTTGGTTTGGGCTACTCTTTGATTGTCATTATCTTGGAAGGGTCCATAGATATTCCTTTACTGGCGATAAAATGTCCCAAGAATGATACTTCCACCATCCAAAACTCATATTTACTATAATTTGCATAAATTTTCTCCCTTCTCAAAGTCTTCAACATAATATTCAAATGATCCTCATGTTTTTCCTTTCTCTTGGAGTATATCATAATATCATTGATAAAGACCACCACAAATTTGTCGAGGTAATCTATAAATACTATATTCATTAAATCCATGAAAATTTATGGAGCATTAGTGAGTCCAAAGGGCATCACTATGAACTCATAATGTCCATACCTCATTCAAAAGGTAGCCTTGGGAATATCTTCCTTCCTCATCTTTAATTGATGATATACCGACCGAAGGTCCACCTTAGACAAATAACTGGCCCCATGTAACAGATCGAATAAGTTATCTATATATGGTAGGGGATATTTGTTCTTTATAGTGATTTTATTGAGCTCACGATAATCAATGTAGAGGTGCATTGATCCATTCTTCTTCTTAACAAAGAGGACTAGTGCACCCCATGGTGAAGAACTCGGGCATATAAAACCTTTATCCATATTATCCTGTAACTGCTTCTTCATCTCTTCCTAATCTATGGTGGCCATTATATAAGGTGTATTTGATATATGTAGTGATCCAGGAATAAGTTCAATTGAGAACTCAACCTCTCAGTTAGGTAGAAGATCAAGCAATTCTTTAGGGAATACATCAGTGTAATAACTCATGGTGAGAATATCTTCAAGCACAATTCTCTCCTTTGTCTCAATCATTTGAGCTAGATATTATTGATCATAGGGAAATAATATCCACACTTGAGACAATGATTCTTAAAGAGATTCATCTTCCTACTTACAATTGTATAGAATTGGAGGATGTTTTGGAGTGTGAAGAGTGATCTCCCTTTCCCAACAGTCGATGTTGTATTTTTATAAAGATAGCCAATTCATGCCCAATATAGCATCAAACTCCACCAAAGGGATTATGATAAGATTTATTGGGATGTTTGGTCCACAAAAATTAACCAGGGAGGAGTTATAAACTTTGGATGTAGTAATTTCCCTATTTTTTGTTCTCAAAGATAACTCAACATCCAAATTTTGAGGTGGTGATTGAATATTTCTACTAAACTCGCAAGATATGAAAGAATGCATAGAAATAGAATCAAATAGTAAGTTTTCTATTCTTGAATTAATAACTAACATACCTGTCACTAAATCATTGTTCGGATCCACCACAATAGTAGTGAGAGAATATTCCCTTCCTTGTTTCCTTGGATGTTGTGTTTGATTGCCTCTGATAACCCTGGTCTTAGGGCATTGGTTTGCAAAATTCCTATGTTCCTTGAAGTTGAAACGCTACACTACAGGCTGAGTGTTGACCTGAACCTTCCTTTCTTCTTCCACATTAGTGGAAATCTTCATATCCCTTCGACAGTTCTTATCCAGATGCCTCATTCTTCCACATTTGACACATTTCTTAGTTCCCTTCAAACAGTTCTCAGGATGCTTCTTCCCACAATTTTGACACATGGGATATTATTCCTTATTTACATTATGGGATTTATCTACTGATACACCCATATTAGATGCCATTTTCCTCTTTTTTTCACTAGGCCCATGAGACCATTGAGAGTCTCTGATCTCCATTTCAACCTTGAGGGAACAACGAATAATCTCTTCATCACTGTCAAAGTCTCGAATTTCCAATTCTTTTCATAGAATCGACTTTAGTCCACTAAAGAAGTTATCCACCTTGCTTTTGGTGTTTATGAAAAAGCTGAAGATGTATTTTTTAAGCCTTGTAAAGTTTTCTTTATATGTACTGATAGACTCATCTTTCTTCTACTTAAGCCCGAGGAACTCTCTTTCCATTTTGAGATGGAGGGTTTGGGGAAAATATTTATTGAAAAACATTTTCTTGAATTCCTCCCAATACATGGCATCAATTTCCTCCTTGGAATTCATATTTATGATTAGTGTCCATCACTGATCAGCTTCCTCATCAAAATTATAAATCTTCGTCACAACTTTCCCTTCTTCTGAGCACTGGAGGACAGAGAATATCTTTTCAAAGGATTTATTCCATTGTGCTATGAGGATGGTATCGGAAGATCCACTAAACATAGTAGATCTTTTCAACATGAAGTATTCAACAACAAATTTCTCTTTCCTTAGAGAAGTTGGTTGTTCTACATGATTCATGTTATTATTCATAACTTGATCCAACTGAGCGAGTAATTTCATAAATTTTTGAGCACCTATTCCCATAATATTTGGCATTTCATTAGGGAAGTCATCACATTCCCTATCACATTGATTGTTGACGTGTGTTCTTCTATTTACCGCTATTAAAACTAAGAAAAAGAAAGTTCAATTAGGGGGCTTGAATACTTAGCTAATAATCATAAATGGAAACTTTGAACATAAAAGGATAAACTTGTAAAGGAAAAGTATATCCTAACTTGTGATTCCTTAGGTTTCAATCTAGATTATCCATGATCTGTTTCCTAACATATATTATTATGGTCAATTTATTTGCTCCCTTAATAATGTTTTTTAATGATCTTATGAATTTACCAAAGAATATCACCTAGGAGTGTCAAACTAGGTATGCAGTAAGGCCCATTGTCGTGTATCAGGTTACCCTAAGTTAGGCTCAGAACACCTTGTCAGAGTTGTTACTCCTAGGTACATTTTTCCAAAACCACGCCCATTTGTAGTATCCATAAAATATGTATTTTATTGATAAACCACTTTCTCTATACACCAAAATTTAGTGATGTTTTATCATACTTAGTCTTATCCCTGGGGTTTTTACTAAAGTGCTTTATTCCTAATCTCCAAAAAAACTAAACTTTTCCTTTGGTACCAACAATAGCGACCTTGTCCTTCTACACATATCATTATATGATTTTATGCATAACTAAACATCATATTACAATCCATAGATCATAAATTATAGTGTCTTAGAAGATTAGGTACATAATTAAACATCATAAAAAACATTTATTTAATCTCCACATTGACCTCCTAACTTCCATTGTGCTCAAAAATTTTCATAGGATAGCCTAGGGATAACATGAATAAAGGGATGAGCTAAAAAACCTAGTAAGGGGGTAATCATAAGAATAAATCTTATCACATGGGTTAGAAGGCCTAACATAATGATATAAAAAGACATAGAACATAAGAAATCATAACATATAGAACATGGGGTCTTATAATCATGGAATCCTAGTAATGAGGCAACACCATAAAACATGAATTTAGCATGATTCAAGGCTCATCGCACATAGAGAAGCACGAGTCAAGGCTCAATGCACATAGAGGATCACGAGTCAAGGCTAACCACCAAGACCGTTGCACATGGAGCACGAGTCAAGGCTAACCACCAAGACCGTTGCAAATAATGTCTTATGAGATGAAACTTTACCCAATGCATTGGAGAGATATCTAGGTGCACCCATACTAACATGTTCATGAATATGTCTGACACATAAATAATCATATGTAAGGGATCAAACATAAATATAAAGTTTACCTAAGGAAAGAAGCAGGTATCTTAATAATGTCATAAAGAATAATAAATGGGCGTAACCTAAAAGTGTCCATGAAAGAAATGAATTAAATCATATATGGAAATTAATAAATTATAGTAGGCTTACATCATGATAGGTTATGTCAAACTGAAGTGATAACATGTGAAAAGAGTATTTAAGAAAATTTATAATTAAAACATTCTAGTGCAGTTTAAGGAAAATATCAAAGATCATTTAAAACAGAAAAAGATATAATATTTTATATAAAACCAAAAGTGAACAAAAAATGTTTTTGTAATAAAATGAGTGGTTTTATAAAAAAATGATAGATTAAAATAGGTTATGGAGTGCACTTCAAAATGGGTAAGAATTCGGGAAGATCCCTTGAATCGGGTTTGCTTTTCAGAAAGATTTGAGAAGGGAACCTTTTAAAAACATGTATATCCACAAAAAGAAAGATGAATGGATCTTGAAACATGAGTTTGGAACATATCCATAACATTTAGAAGATATACATAAAAATAAAATAGAATTTCATTTGGGTAATAATAGAGAAAGAATAACCTGAAGGAATAATGGATGTTCGGGTAGAATCCCTTACCTTATGTCTGAAATGATTCTGCACTCAATCTTAATGTCCTGAATAATAAAATTAGATTCATTAATTAATAATTATAGAACCATTTATACATGTATTTTATTTGGTACAATTTTATTAAGTTTATTTATGTCTCTTTTGGTGGGTTATGAAATTCAATTTTATCGTTTGGGAGTGTTGATTTCCTTGGTTTTCATCATCTGTTTACTTGTATTTAAGTATAGAAAATTATGTAGAATGAGGATAGTTGTCCAGAACTGAAATTATATGTTATTAATGGATTTATAAAATATTAAAATACCATTTTTTCCATAATTTAGAATGATTCAATAGATAAATCACTTATGATAAATGCTTAGATTATTTTGAGTAGTTTTTCTCAAAATGAACTTGTTTGTTTAATAAATAAATATCATTTGTACAAAATGATTGTAGAACATTACATAGGATATATTACATATATAATAATATTGTTCAACCATAAAAATGGTTTCATTACCATAATTGAAGATGGTAATAGAAATTGGAAACTCGTCATCCTTGAATGTGATAAATTAACACATCTCAGATGATGTTTTCATTTCAAGTATAAAAGGAGGGGAAATGAGATATGATGATGAATTATTCCATTAGCATAAAAAAATTATAGTATATTTAAGGTACTTAATTTTTCATACCTTTTGTATTAGTAGAGGTGAGTATAGAAAAAATAATAAAGGAACTTGAAAATAAATTGAAAGAAAACGGAAGAGGGTTTTACCTCTTGATTCTTTCCTCTTGAGAACCTCTTTAATGGATTGGTTTTGGGTATTTTGTTAATACCAAAAGCTCATGGATGTGGGGGAGATGTTTGGAGAGAGTATTGGGCATAATATAGACAAGTATCAAGCCTTGAGAGGTGTGAGGAGAATATGGGGTGAGGGGTGGTATTTATAGTGGGGGAGAGGAGGGTTTTTCCATTATTTTAATCATTATTTTATTATTTTGTTCAAGACAAGAAATAGTGCTGATTCTTGAGACTAAATACCGTAATGTTTTCATGTGAATTCGAAAAAATGGTCACTTACATCATTCATGACTCAAACATGACTCGAAAATTCATTTATTAACATATACTGTAAATTACCGTATTTTACTATTCACCAAAAATTCATATATTTTAGAAAAATCCCAAAAAATAACCCTAACCATTTTTAAACATGCAGAATTCAAAAATGAACTCTATTTTATAAAAATAATTTTATAAATATGATAAATTTAATTTTTAATTAAAATCATTATTTACTTGGAAAATACAAATTTTAAAATTAAAACTGTTTTTCTAACACTTTGAAAATTTTATTAAGGTCTCATAAAATTATATTATAATCATAAGTCATAAAAATAATAATTTATGAATAAACTTTATGAAAATAAATTTCCTTTTAAATTATTAAATTAGTTAAAAAATTGTAATTAAATATTTATGACTTAGAAAAATACCAACACTTAATTAATAATTTTTAAAATATTTACTTACTTATACTATGATATAATTATATCATGTTGTCACTTATAATATGGATAAATTTTATTTATAATTTCATTGGTGAGGTTACTATTACATTGTCCAGTTTATTATTCATAAGGGTTACATTACTATTTCAAAGGTCAAGTTACTATTTTATTGGTATATGTTCCTTAACTTCTAGAAATACCTTTATTTCATTCGTTCATCATTTATAAAGTTTTTTGTGTGTTATTAATGTGATTTTATGTAATTATACTATATGATATAATTATAATAAGGGAATTCCATTGATAAAACATTGGGTCGTTACATGCATAATTTTTTAAACCATCTTAAATACTAATATTGGTTTTTCAAACTTATCACTCTCATGCAATTGATTGACTATATCATTCCCTTTTTCTCCCAAATTATCGCCAATTCGAGCATTTAGTGAAATTATTAACTATATGGTGACATGAATGGTAAGGATTTATATGAACTGTACCTAATAATATTATAGCGTGTTACTAAAAAAGTGTTTATATTGTCAAAGATCAACATATTTTACAAGTTGATATTCTATAAAACATAAATATTGGGCAAGGAAGGATCTTGTATTTCAATATGATTTTCATAACTCGAAGCATGATTTTGTAAGGTATAACTATTATGATTCTGAAATGTTAAGGACCTATTATAATGCTTACTTAATGTAGGGTTTCTGGTCTGCACCTTTCTTTGGTTGGTTGAAGTGTAATATGGATGGGGCATCATGGGGCAAACCATGACCATGTGGCATTGGGGTGGTATTCATGAACCATTAAGGGGATGTGGTGGAATGCAGTTATAGTGGATGTGGTCATTATATTGCTTTAGACGCTGAAATGTTGGAGATTATTAGAGCGGTGGACATCATTTATCAGAGGAATTGGAACAATATTTGGATGGAATATGATTCCACTACAGTTTTTCAATCCATAAGGATGGGTCAGACTCAACTTTCTTGGAAGTCAACAACAAACTACATTGCGAATGGTCTTGCGAACAAAGGAGTCAATGAAGAGGGAATCATCCACTTGACGAATGTGCTGATGATTTGATTCCACTTCTTTTTTGTGATAAATGTAAAATAATTTCATTTCATCTTGTGTGAATTTCTCTTATTTTAATGTAAGTGCTCTAGTGCTCGCTTTTCTCAAAAATTTCTTGAATTCTTACTTTCCTTCATTAGATTATATGTATATAAAACATAAATATTTTCACCTAAAATAACTACCAATCCATTATACGTTTTCACTTCTTTTATTAGTTATAGTGGTGCACCCATACACATACACACACTTTTTACATCAAGTGTTGTTTGTAAGCATCAACCAATAAAAATTAAATTTAATTGACTAAAATTCAATGTCAATGATTTTTTAGTTTATATAGAATAAATTCAATGTGAGGCTCCTACTATCAATGTATTACATGATTTTGGAATGATAGATATTATAATGGTCACACCAATTAATGAACTATTTTTATCTATATTGTGTTATTATTTACTTGGAATTGAAAAATTGGTGCTGCAAAAATTGTTAATGAATTATTTGTTTAGTCTACCATTATAATATTTATAGTAAAGAAAAAAAAGAGGAAAATATCTGATGGTGCCTCATTCGCTCAGCTCCTCATTCCACTCTCAGCACCGTCTTCTTCCCTACCAAGGTTTACGAGTCCCTCCTTGCGTCAATGGGTCTCCCCCTCCTTTCATGCTTCTCCAACTTTCCTCCTTTCATATTTTATTCAAAGAAAACTCCTCATTCCCTTTTTCAAGCTATTTTGATATTGAAAATGGGTTTTAAAGAGAATGGGGTACTTTGATATCCAAGAGTGTTGTGCATATGGGTTCAAAAGTTCTTTTAAAAAGGGTTTTGTGATGAAAATGTGCAATTATAAAATGTTTTATTCATGATATAGTATTTGAGAATTATATGAAAAACATGTGAGCCTACTAAGCTTATACAATGAGTTGATCCCCATTATAGCTCACGGATGAGCCCGATATAGGTTATACAAAGGGTTGAGCCCCATTATAGCTCACGAGTGAGACCGATATAGGTTATATGAAGGGTGTGCCTCATTATATCTCTCCAATTCATTAGGTAATGATTATGTTCTCAAGATAATTATATTGGAATTCAGGCATATGGTTATTCCAATTGAAAGGGTTTTGAAAGGGTTTTATAATTATGATGCACTAAGTTTCTAAAAATGGGTTATATTTTCTTTATATGAGTTTTAAATGTTTTCTTTGAGTAAAAATTGTGTGTGTTTTTATGTGAAAATATTTTATTTTGTACACTAAAAGGAATTTAAAGTAATAGAAAACATTACATGGGTTTTCATTTTTTCACTGGACTAATGAATTTCTTCTTTTTATGTCCCTTACAAAGATTTTTTTGTTCATCCCACATTTTTAAATGTTTTTCATATGATTTAAGAATGGGTAATAAAAAGGAAGAAGTTAATTTGAAAGTCATGAATATTTTTCTTGAAAATAAAATATGTTTTTTTAAGTTTTATATTTTGGGGGAAATAGATACTGATTTGAAGTGTCCACTTTGTATATATATGGGTTTGTTATGTATGAGTTATGACCTAGCTCTCTAAAACTCTAAACCTAAAAGATCTTTGGGAATGTAAGAAAGAAAATTCTAGTTAAAGTCGTTATAATATGTAATGTTTAAGGACAGGTCCTTACAGTTAGTGGGAGTGTCATTGTTTTCCTATTTTTATATGTCGATGACATATTATTAATGGGAATCAAAGTGCAAGACCTACGGTTAGTAAATACTTGGTTAAATGAATGTTTCTCCATGAAAGAATTCGGTGAAGTAGCCTATATTCTAGGGATTAGAATCTATCGAGATAGACCTTAGAGGCTTCTTATGGTAAGTCAAAGTATATATATTGAAAAGGTACTCAAAAGATATAATATGGAACAATCCAAGATAGGAATTTTTTAGTTTCACATGGCATTAATCTCTCCAAAAATATGTTTCTACAGACATAGGATGAGATTGAAAGAATGAATATAATCTCTTATTCTTCAATAGTAGGATCTATCATGTATGTCAAGTTATATACTAGGTTTGATATTGCCATTGCTTTAAGCATTGTGGGAAAATATCAATCCAAACCAGGAGATCTACATTGGTCAGCTATAAAAACTATCCTAAATTACTTGAGACGTATAAAGGATTTTTTCTTAGTGTATAGAGAATATGAGGAGCTAGTTGTGAGGGGATAAACTGATGTTAGCTTCTAGACAAATCATGATGATCTGAAATCATAGTTATGCTATGTCTTTTTCTTGAATGGTGGTGCAGTGAGCTAGAGGAGCTCAAAGTAGTTTGTGGTTACCAATTCTACAATGTAATTTGAGTATATAGTGGCTTCTGATAAAGATAAGGAAGAAATTTGGATACACAACTTTATTTATTATCTTGGCATTATACCTAGCAGTGTAAACTCTTTTATAGTATACTGTGATAATACTACAGTAGTGGTGCTTACTAAGGATCCTAGGTCACACTAGAGGACAAAGTATATGTTTCGAAAGTTTCATCTCTTAAGAGATTTTACTCAGAGAGGTGAAGTCACGATTAACAGAGTAGTCATAGAGGATAATGTGGTAGACCCCCTGACTAAAGTCATATCTCAGCAGAAGCATGATACTCATGTGAGAGCTAGTGGGTTGAGAATTTTTAACAATTGGATTTAGTGTGTATGTGAGTGTTGTGAGTGGGTGCCCTATACTCAACTCCTTTATATACTTTTATTGTCATTACATGTATATAGTTTGATATATATATATATTTGTTTATTTATTCTTACCATAATAGTGTTGATACTTCTGCATCTACTGTTTACATGGTAATGTCCTTAGATTATATGTTGTTTCAAAAGGCTATAGCAGTTCCTGACTATAATAGGAACCTCAATATACTATTATAATAGTCTTAAGTATATGTCTTATGGTCTAGATGCATCATACCGATAAGACATATATGTTGTCTGACTATCAGGTGTTGAGGTCTCATAAGCATTAAAACTTCTTTTAATGAAGTTTCCACTTGGTGATCATAAATAGATAAGAGATCATGAGGACTGACCCACCAATAGGAACACTACATGTTTTGGGTGTCATTGGTTGTTCCTATCTATAAACATATGTATTGGTCTTTGGAATTGAGATCATTATCAATGTGTACCATTTGATCATGTACTTTGATTCAAGGAAAAAACCATGACATTAAAGTCGTGGTGAGGTAGCTTGTGTTGGTTACGTCATTGGTGGTATGTCATTGGTTTAACGATCAAGATAGAATTTGTTGGATCCAAGTTGAAGAAGATATATCTCATAGACCCATGTTGACCAAGATAGTAGCACCTTCATTAAATCTATGGTCATGGTACAGGAATGTAATTTTTTCAAGTAAGGTCACAAAATATATAAATCATTAAAATGATGATGACACAAGTATACATCCTACTTTATGAGATATCGCGAGACAAAGAGAGTATATTACACAGAACATGTTCATAGGAGGTAGTTGTAGCTATGATATTCCTTATCTCCTTAGGGGCCCTGATGGGTTGCTAAACTCCGCTCTTATTCTATGGGTTGGACTCGCTACTATAGAGATAAGGAACTAGAGGATTACACAGTAAGTGTATCTACAAATTCCACCTATTCAGATGAATAGGAGTTTAGGACGAAGTTGGACCCATGTATGAGGGTTAGTGAATGTTTGAGTGTGATAAATAACAAGTAAAAAATAATTCAATTATATTATTCAAGTTTAGAATAATGATTATTGGATTTATTTCTCTAGGTATTCACAAGTTGTTTGATCATAAAAGTGAATATGAGAAAATATAATTTTTCAAACAAGCATTACATGTTCAAGGTTTGTTAAATTATTTAGGGAGTTTATGGGATGAGTTAATGGTTTGTATTTTATCACACAAAATGTTAAAGTATTACAAGTGAGTGATGAAATATTTATGAAATTTAGATTAAGTTTAATTAATTCATAAGTGTTCACTAGTATCTAAAATAAAGTTTATTACTTTTCAAGGACCAAAGGAAATTTTGGAAAATATAACCTGGGTATAAAAGCTCATTTTAGCAACTTGAATAGTGATATCCACCATTTAGATGAATTTAGAGAGAGAATCTCTCATATCATCTCCTCTTAAAAGAAATAATAAGATCGGATCGATCTTCCTTTCTTGATCGAGTCTATGTTCTTCACGCGATCAAAGGGACGTCGCAAAGCTCTTTGATTTCCCACGCTAGCACCCATGATTTATAGATTGACAATCCATGAGCTTTGGTGCACGTGTGGATAGTCTAGAGGATTCTTATTGTAACATCCCAGGTAAATAAAGAATGATACATTTTCATATTTATTAATATTTGAGAATTAAATATTAATTTTACTTTAAAGGGGTTGCTATGTTCGATAGCGTACCCAATATGCAACAAAGAGTTTCTTTGAAATCTTACGTTGTACACTAGTAATAAAATAATATTATTTTAAATGGTAGTTAACACGTAGTCGTTGTATTGGCGGGAATGAATAGAAATAACTAAAATATGATTATATATGTTTTTTAATTGTTTTAAAATTTATCCAATAAAAGATAAAGGCTTAAAATAAGAAAAGAATTCAATTTTAGGCATAAATAATCTAATATTCACTAAAGGTCCACTTATCGCCTTTTCATGGAGAGCCTTCTTTAAATATAGTTTTGGTCACTCTTATACTTTCTATTTGGACCAAATAAAATTCTTCTTTAGAATCGGGACATCAAAATTTACTTTGTGTAAATTTTTGGTATTTTTCCGATAAAGTTCATTTTTTAATGAATAGTGAAAAATGTTGTATTTTAATTCAAAACCCCTTTTTAATATAATTTATTTGTATGATTAGATTATCTTTTTAATTGGTTTTAAAGTGAAATTAGAATATATTTTTATCATTAAATCCAATAGTGGTCGTTGGAATTAATTTCACTTTGAAATCAGAGTTAAACTAGTGTCAATCTTTTGATACTTATTGTTTCATAAAAACACGCTATTTGCTCTGACAGCGGGAATTAATTATTAAATTAATTAATGCAACTTATATGTTTTGAATTTTGTAAAATGGAATTCATTTTTGAATTCGGAATATCAAATATAGCTTAGGGTGAAGTTTTGGTATTTTTTTGAAAAACTTCAATTTTTGATGAATAGTGAAACCACTAAGTGGTACTTAAAAAACTGATTTTTCGTTTAAATGAAATTTTACCACCTCTGTGTTTTGAATTTCAAAAATCCGAAAAACATGGTTGTCATTAAGAATTAAAATTTGGTTCAATGGGATTAAAATAATTTTTTGGTGAATAGTAACTTTTAAGTTTTTAATCGCGATTAGAGGTAATTAGTGTAGTTTAAGGTAGAAATAATGTTTTAATAATATGAGATGAGCTTGAAACATGTCTTATCCTTATTGTATGTGTCATTTCCGACCAATAAAATACATGGGTCAACTTGGGGACCCCATGGAGCCACTTTGGTAGGAAAATGACATTAATATATTTTTATTTAATGTTAAAATTAAAATGACACAAACATGAGTTGTTTTACTAAAACAATTTTTAAATGGGGTTATACAATTCATATATTTTACTATAAATAGTAATTGGAAATCTAAAAAGATTTACTACATCATAGTATTTTTTTTATAATTTTTATACCTTATATAAATTAAATTATTTATGACACCATGATGATGCAGCGATTACCTCATTAATAAAGGATTTAAATAAAATGAAAAGATAATGTTAAAACTATAACTTACACTTGTCAAAAACCTATTGGATGAGTATATTTCGAACTCCTATCACCTTATCCTAGAAATATATAATTTTTGGACCTTTTAAATCCGAAAATCATTTTATGATAAAGTAACCTTTTATAACTTTCCAAGAGTGCCCCTCCTCTCCTCTTATAAAAGGCCCCCACCTCTATCTCTTTACCCACACTTACAAAGCCTTTGGCTCGGCCAACCCCTGCCCATTTTTTCTCTCCACATCCCTCTCTTACATCTAGAAGCATCACTTTGGGCATAAGTCTTCCCAAGTAAGCCTTTTATCTCAAATCAAAAAGGGTTACCCGTTTTAAAGGTAGTGTTTTCTCTTGTGTTCTTTTGTTTTATTTTGCTTCTCAAACCCCCTAAACTCTTTTTATTCATTTCTTTTGTAACAACTCCAGTATCTTAAATATACTAGGATGTTTTTATAAGAATAATTAGATCTACACTAACACACACCTACATCTAATGGTTAAAGAACATACTGTTTCTGTGGTTGGCGAATTTCTGCCTCACGAAACGATGATTGTTCAATATTCTTTTAACACCTTTAATGGTGGACATTAAGATGTCACTCTATTTATATATGATATATATTATGTTTATATTTTCCTTATGCTTCTGTATTTTTTCATTTGTGGTATACCTTTATGGATTCCATTATGGGTATACGCGATATCTTCATTTTAGGAAGTGCGTACTACCGCCCCCTCAAAGTGATTTGATTCGTTAATGCCATATGTGGGACATATAAAGGATGGATTTAAAGTTATTATATATGATTTATGTTACATCTAAATGATTAATATAATTATGGAATTAAAATATACATACCTCTCATTTGGTTTTAATTCCATTAATATGACATAGAAATAAAAGTAGTGTCCATGCGTACGTACGGCTTACCGTCTCCATGAACGGTGCATTTCTTTTCTTACCTCTAAATGATTATGTAATATTATAAATACATGTATATGATGGATATATATGATATATATGATATAAAAATCATGAATATAATTCTGTATATAATGAACCTTTGACCACACGAACAACATGTAATTATAAGAAGTCCACTTTCGACTTAAGAACCAAGTATCGACAAAACAAACATTATTAACTTAGATGATTACATAATATTTATAACATGGCAATAAGTGATATAAATGGAATAATGAACTTGAAAAAGGTTCTTAATCAATTATAAATTAACTCAAGTTTATTATTCAGGATGTTAAATAACGATCGAGTCAAGTCGGACCCGAGGTAAGGGACTTCGTCTCAATATCCTTTCATTGAGGCATATTTCGTTTTATACACAACTTTCTTTTATACGGTGTATAAACCCCTTTGACTTTTACTTTTATATAAAAGGAATCTTTTTCTACGAAGCGTTTTACTAAACGACAAAAAGGAATGTTTCTTTTAACGTACGCGGTGACAATGACATTTTCCGCCGCCGCGAGTATTATTTGGTCTTTGGCTTCCTCAACAAGCCGTAATGTTTTTTTAAAATGAAATAAATACCATATACTCTTTTATGTATTTTGGTATTGAAAATGTTTTTTATAATGGATTTGTTATGTCAATATATTTAAGTGATATATTGTGATCAAAGTGTGGAAATGTTTTCATTCCATTATATTTGTTTTATGTCTTATGATCTTATAATGGTACTAGGACATTTGATGGGTGGTTACGTGATAAGCCATATGATGGGTGGTTCCATGAATACCAGGACAGGTGGTTATGTTATAAACTCTAATGCATTGGGTATGGAATTCGGCCGTATGGCTATTCCATTAAGTGATATGTGTGGAAGTTGACCGTATGGTTATTCCATTTAAGTATGTTTATGTCCAAAGTTACCTTTATATGTTATGTGATATTTATATGGGTTTTATGGTAATATTTTGGTTACAAAAGGGTAAGTAATGATCTTTTATTCAGTGAAGAGTTTTTACTACTTCATAAAGGTGAAAAGTATTACTTTGTTAAAGTATACATGGTTTACTTGTTGTTTTGATAAACTAACAGTTTTCATTCTTTGTGTATCCCTTACTGAGATTTTTATGCTCACCCCAAGTTTTTTTGAAATTTTTTTCACAGGACTTAATGTGGAATAGGGTCAAGGATGGGATCAAGGGAAAGTCATGCTATATAAAACATGGAACTAGACATGTTTCTTTTTAAGAGTTTTTATTCTATGGAAACTTAGTAGAAGTGTCTACTTTGTAATCTTTTGAGATGTAATAGTTATGTTCTAATTATCTAAAACTCTAAACCTGAAAAGATCCTCAATGTGAATTATTCATTTAATTCAATATTAAGTAAGGTTTAAGGTCGGGGCCTTATAGTTGGTATCATAGGTCGGTTTAGATAACTTTAGGGGTTATAATTCTATTAAATGATTATCAAAAAATATTTTTTTTATGGTTAAATTGAAATGATATAGTATTTAAAGATTACCATGTTGCTTCGCCTAAGATATTTCTGTGTTAAGAATGGTTTTTCGTAGAGGAAACAGAACAGATTTTCTGGGAAGGCATACAGAGGGAAATGAACTTTCAAATCGGTATTCTGAGATGGTCAGAATCAGAACTAAACAATTTGTTGTAGTGATGGCTCAGTTGACTTAGGAGTTGAAAAGAAGATTGGTGAATTCTCCAGTTTTGGCACTAACTTCCAGGAATGGGGAGTTTTTTATCTACAGTGATGCTTCATTGAGAGGACTTGGTTGCGTCTTAATGTAGAATGATCAGGTATTTGCTTATACTTCACGACAGTTGAAAACTCATGAGGTAAATTTCCCTACACATGACTTGGAATTAGCTGCTGTTGTTTTTGCTCTAAAAATTTGGAGGCATAATTTGTATGGAGTAAAGTGTGAAATATATAATGATCGCAAAAGTTTAAATTATATATTCACTCAGAAAGAGTTGAACATGAGACAGAAGAGATGGCTGGAATTAATCAAGGATTATGATTGTACAATTCATTATCATCCAGGAAAAGCAAATAAAGTGGATGATGCTTTGAGTCGAAAAAGTAATGCTTCATTAACCATGCTATGTTTGGAACGAGATCCTTTGGTTTTTGATTTGATGAAATTTGGCATAGAAGTTGTTGGTGCAGGAAGTTCTTCTATTTTGTTTCAGGTATCAGTGAGATCATCCCTATCAGACAGAATTAAGCAAGCACAGAGGGAAGATAGTGAGTTGCAGAAAAAGGTAAAGCTGGTTCAGAAGGGTAAGTTGCCTGAATTCAACATTGATAATGATTGTGTTTTGAGATTTGGGAAGAGATTATGTGTGCCTAGTGATTCACAATTGAAGAATGAGTTGTTATGTGAGGATCATAGTTCCCCGTTTTCAGTTCATCTTGGCAGTACTAAGATGTACAGAGATCTGCGGGAGTATTACTGGTGGGATGGAATGAAAAGAGATATTGTTGATTTTACTGTGAAGTGTTTGAATTGTCAGAAGGTTAAAGCAGAGCGGCAGTTATCGAAAGGGATGTTTCATCCATTACTAGTGCCAGAGTGGAAATGGGAAAATATATCCATGGACTTTGTTGTGGGATTACCAAGGACATCTCGAGGTAATAATGTAATCTGGGTTATTGTTGATTGATTGACTAAATCTGCTCATTTCCTTCCTATTCGAGATACATTCTCTATAGATCAACTTTCTCAATTGTATCTTAAATAGATAGTCAGGTTGCATGGAGTTCCCCTCTCCATTGTATCTGATCATGATCTCAGGTTTACTTCTAACTTTTTGAAAGGCCTTCAGAAGTCGTTGGGTACAGAATTAAATTTTAGTACAGCTTTTCATCCGCAATCAGATGGGCAGTCAGAACAAACAATTCATACCTTGGAGGATATGCTACGAGCTTGCTCTATGGATTATCAGGGAAGTTGGGACCAACATCTTTCTTTGGTTGAGTTTTAATATAATAATAGTTTTCATTCTAGTATATAGATGGCACCATTTGAGGCATTATATGGGAAGCGGTGTCGGACTCCAGCTTTTTGCGATGAAGTTGGTGAAAGGAAGTTGATGGGACCAGAATTGGTAGAAGAGATGGCAGAAAAAGTTCAGTTGATTCAAAAATACATGAGAACAGCTCAGAGTAGATAGAAAAGTTATGCAGATAACTGGAGGAAGGATCTATCTTTCGAGGGAGGTGATCATGTTTTCCTCAAGGTTTCTTCATGGAAAAGTGTGATGCGATTTGGTAAGAAAGGAAATCTGAGTCCAAGGTTCATTGGACCATATGAAATTCTGGAGAAAGTTGGATCAGTTGCTTACCGAGTGACTTTACCTCCAAGTTTATCTCAGGTACACAATGTTTTTCATGTTTCAATTTTGAGAAAGTATATGCCATATTCATCTCATGTTTTGAGCCCAGAGGTAGTTCAGTTGGAAGAGAATCTCTCTTATGAAGAACAACCAGTCCAGATTCTTGACCGAAGAGAGAAAGTGTTGCGAAATAAGGTAATTCACCAGGTAAAGGTTTTTTGGAAAAACCATATGGTTGAAGAGGCAACGTGGGAATCTGAAAATGCTATGAGGGATAAATACCCCCACTTATTTTGATAAGTGAATAAAATTACGAGGACGCAATTCCTAAAAGGGGGGAAGGATGTAACATCCCAGGTAAATAAAGAATAATACATTTTCATATTTATTAATATTTGAGAATTTAATATTAATTTTACTTTAAAGGAGTTGCTATGTTCAGTAGCGTACTCGATACGCAACAAAGAGTTTCTTTGAAATCTTATATTGCACACTAGTAATAAAATAATATTATTTTAAATTGTAGTTAACACGTAGCTGTTGTATTGGAGGGAATGAATATAAATAACTAAAATATGATTATATATGTTTTTTAATTGTTTTTACATTTATCCAATAAAATATAAAGGCTTAAAATAAGAAAAGAATTCAATTTTAGGCATAGATACTCTAATATTCACTAAAGGTCCACTTATCGCCTTTTCATGGTGAACCTTCTTTAAATATAGTTTTGGTCACTCTTATACTTTCTATTTGGACCAAATAAAATTCTTCTTTAGAATCGGGACATCAAAATTTACTTTGTGTAAATTTTTGGTATTTTTCCGATAAAGTTCATTTTTTATTGAATAGTGAAAAATGTTGTATTTTAATTCAAAACTTCTTTTTAATCTAATTTATTTATAGGATTAGATTGTCTTTTGAATTGGTTTTAAAGTGAAATTAGAATATATTTTTACCATTAAATCCAATAGTGGTCGTTGGAATTAATTTCACTTTGAAATCAGAGTTAAACTAGTGTCAATCTCTTGATACTTATTGTTTCATAAAAACACGCTATTTTCTCTGACAGCGGGAATTAATTATTAAATTAATTAATGCAACTTATATGTTTTGAATTTTGTGAAATGGACTTCATTTTTGAATTCTGAATATCAAATATATCTTAGGGTGAAGTTTTGGTATTTTTCTGAAAAACTGCAATTTTTGATGAATAGTGAAACCACTAAGTGGTACTTAAAAAACTGATTTTTCGTTTAAATGAAATTTTACCACCTCTGTGTTTTGAATTTAAAAAATCCGACATATATGGTTGTCATTAAGAAGTAAAATTTGATTCAATGGGATTAAAATAATTTTTTGGTGAATAGTAACTTTTAAGTTTTTAATCGCGATTAGAGGTAATTAGTGTAGTTTAAGGTAAAAATAATGTTTTAATAATATGAGATGAGCATGAAACGTGTCCTAACCTTATTGGATGTGTCATGGCCGACCAAGAAAATACATGGGTAAACTTGGGGACCCCATGAAGCCACTTTGGTAGGAAAATGACATTAATATCATTTTATTTAATGTTAAAATTAAAATGACACAAACATGAGTTGTTTTACTAAAACAATTTTTAAATGGGGTTATACAAGTCATATTTTTTACTATAAATAGTCATTGGAAAGATAAAAATATTTTCTACATCATAGTATTTTTTTTATAATTTTTAGACCTTATATAAATTAAATTATTTATGACACCATGATGATGCAGCGATTACCTCATTAATAAAGGATTTAAATAAAATAAAAAGATAATGTTAAAAATATAACTTACACTTTTCAAAAACCTATTGGATGAGTATATTTTAAACTCCTATCACCTTATCCTCGAAATATATAATTTTGGGACCTTTTAAATCCGAAAATCATTTTATGATAAAGTAACCTTTTATAACATTCCAAGAGTGCCCCTCCTCTCCTCTTATAAAAGGCCCCCACCTATAACTCTTTACCCACACTTAAAAAGCCTTTGGCTCGGCCAACCCCTGCCCATTTTGTCTCTCCACATCCCTCTATTACTCCTAGAAGCCTCACTTTGGGCAGAAGTCTTCCCAAGGAAGCCTTTGAGCTCAAATCAAAAAGAGTTACCCGTTTTAAAGGTAGTGTTTTCTCTTGTGTTCTTTTGTTTTATTTTGCTTCTAAAACCCCCTAAAATCTTTTTATTCATTTCTTTTGTAACAACTCCAGTATCTTAAATATACTAGGATGTTTTTATAAGAATAATTCGAGCTATACTTACACACACCTACATCTAATGGTTAAAGAACATACTGTTTCTGTGGTTGGCGAATTTCTGCCTCACGAAACGATGATTGTTCAATCTTTTTTTAACACCTTTAATGGTGGCCATTAAGATGTCACTCTATTTATATATGATATATATTATGTTTATGTTTTCCTTATGCTTTTGTATTTTTTTCATTTGTGGTATACCTTTATGGATTCCATTATGGGTATACGCGATATCTTCATTTTAGGAAGTGCGGACTACCGCCCCCTCAAAGTGATTTGATTCATTAATGCCATATGTGGGACGTATAAAGGATGGCTTTAAAGTTATTATATATGATGTATGTTACATATAAATGATTAATATAATTCTGGAATTAAAATATACATACCTCTCATTTGGTTTTAATTCCATTAATATGACATAGAAATGAAAGTAGCGTTCATGCGTACGTACGGCTTACCGTCTCCATGAACGGTGCATTTCATTTCTTACCTCTAAATGATTATGTAATATTATAAATACATGTATATGATGGATATATATGATATATATGATATCCAAATCATGAATATCATTCTGTATATAATGAACCTTTGACCACACGAACAACATGTAATTATAAGAAGTCCACTTTCGACTTAAGAACCAAGTATCGACAAAACAAAAAATATTAACTTAGATGATTACATAATGTTTATAACATGAAAATAAGTGATATAAATGGAATAATGAATTTGAAAAAGGTTCTTAAGCAAGTAGAAATTAACTCAAGTTTATTATTCAGGACGTTAAAGAACGATCGAGTCAAGTCGGACCCGAGGTAAGGGACTTCGTCTCAATCTCCTTTCATTGAGGCATATTTCGTTTTATACACAACTTTGTTTTATATGGTGTATAAACCCCTTTTACTTTTACTTTTATACAAAAGGAATCTTTTTCTACGAATCGTTTTACTAAACAACAAAAAGGAATATTTCTTTTAACGTACGCGGTGACAACGACCTTTTCCGCCGTCGCGAGTATTATTTGGTCTTTGGCTTCCTCAACAAGCCATAATGTTTTTTTAAAATGAAATAAATACCATATACTCTTTTATGTATTTTGGTATTGAAAATGGTTTTTATAATGGATTTGTTATGTCAATATATTCAAGTGTTATATTGTGATCAAAGTTTGGAAATGTTTTCTTTCCATTATATTTGTTTTATGTATTATGATCTTATAATGGTACTTGGACATTTGACGGGTGGTTACGTGATAAACCATATGACGGGTGGTGCCGTGAATACCAGGACGGGTGGTTACGTTATAACCTCCAATGCATTGGGTATGGAAGTCGGCAGTATGGCTATTCCATTAAGTGATATGTGTGGAATTCGACCGTATGGTTATTCCATTTAAGTATGTTTATGTCCCAAGTTACCTTTATATGTTATGTGATCTTTATATGGGTTTTATGGTAATATTTTGGTTACAAAAGGGTAATTAATGATATTTTATTCAGTGAAGAGTTTTTACTACTTCATAAAGGTGAAAAGTATTACTTTGTTAAAGTATACATGGTTTACTTGTTGTTTTGATAAACTAACAGTTTTCATTCTTTGTGTATCCCTTACTAAGCTTTTTATGCTCACCCCAAGTTTTTTTGAAATTTTTTTCATAGGACTTAATGTGGAATAGGGTCAAGGATGGGATCAAGGGAAAGTCATGCTATATAAAACATAGAACTAGACATGTTTCTTTTTAAGAGTTTTTATTCTATGGAAACTTAGTAGAAGTGTCTACTTTGTAATCTTTTGAGATGTAATAGTTATGTTCTAATTATATAAAACTCTAAACCTGAAAAGATCCTCAATGTGTATTATTCATTTAATTCAATATTAAGTAAGGTTTAAGGCCGGGGCCTTATACTTATCTTGGCGCCTTTCAGGCACGACACACCAATGGTGAGTGAATCAAATCAAATACTTCAAAAGAATAAGGTATAATTTACGCTTTCATTTGATTTTATTTTTCATGATTAAACTTAATTGCATGCAATCCTTTGAGAAATCCAAGAAAGGAGTTTTGTTGATTCAATGTTTTTAACATGAATCTAGACCCAAAATTTTATATTACATATTTTTCACACTTCTGTTGCGCCCCAGGTTCCTTCAATTTACTCATAAGTTTTCTGATATTCATTTTAATCATTTGTTTCTTTGGCTGAGTGTTTGTATTTTTGTATTGATCTCTCATTTTTTTCAAGTATATAACTACTAATAATATCTATGGATATATTGTTGAGGAATCCCTTAATCAAGGTTTGATTGAGTTCAAGTGATTCCAACATTGTGCATAAGGTGATCATGGGTGAGAGTTGGAACAAGAAGTTCCCAGTAAAGAATAAGATGGGGAGAGAAATCGTCATTGTGCACCAAGTGATCATGTGATTTTAAAAACAAATAAAGAAATCATAATTTATTTTTGCAATCTACATAGTCTCTGTTTGACAACTTTTTGAAAATTGTTTATGGAACTTATTACATCTAATAAATAGTTACAGTACAAATTAAATGCCTTGCTGATATGTTTCGTTGACAAAAAATGAACTTTTATCTTTCTCCCATACCTTAAGTTTATGTAGAATTTGTACATCCCCAAGGCCCCTTCTCCAATTTTTCCCTAATCTAAAATAGCCACCCCTTCCCAATAATCTATGTCTATTACCTCCTAATCCACTATTACTCTTGACCTCCACCCACCCCTTTGATCTGTCACCACCACTAAGCTCAATCCCCTCCAAGATGTTGTTGATCCCCTCTGAGCCACCACCTTCCTCAATCCATCCAATCTTCCAATTTTTACCTCCAAGAAGTCACCTCAGTACCCACTGCTCTTCTAATCTAACATGACTACAACCACTGCCACAAGTCCGCCTTAAGTCACGGAAGAAGAAATTATCAGGCCTTCTAGTATGATATCCATTCCAATTTGATGGCATTCTTAAAGTGCCCAGTCAGAGTATTTTATCACTGGAATGGGGATGGGTGAATTAGTGATACTCTTTTCTTTTATGTTTCTTTTCAATTGAAACAACTTTCACCTCCTGTTAAGGATTTCAATTCCAGCTGAGAAACAAATCAACACACATCCAAAGAAACACAATGATTTACAAGGTTCATTATTCAATAAGAATAGATACGTCCTTGGTACGGTTTGGAAATGATCCAACGTACAATTCACTAAGAAAACAATCCTTGGATTGCAAAGAGTATGATGTACCCTTTCACTCGTGTAGCACTATGAAACAATCCCACTAGTATGTGTGCTCCCTCTTAGCACAATAGAGTAATAAAATTGTTTTGTAACAACTCATGTTACCTACGCTTCTTTTAAAATCAACCAATGTATTCAAATTGTAATACAGTTAATCAATTCCTTACCCAGAAGAAAGGTAAGAACTACTTGTACTTTGCTATGAAACACTGAGTCTGATTCCTCCAAATATGATTCTTTCAAAACAAAGCTCCCAGTCCGATTCTTTCAATACAAAGCTATCATTCCAATTATTTTAATACAAAACTCCCATTTCGATTCTCTCAATACAAATCTCCCAATACGATTCTTTCAATACAAAGCTTCCATTTAGATTCTTTCAATAAAAAGCTCCCAGTCCGATTATTTCAATACAAAGCTCTTAGTCTGATTTTCATATATAAAACAATAGAGTAGAATCGGCACAACTTTAATTGATGAATATAATTGTCATGCTAAATAGAATATGAATGAATCAGCACCACCCAAGACAATTGTCAATCTAAACGAAAATTGAAATCTCCTTCTCTCTAAAAACCCGGAGTTTCTCTCTCTGTAAATCACACACAAGTACAATGTACTTCATGCCTTTTATAGGTGACCCAAAACATATTTAGGCAGGAATCCCAAAACACTTTCCTGCTCACTTAAATTCACCCAAATCTGAATTTTTCTTAAAATCTGTTAGGTCCACAAAGTTGAATACCCTGAGAGGGGGGGTGAATTAGGGTATGACTAATTTGAAATTAATTCCCGTTCTGATCTTGTTTCGCTGTTGAGAAAAACTCGCTTCTCTCTTTTTCCTGTTGCACAAAGTAAATAGAAAGAGAAGTATGCATAGGACACAGCAATTTTACTTGGTTCACCGCAAAGGGCTACGTCCAAGGAGCATACGTCGACAAGTTGTCAGTCGTACCAAATTCCACTAATCTTCACTAGTTATGGATTACAAGGTTCAGGCTAGATCACTTCTAAGCCCAGGATCACTGCCTTTACAAGTTTAGAGTCAGCTCACTGCTTTCCCAAGGGTCACTCCCTGTTTCTCTCTCTCTCTGGCTCACTGCCGGTGGAGAGGATCACCTTCTTTCTCTTCCTAAGCTCACTGCTCTTGGAAGGAATCCACTCACAGTTTATAGACCTGTAGGTCTCTTCATTTGCATGAATGAATGCATCTTCCTCTGTGTGTAGATGCTCTGTTGAAGTAAAACTTTCACCCGTAGATGAATATCTCTTTGCACCAAAGGTATCGGGCAACGTACCAGCTTCCACGCAGTCCGAGAAGCACCGCTGGAACAAAACCTTACTTGGCGAGCAAGTCAATCTCGGCGCGCAAGTATCAGCGCGCAAGTCACAACGGGCGCGCAAGTCCTCCTCAGACACTTGCGCGACTCAATCTTCCTCAACTCCAAACTTGCGCGACTCTCTTCCTTTTACGCCCAAACCAATATTGGCGCGCAACTGCCAATCGGCGCGTAACTTCTAACACCGGCGCACAACTTCAACTACTGGCGCGCAAATTCACCTGCACGACCCACACTCACCACTTGCGCGACCACCACACCTGCGCGACAGGAGCTCTGATTTCTCAAAGTGTTGAACTCCGTTGAAAATGAGGAGGGGTGGTCCAGTATTTATAGGCAATCTGACCACCCTGCGCGACGGCGCACAAGTCACCTGCGTGACCCAGTTTCGGCGCGCAAGTCCCCTGTCATTTTAGACACTTGCGCGACCAACTCCCAAACTTGCGCAAACCTCTTTACTTTGCCATATTTTGATCTTCTGATCTTGAAAAACATATGGCGCACAAGTTTCCTATACTCCAAGTCCTCGGCGCACAAGTCCTTTTGCCAAAAACACTTTTCTGCATTTGCCGATTTTCAGGCCCTAAAATTTGGCAAACACTGGAAAACGGCGCCACCTTGTATCTGTTCTTTTGTACCACCTCTAGATCATCCATTCCTTTTATCAACGTTCTTGAATCAAACATGGATCGTTGACCTCAGCTCTTGAACTCAACATTCCACCATGAAATCCTCTTTGTCAACAAATTTGTATGTCATTGTTTTTCTTTTTCAACAATCACTACTCAGATGTCCACTTTGTCAAAAAACACAATCACCTCAAAAATGCTTCAATGATACCTTGAGGGATTTTTGCCCAACAATCTCCCCCTTTGGGTTTGTTGACAACTCTTCCAAAACAAAGATACGTTGTTGATTCTTCAGCCTCCATTCGCCTCATTGCGATTCTGATAGCGATCAAGGATTTACTCAACACATACTCTAAGCCCACATGAGCAATGCTCGGCGTGAGAAACAAGAGTAAATGAAAAGTTCATCAATGAATCACTTTATCTCAGACATCCACTGTTGACACCAAACTGATACCAATTTGTACTAAACTGATACCAATTGTTGATGGATTTGTTGGAAGACCAGTGTTTGGTTTGGAAATAGTCTTACCACTTTCCAACACCACTCTTCTGCTTTTATCACGATCCTCAGCTGTCGTGATATCTATTCTTTGATCGATCACTTCTAGCATCGTCAGATTTAATACACTCCCCCTTTCTCATTTCTCCCCCTTTCTGGATGCTCCACCTATCAGCTTCTCCCCGTATCAATTATGATTTATCAAATCTCCGCACTGTCTCCCCCTTGAACAATCACTATTTTCTCCTCCTTTAACAAACACTTTTCTCCCCCTTTGTCAACGAACCCAAAGGACAGTCCTTTGTAGTCTGTAACATAGTAGAGAACACATATCAGCATATTAGGGAAAACACATCATACCTCGGGGAGAGGGGGGGGACCCACATCCACACTATTTCAAGTGTGGGGAATCGACTGAACTCCCAGAGCCAGTTGATGCCTCTCAAAAGCTTCCTTGGGTAAGGCCTTTGTCAGAATGTCTGCAACTTGTAGCTCTGTAGGCACATACTCCAACTTCACGATACCCTGCTCAACCTTCTCCTTGATGAAATGATACTTGATCTCAATGTGCTTTGTCTTGGAATGATGGACAGGATTTTTGCTAAGATTTATAGCACTTGAGTTGTCACACTGGATTCCGATCGGAGACTTCACTTCAACTCCCATATCTTCAAGCTGCTGCTTCATCCACAATAACTGTGTGCATGCTTGAGTGGCTGTAATATACTCAACTTCTGCAGTGCTTAATGAAATGCAATCCTGCTTCTTGCTCAACCAAGCAATAAATAGTCCGCCAAGATAAAATACACCTCCAGATGTTGATTTCCTGTCATCTGCTGAACCGGCCCAGTCTGCATCAGTATATCCCAATAATTCTGTCTGAGACTTGTCGTTATATGTCAGCCTGAAGTCCATTGTGCCCTTGATATACCGAAGTATTCTTTTCACTGCAAGCATGTGACTTTCCTTGGGATTACTTTGATATCTCGCTGCTTGGCATGTGGAGAAAACAATATCAGGCCTTGTCGCGGTCAAGTACAACAGACTTCCGATAATTTGCCTATATTCTGTGATATTAACTACCTTGCCATCCTCATCTTTTGATAATCTCATCCGGGTAGCAACCGGAGTCTTCATCTCATTGGAATTATCCATTCCAAACCTTCTTAGAACCTCCTTGGCATATTTGGATAGAGAAATAAAAGTGCCATTACTTCCTTGTGTCACCTGTAAACCAAGGAAAAATATTATCTCTCCAATCATTGACATTTCAAACTCATTTTTCATGAATTCGGAGAACTGTCTGCATTGAGCTTCATCTGATCCACCGAATATTATGTCATCAACATAAACCATCACCATCATCCGTTGATTACTTTCATTACTAAAATAGAGATTGTAATCAACTCCTCTACGCTGAAAACCAAGCTTCTTCAAATACTGATCAAGCCTTGAGTACCATGCTCGTGGTGCTTGTTTCAGCCCATACAATGCCTTCTTCAGCCTGCAAACTTTGTTCTCATCCTCATGAATAAGAAAACCATTTGGCTGCTCAATATACACCTCTTCTTCCAGAACCCCATTCAAGAACGCGGATTTGACATCCATCTGGAACACTTTAAACTTTCTTTGCACTACTATGGCCAAGAATAATCTGATTGTCTCCAGCCTTGCAACTGGTGAAAATGTCTCATCAACATCTATTCCTTCGATCTGGGAGTACCCCTTGCACACTAGTCGTGCTTTGTTTCAAATCACAGTTCCATCTTCATTCATCTTGTTGCGATAGACCCATTTAGTCCCAATGAAATTCTTGTCTGCTGGTCTCGAAACAATCTCCCACGTCTGGTTCTTCTCAATCTGATCAAGCTCTTCATTCATAGCTTGAACCCAGTTTTCATCTTCAGCTGCATCAGAAAAACATTTCGGATCCACCTGAGATAAAAACGATGTCTGTTGTAATGACTTCATTCTTCAAGTCTGAACTGGTGCTGTCTGGTCACCAATGATATTCTGCCTATCAATTTCAGCTTGACTCTTTGGCTTCCTTGCAGATATAGACTTGACACTTTCTTGTTCATCATCAGTATCTTCTTCTGAGTCAGCCTCTGCAACTTCTGCCCCCCCTGTGTTGCTTTCCTCGTCATCACTTTCATCCAAGAACTGTTCACTGGATCGTTGAGTATTCTGTTCATTTTCAACTATAGTGACATCATTGATCTCAACGATTTTTCTCAGCCTCTTGTTGAAGCATTTATATGCTTTACTTTTCCCTGAGTAGCCAAGGAATATCCCTTCATCTCCTCGTGCCTCAAACTTCCTATGATTTTCTTTGTTGAGAATGAAACACTTACTTCCAAATATTCGAAAGTATTTCAACGTTGGCTTCTTTCCGTACCATAGTTCATACGGAGTCTTCCCTTGCTTCGGACACAACAGAGGCCTGTTTGAAACATAGACCGATGTTAAAACGGCTTCCTTCCAAAATTTCTCTGGTAGGTCCTTATCAATAAGCATTGTTCTGGCCATATTGTTGATGATCCGATTTCTTCTTTCAACCACTCCATTTTGTTGGGGAGTTCTTACTGATGATACTTGATGCCTTATCCCATGTTTCTCGAGATAGTTTTCAACCTGACTGTTTGTAAATTCTGTACCGTTATCAGTACGAAATTTCAGGATTTTCTTCCCAAGCATCTTTTCTGATTCCCTCCTATACTGCTTTATACAACTGAACACCTCTGTCTTATGGGTAATGATGAATACCCAGACCATTCTGTTATAATCATCAATGAAAATAACATAGTACCTTTTCCCATTTATAGCTCGTGGTGAAATAGGTCCACATACATCAGCATGAACCAATTCGAGCACTCTAGTTGATTTTTGTTCCTTTGGCCTGTATGTCTTTCTGATGATCTTCCCTTGTTGGCAAGCATCACACGTATGAGTGCAATCACGTGATAGTTTGGGAAGGTCTCTAGCAGCATCACATTTTATGAGATCCTCCATAGATGGTTGGCATAGATGACCAAGTCGCTTATGCCACAGCTGGTTTTCTTCCTCTCTGGATAAAAGACAAGTACCTTCTTCCCCACCTACAAGGTAGAGATTTCCCTTTGACGTTTTTCCCTGCAGAACAGCTGCTCCATCTTTTCCTTTCACAACACACATCTTCTTGGTAAATTGGATAGAGTGCCCAGAGTCACATAGTTGACTGACACTGAGTAAGTTATGACTAAGACCCTCTACTACCAAGACATCAGCACGTCTCATCTCTTTGCCCCCAAACTTGGCTTTCCCTGAGCCAACAATCTTTAGGCCTTCATCATTTCCAAATTTGACAACTCCTTCTTTGTCATATTTGATGCCTGTAACAAGATCCTTATTACCCATCATGTGGGATGTGCAACCACTATCAAGGATCCAAACACCAGATCGATCTGATGCTTTAAGGGAAATCTCCGCCACCACAACCTTATCATTTTTCTTCGTCTTGGTCCATACTTTTTCTTTCACACTCGGCATGGATTGAGACTTCTGTTCTTTCTCAGAGTATGATGGACCACCCTCATCTTGCAGAGCTGCAAATCTGTTCTGAACTTTTAACTCACTTGTTGGTTTATTGATCTGCTGTTTGCGTACATTTTGATTCTTCTTTGACACATTTCTCTGAATGGTTGAAGTGAAATACCTAGCCATGTGTCCAAATCCTCCGCACCAAAAACAGTGTCCTTCAAAATGTGTTCTGAAAAAACGTTCTCTGTTTGGCTGCCATCTCTGTTCACGTTCCATTCTGTATCTCTTGGATATGGAACACACATACTGTGAATGTCCCATTTTCCCACAGCAATAACACCTGATATAGGATGCATTCCCTCGTGATATTTCAGCACTATGATTTTCCCTTTGAGATCTCGGAATATTCTGATTCTGTTTTGTGCCCAAATCAACCTTCACTTTCGGGATGAGTGATTGCGGTCTGACTACAATTGTCGCAAATTTTTGTTCTTGACTAGGCCCAGAAATGACCTTAACATCTGTGCTCAATTGCTACTTCTTCCCTACTGAACTACTAGGCTCCGCTTTCATCTTCTCTGTCTTCTGAATGGCCTGCTTTTCGGATATCACATTGGGGGTCAAGAGTTTATCTTGATCCTTAAGTTTTTGTCGTAGACTGACCACTTATTCTTCAAGCTCTTTGATACGTCTAACCTGATCTTTTCCTGTGTTGGTCAAACAATCAATTTCCTTCTTTTGTTCCTCAACTTTAAGCTTATACTCAACAATATTTTCTGAGTTCTCCGGTGTTGAGGATTTTAGTCTTTCAATTTCTTCTAAAAGCTCAGAGTTTTCTTCATCCTGTTGTTTCATATAGAGTTTGGCATCACGAACCACTTTATTGGCTTTCTTCATTTTGGCTCTCCAAACGTCTATCTCCTCAAGAGCTGCTTCTAATTCGTCTTCCATATCAACTCTCCCTTCAATTTCTTCTTCTTCTTTAGCATCAGCTTCTTCTCCCTTTTGAGAACTACCAACAATCGCCACCAAGGCATTTACCCCACGATCTCTGCAATTTTCAATTTCCTCAACCTCTTCATCCTCAGACTCATCTGAACTTTCAAGTTCTTGTGAGAGAAGATTCTTTTTCTTGAATAAATTTCTCTTGAATTGCTTCTTCCCTTTCACAAAAGCTGAAGTTTTCTTCTTGGGAATTTCAACTTCATCATCATCATCATCATCTTGAAACTTCTTTGGGCATCTTGCCGCAAGATGACCAACCTTTCCACATTGAAAACATGCTAGTGGAAGTTTACCTTTAAATTTTCCTCTTCCTCTTTGTAGATTTGAAGAAAGAAATGACATCACCTCATCTGTCTCTTCTTCTTCATTAGAATCTTCAATGGTGAGATTCTTCATGGACTTAAACGCCACCTCTTTAGACTTCCCCTTTTCCACAGCCTCGTTATCATCGTTCCTCATTTCATATGCAACCAAGGTACTGTGCAAATTGTCCAATGTCATCTCTTTTGGATCTTTATCTTCTAGTACTGAAACTTTCGGATTGAACCGAGGTGGAATTTTCCTCAAGATGCGCTTTACAATCTTTATGTCTTCAATGAATTCTCCAAGACCTCTCATATCTTCCACAACAATGTTTACCCTGTCAAAAAATGCATCAACAGACTCATTCGGGTTCATTTTTAGATCTTCATATTTGTTTCACAACACCTGCAGCTTTGCCTCTCTGACTTTTGTGTCCCCTTCATATATATTCAAAATATTTTCCCACATGGCATGTGATGTTTTTCATGACATCACCTTCGTGTAGATGGGATTGGAAAGGGCTCCCCCTAAGGCATTGATTGCTTTGGAATTAGCATCCAACTCTCTATGCTCAGCTTCTGATAAAGCACCACTATTAATATCAGCTGTGATACCATGCATAGCTGCTGAAAACACATCCATCCCCAAGGATCGGAAATAGTGTTGCATCCGATTCTTCCATATCTGAAAATTATATCCGTCGAAGATCGGAATCCCTTTATGATTGGTGACCTTTATTGAGAGAAGAACAACTTTCAACCTTTCCCTCTGATACCAATTGTTAGGTCCACAAAGCTGAATACCCTGAGAGGGGGGGTGAATCAGGGTATGACTAATTTGAAATTAATGCCCGTTATGATCTTGTTTCGCTGTTGAGAAAAACTCTCTTCTCTCTTTTTCCTGTTGCACAAAGTAAATAGAAAGCGAAGTATGCACAGGACACAGCAATTTTACTTGGTTCACCGCAAAGGGCTACGTCCAAGGAGCATACGCCGACAAGTTGCCGGTCGTACCAAATTCCACTAATCTTCACTAGCTGTGGATTACAAGGTTCGGGCTAGATCACTTCTAAGCCCAGGCTCACTGCCTTTACAAGTTTAGAGTCAGCTCACTGCTTTCCAAAGGGTCACTCCATGTTTCTCTCTATCTCTCTGGCTCACTGCCGGTGGAGAGGATCACCTTCTTTCTCTTCCTAAGCTCACTGCTCTTGGAAGGAATCCACTCACAGTTTATAGACCTTTAGGTCTCTTCATTTGCATGAATGAATGCATCTTCCTCTGTGTGTAGATGCTCTGTTGAAGTAAAACTTTCACCCGTAGATGAATATCTCTTTGCACCGAAGGTATCGGGCAACATACTAGCTTCCACGCAGTCCGAGAAGCACCGCTGGAATAAAACCTTACTTGGCGCGCAAGTCAATCTCGGCGTGCAAGTATCGGCGTGCAAGTCACAACGGGCGCGCAAGTCCTCCTCAGACACTTGCGCGACTCAAGCTTCCTCAACTCCAAACTTGCGCGACTCTCTTCCTTTTATGCCCAAACCAATATTGGCGCGCAACTGCCAACCGGTGCGCAACTTCTAACACCGGCGCACAACTTCAACTACTGGCGTGCAAATTCACCTGTGCGACCCACACTCACCACTTGCGCGACCACCACACCTGCGCGACGGGAGCTCTGATTTCTCAAAGTGTTGAACTCCGTTGAAAATGAGGAGGGGTGGTCCAGTATTTATAGGCAATCTGACCACCCTGCGCGATGGCGCGCAAGTCACCTGCGCGACCCAGTTTCGGCGCGCAAGTCCCCTGTCATTTTAGACACTTGCGCGACCAACTCCCAAACTTGCGCGAACCTCTTTACTTTGCCATATTTTGATCTTCTGATCTTGAAAAACATATGGCGCGCAAGTTTCCTATACTCCAAGTCCTCGGTGCGCAAGTCCTTTTTCCAAAAACACTTTTCTGCATTTGCCAATTTTCAGGCCCTAAAATTTGGCAAACACTGGAAAACGGCGCCACCTTGTATCTGTTCTTTTGTACCACCTCCAGATCATCCATTCCTTTTATCGACGTTCTTGAATCAAACATGGATCGTTGACCTCAGCTCTTGAACTCGACATTCCACCATGAAATCCTCTTTGTCAACAAATTTGTATGTCATTGTTTTGCTTTGTCAACAATCACTACTCAGATGTCCACTTCGTCAACAAACACAATCACCTCAAAAATGCTTCAATGATACCTTGAGGGATTTTTTCCCAACAAAATCTCAGAGCAATTATGACATCGTCAACGCTTCTTGATTCTTCTCGAATCCTATACAAACTTCATCTTTTCTTTTCCAGACTCTCGTTTCAAATGTCAATAAAATTGCAGTTGATGAGAAATACATGGGTCTAAATATGATTCCCTTATACTAATTTCTTCAAAACAATTCTTTATACCATACCTAATGAATGTGTTTGAAGAAATGCACTTCTCCACTTGAGATACTATCACTCTTTTAAATGAAAGGCTCCCCCTTTGACAATTCATTCATCAGTATCCTTCTCTTTTCGTTTCTCTTTACGCACATGAGAAAACACACTTCATTCACCAACATGTGCTTGTATCATGACTACCTTCATGACTTTGAAATCATTGAGTATTAGCTTTAGCATCGCCTGACTTTGATTGGAAAGTATTATTACTTTCCATTCATTCCTATTTCTTTCTTTTCATCTCAACCCAAGCATGATCTTTTTTTAATACAAATGGTCTGGATACAATTATCCTGGATACGATCATATCTCTTTATGATCATTCTTGTTACGATCATTTTGGTTATGATCATCCTGGATATGATCATTCTGGTTACGATTATTCTGGTTATGATCATGATAGTTGCGATCATGCTGGATATGATCATTTCTAGTTATGATCATTCTGGTTACGATTGCAGGTTATGATTGTTCTGGATATGATCACTGATCATTTCTGGTTAAAATTGTTGGGTATGATCAAATACAATCTGATAAGGATGATCTACCCATATACAATGCAAAACAATCTGATAAGGATGATCTTCCCAGATATGATACAAAATAATCTGAATGTGATTAATTCTCAATCAACACCATCTCTTTCCTTTTATTCTACCCAAATACGAATGTTTTTAAAACAATCAGTGTCTCATCTTCCATTAGCATCACCTCTTCCATCGGCACCACCTATTAAATCGGCATCACCTTTGCATCGGCACCACCTTTCATCAGCACCACTTTTTATTAGAATCACCTTTCCATCAGTACCACTTTCATTGGCCCCACCTTTCCATCGGTACCACTTCTTTTAATTTCACATAGAATATAATTATTTTGAAAGAAATCGATACAATCTGGATATGATTGTTTTGAAATACAATTGATACAATCTGGATACGATTTTTTCTGATTATTTTGAAAAACAACGGGTACCACTTATTTCTCTCTGTCATCTGGATACGAAAAACCTGAATACGATTCTTTTCTAATTGTTTTGAAAAAAAAAATCTAAATATGATTCTTTTTTGATTGGCAGCATCTCTTTCACTCCCCCTTTCTTCTATCAAGTTTGCATCAGAGTTCTCAATACAACTCATGATTTATATGAAATACAAATCAGCAAAGCATCATCACAATTAACATGGGTCTGATTCTTTTCAAAACAAACCCAAAACAATTGTTTCCAAAAAATAAAGTGAAGTGATTTCCTTTCTTTAAAACATACCTTGATAACAAAAGACAACACTTGAAACCTTCATCACCTTGATCATCAGCTTGGTCCCAAAAATCTCCCCCTTTGAATTTTGTTGTCAACCAAGTTTCATAAATCACTGAACTTTGTAAACTCAAGAAATGGATTACATATCAACAATTCTAAGCCTGCGCGAGCTAACTCATTGTAGGAAATAAGAATAATTAATAGCAAAACCATGCTATCCAAAATAGTGATCATGACCACCTCTTTCTTTTATTCATTCTTCCTAGAAAACAAATCAATTTCTTTTCCTACAACCACTCCAACAAATAGTTAGAATTGTTCACACACTAAACAATGTTGAATTCACATCTTACCCACAACTCTCTCTTTTGTTCAAAAGATTTATGAAACAAAACAATTCTCCCCCTTGACAAAACAATCCAAAGGTAAGATGAGAGAGGGGACAGATACACATACCTCAACCTTAAAGAAAATGAGGTTGGACACCCATGTTCAACCTCATTTTTGAGAATGATTCCTTCGATAAAATTTTTTTGAAGATATCAACAACTTGTTCCGATGTTGGAACATACTCCAGCTTCAATTCATTATTCTCCACATTCTCTTTGATGAAATGATATTTGATATCAATATGTTTTGAATGAGAATGTTGCACTGGATTTCTGGTGGGATTGATTGTACTTTGATTGTCACAACCTAGGAGCAAGGGTAACTTCACTTCAACAAGTAAATATTCCAATTGTGTTTTCATCCACATAAGTTGAGTAGTGGCTTGCGTAGCAGCAACATACTCATCTTCAGCCGTACTAAGAGTTACTGATTTTTGTTTCTTAGAATTCTAACTAACACAATTCTTTCCCAAAAATAATACACCACCAGATGTAGATCTTCTATCATCAATATTTCCTGCCCAATCTACATCAGAATACCCAAATAAATCAATATCTGAGCTGCAATACTTGATTATGAATTATGTTGTGCCTCTAATGTATCTTAGAATTCCTTTTCCAGTAATAAGATGTGATTCTCTTGGATAACTCTGAAATATTTCACATGAGGTAACAACATAAAAAATATAAGGTCTTAAGGAAGTCAAATACAATAGACTTCCAATCAGCTTTTGATACTCTTTTTGATCCACTTCTTTTCCATATGCATCTTTACTCAGCTTTGTTCCCAGTAAAATGGGTGTGGAAACATGTTTTGAATTTTCCATACCAAACCTCTTAAGAAGTTCTTTTGCATACTTTTCTTGGGAGAGGAAAATGAATTCTTTCTTTTGCTGGACTTGTAACCCAAGAAAGTATTTCATTTCTCTCAGCATGGACATTTCAAATACATCCTTCATTTCTTCAAAAAATCTCTCACAGCTTCCTTCATCATTACCAGTAAAGATAATATCATCAACATAAACGATTACAGTGAGGGAATACTCTACTTTCTATGATGTAAATATTGTTATCCACTCTTTGTTAAAATTTATCTTTTTTAAGCACGTATCTAATTTGGAATACCATTCCCTTAGAGCTTGTTTTAGGCCATACAATGCCTTTTTCAATTTTCACACATAACCTTCATCTTTTTCAATAAAAAAGCCACAAGGTTGTTCAATATAAACCTCTTCTTTAAGATCACCATTTAGGAATGCAGATTTAATATCCATTTGAAAGATCTTGTAGCCTCGTTGTACAGCAATAGCAAGAAAGATTCTGATTGTTTCAAGTCTTGCCACTAGATAAAATGTTTCATCAAAATCAATACCCTCAATATGTGAATATCCTTTGCAAACCAATCTTACTTTGTTTCTTATAACTTCACCTTTTTCATTCAGCTTGTTCTGGAAAACCCATTTTATGTCAATGATGTTTTTGTTTTCAAGCTTGGATATGAGTTCTCATGTATTATTCTTTTCAATCTGATCAAATTCTTCATTCATGTCTTGAACCCATTCTGGATGCTCAAAATCTTCTTTCACATCATTTGGTTCCACCGTTGAATACAAAGAAGTATGTGTAATGGAATTCATTGTTCTTCTTGTTTGAACCTTCTAATGTTGATCACCAATTATATTTTGTGCTTCCACATGTTTCCCCAACCTTGGATAAGATTTTAGATTGTCTTCCTCATCACTGGAAATAGATGAGTCTAATTCTTCACCTTTATTTGGATTACAATTGTTTGTATCCTTATCAGAATTGTCTTATTCAACTTTCTTAACTTCATTGTCCGCCTGAACATGTTTCTCTTTCTCAGATACTTCAATCACTTTTACATCAACTGAATCAATAGTTCTTTTTGTTTCTTTTTTGAAGCATCTGTATCCTCTTCCTTCTGAAGAATAGCCAAGAAATATTTCATCCTCACCTTTCTGCTCAAACTTACTATAGTTTCCACCTTTCTTCTTTATAATACAAGGACTTCCAAAAACTCTAAAGTGCTTCAAACTTGGTGTTTTTTCATAAAACAATTCATAGGGAGTCATACCTGATTGAGGCCTGTAGAAACAACGGTTCTGAATATAAACAGTAGTACTCATGGCTTGCCTCCAAAAGTAATGAGAAAGACCATGCTCAAGTAACATGGTTCTTCTCATTTCCATCAGGCTTTTATTATTTCTTTCAGCAACCCCATTTTTGTGGGGATTGTATGGAGAGCTATACTCATGCTGAATTCCATGCTTCTCAAGATATTTTTTAAACTCTTCACTTCCGTATTCACCACCATTATCAGTTCTCAACTTCTTCACAGAATACTGACATTCTTTCTTAGCTTTTCTTTTGAAACTTTTAATCATTTTCAAATAAACTAATTAGTGTTTCATATACATAACACAAGTAATGTGGGTAAAATCATCAATGAAAGTAATGAAGTACTTATCTTCATGTGTTGATTGTTTTCTCATTGGCCCACATATATCGGAATGGATCATCTCAAGGGGTTTTTTTGAACAAATATCAACTTTCTTATACACAACATTTGTAATATTTCCTTTCTGGAAAATAGTACAACACCAATCTCTACTTCTTGGTAAAACAGGAATGTCTCGGACACTGTCGCTTTTGAATAACTTTCTCATGTTTCTCTGACACATATGTCCAAGCCTTTTATGTCATAACTGATTCTATTTTGCTGTACTCATGTAACAAGAGTTTTGTGAATCACCAACCTAAAACAAGTTTCCTTTTATACGTTGGTATCTTGTAGCAATCTTACCATATTCTTCACTCTTTAAACAAATCCATCTTTCTTGAATATAACCTTATTACCTTCATCACACAATTGTGAAACACTTAGCAGATTGTGTTTCAGCCCATGAACATATAATGTTTTCTTAGATTTACTCTTTTCTTTTCCAATGATGGTTGATCCAACACCTTTGATTTTCAATGATTCGTCATTTTCAAATGTCATTGTTCCTTCTTTAAAATCTTCCACATCCTTCAAAAATATCAATTCTCCCATCATGTGATAAGAACACCCACTATCAAGTATCCAGGGTCATTCTCCATTCATGGTTTTTAATGAAGTTACAACAACAAGCGCCTTTTCTCCATTCTTTTAATTCTTCACCTTCAGATTTTGAGAATTGAGAATATTTTACTGAGCTGGTAACAAAACAAGACATCCTTTTGCAAGGTTTCCAGGTTGTTCAAATCTTTCACAAATAGTTTCCAAGGGTTGGAACCTATTTTCAATATTCGCTTCATTATTTTCAAATTTCTTCAAGACTACCTTCTCATTTTTCTTGGTTTGAGGAGATTGACTCCCCCTCAATCTATTTCTTTCATAACCTGTGGGATAATAGTAATGTTGATGATTAAACCAACACATACTTTTTGTGTACCAAAATCCCTCACAATACCATCAATACCCATAGAAATAGTATTTGCCTCTGAAACCTCCATACTGATCAGAATTGTGAATGAGTTTCTCAACCACCTTCTTCTCTTTCTTTTCTGATTCACCAACCTTTCTATTATCAATCAGATTCCTTTTTTTCTTTTCTGAATTATCGGTACCAAAAGTATTGGAAACATTTCCAAATTCAGAATGTTTCAAAACATTCCCAACCTTGTTGGTCTTGGCCACATACATAACATTCCCAGCTTTCTTCATTTCAAAAAAAAATCCATTCTTCTTCTCAACCTTTGAAGGTATATTTTGTTGAACCTTCTCAAGTTTCTCATTACGAGAACATTCACCAAATTCAGTGATAGAGTTTTGGAAACATTGACTTTTCTTTTCATATTTATAGAGTTTTTGTTGGACAAGTTCCAACTCTTTTTCTTTTACTTTCAACTTCACCTCTAAATGCTCATTACGATTCTTTTCTTCTTCAAGATATTTCTTCAAATCATCAATCTCTTTAATAATATTTTCTTTATCACTAAAAAAACATTCTTGGTTTCTTGAGCATTCATCTTCCATATTTTTGTTATGCTTTTCAAGCCTTCTGATCTTTCTTAGACATTCTTTCAACTCTTCTTTTAGATGCATTTCAAGCTGAGTTTATTCTTCTTCAGAACTACTGTTTCTAAATTCTTCATCATTCACTGTTGTAATGAAAGTATTTTCATTACCATACTCAATGTATTTTTTGGATTCAGCATCACTCTCTTCTTCTTCTTCATCTTTGGACAAGAAACTTCTTCTTCTTGATTTGAAGAATTTCTTTTCTTCTCCATTGTCTCCCTTTTTCTTCCACAGTCTTCTTGTATTTTTTTCTTCAATATCACTATCCTCTTCTTTATTTATTCGAGAACAATTAGCCGCAAAGTGACCAACACCTCAATATTCAAAACATTTCAAGTGAAGTTTCCCTTTATATTTCCTTGTACCTCTTTTCATATCATTAGAAAACAAGGATAAGATTTCATTGAGATTTTTAGATACCTCATTTTCAGAGTCAGAATCACCAGCTTCATCTTCAATAATAATTTTATTTGACTTTTCTTTCTTCATAGCCTTGAAAGACATTTCTCTATCAACCTTTGTTTTGTTCTTCATAGCATTCTCTTTTATCATTTCATATGTAATAAGAGTGCTATGTAAATCATCAAGAGACAATGTTTCAGGATCTCTGTCTTCCAGTGAAAAAACTTTTGCATTGAATTTGTCAGGTAGGATTATCAAGATTTTTTCAACAATTGTAGAGTCTTTCAGCTTTTCACCAAGACATCTGATAGTACTCACCATGTTATTCACCCTGGTAAAGAATTCCCCGACAGATTCATGCTCACCCATCTTCAAATCTTCATACTTCAATCTCCATATTTGTAACTTTTCCTTCTTCAATTTTATATTGCCTTCATATATGTTTTTCAACCTATCCCATATACCTTTAGCTGTGGAAACACCTTTCACTCTCAAGAATTCATTTTCATAAAGTGATGATAATATAGCATTCTTGGCCCTTCCATTATTCTCAAGAATCTTCTTATCAACAGTTGTAAGTGGAGCACTATCATCAATGGGGGGGAAACCCAACTGTTGCAGCTTCAAGAACATCATAACTGATAAACATAAGATATGAAAGCATTCTATCTTTCCAGATATGATAGTTTTTTTCCATCGAAACCCGGAATACCATTACTGTTCAGACAGCTCACATTCTCCATCAGCAAAGAAAAATGAAGGGAACCTGCCCTCTGATACCAATTGAAAGTACCCAGTCAGAGTATTGTATCACTGAGATAGGGAGGGGTGAATCAGTGATGCTCTTTTTCTTTTTTGTTTCTTTTCAATTGAAACAACATTATCCTCCTGTTAAGGATTTTAATTCCTATTGAGAAACAAATCGACACACATCCAAAGGAACACAAAGATTTACAAGGTTCACTATTCAATAAGAATAGCTACGCCCTTGGTATGGTTTGGAAATGATCCAATACCATACAATCCACTAAGAAAACAATCCTTGGATTACAATGAGTAGGACGTTCCCTTTCACTCGTGTAGCACTATGAAACAATCTCACTAGTGTGTGTGCTCCCTCTTAGCACAATAGAGTAATACAATTGTTTTGTAACAACTCATGTTACTTGCGCTTCTTTTCAAATCAACAAATGTATTCAAATTGTAATACAATTCATCAATTCCTTACCCAGAAGAAATGTAAGACCTACCTGGACATTGTTATGAAATAATGAGTCAGATTCCTCTGAGTACGATTCTTTCAAAACAAAGCTCCCAGACTGATTTTTTCAATACAAAGCTCTAATTTTGATTCTTTCAATACAAATCTCTCAGTCTAATTCTTTCAATACAAAGCTCCCAATCTGATTCTTTCAATACAAAGCTCTGAGTCTGATTTTCAGATAGAAAACAATAGATTATAATCGACACCACTTCAATTCCCGAATATAATTGTCATGCCAAATAGAATATGAATGAATCAACACCACCCAAGACAATTGTGAATCCGAACGGAATTTAACTCTCTTTCTCTCTAGAAACCCGGAACTTCTCTCTCTGCAAATCACACACAAGCACAATGTACTTCACACATTTTATAGGTGACCCAAAACATGTTTAGGTGGGAATTCCAAAACATTTTCCCACTCACTTAAATTCACCCAAATCTGAATTTCTCCTAAAATCTCAGAGCGATTATGAATTTGTCAATGCTTCTCGATTCTTCTTGAATCCTCTACAAACTTCATCTCTTCTTTTCTAGACTCCCATTTCAAATGTCAATACAATTATAATTGATGAGAAATACATGGGTATAAATCCGATTCTCTTATACTGATTTCTCCAAAACAATGCTTGATGCCATACCAATTGAATGTGTTTTAAGAAATACACTTCTCCACTTGAGATACTATCACTCTTTTAAATGAAAGGCTCTCCCTTTGAAATTTCATTCATCAGTATCCTTCTCTTTTCTTTTCTCTTTACCCACATGAGAAAACACACTTTATTCACCAACATGTGCTTGTATCATGACTACCTTCATGACTTTGGAATCATTGAGGATTAGATTTAGCATCGTCTGACTTTGATTGAAAAGTATTATAAATTTCCACTCATTCCTACTTCTTTCTTTTCATCTCAACCCAAGCATGGTCTTTTCTAAATACAAATGGTCTGGATACTATTATCCTGAATACGATCATATCTAGTTACGATCATTCTGGTTATGATCATTCTAGTTACGATCATCCTGGATACGATCATTCTGGTTATGATCATTCTGGTTACGATCTTGCTGGATATGATCATTTCTGGTTATGATCATTCTGGTTACGATTGCCGGTTACGATTGTTCTGGATACGATCGCTGATCATTTCTTGTTACGATTGCTGGGTACAATCAAATACAATCTGATAAGGATGATCTGCCCAAATACGATGCAAAACAATTCGATAAGGAAGATCTTCCCAGATACAATACAAAACAATCTGAATGTGATTCATTCTCAATCGACACCATCTCTTTCCTTTTATTTTTCCCAAATACGGCTGTTTTGAAAAACAATTGGTGTCTCATCTTCCATCACCATCACCTCTTCCATCAGCACCACCTATTCAATCGACATCACCTTTCCATTGGCACCACCTTTTATCAGCACCACTTTTTATCAGCATCACCTTTCCATCAGTACCACTTTCATTGGCTCCACCTTTCCATCGGTACCACTTCTTTTACTTCCACCCAGAATTCATTTCTTTTGAAAGACAACTGATACAATCTGGATTCGATTGTTTTGAAAAACAATTGATACAATCTGGATACTATTGTTTTCTGATTGTTTTGAAAAACAACGGGCACCACTTCTTTCTCTTTGCCATCCGGATACAATAAACCTGAATACGATTCTTTTCTGATAGTTTTGAAAAACAATATGAATACGGTTCTTTTCAGATTGTTTTGAAAAACAATCTAAATACAATTATTTTTTGATTGGTAGCATCTCTTTCACTCCTCCTTTCTTCTATCAAGTTTGCATCACAAGTTCTCAATACAACTCATGATTTATATGAAATACAAATCAGAAAAGCATCATCACAATTAGCATGGGTCTGATTCTTTTCAAAACAAACCCAAAACAATTTTTTCCACAAAACAAAGTGAAGTGATTTCCTTTCTTCGAAACATGCCTTGATAACAAAAGACAACACTTGAAACCTTCATCACCTTGATCATCAGCTTAGTCCCAACACATTCTTATTTTTATGATGTTTTCTTGTTTGTATCAAGTCATGTTTAACACTTCTATATAGCTACATGGGATATAAAAATCACAACTAATAAGACGATGGTTTTATTTCACTCTACCATATACTGAATCATTATTCATCATAATTACTCCATATAAATATTCAAAATCACTTTTGTCGACATTTATTTAGCCCTTTATCATGAATATGTGTTCTATAATAAGGACTATGTTTATCTTTATATGTACTATTGTACGTATTTTTTGGCATTAGATGTCCACTAAGTTTTGTGAAGAACTGAACTGGTAGCCTCTAACATTGTTTTTGTAAGTATTTTTTAACTTTGGTCACCAAGATCCCCTTTCTTTAAAAGCATTTTTTCAAGCAATTTATTCACCTTAAAACGGTATCCCTTTAAAATTATTTATAATTTACTGATGGTGGGTGATTTGTAATGAGTGTTAAGTGATATAGTCATTTCATACATTATTCGTTTGTTGAAATAACAGATTGGACTAATATTCAAGATGACAGTCTCGCCCTGATGCGCTGCTTCAGAGAATATGAGAAAAGTCTTTTTTTATGTTATGTTTCTTTAATTAGTTTTATTATTTTCTATATATTAATTACATCCACTAATTGTGATTTTTTAGGATTTTCTAAGTGAAATATGATCTTGAGAAAATTAATGTAATTATAATATAGCCAATCCAAATAGATTTCTTCATAGGTAATCCAAATTAGAAATTGGATTCTCTTAAAACGTGGTAGTGTTCAAGTGTTCTAACAATACCCTGCATAATTTTTTAAATCGTCTTAAATATTAACATGTGTTTTTCAAACCTCTCACTCACATGCAATTGATTGACTATATCGTTTCTTTTTTCTCTCGAATTATCGCCAATTCGAGCAGTCAGTGCAGCTCTTAATTATACGATGACATGAATGGTAAGGATTTATATGAATTGTACCTAATAATATTATAGCATGTTGCTAAAAAAGTGTTTATATTGTCCAAGATCAACATATTTTACTAGTTGATATTCTAGAAAACATAAAGATTGGGTAAATAAGGAGCTTGTATTTCAATATGATTTTCGTAATTCGAAACATGATTTTGTAAGGTATAACTACTCTAATTATGAAATGTTAATCAGCTATTAGAATGCTTAATTAATGTAGGGTTTTAAAGAGTGTTGAAATTACAATTCCAATGATTATCATGTTTATTATGTTTTCTCATCTTTCTTCTATAATTTCAATTGGAAGTCCATTGTTTTTAATATAAATTTGATATAAATTTTTTTCATTCTTAAACACTAAATTATTGATCGATGTGTGTTTAATTTCTTGAATTCTTACTTTTCATCACTATATTATATGTATATAAAAACATAAATCTTGTCACCTAAAAGAACTACCAATTCAGGATACGTTTTCGCTGTTTTTACTAGTCATAGTGATGCGCCCATACGCATACACACACTTTTGACATCAAGTGGTGCTTGTAAGCATCAACCAAGAAAAATTAAATTTAATTGATTAAAATTCAATGTCAATTATTTTTTTAGTTTATTTAGGATAAATTCAATGTGAGGCTCCTGCTATCAATGTATGACATGATTTTAGAATGATAGATATTGTAATGGTCACACCAATTAATGAACTATTTTTATCTATGTCGTGTTATTCTTTACTCGGAACTGAAAAATTGCTGCTGTAAAAATGGTTAATGAATTATTCGTTCAGTCTACCTGTATAATATGTACAGTAAAGAGAAAAAAGAGGGAAATATCCCATGGCGCCTCATTCGCCCGACTCCTCGTTCCCCTCTCGACATCATCTTCTTCCCTCCTAGGGTTTACGAGTGCCTCCTCGCATTGATGGGTCTCCCCCTCCTCTTATGCTTCTCCAGCTTTCCTCCTTTCGAATTTTCTTGGTTTTTCTTCGTTTTGGTGTTCACTGTCATCGGTCTTCTTCCTCTGATCTTTTGGTCTACCCCACCGCACTTGACCTCATTCTTGGTCAGGCACGATGGCGAGCAGGATCGCTTGGGAGGTGTTGGTGGTAACTCACAGCAGCGAACCTTGAGCTCCTTACACTACTGGAAAAATACCCTATACCAACGGTTTGGAACTGTTGGTATATGCCTCCAAACCGTTGGTATAGTCTATACCAACGGTTTAGAGAACCGTTGCCAAGTAAGACGTCGGGATAGGTTTATACCAACGGTTAATAAAAATCTATACCAACGGTTCCATAAAACCGTTGGTATATGTAATTCAAAAAACAATCATTCGGTTGGTTTTGATCCCAGCACCTCTCGTTTGTGATTGAATGACCTAATCATTAACCTAACTTACTTTTGTGAACATAATTTCATAAACATATATATGTATTATCATAAGTATTTTAAATTTTTGATTTATTTACTTTTGTGAACATAATTTCATAAACATATATACCAACGGTTTTGTCCAAACAGTTTGTATAAATCCAAATTAGTGAACTGTACCAACAGTTTGCCCAAAACCGTTGGTATAGCTCCAAATTAGTGACCTATACCAACAGTTTTGGCCAAACCGTTGGTATAGGTCCAAATTAGTGAACTATACCAACGGTTTTCCCAAAACCATTGGTATATATCATATTTCCAGTAGTGTTAGTCTCAGCTTCTTCCCTTTTGGTTTGTTTTGTTTTGGCTCTCTGGAGTGGTCCTGATTCCTCCTCTTTTACATCTTTTATATCGGGTGGGTCAAGCCTCAAGTCATTATCATTTGTATAACAAGTCGATAGGCTGCAGGTCGTTATCACTGTATATCAGGGTGGATCAGGCCCCCATGTTGATATACTGGTTGGCACAATTTCACGACATGTTCAATGACACTGCGACACTAGGTTAAGAAGGTATGATCAATCAGGAATGTGGTATTGAGGATCACTAGGTGAAGCAGGTATGATCAATCAGGACAATCAGGAATGTGGTATCGAGGATCACTAGGTGAAGCAGGTATGATCAATCAGGACAATCAGGAATGTGGTATTGAGGATCACTAGGTGAAGCAGGTATGATCAATCAGGACAATCAGGAATGTGGTATCGAGGATCACTAGCTGAAGCAGGTATGATCAATCAGGAATGTGGTCCTGAGGATCGGCAGTGATTGTTGGTTTACATTTCTGTAATTTATTTATTTATTTACATAATCATCCTTCCACTGTTCACGTAGAAGCGTGACATTGACGTGGATAATCGGTGTTGGTATGTGAACAGATGAATTAGGTTGACGTCCGGTAAGAAATAAAGGTTACAGCTTTTTAAAATAATTAATAAAATAATAATTTACACAACTCTAGAACTCCGCTACAGCCTGGAAAGCACCGACGTCGTCTCGGTGACACCGCACAATATTATTGGTTTTAAATTTATTTCTCAACACAAAACTTTTTTAAAACAAAATAATACGCATAATCCCAATTAACCATATTTTACAATTTAACATTATAAATATTAATAATTATACTAATAAATAAGCGTAAAAGAAAATAAAAAAATTATCTTCGATGGAACAAATAATTAAAATTAAATTATTTCACGGAACGCAAATATTAAAAAAAAAAACAGCACAAAACAATACAGAGAAATCGGAATACTGGATCTGATCGGAGTCCGCCGGTTTCCCAGATCGATCGTCGTCTTCCCCACACTGATCTCCATGATTCTGCTTCGAAACGCAGATCGAATCGAACCTCAACACCTTTATTTCTTCTTTATGGATCTGTGGATCTGTGGATCTGCCGCTGCAATTCTGGCTTTCAAGATCCGTCGCCCTTTCGCCTCGGAATCTTCATAGGAAGACGAAGATCAGAGGGAGGCCATGAAGAATGCGGTTCAGGGTGCGGACAGGGGAAGACGAAAGAGTAGGCGCTGAAGATTTCGGAGGCGAGTGGTAGTAGAAAGGGAAGTAGGGGAGTATAGGATCCGGCGGCGGCGGAACACCGTCGCCGCCGGTCCTCGGCGGGTAGAGGTTCGGGTACCCATTCTGCGGCGGCGGGTAGTAGTAGCTCGACCCTGAACCCGATGCGGGGGTCGTCGTCGTCGCCGGCGGTGGGTAGTAGTTGGAGCCTGAGCTCGAGGGAGGCGGCGGCGGCGGCGGGTAGTAGTAACTGGAAGCGGGACTCGGGTGAGAGGGCGGCGGGGGGTAGGATGCGGAACTCGGCGGAGACGGCGGCGGGGGGCAGATGGAAGGCGGCGGAGGCGGGGGAGTTGCCGGCGTCGGCGGGCCGCAGGGCGTGCAGTGGATCTGGTCCGCCGTGGCCGGCGGGGGAAGCGACGCCAAAAGGACGACGGCGAGGTAATAAAGCAACGGCGGTCGAAGATCGGACATCTCTGAAGCTAGAGAAGCAGAGCAGTGCGCAGCGAGCTGGGGATATCTTCAGAAGATTCAATGGCGGAGAGAACCAATCAAGTGCGCCCCTCCACCGCTGATGCCTTTCCACTTAATTTTTTGTTTGGTTTGTTTTTAATTTAATTATATGAAATTTATTATTATTTTATATAATATTTATTTCATTTTTGAATTATTTGAAAAAACTAATTAATGTCTTATATGCGTTGAAAATTTGGCGTGTCCTGTCCGTTGAGAATCCAATGTCCTCTAATTTGTAATAGATGTAATTCGTTTAATGTATTTGAAATTATTATAAAAAAAATACAATTAAATCACGGTATCACATATATCTTTTTTAATAATCAAATATTTCATGATGAAAACCATAGTTTTTTCTTTGAACCAATAAGAGAAATTAATCATTAGGGATCCAAATCCTTAGATACATATGGGAGCACTCGCCCAAATCAAAGCTGACACATCACCATCATCAACAACCATATTTTCTTCTATTTTCACAAATAAAAAAAAATCAACAATGATAAAAACTTGAAGATGCACATCAAATCTTGCCTAAGAGGAGACTCAAGGCGGTTGAAAGAACTGATCGACCGTTAATCAACCTGATCAAAGAAAAACAATCTGACTACAAAATAACATTGCCTATATTTGGTCCCGTGCAAACCTCGTGTCAACACAAACTACAACTGATTCAGCGACCTGTGGGCACTGTCTCATCGTGAAAGTTTTCTGTAAAGAAATCGAACATCACCAAAGGAATTACAACCCACAACACCAACACCAACTCGAGTATCATCACCGATTGCAACATCCACATTGACGAAGACAAAGACCATGATTGTGCGTGCATCATTGCTTGGCCGCACAACTCATTTATTCCAGATTTCAAACATATTTGTAGTAGCGCTGAATCCAAACCTCATCGAGGAAACTCTTATGGTTAAAGAGGAAATATTTTCACTGCATCCAGATAAACCAAGCAATAGAACAAAACTTCTGAAAACTCATAGAATCCAAGATGTTAAAACACTGTAAGAGTATCTACAACAGTCAACCTCATCCAACCTCGGTGAAGTTGCTTTTCGTCATCCCTCCCAAAAAGACAGAACACCAGAGCAATGAAGAATATCATGCAAATTAGTTTCAAGGAATACGTTACAAAAGGGGCGCAAATCATATGCGACAACATGCCTCCTCCACAACACATCTCTCACTAATAACACATTAGCCACAAACCTGTACCAAAAGTGTTAAACGTTAGGTAATAAGTTACATGGCCAAATCTTATGCCAAACCGCACCAACTCCATGCTCATGCCTCCGCATTGCCAGCCAGTATACGGATTTCATAAAGTAGACACTATTCCAAGAAAAACTCTAGAAAATCCCATCACCACACGTCCACCCAGAAACAATGATTTTCGAGATCCAGATTATATCCCTTTCATTGAACATCAAATTATGTTTATCAATACCCCTTCCAAAAGAGCACCATCACTCCCCAGATACTACACCAAAAGAAATTCAGTCATATCGTAAGTTGTTCTTGAAGGAAATCAGTCCAAGGAAAAAATTTGGCACATAGAACCCATGTAGGTAGGGTGCAAGGAAACATCAACAGCCTCCAACACCACTTAGCAAGGAGAGTATTGTTAAAAAAACCCTATGCCTAAAACCAACCCTAAGGAATGTGACATGTTATTTGGACAAACACCCAACAACAAACAACTTTAAAAAATTCAAATAATGAAACGTAAATTGATTTACAAATCAAGAACTTTATGATCTTGTATAACCAATCTAACTTGTAGATCGATGAGAAAACAATACACAAGAGTAAGGGAGAAAACATGAGTGTTCCTCACAATGGAGAGACAACAAACTTGTAAAGTTTAACTAACAAATTCTTAAATATCTTTCAAATATTTGGACAATGGATTTATGTCCAAGGAAGTCACAAAAGTCAAAGGTCTAATCAATCAAACTCATAACCCATGAATTTTGATTTCAAGGATGTGTAAAACATGGTTTCCACACATAAACCTTTACTTTGTTGCATTAGCCCATCAAAATTGATCGTCCCACTCTAATCACAACTTTCAAGATTTTTTAAGTTGATTGAGCTCCTAAATTCTTGAAAACACATGGCTTGGACTTAACACATAACCCCATTTGTCACTTTCATTCATGTAGCTTGGTTTTGGGTCTTTAATGTTGCAAGATGAGTTCCCATTGTATATTCCAATCTCTTTAATCATTCTCGTGTCATTAGACATTACAACCCCAACTCTTCCTTAAGGAAAATCGAGCTTATATCTTTAACTGGAATCTCACTGTAATGACCCAAACATTTATGAATAAAATCCTCTTTCTTTTAATGTCTTATAGATATAGAAAACACATACACTTTTTATTATTATTTTTGGGTTTAAATTACCGTAAAGTATTGTTACCATTGATAATACAGTCGTTGAACAATGATCACACAACTGATATAAATATAAGGTTAAAAAAATACTTTCAACACAGACAAATGAGAGGATGACCTTATCCAGTAGACTCGGGCCGTAAGAAGCTCATTTTTCGGAGCTTGGGAAGGAGGTAGCGTCATTGGGCTTCGCTCTTGACCAAGCTCAAGCCGAGCTTCAACATATTAAGCTTGAACAGAATCACATATGAGAAAAATCCAAATTAATAGAGATTACCACTCAGACGATGTTATCCGAGCCGTCCCAAGAGTCTGTCACCATCACACACCTTACCCTTAGGTCTTATGCATGTGTTATAAGGAGTTATGTAATAAGGTATTAGTTACTTATTGTATAATCCCTCTTTATAAATAAAAGTCTTATTCTATCAATTCATTTATGAGAATAGTCTTTCTTAAAAGAATGATAAATTTGATAAATTGAGTTTTCAGGTAAAAATGGTAATTTTGAAAAATATATACATTATTATATTAAACTAAGGTTTTTTATTAATAATATTATAAAAAAAATTCTTATAACTGATGATTATATCATTTCATTATCTGTAAATGATTAGGTAGTCAGTTTGATAAGAGTTATATTTTTTATACGATAAAATATAAAGTGTATTTTTTAAAGAATTTATTGTAAGGAATTAATGAATTTTTTAAATAATTAATATTTTAATAAAATATTATCATCAAATTTCTTTTATGAATAATAAATGATTATATAATTTTTATGAAGTCAAATGTAATTTTTATTAAGGTTTGAAAACTGTTTTTGTCAAAACCCGTGAATTTTCAATAAAGGTCGGTTTTTCATTTTAAAAGTAAAAATTCAAATATTTAGAAAATTATTTAGATAAAATGAATATTGTTTTTGGAATCAGAACATTGAAATTATCCAATGGTGAATTTTTCATAATTTTACGAGAGTTGAATTTTTGGGTAAAAATTAAATAATATATAAATATATAGTATGTTTTATGACATCATAATGACGCAAAAATGATGTAATAAATACTATAATGGGTATTCTCGTACCAATATATGTTTTCCCATTAAAATAATGTGATTTTATATTTGTTTTACTTATTTTATAAAGTCTTACTGAATCCTCCAAAATGTATAATATATCTTATGATTTTAAATTCATTTCTTTAATAACGTGACTCACCTCCACATAAGCAAGACTAATATTTTAATATGTTCGGCCATTGGTCTTATAAAATAATATTTTCCACTCCTCTTTGGCAAAAACCATGGGCAAAAACCATGGAAAGGTTTGTGATTTTGAGTATTTAATTATATAGGTTCTAAAACCTAAGTTTGTGAAATATTAAAGAATTCCCCTCTCATTTACTACATAAACCCACCCAATATCCCACTTCTCTTCACTCAAAATCCTTGAGCACATCCTTTCTCTATCCTCCCCTCTCTAGAATCCCCCAAGGCTCCCCAAGCTCTCAAGAAGCCTCTTTTCAAGCTTTTGAAGTCACACATCTAAGTAAGAGATCCCTTCCTTTCTCATTTTTGTCCAAGTTTCTTTATGTTGTTATGCCCTTTTATTTTCAATTAAAAATGTTGGGGTTTGATTTAGCACCTCCCCCATACTGCCATATTTATGTTTGAATGATGAGATACCTCTTTCTCTCTCATTAATCCCTCCCATGTACACTTGTTACCATGCTGAAATTTCATAAGAATTAGTCAATTTCTCCTCTTTCTTCAAGTTTAATTATTATGTTACGCCTTCTATCACCAAAGTCCTTGTGTTGGGACATGTATCTATATAACCCCCTTACATTCCATTTCATGTACAAATTATGAGAGACCCCTTTCATAACAAATCTTTTGTTTGGTTGAACTTCATCGGGCATTCCTTCACAACTTCATAGGAACATCTTGGAAATATTTCACAAGAATCTCCCTCCATCTATTGAATTTCATTAGAAACCTTCTCCTATTGCCTTTACTTAGAAAATTCTATTCGATGAACTTCATTGGAAAACATTTTTCCAATGACATTGAAAATGCCCATTCAATGGAATCGAAACCTTTTCTTTGTTTGGTGAACTTATAACTTTAGTTCATTTAATGGACACTACCTGATGGAACTGTAAAGGTTCATCAAATTCACTTTCTTGGATTCCCTTGTAAAAGTTTATCTGATGGACTCCGTCCAATGAAATTTCATAGTGACCTCTATTCGACACTTATTCAAACTTCTTATGACCAACAAACTTCATAAATGTATGTTTGGTAAAACTTTGTACCGCCGCAACGCTATATCTTCATAACCTTGAAAATTGAATCATGCAACTTCATTACTTCATGTCTTGAAATTTTCACATCCACACCATTATATTATATCTTTAGTCTAGTAGACTCAAGTTTTTACAACTTTAACTTTTTCACATACTGCCATATTTATGTCACACTGTTAGGTTGCTGAAATTGCACCGTGATTTTCCATGCCAAAATCTTCGTGTAGTGAATACCATGCCCATTTCTCTATCAAAGGTATTCAACTTTATTAACATATACTTATTTATTATAGAATTTCATGTATGTATTCCATATTCCTTTATCATGGAACAAATGATTATGTTGAATGAATCTATGCTATATGATCTATGTCGCACACTTAAGCATGAGATTGAAATGATTATGAAGGGTGCGCCCTAATAGCGCTCCAATGCATTGGGTAATGTTTAGTATTATGATATATTATGTTGGGACATGGGTTTACCTGATTCCTTTATATTAATGATGCAATGTTTTAAGTTGTTGTCACATTTCCATGTTATGATAATCATCCTATATCATGCCTTTATGTTCACATTTCTCTTGTGCTCCATTGTTATGCCTATTGCCTAAAATGTATTGTATTCTTCATGTTATAACTTATTTACTCCCTTACTAGTCTTTATAGCTCACCCTTTTCTTGTGTATGTCCTCAGGCTATCCCATGTAATGCTAAGTACGAAGAAATGTTGTGGTCATGTAAAAGAAGTTTTCAATAAAGATGTTATATTTTATGTCTTAAGTTGTCATATAATGTTCCAAATATCCAAATAAAATATACCTCTCGATCTTCTGGGTTGTATCAAGTGCAAGTTTATGTAATAAAGCATGTTTAAATGTGTAATAAAGAGCATGATTGTTATAGTCGGTATCAAAGGATGGGTTTAGTTATTTTTGGGATTAGGATTTTAAAACTCTAGTGAAAGCCTTAGGGATAAGATTGAGTATAAAAAAATAATCCCTAAATTTTGGTGAGTATAAAGTAAGTGGTTTATCAAGAAAATACATCCCTGTCTGGATACGAACAAGTAGAGGTGGCTCTAGAATAGATGTATCTAGGGGTAAAACCTGAAAACACTACTTTAAGCTAGACTCGAACGGGAACTGGTGCATGAAAACAGGCCTTGCTACACTCTTGGTTAGACACTCCTAGGGGTTATGATTTGGTAAATTCATAAGCTTAATATGAACCATTATTAAGGGAGAAAAAAAATCCCATAAGAATATACGTTAGGAAATAGATCATGGATGACTTAAATTGAAGCCTAGAAATTCATAAATTTATCAAGAAAATACATCCCTGTCTAGATACGAACAAGTAGAGGTGGCTCTGGCATAGATGTATCTAGGGGTAAAACCCAAAAACACTACTTTAACCTAGACTCGAATAGGAACTGGTGCATGAAAAAGGGCCTTGCTACACTCTTGGTTTGACACTCCTAGGGGTTATGAATTGGTAAATTCATAAGCTTAATATGAACCATTATTAAGGGAGAAAAAAATCCCATAAGAATATACGTTAGGAAATAGACCATGGATAACTTAAATTGAAGCCTAGAAATTCATAAGTTAATAAGATAAATGTAATTTATAAGTTATCCATTTTTTATTGGATTCCCCTTTATGTGTTTAATAGTTTTAAATAATTACCCCTAATTTTTCTTTTATTCTGGACAATGGCCGGTAATAGGAGGACTTGGTCTAACAAGCGATGCAAAGATCAATGTGATGACTGTTCTAGTGAGATGCCCAATCCGATGGGAGCGAGAATCACAAACTTTGTCACAATACTCACTCAGTTAACTCAAATTTTGAATAGAACCATGGGTCAAGAGAAATGTCCACCCCCCTAAGAAAGAACAAGTCGCAATCGAAAGCTTCATGTGACAAAGGCCTCCTATTTTCAATGGATCATCTGATCCCTCAATCATCAAAAAATGGATCAACTCCATTGAGAAGATCTTCTCCATCCTTCAATGTTTTGAACAAGAGAAGGTTATTCTAGCTGCTTATCATATGAAGGGTGAAGCTGATCAATGGTGGACATTGATAAAAAAATACGAAGACTGAGGAAGAGATCGAGACATTGGAATGGAAGGATTTCTATAAAATATTTTTTGATAAATATTTTCCCCACACCCTCCATCTTAAGATGGACAGATATTTCCTTGTACTCAAGCAAAATGATGAAGAATCTATTGGGGCATACGAGGAAAACTTTACCAGACTTGCACGATACACCTATGGTTTTTTCGTTACCCTCGAATGCAAGGTTGAACACTTCTTTGGTGTGCTAAAACCTAACCTATGAAAATCTCTGGTGATACGCAACTTTGAAAGATATGAGAAGATTGTACGATGTTCCCTCAAATTCAAGATGGAGATCGGAAAATCTTAGGGGTATCATGGGGATAAGAAGCATAAAGTGGACTTTAATTCTGGCGGTGCGTTGGACAAAATCAACGGTCCTAAGAAATTCCAGCATCCCACTTGCCAAAGGTGTGGGAAGAAGCACCCTGGAAATTGCTTGAAGGGGATGTGGATATGATTTAGGTGTGTAAGAGAAGGGTAACTGGCTAACGATTTCTGACGGGAGAAACCCACTAGTGTGGTATAGGAAAGGAATGCTCTGGTTAACCCTTAGTGCATTGTTCATTACTACAACTACAAGGAACTAGGGCACTTTGTGAACCAGTACCCTAAGACAAGGGTAATTGGAGGAAACCACCAACCTCCAAGGCAACAGGGGTGAGATTTTTCCATTACTACCACCAAAGAAAATCCTGACAATGAAGGGGTGACATGTATGCTAGTTATTCATTCAAGAATAGAGAACGTACTTTTTTATTCTGGTTCTACGTATTCTTTTATATCCTATAAGTTTAGTAGAATAATTCAAACACCACCACAAATCATGGAAGTAGAGGTGTCGGTGAGAACGACAAATGGGGAAATTATTGCATACCATGAATATAACTCCCCCATTATCAAAATTTATGGATTGAACTTCCTGGAGAACCTTATCATACTTCCTATCATGGAATTTGATGTAATTTTTGGCATGGATTGGCTTTCCCTATACAGATCCAACATAAATTTTCCTGAGAGCAAAATCACTCTCCATATGATGAATAGACCCCCAATTCTGTACAAGTGCAAGGAGGAGGACGAATCTCCTTTAGCACCATCATCTCAAGCATGGATATTACTTCCCTATGATAATGCATATCTTTCTCAGTTGATTGAGTCTAAGGAAGGAACCATCCTCGAAGGCATGCCTATTGTAAGGGAATTCACTGATGTGTTTCCTGAGGAATTTCCTAGACTTCATCCTAGAAGGGATGTTGAATTCTTGATTGATCTTATACCTGAGGAATTGCCAATATTCAAGACTCCTTATAGAATGACTGTTGTGTATATTAAGGAGCTAAAGAAATAACTACAGGAGAATTTGGATAAAGGGTTTATACACCCAAGTGCTTTACCATGGGGTGTACCAATCCTCTTTGTCAAGAAGAAGGATGGGTCAATGTGTCTTTGCATTGATTATCGTGAGATCAAAAAAATCATGATAAAGAACAAGTATCCTTTTCCATGAATTTATGACTTATTCGATCAAGTACATGGATCACAATACTTCTCCAAGGTGGATCTGCGGTCAGGATATTACCAAGTAAGGGTGAATAAGGAGGATATCCCCAAGACTACTTTTTGTACAAGGTACAGACACTATGAATTCATAGTAATTACTTTTGGACTCACTAGTGCTCCAGAAATATTCATGAAATTGATGAATAGAGTCTTTAGAGATTACCTCAAAAATTTTTTTGTATTCTTTATTGATGATATTCTAATATACTCCAAAACCAAGGAGGATCACGAGGAGCATCTAAGCATTGTAATAGAGACCTTACGAAAGGATAAGCTCTATGAAAAGTAAAACAAGTGTGAGTTATGGTTAAAGGAAGTCTCATTCTTGGGGAATATCATCACAAGCAAAGGGATATATATGGATCCTTCCAAAACAAAATCAATTTAGGTATGGCTGATGCTGAAATCTGTGATGGATATCCATAGCTTCTTAGGGTTAGCTGGATATTATCGCTGATTTGTGAGAAATTTCTCACAATTTTCAAACCCTCTTACCAAGCTAACTCAGAAGGGAGTCAAGTTTTCTTGGAAAGATGAATGTGAAGAAAGATTAATGGAGTTGAATAAGTGGCTTATCACCACTCCTATGCTCACACTACCCACAAGCGGGGAGTTTTTTGTAATCTTTAGAGATGATTCAAAGAAGAGTCTAGGCTGTGTGTTGATGCAGAATGACAAAGCCATCACATATGCCTCAAGGCAGTTAAAAATTCATGATCAAAACTATCCCACACATGATTTGGAGTTGAAAGCTATGATCTTTGTATTGAAAATATCGTGACATTATCTCTTTGGGGAAAAGTGTGAAATATATACGGATCACAAAAGTCTCCAATATATATTTACACAGAAAGAGATGAATATGCACCAAAAAAGATGGTTAGAGCTCATTAAGGATTACGACTGCTCAATTCATTACCACCCTAGGAAAGTGAACAAGATGGCATATGATCTAAGTAGAAAGGACTCATCATTTCTATCATTTATGAGAATTGAAAAGGATATAATCTTCTTAGATTTGATGAAGATGGACATGAGAATCATAAATAAGGGAACATAATCAATCCTTTCACAAATGATTGCTAAATCATCTCTTTTGGAAAGGTTAAAGGATGCTCAAAAGTATGATGTGAGAATTTAGAAGAAAGTGGAAACTATCAGAAAAAGGAAATCCTCAGAGTTCAATGAAGAAGGAATTGTGAGATTTAGGTCAATACTATGTGTTCCATTAAATCTAGAGTTAAAGAAAGAACTTTTGGATGTGCACATAGTTCGAATTTCTCCATTCACCTAGGAAACACAAAGATGTATTGAGATATTTGAGATCATTATTGGTGGTATAACATGAAGAAGGAGATCATTGAGTATACATCAAAGTGCCTGGTATGTTAGCAAGTGAAGGCTGAGAGATAGAAGTATAAGGGGATGATACAACCATTATCCATACCAATATGGGAATGGGAAAAATCACCATGGAATTTTTCACCGGACTTCTGAAGACATCAAAAGGAAACAATTCTATTTGGGCTGTTATGGATCGTCTTACAAAGACTGCACACTTCATTGTAATTCGGGGGGATTTTTCATTGGATAAACTGACACAAATATACATTAGAGAAGTGGTAATACTGCATGGTGCACCACTATTGATTGTATCCGATCGAGATCCAAGATTCGCCTATAAGTTTTAGAAGAGTCTCCAATATGCTATGAATACTGAACTAAACTTCAGTACGACTTATCATCCTCAAACTGATGACCAATCTAAGCGGACTATCCAAACACTTGAGGATATGTTGAGAGCATGCTCAATGGACTTAAAAAGAGGATGAGTTAAACATCTTCCTTTAGTTTAGTTCTCTCACAACAACAGTTTCCACTCAATAATCCAAATGGATCCTTATGAATCACTTTATGGGAAGAGGTGTAGAACACCGACATGTTGGGATAAAGTTGGGGAGCGAAAAATTCTAGGCCCAGAAATGGTCAAAGAAATGGTGGAGAAGGTTAAGACCATACAACAACACGTCAAAGCTGCTCATAGTCGAAAACAGATCTATGCTGAAAACCGTCAATGATACCTAGAGTTTGATGTTAGAGATATGGTTTTCCTCTAAATATCTCTATGGAAGAGAGTGATGAGATTTAGGAAGAAGAGAAATCTTATTCTAAGGTACATAGGCCCTTTTGAGGTCCTTGATCACATCAGAGCAGTGTCCTATCTACTAACACTCCCACCAAACCTATCTCAAGTATATGATGTATTCCATGTATCACTTTTGAGGAAGTACATACCGGACCCATTACATGTACTCAATCCAGAGGTGGTACCATTAGAGAATGACCTTTCCTATGAAGAGAATCCGGTGAAGATCTTAGATCGTAGGGACAAATTTCTATGAAATAAGACAATTCCCATCATCAAAGTGTTGTAGAGAAACCACAAGTTTGAAAAAGAAAGATAAGAACTGAAGGAAGTGATGAGGCAGAGTTACCCTCATCTTTTTTAGTGTGGGAAAAGAAAATTTTTAGGGTGAAATTTCTTAAGGGGGGAATGTTGTAACGACCTGAACATTTATGAATAAAATTACCTTTCTTTTAATGTCTTATAGATATAGAAAACACATATAATCTTTTTATTATTATTTTTGGGTTTAAATTAATGTTAAGTATCGTTAACATTGATAATATAGTCATTGAAAAGTGATCACACAATTGATATAAATATAAGGTAAAAAAATACTTTCAACACAAATAAAGAAGAGGATGGCCTCATCTAGTAGACTCGGGCCATACAAAGCTCATTTGTCATATCTTGGAAAGGAGGTAGCATCACCGGGCTTTTCTCTTGACCAATCCCAAGATGAGCTTCAATATATTAAGATTGACTGTAATCACATACGGGAGAAGTTCAAGTTAATTGAGATTACCACCCGGGAAATGTTATCCGAGCCGCCCCAAGAGTCTGTCACCATCACACACCTTACCCTTATGTCTTATGCAGGTGTTATAAAGGGTTATGTAATAAGGTATTAGTTACTTATTATGTAATCCTTTTTTATAAATAAAAGTCTTATTCCATCAATTCCTTTATGAGAATAGTATTTCTTAAAAGAATGATAAATTTGATAAATTGAGTTTTCAGGTAAAAATGGTAATTTTGAGAAATATATATATATTATTATATTAAACTAAGTTTTTTTATTAATAATATTATAAAAACAATTCATATAAATTATGATTATATTAGTTCTTTATCTGTAAATGATTAGATAATCAGTTTGATAAGAGTTATATTTTTTATATGATAAAACAAAAAGTATATTTTTTTATAGAATTTATTTTAAAGAATTAATGATTTTTTGAAATAATTAATATTTTAATAAAATATTATCATCAAATTAATTTTATGAATAATAAATGAGTATATAATTTTTATGAAGTCAAATGTAATTTTTATCAAGGTTTGAAAACTGTTTTTGTCAAAACCCATGAATTTTCAATAAATATCGGTTTTCATTTTAAAAGTGAAAATTCACATATTAAGAAAATTATTTAGATAAAATGAATATTTTTTTGGAATCAGGATGTTGAAATTATCCAATGATGAATGTTTTAAAATTTTCTGAGAGTCTATTTTTTGGGTAAAAATTAAATAATTTATAAATATATAGTATGTTTTATGACATCATAATGACCCAAAAATGATGTAATAAATACTATAATGGGTATTATCAGACCAATATATGTTTTCCAATTAAAATAATGTGATTTTAGATTTGTTTTAATTATTTTATAAAGCCTTAGTGAATCCTCCAAAATGTATAATATATCTTATGATTTTAAATTCATTTCTTTAATAATGTGACTCACCTCCACATAAGCAAGGATAATATTTTAATATGTTCGGACATTGGACTTATAAAATAATGTTTTACACTATTCTTTAGAAAAAACCATGGGAAAAAACTGTAATTCCCCGACCCCAGAAGCCCAGAGTCGGTGCATTATTACGTATCATTGGCATGATCACAAAAGATCAAGTCTCGAAAGACCGATTAGTTTAATAGCCTTAGAAGTACTAGATACATTAATAAGGTTTACATTACATCATAAAATGGAAAAAAACAATAACATTGTTTCCAAGGAAAAAACTGAGATCCCATAGACTATCCCTGTAGGTCATTCATAATATACTTCTTCATATCCTGGAAAAAATAAAACATAGAAAGGGGTGAACTCAAATGCTCAGTAAGGATAACAATATAGAGAAAACTTTAATAAACAAGCATAAACATTTAAGGCAATGTATAAAAATAAAAAAATATTTTTCAACATAAACTTCATCATAATATGGAAAATATAAATCAAAATAATTCCATTTACTTACTCACATGGATATTCTACTAGTCGAATAATCACATGCAATATCAATAGCCACTTTCATAATGATGGAATGCATAATGCCAAACTTTAATAACCACATAGTCAAGGACTTGTTCCAATACTACAAATAAGATTTTGTTAAGGCCTTGTGCCAAGACACTAGTTTGTCTCATGAGACCTACTGATGCATCGAGAAGCTATAGCAGGCTCCACCCGTCACTTACTAAGTCCAATGCATTCCTCATATGAAAAGGTTTAAACATAACATAAACATTCATATTAAAACTGACATACAAAATGTCAATACTTTATCCATAAACCATGAATGGTATGAAATAACACATCCACAGTCAAACATATCACAAAACCTTCAATACAATATGGAAGTTTTGTATCATAATAAATCAACTTCAAAGAAACTTAAAATCCATTAAAGGATGTTGACATAGAAAAAATCAAAACCTTTTTAGAGAAATATCTCTTTATTTTTTTAAATCATTTAAAATTCATGTAATTATAAAAGAAAATATTTATATTTGAAAATATTATTATAATCTTGTAAGGTAATCTTTGATGTTGTTATAATGGTGGAAAATAGCCGCACCCCCCATATAAGTTAAAAAACATTCTTACCTTAATTTTGTCGAAAAGGTCATAAAGTACCTTGTTTGAAAAACGACGGAAATATTACATTATAAACATATTATAAAAGTCAAAAAAGGGTATAAATGACTTTAACACATAGTCTATAAAATAGTAATAATGTTTTGAAATATTTTTTTAAGAAACATGGATGTGGATGATAAAGAAGTCCCAATAGATAATTACATATAAACAACCTCAGATAATGAAGAGATTGTGAAATTAACCCTTACCTTGTACTTTTACTTGCTCAAGGGTAGGTTAACCTCCTGTATAATGGTGAAATAATTTTTATTAAATTATAAAAGAATCATATACATTAATATGATCTTTTAACATTACTTTGTTAATAATATCTTAGTATTATCGTCGTTTCAGGTGTTAACTGATTCATTTTCCTTTATATGCATTGTTACGTAAGTAATGTTTGTTATGAATAGGATGTATATTATTCATATTCATAATGATATTAAGTATTTAAACATTATTTTTAATCATCTAATGAAAATTAGTCGTGAATGGATACGATGGGGAATGAATCTAATCGCGTTCGTGGAGACGGTAATCCATACGCATGAGCGACAATATCATTCTTTTGATATTAAAATAATATATAATTGGATGGTATATCATATATAAAGAATAATTATCATGTTATATTTATTATTTACATCAATTATACATCATTATTATACCCATCCAAAAATAATAATGTATTGGATAACAATTACACCACGACGTGGAGACGGTAAGTCGTACGTACGCACGTATGGTGACATGTCATTCAAAGGATGAATAGAATAATGAATTTGGTTTTACCATATTTATAATAACATAAAAATATATAGAATATATTGGAGTTATTATTTTATAATGGAAACAACAAAGAAAGAGGAAGTGGAAGAAGAAAGGAACTTGAAAAAGGTGATGAAATATTTACCTCTTCTTCGGGTTCTTCCTTTTGATTTGATCAAAAGGGATCCTTAGGTTGGATTTATGAAAAACGGAAGGCCTCTAGGATGAAGTGAGGAAAATTGAGAGGGTATTTGGGCAGGGGTTGGCTGAGACAAATGGATCTGAAGGTGTGAATTAGAGAGAAGGGGGAGTGACCTTTTATAAGAGGGGTGAGGGGCACCTTAGGAAAAGCTAGAAATATTATTTTATAATAAAATCATTTTCGGTTTCTAATGGCTAAAAAATGAATTATTTAAAGGATAAAGTGGGTATGAGTTGAAAAACCCTCAACCAATAGGTTTTATATAGGTTTGGGTCACTATATTAACTTTATCTTTTAGATTTAACTCTTAGTTAAATAGTTTGACATTTACCATGTCTCTTTGTATTTTTATATTATATGGTTAATAAACATACTATAAACTTCCAAGAGAACCCCAAGTGGTTCATTAATGATACACCTATAACTATATAAGTCTTTTGTATGAACCTTATATTTTTATGAATATAATATCAATTAATAATATAATATTTTTTAAAAAAACTCTTTTATGTCAATTTTGACAATATTTGGTATTTTGTTGTTTCTAAATTCATAACAGCATGATTACTTCGAAAAAAATTCATCTAACCAACCCTAACATTTCATATTAACCTATAAAATTAGTGTAATTTATAAAAAGTCTCAAATTACATTTATTTGGATTTTTATAATATCAATTATTTTAATATTTCATTAATTAGGTAATTACTGCATCATCATTGTGTCATAAATAAATTTAATTATTTAATGTCTAAAAATTATAAATAAAATACCATTATGTAGGAAATATATTTATCTTTCTAATGAATATTTACAGTTGAATTTATCTTATGTGTAACCCTATATTAAAAATGGTTTAGTTATTAAACTTTGAATTTAACACTTTTAACTCTTCTTTGAATTAAATAATAATAAATGTCCTAATCTAATCTAAGTGGACCTAAATGATCATATTTTATTCCTAAGTTTGTTTTTGGTTGAATTACACTTATCCAATAGAATTAGGACATGTGTTATGGTAATAATAATATCATTTTTGTCCTTAATTACCCTATTTACTTTTAATCTTGGTAAATAAAAGCAAAAAGTTACTATTCACCAAAAAATATTTTCATCTTATTGAACCACATTTTACTTACTGATATCAACCGTGTTTCTCGGATTTTTGAAATTCAACTCACAGAAGCGGTAAATTTAAGTTTTATGTAAATTTGCAAATGCTTCTAGGAGGTGGGTAAAAGACGGTAAAAGGTTTAATAAATTTTTTATATATCTAAAATTATTATAAACTGTCTCTAATGAATTACATTGAACTTATATATGTATTATGTATCTATTTTGACCTAAAATAAATTTAAATAAAATAAATAATTATTTAAATAAAAATTTGGTTTTAAACTATAACTTAGTGTTTTTCACTATTCATCAAAAATTAAAAGTTTTCATAAAAATACCAAAAATTCACCCTAAGTTAATTTAGATATTTTGAATCCAAAAATGAAGTCCATTTTGAAAGATAAAATTTATAAATTTCAAAAAGTGGGTATTACTATTCATAACTGCTAGTTTGATTGGTTGTGGTGTGTTAGAACTCGAAGTTGCGTACAACACACACTACTGTATTATTCAAAGAGAAGAGTATCGTGGAAGCTTGAGGTGTTACATTCTCCTCTCCTTCAAATAATTTTGTCCTCGAGATTTATAGAGTATTACTGCGTAAAAAGACTTGGGTGGTTCTTCATCATAAGTTCCTTGGGTTCCCACGTTGCCTCTTCCATCTTATGGTTTCTCCATATAACTTTTACCAGACGAGTCGTCCAGTTTCTCAACACTTGTTCTCTTGTATCAAGAACCTTGACAGGCTCTTCGCAATAAGAAAAATTGAGTTCCAGTTCTAATTCCTCATAGGTAAGTATATGCGTTGGGTCAGGCATGTATTTTCTCAACAGTGATACGTGGAACACATCATGAACTTTGGAGAGACTTGGTAGCATTGCCAAACGGTAAGCTACAACCCCAATTCGTTATAGAATTTCAAAAGGTCCGATGTACCTGAGACTCAATTTTCCCTTCTTACCAAAACGTATAACACCCTTCCATGGATATACCTTCAAGAAAACATGATCTCCTATATGAAATTCCAAATCCTTCGTTCAGTTATCGGCATATCTCTTCTGCCTACTTTGAGATGCTTTGATGTGGGTTTGGATTACCTTCACCTTTTCCATCATTTCCTCCAAAAGTTCTGGGCCCATGAGTTTTCTTTCGCCAACACCATCCCAACAGGTTGGTGTGCGACATCTCTTTCCATATAACGCTTCATATGGTGCCATCTGAATACTTGAATGGAAGCTATTGTTATAGGAAAATTATACCAGAGGTAAATATTGATCCCACATACCTTGAAAGTCAAGTGAGCATGATATCAACATGTCTTCTAAGGTTTGAATAGTCCGTTTTGATTTTCCATCAGTTTGGGGGTGGTGGGCAGTGCTCAAATGAAGTTCAGTATCCAGGGATTTCTAAAGAATTTTCCAAAATGTTGATGTAAAATAGGGATCACGATAAAAAACAATCGATAGTGGTACTCCATGAAGTCTTACAACTTCATTAATATATATTCTTGCTAAACGTTCAAGTGGTAAATCTTCCCTTATAGCAATAAAATGTGCTGACTTGGTAAGACGATCAACAATGAACCATATTGTATTGTTCCTTCTATGAGTCTTTGGTAACCCCATGACAAAGTCCATCGTGATATCATCCCATTTCCACTCAGGTATGGGAATAGGTTGCATGACTTCTCCAGGATATTTACTTCCAACCTTCACTTGTTGAAAAACCATACATCTTGACACAAAATCAGCAATCTCCCTCTTCATGTTGTCCCACTAAAAATGTTCCTTCAAATCTTTATACATCTTGGTGCTACTGGGGTGTATAGAGAAATTGGAACTATTAGCATCATCCAACAATTCCCTTTTTAGATAAGGTATATCAGGAACACAAAGTCTCTTCCCAAATTTCAAAATTCCATCTTTATACACAAATTCACTCAATCTCCCATCATTCACAACTTTAATCTTCTTTTGAAACTCTTTATCATCGGTCTGAGAGCTCTTTATCCTTTCTATAAAAGATGGTTTGACAACCATTTAAAAAAGTATTGATGTTTCACCTTCCATGGTGATTCCCATATCCATATTTACTAGATACATGTATATAAGATCTTTTTCAACTCTCATCTTGTTCAAAACTCCATGATCTTTTCTATTCAAATCATCTGCCACCTTATTTTCCTTCCCCAAGTGGTAGTGTATAGTGCAATCATAATCCTTGAGTAGTTAAATCCATCTCCTTTTCCTCATGTTGAGTTCTTTCTATGAGAAAATATACTTCAAACTCTTGTGATCGGTATATATCTCACATTTTTCACCATAGAGATAGTGTCTCTAAATATTCAAAGCAAAGATTACAGCTTCTAACTCAAGATCATGAGAAGGATAGTTTTTCCCATGAATTTTTAGTTATCGTGATGCATAGTAAATAACCCTATCATTATGCATAAGGACACAACAAAGTCCTTTCTTTGAAGCATCACTATAAATAACAAACCCATCATTACCTGATGGTTGAGTCAAGATAAGAACATTGACTAATATTCTCTTAAATTATTCAAAACATTACTCACACTATTTTTTCCAAATAACTTTAACCCCTTTTCATGTGAGCTTTGTTAATGGGTTAGCCAACCGGGAAAATTTTGGACGAAACATCGATAATATCCCGCTAAACCAATAAAACTGTGTACCTCAGTTATACTCGTCGGTGCTGGCCATTCTTGGATTTCCTTGGTCTTAGAAGTATCAACAGAGATTATATCCTTAGTGACAATATGTCCAAGAAAAGAAATCTCCTAAGGATATAATTCACACTTGCTAAACTTCCCATATAATTCATGTCTTCTAAGAGTCTTCAGGATAATGCACAAGTGATTTTCATGATCTTCGTAGATTTTGGAGTATACAAGATATCATCAATAAATACCACTAAAATTTCATCAAGATATTCCTTGAAAACTCTATTCATTAGATCCATGAAGACAGAGGGTGCATTAGTCAATCCAAAAGGAATTACTGTAAACTCGTAATGCCCGTACCTGGTTCAAAATGCTGTTTTCGGAATGTCTTCCTTCTTCACACACAACTGATGATATCCAGATCAAAGGTCAATCTTTGAAAAGTATTGATCTCCATGAAGTTGGTCAAATAAATCATCAATGCGATGTAGGGGATACTTGTTCTTTATTGTTAAAGCATTGATCTCCCTGTAGTTAATGCACAACCTCATAGATCCATATTTCTTCTTAACAAAAAGAATAGGGGATCCCCATGGAGAAAAACTAGGGTGAATAAATCCCTTATTACTTAATTCCTCTAGTTGTTTCTTTAGTTTCAGTAATTCCACAGTGGACATTCTATAAGGGGTCTTCGATATGGGCCTTGATCCAGGAATTAAATCAATGGAAAACTCAATTTCTCGTTCTAGAGGATGTATAGGTAAATCTTCTGAAAACACATCAACATATTATTTCACAATAGGTACATCCTCTATTTGAACATTCCTTTCCTCACCCACAGTTATTTCATTCTCTTCCTCCCCAATAATTGAATTTAGTTGAGCTACTGGGGGTGGATCTAGATAAGAATTAGGTGGTGACGATTCTTCTCTAAAGATAAGGTGTTCTTTATCATTGTCATAAAAAATAGTAAACTTCTTATTCTTACAATAAATTTTTGCATCATAGTCCGAAAGCCAATCCATACCAAGGATTATATCAAATTAAATCATGGGTATGACGATGAGATCAGCAGATAAAGAACATTTATATGCCCTAATAGGGACTGATTCACAAAACTTTGTTGCAATGATACTTCCCTTAGGAGTTTTGACTGACAAATACCTTGTTAAATCAAATTGGAAATTTCTAATTTTCTTAGAAAACTAGGAAGATATGAAACAATGCGATGATCCATAATCAAATAAAGCATTGGCTAAACTTGAGGAAACCATTAAATTACCTGCCACTACGTCTTTCAGAGCTTCAACCTCAGTAGTAGTGATAACATAAGCTTGGCCTTGATCCCCTGGCCTTTTCTGAGGTATGTTCCCCTGACACTTAGGACATTCATTTGTATAATGCCCCCTTTCTCTACAATTGTATCATTCAACATCGACAGCCTCTTTCTTCCCCTTACAATCACGAGCTTGGTGGCCTTTTTCACCACACTTGTAACAGACTCCCATTCCCTCTAGGAAAGTACTGAGGTGTTTCTTCCCACATTTAATGCATGATGGATATTCAAATTTTCCCTTATTTCCCTTATTTCCATTTCCAGAGTGTTCAAAAGATCTCTTATTCTCTTGCTTTTCTTTAAAGTCATAATACTTAGAGAATTATTTTTCTGTCTTGATAGCACATGAGACAATATCTTTGTACGATGAGAAGGATTGTGAGACTAATGATCGATGGAGAAATGGTTTTAACCCATCAAAGAAATGATCAATCTTACTTCTTGGGTTATGTATATAATCTACATCATGCCTCACTAACCTTGTATAGTTAGCTTCATACTTTGCGGTATTCTCATCCTCCTTTTGCCTCAGACTCAGAAATTGCCTTTCCATATCTGCTCGATGGTCATGAGGAAAGTATTTTTCTAAGAAAATTTATTTAAACTCCCTCCATTCCATATTTGATAATTCATCATCTTCCTTTGTGTTTTGAATCAATGACCACCATTGATCAGTATCTCCAGTGAGGCGATAAACATCCATGACAACCTTTTCCCTTTCGCTACTCCCCAAGGCGTGGAATATTTTATCTAAGGAATTTATCCATTGCTCAGCTACTAGTGGATTTTTACCCCCATTTAATGTTGGTGGTTTTTGCCTCATGAAGCGATCTAACATTGATCCTCCACATTGCGGATCAGGGTTCTCCATATGGGTAAGGATATTATTCATAACCTGAGTGAGTTGTCCCAGTATGGTGATTAGCTGATCAGCACCGGTTGCATCATCAGCTCCACTATAATTATCTTGAGTAGGTGGGAAATCCCTAAATGGAGTGCGTGCATTGATATGGTTTCCATTCCTTCCATTAGGTGCCATTTCTAAACAATGGCATAAACTAGATTAGTTTATGAATCGAAATACATAATTCCAAACTTGTAAAACACTTAACATAAATTGAATAGTTTATGGATATAATTCACAATCATAAAAAAAAATTTCTTTGAGGAAGTATATACTTAGAAACCCTTCATAATGGTTTGTAAAGAAAATGAGAATTATCCTAAGCATATCCCCTAGGAGTGTCGTAACCAAGAGTGAAATAAGGCCCGTTGTCATGCACCAATTCCTGTTCGAGTCTAGCTCAAAGAAGTGTTTTTGGGTTTTACACCTAGGTACATCTGTGCCAGAGCCGTCTCTACCTGCTCCTATCCAGACAAGGATGTATTGCTTGGAAAACTCACAAAATCTCTACAATACCAAAATTCTAGAAAGTTCTTCTATACTAAACCTCAAAGTCTATCTTAGGGCTATGTGCTCTAATCAGAGTTTATCTAAATCTAGTTTCCAAGGTTTGTACTAAACTTCCTCTGATACTAACTGTAATGCCCCAACCACAGAATCCCAAAGTCGGTGCATTATTACGCATCATTGGCATGATCACAAAAGATCAAGTCTTGAAAGAACGATTAGTTTAATATCCTTGGAAGTACTAGATACATTCATAAGTTTTACATTACATCATAAAATGGAAAACTACAACAACATTGTTTCCATGGACAACACTGAGATACCATAGACTATCCCTACAGGTCAGTCATAGTATACTTCTTCGCATCCTAGGAAAAATAAAACATAGAAAGGGGTGAGCTCAAATACTCAGTAAGGATAACAATATAGCGGAAAATTTCATAAATAAGCATAAACATTTAAGGCAATGTATAAAACTAAAACAAAAGATTTTTCAACATAAACTTCATCATAATATGGAAAATATAAATCAAAATAATTCCATTTACTTACTCACATGGATATTCTACTAGTCGAATAATCACATGCAATATCAATAACCACTTTCATAATGATGGAATGCATAATGCCAGACTTTCATAACCACATAGTCAAGGCCTTGTGCCAAGACTACAAATAAGATTTTTTCAAGGCCTTATGCCAAGAAACTAGTTTGTATCATGATACCTACCGATGCATCGAGGATCTATAGCGGGATCTACCCATCACTTACTAAGTCCAATGAATTCCTCATATGAAAAGGTTTAAACATAACACACAAATTCATATTAAAACTGGCATACAAAATGTCTATAATTTATCCATAAGACATGAATGGTATGAAATAACACATATATAGTCAAACATATCAAAAAACCTTCAATACAATATGTAAGTTTTGTATCATAATAAATCAACTTCAAACAAACTTAAAATCCATCAAAGGATGTTGACATAGATGAAATCAAAACCTTTTTAGAGAAATCTCTCTTTAAATTTTGAAATCATTTAAAAGTAACATAATTATAAAAGAAAACATTTATATTTGAAAATATTCTTATAAGATTGTAAGGGAAGCTTCGATGATGTTATAACGGCAGAAAATAGCCGCACCCGCCGTATAAGTTAAAAAAACATCCTTACCTTAATTTTGTCGAAAAGGTCATAAAGTACCTAGTTTAGAAAATGACGGAAAGATTCCTTTATAAACATCTTATAAAAGTAAAACAAGGTTATAAATAAATTTAAACCATAGTCTATAAAATAGTAATAATGTTTTGAAATACTTTTTTATGAAACATGGATATGGATGATAAAGAGGCCCCAGTAGATAATTACATATAAACAACCTCAGATAATGAAGAGATTGTAAAATTAACCCTTACCTTGTACTTTTCCTTGGACGAGGGTAGATTAACCTCTTGTATAATGGTGAAATAATTTTTATTAAATTATACAAGAATCATATACATTAATATGATCTTTTAACATTGCTTTGTTAATAATATCTTAGTATTATCGTCGTTTCAGGTGTTAACTGATTCATTTTCCTTTATATGCATTGTTACGTAAGTAATGTTTGTTATGAATAGGATGTATATTATTAATATTCATAATGATATTAAGTATTTAAACATTATTTTTAATCATCTAATGAAAATTAGTCGTGAATGGATACGATGGGGAATGAATCTAATCGCGTTTGTGGAGACGGTAATCCGTACGCATGAGCGACAATATCATTCTTTTGAAATTAAAATAATATATAATTGGATGGTATATCATATATAAAGAATCATTATCATGTTATATTTATTATTTACATCAATTACACATCATTATTATACCCATCCAAAAATAATAATGTATTGAATAACAATTACACCACGACGTGGTGACGGTAAGCCGTACGTACACATGTATGGTGACATGTCATTCAAAGGATGGATATAATAATTAATTTAGTTGTACCATATTTATAATAACATCACAGTATATATAAGATACAAGAGTTATTATTTTAGAATGGAAACAACAAAGAAAGAGAAAGTGGAAGAAGAAAGGAACTTGAAAGAGGTGATGAAATATTTACCTCTTCTTTGGGTTTTTCCTTTTGATTTGATCAAAAGGGATCCTTAGGTTGGCTTTCTGACTAAAGGAAGGATTCTAAGATGAAGGAAGGACAGTTTAGAGGGTATTTGGGCAGGGGTTGGCCGAGACAAATGGCTTTGAAGGTGTGAATTAGAGAGAATGGGGAGTGCCCTTTTATAAGAGGGGTGAGGGGCACCTTAGGAAAAGCTAGAAATATTATTTTATAATAAAATCATTTTCAGTTTATAATGGATCAAAAACGAATTATTTAAATTCTAAGGTGGATATGGATCGAAAAACACTCAAACAATAGGTTTTAGACAGGTTTGTGTCACTATATTAACTTTATCTTTTATATTTAACTCTTAGTTAAATATTTTGACATTTACCATGTCTCTTTGTATTTTTATATTATATAGTTAATAAACTTACTATAAACTTCCAAGAGAACCCCAAGTGGTTAATTAATGATACAAATATCATTATATAAGTCTTTTGGATGAACCTTAGATTTTTAGGAATAGAATATAAATTAAAATAATATAATATTTTTTTTAAAAACTTTTTTATGTCAATTTTGACACTATTTGGTATTTTGTTTTTTCTAAATTCATAACAGCAATATTACTTCGAAAAAAATTTATCTAACCAACTCTAACATGTCATATTAACCTAGAAAATTAGTGTAATTCATAAAAAGTCTCAAATTACATTTATTTGGATATTTATAATATCAATTATTTTAATATTTCATTAATTAGGTAATTACTGCATCATCATTGTGTCATAAATAAATTTAATTATTTAATGTCTAAAAATTATAAATAAAATACCATTATGTAGGAAATAGTTTTATATTTATAATGAATATTTATAGTCGAATTTATCTTTTGTGTAACCCTATATTAAAAATGGTTTAGTTATTAAACTTTGAATTTAACACTTTTAACTCTTCTTTGAATTAAATAATAATAAATGTCCTAATCTAATCCAAGTGGACCTAAAGGATCATATTTTATTCATAAGGTTGTTTTTGGTCGAATTATACTTATCCAATTGAATTAGGATATGTTTTAGGGTAATAATAATATCATTTTTACCCTTAATTACCCTATTTACTTTTAACTGTAGTAAATAAAAGTAAAAAGTTACTATTCACAAAAAAAATATTTTCATCTTATTGAACCACATTTTACTTACTGATATCAACCGTATGTCTTAGATTTTTGAAATTCAACTCACAGAAGCGATAAAATTAAGTTTTATGTAAATTTGCAAATGCTCCTAGGAGGTGGGTAAAAGACGGTAAAAAGTTCAATAAAATTTTTATATATCTAAAATTATTATAAACTGACATCAATGAATTAAATTGAAATTATATAGGTATTATGTATCTATTTTTTACTAAAATAAATTTAAATAAAATAAATGATTATTTAAATAAAAATTCAGCTTTAAACTATAACTCAGTATTTTTCACTATTCATCAAAAATTGAAAGTTTTCAGAAAAATACCAAAAATTCACCCTAAGATAATTTCGATATTTTGAATCCAAAAATGAAGTCCATTTTGAAAGATAAAATTTATAAAATTTCAAAAATTGGGTATTACTATTCATAATGGCTAGTTTGATTGGTTATGGTGTGTTAGAACTCGAAGTTGCGTACAACACACGCTACTGTATTATTCAAAGAGAAGCGTACCAGGGAATCTTGGGGTGTTACAAAAACCATGAGAATGTTTGTGGTTTTAAGTATTTAATTATATAGGTTCCAAAACCTAAGTTTGTGAAATATTAAAGAATTCCCCTCTTATTTCTTTTATAAAACCACCCAATCTCCCACTTATCTTCACTCAAAATCCTTGGAGCATGTCCCTAATCTATCCTCCCCTATCTAGAATCCCCCCAAGGCTCCCTAATCTCTCAATAATCCCCTCTTCAATCTTTTGAAGTCACACATCTAAGTAAGGGATTCCCTTCTGTCTCATTTTTGTCCAAGTTTCTTTATATTGTTATACCTTTTTATTTTCAATTAGAAATGTTGCGGTTTAATTTAAAACCTCCCCCATACTTCCCTCATTTTTTTGAATGACTAGAGACCTATTTATCTCTCATTAATTCCTTCCATGTACACCCATCACCAGGCTAAAATTTCGTAAGAGTTATTCCATTTCTCATATTGTTTCAAGTTTTCTTTATTATGTTACACCTTCTATCTATAAATTCATTATGTTGGGAAATGTATCTATATGACCCCATTACTGTACATTTCATTTACATATTATGAGAGATCTATTTCTCTGTTATCAACCATTTTTATGAATTTTTATGTCACGCCATTAGGCTGCTGAAATTGCACCACGATTTTTCATGCCAAAATCATCGTATAGTGAATACCATACCCATTTCTCTATCAAGGGTATTCACCTTTATGAACTTATAATTATTGATTATATAATTTCATGTATGTATTCCATATTTCTTTATGGTGGAATAAATGATGATGTTGAATGAATCCATGTTATATGATCTATGTGGCACACTTAAGCATGAGATTGAAATGATTATGAAGGGTGCACCTTGATAGAGCTCCAATGTATTGAATAATGTTTAGTATCATGATACGTCATGTTTGGATAGGGGTTTACCTGATTCCTTTTAGGACATTTTTCCACCATGTTGTGACATGGGTTTACTCGATTCCTTTATATTAATGATGCAATGTTTTAATTTGTTGCCACATTTTCATGTTATGATAATCATGCTATATCATGCCTTTATGTTCATGTTTCTATTGCGCTATATTGTTACACCTATTGCCTAACCTGTATTTTATTCTTCATGTTATGAATTTTTTACTCCATTACTGAGATTTATATCTCACCCTTTTCTTATGTATATCCTCAGGTTATCCCATGTAATGCTAAGTACAAAGGAATGTTATGGTCATGTAAAAGAAGTTTTCAATAAAGATGTTGTATTTTATGTCTTAACTTGTAATGTAATGTTCCTAAGCCCAAAAGACACAAGAACTATTGATCTTATAGGTTGTATTAAGTGCAAGTTTATGTAATTAATAATGTTTAAATGTGTAATAAAGAGAAGGGTTGTTATACTCATCCCTCTTGAAATAGAGTAATTATTGATTCTTCCCCCCTCTACACCCAAATAAGGAGGAATAACACAAATAATGAGTGTAGCATTAACACTATACTCACCTTACAAAGAAATCTTATAAGCATTGTTATTAATTCTCTCAAGTACTCTAAAAGGTCCATCTTATTAAAAATTCAATGTTTCATCTCTCATGTCAATAAACCTTTCCTTTCACTAATGAAGGAATATAAAGTCACCATACTAGAATATTGCTTGCTTGCGACCCTTGTTTGCAGGAATCACATAATATTGGTTTATTTGTTCAATATCATTCTTTGGATTTTCATGAAGTTATTTGATTAATTCCACATACATTTTCTCATCCACATTTTCTCTTTCCTATAAAGTCAAAGGGACTATATCAATAGCGACGAGTGAGTTAAATCCATAAACAATCACAAATAGAGATGTTTAGTTAAGAGTTTGAACATATTGTATGCAAACCCCATATATGAGAGACACTCCTCACAATTATTGATATTATTCTTAATATGTAACACCCCGACCCCAGAAGACCAAAGTCGGTACTTTACTTTATTACATTGACATGATTACAAAGAGTCAAATCCTAAAGGACCGAATAGTTTAGTGGTCTTGGTAAACTAGATACATATTTGAAATTCAAATTACATTTTAAATATAAAATAAAAAAATATTTCCTTTGAGAACAACACTATTCCCCTTAGCGTAACCCCGCATATCAATCATAATAAACTTCTTGGCAACCTGGGGAAAATAAAACACAAGAAAGGGGTGAGATAAAATGCTCAGTAAGGGTCAAGTACAATGGAACATAACTTGAATCAATAATAATAATCAACATGGTAGGGTAAATTACTGAACACACATACCATTTAATCAATAAACTAATAATGAAATGCATCCATAATTATTTCATAGTGAAAATACTCTGGATAATAATATCTGAATTATGAATGCAGGTAATGCTTAATTATTGGATGTCATGTATTTGACACATGAAAAAAAATACCATAAATACCTTTCATAAGATTATTTAAGTATGTGGGTAGAAACCCATCTAATTCTTCTTGGAAACAAATGTGAAGGTTTTTTTTCCACCTGATTTGTTTTAAGAAGTCTATCGATACATTGATAAGCTATCTATAACCATGCCCCACCATTTTTTGTCAGTCCAAAGCATTCCTTACATATCTAACAATCAATTTAATTCATGAATCAATATGAATTAACATCAAATATCCATATTGAGTAAAGGATATAGATTTATCAACACTTTCCCAGTTAATCAAATAACATTAAAAGTAAATACCATATGTTAAAATGGTATATGGTTTAAGAAACACTCATATCCATGATAATATGGACATCAAATGAAAAATGATCTCAAAGGATTACTAGATACACCACATAAAAATGATTAGGTGCACAATACCAAGTAAGTCTTAATGAAATGGAAATTGAGATGAAGTATTATACCTTATACTTTCCTTTAGTTGAACGCGATTTAACCTCCTCTTCTTTGGAAAATTTACTTTAATATATTCTTAAGTGATCTAGGGTAGGTATTTTAGAAGTGTAAGAATATCTAGAACTTAACTAAGGATGTTAAGAAAATAAATGAGTAGAGGATGGTCGAGACAGATGGCTCAAATTGGTGCGAGGAAGTGAGGGAGGAGATTCCCTTTTATAATGTAGGTGAGGAACAATTTTAGAAAACCAAAAAATATTAAAATATAATAAGGAAATTCTGGATCCAAAGAATTAAAGATGTCATATATATGAATAGGTGATTCATGCCTATCGTGGGGCGCGACAAAAGCAAATTTCAAAGTTTTCCTAGTGCATCACATAGGATGACTAGGGTCGTCTCACTTGAGGAGCGTCACAGTTGGTTAAATGACTAATTCTAATTCACCTAATATAATTATTTTTGGTTTTTATGTTATTTATTGAAAACAATGGTTTTGGGTTTTTTTTGAAAACATGTAATTGAAATCTAAATGCTGATGCTAACGAAATGCAGGTTAGAAAGAAAGGTCTTGGTCCATGGTTTGATAACACATGTTCATTCATCATTTATTTGTTTTTTAAATTCAATTTGATAATTCATTTATTGAAACCTCATTAATGAATTACTCTCCATTGATTTATTGAGCGTGTGATTTTATCATGCGTCTGACACACCAAACCACACCTCCTCTAGTAGTCAAGTAGGGTAACACCTCAACCGAGAATGTTATTCCTATAAGACCCGGCTCCACTGTATGTTGTTTCATTCCATATAGAAACCCCAAATCCACCATATGAAGGGGTTTCCTATGATAATAGAGGGAAAATTATTAATCAAGGAAAATAAATGGAATTGAAAATAATGCTGTGGTAGATGACCACCACACCCGTGCAATACCCTCGCATCCACCACAAATAGACTTAAAACATTTTTAATTGAAGTGTAATAATGAAGAAAAACTTGAAACCTCCCCCAAGGCCAAGCCACAGGTTAGTCACTTTCTATTGTGAAGTGAAAAGAGATCATAGTGGAAGATGAGAGAGAAAAATTAGATTGAGATTGGAAGAGAAAAGGGGTGGAAGAAGAAAAGTGGAACACTTTAACTGAAAATAAGAATGTGTTACAATGGAAATGAAAACTAAAATAAAAGGAAAAGAAATAAATGAAAATCCTAAATAGAAATTGGCCTCCTCCCCTTGGTTCCCTGGATAGAATGGGGTGTATTGGAATGATTTGAGAGGTAGGAGCTCCTCTCCTTTTATAGGTAGATTTCTATCCTTTGAATGTTGATGAGTTTTGGACCCATTAAATGGAAAATCCACGTATATTCCCCTTAATAAAATTTGTTCCCCATTTTCTTTCACGTTTCCTCTCAAAATTTAATCTCATTTGGCCACTTTATGTAGAAGTTATGTATTATTAATTGACTGTTACTTTTTCTGGATGAAGGTTTTAGGAAGATTCCTTCAAAATTATAACATCCAATGACAACCTTAATGACTAAAAAATTACCTAAAAATAATTTTAGAGATGTGAATATGAGTCCTAGTTATATTACAGGTGGAATAATATCAATTTAAGGTGTGTAGGCTGAGATAAGATCCCGTTACGGTGGTGGGATCTATGCTATGCGCCCGAAACATTTGATAACTTCATTGAATTTTTCGGGCCTTTAGATGCTCGAATTAGCCCCTGGTCCAGAAGAAAAAGTTGAAGGAAATTAAATATGAATTTCAAAAAAAAAGTCATCTATCAATTTGTAATTATATTTTTAAATAAATGGCCAAAATACCCTTGACGTAAAAATCTGTAAAAAAACCAGAATTAAGAACTTTTCACAATTTTTCTTAAAACACATCATAAATCCAAAATTGATTCATATAATCTTAATTTTGGAGGATTGAAACAATTGAAATGCAAAAAAATGTGAAAATATTAGCTCTATCAATTCCCCCACACTTAAACCATGCTTGTCCTTTGGCATGAAATCTCAACATTGAAAATCTGAGGGCACTAATGTTACCACTATTTAAATTCCAAAGCAATAAAATAAAAAAAATTCAATTTCAAATCCAAATTTAAAATTCCAAATAAAATATCAATTTAATTTCCCAATTTTCAAATAAAAAATAAAATCATTCATTTTACTTTTCCCTGTTGAAAAATGATGGAACTTATTCATTTATTCATTCAAGCTTCTCGATTCATTATTATCAAACATGCCAAGTCATGATTTACCTCACATTTGAATCTTTTATATCATATATCATGATAAAATTTAAGTAAAGTTATTATTATATCATGAGAACATGATCCTTATCTATAGTTTTGTAAATGAACTAATTTCTCCACTTTGTAAAGATAAAAATCACATAAAATCATGAGGACTTATAATAAATTTTCAAATAACTATTAGGCTTAGGGTTGGTAGGATATGACGCTTTAAAATTAAGGCTCAAAGATGAGGTTTATCTCTTAATTATAATGAATGATATCAAAAAGTAAAAATGTAATTAAATTCTCCCCTTCAATGTAGCAACACCCACTTCCCCAAAACTCAAAGAAAAGGTTATGATCAAGTAAGGATAATGAATGATTTGTACACCCTCTTTAATTTTTTAATTTGTAATTTTTCTTTTATTTTTTTGAAAGTTATGATTAGATCAAACCTCACATCCATCACTTAACCACATATTATTATAATATCGTTGGTTTAGAAAATGGTGATTTTTGGTTCTCCCAAATCACAACCTATTTTTATCTTATTTTTTGGGGTACTTTTTGTCATTTTTTCAATTTTTTTTAATTCAAGAGGGGAAAAAATGAAGTACAAAAAATGATTACAAAACCTTTTAAAATTACCACAATAGAAACCCCATACTTTTTCCTTACAATGTAAATCATCCCTTCCACCACGAATCCCTTCACCCCCATACTTCATCTTTAAACTATCATGCAAATACTAAGAGTAGGGTAGGAATGAAAAAATAGATTGAAACATGGATCATCCATATAAAGGTCATTCATGGTCTATATGGGATAAAATAAGGATTTATGTAAAGGTGGTATTTAAGGATAAGGGTTTTTCAAATGATGCCTCAATTATTTTAAATGTGTTTTTGTATAGTCACAACTTTGACAAGTTGCAATGAAAGTTCTAGTAGGTGACATGTCCCAAGATCACTCAAGAAATATGCTTAATAATAAATAGAAATTACTTGGTCTAGAAATCCTCTCGGGAATGAGACATATGATATTTGGAAAATAAGTCAATTCATGATCAATAATAGCATATTAATTCACATAAATTTTAGAAATTCAAAACATGAAAAATGGTAGATAAATTCCATTTACATGAATCAACTAATTTTCTTAAATCATGAGTCATCATTTCAATATCCATGCCTCACTTTAAACATTCAATTTTTCATTTTACTCATTCAATATCATTAACATTGAAATCTAAAATATTCCATCATAGGATTCCTAAGAAACTCATGTATCCTAGATAAGTCAAGTAAAGCTATAATTCAAGTGTGGGCATGAAATTCTTATCATTAAATCTCAAAACATGTTTTGGACTAAAAAAATATAAGGTGTTTACAAGTTTAAAAAATAAAAATGAACTCCCTTTCCCATGAATCTTAGTACTTATCTTCCACTATTTAAGGTTTTCTTTTCCCATTTATGAACCTACAAAAGAGAAATACTAACTTAAGAACAAGGATCATGTAATTAAATCTTCAAAAGATTAGGAGGGCTGGGATGCATGATAAAATACTAATTAAAAAATTAAATTTAAATCTAAAAAACATGTAAAGATAAATCTTGGTATGATCCCTCAAGTAGGCCCTGAATTTTTACTACCTCTAGTGGGCAGTACCAGCTGTTATCCATAATCTGATGGTAAGTAGATCTTCTTTTACATGAACCACCACATGTTGTTCTTCCCAACTTATAGTTATTTTTTCTTGTTGAGGATGACTCCATGGATAGATTACATCAGATCCCCCCCCCTTCACAATGTGGTACAACTTGTGTGGCAGGGGTAGGATGAAGTATGGAACCTCATATTCTTTTTTTCTACTTGTGCAACATTCTCTTTCTTTTCTTGTACTCCCTATAATGAATGTTCAATGTCTTTATGGAGATTAAAGTGTTCCTCAATAGGTTCATTTTCATTTTTATCATATTCCTCTAGGGCGTCATACAAGTTGGATGAATCTAAAAATTTAAAATTATTAGGGGTGATACTAAAATTAGTTTCGATAAAATTGGACGTGTTTGAGTTCAAGATTATATTATCTCCCTGACGTGGTTCAGCTTTAATCTCTTCTTCAATGGAAAGTTCCTCTATGAGTCGATCTTGACTGTATGGTGGTAGGTAGTTGGGCTCCTCCACCTCGATTCTAGCCTCTACTTCTTAGATGTCTTCAGTGAAATCAGTGAAAACTGGGGGCACTTCTTTCTTAGCCTTGAATTGTTACAAGTCATTTTGGAGTTCTTCAATCATGCTCATAAAAAATTATGGTGAGATCCATGTCTCTTTGCCTTTTTGAAACTATTTGAACATTATCATAAGAGATTCCCCCCTTTGTTGGAGTTTCTCCTTGGTATAATCTATTTTCTATTCTTGCACCAGTGAGTAATTTTTCCTTGAATTGAAAAGATGGTTGTTTGAAAACATCATAAGAAAAAATAGTTTTTTTAATATTTTTTTAAGAAAGAAAACAAATATTTTTTTTAAAAAATGTGAATTTTGAAAAGGTGATTGAAATTACAATTTAGCTCCCCAACAATGATGATAGTTTTGATGCATTCCTGTCACATGGCATGACAAAATAAAATTTCTAAGTTTTCACAGTGCAACACAGAGGTTGACCAAGGTCATCTCACTTGAGAATCATCACATTTTCTTCAATCACTAATTCTAATTCACCTAATCTAATCATTTCTGGTTTTTATGAAATTTATTGAAAACAATGGTTCTGGGGGTTTCTGAAAACATTTAATTAAAATAATGCAATAAAGAATTGAAATCTAAATGCCGATGCAAACGAAATGCAGATTAGAAAGAAAATTCTTAGTCTAGGGTTTGATAACATGGGTTCATTCATTATTTATTTTTTATTTAAATTAAATTTGATAATTAATTTAGTGAAAACTCATTAATGAATTACTCTCCATTGATTTATTGAGTGTGTGATTTTAGCATGCGTCCGACACCCCAAACCATACCTCCTCCAGTAGTCAAGTAGGGTAACACCTCAATCAAAAATGTTATTCCTACATGACCCAGATTCACCATATTCTAATTCGTCCCTTATAGAAACCCCAAATCCACCATATGAAGGGTTAGCCTATGATAATAGAGAAAAAATAATTAATCAATTAAAAGAAATGGAATTGAAAATAATGTCATGGTGGACGACCGCCACACCCGTGCAATACCCTGAAATCCACCACAAATAGATTTAAAACATTTTTAATTAAAGCAAAATAATGAATAACACCATAAAACCTCTCCCAGGGCCAAGCCACAGGTTATTCACTTTCCATTGCAAAGTGAAAAGAGATCACAGTGGAAGATGATAGAGAAAAATTAGATTGAGATTGGAAGAGAAAAGGGGTAGAAGAATAAAGCTGGACCACTTTAATTGAAAATAATCATGTGTTACAATGGAAATGAAAGATAAAATAAAAGGAAAAAAAGTAAATGAAAATCCTAAATGGCCATTTTCCTCCCCCCCTTGGTTCCCCAGATGGAATGGGGTGTATTGGAATGATTTGAGAGGTAGGAGCTCCTCTCCTTTTATAGGTAGATTTATATCCTTTGAAAGTTGATGCATTTTGGATCCATTAAATGGAAAATTAACACATAGTACCTTCATGAAAGTTTTTTTTCCTTTTTCTTTTGCATCTCCTCTCAAAATTTCATCTCATTTGGCCACCCTATGTAGAAGTTATGAATTATTAATTGACTGTTATATTTTTAGATGAAGGTTCCAATAAGTTTACTTCAAAAGTATAACAACTAATGGAAACCTTAATGACTTAAAAATTCTATAAAATTAATTTCAGAGATGCTCCTATGTGTACTCGTTCTATTAAAGGTGAAATCACCTCAATTGGAGGTGTGTAGGCCAATATGGGATTCTGTTATAGTGGTGGGATCCACATTGTGAGCCCGAAAAATATCCCAACTTCATTGAATTTTTTCAAGCTCTAGATGGTTGAATCATCCCCTAGTCCAGAATAAAAAGTTTTAAGAAATTAAATAATTATTGAAAAAAAATAATCATTCAATTTGGAATTATATTTAAAAAAAAATGGCCCAAATAACCTTGATGTAAAAATCTGTAAAAAACCCAGAATTAAGCACTTCACAATTTTTCTAAAAACACATCATAAATCCAAAATTGATTCATATAATCTCAAATTGATAATTTGGAAGGATTAAAAAATTGGAATGCAGACAAAAAATGTCAAAAATATTAGCTATATCAATAGGGGAAGATATTTTCGACCATATTGTATCCCCTATGGGCTTATTTAATATTTTTTTGATTTTTAAATAATTTAATAAAATATTAATTCAATAAAATATCATTATTATCAAATTTGATTCTATTCATTTAACTTGACTTAAAATACAAAAAGATAAAGTGGTAATTAGAATCTAATATTTTCAAACCTCTTTAATACATCTTATAGATCTTGAAAATTCATTATAAACACTAACTCACCCCAAATATATCAAAATTAATACTTTTAAAATCAATTATTTTATTTTTTTGATAATAAAATAAATATTGTTTTAGCATTGTAGAATCATTTAAGGTAATTATATAATTTATAAAAATAAAAAATAAATTTCTATAAGGAATTTTTTTTCATCAAGATCAAAATATACATTTAGGTTTGTTCATATCTTGATTTTGTCCCAATGTGGACACATAAAATATATTCCTCCAATGGCCCAAAGGCCTTCATTTTTTATTGATTTTAATAATCCACCTTTCAAGGGATGAGGTGGAACCCTATTACATGCCCGTGACATTTTGTAACTATATTTGATTTAAGTAATATATAAGTTATTTTCATAGAAAAGTGTCCATTAAAAAACTAAAATTCTATATTAAGGTTATAAGGGTCAAATCATTTTCATCCAATAATTTTTAGACAAGTTTACGTCACATTTTATCCTTATATTTTGGTTTTAACCCTTATTTAATCACTTTAACTCTTACCGTGACGACATTTGAGGGTCAATATTATTTACATAAAATGATAAACGAACAATTAAAGATATTTTAAACCTTATATAAATAATTTTTCTGAATATAATATTTTTAGGAATTTAATATCATTTAATAAAATATTATTCTTTTTAAAATATCATTAATGTCTATTTTGACATTATTCATTACTTTGAATTTTAAAAATACCAATAAAAAAATATATCATCCAAAAAACTCTTTTAATACATCTCTAACATGTCAAGTTAATATATAAAATTCTTGGATGACATTAATTATCTAAAATTATATTTATTTTAATATTTTTAATATCATTTATTTGAAATTTCCATTAATTAAATAATCACTGCAACATCATTGTGCAAGCCTTTAAGATAATTATTCCTTCCCTAAAATTAAAAATAAATTACCATGATGAAGATAAATATTTCATCTTTTAAAATACCATTTATAGTCAAATATATCCCATAGGTAAACCCTTATTAAAATATTTAACTAGTTAAAAACAAAAGTATGACATCTTTTACTTTTATTTAAAATAAAATACTATAAATTGCTTAAAGTCATCAAAGTGGCACCAAGATCTCATAAAATAGACCCAAGGATTATTTTGTTCTAAAATTACTCATCCAATAAAATTTGTAAAAGTTTTAGGATAATTTTCTAATATTTATAATATTATTTTTACCCATAATTACTCGATTTACCCTTAACGGTGGTAATTAAAATTACTAAGTTTACTGTTCATATTGTCTAAAAAATAAAAGGGACCTATTTAATTAATTTGGGACTTTTGATTCCAAATATTTAATCAATTTTTTAAAATTAAAAACACATAATTGGCTAAAATTATTTTAAAATTAATCCTGTAGATGGGGCAGGAAAGTGAGTTTTTAAAGTGAAAATGTTCAAAAGTTTGAATTATTTTTATATCCAATTTCAATATAAAAAATATTCCAATAACCTCAATTTAATTAATAGATGTATTATTTATATAATTGCACATTAAAACCAATTTAAAATATAATTTATCTTTATAAATTAGTTTGATGAAAAGGCAGTTTTCAATTAAAATGTAGTATTTTTTTACTATTCATCAAAAAATGAAACATATCAGAAAAATCAAAAAATAAAACCAAATTAAATTGTTATATTCCAATTTCAAAAATGAGTTTTATTTTGTGAAATATAATTTATAAAATGTCAAAATTTAGTTTAAAAACAAGTTCCTCATTAAAAGGTGGCAAAACCACCTTTAAAAAAATACAGATTTTTATGCACAAAAGTGGATTTATTTTTATATCATGTCTAGAAAACACATAATATGAATGTTAAAGATTATATTGAATAAATAATTTATAAATTTCATAATGTGGTTAATACTATTCATTCCCACCAATTTAATGGCTAGGTTATAATAATATTTTATTATTCTCTTAAGCTGAGTGTTGCATGAAATGTAAGCTATCAAAACGATTAAATTTAATAAAAGACATACCATAAAATATTGGGGTGTTACATTCTTTCATCCTTCCATAAATTGTGTCATCATAATTTGAAATTGAACTTCAAAATTCAAATGTTGATACTTGAAAATTCCTTTGTGGGAAACCCACATCATAAGTAGAGTTAATAAAACATACTCTTAATAAGAGGGACAATAAAATGCGAAGGTCACCACAAAATTAGGTTTATAGATAGGATAAAATTATTGGAAAGTAAAAACATGGACATGGAAGAGAAATATAACTATCAAGTTATGATAAATAGTGATAGAGAACATTGTCATTAGAAAGTTAACCATCACAAAACCATAAATTTGAGATCAGTTAAAAGACAATTGATTTATTAGAATGAAAATTAAAAGGGATAATGTTTTTGTTCCTAAATCTTTTTCCTAGAGTTTAGGGAATACTTTACTATTTAGATAAGCACGTTAGATAATAAAATTACTTGATTAATTTCTATTTAATGAGCCTAATCTCATCCTTTGGCTGTGCTTCGATCTATTTTCACTTCATTTTGTACAACTGGAGATGGATATTCAAGATGAAATTTTACACCAAAATCACTTTTAACGAATCATAAGGTCAAAAAGTAATTCCTTTATCCTCTAAATGTTTACTAAGACAAAAAATTTTATCACATAATATTCAAAAAATCATACTTTAACATCAAATAATAATATCCAATGTTCAACTTAATCCATTTAAATCTTAAGACTCATCCAAAATACATCTTTCCAAATTAACAGTCTAAAAAGGTCTCTAAATTTACAAAATAAATATTAACATTAGATTCTCTAAAAAACTTAATGTAGCTCTTATTTTTACATATCAAATATATAAATACCTCAATCACCTTAAAACCTTAATGAAAACATGCATACTTTCAAATCCATAAAGAAGAAGTACTGTAGTACAATCCTTATATATCTCACGATTCTTATAACCATAGAATTATTGATAAAATACTCAAATAACATAATTCTTGAATCCAAACATAGATATATTAATCATTCCTCTTCATCTGCGGTAGTAGCATAAGCTTGACCATGATCCATTTTCCTCTTTTAGGGTATATTCCTTTGATGCTTGAGATATTGATTTGAGTAGTGTCTCATCTCCATATAGTTGAATAATTTTATATTGGTAACCTTTTTCTCACCCATTTAATTAAAAGAATAGTGGAATTTCTCTCCACACTTGTAGAAAACTCCCATTACTTTTATGAAAGTACTAGGGTGTTTCTTTTCTTAATTATCACATATGGGAAAATTCTTCTTTCTCTTCTTTCCATTATCCATATTTTTACCTAGTGTACTCTTGTTATCTTGCTTTCCTTTGAACCCAAAATACTTATAAAATTATTTCTCTATCTTAATATCACATGATACTATGTCTTCATGTGATTAGAATGTTTGAGAGACTAGTTACCTTCAAAATAATAGATTAAACCCATCGAAGAAACAATCATTCTTACTATTTGGATTATGTGCATTGATGCAGTTACCATTCCTTATTCAGGTGCAAATTATAAAGGATGTAATACAATAGATTAAATCATAAAATTATGAAACATAATGTATAATCACAGACCTAGTGAATCATATAAACTAAATTGAAATTTTATATATAACTAATCTATAAATCATAAGCTTGGTTTCTTTGGGAATATTTACAAATTTTGTCACAGGGTTTCATTATCTAATCTATTTTTTCCTAAATCTAGTTCCCAATCTTTCTAATAAACTTCTTTTGATACCAACTATATCGACCTGACCCTAGAATCCCAATCCAATGCCTTACATTATTACATTAGCATGATTAAAAAGAATCAAATCCTGAAGGCCTGAATATTTTAGTAGTCTTGGTAAAATAAACACATATTTGAAATTAAAATTACATTTTAAACATAAAATAAAATTTATTTTCTTTGAGAACAACATTATTACCTATAGCTTAACCCTACATATAAATCATATCAAACTTCTTAGAAACATGGGGAAAATAAAACATAAGAAAGGAGTGAGATCAAATGCTCAATAAGAGTTAATTACAGTAGAATCTAACTTGAATCAATAAGAATAATTAACATGGAAAGGTAAATGACTGAGCACACATTCCATTTAATCAATAAACTAAGATTGAAATTCATCCATAGATTTTGTCATAGTGAAAATACTCTAGATAATAATATCATAATTATGATTGCAGACAATTCTTAATTATTGGACGTCATGTATTTTGCACATGAACCAAAATTTTATAAAAACCTTAAATAAGATGATTTAAGTTTGTGGGTAGAAGCCCATCTAATTCTTCTTGGAAAAAAATTCGAAGGGTTTGTTGCCAACTGATTTGTCTCACAAGACCTATCGATGCATCAAGGGGCTATCTATAACCGGACTTCACCCGTGTCTTACAATCCAAATCATTCTTCATATATCGAATAATTTATTTAATTAATGAATTATTATTCCTTAACATAAAATATCTGTATTTGGTAAAGGATACAAATTTATCAACATTTACCTAGTTAATCAAATAACATTCAAAGTAAATACCATATGTAAAAATGGTATATTGTTTAGGCAGTACTCATATCCATGATAATGTGGATATCAAATAAAAAATGAAATCAAATAAGAAGTGGATACACTACCTAAAAATGATTAGATGTAAGGTAGAAAGTAAGTCTAAATGAAATAGAAATTGAGACGAAGTCCCTTACCTTATGCTTTCCATTAGTTTAACAGGATTTAACTTCATCTTCTTCAGCATACTTACTTTAATCTCATCTTAAGTGATCTAGAGTAGGTCTTTTGGAAGGACCAAAACCTCTAGAACTTAAATAAGGATGTTTATAATAGAAATGGTTAGGGGATGGTCAAGGTAGATGGCTCAAATTGATGTGAGGAAGTGAGTGAGGAGGTTCCCTTTTATAATTGTGGCAATAAGAAAATTTGGAAAACCTCAAAAAATTAAAATATAATAAGGTAATTCTAGATCCAAAGACTTAAAAATGAATTATAAATGAATAGGGGAAGACATTTTCGACAATATATTATCCTATTTGGGATTATTTAAAATTTTATGATTTTTAAATCATTTAATAAACTATCATTATTGTCTAATTTGATACTATTCATTTAATTTGACTTCAAATACAATAATACAAGGTGGTAATTCAAATATAATGATTTAAAACCTATCTAATATATCTTATAAATCTATAAAATTCATTATGTAAACCTTTAAGGTAATTATTTCTTACCTAAAATTAAAAATAAATTAACATGATGAATATAAATATTTTTTTATTTTAAAAGAATATTTATAGTCTAATATATTCCATAGGTAACCCCTTATTAAAATATTTAACTTGTTAAAAACAAAAGTATAACATCTTTGACTTTTCTTTAAAATAAAATACTATAAATGGATTAAATTCATCCAAGTGGATCTAAGAGCTCATAAAATCATCCCAAAGATTATTTTTTTCGACAATCACTCATCTAATACAATTAGAATAAGTATTAGAGTAATTTTATAATATTATTTTTACCCTTAATTACCTGATTTACCCTTAAATGTGGTAATTAAATATACCAATTTTACTATTCATATTATCCAAAAATAAAAGGATCTATTTACTAAATTTGGGCCTTCTGATTCCAAATATGGAATCTAATTTTCAAAATTCAAAACATATAAGTGGATAAAATAAATTTAAAATTAATCTTATAGATGAGGCATGAAATCAGGCTTTTAAAGTGAAAATGTTCAAAACTTTGAAATGTTTTTATATCCAAATTCAATATAAAAAAGATTCCAATGACCTTAATTGAATTAATATATGTATTATTGATCCAATTTTACATTAAAACCAACTTAAAATATAATTTAGCATCATAAATTATTTAGATGAAAATTCATCTTTCAATTAAAATGCATCATTTTTTACTATTCATTAAAAAATGAAATATATCAGAAAAATACCAAAAAATAAACCAACGTAAGTTTTGATATTATGATTTCCAAAATGAAGTTTATTTTTTCCAATATAATTTATAAAATTGTTAAAATTTAGTTTTAAAATAAGTGGGCCACTAAAAGACGACAAAACTGCCTTTAGAAAAATAAAACTTTTTATGCCTAAAAATAGACTTATTTTTATATCATGTCTAGAAAATACATATGATGAATGTTAAAAATTATATTGAATATATAATTTATAATTTTTATAATGGGGTTAATACTATCCATTCCCTCCAATTTAGTGACTAAGTTATAATAATATTTCATTGTCCATTTAAGTTAGGTGTTGTGTGAAACGTAAGCTATATAAGAGATTAAATTTAATAAGATACATACCATAAAATCTTGGGGGTGTTATATGATAATTATACATGTGAGATAAGATAGTTTTCTATTGAACACATCTGTTTTTCCATCAATTTAAAGGCGACATACAATGAAGGTAACACCCACCCTTATCATGATCAAATAAAAGATTTTTTTAAGTTAAATAAAATAAAGATGGAAAAATTAAGGAGAAATATATCATTTAAGTTTAAAGGAATGTGAATAATCATGATGATGGATTTTGGAGTTTAAAAAATCCTAAAATGATCTTAATTATTGATCACTTTCAAGTAATGAATTTTCAAGTGAAGTCAAAAAGTGATAGAGCTATAAATAAGAGTTTTGGATATATGTGTTATTAAGTGGAACCATTATAAAACATGAAAGAAATCCATGAATATTAACCTGAATGATGTAGTGGTTTAGAAAAGTTTGAATTTTTTTTAGAAAAATTATTTTCTCAGTAAAAGCGAGGTTTATTTTATAAATATAGAGTCTTCTCCAACATTCATCTTTCTCTATCCTTCCTTACTCAACCTACATGACCTAAGGATGTTTCTCCTTCTTTACTCCTTCACTTATCTTTAATTCTTATATATTATTCCATATATTAAAATCAATTCATTCTTTTCTTTATATTTTTCCTTTTCTCTTATCATTTCTTTTTATCTATGTTTATATCAATGATCTTGTAAATCTTGGGATTTTGTGATGCACATTTCATCATGGAATGGTGAAACCTACCCGAGCAATGGGAATTTTTCTTGGAATAAATAGAGGTTGTCTATATGATTTGAATTCATTCCATTAAAATATTTTTTGAAAAAATTACCACTCCATGATAATTTATCCAGTTTATTCTTATTTGGGTGATTTTATTGAACATGTTGTTCATATATTTCAGGGATTTTGGTTGGGTGAGGGTTATATTGTCATTGGAATCCCTAAAATTTTTGGATATTATTTTATAACTGGGTTATGACATATGTGGTTTTTAATATCATAATGGTTTACGATAAATATTCTTTGAATATGGTTTCCCTTTATTTTAATTGTTCTTTTTATTTATATGCATATGGTGTAAGTGTTATAATAGAGTTTTAAAAAGATAAAAAGTGATCAATACAATTTAAAAACATTGAAAATTCATATAACCGGGGTAAAATGGTTCATTCAAGTGGAGAGTAAATTAGATAGGTATTGATAGACAATAATTCAGGGTAATGTGATTATTCTTATGATTCTTAATATTATTATTCTCATTGGGTAGTAAGTTTTAGATTTTATAAATGTTTTGGAAGTGAAATTTTGAAAAAAATAATAATTAGTTATATTGGTGGTTTGGTTTTTGGATTTCATCAATGGGTTTTCCTTTGGATCTATGTTTTAGTTGTAAGAATTGTTTTAAAAAATGATTTTATGACCAGTTGGATGATTCACTTTTATAAATGGAATGAATTTTGAAATAATTCTATCACATTTATTTATAAATGTTTTTACTATATGAATTGAGAAGCAATTAATTTATTAGTTTAAAGGGTTTTAACCATAGTGGTAAAGTGTATTTTTCAATGAAGTTTATGATAGAATATTTTTTTTGTTTTATTTAAAAAGTGGTTTGAATTAAATCCCAATTTTTAGATATATTGGGGAAATATTTGTTTTAAATGAGAATTCATTTTTGTGTTTGAGAGTTTTGGGTAGTAATAATTAATTTGGAGTTTAAATGGAATTCGATGTTGAGTTTGTAATATGAGCATATTGGGAATGGTTTATTGAAGCATTCATAGGGTGTTTGGGTTAATAATGAACCATATAGTTTGAGATAAGAGGGTAAACTTGGTAACAAAATATTTGACACATTTTAAGGATGGATTTATGTTTGTTATATATATATATATATATTAAGGTGTTAAGATTGTGATGAAGAATTTTTAGAGTTTGATTATGAAAATCGGGCATTGAAGGATGGTTAACAACATTTAGCATAGTTTTTAGTGTTTTTTCATAATTATGTTATATGGTTTGGAAAAAACATGTAGGGATTATGATTTTAGAAAATTTCATTGCATGATTTTTTAGCTTGTCTGTAAATCATGAACCCTTGATTTTTCAAGATACAGTGAAAGTGCCTATTGAGCCTATTAAAAACTCATCTTTTATCAAATTCACTGGATAATCCACAATGTACATGATGATGAATGTAATGAACAATGAAAGTTTTCTAGAGAATACTGAAAAATGTTTTCCCCAAAACCAAGAAAGAGGATATTTTTCATGTTAATATATAATTAATTTAATAATAAGAAGAAATACCTTGGTCTTGAGTTCTTTCTTTGATGTAGGTTTTGATCATTTGAACACCAATTAGTTGTATTTTCATTTTATTAATAATAACTGAAAGTATGACCCCTATAGAAGTGATCCACATGTGACCCTTAGATATTAGAACATTTTCGATGTCACTTTAGGTGTAAACATGATAATACTTATCCTCTTAGATCACTCCCTTGACTGTTACCATGATCCCTGTGGCCTAGAAGGATCATCCCTTGATCTCTCTAACTTTAGAGGAAGGGAAAAAGAAAGAGTGAATCTTTCATCCTTAAGAGAAAACCCTAGAGATGTTCTTCATTGAGAGAAAATTATATAGGGAGGGGGATATTGTGCACAATGACCAACCTCTCACAATTCTCATAATTGTCTATTTAGAGACCTACAGTTACAATTCACAATAATTAATTGCACAAACACCCTTAATAATATGTTAAACCCATAACAAACCCCATATCATGTAAAATAATAATAATAATATTTTATTTCATGGCATGCACTAACCTGTGCAATGATATATATTATTTACATAGTGGTAAATAAATTTTTATCACCATAATATTAACTGGGTTCTCTCTTTATCCTTGACATTTATTGAATTCCTGAAGAAATAAGTAAATATCATAAGTATTATATTCATGCTCTGAAAAATAAAATATTTATTTTAATATTAATTTAATTTAATAAATTATTTATTATTAAATAATTTTTTATTACATTGAGAATTATAAAAGGAAAATAGTATACATTCAATAAATAAAAAAATATTATATTCAGATCCTGATGAATAAAATATTTATTTTTATGGCATCCTGCCTTTTTATTACATAAATTTTCATTAAATTTTACAAACAAAGGATCTTTTAAGTCTAGTGTCTTGGAAATCAAGAACAATAAAACTTGAATACAACATAAAAGAATCTTCTAAACCACTTGTAAGGCTTCATCATAAGTTCTTCTTAAGTACAATTACTGCATCTCATAACCTGGAGACATACATCAAAGTAAAGGGTGAGCAAAAGGCTCAGTAAGGAAAACAAGTGAAACAATTGACATGTGGTCTTGAGCAATATTAATAAGAACATGATAAAAGTCATAAAGGCATGAGCAATGAAAGAATAGGAATATCATAAAAAAAATAACATGAATCATAACTTGAGTATGTGGCTACAATATTTCATTTAGACATTCATGAACATATCACCAAGGTTTAACCCTGAGGTGTCATAAAAATTACCAAGGTTATTCACCAAGGTATCGTAAAACTTGTCATATCTAGAGATTAATTCTTTACCAAATGAATTAGAGCACTATCAGGGCACACCCTTAATATGTATTTACTTTCATGTGATCCAAATAGATCAAAAATTTCATAAATAACCCATGGAAAATAAAAGAAATGGGTTTCATTTCAAGATCGTGACGTTTTGAAAGTTCTTAAAAAGAAATAAGATCATTATGTCATTTATAACCCATGGAAAGGGAGTGAGGGTTATATGTATGTCAATTCCAGAATCAAATACATCATATTTATATATTTATTAGCACCCAAAGAAACGAAATAGGTCTGGGTATTCACATAAATAAACCAAGAGAATTTCTAGAGAGAAAGAAATAGAAATTTTGAGGTGAAATTTCTGCAGCATAACGACTATATAACACGGTTTTAGAATACATTGAAAAGAGAGGGTACAAGAGTAAAACACTCATAAATAACTTATAATACATTATAAATAAATAATAACATGGAGATAAGAACATTTTATGGAAATTTTAAGGATATACCACATGAAAAGGAAACATGAAAGAAAAGAGGACATGCGATTCCTTTTACAAAAAAATTTGGCAGCCTAACGGCATCACTTAAAAATTCAGAAAATAAATTGATGAGATAAGAAAGGGTATATAATCATTTGGACATGAAATTAACAGCAATAAGAACATATAAGAACATACCCTCAACATAAATAGATGGAAAATATAAGACACGTCATAAAGGAAGTCATGATTTAAAAGAGGAGGGTGAAATGATCCCTTACCTTGAAGAGTAACTTCAAAAACTTGAAGGTTGGGACCTTGGGAGTCTTGAGGGAACATTTGGAGGACTCCTTGGGAAGTAAGGAGACCATAAATTTGTTGAGGATGATTTTTTGAATGAAATGAATGAGGGAAATTGCTTGGTATTTATAGGAAAAGTGAGTGAATAAATTATTAATTTCCAAGGGACACCTCATCGGTGGTATTTGCAAAACCATGGGCTTTCCCATGGTATTTGCCCATGGTATTGGCCACTTGGGAAACCTCATATCATATATCACTATTCATAAGTCTACCAGAAAGCTTACATCATTATTACATCAATAATGATGTCATTAAACACCCGAAACTCAAAACTGCAATTTTACTATTCACCAAAAAATCAACTATTTCAGAAAAATCCCTAAAATTAACCCTAACCAAATATCTATACTCTGAATTCAAAAATGAAGTCCATTTTATTAAAATAATTTTCTAAAAAATTTTTAATTTAATTTTTAAATAAAATCATTATTTATCCCAAAAATACAACTTTAAAACTATAAATCATTTTGTAACACCTTAAAAGGGTAATAAAGGTCCCATAAAATTATAAAATAATTATAAGACAATAAAGTAACAAATTATGATTAAATTTTATGAAAATAAATTTCCATTTTAAATTATTAAATTAATTATAAAATTGAAAATAAAATATTTATGACATACAAAATTACCAAAACTTAAACTATGTTCATTTTTTCACTTTTAAGATGTCTAAAATGTATTTATACATTCATGGGTGAAGTTTCTATTTTTTTGTCAAATTACTATTCATTACTATTAATTACTATTCATATGGATATGTTACTATTTCTACTTTACTATTCACTAAAAACCAAGTTGATCTTATTAGACTCTAAATTTCTTACTGAACACAACTGTAGAAGACCATTTCTTGAAAATCATTTCACATTATTAATTATTTAATGAATACAAAAATAGTTTAAAATACCCTTTTTCCCCTAAATTCATCAATAATACACATCCTATATTTATCCGAATATTTGAAATTCACAAACTTGGCCATAATAAGAAATAACAATTTATTTATATAAAAGGATTACACAAAGAAACTAAGGTCTCGTTACATAGCCCCTTATAACACTAGCATAGGACCTAAGTGTAAGGTGTGCTATGGTGATAGAATCTTAGGGTGGCTCGGACAACATTTCCCGAGTGGTGATTTATATCAGCTTGAACTTCTCCCTTAGGCGATTCCGTTCAAGCTTTATACGTTGAAGTTTGGCTTGGGCTTGGTCCAGAGCAAAGCCCAGTGATGCTACCTCCTTCCCAAGCTTCGATAGATGGGCTTCATATGGATCGAGTCTACTGGATGAGGCCATTCAGTCTTCTTTCTGTATTAATAAACCAAGATAACCGTATTTATAAAAACACAACGTTAAGATTATAGTTTCCAACGGTCATATTGACCAACAATAATATAACAATCGAAACCCAACAGTCTCATTTTAATTATACCCACTTCATTAATTAAAGGATATAGTTTTGTTGAGTATAAAATAAAATAACACACAAAATTAAGAAACAAATATAATTAAAAAGTTCAGGTCGTTATAGTTTTAATATTCGTTTTAATATTCATGTAATTAAATAAATTGTTTATTAATCAATAAATACTTATTTATTATATTTTTTTGCAAGGTAAGAACATTTATTATCTTTCAGATAATAATAGATAAATAAATATTATATTTATCCGTGTAATCAAACAATTAACCTGTGAATAAACATTTGTTTAATATTTGTGATCAATAAATACTGAATAAATACCACCTATCAGTCTATAGAATAATATTTATTCTAACCATTAAATATAAATATTATTTAACTAAGATTAATGGAATCACATTGTGCATGATCCTCTAGGATTATTCCTTAGTGACATTAGGAAAGCTTGCCTAAAATCCAATATTACTATCAAGCAATGAGTCAAGGAACTGACAGATAAATAAGATATTTCATAATGGAAACAACCAAATACTAATGCTCAATGTGTAATATAACCCTTTTTTCTTGATATCACATCAAATAGGTTTCAAAAACATGTCATCAACCTATATGATTGATACGTCTTTATTTGACCATCTTAAATAAACTCTCGTTATACCATGACCATAGAATTTAATGTGATAGTTCTTTTTCAATCAAAGGGAATAGATATCAAATTCCATAAAGATAGAAGGGAAAAATCCTTCCTTAACTTATTCATTAATAATATATCATTCTTGACGTAATCAACATACTCAACTTCACCGTGAACATATGTCTTCATGGTTTATGGAAGTACATAAAAGTGCATGACTAATGACATGTATTAATAATAATCTTAAAGTACAAGGATCATTACACACGCTCACATACATGGATATCCATGACACACAAACATGTAGAATTTATAATGGTGGGTCTTTTATTATAACCTAGCATCTTGAATATTACTATGTGCGGACTTTATGAGATGAAGTCTCATCCACTTATGAGTACTCACACATGACCGTCAACATAATATGTGTCCCATCATAAAATTTTATTTGATTATAGAACTAAGTTCAAGAAAATAATTATTGCATATTAAGGTTCTCATCATAGCAATCACAAACCCCTTCCTCCAAATATACCACAATGAGAGAAGAGAGATAATGACCCCTGAGTCCCACCTCCAGTAGGCCCTGGGTTGGAAACTAACACCAAGGGTGTAAAAATATCATGTATGGGAGGCATTACCCTCTATAATGTAAATAGGGTCAAGAGATAAGATGAATTATACACAAACAACACAATGACAAAATATAAAAGAAATCCAAAACCATTACACATGCATGTATAAATAAAACTGATAAAAATAAAAGTATCCAAAGTAAATTCCCAAAATAAAAGTTAAGGAAACGACACAAAAACTGTCCAAAGGTCAAAGCTAGTAATTTCCATCACGGTCCATGTTATCCTCCTGGAAACCTAAAAACAATTTATATATGTAGGGTAATAATACAAGTATACTTAGTAGCAAAACCAAAGTCTATCGTGAACATGTGAAAAGAGAATACTAATGAACTCATGAGATAATATCAGAACCAAAAACACCTAAATAGGTCAACTATCCACCTCAACCTCACCAAGGCATGCTCACCAAATAACACAAGCCAAGTAATATAATATAATAATAATCACATCGATAAGGGTACACTACACCGATTTCCTACCGGTATGCCTCTCTCACACCCCAACGTCGTACGTCCTGACACTCTTATATCTTCCATATACCACACTGCCTCATAAGCATGATCACAACACACCTCACTCGAAGACACCTGGGATCTTGACCCCACAAGCATGGCCACATCACATCTCTCATGAAAACACCTAGGCCGCAACAAAACTACTTCCATAACCAAAGTAGTTGGGTATAATGAACATGTAGGACATCAACCTAATACCCTCCTCCAACCATGAATGGCCCTTATATCTCACCTGAAAACACCCGAGTTATTAAATCTCACCCGAAAACACCTAGAATATCACAACCACCATATAATGCACTAACAGACCTTTGACCATTATAGCCTATGCAATACCTACCTCACCCGAAAGAGAGATCGGGAAAGAGTGGGTACTAATCCATTCCTCCTCCTCATCTAATGTTGAAAAAAACACCCCCATGTGACTATGTAGGTGTCGGAACATAGTGCTCGACATGGGTGGGGTGCATATAGAAATCAAAAAGAATATACATGTATATACGTATATCCACACACAAGCCCAAACTATGGGTTCACAACCAAATTACAACCAACTCACAACATTATCACTTTTTCTACCACCTCTAAATGTATAAACCATACAATCCACAAGCCACATTTCACATTTACAACCAATTTCATTTAATTATCCCATTATTTTCATTATTTGTCATTAATAACATTTAATCACACAACCCACCATTTAATTATTCACCAGTCATTCCCATCCCATTAACCAAACCAATCCATTCCATTTAAAACAATATTAACCAATTTTTTTCCATTACTAATTGAGTATCTAGCACAAAGCAACCACCACCTCACTACCCCAAAAGAAAGGCTAAACAAACCACCTTGCCACCCAAAAATCATGTCCAAACAAACCACCTCACCACCCCAAAAGTATAGAAAAACAAACCACCTTCCCCACATTCCCCCACCACACATCAAACTCACATCACCACCTCAAAAGTGTAGCCACAAATCGCAACACATCAAGATCATTTTACTGATTTAGAAAGGGGATTTTATCAAATTCCACTTTATTTTAAGGGTGTTATCATACAAACCATAATCTTGGGGAAAATATTTTATTAACAAAATATAAGTGGTTATCCAATTTCCATTTTAGGGTGATATCACAAAAAATCACAACAAAGAAGCAGTCATAGTACATATCATTCAATGAAAAAAATCCCCCAATGACTAGAATTTTTAGTAGGGAATTAAGCCCATAAAATCACAATATCACAATAATAAAAAAGCTGTAAAAACATGTGAATCAAATCCCTTTACCCATAAATTTTAATTTAACCAATTATTTATCTTTTATTAAGCCAGCACAACCATGAACCAAAGATAAAAAAAATTAAACCCCTCTAGAATGATACACAATAAAGAGAAATGAGATATTACTTACCTCAAGGAAGCTTTACCGACTCGTTGTGTACCATATGGTGAAGAAGAATACTCGCAAACCACAACCGCATCATGAAAAACCAATGATCAACCTATACCACACAATAGGACCATCAAAATTTATCCCAAACACACAAAACAAACTAAACCGAACCGCACCACTACAGATAATCCCTAAGAGAAGAACAAGAGGAAACTAACCAAGAAAAAGGAAGGGATCCCCACAAATTGCCAAAAAAAACCACTAGAACCAATGGATAAAAGCAAAAGGAAGGGGGATTGAATAACTCCTTAGGGAACCTAAGGCTCTTTCAAAACAATAGAGAAGGGTGGCATCCAAATAAAAGAAAATTCATATGAGAAAAGGATTAAAAACCTAGAATTTGGACATTTTCACATTGTGTAATACTTACACGACGTGTAAGACATGGGTTTCAAATAATTTCATCATTTTTTTTATTATTTAACCCTGAAAATCTACACTTCATGTAACGCTCTGTGAACCTTCCTTCACAAGCTTTGAACCACACTTACATAGTGTGTAAGCTTTATACATCATTTATTCACCCTACATATAACATTTAACAGCTAAACTCCTCCAATCCCTCTCTAGGCCTCATCCAAGCACATCCAACACCAAAATCGAAAAAGTAATGGTTTGGGAAGGCACATAATATTAAATCAGATATGTATTAAATGATTCCCTCCCTCAAGAATTGAAAACCAAGTCCATAAGGAAAGGGGTCTCGAACAACCACCATGCAAGATACCTCTCAAGGATCTCATCATACCTCAAAAAATACCACCAGCCAAGCACGCCAAACCAAATGGCCACAAGACATCTCTCACAACCGTATCACTACACATCCATAACCTCCTCCTCTCACAAAACCACAGTACCACAAAACCACCACACAAACATCTCAACATCTACACAACCCAAACCAAAATCCACTAAAACCAATAAACTGTACCATCCCGAACGCACGAATTAGGAAATTCTATCCTCTATGTCAAGATATTATCCACTCTGGGCAACACTGACTCACCCTCCTGGGTTTCATCACATCACAGTTAATTCATATCAATTAGGAATTATGTACTCTATTTTTTATATATCAAGACTTTATCACACATCACACATCACAAAACTATAAAAACAACTCATCTCATAAAACAATATCCAAACATCACATCATAAGGAAAAAAAGGAAAAGAAAACTCAAAATGGATCTAGGTACTGGGTACACATATGCACCTCTCACTCCCAATTACTATCCTCTAGGACACCATGCCTCTACAACACATGAACCAAAGGAATGGTCCATCCACATAGTTCCTTCTCTTGGAGATCCTGGATCTCTACCAGTGGCTCCGCAAACATTGCTTAATCCTCAATATCCAACTCTCCCCAGTCAATGACATTGGAGTTATCATGAATATACTGATGATTCTAAGACATTTGAATGACATCGTGGATCCTATCCAGTCATGGTAGAAATTTCAACTAATATTCCACCTAACCAACTTTCCCCAACACCTCAAAGGGCCCAAAAAACTTGGGAGAAAGCGTACTCCCTTTCCAAACCTTTGCTTACCACATTGAGGGGAAACATTTAAGAACATGTGGTCCCCAAGCCCGAATTCCAAGGGCCTCCTCTTGGGATCAACATAAGATTTCTCTTGGTTCTGTGATACTTTCATCCTCTCATAAAATAGCTGAAACTTCTATGTCATGCTCTGTACCACATTGGGTCTAAGAACTGCTGACTCCCCATCCTTTGTCCAACATAATGGAGAATGAAACAAACTCCCGTACAAAGACTCAAATGAATCCATGCCAATGGAAGAGTGATATATATTATTATAAGAAAACCAAACCAAGAGAAAGTGTCTTACCCAAGATCCACCAAAGTCCAGAACACACACTCACAACATATCCTCCAATGTTTGGATAGTCTGCTCTATCTTCCCATCTATTTGAGAGTGGAAAATAGTGTTGAAGCGTAACTGAGTGCTAAAATCATGCTGTAATACCCTCCAGACCTGCGAGGTACAATGTGCATCCTGATATGAGACAATGTACCTTATAACTATATTCAAATTCACCACCTCATCCACATACCTCTTAATTATGGCATCCACTAGGCCCAACTCCTTGATCACTAAGAAGTGGGATGATTTCATCAATCGATCCATGATCACCTAGATATATTCATAAAATACCTGATTTTGGGGTAACCCTTTGATGAAATCCATTGATATGTCATCCCATTTCCACTTGAGAATATTCAAATGCTGTAAAAAACCACTAGGAACAAGATTCTCGACCTTTAATTACTGGAAAACCAAGTACTTCTCTACAAACTCCACCACCACCCGTTTCATCCCAAGCCACCGAAAATACACACTTAATCTACGATACATCTTAGAAACTTTTGGTTATACAACCAAAGGTGAGTTATGAAACTGACGAAGGTCTCCTCTGTGCATATCTACCAGAACAAACAGTCTCCCATGAAACAACATCCCTTTTAGACCATCCTCCGACCATCCCTTTGGATCATCACCATGGCTAACATGATCACACATCATCTATGCCTCTGAGTCTCCCCACTAAGACTCCTCCACCTGCTGCATCAGATAATACTGCACCATCATCTAAAACAAACAACTTCTACCACCACACACCCTTTCATCTAAGTGCAAGGCTTCTAACTCCTCCATTTCTATCCAAACATCCCTATACCCCCAAACAACATCTTTCCCCGAATTCCTACTCAAAGCATCGACCATGACATTCCCCTTTCCTGAGGTGTAAGAGATCTCAAAATCATAATCCTAAAGAAACTCCATCCACCAATACTACTATAAATTCAGATCATGCTGAGAAAAGATACATCTCAAGCTCTTATGATCCGTGAAGACCACAAAACACTCCTCTATGAGTTAATGGCACCACAACTTTAGCACATACACAACCTTTTCTAGATCTAGATCATGGGTGGAATAGTTACACTCATGGAGATGTAAATTTCTAGACCCATAAGAGATTGTTTCTCATTGATGCATCAACACACATCCTAAGACTAGATGAGAAGCATTACAACACACCTCAAACATTACACCCTCTATAGGAAACTGAAGCACCTGAACAATAAAAACTTCCCCTTAAAGTAAATGAATTATTATTGGCACTAATAAACCCACACAAATCCCGTTCCTTTTAGGTAAAAGTTGTCAATGGGGATAGAAATGAAGATAAATTTGGCACAAACCTCTAAAAATAGCCTACAAGACCAAGAAAACTGCGAACCTCTGTCAAAATCATAGGTGCTTCCTAAGAAACAACTACCTCAACCTTATATGGGTATACTGTCACACTCTAATGAGACCACACACCTGAGAAAATGCAACTATTTTTTCCAAAACTTACACTTGGAAAACTTTCCATTGAGCTGGTGGCATCTGAGAACCTCCAAGACAGTTCTGAGATGATCAACACGCTACTCCTCTTTCTTTGAGTAGATCAAGATATCATTGATGAATATGATGAAAAACTGGTCTAGGAACTCACAGAACATGGAGTTCATAATCCCCATGAACATGGATGGTGTGTTTATAACACCGAATATATTGACTACATACTCAAAGTGCCCATACATGCATATGAATGCAGTCTTTATTATATCGCCCTCCTTCACCCTCAACTGGGGATATCTAGACCAAAAATTGAGCTTGGAAAACAAAATTACCCCTCTCATATGGTCAAAAATATCATCTATCCCCAAGAGAGGGTAATGGTTCTTAACATTTACCTGATTAAACCTCATGTAGTCTATTCACAACCTTAGACTAACATCTTCCATCATGGAGAACAACATTGGAGTACCCCAAAATGACACACTAGCCTGAATAAAACCCCTTTTCATCAGATAATATATATGAATCCTTAACTCCTACAACTCATAAGGTTCCATCTGATAAGGACCCACTGAAATTATATAATCACAAGGCTATAAGTATCTCCCAAAATCAATATCACATCAAGGGGGTAGCATCACAACCTTCTTGGGGAAAACATTTAGGAACTCCCTAATGACCTTGGGGATCTCCACTACCCCAAACTCTTCTAATTCCACTGACAACTCATCCAAAAAGGAAAGAAGGGGCTCCACACACTGACTTCCCATTTTAAAACCTTGCTCACCAATGGAAACCACAAGCTGTCCATCCCCATACGAGGACAAAAATCTCCTCTTGAAGCATTTGCTAAAATCATGTATGGAATACAACTTTTTAATTATTAGGATAACATCATATGGATACATATTTATAAAGAAAAGATCCCCACATGACTGATGTGGCCCCATCACTAGTCTACACCCTTGGAACACATCAAATAAGTTGGTTTGTCTTCCTAATAGCATAGTAAACACCAAGGGTGTGATAAGACTCTCTATGTCTAGTCCCAGAGTATGGGATAGATAAGGTGAAATAAATGAGTGTGAATCTCTTGAATCAAAAAATGAATAAATAGGGGTACTAAAAAACTGATCGTACCTCTGATGATCTCTGCCCCCTCTAGAAATGCTACCTCTGTTGCATCCAACTGACCATGCCCAGGTTTTTTGCCTCTATAATGACACCCACATCCACAACCATGATTGGTTCTAGTTTCTTGAGCATGAGGAACATCTTGAGGCTAGAATCTACCCGCTCTATCTCCCCTCAGTAGAGCATAAACCAACTGCCCCTTTTTTTCAGGAACAGTATAACTGAAAACTGCTATTGAGGCTAGGGCTGAACCTATCCAACTCTACCAAACTGAGCTTAGGGAACTAATGAGAACTGGTTCTGGTGATGACCATGAACCCCATAGTCTAGAAACATAGTAAAAACTTTTTAGTACCAAGTTTTTCACATCCACCATCATTGAATTAATTATTTTATCAATTTTCTTATTTTCTTATTAATTTTATTTGCATCGAGTAGTTCGGGTTGAAGCCTGACTTAAATTTTTGAATTATTATTTTAAAACACGTGTTTTGGCCTTGACTACATCCAGCGCAGTGTGGTCGAAGCCTCATGGCCTCACCTGGGTCACTGTGTGACCTCGCTCGGTTCACCGCACACCCTACCTAATGGTAAACTAATGAAATAATAATAATATTAATTCCACTTAGAAAATTATTATTATTATCTTGGATATTAATTTAATTGAGAGTATTATTTTTATCAATATCATTTTATTAAGTTAATTATTGTATAGTTTATTATTTAGTTTATTAAGTTTTTTATTATCTTATTATTATTATTATTACAATTTTTAGAACTTATTATTATTATTATTTTCCATTTATTTTTATTTGTTTTTATTTTTTTTCCTTAGGGTTGGCAGTTCTCCCTTCTTTCCCCCTGGTCTGCCGCGCCCTGCTCCCTCACCATTTCGCTTGTGCCTCCCTCTCCTTGGCCAACTGCCACACCCCCTTCCCCTCCTCTCTTCACGATGTGCTACCGACTCCCTCTTTTCCCCTTGGGTTATGATGACCTCCCCTCTCCCCTGGAACTTCTTCTCTCCAGACTTGCTCTCCCAACCATCCCCATCAAAGCTCCTTCCTCACACCAGCCGACCAACATGCACTGCGCCCTGCCTCTCTAGGTCGGTCACCCGCATCCCAATTTATCTAACGGTTCGAACCACCTCCCCACATCCCTCCATAGTTGCACCCCCCAATAGTTCTACCAGCCGACCACCCTCCTCTCAGTCTGGCACGCCTCCCTGGCTTGTCGGACCTATTCGGTGCGCCCTCGCTACTGCGCGCGCCACCCTCCTGGCCGAACATCCTCCCACCGTCCAGAACTAATGGTGCGACTCACCATCCATCCATGCACCCTCATTTTATAACCTCGTCAGTCCCTCTTTCAGAAGCTGCTGACCTACCTTCCTGCGACTCTTTAAGCCAGAGCCGCTCTCTCCGTCTCCCCCAGAAACTAGCCACTCGCTTCAGCACGCAACCCCCCCATCCAGTTAAGTTTTTATGTATTTTTCCCTTTGAGTATTGTTCCTTTCAGCAGGTATGAGGTTTGTTAAGGTTTGTTTTTGAATATCTATTTTTTCTGAATTCTTGTTTTAAGGTCCTATTCCGTTTGCTTTCGGTGCGTGTGGCGTGTGGTGGAAGTCTACGGGTCATTTTGCGAAATTTCTACACACTGGTTGGTGGTTCCATGCCCTAACACTCTTAGATGATTTAATTCGTTTATATAATTAATTTTTACATTTCCTATAGTTAAATTGGGTAGTGTAGATTGTGCTTTAAAAATATTTTGACATGCATGTATGATGGAATTGGATCTCCTTTTAGAAACAATTATGTTTTTCTTGTGGGTCTTGAGGTGAGAATTCTTGCACATTTTGACTTAATTATTTTTTGTGTGCAAGGTATGTTTTGGTGGTAATTAAATGTGATTTTTAGTTATAAATAAATTTTCTTTCAAAATAAATGGTTGTGTGTCGGGAAAATTGATGTGTCATTTTATAAACAGGTTTTATATATTGGTTGTTAGGTGCAAAACTTGTTTTATGGTGAATGTGTTGAGCAAGTGATTTGAAATGACTTTTATTTTTGAAATTGAGTATGTTTTTAGGGTAAAACCTTATTGTGAATTTTATAAATGTATTATCAACTATTTACATGATTTATTAATCTGTGAGAGTTATGATAATTATACTTTGAAAAGGTTTTGGTGTGCGCTTGGTTTAAAAAGTTGATTTTTAGCATGTTTTTTATGTCATGCCTTGCTGTGTCTTATGGAATTGTTTTATTAAGTTTTTAAATGATATATATTAAACTGTGAAAGTGATGAAAATTATATTTGAAATGGTCTTGGTGTGAATTTGATCTTTAAAGAGGAGTTTGGTTGTGCAAGTGGTGGCTTATGATGTAATGTCATGTTTGGTTTGTGATATGTGAAAATGATATACTATGTCAATATAGAACTTAATTGAGAACAAGTAAAACCCTGGGTATCTATGTGGGTGGACTAGAACTAGTGTGCTAGTGAACTAGAGTGGTATCATCCCTGTTTCACTTAGCCAGTTTGACGCTTGCAACACTAACTAAACATATGAATGACTGAGGTCCATGGTTTCTAAGCCACATTTACTAAGGGTCGTAGTTTCTAAGCCACATTTACTGAGGGTCGTGGTTTCTAATCCATGTTTCACTGAGACATGAGGTTCTATAGTCCCACTCAAGTTATATGAACCTTAGGGCATTTACCCGTAGTGCTCTACTATTCATGACGTGGTGCCTTCTGTTAGAAAATAGAGGACCACTTGAGTATGTGCATGTTCTTTATGAATTTTCTATTCTATTTTAAATTAGTATTTGTGAAATGTTTTTTTCCAGTGATATTTTCTTTTTTACTTTTATCCTTTAAATGTTTTCCTTAAAATCATTTTAAATGTATGGTTTTATATAAGCATGTTAAATTATCTTTTTGATATTGTGGAATGGAAACTTTTTAGTGGGTGGTATCCTACTGGGATCTTGGCTCAGACCCTACATACACCCTTGGGTGTATGTAGATTTTTGTCCTTTTTGTATTCCAGATTGAGGTATCGTGCTTAGTGACGGTGGTTCAGGTTGTCGATGGTTTTCCCATGCAGGTCCGATGACGATGAATTTAATAAGGGGCTTCTCATGTTGCATGAAGGTGCAAATAGATGTGTCAGTTTTATTTTCATTATAGTCTTCTTAATGTTTTGGGTTGAATTGTAAACTTTAAGTTTGGTCTAATGTTAAGGGTTTGTTTAGTTTGGTTCTCCAGTGTTTGTTTAAAAGTCTTGTTAGTTGTTTTTTTCTGTCTCTTATTTCGGGTAAAATGTTCCCACATATTACTCTAAATACCTAGGCACTTGTGTTATCCCATAGGGATTAGGAACATCCTTCGGGCTATGTCGCGGACCGGGTTAGGTACTGGGTCGGATGACGAACCGACTTGGTTTGTGAAAAAATGGTATCAGAGGGAGGTTTTCTCTTTTGGGGCATGTTCCTTTGGGATAGAGTCTGGATATATCAAAGTTAAGAGTGTCGGAACTCGACATTCTAGCTACGAGCAAGGTGCCTTGCCAACACACCTCATGGAGAGACTTGAGTTACTAGGGTAAGTTGAGGCTTGTATGAGTCTTTGGTCCTTGTGGTTAATCTTTTTTTAGAGAAAATGAAAAGGGTGTAGGGTTAGTGGTCCCAATGATCTCACAGGGCCTGGAAATCCATGTGGAGCCGAGGACACTGTCATAGAATACTCTCTGTGGCAGTGGTGTGATTGGCGTATGGTCACCAACCATATGTCCCATTCACATGATGACACTAGTCTCCTCTTGAATTGTTCCTTGTCTCTTTGTTTTGAATTCATGGAAATCTAGTTTTTAAGTAAAAATGATTTGGTGTTTTAATAACCAGTGATTGTGTGATGTGTCCTTGTGTTTTGGAAGTTTTGGATGTGAGGCGTTTCAAGCCAAGAATCCTTTTTGAATGATTTGTGTCTTGAGTTGTAATTTTTATTTGTAAGTTGGTGTGCAAGTGTGTGGTTAGTGAATTCTTTTGAAAACTGCTTTGGGAAGCCCTTGAAGTGGTCCCCCTTGCACGTTTAGTGTTCTATTGTGGTATGTATTGACCATTAGAGCAGTTTGGTTGAGTCCATGGTTTTCTTTCTTGACTAGTGCATGCCCCCCATAAAGATTTAACATGCGATTGAAGTGAAGCCACATGAAATTCTCTGTTGGCTGATCCTCTAGTTGATTAAAGCAAGGACTCTCCCTTTTTAGTGATAGTTTTAAGTTTGTACCTCATCATTTTCATTCAAGCGTATCCTCTCGTAGTGGGATGACAGATGCGAGGGGAGTTGAAGAGAGTTTTGGTCTCTTTGATTTGTCTGAGTCATCGAGTATGAAGTTTGAAACCGTTGTGTCTGAAGGTCCCCCTGGAAATAATGAAAGGAATTCCAACAGGGAAGGGTGAAGGTGATTCAGATTTATTGGTTTTGAACGATGTTTTAAAGGCTTTTAGTGCTTTCATTGGCTGCAAGGGTCAGGTTTTGTGATGTCTTGTAGTGTGAGTTCTCATCGAAGTGCAGAGGTGGATTTCATGAAACCCTATGAGAATCCCTTTTTTCATAGGAGTGTTTCCTCCTCTCAGGGAGTTCTAATTTTACTGTTCAAAGAGGAGAATTTGTCGTGAGTATTTCCCTTATTATGTTTCTTGGTTATGGTAAATATGTGATGCATGTGAATCATATAAACCCTTGTTTTGTTGGATGTGCTGTGAGGGAGTAGGTGGATGTTGGAGCATGTTGTGTTTTATGGTGTTGTCTCGATTGTAGTATGGTTGCTTGCAGCCCCAAGAAAAAGGGGAAGATTAATTTGAGAGTCTTCAATACCTGATTGTGAGGTAGGAGATGCTTTAAACATTAGGACTCCAACCATAGGCCTTAGAGTGAAGCTAGCGCGTGGTCAGGAACCCCGAGAGTGTATGGGACCCCAAATTTATTTATGTCATTGGTATTGAAGGTGAAGGTGGTTTAAATTGTTTTTTATGTTTGTTCCATTCCGAATGACCCATTTGGGGTGCGTGAGGTTTCCCATTGCTACGGGGAGGTGTGGTCGTTTTGTACCTTAAAGTCCTGGGGGTTGTATCCCACCAGATGTAATCACGTTTAGTCGTCCTTATGGGGTTTTTTGGGTAAATCAGTCTCGAATTTGAATAGTGATCATCCAGGGGTGTGGAGATGTTGGTTTTTCTTGGGTTGTGGTTTTGATGCCCTGATAGTGGGGCCCCTCCCTCCCCTCCCCTTGTGGTGGGATGTTTGGTCACCGTTAGGAAATTTTCAATTTTTTGTATCTTTTGTCAGTTCTAATGGTGGGGAGACCCATGATGAGTCTCACTCAAATGTCTCTGGAATGAATCAGTGTTGGTCGTCTTCATAATGGTGGGGAGTCTTCTCGGGACTCCCCGTTTTGGTTTTCCAATCTCGTCTCGAGCATTATTAAGTTCCTAATGGTGGGGAGCCCCTCTAGGATTTCCCCTATTGTCCATTTAGTTTTATTCCTAGAGATGATTTGGTGATAGGTGATAAGAGTTATCCTTGGATGTGGTTGGTCTTGTTTGTTCGTTCCAGTCAAACGGTGTGGTTTTCGTTTAATGGTGCTTGGGGTGTTTCAGGTTGTGAAGTTGGTTTTAGTGAGTGCGAGAGTTCCTATCCTTGATTAATCAACTGGAGGTGTCATAGCTCTTTGGGGTGGGTGACACATGTCATAAAGTCTTTATATGAGTTTCTTGAAGTTTTCATTTAAGTCCCTTTCTCTAAGCATGGTGTGTTTTCCTCTTTCTTCTTGTTTTTCATAGGGATCCTCTTTATACCTTAAGGGGGTATTGTTTTCTGCTTTGAGTCTCAACCTCAGTTGTGTATTTTTGGGGATAGAAAGCTTTATGGTGGGGAGAATTGTCACACCCATCATCTTTGAATTAATTATTTTATTAATTTTCTTATTATTTTATTAATTTTCTTGGCGTTAGGTAGTCTGGGTTGAATCCTGACCTAAAATTTTTAATTCTTATTTTAAAACATGTGTTTTGGCCTTGAGTGCATCTAGCATAGTGCAGTGGAAGCTGTGCGGTCTCACCTAGGTCACCACGCAACCTCACCCAGTTCACCATACGCCCTACCTAATAGCCAACTAATGAAATAAAATAAATTAAGAATGGTTTTAATAATAATAATAATATTACACTTGACATTATTATTATTATCTTGTAAAATAATTTAATTGAGAGTATTATTTTTATTACTAGCATTTTATTAAGTTGATTATTGTATACTTTATTATTTAGATTATTATGTTTGTTATTATTTTATTATTATTATCATTATTACAATTGTCAATTCTTATTATTATTATTATTGTCCATTTATTTTTATTTTTTTTCTTTTTTTTCCTTAGGGTTGGCATTTCCCCCTTCTTTCCCCCTGGTTCGCCGCCCCCTGCTCCCTCACCATCCTGCTTGCGCCTCCATCTCCTTGGCCAGACGCCACAACCCCTCCCCCTCCCCTCTTCACGCCACACCGCTGACTCCCTATTTTCCCCTTGGGTCACAAAGACCTGCCTTCTCCCTTGGAACCCTTCCCACCAGACCTGCTCTCCCAGCCAGCCCTGTCAAAGTGCCTTCCTCACACTGGCCAACCAATATGTGCCTCACCCTGCCTCTCCAGGATGCTCACCCACCTCCCACTCTGTACGAAGGTCTGTGCCACCTCCCCTTAGCCCTCCACCGTCACTCCCCCCAGCAGTTCTACCAGCCGTCCACCCTCCTCTCAGTTCAGGGTGCCTCCCCGGCTGGTCAGCCCTGTTCGGCGTGCCCTCACTGCTGCGCGTGCCACCCTCCTGGCCGAACAACCTCCAACCAGCCAACCCTCCTAGTGTGAATCACTGGCCAACCATTCACCCTCATTTTTCAACCTCGTCAGCCTCTCTTCTGGAAGTCACTACCCTACCTTCCGATGAATCCTCAAGCCAGTGCCGCTCTCACCGTCTCCCACAGAAACCAGCTGCTTATTCCGGCACAGAACCCCCCCATCTGGTTAAGTTCTTATATATTTTCCCCTTTGAGTATCGTTCCTTCCAGTAGGTATGAGGTTCATTAAGGTTTGTTTTTTAATCTCTGTTTTGTTTAAATTCTTATTTTAAGATCCTATTTTGTTTGTTTGCGATGCGTGTGGCGCGTGGTGGAAGTCTACGGGTTGTTTTGCGAAATTGCTACACACAAGTAGGTAGTTCCATTACCTAACACTCTTAGATGATTCAATTTTTTTATCTAATTATTTTTTACATGTCCTATAGTTAAATTGGGTAGTGCAGATTGTGATTTAAAAATATTTTGACATGCATGTATGATGGAATTGGTCCTCCTTTTAGAAACATTTATGTTTTTCTTGTGGGTCTTGATGTGATAATTCTTGCACATGTTCACTTAATTATTTTTGGTGTGCAAGGTATGTTTTGGTGGTAATTAAATATGGGTTTTAGTTAGAAATAAAATTTCTTTCAAAATAAATGGTTGTGTTTCAGGAAAATTGATGTGTTGTTTTATAAACAGGTTTTATATGTTGGTTGTTAGGTGCAAAACTAGTTTTAAGGTGAATGTGTTGAGAAAGTGATTTTAAATGGATTTTCTTTTTGGAATTTGAGTATGTTTTTTGGGTAAAACCTTGTTGTGTGTTTTAAAAATGTATTATCAATTATTTAGATGATTTATTAATTTATGAGTGTTATGCGAATTATACTTTGAAAAGGTTTTGGTGTGCTCTTGGTTTAAAAAGTTTGATTTTTAGCATTTTTTTGGTTAAAATCCTTACGACTTCTTATGGAATTGTTTTATTAAGTTTTTAAATGATATATATTAAACTGTGAAAGTGATGCAAATTATATTTGAAATGGTCTTGGTGTGCATTTGATCTTTAAAGAGGAGTTTGGTTGTGAAAGTGGTGGTTTATGATATAATGTCATGTTTGGTTTGTGATATGTGAAGATGATATATTATGTAAATGTGGAACTTTATTGAGCACAAGGGAAACCCTAGGTATCTAGGTGGGCGGACTAGAACTAGTGCGCTAGTGATTCAGAGTGGTATCGTCCCTGTTTCACTTAGCCAGTTTGACACTTGCAACACTAACTAAACATATGAATGACTGAGGGTCAGGGTTTATAAGACACATTTATTGAGGATCATAGTTTCTAAGACACAGTTACTAAGGGTCATGGTTTCTAAGCCACATTTCACCAAGACACGAGGTTCTAGGGTCCCACTCGAGCTAGATGAACCTTAGGGGATTTACCCACAGTGATCTACTATTCATGACGTGGTGCCTTCTATCGGCATACAGAGGACCACTTGAGTATGTGAATTTTCTTTATGAATTTTCTCTTATATTTTAAATTAGTATTTGTGAATTTTTTTTCTTCCAGTGCTTGTTTATTTTTTACTTTTATCCTTTAAATGTTTTCCTTAAAAGCATTTTAAATGTATGGTTTTAAATAAGCATGTTAAATTATATTTTTGATGTTATGGCATGAAACATTTTTATTGGGTGGTATCCTACTAAGATCTTTGACCACAACCTACATACACCCTTTGGTGTATGTAGATTTTTTTCCTTTTTGTATTCCAGGTTGAGGCATCATGCTTAGTGACGATGGTTTGGTTTGTCGATGGTTTTCCCGTGCAGGTCTGATGATGGTGAATTGAGGAGGGGGATCCTTATGCTGTATGAAGGCGCGAATAGATGTGTTAGTTTTCTTTTCATTGTAGTATTCTTAATGTTTTGGGTTGAATTGTAAACTTTAAGTTTGGTCCAATGTTAAGTGTTTGTTTGGTTTGGTTTTTCTGCATTTTTTTAATTATCTTGTTAGTTGTTTTTTCTTTCTCTTATTTTGGGTAAATTGTTCCCACATGTTACTCTGAATACCCGGGAACTTGTTCCAACCTGTGGGGATCGGGAATGCCCTTCGGGCCATGTCACAGACCGGGTTGGGCACTGGGTCAGATGGTGACCCATCTTGGTTTATGATAAAGTTGATAAAGATTATTATCATATTTAGGTATTATCTTTTGTTTTCAAGAACGTTTAAGAAGAAAAGGTATCACCTCACTTTATTTTTGGTGAAAATAAGAATGAAAATCGTATTCAGAAAATTAGCCTCACAATTTTTAAGATATTCTATTAGATTTGGAATATGTTTTTTTGAGGAAAAGGTTCATTTGAATCACCTCGGGTCCAAAATTAAAGAAGAGATCATAATGAGGTGTTGACTTAGAGTCTGCATCACTTTGATAAAAATATGATGATTCTTTGATGATCATGGAGTTCTCATAAATAATAAGTAAGTTATAAAACTTTTTATTCAATATTGATGAAATAAATTTGGAAAAAAGGTGCTACCAATCATATTCAGTCTGATCATACTCAAGAAAATCATATTCAGGATGAGTAAGGAAGAAAGATGTTGTTAAAGGAATAAGAAGTTACAATACATTCTATTATAAGTTAGATAATGCTGAAGATGATAATCAATATAATAAAATTCATGATGAAAGTCATGATACAAGTAGAATTTTGTGAAAGAAGAAAGTTGATAAATTCAAAGATTTTCGATCTTAAGATCATCGTAATGTTATTACTAAATGATTATTTGTTTAAAGGATGAAGAGGATGATCATAACAAAGGTGATAGTTTTCAGTCAGAAAAAAAGCTAAAAGATTTGAATCCTAAAATAAATAAGTTAGTGGGAATCATATTCATAAAAGAAAGAGTCCATTGATATTGTTCCATCAGATTCAATATGTCATTGTATTCATCATATATAGAATTTATAGTGATGAAAGTTAATAAGTATCATATTTAGAAGAGAAATAAATATGATTTGTTTTCAAGTTATTTCATTATTTGGTTCAAGATCCATCATATTGAAGTTGACGCCGATTTATATTTATGATGAAAAGAAGAAGTGGAAGTGGTCGAAGTAGTTTGAAAGAATTTAATTTCCTCATCATAATGAAGAAATTGGAATATGAGTTTTTTCCAAGAATTATAATGAGAAAACTTATGTTTCCCTTTATACATTTGGTTTAGAGAAATTTAATGAAAAAACTATTGTTTTAAATTTGTCTTCATCATAATGATGAAGATCATAATGGAAATCAGAATGAGTATCCATAATTAGACCGAAACTTTCTAATAAGACAAAAGTTGTCTATTTCTTCATATATTAAATTGGTATGAATAATCATAAGGAAGAAATAGTATCGGGAAATCAGAGTGAATAATCTGAATCGGACTGATGATTGTAAAGAAATTCTAAAGAAGCGTTGAAGTTTTAAGAAGATTCAAGAAGGTTCAATAAGAAACAAGAAGAGTTTAGAAGCATTGATGAAGTCAAGATACATCCTGAATTCATTGGAAATTGAAATTTAGGGAAATTATTTTAAGTGGGAAATGTTTTTATAATCCCGCCTAAACAATATTTGGATCACCTATAAAATGGAAAGTACTTTTTACTTTTCAACATGAAGTACTGTTCATGAAAGGAATATAGAAGGCAGAGAAATGAAGAATTCTAGAGAGAAGAAGTTTCCAGATTGTGTTTTCTTGAAGAATTCACGTCGGACAGAAGAAGAAAAGAGAAGAGACAAGATTAGATTCATCTGAACATCATATTAAACTGATCATCCTATTTAGTTAGTTATCATATTGGGCTCAATTATCAAATTGATAAAATTGTTTTGGGATTTCTAGATTGAAGAAGAAGTAGTCCAAAATTTTTTTAGCGGTATTCTGACAGAGCTATATATTTTCCATATTGATCAATTTGATTGGGAAAATCGAACTGAAAAATTGAGTTGAGTATCATTAAAAAGTTCAGGAAGTTCTTACTAGATTTTGAGTAAGAAATTGAAGAATTGTTTTAAAAGATCATATTTTTTAAAGTTTATCAAGAATCATAATAACATGTTTGTTACAAAAAATTTATTGTATCATTCCATGCTACTTAAAGCACATGTATTGTTGCATTGATCACAGTGCTACATGAGTGTATGGGTATATTATACTCATTGTATTCCACACACAATTTTTCTTTCTAGTGGATTGTGTGGTATTGGATCATTTACAAACCCTACAAAGTATGTAGATACTCTTATTGAGTAGCGAACCTTGTAAATTTTTATGTTCCTCTAGATGTGTTCCTATTTTGTTTTCATAAGGTAAAGAAATATTTAACAGGAGGAAAAAGTTATTTCAAAAGCAAGGAAACATAAAATAAAAATATATCAATGATTCAAACCATACCCATATTAGTGATACTACTATCTTGATTGGAAAATTACAATTGGTATTAGAGATGAAAGTTCCCTTCATTTATTCTCTGCTGAAGTTTTGAAGAGAATTTGATGAAGAATTTAAATTGTGTCAATAGTAAAGGTATCCCAATTTTTGATGGTAAAAATTATCATAACTGAAAATATATAATGTTTCCTTATCTTATGTTAATTGGGTATGATTTTCTTGAAGTTTCAGAAGGTGGATTTACTCCCAGTGGTGAAAAAGTTCATCTTACATCAGTTGATAAGAAGAATCTTGAAAATTATGGAAGGGCCAAGAATTATTTACTAACTTCACTTTCTTAAAGTTAATTTCTAAGGGTGAAGGGTGTTTCCACAACCAAAGGTATATGGGACAAGTTGAAAAACATATAAAAAGGCAATAAAAAAGTGAATAAGGGAAAATTACAAAGTTGGTGGATGAATTATGAATATTTGAAAATGGGTGAGTATAAATCTTTTGGAGAATACTTTACTAGGGTAAATGACATTATCAACACTATCAGATGTATTGGTAAAAAGGTAAAGGATTATACAGTTGTTGAAAATATCTTAAGAATCCTTCCTGAAAACTTCAATGCTGATGTTTTTTCCTTGAAAGAATGAGATACTAAAACATTATATCTGGATGATTTGTATAGAACTATTATCACTTATGAAATAATAAGGGATAAATCTATGAAAAGAAAAAAAGTTGATAGAGAAATGTATTTCGAGTCTGTCAAGAAGGAGAAGTCAAAGAATATTCTTAATTAAGAAGAATATGGTGATTCTGATTCTAAAAGTGAGGTATGAAAAATATTTATTATATTTTTATCCTTGTTTTCTAAAAAAGTGATAATAGGTATAGGTAAATATAAAGGGAAACTTCCATATAAATTCTTTGAATGTAGAGATGTTAGGAACTTTATGGCTAATTTTCCTTAAATAAGTAAAGAATAGGATTGGGATTGATAATAAAGAAGGAAAAGAAGACCATGGAATAAATAGGGTTATAAGGATATATCTTTTTCTAGAGGAAAACATAAAAAGTTCTTCAAATCCAAATGAAGAGGAAAAATACATTAATGGTGAATCTGAAAAATCTACTGAGTATGTTGGTGAGAATACTTTTATTGAAACAATGAATAATGAAGACTTCGAACGTAGTAGTTCTGAAGAATAAGAAGCTTGATTATAATATCATTTGAAAGAATAATTGAAAGAAATCATGATAAATATTAGAAAGAAAGAGAAAGAAATTATAAAGTTAAAAAATTAAAATTCCTCAACAAAAAAAACAAGAACGTTTTCCTAATGTCAATCTGATATAAGGGATTGATGATTTGAAAAAAAATATCTTGATGAAGAAAATAATTGTAATGAACATCAGGAAGTGAAGTTTAAGGAAAAATAAGGAAGTTTGGAACTTATTCAATAAAAACTTCCTAAAGATGAAAAAAGGTACAAGTTTTGAAAACTCTATCTATAAAGTTGGTGAATTTTCTTGCAATAAATAACCTAATAAGGATAAAAAATATAACATCAAAGGTTGAGAAGAAAACTTGAGATGTTTTTGAAAAGAAGAAAGATGAGGAAGTCATATATGTGGCTAATATTTAAAAAATGGAGAATTCAAAAGTTTCTAGAAACCATGAGTTTGAAATTTTTTCTAAACATTATGAATATGAAAATGTTTCTATTACTTCTGTTTTTAATTAGGATGAAAAGAAAAATGAGCTGAAAAAGAATATTCTTATTGATAAAAAAAAGGTTGGTGATCAACAGAGTTCAGATAATAAATACAAAAAGGTTGCTGAAAAAAATATTTAAAACTCTGGTCAGTATGGGAGTTTCAGAGGAAAATATTCTTTATATGGCTACTACTAGTACTGTGGTGGATTTTTGCATACATGAAATATGTGTTGGTTCAACTAAAAACATCACTATTATTCCACTAATTATAGAAGGCAAAGTTTTAGGGGGATTAAATCTTCTCAAAAGAAGAAGTATGAGATGGTTATTTTGAAGAAACCTGATAAGGTTGGAGTAAATGTTGAAAATATGTTCCAAAACGTGGAAATTTTTTCTAAAAGGTTTGAAAAAATTGTACATCGCGCAAAAGGATGTATTTTTTTTGTTACTGATATAGAAAAAGTTTTTTAAGAATTCTAAGAAGCTGGAGATGAAGAAAGAAAAATCTCTTATTATAGATACCTCCCTAAAAGATACAAAAGGAGAAAAAAATTAGATTATTATTAGGGGGTGTTATTCTCATATCATAGGATATTTAAGGTTGTTTATGAATGTGAAATACATTAAATAAGGAATAATGACATTTGGAAATGATGAATCTATGAGAATCAAAGGTGTTGGATCAACAATCATTGGGAATAAAAAGTTGAAATTCATGAGAAATTTGTATGTTGATGGGATGAAATAAAAATTTATAAGTGTTTCAAAACATTATGATGAGGGTAATAAATTTATCTTTAGAAAAAATGGGTTTGTTGTGAAAAATGAGGAATATGGAAATATTGTTACAAGAAGCCAACATACAAAAGGAAATTTATTTCAAGTTGGTGAAATACAAAACTCTTGTTACTTGGGTATGGTGGAAGAGAATTAGTTGTGAAATAAAAGGATGGGACACATGTGTAAAAGAAAAATGATCAATTTATCAAAGTGAGATAGTGTCTGAGATATTCCTGGTTTTCCAAGAAGAAGATATCGGTGTTGCACTATTTGTCATAATGGAAAAATTACAAACTCAATATATAAGAATGTCGATTTTTTCAAAACAACCCCTGGAACTTCTCCATTATGATATTTTTGGTCAAATAATAAAACAATAAACATATGGAGATAATTACTTCATCACTTTCAATGATGACTTTACTTACATTACTTGTGTTATGTTCATAAAACATAAGTCAGATTCTTTAAAAATGTTTAAAAGTTTCAGGAGAAAAAATGAGAAAGAATGTGAGTATTCAGTGAAGAAGTTGAGAAATGATAATGGTGATGAGTATAAGAATGAATAATTTTAAAGTTATCTTGAGAATCATGTAATTTAGCATGAGCATAGTTCTGTATACAATCCTCAAAAAAATAGAGTAGTTGAAAGTAAGAATAATATTTTGGTGGAATGGGAAGAACTATATTGCTTTAACATGGTATTTACCATTACTATTGGAGGAAATCCATGAGTACTACTGTATATATTCAAAACAAAAGTTTTTATTTTCCAAGTTCACATATAAATCCATATGAAATGTTTTATGATAAATCTCTGATTTTGAAACACTTAAGAGTTTTTGGGAGTTCGTGTATCATAAATAAGAAAGGTGGAAACTTTTGGAAAGTTTGAGCATAAATGTAAAAATGGAATTTTTCTTATCTATGCTCTAGAAGGAAGAGGATACTGAAGTTTCAACAAAAAAATTGGAAGAATTTTTGATTCTAACGATATAAAAGTTATTGAAAAGGTTGATGAGGATAAATAGACTCAGGATGATAAGAAAGTTAAGTTGGATAACAATTTTTTTAACAATTCTATTAAGGATACTAATGGTGGTAATCCTACTCAAGAAGAAGAATCAGACTCATCTATTTCAAGTGATGAATAAGTTTCACGAAAATCTCATCCTGAGGTGAGGAAACAAGTGGAAACTTATAACATTATTGGTGGTCAACATTAAAAGGTTCAGACAAGAATAATAATTTTTTTATCACAAATACTTATTTTTATTCAAAAGTTGATCCGAATGATGTAAATGAAGCCTTTGAGCATCTAAAATGAGTTTAGGCCATGAATGAAGAGATAGATAAAATAGAAAAGAATGATTCATGGGAACTCATACCTCATCCAGACAAAAAAAATATTATTTCTACAAAGTGAGTTTTCTGAAAAAAGATGAATTAAGAAAGTGAAGAGATAAAAAAGGAAATATTAGTGTGAAAAAGGTTACTCACAAATTGAGGGTGTTAATTTTGATGAGACTTTTGCTCCGGTGTAAAGGATAGAAAGAATCAGAATATTTCTTAATATTAATGCACAATAAAGTTACAATTTTTTTCAAAAGGATGTAAAGTCCTCATATTTTAATGGGGATCTTGATGAGGAAGTTTACATTGAACAACCTTGTGGATTTGTTATTGGGAAATAAGAAAGTTATGTGTATAGATTGAAGAAATACTTGTATGAGAAGAAACAAGCTCTGAGGGAATGGTATTCCAAGTTGAATACTTGCTTAAAGAAGACGAGTTTAAAGAAGTTAAGAGTTGATAACAATATTTACATAAAATAAATGTAGGAGTTTCCCCTCATCATAATTTTTTATATTTATGACATTATTTTTTCTAGGAATGATGAAAGATATTGTGAATGATTTGATGAAGAGATGAAAAAGTTGTTTGATGTTTCCATACTAGGTGAAAAGAAATACTTTCTTGGGTTAAAAATTTTACAAAAGAAGACACATATTTTTATTTCTCAAGATATGTATGCTAAGAAACTTCTTAATAAGTTTGGAATGGAAAAATATAAACTAGTTTCCACACCAATTTCAGTGGGAACAAAGTTGATTAAAGATAGATAAGGTAAGGAAGTTGATCATAAAGAGTTTCAGAAGATAATCAAAAGTTTGTTATATTTTAATGCCTCAAGACATGAAATAGTTTATGCTGTTACCTTATTTTAAATATTTCAGATTGATCCTAAATAATCACATTTACTTTCTAGAAAAATAATTATAAGATAAATCAAAGGAAAAAAATCGAAATTAGGTATTATAGCTTAGAAAGTATTTTTTTGGGTATTTAGATACTGATTTGGAAGGAAATGTTGATGATAGAAGATCCACATCTAGTTGAGTTTTATTTCTAGTAAAAAAATTTGTTAGTTTGAATAAAAATAAATATAATTTAGTAACTCTTAGTACAACTGAAGCTGACTATGTTTCTGTTACTCAATCCACTACCTAACTTATGTGGATGAAGACTCAGTTAGAAGATTTACTTGTTGAAGTAAAGTTAACCTTGCTATTGGGTTTTTATAATCAAAGTGAAATCAACCTCACCAAGAATCTGGTACATTATTATCATTCAAAATATATTGATATCAAATATCATTTCATCAAAGATCATGTGAAGAAGAATAAATTGAAGTTTTATTATGTTCCTACATCGGAACAAGTTGCTAACATATTCACAAAACCTTTACCAAAGGAACCTTTTTATAAATTTAGGTTGAACATGGGAATCGAACCTCTTTGTCATCAAGGTTAAGGTATTTGTTTTTGTCCCCTCTCTCATATTATCTTCGGATAGATTTGTTAAGGGGGAGAATTGTTTCATAAATTCATCCCTAAAGAAAGAATGTATAAAGGAGGAGTTGTGGGTAAGCTGTGAATTCAACATGTAATTGTGTGAACTATTCTAGCTATTTGTTGGAGTGGTTGTAGGAAACCCATTTTTTGTATTCCATGTAATTTGAAGATATGAGAAATAAAAGATTAGGAATAAAGATAAAGAGGATTTCATGATCACTTATTTTGGACATCATGGTTTTGCTGTCAATAATTCTTATTTCCTACAATGAGTCAACTCACATAGGCTTAGAATTATTGATAAGTAATCCTTATCTTGAGGATAAAAAGTTAAGTGATTTTTGAAACTTGGATGAAAATAAAATCCAAAGGGGGAGATTGTTAGGACCAAGTTGTTAAGGATGATTATCATATTCAGTTATTATCTTTTGTTGTCAAGAAAGTTTAAGAATAAAAAAATCACCTCACTTTTTTTGGGTGAAAATTAGACTGACCATCTTATTCAGTAAATCAAACTCACAATGCTTAATAAATTCCATCATATTGGGAATATTTTTGTTGTATGAAAAGGTTTATTGGACTCACCTCAAGTGTGGAATGAAAGAAGAGATCGTAATGAGATGCTGAATCAGATCCTGACTAACTTCGATACAAATTTGACGATGCCTTATTGATCTTGGAGTTCTCATAAATCATAAGTAAGTTGTAAAACTTGTGATGAAATATTGATGAAAGAAAGAGTTATAAAAGGTTATACCAATCATATTCAGTCTGATTATACTTAGGAAAATCATATTCAGGATAATTAAGGAAGAAATATATTGCTGAAGGAATGGGAAGTTGTAATAATTTCAATTATAAGTTAGAAAATTCTAAAACTGATACTCAACATAATCAAATCCATGAAGGAATTAATGATACAATTTGATGTTTTTGAAAGAATAAAGTTGAAAATGTAGAAGATTTTCGATCTTAATATCATCATAATGATATTAATGAATAAAGATTTGTTCAAAGGATTAAGAGGATGTTCATAAAAAAGGCGGTAGTTTTCAGTTAGACTAAAATACAAAAGACTTAAATCCTTGAAGAATGACGTTTTTGATCATCATATACAAAAAACAAAGAATCCACTAATACCATTCCTTCATATTTAGTATGTAATCATATTCATCAGAGGAAAAAATTTTAGTTTTGAAAGTTAATTGGTATCATATTTAAAAGAGAAAGAATAACTCTGATTTGTTTTCAAGTTCTTTCATCAGTTGGGAAAAGATACATCATATTGAATTTGATGTATATTCATATTTTTAATGAAATAATAAGTGGAAGCTGTTAAATATGTTTGAAAGAATTTGATTTTTTCATTCTAATGAAGAAATCATAATGAGAGTTGGTTCTAATAATTGTAATGAGAAAACTTATGTTTCCCTTCATACATTTGGTGAAGAGAAACACAATGAGGAAACTATTTTTTTATATTTTTCTTCATTTTAATGAGGTAGATCATAATGGAAATAATAATGGATAACTAGAATTAGATTGAAACTTTCTAAGAAGACTAAAGTTTTCTATTTCTTCATACATACACGAAAAATAATAATGAAGAAATAATATAAGGAAATTAGAGTAGAGAATCAGAATCTGGCTGATGATTGTGAAGAAAGTATAAAGTAGACCTGAAGTTGTATGAATATTAGAGAAGGTTTGAGAAGAAATGATAAGAGTTTAGAAGTTTTGAAAAAGTCAATATGCATCCGGAATTCATGGGAAATTTAAATTTAGGGAAATTTGGATAATTGATAAATGTTTTGAGAATCCTTCCTAAACCATATTTGGATCACTTATAAAATGGAAAGTAATTTTTTACTTTCAGACATGAAGTATAGTTCACGAAAGGAAGAGAAAAGGCAGAGTGATGAATAATTCTAGAGAGAAGAAGTTTCCTAATTGTGTTTTCTTGAAAAATTCGTTCCATACATAATAATAAAGGGGAAGAGACAAGATTTCATTTAGCTAATCATCGTATTCAACTGATCATCATATTCAACTGGTTACCATATTAGGCTAGATCATTGAACTGGGAAAATTGTATTGGGATTTTTGGATTGAATAATAAGTAATACCGAAATGTTCCAACGGTATTCTTACAGAGCTATATATTTTCTATATTGAGCAACCAAGCTATGAAAATTAGATTAAGAAATTGGACTGAGTATCATCACAAAGTCCAATAAGTTCATACCAGCTTCTGGGTAATAAAGTGAAGAATTTTTTTGAAAGATAATATTTTTTTAAAGATGATGAAGAAGCACTGTAAAATGTTTGTTAAGAAAACATTATTATATCATTCCATGCTACTTGAAAAACATGCACTGTTTCATTGATCATAGTGCTACAAGAGTGTAAGGGAATATACTACTCATTGTATTCCACATAAAAGGATTGTTTTCTAGTATATTGTGCGGTATTGGATCATTTCCAAACCATACCAAGGACATAACTACTCTTACTAAGTAGCAAAACTTGTAAATTATTGTGTTCTTGTGGACGTGTGCTTGTTTTGTTTTTAGTAGGGAAAGACATATTTAACAAGAGGTGAAGGTTGTTTAAAAAATAAGGAAACATAAATGAAGCAGATATCACTGATTCACCCCCTCCCCCTCTCAGTGATACAACTATCTTGTCTGTGAAATTACACAAATCCATTAAGTTAATCATGAAAAACATTGGTCCCAGAAGTCTAGAATGGAAGATTATGAGGTAGAATCCCCACTGGTCAAAAACTTGAAGGTCCTGGTGCCTGAGACTTACTAATGACAACTATGTTCTTCGAGGAACCCTGCTGGTTTTCCTCTCACAAAAAACCTCCTTGTGAGTGCATCCACTCGATAACCTCTTCCTTACTATGAACCTCTAGGTATGTTGGAAATGTAAAAGGAGTGACTATATACTCGATATAGGGACAAAGTGCCTCCTCAATATGTATTTCACAAAACTCCTTATCTATAAAAAGGTCTGCAAAAATACAAAATGTCCTTGAACTTGATTCCCAACTCCCACACTGACATACTCCCATCCCAAAGATAAATAAGCTCCTATCTATTCATTGCCTTCATGGTTGAAAAAAGGAACTCTGCCTGAAAATCATTCTAAAAGTTAACCCGTGAAATATTTTTCTCCTTATGTTCACCTAGATACAACATCCACCATTGACATGTATCTCCCCACATCTGAATGACTGCCAAAGGGAACCAGTATCCCACTGGGGCTAGGATCAATTTGAAAGAGATCTTGATATCCTTCATCCAGCTCTCTATCACCACATCTGAAACACTGACCTCATACTTCCCCAAAGGATTTTTCTGAAAAGTGAACAACACCATCTTCCAAGCCTCATCCTACTCTACCAGATCAACCCTAAAATGATCAAGTGGATATTCCTACCAAACCTAAACTTACTGAGTCACCCATGGATGATTAAAATAAGCTGCAACTGAAAGAAGAAATATAGATTTTCTAAACCTAGGTAGTATGGAATTTTATTAAGATTAATTTTAATTATTTTTATTTATTTTAACCTTCCCAAAACAACCCAAATTAAAATAAGAATATAATTTATCATGATACATGTACCTATACTAGGTCTCTACCCTAAAAGTAGGTCCACACCCCTTGGTCATTTGATATTATCAGGGTTTGTTCTCAGGATCATGGAGGTCCCTAAAGTTCCAGGTCCTACTGGTATCCCTGGCCTACGTCATACACCGAGGTCAACTGGAACTATTTTCGTACCAACCCAATGAATCCTCACTTTACCTAAATACAAAATCTATTATATCTCTCAACCATAACCTTTGATACCACTCTTTCATGACCCCCTCCCTCCAAAGATACCGCAATGATGGGGGAGAGATAATGACCCTTGATTCCCACCTCCAATAGGCCTCGAGTTGGCGACTAGAACCAAGGGTGTAAAAATCTCATGTATGTGAGGCATTACCATATATAATGTAAATAGGATTGGGAGATAAGATGAATCATCTGCAAACAACACCATGACATAATATTAAATAAAGAAAAAACCACCCCACATGCATATATAAATAAAAATGATACAAATAAAATTTTCCAAAGTAAATACACAAAAGAAAAGATAAGGTAGTGACACAATAACTATCTAAAGGTATGAGCTATTAATGTCCATCATAATCCACTTAATTATCTTAGAAAAATGAAAATAGTTCATATACACTGGGTGATCAGACAAGTATACTTAGTAGGGAAACCAAAGTCTCGCATGAATATGTGAAAAGAGTATAATAATTCACTCATGAGAAAACAACAGAACCAACAAAACCTAAACATGCCAACAATCCACCCCAACCTCACTAATACACACTCACTAAATAACGTAATCCAAGTAATATAATATAATAATAATCACATCGATAAGGTTGCCCCACACCAATTTCCCACTGGTATGCTTCTCTCACACCCCAATGTTATACATTATGGAACTAACATCTCTTCTATATACCACACCACACACAAGAACAGTCACAACACACCTCACCCGAAGACACTTAGGCTCACCATCCCATAAACACGACAACATCACATCTTGACCAAAAACACATGGGCCATGAAAAAACCCTTCCATAACCATAATAGTAGGGGTATCATGAACATATAGGACATTAACCTCATTTCTTCATCCTACCATGCATAACCCCCACCAGAATCCACCCCACAAACATAGACATATCTCACCCTAAAACACGAAGGCTATCACATCTCCCTCGAAAATACTTGGACTATCACATATCACCCAAAAACACCCATGATATCAAAACCACCATATAATTCACTAATATACCTTTATCCACCACAATCTATGCAATACCTACCTAACCTGTAAGAGACAGTTGGAAAGAGCGGGTACCCATCCATCTGTCCTCCTCACCGAATGTTAGAAAAAACACCCCCACCTAACTATATGTGCGTTGGAACATAGTGATCTATGTGGGTATAGTGTGTATAGAAATAAAAAATAATATAAAAGTATATATTTATAGCCACACACAATCCCAAACTATGGGTTCACAACCAAATGATAACCAACTCACAACATCATTACTTTTTCTACCATATTTAAATGCATAACACCACACAATCCACAAGCCACATTTCACATTTCTAACCAATTTCATTTAATCATTCCATTCTTTTTATTATTTAGCATCAACCATATGTAACCACACAACCCACCATTTAATTATTAATCAGTCATTTCCAACCTATTAACCAAACCAACCCATGCCGTTTCAAATAATATTAAACAATTATTTATTCCATCACTACTTGGGTATCTAGTAAAAAGTAACCCCCACCTCACTACCCCAAAAGAATGTATAAAAACACCACATAACTGCCCCAAAACCATGGACAAAAAAACCACCTCACCACCCCAAAATCATATCCAAACAAACCACCTACCCCACATACCCCAACTACACATCAATCGCACATCACTACACAACATGTACGAGAACACATCACAACACATCAAGATCATTTTACAGATTTACAAAGGAAATTTTATCACATTACACTTTATCTTAGGGGTGTTATCACAAAAACCATAATCCTAGGGCAACTATTTTATTAACCAAATATAAGTGGTTATACAATTTCCATTTTAGGGTGACATCACAAAAATCACAACAAAGCACCCATCATTGCACATATCATCCAGTGAAGAAAAAGCCCCAAACAACCAAAATTTTTAAAGGGTAATCAATTACATACAATCACAATATCACAATAATAAAAAAACTATAAAAACATCAGAATCAAACCTCTTTACCCTTTAATTTAAATTTAACAAATTCTTTATTTTTTATTATGCCATCAAAACTATAACCCATAGGTAAAAAAGTAAACCCATCCTGCATGATAAATAACAAAGAGAAATGAGGGATTCCCTACCTCAAAGAAGCTTTGCTAACTCGCTACACACCATAGGTTGAATAAGAATTCCCTAAAACCACAACCTCACCATGAGAAACCACAGACCAATCAATACCATGCCAAATGATCATCAGAATGAAGCCCAAACACAAAACCCAAAATAAACCGCACCACCGTAGTGAATCCACAAGAGAATAACAAGAGGAAACTAACTAAGAACAAGGAAGGGATCACCATGGATTTTTAATGAACAACCACCAAAATCAATGGATCAAAATAGGAGGAATGATATTTGATGAAATCCTCGGTGTGCCTAGGTCTCTGCCAAAATGAAAGAGAATTGAGGTGGCCTAATGAAATAAAATTCGGCTGAGAAATTAATTTAAAACCTAGAATTAAGAAATTTTCACATCATGTAATACATACACAACATGTAAGTCATGGGTTTCTAAAATTACCAACTTTCATAAAAAACCACGTTGACTTTTTTATTATTTAACCCTAAAAATATACACATCACGTAACACCCCGTGAACCTGACTTCACAAGCCATGAACCACAACTACACAATGTGTAATATTTACACATCATATATTCACCCTGATTACAAAATTTAAAATAAAAACTCCTCCAATCCCTCTCTAGGCCTCATCCAAGCACCTCCAATACCAAAACCAACAAAGTAAAGAATCAATAAGGGACATACCATTACAATAGTGGGGAACTACATATGAAAATTTTAATGTAAAAAATATTCTAAAAATTATCAAATTAATGTTATGAAAAAGAAAATAAATATGTGATAAGGTATTTATTAATGTTCAGATCCTCAAATATACATGTAATATAAAGTATAAATTAGTTGGTTTCAAGACACTAACTCTTACAGAATCCCACTTACACTAGAGTTAATTGTTAATGACTAGTTAATTATCACATGTTGAACATGATTATGTTGAGTATTTCTATAGATGTTGAGATTACCATGTTTGTATGAATAAGGTTGGCATATCCATAAGACTTTGTGGGGAATATCCTTACTACGACATCACTACCTTGAGAAAATTCCACAAGTATTAATATTATTGAGTATCAATATCTAATTCCCTTTCTAGAAACCTGGCATTTTAACTAAATCCATAGTCAAATATTATCATAATAATGATAAAAATATTACTTTTTTATAACTTAGAATAGGAATAGGACGTTTCTAAACCACTTCTTAAGATGCATCAAAATCCGCAATGTATGTGAATATTATAGATTTGAAAACCATTGGTTGTAATAAGTTTTTATTACATATTATCTTATCCTTACCATGATACTAGATCACATTGAATTAAATAAATACATGTGTTTAATTCCCTTAATCACTAGTATTCTAACTTCTCTATACACTAGGAACTCATTAAGTTATACTTTTTCAAGTACTATCAGATAGTTCTAACTAGAAGTTGGTACAACTATGTTATATCTTTTTTATACTAAAATATTATGCATCATGAATTAGTAATATCAAAATTTAGTACATATCATGGAATATTTGATAAATTAATTAGACTTTATCTTATGAAATTATCTTATCTCAATAATCATATACTTTTCCCACACATGTTCCACTAAAAAAATTATATGCCACTAAAAATTTAGTCTTGAATTGTTTCAAATTGTATTTTTCAATACTTTGTCAATATATGTACTATTACTAGATTTAGAAAACCCATGGATCTATTTGATATATATATTTCCCTAGAACATGGTGGTGACTTTAATTAATTATTATAGAAATTAATTCCTTAGTCTTAACAAACTGGAAATACATAACATTTATTCTCCATATGTTATCAACATATCTATCTTAAAAATTATAGTGATCTCACTAACTTGTTAGAGACACATGGAACTACTTTTCTTATAAATGAATTTTCTATAATCACTATGCATGATTTATCTATTAATGAATCCATATAATTAGAATAAGTTATTATCATTTATTGATTTCACTGAAACTTTTTAGTTATTCCATATAGACATATACCATAGGATCCCCTTTTGGTCACATTATATAAACATATTCTATAAGGATTCCTCTAAATGAGGTGGAATTTATAATTAATAGACCAATATGATGATCATAAAAGTATTCTTTGAAAAGTAGAATTCAAAAAGATTTTAGTCATGATGATTGGTGTATAAGTTTTTTCATAGAATAAACCTTTCAATAACCAATCATGCTTTATTGGTACCAGCTTGTACCATCCATCTCTACGTTCTCTCAAATACTCACCAGCAATGCCAAGTCTTAGAAACATCTAAAATACAAATTACTTGAACCTTGATACATGTAATCTATTGCTAAATATATACATGTTAATCTTAAGATCATTCGATTTACTAATTATTTGTTAGAATCATTATTATGAATGAATAATATATGTATCACTCACTATGGTGAATATAAACCAACTATTTGGGTATTAATTCCAATGCAATATGTATCTGGAACTACTCCTCCCACTAATATTAGTGAAGTCCATAATTCTTATTCCAACTCATGTGCATCCAGATCCTTAACCCATAGAATTTATGTCTACCCCCACTATCTCTAAAGAAGTAAGTTACCATTATAGAAACATATTTGATCTTGAATAGAAGTTAATATCCTTATTTGCTATATGATTATTAACTAATATAAACTAAGTGTTTGATGTTCATTTGTTGCTAAAAACTAGTTTTTAACAAATGGTTTTAAAAAAACACTTGAGAATATGGGCTAATAGATTCTTATCATATCATAGTTTATAGGATATCCATTAATAAATATAGTTAGTATATGGTTATTTTTTGTAATACTATTTTTAAAACATTTCTTAGAATAAATTATGGATGATTTTCAATATATAAGACTTATCATCAATCTTCATTTTGATACCATCACTATATTGATGTATATAAATAATTGTGATATTGAAAATACCTTTACTTAAAATATATATTATAAATGATTAATTGGATAATATATTCTCAAAAAATCCTTCTTAGAGGGTCCTCTATCTTTAATAAGTGAACTCATTTACTTTTGAATTTCCCAAGTAAGTTTTTCATTTTTTATCAATAGTTCATTATGTGTTTAGTGGATTTTATGATGATGCTTGTAGGATTGTTTTAGATTAATGAAAATTGAATGGATTTCATTCTTAATAAATCATCCATGTATGTCTATAAGATTATTTAGATACTTCCATGTTCTATTGAAAATGATTAATGTGGTTTCTTTCTTGAAGATCTTATTTATTGATCTAAGAAAAAGTGTCATTATTAATATGATTATTTTTGAGATTATAATCAAAATAAACAAAATAAAGTGTTAATGGTTTAAGGATCACTGTCTAAAACATTATTGATAAGTTTTTAAGTGGTTGAGAAGGCCTGGAAGTTAGCTGAAGAGGATTTGAGGCTGCTTGAGTGAAGCTTTCCAAACTGAAAATTCACATATAGGAATTCACCTCAGAGAACCATGTTACCAAATTTACATAGGGGTCTTTGACATGTATGTGATTATGGGATAACCACGTATCTTATTATGGGTATGTTAATGAACATGTATAGGAATTGTTATCATGGTTGAATCTAGAGACATAGTCGAATGCTACGTAGTCGAACCCACATAATAAAATGAAAACTCATGTTAGTGAATTTTTCATATGTTATGGGTGAAATTATATAGGTTTCCGGATTTAGATATCTATGGAAAAAAATAGATGATACTAAGTGTAATTATTCATGGAGATGTTATTTCAACTTATCACTCTGAACTCATAGTTTATATTTCAAAGAAGAGATGCATGAGGGATCATGACACATGAAATTTATATACATGATTTGAGGAGATTGATCCATGTTCAGAATTATTGTATGAAATATCATGAATTTCACATACATAATTTTTGGAATTAAACCATGTGAAAATAATACACATGATATTTTAGGAAAGAAAAATGGCAGATGAGTAATGTAAAAAATGAGGATTTATTTAATTGTGTAAATAAAAAAGAAGGAATAAGTCATCCAGGTATTTAAAATTTTTGATATTTAAGGATTTACCGAGGTCATGATATTTAATATAATGTAAATAATTAAAATTATGAATCTCATGGAGTTTAAAAGGAAATTTTGACTAGGAATTTGAATGAGATTCAAATGAGTTTTGAATACATTCAGAAAGGGGAAAATCCTATTGATAATTGAGGTGTTTCCAAGTTCAACTAAAAACCTAATACTCATATAATGTTTTTGTGTGAATATGGCATGACCCGAACCAAGACGGGGTTTGAGCCACAAATACCCCAAGCCCACCTCCATTGGCTAGGGGTGGCGACTAGCACCGAAGGCATAAATAACATGGGGAGGCATTTGACTAAGTACCTGTATGAAAACATAAAACCATATCGATGTAAAAGTTCAATGGGAAAAGAGTAAAAGATTAAAAACACTAGGGAAATAACCATGCATGTAAAAACTCTAGATATTACATGAGTACGGTAGTGTAAACTGAAAAGTAAAGGGAAAAAACACATACCCAACCAGAAATATATCCTAACCTGACAAAATTGGAAAGTAAAATGCTGAGAGATACTAAATCTTGATATCTAATCTGCGACCACTATAAGCAGTACAAAGTACCAGGTATCTCTAAGATCCTCTAAAGTCACCACCAACTTGTCTTTCTTCTACATAAGACATGACACATGTGGGAAAATCCCATGCAAGGGTGAGTATATACATACCCAGTAGTATGCCTTGAAAGATGAAGGGGGATTAGTAAAATATAAAATAGGAAAAGAAAGATAGTAGATAGTAAAGAGGATGTGACACAAACTAAAGAAAGATAAAGAGTAACCTCATCCAAGCATAGGGGAATTGACATGGTGAGTATATTATTTACACATCGAGTCTTATCCATCCATAGTAGGAGAGTAAACTCATCCAACCATGAAAATATAAACATGAAAATCACATGGAAAACCCCGCACGTCTTCATATCTCATAGAAAGAGAGTAACCAAATCCAAATGTATGTATATATATGTGTATATATAAATATTTATATAAATATTATTATTCAAAATAAACCCAAACAAGATAGAAATGAGATCTCCATATCACAGATCATCCCAAGAAGAAGAGTCTCCGATAATTCCAAAAGTCAATCAATGATGCCAAACATCTCACGTGTCTACCTAGATGTAACCGTCCAAGTCAAGACATGTGTCGTTAAAATACCACACGGTCGAGGGGATACGATATCTAGGTAGAGGACCCATTACCTAGCACAACATGAGGATTACACCCTGATAGTTTATGGAGGACCTAGGCCCTAACCAGTAGGAGGGTTCCACTCTGGTGGTAGAGGACCTATGCCCAACCCAACTAGAGGGTCCACTCTAGAATTTTCTGAGGACCCATACCTAGCTCGACTGGAGGGTTACACTCAAAAAGTCATCGAGGAAACATGCCCAGCTCAACTAGAGGGCTCCACTCAGGAAGTCTATAGAGGACTCATGCCCTATGTTGACATGATGGTTCCACTCTAGTCGTTAAGGACCCATGCCCAGCCCAGCTGGAGGGTTCCACTTAGAAGTTGTCGAGGACCTATGCCCAACTCAACTAGAGTGTTCCACTCGGGAATTATCTAGAGGACCCATTCACTATGCTGATAGGAGGGTTCCACTCTAGTCATTGAGGACCTATGCCCAGCCAAGATGGATGGTTTCACTTGGATATCGGTAGAGGAACCATGACCTATACTGATAGAAGGGTTCCACACTAGGAGACGGTAGAGGACCCATGCCTAGTCCATCTAGAGGGTTCCACTTTAAAATTCATCCATGACCCATGCCCATCCTAGCTAGAGGGTTCCACTCAGGCGGATCTGATGATCCTGCATGATCACCATCATCGTCGAGCATTGCCTAACCAAGATTCATGCCTAGAAAATTCAACATCGTATTCTAAAATCCATAATTGTGGGAACCATCACATTCTATGTAAAAAAGACTCAGAATAGGATACTCACAGTCTAAAATATGAGTCCAAATGAAGGAGATATGAAACCATGAAGTTTCCTCAAAAGTAACCAAGTAGTATACAGCGTGTGGTCTTGCTCCTTCACTTGGATGTGTCCCTGGCCAGCATACTACTCCCAATCCATGTATAAGTATACATCGTGTAGGTGGACTACATGGTGTGTCCAAATTATCTGGGTCTGGGCCATGTCCTTCTGGTTGTGTCTGCATTATTAACCTAGTGTCCATGTACTTTGGTACATGTCTATGTACCTAGCTGTTTACTCAAACATAGGCCCTACCCTTATGATACACCACATGGTTCATCCATACAAAGATGAGGTACACAATATATAGGATGGATACATGATGTTCCATATTTATAATTTTTCAAAACCCTAGGCACCACATCCAGGGGTTACATGTCATGTGTTCATCTCGATACATGTCATATAGTCGAGACTTTCATAGATTTATATATATTCTTCCCACACCTTGATTAAATATATCCCACCATAAATCCCATATCATTTCTGCCCTAGATTACTAGATCTTGGAACCATTCATCGTTTTCGGCCATCCGGTGGCTGGAAATCGGATTTTTCGATTCATGGGAGTTCCGTCGTGAGAGACACATGTCACTGCACCTTCCTTCAATAATGAATCGATCAATGATTATCAAAACTATCATACATGTCTCACAACGATCTCATATCTATCCCCAATTCATCTATCCATCCGTCTCTCTCAAATCTGTTGTGGTTCCTAGTGTCCAATCGGGCTCAGTGCTGCCTGAAAATGTTGAACTAAGACTGTGGGTCCAACCAGTGAAGAATGTGAAGAAAAAGAGGGGGAAAGGAAAAAGAAAAATAGTTTAAAGGTCATTTAAAATATTTCTTGTCCAATGATAAATAATGGGGAAAACACAGGGTTAGTAAACAAATTAAATAATCCAATTTAATTGATACACAGGCCCATGTAATGGATGTAATTGGCGTAGATCTAAGAAAGGGATTGATCTACTTAAGAAATTTAATAAAAAATGGCGTAAAAAAATTTTATGAGTCATACCTAGAGATTTGATTCTTCCTTATCAAATAACACACTTTCCAATGATCGAAGGAATTCATTGCATTTGCTGCATTCTGATTTGCCCTGATCCAGAGTTTCATCGTCATCTGATGTGATTCAACAAAAAAAGGAGGAAGAAGAACCTCTTGAAGTTCCTAGGGTTTTGAGGACAACCATATGATATTTTTTATAATGGCATATTTTTAGGAATTTTTTTAGGTGAATTGAATTAATTAATTAACTAAATAGTTAATTAATTTACTAATCATACCTTCAATGGGTGAGATGTCTAAACACTCTATGCCAACTAATTTTAGGTCAGGCTTAGGGTAAAAACTGTGTTCTGGACTCAATCGTAGTCTCATGTTTTTTATCCGTGATTTTATTTAAGAGTTATCCTATTTTCTTAAATAAAAGATTCACGAAAAATATTAAAAATATTTAATATTTTTATGAAATTAATTTTGGGCACACCAGGCCTTGTAATTTCATTCGATATCAGCACCTAACTCTGAAAATATATATAGAAATATTTCAAAGTCTTATAAGAAAAAAAAAACGGGTTTCTACATCATTCCCTCATTCAATATTTTTTTCCCCAAAAAGAAAAACTAAACAAAAAACTTGGGATACTGAGCCCCCATTTGGATGTCCTTCTCCCAAGATCTCTTTTACACATTCATATAATACCATAACATCTGAACCAAGGGGATGGTTCATCCATGTAGGGCCATCTTCTTTCAATCCTTGATTACCATCGGGTGCTTTGAAAAGGTGGATCCATCCGCAATGTCTAACCCTCCCTAGTCGATGATGTGAATGGGATCATGAATATATCTCCTCAGCCGTGACACATCGAAGATGTCTTGAACACGCTTCTACTGTGGGGGTAAGGATAGGTAGTAAGCAACCTCGCCAACCCTCGACATGATATAGAATAGCCCAATTAACTTTATGGATAACTTGACTCTCATCCGAACCTCCACAATCCTCATCATGGGGTGACTCTCAGGAAGACATGATATCCCTACTCGAACTCCAAGGGAATATGACGATGATGTATTTAATATTTATGTCTACTCTGGTCTATCCTCATCCTCTCACAGATGTCTTGGACCTTCTTAGTTATCACCTTCAACAACTATGGACCCATAAGAGATGTCTCACTAATATAGGTACATCACAAGAGTGACCTACATGGTCTCCCATATAGGGCCTCAAAAGGTTTAATGCCAATAGTGGAGTGGTAGCTGTTGTTGTATGCAAACTCTACAAATGGATAGTGATCCTTCCAGTTTTGACTGAAGTCTAACATGAAATCTCTCAGCATATCCTCTAACTCTTGTATAGTGTGCTTGGTCTGACCATCAATATGGGGGTGAAAGGCTGTACTCATCATCATTTGGGTCCAAAATTCCTACTGTAAGCCTCTCCACAATCATAATGTAAAACATGTTTCATGATCAGAGACAATAATCTAGGGCACCCCAAGAAGGTGAATGATCTCTTATATGTAAAACTATCCCAAATTATCTACCAAACTCTTCTCCTTGATAGCAAGAAAGTTTTATGACTTTATGAGTCAGTAAATTATCAACTAGATAGTTCCATGGCCCTTCACTATCTGTGTATTCCCTGTGAAATTTTTTTGGACATGCCATCCTACTTTCACTATGGGATCTCAAGGGGCTGCAAAAAACCTGTTGGAACATAATTCTCAACCTTCACTTTATTAAAGGTAAGGCACCTAGATATGAACCCAACTATGCTCCGTATCATTCCAGATAACCAAAAATTTTGTTGAATGTATCTGTACATCTTCCCCACACTTGTATGTACAACTAGGGGAGAATTTTTTAACTCTCACATCACCTCCTCCTTTATCGTGAATGGAACCACCATGCATCCCTAGAAAAATATGACATGGTTTCCACTTTTAGAATATCCATTTGGTGAATCCTGATGTGCTCTCACACATCATTTAATTCATGTGGGCTACGGTCAGATTAGATCTATATTTCCCAAACTACACTTCTACTCATACATAGTATAGTAATAGTGTGGGGTTGGTCCCCTGAGGATATTTGATTAGTTGTAAGAAAATAATGTCATAACCCTTTGGGGTATGAGTCCTCTCAAGATATTGAGTTTGGAAAAAATACTAAATCTAATATAACTAGGTTTAAGATTAGAGATAAGGAAGGGATCAGGATCAATTTTGGGGTTTAGTAGAAAAGATGATCTTAATTATCACTTGGTACGATCCTAAGGTTTAGAATGAAAAGTAAGGGGAGGTCACTAGTTGATCATAATCAGACCAACTAGCTCTACCTAAGAGGTATCTATTCCTTGGTTTGGAGATAACTACAACCTATATTCATTAAACTTAGCTTCTATGGAAGAAAGTTTCATAGGATAATGGTCTTGGCCTATTCTACTAAAATCAGGATAGGTTTATTCATTCAAAACTTCCATGGTTAAGGTTTTTCAAGTGAATTGGATATTTTTTTAATCTTGATTACTAATACTTAAGGTTAACAAGTTGATAATTTAAGAATAATATGATTCAGACACTCATACTCTTGATCCCTACCCTAAGCAATTTAGATAATCATGGTAGAATTGATCACAAATAGATAAATAATTGAAATCATGATCAAAATGCCAACATAGGTTGAGATTAAATGATTGAAAAACATGAAATGATTTATATTAAACAACTAGAAAATATTCAATTAAGAATAAGAAATATAAATATCAAATCAAACACAATTTCAATCAACTGCTTACTTATAATAAGAACAAGAACAAGCACAACACAAATTCGATGAAGATTGATGAGAAAATTGACAAACATTCATAGAACGATGTTGGTGATGTAAAAAGGCATAAAAATGCTTTAAAATAGATCAATGGTGCTTGAGTAATCATAAAACAATGAAAACAATTGATAGAAATTGAGTTTAGGGAGAAAGGGTGGAAGAAGAATCAAGAGAAAAAAGAGAAAAAACAAGATAGATCAAAGTGTTTTCCTTTATTCTTTCTATGGTGAAGCTATTGTTGGTAAATATAGAGATATTACACGATGTGTAATGGTTTAATATATGTAATTCTAATATGAGTTTCCTTTTGCGATTTTTGAATCCGTGAGAATCTCGTGTGAATCTCGTGTGAATCTCAACTGTAGATTTAGAAATTTGACTCATTTCACAATGTGTATTTGGGTCTCATGACATGTAGCTTCCTCTGGTTTTATCTAGAAGAAAATAATTGAATTCAAAGTTTACACAGTGTGAAATGGTGACTCAATTCTTGTAATGGACTCATGATATGAAATTATTCATGAATTTGCTTCATGGATTGCAGCATGTTTTGAAATAATACTACACATCATGTAATATCCAATTTTGGTTCTTTTATGCATTTTTTCCTTTGAAATCTTGAAATCTTATTTCCTTCAATAACCAACACATTCCTAGTTCCTTATTGAGTAAATTATCAAAACTAATTAATAAAATGACAGCAAAATGTATATATGATTTTAGCTTATCAAATTCTACCACACTTGAACAATTGATTATCCCCAAGAAAAAAGATCTCAATAAGTATTTCAAACAGGTAAGAAATTTTTAAAAATAGGAAACATTAATTATGTTTAGGTAAATAAAACTAAGTGAAAATAGAAAAGTTAGTCTCCAAGACCATCCCTACATAGAAAATTAGTCATGCCTCATAGCTCATTTTTTTAAACAAATTATTAATCTTTTAATTAAAATTTATTAACTGTTCCATGAACTCTATACTGATTTGTGATTTACCTCAAAATTAATTTTCTCTCATCACTCAGAGTAAAATAAAATTGGACATATTCTCTTACCCTATGTACATGGTTCTAACCATAGGCTTGCATTGGTCCTATAATATCAACTTCATAAAGAAAAATACAAAATCAATCATGAGGGCTTCAATAACTAGGTTCTAATGAACCTAAGGATGTGGGAAGGTAGGTAAACTGTGAAAAAAAATCTAAAAAAGGAGGGTTAATCTAGAATAAAATGCATGAATTTCATGAAAAGTTTAATGAAATGAATCCCCCACAACTAATAAAGTCCAATCTCTCTGCAGATCAAGTTGGATCCATGTATTTATATCAAGTGAGTGAAAAAGGTATTCTGTTCCTTTATTTTTATTTGTATATTTTTATTTTTTATAGTTTTTGTCTAGGCTAGATCTCACATCCATCACCTTACCACATATGATCTTTTAGGGGATTCATCGATATGTAAATGGTGATTTTTAACCTTCTTAACACACAACCCAAATCTTTTTATTTTTTCTTTTATATTTTTCAAAGGAATATGATAGATTTGAAATACCATAAAGTACTCATGGATCACAATGAAATAGTCTGGTGAACAACATAATACATCTTCATAGTAAAATTCATCCTGTGATGGCTGAAAAACTCTCCCACATTTGTTCAAAGTAAAGTCATATGTTACAAAAAGAGCAGGGTAAGAAGGGATAATCAGATTGGAATAGCTACATCCTATAAGGTCATTCATGGAAACTATGGTATTAATGAAGGAAATATGTAAGGTGGATCTCAGAAAAAACAAGTATCTCAATAAATATTTCCTCAATCAATTTAAAATTGTATTTGTTCAGTCATATCATCAATAATATCTCAATGAAAGTTTTGATAGGTTTTTATGTCCCAGGTGTCACTCAATAAATATACTCAGAAAAGAATATGAAATTTTAGCCACATAATCCTCTCATGAATATGAGTAAATAATAAAAACTGGGAATCACTAAGGGTATAAATCCAAGTAACAAGTCAGTTAAAAGTAATTTCATTTTTTTGATTTTTAAGTTAAATTACAAAACTCAGCAATCACTTCAAGAATCTAAAAAGGAATAAAACATGGATTTACAATAATTTCCAACTTAACATTTTATTTTATTTTAATGGGTATAATGAGTTTCAGGTTTAAATAATGCTTTCAAATAAAAAATGTCTCCTAGAAAGATGAAAGTAGGAAAAAATTCAAGTGTATTGAAAGCGACACTCACGAAAAACTCCTCCAAACTTAGAACGAGAAAACGTATGAAATGTCCATTGAAGTTTCATGAGAGGGTTATATCAGATAAAGATCATATTATTGAAATAGAAATTTGAAAAATGAAGTGCTAAGGAATTGAGATCTCCCTATATAGAGTGGTATGCCATGAGGAAATTTGAGTTGTCTTGATTTTTTAGAATTTGGATACCTACAAAATGTGTCATAAATACAAATCCTGCACTAGATAAAATGTTAGTCCATAGGGTTAAAGAATTTTGTAATCTATAAAATAGGTATGCGTACACTATTAATAGTAATTAAAGACACCTAATAAAAATGCAGGAATGTGTGTACAATAAGGCTCAAAGTGACTCATGGATAAAAAGAGAGAGATAAAACTATAAAGGGAAAACTAGGGAAAAATCATAACTAAAAATAACTATAAAATAGATGAAATATGGGATGCCTCCCACTAAGTTATAACAAATGAAATCATCGACCAGATAGATGGAGCAATGTATCAGGTAGTATTGTCCATCTTCTCAGTCTCTCCTCCATCATCTAAAGATACTTGTGGCAGTTTCCTCTAGCTCTCGGGGTATTTTGGAAGGATTGATAACTTTAGGAACTTACCAAGTATGAATATGATGTGGTAGAAAAGGGATCTGTGCTCAAGGTGGTGGCTATTGAGCATTAATCTCTAGGGATGGATCCTAGAACTGGCACTCAAACTCGACCAGGTGCTAAGTCACTCATCGAACAAGAACAGGTGGTGGTACAGGTGCATAGACAATAATAGATGAAATAGGTGAGATATATATGTATACTATAAAATTGTAAATATTGGAAAACTAATCCAAGTAAAAATGGTTCAAAAATTAGTATCCAATATATGTAAAGAGTAGTGATATTATTATGAAGGGAAATAGTAGCAGTACAAAAATGATCATTACCTAGTAGGATACAAAAATTTGGGGAGGGGACTGGGGTATGTGATTAAACACAATTTTATTGAATATTTTATTAGAATAATTGAAATAATTTCCTCATATTGTGCTAAATATGTTTATTTATAAAATATTTGGGATTAGATCATTCATTTGAAAATTTGGTGAAAATTCATGTTTTTTTTAAACTTCACTGTAGTATTTCAGAAATAAATAGTTTTTTTAATTTATTTGAAGTTGAAAATTTTCAAATACGTTCCTTACTCAATGGGATACAACTTTCATTCACATCATTGAAGCTTTATCATGAATTTTATTGGATTAAAAGGGACATTATGTCAAAGGTGGTTTGGACTCACCGGATTGAAAACCACTTTATTATTTGGGTCATAAATTCTACATAAATAATTTTATTAGGTGTAAATTTAGATAGAAGATCAAAGACCCTGTTGAGAACAAATAATCCTTCTCCAAGGATAGATAATTCATAGTTTTTGATGGTCAAGATGGCGGTTCAATTTGGATTAATATATTTGGAATAATTTCCTCATTCACACTTGAAAACACTTATAACCTAGCCTCCCCTACACTCAATAAATATGTATTTTTCTCATTTTGAGGGGTTGTTACATGAATTAATAATTTTAGGGAAGAGTATAAGTTTTTCCACTCCAATTATCTAATTATTTCAATAGGGGTAACTCTTGAAGCAAGGGTCCCTTCATCAAAGCCTTCTTCTTCTTCTTCATATTGTAATGTTTGTGTTTGCATAATAAAATTCTTAGTTCATCTTTTATTTATTATAATTTATTCTATTTTATTTAATTATCTTTTTATTTAGTCATCCCTTTTGGGATGTAAATCAAGAGTATAAATTATATTAGGTTATACCCCTTTTCAACCTTTGAATATGCAATACGTTTCTATGATGACTACACCACCCATGGAAAATTAGTTGTTTTTAATAATTTATCTACCTCTTAACTTATTTATTCATTTATATTGAATCAATGAGATACTTTAATTCACTTAATATTATCCATGATTTTTTTTAATTATAATAAACTATGCAAACAATTGAAAAATTAACACAAGAACACGTGAGGTCGATATTTGTGTAAATTGTGAGAGCACAACTTGATCAGTAAAATAAAACTACATGAGATAAATTTGTAGAGTTAAAGTATAATACTTAAAAACAATTAATAATTATTTCTATTTTGGATTTATGCCCTAATTTACCAATAAACATAAGCTAGCCTGAGAATGAAAATCAAAGTAGGGTGTTATGATTGCATGTTCTGAAGTTAGCCTAGGGTTTAACTCTTATATATTTATGGTAAATTAAATTATCATAGGGTTTTCATGTTAAAAAATTAGGGTATCATAATTAAGTGTATTTTAATTTAAATTATAATTACAAATATGTAAAGTAAGAGGTAGATTTAGATTGATTACTCCTTCTAAAAATATTTTCTAAAAAAAAATCTTCTCATTGCAGCTTATTAATCAAATTTCATTTCAAATTGGCACCATTTCTAGGGAGGAAAGTATTTTATTCAACCAATTATAGGTATTTATTTTATTTTTCATTTAATTCTTTTCTTCTTTTCTTTCTTTCTTCTTTCCCCTTTCTCAAGTTTTCTATCCCTTCTTTTATTTTTATTGAAACAAATCAAACTTTTTTTTATTGTTGTCCATTTTTATTCATTTACCTTTTATTTTTATTTGATTTATAACTAGAACTAATCCGAATGATCTATTAGATATTGATCCTAATATTGAATGTAGCCTTCAAGCTCGAATCAGACAGTCTCAGTCTATGAGAAGTTTAAACATTCAACCTGTTAGAGAATTTTTCCATTCTTGGAACATTGTAATTCGACACACTTCTAAATAAAATATAAAACAATAACCAATGGATTAAAAAAATAATAATTAACTTAATATAAATGTTCTATAATTTTTTTACCCAACATTAACTATCAAAAAAATTGTATTGTAAATCCAAACCTCAAATCATACTTTGAGTTGAAATATGGGTTAATTCACCTTCTTCCAAATTTTCATGGATTATCTGGTGAGGATCCAAAAAAATTTAAAATAATTTAATTTGGTTTTCTCAACCCTTAACCTAAGAAATATATCTTAAGATCAAATAAAACTAAGGTAATTCCCATTATCACTTGATGGAACTGAAAAGGATTGGATGTATTATATACAACCTAAAGATGTAACTTTTTGGAGTGATTTGAAATGACTTTTATTGAATAGATTTTTTCCAGCATCAAGGACCACTTTCATTCGAAAGTATTTATTAGGGATAAATAAAGCCCAAGGTGAGTCAATGTATGAGTACTGGGAGTGATTCACGAAGTTGTGTGCAAGCTTCCCGCATCACCAAATTAGTGAGAAAATCCTTATCCAGTACTTCTACGAAGGCCTTACACCTATGGAGAGGAGCATGGTGGATGTCATGGATGGAGGGGAATTGGTCAAAAAACACCAGCAACTGCACATGAATTTATCAACAAGATGGCACAAAACTCTCAAAAATTGTGCGATGAAGATACACCACATGTTAGAGGAGTACATCAGGTACGTCCTTCTTCTCTTGAAAATCATTTTATTGATACTAAGTTATAATAATTGAACACAATGGTGAGGCATATTTATTTGGATCAAAAGAAATCCCAACCCACTCCTATGAGTCCATGTGGCATTTGAACTGAAATAGACCACCCAAAAGATTATTTCCCCCAACCACAAGAGACGGTGGATTGCGTAACAATATTCCTTGGGATACTATATCAGAATTAACAACATCAACATCCTGAGAAGAATTATGATTCCTTTTATACAATATACAATAAAGTGTGGAAGGATCAATCAGACATGAGGTATGAATCTACACAACAACAAAGTCTCCCCTTTTTAACAAAATTTCCAGTAGCCTCCACCTTACTAACAGGGTTTCCAAAAACACCAAAGGATATTTGAAGCTCAAGAATAGACAAGATAATAACCAGGGAATTCTAAACCAAAGGTAGATTCTAACACTGATAATATTTTTAAATAAATTGTTCTTAATCAATAGAATGATCTGAAGAGTCAAGGTTCTGAGTTGAGGGAGTTAAAGACATAAATGAACTATATTTCTACAGCCCTCCATGAACTAGTAAGTAAGAAATTCATAAATATTCTTTCCTAATCCATTCAAAATCCTAAGGGGAATGCTAGTTCCATCACATTGAGAAGTGAGAAGTAAAAAACTGATACATCTACACCTATAATTCCCTCGATATTCACCTCAACCTTGGAGAATTCCCATTCCATACCAACTAATGAGAAAACCAAGGTGAAAGACAAAGGTAATAAAAAGATTGATGATGTTACTCCTAAACCCCTTTAATTTCCAAACAGAGTCATACAAACCAAGAAGATGACTAAATAAGTGATGAAAAAAGAGGTTTTGTACACATTAAAGCATGCAGAGATAAACATATACCTTATTAAATACATTAATCATATCCTAAGGTATGCCAAATTCTTAAAAGGAATTTTTAATATTCGAAGAGGGCCTAAGGGAAATGAGAGGATCAATCTTGAAAGGAATGTGTCAGCACTCATTACAACAACTCAAGTAATTCCAAAAAAGTAAAAGGATCCAAAAAAATTCACCATACCATTCACCATAGCGTAGTTACACTTTTCTGATGATTTATGTGATTTAAGTGCTTCTATAAATGTGATGACTCACTTTGTATTCTATTCTTTATAGGTTAGTGAGTTAAATCTGATGAGAGTAGTGGTGTAATAGGCAAATATAGCTACATCATATCCAATGGGAGTCCTTGAATATATACTTTTTTTTGGAAAAGAGACATGATATTTCCAACATATTTCTATATTCTTAACATGGAGGATGATTAGGTAAGTTCTCATGCTCCCATTATCTTAGGTAGTACCTTTTTCAAAACTAAAAAAAACTATCATAAATGACCATGAGGGTAAAATTTCCAAAGATTTTGGAGATGAAGTAGTTATATTTAATGTTATAGACTCCATGAAGTACCCCTCAGAGGACCATTCTACTTTTGTTGTCTCCCATTTTGAACCACCGAGTAAAAACCCCATGGATTTTGATTATACCACTATTAGAGAGATTATGAGCGTTGGTTCTAGTTTGATATTTAAGATAACTTCCACACCTATTTATAATTCAAAAAAATCTCTTATATTTGATTTTGAAATGAATTCATATTCTGATTTTGATCATGTTCACTCTTATTATGAATTGGCTGTTGAGTATGCCGATGGATTTGATGTATTATTATCTAATTTTGCTGATGTCTTTTCTAGTACTGATGTTCATTGTGTGCATATTTCAATTAATTAAATGTCTCCATCCATACATCACCCTCATAAATTGGAACTCAATCCATTTCCACCAAATCTCAAATACTCATACTTGTTAAGTGGTGAGAAATTACCTGTTATCATTTCTAACAATATCCATTTTTAACATGAAGAAAAACTTTTGAATCTTTTGAGGGAGAACCTTAGGGAGATCCGATGGACCTAAAATAACATATAAGTTATTAGTCCCTCTATTTTCATTCATTGGATTACTTTAGAGGATGGGGCTAAACTGGTTAGGTATCCACAAAGGAGACTGAATCCAACTATTTTAAAAGTTGTTAAAAAATATGTTTAAAAGTTTCTTGAGGTAGGAATAATTTATCCCATTTCATATTCCTAGTGGGTGAGTCCTATTCAGGTTGTACCTAATAAAAGTGGTTTTACTATTGTTAAAAATGATAAAGTTGAGTTAATTAAAATTAGGGTGAAAAATAGTTGGTGTGTGTGTATTGATTATAGGAAAATAAATTAATCCACTCATAAGGACCATTTACTCCTCCCATTTATTGATCAAATGCTTGAGATACAAGATGTGAAGACACATTATTGTTTCTTGGATGGATTTTATTTATATTTTTAGGTTTCTATCGCCCCATAGGATTATGATAATAAAAAATTCAATTATTCATTTGACACATTTTCCTACCGGAGGATGCCATTTGGACTTTGCAATTCCCCATGTACCTTCTAGAGATGTATAATGACTTTTTTTCCAAATTTTCTTGATACTTTCATAGAGGTATTTATGGATAATTTTATAGTGTATGGGTCCCCATTTTATGATTGTAATTATAGTTTTGTAAAGGTGTTGAATCATTGTATTGAGAAGAACATGGTCTTAAACTTTGAAAAGTGTCATTTCATGGTAGAGAAAGAGATTGTATTAGGGCATGTTGTGTCAAAACATGGGATAGAGGTTGATAGATTTAAGGTAGATATTATTTCATCCTTATACTATCCTTTATATGTGTGTGATGTTAGATATTTCCTAGGGCATGCCAGATTTTACCGGTGCTTAATCAAATATTTTAGTAAGATTGCTCTACCTATGTCATGATTACTTTAAACGGATTCTAATTTTGTGTTTGATGATTCTTTTAGGACTTCCTTTGATTAGATAAAATAGTTTCTGAACACAAAAATTATCATACATCCCCCACAATGGGACATTTAATTTGATCTAATGGGTAATGCTTCAAACTTAGCAGTTGGAGCAGTCTTATCACTGAGGGTGGAAGGATGTTCACATGTGATTGTGTATTCTTCGAGGAAATTGGATTCAGTCCAATAAAACTACACAACCACAGAAAAAAGAGTTTCTTTCCATCATATTTTATTTAGATAAACTCCCTTCATATTTATTGGTCTCTAAAGTAGTTATTTTTTTACCATGCATCACTGAGGTACCTCTTGAAGAAGCCAGATGCAAAGCCCAGACTTATCCGATAGATGCTCCTTATTTAAGAATTCGATATTGAGATAAAATACCAGAAGGGGTTAGAGAACTTGGTGTAGTACCACATGATTTTTCTTACTCACACACTAGAGGATAATACATTGGACCTTGTACTACTTCGAGACACTTTCCCCAATGAGCATCTTTATGCACTCTTATGTACACATACTTGGTATGATGATTTAGTTTACTACTTGGATGCCTCTAAAATTACTGAAAATTTAATTAAACACCAATTCCAAAAATTAAAGAGTGAGTCTAGATTTTATGTTTGGTATGATACTTACCTCTAGCACATGTGTAGTGATCAAGTTATTATGAGGTGTGTTACTAATCATGAGTTTGAGTCTGTTATGAATTTTTTCCATACACTTTCATGTGGAGGACAATTTGGACCCCAACAAATATCTAGGAAAGTCTTATACTCTATATTATATTGTACTAGATTATTCCATGATGCTCATGTGTTTTGTAAGTCATGCTCATGTTTCCAACATAATGGGAACATTTCTAGGAGAAATGAGATGCCATAATAACCCATATTATTCTGTGATATTTTTGATGTATGGGGAATCAATTTTATGGGTCTTTTTCTTAGTTCATTTTTTTGTATATTTTGGTTGTTGTCGATTATGTGAGTAAATTATTGGAGGCTAAGGCCAATGAGACTAATTATTCTCATGCTGTAGTGGAATTTGTTTATATAGATATTTTTTTATAGGTTTGGAGTACCAAAGGACATAATCAGTGACCAAGGGACACAATTTTTTAATTGGAATTTGGATCCCATCCTTTGTGAGTATGGGGTGACACACAAAACATCAACACCATACCACCCCCAAAAAATGTCCAAGCGGAATTTTTAAATCAGGAGTTGGTTTTTTTTGGAGAAAACCGTGTATCCAAATAGGAAGGACTGAAAAAATTAATTAGATGATGTGTTGTGGGATTATAGGACAACATATAATATCCCCATAGGTATGTCTCCATTTTGGATTATTTTTGGTAAAGATTTTCATATCCCCATGGAAGTCGAGCATCGAGCATATTGGGCTATAAATAAATGCCACATGGATTAGTCCCAAGATAGAATTCAACAAAAGATATAAATTCAAGATATTGAGAAGATTAAATTGTTATCATTTGAGAAATCAAGGTTATATAAGGAAATATAAAAAGAATCTCATGACAGAATGATCAAAAAAAGGAGTTTCATGTAGAAGAAAAAGTTCTACTCTACAACTAACTACTGAAGCTGATGCCTAGTAAGTTATGTTCTAGATGGTTAGGTATTTATGTTATGCCTAATGTTTTTTATTATGGTTTATTTGAGATAAAACAAGAGGAAACAAGAAGGATATTTACATTCAATGGGAAAAATTTGAAGAAATAAATCGAGGGACTTCTTACCGATGTAGTTGATTTCATCACACTGAATTACACCATCATTACTTAAAAATATCTGGTTTTTCCTAACCCTTTCACTTTTATATTACTTGTCCTATTTAAAATTATACATTTCATGTACATATATAATCTCATAGGTTCACATTGAGGGAAATGAAATATTTTAAGTGTGGGGGAGGGGAAAATTTTTTGGGGTAGATATTTAGGATTTTTATTTGTGTGTTTTGTGTTATGTTTTTGGTAAAAATTAAAAAAAAAACAAAATAAATCACCAAAAAAATCAATAAAAAAACATATTATGAAACATGCTCATTTAGATATGGAATATATGGAAAATTTATGTTTTCAAAATTCTTTGGTGGCATGATAATAATGAGCAAGATTTCATCTTCAAGGGTTTCTTTTTATAAAAATTGAAGTCGTCAATGATATTATTGGCTGTGTCATAGTAAAACCTTTTTTATTTTGACACCATTATTTGTGATTTTTGTTCATGTTAAATTATGTCATTGATTTCTCTACACATATTTTTACATAATTAGGACTTGTGAGTTTCTCTTACCCAATTGAATGTATATTTAGGGTAATCAATTCTTATCAACTTATAAAATGGTCTTTCCATACGTTTGTTTCTCTTATAATCATTTACATCACTACAATAGATTCAGATATGTCTGTACACCCAATATATAACTATTTTACACCCTAATAAAATTAAAAAAATAAACAAATAGGGGAGTGAATAAATGTACCACATGTGAGGATATTTAGGTCAGGAGATCATGGTTTGACTTCTGGGAATGCTTAAATGAGCGGATTTTAGAATTTGATTGAAAAGGATATTGAATAGGTTTATTGTAATATAACTAGGTAAGAATAAATTTTTTTATTTACCTGAATATACTGGATAAATGGCGGAGATACAATCTTGAAATGATTGACACACACAACACATGTGGGGAATTAGTGGCATAGTAGACCCATTAATTGTTTTCACTATGATCAGTGTTATTAATCTTACTATATTTTGTTTTTACATAATTTATGAGACAATGAATTTAAAATTTATTAATATTGACTCTTGGTGGGATTCTTACTTTGCCTATTTTTCCACTGTGGATTGAGGAATATGAACATGCATATCTTATCACAATTTTTTAGAATACATGATTTGTGACTTTTCCTAGGAGTGAAAAAGGGTAAGTGTGAGGGAGTTGATTAAACAAAATTTTATTTATAATAAATAAAATAATTTCTTCAATGGTCTAAAACTTTCATTCAGGTCATCGAAGATGGATCACACATTTGATTAGAGTAAAAGGGCCATGAAGTCAATGGTGGGATAGACTCACCAGATTGAACACAACATTAGCATTTGGATCATAAATTTTAAATCCATGATTGGATTGGGACCAAATTTGGAGATGATATCAAGAACCCAATTTCAAAAATACTAATCATTATCGAAGGATAGATAATTCAAGTGTTTTTTTTGCTATAGAAGGAATTTCAATTTGGATTAAAATATTTGGCCGATTTTACCCATTCACACTTGAAACCACTTATAAACTAGATTACCCTACACTCTATAAATTTGTATTTTTCTCATTTTAAGGGGTTGGGAAATGAATTAGAAATTTTAGGTCAGAGAAGAAGTGGTTCCACTCTAATTCTCCAAGCATTTCAATAAGGGCAGCTCTTGAAGTAAGGATCCCTTCATCAAAGCCTTATTCTTCTTCTTCGTATTGTAATGTTTGTATTTGCATAATAAACTTCTTAGTTCCTATTTTATTTATTCTATTTTATTATTTTTTGTTAAATTATCTTATTTTTTAATCGTCCTTTTTGGGATATAAATGAATAGTAGAAACTATATTGTGTTATACCCTTTTTGAACCTTTATACCTGCAATACGTTTCTATAATGACTACACCACCCATGGAAGAGTAGTTATATTTAGTAATCGATCTACCTATTACTTTATTCATTAATTATTTTTAGTCAATGAGACACTATAACCCACTTAATATTATCCATGGATTTTATTTTTAAATTAGAAGAAACTAAGCAATCAATTGAACAATTAACACAAAACACGTGAGGTCGAGATTTGTGTAAATTGTGAGAGAACAAACTTAATCTATAAAACAAAACCACAAGGGATACATTTTTAGAGTTCAAATATAATCCCTAAAAAAATTAATCATTATTTATAGAATGGATTTATTCTCTAATTTTCTACTGAACATAATCTAGGCTTAGAACGACAATAAAAGCAGGGTGCTGCAATTTCATGTTCTGAAGATAGCCTAGGGTTTAACTCTTTATATTTTTGGTAAAGTTAATTCTCACAGGGTTTGAGTGTTAAAAAATTAAGAAATAATAATTAATTTTATGTTAATTTAAATGATAATGATGAATAAGTAAATTAATATGTATATTTATATCTATTATTCCTTCTAAAAATATTTTCTAAAAAAACATATTCTCGTTGAGCCTTATTAATAGATTTTCATTTAAAAAACAAAAACAAAAAATAAAATCTTATTCTAGAATACTTCATCTATATTTATAAATGGTAAATAAACCCCCCATAATTTTTAATTAGTGTGTTTATTATCTTTTATTTTATTTTTAGAATAACATTAATATGTTGTTTAATTCACTTCCTCCTTTGAGAGATGACCTTGGTCATCCACTTTTCTGCACCTAATAAGTAAAAATTACACATCATTTAAGAGAGCCCATGATAAAAACTTTTATTACACTATTAAAATCAATGTCAGTAATGACATCATCATCATTCCGCCCTCGAACAGAGTGTGGATATAACTACCCCACATGATCAATGGATGTGATGGAAAAAGGGGATGGGTGGTCAGCTATGGAAGATGGTATTGTGATGCTAGCAGGTATCTGAGTGTTGGGTGGTGGGGAGGTATCAATATGTAGTGTGTCCATGTGTATGGTAGTAGGATCGATGAAGGGTACCTCAGTGGAAGGGGTGACTATGGGTCCCTTTCCCCTATGGACTTCTCTTCCAGATAATCCTATTGGGAAGAAAGGTCGGTCAGATCTGATGGTAAGTTAGCTGGGGCGGTGTATGGGGAAGGAGTGGTAGATGAGGAGGGATCAACAGGGGCTGGTTAGGGTGAGGAAGGGGTAGAAAACTGAGATTAATTTTCAAAAAAGATACATAGGTATTGGGAAATCCGACGCAGATTCTCTAGGATGCATAGGTGCATAGACCAAAGATTTGCTGGATATGATAGGGTGGGTAGACTAGCAGGTTAAGTGGTACTAGAGGTTGAAAAAATGGGCCATAAGGTGTAGAGGTGAAGTGGTGGGTGTAACGGGTGTAGGGTCTACTGCATGATCTCTTAGGACATTGTCAGCATCCTCCATAACTCTTATAGGTAGGTATCACCATCCTTGATCAGGAGTTGCATCTTATACAACATTTAGAAGTCAATGGAATCTTTAGTATTGAGAGAGGTGAGTGTAAAGGTGACATAAAAAATGACAAGATGATGGGATAAGTGTGTAATGAAAGATCCCCCATCAGTGTTCCTCATGTCCTCTAAGTATGGGATCGTTAATATAATGCGAACTGAGACTCCATGTTGATGGCATGGACTCCCTTGTCTATAACTAGAATGATGATATCCATATGATTGACAGTACCATGAGACTTGAATTGGATGAACTAGAAATGTTTCAGGGCTCTATGCAGGATATTTAGTGCTGGACCTTGAAGTTGGGTGGATTTGACAATCCTAGGATCATACTCAATTTGAGTATCTTAGGAAATAATCTTCCAAAGCCACTTTGAATTGGAATTGGTGGGATCAAGCTATAGTTCTGGGAATATATGGGATGTTGTGAATTCATTTGTGTAAATGTCAAGTCCTATTCTGAATTTTTCAATGGAGAGATCAAGAGGCCGTACATCTAGTCTGATGCTGAGTCTATCATATGTGACCTCAAATGTGGCTAGAAACTATACAAACATCTCCCAATACATTTGCTCACATACCTAAATGATTAATGAAATATTTAGGCACTCAAGGAGTTGGAGGACCTCCTGGATAATATGCAGGTGAGGGAGGACATCCATGTCGATGTTTTTTTGCTCCGTATTGGCTTTTATTGTAGCTGGTTGAGGGTGACATGATTTTTGGGGTTGGAGAAATGGATAATGATGTAAAAATGAGGGCGGTAATCATATGAATCACTGTAGGAATATTGTATCTCCTCTTGAGTAGCGGGTTTCTCAAAGGATGTAGTAGAAATGGAGGGGGAAGTTGCGGGAGGTGTAACACCTAATGTGCGCTTCACTGGAGGTGGATCATCATGGTCATACCTGGATTCTACAGGTGCAGGTCGCATAGTCTTTGTGCATTCCATTGGGCTCAAGGTTGGATGCAGAGAGGCTTGTGAAGAGGATATGGAAAGGGGAGGGGGGTGTTTGTCTAAGAGGGAGGAGAATGGAGGAGGGGTACACATCCAAGAGGGAGGGAAGGAGGGGGGGGGGTTCATGGGTTGTAAACCCTAGGTTCATGATCTATTTTAAAAAAAATATTATATGGAATAAATGAAGTTTAACTTGGTTTCACATCATTTGTTTGGGATTTTTGTGAAATATTTGACCATGAAAATACATGTCGTGAGTTACAAGTACATGATGAGCAATTCTTTCTTTTTTCTCAGATTGAATCTAAAATCCCATCTTATTCTCCCAGACTTCCCTAAGGTGTCCTAAGTCTTATTCTAACCTATCCTATCCTAGTAAGACATATATGGGATTTTCTCCCATCATATATTCCTTTAACAACAATAGTTGATGCTTTGAGGCTCATATGAATTTCAAGTTGACGACACAACCTTCATGGAAGGGTTCTTGATATATTTTTTAATCTTTGACCATTAACTTTGAATGGTGGTTCACATTCCTTCTAAATTTAAATGGTACCATAATGGATTACTTGAATGACTATGAAGGGTCTTGACCATATAGATTTCAAGTTTCCAGGGAATAGTTTTAAAATTGAGTTGAACAAAAGGACCTTACTTATAGGGACAAAGATGTATCTTCTAATTAGTTGATCATTCTATTTCTTTTATTTTTTAGATCTTTTAATTTTAATAAGAATATTTTCTAATTTATTCCAATTCATATAATTATAGCATCCAAGCTTCTTTACCTTTTTGAGAATCTAAATTGATCTTCTTAATTTCCTAGTATGAGTGATTCTCTAATTCAACTGGCATATGATATGGTTTTCCATAAACCAATTGGAATGGTGTGGTGGAAATGAGTGTTTTGTAAAAAATTTGGTATGAACATAGTGCATCATATAATTTTAGACTCCAACCACTGAGACTTATGTTTATTGTATTTTCTAGGATTTGTTTGATTTTCCTATTTGACAATTCAACTTCCTGCTTGTTTATAGGTGGTAGGGAGTTCCTATGTTAGACTAGATTATATATTTCTCTAGAATTCCTTTAATATATTGATTAGTAAAATGCGTTTATTAATCACTAATGAGTAATATAAAAAATCCAAATCTTGAAACCACATTTTTTTAGGAATTTCATGACCACTTTTGATGTGTCATGTACTGTAGCCTCAACTTCTACACATTTTTAAATCATAGTCAACGCCAACAAGGATATAAAACTTTCTATGTGAATTGGGAAATTGTCCTATGAAACTTATTCCCCATACATACAATATTTTTACTTCCATGATTGGGTTTTGGTGAATTTCATTTCTTTTTTCCAATGGTTCTAGTTCGTTGGCACCTATCAAAGATTTGATAATAATATCTTTCATCTTGGCGTAGCATGAGCTAGAAAAGTATACTTTTTAGGATCTTTGATACCATGCATTATATTCTATTATTTCCTCCATTTGGTGATTTATGACATATTTCTAACATGTTTTGGATTTTATCTTCTGGAATGCAACTTCACAACAAGAAATTAGTGCAACTCTTAAACATGAGTGATTCCTCCTAGTAGTAGTGTGATGCTTCTGCTAAAACCCTTTTTCTTTACTAGTAGATGAGATATTGGTGTAAAAATCTCATGGAAAGATAATTTTCAATATCTAAAAACCCACAGATGTACCTTTATGTTGAAACGGGTTTCATAAGGTTAGTTGAATTCGATGTTGATATTATCATCACCCTTTATGAGTGGTAGTGGAAGTCAGGATAGATGATCAACAATCAAATTTTTTGTGCCTTTGGTATCCTTGATGATGATTTCAAACTCTTAGAGAAATAGGATCCAACTTATCAGTATTTTCTTAACATCCTTTTTATTTATAAAATATCTCCGGGCAATATGATTGGTGTGCACAATCACCTTGGAAAAAACTATATAGGAATATAATTTCTCAAAAACAAATAAACTACTAAGATCTATTTCTCTGTAGTTGTGTAGTTGACTTGAGCTTCATTTAGTGTGTGACTGGCATAATAGATAGGAAAAAAATGCAACCAACTTATTTTCCTAAAACAACTCCAACAACAAAGTTGCTGGAATTACACATCAATTCAAATTATTTTTCTCAATATAGGGAAATGATTATTGGAGCAACTATGAGGCTATTATTTAAATCATTGAATGATCACTGAAATTATTTAATAATTATAATGGAGTTTCCTTTGATAACAGGTGCATCAAAGTGTGGGAAACTTTTTCAAATTCTTTTATAAATTTCTAATAGAATCCTGTATGGCCTAGAAATATCCTTTTACCTTTGATTGTTGATGGATTAGGAAAATATTTGATAACATCTATCTTGGAAGGATCAAATTCTATGCCATTCTTGGAAATTTTATTCCCAAGGAATATTCCTCCTTTAACCATAATGTGACATTCTTCCCAGTTTAAAACTATACACTTCTCTTCACAACACTGAAGAACTATATTAATATTTATTAGGCAGATATCAAAGGATCTACCATAGAATGAAAATTCTCCCCTGAAAATTTCTAATAATTCCTCCACAATATCATGGAATATATGTGTCATGCATATTTTAAAAGTTTTTAGTGCATTAAACATACTAAATGGCATTAACCTATAAGTGAAGAAGCTAGATAGACACGTAATTTTTTTTTTTGAATAATCTTCTAGGTTGATTGCAATCTGATTGTATCCTGAACACCCATCCAAGAAACAATAGGATTCATGACCTATGAGTCTCTCCAACATTTGATTTGTGAAGGGTAAGGGAAAATGATATTTTCAGGTTGTTGCATTTAGATTTTTATAGTCCATGCATACTCTTCATCTAGTGACAGTGCGAGTTGTGATCAGTTCATCTTTATCATTATTTTAGATTATGAGACCACCATTCTTAGGAACTACTTATAGTGGGATCACCCACTAACTAACAGATATTTTAAAGATTATTCCAACATCTAGAAGTTTCAATAATTATTTTTTAACAACCTCCTTCATCAATGGAATTATTTTCCTCTATGGTTGACGTTTGGGTTTTTCACCTTCCTCAAGTAGAATTTTATGGGTTCATAAAGAAGGGTTAATTTATTTAATGTTATCAACTCCCCAAAAAATATACAACTTATTAATTTTCAATACTTCAACCAATTTTTCCTATTATGACTGGGATATTTCATAGTTAATGATAACTGGTAGTGCATCAACAATCTCTATAAAGGAATACATGAGTGTACTGGGGATGGACTTTAGTTTCAATTTTGGTGGAAGAATGACTGAGGGAATGGAGGGTAGAATTATATCCCTTATAAGAGGTTATATGTATTTTACTTATTCAATGTCATATTCCTCATTTTCATTAGGGGGTATGTCATCACTCTCTTCTCCCATGTTGAAGTAACCTTATCTTTGGTCAGTGAGAGAGATCACATGGCAATCAATGGAATCATCTATTTGTTGTGCTGCCTTTTCTAGATCAAACACAACTTGTTCTTCTCCTACACGGAAAATAATTCTTCCTTGATTCAAATTAATCAATTTCTTTCCAGTGGCTAGGATTGGTCAGCCTGAGATGATTGGAATGTATCATTCCTCTTCCATGTCCAAAATGAGAAAGTATGCTGAAAAAATAAACTTGCTAACTTTATATCGGATATCCTTGATATTTCCTCAGGGATATTTTACTGATCGGTCAGCCAATTGGAGTGATACTCTGGTTGTTTTTATCTCTTTGAGTCCTATATTGTGAAATACACTCATTTCCATGAGGTTGATACTGGATCCAAAATATCACAAAGTTCTTTTGAAGTTACATTCTCTTATGTGTAGGGGATTGAGAAAATACCTAGGTCACTCATTTTTTGGTGGAATTTTCTGCTAAACAATATCAGATAATTCTTCATTCAATGAGATGAATCCTAGGTCTTCCATTTTAATTTTTTTGAAAGGATATTTTTGAGGATTTTTTCATAGGTGGGAATTTGAGTGATTGCATCCACAAATAGAATGTTTATGTACAATTTCTTGAACATTTACAATTTTTTTATTATCATTGAACTATTCCCTTCCCTGATTTTTCTAGAAAATGAAGGGGTTCTTTTTAGGGTTGTGGAGAAACATAAACTTTCTCTTTTTTTTGCTTAGGTATTTGGGTTTTTGTGGTTGGTGGTACCGCTTGAGGTATTACTTGGATGTTCCCATAAACTTATTCCTCTATGATTGGTGTATACTTATTTGGTTCCTTATATTTTCTTTCATATCTTATATATGGTTTCTGAAAATATAGCACTTTTCCACTCCTCAAAACTATTAACTTTACCAATTATCTTAGGTATCTCTATGTATTAATAGGTAGGGTTCTTGGTAATCTGTTTGAAAATGTTTGGAAGATCTGACCCATTGGATGCTCGAGGTTTTGAAGATCCACCCTTTGATTCCACATTTAAATTTCTTGGATGTTCATCCTCTGATATGCCTTTTGAAAAATGTATGAGAGTATATTTTCCTAATTTTTTAAAGAGGTACAACTGGTTGTTAAGGTCTTGGTGGAGCTGAATGAAACTGTTATTATTACCTTGGAAAGACGGGTTGTTTTGATGCTTGTTGTTGTGGGTGGGACATAAAATTTATTGGTGGATATACCGATATTCCTTGATTCTAGAAAGGTTCCTAAATACTTCTTTGTTGTTAATGCCCCTAATTATTCTGCGTATGTTGTTGTATGGGCCTCTGTTGAAAATATTGTTGTGGCTATTGGAACTATTGATTTTTCAGATTATAATTAACATAATTACAATATTTATTTGGTTTTTCATCAAAAGTTTCTATATTGTTCTAATATAGATGTGGGCCACCACACATTTTTCATGACTGAACTACCCATTCCAAAAGTAGGAGGGGGAGGGGGGGCTATGAAAAGTAGTTGAAATGATTAAAGTTTTTTGGTCAAGGATTCTACTTGTGAAGCTAGTCAGGTATTTTATCTAACTTGGTGAATACCACATCGAGGTGGTCCATGATTGCTCTTCCATAATCTAGAATTACAAGAGACTTTATCTAGAAGTGCTCATCTTGCCTCAAGAATCTTAAACATTAGTCCTCTATAAGCTGTGGCATCGATGACTACACGAGCAACTGGATGGAGGCCTTGATAGAATGTCTGGAGCTAGATCCACATATCGATTCCATGATGTGGTCACTTCTTTTGTGAGTTCTTTAAAATGATCCCATGATTCCCATGATAACTCTCCATCTACTTAAGAGAAATTCTAGATGTCCTTCTACAATTTCCATGTAAGGATTTTTGGAAAGTACTTATTCATAAATTTCTTGGCTAAATCATCCCAAGTCATGATTGGATTGGGTGTTGGAATTTTGAGCCAATACTTGGGTCGGTCTCGTAGAGAGAAGGGAAATACTATGAGTCTTATCACTTGAGAAGACACTCCCTATATGTGAAAGGTATCACATGCTTACAGGATGTTTGAACTGTGTTCATGGGGATATTTGATTTGAATCCCACTGAATTGGTCCATGTTCTAGATCTTATGAATGAGTTTAGGTTTGATCTCGATGGTGTGTTTTGAAATAGGTGGTTTCAAAAAACATTTCATAGAACCATGGATTTGTGGAAAGCCATAATCTATGATGGTGAATTCTTGATTTCTTGGATTCTCTTCATGAATTAGCGGTTGCATGTTGGGTGGGTTGGGTTGATTTGGACCTGCATGATTTCTATGGTCTACCATTTGTGAATGGAGATGTGCAGAGATATACGTATCGATTTTAGTTTCAAAGGCAATATATTCTTGTGTGACAAGGCTCCTTGAACAAGTTAGTGGGCCCAGATGCATGTAGTAAGATGAAAGAAGAAGAAAGATGCAGTGATTCCTAAAATAAAAGGAAAAGGGAAAGGAAAAGAAAAGGGAAATGGGGAAAGGTAGAGGTAATTATAAGTTCTTTTCATAGGTTTCCATGCCTTAGCACAAAAATATGATCCTTGGAAATGACACCAAAATTTTATGTGCTTGCACACGTCGTTTAATTTTTGTGGGCTGCAATCAAATTAGATTTATATTTCCCAAACTACACTTTCCACTTAGACATAATATAGTGATTGTGTGGGGTCAGTCCCATGAGGAAATTGGCTTGGATATAAGGATATAAGGTCAAAAACCTTTGGTGTAGGAGTCCTATCAAGATGGTTGAGTTTGGGAAAATACTAAATCCAAGAGAACTGGGTTTAGGATTAAAGATAAGGAAGGGATCAAGATCTATTTCAGGGATCATTAGAAAAGATGACCATAATTATAACTTGGTATGATTTTAAGGTTTAGGGTGTGAAGTAAGCACATGTAACTTTTTTATTGTTGTTAGACCCACTGGCTTTATCTAGGAGGTAGATACTCCTTGGTCTGGAGATAACTACAAACTAGATGCATTAAAAATTTCTTCTATGGCAGAAACTGTCATAGGCTAATGTTCATGACCTATTCTACTTCAATTAAGATAGATTCATTCATTCCAACTTCTTGTGGTCATGGTTGTTCAAGTGAATTGGATAGACAAATGTTATTTACCCAGATTACTAATCTTTAAGGTTTCCATGTTGAGAATTAAAGATTAATTGGATTTAGACATCCATATTCTCGATCCCCACCGTTATGAGTTTAGCTACTCATGGTAGAATCGATTACATATAGATAAAGAATTGAAATCATGATCAACATGCCAACAGAGGTTGAGATTAAATGATTAAAAAACATGAAACAATTCAAATTAACCAACTATAAAACATTCAATTAAGAACAAGCAATATAAATCTCAAACTAAACACAATTTCAATCAACTACTTATTTACAATAAGAACAAGAACAATCACAACATGAATTTAAAGAATATTGATGTGAAAATCAACAAACACACATATCACAGTGTTGGTGATGAAAAAAGGGATGAAAAATGCTTGCAAATTGATCCACGGTGCTTGAGTAATCATAAAAAAATAAAAATAATTGATATAAATTGAGCTTAGGGAGAAAGGGTGGAATAATAATTGAGAGAAAATGAGAGAATAAAGAGAGAGATCAAAGTTTCTTGCATCCTTCTTTCCACAGTGTGTCTTCTATAGGTAAATATCGGGATATTAGACAATGTGTAATGATGATTCATGTCGTGTAATTCAGATCTTAGTTTCCTTTCATGATTTTTGAATCTATGTGAATTTTGATCAAATATCAATTGTAGATTTTGAAATTTGACTCCTTTCATGACGTGTATCTATGTATCACAATATGTATCTTCTTCTAGATTTATCTATAATATGGGAATTGAATTCAAAGGTTACACGACATGAAATAGTAACTCACGTCGTGTAATGGCTTCACCACTTGAAATTCTTCATGACTTTTCTTCATATCTTGTAGCATGTTGTGAAATAACACTACACATCGTGTAATGATGTTTAATGATGTGTGTTATCCAATTTTGGTTATTTTCTACATTTTTACCTTTGAAACCTTAAAATCCTATTTCCTGCAATAAATAACACATACTTGGTGCATTATTGAGTAAATCATTGAAAATAGTTGATAAAATGATAAGAAAAATGTATATATGATTTAAGTTTATCAAATACCCCATGGATATATATCCATGTAAGACCTCACATTTGATGTCTCCCAGCTAGGAATCTATCACATGCTTGAGAAGTGGAATATTCAACCCCATCAACTACAAAAAATCTATACCATACTGCTCTACTAGGGTCTGCTGCAGGGAGGCCAACTACTCTGAAGCATCCTACACTAATAAATCCTAGGAATTCCCACTAAGGTCATTTTCTACTATGTTTCCCTTCCAAAAAGTATAAACTATCTTGAATTCATAGTCTTAAAAGAACTCCTACCAGCGCTGCTGTCTTAGGTTCAAGTCCCTCTGTATGAAGATGTACCTGAGACTATGATGGTTTGAGTATACCACAAAGTGATCTACTAGAAGATAGTGCCTTCACATACTCAGGGAGAAGACTACCACTAATAGATCTAGGTCATGAGTTTCATAGTTCTACTCATGGGGTCCTAACTTCCTTAACTCGTATATGATAACTACCTGTTGCTGCATCAAAATGCAACCTAGCCCAGCACCTGAGGCATCACAATACACTACATACTCCACACTATAATCTGTTAATATCAACGTAGGACCACTCATTAGCCTCAAACTCAATTCCTCAAAGTCCCTTTGACATTTCTAATAATAGGTAAACAAATTCCCTTTCCACGTTATGGTGTTCAAAGGGGATACAATTCTGAAGAAGACTGTCACAAAACTCTTATATTACCCCGCCAAGACAATAAATCTCCACACCTCTAACACACTCTTGGGTGGATATCGAGAAAGCACTACATCAATCTTCATTGGGTACATGGGTAAACCACACTCAAAAATGACATTCCCTAGAAATTGAACCTCATGAATCCAGAAATGGAACTTAGATAGTTTCCCATAAAACTAGTGCTATCAAAGAAAATATAGAACCATACCCAAGTAATCTGCATACTCCTCCATTGATATAGAGTAGATGAGTATGTCTTTCGATGAAGACGACCACAAAATGGTCCAAATATGGCCAGAAGATCTGATTCATCAAAGCCATAAACATGACGGGGGAATTAATCACCCCAAATGGAATCACTAGGAATTCATAGTGTCTCTAGAGACATTAGAAACCCAAATTTGGAATATCAGCCTTATGAACCCTCAACTAGTGGTAGTATGAATAGAGATTAATTTTTGAGAACCATCTCTCACCTCACAATTGGTCAAAGTGGTCATCAATCCTTATAAAGGGGTACTTTTTTTTATCGTGGCCTGGTTCAGGCAATGATAATCTATGTAAATCTATAAAACCCCATCCACCTTTTTAAAAAACAACACTGGAGTTGACTAGGGGGACACACTGGGCCTGATTAAACCCTTCTCTCAAAGTTTCTCAAACCAAAACCAAAGCTATTAGATCTCGATAGGGGCCATATGATATTATGAAGAAGATATCAGAGTGGTTCTAGGATTAAAGTCAATGTAAAACTCTATATACCACCTCAAAGGTAGTCTCAAAACATCATCGGGGAAGATATCCATATAATCATCCAAAATTGATGGAATCTAGATGCCTGAAGAGCCTATTTAACCAAGGGATATACTCTCAAACTGATGGGTGATGGGATGTATTGTCCTCACAAAAAACTATTCTCACTACCCCATTATCTCTCTCTCCCACAAAGAAGATTCTCATATCATCAGTGCGTAGGCATATGACCTATCTACAGTGACCGTTTATCTAGGCTCAGACCATGGAAAACCAATAATTTCTGAAGATGATATCCTAGGGTTCTATCATGATGACCAAAAGGCCCCATGTGAACCTCTCTCCACCAAGTGATGGATTGAACTACCAGTAGATAAAAGATACAGAAGAAGTGTTTCCTAGAAGAACCTCAAGATGAAGCTGTTGGGATAACACCTCACTTGGGAGATCAAGCTCTCACACCAGGAGTATAAATATGAAGGAATGACTAGAACCTATTTATACTAATACTAAAGTAAGACTATAATTAACACAGATGATACCTCTAATCATCTCATGCATTGTGGAGTCATAAACCTCCAAAGCCTACAGCTGTCTGTGGCCCCAACTGGTATCTCCCTGAGCTTGATGTGGGCCACCTAGAGGTGGTGGTGGAAGGATCTCATAGTGTCGTCCACCACTCATAGGTCCTCCTACTCCTCTTCCAACTCTACCTCCCTGGGGCCCACCCTTACCTCATCTGGGTGATCCCTGATCATAGTAATACCTATACCATGGTAGTCTGTCAGCTACCTTCCTTCACTCCTTAGCACGTCTAGTTAGTTAGTTATGCACTATTTTACCCCACCCATCACAAGCATAACACTAACGCTCTATGGGATTCCCTTGTGCTCTGTGCTGCCCCTGTACCACACAAACATGTGCCTAAATATGATTGTGAAAAGATCTCCTTCTCCAAGATCCCACTGACTAGAATCTACTAGATACTGCCGAAAACTCAGCTCTATGACACCCACTTCTAGCTCCAAATACATGGAATCCATCTAAAAAAAAATAAATATGCCACTAGTGCCAATTATAACACCCCAATATAGGTGGGGATACCCTAGGGTGCCATACTAGCATTTACCTCTATGTGGAGTCCTTTCTGAAACTTACATGCTTGGAAGTAGCCATCACAGATCATGTCAAGGGAGTATCAGGTAAGGTCTCTGAACCTCATGGCGTACTCATCCACCATCATCCCTCCCTAATGAAACTCTAGAAGCTTCTAAATCCGAACTGAGCGCAAATATGAGGCATAATACTCCTCATGTAACAAATGATTGAAGTCGGGCCATGAGAGTGTCGATTCATCATGCATCTATGTAATAAGGCTCCACTAGTGCCCAGATACTCCATGGAAAATTATATCTTCCTGTGCAACCACCTGATCCGTTAGGGTTAAAATAAAACTGAAGATATGAACCACTGACTATAGACAATCCTCTATTGCCTAAGGATCTGGCTCGCCATGTAACCTTAGCGGCCACTAGCACTGGAACTCACAGAGCATGCTAACACTGCATGTATACTCAGCCTTCTCTATTGGGATGATCTGCTGAAACTCTAACACTATTTCTCTAATCCCAACCAAATATTCATAAGGGTACCACACCAGACAACATCCCAAGGAATGAAATATTATGATACCAATATGTCATGACCCGACACAAGTCAAGGCTCGATCCACAACTACCGCAATCCGCTTCCATAGGCTAGGGGGTATTGAACAACACCGAAGGCATAAATAATATGAGGATGAATTTTCCTTAAAGTACCTATTTGAAGAAACATAGCCATATTAATGAAAAAGTGAAGATGGAAAGGAGTAAAATATTCCAAACACTAGGGAAACAACCACACATGTAAAACCTCTAGATAATACAAGTCTGCGATTGTGTAAACTGAAAAGTAAAGGGAAAAAATACAAACGCAATAAAAGAGATGTCCCAACCTGAAAAAATGGAAATTAAAACACTAAGAGAGCCCAACTCATGATATCTAAGATGTGACCACCATACGTGGTCCAATGTACCAGGTATCCCTAAGCTCCTCTAAAGTCACTGCTGACCTGTCCACCATCTGCATAAGACATGACACGTGCTAGAAAATCCAATCTAGGGGTGATTATATACATACCCAATAGGAAACCCCTAAATATGAATGGGGAGTAGTAAGAGATAAAATAGAAAAATAAAGACAGTATATAATAAACAAGATACATCTTAAACAATGGAAGAGAAAGAGTAACCTCATCCAAGAATATGGCGCTTAACACAGTGAGTAGATAAACTACACCACGAGTCTTTTCCACCCATAGTAGGAGATTAAACTCATCCAAACATGAGAATATAAACATTTAAATCATGTGTCATACCCCGCACATATTACAATCTCATGGAAAGAGAGTAACTGAATCTATAGGTATGGATATAGATGTATATATATGCTTAGTCAAAAGAAACCCAAGTGAGAGATAAATGGTATCTCTATATCACATATCAGACCAAGAATAAGAGCCTATAAGAATTCAAAAATTCCATCAATGATGCCCAATATCTCACACATCTTCCTAGAAGTAACTTTCCAAGTCAAGTCATGCCTTATCACTATACTTCATGGTCGAGGGTCCACAATCTCTAGGTAGATGATCCATTCCCTAGTACAATAGGAGGATTCCACTCTAATAGTTGATGGAGGACCCTTTACCTACCTAGCAGGAGGGTTCCACTCTGGTGGTAGAAGACCCATGCCTTGCTCAGTTGGAGGGTTCCGCTCTAGAAGTTTTCAAGGACCAATTCCCAGCTTGACTGGAGGGTTCCACTTGGGATGTCATCGAGGACCCATGCCTAGCTCAATTGGAGGGTTACACTTAGGACTTCTATAGAGGAACCATGCCTGATACTGATAGGAGGGTTCTACTCTAGTCATCGAGGACACATTCCTATCCCATATGGAGGGTTCCACTCAGATGTCATTGAGGACCCATACCCAACTCGACTAGAGGGTTTCTCTCGGGAAGTCTATATATGATCCATGCCTTGTGATGACATGAGGGTTACACTATAGTCATAGAGGAACCATGCCTTGCAAAGCTGAAGGGTTCTAATCTGATGTTGGTAAATGAACCATTCCCTATGATAATAGGGGTTTCCCCTATAAGAGTCGATAGAGGACCCATGCTTATCCCATATGAAGGGTTCCACTTTAAAAGTTATTGAGGACCCATGCCCAGCATAGCTGGAGGGTTCCCCTCGAAAGTATTTAGTGATATTGTGTAATCATTTCCATCATCAAGTGTCACATAACCAAGAATATTTCCTATAATATTCCACATAATATCCCAAAAACAAAAAATATGGGAACCATCACATTCTACATGAAAACAAATCAGGATAAACTAATCATAATAAAAAATTAGAGTCTAATCAAAAGAGATATGAAACCTTCAAGCTTTCTCAAAAGGAACCAAGTTGTACACGGTGTGTGAGGGGACCCACATAGCGTGTCTTCTCACTCCTTCACCTGGTTGTGTCCTTGGCTAGATCATGGATCCCAATACATGTATAAGTGCACATTGAGTAGGTAGACTACATGGCCTGTCTAAATTATCCAAGACAGGGCCATGTCTGTGTTCTTAACCCCATGTCCACATAATTTGGTAAATAACCATGTTCCTAGACTTGTACTCCCACTTGGGTCCCGTCTGTGTGATCCACCACATGGATTTTCCATCTAGGAATGAGGTACATGACATATATAAGGGTTACATGCCCTGTCATCTTTATAATTTTTTAAAACCCTTGCAACCACAACTAGGGGGATACATGTCGTGCATTCATCTTAATACATGACACACAGTTAGGTTTTTCAATGATTTCCAGATCCATTTCCCATACCTCGATTCAATCTATTCCACTATAGATAATGATTATATAATTATGTTATAATTTATCTAATAAATTAATATATGACATCTAGGTGAAAAATCTTCAATCAAAGGAAGAAAATTAAGAGTGTTCATAAAGAAAAACATTGTAATATAGCTCATGTCAACAACTTCCATAGTCAATCAATGTATAGAATCTGGGTAAAAAACCTTCAATCAAAGAAATAGAAAACATTTTTTTTACAAAGAAAAATCATTAGAAGAAATTTTTTGCCTACTCATGGTGGATGGTTAGGAAAAAAAATGACAGTGACAGAACATATCTTTGATAGAAAATAATGTCACATAAGCAATCCAAAGAGATAAAGTTTATGGAAAAAATTGAAGAATATTCTCGATCTAGAATAATATATGTCAAAGTACAATGACTTGGTTAAATTGTTTTCTTGGAGTTTTAGAAAAATCAAATTGGAAATAATAAATATCCTTAATATCTTGAAATAATTTTAAAAGAAATATTTTATAAATCTAAGAGAAAATTAATTTCTTTTAAAAAATATGAAAACATAGAGATAAATTTTCATATAAAATAATAAAGGAAGAAAAAGGATATGTTCACACAAAAAAACATAAAAGGTGATTTTAGAATAAATTAATAAAAATTTGAAGTTACTAGTCTCATTAAAAATTATTTTTATAAAGTTGAATTGAAAAATTTGAAAAAACAATTCCTTTAAAAAATAAAATTCAATAATAGATCCTTGGGAATGAATAAATATTTTCAAAAGAAGTGTGGGGTATAAGATAAACCATTTTATTTGAATGGGTGTAAAACTATTTTAATGTTCTATAATATCATTTTTTAAAACCCAAATCAGAAATGAGTAAAGAAACTTCATTTTTAAAAGAGGAGAAGAAAAATATATAGGCCACATGAGATAACAAATTTTTAGATTTCCAATTATAATGAATAAAATTGGTGGGAAAAGAAATTATAGAAAAATAGGGGAAAATATCCTTAAAGAGAATAAAAAATAATCTCTATAATGGTATAATTTTGTGAAATAAATTTTATCAAGGTAAAATATTTTAATTAAAAAGTCATTTTCCACTCGAGAGGAATAAAAAGTACGATTAAATAAAATCATAGAGCGAAAGAAAACAATTGTGGAAGAAAAAATTTCAATAAGAATAATTTTAACTCAATTAAGGGAGTTGAGTTGGATTACAACCTTATAGAAATGGTAACATAATAATCAAAAGAACATGTGGGAGAGTTACCATTAAATGGATATTCAAATACTATGAGATAATTCATCACACTTGAAGGAAATATGAAAATATATATTCTATAAAAGGAAATCATGGTATGTAATATTAAACATGCCTAAAAAAATTTAAATTTTAGGCTAAGAACCCCTTAAAACCTTAGATACTTTCGAGTAAAAACCTATTGTAGGTTATGGTTTTAAATGAAACATTTATTAACAGGAATAATGATAGGATCATGGTAAATAATATTAAAGGGGAAATAGATATAGCACCCCAAGATTATAAAATAATAAAATAATGTTCTATATGATATTAAACAAGAAACACAAAGATTAAAAGACCCAAAAAATATATTTCTTTAAATTTAGTCTCTTTGATAGCTTTTGATACACACAACCCGAGTCTAAAAGAACTGTAAAATAATATAACTTTATAACCTAGCTATTAAAATGGAAGGTATGAATAGGAACAAATAAATTATGAAAATTATATGGTTTACACATGTATGAAATAAATTCAATGGTTATATATTTTTTATAAATAAAATAAGAAACATTTTAAGGAAAAATAAATGTTTTCTGAAAAATTGTATTTTTCTAAAAGGAAGCTCCAACATGATTTTTACCCAAACTTAAAAATTAATTTTTAAAACTTTTAGAAAATTTATTTTAAAAATGTAATTATTTTTTTAAATAATCATTTAAAAGTTATCTTATAGTGAATTGTTTATAATTTTTTGAAAAGATTAAATTTTCAATGAATAGTGAAAAATACTATTTTTTATTGAAAACTGCCTTTTCATTTAAAGCATTTAAAAGTTACATATTAATTTAAAATTGTTTTAAAAGTAAAATTAGTTCAATTATATTATAATAAATACAATTGATCTCATTATAATCAATTTAATATTTAATTTTAATATTAAAACTTTATATTCTTATGAAAACATTTTCTTTAGAAGACCACTTTTTCATCACATCTTCGAGATTAATTTTAAAATTAATTATACCACTTATGTGAATTAATTTTTTTAAAAATATATTACATATTTTTAATCATAATAATTAATATTATATAACAATTTCAACTTGATTTTTGGTCATAATGAATAGTAAAAATAATAAAAATTAATTACTGCGGTAAAGGTTAAAACGGATTTACCAGGGGTTAAACTAAAAAGATAAGGGTTAAAATGACCTATAAAATTGTCTAATTCCTATTTTATGGCCATATTTTGACCTTATCGCACCCAAGGTTGTATAATGATCCATTTTTGAGTGTTGTGGAATGTAAAAAATATGGGTATCACTTTTTGTTTAAAAAAAATACTAAGTGTGTCCTCTCCCCTAATTATAAAAGGCCACCCCTATCCCCTTCACTTCACACTAAAAAATACTTTTGATTAATCCAATAACAAAAAATATATATTCCATAAATTCATACCCACATCCTATTGGACTTTTTTTGACCAGAAATAAAATCTAGGAAGGCTTTAGGTATAAACCAAATGAGATTGTTCGAAAAAGAGGTAAAGTTTTTAACCATGCATTTTCATTTTACTTATTATTATAACTCCTTCAAATATTCTAAAAATATTATTAAATAATAAAACCAGTATATCATACATATTGATATTTTATTATTTTAATGTAATAACATATATAAATCTCCCTTTCCACCAAATGGGAAATGAAACCTCGGATCGTGTGTACTGCGAACTACTGCCTCGCGAACCGTTGTAAATCGTTTTCCATCACTACCTATCATGACTAGATATAATGATATATTTAACTTATGTATATTATATTTATGAAATTAATATAATTATTTAACTATAATATGATATATAAATTCTTATTTTCCAACCCATTGGAAAAAATAACACTTATCGTGCGTACGTGTGGACTATCACCTCCACGCAATGATGTTAAATTATATTCATTTTATTTTGTCATGGATAGTAATAAAAATATATTTAATGAATATATATGATATATTAGATATAATAATTTTTCTATAAATTTCAAATGTTTTTTACCTTTGTTTCATTCCATCTGTGGAAAAAATAGAAACAACGTTCATACATATGTACGACCTACTATCTCTATGAACAATATAAATAATTTTCCGATATCTAAATTTTATAGGATTTTGTAAATCCACATATAATGATTATATATGGTATCTTTACCATATTTAAAATTATGAATATTATGTAACAACTATCAAAGTAAAAGGACTAAAACTATTGAACCAAAACATACATGAAAAACAAAGCAATTATCCCCCAAAAAAGTGATTTTAACAAAGAATTGTTAATAAATAGGCCATTAAAGACTATAATTAAATAATATATGGTATGATATATATTATTATGGTCATTTAATATATTTATAATCAAAATATATATTTATTATACAGTTGTTTCAAATATGTACAATGGAAATTGGACCTGAGGTAATGGATTTTTTCTCAATTTTCTTTCATTGAGGCATATTGTAATGTTATGAACCTAATTTATTTTATATGGGGTATATAGTGAACATTTTACATGTAATAAAATGAATAATTAATAATTCATAGTTTTATGTGTTTCAATTTTAACTGTTTAATCCAAGGGGATTTGAATTAGAAGTTACCAAGTGGCAAGGAATTCCACAAGTAAATTTCTTTTCATTAGGTTACATTACTTCCTCATTGTATTTGATATTATAAGATTATGTGTATAATGTATTTTTATTATATTATGATGTATTTAAACTCATTTTATGTGTATTTACACTTTATATAAATAATATATTCATTTATTAATTCTCACTTCAATGTTATGATCATTGTAAGGGGTTCTCCTCTCACTTTTACTTCTTTGAGACATATACCATATTCAACCCTTAGTTATTTTCTGTTGTGTATCTACTTCCCCTTTAAAATTTTATATCTTGAACAAATTTATATTAATGGTATTTAAAGTTTCATTTGATGTTATTTATTTAACAAGTCTTATGATTCAGAAGTTACCAAAGTGGTAAAGGTTTATGTTACAATCTCTTTGTTTATCAGAATTGTTCATGATTAAGTTTGTGATAATGAAATACTATGATCTGTATTTAAATAAAATCATAAATTTTATTCTCCCTTTTTTATTTCTAGAGAATAATTTTTTCCTCTCATTTTTCGCTCTTTAATAATGAAATAGATCAAAAGAATGTTTTTAATGAAAATTGAATTCATTTTCTCCTCAGTCATAAAACATTTTTATTCCATTCTAATGTTTTATAAAAAAATTTCAAGAATGTTTTAACATTATTAAAATAATTTATTAAATACATTTTTAATTTTTTTTACTTTTTAAAAAATGGGTTGAATGGAATCTTATGGTCATTTTCCAAATGAGTCACTTTTAATCCCTTTACAACAATACAAAAGGAATGTTTTTTTAACTTATACAACATCTAAAGATTTAACCACCAAAAATAAATCTCATTGATTTTAATATTCCTCTAAAATTTTATAAGGATATTTTTAAATAAAGAGTTTTTCTTAATATTAGGGAATTTTTTTAAAGTTATTTTCAAAGTGAAAAGGATATTTTTCTTAAGAATATTTTTAATGTATTTTTTTTATTATTTCTATTCATCATCAACAACATCCATTATTTCACTTATTATAAATTGGGAATATGTGGTAATAATAGAATAATTATTATTTCTATAGATGTTTTATGATCAGTTTGACTGGGGATGTACTGTTTTGATACCGTTATCAATATTAATCTGAATAGTTTATGATTATGTTTATTTATTGGGGAAATTATTAACATTTTATATGAAATATTTTTAGAACATTATTTTATGTTTATTATGTTTTAGCCCTTTCATACGAGGAATGAATTGGAATTAGTAAGAACAGAACAAGGCCTACTATATCCCCAAGATGCATCAATAAGTCACATGAGACAAATTAGATTTCATTTTTGGCCGAGACCATACCCATTTATATAATATGTCTTAGCACAATGCCTTGATGGTTTGTTTATGATGTACAACATTATACATTCCCACATTATGAGATTAGTTATTGATTTAAATGTGATTATTTAATTAGTTATAATATCCATGGATAAGTTTCAAGATCATGCGTTTATTTATGTGGCATTGTTTCATCATCATTTATTCCTGAAATGTTATTCTTCATGTACAAGTTATTAATAAAATGGAATGTGTTTAATTTATTTACCTTTCAATGTTGATTATGTATTATTTTTCATGATATATTACACTGTAAGGATACCCTAACTAAGAATTAAATCTCACCCCTTCTATTTCCTTTCCCCAGGATTCCAAAATGTGTATTATTATTGATATACAAAGGTATCATAAAGGGAATTATGGTGTTCTCTAAGAAAATATTATGCTTTATTTTATTTTTTAGTTGTAATGTGAAATTAAAGTATATATCTTACTTTCTAAGACTACTAAACTATTCACTCATTCAATATGCGATTCCATGAATCGAGTTCCAATGTAATTAAGTAAACACTGAGTCCGAGCTACTAAGTTTGGGGTATTTATAATTGGTATTAGAAAAAGTTTAGTAGAAACCCTTAGAACTAGATTTATAAAAACATATATTAGATAATATAAACCTATGATAGGATTTGAGGATAAGTATAGAATAATATCCTAAAGTTTTGGTGATAAATAAATTAAGTGGTTTTTCCTAGAAATGAATATACTTTTTGGATAATACAAGTGGATATGGTTCTGGAATAGTTGTACCTAGGGGTAATAACTTTGAAAAGGTCATATTGGGATTTGAATCGATCATCACTTGGTGCATGAAAATGGGCCTTGCTGTTCATCAAGTTTAACACTATTAGGGAATATTTTTGAGATAATTACCATTTTCTTTATAAACCATTACGAAGGATTTGAAAATATTTTTTATGACTTGAGAATATTCCCAAAGATACCTAATTTATAATTATGAGATTATCTATACATAATTTTTTTAATTTATGTTAAGTGAGTCACTAGTTTTAAAATTATATATTATAATTCATAATGTTATAATCTAATCTAGTATATACCATCATTTAAAAATGGCACCTAGTGGAAGGAATGAAAACCGTGTCAATGTGTATAATCCATACAGGGATTTCCCTCCTGAAAAATATAATTAAACTAGAGCTGGATTTGTACATGGAACTAATCAAATTTTAATTATATTGGTGAAATTGACTTTGGTTATGAGTAATAAAGTTGCATTTAAGGAGAAATATGCATATCCACCACACTGTTTAAAAATGTTCGACCGCTTCATGTATCATAAACCTCTTTTAATTCTATGCTAATACAAATACATTTATAGATGAGTGATGGATACGTTCCTTAGAGAATATATTTATTACTTTGGTATGTAATGAAAGGGGGAATTTTTTCATGATATTTTGTCATCTCTCAGGGGATGTGGATCAATGGTGTTCATTGATTCAAGACACTAAGTATGAGGAGGAAATAAGAAGCATGGATTGGAAGGATTTTAAGGTAGACTTATTGGAAAAATATTTTCCTCATGTGTAATGAGTGGATATAGAGAGAAAATTCCTAATTAAAAGTAAAAAGGAAGATAAAAATGTTTTTAAGTTTGAATCCAACTTTAAAAGGTTAGTAATATATGCCACATACTTTTTACATAATCCAAAGAGTAAGATTGTCCATTTATTTGAGGGGTTAAAGTCCATAATTAAAAGGGAACTAGTCTCCCAAACCTTCTCATCATACAAGGACAAAATATCACGTGCTCTCAAGATAGAGAAAGAATTCACCAAGGATTGTGGTTTTTAAGGGAATAAAGGGAAAAAGAAGATGATAGATAAATAAAATGGATAAGGGAAAGAAAGTAAAGAAAGATTATCTCACAAGTAATAATTGTTGAAAGAAACACCCTGATACTTTATTAAATGGAATGAGAGTATTATTCAAGTGTGGAGAGAATGAACATTAGTCTCATGATTGAAAAATCAATAAAGAAGCTTCTAATATACAATGTTTCAACTATAAGAATATGAATCACTATGAAAATTAATTCCCCAAGTTTCAAGTAAGTATACATTAGAAGAATATAAGGGATAAAGGTCAAGATTATTATATTAATACATCTGATGTGGAATTATTAAAGTGATTATATATTTGTATTCAAGAATTACTTTGTATATGTATTTTTACTAAAGGTATTTTAGTTATAAGAATCATGAAACATCTAAGGATTGTGTAAATTTTAGAAGCATACATTTCTTCATGTAAGATTAAACTAAGAGTTATGGATACAATCATGGGTTTATAAGTTTAAGGTTTATCAGAAGTTTAATGTCCTAAACACACCCTTTTGAAGCATTATATGATGGGAGTTTATCAGGATTAAGGATGTTTTTAGAGACATTTTTGGAAATACAACCCATTGGTTTGGTATATGTTTTAGTAAATGGTTTATTTAATTAAGAATAACTCTAATTATTTTTGTAAATAATAGTAAAGGTAATGATAACCATTAGGGTTAATATGATTATTTATGTTAAGGTAATAATTTTCAATTAATATTATTTGATTTTAAGTAAAAATAACAAGTCATACAAAAAACCCTTTTGGTTAAAAATTGATTTGAGGAGCAATGTTATTTTTGAGGATATTAATAATATTTTTGGGAAAATTATATAAATAATATTAATATAGTTTTATAAAAGGATAACCTACATTTCAAGTGATAACCTTTCGCATCTGGAAAAATCGTGAGGCATGAACCCACAACCAAAGGCTGATATGGGTGAAATGCCTACCACTAACCTAGATTATGTTCTGGTTGATATGATATAATTTTTAATTAAATTATTTAATGGATAAATACTTATGGAGTGGATTAATTTAAATTTCAATTGTTACTTTTTAGGTTTAGAGATTAATGTATTATATTAAATAAATCATTCTAAAAATTATGGTTTTGGTAAATATTTAGAGACCAATAGAAGGACTTATCACTATTTTATGGATCTTATGATCCATTAAAAGTCATTTTTAGTGCTTCAGGCGTAAAAAAAAATTCATTTAGTATATTTATTTCTTAGATTAATAAATATAATGGAAATTTACCGAAGTGCAACCAAGAGATGAATTAGTAAGTATATTTTCTGGTGTACTCTATCATGATAGTAAAAGAATCCCACAACTCTAAGAAAAGGATCCTGAAACAAATTTTTTTATCCTATTACCTTCACATTTGATGAATCAATGATATTTTAAGTCATCAAAGATTTATTATTTTTTGTTCGTTAAATTTTCCTTGATCATTCACTTTATTATGATCAAAGATCTCTATCATTCTTAATAATTATTTACAATTTTATTTCATATCCATATTTTCCCTTCTCATTAATGTTATCCTACAAGGAAAAATAGTTTTGTGTTATCCTAGATAAACTTCGTATTTCCATTTCCTAATTTTAATAGTATGTTTTTAACCCTTTTTATGATTTGGGGTTTCAAAAAAGGTATTTTCAAAAGAAAAACCCTTGATTCCCATAAAAAAGTTCAAATTGTGAGGATGAAATTTATTGAATATGGGGAGAATGAAAAAAACTAAGATTATAAAAGAATAATATTTTTTTGATAGTGTATTCAACATGAAACAATGAGATTATATGAAACATAAATTATATTTTTTAAATTTAATCTCTTTAATAGATTGTGATACATGAAACCTCGAGCCTAAAAGAACTGTAAAATAGTATACCAATATAACCTAGATATTAAATTGATATGTATAAATAGGACTAACTAAAATATGAAAATTTTATGGTTTAAATATATATAAAATAAATAAAATGGTTATCTATTTTTTATAAATAAAATAAGAATCATTTGAAAGAAAAAGAAATGTTTTATGAAAAACTATATTTTTTTATAAAAGTCAATTTTTTCGTGCTTTGCACACATACTATAAAATTAATTTTTAACAATTTTATAAAATTTATTTTAAAAATTTTATTTTATTTTTTAAATCATAATGTAAAAATTATCTTAGAGTAAATTTCTTATAATTTTCTGACAAATTGTGAAAATACTGGTTTTTAATAAAAACTTCCTTTTAAATTGACAAATGAAAAGTTAAATTTTAATTTAAAATAGTTTTAAAAGTAAAATTAGTTCAATTATTTTATAATAAATACAATTAATGTCATTTGAATCAATTTTATATTTAAAGTTTATATTAAAACATTCTATACTTACGAAAACATTTTCTTTGGAAAGCCACTTATTCATCATATCAGCAGGATTAATTTTAAATTAAATTCTTACAATTCTGTGAATTGAATTTTAAAAAATATATTCCATATTTTGAATCACTATAACTAATATTATTTAATAATTTCAACTTAATTTTTTGACATAATGAATAGTAAAAATAGTAAAAATTAATTACTCTGGTTAAGGTTAAAATGGGTTTATTAGGGGTTAAATTAAAAATATAAGGGTTAAAATGACCTATAAACTTATAAAATTCCTATTTTATGGACATATTTTGAACTTATATTACCCAAGGTTTAAGTATGATTCATTTTTGAGCCCTTTTTCATGTAAAAAATGTTAGTATCATTTTTTATTTTAAGAAATTCCAAGTGTGTCCTCTTCCCCCTTATAAAAGGCCACCCCCTCTCCTCATCTTTAAACTCAGAAATATTTTTGTTTGGAAAATACCTAAAAAAATATATTAATTTAATACACACACACATTATATGGTATTTTTTTGTTGAGAAATCTAATCTAGGAAGTCTTTAGATATAAACCTAAGGAGGTTGTCCAAAGAAGAGGTAAAGTTCCTAACCATGCATTTTCATTTTACTTATTCTAACTCATTAAAATATTCTCAAGATATTATAAATTAATAATATCAGTATATCCTATATACTAACATGTTATTATGTAAATTTAATAACCTATAACCGTATTCTATTACATCAAATGGAAAACAAATCCGTCGATCATGTGTGTGGCAGACTACCGTCTCGCGAACAGATATAATTTTTTTCCATCATCGACGCTCAAGAATAGATATAATTATTTATTTAACATATTTATATTATATTTATGACATTAATATACTTATATAATTATAATATCACATATATATTCTTACCTTCCAACCTTTTGGAAAATAATAACGTCACTCGTGCGTATGTGTGGACTACCAACTAAATATAGGGATGTGAAATGTTTTTAATTCAATTTTGAAATGGATGGTAATAATGATATATTTAATGAATATATATGATATATTTAATATAATAATGGTTATATAAAGGTGAAATATTTTTTACCTTTTTTTTGTTCCATCTGTTGGAAAAATAGAAACTACATTCATGCGTACGTACGACCTACCTTCTCCATGAAAAATATAACTTATTTTCTCATCTATGAAATTTATAGGAAATTATAAATACCTATATAATGATTATATATTATATTTATTAATTTTTAACATTATATATATTATGTAACTATGATCAAGGTAAAATTACTGAAACTACTGGACCAAAATATACATGAAAATGAAGCAATTATCACCCGAAAGAGTTATTTTTTAAAAGAATTGTTAATAAATAGGTCATTAAAGTCTATAAGTAAATCATATATGGTATGATATATATGAGTATAGTTTTTTTAAATTATTTATAATAAATATATATTTATTATACATGAGGTTTTAACACATACGAAGGAAATCAGACCTAAGGTAAGGGATTTTGTCTAAATTTCCTTTCATTGAGGCATGTTGTAATGTTATGAACCTAATTTCTTCTATATGGTGTATATAATACCCATTTAAATGAAATATAATGAATAATTCATAATTCATGATATTTTATTTTTTAATTTTAATTATTTCATTCAAGGTTATTTGACTTGGAAGTTCCAAGTCTTAAGGAATTTTATAACACAATTTCTTTTCATTATGTTATATTACTTCTTCATTATCTTTGATATTATAAGATAATATGTTTAATTTATTTTTATTATATTATTTTGTATTTAAAATTGGTTTATGTGGATTTAAATTTTATACATATAATTTATTGATTGATTAATTCTCACTTTAACATTATAATCATTGTAATGGTTTATCTTCTCACTTTCACTTCCATGATATGTATGCCATATTCACAACATAGTTCTTTTTTTGTGGTGAATATACTTCACCTTTGATATATTATATCATGAATCACTTTAACTTCATGGTATTTAAATTTTAATTTGAATTTATTTCTTTCATGGGGATTATGATTCATAATTTACCAAAGTCGAAAAGGTTTATGTTATAAACTCATTGTTTATCTAGATTGTTTATGATTAAGTTTCTAATGATGAAATATTATGATATATATATTTCAAGAAACTAATAAATTTTTTTATACTATAGTTATTTCAGGATAATTAAAATTTCCCTCTAATTTTCCTCTATTTAATAACAAAAGAGATCAAAATATTGTTTTTAAAGAAAATCAACTTCATTTCTCCCTTTAGTTGAAAACCCTTTTCTTCCATATACATATTTTCCAATAAAAAATTCAATAATGTAACACCCCAATAATTAGCAATATTATTATTGCTAAATAAATTTACTATATTCTATAGTTTTTAATGCATGAAACACTGAGTTATCTTATGTTACACGCAAGAGAAAATTTCTTCGATAGCTTGCGTTATATACAAACTGAGTTTTACCAAACATGAGTATATTATTAAAATATTATTATTTAATATAATAATATATAACCTATCCATTTACATACTGGTTATGAATATTTTTAACCAAATTATGAAATATATATACATTCCATATAATTTTAACATTCATATTATATGTTATATAGATAATTATATAAGAACAAATCCAATTTTATGCATAAAAACTATATTTTTCAAAAGGGTAATTTTACCACCTTTTAATGGTGAACCTATTTTAAAACTAAATTTGGAGAATTTTATAAATTTTATTTTTTTAAATTGAATTAATTTTTGAATTTATAATATCAAAATTAGTTTAGGGTGAATTTTTGGTAATTCTATGAGAAGCTTCATTTTTGATGAATAGTAAAAAATACTTTATTATAGTTAAAAAAAATTACTTTTTGTATAAATAATTATTATATGTTGAATTTATTTTAAAGTAAAAATAGATCAATAATACATATACTAATTTAATTTAGGTTATTAAAATCAATTTTATATTAAAATTAGATATAGAAACTTATTATCTTTAGAATGTCTTTTTTACCCGCCTTCTAGCCACATTTGTGGGATTAACATTAAACGTAATTTTACCACTTTTTTGAATTGAATTTAAAAAAAGAAGTAAATAGTTTTAATTAGTATGATATTTATAGTCCAATAGTATCAAATTATTTTTTATTTTGGATTTTGTGAATAGAAACTTTGGTAAATTTTTATTTACCACTGTTTAGGGTAAATCAGGTAATTAAGGGTAAAAATAATATTATAAGCTTTAAAGAATTACCCTAACACTTGTAAAATTTAATGTGATGAGTTTTTTTGAACAAAATAATTCTTGTGTCGATTTTGGGACCACTTAGAGCCACTTTTATGACTTTAATATATTTATGATATTATATTTAAAGAAAATCCAATTTTGTTATACTTTTGTTTTTAACAAGTAAAATATTTTTAATATGTGGTTATATAAGTGATATGGTTGAATATAAATAGTATTTATAAATATAAAATGTTTATATACATCATGGTAATTTATTTATAGTTTTAGAAAATAAAAAATTAAATTAAATAGAGACACAATGATGATGTAGTAATTGATTTATTAAGGAAAGAATCAATTAAATGATATGAATAATTTTAAAATAAATAAAATTTTAAATATTTGATTCCATAAAAAAACTTTGGGATGAAATTTAAAATTTAGGGATGAGTTAATGTAGTTTTTTATAATTAATAATGTTTTTATGAATTTTTAAAAAGTCAAGTAATAAATAGTGTCAAAATTGACATAAATGAGATTTTAAAATAAATAATATTTTTTAAATAATATAAAATTAATAGAAATATATATTTAATATAAATAACTAAAATTATGTTACATATGTCATAAATGATACAATTGGAGTTATTTTGACATTATATAGTAACTATATTAACCATATAGTGTAAAAAGACAAGTAGTCACAGTAAGAGTTAAATTGTTTAACTAAGGGTTAAATACAAAAGACAAGGTTAATATTGTGCCTAAAAATATCTAAAATTCATTGGTTAAGAGGATTTAGGCCCATCCTAATCTTATACTAAAAATAAATCACTTTAGAGCTATTTAAAACTGAAAATTAATTTATATTAAATTAATAGTTTTGGAGTTTCCAGAAGTGTCCTCCCCTCTATTATAAAAGGGAACCTCTCATTATATTTTATTCACACCACTAAATACATTTGGATCCGAAAAAACCTTACCATTTCTCCTTAAAACTTACCTCAATTAATCGTATAGGCCATACTATGGGAATAAATCCAACCTAAGAATTCATTTTGTGCAAATTAAAATGAGATACTCGAAGAAGAGGTAATTGTTTTACCAATTCAATTCAATTTATTTTCTTATTATTCTTCATATTCCTATGTTGTTTCCATAAAAAAGCAATAAATATAGTATCATCTATATTATTATATGTTATTATTATTTTTATACCACCATATTCATCCTTTTATCCATCATATGAATAATAATATCACCATGCGTTCATACGTACAACTTACCATCTCCATGCTGTGGTGTAATTTTTTTTCATTAAAAATTTATTTGGAAGGGTATAATGATGAATATAATTGATATAAATAATCAACATGACATGTTATTTATTCCATATAATTAACATACTGTCCATTTCCTTACCCCTTTACCTTTAAGGGAATGATATCATCGCTCATGCGTACGTACGACTTACCATCTCCACGACACGATGAGATCCATCTTTCAAATTAACCATTAAAGGATGATTATAAAAATATATATAATGAATAATTTTGAAATATATGAAATAATAATTGTACTGTAATAATATATATAGATATATGTATGCCATTTACTTTCTTTCATTCAATACGATAATAAAATGGAAACAAAGTTCATGCATACACATAACTTACCATATCCATGAATGGTGTATTCCATTATATATATATATGAATATATATGATATATAAATCATGTTTTACACTCTAAAAGTAATTTAATCATGATCTAAGTAATATAACAAGTCAAAACACATACGATTAACAAAGTGGTTATTACCCAAAACGTTGCTTTAACTTGGAATTGTTAATAAACAGGTAATATAAATTCATAAATGAATCATATATGTTATCATAAATATTGTTATGATTCTGGTAAAAGTTAATAATATGTTAAAAACCACTATACATGAGTTCCAGACATGTATAAAGGGAATCAGACCTACGGTAAGAGTTTATTTTACAATCTCATTATTGTCTAAGATTGTTTTTATATAAGTATTTACGGGGACATATTTATCATCCATTTCCATGTTTCATAATTTTTTTTTCAAAAATGAATATTTTTAAGGTTTTAGGTAGGGGAATATTTAATTAAAACATTGTTTTAAAAATTTATAAGATTTATTCTTATAAATATTTCTCATTCATGTCCACATTTTAAAAATGAGTTTTATAGATTTATTTATAAGGACATGAATATTTTAAAATGTTAGTTTTAGAATTTATCTAAAATGTTTCAAAGTAGTATGCTAAACTTTGATTCAAAAATCTATTTTTTGAATTTTCTTATTTTATAAATGTACAGCTTTTAAATAAATGATTTTAAAGAAAAGGGAATTTTTATGAAGACATTTTAAACTATTTTATTAGATTATTTTCATCTATGTTAACATAATTTATTGAATTTTATGTTTGATATAGGTTTATCTCTTAGGACACAATATACCATTTTGTCTTGAAGGGTTTATTAAATGTTTGACTATGAATGTTCTATTTTGATATCATTAATTGATTATGGTCAGAGTATTAATATTTTATATGATAGTTTTATACAAATTTTTATGTTTTGTTTCACCCTTTTCATATGAGGAAAGAATTGGACTTAGTAAGTGACAGGCGAGGCCCACTATTTCCCCTCGATGCATCGGTTGGTTTCATGAAGTAAAATATATATGGTTTTGGCTGAGAAATTTCACATTTATTAGATTCTTGGCATGAAGCCATGAAATTATTAGATTCTTAACATGAATCCTTGACAATATTAGATTCTTACTATGAAGCCTCGATGGTAAGTTTTAGATTCCCAACGTTATGAATTCCACCATTATGAGACCAATTATTGATATTCTATGTGATTATTCAATTAGTAGAATATCTATAGTTAAGTTTAATTATCATGTGATTATTTTATGTGGTATAATTTTTTATTTCCACATTATGATTGAGACTATGTTTAAATGGATTGTGTTTTAGTTAATCAACTTTCCATAATAGTTTATTCTTATTTATGAAATTTTATACTGTATTATTTACCCTTACTAAGCGTATGATCTCACCCCTTTCTTATGTTTTATTTTCCCAGGATACTAAGATGTGTATTATAATTGATATGCAGGGTTAATCTAGGATAATAATAAAGTTATTAAAGGATTATACATGTTGTATTTTATGTTTTGAATTTTAATGTAAAGTTAATGTATGTAATCTATTTTCCAAGATAGCTAAACTGATCATTAATTCGGGATTTGATTCATTGTAATCATGCCAATGTATTAAAATAATGCATTGATTGTGGGATTATAGGGTTGGGACATTACAAATAATGTTTTAACATTATTCTAATATTTTATTAAAGATATTTTTACTAATTTTTTACTTTTTATAAAATAGTTTAAAAGGAATATTCTTTTCATTTTCAAACGGGGAACTTTTTAACCTTTTTACAACAGTGTTAAAAGAATGTTTTTTTCACTTATACAATATGTACAAAATTACCTACTATCTTGACCACTCATTTATTAAATCTTCTTTTAAAATTATACAAGTATATTTTTAAATAATTTTTTCCTTAATATTTTAGGATTGTTTTGAAAGTGATTTTCAAAGTGAAAGAGATATTTTCCGCAAGAATATTTTTAATGGAATTAAAAAATCCTTATTTTACTTATTCTTTATTGGGAATATGCTGTAATGATACCATCCTTATTATTATCTAAATGGTTTATGCCCAGTTTGACTAAAGATATATTATTTTGATACCATTAACTATATTACTCTAAATAGTTTATGATTATGTTTATTGATTAGGGAAAGTATTAACATTTTGTATGTTAGTTTTTCAATATGAATATTTATATTGAGTATGTTTCACCCCTTTCAAATGATGAATTCATTGGACTTATTAAGTTATGGGAAGGGAATGTTATAGTCCCTCAATTCATGGTTAGGTCTCACAAGAAAAACTAGCTTGAGTTTTTGGATGAGACCTTACCCATTAATGTAATATATCTTAGAACAAGGATTTTATGATATGGTTATGATGTTAGGAATTATTCAATCCCTCACCATGAGATTAGTTATTAATGTCCATGTGAGTATTCAATCAGTTATAATATCCATGGATAAGTTTCAAGTTGTTGTAATTTCTATATGGAATTATTTGATCATGATTTATTCCTAAAATAATATTCTTCATGATCAATGTATTGATTAAATTTTATGTGTTTTAGTTATTTACCTTTCCATATTGATTATACCTTATTTATTCATGTTATCTTCTTCTGTACGCATACCCTTGATGAGCGTTATAGCTCACCCATTTCTTATGATTCCTTTACCTTGGTTGTTAATATGTTTATTATGATTGATATGAAGATATATTATTAAGTTAATTCTTGTATTATCAAATAAAATACTATTTTCTATTTTATGTTTTAAATTGTAATGTGTGATTCAACTATGTATCTAGTTTTCCAAGACTACTAAACTATTCAGCCCTTCAAGATGTGATTACTTGTATCTAGTAACAATGTAATAATGTAACCATAGACACTGGGATACTAGGTTTAGGGTATTTTTAGTAGATACACCATTCTAAGGAAAACAAGGTGTATAATAATAGATATGCCTCAATGGGTGAAAATTTGAGATAAGAAACCCTTATATTGTTTGCCCACTTTATTGAATGCCCTCAAAAATCTTGATTAAAAAAAATAAATATGTTTATATCCTTTTTCCAAACTTCATTATAATATATAAACTTTTATAAACTTCATTTATCATTATTCTCTACATTCATATTAGTTAGTTATTATCTATTTTTAATATATGGTGTGAGTAATATTAATTGTTTTAAACTAGTTTTGAAATCATGACGTTTTGATTCATTATTCTAAAAAAATTCACAATTATTGGATCATAAATAGATCTAAAATTTATTATTTTTAATTATTTATAGTTTTTTAATTTCATTTCATAAGTATTTTAGTTATTATTTTTTAGGAAAAAGACAGTGATAAGCTTATTTTTGTAATTTATAAAGAATGGATGATGTTGTATTAATTAATGAGTTAAATGATCATATTGAAATTCTAGAAAAAAAGTAATTATTTAATTATTAATATTTTATATTAAGTTTCCAAATCCATCATTTATATAAATTTATTATATTCTTCATATAGGTGGTTAAACTGACCCAATAATAAAATGCTATAATCTATGCACAAGTATGACTATGGATGATATTATTTTTTTATAATATCATTACAAAAAAGTATAATGAAATTATGTAGATTTTATTAAGGATATTAATAATAATTAGGATTATTTATAATAATAAGGTAAATGAAAAATAGGTTTTCACTTAGAAATAAATCGCTTTTCCTCATGGTATACTTGTTTTGGGGGTAAGTTTTACAATAACCATTTATTGATAATATTAAATATATAATGACTAATTTATATTTATAGAACATAAACAGTGACATAAAAAAATTCACTAAAACCATTTCTAGAACCATCCTTGAAAGGCGTTGATGAAAAATGAAACATTTCATTCATAGAGGTGGTAGTACGCATACTCGCATGAACAACATTATCACATTTTCGATTGAATGGGAGATGAATAGATAATGGTTATAGAATCAATATAATTATATTTAATTGTATTATTTAAGATTATTTTATTATATATATATGGTTATAATATTTTGGAGGAGGGTGGATGAGAAGGATAAAGAAAGGAAGTAAAAGTGTAAGTAATACTTACATTGATAATTAAGATCTTCTCTTGAAGTATCCTTTGTAAATGAAGGAACTGAGGAACTTTGTTGGAGGTAGTGGATGAAAAATATGTAGATGGTATATATAATAATTAAATTTGGTATATTTTTATGGGAATTTTGAACTAGAGGTTTGGCTTGAAAAGGGTATAAGTAAACTCCTTTTTAGGTGATAAAGAGGGGAAAATATTTTGAAAAGAATGTTAAATAATAGATAAGAATAAAATTCCATGAGATTCAGTTGAGTTATGTGGGAAAATTTTGGAGATAAATTAAGGCATTACATTTAAAACTAACAAATATATTCTATAACGTCTATGTGTCAAAATGATTTAGTAAAATTCGAGCCTTATTAGACTACCCATTTTAATACTCATTAATCTTGGTTAAATTTTGACCATGGTAATTATTTTGTCACTAAAAATAAAATATGTCTCTTATTATCAAATTTATATGTAATAAATCTAAATTTTAACTCTATTTAATCTATTTTAAAGTGAAAATTGACTTTTAAATCAAAACATTTAATGTGTTCAAAAACTATTTTTTAGAAAAAGTTTATTTAATCATTAAGTGTTCTTAATATCATTTAACATTGATTAACAATTAAAATGGGTGTTAATTTATTTGTATATAAGTTTATAAATCATATTAGTTCCTTAATTTTAAAATATATCACTTTAATTTAAAAATCATATTAATATGAAAAGTATCATTCCTTGAAAAATAACTATTTTATCTTAATAATAAATATTTATCTTGGTAACTTAACATTATGCATAAATAGAAATTTAACTTATTAAATAATATTTAATTTTTGATTTCAATTATTCAATTAATTTTATCAAACAAAATTTATAAAGTATATACAAGTTAATTTTAATATTAGCACACATAACCCATACAAACCGTTCTTAGAAAAAGTATGTTTTAAGATTAAAATTTACGTGTATTATAAGTTTATAAATATAAATAACTTTAATAACATAAATTTTTTATTATATAAAAAATAAAGTTTATTTAGATTTAAAATAAATATAAAACTGTATATTATCATTAAAAATTTTAATTAAAAGATAAGACTGAAAACAAATTTTAAATTAGAATAAAATGTTACATATATTCTAAAATATTGAACATGAGTTTTATAAATTAAAAATAATATTTTAAAATTCATATTTTTACTCCTCAAATAAATATTTTATCAATTAAAAGTTTTTATAAACTTATAGGTCTTTATTTTATAATGATAAAGTCATAAAATTTATAATTTTGGAACTTAAAAAAAAATTGTTACGTAAAAACCCCAAGAACTCATATTAGGGTAATTTTGATATGTTTAATTCAAAAATAAAATTAATTTTACAAAATTAAAATTATAAAATTTATAAAATTATCTTTTAGATAAAAATAAATGATTTAAAGAAAAACTAATTTTATTGAAAAATTTCCTTTTAAAACTCTAGGTGTTTTTGATCTTATTTTGTTTAAATTTGAAATTGATTACAATATTTTTATTTACTAGTGGTTTTAATATTCTTAAATTTTCTTAATAATATTATTCTAATATTTCATAGAACATTTTAGATTCAGGTTGTGTGTGAAGAAAGCTATCAAATAAAATGTTTATTTAAAGAAAATGCATTATGAAATCTCAGTTCGTTATATTCTCCCCTATTAAATTAAATTATTCCGAACAATTTTAATTATATTAAGTAATGGAATAGTTAAGGATGTACATAACATAGACTTGCCTTTGTATTTAAATTTCTAATGAGGTTTCATCCTCAATATCCTTCATTTGACTATCGAACTCATAATTTCCTTTATAATATGAATTAAAATATTTTTAAGATTTTATTTAGCCTTTTTTACTTAGTAAACCAATATAATGGTGGTAATTTATTTTAGAGAGTCTATAGTAAACCTTGTATTAATAGGTGATCATGAGTTGATCTTTATATGTGATTATACTATCTTGAAAATTATAATTTTCAAGAAAGAAAATCCATGCCTAATATCACATCGAATTTTACTAAAAGAAGGATCACCAATTATATAGAAAGCACATTCCTATATACATGTATTTGAGAGGAGGTATATAATTAGGATATAAGAATCATACCATTGAAAGTTTTTATTAATAATTCAGCTTCAAGTCATTAGGGTGGTTATTTGTTTCTTATAAATCATAGCAATTACAATGGAGTAAGTTAAAAAAACACAATTACAACACTCACAGTTCTTAAGTGGATGATCAATGTCCCTCACTCCACATCATTTTTATAACTTACTTCAGTAGTTGTGGTAATATAGGCTTTTCTTTGTTCCTTTGGTATTGGATAATTTTGATTCTTATTACACTCATTATACCTTGAATTATGGCATTGATTTGGGTTGTATCCAACTTTTCCACATTTATGACATTGAACTATTAGTGGTATCCCCGAACAAACACAATAAATTTTAAGAGTTTCCACTAAAATCTTCACATTTCCTTGATAATAAATTGCTTTATTCCCTCCTTTTACACACATAAAACATCTCCCAGTTCCTTTTAGGAATTTCCCTTGGCGATTCTTACCATATTTTTGACATAAAGTAGATTGAATATTTTTTCCTTCACCATATTCATCATAAAAACTTCCATGAGACTTGATCCTTATCTTCTTTAGTGTGTTTGAAAACTTATGTAGGACCATATTGTTAATCATGATTCTTGATATCTTGTTTGGAATAATCATAAGATTACTAAACCCAACTATTATCCCATTGGGTCACTCATTGGGAAAATATCTATATTTTCCATGGAATCCATTCTTAACTTAGTTAATTTTGGATTCAACCATTACTAAAACCAAAAGTATTTAATTATGAATGATAAATAATTAACACCATAAGAGAAATATTTTAAGATGAAATATCAACCTCAAAATGTCTTACTCTTTGAAATTATTTCATTATCTTTCAGTTCAACCTAAATAACTCTATCAAATTTAGGTTTTTTATGCTGGGTTATCTCATACTATTTAATTTAATTTATTAAAATAATAAATCCTTCATCATTTATTGTAAAGATATTTTGATTAATCAAATCATATCCCCCAAGAGTGTCTAAGAAGGTGTGAAATATTAGGCCCACTCATCATGAAATAAAGTCACGATTGAGTCAATTATTATGAAAACTTTTTTAAGGAGATTTCCCCTAGGTATATCAGTGCCATAACCACATAAACTTTCAAGTATTTAGACATGGATGTAATTTCTAAGAGAACCAAATAATCTCTAATTTACCAAAACATTGGAATGTTATCCTATACATAGACTTATACCTAATTTTTTCACTAATTTTATCTAAACTAATTCCCAAAATAACTAAAATAATCCTAAAAAATAACTAAATGATACTAAATATAGACAAACAAGCTAAATAAACACATTTATTTCATTATTTTAAATGAATACTCATTTTATCTCATAAATAGTTACACAAATATAAGAACCAAAGGTTTAGTGTCTTTGAGGACTAGCTATATAAGAAATTTATTTTACAATACTTACAAACATTTATCCATAATTGAGCCACACTATACTATAATCTTATAATAAGTAATACTCATATTAATAACCTAGGGAATTAGAGGCATAAGAAATGGGTGAGGTCATATTCTCAAAAAGGGTTAACAAAACTTATAACAATAAAATACCATAATCAATCATAATATGAGCATATGGGTATAATAAAGATAGATAAAAAAATTAATACCTAATAAAGTACATATCAAATGAGATTCAAAATTTTAACTAAATCATTCGAGAGTGATATAGGAACCAATCCTTAATCATCTATACTTACGAGTTCCTCTTAAAAATCATTAACTTATATTATATCAAAAAGAACCCATGGAAATAAAATGGGTTTCATATCCTTTTTAAATTTAATAACATAAATTAATCATCCATAATTATAATAAGATTAACCCTTGGAAAATAAATGGGTATCCAAAAATATTTAGTATTTTTTTAGGAAAATAATATTCAATCAAGATAATAAATCATATGGTATTTACATTGTATAAATAAAGGGTATAAAATTATATCAATAATTTTTCTAATTAACTGGTATATCGAATTTTGTTGAACAACCATAAATTTAAAGGAGGAAATTTAGAGTGTTCACAAAGGAATACATTGGAATATAGCTTGTATCAATAATTTCCCTAGTCAATCGATGTATGGAATTTAAGTGAACACTATAACACCTCAAGATTTTAAAAGAACACTATGTTCAATATCATATTCAACATAAAACTATTTATGATTAAATCAGGTTCCTCAAGATTCATTGCAGGGGTTGAGTTCTGTACGATCATTCACATCGGGTTCACTACTTCTGAACGGTCTCCAATTAGTTTTTTTCATAGAGCTAGAAACTCCCAATAGATCTTATATATGTGATGAATCATGGACCTAATTTTCAAAGGAAAATGTTCTTTAGGCAACTTGGTCAATGACACTTAAGAAATCATATTGGTCAAGAGGATGGGAGGTCGGGCCCATCACAACCTTTTGGGGGGAATTGTTGCATACTTTGGGACTCTCTTATAGATTTATGATATGTTTGTAAATCCTTTGTTTATTCCTAAGTATGTTGTGGATCACCCTAAATTAACGATTAATTATGAACATGTGTTTAGAAATATCTGTATGTATCCAAGATTCTCCGTCAATGAAGAAATATGTATGTATCCAAGGTTCTCTATCAATGGTTACCTTTTATAAACAAATTAGAGATTATTGGGTTGTTCATTAGGAAAATGATGGTTTTAATCCATGTGGTGAGGTGATTTGGAGTCTACTATTATCCTGGGAGAAAAAAGTTGTCTTGATGTCAGGTCAGCCCCATATGATGGGTATCATGTATATCCTCATTAAAGGAATCAGAACCCACATTGTTCAGTTCCACTTAACAAGACACATCCCCTTTTAAGGTTGTGTTATGAGAAACCAACAATGAATTTTAGCATCATACAACAATGATGTCTAGAAGAAAGGTGCCTAGAAAAGGCTAGTGTGTGACTTACATCGAGGCAACCCAAGGGACCTAAAAAAGATGTGTTCTGCCAAGTGGTGGGCATGATCTTACTGGGGATGTGACCCAATAAGGTTATTGATGTAAAGGCCAGGACTGTCTATGATAATTTTTTTAATAAATAAGAATTTTACGAGTCCAAAAAATTTGACGGCGCACGATTCCGAGGCCCGGAGTGCCTGGAATGATCTATTAAAGTTTTGTTAAGCTTAAGTTAAAGCGCATAAGCAGTTTTCCTAAAAAAGTGGAATAACTCTTAAATGGTTACTCGGATCAGAAATCCAAGGGCACCATTGCACTCAATGTGGAAGTTTTACCCTAGGTGTGACTTAAGATTAGTCGGCGCGAGCCTCCTGTGAGAAAACCCCAAAATGGAAAAATCGTAAATAAAATAATTAAATAAATTATATTATTTTTAAAATTCTTATAACTCACAAATGGTAACTCGGATTTAAAATCTGAGACAACCGACAAACTCGTGAGGATATGATTTTTTTAAGAAGATACTAACTTTGGCCGGAATGAGCCACTAGAGAAAGTTAGTTTTCGGCAGAAAATAAAATAATTAAGTGACAATTATTTTATTATAACATTCATAACTTCTAAATGGTAACTCAGATTGAAAATCTGAGAGTACCGTTGGGTTCGTTGGGGTGTGTTTCACCTAGGTAGAGCCTAACCTCAATCGGTGCTAGTTGAGGGTGACTGATAATAAATTTTCTGAACTTTTTTTGAGTACATTCAGTAAACGCACAAGCGACATTTTGTAACTTTTGAACCGATGCTTGGAATTAAAATCTTAGGGCACCGTTGAACTCACAACGCCAGTATTTTCTTGAGAAGAATTTCACCTCGACGTTAGTTGGTCAAGGGTGAAAGTTAGTTTTTGGGTTTTTAATGGAAATAATAAAATAAAATAAGCTCATGTTTTATTTTATTTTATCTATTATAACCAACCATGTGGAAGTTGGAAGTGGAGACCACCACATCTTAGCATCCCATGAGAGGTTATAGTGGTGGGGACCACCACACCTTAACCTACCATGAGTTATGGTGGTGGGGACCACCCGAGGTTTATCCCTCATAATGTCGGGGGAGAGGAAACCTCTCAACTCCCTCAATTAATTTTATGTGTCAACGTAAAATTAAATGCTTTCAATTTAAATTTATGTGTCAACGTAAAATTAAATGCTTTCAATTTAATTTTATGTGTCAACATAAAATTAAATGCTTTCAATGTGTCAACATAAAATTAAATGCTATCAATTAATTTTATGTGTCAACATAAAACTAAATCCTATCTATTTTCTTAATTCATGCTATCTGGGGAAAGCCTCTTGGAATCCTCTAAATAATTAAGCCGACACACCTTTTAAATTGCACTAACATTATTTAATTGGCTTGACCCCCTTTTTTAAACTTAAGTAACCGCATAGTTGGAATTTAGGAAGGTTTATAATAAATGAACCATCATAAATTCCACGATCATTACATACCTCCCCCCTCTCTATAAATAGGGAGCATGAGAAGAGGATTTGGGAGGGCTTCACCAAACGACGAAGCGCTGGTAAAGAGACGTGACGCCTAACACTTGGAGGATTACGCTCTCCAACGAAGAACACTTCCTCCATGAAGAACAAAGAAGAGGAACGTCTTTGACTTCTTCCTCGGAAGCGCCTTGAGGAGGAAACCGACGTGGGACGTCTTCAGCGACCGACCTTCCCTCCTCATCATCTTCAATGAACAATATGAGGTAGGGGGTTTATTTTCATGTTAATGCCTTCCTTGATTTTTATTTTTCGGATTGGGAAAGAATCATTGCTGAGGCTATAGAATTTGAAGTTCATCGTTCTCCTTTCTTGATAGACCGATTTCTATCACACTAAATGCGGAGGGTGTAGACCAAACTAACATAGACCAATTCCCTCCATTGATCTCTTTTGTGATGTTGTTCGATATGGAGGTGAAACGAAGAGGCGACAGGAAAAAACTGCGCTACATAAAATCGCCGCGACCCACGCCGTCCGCTGGCCGCGCCATCCGCCGACCGAACCTGTCTGAGCCGTGCCACGCCCCAGCCGAACTGGCCTCAGCCGCGCCGTGCCCCGTCCATGCCACCGTGGCCACACCCTCCATCCGAACGAACCAGCCCCAGCCACCCCGTCAGCCGGCCGATCTGACTCCGCAGCCCCGGGCCGAACTGCGGCGCCCTCCCGGCTGCCCGCGCCTCTCGGTTTCCCTACACCCCCCAGCCGCCACTGGCCTCCCGTGTTCCCCAGTCGAACCGCGCTGACCTTCGTGCCCTGCGCGCCCCGCGCTGCCGCTGGCCGAACCGGCCTCGGCCATCCGGGCCAAGCCTCCCGAGCCGCGCCCCTCGCAGCGCTAGTTGAACTGGCCTTGGCCATTGGGGCTGATCCACCCAATCCATGCCCCTCGTGGCACTGTCCGAACTGGCCTTGGCTATCTGGGCTGAGCCGTAGAGCTGCGCCTCATGCGCACTTGGCTGAGCCGACCATTTTCACCCCTCGCGGCGCCTCTAGGCCGAACCGCCCTTACACCGACGGAAGACCGGTCTGCGCCCTTGAAACCAGTCTGCGCCCTCGTGATACTCACTACATTCTTGGCCTACTGGGCCAGGCCAGACTGTGTCGGTCTGGGTCAGTCCGACCGGACCCGCGCCCACTTCGACCAATTTACGCTCCTTCTGTCATATCTTTGGAACCAGACAGCCGTTTGACGAACTGTCAGCGGCGCTGGAAATCTTTGAGCGTGACGGTACCTTAGAGTATACCCCACTGGAGTTTGGGGTATATTTGAGATATGGTCAGGTTGGATTGTGAGAGAATCCAACTGGGCCCCTGTGACTAAAAGGCTAATAACTCTCAGATCGGGCATCCGATTGATGCGCTGTCTGTTACGTTGAGACCCCTACGACGAGGCGGACCTTAGGGTTATTTCTTCATGGGACTTTGAGGAATTTGATGTATCGATACTTGGATTGAGGAGTGGACCCTCCTAGAATCAAGCATGCTTTGTGCGGAACCCTGTGGCTGGCTGCACTCTGACAACTGTTCTTGGATCCTATGTGGGTTCGACAGCTCTGAATACTGTTCCTGGATCCTATGTGGGTTTGACAGCTCTGACTACTATTCCTGGATCCTATGTGGGTTCAAAATCTCTGACTACTATTCTTGGATCCTGTGTGGGTTCTAAAGCTCTGACTACTATTCCTGGATCCTGTGTGGGTTGGACAGCTCTGACTACTGTTCCTGGATCCGGTGTGGTTTCGACAGCTCTGACTACTGTTCCTAAATCCTGTGTGGGTTTGACAGCTCTGACTACTATTCCTGGATCTTGTGTGGGTTCGACAGCTCTGACTACTATTCCTGGATTCTACATGGTTTCGATAGAGTAGATGATTTAGTGGCTACAACTAATTATCTCTAACTCTCTACATAAGTTGTAAACCTATGTGAACTGAGTTAGTAACTTTTGTGTTTTCCTCATGATTGATATAGATTACTTGATAACTTAGGTATATGTATGGGCATATACCTAAGTTGGGTTATCTGTTGATTTCATACTTTTTGATTTAACTTTGTTGGATTTTGTGAGACCTTGAGGGTCTCGAGGTCCCAACTGAGTGTCGTTATACTCACCTTTGCACAGGCTATGCCCGCACCTTTTTGTGTTGGATGCAGATGAAGAATAATGCTGAATGGGGCTGAGAGCACCTGGACCAGACGGTACCCAGAGGTGGACCATACAACGTGACAGTACACGGAGGAGACAAACATATGTAGAGTGCTATAGAGGCTATCTATACCTACCCTTTAGGTAGGAATCTCGGAGGATGACCCAATAATTGTTTTTCCTTTCTCCAGTTCCTTGTACTTTATAGTTGGGGTTTTATTTACAACCCATTTACTTTTAGAACTCCTTTGTTATATAGTTTACTTGGTGTTTTGTATCCAGCTGTGTGATCTGTTGTGTGTGATTACAGGTTATAAAGACAATGCCTTCCCAATTATAGGGAATTATGCCTTTGGTGCTAGTCTCCAACCCCTGGCCTATGGAAGGTGGGCATGGGGTAGTCACAGTACAGGCCCCGAAGATAGGTCGTGAAAAATTGGTATTAGAGGAGTCAGTTCTACCGAAGAACTAGGACTCTGATCTTTATTTTGAACAAAAATAGTGTCAAGTGTAGTGAGTGTGGTTTTCAGTTCAGGGAGTCCAGTGTTGGGGCGGTGGTTGACGTATCCATACACCAGGACCCTGACTTCTGATTTCCAAATCAGTACACAAAAACACTGATTGTGAGTGTGTTTTCAAGAGTCTTCTTTGTGAACTCTTTGAGTCAGCTCACTAGGTATAACTTATTAACTATGGCCCACCTATTACTTTTCAGGATGCCTCCACGCAGACAACCAACTAGGGTTCCGAGGGTTGTACGCACTGAAAGCCAACCGAGCGACGAGGCTCCAGTACAGGGCCCTCTTACTATGTTGGCACCTTCAGGTAGTGTACCAGCAGCACGACCACCCGTTGGGTAGAAGATACCACCAACCACATTGGTAGACGGTGCACGCCGACTATGACAACCCTGCTTTTATTACAAACTTAAACATGATTTATTACATAAACCATTCACTTGATACAACATTGATGATCGAGAGGTCTAGTGTATTTGGGGTTTATGATCATTATATAACAACTAAAAACATGTAATACAACATCTTTATTGAAAACTTCCTTTACATGACTACTACATTCCCTCGTACTTAGCATTGCATGGGATAACCTGAGGACATGCATAAGAAAAGAGGTGAGCTATGAAGCCCAGTAAGGGAATAAACATGGAATACATGAGGAGTAAAATACATGTTAGAAAATAGGAATATCAATAGAGCACAAGAGAAACATGAACATAAAGGCATGATAAAGCATGATAATCATAACATGGAAATGTGGCAACAAAATTTAACATGGAATTAGCATGAGCCAAGGCTCATTGCACATAGGGCATGAGTAAATACTCATTGCACATGAATCACGAGTAAAACCTCATTGATCTTGAATTAGAATGAGTCAACACTCATTTCACATGAAGTATCATGATACTATACTTTACCCAATGCATTGGAGCGTTATAAGGGCGCACCCTTCTTAAACATTTCATTTCATGCATAAGTGTGCCACATAGATCATAAAACATGGATTCATTAAACATAATAATTTATTCCACGATAAAGGAATGTGGAATTAATACATGAAACTTTATAATCAATAAGTAAATGTTTATAAGGGTGAATACCCTTGATGGAGAAATGGGCATGGTATTCACTACACAAAGACATTTGCTTAGAAAATCGGTGCAATTTCGGCAGCGTAATGGCGTGACATAAGAATTCATAAAAATGGTTGATGAGAGAGAAAGGTGTGTCTCATCATATTTACATGAAATGGACAGTAATAAGGTCATATAGATACATGTCCAAACATTTTTAATGGAATTTAGATTCATGATACAAAAGTATTGCTTGTATGTAAATGAAGAGAGAGAAGTTCCTTTTTGAATTTCAGCATAGTAACAGGTGTACATGGGAGGAATTTAATGATAGATAAAGGGGTATCCCATTATTAAAACAATAAGAGGGAAGTGAGGGGGAGGTACGAAACCATACCTAAACATTTATAATTGAAATTAAAAGGGCATAACAATATTAATAAAATTGGACAAAAAGTGAAAGGAAGAAAAAACCCTTACTTGGAAGTGTGCTTCCAAAGGATAGAGAGAGGCTTGAGAGAGGCTTATTGGGGGATTGGGGTACCTTGGAAGGATTCTAGAGAGATTAGGGTAGAGGTTGGATGAACTAAAAAGGCGTTGAGTGAGGAGGAAGTGGGAGCTTGGGTGGGTTTATATAGGAAAGGTGAGTGAATTCTTTATTATTTAGGTTTGGGACCCCTTATATTAAATTAATCAAAACCACAAAACATACCGAGGTTTTTGCCCATGTTTTTTGGAAAAGGGAAGATGAAAACAATATTTTATAAGGCTAAGTTCCGAAATTATTAAAATAATAGGGTTTCTTATGTGGAGGTGAGTCACACTCCCATGGAAAACAATTTAAAAAGACAAGGTGTTTAATAAGTCTTGAAGGGTCCATTAATGATTTGAAAAGTAAGTCAAACAAACCCAAAATCACAATATTTTAATGTTAAAACATATATTTGACGAACATAGAGCTTATAGTATTTTATTACAACACTATTGGGTCATTATGATGTCATAAAACACATTATATATTTAAACAGTATTTAATTTTTACCCAAAAAATTGACTGTCTTAGAAAATTATGAAAAATTCACCGTTGGATAATTTCGACATCCTGATTCTAGAAATAAAATTTATTTTATCTAAATAATTTTCTAAATATGTTAATTTTCACTTTTAAAATAAAAACCTACATTTATCAAAAATTCACGGGTCTTGAAAAAAATGGCTTTCAAACCTTAATAAAAATTACAACTGCATTCAAAAAATTATATGATCATTTATATTTAATTAATTTAATAATAATAATAATATTTTATTAAAATATTATTTAATTCAAAAATCCCTTAATTTAATAAAATAGAATTCTTAATTAAATAATAACTAAAAAAACACTATTTGTACTTTAAAAACTATTTACAATGTATCATGGATGACAAGAAAGTATATTCATTATTATATACAAAAATAATGTACATGAACATAATACTAGCGATTTGTTACATAACCCCTTAAAACAGCTGCATAAGACCTAAGGGTAAGGTGTGCGATGGTGACAGACTCTTGGGGTGGCTCGGATAACATCGCTCGAGTGGTAATTTCTATCAACTTACACTTTTCCCATAGACGGTCACCTTTGAGCTTGACATGATGAAGCTCAGATTGGGCTTGGTCAAGAGTGAATCCCAAAGATGCTACCTCTTTTCCGAGCTCCAATAAATGGGCTTCGTATGAAGAAATTCTACTGGATGAGGCCATCGCTTCCTTTTTCTAAGTAAATTGGGTTTGTTAAAGCCCTATATTTATACTAATCACGTGATCAATGTTCAATGGATATAAAAGAAACGGTCACAATTATTAACATAAAACCAAAGAAGTTGACATTTTATATAAACATTTTACATAAAGATACATTTAATTAGATCAAGAGGGATTTTTATTAATAAAAATTTGGGTCATTACAATATTCCCCCCTTAAGAAATTTCACCCTCGAAATTTTCCTTTTCCCACACTCAAACAGATGTGGGTAACTCAACTTCATCATTTCCTCCGATTCCCAAGTCACTTCTTCAAACTTGTGGTTTCTCCACAACACCTTGACGAGGGGCATTGTCTTATTTCATAGAACTTTTTCTCTACGATCTAAGATCTTCACTGGTTGCTCCTCATAAGAAAGATCATCCTCCAACTGTACCAACTCAGAAGAGAGTACATGTGAAGGGTCCGGTATGTACTTCCTTAAGTGGGATACATGAAAGAAATCATGTACTTTGTCCATGATAGGTGGAAGTGCTAGTCGATAGGCCACAACCCCGACACGGTCAAGAATATCGAAGGGGATGATGTACATTGGACTTAACTTCCCTTTCTTTCTAAACATCATGACCTTCTTCCACAGAGATATGCGTAGAAAAACTATGTCTCCAACTTTAAACTCTAGGTCTCATCGACGATTATCGGCATAACTCTTCTGTCGACTCTAGGCTACCTTGATATGCTGCTGAATGGTTTTCAACTTCTCCACCATTTCCTCGACCATTTATGGTCCAAGTATCTTACGTTCACCAACCTCATCCCAACATGCCGGTGTTCTGCACCTTTTCCCATACAGGGCTTCATATGGTGCCATTTGGATGCTCGAGTGGAAACTATTATTATAAGAGAACTCAACCTGAGGAAGATATTGATTCCATTCTCCTTTAAGGTCCATTGATCACACTGTTAACATATTCTCAAGTGTTTGGATAGTATGCTCGGATTGGCCATCAGTTTGAGGATGATAGGCCGTACTGAAGTTCAGTTCAGTATTCAGAGCTTTTTGAAGACTCTTCCAAAACATAGAGGTGAATCTTGGATCTCGGTCAGACACAATAGATAGTGGTACTCCATGAAACCTTACCACTTTCCTGATATATATTCGTGCCAATTGATCCAATGAGAAATCCTCCTGAATAGTAATGAAATGTGCAGTCTTTGTAAGACGATCCACAACAACCCAGATTTCATTTTTGCCTTTGGATGTCCTTGGAAGTCCGGTGACAAAGTCCATAGTGATGTTCTCCCATTTCCATTCTAGTATGGGCAATGGTTGCATCATCCCCTTAGACTTCTGTCTCTCTGCCTTCACTTGCTGACACACCATACACTTTGATGTATATTCACCGATCTCCTTCTTCATATTATCCCACAAAAAGTTTTCTCAGAGATCTTGATACATCTTTGTGCTCCCTGGGTGAATAGAGAAATTTGAACTATGTGCATCATCCAAAAGTTCCTTCTTCAGCTCTGTAATTTATGGAACAGATAGTGTTTTCCCAAACTGCACAATTAATTCTTCATTAACATTAAACTCTGAGGATTTACCTTTTTCGATAGCTTCCACTTTTTCATGAATTCCCACATCATCCTTTTGATCATCCTTTAACCATTAAAAAAGAGACAGTTGAGCAAAAATTTGTGAAAGGATTGATGATGTTACATTCTCTATGATTCCCATGTCCATCTTCATAAAGTCTAAGAAGATTGGATCCTTCTCAATTATCATCATTGATAGAATCTCTGGATCCTTTCTACTTAGGGCATCTGCCACCTTTTTCTCTTTCCCAGGGTGGTAATGTATTGAACAATCATAATCCTTAATGAGATCTATCCATATTCTCTGGCGCATATTAAGCTCTTTATGTGTGAATATATATTTAATACTCTTGTGGTCAGTATATATCTCACATTTCTCCCCATAGAGATAATGCCGACATATTTTCAAGGTAAAGATCACCACCGCCAACTCCAGATCACGCACTGGATAGTTTCGCTCATGGATTTTCAACTGCCTTGAGGCATAGGATATCACTTTATCATTCAGTATCAGTACACAACCTAAGCCCTTCTTCAAAGCATCACTGAATACCACAAAAATTTCCCCACTTGTGGGTAAAGTGAGCACGAGCGCAGTGATAATCCTCCTTTTCAACTCCTTGAAGCTTTCTTCGCATTCATCACTACAAGAAAACTTTACTCTCTTTTGAGTTATCTTGGTAAGAGGGTTGGACAATCGTGAGAAATTTATCACAAATTGTCGTTAATATCCATCTAACCCTAAGAAACTATGGATATACGTTACCAATGTTGGCCTCAACCATCCGTCAATTGAATCTGTTTTGGAGGGATCCACAGATATCCCATTGCTTGGGATGATATGGCCCAAGAATGAGACCTCCTTCAACCAGAACTCACACTTTCTGTACTTTTCATAGAGCTTCTCCTTGCGTAAAGTCTCTAGTACAGTTCTTAAATGATCCTCATGATTCTCCTTGGTTTTAGAGTATATTAGAATATCATCTATAAAGAATACCACATATTTGTCTAGGTAATCTCTAAAGACTCTATTCATCAAGTCCATGAATATTGATGGAGCATTGGTGAGTCCAAAAGGCATTACTGTGAATTCATATTGCCTGTATCTTGTACGAAAAGTAGTCTTGGGGATATCTTCCTTCTTCACCCTTACTTGATAATATCCCGACCACAAATCTACCTTGGAGAAGTATTGTGATCCACGTAGTTGATCGAACAAGTCATCAATCCATGGCAAAGGATACTTGTTCTTTATCATGATTTTGTTAAGTTCACGATAATCGATGCAAAGCCGCATTGGCCCATCCTTCTTCTTGACGAAGAGGACTAGTGCACCCCATGGTGAAGCACTTGGGCATATAAACCCTTTATCCAGATTCTCCTATAGTTGTTTATTCAGCTCTTCAAGATCCACGACAACCATTCTATATGGAGTCTTGGATATTGGTAGTGCCCCTAGTATAAGTTCAATTGAGAATTCAACATCTCTTCTAGGAGGAAGACCAGGCAGTTCCTCGAGAAACACTTCAACGAATTCCCTCACAATAGGCATTTATTCAAGGATAGTTTCTTCCTTGGACTCAACCATCTGAGCCAGATACGTGTGCTCATAGGGCAGTAATATCCATTCTTAAGATAATGGAGATAAAGGAGATTCATCTTCCTCCTTACAATTGTAAAGAATCAGGGGTCAATTCTCCATATGGAGTGTGATTTCCCTCTCATGACAATTTATGTTGGCTCTATATAAGGAAAGCCAATCCATGACAAGAATTGAATCAAATTCCACCAGAGGGAGTATAACGAGGTTTTCCAGGAAATTCAATCCACAGATTATAACAGGGGAGGAATTATATTCATGGGATGCAATAATTTCCCCATTTTCCATAATCACCGACATCTTCACTTCCATGATTTGTGGTGGTGCTGGGATTGTTCTACTAAAATTTCGAGATATAAAAGAATGCGTAGAACCTGAATAAAAAAGTACGTTCGTTATTCTTGAATGAATAACTAGCGTACATGTCACCACTTCATTGTCGGGGTTCGCTTCGGCACTAGTGATGGAAAAAGATCTTCCTTGCTGCCTTGGAGGTTGTTGGTTGCCTCTGAAAAGCCTTGGTTTAGGGCACTGATTTGAAAAGTGCCCCAGTTCTTTGCAGTTGTAGCAATGAACAATGCGTTGAGGTTCTAACGGAGCGTTCCTCTCCTCTGTTGCAGCCACAGGTATTTCTTGCCGACAGTTAACAACTAGTTGACCTTCTCTTCCACACCTAAAGCATTTCCTCGTCCCCTTGAGCCAATTTATAGGGTTCTTCCTTCCGCACTTTTGGCAAGTGGGGTGCTAGATCTTCTTAGCACCGTTGAAATTATCCATCAAGCCTCCAGTATTGAAGTCCAACTTACTCTTCTTGTCCCCATGATACCCCTATGATTCCCCGATCTCCATTTCGACCTTGAGGGCACATCGAACAATTTCATCATAACTGTCGAAGTCAAGGATCGCTAATGCTTTCCACAGGCTAGGCTATAACCCACCAAAGAAGAGGTCAACCTTTCATTCGGGGGTAACGACAAAGCTGTAAGCGTATCGTGCAAGCCTTGTGAAGTTTTCCTCGTACGCTTCAACAGATTATTCTTCTTTTTTTTTGAGGGAAAGGAAGTACCTTTTCATCTTAAGCTGGAGGGTACGCGGAAAATATTTATCGAAAAACATCTTCCGGAAATCCTTCCATTCCAATGCCTTGATCTCCTCCTCAGGCTTCGTATTTTTGATCAACGTCCACCATTGATCAGATTCACCCTCCATACGATAAGCCTCTAGGAGAACCTTCTCTTGTTCATAACATTGAAATATGGAGAAGATCTTTTCAATGGAGTTGATCCATTGTTCAGTGATCATGGGATCAGATGATCCACTAAAAGTAGGAGGCCTTTGTCTTATAAAGCTCTCAATAGAAACTTGTTCCTTCTTAGGGGGGTTTGGACATTCCTCTTGACCCATTTTTCTATTCAAAGCTTGAGTAAGCTGAGAGAGAAGCGTGACAAAGTTCATGATTCCCGCTCCCATTGGATTGGGCATCTCATTAGTACAATCATCACACTGATCTTCACATCGGTTGTTAGCCCGAGTCCTCCTATTACCGGCCATTGGATGGAATAAAAGGAAAGTTAGGGGTAATACATAAAGGGTAATCCAAAGACAAAAGTTTATGACTTAAAAAATAAACTTTTATTTCCTTAACTCATGAGTCTATAGGCTTCAACCTAGGATTTTAACATATATTCTTAGGGGAATTTTTTTTAATTCCCTTAATAAGGGTTCATATTAAGCTTGTGAATTTATCAAAACATATCCCCCGGGAGTGTCATAACCAAGAGTGTAGAAAGTCCCGTTTTCGTGCACCAGTTCCCGTTCGAGTCTAGCTCAAAGCAGTGTTTTCGGGTTTTACCCCTAGGATACATCTATGCCAGAGCCGTCTCTACCTGCTCGTATCCAGACAAGGATGTATTTGTTTGACGAACAACCTAATCAGTACTTACCAAAACTTAGGTATGTTTTTATTATACTTAGTCTTGTCTCTAAGGATTTACTAGGGTTTTCTAAACCTAATCCCAAAAATAACTAAACCTCCCTTTGATACCAACTATGACAACCCTACTTTTATTACAAACTTAAACATGATTTATTACATAAACCATTCACTTGATACAACATGGATGATTGAGAGTTATAGTGTATTTGGGGATTAGGATCATTACATAACAACTTAAAACATGAAATACAACATCTTTATTGAAAACTTCCTTTACATGACCACTAGATTCCCTCTTACTTAGCATTTCATGGGATAACCTGAGGACATGCATAAGAAAAGGGATGAGCTATGAAGCCCAGTAAGGGAATAAACATGGAATACATGAGGAGTACAATAAATGTTAGAAAATAGGCATATCAATAGAGCACAAGAGAAACATGAACATAAAGGCACGATAAAGCATGATAATCATAACATGGAAATGTGGCAACAACATTTAACATGGAATTAGCAGGAGCTAAGGCTCATTGCACATAGAGCATGAGTAAATCCTCATTGCACATGAAGCATGAGTAAACCCTCATTTCACTTGAATTAGCATGAGTCAACACTCATTTCACATGATGTATCATGATACTATACTTTACCCAATGCATTGGAGCGCTATAAGGGCGCACCCTTCTTAAACATTTCATTTCATGCATAAGTGTGCCACATCGATCATAAAACATGGATTCATTAAACATAATAATTTATTCCACGATAAAGGAATGTGGAATTCATACATGAAACTTTATAATCAATAAGTAAATGTTCATAAAGGTGAATACCCTTGATGGAGAAATGGGCATGGTATTCACTACACAAAGGCATTGACTTAGAAAATCGGTGCAATTTCGACAGTGTAACGGTGTGACATAAGAATTCATAAAAATGGTTGATGAGAGAGAAAGGGGTGTCTTATCATATTTACATGAAATGGACAGTAAGGGGGTAATATAGATACATGTACAAACAATTTTAATGGAATTTAGATTCATGATACAAAAGTATTTATTGTATGTAAATGAAGAGAGAGAAGTTCCTTTCAGAATTTTGGCATAGTAACGAGTGTACATGGGAGGAATTTAATGAGAGAGAAATGGGTCTCACAACATTAAAAAAATAAGAGGGAAGTATGGGGGAGGTGAGATACCATACCCTAACCTTTATAATTGAAATTAAAATGTCATAACAATATTTATAAAATTAGACAAAAAGTGAAAGGAAGAAAAAAACCCTTACTTGGAAGTGTGCTTCCAAAGGATAGAGAGAGGCTTGAGAGAGGCTTCTTGGGAGCTTGGGGAACCTTGGTAGGATTCTAGAGAGAGTAGGGAAGAGGTTGTACGAACTCCAAAGGCTTTGAGTGAGGAGGAAGTGAGAGCTTGGGTGAGTTTATATAGGAAAGGTGAGTGAATTCTTTATTATTTAGGTTTGGGACTCCTTACATTAAATTAATCCAAACCACAAACCATCCCATGGTTTTTGCCCATGGTTTTTGGAAAATGGAAGAGGAAAACAATATTTTATAAGGAAAAATTCCGAACTTCTTAAAATAATAGGGTTGCTTATGTGGATGTGAGTCACACTCCCATGGAAAACAATTTAAAAAGACAAGGTTTTTAATAAGTCTTGAAGGGTCCATTAATGATTTGAAAAGTAATTCAAACAAACCCAAAATCACATTATTTTAATGTTAAAACATATATTGACCGAAAATAGAGCTTATAGTATTTTATTACAACACTATTTGGTCATTATGATGTCATAAAACACATTATATATTTAAACAATATTTAATTTTTACCCAAAAAATTGACTGTCTCAGAAAATTTTGAAAAATTTCACTGTTGGATAATTTCGACATCCTGATTCCAGAAATAACATTTATTTTATGTAAATAATTTTCTAAATATGTTAATTTTCACTTTTAAAATAAAAACTGACATTTATCGAAAATTCACGGGTTTTGACAAAAATGGCTTTCAAACCTTAATAAAAATTACAATTGCATTCATAAAATTATATGATCATTTATGTTTAATTAATTTAAAAATAATAATAATATTTTATTAAAATATTATTTAATTCAAAAATCCCTTAATTTAATAAAATAGAATTCTTAATTAAATAATAACTAAAAAAACACTATTTGTACTTTAAAAACTATTTACAATGTATCAACGATGACAAGAAAGTATATTCATTATTATAGAAAAAAATAATGTACATGAACATAGTGCTAGTTATTTGTTACATAACCACTTAAAACAGCCGCATAAGACCTAAAGGTAATGTATGCGATGGTGACAGACTCTTGGGGTGGCTCGGATAACATCGCTCGAGTGGTAATTTCTATCAACTTCTATTTTCCAATAGATGGTCATGTTCGAGTTTGAAATGATGAATCCCAGCTTGGGATTGGTCAAGAGCAAAGCCCAAAGATGCCACCTCTTTTCCGAGCTCTGAAAAATGGGCTTCGTATGGAGCAATTCTACTGGATGAGGCCACCACTTCCTTTGTCTGAGTAAATTGGGTTTGTTAAAGCCCTATATTTATACTAATCATGTGATCACTGTTCAACGACTATAAAAGAAATGGTCACAATTCTAAACATAAAACCAAATAAGTTGACATTTTATATAAACATTTTACATAAAGAGTCATTTAATTAGATCAAGAGGGATTTCCATTAATGAAACTTTGGGTCGTTACACCGACTGAGCGCATTACATGAGTTCCAGTATCAGAGGCCTTTGAGGTTTCGAGGTGAGACAGATTCCCATGAAGCTGAGGGATGGATGGAGGTGATTGCTAGAGTTTCCCGTCTAGTTATGACACCAGTAGAGCAGACGATGATCTTAGCTACTAGTCTTTTTCAGTGAGTGACCATGAGGATGGTCTACTTAGTGATGAGGCTTCAGTATGTGGACCGTTTCCCAAGATATTACCTTCGGGTAGTGTGCAGACTATATCACTACCTGTTAGTCAGCAGTTACAACTAGTGGTACTGGTAGAGGAAACATATAGGATTAGTACCTTACATGTGTTTCAGCATCAGATATCCCTCTGGTTCCAAGGCAAGCCAACTCACAGGCGGCTGTGGACTGGCTCGAGGAGGTGGATGAGAGTTCTCTAGAACTTCTACAGCTTCGGTAGGACGACATGTCGGTAGATTAGTATTCATCGATGCGTACCGATATTTCCTAGTACTCAATGAATATGGTATGATTAGTGCTTCAGGGCTCGAAATTCCGAGTGAGGTGTGTTTAAAGGATATCTGAGCCAACAAAATTCTTCTATACATTCCTAATTATGTTATGGGGCTAGAGAGAACTGTTGTGGTTGAATGTTCTTTGGATGAGAAGATACAACCAGTGAATGTTAGCAGTGGGAAAGCAGGAAACTGACACCTGTCCCAGAGACTTGGGCATGTAAAATGTTTCGAAAAGAAGAAGTGTTTGGGACAGATGAGTCTGCAGGGAAGAAGACATGTAAGTAGAGCTAGGAGGGTAGCATGAGGTGGTTTACTTTTCGACATGTTACAACCATCCATTTTTTTTGTGCACCCCACTAGGCTCAGGGAGCTAGAGGACAGGGGAATAAAGTAGTTGCAGGCGGTCAAGGAATGCAACCCAAGGGCTCTAGGAATGATTTGAAATACGATCTATGTCTACTACTAGCTTCCGTATCCAGAGACATAGGTACCAATCATTCATTACTTCCATAAATCTTGTCCAGGATCTAGAGTTTTCTGTTAAACCATTGAATTGACCCTCACATCTGGAGATAACTTTGGGAGGAGGCTCGATAATCACACTTAATCCGACTGTGTGATTTGACCCTTGAGTTAATAGTTTCGGTTGGAACCTCTTGGTGGAAGCGTCGTGGCCTTACGATGTTAGTTTGGGTTTGGACTGGACATCCACAGTTCACACTCAGATTGACTGTATTAGGCAAAGAGGTTGTGGTTTATCTACAACACTGGGATGGGGTTTTCCTTGGTCGGAAAAAAGGAAAATCAGGAAGTATAGGATAAACTAATGCATAAGAGGTTGCATCCAATCACTTTTGAGTCGTCTGACCTCACCCTTGTGGCAAAATAAGTTGAATTTGAGATAGTCTATACTCCTAGGAAGGGGAACATGGTAGCAGATGCACTCAGCAGGAGGTCTGGCCTGCATCTGTTGAGTGAGCCGACAGAGAAGCTAGCCACTTTGCAGATATCCTTTTTGGATCGAGAAGGATAAGCTTTTATTCAGTATCTTTCAGTCGCTCCCCCACTCCTTCAGCAAGTCAGGGAGGCATAACACAGAGACACTGACTGCGAGACAGGGCATGCTCAAATATCCATAGGACATGAACCTAATGGATTTTCCGAAGGTGGGGAGCACATCGTTCTCTTCAGGGGATGTACCATGGTACCAGTGTCACTTTAGGAGGAAGTGTTGAGGGAGTTCCACACATCCCCTCTAGCAGTACATCCAAGAGTAATGAAGATGTACTAGGACCTCAGATGACAACACTGGTATCCAGGAATGAAGAAAGCAGTTGTAGAGTTTGTTCTCGATGCCTCACTTGTCAGTAAGTGAAGGTGGAGCATCAGGTACCATCATGCTTGGTTCGGCCTTTAGAGGTCCCATAGTGGAAGTGGGATGAGATATCCATGGACTTTGTGACGGGTCTTCCACATACATCCAGGGGACATGACTCGATTTGGGTGATCATCGACCGACTCACCAAGTTGGCCCACTTCCTACCGATCAAAGAATAGGGTTTAGTAGAGAGCTTGGGATGCCTCTATGTGCAGAAGATTGTGTGGTTACATGGAGTTACCTCGATGATAGTTTCTGATCGTGATTCACTTTTTACTTCCTGGTTATGGAAGGGGTTGTAGGAGGCTTTTGAGACGCAATAGTGTTTGAGCACCGCATTCCATACTCAGATGGATGGTCAGGCTGAGTGGACCATTAAAACCCTCAAGGACATGCTGTGTGCTTGTGTCCTCGACTTTAGTTGAAGCTAGGAGGACCACTTACCTTTGGTGGAGTCTTCATAAAACAACAACTATCACTCCACCATAGGTATGACACCTTTTGAGTCATTGTACAAGCGACCTTAAAGAGCACCTTTGTGTTGGACTGACCTAGGAGAGTCAGCACTCGTGGGACCAGAGATGGTATAGGCTACCACAGAGAAAGTGCAGATCATCCAAGAGTAGATGAAGACTAAATAGAGTAGGCAGAAGTCGTATGCTGATAGGAGATGAAGACCTCTGGAGTTCGAGGATGGCGACCACGTCTTCCTATGTGTCTCACCCTAACGAGGTATACAGAGGTTTGGCCGAGGCGGAAAGTTACCTATGAGATTCATAGGACATTTTCAGGTCCTCAGCAAAGTTGACGAGGTGACTTACCGCTTAGCTCTTCCACCTCAGTTGCACCGGGTGCACGAAGTCTTCCATGTAACCCAGTTCAAGAGATACGTGCACGACCCTTCTCACGTCATCGACCATAGGGAGATGGACGTCGACGATGGGGAAAATTTTACGGAGGTTCCAATAGAGATTGAGGATCAATAGAATTAGGTCCTTTATGGATGGTCGATACCTCTGGTGCACGTTTTTTGGCAGTACGAGAACCTCCAGGAGAGCACGTGGGAGCGGGAGGCTCAGATGCGTGCTCAGTACCCCCACTTGTTTCCTTAGATGAGTTGTAGATTATGGGGATGTAGAGCCCTGATGTGGGGAGAATTTAAAGACCCGAAATGTCCATGCTATTTTTTTTAATAACTGGAAATTTTACGAGTCCGTGAAATCTGACGGCGGGCGATTCCGAGGCCCGGAGTGCCCGAAATGATCCGTTGAAGTTTTGTTAAGCTTAAGTTAAAGCATGTAAGCAGTTTTTTTTGAAAATGTGGAATAACTCTTAAATTGTTACTCAGATACGAAATCCAAGGGCACTGTTACACTTAGGATGGCGGGTTTACCCTAGGTGCGACTTAAGATTAGTCAGCGCGAGCCTCCTATGAGGAAACCCAAAAATGGAATAATCGTAAATAAAATAATTAAATAAATTATTTTATTTTCCAAATGCTTATAACTCACAAATGGTAAATTGGATTAAAAATCCGATACCACCGCTGAACTCGTGAGGGTATACTTTCTTTAAGCAGATACTAACTTTGGCCGGTACGGGCCACTAGATAAAATTAGTTTTTGGACACAAATAAAATAATTAAGTGACAATTATTTTATTGTAACATTCATAAATTCTAAATGGAAACTTGGATTGAAAATCCAAGAGTACTGTTGGGTTTTTTGGGGAGTGTTTCACCTAGGAAGAGCCAAACTCGACCGACACTGGTCTAGGGTGACTGATAATAATTTTTCTGAACTTGTTTTGGGTACGTTCAGTAAACGTGCGAGCGGAATTTTGTAACTTTTGAACCGCTGCTCGGAATTAAAATCTGAGGGCACCGTTGAACTCGCAGCGCTGGTATTCTCTTAAGAAGACTTTCACCTCAACGATAGTTGGTTGTGGATGAAAGTTAGTTTTTGGGACTTTTTGTGGAAAAAATAAAATAAAATAAGCTCATGTTTTATTTTATTTTATCTATTATAACCACCCATGTGGAAGTTAGAAGTGGGGACCACCACATATTAACCTCCCATGAGAGGTTATAGTGGTGGGGACCACCACACCTTAACCTCCCATGAGTTATGGTGGTGGGGACCACCCGAGATTTATCCCTAATAATGTGGGGGTAGAGGAAACCTCTCAACTCCCTCAATTAATTTTATGTGTCAATGTAAAATTAAATTCTTTCAATTTAATTTTATGTGTCAATGTAAAATTAAATGCTTTCAATTTAATTTTATGTGTCAACGTAAAATTAAATGCTTTCAATGTGTCAATATAAATTTAAATGCTATCAATTAATTTTATGTGTCAACATAAAATTAAATCCTATCAATTGTCTTAATGCTGGCTATGTGGGGAAAGCCACTTGGAATCCTCTCAATAATTAAACCAACACACCTCTTAAATTTCACCAACGCTATTTAATTGGCTTGACCCGATTTTTTAAATTTAAGTAACCGCGTTGTTGGAATTTAGGAAGGTTCCTAATAAATGAACCATCATAAATTCCATGACCGTTACATACATCCCCCCTCTCCTATATATAGGGAGCTTGGGAAGAGGATTTGGGAAGGCTTCACCAAGAAATGAAGCGCTGGTAAAGTGACGTGACACCCAACACTTGGAGGATTACACTCTCCAACGAAGAACGATTCCTCTACAAAGAACGCCGGCGAGGAACGTCTTTGACTTCTTCCTCGGAAGTGCCTTGCGGAGGCAACTAACGTGGGACGTCTTGGGCGACAAACCTTCCCTTATCATCGTCTTCAAAGAACAATACGAGGTAGGGGGTTTATTTGCATGTTAATTCCTTCCTTGATTTTTCTTTTGTGAATTGGGAAAGAATCGTTGCAGAGGCTCTAGAATTTGAAGTTCGTCATTATCCTTTCTTGATGGACCGATTGATATCACTGTAAAAGCGGAGGGTGTGGGACAAACTAAAATGGCCCGACTCCCTCTATCGATCTCTTTTGTGATGTTCTTCAACATGGAGATGAAACGACAAGGTGACATGCAACGATCGCGCTACCCGCTGCCTCCGTGACCCGCGTCACCCGCCTACCACGCCATCTGCCGACTGAACCGGTCCAAGCCATGCCACACAATGGACGAACCGGACTCGGCCGTGCTGTCCCCTAGCTATGCCCCCCTGTTCGCACCCTTCACTCGACCGAACCGGCCAAACCGACCCCAGCTACCCCGTCAGCCGAATAAACCGGCTCCGCCACCTCGGGCTGAACCGTGGCGCCCTCCCAGCCGCCCGCACCTCCCGGCTGCCCATGCCTCCTGGTCACCTTACACCCCCCGGCCGCTGCCAGCCTCCCATGCACCCCGGCCAAACCACGCCGGCCCACACCCCGCGCCGCTGCTGGATGAACCTGCCTCGACCATCCGGGGCCGAGCCGCACAAGCCGCCCCCCTCGCGGTGCTGGCCGAACGAGCCTCGACCATTTGGGCTGAGATGCCTGAGCCGCGCCCCTCGCGGCGCTGGCTGAACCTACCTCAACCATATGGGCCGAGTCGCAGAGCCGCGCCCCTCGCGCTCCTGGCTGAGACGGCCTTCTGTGCCCCTCACGGCACCTCCGGGCCGAACCTCCCTTACACCGACGTACGACCGGTCTGCACCCTCACGACCAGTCCACTCCCTTGTGACTGGTCTGCTCCCTCACGCTACTTGCGGCCTTTGGGGCCTACTGGGCTGGGCCCTGCAGGCTGCGCCAGACCCAACGGGTCAGGCCGGGTCGGACAAGACCCGGGCCCACTTCAACCCATTTACGCTCCTTTGACCATATCTTTGGCACCAGATGTTTGTTTGACGAACCTTCAGTAGCACTGGAAATATTTGAGCATGACAGTCCCTTAGAGTATATCCCATTGAAGTTTGGGTTATAGTTGAGATACGGTTAGGTTGGATCATGAACGAATCCAACTGGGCCTCCAGGACTAAAAGGCTAATAACTCTCAGACCGGGCATCTGATTGACGCGCCGTCTGTTACGTTGAGACCCATATGACGAGGCGGACCTTCAAGTTATTTCTTCATGGGACTTTGAGGATGTTTATGTATCTACACTTGTATTGAGGAGTGGACCCTCCTGGAATCAAGAATGCTTTGTGTGGTACCCTGTGGTTGGCTGCACTCTGACTACTGTTCCTGGATCCTCTGTGGTTCGACAGCTCTGACTACTGTTCCTGAATCCTGTGTGGGTTTGACAACTCTGACTACTATTCCTAGATCTTGTGTGGGTTTGAAAACTCTAACTACTATTCCTGGATCATGTGTGGGTTCGACAGCTCTGACTATTGTTCCTGGATCCTGTAAGGGTTCGACAGCTCTGACTACTGTTCCTGGATCCTTTGTGGGTTCGACAGCTCTGACTACTGTTCCTAGATCCTGTGTGGGTTAGACAGCTCTGAATACTATTCCTAGATCTTGTGTGGGTTTGAAAACTCTAACTATTGTTCCTGGATCCTGTGTGGGTTCGATATCTCTGACTTCTATTCCTGGATCCTACGTGGGTCTGACAGAGTAGATGATTTAGTGGATATATATAATATTCTCTAACTCTCTTCATAAGTTGTAAATATGTGTGATATGAGTCAATAAATTTCATGTTTTCATCATGATTGAGATTGATTATTTGATAACTTAGGTATATGTATGGACATATACCTAAGTGGGGTTATCTGTTTATTTCATACATTGTAATTTACCCTTGTTGGATTTTGTGAGACCTTGATTGTCTTAGGGTCCCTAATGAGTATCGTTATACTCACCCCTACATAGTCTATGCCTACACCTTGTTGTGTTGGATGCAGACGATGGACATCACTGACTGAATCTGAGATCACCAGGACCAGACGGTACCCAGAGGTGGACCATACGACGTGACAGTGCACGGAGGAGACGGAAGGACGTAGAGTGATGTGGAGGATATCTGTACCTACCATTCAGGTATTAATCCCAGAGGATGACCCAACAACTGTTTTTCCTTTCTCCAGTTCCTTGTACGTTACAATTGGTATTGTATTTCTGGCCCCTTTACTTTCAACACTTATTTTTTTTATAGTTTACTTAGTGTTTTGTATCCAGTTGTGTTCTCTATTGTGTGCGATTATAGGTTATAAAGGAAATGCCTTCCTAGTTATAGGGAATTACGCCTTTGGTGCTAGTCTCCAACCCCTGGCCTATGGAAGGTGGTCTTGGGGTAGTCATGGCACGAGTCTCGGGAGACGGGTCATGACAGGTGATGAAAGGGACTCATAAGGAATGTGGCCCTCTGGGTTCAATATGACCCTACCGTGAGTGTAACCTGGAGAATATTAGGGTGAATTTGAGTGTTGTATTTGGACCTCAGGGAATCTTCATACATATCCCCATTAGTTTGAAATCAAATCCCACATAGTTCAGAATGGATTGGGGATTACACCTAGTAGGGGTACCACTTGAATGTGGTTGGGGATTACACTGAACAAGAGGCCCATTTAAGGGTTGGTATCATGTGGATTTCATGATCTCTACTATCCAATAATCCCACATGATTCATGATCGATGTGAGATACTATAATAAGCAGTAAATATTAATATAATATGATCCATGATGTTTGATGATGGGAAGATGCTAGAGTGAAAATGGAAAGGGAGAGGGCTTGGAGTGTGCCCGTATCCTGTTTTATTTTGGTAATCAGGATATTCACATTTGGTGATCTATTCGGCTACAACCTGGGATGGTTAAGAGGAGAAAGAGTATTTCATCCCGCAATAAATATTAGTGGATTACTTTAAGATGGATTCCATTTTGGTTCTTGGGGAAGAAATAATGATAAGACACAATGCATCAATGGAAAAATGTAATCATGACCCCTTATCTTCCCTCTTAAAATGGGAGTAGTCCATGTTAGAACTTCCAAAGTTTGGGACCTCATTACCGTGGGAATTTAGACTTGAAAACATTCTGAGGGTACACCTTTTAATGGAGGTTACCACTGGTACTCCACTTTTTATAGGTATATAAACTTTAGAGGACACATTTATATGTCCGATGATCTAATCATACATGTAAGGTGGCTTCAAAAGAGGTCTTGGCCTAATTTTATTAGAATTGTTTTCAGAGGACCAATGTGGGGCCCAATAATACAATGAAGGTAAGTGATAAGAGTGAGAGAGTAGAAAGACATAGGATTACCTATCCTATATAGCATGTTCTTATGCAGGATGGGGTTTCCTCTGTGTAACATGTTGCTATGTGGATGAGGGTACGGTTCTCATAACATTGTGCTACTTAAACTTGGGTTCCTCCCACATATCATTTTTCTATGCGGGGATGGGTTCTTCCCATGTAGTGTTTTTCTATGTGGGATTGATTTCCTCCCATGTATCATTTTTCTATGTGGGGAAAGGATCCCTCAACATAGCTTTTTTTCTTTTTAGGATGGAGGACCAAAAAGGGGTAATCTACTTATGCTCTGTGGTGTGGTGTTTGCGAAGGAGTATTGGGTTTATGGATTCCAGATGAATTTAGTTTCTTTCTTAACTCTATGCGGTGGGTTTACCTAATTAGAATCGAAGGCTATGTGTTTAATCTCTCATCCAGGTTATCATCCTGTTGTCTTTGGCCTCCCTTATCTTAGTTTCCCTTAGGGTTCTTTTATAGAGAAAAGGAGGGACCTAGTACCGGGATGGATGATCGTCCTCAATGGGCTGTGGGGATTCATTTACAGGATCCCAAAAAGGAATCATAGGCTCATAAATGATTTCATTTGCAGAGGCAAAAAATAACTTCCCTATCCTATGAATGATTTATTCTTTATATGGGGTGGTCCTTCATGGGGTTGTAAATCGCCGTTCAACCCCGCCAATGATTTGGTTTCATTCTTGGGAGTCAGAAGTTCTATCTCATACCATGAACGATTTCATTAACAGGATGTCATCAGTTTCATCTCATCCCAAAAATGATTTCATTCACAGGATGCCTTATGGAGTGGAGGAATTCCAAGTGAAGTGGTGGTCTACATAGTAGTTTTTCTATGTGGATCATAGTCCTCCTTCACTGATTATATTTTTTTATCATTTTATTTAAACTCTTATTTTGGGTTTATCTATACCCTTTTCAAAGTTCATGGAATTATCTTATTCTTCTATGAGTATTTTTTAAGACCCAACAAATGGCACCCATCAATATTTTCTCTGATTAGGGTGAAGAGAAGGAGGTTTTGATAAAGAAATCGGTCCTATTTTTAACTAGTTTGAAGACCATATAATGCACTAATTTTTTCCTAATCCAAGGGACTTCAAAATCATAGTTTTAATTTCTCTAGAGTTTCATGAAAATCTCTACAAACATTTTGTCTTCTATTTTACCACCCTAATTTTTTCTAATTTCAATTTGGTGTGAGATTTGCAGGCATGAATTGACTTTTTATTTTTCCACCCATTGTAGGTTTTTGACCTAATAAGTTTTTGGGATCTTTTTTATTTCTCAATTTTTTCCTAAACCATGAAAAACATTAGTTCAGTGAGATAGAAATCAACTTTTATCCAGGGTTCCATTTGTGGGCTTTCAACCTAGAGAGTACTATGTCTCTTTTTGTGGTTAGTTTAAAGTCTTAGAAATTGGACTAATGTAACCAGTATTTTAGGTTGAACAACTTTGATTGTGAATTATGGGGTGATGAACCCAATAAGACTTACTGGATGAGAATGTACCAATATTATTCAGACATGAATGTTGGTTTTTTAAACCCTGGTTTTGTGATTTTTGAATTCGAGACATGGTATGGGACAAGTATGTAAGGAGAAACTATAAAAATAGTTTCCAGCATGATGCTTTCAGGGAGTATGGAGATAGGAAATGTCTCTCCTAAGGATGATTTTTTCTTTGGTTGACAAGCCTTTTGTGTGATTGACTAATGCAAAGCCAACTAAGGCATATTTTGTATATCCAAACAAAGGTATCCTCATGACATTGACCATCCATTGTCAATGGCCAAGTAGTTTGTGATAATTTTTATTTTCTAAGATCATGAAGGGTGGCTTGTTAAGGGAATGATGTCTGAAAATGACAAGGGAATCTATACTAACTCCATCCATAAATTAGAAACCACTCCTTTATGAATTTTGAGAGTGTGATGGAGGGTTAGATCATAGTGATGTTTTAATTTCATGTGACTAAGATATATACAATGTAGTTTAACTTCTTATGGTAAATATGTTACAAGGATACAATTTAAGGTCATTTAGATTTGTCCAGGAGATAATTTTTTCCATTTTCATGCTAATTTTTCCAAGATTATTCCATCATGTTTAGGAATGAAGGAGAATGGTTATAAGTTTTAATCTAGTGGATTACAAATAAGAGGATTGATATGGGATAAAAAAATAATTTGGGAATATGAGGATAGGAAAAGTCTTTCAAAAAACGAATTTACCTTTGGTTTATAGGCCTTTTGTGTGTGCAACTTATGCTTATCCAACTTGGGAATATTGTGTATAGTAAAAAAAGGTGTCCTTAGAATATTGAACCTCCATTTACAATGGTTATGGAGTTTTATGGAGATTTGTACATCCCTGTACATATAGTTTGGTTTATGAAGGGAAAGTAACTGAAAATGAAAGGATCATTTCATGTCAAAATTTCCTGAGAATGGATAGAAATGTTTTCCTTATGAAATTATGACCCATACGTAGGAAGGAATAATTTTCTACATATTTTTTTTGTTATGTATAGGCTTGAGATATAAGTTTTGGGAATTACTACACATCTTATCAAAATGAGAATCAAGCCTTGCATATTTTTGGGAAGGTTCCCCATGAAGGTCTGACCTGCAACAGGTCTGACCTGTACATAGGGAGTGTACATTTTTAACTTTTTTTTGATGGACCCAATATTGGAGATTCAAGCATTGATATATATCTTGTGATAGTGGGAATCAATAAATATATAGTTCTTATTTTAAAAATCCCCCGTGCAGGTCTAAACCATACACCATAAATAGGGAGACTTTTGTTTCAGGACTTGACTCGGAATTGAAGACCCGAACATCACTATGTATCCTGTGATAATAGGAATCAATCCAAACACAATTCTTATAAATCATGCAGTTTAGTGTCATGTGACTAGGATATTAGCCATGTAGTTTAACATCATCTGGTAAGGATTTCTTAGTGTCTCTCAATTATTGGTCATATGGATAGGACCATATTTCATGGAAAAAATGATTGATAAAATTCCATTGGGCGCGAATGTTCTGACATTCCTCATTTGTGAGGGGAAGAGAAAATTTAAACCATGATTCTAGGGTTTCTTAGATCAAGAGAAATTTTATGGGGAAAAATTCCATTGGGGATTATAGAGATAAAAGAGGCCTCTCTTGAGAATGAATTTTCCTTTGCATGATAGGACTTTTGTGTGGGAAACTTATGTAAATCCAACTGGGGAATATTGTGGATAGTCAAAAAAATGTGTCCGCAGGACAATAACCCTCTATTATTAACGGATAAATAAATATTTCATAGATTGGAAATTTCCTAGTACATAGAGTATGATAGATGGAATAAACGAGTCTGAGTATGTAAGAAGCATCTAGATCACAATTGTGAATGGAGTATGGAGTTCCCTACATTGATATGATTCATATGTAGAGGATATTTATATTTCCTTGATGGATCCCTGAATGAGGAACCCAAATTTGAGATCTCCTACATATATATTTGTTTGTATATAGAATATGACGAATTTTTTTCTCTTTACCCCATGGTTGGGACTAGGACATGAGGTATAGGTGTCACTATGTATCTCATCAAAATAAGAATCAAGACACAATAGTTCTTGAAGATCCATGTAGTTTAATGTCATGAATTAAGGATATTCTTCATACTGTTTAACATCATGTAGTAAGGACATAGGTTCCCTGACGTGAAGAAGAAATATTGTGTCTGGACCCATGATTAAAGACCTGGGTGACACTACATATCCTATGGCAATAGGAATAAGCCATATGTAGTTCTCAAACTGGCCTTGACCATGCAGTTTAACTTCATGTGGTAAGGTCATCTATTGTTCATTTTAAGTTCCTGTTACCATGACCATATTAACCTTGATGTGAATTTATATGTCTTGACCATGAGGGGAATCCATTACCCACACTTCTAATCCCACACGAGCTATTCTCAGTGTGAGAAAAAATGGGTGGAAAATTTTTACTCCACTACACAGGGGTGATAAAAATGAAGGATAGGGTAATTTTTATTTCAAGGTGGATATACAGGGATTAGATATTCGAGCATCAATATGCATCTCATTGGAGTGAGAATCAAGTTGTACATTGTTCTAGAACTGGCTCCCTGTACAGGTATGACCTGTAGACTGGGAGGGGGGAATTTGTCCCCTTGATTTTTTGATTGCTGCGGCTGAACCTGATATTGGAGGTCCATGCATCACTAAATATCATGTGTGAAGAGGAATAAATACCCACATAGTTATGGGACACCATTCAGTTTAACGTAATGTAGTGAGGATAAAGGTAAATTGAATTTAAAGAGGGGAAATGTTGCGGTTGAACCTGAGATTGGAGATCCAAGCATCAATATGTATCATGTGATGGCAAGAATCCAGCCACACATAAATCTGAATGGTAACTCTCTACTAAAATATAATATATATGTAGAGGGGGGGGACATGTTTTCCGTATTTCATGGCTAATTCTAGGACATAATGTATGGGGGTCACTATGTATCCCATTGTAATGAGAATCAAGTAACACATAATTATTTAAGAACTATGTAGTTTAAGATCTTGTGGCATGAACATGGGTTACCTGACATGGAAAGAAAAGAGTATTGCACTTGGGTATAATATTAGAGGTCTAGAAATCACTATGTATCTTATAATGATTTGAATCAAGCCACACATAGTTCTTGAATTTGGAATGATATATGACCTATGTTGGGGGTGATGTCATTTCTAGTGATGAAAATATAGTGCCATGCAGTTTAACGTCATACATTAAGGATGTTGGTATCATGTGGTTTATTGTCTTGTGACTTAGAAATATATGTCATGATTTTTAAGGTTATGAAATTAAGACCAACTATGTTGTTTAATGTCATGCAGTTGAGAAAATTTACCATGAATTTTAACAACATGTTATTCGGATGGTTTACCATGTGATTACATGAAATAACTCTTCCAGAACCTTTCAATGATGGTAGCCATGGTAAGATGTCTGCCCAATGAAATAATATAATAATATTTATTAGAGAATAAATTATGTATATCATAAGGTCCCTGTCATTTTGGTTTTAAATTTGGAGGTTTATTTTTGGGTATCATTGGAGTCCTGAGGACCAACCTCGTCCCTCGTTTGAGAAAAATCATAATCCAACCTTTTTTTAAAGGCTCACGCGATGTGGTTTTGGTGGAATTCTAAATGATGCAAGGTATGAAATCTTTTCTCATCTAGTCACTCCTATTCATATATTTTTTTCTCAGATTGATCATCTATGGATAACTGACCATATATGGAAATACAGAGTGAGGGAAATTAAACTTTTATTGGCAGGAACACCTCTGTTTCATATGCTAATAAGTATGGTGTCACCTATATGGAAGTGCAGGTCATGGTATGATAAGCCCACAAGGCATGGAGAAGCTAGTCTGACTAGTAATTTTTATCCTTATCTACCATCTTTTGGAGTATATTCAATAGGGTTTTGCGGAAGGACTCTATTTGTTTGTTTTCTATTATATAGTAGTGGGATAAACAGGTGGACTTGATGTCAAACTCCTGATATAGATTCTCCAATTCAACAGAATAGAAATTGGTTCCATTTTCTAATAGTATTATATAAGGGGCACCAAATCTGGTGATGATTTTGGATTTTAGGAAACTGATGATGTTCCTTGACCCGAATTCTTTAAGTGGTATGGATTTAGAACACTTGAAAAATTAGTTGGTTTCATTAAGAATGTTCTTGAACTATTTGGAAGTAGCAGGAGGATATGATCCCATGATGTCCATTCCCTATATGAAAAATGGCTAGAAGTACTTGGATGTGTGAATTAACTCCATGGATTGGTGAATGAAGTTGGCATGAACATAACATGAAAGTAACGTTTTGGTAAATTTAGTGTAGTCCTATATTATGGTAGGCCAATAGTAAAAAAGCCTTTAGAATTGATGGGAAAGCTTGAACCCTAGATGGTTGGCATTGCAGGCTCTGGTATAATAGTTATTCCTGAAAGCAGTAGTATCTTCTCCATCAATTCATCTGATAAGGACCCCATCAAGGATCTTCTTATATAGAATCTTTTTATGTTTCGTTTCATTAAAAAGAACAAAGTTAATTCCCTATATTTTAATTTTCTCTTTCTGTTCTCTATCTAGTGAGATTTGTCCATTTTGAAGGTAGTCCGCAATAGGTGTCATCAATCCGGTGATAGGACCATATTGTTCAAGGATTGGACTAACTTCATTGATCTCTTCCATGTAGGATTGAACAAAAGGTGAGACCATTTGGTGATTCTCAATGACGATGACTGTTTTATCCCTGTCTAGATCTGCTAGAGATGTGGTTACATTTTACAGGTAATCTTCCAAGGATTTTTGTGATTGTGGGATTTGAGTCAATGTTTGATCCAAAGGTAATTCCACCAGTAGTCATCATACATGGTTTAATAGGGGAATTAGCACATCCTTTTTGATGGAATCATCACCGTCGACCTATTTGATAACCAATTCTAAATCTCCTTTCATCTTCAAGTGATTCACTTGTACCTGAAGTTCCAGCTCTATCCCTATAATGAGAGCCTTATACTCTGATTCATTATTCATTAACCCTTTTGATAGTAGGAATAAATAATGTTGGACTACCTTTTTTGGATTAATTATCACTACTCCCATGACCAATTTGTTAAGCTTGGGGTCATCCATCCTCCTCCCTAGAAGGATTTTGAATACAACGTCAAAATGCATCTTCTATATTTGGGGGCCCTATTTAATAGATAATATATCTTCATCGGGTAATTTAGTATCAAATGTATTCATTTCTATGAAGGGTATCTCTTCTAAAAAGTATTCTAATGCATGAAATTTGAATGCTTTATAAGGCACGAACTGAATGTAAAACTGGTTTAGGATGAATGACCACTACGACTGACCTCTAGTTAACATTAGACAACTAATAATGTATTTGAGTGGTTTTATATGAGAGAAAAAATACAACTCATGATGTTGTAGGTAGTGCCTCAATTTTTGGACTGTAAAAATTATCACAAGATTGATTTTATGGAAATATGCATAATGAGTATCAACATCAATCATGGTTTGGATAAGGTAATGAAGGATTTTATCACTACCGACATCATTATTTTTCATTAGTAAGTCACACAGTGATCTCTCTAAAGTTTTCACATAAAAAATAAGTGGCTTTCCTTCGACATGAGACATCATCACTGGTGAGATCAAGAGATATTTTTTGATCCTGTCTAATTCTTCCTGAAAATCATTAATCCATTAATATGTAACCCCTTTTTTATCAACCTAGTGAAGGGAAGGTATTTTTCGGCATGGTTGTATAAAAATGATAGATGTTTTTTAAGTTTCCTTAAAATTACTCTCAACTCTGTGAGGTTGAGAGGAGGTGACATGCCAAGGATAACCTTTTCCTTCATGGGTTCGAATTCGTTTCCACAAATGGTGTATAATTAAGCTAAGGAATTTCAATGAGGTGATGCTGAAAGAAAACTTTGATGTTTTTATTTTCAGGTTATGATATCAAAATTTGTTGAAGACAGTTTCAAGATCTTCTAAGTGGTTTGAGAATTGTTGAGATTTAACCACAAGATCGCCAACATATCATTTGACAAAATTTCCTAGGAAAGGTTTGAACATGTGATGCATTATATGTTGGTACATTGCGCTGATATTCTTCAGACCAAATGGAATTAACCAATTGAAAAATAATCCATGCCCCCCCTGAATGTAACATCCTAGCCTAGGTGCCACTCATTGGTACCCCAAAACGGTTGATGACATAACCTTAAGAAGGCCTCCCCATATTCCAGAGGCAGTCGACTAGTAGTGAGGGTCTATTATCAATCATGGGGAGAGTATACACTTTTTTTCATTAATTTAATACACCATCAGAAATAAATGAACAATAACCAATGAAATAATCATAACTAGACTAATATCTGTATCATAAGATGACCCAAAATTGGAAATATAATATAAAAAAAACAATAGATATGTCATAATAAAGTATATGTATTGTGTCAATATGAAAAACCCAAAATAAATAAAGACACCAACAACCCCTCTATAAAGGTCCTAAACCAAATTTGGTTCCCTCATCCATGAGGCATCCCAACGCAGCCATATGACATAGGGCCTTCTCCCTTAACTTGTCTAAAAGACATAAAGTCTATTCGGGTATTGATCAGGTAGCCAAAGTAGGGTGTGAGTACAACTCTTTAGGCCACCACCATTGACATCTAAAACAATATCCAATAAATAAAGTGTATACAGTTGTATACAGAAATAATTTTGACACATAAATAAACAGTTATTACATTCTCAATAAATATTTATTTAACCACATAAAACCTCAGGTTCTTGAGGACACCTGAACCTCAATACCTAGTTTATAACGACCCATACTTTACATACATTGTTAATACTTCAAAATTGAAGCACACTTATTACAACATATAACAAAACCATGAAAGGACTGTATAGGTATAGTGTCTTTAGAAACTGGGAAACATAAACAACTGGTTCATAAGGAATCTACTTTGCCTCCCATTTATTTCATCATATCTAGAGTCCCTTTTTGGCATATTCTACTTAACAACCTTCTTCCTGACCTGGGGAAATAAAAAATAAAAAAAAGGGTGAGCTCAAATGCTCAGTAAGGGTAAACAAAAGAAATGTCAATCACATCATATACATAAGAACATAACTTTTGGAAATCTTAACCTGCAAAAGAGATCATAATTTCATAACATGGGATAAATCATAGCAGTGAAATGTAATCCCAATAATCATAATTTAAAACATAAAACTTTGTGGCATACACACATAATCATAGAGAATCATTTCTTATTAGTCAAGACTCATTGCCAAGACTATCTTAGTGGATAAAGTCCCTATCTGAACCGAGTTCATTCCTCGTTTCAGTCCTGTTTCACTGAACCAGTATAACCTACCGTTCCATCCATTTCTATCTCATGAGATATTAAATCTTTACCCAATTCATTGGAGGGAGATATAGGTCCCACCCATCTCATAATGATACCATTCTTATGTGTACCACAAAATCATAAATCATACATCATTGCATAACCCATGTAGTAAAAATGGGATTCTTAAACAACATGACATCATAAAAAAATTCATATAAGATAAAGGAATTCATAAAAATATTTCCATCACAACATAATCAAATCCATGTAATAATAGGGATAGAAACAGAACCCTATATTATCTTAGATGGAAAATAATTTTGATAAAACACTTGAACTCCATTCTTGAGGAAAATATCCTTTCTACTTAAAAAATACTTTTCCTTTCTTAATATGTCATACAATTATAAACTAAGAGAAGTTGATTAAAAATAAAATGAAAACTTGTAAAGGACGCTTCTTGGAAATAATGTTTTAAAAATCCATTCATGCCATATAAGTTAAAAAAAACATTCCTTTCGTACTTTTTTCGGAAAGGTCAAAAAGTACCTCGTATGAAAAACGACAAAAGATTCCTTTCATATCTTTTACTAAAAAATTACCGAAAGGTAAAATTGGATTTAAAAAATTGTATGTGGATGGAAATAATATTACATATTGAGGAAACATGGATGTGGATGATAAAATACACCCCAGTAAATACCAAAGTATAAACAATCTCGGAGAAAAATGAGATTGTGATATTTCCCTTACCTTAGGTCCATTTTGCTTCGTAAGTGTCCGTTTTGCTTCGTAAATGTATGAAACTCCTTTATAATGATTTAAATAATGTTATTGACTTATTCTAGAATCATAATTATTTTTATGATATCATATATGGTCATATTATTAGCTTCTTAGTAGTAATATTTCATTGTTACTTGTTATTCGGGTGTTTATAATTTTTTGTTTTTATGCGTGTTTTGTCGAATAAATTATTATTATTCTCTTTAGGTTATAGATACCACATTTCCAGAATGGTATTAGTGTAATATATATATCATATTAATTCATTCAATTCATTTATATAATCATTATGAAATGAAGATCATGTAGAACGAGTCACATCACATCGTGGAGACGGTATTCCATACGTACGCACGAGTGATGATATCGTTCCTATGATCATGGAATTGTATTGGAGAGTATGTATACTATTTCAGAATCAGTATAAATTTATAATAGTCATATATAGTCATTATTTACAACATTATACCCATCCAAGTAAGGTGGTGGTGGAAAATAGATTACACCACGACGTGGAGACAATATTCCGTACGTACGCACGCGCGGTGATTTCTTTTTCCGTAGGATGGATAGATGGTGAAATAGGGTTGTTTCATAATTATAATAACATATAAGTATATGAGTGATACTGATTTTATTACTTAATAATGAAACAACTAAAGAAGAAGAAGTGGAAGAAGAAATAAAGATGAAAGAATCGGTAACGGACATTACCTCTTCTTTGAAGTGCTTCTTTGAGACCTTATTTTTGGGCACTAAAATTGGTATTTGAAGAATACCAGGACCTCTAGGACGTCTATAGGGAAGTGGAGAGGAGGAATTGGCAGGGTTTGGCCGATCTTGAAGGCTCAAAGTGGTGTGAGGAAGAGGGGGAGGAGGTTCCCTTTTATAAGGGAGGAGAGAGGCTCCTTTGGGAAAACTAAAAATATTATTTTATTATAAAGTCAAGTTCGATTTTAAATATCTCCAAATATATATATTTATAATATAAGGTGGGGATGTGTCTAAATAATATCATCCAATAGAATTTATACAAGTTTAGGTTCCTATTTTAACCTTATCATTTAGTTTTAACATTAAGTTAAATAATTTTACTTTTACCGCGTCTTCTTGTGTTCTTATACTATAAGGTTAATAAACTTACTATAAGCAGACAAAAAAATCCTAAGTTGTTTATTATTAATATATATAACATTATCTAAGTCGTTTGGCCGAACCTTATATTTTTAGGAATAAAATTACAATTACTAATATAATATTTGTTTTAAAAACTATTTTATGTCTATTTTGACACTATTTAGTAATTGATTTTTGTGAAAATAATAACAGAATTATTAGTTCGAACAAAGTTAATTTAATCAATACTAACATGTCATATTAACCTAGAAAATTAGTGTAATTCATTAAAAGTCTCAAATTACATTTATTTTAGTGTTTATAACATCAATTATGTCAATATTTCATTAATAAGATAATTACTACATCATCTTTGTGTCATAAATAAATTAAATTATTTAATGTATAAAAATTACAAATAAAATATAATTATGTAGGAAATCTTTTTAGCTTTCTAATTAATATTTATAGTTGAATTTATCTTATGTATAATCTTATATTAAAAATGATTTACTTATTAAACTTTGATTTTAACTATTTTAACCCTTCTTTAAATAAATTAATAATAAATGTCCTAATCTAATCCAAGTGGGCCTAAATGGTCATATTTTATTCCTAAGGTTGTTTTTGGTCAAATTAAACTTTTCCAATAGAATTAGGACATGTGTTAGGGTAATAATAATATCATTTTTACCCTTAATTACCCTATTTACTTTTAACCGTGGTAAAAAAATTAAAAAGTTACTATTTACAAAAAAATTATTTTCATCTCATTGAACCACATTTTACTTACTGACATCAACCGTGTCTCTCAGATTTTCGAAATTCCACTCACAGAAGTGGTAAAATTAAGTTTTATGAAAAATTCAGTTTTTAACTACCACTTAGTGGTTTCACTATTCATCAAAAATTGAAAGTTTTCAGAAAAATACCAAAATTTCACCCTATGCTAATTTCGATATTCTGAATCCAAAAATGAATCCCATTTTGAAAAATAAAATGTATAAAATTTCAAAAAGTGGTTATTACTATTCATAACGACTAGTTTTAATAATATTTTAATAGCATATCATTGTTTAGTGAAACTCGGTATTGCGTACGACGCAAGCTATAGAGGAAGGTCGCGATTTCGTGTAAAGAAAGACAAGCAAGTGTTGTGTGTAGAAAAATATTCCTTTGATGATTTATATAACATAAAAGTCTCGGGTGTTACATTCTACCCCCCTTAAAATGAATTTCGCCCTCGAAATTCTTCACTTTGTAACAAACAGATGAGGATACCTCTCCCTCATCATATCCTCAAGCTCCCATGTAGCTTCTTATAATTGGTGGTTCCTCCATAAAACTTTCACCAATTGAGTGGTCTTGTTTCGTAGGACTTTTTCGCTACGATCCAGAATCTCTATCGGCTGTTCTTCATAAGAAAGATCCTGCTCCAGTGGTACAACTTATGAGCTGAGTACATGTGAAGGATCAGGTATGTACTTTCTCAGGAGAGATACATGGAACACATCGTGAACTTGAGAGATATTCGGTGGAAGTGCCAATCAATAAACTACCTTCCCAACACGATCCAGTATTTCGAAAGGACCGATATATTGAGGGCTCAACTTCCCCTTCTTTCCAAATCTCATGACCCTCTTCTAGGGAGATATTCGTAAGAACACTTTATCACCCACTTCAAACTCTAGGTCTTTTCTTCGGTTGTCGGCATAACTTTTCTTTCGATTCTGAGCTGCTCTTATGTGTTGTTGAATAGATCTGACCTTTTCTTCCATTTCATCAACGAGATCGGGTCCTAATAGCTTTCTTTCCCCAACTTCATCCCAGCAAGTTGGAGTCCTGCATTTCTTTCCATAGAGAGCTTCATAAGGAGCCATCTGAATACTGGAGTGAAAACTATTATTATAAGAAAATTACACCAAAGGTAGGTGTTGATCCCAACCACCCTTTGAAATCCATAGAGCAAGCTCTCAACATATCTTCTAGAGTTTGAATTGTTCTCTTAGACTGACCGTCTATCTGAGGATGATAAGCAGTGCTGAAACTCAACTCTGTATCCAGAGTATGCTGAAGACTTCGCCAGAACTTCGAGATAAATCTCAAATCCTGATTAGATATAATAGAAAGTGGTACTCCATGCAATCTTATTACTTCCTTTACATATATCCTGGAAAGCTGATCTAGAGAGAAATCCTCTCTAATAGCAATGAAGTGTTCAGACTTTTTAAGACGATCAACTATGACCTAGATAACATTATTTCCTTTGGATGTTTTAGGAAGTCCTGTAACAAAGTCTATAGTGATTTTTTCACATTTCCATTCGGGTATGGGTAATGGTTGTAACGTCCCCTTAGACTTCTATCTCTCAACATTAACTTGCTGACAAACCAAGTATCGAGAGACATATTCAGCAACATCTCTTTTCATACCATCCCACCAGAAGTACTCTTTCAGGTCCCTATACATCTTCGTGCTTCCAAGATGAATAGAGAATGAAGAACTATGAGCCTCATCTAGCAGCTCCTTCTTTAATTCGAGGATGGGAGGAACACAAACCCGATTCCTGAACTTTATTATCCCATCACAATCAAGGTTGAATTCAGGAACATTTCTCACCTTCTTTTGTAACTCGGCATCTTATTTCTGTGCCTCTTTAATCTTCACATGTATAGATGGTTGAACATTCATTTGATAAAGATACTTTTTTCCCCTTCCATTATAATTCCAAGATCCATCCTTTGTAAATCCATAAATATTGGATCTTTTGTGATCCTCATCATGGATAAACTGGCATGGTCTTGTCGAGTTAATGCATCTGCCACCTTGTTTGCTTTCCCAGGGTGGTAATGGATTGAGCAGTCATAATCCTTAATCATCTCCAACCATCTTCTTTGACGCATATTCAGCACCTTTTGTGTGAAAATATACTTTAAACTTTTATGATCAGTATAAATGTCACACCTTTCTCCATAAAGATAATGCCTCCAAATATTTAATGGAAAGATTACCGCAGCTAACTCCAAATCATGTGTTGGGTAATTTTGCTCATGGATTTTCAACTTTCGTGAGGCATAAGCTATCAACATTTTATTTTGCATAAGAACACACCCCAATCCCTTCTTGGATGCATCACTATAGATCACAAACCTTTATCCACTACAAGGCAGTGTGAGAACTGGTGCATTGGATAACCTTCTTTTCAACTCCTTGAAATTTTCTTCACATTCTTCTGTCCAAACAAACTTAACTTCTTTCCGAGTCAACTTGGTGAGTGGATTAGATAATCGTGAAAAATCTTTCACAAAACGTCGATAATATCCAGCCAAACTAAGAAAACTTCGGATCTCAGTTACTGTTGTTGGTCTTGACCATCTTTAGATAACCTCTGTTTTTGTTGGATCCACAGATATCCCCACTTTTGAGATTATATGACCCAAAAATGAAACTTTTTGAAGCCAAAATTCACACTTGGTAAATTTGGCATAAAGCTTCTCCTTTCTCAGGGTCTTCAATATAATTCTCAAGTGATCTTCATGTTCTTCCTTGCTCTTTGAATAGACAAGAATATCATCTATAAAGACTACCACAAATTTATCAAGATAGTATCTAAAGACTCTATTCATTAGATCCATGAAGATAGGAGGGGAATTAGTAAGACCAAATGGAATCACTATAAATTCATAGTGTCCATACCTTGTACGGAAAGCCGTCTTTGGTATATCCTTCCTTTTGACCCTTAATTGATGATACCCTAAACGAAGATCAATATTGGAAAAGTATTGAGCTCCACGTAGTTGGTCAAATAAGTCATCAATGCATGGGAGAGGATATTTGTTCTTGATAGTGATCTTGTTAAGTTCTCGATAATCAATGCAGAGTCTCATTGATCCATCTTTCTTCTTAAAAAATAGAACAGGTGCTCCCTAAGGTGACACACTAGGGCGTATGAATCCCTTATCAAGATTCTCTTGGAGTTTCTTCTTCAATTCCTGCAACTCAATTGGGGCCATTCTATAAGGTATCTTTGAAATAGGCAAAGCACCCGGTACGAGTTCTACTGAAAATTCAACTTCACGATTTGGTGGAAGACCCGGTAATTCCTCCATAAAGACATCATCAAACTCCCATACAATGGGAATATTCTTAATCGTGAGTTTCTCACCAACCATTTGAGATAAATAACCTTCATTTAGTGGAATCAAGACCCATAAGGTAGAAGGAATTTCCACTGGAAGGTTATGTTCATCGTTGCATTGATAGACTACCATAGATTGATCTGGAATATGAAATGTGACTTCCCTTATTTGGAAATTGATATGAGCTCCATATAAAGAAATCCAATCCATGCCAATAATCACATCAAATTACACTATAGGAAGGATCACAAGATTTTCAGGAAGCACTTTCCCACAAACTTCAATCGGAGAAGAATTATAAACTTTTGATGCGACTGTTGTGCCATTAGGTGTTGTCACAGCTAACTCAACATCTAATTGTTGAGGTAATACGGTGATACACTTAGAAAATTCTTCAGAAATAAAAGAGTGGGTGGATCCAGAATCAAATAAAACATTTTCTACTTTAGAGTGGATGGTAAGTGTACCTTTCACCACATCATTATCATACTCCACATCGATGATAGAAATTGCATGTGACTTTCCTTTGTCTTTAGCCTTAAGAGTTTGTTGACTTCGACCATCATCATCAACCCTTGGATTAGGGCATTTATTGGCATAATGTCCCATCTCCTTGCACTTGAAACATTGAAGTGTATTAGGTTCATTCTGTGTATCCCTTCCTTTGTTTCCATCATTAGACACCTTTTTCCCATCATCGCGGTATTAAAATGCCCGATGACCTTCCTTTCCACATTTGAAACATTTAATTGTCCCTTTAAGACAACTCCCTCCATGTTTCTTTCCACACTTTGAGCATAAGGTAAAGCTCATCTTCTTTTCAGTGTGCTCTTTAGATTTTCCTTTGAATTCCATTTTCCTCTTCTTATCAAACCCATATGATTGATGTGTTACTCCAATCTCCATCTCAACTTTGAGAGCACATCGAACGATTTCCTCGTAGCTATTGAAGTCCCTTATGGCTAAGGCCCTTAGAAGACTTGGTTTTAAGCCACTAATGAATCGATCGATCTTACTCTCAGGTTGGATAATAATACCAGAAGCGTACCTTGAAAGTCTTGTAAAATTTGCTTCATAGGTACCAACAAATTCATCATCCTTTTGCTTCAGTTCAAGAAACTCTTTCTCCATCTTTGTTCAGAGAATACGAGGGAAGTACTTATTGAAAAATAAGTTCTTGAACTCGTCCCATTCCATGGACTCAATTTCATCCCTTTGCCTCGTATTCTTAATAAGATTCCACCATTGATCAGCATCACCTTCCAAATGATACACTACTAAGATGACTTTATCATGCTCAGAACCTTGAAGAACTGGAAATATCTTTTCAGTAGTACTAATCCATTGTTCAGCAACTAATGGATCAGTAGACCCGCTTAAAGAAGGTGGATGCTGCCTCATGAAGGATTCAATAGAATTTTGCTCCTTCCTTTTCTCGTTTGTAAGTCCTACATGATTCATAGCTTGAGAAAGTTGTGTGAGCATGGCTGCACGATTTTGCATTCCAGCTCCCATAACGTTTGGTTGCTTAGGGGGACAATCATTACATTGCCCGTCGTATTCCGCATTAACACGGTTCCTTCGGGTTCCAGCCATTGACTAAAACCAAGAAGAATAGTGTGAGCAACACTAATTATAATAGGAAAAGCACATAATAAAGAATAAAATTTCACACTTAAGGTCTTATCCTAGGTTATTCATGGACATTTCTAAAACACTAAGATTGTGTTCTATGCTTAGACTTATCCTTAGGGTTCTTACTAAGGCTTTCACATCCTAGTTTCCAAAGGTTGACTATACCTTTCCTCTGATACCAACTATAACGACCCATACTTTACATACATTGTTAATACTTCAAAATTGAAGCACACTTATTACAACATATAACAAAACCATGAAAGGACCATATAGGTACAGTGTCTTTAGAAACCGGGAAACATAAACAACTGGTTCATAAAGCATCTACTTTGCCTCCCATTTATTTCATCATATCTAGAGTCCCTTTTTGGAATATTCTACTAAAAAACCTTCTTCCTGACCTGGGGAAATAAAACATAAAAAAAAGGGTAAGCTCAAATGCTCAGTAAGGGTAAACAAAAGAAATGTCAATCACATCATATACATAAGAACATAACTTTTGGAAAATCTTAACCTGCAAAAGAGATCATTATTTCATAACATGGGATAAATCATAGTAGTGAAATGTAATCCCAATAATCATAACTTAAAACATGAAACTTTGTGGCATACACACATAATCATATAGAATCATTTCTTATTAGTCAAGAATCATTTCCAAGACTATCTTAGTGGACAAAGTCCCTTTCTGAACCGAGTTCATTCCTCATTTCAGTCCTGTTTCACTGAACCGGTATAACCTACCGTTCCAGCCATGTCTATCTCATGAGATATAAAATCTTTACCCAATTCATTTGAGGGAGATATAGGTCCCAACCATATCATAATGATACCATTCTTATGTGTTCCACAAAATCATAAATCATACATCATTGCATAACCCATGTAGTAAAAATGGGATTCTTAAACAACATGACATCATAAAAAAATTCATATAAGATAAAGGAATTCATAAAAATATTTCCATCACAACATAATCAAATCCATGTAATAATAGGTATATAAACAGAACCCTATATTATCTTAGATGGAAAATAATTTTTATAAAACACTTGAACTCCATTCTTGAGGAAAATATCCTTTCTACTTCAAAAACACTTTTCCTTTCTTAACATGTCATACAATTCTAAACTAAGAGAAGTTGATTAAAAATAAACATGAAAACTTCTAAAGGAATCTTCTTGGAAATAATGTTTTAAAAATCCATTCATGTCGTATAAGTTAAAAAAAAACATTCTTTTCGTACTTTTGTCGGAAAAGTCAAAAAGTACCTCGTATGAAAAACGACAAAAGATTCCTTTCATATCTTTTACTAAAAACTTAACGAAGGGTAAAATTGGATTTAAAAAATTGTAGGTGGATGGAAATAATATTACATATTGAGGAAACATGGATTTGGATGATAAAATACACCCCAGTAAATACCAAAGTATAAACAATCTCGGATAAAAATGAGATTGTGATATTTCCCTTACCATAGGTCCGTTTTGCTTCGTAAGTGTCCGAACATCCTGTATAATGATTTAAATAATGTTATTGACTTATTACAGAATCATACTTATTTTTATGATATCATATATGGTCATATTCTTAGCTTCTTAGTAGTAATATTTCATTGCTACTTGTTATTCAGGTGTTTATAACTTTTTGTTCTTATGCGTGTTTTGTCGAATAAATTATTATTCTTCTCTTTAGGTTATAGATACCTCATTTACAGAATGGTATTAGTGTAATATATATCATATTAATTCATTCAATTCATTTATATAATCATTATGAAATGAAGATCATGTAGAACGAGTCACATCACATCGTGGAGATGGTATTCCGTACGTACGCACGAGTGATGATATCATTCCTATGATCGTGGAATTGTATTGGAGTGTATGTATACTATTTCAGAATCCGTATCACTTTATAATAGTAATATATAGTCATTATTTACACCATTATACCCATCCATGTAAGGTGGTGGTGGAAAATAGATTACACCACGGCGTGGAGACGGTATTCCGTACGTACGCACGCGCGTTGATTTCTTTTTCCGTAGGATGGATAGATGGTGAACTAGGGTTGTTTCATAATTATAATAACATATCAGTATATGAGTGATACTGATGTTTTTACTTTATAATGAAACAACTAAAGAATAAGAAGTGGAAGAAGAAATAAAGATGAAAGAATCGGTAACGGACATTACCTCTTCTTTGAAGTGCTTCTTTGAGACCTTCTTTTAGGGCACTAAAATTGGTCTTTGAAGAAGACCAGGACCTCTAGGATGCATATAGGGAAGTGGAGAGGAGTAATTGGCAGGTTTTGGCCGAGATTGAAGGCTCAAAGTGGTGTGAGGAAGAGGGGGAGGAGGTTCCCTTTTATAAGGGATGAGAGGGGCTCCTTTGGGAAAACTAAAAATATTATTTTATTATAAAGTCATGTTTGGTTTTAAATAGCTCCAAATTGATATATTTAGAAGCTAAGGTGGGGATGGGTAGAAATACTCTCATCCAATAGAATTTAGACAAGTTTAGGTTCCTATTTTAACCTTATCATTTAGATTTAACATTAAGTTAAATAATTTTACTTTTACCGTGTCTTCTTGTGTTCTTATACTATAAGGTTAATAAACTTACTACAAGCAGTCAAACGAACCCAAAGTTGTTTATTATTAATATATATAACCTTATCTAAGTCCTTTGGCCGAAACTTATATTTTTAGGAATAAAATAACAATTACTAATATAATATTTGTTTTAAAAACTACTTTATGTCAATTTTGACACTATTTAGTAATTGATTTTTGTGAAAATTATAACAGAATGATTAGTTCAAACCAAGTTAATTAAATCAATAATAACATGTCATATTAACCTAGAAAATTAGTGTAATTCATAAAAAGTCTCAAATTACATTTATTTTGGTGTTTATAACATCAATTATGTCAATATTTTATTAATAAGATAATTACTGCATCATCTTTGTGTCATAAATAAATTAAATTATTTAATGTATAAAAATTACAAATAAAATATAATTATGTAGGAAATATTTTTAGCTTTCTAATTAATATTTATAGTCGAATTTATCTTATGTGTAACCTTATATTAAAAATTATTTACTTATTAAACTTTGATTTTAACTATTTGAACCTTTCTTTAAATAAATTAATAATAAAAGTCCTAATCTAATCCAAGTGGGCCTAAATGGTCATATTTTATTCCTAAGGTTGTTTTTGGTCGAATTACACTTGTGCAATAGAATTAGGACATGCGTTAGGGTAATAATAATATCATTTTTACCCTTAATTACCCTATTTACTTTTAACCATGGTAAAAAAAGTAAAAAGTTACTATTCACCAAAAAATTATTTTCATCTCATTGAACCACATTTTACTTATTGACATCAACCGTGTCTCTCAGATTTTCGAAATTCCACTCACAGAAGCGGTAAAATTAAGTTTTATGAAAAATTCAGTTTTTTAACTACCACTTAGTGGTTTCACTATTCATCAAAAATTGAAAGTTTTTAGAAAAATACCAAAATTTCCCCTAGGCTAATTTCGATATTCCGAATCTAAAAATGAAGTCCATTTTGAAAAATAAAATTTTTAAAATTTTAAAAAGTGGTTATTACTATTCATAACAGCTAGTTTTAATAATATTTTAATAGCACGTCATTGTTTAGTGAAACTTGGTATTGCGTACGACGCAAGCTATCGAGGAAGGTTGTGATTTCGTGTAAAGCAAGCCAAGCAAGTGTTGTGTGTAGAAAAAGATTCCTTTGATGATTTATATAACATAAAAGTATCGGGTGTTACATACTTCATCCCGTGCCGAAGTCTTATCTATCCCCAAGGGATATCACATATGAATGCCCATGTTAACATTATTAATACTTGGTAGGATTTTCGTGTTACCATTCACCATTTAATAACACATAATTGAATGATCATGTTACCATTCATATTACTTGGTTGAATGTCCATGTTACCATTAACCATTTCACAATTGAATGACCATGTTATAATTCACAACTTCACAATAAAATGAACATGTTACCATTCATCAACACATAATTAATTCAACAATTAATTATTTACACCAATTCCATTACTAATTCAATAATTAGTTAAACACAAAAATTCCATTAGTAAACTCAAAAATTAAATAATCGCATCAATAAAATTAATTTATTCAAAAATTAATTAATCACATCAATTTCCTATTGTTAATTGAAAAAATAACTAATCACATCAATAAAATTAATTAATTCAAAAATTAATTAATCACATCAATATCCTCTAGTTAATTAAACAAATTAACTAATCACATCAATAAAATTAATTAATTTGACAATTAATTAACCCCATCAATTATATTAGTCAATTAAACAAATAATTAATCAAACCAAATTCATTAATAATTAAATAATTAGTTTTTTACATAATTTTCTTTAATTAACACCCCAATTAATTAAGTATGTCAATCCCATTAATTAAATCATCAATTAATTAATCAATATCCACAAACTCAAAATACCATAATTAATACCACAATTAGTTATCTCATTCACAAACTCAATATTTCATAATTAATTCCAAAATTAATTATGTCAATTCTCAAGTCTCAATATCTCATAATTAATTCATCAATTAACTATCTCAATTCTCAAATCTCATTTTCCCATTATTAATTCAAAAATTAATTATCTAATTCTATCTATTCAATATCCCAACAATAAAAATTAATTAATTCACCAATTAATTAATCCAATTCATTCAATTTCATTAACACAACAATCCCCATTAATTAATTCACCAATTAACTAATTTAACTCATTCAATTACAATAACACAACAATTACCATTAATTAATTTATCAATTAATCAATCTAACACATTCAATTTCATTAGCCCAACAATCCCTATTAATTAATTCACCAATTAATTAATCTAACTCAGTCAATTTTATTAACACAAAAAATAACCATTAATTAATTATCCAATTAATTAATCTAACTCATTTCCATTAATTGATTCCATAATTAATTAATCACATTCAATCAGTTCAATAAATTCACAAATCAATTATTCACGTTAATAACATTATTTAATTCACAATTAATTAATCACAATAATTCCATTAATTAATTCATAAATTAATTAATCACATAAATCCATTTATTTAATTCAAAAATTAAATTATTAAATTACTCAAATTAATTAATTCATCAATTAATCAATCCCTTCAATCCCATTATCTAATTGAATATTTATATAATCACATTACTCACATTAATTAATTCATCAATTAATTAATACCATTATTTAAATAAACAATTAAATAATCAAATTACTCACATTATTTAATTAATTAATTAATCAATCCCATTATTTAATTAAATAATTAAACAATATCATTACTTCTATTAATTAATTTATTAATAAATTAATCAAATCCACAATTATAAAAATCCACATAATTAATTCATTAATTAATTATTCCAACTCACTCAATTCATTAACCCCATAATTAATTCCTCAATTAATTATTCCAACTCACTCAATTCAATAAACCCATAATTAATTCATCAATTAATTATTCCAACTTAAACAATTCAATAACCCCAATTAATCAATCAATTAAATGTTCCCTCTCAATCAATTCAATAACCCAAATTAATTTCATAAGCAATTGTTCTATCTAAATCAATTTAATAATCGTAATAGTCTCCAATAATTAATTCTACAATTAATTATCCCCATTCAACAACTTCAATATAATAATATTTAATTGATTTATTAATTATTAGATTTCAACAATCTATCTCTCAACATAATTAATTCAATAATTAATTATCACAAATCACAGTCTCATTATACCAACCATTCCCATTAATTAATTCTACAATTAATTAACAAAGTTCAACAATATCAATAACTCCATAATTAATTCAAAAATTAATTATTCATAATCTATAATCACAATATCCCCAATTTGAATTATGGTCTATTTACCTCAATTCGTCAATGATAAATCACCCAACGAAAATCCCCAAAAATTGAACAGCACAATGACGTCGAATGAGATCCAAATCTTTAAAACCTAAAACAAGAATAAATAATTCAAGATCTTATAAATCTAGATATAGATCTATAATCATAGATCTTTATATCACAAAATATATTTATATCTAACCAAACAGAGGATTACTTCTCTTAAATAAAGAGATAAGAATTAGAGAAGAATGAGAAAAGAACTGGGATAAGATTCACTTACTAGGAGAGGTGCGGATCATCAAAATTAGATTTTAACCATGAAGAAAGAAGGTCACAATGGATTAAAATTCATAAAGAGAGCTAAAAAATCATGAAAATTTGATTTTGGGTGATTTGGGATTGAATAGGGTTTAAAATAGGGGGTTTTGGAAATTTAAATCTAATTTTCGTGTTATTTAAAACAGATCACATAGTTTGCTGCTCGATGTTCATAGTTTCCCCTAACTATGACCCTTAACCGTGCACCTCTTATTAAGGGGGGGTGGGTGGTGTATGGTTTCTCATTTTAGGGTGCATGATTTTCCAATTCGTGTGCCAGCAGTGAAAATCCCCTATGTCTGGGTTCACACGGTTAGTTGGGATGTGGCAAACATTTTGGGAAAACCATTCACCAACCTTGTACTGCCCTCTCTTCATCCTAAATTCTCAATTTTCCCCAAAAAACACCCCAAGGTAAAACCCAAATGAAACATACTCAACACAAGGTAAATATTACCATTAAACGAGTCAGAGACATCTTCAGAAAAGGTTAGGACAATTCAATATCCCCACCTTATAACAAATTATCCTCCAACTATACTCCCAAGCATCCTAGATATTGTGGGTCAAAAATATTTGTCCACTTTGTCCTCTTATCTACTTCTATTTCCCAAGTTACCTCCTGAATCTCTCCATGTTTCCATAAAAAAATGAACTGTTGACACAATCTTTCTCCGCAAATCTCTCTCACTATGATCCAACACACATATCAGATGATCCTCCAAGAACGCATCCATCTCAAGATCAACATCATCAACATAAATGATTAATTTTCTAATGTCTCAAACTTCTCTGATCCATTCCTTTTCTAAAATCTAGTGTTTGAGGTGTTCTGGGAGGTCAAGGTGACTTATTCCCAATATTTGGCCAAATTTCCAGTTCTATGAATAGTGTTTCCAGTTTTATGAACATTGTCACTAGTAGGTCATCTATCGGTAGGACCTATTGGTAAGTCGTATTTTGATAAGTCGTTTTGGTAGGTCCTGTCAGTAGGTTTTCCATTAGTAGGTCATCTTTCGGTAGTTCATCTGTTGGTAGGTCATCTATCAGTAGGTCATCTTTCAGTATGTGCTACAGCGTTTTCAGCTTCCTATAGTTTCACCCATTTGTCATTTTATTTGATGTAAAATGCATTCAAATCCCGTTTTAAGGTATTTAAGGCCAATTCAAAGACCATAACTCATATATTTAAATCCCTATGGGTCCTAAGGTTTTTACTTGGTCAAACTGCATGGGTTGTTGAGATCCGAATTTAATGGAAATTCAACCATTTCACATTTCGCGAGTCTTATATCTAATCCTTCTAAGCTAGGGGACTTTCCTTCATTCATTTATTCTTCTTCCTCTTGATATGAGGCACTTAGTTTATTTCTTTATTGGGGAGACGTGCGATTGTACTATAACTTTGGACCGTGTTTTCCCTGCTTGTGCACCCCCTATCTTGGTGCAACAAGGAAGTGTCGATCAGTCTTTGATATATGGTATGTTATACATCCGTTCTTCTGGGTTCCTCTATCTATTTCATCCTATTATACTTTCCATGTTATGGGATTTGATCTCCATGTTTCTAATGGAACTTTCTTGGGTGATGATTGATGCAGTTGTGTCGTGGCATTCTTGGATGGATGCAGTAATTGCGGGAGAAGTGATCTCGATCTATTATGTTGTCCCGTTCTTATGAAAAGAATGTCAAAAACCTTTTGAGGTAGGGGATTCATGGATTCTCTATTCTTTTACGTGTATTCATAGAGTTAGTATGTTTTATCCACTAGATCACAATGAAATTGACATAATAAATACTTGAACTGGATTAAATAATTGGTATCAATTGATTAGCGATGTTATCACCTCTTGATTTGTTAGATCATGTGATATGTATGATTTTCTTGTTTAGAATGTCATTATTGATGTAAATTGGTAAGGAATGTAAATTAGGTATTAATTATAAATTATTTGGCTAAAGATAAAGAGGCATGTTTAATTAATTTGGTTGTTGTTGTTGTGGTTGGCGATAAAACAAATGGATGCAGTTATGCATGTTTTAAATTGAATCAGTTAATTAAATATGGAATAAAGGACTATTTGTGTGATAAAGATAATGACTTGAAGGGTCCTGAGTTATCCTATTGCTTTTAAAGTCCAATCACCTTATGCTTTGGAGCTGTGAGTTCTCTTTGTGTGTGAAAGATGAATGCCTTGTTGAGGGCCAAGATATCAGTTTATATGTTGTTTTTATATCGACCCTAGCCTTTTACATATTTCATTACATGTTTTTAAGCATAGTAAAGCATCATATTACAAGCCAAGGATCGTAAAGTCTAGTGTCTTGGAAGACCAGTTACATAATACTTAAAACATGGGGCTAAATATAACATTTATTTATTTAGAATTCAAAAAGATATCCTAACTTCCATTGTGCTCATACATCTTCATAGGATAACATGGGGATAAATTGAACAAAGGGATGAGCTAAAAATCCTAGTAAAAGAATAAACATAAGAATAAAGCTTTAGTACATGGGTTAGAAGGCATAACATAATGATATAAAAATGCATTGATCATAAGTAATTATAAAATATAAACATGGAATCATATAAAAATAAATTCATAGTAATGTGGAAGAAACATAAAAAAAACTTTAGAACAAGTCAATGATTGTTGCACATAGAGGAGCACAAGTAAGGTTAACCACCAAGACCATTGCACATGGTAGCACGAGTCAAGGCTAACCACCAAGACCATTACACATGATGTCTCATGAGACTCTACTTTACCCAATGAATTAGAGTTCTATCTTGGAGAACCCATCATAAAATGTTCATGAATATTATTTCCACATATATAATCTTACATAATCAATCATACATAAACAGAAGGGTTACCCATAGTAAGAATTGGGTATCATAATCATGTCATAAAGCATAATAAATGGGAGTATACTAAATATTTCCATGAAGGAAATTAATTATATAATGCATGAAAAATCATAGGTTATAATGGGCACATATCATGAAAAGTTATTCCACTTTAATTAATTTCTTGTAAAAAGAATACTTAAGAAACTTTGGAATCAAAACATTTTAGTGCAGTTAAAGGAAAATACTAATGAGAATTTTAAATTAGAAAAGGGAATAATATTTTATATAAAAGAAAAAGTGAATCAAAAAGGTTTTCATAATAAAAGACAAATTTTGAAAAAATAATGGTGGCTTAAAAACATATTATATAGTGTACTTGAAAATGGGTAAGAATTTGGGAAGTTTCCCTTAAATGGGTTTGCTTATCTGGAATTATTGAGGAGGGAACCAGTTAAAAACATTTATATCACTTAAAGTGAGTAATGATTGGATCTTGATACATGAGTTTGGATCATATAAATAGCATTTAGAAGTTGCTCATAAAATTAATATATAACTTCATTTGGGTAAAAATTAAGATAGAACAACCCAAAGGAATAACAGAGGTTCAGGTAAAATCCATTACCTTAAGTCTGATGGTTTCCTTTACTTGATCTTAATGTCCTGGATAACCAAATTAAATTAATCAATTACTTTTTCCTGAAACTATTAGTTATGTAATTTATTTTTTATAACCTTATTAAGTTCATTCATAACCTTTTTATGGGTTAAGAGGTTCAATTTCATTGTTTGTTTAATTGGTTTTCATGATTGGTTTACTCATATTCATGTAAGGATAAACATGTAATATGAGAATGGTTGTCCAAAATTAGAGTTATATTTTATTAGTGATCATCAATTAAATTACTTGGTTATAAAATTTATTTGGTTATCTAAAGTAAAGATATATGAATCATTATATAAAATTTTAGTGATAACTATTTTGGTTAATTGCCGGTTTTTTGATCACATCGAACACATTTTAATTTATAAATTAATATAATTTGTGAAAAAGATTCCAAAAACCATAAATTAGACATAATTAATATATATTATAGTCTGGTTCAACCATAAAAATGGTTTCATGACCATAATTGAAGATGGTTAAAGAAATTGAAATCCCGTTATCCTTGAATGTGATAAACTAACACATCTCAGATGGTGTTTTAATTTCTTGTATAATAGGAGGGGAAATGAGAGATGATGATGAATTATTCCCTTATTATAAAAAAACTCTAGTATATTTAAGGTACTGGAGTTATCATAACATTTGGATGAAAGCCGATGAGGAAAGGAAAAGAAAGAAAAAAACTTGAAAGAAAATAACAGAAATGAAATGAGGAATTTACCTCTTGTATATATCTTCCTTAAGAACCTATTTATTGGATAGGATTTGTTCTTTTGAAGATTCCAAGGGATACTAGATGTGGGATAGGGGTTTATGGAGATATTTGAGCATAATTTGGACTAGGAACAAGGCTTGAGATGTGTGAGAAGAAGATGGGGTGAGACTAGTTTTTATAATGGAGAAGAGGAGGGTTTTCTCAATATTTTATTCATTATTTTATTATTTTTCTCTTGATAAGAAATAATAATAGTTATTGTGAAAAAAAAACAATAATATTTTCATTTGAGTTTAAACCCAAGGTTATTACATCATCCACGACTCAATAAATAGTGTATTTAACATATAATGTATATATATAGTAAATTACCGTATATTACTATTCACCAAAAAATTCAAGTATTTCATAAAAATAAAAAAAATTACTCCAACCATTTTTTAATTTTTAGAATTAAAAAATAAAATCTATTTTTTGAAAATAAATTTATAAATATATGAAATTTAATTTTTAATTTAAATCATAATTTACTTGAAAAATATAAATTCTAAAATTAAAAACGATTTTCTAACACTTAAAAAATTAATTAAGGTCCCTTAAAATTATCATATAATCAAAATTCATTAAAATAATAATTTATGAACACATTTTTTGAAAATAAATTTTCTTTTAAATTATTAAATTAATCATGAATTTTTAATTAAATATACATGACTCACAAAAATACCAACACAATGATATAATTATATCATATTTTCACTTATAAGATGGATAAATTTTATTTATACTTTCATTGGTAAGGTTACTTATTCACTTGGATGATTTACTATTCATAAGGGCCGTATTACTATTCATAAGGGTAACATTACTATTCATAAGGGTCAGTTTCTGTTCACCAAAAATTAGGTTTGTCTTATCTGACTCCAAACATATTACTGATCGCAACCGTGTATGTCATATTTTAGAAATTAAAATCACATAAGTGACAATATTATGTTTAAAGGTCACATAGTACTTATTAGTTCATTATGTTGTGATTTCATTTGATTATACTATATGAAATAATTATAAGAATGGAATTTACATTGATTAAACTTTGGGTCATTAAATTTTCCCCCTTATGAAATTTCCCCCTTGAAATTTCGTTTTACATTCTAAGTTGTAAGTAGGTGTGGGTACTTTTCCTTCATTGCCTCCTCCAGTTCCCATATTGCCTCTTCATACTTAGGGTTCTATTATAGTACTTTTAACCAGTGAGCAGTCTTGTTGCATAGAAATTTATCCCTACAATCCAAGATCTTCACCGAATTCTCTTCATAAGAAATATCATTCTCTAACTGTACCACCTCTTAAGATAGTACATGTGAAGGATCTCGTGTGTACTTCCTTAAGAGGGATACGTGGAAGACATTGTGTACTTTAGACATGGTAGGTGGAATTTCTTGTCATTAGGTTGCTTATCTAACATGATTAAGAATCTAGAAGGGTCCAATGTACCTGGGGCTTAGCTTTCCTTTCTTTCCAAATCTCATGACATTTTTAATGGAGATATGCATAGGAATACCATGTATCCCACTTTGAACTCAAGGTCTCATCGATGATTGTTCGCATAACCCTTATGTCAAGTTTGGGAAACCTTGATGTGTTGTTGAATGGTTTTCACCTTCTCCACCATTTCTTAAACCATTTTAGGTCTTAGCAGCTTACACTCACTGTCTTCTTCCCAACATGCCGGTGTTCTACACCTTTTCCCATAAAGGGATTCATATGGTGACTTTCAGATGTTGGAGAAGAAACTATTTTTATAAGAGAATTTGACCAGTTGAAGATGTTGGCCCCACCCTCCTTTGAATTCAATAGAACATGATATCAACATGTCTTCTAATCCCTAAATAGCTCGCATAGATTGGCCATCATTTTGAGGATGATATGCCATACTAAAGTTCAGTTCAGTTCTTAAAGCATGTTAGAGACTTTTCTAAAACTTTAAGGTGAATCTAGGATCTCTATCAGATACAATATATAGTGGTACTCCATGCAGCCTTACCACATCTTTGATATATATCCATTCATTTTGATCTAAATAGAAGTACTCTCTAATTGAGATAAAGTGATATGTCTTTGTAAGACGATCCACAGTGACCCATATAGCATTGTTTCACATGGACATCCTTGGAAGTCCAGTGTCAAAGTCCATGGTGATGTTCTCCCACATTCATGTTGGTATGGGTAGTGGCTGCATCATTCCCTTATACTTATATCTTTCAGCCCTCACTTGTTGAATTAACAAGCACTTTGATGTATACTCAGTAATGTCCTTTTTCATATAGTCCCACCAAAAGCTCTCTAAGAGATCTTGATACTTCTTTGTGCTCCCTGGGTGAATAGAGAAGATTGAGTTATGTGCATTATTCAAAATATTCTTATTTATCTCTAGATCATATGGTACACATAATCGTGACCCAAATATTATACCTCCTTCCTTTTCAAAATTGAACACAAAGGATTTCCCATTTCTGATAGCTTCTAGCCTTTTCTGAATTTCCACATCATTTCTTTGTGCATTCTTTATTTTCTCCATAAGGGATGGTTGAGAAATTATTTGAGAAAGGATTGATGATATTTCTATCTTAATGATTCCCATTTACATACTTTAAAAATCTACTAAGATTGGATCCTTTTAAATTATCATCATTGATAAAGATGCACGATCCTTTCTACTTCGAGCATTCTCCACCTTATTTGCCTTACTAGGATGGCAGTGGATTGAGTAGTCATAATATTTGAGGATATATAACCATATTAATTAGTGCATATTAATCTCATTATATGTGAATATATATTTTATACTAGTATATATATCACACTTCTCACCATAGAGATAATGCTGCTTGATTTTCAACACAAATATTATAGCTTCTAACTCTAAATCATGCATGAGATAGTTTTGCTCATGGATTTTAAACTGCCTTGATGCGTAGGCTGTCACTTTATAATTTTTCATCAGTAAAAATCCTAGGAACTTATTTTAAGCATCACTATACACCATAAAGATTTCTCCACTTGTTGGGAGTGTGAGTATCGACGCAGTGATTAACCTATTTTTCAACACCTTAAAACAATTTTCACATTCTTGAGTCCAGACAAACTTTACTCCCTTCCGTGTTAGTTTGGTCATTGGGTTCGAAAATCATGAAAAGTTCTTCACATATCATCAATAATACCTAGATTGACCTAGAAATATTTGGATATCCATTACAGATGTTGGCATGGTCAACTCTTCAATTTCCTTTGTTTTGGAAGGGTTTATAGATATCCCTTTACTGGTGATAACATGCCCTTAGAATTATACTTCCTCCATAAAGAACTCGCATTTACTATACTTTGCATAAAGTTTCTCTATTCGCAAAGTCATTAACACAATATTAAAATGCTCCTCATGTTCCTTCTTGCTCTTGGAGTATATCAGAAAATCATCAATAAGTACTACCATAAATTTGTTAAGTTAATATCTAAAGACTCTATTTATTAAATCTGTGAATATTTCTAGAGAATTAGTGAGTCCGAATGGAATCACTATGAACTCATAGTGTCCATACCCTGTTAAAAAGGTAGTTTTGGGAATATATTCCTTCCTCACCTTTAATTGGTGTTACTGTGACCAAAGGTTCACCTTAGAGAAATAACTGGCCCCCAAAAGCTGATTGAACAAGTTATCTATTTGTGGTAGGGGATACTTGTTCTTTATCATGATTTTATGGATCTCACAATAATCAATGCAGATTCACATTGATATATCCTTCTTCTTGACTAAGTGGACTGATACACCCCATGGTGAAGCATTCAGTTGTATAAAACCCTTCTCTAGATTTTCCTTTAACTACTTGTTTAGATCTTCTAGCTCTATGGTAGCCATTCTGTAAGGTTTATTTGATATATAGAGATATAGAGATAATTTTAATTTAGATATCAACCTCTCAATCAGGATAAAGAGTATACAATTATTTAGGGAATACATCTATGTAATCCCTCACGATGGGAATATCTTTGAGAAGTATCATCTCTTTTGTCTCATTCATTTGAGCTAGAAATGATTTCTCATAAGGTAGTAATATCCACAATTGAGATAATGATTCTAAAGGATATTCATCTTCCTCATTACACATGTAATGAATTGGAGGATTCTTCAGGATGTGAAGAGTTATCTCCCTTTCTCGACAGTTGATGTTGGCTTCGTATAAAGATATCCAATCCATGCCCAAGATAACAACGAACCCCACTAAAGGAATTATGACGAGATTTTTTGGGAGGTTAAATCCAAAAATGTTAACCAGGGAGGAGTTATATACTTTGGATGTAGTAATTTTACCAAATTTCTATTCTCATAAATAACTCAACCTCCAAATTTGGCGGTGGTGTTTGAATAGTTATACAAAACTTGAAAGATATGAAGGAATGCATAGAACCAGAATCAAATAATACATTCACTATTCTTAGATGAATAACTAGTGTACCTATCACCACATCATTTTTTGTCTCCACCTCAGAAATAGTTATAGAATAAGACCTTACTTGTTTCCTTGTAGTTTATTGTTGACTTCCTCCAATAACCCTTGGATTAGGGTAATTGTTTCCATAACTCCCATTCTACTTGTATTTGTAACACTATAATACAGGTTGAACATTGATATGAACCTTCCTTTATTCTTCCACATCAGTGGAATTCTTCATATCCCTTTTCCATTTCTTTGATATATTTCCCATCTTTCTACATTTGAAGCAATTCCAGGTTCCCTTAAGACAATTCCCATGATTATTCTTCCCACAATTTTGACACATGGGATGTTCGATCTTTTTTCCATCATGGGATTTATTTACCGAACCACCCATATTATAATCCATCTTACACTTTTTTTCATCGAACCCATGAGACAACTAAGAGTCTCCAATCTCCATTTCAACTATTAGGGAACAATGGACAATCTCCTCATAACGGTCAAAGTCTTAAATTACCAAATCTTTTTATAGAATCAAATTTAGTTTTCTAAAGAAGAGACCCACCTTTATTTTGGTGTTCATGAAAAAGACGAAGGTATATATTGTAAGAATTGTGAAGTTTTCTTCATATGCCTCAATGGAATCATCTTCCTTATTCTTAAGTTCAAGGAACTCTCTTTCTATCTTGAGATAGAGGGTTTGTAGAAAATATTTATGGAATTTTTTTCTTGAATTCCTCCTAATCCATGGAATAAATTTTATCTTGGGACATTGTATTCTTGATTAGTTTTTACCACTGATCATCTTCCTCATCCAAATGATATACTGCCAACACAACTTTCTATTCTTCTGAGCACTGGAGGACAGAGAATATATTTTCAATAGAGTTAATAAACTATTCTGTGAGTATGGAATCAAAAGATCCACTAAAAATGGAATGCCTTTTCTCCATGAAAGATTTAATGACAACTTGATATTTCCTTATAGGAAGAGAAATTATACATGATTCAAGTTATTATTCATAACTTGATCCAACTGATCAATTACTGTCATGTAGTTTTGAGCACCCATCCCCATCATATTTGGCATATCATTAGGGAAATATTCACATTCCCTATCCCATTGACTGTTGGAACACGTTATTCCATTTCCCTCTATTAACTAGGAAAAACAACATACAATTAGAGGGATTTAATACTTAGCTATTAAGCATAAAAAGGAAACTTTAAACCTAAAAGTATAAACTCTTAAAGGAAAATTATATCCTAATCTGTGATTTATTAGGTTTCAATGTAGGTTATCCTTGATTTATTACTTAAGATATATTCTTATGGGATCTTTTTTTGTTTACTTAATAATGTTTCATACTAAAATTATGAATTTACCAAATCAAATCCCTAAGAAGTGTCAAACTAGGAGTGAATCAAGGCATGTTGTCGTGTACCATTTCCTATTAGAGTATAGATCAAAGTAGTGTTTTCAGGTTTTACCCCTAGATAAATATGTGCTAGAGCCACATCCACTTGTTTGTATCTAGACAAGGATGTATTATTTTTTGATAAACCACTTACTCTATACTTACCAAAATTTTAGGGATGTTTTCTTATACTTAGTCTCATCGTTTAGGTTCTTACCAAAGTGATCTATTCCTAATCCCCAAAAATAACTAGACCATCCTCTGATACCAAGTATAGTGAACCTAGCCTTTTACACATTTCATTACATGATTTTAAGAATAGTAAAACATCATATTACAATCCAATGATAATAAATTCTAGTGTCTTGGATAACTAGGTGCATAAAAATTAAAACATGGGACTAAATATAACATTTATTTATTTAGTCTTCATAAATATCTCCTAACTTACACTGTTCTCAAACATATTCATAGGATAACCTAGGGATAACATGAACAAATAGTTGATATAAAAATCATAGTAAGGTAATAAACCTAAGAATAAAGCTTTAGCACATGGGTTAGAAGGCATAACATAATGATATAAAAAGGCATGAAACATAAAGAATCATAAAATATAAACATGGGACCATATAAAAAATAAATTCATAGTAACATGGAAGAAACTTAAAACATGACTTTAGAACAAGTCAATTATCATTGCACATATAACAACACAATTCAAGGTTAACCACCATGACCATTGCACATGATAGCATGAGTCAAGGCTTACCACCAAGACCATTACACATAACGTCTCATGAGACTCAAGTTTACCCAATGAATTGGAGTGTTATCTTTGAGAACCTATCATAACATGTTCATGAATATTATTTCCACATATATAATCATGCATAATCAATCATACATAAACATAAGGGTTACCCATGGTAAGAATTGTGTATCATAATCATGTCATAAAGCATAACAAATGGGAGTGTCCTAAAAATTTCCATGAAGGAAACGAATTAGATAATTCATGGAAAATCATACGTTAGAATAGGCACATATCCTTAAAAGTTATGTCACTTGAAATAATTTCATGTAATAATATTTCTTAAGAAACTTTGGTATTAAAACATTTTAGTGAAGTTAAAGAAAAATACTAATGAGAATTTAAAATTATAAAAGGGAATAATCTTTTATATAAAACCAGAAGTAAACCAATAATTTTTTTTATAATTAAAAGACTATTTTTATAAAAATAATGGTGTCTTGAAAATAGATTATATAGTGTACTTGAAAATGGGTAAGAATTCAGGAAGTTCCCTTAAATGTGTTTGCTTATCGAGAAGTATTGAGGAGGGAACCACATAAAAACATGTATATCCCCAAAATATAATGATGAGTGGACCTTGATACATGAGTTTTTATCATTTAAACATTATTTATAGGATTTTAATAAAAATAATAGATAACTTCATTTGGGTACAAATAAAGATAGAACAACCTAAAGGAATAACGAAGGTTCGGGTAAAATCCATTACCTTAAGTATGATGGTGTCCTTTACTTGATTTTAATGTCCAAGATAACCAAATTAAAATAATTAATTAATATTTCCCAAAATTATTAGTTATTCGATTGATTTATTATAACCTTATTAAGTTCGTTCATTACCTTTTTTATGGGTTAAGAGGTTCAATTTCATTGTTTGTTTCATTGATTTTCATGATTGGTTTACTTACATACATGTAAGGAAAAACATGTAAGATGATAATGGTTGTCCAGAATTGGATTTATATGTTATTTTTTATCATACTGTAGATTAATTGGTTTTAAAATTCATTTTTTTATTTAATGTGAAGATGAATCATTATATAAAACTTTAATGATAACTGTTTTGGTTAATTAGTGGTTTTTTGATAACAATGAACACATTTTTCTTTATAAATTAATATCATGTATACAAAAGATTAAAGAAACTTAAATTAGACATAATAGATATATTATAGTTTGGTTAAAAAATAAAAATGTTTTCATAACCAGAATTAAAGATGGTAAAAGAAATTGAAAACTCGTCATCCTTGAATGGGATAAATTAACACATCTCAGATGGTGTTTTCATTTCTAGTTTAAAAGGAGGGGAAATGAGAGATAATGATGAATTATTACATTATCATAAAAATATTCCAATACATGTAAGGTAATAGATTTATCATAACACTTGGATGAATTTATGTGAGTAAATGAAAAGAAAGAAAGTAACTTGAAAGAAAATAAAAGAAATGAAAAGTGGTATTTACCTCTTGAATTTTTTTCCTTGAGAACCTCATTAGGGAAGAAGATTTGGTATTTTGAAGATTCCAAGGGCCGCGGGATGTGAGATAGGGGATTAGGGAGATATTTTAGTATAATTTGGACTAGGAACAAGGCTTGACAAGTGTGAGGGGAAGATGGGGTGAGGGTGGTATTTATAGTTGAGGAGAGGAGGGTTTTCTCAATATTTTATTCATTATTTTACTATTTTTCTCAATATAAGAAATAATAATTATTCTTGTGACATAAAATAGTAATATGTGAATTTGAGTTAGAATCTAAGGTACTTACATCATCCATGACTCAATGAATAATGTATTTAACATATAATATAAATATACAACAAATTACTGTATTTTACTATTCAATAAAAAATTATATATTTCAGAAAAATACCAAAAATTTACCCAACCATTTTTTCCAGGTGTAGAATTTAAAATTGAACTCAATTTTATGAAAATTATTTTATTAATTTGTGAAACTTAATTTTTAATTAAAATCATAATTTACTTGAAAGATATAAAATTTAAAATTTAAAATGCTTTTGTAACACTTTGAAAAAATTAATTAAGGTCTCTTAAAGTTATCATATAATCATAATTAATAAAAATACTTATTTATGAAAATAAATTTTCTTTTAAATTATTAAATTAATCATAAAATTGTAATTAAATATACATAACTCACAAAAATACCAACACCATGATATAATTATATCATATTGTCACTTATAAAATGGATAAATTTTATTTAGACTTTCATTGGTAAGGTTACTCATTCAATTGGATGATATACTACTAATAAGGGTCACATTACTATTCATAAGGGTAACATTACTATTCATAATGGTTAGTTACTCTTCACCAAAAATTAAGTTTGTCTTATTGGACTCCAAAAATCTTACTAATCGCAACCATGTATGTCAGTTTTTTGAAATTAAAATCCTAACAGTGATGATATTTTGTTTAAAGGTCACATAGTACTTAGTAGTTCATTATGTTGTGATTTTACGTGATTATAGTAAATGAAATAATTAAAATATGGGAATTTCCATTGATTAAACTCTGTGTGATTACAGTTTGTTTCCTTTTGCTTGTGTTGTGGTGTGTTGGTACAGGAAGGCCCAGTGGGGGTGGTAGTAGTTGATGCCTAGAGTGGTGAGATGCCTTGGTTTATGCATGTGGGTGTAAAGGAGGATACTACGAATGATGAGATAGGTTTAAGATGCCTTAACCAATTGATATGAAAGTGGTTGTTGTTGAATCTGTTGATTTTTATGTAATAATTTTCCCCACTGATTGAGGAAGATGGTCTTGCTTAACCTTATTTCAAAATAGGCGAATAAGAGTGGGGTATTCCATGTGCTTTATGTGTTTATATTCTCAAGGATGGATGAGTCTACGATCTTTCTATAGGTGGAAAAGACTCGAAGGGTAGTTCACTTACTCACCGTGTTGAGACCATTGTGTTTGGAATCTTAGAATGCATTTCTAGAATACCTGGGATTATGGAAAAGTGATAATTATGTTAATAAATGACGGATTCAATGATGATAACCCAGGGGTTGGAGCTTTCTGGGGTGCAATGCTGAGATAATATTTATGAGAAGCTGTGGACTTAGTTTGGTTATGCCCGGAGGGCATAGATCTTTGTTGGAATGCTAATGGGATGTAATATAGAAATAATAATGGTTAATTAATTGTTAAATTATTAATTAATGTAATGTAAAACTGATAAAAAGGGATAATGTAATCTAATATATCTCTTTAAATGGTCGTGTGCTTATAGGACATCTAGTCTTAGCAGTGACATCCAGGAGTCCGAGAGACGTTATCTATGGATGAGTTTAAGACTAGGTTATGCCCATAGTGTGGTTGTGAGATAAATTATATTATATAGTTTTTGTATTTTTACATGAAAATACACCCTATAAGTTAGGGAAACTGACACCCTAGGGATTATGGGCCCTGGGGCGGGGGGGAGGGGGGGGGGTGTTTTCCCCAACATCTGGATAGGAGGATGGATGAATAACTAAACCTTTAGCCCCACTCTCTTATCTTGGTAGTTACTGGTGCTAGATTGAACCATGGTTAGTTTTCCATATATATGTGTGTAGAGGGATGCAATGGCTTGTGGTTATTTCACATACATATATTCTGGATATAGTTTCCTATGGACTAGTATAAGTGTAATTTGTATAGGCTATGATTCCTTAAGGATCCTTACTCAGTGTATGGGCTGTAATGGATTGAGATATAATACTTGATGTATGATACATGCTTTTCAAGATGTGGTGGCTTCTGGAAACTACCTAGTTACTTTTAGTTGTGTTGTTTTGGTGGAGAGTTGCATGAGGTGCATGTTGTGGTGCTTCTCCTAGGTGTCTGTGGGCAAGCCTTTTTGGAGATAGATACTTAGGACATGCAGTGTTGGGGTAAAGTGATAAACCAGTGGGGAAGTGGTAGCGGGGTACCCTTGATATTATTTATTATATTATATACTCTTGTATGAGATACTTGGTGAGGGTAGCCATGGTGAGGCTGGGAACATAGTTTACCTGTTTAAGTGACAAGTTAGTTTTACTTGTTGTTCAATGTGTTTTATCACGCATTACTTACTTTTGCACGAGTGGATCTGGGGAGGATCCTACTGAGTATACTGTTATGATCACCCTACATATATATAAACAATTTTTAGGTCACTTGGGGAAGGTAGAAGATCAGGCTGGTTACTACTAGCTTGGGGTTGCAGGAGCTATTCGGGCTTCATGGTTGCTGCCGTTTTACTCTTTTTGGTAATTGTTGTTTCCCCTTTCAGTTGTAGTAGTTCTTTCATGAAATTACATATGGGAACTTGTGATTTCTTTTATATTAGAGTATGATCCAAATTTGGCTGGTGTCTATCTTATCTCAATCGTCTTCATGTGTTCTATTAGAGGTTAATGCCTCCCATATGTGTGTTTGATATACCCTCGATGTCGCCACCCTGGGGCCTACTAGAGGTAGGACTCTGGGTCATTATCTCTCTTCTCACATTTCCAGACTAGGAGGGGTACACTTTGTGGGGGGGGGGGGTCATGAAACATTTCCCAAATCACCTCTCCCAACAACCACACGAACACCATCCATCAATGGCACTCAGTTTCAATATCAAAAACCTCTTGGAAAGGACGTACATACACCACCTCCAAGGCCCACATGGCCATCCTATGAATAATTTAAACATGCCCCTTAAAGGTTCCTCATTATCATTCTGATGACATCAATTCCAACCTATGGTATTTTTCCACACATCTCTACCCACCTTTAGAGCTTCGTTGACACCACTTTGTCAAGAAAATTAGATACCACAATATTCATCAACCTTCAGTCCATCCTAAGAACCTCATTCGTAAACTATTGATGGTGTACCTTCTAGCATCGAGCTACACATATAACTCTTCATAATCACAACCTACAAGAGGAACTATATCTTAACAAAACACATTTATATGGCTAGGTGTAAATCCAGAGATTTCTTGTTGCAACCAAGATGATGTTAAGGTTGGGGAGTGATCATCACTAATTAAAAGTAAAATAAGAATTCATCTGTGAATATTACCACAAATCCCCCATAACTATTGTTACCTCCTATTATAGAAACAACTTAACCTATTTAAATTCTTGGAATTCTCTACCCACCAACATCTCATCACATCGATGCAATATCAAATGGGCCCTCGCACAACCTATAACTGGGTTCTCAAACTAGGGAATTATCACTATCCAAACCACCCTCATCAAGCAACAAATAAACAAAACAAAGAATTATAAATTCAAAAAATTAACCCAATTAATAATAGAGATTAAAAAAAAACCATAATAAGTCTTCCCCCACTTTTCTCACCACACAGTTAAAACTGATACATTTTCTCTACCCTTAACCACCCTACATCTACGTCTTTGTTAACAAGGGTAAACACATTATCATTATTCAAGTTTCTCATTTAGACACCTATTTACTCTCATATTTAATAATTTTAAAATCTTTATAAATTTCATGTTAGGCAGCCTTTTCATTTCAATTTCACAAGAAAGGAAAAATAGTTTGAGTTCAACAACTTACCCATAACCTGTTTTCCTATGCTTGCCTAAACTGATGCATGTAAAAATAAACCTGAGTGTCTATAATGATGCATGTAAACTCAAATCTCATCCCATACTAGATCATGTGTAAAATCTCATAAAATTTAACATCAATAATCATAGAACACAAAAAGTGTGTCACCCAAGGTGAAATAATATTCAACTATAATAGTAAACAAAAATAACAACAGTCCCACCCTTGAAACCTATGTTCTCCCCCATATATGGAGTAGATACTCCCATGTTTGATCTCATAACCATAGATTGATGATTACTAGTCTCCTTTATACCTTTACCAAATAATAATACAAAATAAAAATAAAATAATACTCATTTAATACTACTTTGTGACATCCCGAAATGGGTGCCACACACGAGTTCCCCAAACCATTCCCTCACATGACCTCAAGCACACCTCCCCATATTCTAGAGGCTTCCGAATTATAGTGAGGGTCTATTATTGATAATGTAGAGACTATATCCTATTTTTTTAGTCAGAGTAATACACTAGCGGAAATAAATGAATAATAACCAATATAATAATCATAACCAGAATAAGATCATTATCACAAGATGATCCAAAAATGGAAATTCAATATCAAAACCGAATAATAGATATGTCATGGTAAACTACATGTTAAGTGTAAATATAAAAAAACCAAAATAAATAAATACATTTTAAACTTCTCCATGAGGATCCCAAACCATGTATGGTACCCTTATCCATTCTCCATCCCAAATCATCCATCTAATATAGGGCCTTCACCCTTAACATATCGAGAAGATATAAAGTCTATTTGGATACCGATCAGGTAGTTCAAGTAATATGTGAGTAAAACTTAGTAGACCACCACCAATTTCATCTAAAATAATATCCAGTCAATAAAAAGTGTATGAAGTTGTATAAAGAAATAATTAAAATACATAAGTAAATAGTTATCTGATTGTCAATAAATCATTATTTAAACACATAAACCCCCAGGTTCTTGAGGAAACTAGAACCTCAACACCTACTACAACCTATGTAGGAGTCCGATCTATACCTAGTGAATATCAAATTTGAAATCCCATGTTACCATTCTTAGTAATTGGATGAATTTCCAAGTTACCATTCATCATTTAATAACACATAATTGGATGAGTGTGTTTCCATTCATAATACTTGACGAAATTTCCATATTACCATTCACCATTTCACAATTGAATGACCATGTTACCATTCATAACTTCATAATTTAATGACCACGTTACCATTCATAAACACATAATTAATTCAGAAATTAATTATTTACAAAAATTTCATTAATAATTCAATGGCTAGTTAAACAAAACAATTCCATTAGTTAACATAAAAGTTAACTAATCACATCAATAACATTAATTATTCAAAAATTAATTAATTTCACCAATTTACTCTATTTAATTAAGTAATTAAAAAATTACATCAATAACATTAATTATTTCAATAATTAATTAATCTCATCAATCTTCTCTAGTAAATTCAATAATTAACTAATCACTTCAATAACATTAATCAATTCAACAATTAACTAATCACACCAATTATATTAGTCAATTCAATAATTAACTAATCACAGTAATTTCATTACCAACAAATAAGTCACCTTAATTAATTTACCAATTAATTAAGTATGTAAATCCGATTAATTAATTCATCAATTAGTTAATCAATATCCATAAACTCAAAAATCCCATAATTAATCCAACAATTAATTATCTTATTCAAAATCTCAATATTTCATAATCAATTCCACAATAAATTATCTTAATTATCAAGTATAAATATATCATAATTAATTAATAAATTAATTATACCAATCCTCATATCTCATTATCCCATAATTAATTCAAAAATTAATTATCTAATTCTATAAATTAAATATCCCAACAATCCAAATTAATTAATTCACCAATTAATTAATCAAATTCATTCAATTGAATTAACATAACAAACCCCATTAATTAATTCTTCAATTAATTAATTTAACTCATTAAATTTCACTAACACAACAATAACCATTAATTAATTAATCAATTAATTTATCTAACTCATTCAATTATATTAACACAATAATACCCATTAATTAATTAACCAATTAATTAATCGATCTCATTCAATTGCATTAACACAAAAATCCCTATTAATTTATTCATTAATTAATTAATCTAATTCATTTCCCTTAATTAATTCCATAATTATTTAATCACATTCAATCCCATAAATTAATTAACAAATTAATTGTTCACATCAATTACATTAATTAATTTACAATTAATTAATTATAAATTTTTCATCAATTAATTAATTAATTAATTAATCCCATCAATACAATTATTTAATTCAACAATTAAATAATCAAAATAATCACATTAATTAATTCTTTAATTAATTAATACCTTCAATATCATTATTTAATTAAACAATTAAGTAATCACATTATTCACATTAACTAATTCATCAATTAATTAATCCCATTATTTAATTCAACAATTAAATAATCACATTACTAACATTAGATAATTAAACAATTAATTAATCCCATAATTTAATTAAAAATTTAAATAATCTCATTACTTCCATTAATTAATTCATAAATTAATTAATCAAATCCACAATCAGAAAATTTTGCATAATTAATTCATTAATTAATTATTCCAACATACTCAATACAATAACCCGATAATTAATTCCTTAATTAATTCTTCTAACTCACTCAATTCAATAACCTCATAATTAATTCATCAATTAATTATTCCAACTTAAAAAATTCAACAATCCTAATTAATTCATCAATTATTATCCCCTCTCAATCAATTAAATAACCCAGATTAATTTTTCAAATATTTATTCTAACTAAATCAATACAAAAATCATATAAATATATAATAATTAATTATATAATTAATTATCCCCATTCAAAAACTTCAATATAAAAACAATTAATTCATCAATTAATTATTCAATTTCAATAATCTCTATCTTTCCACAATTAATTCAATAATTAATTATCTCAAATTACCATGATAAAACAATTACCTTTAATTAATTATACAATTAATTAACCAAGTTCAACACTCTCAATAAATTCATAATCAATTCAATAATTAATTATTCATAATCTATAATCCCAATACTCCCTAGGGGCCCTTAAGGTGGGGGATTCTTCATATTCTTATTCCATTCAAATTTGATTGTATCCTGAATATACATTGATGAATAATTGATTCTGATATCCAATAGTTGCATTTATTAGTAGTTCTATTATTGGGATTGGGAAATTATCCTTCAGATAGTTCCAGTTAAGATCTCTAAAATTGATGCAGAATATGATCTTCCCATTATTATTCTTGACAAGGACCATATTATCCAACCTTTTTGGATATTGGACATCTCAAATGAAGTTATATTTGTTAATCTTGTCAACTTCAACCTCGATTTTGGCAGCATGTGTCAAGTGCATCATTCTGGCTACCTTTTTATAGCCTTGGTGGTCCTCTAGTAAGCCCAAGTGACGAGTGGAGGCCCTGAGGTTAATGCTTGAAATTTATGTGTAGTTATAGGTAAAAACATTACGATAATTATTTTGTAAGAAGGTATACACCTCTTTCTCTTCAAAACATATGGTTGCACTGATCAAGGTGGGTCACAGTTCTTCTTCTGTACCCATATTTATTTCTCCAAGTTCATCAATGGTGGTAGAGAAACCCTCCTCAAATGATAGAGGGGTTTCCCTAAGGTCCTCAACCTCTTATTATTCCTCCTTTTGATCTTCCTATTGTTCCATAGGGGAAGAAATTAGTGAGGGTAATCCCTCTTAACTTATGAGATGATTCGATACATCAACATTCAAAAGTTGAATCAACTTCCTCTGATCTAGCTGATAGTGTGGGATTTTTTTGAAACTCTAGATAAGATGGAGGATAAGTATCTTTTTTTCGTTTTTGGGTAATGAGAAAACCTATTTCATGACAGCTAGTGAGGTAGGGTCTTCTGGGATCTATGAGGATTTAGTGAATGCATTTACATCTGATCTTTCACCATTGTATAGGGAGTCAACAAACATTTCAACACTAATAGACTGATTGGTCATGATTGAAATCATGAAGAACACTGAATATACATCTGAACTTAGACTCACATGATTTTTCTGATTGATGGGTAACACATATTCTTCACCAAGATAGTTTAAGGGGTTAGATATGCTCATTTTCAAACTGTTTGGGGTAGTGATCCAAGTAACACCATCAACTAGGGGATATTTCCCTTCATTTAGATAGAATTTGCATCCATATAACGCAACTCATGGGACTCAAACGGGGAATTGTCGACATGAAATGTTTCGATTTTTTCTTTAATGCATTTATGGTATGATGAGGGGATTTATATATACTGATGTAACTAGGTCCTTCTTAGAAGGAAATTAAATCTCGTATCCTACCAGATGACTAGAGATTTTGAATCATATATGAGGTCTCCAAATTGAGTCTTGAACTTGATTTAACCTAGTGGCCTTTGCTCACTTTTATCATATCCCTATAGTGTCAGTGTAGAAGTCATTAGGATATCCTCATTGTAGCCCAATTGATGAAGTGACCATACTGAGATGATATTAACTCTAGATCCATTGTCAATGAATCATTTTTGGACATCAACACCATTTATCTCGCCAGACATGTACAATGTTCAGATGTGTCCTTGTATAATGAAATATTCATCTTGATCTATGAAGAAGATAACCATGTGATATTCCAAAGGATTGGGCTCTGTCCGATAGAACTTATAATTAGAAACTTTTTCTTCAAGTTTCTAGGGTCTTAATAATGCATCCATGAATGCTTACTTTAGGTCTTTTGACAAGCACAAGACATCTAGAATTGATATCTTGGCCTGTACCAAGGACAACTGTTTTAGGATTTCATACTTATGGTCTAAAGGATTACATTTACCAGTGTAGGGATTGTTTGTCATAGGATATTTAGGGTATGATGTACTTGATGGGCATAGAACTACTCTCAATACATGAGTTGGAGGCGCTTCTATCCTTGTTGGGTTGGGCCTGGAATGTTTTCCTGAACGCTGAGGGTTATTGAACACCCATTCCCCCTCAGTTCGATATTTCATAGTGATTGGTCTAGAGTGGATTTTGGAAGGTGAAGGGGGACTTTACTTCCCCTGTTTGACCCATTGAAGGGATCTTCCATGAGTTTCTACAACATCAAAAGTATGAGTTGGGACATGGCTAGAATTCTGGTTCCTACCATGACCGTGTCTTCCCCAGTATCATCGGCTCTTACATCCTCTTCCTCCGGTTCCCCAATCAGGTGTAATGAACTCAGGTTCATAGAAATAATCATCATCTAATATGAGATACATTAAATTAATTACATTAATGGAACTGAAGATTAAATCATCATCTGATGATGAATTTTCCTGGTTTTCCATTTCTAGTGGTGTCATTTGGTAGGGAGTTTCCCACTGTTTCAAATATGAAGGAATAAAATATGAGAGATTCAAAGAAATTATTTCCCTTAGAACAGGTTTATCCTTCTTCTCTTTCTCCTTATCTTTCCATCCAAGCATCTTTTTGAAAGGATGGCCTTTGGATGTATTTTTGTTTGATGATGTTGGTTGTGTTGTAGCGAAAGCATCTGGTGGAATAGTTGTCTATTTTAACTATGCCTAGAGAATACCATGATTTTGGTTTATTCTATTTTGAGACATCCAATTATCACACATTCATTACCTTTTTCTAATGACCCCTTTCCACTCATATCCTTCCTCTGGGTTAGTAGTGGAAATATACGCTACTTGTGCTGGTAGATTTACCAACTTTTCATTCCCAAAATCCACTATTTTCTTCAGGGTTTATTTGAGGAAAAATCATTCCTGAATGGTGTGCCCCAATTTCATTTATAAGGGAAAATGATATGAATGGTCATCAAGACCTACCTATTCATTTCTCTTGGGCTCGGGAAGGTGGATCAAATTGTTGTCCATTGCGGTATAAAGTATCCCCATACCTAATCATCTTGGTATGAGTAAATTTTGTTCCTTAGCTCCTCAAATTGATTCCTCTTGGGTCCCCTTCACTCATCCTGGAAAGGCTGGGGTTTCTATTTATGCACAAGGGACACTACATGATATGGTGTGGGTTTTGGATTCGGGGCCAGTGCTAAGGCTGGATTAAGTGATGCCACCTCTGATTTCCCTATTCGTTTCCCCAGGACCAATTAGGTTATTTGGGACTTGAGATTACATTGTTGTATGAAAAATTCCATTCTTTGAGCAACGATGGTGAAATTAAAAAACCCACCTACATATTTTACCTGGATGAGCAGTTTTGTCATCTTTTTGTGAAAGTTCTCAATGCAGAGAGTGATAATATAATCCAAGAGAAGTAGTAGGTTCAGGGAGTAAGTTAGTCCTTTCCGTCTGGCAATGAGATCTAAGACTCTTATTTTATTTCCATTTTCAATTAAAGAGGTCAATTATTATTGTCTTTTATAGTGTTGATCTGAACTGAAAGAGGAATTTTTGATGATTATCCTCCCATCCTGTGATTGATTGAGCTAGAAAATTGGTGTATCATATGAAGGTTATCCTTTTTAAGGTTCACATGATTCATATGAGTTTCACCACTTCTTATTTCTTGGGAGTTACCATCATGTGATCAAAATGGTATACAAAGTTCATTTGATGATGTTCCAGGTCACATGATCTATTGAATATCATAAATTTAGAACTCCCTAGGTTTGGAGGGGGTGGGGTGTCACTTACCCATTTAGGGTAAGGTTTTCTTTATGGATGTATTAGTGCATGTTGCTCCTCAATGGATTCCAATCAAACAACCAATGACTAGATGGTGTCAATAATCCCTTGATGAATATTAGGTTGAACATGAGTTTTTAAAAGTGTAGTAATTGGTAGGACCTAACATGATGGTTCTGCCATTATTTGTGGCTGATATCTAACTAGGGAGATCCTTTTAGGATTTACCTAAACCAATTTTAATTTTCTTGTTAATGGAGGGAAATATTGATATCCATCCATGATCGGGTCAAGGTAAACTGATGGTCCAAGTGTAGAGTTGGGCGACTCTCCTAACCCTACTTCTGTCACTAGGATGAACCCTTATACAAGTACACCTGTTTAAAGTATATATTAAGACTCTTCCTAAGGAGAGTATTCGATATGAATGATACCTTAGATAAAATCAACATTGAATCTACTCAAATATTTCATTTATTCCACCAACTTAGAGAATCATTATTCGAGTTTGAGGACCTTTTCCTCCTCAAGAGGAGGAGGTAATTAGTATAAGAACTTGCCTTTATTCTTTTCTTTAACACAAATTTGTTGGGGAGGTAGTAGGGTTTGGTCGAGGGAAGACCCAAATTTAGGGCAATTATCTAGTTCTATAAACAAACACCTTATTTCATATCAGTGTGGACTGTTCTTAGGATGAAACCACTTTATAGTTGATCCTTAGTGTTTGCCTCATTTTTAGTGTTGTCTGCAGGATTGAAATCCATGAAGTTCACTGATGTGTAATTCATTATGGGTATTGTACTAGCTGGTGAATGATAGGAGGGATATTGGTGTCCTTTGTTGGATCTCTTCCTTCCTTTCTGGGATCTTCTTTGAGTTTCCTAACGAAGGGTGTCTTAGAAGGGACATACCTATAGACTATTTGTATGCCTATATTTTGAGGGAAATGGGTCATAAGGCGGGGTGAACTAGGATACCTCACCTCTTTTTTTACTCCCTATATGGGAATGGACTGATATTCATTAAATGGGAGTTTGTGGTAATAATTCCCCCATCCCTACTGGTTGGGGTTTCTCATGTTATCTTATTGTTATGCCTCAAGATAATTTTTTCAACCATGGTGGTGCATTTTTTGTAAAAAATACACCATCCCTATAGGTTGGGGTTGATCCTAGATTGTGGCTGGTGCTAGTACTATAACATCTCTCTTGATGTTGGTGGCTCTTGAACTAGGAAACTGGGTCTTCATGTGAACTACTTACTTCTGAGGGCATTAACTATGCCTGATGGCTGGCTAAAGTTAAGTGAGATCATTTATTAATGTTCTTGGTCTCTTGGTTTAAGAGTTTTTTTAATTAATTGATATCATTGGTCCAAATGATTTTGATACTTATTCAAGGCTGGTTTTTATTGAGCGTTTCATCTTTCCTGAGCATGGGTTTTTCTTGACATTCACCTTGGAATAATGAAATTGTAGAAATTCATTTCTAATGGGTTCTTCTGAATGGGGAATGAGGTGAAATTCAAATCTTTATGTTCCCCCCATACCTAGATGTGAACACCAGGTGTGTAATCAAAAATTAAAAGATTCAACTCATGCAATGCATTGTGGCAAGCTAGTTTGAGATATTTCTGCTACTTCTCTGATAATGGTTTCTACACTAATGAGAGGGATTATAAGTCAATTATAAGTAGAATTTCTTCATATATTTTTACATGGTATGCATACCCATTGTAATTCAATAATTTTATTTCAGGTGGTGGAGATTTTTCAATAGATTCATATAGATGTTGTGTATGAATTCCTCTGAAAATTCCTTTATAATGTCGAATTGAGAACTGGTCAAGGGCCAAAACCCAATGGGTATATCATCCCTAGACAATTTTCTTCTCATGAGAAAAGTATACATTTTTTATTCTTCCAGAGGCACCTCTACTTTATTAGAAAATCATGAGTACTATTTTATGATTTTTTCACAAGTAGCGGGGCTAGTGGTGGTCTCGTTGGCATGAGAATGGTCCATGGGTGGCTTAGAGGTTAATCATTTCCCCAAGACATATTCCGGTTGATAAATTATATATCATGTCATTGATAGGGTATATAGTATGTCTTGAACCATCTTTCCAAGCACCTTATAATATTAGGGCTTTATTATATTTGACTAGAAAGGGGGGGGGTCTTATTGTTGAAATTAGATGTCACTACAGGGAGGACCTTCACAGGGAATGCCATCATGACGAGGACCACCATCATATCTTGATTTCTAATTGTAGGGAGAATTTATACATAGTATATCATAGGGAGTAACTTTAGGGTGGATGATATTAAGGGGAGTACCTCCTTTATATTTAATATTCGAAACATGATGAGGGATACCGTGATGATCATCAAGAAATAGTCTCTCATGATCGATCAGTTTGTGACCATAAAGAAATACTTCATGGTAGATGATATGGGGAGGAATTTTAGAGCTTCTAGTAATAATTTTTCAGGGAGAAACTTCCCAACTACTATGTACACTCCTATAATTTTTTAATTGATTATAAGGATCATAGTCCACCAATTATAGGTGTTTGATGGAATATTGTACCCCAACTTCCAGTAGAGTAGGGTTATGAATCTTCTCTTAATTTTCTAGTTTCCTTTGGCATGATTTATTTTTAGTATCTCTCTTTCCAATCACTGGGGAAACTTACTATAAGTGAAAAACTCCATATACGGGTGACTATTTGAGTGGCTCCCATGATTTTACTGAAATATGTGGGAAATATTCTAAAATTATAGAAGGGATATATGTCTACCCTGGAGTGGCCACCAAAGTGGACCAGTGTCCCCCCATTGGAACAAGTATTTATGCCCGATCCTGTTGTCCATTTATCAATAAATATTGTCAGTGACCCTCTTAGATATGATCTGGGATGAATATCTTCACCTAAGTGACTATTCATTTATGTAGATGAGTCACCCAACTTAGAGAGGTGGGGCCATAGGCCTGACTCCTTGCTATTTCTGCTGACATGATCACATCTTAGAAGGTTTGTAGGATATGGCCAGGAATCGATGTCTAACCCTCCATCATTGCTATGATGTGCTGAGAAACATCCATAGTGAGAATATGAATATACACTCATTCTAATGTCGAGAAAGGAATGTGAGTTTGCCCGTAATTTTTACCAAAGATACATAGACTATGTTCTCAAATTAGTATAGTATTTTCATAGAGGGCTTGGTGTGCCAAATAATTTATTTTCATTTTCTTATAGTTTTCCACCATATTTGACTGATGGTCTTGGTATTCATTTGAATAAATTTTCATCTTCCTATAATTTTCCACTATATTTTCACAGTGGTCTTGATGTGAAAGAGAATGAATTTGCAGTTTCCCATGGTTTTCCATCATATTTGACTAACGTGCTTCATAAGAGTGAGCAGGAATATACCTCTTCTTGTAGGATGTCACCGTATTTACTCATCAAGATTCTTTAGTAGGAAGAAGAAAAATTTCCTATTCCATATTTTTTGATCATATCTCTCCATGAGCTACCCTGGGGACCTAGTTCCACATGACTTTGGTTAGGGCCCATGGGGTGTAATTCTTTTCTTGGTGAGGATACTGAACTATATAACATTGAAAATGACGATTACTAACAAGAGATCTTTGGAGAGACCCCTATGTTACTGGGATGAAGTCACTGATGTGAAATTCATCAATATGCATAAGGTAATAAAGAAAATCATTATCACATTCCTGAGACAGGATCTTGAAACAATTGGAGATAGATACTAGGGATGTCTGGTTCTGAGTTACCAATTATCATTGGGTGGACAACCGGAGAGGCTTCATAAGCTGGAGGTCCTCTCAAGATGCCTCCAGTGTAGGGAGAGTACCATTATGGTGGTGCTCTCCAACCAATGCATTTGAAACCTAGTACTGAAGATGTTGGGTGAGTGATGGAATCCTCTGTTTGGCCGAGGACCCAACCTATGCAGTGGCTGATGTGCATGTCCATGAGAGATTGTGAGATGACATTGAATCAAAGAGAGTTCTAGTGAAAAGTTTATTCAATATATATGGGACAAACACACACAAGAATACCCCATCAAAGTATCATCTCTATAAATGAAAACATACAACATCAATTGTTCTATTTTCCCCTTTTATTTTGGGATTTAAAGGGGCATGGAAAAGGGTAATACCTCTACCTTGGTTAAGGATTCATGTTGAGTTCACCATTTTATTTCCAATAAAAATCAGGTGCCTGAAAATTGATTATAGGGGGTTGAGTTTTTTACAACCATTCACGTCACTTTCACTACTTCCAAACATCCTCCAACAGGTTTTGTTTGTGGATTCAGAAACACACAACAACTCTTATATCTGTGATGACTCATGGAACTACTTTCCAAAGGTAGGAATTCATTAGGTAACTTGGCCAAATACACTTAGGAACTCACATTAGTCGAGTGGATGAGAGTTAATTCTCATCACATACTTTTTAGGGGAATTATTGCCTGCTCTGGGATTCTCTTATAGATTTAAGATATATTCTCAAATCCTTTTTTAATTCCAAGTTATGATGTGGATCACCCAAAATTAATGATAAATTATGAACATGTGTTTGGAATTATCTCTATGTATCCAAGGTTCTACATCAATGGAGGAATCTGTAGGTATACGAGGTTCTCCATTAGTGATTCTATTTTATGAATGGATTATAGGTTCTTTGGTTTTTCATTAGGATGATTCTGATTTTAAGCCATACGGTGAGGCTCTTCGGAGTCTACTATAATCTAAGAAGATGAAAGTTGTTTCGATGTCAGGATCAGAACTATAATATGGGATTCCTAAGTATCTTTATGAAAGGAATCATAACACATGTTGTTTGGTTCCACTTAACAGAACACATAACCTTTTAAGGCCATGTGATGAGGATCCAATCATGTTGTTCAATGTCATGTGGAAAGGACGTCCGAGTGAATGGTTCCAACCCAAGGATGGTGTGAGACTTACGCCAAGGCAGCCTGAGGGAACTATAAGAGATATGGTATTTAGGTGGGGGTGTGATATTAATAGGGATGTCACCTAATAAGGATGGTGATGAAAGGGACCCAAATGAAATGTGGCCCTCTGGGTTAGATATGGACCTACCAAGAGTGTGGCTTGGGGAATATTAGGGTGAATTTATGTTTTGGGTTTGGACCTCAAGAAGGATTCCTACATATCCCCATTAGTTAGGAATCAAAGACCACATAGTTCATAATGGGTTTAAGATTACACCTAATAGGAGGACCACATGAATGTGGGTTGAGATTACGTTGATCAAGAGTCCCGTTGAATGTTTGGGATCATGAATATGTCATGATTGCTACTAATCTATAAAACTACATGATTAATGCTCAGTGTGATAAATAAGAGAAAGAATTAGATATGAAGATCACATGATTCATGTGTTCCATTGATGGATGCATGATAGAGCCCAACGAGATATGGATAGGACTTGGAGTGTGCCCATATCCTATTTTCTTTTGGTAACCAGGATAGTCACATTTGGAAATCAATTTAGCTATGACCCAGGCAGACAATGAGGAGTAAGAGTGTTGAATCCCAAAAGAAATTATAGGGGCTTACTGTAGGAGGGATTCCCATTTAGTTCCTAGGGAAGAAAAGAAGATAAACCATGATTCCAAAAAGGGAAATAAAAGTGTGATCCCCTATCTCTCCACCTGAAATAGAGGGGTCCATGTTAGCACCTCCAAGGTCAGGACCCTCATTACCATGAGAATATATACTTGAAGAATTCAAAGGCTCTAACTTATCAAGGAGTTTACCATAGGGACTCCACTTACCACACGAATGTATACATGAGGGGACACACTAATGTGTCTGACGATCTGATCATACATGCTAGGTGGATTTGGAAGAGGCATTGTCTTAATTCCATTAGACTAGTTCGTGTAGGGGCTAATGTGGGGCCTGATGGTATGATTAAAGGAAGTGATAGGAGAGGGAGAGTAGAACACCTTATGATACCACATCCCATATATCATATTCTTATAAGGGAAGGGGTTCCCTCTGTATAGCATGTTGCTACATGAGTGAGGGTACAATTTCTGTAGAATTTTTTTATGTGGATCTCGATTCCTCTGGCATAACATTTTTCTACTTGGGGTTGGGTTCTACCCACATAGCATTTTGTAGTGTGGGTTGAGTTCCTCCCATGTAGTATTTTGCTACATGGGATAAGGATCCTTTGGTGTATCTTTTTTCAACATGGGATGGTGGTTTGATAATGGGACATCCTCTTATACTCCACGATATGGTGTCTATGAAGTATTCTTGGGTTTGTAGATGTTATATGAATTTAGTTTCTTCCTTAACGCTATGCAGTAGGTTTACCTACTTAGAATTTAAGGCTCTATGTTTCGAATATCTTTTGGGCTCTCCTCCTTCCATCTTCGTCCACCCTTATATATATTTCCCTTAGGGTTATTTTATAGGGAAAATGAGGGACCTAGTACTATGATAGATGATCGTCCTCATTGGGTTGAGGCTTCATTTGTGAGAGCTCAAACAGGATTCCTAGGCCCGCAAATGATTTCGCTTACAGAGGTTAAAAATCACCACCCCATACTGCGAATGATTTATAATTTGTGATGGGTGGTCATATTTGGGGGATGATAATCACCTTCCAGATGCATGATTTTTTTATATGCAAGTTGCCTTGTGGAGTGAAGGAATGCCACACGGAGTGGCGTTTCACATAACAATATTGCTACATAGACCATAATTTTCCTTCATAGCTTGGCATTTTTGATCATTTTATACAAAATTTTATTTTAGGTTTATTTCTACCCTTTCACATGTTTAGGAAATTATTTTCTTCTTCCATGTAGATTTTTTAGGACCCAACAACAACTCTGAGTTTAAATGAACTGCGTTATATTATTAAAATATTATTGTTTAAATAAGACTCCTATAACATAACCATTAAATTAGCAGTATAAATTGGATTAAATAATTTATGAAATGTATATATGGTTAATTCCTAAAGTAAATTTATTTATAAACTTTTTTTAACTAAACACTCAATTTTAAGCAGTCATTTTATTTGTCAAAAATACATTTTCTTCAAAAATGATATTTATTGATTTTTGTGAGAAAACAATATAATTATTTTTTTAAACTTTTAGAAAATATATTTGATAAAATGAAATTAAGTTTATAAATAAACATATCAAAATTTTATTAGGGTTATATATTTTTATTTTTAAAAAAATATTTATTTTTCAATGAATAGTCAAAAATACCATTTTTTTGCAAAACTATCATTTCCTTTAATAAATTAAGTAATATAAAAGTCCCATTATTATTTTAATTTTATTTAAAATTATAATAAGTATTATTTAATTATATTAAATAAAATTAATTATATTTAAATAAGTTTTATACTATATTTTAGTATAATTTTATTGTTAGGCTTAAAAATACATTTTTCTGAAAATAATTTTAATGTGCATAATGTTTCACCATTTTAATTAATTAAAATAACCCATAATGTGGAATAATTTAAACTAAATATCTATATTATATATATATATAAATATTAATTTAAATTAATTTAGTTGTTATTACTTTTCATATAGTTATTAAAAGTCCATATTAGTCTTGAAAAATGCGTTTTTTAAAAAATTGTTTTTTCGGCATGCTTATGGGTTTTATTTTAAATTAAATTATACCGTTTTTTTGAGTTTAATTTAGAAAAATGGAATACATATTTTAAATAATCGTAATTTATATTATCTAATAATTCAAATCAATTTTTCCATAATGAATGTTGAAAATAGTAAAAATTATATACCATGGAAAAGGAAAAAATGGCTGTACCGGGGGTTATCCTAAAAATATAAGGATTAAAAATGATCCAAAAATTGTCTAATATATATTATTTGGTAATATTTAGGCCTTATATATTCTAAGGATTTCAAATGGTCTATTTTAGTTCCTTTTTCATGAAATAATGTGGGTGAAATTCATTATTTTCAAAAATTCTAAATGTCTCCTCTCTCCAACTTATAAAAGGCCATCTGATATCCTCTCATATTCACACTTCCAAAAACCATTAGATCAGAATATACATCCCAAAATTACTTCCTTAATTACCCCCCTCATCCTATAATCCTTGGTTTTTTCATAAATCCAACCTAGGAAAGATTTTGGTGCTATCCTAAAGAAGTTTTCCAAATAAGAGGTAACATCATTAACCGAACATTTTATTTTATTTATCATTACACTTAATAAAAATATTATTAAAACATTATGAAATAATAAAATTAGTTTCTTAAACATACTGATATGCTTTTATGTTAAGTCCATTAACTACATCCATCTTTTACTCCATCAAATGGTAAACAAAACCGTTGATTGTGTGTACGACATATAACCGTATCACAAACTGACGTAATTTGTTTTCAATCACCAATTATAAAAGATGAATATAATGATGTATCTATTATTTATATACGATATTTATTATATAATTATACTTTTTTAATTATAATATCTTATATACCTTCTTAATTTTCATTCCATAGAGAATACAACAACATCACTCATATGTACGGAAGACTACCGCCTCACAAAGCAATGTGATTCTTTTTTCAATTACACCTTATATTTAAGGTAATAAGGATTAATTTTAAGTTTATATATGATATTAATTACATATTAATAATTATATAAAATGAATATATCATATACTTTCTTACCTTACAATCCATTGAATAATTGATAACATCATTCTTGTCTGCGGTGGACGACCACCATGCGAAGTGATGTGATTCATTTTTATTACCACAACCCATGGATGGTATATATGTAGTGAACCTAAAACTAGTATCTAAGAGACAATTTATTAATTTATTAAATTGAAATAAGATACATGTAATCACATTCTGAAGGACAGAATAGTTTAGTAGTCTTGGTAAACTAGATACATACATGAGTAATACATTACATTTGAATACACAAATCACAAAATAATTATTTTTTAAGACCTACATTATTACCTATATAATATCCTTGAATATAAAACATAATACACTTTATGGATTCCTAATAAAATAAAAAATAATGATGATCTCAAATTCTCAATAGGTGTTAAGTACAATGTAAGCTATCTTAAATAAATAATCATAATCAATATGGTAAGGTAAATAATTGAGAACAAATTCCATTTAAAAAACTTTACTATCAGGATAAGATAAAGAAGAATCTATATTAATAGGTAAATAACCGAAAAAATGTTCCATTTAATCAATAAGCTAAGAATAAAATTCTTCCATATATAATGTCATAGAAATAATCTCATATATAATGATAACCAAATTTAAATGAAGGAAATGTTTTCCGAGCACATGATAACTTAACCATCCAGATCTATCCTCAAGTAAATTTAAAAAATAATATGAAAAAACCCATATAATATTCGTTAAGACCTTTCAAAAGACACTTACTATTAGGATATATACACCAGATAATTTAAAAATACTTAGTTATAAATACAAATGGTTTGTGGCCAACAGATTTCGTCTCATGAAACTACGAGTGCATAGAGGGGATTGCATTAAATTATCCCCAAATAGTATAGTGCATGTAAAAATATTTTATCATATATCGAATAATTGATTTAATCCATAAAAAATGTGCCTGATCAAATATCCATATTGAGTAAAGGGTACAGATTTATCAATATTTCCCCAATTAATCATAAAAATATGAAAGTAAACACTATATGTAAAAATGGTATATGATTTAGGTAGGAAAATATTCATAATAAATAATATTTAAATTTAGGGTAAATTTAATTTCTATAGGAAATTGAATAATTCCAGGAAAATTTAATGAATATAAAAATTAATCAAGGAAGTGGATTCCAACACTTTCCTTGGTCAAAAAGATGATAAAAAATCAATAAGAAGATTAAGGATAATAAAAATAAAATATATAACCATTTAAGTAATAATAAAGTGTTTTTTGTCATTCATGAATGTAAATACCATTAAAATATATTTAAAAACATTCTTGAAGAAAATATTCTTTTTCATTTTGAAAATCATTTTCTTTAAAAATTACTTTTAAAAAAAATTTATTTAAAAAGATACTTATAAACATGGAAAGAGAGATTCAAATAAATGATGGTCATGATGTCAAGTAATCCTATAAATTTCATAAGAGTTAAAAATAAAATTCCTTTTACACTATAAAAAGGACAGAGAAGTTCCTTGTTTAGAATGTAATAAGAAGATTCCTTTCACATTTTCGGTAAAATTCGAATAGGAATTGTTTTGAAAATGACATAAATATTCCTTTGATTTTTTTATAGAGTTAAAATGGTTCAAATTTTCTTTTATAAATAATTTTTAAAAGGTCAAAAACATTTTTTATTTTTTTTAGAAAACACGGTTTTGGAAGAAAACATATTACAAACCGAAGAGAGAAAATAAGTTGGATTTTCTTGAAAACACTTTCTAAAACATTTTAAGTACCAAATAGTAAAAACATAGTAATATTACATTAAAATATCCCAAATAAACATAGTAGAATAAAATTAAATTGGTTTATTATGAAATGGTTATGTAGTTTTCTTCAACTGATATTCAATAATAAACAATCTTGATTAGAATGATACTGTGAAATAAACCCTTAAAATGATCAAAACATTGAAGTGAGAGTTAATAAATGAATCGATTATGTGTAAAAAATTTAATTACACATAAAAAATTTGAAATACAGCATAATATAATTAAAATTCATTACATACATAATCTTATCTGTATATAATCAATAAAGTAGAAGTTTAACCCAATAAGTGGAAATTGAGTTGAGATATCCCTTACCTTACGCTTCATTTTATTTAAACGCTATTTAACATCAGGATTGATGGTTTTAAGCATTTTATTAAATTATTATAGAACCAAATTAATATTTATAATATCACATATTATCATCTTATACCATCTTATCACTTATTTTTTAATACTATTTTATTATTTTCATTGTTTTAGGTGTTAATTGCCTTATGTTCTTATGCATGTATCATTATGAATTATTCAGTTATTTCATATACTATATAGTTATATCAAATCTATAAGAATAATAATGACATAATTATCATATTACTTATTTAATTATATATATATATATATCATTCATTTGGTATGGTAATGAAAAGAGAGTCACATCACTTCGTGAAGGCGATAATCCACACGGACACAAATGATGCTATCACCTTTACGTGAGTGAAAAGGAAGGAAATAAAATTATATATATATATACATATTAACTTTAAATAATTATAAATATATAATTAATATCATAATTATTTCATTTATATCAAATATAATCATCAAATCTATTTTTATGACCTTCCATGTGAAGCGTTAGTGAAAGACGAATCACATCGCTTCACGAGGTGGAAGTATGATTTACACACGAGCGACGTCATTGTATCTTCTATGGAATGGGAGGTAAAAAGATATATATTATATAGTGAATAAAAAGTAATAATTATAAATATAATATATATAATTTAGATCCATCATCATACCCAACTATGAGAGGTGGTAGTTGAAAATGAAGGACATTGGTTCACAAGGCGGTAGTCTGCCATACACAAGAACAATGATTTCATAACCCATTTGATGGAAGTGTGTGTGGTTTTAGGTCATAATATTAACATGAAAAAATCTCAATATATTTATGATATTGAAGTTATTGTACAAAAAATGGTATAATAAAAATTTAAGGGGGGGGGGGAGATAAATTAAAGAAAGATTCTCGTTGAAGAACATTACCTTTTCTTCAGGTATCCTTCTTAAGTTTGAAATAAATCCTTAAAAGGTTGAATTTATGTACCAAATAAAGATTCTTGAATGAGGGTAGGAAATTTTTTAAGTTATTTTGGAAGGTATTTTCTCAACCAAAGTGGTTTTACGTTGTTAAGAAGTGAGGGGAGTGAGTGCCATTTTATAGTTGGGGAGGAGTGAAATTCTTGTAAATACTCAAAAGTATTCACTATTAGAAGGTCCAACTTACCTAATGTGGCTGAAAAAATTATAATTAATGGTTTATATGGATTATATAGTCAATAAAAACCTCCAAAAAATGAAACACATGTTTTGAACATTTTTTTCCTTAACTTCTATGTTTACATATTTTTATCATTTTAGGTTTTCACTAAAGTAACTAATTTTCTAACCAAGGTAATTTATCAATTTAGACTAAATAAAAGTGATAATTATTAGAAAATTTAAACCCAATTATTATAGATGTTATATATAATTTATAAAATAAAAACGTCATGTGTGATGAAAATTAATTTTAACAAAAAACACATGTAATACGTAAAAACACTACTTTAACATTAAGTGTGCTAATAAAGTTTTTACTATTTAAGGATCAATATATTCATTATAAATAAAAAATTGGCCCTTTAATAGGAAATATTTTATATTTATTATCATTTATAAATAAATTAGAATAATATAGTTTTTTATTAATTTTAAATCATTTTATAAAATATAACTTATCATAAAATTACATTAATGTTAATTTTGAAATTAGTCATATAAATTGAACTTATAAATGTAAAGGAAATAATGCAATTAGAATATATTATGTTCCGACATGTGTAAAATGATATATTAATCTATGAAAATACCATAACATAATACTTCTTTCAATTTACATCACTTATAATATTTTTTATTATCATTTATTTTATTTAATTTTTAACAAAATACTTACTATGTTGGTATTTCTTAAGCATTTTAAGTAACTAATTCATATCTAAAAATTAAATATAACTTATTATGATAACAAAAAATCATTTATATTTCCATAAAAAATGTATAATCAAACCAATTTTGTTTTTCCCCAGTCCAAAATCCTTTTAGATATTAAAAGTAAGAAAATTACATTTTTTGTTGTTTTTATTACTTAACTTATTATATGGGTCATATACAAAGGAAAGTGGAAACAAATTAATATATTTCATATAATTTTATGGAAAATGTATTAATAAACGCATTTAATAAAATTCAGATAATATTTTAGGTCATTTTCACTCTTATCATTCTAGTTTAACCTCCCAACAAATCCATTTTTACCTTAACCTTGATATTTAATTTTTAATCCATTCACCATTTATATTGGTCAAAACATAAGTTGAAATTATTATAAAATAGAAATTATGATTATTATAAATATATAATACATTTATATAAATTAAATTCATAGAATTGAAAATATTTAATTTAAAATTAATCTGATAGACGCGATTAGAAATTGGGTTTTTAAAGATAAAATGTTCAAAACTTCGGAATGATTTTATATCAAAGTTCAATATAATTTTGATATTAAAATTTAAAAATTAAACTTTTTTTGAATAAACTTTATAAATTTTTTAAAAATTAATTTTAAATTATTTACCCAAAGCGCAACTAAACCATCCTTTTAAAATAATTCAATTTTTCAAAAAATAATTTTTTATTTTATATGATTTTTTATAATCCATAAATAGAAAATGATCACGAGTAAAATATATTTTTTCATAATTTAGGTTATCATATTCATTCCCGTTATTCAAAAATTCAGGTGATATATTAAATAATAATGTTAGTAATACTTTTTTTGTTCGATAAAACATGGTCTTGCGTGAAATGCAAGCTATCAAAGAAACTCATTGTAATGTATAACAAAAGTTAACTCATTATTTCATGCAACATACACTATCAAATATAATTTAATTCATTTAGAATTTTTGGATTGTTAAATTTTCCCCACATAAATTAAATTGCGTCTTTTCAATTTATACATGATCTTGGTAATCCAGAGTTTGATATTCTAGAATTCCTTTATTAAAAAAACCCACATCAAAAAATGGTTAATAAATCATACTCTTAATAAGTGATAAAGGGACGTAAGATGGTTATATGAAATAACAAATGAATGGACTTCCAAGTTTGATAACATATGTGGGAAATGAAAACATGAACAAGGATGGAAATCATAAATAATTATAGAGGGTGATTGAGGTCATTGATCACAATAAAGTGAATGTTAAATCAAAATTTAAGGGCCTCAAAGCCATAAATATGTGATGATCTAAAATAAAATATAATTCATTGGGTATAAAGGAAATGGGATAACATTTTTTTTGAAGATATTTTCCCTAAAGTTAAGAAATTATTTTAAAGTCTAAGAATATAAATAAATATACTTACTTGATAAATTTCTATTTCATAGAAAAAATTTGATCTTTTGGTTGTGCCTTGATTAATTTCTTATTTATCACTTTAATCCAATAAATGAATATGAAAAAATTAATTTTTTTATGCCTTATGCACTAATATTCACTTTAATGGGTTGTAAGATCAACAAAAGACTGAAAAGTCTTTCCATCTGTCTCTAACTAATTTCTAAATGCAATATGGGTAGCACAAGTAGTCCAATTAATCTCTAAACCTAAAAATTAAAACCACTGGTTCATCATTAATATTTATTTTTTTCAAATAGTTTACCTAAAAAGAATAATATATTCACTAGGACATCATTTAGGCCAGTGATAGGTGTGAAACCATTATTATCCTTCTTTCATGGGTTCAATCCCCACTGACTTACTAGATAAAACATGTTGTCACCCAGCATGTGGGATGTCCTTTTTTGAAACTATATTAATATAATTCATATAACATTCCCAAAATAATATGATGGGAATAATTGAAATAAAATTAGTCATTATATAGCCATTTTACTACGGTTTTCTATACAACTAATTTTTTACAAAGTCTAATAATATTATTTGTCTATTATTACAATGTCATTAATGATCATATTTGTAACACCCTGAGCTTCCACGATACGCTTCTCATTCAATAATGGAATAGCTTGCATTGTACGCAACTTCGAGTTCTAAAACACCGCGACTAATCAAAGTAGCCGTTATGAATAGTAATAACCACTTTTTAAAATTATAGAAATTTTATATTTCAAAATGGACTTCATTTTTTTATTCGTAATATCGAAATTATCCTAAGTTGAATTTTTTGTAACTTTCTGAGAACTTCCAATTTTTTTATGAATAGTGAAAAATACTTAAAACAACTTTTTTAATCAAAATAATTTATTGTGATAAATTATACTTTTTAGTGGTTTTAAAGTATAATTAGAATATATTTTTACCATTTTATCCAATGGTGGTCATTAGAATTAATTTAACATTGAAATTGGACATAAACAATTATCAATCTTTTGATATAAATTGTTTCTTAAAAACACGCTATTTGTTGTGACAGCGGGAATTAATTATAAAATTAATTAATGCAACTTATATGTTTGTAATTTTGTAAAATAGAAATCATTTTTTAACTCGGAATATAAATTATAGCTTAGGGTGAAATTTTGGCATTGTTCTGAAAAACTTCAATTTTTGATGAATAGTGAAACCACTAAGTGGTAGTTAAATAACTGATTTTTCGTTTAAATGAAATATTACCACTTCTGTGATTTGATTTTCAAAAATCCGACATACATGGTTGTCATTAAGAAGTAAAATGTGGTTCAATGAGATTAAAATAATTTTTGGTGAATAGTAACTTTTAAGTTCTTAATCACGATTAGAGGTAATTAGTGTAGTTTAAGGTAAAAATAATGTTTTAATAATATGAGATGAGCTTGACACTTGTCCTACTCCCATTGGATGAGTCATGGCCGACCAATACAACCCATGGGTCAACTTGGGGACCCCATTGAGCCACTTTAGTTGGAAAATGACATAAATACCTTTTATTTAATGTTAAAGTAAAAAATGACACAAACATGAAATGTTTTACTAAAACAGTTTTTAAGTGGGGTTACACAAGTCCAAATTTTGACTATAAATATTCATTAGAAATCTAAAAAGATTCCCTACATCATAGTATTTTTTTTAATTTTTAGACATTAAATAAATTAAATTATTTATGACATCATTATGATGCAGCGATGACCTCAATATTTAACGATTTTAATAAAATGAAAAGATAATGTAACATCCAAGGCTTAAACTTGTCCAAAGACTATTGGATGGGTATATTTAGAACCCTTATCACCTTAGACATGAATTATATAAGTGTGGGACCTTTAGAATCCGAAAATCATTGTGTAATAATGTAACATTTCAATCTTTCCAAAAGAGCCCCTCCTCTCCACTTATAAAAGGCCCCCACCTCTCCCACCTTATTAACACCTTCAATCCATTTGGCTCGGCCAACCTCTGCCCAAATACTCTCGCAACTTCCCCCTCTTACTCCTAGAAGCCTCACTTTGGCCAGAACTCTTCTCAAGGAAGACTTTGGCTCAAATCAAAAAGAGTTACCCGATTTTGAGGTAATGTCTTCTCTAATGTTGTTTTGTTTTATTTTTCTTCTCCGACCCCTTAAACTCTTTTCATTCATTTCTTTTGTAACAACACCAGTATCTAAAATATACTAGGATGTTGTTATGATAAGGATTTGGTTTACACTTACACACACCTTCGTCTAATGGATAAAGAACATACGGTTTCTGTGGATGGAGAATTTCTTCCTCACGAAACGATGATTGTTCAACACTCATATAACACCTTCAAAGGTGGCCATTAAGATGTCACTATATTTATATATTATATATAATGTGTTTATGTTTTACTTATGCTTCTGTATTTCTCATTTATGGAATACTTTATGATTTCCATTATGGGTAAAACGCGATAATTTCATTTTAGGAAGTGCGGACTACCGCCCCCTCAAAGTGATTTGAATCGTTAATGCCATATGTGGGATGTATAAAGGATGGAGTAAATGGTATTATACACTATATTATACTGGAATTATATTATACATTTATATCATTATGATTTCGTTCCATTAAATATGAAATTGAAATGAAAGTAGCGTTCATGCGTACGTACGGCTTACCGTCTCCATGAACGGTGCATTTCATTTCTTACCTCTAAATGTTACGTGACATTATGAATGAATGTATATACTGTATATATATGATATATATGATATCTACATCATGAATATAATTCTGGATATAATGGATATTTCACCACATGAACAACTTGTAATTATAAGAAGTTTATTTTTGACTCAAGTACCAAAGATTGACAAAACGACCGTTATTAACTTAAATAATTAAATAATGTTAATAACATGGTAATAAGGGATATAAAAGGAATAATGAACATGAAAAAGGTTGTTAAGTAAAAATAAATTAACTCTAGTTTATTATTCAGGAGGTTAAAGAACGGCTGAGTCAAGTCAGACACGAGGTAAGGGAATTTCTTAACCCAATTTCCATTCTTTGGGTTAATCTCCTACTTTCAAATTATGTCATGATATTATTATTTCTTATTTTGTATTCTTTGTGTGTACCTATAGTGAATACACAAAATAGATCTATTTTATTTTAAAAATGATCTTTTTAAGGACTTCATCTCAATCTCCTTTCATTGAGGCATATTTGGTTTTATACACAACTTTCTTTTATACGGTGTATAAACCCCTTTGAATTTTACGCTTATTCAAAAGGAATATTTTTTATACGAAGCGTTTTTCTAAACGACAAAAGGGAATGTTTTTCTTTCCGTACTTATGTGGCGACAACGACTTCTCTGCCGCTGTGACCATTATTTGAGTTTCAGCTTCCTCTACAAGCCATCATTTTTTTAATGAAAAATAAATACAAAGTTTTAACTTTCTTTTATTTTGGTATTGAAAATGGTTTTGAAAGCGTTTTTATTATAACAATGTGTTGTATTGATATCTTGTGATTGAAATGTGGAAATGTTATGTTTCCTTTATGCATTTTTAATGTGATACGATTATGTTATGGTTTATGATATGTTTAAACCTATTCATATGAGGAATGTATTGGACTTAATAAGTGACGGGTGGAGCCCGCTATAGCTCCTCGATGCATCGGTAGGTCTCATGAGACAACTAGAAGTGGAATTGGCTGAGGCCCTTTCCCAATTTGATTTATGGTTTTGGCCGAGGCCTTAATAATTTTAGACGTCTTGGCCGAGGCCTTGACAAAATGTTTCAGAATGTCTGGAATTATACATTCCCTCATTATGAAAGTGGTTATTGATATTTCATGTGATTATTCGACTAGTAGAATATACATGTGAGTAAGTAAATGGCATTATCTCATTTTATTTTTTTTCCATATTATGTTGAAGTTCATGTTTAAAAGGATTTTGTTTTAGTTATACATTGCCTTAAATGTTAATGTTTATTTATGAAAGCTTCCGCAATATTGTTATCCTTACTGAGCATTTGAGCTCACCCCTTTCAATGTTTTAATATTTTCCAGGATGTGAAGAAGTATTTTATGAATGACCTGCAAGGATAGTCAGAAGAGGATATGAGTGTGGACTATGGAGACTTTGTTATTGTATTTTTTCACTTTATGATGTAATGTAACGTTTACGAATTTATCTAGTGTTTCCAAGGCTACTAAACTAATCGGTCTTTCGAGACTTGATCTTTTGTGATCATGCCAATGTTACGAAGTAATGCACCGACTCTGGGTAGCTGGGGTGGGGGCGTTACAATATTAACCTTAAAATATTTCTATAACTTCAAACTTATGACTATAAAATTTAAATGCATTATTCCTAAAATAAATGTTCACTAAATCATATACTAAAATAATGGATTGTATTGGCATAAATTTCTCCCAAAATATCCTTAATCCCGTGATATTTCTACCATAAAAAATTTTAAAAGTGGTGTTTAAGAATTTGAACTTATGATCAACCTTATAACCATAATCCCATGATGATATCTATAAATATTAATTTAATGTGGAAATATATTATTATAACATTTAAAAAAATCCTTATATGTTTCATGATAATTATAACCAAAATACCATTAATAAAATACTTTTATAATCTAGTTCTTATATCACAATACACAACCATTATGTTTCAACATATTAAATTCCGTTGTATAGGGTTTAACCTAGGTCATTCATTGTCATTATCTATTCAAACACTACATAATGAGTTTTAAATAAAATTTTCATTATCCTAAGAATATACCCCTAGGATTGTAAAACTAGGTGTGTAGTAAAGCCCATAATCGTGTACGAGTTAATTCTCAAGTCAATCATGTCACACATTTTTCGGAGTTATTACCCCTAGGTAACTCTATTCTTGAGAGAAATCCACTTTTAGTATAAAAAAACATATTTATTTCTAAGAAGTCCCATATAATATATTCCTTAACAAAACTTTAGGATTTTTTCTATACTAATACTCAAAGTCTATATTAGGGTTACGTTCTATAATCTACGTTTTCCTAAATCTAGTTCTTAAGGTTTCTACTAAATTTCCTCTATTACCCAATGTAGTGACCCCTATCCCTATAGCACAGATCTGGTGTCTTACTACATTACATTGTAAAAAGATATGAGGGATTATATCTCAAAGGACTGAATGGTTTATAAGCCTTGGTTAACTGAATACATACATGAGTCTTACATTATATTTGAATGCACAAATTATAACATAATTTTTTTTTCAAGATTAACATTATTCCATATAGAATATCATATATATATATATATAACATAGTATTCCTCATGGATTCACAAGAAAGGAAAAAAGGGTGAACTCAAATGCTTAGTAATAGTTAAGTACAAGAGAATATATCATGAATATATACACATAATAAATTTCATATGGTAAATAACTGAGAACAAATTCCATTTGAGTAAATTGAATATGAGGGAAAGATAAGAAAAATCAATATGTATAGGTAAATAATTAAAACAAATTCCATTTAATGAATAAACTAAGAATGAAATGCATCCATAAATAATGAAATAGCAAAAAACTCATTGATAATGAGAACTGAATATGAATGATGGAAATTCTTAATTATCATATATCATGTTTCCCAGGCACATGATACCATAACTATAAATATCTATCCTAAAAAATATTCAATTTTATTGGATAAAAACCCATCTGATTTGTGTGAAGACCTTACAAAAGACACTTACTATCAAGATCTGTCCTCCAGACAGTTTAAAACAACTTGGTTAAAAATATAAAGGGTTTGTGACCAACTTATTTTATCTCATGAGGGTATTGAGGCATCAATTGGATGGAATTAACTGGTCCCCAAACCATATATTTCATTTCCAAATCATTCCTCATTTAACAAATAATCTATTTAATTTATAAACAATGTGCATTATCAAATATTTGTATTGAGTAAAGGATACATATTTATCAATATTTCCCTTGTTAATCAAATAACTATCAGAGTAAATATTGTATGTAAAAATAGTATTTTTTTAGGTAGCAAACATATCCATGATAAATAATATTTATATTTAGGGATATTTTAATTTCCAAAGGAAAGTGAATAATTCAAGTAAAAGTTAATTAGTTCAAAAATGAATCATAGAAGTGAATGTCAACACTTTACTTGGTCAAAATGACCATAAACCATCCAGAGGAAGATTAATGATGGTATCAATAAAATATATAATCATTTTAATAATAATAAAGGGTTTTTGTTATTTATTAATGGAAATACCATAAAATTATATTTAAAAAATTTATTAAAGAAAATAACCTTTTCATTTTGAAAAGCATTTGAAAAATCATTCTTTTTGAAAATCACTTTTAAAAACACTTTCTTTAAAATAATCCTAAAAAATTGAAATATAATCTTAAATGAAATGACAATAATAACATTGGTTAATTCCATACATTTTGTAAAAGTTAAAAATAATATATATTTTTCCCTATAAAAATGCTAGGAAATTTCCCTTTTTAGGAAATGATAATACGATTCCATTCAAAATTTTAGTCAAACCCAAATGAGGATTATATTAAAATAACTTAAAAATTCATTTGAAATATTTTTTTAAAGAGTAAAAATGGGATAAAATTCCATTTAAAAATATTTTTTAAAAGGTTAAAAAATATTTTTTTTGTTGTAAAGATGGTTTTAGAAGAAAACATATTTCCGACTGAAGAGAAAAATGAAGTTGAATTTTCTTGAAAATATTTTACAAAAAATGTTAAGTGCAAAAGAGTGGAAAATGATATTATTATGTTAAAATATAATGAATCAATATAGGATAATAAAATTAAATGAGTTTATTAGGAAATGGTCAAGTAATTTCTTTCAACTGATATTGAAGAATTAAAAATCTCTATTAGAATGAGATCTTAAAATAATCCTTTAAAATCATCATAATGTTGAAGTAAAAATTAATAAAGGAATATATTATTTATATAAAATATAAATTATCATAAAAAATTTAAAATACAACATAATATAATCAAAATTCATTACACACATAATCTTAGCAATAAATAATCAACGAAGTAGAAGTTTAACACCATAAGTGGAAATTGAGTTAATAAATCCTTTACCTTATGCTTCCCTTTGGTTTAATGCTATTTAACATCATATATAATGGTTTTAATCATATTATTAACATATTAAATAACCATATTAATATTTATAATATCATATATGGTCCTCATATATAATCTTATCACGTAATTGTTAATACTCTTTCATTATTTTTATTGTTTCAGGTGTTAATTGCCTTGATTTCTCAAGCATGTCTTATCAGGAATGATCTAGTTCTTACGTATGTTATATAGTTCTATAATATCCAGAATAATAATCATGACATGATTATCATATTTATTTTTTAATTATACTTATATATATCATCCATTTGGTGTGGTGATGAAAATAGGGTCACATCACTTTATGAAGGCGGTAGTCCACGCGTACACGAATGATGCTATCACCTTTAAATGAGTGAAAATGAAAGTAAAGAAAATGATATGTATATTATATTTATATAATGATAAATATGTCACAAATTTCATAATTATGTCTTGTATATCACATCTAACCATTAACTTTATCTTTATCTCCTTCCTTGTGAAGTGTTAGTGAAAGACGAATCACATCGATTAACGACACTGTAGTCCGACATACGCATGAGCGACATTATATTATATCCTATGAAGTATATGGTAAAAATATATATATGATATATTTACTCTATAGAAATAATTATATTATAAATATTATGTATATAATTTATATCCATCATTATACCCAACCTTGAGAGGTGGTAATAGAAAAACGATCGACATCAGTTCACGAGGTGGTAGTTCACCATACACATAAATAATGATTTAGTAACCCATTTGATGGTATTTTTTGTGTTTTTAGGTCATAATATTAACATAATAATATATAATTATATGTAATATACTGATGTTATTATATAATCATGGTACAATAATAATTTAATGGGGTGGAGAAAGAAATAAAATAAAGATGCTCTTTGAAGAACATTATCTCTTGTTAGAGTTAATATTTTCATAATTATTCATTTGATTTTATATGAATTAATTGCTTCTAATTAACAAATTTCCTATTATTTTCATCATTTTGGTTTTTTTTTGATTTTTGGGCTTAATTGTGGAAATTGGTTAATTCTAAAAATTTAGCCGTTTTCTGAAGCATCAATTTTTTAGGAATGAATTTTACAAATTAGATCTAACTTAAGTAATTTATTTTTTTAAGATTCCATTGTTTGTGTGATTAGAATTTTTTTATTGGATCCTTATCCAATTCAAAACACACTATCCCATATAAATCAATTAAGAGGGTAAATTTTTCTAGCCGATAGAATGGACCCCATCTCAGTTAATAAGGAATATCTTGGTCAAAAGACCTCCTAATTAGGTTATTCCACGTGATATGAGGGAGGAATAAAAACCTCATGTGACCAATTAATTTCATAGATAAGTTCTCTCATTAAGGATGTCTTTTCATGTGTCCAAATTGAAGAAGTTAAAGAGTCTCCTCGTCCAGAAAAAAGTGAACTTCAATAATTCGTTCATAAAACCCACTAAATGTGTCCAAATAAATTGAAATTTTGTGATTTGATATCCAAATAAATTTGAACTTTAATAAGAGACCTTGGTGAGTTTCAGAGGTCTTTTGGGCATAACTGAAGAAAACTTTTAATGGAAGGATTCTAGATAAGAAATTTTATGTTCTTATTTCCCCTCGTTTCTTTATTTTTAGTTCTGTAATGTCTTCTTCCCCCCTTCTTTATATATCACATTAACATGGAGGGGTAATCATCTGAGTTATTTATTAATGAGAGGTTTTACATTTTCTTAATGCTTGATTTCATGCACTTAATGGTATAAAATATTTTCTATCTTTTTCAAATTTGGTTTTAATTTCTAATTGTGGTTTTTATTATCAAGTACTATAATATTTGGTTTTAAATTCTGTTGTTGTTATTACTATGGTCAATGATCATTTTCTCCCACCATTAAGTTGTCATCTATATATGATGGAATAGATAAGGTCATAGTGGTGATGTACTCTGTGATTGTCAGTACGTGTAGGAGGGGTAGTGGATATTCTTGATTTTTTGGGATAAACATGACCCGATCGTGAATTTCCTATGTTAATTAGGGGTATTCAATACAAATCTTTCACACATAGTAAGGAGAGTATATAAAGCTGAGATCTTGGTATGGTTTACTCTCAACATCACCATTGACCAGAGGAGTGAGGGTAAGCGATCATGGAATATCACTTTAATCGTATTAGTAGAAGTGGGTTGGATAAATTAGAACTATCATAACATTACAATTGGAAAACCAATCCTGACCTGATCACCCAATTCATATAACTATTTTCAATATTTTTCTTTGTTTCTTTATTTTTCTATTACTTTATTTTGTTTTCTAAATCAAAAAATTTCAAAAATAACTTCCACTTCTTTCTCAAATTTAAGTTGAAAACTGGATTCTTATATGCTCCTCTATAGAGACAACCTAGATTGATCACTACACATCATTTTAACTAAGGAAATAATTATTTTTGTCACACCCCATGACAGAAACATGTCAAAAATTGGCACTGTTTCCAAGGTCATTTCTCTTCAAAAATTGCACGACTAGAACCTCAAACACTGAACCTTCCCCCTAGATCCATAAATTCAAATAACCTTGTTGAATATACTTAGAAAACTTAATTTAAAATCTGAATTTGGGGAAATATTTCTTGCAGACTCGAGTGAAACTTTAAGTGTTCACTGTGAGCTTATCATCATGGATGGGAATCAAAACGCAACCCTTAGAGACCTTTGGGCACCAAAATTCTTTAATCAAAATAATCAAATTTCCATGAAAGTGTTGAAAAATGATTTTCTGATGAAACATAACATGACTTAATTGCTTCCAATGTTTCTTGGCTTGGTAGGTGATGATCCAAACAAACATATTAAAGAGTTCACACATGTTTGATCTAGTTTCAGACCCTTTAACTACCAAAAATGAAGTCAAGGGAAGCGATCAAGTTTTATCAGCATTAATAAAAAAAGTGCTAATAAATTGGGGACTTTTATCAGCGCTAGAAAAAAGCGCTGGCAAATCTACCCTTTATCTGCGCTAATATTAGTGCTGATAAAGTCCCCCTTTATCAGCGCTAACAAAAAGTGCTGATAAAAAAGAGACTTTATCAGTGCTAATAATAGCATTGATAAATTTTTTTAATAGAAAATATTATTAATTTGTATAAAAATATTTTAATTATATTCAAAAATAATGTTTATATGTATACATTAAATAAAAAAAATGTATATTATGTATATTATGTATATATTTTATTTATATTTTTATTATGTTTATTAGTTTTAGTTATATATTTATTATATATTTATTATACTATATGTTTATAATATTATATATAAATACTTTTTAATATATATATATACAAATACATAATATATATATATAGGTTTCCAACAGAATGTGTCAATTGATGCATACGTTCTTCTCATGAATATATGTTAGTTTTTACCCTAATGTTGGCCATATATACTATAATACTATATATACTTGGTGTATTCATTTATTTTCTATGTATATGAAGCTTTATCTTCTCATAAATACTTTAAATCATGATAAAAAGTTTAAATAAACAATAAATGTATTTATTATATTTAAAAATATAAATATTTAGTTATATATAATTATTTACATTTTAAATATATTATATATAATTATAATTATATATAACTAATTAAATATAAATATGCTTAAATAATTATGAAATTATAAAATATTTTTTTTAAATGGGAAATATATATTTATGAATACCTTTTGAAGATATTTATTTATAAAAATATGTCTTCAATGAATATATAAACAGACACAGAAATATATATATATATATATATATACTTGTGAAAATAAGAATAAAAATAATATATCAATTTATATATATATATATATTTAATTATAATTTAAAATTTAAATTTATTTATATATTTAATTATAATTTATACAAAAACACCATAAAAAAATATATATTTAATTATAATTTAAATTATTAAATTATAATAAATATATTAATTATATATATTTATAAAATTATAAATGTAATAAATATATTGGATACAATTTTATAATTATGAATAAATGGTATGTTTTATCAGCGCTAATTAAAAAGTGCTGGTAAAACATCCATTAATCAACACTTTTTTTGCGCTAATAAATATCGTCCTTTATCAGTGCTTAAAAAGTGCTGATAAAGGAATGATTTATCAATGATTTCAATTGTAGAACTGATAAAGGCGTGTTTTATAAGTGCTTTCAATTTTATCACTGATAAAACATACTTTTATCAATGCTTTTTATCTAGTGCTGATAAAAGTGTAACCGGGTTTTATAAATTAACCCTAACTTTCTAATCCTTTTTTGAACCCTCAAGCTCTCATGGTAGCTGATCCCTGCCACCTCCACTATCGCCGCTGTCTCTGCCACTACCGCCACCTCCTCTCCGCCCTCCTCTCCTGTCTCCTCTTTCTCCTGGGCCTCCGACTCCTGTGCCACCATGAACCAAGATTCCCCGCACAACTCTCCTCCACCACGAACTGAGATTCGCCGCCAAATCCTTCACCACACATCTCTAATAGGAGGTACATTAATCTTCTATGAGGATACCAAGTGACATGTTTCGATCCTTTTGTCTCATTATCAATAATTTCCAGTGACCCTTGATCATCTTTTTGGCATGGTTCTAAAGTTAATGACTGGGGGTTTATGGAGGCATGGTCAGCGCATGAACACTTGGAACATAAATTTATGTTCGTTAGGATTTATTTTGCATTTATTTTTATCAGAGAGTACACCCTTTATACAAATAAAACTTTGTTTATGATACATTGGTTGGGTCTTACTAGATTTTATTACTCACACCCTATACAATCATTTTTATGTGCATACAGACTTCATGTATAGTGATCCAGGAAAATGAAAGGGGCCCATGGATTACAATTGAGTTGAGGAGTATAGAGTTGGTAATAGTACGATGATGTACTCTAAAGGATACTTTAGTTTTATTTATTTATTTCCTACTTTCATTTATACTCTGGTTTGTTTTACCTCATAGGTAGCTCATTTGTTTATTTGTAAGATAGAGTGCATTCTATTTTATATTATTCTCTTCCGTGTTTTTAATCAATGATGTTATTTATTTATTATGATTTATTTAAGGACACGATACTAAGAGTGTAGTATCCTCACTAATTACATTCAGACCCTCACTATTATTCAGTCACCTATTGCATATAAGAAGGTGTGTGTGAGGTAATGTGACTCTATAGCTTGGACTTGATGGATCATGTAAGAGAATTACAATGTAGCTATTATGTATTATTTTAGGTGTCCAGTTGTGATCTATTTAGTATTTGTTATTTGAGTTTTTTATAGAATGGATAGTAAGGGATGTAGTGATTGGTTGTGGGTTATGGGGAGACTATTTAGAGTTTATTCGTTTTGGATTTTATTTTGGGATGCTATGTATTAACCTTGTTGACCCATATTTCTCTTTTAATTATTATTTTATATGTGTTATTGTTTATTGTTTTATATTCAAATAGCATCTTGCTGTTATTTTTGAGTTAGTTTTTTATCCTTGATGTATTTACTCTGGATGGATGTTTCTTTTTATTTGAACTATTTCCTTATGTTCATGCACATTTAATATATGGATGGGTAATTTCAGAATTTTAGGTAAGATCCTTATTGTGGTTATTTAGATTCCAAGGGTGAAATAATTCTCAATGGTTATGTTTTTATACCCTAGAACTAGTTTCCATTTGGGTGATCCGGAATGCACCTTCGGTCATTCCATAGACTAGATCAAGTTCTCAGTTTAGGGGTGTCATGGGTTGGTTCGTGATAAAATGGTATTAGAGCACCCTATTACTATTTAGGGTGTGTCATATTAGAAATGAGAAATAGGGAAGTCGAAACTCAAGAGGTAAAAATCACGAGTAGGTTCCTAATCACCCATTGTGTGAGAAAACATGATTTTTGATGGGCATATGGGACTTGAGTCTTGATTTTTAATTCCTTTTATGATTATTTTTATGGATTTTTATTTGAGATGATGATGCTTTGATCCCCAATGAGTATATAAATGATTTCATGGGTCTTAATGTGATTTGGGATGGAATTGCAGAAAGGACCAGATCTTTATAGTTATCTCTAAGGATTTAGAAAACCATGTGGGGATCAAACTATTGGATATATAAACCATCTCAGATGATAATGTACAATTAGAACATAGTTTTCCATCTTGAGTATAAAAACTGTTACTAATTCTATTCTTCTCCCATCATAGTTGTTTTACCTCCCTTGCTTTCCAAATTGATCCCAATAGTATTTTTCATTGGTATGAGGTTAATGAAGAAAGTTTTATTATATAATTGGTGATTTTGGGTGTGATTTTTATTGATGTTATTGTTTTATAATTTAAACATAGGTTTTAAAGGTAAACATTTGTTTTATAGAATTGTTTTTGTGTAACAAAGAAATCAATTTATGAAATGTTTTTTTATATAAAATATTATTTTCAAGAAATTTTCTTGTTCAAAAGATAGGTATTGTGGTTTGTTTATAAAATGATATTAACTTGATATTTTCATTCCAAAAACAAATGGTTTTAAGATGATAATTAGAGAGTATTTTGAAAAAAATAGGGTATTTTATAAAATTTAAGTGGGCTCTGAGTTTTCAAGAAGAGTCTAATATTTTCAAAAAAAGATGAAATAATTTAAAGCTGTGGATTATTTTAAAAATGTGTAATATATGTAAAAAGGGGTTCTATATGTGTTTTTCTTGGTTAAGTTGTATTTTGTATTGTCTTTGGTGTATAGTTAGGTTGTATGGTTTAGTTTTTGAAATGTGAATTGATAAATTTTTTGTTTCATATTATTTAGAGTGTACCTCCCATAGAGTCTTCAAAGAAGAGTGGAAGGTTCATTCATTGGAAAGATATTCAGGGAAATTTATCTCATTTTCTATAAGTGGTTTCCCTACTTTTTTACTCCACCCAGAATCAAGATAAAGTGGTGGAGCCACAATACTCCATGCACTTAGACCCCATCCAAGTCTTTTTGAATCATTGACCACCTTCTTTCCACAATTATTGACATTCTCTTGAAGAAATGGAGTGGATGTAGAGAAATGTGGGAGACATAAATTCAATGAAAACCCATCTAGATTAAATACTAAAGGTCATTAGTTATTTATTTTATGGACCTAACTGAGTGTGGTGGGAGTTTATAGTTTATTCTCAACTGCATGAGTCCATGTTTGATAATTTTTCACAAAAAAATTTATTCAATGAAACTATCCAAATGAAATGAAAGTGGATAATTCCATTCAGATCACGATCCTTCATTAAGGTGAGCAGTCGATGAATGAGTATACATATTATTTCTAATACCTAGTATTATTTTCTCCTGATCTAGTTAGTAATGAAACTTTAAATGCTATTTCATTAAAAATATTTCTTTGATCATACATTATATTTGTTGTATTTAAATATGGAATAGCATATTTTGAGGAGGTAAATATAAGGGCATTGTTAGTGGAAGCTAATCGAATAAAAAAACATGTGGAAATAGATTTATTGACTTTGATTGATATGATTGAATCTATTGTTTTTGGTGAAAAGAAGAGGTTATATGAGCTTGATTTGGAAGGGTAGGTCAGTGAGGGTCTGACTTCCCAATGGGTGGTTTCTCAAGAAAGAAGAATATATCTATCACATGGGTCCTTTATATGGGTTCTTTAAGAGATAATAAATGTTTGATTTTAAATTAGAAAGCAAATTTATGTATTATGAGACGGGTAGTACCTATATTTCTCAGCAATTCATTGGGTAAAATATTATATATCATGATATATAAATGTTATGTGAATAAGTTTTTAAGTCAATAGGTTCAAAAAGATTGAGTATGATTGCGTTAATCACTAATCATAATAATACATGGGAATACATTATCAAGTTTCTTTGTTCACGTGTGAGTGTGATGGTGTTAATTTCTAATCATAAATTCAAATGTGAATATGGTTTTGAGTAGCCAGTGGGGTGTTAGAACATTAGAAAAGGAGTTCACCCACTAGTGATAGGTTGGCCAGTCCATAATGTTGATGGGAGGAACCCAGAAAACTAGTGATCAGAGCTTGATATGGGATTTCATGAGACATATAAGGTGTGAAAACATCAATTATTTTCTTTGGATAGACATAGGGAAGTGAAAATTACATCTAGTTATTTTGTTATGGGTTCACTTTTTAAATGATTCAAGTGTTTTCAAATGTTTCTTAAAAAAAATATCAATTCAAAATACCCTTTATTGGTTTTAAATTTCTTTAATATGGTTTAAAAAAAGAATTGGGGTTTTGGGAAAGGATGTTTGGAACTAATTGGTTTATTTTAAAAAGGGTTTGTTATTTTAAAGAGGAATTTGGATAAATGGTTTGTTTTTAATGGGATTTCAACTATGATTTTATAAATAGTTTTCAAAAGAGATTTAAAGTCTTTAAATTTTTTAGCCTTGGTTAATTTTTAAATCAACGTTTTGTGTATTTATTTTGTTAAATATTAATATCACCAAATCATATAGGATGGATATGAATAAAGAATGGATGGATTACAATCGTTTGAAAAAAGAGTATGAATATGGAGTGAAATAGTTCATCAAGTTTGAAAATGATCATGCATATGAGCCTTTACAAATACTTTGTCTATGTTTACGATGTTGTTATTCAAGAAAAGTTAGTCCAGAGAAGTTGGAAGAACACTTGATCTGTCACCGAATAGATCGAATTTATAAATGTTGGAATAAACCCGTGGAAAAAGTGAATGCAGATAGTGACTAGGATAACACTACGTTTTGTGGATCATTTGATATTATTACAAGTGTGGACAATAAAGAAGACCATATTGAGGACGTTATTACCAATGTGTATGATGATGAAGATCATAAAAATGAAATGGTAAGGACAATTGAAGATTAGCTTTGTTATTCCACAAAATTGTTTGAGTAGTTAAAGATTTGTGAAAAGACGCCATTTTATGGCGGTTTCACTAAATATACAGCATTATCAGCCATACTAAATCTATATAATTTGAAAGTATGAAATAGATAGAGTGACGCCATTTTTACAGAATTACTTTCTCTATTGAATGATATGCTCCCAAAAGATAATAATCTCCTAATTCGGACATATACTGCCAAATGAATGCTACTCTTGATGGATATGATCTATGAAATAATACACACTTGACCAAATGACTATATACTATTTCTAAAAGATGAAAAATCACTTAGAGAATGACCAAGGTGTGGTTTTTCTCAGTATAAGAAATATTAATACGGTCTTACGAAAGTTTCATGGTACTTTCCAATCATTCCAAGGTTTAGGAACCTATATAGAAGTGAGGATACTGCAGAGCAATTGACATGGAACATAGACAGAAGAAATAAATATGGAAAACTACAGAATCCTGTAGACTCTCCTCATTAGAAGAAAATTGATCATGAGTATCCTGACTTTGGAAATGAGCTAAGAAATATTCTTCTTGTGGGATTCAGGTGTTAATATTTATGATGCTTATAGAAATGAAGATTTCATGTTGAGATCCATGTTGTATGGGATGATAAATGAATTTCTTACTTATGAAATTTTTTCAGGATATAGAATTGAAGGAACTCTTGGGTGTCCTGTCTGCAAACAAGGTACAAAATCAATTGGGTTAAAACATTCATCGAAAACCATGTTTCTAGGACATCATATATTTCTACAACAATGATATAAGTATCGATATTGGATGAAATCATTCTATATAAGTTCAGAATAATGTACACCATGATCTCCACTAATAGGTGATCAACTATTTGAGAAAGTTAAATATGTGGACACTGCTTTTGGTAAACCATTTTTGAAAAACATTACGAAAACTGGTTGAAAAATGAAATTAGTTTTTTTAAATTACCATACGATAATTGTCTATAAGTCATACATTTTCTTGTTGTTATGCATGTTGAAAAAAAATTTATGTGATAGTGTCATCAACACATTGATAAATGAACTCGGTAAAACAAAGGATGGAATTACTGCTAGGTTGGACATGGTTGACATGGGAATACGAGAAGATTTGTCCCCAGTGAAGGGTGAAAAAACTAACATTTGGTCCTCCTACTATTTACACACTTTATAGGAAGAAGATATATCTTTTTTGTGACTTCTTGAATAACGTAAGGGTTCTATAAAGGTATTAATCTAATATTAAGAACATTGTGTCAATGCACAATTTAAAGTTAAGAGGTCATAAATCACATTAATACCATGTTTTTATTCAAGATCTAATTTCTATAGGTTTACATTAATTTTTTCCCAAGAATGCCCTTCATACATTAATGAAGCTCTATTTCTTATTCAATGCTATAAGTAGCAAAGTTATAGACATGAAAACATTTCTGACTATGGAAAGAGAAATTTTCACCATATTATGTTATTTGGAAATGTTTTTCCCACCAAAATTCTTCGATAGGATGGTTCACTTGATGTTTCACTTGGTGAGAGATATTTGGCTTTGTGGTCCTGTGCACTATAGATTGATGTACCCCATTGAATGGTATATGAATATTTTGAAAGTGTATATAAAAAATCGAAGTCGGCTAGAGGGTTGTCTTGTGGAGAAATATATTGTTGAGGAAGTCGTTGAATTATGTACTGAATACCTGTTCGGTGTGCAAAGCATTGGTCTAAAAAAATCTCATCACACTGGGTGACTTGTGAGTGAAGAAATTTATGGAAAGGATGTCGTCACAATCAATATTACAGATCAGAAACAGGACCACCTTTACATTTTTTATAACAGTTTAGATGTTGAACCATATATTGAAACCCAAAAAAAATATTAGGCATTAAAATCCATCATGGGAAGAAAAATGGATATCAAATAAACATAATAAACAGTTTATAGGATAGTTTAACCATATTTTTAAGGAGTCAAATGAAAATCCAATCTAAATTTCAGAACGACTTCGATGGCTAGCCAGAGGACCATGTGTGTATGTATTATCTTACAATGATTATGTAATTAATGGTTATAGATTCTATACTAATTAACATGTTGAAGATAGTACCAGACAGAATAGTGGAGTTACACTTGTGGATGGAGTGATTCATGTTTCTAGTTCTAAAGAAAGAAATCCAATTTACAAAAATATGTCATATTTTGGCATCATCAAAATTTTTTGGGAGTTTGATTATACAAAATTATGAGTACCAAATTTTCAATGTAAGTGGGTTGATAACAAAAGTGCTATTAATATAGATGAGTTGGGATTTGTGATAGTTGACTTTAGTAAGGAAGGGTACATAGACGAACCATTTATAATGGAATCACATGTAGTACAAGTATTTTATGTTCCAGATCCTGAAAACCAAAACTGGTCAATTGTTCTATTATTGACCAAAACCACTGAAGAGTCAGATGAAAATTCAATGGAGGATGACCCTTTAATTTGGACTTCATAATAATTTCGTAGCGGTCCTAGTGTAGACAACATTTTTTATGTTATAGGAGACCACAATGAAGGGATTTTGATAGTCTATACAGGGGTAAAATCCGTTCAACCATTAAAAAAAGAGAGTTCAATAATCAGGTTATATTTTTTCTTCTAATACACATTGTGTTACTTTATGTTAATATCTATTAACTACTATTTTTATGTTATCAAAATTAAATGTTAAACCAATTTTACAAATAATGACTTCAGCACATGATGAAGCTCCCAATACATAGGCACAATAGGTTTCTCAACCTGCTGCTGCTCGCAGTGTAGATGAAAAATAGGTTTCTCAACCTGTTGCCTTATGTTAATATCTGTTCGTTGCTACTTTTATGTTATCTTAATTAAATATTAAACCAATTTTTCATATAATCACTTATACACGTGATAATTCTCCCAATCCCCAATAATAATAGGTTTCTCTACCTGCTGATGAGCAACAAGCTTCTCAACCTGTTGTTTCTCCTAATATAGAGGTACAACCACCATCTTCACATGCTGATGTTATCCCTCTTGATCTAGAAGAACATATTGATGAATGTGGATCTTAGGAAATGAAAAATGAAGAAACACCTTCAACATATAAAAAATAGGAGCACGGTAGTTTGACGATATTAGAAAAAATTATTAAGGATAAAGATAAAGGAATCAAATACAAGATTGGATGGAAGAAGTGAATCTGACATGTTAACTCCAACATGTCCATGTTCAGTAGTTACATTGGACTTTTCAATTGACAACACATGGTGATTGATGTAACTTCATCGCACCATGTTGTGGCTGAGATTAAGACACCGATGTAGGGAGATATTACAGTAACATTAAGATATCATTTTTTAATTTACTAAAAACTAAATAATGAAACATTGACTTAAACTTCATCATCTCTTATAGAGTTAATTTATAATAGATGAATCACACAAAGTCTATGTCTTAATGGTTTTTGGAAGGATTCATAGCGGTTTTCGTACACCTACCTCTTATTTATGAACACCTAATAACCCAAGCATTGTGGGATGCATTTACTGGTCATCGTGCAGAGAAGTATTTTCAGTTACATTGTTTTTAGTAATACGTTGTTTGACGGTACATGTATTCATCACTTTGATTGAAAATGTTTTATTTATGAAACAACAACTGAGTGCTAAAAATAAACAATGGCCATTAAAACCAGCTTACCCCTTCCATAAAGCAAGGATGTGGTTTTTATCACTTGAAAAAAATTTGGTATGTATTTTAAATATACCACAATAATTTTATGTGACATAGAACAATACAATAACTATTTTATTTTGTTTATATGTAGCTTGAAGAGTTCAAATCCACAACCACTTCCATCGCATGCCATGTGCTATGGTAGGAGGCACCTATAACTAAAGATAGAAAACTAATAGATGAAAACACACAAAAAGTGTGGGAAACCTGTGTAAGTATGACATAATAAAAATTTATTTTGATTTAAATTATTATTAAATAAAAATGTTTAATTATTTTTTTATATTTTCTATCTGAAATAGTCATAAGAATCAACAACACCCACATCAGATGCATAAATACTTTTAGTGGCCTTGAAAATGCCAAACAAGTATGGCCACATTAGAGGCATGGGTTTTGGGGTGACACCCTGAACATATTTAAAAAAAAGCGGAGGATCAAACTACTGAAATGAAAAATATGAGAGAAACATTAGTTTTATTTCCAGAAGAATTACAATACCAGTGATTGATGATATCAAGTTTGATGGGGGGGAGGAAAAGAGCAGAAAAAACTCAAGACCAACCCATGCATGAATATCTTGCCCCACCCCACACTAGTTTTGAGGCGATCCATTCCCCGAAAAAACAATTATTAACTAAGGTAGTCAATTTTCTAATAACTATTTCTGTGAAATGTGAATTAGATAGACACTAGACACTGATTCCTTTCATGTATTGATATTATACAGGGTGAAAATGATTGTGATTTATATCTATTAACACCCACCTATTTCCTTGTAATGAGGTATACATTGTTCAATATCTAGAATGACACGGTAAACAACAAACCACTTCTGACAGATTATATCAGAGTGTCAATTACTTCATCCCCAAAGATGAGCGCCGAGCTACCTATTTCAATTGATGATGTAGATATTCATACAGTCGAACAAGCTCTAGGAATATTCATCTCAAGGATCATCCAACCAATCAAAATGATCAACCTAAAGCACCTTAACACTTCATTGTATATCTACATTTATTATCATTAAAGGATCATGTGGATAGGAATTTGAAAGATAGTGGTAATCACAGAATTAATTTTGAATCAAATATGTATGGAGGAGAAGATATAGACATCATTGGTGTTGAGAGTGAAACTGAAATCCTCGACAATGATTGGTTAGTCAGCTTCGTTGTAAATGTTTACATGAGGTATGTTTTCATGATTTTATTTTCCAAAATATGATATACTATGATAATTATGACTAAATACATTTCATATTTTTCACAGTCGTATATATGAAAAACAATTGAAGGGATTTTCCCATGAACAAAAAATTGGGCATGTTTGTCTTCAAGTCACCTATGTAGAACAAGAAGACATAACTTCCACAAAAATGATGAAATAGTGGCAGGACTGCTCAAATCTTTTGATATCAAAATTACAGATGATCGACTCTTTTTAATAACAATGATGAAGGGGTAAAACTCTACAATTTAATCATATCAAATATATTTTAATTTCTTTCATTAATTATTCTTTTTTGGGTTGTTAGGAAGCATTGAATGCTCATTACGGTCAATTGGGATTCTCCCAAGATATATTTTCTTGATTCAATGCATGGATATCCAACAAACCGAACAAAAATGATGGCATTTTTCAATTTTTAATACACTACATCACACATTTTAGAACTAAACATATAGTTATATATTTTATTTTCTATTTTAATGAGGATTTTATTATGATTGGGAGTTGCATGAATGTCATCTACTTCTTGGAATGAGGCTAGGGGAAATGGACAAGAAACCTAATAAGTACTATGATTAGATACATATCAAGGTATATATAATAATATTTCACAATCCAAACTCATATTAAAAAAATTAATTATTTTTATCAATGTTTTTTCAATTCCTAAAACAAAAAAATATCAAAGGATGTTGTAATTATGTTTGTAAATTTATGAAATAGATCATATTCCATGAACAAAACAGCATACCTAAAGAGGTAGTTGCGAAGATAATTTCTATTTAATTTAAAATACTTATTAATCCTTTGCGTATTTATATTTTTATATTACTAACACGACTTCCAAAAACAGTCATATTCAAAATATGATATAGATATGATTATAAATGTATGTGAAACATACCTTATGGAAGAATGTACAAATATACAATAAAGATGGTAAAATTATCAAATAATTTATTTTTTAATAATCTTTTCTACCTTATCTTTCTCTTAGTTTGATGGTAATGTTGTGATTTACATGGGCAAAACACCCCACTAGAAATCCTGGATGTTGGTGGTCCTTGTTTTTGCACTAAATGAATTGTATGTTGATTGTTTTTTAAAATAAATTAGTGGTTCTCATTTATAGGTTATGTGTGTTGTTTATAGGCCACAAAATATAACGAGTATCTATTAGGGGTTTCCCCATCCCTTGAATTTTTTGTGAAATCTTGAGTCATAACAGGCACAAGAGCTTACTCCACTTTTTAGTCGACCCAATGAAGAAACAACTATCATATATTCATTCGAAGGTCCTGAATATATGTCAATTGGTTCTTCACTGGGTCAACTAAAGCTATGCTATAAAAGGAGAATGTTATTCCATTTCAACTGTACAGGAATAAAATATGTCACAATAAACTCAAGAGATGGGGAAACCCCTTCTGGATACTCCTTATCTTTTTTGGTCTGTCACACATACCCTCTAAATTAGGACCACCAACTTCTTTTAAAAAACCAATAAACATTCAATTCATATAGTGAAAAAAAACTAACATACTAAAAACTAAGAAAACGTATTCGGATTGTTTTGATACTTTAAGACAATGATCCATGAGTTAGTTGTGATGTGTAATAATCAACCCCACATCAATCCGACGAATGGTGTGACCAGTATAACTTAAAGTGTCTGCTATCAGTTTAAAATTGAAATTTTATTTCAAAACCCTTCACTCAATGAAAAAAAATGAACTCCGATTCTCTTAAAAATTAAGGATAACGATTTGTAAGTCCTTTGTGATGTGTATGAAGTAGTATCACATAAAACTGACACACGATGTGACCGATATGACTTAAATTTCATGTTTTTGGTTTGAAATTAAATTTTAGAAAGAAACACAACTGACATACAGAAAATTGAGGAAATTCATTTCGATTGTTTTGATACTTTTGGAAAAATATCCATCAGTCATTTTTGGATGTGTAAGAATAAACCACACATCAATACAACTCACAGTTTCACTAGTAGGACTTCAAATGTGTCTTATTATTAAAAATTGATATTAATTCCAGTTAAAAAACACAACTGACTTACTGAAAACCAAGAAAATACATTAGGATTGTTTTTATACTCTAGGAAAACGATCCATGAGTCATTTTTGATGAGTAGGAATCAACCCCACCTCAATCCAACAAACGGTGTGACCAGTATGACTAAAAGTGTCTGCTATTTGTTTAAAATTTTCATTTTAGCTCAAAATGTGTCACTCACTTAAAATCAAGAAAATGCACTCTGATTGTCTTTTAAATTAGAAAAAATGATTTTTAAGTCCTTTTTGATATTTATGAAGAAGTATCATGTCAAAATGATGCATGATGTGAGTGGTATGACTCAAATTGCATATTTTCAGTTTGAAATGACAATTTAGTAAAAAAAACACAACTGACATACTGAAAACTGAGAAAATTCATTCTGATTGTTTTGATTCTTTAAGAAAAAAATTCATCAATCATTTTTGATGTGTTGGAATCAACCACATCTCAATCCAACACACGGTGTCACCAGTATGACTCCAAATGTGTCTTGTTATTAAAAATTTACATTAATTCAAGTGAAAAACACAACTGATATTTTGAAAATTGAGAAAATGCATTCATATTATTTTGATACATTATAAAAACGATACATGGGTCATTTTTTATATGTTGGAATCAACCCCACCTCAATCCAATGAACAATGTGACCGATATGACTAAAAGTGTTTGATATCAGTTTAAAATTGACATTTTAGCTCAAAATGTGTCACTCACTGAAAAAAATAAAACACACTCCTATTGTCTTCCAAATTAAGGAAAGTGATTCGTAAGTTCTTTGTGATGTGTATGAGTCAGTCTCATGTCAAACTGACACACGATGTGATCGGTATGACTAAAATTGCATGCTTTTGTTTTGAAATGACATTTTAGTAAAAAAACACAATTATCATACTGAAAACTGAGGAAATGCATTCCAATAGTTTTGATAATTTATAAAAATGATCTATCAGTCATTTGTGACATGTAGGAATCAAAAAAACATTAATCTGATGCACGATGTTATTGGTATGACTCCAAATGTGTCTTGTTATTAAAAATTGACATTAATTCAAGTGAAAAAACCAAATTTACATACTAAAAACTGAAAAAATGCATTCGGATTGTTTTGATACTTTAGGAAAATTATCCATGGGTCATTTGTGATGTGTAGGTATCAACCCCACATCAATCCGATGAATGGTATGACCAGTATGACTAATAGTGTCCGCTATCAGTTTAACATCGACATTTTAGCTCAAAACGTGTCACTCACTAAAAATGAAGGAAACACACTTCGATTGTCTTACAAATTAATGATAGTGATTATTATGTTTTTTGTGACGTGTATAAAGCACTCTCATGTCAAAATGACACATGATACGACCGGTATGACTCAAATTTCATGTTTTCAGTTTGAAATTAAATTTTAGTAAAAAAACATGAATGACATACTGAAAACTGAGGAAATGAATTCCAATTATTTTGATACGGAAGTAAAATGATATTCCAGTCATTTTTGATGTGTAGGAATTAACCAAATCTCAATACAATGCACGGTGTCACCGGTACGACTCCAAATGTTTTATTTTTTTTAAAAAAATTGACATTTTTAATGTATTCTTCATATTAATGTTTAATTTATTTCTTTATAGTATTACTTACTTGATATTTGTTTAATAATATAGGTGGAACATTTTTCTTGAGTTGGGAGGATTTTTTCAGCAACTATTACCATCGGAGGACATTTTTTAGAGGGGACCACAGACGTCAAAAAAGAAAAGATTAATGTTTTTAACTGTTTGTGGGATATTTGAAAATGTAATTTTATAATACATTATTCAAAATGTGTATAGAAGTTTTTTTGTGGAATATACCATGAGTGAATATTTTTGTATTCACGATGTTAATTAAATGTATATGGCATTGTTTTCCAAGATTTTGTGTGAGCTGATTGGTTTTTCATCATTTGCATCATGTATGTGGTTCCTTTGTATATATATAATATGATTTGTTGTTTTTGAGAAGGTTTTTACTGGTTTGTGTAGGTTATTTTTGCTCGTTTGATTATTTTGGTTAGCTATATTTTTTTGTAGTTTGCTGGGTGTGCTGTTATATAAACATCACACCCAGACGGGGAAACCTTTATCAGTGCTAGTTGAAGAGATGATAAATGGGGACTTTATCAGTGCTTTTATGAGAATTGAAAAAGGGTAACCCCATTTAATAGTGGCTCGATTAATAAGGATTTTTAGCACTGAAAAAGCAATTTTTTAGCGCTGATAAAAACCTATTTTGTGGTAGTGTATGGAGTAGATGAGGAACAGGTAAAGTGGAAGGCATTCCCATTTTCATTGGAAGGAGCTACTAAAGAATGGTTTAATGGTCTATAGATCATAGGTGTGAATGATTATAATTAATTGGTAAGTTGATTCATGCAACGATTCTTCCCCACCTCTAGAAGTACATCCATCAGAAAGGAGATCTATGCCATTAGACTGTCATCTAGAGAAACACTTTACGAGTATTGGGAATGATTTAAAAATATTTGTACTATATGTTCACATCAATTCATTAAATATCACAAATTTCTTGTCTTTTTCTATCAAGAAATATTAGATAATGACATAAACCTTCTTGATGCATTATCTGGAGGAACATTGATTGAAAAGTCACAAGAAGAAGTCAATGTCCTGATCAATAATATTTCCTAGAACTTGCAAAAGTTTGGTACAATAGGTACTAGAACAATAGGAATTCATGAGGTATTAAATTATTATACATCACCTCTATGGGACTTTAATATTTATGATCTTACTAGTATGGTGAGACAGATTTCCCAGAAGTAAGTGCATAACCAACAAGCACCAACTAAGGTATGTGGCTTATTCTTATCACCTGATCATTTTACTGAACAATGTACTAAAATACAGGGAAAGTACACATGTATGAAAAACTTTAATCCTAGGTTGTTCTAATAAAATCAAGGATATAGAGATCCTAACAATGTTCAATATGGATTTGGAAATCAGAAAAATCAAGAAATACCAACATACCAAAACCAATTCAAAAAACTCCCCATTCTAATAATAATTCCAAAACCCACCACCATTTCAAAAAAAGAAATCTTATAACCATCCTTAAAACCACCATCCACCCACTTTCCCAAGACCCTATTTTCAATCATACACTAGCACATAAACTTTAGTGGAACAACTACAATATATGTATGATGACACAGTAGATAAGGTTAGTAAGTTGGCAAACATGATGGGAAGTTTTGTTGAAATAATTTCCAAAAACCCATGTAAACTTCCTTCCTAGAAAATCCCAAACCCAAATGAGAATATCTTCATGATAACAATAATAAGTTTTAAATAACTCTCACCACCAGAATCCCATGAACCTGAAACAAGTCCACTTGAGTTGAGAGAGAATGATGTTTTAAATTCTGTTTTTTTTTCAAAATGCACCATGAAGAAGTGGAGAAAGAGGAGGATGGGAATGATACGATGAGGAGTAATAGATAATAAAATCCATTTAAAAGGAAAAAAGGGAGAATAAAGAATTACCCCTACCATTTCCATCAATTATTATTGAATTATAGAGATTATAGGAAGAATTACTTCAAATATAAATTCTATAAACCTTTTGGAAAGTGGAAATTAATACACCCTTCTAGAATCACTCAAAAAAATTCAAAATTATGTTAAATTTTTGAATTATATTTGAACCAAGAAGAATATAATACAAGGTAATGAAGGGATAAACTTAGGAATAATTGTATCAACCCTTATCCCACTATAATTTCTATCCAAATGTCAATTTCTAGGAATGTTTTACTTTCCATAAACCATTGGTTCTTTAAATTTCTCTAATCCATTGTGTGATCTTGGTGCTTCAAGTAGTGTACTTCATCACCAAGTATACACTTATTTGTATAATGGATACTTGAATATTACAAGAGAGGTGTTCCAGCTTGAAAAAAGATCCAAAAATCTTCTTAGTATAAGTTTTGGAGGTTGTCCTTGTAAAATTCAATGATATATTATTCCCAGATGACTTCTATGTGCTAGATATGGAATAAGATAGGAGTGGGAGACCTTTCTTGAAGATTTCCAAAACCATCATCTATTTTCATGAAGGGAACCTCACCATGGAGTTTGGAGATAAAATTTTCCACTTAAATATTTTTAAATCCATGAGGCACCCATGGGATGATCACTCACTTTTTTAACTCTCACATGAAGTTGGTAATGAACCAAGTGAAGAATCATATATTTTCCATGAATTCTTAGACTTAGGAGACACTTATTACATAAAAAAATAATTGAACATGTGGATGTCCAAAATGTTGTAGATTCTAATTTTATGTGGGAGGAAGAGGTAAAATCTAATTTCTTTGATTGTTTGTGAAATAATGAGGAAGATGATATGGTTTCTTATATACATGAGGTATAACCATTGGAAGTGTGTAACTTCAGTTTAGTTTCATCCCTTGATCATCCCACTAATTTGAAATATGTGTACCTTTGGGAGGGAGAGAAATTACCCGTGATAATTGCTAATAATCATTCTGAAACCCAAGAAAAATATTTTATTGAGATTTTGAGAAATAATTTCAATTCAATAGGTTGAAGCTTAGGTGATATCCTAGTAATAAACCCAAAAATACGATCATATAGAATTATTATTTTGGTAGATTCCAAACCTGTTATATAACCCCAATGGAGGCTGAATCCCACCTTGATGGTGGTAGTGAATAAGAATATTGAGAAGATCTTGGAATCTAGGACCATTTATCCCATATTATATTCAAAATGGGTTATCCCAATTCATGTATTTCCAAAGAAAACTGGTCCAACCACCATGAGGAATAAAAAAATGAATTAATCCCTATGAGAATTTAGAATAGACGGAGATTGTGCATTGACTTTAGGAAGTTGAATCAGTTCACTTGGAAAGATCATTTACCTGTCCTCTTAATTGACTAGATGCTAGAGAGACTGGTAGTGAGAACTCATTATTAATTTTTTGGATGGTTTTTTAGGTTATTTTCAATTAACCTTTGCTCCTAAGGATCAAGATATGGAAACCTTTACTTGTCCATCCATCAGTTTTTGATATAAAAGGATGAAATTCGGATTATATAATTCTCTAGGAACATTTTAAAGGTGCATGATAATTATTTTTTCTAATCGCATTAAATATTTCATAGAGGCGTTCTTAGATTATTTCATAGTTTTTTGGAAATTCTTTTGATCATTTTTTGAAAAATCTGGAAAAACTTTTGAAAACCTACAGTGAAAAGAATCTTGTTTTAAATTTTGAAAAATGTCATTTCGTGGTTGAGATAGGAATTTTACTTGGGCATATCATTTCAAAAAAAGTTATTAAAGTGGATAAATCAAAAATTGAAGTGATAAATTAATTGCCTTACCTACCTTGTTTGATGAATGTTAGATCATTTTTAGGACATACATGATTCTATAAGAGGTTTAGAAAATATTTCAATAATATTTATCTCCCTCTATCTAGAGTTATTTTGAAAGATAATTATTTTTATTTCAATGGTGAGTGTAGGTAAGCCTTTGATGAGTTGAATATGAGATTTATTACACGACATGTGATGCAACCACGAAATTTGGAAGAACCATTCGAGCTACTTTGTGATGCTTCCAACCAATCAGTTGGAGAAATCCTTTCTTATAGAATTGATGGTAGTCCAAAAATTATTTTCAATGCCTCATGAACCATGGATGTGATTCAATTAAATTTCACAACCATATAAAAAAAGTTTTTAGTAGTTTTTTTATTTAGAAATATTTAGATCATATCTTCTTAGAACTACAATCACTGTGTTTTTTGATTATGAAACTCTTAGGTAATTGGTGAAGAAGGATAAAACTAAAATAAGGCTAGTGGGATGGATGTTACTATTACATGAGTTCAATATAGAAATCAAGGACAAGGAGGGATCTGAGAACCAAGTGGAAGATCATTTAAGTAGACTATCCAAAACTACTAAACCTAAAATTCTAGAAAAATAACCATTAAATGATCACCTTCAAGGAGAGAAGTTATACTTGGTTGAAGGAGAAGTTACTTGGTATGTTAACATATCTAATTATCTGGTAACATATCAAGTCCCATATCACTTCAATTCTCACCAAATTTAAAAACTGAAATCCAAATCTAAATATTACATTTGGGTTGATCCATTTCATTATAAGATTTTCAATGACCAAGTGGTCAGAAGATGTTTTCCTAGGAGTGAAATTACTTCATTTTCTTGATTTTTGTAATAATTTATCTTATATATGCCACTTTAGACCTCAAAAAACTACAAGGAAGGTTTTAGAATCTAGACTTTATTGGCCCACCCATTTTAAATATGCTCATGAATTTTTCCAAAGGTGCCAAAAATGTTAGTTTTCTAAAAAAATTTAAAATATACAAGAAATTCCCCAATAACCACTTAATTTTTGTGATATTTTTTAAGTTTGGGGGATATATTTTTTGGGGCCTTTCCCAGTGTCATTTGTAAATTATTATATCTTGTTTACAGTTGATTATGTTTCCAAATGGTTGGAATAAAAAGTCACCAAGACTGATGATCCTAATGTTTTTTGTGATTTTGTTAGGGATAACATATTTTATAGGTTTGGAGTTCCTAGATCAATAATCAGTGATCAATGGACCCACTTTTTCAAAAGGGGAATGGAGTATTTGCTGAAGAAGTATGGGGTGCATCATAAAACATAAAATCCCTATCACCCATAGAAAAATAGTCAAACTAAAGTGTCCAATAAGGGAATCAAAGGAATTTTGGAGAAGTCTGTGAAGCCAAACATGAAGGATTAGAGCTAAAGGTTTGAAGACACACTATGGGGTTACAAGATAGCCTGTAATACCCTGATTAAAATGAGTCTATATAGGGTGATTTATGGGAAACCTTTCACATACCTATGGAATTGGAGCATAATGAACATTGCGCTATGAGGAAGATGAATTTGGATATTGAAATAACTGGGAATAAGAGAATATTGTAGTTATAGAAGCTAGAGAAAATTATAAGGGATGATTTTGAAAATTCCAAGATTTACAATGAGTGAACAAGATTGGATCATGAAAAGCTGATCCAACCGAAGGAATTCCATCTCGAAGACAAAGTTTTGTTATTCAACTCAAGACTCAAGCCAATTATAGGTAAACTTCATTCCATATGGGAGTGTGCATTCATAGTTACTCATTTAGATCCTTTCGATGCTGCGAATATTGTGAAGAATAGAGAAAAGGAGACATTCACTATTAATGAACACAAGATAATGAAATTCCATGGGACCATTCAATCAGATATAGTTGAGTAGGTCACACTCCACCAACCTATTTATCAATAAAATCCATTATCTTTTATCTCTCCTATACACTTTCTTATAGACTATGGTTCATTTTCAAATCTGATTACACGTTAAATCAATTTGAATGCATTTAGGACACTGCATAATTTAAGTGTGGGGGAGGGAATGTAGCATCCCATGTATTTATAGAATAATACATTTTCATATATATTAATTTTTATGAAGAATATATTAATTTTACGTTAAATATGACACTTTGTATGATATCATACTTGACAATCAATAGTGAGTTTCTCCAAAATCATACGTTGCACACAATAGTGAATTATAAAATAATAATTTAATTATTTTAAATGGTAGTTAACACCATGTCGTTGTATTGGAAGTAATGAACAGAACTAACTATAATATGATTATATATTTTTATTAAATGTTATTACATTTATCCAATAAATTTTAGAGGCTTAAAATAAGAATGCCTTTGATTTTAAGGATGAAATACTCTAATATTTTTTAAAAGGTTGTCTTACTGCCTTTTGATGGAGAACCCTTTTTAAATATAGTTTTTTTACTTTTATATGTTATATTTGAAAATATAAATTTCTTATTATAATAATAACAACAAAATCTATTTGGTGGAAATTTTGGTATTTTTCTGATGAGATTCATATTTTAATGAATAGTGAAAAATACTTCATTTTAATTCAAAAATTATTTTTAATATAATATATTTATATAGCTAAATTGTAATTTTAATTGGTTTTATAGTGTAATTGGATTATATTTTTATCATTTAATCCAATTATGGCCATTGGAAGTAATTTCACTTTTAAATTAAATATAAACACATGTCAATCGTTTGATAGTTATTACTTCTTAAAAACAGGCTTTTTGGTTTGACAATAAGAATTAATTTTAAACAAATTACTAAAAATAATATGTTTTGAATTTGGAAAAATGTATTCCATATTTGGAATCAATATGTCCAAATTGTGTAAATAGGCACCTTTTATTTTTTGATATTATGAATAGTAACTTCAGAAATTATTTATTTACCATGGTTAAAGGGTAAATTAAGTAAATAAGGGTACAAATAACATTGTACATTTACCATAAAACATGTACTAATCCTATTGGATGAGATATTTCCAACCATGGGCATCCTTGGGTCTATTTTGGGACCACATGGATCCACTTGGGAGTGGTAATGACAAGTTATATTAATTAATTTAAAGTAAAGAGAAATATGACATAAAATTATGTCTTTTACTAAAATAATTTTTATGTGGGGTTATATAATTGATCTCTTAGACTATAAATAGTAATTATAAAGATAATAATATTTCATATATCATGTTATTTTATTTATAAAATTTATACATCAAATAGATAAATTTATTTATGACAGAATGCTGATGTTGTGATTACCATTTTAATGAATGATTTAAATAAATTAGATTATAAATATTAAAATAAATTAATTTTGAAACTTTTTATGCCATCGAAAAATTGTATGGAATATTATGGCTTTTTATATTTTAATTAATGAAGTTTTTTTTTCAAAATAATCAATTTTTTATCGATTTTTACATAATTCATGATATGAATAGTATAAAAATTGACATAAATGAGTTTTTAAAACAAATACTATTTTTATAAATGATACAATAGTCATAAAAATATAATATTAGGGAAAATGAATTATATAATGTTTAAAATGTCATTAATGAACCACTTGTGGTTCTATTATCATTTTATAGTATCTATATTAACCATATAGTTTAAATATACAAGAAGACATGGGAAGAGTTAAATTAGTTAACTAAGGGTTAAAGCTAAAATATAAGGTTATATTTGAGACCTATACTTGTATATAACCTATTGGTTGAGAGGTTTTCAACACAAAATCATATTATCTTTGAAATAAATTACTTTGGGTCCATTTGAAACTAAAAATCAATTTATAATAAAATAATATTTCAATGACTTCCTAAAGTGCCCCTCATCCCTCTTATAAAAGAGAATAAACCCTACCCATTTAATCACACCTCTCAAGAGACTTAGATAGTCTAAATTCTGATAAAATAAACTCCCAAAATCACTCCCTTCTAACTAGAAGCCTTAAATTGGGAAGAAGGCAATTCAAGAACACCTTTTTGTATCATATAAAAGAAGTTACCTGATTTTGAGGCGACGTCTTGTCTCATTTTATTTTCTTTTATTTTCCTTCTTCACTCCCTATGATCTTATTATTATTTTATTACATAACAAAAAAGTATACTAAATATACTGGGATTTTTTTATGAGAATGATTGAAACTACACTTACAACACACCTCCATCAAATGGATACAAACATACAGTTTCTGTGTACGACGAACTACTACCTCATGAAACAATAATTGTTCGATTTTCTTCTACCACCTCTCATAGTGGCCATTATAATGGAAATATATTTATATATTATGTATATATATATTATATTTATATTTTCTCTATGATTCTATATTTTTTATTTACAGACATACCTTTATGCTTTTCATGATGTGTAAATACGATAATTTCATTTGAGGAAGCACAGACTACCACACCATCAAAGTGATATGAATCGTTCATGAAATACATGGAACATATAAGGGATGGAGTTAATGAAATTATGTAAGATATATAAAATATGATATTATACTATAATTATAATAAACTTATGTATCATTTAGTTTTCATTTCTTTAATATGATAAATAAATGAAAGTAGCATTCATACATATGTACGACCTACCATCTTCATGAACGGTGTATTTTATTTATTAATTCAAAATATTATAGACTACTATAAATACATATATACTAAATATATATGATATTTAAATCATGAATATCATTCTGGTGATGATTTAATTTTTCCCACATGGACAATTTACCTCAAAACAAGTTCATTTTCGACTCAAGTACCAAATATTGAAAAAACGACCAATATTAACTTAAATAATTATGTAATTTTTATAATTTGGTAACAAGTTAAATAAAAGAAATAATAAAATTAAAAAATGATCTGAAGCAGGTTTAATTAACATAAGTTTATTATCCAGGAAGAACAAGAAACATATATGATGATTTAGACTCAAGGTAAGGGACTTTGTCTCAATATTATTTCATTGAGGAATATTTTGATAATATAAACCTTGTTCTTTTATAAAGTGTATATAAAAAACCTTTTACTATTAATTTCATTCAAAGGGAATCATTTTTCTATGAAAAGTTTTACTAAACAAAAAATGGAATGTTTTTAACATATACGACAACAATGACCTCTCCACCTCTGTAATCATTATTTGATATTTCAATTCCTCTATAAGCCTTAATTTGTTTAAAATAAAAAACAATACATTTTCCCTTTTTTGGTTTTTTTAGTATTGAAAATGGTTTTTGAAATGAGTTGAGTATTTCAATATATTGAATTTATTTCTTGTGATTTAAAATGAAATGTTATTAGTGAAATGTTGATATTTGAAATATTTTATGTGTTATGATTATATAATGGTATTTGGACATTTGATAGGTGGTTACGTGATAAACCAAATGACAGGTGCTCACCTGATAGAATAAATGATGGTTGGTTCTATGATAAACCTATAAGATTTGGTGTCCTAGAACCACCTGGTTTTACTTTGATTACATGTATATTTAATGTATTATTACATATGGTTCATTGTTTTCCATGATTATGATGTAATAATGTCCTAGAGTTTTGTCGCATTGATAAGGTCATGGAAGTTCCCCGCTCTGATGAGAACCTTTAAATGCTATAGAAATATTCTTAAATATAGTTCTACGGTTGGATGACATGCTATGATGGGACACATATCATGCAGACCGTCAGGTGTGAGTACTCATAAGTAGATGAGACTTCCTCTCTTGAAGTTCTCACTTGGTAATCTCCAAGATAGAAGATTATGAGAACAGACCTGCTAGTAGAAATTCTTGATGTTTTGGTGTCATCAGATATTTCTATCTGCGAGCATGTGTAATGATACTTAGACTTTATGATTATCATTAATACATGTCATGACTTACACACTTTGATTTACTAATGAAAACTGTCATGTAGACAGTTGGCGGGAAGTAGGGTATGTTGGGTGCGTCACGAGTGGTATGTTGTTAATGGATAAGATAAGGAAGGATTTGTCCCTTCTATTTATGGATGTTGATATCTTGACCCTTTGATTGAAATAAAACCGTCATGAAAAATTCCATGGCCATGGTGTAATTACGAGTTTATTTCAGGTAGTAAAAAAACAACAGATCAAGCATAAAAGTTGATGACACAATCATGAAACCTGCGGGATGAGAAATTATGACAAAGGGATTATATTACACAGTAAGTGTTAGTATGTGCATGTCGTTGTTGTGACTTTACATTCTTTCTCTTGGTTGCCTTGACCTGTTTCTAGATAGTACTCTTGGACTTTAGGTAAGCCTGCCTAATGCCAACGAGAAAGAATCTTAGAGGTTCACACACTAAGTGTTTTTGGTGGTCTCGATTAAATTCTATTTTAATTTAATTAATGAAATAAATATTATTCTCAAGACGGGGGAATAATTTTATTCAAGTTAAGATGATCGCATATATTAAATAAAATATATTCATTTATTTTATTAAACATTTAATAAATATTTAATTACTAGTTTGTAAATAAAATATTTATTTAAGAGCATAAATTATTTATTTATTCTGGTTTTTAATAAATGGAAGTGGAGTTCGGGTAGAACAAGGTCAGTCCAGTAGTAAAATAATTATTTGAAGGATGGTAAACAATTATTTAACTAGTTATAAAAAATTAAAATAACACTGCTATTATTTTGTGACGTGGAATTTTATTTATAATTTCATTTTGTGCAATTTGGCACACTATAAATAATGACACGATATTATTATTAAATGCCTGGGTTTTCTCTATGTTCATGAATGTAGTTAATTATTTCTATGCAATTAAATATTGTAACTAAAATTACATGTATATAAATAGGAAAGTACCCATATTGTTCTATACACCACACCACACGCCTGGTGAATTGAGAATTATTGAGCCAAACAATTTCTCTCTCGAATCCTCTTCTCTCTCCTCTCAAGAACAAGAGGCATTCTTTAAGGCCTAAGAAAAATCGATCAAGAACGATCAACACAAGACACTCGCTTCACCACACTATCACCCGAATAACGAACGATGTCGATCGAAGGCCATCAGAGCTTGTGTGGATCACCACTTGAGGGATTTTAGTTTGGATCCTTACAACCACAACAAGATAATTCGGAAGGGTTAATCCAGATGATAAACATCATCAACGAAGAAAAATACCAAAGACACAAGTATTATTTTTCTTTATGAAATTAATTAAATTAATTATAAACATGATGTGTAAGATCCTCTCTAAAGGTTCCAGGACTCCGTTTTATTTATCTAAATCTTTGATTATATTCTATGGAGACTGGATTTCATTGTTGTATTGATCCCAGAATAATCATTGATCATGGTAAAAATAAAAATTGGGTCCCGCCCCCACCACACTTCCGTTGCGCCCAGAACCTTCAAGTGGTATCAGATGGGTTATATCATAGTTTATAATTATTCAAATATTTTGTTGATGAATTTTGAATTTAATAATTTAGGTGTTTCAATTCATGTTAATCATTATGAAAATATGAATCTTGAGATCTATTCCTCCTCTTTCGTTTCTCATTCACCTTACATAAATGAAATTTTCTTTTAATTTTGATGAAAATAAAATAAAAGATCTCATATAGAGGTTACAAACATTCCTAGCCGTACAACACTAGAATACACGGAGTGCATTTGGAAGTACACGCCGTGTAGTCTAGGTTCAATGCATTGGACTAGTCCACCAAATCAAGCCATTTAAATGAATCCTATATAAGTCTTTAAGACTCCATGTGTGGACCAAGAATAAGTGTCACATGGTTTCAAGATTACACACTGTGTGGCCCATGGAACATGGTGTGTAGTCCCTTAAGGTTAGGGTTAAACCATGTAATTCGTACATGGCTTGCCCGACTGGAAACCATGTAACACAGATAATACATGGCGTGTGTCCCACTGAACATGCCCTGAACTCTGAAAGTTTCTGAAGAACATCTACATGCCATGTCCCTGGGCGTGTAGTTTGGATGGATGGTGAACAAAAGTACACATCGTGTAGTTGGAACTACACACCGTGTACTCATCCAAATTACACAGATTTATTAAAATTTATTATTATATTATAAAAACCCTTGAGACCTATACCATCTTGCAGGTGTAAAGATGAGGCGCTACAAGTGATATGTTTTTATATATATGTGTTTAATTTTACATATGTGTAATGTTAATTTCTACTCATTGGGTAGTTATGAATAGTAATTCAGTGGGTTGCCTCCAAGGTAAAAATTACGTACAAAGATAATTTTAAATGAATTTATTTGTTTAAAATTATGACGGATGAGAATATCAAGGAAATTTTGAATAGGGTTTAAGATAAAAGGATTGATTAATTAAAGATAATGAATTGATTTGATCACGATTTATCTTAAATAAGAACGATTAAAGAATTGAATGCTAGTTTTATTTATGCATAAACATTGTTGCATGCATGGATGATCATGAGCTAGACTAAGACCTTTGTATGTGAGTGGGTTCTTTTAATTTATTTATTTAAATTAAATTTGTTGGTCTGTGAGCCTTCTCATCATTAATATGTAGGGATTATACTCCCAAGGTTTATTTTATGTAAAACCCATTTTACCCCTCCCCTGCGTGTGATATAAAATCATATGTAATGTATAGAGCTCCCAAGCTAGTGGATGAGGCTCAAATTAGAAGCCAAGGTGAAACCAATCCAAGAAGATAACAAGGTAGACTGGTGTAAAGCTGTAAACATGAACCCAAAAGGTCCAAGTTGTTTCTCCCGTAGGTCAGGGTTAGTTTATCAACAAGAAGATAAACTAACCATTGGAAAAGCTCATGATCATTCCATTTACTTTATTTAATTTTTGTGGGTTGCATGGTTTATCATTATGGATGTGTTTTCACGATCAGATAATTAATGAAGTAAACAAGCATGCAATATAGAACTAAAATAAACCAGACTTATGCGTAAATATTATCAAGACATATTTAATCACTTAAGTAAGTTCCACTTAATATTAACAAGCATGTGATTATGATAATAATAAATTAACGCATAAGAGATAAAAATCCATCAAATAAAATATTAAGTCAGAATAAGCCTTCCATTACTTGATGAATGGAAAAACTCAATAAAACTATGTGTTTGACCAACCCTTGTTGGGAAACTTAAGTTTATACAGGAATAACTTATTAAAGGTTTCAGGTTGATTTAACCATATTACATCAAGAGGAGTATCCCTTGCTAGACTTGATGTAATATTGGAGGCAAGAGTTTAGAAAATCCAAATTCATGATTTCAGGATTGGGGAATCCACTTAACATATCAAGGATCTGTAATAAAACACTATTTTATTGAATATTTAATTGATAATAAATGATTTAATTTCCCCACATTGTGCTAAATATGTTTATTTATAAAATATTTGGGATTTGATCATTCATTTGAAAATTTGGTGAAAATTCCAGTTTTACCCTTTATAGTGCACTATAGTATTTCGAAGATAAATATTTTTATATTTATTATTGTAATTTTAATTTTGTAACAGTGTTCCTAACTTAATGTTCTACAACTTTCATTCAGGAAACTAGAGCTAAAAAGGGAATTTGGATGGAGTAAATGGGACATTAATCCAATGGTGGGCTGGACTCGGCAGAATGGACATGGGTTCTGTATTTGGGCCATATCTTCTTCATCCGATCTTGGATTAAGCCTATATTTTGAGAGGATCTCGGGGATTCATTTTACCACAAATCATAATTATGGAAGGAGAGTTCGTTCACGCGTTTTGAGGTCAAATGAGCGGTGCAAGTTGTATTAAAATATTTGGCTGAGATTTCCCATTCACACTTGAAACCTCTTTAAACCTATCCCCCCTCCACTCTATAAATTAGATTTTTTCTCATTTGGAGGGGTTGGGACGTTAATTATGAGATTGGAGGCCGAGGAAAATTTGTTTCACCCAAATTCTCCATCCATTGTAAGAGGGGTATCTCTTGAAGCAAGGATCCCCTCATCGAAGCCTCCTTCTCTTCTTCATTTTGTAATGTATTCATTTGTGTAATAAAATTATTTGTTCTTCTTTTATTTCTTCTCTTTTCTTTTGTTTTGTTTAAATTTATTCTTCTCTTAATCTTCCTCTTTGGGCTGAAATTCTTGAGTAGAAGCGTTATTGGGTTATACCCATTATAAACCTTTGCACATGCAAAACGCTTCTACGATGATTACGCCACCCAAGGAAGAGTAGTCTTTTAGTAATCGATCTATCTTCTACCCTCTTAATTTAATTATTTTCAATCAATGAGCTAATATAATTCACATAATATGATCCATTAATTGTGTTTTTAAATTACAAGAAACTAAGCAAGCAATTGAACAATTAACACAAAAACACGCGAGGTCGGGATTTTGTGTAAATTGTGAGAGCGTAATCTTAATCGGTAATACAAGACCACATGGGATAAATTTGTAGAGTTAAAATATAATCCCTAGACACAATTCATACTCATTTAAATAATGGAAATGTGCTATAATTAACCACTGACAATAAGCTATCCTTAGAACAACAATCAAAGCAGGGTGCTGCGATTGCGTGTTCCGAAGCTGTCACACACGGTTTTTTTTCTTTTCTATCATTGTATTGATCCGGACCATTAGAGATACCGATCCTTTTCATGGGTATTTTATGAGATAAATCTTGAGTTTTGAAGTTTCATATATGTCTAACCACCATAATTTTGTATCCCCATTGTTTGTTTAGTAGTTTTTGAAGAAAGGGTGGTTACTTCATGATTTGGGCCAACTGTGAGCCCATTCCCAGTTTTAATAACCGAATTTGTTTCTTTTATAACTCTTTTTTTTCATCCTTTTTCACCCATTAAACTTACCACTTGTCCTATAATTATATATTAAAACTTATTTATCCTTTTGGACCCATTATAAATTCATAGGCCGGGTGAATTTGGGTTACTCATTTAGGTATTGGGCCAGCCCATGGGCCCATTTCCTGTTTAAAAAAAATAAATTGTTTCATTTATATCTTTTTCATTTTTTACCCTTTTTCGGTGATTTCACCTCCCCCTCGAATACAATAACCCTATCCTAACCCTCATAATATATTTTACCTCTTTGGAGCTCATGTGGGTCGCGAATTAGGGAGAAATTCTCAGGAAACCTCAAATCGCCCAGAATTTCCAAGGTAGCTTTTATCATTCATAAATCAATCAATTCGTACTCCATTAGCCACCAATCTTCTTTCCCTGATTCTTCCAGACCTTAGGAGTATCTCCAAGAATTTTCAAGCCATTCACCTTTCTCTAGGGCTTCAGATCTAATGGAATATGAAGAATTTTCTAGGATGAAAGGTAAGATTCCTTCTCCTTTCTTCTTCCTCTTCCCCCTCCTTTCATTATTTCTTGGTTTTATATTGTACCCTAGCCTTGATCGACCTAGGGTTTTGTTATACCATATTTTTTATGGGGTTTCTGTTTGTTTAGGTCTTATATTTATAGTTTTATGGTTTATAAACCCGCGACGGGTGATTTCGGGTGTGCGTTTCAATTACGCCAAAGATTTGAGGTAGGATACCCCTTGCACATGAATTTATTATTAAAGTTTCATCATTTTATTATATTTAACACCAGATATATATGTTTATTATTGTTTTTCATCCTTTGGATAATTTTATTGGTGTTCAAAGTGGTTGTTTAATCATTGGTTTGTGAACGGTAGTGTTGTTTTGTCATGAAAGTTCTCAACAAGTGTTTGTTTAAATGTTCCGTTATCTTTTGCAAATATTTTGTGAGGTTTATAATCTGGTCTATGGTATTTTTAACATGTTACAGTATCTTTAATGAAAATATGGATTTCAATTGCTGTTTTATTCCTTTTCATGTACTTAAAATAAATTGTTTTGTTTAAAAAGGGCATGTCCTGTGTTCGGTAAATTGCCCTGTTGGCTTTTATGCGTGATGTGTGATTTAAAAGTTATTTGTTTGGATTTATAAAGGAATTGGAATAATGATAAATGGTATTTTTGGGTACTTATATGGATTTCCTATTTGTATTTGTTTTTACAATCAAGTGGGTTTTGATTTACAACATATTTTGGCCCGAGTTGCCCAAAAATGGACTGTTTCACATCTTTATGAAAATGGTTGCGTTTTGAATATATAACCTAAGTATTATAAGAGATTTATGAATGTGGTTTTCTGCTGTAAATTGCATTTATACAGATCCTTAATAGAATTAAAATTCATACCTTCGTCAAAGGATAGTTTTGAGAAAATAATTAAAGGCCCGTTTGGCATTTCCTAGAAATGAAGGAGTGTTTTACTTGTATATAACAATTTGTGCAATTGGGATTGTTTTATGGTCCATTAAATGATTTTATTAAATGTTTATTGGGCTTCCAAATATGATTTGGTTTGGTTATGATGTGTGTTTATAATTTAAAGAGTGTTTTTGAAAGAGTTTTATGTGAAAATCCTCAATACACTTCATGAAATTGTTTTACCGAAGTATTTAGCGGTTCGTTGATTAGTGTAAGAAATGTGAAGAATGATTATGAGCTGTTTGTGTTTTTATGGTTTTGGAATGGAATGGGGATGTGAAATGTGTATTTGATAATATGTGTAACTTGATTGAGCACTAAAGGGAATCCCGGGTATCTAGGTGGGCGGACGTGTACTAGTATGCTAGTGATTCTGTGGGGGTTGGCCCCTGTTTCACGTAGCAAGTTTGACGATGACAACACTAACTAAACTATGATGATGATGATGATTGGGGACCACTAGGTTATGGGTATGTTCCCTACTAGTGGATCGTGCACGAGAACGAATACTTATTATGGTTACTTTCACCGAGATACGAGGTACCTGGGGCTCACAACTAACTAGTGCCTAGGGGTATTCCTGTGACTAGTGCTCATTGGCTATTTTGTACTCACCATCAGCATACAGTGTGTTTGGTTGGTAAATTCAGTAGTATGTGTTATTTATTTGAATGTTAAAATTCTTTAAAGCATCCCTCTTGAAAACTATTTTCATTTTGAAGTTTCACCTCTTTGAAAATAATTGTTACTTGCATTTTTGTTTATTAAACATGCATGTGTTTGTCTGATAATTATTATAGCATGGAACCTCATTTGAAGACCATACTTTCAAATATTGAATTTAAAACTATAAATTGATGTTTCTTTTATTTTAAAGTAATGTGCATTGGGAATAGAATACCGGGTTAACCTACTGAGTTTTAATACTCACGCCTATAGTCTTTTTTTAGCCCTTGTGCAGGTTTCATCTTTAGTTCGATCACCTTGGGCGACTTTTTATCATTGTGTTGGAGAGTGACCAGAAGTGTCACATGGAGTTATTTTTTTTCATCGGGATTGTTCAGTTGAGTTGTTGGTTTTGTTCTAATTTTAGTTTCTTGTACAAATAATATTTAGTTCAATTTTTTATATAAATTCATTTTGGGCTGTCCGTTTATTTCCGCTGTTTGTTTGATTGTTTATATATGGGCAAAATCGTTCCCCTGTGTACTCTATTGATGCCCTTGGTGCTTGTCACCATCCCGGGAGGATCGGGAATGCCTCTCGGGACTTGTCGCGGGCTGGCCTGGGTGAACGGTTCAGGGTCGACTCGGGCTGGTTCGTGACAAAATGGTATCAGAGGAGGTCGGCTATTAGCAGAACTTTCTTTTTAGAGCGCCCTTGTTATTTTGGGGATGTCAAGGTATATGGATTAGGATTATTGGGACTTGAGGGGTAAGTGCAAGAAGAGCGTCGCAGACTCTTTCTTGTTCTAATCCTCAGGTTTCCATGGAAGTCCGGTTTTATTAGTGTCCTTTGTTCTAGTTGATTGTTTGGTATTGGGATATGACAAGGGGAGTCTGACCAATGGCCTTGATGAGCTCACACGGCCTGGCAATCCATGTGGAGATGGGGAATGGTCCTAATAAGTCTCTCTGTGTTGGTGTTGTGTTTGGCATATGGCCGCCAACCATATGGTCAAGTCACCCACCGACACTAGTTCCATTTTTCTTGGGTCTCTTGAACCTTTCTTGAATTCTGAATTTTGGTTTTTAAAATAATTGTGTGAGAATTGTGGAAATGGGTTTTAATGTAAGGATTATAATTTGAAAATTGAAAATATGGGGTTTTCAATAATTAAATATAATAATGGTTTTGGAAGGTTGTGTTTTTGTGAAAAAAATGGAGGGAAGCAGAAATGATTTAAAGGGATTGGATTATCCATAATGTAAACTTGTGGTTTGTTGAAATAAAATGTTTTGAAATTGTGAATCATTTTAAAGTGATTCTGGATCTTTTTTTTAAAAGGGGTATTTTAGGATGTTAAATAGTTTTTGAATTGGATAAATTAGTTTTGGCAATTGGTTTTGATCGGTTGGTGTTTTACTACAAATGGTATTGGTCTCAATGGACCTCGGATTATGAAAATATACCTTGCTGAATTTTGTTTTAAAAAAAATGGGAAGGGGTTGTTTGGAGTGGCTTGGTTATTTAAAAAGTTTTTAAAAATGAAAAGGGGTAGGTTTTTAAGAAAATGGTTCTTAATTAATTGTGGTTTTTTTTGTGAAATATGAAAATGTTTTTTTGACTTGGTGGTTGGTGTTCCTTTTGAAGGTAAATTGTTTTTTTTGAATTATGATGTTTAATTTTAGCCTTTGGTGTTTTCATGGGTACTCACATGCATGGTTTTATTTATATTTGGAAGTATGGCCTATATGGTATGGTGGTTGGGTGTCAGGGGTGGCATGGAAATGTGCATGTGGGTGAGACTTGATGAAACACCATTGGTGAATGTGGAAACCCACCAAGTTAGTTTGTTTTTTCAAAATTGCTTTGAGCTGAAAATTATGGCCTTTTTTAAAAACCAATGGTTATGTGGCTTGATTTTTCTATGTCTTAGAAGAGTTGTTTATTTGGTTAGCTTCCATGTGATCTAGAATTCATACTCTTGTTCTATCTAGTGATGAGATCTTGTTGGTGGCTCGGTTTTGGAGTAATTTTCACTGGGTTTCTAAAAATGTGTTTGATGTTGTGATGTGGCCATGGATAGTTCTTCGTTGGAAATATTTCCTTCTGATCAACCTAAGGATTCCTTTAAAATTTTAAATCCACCTATTTTGATGATTCCTCAACTTGTTTGTTGGAATGGAGAGCTGTTTGGGATCAATTAAAAGTGTTTCTAGGTCATGATAATTCTTTTGGACAGAGCAGTTGTGTTCGGTGATGTTGATGTGTTTCGTCGTATTCCTTGTCCATTCTGCCCCTTGTTTGGAGTGAGATAGAATTTTGATATGTATCTATGAGTTCTTATTTAGATTAAGGTTTTTGTTTGGTGATCAAGTGTGGTTTTTTGAGTGGTGTGATCCTTATCACCTGACTGCGGTGCAGCAAATGCTTCAAGAATCAGGGCTCCAGCCATAGGCCTCGGAGTGAAGCTTTTCACGCAGTCAGAAAATCGACAGAGGTGTGGAGTGCTCGATTATGACCCTTACTCCTCTGTTTTGTTAAGTTATTTTCTATGTCAATGTTTTGGTTCTTCATTTCTATGAATTTCCCTTTGTCGCAACAAGCGTGGTGGACTTAACCCCTCACACAGTGTCTATGGTTATTCCTTCATGGATGTGGGTTTTCAATCAATGTCTCTGTGTGGACCGCCTGTAAAAATCAGATGTAGTCTTGGTGTTACCTATTCATAGGGGGAGAGTTTTGGGTAGTTTCTTTGTTTCTTTTGTTGTTTAAGTGGCCAAATTATTGGGTCCCCTTCCCTCCCATCCCCAAGTGACGGGGGTCCAGAATTGTGCTGAATGTGTTGACCAAGTTATTGTCCCCTCCATTCGGGAGTGGGTGGTTTATATGTTCATGTTGTAACTCTATTAACTTGGTATAGTAGTTTTTTGTAGGAGGGTTTTTTTGGGCTTGTGTGAGTAAGTCCCAACTCTAGCTCATGTTCAATTCTTGTCTATTCATTGCTAGTTGGTTTCTAATGGTGGGGAGACCCACCATGGGTCTCCTGGATTTTCATCCAAAGAAAATTTCTAGTAATAGTTGATTCTTAATGGTTGGGAGTACATTCTGAAATCCTTAGGTGTTATTTTTTTTAGCCGGAAAGTGTTATGGCTTTCCAGGGGCGGAAAGCTTTAATGGTGGGGAGAATTGTCACACACGGTTTTTTTTTCTTTTCTATCATTGTATTGATCCGGCCCATTAGAAATACCGATCCTTTTCATGGGTATTTTATGAGATAAATCTTGAGTTTTGAAGTTTCATATATGTCTAACCACCCTAATTTGGGATCCCCATTGTTTGTTTAGTAGTTTTTGAAGAAAGGGTGGTTACTTCAGGATTTGGGCCAATTGTGAGCCCATTCCCAGTTTTAATAACCGAATTTGTTTCTTTTATAACTCTTTTTTTTCATCATTTTTCACCCATTAAACTTCCCACTTGTCCTATACTGATATATTAAAACTTATTTATCCTTTTGGACCCATTATAAATTCATAGGCCGGGTGAATTTGGGTTACTCATTTAGGTATTGGGCCAGCCCATGGGCCCATTTCCTGTTTAAAAAAAAATTGTTTCGGTTATATCTTTTTCATTTTTTACCCTTTTTCAGTGATTCCACCCCCCCCCTAGAATACAATAACCCTATCCTAACCATAATAATATATTTTACCTCTTTGGAGCTCATGTGGGCCGCGAATTAGGGATAAATTCTCAGGAAACCTCAAATCGCCCATAATTTCCAAGGTAACTTTTATCATTCATAAATCAATCAATTCGTACTCCTTTAGCCACCAATCTTCTTTCCCTGGTTCTTCTAGACCTTAGGAGTCTCTCCAAGAATTTTCAAGCCATTCCCTTTTCTCTAGGGCTTCAGATCTAATGGAATATGAAGAGTTTTCTAGGATGAAAGGTGAGATTCCTTCTCCTTTCTTCTTCCTCTTCCCCCTCCTTTCATTATTTCTTGGTTTTATATTGTACCCTAGTCTTGATCGACCTAGGGTTTTGTTATACCATGTTTTTTGATGGGGTTTCTGTTTGTTTAGGTCTGATCTTTATAGTTTTATGGTTTATAAACCCATGGCGGGTGATTTCGGGTGTGCGTTTCAATTACGCCAAAGATTTGAGGTAGGATACCCCTTGCACATGAATTTATTATTTAAGTTTCATAATTTTATTTTATTTAACACCAGATATATATGTTTATTATTGTTTTTCATCCTTTGGATAATTTTATTGGTGTTCAAAGTGGTTGTTTAATCATTGGTTTGTGAATGGTAGTGTTGTTTTGTCATGAAAGTTCTCAACAAGTGTTTGTTTAAATGTTCCGTTATCTTTTGCAAATATTTTGTGAGGTTTATAATCTGGTATATGGTATTTTTAACATGTTACAGTATCTTGAATGAAAATATGGATTTCAATTGGTGTTTTATTCCTTTTCATGTACTTAAAATAAATTGTTTTGTTTAAAAAGGGCATGTCATGTGTTCGGTAAATTGCCCGGTTGGCTTTTATGCGTGATGTGTGATTTAAAAGTTATTTGTTTGGATTTATAAAGGAATTGGAATAATGATAAATGGTATTTTTGGGTACTTATATGGATTTCCTATTTGTATTTGTTTTTACAATCAGGTGGGTTTTGATTTACAACATATTTTGGCCCGAGTTGCCCAAAAATGGACTGTTTCACATCTTTATGAAAATGGTTGTGTTTTGAATATGTAACCTGAGTATTATAAGAGATTTATGAATGTGGTTTTCTGATATAAATTGTGTTTATACAGATCCTTAATATAATTAAAATTTATACCTTCGTCAAAGGATAGTTTTGAGAAAATAATTAAAGGCCCGTTTGGCATTTCCTAGAAATGAAGGAGTGTTTTACTTGTATATAACAATTTGTGCAATTGGGATTGTTTTATGGTCCATTAAATGATTTTATTAAATGTTTATTGGGCTGCCAAATATGATTTGGTTTGGTTATGATGTGTGTTTATAATTTAAAGAGTGTTTTTGAAAGAGTTTTATGTGCAAAGCCTCAGTACACTTCATGAAATTGTTTTACCGAAGTATTTAGCGGTTCGTTGATTAGTGTAAGAAATGTGAAAAATGATTATGGGATGTTTGTGTTTTTATGGTTTTGGAATGGAATGGGGATGTGAAATGTGTATTTGATAATATGTGTAACTTTATTGAGCACTAAATGGAATCCCGAGTATCTAGGTGGGCGGACGTGTACTAGTATTCTAGTGATTCTGTGGGGGTTGGCCCCTGTTTCACGTAGCAAGTTTGACGATGACAACACTAACTAAACTATGATGATGATGATGATTGGGGACCACTAGGTTATGGGTATGTTCCATACTAGTGGCTCGTGCACGAGAACAGATATTTATTATGGTTACTTTCACCGAGATACGAGGTACCTGGGGCTCACAACTAACTAGTGCCTAGGGGTATTCCTGTGACTAGTGCTCAATGGCTATTTTGTACTCACCGTCGGCATACGGTGTGTTTGGTTGGTAAATTCAGTAGTATGTGTTATTTATTTGAATGTTAAAATTCTTTAAAGCAGCCCTCTTGAAAACTATTTTCATTTTGAAGTTTCACCTCTTTGAAAATAATTGTTACTTGCATTTTTGTTTATTAAACATGCATGTTTTTGTTTGATAATTATTATAGCATGGAACCTCATTTGAAGACCATACTTTCAAATCTTGAATTTAAAACTATAAATTGATGTTTCTTTTATTTTAAAGTAATTTGCATTGGGAATAGAATACCCTGCTAACCTACTGAGTTTTAATACTCACGCCTATAGTCTTCTTTTTTTTAGCCCTTGTGCAGGTTTCATCTTTAGTTCGATCACCTTGGGCGACTTTTTATCATTGTGTTGGAGAGTGACCAGAAGTGTCACATGGAGTTATTTTTTTTCATCGGGATTGTTCAGTTGAGTTGTTGTTTTTGTTCTAATTTTAGTTTCTTGTACAAATAATATTTAGTTCAATTTTTTATATAAATTCATTTTGGGCTATCCGTTTATTTCCGCTGTTTGTTTGATTTTTTATATATGGGAGAAATCGTTCCCTTGTGTACTCTATTGATGCCCTTGGTGCTTGTCACCATCCCGGGAGGATCGGGAACGCCTCTCGGGACTTGTCGCGGGCTGGCCTGGGTGACCGGTTCAGGGTCGACTCGGGCTGGTTCGTGACAGAAGCTAGCCTTGGGTTTAAGTAATTTCATCTTTGTGGTTAAGTTAACTCTCGTAGGGTTCGAGGGATAACAAATTAGGGGATCATAATTAATTGGATATTGATTTAAATGATAATGATTAATAAGTGAATGAAGAGGTAGAGTTATATCGATTACGCCTTTTAAAATATTTTCTAAAAAAACATCTTCTCGTTGTTTCTTTTAAATCAAACTTCATTTCAAAATTGAAAACAAAAAAATATACAATCTTCTTCCAGCAAACTTCTTCTAGATTCATAAACTATAAAAAAAACCCAATCCTTTAAAATAGTTTTTTTATTCTCTTTTATTTGATTTTTAGAATAACTTTAATAAGTTGTTAAATTCACTTCCTCTTTTGAGAGACGACCTTGGTCAGCCACTCTACTGCACCTAAGTACCCCAAAATCACATTAATCATTTGAGGGCGCCCACAACAGCGCTCTATCAAATTGGCGTCGTTGTAGTATAGTGGTAAGTATTCCCGCCTGTCACGCGGGTGACCCGGGTTCGATCCCCGGCAACGGCGCCAATTTGATTGAGCGCTGTCGTGGGCGCCCTCAAATGATTAATGTAATTTTGGGGTACTTAGGTGCAGCAGAGTGGCTGACCAAGCTCGTCTCTCAAAGGAGGAAGTGAATTTAACAACTTATTAAAGGTATTCTAAAAATAAAATAAAAGAGAATAAAAAACGACTTTAAAGGATTGGGGGTTTTTTATTCTCTTTTATTTTATTTTTAGAATTCCTTTAATAAGTTGTTAAATTCACTTCTTCCTTTGAGATACAACCTTGGTCAGCCACTCTGCTGCACCTAAGTACCCCAAAATCACATTAATCATTTGAGGGCGCCCACGACAGCGCTCTATCAAATTGGCGCCGTTGCCGGGGATCGAACCCGGGTCACCCGCATGACAGGTGGGAATACTTACCACTATACTACAACGACGCCAATTTGATAGAGCGCTGTCATGGGTGCCCTCAAATGATTAATGTGATTTTGGGGTACTTAGGTGCAGTAGAGTGGCTGACCAAGGTCATCTCTCAAAGGAGGAAGTGAATTTAACAACTTATTAAAGGTATTCTAAAAATAAAATAAAAGAGAATAAAAAAACTACTTTAAAGGATTGAGGTTTTTTATAGTTTATTAATCTAGAAGAATTTTGCTGTAAGAAGATTATATATTTTTTTGTTCTTAATTTTGAAATGAAGTTTGATTTAAAAGAAACAACAAGAAGATGTTTTTTTAGAAAATATTTTAAAAGGCGTAATCGATCTAACTCTACCAATTCATTCACTTATTAATCATTATCATTTAAATCAATATCCACTTAATTATGATCCCCTAATTTTTTATCCCTCGAACCCTATGAGAGTTAACTTAACCACAAATATGAAATTACTTAAACCCTAGGCTAGATTCGGAACACGCAATCGCAACACCCTGCTTTGATTGTTGTTCTAAGGATAACTTATGGTCAGTGGTTAATTAGAGCACATATCCATTCTGGAAATGAGGATGAATTGTGTTTAGGGATTATATTTGAACTCTACAAATTTATCCCATGTGGTCTTGTATTACTGATTAAGATTACGCTCTCACAATTTACACAAAAACACGCGAGGTCAGGATTTTGTGTAAATTGTGAGAGCGTAATCTTAATCGGTAATACAAGACCACATGGGATAAATTTGTAGAGTTCAAATATAATCCCTAAACACAATTCATCCTCATTTCCAGAATGGATATGTGCTCTAATTAACCACTGACCATAAGCTATCCTTAGAACAACAATCAAAGCAAAGTGCTGTGATTGCGTGTTCCGAAGCTAGCCTAGGGTTTAAGTAATTTCATCTTTGTGGTTAAGTTAACTCTAGTAGGGTTCGAGGGATAACAAATTAGGGGATCATAATTAAGTGGATATTGATTTAAATTATAATGATTAATAAGTGAATGGAGAGGTAGAGTTAGATCGATTATGCCTTTTAAAATATTTTCTAAAAAAACATCTTATTGTTGTTTCTTTTAAATCAAACTTCATTTCAAAATTAAAAACAAAAAAATATACAATCTTCTTCCAGCAAAATTCTTCTAGATTCATAAACTATAAAAAAACCCCAATCCTTTAAAGTAGTTTTTTTATTCTCTTTTATTTTATTTTTAGAATACCTTTAATAAGTTGTTAAATTCACCTCCTCCTTTGAGAGACGACCTTGGTCAGCCACTCTGCTGCACCTAAGTACCCCAAAATCACATTAATCATTTGAGGGCACCCACGATAGCGCTCTATCAAATTGGCACCATTTCCGGGGAGGCAAGTAATTATTTCAACAAATTAGAGGTATTTATTTTATTTTACATTTTATTCTCTTCCTCTCTTCTTTCTTCCTTCTTTACCCAATCTGATTTTTCTTCTTCTTCTTTTATTTTCTTCTACTTTTTTTGGACCATCAACTCAAACTTCTCATTTTTATTTTACTATGGTCTACTTTGTTTCTTTTCATTTTTATTTGATCTATGACACGAACTAATCCCGAAGATCTCTTAGATCTTGACCCTGAGATTGAACGTAGCCTTAGGGTACGAATCAGACATTCTCAATCCACAGGAAGTTTCAATATTCAACCAGTTGGTGAGTTCCTCTCTTCTGGAAACATTGAAATTGGAAGCAATTCAAATTCAAACATAAAAGAAGAACCAATGGCTTAAAACAATGGAAATGAACTTAATAGAACCATTCGAGAATTGGCTGCACCTGATATTAACTATCAACCAAATTGTATTGCATACCCAAATCTCGAATCAGACTTTGAACTAAAATCTGGGTTAATTCACTTACTTCCAAAGTTTCATGGCCTCTCTGGTGAGGATCCCAATAAACATTTGAAAGAATTTAATGTGGTTTGATCAACCCTTAAACCATGAAATTTTTCTGAAGATCAAATCAAATTAAGAGCATTCCCATTCTCACTTGATGGAGCTGCAAAAGACTGGATGTATTATTTACAACCCGAAGATGTAACTTGTTGGAAAGATTTGAAACATCTTTTCTTGCAGAGATTTTTTCCAGCATCAAGGACCAATTCTATTCGAAAGGAGATATCGGGGATCAATCAAGAACAAGGGGAGTCAATATATGAGTACTGGTAGAGATTCAAGAAGTTGTGTGCAAGCTGTCCGCATCACCAAATCATTGAGCAAATCCTCATCCAATACTTCTACGAAGGACTCACACCCATGGAGAGGAGCATGGTGGATTCTGCAGCTGGAGCAACATTGGTGGACAAGACACCAGTAGATGCACGAGCATTGATCGACAAAATGGCCCAAAACTCCCAACAATTTGGCGAAAGAGGTACACCACATGTCAGGGGAGTACATCAGGTAAGTCCTTCTTCTCTTTAGAGTCATTCGATTGATACCAAGTTAGAAGAATTGATAACTATGGTGAGACAAATTTCTTTGGCACAAAAGACATCTCTACCCCCTCTTTCAAGGCCTTGTGGCATTTGCACTGAGATAAGCCACCCAACTGACTGTTTCCCACAACTACAAGAGACAGAGGATTGTGCAGAAGTATTCCCAGGGAGACCATTTCAGCAGCAACAACAACCATATCCCCAAAAGAAGTATGATTCATTTGCTCCAACACACAACCAAGGTTGGAAAGATCAACCATACATGAGGTATGGCTCTGGACAACAACAAAGGCCCCTTTTTCAACCAAACTTCCAGCAGTCTCCACCTTACCAATAGGGTTTCCAACAACCCCAAAGGAGATTTGAAGCTCAACCATCAACAAGTCAGAAACAAGGGAATCCTCCACCAAAGGTAGATTCTAATACTGATGATCTTTTGAATCAAATTGTTCTTAATCAATAGAATGAGCTGAAGATTCAAAGTTCGGAGCTGAGGGAGTTGAAGACTCAAATGAGCCAGATTTCCACCACCCTCCATGAACTTGTAAGTAAGAATTCTGGAAATCTACCTTCCCAACCCACTCCAAATACAAAGGGGAATGTTAGTTCCATCACATTGAGAAGTGGGAAGCAAATGAACAATACATATGTATCTACCATTCCACCGGGATTCACCTCAACTCCGGAGAAGCCGCATTCCAAACCAACTGATGAGCAATCCAAGGAGAAAGATAAAGGTAAGAAAAATATTGATGATGTTCCTCCTAAACCCCTTCCTTTTCCAAACAGGGTTGTTCAAACCAAGAAGATGGCTGAAAAAGCAATGAAAAAGGAGGTTTTGGACACATTCAAGCGTGTGGAGATCAACATTCCTCTACTTGATTCCATTAATCAAATCCCAAGGTATGCCAAATTCTTAAAATAACTCTGCACCAATCGAAGAGGGATCAAGGGAAATGAGAGGATCAACCTTGGAAGGAATGTCTTGACACTCATTACACCAACTCTATAAATGCCAACAAAGTGCAAGGATCCCGGGACATTCACTATCCCATGTTCCATAGGGGAGTTGCACTTCTCTGATGCTCTTTGTGATTTAGGAGCTTCAATAAATGTGATGCCTCACTCTGTATTCTCTTCCTTGTAGGTTGGTGAGTTGAAGCCAACAAGAGTAGTGGTGCAATTGGTGAATAGATCTACGATATATCCAGCGGGAGTCCTTGAGGATGTACTTGTCCGGGTAAGAGACATGATCTTTCCAGTGGATTTCTATGTTCTTAACATGGAGGATGATCAGGTAAGTTCTCATGCCCCCATTATCTTAGGTATGCCCTTCCTCAAAACTTCAAAAACTATCATAAATGTCAATGAGGGTACACTTTCCATGGAATTTGGGGATGAAGTTGTGATATTTAATGTTATGGATTCCATGAAGTACCCCTATGAGGACCATTCTGCTTTTGTTATCTCCCATTTTGAACAACCAAGTAAAAACTCCATGGATTTTGATTGTCCTATGCTTAGGGAGATTATGAGTATTGGTTCTGGTTTAATGTCTAAGAGAACTTCCACACCTGTTTCTAATGAACAAGACTCTCTAAGATTTGATTTTGAAATGGATTCTTATTCTGATCTTGTTCATGTGAACTCTGATTATGACATGGCTATAGAGTATGCTGATGGATTTGATGCTTTATTCTCTGATTTTGATGATGTATATTCTGATACCGATGCTCTTTGTGCACATATTTTAGTTCCTTCAATGTCTCCAACCATACTACACCCTCCTTCACTAGAACACAAGCCATTTCCACCAAATCTGAAATACTCATACTTGTTGAGTGGTGAGAGATTACCTGTTATCATTGCTAACAATCTCCTTTTTGAACATGAAGAAAATCTTTTTAATATTTTGAGGGAGAACATCAGGGCGATTGGGTAGACCTTGGTTGACATATCAGGTATTATCCCCTCCATTTGCATGCATAGGATTCTCTTGGAGGATGGGGCTAAACCGGTGAGACAGCCACAAAGGAGACTCAATCCCACCCTCCTGGAAGTTGTTAAAAAAGAAGTTGAGAAATTTCTCGAGGAAGGTATAATCTTTCCCATTTCAGATTCTCAGTGGGTAAGTCCAATTCAGGTTGTGCCTAAGAAAACTGGTTTTGCTGTTGTTAAAAATGAGAAAGATGATTTAGTTCCAATGAGGGTGCAAAATAGTTGGCGTGTGTATATTGATTATAGGAAACTAAATCAGACCACTCGCAAGGACCATTTCCCCCTCCCATTTATTGATCAAATGCTCGAGAGACTAGCTAGGAAAACACACTATTGTTTCTTGGATGGATTTTCTGGATATTTTCAGGTTCCTATAGCTCCAGAGGATCAGGAGAAGACTACATTCACCTGTCCCTTTGGCACATTTTCCTATCGGAGGATGCCATTTGGACTTTGCAACGCCCCAGGTACCTTCCAGAGATGTATGGTGAGTATTTTTTCTGATTTTATTGAGACCTGCATGGAGGTATTTATGGATGATTTTACAGTGTATGGGTCTTCATTTGATGAATGTCTACGTAGTTTGGGAAAGGTGTTGAATCGTTGTATTGAGAAGAATCTGGTCCTGAACTTTGAAAAGTGTCATTTTATGGTAGAGCATGGTATTGTCTTAGGGCATGTAGTGTCAAAACATGGGATAGAGGTTGATAGATCTAAGGTAGACATTATTTCATCCTAACCCTATCCTTCATGTGTGCGTGATGTTAGATCTTTCATAGGGCATGCAGGATTTTATCGGTGATTCATTAAAGATTTTAGTAATATCGCTCTTCCTATGTCACGATTACTTCAAAAAGATTCTGATTTTGTGTTTGATGATTCTTGTAGGACTTCCTTTGATGAGCTAAAGAAGTATCTGACCACTCCACCTATCATACAACCCCCACGATGGGACCTTCCATTTGAGCTTATGTGTGACGCCTCCAACTTCGCGGTTGGAGCTGTCTTATCTCAGAGGGTGGAAGGACGTTCACATGTGATTTCCTATGCATCAAGGACATTGGATTCAGCCTAATCAAACTACACAACTACGGAAAAGGAGTTTCTTGCTGTCATATTAGATTTTGATAAATTCCGTTCATATTTATTGGGCTCTAAAGTAGTTGTTTTTTCTGACCATACAACTTTGAGGTACCTCCTGAAGAAGCTAGATTCAAAGCCACGACTTATCCGTTGGATGCTCGTTCTTTAAGAGTTTGACCTTGAGATAAAGGACAAGAAGGGGTCAGAGAATTTGGTAGCGGACCACATGAGTAGGATTACTCACACACTAGAGGATGGCACATTGGACCAGGTACCACTTCAGGACACTTTTCCCGATGAACATCTTTATTCCATCTCAGGTACACATCCTTGGTATGCTGATTTAGTGAACTACATTGTTGCCTCTGAAATACCTGCAAATTTAAAGAATCATCAAGTCCAAAAATTAAAAAGTAAGTCTAGGTTTTATGTGTGGGATGATCCTTACCTCTGGTGCATGTGTAGCGACCAAGTCATTAGGAGGTGTGTTCCCGATCATGAGTTTGAGTCTGTTTTTCATTTCTGTCATACACTTGCTTGTGGTGGACACTTTGGACCCCAACAGACAGCTAGGAAGGTTTTGGACTCTGGATTATATTGGCCTAGATTATTCCATGATGCCCATGTGTTTTGTAAGTCATGCTCTCGTTGCCAACACACTGGGAACATTTCTAAGAGATATGAGATGCCCCAACAACCCATACTATTCTGTGAGATTTTTGATGTATGGGGCATTGATTTTATGGGTCATTTTCCAATTTCATTTGGATTTTTTTATATTTTGGTTGCTGTTGATTATGTGAGTAAATGGGTGGAGGCCAAGGCCACCAGGATTGACAATTATCATGTTGTAGTGGATTTTGTCAAGGCTCAAATTTTCTGCAGGTTTGGAGTACCAAAGGCCATCATCAGTGACCAAGGGACACACTTTTGCAATAGGAATTTTGCTTCCCTCCTTCGAAAGTATGGGGTGACACACAAAACATCAACACCATACCACCCCCAAACAAACGGCCAGGCTGAGGTTTCAAATCGTGAGTTGAAACAAATATTGGAGAAAACCGTGCAGCCAAATAGGAAGGATTGGAGCAAGCACTTGGATGATGAATTGTAGGATTATAGAACAGCATACAATACCCCCATTGGTATGTCCCCATTTCGGATTGTTTTTGGGAAAGCATGTCATCTCTTAGTGGAAGTCGAGCATTGGGCTTATTGGGCTATAAAGAAATGCAACATGGATTTGGCCCAAGCTGGAATCCAAAGGAAGCTGCAAATTCAAGAGCTTGAGGAGATTAGATTATCATCATATGAGAACTCAAGGCTCTACAAGGAAAGATCAAAAGCAGCCCATGACAAAATGATCCAACAAAGGGAGTTTCATGTTGGAGAGAAAGTCCTTCTCTATAGTTCATGACTGAAGCTGATGCCTGGTAAGTTGCGTTCCAGATGGTTAGGTCCTTATGTTGTGACTAATGTTTTTCCTTATGGTGCAGTGGAGATCACACAAGAGGACACTGGAAGGAGATTTACAGTCAATGGGCAATGTTTGAAGAGATACATTGAGGGACTTCCTACTGATGCAGTGGATTTTATCACAATGCATGACCCCATCATCACTTGAGCACATCAGGTTGTTCCTAACCCTTTCAATTTTATATTATTTTTCCTATTTAAAAATTCGTCATTTCATGTGCATATATCATATCATAGTTTCACATTGAGGACAATGCAATATTTTATGTGTGGGGGAGGGAACCTTTTAGTTTAGTAATTTCAATTGCTTTCCTGTTAAAAAAAAACCAAAAAAAATTGTGTGTTTTTCAAATTGTGTGTGTTTATTTTACAATTTTCTGTGTGCATATGAAATTTTTGAGCTGAAATGATTCTCATCACAATTTTGAAATGCATATCAATGAGTGAAACGATTTAACCCTTGAAACTAAGCTTAAATTAATGTTGAAATGACTTTGTTTCAAGTTCAAATATTTAGTAATTTCATGAAAAGTACACTGAATTTTGAATCCCATGCCACATTTCACTGTCTTTATATTTGAAATCACTTTCATGTGAGGCTTCTGAACCATTATTTTCATATTCTTTAAATTCACCTCACTTCTTGAGAGAACCAAACCATTTTTGATTTAACAAGAATTTGATCTATTCCTGTCAAAACTTGAGGGTTTGAGGTACATATGTTTAAATGATTGAGGCATTTGTTTGGTATTAAAGCCCCTATTTCAAAGAATCCTTTTTTATAATGGCCTAACTTGAATATTTAATCCTTGTAGCCCTTAGAAGCCATGCACAACCTGTTAGGTTAGCCACATTACAATCCAATTTTCCCTATCCATCCAACTCTTGAAGTGAAATTGCATAATCTAGTTGAGCTTAAGTGTGGGGGAAGCTGTCTTGTGTTGTGGCACCACATTCTGTGATACTTTGGGTGGAAAATTAAATTCTGAAGAGATGTGTTTTCTACTGAAGAAAGCCAATATATTGAAAGCTGTGCCTTTTCTGGAGCTTTCATGACAAGTGAAGCTATGCCTTTTCTGGAGCTTCTAATTGAGGTGGAAAGCTGTTCCCATCTGGAGCTTTCAAGAAAATCATGTTTGAAAAGATTGAAATTTTTTATGCTCAAATGGTGAATGGTGTAAACATTTCATGACTTTTCATGATGATGGAGATGAATTTATACTATGTGGATTGAGAAGAAGACCATATTTAAGTGAAAATTAAATTAATGCAATTTTTCTTTAAAAAGAGTCAAGCCCTCCTCATTCAGCCTCAGAATTTTTCACATCTTAATCCTACCAACCGAAAGCCACAGAACAACCCTGAAAAGTCCTCATGATAAACATATGTCCTTGAATCACATCGGGTGGTGATGTAGGAATTTATCAAGCCTATGGTGACCCTTGTATGAGTTTGGATGAGAAAGACATTACAAAAAAAATTGATATTTGAGTGATGAGAGAAAATTCAAGCGAGGTAAGTGTTTTGTGCATGGGAGGATAAATGAAGTGGTAATATATTGAATGATATAAATGGAGAACTTGAAATAATGTTTTTTATGAGGCATGATATCTTTTGATTATTGGTGTGAAATTGATTGATCTCAAGGATATGTGTTTTAAAATTGGTTTTGATTTGATATTGATGTTTACTTAATATGAGATTTTGCTTAGGAGTGCAAAAGGGTAAGTGTGGGGGAGTTGATAAAACACTATTTTGTTGAATATTTTATTGATAATAAATGATATAATTTCCCCACATTGTGCTAAATATGTTTATTTAAAAAATATTTGGGATTTGATCATTCATTTGAAAATTTGGTGAAAATTCCAGTTTTACCCTTTATAGTGCACTCTAGTATTTCGAAGATAACTATTTTTATATTTATCATTGTAATTTGAAATTTTGTAAAAGTGTTCCTAACTTAATGTTCTACAACTTTTATTCAGGACACTAGAGATAAAAAGGGAATTTGGATGGAGTAAATGGGACATTAATCCAATGGTGGGCTGGACTCAGCAGAATGGACATGGGTTCTGTATTTGGGACATATTGTCTTCATCAAGTCTTTTATTAAGCCCATATTTTGAGAGGAGCTCGGGGATTCATTTTTCCACAAATCATCCTTCTGGAAGGAGAGCTGGTTCACGCGTCTTGGAGGTCAAATTGGCGGTCCAAGTTGTATTAAAATATTTGGCCGAGATTTCCCATTCACACTTGAAACCTCTTTAAACTAGCCTCCCCTCCACTCTATAAATTGGAGTTTTTCTCATTTGGAGGGGTTGGGACGTGAATTAGGAGATTGGAGGCAGAGGAGAATTTTTTTCACCCAAATTCTACAACCATTGTAAGAGGGATAGCTCTTGAAGCAAGGATCCTCTCATCGAAGCCTCCTTCTCTTCTTCATTTTATAATGTTTTCATTTGTGTAATAAACTTCTTTGTTCTTCTTTTATTTCTTATATTTTCTTCTGTTTTGTTTAAATTTCTTCTTCTCTTAATATTCCTCTTTGGGCTGTAATTCTTGAGTAGAAGCATTATTGGGTTATACCCATTATAAACCTTTGCACATGAAAAACGCTTCTACGATGATTACGCCACCCATGGAAGAGTAGTCTTTTAGTAATCGATCTATATTCTACCCTATTCATTTAATTATTTTGAATCAATGAGCTACTGTAATTCACATAATATGATCCATGAATTGTGTTTTTAAATTTCAAGAAACTAAGCAAGCAATTGAACAATTAACACAAAAGCACGCTAGGTCGGGATTTTGTGTAAATTGTGAGAGCGTAATCTTAATCGGTAATACAAGACCACATGAGATAAATTTGTAGAGTTAAAATATAATCCCTAAACCCAATTCATCCTCATTTACATAATGGATATGTGCTCTAATTAACCACTGACCATAAGCTATCCTTAGAACAACAATCAAAGCAGGGTGCTGCGATTGCATGTTCCGAAGCTAGCCTAGGGTTTAAGTAATTTCATCTTTGTGGTTAAGTTAACTCTCGTAGGGTTCGAGGGATAAAAAATTAGGGGATCATAATTAAGTGGATATTGATTTAAATGATAATTATTAATAAGTTAATGAATAGGTAGAGTTAGATCGATTACTACTTTTAAAATATTTTCTAAAAAAACATCTTCTTGTTGTTTCTTTTAAATCAAACTTCATTTCAAAATTAAAAACAAAAAAATATACAATATTCTTCCAGAAAACTTCTTCTAGATTCATAAACTATAAAAAAAAACCCCAATCCTTTAAATTAGTTTTTTTTATTCTCTTTTATTTTATTTTTATAATACCTTTAATAAGTTGTTAAATTCACTTCCTCCTTTGAGAGACGACCTTGCTCAGCCACTCTGCTGCACCTAAGTACCCCAAAATCATATTAATCATTTGAGGGTGTCCACGATAGCGCTCTATCAAGCTACAAGCCTACAGTTGGAAAATACCTACCTACCTAAATACCTTCTAATATCTTGAACTACCCTTTTTGGGGTTATGTGAAGGGGAATATGGATCCTTGAAACTATAATGTCTTGGAAACTAGAAATTCGAGTTCAATGGTGAGGGCCATTGGGACTAGATAAAACAGTGGAAGACTTAATAAAATTTATTATTTGTCATAAAATGTAATCAAGAAAGCACCAATGATCTGCTCTTTTAATTGTAGAATAAAAATGAAATGTTCATCAACCACACTATTCCTGTGATCAATTTTTGATAAAGACAACATCCTCTCTGGAAATAACTTCCAAGAATGGTTTAGACACCTTCGGGTTATTCTACGCCATGAACATAAGTCTTATGTGTTGGAGTCAGCATTACCTGATCCGCCAGCCAAAGTGGCGAGTGATGAGGATTTCCTAGTCTATGAGAAACATGTGTACGACGTGGTATACTTTCAATGTTTTATGCTATCATCAGTGTCTAGTGATCTCATGAAGTCTCATGAAAACATGGATGCTTATAGAATGCTCGAGTACCTCCGTTCTCTTTACTAGGAGAGAGAAAGACAAGAAATGTTTGAGATATCTAAGACACTCTTTTAGAGTAAGCTTGGAGAAGGTTCCCTAGCTGGGCCTCATGTAGTCAAGCTCATTGGCTACATTGAGCACCTGGAGGTTCTAGTGTTTAAAATCCCCGAATAACTGGGCACCGATCTCATTCTTGCATCGCTACCTCATAGCTTCTCTAACTTTTTTGTCAATTTCAATATGAACAACATTGAGAAGTCTCTATCTAATCTTCTTATCCTCATTCGCCAAGTGGACAAAGATATGAAGCATGGAAATCCTTCTGTCTTTATGGTGAATAAGAGGAAAGGGAAGTCAAAGAGCCTTAAGCCCAAAGATTCTTCACGGCCTTCCAAGAAAAGGAAGATAAAAGGGGAGGCAAGAGAAAAGGAGGCTGTTTGTTTTGAATGGGGAAAGAAGGTCCACTGGAAGAAAAACTGTACCCAGCCTAAGAAGCAAGGGGAAGCTTCAGATGCATTTGTTATCGAATGAAATCTATTTATTTCTACAAATTGGGTATTAGATACAGATTTTGGTTCTCACATATGTATCCAAATATAGGAACCATGTAGATTCAGAATGATTGATCGAGGGGAGGTAGATCTATGAGCAGCCAACAGAGCTAGAATTACTGCTGTAGCTGTCGGGGACTACCACCTCACATTGCCAACTGGGATGATCTTGGTGTTAAAGGTTTTTCATTATGTTCCTTATGTTACTAAAAAAGTTATTTCTGTATCCAGATTAGATAAATATGGATTAGTTTTCAAGTTTGGAAATGAATGTTGCTTCTTTTACAAATATAGCATTTGTTATGGTAGGGAACATTTATACAACAGACTTTATGTGTTGGATTACACAAACCAAGTAATGGAAATCGATTAAAAAGATACTTCACATGACTCATACCACACCCAACTTTGACATCACTAGCTAGGTCATGTAATTGAGAAACGCTTGACAAAGTTACATCAAGATGGATATTTAGATTCTTTCGAACTAAAACCACTTGGCATATTTCATGCATGTTTACCAGGAAAAATGAGAAAATACTCATTTAGTTGGAAAGGTGAAAGGGCTAAAGAACTTCTTGAATTCATTTATACAGATGTGTGTGAACCATTTTTAGTGAAATCAAGGGGAGGGTACTCATACTTCATAATTTTTTTTGATGATTTTAGTAGATATGTATATATCTACTTAATGAGGTATGATTCAGATTATTTTGATAAGTTCAAAGAATACAAGAATGAAGTTGAGAACCATCTTGGTAAGAAGATTAAGAAACTCCGCTCAGACTAAGGTAAAGAATAACTTAATCAAGACTTCATTGATTACGTATAGAAGTTTGGGATCCTATCCCAACTCACTCCTCCAAACACACCCCAGTGGAATGGCGTGAGTGAAAGGAGGAACCATACTCTGTTGGACATGGTGAGATCAATGATGAGTCATGTGAGTCTTCCATTATCCTTTTAGGGATATTCATTACAAACAGCAGAACACATACTAAATCAAGTACCAACTAAATTAATAAATGGTATTCCATATGAGTTATGGAGTGGAAGAAAAGATATGTTATAAAATTTACATGCATGAGGTAGTGAAGCATTTGTTAAGGCCTCTTCAGGTAACAAACTCTCACCCCAAGGCACAAAGTGTACCTTTATAGGATACCCCAAGTAAAAAAGGGGATATTACCTATAAAACCCCTTAGAAAAAATGTTATAGTAGAAAGACATTCCATATTCATTGAGAGGGAGCACATCTACAAAAGAGATAGTGGGAGTGAGATAGACTTCGATGAAGTCGAGGCTCAAGGTGCACAAGAGTTCATACAAGAACAGATTCCGCAAAGCCTCATGGAAGAATAATCTGTTCCAGAGACACAAGTACTGCGTAGGAGTACAAGAGAATTTAGAGAACTAGAATGGTATGGTTTTCTAGTTATCGAGGATGGTGACTCATTATTAGTTGATAATAATGATCCTCTAACCTACAAGGAAGCAGTAAGTGGAACAGACATTGCCAAGTGGCAAGAAGCCATGAATTATGAAATGGATTCCATGTACCAAAACCAAGTCTGGATTTTGGTAGATCCTCCATTTTATGTAAATCCTTTGGTTTCAAATGGGTATTCTATAAGAAACTGGACATGGAAGAAAAGTCAGTACCTATAAGGCACGACTAGTTGTAAAAGGTTTTAAACAGCGTCAAGGAATTGATTACGATGAAAATTTCTGACCAGTGGAAATGATGAAGTCCATCATAATTGTACTTGCTATTACGGCTTACCATGACTATGAGATTTGGAAAATGTATGTCAAAATAGCATTACTTAATGGGAACCTTCAGAAAGATGTCTACATGACAAAAAATGAAGGGTTTGTGACTCCAAAGGATTCCAATAAGGTATACAAGTTGAAAAAAATCCATTTGTGGATTAAAGTAAGCATCCAGGTCATGGAAAATTCATTTTTATAAAGCAATAAAAGAATTTGGTTTTATCAAAAATTAATGTGATCCTTGTTTCTACAAATGGTTTAGTGGGAGTGTGGTCGTTTTACTAATAGTATATGTTGATGAAATATTACTCATTAGAAACGAGATACCAGTCTTGCAGTCTGTTAAGGCATGGTTGAATCAATGATTCTCCATGAAAGACTTGGGCGAGGTAGCATATATTCTTGGGATCAAGATACATTGTGATAGATCCAAGAGATTTCTAGGCCTATGTCAAAGTACATACATTGATAAGATAATGAAGAGATTCAGTATAGAACAATCCAAGAGGGGATTGTTGCCAGCGCCACATGACATTCATCTTTCCATGAAAATGTGTCTTCAGATACATGTGGAAAGAAAGAAAATGACAAGGTCTACATACGCATCACCGATTAGGTTAGTCATGTATGCCATGCTATGTACTAGGATGGATGTTGCCTAAACATTGAGTGCGGTAGGCAGATATCAAGCTGACCCAGGTGACCACCATTGGATGATAGTAAAGACTATCCTAAAGTATCTGAGGCGTACTAAGGATATGTTCCTAGTTTATGGAGGAGATGAGAAAATAGTCATTAGAGAATATGCAGATTCTAGTTTCCAGACTGATCAAGATGACATGAATTCCCAAACGGGATACATATTTGATTTGAATGGAGGTGTAGTGAGCTGGAAGAGCTCAAAGCAGAGTGTGGTCGTAGATTCTATAGTAGAGTCTGAGTATATCGCAGCTTCTGAGGTAGAAAAAGAATCAATTTTGATGCAAAGCTTTGTCTAGGAGCTAGATGTGATACCTATTAGCAAAATATCTCATCACACTATAATGTGATAATAATGCAGCGGTGGCTCTCGCAAAAGATACATGGTCACATAAGTTAATGAAGCACATACTTCGGAAGTATCATATCTTGAGGGATTTTTCTCAAAGAGGTGAAGTTGCAGTGAGTAGTATTTCCATGGAAGAAAATGTGGCGGACCCCTTGACTAAGGCCTTGACTCAGCAGAAACATGATCATCATCTATGTTCTAGAGGACTGAAATTCATAGGTAGTTAGCTCTAGTTCAAGTGGGAGTTTGTAAGAGTTGGTGTCCTAGAACCAACTGGTTTTAATTTTATTACAGGGATATTTAATGTATTATTACATATTGTTCATTTTTCTACATGATTATGATGTAATAATGTCATAGATTATTTGTTGCATTGATATGGTCATGGCAGTTCCCCACTATGACGAGAACCTTGAAATGTTATAACAATATTCTTAAATATAGTTCTGTGATTGGATGAAATGCTATGATAGGACACATAACATGTAAACCGTTAGTTAAGAGTAATAATAAGAAGATGAGACCTTCTCTCATGAAGTTTGCATTTCATAATCTCCAAGATAAGAGATTACAAGAACATACCCGCTAGTAGAAATTCCGCATGTTTTGGTGTCATCAGATATTTTTATTTGCGAGCATTTTTAATGATCCTTAGACTTTAAGATTATCATTAATACATGGCACGACTTACGCACTTCGATTTACTGATGAAAACTGTCATCCAGACAGTTTGTGGGAAGTAGGGTACGTTGGGTGCGTCACAAGTGGCATGTTATTAATGGATACATCGAGGAAGGATTTGTACCTTCCATTTATGAAAGTTGATATCTCGGTCCTTCAATAGAAATAGAACCATCGCGCGATATTCCATGACCATGGTGTAACAACGAGTTTATTTCAAGTAGTCAAAGAATGACGTATCATGCATAAAAGTTGATGACACAATCTTGAAACCTGCTTGATGAGATATTGTGACAAAGGGATTATATTACACAGAAAGTGTTCATATGTGGATGTCTTTGTTATGACTTTACATTCTTTCTCTTGGGTGCCTTGACCTATTTCTAGATAATACTCTTGGACTTTAGGTAATCCCACCTAATGCCAACGAGAAGGAATCCTACAGGGTTATACACTAAGTGTTTTTTGTGGTCTCGATTAAATTCTATTTGAATTTAATTAATGAAATAAATATTATTCTCAAGACCGTGGAATAATTTTATTCAAGTTAAGATGATCACATAAATTAAATTAAATATATTTATTTATTTTATTAAACATTTAATAAATATTTATTTACCAGTTTGTAAATAAAATATTTATTTAAGAGAATAAATTATTTATTTATTCGGGTGTTCAATAAATGGATGTGGAGTTTGAGCAGACCAAGGTCATTCCGGTAGTAAAATAATTATTTGAAAGACGATAAATAATTATTTAACTTGTTGGAAAAATTAAAATAACGCTGCTATTATTTTTTGACACGGTATTTTATTTATAATTCCATTTTGGGCAAGTTGGCACACTATAAATAATGACGCAATGTTATTATTAAATGCATGAGTTTTCTCTAAGTTCATGAATGTATTTAATTGTTTCTATGCAATTAAATACTGTAACTGAAATTCCATGTATATAAATAAGCAAGTACCCCTATTGTTTCACACACCACACCACACACCTGGTGAATTGAGAATTGTTGAGCCAAACAATTTCTCTATCGAATCCTCTTCTTTCTCCTCTCAAGAACGAGAGATGTTCTTCAAGGGAAAAGAACAAACGATCAAGAACCATCGACACAAGACACTCGCTTTTCCACGCTAGCACCCAGAGAATGAGAGATATTGATCGGAGGCCATTAGAGAATGTGTGGATAACCTCTAGAGGGATTCTAGTTTGGATCCTTACAACTGAAATAAGATAATTCTGAAGGGTCAATTCGGACGATCAACATCATCAACAAAGAAAATTACCAAAGACACATGTATTATTTTTCTTTATGAAATTAATTAAATTAATTATAAAAATGACGTACAATATCCTTTCTAAAGGTTTCAGGCCTCTTTTTTCTTTATCTAAATCTTTGATTATATTTTGTGGATACTAGCATTGATCATAGTATTGATCATGGAATAATCATTGATCATGGTAAAAATCAAAATTGGGTCCCACCCCAAACACGCTTCCGCTATGCCCAAAACCTTAAAAACCAAGGATGGTGGTTACGTTTTAACCTCCAATTCATTGGGTATGGAAGTCGGCCGTATGACTATTCCATTTAGTGATATGTGTGGAAGTCGACTATATGGTTATTCCATTTAAGTATGTTTATGTCCCAAGTTACCTTTATATGCTATATGTTGATTTTATATGATTTATGGTAATATTTTGGTTACAAAAATGGTAAGAAATGTGATTATATTTTGTGAAGCATATTTAATACTTATAAAATTTGAAAAGTATTACTTTATGATAAAGTATTCATGGTTTTAATGTTATCCCAAGACTAACAGTTCTCTTTCATTATGAATCCCTTACTGAGTTTTTTATGCTCATCCCAGGTTTTGAAATGTTCTTCATAGGACATAAAGAAGAATAGAGTTAAGTATGGGATCAAGGAAAATTTATGTTGTTAAAACATCAAATTATGTCACATTTCCTTTAAAAGATGTTTTGTTTTATGAAAAAAGGGATAGTGAGTATAAATTTCTACTTGTAATATTCAAGTTGTTATGTATAAGTTATAAAATAATTCTCAAAATCTCTAAACCTATAAATATCCTTGATTTGAATTAAATTCAAATTATTGATTTATCTCAAGAATAAGTAATTTTTAAGGCTGGGTCCTTACAGGGAACCTTTGTAGTTTAGTATTTTCATTTTTTTGCTTTTTTTAAAAAAAATATGCGTTTTTCATATTTTTGTGTGTTTCTTTTTCATTTTTGTGTGTTTCTTTTTCATTTCTGTGTGTTTTTAAAACTTTTGAGCTGAAATGATTATCATTTACATTTTTTTTGAAACCTATGTGAATGAGTAAAACATTTTATTCCATGAAAATGAGAAAAATGAATGCTGAAAATGAATTTTTTAAAGTTTAAATCATTTGGAAATTCCTGAAAAAAACTCTGATTTTTGATTCCAATGACACATTCACTATATGTATATTTGAAATAACATTACCCTAAGAATTTTAAACCATTTATTTATATTCTTTATATTAACCTAAATTCTTGAGAGAACCAAACCATGATTTATTTAACCATAATTTTATTTACTCCTTTAAAACTTAAGGGTTAGAAGTATATGTGTCTAAAATTATTGAAGTATTTCCATGGTTTTAAATCCTCCTTTTCAAGATAATAATTTTTATTCTATAATTTCATTATATTTAATCGCTTTATTCATTAGAATCCATGAATATACTATCATATTAGCTACATTATAATCTAATTTTTCCTATCCAACCTACTCTTAATGTGAAATTCCAAGATATAGTTGAACTTTAGTTTTGGAGAAAGTTGTCTTGTATTGTGAAACATCATTTGATACAACTTTGGGTGGGAAATAAAACGTCTAAAATATGTGTTTGGTACTGAAAAAAACAATTTTGTTGAAAGATGTGCATTTTCTAGTGCTTTTATAATAAGAGAAGTTATTCTTTTTTGGAGCTTCTAATAGAGAAATAAAGGTATTACTTTTCAAGAGCTTTCAAGAAAAACAATGTTCGAGATGATTAAATTTTTTTTCTACTGAAATGATGAATGGTTTTCACTTTTCTTGAGTTTTCATGATTATAGAGATGGTTTTATACTAAGGGGAGTGGGAAGCACACCATACTTGAGTGAAAATTAGAATCATACAATTTTTCTTCAAAAATCGCCAAGCTCTCCTTATTCATCCTTAGAATTTTAACATCTAAATCCTACCAACCGAAATCCACAGAACAAACCTATAAATTTATCATGATAAAAACATGTACTTGACTCACATAGGGTGGAGAAGTATAAATTTACCATGTCTATAGTGACTCTTTCATTAGTTTAGTTGAGATAAACTTAATTGAAAATTGACATTTGTGAGATGAGAGAAAATTCATGAGAGTTAGGTGTTTTGTGTGCATGGGAGGAGAAATGAAGGGGAATATATTGAATGGTTTAAATAAATGAGTTTAAATGATGTTTTTAATGATCCTTGATATATTTTGTTTCATGGTATGGAATTGGTGGATCTCATGAGGATGTGTTTTGAATTTTCATTGCTTAGTTTTTTTGTTGACTTGTCCAGAAGTCCACGTACTAAGTGTGGGGTAATCGATAAAATTAATATTTTCATAATTATTAATATTATTTTTTCCTGATTTAATCCATTTAAATCAATAAATTTTATCTTATTTTCATTATTTTATTAATTTTGGTGATTTTTGGGTTTAATTATGAAAATTGGTTAATTCTAGAAATTTAGCAGTTTTTTGGAGATTCAGTTTTTCAAGAATAACTTTTACAATTTTGATCCAATTTAAGTGATTATTTTTTTAAACTTCCATTTTTAATGGGATTTGACTTTTCCTTTGGGATCTAGATCCAATTCGAAACACATTGGCCCATATAAATCAATCAAGATGGGAAATTTTGTTGGCTAATAGAATGGATCTTGCCTCAGTTAATAAGGCATAACTCGGTCCAAAGACCTCAAAAAAGGGTTATTACAGGTGAATATAGGTGAGGAATCAAAGAATCACGTGAGAATAAAATTTTATGGATAAATTTTCTCATTAAGGCTCACTTTTCATGCATCCAAATGGAAGAATTTGATGAATCACCTCAGCCATAAAAAGTGAACTTCCGTTATTTGTTCATCTCTTCTACTAAACGTGTCAAAATACATTGAAATTTTGAGTGTAGATATCCAAATAAATTTAAAACATATTTTTACAAGATAACTTGGAAAATTTTAGATTATTGGTTGGAATAACCTAAGAAATATTTCAGTGGAAGGATTCTGGGGGAGAAATTTTCTGTTTTTCTTTTCCCATCTTTTTCTTTCTTTTTAGTTTTGTAATGAATTTTTCTTCCCTATTATTCATGGATTCACCTAACATGGAGAGGTAATACTATGAGTGATTTGGGAAGGAGAGTTTTATTTTTTTATAATGTTAGAGTTCATGAACTTAATTGTATACAATCATTTCTCCCTTTTGGAAGGTTGGATTCAGTTTCTAAAAGCGGTTTTTATTATCGAGTACGATCATATTTGGTTTTAAATTATATTTTTATTATTTATTTGGTCAATTATAATTTTATCCCACCATTAGATTCTGGTCTGTATATTATTTAATATATAAGGTTAAAATGGTGAAATACTTGACAATCATCAGTACGTGTGGAAGGGGTAGTGGATATTCTTGATTGTTTGGGACAATCAATGCCCAATCAGGAATTTACTATGTCAATTGAGGGTATTCATTGTAACGTTTTCACACATAAGTTGGAGATTAGATCACTCTTATATATTGGTAAGGTTTACTCTCACAATCACCATTGACCAAGGGAGTGAGAGGAATCAATCATGGAATCTAACTTTAATCAACTTAGTAGAATAGAATTAGATAAATTGGAACTACGATAGAAATGATTTTTGAAAACCGATCGAGGGATGATCACATAATTCATATAACTATTTTCATTTTTTTATTTGTCAAAATGTTTTCAATTTTTTTATTCATTTTTTCTTGTTTTTTTTACATTAGTTTGTTTTATAAATGAAACAATTTCAAAAACAATTTCCACTTATTTCTCAAATTTAAGGTGATAACTTAATTGTTGTGTGATTCTATATGAAGACAAAATATATTTACCACTATTATTATTTTTAACTTAGAAAATAATTGTTTTTGTCACACCCCATGATAGGCATGTGTCACGTCTTCTTCAGGTATCCTCGTTTGGTTTGCACTAAATACTTCAAAGGTTATATTTTTTAAAAAATAAGGATTTTAGAATTATGTGAGGGAATTTTGGAAGTGATTGGGGTAGTTATTGTTAGAGCCAAAGTGGTTTTAAGGTTTTAAAAAGTGAGTGGAGTGAGTTCACTTTTATAGTTGAGGAGGAGTGACATTCTTGTAAATACTCAAAAGTATTCAATATTGGGAAATCTACCTTAACTTTTATGGCTCAAAAATTAATAATTAGAGGTGGTGTGGGATTATATTGTTTAGAAAAACCTCTAAAACTCAAAAAAAAAACATATTTCAAATATTTATTTCCTTAACTTTTAAGTTTTCCTATTTTTACCTTTTTGGGTTTTTACTACGATAACTAATTTTCTAAACTAGGTAATTTATCCATTAAGACTAAATTAAAGTAAAAATTATTAAAAAATTTATAACCAAAAGTTATAAATATTATATCTAATTTATAAAATAAAAAACCCATGTGTGTTGAAAATTTATTTTAACATAAGAAAATGTAACGCGCAAAAACACCCCTTTAACCTTAACTATGCTAAGAGTGTTTTTACTATTTAGGGGTCAATATATTCATTGTAAAAGATAAATTGGTCTATTAATGGAACATAATTATATTTATTATCATTTAAAAATTACTTGGATTAATATAGGTTTTTTAGTATTTTTAAATCATTTAATAAAATATAACTTATCATAAAATTATATTGATGTTAATCTTGACATTAATAATTTAAATTGAATTTAAAAATGTTGAGAGAATGATAAAATTAAAATATATCATTTTCACTCCTTTTTATAATGATATATTTATCTAAAAATAATAATGTGAAACAATAATTCATCCAATTTAATTCACATTTAATATATTTAGTATCATTAACTTTTTTTAATTATTGACTAAATAATTAATGTGTTGGAGTTTATTAATCATATAAAGTAACTAATTAATATCTAAAAATTAATGATAAATTATAATGATTAAAAAATCATTTATATTTATAAACAACTTGAATAAATCAACCAATATTGTTTTTCCCTATTCCAAAGCATTATAGATTTTAAAAGGAAGAAAAATATATATTTTACCATTTTCTTTACTCAACTTGGTCATATTCAAATGAATGTGATAATGAATTGAAATATTTAATATATTCAGATGATAATGGTAGAAATAAAATAATAAAATAATTTTTTTTAATATTTTAAGTCATTTTCACTCTTATTGTTTTAGTTTAAGCCCCGATAAATCCATTTTTACCTTAACTGTGGTAATTAATGTTTACGACTTTCACTATTAATTTTGGTCACAAATTAAGTTGAACTTATTAAAAATTATAAATTACAATGATTAAAATTTTTTAATTCATTTTTCCAAATTCAATAAACATAAGGATAAAATTTTAATATAAAATTAGTCTTGTAGACACGATGAGAAAGCGGGGTATTAAAGAGATAATATTGAAAAATTTACAATGTTTTTATATCAAAGTTCAATAAGAAAGTGATTACAATGACCTAAATTGGATTAATTTATATAAAATTTATTTATTTTTACTTTAAATCCAATTAATAATATAATTTAACATTATAAATCATTTAAATGAAAATTAACTTTTCAATTAGAATTCTATATTTTCACTATTCATCAATAAATGAAACTTCTCAAAATATCCCAAAAATTTACCCGAATATAATTTTGATATTAGAATTCAAAAAATTCAGTATATTTTATCAGATAAAGTTTCTAAAAGTGTTAAAATTAATTTTAAATTTTGGCCGCAAAGTGTGACTAAGTCGTTCTTTAGAAAAAATGTTGTTTTTTCAGATTTTTTTATTTTAAATGATTCTTATTTTATTTATAGTGAATAAATAAAAAATGAACATTTGTGAAATATAAATTTTTATAATTTAGTTAATAATATTCATTCCTAACATTCTAATGAAATTTTGATATATTAAATAATAATTTTAATAGTATTTTGTTGTTCGGTAAGACTCGATCTTGCGTTTGACATAAGATATCAAACAAAATCATTGTTACGTGTAATGCAAGATAACTTAGTATTGCATGGAACATACACTATCAAATAAAATTTTATAATTTTATAATTTTTGGGGTGTTACAATTTTTAAAGTTATTTAAGAAATAATATGATATTTATGATATAATGACCATCCTGAAAAGATAAAACAACACTCACCTTATTTCCATCAATATCATCGAAAAATGGAAATAATACTCAAGAATATGTAAGGCCTACTATCTATATGTCCGTAGAATAGTTAATTATTCATACTTGTATATCTTGTTTGGTTTAAAAAGTATAATTTATGTATAAAATTGATAATTATTTCATGATTACTATTTCAGATATGATTAAATAATAATCCCTTTGACCTTAGTCAACTTACCAATGTGATTTTGGAAATATGATTCATTTATCATTAAAAAATCTGAAGTGAAATCAATTAGTTAAGTAATTTAATATGACATGGTAACAAATAAAATAAAAATAATAGTAAAAATGAATTTTTTTTATTAAGTAAGTAAATAATTAACATAATTTTATTATTCATGAAGATAAAGAACATACATGACAAACCATGCTCGAGGTAAGGGATCTCTCTAAACCACACATTCCTTTGGGTTATGAAATTTCTTTATCTAACTCAATTTATAACTCTATTTAGTGTTATGTAATTATTATAAATTATGCATATATTCCTCTCACATATATACCTAGCTTATTATTCATTTCTTTGATAGGGTAATACATTCATTATTATCATTTTTAAAATTCCTTCATTATGAAATTTCCTTTGATTATGATATGAAGTAAGATTATGAAATCCATTTTATTTCCATGGTTAATTCTTATGTTTTTAATTATGATTGATTTATTTTATGTGGAACACATAGATACTGAACATGTTATTATGGATGCACCCAAATAGCACTACAATACATTGGGAAAAACTGTAGTCTCATGAGGAATTATGTATGTGATTATGGAGTAAACCTAATACATCATGGGACTTTATACACCATGTGATATTTTCTAGGTAGTTATCCTTGACTCATGTTTGTGTCATATTTTTTTTGCTTCCACAATTACTATGATTCCATGATCTTATGATGAAAAATTATTTATTTTATTCTTCTATGTGATTACTCATCAGCCTTCCCCTTTATGATATCGTGTTATATATTTTACTCAAACTTTATGCTTAATTATCATATTTATTCCCTTATTGGGATTTCTAGCTCATCCCTTTCTTCTATGTTTCCTCTAGGTTATCCTATTAAGTTTTAGAAGATTAAATGTATTTTGGATCTCACTAAGGAAGATAAAAAATAAGGGTTCCATGTTTTAGTTTCCTTCTATGTATTATGATCTTAGTCTTTTAAAGAAACCAGACCTTATGATATTTTGGTTGTAACTAATGGATGATAATGTTAAAAATCAGATATTAATATCTGTAAATGGATTGGGTCACTATAGGTGGCATCATATAAAATGATTAGTTAAATTTTGGAAACTAGGATGAGAAAAATTTAGTGGGAACCCTTGGGATAAGTCTAAGGATAATAACATGTATTAAAAAATATCCTGGAATCCTGGTAAAGTATAGATCAAGTGGTTTCTAAGAAATTACATCCCTATCTGAATAATACAAGGGGACATAGCTCTAGGAAAAACCTAAGGGTAATGAATCATAAACAGAACATTGAGATTGATTCAAGTGTTACTGGGTGCACAACAACATGCCTTACTGCGTACCTAGTTTGACACCCTTGGGGGATATGCTTTGTAAATTCACAAACAATTTTTAATCCATTATGAAGGACTTAAATGAATTTTTAAGTTATAAAACATAATAGGAATAATTACCAAGGATACCATATATTAAAACCCAGAGGCCCATAAGTCAGGACATACTTTTAATTTTTAAGTTATTCTTTCTAGGTTTATATGTTTCCCTTTGGTATGTTAATGCATCCCCATATTTTTTAATTTTAATGTTTTTAGTTCATGGAGGGAAATAAGAAAAAATAATTCTAATAACCAATGTGATAGGAAATTTAATGATTTTATAAATGAGATGCCTAAATTAATGAGAGGAGTAGTTAGACATCTTACTATCATGACAAATGAACTATCTTGAATTACAACCAACTAATGAAACGTGGTTTAATTTCCAAACACATCAAATAAGAGAAGGATGACATATCCTGGAAGTTCAATTGTTAAATATGATAATGAAAAGAATATTTAGCCACATATATGTCAATAATATGGGAATAAGTGCCTAGAATAATATATCAAATGGAGGGGAAGTTGAATTCTATGTGGAAATAAAGGGAATAAAATAGCAATTTCCAAGGAATTTGATGTATTATTTGTGGGGAATTTGGGAATTATCTGAGTCAATACCCTAAAACATGGGTTATCACCGAAACCAAGGAATGGACCATGTTATACCAATCATACAAGTGAATTATTTACATATGGTAATCCTATAATTGCTATGATGATTTATTTTGACTAATTTTATTTTGGTTATAAGTATCCTGAAACTTCTAAGGATCGTTATGCTATAATTTTTATTTAAGTATTTGTGAGAATATTTTGAATGGTAACAATGAACTAGAAAGTTGATTTAATGGTAAGTTAATATTTTGTGAAAAATAAATAGATTTATATAAATCCTTTTTGGTTACAAATTTATTTTATGATTAATTGTATTTTTTGGATTTTCATCCTATTTTTGGGAATGCTATAGGAATTATATTAATATAGTTTTAGAAAAAGGAAAAAACACTTGTTGGATGAAAAATCATCAAACCTAGAAAGGCCTGAGGGCTTGAACACACAACCAAAGGAGATAAGGCTAAAACTCCTACCAATGGCCAATATAATGTTCTGGTTTTTATGATATTGTTTTTACTTAAAAAAAATTTGAATAAAAATATAACGTTGATCAAATATTTTTCAGGTAACTAATGATATTTTGGGAGATGTTTTATTGGGTTGAATTATATATAACCTTTATGTTTAATTTAAAGTGTTATTTGGGAATATTTTTATTTTGTTTTTGGAGATATAGAATGTAGGGTTTTAAGGATAGACACTTATGGAATGGATTAAGTTTAACATTGGGAGTTACTATTTTGATTAATGTATTATATGGAAAAACTTTTTCTAACCATTTTGATTTTAGTAATGATAAGAAGAATATCCTATTATTATTTTTGGGATTATGTGATCTGTTATAAGTTTATCTTAGTCTTTCAAGTATAAAAAATCCATCTTGGATTCTCATTATTTGTAGAAAATATGTGATTGTGGTGAAAATGATTAATGGATAAAATTATACTTATCAAGTTGGTAAATTTACTTTTTTCTTATTCTAGCGAGTAAAAAAAATCATGAACTCTATAAAATGGGTCTTAAAAAAAAATTATCATATTACCTTCATATCCAATGAATCAACGGTCTTTAACCCATCATATAATTATGGTTTTGAGGTCCTTAACTTTCCCTTGATCATTCACTATCTTGAGATAAATTATCTCTATATCTCACCATAATTATTTATGATTTTCTTCCACATCCATGTCTTTACTTTCCACCCATGTTCTACTTTGTGTAAACCTAGTTATGTGATGACCTTCGTATTCTCCTTTCCATTTTTAAGAGAAATTTTTATTTTCCCTTTTCACGATGTGGAATTTTTCATAAAGAAACTTTCAAATTCCAAAACATAGATTACTAAGCACAAGTTCAAATTAAGAGGGTGATATTTATTTAATAAGGTAGACTATAACACATTGAGATTTTAAATAACACTATGTTTGATAATGTATTCAACATGCAATACTGGGTTTAAATGAACTGCTTCATATTATTAAAATATTATTATTTAAATAAGACCATTATGACATAGCCATTAAATTAAAAGCCTGAATTAGATCAAATGATATATTAAATGAATATAAATTTAATACCAAATATAAATATATTTATAAATTCTTATCAACTAATCACTTAGTTTTAATCAAATTTATTTTAGTCATCAAAAATAATTTTTTTTCAAAAATAGTTTTTACTAATTTTTATGAGAAAATAGTATAATTAATTTCTTTAAACTTTTCAAAAATTTATTTGATAAAATTATCTTAATTTTTTAAATTGTCATATCAATATTTTATTAGGGGTAAATTTTGGTATCTTTTAAAAAATACTGATTTTTCATGGAATAGTGAAAATATAAATTTTTATAAAACAGTAATTTCCTTTAATAAATTAAGTAATATAAAAGTAAAATTATTTTTTTTAATTTTATTTAAAATTTAAATAAGAATTTTTTATTTATATTATATCCAATTAATTACATTTAAATCATATTTATATAGTATTTTAGTATATGTTTTTGTTAGGCTTAAAAACAATTTTTTTGAAAACTATTTTAAAGTCCATAAAAGTAATACCCCAAGCTTCCACAATATGTTTCTCTTTAAATAATGCAGTAGCTTGCATTGTATGCAACTTGAATTATTAACACACCATGACCAATGAAACTAGCCGTTATGAATAGTAATACCCACTTTTTGAAAATTTATAAATTTTATTTTTTAAAATGGACTTCATTTTTGAATTCATAATATCGAAATTAGCTTAGGGTGAATTTTTGGTATATTTCAAAAAAAATTCAATTTTTGATTAATACTGAAAAACACTGCGTTATTTGTTAAAATTGACTTTTTATTTAAATAATTATTTATTTTATTTAAATTTATTTTAGGTCAAAATTGATACGTAATACCCATATAAGTTTAATAAAATCATTGGAGTCATTTTATAATAAGTTTAGATATATAAAAATTTTATTGAACTTTTTACCGTCTTTTACCCATGTCCTAGGAGCAATTGCAAATTTCCATAAAACTTAATTTTACCACTTCTGTAAATTGAATTTCAAAAATCTGAGAGACACGGTCGATATCAGTAAGTAAAATGTGGTTTAATAAGATGAAAACAATTTTTGGTGAATAGTAACTTTTACCTTTTCTTTACCACAATTAAAAGTAAATAGGGTAATTAAGGGTAAAAATGATATTATTATTACCCTAACACATGTCCTAATTTAAAGAAGAGTTAAAAGAGTTAAATTCAAAGTTTAATAACTAAACCGTTTTTAATATAGGGTTACACAAAATATAAATTCGACAATAAATATTCATTAGAAAGCTAAAAATATTTCCTACATAATGAGTATTATATTTTTAATTTTTAGACATTAAATAATTTAATTTATTTATGACACAATGATGATGCAGTAATTACCTTATTAATGAAATACTAAAATATTTGATATTATAAATATCGAAATAAATGTAATTTGAGAATTTTTATGAATTCCAATAATTTTCTAGGTTATCATGACATGTGAGGGTGGGTTAAATAAATTCTATTCGAAGTGATAATGTTTTTATGGCTTTTAAAAAAATCAAATACTCAATAGTGTCAAAATTGACATAATTGAGTTTTTAAAACAAATACTATATGATTAATTAATATAATATTCATAAAAATCTAAGGTTCAGAAAAAGGACTTAGATAAGGTTATATATATTAATAATGAACCACTTGGAGTTCTCTTGGCAGTTTATAGTGAGTTTATTAACCATATAATATAAAAATACAAAGAGACATGGTAAATGTAAAACTGTTTAACTAATGGTTAAATCTAAAAGATAGGGTTAATATGGTAACCTAAACCTGTATAAAACCTATTGGTTGAGAGTTTTTCAACCCATCCCCATCTTATGCTCGAAATAAATCATTTTGGATCCATTATAAACCGAAAATGATTTTATTATAAAAAAATATTTCAAGCTTTTCATAAAGTGTCCCTCACCTCTTTTATAAAAGGGTACTTCCCCTTATCTTAATTTCACACCTCCAAATCCATTTGGCTCAGCCAAACCCCACCCATACATCCGTTTAACTATCCTACCTTCAACCTAGAGGCCTTACATTGATTATAAAGCCAACCTAAGGAGCCCTTTTGATCAACTCAAAAGGAATCACCTGAAGAAGAGGTAATAATTTTACCACACTCTTTCAAGTTGTTTTCTTCTTACAATTCCTATTTATTTGTTGTTTCCATACCAAAATAATAAATCTAGTACCTTATACATACTGTTATGTTATTATAAATATGGTACAACCATATTCGTTATTCTATCCATCCTATAAATGACAAAGTCACCATACATGCGTATGTACGGCTTACCGTCTCCACGTTGTGGTGTAGTTTGTTATTCAAACATTTCATTGTTTGTATGGGTATAAAAATGAGTATAACTAATTTAAATAATAAATATAACATGTTAATGATTCTGTATATATGATATACCATCCAATCACATATTATTTCACCATCAGTATAATGATATTGTCGCTTGTGCGTACGTACGGATTACCATCTCCACGAACGCGAGGCGATTCATTCCCCATCGTAATCATTCAAGAATAATTTTCAATTTATGATTAAAAATAATGTTTAATAACTTAATATCATTTTGGATATGAATCAAATACATCCTATCCATAACAAAAATGGCTTACATAACCAAGCATATAAAGGAAAACAAGTCATTTAACACCCGAAATGACGATACTACTAAAATATTATTAACAAATCAATATTAGAAGATCATATATGTAAAGACCTGGAAATTATGTGGAATGTTTTTTCTTAAATACATGGGAATTTTAAGAGTCCTCAAAAACTGACGGCGCATGATTCCGAGTTCCGGTGTGCCTGGAATAAATTTCTGAAGTTTTGTCCGGGTACGTTCAGTAAACATACGAGTGGGTTTTTTATAACTTTTGAACCAGTGCTCAGAATTAAAATCCAAGGGCACTGTTGAACTCGTAGAATCAGTATTATCTTAAGGAGACTTTCACTTCGACGACAGTGGGTCGAGAATAAAATTTAGTTTTTGGGTTTTCGTGGAAAGTAATAAAATAAAGTGAGCATCACTTTATTTTTTTTTGAGCCTCCATGTGGGTGTTTGGTGGTTAAAACCTCATCATGGAAGATGGAGGTAGGACCACCACACTTTAACCTCCCATGAGAGGTTATGGTAGTGGGGCCCACCCGAATCTAACCTCCCGCGAGAGCTTACGACGTGGGGACCACCAAAGACCACATAAACTCCCATTTTGAGTAATATGGGTGGGGACCACCCAACCCCTATTAACGGGAGGAGAGTAAAACCTCTCAACTCTCCCTCATTAATGAGGGAGAGCATCCTGATCTCCCCTTTAATTAATTGGTTCCAACTCCTCTAATTAAATTTTTCCAACACTCATGCATTAATTAGGTGGGACCAATTAAATTTAATTCACCAATTTGAATTTTGTGGCAACAACTAAAATAATAAACAATATATTATTTTTTGTTGGCATTTATCATTTGGTGGAGCTTGGGAAGAGAAGAGCTTGGGAGAAAAGCTCCCAACAAAGAGCGAAGAATGAAGATGGTCGAACTTCTTAGACTTCCTCCATTGGATCCTACCGACGTGGGGCGTCTTCAACCAACCTATCCTATGCATCGTCTTCAATAAGCCGACGCAACTTGGGATTGGGAGTGTGTGGCATACTCGACGAATGATGAACTCCTTCGTCTTCTTTCCATGACTTCAACGTCGATGACCGACAATCAAAGGTAGGGGATTTATTTAGTGTAATTTTCCTTTTCGTTTTATCTTCTTCGGATTGGAAAGGAATCGTTGCGTGGTTGTAAAACAATTGTTGTTCATATTTCCTACTCTTTGATCAGCCTAGTGTTACCATCCTACACGTGGAGGGTGCGGGCTAAACCAACATATCCCGATCCCTCCGCCTTTCTTGTTGTGTTGTTTCTCGGCATGGTGACGAAGCAGCGTTGAATGCGATGGAGGTATAGGAAAAGGCCGCATTTCCCGTGACCTCCATGAACCGCACTGCCCCCATGGCTTTCTGGTGCCCCCACCGAGCCGTCTCTACGAGCCGAACCAACGTCGGCCTTCCATGCTTCCAGCGCGCTGCCGCCAGCCTCCTGCGCACCCCAGTTGAACCTTGCCAGCCTGAGCTGGGCCGATACGCACCGAACCACGCTGGACCGGCCAACTTCCGGCCTAGCCACACCCTGACGGGCCACCCGCCGGCCCGCCTGGTGCCCTTCCCGGCCACCCACTGACCTGGTCGCGCCCTGCCTGGCCACCCACCGTCCTGCCTTGCGCCTTTCCCGGCTTCCCCCGGCCTTGCTGCGCCTTCACGGCTACCGGACGACCCGCCTGACGACCTGCCCGACCGACCGCCGGCCCGCCTAGCCCCCCTTTTGCGGTGCCTTGGAAAAACCGGCCCGACCGCACCCTTCAGGCTAAGCTGTGTCGGGCCGTGCCCTCGCAACGCTCTGGGACGAACTGCCCTCACGACCTGCTGGGTGAGGCCCAGCGGGCTGGCCCGAACCTAACAGGCTGGACCGTCCAATGGGTCAGGCCATACCCAACAGGTCTGACCGGGCGACCCAGGCTGGGTCAGCCCATACTGGGTTGGGCCTAGTCAGTCCGACCAGGTTGGACCAGACCCAGGCTCTCTACCGACCCTTTACTTTCTTTGGCCATATCTTTGGCACCAAACGACCATTTGATGAACCGTCAGTGGCACTGGTATTCTTGGAGCGCGACGAGCCTTTTGAGTATACCCCCTAGAGTTCGGGGTAATGTTGAGATACAGTCAGGTTGGATCGTGCACGAATCCAACCGAGCCCCCTGGACTAAAATGCTAATAACTCACAGATCGGGCGTCCGATTGACGCACTGTCTGTTGAATTGAGACCCCTATGACGAGGCAGACCTTTGAGATACTTCTAAAAAGGACTTTGTGATAGTTAGAGTATCGAACTATAGTTTTTGGAGCAGATCCTCCCGAAGACGAGCTGGTATCGTGTGGAGACCTAGTAGCTCGCTGAGACCTGAGGACTGCTGACCGATTCGACTCGGAGTGATTCGACTACCCCAGTGGGGAGCACCTTGGTGTCACGGAAGACCCATGGTGGGGAGCGCCTCTGTGTGAGCATGGAAGACTGATGGTACTCTATAGGAGGAGTACCTTAGCAGTCCAATGTTAGTGGGAAGTTCATCTGTGTGACACGGCAGACCCACTGTACTCGATAGAGGAGGAGTTCTCCAGCAGCTGAGGTTTCAACAATGTGACTGGGTGTAACACCCTGACCCCTCTAGACCGGAGCCGGTGAATTACTTGTTATATTTTCAGGGTTAGAAGGAATGAAATTACTGAAGGAAAGATCAGTTTAGTAGTCTTGAAGAAACTAGATACATATATGTTTCTCAAATTACTTCAGAAAAGTTTACAAAATACAATAAATAAAGAAAACTAAAAACTGCATCATTGAGAACTTAGTAAATGAACTTCTCTTCATCACCTGTTGAGGGTAAAAAATGAAAGGGGTGATCTCAAATGCTCAGTAAGGGTTACAAATAGTGGAATCATGAATCAATAATAACTGAATCATAAACAAATATGGCATGGTGAATAAATGAAAAACACACGCCATTAATAAACTGAGAAAGGACCTGCATCCATAGATTTTGTCATAGTGAAAACCTCATGGATAGTAATAACTGATAATGAATAAAGAGAATGATTATTAATTGGATGTCATATATCTGGAACATGAAACCATAATACCGTTAAAACGGTTTAGTTCTGTGGGTAGAAACCCGTCTGATTTTTGGAAACAAACTCGAAGGGTTTGTCACTGAACTGATTTGTTTCATGAGACCTACCGATGCATCGAGGGGCTATAGCCGGCCCCACCCACCACTGCATGACCAAATAATTATTTATATATTTATTTAATACAATATCAATATAACTTTTCAATATCCATATAGAGAATAGTATATAGATTCATCAATATTACCATAATTAAAATAACTTTCCAAATAAACACCATATGTAAAATGGTATACGGTTTATACAACAAACATATCCATGGATTGAGATTATGGATATTTAATATAAATACACTTTTAAATAAAAAGTGATCTCAAATGGGCAGTAGGTACAGCACATAAGGATTATTAGGTGCACAATACAAAGTTGGTCACAACGAAAAGGTAGTTGAGACGAAGTCCCTTACCACAATATAATCAATCAAATCTTATGACCTGAACTTAATGAACACCAAAGGAATAATTGATTAACATGAATAAATAAAATCATGTTATTATATATCAAATTTCAGTACACATATATCTCATACAAGAAATAAGTGGCGAACAATGAAAATCTCACAGAAATGAAAGTGAGATAAGAAACCCCTTACCTTTTTCTATAGTGTGTTCTTAATTTGTTTTAATGACCTGAATAATAAAATTTAGATCCATTAATTACTAATTACATAACCTATTATACATTTCATTGATTTAGTATAACCTTATTAGGTTCATTCATGTCCATTTAAATGGGTTTATGAGGTTCAATTTTATTAATTTGGAAGCATATTCTTCCTTAGTTTTCATGATTTGTTTACTTGCATTCATGAATGGAAGTTCATTTGAAATGTGGTTAAACATATAGAATTGTTATTATATATTATTTGTAACATTAAATATTTATAAATGATCTTATAACGATTCTATGTTATATACTTGAGGATGAATCAATAGTTGAAAGTTTTTGATAAACGCTTGGATTTAGCTTGGCAGTTCTGTATACAATGAACTTGTTTTGTATTATTATTCCATATTATGAGTGTGTAAATATTACCGAAAATTAATGAGATGAATTAAATATATTATTATCTAGTTCAACCATTAAAATAGTTTCATTACCAGAAATTAAGGAGAAAGTGAAGAACAAAACTCCGCTGTCCACAAAGGTTATAAATTGGAACCTCATGGACGTTGATTTCGTTTATAAAAATAAAAAGGGGAGTCCAAGAATATTGATGATGGTTATTTAATTAACATTATATAATTAAAGTATATATATCATAATGGATTTTATAGTGGTCATTTGTAAAGAGAAGGTGAGAATAGAAAAATAAAAGAGATGAACTTGAAAATAAAAGAGATGTTGAGAGATCCCTTATGAAAATTCGGCAGCCTAACAACGTCGCTTAAAATTTTATAAAATGAAATGATGAGAAAAAATGGGTATCTAATCATATTGAAATAAAAAGGTAAGTAAGAAGAATAGATAAAATAAAACCCCAGCATATGATAATGGAAATTCAAATAGATAACATAAAAGAAGTGACAACTAAAAGAAGAGAATGAAGGATTCCCTTACCTTGTAGAGTAACTCCTAGATCTTGATGGATGAGACCTTGGGGGCTTAAGGAAACCTTTAGAGCACTATTATAGAGGTAAAACCACCATATATTCTAGGATGTGGGATTTGGAATGAATGAAAACGAATGGATGAGTGGGTATTTATAGAAAAAGAGAGGTAATATTTTAATAATTTCAAAGGGACACCTCATTAGTGGTTTTTGCCAAACCATGGTCTTTACCATGGTATTTACCCTTGGTTTTTGACACTTGGGACACCTCATGTCATAAGATACTATAAACATGTCGACCATACTGTTATATTTAATTATTACATCATCATGATGTCATTAAACTACCGAAAACTCAAAACTGTATTTTCACTATTCATGAAAAATTCATGTATTTTAGAAAAATCACAAAAATTCACCCTAAACATTTTTCGATGTGTAGAATTTAAAAGTGAAAACACTTTTTTTAAAATAATTTTTTAAGTATTTTAAATTTAATATTTAAATAGAATCATAGTTAATTAAAAAAAAACAATTTTAAAGGTAAAATTAGTTCTATATCACATTGAAAAATTAATTAAGATCTCATTATCTTATTACATTAAGAAAATTATATATTATCATTATTACTATTTATAAGGGTCATATTAAAATTCGTTTTACTATTCATAAGGGTATGTTACTATTCATAAAAAAATCAAGTTGGTTCTATCAGACTCCAAATGACTTGCTGGTCACAACTCTAGTTGACCGTTTTTTGAAATTCAAAACATATAAGTGGAAAAATCATGTTCAATGAATAACTTATATTTTTCTCCTATAATGTTTTGTTTCAAAAAATATATAGTTCTTCATGCGATATAGGATATGAATAGAATGTATTTAATATAATCATACCATAAAATGTTTGGGGTGTTATATTATTCCCTCCTTCAGAAATTCCGTCTTCGAAGTTTTATGTATAAAGCCCACCAAAAAGATGTGGGTGGTTCTTCTACATGAAATCCTCTGGTTCCCATCTTGCTTCCTCCATATTCTGGTTTCTCCAAAGAACCTTTATTAGACTAGTTGTTAGATTTTTCAATACCTTCTCTTTCGTGTCAAGAATCCTCATAGGCTTTTCACAGTATGAAAAATTCGGTTCCAGTTCTATTTATTCATATATGAGTACATGTGTTGGGTCTGACATGTATTTCTTTAGAAATGACATATGGAACACATCATAAACTCTGGAGTGATTTTGTGGCATCGCTAAATAGTAATCTACAGCTCCGATTATTTCCATAATTTCAAATGGTCCGATGTACCTAGGGATCAATTTCCCTTTTTACCGATCCTCAAGACACCCTTCCATAGAGATACTTTCAGAAATAAATGATCACCCACTTGGAATTCCAAGTCCTTTCTCTGGTTGTTAGCATAACTCTTCTGCCTACTTTGGGATGCTTTAATATGGGCTTGTATTTTCTTCACCTTTGTCATGGTCTCTTCAATAAGTTCTGGGACTATAAGTTTTCTCTCACCGACTTTGTCCCAACAAGTTGAAGTTCTTTATCTCTTTCCATATAATGCTTTATATGGAGCCATTTGAATACTATAATGGAAACTGTTGTTATAGGAAAACTCCACCAAAGGCAAGTATTGATCCCACATACCTTTGAAGTCAAGAGATCATGATCTCATCATGTCTTCTAGAGTTTCAATAGTCTTTTTAGACTGTCCATTAGTTTGGGGGTGATATACAATACGCATACAAAGCTTAGTATTCAAAGCCTTCTAGGGACATTTCCATAATTTTGATATAAACTGGCGATCTCGATCAGAGGAAATCGATAGAGGTTGACCATTAAGTCTCACAATTACATTAATATAAATTCATTCCAGGCACTCAAGTGGTGAATCGTCTCTTATTGGAAGGAAATGTGCTGATTCTGTGAGATGATCAACAATTACCCATATTGCACCATTCCTTCTAGGGGTCCTCGGTAGTCCGATGAAAAAATCAATCGTAATGTTATCCCAATTCTACATAGGAATAGGTAGAGGTTTCATCACTCCTTTGGGATGTTGTCTCTCTGCCTTCACTTGTTGACAAAATAGACACCTTGATACGTATTCAGAAATTTCCAACTTCATATTATCCCACTAAAAATATTCCTTCAGATATCTGTACATCTTGGTGATACTTGGGTGTATAGAGAAATTTGAGCTATAGGCATCGACTAATAGTTCACTTTTTAGATCAGGTACTGATGGAACACATAACCTCTTCCAAAATTTTAGAACTCCTTCTTCATACATGAAGTTAGCCAGTCTCCCATCCTTGACAACATTAATTTTCTTGTGCAAATTATCATCATCATATTGAGAGCTTTTTATCTTCTATAATAAATATGGGTTAGCAATCATTTTAAAGAGAAAAGATGTTTCACATTCCTTAATAATTCCCATTTCCATCTTTCTTAGATCAAAAAATATAGGATCTCTCTCAATCATCATTTGAGTCAGAAGTCCGCGATCCTTTGTACTTAAAGCATCTTCCACCTTATTCACCTTTCCTGGGTGGTAGTGTATTGATAAATTGTAATATTTGAGTAACTCGGGCCATCTTCTTTGCCTCATGTTCAGTTATTTTTGCGTGAAAATGTATTTCAAACTCTTGTGATTTGTGTATATCTTAAATTTTTCACTGTAAAGATAATGTCTCTATATTTTCAGAACAAAGATTACGGAAGCTAACTCAAGATCATGAGTTGAATAATTTTTCTCATGGGTCTTCAACTGTATTGATTCATAAGCAATAACTTTATCATTTTGAATAAGGATGCAACCCAGATAATTTTTTTTATGCATCACTATATATTAAAAATACATCACTTCTAAATGGAAGAGTAAAAATTGGAGCATTGACCAATCTTCTTTTCAATTATTTGCATAATTCAGTACATTCTTTTGTCCAAACAAACTTAACACCTTTACATGTGAGCTTGGTTAGTGGGTTAGCCAATCAGGTGAAATTCTGAACGAAACGCCGATAGTAACCTGTAACACCCCAAGATTTCATAGTGTGTTATTTCTTCAAAATAATTCAATAACTTGCACTACACGCAACACTGAGTTAAAGCGCACCATGACTTACCAAACAAGCCGTTCAAAAGAGGTTATGAATAGTATTAACTAAATTTTAAACATTATATAATCCTTATAATTTTAGAATCCATATTATGAGTTTCTTAGACATAATGTAAGAACAAATTCATTTTCAGTATTTCACTTTTACCAACTTTTAATAGTGAACCCTTTTTAAATACACTATTTTAAACTTTTTGACTAAATGGGGAAATCAAAAATTTAAAATGAAACATCCCAAGCTTCCACGGTACGCTTTCCTTTGAATGATACAGTAGCGTGTGTTGTACGCAACTTTGAGTTCTAACACACACCACAACCAATCAATGTAGCCGTTATGAATAGTAATACCTACTTTTTTGAAATTATATATATTTTATATTTCAAAATGGACTTCATTTTTGGATTCGGAGTATCGAATTTATCCTAAGGTGAAATTTTGGTACTTTTCAGATAACTTTCATATTTTGATGAATAATGAAAATTACTAAATTTTAATTAAAAACAACTTTTTTAATCAAAATAATTAATAGTGATAAATTAAGAATTTGAGTGGTTTTAAAGTATAATTAGAATATATTTTTACCATTTTATCCAATGGTGTTCATTAGAATTAATTTCACTTTGAAATTGGACCTAAACAATTGTTAATCTTTTGATATATATTGTTTCTTAAAAACACGTTATTTGTTGTGACAGCGGGAATTAATTATAAAATTAATTAATGCAACTTATATGTTTGTAATTTTGTAAAATATACATCATTTTTGAATTCGGAATATCAATTATAGCTTATGGTGAAATTTTGGCATTGTTCTGAAAAACTTCAATTTTTGATGAATAGTGAAACTACTAAGTGGTAGTTAAAATACTGAATTTTTCATAAAACTTAATTTTACCGCTTCTGTGATTGGAATTTTGAAAATCCAAGATACACGGTTAATATAAAAAAGTAAAATGTGGTTCAATGAGATGAAAATAACTTTTGGTGAATAGTAACTTTTTACTTTTATTTACCACGGTTAAAAGTAAATAGGGTAATTAAGGGTAAAAATTATCTTAATATTAACCTAACACATGTCATAATTCTATTGGAAAAGGGTATCTCGACCAAAAACAACCTTAGGAATAAAATATTATCAGTTAGGTCCACTTGGATTAGATTAAGACATTTATTATTATTTAATTCAAAGAAGAGTTAAAAAAGTTAAAATCAAAGTTTATTTACTAAATTTTTTTTAATATAGGGTTATAAATAAGATAAATTCGATTGTAAATATTCATTAGAAAGATAATACGATTTCCTACATAATTAAATTTTATTTATAATTTTTAGACATTAAATAAGTTAATTTATTTATGACACAATGATGATGCAGTAATTACCATAATAGTGAAAATTTAAAATAATTGATATTTTAAATACCCAAATAAATATAATTTGAGACTTTTAATAAATTACACTAATTTTATAGGATAATATGACATATTAGGATGTAGTTAATTGACTTTTTTCGAAGTAATCATTCTGTTATGAATTTCACAAAAATCAACATTTGAATAGAGTCAAAATTGACATAAAAGAGTTTTTAAAACAAATTTTATATTATTAATTGATATTAAATTCCTAAAAACCTAAGGATCGTCCAATAGACTTATATCATGATATGTGTATCATTAATGGACCACTTGGGGGTCGCTTGGATGTATATAGTAAGTTTATTAACTATATAATATAAAAATACAAAGTGACATGGTAAATGTCAAACTAATTAACTAAGAGTTAAAACTAAAAGATAAGGTTAATATAGTAACCCAAACCTGTATAAATTATATTGGTTGAATGGTTTTCGACCTATTCCCACCTTTAAATTTGAATAATAAACTTTGGAGCCATTAGAAACTGAATATGAATTTATTGTAAATTAATATTTCTAGTTTTTCCAAAGGTACCCCTCACCCTTTTTATAAAAGGGAACTCCTCATTCTCATTTCTTCACACCTTAAAAGCCTTTTGGTTCGGCCCGACTCTACCCATATACTCTCCCAACATCCCTCAATACAACCTAGAGGCCTTAGTTTGATCAGAAAGCCAACCTACGGAGCCCTTTTGATCAAATCAAAAGGAAGAACCCGAAGAAGAGGTAAGGATTTCACCACCCTTTTCCAAGTTCCTTTGTTCTTCCACTTCTTCTTCCTTTGTTGTTACCATTATAAAATAATAACTCCAGTATCATATATATACTGTGATTTTATTATAAATATGGTACAACCATATTCAGTATTCTATCCACCCTTTGAATAACATGTCACTATACGTGCGTACGTACGGCTTACCGTCCCCACGTCGTGGTGTAATTGTTATTCAACATATTATTATTTGGATGGGTATAATAATGATTTGTAACTCATGTAAATAATAAATATAACATGTTAATGATTCTGTATATATGATATAACAACCATTTATATATTATTTTAATATCAAAAGAATGATATTGTCGCTCGTGCGTACGTACGGACTACCGTCTCCACGAACGCGATGAGATTCATTCTCCATCATATCCATTCAAGTATAATTCTCATTTTATGATTAATAATAGTATCTAAGGACTTTATATCATTATGGATATGAATAATATACAACCTATCCATTAAAAACATGGCTTACGTAACAAAACATATAAAAGAAAACGAGTAAGTTAACACCCGGAACAACGATAATACTAAGATATTATTAAAAAATCAATGTTAAAAGATCATATATGATATCATATTAATGTATATTATTCTTGTATAATTTAATAAAAATTATTTCACCATTATATAGGAGGTTAACCTACCCCAACCAAGGAAAAGTACAAGGTAAGATTTATTTCGCAATCTCTTCATTATCAGAGGTTGTTTATACGTAATTATCTACTGGGATTTCTTTATCATCCACATCCATGTTTCTTCGAAATGTATTTCAAATTTTTTTTACTATTTACAATGAATATGATATAAATTCATTTATACCCTTATGGGTATATAAAGTAATCTTTCCGTCATTTTCCAAACAAGGTGCTTTTTAACCTTTTCGACAGAATTAAGGTAAGAATGTTTTTTTAACTTATACGGCGGGTGCGGCTATTTACCACCGTTATAAAATCGTCAAAGCTTCCCTTACAAGATCATAAGAATATTTTCAAAGAAAATGTTTTATTTTATAATTATGTGACTTTTAAATGATTTCAAAATGAATATTTTAAGAATTTCGGAAAGGTACTATTTATCAAAATCATAATTTTAAATGTTTTAAAGATTTATCTTTCTAATTTTTTTTTATAAATGTCCATGTCTTCAAAATGGTTTTAAGGATTTATTTATATGGACATGAATGTTTTTAAAATGTTAATTCCTTTCAAAAGTTTCAAATTGGTATGGGACACTTTGATTCAAAAAGATTTTTTAATTACTTCCTTTATAAATGTGTGACTTTTAAATGATTTCAAAAAAAAGGAGTTATTTCTCTCAAATAGTTTTGATTTCATCTATGTCAACATCCTTTTATGGATTTTATGATTATATGAAGTTGATTTACTGTGATACAAAACTTCTATATTGTATTGAAGGTTTTGTGATATGTTTGACTGTGGATGTGCTATTTTTATACCATTCATAGTTTATGGTGAAAGTATTGGCATTTCATATGCTAGTTTTAATACAAATGTTTATGTTATGTTTAAACCTTTTCATATGGGAATGCATTGGACTTAATATGTGATGGGTGGAGCCCGCTATAGCTCCTCGATGCATCGGTAGGTCTCATGAGACAAACTAGTGTATTGGCACAAGGCCTTGGAAAAATCTTATTTGTAGTCTTGGCACGAGGCCTTGGCTATGTGGTTATGATAGTCTGGCATTATGCATTCCATCATTATGAAAGTGGTTATTGATATTGAATGTGATTATTCGATTAGTAGAATATCCATGTGAATAATTAAATGGAATTATTTCATTTTATTTTTTCCATACTATGTTGAAGTTCAAGTTTAAAAGGATTTTTTTAGTTATACATTGCCTTAAATGTTTATGCTTATTTATAAATGTTTCCGCTGTATTGCTTACCCATACGGAGCGTTTGAGCTCACCCCTTTCAATGTTTTATTTTTCACAGGATTCCAAGAAGTATATTGTGATTGATAAGAAGGGTTAAGACAAGGGAATAATGGCATTCATAAAGGATTATTTATGTTGTTTTGTATGTTATGAAGTGTAATGTAACATTCATGTATGTAATATATTTTCCAAGACTTCTAAACTAATCGGTATTTCGAGACTTGATTCCTTTTAATCATGCCAATGTATTAAAATAATGAACCAAATCTGGGTTACTAGGGTTGGGGCGTTACAGTTAGTATCAGAGGAAGTTTAGTACAAACCTTAGAAACTAGATTTAGGTAAACTCTGATTAAAGCACATAGAACGAAGATGGGCCTTGAGGATTAGTATAGAAGAACTTCCTAGAATTTTGGTATTGTAGAGATTTTGTGAGTTTTCTGAGCAATACATCCCTGTCTGGATACGAGCAGGTAGAGGCGGCTCTAGCACAGATGTACCTAGGGGTAAAACCCGAAAATACCGCTTTGAGCTAGACTCGAACGGGAACTGGTGCACGACAATGGGCCTTGCTGCACTCTTGGTTACGACACTCCCGGGGGATATGCTTAGGATAATTCTCATTTTCTTTACAAACCATTATTAAGGGTTTATGAGTATATACTTCCTCAAAGGAGACATTTTTATGATTATGGATTATATCTATAAACTATTTAATTTATGTTATGTGTTTTACAAGTTTGGGATTAGGTATTGTTATTCATAAACTAATCTAGTGTATGCCATTGTTTAGAAATGGCGCCCAGTAGAAGGAATGATAACTCCAGCAATGCACATAATCCAAAGAGAAAGAAGGATCATATCTTTCATGGTCTTAAGCCAGAATTTATAAGAGAAATAGTCTCCCATGTAGTATCATAATATGAAGAAATAATATCATGTGTTGATAAGATAAGTAAAGATTTTACTGAGTCCTATGGCTTTGAAGGGAAGCAAGAGAAGAAAAGGATGGAAGAGAAAAATATGGATAAAGGGAAGAGGGAAAAGAAGAATTTTCCCATATGTGATAACTGTGGGAAGAAACACCCTGGAACTTTTCTGAAAGGAATGGGAGTTTGTAATAAGTGTGGAGGAAAAGGGAACAAAGTAACAGACTGAAAGGGTAAGAAAATGGTTTCAAATGTACAATTCTTCATTTGCAAGGAGTTTGGACACTACGCGAACCTATCTCCCAGTCATCAAACCATGCCGCAAATGATGCTATTGGATAATAATCAAGTTATGATACTACCACGGATGAAGAGGAATGATTAGAGTTCTTATGTTGATTATGTCAATTGAGTGTTGTATCAACAATGTACTTGTTATAATAATTATGGAGTATATAAGGATTTTACTGTAGTACTATTTCATTAAGGACTTGAGATTGTGTGGAACAAAGAAAAGTGACTCAATAGCAGGATAAATTATTGGAAAATATATGGTTGAAAGAATGATAAGCCATAATATAGTTCTGATACTGAGGTAGTGATTTTGGAATAATACATGATTTATTTGGATAAAATATATTGGATATTCTTGAATACCTTGAAATTTATTAATGATTTGTATATTCCATCATTGTTGGGGTTTAAAACATTTTTGGATTGATGAAGTATATCCAACATTCTATATGGAATAAGGGAGCATGAATGTAATCAATAAGGAATACCGTAATTCAGGATGTTTTAGTGTATTAAAAGAATACATGACGAAGGTATTCATATGCTATTACGGGGTAAAAAGGATCTACATTATGTTTACATTCCTTATAAATCTTGGACTATGAGTTTGGACAGATGTATTTTGGATAGTTCTAGTTTGGATTATTTTGGATTGCCATAAAAGGACAACCCGGAGGTCGGGCGGCAAGCCGTCACGTCCGGCAAGGCCGCGAGACTTAAACCCACAACCGAAGGGCGACAAGGGTGTATCACCTACCACTGACCCATGAGATGTCCTGGATTAAATAATGTAGTTTTTTTAAAAGATCTGGTAGATGAATTATAAATTCGTTTATTTTGGAACCCTGTATGAATAGTATAAATAGAATTTTTTTTACGTTCTATTATCTTTTAGAGTGAAAGATGAGTTTGTGGTAGAAATTAATTAATGGATAAAACTCTAATTATAAAGTAAGTATATCTCCTAATGATCTTAGCTAATCTCATAAATAAATTCCTCAACATTAAGAAAAGGAACTTAGAACAAAAATGTTGTCCTAGATGGTGCCTTAAATCATCACTAATTTATGGCTTTGGGATTGTTGTCCTTTTCATAGCCATGTTCTCTACCACTCTCCATCAGATAATTGATGGTTAGATTTCTCTTCCATATCCATATTTTCCTACATGGAACCCTAGTATGTGTTATTTTCGGTAATCTTCATACTTTCCACTCTTTATTTTAAATAGAGGCCTCATTAATTCATTTTTCGATGTGGGATTTCAACTAAGATATTTTGAAACGTCAAAAATGTGTTATCCTAATACCATATGTTTTGTTGAATCGATGGTATTTTAAATCATCATTGATTGATGAATTTAAGGACCTCAATTTTAAACTTGTTTGTGATTGATGACCTCAATCACTACCTATAAATATTTACGTTTTTACTCCAATTATATGTCTCTAATTTCCACCAATGTTGTCCTAATCGAGATCATAATTTGGTGGTGAACCTTTCATTTCTCTTTTCCTCATTTTAAGGCTAAATTTTAGTAACCCAATTTCTGATGTGGGTTTTCCCACAAAGATATTTTTTATTTTCAACCTTTTATTTTCGAAGAACAATTTCAAATTGCGAGGACGCAATTTATTGAAGGAGGGGAGAATGTAACACCCCAAGATTTCATAGTGTGTTATTTTTCAAAATAATTCAATAACTTGCACTACACGCAACACCGAGTTCAAGCGCACCATGACTTACCAAACAAGCCGTTCAAAAGAGGTTATGAATAGTATTAACTAAATTTTAAACTTTATATAATCCTTATAATTTTAGAATCCATATTATGAGTTTCTTAGACATAATGTAAGAACAAATTCATTTTCAATATTGCACTTTTACCAAATTTTAATAGTGAACCCTTTTTAAATACAATATTTTAAACTTTTTGACTAAATGGGGACATCAAAAATTTAAAATGAAACATCCCAAGCTTCCACGGTACGCTTTCTTTTGAATGATACAGTAGCGTGTGTTGTACGCAACTTCGAGTTCTAACACACACCACAACCAATCAAACTAGCCGTTATGAATAGTAATACCTACTTTTTGAAATAATATATATTTTATATTTCAAAATGGACTTCATTTTTGGATTCGGAGTATCGAATTTATCCTAAGGTGAAATTTTGGTACTTTTCGGATAACTTTCATATTTTGACGAATAGTGAAAATTACTAAATTTTAATTAAAAACAACTTTTTTAATTAAAATAATTAATAGTGATAAATTATGAATTTGATTGGTTTTAAAGTATAATTAGAATATATTTTTACCATTTTATCCAATGGTGTTCATTAGAATTAATTTCACTTTGAAATTGGACCTAAACAATTGTCAATCTTTTGATATATATTGTTTCTTAAAAACACGCTATTTGTTGTGACAGCGGGAATTAATTATAAAATTAATTAATGCAACTTATATGTTTGTAATTTTTTAAAATAGACATCATTTTTTAATTCGGAATATCAATTATAGATTAGGGTTAAATTTTGACATTGTTCTGAAAAACTTCAATTTTTGATGAATAGTGAAACTACTAAGTGGTAGTTAAAAAACTGATTTTTTTATAAAACTTAATTTTACCGCTTCTGTGACTGGAATTTCGAAAATCTGAGAGACACTGTTAATATCAAGAAGTAAAATGTGGTTAAATGAGATGAAAATAATTTTTGGTGAATAGTAACTTTTTACTTTTATTTACCACGGTTAAAAGTAAATAGGGTAATTAAGGGTAACAATTATATTAATATTACCCTAACACATGTCCTAATTCTATTGGACAAGTTTATCTCGACCAAAAACAACTTTAGGAATAAAATATTATTATTTAGGTCCACTTGGATTAGATTAGGACATTTATTATTATTTAATTCAAAGAAGAGTTAAAAAAGTTAAAATCAAATTTTATTTACTAAAACATTTTTAATATAGGGTTATAAATAAGATAAATTCGATTGTAAATATTCATTAGAAAGATAATAAGATTTCATACATAATTAAATTTTATTTATAATTTTTAGACATTAAACAATTTAATTTATTTATGACACAATGATGATGTAGTAATTACCATAATAGTGAAAATTTAAAATAATTGATATTTTAAATACCCAAATAAATATAATTCGAGACTTTTAATGAATTACAAGAATTTTCTAGGATAATATGGCATATTAGGATGGAGTTAATTGACTTTGTTTGAAGTAATTATTCTGTTATGAGTTTCACCAAAATAAACATTTGAATAGTGTCAAAATTGACATAAAAGAGTTTTTAAAAAAAATATTATATTATTAATTGATATTAAATTCCTAAAAATCTAAGGATCGGCTAAGAGACTTATATCATGATAGGTGTATCATTAATGGACCACTTGGGGGTCGCTTGGATGTATATAGTATGTTTATTAACTATATAATATAAAAATACAAAGTGAAATGGTAAATGTCAAACTAATTAACTAAGAGTTAAAACTAAAAGATAAGGTTAATATAGTAACACAAAACTGTCTAAATTCTATTGGTTGAATGGTTTTCGACCTATTACCACCTTGAAATTTGAATAATCAACTTTGGAGCCATTAAAAACTGAATATTAATTTTTTATAAATTAATATTTCTAGCTTTTCCAAAGGTACCCCTCACCCCTCTTATAAAAGGGCACCCGTACTTCTCATTTATTCACACCTTCAAAGCCTTTTGGTTCGGCAAAACTCTGCTCAAATACTCTCCCAACATCCCTCACTACAACCTAGAGGCCTTAGTTTGATCAGAAAGCCAACCTAAGGAGCCCTTTTGATCAAATCAAAAGGAAGAACCCGAAGAAGAGGTAATGATTTCACCACCCTTTTCCAAGTTCCTTTCTTCTTCCACTTCTTATTAATTTGTTGTTACCATTCTAAAATAATAACTCCAGTATCATATATATACTGTGATGTTATTATAAATATGGTACAACCATATTCAGTATTCTATCCACCCTTTGAATAACATGTCACCATACGTGCGTATGTACGGCTTACCGTCTCCACGTCGTGGTGTAATTGTTATTCAATATATTATTATTTGGATGGGTATAATAATGATATGTAACTCATATAAATATAAATATAACATGTTAATGATTCTGTATATATGACATAAAAACCATTTATATATTATTTTAATATCAAAAGAATGATATTGTCGCTCGTGCGTACGTACGGACTACCGTCTCCACGAACGCGATGAGATTCATTCTCCATCGTATCCATTCAAGTATAATTATCATTTTACGATTAATAATAGTATCTAAGGACTTGATATCATTATGGATAAGAACAATATACAACCTATCCATTACAAATATGGCTTACGTAACAAAGCATATAAAAGAAAACAAGTAAGTTAACACCCGAAACAACGATAATACTAAGATATTATTAACAAATCAATGTTAAAAGATCATATATGATATCATATTAATGTATATTATTCTTGTATAATTTAATAAAAATTATTTCACCATTATATAGGAGGTTAACCTACCCCAACCAAGGAAAATTACAAGGTAAGGGTTATTTCGCAATCTCTTCATTATCCGAGGTTGTTTATACGTAATTATCTACTGGGATTTCTTTATCATCCACATCCATGTTTCTTCGAAATGTATTTAAAAAAATTTATACTATTTACAAAGAATATGAGTTAAAGTCATTTATACCCTTATGGGTTTATTAAGGAATCTTTCCTTCATTTTCCAAACAAGGTGATTTTTAACCTTTTCGATAGAATTAAGGTAAGAATGTTTTTTTAACTTATACGGGGGGTGCAGCTATTTACCACCGTTATAAAATCGTCAAAGCTTCCCTTACAAGATTATAAGAATATTTTCAAAGAAAATGTTTTATTTTATAATTATGTTACTTTTAAATGATTTCAAAATGAATATTTTAAGAATTTTAGAAAGGTACTCTTTATCAAAATCAGAATTTTAAATGTTTTAAAGATTTATCTTTCTAAATATTTTTAATAAATGTCCATGTCTTAAAAATGGTTTTTAAGGATTTATTTATACGGACATGAATGTTTTTAAAATTTTAATTCCTTTAAAAAGTTTGAAAGTGGTATGGGACACTTTGATTTAAAAATCTCTTTTAATTACTTCCTTTATAAATGTGTGACTTTTAAATGATTTAAAAAAAGGAGATATTTCTCTCAAATAGTTTTGATTTCATCTATGTCAACATCCTTTGATGGATTTTATGATTATATGAAGTTGATTTATTGTGATACAAAACTTCTATATTTTATTGAAGGTTTTGTGATATGTTTGACTATGGATGTGCTATTTTTATACCTTTCATAGTTTATGGTGAAAGTATTGACATTTCGTATGCTAGTTTTAATACGAATGTTTATGTTTTGTTTAAACCTTTTCATATGGGAATGCATTGGACTTAATATGTGACGGGTGGAGCCCGCTATAGCTCCTCGATGCATAGGTAGGTCTCATGAGACAAACTAGTGTCTTGGCACAAGGCCTTGGCAAAATCTTATTTGTAGTCTTGGCACGAGGCCTTGGCTATGTGGTTATGATAGTCTGGCATTATGCATTCCATCATTATGAAAGTGGTTATTGATATTTCATGTTATTATTCGATTAGTATAATATCCATGTGAATAAGTAAATGGAATTATTTCATTTTATTTTTTCCATACCATGATGAAGTTCAAGTTTAAAAGGCTTTTTTTTAGTTATACATTGCCTTAAATGTTTATGCTTATTTATAAATGTTTCTTCTTTATTGCTTACCCATACGGTGCGTTTGAGCTCACCCCTTTTAATGTTTTATTTTTCCCAGGATTCCAAGAAGTATATTGTTATTGATAAGAAGGGTTAAGACAAGGGAATAATGGAATTCATAAAGGATTATTTATGTTGTTTTGTATGTTATGAAGTGTAATGTAACATTCATGTATGTAATCTATTTTCCAAGACTGCTAAACTAATCGGTATTTCGAGACTTGATTCCTTGTAATCATGCCAATGTTTTAAAATAATGCACTGACTCTGGGTTACTAGGGTCGGTGCGTTACAGTTGGTATCAGAGGAAGTTTAGTACAAACCTTGGAATCTAGATTTTGGTAAACTCTGATTAGAGCACATAGACCTAAGATGGGCCTTGAGTATTAGTGTAGAAGAACTTCTAGAATTTTGGTATTGTAGAGATTTTGTGAGTTTTCCGAGCAATACATCTCTGTCTAGATACGAGCAGGTAGAGGCGGCTCTAGCATAGATGTACCTAGGGGTAAAACCCGAAAACACCGCTTTGAGCTAGACTCAAAGGGGAACTGGTGCACGACAACGGGCCTTACTGCACTCTTGGTTACGACACTCCCAGGGGATATGCTTAGGATAATTCTCATTTTCTTTACAAACCATTATTAAGGGTTTATGAGTATATAGTTCCTCAAAGGAGACATTTTTATGATTATGGATTATATCCATAAACTATTTAATTTATGTTATGTGTTTTACAAGTTTGGGATTAGGTATTGTTATTCATAAACTAATCTACTGTATTCCATTGTTTAGAAATGGAACCCAGTAGAAGGAATGATAACTCCAGCAATGCACATAATCCAAAGAGAAAGAAGGATCATATCTTTTATGACCTTAAGCCAGAATTTATAAGAGAAATAGTCTCCCATGTATTATCATCATATGAAGAAATAATATCATGTGTTGATAAGATAAGTAAAGATTTTACTGAGTCCTATGGCTTTTAAGGGAAGCAAGAGAAGAAAAGGATGGAAGAGAAAAAGATGGATAAAGGGAAGAGGGAAAAGAAGAATTTTCCCATATGTGATAACTGTGGGAAGAAACACCCTGGAACTTGTCTGAAAGGAATGGGAGTTTGTTATAAGTGTGGAGGAAAAGGGAACAAAGTATGTGACTGCAAGGGTAAGAAAATGGTTTCAAATGTATAATGATTCATTTTCAAGGAGTTTGGACACTACACGAACCTATGCCCCAGTCATCAAACCATGCCGCAAATGATGCTATTGGATAATAATCAAGTTATGATACTACCACAGATGAAGAGGAATGATTAGAGTTTTTATGTTGATTACGTCAATTGAGTGTTGTTTCAACAATGTACTTGTTATAATAATTATGGAGTATATAAGGATTGTACTGCAGTACTATTTCATTAAGGACTTGAGATTGTGTGGAACAAAGAAAAGTGACTCAATAGCAGGATAAATTTTTGGAAAATATATGGTTGAGAGAATGATAAACCATAATATAGTTCTAATACCGAGGTAGTGATTTTGGAATAATACATGATTTATTTGGATAAATTATATTGGATATTCTTGACTACCTTGAAATTGATTAATGATTTTTATATTCCATCATTGTTGGGGTTTAAAACATTTTTGGATTGATGAAGTATATCCAGCATTCTATATGGAATAAGGGAGCATGAATGTAATCAATAAGGAATATGGTAATTCAGGATGTTTTAGTGTATTAAAAGAATACATGATGAAGGTATTCATATGCTATTACGGGGTAAAAAGGATCTACATTATGTTTACCTTACTTATAAATTTTGGACTGTGAGTTTGGACAGATGTATTTTGGATAGTTCTAGTTTGGATTATTTTGGATTGCCATAAAAGGACAACCCGGAGGTCGGGCGGCAACCCGTCACGTCCGGCAGGGCCGCGAGACTTGAACCCGCAACCGAAGGGCGACAAGGGTGTATCACCTACCACTGGCCCACGAGATGTCCTGGATTAAATAATGTAGTTTTTTTAGAAGATCTGGTAGATGAATTATAAATTCGTTGATTTTGGAACCCTGTATCAATAGTATAAATAGAATTTTTTTATGTTCTATTATCTTTTAGAGTGAAAGATGAGTTTGTGGTAGAAATTTATTAATGGATAAAACTCTAATTATAAAGTAATTATATCTCCTTATGATCTTAGCCAATCTCATAAATAAATTCCTCAACATTAATAAAAGGAACTTAGAACAAATATGTTGTCCTAGATGGTGCCTTAAATCATCACTAATTTATGGCTTTGGGATTGTTGGCCTTTTAATATCCATGTTCTCTACCACTCTCCATCAGATAATTGATGGTTAGATTTCTCTTCCATATCCATATTTTCCTACATGGAACCCTAATTTGTGTTATTTTTGGCAATCTTCATACTTTCCACTCTTTATTTTAAATAGAGGCCTCATTAATTCATTTTTCGATGTGGGATTTCAACTAAGATATTTTGAAACGTCAAAAATGTGTTATCCTAATACCTTATGTTTTGTTGAATCGATGGTATTTTAAATCATCATAGATTGATGAATTTAAGGACATAAATTTTAAACTTGTTTGTGATTGATGACCTCAATCACTACCTATAAATATTTATGTTTTCCCTCCAATTATATGTCTCTAATTGCCACCAATGTTCTCCTAATCGAGATCATAATTTTGTGGTGACCCTTTCATTTCTCTTTTCCTCATTTTAAGGCTAAATTTTAGTAACCCAATTTATGATGTGGGTTTTCCCACAAAGATATTTTTTATTTTCAACCTTTTATTTTCAAAGAACAATTTCAAATTGCGAGGACGCAATTTATTGAAGGAGGGGAGAATGCAACACCCCAAGATTTCATAGTGTGTTATTTCTTCAAAATAATTCAATAACTTGCACTACACGCAACACCGAGTTCAAGCGCACCATGACTTACCAAAAAATCCGTTCAAAAGAGGTTATGAATTGTATTAACTAAATTTTAAACTTTATATAATCCTTATAATTTTAGAATCCATTTTATGAGTTTCTTAGACATAATGTAAGAACAAATTCATTTTCAATATTGCACTTTTACCAACTTTTAATAGTGAACCCTTTTTAAATACAATATTTTAAACATTTTGACTAAATGGGGATATCAAAAATTTAAAATGAAACATCCCAAGCTTCCATGATACGCTTTCCTTTGAATGATACAGTAGCGTGTGTTGTACGCAACTTCGAGTTCTAACACACACCACAACCAATCAAACTAGCCGTTATGAATAATAATAACTACTTTTTGAATATATATATATATTTTATATTTTAAAATGGACTTCATTTTTGGATTTGGAGTATCGAATTTATCCTAAGGTGAAATTTTGGTACTTTTCGGATAACTTTCATATTTTAATGAATAGTGAAAATTACTAAATTTTAATTAAAAACAATTTTTTAATCAAAATAATTAATAGTGATAAATTATGAATTTGAATGGTTTTAAAGTATAATTAGAATATATTTATACCATTTTATCCAATGGTGTTCATTAAAATTAATTTCACTTTGAAATTGGACGTAAACAATTGTCAATCTTTTGATATATATTGTTTCTTAAAAACACGCTATTTGTTGTGACAGTGGGAATTAATTATAAAATTAATTAATGAAACTTATATGTTTAAAATTTTGTAAAATAGACATCATTTTTTAATTCGGAATATCAATTATAGCTTAGGGTGAAATTTTGGCATTGTTCTGAAAAACTTCAATTTTTGATGAATAGTGAAACTACTAAGTGGTAGTTAAAAAACTGAATTTTTCAAAAAACTTAATTTTACCGCTTCTGGGATTGGAATTTTGAAAATCTGAGAGACACGGTTAATATCAAGAAGTAAAATGTGGTTCAATGAGATGAAAATAATTTTTGGTGAATAGTAACTTTTTACATTTATTTACCACGATTAAAAGTAAATAGGGTAATTAAGGGTAAAAATTATATTAATATTACCCTAACACATGTCCTAATTCTATTGGACAAGTGTATCTCGACCAAAAACAACCTTAGGAATAAAATATTATCATTTTGGTCCACTTGGATTAGATTAGGACATTTATTATTATTTAATTCAAAGAAGAGTTAAAAAAGGTAAAATCAAAGTTTATTTACTAAAACATTTTTAATATAGGGTTATACATAAGATATATTCGATTTTAAATATTAATTAGAAAGATAATAGGATTTACTACATAATGAAAGTTTATTTATAATTTTTATAAATTAAATAATTTAATTTATTTATGACACAATGATGATGCAGTAATTACTATAATAGTGAAAATTTAAAATAATTGATATTTTAAATAGCCAAATAAATATAATTTGAGACTTTTAATGAATTAAACTAAATTTCTAGGATAATATGGCATATTAGGATGGAGTTAATTGAATTTTTTCTAAGTAATCATTCTGTTATGAGTTTCACAAAAATCAACATTTAAATAGTGTCAAAATTGACATAAAAGAGTTTTTAAAACAAATATTATATTATTAATTGATATTAAATTCCTAAAAATCTATGGTTAGGACAAGAGACTTATATCATGATAGTTGTATCATTAATAGACCACTTGGGGGTCTCTTGGATGTATATATTAAGTTTATTAACTATATAATATAAAAATACAAAGTGACATGGTAAATGTCAAACTAATTAACTAAGAGTTAAAACTAAAAGATAAGGTTAATATAGTAACCCAAACCTGTATAAATTCTATTGGTTGAATGGTTTTCGACCTATTCCCACCTAGACCTTTGAATAATCAACTTTGGAGCCATTATAAACCGAATATGAATTTATTATAAATTAATATTTCTTGCTTTTCCAAAGGTACCCCTCACCCCTCTTATAAAAGGGCACTCCTCCTTCTCATTTCTTCACACCTTCAAAGCCTTTTGGTTCGGCCAAACTCTGCCAAAATATTCTACCAACATCCCTAAATACAACCTAGAGGCCTTAGTTTGATCAGAAAGCCAACCTAAGGAGCCCTTTTGATCAAATCAAAAGGAAGAACCCGAAGAAGAGGTAATGATTTCACCACCCTTTTCCAAGTTCCTTTCTTCTTCCACTTCTTCTTCCTTTGTTGTTACAATTCTAAAATAATAAATCCAGTATCATATATATACTGTGATGTTATTATAAATATGGTACAACCATATTCAGTATTCTATCCACCCTTTTAATAACATGTCACCATACGTGCGTACGTACGGCTTACCGTCTCCACATCGTGGTGTAATTATTATTAAATATATTATTATTTTTATGGGTATAATAATGATATGTAACTCATGTAAATAATAAATATAACATGTTAATGATTCTGTATATATGATATAGAAACCGTTTATATATTATTTTAATATCAAAAGAATGATATTGTCGCTCGTGCGTACGTACGGACTACCGTCTCCACGAACGCGATGAGATTCATTCTCCATCGTATCCATTCAAGTATAATTCTCATTTTATGATTAATAATAGTATATAAGGACTTGATATCATTCTGGATATGAAGAATATACAACCTATCCATTACAAACATGGCTTACGTAACAAAACATATAAAAGAAAACGAGTAAGTTAACACCTGAAACAACGATAATACTAAGATATTATTAACAAATCAATGTTAAAAGATCATATATGATATCATATTAATGTATATGATTCTTGTATAATTTAATAACACTTATTTCACCATTATACATGAGGTTAACCTACCCCAACCAAGGAAAAGTACAAGGTAAGGGTTATTTCGCAATCTCTTCATTATCTGAGGTTGTTTATACGTAATTATCTACTGGGATTTCTTTATCATCCACATCCATGTTTCTTCGAAATGTATTTCAAAACATTTTTAATATTTACAAAGAATATGAGTTAAATTCATTTATACCCTTATGGGTTTATAAAGGAATCTTTTCGTCGTTTTCCAAACAAGGTGCTTTTTAACCTTTTCGACAGAATTAAGGTAAGAATGTTTTTTTTAACTTATACAGCGGGTGAGTCTATTTACCGCTATTATAAAATTGTCAAATCTTCCCTTAGAATCTCATAAGAATATTTTCAAAGAAAATGTTTTATTTTATAATTATGTGACATTTAAATGATTTCAAAATGAATATTTTAAGAATTTCGGAAAGGTACTCTTTATCAAAATCAGAATTTTAAATGTTTTAAAGATTTATCTTTCTAAATCTTTTTAATAAATGTCCATGTCTTCAAAATGGTTTTTAAGGATTTATTTATATGGACATGAATGTTTTTAAAATGTTAATTCCTTTCAGAAGTTTCAAAGTGGTATGGGACACTTTGATTCAAAAATCTCTTTTAATTACTTCCTTTATAAATGTGTGACTTTTAAATGATTTAAAAAAAAGGAGATATTTCTCTCAAATAGTTTTGATTTTATCTATGTCAACATCCTTTGATGGATTTTATGATTATATGAAGTTGATTTATTGTGATAAAAAACTTCTATATTGTATTGAAGGTTTTGTGATATGTTTGAATGTGGATGTGCTATTTTTATACCATTCATAGTTTATGGTGAAAGTGTTGACATTTCGTATGCTAGTTTTAATACGAATGTTTATGTTATGTTTAAACCTTTTCATATGGGAATGAATTGGACTTAATATGTGACGGGTGGATCCCGCTATCGCTCCTCGATGCATCGGTAGGTCTCATGAGACAAACTAGTGTCTTGTCACAAGGCCTTGGAAAAATCTTATTTGTAGTCTTGGCACGAGGCCTTGGCTATGTGGTTATGATAGTCTGGAATTATGCATTCCATCATTATAAAAGTGGTTATTGATATTGCATGTGATTATTCGATTAGTAGAATATCCATGTGAATATGTAAATGGCATTATTTCATTTTATTTTTGCCATACTATGTTGAAGTTCAAGTTTAAAAGGATTTTTTTAGTTATACATTGCCTTAAATGTTTATGCTTATTTATAAATGTTTCTGCTGTATTGCTTACCCTTACGGAGCATTTGAGCTCACCCCTTTCAATGTTTTCTTTTTCCCAGGATTCCAAGAAGTATATTGTGATTGATAAGAAGGGTTAAGACAAGGGAATAATGGCATTCATAAAGGATTATTTGTGTTGTTTTGTATGTTATGAAGTGTAATGTAACATTCATGTATGTAATCTATTTTCCAAGACTGCTAAACTAATCGCTATTTCGAGACTTGATTCCTTGTAATCTTGCCAATGTATTAAAATAATGAACCGACTCCGAGTTTCTAGGGTCGGGGCGTTACAGTTGGTATCAGAGGAAGTTTAGTACAAACCTTGGAAACTAGATTTAGGTAAACTCTGATTAGAGCACATAGACCTAAGATGGTCCTTGAGGATTAGTATAGAAGAACATCCTAGAATTTTGGTATTGTAGAGATTTTGTGAGTTTTCTGAGCAATACATCCCTGTCTGGAGACGAGCAAGTAGAGGCGGCTCTGGCACAGATGTACATAGGGGTAAAACCCGAAAACACCGCTTTGAGCTAGACTCGAACGGGAACTGGTGCATGACAATGGTCCTTGCTGCACTCTTGGTTATGACACTCCCGGGGGATATACTTAGGATAATTCTCATTTTCTTTACAAACCATTATTAAGGGTTTATGAGTATATACTTCCTAAAAGGAGACTTTTTTATGATTATGGATTATATCCATAAACTATTTAATTTATGTTATGTGTTTTACAAGTTTGGGATTAGGTATTGTTATTCATAAACTAATCTAGTGTATGCCATTGTTTAGAAATGGCCCCCAGTAGAAGGAATGATAACTCCAGCAATGCACATAATCCAAAGAGAAAGAAGGATCATATCTTTCATGGTCTTAAGCCAGAATTTATAAGAGAAATAGTATCCCACGTATTATCATCATATGAAGAAATAATATCATGTGTTGATAAGATAAGTAAAGATTTTACTGAGTCCTATGGCTTTGAAGGGAAGCAAGAGATGAAAAGGATGGAAGAGAAAAAGATGGATAAAGGGAACAGGGAAAAGAAGAATTTTTCCATATGTGATAACTATGGGAAGAAACACCCTAGAACTTGTCTGCAAGGAATGGGAGTTTGTTATAAGTGTGGAGGAAAAGGGAACAAAGTAAGTGACTGCAAGGGTAAGAAAATGGTTTCAAATGTACAATGCTTCATTTGCAAGGAGTTTGGACACTACGCGAACCTATGTCCCAGTCATCAAAACATGCCGCAAATGATTCTATTGGATAATAGTCAAGTTATGATACTACCACAGATGAAGAGGAATGATTAGAGTTCTTATGTTGATTATGCCAATTGATTGTTGTATCAAAAATTTACTTGTTATAATAATTACGGAGTATATAAGGATTGTACTGTAGTACTATTTCATTAAGGACTTGAGATTGTGTGGAACAAAGAAAAGTGACTCAATAGCAGGATAATTTTTTGGAAAATATATGGTTGAGAGAATGATAAACCATAATATAGTTCTGATACCGAGGTAGTGATTTTTGAATAATACATGATTTATTTGGATAAATTATATTAGATATTCTTGACTACCTTGAAATTGATTAATGATTTGTATATTCCATCATTGTTGGGGTTTAAAACATTTTTGGATTGATGAAGTATATCCAGCATTCTATATGGTATAAGGGATCATGAATGTAATCAATAAGGAATACAGTAATTCAGGATGTTTTAGCCTATTAAAAGAATACACGATGAAGGTATTCATATGATATTACGGGGTAAAAAGGATCTACATTATGTTTACCATACTTATAAATTTTGGACTGTGAGTTTGGATAGATGTATTTTGGATAGTTCTAGTTTGGATTATTTTGGATTGCCATAAAAGGACAACCCGGAGGTCGGGTGGCAACCCGTCACGTCCAGCAAGGCCGCGATACTTGAACCCGCAACCGAAGGGCAACAAGGGTGTATCACCTACCAATGGCCCACGAGAAGTCCTGGATTAAATAATGTAGTTTTTTTTAAAAGATATGGTTGATGAATTATAAATTCATTTATTTTGAAACCCTGTATGAATAGTATAAATATAATTTTTTTATGTTCTATTATCTTTTAGAGTGAAAGATGATTTTTTGGTAGAAATTTAATAATGGATAAAACTCTAATTATAAAGTTAGTATATCTCCTTATGATCTTAGCCAATCTCATAAATAAATTCCTCAACATTAAGAAAAGGAACTTAGAACAAAAATGTTGTCCTAGATGGTGCCTTAAATCATCACTAATTTATGGCTTTGGGATTGTTGGCCATTTCATAGCCATGTTCTCTACCACTCTCCATCAGATAATTGATGGTTATATTTCTCTTCCATACCCATATTTTCCTACATGGAACCCTAGTATGTGTTATTTTCGGTAATCTTCATACTTTCCACTCTTTATTTTAAATAGAGGCCTCATTAATTCATTTTTCGATGTGGGATTTCAACTAAGATATTTTGAAATGTCAAAAATGTGTTATCCTAATACCTTATGTTTTGTTGAATCGATGGTATTTTAAATCATCATTGATTGATGAATTTAAGGACCTCAATTTTAAACTTGTTTGTGATTGATGAACTCAATCACTACCTATAAATATTTACGTTTTCCATCCAATTATATGTCTCTAATTACCACCAATGTTCTCCTAATCGAGATCATAATTTGGTGGTGACCCTTTCATTTCTCTTTTCCTCATTTTAAGGCTAAATTTTAGTAACCCAATTTCCGATGTGGGTTTTCCCACAAAGATATTTTTTATTTTCAACCTTTTATTTTCGAAGAACAATTTCAAATTGCGAGGACGCAATTTATTGAAGGAGGGGAGAATGTAACACTCCAAGATTTCATAGTGTGTTATTTCTTCAAAATAATTCAATAACTTGCACTACACGCAACACCGAGTTCAAGCGCACCATGACTTACCAAAAAAGCCGTTCAAAAGAGGTTATGAATAATATTAACTAAATTTTAATCTTTATATAATCCTTATAATTTTAGAATCCATATTATGAGTTTCTTAGACATAATGTAAGAAAATTTTCATTTTCAGTATTGCACTTTTACCAAATTTTAATAGTGAACCCTTTTTAAATACAATATTTTAAACTTTTTTACTAAATGGGGACATAAAAAATTTAAAATGAAACATCCCAAGCTTCCACGACACGCTTTCCTTTGAATGATACAGTAGCGTGTGTTGTACGCAACTTCGAGTTCTAACACACACCACAACCAATCAAACTAGCTGTTATGAATAGTAATACCTACTTTTTGAAATTATATATATTTTATATTTCAAAATGGACTTCATTTTTGGATCCGGAGTATCAAATTTATCCTAAGGTGAAATTTTGGTACTTTTCGGATAACTTTCATATTTTGATGAATAGTGAAAATTACTAAATTTTAATTAAAAACAACTTTTTTAATAAAAATAATTAATAGTGATAAATTATGAATTTGAGTGGTTTTAAAGTATAATTTGAATACATTTATACCATTTTATCCAAAGGTGTTCATTAGAATTAATTTCACTTTGAAATTGGACCTAAACAATTGTCAATCTTTTGATATATATTGTTTCTTAAAAACACGCTATTTGTTGTGACAGCGGGAATTAATTATAAAATTAATTAATGCAACTTATATGTTTGAAATTTTGTAAAATAGACATAATTTTTTAATTCGGAATATCAATTATAGCTTAGGGTTAAATTTTGGCATTGTTATGAAAAACTTCAATTTTTGATGAATAGTGAAACTACTAAGTGGTAGTTTAAAAACTGAATTTTTCATAAAACTTAATTTTACCGCTTCTGTGATTGGAATTTCGAAAATCTTAGAGACACGGTTAATATCAAGAAGTAAAATGTGGTTCAATGAGATGAAAATAATTTTTGGTGAATAGTAACTTTTTACTTTTATTTACCACGGTTAAAAGTAAATAGGGTAATTAAGGGTAAAAATTATATTAATATTACCCTAACACATGTCCTAATTCTATTGGACAAGTGTATCTCGACAAAAAACAACCTTAGGAATAAAATAATATCATTTAGGTCCACTTGGATTAGATTAGGACATTTATTATTATTTAATTCAAAGAAGAGTTAAAAAAGTTAAAATCAAAGTTTATTTACTAAAACATTTTTAATATAGAGTTATACATAAGATAAATTCGATTGTAAATATTCATTAGAAAGATAATAAGATTTAATACATAATTAAATTTTATTTATAATTTTTAGATATTAAATAAGTTAATTTATTTTTGACACAATGATGATGCAGTAATTACTATAATAGTGAAAATGTAAAATAATTGATATTTTAAATTCCCAAATAAATATAATTTGAGACTTTTAATGAATTACACTAATTTTCTAGGATAATATGGTATATTAGTATGGAGTTAATTTAATTTTTTCGATGTAATCATTCTGTTATGAGTTTGAAAAAAATCAACATTTGAATAGTGTCAAAATTGAGATAAAAGAGTTTTTAAAAAAATATTATATTATTAATTGATATTAAATTCCTAAAAATCTAAGGCTCGTCCAAGAGACTTATATCATGATAGGTGTATCATTAATGGACCACTTGGGGGTCTCTTGGATTTATATAGTAAGTTTATTAAGTATATAATATAAAAATACAAAGTGACATGGTAAATGTCAAACTAATTAACTAAGAGTTAAAACTAAAAGATAAGGTTAATATAGTAACCCAAACCTGTCTAAATTCTATTGGTTGAATGGGTTTTGACCTATTCCCACATTGACCTTTGAATAATCAACTTTGGAACCATTAGAAACCGAATATAAATTTATTATAAATTAATATTTCTAGCTTTTCCAAAGGTACCCCTCACCCCTCTTATAAAAGGGAACTCCTCCTCATTTCTTCACACCATAAAAGCCTTTTGATTCGGCCAAACTCTGCCCAAATACTCTCCCAACATCCCTAACTACAACTAGAGGCCTTAGTTTGATCAGAAAGCCAACCTAAGGAGCCCTTTTGATCAAATCAAAAGGAAGAACCCGAAGAAGAGGTAATGATTTCACCACCCTTTTCCAAGTTCCTTTCTTCTTCCACTTCTTCTTACTTTGTTGTTACCATTATAAAATAATAACTCCAGTATCATATATATAATGTGATGTTATTATAAATATGGTACAACCATATTCAGTATTCTATCCACCCTTTGAATAACATGTCACCATACGTGCGTACGTACGACTTACCGTCTCCACGTCGTGGTGTAATTGTTATTCAATATATTATTATTTGGATGGGTATAATAATGTTATGTAACTCATGTAAATAATAAATATAACATGTTAATGATTCTGTATATATGATATAACAACCATTTATATATTATTTTAATATCAAAATAATGATATTGTCGCTCGTGCGTACGTACGGACTACCGTCTCCACGAACGCGATGAGATTCATTCTCCATCGTATCCATTCAAGTATAATTCTCATTTTATGATTAATAATAGTATCTAAGGACTTGATATCATTCTGGATATGAAGAATATACAACCTATCCATTACAAACATGGCTTACGTAACAAAACATATAAAAGAAAACGAGTAAGTTAACACCCGAAACAACGATAATACTAAGATATTATTAACAAATCAATGTTAAAAGATCATATATGATATCATATTAATGTATATGATTCTTGTATAATTTAATAACAATTATTTCACCATTATACAGGAGTTTAACTTACCCCAACCATGTAAAAGTACATGGTAAGGGTTATTTCTCAATCTTTTCATTATCCGAGGTTGTTTATACGTAATTATCTACTAGGATTTATTTATCATCCACATCCATGTTTCTTCGAAATGTATTTCAATTTTTTTTTACTATTTACAAAGAATATGAGTTAAAGTCATTTATACCCTTATGGGTTTATAAAGGAATCTTTCCGTTGTTTTCCAAACAAGGTGCTTTTTAACCTTTTCGACAAAATTAAGGTAAGAATGTTTTTTTAACTTATACGGCGGCTGAAGCTATTTACCACCGTTATAATATCGTCAAAGCTTCCCTTACAAACTTATAAGAATACTTTCAAAGAAAATGTTTTATTTTATAATTATGTGACTTTTAAATGATTTCAAAATGAATATTTTAAGAATTTCGGAAAGTTAATCTTTATCAAAATCAGAATTTTAAATGTTTTAAAGATTTATCTTTCTAAATATTTTTAATAAATGTCCATGTCTTCAAAATGATTTTTAAGGATTTATTTATATGGACATGAATGTTTTTAAAATGTTAATTCCTTTCAAAAGTTTCGAAGTGGTATGGGACACTTTGATTCAAAAATCTCTTTTAATTACTTCCTTTATAAATGTGTGACTTTTAAATGATTTTAAAAAAAGGAGATATTTCTCTCAAATAGTTTTTATTTCATCTATGTCAACATCCTTTGATGGATTTTATGATTATATGAAGTTGATTTATTATGATACAAAACTTCTATATTGTATTAAAGGTTTTGTGATATGTTTGATTGTGGATGTGCTATTTTTATACCATTCATAGTTTATGGTGAAAGTATTGACATTTCGTATGATAGTTTTAATACGAATGTTTATGTTATGTTTAAACATTTTTATATGGGAATACATTGGACTTAATATGTGACGGGTGGAGCCCGCTATAGCTTCTCGATGCATCGGTAGGTCTCATGAGACAAACTAGTGTCTTGGCACAAGGCCTTGGAAAAATCTTATTTGTAGTCTTGGCACGAGGCATTGGCTATGTGGTTATGATAGTCTGGCATTATGAATTCCATCATTATGAAAGTGGTTATTGATATTGCATGTGATTATTCGATTAGTAGAATATCCATGTGAATAAGTAAATGGAATTATTTCATTTTATTGTTTCCAGACTATGTTGAAGTTCAAGTTTAAAAGGCTTTTTTTAGTTATACATTGCCTTAAATGTTTATGCTTATTTATAAATGTTTCCGCTGTATTGCTTACCCTTACGGAGCATTTGAGCTCACCCCTTTCAATGTTTTATTTTTCCCAGGATTTCAAGAAGTATATTGTGATTGATAAGAAGGGTTAAGACATGGGAATAATGGCATTCATAAAGGATTATTTATGTTGTTTTGTATGATATGAAGTTTAATGTAACATTCATGTATCTAATCTATTTTCCAAGACTGCTAAACTAATCGGTCTTTCGAGACTTTATTCCTTGTAATCATGCCAATGTATTAAAATAATGCACCGACTCTGGGATACTAGGGTCGGGGCGTTACATAACCTGCTAAGAAAATAAAACTATGTACCTCAGTTATGTTGGTTGGAGTGCGCCATTCTTGGATTGCCTTTGTATTTTTAGGATCAACTAGGATTCCATCCTTAGAGAAAATATGGCCGAGAAAAGAAACTGATTGAATGCAGAATTCACACTTGCTAAATTTCCCATATAATTTTTTTGTTCTGAGGGTTCTCAGAATAACCCGCAAGTGATTCTCATGGTCTTCATAGCTTTTTGAGTATACTAGGATATCATCAATAGATACTAGAAAAAATTTATCAAGATATTCCTTGAAAAATATATTCATTAAATCCATGAAAATAGAGGGTGCATTTGTCTTTCCAGAAGGCATCACTATAATCTCGTAATGACCATACCTGGTTCGAAATGATGTCTTTGGAATATCTTCTTTCCTCACACGCAACTGATGATATCAGGATCGAAGGTCAGTCTTTGAAAATATTGAGCTCGATGAAGTTGATCAAATAAATCATCAATCCGAGGTAGAGGGTACTTATTTTTTATTGTAATATCATTTATTTCCCTATAATCAATGCATAACCTCATGGATCCATATTTCTTTTTGGAAAAAAAGACCGGGACTCCCCAAGGAGAAACATTAGGTCGAATAAATCCCTTGTTATTTGACTCTTCTAGTTGTTTCTTTAGCTCCACTAACTCTACAATGGCCATTATATTGGGATTCTTTGATATAGGTCTTGCATCATGAATTAAATCAATAGATAACTCAACTTCCTGCTCTGGAGGATGTCTAGGTAAATCCTTTGGAAATATGTCAATGTACTCTTTCACTATGTGCACATCTTCAATTTGAATATTTCTTTCCTCACCCATAGTTATTGGTTTATCTTCCTCTCCAAGTATTTAATTCAGTAGATCTACTGGGGGTGGTTCTAGATAATAATCAGGTGGAAAGGTTTCTAACTTAAAGACAAGCGATTCTACACCATTTTCAAAAATCGTAACTTCCTTCTTCTTACAATAAATCTTCACATCATAATTTGACATCCAATCCATATCGAGAATTATATCAAATTCAGTCATTGGTATGATGATAAGGTTAGAAACTAAAGAACATTTTGGTGTCTAGAGGGGGACTAGTCGACATGCCTTGGTTGCAATGATACATCCCCTAGGAGTTTTGATTGACAACTCCTTTATTAAATCAAATTGGACATATATAATTTTCTTGTAAAACTAGGAATATATAAATGAATGCGATGTTCTAGAATCAAATAAAGTGTTGGCTAAGTCTAAGGAAATAATTAAAGTACCTTCCACCACATCATTAAGAACTTCAATCTCCATGGTTGTAATCGCAAAGGCTCTCCCCTACTCTCTTGGCCTTTTCTGAGTTAAGTTTTCTTGACTCTTAGGACACTCATTTGCATAGTGTCCCATCTCTCTACAATTGTAGCATTGAATATCATCAAATTTTTTCTTCCCCTTGCATTCATCAGATCGATGACCCTTTTCTCCACAGTTATAACAGACTCCCATGCCTTTCAAGCATTTCCCGATATGATTCTTTCCACAGTTTTCACATAATGGGAAAAGCTTTGTTCGATTTCTCTTCTTTGTTGCTTCTTTTTTTCCTTTGTTATCAGAGTACTGCTTCTTATCATGGTTTCCTTTGAAAATATTTAATCTATCAAATTTCCTCTCTGTTTTGATGGCACTTGATACAATTTCATCATATGAGGAAAATGAATGAGAAGCCAATGCCCTTCGAAGACTTGGATTAATAACTTCAAAGAAATGATCAATATTGTCTACTGAGTCACATACGTAATCTACGGAATACATGGTCAGCCTTGTGAAAGTAGCCTCATACTCTGTAACACTATCTTTTTCCCTTTATTTTAAGCTAAGGAATTTCCTCTTCATTTCAGCTCATTTCTCACGAGGGAGAAAATTTTTCAACGAATATTTCCTTAAAATTACTCCATTCCATATCTTCTATTTTTTCTTCCTCCATGGTATTTTGAATCTGGGACCACCATTGATCTGCATCACCCTTGAGAAAATATACTGCTAGTACTACCATTTCATTTTCATTGAATCTTAACACCATGAATATCATTTCATGGGACTTGATCCATTGCTCAGCAACCACTGGATTAATATTCCTACCAAATTGTGGGGGATTATACCGCATGAAATGATCCAACATAGGTGTGGAATGGTTATTCATTACAACTTGAGTAAGTTGTCCCAATATGGTCATGATCTGATCTGCTCCAACGATGACTGTGTTGACTTGCTTAGTAGGGAGATCCCTACCTTGCCCTTGAGTATTGATTTCCCTTCGTCCATTAGATGCCATTTATAAATAATGTGATACACTATATTAGTTTATGAATCTCAAATAGAAAAGCACTCAACATAGATTGAAATTATATGCATAGCTAATTTTATAAACATGGTTACTCTGAGGAAAAATTTACATTAAAATCATTTATAATGGATTGTAAAGAAAATGAAAATTATCCTAAGAATATCCCCCAGGAGTGTCATAACCAAGAGTGCAACAAGACCCGTTATCATGCACCTGTTCCCGTTCGAGTCTAGCTCAACGCGGTGTTTTCGGGTTTTACCCCTAGATACATCTTTTCTAGAGCCGCCTCTACCTGCTCGTATCCGGACAGGGATGTATTGCTTAAAATATCTACATAATCTATTCCTTACCAAAATACGAGGACTTTATTGTACATTTATCCTCAAATACTACATTAGGGCTTTGTTCCCTACTATATATCTCCTACTCTAGTTTCCAAGTTTCCTACTAAACTTCCTATGATACCAACTATAACACCTTGACCCCTCTAGACCAGAGCCAGTGGATTACTTTTTATATTGGCATAGTTTGAAGGAATAAAAATCCCGAAGGAACGATTAGTTTAGTATTCTTGAATAATCTATATACATATATGTTTCTCAAATTACATTAGAAAAGTTTACAAAATACAATACGTAAAGAAAATTAAAAACTGCATCCTCGAGAACTCAGTAAATGACCTTCTCTTCATCACCTGTTGAGGGTAAATAATGAAAGGTTTGAGCTCAAATGATCATTAAAGGATACAAATAGAGGAATCATATATCAATAATAACTGAATCATAAACAAATATGGCATAGTGAATAAATGAAAAATACACGCCATTAATAAACTGAGAAAGGGTCTGCATCCATAGATTTTGTCATAGTGAAAACCTGATGGATAGTAGTAAGTGATAACGAATAAAGTGAATGATTATTAATTGGACGTCATGTATCTGGAACATGAAACCATAATACTGTTAAAAGGATTTAGTTATGTGGGTAGAAACCTATCTGATTTTTGGAAACAAACTCGAAGGGTTTGTCGCCAAACTGATTTGTCTCATGAGACCTACCAATGCATCAAGGGGCTATAGAAGGCCCCAACCGCCAATGAATGTAAAAATAATTATTTATACATTGATTCAATACAAGATCAATATTCCTTTTCAATATCCGTATAGAGTAGAGTATACAGATTCATTAATATTTCCATAATTAAAATAACTTTCAAAATAAACACCGTATGTAAAATGGTATACCGTTTAGACAACAAACATATCCATGGAATGAGATAATGGATATTTAATATAAAAACAATTTCAAATGAAAATTAATCTCAAATGGGTAGCAGGTACACCACATAAGAATTATTAGGTGAACAATACAAAGTTATTCACAAAGAAACGATAGTTGAGACAAAGTCCCTTACCACAATGTAATTAGTCGAATCATATGACCAGAACTTAATGAACATCAAACGAATCATTGAATAATATGAATAAATATAATCATGTTATTATACATCAAATTTCAGTACACATATATCTCATACAAGAAATAAGTGGCGAACAATGAAAATCTCACAGAAATGAAAGTGAGATGAGAAACCCCTTACCTTTTTCTCTAGTGTGTTATTTGTTTGTTTTAATGACCTGAATAATAATATTTATATCCATTAATTAATAATTCCATAACCTCATATAAATTTAATTTATTTATTATAACCTTATTAAGTTCATTCATGGCCCTTTTAATGGGTTTAAGAGGTTCAATTTTATTGTTTTGAAGAATTTTCTTCCTTGGTTTTCATGATTCGTTTACTTGAATTCATGAATGGAAGTTCATTTGAAATGTGGTTAAGCATCCATAATTGTTAATATATATTATTAGTGACATTAGATATATATAAAGGATCTTATAATGATTCTAGGTTATATACTTTAGGATGAATCATTAGTTTGAAGTTTTTGATAAACGCTTGGATTTAGCTTGGCAGTTTTGTATACAATGAATCTGTTTTGTATTATTATTCCATATTATGAGTGTGTAAATATTACAGAAAATTAATGAGATTAATTACATATATTCTTATCAGGTTAAACCGTTAAAATTTTTTCATTACCAGTAATGAATGATAAAGTGAATAACAAAACTCTACCGTCCAAAAAGGTTATAAATTAGAACCTCATGGACGTTGATTTCATTTATAAAAATAAAAAGGGGAGAGTAAGAATATCTATGATGGTTATTCCATTCACATGATATAATATTAGTATTTTATGATACTATATTTTACCATGGTTATTTGTAAAGATGGGGTGAGAAGAGAAAAAAAAGAGATGAACTTGAAAATAAAAGAAAAGTTGAGAGATCCCTTATGAAAATTAGGCAGCCTAACGACGTCGCTTAAAATTTAATAAAATGAAATGATGAGAACACATTGGTATCTAATAATATTGAAAAAAAGTCCAGTAAGAAGAATAGATAGAATCATACCACAACATATGAGAATGGAAATTCAAATAGATAACATAAAAGAAGTGACGAGTAAAAGAAGAGAATGAAGGATTCCCTTAACATTGTAGAGTAACTCCTAGATCTTGAAGGATGAGACCTTGGGGGCTTAAGAAAACCTTGAGAGGACTTTTAGAGAGGTAAAAACACCAGATATTCGAGGATGTGTAATTTGGAATGAATGAAAACGAATGTATGAGTGGGTATTTATAAAAAAAGAGAGGTAATTTTTTAATAATTTCAAAGGGACACCTCATTAGTGGTTTTTGCGAAACCATCGGCTTTTCCCATGGTATTTACCCATGGTTTTAGCCACTTTGGACACCTCATGTCATAATATACTATAAAAATGTTGACCATACTTTTATATTTAATTATTACATCATTATGATGTCATTAAACTACCGAAAACTCAAAACTGTATTTTTACTATTCATGAAAAATTCATGTATTTTAGAAAAATCCCAAAAAATCACCCTAATCATTTTTCGATGTTTAGAATTCAAAAGTGAACTCCATTTTTTGAAAATATTTTTCTATGTATTTTTAATTTAATATTTAAATAAAATCATAGTTAATTCGAAAAATAACAATTTTAAAGGTATAATTAGTTCTATATCACATTGAAAAATTAATTAAGATTTCATTATATTATTACCTTAATAAAATAAAATATTATCATTAATTACTATTTATAAGGGTCATATTAATATTCATTTTACTATTCTTAAGGGTATGTTACTATTCATCAAATAATCAAGTTGGTTCTATCAGACTCTAAATGACTTGCTGGTCACAACTCTAGTTGACCATTTTTTGAAATTCAAAACATAGAAGTGGAAAATTTATGTTCAATGGAGAGATTATATGTTTCTCCTATAATGTTTTGATTCACAAAAGACATAGTGCTTCATACAATATAGGATATGTATATAATTTATTTAATAGAAGCATACCATAAAATGTTTGGGGTATTATACTGGGGATGTTACTTGATACTACCCCTGGAATAAAATACTGGTTTGAGTTGAGTCGGTAACTTTTGTGTTTACCTCATGATTGAGATGGATTACTTGATAACTTAGGTATATGTATAGGCATATAACTAAGTGGGGTTATCTGTTGATTTTCTACTTTTAGGTTTATCTTTATTGGTTTTGTGAGACCTTGAGGGTCTTGGGGTCCCAACTGAGTATCGTTATACTCACCCCTGCACGGGCTATGCCCGCACCTCTTTGTGTTGGATGCACGTGATAGACAATGCTAACCGAGGCTGAGCATACTAGGACTGGATGGTACCCGGACGTGGATCACACAACATGACTGTACACGGAGGAGACAGACATACGTGGTGTGCTGTGGGGGATATTTATACCTACCCTTTAGGTAGGATTTTCCAGTGGACGATCGAGGAGCTGTTTTCCCTTTTTCATGTACTTGTAATTTCAGTTTCTTGTACTTTCCTGTTGGGCTTGTATTCTGGACCCTTTTTACTTTTTGTACTCTCTTGTTGGTTATTCAGTTTTACTTATTGTTTTTCTTTGAGCTTGTACTCTATTGTGTGCATTTTCTAGTTATAAAGGCAATTCCTTCCCAGTATTAGTGATTTATGCCTTTGGTGCTAGTCTCCAGCCCCTAGCCTATGAAAGGCAGGCTTGGGGTAGTCATGGTACGAGCCCTGGGAGATGGGTCATGAAAAATTGGTATCAGAGGAGTCAGTTCTACCGCAGAACTTAGTACACTGATCTTTCTTTTCTGTGAAGTAATAATGTTAAGGGTACTGAGTGTGGTTCTCAGTTCAGGGTGTCCAGTATTGGTGCGGCGGCCGACATATCCATACACCAGGACCTTGACATGTGATTTCCGACTCAGTGCATGAAAAAACTAATTGCATGTGTGTTTTCAAAAGTTTTCTTTAAGTCAGCTCAACGAGGTCAGCTCACCAGGTATAAATCTTTGACAGTGTCACATCTGTTTCATTTAGGATGCCTCCCCGTGGACGACCATCTAGATCCACGAGATTTGTACACATGAATATCCCACTGAGCGATGAGGCCTCGGTGCAGGGCCCTTTTCCATCATATGCGCCAGCGGTACCACTTCTCGTTGGGCCACCGATGCCACCAGCCCCAGCAGCAGATGATGCATGCTTCTTGAGCACGCTGCACGAGTTCCAGTACCAGAGGCCACCTAGGTTCAGGGGAGAGATGGTCCCATAGGTGGCTGAGGATTGGATGGAGGTTGTGGTGAGAGTTTTCTGACTGGTAGGGACACCGTCTGACTTAATGGTGATTCTTTCTTCCAGCCTTCTTCTGGCAGCATCAGGCAGATGGTGGAGCCTGATGCTCCAGGTGCACGATGAGACGACGCTTCTCTAGGCAGACTCTAAGAGCCTGTTTTGGGTGGAGTTTGTTCCATACACCCTTCGTGCAGTATGGATACAGGAGCTACTTCACCTGCATCAGGGAAACATGAAGGTGGAACAGTACTCAACGAGGTTCATTGACCTCTTGCACTACTCCACAGATAAGGTACAAGACCCATTCTTCAGGGCCCGGACCTTCGATCAGGGGCTCAAGTGAAAGATCCAGGCTTCTATGATCTCCCTCAGCATCCCGATGCAAATATGGGTGTTAGAGTGAGCCCTCTTAGTGGAGAGTTTCCTTGCTGTGCAGTCTCTAGCAGCGTGACCCTCCACTAGTCGACATGCAGCGAAGTCTTCTGCAGCTGGCAGTAGACAGATGTCACAGAGGTCCAAGAGGACTAGATCCATGGGTAGACGACTTCATGACTCAGGATTGGTTGTGTGGGACACCCAGGGCAAAAACACACATGCTTGGAGAGGGCAGTGTTACTCATGCGGCGGGCATGGTCACATGGCGCATGACTGTTTGACCCTTCATTCAGATGATCAACAGACGGTCAAAGGACCACCCAGGCAGAGACATAGATTCGATCGAGGTATTCTTTAGGGAGTAGGAAGACGTGGCAGTGGAGCTGGCTGTGTAGCTGGAGGTGGATGCCATTTCGAGGTTTTACCGCTACCAATACCAGGAGGCCCACCCCGACCGCAGGGAGTAGATGGACAAGGGAGAGCTCAGCTCCAAGCAGCTGAGGCTTAAGATCATGGAACTCCAGAGATGTTTCGAGGTACGATTTGTGTCTAATCCACCTTTGCTGCAGTTATTATAGACACAGGTTCTAGTCACTCTTTCATTTCCACTTCCCTCGTTCGGAGCTCGGAGATTCTGATGGAGCTGTTGGATCGGTCCTTACGACTAGAGACTCTTATGGGAGTAGAATCGATGATTATGCACTGGTGTCAGTAGTGTGAGCTTAATCTAGGAAGCGAGAGCTTCGGCTATGATCTCTTAGTAGCGGTGTCAAGGCCTTATGACATCATCTTGGGTATGGACTGGTTATCTACAGTCCATGCTCAGATCGACTTTATTTGGCGCAAAGTGTGGTGTGTACTCATGGATGGGACCAGGTTCACCTTCACCGGCGAGAAGGGAGACTTTTCAGTGAAGGATAGACTTACTCAGAGTAGGGTGCAGCTGATCACTCATTAGTCATCCTGCCTTACCCTCAGAGCAGTTGATGTGGAGATTCTTAACTATCTTGTAGTAGTGGACCAGTACGTGGATGTTTTCCTTAATGATGTACCAGGTCTACCTACTCACAGAGATCTCAAATTCTACCTTGAACTGTACCCCAAGATGACACCGATATAAATGCCAGCATATCAGATGGCTCCTGTTGAGCTTCGTGAGCTGGGAGTACAGTTGGAGGACTTTAAGGGGAAGGGATTTACCCAACCTAGTTTTTCTCCTTGGGCAGCCCCGATTCTATTTTTCAAGAAGGAAGATAGAAGTTTGAGGATATGTGTCAACTACCATCACCTAAACCAGGTGAACCTGAAGAAAAAGTACCCACTCCTAAGGATTGACAACCTCTTTGATTATTTAATGGGAGTTCGATGTTTCTCAAAGATAGACCTCCGATCAGGCTATCACTAGCTCAGAGTTCGAGACAAGGATGTGCAGAAGTTGGATTTCAGATATCAGTACAGACACTATGAGTTCTTGGTTATTACATTCGGTGTAACCAATGCTCTGGTAGTGTTCATGGGACTCATGAACAGGATCTTCCAGACATACCTCGATCACCTTTTCATATTCTTCATCGACGACATTCTGATCTACTCGACTACTGAGGAGGAGCATGCCTACCATTTACAGGTAGTACTGGACACACTCCGAGAGAACCAGTTTTATGGTAAGATTTAGAAGTTCCAGTTTTGGATCTGAGAGGTTCTTGGGACATGTCATCTCGGAGGTTGGAGTTGCAGTGGATCCATCAAAGATTGAGGTGGTACTTTCTTGGGATCCAACTAGGAGTGTGACGAAGGTATGAAGTTTCCTAAGTTTGGCTGGTTACTACCGGAGGTTCGTGCCAGACTTTTCCAGAGTTGTAGCACCACTATCATCCTTGACGAAGAAGGGTCAAACCTTAGTGTGGTCGGAGAGATGCTATAAGAGCTTTTAGAAGATGAGGCAGAGGCTCACTAGTGCCCCTATCTTGAGGCTTCCAGAGGAAGTCATAGGGTATATAGTCTACTGCGACGCATCAGGGACCGAACTCGTGTGTGTCCTGATGCAGAAGCAACCAGTGATCACATATGGTTCTCGACAACTAAGAAAACATTAGCAGAACAACACTACCCATGACCTGGAGTTAGCAGCAGTAGTGGTCTTCACCTTGACGATGTGGTGACACTATCTGATGGGTTAATGTTTTACTGTGTACTCTGATCACAAGAGTCTTAGGTATATCTTCTTTCAGAAGGACCAAAACCCGAGATAGCGGCGATGACTTGAGTTCCTCCAAGACTATGACTTCGGAGTAGTCTATGCTCCTGGAAAATGGAACATTGTGGCCGATGCACTCAGCAGGAGATCTGGTATACAACTTCTAGGTGAGGCGACGAAGCAGCTGGACGCTTTGCAGATATCCTTTGTGGATAGAGACAGAGCAACTTTTCTTTAGTCTCTTAAAGTCACTCCTCCACTTATTTAGTGAGTCAGGGAGGCGCAACAAGAAGATGCTGACTGAAAAACACAACGTACTCAGATATCCATAGGGCAGGCACCTGATGGATTTTCTGAAGGTGGGGAGCATGTCATCCTCTTCAAAGGATGTACTATGGTTCTGGTGTCACTTCAGGAGGAAGTGTTGAGGGAGTTTCACACATCCCCTATAGCGGTACATCCAGGAGTGGAGAATATATACCAGGATCATCGATGATAGCAATGGTGGCCAGGGATGAAGAAGGAAATTGTAGAGTTTGTCTCTCAGTGGCTCACTTGTCAGCAAGTGAAGGTAGAGCACCAGGTACCAACAGTCTTGGTTCAGCCTTTAGTGGTCATAGAGTGGAAGTGGGATGGGATATCCATATACTTTATGAAAGGAATTCCATTTATGTCTATGAGACATGACTCTATCTGGGTGATCATCAACCAACTCACCAAGTCGGCCCACTTACTACCAATCAGAGAGTAGGGTTCAGTAGAGAGTTTGGGACTCCTCTATGTGCATGAGATTTTGCAGCTACATGGAGCACCTTCTTCTATTGTATCTGATCGTGATGCACGGTTTATTTCTCGGTTATAGAAGGGGTTGCAAGAGTCTATCAGGACGCAACTTCATCTGAGCACCACCTTCCATCCTTAGAAGGATGGTGAGACTGAGAGAACCATTCAGACCCTCGAGTAAATGCTTTGTGATTGTGTCCTTGACTTCGGTCACAGCTAGGAGGATCACTTACCTTTGGTGGAGTTCACATACAACAAAATCTATCACTCCACCATAGGAATGGCACCTTTTGAAGCATTATACGGACGAACCTGCAGATCACCTTTTTGCTGGACTGACCCTGGGGAGTTAGTACTAGTGGGACCAGAGATGGTACGAGCTACCACAAAGAAGGTGTAGATCATCTTGGAGCAGATGAAGACTGCACAGAACAGGCAGAAGTCGTATGCTGACAGGAGATAGAGACCTCTAGAGTTCAAGGATAGTGACAGAATCTTTCTACAGGTCTCACCTCGATGAGGTTTATAGAGATTTGGCAAAGGCGGAAAGTTATCTCCAAGGTTCATCGGACCCTTTCAGGTCCTTAGTAGAGTAGGCGAGGTGGCTTTCCAGATGACTCTTCCACCTCAGTTGCACCAGGTGCACGACTTATTCCACGCATCTCAGCTGAGGAGATACAAGCACGACCCTTTTTCACATCATCGACCATGGAGAGCTGAATGTTGATAATGGGGAGACTTTCACGGAGGTTCTAGTGAAGATTGAGGATCGAAAGAAGTGGGTCCTACATGGACGGTCGATACCTCTGGTGCGTGTTCGCTGGCATCACAGGAACCTCCAGGACAGAACACGGGAGTGGGAGGCTCAGATGTGTGCTTAGTACCCCCACTTGTTGCCTTAGTTCGATTTTCAGCTTATGGGGATGTAAATCCCTGAGGTGGGGAGAATGTAAAGACCCGAAAATTCCGTGGAATTTTTTTCTTAAATACATGGGAATTTTAAAAGTCCATGAAAACTGACGGCGTATGATTCTGAGGCCCGATGTCCCCAAAATAAATTTCTAAAATTTTGTTCGGGTATGTTCAGTAAAGGTACGAGCGGGTTTTTTGTATCTTTTGGACTGGTGTTCGGAATTGAAATCTGAGGGTACCGTTGAACTCATAGCGCCGATATGCTCTTAAGGAGACTTTCACTTCGACGGGAGTGGGTCAAGAATAAAAGTTAGTTTTTGGGTTTTTGTGGAAAGTAATAAAATAAAGCGAGCTTCACTTTATTTTTTGTTTGAGCCTCCATGTGGGTGTTTGGTGGTTAAAACCTCCTTATGGAAGTTGGAGGTGGGACCACCACACCTTAACCTCCTATGAGAGGTTATGGCGGTGGGGACCACCCAAATCCAACCTCATGCGAGAGGTTATGATGTGGGGAGCACCTGAAACCACATAACCTCCCATTTTGAATATTATGGGTGGGGACCACCTGAACCCTATTAATGGGAGGAGAGTAAGACCTCTCAACTCTCCCTAATTAATAAGGGAGAGCCTCTTCACCTCCCCATTAATTAATTGGTGCCAAATCCTCTAATTAATTTGTGCCAACACTCATGCATTAATTAGGTGGGGCCAATTAAATTTAATTCTCCAATTTGAATTTTGTGGAAACAACTAAAATAACATGAAATCTACTATTTTTGGTTGGAATTTCTCATTTGGTGGAGCTTGGGAAGAGAAGAGCTTGGGAGAAAATCTCCCAATGAAGAACGAAGAACGAAGAACACCTACCTTCTTTGACTTCCTCCCTCAAATCCTACCGATGTGGGGAGTCTTCAACCATCCTTCCCTCATCATCATCGTCAATAAGGCAACACAGATCGAGATTGGGAGTGCATGGTGGATATGACGAATGATGAACTCCTTCGTCTTCTTTCCATGACTTCAGAGTCGACGACCGACAATAAAAGGTAGGGGATTTATTTTGTGTAATTTTCCTTTTCTTTTTATTTTCTTCTAATTGGAAAGGAATCATTGCATGGTTGTAAAACAATTGTTGTTCATCTTTCTTACTCTTTGATGAGACAAGTGTTACCACTGTAAGCATGGAGGGTGCAGGCCAAAACAACATGGCCCGACCCCTCCGCCATTCTTGTTGTGTTGTTTCTCGGCATGGCGACGAAGCGACGTTGAAGGTGACGAAGGCACATGCAAAGGCCGCGCTTCTCGCGGCCTCCGCGAACCGCGCTACCCCCATGGAGTTCCGGTGCCCCGACCGATTCGGCTCCCCGGGATGACCACCGCCGGTCTCCCGCGTGCCCGGCCGTGTTGCGACAGACCTCCCGCGTGCCCCGGATGAACTCCGCTGGGCCGTGCTGGCCCGGGCTGTGCCGAAATGCGCTGGCCCGAACCACGTCGCCCCGGCCGCCCAGCCTCTCGGCCCCCTACCGGCTTGGCCGTGCCTTGCCCGGCCAGCCGCCGGCTCGCCTGGCACCCTGACCAGCCGCCCGATGACCTGGACGCGCCATTCTCGGTAGAGCGCCTGGTGCCCTTCCTGGAAGTCTCCCGGCCTGGCCACACCCTACCCGGCCGCCTGCTGGCCGACCTGGCGCCCTGGCCAGCCGCCACCCAGCCTGGTCGCGCCCTGCCCGGCCGCCGCCTGGCCTGGATGCGCCCTGCCCGACCACCCGCCGACTGGCCTGAGCCCCCCTTGGGGCACCCTGGCTGAACCATTCTGGCATTACCCTTCGGGTTGAGCCACGCCGGGCTGCGCCCTCGCGACGCTCCGGGTCGAATCGGCCCAGATGTCGGGCCGAACCGCCCTCGTGGCCTACTGGGCTGGACCCAGCAGGCTGAGCCAAACCTAACAGGCTGGCCCATCCAATGGGCCAGGCCAGACTTAACATGTATAACCGGGTCGACCCAGACTGGGTTGGGCGGGGTCGGTCCGACCAGGTCGGACCGGACCAGGTCCCTCTACTGACCCCTTACTTTCTTTGGCCATATCATTGACATCAGACGACCGTTTGACGAACCGTCAACGGAACAGGTATTCTTGGAGCATGACAGTCCCTTTGAGTATACCCCATTGGAGTTTGGGGTAATGTTGATATACGGTCAGGATGGATCGTGCACGAATATAACTGGACCCCCTGGACTAAAAGGCTAATAACTCACAGACCGGGCGTCCGATTGATGCGCCATCTGTTGCATTGAGACCCCTATAATGAGGCGGTTCTTTGAGATACTTCTACGAGGGACTTCGTGTTAGTTGGAGTATCGACCTGCAGTTCATGGAGTGGATCCTCCCAGGGAAGAGTGAGCATAGTGAGAAGACCTAGTAGCTGGATGAGACCTGACGACTGCTGACTGATTCGACTCGAAGTGATTCGACTAGCCCAGGGGGGAGCACCTTGGCGTCGCGGAAGACCCACGATGGGGAGCACCTCTGTGTGAGTGTGGCAGACCCACGGTACTTGACCGGAGGAGTACCTCAGTAGGCTATGAGGGGGAGCACCTCTATGTGAGCCCAGAAGACCCACGGTGGGGAGCGTCTCTATGTGAGCGCGGCAGACCCATGATACTCGACAGGAGGGGTACCTCAGTAGTCCGAGGTTAGTGGGAAGCGCCTCTATGTAACGCGGCAGGCCCACTATACTCGATAGAGGAGTTCTCCAGCAGCCGAGGTTTCGACAATGTGACTGGGGATGTTACTTGATACTACCCCTAGAATAAAATCCTAGTTTGAGCTGAGTTATTACTTTTTGTGTTTAACTCATGATTGAGATGGATTACTTGATAACTTAGGTATATGTATGAGCATATACCTAAGTGGGGTTATATGTTGATTTCCTACTTTGTGGTTTATCATTGTTGGTTTTGTGAGACCTTGATGGTCTCTGGGTCCCAAATGAGTATCGTTATACTCACCTCTCCAAGGGCTATGCCCGCACCTCATTGTGTTGGATGCAAATTATGGACAACGCTGAGCGAGGTTGAGCGTACCAGGACTGGACGGTACCCGGAGGTGGATCACCGAACGTGACTGTACATAGAGGAGAAGGACAGACGTAGTGTGCTGTGGAGGCTATCTGTACCTACCCTTCAGGTAGGATTTTCCAGTGGATGATCTAGGATATGTTTTCCCTTTTTTCCATTACTTTTAATTTCAGTTTCTTGTAGTTTCCAGTTGGGATTGTATTCTGGACCCTTTTCACTTTCTGTACTCTTTTGTTGGTTATTCAGTTTTACTTATTGTTTTTATTTCAGCTTGTACTTTGTTGTGTGTGGTTTCAGGTTATAAAGGCAATGCCTTCCCAGTATTAGGGATTTATGCCTTTGATGCTAATCTCCAACCCCTGGCCTATGGAAGGCGAGCTTGGGGTAGTCACGGTACGAGCCCTGGGGGACGAGTCATGACAATATATGATATAATATTTTTGTATATAGTTATTGTATAATTTAATAACAATGTTTTAAATATTATAAAGGGGTTTAACATAACATTTACTAAGGAAAAGTACAAGGTAAGGTTTAATTTTTCAATCTCTTTATTATCTGAGGTTGTTTTTACATAAGTATCTACTGGGACATATTTATTATCCATGTCCATGTTTCATAAAAGTGTATTCAAAGGGATTATTTTTAAGGAAATTTTTACTAAATATATTTCTACATAATGAGTATTTTATTTATAATTTTCATACATTAAATAATTTAACTTATTTATGACACAATGATGATGAAATAATTACTTTATTAATGAAATATTAAAATATTTGATATTATAAATATCCAAATAAATGTAATTTGAGACATTTGATGAATTACACTAATTTTATAGGTTAGCATGACATATTAGGGTTGGTTAAATAAATATTATTCGAAGTGATAAAGTTTTTATGGCTTTCAAAAAGATCAAATGCAAAATAGTGTCAAAATTGACATAATTGAGTTTTTAAAATAAATAATATATTATTAATTGATATAATATTCATAAAACTATAAGGTTCAGAAAAAAGACTTATATAAGGTTATATATATTAATAATGAACCACTTGGGGTTTTCTTGGAAGTTTATAGTAAGTTTATTAACCATATAATATAAAAATACAAAGAGACATGGAAAATGTCAAACTATTTAACTAAGAGTTAAATATAAAAAATAAGGTTAATATAGTGATATAAACCTGTATAAAACCTATTGGTTGAGATTTTTTTGACCCATACCCACCTTATTCTCGAAATAAATCTTTTTGGATCCATTAGAAACCGAAAATTATTTTATTATAAAATAATAATTCAAGATTTTCCTAAAGTGACCTCACCTCTCTTATAAAAGGGTACTTCCCCTTCTCTTAATTTCACACCTCAAAAGACATTTCTCTCAGCCAACCACTACCCAAATATCCTCCCAAATATCCTCCCTTCATCCTAGAGGCCTTCCTTTGGTCAGAAATCCAACCTAATGAACCCTTTTGATCAAATCAAAAGAAAGAACCCAAAGAAGAGGTAATAATTTCACCATCCTATTTCAAGTTCTTTTTTTCTTCCACTTCCCCTTTCTTTTTTTGTTTCCATTATAAAATAATAACTCCAATATATTCTATATAATGTGATGTTATTATAAAAATGATACAACCAAATTCATTATTCTATCCATCATATGAAAGATAAAGTCACCATACGCGCGTACGTACGACTTACCTTCTCCAAGTCGTGGTGTAGTTTGTTATTCAAAAACTTAATTTTTTTGATGGGTATAATAATGAGTATAACTGATGTAAATAAAAAATAAAAAATGTTAATGATTTTTTATATATGATATACCATCTAATTACATATGATTTCACCATCAATATAACGATATTTTCGTTCATGCGTACGTACGGATTACCACCTCCACGAATGCGATGAGATTCATTCCCCATCATAATCATTCAAGAATAATTTTATTAGTATGATTAAAAATAATATTTATAAACATAATATCATTCTGTATATGAATCAAATACCTCCAATCCATAATAAACATGTATTATTAAACCAAGCATATAAAGGAAACGAATCAGTTAACAACCGAAACAATGATACTTTTGAAATATTATTAACAAAGAAATATTAAAGGATCATATATGATATCAAATTTTTGTATATAGTTCCTGTATAATTTAATAAAAATTATTTTACTATTATAAAGGAGGTTAACATACCCTCAACCAAGGAAAAGTACAAGGTAAGGGTTAATTTCACAATCTCTTTATTATCCGATGTTGTTTTTATATAAGTATCTATCAGGACATATTTATTATCCATGTCCATGTTTCATAAAAGTGTTTTCAAAGGGATTATTTTTAAGGTAATTTTTACTAAAACATCATTTTAAATTTTTTAAAGATTTATTCTTCTAAACAGTTCTCATTAATTTTCATGTTTTCAAAATGATTTTAAGGATTTATTTATATGGACATGAATGTTTTAAAATGTTAATTCCTTTCAAACGTTTCAAAGTGGTATGGGAAAATTTGATTCAAAACTATCTTTTAAATGAATTCCTTTTATATGACTTTCAAATGATTTCATGAAAAAGGGATATTTCTCTCAAATATTTTTACTGATCATTTTCAACTATGTCAAAATCCTTTACAAGATATTATTCTTGATCAAGGTTTATTTATTATGATATAATTCTTCCATATTTTATTGAAGGTTTTTTGATATGTTTGACTATGGATGTGTTATTTTTATACCATTAAAGGTTTATGGATAAAGTATTGACATTTAGTATTCTAGTTTTAATAAAAAAAAGTTTTTGTTATGTTTAAACATTATCATATGAGGAATGCATTGGACTTAGTAAGTGATGGGTGGAGCCCACTATCACTCCTCGATGCATTGGTAGGTCCCATGAGACAAACTAGTGTCTTAACACAAGGCCTTGAAAAAATCTTATTTTTAGTTTTGGAACAAGGCCTTGACTATGTGGTTATGTAGTTTGGCATTATGTATTCCATCATTATGAATGTGCTTATTGATATAGCATGTGATTATTCTACTAGTTGAATATCCATGTGAATATGTAAATGGAATTATTTAATTTTATCTTTTCCATATTATGTTGAAGTTTAGGTTTAAAAGGATTTTGTTTTAGTCTTATAAATTGCCTTAAATGTTTATTCTTATTTATGAAAGGTTTTGCTATATTTTTATCCTTACTAAGCCTTTGAGCTCACCCCTTTCTATGTTTTATTTTTCCCAAGATGTGAAGAAGTATTTTATGGTTGAACTGTAGGGATAGGCTATGGATATAAGTTTGTCCAAAAGGGTACAAAATGTTGTTGATGTTTTTATTTCATGATACATTGTAACAATTTTGAATGTATCTAGTATTTTAATGGCTACTAAACAAATCGGTATTTCAGGACATGATTCCTTATATCATGCCAATGCTATGTAATAATGAATCGACTCTGGGTAACTGGGGTCGGGGAGTTACAATAATGTTTCTCCATTTTAATTAATTACAATAACCCCTAATGTGAAATTATTTAAATTAAATTCATATGTTATATATATAAATATTTTAATTGAAATTGATTTAATTTTTATTACTTGTCATATAGTTATTATAAGACCATCTTATGCTTGAAAAATGAATTGACTGAAAGTCTATTTTTGACACATCAATGGGTTTCATTTTAAATTAAATTATTCCACTTCTTTTAGATTAATTTAAATTAATGTATTCCATATTTGGAATCATAATAATTAATATTGTCTAATATTTTCAACTTAAAGTTTTACCACAATGAATAGTGAAAATAGTAAAACAATTTTCATGGATAAGGAAAAAACGAGTTTACTAGGGGTTAAAATAAAGTGATAAGGATTAAAATGAACAATTTTTTTTAATTAATATTTTATGCTCATATTTAAACCTTATATCAAATAAGGTTCTAAAATTTTCCATTTTTTAGCCTTTTTATATGATAAAAACATGGGTGTAAATCTTTGTTTTGTAAATTTCAAATGTGTCCTCTCTCCCAATTATAAAATGGCACCCCTCTCCCATCCTCTCAAAATTTCAAAACCCATTGGTTAAGATAATAAATTAATAAATAATTAAATTAATTCCCTATTCTCAGTTTAGGATGTTTTTTATGATTATAAATCCAACCTTGGAAGGATTTTGGTGCGAACCAAGAGATGTTTTCTAAAGAAAAGGCAACACCCATAACAAAATGTTTTATTTTATTTCTTCTTACACCCACTTTAAATATTAATAAACCATTATTATATAATAAATTCAGTATCTTAAATATAATTATTTGTTTTTATGTTAAGGGCATGACCTATATCTATATCCTCTTCACTCAAAAGGGAAATAAAACTGTTGATCATGTGTATGATAGATTACTGCCTCACGAACCAAAATTATTTTTTTCATAGCATAGAGTCTCATAGATAGATATAATGATGAATATAATGTTAATATATGATATAATTGTACTTATATAATTATATCATCAATTATAACTTATTACTTTCCATTCTATAGTGAATATAATAACGTCGATTGTGTGTACAATGGACTATCACCTCGGGAAGCGATGTGATTCCTTTTTAACTTATTATTTGCATGGATGGTAATAAGGGTTAGTTTTTTGTTTATATATTATATTAATTAAATATTAATAATTATATAAAATAAATATATCATACAATTTCTTACCTTACTATCGATTGAATAAATGATAATGTCATTAATGTGTGCAGCGGACTACCACCTCATGAAGTGATGTGATTCATTTTTATTACCTCATAATATGAATAGTATATTAAATGTTATTTAATGAAATAATATTATATTTATGTTATAATTACCGTATTTTAAATATAAAATAACACTTACATTCTTTCTATCATGATCGTCAAAAAATGGAAATGTTACTCATGCGTATGTACGGCCTACCGTCTCTACGATTGAAACGTAGTCCATTTTTCATAACCATATCTCACGGTTTGTTTTAAAAGGATAATTTTTATGTAAAATTGATAAAAATTTAAGCATTAAAATTCTCGATATTATTAAACAATTATATCAATGACCTTATTCAACTTACCAAAGTGATTTTGGATAGATGAGTTGTTTATTGTTAAAATGTATGATGAGAAATTAATTGGTTAAGTAATTGAATATGAAATGGTAAAAAATAAAATAAAAGGAATAATAAACTTGAAAAAGATTCTTAAAAAATTAAATAATTAATATAAGTTTATTATTTAGGAATATAAAGATCACATGTGAAAATCATGCATGAGGCAAGGGATCTATCTAACCAACCTCTCCATTAGGTTATGAAATTTCTCTATCTAAATAACTTTATCTCTATTTTTAATGTTAGGTAATACTTATAAATTATATATATATATATATATATTTTCTCACATATATACCTATTTTATTTTCCATTCATTTGATAAGGTAATACATGAATCATGATTATTTATCAAATTCCTTCATTATGAAATTTCCTTTGATTATGATATGATGCAAGATTATAAAACCCATTTTATTTATATTGGTAATTATAATTTTATACCTTATAATTGATTTAATATGTGTGTAACACATAGATCATGAACATATTATGATCTATGTTCCTAGATAGCACTCCAATATATTGACTAATTTTTTAGTTTAATGAGTTATCATGTATGAGATTAGGGAGTAAGCCTAATCCGTTATGGAACTTTTTACACAATGTGATATTGTCTGAGAAGTTATACTTAACTAATATTTATGTCATGTTTTTTTGTTATATTTCCTATGATTCCACGAACTTATAATACCATTTTTTAATGTTATGTTTCTATGTGATTACCCGTGATCCTTTTCTTTTATGATATCATGTTATATATATTTGACCCACACATTATGTTTACTTATAATGTTTATTACCTTAATGGGATTTCCATATCACCCCATTATTCTATGTATTCTCTTAGTTATCCTATACAATCTTAGGAGATCAAATGGATTTATACTCTCAATAAGGAAAAGAAAAAAAATAAGGGTGACATGTTTTAGTTTCCTTTAATATTTTATGATCACAGTTTTACAAAGACACTAGGCCTAATGATATTTGGGTTGTAACTAATGGATTTTTATTTTAAAAAACTTGTATTAATATATATAAAAGGCTTGGGTCACTATAAACAACCTTCAAAAAAATAAATGGAAAATATGGTATTCACCAAGAAAAGGAATTGAAAGAAAAGTTATTACAATTCATGGTTGGTGGTTAGAAAAAAAGGTTGCATTAAATCATATCATTGATATAAAATAACATTTCACAATAGATCCAGTGAGAGAATATGGATGATAACATTTGAATAATATCCTATATCAATCTTAAGATATGTCAAAGGATAATCTCTTAGATGAAAAACAATTTTTAGTAGTTTTAAAAAAGTTACTTTTGATATAAGAAATTTCATAGATCTTTTGAATTAATTTTAAAAGAAATATTTTATAAATTTAGGATAAAATAAATTTATTTTTAAACCATTAAAAATGAAAATAAATTATCTTGTAAAACAAAAAAGGTAGAAAAAATGTGTGTTTACATTGAAAATGTAAAAAAGTTATTTTAGAAGGCATTCATATAAAGAGGATGTTACAAGTAACTTTAAGAAGGTATTTATAGAAATTTGAAGTGAAAAATTTGAAAATATATTTCCTTTGAAAAAATAAACATCAATAATATATCCTTTAAAATATATAAAGGATATAAAAACAAGTGTTGGTGGAAGATAAAACATTTTATTTGAAAGCATGGAAATATTTTTTAATGTTTTCAAATATTTTTATTGAAAACCCACATTATTAAGAGTGTTAAAAACATCATTTTTTAAATATTTGAATTTAAATATATATTTAAAATGATATAACACAAATTATTTTACCAATTATAAAACATAACATTGGTGGGAATGGAAATTATGGATAAGGAGGAGAAACTGTCATTAGAGAGGAAGATAATTATTATCAATAATGATATAATTTTGAGATCAAAATTTTATCATGGTAAAATATTTTTATTAAAAGGTAATTTTATAATATAGAAGAATGTAAATTACCATTAAATTAAATTTTTGGGTCAAGGAAACCAATATTTTTTTATATAAGTTTAAGAAGTATTTTAACTCAACAAAGGGAGTTTTTTTACAAAACCCCTTACGATAATGGTAACATAAGATTCAAAAGAACATGAGATATATTTATTATTAAATTGAAATTTAAATATAATGATTTGAAATATATTAATTATTATTTAAGGTAATAGGGTAGTGAATTCACTATTAAATGCAATTATGTTGTGCAATATAAAACGTGACTCGAGAAATTTAAATTTGAGACAAAGAACACCCTACAAACTTATAAAAATTCAATTTAAAATCCCTTGAAGGTTATGATTTAAAATGAAACATTTAATACCATGAATAATGAGAGGATCATGATACTAAATAATAAAGGGGATGAAGATACACCATTACAAAAAACATGGTGTATAAAAAGAAATATTTCTCAAGGCGTGAAAATTTGAGATAAGAAACACTTATCATGTTTCCCCCTTCATCGAATGCACTCTAAGATATTATATAAAAAAATAAATATGTTTATATGTTATTTTATAAAATTATTCATTTATATAACTTTTTTTTATTTCATTCATAATTATTCTCTACATTCATTTTAGTTATTTATCATTTACATTCCATATCGAGTGTGAGTAATCTTGATAGTTTTGAACACATTTTGCAATTTGAGTGTTATTATTAAAAATTATCCCAAATTTCATCCGTCATAGATCATTAAAGTAAATTTAATTAATTAGTTTTAATTATTTTTAAAAAATTAGTTCCATTTCTTAATTATTTGTATATTATTTGTGATAATGAAGTATGTGATGAACTTATTTTGGTAATTTATAATGAAGAGAAAATATTGTCTTAATTAAAGAGTAAAATATTTATATTAACATTAAAAATCCAAAATAAAATAATTATATAATTATTAATATCCAATATTACGTTTTTAAAAACATCTTTGAAAAAACATTAAGAGCATTGTTCATGTAGGTGGTAAAAATGACCCAATTCAAATATGTTGCAAACTATGTGTGAGTGGGTTATGAAAGATGTCATTTTTTTATAATATCATTATCAAAAAAGTATAATGATATTATTTAGACGTTATTAAGGTGATTAATCAATTTTTCTAAGATATTTAATATGAATTTAAATGATAAATAATTTTTCACTTATAAATAATTCATTTTTTCTCTTGGTATGTTTGTATTAGGAGGTTAGTTTTACAATGTCAACATATTGCTAATATTAATTATAGAATGAATAATTAATATTAATAAAAAATAAATCATGAAATAAGGAACATATACATTCATTTAACTCATTTATATAACCATCCCTGAAAGGTTGTGATGAATTTTTTTTGTCTTTTATGGAGGCGGTAGTCCACACACACACACATAAGTAATGTTTTTTATTTTTTCAATTGAAAAGGAGAGGACTAGGTAATGGTTATATAATAAATATAATAATATTTCAGTATATTATTTATATTGATGTAATTAGTTATATATGTTTATAATAGTTTGGGTGAGGGTGGATGGGAAGGAAAAATGAAGGAAGTAAAAGTGTATGTAATACTCATATCGATAATTTGGATCTTATATTGAAGTTTCATTTTAATATTAATGCATTGATGCACTTTTTTTGAGGATAGGGACTAAAAAATGATAATAGGGATCCTATAAGAAGTTAATTTAGAAGATTTTCATGATTTTTTTAACTAGAGGTGTGGTTTTAAAATGTTGTAAGTGAGCTCATTTTATAAGTGAAAAAGAGGGATAAATATTTGGGGAACAATGTTAGGTAAGGGGTAAAAATAAAATTTCATGATTATTGGGATATTTAGGTGGGGAAATGTTATTGAGAAAATTAGTCATTAATTTTGAACCTAAAAAAGCATTCTAGAGTGTCTAAGTGTCAAATTTATTTAGTAAAAGTTGATCCACATTAGATTACCCATTTTAACACTTATAAATCATGATTAAATGTTAACCATGGTAATTATTTTATCACTAAAAATATACGATGACCCTTATTATCATTTTTTTCCATTATTAATTTTAATTTTTTACTTTATTTAATCTAATTCAATGAGAAAATTAAATTTTTAATTAAATCACATAATGTGTTGAAAATATATTTTTTTCAAAAAATTATTTTTAATCATTAATTTTTTAATATTATGTAAAATTAATTACCGATTAAATTGGCGTTAATTTTTTTTAAAAGTCTAAACATTATGTATAATTATTTATTTTAAAATATATCAATTTAATTTAAAATTATAATATTTATATATGTTTCATTCCTTGCAAAATAACTATTTTACTATGGTAACAAATATTCTTTGAAACTTAATTTTATTCCCAAGAAGGAAATTTACCTTATAAAATAATATGAAAATGTTTTTATCAAATATTAAAATATTCTATCAAATAAAATTTATTAAATTTAGAAAGTTAATTTTAATATTAACACACATAACATATAATAACAGTTTTTAGAAAAAGTGTGTTTTTAAGTACAAGATTTCTGTATCGTAAAATTTATCAATGTCCTAGAATTTCATTGTATAAATTGGTTTATTATAAAAAAATAGTTATAAGAGAACCAATGAAATCCAAAACATAATATTAAATTTCTAATTAAAAGAAAATACTGAAAATAGTTTTCAAATTATAATAAAACATTACATATGTTCTTAAATAATGAACACAGGTTTTGTATGTACAAAATGATATTTTAAAATACATAGTTTTACTTATTATATAAATATTTTTTCAATTGGAAGGTTTTATAAACATCTAGGTCTTTATCTTATGTTGATAAAGTCCAAAAATTTATAATTTTAGTAAAAACTTTAATTTTCACTATTCACTTAAAAGTCAATTATTTCAAAAAAATACCAAAAATTAATCTTGGGCTAAATTTGATATTATAATATCAAAATGATATAAATTTTACAAAATTAAAATATCATTTTTTTAAAATTTATCTTTTAGGTAAAAATAATATATATAAAGAAAAACTTTTTTTTATTGAAAAATATCTTTTTAAACCTTTAAGTGTTCTAAATCCTATTTTGTATGTACTTTTTATTGATCATAATATTTTTATTTAATATTGTTTTCATTTTTTTAAAATTTATTAATAATATTTATCAAATATGTTTTGGCACATTTTAGTTTGGCATTTCATGTGAATCAAGCTATAAAACAAAATATTTATTTAAGGAAAATATATAGTGAAATCTCATGTCATTACACACAATCCTTATTTTGATTATATTAAATGCACCCATTAAGGGGGAATGTTTTTTGATTAAAATATGTGATAAAGGGGGAATTTATATCCTACACTTGAATTATTTTTACGTTTTTTTGAAGTGTGTGAAAGATTATATTTTTTTATGGATAAGTTCAATTTGAGAATCTTATATATTGATATTTTGAGCATAGAATGACTTTAATAATAGTGTTGGAAACGTAAATAGCCTTGGTTGTACCTATATTGTTTTCTGCATTGGGATATCCCATGTAGAATTATATTATACCAACTAAAGACTCACTACTAAGAGAACCATGTGGTATCATCCTTCTATAATATTTGAAAAGGGGGGAAGAGAATTAAACTTCCTTGAGAGGAAGAATAAAATATGAAAATACCCTTAAGTAGAACTTTTCATTTAATAGAAATAAATGGAATAATAAAAAATCCATTAGAGCACACATCTTAACATTGAGGATTTATTATATTGCAAATAAATTTAAAGGGGGAGATTGAAGTGACCATGTAAGTATTTCATTTGTTGTAATGGTTTTATATGTTCTTAGCATAGTTGATAATGATTATTAGAGGATTTTTATGGATTCATGAGTAGTTATTGTATTTAATTATTGATAAATAATCCATGTAATTCCATAAGATGATTAATCTATTTCCATGTTCTATGGAAAATGAATAATGATAATGCTTTCTTGAAGACTATTTTTATTGATCCATGAAAAAAGTGGAATTAATAATGTGATTATTATTGAAATTATATTCAAAGGAATAAAATAAAGGTGTTGATGAATGAAGGTTCAATGTCTGCAACTTTTTTTGAGAATTTTTGAAGTGGTTGAGAAGGCTTGGAAGTCTGCTGAAGAGAATATGAAGTTGTTTGAGTGAAGTCTACCAAACTTTATATTCAAGTGTGGAAAATCACCATAGATAACCACATAACTAAATTCATGTAAGGGTCTTGAGATCATATTTTATTATAGGATAACCATATATCTGATTAGGGGTACATAAACTACCCTGTATGGGAATTATTGGTATTCTTAAATCTAGATACATTTCTAAATGCGACATAGCTAAACCCACACAGGAAAATGAAAACTTATGTAATAAAATTTCACAACTTATTGAGTGAAATTATGCATATTTCTAGATTTTGATATTATAAGAGAAAATAAGATGATAATAGGTTCTAATATTCGGTAAGATGTTACTTTAAGATGAGGATGCACTGTGAACTCTTAGTTTATGTTTCAAATAATAGATGCATGCAGGATTGTGATGCATGATACTTCTATGCTTGATTTTAATATTTTGATCCAAATTCAGAATTATTGAATTAAATATCATTCGTGACATGTACATGTTTTTCAGAAGTAAACCATGTTAAAATAATACATTTTATATTTAAGAATGAAAAATGGGAGATGATCCATGGGAAATAATGGGGATTTATTTTGTTATGTAAAAATAAATAAGGCTTGAGTCCTTCAGGTATTTGAAAGTAGTGATATTGTAGGAGTTGTTGAGGTTATGATATTTAATATCATAAAAATTATTAAAATATTGAGTCTCATGTAGTTTACAGGGATTTTTATGTGGAATTTAATTTAGATTCAAATGAGTGCTGAATATGTTTAACAAAGCGAAAATCCTACTAAAAATTGATGTGTTTCCAAGTTTGAATTGGAATATAATATTCACATGATGTTTTTGTGTGTATATATATGATATAGGTATCAAATAACATGTTGAGATAAATAAGGAACTCACATATATAATATATGAGAGATTTTTGAGAGCTCTATAATTTCCATTATCAAAGAGAGAAAAGAGTCTGATGTTGGGAGATCGTTCGCCGAAGAAGAAGATTTTATGGCTGAGTATCTGTTTCGCACGGAATCCTGGCATGACCTCCTGGACGGGAGATTCAAACGTTACGATCGGTTTCTAATGGGTTTGTTCGTAGAACCGGAAACATCCAATGATTCCACATCCGTTTGGACCTACTTTCCAAAGGCAGGCGCTCATTAGCTTGTGGACTAATGAGGCTTAGGAATTTGCATTGGTCGAGAGGATGGGAGGTCGGACTCATCACACCTTTTTGAGGGGAATTATTGTCTACTCCGGGACTCTCTTTATAGATTTAAGTTATGTTCATGAATCCTTATTACATTACCAAGTATAAAATGTGTTTTCCTTTAGTTTTAACAATCAATGATTAAATATGAAATAATTTTAGAGAATCTTTTATATGTATTCGAGGTTCTTCATCAATAGAGAATCATTTATATCTGTTTAGAGATTCTTGGTCAATGGTATCCTTCAAAAACATTTATATAAAAGTCTCTTGGTCATTATGATGACCAGGCTGGTTTTAAAGCCACTCAGTGGGGAACTTGAAGTTTATCGTCATTCAGAAGGACAGAGATTATTTCAAAGTTGGGATCGAACCCATAAATGGGCTACCTACGTATCCTTTGTTTTGGAAAAGGAATCAGAACCCACGTAGTTCGAGAAATGGAGTATGATGTTTATGATTGATGGCTCAAAGATGAATGTCATAATTACTTTTACACTCTAAGCTCACGTGAGTCATGCTCGGTGTGAGAAACAAGAGGTATTAGTAAAATTTAGACAATTGTGCCATGAAATATGCAATCATAAGAATTTTTTTGGGGCTTATGTATGGATGACTACCCAGATAGATGAAGGTTTAGGATTTACTTTTAGGGAGAAAATCCATGAACATGGTCCATAAAGTTATATGTGCTTCATGGAGATTTGAATACTCTAATCTTGGGGCTTACTCTTAAGGAGGATGCCCAAGTTAAGAGGGGATTTATGATTGGGTTTTACTCCTGAAAAGGAAACCCAAATCAAAGGTAAATTATGACTGGTTAAGAGAAATTTAAGGGGACTTGGGGCTTATTCCTGAAAAGGAGACCCAAGGTTATGACTGAGTCTTATTCCTGAAAAAGGAGACCCAGGTTAAGGGACTTGGAACTTACTCCTGAAAAGGAAGCCCAAGGTTATGACTGAGTCTTATTCCTGAAAAAGGAGACTCAGGTTAGGGATTAAGGTTTGGGGCTTACTCCTGAGGAGGATACCCATATTTGAGGTTGGGGCTTACTCTTGAGGAAGATGCCCATATTAAAGGTTTTATAACTGGGGATTATTCCTGAAAAGGAGAACCAAGGTTAGGATTTTCTCATTTTAAAGGATGAGGTTGAATGAATGAACTCTTCGTATTTTAGTGACATAAGGATATTTAAATCACTAGAATTTGAGAGAGATTCCACAGAATTCCTTTCAGATAAGAAAGTCAAATCAAGAAATCATGCCATAAATGGCTTTGAAGAGTGTCTTGAAGAATGAATCTTGAAAAGGAAAGGTGAAATGGCTTAAGAGGGGTAAAATGGGCAAGATGGGCACCCAAAAAGATAGGGGCGCGCAAGTCTTGAAAGGCGCGCAAGTCCTGCGGTGGCGCGCAAGTATTGACCGCGCAAGTATACTTGCGCGACACATGGTGTACTTGCGCGATTTTCAATCAGAATTGAAATACTTGAGCGACTCTTGATAAAACCCTTTAGAATCCCCTTGAGGTTCTTCCAGAAAAGGGACGCACAAGTTATATTGAAGGAATTAAGTCGGCGCGCAAGTGTTTGATAAGTTTCAACACTTAGGCCTTCCTTCTTCTCTTTAGATCTTCCGTTCTAGGTAAGAAATTACCTTAGAAGTGTTCCGGAAGCTTTGAGAAGAGACTTGGGCGTCGGGAGCTTCAATCCGAGTTTCTGGAAAAAGATCCTCCTGAATGGGGGGCCCACAGGGTCTATTTATAGGCAAAAGAAGACCCAGGGCGGTTACCGGGCGGTTACCAATTAGGTCGCGCAAGTCACCTGCGTGACCAAGGTAGCCGCGCAAGTATATTTGCGCGGCAGTGGTATAACTTGCGCGGTGGATTTTCTGTTGATCCTTTGTTCATGCCTTTGTCGATTTTTGATGTTTTCTTCAAAGGATGAATCACTTTCAGCTGAGATATTCCCTTTTCCGATCCTTAGAGTCTGTGACGAAAGGAGCGTCAACAAAAGTCCCCCCCTCCAAGTTGGATCCGGAGAGAAAAGAGGATTTGACTCTGAGGAAATCAAGCTTTGAATCATATAATTGCTCAATATTACCTAAATCATACAGAATGTATGTTTAGTGAGCTGGAACTTGACTTTTATTCAGAGTTCCTTTGTCTTTTGTGTGGGAAGTTTAAAGTCATGCACGCCGGACATAAAGGGGCTAATGTTTAAGGTCGAAATAGCTTTGACCGAAATGGATTAAAATGGATTCAATTCCTTGACAATTTATCTGAAAACATATTACCATACTCAAGTATGAGGGAAAAAAATGTAAACTATGGCTTAAGAATATTTGAATCTGAGGAATGATATGAAAAAAGAGCTAAAAGGCATTAGAAGAAGTAGTTTCCAAGAATGAAGTTACTATTATTTAACAAAACCCGTCAGGGGGTTGAAATATGCAGGGCCACCTATGGGCATTGGGTGCATGGTCAAATAAATAGCATCTTTTGGCTGACAAGTCTGTTATGTGGACTGTTTATGCAAGGCCACCTATGGACATGTGCTGCATAGTCAGGCAAAAGAACTCCCAGAAATTTACTTTCCTAGTGCTAAAAGCCAGTGAAAGTTTATGGAGATTCAAATTTTCTAAAGTATAGAGTTTGTTGTATGGAAAGAGGTACTTGAATATGGAGAAGATATTTCCAAACAAGAATATCGAAGAACTGGATGAATATCACTCCTACGAAGGTCTGACCCAAACATAGGGAAGAAGAATAAACTATAGACTTGAATACTTTCAGATCATGAAAAAGGATACGGGACAAATATGTTAAGGATGGCTATTTTTTGCGGATCCCTTCATATTGTCGTTTAAGACAAATAAGGAAAAAAGAGGCATTCTTCTCAAGAATGAAGTTACTATTATTTAACAAAACCCGTTAGGGGGTTGAAATATGCAGGGCCACCTATGGGCATTGGATGCATGGTCAAATGAATAGCATCTTTTGGCTGATAAGTCTGTTATGTGGACTGTTTATGCAAGGCCACCTATGGGCACGTACTGCATAGTCAGGCAAAAGAATTCTCAGAAGTTTGACATTTTTGTGACTAGAAGTCATGAAAAGGGTTATGAAGATCTGAAAATATTTAAGGTTAGGATTATAACACATAAATATGGGTATTTTCCAATGTATATAGAGATACATAGGTCAATGAAAAACCATAATCATGTTGTGGATGGGTCCTGAATTGAAATTTTGGACTTCACTACGTATCTCATAAGAATGAGAATCAATCCATACGTATTTCTTGAAATGCAGTTTAACGTCGTGCAGGACGAAAGTATGAGTGATCTTAGTTTAGGGTCATAGAATTCAGACCATAATAATGAATACACAGTGTGTGTTTTCATGAGGATTTTTCAGTCAAGGGACCGAAAGTGAAATTTGGGGTTAGGCCCAAAAGACTTGGGACTGGATTCGAGGGACACTCGAATGTTCCTACGTATCCCATACGGATGGGAATCAAGTCCACGTAGTTCTAGAACTACCCTTTGTACAAATTTGGTTCGTACGTGTAAAGGGTGAAAGGGGACTTTAGTGCAATGATGGTTTAACCTGAGATAAAAAGTTTAGGCATTACCATGTATGCACGTAGTCTTTTGAAAATGAAACATGATTTAAAAAATCAATGTCAATAATGGTTCTCTCTCAAATGAGGAAATCAAAGAATATTGTAGTTTATTGTCGTACCAGACAAAAGTGTTGTATAGTTTAACGTCATATAACAAGGACGAAAGTGAATCAATGTAAAGATATTGATTCCAGGGGAGGTTTCACAAATCAACATCATATGAGGTTGTGGTGAACCGATGTGAAGAGATTGTTTTTGGGCTTGAACCCTGGGAGGTTTCCTACATACCCAGCCTAGAGGGCGAGGATCAAAGTCCGTGTAGTTCAATTAAAGAATGAATTAATGATCAAGTTGTTCTTGTGGACAATGATCTAATAAAAAATAATGTTGGGACTTACACATGGTTAGTGGCCCAAAGGGAATGTTATGGTTGATGTTCGCTCTAAGCTCACGTGAGTCATACTCGGTGTGAGAAACAAGAGGTAATAACAACCTTAACGATGCACAGTTTAATGTCATGTAGGACATAAAAAAGGGACTATGCAGTTTAAAGTCTTGCAGTTAGGACTATTGGTGCTGCACAGTTTAGTGTCATGTAGCAGGGACAAAATATAGTTTAATGTCATGTAGGACATATCATGGATTTTCTGTACAGTTTAGCGTCATGTAGTTAGGACAATGGGGATAAAATAGTTTAACGTCATATTGGACGAAAGGGGGACTGTGCAGTTTAATGTCATGCAGTAAGGACAAAAGAGTGTACCATTTTAACGTCATGTCGGACGAAAGTGCGAATAGTTTAAGGTCATATGCATGGACCGTGAATGGTGCAGTTTAATGTCATACTGGACTTTTGAGATTATATAGTTTAACGTCTTTCCGGACGTGAGGGACTTTTATATAGTTTAACGTCATGTAATTTAGGACGTCATAGTTTAACGTCTTGCTGGACATAAGGGTTTTGCAAATAGTTTATGGTCATATACATGGACCAGGGATGATGCAGTTTAAGGTCATGCTGGACGGTTTAGGGAACTTTTTCACAGTTTAATGTCGTGTGGGACGAATTTGCAGTTTAAAGTCATACTGGACCATTGCTGTATAGTTTAACGTCATATAGCAAGGACGAACTGGTGCTGTATAGTTTAAAGTCATGTAGCTAGGACTAAGGTGAACCAATATGAGGATATCAGTTCTGGGGACTTTTTACAGTTTAACGTCTTGCTGGATGATGAAAGTTCCACACAGACGAAGTTGCAGTTTAAGGTCATACTGGACCATTGCTGTATGAACCAATTGTAAGAGTCTTGGTTCTGGGAACAATATTTTGTGTTTGTACAAAATACTTCTTCAGAAATCTGTCATTAGTTGGAGTCGTGATGTGTTCTCCATCCATTGAGATCAGAGAATACGCTCCATTGGAGTAGACCTTATGTATTGAATAAGGTCCTTCCCATTTTGGTTCAAGCTTGGGAGGATTCTTTCTTGGTATCATTGGTGCTCTGAGAACCAATACCAATTCTCTCTGAATGAATGAACGAAGACGAACTTTTTTGTTAAAAGCTCGTGCTATCCGATTCTGATAGATTTCCAAGTGGTGCAAAGTGCACAATCTTTTCTCATCTAACTGTTCCAATTCATTCAACCGCTTTTGGGATTGCTCATCTGTTGACAACTGATCACAAATTTCTATTCTGAGTGAGGGCAATTGAACTTCAATTGGCAAGACTACTTCTGTTCCATATACCAATGAATATGGAGTAGACCGCGTTGCATTGCGAGTGGTAGTCCGATAAGCCCATAAAGCATGAAAGAGTTTATCAGGCCATGACCTCTTATCTTTATCCACCATCTTTTGTAGTATGTTTGAAAGAGTCTTGTTGAAGGCCTCTATCTGGCCATTAGCCGCTGCATGATATCGAGATGAATGGTTGGACATAATGTTGTATTCTTGATACAATTTCTTTACCTCAGAAGAACAGAAGTTGGTGACGTTGTCCGTCAATATGGTATGAGGGACACCAAATCTAGTAATGATGTTAGACTTGATGAAGCTAACAATGCATTTAGAACTGACTTCTTTGAGAGGTACTGCCTCTGCCCATTTGGAAAAGAAATCAGTAGTAGTAAGAATGTACTTAAACTGCTTGGCCGTAGCTGAAGGGTAAGGTCCCACCACATCCATTCCCCATGTGGAAAATTGCCAGGAGTATTTAGCTGTATGAAGCAACTCTGGAGGTTGATGAATGAAGTTGGCATATACTTGGAATGAATGACACTTCTTTGTGAAATTAACACAATCTTGTATCATTGAAGGCCAGAAGTATCCAAGCCTTCGAATTTGATCAGACAGTCTATGTTCAGACTGGTGGGCACCACAGACTCCTGCATGCACTTCTTTTATGACAGCCATTGTCTCTTCACCATCAATACATCTGAAGAGAACTCCATCAAAACCACGTTTGTAGAGAATTTTCTCGAGGTGGTTTGGACCATCATAAAGAGTAAAATTGACCACACGTCGCCGAATTTGTTCTTTCTTGGCTCTATCAGGTGGAAGTGTTCCATTTTGAAGGTATTCCCTGATAGGTGAAATCCATCCTGTAGTATGACCATACGGTTCAGGAATGGGACTAATTTCATTAATTTCCTCTATTCTGACTTGAACATAAGGTGAAATTGCACGACGGTGGGCAATACAGATGGTTGTCTCGTCCCGATTTGGATCTGCTAAAGCTGTGGCTATATTAGCCAGTGCATCAGCTTGAGCATTTTGTGATCTTGGGACATAAGATAATGTCAGTTCTGAAGGGAATTCCGACATTAACTCTCTGACATAATCATACAAAGGGATTAATTCTTCTTTTCTGATGGTATAATCCCCATTGACTTGTTTGATTACCAGGTCTGAATCACCTTTCACCTTTAAGTGATTCACTTGTGCTTGAAGCGCTAACTCCAAGCCTGTAATGAGAGCTTGGTATTCAACTTCATTATTGGTACCACCTTCCCACAACAAAAAGGAATAAGGTAACACTGCCTTATCTGGAGAAATGAGCACAATTCCTAAACCAACTTTGTTGAATTTAGGATTTTCCATTTTCTTCCCTGTTGGACTTCTAGAAGCACCATCAAAATACATTTCCCATGTTTGAGGACTCTCTTGAATAGAGAAAACTTCCTCACCAGGGAGTTCGATATCTGAATACGTGTCTTCCACTGAAGGATGTTCAGCCAGGAAATCAGCCAGAGCTTGGCCCTTAATCGCCTTTTGAGACACATACTGGATGTCGAACTGCTGTAGAATAACCGCCCACCTTGCCAGACGTCCTGTAAGCATTGGATGACTAAGGATGAATTTGAGTGGATTATTACGAGATACCAATTGGACCTCGTGATGTTGCAGGTAGTGTCTCAGTTTCTGAACTGCAAAGATTAATGCTAGGCAGCACTTTTCAATACTCGAATACCGGGTTTCTGCTTCAAGCATAGTTCTACTGAGATAGTAGAGACTATTTTCATTCCCAGCATCATTCTTTTGAGAGAGAAAGGCACCCAATGATCGCTCTAAAGCTATCACATAGAGGATAAGAGGCCTACCCTCAACAGGTGGCATGAGTACTGGTGGACTCAAGAGGTATTTCTTGAGAACATCAAATGCTTCTTGACATTCTTCAGTCCACTGGTAAGTGACTCCTTTCTTCAATAATTTGGTAAAGGGTAAACTTTTGCCTGCCAAATTGGCGATGAAACGACGAATATAGGCTAAGTGTCCTTGAAGTCCTTTTAATTCTTTCAAATTCTGAGGAGGTGACATACCAAGGATTGATTTGGTCTTCTCAGGATCGACTTCAATACCACGATGGCGTACAACAAAGCCGAGGAATTTTCCTGAGGTTACCCCAAAAGCACATTTTAAGGGGTTCATCTTCAAATTATGTTGTCGAAGCTTTTGGAATACGACTTCCAAATCAGCCAAGTGATCAAAACGTTGTTTGGATTTAACCACCAGATCATCTACATAGCATTCAACAAATTTCCCTAGAAAAGGTTTGAAGATACGATGCATGGCGCATTGATATGTTGCACCTGCATTCTTTAAACCAAAGGGCATCACCCGGTAACAAAACAAACCTTAAGGAGCTCTGAAGGCTGTATATTCCTCATCTTCTGGGGCCATTCGGATCTGATTATATCCAGAATATCCATCCATGAAAGAAAGTACTTCATAGCCAGCCGTCACATCAATTAAGAGTTCTGTAATCGGAACTGGGAAATCATCTTTAGGACAATACCGATTAAGATCTCTGAAATCGATGCAAACCCTAATTTGTCCGTTCTTCTTCTTTACAAGGATAATATTAGCCAACCACTTGGGATATTGAACTTCTCTGACGAAGTTAGCTTTGATAAGCTTATCCACTTCAGCCTCGATTTTGGAAGCATAGGTTGGGTGTGTTCTTCTTGCGGCTTTCTTGAATCCTCGATATTCTTTTGGAAAACCCAAATGATGGGTGGCAACATCAGGATCAAGGCCATGAATCTCTGTATAATTCCAAGCAAAAATATCTTTATTTTTCTTTAGAAAAGAAATATACATCTCTTGCTCTTCAAGGGTCATGGCCGCACTAATTAAAGTGGGGCGTGGATCTTTCTCTGTACCCAGATTTAATTCTCTGAGTTCATCCACAGTGGTAGAGATACCCTCTTCAAATGCTGGAGGAGCATCTCTAAGATCTTCCTCTTCCTCTTCATCATGTGTTATTTCTTCCGTTTCTACTTGCAAAGTAGATGAAAAAAAGAAATTCTCATGATCATAAGAGATGTCAAAATTTTCACATTTTGAAGAAGAAGCTTCCATTTACGACCCTATTGATGATAAAGGGTCTTCTTTGGGAAATAAAGAGGAGATGATGGATTGAGAATCGACATCAATATTCACCTCTGGTGTTGCTATAACTTCTTCTGGCCTGATTAGCGAAGTATAGATTTGTTGGATTTCAGCAGACGAAATGAAAACGTCACCACTTATGCTTTCATCACTGCTTGGTAAGTTACCAATTTCTCCCATGTTGTCTGGCTCGATTGCCGTAATTGACATTATGGATCTTTCCATAAGAGTATTTTGATTTGGGCCTATTTTGTCAATTTGACTGATAGGTAACACATAATCTGTACTCACATGTGAAAATGGATTTATTGGAATTTTTTCCAAACCATATGGAGCATTAACTTTGGTAATTTCCTTCATTGTAGATTTTTCTCTTCCCTTCATGTGATAAAATTCCGCCTCAATGTATTGAGACTCACATGTCTTGAACGGGGCCTTATCACCATACAATGTTCCAACTTGACCATCGAAACAGTATTTGAGACATTGATGGTATGATGACGGAATAGCTGCATGCTGATGTAGCCAGGGTCTTCCAAGCAAGATATTGAAAGCTGAGTCTTGATCAACAATCATGAAATCCGAATTGGAAACAAGATCTCCAAACTGAGTTCTGAGCGTAACTTCTCCCAGTGGTTCTTGTTCATTTTTATCATATCCTTGCAACATCATGGTAGAAGGAGATAAATCAGATTCCGTGAGGCCCAATCGACGAAGTGTGCGAATGGGCATGAGGTTGACTCCTGAACCATTGTCAATAAAAGCTCTTCGAACATCTATACCATTGACTTTTCCAGATAAGTACAAAGGTTTTTTGTGCCCATGCACAACATCATCTTCATCTTTATCAGTAAAAGATATCACTGCATGGCATTCTGCAGGATTATTCTCTATGTGATAAATTTCAGCTGCAGCAATTTCAGCTTCAAACTCCTGAGGACTTGACAAAGCTTCGATGAGTGCTTCCCGAAGATCTCTTGACAGATTCAAAGCATCCAAAATTGATAACTTGGCTGGTACTTGGGCCAAGTGTTTCAATATATCATATTTTTGATCTAGAGGTCTGCGTTGCCCAATAGGAATATGCGGTTTAGCAGGTACCTTGGAAGAAAATGCTTTGGAAGCTGATGCATCTTGTATTGAAGTTGGAAACATCCTTGGTTTTGGAAAATTAGACTGATTAGATCCATTTACTTGCTGAGATAAAGAAGATGGAACCTTTAATCGGTCTTCCAAAATAACTGTGCCGAAGCTGAGTTGGTCATTGGCAGAAGAACTTGCTTGTTCTTTTTGAGCTCGCTGAAGGGCTCTACCACGAGTTTCTGCTGCATATACAGTGCTAGCAGGGGTATAATTAGAGTAATGGCTTCGGAAAGATCCATGTCTTCCCCTATATCTTGAACCTCTAGAACTTCCTCGGGTTCCCTTATTTGATACAGGGAATTCAGGCTCATCAAGACTGGAATATGAATCTGTTAATTGAATCATATTAACAGAACCAAAACTCTTCGTCTGATAAAGACTCTGCCTGGTTAGCCTATTTAGGCTGTGTCGTTTGGTGGGACGGTGCCCGTGGCTTTGAAGTAGATGGCATGAAATCTGCCAGAGTCAAAGACAATTTAGGCTTTGATACATACTCATCTTCTCCTGATTCCTCTTTCTTCTTTGAATTGAGCTGCCCTTTTGAGGATTTGTCTTTTGATGGAGGCTTTACTGCAGCTTTTGTAGGAGACACAATTGGCTTCTTCAATTGTGTTCGCAAAATGGAATGGGTCCGATTGATTGTCTTTCTGACCATCCAATCATCATATTTTTTTGCAGTTTTGCTTTTGACTTCCTGCCACTCGCCTCCTTCCTCTGGATCTGTAGCGGTAATACATGCTACATGAGCTGAAGAACCCTTCAATTTGACTTGTCCCAAGTCGAACATCTTTTGCAGGAGGTATTTAAAGACAAAACACTCCTGGATGGGATGCCCCAACATTTGATGAAAGGGACAATAATTGGGATGGTCTTCATCTCCTTCCTTGTTTGGCCTCTTCGGCACTGGTAATTGAACCAAATTATTTTCCAGAGCCGAAATGAAGTAACCAGGAACTTGATCACTTCGGAAAGAGTATGTTTTACTCTTCATATCCTCAAATTGTTTTCGTCGTTGATCTTTTTGATCATTTGGACGAAACAGCCTTTGTTGTTGGCGTTCAGGAGGTGGAGCCCTTCGAGAAGATGAAGGTTTTGAAGTAGAAATAGGTACATGTGCCTGTTTAAGCATAACTGTAGCAGTTTCTGCTTTACCCATTCTTCTTCCTGGATCTGATGGAATTACACGAGATTTAACCTTAGCCTGTATAAGGGAATCTTCAATCTTTTGAGCGACTGAAGTAAGGTCTCGAAACCCTCCTGTGTATTTCACAGGGATCAATGGCGTGCGTAATTCGTCACGCAAATTTGCCACACAGATTGGCAACAATTCCTCCTGAGGGAGTGCTAAACTCAAGGAATATGTTAATCCCTTCCAACGAGCAATGAAATCAGAGACACTTTCATTCTCCCTTTGCTTTCAGTTTGTAAGATCGAAAACTGTCGTTTTTGGAAAAGTTGAGCTAAACTGAAGAAGGAATTTTTGATGAAGATCCTCCCATCCGATGACTGACCGGGATTGCAATCTTGTATACCAGACAAAAGCTGGTCCTTGCAAGGTTCGCACGAAGCATCTGAGTTTCACTGCTTCTTACTGCTCTGGAGTTCCCATCATAGGATCACAACAAGACACGTAATGCGTCAAATGTTGTTCAGGGTCGCCAGATCCATTGAAAGTATGGAAAATAGGGTTTCCAAAACTGGATGGAGGAGAAATTGAATCCACCCATTCAGGGTAAACTTTCTTTTCAGGTTGAACTTGTGCCCGTTTCCCTTCCATAGTTTCTAACCGAGCTGTTAATGACTCAATAGTAGTTATTAACTTTTGAGAAACGTCAGGTTGAACTTGGTTTTGAGTAGGTGAAATTAATGGAGCTTGGACAGACGTGGTGATTGGTGCTGCAACTGATGGTAGTGCTGCCAACTGTTGTTGCGTTTGACCCGTAGGATTAGACCTCTGTGGGTGTACTGATAAATGAGGATATTCTTGATCCATCTCAGTAGTTACAACAAATTCCTTCGGCTGTCGGACTTCAGCATTCTTAAGAAGAATACTATTCTGAAGTAGTTCTGCATTCAACCTTCTTAATTCTTTCATTTCTTCCTCCTGTTGTGCAAACCTTTTCTCTAATGAGAGCGATTGACCTCCTTCAGAGGAAGGGTGAGAAGTAACCTGATTCTTTCCTTTCCCCTTATTAGATCCTTTTCGGAGAGGGGGAAGTGGGTTACTTGAAGGAATACCCAGATTTTGGGTAAGCCTTTGATTACTTGTGCACACACCTTCTTCATTTAGGTCTGTGTGCGCAACTTCTTGAGCATGAACCTCTTCGTCTGATCCCTCTGATTGAGCCTCATCTGGTGAATCAGCAGCAACGGCATTGATGACATTGATGGATGCATATTGCATGGAATCCTTTCTATCAGCATTTCTGTGATATTGTCTCCTTCTATGTCCATGATGAGACATTTCATTCCGTTGACTTGATCCCTCAGGAATTTCTTGGAGAACCGTCACTTGGAGAGAATCTCCTGACAGCTTGGCTCTTCGTTCCTCTTGAGGCTTATTCCCTAATCGAGAGAATACTGACTTTCTCTGAGGGAAGGATTGAAGATTTGAAAAAGTCCCCAGTCCGGTGGACTGGGGATGTTCCTACTGCTTCCGCTCAACTCCTCGAATCCCATTCGTTGATTCTAAGGGTTGGGTTAGAGAAGTCCCCAGTCTGGCAAGCTGGGGTGTCTCTTGACATGCTATGTCTGAGATCTTCTTAAAATCTCTCTTGATCTTGCGAATCTTAGTTCGGAAATTAGCTGGATGCATTAACCTGTATCCACTTTTTTCACCTGGTTCAACAGACCGTTGGATGATTTCCGAAACTTATGTCATTTGATGACGTGTTTGCTCCAGACGAGAGGCTTGTGCAATATTCTCGCCTGCTTGATGTAGGATCAATTCAACAACCTGTTCTCTATATACTAGATTTTGAGAGGAACTAGTTGAAGCTTGTTCTTGAGCAAGCTTTTGATTATGAACAAAGCCCATTGACTGTGGCCAGCCATGGGCAATAACATTGCATGAGACCATTTTAGGCGGGCTTTGCTGACCGGAAAGCACTGTGAAATGTAGTGCTCCGTGAACACCCCATCCTCTGATATGAACATTAGATGGAGCATTGGCAATTAACTGACGCAATCTTCTTAGTGCGCCAAGGCATGAACGTTGAAGGGTTCTCTGTTGCTTTTCGGCCTTTGGATACCGAGAGACTGATAGAGATGCCAAATCAATCTGGCATTGTAACCCTTCTATTATCTTAAGATGATTTTCATATTCATCATAAGATAATACCTTCTTCTTTAATTGACAAAGATTTTTCCATATGTTGAGATGAATATCATGGATTCCATCATCCGTCAACATCTTTGGAATGTCGTACTGGGAGTCAGCCAAAGGCCAAAACATGACTGGTACTTCACCTTTTGCCAGTTTTTTCCTCATGTTCAGCATTTCCTCTTTATCATTAAATGAAGATTCTTCTACCTGTTTAGACCAGAGTTGGTGTTTCCTTGTTGCTTTATCGGATTCAACAAGATTGGTAGAGAAATCACTATTCATGCTGGAAGATGAATGACCCAGGGAAGGTTCGGAGAATAACCTGAACCCCAGGCTATCTTTTGATGGAGAAAGAGTTTCACCTGCTGATAGTAAAGCATCAGACATGACTGGTTTTACGTTTGCAAGTGCCTCGAGATAGGAGGGCTTTCTTGTCACTACATTGCCTTCTGAAGAATTTTCGAGACAATGTGAATCACTACTACGGAGAGGACTTTCGCAGCGAAGTTCATCACCATGAGGAGGACCGTCATGATGGGTTACATCAAAAGATGAAATCTCTTGCTCCTTGGTCTTCTGACCACACAGAGGGTTCCTGTGGCTCTCATCTGAAGAAGAAACTTCAAGATTGACCGAATTTTCATGAAGCAAGTCTTCATGAGGAAGTGTCTGTTGAAGACCTTCAGAATTAATGTTCCCGTTATTGGGAACTGAGGGAGTAGAATCTTGAATTCCGACAGATAAATGTCTGAGAGCTTCAAGAACTCCAGCATCGAGCAAGGCCTTGTTGCAGATTGGCCTTTGATCTCCTGACTGTGCTGGGAGGATCTTTTTCTTAGATGCCTTCTTACTTGCTTTAGAAATCACTTGATGACGAAAGTGATTGCTCTGAGCAGGTGTATGTGCCTGATCAGGAAAGAAGGTCAGGTTAGGCTGACGATCTCCACTCAAATCAGGTGTATGTGTCTGACTTGGTTGTCCGTATGATATGGGGGAGTATGCCCCATAACCCTCTTGGACTGGAACAGATGTGTGTGTCTGTTCTGGAGTGAATCGTTGATGTGTCACTCCATTGCTAGGGATAGATTTATGTGTCTGTCCCTGAGATGATGATGAAGCTGTTATGATATCCTGGCAAGCATCCAGAATATGAGTAGGAATTTGCTTCTGCTCTTTCACCATTGACAAAATATGTTTGGTGACTTCAGCCGCCGGAACGGGGATATACGTCCATTCCGGGCTTGGAGTAGGTGTATGTGCCTGCTCCTATCCACCTTTTCCTGTCAGTGAATCCTGACAGTACTCAAATGTGGAGGCAAAGAGTTGAGTCTGCCTCCTGTTTGTCGTCGGGACTTTCCGACTGACTTCTCCGGGTGCTACCAAGCGAGACTGTTGGTAGGCCTGATTAGTATTAGCAGGTGTATGTGCCTGCTGATTACACTTCGCCAAACGCGGTTGACGAGATCCATCATATGTAGTCAGACGAACCTGCTGACTAACTGGTGATGTATAAGAAGGTGTATGTTCTTGCCTATGGTACTCCGTCGGAATTGCCTGGCGGGATAGGCTTGATGCTGTCAGACGAGTCTGCTGGACAGCTGAATTAAAACGGACAGGTGTGTATGCCTGCTCGTTTGCCACCAAGTTAGGTTGGTGGACTTCTCCGGAGATGGCAGGGATGACAACCTGCCTATTGTTAACCGGATTCCGTCTCTGGCGGTTCATCTTGCCTGCTCGGGTTCGAGGAACCTGAGCTGAATGCCTGGAGTCGGTACCCTCATCATGTTGAGGGCGCACTACCGCACGAGTCTGGCGGCGATTGTTGATGGGAGCCCTCGGGAAGGACTCCTGTCTTTTTGAATTAAGGCCCCAAGGGACCTGCTCATTCACTTCCTCGGAGTAAGGGAGTGAATGGAAATTGCGTTTCGGGGATAACGACCCGAAACGGTTGGAGACGGTAGTCAGCACCGTCTGCTTCTTGATTGCTGGCCGCCGTTGTCCGGACGACCAGGTAGAGTTGTTAACTTGGAGGGCTTGACGAGCGGCCTCCAGAGTTGGGATAGTACCGTTGCGACGGTACTCCTTAACCAGTGCATTAGAAACACAACATTGAAGATGCTGAGTTGGTGATGTCATCCTCAGAGCGGATGACGTTCCAGCAGGAGTAGCAGCATTGGTTTTCATAGTAGCAGACCTCACAGTAGAAGTGTTTACAGCAGCAGTATTCACAGGGGTGAATTTAAGGAAAGCCATTTTTGCAGAAGATCTTGAGAAAAGAGTGCCTGTTCCATGTAACAGACATAATCAAGATGAATCCGGCCACTGCATCTTTTGGATGAGCACATGTCAATGATTGCTTTGTTGGCCCAAGGGGCTTTAACAAATAAGAAGAACATCACTTTCACTTGGTTAAGGATTCACGTCGGGTTCACCATTTTTGTTTCGCACGGAATCCGGGCATGACCTTCTGGACGGAAGATTCAAACGTTCCGATCGGTTTCTAACGGGTTTGTTCGTAGAACCGGAAACATCCAATGATTCCACATCCGTTTGGACCTACTTTCCAAAGGCAGGCGCTCATTAGCTTGTGGACTAATGAGGCTTAGGAATTTTCATTGGTCGAGAGGATGGGAGGTCGGACTCATCACACCTTTTTGAGGGGAATTATTGTCTACTCCGGGACTCTCTTTATAGATTTAAGTTATGTTCGTGAATCCTTATTACATTACCAAGTATAAAATGTGTTTTCCTTTAGTTTTAACAATCAATGATTAAATATGCAAGAATTTTAGAGAATATTTTATATGTATTCGAGGTTCTTCATCAATAGAGAATCATTTATATCTGTTTAGAGATTCTTGGTCAATGGTATCCTTCAAAAACATTTATATAAAAGTCTCTTGGTCATTATGATGACCAGGATGGTTTTAAAGCCACTCAGTGGGGCACTTGAAGTTTATCGTCATTCAGAAAGACATAGATTATTTCGAAGTTGGGATCGAACCCATAAATGGGCTACCTACGTATCCTTTGTTTTGGAAAAGGAATCAGAACCCACGTAGTTCGAGAAATGGAGTATGATGTTTATTATTGATGGCTCAAAGATGAATGTCATAATTACTTTTACACTCTAAGCTCACATGAGTCATGCTCGGTGTGAGAAACAAGAGGTATTAGTAAAATTTAGACAATTGTGCCATGAAAGATGCAATCATAAGAATTTGTTTGGGGCTTATGTATGGATGAATGCCCAGATAGATGAAGGTTTAGGATTTACTTTTGGGAGAAAATCCATGAACATGGTCCATAAAGTTATATGTGCTTCATGGAGATTTGAATACTCTAATCTTGGGGATTACTCTTAAGGAGGATGCCCAAGTTAGGAGGGGATTTATGATTGGGTTTTACTCCTGAAAAGGAAACCCAAATCAAAGGTAAATTATGACTGGTTAAGAGAAATTTAAGGGGACTTGGGGCTTATTCCTGAAAAGGAGACCCAAGGTTATGACTGAGTCTTATTCCTGAAAAAGGAGACCCAGGTTAAGGGACTTGGAACTTACTCCTGAAAAGGAAGCCCAAGGTTATGACTGAGTCTTATTCCTGAAAAAGGAGACTCAGGTTAGGGATTAAGGTTTGGGGCTTACTCCTAAGGAGGATGCCCATATTTGAGGTTGGGGCTTACTCTTGAGGAAGATGCCCATATTAAAGGTTTTATAACTGGGGATTATTCCTGAAAAGGAGACCCAAGGTTAGGATTTTCTCATTTTAAAGGATGAGGTTGAATGAATGAACTCTTTGTATTTTAGTGACATAAGGATATTTAAATCACTAGACTTTGAGAGAGATTCCACAGCATTCCTTTCAGATAAGAAAGTCAAATCAAGAAATCATGCCATAAATGGCTTTGAAGAGTGTCTTGAAGACTGAATCTTGAAAAAGGAAAGGTGAAATGGCTTAAGAGGGGTAAAATGGGCAAGATGGGCACCCAAAAAGATAGGGGTGCGCAACTCTTGAAAGGCGCGCAAGTCCTGCGGCGGCGTTCAAGTATTGACCGCGCAAGTATACTTGCGCGACACATGGTGTACTTGCACGATTTTCAATCAGAATTGAAATACTTGAGCGACTCTTGATAAAACCCTTTAGAATCCCCTTGAGGTTCTTCCAGAAAAGGGACGCGCAAGTTATATTTAAGGAATTAAGTCGGAGCACAAGTGTTTGATAAGTTTCAACACTTAGGCCTTCCTTCTTCTCTTTAGATCTTCCGTTCTAGGTACGAAATTACCTTAGAAGTGTTCCGGAAGCTTCGAGAAGAGACTTGGGCGTCGGGAGCTTCAATCCGAGTTTCTGGAAAAAGATCCTCCCGAATGGGGGGCCCACAGGGTCTATTTATAGGCAAAAGAAGACCCAGGGCGGTTACCGGGCGGTTACCAATTAGGTCGCGCAAGTCACCTGCGCGACCAAGGTAGCCGCGCAAGTATATTTGCGCGGCAGTGGTATAACTTGCGCGGTGGATTTTCTGTTGATCCTTTGTTCATGCCTTTGTCGATTTTTGATGTTTTCTTCAAAGGATGAATCAATTTCAGCTGAGATATTCCCTTTTCTGATCTTTAGAGTCTGTGACGAAAGGAGCGTCAACAGTATCTAAAGAAGAAAAACTCAAATCATCCAAGATTCGAGTGATCTTGAATACTAGCCATACTAATCACAGTTGTATGTTATTGATGTTCTTCAAGACTGTATATGTGTAAACCAATTGATCTATATTCTAATGGAGGAGGACTATTATCAAGTGGTGTCTGTCTTTACTTGTTTGATCTTTAATGTTGAAGAAGTAAAGTCTATTTCGGTGAATTCTGGAGGCCAAGGGGACACATTATATTCTACGTAGGATATAAATTATTGAATATAACAAAATATACTCTATGTGTATATGAATGGAATACCCTTGGTTATAATAAATTTTTGAAGATTGTGAGTAATCCTTTTTGGGTTGAATAAATAAAATGGTTAGTATATGAATTTCATATTGAACCTTGTAAATACTTTATGATGATATCTTTAAATTTTTCTGGAACATAAGGTGATGATACAAGAATTTATTGAGTGGATTGAGAACTTTAAATGGTTTAAGAGGTTTACTTTAAAATCTAATGAATTCATAAAATAAGACCACTGATTCAACCCCACTTTCAGTGGTCTATTCATCCTAGGAAACTACAATTTCACTGAGAATTTATAAAATTTCATAAGGTAATCTCATGAATTATATGAATCTACCTATAGTATTAGAATTATTTACATGTCCTTACTAAAATAACTATAAAATCTATATGGTGTACCATTATTTCTAAATATTTTCTTTAAATATGATAAGTTGTTTGTTAGTATATCTAGTATTATAGATCAATAAAGACAAAAACACCCATCTTGATATAAATATGTCAATTACTATTATTTTCTTTTAAAAAATAACGATCTTGCAACTATCACGCAATAAAGTCTTACATCATTCCTTATTTATTGCTAGTTAAATATTTGTGATTCTATAATTATTGAAAAAACATTCTAATATTAAACACTATAACAAAATATATTTCAAATATGAAATAATATCACCTTGTTTCTTAAATAGACACGAATCTAAATGTTTTGGTAATACTCAATACCAAACAATAGTTTAACATGAATAATTATGCTGTGAAATCCAAAAGTCATGTGTTTATCTTGAATAATCTAGGAATCACCTTTTTCTAGTTCCTTTGAGAATGCACCTTACTTATTTTAAATTTTATATTATTAAATGCTTCCTTTATTTTAAATACATAAATATGGGAAAAAATTCCCATGATGTATCATATAAACATTATGTTTAATGATGAGGATATTTATAGTAGAGTATTCTAACTGCTTCATCTTTAATTCTTAACATTTATTATTCCAATGAACTTTCTTGCACATGATAAGAAAATGACCTCTTATTTTTTTTGAAGGTGGTGCCTTGGTTAAAGACCAAAGAACAAAATATATTATTAAAACAAAGAATTACATGAGTCTAAATGTGGGGATTATTTTACAATATTTATCATAAAGATGAAGTAAATGAACCGGTAGGTTATCTAACCATGTGGTGACATGGTTGACTCCCGTGTTTCCAAGACCATCCACCACTGTGTTCACATCAAAAAAGGAATGTGTAATAATGTAGTTGTATTCCATGAGCGAATGAAGACTATCCATCCAGCATGTTGTAAGCGGCCACACATGGTGCATCACTCCATTCCAAATGGCTTGAACAATGGTAGTCAAGTCACTTTCAATCGAGATGTTGTTCCAACGATGTTGATTGGCAAAAAAATAGCACAAATCACACTCATCATTTCAGCCTCAAGAGTTGAAGAGTTTCCCCATGTACCATAAAAACATCCAAGAGCCTGCCGGATGTGATTTATAAAAATAGAACAATAACCCGAAGGACCCGGGTTGCATTTCGAAGCCCCGTCGACATTCACTTTAATCCATCCTAAGAGCAGAGCTTTATAGAACACTTCAAAATTGTGTCTAGGTTGAGGATAAATTCCATTAACCCCAAGCCAATGTAGAATCCCAAAGTCATTCAATATGTTGTTGCAAAATCCATTTTGTATCGAAGCAGCCTCCTGAATGGCTATGAGAATCTGCATATATTCTGTATGAAAACTAAATGAGTAGTTTTTATGAATAATAACATTCCTATCATAATAGAGTATATGAATATGTTCCAAAATAGCAGTTAAGAAATGGTTCTTGATTTTCGGAGAGGCTTGAGGATCCACACAACATTGAATACGAGAGTTGATTGAGTCATTAAGTAACCATCTTCACTCAAAAAGATCAAGCACATAATTCCACAGAGTAGTAGCAGTAACACAAGAAAGGAAAATATGGTTAATGTATTTGCGATGTTGAATAAAAAAATTAAATTTAGAGCAAATATGGAACCCAAAAGACTGAAGAAAAGTGTCAGTGGAAATCCTCTTGTGGGTAATATGCCATATTAGGGTGAATCTCGAAGGTTTTACCCATAAATTATTAAAAAAATTTATCCAACTAAAAGTATTTTTAGAATTAATAAATCCATGGCTGTAAACAAATTTTGAGTCTATAATTCCATTATGAGTAGGTTCCCAAATTTAAAAATCATTAGATCTTGCAAAAGTGTAGTTATCGATTACATGATTGACATTTTTGGGGAAATTAAGGCTGTGAGAGCTAAAAACCTCTCAGATAGTATAATTAGTGTGATTATAAAGTTGATTAGGAGAGATTATAGTTATGAGAGGAGCACTAGCCCATTTTCAGCCAGAAATTCATGGAAGAGTCTCTGCTCACCATCCATATGGAGTTAGACATATTGTTGAAAAAATAATTCTTAATGGAAGACTAAATGGAAGAGGTCATGTAGTTCAAATTTTCCTTCTTTATTTTGTTAATAAATATATTTTTAAGGAAAGAAATGGAGTTAGAGTTGTTATAAAAAAGGTTTCAAGTGAGTGTGGCTTGTAAAGAATCATTAAAGAGTTTGAGATTTTTTATACCGAGACCACCGTTCTCCACAGGTTTCAAACAAGTAGACCAGGGGATAGTCACCAGTTTTCTTTAAAGCGTGCTTCTACTCTAAACAATGTTTTTTATGGCTATGTAAGTACGTTTAAGAAGAACACCATTCCATTTATAAATCATTAAAGATTAGACCATTTTAAAAACAATCGTAGATTTAATAAGACAAATACTACTAGATATAGAGAGGTATTTTCCTTTCCAAGATGAAAGTTGGTGGAGAATTTGATCAACAGTTTTAGAGAATTAACAAGATTTTAGTCTGCCCCAAAAAATGGGAATACCAAGATAGTCGAAGGGAAGAGATCCTTCCTTAATACCTAAATCAGCAATAATATTGGATTTTCAATTAAAAGGAATCATTTTTCAAAAAATGGTAAAGTATTTGTTCCAATTAATTATTTGACCAGAAATGTATTCATAGTGTGAGAGGGTGCATTTGGGATCTTGAATATTCCGTTTACCCCCTTGTAAAAAATAATAATATCATCCGCATTTAAAGGGTGTGTGGGAACATTCAAATTCCAAGAAAACTTAATTGGTTTAATCTTGTTTTTCTCAACCAGCCGAGTGACTAATCTGCTAATAGTCTTCCACAATCGTGAAAAGAATGGCAGAGAAAGGGTCACCTTTTCTGTAACACCCCGAGATTTTATGAGAAAAATTATTTTTAATTACTTTGATGTATTGTGTTATACACAACACCAAGATTAGGTTTTACTATATGAAAAACCGTATTATCTTGCAGTATATGCAATACTATTCTTGGCTCTCATTACATACAATTTAAAATTTGTTTTGTGGAAATTATTTTATGCAACATTAAGTATTGATTTTGTTTAATGTATAAATGAAATAAGTTTTGATTATGTTATACGCAACACCAAATGGATCTTTCACTACACGCAGCCATGGCATGGCTTAAATTACACGAAATCAAGACCTTCTTCGATAGCCTGTGTAGTACACAATATCGAGTTTCACTAAACGAGATATTATTATAATATTATTATGACCAAGCCGTTATAAATAGTAATACGAAATATTTGAAATTTTATAAAATTTATCTTTAAAAATGGACTTCATTTTTGGATTTGGAATATCGGAATTAGCCTAGGATGAATTTTTGGTATTTTTCTGAAAACTTTCAATTTTTGATGAATAGTGAAAACACTCGGTTACTATTTAAAAACCGACTTTTAATTTAAATAATTATTTATTTTATTTAAATTTATTTTTTGTAAAAATAGATACTTAATATATTTATATAAGTTCAATGTAATTAATTGGAGTCATTTTATAATAATTTTAGGTATATAAAAATTTTATTGAACTTTTTACCGTCTTTTACCCACCTCTCAGGATCAATTGAAAATTTACATAAAACTTAATTTTATTGCTTCTGTGAGTTGAATTTAGAAAATCTAATAGAAACGGTTAATATCAAGGAGTAAAATTTGGTTCAATAAGATAAAAATAATTAACGTGAATAGTAACTTTATACATTTATTTACCACTGTTAAAAGTAAATAAGGTAATTAAGGGTAAAAAGGATATTATTATTACCCTAACACTTGTTATAATTCTATTTGATAAGTGTAATTCGACCAAGAACAACCTTAGGAATAAAATATGACCATTTAGGTCCACTTTTATTAGATTAGGACATTTATTATTATTTTTTTAAAGAAGAGTTAAAATAGTTAAAATCAAAGTTTAATAACTAAAATTTTTTTAATATAGGGTTATACATAAGATAAATTAAACTATAAATATTCATTAGAAATATAAAAATATTTCCTACATAATAGTATTTTATTTTTAATTTTTAGACATTAAATATTTTAATTTATATATGACACAATGATGATGCAGTAATTACCTTATTAATGAAATATTAACATAATTGATGTTATAAATACCTAAATAAATGTAATTTGAGACTTATTATAAATTAAAATAATCTTTTAGGTTAATATGACATGTTATTATTTATTAAATTAAATTTTTTCAAACTAATCATGTTGTAATGAGTTTCACAAAAATCAATTACAAAATAGTGTCAAAATTGACATAAAATAGTATTTAAAACAAATATTATATTTTTTTTTTATTCTATTCATAAAAATATAATAGTTTCACAAATGACTTATATAAGGTTATATATATTATTAATGAACCACTTGGGGTTCATTTGTATTTTTATAGTACGTTTATTAACCATATAGTGTAAGAAAACAAGAAGAAAAGGTAAAAGTTAAATTATTTAACATAGAGTTAAATCTAAATGATAAGGTTAAAATAGTAACCTAAACTTGAATAAAACCTATTGGTTTAGAGGATTTCAACCCATACCCACTTTAGATTCGAAATAAGTCACTTTTGAGCCATTATAAACCGAATATGATTTTATTATAAAATAATATTTTAAGTTTTTTCCTAAAGTGCCGCTTCCCTCCCTTATAAAAGGGAACCTCCTCCCTCTCCTCTTTAAAACATTTTGAGCCTTAACGCTCATCCAAACCATGAAAATTTCCCTTATCAACTTCTCTAGAAACATTATAGAGGTTCTGGTCTCCTCAAAAGACCAACTCTAGGGCCTTAAGAGGAAGCTTAAAAGAGGTGCGTCGAAGAAGAGGTAATCTCTTCTACCGATTCTTTCAAGTTTGTTTATTCTTCAACATCTTCTTATATAGTTGTTTCATTATAAAGTAATAACATCAGTATAAATAATATACTTATATGTTATTATAAATATGAAACAACCCCATTTCACCTTCTATCCATCCTATGGAAAATGAAATCACCACGCATGCGTACGTACGAAATACCATCTCCACGCCGTGGTGTAATATGTTTTTCCTCCACCACCATACTTGGATGGGTATAAGGGTGCAAAGAAAAAAAATATATGGTTATTAAAACATCATACGTATTCTGAGATATTATATCATCCACTCCAATTCCATTCAATAATTATGGTAAAGATATCATCGCTCGTGCGTACGTACAGATTACCGTCTCCACGACGCGATGAGATTCATTCTCCATGTTAAAAATTAAAGAATGATTATAATGTTTATATAATGAATAATAATGAAATATATGACATAATTAATCTATTGGATTTATATATATATATATATATATATATATGTCGTCTACTTACTTCCATTCAATTTAATTAGGAAAGGAAAACAACGTTCATGCGTATGTACGACCTACCGTCTCCATAAACGGTGTATTTTATTTCATTCATATATCTATTATATACATATATAATAAATATATATTATATATAAATCATGAATTACATTTTGGAAGTAAGTAAAGCATGATATAAGTAATAATAATATCAATAAAAAAAATTCCAAATACGTACGATAAATAAAATGATTTTACCCAAAACGCTGCTTTAACATGGAATTTACAAAACAACGGGTAATATAAAGTCATAAGTGAACCATATATGATATAATAACAATGAATATGATTCTGTAATAATTAAATGACATTATTTAAATCATTACACATGAGTTTCAGATATTTACGAAGCATATCAGACCTAAGGTAAGGGATAATTTTGCAATCTCATTTTTATCCAAGATTGCTTATACGTAAGTATTTACTGGGGTTATATTTTTCATCCATGTCCGTAATTTTTTTTCATAAAGTGTTTAATATTATTCCATGTATTTTTAAATTAATTTTTACCCCTCTTTTACTTTTACTTTGTGTTATGGAAGGAATCTTTCTTTTGTTTACCATACGTGACTTTTCCGAAAAAAAGTACGAGGAGAATGTTTTTTAAACTTATACGGCTTGAACAGATTTTTACGGTTTTATAATGCCTTATTTTCATGAAGCTTACTCTACAATATTTCATTACTATTTTAAAAAAATCCCTTTATTTTAAAACTTCATAGCATTTTGTGAAAAGAAATTGATTTTGAAGAAGAAAAGATATTTTCCTCAAGAATTCATTTCAAGTGTTTTATCAAAACCATTTTCCATCTAAGATGACATTATTTCATATGTGTATATTTAAAGTATAATGTATCTATTATTTATATGGATTTATTTTTCTTATGATGAAATGATATCCATTAGTTTTATATGGATGATGTGATGATGGGATGATGTTTATGAAACCCATTTTATTCTTTGGGTTATGATGAATGTTTTATGTTTATTTTGTGGAATAAGTAAGAATGTTTTCATTATGAGATGGGTGGGAATTATATATCCCTCCAATGAATTGGGTAATGATTTATATCTCATGATATAGACATGGATGGAATAGTAAGTTAATCCAGTTCAGTGATACAAGACTGGAACGAGGAGTGAACTCGATTCAGAAAGGGACTTTGTCCACTAAGAGGGTCTTGACAGCAATGCCTTGGATACTATGGAAATCATATCATGTGCTTAATGGTTTCCACAATTACATGTCTTATTCCTATGATATTTTATCGTGATTGATGTTCCTTTATGATATATGCCTTACGTACTTCCATGATTTATGTCATTTCTCAAGATTTTGATGTTTAAATTTTATGTTCAAGTTTTTGCATTCAAATGTTTATGGATTGTTTGAAGTTCCCTATGTTTACCCTTACTGAGCATTTCAGATCATGATTTTTATGTTTTCTTTTCCCCAGGATATAAAGAAAGGTTTTAGGTAAAAAAAAGGGGAAGATCTTTTTGGGAGATGTTGAAGATCTTTCACCACGATTAGAAGATTATATTCTGAGTTTCCAAAGACACTAAACTATTACGGTCCTTCAGTGTTTGTTTTTATTATGTATTAAGTATTCCAAAAAATTAATGTAATGTCCATGCACGTCAAGCTTGGGGTCTCTATAGTTGGTATCAGAGGAAAGGTTTAGGTAACCTTTGGAGAATAGGATGCGAAAAATTTAGTGAGATCCCTAGAGATATTTCTAAGGTATATCTAGGGATGTCCCTAAGGTTACATATAAGTATAGGTTATATCCCTAGAATTTTGGTAACAATATTAGAATTTAACCTAATGTGTTAGATATTGAAGGTACCCCCCCTTGATTATAATTTTTTCCTCTCATACTATTCTTTTTGGGTTTTAGAAAATGGCTGGAAATAAGAAGATTCATGATAATAGAGGATTTGATGGACAATGGAATGATATTATTCATGAGAAACCAAATGAAATTGGATCTGGAAGTCCACATATCATTATTATGCCTAATAAGAAATATCATAATATGATCAATAATCTCAACTTTTTTAAGTTTCTCGACTCATATAATAAGAGAAAGATAGAGCTTCATGATGATCATAGAGGAAAGAAAGTTCAATTTCCCTCATTTAAATCACGTGGGAATAGGTATCAGGGAGAATGTTTCAAAGGAACTGGAAGATGCTTTGGGTGTGGAAAAGAAGGACACAAAGCCATTAATTGTAAAGTAAAAGGTTCAGTTAACACCATGGACAAGGATAATGGTATTTCTAAGACATTAACAACGGTTAAATGTTTTAAATGTGGAATGTACGAGAATTATGCATACCAATTCCCTAAGAGAAAGTCTCATGAAGAGAATCATCATGTTCGTATGGGTAGTATTTATATTGATGATGATGAAGAGACTAAAAATGATATGTGAGATGAAATAATTGTTGAAGTTCGGTCAATGGTTTAAGAAGGTAGTGGAATGATTTATGTTTATCAAGAGTTATGCTGTATAGGTAATGGTACTATGGAATAAAGACACATCTAAGGATTGTTACACTATTGTTTTTCCTAAAGTATTTGAAAGTATTTGTTCAATGGTACCGGTAACCATGAAAGGTTATTCAGATATTTTTTGAAAGTACCTAATATGTGCATAATGAAGGGATAAAGAGATAATGAAATGTTTGATAGTATTAATGAGCTCATGACTGATATAAGGACAAAGTGATATCATGGTTTGTGTATATAGAAGTTTTGGGATTTTGGTATGTGGAAAGAGTTAACTTTTAATAGCATTCATATTTTCACTAAGGTTCTATGGTAACTCATGTTACAAGAGAATACATGATTATAGAACTCACATGTTTGGAATTTTACCAACAAGATATATATATCTTATGATATGTGGGTGATAAATTATTGTATTTAATGCTTGGTAGATGACCTTTCTAGTAATCGTTTTATCTATACTATGAGATTGGATAGAAGTATTTTGGATAAACCTAAATATTGGAATAGATTAAGTTAGACTTGAGATAGTATTGTTTAAGGATAGAACTTTTTGTTATGTTATAATAGTATAGTTTTAGAAAAAGGAAAACCCATAGGACGAGCGACAACCCATCGCGTCAGACAAGGATGTGGGAATAAAACCCACAACCGAAGTGCGATAGGACTTTATCGCCTACCACTAGCCTACAGAAAGTCCCTGGTTAGTAGAAATTAGTTCTAATTTATTATGTGGCATGATATATGAAGTATAAGTCCATTTCAAAAACCATATACGATTAATCTCACTATAGACGGACTTATGTATATTTAATAACTTTTTCTAACCTTTTGTTTGAGATAGACAAAATGACCTATCATTCTATCGCATGATCTGCTAACACTTCACGAATGAAAAATTAAACTTCATTTATTTAAGAGATGAAGTGTAAATTATTCAAGGCATGAAAAACGGTGAGATTGTACCAAAATCAAGTATGTATTTCTTTTCATTCAACAATTTCTCAAAATTAGGGAAATGATCTTGAGAACTAAAAACATTGTCCTAGTACCCTCATACCCGATGAATTTGATGGTACCTTAAATCATCACAAATTTATGTCTTTTTGATTGTTGTCTTTTTCATTTCCATGTTCTCTACCACTCTCCATCAGAACCTGATGGTTATATTTCTCTTCCATATCCATATTTTCACCTATATTGTCCTATGTGGAAACCCAGTGCTGAGTTAATTTGGGTGACCGTTATGATCCTAACATTCCATTTTAAAATGAAGTTTTAGTATTCCTTTTTACTATGTGGGTTTCTATGAAAGAAACTTTCGAGTAGTAAACCATTTATAACCCCGACGAATTCTGAGGGCGAAATTCATTTTAAGAGGGGTTGAATGTAACACCCCAAGATTTTATGAGAAATATTATTTTTAATTACTTTAATGTCTTGTGTTATACACTACACCAAGATTAGGTTGTACTATATGCAACATCGTATTATCTTGCAGTATATGCAACAACATTCTTGGCTTGTGTTACACAGAATTTCAAGTTCGTTTTGTGGAAATTATTCTACACAACATTAAGTATAGATTTTGTTTAATGTATAAATGAAATAAGTTTTTATTATGTTATACGCAACACCAAACGAAGCTTTTACTACACACAACCCTGACTTGGCTTGCATTACGCGCAATCAAGACCTTCTTCGATAGCATGTGTAGTACGCAATACCGAGTTTCACTAAATGAGATATTATTATAATATTATTATGAACTATCCGTTATGAATAGTAATACCCAATTTTTGAAATTTTATAAATTTTATCTTTCAAAATGGAATTCATTTTTGTATTTGGAATATCTAAATTATCCTAGGGTAAATTTTTGGTATTTTTATGAAAACATTCAATTTTTGATGAATAGTGAAAACACTGGGTTACTATTTAAAAACCGACTTTTTATTTAAATTTATTTTATGTAAAAATAGATACATAATATATATATATAATTTCAATGTAATTCATTGGAGTCATTTTATAATAATTTTAGGTATATAAAAATTTTATTGAACTTTTTATTGTCTTTTACCCACCTCCTAGGATCAATTACAAATTTACATAAAACATAATTTTACAGCTTCTGTGAGTTGAATTTCAAAAATATGAGAGACACGATTAATATCAAGGTGTAAAATGTGGTTCAATAAGATAAAAATAATTTCTGGTGAATAGTAACTTTTTACTTTTATTTACCATGATTAAAAGTAAATAGGGTAATTAAGGGTAAAAATCATATTATTATTACCCTAACACATGTCCTAATTCTTTTGGATAAGATTAATTCAACCAAGACCAACCTTAGGAATAAAATATGACCATTTAGGTCCACTTGGATTAGATTAGGACATTTATTATTATTTTATTTAAAGAATAGTTAAAGTAGTTAAAATCAAGGTTTAATAACTAAAACATTTTTAATATAGGGTTATACATAAGATAAATTTGACTATAAATATTCATTATAAAGATAAAAATATTTCATACATAATGGTACTTTATTTATAATTTTTATACATTAAATAATTTAATTTATTTATGACACAATTATGATGCAATAATTACCTTATTAAGGAAATATTAACATAATTGATGTTATAAATACGCAAATAAATGTAATTTGAGACTTTTTATAAATTATAATAATTTTTAGGTTAACATGACATGTTAGTATTGATTCAATTAACCTTTTTTGAACTAATCATGCTTTTATGATTTTCACAAAAATCAATTATCAAATAGTGTCAAAATTGACATAAAATAGTTTTTAAAACAATATTATATTATTAATTGTTATTATATTATTAAAAATCTAAGGATTGGACAGATGACATAGATAAGGTTATATATATTAATAATGAACCACTTGGGGTTCTTTTTTCTTGTTATAGTATGTTTATTAACAATATAGTGTTAGAAAACAAGAAGACACAGTAAAAGTTAAATTATTTAACTTAGAGTTAAATCTAAATGATAAGGTTAAAATAGTAATCTAAACTTGTCTAAAACCTATTGGTTGAGAGGATTTCTACCCCTACTCACTTTTTCTTCTAAATAATTAACTTTGGAGTCATTATAAACCGAATATGACTTTATTATAAAATAATATGTTAAGTTTTTTTCCTAAAGTGCCCCTCTCATCCCTTATAAAAGGGCACCTCCTCCCTCTCCTCTTTACAAAATGTTGAGCCTTCAAGCTTGAAAAACCCTACCCATTTCCCTTCTCAACTTCCCTAGAAACATTATATAGGTTCTGTTCTCCTCAAAAGACCAACTCTAGTGCCTTAAGAGGAAGCTTAAAAGAGGTGCGTCGAAGAAGAGGTAATCTCTTCTACCGATTCTTTCAAGTTTATTTCTTCTTCAACATCTTCTTCTATAGTTGTTTCATTACAAAGTAATAAAATCATTATCAATAATATAATGATATGTTATTATAAATATTAAACAACCCCATTTCACCTTTTATCCATCCTACGGAAAATGAAATCACTGCGCGTGCGTACGTACGAAATACCATCTCCACGCCATGGTGTAATCTATTTTTCCACCACAACCTTACTTGGAAGGGTATAATGGTGTAAAGAATAACTATATAGGGTTATTATAACATCATACTTCTTCTGAGATATTATATCATCCACTCCAATTCCATTCAATAATTATGGGAACGATATCATCGCTCGTGCGTTCGTACAGATTACCGTCTCCACGACGCGATGAGATTCATTCTCCATGTTAACCATTAAAGAATAATTATAAAGTATATATAATGAATAATAATGAAATATATAAAATAATGAATCTACTGTATTTATGTATATATATATATGTCATATACTTACTTCCATTCAAGTCAATAAGGAAAGGAAAACAACATTCATGCGTCCGTACGACCTACCGTCTCCATAAACGGTGTATTTCATTTCATTCATCTATCTATTATATATATTTATATACTTATTATATATTATATATAAATCATTATTTACATTATGGAAGTAAGTAAATCATGATATAAGTAATAATAATATCAAGAACAAAAAGTCTAAACACGTACAATAAATAAAACGATTTTACCCAAAACGCTACTTTAACATGGAATTTACAAAAGAGTGGGTAATATAAAGTCATAAGTGAACCACATATGATATTATAACAATTAATATGATTCTATAATAAGGAAATGACATTATTTAAATCATTACACATGAAGTTCGGATACGTACGAAGCATAACAGACCTATGGTAAGGAATAATTTGCAATCTCATTTTTATCCGAGATTGCTTATACGTAAGTATTTACTGGGGTCATATTTTTCATCCATGTCCATAAAAATGTTTTTCATAAATGTATTTTTAAAGTCCTGTTTACCCCTCTTTGACTTTTACTTTGTGTTATGGTAGGAATCATTCTTTTGTTTACCTTACATGGTACTTTTTGACTTTTCTGACAAAAGTATGAGGAGAATGTTTTTTTAACTTATAGAGAATGAACGGGTTTTTACGGTTTTATAATGACTTATTTTCATGAAGTTTACTCTACAATATTTCATGTCTATTTTCAATAAAATCCTTTTCTTTTAAAACTGCATAGAATTTTGTGAAAAGAAAATGATTTTGAAGAAGAAAGGATATTTTCCTCAATAATTCATTTCAAGTGTTTTATCAAAACCATTTTCCTTCTAAGATGACATTATTTCATATGTGTATGTTTCAAGTATAATGTCTATATTATTTACATGGTGTTATTTTTCTTATGATGAAATGATGTCCCTTTGTTTTATATGGATTATGTGATGATGAGATGATGTTTATGAAACCCATTTTATTCTTTGGGTTATGATGAATGTTTTATGTTTATTTTGTGACACAAGTAAGAATGATTTCATTATGAGATGGGTGAGACCCATATATCCCTCCAATGTATTGGGTAAAGATTTATATCTCACGAGATAGACATGGCTGGAATGGTAAGTTAATCCGGTTCAGTGATACATGACTGGAACGAGGAGTGAACTCGATTCAGAAAGGGACTTTGTCCACTAAGATGGTATTAGCAGCAATGCCTTGGCTACTATAGAAATCATATCATGTGATTAATGGTTTCCATAATTACATGTTTTATTCCCAAGATATTTTATCATGATTGGTGTTACTTTGTGATATATTCCTTACGTACTTCTATGATTTATGTCATTGCTCAATATTTTAATGTTTAGATTTTATGTTCATGTTTTTTCAGTCAAATATTTATGGAATGTTTTACATTCCCTATGTTTATTATTACTGAGAATTTGAGCTCACCCTTTTTATGTTTTATTTTACCTAGGATATAAAGAAAAGCTTTAGGTAAGAAAAAAAAGGGGAAGATCTTTGTGGGAGATGTTGAAGAGCTTTCACCATGATTAGAAGATTATATTCTGAGTTTCCAAAGACACTAAACTATTATGGTCCTTCGGTGTTTTTTTATGTATTAAGTATTCTTCAAAAGTATTGTAATGTCCATGTATGTCATGCTTGGGGTCTCTACATTTTCTAACAACTTATGTGCATTTAAAATAACCCTTAGGAGATCCATTAACAAGGATGGATATGTTGGCTAAGTTGAAAAGAGTTTTTATTATATTGATGAAGGAATCATTAAAACCAAAGTCTTGAAGGACCTTGAAAATAAAACTCCAATCCATGGTATCAAAGGCCTTCTAGATATCAAGTTTAATGGAAATATTACCTCCCCTGTTATATCTATTTAATAAGTTAATACCTTGAGAGGAAAGGAAAATCTAATCTTGGATCGACCTGCCTTTAACAAATGGCCTCATATTTGTTTCATTATTATTTAATATTTTGTCTCTTTAAAGGATTTTATAAAGGCACCAATGAATCTAAAATATTCTTGGTATTTTTTACCTTTTCCTTTAGTTAATAAGGAATGAGGAAAAATGTTCTATCAAAACCTTATTTTTCTAGTAAATCAATGTCAAAATATTCCTCATTGATTTACCCATATTGTTCATCCAGTTCTAGATAAATAAGGATAACCTTGGTAGTGATGATTCTAATATGATATTGATGGAAAATTTATTATCCAAATAGAATACCGATATTAATAACTTATCAATGTACTCCAAAATTTTGAAGATATGATCGGTAGCTAGTCCAACATCTTCTAGTTTTGATTAATGAAGTACAATGACAATATCATTTATCTAATGCCTCTACTTTTATTTTCTTTAAATCAATGAGATGATACTTTATTATATAAGTATTTATGTCCTTATATTACATTATTATATCTTCAGACATAACTAATAGTATAATGAGTAATCATAAGAATAACCCTCCATGAATCTCATATAGAAATCCTTATCACCACCACACACTTACTAAGGTAGAAGACCAAGAATAGGGATTCTAACACATAATATAAATTCTCTAATAGTAAATCACTATAAAAATCTAGGCCACATTGATAAATTTGTTCCAGTGAGGATATAACCCGAGTTTAAGGTATGGTCACTATGTTTTACATGTTTGCCTTTCCATTTTTCTTTAATAATTAAAATAGATATAATAATACTTTAAATGACTACAAAAAACGAGTGAGAGAAAAAAATTATTTTATTAAATATCATACTCTTTATCAAGTCTCAAAGATAATCACCATTGAAATAATAATTCCCTATCACTTAGAAATTATAGTGTAAACGATCCATATTTCAATATTTATGATATAAAATATGGCCATGAAAACCATAAGAAGGTGTTTAGTAATTTATAGTTTTGAAAGGTCTATTAACATTAAATTTGAACATTAGTTTGGTTAATTTTACCAAAAACCCTCATAGTTACTCCCTGATAAAAGTATGTTCCCAGACTATAGCCATGTAAATATTTAGTTCCATGGTTACATTCTTAATAAACTAATGGAAATGTTAGTCTAAGTTAATATTTTATCATGGTATTTATATTTGTATTGACTAAATTTTATTACTTTAACCTTTTACAAAACTTGTTAATATTAAGTGGATTTTATGTAAGCTATTAACAATGTGTTAATAAAATATTTACACATAATCCTTTTATTTTAATTGCACCCTTGAATCTTAATCAATAAATTTATGTGGTCACAATATTATATCTATAAAATTAATCATGAATCCAATAGAAATAAAATAAATAATATATGGAATGATCATGATCATTAAAAATCTGTTTTTTGGCGAGTTTACAATAAACAAACCACTGACCCTAGGTGAAAGAACACTCCTTGATTCATTGTGGGATTGATTTATAACATTCTATCTCTATATTGTGTATCTTCTAGGTTTGGTTTCTTTTTATCTCTATCTTGAGTCAACTTCATGTTCTTAGGAGAGATATCTTTATAATTCATTTACTTCACATTCATGTGAAGCGAGGAAAAAGGGAATTTTACATAAAAGAAACTAGGGGAATGTAGGCCCTTACATAATATGAATGAAGGTATGAATCATAAAACATTATTGTATATTAATAATAATAACTGATAAATCCATGAAATAATCAAACTGAAATAAAATACAAAAAAAAAGTTAGTCTAGGTTCATTATCATAAAATTATGTAACCAATACACATTTAAAATAATTGGATAGCTATAACACCCAGCCTCTAGTATCCTAGAGTTAATGGTTATTTTTCTCCCTTGGAATAAATTACAAGGGATCACATCCTGAAGGATAAAATATTTTATTAGTCCTAGGAGACTATAAAGATACATGATTCTTCTATTACATCTGAAAATTTGAAATATTACTTTAAAATTATAGTGATAGGTTTATTATTTATTCTATTAAATCCTTGATACAATCCATAGACCCCTGTATTTTTATCCTGTAGAAAGGATAATAAAATAATGGGATACCTCTTATGCTTAGTAAATGTCACAACCACCCTCCACACAAGGTGTAACCCTCATCAGCCAGTAATGTGATAAGGGAGATGGTGACCCTTGAGTCCTGTCTCCAGTAAGCCCTGGGTTGGAGACTAGCACCGAGGGTATAGTAAACACACAGATGGGAGGCATTACCCTCTAAGAGAACAAATGAAAAAGAGAGAGATAAAGCAGACATCAACCAAATCCAACCCATACTACAATATAAAATAAATCCCTAGTACACATATGTAATTTCATGCAAACCTACTATAACTAGAAGGAAAAAATGCAAGTACCAAAAGAAAGTAAAACAATAGCGACCAAGAAGCCTGAATAGCTCCTACAAACCCAAGCTAGTAGTAACTAGACTAATCTGCAACCTGCACCAAGTGATCTAAAAATAGTTTATATATACACAGGGTGAGTATAATAGTATACTTGTAGGATCCTCCCTAGATCCTCTCATGAAAAAGTAAAGAAAGCATGCAAAAGCATAGTAAACAACAAGTGAAACTAACTCATCACCTAAACATGTATACTTAGTTCCCAACCTCACCATGGATACTCTCACTAATTATCGCACACAAGAGTATATAATATAATAAAGAATATTAAGGGTACCCCGCTACCACTTCCCCATTGTTTTTCAACTTTTCCCAAACCTCGCACGTCCTAAGCCATCTCTATCCAAAAGGACAACCCAAAGACACCTGGGTAAGAACTACCACATGCACCTCCTGTAACCCAAAGCTTTACCACAGACACCTAGGTGAATCACCACACCCTCCACACAATCAAAAAAACTGGGTAGTTTTATAGATCCACCATAGCCCACATAACGTGTATCGTACGTTGGGTATTATGCCTCAATCCATTATATCCCTTACACTAAGTAAGGATCCTCAAAACACCACAGCCTTTACACGTTATACCTATAGTAGAATAAAGAAAACAATATCCATAATATATGTGTGTGAAATAACCACAATCCATTACTTCCCTCTACACACATATATAAAGAAAAATTTCCACCGTGTCTACCAGCACTAGTAACTACCAAGAGAGGAGAGCGGGGCCAAAGGGGGTAGTCAGTCATCCATCCTCCCACCAAAATGTTGTGAAAAACACCCCCAGGGCTCAAAATCCCCAGGTATCAGTTGACCTAACTGACATGGTGGAGTATCATATAGAAACACAAAACGTACATAATATACTATAACCCACAACCACATTATAGGAATAACCTATTCTTAGAGTCAAATGTTGCTAATGTATCTCGTACTCATGGATTCCACTACTAAGACTATATATCCTATAAGCACACAAAAATTTTAAGATCTTTATTACACCACTTAATTCCCTTTTAATGTTTCAATTTACATTAATTAATTGTTTAATCATTAGTTTTCCATTACAATTCGACATTATATTTCATTATCGTCACACCAAAGTTTCATTCCCTCTGGGAATAACGAAACCATGTCCAAATATTCTCAGAAATATTACCTCATCATTGCATTACAAAAATTTCTAACCCCATGGGTTGACATCATTTATTCAATCATTTATTAAAAACATTTTTAATTTCCCATATTCCTTGGCATTCTAGAAAAAAATTCTAAGCTACTAAACACAAGGGGATCAACATGGTGAGTACATGAACTACCCATCTATTGTTTTCCACCTATAGCAAGAGCTTAGTCCTATCCTACCTTGAGAATCTAAACATGGAAAGCACATGGCATAACCCACACGTCTTTTCCCCTTTTGGAAGGAGGGTAAGTATGAAAAGATTCCTTTGGAAGTGGGGAAAGTAAATGATATTAAAAACCAACATGATTTAATAAGAAACCACATTCACAACAGTGGGATAGCCCTGCTTCAACCCATTTGATCACCTCTGGTGTCCTCTTTAACACCCATCTGTATAAACTGATGCATCTCGCCACTCTAGGCGTCAACTGCTACCACACCCATTGAGCCCCCCTACCCACACATATCACAACACCCATCCCAATTCATTATTAGTGGGTTCAAACTATGGGAAACCTAAAGATAAAGTTATCATAGATACCAAAAATTACTTTAATAATCAATTTGACATGCCTGTAAACAACAAGAAAAAACAATCTTTAGGCTTAACTACCTACTCGAAATAGGTATGAATATCTGCATCAATTTGATTAATATCAAATTACAATAACAAAAACAACTATATTCATTTACATGTATCTATATATCTATCCATTTAATTATCAATTAATTCCAGTTTTACTTTCTTTTCCAATTTTGTCAAGAACAACATGCTAATAATCAAATCATAGATATCACACTATCTAGAAAATCATGAGGCAAACCGTTATCATGGTGCAAAGTAAAAACTTGCGATCAAACAACTTCTTTTAATCCGGTTAAAATATTTAATTAGGTCAATTCCATTGCGATCTAAAGGGATAAAATATGCTAACTCTATAGTTTCATATAAATTAATAGAGATGCAATGAATCCCCCACATCAAAAGTTTTATGAAGTTCTTCAGTTGAGAATTAATCAATGAAAAAAATCATGATCACCTTCCCTGCAACTGTATCCACCTAAGGATGTTATGTCACAAACACATCAAGAACAACCAAAATAAATTCCCTTATAACCTTAGAGATCAAATGACATAGCATGGAAAAGAGAAACAAGAGAAAATGTATTGAAGAAAAAAAAAATAACAGAGGTAGATATTTCCTCGGATTGAAGATGGATAGAAGAAGAAAGCAGGGAATAGATCCAGGATGAAGGAATACCCAAACATTGAAGAGGGAAGAATTCAGGTTGTCTAGGGTCTAGAGGGGGTGTGCTCAAGCCATAGGGTTTGAAAAACCCAAGCTGATGATTGAATTTAAAACAACTAGCAGTGGGGCAGTACACGACGTGTACCTCCTCGTCACATCGTGTACCATCTCAAGGAGACTTATGCAGTGAAACACATATCCTTATCACTTTGTTTTATTTTTCTAAAACCTGAAAGGTACATGTCGTGTCCCCCTAGTCACATCGTATACACCTTGTTTCCAGCTTCTCACGACCAAAATCCTCCAGACATCCTCCGATCCTTCTCCAAGAACCTCGGTCTTCGAGAAACCTCAAAGAGTCAATCCAAGTGGATCCAAGCACTTACATTAGACACCTCTCAAAATATTCTCATCCTCAAGAATCCAAAACCAACCGAGAGAGGAAATAAAAAATGGGTTGTTTGAACAACCACCCCACGAGATACCTCTCAAGGACTTCGCCACCACAAGAGCTCAACCACATAAAAAGAAAAAAGCAACACCTTGCAACAACCAAAACTAGCTTCTAAACACTCTCATGGGGGAGATACCTCTCAAAGAGAGAAAGCCTCAACAAGTAACCAATGGAATCCATCTCATAGACAGGAAAGGTCTAAAACCACAAAATGAACATCGTCACAAAGAAAGAGATAAGCATCAAACAACTTGGGATACTGAGCATGTATCTGCGACTCACATTCCTAGGTACTCTTTTTTCACGCCACAGTGCTACCACAAGACAAAACCATGGGTAGAATTCCCATGAAACACCTTCTCCTTGCATTTCTAAATATCCACAGGCCACTCCTCAAAGGCCGCATCATCATCAACGTAGATCTATCCACAATCGATGATCTGAGATCCATCATGAAGATAATTATGGAGCTGTGACCCATGAAAAACATCATGTATACAAATTATATATGGGGGAAGTGATACTCAATACACCATGACTCTAACACAACCCCAAAACTCAAAAGGACCAAAAAACTAGGGAGAAATCATACTCCCATGACCAAAACATTGCATCCCACAATAGGGATTCACCTTCAAAAACACCTGATCCCCAACATCAAACTATAAATATCTCCTCCTTTGATCATAATATGATTTCTGACGATCCTGTGCTTCCTTCATCCTCTCACGAATCACCTGAACCATTTTTTCATATTTGGTAGTAGTTATGGTTCAAGATTTTTGACTCTCCAACCCCATTCTAGCACAACGGAGAACCAAAAGGTCATCCATAAAAGGCTTCAAACGATGTCATATTGACGATGGAGTGAAACCTATTTTTGTAAGTGAAATCCACCAATGGTAAGTGCCTCATCCACGAACCTCTAAAATCATGGACACAAGAGCCCAACATGCCTTCAAGAGTCTGGATGGTCCGCTCTATCTGATCGTCTATCTGTAGATGAAAAGTAGTTATAAGGAATATATGAGAACCAAAAGGATGATGGAGACCTCTCCATTCCCTAGAAGTAAAATGAGGATCTAGATCAGAAATTATCAACCTTGAGACTCTGTGGAGTCTCACCACATCCTATAGATATTTCCTTGATAAAAACTCCAATGAGATCTAGTCCTTGATCTCTATGAAGTGGGATGATTTTGTTAAACAATACACTACAACCCAAATAGAATCATGAAATCCATGAGATCTAGGTAAACTAGAAAAAAAGTCCATCAATATTTACAACCACTTACATTTAGAAACATCTTACAGCTGAAGAAAACCACCGGGAACATGGTGCTTAACCTTCACCTTCTGGCAGACCAAACAACAAGACACAAACTCCGAAACTGCATATTTCAACCCAAGACACCAAAAATGACTCTGCAAGGCTCATTACATCATTTTCACACCAATATGCACTGCTAAAGGTGAACTGTGGAACTCTCTTAGAGCCATCTCATGCATCGAAAAAGGAATTAAATTCCTTCCCTGATACAACACTCAGTGTTGTTCGTCCTCAGACTAGCCATCAAGGGGTTCACAACAAAACACTCAGTCTCTATAGACCTACACCTTCCACATCCCCTAATTGGGACTCTTCCACCTACTGCACTAGAGATGACTGAACCATCACCTAAAAAAGATAACACCTACCCCAACTTCTCCCATATACAAATGTAATTCTGAAATTTCTTCCATCACTCTCTAGGAATCAATAGATTCATGCACTACCTTACTACGTGACTTCCTGGTCAGTGCATCAGCTACAATATTACCCTTTCTAGGTGTAAATGAGATTTCGAAGTTGTATTCTTGTAAGATATCCATCCACCAATGCTATCACAAGTTCAAGTCACTTTGGGAGAAAACATAATTCAACTACTTGTGATTGGTGAAAACCAAAAAGCCTTAGCCAATGAGGTAACGTCTCAAAAAATTTAGAGCAAAACCACTACTGCTAAATCAAGATCATGGGTGGAATAGTTATATTCATGGGGAAGCAACTTTAGAGAACCATAATAAATAACTGATCTCTACTGTATCAGAACACAACCAAACCCCAAATGTGAAGCATCATAAGAAACATAAAACTAAACTCCCTCTACAGGCAGACAAAGAACTAGCGCACTTAACAAATTCTCCTTCAAATACTCCGAAGCTTCCTAACACTGATTGGTCTACATAAATACCTGATCCTTCATGGTCAATGCAATCAGAGGAGTTTGAACCTGATGGAAATTGGATACAAACCTCATATAGTAGCCCGTGAGACCAAGGAAACTTCTAACCTCTACCACTGTCTTGGGGAATTTCCAAGACACAGTAACTTATATCTTTAAGGGATCCATAGATACTCCCATTTGGGACACCACATGCCCCAATAAAAGAACTTCTAGATCCAAAAACTCACACTTCGACAACTTCCAAAATAATTGTAGTTGATGAAGAACTCCCAAAAATGGAGTGTAGATTCTCTGCATGATCCTCCTCAGACATAGAGTACACAAGGATGTCATCAATTGAAACCACCACGAACTTATCCAAGAACTCATAGAACACAACGTTCTTCAATCCCATGAAAATAATTAGATCATTTATTACACCAAAAAGAATTACATCAAACTCATAATGGCCATGATGACAAAGGAAATCAGTCTTTGAGATATCTTCATCCTTTACATGCATCTGATGATACCCTGACCTCAAGTCGATATTTGAGAACTGAATTGTACCCTTCATTTGATCGAATAAATTATCAATCCGTGGAAGAGGATAAAGATTCTTCACTTTCACTTTATTTAAGCGATAATAATAAATACACAACCACAAACGTTTTTCAACCTTCATCATGAACAAAACTAGTGAACCCCATGGTGACACACTCAGCTGAATAAAACCACATTGCAATAGACTATAGAGCTATATAAGAAGCTCCCATAACTTATAAGGGTCCATCCTATACAAATACATAGATATAGGGGAAGTTCCTAGACGTAGCTTGATCCCAAACTCTATCTCTCATTGAGGGGGTAATGCTACAACCTCTTCTAGAAAGACATCAAGGTACTATTCTATGACCCTAGGAAACACCAACTGCTGAACCTCGGAAGAACTTAGAATCATCTTAGACATCAAGGATAACAAATATAGAACATACCTATGACCCATCTAAGGGTCTCACTGACCAACAAACAATACTAGATCTCCATCATCATTGAAGAATACCACTTTCATCTTGAATAAATCCACGATAGCCTGCACCGAATACAACCTATGCATGATGAGGATGACATCATATGGTTGTATCCATAATCATATGAAATATTCCCTAGAGCGGTGCTACCCCAACTGTAGATCACAATCTATACATACTTAAAGCAAGTCAGATCAACCTCCAACTGGATTAGTCAACGCCAAGGTTACTGGAAGCCTCTCTACATCAATTTCGAAAGCATGGACAAGAGAAGGTGATATGAAGGAGCGCATCACTCCTAAATCAAACAAGGAAAACATCCAAGTTGAAAAAAATAAAAGGGTACCTCGAACGACATCCAGATCACTTAGAGATGACAATGCTAAAGAATGAAGCTGACCACAACCTCCTCCATGGACTCCTTAACCCTGACGACAACCACCACCACAGCTGCTATCTGCTCTCTCAGGATGGGGAGAATCCTGGGGCTATCCTCTGCCTACCCCATCTGCTCTCTACTGATCCAAAGCTGGTGCAACCTACTACTGCTGCCTCGGTGGGATCTACCCCAATAGAGGAACCTGGAGAAGAACAATTTGTGCATGATGACCGCTCTGAAAGGTCGGTCACTATTGCTGCTTATGGCCCCAGACTCCATAAGGAAACAAGTTCCTGATCTCTTGACATAGGCTTGAGAGCCGACGCCCCTATAGAAATGAGATGCTGAGGGCTGGGACCTACCCTTGGAAAAACAAAAACTCTTCTTCCTTGAAAACCAAGAACCCCAAACCACAGTTTTGCTTCATGGGGAATCCTGATGACTCCCCTCTCATGATGACTTGGTTCTAGATAATTTCATACCGAGGACCACTAACCTCGCCCGCACCTCAAGATATATCTTTAGATTTAACAGGGTAACTAGACGCTGGATCTCTAGACACAAAGCCTCCTCAAAATGCCTTTTCGAGGCCTCCACATCTGAAAATAGGTCCGAAGAATATATTAAAAGGTTCTTGAAATGGATTCCAAACATTCTCACACTGGAGCTCCCCTGTTGAAGGTTAATTAGCTTCTAGAGACTTGAAACCATCACTGTCAAAGAAATAAACTCAACTCTGAACTTATCTAGGAACTCCTCCCACGATATTGCCGACTCCTCACAATCCTCGAGGAACAAGAACCACCACTACCTCACTACCCCACACAACATGGTCACAACCAAAGCCACCCAGTTCTCTTTCCAAGCACATATTGAACTGGAGGATATCTCAACCCCCTCCAACCATTCTTCTGTTACTGCATATAAAATGGAGACTAGTATACATTGGAACTAAAACTCTCAGAGTGTCCTCCTTCAAGTGTCATCATTGTCAACCTCTACCCTTTGGCGATCTGCTGGCACAACCTACAGAACATATTCTGACCAACCCTGATGAGGATTTTGACTTGAAGCCATACCTTCAAAATAAAAAAAGTAAAATCTCCTAAACTTAGAATATGAAAGACACAAGATTAGTTAATTAATTGTTTCCTCTTATTCATTTTCAGTTAACCAATCCCAAGGTCTACCCATTCAAACACAAGTACAAAGAAGAATGATGCATGATACTTTCCTAGGTCTCTACCTTTTAATGAGTATCACCTCATTTAGAACCCACTATAAACATAATGGCCCATGAATCAGATCACAGGGGGCCCTAAACGCCTTTGTCTTAGCCAGTATCCAGTGTTTAAATAACTTTATAGACTTAACTGACACTATTTCCCTACCAACACATGCAAACTCACAAGTTCTTAACACCAAACTCCATCCTATCCCTCAACCTAACCTCTGATACCACTCTACCATGACCCCCTCCTCACAAGGTGTACCCCTCATGGGTCAGAAATGTGATAAGGGAGATGGTGACCTCCAAGTCCCTCCTCTAGTAAGCCCCAGGTTGGTGACTAGCACCAAGGGTTTAGTAAACACACAAATGGGAGGCATTACCCTATAAGAAAACACATGCGGAAGAGAGTGATAATACAAACACCAACCAACTCCAACCCATAATGAAATATAAAATAAATCCCAAGTGTATAGGGACCCAATCCTTTTATAAAAAACATTTCATGATTTTATGCATAATTATACACCAGAGTACAAGCCAAGGATCATTAAGTCTAGTGTCTTGGAAGACTAGGTACATAAAACATAAAACAGGGGGCTAAAAAAACATTTCTTTATTTAATCTCAATAAAGAGATCCTAACTTCCTTTGAGCCCCTACATCTGCATAGGGTACCCCGGGGAACACATGAATAAAGGGATGAGCTAAAAAGCACAGTAAGGGAATGAACATAAGGATACATCTTAATCACATGAGTTATAAGTCATGAAATAATGATAACAAATCATGGAACATATGAAATAATATCATATAAGCATGTGATCATATAAACATGGAATCATATAAATATTATATAATCCTAAGACATTTATTTAGTATGGGTCAAGACTAACCGTCAATCCCGTTTCCCATTTTAGTATGGGTGAAGGCTAACCGCCAACCCCGTTTCACATAACATCTCATGAGACTTAACTTTACCCAATGTATTGGAGCACTATCTGGGTAAACCCATCTCAACAGTTTCACAAATATTCTTTCCACATAAATAATCTTTCCACACAAAATATCACACATAATCAACCATACATAAACATATGGGTACCCATGGAAAGAATTGGGTACCACAACCATGACATAAATCATAACCAATGGGTGTATAATGAAAGTGTAATTGAAAGAAAGTAATTATAAATTAACATTAAATAGGAATATATCATGGTACATGATGTCAAAAAGGAGTGACATCTTGTAAGAAATGTATTTGGGAAATTTTAGCATTAAAACATTTTGTGCAGTTTTAAGGAAAATACTATAGAGCTTTTAAAATAGAAAAGGAAACAATATTTTATATAAAACTATAAGTGAACCAAGAAGGTTTTGATAATAAAAATATAGATTTTATAAAGACAATGGCATCTTAAAATAGAAGATAAAGTGCAAATGAAATTGGGTAAGAATTTTGGAAGTTCCCTTAAAACATGATTGCTTATCCGGGGTTATCGAGGTGGGAATCACAAAAAAACATGTATATCCCCAAAAGAGAACGAGGGATGGATCTTGGAACATGCATTTGGAATATAAAAAAATTATCTAGAAGTTGTAAATAAATAAAAAATACAACTTTATTTGGGTAAAAAGAAATATAGAGAAACCCGAAGGAGTAAAGGAGGTTCGGTTAGAATTCATTACGGATTATTGGCATGGTATCAGGTATACCTAAAAGGAATTTGTTGAGAGAGAATAAGGTTTCTAATAATATATAAATCATGAGGTTAGTATGGGGAAGGTGATAAATAATACTTCATCATTAGGGATCACACATAAAATGGAATAACATAGAGGACAATCTTGAAATAAAACTGAAATGAGGAGGATCTCTTATCTTAAATACGTTAGTGTTCTCCACTTGTTATTAAAGACATGAATAAACAAATTTGGTTTATTAATTAATAATTCCATAACCCCTTATATATTTAACAGGATTAGTATAATCATTTTAAGTTCATTCTTAATCATTTTGATTGGTTATGAGGTTCAATTTCATTGTTCAGGATTGTTTATTTACTTGATTTTAATGACCGGTTCACTTATATTTATGTTTGGATAAACATGTAAGATGAAAGTTGTTGTCTAGAATTGAATTTATATTATATTAGTGAACATACATGAGATTACATGGTTTTAAATTTAACTTGGTTACTTAGAGTGAAGACGAACTATTATATAAAACCAAAGTGACAACCATTTTTGTTAATTGGTGGGTTTGACTACAAAGAACATGTTTTGATTTATAAATTAATACCTTTTGTACAAAAAGATTATAGAATAAAAATATTATATATTAAATATATATAATCTGGTTCAACCATAACAAAAATGGTTTCCTAACTGGATTTAAAGATGATAATAGAAATTGATAAACTATTGTTCTTGAATGTGCTAAATTAGCACATCTCAAACGGTTCTTTCATTCCTTTAAAATAAAAGGTGGGGAAAGGAGAGAAGATAATGAAATATACAATTAGCATAAAAAATTACAGTACATGTATGTTACTGGAGTTATCATACTATTTGGGTGAAGGGGGTTGAGGAATGAAACAAAAAGAATAGAACATAAAAGAAAAGAAGGAATTGGAAAGAGGAATTTACCACTTGAAGCTTTTTCCTTTGAGAACCTCTTAAGGGGAGTGGTTTTAATATTTTTAATAGGATAGGGGATTTTGGAAATGGGGGAGAGCTTGGGGAGAGATTTGGGCTGAATATTTTCAAGGTAAAAGGGTTGTGAGGAGTGAAGAGAAAAGGTAAGAATGGGTGGTATTTATAGTGGAGGGTAGGAGGGTAGTCAAATTTTTTTAATCATTAGTTTATTATTTCTTCACAAGACACAAAATAGTAATTATTCCATGACCAATAATAGTAATAAATGAATTTGACTTAGAAACAATTGGGATAACATCAGTAGATCATCATGAATGAATCAATTAATCCATTATTTATCATTTATTGTGAATTATCAGATTTTACTATTCATAAAAATTCCAGTATTTCATAAAAATATCAAAAATTTACCCTAACCATTTTTCTACATGTAGAATCCAAAAATGAAGTCCATTTTTCAAAAATAATTTTCTAAATATGATTAATTTAATATTTAATTAAAATCATGATTTATTATTATAACCCAGTTTTAAAACATTCGTTTACTTATTCTAAAATATAGGTCCATCATAATTTCACTTGAATATTGTTTTAATACTATTATAGGCAAGGTTACTATTCATTAGGATATATCACTATTCATAAGGGTATGTTACTATTCATAAGGGTAGGTTACTATTGACAAAAAAAATATGTTTTCCTTATCGGACTCCAAATAACTTACTATTCATAAAAGTGTGTGTTAGATTTTTGAAATTTCCAACACAGAAGTGACAAACATATGTTTAAAAGTAAATTAGCACTTAATAATTCATTATTTTGTGTTTTCATTGGATTTTATGACATACTTATGAGAATGTAATTTCTATTTAAAAACATTGGGTCGTTACAAAGTACACATATGTAATGTCATGAATAATTACTACAACAAGAAGGGAAAACTCCTAGTACTAAAAGAATGTAAAACAATAGGGACTACGAAGCCCAACCAGCTCCTTTAAACCCAATCTATTAGTGACTAGCCTGATCTAAAATCTACTCTAAGTGACCTAAAAATAGTTTATATAAACATAGGGTGAGTATAAAAATACACTCAGTAGGATACTCCCTAGATCCTCTCGTGCAAAAGTAAAGAAAGAATTCTAAAGAACAGTTAATAACAAGTGAAAATAAATCTTTACCTAAATAGGTATACTAAGTTCCCAGACTCACCATGGATACTCTCTAAAAGTATCGAATACAAGAGTATATAATATAATAAAGAATATTAAGGGTACCCCGCTACCACTTCCCCAATGTTTTTTCTCTTTTCCCTAATGTCTCACATCCTAAGCCATCTTTCTTTAAAAAGAATGGACCAAAGACATATGGGAGAGCACTACCACATGAACCTCATGAAATAAAAAGCTTTTCCATAGATACCCCGGTGAAGCACCACACCATACACACAACAAAAAACACAACTAGGTAGTTTCCAGGATCCACCACACCCTGCATAATGTGTATCATACACTGAGTTTTATACCTCAATCCATTACAGCCCATACACTAAGTAAGGATCCTCAAGACACCACAACCTATGCACGTTATACCTATAGTATCACAAAGGAAACTATATCCATAATATATGTGTGTGAAATAACCACAATCAATTATATCCCTCTGCACACATATATGGGGAAAAATAACCACCGTGCCTACGGGCACTAGTAAGTACCGAGGAAAGAGAGTATGGCCAATGTGGGTAGTTATCCATCCATCCTCCCACCGAAATGTTGGGGAAAACACCCCCATGGTGTCAGTTACCCTAACTGAAGGGGTGGAGTAGCGTACATAATCACAAAAAGTACATAATATACTATAGCTCACAACTACACTATGGGTATAACCTAGTTTTAGACTCAAATGCAGCTAACGTCTCTCAGACTCCAGGCTGCCACTGTTAAGACTATGTATTCTATAAGCACACAACCATTTTAATTGCTTTATTACATTACTTCATTCAATTTTTATCTTTTTCTTATTATGTTAATTAATTATTTAAACATTAATTAACCATTAACAATTCCAAATTTTATTTCATGAGAATCACACCAAAATTTCATGCCCTATAGGCATAACCAAACCAAGTACAAAACTTCTCATAAATATTACCTCATCATTGAATTACACCAATTTCCAAACCCATGGGTTAACATCATTTATTCAATCATTTATTAACAACATTATTATTTTTCCACATTACCAAGCATTCTATAAAAACATTTTAATCTACTAAAACAATGGGCTCAACATAGTGAGTAGATGAACTACCCATTGAGTCTTTTCCACCTATTCAGGAGTGTAGTCCCATCCTCACTCAAGAATGTAAACACGGTAAGCACGTGGCATACCCTATGAATATTTTCCCCATTTGGAAGGAGGGTAAAAAAGTAAAGCTTTCTTAAGCACAGGGGAAAGTAAAGCAGATAAAAAACCAACAAGATTCAACAAGAAACCATATTCACCACTCTAGGCATCAAATTTTACCACATCCACTGGGCCTCCCGCCTCCCACATATCATAATAACCATCCCGACTCACATCAAAACACAAGAATCTTGAAAAAACATCATATAAACTGGGCTCTTAGACCATAAACAAGGAGTCCCACCTTCATACATAACGAGCACTCATGGATCCAAAAAACAATGCACTCAGCCTTTCAAGAAAGAGGGTAACTTAGAAACCTAAAAGGCATTATCTTTTATCAAACAACCAGTTATTTAATCCATCTTGAATTAACGGATTCATTATTAATATGTTCAATCTATGGGAACCCCAAAAAAGAAGATATCATAGCTACCAAAAATTAATTAAACAATTAATTTTACATGCCTTTAAACACCAAACACCAACATGCTTCAGGTTCAAAAACCAACTAGAAATAGGAATGCAGATCAGTATCCATTTTATTAACATCAAATTACAACAACAAAAACCAGATTCATTTAGAAGTGTCTTTATATTTATACATTTAATTATCAATTAATTTCAGCTTTATGTTCTTTAAAAATTTCATCAATAACAACATTCTATGAAGAAAATCATAGGCATCACACTATCTAAAAAATCAAGAGGCAAACCATTAACATAGTGAAAATTAACAACATGTGATCAAACCAATTATTTTAATCAAGTTCAAATGTTTAATTAGGTCAATTCCATTACAATCCAAAGGGCTAAAACATTCTAACTCTATAGTTCCATGTAAAATAATTGAGAAGCAATGAATTCCCTACCCAAAAAGGTTTCCAAAGTCTTTCACTCGAGAGTAGATAAAAGTAGTGGATCACGATCGCCTTTACCGCAACAACTGCCTCCACCTGAGGATGTTCCGACACAACCTCATCCACAACAACCAAAAGAAACTCCCTTAAAACCCTATAGATCAAAATCCACAACATGAAAAAGAGAAAAGAGAGAAAACATATTGAATAAAACAAATTAATGGAAGGATATCTTACCTAATATTAAAGACGAATCGAAGAAGGAAGCAAGGAACCACTACAGGACAAAGGAATCCCCAAACATTGAAGAGGGAGGCGTTTGGGTCATCTGGGGTTGAGAGAGGGTATGCTCAATCCATAGGTTTTGAAAAACTTGAGAGGCTGGGTATCTTTAAGACACCCATCAGCGGGTTAGTACACGATATATACCTCCTCGTCACGTTGTGTTTCGCCTTAAGGCGACTTACATTGAAAAACACACCATCTCAGTGCTTTGTTTTATCTTTTTAAAACATGAATTCTACATTTTGTGTCCCCCTTGGTCCAATTGTGTACCCCACTATTTCCATCTTATCGCGATCAAACTCTTTCAGACTTCTTCCGAGCTTTCTCTGAGCACCTTGGTCTTTGAAAACACACAAAGGTTCGATCCACGCGAATCCAAGACCTTATAGTAAAGTAAAGAATACAAAAGATGCTATTATTGGGTAAAAAAGGAATAAATAAGATTGAAGAGATAAACAATAATAAAATATTCTATATAACTTATATCATAAAAAAGGACTAAATCCATAGATAAAATAAAAACATAAATAATCACAAGGATGAAAATAACTAGTTTCATAATTATAGGATGCATAATTTTGGACATTATAATCTTATCTTAAAGGAATTGGGCCAAGACATAATACACAAATAATTAAGGTGTATTCCCAATACCCAAATTAGTTTATCTAATGAGCCCAAATGATGCATCGGGGGGCAATAAAAATCCCCACCTATCATATAAAATGTCCAATAAATTAATCATATGAAAGAAATGAATAACAATTCAATACCTAAGCAATAAAAAACATTTATATGGAAAAACTAACATAAAAATGTTGATATTATCCCTAGTTATTAAAAAAATAAAATGTTAATAATATATCTAGAATAATATGATAGATGGTATCAATATATTATATCCCCATTAAATTATTATATTTATCAAATGGTATTATCACCAATGAAAATACTTTAAAAATATATTTGAAATATTTCTTGAGAAAAATACCAAATTCATTTTAAAATCACTTATATTAAAATATTTTTTTGAATATTAATTAAATTATTTTATTCAAAAATAAAAAAGTAAAATTATAATGGAAGTATCAAAGTAAATTATAACTGTGATGTCAAGAAATCCTTTAGTGTCTTAAGAATTAAAATAAATATTACATTTACACCTTTGGTAAAAAGTACCACATTGGAAAAAAAGAGGATTTATTTTAAAATGTTTATTTATATAAATTATAACATGGGTAAATATGAATTTAATCCATCATTATATAATAGTTAAAACAATATTGAAAATATTTTAAGGATAATTTTGATATGCAAAAAAAGTTTCTCCACTGAGTAGAAAAAAATGTCAGTTTCAATTAAAATTGTTTTTTGCAATTTTGAGAGCATATAAAGAGGAAAATAGAAGGAAAACTTGTAATATCCTTAAATAATGATAGGATACGAAAATATATTGTGTTTAAGATAAAAATATTTTACAATTACCTCAATAGAAACTTAAATAAAAATAATCCTGAATAAGTATGAGATTGTGAAATAAACTATTACCTTAGGTTTAACTTTATTAATGAGAGATTTTAACATCATGTATAATAAGTTTAAATGTATTAATATTATAAACTAGAACTGAATACATAATTATAATATCATATATCATTCACTTATAAAATTTAAATACCCTTTTATTAATATTTCTTTATTAAAATCATCGTTTCAGAGTGTTGGTCTATTTCATTTTTCATGTATGTTTTGATTCATTTGTTTCTATCCTTGCATCTTAATAATGGTTAAATAATCACTATAATGTTAATAATGATATTAATATCATATATATTCATTATAAACATATTTAAAATCATCCACAAAAATCATACACGAAAAATAAATCACATCACTTTGTTTTGGTGGTAGTCTACACAAACGCATGAAAAAAATTATCATGTTTTATCAAAAAGAAGTTTAAGGAGGTAAATGATATCATATATTTCCTGAATAATAATTATTTCATAAATATATTATATATTCATTAGTTATATACTAATAAATATATATTTAAAGTGGTGATGAAAAACAAATTACACTTCTACGTGAAGATGGTAGGTCGTACGTACATACGAGCGATGCTTTTGTTTTCCATAGGATGGAAAAGAGGTGAAAAATGGTTGTAACATAATAATAATGAAATAAAAGTATATTTATGACAACTTATCCATAGTTTTTGGATGGTTAGAATATATTTATAGGAAGTATAATAGGAAATAAACTTTAAATAGTCGACAAAGATGCTTACCTCTTCTTTGGGAGACCTCCTTTGGATTACAACTAAAGCCTTATTTGGTTGGTATCACGAGAATAAAAGAAGAACAATAATTATGTGAAGTAATATATGATTTTTTGGTCAGTTCTTGGTTGATTAATAGTGATGAAAGTTTTTAAATAAGGGAGGAGATGCAGTTCCCTAATATAAGTGAAGGGAGGGACACACGTGGAATTACTTAAAATATTTCAATAAAATGATGTAAATTTATTTCTCCAAATGGAAAATAAATTAGATTTATGATAATATATGGTTTTAATATCTTCAAAAAATAATAATTCAACAATTTTATGTGGCTTTATTATCCTTATATATTAGTTAAATCCTTAGTAAACCAATTTTAAACATAAGAGTTGTAAAAAAGTTTTAATATTTTTATTATTTATTATGACAAAAAATTAAGTAAAACCTATTAAATTATATTAATTATTATATTTAAAAATATTGAATCTATTTTATAAAGTTAAAATTCTATATTTTGAATAAATTCACTACAAAATAAGTGCACAAAATGCAATAAAAACTATTTTTAGAAAAATGAATTTTTAATCATAAAACCTAATTTTCTTTCATTCCATGCCTTGTAAAAATAGGTATATGAATATTAAAATATTTTATTGAATAAATATCTTTTAAATTTCATCAAAATTATCAATCAATACTGATTTATTTATTTTTTAATATAAAAACATATCGCACATATATAGATTGTTTTTATTTGAATATAACCATTACTTACATTCTCTAAAATGCTAAGCCTATATTTATATGTTCAAAATTATATTTTTATACTAATTATATTAATTCTAATATATATATATATATATATATATATATTTCTACAAAAATGGTTTTTAGTCTTTATTTTTATTCTTATATCATTATAATGTCATAAATGTGACATTTGTGTAAAATTCTTATTTTCACTATTCAACCAAATATAAATAACTTCTAAAAAATTTGAAAACTTATCACAAATAAAAATTTGAAATAATTAATTTGAAAATAACACTAAATTAATCAAATTAAATTTATACATTTTGGAAATTTTGGTTTTAATAACACTCTTGAAATGTGTAGAATTTCATCTCATGAAGCTTAGGTGTTACATTCATACCACCATGAAAGATTTCATCCTTAAAATGTGTTGAATTTCATCTCATGAATTGATGTGTTTAGTTTTTCTTCCTAATATCTTCAAGTTCCTATATTTCCCTTTCTATCTTATGATTTCTCTGAAGTACCTTTACAAGTCGAGTCATCTGATTCCACAACACTTGTTCTCCAGTTTAAAGAATCTAGATATGCTCTTTATATAAAGATAAATCAAGCTCCAATTCTATTTACCCACATGTGAGAAAATTAATTGGTCCTCACATGTACTTTTTCAATAAAGATATATGAAACACATCATGAACTTTAGATAGGTTAGTTGGAATTACCAAATGGTAAGCCATAGATATTATTCTTTCTAGAATTTTAAAAGGTATTATATATCTTGGGATTAGTTTTCCTTTCTTGTTGAATATTATAGTACCCTTACATGGATATACCTTCAAGAAAATATAATATCAAACTTGAGAACTGCTAATACAAGATTCCTTTCACCAACTTCTTCCCAATAATCTAGAGCATAAAATATCTTTTCATATAATGACTCATATGTTTCCATTTGAATTCTTGAATAGAAGATTCTATTATATTAAAATTCCACCAAAGGTAAATATCGATCCCATATACCTTGAAAGTCAATCGAGCATGATCTCAACATACCTTATAATGTCTAAATAGTCACTTCAAACTACCTGTCAGTTTGAGTTTGATTGAGGGTGTTCAAACATATCTTGGTGTCAAGATCCATCTAAGGAATCTTCATAAATTTCAATGTTAATCACTGATCACAATTGAATACAATTGAAAGATCTATACGATGTAGTCTTAAAAAATCATTAATATAGATCCATTATTATCACTCAAGGGGTATATCTTCCCTTATATTGTGGAAATGTGTGAACTTGGTAAGATGATCACAATAACTCATATGGAATAATATTTCTAGGAGTCTTTGGAAATATAGTGATAGATTCCATATTAATATCATCCCATTTCCACATAATAATACGTAGAGGTTTCATGAATCATTTGGGATATTATCTATTAACCTTTTAAAAAAAAAACCATGCATCTTGAAACAAAATCTATAATTTACTATTTCATATTATCTCACTAAAAATGTTCCTTTAAATCAAGATTCATTATAATGCTACTTGGGTGTATAGAGAAATTTGATCTATGAGATTAATAAAATATTATATTTTTAGTTTATCAATAGATAGAAGACATAGCCTCTTTACAAATTTTAAAATACTGACATCATATATAAGTTCTTTCAACTTCCCATAATTCAGGGCATTGATTTTCTTTTAAATATCCTTATCATAAAGTTGAGAAGTTTTAATTTTCTCTAATAAGTATGGATAGACAATCATTTGGAATAGATGTGTCATTTCCCCTTACTTAATTATTCCCATATATAAATTTCCTAAATCCATGAATATAGGATTATTAAAAATTTATATTTTATCAAAACTTCATGATATTTCCTACTTAATTCATCAACCACCATATTTACCTTCACCAAGTGGTAGTGTATTTAGAAATTATAGTCATTCCATAGTTTTAAACATCACCCTTTGCCTCATGTTGAACTCTTCCTATAGAAATATGTATTCTAAAATTTTGTTATCTATATATATTTCATATATTTCACCATTAAGTTAACTACTCCATATCTTCAATTTAAATATAATTGACACCAACTCAAGTTAATGGGTTGAATGATTTTATACGTGAATCTTTAAATACTTTAATGTATAGGAAAAAATCTATTATTCTACATAAGGATAAATATGATTCACTTATTTTATGGGTCACTATATTTCAAAAATCCACCCCTTCTTAATGTAAAATTCAATATTGTTGCATCAAAAAACCTCCCCTTCAATCACTAAAAAAATTCATTACATTATTCTAACCATATAAACTCATACCCTTTATGTTTCAACTTGGTTTACTAGTTAGATAATAGAGAAACGTTTTGAATAAATCTTTGATAATAACTTACTAATATAAGGAAACTATATACCTTGGTTATATTTATTTATTTTGGAAATTCCATCTTTAACTTTTTATTTGGAGGTTCAATTGATATTTCTTCCTTAGAGAAAATATATCCATGAAAATAAACTTCTTAAATCTAGAATTATCATTTACTAAATTTTCTATATTAATCATTTTCTATAAGGGTATCAAGAATGGTTATTTTTAACATATTCAGAAGGAGTCCTCCAAATTTGATTTTAATTTGGACATCTTTAAGGAAGTTAGCATATCATATAAGATAAATTCTAGTCTTAAAATTAAGGAAATGGTCCTTAATGAAACATTAATAATTAAATGGCTCAAAGACATGGATTGGAATACTAAATTTCCTAACACTCTCAAGAGAGTTATGAAGGCTAGTAAACCATTATCCTTCTTAAAATAGGGGGATCATGTCATCTACAATTGGGAGAGAATTTCTGATCATATTATATCATATTACTCTTGTATTTTCGATGGCCCTCATTTGGAGGGGGATTTGATTGAAGGTATCATTCCATCTATTATTTCTCGAGAGGATAATCATTTTCTTACTAGAATCCCTTTATAATTTGAGATAAAAGATGGATTTTTATGCCTCAATTCAATTAGTGTCTTATTTTGGAAGGTTTCTACAATTTATTTCTTTATAAATATTGGGATTTGATTCAAGTGGATGTTTTCATGTTGGTCACTTCTTTCTTTTTTAAAAGAACTATTCCTAAAATACTCATAGACCAATTTATTACTTTGATTCCAAAAATTAAAAATGATTGTCATATACATTTTTAGGACCATTTCCCTAGTTAACACTATTTATAAAGAGATTAGAAATATTCTTGCCAAAGTTTTTCCAACATCACATCTAAAATAATATCATGGAATTAGTTTGGATTCATCAAAGAAAGATACATATAGGAATGAATTTTCACTACTTAAAAGTGATTTAATCATCTCAAAAATTAAAGAATAGGGGGTATCATTGATTTAAATATTGATATTAATAAGGCCTTTATACAATGGATTGGAATTTATTATAAAAGGTGCTTAGTATATTTGTAATTAATAACACTTTTTTCAATTTCTTTAAATCACATTTTTGTTCTTCTCACATATCGGTTCTTATAAATGGATATTCAAAGGTATATTTTAAGTGTTATATAGGTGTTAGATTATGTTAAACTCTCTCAATAATGCTTTTTTTCTATTAATGAATAATATATTCGTAGGCTTCTATCTCACTTGGTGGAAGAAGGAAAACTCAGGCCTATTTAATCTTCTAGGTCCCTCATTTCTCCAACTCATATTTTTTATGATGATGATATAATACAAATTCTATAGGTTATTAAGAAAAACACCTTGGTCCTTAAATAGTATTTACATCACTTTGAGATAGTTTCTAGTAAAATAATCAGTTGGGAGAAATCATTTATCATATTTGGTTAGAGGTTCCCTCTTCCAAGAAAAAACTCAATCCTTTTAGATATGGGCCTCAAATTGGGGTCAATACCCTTTAATTAACTTGGAGTTCCTCTATTATAGGTGAGGCTGAATGCTTGTTATTTTTTTTAGAAGTACTAACCATATATGAAATCATCTCTCTTATTGGAAGGGGAAAAACCTATCTATGAATGATATAATAATGTTGAAATTTAATATTGTCTCTAAGCTGGGTTACTCTTTTACAGTCTACAAATGACCCATTGGGTTGATAAATCTTTTGAATTATAATATTTAAAATTTTATATGGAGTGGAAATTTTCAGGAAAAGAAGGTTTTCACCATTCCTTGGAATTTTTTATTTATTTATCTATTCAATTGAGGTATGGGAATCATGAACATTAACCTTTTTAATGAATCTTTATAAGGTCGGTTCACTTATATCCTCATTAACAAAAATTCAGCTTCTTTGGGATTTCTTAAGGGTATATTTCTTGAATGTTTGAAGAAAGGGAGTGTTACTAACATAGATTCATCCATTTTTCTAGTTATAAAGGATTCTTTCCATAACATCATGGATTGTTAAAGATGGATTGTTAATAATAGATCCTATCTTAAATTATGTATTGATAACTAGACTAAATCAACTATTATTGATAACTTCCAGCCTCTAGATTCTTCTATTGACTCACAGATTATTATCATAAGTTTTTATGATATCAACAAAACTCATCTATAGGATGATGTTAAAATCATTATAAATGGATATAGTTTTGTATCCTGACCAAATTGGGAACCAACCATAAATTGGTTTATTAGTAGCAAGGAATTATACCAACATGTTTCTAGGGATTCAAATTAAAAATTCCAATTGGATAAAAAACATCAACAAATCTCGGACCAGGACCTTTTGTCTCTCTACAATTTGATGATTGGTGCGAAATAGGTTACCCCCTGATTGTGTTTTATAATTATTTGTAATATCCCTCTATTTTAGTTATTATATACAAAATTAGAAAAAGTATGATTCCCAACAACTCATTCTTAGTTGTTACACTTTCTTAGGGATTTGGAATAAGTTCTTCATCACCATTGGCATTAAAGGACTACACACTAGCAGTCTGCAATCATTTTTCAGTTTTAATGGGCAATGATTTCTTTTTCCAGATTCACAACTTATTTCGGGTTGTATTGGTTGAACTGCTACACTCCCTCTAGTTCAGTCACAATTCCCTACTCCTTGGTGGAAATTCACTCTTTTTATTCTTAGTGATTTCAAGGATTTTAGATGTACTGAAAGAGTCTAGTGTGGTTCATAAGGTTTGTTTACACCACAATATTAAAAATTTCTTGATTTTAAAAACTATATGTGGGAATAATTAAGGTTTTTTGGGTGCCTCCCCTTCCTAATGGAATTAAAATAAACTCATATGGGGCATAAAAAGGGAATTTGGAACACTTGGGGTGTGTCAAGGTATTTAGTGACCAAAATGAAAAAATTTGGGGATGCATTTATGGTTTTTGTGGATTTAAATCTTCACATGAAGTAAAGATTTAGGGAATCATTAATGCCATCTATTTTGAAAAAAATCAATGGTCAGAATAATCTTTCATTGAAATGTGATTATAATACTCTATTGTAGGAAACAAGAAATAGTACATTTATTCTATCATGAAGAATCATGGATCAATTGATGGGATTTATAATTTCTAAATGATCCTGAATTTTATTTTTATTCATATATCCTAGGAGGAAAACATGTTGGTAGATAGATCAGCTAATAAAGGAGTTGGTATGGATATCACTTGGTCAAATTATTTTTTTGATTATTTTATGACACATTATGAAGAGGCTATAATAAATTCTTACTTTTCATTATTCTATACCATTTCTTTTCCTCAATGCATACCTTGGACTTTTATTGTTGATGACCTTTAAAAAAATTTATCATCTATAAATACCACAATATAATAATTTTGATAATCTTTAAATAATCTAGAAATAAAATCTATAAAAATAAAAGGATCAATAGTAAATAAAAAGGGAATTACTATAAATTCCCAATTTCCATACCTAATACAAATTTTCATCTTTGGAATATATTATTTCTATACTTGTAGTAGATGATAAAGATATATCTTTGGAAACGTTTTAGCTCATTAAATCTAATCGAATAAGTCATCAATTTTGGGCATATAATACTTTATCTTTACCGTAATAGAATTTATTTACCTATAATCAATTCACAAGCTCATATAACCATATTTTTTCTTAACAAAAAATAACATGGGATCCCTATTGTGGAACAGTAGGTCATAAAAATTACTTACCACACCACTCCTATGGTTTTTTTTAATTCTAATAATTCAACTATGGCCATCCTAGAGGGAGTCTGAAATATAATTTTTTCATCAGGGATGAGATCAAAGTAAAAACCAACTTCACACTCTGGTGGGTTTCCATGTATTTATTCATGAAACACATCATTGTATTTATGTACAATAGGTACGTCCTCTACTCTAAGGTTACCTTTCCAATTCATAGGTTGTGTTCACTCTTCTTCTCTAAGAATTTACTTATATAGAGATACTATAGGTGTATTTAGACATGATTTTGATGGTTTATTATCCCCAATGAAGATAATGGAATCCATATCTCCATCAAAAATCATAATTTTCGTCCCTCCATAATAAATTTTTTCATTAAAATTATAAATCCAATCCATACCAAAGATTATATAAAATTTAACCATAATTATAACAATCAATTTTGAAAATAGGGTAATTCTACATGTCATAATAGGGAATGATTTATATATCCTTCTTGTAGTAATATTTACACTAGGATTATTTATTCACAACTCTATTAAAAAGGGGTTAGGTAAATACCTACCTTTATTGGTAAACTTGGAAGATATAAAATATTAAGATGGTCCAAAATAAGATACAGAATTAGATAAATTTGATGCTAAGATCAATGTACTTATAAATACATATTAAGAAACTTCAACCATATATATAGTCATTTAATATTCTTCCCCTTACTACCTTGGATATTTTATGGAAAATTCCCTTGATTTTTGGGGAACTCATTCAAATAGTTCTCCATTTCCATAATGTTGAACCATTGATAATTGGAAGCTTCTTTCTTTCCCTTGAAATAATGAACCTGCTAGAATTTATCTAAACACTTAATGAAAAATACCATTCATATAAAGAATATTCTATAATGTTTTTTACATTTATTACAAGTTATAAATTCCAACCTTCCCTTATTCCATTTTTTCAAACTTCATTTTCCATAGTGCTCATCAAACCTCTTATTTTCTTGTTTTCCCTAGAAAACTTAATAATTGGAGAATATTTTCTCTTTATTGATGGCACTTGATACTATATCCTCATATACAAATAATTAATTAGAGACTAATTCCCTTAAAATTATATGATTTAACCCATCATAGAAATGATCGACCTTACTCCATGGAATGAGTACATAATCAATAGCATGAGTTAAAAATCTTGTAATTCTAGCTTCATATTCAGCATCATTTTCCCCTTCCTTTTGTCTTATATCATGGAATTTACTCTCTATATTATCTATTTTCTCACAATGAAATTATTTTTCAAATAATATATCCTTTAAAGTCTTCCACACTATTCTATTTATTTCCTTTGATTCCCTATTATTCTGGATCAATGAAAACTATTGGTTAATATCATATTTAAGATGATAAACTACCATGATAACTTTATATCTTTCAATAATTCGAAAAGTAGGATATATATTCTATAAGGACCTGATCCATTTCCCAGTAAGTAATGTATTAGTAGTCCCATTGAATGATAGAGGTTTGTGACTCATAAATTGGTCCAACATTGTTACACCCTGTTGGGGTTCAACAGAATTCTCTATATGGGAAAGGTTCTTGATCATAACTCAAGTAAACTATCCCAATATTGTTATAATAAGTTCATATCCAACTTCAAATCCATCTAAAACTTAATTTTTTTATCAGTAGTGCAATTCATATATAAATTATGTACATTGACAATGTTTATATTCTTTCCTCCAAGATCTATTTCTAAACAATGGAATATAGTTAATTAGATCCTAATATTATAAATTTTAATTCTACATCTGGTGTAGCATTTTAAATAAGTTGAATAATGAATTATAGCTAATCTCATAATCAAAACCTTAGTATCTTTTAGAATATCCAAAAATCATAAAAATATTTTCAAATTTTTCATAATTATCCATAAATACCATGTAAACCAACCAAATCATATCTATTGATATTGTCTATCTAGGTGTTATTTTTTAGGAACACTCATTTTTCATTAGTAATTAATGAATTAATACCTAATATGGCCTATTTAGTGTTGTTACCCCTATATCTTTTCTACAATGACATCCAATTTCCAGTATCTAAACAGGGATGTACTAGGTTAGAAAACCAAATAATCTATACTATACCAAAACATTATGATATTATCCTATACATAGACTTATCCACAAAGTCTATCATATGGTTATATTTTATAATATATGTTTTCTTATATCTAGTTCCTAATTTTTATACTAAACCCCCATTTGATACCAAATAAAACACCTCGACTCCAATATCTTATAAATTGTGGTTATTTTACTACATTGACACAAAATATAATTTATCTTATTGGTTAGAGTGGATCACTCTAGAGATGGTGAATTGATTTTATAAATAAAATTTATATTAAAAGGGATTTAAAAATAAATCCAGCCAATTCATTGAAAACACCCAGGTAACTAAAATTGTAGAATTTTATAATTTTATCAATTGAAAATTTTCTCATAATATTGATAAAAATTGAGTGGAAAAAGGATTAAAACTATTTTAACCTTTTAAAGAGATTTTCTTGAATCAAACATCATATATAAAACACAAATTAAAGTTAACTATAAAAGTAATTTTTTTACTATTATTGTTTCAAAATAGAAAGTGGTTCATTTTAAAGAAAAGAAAACAAATTAGAAAATCACGCAACCAAATTAAACAAGTGGTTCTATCTCAAGATGAGACTGAATCCCCTCCACTTGAAAATCACCCACTACCAAGAAATTTATTAATAAACAAAATAACCTATAACTTGGATCATGTTTTATAAAAGGAACTACACAAATTTATTTCCAAGATACATAGACCTGCTTCAATAGTTCTACATGGGAGAAATAAATGAATAATAACTGCATGAAAGTAGTCTAGGCTATACATCCTCTTCCATAGTTCTTAATTGTAGTATAAAGGTAATGAAATAAAAGAGATTGTATTGAACTATCTAATACAATACAAGTGCCCAAATTTAGAGATAAAAATAGTATATAAACACATCTCAAAGTATAATTTAGAACAAAAATAGAAAAGAATAGAAAATAAGAGTATTCGATACATCTTATTTAGGTGAGCATTAGTTTGTTCAAGAGTCCTCGAATTTCCATTTGAACAAAATGAACCATGTTTTAATAGAATTTTAATGAAAATAGAGTATCTTAGTGTGTTATGAATGAGTTATCTATGTATCAGAATATTTATTAAGCACACAATATACTCCACTATAATTATCTATATAGAAAACTACACTTATTGATGGGTGGTTATTCTTATTAAAGAAACCTCCATATCAATGTAGTCATTAGAGAACATTCATTACAACATTAGTTTAAATGGATCTTATATTAATACTCCAATGTATATCCATTGATAATTTCAAAATACTATACTACTTAAGTTCGAGATGGATAATTGTCTTCACTTAAAGTATGGTCACTTAGACTGACAGTCCATTGGCATAGTTAGTTAACTCATTCTTTTGACATGGTCAGTTGGTATGGTTGGTTTATTTGTTCTTTAGGTCACTTGATCTATTCTTGTAGAAGGTTAATCTATTCATGTGGTAGGTTTTTTTCTTTATACTGTAGGTTATTTTCTTCATTCTGTAGGTACTTTTATACACATGATCACTTTATTTATTAATGTGGTAGGTAATTGTTTTCTCTATTAATACAATACAGACACACATGATCAATATAAGACTTAAAAAGATTCTACTCACTTGTCATGTGATAACTTTGTTTTTTATGTGGAAGGTTGAATTCTTCGTGTGGTAGGTTGAGTACACATGCAGTCACATAAACTTCAACCAATGTTTATTTTATGATTTGGGAAGAATTTTCTCATCTATCACATGGTCAATTAATTGTACATGTTGTCAGTTGGAGTACAACGTGCGGTAGGTTCCACATGATTACTTACCCTTCATGGTTAGTTAAAATTATTCACATGATATGTACATTACATATGTGGTATGTTGTTATGATAGGTTCAAGAATTAGCCAATTTTTTCAATTTTTTCACAAAACTGTTGTCTATCGTAAAACATGAAATTCATTAGAAATTATATAAACATGATTTGGGATTATTAAATAAGGAGGTATTGGAATAAGACAAAAATATTAGAATTTTTAATGGATAAAATAATGACATAAATAAGGAAATGAATTGAATACCTAAAAAATATATTTGAAAAAAATTGAAACATATATTTCTCTATAACCCAATGTTTTCTTAAAGTCCATAACTTCTTCAATTAAGACAATTTATTTCACAATTAATCTCCCTATTTGGATTATTAAAAAAAGTAAATTCATGAGAAAAAATATTAAGGAATAAAGTAATGCAAAAAAAATAATAATGACCCACACAATATAAAATTGAACAAATATATTTCATTAATATTAAATCTGATTACAAAAGAAATAAAAGGGGTGACCCTATCAATAATTCTAATAAAAATCATAATATAGGACGTCCCTAATATATATAGAAAGTATGGGATCCATTCCTTTGGATGTAGATTCATGGAAAATAGATGTAGTCTAAGGTGAAGAGGTGTAAGAAAGGTTAGTAATAACTACACATCTAGAAATTAGTCTTATATGATCAAATTCTTTCTTAGGATACAAGAAAAAAGGGTTAATAGTTGAGAAGGTAGGGGTAGGTTCAGAATATATAGTTATAGTATGAGGATCTAGAACATCTCTATTGGGAGTGTATAGGTATCATTACACCAACCTTTGAAAGTCCTTGACCAACCTGGATCTATGTTCCATTGCTTGGAAATTGTCCCCTTTTTTATCAATAAAATCCTTGAGAATAAGAGTTATAATTTTCATTCTTTCCACCCAGGACTTAAAATATTGAGTAAAAGGAGACATCCTAAAATAAAAATCCAAATATATGAACATTTCTTTGAGGTATTCCTTGTTGAATATTCTTATAATGTAATATTTAATGGAATTTTTGATAGTTTCACTATATTTTCTATATTGTTCAACGTCATTTATTAATACTACAAAAGTATTAATATCATGTGTTTGAATTACATAGAATATTTAATACTTTTTCCTAAAATTCAACAAACAAAACTTTTCAACCATCCCTTATGAGTTATCAGATTCCATTTTCATCAAAAAAATGACTCGAAAATAAAAGTGGGTGGTGTGGTAGTAAATATAGAAGCTTAAATACTAAATTCAAATACATTTAGTCTAGCTGCAACATAATTTTAGAAATATATAACTATAAGTCACTTATATGTTCTTTCAATTTCTTTATATCATTTCTCATTAAGTACATATTAAGAACAAATCTATGGAGAAGATAAAAAATAATAAAAAAACTTCCATGGATATATCTTATTCTTTAAAGGGGTCTAGGGATCATGTAAAACCAATAAAGAGTTACTTCATCACCTATATTATATTTGATTTGAAATCATGAAATTCATCTTTTATACTATGTGATGTAGAAGAAACTGAAGGGGGAGCCAGATTAAAAGAAGATGGACCATAAGTTGGATTCCTACCATCATCATCAAAGTCCATAAATCTAAGTCCCATAGATTATACTTTAACTTCATCAACACCTTATTCTTCAACAGATGTAGTTTCACTACCTTTAAGAGGTTCCTCAACATTTATTAAAGGATTAGGATCAAATATTACTTCCAAGACTTAATCCAATGAAGTTATTGCATGATACACATCAAGTATTTTGTATGGGTAAATTTCAGTAGTAAAATATACTTTTAAAATATCTCTAAGAATAAGGGATGACCTGTCCACTATCCTGAGGTGGACTATATATAAGGTTATCATCATTTACATCTGACTTATAATAGTATAATACAAGAAAAACTGATCCTAAGTACTTCTCCCACTTAGAATGTTCATTTTGTATTTTAGGTCTAAGTGTTCTTCCTATCATAGGAGACTTATCTATGTTAAATTTATCCTCACTAGAATGACCAAACTCATCCTATTTAGGATTATACACATAACCACTGAAAACAACCTCATTTTCAACAAGTTACTTTGATTTCAGATCTTATTTTTGAGATCTTAACGGTAGAGAAGAGTCTAGTGGTCCAAATTACACGACAAGAGAATATCCCCTATCATCCCCATGAACCTCCTTAGTATCCTTGTCAAGATAAATAATATCAACCTCGTTTTCTTCTTCTTCGTATTCTTCCACGTATTCCACATCAAAAACCACTTCATCATCAGATGAGTACAAAAAAACTACATTGAGACCAAGACCAAGATCAACTAGGTCTGTTAGTATAATGGGATATTTGATAGGGTCAATTTTATCATACAGTTTCTCATAGTCTATTTTCCATTCAATCTTCTTGGGATTCCACTTTACTTTATTATTCTTAAATATTTTAAACTTAAGAAAACACCATACTGATAAATTACCATTTACTCTCCCAAAGGAACTAAACCTTTATAGGAAAATAAGGTTAATATGATTTTTGGGAAGGCATAGAAATAATATTCTAAGAAGTCTTACACAATTCATACACATGTCTCATGACATATCTGAAAAGTCTGATCTGAAATATATTTTCCATTAACAAAAGAAGAATAGATCATTTTGCCTCAATATAATGAAATATACATATCTTGGAAAGATAAATGTTGAATAAATTAATCAATAAATCTATATTCTCCATTGAGTTCTACCGAAACTGTCCTTCCGAGTGTTCTATTTCTAGTAAAATCTTCCAATGATTTTTAAAATTAAAAATAAGCATGGATTATTGAATTAGAACTCTAATAATCATCATATCCAACATTATGTGTTACACCTAATCTATTCACCTATTTATTTAAATAAAACTCTATAAATTTTCTATTTATCATCATAAAAATGAAGTATCATTTCTATATAGGGTTAAATTAAAAAATGAATAAAAATCATTAAAAAGATTTGGGTTGAATGAATTACTGTTATATTTAAACCAATCCTCCCATCATTGATTATAAATATATTTAAAAACAAGAGATCTAATCAACCATTTTCATTGACCATCAAATTATTTTTTAGGTCTTCCAACTAAATATGGCTTGCATATTTTCTCAACAGTACTTGTATCATATTTATCCTTTTTGATCATTTCACAGTAGTAACATCGATAGGAGGTGCAACATTGGGAGAATGTTTATTCCTTGAAATTTTCACATTTTAGTTAGAACATAGAAGGTTTGGGTTTGAGAGAGAGGGTTTTCATGATAGAGGGTTTTGAGTGTAGGTAAGGATTCTAAATGAAGAAAGGGGTTTTAGGGAAAAGATACACATTGATTCATATTATAATTTAAATTTAAATTAAATTATTTAGGGATAAAAAATAATAAATTTAAAGAAAATTCTACCAAAATTACCTATTAAAAATTCTAACAATAGAATAGACATATCTGGTATGCTAACTATGTACTCATGGAAACCTATATATGATGGGTCTACTGACCATGGATTCAGGGTAAGTATATTGACCATACAAGTTAAAATGTTCATGGTAATTAAATTAGTGATTGTGCAAGTTATGGTTCATGATATGTCTATTGATCACTGACTGAATGGTATTAATTACTTAACTTACCATATGAACAAAAACCCATTATCACCTAACGGACCATGTGAACTATACTTCATGGTTGTTTTAAAAAATGGTCAATAAATAGAAGTTATACATTTAGTAATAATTCAACTAAAAAAGGTTAAAAATGAATTAATAGATTTGGAATAGTTGACCATCCCTAATTCATGTATGATATAATTTATTCTCTCACTATTCAAAGGATTAAAAACTATATCTATAAGCTGATGTTCTGTGCTAATGAATTCTAGAGTGATATCTACTTTTTTAATTTAATTTTTCAAAAAGTGGTGTCTTATATAAATATTTTTTTCCTTGAATGGGATATAATATTCTTAGAGATATACATCACACTTGTATTATCACAATTTATAGGAACATGTAGAAATTAATATCTATATTCTAACAATGTGTGTTTCATCCAAAAAATTTATTCACAACAACCGTCTATAGGTATGAAATCAGTTTTAGCAGTGGATAATACAATAGATATTTTTTTATTACAACAACATGATACTAAAGACTTGCCTAAAAAGTGATATGTTCTAGAGTTTTTTTTCTATATAACTTACAACCACCAATATCTACATCTGAATAACTCACTAAAGAAAATTTATATCCCCTAGAATAAAACATTTCTAAATTAGTTATACTTTTGAGGTATTTATAGATTCTTTTGAAAATATTTAAATATCATTCTTTTGGATTTTATTTAAAACTTGAACAGACACACACCAAAACATAATATCTATCTAGTTCGTAGTTATGTATAGTAAACATCTAGTCATACCTCTATAAGTGGTTTGATCAACTGGTCTTCCAATTTCATCAAGATCTAGTTTACAGCTTGTACTCATGGGAGTATCATTAGATTTGGTGATATCTATACCAAAACCATTTAAAATATCCTTAGTGTTATTTCTTTGATTTATCATAATTTTTTTCTTATTATTAAAAATATAAAATCTAAGGAAGAATATTAATTCACCCATTAAACTATTTTCAAATTCATTTTAAATATTTTTTGAAAATTCAGTACATAAGTAATTTTTGAATGATCCAAAAATGATATTATTAACATTGTTATGCATTAATAAAACATATTTTTTAATTATTTAAAAAAAGTTGGATCAACTATTCCTTATCAAAACCCTTATAAATCAAAAAAGAGTTGAGCTAATCATACAAAACATTATGAGATTTTCTTAATCTATATAAAAAATTTTTTAATTTAAAAAAATGATTCCAAAAATGTTAGTTTTGAAATATAAGGGGTTTTTATACAAAAAAATTCTCAATTAAATAACCGTTTCGAAATTAACTCTTGAAATCCATTTGATATAATTTTAAATTTAAATGTGTTGTATAAGAAATAAATATTCTGATAGCTCCAAGTCTTGCTAATAGTGGAAAGACCTCTTTATTATAAATACCTTCCTCTTGACTATACCCTTATGAAAACAGTCCTTCTTTATTTCTAATTACAGTCCCACACTCATCAAATTTATCCCTAAACACCTTCTTAGTGCTAATGGTCAATAAGTCCTTAAGTATTTATATTAGTTCCCAAAACATTATTCATTTTAAAATGGTTCAATGCTTCTATTTCCATTATCAAGAATTCATCATCTACTACATTAGTGATTTTATTACATTCATACTATGACAAGAATACTTGATCTTTAACTTGGTTTCTAATATAATCTCTTATATGAGTTCCCTCTATAGATCTTTAACTATGGAATCTCGGGGATAATCTTAATAGTTCCTAAAAGTTTTAGGGATTGAAGTATTCAGTACTTCATTTTAATCTACATGTTCTGATTCAAATAGTTCCTCATAACTAGGTGATTTTTTATAATATGTTTTATAGAATAATCATCATTATTTATTGGGGTATTGATATTAAAATTTTAATGATCATCCTCAAGGTTTTGTAAAGGGGTTTTAGGTTCATGTGGATTTATTTCATAAAATTTTACATGTACAAATTCTTCCACAATTTTAGTTCAATTATTAAATACCTTGTATGATTTAATGGATTTAGAATAACCAAGAAATATTACTTCATTACTTTTGGAATAAATTTTTTCTAAATCCTAATTTGTATTGAGTATAAAGACCATATTACTAAAAACTATAAAGTAATAAACCTTTGGTTTTGTCCCATTATATAGAACATATGGATGTTTATTTAAAATAAGTATTATAATTACTCTATTAATAATATATAAATCCGTATTCATATCAACTTCCCAAAAGTATATAGGTAAATCATACTTATTAATGATAGTTTGGCCAGTCTCCTAAAGAGTTTTGTTTCCTCTTTTTATTACACCATTTTATTGTGGGGTCCCAGGAGTAGAAAACTTGTGATTTTATCCTTATCGTGAGAATATAGATTCAACGTCTTTATTATCAAACTCATGTCCTTGATCACTTATTAAGGAATTAATGGTAAGTCCAACAAGGATTTCTACAGTTTTATCATATTTGTTAAAATTCGAACAAGTTTCACTTTTTTGAGCAAGAAATAATACTGAGGTGTATCAAGAAAAGTAATATACTAGATCATAAGTATATTTATTCCATTTTAAATGAGAAACTATTTAGGGTCTAAAAAATTACATGTAAACTAAAGGGTTGAGAATTTAAAACTCTTCTTTTTGGTTTGAAGGAGATATTATGCTGCTTCCCTTTATGACAGGGGTTATATACTTGATCTATTGGTAATTCTAGTTTAGAAAGATACTTAACTAATCCCTTTATAGTTAGCTTCCAAAGAGAGTGAAGGATTTAATGAACTAGTCTCGTATTCTAAATGCAAGACTCTTTTATAAAGGCACTTAAATAAGAAATTTTTGGAAAAAATAAAGAATTAAAATCAGCATCATAAACATTATCATTTCAAAATATAGTAAAAACTAAATCATGATTGGAATAATAAAATTTTCTAGAATTTTCTTCTTCAAATTTATAATGATAACCATAATAACATTATTATGAGATACTAAGTGGATTATATTTTAATCCATCTATAAATATGAATTCAAAAATAAAAATTGTATTATAATTACTGATTTGAATGAGTGCGATTGTATTTCCTTTGAAATTTTCACCAAAAGTTATATGTCACAATCTAATTTGATAAGGATCTAAAAGCTCCAGTAGTCCCCAATCATGTTTCTAAGACATCCAATTTATAGAAACCAAAATTATTTTCTATAAATCTTCAAGAAAGCTTCCTATAATAGTATTAAACCAAAATTTGTTTTGGTATCCATATTTTATTAGGTCCATAAATATTATTTGTAGAAGATTTAGGAATCCAAATTTGTTTAACTTGTTTTATATAGATTAATGTTATACTTTTAGAAATAAAAAATTTATTAAGAATATATGTATAAGAATTTTTACAGAGTTAAAATAACATGAACTAGGAACAAATTTATTCTTATAAATTCTTATATATCTGGGATGGTAACCAATCCTGGTGGTATAATTGAGAGTGGTTTGTTTAAAAAAATTATTGTAAGGTTTTCAATAACAAATTTAAATCTTTCTAGATTTTTTTTAGTTACTCATTGAAAATTTTGAGTTTATTGTTTTATCATAACAGCAGGGAAATTTTGGTCTTTTATAGAAAATTAAAATTTTAAATGGGCAAAAAAACATGCTCTTTCTTTATAATTTTATGTTTATTATTATGTTAATTGATTGTATCTTAAAAAATATTATTATACTCGAATAAATCATCACTTCTCATGGTTTCATCATTGTTTTCATTCTTAGAAAGATTTTAAATTTAAACATGAGATGCATAAATATTATTTAGTACCTAGGATGTGTTTTTTAAGAAACACATGTTGGATCTATCATTCTTATCCTAAATTCTCAATTAAGAGTCACTTGAGATATCATTAGAGGTTCTCCAAGTGTATTTTAAATCCTCTTTTAACTTTTTTTCCTTTTTTATTCAAATATATTCTTATAATTTAGTTTAATAAATTCAACCTTGATGTGTAATTTTCTTTTACATTCATAATAAGACACTTCACCTCTATGATTATATTTTTTTCAATTCCATTATTGATCATAATTTATTCCATAGTGTTATTTTTTGAAGAATATTCTATTACAATATAATTTCAAGAATCACCCGGCTAGGTGAGAAATCTCCTCATCATTTCCAAAGGTGATTCATCATCACTCAAATTATCATCTCTGATCATCTATTTCATTTTTGAGTAAGATTTACTAAAGAAAACTGATTTTATTTTAGGTTCATATTTTTATTATTTGATCACTTTTAGTTCCTCCTCATACATCCTAAAATTTATAATAAGTTCCTTAATATGAAATTTACTTTTGTTATAGGATTCTCCGATGGAAATAAAGGTTCCTCTACATGTATCCAACACACATATGAAAATTTTCATCACTTGATCTTTATCCTCTATTATATTCCGAAGTGTACGAATCGTTTTCAAAATATCATTTTACCTATGATAAATATAAAAAATTGTTTTATTTGGTATCATATTGAATGTCTCATATTTAATGGTGTAAGAATTTAAGTGTTTCTATTTAACATTGGAAGTTCATTCATGAGAAACAAATAGTGTATCCCATATTTCAAAATTAGTTGTATAAGAAGTTATTATATTAAATTAAAATTATCCAAATGAATATTATAACACATTCATAACTGTAAATTTATAGTTGAAATTATCCTTATTGGGATCACTCCATTCAACTCTAGTAACTTTGGATTTTTCATATTTGTCCTCAATAACAATCTAAATATCAAATCCCATTCTCTATCAGTATGGATTTTTATTTTTATCTTCCATTGATCATAATTAGTCCCATTAAGACATGGAACCCAATTAATTGTTGTTATCTATTATCTATTATTATTCATAAATAAAGGAAATTTATAATTAATAAAAAATTTGATAACTTTTTTTTTAAATCTAGATTAGAGTGAAAAGTGTTTTGAAAAACCCATTTTTCAAATTTTTGGTCTGTACGAAACACTCAAGAGGGGGTGAATTGAGTTTCCAATTAAAATTTCTATTAAATGTAATTTAAAAAAAATACCTGAATTTTTTGAAAACAACCAGTTAACTAAAACTATAGGATTATATAATTTGATCATTTAAAAATATTCATAGAATTTTGATCATAAATCTGTTAAAATATGTTTAAAACTATTTTTACCTTTAAAATCGAATTACTTGAATAAAAGACAATATATATAATAAATATTAAATCTTATTATCAATTTAACATTTTATGGTATAGTTTTGAAAACATATACTATTTTATTTTAAAATAGAGAAAACAAAACAATAAATCACATTGAATAATTAAACAAGGGGTTCAGACTCTAGTTGAAACTAAATCCCCTTCACTTGGAAATCACCCACTACCCTGCAGTTTACTAATAAATAAACTAATCCACTACCTGAATCAGGTTTTACAAAAGGAACAGTTTATAAGACTGTCAAGCCTGCACAAGGAATATTCTACGATTCAATTTGGAAGAAAAAAATGAATAATAATTGGACATAGACTATCCCATCCACGTGACCTCTTACATAGTTCTTCATGAGAGTAAAAAAAGTCAAGAAATAAAAAGGAGTATTTATCACTCTTCAGTATAGTATATGAGTTTTATTTTTCATTTAAACAATGTACAAAAAATGATAAATTAATGAATAATCTAGAATAAAAGGAGAAAATATAAGAAAATTATATTATTTGATATAGCTTATACTGATCATCTTTAGTTGTTTAAGAGTCCTTAATTTTATCTTTGAAAGGGATTAGTTGAGTTTGAACAGTAGGTTTTTGAAAATAGAGTGTCATAGTGTGTTTGGAACAAGTTCTTTATATATTCGAAATTATAGCTGGCACACATTTATATTCCACTGTTATTATCTATATATAATACCAAAATTTTCTATGATAAGTTATTATTCTTAAAGATAACTCTATATCAAACTATACATTTGATAATGTTCATTGTAGACTAAATTTCATTGGATCTAAAAATAATGATAAAAAATATAGCTGTTGTGGATTTCAAAATAATCCACTACTTAAGTTAGATATAGTTGATTATATTCACTTAAAACACAGTCACCAGAGATCACAGTTAGTTGGAATAGTCTGTTGACATGGTTGGTAGACACAATCAGTTGGTATAGTCTTTTTATTTGCTCTTTTGATAACCTAATTTATTATTACAGCAGGTCGATCTTTGCATGCGGTAGATTTTTTTCATCACACATTCACTTCCTTTGTTTATGTGGGAGGTAGTTTTTCTTGAATTCACTATAATTAAAACACAAAAATTAAACAAAATAATTAAATAAATGTCACATACATGTCACATGGTAACTTTATTTCTTATGCGGTAGGTTGAATTCTACATATGATAGGTTGGGTACACATGCAACCACTTGAACTTGAATTCATGGTCAGTTCATGACATGGGTAGAGTCTTCTCATCTTATGCATGGTTAGTTAAATATATATGTGTCTAGTTGGAGTACAATGTGTGGTAAGTTCCACACAATCACTGGACCTTCATGGTCATGTTAAATTATTCACATAGTAAGTACATTACACATGCAATAGGTTGTCACAATTAGTTCAAGACATAACCACTTTTATCAATTTTTCCCAAAAAAAATGACTATCATAAAATATAAAATAATTATAAATATAATAAAAATTATTTTGGATCATTAAAATAAAGAGGTTTTGGACTAAGAAAATAAATATTATCCTAAATGATCTAACAATTTAGTATTATTGGTAGAATATATACATACATGATTCTCACAATAAATATAAAAACATTAAATAAAACTACAAATTTTATTGGGAACTTTATTATTTACTCTAATAAATCCTTGTTATCATCCATTGACCCCTTATTGGTATCATGGGTAAAGGAAAACATAATAAAGGATGATCTTAGATGCTTGGTAAGGGAAATTATACAATTGAAGCTATCAGAGGATAAAGAACATGACTAATATAGTAGAGAAAAACAATAATAAAACATTCAATTTAAATTATATCATAAAAATGGGAATAAATTAATTGATCAAATAGAAACACAAAAAATCATAAGGATAATAATAACTAGTTTTATAATTATATAATGCATAATTATGAACATCATAATCTTAACATCAAGGCCTTATTCCAAGAAATTATATAAAAATAGTTCAGAAATACACCAAATAAAAAAATATTTTGTCTCCTCAGACATAATAATGAATTAAGGGGATATAATGGTACCCACCCATCACATACATAGTCTAATTAATTCATCATATGAAAGAAATGAATAACAATTAAATACATAAACAATAAATACTTTTATACTGAAGAACTAGAAAATAAAATATTATTATTTTCCGCTTCTAATAAATAGAAAAACATGATTATAATCCATATAGAGTAATATTAATGATGGTATAAATATAATATATCCTCATTAAAATATAATATTCATCAATGATATTGGAATTGATGATTTTTTTTAAAAATATCACTAGATTTCTTAAGTGAAATACCCTATTAATATTGAAATTACTATATTAAAATCTAAAAATTTCCAGAATATTTTGAAAATTATTTTCACTAGAAAGAAAAAATGAAACATATAAAGGAATATTCTAAGAAAATAATAGTCATTAAATCATGAAAAGTCATTTTTGCAGTAAGATTTGAAACCAAGTTTCTGTTCATACCTTCGGTAAAAGTTCCCTGTTTGAAAAAATAAAGATTCCTTTTAAAATTTTCATATAAATTTAAACATGGGTAAACATTATTTTAATACAATATTTTAGAATAGTAAAAACATTATTGAAAAAATTATAATTAAAATATGGATATGTAATAAAAATATTCCCAACAGAATAGAAAAAAAGTTTATTTTTCTTCAAAACATTCTTTCAAACATTTGTGTACTTAGAAAAAGGAAAATTATTGGAAGAATTATAATTTTTATAAATAAAAAAAGTAGAAGAAAATATATGGGGTTTAATATAGAAATATTATATAATTCCCCAAACTGATACTTAAAAATAAACAATCCAGAATAAGGATGAGATTTCGAAATAAAACCATACCTCAAGAATGTCTTACTTCATAAGTGATTTTAACCACATGCATACAAAATTTAAAATTATTATTCCTATAAAATGAAACCATATACATAATTATAATATCATATATTATCTACTTATAACATTTCAACATTTTTTCATTAATAATTATATATTTAAACTATCATTTATGAGTGTTAACTATTTTGTTTTTCAAGTAAGTTTCGGTTTAATAGTGCTAGTCCTTTCATATTGATCATAGTTGAATTATCTAAATAATCTTAATAATTATATAAATAATATATATATTAATTATGTACATTTTTTTTAATCATTCATGAAATTCAGACTTGAAAAATAAATCACATATATTTGTAGAGGAGGTATTCTATATGTACGCATGGACGACATTATCATTTTTTAACGGGTGGAAAGTTAAGGAGGTATATGATAAAAATATATTTACAGAATAATAATTACGTCAAAAATATCATATATATTCACTGGTTATATGTTTATAAACATCCAAGTAAAGTCATAATGAATAATTAATTACATTTCTATGTGGAGACAGTTGGACATATGTATGCATGAGTGATGTTTTTATTTTCTAAAGGATAGAAAATAGGTGAAAATATTAATACCTAAAACCTAATAGCCTAGAGCCAATGGTTAATTTATTAAATTGTTACTAGATACATGTAATCATATCTTGAAGGAAAAAATAGTTTAGTTTTCTTGGTAAAATATATATATACCTGAATCTTATGATAAATTTGAAAACATAAAACACAAAACACAATAAAAGTGAATATTCTTCATCAGTGAACTAATTCAAAGATTCATTCTTCATATCATAAAAAAAGGAAACAAAATAAAGGTGATATTAGATTCTTATTAAGGGTTATATATAGTGTAAAAAATAATGAGTAAATAAGGCATAATCAATATGGTATGGTAAATAACTGAAAATACATGTCATTTAATTAATAAATTGAGTATGAGTAATAATATGGTAGGAGAAAAGGAAGAACAAATGATTCCATATAAATAAACACATGATCTTGAAAATTAACTATGGATATTATTCAAAATAATTACATGGACATAAAAAAATAGTTTCATAATGACGGAATGTATAATTCCATACATAAAAAACTTACCTTTCAGGCCTTCTGTTAAGAAAAATTAATCCATGGGTAAGTATAAAAAAACCATTTAATACGGCTAGTCAGCTAGTTTGTCTCATGATACCTATTGATTTATCTAGGGGATATGTAATTTTTCCACCACCCATGACTTAATAAATATATTGAATTCTTCATATTTCTAAACAATACAACTTAATCAATATTACTTAGAAATCAATACCTATTTGTGTGGGAAAAACAATCATACAGAATGTAAATACATTCAACACTCTGACTGATCAATTTTTTTTTGAGAAATAATAAGTATGGTATCATTATAACATACCCCCTATGGATCATATGTAAAATAAATTAAGTTTTCATTGATAAATAGAAATATCGTAAAACTTTAATTAAAACATTATTGAGGGAAATACCATTTTCACTTTGTAAATTAATTTTAAGAACAAAAAACTTCTTGAATATTATGGAAACAATTTTATTTGAAATATATATTTAAAACATTTAAAGTAATATTCAAATGAATTGTTATAGATATAGGAAAACACTCTTATGTTTTAAACGTTAAAATAAATATTCTTTTCACACCTTTGGTAAAAGGTTCCACATTTAGAAAATGAAAATAAGATTCATTTTAAACATTTATAAAAAAGTAAAGAATGGGTAAAAATGAATTTAATAAATATTTATATAATAGTAAAAACATTCTTTAATACATTTTAAAGAAAATATATACATGGAATAATAGGATCCCCAATCAAAATAAAAACTAGTCTAGTTTTCCTTAAAACCATCATTTTGGTATCTTGAGTACTTAAGAGAGGAAAATAATGGGAAAACATGGAATTAAAAAAATAACCTGATTATAAGAAAATACATTAGTTTTAAGATATAAATATAAAATAAATTCCTCCAATTGAGACTTAAACACAAATAATCTCAAATAATGATAAGATTCTAAAATAAACCCCTACCAAGATCATATAATTGAAGTAAAAATTAATCAATGAAGTGATTATCTATGAAAGAAATAAATAAATAAAGTGTTAATAAATCATAATAGGATCATAGGTAATTTCATACATAATCATGAAATAAGATAGTATGAAGTATAATTATTACCCAATGATTGGAAATTGAGTTAAGAAATACCTTACCACATTGTTAACATTTAAATAAAAACCAATTGGATGAAAATAATTTAAATTTTAACTTTAATAACCATATATTAATAATTATACATGATATATCATGTCAAATTTTAAAATTTACACCTCATATACATAAATATATGATTAGCATTAAACATGAATCAATGAAACAAAATTGAAATGAAGAACCCTTACCTGAAGTCTAACTTCCTTCGTATCTATTTGAAAAAACTAAATAACAAAAATATATTTATTATACATCTATTTATGAACGATAATAATTTATATCACACTATATATGATTTACTTATAACCATACACCACCCATTTTTCAACAATTATTTATGAAAATCATTATTTCAGGTGGTAACCACATCGTTTTTTATGTATGTTTTGGTTAAACTATTTTTTTCCATGTACTTTGATCATTGTTACATATATTTTTTGGAATAATATTCATTAAATATATCCCTATTTCCATCAAAGTAAATTATAAATGAAAAATTGATCACATGTCTTCGTGGAGGTGGTTGTCTGCACGTATGTACGAGCGACATTATCATTTTTTATTGGATCAGAAGGTAAGAAGGTATGTATGATATTATAATTATATAATAATATTTATTTACTAAATAATATATATTAATTTATTACATAATTATAACCATCCAAGTAAAGTGATGATGAAAAATGAATAACAACACTTTGTGGAGACTGTAAGTCGTACGTACACACAAGTGATGTTTTTCTCTTTTCATTGGATGGAAAAGAGATAATTTTTTTTAAAATAATAATAAAAACATTTTTTTATATTTATGATACTTAATTTATTGTTTTAGGATGCTTAAAAAATAATTTTATGAATTTTAATATGAAATAAATTTGGAAGAGTCGGTAAAGATAATTACCTCTTTTTCATAAGAGCTCCGTTATATATTCTCTTAAAGAACTTAGGGTTGGTTTTTCGAATATAAAAAAAACCTCTATAACATGAATAAGGGTGTTTATAAGATAGTGTTTTTAGATGATGGTCAAAATAAGAGTCTCTAGGTGGTATATATAATAGAGGATAAGTGGTTTTTTTGTTGTGAATTAAAGGAAAGACATATAATTAATAAAATGATTTAAATATAATAAATTTATTTTCATGTGAAAGTGAAACAATGTAGAAATAATTTAGAATATAATATATAATATGATTTAAATATAATCATCCAATAAAATCTTGATTGGTTTATGTGGTATTTTATACATTACCTTTTGGTTTAACCCATTTGTTATCCTATTTTATCTTTAATTACGGTAACAGCTTTTTAACTCTTAAAGGGTTATAATTGTACTTATATGATAAAAATTGGCCCAAAAATGGAAAAGGGATGTCATTTTAGAGTATATAATATCCCCTTGTCCAATTTAAATATTTTTTTATCATTTTTAAATAATTTTATCAAATAATATTTTAACAAAATATTGATATTGTCATTTTTAACACTATTCATTTAGCTATACTTTTATGTCATCAAGAAAAATATATAATATATATATATATTTTTTACATATCTATAACATTTCATATGTATCTATAAATTTTTTGGGTCTCTAAAAATCACTCAAAAAATATTAATTTTAGAGTTTTTAGAATAATTTATTTTATTTTTCTATTAATTGAGTAAATAAAACATTATTGTTGCGTAAGAATTTAAGTAAATTACTTATTTAATAAAAATTACAAATAAATTTCCACATTTAAAAAACTATTTTATATTTTAAATAAATATTTATAACCAAAATTTTCCTATTTTTATCCTTATTATAAAAATTTAGAGTTATTAAAGTCAAGAGAGTGACATTCTATATTTATAACTTTATTAAATTATTATAAAGGTCACGATCAAAGAATTGTAGAAACACATGGGCATATATTAAAGAATTGGATGTAAATGGAAGAAATTAATCCATAAAATTTGATAAAATCTAGTGTTTGAGTCATTTTTCATCTTTATAATTTTATTTCTGACCTTAATTACCCGATTTACCCTTACCGTGGTGAAAATTATTTATTTTATTTAATATTAATAATAAAAAATGGGACTATTTAAACCATTTTACCTAATTATTACAAATAAGAATAAACTTTTTTAGATTTAATTTATATAGGTGGAATAAATTAATTTATGATAAAAACATAAAACACAATAAAAAATGGATTTTCAGAAAAATACCCTTTTAAGTATAACAAAGTTTTTATAGTAAATTAGATCATAAAATTTATTCAAATGAACAAAATGGTATTTTTATTAATATCACTGAACTTATTTTTCTTTGAAACAATTTTAAAACAAAATTTAACATTGTAAATGCTTGAAATAAAAATACAAATTTTAATGAAAATCAACATTTTTTTCTATTCAATGGAAAATCAATGTTTTCATAAAATTTGAAAATTTCATCCTAAGTTAATTTTTATGTGATAATTTCAAAAATTATCCTCAATTTATAAAATAAAAATTTCAAAAAGTTTCAAAACATTAGTTTTAAATTTAACACACAAAATGAAAAAAAACCATTTTTGGAAGAAATTTTATTTTTAAAGTATAAAAAAATATAAATGAGAATCAAGTACTTATTTATTATTTATTTATGAAATATATAAAATCTTTATAAATATTATCATAATGTGTTTAACCCTATTCATACCCTCCAATTAAATGTCTAGTTTATAATAGTCGTATTTAAATTATAATATTTCATAGTTCCTTTAGGTTTCATGTTTTGTGTTGTGTATGCTATTAAACATAGTTTGCTTTTAAAATCCTGAGATGTTACTCCACAATTAAAAAATTGCATCCAAAAAATTTTCACTAGTGCTAAAAAATTGATGGTTTTATATTTTTAATTTACTTTGTAAAAAACCCACATAATAAAAAGTGTTAGTGAAACATCCTCTTAAAAATAGATACAATGAAATATGAAGGCCATCACGAATAAAATATAACTAGGTTTATAAATAGGAGAAAATTATTGGGAAGTTAAAATATGGAAGGTTAAGATCAAACAGACACCCAATGAAAAATAGAGACTGATAGAGAACATGGTATGGAGAAAGTGAATTACTACAAAACCATAAATCTATTATGGGTGAAAAGATAATAAATTCATTGAAAATGAATTTAATAGGAATTTTTTTTTGTTTCAAGATCCTTTTCCTAGAGTTAAAGAATTAATTTACCATATTTACTAATAAAATTGGGAAATATACTTCCTTAAAAATTATAATTTCATTCTTTAATCAATTTCCACCATAATCTCATTATTTCTCCAAACAATGAGTATTTAAGATGAAATATTCTTGCCTAATGAACTAAGCTCAAATAATAACAAACCACATAATAAAAAAATGATAAAAAGTGATTATCCACTAAAAGGGGATAATATTAATTTATTATATTTTAATATTCCTATGTTTAAATGTCTATAAACTCTAATTTTACTGCATTTTATAAATTGAACTTCATTTATCATCACATGTGAAATTCATGTTTAAAGTGAAAATTTGGTCCCAATCAATAATATTTTTGTGGAAAACAGTATATTCATTATTAAATTTTATATTTTGGTATATTATTCATCAATTTTTTTGGAGAAATTTTTCTTTTTGTATCAATGGATGAATCGTAATGGAAGATTGATATTGTTTTCTAATGAATACAGAAATTTCTGGACAAAGCATAATGGGCCTAAGGCCTATCAAATAAAAATGGATCTTACAATTAAATCCTAATAAATATAAAATTTTAAATATGAAAATATAAAATTAAAGGGATCATTTAATTCATCTACTTTTAGAGATAATTCTGAAGTTTTCATGGAGATCTAGGGAGCCCAAGTTGATATTTAATTTGTGGGCTAGATTTGATGGCCCAAAAAATCAGACCACCATTTCGAGAATAACTTTCCAATGGGTAATCCAATTGAAATGAAAATTTAAAGGATAGTATATTATTCAGGATTAAGATATTTATATTATATTACCCCATCATATTTGGCCATATCCAATGTCAATTTCTCACATAAAAAATGGAGATGAATCTGGGAAAATTTTCTATTCAACATTAAAAAAGTATTCTTTCCTTTTATTTATCACACACCTTTGAATCTCCTAATTAATGGGGAAGGAATTAATTGAAGGGTAATTGAACCTAGTATCCTAATATTCATATTTAAGGTAGTGGTGGGGATATAATTAGTGGATCTAATTCTTTATTTCAATTTTAATTTTATTCATTTATTTTGTAATCACACCTTCATCATTTCCATGTAAGTTTTTTAAATCATATTATTTTCTTCATAAAATTATTATTATTTAATTATTTTATCCTATTTCTTATCACATTGATACCATTAAATCAAGGTGTTAATTTATTCACACAAAATATTCTAGAATTCCTCAAACAACAATGGAGTGTTTGTTAATTCAATGTTTTTATTCTTCAATTCTACTTATTTTTGTTGACTTACACATTCCATTAATATATTTTAATTAATTTAAGGATAACCCATTTTTTTTTGATTCTAGAGAGTTATTTAGGGCTGGTTTAGATTTTCTTTTATTTTTTAAATATTTTTAATTAGTTCAATATTTTATGATTTCCATTCTATGAGTTATTTTCTTTTTCATCTTCTCCAACATTAACGATGACATATTCTAAGTTCTTGTACAATAAAATTCCATGGAGTGATAATTTAAGTGATCCTATAATGGAATTGGTGATTAGACTTGGAATTATATACATATTAAATTTCAAAGGGATGTTGTTGAATTATCTCGTTTTGTGAATACATCTTTAATTAGTGATCAAAAACACTCTCAGGAAAAAATACATCCAATCTAACCTTAGAAACAATCTAGGATTGAATAATCTTCATTAATTGTTTCCATTAAGATATTTATTTTTTAGTTATTAAATAAAATCAATTAAATTAGGTATATTATTATTATTTTTACAATCAACTACATAGTTGTATACTTCATATCCAATTCTCTATAGAATGTATGTGTCTCTGGGTTTCTTTTTTAGTTCCTGTGGATTAGATCCCTACTGGTACTTCAACAAACCTCTTACACTAATAGGGTAAATTTGGGAATCACTAAATTATGATGCCTTTTATGGGGACCCATTTAAGTTATCTTATACACTTATAACATTTTCTCACCCCAAATTCTCTATTATCACAACATTTTTATTAACTTTTCCCATTTCTATTTCTACATGTCTTGAAAATATCAAATCCAAATTTATGTCTACCCCAATTGAGTATCTTCAACATTAATAAAACATAAACTCAGGATTTAATTAAATTGAAAATAAATATTTGGGAGCCCCTAACTTAAGAAAATTCTTTCATAAACACTTGATTGATTACCACACACCAGATGGCATGTAAAATCTTTAGGATGATGAACATTTAAAGGATAAATTGTCATCCCTCTCAAGGGTAGTTCAAGAAATAAAAATTAAGGAAGTCTATAATTTAAAAGCTTCAATGGAACATAATCCCTAATTTATTTTTGAAAAAATGTGTCAAAAAATTGATTAAATGAATTTAGAATTTTCATCATTGATATTAGATATTTAAATAATTCAAATAGTTATAGAACTCATTCCCACTCATGATGTCCCTTCCTCATCACTGATTGAAGAATTTTGTATCCTAAAATCCTCCCATGAATTTATGGAAGAACCAAAATTTTTAATTGGGATAACTGAATAAGATCAAGGAATTTTTGAAGGGTCTTTAAATCAAGAAGAAATTTATTTTATGTATTCATAAGAGGATAATTTGAAATAATGAATTTATTTTCCCAAACATTACTGCATAATTGATTTTTCTGAACCGATCATAGAACTATTGGGATAAATCAAAAACCTTGAGTTTATACCCACTCCAGTCATTCATATGGCCGATTTTAAGGATGAATCATATTTTAAAAAAGAACCAATTATTTCTATTTTTTTGGATAGTAAATTGATTTTACTTCAAATTTCCAATATTATTTAGGACATTTCAATCAAGAAAAACATGATATTTTTGTCCCTATTTCCCCACTCAATTATCAATTTATTGGTTATAACCAAGACCTTGTGGTAGTAATTTATTCTTCTCTTGAAACCACTAATGTAAGAATGATCCTTGATGTCTTAGGCAAGATAATGAAACCAATTGTATTAACCATTTCTGATATTACATGGAACTTCTAACTCATTATAGAAAACATGATTGTATATGACATATATTTTAAATAAAGAATCAATCTCAACATTGTATAAGTGGATAAATATGGGGTCATTAAAATGTTTAAAGTTGGTATTGGGTAAGTTGGGGGTCCAAGTCGAGGAAAAGACTTTAAAATAACAGCTTTCTTAGAGGAAAACACAACGTTTGTGTATATTTTAATTTCATTTATTTTATTTGGTGGGTTTTTTTTCAAGGGAACCCCATTTGAATTTCCATTACGAGATGATATCTCTTGTGTTTGAGATTTTTCATTTGAATAATATTTTGTATTTCAAAATAAAACCCATGCTTTATAATGTTCAAACCCACCCATAAATCATCATTGAGATGTGTACTTGTGACCTGAAGATAAAGTGATTAATTGATTATTTATGAGAGAATAATTTAATGTCTCTCCCCTTCCTCATTGGATTGAGAAGGTGGTGAGATGCAACTTGGCCTTAGGCGATGATCCCAAGGTTCCAAAGACAAGAAATTAATGCAAAGGGATTCAAAAACTTTTGAGAATGGTGTTCCATTAAAACTAAACCAACAAAACAATTAAGGCATAACCAATCAAAACTATAGGATGTATGTAATCAAAGTAAACCATGATAACACATTACCAAGAGACAACAAAAAAACCAAACTCTTCTATAAAATTCCCAAAAACCAATACAACTGAATCACTACAATCCAAAAATGAGAGTACCGATCAGAAGACTCATCAAGAAGACCAAATGGAAACCATGAAACACTTCATATCTTTACAACGAGCTCCATGACACAAGCACCACAATATATCACAAGCATCATGACGAACTGATAGAAAAATGGGATACTTTACCTTTTGTTATTTTCAAGAATACCACATCTGCAAAATCACCCAAGTGCCAAAGCAGGGGTGAGTAATAATACTCAGAAGGTTTTCCCAAAATGACTTCCATAAAAACACTACTTGGATAGAACATTCATCAAATTTATAGAAATAAGTTTATATAAAACTTCAAATAGTGAAAAAATTTCCAATAATCCAAACACACACTTACTGAGCCATTTTTCACACAAATCCAAATTATACAGGGGAGATCCAAAAAACAACACAAAATCAATTTTACCATTACATATTAGCAAAAAAATTCCTTCTTAATTAGACACATGCATAATCAAAACATAGCCATAATGTTTTAGACACCTAAACAAGTGTAACAATCATGGTTGAACTTCCCAACTAATCCCATTAACTAATTTTCCAGTCTAGTGGTACTTCTTACCCACTAATCCTTGATTTTATCCCTTAAGTCCACTATACATCACTTTTTTATAGTTATTATCCCTTCCCATATCACATCCATTTCAATCACATGCATACATTCTTAACCAAAAAACAATCATATAACACAATAATTCCACAACATTATGAAAACAAATATTTACAACAAAAAACCCCTTAGGAAATTATCCATGCCACATTATCCCCTAATAAAACATACCCCTTTATTGAAAATATTTTCACAAAACATTTTCATAATTCAACCCATGAAAGCTATTTTAAAATTATAAAAGTATAAATCCAATATCAAGAACATTTCACTATAATACCCTAATTCCCCCAAAATCCAAAAATCATCCTAAAATGAATTTACATCAATATTTACACATCATAATCACCAGAAAATACAAGAAAACCCAATGAATTTTAAACAAGTATTCTAGTTCTAGCAAAGTGGAACTTAGAGGGAATCTAACAACCTTAGGGTTTCATTGAATTTGACCAACTCACAACCTAACCAAAAATCTGGGTGAAATATTCATCAAAATCAACATCAGATCTATTTTCCTAACATCATCTAGACCAACTATCATAATTGTAGGCAAAGAAAACCCTATATATTCATGTGATGGGTGTAGATCTAGAAAATAAAGAGATAGGGAGATGTAAATATAAGGAAAACCAAGTAGGATCCAAGAGACGAGACTATCCAGAGAATAATTTCCTTCACTATACCATGAAAACCCTTGAAATTGCCTCCAAAATTAGTGGAGGTTCCGTAAGCCTTGAGAACCAAACATTACAAGTGGGTTTCTATTTGAGGAGGAAACGAAGTGTTTTGGGAATATCCTGAGGGATCCTATTTTTTTAAAACCCATTTTTAAAATCACACATAGCTAGCTTGTACTGTTAGAAAAACCAATTATTAACTGTGCTCCTGCTACTATCCAAAGGGTACCCTTCATGGTTTCCTCGCATTGTTAGAAAAACCATTCACAAACTGTGTAAATCCCACTACCTCATGTTGTACGTTTACTTGGGGGGTTCTGTATGGTTTCACCTAACTGGGCTCAAACCATGTACCCTTAGAAAAGTCTCAAAACCATTCTAAAGCCTTCCAAAAACTCCTAAAAATTACCCAAACACATTAACCACGTAAAATGACATAAAAAATGGTTACATAACTCAAACCTTGGGTACTAGAAATGATGCACAACCCAGTGATTTTGTTCTATGATTTCATTTTAAATAACACTCTCCCCATATTTCTTCCAAATTATGACCTCTCTCTTTTCTTCTCTTTGAAAAATTGAGGGAAATTTCATTTTAAGTTGCGTGGAGGGAAAATATTAGATTAAAAAAAAATGATAAATGGATTATATGGAAAATTTCAATTCATTATCCTTTCATGCATTAATGTACATTGTGAAACATAAAAAAATAATGTGAAATGATTTTTAGTTAGTTGATTATAATATTAATTCATGTTTATGTACACGAGCATAGTTTTTAGAAAGTGTAGTTGTATGATGTGATTTTTCACTACTATCATTTTTAATCCTTTTAATTAAAATTCCATTATTAATGCCCATTTTATTTTTGGTGTAAGTTTTATTTCTTGAGTTACTTTTATTATATAAAGGGGTTTAGGGTCACGTTTAGTTTAATTTGACCATCTAAAAAAATGAAAAAATATGATCATGTTGAGGAATGTTTTATCCAAATGTGTGTAGTTCAGCACTTGGGGATTACGAGTCCATAATTTGCTTTCCCAAAGATAGGATTTACTTCTCTATTATATAGCATGTAATCGAAAATATGTGTGGCATTAGACACTTGAGTATATTGACTCCGTAGTTATCTTAACCAGAGTTAGTCTTTTATATCTCTATTGTCGTTAAAGAAACGATACAAAAAAAAATACAAAATTGAATACTAATCTTAAAGGTAAATTTTATTCCAACCTAGTACTTCCATGTTTCCCCTATAACATGAAAAGAGACCCCATATCTTTTGGAATACAAAACACAACATAATTATTTATTGAAATTGGGTAAAATGTGGTGATGGATTTAAATAATGGAATGGGATAGGGATTGGGAAGTTATTGTGAACATAACTTGTATGAAATGATTTTGATATATTTTATGATTTTTTTCATAATTTATTTTTATGATCATTGTATGTTAAAATATTTTTGAAAAAGGGAATTCAATTTCATATTTTTGAGATACGTTTTGCTCAGGACTAGCCAAACACAAGTTGGGGTTATGATTATACAACGAAAGGGGATAATATTCAATGATTATATTTTAATATTAATTTGTTTCAATGTATATAATTTTTTTATACATTTTATAAATTGATCTTCATTTCTCATCACATGTGAAATTCATGTTTAAAGTAAAAAATTAAGTCCAATAAATCATCACTTTGTGTAATTCATTATATTCATTATTATATTTCTATATTCTGGGATACGATTTATCAATGTATGTGGAACATTTTTTCTTTTAGGATAAATTTATGAATGAAAATTTAATATGGATATTATTTGGCAATGAATGCAAAAATTTCAGGACAAATCATAATAGGCCTTAGGCCGATCAAATAAAAGTGGATCCCAAAATTAAAGAACAATGAATCTAAAAATTTAACTTTATAAAGATAAAATTAAGGGTATAATTTAATTCAATCATTTATTAAGCTAATTCTGATGTTTTCAAGAAGATTAATGGCGTCCAAGTTGACATTTAATTTTTGGACTATATTTGAAGGCCCATAAAATCAGCCCACCATTTTCCAAATAAATTATGAATAAATGATCGAATTGGAATGACATTTTAAAAACTATTATATGAAAAATGGGAGAATATATTTTTATTTCACTACCAATTAATATTCATCCATATCCAAGGAGAAATTTGCGCCTAAAAAATGGGGATGAATCTGGACGAATTTTCTTGTGAACTTGAATAAGTATTCTTTCCTTTTATTTCACACACAACTTTGACACTAAAAATTAATGGGGGAGGGAATGTATTGATGGATGATTTAACATTAACTCTTAAAATTTCTATTTATGGGGGTGGTGGTAATTGAATTAATGGATCTATGATATTTTTCATGTATAATTTCATGCTTTCATTTTGTAACCACACCTTCATTTTTTACACATATTTTTTTTTCAATCATATTAGTTTATTAATCAATTTATTATTATTCACTTATTATATCATATTTATTAACAAATTAATACCATTTAATCAATTTGAGAATTTACTAACACAAAAAATTTTGAAATTTCTCACACAACAGTGGAGTGTTTGTTAATTCAATTTTTTTCTTTATCAATCCTACTTTTTTAAGTCGACTCCCATATTATATTGAGAGATTTATTTAGTGGAAGATAATACATTGTGTTATGATTCTAGGGAGTTTATTGGGGATATTTTTTATTTTATTTTATGTTTTTAATATTTTAAAAAAATTCATTATTTTAGGATTTCCATTCTATAACATATTTTCCTCTTCATCTTCACCAACTTTAACGATGACACATTTTGAGTGCTAGTATTATCCAATTCATTAGAGTGATCATTTAAGTGATCCTATAAGTTAATTGGTAATTAAAATTGGAATTTTTTTAATTATTAAATTAGAGAATGATGTTGGTGAATTATCTTTTTTTGTGGATACATCTTTATTTAGTGATCTAAAAATTTCAAATAAATGAAATACATCCAATTTGACTATAGAAATTTCCTAAGATCAACTCATCTTCATTAATATTTTAGATTAAAATATTAGTCATTTCATTACTAAATTTAATCCAATATTTTAGTTATATTTGTATTACTTTTACAATCAACACCATAGTTTAACACTTCATATCCAATCATCCATAGAATGTATGTGTCTCTAGGTTTCTTATTCGGTCCCTAGGGATTCGATCCCTACCTCTAATTCAATGTCTGCATACACTAGTAGGGTATGTTCAGGTGTCACTAACAAGTTATTACCCCTATATTTAAAATTTCAATCAAAAATTAAATGGATACTATAAGTTAAGATAGTTTCCAAAATTCATAATCCTTTACATTAAGAAATAATACATTTTACATCAAAATTTCTCAAAGACACCACAGGTTCAAGTTATATTATTCTAAAAATAAATATACATATATACCAATTAACCTTAATAACCTCAACATTAAAAATGTTTTTAACCTCAATGGTGATCTAATACCTTTTAACTTATATTCCAAAATTTTAATTGCATTCTTTTCAAATAATCTTTCAGGTTAAAACACATATTCATTTTAAAATTTAAATATACTTAAATGCAATTAAGCATCAAAAAATTATCATTAATGACCCTGAAAAATAACTATATAATCTTATAATGTAGTGAACTTCACACCAAAATAAATGAATCAAATATTAATACTAATCTAAAAGGAAATCCTTAGGTTGACCATAAATATATCTGAAAATATATCATTTTTAATGAATTATTTTTTAAGCATCAAGATTATATATATCCAATTATCCAATAGAACATAATAAATCATTTACTAACCCAAAGGAATTTTTAAACTAAACTATATTATTCTTCCTAAAACCTAGTAAAAATTCCAAATCACCTCAAAATCTCATTACATAAAACCAAAAAATGTGTATCTATTCCTTTGGACTTGTTATAAAACATAAAATTATAAAACCATGATGGTATACATAAATATTATTTTATCCTCATATATAAGCATAATTTATTCCAAAAACTAACGCAATATTTATTCCTTAAATAAAATCATGGACTATTTAAAAAAATCAAAAAATGCAATAAACTTCCTTAATGATGGCCTAAATTACTTTTTCATAAAATCACTAACCAATTTAAATTTCACCAAAACTATACCATTTACTTCATGAATATCAATAATGAAATTACACAAAATAATTTTCTTGGTTATCAGTACTTTTCAAATTTTGTTTTGAAATCCATAAAGTAAATCTATTGTGGAACATTCCTTAGATGTCTCATGATTCTTAAATATATAATATGACATGATTATCATATCACAATACATAAAAACTTTAATAATTACACTTTGATGATGTTTATAACATAGGTTATTCTATGGTCTAGGATTTAACCCCCAGATTAGGGCATTATATCATATAATTCCCATGTTCCCCTCACATAGTACATTAAAATACTTGAGAAATGTTTCTCTCTGACCATCATTTCCACAAATAAAACATGTTCCCCTTCATTTGAGACATTTGTGGGGAATATCTTTCCAAAATTATATCATTTAAGAAATTGATCCTTTTTTCATTTATGGTATCCACTACCCAAGCTCTCAACAATATCTATCCTTCCCCTTTTTGGTGACTAGAGATTTAGTTACAGTGAATGTTTTTAATCATATATTGTGATAAATGATTAGGAATAATCACAATATATTCCACTTTATTCATCATCATAGTTGGTTTCTCATTATAACCACATTTTCTATCACATTTAATGTCAGTATAGTTCCTTTTGGTTACAACCATTGACTAAATCCAAAAAGTATATTATGACCAACAATAATCATAGTGGGAAACTTGGAAATCATGAAAATAATTTATAGGATGTATAAATCAAGACATATTAATTTCAATATAGATCACTTTAGGTTTAACCTTTGTCATTAATGGTCATAATAAATTCAAATCTTTCATAATGGTATATAAATAAATATGAATTAACCTACGTATACCCCAAAGAGTGTCAATGTAACATCCTGAGATTTTGTGAAATATATAATATTTTAAATAAATTAAATCATTTCTATATTTTGTGTTAAAAGAAACACAAGTCTTATCTTTCATTACATGCAACACTGATTTTATATTTCATTACTCGTAACACTGAGTGTATCTTGAATTACATGGAACACTGAGTTTAAATGAAACATGACATACTATTAAAATATGATTATATAATATGATAGTTATCAACTTGCCATTGTAATTGAGGATATGAATAGGATTAAATAAATTATAAAAATATATGGTTAACAAAAATATATAAAATTAATTCCTTGGTGTCTAATTAATTATAATTAAAAATGAATACTTTTTTAAACTAAAGGAAATCTTTTTTTGAAAAACAATTTTTTTGCACAGAAACAAATTTTATATGAATAAATTAAATAAATAATTTTTTGAAGGATTTCAACGAAAATTACATATTATTTTTTAAACTAAAATATTTAACATTCATCTTATGTGTTTTCTAGACTAGAGATAAAAATGAATCCAATTTTACAATTAAAAATTATATTTTTCTAAAAAGCAGTTCTCTTTCCTTTTTCACACTTATTTTAAAACTAAATTTTGAAAATTTTAGAAATTGTATTTTATAAAAAAATGTTCATAATTAAAATCATAAATTAAAATTACCCTGAAGGTAATTTTTGATAATATTTTAAAAATATAATTTTTTTGATAAATAGTTATAATACTGGTTTTTATTGAAAAATGCGTTTTTGTTTGAAGAATTTATAAAGATTATTTTTGTTTTAAAAAGGGTTTTGAAGTAAAATTACTAAAATTATATAATAATTAATCTAATTTAACTCATTTTAATCATTTTTTATTAATTTTTATATAACAAATTTTAAAACATTTAAACATTTTTCTCACTGGAAAACCGCTTTCTCGTCACATCTACAGGTTTAATTTTAAATTTAAATTTTCAAAATATTTTAAAGGAATTTAAATAAATGGATTGAATATTTGGAATAATAAAAAATTATATTCTATAACAAGTTCAATTCAATTTTTGACCATAATGAATAGTGAGAATAATAAAAACTTATTTACCATTGTTAATGTAAAATTCAGTTTTCCTAGGGGTTAAACTTCAAAGTTAAGGGGTTAAATGGAATAGAAACTTATAAAAAAATTATTTTATGGATCTATTAAATCCTAATATTTCTAGGTTAGATAATGTAAATTTTTTTAGCCTTTTTTCTTATGAATAATGTGGGTTCATTGTTTTTCAAAAAATAAAAGTGTGCCACTCACCTCACTTATAAAAGTTCATGCCTATTCCTCTCCTCTTAGTACTTCGAAAAATAATTGGATCCAAAAATAAATTCCCAAATCACTTAATTAATTACCTAATATAATCCTATAATATATATTTTTGGTAATACATTTTTCCTAAGAAGCATCTTGGTGTATGCCAAAAGAAGTTGTCTGAAGAAGAAGTAACGTCCCTAACCGAGCCTTTTATTTTATTTATTCTTAAATATCATTAAATTATTATTAAAATATGATTATATAATAGCATAATTATATTAAATACAATGAGATATTTTTATATTAATTAAATTTAATATATCCATCTATTCTTCCATTAAATTGGATACACAATCATCATTCGTGTGTACGAAGGACTACCACCTCGTGAATCGATGTTATTTGTTTTCCACAACCATCCTTAAAGGATGGATATAATGATGAATTTATTATTTATATGTTATATTTATGATATTATTATACAAATTGAATTATTATATCACATATACCTTTATACTTTCCATTCTGTGGGAAAATAGTAATGTTGCTAATGTGTGTGATGAACTACCACCTCATGGAGTAGTGTGAATCATTCAAGCTTTATATGGAAGGTACTAAATGTGGATTTAATAAAAATATGTGATATATATTAAATAATTAAAATTATTTAAATTTAATATATTTTTTATTTTTCATTCAATCAATCCTTCTAGAAAATTGATAGAACATTCTGGTATATGTATGGATTACTCTATCCAAGAACAGTGTATTTCATTTTCTATCTATATCTTTTATAGATTAATATAAATACATATATAATGAATATATATTATATTTAAATCTTGTTTGAAATTATGGGGATAATGTAATCACAATCAAATTAGTAGGACAAAAAATAACAAATCAAAACATACATGAAAAATAAAGTAGTTATTGCCTGAAACATGAATTTGACCTGAAATTGTTAATAAATAGGTAATACAAGGGTACAAGTATATAATATATGGTATGATATATATATATATATCTATATATATATACGAATATGTTTATTTAATATATTTTTAATTAAATTATATCTATTAAATAATAATTTTGAACGTGTATGAACAAAGTTAAGACTTAAATAAAGGGATTTATACTCTCTATTTCATTTTTGGGAGACATATAAAAATTCACCAGTCGTTTATTTTGTGTGATGTATATACTTCCCATTTGAAATATTATATCATTAATATAATTAATTTAATTACATTTAAAATTTAATTTAATTTTATTATTTATTGGGTCTTATGATTCAAAAGGTTACTAAAGCGATAAGGGATTTCCGTATCACTTTTATTTTTATGTGAGACACATTCCATATTCACCACCTATATAATTTATTTGGTTTATACATTTTCCATTAATTAATTTTTTTATGATTATCCTTAAAATTATTGGGATTTAAATATCCTTTTTATGATATATATTTCACAGGGTTTACAGTGAAAAGTTTCAAAAACGGTAAGGGATTTTGTCTCAATTTTCATTATTTGAGACACATGTTATGTTATGCACCTATATAATTCTATTTGGTGTATATAAAACCAATTTTAAAATTAATATCATGAATTTATTTATTATAATGATATATTAAGTTTTATTCAATTTTATTCCATTATGGGGCTTATAATTCAATGTTACCAAAGTGGAAAAGATTTTATGTTACAATCTCATAATTTATCAGGATAGTTTATAATTTTGTTTATAATAAAAATATTATACGATACATACATCAGGAAACTCATTAATTTTATTCTCTTCTTTTCATTTCATAATAATACATATTTTCCCTTAATTTTTCTCCATTTATGTACTCAATATTTTAAAATAATATTTTTATGAAAAATCATCTTTATTTATCTCCTTAGTCCAAAACCCATTTTCATTGAAAACATTTTTTATGGAAAAAATTCCATTTTTACATTATCCAAATGAATAATTAAAGTATTATTATCCATGTTTTAATTTTTTTTGAAATGTTTTTAATGGAATATTCATGTCTTTTTCCAAACAATATTGGGTTGTATTTTATAAAAAATGTGAAAGGAATATATCTTTAAACAGACATGACATGAATGGAATTTCAATAATTAAGGCCATTAATTGATTTTAAGATTCATTTATAATTTTTCATGGTTAATTTCAAAGAAGGGTATTATTAATTTTTTTTTATGTTTTATAATGCTTTTTTTCTTCAAATTAGAAAGGTTATTTTCCTCAAAAAATGTTTCATAATATTTTTAAAGTTTACTACATATGTTTTAAGGTTATTTTCAAATAAAATGATTCTCAAAAAGTTTTATGTTTTATAAAATGTTTTTCAAATTGGATAGGATATTTTTCTTAAGAAATGCTTTAAATTATTTTTAAATATTACTTTATAAGTTTTAAATGTGATTTTCATAGAAATTTATTCGTATAATGTATTTATTTTGACATGTTTTTTTCAAAGTATAAATGATACTTTACGCAAGAATTATTTTAAATGATTTTAAAGACAACTTTTTATATTTAATAGTTTATTTTCAAATAAAATTATTTACAAAATGATTATGAATTTTTAGTTTTAAAAGTGATTTTCAATGAAAATTTATTTTCCTCAAGAAATGTTCTATGTGTATTTTCAAAATAATTTTCCATCTAATATGACATTTTTAATGTTACCTATGTTTTACTGGGGATATGATCCAAGGATTCCATTCATATTTTTTCTCCAAATGGTTTATGTATATGATGGAATAATTTTTATGAAACGTTTCTCTATTCCACAAGTTATTCCATGAAGAAATGATTATTAAACCCATTTTTTCATGAGTTATGAAATGATGAGATGATGAAATGATTATGAAACCTTTCTCTTTGCCAAAGGTTTTGATATGATAAAATTTTTATGAAACCCATTTCATTTAATGGGTTATGATGTAATGGATTTTTGTATTATCTTGTGGTACACATATGTATGATTTTATATATGTGATGGGTGGGACCTATATATCCCTCTCCTCCTTTATAATGATGAAACACCACATCCACTTCCTCTCTAGTGTGTGCCCCCCTTGGTGGAACCACTCTGGTCACGCGATGCACCTCCCTCCGGATCCTTCCTTCCAACACATTTTCACTCGAATATATTCATGATTCTTGGTTATCTAGTAGAGGTAATCCTCTCCTCCTCCTCTTCCTCCTTCAATTTGTAATATTTTCTTCTCTTTGTTACCCTATTTATATGTGGTTGAACACTAGGTATGGGTTAACCTATATTTTGGTGTTTTCCTTCGATGTTAGGGTATGAAAAGGGTTTCTTAGGACTCCTTCATATGTATTCCATCATTCACCTCCAAAAGAATGGTGTATGGGTTAATTTTGGTTCATCCTCAATGAATTGAGGTGATTTTTTCTTCGTTCTTTGTGGTTTCTACATTTAAAATTTGGGTTTTGTATTTTTTTGGGTCTTGTGTATTTTTTTTGTAGTGAGTTTTGATCATATTCAATTGAGTTCACTCACATACATAGGTATTTATGTATATATATATATATCTTCCATGTATGCATTTAGTCACGGTGAGGGGAATGTGGGATTGGGTTAAAGTATATATATATATATATATGAATGTATGTGCATGAAAGTGTGGAGTAGTTTTGAGTGGTCTCTAGTAAAAATGTTACGTACCAATGTATTTGGATTGGATTTAGTGTACTATTTGAGGTATGATCCTATTAATTTTCTCTTAAATTTAATTATGAATAAATAATTTCCCTTTCACAATTAATAAATACTTTTCCACGTATGGTATTATATTTATAAACTTATTTCTTTTGATAAATTGGATATGATTCTTAATTGAACAAATGAATTGTTTTATAAACAATGTCATGATTTAATAATAAAACCCCTCCAGAAGTGGTGTGTTGTCTTCAAGATAAAAAGTATTGTTTAGATATTATTTCTTTCCGGGAATATTTCATTGGTGTTTCTTTTTCTTGAGGTTATGTTTGGAATATGGAATATTTTGTGAACGACCATCATTAATATTCATAAATGGCATTGTCCACCCTTGGGAAGATGTTTAATAAGAGAAAGCACCACTAGTGTTTGTCGTATCTTATAAAATCAATTACTTGATTTATAAAATGGAATTACTAGTGTATGTAATTACCTTTTTTACAATAACACTTTCCATTTGATCTGTTGATCCTTGTACGCGAATTTTATATATTTTGGTTAAATAAATGAGTTGTTTTAAAATAAATGACTAATGCATGGATTTATTCTCTTATAGTGAATGAAATGGTATTAAATGGATTTACCCTAATGGGTGGTAAATTCATACCATTTTTTCTTACACATAAGTGAATACGTATAATGAAATGTAATAACTTTATGGATTTGGCCTTTCCTAACAATATGCTTGAGAGCCCTTTACCTCCTGTATTAAATTATGAATATGAAAATTTGTTTTATACCCTATGACACACTTTATACTAACTACTTGGTTACATAAGTGGGTGTTATAAACTAAATTCCTTTTTATCTGATACAATTATTTATATTAATTATGATATGTGTGATCACATCGACACATCATGGGATCATAAAAATAAATTGGATTATACTTATTATAATATAATATTTTATTTTTAAACCACCATTAAATCACTTCGATCCACAGGAAAGGAGACTAAGACCTACAATGTAACACCCCAAGCTTCTACGGTACGTTTCCCTTCGAATAATGCGATAGCGTGTGTTGTACGCAACCTCGAGTTCTAACACACACCACAACTAATTAAACTAGCCGTTGTGAATAGTAATACCTAATTTTTGAAATCATATATATTCTATATTTCAAAATGTACTTCATTTTTGGATTCGGAATATCAAAATTAGCCTAGGGTGAAATTTTGGTACATTTCGGATAACTTTCATATTTTGATGAATAGTGAAAATTTCTAAATTTTAATTAAAAACAACTTTTTTAATCAAAATAATTAATAGTGATAAATTATGAATTTGAGTGGTTTTAAAGTATATTTAGAATATATTTTTACCATTCAATTTAATGTTTATCATTGGACATAATTTTACAATTAAACCGAACATAAACAAGTGTCAATCTTTTGATAGTTATTATCTCTTAAAAACACGCTTTTTGTTTTGACAGCGGGAATTAATTTTAAATTAATTTCTGCCACTTCTGTGTTTTGAATTTAGGAAAATGGATTCCATATTTGGAATCAGGATGTTCAAATTGTGTAAATAGGTAACTTTTATTTTTAGACATTTTGAATAGTTATTGTGGTAAATATTTTATTTACCATGGTTAAAGGGTAAAACCGGTAAATAAGGGTTAAACAAATAATATTATAATATTAAAAAATTACCCTAAAACGTGTCCTAACCTTATTGGTGGACACATACCCGACCATGGGCATCCTTTGGTCAATTTGGGGACCCCTTGGAGCCACTTGTATGTGGTAGGGACACTTTATATTAATAAAGTTAAAATAAAAATAAAAATGGCATAAGCTTACATCTTTTAGAAGAACAATTTTTACATAGGGTTATACATGTTTGATTTTCGATTATAAATATTCATTAGAAATCTAAAAAGATTTCCTACATAATGATATTTTATTTATAATTTTTAGACATTATATAATTTATTTTATTTATGACACAATGATGATGCAGTAATTACTAAAATAGTGAAAAATAAAAATAATTGATCTTATAAATACCCAAATAATTATAATATGAAACTTTTAATGAATTAAACTAATTTTATATGATAATATGATATATTAGGATTGATTTAATTGACTTTTTTCGAAGTAATCAATCTGTTAGGAGTTTCACAAAAATCAACTATTGAATAGTGTCAAAATTGACATAAAAGAGTTCTTAAAACAAATATTATATTATTAATTGATATTAAATTCCTAAAAATCTAAGGTTCGGCCAAGAGACTTATATTATGATAGGTTCCTCATTAATGGACCACTTGGGGGTCGCTTGGATGTATATAGTAAGTTTATTAATCATATTATATAAAAATACAAAGAGACATTGTAAAAGTGAAACTAATTAACTTAGAGTTAATACTTAAAGATAAGGTTAATATAAGTACCCAAACCTGTCTAAATTCTATTGGATGAGTTGTGTTCGACCTATACCCACCTCATCCTTTGAATAGTCAACTTTGGAGCCTTTGGAAACCGAATATGAATTTATTATAAATTAATATTTCTAGCTTTTCCAAAAGTGCCCCTCACCCCTCTTATAAAAGGGCACTCCTCCTTCTCATTTCTTCACACCTTCAAAGCCTTTTGATTCGGCCAAACTCTGCCCAAATACTCTCCCAACATCCCTCAATACAACCTAGAGGCCTTAGTTTGATCAGAAAGCCAACCTAAGGAGCCCCTTTTGATCAAATCAAAAGGAAGAACCCGAAGAAGAGGTAATGATTTCACCACCCTTTTCTAAGTTCATTTCTTCTTCCACTTCTTCTTCCTTTGTTCTTACCATTCTGAAATAATAACTCCAGTATCTCACATATACTGTGATGTTATTATAAATATGGTACAATCATACTCAGTATTCTATCCACCCTTTGAATAACATGTCACCATACGTGCGTACGTACGGCTTACCGTCTCCACGTCGTGGTGTAATTGTTATTCAATATAATATTATTTGGATGGGTATAATAATGATGTGTAACTCATGTAAATAATAAATATAACATGTTAATTATTCTTTATATATGATATACCATCCATTTATATATTATTTTAATATCAAAATAATGATATTGTTGCTCGTGCGTACGTACGGACTACCGTCTCCACGAACGCGATGAGATTCATTCTCCATCGTATCCATTCAAGTATAATTATCATTTGATGATTTAAAAATGATGTTTAAGGACTGTATATCATTCTGGATATGAATAAGATACAACAACCATGGCTTATGTAACAAAACATATAAAAGAAAATGAGTAAGTTAACTCCCGAAACGACGATAATTCTAAGATATTATTAACAAATCAATGTTAAAAGATCATATATGATATCATATTAATATATATGATTCTTGTATAATTTAATAACAACTATTTCACCATTATACAGGAGGTTAACCTACCCCAACCAAGGAAAAGTACAAGGTAAGGGTTATTTCACAATCTCTTCATTATCCGAGGTTGTTTATATGTAATAATCTACTGGGATCTCTTTATCATCCACATCCATGTTTCTTCAAAATGTATTTCAAAACATTTTTACTATTTACAAGAATATGGGTTAAAGTCATTTATACCCTTGTTTGACTTTTTATAAGAGGTTTATAAAGGAATCTTTCCGTCGTTTTCAAAACAATGTCCTTTTTAACCTTTTCGACAGAATTGAGGTAAGAATGTTTTTTTTAACTTATACGGCGGGTGCGGTTATTTTACGCCGTTATAAAATCTTCAAAGCTTTCCTTACAAGCTTATAAGAATATTTTCAAAGAAAATGTTTTATTTTATATGGATCTTAAATTATTTCAAAATAAAAGGAGATATTTCTTTAAAAAGAATTTTGATTTCATCTATGTCAACATCCTTTGATGGATTTTAAGATTATTTGAAGTTGATTTATTATGATAAAAAACTTCTATATTGTATTGAAGGTTTTGTGATATGTTTGACTGTGGATGTGCTATTTTTATACCATTCATAGTTTATTGTGAAACTATTGACATTTCGTATGCTAGTTTTAATACGAATGTTTATGTTATGTTTAAACCTTTTCATATGGGAATGCATTGGACTTAATAAGTGACGGGTGGAGCCCGCTATAGCTCCTCGATGCATCGGTAGGTCTCATGAGACAAACTAGTGTCTTGGCACAAGGCCTTGACAAAATCTTATTTGTAGTCTTGGCACGAGGCCTTGGCTATGTGGTTATGATAGTCTGGCATTATGCATTCCAACATTATGAAAGTGGTTTTTGATATTGCATGTGATTATTCGATTAGTAGAATATCCATGTGAACAAGTAAATGGCATTATTTCATTTTACTTTTGCCATACTATGTTGAAGTTCAATTTTAAAAGGCTTTTGTTTTAGTAATTCATTGCCTTAAATGTTTATGCTTATTTTGAATGTTCCGCTATATTGTTATCCTTACTGGGCATTTGAGCTCACCCCTTTTCTATGTTTTATTTTTCCCAGGTAGTGAAGAAGTAATTTATGAATGACTCGCAGGGATATTATGAGGGGTTAATAGTGTGGATATGAAGACTTTGTTGTTGTAGTAGTTTTTCACTTTGAAATGTAATGTAAAACTTTATGATTATATCTAGTGTTTCCAAGGCTACTAAACCAATCGGTCTTTCGAGATTTGATCTTTCTTGTGATCATGCCAATGTTATGTAATTAATGCACCGACTCTAGGCAACTGGGGTCGGGGCGTTACAGTTGGTATCAGAGGAAGTTTAGTACAAACCTTGGAAGCTAGATTTAGATAAACTCTGATTAGAGCACGTAGACCTAAGATGAACTTTGAGGATTAGTATAGAAGAACTTCCTAGAATTTTGGTATTGTAGAGACTTTGTGAGTTTTGCGAGCAATACATCCCTGTCTGGATACGAGCAGGTAGAGGCGGCTCTGGCACAGATGTACCTAGGGGTAAAACCCGAAAACACCGCTTTGAGCTAGACTCGAACGGGAACTGGTGCACGACAACGGGCCTTGCTGCACTCTTGGTTACGACACTCCCGGGGGATATGCTTAGGATAACTCTCACTTTCTTTACAAATCATTATGAAGGGTTTATGAGTATATACTTCCTCAAAGAAAACATATTTATGATTATGGATTATATCCATAGATAGTTCAATTTATGTTAAGTGTTTTATAAGTATGGGATTATGTATTTTGATTCATAAACTGATCTAGTTTATGCCATTGTTTAGAAATGGCGCCTAGTGGAAGAAATGGAAACCGTATCAATGCACGCACTCCATGTAGGGATTTCCCTCCTGCTCAAGATAATTATAGTGGGGCTGGTGATGCAACTGGTGCTGATCAGCTAATCACCGTACTGGGACAACTTACTCAGGTTATGAATAATAACCTTACCCGTATGGAGCACCCTGATCCGCAGCGTGGAGGATCAATGTTAGATCGATTCATGAGACAACAACCACCAACGTTCAATGGAAGTACAAATCCCTTAGTAGCTGAGCAATGGATATTTTCCCTAGAGAAAATATTTCAGGCTTTGGGGAGTAGTGAAAGGGAAAAAGTTACCATGGCAGTTTACCGCCTCACTGGAGATGCTGATCAATGGTGGTCATTGATTCAAAACATGAAGGAAGATGATGAAGTATCAAACATGGAATGGAGGGAGTTCAAAGATCTATTTTTAGAAAAATACTTTCCTCGCGACCATCGAGCAGATATGGAAAGGCAATTTCTGAGTCTGAGACAAAAGGAGGATGAGAATGTCACAAAGTATGAGGCTAACTTTACAAGGTTAGCGAGGTATGCTGGAGATTATATTCGCAACCCAAGAAGTAAGATTTATCGTTTCTTTGATGGGTTAAAACCATTTCTCCGTCGAGCATTAGTCTCACAATCCTTTTCATCGTACGAAGACATTGTCTCATGTGCTATCAAGACCGAAAAGGAATTCTCTAAGTCTTATGACTTTAAAGCAAAGCAAGAGAAGAAGAGACCTGCTGATCAATCTGGGAATGGAAATAAGGGGAAGAAGGGAAAGGTTGAATATCCATCTTGTGGTAAGTGCGGGAAGAAACACCCCGGTGCTTGCCTGAAGGGAATGGGAGTCTGTTACAAGTGTGGTGAAAAAGGCCACCAAGCTCATGATTGCAAGGGGAAGAAGGAAGCTACCAACGTTCAGTGCTACAATTGCAGGGAGATGGGGCATTATGCAAATGCATGTCCTAAGCGTCAGGAGAACTTACCTCAGAAAAGGCCAAGGGATCAAGGCCAGGCTTATGCTATCACTACTGCTGAGGTAGAAACTCCGAAAGACGTGGTGGCAGGTAATTTAATGGTTTCCTCAAGTTTAGCAAATGCATTATTTGATTCTGGATCATCGCATTGTTTCATATCTTCCCAGTTTTCTAAGAAAATTAGATATTTCCAATTTGATTTAATAAGGGAGTTGTCAGTTAAAACTCCTAAGGGAAGTATCGTTGCAACAAAGTTTTGTGAATCAGTCCCCATTAGAGCACATAAATTTTCTTTATCTGCTGATTTCATCGTCATACCTATGATTGAGTTTGATATAATCCTCGGTATGGACTGGCTTTCGGACTATGATGCGAAGATTTATTGTAAGAAGAAAGAGGTTACGATTCTTGATGATAATGATAAGGAACACCTTATTTTTAGAGCAGAATCGTCACCACCTAATTCTTATTTAGACCCACCCCCAGTAGCTCAACTTAATTCAATTATTGGGGAGGAAGAGAATGAAGTAACTATCGGTGAGGAAAGGAATGTTCAAATAGAGGGTGTACCTGTTGTGAAAGAATTTGTAGATGTATTTCCGGAAGATTTACCTGGACATCCTCTAGAACGAGAAGTTGAGTTTTCCATTGATTTGATTCCTGGATCAAGGCCTATATCGAAGACCCCTTATAGAATGGCCACTGTAGAGTTAGTCGAACTAAAGAAACAACTAGAGGAATTGAGTAATAAGGGATTTATTCGCCCTAGTGTTTCTCCATGGGGAGCCCCTGTTATTTTTGTTAAAAAGAAAGACGGATCTATGAGGTTATGTATCGACTACAGGGAGATCAATGCTATAACGATAAAGAACAAGTATCCCCTACCTCATATTGATGATTTATTTGACCAACTGCATGGAGCTCAATACTTTTCAAAGATTGACCTTCGATCTGGATACCATCAGTTGTGTGTAAAGAAGGAAGACATTCCGAAGACAGCATTTCGAACCAGGTACGGGCATTACGAGTTTACTGTAATGCCGTTTGGATTGACTAATGCACCCTCTGTATTCATGGATCTGATGAATAGAGTTTTCAAGGAGTATCTCGATGAATTTGTGGTGGTATTTATTGATGATATCTTGGTATACTCCAAAACCTACGAAGATCATGAAAATCACTTGCGCATTATCTTGAAGACTCTGAGGAGGCATGAATTATATGGAAAGTTTAGCAAGTGTGAATTCTGGCTTCAGGAGATTTCTTTTCTTGGCCATATTGTCTCTAAAGATGGAATCTCTGTTGATCCTTCTAAGACCAAGGCAATCCAAGAATGGCCAGCACCTACGAGTATAACTGAGGTACGTAGTTTTATTGGCTTGGCAGGTTATTATCGACGTTTCGTCCAGAATTTTGCCCGATTGGCTAACCCATTAACGAAGCTCACACGTAAAGGGGTTAAATTTGTTTGGACAAAAGAGTGTGAAGAATGTTTCGAAGAACTGAAGAGAAGATTAGTCAATGCTCCTATATTGACTCTACCATCGGGGAATGATGGGTTCGTTATTTATAGTGATGCATCAAAGAAAGGACTTGGCTGTGTCCTTATGCAGAATGATAGAGTTATTGCCTATGCATCACGACAGTTGAAAATTCATGAACAAAACTATCCTACTCATGATCTTGAGTTAGCAGCTGTGATCTTTGCTTTGAAGATATGGAGGCACTACCTCTATGGTGAAAAATGTGAGATTTATACTGATCACAAGAGTTTGAAGTATATTTTCTCACAAAAAGAACTCAACATGAGGCAAAGGAGATGGCTTGAATTACTCAAGGATTATGATTGCACGATACACTACCACCCAGGGAAGGCAAACAAGGTGGCAGATGCTTTGAGTAGAAAAGACCATGGAGTTTTGAACAATATGAGAATTGAAAGGGATCCAATTTTCATGGAGCTAGTGAAGATGGACATGGGAATAACCAGGGAAGGTGAAACATCAATGCTTTTTCAAATGGTTGCCAAACCATCTTTACTAGAAAGGATTAAGAGTTCTCAGACTGATGATGAAGAATTCCAAAAGAAGATTAAAGCTGTGAATGATGGGAGATTGAGAGACTTTGCGTATGAAGGTGGAATTTTGAAATTCGGGAAGAGACTTTGTGTTCCCAATATACCTGATCTAAAAAGGGAATTGCTGGATGACGCTCATAGTTCCAATTTCTCTATACACCCTGGGAGCACCAAAATGTATAGGGATTTGAAGGAACATTTTTGGTGGGACAACATGAAGAGGGAGATTGCTGATTTTGTGTCAAGGTGTATGGTTTGTCAACAAGTGAAAGCTGGAAGGCAACAGCCTGGAGGAGTCATGCAACCTCTTCCCATACCGGAGTGGAAATGAGACAATGTTACGATGGACTTTGTCATGGGGCTACCAAAGACTCCTAGAAGGAATGATGCAATATGGGTGATTGTTGATCGTCTTACCAAGTCAGCACATTTTCTTGCTATAAGAGAAGATCTACCCCTGGAACGTCTAGCAAGACTATATATTAATGAAGTTGTGAGACTTCATGGAGTACCCCTATCGATTGTTTCTGATCGTGATCCCCGTTTTACTTCAAGATTTTGGAAAAGTCTTCAGAAATCCCTGGATACTGAACTTCATTTGAGCACTGCTTACCACCCTCAGACAGACGGACAATCAGAACGGACTATTCAGACCTTAGAAAACATGTTGAGATCTTGCTCACTTGACTTTCAGGGTATGTGGGATCAATATTTACCTCTGGTAGAATTTTCCTAAAACAATAGCTTCCATTCGAGTATACAAATGGCACCATATGAAGCGTTATACGGAAAGAGATGTCGTACACCAACCTGTTGGGATGACGTTGGTGAAAGAAAACTTGTAGGCCCAGAACTGGTGGAGGAAACGGTGGAAAAGGTGAAGGTAATCCAAAATCACATCAAAGCAGCTCAAAGTAGGCAGAAGAGCTATGCCGATAATCGAAGGAAGGATTTGGAATTTCAAGTCGGTGATCATGTTTTCCTAAAGGTATCTCCGTGGAAGGGAGTCATACGTTTTGGTAAGAAAGGTAAATTGAGTCCCAGGTACATCGGACCTTTCGAAATTCTAGAACGAATTGGGGCTGTAGCTTACCGATTGGCAATGCCGCCAAGTCTCTCCAAAGTTCACGATGTGTTCCACGTATCTCTGTTGAGAAAATACATGCCTGACCCAACGCATGTACTCACCTATGAGGAATTAGAACTGGAACCCGATCTGTCTTATTGCGAAGAGCCCGTCAGGATTCTTGATACAAGAGAACAAGTACTGAGAAACCGGACGACGCGTCTGGTAAAAGTTTTGTGGAGAAATCATAAAATGGAAGAGGCAACGTGGGAACCCGAGGAACTTATGATGAAGAACCACCCGAGTCTTTTTATGCAGTAATACCCTAGAAATTGCGAGGACACAATTATTTGAAGGAGGGGAGAATGTAACACCCCAAGCTTCTACGGTACGTTTCCCTTCGAATAATGCGATAGCGTGTGTTGTACGCAACCTCGAGTTCTAACACACACCACAACTAATTAAACTAGCCGTTGTGAATAGTAATACCTACTTTTTGAAATCATATATATTATATATTTCAAAATGGACTTCATTTTTGGATTCGGAATATCAAAATTAGCCTAGGGTGAAATTTTGGTACATTTCGGATAACTTTCATATTTTGATGAATAGTGAAAATTTCTAAATTTTAATTAAAAACAACTTTTTTAATCAAAATAATTAATAGTGATAAATTATGAATTTGAGTGGTTTTAAAGTATATTTAGAATATATTTTTACCATTCAATTTAATGTTTATCATTGGACATAATTTTACAATTAAACCGAACATAAACAAGTGTCAATCTTTTGATAGTTATTATCTCTTAAAAACACGCTTTTTGTTTTGACAGCGGGAATTAATTTTAAATTAATTTCTGCCACTTCTGTGTTTTGAATTTAGGAAAATGGATTCCATATTTGGAATCAGGATTTTCAAATTGTGTAAATAGGTAACTTTTATTTTTAGACATTTTGAATAGTTACTGTGGTAAATATTTTATTTACCATGGTTAAAGGGTAAATCCGGTAAATAAGGGTTAAAAAAATAATATTATAATAATAAAAAATTACCCTAAAACGTGTCCTAACCTTATTGGTGGACACATACCCGACCATGGGCATCCTTTGGTCAATTTGGGGACCCCTTGGAGCCACTTGTATGTGGTAGGGACACTTTATATTAATAAAGTTAAAATAAAAATAAAAATGGCATAAGCTTACATCTTTTAGAAGAACAATTTTTACATAGGGTTATACATGTTGGATTTTCGATTATAAATATTCATTAGAAAGATAAAAAGATTTCCTACATAATGATATTTTATTTATAATTTTTAGACATTATATAATTTATTTTATTTATGACACAATGATGATGCAGTAATTACTAAAATAGTAAAAAATAAAAATAATTGATCTTATAAATACCCAAATAATTATAATATGAAACTTTTAATGAATTAAACTAATTTTCTATGATAATATGATATATTAGGATTGATTTAATTGACTTTGTTCGAAGTAATCAATCTGTTAGGAGTTTCACAAAAATCAACTATTGAATAGAGTCAAAATTGACATAAAAGAGTTCTTAAAACAAATATTATATTATTAATTGATATTAAATTCCTAAAAATCTAAGGTTCGGCCAAGCGACTTATATTATGATAGGTTCCTCATTAATGGACCACTTGGGGGTCGCTTGGATGTATATAGTAAGTTTATTAATCATATTATATAAAAATACAAAGAGACATTGTAAAAGTGAAACTAATTAACTTAGAGTTAATACTTAAAGATAAGGTTAATATAAGTACCCAAACCTGTCTAAATTCTATTGGATGAGTTGTATTCGACCTATCCCCACCTCATCCTTTGAATAGTCAACTTTGGAGCCTTTGGAAACCGAATATGAATTTATTATAAATTAATATTTCTAGCTTTTCCAAAAGTGCCCCTCACCCCTCTTATAAAAGGGCACTCCTCCTTCTCATTTATTCACACCTTCCAAGCCTTTTGATTCGGCCAAAATCTGCCCAAATACTCTCCCAACATCCCTCAATACAACCTAGAGGCCTTAGTTTGATCAGAAAGCCAACCTAAGGAGCCCTTTTGATCAAATCAAAAGGAAGAACCCGAAGAAGAGGTAATGATTTCACCACCCTTTTCTAAGTTCATTTCTTCTTCCACTTCTTCTTCCTTTGTTCTTACCATTCTGAAATAATAACTCCAGTATCTCACATATACTGTGATGTTATTATAAATATGGTACAATCATACTCAGTATTCTATCCACCCTTTGAATAACATGTCACCATACGTGCGTACGTACGGCTTACCGTCTCCACGTCGTGGTGTAATTGTTATTCAATATAATATTATTTGGATGGGTATAATAATGATGTGTAACTCATGTAAATAATAAATATAACATGTTAATGATTCTTTATATATGATATACCATCCATTTATATATTATTTTAATATCAAAAGAATGATATTGTCGCTCGTGCGTACGTACGGACTACCGTCTCCACGAACGCGATGAGATTCATTCTCCATCGTATCCATTCAAGTATAATTATCATTTGATGATTTAAAAATGATGTTTAAGGACTGTATATCATTCTGGATATGAATAAGATACAACAACCATGGCTTATGTAACAAAACATATAAAAGAAAATGAGTAAGTTAACTCCCGAAATGACGATAATTCTAAGATATTATTAACAAATCAATGTTAAAAGATCATATATGATATCATATTAATATATATGATTCTTGTATAATTTAATAACAACTATTTCACCATTATACAGGAGGTTAACCTACCCCAACCAAGGAAAAGTACAAGGTAAGGGTTATTTCACAATCTCTTCATTATCCGAGGTTATTTATATGTAATAATCTACTGGGATCTCTTTATCATCCACATCCATGTTTCTTCAAAATGTATTTCAAAACATTTTTACTATTTACAAGAATATGGGTTAAAGTCATTTATACCCTTGTTTGACTTTTTATAAGAGGTTTATAAAGGAATCTTTCCGTCGTTTTCAAAACAATGTCCTTTTTAACCTTTTCGACAGAATTGAGGTAAGAATGTTTTTTTTAACTTATACGGCGGGTGCGGTTATTTTACGCCGTTATAAAATCTTCAAAGCTTTCCTTACAAGCTTATAAGAATATTTTCAAAGAAAATGTTTTATTTTATATGGATCTTAAATTATTTCAAAATAAAAGGAGATATTTCTTTAAAAAGAATTTTGATTTCATCTATGTCAACATCCTTTGATGGATTTTAAGATTATTTGAAGTTGATTTATTATGATACAAAACTTCTATATTGTATTGAAGGTTTTGTGATATGTTTGACTGTGGATGTGCTATTTTTATACCATTCATAGTTTATTGTGAAACTATTGACATTTCGTATGCTAGTTTTAATACGAATGTTTATGTTATGTTTAAACCTTTTCATATGGGAATGCATTGGACTTAATAAGTGACGGGTGGAGCCCGCTATAGCTCCTCGATGCATCGGTAGGTCTCATGAGACAAACTAGTGTCTTGGCACAAGGCCTTGACAAAATCTTATTTGTAGTCTTGGCACGAGGCCTTGGCTATGTGGTTATGATAGTCTGGCATTATGCATTCCAACATTATGAAAGTGGTTATTGATATTGCATGTGATTATTCGATTAGTAGAATATCCATGTGAACAAGTAAATGGCATTATTTCATTTTACTTTTGCCATACTATGTTGAAGTTCAATTTTAAAAGGCTTTTGTTTTAGTAATTCATTGCCTTAAATGTTTATGCTTATTTTGAATGTTCCGCTATATTGTTATCCTTACTGGGCATTTGAGCTCACCCCTTTTCTATGTTTTATTTTTCCCAGGTAGTGAAGAAGTAATTTATGAATGACTCGTAGGGATATTATGAGGGGTTAATAGTGTGGATATGAAGACTTTGTTGTTGTAGTAGTTTTTCACTTTGAAATGTAATGTAAAACTTTATGATTATATCTAGTGTTTCCAAGGCTACTAAACCAATCGGTCTTTCGAGATTTGATCTTTCTTGTGATCATGCCAATGTTATGTAATTAATGCACCGACTCTAGGCAACTGGGGTCGGGGCGTTACATACAACCACCCAATAGGTGTGTCATCCTTGGATTTAATTATGAACTATTATGTTTGAATTTAGATCTATATAATAAATTGGATTATTTGATCGATTTCTAACTAAATTTTTTGAATTGGTATAAGAATAATTTTTGTGTGATATCTTGTGGAAGAATCACCATGGAATATTTTGATTAATCAATATATTATCGACCTTAGGGTTGAAAGATTAATTAAATTTTTTTGATATAATATGATGATAATTTGGAACTTTGATTAATGAAATTTATTGGTTTGATAGATGGTAATTGTTATAAATTGATCATTGTGTATTTTGATAATAAATTTGATATGTTTGATACTAGATTTGTCATTTTTCATGCATAGATTTTAAAATTATGTGATATAGATGTGATTGATACTTGAGGGTTTGATACTAATTGGCATGTTGAGTTTATTTAGATATAACTCATATCTAATTTTTAAACCTAAGGGATTGGTTCATGTTCTTCTATACCACTTGACGGAATGGTACACATATACCTGATGCTCGAGGGTAGAGTTTATGATTTTATGGGATGTATGAGGACTCATGATTGGTGTTGATTCCCAAAGGATTAGTATACATTTTGTACTACCTGAGGGCTAGGAGCACTGGTACTAAATTCTTGATGGTTGAGTATATGTTTATGTCAGATGCCTAAGGGATAGATAAATATAAAAATGATACCTGAGGGTGAGATTTTGGTCAGTCTAAGGGATGAGGTAGTTTGTTTAAGGTATATTCTGAGTGATTCATCCCTGATAGAAAAATCTGCCACCAATTTTGGTGATCTATCCAAATGTAGGAGGAACTACCCAAAAATATAGATACCAGGAAAGGTACTGATGTAGGTATGGCCTCTAGGCGTCCCATATGAATTAGGGTGGTTTTATTTATTTATTTAGCATTATTTATTTATTTTTTTTGAATATTCCTACTCAGTTGTTTATATTATATAACAAGTAATGTATTAGTTTATACAACATGGGTGTCATCCTAATAAGATTTATTATATCACACCATGCTCGGGATCTATTTGGAACCCGAGTAGATCTTCTTGATCATACTTCTTCGGATTCATTGATTGTGTTATGTTGTATATATTGGAGTTAGGGACAACATGACTCAGCTCTTGCTCGTGATGCTTGAGTATTTGATCGTTTGTTTTTTTATTTTGTATTTCTCATACTCTGTAGTAACACCTGACATTACATTCATCATTTTAAGGATTTTTTGTTTCCCGTTTAACTTTTACTTAGTTATATTATACTTATACTATTTTCTATATTTCATTTATTATACTGATTTCACTGTTTATTGTTATTCATTAACTGATAAACCAATACGCTAATCCAACATGAGGGTATAGTCTCCCTTCTATCACCTCTTTAGACCCTTACTACTAGTATGCAGATTATGGTGTATGGGGAGGCATGCCTGGGGCCATGTGATCAACCTGTCCGGCCGCCGTCTCAGTGGTGAGTCGGGTCGGGATGTTATAAAGTGGTATTAGAGGAATGTTTCCTTTACTTTGCCTTATTATTTTGGGCCTGGTAGATAGGATACTAGAAATGTGTCAGCTCTTGGTAAATAGTCGTGTATGGGACTGACCACCCCACCCGTGGGGAAATGACCAATTTAATAGGGATGAGATTATTGTTTATACTATTTGATATTACAGTTGATATGATTTCACATTGATGGAATGATGTATTTTCCACTGCAGATGATTTATATAATTTTATGTAATTTTACCCTCAATCCTATATATAAAGGATAAAGCATTTCATGCACCACTATAAACATATAGGGATTGAAGTGTAAAGCATGTTCGATGTCATGTAGTTTCATTTTGGTTTGCCCACTGATTTGACTATGTGCCTTGAGTGCTATTACATGTTTTTCTTTCTTTAGCATTCCTGCATAGATAAAATGACTGAGTGTTTTATTTTAGCATGTTTTTCTATGATTAAATGTTTATATTCCATTATTCTATTTCATAGTATGTTTCTCTGTGTTTATTACTAGATGACGTGCTAGTTATGTTTGATAGATATTATATTAAAGGATATTTTCGCAAAAAAAGGTTGATAAAGTGAAAATTTCAAATTGTATTGGTTTTGATTAAATGTGAAAAAAATTCAAAAATTTAAAGTGTGTGGGCGCTTTACAGATTGGTAGATGGATTACCATTTTACTAAACTATTGAACAAAAGTATATTGTATTATGAAATGGTTTTAAATGTAAAGGATGTTCAACTTTAAATTGAAATGAACTTGGTTACCATCTAAAATGTGAAACTGGACCCAAGTAGGTCAGTTAAGACATGTATGTTGTGATATGACCCTTATGGGTGTCTATAACTTTAATAACTAAGCAACTAATATTGGGTTGCATTTTGATAAACCCAAGTTGTCATAGAGAGACCCTTGTAGGTCACCTTATTTGTTAAAAAAAAATTACATGATAAATTTCTTGATAAATTTGGGATGTTAATGAATGTTTAATGTTATAAATTTTAAGTTTGATATAACTTCTCTATTTTTCCCATGGGGTTTTGGTTAAAATTAAGTAACTAGTGTTTAAAAAAATAGTACTTGATGTTTCAAATAAAGCTTTTAGATGCATAAATATTTAAATGTAAATAAATGTAATTTCCTTAAAATATAACCTTAGGTGGTTTAATTTGTTTAAACCCATGTGGAAAGGTAGATTGAAGTTTTGATTTTGAGTTTCCTTGTAATGGAAACATGATTGTTTTCTATAGGCCTTGTTTCTTTATAAAAATGGATTAAATGGTTGGATATTGAGCATTTGTATTTTCTATTGTTGTGACCTAGTGATAGGTTAAACGTTTTTTCTTATTAAGGGTTTATTCTTGGTGGTTAGAACCATTAGAACATAAATTTATTTCTAATGTCGTGATTTTATGACACTTGATGGCATTCGAGTGACGTTGTTCCTTACAAGAACTTCAGCTTTCAATGAAACATTGGTTCAGAAGGGTGGTTATGTTATCTTTGAACCTTGTTATGGGCATGAGCATCAAGTAATTCTCATTTTTAGTAGGATATATATGACTCGTACATAGTCATCTGCTTTTCAAGTCACTGGACCCTTTCTTTTATTTGGGTGACTCAGGAGGTCACAAATTATTTTATAGTTGTATGAGGGTATACGAATCATTGCTAAATATCTTGTATAAACCATCTGATACTTGAATGTATTGGTAAGAAATACTATTTATAGTATTTATTATGGGTTTTTTCTTTTGAAATCTTGGGTTAATTTGTGTTCACATACGTGGTGACCATCGAGTGTTAAATGATTCAATAAAATAGTCTAGTTAGGTGGAATCATTGATATTTTTTAGTTTTGAGTGTGGTATCAGGTCATCTCTAGAGTAGTTACATGGGCATAAAGAAATCAGTTTTATCCTAATTCCCAGTATGAATTTCATATACTTGGATGTCTTAACATGCTGAGTAGTTTGGTTTTGGTTTTCATGCCAAATGATTTGATGTTTGTGAACATGACTGATGTATGTATGAAGCTTTCCTTTATGACAAATCTGACTAGCGTACTTATGGGAAACTGGTCTGTCTCTTTCGTTAATTAGTAGAAAACTCCTAAGGTGGGGAGTGTCATTTTTGTTTTGGTAAATGGGTGATTAAAAGTTAATGGAATACAACCAAGGAGGACCACTGGAGAATGGTCGGTCTTGCTTAAATGCCCATGAGGATTCTGAACTTAAATCATGTTGATGATTTCATAGAAGATTAGAGTTGGTGTAGTTGGAGGTGCATGAAACCATTGAGAAATGACATTGGTCCTAGCTGGACTTCGGTGGTAAAGCTTGAATGATCACGAGATGCATCAGGTGGTAAAGGATCGATGATTGGTTAATGATGGTGCATCAGAAGGTGAATATGAGTTTCTTCTAAGGTATCAATGAGTAGTGGTTCAACCTTTCTTCATTCTGGTAGTATTTAAAATCCTATTAGAGTAATCTTCCTTGATATATGATCATTACCCCTATCTTTACATCGTCCTTGATAAACTAAGATAGCATTGGTCTTATGCCACACTATTGTTAAAAGTTGTTGGGTGGTTTAAGTGGTCTCCAAGTTTTTCACACTAAACATTTGGTTCTTATCGAGGCTTAGTTAGTCTTGAGTGACCCTTGGATTCCCATGTAGAAATTCCATTGGTGAAATCTTGTATACTAACTGTTTCTTCTAACTTGACCGACTGGACAATGTCATTATGGGCTCAGTCAATATTCTGATGTGGACGTCTTGGATTTTTCCCAACGTCTCAGTCAATGTTCTAAAATTCACTAGTTTTCTAAGTTGGGAACCTTTGAGATTAGTCAGTTAGATGTTATCATCTTTTTTTAAATCTTTGTTTGATTTAAATAGATATAAATAACCTTTTTAAATCACACTGTTAGGTTAGGGCAGTTTTGGTTTAATGATCAGTATTGTCTTCTTGGAAATATTACACGGCCTATTCTATTTGTTCAATCTAGAATTTGACCATTTCTTTATGATGGGGTCCCTAATATGACCTTATAATAAATCAGGTGCATTTTGTTAAATAAAATCAGTCTTGGAGGGTTTCTTGAATGCTTAGAGGCATGCTTTTTAAGTAAATTCAGATGGTGTAGGTGTCGTGGCTCGAAATTGGACCTTCATGTTGTTAAGACCAATGGTTAGGATTACCATTGGATAAAATATTAACAATATGATGGTATGATCATATATGTAGATAAATGGCCTCATATAGGCACCATATCAGTGTCTCAATTGAAAAAAAGTGTTGGTTTGATTTTTGACGGCTTAAGTGCCAAGTGCTGAAATTGATTCTTGGAGGTGCGTTGGGCATTGGATATTCAAAAAGACTATTTAAACCGAACTTCACTACCTTTTTAGGTCGGGTGATATTTTCATTGTTCTCAAAGTCTTTTTGGGGAAGATAATTTCTAAGTTGGGGAGGTTGTAACATCTTTTGTTTTGAACAAGACAAAAACAAAGAGAATTTTAACTTTTGGAATTTACTCAACATGCCATTTTGAAATCGAGTTTGGGAATTATTTTTCATGAACTGGAGCACTGTGAAGTGTTTTATTTAAAGAAATTAAATTAATTAAATTAAAATCTTATGAAAATAACTGGGGATTAAATAAATCACGAAAATATTTAATAATCATAGTAATATAATTATTGTTATTATTATGATTATGATTATGATAATTATTATTAGGCTAATTATTTTTTAAAATAAACATAAGGGGTCTCCCCCTCCTCTTTCATCCCGATGCACCCCCACCCCTTCCTCTCCAAAACCCGACCCCCTTGGTCAAACCAACCTGGATGCGGGACACACCTCTCTCCGACTCCATCCTTTCACAGCGTGTCAACTAAATCTCTTCACAATTCTTGGTCATCTTGTAGAGGAAATCCTATCTCTCCCCTCTTCCTTCTTCACTTTGGCATATCTTCTTCACCCCGTTACCCTATTTACATGTGTTTGAACACTAGGTATGGGTTAACCCAGACTTTGGTGTTTTCCTTAGATGTTAGTGTATGTGAAGGGTCCCTTGGGATCCCTTCGTACGTATTCCAGCATCCTTCACTAAAGGTGAGGCAGATGGGTTCATTTTGGTTCACCAACAATGAATTGAGGTGATTTTTCCACCATGATTTTTTGTTTCACCTTTTGAAATTGGGGGTTTTGTATTTTTTTGATTCCCATGTATTTGTATATATTGGGTTTTTATTATCTTCAAAGGCTTGCACTCACATACATAAGTATGTATATATATATAATCCATCTACATATTCCGTCATAGAGAGGAGAATACGTTCATTTGGTTAAAGGATATATATATGAATGTTTATGTGTGGAAGTGTGGAGCAGTTTTGAGTGGTTGCCAGTAGAACTATCAACTGCCAAAGTGTTTGGCTTGGATTTGGTCTACTTCATCAAGAAGGGTCCCATTCCTTTTCCCTTAATTTTAATTACGAATTAATTAATTACCTTCACACCATTAATTAATCCTTTTCTATATATGCTAGTTTTTTTTTTCAAAAACGATTTCTTTTGGTAAATTAGTTATGTTTCATAATTGAAAATATTAATTGTTTTATAAAAATATCATGATTGAATATTTAAACCCCTCCAATGGAGGTGTGACATCTTAAAACTAAAAATTAATGTTTATATGTTATTTCTCTGTTTTAATATTACATTGGTGTTTCTTTATACTTGAGGTTATGTTTATTATATGTTAAGTTTTGTGTACAACAACCATTGATATCCATAAATAGAGTTTACCACCCTTAATAAGATGTTTAATAAGACAAAGAACCTTTAGTTTTTGTCCTGTATTATAAAGTCAATGACTTGATTTATTAATTGGAATGACAAGTTTAGGTAATTTATCTTTTTACAACAAAACTTTCCATTTGACCATTTTATTTTTTTTAGTGAAATTTCCATATTTCGGTAAATTGAATGAGTTATTTTAAAAGAAATGGTTAATTCATGATAGGGTTTCCTCTCTTACATTGAATCAAATATAACTTAATGGCTTGACCCCAAGGGATGGTAAAAAAATTTCCGTTTTCTTAAACATAAGTAAATACTTATAATGAAATGTAACACCTTAATGGATTTGGCCTTAGCAAATGATATACATGATAGGCCTTTTCCTCCTATATTAAATTATGAATATGAACATGTGTCTTATACCCTATGACACACTTTATTCATACTGCATGGTGCCACAAGTGGGTGGTATAAACTAAATCTCCTTTTATATGATACAATTATTTATAGTAATTCTGATATGTGTGATCACGCCGACACATTGTGGGCTCGACCAAATAAATTTGATACTTCTTATTAAACTATAATATTTTATTTTTAAACCACCATTGAATCCCTTGGGTCCATATATAATGAGACTAAGACCCTAATTTACCCAATATGTGTGTCATTATTGGATTTAATAGTGTCCTAGTTTGTTTGACTTTTGATCCTTGAAATAAATTTGATAATTCGATTGATTTCTGGGTTAGACTTTTGAATTGGAATAAGAATAAATTTGTGTGATTTTTTGTGGAAGAATCACCTTGGATAATTTTTGTTAATCGATATATTAACAACCTTAGGGTCAAATGATTAATTTAATAGGTTTTATATAATCATGATGATAATTAGGAACATGGTTTGATGGAATTAATTGGTTTGATATATGGTAATTTTTATAAATTTATCATTGTGTCTTATGATGATAAATATGGTATGTTTTATATTAGAGTTGAGATTTTACTTTCTTAGATTTTGAGATTATGTGATATCGATGTGATTGATACTGATCAAAAAGTTGAGTTTTTGTAGATACTAATCATGTTTAATGTGGACACTTGAGGTATTGGTGTATGTTCTTCCGTACCTCCTAAGTTCAAGGTGCATAGGCACTTGATGCCCAAGGGAAGAGTTTATGATTTTACGGGATGTGTGAGGAAACATGATTAGTGTTGGAACATGATGGTTTTAGGCATATTTTCATACCTATTAAGGGATCAGAGAAATTAAATTTAATAACTGATGGAATATTATATGTTTATATTGGATGCATGAGGGCTAGATGCACAATCACATGATGCATGAGGGTGAGATTGTAGTTATTCACGAGGGAGATATTTTGGTTAGCCTAAGGGATGATGTTGTATGTTTATGTTATATTCTGAGTGATTCATCCTCAAATAGATAATATTTCACTAATTTTGATGATCCATCCTGATGCAGGAGGATCTACCCACATACATAGATACCTGGTAGGGTGACAAAATATGCATAGCCATAAGGTATCCCTTAGGAACCTGAGTGGGTTGTTGTTTAATTATTAGCATTGCTTGTTTTTTTCTATATATACCTAATCACTTATTTACATTATATATCAATTAATGGATTAGGTTATACATTGTGGGATCCAACCTACTAAGATTAATTATCTTAAACCTTGACCGAGAATCATTGTCACCCGATTAGATCTTCTGGGTTGCACGTATTCAGATTCATTGTTTATACTATTCTATGTACAAGGGAGGTACGGATCATAGGACTGGGCTTATTCTTAGGATGCTTGATGAGTAGAACATTTAGTTTTTTTTGTTATTTTGTATTGCTTTTACTTTGTAGTAACATATGAAATTACACACATCATTTTAAGGAATTGGAGTTTCCCATTTTACTTTTATTCGGTTACAATATTCTTCCCTTGGTATATGTCTTTCATTTATTATACTACTTCCACTATTGCTTGTAATTTATTATCTAAAAAACTAATGTGATACTCTAACATGATGGTATAGTCTCGCCACTTCACCTCTTTAGTCCTTCCCTGCAAGTCAGCAGTCTGTGTCGTATGTGGAGGCATGCCTGTGGCCTTGTGACCCACTGGTCTAGACACTATCTTAGTGGTGAGTCCATTAGGGATGTTAAAATTATGATTCTATGGTGTTTTTTGTGTAATGTATTGAATATTTATTTATAATATGTAATATATATGTATGTAAATCCTGGGTTTCTATAATTGGTATCAAAGGAAAGGTTTAGTTAACCTTTGGAAACTAGGATGAGAAAGATTTTGTGAGATACCTAGTTATATTTATAAGGATATATATAGGGTTGTATATAAGGATAAGTCTTATGATGATTCAATGTATAGTAAAATTTTCAAGAATTTGGTAAAGGATAGAGCAAGTGGTTTCTATGAAATTACATCCCTATATGGATAATACAGGTAGATGTGGCTATGGAATAGAGGTACCTAAGGGTATTAACTCCGAAAAGGGTACATTGATTTGGACTCAATCATCACATAGTATACAATAATAGAAACTTTTATACACATAGTTTGGAACTCCCTAGGGATATTTGTTGGTAATTCAAAAACTCTTTACGAACAATCATGAAGGATTTGAATAATTACACAGGATAAACCTAAGGTGTCATAGAAGGTGCATGATTTTGATATTCTATAAGTGTTTTTAAATTATTATATGTTCCCCACTATGATTATTATTTCTTACACTGTAATTTTTTTTTCAATCAATAGAATGAACCAAATGGAACTAGGTTAACATTAAATGTGATAGATAATGTATTGATGAGAAATAAAATTGTATATTGATTAGAGTGATAGATATTGTGATTATTCCTAACAAGTAATCATGATATATAATTATAAAAATTCACCTCAAACAACTCTCAGAGTCACTAAATAAGATAAGGATAGATTTTTCAAAGAGATCAGATGGTGGTGACTATATAAGAAAGAAGATTCATGTTTCTATACGTTGATAATGTTGGAAGAAGCACCGAGGTGAATGTATTAGTAGAATAATAATGTGTTTTTATTATAAAAAATAATGACAGAAATCAAGTAATTTTATAGGGAAAATGAAAATTTTAGTTAACATAGTGGATGGAAATAATAGTTTACCTAAAGAATCATCAATATTTGAATTTTATAAATATGGAAAGTATGATCACTATACAAATTGATGACCTAGGGGGAAAGCTTGTAAAGAGAATCAATAAGGTGGTATGAGTAATGGTTATACCACTGAGGATGAAGAGACTATGAATGAAATGTGAAAGGTAAGTGATTTTATAATAGTATTTTTTATGTTAAATTTAAGAAGTGCGGTTAAATTGAAGTTGTTGAATATTAATAAATGATTCATATTTCATATTGTAGGAAATATGTGTTAAGGAATAAGATGATTAATCCTAGTTAAGAATGAGGTGGAATGATTGAAATGTTTGTGTATAGAAATTCAATAATTATGTTATATAAATCATAAATATATAATGATTATTCTGTAGAAGTTTTTAATTGCGGATTTAAAAGAATATGTTCAATGGTACTAATAAATAAGAAAAGTAATTTAATAGAAATGTAATATTTTATAGAAAACACATGATTAAGGAAAGATAACCCTTAATATGTTCCTAATATTGAGATAATTATTTTGGGGTAAATATATGATGGATATGATTAAATTAAATTGGATAGTATTAATAACCTTAGAAAAAATTAATGATTGGTGTACAAAGTGGGTTATGTTAACATTGATAGAGTTTAAAAAATAATTGGATTTATAGAATATATTCAATAATATATGGTTTAATTTAAGGAATGAGGATGTATGTATGTTATTATTATGGTTTTATGGTAATTCGGTATATTAATATGTTTTTGGAGAAAATATGATCATTTTATTCACATATTTGGTATGTGAAATTAATTACTACTTCATATTGTTTGGGGGAATAATGATATATTGTTTTTTAAAAATTTAGTGACCTTATTTATAAATTTATAATTTTGGAAGGGTCATAATGTTAACCATTTATAGAATATTTTAAGTGAAATTATTGATGTGGATTTAGAGATGAATGTATTAATTCATCATATGAAGATTTCTTCACAACATATGCTAACCATTTTGTTTTTGATAATAACTAGAGATATATGGAATGCCTTATCATTAATTTATAGAAATTTTTTTAGTACTTTGGACATGAAAAAATCATATCTTAGAGTAAGATACGAAGTGGAGATTGATCAAGGCACAACCAAAGGAAGAGATTGAGATTTTGAAATATAATGAAATCTAGTCAGTATATATTCTCATAAAAATTCCTCAACATTAGAGTAAAGATAATTAAATAAAATGTTGTCCTATTATCATCATTTTTGATGACATCAATGACCTTTTAAAACTACTTTATTTTATGGTTTTATGGTCATTATATTTCTCTTTACCATGTTCTCTATCACTCCCCATCAATATTTTTTGGTCATTTTTCTCTTTTATGTCCATGTTTTCACTTCTAACTTACATTATTCTATTTGGAAACCAAGTTCATGTTATTCTAGATGACATTCATACACCCATTACTCTCTTTTCATGAGGAATTTTGGTCAACCCATTTAAAGATGTGGGTTTTCCACAATGGTATTTTCAAATGTTAAACCCTTTTTACCAAGTATATGTTCAAATTTCAAGGAAAAAGATTACTTAAGGGGGTTGAATGTAACACCATGATATTTTTTGAAGTAAATATTTTTTCAAATAAATTTAATCTTTTTGATATTTTTCTTTACATGAAACACCGTGATTAGCTCGCATCACACACAACATTGATTTTAGATTGTGTTACATATAAAACTGAGTGTATCTTGCATAACCTGCAACATCGAGTTTAAATGAAATGTGACATACTATTAAAAGATTATTATTTAAAATGATAGTTATCAAATAGCCATCAGAATGGTTGGTATGAATATGATTAAATAAATTATTAAAATATATTTTTTACATATGTATATAAAATAAATTCCTTGGTGAAGAATTAATTTGAAAATGGAAATATATACTATTTGAAAATAGGGGAATACGTTTAAAAAAAATATATTCACAAACAAGTTTTATGTAAATAAATTAAATAAATCAATTTTTGCAGATTATTTTAATTAAATTTATATATTATATATCCATTTAAATGTTTTAACATTAAACTTATGTGTTTTATAGATAATATATAAGAATAAATCCAATTTTATGTTTAAAAACTGTATTTTTTTCGAAAAAGATGTTTTGTCACCATTTACGCACTTATTTTAAAAACTAAATTTTGAAATTTTTTTAAAATTTATTTGAAAAAATAAAGTTCATTTTTGGAATCAGAATGTTAAAATTATCTTGGAGTAATTTTTTTTATAATTTCTGAAAAGATAAATTTTTCGATGAATGGTTAAAAATAATGGGTTTTTTAAACCTTTTTTATTTACAACACATGAAAGGAAAGAAAAACAATATGAGAACTAGACCTCATGACTGCTGGTCAAAACCCCAAACCACCCTTCTACCACGAAAAATGCAGATTTGTATTCAAAATTATAATTTTGTTTAAATAATTTATGTGGTTCATTTTTATTTAAAAATAGGTTTAAAAGTAAAATAAAAAAATTATATACTAATTAATCCAAATTATTTCATTGGAATCATTTTCTTATTGAATTTTAATATACAAACTTTTTAAACTTTTGAACATTTTTTTTCGTTAGAAAAATGCTCTCTCGACGTGTCTGTAGGATTAATTTTAAATTAAAAATTTTAACCTAAGTTAATGGAATTTGAAAAAATGTCTTCCATATTAGGAATCATAATAATTTATATATTCCAATAATGTCAACTTAGTTTTTTACCATAATGAATAGTGAAAATAGTAAAAAAACTATTTACCCTAATTAAGGTGAAAAACAGTTTATTGGGGGAAGGGTGAACTTGAAAGATAAGATGTAAAATAACCTATAATCTTGTAAAAAAACACATTGTATGGTCATATTTCAACCTCATATCTTCTAGGTTTGATAATGGACCATTTTGGAGCCTTTTTTCATTATAGAAATGTGGGTACACCTTTTTATTTTAAAAAATTAGGAGTGTGCCACTCACCTCACTTATATAGGGCCACCACCTATCATATCCTACTAACACTTAAAAAAACCACTAGTATGTCCAGGAACTACAAAAATAAACTATTTAATTACACAATATCATCCCATAAGCCTTAGTTTTCTAATAAATCCATCCTAAAATAAGTTTTCTATTGGAGATGTAACATCCCTAACCGAGAATTTTATATGATTTCATCCTCAAATCAATAAATTATTATTAATCCATGATGATATAATAAACTAGATATCTTTTATATAATGATATTTTCTTATGTTCAGGTAATTACCTATGTTGGTCGGAGTGGTTTACTCAAGAGGGGGTGAATTGAGTACCAATTAAAATTTCTGTATTTAAAAACACTGCCTTAAAGACCCCCAAATAAAATAATAAATTAAACTGTAGTGAATTTATATTAAAGTAGAGGTTCTGTTAGATTCTCAAGGGATTGATTAATTCCCAGTTAATCAACACAGGAGTGTGTGATTATCTTTTGAAACTAACTTACTAATCTACACTTAACATAAACACTTGCTAATTTAATTATCAAAGTAACTTTAAAAACAGTATTGGTTTTAAAGTGATTAGCAGCGGAATAAAACTTTGAAAGAGATGGCACAAAAAATGTAACCAAGAGGTTCAGTCTCAAGCCGAGACTTAGTCCTCTCAAAAGTTTATATAAAAATGATCCACACCCTAGATCGGGGTTCAACAGTTTACAACTGTCCAGGTCCAAGACCTCTACCACTGTTATTCGTGGGAAACAGTACAACAGCAACCAGCTGTCCAGGTCACACACGACCTCTACCACTGTTATTCATGGGAAAGAATAGAATGCAAGAATTTGTTAAGGATTTACAAATCCTCCAGTTTAAGTACAGGAGACAATGTATGTGTTAGATACAGCAGATAACACACACTACTCGAAAAGTATAATAATAAATCACAGAACAAGAGATGTAGAGTTTTAGGAATGGTTCTGGTGATTTCAGTGTAGCTCTGGACTCCTTTGGATTCGATCAGAAGTGAGTCTGAGTCCTCTTCTCGTTTCTGTTTGAGAAACAGAGTGTCGTATGCTCCAGGTTCACAGACAGTGAAAATGTATGTTCTTCTTATATGCACAGAACACTTCTCGAGTATGCTTGATTGTCTATGAGCTTCTCTGTGTTCTTGATGGAACTGTTTTTGCTCTTGATTCTTCTTGTTCTTGTGTTTCTGGTATATTTCATCCACCACACTCTCCCCCTTGGGCAGCGTAGTCTTCTCTTATTTATCTCACGGGCAACAGGGGACAGAAAAGATTTCCTTTCTGCAGGTACGAGGTACGGATTCCTGACATCCGACAACCTTTATCAGATATTTGAAAAATCATTAAAATGTACATGATATGACCGTTAGATAGATTAAATAAAGGAAATAAAGAAATTCAAACAGTGAGTCGAGTGATCGGTAGGTAATCAGCATCGGTAGCTTGGAAATCGGTAGCTCAATGTCATTAGTTTCTTTGACTCTATCGGTGGCTCTATGCGTCGGTTGGTACATGCTTGTATCGGTGACTTTGTTTATCGGTAGCTCCATGCGTCGGTAGCTTCATGCGTCGGTAGCTTCATGCGTCGGTAGCTCCATGCGTCGGTAGCTTCATGCGTCGGTATCGGTAGCTGTGAGTCTGTTAGTAGCTTCGTCCATCGGTGACTCTTATTCCATCGGTAGCTATTTATACTTACACCGGTAGCTCTATGTTTGTATCGGTAGCTGTCTGTAAGTCAGTATCTTACATTTATAAGTACATCGGTAGCTCTGTGTTAAGTATATCGGTGACTCTGTCTTTCGGTAGACTAAGTCTATCGGTAGACTGGGTACCGGTAGCTCTTTATCAGTAGCTATAGGCAGATTACTTATCTGTTTTATGCAGAACACATCCGATTGTGTTAGAATTAATTTATAACTTGTATGAACATGGATAAATGAGGACTAACGTATTCCAAGGACTATTTTAAAAATTATTATTGGTTTGATCACATATTTGAATGAATTAAAGTATAGATCAATGATACTTAAAAATATCATAGAGAATGAAAACATAATTGGGATTTTCAACACATATGAATACATGATTGAGATTATCAAAACAGGTGAGGTCAACAATCTCCCCCTTTTTGATAATCACAATTTATGATATGGGCATTTAACATAGTGAAAACATAATAGTAAAGAGTATAATATTGAATTCAATTTGCTCAGAGAAAACAGCATCAGAAGGTTATTTTTCTTCATTGAAAATATTTCTCATTCTCTCATTTTGTTCTCCCCCTTATACCTTATTTTTCTCCATTGAAAATATTTCTCATTCTCTCATTTTGTTCTCCCCCTTTGTGATAATCAAAAAGTGGGAAAGCATATATAGGGGACAAATAAAACATGAGAAGTAAAATGAGTTCTTCTGTATTAGAGCAGTCAGAAAGTACAGAAACAGAATACAAAGGAATTCCTATCAAAAAATCCGGGCCACTGGATCAATCCACATCTTCCATGTGAGATTTTCCTTTGGGATCAGAAGAAGGTTCGGGTGGTGAGGATGCAGGTGAAGGTTTTGGAATGCCAAAAATGATCAAAGGAGGCTGAGCTACTGACACAGAGTCAGGCCTGTAGGTTGGAGATCTTTGGGTGATCATTGGTGTGAGGATTCGAATAGCTTGAGCAGGAGTCAGCTCGACTGTGGAAGCAGCTGAGGCAGAAGCAGGAAAAGCAGGAGGTATGATGACTGGTCTGGCATCAACATGCAAGAAGGGAAGCAACAAATTTCTAAAATCCATGATAATTCCTCCTCCTCTTTCCATAGCAGAGATGAAATCATCTTTGTTCTCTATGAATTTCTCCAAGGCAGGAGTCAATTGTCTTAGTTTGCTCACTTGTTCTCTAAAAGCTTGAGTGACTGGAGGTAGCTTCATGTTTTCCAACATTAGCTTGAAGTGGTGTTCGAGTTGATGCTTGGTGAAAACTCTGGTGAAGTAGTAGTCCACTTTGCTCTTTATGGCTTCCTGAGAGGCAGAGGCTTCTCTCATATAATCTTGAACAATCTTCATTATTTCTCTAGCAGAATCTCTTGTAGAAAGCACCACTCGGCTCAACTCTGATGAGTCCACAGAGCCACTGGTTGAAATAGAACCAATCTCCTCCTTCAACATTGCTCGAACTAAATTCAGATCAACTAATAGTTTGGATGTGAGAGGTCCAAGAGAGAAGGAAATAGTTTCTTTGAAACTCTTAGACAAACCACTGATTAGGCTTTGAACTTGAGAGTCCTGTAATTGAACGTGATCCTTCACTGAGGTTTTGAAACTTTGAAACACCGAGACAAACTGGCTTACTACACTCTTCACATAAGCTAGGTCCTTGTCAGCTTGAGACTTGGATCTCATATAAGAATCCAAAGCAGCAACTGATGCCTTGAGAGCTTCAAGATCTGCTTCGATTCTAGAAGACTGAGTCTGGCACTCTTTCACTTCTTCCATAAGCTCAGAAACAAAAGAAGATAAATTACAAGCCAGAGATAGCTCGAAGGATCTCTCTAACATTTTAATTTCTTCATTAAAGCTTTTCTTCATCTCAGCAACTGATACACTGAATGATTCTTTCAGCTCATTCTTCATGGATTCAAGATCAGATTTAGAGACAAAATCATTAGGGACAACTGCAGAAGATCCCCTTGCTGAGGCCAAACTAACTACAGAATCAGTCATTATTGATTGAATTGAGTATGCAAGGGAGGTTTCCATTAACTTTACTTCTTCAAAAAAACTGGTTTTGAGGTCCTCTTTCAGCTTATTCAGATCATGAAATCTGACCACATTATCGGGCAACAACTCAGAAGCAAGATCATAATTGGTCTTCGGTCTATTCACAGACATCTCATTATCTGAATCCGGATAATCCAATCCACAGACTATAAACCCTGGGTCTTCTACCCAGTCTCCAAACTCAACAGCTACTGTAACATTTCCAAGAACAGATTGATGCTCCCCCTCAATGGGTTCATTCTCATGTGTCACAACAGCATTCAGTGCTGGATTCTCTTCATCAGAATCTTCTACTACAAGTTCCATCGGTGCAGCATCTAGAAGATCTTATGATACAGGTACAGCTTCTTCTGTATCTCTTTCTACTTCAGCAGTCGGCATAGCTGAGTTTCCAATCAAAGGACTCATAATTAAACTACCAGAAAAATACGATTCAGATACATTCTCCTTTTCCTCTTCTTCTTGGTGAGGTACAGACTGGTCTTCCTCATAAGTAGACAAAATTTCCTCTACCTTTCCTTTCCTAGAATAAACCAATTCTGCAACGGGACTTGGGGGCAAGTCTGGATCTCCTCCAACATCCATGGGAGTTTCTTCTTCTTCTTCTGTTTCTTCTTCTGTTTCATTACTATAAACAGGTTCATCTTCATCAGGTCTAATACTTGGATCTATCATATCCTTTGGTCTTGAGGGATGATCCACAGGATTAAACCTATCATATATCTTCTGATCATCACTGACCCATTCTCCCTTCCATGGGTTTCAGTTAATTTTCATGTACTTACAAACAGTCGAGGTGATGCAAAAATTATTCCTGACTACAACTATATCATCCTGAGACTCAGCTATTCCTTTCACTTTTATCATCACTGAAATCAGCTTGGCAAAGAATAAAGCATTAGTCTTTGACTTTGGTCTAATCATGTCTTCCATTTGAAGCATTAACAATCTGCACAGATTGATTTTCACACCATGTCTTATCAGATGAAGAAGATAGATATCTTGATATCTCAGATTTGCAAAATCTCCTTGCCTCGGTATCAACACATGCTGAACAAACTTGAAGAGCAGTCGATTCTCTCCATCCATTTCAGCAGCAACCACTTGCCTTTGATTCCCATTACCGGTCAGTTCTTTTAAGGCAGTTTCATAATCAAAGATGTCACTGCTAGGTGTCATTGCTCTTGATACATACCCAGAGACACCTTCATGTGGTACTTTTAAACACTCATCCCACTCTACTGAATAAAAAGACATCTCTTTTCCATTTAAACAAGAGCTTACCCGATTCTCATTTTCAGACTTCTCGAAGGTTACAAACTCGTAGAACTGTTTTACCAACTTCGGGTAGTATGGGCCATTGTTATTCGAGAAACAATCCATCCATTTCTGGTCCTCCAGAATCTCGAGTACTAACTATTTTCTAGGCAGTAGCCATTCCACGCACAGTTCCTTCTCGATTACTATGTCTCTATTCTGCAAGTGAGGATTCACTGGTCGCCTTCCCGATCTAGTTCTGACTTCACTAACACTGGATTTATGCTGTGTCTTCTTCTTCTTAGCTTTTGGTTCTACACTTTCATCTCTGACGGTAGGAAGATTAGTTTTTTCCATCGCGGGTTTAGGGTTCTTGGCCGATTTGGGAGCTAAGGTTCGAAGGTGAGAGATTTTGAGCTCGGTGAGGTAAGAAGTGGCTTAGAATTAGTTTTATCATTTAGGAATTCCAAATAAACGATTAAAATAGAGTAAGATAAAATAAAATAAAACGATTCATATTCTTGGTGGCAGACAGATGTAAAACATTGCATCGGTGTGAGTTAATCATCGGTGAGAGAAAAGAAATCGGTGAGAATTGTACATCGGTGAGGATTTTCACATCGGTGAGAATTTCACATTGGTGAGGATTTCACATCGGTGAGAATTTCACATCAGTGAGAATTTCACATCGGTGAGAATTTCACATCAGTGAGAATTTCACATCGGTGAGAATTTTCACATTGGTTGTGATTAAACATTCCCAATTCGTGTATTATGTAACTTAGCCTATCCTAACTTAAAGGTTTAGTGAAAATATCAGCCAATTGATCTTCAGTGCCAATAAATTCAAGAGAAATATCACCTTTTTGATAGTGATCTCTTAGGAAATGGTGTCTTACATCTATGTGTTTGGTTCTAGAGTGAGATACAGAATTCTTAGAGATGTTTATTGCACTGGTGTTATCACAGTTGATTGAAACATGTTTAAAAACATATCCATAGTCCAAAAGAGTGTGTTTCATCCACAGAATTTGTGCACAGCAACTACCAGCAGCTATATATTCTGCTTCGGCAGTAGATAATGCAACTGAGTTCTGTTTCTTACTACACCAAGAAACTAAGGATTTTCCAAGAAAATGACATGTTCCTGATGTGCTTTTTCTATCTAACATACAACCAGCAAAGTCAGCATCTGAATAACTCATTAACTCAAAGGATTGTCTTTTTGGGTAAAACAAACCTAAGTTAACCGTGTGTTTGAGATATTTAAAAATTCTTTTAACAGCAAGAAAATGAGATTCTTTTGGATTAGCTTGAAATCTAGCACACATACACACACTAAACATAATATCAGGTCGACTAGCAGTAAGATAAAGTAAACTACCAATCATACCTCTGTAATTTGTTTGATCAACTGGTTTCCCAGTTTCATCTGCGTCCAATTTACAGGTAGTACTCATAGGAGTTTCACTTTCCTTGATACTATTTAGACTAAAACGTTTTAAAAGATCCTTTTTATATTTACTTTGATTCAAAATAATACCATTTTCATTTTGAAATACTTGAAATCCAAGAAAGTACTTAAGCTCTCCCATTAAGCTCATTTCAAATTCATTTTGCATACTTTTTGAAAAATCAGTACATAAAGAGTGTTTAGAAGATCCAAAAATAATATCATCAACATATATTTGTACAACTAAAACATCTTTAGAAATTCTTTTAATGAAATGAGTTGGATCAGCAATCCCTTTAGTAAAACCTTTTAAAATAAGGAAATTGCTAAGTCTATCATACCAAGATCTTGGAGCCTGTTTTAAACCATACAAAGCTTTAGAAAGTTTAAAAACTTGATTTGGAAAATGGGGATTAGTAAATCCAGGTGGTTGTTCTACAAAAACATCTTCAATTATAAAACCATTTAGAAATGCACTTTTCACATCCATTTGATATAACTTGAAATCCAGATGTGCATCATATGCAAGTAAGATCCTAATGGCTTCTAGTCTAGCTACAGGTGCAAAAGTTTCCTCATAGTCTATACCTTCTTCTTGACTATATCCTTGTGCAACTAGTCTAGCTTTGTTTCTAACTATATTTCCAGATTCATCTACTTTATTTCTAAAAACCCATTTTGTGCCTATTGTCAAAGTGTCCTTAGGTCTGTCAACTAATTCCCAGACTTTGTTTCTTTCAAACTGATTTAATTCTTCCTACATAGCTATTACCCAGAATTCATCATTGATAGCATCATTGATATTTCTGGGTTCTAGCTGTGAAAGAAAAGCTTGATGTTCAACCTGGTTTCTTAGTGAAGCTCTAGTTTGTGTTCCTCTATCAAAATTACCAACAATAGCTTCTAAAGGATGATTCTTTAGAATCCTCGTTGATCTGGTAAAGGTTGGACTAGAAATTTCAGGTTCATCTATAGGTTCGGGTTCAACAGAAGAAGATTCTGGAAAAAGTCCAGAACTAGATGTTTTGATAACAGGTTCTTTAGATTTATCATTAATGTCCAGAACAGATAAGTCATCTTCAATATTTTCAAGAGAGGTTTTAGACTCATGTGGATCAGTTTCATCAAACTTGATGTGAACAGATTATTCCACACATTTAGTTTTCTTATTGAATACTCTATAGGCTTTACTTGAAATAGAGTAACCCAGAAAAATTCCTTCATCACTTTTGGAAGCAAACTTATCCAGATTATCTTTAGTATTCAGAATAAATACTTTGCAACCAAAAACTTTAAAGTAATTAACCTTAGGCTTTCTATTGGTCCACAATTCATAAGGGTTTTTCTAAAGAACAGGTCTAATTAAGACTCTATTAATGACATAACAAGCTGTATTTATAGCTTCAACCCAAAAATAAATAGGCAGGTCATATTCATTGAGTATGGTTCTAGCAATTTCTTGAAGGGTTCAGTTCCTTCTTTCTACTACACCATTCTGTTGGGGTGTTCTAGGGGCAGAAACGTTATGAGTATAGCCATTGTGTGAGCAATAAGATTCAAAATCTTGATTTTCAAACTCACGACCATGATCACTTCTCAAAGTTTTAATCTTAAGTCCACTAAGGTTCTCTACAGATTTAGAGTATTTAACAAAAGAAGAACAAGCTTCACTTTTGTGAGCTAGAAAATATACCCAAGTATATCTAGAAAAATCATCTACAAGAACATAAACATAGTGCTTCCCATTTAAACTAGAAACTCTTGATGGTCCAAAAAAATCCATGTGAACCAATTCAAGTGGTTGAGAAGTCGAAACTTCTTTCTTTGATTTAAAAGAATCTTTGTGTTGTTTTCCCTTTTGACAGGGGTTACACACTCTATCATTTGGGAATTCCAATTTAGGTAGGTCTCTAACTAGGTTTTTTCTAGAGAGTTTTCTAAGTGAGTGAATTTTTCAATGTCCCAATATTCTGTGCCATAGCCAAGATTCTTTATGAAAAGCATTCAAACAAGTAATATTCTGCTCAGCTAAGGAATTCAGATTAACAGCATAAACATTTTCATTTCTTAAGGCAGAAAATACCAAAACATTCTTAGAATTAAAAACTTTGCAAGAATCATTTTCAAATTTAACATGAAAACCATCATCACATAACTGAGAAATACTTAATAAATTATATTTAAGGCCATCAACAAATAAAACTTTAGAAATCAAAATTGAATCAGTGTTACCAATCTGGCCTAGGCCGATGATTTTTCCTCTTGAATTATCACCAAAGGTGACAAAGCCTCCATCAACTTTTATTAAAATCTTAAAAAAAGGGAAGTCTCCTGACATATGTATTGAACATCCACTGTCCAAATACCAGGTCTCTTTACAGGAGCTCTTTAAGCAAGTTCCCTACAAAACAGATTCAGATGGGAGATGATTTTGGTACCCAGATTTTCTTGGGTCCAGACAGGTTAGCCAATAACACTTTTGGTACCCATATTTGTCTAATGGGTCTCATGTAATTTGTAGAATTGACATGCTTTGAAAGATAAACTTTATTAGATCCATAGCTATGTATATAACTGGTTGAAGCATATGAAGTTCCAGAATTACCTTCATTCTGTCCAGATTTAGAAATGAATCTAGTTTTGGCAATTTTCCTTTGTCCAGGTTGGTATCCTATACCAGTAGTATATTTAGGTGATATTTGCTTTCCTAGCATCTGTGTTAGTGTATTTTTGCCATTGGTGAACTTCTCTAAGTCTTTCTTGAGTTCCTCATTAGATAGTTTCAGTTCAGTGTTTTCTTTTAACAGTTGAGCATTTTTCTCTTTTTCAATAGTGAGTTCGGTTTTAACTGTAGTGGTGAGAGCATGATGTTTCTTTAATGACTTGTATTTATCCTTAAGTTCATTACATGTCTCTTCCAGCATATCACAGTACTCAAACAATTCATTTTTAGACATTGTTCCAGAATCAGAATCAGATTCTGCATTATCTCCAGAGTAATAATTTAAAGCAGGAGTTTCAGCAGTTACCTGAGAAGTGTTTTTCATAAAGCACATATCTGCCTTATTTTTGTGTTCAGTTTCAGAGCTTTCAGATTCAGTAGAGCTATCCTCAGAAGCACTCCAAGTAGCCTTCATGGCTTTATTAAACTTATTGTCCTTATATTCATATTTCTTTTTATACTTCAGCTTTGGACAGTCGACTTTAATGTGTCCTTTTCTCTTGCACTCATAGCAGACAACATCATCTGATTTTTCATTCTTCTTCCAATCCTTTTTCCATTTACCTTGGTGATCATAGTTACCCTTATAATTTGTTTTTCTGAAGAACTTCTTTTTCCTATAAAATTTCTTAAATCTTCTAGCAATGTGAGGCATCTCAGCATCACTGTCAGATTCACTTTCACTGTCTTCACAGCTTGAACTTTCAACTACAGCTTGAAGCTTTTCTTTGTCCTTATTCTTTGAAGTTGAGGATTTGAAAGCGACAGACTTTCTTGGAGGTTCATTTTCTTCCTCTTTATTCACTTTAAGCTCTTCTTAATACATCATCAGCTTGCCAATTAGTTCCTTGACAGGTAGAGCAGCAATGTCACATGATTCTATGATTGAGACAGATGTGCCTCTCCATCTATCAGGTAGACATCTCAAAATTCTCATAATTCGTTCCTTCGCTGGAACATCCTTTCCCAGAGAAGTCATTGTGTTGACAATTTCATTGAACCTGAGATACATATCAGAAATGGGTTCATCAGGCTTCATCTTAAAATTATCATACTTAATAGTATAGGTATTCAATCTCATCTCCTTAACATTAGTTGTTCCTTCATGAGAAACATCTAAGGTATCCCAAATTTCATATTCAGTTTTACATGCATAAATTCTATTAAATTCTTCATCTCCTTGAGCACAGTACAGAGCATTCATATCTTTACAATTGTTATTGTAAGCAGTCTTTGTAGGTTCATCCCAAGTAGATCTAGCAGTAGTGGGAATTTTGTATTCTGATTAAATAGCAGTCCATATATCAAAACCTATGCTTTCTTGATGAATTTTCATTTTTAGTTTCCACTGAGCATAATTAGTTCCATTAAAGAAAGGTGGCCAGTTAGTAGCATCACCCTCAAGTCTATTATCCATGATATTACAAATGAATTTTAAAGAGATAGAAATTTAGATATAACAGAAATTTTAAGAACATTAAAATACAACTAAAATCACAGTTCAAAAGCAGAGTACTTTTAGAGAGTATTTTCGATCCTCTGATACCAAGTGTTGGTCGGAGTGGTTTACTCAAGAGGGGGGTGAATTGAGTACCAATTAAAATTTCTCTATTTAAAAACACTGTCTTAAAGACCCCCAAATAAAATAATAAATTAAACTACAGTGAATTTATATTAAAGTAGAGGTTCTGTTAGATTCTCAAGGGATTGATTAATTCCCAGTCAATCAACACAGGAGTGTGTGATTATCTTTTGAAACTAACTTACTAATCTACACTTAACATAAACACTTGATAATTTAATTATCAAAGTAACTTTAAAAACAGTATTGGTTTTAAAGTGATTAGCAGCGGAATAAAACTTTGAAAGAGATGGCACAACAAATGTAACCAAGAGGTTCAGTCTCAAGCTGAGACTTAGTCCTCTCAAAAGTTTATATAAAAATGATCCACACCCTGGATCGGGGTTCAACAGTTTACAACTGTCCAGGTCCAAGACCTCTACCACTGTTATTCGTGGGAAACAGTACAACAGCAACCAGCTGTCCAGGTCACACACGACCTCTACCACTGTTATTCGTGGGAAGGAATAGAATTGAAGAATTTGGTAAGGATTTACAAATCCTCCAGTTTAAGTACAGGAGACAGTGTATGTGTTAGATACAGCAGATAACACACACTGCTCGAAAAGTATAATAATAAATCACAGAACAAGAGATGTAGAGTTTTATGAATGGTTCTGGTGATTTTAGTGTAGCTCTGGACTCCTTTGGATTCGATCAGAAGTGAGTCTGAGTCCTCTTCTCGTTTCTGTTTGAGAAACAGAGTGTCGCATGCTCCAGGTTCACAGACAGTGAAAATGTATGTTCTTCTTATATGCACAGAACACTTCTCGAGTATGCTTGATTGTCTATGAGCTTCTTTGTGTTCTTGATGGAACTGGTTTTGCTCTTGATTCTTCTTGTTCTTGTGTTTCTGGTATATTTCATCCACCACACTCTCCCCCTTGGGCAGCGTAGTCTTCTCGTATTTATCTCACGGGAAACAGGGGACAGAAAATATTTCCTTTCTGCAGGTACGAGGTACGGATTCTTGAAATCCGACAACCTTTATCAGATATTTGACAAATCATTAAAATGTACATGATACGACTGTTAGATAGACTAAATAAAGGAAATAAATAAATTCAAACAGTGAGTCAAGTGATCGGTAGGTAATCAGCATCGGTAGCTTGGACATCGGTAGCTCAATGTCATTAGTTGCTTTGACTCTATCGGTGGCTCTATGCGTCGGTTGGTACATGCTTGTATCGTTGACTTTGTTTATCAGTAGCTTCATGCGTCGGTAGATTCATGCGTCGGTAGCTTCATGCGTCGGTAGCTCCATGCGTCGGTAGCTTCATGCGTCGGTATCGGTAGCTGTGAGTCTGTCATTAGCTTCGTCCATCGGTGACTCTTATTCCATCGGTAGCTATTTATAGTTACACCGGTAGCTATATGTTTGTATCAGTAGCTGTCTATAAGTCAGTAGCTTACATTTATAAGTACATCAGTAGCTCTGTGTTAAGTATATCAGTGACTCTGTCTGTCGGTAGACTAAGTCTATCGGTAGACTGGGTACCGGTAGCTCTTTATCAGTATCTATAGGCAGATTACTTATCTTTTTTATGCAGAACACATCCGATTGTGTTAGAATTAATTTATAACTTGTATGAACATGGATAAATGAGGACTAACATATTCCAAGGACTATTTTAAAAATTATTATTGGTTTGATCACAGATTTGAAAGAATTAAAGTATAGATCAATGATACTTAAAAATATCATAGAGAATGAAAACATAATTGGGATTTTCAACACATATGAATACATGATTGAGATTATCAAAACAGGTGAGGTCAACAACCTATATCCATCACCTCTTCAATCAAATTAGATATGAAATCATCGTTCATGTGTATGGCGGACTACCGCCCTGTGAACCGATATTATTATTTTTCCATCACCACCAATTATGGTTAGAAATAATGATTTATTTATCTTTTATATATTATATTTATGATATAATTATAATTTTTAAGTTATTATATCACATATACCTTCATAATTTCCATTCTATGGGAATACGATAACGTCGCTAGTGACTACAACAGACTACCTCACAAAGCTATGCAGTTCGTTAATAATTTACATGGAAGGTAATAAAGAATATTTTAATGGAAATCTCTGATATATGACATAAAAATTATTATTTAAATTTAATATATTATTTAAATTTATTTCTTACAATTCTTCTTGAAAATGGAAGCAACATTCATGCATACGTATGGTCTACCGTCTCCATGAACGATGTCTTTTATTTTCTATATCTAACTTTTAAGGATTAATTTAAATACATATATACTAAATATATATTATATAAATATTATGGCTAAATTTATAGAGAATAAGTAACCATGATCAAATTTATAGGGAAAAAATAACAAGTTAAAACAATGACGAATAACAAAGTAGTTATTGTCCAAAACATGACTCTAAAATGAAATTATTAATAAAAGGGTAACAAAAGGGTATAATTATATCATATATGGTTTGATATATATGAATATTGATATTTAATAGATTTATTATGAAATTATATCTTTTATAAAATAGGTTATAACATTTATGAATGAAGTTGAGACATAAGGTAAGAGATTTCTAGTCTCTCTTTTATTTCTATGAGACATATGCAAACTCAAAACTCGTTTATTTTGTGTGGTGTATATAAAGAAACTTTGAAATGTTATATCATCAATATAATTATTTAAATTATATTTAAATTTAATGTTTATTTTTTTATTTATTGGGGCTTATGATTTAAAATTTTACTAAAGTGGTAAGGTATTTCTATCACAATTTTATTTTTCTGTGAGACACATGCCATATTCACCACCTATTTATTTTATATGGGGTATATAATTCATATAAACTTTTTTTTGGATTCCTATACACAAATAATTGGTATTTATATATACATTTGGGTATCTCTCTTTCATTTGGTCTACAGTTCAAAAACAACAAATAGGTAATGGATTTTTTCTAAATTTTCCTTCCTTGAGACATATGTTATATCATTCACCTATCTTATTACATTAGGTGTATATAAAAACTATTTTATAGGTTATATAATGGTTTTTTTATTCCCATGATATTATAAGTTTCATTTAATGTAATTTCTTCATGGTTATTCCAATTCAATGTTACTAAAGTAGTAAATATTTTATGTTACAATCTCATCATTTTTCAAAATTGTTTTTGATTATGTTTTTGATAATGAAATATTATGATCAATTTATTGAGAAACTAATAAATTTTATTCTCCTTTGTTTATTTCATAGTAATTCAAGATTTCCATTATTTTTCTCTATTTATGTACTCAAGATTTCAAAAGGATTTTAACGCCCCCACACTAGAAGCTCGGAGTCGGTGCATTATTTTAATACATTGCCATCATTACAAGGAATCGAATCCTGAAGGACCAATCAGTTTAGTAGTACTGGAAAATATATTACATTAATGAACCATAAATTATAATTAAAATCATAAAATAATTATATATAAACCTTTTAGAACTTCATTATTCTCATAGCTTAACCATGCAAATAAGACATAATACACCTCTTGGAGTCATGGGAAGAAAAAACATAAGAAAGGGGTGAGATGAAATGCTCAGTAAGGGTAAGTGTACAATAGAATATATTAAGAATATAAAATAATAAACCTTAAGGAAATATTTATAACTAAAACACAATCCATTTAAACCAAATCTTGGGCATAATATGGAAATAATAAATATTACTATATAAAATAAGCATAACCAGGGATATTCTACTAGTTGAATAATCACATGGAAAATCCATAAGCAAAATAATAATGAGGGAATGCATAATAACAGACATCTGAAATATCAAGATATATTCTCAATATATCTATTGTTATGATCTATCCTCGTGACAGTTTAAGTATATGTGTAAAAACCTGTCTGATTTGGTTCAAGTTTTATCCTCCGGACAATGTTAAACTGCTTGGAAAACAAATGTGAAGGGTTTTTTGAAAAATAATTTCATCTCAATAGACCTATCTATGCATTTAGAGGATATATTAGGACCCTACCATCACATACCAAGTCCAATAAATTTCTCATATTAAAAGGGATAAACATAAACAACATAAACATTTATATTAAAACTAGTAAAGGAAATGTGAATACATTAACAATCAAACATGAATTGTATCAAAATAGCACAACCATAGTGCAATATATCATAAACCATAAATAAAATATGGTATATTTAATAAAAAATAAACCTAAATTAAGAATAAAATGAAACAAAGGATGCTATCATAGATAAAAATAATCTATTAAAAACCATTAAAATTTCATTAGAAAAATTCCCTTTTATTTGAAATAATTTATTCAAAAGCCACACATTTATAAAAAAGACATTTAAAAATAGATTTTTGAATCAAGGTGTCCCATACCATTTTTAATAATTTTATATAAATTAATAAATTAAATTTAAAAATATTAATATCTTTATAATTAAATCCATAAATTCCATTTTGAAAATATGGGCATGAATGATAAAAATTTCGATGAATAAATCATAGAAACATTTAAAAGGTTGTCTTAGTTAAAGATTTAATTACATAAGAAATTTATTAGATTAATTTTTAATTTTTATAAGAAACATGGACATTGATGATAAATATGTCCATGTATACACTTACATATAAACAATCTCGGTTAATAATGAGAATATAAAATTAACCCTTACCTTGCGATTCCTTTTGGGTGATAATAATTTAACCTCATGTATAATGGTTTTTAGTGTGTTAATAAATTATTATAGGACAATAATCATGTTTAAAATATTTTATATCATCCTCTTATAATTTCTTATTACCATTTTGTTAATAATCTTTCATTATTTTACTATTTCAGGTGTTAATCGCCAAGTTTTATCAAGAATTTTTTGACCTGTTATTTTATTATTATATTAATTATATCATGATTCAATCATATATAGAATATAAAACATTAAAAAATTATATTATATATTGAGTAAATATGTATTTAGAATAATCTATAAAGTTTTAAGATAACAAATGAAATGCATTTTTTCATGGATATGGTATGTCGTATGTACAAATGAACACTACTTTTATTTATTTATCATATTGAAATATTGAAAAGTGAATGATACATATGTATATTATAATTCAAATATCATATATTTTCTAAATATGTTACATATTTTTATTAAAATTATCCTTAATACGTTCCACATATAGCGTGAATGAATCACATCGCTTAGAGGGGTTGGTAGTCCACACATCCACAAATGATGTTATCGTATATCCACAATTTGGAAAGCATGAAGGAAAGTTTAATATAAAATTTATATAATTTTTAATATGTTATAATTTAAATATTAAAATTTTATTTAACGATAAAAATTGTTTTAATAACATTCATTAAGTCAGTAATGGAAAAAAGAACAAAAAATAATATTCATGGAGTCGATTAACTAGCATAACTTGAACAAAAGTTTCATTTCTTTGAATAAGAGGATGTTAGAAATGAAATATATATGAGATATTACATTAGAAACATGAAAATAGAGTATAAAGATGATTTTTTATTTATAATTAATTTATGGATGAAGGAGGTGAGGAAAAATTAGAAAAAGACAAGAAATTAAGAGAGGTACTTTGATTCAATTACCTCTTGAATATTACCTCCTTGAAAGAACCTTGTGGACCATGGATTGGGTATTTGGTGAGACCATAAGTACTTAGATGTTGGGAGAGTGGGGATGCGGGCGTTGGTCATATATTTTAGGAAAAAAATGATTTTCTGGTTGAAATGGGGAGGTGAGGGGTGGTATTTGTACTCGAGGAGAGGTGGGTTCATGTGATGAAATTTTGGATTATTTTATATTTAAAGTTAACCACTTTTAGGTGGCATTAATATCAAAAAAATATAATTTTAATTAATGTTTTTTAGAATGGTTAGGGTCTATCCAAACCTAAAAATCCCATTAACTGTTGCAATTTTTAGGTATGTTAAGTTTTTACCTTTTAACTTTTACCCTGGTCACAATTTTACCTATAAAACGATAAATATATTTTTTACCATGGTAAATTTTTTATTACTAAAAATGAAATTGATCTTATAACCTAATTTGTAACTTATGATTTCAAATATGGAATAAATTTTATGTAATTCAATTCACATAATTGGGGAATTTAAATTTAAAATTAATTCCACAGACAAAATGAAAAAGCAGTTTTTGAAAGTGTAATGTTCAAAAGTTAGAAGTGTTTTTAAATCTAATTTAAAATTAAAATTTATTAGAATGACATATATTGGTTTGATTAAAAAAACCTAATATAATTATACTTTAAAATAACTTAAAAGGATGATTTAAAATTATAAATAAATTAGGCTCAAAAGAAGTTTTGAATTAAAATGTAGTATTTTCATTATTCACAAAAATAGGAAATTTACCAAAAAAATACCAAAAAATAAACCAAAGTAAATTTCGATTTCCTAAATCCAATGAATAATATTATTTTACAATATATAACTTTTAAATTTTTAAAAAACTAGATTTAAAGTAGGTGTGCCATCAAAAGGTGGTAAAACTGTGTTTTTGAAAAAAAATACTTGTTTTATTAGACTTGTTTATATATCATATCTAGAAAACACACAAAATGAATTTTAAACATTATATTTTATATAATATAGTTAATAATATTCAGTCTTTCTATTTTAACATCTAGTTAATAATAAATCGTGGTATGTTTGAACCTGGTGTTATAGGAAATGAAAGCTATTAAATATATATTTTGTTAGTGAAAACATATAATAAAATTTTAGGGTTATACAAGAAATTTTTTAAGAAAAAATGTCCTTATTTCTATATTCAGTTGAAAACCATTTTTATTCCAAAACAATGTTTCTAAAAATCATTTCAAAAATATTTTTAGAATTATCCAAATGATTTATTAAATAAAGTTTCACCATTTTTTGAATTTTTATAAAATATTTTTAAAGGAATTATCATGTCATTTTGCAAATAATGTCAGTTTGTATTTTATTGAAAATTTAGAAGGAATATTGGTTTCAACATGCTTGGAATGAATGGAATTTCCAACTTCCTGAACATTATTTTCTTTAAATATCACTTTATAATTATTCTTGGTTATTTGATAATAAAATTATTTTGAAAATGTTTTATGTTTTAAAAAGTGTTTTTCAAAACAAAAGTCATATTTTCTTTAAGAATTTTTTTAAATTACTTTTAAATTTTAATTTATAATTTTTTATGTCTATTTTCAGAACATTTTATGTTTTAAAAAGTGTTTTCAAATGAGAAAATTATATTTTCCTTAAAAAAGTTTTTAAAAGAATTTTAATTCTACCTATATAAGTTTAAAAGTTTATTTCCAAAGAAAAGGGTTTTGAAAATGTTTTATCAATTTTTTGTTTTAAAATGTGATTTTTAAATAAAAGTTATTTTCCTAAAGAATTGTTTTAAATAATTTCTAATGTTTCATTTATATTTTTAAAAATTTTATTTCAAATAAATGGACTTCCCTTTTTTTATGATTTATTGGATTGAAAATTTGATATTTAATTTAAAGTTATTTTCCTCAAGAAATGTTCCATGTTTTATTTATAAGTCATTTACCATCTAATATGACAACCATTGATATTACCTATGCTTGACTAGGGATATGATCCAAGGATACCATACTTATTCTTTATCTTAATGGTTTTTGTTTATTATGGAATGGTGATTATGAAACTTGTTTCTCTTTCACGTATTATACCATGAAGAAATTTTTATGAAATCTGCTTATTTTCAACAGTTATGAAATTATGAAATGATTATAAAACTTGTCACATTTCCATAGGTTATGATATGATGAAATTTTTATGAAACACATTACATTTCATGGGTTATGATATGATGAATATTTTATGATTATGTGGAACACGTATGTATGATTTTCATTATGTGATGGGTGGGACCTATATCACTCTCAATTAAATGGGTAAAGATTTATATTTCATCAGATATCTAGGAATGTAATGGGGAGTGAACCTGGTTTATTATTGGACTTGGTTTGCTATGATGGTCTTGGAACTAACCCTTGACTACTCTAAAAAATAATGGAGTGAACCAATTACACTATGATAGCCTTGAAAATGAGCCTTGAAAATTATTCCACCACAAATCCATTTTTTAATTTTCTATAAATCATGTTTATGTATTACCAGTAACTTTAAAAACAAAAAAATTAGATTTAAAAGAAGAAGATCCTCAACGGTAGTTGAACATTCCATAAGTCATTTTAAATTATCAAAATTTATATTTTCGAGAAGAATCATTACCGATGCCACCTGTACAATTAGATTCACAAAATCTCATTAAGCCATACCTACATCATGTCTCCATCATCCCGCCAGAGAGACTATCCATCAGGAAAGACTTCATCGCTAGCCCAACAACACGTGGACATTGACCATGGTCGTCATCCTCATTAGTTTGAAACACCACCATCGACATCGAAACCAAATAACCACACCATATCACAGTCAAAAACCAACGTCGCCATTGAGAAAGCCTCCACCGATGCTTCCGAATCACTATTGTTCGTCGTTTCGAGCTGCCGCACCACCGATAAATTCGTTAGAATAACGCAGCAGGAGAAACCGCTAGCAACCCACACTGACACCCCAAATGTTGCCAACACCAAGACACAATCCCATGGAGAATGGCCACCTAAACCCTCCAACACATGTAAAGTGATCATCAAGTCTACACAAAAAACTGGTGGGCTGCCTGAAGAACACATCCACACAACCAATGACCAACAAGCACTGCGCCTTCCACAAGACTCCAACCAACAAGTGTAGCCCACCTGACATCAATGTAGGTCCAACAAAGTCGAATCCAACATGCTAACCTTCCGAACTCACTGCCCAGATCCCCAAAGAGACCACCCCTTTAATCCACCTTAGAGGGAGAGGTGGAGACCTAGAGCGAGAGAAGAGGGACAAATAATGACGGGGCTCATCATTAGAGACCCCATATGAATAGATACCAGAAAACCAAAAAACTAGAAACATAATACATGGCTAAAACCTTAGGTAACTGAAAAATAATGTAACACTAAATGAACTACCGAAAGGGAATAGAAACCGAGAAGAATAAATAAGAAGATGCCACAGAGACCCACAACCGACTAACTGAAAATCCCAAAACCTCAAAGAGTCTGTCACACCAGAACCGACCTGGAGAGGAGCGACGACTCACAAGGTCATAGCACAGAAGAACATATGGAGAACACACCAAAGTTCCATCACATATCACCACGAGAGAACACTGGCTAGGAGATTGAATGTGAGAGAAGATGTAGATTTGGGAAATAGCGTTGCCCTAAGATAGAAGGTGGGAGAGATGAAGAGACCCAGGGGGGAGCGAAGTGAGACTCCATCACCACCCAGAAGAGAGATGAACCCTAGGGGAGGTAATAATATAGGACCACCCTATAGGAACTAGGAAAGTGAGGCGCCATCACAATATGGATAAATCCTCAAATGTTGAGAAAATTATTTATCTCTATACTTTACTTTAATAGAAATGATTTTATGTGATAATGTGTATGATAAAATCTTATTCCTTATGTCAATAATATTCTCTCCGGGCTCATATAATTTTATTTTCTTTTGATTCATGGATTATGAATTTCCATTATTTATTCCATGAATCGGGATTTTGATCTTTGATATGCATGTCATGGTTTTCATATTTTTTGCTCACGTTCTCATACCCTTATTCTCACATTATGTTTATATATTTTATCATGTTCACCCTTACTAAGCATCTGATGTCACCCTTTATTATATTTATTTTCCCAAGGTTATGAATTAAGGTTTTATGAAGGGAATGTTTATGAAGATTACAAAAGGAGAATATATTTATGGGAAATGTTTAAGATATTTCACTAAATAGTAAGATTGTGTACCTAGTCTCAAAAGGCAATAAACCATTTCAATCCTCAAGAATGTGTTTCCATACTTTAGTAAATATTCATCTATAATGTGTGATATCTTGGTATTAAAATCCTTGTCTACCATATTCAAACCACATGAATATTAAGGGAATACTCACTCTGCATCAGAATGATGGTCAAGATGTACATGACCAACTATTTTCAAGGTTATTACCCCTACATGTATATAGTCCAAAACCATGTCCACTCATCATATCCAAACATGGATGTATTACTATTAAAACCATAAAATATCTAACTTATGAAAATTTTAGGTTCTTATCCTATATTTAGATTTATCGTCAAATTCATTCATAGGGTTATATTTATTAATATAAATTTTCCTTAATATAGTTCCCAAAGTTTCTATTAAACTTCCTCTGATACCATCTATAAAAGACCTTAACCCTAGTAGCCTAGATCTAATGGTTACATTATTACATTGGAACTAGTTACAAGGAATTGTATCCCAAAGTACCAAATAGTTTAATATTATTGGTAAACTAAATACATACTTGAATCTCACATTAAATTTGAAAATATAAAATACAAAAAATAGTAAATGTAAATATTCAGTATCCCTAAACAGAATCAATGATTCCTTGTTTATATCCTGGGGAAATGAATGAAAATAAGGGTAATCTTAGATAATTATTTAGGGTTATATATAGTGTAAAATTTCATGAGTAAATTAGAAATATTAAATATTGAAAGGTAAATAATGGAAAACATATGGTATTTAATCAATAATTTGATCATGAAAGATAATATTGTAGAATTAAATGAAGATAAAATGATTCCATATAAATAATAGTATTTATACTTTTACATGGATATTATTCAAAATAGTTACTTAGACATTAATAAATAATTTCATAATAATGGAATGCATAATTCCGGACATCTGAAACTTACCATGAAAGCCTTACTCTTAGAATCTTTGAACTATGGGTAAGTATACACCAAAAAACTATTTAATAAGGCTATCCAGGTAGTTTTTATTATTATACCTACCAACGTATTTAGGGAATATTTAATTTTAACCCTCACTCATTAGTTAATAGGTTTAATGAATTTATCACATATGAATAAACAAAAAAACTTAATCAATATTCCTTAAAAATCAATTACTTTTCATATTAGAAGAACTGACATTCTTAATGTCTATACTTTCCCAAGCTAAATTGATCAAAAACTATCTAGAGAAACAATAACGATGGAATCATTTCATTATATCCTCAGTGTATTATAATTAAAATAATTACTTTTTGTCATTATTGAATTGAAATACCATAAAAATATCCTTAAAACAATTATTAAGGAAAATTCCTTTTTAACTTTTAAAATTATTTTAAAAAATTGATTTATTTAGAATATTAGGAAAAACATTTTCTTTGAAAATAATCTTAATTTTTTTTAAATTAATCATCTAATAATTGATTATTTATAATGGTGAAAAAAAGTTTTCGTGCGATAAATGTTAAAAAACTATTTTGTTCACACCTTCAGTAAATAGTTCCTTATTTTAAAAATTAAAAGAAGATTCATTTTAAACCTTATTATAAAAGTAAAAAAAGGGAAAAATTACATTAATAAATAACTGTATAATTGTAAAAATATTCTGGAAAAAAATTTCAATAAGATATTGACAAGGAGGAAAAATATTTCCAACTGAATGAAAAATGAGGTCGAATTTCCTAAAAATGCCATTTTGGTATGTTGAGCACTTAAGAGAGAAAAATGAAAGGAAAAATTTTTAATTTCCAAAAAAATATAATAGAAGAAAAAATATTAGGTTTAAGATATAAATATCATTTAAATTCTTCAAATGGATAATTAAACATAAACAATCCCTAATAATTATGAGATTATGAAATAAGTGCTTAAAAATATCATATCATTGAAAGGATAATTAATAAATGTAGTGAATATGTGTGAAAAATGTAAACACAGAAAAAAAGGAAAATAGAAAAAAAAATTAATGATATGTTACTTCACACAAAATCATTTCATAACATAGTCAATGAATTATAAGTATAACCAAATTATTGGAAATTGAGTTCAGAAACCCCAAGCCACTTTGGAAACATTCAAATCAAAACCACTTTGATGAAAATAATTTAAATTTTAAATTTATAAAACTCGGATTTATAAGGATCCCTGATATAACAAGTAAAATGATCAATATATACACCTCATAATGATAAATAGGTTTATCACTGTAAACATGTATCAACGAAACTAAATTTAGATGAATAAATCTTTCCTGAGGCCTGAATTACTTCATATTTGTTTGAAACTCATTTATTAAAAATATAGTTTTTTAAAATATATTTTATAACCATAATAATATATATAATATCATATTTTATTTATTTATAAACTTTTTATCACCCATTTATTAACAACTCTTTATTAAAATTATTTTTTCCGGTGATATCTGCTCTGTATTTTGTGAATGTTTTAGTTAGATAGTTTTGATCCTTGTACTCTGATCATGGTTACATAATCTCCAAAATTTTAATCATGATATAAAAATCATATATATTCACTAAATATATCCTTTTTTCCATTCATGTAAATCAAAAATGAAAAATAGACCACACCGCTTCATGAAGGTGGTAGTCCACACATATGCATGAGTGATGTTATCATTTTCCAATGGATTTGAAGGTAAGAAGTTATATAAGATATTATAAATAAATAAGTATATTTATTTTATAAATATAATATATATTCATTATTTACATCTTTATAACTTTCCATGAAAATTGGTGATGGAAAACGAATTGCACCACTACATGTAGACAGTAAGTCGCACGTATGCACGAGCGATGTTTTTGATTTTAGTAGGATGGAAAAGATAAAAACGTTGTTGTACCACAATCATAATAACATAAAAGTATATTTATTATACTATATTTATTATTCTAGGATGGTTATGATAGATTTTGGGGAATTTCAATAAGAAATAAATTTGAAAGAGTTTTTAATGATGATCAACTCTTCTTCAAAAGTTCTTCTTTAGATATTAATTTAAGGGACCTAGGGATTTACTTTTAGAAATAACAGAACCCCTAAAAGTTGTATAAGGATATTTAGAATAGTTTTTGGAAGGTTTCTATTGAGATAATTGGCTATATGTGGTTCATATAAAATAGGATAGGTGGTGCCTTTTATACTAAATGAAAGGACACACATGGACTTAATAAATTAATTTTTATATAATAAATTCATTTTCATGTAAAAGTGGTGTAATATGGACAAAATTTAAAATCTGAGATAGGATATGGTTGAAATATCATCAAACTGTAAAATTGGGACTAGATTAAGAGGTATTTTAAACCTTATATTTTTATTTATCTCACTAGTTAACCTATTTTAACCATAAATGTGTTAAAACCTTTTCACTCTTTAAGGTTTCTAATTTTACTTATATGGTACAAATTGGAAAAAAATGGAAAAAATATGAAAATTTCTAACATATATTATTCCCTTGTCCTATTTCATTTTTTTATGTTTTTAAATATTTTAATAAAATATTGTTTTCATAAAATATTAGTAATTTCATTGCAGACCCAATTCATTTAATTTGACTTCAAATACATCAAGAAAAATATTTAATTAATATATAGAGTATTAAAACACCTTTAATATTTCAAATATTTCTATAAATTTTATGGGTCACTGTAACTCACTCAAAAAATATTAATTTTAGTGTTTTTAAAATAGATTATTTTATTTTTTATTAATCAAATAAATACTATATTGGGTACTGTATAAGAATTAAATGTAATTATATAATCAATAAAAAGTTGAAATAAATTACGTAAACAAAAAATTATCTTTAAGATAAATATTTATTACTGAACATTACCTATTTTTATCCTTATAATACAATTTTAGAGTCATTAATGTCAAGTGAGTGACATTTTATATTTATCGTTTTCTTAAATTATTATTAAGGTTCTAATCAATGAAATATGGCACCAAGTGGCCATATATTTGTCACATGGATGGAAAATTATAATATACCCCCATAAAATGGAATAAAATCAAGTGTTAGGGTAATTTTTAGTCCTTATAATATTATTTTTTTTACCTTAAATACATAATTTACTTTCACGAACCATCCCCCTGGGCTCATGTCGTGACATACGCCAAAGGTACCTCCCTAAGGCTAGGGGTTGGAGACTAGTGCCGAAGGCATCAACCTGCAAATGGGAGGCATTTTCCTGAGTACCTGTACGGATGCACACACAACCATGCCCCAATGTTGGAAAATTAAACCCACATGCCACTAAACAATTGCCGAGTAAAAGTAAAAACTGTACAGTAAATGGGACAGAATACAAACCCTAAAAAGGATGAACTAAAAATAGGAAAAAATACTAGGATACTCCGACATCCGTCTGCTAGATACCGCACCTGATGGGTAATTATAGAGTAGCTTCCTGAAGTCATAGAAGCACATCCCACCTTCTTGACCTCACTGGGCACCGTTTGGTCCTGGGCACCAAGACCTCTATCAAGTCATCTGTCATCTACACCAGACAAAACACATGCGGGAGCAGCCCGTGTAAGGGCGAGTAACAAACTACTTATTAGGGACACCAAAAATAAATCGGGTCTCACAGAAATCCCCAAATGAAATCATAAAAAGAATGCACAAACATTAAAGTCACTAGAGTCAGCTCAACATAGGTATAAGATAAAGTGATGATAGTAGAACCAAAAGTTGTAAACATTGAACATCAATCACTGAAAAGGAACTCATCCCCGATGATTCCTTTTTGCTTGCTTGGTTTCCTAAAATTCTTAAGAAGCTGAGTCATGAAGACTCTCTGTGTAGCTGAGTCACATAGTCTCACTAATAGATGAGTCACGAAATCTCTCTAGGTAACTGAGTCATGAAGTCTCATTGATAGCGGAGTCATAGAGCCTTTCTAGGTTTCTGAGTTAAGTAAGCTCACTGATAGGTGAGTCATAAAGTCTTATTGATAGCTAAGTCACAGAGTCTCCCTGGGTAGCTAAGTCACGCGGTCTCGCTGATAGCTGAGTCACAGATTCACACTAGGAAGATGAATCATGAAGCGCTGCTGGGTCAAATTCCATGAAATATTACATAGAGGATTTCATTAGGACAACCTCATCACGTGGGTCCTAATGCCGCAAACGGTACGCCAATTGGACACACGATCTAGGAGATACGTCTCTATTTGTAAAGATGGTCCGGTTGCGTAAGACCCCGATCTGAATGGTTCAGACCGACCCGACCAACCCAACCCGGGGTTCTGCATGAACCAATCATACATTCCTGGACCATTGTCCTATCCCATTAGAATGGCCCATTAGGCCTCATTGGACCCTACCGAGGTTGGCAGTAGGACCAGTCTGCTTGGTCACTTAGTAACCCGAATTTCTCCAGCCTGAAATAGAAGACCAGTCTCATTTCCTATCCCGGGCCACCCCGTGGCCCATCTATATCTCATAGGAAAAGTTTTCTAAAGAGTAATCAATCAAAAATTTAGCTGGCCTGCTTGGGCGGCCTGGTCCTCTTTCCCGATATGATGGGTCGACTTGTTCGGTCGGTTTGGTAAGAGCATGTGCAACCAGTCAGCCGGCTGCCCCCTTTGGTCAACATGCAGCCCACATGGAGTGGGCTCCTCCTCCGATGAGGCACCATGCTGGTTCCACATTCAGCCAGCCACTGCATCTCTCCTTCACTGTGGCACGCACCAAGCACACCGCCTCCGTTGGCGCTTACGGTAAGAGCTGGCTGCTTCATCCCACACACGATGCTTGGGGTGGGGGGATCTTGCCTGTAGTCAGCACCGTCACTCCGGTGGTGCCGCACCGATAAAACCTTTCGCGGGCCATCAGTTCCGCTCTGGTAGTCCGATCTCAGATCCCTCTGTGCCCTTCGGCCTCTCAGTTCTCCGCCATCACTACCATGACCTCATATCCACCTTTCCACCATTTATAGGATGCGGCCATGAAGAAGGCACAAGAAGAGGGGCTTAAGACTTGTTCATGTTGGTCCACGCCCTCCGTGTTAGATGTTTAAAAATAGGGTAGGCTTGGGATCATAGTTCTATTGGATAATCATCAATCCCGCTGCAAAAACCCCAAGGAAAACACCCTGTTACAAGAACACAAGAACACACGATCCACAGATCAACTTGTTCATGGGTTGATCCACCTTCATTGGTTTGGAAAAAGAATGGGGAAAATATAAAACAATTAATCCCCTTACATAGTTTTAGGATCTTTCAGTAATGAGGGACAAAGCTCTGAGCCATCATCGATCCTTGCTCTGTTAGCATTCATCGTCATTTATCGTCTCTCTAATCCGTCCCACCATCGTTCATCTTCGGGAGAGAGAGGGAGAGGTTCCACGTTTGTCAGGTAATTTCCCTGTGTTGTTTCCCAAATCTGGATCCTTGTTTAATTAAATGAAGGTGAAACATTTTTCATCGCCATGCTATCTGATTAATTAGGTTCATTAATGAATCATCTCAGCTTCATCGCTACATCGCAACATTGACTGGTCTTTGCATCATAGTGGAAACAATTTGAATAAAATAACTTTTAAGTTTATTTTATTTTTCACTAAAAGTTATAATTTTTTTCCCTCGACCTATTCTGGTCAGGGTTATAAACGTTCTAGTAAAATCTCCCCATTCTGTGTTCAATGGTGCCTTCATATTTTTGATCCGAGCACCTTTTTAAATGTTAAAAAAACATGCTCACATGTTTATTTAACTGAACCTTAAAAATAGTTCAAAAATTAACTTTCACCCTCAACCTACTCTAGTTGAGGTCAGGTTCGGCCTAAAGGGAACACACCCTCACGAGATCAACAGTACTCTTGTATTTACAATCCGAGTTATTGTTTTTGAGTTATATGTATTTGGCAACAAAATAATTGTTACTTAATTATTTTATATATAGCCAAAAATTAACATCCATTATTGGCCCATGCTGACCAAAGTTAGGATCTGCCTATAAAAAGAATACCCTTACGAGCTCAAGGGTGGTATTTGATTTTAAATCCGAGTCACCATTCATTATTTATAATAATTTGAAAAATATAATAATTTTACTTAATTATTTTATTTATGGTTATTCCATTTTTAGGTTTTCTCACTGGAGGCCTTTTCTAACTAAACATAAGTTGCGCCTAGGGTAAAACTGCCATCCTGAATGAAATGGTGCCCTTGAATTTATAATACGGGTACCTATTTAAGTGTTATTTTAGTTTTTCATGAATCCACTCATGAAAACTATTTAAACCTTAACATGTTTCGATGGATCATTCCGGGCACTTAGGGCTTCAGAATCGCATGCCGTATTAGTTTTTGGTCTCAAAATAATTCCATATAACAAAAAAAAAATTATATAGAATTTCCAAGACATTAAATTACTCCCACCTATTTGGGCTTCGTGTCCTCATAATCCAAAACAAGGTTAAACAATGAAATGGAAGTATTGAGCACGAATCTGAGCCTCTCTCTCCCATGTGCTCTCATGGAGATTCCCATTCTGCTGTAGAAAATGCCCTAGAGGAATTGACCTTCCACGAAGAACCCACTCATATTGATCCTCTATATCCACTAGGAATTTCACAAACGTTGTCCCATCGTCAATGTCTATCTCGTCCCAGTCGATGAAATGCGATGGATCTTGCACGTACCTCCTCAACTACGACATCTGAAAAAAATCATGCACCTGGTAAATTTGTGGGCGGGGGGAGAGCTAGACACTATGCCACCTCACAAAATCTACTTAGAATCTAAAAATATCCAATTAAACTCAGAGATAACTTTCCTCCCCAACCAAATCTCCATAATCCCCATTGCGGTGAGAACTGAAAGAAAACATTGTCTCCCTACTCAAATATCAAGGGCCTCCATCTCCTATCCACACACAATTTCTGCTTGCTCTGTGTAGTACTCATCCACTCTTCAATGATCTTCACCTTCTTAGTGGTAGCCCGCACCAACTCTGGACCCATGAGTGCTAAATACCCTTGGTCTATCTAGCATAGAGGTGATCTGAAAGGCAACCTATACAAGTCCCCAAATAGTTCCATGATTATGGTGGACTAGTAGTTGTTGTTGTACGCAAAATCCAGCAGTGGTAGGTGGTCCTCCTAACTGCGACCAAAATCTAGGACAGAAGCATGAAGCATGCCATCCAAGGTATGAATGGTTTGCTATATCTGACCATCCACTTGGGGGTGAGAGGTTGTGATCAAACTTAGCTGAGTCCCAAAATACTCCTACAATCACTTCCACAACTGGAATGTAAATCGTGCGTCACGGTCTGAGATGATCGTCGAAGGCACCCCGTGTAGCCACACTATCTCCTTGATGTAAAGGCATCCCAAGACCTCTAGTGATCCATGCTATCTAATGGGTATGAAGTGATCCGACTTGGTGAGTCAGTCAATAATCACCCAGATAGAATTGTGGCCCCTGGACGTTTGTGGTAATTTTGTCACGAAGTCCATCGAGATACCATCCCACTTTTATTCTGATACCTCAAGTGGTAGTTCCAAGCCTACTGGGACCTGATTCTTGGCCTTCACTTGTTAATAAGTGAGGCATCATGAAATGAACTCATCAACCGATTTCATCATCCTTGGACACTATTATTGATGCTAGAGGTCCTGGTACATCTTTTCCACACTAGGATGTACCGCCAAAGGGGATGTATAGAACTCCCTCAACACCTCCTCCCGTAACATCACTGGTACCATGGTGAATCTTTTGAAAATGATTACATGATCTCCAACTATCCAAAAACCCATCAAGTGACTATCTTGAGGATAACTAAGCATGTTGGGCCCCGTATTTGGCATCTCCAAGTTGCACCTCCCTGACTCACTGTAAGAGTGGAGGGTAAACAACCATCAACTAAAGAAAATATCTCTCCTCTCAATCCACAAAGGATATTTGAAGGAATGCCAACTACTCTGAGACCTCATTTATTAGCTGTGAACATGGTCTCTTGCTGAGAGGATCCTCTAATTTGTTTACCTTTCCAAGAGTATAGACTATTTTGAAGTCATAGTCCTCGAGGAACTTCAGCCATCGTCCCTATCTCAACTGATGAAAATCCTACAGGCACCATTCCATCCACGATAAAGGAAACCCCTTTTAACATATTGATGTTACCATCGTCCATTTGGTATTGTGTACTCATTATCTAAGGACACTTGGTTAAAGTACTGATAATTCACACATAACCTCATAAAAAGGGTCTTACTAAGACCTTCCTCTACAAGTCCCCCACCTACACCCCCTGCTCACGAAGCTCTACAAAAACCCTATGATATACTGATACTGACATCAGTTCCATATCATGGTGTAGAATGATACAGATTTCCCTCTTTATATGGGGAGGTAATCCTAGAACCATCCTTAGAAACGATGTTCCTGCACTCCGCTACTACTAGTGGGAACTAAAAACTCAAAACATCCACTACCATGTGGGTAAGGCTGGAAGACTCAAGAGTGATCAGATTTACCCTATAATTCATGAGTTTATCTCGTGATACCTATGTTTCCTTTTTTTCACTGAACGAGGAAAACCCCATTACAACGCAGCAGATATACCACATCATTTTGCCTAAAACAATCAATCTGATCATTAACTGTGAATAACCAGTCCATAAACAAACTAACTTCGTAAGGCCTCGAAGCTGCCACCAAGTGATTCCAACTAAAACTCTCTCCATAAGGGTCAGATCAAACTGTCCGCATAAGTGTGATTATCAAGTATCCACCCATAGGTATCTCCAAACATAAGGATCGAGTTAATGGTGATCCCAGAAACTATAGGTCTTGAACAATATTTGCGACAAGATGGAATTATTAGCACCTATGTCTAATAATACAACATCTAGTAGTAGACATAGACCATACCTCAAATCATTTTTAGAGCCCTTGGGTCATACTCCTTGATCGCATGTAGCTACTCCATTCCCCTATCCCCCAACACCATGAGCCTAGTGTGGACCATATTGGAGTGGTGGTTGTAACATATCGAAATGTATACCACCTCCTAATTCTCACCTAGCTTCTCTTCCATGTCTGTGGCCCTAAAGATTCATCTGTTCCTATCACTTCCTCTACCCCAATGTACCATCTACCATTTAACTATCAACATGACGTGATAGAAAATATCTATAGAGAGGCCCCATACTATATTTTAAAAAGCATTACCTCTTCCTAGGCCGACTATACTCACCCTATGATCCCAGATCTATAGAACCCCTACCTTGGTACCTCTTCTTGGAATGTCTCACATGCCCAAGTATCTTAGACTAACATCGACTTCTTGCTTTACCATTGCTGACATCCATTGGCTGTATCTGCTCTTCCCAAAGACTTCCAACCACAAAGGTTATATCTAGATCCCTAGAATAAGTAAAAATTCATAGAGAAATAATGATGGATCAAATGTCCTTAAACACACCTTTCTCAGAGGTCCGGGCCTTGAAGCCCTGGTCATATTGTATTCATCGAGTACCAGAAAAATTTGGAATGCCCTGATGAATACTCAGACACCGACACATAGTCCTGTAGAAGCTCTTGGGCACACATACCCCTTAGATTTTATGGAAATAACACTTTATTTGACAAAGTTTCTCAAGCTATGTCATCAGAAAAGTCAACTCATTGTAAGATTGAGTAATCTAAAACCTACTATCACCTTACTGATTCATATAGAAGGCTCAATTCTAGGACCGCCATCTGTTCAAATGGTGCCCTAGCTAGATGGAAACTTGTTTACCACCTCAACCTATTCTTTAGCCACCAGTGAATCAGGTTTTCCTTAGAACCTAAGGGGTCTCTATAAGGCCCTATACTTAAAAATTAAATAATCATGAATTTAGTTAAGAATTCATATTGAGGGTCTTTCCAGGTTTAGTGTTTTATAGAATTAGGCCATCACTATTACATTACATCTCAAATGTTACAAAGTAGACACTTACACTTAGTATCCATTTTTTTCATAAAATAAAAACTCTTAAAAGAAAAGAAGAATTATTTTCCTGATATAAATCTTTTTAAATTATTTCTTTCTATTACCCTTTCCTATATACTGTGAAAAACATTTAAAAAACTTGGGATGAGCATAAAAAGATCAGTAAGGGTGATAAAATAAAAAAGTAAACATTAGTCCATCAATAAATAAAAAACACAATCTCTTAAACATACCTAATGAAATAATAAGATTTATGAATAAAACACAAAAATCATAAATCATATAGGTAACATATGGCATCCATAACATACTTACATTGTATCTTTCACAGCTATGTAAGGAGTTGCATTGGAATACCCATCATAGTATATTCCCTAAATCTCTTAGGATAAACATTAACATTTACCTCCTTCACATTTCCCAATGCATTGGAGAGCTATCTCGGTCTCACCCGCCCTAGGTTTATCATGGAACCAACCAAAGATGTAAATAATTTTCAAGAACCATAACATATTTATAACACATAAAACAATCATAAATGAAAGATAACATTTCTGCATTACAAACAAAATATTATATTTAAATATATTGACATGATAAATCCATTATCAAAACCACTATTATTACCAAAATATGTAAAAAGGGTATATGTTATTTATTTTCCTTTTAAAAATATTTCGGCTAGTTAAGGAATCCTAATATGAAATAATGCTCATGGAGGTAGAAAGGTTGTTGTCGTCGCATATGTTATGAAGAAAAAAATCTTTTTTTTAATTTAGTAAAAAACATCATATAAAAAGATTCCCATTGAATGAAATTAAATTTCAAAGGGGTATATACACCATATAAAATCATTTTTTGTATAAATTAAAGTATGACTTAATTAAAGGATATTGAGACGAAGTCCCTTACGTTGTGTCAGACCTGACTAGTTCATTTGTTAATCTCCTGAATAATAAAATAACGCTAATTTATACTTTCTTTACAACCTTTATCAGGTTATTATTCCTTTTATATCACTTATTACCACATTATAAACATTATATAATAATTTAAGTTAATAACTGTCATATTGTGGATATTTGGTACTTGAGTCAAAAATGAAGTTCTTATAATTACAAGTTGTCCATGTGGTCAAAAGTACATTATCTCTAGAATGATATTAATTATTTATTTATCATAAATATCATATATATATATATAGTATATAGTATATATATATATATATATGTTTATAATAGTACATAATATTTGAAGATAAGAAATCAAATTCACCATTCATGGAGATGATAAGCCGTACGTACGCAGGAATAACATTTTCATTTATATTTCATATTTAATTTAATTAAAAATTAATGATAAATAGGTATATTATAATCATAGTATAATATCATATATAATTTAATTAACACCAACCTTTATACGTTCCATATATGGAATGAACGAGTCATATCACTTTGAGGGGGTGGTAGCCCGCACTTCCTCAAATGAAATGATCGTATTTACCCATTATAGAAACAATAAAGTTATGATATAAATGACATTTAATGAATTATAGAGACAATAAAAATATGATATATATCACATATAAATAAAAGTTCATCATAATGTCCACCATGAGAGGCGGTAGGAGATAATTGAACAATCATCATTTCGTGAGGCAGTAGTTCGCCATCCACAGAAACCGTATGTTAATATCTATTAGATAGAGGTGTGTGGAAGTGTAGTTCAAATACTTTTCATAACAACATCCTAGTATATTTAAGATACTTTTCTTGTTATAAAATAGTATAATAAATAGAGTTTAGGGGGTTGGAGGAGGAAAATAAAAGAAATGAACTTGAGAGAAGACGTTACATTTAAATCAGGTAACTCCCTTTGGTTTGAACCAAATGGCTTTCATGAATTGCCTTACGCCTAAATGAAGTAATATAAAAGAAATATAGGGATGTTTGGATATTATTTGAGTAGAATTTAGATGATAAAAGGGAATTGAGAGGTGTGAGTAATGGGTTAGAATTGATGACCTTTTATAAGGGGGAGGGGGGCCTCTTTTGGAAAGTTTGAAAATATTATTTTATTATAAACTATATTTCTATTTCAAAAGGACCCCAACCCATTTAATTCAAATATAAGGTGATAATTGATATAAATAATCTCATAAAATTTGTTTTAAGAAAATTTATGGCATAAAATTAACCTTATATTTTAGCTTTAACCCTTTGTTAACCAATTTAACTTTTACTATGTCCTCTTGTATATTCATACTATATGGTTAATATATTTACAATAAAATGATGAGAGACCCAAAATGAGAAATTAATGACATTTTTAACATCATATATGTCATTTGGCCTAATCTTAGATTTTTTAGGTCTATTTTATCATTTAATAAAATATTAATTGATTTAAAAACACATTTATGTTAATTTTTATACTATTCATATCATGACATTTTAAAAATCCATAACAACTTGATAAATTCAAAAAAAAAACACAATTAATTCAAAGATAACAAGTAATAATCATCCATAAAGTTTTTATATGGAAAACAATGTTTCAAAATAAATTTATTTTAATATTTATAATCTCATTTTTTTAAACATTCATTAATGAGGTAACCATTACATCATCATTGTGTCATAAATAAATTGATTTATTTAATATCTAAAAATTATAAATAAAATAACATGATTTAGGAAATTGTTTTATCTTTCAAATTAATTTTTATAGTAAAAACTATCACTTATATAACCCCATAAATAAATTGTTTTACTAAAAGATATATTTTTATGTCACAATTTACTTAACTTTATATTAATTTGTATAGAATGCCATTTTCACTTATAAATGGTTCCATGGGGTCCCATAATATACCCAAGGATACCCATTATCAAAAATTTATCATTAAATAGGGTTAGAAGACATGTTCGGGTAATTTTACATTATTATAATATTATTTTTAACCTTATTACCAGATTTACCCGTTAACCAAGGTAAATAAAATATTTACTAAAGTTTCTATTTATAATGTATAAAAACAAAATTTAACTATTTAAACAATTTGGAACTCCTGGTTCTAAATATAGAATCCATTTTTCCAAAATCAAAACACAAAAGTTTCAAAAAATTAATTTAAAATTAATTGCTGATGTTAAAACCAAAAAGTGTATTTTTAAGAAATAATTACTATCAAAAGATTGACATGTGTTTATGTCTAATTAAAATGTGAAATTACGTACTTTGACAAAAATTGTCTAAAATGGTAAAAATATAATCTAATTACACTATAAAACCAATTAAATTTATAGTCTAATCATATAAATAAATTATATTAAAAGGCAGTGTTGAATTAAAATGTAGTATTAGTCATTATTCATCAAAAAATGAACTTTATCAGAAAAATAATTTTGTTTACCGAAAGTAAATTTTGATGTCCCACTTTAAAAGAAGAATTTTATTTCATCAAATGTAATATATAAAAGAGAAAAAAATTATATTTAAATAGGGTTTTCCATCAAAAGGCGGTAAGACTACCTTTTGAAAATATTAGAGTATTTATGGTTAAAATTAGATTCATTATCATTTTATGCTTCTAATTTTTTTTGGATAAATGAAAAAACATTTAAAAAACATGTATAATCATATTGTAGTTAGTTCTGTTCATACCCTCTAGTACAATGACTAGGCATTAACTACCATTTAAAATAATATTATATTATTATTTTTCAGTGTGATTTAGCCTTGTGTGAAACATGAGATTTTTGAGAAACCCATTGTTTCATGTTGGATACACGATCAAACATATCATCCTTTTAAACTAAAATTATTATTTCATTCACAAATATTAATAAATATGAAAATTTCATATTCTTTGTTTACATGGGATGTTACATCCTTATTCCCTTTTGGGAATTTCATCCCTGTAATTCTATTCATTTTTTAAATAACTGGGGCTATTTATCCCTCATACAATTTTCATATTCCAATATTGCCTCTTCAACCATATAGTTTTTCCACAAAACCTTTTCCTGATGAATTACCTTATTCTGCAACACTAGCTCTCTTTAGTCAAGAATCTGGACTGGTTGTTCCTCATAAGAGAGATTATCTTCCAACTGAACTACCTCTGGACTCAAAACATGAGATGGATCCAGAATATACTTTCTCAACATTGAAACATGAAACAATTGTGTGCCTAGGATAAACTAGGTGGTCAAGACACTCTATACGCAACTGATCCAACTTTCTCCAAGATTTTATAGGTTCCAATGAACCTTAGACTCAGCTTTCCCTTATTACCAAAACACATCACACTTTTCTATGGAGAAACTTTGAGAAAGACATGATCACCTACCACGAAAGAAAGATCATTCCTTCTATTATCCACATAACATTTCTGCCTGCTCTGAGCTGTTCTCATGTTCTTCTGAATCAACTAAACTTTTTTTCCATCTTTTATACCAATTCTGGTCCCATCAACTTCCTTTCACCTACTACATCCCAAAAATCTGGAGTTCGACAACGTTTCCTATATAATGCCTCAAATGGAGATATCTGTATACTGGAACAAAAACTGTTATTATAAGAAAAGTCAACCAATGAAATATATTGGGCCCAAAATCCCTGGTAATCAATTTAGAAAGTACGTAGCATATTTTCCAATGTCTGAATTTTTAATTATAACTGCACATTTGATGGAGGGTGAAAAGTTTTACTAAAATTTAATTCAGTACCCAATGACATCTGAAGGCCTTTCCAAAAGTTAGAAGTGATCTAGGGATCATGATCAGATACAATGGAGAGGGGAAATCCATGCATCCTGACTATCTCTATAACATAAAACCAAGAAATTTGATCAAGAGACAGAGTATCTCAAATTGTAAGAAAATTAGCATATTTAGTCAATTGATAAAAAATAACCCAGATTTCATTGTTACCTTGAGATGTCTTTGGTAATCCCACAACGAAATCCATGGAAATATTTTCCCATTTTCAATCTAGCACTGGTAAAGGCTGAAATATCCCTTTCGGTAAATATCACCCTACTTTAACCCATTGTCAAGTCAAAAAATTCACAGTAAAGTCAACAATATCTCTTTTCATTCCATCCCACTAGTAATACTCCCGAAGATCTATGTACATCTTAGTACTGCCGGGATGAATTGAAAATGGAGAACTATGAGCTTCACAGAACAACACTTTCTTCAACTGTGAATCAAAAGTCACACATAATCTCTTCCCAAAACTCAAATCACAATATTTATCAGTGTTAAATTCAAGTAACTTAAACTTATGAACCAATTCTACATTTTTTTTGCAACTCATTGTCATCTTTCTATGCTTTCTTTATTCTGTCTGCTAGGGACTACTGTACTAAAAACTGAAACAAAACAAAGGAATTTTCTGAACAAAAAACTTCTCTGCCAAAGTTCATCAAATCTTTAATCAAAGGATCTTGTTCTAAACTTAAAATGGTTAATGTAGCCTTACGTTTTTGACTCAAAGCGTCAGCAACATTATTTACCTTTATTGGTTTGTAATGAATTGTGAAATCATAATCCTTGATTAATTCCAGCCATCTACTCTATCTCATGTTCAATTATTTCTAAGTGAATATATACTTAAAACTTTTATGGTCAGTATATATTTCACATTTTACACCATACGGATGATGCCTCTAAACTTTTAAAGCAAAAACAACATAATCTAATTCCAAATCATGTGTAGGGTAATTTAAACCATGAGGTTTCAAATGACGTGAAGAATAAGAAATTACCTGTTCATTCTTCATAAAGAAACAACCTAGTACTTTTAACGAAGCATTCCTATAGATAAAAAATTAACCATATCTCAAAGGTAATGCCAAAACTGGAACATTCACCAATCTTATTTTAAAATCCTAAAAACAATCATCACATTCTTTTGTCCAAATGAACTTAACACCTTTTCGAGTTAACTTAGTCAGTGGGCTAGATAACCATGAATTTTTTTCAACAAACCTCCAATAATAACCTACTAAACCAAGAAAACTATGGATATAGGTTATATTTATAGGTATTGGCCATTCTTTAATAACTTTTTTTTATCCGGATCAACAGTTATGCCATTTTTTTAAACAATGTGACAATGGAACGGAATTTTTTATCACCAAAACTCACACTAGATGAATTTCAAATACAGTTTCTTTTCTTTTACTGTTTGAAATCCAACCTTTAAATGACTTTCATGTTCTTCTTTACTTCTAGAATAAACCAAAACATAATCAATAAAAAAACCAAAAGTATATATATGAACTCATGGAAAATTATTTTAATAAGATCCATGAATACAACGAGTGCATTGGTTAACCCAAAAGGAATAACTACAAATTCAAAATGTTCATATATAGTATGAAATTATCTCTTTGGAATGTCTTATTCCTTTAATTTCAACTGATGGTACCCCAACCTCAATTCAATCTTTGAAAAATACAGAGCTCCCGGGAGTTGATCAAACAAATCATTGATATGAGGAAAATGATAATTTTTCTTAATAGTGATGTTATTAAATTCTCTATAATGAATGAAAAGCCTCATTGATCCATCTTTATTTTTAAAAAACAAGATAGGGTCATCCCATGGTGATGTTCTAGGTCGAATGAAACCTTCATTTAATAACTCATGTAATTTCTTCATTAACTATAAAAGTTCAATTTGAGCCATTCGATATGGGGGTTTTGAAATTGTCTTAGCATCAAGAACTAAGTCAACTATAAATTCAACTTCTCGGTCAGGTATTATACCGGGAAACTCATCAGGAAAAAAAAATCAAAATACACATTTACCACTGACACATCATTAATCGAAATAGTTCATTTGTTTTCAATAATATGTGCAGGGTACCATTAATTTCCATCTTTTAATAGTTTCTCAGCTTCCAAATAGGTTAGCAAAAGTGAGGGTTCATTTTTGTTTACAAACTGACATTATTTCTGAAAATAAACCTATTTAGATACGTAGTAAATCTTATCATGATAAACGAAAATCCAATCCATACCCAAAATAACAACAAACTCTATTAGAGGAAAAAAAAGGTTTGTAGGTAGATAATTTTAGCACACAAGGACGGGAAGGTTTTTATAATTTCTTTTTGTCTAAAAATTTCCTCATAGTGTTTTTAACATAAGTTCAGGATTCATATCTTGATATGGAATTCCAAATTTACTATCAAATTTCCTAGAAATGAAAGAATGTATATACCCTAAATCAAATGAAACATTGACATAATATGAATAAACTTATAGTGTACCTGATACTATTCATTCGATGGCCCAACATCTGCTGAAGTAGTTTAACATGTTTTCACCACTCCTTTCTGCTTGTAGTCTGGCTGCAACCCATCATTTTAGTTCTTCATCAGAAAATCATTTTCATAATGACCCATTTTATTGCACTTAAAATATTTCACTAACTGTAAATCAGATTTTTCTTAACGTTACCTTGTTCTTTTTCAGTGCAATTATGAGCCTTATTTCCCATTTTACCACATCAATAGCACTTACCAGAATTAAAAATACATTAACTATCATTATTTTTACCACAATTTTCAAAAAATGTAAACTTAAGTTTCTTACCATCAGACTTTTTTGAAGAGTTATTACCTTTCGTCTCCCACCTCGACCTCTTATTCTGTTGTTTTTCAAAGAACACCTGATCATTAGGAAACTCTATTTCCACCTTTTACTTACATAAAACAATTTTTTTACAACTTTTGAACTCACAATAAGATAAATCCTTTGGAAAATTTGGATTTTATCCTGAGTAAAAATGATTGATTTTACTATCAAGATGTCATATGAAATATGGTGTATACCTTTCTAGGTGAGTGAATTTTTCTTTATTGGAAGACACTAAGTCATCCTCATGCCTCAAATATAAGAATTGTTTCTCCATCCTAAGTCAAACTGACTTAGGAAAATATTTCTCAAGAAACATACCTTTGAATTCATCCCAATCAAGAGCATAAATCTCCTCACTACCCCTGATATTTTTAACCATAGACCAACACTAACCGAATTAAACTTCAAAATGGTAAATAGTGAGACCAACCTCTTGATGTTCAAAACACCCCATGACATCAACAATATTCTCTAGTGCTTTAATCCACCCTTCAGATAGCACAGGGTCAGATGATCCTCTGAATGACGGGGGATGTTGCCTCATGAAATGCTCCAATACTGAAATTTTTTATTGTGGTTGATCTATCTTAACTCATGCATGGATACCATCACCAATTATAGCCTGATTCAACTATTCCATCACTATAGAAAAACAGTTCAATTCTGATACAGACCATCTTAGGTTGCTTATTTGGAAGGTTGTTTTGCTCTAGATGTTGTCCCGTCATAGCTACCCATTTTCCTCTTTGGAAAACCATTATTAACACATAAATATCATTGGTAAAGAGACATAGTAATTTTCAAATTCTATATCATTTAAATCATATCATAAATTAATTTATGGATATTAATTTAAAAATATTATAACTATTAATGTTTTCTAAGCCAACCTTTGATAACAACTATAAGGCCCCTACCATAAACATTATATAATATTGAATTATGTTAAAAATTCACATTGAGGATATTTTTAGGTTTAGATTCTTAGAGAATTAGGCCATAACTATTACATTACATCTCAAATGTTACAAAGTAGACACTTTTACTCAGTATCCATTATTTCATAAAATAAAAACTCTTAAATGAAAACAAGAATTATTTTCTTAATATAAATATTCTTGTATTCTTCCTTTCTCTTAACCATCCTTATATCCTGTGAGAAACATTAAAAAAACATGGGATGGGCATAAAAATCTTATAAAGATTTATAAAATAAATAAATAAAACATTAGTCTATCAATACATACAAAACATAATCTCTTAAAAAAACCTCATTAAATCATAAGATTTATGAATAAATCATAGAAATAATAAATAATAAAGGTAACTTGTGGAAACCACGACATACTTATGTAGAAGCATTCACATATATGTTGGGAGTTACGTTGGAATACCAATCAGATTATATTACCTAAATCTATTAGGATAAAAATTAATTTTTACCTCCATCATGTTACCAAATTCATTGAAGAGCTATCTTGGGATCACCTTCCATAGGTTTATCATGGAACCACCCATATACATAAACAATTCCCAAAAACCATAACATATTTGTAACACATAAAACAAGTATAAATGAAAGATAACATTTCCACATTGCAAACACAATATAAAATTTAAATATATTGACATAATCAATCCTTTCTCAAAACCATTTTCAATGTCAAAATATGTAAAAAGAGTATATGGTATTTATTTTTCATTTAAATACATTTTGGCTTGTAAAGGAAGCCAAATATGAAATTTTGCTCGTGGCGGTAGAAAGGTCGTTGTCTTCGCGTACGTTAAAAAAAAATTCTTTTTGTCGTTTAGTAAAAAAAATCGTAGAAAAAATATTCCCTTTGAATGAAATTAAATGTCAAAGGGGTTTATACACCATATAAAAGAAATTCTTGTATAAATCAAAGTATGCCGCAATGAAAGGGGATTGTGAGGAAGTCCCTTACCTCGTACCTGACTTGAATTGTTCGTCCTTTAATCTCTTAAATAAAAAACTAATGTTAATTAAAATTGATTCAGAACCCTTTTCAAATTTATCATTCCTTTTATATCACTTATTACGATGTTATAAACATTACATAATCATTTACGTTAATAATGGTAATTTTTTCAATATTTGTCACTTGAGTCCAAAATTAACTTCTTATGATTACAAGTTTTAAATGTGGTCAAAAGTCCATTATCTCCTGAATGATATTCATGATTTAGATATCATATATATCATATATATATAGTATATATACACATATATATTTATAATAGTACATAACATCTGGTGATAATTAATGAAATGCACCGTTCATGGAGACGGTAAGCCGTACGTACGCATGAACGATACTTTCATTTCTATTTTGTATTTAATGGAATAAAAACAAAATTATACATTGGTATATTATAATTACAGTATAATATTCTATACAACTTCATTAATTCCAAACTATGTACATTCCACGTATGGCCTGAATGAGTAACATCACTTTGAGGGGGCGGTAGTCCGCACTTCCTCAAATGAAATTATCATATTTACCCATTATGGAATCCTGAAAGGTATTAAATAAATGAAAAATACATAAGCATAGAGACAATATAAATATAATATATATCACATATAAATACAGTTCAATCATAATGGCCACCATGAGAAGTCGTAGGATATAGTTGAACAATCATCATTGTGTGAGGCAATAGTTTTCCATCCACAGAAACAATATGTTCGTATCAATTAGATGAAGGTGTGTGGATGTGTAGTTATAATCCTTCTCATAACAACATACTAGTATATTGATGATACTGGGTTTGTTATAAAATAATAGAATAAAGAGTTTTTAGGGGATTGGAGAAGTAAAATAAAAGAAAATAACTTGAGAGAAAACATTACCTTTAAATCGAGTTACCCACTTTGATTTGAACCAAAAGGCTTTCTTGAATTGCCTTATGCCAAAAGAAAAACTTATAGGAGGAATATAGGGATTTTTGGAGATTATTGGATCAGATTTTGGAAGAGAAAAGGGGATTGAGAGGTGTGAATAATGGGTTAGATGTGGTGGCCTTTTATAAGGGGAGGAGGGGCTCTTTAGGAATGTTTGTAAATATTATTTTATTATAAACTTAATTTTGATTTAAAAAGATCCCAACCTAATTTAATTTGATGATAAGGTGATGATTTTTCTAAATCATCTTATCTATTTTTTTAGACAAGTTTTGGGCATTAAATTAACCTTTACTTTTAGCATTAACCCTTAGTTAATTAATTTAACTTTTACCACATCTTCTTGTATATGCATACTATATGGTTAATATATTTAGTATAAAATACCAGGAGACCCAAAATGGATCATTAATTACATTTTTAACATCATATATGTCATTTGGCCGAATCATAGATTTTTAGGACTATTTTATAATTTAATAAAATATTTATTTATTTGAAAACACATCTCTGTCATTTTTTATACAATTAATATAATAACATTTAAAAACTATAAAAAAACTTTATCAATTCCAAAAAACATCATTAATTAAAACATAATAAGTAATAATCATCTGTAAAATTATTGTATGGAATAAAACCTTCAAAATAATTATTTTTTAATATTTGTAATCCCATTTATTTTAAAACATTCATTATTGAGGTAATTGTTACATCATCATTATGTCATAAATTAATTAATTTATTTAAAGTATAAAAATTATAAATAAAATACCATGATGTAGGAAATAATTTTATCTTTCTAATGACTATTTATAATAAAAAATATCACTTATATAACCCTATATAAAAATTATTTTACTAGAAGATATATGTTTATGTAACATTTTACTAAACTTTAAATTAATTTTTATAAAATGTCATTTTCACTTACAAGTGGCTCTATGGGGTCCAAAAATAGACCCAAGGATTACCATGGTCGGAAATGTATCATAAAATTGGGTTAATACACATGTTAGTGTAATTTAACATTATTATAATATTATTTTTAACCTTATTTACTATATTTACCCTTTGACCTTGATAAATAAAATATTTACTAAAGTTACTATTGATAATATTTAAAAATAAAAGTTAACTATTTAAAAAATTTGTAAATACTGATTCCAAATATGGAATAATTTTTTCCAAATTCATAATATAGAAGTTTTAGAAATTAATTTAAAATTAATTATTGATGTCAAAAACAAAAAGTGTGATTTTAAGAAATAATAACTATCAAAAGATTAACATGTGTTTATGTCTAATTAAAAAATGAAATTACTTTCAAAGACCAAAATTGACTTAAATGGTAAAAATATATTCTAATAATACTTTAAAACCAATTAAAAATATAGTCCAATCATATAAATAAATTATATTAAAAGGAAATTTTGATTTATATTGTAGTTTTGAATTAAAATGCAGTATTTGTCTCTATTTATCAAAAATGAAATTTATCGTAAAAATAAAAATATTTTACCCAAGATAAGTTTTTATTCCCTACTTTTAAGAAATGAGTTTATTTTGTCAAATTAAACATAAAAAAGTGACAAAAAACTATATTTAAAAGGTGTTTGCCATCAAATGGCGCTAAAACTACCTTATAAAAACATTAGATTATTTATACTTAAAATTTCATTCATAATCATTTTAAGCCTCTAAATTTTATTGGATAAATTTAAAAGCATTTAACAAACATATATAATAATAATTTTTTAGTTATGTTCATTCCCACCAATACAACGTCTATGCGATGACTACCATTTAAAATATTATATTATTATTTTTCAGTATGACTCAGCCTTGTGTGCAACATGAGATTTAAGATAAACCCATTGTTGCATGTATTTTAGGACATTGAACATAGAATTTTCTTTTAAAGTAAAATTAATATTTAATTCACAAATATTAATTAATATGAAAATTCTTTATTCTTTTTTTACCTGGGATGTTACATTCTCTGTCGCTTAAACTTGTGCAAGGAACTGAGCCAACATGTGTCCTCTACCAGTAGCATGGATACTAAATACTGACCAATGGGAAGTGGTATCACTAAGACACCACCCGAAGGTACCATCTTGGGAAATAATCCCTGTACTGAATCCTCATCACTCTATGGACTATCCTACTGGTCACACACTGGAATCCTGGCTAGCTATTAGCATAGAAGCATCTTGAATGAGAATCGAGATGAACCACAATCAATTTATTATACCCAGTGAGCTGACTATAACTAAAAAATATCATGGAAAAAAACTCAAAGATGAAAGAAACTAGTGTTTTTATGTATCGGGTAAGAAAACAGAATTCAAGGTCCAGGTGTATGGATACGTCGGCCGCTGCACCAACACCAGACTCCCTGGCCTAAAATGCGAACCCGAAAAACTTAACATTGTTTCCCCACACAAAATTATAGAGTCTTAGTTCTTCAGGTAGAACATACTACCTTTGATACCGCTTTTTCATGGCTTGTCCCCCGAGGCCTGTGATAGGACATACCCCAAGCCCGCCAACTAAAGGCGTCAACCTATAAATGAGAGGTATTTTATTGAGTACCTATATGCACACACACACAAACACACCCCAAAGCTAGAAAAGTAAACATGCATGCCACCAAACAATCACTGAGTAAAAGTAAAAACAATATGTCAAATGGGATAGAATACAAACCCAACAAAGGACGACATGAAAACAAGAAAAAAATACTAGGAAACACTAATATTCATCCACTGGAAAATCCACTTGATGTGTATGTATAAAGTAGCTCCCAGAAGACATATAATCACATCCCGCTTGCTTGACCTCACTGGGAACCACCTGGTCCTAGGCCACCAAGTCCTATGCCAAGTCCTCGGTCATCTGCACCAGACACAACATGTGCGGGAGAAACCGATGCAGGGGTGAGTAAAATAATATGCAGTATGGACCCTGAAACCAACTTAGGTCCCACATAAATCCAAAAAGGAAATCATAAAATAATGCAAAAAGATTAGAGTCACTATAGTCATCCCAACACAGGTATAACTTAATGTGTTGAAAGCAAAACCAACGACTGTAAGCAATGAACATCAATCAATGAAAAGGAACTCATGCAAGATGATTCCTTTAGGCTAGCTAGGTTTCCTAGACCTATTCAGTAGATGAGTCACGATGTCTCATTGGGTAATAAGTCATAGATTCTGCTGATATATTAGTCATGAAGTCTTGTTTGGTAGTTGAGTCATGAAGTCTTGCTGATAGCTCAGTCATAGAGTCTCATTGGGTAGCTGAGTCACATTGTCTCGATGATAGATGAGTCATTAAGTCTCACTAATATATGAGTCGTAGATTCTAATTGGGTAGATGAGTCACAAAGTCTCATTGATAGCTGAGTCACTAAGACTTGCTAATAGCCGAGTCACGGAGTCTCGCTGGGTAGCTTAGTAAAGAAGTCTCGCTGATAGTTGAGTCACAAAGTCTCAATAGGTAGTTGAATCATGAAGCCTTGTTGGGTCAAATTCAATGAAATATTACTTATAAGTTTTAAAAAGGACCTCCTCGTCATGTGGGTCTCAATGCCACAGACGACGCATCAATCAGATGCCTGGTCTGGGAGATATGCCCCTTTTTTGTAAATAGGGGTCGGTTACATCCGAGCCCGGTCCAACTTGTTCATACCAACCCAACCTACCCGAACTGGGGTTCCACATGACCCATTCCTATTCATCTGTCCCATTGGGCCTCACTGGACCCAGTCGAGGTTGTCCTTGGTTCCAGTCCACTTGGACCCCTAGTGGCCTGAATTTATCCGTCCTGACCCGCACTGGTTGGTGGGTCTCTTTTCCTATCCCATGCCACCCTATGACCCGACATTATCCTATCTACTCGATCCACTAAAGCAAATGGGATTAAAAATTTAGTTTAGATACTCGAGAATCTCAGTCTGAGGGACAAGTTCGATGGGATGGTCGGTTGGAGCTCGTGCGGCTTGTTAGTCGGCGGCCCCCCATTGGTCAACACAGGGCCTGCATGGACCGGGCTGCTCCTATGTGGTGCCATGCTAGTGCCATGTCCTGCCAGCTACTGTGGCCAATTTTCCATGCATATCCTTCACCTCGACGCACACAGAGTGCACCACCTATGCCAATGTGACCGGTGAGAGCCGACCTCTTTGTCCCACATGTGTCGCCCATAGTGGTGCCACCTCCTACCTTCGGCCGCCACTGTGCCTGTGGTGCCACGCCAGCAACACATTCCCCAGGAAAATGGTTCCACTCTGGTGGTCCGATCTTATATCCAGCTGTGCTCGCTGGCCTCTCAGGTTTCCTTACTCACTTCCACAACCTCAGATCCACCTTGCTACCTTTTAGAGGTTGCTGCCACGAAGAACTCACAAGCTGAGGGGATTGGGCCTTATTTGTGTCAGCCTGCACCCTCCATGTTAGAAGTTTAAAAACAGGGAATGCTTGGATCATAGTTCTATCAGATAATCATCAATCTTGGCATAGAAAACCAAAGTAAAACACCCTCCCAGATGCACACAAGACCCATAGAACAAATTGTTCATGGGTTGATCCACGTTCATTGTTTTAGAATAAGAACGTGGAAAACATAAAACAATTAAACCCCTTACCTTGTGTGAGGATCGATCGCTGATGAGAGACAAAGGTCCATGTTTTCATTGATCCTCACTCTGTTAGTTTTTGTTTTCGTTCTTCGTATCTCAAATCCATCCCACCAGTGTTCGTCGATAGCATTCGTCGTCATCATCGGAGAGAGAGGGAGAGGTTCCACGTTTGTTACAGAAATTCCAAGCATTGTTTCCCAACTTTGGATCCTTGTTTAATTAAAGGAAGGATACACGTTGTATGTCACCACATTGTCTAATTAATGCGGTTCACTAATGATTCAACGTCACCTCATTGTTGCACCGCAACATTGACTGGTCGTTGCGTCGTAGTAGAAACAATTTGAATAAAATAAAAATTTAAGTTTATTATATTTTTCACTAAAAGTTAGAAAAAAATATCTTTTTCCCTTGACCCATGTCGGTCAGGGTTAGGTCCATTCTAGGTGAATCCCACTGTTCCGAATTCAATGGTGCCCTCAGATTTTTGATATAAGCACCAATTTAAAAGTCATTAAAACATGCTCGCACATTTATTTAAATTAACCATAAAAATAGTTCAAAAATTAACTTTCACCATCAACCTGCACCGATCACATTTAGACTCTACCTAAGGGGAACACGCCCTCACGAGATCAATAGAACTCTCATATTTTTAATCTGAGTTATCATTTAGAAGTTTTAAGGACTTTAAAATAAAATAATTGTAACATAATTATTTTATTTACAACCAAATACTAACTTCCATTGTTGGCTTGTGCTGACCATTGTTAGGATTTGAATAAAGAGATCATACCCTTATGAGTTCAACAGTGGTCTCATATTTTCAATACAAGTCACCATTCGTGAGTTATAAGAATTTGAAAAATAAAATAATTTTATTTACTTATTTTAATTATGGTTATGACATTTTTGGGTTTCTCAATAGAGGCATATGCTGATTAAAATTAAGTCATGCCTAGGGTAAACCTACCATCCTGAATGCAACGATGCCCTCATATTTCTTACGTAGGCCCCCCATTTAAGAGTTATTCCAATTTTTTAGGAAAACTGCTCACACGTGATATTTAAAGCCTAACATGTTGCAACGGATAATTCCGGGAACTTCAGGCCCCATAATCGCACGGTGTGTCAGAGCATGGTGTCAAACTAATTCTATATAATAAAAAAATTACTTAGAATTTCTAAGACATTACATTTACCCTTACGGTGTTTATAAATTTTCTTATGGTTTCTATTTATAATGAAAAAAAGGATCCCATATACCAAATTTTTTCCAACTAATTACAGATATGGAATAAAATTTTCAAGATTCAATTTCAATATGCGGAATAAATTTTTTATGATTAAAGCATAAAATGAAACGAAAAATAGTTTTTTGAAAAATGCCTTATTATGTGTAATTTTTTTTATACTAAATGAAACATAATAATTTATTCTAATGGACATAATTGGATTATTAATAATATCATATATATATTTTTTATTGAAACCATTTTAAAATAAATTGTATCCTTTAAATAATTGAAACATAAATATTATTTTCAATGAAAATCATTATTCTTCACTTTTATATTGGAAAATCAATTTTTTCAGAAAAATCTCAAAAATTTAGCCAAAGATAATTTTGATATGGGGATATAACAAGTTATTTTAATTATATAAAATAATGGTTTTCAAAGTATTAGAAATTAATTATAATCCCCACACACAAATTTCACAATAAAACCATTTTTGATGAAAATTTAATTTTGAAGTATGAAATGATTTTACTGAAAATTAAGTACTTAATTATTATTAATAAGAAAATTATATAAAAACTTTATAAAAATTTTCATAATGAAGTTGAATCTATTTATACCGACTAATTCAATAGCTATATTATAATTTTCATATTTTAATTATAGTTTTATGTGGTTCATTTAAGTTCGGTGTTGTGTGTTGTGTACGCTATCAAACACAATGTTCTTTTAAAATATATGGGTGTTATAGAAAATAGACATAAAAATTAATAATAATATATTATTATATTTATTATATTGGATAAATTATTCTATGATGGGTAAGAAAAAATTATAGGGATTATAAGAAGAAATAAAATTGAAAGAGTCTGTAAAGATGATTACCTCTTTTTTGAAAGACCTCATTTGGATTACACATTAAGACTTTATAGGATTGTGTTAGGAGAATACAAGAATCTAAAGAATGATGGAAATTAAGATATAAAGGTTTTTGGGAAGGTTTTGGATGATAAAGAGTGATAAAATATAGTGAATAAGAGAGGATAAGTGGTTCCCTTTTATAAGTGATGAAAGGTACACAAATGGAATTAATCACAATATTATAATAATATAAATTCACTTCCAGGTTAAATTAGATCTAAATGTATAAGAAAATATATATATAATACAATAAGTTTTAAATACCTTCATAAAATTTTATGGAAACAAGTTTATGTGGAACTATTACCGTTATCTCTTAGTTTAACCCCCAGTAAACTCTTTTTAACATTAACCATGGTAAAAAATTTCTATTTTTACTTATAATTATGAAAAAAATTATGTTGACCAAGTTAAATTATATTTATTTTTTACGAATACATATATAGAATTATTTTTATAGGTTTCCACTTATAAAAGTTGAATAAATTCACCTTAAAATAATTGAAAAAAACAAAACAGAAACCATTTTTAGGAAAATTCATTTTAAGTTGAAAATTGAATTTACTTTAATTCCTTGCTTTATAAAAACTATTAGATGAATATTAAAATATTTTATTGAATAAATATTCTATAAAATTAATTAATATTATCAATTAATAGTGATTTATTTATCTTTTAAAGATAAAACACACTTTATACAAATTTGTTTATTTGAATAAAAACATTACTTATATACTTTAAAATTTTAATAATTTATTTATAAGTTCAACATTATATTTTTATATTCATTATATTAATTCATAAATAAGTATATATTTTTTTATAAAAAGATTACTATAATCTTCAAATTTATTATTATTTAATTATAATGTCATAAAATTTATATTTTGTGTAAAGGAAATATTTTTTTCCCTATTCACCCAAAAATCATTTGTTTTTTAAAAAATTTAAAAAATTCACCCTAATATAAAATGAACATTAATTAATATAACTAATTTTCTCATTAATCAATAAATTCTATTTATCTTAATTTTCATCCAATTATTCATGGATATATCCATCTAGTATGATTTTAAATAAATTAATACTATTTAAAATTTAATAAAATATGTAAACAACATATACTTAGAAGAAAATATATAAGAACATGTTTGAGATGCTTAGTATGAACATAGATCATATAAAATCTAGTCATGCAATATGTATAATATAGATTTTTATATACTTACCTGTCATTTATGAGTCAATAAATAACACACTGATTATATATTAATTAATATATCATATACTACTTTTATTATGCAAGGATTAGTTGAGGTATTACAACTTTATATGGTTTTTAGTTAATAATTTTTTGCAAAAAATAATTATGCATTTAATATCATATAAAACATATCATATGTCTTGTATGAGTAAATAAATGACCCATGAAACACATAATGATGAGGTTAATGATGTAATAAATTAATTTTTAATTTTTCACATAAAAACATTTTGTATATGTTGTGTATATATATTTACATTCTATGTATCTTAATATCCAAATGTATATGATACAATTCTTGGTACTGGGTATGTATTTTAGTACATACATTTTTGAGGTACATGGTGTGTACACCTGGTACATGCTTTGCGATATCCTTTTTACATGGTTGTTAGTCATTACATGTCACATAATTAATACAAGAAGCATATTTGACCACACATTTTCAAACATAAAAAAGTAGACTATATGATGTGTTACCCAGTTACACGGCTTGTAGCCTTGAATTCCATGTGCTATCCTATTATGCTCAATTCATAGAGTGTATTTAATACATTCATGTGTCACTATTGTAGGATGGCCCAAGGAAACTATGGTTTATCCTAGTATAATGGGAAGGTATACATGACATGTACCATTGAGCTACACATCGTATACTCTTGTACTATCCATCCAAAATCTTTAGCACCACAAAATTGGTTCTTCAGATAATGTTCATTAGATGTTAACTAGATATAGGTTATATAAGTGAGAAATGAAGAGGACAAGATGAGATCTCAAAAAATTTATTTTAAGAAAAAAAATTTCAAATGAAAACTAAATTTTATTTTGTAAATTGACCAACAATCAATAAATAACTATAAACTGAATGTGATTGCTTTCATTCTACTTAATGGTTTCAAACATAGAAGAAGCACCTTTTGGGACTTTGACCGACTTTACTTTTTTAAGATTCAATAAATAATCCACAATTTACATGATAATTCATTACATGACCACCAAAATGTTTCTGAGGAATATTGACGATTTTTCCCCCAAATCGAGAAAGTGGATATCTTTTACATTAATTTATAATTAATTTAGTAACAAGAAATAATTCATTCTTTATTTATTTCTTTCAAGAATGTGTTGATCATATGATCACTCTCTAGTTGTATATTTATTTTTTTGATGAGAATTCAATGTAAAGCCCCTATATTGGTGATCTACACATGCTCGTTGGATCTTAAAACATCACTAATGGTATTTTAGGTGCTAAAATGGTGTATTGATAATCTTATGTCATTCCCTTGATCACTACCATAGTCCCTTCAGTATTCAAGGATCATCTCTTGATATCTCTAGATTAAGAGGAAGAGAAGGTGGAAGATATAATTTATCATGATTAAGAGAGAACCCTTGATATGTTCCTCATTGGGAGATAATTATCTTAGGAAGAGAATATTGTACACAATGAGTTGCCACTTACAATTCTACTAATTATTCATTTATAGACCTTAGGTTAGGGTTTCACATTAATTAATTGAAAAAAGGTCCCAAAAAATATGATAAACCTATAGTGAACCCCATTCCACGTAAAACAATAATAATATTATTCTATTCTATGGTATGTACTAATTTCTATATTTATAAATATTATTCACCATTTAGTAAATAAATATTTGTCATCAGACCAATAACTAAGTTCTGTTTTCCATCTAGAAATTTATTGAATTCATGAATAAATATTTAAATATAATAAATATTATATTCATATTATCTGGAGAATAAAAATATTTTTTCATATCTTTGTAATTAAATAAATTATTTAGTAATAAATAATTACTTATTACAATGAAAATAAAAAGTGATGAATATTATACATTCAATAAACAAATAAATAAATATCATATTCACAATATAAGAAATAAAAATATTTATTTTAATATCTTCATAATAAAATATTTTTTATTAATTAATAAAAAATTATTTATTACCTTATGAATTACAAGAGATAAATAAATATTATATTTACCTGTATAATAAAATAATTACTTTGCGAATAAATATTTAATTAATATTTTTGATCAATAAATACTAAATACATATCACTTCTTGGTTTGGATAATAATATTTATTCCAACTATTAAATATAAATTATATTTTATGGATATTAATGGAAACAATTTATGTGTGACCCTCTAGGGTTCTCCATCATCGACATTAGGTGGAGCCGCCTACAGTCCATTATTTCTTTCTATAAATGGGTCAAGGAACCCATAGAGGAAGAAGATATATCAATTTGAAAAACCACACATAAAAATGGTCACTGTTTAATACAATCCCTTTATCATGATGTCAAATCAATCAGGTTATACACCCATGCCATCAATTCATATGCTTGATATGTCTTTCACTAACTATTTGAAATAAACCTTTCATTACACCATGATCATTGAATTTAATAAAATAATTATTTTTCAATCAAAGGATTAATATTTCAACTTCCATAAAGATAGAAGGAAAAAATCCGTCCTCAACTTATTCATTAATAATATAACATTCATAATAAACCCAATATACCCGACTTTACTGTGAACATATGTTGTCATGGTTTATGAAAATAAATCAAATTACATGATTCATGACTTGAATTACTAATATTATAAAAGTCTAAGTATCATTATAGATGATCATAAATAGGAATATTCAATGAAATATTTTTTTATGAATTCCTAATGGTGGATCTATTATCAAAATATCTTATCATGAAGATTACTATGTGAAAATTGCATAAGATTAAGCCACTTATACTTATGTGTACTCACACCTACTATTCAATAGACCATGTTTCCCATCATATAATATAATCTAACTATAGAACAATGTTGAATAATATCATCCCGACATATCAAATTTCTCATTAAAGAGGGTAACTAACACCAATTCCCCAGCCGTAAAACCCCCCTTTTCATGTTTTTGGAATATTTTTTTAATTATCCATTGAGAGATTGGTTGTGAGCCTCATATGATTTAATTATAAAATATAGGATAATTAAATTTTACTTAATAATAATATATTTATTATAAAATTAATTTATTTATGGTTATGATAAAATTAGAGCCTGTATATAGCATCCCGCCTTTTTATCACATAAACTTTCATTACATTTTACAAAAACCGAGGATCTTTAAGGTTTAGTGTCTTGGAAACCAGGAACTTAAAACATGAAAACATAAAAAATTATTCTTAAACAATTGAAAGGCTTCTTCTCATGTTCATCCTAGGTTCAATACTTCATCTCATAACCTGGTGACATACATCAAAAGAAAGGGTGAGAAGAAGGCCCAGTAAGGGGAACAAGGGGAAACATTTAACATGCGAACTAGGGATACATCAACAATGTCATGAAAAAGAACTTTAAGGCATGAGAAAGAAATCGTGAGGCATATCAAAATAAAAATAACATTTTTTATAACTTGAAGATGTGGATACAACATTTAATATTGAAAATCATTCTGTTTCACTAAGGTCCATCCCCAAGGTGTCATTAAAAAATTACCAAGGTTATTCACCAAGGTATCAGTCTAAAAGGTCATCTGTAGAGATTAAGTCTTTACCCAATGCATTGGAGCGCTATCTGGACGTACCATTGACATGTCTTTATTTTCATGTGAGCCACATATATCATCATCAATCATTTCATAAACAACCCATATAGCATAAAATAAATGGGTTTCATTTCATAATCATAACGTTTTAAAAACTGCTTTAAAGACATGATCTTTATGTCACTTTAAACCCACGGAAAAGGAAAGTAGGTTTCATGTATTTAAATAAAAGAATTTAAAATAGAACATTTTGATATATATGTGAATAACCCTGTATAAATAAGAGCTCTAAGTATTCACGTAATAACATAAAATAATTTTGAGAAAAATAGAGAGGCATTTTGAGACGAAAATTCTGCATCATAACAGCTATGTTACAGGGTTTTAGAAAATGTTGAAAAGAGAGGGGACATGGGTCAACCACTCATAAATGATCTATAAAAATAGTATAGGGACAGAATATAAAGGATATGAATCATGGTAATTAAATTTTAAGGACATACCATTTGAAATAAAAAACATGGAAGTAAGACAAAAATAAGATTTCTCTTATAAAAATTTTGCAGCCTAACGTCGTCACTTAAACATCATTAAAAATGAATTGAAAAGATGAAATAGGGTCTCTCATAATATGATCATGAAAGATCAGTATGATAGATATATAGATCATACCCCAAAATAATAAAAAGTAACTTGAAAGACTTGACATTAAAATAGAACTTAAAAAATGAGAAGGGTGAAAGAATCCCTTACAAATTCACTAGCCTAACGGTGCCAGTTAAACATTCATAAACCAAAATGATGAGAGTAAGAGGGGATCTCTCATCATATGAACATGAAAAGGGAAGTAAGAGGAATATAAAAGAACATCCTCCCACATAAGAACATGGAGCATAAAATGAATGACATAAAAGAGATTACTTGAAAAGAAAGAGAGAGGTCAGATCCCTTACCTTAAAACGTAACTCTTTAAAATCAAAGGTTGAGACCTTGAGGGCTTGGGGGCACCTTGAGAGGACTCATTGGGCGGTAATGAGACCAGGGATTTTTTTTGGGGAAGAGTTTGGACTTGAATGGATGAGAGGATGTATAGCATCCCTCCTTTTTATCACATAAACTTTCAATAAATTTTACAAAACCGAGGATCTTTAAGGTTTAGGGTCTTGGAAACCAGGAACTTAAAACCTGGAAACATGAAACATTCTTCTTAAGCACTTGAAAGGCTTCTACTCATGTTCATCCTGGGTTTATTACTACATCTCATAACCTAGGGACATACATCAAAAGAAAGGGTGAGCAGAAGGCCCAGTAAGGGAAACAAGAGAAACATTTTACATGTGAACTTGAGATACTTCAATAAGGTCATGAAATGAACTTTAAGGCATGAGAAACAAATCATGAGATATATCATAATAAAAATATAATTTTTCATAACTTGAAGATGTGGCTGGAACATTTAATATTGACAATCATTTCGTTTCACCAAGGTCCATCCCCAAGGTGTCATTAAAAAATTAATAAAGGTTATTCACCAAGGTATCAGTCTAAAAGGTCATATCTAGAGATTAAGTCTTTACCTAATGCATTGGAGCGCTATCTGGGCACACACTTGAAATGTCTTTATTATCATGTGAACCACATATATAATCATAAATAATTTCATAAACAATCCATATATCATAAATAAATTGTGTTTCATTTCACAATCATAACGTTTTAAAAACTGCTTTAAAGACATAATCTTTATGTCAGTTTAAACCCACGGAAAGGGAAAGCGAGTTTCATGTATGTAAATCCCAGAATTTAAAATATAAAATTTTGGTATATATTTGAATACCCATATAGAAGATAGAGCCTTCAGTATTCAATTAATAAAATAAAAGAACTTTAGAAAAAGATAGAGACATTTTGAGACGAAAATTCTGCAGCATAACGGCTATGTTATTGGGTTTTAGAAAACATTGAAAAGAGAGGGGACATGGTTAAAAAATTCATAAATTACCCATAAAACAGTATAGGGATGGAATATAAGGGATTTAAGAACATGGTAATGAAATTTGAAAATATACCATATGAAATGAAGAACATGAAAGGAAGACAAAAATAAGATTTCTCTTATGAAAATTCGGCAGCCTAATGACGTCACATAAACTTCAACCAAAAATGAATTGATGAGATAAAATAGGGTCTCTCATCATATGAAAATAAAATATCAGTATGATAGATTTATAGATCATACCACAACATAATAAAAAGGAACTTGAAAAACTTGACATGGAATTAGAACTTTGAAAAAGGATAAAGATGAAAGAACCACTTAAAAATTTGGCAGCCTAACGGCGCCACTTAAAACATCAAAATACTGAATTGAATAAATCAAATGGGTATCTCATCATATTATCATAAAAGATTATTATTATAGATATAGATATGATACCCCAACATATTAAAAAGGAACTTGAAAGACTTGACATGAATGTAGAGCTTGAAAACGAGAAGGGTGAAAGAACCACTTAAAAATTCAGCAGCCTAATGACGCCACTTAAAACTTAAAAATATTGAATTGAAGAGATCAAATGGGGTATCTAATCATATGATAATAAATTATCAGTATAATATATATAGATATCATGACCCAACATAATAAAAAGGAACTTGAAAGACTTGACATGAAAGTAGAACTTGAAAACGAGAAGGGTGAAAGAATCTGTTACAAAACTTTCGGCAGCCTAACAGCGCCACTTAATCATTCATAAAACGAAATAATGAGAGTAAGAGGGGATCTCTCATTATATTAACATGAAAAGTGAATTAAGTGGAATATAAAAGAACATCCTTTAACATATGAACATGTAGTAAAAGAGAAATGACATAAAAGAGATTACTTGAAAAGAAAGAGAGAGGCCAGATCCCTTACCTTAAAACATAACTCTTAAAACTCAAAGGTTGGGACCTTGAGGGATTGGGGGAACCTTGGGAGGACTCCTTGGGAGTTAATGAGACCATAACTTCATTGGGGGAGAGTGGGGTGTGGAAATGGATGAGAGGATGACTTGGTATTTATAGGGAAAGTGAGGGGACAAGGCATTAATGGCCAAGAGACCCCTCACAAGTGGTTTTCTCAAAAGCATGGATTCTCCTGTGGTATTTCCCATGGAGTTAGGCCACATGGGGCCCCCATACAATAATTCATCACCTTTGGTCGGACAACCCATAAAATATCTCATGACATCATCATGACACAGTAATGATGTCATTAAACATACCGAAACCCTAAAACGGTATTTTTACTATTCACTGAAAATTCAACTACTCAGAAAAAACCCAAAATGTCACCTAAACCAAATATCAATGCTCTAATTTCAAAAATGAACTCCATTTTATAAGAATAATTTTCTAAATATTTTTAATTTATTTTTTAAATAAATACACTATTCACCAATAATTCATTTTTTCAGAAAAATACCCAAAAATTACCTTAACATAATATCGATGCTCTGAGTTCAAAAATGAAATCCATTTTATAAAAATAATTTTCTAAATATTTTTAATTTAATTTTTAATTAAAAAACACTATTCACCCAAAAAACTAATACATGAATAATAATTTATGAAACCGTTATTTAACCATTTTATTGAATCACATTACTTAATCAAGGTGCCTAGATTATATTAATACTTTCTTTAAGTGAGATTACTAATCCATGTAGTCACATTACTAATCCTAAGAATAAAATCACTATTCACAATTTACTATTTATCAAAAGTTAAGTTGATCTTATTAGACTCTAAATTTTATAATGAACATAATTGTAGAAGATCATTTTTTGAAAATCATTACACATTTTTAATTATTTAAGTCTACATAAACATTTTTTCTAGAAAATATCCTTTCTATAAAATTCACAAAAAATATGCATACTATATTTATCCAGACATTTGAGAAGTCATAAACATCATTATATGGTGAGAGAATCCGAGGGAGGCTCATCCAACATCGCACGAGTAGTAATTTCTATCAGTTTGAACTTCTCGCGAAGGCGACTCGGTTCTAGCTTCACACGATGAAGTTCGGCTTGGGTTTGGTCCAGAGCAATGCCCAGTGGTGCTACCTCCTTCCCAAGTTCTATTAGATGGGCTTTGATCGGTCCAAGACTACTGGGTGAGGCCATCGAATCTTCTTTCTATAATAATTAACCAAGATTACTTGTATTTAGAGACAATAATCAAAATGTTTAGTTTCCAGCGGTCATATTGACCAATGGTCATATAACAGTCAAAACCCAATAGACTCATTTTAAATATACTCATCTTATCAAATGAAACATTTTTGTTTAGTATAAAAATAAAATAAAATAACACATAAAATTAGGAAACAAGATTTATTCAAAATTTCGGGTCGTTACAATCTTCCCCCCTTAGGAAATTGCGTCCTCGCAATTTTTAAAATTGGGTTTTGAAATTTCTTTGAAAGTCCCACATCGAAAAAGGAGTCAGTAAAACTATTACTTTAAAAGAAAGAAAGGGAAGTACAAAGGTCACCCGAGTTAACCCACACTAGGATTCCATGTAGGAAAACATGGACATGGAGGATAAAAAAAGGGTCAAGTTCTGATGGATAGTGATAGAAAACATGATTCGGAAAAAGTTAACCATAAGAAAATCCCAAACTTATGATGTGTATAAATGGTCTTTGATTACCTAGTAGGAAACATAAACAAACAATGTTTTTGTTTTACGTTCCTTTTCATAATTTTGAGGAATTCATTTACTACATAGAACAAAAACATAAGAAAATATACCTACCTTCATGTAGAGTTTCATCCTTTAATAAGTTTCTATCAAAAATAATCTTTTCTCCAAATGATGAGCATTCAAAACTACTTGGTCTCATCAAAACACAAGAATCATCTTCTAGAGAATCACATAATCTACAAAAGATTAACTATCTATTTCTTCTCTCTTTAAACATTATACCAAAAAAAGAAAGGGTAAGGTAAAACAACTCTTCAAAAAGAAATAATCCCATAGGAATGTAAACTACTTTTAAATCGTCAAAGTTATATGGTACTACCCAATGTTCATCATAGACCATTCCATAAATAACGGTCCTTAAAATTCCTCAAAATAAACAAAAATAAGATTGAAACCCAAATACAAGAAGGATTTGATAACATAGTCTTCCAAAATAAACTTCATTGTTAATATCCAAACAACATCAACCACTCCTAACATCTTATAACAAAAGTATCTAACCTAAAAATATTTTACCCAAGATAGGTTAATCATTCCCCTAAGTAACCTAAATTACTATAAGTACACCTTACATTCATCGATTCTTCAAAATATAAGTCAACCTTACTCCTCAATGAAAATACCGTAGTAATCTATTTACCTCGATCATATAGGGTCCCCAAAATAGTGAACGTCTTCCAAAATAATAATAATTTTTTAATCCCCTAATCATCTCTGTCATATTAATATGGCAATCTTTGCATTTCCTATCACATTGGTTTTTGGGACATGTTCTTCCATTTCCCACCATTAACTAAGAAGAGAAAGTATAATTAGGGGCTCAAATACTTAGCCAATAATCATGAAAAGGAACTTAAAGAATATAAGGATAACTTGTATAAGAAAATTATACCCTAACTTGTGATCCCCTAGTTTCCCATCTAGGTTATCCATGATCATATATTCTTATGTGAATCTTTATTTTATTTTATCTTTGTTCATTTAACAATGGTTCATACTAAGATTACAAATTTACCAAAGCATATCCCCTGAGATTGTTGTAACCAAGAGTGCAGCAAGGCACGTTGTCATATACCAGTTCCTGTTTGAGTCTAGCTCAAAGCGGTGTTTTTAGGTTTTACCCCTATGTACATCTGTGCCAGAGCCACCTCTACCTTCTCATATCTAGACAGGGATGTATTTGCTTGTCAACCCATTACTCAATACTCACCAAAATACCCGGAAGATTTCCTATATATAAACTTTTCTATAGGATTCTTCCTAAATTTTTCATATCCTAATTTCCAAAAATAACTAAACCATCCTTTGATACCAACTATAGCATCCCGCCTTTTTATCACATAAACTTTCATTACATTTTACAAAACCGAGGATCTTTAAGGTTTAATATCTTGAAAACCAGGAATTTAAAACATGAAAACATAAAACATTCATCTTAAACACTTGAAAGGATTCTCCTCATGTTCATACTAGATTCATTACTGCATCTCCTAACCTGGGAAAATACATCAAAAGAAATGGTGAGCATAAGGCCCAGTAAGGGAAACAAGAGAAACATTTTACATGTGAACTTGAGATACTCCAATAAGGTCACGAAAAGAACTTTAAGGCATGAGAAAGAAATCATGAGATATATCATAATAAAAATAACATTTTTCATAACTTGAAGATGTGGCTGCAACATTTAATATTGAAAATCATTTCGTTTCACCAAGGTCCATCTCCAAGGTGTCATTAAAAAATTAACAAGGTTATTCACCAAAGTATCAGACTAAAAGGTCATCTCTAGAGATTAAGTCGTTACCCAATGCATTGGAGCACTATCTGGGTGCACCCTTGACATGCCTTTATTATCATGTGAGCCACATATATCATCATCAATCATTTCATAAACAACCCATATAGCATAAAATAAATGGGTTTCATTTCATAATCATAATGTTTTAAAAATTTCTTTAAAGACATGATCTTTATGTCACTTTAAACCCAAGGAAAGGGAAAGCGAGTTTCATGTATGTAAATCCCAGAATTTAAAATAGAAAATTTTGGTATATATTTGAATACACATATAGAATAGAGAGCTTTGAGTATTCACTTAATAAAATAAAAGAACTTTAGAAAAAGATCGACATTTTGAGACGAAAATTCTGCAGCATAACGACTATGTTACAAGGTTTTAGAAAACATTGAAAAGAGAGGGGACATGGGTAAAGCATTAATAAATAACCCATAAAACAGTAGAGGGAAAGAATATAAGGGATTTAAGAACATGGTAATGAAATTTTAAAATAGACCATATGAAATGAAGAACATGAAAGGAAGACAAAAATAAGATTTCTCTTATGAAAAATCAGAAGCCTAACGACGTCACACAAACTTCAACCAAAAATGAATTGATGAGATTAAATAGGATATATCATCATATGAACATAAAATATCAGTACTATAGATATAGAGATCATACCCTAACATAATAAAAAAGGAACTTGCAAGAATTGACATGGAATTAGAACTTTGAAAAAGGAGAAAGATGAAAGAACCACTTAAAAATTTGGCAGCCTAACGACGCCACATAAAACTTCAAAATACTGAATTTAAGAGATCAAATGGGTCTCTAATAATATGATCATAAAATATCAGTATGATAGATATAGAGATCATACCCCAACATAATAAAAAGAAACTTGAAAGACATGACATAGAAGTAGAACTTGAAAACGAGAAGGGTGAAAGAACCACTTAAAAATTCGGTAGCCTAACAGCGCCACTTAAAACTTCAAAATACTAAATTGAAGAGATCAAATGGGGTCTCTCATCATATGATCATAAAATATCAGTATAATAGATACAGATATCATACCCCAACATAATAAAAAGAAACTTTAAAGACTTGACATGAAAGTAGAACTTGAAAACAAGAAGGGTGAAAGAATCTGTTATAAAAAATTTCGGCAGCCTAACGACGCCACTTAAACATTCATAAAACGAATTAATGAGAGTAAGAGGGTATCTATAATTATATGAAAATGAAAAGGAAATTAATAGTAATATAAAAGAACATCATTTAACATAAGAACATGGAGCATAAGAGAAATGACATAAAAGAGATTACTTGAAAAGAAAGAGAGAGGTCGGATCCCTTACCTTAAAACGTAACTCTTAAAACTCAAAGTTTGGGACCTTGAGGGCTTGAGGGAACCTTGGGAGGAATCCTTGGCAGGTAGTGAGACAATAAATTCGTTGGGGGAGAGTGGGGAGATGAAATGGATGAGAGGATGACTTGGTATTTATAGGGAAAGTGAGGGGACAAGGCATTAATGGCCAAGGGACCCCTCACAAGTGGTTTTCTTAAAAGCATGGGTTCTCCCATGGTATTTACCATGGAGTTAGGCCAAATGGGGCCCCCATAAAATAATTCATCACCTTTGGTCGAACAACCTATAATATATCTCAGACATCAACATGACACAGTTATGATGTCATTAAACATACCGAAACCCTAAAACGGTATTTTTACTATTCACTAAAAATTCAACTTTCTCAGAAAAAACCCAAAACTTCACCTTAACCAAATATAAATGATCTGATTTCAAAACTGAACTCCATTTTATAAAAATAATTTACTAAATATTTTTAATTTATTTTTTAAATAAATACACTATTCACCGAAAATTCATTTTTTTCAGAAAAATCCCCAAAAATTACCTTAACATAATATCGATGCTCTGAGTTCAAAAATGAAATCCATTTTATAAAAATAATTTTCTAAATATTTGTAATTTAATTTTAAATTAAAAACACTATTCACCCAAAAAAACTAATACTTGAATAATAATTTATGAAACCGTTATTTAACCATTTTATTGAATCACATTACTTAATCAAGGCACCTGGATTATATTAATACTTTCTTTAAGTGAGATTACTAATCCATTTGGTCACATTACTAATCCTAAGCATAAAATCACTATTCATAATTTACTATTCATCAAAAATTAAGTTGATCTTATTAGACTCTAAATTTCGTACTGAACATTTATGTAGAAGACCATTTTTTGAAAATCATTACACATTTTTAATTATTTATGGTTTACATAAACATTTAAAAAAAAAAATCCTTTCTCTAAAATTCACCAAAAATATGCATACTATATTTATCTGGACATTTGAGAAGTCATAAACATCATTATAAGAAGAAATCCCAATTTTTATTTAAAACAATGCATTACACAAGGCAGTTACGTTCTTCTTACATGGCCCCTTATCACACCAGCAAAGGACCTAATTGTAAGGTGTGCTAAGGTGAGAGAATACAAGGGAGGCTCGGCCAACATCGCACGAGTAGTAATTTATATTAGTTTGAACTTCTCGCGAAGGCGATTCCGTTCTAGCTTCACACGATTATGTTCGGCTTGGGTTTGGTACAGAGCAAAGCCCAATGGTGCTACCTCCTTCCCAAGTTCCGTTAGATGGGCTTAGATCAGTCCAAGACTACTGGGTGAGGCCATCAAATTTTCTTTCTATAATAATTAACCAAGATTACTTGTATTTAGAGACAATAATCAAAACATTTAGTTTCGAGCGGTCATACTGACCAATGGTCATATAACAGTCAAAACCCAACGGTCTCATTTTAATTATACTCATGTTATCAAATGAAACATTTTTGTTGAGTATAAAAATAAAATAAAATAACACATAATATTAGGAAACAAGAATTAATCAAAATTTCGGGTCGTTATAGGATGGCTTGGTATTTATAGGGAAAGTGAGGGGACAAGGCATTAATGTCCAAGGGACACCTCATTGGTGGTTTTGAAAAAACCATGGGCTTTCCCATGGTATTTTCCCATGGTATTGGACACTTGGGACACCTCATACCTTATCTTACTATTCATAAGTCGACCATATTGATTACTTACTTAATACGTCATTTAATGATGTCATTAAACACCCGTAACTTAAAAACCGTATTTTCACTATTCATCGAAAATTCAACTTTCTCAGAAAAATCCCAAAATTTTACCCTAACCAAATATAGATGCTATGATTTCAAAAATGAACTCAATTTTATAAAAATAATTTTCTAAATATTTTTAATTTAATTTTTAAATAAATACACTAATCACCGAAAATTCATTTTCTCCAGAAAAATCCCCAAAAATTACCTTAACATAATATCGATCCTCTGAGTTCAAAAATGAAATAAATTTTATAAAAATAATTTTCTAAATAATTTTAATTTAATATTTAATTAAAAAAAACACTATTCACTTGAAAAAACTAATACTTGACTAATAATTTATGAAACCGTTATTTAACCATTTTATTTAATCTCATTACTTAATCAAGGTGCCTAGAATATATTAATACTTTATTTATGTTATATTACTAATACATTTGGTCACATTACTAATCCTAAGTATAAAATCACTATTCATAATTTACTATTCATCAAAAATCAAGTTGATCTTATTAGACTCTAAATTTCGTACTGAACATAATTGTAGAAGAACATTTTTTGAATATCGTTACACATTTTTAATTATTTTAGGTTTACATAAACATTTTTAAAATATCCTTTTTCTAAAATTCATAAAAAATATGCATACTATATTTATCAGGTCATTTGAAAATTTATAAAATTCATCATAAGAAGAAATCCAAATTTTTATTTAAAACAAAGGATTACACAAGGCAGTTATGGTCTCCTTACATAGCCCCTTATCACACCAGATTATGACCTAAGTGTAAGTTGTGCTAAGGTGAGAGAATCTGAGGGAGGCTCGACCAACATCGCACGGGAAGTAATTTCTATCAGTTTGAACTTCTCGCAAAGGCGATTCCATTCTAGCTTCACACGATGAAGTTCGGCTTGGGTTTGGTCCAGAGGAAAGCCCAGTGGTGCTACCTCCTTCCCAAGTTTTGTTAGATGGGCTTCGATCGGTCCAAGACTACTGGGTGAGGCTATCAAATCTTCTTTCTATATTAATTAACCAAGATTACTTGTATTTAGAGACAGTAATCGAAATGTTTAGTTTCCAGCTGTCATATTGACCAATGGTCATATAACCGTCAAAACCCAATGGTCTCATTTTAATTATACTAATGTTATCAAATGAAACAGTTTTGTTGAGTATAAAAAATAAAATAACTCACAAAATTAGGAAACAAGATTTATTCAAAATTTCGGGTCGTTACAATCTTCCCCCCTTAAGAAATTGTGTCCTCGCAATTTTAAAATTGGGTTTTGAAATTTCATTGAGTTTCCCACATCGGAAAAGGAATCAGTAAAACTATTACTTTAAAAGAAAGAAAGGGAAGTACAAAGGCCACCCGAGTTAACCCATAATAGGATTCCATGTAGGAAAACATGGATATGGAAGAAAAAAAAGGGTCATGTTTTGAGGGTGATTGATAGAAAACATGATTAGGAGAAAGTTAACACAAGAAAATACCAAACTTATATTCTGTGTAAACGATCTTTGATTACCTAGTAGGAAACACAAACCCACAACGTTTTTTACGTTCCTTTTCATAATTTTGAGGAATTCATTTACTACATAGAACAAAAAGATAAGGAAATATACCTACCTTCAAGTAGAGTTTCATCCTTTAATAAGTCTACGAAAACTAGTCTTTTCTCCAAATGATGAGAATTCAAAAAAACTTGGTCTAATCAAAATCACAAGAATCATCATCAAGATAATCACATAATCCACAAAAGATTAACTATATATTTCTTCTATCTTTAAACATTATCCCAAAAATAGAAAGGGTAAGGTAAAACAACTCTTCAAAAAGAAAGAATCCGATAGGAATGGAAACTAGTTTTAAATCTTGAAACATCCATGGTACTACCCAAAGTTCATCATAGACCATTCCATTAATAACGATCCTTAAAATTCCTCAAAATAAACCAAACTAAGATTAAAACCTAATTATAAGAACGATCTCATAACATAGTCTTCCAAGATAGAATTTATCATTCATCTTCAAACAACATTAACCACTCTTATCATCTTATAAAAAAAGTATCTAACCTAATCACATTTTCCCTAAGATAGGTTAATCATTTCCATAAGTAACCTAAATTACTATAAGTCCACCTTAAATTCATTGATTCTTTAAAATATAATTCAACCATACTCTTCAATGAAAATACCGTAGTAATCTATTTACCTCGATCATATAGGGTCCTCAAAATAGTGAATGTCTCCCAAAGTAATAATCATCTTTTAATCCCCTAATCATCTCTATCATATTAATACGGAAATCGTCACATTTCCTATCACATTGGTTGTTGGGACATGTTCTTCCATTTCCCACCATTAACTAAGAAGATAAAGTATAATTAAGGGCTTAAATAATTATCCAATAATCATGAAAAGGAACTTAAAGCATATAAGGATAACTTGTAGAAGAAAAGTATAGCCTAACTTGTGATCCCCTAGGTTTCAAACTAGGTTATCCATGATCATATATTATTATGTGAATCTTTATTTTATTTTATCTTTGTTCCTTTAATAATGGTTCATATTAAGCTTATGAATTTACCAAAGCATATCCTCCGGGAGTGTCGTAACCAAGAGTGTAGAAAGGCATGTTGTCGTGTACCAGTTCTCGTTGAAGTCTAGATCAAAGTGGTGTTTTCAGGTTTTACCCCTATGTACATCTGTGCCAGATCCACCTCTACCTACTCGTATCCAGACAGGGATGTATTTTCTTTGAAACCCCTTACTCAATACTCACCAAAATACCAGGAATATTTCCTATATTTAAACTTTTCTATAGGGTTTTTCCTACAGTTTTCATATCCTAATTTCCAAAAATAACTAAACCATCCTTTGATACCAACTATAGCATCCCGCCTTTTTATCACATAAACTTTCATTACATTTTAAAAAAATCGAGGTTCATTAAGGTTTAGTGTTTTGGAAACCAGGAACTTAAAACATGAAAACATAAAACATTCTTCTTAAAAACTTGAAAGGCTTCTCCTCATGTTCATCCTAGGTTCATTACTGAATCTCATAACCTAGGGACATACATCAAAATAAAGGGTGAGCAGAAGGCCCAGTAAGGGAATCAAGGGGAAACATTTAACATGTGAACTTGGGATACATCAACAATGTCATGAAAAATAAATTTAAGGCATGAGAAAGATATCCTGAGGCATATCATAATAAAAATAAAATTTTTCATAACTTGAATATGTGGCTACAATATTTAATATTGACAATCATTCCGTTTCACCAAGGTCCATCCCCAATGTGTCATTAAAAAATTACCATGGTTATTCACCAAGGTATCAGTCTAAAAGGTCATCTCTAGAGATTAAGTCTTTACCCAATGCATTGGAGCACATTCTGGGTGCACCATTGACATGTCTTTATTATCATGTGAGCCACATATATCATCATCAATCATTTCATAAACAACCCATATAACATAAAAGAAATGGGTTTCATTTCATATTCATAAAGTTTTAAAAACTGCTTTAAAGACATGATCTTTATGTCACTTTAAACCCACGGAAAGGGAAAGCGGGTTTCATGTATGTAAATACCAGAATTTAAAATAGAAAATTTTGATATATATGAGAATACCCTTGTAGAAATAGAAACTTTGAGTATTCATGTAATAACATAAAATAATTTTGAGAAAAATAGAGAGGCATTTTGAGACGAAAATTCTGCAGCATAACGGCTACGTTACAGGGTTTTAGAAAATGTTGAAAAGAGAGGGTACATGGGTCACCCAATCATAAATGATCTATAAAAATAGTATAGGGACAGAATATAAATTATATGAATCATGGTAATGAAATTTTAAGGACATACAATTTGAAATGAAAAATATGGAAGTAAGACAAAAATAAGATTTCTCTTATAAAAATTTGGCAGCCTAACGACGTCACTTAAACTTCAATAAAAATGAATTGACAAGATCAAATAGGGTTTCTCATCATATGATCATATAAGATCAGTATGATATATATAGATAACATACCCCAACATAATAAAACAGAACTTGAAAGACTTGACATGAAAATAGAACTTGAAAAATGAGAATGGTGAAAGAATCCCTTAGAAATTCAGCAGCCTAACAGCGCCACTTAAACATTCATAAACAAAATTATGAGAGTAAGAGGGGATCTCTCATAATATGAAAATTAAAAGTGCAGTGAGAGGAATATAAAATAATATCCTACCACATAATAACATGGATCATAAAAGGAATGACATAAATGAGATTACTTGAAAAGAAAGAGAGAGGTCAGATCCCTTACCTTAAAACATAACTCTTTAAACTCAAAGGTTGGGACCTTGAGGGCTTGGGGGCACCTTGGGAGGACTCCTTGGGAGGTAATGAGACCAGATATTTGTTGGGGAAGAGTTGAGAGTCGAATGGATGAGAGGATGACTTGGTATTTATAGGGAAAGTGAGGGGACAAGGCATTAATGGCCAAGGGACACCTCATTGGTGGTTTTGGCAAAACCATGGGCTTTCCCATGGTATTTGCCCATGGTATTGGCCACATGGGACACCTCATACCTTATCTTACTATTCATAAGTCTAACATATTGATTACTTACATAATACATCATTTAATGATGTCATTAAACACCCGTAACTTAAAACTGTATTTTCACTATTCATCGAAAATTCAACTTTCTCAGAAAAATTCCAAAATTTTACCCTAACCAAATATAAATGCTCTAATTTCAAAAATAAACTCCATTTTATAAAAATAATTTTCTAAATATTTTTAATTTAATTTTTAAATAAATACACTATTCACCGAAAATTCATTTTTTCCAGAACAATCCCTAAAAATTACCTTAACATAATATCGATGCTCTGAGTTCAAAAATGAAATCAATTTTATAAAAATAATTTTCTAGATATTTTTAATTTAATTTTTAATTTAAAAAACACTATTCACTCGAAAAAACTAATACTTGACTAATAATTTATGAAATCGTTATTTAACCATTTTATTTAATCTCATTACTTAATCAAGGTGCTTAGATTATATTTATACTTTCTTTAAGTGATATTACTAATCCATTTGGTCACATTACTAATAATAAGAAAAATATCACTATTCATAATTTACTATTCATCAAAAATCAAGTTGATCTTATTAGACTCTAAATTTCGTACTGAACATAATTGTAGAAGACCATTTTTTGAATATCATTAAACATTTTTAATTATTGAACTTTTACATAAACATTTTTAAAATATCATTTTTCTAAAATTCATCAAAAATATGCATACTATATTTATCTAGTCATTTGAAAATTCATAAACATCATCATAAGAAGAAATCCCATTTTTTATTTAAAACAAAGGCTTACACAAGACAGTTACGGTCTCCTTACATAGCCCCTTATCACACCAGCATAAGACCTAAGTGTAAGGTGTGCTAAGGTGAGAGAATCTGAGGGAGGCTCGGCCAACATCGCACGAGTAGTAATTTCTATCAGTTTGAACTTCTCGTGAAGGAGATTCCGTTCTAGCTTCACACAATGTAGTTCAGCTTGGGTTTGGTCCAGAGCAAAGCCTAGTGGTGCTACCTCCTTCCCAAGTTCTGTTAGTTGGGATTCGATCGGTCCAAGAATACGGGGTGAGGCCATCGAATCTTCTCTCTATATTAATTAACCAAGATTACTTGTATTTAGAGACAATAATCGAAATGTTTAGTTTGTAGCGGTCATATTGACCAATGGTCATATAAAAGTAAAAACCCAATGGTCTCATTTTAATTATACTCATGTTATCAAATGAAATAGATTTGTTGAGTATAAAAAATTAAATAACACACAAAATTAGGAAACAAGATTTATTCAAAATTTTGGGTCGTTACACTGTATCCTTAAGACTAGGGTGATTTTCCTAGGATGAGAGTGGGAAAATATGATATTCATGGAAAGAATAGAATTACTAGGAATATCATTCCCAGTTTTTGGTTGAATATAATTGTTTCACTATTATATCATAGGGGTTTATGCTTGGATGATATGGGTTAAGCCTCAATTTTGAATTATACTGGCTTAAATGATCTTGGATAGGCAAGTGGGCCAAGTTATGATGAGTGTGGAAACTACTTTTATTATCTTTGGTGGATTTTTCTAGATAGATGATAATTTTTATCCTATGGTTGTATGTTGATTTTCATTGGGATTGTGAGTAGAGTATATCTTTAATTTTCATAGGTGAGGCGACCTGAAAGGACAAATTATTACTTGAGTATTATGGACATATTTAGCCGTATTTATGTTTGAGCTTAGGATATTGAGGTTGAGAGTCAAGTTATGGGAAGAAGTACCTTTCATCTATGTTCCCCTTAGTGGATAAATGATTGATATAGTTCAATGATTATTATTTTAACTATCATAGTGGTTTGTGGTAAGCTATACTATTTACATTGAATAGCGAGATAAAGAAGGATCATTATAATGGTATTTGTTTTTCATTTTTTATAAGTGAGGACTATATTTTAATTTTTGGGATTGATTTATTTTTAGTCCTGGTGTACGGTCCAAGAACTATCAAATATTTGGGGTTTGGTTCATTTTCATTCTAGGATTATGACTAGTGAGTCTACCTTGGTTTTTAAGATCATTTTATTTTCATTATAGAGACATGATTTGATATGTTCATTTGATTTTAACTCTATATTTCACTACTTATGAGTATATAGTAATGGGGATGACTATTCAAACCATAAAGCTCCTTAAAGGGGTTTTTATGAGTGCTTAATAGATCATTGGAATATTTTTGTAATCTTGTGTTAAAACAAATAGCTATATGCTATCTCTAAATGGAAAATATGGTTAGATCACATAGGATATGAACAACACTATGAGGTGGAGGGTGAATCAGTGTTTTATGACATATTACCAATTTAAAATTTATTCCTTGTTTACCTGTGGACTTGTTTAGTGAATGTATCTTGTACTCTTTCTCTTGTTTTGGTCACATCGATGTAATGATAATGAATAAAACACACAACAAAGGACATCAGGGTTAGTCAACGAGGTATACCTCCAGGATAAATGATCACGACCTCAGTGTACAATGGTTGTTATCCCACATTCACACAACTCCTCTTTTATTATCAAAAAATTATGAAAAAAAATTACATCATTGAACACATAATTATGGCATCGACTAGGTATAATGAAAGCATCGACTTAAAATTACTTGAATACATGATAAGACTTTCACCTCCTGGAAATAAGGTCAAAAGTGTTGGCTCATGTCCCTATTGAAAAATGTTGTATAAATATTCTTTCTCAAACTTCAATAATTATAGTGGATGCCTGAAACTTCTTCAAACCTTAAGATATAAGTATATTGTAGTCTAAGATCCCCAGACTTCTTCAACAATAGGAATAATGATCAAAATATTATATACAATTCTCTCACTTTCACTTCTTTATACTTAATGGAAATCAATAAGATAAAGGTTGTTTTTTTATTATTATTATTATTATTATTATTATTATGTTGTTTCTCTTTATTATTCTTCTTCAATGTGCATGATTAATCCTTCAATGTATTGTTGGTTCCCTTCAATTATTCAATACACACAATTTTTCTCTTTTTCGTAGGGAAAACTGTCTCTATATTTGATACACATAGTATCTAACATGATGTAGTGTTATATATTTTTTATTTTTCTTCCCCTTTGACTCATAAGATATTAAGAAATGATGTAGTGTTAGATATTATTAATTATTCATTACAAATATTGTGAAACTTGAACATGAGGTCAACTATCTCTAATTATAATATATGCTATACATGAGAAAATTTCAGAAATGTACTTTCCATATTTTAAAATTGAAATATCCTTGAGTTGTAAAAGAATACTCCTCCTTAAATCCCAATTTAATCCCACTCAAATATTTTATATAAAATAATATTAAATCTCTATGATACTCATGATTAGTTGTTTGTCAAATATTTTATAGATTTAGAAGGCCTTTATTCAATCCATGAAGAAATTCATGTTCGCACGGACGATACCCCATAGTGAAACCCTTCACTTCATGGAATTAATGAAACCTCACTTTTCTTCTTATAAGAATAGTCATGGAATGGAATCTCAATATACAGTACAATAATAACTGACATAAAATAACTAGATTCAGATTGTATTTCTCTTTGAATAGCTTCACAAAATGTTCTTTTAAATCATAGCATAAACCCCATACCATATCATAGCCTCATATTCAATTTTTCATCATAGAATACATCTCATCTTGAATAATGATCAAAACATATACCATCATATGTAAGTTAGTGAATATTAGAAAAACAATATCATGTTTCATTCTTATTATAGAAGTTTAAATTCGAAAGATCTCAATTAAATTGTACAAAAATTTATCTTATTAGAATTATCATAAATAATAAATATAACAAAATATAATAACGTGTTACACATCTCAAAATAAGTTTTCCATTTGTTTCATTTCATAAATATAAATTCTCTTGTGTAATTTTTTTTAATATTAAGTATTATGTAAGGATTATTAATTTTCCATTTTTTCTACCCAAGATTCAAGTAAAAAAACTTAATACTTATAAAGAAACTTACATATCAACCATTGTTCAAGGACTATATCAATTTATTATCTAAAACAAAGTTACAGAACAATATGTTTATTACATATCTTTTTCCTTTGATGATTTATAATTATTGAAAATAAAAATATCACATATAATATAATAAATATATTTCCTATATTTGGATAACTCGTCCCTTTTCTATATTTCACTTCATTTGGAAATATTAAATTTCATATACAATGTGTTACATATTTGTGTAAACTACTAGTGACATAGACAAATAATTTAATTTGGCAGATATTATATGAATCATTATAATTTTTCTTATTTTTAATAACCTTAAACATAGAATTTATATAATTAACCCTATATTTAAAACTCAACTCAATCACATCAAATTGCCTTGAAAAAACATTAAATCAACATCAATCAATATCAAAATAAATTTAAATATTTATGTATTAAATAAATACACCTTATAGTATTTGAATGATGTTATTTTTCCATAATAACTTATGTTCTTCTTACAACATAATCCAAATACAATATATATAATAACCTACCATTATACATGATATTCCCTAGGATGTTACTCAACTGATATAATTTTTAAATTATTCATAGGGATAAAACATTTATCAATATAAATACCCTAAGTAAATCAATTTATATTTAAATTAAGGAAATATTAATAATCCAATTTTTCACATAAACTCTCAAGAAGATTAAATAAACTTTTTTAATCATTAGTAGATCATTAATCACTATGAAATACTAGAATAAAAATACTACAACATCATTTCTTTGGGAATGAATCTTCAAGAATATATCTAATGGTATCATCACACTTACTTATTTCTAATCATAAATAGTGGTGGAAACTCACTCATCTTACTTATTAGTAAAGTTTCTCACCACATATAGGCATCATGATAATTTAATTATTTATTAATATTAAATAAAAAACACCATATGGGTTGATCAATATTTACCTTTATATTTATTGACAATACCAAATAAAAAATACATGTCAATATGCACTCCTTACATTATATTCTCTCTCCCACTTATTAACAATAAATACAAATAACCTTGATAGATTCTAGTTTTAATTTAATTAAAGTAATATTCCATCAATTATTTTACTCTAAGTAAATTTGATCCATCTCTATTGTAGAAAACAAGAGGAGTTAATATAGACAATAGAGATGTCAATTATTAAATTCTAATATGATACTAAATGATATGAAACAACTTGATATTTTTCTCAATGTATTATAAAATATTTTAATGATGAAAAAATTGATACCAATTTATCAATAAATTATTTTGATAATTATAACCTAAAATTTATACACTCATCACAACACATATATTAAAAATATTCATATATAATTGGAGGTATTTGACTTTAGAAACCAGCCTTAGAACATTTTATCTTTTTCATATCATTTATTAAATAAATTTACCCCCATAACATTATAATTGAATCTTAAAACACAAGTACTATAGTATATCAAAACAAGCATTTTTCATTGATATATTTCATGAAAAATTCTATAATTTCATATTTGTATGAATTAAATAATTCTGGAAAATTTTCAAACTTCTGAAATTGACTCCCCGTAAGAGGATACTCAAGGATATTCTTCATAAAGGTTTGTTTTTTAATCAGATAATGTATAACATGGTTACTTTTAATTAGTATGTTTACTTTTAATCTACCATATATATTTAATATCCCTCACTTCTTATTCATTTATCCCCCATAATAAAACATTTCATTAAATTTATTTCATATAAATAACAAACAAAATATATGGGAATAAGGTTGAAATCCTTCTATACTCAATGATATCCTCAAGGTTAATAGTTTCTTATAAAACAAGATACTCATTTATTTTCATATCTATAAATAGGATAACCCTTCATAATTTCTTTTCAAATGTTACCAATATAGTTATATTTTTAAATCATATACTTCAATCCATTTTTAACATCTTCTTCATGTGGAATTTAATTCTCCTCCTTAGCCATCAATGAATTTGATCATTTTTGGTTCTATATCAACCTTATTTGAAATTTTTATCTTGATGATAATATTATTAACCAACCCTTTGAATCATATCTAGTTTCTTGTAACTTCTATATAGATCCTCTAGAGTTAGTCATCACCTTTTGAAAGCCACTCATGAAATTTCATTTCTTCTTTTGGAAAATATTATTTATATTTAGTAATTTCATTCACTTGATATTTTTGTATCCTTATTTCCATTTACAATTTTTATATCCAAATGTTCATGAATATTTTCGAAGTATAGTTAACTTTCATGTATCTTCTACAAGAAATCTCTAAAATTATTTTAACCAAACAAGACCATTTTTCTTATCTTAGAATATCTTTTCCTTATAATCGTACATACTTCCTTCATTACTATTACTTATGTATTTTTTGAAAATTTACACATTTTTTCATCTTTTTCCATTATATAAAAAGATTCTCATTTTTGGTCTAACAACCTTCTTGATCATATAGGGAGTTTTTTGAATAAATTTACTTTTTTTTTATTTCCTTAGAAAAACACATCATTATTCTTCTCTTTATTTTAATTATAATTTTATCCTTCTATATTTATAAGAATTTTAAACATGTTTAGATGATTTATATCAGAATTCATCTTCAATGTGACCAATCTTATTGTAACTTCAGTTTTTTTCAATGCTTTCAAATATTTTTGAAATAAATAGACTATGATCCTTCTTCTGTGGTCTTTTCTAAGTGTTAACATCTACCCCCTTATTTTAGGATTTATTTTTATTCAATTTATCTATATAATATGCCAAAATTCAATATAATTATGTATTAACCTTTAAAAGAATCAATTATTGACAATGAATCTTTATCTATTCTATTGATCTCTAATCTGGATAACATTTAATGTTTTCTATTTTTGTGATGTTATATTCTTTAGTTGGGATTTATTTGGGTAACATCTCATTTTACACATGAACACATAAAACATATATATTTTGGTGGTTTCTTAATCAATTTTATTCATCCATTTTACTTTTTTGAAACATGTACTGTGCATAAAACTAAAATTAGAAAAAACATATTTATTCTTTTATTGATGGTATATTTTGTTTTAATATTGAAAGATACTGATCATTAAATGATACCTATCTCTTTTTTTCATCATATAGAATCATTTTAGAATTCGATTATTCTTTGTAGTTATTTGATAAATCCACTCATCTATTTTATAATTATGAAGACTTATCTTGAACTACTTCAATATTTACCAATTTAAATTCAGGATCAATAAATTTCATATTGAGTTTGGTTTTATCATCTTTCGTTAACATTATTATATCTTCAAAAATCCTTTATTATATTCTAATCTTTTATGCATTTGGTTCTTTTATTTCATGAAAATATCAAGCTTTTTAATCCCATCATCTTTGATCCCCAATTGACCATCCTTGAACAAAATAATTTGTTCCAATGTATGAGTATTTTATTCAATCAGTTTCTTAGATTCCTTTATCATATATTATATTGAAATTATCATTATTTAATATGTATAACATTTCTTTTAGATATATAATTATAAAATTTAGGGATCCAACATGCTTGGATAATTTTACACAAATCATTGGTTTTTTTATCAAACCCTTCTCTAAACTTTTACACTTGTCTTCAAGCTTGGTGGTATACCCCTTATTTATTTTGATAGATACCCAAATAAGAATGACTATATATTTGGGACAATTATATAGGATATCCTTTGAAATATCCATTATTTCATCTTTTTAATCCCCAAAAATATTATTATCTCTATTGTACCTATCTCATCAAGAGGATTTTTTATATATGATATTTTAGTTACAGCCTGATCATAGGTATTATTAGAAACATTTTAGGTAGAAGTGATAAACATGTAATTATTAGCAGATTCAACCACTATATTTTATTTTTATATTCTAGATCTGCCTTCATCGGGTTTATAATATGGGGAAACTAAGTTTTCTTACACTTTGTATAAGAGGGAATCATTCTTATAAAGAGTTCATTCAAGATATAGATTATCAAAAGATATAAAAAAATATACACTAATATGATTACCTTTAATTAGTAGATATTCATTATTCATTTATTTCTTTGACAAGGACTCTCTCAATTTTTTTATTTCTTCTCTTAATATTCTTTAATGTCTCGACCACCATCTATTTCGTGGTTTCCTTGATAAAAATCCCATAGGATTATGCTAATCAATGACTTAATAAAGACTTTGGAAAGAGAAACTTAAAACTTTATATCTAGAGATCTTTGAGACTCCAATAAAAAGTGGTATCTATGATCTGATAAAAATTGTTTAGATCACATATAATTTGGAGAGCATTGATATGGGTGGGATGAATTAGTGTTATGGCACCCTAAATATAGTAACCCAGAGTAGGTGGTTACTATAATACATTGGTACAATATATAATGGATCACATCATAAGGGATCATATATTTTAGAAGTCATGGGTGATTGGATACATACAAGATTTCTATATTGCATTAGAAAGTTTAAAACATATCAGTATAATATTTTTGAATTTTATTTATTCCTTTTATTACATCCTTTAATTCATTTAAATTCCCCTTCTTAGTACCCTGGGTAAAGGGGAAAAAAGAAATAGGTGAGCCCAAATGCTTAGTAAGTGCCTGTGTAAAAAAACCAATCTTTTTTAAAACATTTAATAAATCATATAAAAGGAATAAATAATAAAAATAATTTCATAATCAACCAAAACATATAGAATAATATATCAATGGATGACATTATACTGGGAATAAATAGATCACATGGATAATAATAATTTATTTAATACCAATGTAATATATACTGATAAACATATTTATCTTACAATCATTGTATGGGATTAAGAAATAATGATCATAATATTTAGTCCATATTCTAGAACAGAATGATCATACCATCAAGGTAATTTTTGAGGATATTATGAATCAAGGCCTCACTATAATGACATCATGATATTACTATTAATTCCACATGTCTAGGAAATATTAATAAATCGGTATAGATACATGAAATACCCAAAACCTTTGTCTCATGAGACCTATATATTCATTGAGGGTTTATTTAATTTTTGGACCCACTAATCACTTAATTAATTTTAATTAATTCACCATATAAAATAAATGAAATACAATACAATGCATAATCAATATTCCTTAGTAACCAATAAACATCTATATTGGAATAATAAACATATGGGATGACTATACTTTCCCCATTAAACAAATAGAATAACATGATCATAATCTATATGGATAAAAAAATAGTATGGTATCATTAGAGTATATCCTCAATGAAATAATATAAAATTCAATATTTGATTACATAGATAAAAAACCTTTAGAAGGGCATTGAAAATTGGATTTGGATTAATAAGATGAAATACCATTTATATTTTCGATACTCTTTTAAAAAAATATTTCATAAATAAAAAGGATATAGAAATATATTTTAAAAATCATGAAAACTTAGAGAATAATTTTATTAAGAAAACCAATGAAGGTGGTGGAGAAATGTCTTTTTATTGAAAACATTTAAAATATTTTTTTTCTTTTTAATGAAATTAAAATCTAATAAAAAATAAAGTCACAAGTCACTTTTAAATACCATTCACAATAATATTCCAAAAATAAATTTTAAAAAATTAATTAATAATATAAAATTTAAAACTAAATATGGGCTAAGTCCACAAATCTGGAGTGCATGATAAAAGATAAAAACACAAATGACTTTTAAATAAATGTTTATTGAAATTTATATTGTTAAAATAGTAATATATATTATATTTGAATAGAGATAATGAGAACTATGAGGGTAACATGGAATGATAAATATTTTGATTTCAAAATAATAAAGGTTAACATTGGTAGGGAGAAGAATATAAATATGGATAAGAAAGACTCCCGACCAAAACAATGTGATATTAGAGAAGAAAGACTTATGATTTTGATAAATTTTTAATAAAAATACATAGTAGGAGAAAACTAAAAATAGAAATTTGAATGACATGAATAATATTATTAGTTATAAATATGTAAAAGGTTTAGTATATAAACTATGTAAATAAATATAGATGAATAATACAATTCATGTCTCAAAGAAGATAACTTAAGATTTAGAACCCATACCTTTTACTCTCAAATTTTACAATAACTCATTAAACATATATATTATAAACATAACCATATTAATAACTTATTTAATATAATTATTCATAAATTGTATATTTTCTAATTTTTATATATAATCATTTTCAATACATATATTAGTTATATATTATTGGTATTCATCATCGGATGTTAATAATTTAAATTATTTTGTATGTATTTCATAACAGCAATATTGGAATACATACTTTTATAAAGTTTCCATCATTTAAAAATTATTCAAGATATTAGAATATTTATGTTTCAATGATTTATGAATTCCAATTTTAATTTTGTGGGAGTTATTGGTATGGTTTATGAAAATGGAATCCAATTTTATCTTATTTCAAGTTATTTACTGATATTAACCTGTTACATTATAATGATTATTAAATTTTATGTTATGTATAAAAAATATTATTTTATGAAATATACTAATAATTAATGTCACATATATCTGTAAAATAAATTTTTGGAACCATCCATGTATGTTGGTGATTGAAAATGATATATTTGTCTTTGTGGAGGTAGTAGTCTCCATATACACATAAACTAAATTTTGATTTCTCATAGAATAAGAGTAAGATAGAAAATGATTTATCTTTACATAATCTTCAAAAAGCTAAAAACATAATATTTATTCATTAAATACCCTTTTATAATGAAACATTCAAGGTGGTTGTGAGAAATGAAGAATGTTTCATCGTGGAGGTAGTAACCCACCTATATACCTAAATAACATTCACATTCATCTAAGGGGAACGGTGGATAATGGTTATACCATTAGCATAATAAAATTTCAGTATATTGAAATACATATATCATTATATTATAAGGGATATAATACATTTTAAGGTGTAAAATGAAGAAGAAGAAATAGTTAATAAGAGATTAATACCCATGTTGAAAATTTGATCCTTTTGATGGGGGAACTCTATGAAATTAAGGATTTAGTTATTTACCTTGGATAAAAGGGATAAATTTTTTTTGATTAGAATATAGTGAAATAAAAACTGGAATATTTTAGAGATGATTTTGAATTTTAGAGTGTTTAAAAAAGGGTGGAGGAAGTTTCCTTTTATAAGTGAGGGGAGTGGTTTTTTGGAAATAAGTGGTCCCCTATTTATGGAGAGTTGCTCCAACTGTGGGATATAATAGAGAGGGGTAGATTGTGGGTTGATAAAACTCCTCACCAAACTCTTTGATGTAATATTTGAGGAATTTTAGTTGTTATATCCATAGTCTTAACTTCTAAAAATATTTAATTTTACCACATTAAATCTTTTGTACCCTTGGTAACTTATTTCGATAATTAAAAATAAAAGTAACCATATTAGATAATTTGGGTATTCTAACTCATAACATTTTTATTTTTTGTTAATATTTTAAATGTATAATTTTACTTATTAAATTACTATTTAATTATTAATAAATTTCATAAGATTTTTATTGATATTTTAGTCCTTATATTGTTATATAATTCCTGGTATTTTTAAAAATGATATTCTATACTATTCACTTAAAAAGAAAGCTTTCCATAAAATTTGCAAAAATTATTCTTAAGCTAATATCATGATGATGAATCCAAAAATCATTTTTTTATCAAATATAAATTTTATAATATTTATGTTTAACTATTGAATACAAAATTTAATAAAAAACATTCACCAACTACGTTATCTTATTCTTCCATAGTTTCCCATTGTTGTTAAGAATCTATTCTTAATCTTTATTATAATATAATTTTTTTCTAACTATATTACCTTATTGGTGTATATATGCCTTAGTTCAGGTATGTACTTCCTCAATAATGAAATAAAGAATACATCATAAACATTAGAGAGGTTAGGTGGAATATCCTAATGGTAAGTTATAACTCCAATTATCTCTAATTTTTAAAAGGGAAACATTTACCTAGGAGTTAGTTTCCCCAATTTGAAAAACCATATGAATCCCTAACACATATATACCTATAAGAAAACATGACCCCAATTGAAATTATATATCCTTTCTGTAATAATATACATAACTAATTTGTCTACTTTGAATTGCATTAATAAGGCTCAGAATAGTTATCACTTTCACTATTATCACCTAAATAAGTTTTGGGTGAAGTTTATTCCTCTATCCATCCTCATCCAATAATATTGGAGTATGAAATCTATTATTTTATAAGTATTTATAAGGTTCCAATTAATACTTTAATGGAAGATATTATAATATAAAAACCCTACAAAAGGTATATATTGATCCTGCATACCTTAAAATTAAAGATAGAATTACATAAGCATGTGTTCTAATTTATGATCATTAAATTTTAAATAAAAATTAGTTTGAGGGTGATAGGAGGATCTCAAAAGTATTTCAGTTTTGATTCCCCCCTCAAGACCCCTCCAAAATTTTAATGTCAACTGAGGAAAATAATAATATTAAATTGATATAGGTGCACTGTGATGTCTCACTGCCTCATTATTATTGAGTCATTAAAAAAATTTAGGGTAAGATCCTCCCTTATTTATATTAAATGTGAATAATTATTAAGGAAATACCAAATGACCCAACTAGAATTAATCCTCTTGGAAGTCTTTATAATTTCTATAACACTGTCCATCTTAATATTGTACCACTTTCACATTTATACAAGGAGAGGTTTCATGGCTAATTCTGGTTGTTGTATTTTTGTATTTACCTATTGGAATACCCGGAATCTAGACATGTAGTATGTAATTTACTACATAAAATCTAACAAAAATGTTCTCTTAAGCCCTCATACATATTAATTATACCATGGTGTATATAGAAATTTTATCTATTATATTTATCTGGAAATTATCTTTTCAACTCATGTTTGGATGCAATACAAAATATCTTTCCAAAATTCTGCCCACCAACTTCATTGATAAACTACTAAAATACCTCATCATTTATGGTTTTAATCCTCTTTTGTAAACACTGGTCATCATATTTGGACATCATTATCATCTCTATTAATGATAGTTTATAAATTTATTGGAAAAATAATTATGCTTCTCCCTACCCACCAATTACCATACCAAAGTTTACTGATCCAAGAATATGATATCCTTTTTTACACTCATCATGGTTAGTACTCCATGGACCTTCCAACTTAATGAATTGGCTCCCTTTATTTCTTACCCAAGAGGTTAGTATATTGACCACTAATTGTCCTTGATTAGTTCTAATCAAGTCATTTTCCTCATTATGAGAAATTTCTATGAGAATATGCACTTCAAACTTTTGGGTTCATTATATATCCCAAATTTCTCTCTATATAGACATTTCTTCCATATATTCAAGGTAAATATTATAGATTCTAATTGATGATCATGATTTGGATAATTCTATTCATGGATCTTCAATTTCTATGATGTATTAAAAACCACTCTACCATTTTATATAAGGACACAACCCAATCCTTTATTATTTAATCACTATATATTACAAATCCTTCATTTATTTAAAGCATATTAAATGACAATGCATTCACCAATATCATTTTTTTCAACTAAATAATTTCCTTATATCCGTTTTCCATATAAATTTTACCTCTTTAAATGTAAACCTGGTTAACAAGATTTCCAATAAAGAATGTTTTTGAACAAATCATCGATAATAACCTCTTCAGATAAAGGAAAAATGTATCTCAGTTACATTCTTTAGTATGGAAAATTACTTGGCTATCTCTATATTTGAAATATCAACAAATATTTTATACTTGGATATATTACAGCCAATAAAAGAAACATCCTAGTGCCAAAATTCACACATACTAAATTTATCAAATAATTCCATTTTTATTATAGTGGTAAGAATGATTTGAAATTGATTCACACACTCCTCATATCTTTTATATTATATCAATATATCATTAGTTAATACCAAAATAAAATAATAAATATAAACCTTGAACACACGGTTCATAAAATCCATAAATATGGTGGGTTCATTAGTCAACTAAAAAGAATTAATATAAACTCACAAATTTCATACTTGATACAAAATTATATTTTTGGTATATAATATTTATTATCACTTAATTTATGATAAATATAATGATGTTTGATCTTGGAAAAATATTTATCAACCTGAAGTTCATCAAATAAGTCTTCAATGCATGGAATGAGATATTTATTGATTTTATTAATGAAATTTTTCTCCTTTTAATCGATGCACAACCTCATAGAACCAAAATTATTCTTAATAGGAATAATTTGGTATCCCCAAGGAAAAACATTGGGGAAAATGCATCCTAATTCACATAACTCTTACAATTGTTTCATTAGCTCAACTAATTCTAATAGGTCCATTATATAAGGCTTTTTAGATATTTTTATTACATCAAGGGAGAGTTTAATAAAAAACAACTTCATTATCATGTTGTTTTGTAGGTAATTATTCAAAAAACACATAAATATATTTGTAACACCATGGTATGTAGGCTACTTTACTGCTGCCTCATCTCTATTCACCACTTGACATCAGGAACACCTCCCCATATGCTAGAGCCTTCGAAATAGCTTTGGGGGTATATCATAGAATCATGGGGATACTATACCTCATGATCAGAGTGCATGGTAATAGATAAATAATGAAAAATCATACTTCAACAATAAAAATTGGAGTACATAGGGTAAATAAGAAAACCCAATCAACAATAATATTCAATTAAGAAGAAATACAACCATACATGGATGATCACCCACAAGGATAATCACATATTCAAAGGAATGGATAAAAGAATAAAATGAAAGTGCAAGAGGCTAAAATACATCCCCATTCCTTTCCACAAACCTAGTCTGTAATCCCAATCATGTTTCTTAAATCAATCTTCAACATTATACTAAGCCATTTCCTAACCTATACCTACAATAAGTGAAATATATTCTTAAGTACCTAAGTTCCATGAATGCCTATGTAGGGTTTGAGTACATAAATCAGTATGGAAACACCAAAATAGTCCCATAAATATCATGTATATGTAGTGTATGTGAATGTTACATGATCATATGAAATAAATAAAATACTATAGAAAATAAAAGATAAACACACTACGTTCATTATCCAGTGTTGAGATGTATTTGAGCATGCCAAAATGAATATGAATATTATAACCACTCAGGGGGACCAAGTCTTATCTGGTTAATAATAAATAGTTTTGATATTTAGGCTCGTGACCCTAATCGATCATAAATACTTCATAAGCTGATGGGGTGTCTTAGAGTATGGCGTGATGACTTTTATAACCATATAAAAACTAGATCTTAGGGTGTAACCCTAGAATCCTTGAAGATCAAGATATTTTTTCCATGCATTTCATCACAAATGTATTAATATCCAAATCTGAATCATCCTAGGAATCTCTCTAAACTCCATGGTCATAAACTGATCAAATCCGATACTACATGTATCCTAGGTAGTCATCAATCCTATGTTCATCTTCTAAGTGACCATGCCAAGTGGTTGAATCCCAGACATCTAGGGAATCCTAATCATGAACATGTAATGTCATTAGGATTGAGTGGTTGGATCGTAGGTATAACCTAAGCATTATTTCATTATAAAAGTGATCATAATTAAAAATACCAAGAAAAAACCACTAGATCCTAGACATGGTAGGAATCCTAAGGACCCGAGGTATCCATGGTGTCCCATATAGACCTGAGGTCAAATCACAGCATCCCAAGATCATTTCACACCACTCAATTTCTATATCTATGGTTGTATCTAGTATCCATGGTGATATCAACATGTCCAAGCTATATCGTACCACCCCTCAAGTGCACATCATTGGTGGAGGTTATAAGGTGATACTCGATACCATCACTACCTATTCCTATATCCACACTTCCACTAGGTTTATAAGTCATAGGGTTACTGATAAGGGTCCCTTGGGTATCATTGATGTCTCTCTAGCCTCCTAGGAAATCCACACTAGGAAGATGGCCATAATCCCATCCTTTTTCCCAAGCGTCCAAGGATCGCCCGAACACTTGACCCATTCACTAGTCATACAATGTCTAACCACCAAAATTGTCATTTCTTAATTGGGGATAAACACTCACCAAATTCTCATCACAATGACCATGATATCTCTTGGGTATCTCTGATTAACACCCCATTTTCCATGAATCCCATGACATCACCCCTCTCTACCTAAGGATTACTAGGTCGCTACCCCCAACTAATTTTCAATTTAGTTAATTAAAATCCCAATGAAATTCATTTATATCAAGAATATATATTTAATTTTTCTTCTAGACAATCAGTAGACAAGATGAATCCTTATTAAATGATGGTTTATCAGGACCTTAACACCTTGCACAATATAATATTGTGATTTAATTTTTATTAAATAACTTTAAAATTTATAAATAGTCTAATAGAATAAAGTGGACGGGTCACACATACCACATGAATATAAATAAATGTAAAATACCAAAGGGTATGTCCACATGTACCACCTACCATAGACCAAAGAGAACCATCATTTTAAGTAGCTCAACAACTTCTACTAAGGCTCGCCAAAGCCCAAAAAAACATATATCAAAAGACAAAAGTCCCTATCTCAAATCCAGGCCAAATAATTAATTAATTATAATAAATTTATAATTAGTAATTAACTAAAAATTGTTTTATTTTTTATTTAAATAGGAATAAATTATTATAATCTCACTGACTGACCTCATCACATAGGAGCAATGACCAATCGGCCACTAACAATCCATAATTTACCCCCAACATTGAGCTAAGAAAAATCCATCACACATGAAGATAAAATAATAATAATTAAATTTAATTTAAGATAATTTTTTTAAAAAAATAATCATGGGGACAAAACTCAGTGAAACAAAATGTATAAAACTGAAGATGTTTCCCCAGGATGCCCTCTATACAAGCAGCAGAAAATTATTTTAATGCTATATTGATTATACCTTTCTTCGATGAAATCAATATAAAAAACATATCAATGAGAAATTTAAATAGTAGAGAAATTGAAGTCATGGAAATAAATAACCAATTGAGACAAGGGAATACCTTTAATCAATACAGAAACACCTTGGAAGGAACCCCACATCAAGGGAGAGGAGGATGGGAAAAGAGGAAAGGAGCCCTTGGTATGTACGAATCAAATAGGAGAAGAAGATAGGGCTAACCTCTTAAGAATATTTTTGGGAATAATTAATTTTTTCCCTCTTTAATGATTCACAGGGTCAGGCACAATGTTTTCAAAATCATGTGCCAACCATGGGGTTTGTTTTTCTTACAACCCATCCACATCTCATAGTTTTGTTACATGGTTTTCCAAAGAATGTGACATCCATGCGGGTTACTATAAAACTGATCTACATTAATGTGTGATTTCCCTATGGAAAATTACACAGTTTTTCCTTAACCATGATCTAACATTGAATTCAAGATATTCTTTGAAGAAACTGAACTAAAAACAGCCAGAGGTTCGAGGTGCTAAATGTTTTCATCTAAGCCATGTTCCCTAAACCATGCTCCCTATGAAGAATCATCCAAATGGATATAAACTACCCCGAAGACCCTAAGGGTCACCCAAACACCCAACATACCATATATGACTCATTCCATATCCAAAAATCACTTTCATTCATTCTAACCCTCAAAAATACAGTTCTAATCTCCAATAAAATTTTTATCCTATCTTGTTATCGAAAAATTAAAATTCTGTATGGGATTTTCAACTCATATGGGAATGAGGTCTTAAAATCTCCCCACCATAACAATTATCATCCCTAAGAAGTATCTTAAAAATTAAATCAATATAAACAAACTACTTGGGTCATTAAACAATGTTAAAATCAACATATTCTACTTTGGAATATTGAAATAGCTTTGTCTATATTACTAATAACACACGGAACCCAACTCATCAAAGGATGTGCTACTATCTTCCCCCATCAATAAACATCCAATAAAATGTCCAAATACACCCATACATCTTGAGAAACCATAGTTTCATTTCCCGATTAACTATACAGCCTATGGAACCACCCACTATAATACTCATTTCATAATGGTAGATTCTAAATCACAACACTCCCCACAATCATAATGCCTATAGAAACACATCCATGGAAATCCAATGTCTTGATCCACGTGGTTTCAATATCTTCATATATAAAATGTATGAAAAAACCCACCAAAATAAATTTTTATCTCTCATAATTGATTTTGGACCAAAGTAGATTAGTACCTGACAACCTTAAATAGGTTCCACGCACACTGAACTTTCCCCAAAACATCCTAGAAAAACCTCAAAAGATCCACATCAGTAATAAATATAACATGCCTAAAATCCAGTATTATCTTACCTTACTTTCCCAAAACTTTTATTTTCATTATAAACCTTTACTATGATTTATATCACAATTCACCCTCTATATCATGTGATGAAACTGGTCTCCATACCCTGAAACATGTCATGAATCATGGATTACCCCAAAAATCACCATTGAGACAATCTAGAAACATCCCGAGCCTAATGGAAGTGCACGGAATCCCCTCAATTTATCATCCAAACCATAAAATTGGTATTTAACTGAAACCAGATAAATTAGATTTAGATACTCAATAGTGTCCAAAAACCACCTCAACAAAGTAAAAAATTGTCTAACCTTTCCAACCAACCTTACTACATGAGGTCCATCCTCCAATAGTTAATGGGGATCTACCCACCATATGGTTTTCCTTATACCCCTCTTTGAGTGTCACGTTAATAGGTTTCACCAACACACACATGTATCTCATTCTGATTCGCACTAACCATTTTTTTAATACTTGACCAATATTTTACATGGATCGATCATTCTACCACACCGATCCAATTATGATGTCCCATATACCATATAGGGACACATCTAATCTTATCAAGACCCTGGACCACATACAAGATATTGTTTTATAAAACAGCATTGGTCCTCCTCTCACACCCATCCTCTCCACTTCTATATTAAAGAGGTACCACATACAACTGGTACATACAATTCCTATATTATTAAAAAAATGGGTATACAATCTTGTACCAACCAATCATTATAACACCTAGGAAACTAAAAATTCTCTATAAAATTTCCATTTGTTAGACCAACCACATGTCTAGGCACCAACTAACACAATTCTAGTCATGAGCATCCACTTTTTCCATAATATTGCTATTAAAGTGCATCTTAAAACACACAGGGTAAGGCATCACACTAGTATTTCATTTTAATTCAACCATGATACCCGAGGCATTGACACTCAAGGTTCTCATCATTTCACAACCCTAAGGCATGACTATACCTACTTCACATACCCGATAGCACCTTTTATGCATTGGTTAAAAATCCAAGGCATTTACCCATACCTTTACACTTCTAGAGCACTATTAAGACCAGGATAACACCTCACATGGGTTACCCTCACATACAACACTTGGAAAAAACTCTATAAAACACAGATTCATCTCTAGGGGTCTCTAATTATTTTTATATAGTCTAAAAACACATCACATAAGGTTGTATCTTAGGGGAAACATCAAGTTCCCATCTCACAAAATTATGATATTCATGGCCCAAAAGCCCACTCTAGGTTCCCACATACAAAAAAACACAAGAAATCTCATTTTTCCCATCTTTCAATAACCAGGGAACCCATAATATCTGAGTATATACACATTATACTGCTCCTTGGACGATCACATCTCATCAGTTTACACTTATTATAACTAGAATCAATATTCTAGATTGTCTATATTAAAGGTAATGCCTCACATGGCTCAATTAAGTAGAATTCCATTCCAATATTTTTGGGAAAATGATTCATAAGTTATTAATAAAACCTTTTGTAATAAAACCGAAATACTAAAAACTCATAAGGGGTCTACCATGAAGGAATAAAATTCAAGAATTATCCTAATTGGGTCACTGTATATCCCATGAAACAAATAATTATGTTGTTTTAATCATAAGTATCTTAGCCTAGATATACATGAACTTACATAAAAAAGAAATACATATATACAATCCGTCCTATGTGAGTATAATTCCCCCATGTACTTATACAAGAAAACATCGTATGGGAAGTTGATGAGATTTGAAACAAATAAGTGTCAGTCATTAGTGAAATCACACACTAGTAGGCCTATATTTCATTTGAATATTATGATCGAAACATGATGCATGAGACACCTCCTGCCTCTATGTTACTGGAAAAAAAATATAACTAACCTATTTCAAATGTTAAAATTTACAAAAATTAATAAGAAACCAAGAAACTAAAGCATCCATATGAGTCACTATATGTGAAACACATATACAAATATAACATCAGAAGAAAAAATAATATTCCATGCCCTGATCACCATGATATATTACTAAAATAAGTGTTCTTGATGCACCTGTATGTTATACATTAAAGGACATAACACATTACTACATCTCCATCCTACCAAATACAAAAATTGTGAGAGAAAAATAAAACACATATGATACCATTTTTGTAAATACCTGATCCGTAGGACACTAGATTGGTGCCATAACCTAGTTTTCCACAAGAACATAGGCACACCCCTTTATACACCAGAGGCTTCCAATTAGTAGTAGGGGTCTCGGGTAATACAATGTGGATACTATACCACTTGATTAGAGTGTATAGTAGTATATAAATAACCAAATATCATATATAAACAATAAACATCAGAGTATAAAAGGTAAAAAAACAACCAAATAGGTAATGATATGGAAATCTTATGCAATGCAACCATATAAGGAAAATCACCCATTGGTATGTTCATATATACAATAAAGAAATACAAAAATATTATAATGAAAGTACTAGAGGATCATATATATATCCTTTATACTATCCTAAAACCTAGTTTCCAATCCCACTATCACTTTTCAGCTTGATCATTAACAACATACTAGGACACTTCCCATCTATTACCTACTATAAGTGAAATATCTAGTCGGGTATACAAGTTCCATGGCTTCCTGAGTAGGGTTTGAGTACATAACATGATAGAAAACCAAAAATTTCATTTTATACCTAACCAGTATATATAGTTTATTTTCATTTGACATGGTCAACTGAAATAAATAAATAAAAAATAGAAAATAAATGACCTCCATACTACCTTCTTCAGCAAGTGTTGGGGTTTATCTGAGCACATCATATTAACTGTCCCAACCATAACTACTTAGGGAGACATAGTTCATCCCTGGTAATATTAACATAATTCAAACCTTAATCCCTTTACCCTACTTGAAAACACATAATTGTTATGAAGGTATTAAGTATGATATACTATTATATACGAATATTAGGATCACAAAAGTGCTGAAAAGCGCAATATACAAGAGGGGGGGGGGGGGTGAATTGTATACTTTAAAAATTTCATAAGGAAATTTTGTATAAGAAAAATTCACAACACCTATAATAAGAAATCACTTTCTCAGAGAAATATAAAGTTCTTAAGTCTAATGCTTAAGAAAATTTTCTTACAAAGAAATTCTACCACAAGGCATATATAATTTATTTCAACCAGAGATACAAGTTAGAATGTTTATACAAAAAGAAAAATTCATAACTCTTACAAATCAGTGGAAATTTACAGTCTTCTTTTAACCCCAAGAGGAGGGTATCCAACAACCTTGGATAAAGTTCCCTTATTTTATACTTACATGAATGTCTGTCTTACCCAAACCCAGGGTAAGCCATCAACCCTAAGATCGGTATCAATATTGCTATCTCCTCAAGCCCTTGATTTGTAAGGAAATCAGAACCTCAGACTTCACAACCCAAAGTATCTAATTTTAAGGAAATTACACCTCTGCATGAAGCAATTCTGAACAAATAATAGTTTGAACAATCCATTCAAACATTATGCACGAAGCTTGAGAGTTTATAAGAGACTCTCACTCTACAACAATTAACTTTTAGAGAGATGAAAATCTAAATGCAAACATGTGAACTTGTGATCTTTTCAACTCATCAAATCGGACGGATCTCATCATCTAAGGTCTTATTTATAGGTTTCAAAATTCTACTGGTCGATTCCACTCCAACGGTCATATTTCCTTAAATTTCGGAGGGACCTGGACACGTGGAAAACATACAACTGTTAGTTTATAATAGAAACAACTACATCATTTTATATAACCATCCATGAATAAAAAGATCTTACACTTTAAGTGTAAGAAAACTAGAATTCTATAAAATTGAAAAGATATGAAAGAAAATATAAGATTCAAAATTCTAAGAAAAAAACATTGAATAATGAATTTCAGAATTGTATATTTCAGAATCGATTTTCATAAAATCGGTATGAGTAAAGTATAAGGAAAATATTTTATGAAAACATGGTTTTACAAATTCCAGTTCCAGTATCAGTATCATAAGATATGGTATCACTATCTCTAACATAAAAATAATTAAGAAAATATTCTTCAGCAATGCGGAATGGAAATTTTTTGTATAGAAATTCCGACTTTGAAAAAATCGGCATTTAAAGATGTATGAAAATAAAATTCCTGGTATAGAATGTCTCGGTATAAGAAATTTGGCATTGAAATTTTTGTATGGCATAAAAGTGGTATGAAAAAACTATCTTAAGGAAATTTCAGTACTGATAACTAGGAAGTCGAAGTTTAATAACTTTTTAGAAAACCAAAATACTGAAAATCTATGTATAAGGAAAATATGATACCGAATTTAATTTTATATGTAAATTAGTATTTTAGTGAAAACATAGAATGTTAAAATAGTTTCAAAATTCAGAAACTTAAGGACTTTTTTGGTGAGGTAAAACAGATTTCTAAAAACTGTAATAAAAAAATACTTAACTCAGGAGTCTAAGGAAAATTTGGTTATAAAGAAATTTATGTAAGTGTAAGGAAATATATGGTAGTGTAAGGAAAATATATTTATGAAGAAGGTGTTTGTGATTTTCAAAATAATATCTTAAGGAATGGAGAGGTCTTATAGACCAAACAACCTCCCCCTTTTTGGAAAGCACAAACATCTTCGAAAAATTTGGTAAAGGAATGAAATAGATGCTCGGAGTTAGAAATACTTAACTCCCCCTTAAGTGTACGACTTAGGTTAAATTATTCTTCCCTTATTTAGAGGATATTAGAGTACAAAAATCTCCCCCTAAAATATATATTCTTCTATTTAGAGAGACCCCCCTTAGATGTAGAACTCTTCCTTATAGATGAAAGTTATGAAATTTATTTTTGCTTAGATTTTACTCTAAGAAAATTTTACTTTATAAAATTTTCTTCCTATAACTTCTCCCTTTGATAGAATTCTCCCCCTTTGTTATTTTTAAAAGGGAATGGAGGGAGACCTGTATGGTTAGAAAGAAATATACACGAGACAAAATATAAAAGATTTGCAAGGAATGTTTCATTAAAATTTTCGTGAAAGGAAATACAACAAAAATTCTACATGGGATAAAAAATGTATCAACCCTATTTATTCTTCTATGAATGAAGATTTTTCATCATGTACTAAATCTTTTTCACCTACTTGTGATCTTCTTGAAGCGTCTTTATCAAGGAATATTGGTCAGCTACTTTCTTCTCCAAGGCCTAAATCCGGAATTCTTGGGACCGATTCTGATATTCATGATCATTGATCACTTCTTTTAGTGAATCCGATTTCTTCTCAAGAACAACATATATCCCTTTATAAAAATTGACAACTTCAGCTACAATATTCATTTGATCAATAATATTTTTCTCTTCATTTTATCTCATAGCTAACTCACTTGAAAATTTCTCTGAGAAAGAAGTCCAGACTTTGGTCATCTCATTTATAACTTCATTGAATGCTCCATTTGTTGATTCCAGGAAGTCTGAGAATTGTAGAGATTTATCTGATAAGGTTCGGGTCTAGATCATCACTTTCTGACATGAAGGTTTTTGAGCTTTGTAATCAATGAGAAGATTAATATGATCAGCTTCACCTTTCACGACCATGTCCATCAACATAGATGTTGAATCCATCTATTGATATATATTTTCCTGCATCATTTGGTTCCAGGAATATATGTTAGAAAGTACCGGAATGGTACTTACTAATTTCCTTAATGATTTTTTTACAAATTAATCACCCATAGATGACGAGGAATCAGGGTCAGATTCTTCTTTATTGACCTTCGGAGCGGAGGTCTCTAGATTCTCAAGGTTTTTAGGATAGTCGGCATCATAAGGGGAAACCATAATGGCCTTCCCTTATATCAATTTTCAGCTCTGCGGAGAGTTTGGAAACCTGTGGGAGATCCTCATTTTCTATATTCTTATCAATTCTAGATTCTACTTGAACTCCTTCTTCTTATTCTTCTTCTTCTTCTTCTTCTTCACTCCCGGAATCACTATTTTCGGTTTCGTGAATTTCATCTTCATTTCCGGTTACATCAATATCTTCTTCTACCTCTTCTACTTCTTCGACTTCAATCTCAACCTTTTCTTCTTATTCTTATTCCTCAGAAGAAATTTCTGGTGTTGCAATATACTCATCAACTTGTCTAATAACATCATCTTCTTCTTATTCAATAATTTCATCCTCTTCCTATTCTTTTTATTTTGGTTCCATAATAGGTTCTGGTATCACTAAAAGTTTCTTTTTCTTTTTTATGTTCTGGAGTGACATTCGGTATAGGTATCTTCCAAGATGACTTTTCTACATCCTTCATCAATGATTGTATAATCTATACCTCTATTCTCTTCCGTTTTGGCGTTTTATCCTTAGCTTCTTTTTCAAATACATCCACAGTTTGAATCTTTAAAGCCTTTGCCTCTGCCGGATTCAACCCAAATATTGGATCCCCTTTCTTTCTGGATTCAGATAATTTCCTCCAGCCAATAAAAATAACATCAGAGTAAGCCTTCAGTTTTTTTTATCATTTGTGGAGCTAAAGTCCGACCTACTGAGATATGATCGGCATTAGAGGCCTAATATGAATTTTTCTTCTTCTGAACACATTTTGAAGATTTTAGTATTGAATTTTTCTGTGCTACTTTGGACGATTCTGGAATGGCTTCTTTTGATGCCGGATTCTGAACTTCTGGAGTCATAACATCTTCAAACTTCTTAGAGTCCGGATTGTATGAAATATTCATTATCTTCAGCATATCTTCACAAAGTAACATGATCTTATAAGACTTCAAAGCAGACTTGCATGCAATTTTCATTTTAGATAAAACCATAAAAACTATCCTTGAGATAGTGGCTGGATACATAAGAATTTTAGATATGATGGTACCGGCTTTCACTTAATTAATCTTAAGGAAAACATACTTCACAAAATTAACATTCATGGGGTTGATGAGATATTCTAACAAAATAATGTCAAACGTATTTAAAGAATCATTATCCCCTTTTTTTAGAATAAAGAACCCCTGCATCCATAAAGCTACCAACCTATGGTCCACTGGAAAATGTGCAAGCTTCAGAGTCTTAACTCCCTTGATGCCAAGACTTTATAAAGAACAGTTCTTCTCAAAAGAACCCTCCTTATCTGGATTTTTTAAGAACCTATGATAGATTCTACTTTATAGGGAATTATCAAGAAGTTGGATGCTTTTCGGCATGGAACGGTGTAAGACTTTTTATAAGCCTTAAATCTGAAATATTTCTTTTCTTCCTTTTCAATGAAATTGACAGAATCATAAAATTATATGACTAGTTCTGAATATATAGGATCTTGAACCTTTCCCTTTGCTATACAAATACTCTCTCAATTATTGCATTTAATAATATGAGAGATTGATAATCATACTAGTTGAAAAAGTCTGAACAAACAAGTCTCTCTCAAAATATCATCTTGTCTTTATTCTCTTTAACTGTCATCTAATCGGAACTTCCTGACATTCAGATCTATAAGAAATCTCTAAAGTATTCTAGAATGAAAAACTCTAAAGCAGCAGAATTTCAACTTGAAAGATTAAGAAGTCGGTCGAGTCCTTATGAAGTGGGGTAGACCTTATATAGACAAACTACAACCTTTCATCTTCCAAAAATAAATCAAACAGCTGTAATTTTCCCAAAAAGATCTAACAGTTGAGGATGGTTGAAAATATATACCCATACCAATATTTTTTTAGAGAGTTGAATGCCAGATCTTAAGAAAAATGAATCCAAATAAAAATTTCTTAAAAGACAAAAATACCGACATATAGAGCTCAAAAAAAAAGGGTAAGAAGATGTACCTTTAAGAAATATTTTAAGAAATTATCGGTATTAAGAGAGAAAAAAAATTCACGGGGATAAAAAAAATAGACACAAAAATTTTGACTCTGAGAATTTTAATTCCAGAAATACAGATTCTGAGAATTTTGATTCTAGGTTTATTATTTTTTTTAAAATGAGGAGAAACAACTCAATCCAAAAATTCACTAATTCTGGAAAAATCAAATTTTTTTATGAAAACCAGAGTTTTAAAATTTTCAAACATATATAATCCCCATGAACATAGGTTTAATTTAATGTTAGAAGGTTATTAAATCAGAAGTAGATATGAATGATTACCTTACAGATATCATTCCAAGCTTTTGTTTAATGTATTCAAATCTATCGAATGGTAATGGTTTGGTAAATATATCAGCAATTTATTCTTGCATTATGATGTATTAAAGAATTATATCTCATTTTAGTGTGTGATCCCTAAGAAAATGATGCCTAATATATATGTTCTTAGCACGGGAGTGATGTGATGTTTTTTGTCTTAGAGATATGGAAATAGTATTATCACACAAGATTTTTGTTTTGGAAAAACTCATGCCATAATCTGTGAGTGTGTGTTGCATCTACAACACTTGACCAGAACAACTTCCAACTTCTACATATTCTTCTTCAGTAGTGGAAAGTGATACAGAATGTTGTTTTTTATAGGACCAAGAAACTAAGGAATCTCCTAGGAAATGACAAGTTCCATATGTACTCTTTCTATCCATTTTACAACCAGAAAAATCGGCATCCGAAAAAAATTTTAGTTCAAAAACATTTCCAAATGAATATAAAAGTCTTAAATACAAGGTTCCTTTTATGTACTAAAAAACTATTTTCACAACTTTATGATGATATTCCTTAGTATTTTCTTGATATCTTACACATAAGAAAATAGAAAACATTAAGCCAGGTTGACTTGCTGTTAAGTAAAGTAAACTTCCAATCATTCCTCTATAATATGTTTGATCCATAGGTTTCCCTACTTCATCAAAATCAAGGGTATTATAGGTTACGATAAGAGTACTTATACTCTTAGTATTATCATACCAAAATTTTTTAAGAAGATATTTGATGTACTTATGTTGAGATATATAAGTTCCTTCGGGTTTTTGAGAAATTTTAAAACCAAGAAAGAATGTTAACTCACCCATCATACTCAAATCAAACTAAGATTACATGAGATTCTAAAAGGAATCTGTTAAGGATTGTTGAGTTGATCTGAATATAATGTCATCAATATATATTTTTAAAATTAAAATATCATTCTCATATTTATTTATGAAATGTATTAGATCTACAGTTCCCTTAGAATAGTTGTTTAGAAGTAAAAATCATGTAAGTCTATCATACCAAGTTCTAGGGGCTTGTTTAAGGCCATATAAGCTTTGGTAATTTTATATACATGATCAGGATGTTTTGAATCTTCAAAACCAGGAGGTTGGTCTGCATTGACTTATTCCTGTACATATCCATTAAGGAAAGCACACTTCACATCCATTTGATAAAGATTAAAATTATAGAATGGAGAAAATTCTAGAAGAATTCAGATAGATTCAAGTCTTTCAACAGGTGCATAAGTTCCTTCATAGTGTATGCCTTCTTGTTGGTTATAGCCTTTAGTAACTAATCTTGACATATTTTTAACTATAATCCCATTTTCATCACATTTGTTTCTGAAAACCCATTTGACACCAATAACAGATGTATCCTTAGGTCTCTCCACTGTGGTCCAGACTTGATTCCACACAAAATCATTGAGTTCATATTGCATATCCTTTATCCAATCTTCATGGCCTAGGGCTTCCCAAAGATTATTTGGCTCGAATTGGGAAAGAAAAGAAATATATTAAGCTTCATTTCTTAAGGAACTTCTAGTCCTTACTAGTTGATTAGAATCTGTTATGAAATTATCAGTAGGATGATTTCTAAGGAACAATTGATTATAGTTTTGTAAAACTTGATCATCCACATAAGGTAGAAAATCTTTAGGGATAAATGTTTCAGGAGTATTTCGTGAACATTTTCCATAGATAAATCTTCAACTATAGGTTGTTGATCATTTTTAGAAAATAGGATTGGAGTATTTAAAACAAGTTGTTTAAAAACAAAAGGATCAGTTTCATAAAATTTAACATATACTGTTTCCTCCACAGTACAAGTATTTTTATTAAAAACTCTATAAGCCTTAGAGTTAGTAGAATAGCCTATGAAAATTCCTTCATCAGATTTTAGTTCAAATTTGTGTAAGTTATCCTTAGTATTAAGGATAAAAACTTCACAACCAAAAACTTTCAAGTAAGAAACATTTGGTTTTCGACCAGTCCATAGCCCATAAGAAGTTTTATTAAGAAAAGGTCTTATAAAAACTCAATTTATAGTATAACAGGCAGTACTAACAGCTTCATCCAAAAAGTGTTTTTCTAGGGAATATTCAATCAACAAAGTTCTGGTTTTCTCTTTAAGGATTCAGTTCCTTCTTTCAACAACACCATTTTATTGAGGAGTTCTAGGAGCCGAGAAATTGAAGTAATACCTTCATTACTACAAAAAGTTACAAAATCCGAATTTAAAAACACCCAACCATGATCACTATGAATTTTTATCAATGGTAGGTTTTTCTCATTTTTTACTTGAGCTTGAAAAGCTTTAAAATAATAAAAGGCTTAAGATTTTCTTGCTAGAAAATAGACCCAAGTATATCTATTGTAGTCATCAACGAGGAAAAATACATAATATTTGCCTCCAACACTTCCAGTTTGTGTGGGACCAAATAGATCAATATGAACTAAATATAAGGCATTGGATGGTGAAACTTCACTAATAGATTTAAAGCAAGATTTTTGTTGCTTTCCAAACTGACAAGGGTCACAAACTTTTGAAGAATCAAAACTTAGAACTGGTAGATCCTTAACTAATCCTTTATTTGAGATATTACTAAGGTTCTTAAGGTTTCAGTGTGCTATAATTCTATTCCAAAGCAAAGATTGATCTTCAATTTCTCCTAAGCAGGGAAGATCTAGAATTATTAGGTCTTCTAGGTTTAAAGTGTAAACATTCTCATGCCTGTGGGTGGTAAGAATATATTCATCATTGGAATTGTGAACTAAACACTTCTCAATCCTAAAATTCAGAAGGTAACCTTCATCACATAATTGAGTAATTCTTATAAGGTTGTGCTTAAGACCATTAAAAAATAAAACATTGGAAATTAAAACTTTTCTAAGAAGAATGATATTACCTATATCGACAATCTCTCCTTAATAATTATCCCCAAAGGTTACTTTTACACCTTTCATTTTGAAAATCTTATGGAAATAACTTTTGTTACCAGTCATATGATGAAAAAATCCGCTATCTCTATACAAGATATTATTGGTACATTCTACATTTTCTTATAAAGACAAAAGTTAGATTTTCATAATCCAAACGGATTTAGATCCAGAGTTAGAAAATAAAATTTTAGGAACCCACATTTGTTTGAAAAAATAAGCCTTTTGGAAACCTAGAAATTGAATTCTATTTAAGGAATAAGTTTTCCTCAAATATCCTCTACTTTGACATTTTGTACAGAAGGGGGCGTTGGATGGAATAAAATAGTTATTTTCAAGAATATATTTTCTGTGACTATAACCTACTCTAGATGTATTGTCGTGAGGTCTGATTTGAGAATATATCTTGTCAAAAATTTCTTTACCAGAAGTAAAATTGGTAATAAGATTCTTAAGGGAAATTATTTTGGGTTTTAGTGTTATGACTAAATTCCTATCCTCATGAGTTATTTCCTTAGAGTTAAATTTTTCCTCAAAAACATTTATTTTAGAAATAGAATTATTAAGATCTTTACAAAGTTTTTCCTTTTCAGAATTTACTTCCTTAAGGTATTTAGAAAGTTTTTCAAGGAACTAATCCTTATCTTCAAGATCTCTAGTGTGGTCTAAAATCTCTTTTGTAAGAACTTATTCTCTAGTATTTTCCTCATCTAGTTTCTTATAAATTTTATAATATTTTTCTTCTAACAAAATGCAAAATCTAGATACTTCTTCATAAGAAGGTATTTATTCATTATCTGAAGATGAAGTAACTTAATCAAAAGTAATATCTTCAAGATAATAATCCTTATGAAGAGATAAATTTTTTAAAGCCTCAACAGAGCGTACCTTGTCCATAAAACAAGTATTTTGTAAAGAATTAGTAGCAACTAATCCAATATTTTTTTTGTGCTGACGAATCATATTCAGAAGATTCACTTTCAGATGTGTCTTCACAACTAACACTCCAAGTTTCATTTGATTTAAGACTTTTATTGTGCTTGGAACGGTAGAAATTTTCTTGTTTTTCTCTGAATTACTTTCCTTATTATACTTTACTTTCAAAATAGGGAAATCAGGTCTGATATGGCCTGTTCTTCTACATTTATAACAAGTAACTTCCACATATTTCTTTTCTTTTTAGTCCGTCTTATGGAAATTATTTGGATAGTTCTTCTAAGCTACTATCTGGTTCATTCTCTGAGCAAGATTAGCTAACTCATTATCATATTTTTCTGTATCACTATATTTTGACTGAATAGAAAATTTCGTTGACTTTGATCTAGTAACCCTTTATGTAGTTTTTTATTTCTTAGGATTTGAAGTTATTGTGAATGAACCACTTCCATTTCTATTATTTTTCTTAATATTATCTGAATCTCTCTTCATTCTGGTCTTGTGCTGTAGAAGTGTTCCAAAAATCCCATCTAAGGAAATCTGTGTGACTTTCTTGCTCTCAGCAATTGCTGTCCTCTTGGACTCCCATTCATTTCACATAACGTCTATGATCTTGTCAACTAGTATTTCATAATCAATACCTTTTTCTCCCATAGACTTTAATCTATTCACAATAGTCATGAACCTTTGTGGTACTTTACTTATGGGTTCTCCATAAGAAAATATAAAGCCATGATACTCAGCTCCCAGCATAGCTCTTCTTGTCTCTATAAATTTAGAAGTTCGAAAATGTGTAACATACAATTTCTTCGAAACACTGTTTGCAACTTCACATGAGGATATTTGACTATATAAGTTACTAGTTAGGGAACATAGAAATATATTTCTGACTATGAAATTTTCTTGATATTACGATTTCTCATGATTCGTAAAATTTCTCAATTCCGTATCAAGAATCTTATATTCTCCTGTTAGCATTAGATAATTATCAACTCCAGTATTAATAACTAAAGTCTTCATCCTATCTCTCCCGTACTCATAATCATTTCCATCAAAAATAGGGGGTCTGGTAGGATTTAAATTTTCTAAAGAACCAATATACATGAATCCTTCCATAAAGAAAATATACCTTTCTTCGACAAAAAATATTAGTAATAGGTCTTTAAAGAAAATATAAAGCAATTAAAGAATTTTTTTTAAAAAATATCAAATAAAAATAATCACTATAGTATCTATAAGAAAAATATGAATCTGAAATTGTGTGTCCAAAATTCTGATTCCAAAAGTATGAAGAAGAACATGATTTCTCTTCTGAATCAAATCTTGAGATTATTTCATATTTAACCCCCTATGATACCAATTTTTAGGAAGGTATAGAGTATAATATACTACCCAATACTAACATTAGGATCGAAAAAGTACTGAAAAGTACAATATACAAGAGGGGGGGGGGTGGGTGAATTGTATAATTTAAAAATTTCTTAAGGAAATTTTGTATAAGCAAAATTCACAACACCTCTAATAAGAAATCACCCTCTTAGAGAAATATAATGTTCTTAACTCTAAATCCTAAGAAACATTTCTTACAAAGAAATTCTTCCACAAGGCGTATATAATTTCTTGCAACAAGAGATAAAAGTTAGAAAGTTTATACAAAAATAAAACTTCCTAACTCTTACAAATTAGTAGAAATTTACAATATTCTTTTAACCCAAAGAGGAGGGTATCTAATAACCTTGGATAAAGGTCCCTTGTTTTATACTTACAAGAAAGTCCATTTTACCCATACCCAGGGCAATCCCTCAATACTAAGATCAGTATCTATCTTGTTATCCCTGCAAGCACTTAATTTGTAAGGAAATTAGAACCTCTAACTTCACAACTCGAAGTCTCTGATTTTAAGGAAATCACACCTCTGCACGAAGCAATTCTACACAAAGAAAAGTTTGAACAAGCCATTAAATCTTTTCTGCATGAATATTGAGAGTTTATAAGAGCCTCTCACTCTTGAGCCATTCACTTTTAGAGAGATGAAACTCTAATTTCAAACATGTGAACTTATGATCATGTAAAATCATCAACTCGTCAGGATCTCATCATCTGAGGTCCTATTTATAGGTTTCAAAATTCAACTATTCGATTCCACTCTAACGGTAATATTTCCTTAAATTTCGGAGGGACCTATACATGTGGCAAACATATACTGATTAGTTTATAACAGAAAAAATGACATCATTTTATATAACCATCCATGAATATAAAGATCTTACAACTTAAGTGTAAGGAAATTGGAATCCGATAAAATTGAAAAGATATGAAAGAAAATATAAGATTCATAATTTTAGGAAAAAAAACTTTGAATATTGAATTACGGAATTGTAAAATTCGGAATGGATTTTCATAAAATCGGTACGATTAAAGTATAAGGAAAATATTTTATGAAAACTTGATTTTACAAATTCCGGTACCAGTATCAATATCATAAGACATGATATCATTGTCTCTAACATAAAGGATATTAATAAAATATTCTTTAGAAATGCTGAATCAAAATTTCTGGTATAGAAATTCTGGCTTTGAAAACGTCGGCATTTAAAGATGTATGAAAATAAATTTTTTGGTATAGAATGTCCTTGTATAAGGAATTTGTTATAGAAATTTTAGTAAGGCATAAAAGCAGTATGAAAAAACTGTCTGAAGGAAATTTCAGTACGAATAACTAGGAATTCGGAATTTAAGAACTTTTTAGAAAACTGAAATACACGAAATCTATTTATAAGGAAAATATGATACCAAATTTTATTTTAGATGGAAATAAGTATTTTAGTGAAAACTGAGAATGGGAAAATAGTGTCAAAATTTGTAACCTTAAGAACTTTTTCGGTGAGGTAAAACAGATTTTTAAAAACCTTAATAAAAAACATTTAACTTAGGAGTCTAAAGAAATTTTGGTTATAAATAAATTTATGTAAGTGTAAGGAAATATATGGTAGTGTAAGGAAAATATATTTATAAAGAATGTGGTTGTGATTTTCAAAATAAAAGCATAAGGAATGGAGAGGTCTTATAGAGATAAAAATACTTGTTTATTGTTGGGGCATCTTTGAGCACTCTATGGTAACTACACCATACATATAAAAATATAATCATATGGTATTTCCTAGGAATCCTTGAAGTTCAGGCTCAAAGGACCAAAAATATCATTATTAAAGGCTCAAAAACCAAATTCTATCCATCATGTTCATCTCTCCGGAATCCAATTTCAGAAATGACTTGAATCCAATAATTGGGAATGCTGGGTAGTCACTGGTGCTAAGGTAATCCACCAAGTCACCAATTCAAATGGTTAGATTCCAAACATCTTGGGAATCCTAATCATGAACATGTAAAATCAAAAGGCTCAATAGGTTGGATCCTAATGATGACCTCGGAATCATGTCATAATAAAAGTGATCATAATAAAAAAAACCCTATGCCTTCACAGACGTATCCTAGGCATGATAGGAATCATAAGGACTAGAAGTGTCCAATACATACCATATAGAGCTGAGGTCAAATACTGGAATCCATTGAATTATTCATGTGTCTCAATAGATAGATCTTAGAAAACACCAATAATCCATGATGACATCAATATATATAATCCATATCACACTAGTATCATATTATTCTATCAAAGTTGGATCCTAGTAAGTACCTCTGGGAATCCCTAAAGTCACCATCATATCTCATTATGCCAAAAGGATGGGTCCCAAGAATCATTTTTGGCCTTCCATAGCTTCACCATAAATAAAAAAGTGAAATTATAATTATAATTTATAGGTTGGTTTAATGCTTAAATAATTCACCTCTATCCACCTCCCCTTAGGCTAACATCATCTGAAAAAAAAATTTGCTGACACCCAATACCATATCTACTCATTCACATGTATACCCTCTTGCTAAGTTCACAAGTCAAAGGGGTACCTACATGGCCCCCAAGGGCTCATCAAGGCCTCTTTGGACTCTATGACATGTCCCACAAAAGAGATGTCCCTAAGATCATCCCCATTCATAGGCATCCTAGGGTGACCCAAACAACCGAATGACCGCGATGTCATGACACGTCAAATTGATTATAATTTTAAGGTTGATTTATAGTATAGGGAATACACTAGGTCGTCTCTCAAGGAGCATTGAAAGGTTTTGAGTATGTATTTTTAATAAGAATTACTAAAAGAGGGGGGAGGATTTGAAAACATATTTAAGTAAATTACCTAATTAAAGAGTAAAATAGTTGATAAATAAAGATGGTGTATCAATAATTATGAGAATAGAAGACCAGTTCAAGTTCACTACACATCTTTTATAGTTAATTGTTCTGAAAATTTTTCATGGTTTTGTTTAATTGTTTGGTTAAAGGTTTTGGAGATATTGAATCCCCTCTTGCCTCCTCAGATGATGCTTAAACAACCACCCCTTGGCACAACTATCATGTTGAAAAGACATGGTTATCAATCCTATAATAAGAGGCCTAACAAATAATACTTAAATATTTTGTATTTGTGAGAAAAATAGGATTATTGTGTTGTCCAATCGGAACAACCCATGATTCCCACTTGAAATCTCAACCCAATTGGTGTTGAAATAAAAATCATTCCACTTAATTATATATAATGAAATGTAATCAGGGGGAATCATGTCAAGAAAAAAATAAGTGAAATATTCAACACAAAAATTATAAAAAACCGATAGAAAAATATTTTCTGGAACTCCCTCCCAAGATTGTGTAGCTCCCTCAAAATGATTGTTCACCATTTAGCTTGCCATCGACAGGAGGAGGAGGCTCGAGTGGAACTCCCTCTTCATCCATGATTCCCCTATGAGTATAGGGGGCTACATAACTCCTTGAATTATTAGAGGACTTCTTTGGGTCTCCAAAATACCGGAGCTTTGATTTCTGGACGAGCTTGAAAATGAGGAGCCCAATTTTCCATTTTGTAGGAAAATTGGAAGGTGATTTTGAGCACACCTAATTATTAAAACCACTTTTCATAGGTGTTTTGACCTCAAGGCTGACTTATATCGATTTGGATAAAATAAAAACATCACAGCCCCACCTCTTTTATGTCTCCACTAAAAGTTTGGCATACTTTGGATACTTATTTCACGATATATGGATAGATCATAGCACACCACTTTTGACTTCGTGCAGATTAGGTGTGCTGGATAGACCAGGTCGATTGGGACACTATATGGCCGAATGAGTCTTGTTTTCCTTAATATAAAATGTATTACAATAAATATTGGACCCTCCCACAAATGTTCAGTCCAATTGGATGCACGGTCCAGTAGAAGTGTGTGGATTAATGTACTGGTGTGTTTGGATCCTGCGCAGTTTGGCTCATTTTTCTTGGATATCATCATGGGCCCTCCAAATCATCTCCTTCTGCAATGGAATGACCAAAACTAGTAACATTTCATTTTTAACAGTTATAAAAAAAATAAATTATTCAAACATGGAATTCAATTTGTTATTATTTTTATAATTTTCAATATAAAACAAGTTTAGCACAGTGGTGTAAGGGTGAAAATGAAACATTGAATCGCGGTGCGATCACACCCCCACACCTAAAAATTTACAATCCTGGGAAAAGTCACATATCCAAATAAAATTATGCATATATATATTCCCAACATCATAGGGATTTTTCATTTGAGGGCATTTTAATTCATTGAAGTATTGTGATCAATGCACAGACCACACTAAGGAGTTCTTCCTAGCGAAAATAGAAAAATATGTCTCATAAATCATATCACAATGAAATTCAAATAGATTCTTGACACTAACATGAGAAAAGAATTAAAAATTAAACAATTCCACTAAATCTCCATGTGTGTGTGTGAAAACCATTCAATGTTATTCTTTCCACTTCCTATCAAATAAATATAGATGATTTTAAATTTATTCATCTTTAAATGAATTTTCACCAAACCTTCCCTACATCCTTTGCAATCATATTTCAAGAACCACTCACTTAAGCATTCCTAGAAGTCAAACCATAAGCTCATAACCTATATATCGCCATATGTTGTACATTTCATCACTCCCCTAATTTATTATTTTTGTTTTTTAGAAGCTTCATTTGGATCAAATATCACACTCATATCTCAACCATTGTTTGATCTCCTGAAGACACTAATTGAAATAGTTATAACAAGATCAAAGGTTGAGGAGGAGTGGTTTTGGACCTACCCAAGACATAAATTTTTTTGATGGCGTACAATTGTCAGACATTAGGTACAGACACATTGGTCAATCTAGTATAGTAATGAAATATATCGGATAAGGAAAAAACATATAAAAATATCATTTAAAGCTAAAAAATATTAACCAAACATATATTTACCTTATATTAAGTATGAAATATTCACATTTCGTGGTTTGGTGCAAAAATGTATGGAGATATTAGTGACACAGGTTTCCCAAAAACTACTAACACAAGGGGCATAAATCATCTCTAATGTTTCACAGTGATACAACCATTTATATCATTGAAAAAAATCCAATTCACTAAAAATCACTCCCTGATGTTAACTTCATACAAATATTATTTTTCACCATTCTATATGGTATTTTAATTTTCCCCCCTTTATGGTCATTTAATCAAGGAACTTTGAAATTTTTGATGGGGGAAAAATGAAAATACCATAAAGAAGGTGAAAAAGAGAAAAAAGAAGAAAGACAATAGAAATCCTAATGAACACAATAAGATGGGGAAAAGTGAAAATTCCTTAAAGAAGGTGAAGAAGAGAAGAAAGAAGAAAGGCAATGAAAATTCCTAACTAAACCAGGAATGTACCCACCCCCACGCCTAGAATATGCAGTGTCCTAACTGTAATAATTGAAAAGGTGAGAAGTAAGGATAAAACCTGGTGTGTTTCACTGGTATGTCGCTTCTTGAACATGGAGTTCCTCTATCGGGAACTCCGAAATGTCTTCGTGGAAGTGCTTCAATAGCTGCCCATTGACAGTGAATGTTTGCTTGGTTTCTTTATTTTGAACCTGAAAAACAAAAATTGGAGATACATTAATAACAGTGTATGGGCCAAACCAGTGGAAAAAATGCATACCTAGATGCAACTTCAGCCTTGCATTATAAAGGAGGACCTTCTTCCCAATGTGGAACTGAGGATGAAGTATATAACGGTCGTGGGTGTCCTTGGTTCGATCCTTATAGGTTATGGAGTTTTCATATTCATATCTTCTCATTTTCTCTAACTCTTGAATTTGAAAATTCCTTTGACAACCTACACCATAAGTATTAGAATTTCATTGTTTGATGGCCCAGTAGGCCCGATGCTCAATCTCAATAGGAAGGTGAAAACTCTTTCCAAACACAAAAAAATAGGGTGACATTCCAATGAGTGTTTTGAAAGCAGTACGTTAGGCCCATAATGAATCATCAAGTCAAAGACACCAGTATTTTCTATTGTGATGAACCATTTTTTCAATAATATGTTTTACCTATCTATTTGAAATCCTGTCTTGACCATTGGTCTGTGGATGATATGTAGTAGACACTCTATAACCGACCCCATACTAATGTAAAAGTTATTTTCATTGTTCAGTATTAGAAATGAGAACCACAATCACTAATGATGAACCTAAGTAATCTAAACCTACAAAAGATTTGAGTTCTCAAAAATTCCACTACTTCCTTAGAATCATCAGTCATTGTAGCTCGTACCTCTATACATTTTGACACGTAATCAAATTCTAGAAGAATGTAAATGTTTCCAAAGTAATTGAAACATGGACCCATAATGTCAATGCCCCAAACATATAAAATTTCATAAAAGAGTAATGGTTGTTGTGTTATTCCATTTCTTTTGGATAAATTCCCCATTCTTTGACAATAAAGACAAGATTTCCAAAAATCATGGCCATCCCGAAAAAGTGTTGGCCAAAAGAGACTAGAATCAAGGCCCTTGAAAGTAGTCCGTTGGGGACAAAAGTGGTCTCCACAAGCAAGAGTGTGACAGAATATAAGGATAGACTAAAACTCACTATAAAAAACACAATTCCTATGGACATGATCACTACATGTGCACCAGAGGTAGGGATCATCCAAAATGTACCAATGAGACTCATGTTTTAGACGACTTTCTTGGTTTTTACTGAAAACAATATGAATGCAAGATGCTACCAAATAATTTACAATTTCATCATATTAAGGAATAACATCTTGCACTCAGTACAATTTCTCATTAGGAAACTTGTCATTAATGGGAATACAAGGGGATGAGTCAATTTACAAGGATGAGAGGATCCTACTGATATGGTCAGCCACCACATTCTCTACTCTTTTTTATCTCTAATATATAGATTAAATTCCTGAAAGAGGAGCATCCAGCGAATGAGATATGGTTTGGCTTCAGGTTTCATAAGGAGGTACCAGAGGGTTGCATGGTCTGAGAACACAATGACTTTGGACCCTAAAAGATACAACCTGAATTTATCCAAGGAAAAAACAATATAAAGAAATTATTTTTTTGTTGTGGTGTATTTTTCTTGGGTAGGGTCCAATGTACATGAGGCATAGGCTATGATATGTGGAGCTCGGTCGATCCTTTGTGACAAGATTCCCCCAACGACATAGTTAGAGGCATCACACATGAGCTCAAATGGTAAATCCCATAGAGGTAGTTGGATTACTAGGGGTGACATGATACTCCATTTTTTACTTACTAAAAGGTATCTCACATTCATTATAAAAAAAATCCTTTTTTGGAGTAATCGGGAGAGGGGGAGTGAAATTTTACTAAACTCACGAATGAAATGATGGTAAAATGAACCATGACCTAGGAAATACCGCACATCCCATACATTTTTGGGGAATGTTAGGGAAGAAATTACATCCAATTTTGATTTATCTACCTGGATACCATCCCCAAAAATGACATTCCCCAAAACTATACCATGTCGCACCATGAAATAGAATTTCTCATAATTTAATACGAGATTATTTTCCATACATCGACATAGGAAAGAAGAAAGAATAATCGAAAATTCATAAAAAAAGGATCCATAAATTGTGAAATCATCCATGAATACTTCCATTAAATTCTCCAGGTAATCCAAAAAATACTAAACATGCATCGTTGGAAAGTACCCGGAGCATTTCACAGACCAAATGACATCATCCTATATGCAAATGTTCCAAAGGGGAAAGTGAAGGTTGTATTTTTCTGATCCTCAGGGAAAATATGGATATGAAAGTCTATAGAATACCCATCAAGGAAATAGTAGTGTTACTTAAACACTAGCCTCTCTAGAATTTGGTCAATCAATGTCAAAGGGAAATGACCCTTCCTCGCGTGTTGGTTTAGTCGGCGATAGTCTTTGCAGACACACCAACTATTCCGCACACGTGTTTGAACCAATTCATTATTTTCATTTTTGATTACAGTAAGGTCTGTCTTTTTGTACTTGAACAGGACTGACCCATTGGCTGTCAGAGATGGGGTAAATGATTCCAACAGACAATAATTTTGTTACCTCATTTTTCACAACATCCAAGAGGTTTGGGTTCAGTCGACGTTTTGGATTCCTTACTAGTTTAGCCTTATCATTTAATAAAATTTGACGTGTACAAATTGATGGGAAAATACCAGGAATGTCATCATGTGTTCATCCCAAAGCTTTTTTATACTCCCTCAAAAGATCAAGTAGTCTTAATTCATTATCAGGAAGGAGTGAACTAGCAATGATGATGGTCAATTTGTTTCAATTCTCAAGATATGGATATTTTAAATATTGAGGAAATTGTTTCAGTTTCAATTCAGGTGGATTTTGTATTGATAGGAGTGTGTTAAAAAGTGAGAGGTCACTGATATCATCCAACTACTCAATGGTATCATCCTTAGATGAGGAATTAGCTTTTACAAGCTCAGTAGTTTCATCGATGGTCATTTGGTCCTTAGTGTTCATGAAATCATCAATCAATGAACATGTGTGAAAAGTTTCTATACTACTACAACAATCAATACATGAATCACTTCCTATCATTTTTATCAGTGAAGAAAACACATAAAGGGGATCAGGGGAAAAATGTTGTTTTTTTAGGGGAAGGGGGAACATTTATAGAATTAACAGAGAGAGAGGAATGATCTTCTATGGGGTGCTTCATGGAATCAAGGATATTGATGTGGACAATGTCAACAGCAAAATCCATAGATAATGTACCACTGTGGAAATTAATTATGGTTTTGGATGTTTTCAAGAAGGGTCTCCCCAATATAATCAGGGCATTTCCATTTATCCTTTCATCATTTATTTTAATCACATAAAAGTTCGTAGGAAAAATTAAATTTTGAACCCTCAAAATAACATCACTTGACACACCACTGGGGTGTGCGATACTCCAGTTATCTAGTTGAAAAATAATTCTAGTGGGCTTCAGTTCCCTGAATTTCAATGTAGAGTAAATAGAGTGAGGAATACCATTTATATAAGCACCTAAATCAAGCATAACATTAGAAAAATAATAATCTCTTATGGTGCATGGAATTGAGAATGTTCCAGGATCATTACACTTAGTGGGAAGTGATGGTTCTATCAATGCGGATATGTTCCTCCACAAGATCACCTTTTCATCTCCACTAAGTTACCTTTGGTGTGTACACATCTTCTTTAAAAAGTTGGAGTACCGTGAAATTTGCTTCACAACATAAATTAATGGGATTTTACCCTGCATTTTCTTGAAAATTTCCAATATTCCTTATCATGTTCAGTTTCCTTTTGTTTTCTTGGTTGGGTGGCCCCTTGAGAAAATGGAATAGGAATAGTTGGGCTTTATGACTCATCAATGTACACACTCTTTCCTTTGGAAGGGCTTCTCTCAGGACTAGGTTATTCAATATTTGGAACATTTTTAATGGTTGAGAGGGAGGTTTACTCAGAAGAGGATGAATCTAATGGAGGATTCATTTTACCTTATAGTTGTTTCCCACTCTTAAAGGTGATGACACTAACATTTCCTTTATCCCTAGGGTTATCTACTAGTTGAGAGGGAAGTTTACCTGACCCATGAATTTTAATTTCACCCACTAAGTTAGCTAGTTGGCCTAATTTGGTTTTTAGGTCTTGTATGGATTCTTGGGTGGTTTTTTTGGAATTAGAGATTGTTGGCATCCATTTGTTTCATTATATCTTCTAGGCAAGGCTCAGGTTTTGGAGTGGGTGGTTAGAAATTCTTTTTGGGGTGGTTGAGGATTTCTGGGTGGTGGTGGTGGATGACTACACTTCCCTAGTTGGTTCCATTGTTGTTGAGGTTGGTTTGAATACCCCTGTTGTCTATAGGCTTGGTTCTCCTTCCACCCATAGTTGGATGGATAGTATGGTTCTTTCCTAAAGTGTTGTTTATAGGGGCATCCTAGGAAGATTTCCTAATAACTCTTAGAATTTACTCTCAATTGGTGAAATTAGTCCGAGTAGTGGGTGTTAGAATAACATATAACACAATGGATTGGAGGAGGGGATTAGGATTTCCCTTGGGAAAGAGAAAGTTATCGAAGATGGGTACTTACCTCTTCGAACTTTGTGTCCACATTTTTTCTAGAATTTAGTACTTTTCACCTCATGGCCACCTTGAATAAGTACATTAGACCATGAACCAAATTGTTGTGTGTTTTGTGCCATGTTCTCAATCAGGATTCTTATAGTAATTGGTGTCTTATCAACTATCACACCACATGCCGCAACATCAATCATATTTCGATCAATAGAGATTAAACCTCCATAAAAATATTGAATTAAAAGTTGGCCACTTATTTGGTTGGGTGGGAAACTTGAACATAAAATTTTAAAGAATTCCCAATATTCATGTAATTTTTCCCCTTGAGATTGTATTATAACACATATTACATTCCTTATTATTGCAGTTCAAGTGGTCGGAAAATATTTTTCATGAAAATGGCGTTTCATGTCCGCCCAACCGCTTATTGGGGAATTAACATAATATAACCATTTTTTTGCTGTGTATTCTAATGAAAAAGGGAATTCCCTTAACATTACTTGTTCTTAATCAAAATTTTAAGTTTTTAATGTAGAACACACAATGTGAAATTATTATAAATTCTTGGGTGGATCCTGTCCAGGAAGTCCATGAAATCTTGAAAATAGATGAATTAAACCAGATTTAAGATCAAAATTAGGTGCCTCTCCTTGTAATTGAATGTATGTGGGCTGAATATCAACATCAGGTGAGGATAGTTCTTTTAGTGTTCTACTTTTTTCATCTATGTTATACTATTTTATTTTAGTTTTGATGTTAGTTCCAAAAGAAGATGAAGGGAGAAGAAGAGTGTCAATATATGGAGTGTCCTCCTTCAAAGTTGTCTTGTGTGTCTCGGTGTCATTGACTCTGGGTCCTCTCCCGTTCAGGTTTGAAGGGTTCTGCATCCCCCGGAGTAGAACGCCTCATGAACCAAACCTACATAACAAATATATGATTAAAAAAAGGGATTTAAAAGGTATAAGAGAAAACAAATAAATATTCACAAAAATTAAAAAACCATTTTAAAAAAACACGCACTAAAAACCAAAGCCCTCCCCGGAAATGGCGCCAAAATTTGACCACGCTATCATGTCATGTCAAATTGATTATGATTTTAAGGTTGATTTATAGTATGTGTAAGACCCTAGGTCTTTTCTCAAGGAGTGTTGATAGGTTTTGCGTATGTATTTTTAATAATAATTACTAAAATAGGGGGGAGGTTTTGAAAACAGATTTAAGTAAATTACTTAATTAAAGAGTTAAATAGTTGATAAATAAATATGGTGTATCAATAATTATGAGAGAAGAAGATCATTTAAAGTTCACTACATATATTGGATAGTCCATTTTTCTAGAAATGTAGCATGGTTTTGTTTAATTCTTTGGTTGAAGGTTGTCAAGATCTTGACTCCCCTCTTGCCTCTTCAAATGATTCTTAATAAACCACCCCTTGGCACAACAATCATGTTTACAAGATATTGTTATCAAACATAGAATAAGAGGCCTACCAAAGCATACTTAAATATTATGTATGTGTGATATAAATAAGATTATTGTGTTGTACAATCGGAACAACCCAAGATTCCCACTTGAAATCTCAACCCAATCGGTGTTGAAATAAAAAGTGTTCCACTTAATTATATAAAATGAAATGTAATCTAGAAGAAGAATGTTAAGAAACAAAATATGTGAAATATTAAACACACAAATTATACAAAACCAGTAGAATAATATGTGCTGTACTCCCTCCCAAGTTTTTGTATCACCCTCAAAATGATCATCCACCGTTTAGCTCACCATCTAAAGGAGGAGGAGGCTCAGGTGGAACTCTCTCTTCATCCTTGATTCCCCTATGAGGATAGGGGCCTCCTAAACTCCTTGTATGATGAGATGACTTCTTTTGGTCTCCAAAATACTAGATCTTTTCCTTCTATCCAAACTTGAAAATGAGGATCCCAAGGTTCCATTTTATAGGAAAATGGGAAGGTGGTTTTGAGCACATAGAATATTAAAACCATTTGTCATAGATGTTTTGACCTCCATACAAACTTATCTAGATTTAAGGTAAATAAAATAGTTGTATCCACACCTATTTTATGTCTCCACAAAAGTTTGTCATACTTTGGACACCTATAAAATGATATATAGACAGATCAAATCACACCACTTTTGACTTCATGCAGATTCGGTGTACTAGACAGATCGGGTCGTTTGGGCCACCAGATAGACGAATGAGTCTTGGGTGCCTCATATGAAACGTAGGACAATTAATTCTGGACTATCCCAAAAAAATTTATCCCAATTGGATGCACGTTCTAGTAGAAGTTGGTGGATTAATCCACAAGTGTGCTTGGATCCTACGCAGTTTGGCCCATTTTTCTTTGACATCATCATGGGCCCTTCATATCACCTCCTCCTACAATGGAATCATCAAAACAAGTAACATTGACCTTTTTAAAAGTGATAGGAAAAAAATAAATGATTCTAACATGGAATGAAATTTGTTATTATTTTTATAATTTTCAATATAAAATAAGTTTAGCATAGTGGTGTAAGGATGAAAATGAAATAGTGAATCACGGTGCGATCACCAACCTATATATTAGTATCTCATGGTATAATAACCAAAATATTCACCTCTTATTTGGGGAGTAACTCTCTCATCATGATCACCACAATGAGTATAGAGCCTCTAGGGAATCTCTCATGGACACCCACTTGGACATGCATCCCAGGTCATCACCCCTCTCTACCTAGGGGTCATTAGGTCACTTATAACCTAGTCACTACCCCCTACTCATTTTCAATTTAGTTAATTCACAACCATCATGGGGTTTCTATTTTTCAAGGATCTAGATTCAATTTATATTCGCAATGATCAGTGACATAAAATGTCTAGCCAGTACGTGAGGGTCTATCTGGACATCAACACCTTTTCCAATTCACTCTTAGGCATTATGTTTTTTAAATATCTTTATTTTTTTTAAAGAGGATCACCAATTAACATGGTGGGGATATACATACCACATGAATATAAGTAAATTCATAATAATAATGGCTAGATGCATAATTACCACCTACCTTAAACCAATGTGAACCATTTTTTTTACAGCTCGATAACTCCCACTATGGTTGGCCAAACCCAACTAACCATCAGCCAAAATAACTAAGGCCCTGTCTCAAATCCAAACTAAAAAATTAATTAATTATAGAAAATTTATAATTAATTAATTTAGTAAAAAAAATTTAAATAGGAAAAAAGTTTTAATGTAAATAATTATAAATTACTATAATCTCACTAGTAGATCACATCATACTAGAATCATGAAAAACTGCTCGCTAAGAAGTGACAATGTACCCCCGACATCAAACTTGGAAAATTAATTAACATACAATGATAAAAAAGACACATGAAATTAAATTTAAAACAAAAATATTATAAAAATAACCACATAATCATACCTCAATGAAATGGAACACAATGAAGTTCTGACGACAACTCGATATCACCTCTATGAAAGCAACACAGAATCCCCTTGATGCTTGAATAATTCCACTGTAATATGGTGGAATCAATATAAAAACTCAATCCAGGAGAAAAAAATATAATAATAGATGTGGAGGAAATAAGGGACCAATGGAGTCAAGGGTGTACCTCTAATTGGCAGAAATATTTCATGGAAGGCACCATACATCAATAGAGATAAGAAAGGATAAAGGGGAAGGACCTCCTGGTACTTTTGGTTCAGATAGTAGGAAAAGAGGGGGTTTCCCTCTTATGTATATGGGATGAAAAAAATCCATATTTTCCCTATTTAATTAGTTTCATGGTTTAGACACATGTTTTTACAAACTGTGCACCAATAATGTGGTTGAATCTACCTCCAAGTCATCCACATCACACAGCTTAGTTTCATGATTTTCCAAACATCATGATAACCCTATGGGTGGCTCTAAAACCACTCTTAAACCTCACAAGTGTTTCCTAAAAAAACTAACATGTGGCTTAAACCATGCCTCAACCATTCATGGAATCCATTATTAGAAGAAACTAAATTGAGAATAGCCTCTGGTTCTGGGTGCTACATGGTTTCCTCTAAAACATGTAGTCTAAACCATGCCCCCTTTGGGGAACCCTAAAAATAGTCGAAACCTACCCCGTAGCTCTTAATGCTTACTTAAATACACGAGTTACATTATAATAATCATAACACATATGAAAAATCACTTTGTGGAATTAAAACCCTCATAAATCCATTTTGAATCTCCAATAAAAGTTTTCCCCATCCAGTAAATGAAAAATTAAAATTCCTTCTAGAATTTTCAAATCATAAAGGCCAAGGGTGTTACAATGTTCCCAAATAGTAGGCAAATTCTCAAAAATTATTATTTTTCCATTAATATATTTAATATTACTTTTTTATCTAACAACTTCATTAAGGTAAACTAATAGTGTTGGATCTATACATGACTTAAATAATGAAGTATCCCTTCTAAAAATAAAGAATTATATACCTCTTCTATGAATCATAATCTCTTTCTCTTGGAAATAAATTTCAACATTATACATTTAAATCCAATACATACTAAGGATTATGTTAAATTTAACCATATTTATGATAATATAGTTTGAATGTAAGGTTTTGCGATTCATCACAATCAAGATGGATTGAAATATCCTTCTTGAAAGAGTATTTACATTGGTGTTTTTTATTTATTATAAATTTATTAGGGTATTTGGGGGTGTTTTAATATTAGCACTAAATAAGAAAGATATAGAATAGCATGTTGAGACATAATAAAATAAATAATTAGTTATATCTGAGTTTATGAACAATGTACTTGTTATCAGATATCAAGGAACTTTGACTTCAGCTATGGTAATCACATAAAATTGGCCTTTCACACTTGGAAACATATGTAGTGGATTACAATTACTGTTGAGGAATTGGTTTGAATAATGTTCCATTTATTTACAATTTAGGAAATGGATATTAAAGGTCCTTTTCTCCAAACAAGTTTGACTTAAGCCCAAAAAATAATCAAATTATATTATTTTATATTTTGTTTATATAGAAAGAAATATGAATTATTGATATGTTGAATCTACCTCATACTCGACAACAATATCCTCTACCTTCTACATTAATGTAAGAAATTTACTTTCCATGTCATCTAATTTCACTCGAGGAAAGTGTTTCTAAAAAAATATCACCTTAATAGTCTTCCACTCCATGCACATTATCTCCTCATCCTATTTTATATTTTTGAATTAATGGCCAAAATTTATTAAAATCCCCTCTAAAAAGCTAAACCACCATAAAATATTTCCCCACTTCACTACTTCCCAAAGAAAGAAATATATTCTTTAGGGAATTGATCCATAATTTGTCTACCAAGGAACTATGGTCCCACAGAATGATGGTGGTCATTACTAGATAAATCTCTCCAATATAATTTCACCATGTTCTGTATTATAATTTTTCTACATGAAGGGAGAGTTAATATATAGGACCTAGGTCAACTTACCTAATATATCCATAATATCCTGAATTCCAAAACCATCCATTTTGAATTTTTAGAAAAGGAAATCCATATATTGATTACAGGCGTTGATATATTTTCCCTTTTTTTTCTATAGGAACCTTTTTTAAACAATGGAATATAGTTAATTAGTGATGGAATAAACCCATGAATTATATTATATAATTATGCATATATTAAAACTATTAATATAAATTAAACTTTTATGCAACAACTAGTCCCGTAATCATAATATCTATGTCTTTGGTAATAATTTTAATTCATAACTATATTTTTAAAATATTTATAATTCTTTGTAATGGGAATGTGAATCAACCAAATAATATACCCTAGTAGTTTCAAAACAAGTGTGAATTATTACTCTTTGTTGTGAAGCAAGTAAAGATTCATTTAGAACCCAACTCACCGTTTCTAGGTTTTTACCACTAGGTACATATATTACAAATCTTTCATCCACATGCATGTATCCATACATGGATTTCAATTAAAAGAAAATAAACAGTATCCACTTTATCAAAATTTTAAGATGTTTTCATTGACATAGACTTACAACTAGAGTCAATAATAGGCTTATATTCCCTAATATATATTTTTCTAAATCTAGTTCCCTGGGATTTCCCTATAATATCTTTGATACCAACCATAAAACCCTAAATCTAGTAATATGTAGCTATTTGTTACTTTATTAAATTTGATCAAGATACAAGGGATCACATCATAGAGTATCATAAAATTTGGAATTCTTGAGAGACTAGATACATAAATGTTTTCTATATTACATTATAAACTTAAAAAATCATTATAAACTTATTAAAAACCCCATCATTCCATTTTTTACGTCCTTGAATTTATTTAAATATCCCCTCTTAAAACCCTAGGGAAAGAAAAAATGAAAGGGGTGAGCTCAAACACATAATAAGGGTTATCATATAACAAAATATACACTTGAATAAGAATGAAATAATTAGTATTCTAGTAATAAATAATTAGAATAATTCCAGGACCAACTAAAACATAGAGTATAATTTGTCTGCGGATATATATAAAATAAGAATAAATAAATCACAAGAATGAAAATAATTTATTTCATAGTGATGGAATAAATAATGTTGAGCATAAAAATATTACCATCATTACATTAAACTAGGAAATCATGTTCTTAACATGAATTACATATGCTGGTACAATAGAATCTTATCATTAAGGAATTATTTAAAGGACACTATGATCTTACAATCAATGTCTCGTGTTTAGGAAATATTAATAAATAGGAAGTGATATAGAAATTTTTTGAAAACTTTAGTCTCATGATACCCATCAATATAGAGAGGGGATATATAATTATGATCCCCACCTATCATATAACTATGCCAATTTCTTTAACCATATGAAATAAATGAATAAAATGAAAATTCATAATCTAATTTCTTTTGTAACCGGTGAACATATGTCTTGGAACAACAAAACCTTGGTATGTCAATACATTCCTCATTTAATAAATGTAATAACATGATCAAAATACAACCATATAAAGAAGGTGGATGGTATCATTAGATAATACAACGAGTGAAAAATGATACACTTTGAAGGATGATGACATAGGTGAAAATACAATTAAGAGATCACTAAAAATTTACTTTCTGAGAAAATAGAATAAATACCTATTATATTTTTGGTACCCTTTTAAGAAAATATTTTATAAATCAAATGACTATAGAAATATCATTTAAAAATCCTAACAAACTGTAGAGGAATTTTCTTAAAGAAAAATACTAAAGGCATTGGGACAATGAATTTTTATATAAAATGTTTAAAAGAATATTTCATTCACATTTTGTAAATAAAATAAAATTTTATTAAAAATAATTTCACAATTCACTATTAAATTTCATTTTCAAGATGTTGTTAAAAATTACAATTAAAACATTACCTTAAAATAGAAATATTAAATAAATAAAATTTAATTAAGAAGAAGGGATAATTCCACAAATATGGAGTGAGAGATATAATATATGAACATTATTATTTTTTAAAATATCATTATTTCAACCCACATCACAAAAATAGAAAGAAATATTCCCTTGGAAAAGTTGTAAGAATAATTATGAGGGTCCTAATAAATAACACATATTTTTATTCCAAAATAATAAAAGAGAACATTGGTGGGGAGAAAAAAATGGATATGGAGGATATAAATTACCCAACAAAAGAGTGATTGGAAATGAAACCATCATGGTATTTGTAACGCCCCGACCCCAGTTACTCAGAGTTGGTGCATTATTACATAACATTGGCATGATCACAAGAAAGATCAAATCTCGAAAGACCGATTGGTTTAGTAGCCTTGGAAACACTAGATATATTCATAAGTTTTACATTACATCATAAAATGAAAAACTACTACAATAACATAATGTCTCTATAATCCACACTCATATCCCCACATAATATCCCTGCAGGTCATTCATAATTTACTTCTTCACTTCCTGGGAAAAATAAAACATAGAAAAGGGGTGAGCTCAAATGCCCAGTAAGGATAACAATATAGCGGAAACTTTCATAAATAAGAATAAACATTTAAGGCAATGTATAACTAAAACAAAAGCCTTTTAAACTTGAACATTTAGCATAGTATGGCATAAATAAAATGAAATAATGCCATTTACTTACTCACATGGTTATTCTACTAATCGAATAATCACATTCAAAATCAATAACTACTTTTATAATGTTGGAATGCATAATGCCAGACTATCATAACCACATAGCCAAGGACTCGTGCCAAGACTACAAATAAGATTTTGTCAAGGCCTTATGCCAAGACACTAGTTTGTCTCATGAGACCTACCGATGCATCGAGGAGCTATAGCGGGCTCCACTCGTCACTTATTAAGTCCAATGCATTCCCATATGAAAAGGTTTAAACATAACATAAACATTCGTATTAAAACTAGCATACGAAATGTCAATAATTTCACCATAAACTATGAATGGTATAGAAATAGCACATCCATAGTCAAACATATCACAAAACCTTCAATACAATATAGAAGTTTTTTATCATAATAAATCAACTTCAAATAATCTTAAAATCCATCAAAGGATGTTGACATAGATGAAATCAAAATTCTTTTTAAAGAAATATCTCCTTTTATTTTGAAATCATTTAAGATCCATATAAAATAAAACATTTTCTTGGAAAATATTCTTATAAGCTTGTAAGGAAAGATTTGAAGATTTTATAACGGCGTAAAATAAACGCACCCACCGTATAAGTTAAAAAAACATTTTTACCTCAATTCTGTCGAAAAGGTTAAAAAGGACCTTGTTTTGAAAATGACAGAAAGATTCCTTTATAAACCACTTATAAAAGTCAAAAAGGGTATAAATGGCTTTAACTCATATTTTAGTAAATAGTAAAAATGTTTTGAAATACATTTTTAAGAAACATGGATGTGGATGATAAAGAGATCCCAGTAGATTATTACGTATAAACAACCTCGGATAATGAAGAGATTGTGAAATAACCCTTACCTTGTACTTTTCCTTGGTTGGGGTAGGTTAACCTCCTGTATAATGGTGAAATAATTGTTATTAAATTATACAAGAATCATATACATTAATATGATATCATATATGATATTTTAATATTGATTTGATAATAATATCTTAGTATTATCATTATATCGGGTGTTAACTTACTTGTTTTCTTTTATATGTTTTGTTACGTAAGACATGTTTGTAAAGGATAGGTTGTATATTATTCATATCCAGAATGATATCATGTCCTTAAACATCATTTTTAAATCATCAAATGATAATTATACTTGAATGGATACGATGGAGAATGAATCTCATCGCGTTCGTGGAGACGGTAGTCCGTACGTACGCACGAGCGACAATATCATTCTTTTGATATTAAAATAATATATAAATGGATGGTATATCATATATACAGAATCATTAACATGTTATATTTATTATTTACATGAGTTACACATCATTATTATACCCATCCAAATAATAATATATTGAATAACAATTACACCACAACGTGGAGACGGTAAGCCGTACGTACGCACGTATGGTGACATGTTATTCAAAGTGAAGTGCCCAGATCAGTGTGAATCACTGAGAGGGGGAGGGGGTGAATCAGTGATCCTTTAAAACTTTTTACTAATTGATTCTTTATCAATTAAACCTCTATGGCTGGTTAAATCCTCGATCCACTCTTCTTGTATCTCTCACCTTTCCACGAATGATGCAGTAAATGTAAAGGCACTGGACACAAGGATTTACAAGGTTCGGAACCAAAGGCCTACATCCTTGCCATGCTCTCCCAGCATGGATTCTCCCATTATAATCGGTTAGTATTACAATGGTCGATACAGAGTCCCACTGTATCTCTCCTGAGTCCCACAGGAGGGTCTTTATACTGCGTCCCACAGTGTTACCAGAGTCCCACTGGCCTGCTCCAGAATCCCACTGAAGACTTCTTCTCCCTGAGTCCCACAGGGTCTTCTCCTGGCTCCTCGAGTCACACAAGTAGCTCTTCTTCTTGTTCAGCTCTTCAAGTATCCTCAGCAGCCTGGGATAAAGGCTGCTGGCCTTGCTCTTCTTCTGATCACTTGTGGTTGATCAGGTCTTCTCGTCTTGCTCGGGCTTTATCACCTTCTTCTAAGGATGACCCGGCTTCTCTCTTCAAGAATCTTCAACAGCCTCTGAAAAGGTCTGTTGGTCTTGCTCAGCAATCTTCTGATCACTTCATTTGATCAGGCTCTTCTCAATCTACTGCAAACTCAGACAAACAATATCTTTCACTTCAGTCTGGCTCAGTCTCACTCAATTCAACTTCATGCACTGAGTGCATGGCAACTCTGCTTCCTCATGCACTGATTGCATGGCCTTCTCAAATTCTTCAAGATCCTCTGGTCTTGGTCAACTCAAATGCACACAAGAAAATTTGACTTGTTTCACATGTGCACGTGCATGCATGCATGCATGCACTCTCCTTCTCTTTCTTCTAGGTTCAATAATCCCACAAAGGGTGTAGTCACTTTAAGCACACACCTTCTTCCTCCTTCACACACTTTATCCAATTTGTTTACACACTTAGAGTGTGTTCTACTTTAGTGTGGGTCACTCCTTATTTTACTTCTAGGTGTTTACACTTTTAGTGCACACACTAGGTTCGTCCTTTTAGTTATTTTGCACACACAAATGCCTATGGCCTTCTTCCCTTCTTGTGCACACACCTAGGCTTCGACCAACTTCTTGCTCACTTTGCACACACACTTAATGAGTGTGGTCTTCTTAGCACTTGGCACACACTTGGCCTTCTACTTTATCTTGCACACAAAAAGGCACTATGCCTCGGGTCTTCTTGCTTTGCACACCTACTTCCCGTAGGGTGTTCTTCCTTCACTTTGCACACAAGCACAAGGCTCGGCCTTCTCAAAGTTCACCCACGAGGCACTGCCTCGTCCTTCCACTTCTTGTGCACACACTGCCCGAACTCCAACAAGGCGTGCAAGGGGGTGTGGCCCTCTTCTTGTCTTCACAGCCGTGACTGTGCCACTGGCCGTGGGTCGCGCAAGCCACAGGCGCAAATCACCGCGGGCGCGCAAGTGCAAACCGCGCAGGGTATAACACCGCGGGTGCGCAAGTGTGTCAAGGACACCTTGGCCGCACTAGTGCAAACCGTGCAGGAGGCACGGTGCACAGAGGGGGCGCGCAACTTTGTGCTGCCCAACCTCCACTTCTTGTCGCGCAAAGGGGTTGCGCGCAAGGGACTCCAGCCACGCAAGGTACTTGCGTGGGGCTTCTACTTCGCGAGGCAGAGGCACACGCGGGACTCCAAGTTTTCAATAAAAACATCAGCAAGCTTCTCTGTGCTTCGGGCTCTCCTTTTATAGGCAGAGGAATCCTCAAAACATCCGCAGGATACAATCTTTGAATCCCCGAAGTTTTCAGGTATTTCAAGATTCTGTGAATCTTGTTTTTCTTTTTATTTCACGCGGGTTCTTTCATTTTTCTTTCCTCCTCGTGCATGTGATTTATAACGCATGCACGGCCTCTGTTTAAACCCAATCCATGCAAAGGCACGAACCCATGAAGCCTCGGCAACTTCGTTTGCCTCGGCATTGCTTCGAATTCTCTTCTCATCGCATGCATGCATATTTTAATGCATGGTTGTGTTCAGTGTGGCCAGACGATCACAATGGAGGCTTCGGTTTTCTCGGAGGTGGCCGGGAACTCAAAAACCATCTTCGGGAGTCGCCTGGTTCAGCGGCGGCAAGCAGGTGGCTTCGGGGAGGCCTCAGACGAGGTCGATGATGAAGACGAGCTCTCGGCCGTCGGATGCGATGTTTAACGGCCAGGATTAGATCATCTCGCGTGGGATCAGATGTGCGGCCGAGATCTGGCGGGTGATCGATCGTGCGGCCAGGATCGCTCCCGCGAAAAAATTCCGCGTCCCACATCGAAACGGGCTCCTGTTTTTCCGCGGTTTATCACCCTGGCGCTCCCATGAACGGCCAGTTGAACTTCTCCCCTCCCGGTGCTGCCCCGCACCAGGTTCTCTCTGCGGGCGCGCTCCGCGCCCACTCTGCTCCCTGCGGGCGCGCTCCTAGCGCCCACTATGCATCCTCCGGGCGCGCGGGTTTCACCACCGCGTGTCCTCGGGGGCTTACACACGGCCCCCTGCCGCGCTCCTCCGGGTGTGCCCCAGGCGCCCATGCAGTGTCCTACGGGTGCGCCCCTGCCTCAAGGATGCTGCCCTGGCCTTGAGGGTTCCCCATGGGCGTGGTGACCTTGAGTCCCACATGTTCCTTGGGTGATGACCCTCGGCTGGCCTCCTTGGTGGCCTAATTTTTGGCAAAGTAAATATAGGGTACTTTGTATAAAAACAAAGTAACCACATACATAATGTGAAATGCCAAGAGCCACTCCAAGCCTTCTTCCTAATTTCTCTTTCTTCCTTTCTTCTTCTTCATTTGAAATTCCTCCATTATCTTCTTAACATATATTCATTACTTAGGAGTGAATTCTTGAAGGTTCTCCATCAACCGAAGCTCCTGAATCAAATAATTCTTCAATGTTCTTCAATGATCCAATTAGAGATCAATTGGATCTTCTTCACATTCACATGCACTAAAAGTTAGTTCATGGAATTCTTTAATACACTTCATCCACTTAGAGGTTGTGGATGGATCTTCTATCATTGTTGTGACTTTGTATCATCAGGATACAAGTTCTATGAACTTAAAGATCAGCTCAACAATCGTCAGATGTCCATGGAGAATGTTTCAACCACAATTTCCAATACCACTTAGTGAATCTCCTAAGTGACATGCATCTTAGTACTATGGCCATTCTACTTTACCACCAACACCATCACAACCTTTGGCATTCACATCTTGACAATTCTTGACATCCATTCATTCTAAGACAACAACATGTCTCATTGACAACAAATGCAACACAGTGCACTTCAATCTCCCCCTTTGTATTTGTTGGCAATACACTAGAGCACATATGAATGGGTCAATATGTGTGCCAATATTTCTCCCCCTTATTGGCAATCAAATGCAAAGGTGTGGTGTGGTTCTCTTCCACAATATCTCTTCCTCCCTTCGAATAGCATCTTCTTGAAAAACACTAAGAGAGGGATGATGCCACATGTTCTTCTTTAGAAAAGAACCTTTAGTAAATCAACTCTAAGTCTACTTGGGCTAACCCGGTGTAGAAAACAAGAGTGATGTAACCAAGGAACTCAATGCTGTCCACATAATTCTCTACACATGTGAGATCATGCTTAGGGGTTTGAAATTTTTCAGATATAACAATGAATTTTCTAAATCCTGCACAACTTCACAAAACTCATTAGAAAGTTCAGTGCAAAGATAAAGCTCCCCCTTTCATCTACTTTCTCAAGATGATATTAATTTCAGAACATCATCTTCTCCAGATTGGCTCCCCCTCAAGGGGTGCACTCCATTCTGTCCAAACCACTCTCCAGATGAGAATGATCATCATCTTCAATTCCCTGCAATGTTAGCACATGTAAATACAAGTGATTAGGGAATAAGATGGAACCTCCTTGGTTCATCAATGTGAACAACAAGGTTGAGAAGATTCTCTCAACCGAGATGTCCCATTTTCACCATTCTTCACACTTGCACATTTGATCTTCAATGATGTTGGTGCTGGTGTGGATCTCAATACATCTTCATGTGAAATATTCTTCTTCCCTCTTACCTTAGCAATTGCCAGAACTTCATCTTCAGCTCTTTTCAGATCTTTGGCAAGTTGCAACTGATTTGGCCATATGACTAGTAAGTCACTTGGAAGTGTGGCCTCAGTTCTGGATATTCCACATGGTTCCTTTGATTCTGTCAAGCTACCTCTCTTAGGCAACTTATTTTCAATCAATCCCTTCTTCTTCTGGATTGATTGTCTTTTGGAGTTCAGTCTGCTTCTATTTAGTTTCATGGCTTCTTTACAAAGGTCCATGATGTGTCCTTTCTTTCCACAGTAGAAGCATGTTTTCTTCTTGGTGGTCCTTCTGGATGCATCACCCTTCTTGGATTTCAAATCCAAGGACTTCTCTTCCTTTTTCCACATCTTCTTGGAAGCATTGTCACCTTTCTTCTGTTTGCTTCCCAAGGTTTCTTTCTGAGCCAGGTTCTGTGATCTTTTCTTCTTTTGAGCTCTGGATACAGTTGGAGATTGACATGTATCTTTTTGACCACTTTTGCAATCATCCCAGATGTTGTCAAGTAATCCAAATCTATTTGTAGTAAACAGATGTCTCTGGACCTGTGGATGCTGCTTCTTTTCTTCTGGCTTGCTCCCCCTAGGCATGGGCTTCCTCTGTGCTTTGGCATTCAGTGGATTGTACCAACAATCCTTTGCACAATTCCCATACTTGTTACAACACCAACATTGACCCACAAATCTTGACCTCTTGTGTACTTCTGATTGCTGGGTACTTTTCTTGACAAGTTGTGTTGTTTCAGGAGAGCTATCTTTTGTCTTCATCCATACTTGTTTGGAGTTATTCTTCCATCCTGCACTTTTTGTGGAAACACATTTAGAAGCATGAGTACAAGATGGTATGGATGGTACCTTCTTTTTAGAAGATGTTGCCCTTTCATTAGAGGATGTATTTCTTTTAGAATCATCCTTCTCAAAGCATACATGAGTAGCAACATTTCTACTTTCAGCTGACTGGGAGGATTCAGTTTTGGGTGATTGCAGATTTTTCAATATCACCTCTAGTTCTAAGCATTTAATGTTAAGGGAGTTCTTCTCATCCTCAACAGTTCTTAGCCTTCCTTCCCATTTATCTTCCAGCTGCTTCATCTGATCTTCATGCACCTTCTTCAATTCTTGCAATGAATTGTCCAGCTCCTTCACCAATTTGACTTTTTCTTCAAGTTGAGCATCTCTGACATTCATTGAAACTTTGTGCCTCTTTTCCAGTGCATGGAAAACATCTTTGACCATTATGTTAAAGAATTACTTCTCAGAAAGACTTCTTTGCAATTCTTCAACAGTGTCTTCATATCTTTCATTGCAAAGAGAAACTGTTTCATCCTTAGCCTTCACCAGCTTTCTGAGAGTGTTGGTTATGCCAACCCTTTTTGCCAATTGGACTTCCAGAGAATTGGCTTCATCTTCTAACTGTGATTTTTCTTCATGAAGATCATGGATGCCTGTAGCTATACACTTTGCCACTTCCATGGGAACTGTCTTCTGAAGATATTTGAGTGCACTCTGAAGATCATTCATTGTTTCAACTTCATCACAGCTAGGACAGGCTTTCTTCATCTTCTTGGCCTGTTTCTTCTTTCTATTTTTCTGAGTCTTGGCAGATATCTCCATTTGAGGCTGGTCACTCATTTCCTCAAATTTGCACTTCATAAAGGCTCCCTTGGATCTTTTAGAGGTAACCTCCATTTGATACCAATTGAAGTGCCCAGATCAGTGTGAATCACTGAGAGGGGGAGGGGGTGAATCAGTGATCCTTTAAAACTTTTTACTAATTGATTCTTTATCAATTAAACCTCTATGGCTGGTTAAAGCCTCGATCCACTCTTCTTGTATCTCTCACCTTTCCACGAATGATGCAGTAAATGTAAAGGCACTGGACACAAGGATTTACAAGGTTCGGCACCAAAGGCCTACATCCTTGCCATGCTCTCCCAGCATGGATTCTCCCATTATAATCGGTTAGTATTACAATGGTCGATACAGAGTCCCACTGTATCTCTCCTGAGTCCCACAGGAGGGTCTTTATACTGCGTCCCACAGTGTTACCAGAGTCCCACTGGCCTGCTCCAGAATCCCACGGAAGACTTCTTCTCCCTGAGTCCCACAGGGTCTTCTCCTAGCTCCTCGAGTCACACGAGTAGCTCTTCTTCTTGTTCATCTCTTCAAGTATCCTCAACAGCCTGGGATAAAGGCTGCTGGCCTTGCTCTTCTTCTGATCACTTGTGGTTGATCAGGTCTTATCGTCTTGCTCGGGCTTTATCACCATCTTCTAAGGATGACCCGGCTTCTCTCTTCAAGAATCTTCAACAGCCTCTGAAAAGGTCTGTTGGTCTTGCTCAGCAATCTTCTGATCACTTCACTTGATCAGGCTCTTCTCAATCTACTGCAAACTCAGACAAACAAAATCTTTCACTTCAGTCTGGCTCAGTCTCACTCAATTCAACTTCATGCACTGAGTGCATGGCAACTCTGCTTCCTCATGCACTGACTACATGGCCTTCTCAAATTCTTCAAGATCCTCTGGTCTTGGTCAACTCAAATGCACACAAGCAAATTTGACTTGTTTCACATGTGCACGTGCATGCATGCATGCATGCAGTCTCCTTCTCTTTCTTCTAGGTGAAATAATCCCACAAAGGGTGTAGTCACTTTAAGCACACACCTTCTTCCTCCTTCACACACTTTATCCAATTTGTTTACACACTTAGAGTGTGTTCTACTTTAGTGTGGGTCACGCCTTATTTTACTTCTAGGTGTTTACACTTTTAGTGCACACACTAGGTTCGACCTTTTAGTTCTTTTGCACACACAAATGCCTATGGCCTTCTTCCCTTCTTGTGCACACACCTAGGCTTCGGCCAACTTCTTGCTCACTTTGCACACACACTTAATGAGTGTGGTCTTCTTAGAACTTGGCACACACTTGGCCTTCCACTTTATCTTGCACACAAAAAGGCACTATGCCTCGGGTCTTCTTGATTTGCACACCTACTGCCCGTAGGGTGTTATTCCTTCACTTTGCACACAAGCACAAGGCTCGGCCTTCTCAAAGTTCACCCACGAGGCACTGCCTCGACCTTCCACTTCTTGTGCACACACTGCCCGAACTCCAACAAGGCGTGCAAGGGGGTGTGGCCCTCTTCTTGTCTTCACAGCCGTGACTGTGCCACTGGACGTGGGTCGCGCAAGCCACAGGCGCAAAGCACCGCGGGCGCGCAAGTGCAAACCGCGCAGGGTATAACACCGCGGGGTGCGCAAGTGTGTCAAGGACACCTTGGCCGCACTAGTGCAAACCGTGCAGGAGGCACAGTGCACAGAGGGGGCGCACAACTTTGTGCTGCCCAACCTCCACTTCTTGTCGCGCAAAGGGGTTGCGCACAAGGGACTCCAGCCACGCAAGGTACTTGCATGGGGCTTCTACTTCGCGAGGCAGAGGCACACGCGGGACTCCAAGTTTTCAATAAAAACTTCAGCAAGCTTCTCTGTGCTTCGGGCTCTCCTTTTATAGGCAGAGGAATCCTCAAAACATCTGCGGGATACAATCTTTGAATCCCCGAAGTTTTCGGGTATTTCAAGATTCTGTGAATCTTGTTTTTCTTTTTATTTCACGCGGGTTCTTTCATTTTTCTTTCCTCCTCGTGCATGCGATTTATAACGCATGCACGACCTCTGTTTAAACCCAATCCATGCAAAGTCACGAACCCATGAAGCCTCGGCAACTTCGTTTGCCTCGGCATTGCTTCGAATTCTCTTCTCATCGCATGCATGCATATTTTAATGCATGGTTGTGTTCAGTGTGGCCAGACGATCACAATGGAGGCTTCAGTTTGCTCGGAGGTGGCCGGGAACTCAAAAACCATCTTCGGGAGTCGCCTGGTTCAGCGGCGGCAAGCAGGTGGCTTCGGGGAGGCCTCGGACGAGCTCGATGATGAAGACGAGCTCTCGGCCATCGGATGCGTTGTTTAACGTCCAGGATTAGATCATCTCACGCGGGATCAGATGTGCGGCCGAGATCTGGCGCGCGATCGATCGTGCGGCCAGGATCGCTCCCGCGGAAAAATTCCGCATCCCACATCGAAACGGGCTCCTATTTTTCCGCGGTTTATCACCCTGGCGCTCCCATGAACGGCCAGTTGAACTTCTCCCCTCCCGGTGCCGCCACGCACCGAGTTCTCTCTGCGGGCGCGCTCCGCGCCCACTCTGCTCCCTGCGGGCGCGCTCCTAGCGCCCACTATGCATCCTCCGGGCGCGCGGGTTTCACCACCGCGTGTCCTTGGGGGCTTACACACGGCCCCCTTCCGCGCTCCTCCGGGCGTGCCCCAGGCGCCCATGCGGTGTCCTACGGGTGCGCCCCCGCCTCAAGGATGCTGCCCTGGCCTTGAGTGTTCCCCATGGGCGTGGTGACCTTGAGTCCCACATGTGCCTTGGGTGATGACCCTCGGCTGGCCTCCTTGGTGGCCTAATTTTTGGCAAAGTAAATATAGGGTACTTTGTATAAAAACAAAGTAACCACATACATAATGTGAAATGCCAAGAGCCACTCCAAGCCTTCTTCCTCATTTATCCTTCTTCCTTTCTTCTTCTTCATTTGAAATTCCTCCATTATCTTCTTAACATATATTCATTACTTAGGAGTGAATTCTTGAAGGTCCTCCATCAACTGAAGCTCCTGAATCAAATAATTCTTCAATGTTCTTCAATGATACAATTAGAGATCAATTGGATTTTCTTCACATTCACATGCACTAAAAGTTAGTACATGGACTTCTTTAATCCACTTCATCCACTTAGAGGTTGTGGATGGATCTTCTATCATTGTTGTGACTTTGTATCATCAGGATACAAGTTCTATGAACTTAAAGATCAGCTCAACAATCGTCAGATGTCCATGGAGAATGTTTCAACCACAATTTCCAATACCACTTAGTGAATCTCCTAAGTGACATGCATCTTAGTACCATGGCCATTCTCCTTTACCACCAACACCATCACAACCTTTGGCATTCACATCTTGACAATTCTTGACATCCATTCATTCTAAGACAACAACATGTCTCATTGACAACAAATGCAACACAATGCACTTCACAAAGGGTGGATAGAATAATGAATATGGTTGTACCATATTTATAATAACATCACATTATATGTAAGATACTGGATTTATTATTTTAGAATGGTAAGAACAAAGAAAGAGGAAGTGGAAGAAGAAAGGAACTTATAAAAGGGTGGTGAAATCATTACCTCTTCTTCGGGTTCTTCCTTTTGATTTGATCAAAAGGGCTCCTTAGGTTGGCTTTCTGATCAAACTAAGGCCTCTAGGTTGTAGTGAGGGATGTTGGGAGAGTATTTGGGCAGAGTTTGGCCGAACAAAAAGGCTTTGAAGGTGTGAAGAAATGGGAAGGAGGAGTGCCCTTTTATAAGAGGGGTGAGGGGCACCTTTGGAAAAGCTATAAATATTAATTTATAATAAATTAATATTCGGTTTCTAATGGCTCCAAAGTTTACTATTCAAAGGTTAAGGTGGGGATGGGTCGAAAACAACTCAACCAATAGAATTTAGACAGGTTTGGGTACTTATATTAACCTTATCTTTAAGTATTAACTCCAAGTTAATTAGTTTCACTTTTACAATGTCTCTTTGTATTTTTATATTATATGGTTAATAAACTTACCATATACATACAAGAGACCCCCAAGTGGTCCATTAATGATGAAACTATCATGATATAAGTCTCTTGACCGAACCTTAGATTTTTAGGAATTTAATATCAATTAATAATATAATATTTGTTTTAAGAACTCTTTTATGTCAATTTTGACACTATTCAATAGTTGATTTTTGTGAAACTCATAACAGATTGATTACTTCCAAAAAAGTCAATTAAATCAATCCTAATATATCATATTATCCTAGAAAATTAGTTTAATTCATTAAAAGTTTCATATTATATTTATTTGGTTATTTATAATATCAATTATTTTAATTTTTCACTATTATAGTAATTACTGCATCATCATTGTGTCATAAATAAAATAAATTATTTAATGTCTAAAAATTATAAATAAACTATAATTATGTAGGAAATATTTTTATATTTCTAATTAATATTTATAATCTAAAATCCAACATATATAACCCTATGTAACAATTGTTTTTCTAAAAGATATATGCTTGCGTCATTTTTGTATTCATTTTAACTTAATTAAAATAAAGTGTCATTATCACTTACAAGTGGATCCATGGGGTCCCAAAATATACCCAAAGATTCCCATGGTCGACCATGTATAAACCAATAGGGTTAAGACACGTTTTAGGGTAATTTAGATTTATTATAATATTATTTTTAACCCTTATTTACCGGATTTACCCTTAACCATGGTAAATAAAATATTTACCGCAGTAATTATTCAAAATGTCTAAAAATAAAAGTTACCTATTTACACAATTTGAACATCCTGATTCCAAATATGGAATCCATTTTTCTAAATTCAAAACACAGAAGTGGCAGAAATTAATTTAAAATTAATTCCCGCTGTCAAAACAAAAAGCGTGTTTTTAAGAGATAATAACTATCAAAAGATTGACACTTGTTTATGTTCGGTTTAATTGTAAAATTTTGTCTAATGACCAACATTATATTAAATTGTAAAAATATATTCTAAATATACTTTAAAACCACTCAAATTCATAATTTATCACTATTAATTATTTTGATTAAAAAAGTTGTTTTTAATTAAAATTTAGTAATTTTCACTATTCATCAAAATATGAAAGTTATCCGAAAAGTACCAAAATTTAACCTTAGGCTAAATTCGATATTCAGAATCCAAAAATGAAGTCCATTTCAAAATATAAAATATATATTATTTCAAAATTTAGGTATTACTATTCATAACGGCTAGTTTGATTGGTTATGGTGTGTTAGAACTCGGTGTTGCGTACAACACACGCTATCACATTATTCAAAGGGAAACGTACCGTGGAAGCTTGGGGTGTTTCATTTTAAATTTTTTATATCCCCATTTAGTCAAAAAGTTTAAAATATTGTATTTAAAAAGGTTTCACTATTAGAAGTTGATAAAAGTGAAATACTGAAAATGAATTTGTTCTTGCATTATGACTAAGAAACTCATAATAGGGATTCTAAAATTATAAGGATTATATAAAGTTCAAAATGTAGTTAATACTATTCATGACCTCTTTTAATGGTGTGATTGAACTCGTTGTTGCGTGTAGTGCAAGTTATTGAATTATTTTTAAAAAATAACACACTCTGAAATCCTGGGGTGTTACATTCTCCCCTCCTTCAATAAATTGCGTCCTCGCAATTTGAAATTGTTCTTCGAAAATAAAAGGTTGAAAGTAGAAAATATATTTGTGGGAAAACCCACATTGGAAATTGGGTTACTAAAATTTAGTCTTAATATGAGGAAAAGAGAAATTAAAGGGTCACCACCAAATTATGATCTCGATTAGGAGAACATTGGTGGCAATTTGAGACATATAATTGGAGGAAAAACGTAAATATTTATAGGGAGTGATTGAGGTCATCAATCACAAACAAGTATAAAATTGAGGTCCTTAAATTCATCAATCTATGATGATTTGAAATACCATCGGTTCAACAAAACATAGGGTATTAGGATAACACATTTTTGACGTTTCAAAATATCTTAGTTGAAATCGAAAAATGAATTAATGAGGCCTCTATAAAGAGTCGAAAGTATGAATATTACCGAAAATAACACATACTAGGGTTCCATGTAGTAAAATATGGATATGGAAGAAAAATCTAACCATCAATTACCTGATGGAGAGTGGTAGAGAACATGGCTATGAAAAGGCCAACAATCCCAAAGCCATAAATTAGTGATGATTTAAGGTACCATCTAGGAAAACATTTTTGTTCTAATTTTCTTTTCTTAATATTGAGGAATTTTTTTATGAGATTGGATAAGATCATATAGAGATATACTTACTTTATAATTAGAGTTTTATCCATTAATAAATTTCTACCACATACTCATCTTTCACTCTAAAAGATAATAGAACGTAATTTTTTTTTCTATTTATACTATTCGTACAGGGTTCCAAAATAAATGAATTATAATTCATCTACCAGATCTTTTAAAAAAAACTACATTATTTAATTCAGGACATCTCGTGGGACAGTGGTAGGTGATACACCCTTGTCACCCTTCGGTTGCGGGTTCAAGTCTCGCAGCCTTGCCGGACGCGACGGGTTGCCGCCCGACCTCCAGGTTGTCCTTTTATGGAAATCCAAAATAATCCAAACTAGGACTATCCAAAATACTTCTGTCCAAACTCACAGTCCAACATTTATAAGGAAGGTAAGCATAATGTAGATCCTTTTTACTCTGTAATAGCATATGAATACCTTCATCATGTATTCTTTTAATACACTGAAACATCCTAAATTACCATATTCCTTATTGATTACATTCATGCTCCCTTATTCCATATAGAATGCTGGATATACTTCATTAATCCAAAAATGTTTTAAACCCCAACAATGATGGAATATACCAATCATTAATCAGTTCCAAGGTAGTCAAGAATATCCAATATAATTTATCCAAAACAATCATGTATTATTCTAAAATCACTAACTCGGTATCAGAACCATATTATGGTTTATCTTTCTCTCAACCATATATTTCCCAAAAATTTAACCTTCTATTGAGTCACTTTTCTTTGTTCCACACAATCTCAAGTCCTTAATGAAATAGTACTGCAGTACAATCCTTATATACTCCATAATTATTATAACAAGTACATTTTTGATACAACACTCAATTGATATAATCAACATAATAACTCTAATCATTCCTCTTAATCTGTGGTAGTATCATAACTTGATTATTATCCAATAGCATAATTTGCGGCATAGTCTGATGACTGGGACATAGGTTCGCGTAGTGTCCAAACTCCTTGCAAATGAAGCATTGTACATTTGAAACCATTTTCTTACCCTTGCAGTCATGTACTTTGTGCCCTTTTCCTCCACACTTATAACAAACTCCCATTCCTTTCAGGCAAGTTCCAGGGTGTTTCTTTCCACAGTTACCACATATGGGAAAATTCTTCTTTTCCCTCTTCCCTTTATCCATCTTTCTCTCTTCTATCCTTTTCTTCTCTTGCTTCCCTTCAAAGCCATAGGACTTAGTAAACTCTTTACTTATCTTATCAACACATGATATTATTTCTTCATATGATGATAATACATGGGAGACTATTTCTCTTATAAATTATAGCTTAAGACCATGAAAGATATGATCCTTCCTTCTCTTTGGATCATGTGCATTTCTGGAGTTCTCATTCCTTCTACTGGGCGCCATTTCTAAACAATGGAATACACTAGATCAGTTTATGAATCAAAATACATAATACCATACTTATAAAACACTTAACATAAAATGAAATATTTATGGATATAATCCATAATCATAAAAATGTCTCATTTGAGGATGTATATACTCATAAAACCTTCGTAATGGTTTGTAAAGAAAATGAGAATTATCCTAAGCATATCCCCCGAGAGTGTCGTAACCAAGAGTGCAGCAAGGCCCGTTGTCATGCACCAGTTCCCGTTCGAGTCTAGCTCAAAGCGGTGTTTTCGGGTTTTACCCCTAGGTACATCTGTGCCAGAGCTGCCTCTACCTACTCGTATCCAGACAGGGATTTATTTCTCGAAAAACTCACAAAATCTCTACAATACCAAAATTCTAGGAAGTTCTTCTATACTAATCCTCAAAGTTCATCTTAGGTCTACGTGCTCTAATCAGAGTTTATCTAAATCTAGTTTCCAAGGTTTGTACTAAACATCCTCTGATACCAACTGTAACGCCCCGACCCCAGTTACCCAGAGTCGGTGCCTTATTACATAACATTGGCATGATCACAAGAAAGATCAAATCTCGAAAGACCGATTGGTTTAGTAGCCTTGGAAACACTAGATATATTCATAAGTTTTACATTACATCATAAAATGAAAAACTACTACAATAACATAATGTCTCTATAATCCACACTCATATCCCCACATAATATCCCTGCAGGTCATTCATAATTTACTTCTTCACTTCCTGGGAAAAATAAAACATAGAAAATGGGTGAGCTCAAATGCCCAGTTAGGATAACAATATAGCAGAAACTTTCATAAATAAGAATAAACATTTAAGGCAATGTATAACTAAAATAAAAGCCTTTTAAACTTGAACATTTAGCATAGTATGGCATAAATAAAATTAAATAATTCCATTTACTTACTCACATGGTTATTCTACTAATCGAATAATCACATGCAAAATCAATAACCACTTTGATAATGTTGGAATGCATAATGCCAGACTATCATAACCACATAGCCAAGGCCTCGTGCCAAGACTACAAATAAGATTTTGTCAAGGCCTTGTGCCAAGACACTAGTTTGTCTCATGAGACCTACCGATGCATCGAGGAGCTATATCGGGCTCCACCCGTCACTTATTAAGTCCAATGCATTCCTATATGAAAAGGTTTAAACATAACATAAACATTCGTATTAAAACTGGCATACGAAATGTCAATAATTTCACCATAAACTATGAATGGTATAGAAATAGCACATCCATAGTCAAACATATCACAAAACCTTCAATACAATATAGAAGTTTTGTATCATAATAAATCAACTTCAAATAATCTTAAAATCCATCAAAGGATGTTGACATAGATGAAATCAAAATTCTTTTTAAAGAAATATCTCCTTTTATTTTGAAATCATTTAAGATCCATATAAAATAAAACATTTTCTTTGAAAATATTCTTATAAGCTTGTAAGGAAAGCTTTGAAGATTTTATAACGGCGTAAAATAACCGCACCCGCCGTATAAGTTAAAAAAAACATTCTTACCTCAATTCTGTCGAAAAGGTTAAAAAGGACCTTGTTTTGAAAATGACGGAAAGATTCCTTTATAAACCACTTATAAAAGTCAAAAATGGTATAAATGACTTTAACTCATATTTTAGTAAATATTAAAAATGTTTTTAAATACATTTTTAAGAAACATGGATGTGGATGATAAAGAGATCCCAGTAGATTATTACGTATAAACAACCTCGGATAATGAAGAGATTGTGAAATAACCCTTACCTTGTACTTTTACTTGGTTGGGGTAGGTTAACCTCCTGTATAATGGTGAAATAATTGTTATTAAATTATACAAGAATCATATACATTAATATGATATCATATATGATCTTTTAATATTGATTTGATAATAATATCTTAGTATTATCATTATATCGGGTGTTAACTTACTTGTTTTCTTTTATATGTTTTGTTACGTAAGACATGTTTGTAAAGGATATGTTGTATATTATTCATATCCAGAATTATATCAAGTCCTTAAACATCATTTTTAAATCATCAAATGATAATTATACTTGAATGGATACGATGGAGAATGAATCTCATCGCGTTCGTGGAGACGGTAGTCCGTACGTACGCACGAGCGACAATATCATTCTTTTGATATTAAAATAATATATAAATGGATGGTATATCATATATACAGAATCATTAACATGTTATATTTATTATTTACATGAGTTACACATCATTATTATACCCATCCAAATAATAATATATTGAATAACAATTACACCACGACGTGGAGACGGTAAGCCGTACGTACGCACGTATGGTGACATGTTATTCAAAGGGTGGATAGAATAATGAATATGGTTGTACCATATTTATAATAACATCACATTATATGTAAGATACTGGAGTTATTATTTTAGAATGGTAAGAACAAATAAAGAGTAAGTGGAAGAAGAAAGGAACTTAGAAAAGGGTGGTGAAATCATTACCTCTTCTTCGGGTTCTTCCTTTTGATTTGATCAAAAGGGCTCCTTAGGTTGGCTTTCTGATCAAACTAAGGCCTCTAGGTTGTAGTGAGGGATGTTGGGAGAGTATTTGGGCAGAGTTTGGCCGAACGAAAAGGCTTTTAAGGTGTGAAGAAATGGGAAGGAGGAGTGCCCTTTTATAAGAGTGGTGAGGGGCACCTTTGGAAAAGCTATAAATATTAATTTATAATAAATTAATATTCGGTTTCTAATGGCTCCAAAGTTTACTATTAAAAGTTTAAGGTGGGTATGGGTCGAAAACAACTCAACCAATAGAATTTATACAGGTTTGGGTACTTATATTAACCTTATCTTTAAGTATTAACTCCAAGTTAATTAGTTTCACTTTTACAATGTCTCTTTGTATTTTTATATTATATGGTTAATAAACTTACCATATACATACAAGAGACCCCCAAGTGGTCCATTAATGATGGACCTATCATTATATAAGTCTCTTGGCCGAACCTTAGATTTTTAGGAATTTAATATCAATTAATAATATAATATTTGTTTTAAGAACTCTTTTATGTCAATTTTGACACTATTCAATAGTTGATTTTTGTGAAACTCATAACAGATTGATTACTTCAAACAAATTCAATTACATCAATCCTAATATATCATAGTATCCTAGAAAATTAGTTTAATTCATTAAAAGTTTCATATTATATTTATTTGGGTATTTATAATATCAATTATTTTAATTTTTCACTATTATAGTAATTACTGCATCATCATTGTGTCATAAATAAAATAAATTATTTAATGTCTAAAAATTATAAATAAACTATCATTATGTAGGAAATCGTTTTATCTTTCTAGTGAATATTTATAATATAAAATCCAACATATATAATCCTATGTAACAATTGTTTTGCTAAAAGATATATGCTTGTGTCATTTTTGTATTCATTTTAACTTAATTAAAATAAAGTGTCATTATCACTTACAAGTGGATCCATGGGGTCCCAAAATAGACCCAAAGATTCCCATGGTCGACCATATATCAACCAATAGGGTTAAGACACGTTTTTGGGTAATTTAGATTTATTATAATATTATTTTTTAACCCTTATTTACCGGATTTACCCTTAACCATGGTAAATAAAATATTTACCGCAGTAATTATTCAAAATGTCTAAAAATAAATGTTACATATTTACACAATTTGAACATCCGGATTCCAAATATGGAATCCATTTTTCTAAATTAAAAACACAGAAGTGGCAGAAATTAATTTAAAATTAATTCCCGCTGTCAAAACAAAAAGCGTGTTTTTAAGAGATAATAACTATCAAAAGATTGACACTTGTTTATGTTCGGTTTAATTGTAAAATTTTGTCTAATGACCAACATTATATTAAATTGTAAAAATATATTCTAAATATACTTTAAAACCACTCAAATTCATAATTTATCACTATTAATTATTTTGATTAAAAAAGTTGTTTTTAATTAAAATTTAGTAATTTTCACTATTCATCAAAATATGAAAGTTATCCGAAAAGTACCAAAATTTCACCTTAGGCTAAATTCGATATTCCGAATCCCAAAATGTAGTCCATTTCAAAATATAAAATATATATTATTTCAAAATTTAGGTATTACTATTCATAACGGCTAGTTTGATTGGTTATGGTGTGTTAGAACTCGGTGTTGCGTACAACACACGCTATCACATTATTCAAAGGGAAACGTACCGTGGAAGCTTGGGGTGTTTCATTTTAAATTTTTAATATCCCCATTTAGTCAAAAAGTTTAAAATATTGTATTTAAAAAGGTTTCACTATTAGAAGTTGATAAAAGTGAAATACTGAAAATGAATCTGTTCTTGCATTATGACTAAGAAACTCATAATAGGGATTCTAAAATTATAAGGATTATATAAAGTTCAAAATGTAGTTAATACTATTCATGAACTCTTTTAATGGTGTGATTGAACTCGGTGTTGCGTGTAGTGCAAGTTATTGAATTATTTTTAAAAAATAACACACTCTGAAATCCTGGGGTGTTACAGTATTAGTAACTTTTGAATCAAAATACCTTATCATAGAAAACAAGAAATTGAATATTTTGTACCATTAATAATTATATTCATAATAAAATTAGTCAATGGGGTATATTATATCTTATCATTTGAACTATAAATAATAAATTTATAATATCCATTAATATAACTTAAAGGTTAACCCAAGGGTCAGTATTAAGGGGGCGGTGTGTTTGTTTGAGTAATTATATTAATTTTGTTTATCAATTTCAAAAATAATTAAAAGAAAAAAAAATTAATTTTCAGTAGGAAATGGATGAAAATTAAAATGATAATGGAATAAATATAGAATGAAAACCAAAACAATAAGAAGAAGAAAATTCCTAAAAAAATATAGTTCATGGTTGATTCACTCTAGTTTCTATCATAGATCTAAATAATTAAACTATCAAGGTCAAAATCATGAAACATATGATCAATATATTGATACACACCCCTCTCACTCTTTTAAAAAACAAATTAACACTTATTAGATTTCCTCCCACAAAGGAGCACTATTCTAACTATGAAAGGATTTCCTAGGTCAAATAGAATTTCCATAGGATTGGTTCCTATGAAAATATAATCATCACTAAGTCAAACAATCACGCAAACTATCAGGGAAAACTCAATTGAGTAGATAATATAATAATAATAAAAAATTAATAAGAAGTTGAGAGTAGAAAACCATCCCTATACGAAAGTGTGTCATCTCATCACCTCAATTCAATATTACAACCTCTTATGTGCACATAAGAAGTAGACATGTGGAATGAATATTTAATCTCTATGAAATGATGAGTGTAACCCCCTATAATTGTGTTCATGAGTTAGTTATCCTTATATAAATGTTAGAGACCACAAAAATAGATAAAAAACATAACAAATTAATTTATTTACAAACTAGATAAAATTAAAGAAGATAGAGAATAAGAAGAAAGAGAGATAGAAGTGATAGAAAATGAATTTTGGAGGGGGGGGGGTCCTAATGTCCAGAAATTTCCAAAAATATTTAATAAAAAGGAAAATTATAAAATAAAAGATGATAAGTACTCTCCCATGTAGAATATTTCATAGTTCTGCAACCTCTTCAAGTAATATAAGAATTTTTTTCTTCTGAAAATGTCATTTCCCACCCGTGTAATGGTAACTACATTAAAATTAATCATTTTTTAATGACTGGGAAAACAATCTTCTACATGCCTAGTTCTCAATCAACTCATCCATTAAAGTATTGGACTTCACTTGTACATTTAATCAAGAAATAATTGTTTATCTTTCACTAAGATTGAAATTAGGAGACTATTATTCTAGTCTTCAACATCGTATTTGATTTTACAATGAAAAAAATAATCCATATAAATAAATTTCTTCCACTTCGAAGTGATGACTAACAGAAATAAAAAATCAAACTCACATGTGGTCAATTGAAAAAAATAAGGTATTTCCATCTTTGAACTGAGAACCTAAAAATTGATAGAAAACTAGTAAAAAGGAAACTCACCACCACTTAAACATAATTCTACACTACATCCCAAAATGTGAACACTAAAGCTCATCTCGAGCTTGATGCATTCATCCAATAGCATCCCACCCTTTATCATCTTAAACATCTTGAAGAAAAGAGTTCAAGCATGGTTTAGCATTTAATATTTTGGATTCATAAATATCGACCCATTCCTGGTCACAAAATTCTCGGTTGCAGCTAAATCCCTTCTTCAATGGAGCTTCATTGAGCCACTTGTAATTCATCTTCAACATACTGTGGCGACTTCAGCTTGACCTCATACCCAGAGGTTTATCTTCAACTAGTTTTTGAGCAGAGGAATGCATCATATTTTTTGGAATAACACTATCCATATCTATAACACTCGATCCATCATCCTACATCAACAAATTTCAATGGATTTATCTATATTCAGTACCAACATCATTGATCAATTCAGGTTTGTTGGATTCGTGTCCTGTTATTTCTTATCCATGGTTCTTCCAAAATTGATTGATTTTTAAACTTATATTCACAAAAAAATTCATTCGTCTATCATTTTCTTTATCTTTGGTCTCGCACATTAATTTTTTGCTGAAGACAACATCCACAATTCCCCATTAATAGATCCAATCTCTAAATTGAGAATAAATACATTCAAATCACTAGCCCAGGATTCTCATAAATCCTCTGTTCGATATTATTTTAGGTTTTGATATTGGATTTCTTATTCCCCCCACTCAATATCGATCTTAGAAAATATATAAATCTTCATCCATTGGATTTAATCCAATGTGGAAATTATCTTATGCAAAGCATCCAATTTTATTATGAAGTGCAAATCTGACTAATAATTATTTTACATATAAATATCCTATGTAGTGGAATATCTAATCTTCATAGAATAAGGTTAATCATCTTATGTCCTTTCCAAAAATTTTGTTACTAAACAAAAATAAAATATAAATTATTTTAAATTTACAGATGATAAAAAAAATTATGCAATGAAAATTATCTTACACCCTATACAATAGATAAATTAAATAACAAAATTAAGGGACTTAAAAATAAAATAAATTAAAACAAAATAAATTAAGGATAGATTATGTTAAAGTCAATCAATATATATTTTTTAAAACAATTAACATAAAAAACCATTCAATTAAAATAATAAACTGACTAACTGATTAAATAAATTACATATAAGAATCAAAATTAAAAAACCATTAAATTAACAAAATAATATTTACAAATTACATTGTTATTATTTCATAAAATTAATTAAAAATTAAATAATTTTTAATTAATTACTATACATTATAACTAAAAACACTCATGGAAATAAATATTAAGTACATAGAATATAAAATTAAATTAATCTCAAATAAATAATAAAATATAACATTTAAATAATTTCTAATTCAGAAAAACATTATTAAATAATACAAATAATGAAAACATGATAAATTAAACAATAAAAGAAAATTATTATTATAAAAAAAATTCATAGGTTAATTCCACTATAAATTAACTATTAAGTGATTATTAACCAAATAAATATTATTTTAACATTTAATACATTATAAAACCACCATGAAGGATATGAAAAAAGTAATGAGTAAAGGCCACATCAAATTCCCATACACTTAATATGTTGCTCTTCATAAATATTCCTTTAGTTACATTCAATGGTAGAAAATGAATCTCAAAAAAAAATATGAGATGCCATGAAGAATTGATTTCTTTAATGATTTTCCATTATATATTATCTCAAGTATAAGTTATTAATTCCACTTAAAATTTAATTTTTTCAATTCAAAATCGGTTACTCTTTTACAAAAAAAATTAATTGGAAATATTAAAGATAATTTAAGAAAATTAATTTTTATTCAACATAAAGTAAAAACCTCTCTTTACCTCTAGGTAAATATACTCACATAATTTAAGATCTCATAATAAATTGATACATAATTGGATGTGGTGCAGTGAAAATTTATTAGTGGAATAAATAACACATCTAATAGTTTGATGTATATATAAAAAATAATGGAAGATAAAATAATGATTTCAACCAAGATTAGGATTTTCATTTAACAATAAATTTAGATGAATATATTATGAGTTAAATTAGTATATGAATGTTAAAAAAATAAAATAAAATTTGTATGAAATTTTCCCCAATATTTTACCAAAAACCTTTTTTTCCATGAGGGTATGAAAAAACGTTTACCCAATTAAATCCAAGAGGTATTAAAGATTAGTCTCTTAAATGTGGCATCAAAACTATCATATTTGAAAATAATTTTCATGTATTAAAAATTCCCAATTGATGCTTAAAAACATGAAATTTCAAAAGAATGGAATTTTTATGGTATTATAAGGAATTACAATTTAAAAAATTTAAATAACCCTACCCATACTTAAAACAAAACAATGTAACTATTTCTGAATATAAATGTGGGAGAAAACAATTTGAAAATGTATATCCAAAAAGGTACTCAATTCAGTAGTGAGTGAGTCATGTTTGAGAGTCACTTGATAGATCAAAAATTATATTTCAATTAAAAATAAAAAATCAAAACATGAAATAAAACATACTTTTTACTACTTAACAATTGAAGAACAAAAAAAAGTTATTTTTAGATAAGTTTCATGATACACTTTTAATTTCAAAAAGATAATCATTAATGAACCAATATGAGCATACACGATATAGATTAAACATTTAATGATTTTGAAATAGTAGCTATGGATAAATATTTATGCATACTTAAATTATCATGTAAAAAATCTTAAACAAGAACTACAAAATCATTTATCAAACTTCTAGAATAAAGAATCATATTTTTTTTTTCAATATGAATGTTAGAAAAATAAAATTGTAGAAATTTAAATTGTACCTCCTGTTTAGAATATTTAATACTAGATGTTTATAATTAAACATATCCTCCCTTTTCACTTTGAATATGTCCCTCTAAATTTACATTTTAAAATACTATAATGAAAAATGATAATAAATAAAATGCATAATTTGATGTATAAAAACAAACTAAAACAAGAGAAAAAATTCCTAGAGTTTGATTATTTTTTCTTCAACATGATAATTATTTTGATCTTTGAAAATTTTGATTTTATATTTCAATATAATTAAAAAATATACCCACCTATACACTTATAAAATATAATTTAAAGTGTAGAATAATTATTTATTTTTGGATAAAAGAGATTTTTTTCAAAAAAATAGTTCTGTATTATGTTTGACATTTATTTAAGAAAATAAAACTTCAAGAAAAGAAAAAAAATGTGTACCATGGACAAAAATTAATTTTAGGCTTATAATAAGAATTTGAACTCTTTAAACGTTATGGTTATAAGGATACAACATGAATGTTTCAAGGTTGGAACGATGTTACTCAAGATGGATTGCCGCACGGTGGAATGTATAACCATATTGTTATTTTACTACATAGAAAACTATATACATTTATTAAATAAATACTTAACAATTGAAAACCATAAAGTAAAATGGAAAACCATTGGCTCATCCCCAATCATACAGGGAGGTGTGGATTCTTACTTAAAATCCCCCACATGTGTTTATTCCTTACATATTATATGAATAACTTATGAATCTTACGTAATACCAAATTTTAATATACCTTAATTTACCCTACCTTGGAATTATAACTTCTAAGGATTGGTGTAAAGGGAAACAAACATAGAAGTATGTACCCTCTTCTTTATCTTAATAAATAATATAAACAAGATATTAAGATTTTAGAATTGGATGTTATTTTTATTCTGATTAAATAACATCTACAAATCTATTATTGAAAACAACATGTTTATCAACATCCACTTCTGAACCATTTCACTTCATGAGAACCTCTTAATTCCCTCCAACCACTCATATAAATTGATTGAAAATTGGATGTGGGATTTTCAAAAGTTATTCATCTGATGTAGTGACAACCTTCTCAAGTCCCACGAGGAAATCCAAACGTTTATTCAACTATTTACAACCTTCAAAGAGAGAATAATTACCAAAAGTAAATTCTTTAAAATTAGAATCCAAGTAAAGAAAATATTGTTCTATAAAGAGGATAAATCCTTGAATTTGGTCAGTTTTCTCATGTTCATTAATCATTGGTTCTCTTGGGGGTGGTTTCGGGTTATGAGGGAGGTAGCTAACCTTTTCCGACCTCTATTAAAAATACAAAACCTCATATATAGTGTCATATATAGCATAAAAGATGTTATATAGAGCTGGTTATACTTGTTCTATCATGGGAAAATTAGCATACATGCCAATATAGTAAAAATTATCATAATGAAAATCATTAAATGAATAACTGTCAAAACATTATATATCTTTATTAAATTTTATTCTCTTATCTCCAAGTAGATAATAATAAAATCTACAACATGATGATCTTACATACTCATCCATGCTTTAGCCTCCTCAATGTACTCATTTGTGGTATCCTTTTTCACTTCTTTGTGAACCGCCTCAAGATAAAACTTAAATAAAAGATGTGATAATTTTGAAGTAATTTAGACCAAAATTCCACAATAAAAAAACTATAAAATTCGATACCTTCAAAAATTTAAATGAAATATTATTCATTTAAAATTTAAAAATTTTCAGTGGATTTTATGCAAGAAATCCAACCATGCTTCAAAATTTCAAGGTGGTTTAATTTGTTTATTTATTATTTTTTATAGTTTAAAAAAGAAAATGAAGAGTCACTAAAACAAACATTTCTCCTTAGAAATAATTCCATTTTTCGATATCCTATATTTTGAACCATCAACAGTACATATTTTATCACCCAAGATATAGGTTAGTGGCTAAACTAAGGGTCGGTATCAATGATGAAGTGTGTTCATTTGAGTAATTTTGGAAAAATCTTATAGAGTTTTTATCAATTTCAAATGTAGTAAAAGAAAAAAAGAAAAAGTGGTTAGAAATAGATGAAAATAAAAATTATAATGGAAGGAAGAAGGATGGAAAATAGAAACCATAAGAAGAATAAATATTAATAAGAACAAACAAATTCCAGATTGATTCACCCTACTTCCTATTATAGATATAAATAATTAAACTATCAAGATCATCCTCATGCAGTGCATGCTCAATATCTGGATACATTCAAATCTCACTCTTCATAAAAATAAAAAAAACATCAAATATTTTTCCTCACACATGAGTTCTCTCATAACTATAAAAATATTTACAAGGTGAAATAAAATTCGTATATGATATCTTTCAATGAAAGTGTAATCATCACTAATTCAAAAAATGACACATTGTTTCCTAAAAAATCAGTTGAGAAGACAAGAGAAGAAGGATAATACATGAATAATAAGTTGAGAGTAGAAAACCATCCAAGTGAGAAAGTGTTCTGTCATGTCACTTCAATTCATGATTGTAATCTGATAAGTGCATAAAAGATGTTGATATGGGAAATTAATATTTTATCTCCAAGAAGAAATGAAAAAAAAATCTCAAAACTCAGTCCGTTAGTTAGTCTTCAATATCCAAAGGTAAGAAATCACAAAATAGAAATTGAAAACATAAAAAACATTTTTTATTTATAAATAAGAGAAAATTAAAAAAAAGGGATAAGAATAATAAATAGAGACAAAAGAAATATAAAAATAATTATAAATTCTGGTGGGGGTCCCCATATCCAAAATATACCAAAAACACTTAAAAAACAAAAATTATGAAATGAAATATGAGAAATCTTCCACTTGGCAGCCTTCACAGTGCAAAACTTCTTCAAGATTCATCTTTAATTTTCTTATGAAAATATTACTACCCACATGTGAAATAGTGCCACTTCTAAATAAATAATTCATATCACTAAATGACTTGTCAAACCCTCCTCCACATGCACATTTCAGAAGAACCTCCTCCATGAAATATTGGACATCACTTGATAATTTAATCAAGAAATAACTATGAATTTTCCATTGAGACCTGTATTAGGAGAATATAATTACATTATTCAATAAATTATATGATAGGATAATAAAATAATAATCTATACAAAACAATTTCTTCAACTAAAAATTGATGAACAACAGAACTAAAAATTCAAACTTGCATTAATTTAATCTGAAAAAATGTGAAACCTACATCTTTAAACTGAGAAAATGTAAACTAAGAGAAACCTATCCAAATTGAACTCATCACCACAAAAACTAAATTCTATAGAACAGTCTAAATTGAGAACACTTAAACTTGGTCTGATCTTGATGCATTTTCCAATATTAGGTCACCATTGATCAACTTAAACATTGGGAAGAACATATTTCAAGCACACTTCAACTTCCTTAATTTTCATGATTCATAAATCATGACCCATTACGAGTCACAAAAGACTCAATCATGGTTGAATACCTTCTTCAATATAGGACTGTTGAGTGATAGTTAGGTCATCTTAAATCCATGGTGGTGACTTCGTCTTGACCTCATACTCGTAGGTTCTTCTTTAACAGTTTTTCAGGCGGCAACATGTATCATATTTTTTAGACCCTCTCCATATAGATCTTAAACCCTAAATCCATACTACTTAAAATAAATTAATTCTTATTCGGTACTATAATCATCAGTAAATTGGGGTTCTTAAACTTAATGGATGGTCATTTTTTATCCATGGTTTTTATGCAATGGCTCAATTTCATAACATTGATTCACATCTACACTTTTGGTCGACTTGTGCTTAGTTTGGATTTGGTATGCAACAGTAAACTTTGATGTTGAATACAACATCCTTATTTCATCATTCATAGATCTGAGCTCAAAATAAAGAGTTTTGACATTCAAATTATCATTCAGGGATTCTCATTCATCGTGTGTTTGAGCTCATTCTAGGTTTCAGGATTGGGTTTCTTCTTCTCCTAACTCTACATCGATATTAGAAAATATACAAATCTCTGACCATGGGATTTAATATAATGTGGAATTTATCTTATACAAAGCATCAAATTCTCTTATAAAGTGTGCATCAGACTGAATATTCTTTTATGCATAAATATCTTATGGAGAGGAATACTTAATCTTTCTAGATCAGGGTAAATTATCTTATGGCCTTTCCCCAAATTCTATTACTCAACAGAAATCAAAAATAAATTATTTTACATTGATATATAATAAATAATGTTATGCAACACAATTAATATTGCACCTTATACAAATGATAAATGAAATAGGGGAATTAAGTGATTTAAAAAATAAAATAAAAGAAAATTAAATAAATTAATTATTGATTATGATAAAATCAATCAATATAGATTTTTAAAATGATTACAAGATTAAAAAACACACCTAAAAAATAAACTGATTAATTTATTAACTAGAGAATATATAATAATAAAAAATTAAGAAAAAAATGAATTAAAAAATAAAAGTTATAAACTATTAAGTAATTATTTAAATAAAATTAACTAAAATTTAAACAACAATTAATTAATTATTTTATATTAAAAGTAAATACACAAAGGGAAATAAGGATTAAGTAAAAGAATAGAAAATTGAAATAAAAATGAAAGAAATAATAACCATAAAGTGATTATTAACTAAATTAATACCATTTTATCATTAAATACACCCCCCAAATAATGATGTGAAAAAATGTAATGAATAAAGGAAATATCACCATTATATACACCACATAAATGAATATAGTTCATAATACAAATATTTTATCAATGATGATAATTTAAGACTTAAACCCTTTCCTTTTACTCCTAAATTTCATGAATGCTCATTAACATCATATATAATAAACCTAACCATTTATCACTTATTTTAGTACTTTATTAAAAAAAATTCCTTTTATACTCTTAATTTATAATAATTCTCAACACATATAATATTTAATATACTTTTATTTTCATCATTGTAACACCAGAAACTTTTATGAGAAATATTTGGTTTTTATGTTATATAAATCATCGAAGGAATCTTTCACTACACACAACACTAGCTTGGCTTTCTTTACACGCAACCATGCCCTTCCTCGATAGCTTGCGTCGTACGCAATACCAAATTTCACTAAACAATGATATGCTATTAAAATATTATTAAAACTAGTCGTTGTGAATAGTAATAACCACTTTTTTAAATTCTTTAAATTTTATTTTTTAAAATGGACTTTGTTTCTGGATTCAGAATATCGAAATTAGCCTAGGGTGAAATTTTGGTATTTTTCTGAAAACTTTCAATTTTTGATGAATAGTGAAAACACTGGGTTACTATTTAAAAACCGACTTTTTATTTAAATAATTATTTATTCTGATTAAATTTATTTTAGGTCAAAATTGAAACATAATACCTATATAATTTCAATGCAATTCATTGGAGTCATTTTATAATAATTTTAGATATATAAATATTTTATTGAACTTTTGACCGTCTTTTACCCACCTCCTAGGGGAATTTTCAAATTTACATAAAACTTAATTTTACCGCTTCTGTGAGTGGAATTTCAAAAATCTAAGAGACACGGTTGATGTCATTAAGTAAAATTTGGTTCAATGAGATGAAAATAATTTTTGGTGAATAGTGACGTTTTACTTTTATTTACCATGGTTAAAAGTAAATAGGGTAATTAAGAGTAAAAATGATATTATTATTATCCTAACACATGTCCTCATTCTATTGTATAAGTTTAATTCGATCACAAACAACATTAGGAATAAAATATGAACATTTAGGCCCACTTGGATTAGATTTGGACATTTATTATTAATTTATTTAAAGAAGTGTTAAAATAGATAAAATCAATGTTTAATAAGTAAATAATTTTTAATATAGGGTTATACATAAGATAAATTCGACTATAAATATTAATTAGAAATATAAAATGATATCCTACTTAATGGTATTTTATTTGTAATTTTTAGACATTAAATAATTTAATTTATTTATGACACAAAGATGATGCAGTAATTATCTTATTAATGAAATATTGACATAATTGATGTTATAAATAACCAAATAAATGTAATTTGAGACTTTTTATTAATTAAATTAATTTTCTAGGTTACTATGACATGTTAGTATTTATTTAATTAACTTTTTTCTAAATAATAGTTCTGTTATGATTTTCACAAAAATCAATTACTAAATAGTTTTTAAATTGACATAAAATAGTTTTTAAAACACATATTATATTATTGATTGTTATTTTATTCCTAAAAATCTAATTTTCTGCCATGATACTTATATCATGATAGGTGTATCATTAATGGACCACTTGAGGGTCTCTTGGATGTATATGGTATGTTTATTAACTATATAATATAAAAATACAAAGTGACATGGTAAATGTCAATCTAATTAACTAAGAGTTAAAACTAAAAGATAAGGTTAATATAATGACCTAAACATGTCTAAATTATATTGGATGAGAGTATTGCGACCCATGCCCACCTTAGCTTTGAAATATATCAATTTGGAGCTATTAAAAACCGAATATTACTTTATAATAAAATAATATATTTCATTTTTCCAAAGGTGCCCCTCTCATCCCTTATAAAAGGGAACCTCCTCCCTCTCCTCCTCACACCAATTTGAGCCTTCAAGCTCGGACACACCTGAAAATTTCTCTTCTCCACTTCCCTAGAAACATCCTAGAGGTCCTGGTCTTCTTAAAAGACCAATTTTAGTGCCCTAAAAGGAGGTCTCAAAGAAGCACTTCAAAGAAGAGGTAATGTCCGTTACCGATTCTTTCATCTTTATTTCTTCTTCCACTTATTCTTATTTAGTTGTTTCATTATGAAGTAATAACATAAGTATAAATAATATACTGAAATGTTATTATAAGTATGAAACAACACTATTTCAACATCTATCCATCCTACGGAAAATGAAATCACCGCGCGTGCGTACGTACGGAATATCGTCTCCACACCGTGGTGTAATCTATTTTCCACCACCACCATAATTGGATGGGTATAATGGTGTAAATAATAACTATATGTTATTATTGTAAAGTGGAATTGATTCTTAAATAGTATACATACACTCCAATACAATTCCACGATCATGGAAATGATATCATCGCTCGTGCGTACGTACGGAATACCGTCTCCACGATGTGATGCGATTTGTTCTACATGATCTTCATTGCATAATGATTATATAAATTAATTTAATGAATTAATATGATATATATTACACTAATACCATTCTGGAAATGTGGTATCTATAACCTAAAGAGAAGAATAAGAATTTATTCGACAAAACACGCATAAGAACAAAAAGTAATAAACAACCGAATAACAAGTAGTAATGAAATATTACTAATAAGAAGCTAATAATATGAACATATATGATATCATAAAAATAATTATGATTCTGGAATAAGTCAATAACATTATTTAAATAATTATACAGGAGGTTCGGACACTTACGAAGCAAATCGGACCTAAGGTAAGGGAAAATATCACAATCTCATTTTTATCCGAGATTGTTTATACTTTGGTATTTAATGGGGTGTATTTTATCATACACATCCATGTTTCCTCAATATGTAATTTTATTTCCATCCACCTACAATTGTTTAAATCCAATTTTACCCTTCGGTGAGTTTTAGTAAAAGATATGAAAGGAATCTTTTGTTATTTTTCGTACGAGGTACTTTTTGAATTTTCCGACAAAAGTACGAGAAGAATGTTTTTTTAACTTATACGGCATGAATGTATTTTTAAAACATTATTTCCAAGAAGCTTCCTTTAAAATTTTTCAATTTTATTTTTAATCAACTTCTTTTAGTTTAAAATTTTATGAAATGTTAAGAAAGGAAAATGTTTTTGAAGTAGAAAGGATATTTTCCTCAAGAATGGAGTTCAAGTGTTTTATCAAAATTATTTTCCATCTAAGATAATATAGGGTTCTGTTTCTATACCTATTATTACATTGATTTGATTATGTTGTGATGGAATTATTTTTATGAATTCCTTTATCTTATATGAATTGTTTTATGATGTCATGATGTTTAAGAATCCCATTTTTATTACATGGGTTAGGCAATGATGTATGATTTATGATTTTGTGGCACACATAAGAATGATATCATTATGAGATGGGTGGGACCTATATCTCCCTCCAATGCATTAGGTAAAGATTTATATCTCATGAGATAGACATGTCTGGAATGGCAGGTGAAACTGGTTCAGTGAAACAGGACTGAAACGAGGAGTGACTCGGTTCAAGAATTGGACATTGTCCGCTAAGATGGTCTTTGAAATGAGTCTTGACTACTAAGAAATGATTCTATATGACTATGTGTGTATTCCACAAAGTTTCATGTTTAATGTTATGATTATTGTGATTACATTTCACTTCCATGATTTATCCCATGTTATGAAATTATGATCTCTTTTACAGGGTAAGATTTCCAAAATGTCATGTTCTTATGAATATGATGTGATTAATATTTATTTTGTTTACCCTTACTGATCATTTGAGCTCACCCTTTTGTATGTTTTCTTTCCCCAGGTCAGGAAAAAGGTTATTAATTATGATATGCCAAAAGGGACTATTGATATGATGAAATAAATGGGAGACAGTGTAGATGCTTTATGAACCAGTTGTTTATATTTCCCAGTTTTTAAAGACACTATACCTATACGGTCCTTTCATGGTTTTGTTATATGTTGTAATAAGTATGCTTCAATTTTGAAGTATTAACAAATTATGTAAATTATGGGTCCTTATAGTTGATATCAGAGGAATGGTATAGTCAACATTTGGAAACTAGGATGTGAAAGCCTTAGTGAGAATCCTAAGGATAAGTCTAAGCATAGAACACAATCTTGGTGTTTTAGAAATGGCCATGAATAAACTAGGATAAGACCTTAAATGTGAAATTTTATTCTTGATTATGTGGTTTTCCTGTTATAATTAGTGTTTCTCACACTATTCTTCTTGGTTTTATTCAATGGCTGGAACCCGAAGGAACCGTGTTAATGCGGAATGCGATGGGAAATGCAATGATTGTCCCCCTGATCTAAAAAACGTTGTGGGAGCTGGAATGAAATGTCTTGTAACCATGCTCACATAACTTTCTCAAGCTATGAATCATGCAGGACTTCCAAACAAGCAAAGGAAGGAGCAACATTCTGTTTAATCCTTCATGATGTAGCGTCCACCTTCATTCAGCGGGTCTACTGATCCATTAGTTGCTAAACAATGGATTAGTACTACTGAAAAGATATTTTCAGTTCCTCAATGTTCTGAACATGATAAAGTCATCCTAGCAGTGTATCATTTGGAAGGAGATGCTGATCAATTGTGGAATCTTATTAAGAATATGAGACAAAGGGATGAAATTGAGTCCATGGAATGGGATGAGTTCAAGAACATATTTTTCAATAGGTACTTCCCTCGTATTTTCCGAACAAAGATGGAGAAGGAGTTTCTTGAACTGAAGCAAAAGGATGATGAATCTGTTGGTACCTATGAAGCAAATTTTACAAGGCTTGCAAGGTACACTTATGGTATTATTATCCAACCTGAGAGTAAGATCGATCGATTCTTTAGTGGCTTAAAACCAAGTCTTCGAAGGGCCTTATCCATAAGGGACTTCAATAGCTACGAGGAAATCGTTCGATGTGCTCTCAAAGTTGAGATGGATATTGGAGTAACCCATCAGTCATATGGGTTTGATAAGAAGAGGAAAATGGAATTCAAAGGAAAATCAAAAGAGAACACTGAAAAGAAGATGATCTTTCCCTTATGCTCAATGTGTGGAAAGAAACAAGGAGGGAGTTTTATTAAAGGGGCAAGTAAATGTTTCAAATGTGGAAAGGAAGGTCATCGGGCATTTGAATGCCGCAATGATGGGAAGAAGATGTCTAGTGATGCAAACAAAGGAAGGGATACACAAAATGAACCTACTACACTTCAATGTTTCAAGTGCAAGGAGATGGGGCATTATTCCAATCAATGCCCAAATCCAAGGGTTGATGATGATGATCGACGTCAACCAACTCTTAAGGCTAACGACAAAGGAAGGTCACAGGCAATTTCTATCAGCAATGTGGAGTACAATAACGATGTGGTGAAAGGTACACTTACCATCCACTCTAAAGTAGAAAATGTTTTATTTGATTCTGGATCCACCCACTCTTTTATTTCTGAAGAATTTTCTAAGAGTATCACTGTATTACCTCAAAAATTATATGTTGAGTTAGCTGTGACCACTCCTAATGGAAAAACAGTCACATCAAAAGTTTACAATTCTTCTCCGATTGATGTTTGTGGGAAAGTGCTTCCTGCAAATCTTGTGATCCTTCCTATAGTAGAATTTGATGTGATTCTTGGCATGGATTTGATATCTTTATATGGAGCTCATATCAATTTCTAAAGAAGACAAGTCACATTTTATATTCTAGATCAATCTATGATCGTCTATCGATGCAAGGATGAACATAACCTTCCAGTGGAAATTTCTTCCATCTTATGGGTCTTGATTCCACTAAATGAAGGTTATTTATCTCAAATGGTTGGTGAGAAAATCATGATTAAGAATATGCCCATTGTAAAAGAGTTTGATGATGTCATTCCAGAGGAAGTACCGGGTCTTCCACCAAATCGTGAAGTTGAGTTTTCAATAGAACTCGTACCGGATGCTTTGCCTATTTCAAAGACACCTTATAGAATGGCCCCAATTGAGTTGCAGGAATTGAAGAAGAAACTCCAAGAGAATCTTGATAAGGGATTCATACTTCCTATTGCGTCACCTTGGGGAGCACATATTCTGTTGGTTAAGAAGAAAGACAGATCAATGAGACTCTACATTGATTAGCGAGAACTTAATAGGACCACTATCAAGAAAAAATATCCTCTCCCACACATTGATGACCTATTTGACCAACTATGAGGAGCTCAATACTTTTACAATATTGATCTTCATTCAGGGTATCATCAATTAAGGGTCAAAAGGGAGGATATACCAAAGAAGACTTTTCTAACAAGGTATATACACTATGAATTTATAGTGATTCCATTTGGTCTTACTAATGCCCCTACTATCTTCATGGATCTGATGAATAGAGTCTTTAGAGACTATCTTGATCAGTTTGTGGTAGTCTTTATATATGATATTATTGTATATTCAAAGAGCAAGTAAGAACATGAAGATCACTTGAGAATTGTATTAAAGACCCTAAGAAAGGAGAAGCTTTATGCCAAATTTACCAAGTGTGAATTTTGTCTTCAAAAAGTTTCATTTTTTGGTCACATAATCTTAAAAGAGGGGATATCTGTGGATCCAGCAAAAACAGAGGTTATCGAAAGATGGTCGAGACCAACAACAGTAACTGAGATCCGAAGTTTTCTTGGTTTGGCTGGGTATTATCGACGTTTTGTGAAATATTTTTCTTGATTATCTAATCCACTCACCAGGTTGACTCGGAAAGGAGTTAAGTTTGTTTGGATGGAGGAATGTGAAGAGAATTTGAAGGAGTTGAAAATACGGTTATCCAGTGCACCTGTGCTCACACTGCCTTGTAGTGGAGAAAGGTTTGTGATCTACAGTGATTCATCAATAAGGGATTGGGGTGTGTTCTTATGCAAAATGATATGGTGATAGCTTATGCCTCACGATAATTGAAAATACATGAGAAAAATTACCCAACTCATGATTTGGAGTTAGCTGCGGTAATATTTTCATTAAAGTTTTAGAGGCATTATCTTTATGGAGAAAGGTGTTATATTTATACTGATCATAAATTTTTAATGTATATTTTCACACAAAAGGAGCTGAATATGCACCAAAGAAGATGGTTGGAGCTGATTAAGGATTACGACTGCTCAATTCATTACCACCCTAGGAAAGAAAACAAGGTGGCAGATGCATTAAGTCAACAAGACCATGCCAGTTTATCCATGATGAGGATCACAAAAGATCCAATATTGATGGATTTACAAAGGATGGATCTTGGAATTATAATGGAAGGGGAAAAATCTTATCTTTCTCAAATGAATGTTCAACCATCTATATATGTGAAGATTAAAGAGGCACAGAAAGAAGATGTAGAGTTACAAAATAAAGTGATAAATTTTTCTAAATTCAAACTTGATTGTGATGAGATAATAAAGTTCAAAAATTGGGTTTGTGTTCCTCCCATCCCCGAATTAAAGAAGGAGCTACTGGATGAGGCTCATAGTTATTCATTCTCTATTCATCCTGGAAGCACGAAGATGTATAGGGACCTGAAAGAGTACTTTTGGTGGGACGGCATGAAAAGAGATGTTGCTGAATATGTCTCTCGATGCTTGGTTTGTCAGCAAGTTAATGCTGAGAGACATAAGTCTAAGGGGATGTTACAACCATTACCCATACCTGAATAGTAATGGGAAAACATTACTATGGACTTTGTCACCGGACTTCCTAAAACATCCAAAGACAGTAATTCTATCTGGGTCATAGTTGATCGTCTTACAAAGTCTGCACACTTCATTGCTATTAGAGAGGATTTCTCTCTGGATCAGCTTGCCAGGATATATGTAAAGGAAGTGGTAAGATTGCATGGAGTACCACTTTCTATTATATCTGATCGGGATACGAGGTTTACCTCAAATTTATGGTGAAGTCTTCAGCATACTATGGATACAGAGTTGAGTTTCAGCACTGCTTATCATCCTCAGACAGACGGTCAGTCTGAGAGGACGATTCAAACTCTAGAAGATATGTTGAGAGCTTTCTCTATGGATTTAAAAGGTGGTTGGGATCAACACCTACCTTTGGTGGAATTTTTTTATAATAATAGCATTTACTCCAGTATTCAGATGGCTCCTTATGAAGCTCTCTATAGAAAGAAATGCAGGACTCCAACTTGCTGGGATGAAGTTGGGGAAAGAAAGCTATTAGGACCTGATCTCGTTGATGAAATGGTAGAAAAGTTAAGATCTATTCAACAACACATAAGAGCAGCTCAGAGTCGACAGAAAAGTTATGCCGACAACCGAAGAAAAGACCTAGAGTTTGAAGTGGGTGATAAAGTGTTCTTACGAATATCTCCCTGTAAGAGGTGTCATGAGATTTGGAAAGAAGGGGAAGTTGAGCCCTAGATATATCGGTCCTTTCGAAATACTGGATCGTGTTGGAAAGGTAGCTTACCAATTGTCGCTTACACCGAATATCTCTTATGTTCACGATGTGTTCCATGTATCTCTCCTAAGAAAGTACATATCTGATCCTTCACATGTACTCAGCTCAGAAGTTGTACCGCTGGAGAAAGATCTTTCTTATGAAGAACAGCCGATAGAGATTCTGGATCTCAGTGAAAAAGTCCTACGAAACAAGACCAATCGATTGGTGAATGTTTTATGGAGGAACAACCAATTAGAAGAAGCTACATGGGAGCTTGAGGATATGATGAGGGAGAGGTATCCTCATCTTTTTGTTACAAAGTGACGAATTTCGAGGGCGAAATTCATTTTAAGGGGGGAAGAATGTAACACCTGAGAATTTTTTGTGAAATATTTTGTTTTTATGTTATATAAATCATCAAAATAATCTTTCAATACACACAACACTAGATTGGATTTCTTTACATGCAACCACAACCTTCCTCGATAGCTTGCGTCATACACAACACCGAATTTCACTAAAAAACGATTTGCTATTAAAATATTATTAAAACTAGCCGTTATGAATAATTATAACCACTTTTTAAAATTATGTAAATTTTATTTTCTCAAAATAGACTTCATTTTTGGATTCGGAATATCGAAATTATCCTAGGGTGAAATTTTGGTATTTTTCTGAAAACATTCAATTTTTTGATGAATAGTGAAAACACTAGGTTCACATTTAAAAACCGTATTTTTATTTAAATAATTATTTATTTTAATTAAATTTATTTTAGGTAAAAATTGATACATAATACATATATAAGTTCAATTCAATTCATTGGAGTCATTTTATAATAATTTTAGATATATAAAAACTTTATTGAACTTTTGACCGTCTTTTACCCACTTCCTAGGAGAATTTGCAAATTTACATAAAACTTAATTTTATCGCTTCTGTGAGTGGAATTTCAAAAATCCGAGAGACATGGTTGATGTCATTAAGTAAAATGTGATTCAATGAGATGAAAATAATTTTTGGTGAATAGTAACGTTTTACTTTTATTTACCACGGTTAAAAGTAAATATGCTAATTAAGAGTAAAAATGATATTATTATTATCCAAACACATGTCCTCATTCTATTTTATATGTTTAATTCGACCAAAAACAACCTTAGGAATAAAATATGAATATTTAGTCCCACTTGGATTAGATTAGGACATTTATTATTAATTTATTTAAAGAAGGGTTAAAATAGTTAAAATCAAAGTTTAATAAGTAAATAATTTTTAATATAGGGTTATACATAAGATAAATTCGACTATAAATATTCATTAGAAATATAAAAAGAGTTCCTACATAATGGTAGTTTATTTGTAATTTTTAGACATTAAATAATTTAATTTATTTATGACACAAATATGATGCAGTAATTATCTTATTAATGAAATATTGACATATTTGATGTTATAAATACCAAAATAAATGTAATTTGAGACTTTTTATGAATTCAATTAATTTTCTAGGTTAATATGACATTTTAGTATTTATTTAATTAACTTTTTTCTAATTAATCATTCTGTTATGATTTTCACAAAAATCAATTACTAAATAGTGTCAAAATTGACATAAAATAGTTTTTTAAAAAATATTATATTATTGATTGTTATTTTATTTCTAAAAATCTAAGGTTCGGCCAAGATACTTATATCATGAGAGGCGTATCATTAATGAACCACTTGGGGGTCTCTTGGATGTATATGGTAAGTTTATTAACTATATAATATAAAACTACAAAGTGACATGGTAAATGTCAATCTAATTAACTAAGAGTTAAAACTAAAAGATAAGTTTAATATAATGACCTAAACTTGTCTAAATTCTATTTTATGAGAGGATATCAACCCATACCCACATTATCTTCGAAATATATCAATTTGGATCTATTAAAAAGCGAATATGACTTTATAATAAAATAATATTTTTAGTTTTTCCATAGGTGCCCCTCTCCTCCCTTATAAAAGGGCACCTCCTCCCTCTCCTCCTCACACCAATTTGAGCTTTAAAGCTCGTCCAACCCCGGTCAATCTTTCCTATACACTTCCCTAGAAACATCCTAGGGGTCGTGGTCTTATTAAAACACCAATTATAGTGCCCTAAAAGGAGGTCTCAAAGAAGCGCTTCAAAGAAGAGGTAATGTCTGTTGCCGATTCTTTCATCTTTATTTCTTCTTCCACTTCTTCTTATTTAGTTGTTTCATTATGAAGTAATGACATCAGTATCAATCATATAATTATATGTTATTATAAGTATGAAACAACCCAATTTCACCATCTATCCATCCCACGGAAAATGAAATCACCGTGCGTGCGTACGTACGGAATACCGTCTCCACGCAGTGGTGTAATCTATTTTTCACCACCACCTTACATGGATGGGTATAATGGTGTAAATAATAACTATATGTGATTATTGTAAATTTTTATTGATTCTGAAATAGTATACATACACTCCAATACAATTCCACGATCATGGGAATGATATCATCGCTCGTGCGTACGTATGGAATACCGTCTCCACAATGTGATGCGATTCGTTCTACATGATCTTCATTGAATAATGATTATATAAATGAATTGAATGAATGAATATGATATATATTACACTAATACCATTCTGGAAATTTTGTATCTATAACCTAAAGAGAAGAATATGAATTTATTCGAAAAAACACGCATAAGAACAAAAAGTAATAAACACCCGAATAACAAGTTGTAATGAAATATTACTAATAAGAAGCTAAGAATATGACCAAATATGATATCATAACAATAAGTATGATTCTGTAATAAGTCAATAACATTATTTAAATCATTATACAGGAGGTTCGGACACTTATGAAGCAAATCAGACCTAAGGTAAGAGAAAATATCACAATCTCATTTTTATCCGAGATTGTTTATACTTTGGTATTTACTGGGGTGTATTTTATCATCCACATCCATGTTTCCTCAATATATAATATTATTTCCATCCACCTCCAATTTTTTAATTCCAATTTTACCCTTTGGCGAGTTTTAGTAAAATATATGAAAGGAATCTTTTGTCGTTTTTCGTAGAAAGGATATTTTCCTCAAGAATGGAGTTCAAGTGTTTTATCAAAATTATTTTTCATCTAAGATAATATAGGGTTCTGTTTCTATCCCTATTATTACATTGATTTGATTATGTTGTTATGGAATTATTTTTATGAATTCCTTTATCGTATATGAATTGTTTTACGATGTCATGATGTTTAGGAATCCCATTGTTATTACATTGGTTATGCAATGATGTATGATTTATGATTTTGTGGCACACATAAGAATGGTATTATTATGAGATGGGTGGGAACTATATCTTCCTACAATTAATTGGGTAAATATTTATATCTAATGAGATAGACATGGCTGGAACGGCAGGTTAAAATGGTTTAGTGAAACAGGACTGAAACGAGGAGTGAACTCGGTTCAGAAATGGACTTTGTCTGCTAAGATGGTCTTGGAAACGAGTCTTGAATACTAAGAAATTATTCTCTATGATTATGTGTGTATGACACAAAGTTTCATGTTTAAAGTTATGATTATTTTGATCACATTTCACTGCCATGATTTATGCCATGTTATGAAATTATGATCTCTTTTGCAGGGTAATATTTCCAAAATGTCATGTTCTTATGAATATTATGTGATTGATATTTCTTTTTTTTACCCTTACTGAGCATTTGAGATCACCCTTTTGTAGGTTTTCTTTCCCTAGGTCAGGAAGAAGGTTATTAAGTATGATATTCCAAAAGGTACTATTGATATGATGAAATGAATGTGAGATTGTGTAGATGCTTTATGAACTAGTTGTTTATGTTCCCAAGTTTCTAAAGACACTATACCTATACGGCCCTTTCATGGTTTTGTTATATGTTGTAATAAGTATGCTTCAATTTTTATGTATTAACAATTTCTGTAAAGTATGGGTCGTTATAATCATTTTATGTTAATAATTTTGTTTATTATGTTTGTGTTTTTTAATAATGATATCAGGCCCCGTTATTTGATAAACCGTTCATCATTACAATAATATTAAATATATTACAATATTTTTTATAATTTTTTATGAATTATGATTTTCATTCCATATAATTCGTGGGTATGATTTATGAAAATGGAATACACAACAAGCTTGTTTTGGGTAATTTAATGATATTAATGGTTTAGTTTACAATGATACTAAATTATTGATTTATACTTTTATAATTATATTCATATCATATATTAATTCTTAATATCAGACATATCAATCAAATAAATTTTTAGATCCATACTTATATGATGATGATGAAAAATAAAACTTGTCACTTTGTGGAGGTAGTAATTTGCACACACATACGAGTTATGTTTTAATTTATCATAGAATGGAAGGAACATAGAAAATATTTCATATTTTTATAAACAAAAAAAATATTATAGATATAATATTTATCAATTAATTATTCTTTTATAACCATCCATGTAAGGAGGTTGTGAAAAATTAAATTTGTTGTTTTATGTAGGCATAGTCCGCATGTACACTTGAATGGAGTTTTCATTTTTCAAAGTAAATCGAAACGATAGATAAGGATTATTAAATTAAAATTATAACATTTTAGTATATTAATAATTCTCAATTCCCAATATTATAATAAGTATGATATATTTTTATGAGGTAAATAAATATGAAAAAAGTTAAGAAGTTATTAATAATCTCATTACGAATGTGATCCTTCTCTCTGATGACCTCTCCAAATTGAGGATTTAAGATTTTTCCTTCGATCAAGGGGCTTAAAAATTTGTTATAATTATCCAATTGAAATTAAACTTGTATAGGTTCAAGAATAAATTTAATTTTATAGTGTATATAATGGAGTGGTAGATGTTTCCTTTTATAAGTGAGGGGAATGGCATTTTGGTAATAAAAGGTGAACTATTCAAGAAAAGTGGCTCTAAGAGTGTGAAATAATAGAGTGGGGGAAGAGTGCAGGTTAAGAAAAACATTATAAAGACACTTTTGGATAACATTTTAGTAATTAATGACCCTTTATCCATGGGTTTAACTTTAAAAAACAATTAATTTTACCATAATAACTCTTTTTATACCCTCAGTATCATATTTTTATAAAGAAAAACAAAAATACCCTTATTATACAATTTGGGTATTTTAATTCCAAAAAAGAAATATATTTCATAATATTAAATTTAAAGGATAGGGTAAGAGTGTGTTTAGAATAATCCATTCACCACACACTTAGATATAATATTTGAGAAATTCTAGCCCTTTTATCTTTAGTTTTAATTTTTATAAAAAATTACCTTTTCCACAGTAACTCTATTTAACCTCAGTAACTTATTTTAATAACTAAAAATAGTGTTATAATTATCAAATAATTTGTGTATTGTGATTAAAAATATTAATTCCATTTTATAATATCATTTTTTTTAAAAGTGATATAAATTAATTTTAAAATAATAAATATATAAAACATCAAAACCAATTTTTAGGAAAATATTAATCATTTCCCAAAATGTTATTCATTGGTTTACAGGTTAAACATAACATTTTAAATCTAAATTATACTTTTTAAATACATATTTAATTTGGAAAATATTCTGTAATATTTTAATCCTTGTTAATTTTCTAATGATGTCATAAACTTCATGGTATTTGTTAAAAGGGTATCTTATACTATTCAACTAAAAGTCAATATTTCTAGAAAAATCATAGATTTCAATCCAAATATAATATTATCCAAATTAATATAAAAATTTATTACTTTTTTATCAAATATAAATTCTATAATTTATAAATTTATCTTTTAAAATTAATCATGAATAAATTCTATTTCAATTGTGATATGTTGTCCAGTGTTTAATAATTTTGGTGTAAGTATTTACCTACTACAGTAGAGTCTCAAATATTAAATTATAACTCCCTAAAATAATTTCATAAAAAAAATTTATATACGTCATCTAATAATAAAATTTGTGTAATTATTTATCATTATTTCTTTAGGTTCCCACATTTCATTCTCTATCTTATGATTCATTCAAACCACTTTCACTAGCCAAGTTATCTGATTTTGGAAACATTTCTCTCTAGTTTTAAGAATGTCAATTGTATATTCATTATAATATATGAAAGGTTATAAATTCATTCCCATAATGTTGATAACATGTGTTGGGTTGGGAATATACTTCTTTAATAATGAAACATGGATGAATTTGTGTAATTCAGAATGTTTGGTTGGCTAGCTAGACGATAGGCCACAACTCCAATTCTCCCCAAGAATTCTAGAAGACCAATTTACCTTAGAATATGTTTTCCATTCTTGTCAGAACATTTTAATACCTTCCAAGGACACACATTTAAGAAACTTTTATTCCCTAGTATTCCCTAATATGGGAGGGTTAAATCAGGGTGTGAAATTTTCCTTACATTTTCAATTGTTATTTTTCCAACATTGGTAGGAATTTTTCAAACCAGTCATATTTGATCTCACATTCATTAAATCAAATAAATTCCAAAATAAATTAGGACACATTAGTTTTTACCAGTTCACCACTAAGGGATAGTCTAAGGAGATTACACTGAAAATGTGTCAGTCCTACCAAAATCCACTAAACATCCCTAGAATATGTGGATTAAAATTATTCATCCATATAAACTACCTTTAAAAGAGATTAGTGAATAACAAAATATCTACCTATGATCAATTCCATATACTCATCTTTACATATTACATCGTAAGATGTCTGCCTTTGTTTAATGACTTGAAAGTCACTCCCGCACCATCTAATATTTACTGAATATGTTGCATCATAAAATTTGAAATATGATTCTCTAATACACTCCTTGATCTTTATAAAAATCACCGAATATTGTTGTATAATATTCCATATCCAAAAACTACTTATGAATAAGTTTCATGAAATTTAATTTTTACCATGTACTATGCTTCATGAACCACTTTTTCACTATACGATTCAGATTTTGATTCAATATATACATCTTTATGAACTATATTTTCTATGTGGGCCAAACGTTCATCATGAAATCCCTTTCTATTTGAGACACACTTAATATATGGTTGACCTAACATCTATAATTTTCTATAAAAACTTTTGATCTTATTTAACTTGTATACAATAAATAATGATAGGGTTATCAGGGTATTTATAGGAAAACATATCTTCAAAAAATTCAAATCACTAAAATTACACATAAGACTCTTCATAAACTAGCATAAATTCTATGAGGTCCATTAAAAATACCCACCTCGTGATTTCATATTAAGTCCATGCTATGTGGGATTTATGACTTTCCCAAACTTCAAAATAGATCAACTTTCCGTCATAGACGACTCTTCTTATATAACAAACTACTTTTTGTACTATGATTTACACATTCTTACTATGAAAAAATATTTATATTGTCAAATTTCCTCTTCTATAAACTTATTATGAATCTTATAATACTTTCTATATGGTGAAACACTTATACTACTGGGTGGTTTCATTTATTTATAGGCTTGAAAATTTACATTAGATGTTATATATAAAATATTCCTCTGGACTTACTCCTTTATGTAACCTCACTAAAAGATAAATATTTTCATGCCCAAAAATTTAGAAAACACTTCTATATATCACCATTTACAAATAGTTTTTGAGCTTCCATTTTAATATAAACGATCCATATATAGGGCTCAAATTACTTGAATAATCTAGAATATATTAAAAATAATCAAGACACACCATCAATCTATAACATGGATCAAATTCGATACTATAATCCAACCCTTTGAGTTTTTTGGAAATCCAATGTGAAATTTAATTTTGTACAAATTCTAAAAAACTATAAAATCAAAAAATAACTACTCACCCATCACTCTAAGTCGATGTGATGAATTATCATTGTAGAAAATTAAAGATCAATTTAATATTCCATGAATCAGGAAATTATATATGATATGAATCCCCCTATATTCATGCTTGAACATACACTATTCATCACTCAAATTGCGACTCCCCATGGGTTGTATCTCCCCTGAACTTTCACACCACAAAACTCCCTATATATTTCAAAATACTATCAATCCCTTTAAAAATTAACCAAAATAGAGATATAACATTAAAAATTTAAAAAAACATGTACATAAATATATAAAATAGGGATATAGGATCTTTTAAACCTCCTCAAGTTGAGGGAGGTGGTTGAAAACTGAGTTTTAACTGATGTTTTTGAAATGTTGGTCTGGCCAACAACTTAGTCCAAATGTTTTTCACTTGATGTTAATATCCAACTTGGTCCACTATTTATTTTTCTTGATCCAAATTTTCATTAATGAATTGATATATGATATCAATATTCTAGGTGTAGGAGTATTGAAATGTATTTTTCATGTGATTCTTCACACTCTCATTAACACACAAAATTAACATCAACTGATTCACTTCTTACCAGATGTCTTTTAATTGTTACTTCATTCACAAATTCTGAGTTCATGCCTTATTAACTATTATATGTTCTTCTCTGTACATGACTAATGATGTTATTTCCTACTTATAGCTTACACATCCAACAAATTTAATTCTAATAAATAAAACACCACCAATTATAGGGAGTACCTTGGAATCACTTCATGTTTTAGTTGACCAATAAAATATTGTCTTCCATTTGATTACTTTGGAAATGATAAACAAAAAATGTTGAAGATAAAATATCTTTCATTTTCATATCCAATATAATATATTCCCAATAATACTTTTATATAGAGTGGAACCCATATATTTTATATCCCTATATTTCCCACGATTAATTATAACCAAAATTTGTGTCGACATTGGTTTTGTATATATGCATGTTGAATTTATCCAAAAATATCTTACATACTTTGCCTAAGATACAATGTTATATGTCCTTATCTAAACCAATTCGATCCCTAGAAAACAAGTGAGTTGACCAATCGTAGAAATTAAAAACTCTAATCTCACTAGCTTTGAAAATTATTATATATGAATCTATTTTCTTCCCCTAAATATGATATCATCCATGTATACTATCACCATGAATTATTCTTATTGGGATGTTTTCACATATAGATTAGTGTTGACACATCCCATTTGAATTCTATCTTCTTTGACTATGATTCATGGAAAACATACCCCAGTTACAGTGCTTATTTCAGATATAAGGTCTTCCTTAATATGAACACTTTGGTTCCTTCTTCACGAATCATGTAACACATTAGATATTCTATATAAATACCCTTTAAAGGAAACCATTTAATAAGGATATTTTCACATACATTTGGTAAATCTTGAAATCTATTGAAATCATCATCATTGAAAAGAGATAGATGAACACAATTTGATCCAATGTATTTTTTTAAATTAACCCCTTCAATAGTGCATAGAATTTACAAACCAGAAATGCCTTATTTATAATGACATTTCCATTTTTATCAAACTTATTTATAAAAACCCACTCTACACAGATCACATAATGATTTTCTTGTTATTTTGAACATTACCAAGTTTTTTTTAAAACAATAAATTCTTCAATTTTTAATTTAACACATGATCTATCCTTTATTTTTTTCTTCAAATGACAATGGTTCAACCATTGATAATAATAGAATCTTGATTTTCATTCATCATTAATATTTTTAATTTAGGATAAATCCTATCTCTAGTTATATTACATAGAATAAATTCTTCTCTTCTATTTCTCCTATGGGGAGAAGGATTTCTTTCCCCAGTCACAATACATGGAATAAATTCTTCTCTTATACTATCCTTTTGTACCTCTTCATGTAGTCCATCTATTCTATATTTCTCCATATGAACATAGCACAATAAATTTTATTGTAATAAAAAAATGAATAAAAAAAATTTCTAAACACATTACTAATATATTCATTAATTTATATACATTGGAATGAACCAGGTTAACAAGATTAGATGCCATTTCATTATTTCATTGATATAGATTCTAAACCACCTTTCCCTATATAAATGCATCAAAAGTCTTCTCATGATCACATTTTAGATTTTAAATATATATTGAAACCTTTAGCATAGATAGATTATCCATTCTATTTTGGTGTATGTTACTAAGTCTCTAATGTTATAGGTTTTTCTCCTCTTCGACCATTAGAAGATAAGTGTTCTATTTACTATCCAACAAACACCGAAGCTAATTTGTCCTCCAACCTTTAATAAGATAATTTTTATAATATACCATGATAACATGATATTTTTTATTAAATGAAGCCTAAAATTTTGATACATAGAGTTATATATTTCTAAATATTTTCTGTCAAATACCATATATAAATATAACCTTCATATTCGTACATTCACCACTTGAAAGACAGGTATTTCCAACCCCTTTGATCTTTGAAGATCTATCATTTACAAATCACACTATAAAATTAACTGTCCTATATAAATTTATCCAGACATTTGAAATCCCAATCATGTGTGGTGAACACCCATTATCAAGGATCCATGTGTTGTTATCCTTTTTAATATTGAGAGCATTTTCAGCTAGATTGGCATTCTACCTCTTATTCTTTTCCTTATGTGATACCATTATTTGAGTTGAGGATTAAGATTAAATTTATATTTTCTCTTTGACTCTGGAAGTATAGTCATAATTTTTTTTCTTCTAATATAGTTAATCTATTATTGAAAGTTATATTGTTTGGTTTTCTAGCATTATTTTTCCTATGAATCCCTTTGAGGCAACGACCAATTCTTATCTACTTATAAATAATGGATTTATACCCAAAGTTATACTATTAAAATAAGTACCATAAAAAGTATATATTATTTGAGATGAAGGATATGGACTAATTAATTTTGGAATATTCTCCATAAAAATATCTTCTTAACACCATATAGTCTGACATGGAATGACTTAGAAAGTCACAAAATTAAAATTACATAAGAAAAAAATATATTTTCTCTTTTATCCCTCCACATATCTATAGCATTAAAAAGCCTTTATAACTATCTTTAGTTATCCCTATATAATTAATGATTACTTCCACACCTATGATTTAATTTAAAATGAGATATAATTGTTTACAGTACAATTATTTTAGTTTTTGAACCTTGTTTTCCATGATTGTTTCTTCCCCTTTTTATATCCAGTTAAATTTTCTTCTATCGATGACTTGGTGACACAACTAATTCCATTTTCCACATGGATATGGGTATCTATAATTCAAAATGTTATTGATCCCTTCTAAACATCTCTTAAAAATTTCAATCAATTCTCTATATGTGAACCTCATAAAGTATAGATTCTTATATGATTCACTTTATTTCAATGTTGATTTAAGTTTTTTTTTCTCAAAGAAAAAACCTCCTCTTTAAGGGAACCAACCTTCTTAGATCTCTCTTCTAGGATTGAATTAAGATCATCAACCATCATAGTTTTTTATTCAATATTATATTTAAAATTTATAAATTCTTCATGATTTACTTAACTGGACAAATTATTATCTTACATTTTTTATTGTTGGTCATTTTTTACTTCAATTTGATACACATATTAAGAGGACCCTTTCAGAAGTTTATTGACACTTTGATTTTTATTTCTTCGAAGATATAGTTCTTCGAGTTCTCCCTTATGTTCCTCCTTGATATTGACACCAACTTCTGGTTTATTTCCTTCCTCCTTTCCAGGTTCATCCTTTTCAATTGTATCCAACATCGAATCTTCAATATTAGATTTGACCTTGGTTTCAACTACATCTTGATTGTCTCTATCACAAAATTTCTCTTTACTTTAGAGGATATTCTTCAATAATGTTTTTTGGATTTGGAGTCACCTTTTGTGGGAACCACCTCCATGGCTACTATATGTTTTTTGATTTATTCTATTCCTCATCAAATTTTATTGATCACCTTATTGCATTGTTCCCTACTTTACCACATCAAAATCATTCCAAGGTTATCTTCCCTTAAAACCATCCCTTTCTTCTCTTGAATTTTCAAGCTATAAGAGATAAAAATTCATCATCCACATATTCTTAATCTCCACCGCCTTTATCAATTTCAATATTTTACATTAATTATAAATCTATATCCATATTTGAATGATGTGAATGTAATTTTGGATTTACACACATTCACTACCACAAAACACACATTTAACAGAACCAGAATTTATCAACGCTAGAAAAATGTGCTGAGAATGTCTATCTTTATTAGCACTGAAATAATCCTTGATAAATTGGGACCTTTATCAACAATTAATTTGTTGCGATGATAAAATTGACCCTTATAAACACTTTCATTTTAGTACTGATAAAGGTTACCCTTTATAATAACTTTATAATCAGTGATGATAAAAAGTTCCCTTTATGAGCACTAAAAATTAAGCGCTGATAAATGACCACCTTTATCAGCATTTTATTAGTGATTATAAAGAGACACAATAAAATGATATAATTAAACCAATAAAATTAATGTTTTTAATAATTTCATTAATTAAATAATTATTGTTAAAAATGAATAAAATCAATATACGTAAATATAAATTTTAAAAATTAATAAATAGTATATATTAAGTATATAGATATATAAAATGAATAGAATGAAATAATTATACAAAAAAATTTAAAAATAATAAATTAATAAAAATATCAAACATTAAATTAATTAAATAATTATTGATAAAAATTAATAATTTTAACATACATATATATAGATTATAAATATTGATAAACAATATATATTAAATGTAGATATATAAATGAATATATAATTAAACAAAAAATTAAAAATTAAAAATTTACAAAACTATTTAAAAATTTGTTAACGGAACAATTGTTAATAAAAAAAGAATAATTATAATATATATATATATATATTAATTATAAATAGTGATAATTAATATATATTAAAAATAAATATATATAAAATGAATAAAATGATAATTAAAAACATATTAATGTCTTATTCATTTTTAATGTTGTTTGATTTTTCAATTTATCATATATCAAATGTTTTCTGTCACATTGATTTCATACACACACACACAAACACATATTTTTGTAATTAATGATGTTTTATATACAAATGTACACACAAATATATTTACATAATATAGAAAAACAAATACACCTAATAGTTATGTAATTTATTCAAATTTCAGTATATTTTAGAATTTCATTATAACATGATACATTTAATATATTATGTTTTTAATCAGTAAATTTTATTTATTTATTTTTAATACTATTATAATTTAGGCCTTCATTTTTAATATTTTTAATATTTTTTTATTTTTTAATTGTATCATTTTTTATTATTTGTTTATATATATTTATTTACGATGTTTTAGTATTTTAAGTATGTACTCATCTTACTTAAATATAGATATATATATTCATATTTTTTTAGTAACTTATATTTTATTAATAAAACATAAACATTTTTTCAATATTTTTAATGCTTACGCATTTTAAATTATTCAATTTCACTCATTTTTAAAATGCGTGTATTTAAGATTTTATATCCACTAATAATGTTTAAAATATATTTGTAAATAAATATATTTATAAATTTATATTCACCATATTTATAAATTTATAAATATTATAAATAAATAATAATAATTTTCAAGTAAGTATTTATATAATTCGAAATTAATAATTATTTATATTTAAAAATTATATAATTTTAATAAATTTATTTAAATAAATCCTTTATTAGTGCTAAAAAAGATCAGTTTAAAAGAATCTTTTTCAATGCTAAAATATTAGCATTGATAAATTTCTTTTTATCAGCACATTTTTTGTGTTGATAAATATCCATTTTATCAGTACTAATCAATTTTACACTAATAAAATGTATATTAACAATTGATTTTTTGAAATCACTATTAAATGTGTTATGAATTTATTTAAAAGAACCCTAATCAGTACCCATTCAGTTTTGATTCTCAAGCTCTCGCATTATTTCTCTTCTATTGGCGTGACTCCTTAATGTTTCCTCAGATGAATCAATGTTAGAATCCAATGTACATTATTTTCTATTTTACCTCTATCATTGTTTGATCTTTTGGGTTCTGCGTTTTTCATTTTTCGTTTTACACTGTTCTAAACCATGACAAACCCTACATCTCATATCCACACTACTACCAACGCGACACCTCTACATTCCCTCAGAAAAATCGAGGCTAGAATACAACGTATATTATTTTCTACTTTTACTTTATAGATGTTACCACTTTTGGGTTCCATGTTTTGCGTTTTGTACTGTTCTTAACCATGATGAAACCTACATCTCATCTCCTCGGCACTACCGACACGACTCCTCTAGGTTCATATAAGGATTATAAAGATGTACCATAATACTAGTCACCAGTTTTTGTGGCCTGTAATTATTTAATGAATCATAGTATTCCTCTTTTAATTGTTTACCTAAAATACGATGAGGAAAAATACATAAAACAAATAAGTACTCTTTCAATAAATTCTTTTACTATTTAGAAATGGGATGAAATCATGATATATTTCATGAACAGTTTTTCAAGATCAATTAAATAGAAAAATGTAATGTGGGTTACAATGGATCACCTAACTAAGAATAAAAACTTATTAAATATTGAAGAGGCTTCCTCAATTGAAGAAATTGATTAATTCTATGTCAAGGAGATAATAATGCTTAAAGGTGTCTGTTCTAATGTTGTATCTGATTGGGATATGATGTTTTTATCTTGGTTATAGATGTAAAATTAATTTTCAATGAGGTTATGGGTAAAATTCTATACATTCATTATTCCAATTACTCATGGTCATTCTAATCAAAAAATATTGATATTGGAGTATATTACTTGATCTTTAATTCGTAACTTCAGTGGATTTTGGAGGGATTAAATTTCCTTGGTGGAATTATCTTATAAAAATAGTTATTTATCACTTATCCAGAAGGACCCATATGAATAATTATATTAAAACATTTTCACTCTCCATTATGTTGGATAAATATAGAATAATATTCTATGATTAGTACTAATATTTTCCAATAAATAACATACGAAGTGTTGATAATTTAGAAACATTTAGAAACTACTCAAATTTAACTAATTTACTATAATAACAATTAGAGGCGAGCCTTGTAATTTAATGATAATGATCATGTGTTTAATTATTTTTCCTTGAGATTGGTTCACTAATGGATTTTAAAGAAGATGAAATTAACCTTGTAACACATCAAACCTTTTAAAATTGTTGGAATATTATAGGAAATTTCTCAACAACTATCCTTACACATATGAAAACCCAGTGGATGAATCTATTCCCACAAGAACCTAGTTGAATTGTATTATGTATAATATTCTTGAGACAGCAGAGGTTTTAAATGCTTCATCCGATATAACCATGTAATCCCATTTAATTTTTGTATATTAGTCTCATTTTGGGTGTATTTTATGATTAAGGGGAGTTAAAAGAAGGGTTAGAGGATTTGATAGGAGATATTGGTGAAGAGATAGAGGTAGCCTTATACGGTAGGCACTGAATACATGATCGAATAGAACCAGGTTCCTTTTGATAGGCCAGTTTAAGTAGGTACACTATTAACAAAACTAAGAACCTAATGGCCTAATGTTATATATACAGTGGTAATTTTGATATTTTTTATTACTAGGGGTTTTTCATCTTTTTAATCATAGTAAAATCATATACTAAGTAAACTATAGCCCACTACCATGTCAATAGGTTAAGCTTGACTGTTAGATCCTAATTCAAATAGTTTAGTGTGAATTATGTCTGTTTTAGTCTCAATTATTATTAGTAATATTTTAAAATGAAAATGATTTTTAAAATTAAAATGATTTCTTTCAAATGGTCTCGGATTGGAAAAAAATGAGTTTTAAATGAAACTGTTTTGGATTGAATTTTTTTAAATCATTGGGTTTAGTGATAAAGTAGTAAGTGCGACCCTTAGTTTTCCTTATCAGGTCATCATATGTTTGGGTCTGTGAGGAATTGATTCTGAACCTGATTTTATGATTTTTGTGTTATTTAGAATATTCCACCCAGAAATGTCCCTGGGGTTTCTAGTGGTTCTCACAATATTTCTATTTCTCCTCAATTATTCCCCAGTTTATATAGAAATCAATGTTTGTTAGAGGAAGTGAAATGGCTTGAGGAAGTTGACCAAGTATTCAGAGTCTTGGGAACTCCCAATACAGTTAGAGTTCATGCTATTTTGGGTCTTCTTGGGGGTCTAACTTTGGAATAATGGGTGGTTTTCCCATACAACAATGCAAGTTGGAATGGAATGGGAATTTTTTAATTCCATATTTTTTAGTTGTTTTACACCTTTTTAGGTGAAGAAAAAGAAAAAGGAAGAGATCATGATTTTCTAACAAGGTCGGTGGATGGTGAAGGATTACGTTTAACACTTCAAAGGGATGGTTTCCTTTTCTTCGAAGGTCATTTTGTAGGATCTGTTGAAATATATTATTTTCACTGGGAGTTCTTCATCCAGTGATCAAGGAGTTCATTCTCTTCTCTAAGGATATCCATTTTGATAATTCTTTAGAAGAATCATTTCTGGGTGAGTTTTGGTAAAAGAAATACAAAGAAAATTGGCTCATTAGTTGTCTCCTGTGTTTGGGTGATGACTTTCATAGTTTAGTCATTTTTTTGTGGATGTTGTAAGTTCATGTTTTTTTATTTGAGTATGATGAAATCATCCATTCATAGTTCAAATGGTTTTGTTATTCGGAATCTTAACCTTTAACTGGTTAGCATTTCTTAAATTAGTTCTACTCTTTCTATCATGCATGTATAGAGAAGCCTATTTTTTGTGGAAACCACTATTCATTCATTGTGTGTGGGTTTGTTTTTCGGTTCAAGATCTTCTTTTTCATTTGTTAAAAAATTATATAGTTTTATATGATTTGAAAAAGAGGTCAATGGAGGCGTGTACTTAGTTCACACATAGTGAAAAAATCCATAAGTCATTTGAGAAGTGTAGAAATCAACCGCACCTCAATTTGATGCTTGGTGTGACCACTAAAACTTAATGTGTCATGCCTTTTCAAAAATAAACCACACCTAAAAACCAGACAAACACATTTGGATTGTTTTGTTACATTAGTTAGAAAACTATCACTCACTATAAACTAATCAAACACCTTCATATTTTCTTGATAATTTAGAACAATGACTCATAAGACATTTCTGATGTATAGGAATACATTTGACATCAAACCGATACATTGTGTGATTAGAATGAGTAAAAGTTCATGTTTATAGTTCAAAATGAAATTTAAGTAAAATTGACAACTTACATACTAAAAACTGAGAAAAGAATCATATCTTTTTGATACTTTCGGAAAATGATCTACAAGGCATTTGTTACATATTGGAATCAGCCACGCCTTAATCTGATGCACAGTGTGACAAGTATGACTCAAATTGCAATATTTTATTTAAAATTGACATCAATTTCTGTAAAATTAACACTTTATTTTTAATTTATTTCTATAAATTATTACTAAAATTATTATTTTTCTTATACAGGTGTGCTTTTTTTTCTTTACCAGTGGAGGACTTTTCAGAAATAAAATGACTAGGGTCAGGATTAAAAGATAAAGTACCATTGATGATTTTAAATGTATGTAATAATTTTTATTTATATAATTGTATAAATGAGTTTTTGAAATGTCTATAATATAATTTTTTATTTTCTGGTGTTTGTGTTATAAATTTCATTTCATCTAAATCTTTTAGTGGGACGTGTTTTTATTGATATCTAGTGTGTTTTTTGTGCTGTGGTGTGCTATTACAACACACTACACAATGGCCCTTTATCAGCACTTTTATATGTTCTGATAAATGGTTCCTTTAGTGGCACTAAATTAGATTGTTGATAATGGTCCCATTAATCAATGATTTTTAGAACTGCTAAAGGTTACCTTTATCAGTGTTTTTTAGCACTGATAAAAGTATGTGGATTTTAACCACACTTATGTAGCCATCGCTTTTATAGTACTGATAAAGGCCATTTATAGCACTGTTAAAGGAATATCTTGTAGTAGTGATTTATTAAGGTAGTAAATAGATAAACGAATTATTGAGGTAAAACTATTCTAAATCAGTTTCTTCAGGAGTTGAAACTTTTTCATTACATCATGGAGGAATTCACCATATAATTTTATTTACAATACTGACATATTTAGTTTCTTCACCAATCCCCTAAATAACACAAATATATTCAGTGATTTTATTGAATAAAATTTCATCATTTTTATTTGGAAACATTTTAAAATCATTGAATTTACAATGGATAACTTGTATCTTAGAATCATTGACTTTAATATCCCCTTATTATAAATTGGATAGTTTGTCCGACATAGAATTTTTATTCTTAAAAACCATCATATTTATATAAATATAATATAAAAGGACTATATTTATAGTATTTTGAGCTTTGGAATCATCATCATGAATTTTTTTTCCAGATTTAATCATAGACAATCCTATCACATATTTGACTTGAATATTATGTATGGTGGTAGATAAAACATATAACCCAAGAGATTGGAGATGTTATTACATTCTATTTTTTTTAAATATGATAGTTGTTCCCACAAAATTGTTGTACTACTTTTACATTAATTGGATTCTCAATAATAAACTTTAAAAGGAATATTTCATGCTAAAAACATCCCCTATAATACCACATGTTACACAACAGGATGACATGAGTGAGGATGTGTGAATTAGTGTGTCTAATTTTTCTTTTAATTTTAAAATATATTCTCCCCATGTTGGTTGGTACCTGTTAAACCTATCATATTAGACCATAAATGAACCAAACACTCAAATACCCAGACAAATCAGGACATAATAGTTTTTACATTGTTCACCACTAAGGAATTCTCCATAGAGCATATCCCTACAATGTTTTAATTTTACATAAATATAACAATATTAATTAGATTATGGGGATTAAAATTTTTTATTATAGAAAATTTATACTAGTTACACCACCATTAAAAAATTTTAATTAAAAATAGAATGCTTTCCTTAGATCACATTCATTGAAAAATACTTTCTCACTACATAAGATGAAGTTTTCATAAGTTTTATGACATGAATATTTCTCCCTAATCATCAGATATTTAATGAGTATATTTCATTATAAATTCAAATATATTATTATATAATTATCTCCTTGATCTTTATAAAAATTAATGGATATGGCTACATGAAATTTCAAATATAAAAACTAATTGAGAATAAGTGATACGTGATTTACTGTTCACTATATACCATGCTTCGAAAAACAACCTCCATAATATGATATAATCCTTTTGATTCACAATAAAATTCATCATGAACTAGATTTCCTTTGTTATATAAACTTTATTCATGAATACCCATTCTATGATAAACACCTTTTTTATTTAGTCGACTTGACTTTGCTGATTTTTCAAAAAAATATAATCATCTAAAACATCATTTCAATACCAAATAATGGGATTGATGGGGGTAATTATACGAAATTATATATAAAAACTCCATTAATTGAATAAAAATTAATTTCCTTTAAAACTTGTGTAAATATTATGTGGTCTACTAAATAATAAGTCAACAAATATTATAAATATTAAAAAATAGGATGGAATGCACCAAATACTGAAACCTTTCTTCTCATGAGACACATCGACACATTGAAGGGATATATAATTACCAGAACCATCCATCACTTATGAATTTCCAACCCATTAACCATATGAAATAAATTAATAACAATACAATGTGTAGTCAAGTTTCCTTAGTAATCAGTAAATATCCATTAAAATAATTATCATATCAAATGTCAATATTTCCCCAATTCAATAAATCGAATAACATGATAATAAGCTATAAAGAAAAATATATTGGTTGGTATCATTATTGAATATCCTCAAAGAAACATGATAAACTTTAAAGGATGTAGAATGAAAATAAATAACCACTATAAGAGCATTAAAAATAACTTTGGAGAAAGAATAAGAAAAAACCATCACATTTTTTATACCCTTTTTAGAAAATATTTTATAAAGAAAAAGGGTAGAGAAATTTCATTGAAAAACTAGATAAAAATTGAGATGAAGTTTCATAAAAAAATGAATATTATGGTAAAATAAGTTATTATGGATAATTTTTAAAACATTATTCTATTTACTTTTAAAAAAAATCAATGTTACTCAAAAATGAAGTTAAAAGTGATTTTTAAATTCCATTTTCAAGAATATTGATAGAAGAACATTTAAAACAATAATTAAATATATAAATATTTAAATATATATTTAAAAAAATAAAAAATTTCTATGTCTATAAATTTATATTAGATTATAAAAGATGTAATATGAATAATGTTTTTTTGAAATATCATTTTTTGAAACTGACATTGTTAAAAGAGTAATAAAAATTCATTTCCAAAATATGAATATAGAATTATAAGATTTATAAGAAATATTAAAATATTTATTTAAAAATAACAAAGGAGAACACTATTTGGGAGAATAATATGTATAGAGAAGATAATGATTATTGACAAAAACGATGGAAAATTACAAAAGAAACTCTTATAGTTTTGGTAAAATTTGAATCAAAATAACTCATTAGAGAAAACATGAAATATAAACATAAATAACATGAATAAGGATATTCATAATAATATATTTCAAATATATATCATTTATAATATTTAAAAAAATATAGAGTTCATAATAGAAAACATGTTTTATAGAAGAGAATTTGAGACTAATAACCCTCACCTTTAATCCAAAAGTTTAATAATTCTATTTAACCTTTTAAATAATAAACATAATAAAACTAATAACTCATTTTAGAACCTTATTAATAAATATTTCATTTAATACTCTTATATATCTTCATTTTCTATACATATATTATTTAGTTATTGTTTATTTTCATCATCAGATGTTAATAATTTCAATTGCTTTTAATGTGTTTCATAATGCTGATGTTAGATCCTGTTTTTAATAAAAAAACCTACATTAAAAATTTGTTATAGATTTTAAAATCTTTTTGTTTGAATGGTTTATTATAAGGCCCCAGCCTTAAACCTTACTTAATCTTGAGTTATTACACGATTACACATTGAGAATCTTTTCAGGTTTAGTGTTTTAGAGAATTAGATCATGAAACTTGCATTACATTCAACATTTAAACAAAGTGGTTACATAAAAGACAATATTCATTCTTCCCATCAACGGAAACATATTGAAAATAAAACATGGATTCTTTCTTGACACAACCTTGACACTATTATCACATCATGTACCTTTCCCTTGACCTGTGAAAAACATTTCAAAAACTTGGGATGAGCATAAAAATCTCAGTAACGGTTATAAAAATATGGAAAGGAAACATGAGTTCATATATACATAAGAATGAAATCATACTTTACCCATAAAACATAGGCACTTTAACATACCTCATCAAACCATGAATAAATCATAGAAATCATAAGACATAAAGGTAACTTGAGGCATTCATAACATTCTTACGTAGGGAGTAACCCTCTTGGTTATGTTTTGGAATACCCATCACAGTATATTCCCTAAATCTCTTCGGAGAAAACTTAAAGTTTCACTCCTTCGCATTACCCAATGCATTGGAGAGCTATATCGGGCTCACCCACCCTTAGTTTATCACAGAACCACCCATTCTTCATAATAATGCCCAAGAACCATAACATAGTCGTATCACATAAAACATTAATAATGGAAACATAACATTTCCACATTTCTATCACAATATAACATTTTAGGATACTGAAATAATGAATCCATTAAAAAACCATTTTGAAAACCATTTAAAAAATTTAATAAAACGATTTTTGAATCAAAGTGTCCCATACCACCTTGAAGCTCTTAACATTTTAAACCATTAATATCCATATAAATAAATCATTAAAACCATTTTGAAAACATGGATATTAATAAGAACAAATAATTAAAACATTTAAAGTGATATTTTGGTTAAAGGGGTTTTACCAAAATTAGTGACACTTGAATACAATAATTGAGGAATAACATTTAATCAGAACTTTATAATATCATGAGAATAAATGTATTCATGATATAATATTCCCAAGGACAGTATATACACCATATATGAGTGAATTGGTGCATAAAAACAATGAAGTCTCAATAGAGATGTAAAATGTGATGAAATCCATTATAAAGAAGGTATCCTTAAATTAAGGATAAATCAATCTCATAATTATGTGTGACAAATATAAATACACCCAATATAAGTGGATATTAAGTGTAAAAAAATCAATGGTTTTTCACACATATTCAAAGGATGACATATTCAATAACTACATGTTGAACCCAAAGAAATCGAAATTGGGTTAAAAAGTTCCCTTGGTAAAATTCGACAGCCTAATGGCATCACTTCAAAATTCAGAAAATGAGTTGATGAGAGATAAAAAGGGCATATCATCACTTAGACATAAAATTTACATCAATAAGGATATAAAAGAACATATCCCAACTTAATAGTATGTGAATTAAAAGACATAACAAAAAAAGTCTTTTAAAAAGAGGAGGGTGAAAGGTTCCCTTACCGACTTGGGTAACTTTCGAAACGTACACCCCATTGAAGAAGTGTCATACAATGAAGATGCGAATACCCATAAATAAAATTATACTAAACAAAGTGTATAATAATGGGCAGTACATACACCACTCAATGGAAATTGTGGCAAATGTATCATAAATCTCACGGGAATAAAAGTGAGATGAAAAACCCCTTACGAAAACTCAGCAGCCTAACAGCGCCACTTAAAACTTCCAAAATGGATTCATGAGAGGAAATAGGGTCTCTCATCATATAAAAATAAAAATTACAGTAAGAGTAATATAAAATAACATCCCAATCACTAGAAATATGAGCTTAAAAAGGAAGGACATAAAAGAGTGTACTTAAAAAGAAAGAGAGGAGTAAGATCCCTTACCTCAGGTCCGACTTGACTCGATCATTCTTTAACGTCCTGAATAATAAACTTGAGTTAATTTCCACTTTATTAAGAACCTTTTTCTAGTTCATTATTACTTTTATATCACTTATTGTCATTTTATAAACATTATGTAATCATTTATGTTAATAATGTTTGTTTTGTCGATATTTGGTTCTTAAGTCGAAAGTGGACTTCTTACAATTACATGTTGTTCGTGTGGTCAAAGGTTCTTTATATCCAGAATGACATTCCTTATTTGGATAGCATATATATCATATATATCCAGAATATACATGAATTTATAATATTACATAATCATTTAGAGGTAAGAAATGAAATGCACCGTTCATGGAGACGGTAAGCCGTACGTACGCATGAACGCTACTTTCATTTCTTTGTCATATTAATGGAATTAAAACTAAATTAGAGGTATGTATATTTTAATTCCAGAATTAAATTCATCATTTAGATGTATCATTCATCACATATATCCATTATATACATGTACTTATAATAGTACATTACATTTGGGGATAAGAAATGAAAATTCACCGTTCATGGAGACGGCAAGCCGTGCGTACGCATGAACGCTACTTCCATTTCTATATCATACTTTAATGGAATGAAATAATAATTATATATAGTTATATTATAAATCCAGTATAACATCATATATAATAACATTAAATCCATCCTTTATACGTCCCACGTATGGCATTAACGAATCACATCACTTTGAGGGGGGCGGTAGTCCGCACTTCCTAAAATGAAGATATCGCGTATACCTCTAATGGAAGCCCTAAAGGTAAGCCAAAAATGAAAAATACAGAAGCTTAAGTAAAACATAAACATATTATATATCATATATAAATATAGTGACATCTTAATGTCTACCTTTGAAGGTGTTATATGATTGTTGAACAATAATCGTTTCGTGAGGCAGAAATTCGCCATCCACGGAAAAAGTATGTTCTTTAACCATTAGATGTAGGTGTGTGTAAGTGTAGATCTAATCCTTATTATAAAAACATCCTAGTAAATTAAAGATACTGGAGTTTTTACAAAATAAATGAATAAAAAGAGTTTAGTGGGTTGGAGAGGCAAAATAAAACAAAAGGACTCAAGTGAACACATTACCTTAAAATCGGGTAACTCCCTTTGGTTTGAGCTCAAAAGCATCCTTGGGAACACTTCTGCCAGAAGTGAGGTTTCAAGGAGTAAGGGACGGAAGTGGAGAGACAAAATTGGCAGGGGTTGGCCGAGCCAAAGGCTTTGGGGGTGTGGGTAAGGAGGTAGAGGTGGGGGCCTTTTATAAGAGGAGAGGAGGGGCACTCTTGGAATGTAAGCAAATGTTACTTTATTTTAAAATGGTATTCGGATTTAGGAGGTCTCACATTGATGTGTTTCAAGGATAAGGTGATAAGGGTTCGAAATCAACTCATCCAATAGGTTTTTCACATGTGTAGGTCTTATATATTACATTATCTTTCCATTTTATTTAAATCGTTAAATAATGAGGTCATCGCTGCATCATCATGATGGCATAAATAATTTAATTTATTTAATGTCTAAAAATTATAAAAAAAATACTATGATGTAGTAAATCTTTGTATCTTTCGAATGAATATTTATAGTCAAAATTCTGATTTTTATAACCCCATGTAAAAATTGTTTTAGTAAAACATTGCATGTTTGTCTCATTTTTACTTTAACTTTAAATAAAAAGATATTAATGTCATTTTCCAACCAAAGTGGATTCATGGGGTCCACGAGTTGACCCATGGGTTTTCTTGGTCGGCCATGACACATCCAATGAGGTTAGGACATGTGTAAAGTTCATTTCATATTATTAAAACATTATTTTTACCTTAAACTACACTAATTACCTCTAATCGCGATTAAAAACTTAATAAGTTACTATTCACCAAAAAATTATTTTTATCCCTTTGAATTACATTTTACTTCTTAATGACAACCATGTATGTCGGATTTTTGAAATTCAAAACACAATGATGGCAAAATTTCATTTAAACGGAAAAATCAGTATTTATAAGTACCACTTAGTGGTTTCACTATTCATCAAAAATTGAAGTTTTTCAGAAAAATCCCAAAAATTCACCCTAAGCTATATTTGATATTCCGAATTAAAAAATAAAGTCTATTTTACAAAATTAAAAATATATAAGTCACATTTATTAATTTAATAATTAATTCCCGCTGTCAGATCAAATAGCGTGTTTTTATGAAACAATAAGTATCAAAAGATTGACACTGGTTTAAGTCTGATTTCAAAGTGAAATTAATTCCAATGACCACTATTGGATTTAATGGTAAAAATATATTATAATTTAACTTTAAAACCAATTCAAAATATAATCTAATCATATAAAAAAATTAGATTAAAAAGAGGTTTTGAATTAAAATACAACATTTTACACTATTCATTTTAAAAAAATGAACTTTATCGGAAAGATACTTACACAAAGTAAAATTTGATGTCCTAATTCTTAAGAAGAGTTTTATTTGGTCCAAATGGATGTATAAGAGTGAAAAAAACTATATTTAATGACGGTTCTCCATCAAAAGGCGATAAGTGAACCTTTAGTGAAAACTAGGGCATATACGCCTAAAATCGAATTATTTCCGTATTTTTTGCCTTTATCTTTTATTGGATAAATGTAGAAACATTAAAAAACATATATAATCATATTTTAGTTATTTCTATCCATTCTTGCCAATACAACGGCTACATGTTAACTACCATTTAAAATAATATTATTTTATTATTAGAGTGCAACGTAAGATTCCCAAGAAACTCATTGTTGCGTGTTGGGTACACCATCGAGCATAGCATCCCACTTAAATTCATATTAATATTTTATTCACAAATATGGATAAATATGAAAATGTCATATTCTTTATTTACCTAGGGTGTTACATCCTTCCCCCCTTTTGGGAATTGCGTCCTCACAATTTTTAAAATTGGGCTTGGAAACATCCTTGAAAGTCCCACATCGGAAGAAGAGTCGGTAAAACAATCAATTTAAAATAAAGAAAGATAAGTACAAAGGTCACACGAGTTAACCCATACTAGGATTCCATGTATGAAAACATGGACATGGAGGAGAAAACATAGGGTCATGTTCTGATGAAGAGTGATACCTGAAATCCATTTTTTCATTTTCTAAAAAGCCGGTTTATGGGTAACCGGTAACCATGCAAACAAGACCCAACATCATCAACAACAACACAACAAGAAGACAGTCAAGCAGAAACAACAAGAGAAAAAACAGGAAGTCACATATCATAGTACCCGTAGTCTTCCCCGACTCCCAAGCAGGATTCTTCCTCTCCTGTAGCCGACTCCAAATCAGGATGTCTCCAGAAACCTACACTTTGCACTCGATTCTAGAGATTCTCAAGAACCCGCATATCCGGGGGTGCCTTCTTATTCCCGATGCCCTTCTTGACCTCCATAACCACTCCACCATTCCGTTTGGAGGCGGACCTTGTCTGCATCGATCGCGGAAGATAGGAATAATCCTTCCGTGACCTCCTTCCCAGCATTGCAGGAACTGATTTCCCCCCAGCAGACGCCTTCTGATTCCCCTTTTGGAAAATTTCGCTATATGAACAATTAACAGGACTCAGGTTCTCCTTTCCTCTCCTAGAAAACTCCCTTTCTGCCCCGGCCTGCTCTCTCAAAGGAGACCCAGTGCCCTCTGAAATATTCCTCGGCTCCTGATCAATAGAGATAACATATTCCCCATCCACAGAATCCGGGTCCATCCCCTTACCCTCAGCAGCATGATCTTCCAGGACATTACCATTGTCAATGTCATTTTGCACTTGACCAGCATGACCCAAAGGTCCATCAGCATTCCTACTGCTTCCCTCCCCCGTCCTCTGATTAATACCTTCAACAAGACAAGGAGACCTTGCACCACTGTTTGAGATTTCCCCAGGACCTGCACCATGCTCCTTCTCCAGGAAATCAGTTTGCAGGTCCCCCAAGACCACTGCCTCCCCATCAACTTCTGCACAAACATCCTCCTCCCGGCCCTCAGATAGACGGTCCACATCCAGTCCTTCAAACCAGTTACTTATGGGTACAAAAGGCCTGGCCATAGAATCAAGGCAATTCACAACCTTAGCCATGTCCCTGTTAGGCACTTCCACAAAAGAATATCCTGAGACAGCACCCACCTGTTCTGGTTCCAGTACAACTGCAGGCCCTCCATTCATCTCCTTCTCCCTAGATTTACCCGAGCAGGAAGCAACAACAATGACGCCCTCATCAAAGGCGCCCTTCTGATGTCTAGGTACAGAGGCCTCCCCATCTGCTTCATCCGATCAGATGTCTCTTCCTTGAACAGCAGGTCCTTCAGAAGTCTGAGCCCGAGCTCCTTTCACACAGTGATCTATTGACTTGCTCTCTGCGCCTTCCACAACGCTCAAAATAGCAGTCTTCCCACTATTACGAACCCTTCTCCCTTGAACTCGAGATCCTACAGGACATGACTCCTCGGTGTGACCCAACCTCTTGCAGGAGCCACAGAAGTCGGTCCAATTCTCATACACAACCCACTGTTTGCAGCGGTATTCCTCACCAACCGTGATCCAGATGAACTCAAAGGGAACACGGGATGCATCCATCTTGACACACACTCGAGGGTTAACAGGGTGATAAACAGCCTCAGTACGGCTATCAGAGCTGAGGTATCTACCGACCATATTACCCAGCATATGAATAATTGACGGATTCAGAAATATTAAGGGAAGTTTAGGGATGCTTACCCAAACCGCCGCAGAAGGTGGATCCCGATTCATATGGAGATCGAAGGACCAATGCAGGAGCATGAAACAGGATCCGTTGAAATTTCTCGGTGCCCTTGCCCATGCTTGAATCAAATCAGCCTCCGATTCAAACCTAATCAGAAACTGCTTACTATCCAGTAACCCCACCACCACACGTTCCTGAAGGTCCCAATCTCTGAAGACAAATCGGTCGAATTCGTCAACTGAAGGCCTTTTGTACTTGAACCACGCTACCAAGGTAAGATTTAGAAAAGCTGAAGATTCCGTAAATTCCGATAACGAAAGAGGCAGATTCGGGAGACCATCGACAAAATCAGGTACTTTAGGGCTAAGAGAAATTTTCGAAAAAAAGTCCAGATTGGAGAACGACTTAAAGGATCTCTTCCCCTGATAAGACGATTCCCCCTCCCCCACGAAGGGGGGAGGGTTCGGCGTAAGAACCACCATCGTCACCGGCGAGGAAGGTGCATTCGAAGGATCTCGCGAGAGCCGCTTCTCCAATGCATTAATCCATTACAGTATGGAAGATTTGATGAAGAGTGATAGCTAACATGTTTAGGAGAAAGTTAACCATGAGAAAATCACAAACTTGTGATGGGTTAAACGATATTCGATTCCCCAGTAGGAAAAGTTAATATACAAAATTTTTGTTTTAAGATAATTTTTATTGGGGAATTTATTCATAAGGAAACATAATCACTTATCATGTTGAATTTCAACTTTTACTAGATTCCTTAATCAAACTCATATTTTCTCCAAAAGACGAGTATTTAGGAAGACTTGTTCGCATTAAGAGTACTATAATCAACTTCTAGAGAGTCACCTAATCTAAAAAAGAGAACTATATACTTCCCATTTCTTTAGACGTTAACCAAAACCAAAACCAAAAAGGGTAGTACAAGATCAGATAATCCAGAAAAGGATAAACCTTTATAAAAAGAAAATCTATTATTAATCTCCAAAATTTGTCCAACAAAACCCAAAGTTCAACGAGGACCATTCTATAATCAATTTGTCCATAAAATTCTTCAAAGTAAACCAAACTAAGATTGAAACCCAATTATTTGAAGAATTTAGTCACATAGTCTTCCAAGTTAAATCATAACATTTATCTCCAAACAACATCAGTTTCTCCTAAAGTCTCGTATTGAAAAGTAATTAACCTAATCACATATCCTCCATGATATGTTAATAGTTTTCATAAATAGCCCAAAATCAACTTACTCTTAATTCATAAAATCATATAACTAAAAAGAATCAGTCAAACTAACCAGGGACTTCACGTAGTCCAGTGGTAGGCGATAAATACCAGTCGCACTTTGGTTGTGGGTTCGATTCCCGCAGCTTTGTCCGACGTGACGGGTAGTCACACGGTCTGCGTGTTGTCCTTTTTCCAAAACAATATAATTCTCAAATCATTCCCCAAAAAGAGATAAAATCATCAAAAATGATCATAACATATTTTAACCTCAAGTTTATCTCATTCCTTTCATTTTCCAGCATATCGTATAATAACCCATAATTACCTCAAAAGTAAGGATAATATAAACTCTAATGGTTAGCTTTATAATTATTACCTGAACATCCACATGGATTGGTCATCTCGTACATGATGCATTAAAGATCATACCAAGGTTCAAGTGGTTGATCATGACTCCTTGATAGTGGGTTTAGAACAACCACGAGTTTCCTCATTGAATCCCCCATTTTATCTAGTATCTTAATCATAGAACCAGCACAGTTTCCTTCAAACCTGTTGTCTCTTTGGTGCCTGCTAGATCCATCCATTCACTAAAAACAGAAATGTCAGTGTGAGTATATCAAAAAAACCATCATGTACTAATGAGGAAGGTAAACACTAAGATACAATTACTCATTCACTTTATCTAAAACTAGGACTCTTTCTGAAATCCTAACCATTATGGCAATGTCACTTATGCTTAAAAAATACCCTAACCTCTAAAGTTATCTAAACCGAACTTTGATACGAACTATAAGGCCCCAGCCTCAAACCTTACTTAATCTTGAGTTATTACAAGATTACACATTGAGGATCTTTTCAGGTTTAGAGTTTTAGAGAATTAGATCATGAAACATGCATTACATTACACATTTAAACAAAGTGGTTACATAAAAGACAGTATTCATTCTTCCCATCAATGGAAACATATTGAAAATAAAATATCAATTATTTCTTAACACATCCTTGACACTATCATCACATCATGTACCTTTCCCTTGACATGTGAAAAACATTTCAAAAACATGGGATGAGCATAAAAAGCTCAGTAAGAGTTATAAAAATATGGAAAGGAAACATGAGTTCATATATACATAAGAATGAAATCATACATTACCCATAAAACATAGGCACTTTAACATACCTCATCAAACCATGAATAAATCAAAGAAATCATAAGACATAAAGGTAACTGGAGGCATTCATAACATTCTTACGTAGGGAGTAACCCACTTGGTTACATTTTGGAATACCCATCACATTATATTCCCTAAATCTCTTCAGAGAAACCTTAACGTTTCACTCCTTCGCGTTACCCAATGCATTGGAGAGCTATATCGGGCTCACCCACCCTTAGTTTATCACGGAACCACCAGTTCTTCATAACAATGCCCAAGAACCATAACATAATCGTATCACATAAAACATGAATAAAGGAAACATAACATTTCCACATTTCAATCACAATATAACATTTTAGGATATTGAAATAATGAATCCATTAAAAAATCTTTTTCAAAACCATTTAAAACATTTAATAAATAGATTTTTGAATCAAAGTGTCCCATACCACCTTGAATATTTTAACATTTTAAACCATTAATATCCATATAAATAAATCCTTAAAACCATTTTGAAAACATGGATATTAATAAGAACAAATAATTAAAACATTTAAAGTGATATTTTGGTTAAAGGGGTTTTACCAAAATTAGTGACACTTAAATACAATAATTGAGGAATAACATTTAATCAGAACTTTATAATATCATGAGAATAAATGGATTCATGATATAATATTCCAAAGGACAGTATATACACCATATATGAGTGAATTGGTGCATAACAACAATGAAGTCTCAATAGTGATGTAAAATGTGATGAAATCCCTTATAAAGAAGGTATCCTTAAATTAAGGATAAATCAATCTCATAATTATGTGTGACAAATATAAATACACCCAATATAATTGGATATTAAGTGTAAAACAATCAAAGGTTATTCACACATATTCAAAGGATGACATATTCAATAACTACATGTTGAACCCAAAGAAATCGAAATTGGGTTAAAAAGTTCCCTTGGTAAAATTCGACAGCCTAACGGCATCACTTCAAAATTCAGAAAATGAGTTGATGAGAGATAAAAAGGGAATCTCGTCACTTGGACATAAAATTTACATCAATAATTATATAAAAGAACATATCCCAACTTAATAGTATGTGAATTAAAATACATAACAAAAGAGGTCTTTTAAAAAGAGGAGGGTGAAAGGTTCCCTTACCGACTGGGGTAACTTTCGAAACGTACACCCCATTGAAGAAGTGTCATACAATGAAGATGCGAATACCCATAAATGAAATTATACTACACAAAGTGTATAATAATGGGTAGTACATACACCACTCAAAGGAAATTGTGGCAAATGTAGCATAAATCTCATGGGAATAAAAGTGAGATGAAAAACCCCTTACGAAAACTTTGCAGCCTAACGTCGTCACTTAAAACTTCTAAAATGGATTGATGGGAGGAAATAGGGTCTCTCATCATATGAAAATAAAAATTACAGTAAGAGTAATATAAAAGAACAACCCAATCACAAGAAATATGAGCTTAAAAAGGAATGACATAAAAGAGTGTACATAAAATGAAAGAGAGGAGTAAGATCCCTTACCTCGGGTCCGAATTGACTCGATCATTCTTTAATGTCCTGAATAATAAACTTGAGTTAATTTCAACTTTATTAAGAACCTTTTTCTAGTTCATTATTCCTTTTATATCACTTATTGTCATGTTATAAAAATTATGTAATCATTTAAGTTAATAATGTTTGTTTTGTCGATATTTGGTTCTTAAGTCGAAAGTGGACTTCTTACAATTACATGTTGTTCGTGTGGTCAAAGGTTCATTATATCCAGAATGAAATTCCTGATTTGGATAGAATATATATCATATATATCCAGCATATACATGCATTTATAATATTACATAATCATTTAGAGGTAAGAAATGAAATGCACCGTTCATGGAGACGGTAAGCCGTACGTACGCATGAACGCTACTTTCATTTCTTTGTCATATTAATGGAATTAAAACTAAATGAGAGGTATGTATATTTTAATTCCAGAATTATATTCATCATTTATATGTATCATTCATCACATATATCCATTATATACATGTACTTATAATAGTACATTACATTTGGGGATAAGAAATGAAATGCACCGGTCATGGAGACGGTAAGCCGTGCGTACGCATGAATGCTACTTCCATTTCTATCTCATACTTTAATGGAAATAAATAATAATGATATATAGTTATATTATAATTCCAGTATAACATCATATATAATAACATTAAATCCATCCTTTATACATCCCACGTAAGGCATTAACGAATCACATCACTTTGAGGGGGCGATAGTCCACAATTCCTAAAATGAAGATATCGCGTATACCCATAATGGAAGCCATAAAGGTAAGCCAAAAATGAAAAATACAGAAGCTTAAGTAAAACATAAACATATTATATATCATATATAAATATAGTGACATCTTAATGGCCACCTTTTAAGGGGTTATATGAGTGTTGAACAATCATCGTTTCATGAGGCAGAAATCCGCCATCCACGGAAACAGTATGTTCTTTAACCATTAGATGTAGGTGTGTGTAAGTGTAGCTAAAATACTTATTATAACAACATCCTAGTATATTGAAGATACTGTAGTTGTTACAAAAGAAATTAATAAAAAGAGTTTAGGGGGTTGGAGAGGCAAAATAAAACCAAAGGACTCAAGTGAACACATTACCTTAAAATCGGGTAACTCCCTTTGGTTTGAGCTCAAAAGCTTCATTAGGAACACATCTACCCAATGTTAGGTTTCAAGGAGTAAGGGAGGGAAGTGTAGAGACAAAATGGGCAGGGGTTGGCCGAGCCAAAGGCTTTGGGGGTGTAGGTAAGGAGGTAGAGGTGGGGGCCTTTTATAAGAGGAGAGGATGGGCACTCTTGGAAAGTAAGAAAATGTTACTTTATTTTAAAATGGTATTCGGATTTAGGAGGTCCCACATTGATTTGTTTCCAGGATAAGGTGATAAGGGTTCGAAATATACTCATCCAATAGGTTTTTGACATGTTTAGGTCTTATATATTACATTATCTTTCCATTTTATTTAAATCGTTAAATAATGATGTCATCGCTGCATCATCATGATGTCATAAATAATTTAATTTATTTAATGTCTAAAAATTATAAAAAAAATACTATGATGTAGAAAATCTTTTTATCTTTCCAATTAATATTTATAGTCAAAACTCGGATTTATATAACCCCATGTAAAAATTGTTTTAGTAAAACATTTCATGTTTGTCTCATTTTTACTTTAACTTTAAATAAAAAGATATTGATGTCATTTTCCAACCAAAGTGGATTCATGGGGTCCACAAGTTGACCAATGGGTTGTCTTGGTCGGCCATGACACATCCAATTAAGTTAGGACATGTGTAAAGTTCATTTCATATTATTAAAACATTATTTTTACCTTAAACTACACTAATTACCTCTAATCGCGATTAAAAACTTAATAAGTTACTATTCACCAAAAAATTATTCTTATCCCATTGAACCACATTTTACTTCTTAATGACAACAATTTATTTCGGATTTTTAAAATTCAAACCACAATGATGGAAAAATTTCATTTAAACGGAAAAATCAGTATTTATAAGTACCACTTAGTGGTTTCACTATTTATCAAAAATTGAAGTTTTTCAGAAAAATCCCAAAAATTCACCCTAAGCTATATTTGATATTCCGAATTCAAAAATGAAGTCTATTTTACAAAATTTAAAACATATAAGTCACATTAATTAATTTAATAATTAATTCCCGCTGTCAGATCAAATAGCGTGTTTTTATGAAACAATAAGTATCAAAAGATTGACACTGGTTTAAGTCTGATTTCAAAGTGAAATTAATTCCAACGACCACTATTGGATTTAATGGTAAAAATATATTCTAATTTCACTTTAAAACCAATTCAAAATATAATTTAATCATATAAAAAAATTAGATTAAAAAGAGGTTTTGAATTAAAATACAACATTTTACACTATTCATTTTAAAAAAATGAACTTTATCGGAAAGATACGTACACAAAGTAAATTTTGATGTACCAATTCTTAAGAAGAGTTTTATTTGGTCCAAAAGGATGTATAAGAGTGAAAAAAACTATATTTAATGACGGTTCTCCATCAAAAGGTGATAAGTGAACCTTTAGTGAAAACTAGGGCATATACGCCTAAAATCGAATTATTTCCGTATTTTTTGCCTTTATCTTTTATTGGATAAATGTAGAAACATTAAAAAACATATATAATCATATTTTAGTTATTTCTATCCATTACCGCCAATACAACGGCTACATGTTAACTACCATTTAAAATAATATTATTTTATTATTAGAGTGCAACACAAGATTCCCAAGAAACTCGTTGTTGCATGTTGGGTACACCATCGAGCATAGCGTCCCCTTTAAAGTCATATTAATATTTTATTCACAAATATGGATAAATATGAAAATGTCATATTCTTTATTTACCTGGGGTGTTACATTTATGAATTCCCATTTTTCTTATCTGGAAGTCATATGTATGATTTGGGAAAATGGGATCCTTATCAAGATTGTTTCATGTAATTTTTTGATAATAATAGGTTACACTATAATGATCATTTATTGTTTTGTTATCATTAAAAAATTTTATTCAGTAATTATATTAATCATTAATATCTTATATATTCATAAAATAAATTTTTAAAATTTAAAATTTAAGATGGTGATAAAAAAACAAGTCACTTTGTAGAGGCAGTAATCTGCAAGTATATACAAACTATGTTTTCGTTTTTCATATAATGGGAGGAAGACATAAAATTGTTTATTCTTTTATAATATTAAATATTTTAAAAATACCATATTTATTCATTAACCAAAATTAAAAAACAATCCATCTATGAATATTATGAAAAATAAAATACACCGCTTCATGGTGGTGATATTTCATATGTTTGCAAGATTGATGCTCTAATTTTTTTTAAAGAAGGGTAAAGGGTATATAATGGATATATAATTAACATAAAAAAATTTGAATTTATTAATAATTATAATTTAATTATATTTCAATTTTTAAATTATATTGATAAGAGTAAGATAAATAAGAAAAAATAGTTCACAATTGATCAGTACTCATATTGAGAATTTGGACCTTCTCTTGAAGGATTTCTTAGAAATAAAGGATTTTTGGATTATACATGGATCAAGGGGATAAAAAATGTAGAGTTCGAATTTATGGGAAGTAAATATGGTACAAAATAATTTTTAATTTTTAATTTCATAGTGTATGTAAATGGGTGGTGGAGGTATCCATTTATAAGTGAGGGGAGTGACAATTTGGCAATTAATGGTGCACTATTCAAGGAAAGTGGCTCCAAAAGAGGAAAATAATGAAGAGATTAAAGGTTTGGGTTGATAAAAATCTTCACCAAACAATTCAAGATAAGTTTTTTTGGAATTATAAACCCTTTATCATTAGTTTTATATTTAAAAAAAAACTAATTTTACCGTTGAAACTCTTTTTTAACATCCTTAAAATATTTTTATAATTAAAAATAAAATTATTCTTATTATATAATTTGAGAATACTTATTAAAAATATGAAAAAAATTTATAATATTAAGTTTAACATTGATTGTAAGTGTGTGGGTTGATAAAACCATTAACAAAAAACTTGGAGATAATTTTTGAGGAATAATAAGAGTTTTCTGCTTAGTTTTAACTTTTAACAAAATTTACTTTTAAGATGGTAATAATTTTTACCCTCATGACTTATTTTTGTAATTAAAAAATAGTAAAATTTATTATATAATTTTGGTATTCTTATTCGAAATCAAAAAACTATTTCTTAATATTATATTTCTAAAAGTGATAAAAATTAATTTTAAAATATTAAATGTATAACACATTAAAACATATTTTTAGAAAAATATTATGTTCCCAAATGTTAATCAGGAGTTTATAAATTAAACCTAGTAATTTTAATACGTAATTTTAATTAGAAAATACACATTTATTTATAAAATTTTTTAATAAGATTTTATGCCATGTTTTTATCTTAATGATGGCATAAAAGTCACGATATTCGTAAAAACTATATTTTTAACTATTCTCCTAAAAGTCAATTTTTCATAAAAAATACAAAAATTTCATCCTAAGATAATGTGATAATTATAAATACAAATATGAATTAATTTTTACGAAAGTATAATTTCTATAATTTATAAATTATTTTTCAAATATAATCATTAATAAAGGCCACTCTCTATTTTGGTAAAGTGCACAGAGTGCAATAATATAGTAAAGCTATTAATTATAATAAAATTTTGTTTCAAACTCTATTCTATCGAGGGTGAGTTCAAGAAGTCAACCATATCGGTACTTTCTTAATAGGGAATCATGGAAGACAACACACACATTAGGGAGGTTAGGTGTCATATCTAGATAGTAGGGTACAACTCCAATTATCTTTCAAATTTCAAAAGTAATTATGTACCTAAAAATTAGATTCCCCTTTTTACCAAAGATTATTACTCACTTCTATAGATATAACTTGAAAAAACAACATAGTATCCCACTTAAAATTCCATATCCCTTTTCTGATTATCTATATTTCACTTTTTTCAACTTTGATTTGCATTTATAGGGTTCTGAATTATTATCACTTCAGTCATTATTTCCTTAATAAGTTAGAGGAACACTATCTTCCTCTCCCCAACCACATTTGATAAAGTTATAGAAGAATATATCTTCTCTAATAATGCTTTACATAATTTCATCTGAATAATTAAATAGAAGTTATTATTACATAAAAATGATACCAAAGGTAGATATTGATCGTATGTACCTTAAAAGTAAATTTAAAATGACCATATCCTATATAATAATGCATTAATAGTCCTTTAAAACTGGCCATTAGTTTGGGGATAATAGTTGGGGCTTAAATGTGTCTCAGTGTTGAGGGCCTCCTAAGGACTCCTCTAAAATTTCAATGTGAATTGAGGGTCATGATAAAATACAATTAATAGAGGTGAATCATGTAGTCTAGTTATTATAGAGTCCTGTTATATGTTCACGGGGTAGATCCACCCTTATTTTTTTTGAAATATGTAGATTTGGTAAGGTGATCTACAATGACCCAAATAGAATTATTCCTCTTTGAACTCTTTGGATGTCAGGTAATAATTTACATTTTAATATTTTCCACTTCCACAATAGTATAAATAGAGTTCCAATGATTCCTTTAGGATTTTTTCTTTCAGCCTTTACCTCATAGAATTCTAGGCATATAATTACCTAGTCTGCAACTTAATAATCCATACCATCCAACCATAAATGTTCTATTATTCCACTATACATATTTGTGATAGCATAGTGTATAAAGAAATTTTATCTATGAGCTTCAGCTAATAAATATTTTTTTTTCTCAGGTATAGATGGAACACATAGTCTCATTCTAAAATTTTACATAGTATATTTATAGATATATTATAATAATATTCCACCATTCAAGTCATTGATTCACTTCTATAAATATATATAATCATGTTTGAACTTCTGTATCTTCTTCAGTAATGATGGTTTTGAAATGGATTGGAGGAGGAATGATATTTCTTACTAACTATAAATTACCAGACTAAAATTCACTAAATTCATTAATATAGGATCCTTAAATACCTTTATTATGGTTAGAACTCCATGGTCCTTACTACTTAATAGATACCTTTTTACAATTCCCTGGGTGTAAGGGTATTGAGTAGTCATAATAATTGAGTAGTTACAATAATCATGTATTCTTAATGTTAATCTCTTTATGAACGAATATACATTTCAAACTCTAGTGGTTGGTATATATCTCACATCTCACACCATAGATATATTGTCTTTATATTTTCAAGACAAAGATAAAATTTTACAATTCAAGATCATGAGTTGGATAGTTATATTCATGGACTTCAATTTACATGATGTGTAAGAAATAACTCTATCATTTTTTATAAGGGAAAAACCCAATAATTTCGTTGACGCGAGACTATATATTACAAAGCTTTCCTTTCCCAATGGTAGAGTCACTAATGAATAATTTTTCTATCACCTCTTTAGTTCATCAAATATTTTCCCATTTTACTTTGATCATGTGAGTTTGGACCCTTTTTGCATTGACATGGTTAATGGGTAGTCCAATCAAGAACGTTTTGAAAAAATAGCTGATGAAACCTAATATGCCAAGGGATCTACATATCTTAGTTATTTTTGTTAGTGTGGCCCATTAATTATCTTCCTTTATTTTTGAAGGATAAATACATATTATATCCTTAGAGACAATATAGTAAAGAAAATAAAAATCCTAAGGACAAAATTCACAATTATTTAATTTCATATATAATTATTTTTCTTTGATAATCATAATAATAATTTTAAATTTACTATTACAATTCTAATAACTTTTATAATATATCACTATATAATTAATGAATACCACCATGAAATTATCAAGATAATCCTTTTATACTTTTCTCATAAAATCCCAAAAAATATGGTGTATTAGTTAATACAATGAGTGTTACTATAAACTCGTAATGTATATACCTTGTTCGAAATGTCATCATTGGTATATCGTATTTATTCACCCCTAATTGTTGATAACCAAATATATTATCATTATTTGAAAAATATTAATATCCCTAATTTTTATCAAATAATTAATAAATATATGAAATATGGTACTTATTATTTAATGTAATGACATTTATCTCCCCATAATCGATGCACAACCATATAAACCAATCATTATTCTTAACAAAATGAATAGCGGCTCCCCAAGGAGAAATATTAGGGTGAATGAATCTAGAATCAAAAAAATTATATAGTTGTTTCTTTGGGTCCACTAATTACACTAGGGAAATTCTTTAACGAGTTTTACAAATTAGCTTTAAATTAGGGATGAGTTCAATAGAATATGTAACTTCATGCTTAGGTATATGACTATGTAATTCATTAGGAAACACATCACTATAATCCTTTTAAAATCATATATCCTCAATTATTATGGTGTTTTCCATTCATAGGTTACATATTCTCTTATTTTCAATGTCTTTTTTTAACGTGAGATACTAGAGGTAGATATGAACATGAGTTAGATAATAAAGTGTTATAACACCCTGACATTTTCTGCAATATTTATTTTGAATTAGTTTAATACTTTTGATATTTGTCATTTCAAAAAATACTGAATATATATTTTGCTATATGAAAAAATTATGTTTAGACAAGTATTCAATACACATAAAATATAAATTATCTTATAGTTTATGCAACACTTTTCTTGGCTTGTGCTATATATAATTGTCAAGTTCTTTCGATAGTTGTCCCTACAAGCAAGACTGTGTCTTACCGAACAACATTATATTATTAAAATATTATTATTTAATATAATATTATGTAACCTGGAAAATAAATTATGACTTATTAATATTATTAAATAACTTATGAAAATATATTAATTATAATGTAAATTCATTAAAAATATATATGTATATATATTTATACCTATTGATTAGAAAGAAAATAATTTTATCCTCCCAACATCATTTAGACTTAATAAATTGAATTAATTATAATCATTGAATGATATAAATTAAATATATATGTTATATATTCAATTAAATATTTTTTATACTCATAAAATATATTTTATAGGACTTGGATAAAGACAAACCCAATTTTAGGCACAAAACCTTATACATTTCAAAACGATAATTTTATGCCTTTTAATAGAAAACCCATTTTAAATATAAATTTTGACACTTTTTGAACATTTATATGAAAAAAATACAATTCTTATATTTAATATATATATATAAATATTCTTTGGTTGAATTTTTTTTATTTTTATAATAAGATTCATTTTTTGAGGAATAGTGAAAAATACTATAGTTTATTTAAAATCTGCTTACTCATATAATTTATTTATATAGTTAAATAATATATTAAATAGGTTTTAAAGTAAAATTATTTCAATTATAAATCAATAAACCAATTAAAGTAATTTTAATCATTTTCACATTTAATTTATATATAATAATATTTTAAACTTCTAAATGTTTCTCTTTAAAACCCCTCTTTTTTGTTGTGTATACAAGATTAGTTTCAAATGTAATTTTTCCAGTTATATGAATTAAATTTGGTAAAATGGATTCCATATTGGGAATTATAATGTACATATTTGGTTGTAGGGTTAATTTTAATTTTTTTATAAAAAATTTACAATGGTAAAAAAACTATTTATTGCGGTATAGGTCAAAAATGAAACATGTTAATGTTAAAAGTGTAAAGACTTAAAATACCCAAAAACTAAATCATTTAAAGGTTGGTTTATGTGTTTATCGACTCTATACATACTAAAAAATATTATTGTATATCATAAGTCAATGAATTTAGCTCTATATCAAAATGGTTGGCTTTAAATATACAATATTTATTAATTAATCTCATAAACTCACCTTTCGTCAAGTATAAACAACACCCCTCACCACCCAATTTTGACCCACAAGACTTTTAGCTCCGAAAATATCTATAAAAATCTCTAATATATAGTATTACCATGTCCAATTTTTGTTTCACCAAAATACCAAAATATAAGGTAATCAAGGGTATCTCAAGGAGGTGATATTCAAGAGGTAATTTTCCCAAAGTACCACTCTTAATTTATTTCCTTTTTCTACTTTATCCTCACCTCATTAATCCATAAATGAATGATAAATACAAAATAATGTATATAATATAGTTTTATTTTTCTAATGTAATATATCATATCAATTTTATTTCTCATATCCTCTTTTTTAAATAAACAAAATTGGTGTCCTAGTTATACTAGTTAGTCACCTCAGTGAATAATGTTTTTGTTATTTTTTCCATTACCTCCTTTATGGATGGTCTTAAAAATATTTTTCAAGATAAATAATAATTTATTGTTTATATTATAACCTATTTAATATTATTTTAAATGTTATATTAATCATACCTTCATGATTTTCATATTGTGGATATATGATAGCTTCGTTTGTGGACATATGGACTACCACCTCCTCAATGTTATGTGATTCGTCCACACATCACATGGAATGTATTATGGATTGTTTTAGAAAAAATATATATGATATTAATGAGATATTATTGTTAATTTAATGATAATATATATATATATATATATCTAATTATATACATGTCATTTAGTTTTGTTCTTTCAATACGATAAGAAAAAAAAGAGCATTCATGCATACATACAGACTACTGTCTAAAAAAATGGTATTTTTTGTTTATATTTGAATATTATTATAAATAATTATATATTAAATATGTAATATATTTATATCATATTTTATATTTTTTAAATAATTAAATAATGAGAATCTATAATAACAAGTCAGAACATGTACGATTAACAAAGAATATATCACCTAAAACATAACTTAAATATAGTATTTATAATAATCGGGTAATATAATGTCATAAATAAATCATATTTGTTATTATACATATAAATATGGATCCATGATTGATGAATAAAAAAATTATACTTATTATACATGAGTTTTGAACATGTTTGAAGGAAGTCGAACGTGTGGTAAGGGAATTTCATCTCACTTTTTATTTCGGAGAGATATATACCTTATTCATGAATCATTTATTTTGTGTGGTGTAAATTCTGACCATTAATGTGTTATATGAATTTTATAATTTAAATAATGTGAATTTAAATATCTACTTTATGATCTCTATTTCATGGAGTCTTATAATTCAAAAGGTTCTAAATGATTAAGGTGGTTTTGTCTCAATTTTCCTTTTTGAGAGAGATGTATTGGTATGCACCTATGTTATTTTACGAGGTGTATATACTTCCATTTGACATGTTTTATCAGGAATATACGTATTTTACTGATATGTTAAGAATTTTTTAATTTTATTACTTCATGGGGATTATGATAGAAATATTTCAAAGTGGTATGGGACACTTTGAAATTCTTGAATATTATTTTCTAAGATAAATGTTAATATAAAATATCTCCTATACTCATTTACAAGGAAGAGGAACCTAAATATATATTTTTCAAATATTTAATTATAATTTTAAAATAAATTTTCTTGTAAAATGGTTTTCAAAAATGTTTTATTTTCTAAAAATCATTTTTAATGAAAAAGGGTTTAATTTCACAATCTCATTACATTCCAAGATAGTATATATATATATACTTATTGGGGAATATTTATCATTCATGTCCATGTTTATTAAAATTGTTTTACAGAATAATTTTACTATTCTTTTACAATCATTTAATGTCATTTTTACCAAGGTATGAGTTTTTATTGAATAGTTTTGAAATGAATATTTTATAATTTTTCTTTACAAGGCACTTTTTTAATTTTTTAGAAAAAGTATAAGAAGAATTGTTTTTAACTTATAAGTAATGAATAGATTTTTACACTTTCATGATGCCTTATTTCCTTGAAGAATACCATATAAAATTACTAGGTTATTTAAAAGAAAATACTTCTTTTAAAACGGTGTGGAATTTCAAGTAAATAAATCCTTTTCAAGGAAGAAAAGATATTTTCCTCAAGAATTATTTTTGAGATTTATCATAAAATTATTTCCATCAATATTAATTTTGTTTGATGTTACTTATTTTTTACTGGGGATATTATTTAATGTTAACATTATTATTATTTCTATAAATGGTTATGTTTATGAATGAATGATATTTATTAAACACATTTATTTTTCATGTGTGGTGTTATGATTGTATGATGTTAATAAAACCCATTTTATTCTACGGTTTCTAATATGATAAAGTATTTATGTTCTTGTAGAATATATATGTATGATTTCATTATGGGATTGCTGGGACCTATATCTCCCTCAAATGCACTATCTAATAATAACTTTTTTATGATCACAATAGGGTGTATGAGGAAGAATGTCAATCCCAATACAAGAAGGTACATGGGTATACATCCCAATCCCAAAACAAGAGGGTTGAGAAGTGGTCATCCTATGATAAAAACAAGATGTTACATGGGTGGACATACCAAGTCCAACACTGGAGGGTACACGGGAGGGAATCCCAAGACTAAATAAGGTACCCAAGTTATTATCCTAATCCGAACATGTTGTTAAGGTCTTGGTAGGTATCCTCGAAATATTATTTTATATGATTATTCGTGTGCCACAAATTCAATGTATTATTCATTTGTTATAATATCATGACGTATTTTATTTATTTAAATACAATCCATATCATATGAAATGCCATGATTTATGCCATGATTCATGTTTATGATCTTTGATAAGTAGTGTGTGATATTTTAATGTTATGATCACAATATCATACCCCTATTCTCATGTTTATGCTAACATGTCTCATTTTTTTCCTTAATGAGCAAATGCGATCATCCCTTTTAATGTTCTCTTCCTAAGGCCATGAAGATAGTTTTTATGTATGATGTGAAGAAGGGTGATAGTTATGAAGAACCTAGTGGGAGATAATGTAGCCCGCTTATGAACCTGTTGTTTATGTTTCCATGTTTTCAAAAGAACTAAACTAATAGGGACTTTGGGAATTGGTTTGAATAATACTTTAAGTATTTATCACAAGTCATATAATATTCATATACCTAAATATATGGTTATTATAGATGGTATTATAGTGGAGGTTTAGTTAACCTTTGGAAACTAGGATGAGAAAACATATTGAGATCTTGAGTGGTATATCGAAGGATACTTCTGGGTATGTATCTAAGGATAAGCCTAAGGTTTCATATATTTAAAACTAGGTATCATGATTTATATATATGATAAATTATTTTCCATGATTATGTAACTTTCCATTATGATAAATGTTTCTCACAATATTTTTCTTAGTTTTAGTCAATAGAGGGAACCAGAATTAACTAGATTAATGTTTGGTATGATATAAAATCTATTAATGAGAAGTAAAATAGGATGGTTAATAGAGTGAAATATTTTTTGATCATGTCTAGTTATTTTTCAAGGAACATGATCAACAATGTGTACATTAACCAACTCTTAGACTCCCTAATGAAGATAATGAATGAGTCTGATGAGAGTTTGGGTAATAGAGAACATAGTGGAATGATGATTCAGTTTCACTTATATCAAGAATTTGGAAGGAATCACCTATGTGAATTCATTAGAGGAACAACAAGGTGTTTTGACTAAGGAAAATAAGGACACAAAGTAAGTAACTAAAAATGAACGATTAAGGTATTCATTAAAGAAATAAATGATAATATTGTCTCCCATATGGAAACATCAGAGGTCAAATTCTTTATGTGTGGAATGAATGGTCATTATGGAAAGGTGACATTTTGACTAAGGTACGATAACCCTTAACACGTTATTTATGATAAGATAATTATTTTTTAATAAATATATTTTGGATATGAATAAGTAAATTAGTTGATACTTTTTATTTAAGGATTTTATGAAAAGTGTGTTATTTTATCATGAAATATGTTTAAAAATTCATAAGACTTATGGAATATATCAAATGAACATTAGAATAAGAAAACATGCACTTTTTCAATAAGCATGTATGGTAATTTAGGTTATTACCCTGAGTAAGGATAATACATGATGAATGTATTCACATGTCTGGAATGTGACAACTAAGAGCTACCCTATGATATAAGGGATATAAATGTTAAGCTGATTTAGTGTAGTTTTTTTATATTTATCTATTATAATGATTATAAGGTTAAACATTTATGGAATGGTATATATTAAATATCATATTAGGTTTTATATATTTATGTATTATCTCGAAATTTTTTTAACATTCCAAGTAAGTAATGAATAATTTATATTTTTATCTATGTCTATTAATGATTAAGATAGTGTTTTAGAGTCTTAAAATCAAAATAAAAACAATCTTATGCATGGAATACAATAATATTCTTAAAAGATTGTTTTACTGCCTTTTGATGGAAAACCCTTTTTAAATCAATATTTTGACAATTTTATAATCTATATTTGTCAAAATAAACATATTCATTATTATTGGGACATTTAATTTTACATTGGATAAATTTTTGGTATTTTTCTGACAATGTTCATTTTTTAATGAATAGTTAAAAATACTGCATTTTACATCAAAACTGCTTCTTAATCTAATTTATTTATATGATTATATTATCTTTTGAATTGGTCTTCATGTGTAATATGAATATATTTTTACCATTTAATCCAATGGTGGTCATTTGAATCAATTTCACTTTGAAATTGGACTTAAACTGGTGTCAATCTTTTGATACTTATTGTTTAATAAAAACACGCTATTTGCTCTGACAGCGGGAATTAATTATAAAATTAATTAATGTGACTTATATGTTTTGAATTTTGTAAAATAGACTTAATTTTTGAATTCAGAATATCAAATATAGCTTAGGGTGATGTTTTGGTATTTTTCTGAAAAACTTCAATTTTTGATGAATAGTTAAACCACTAAGTGGTACTTATAAAAACTGATTTTTCCGTTTAAATGAAATTTTTCCATCATTGTGTTTTGAATTTCAAAAATCTGACATACATGGTTGTCATTAAGAATTAAAATGTGGTTCAATGGGATTAAAATAATTTTTTGGTGAATAGTAACTTATTAATTTCTTAATCGCGATTAGTGGTAATTAGTGTAGTTTATGGTAAAAATAATGTTTTAATAGTATGAGATGAGCTTGAAAAATGTCCTACCCTCATTGGTTGTGTCATGGCCGACCAAAACAAGCCATGGGTCAACTTGTTGACCCCATGGAACCACTTTGGTTGGGAAATGACATAAATAACTTTTTATTTAATGTAAAAGTAAAAATGACACAAACATAATATGTTTTACGAAAACAATTTTTAAATGGGGTTATACAAGTCATATTTTTGATTATAAATATTCATTAGAAAGCTAAAAAGATTTACTACATCATAGTATTTTTTTTATAATTTTTAGACATTAAATAAATTAAAATATTCAATATACTATGATGTTGTTATAATATGGATTCGAGCTACACTTACACACACCTACATCTAATGGTTAACGAACATACTGTTTCCGTGGATGGTGAATTTATGCCTCCCGAAATGATGATTGTTCAACATTGTTTTAACACCTTCAAAGGTGGCCATTAAGATGTCACTATATTTATATATGATATATAATATGTTTATGTTTTCCTTAAGATTCTGGTTTTTTCTTTTTGTTCATACCTTTATGGTTTCCATTATGGGTAAACGCGGTATCTTCATTTAAGGAAGTGCGGACTACCGCCCCCTCAAAGTGATTTGATTCGTTAAATTCCATATGTGGGACGTATAAAGGATGGAACTATGATATTATATATGATATTATACTGGAATTATAATATACCTTTAAATCATTATGATTCCATTCTATAAAATATGAAATAGAAATGAAAGTAGCGTTCATGCGTACATAAGGCTTACCGTCTCCATGAATGGTGCATTTCATTTCTTACCTATAAATGATTATGTAATATTATAAATGCATGTATATACTGGATATATATGATATATACATAATGATTATAATTCTGGATATAATGGATACATGAACAATATGTAATTATAAAGGGTTTATTTTTGACTCAAGTACCAATGATCGTTAAAATGACCTTTATTAACTTAAATAATTACATAGTGTTCATGACATGGTAATAAGTGATATAAAAGGAATAATGAACTTGAAAAAGGTTCTTAAGCAAGTAGAAATTAACTCAAGTTTATTATTCAGGACATTAAAGAACGATCGAGTCAAGTCGGACCCGAGGTATGGGACTTCGTCTCAATCTCCTTTCATTGAGGTATATTTTTTTTTATACACAACCTTCTTTTATACGGTGTATAAACCCATTTGAATTTTACGTTTATTCAAAAGGAATATTTTTTATATGAAGTGTTTACTAAACGAAAAAAGGGAATGTTTTTGTCATACGTATGCGGCGACAACGACTTCTCCGCCGCCGTGACCAATATTTGAGTTTCGGCTTCCTCTACAATCCATACCTTTTTTTAAAAGAAAAATAAATACCATGTTTTAATTTTCTTTTATTTTGGTATTGATAATTGTTTTAATAAAGTTTTTATATCAATGTGTTGTATTGATATCTTGTGATTGAAAGGTGGAAATGTTATGTTTCCTTTATGCATGCTTTATATGATACGATTATGTTGAGGTTCTTGGGCATTATTATGAAGACGAGTGGTTCCATGATAAACTAAGGGTGGGTGAGCCCGATATAGCTCTCCAATGCATTGGTAAACACGAAGGAGTGAAACGTTAAGGTTTCTCCGAAGAGATTTAAGGAATATACTGTGATGGGTATTCCAAACGTAACCAAGAGGGTTACTCCCTACGTAAGGATGTTACGAATGCCTCAAGTTACCTTTATGTCTTATGATTTCTATGATTTATTCGTGATTTGATAAGGTATGTTAAAGTTCTTATGTTTTATGGGTAAAGTATGATTTCATTCTTATGTATATATGTACCCATGTTTCCTTTCCATATTTTTATATCCCTTACTGAGCTTTTTATGCTCATCCCAAGTTTTTTTGAAATGTTTTTCACAGGTCAAGGGAAAGGTACATGATATGATGATAGTGTCAAGGAAGTGTCAAAAATAATAGATGTTTTATTTTAAATATGTTTCCATTGATGGGAAAGAAGAATACTATCTTTTTGTAACCACTTTGTTTTTACGTGGAATGTAATGCAAGTTTTATGATCTAATTCTCTGAAACTCTAAACCCGAAAGATCCTCAATGTGTAATCTTGTAATAACTCAAGATTAAGTAAGGTTTAAGGCTGGGGCCTTATAGTTGGTATCAAAGGTCGGTTTAGATAACTTTAGGAGTTATAATTCTATTAAATGATTATCCAAAAATATTTTTTTTGAAATGATATAGAATTTAAAGATTACCATGTTGCTTCATCTAAGACATGTTTGTTCAGAATGGTTTTCCGCAGAGGAAACAGGGAAGCAGTGCTAGGAAGGCATACAGAAGGAAATAACCTTCCGAATCAGCATCCTGAGATGGTCGGAATTGGAACTGAACAGTTTGTTGCAGTGATGGCGTAGTTGACTCAAGGGATAAATGGTGGTGGTATGCATACACGAGATCAGCCAGATCAACTGCAGAGGAACATGTCAGTGGTGGAACATTTCATGAGGCAACATTCCCCATCATTTAGAAGATCATCTGACCCTGTGCTAGCTGAAGGGTGGATTAAAGCACTGGAGAAGATGTTTGATGTCATGGGGTGTTCAGACAATCAAAAGGTTAGTCTTGATATTTACCGTAGGGAGGGTGAGGCAGATCAGTGGTGTTCTATGGTTAAAAATATCAGGGACGCCGATGAGATTGATGCTCTTGACTGGGATGAATTCAAAGGCATGTTTCTTGAGAAGTATTTTCCTAAGGCTGTTCGACTTAGGATGGAAAATCAATTATTGGAATTGAGGCAAGAGGAAGACTCAGTGGATGCCTATGAAGAAAGGTTCACTCGATTGTCAAGGTATGCACCAAATTTTATCCGAGACCTTGATAGTAAAATAAATCATTTTTACTCAGGATTAAAGCCAAAATATCGAAGGGCATTAGCTTATCGTGAGTTTAAAAGTTATGAAAAGCTTGTTCGATGTGCTAAGAAGGTGGAAATAGAGTTTGTCGATGACCAAGTGTTCTATAACAACCAGCAGAAGAAGAGACTGAGGTGGAAGGAGAAAGGTAATAATTCTTCAAAAAAGTCTGATGGTAAGAAAACTAAGTTCCCAGTTTGTGATAAATGTGGCAAAAGGCATACTGGGGAATGTCTTCTGAATTCTGAAAAGTGCTACCGATGTGGTAAGATGGGACATAAGGCTCGTGATTGCACTGAAAAGGATCAAGGTGAAGGTAAGACCAAATTTGATTTACAGTTAGTGAAATGTTATAAGTGCAATGAGATGGGTCACTATGAAAATGAGTGTCCGACAAATAGCTTGAGTGGTGGGAAGCAGTTAGACTACAAGCAGAAAGGGGTGGTGAAATCCTTTGCAACTACTTCAGCAGATTTCAGGCCGTCAAATGAAGTTGTATCAGGTACTTTGTTTGTTTTTCAGATTAGGCCACTGTGTTGTTTGATTCGGGGTCTACACATTCTTTCATCTCTGAAACCTTTTCTAGTAAAATGGGAATACCATCTCAAGAAATGACTCCTGAACTTTTGGTAAAAACGCCTAGGGGAAATTTTGAGGCAAAAAGAATTTATAAGAATCTTCCTATCCTTATCTGTGGAAAGAACCTACTTGCAAACCTTATTGTTCTACCTCTAGTAGAGTTTGATGTTATCCTGGGTATGGATTGGATCTCTATTTACCATGCTAAGATTGAATGTAGAGCTAAAGAAGTTTATTTTCAGAAATACTTTCAGTTTGTTTACAAGAATGAACCCTTACTGTTGATAACTTATTAAGAGGACAAGAAACTTGTAAAAGATGGAAATTAATGTTACCTTGCACACATCGTTGAAAATAAAGGAACTGTTCAGATTAATGATGTGACAGTGGTAAATGAGTATCCTGATGTTTTTCCTGATGAGTTGCCTGGAATAATACCAGATCAAGAAGTTGAGTTTAATGTTCACTTAGTTCCTAATGCTAATCCAATTTCAAAACCCCCTTATCAAATGGCTCAAATTGAACTTTTAGAGTTGAAGGAGGAATTGCATGATTTATTAGAGAAATGTTTCATTCAAACTAGCACATTACCATGGGGTTCTCATATTTTATTTGTTAAAAAGAAATATGGTTCAATGAGACTTTGCATTGATTATAGAGCCTTGAATAACATAACTGTTAAGAACAAATATCCTTTGCCTCATATCAATAATTTGTTTGATCAGCTCCAGGGAGCTCAGTATTTTTGAAAGATTGACCTGAGATCGGGGTACCATCAGCTAAAGGTAATGGAAGTAGATGTTCCGAAGACCGCGTTCCGTACAAGATATGGCCATTATGAATTTTTCGTAATGCCTTTTGGGCTAACCAATGCACCTGTGGTATTCATGGACTTAATGAATAGAATTTTCCATGAGTTCTTGGATAAGTTTGTGGTGGTTTTCATTGATGATATTTTGGTGTTTTCTAAAAGTAAAGAGGAGCATGAAAGACATTTAAGGGTTATCTTGCAAACCATAAAAGAAAAGAAACTGTATGGAAAATTCATAAAGTGTGAGTTTTGGTTGCAACAAATTTCTTTCCTTGGTCATATTGTTTCTAAAGATGGAATAACTGTTGATCCTGCAAAAACAAAAGTTGTGGAAGAATGGCCAAGACCCACAAATGTAACCGAGATTCGTAGCTTCCTTGGTTTGGCAGGCTATTACCGAAGGGTTTTTAGAAATTTTTCACGGTTATCTAGTCCAATGACTAAGCTAACTCGGAAGGGTGTTAAGTTTATCTGGACAAAAGAATTTGATGATTGTTTTCCGGAATTGAAAAGAAGATTGGTGAATGATCCAGTTTTGGCACTACCTTCCAGGAATGGTGAGTTTGTTATATACAGTGATGCTTCACTGAAAGGACTTGGTTGTGTCCTAATGCAGAATGATCAGGTAATTGCTTATGCTTCACGACAGTTGAAGACTCATGAGGTAAATTACCCTACACATGGTTTGGAATTAGCTGCTGTTGTTTTCGCTTTAAAAATTTGGAGGCATCATTTGAATGGAGTAAAGTGTGAAATATATACTGATCACAAAAGTTTAAAGTATATATTCACTCAGAAAGAATTGAACATGAGACAAAGGATATGTCTATAATTAATCAAGGATTATGATTGTACAATTCATTACCATCCGGGAAAAGCAAATAAAGTGGATGATGCTTTGAGTCGAAAAAGTAATGCTTCGTTAGCAATGTTGCATTTGGAACGTGATCCTTTGGTTAAGGATTTGATGAACTATGGCATAGAAGTTTTTGGTGTAGGAAGTTCTTCTGTTTTGCTTCAGGTATCAGTGAGATCATCTCTATCAGATAGAATCAAGAAAGCACAGAAGCATGACAGTGAGTTGCAGAAAAAGGTAGAGATGGTTCAGAAAGGAAAGTTGCCTGAATTCAACATTGATAATGATTGCGTTTTGAGATTTGGGAAGAGATTGTGTGTGCCTTGTGATTCACAGTTGAAGAGAGAGTTGTTATGTGAAGCTCATAGTTCTCCGTTTTCTGTTCATCCAGGCAGTACTAAGATATATAGAGATCTGCGAGAGTATTACTGGTGGGATGGAATGAAAAGAGATATTGCTGATTTTACTGTGAAGTGTTTGACATGTCAACAGGTTAAAGCAGAGCGGCAGTTACCGAAATGGATGCTTCAGCCTTTACCAGTTCTAGATTGGAAATGGGAGAATATATCCATGGGCTTTGTTGTGGGATTACTGAAGAAATCTCGAGGTAATAATGCAATCTAGGTTATTGTTGACCGCTTGACCAAGTCTGCTCATTTCCTTGCTATACGAGATACTTTTTCCCTAGATCAACTTTCCTGTTTGTATCTTAAAGAGATAGTCAGGTTAAATGGAGTTCCTCTCTCCATTGTATCTGATCATGATCCCAGGTTCACTTCTAACTTTTGGAAAGGCTTTCAGAAGTCGTTGGGTACTGAATTAAATTTTAGTACAACTTTTCATCCCCAATCAGTTGGGCAGTCGAAACGGAAAATTCAGACCTTGGAGGATATGCTACCTTATTGCTCTAGGGATTATCAGGGAAGTTGGGACCAACATCTTTCTTTGGTTTAATTTTCATATAATAACAGTTTTTATTCCAGTATACAGATGGAACCATTTCAGGCATTATATGGGAAGCGGTGTCGAACTCCAGCTTTCTGGGATGAAGTGGGTGAAAGGAAGTTGATGGGACCAGAATTGGTATAAGAGATGGCAGAAAAAGTTCAGCTGATTCAGAAGCACATGAGAACAGCTCAGAGCAGGCAGAAGAGTTATGCTGATAACCGGAGGAAGGATCTATCTTTCGAGGTAGGTGATTATGTTTTTCTCAAGGTTTCTCCTTGGAAAAGTGTGATGAGATTTGGTAAGAAAGGAAAGCTGAGTTCAAGGTTTATTGGACCATATGAAATTCTGGAGAGAGTTGGATCAGTTGTATACTGAGTGGCTTTACCTCCAAGTTTATCTCAGGTACACAATGTTTTTCATGTTTCGATGTTGAGAAAGTATATGCCAGATCCATCTCAGGTTTTGAGTCCAAAGGTAGTTCAGCTGGAAGAGAACCTATCTTATGAGGAACAACCGGTCCAGATTCTTGACCACAGGGAGCAAGTGTTACGGAATAAGGTGATTAATCAGGTAAAGGTTTTGTGGAAAAACCACATGATGGAAGAGGGAACATGGGAATCTGAAAATTCAATGAGGGATAAGTACCCCCATTTATTCGATAAGTAAATAAATTGCAGGGACGCAATTTTCAAAAGGGGGGAAGGATGTAATATCACAAGTAAGTAATTAATAACAGATATTTTTATCTATGTCTATTAATGATTAAGATAGTGTTTTAGAGGCTTAAAATCAAAATAAATACAATCTTATGCATGGAATACACTAATATTCTTAAAAGATTATTTTACTGCATTTTGATGGAAAACCCTTTTTAAATCAATCTTTTGAAAATTTTATAATCTATATTTTTCAAAATAAACATATTCATTATGATTGGGACATTGAATTTTACATTGGATAAATTTTTGGTATTTTTCTGACAATGTTCATTTTTTAATGAATAGTGAAAAATACTGCATTTTACATCAAAATTGATTCTTAATCTAATTTATTTATATGATTAGATTATCTTTTGAATTGGTCTTAATGTGTAATCTGAATATATTTTTACCATTTAATCCAATGGTGGTCATTGGAATCAATTTCACTTTGAAATTGGACTTAAACTGGTGTCAATCTTTTGATACTTATTGTTTCATAAAAACACGCTATTTGCTCTGACAGCGGGAATTAATTATAAAATTAATTAATGTGACTTATATGTTTTGAATTTTGTAAAATAGACTTCATTTTTGAATTAAGAATATCAAATATATCTTAGGGGTGATGTTTTGGTATTTTTCTGAAAAAACTTCAATTTTTGATGAATAGTGAAACCACTAAGTGGTACTTATAAAAACCGATTTTTCCGTTTAAATGAAATTTTTCCATAATTGTGTTTTGAATTTCAAAAATCCGACATACATGGTTGTCATTAAGAAGTAAAATGTGGTTCAATGGGATTAAAATAATTTTTTGGTGAATAGTAACTTATTAAGTTCTTAATCACGATTAGTGGTAATTAGTGTAGTTTAAGGTAAAAGTAATGTTTTAATAGTATGAGATGAGCTTGAAAAATGTCCTACCCTAATTGGTTGTGTCATGGCCGACCAAGACAAGCCATGGGTCAACTTGGGGACCCCATGGAACCACTTTGGTTGGGAAATGACATAAATAACTTTTTATTTAATGTAAAAGTAAAAATGACACAAACATAATATGTTTTACGAAAACAATTTTTAAATGGGGTTATACAAGTCATATTTTTTATTATAAATATTCATTAGAAAGCTAAAACGATTTAATACATCATTGTATTTTTTTTATAATTTTTAGACATTAAATAAATTAAAATATTTATGACATCATAATGATGTAGCGATTACCTCATTAATAAAGGATTTAAATAAAATGGAAAGATAATGTAAAATATAAAACCTAAACATGTCCAAACCCTATTGGATAAGTGGATTTAGAACCCTTATCACCTTATCCTCGAATTATATCAATGTGGGACCTTTTGAATCCGAAACTCTTTTTAAAATAAAGTAACTTATCTTTATTCTCCAAGAGTGCCCATCCTCTCCTCTTATAAAAGGCCCCCACCTCTACCTCATTACCCACACTCCCAAAGCCTTTGGCTCGGCCAACCCCTGCCCATTTTGTCTCTCTACTTCCCTTTATTACTCCTTGAAGCCTCACTTTGGGCAGAAGACTTTCCAAGGAAGCCTTTGAGCTCAAACCAAAGGGAGTTACGCGATTTTAAGGTAATGTCTTCTTTTGAGTCCTTTTGTTTTATTTTGCGTCTCCAACAACCTAAACTCTTTTTATTATTTTATTTTGTAACAACTCCAGTATCCTCAATATATTAGGATGTTGTTATAAAATGGATTCGAGCTACACCTACACACACCTACATCTAATGGTTAACGAACATACTGTTTCCGTGGATGGTGAATTTATGCCTCCCGAAACGATGATTGTTCAACATTCTTTTAACACCTTCAAAGGTTGCCATTAAGATTTAACTACTTTTATATATGATATATAATATGTTTATGTTTTCCTTAAGCTTCTGTTTTTTTCTTTTCGTTCATACCTTTATGGTTTCCATTATGGGTAAACGTGATATCTTCATTTAAGGAAGTGCGGACTACTGCCCCCTCAAAGTGATTTGATTCATTAAATACCATATGTGGGACGTATAAAGGATGAAACTATGATATTATATATGATATTATAATGTAATTATAATATACCTTTAAATAATTATGATTCCATTCTATAAAATATGAAATAGAAATGAAAGTAGCGTTCATGCGTACGTACGGCTTACCGTCTCCATGAACAGTGCATTTCATTTCTTACCTCTAAATGATTATGTAATATTATAAATGCATGTATATACTGGATATATATGATATATACATAATGATTATAATTCTGGATATAATGGATACATGAACAACATGTAATTATAAAGGGTTTATTTTTGACTCAAGTACCAATGATCTCTAAAACGACCGTTATTAACTTAAATAATTACATAGTGTTCATGACATGGTAATAAGTGATATAAAAGGAATAATGAACTTGAAAAAGGTTCTTAAGCAAGTAGAAATTAACTCAAGTTTATTATTCAGGACATTAAAGAACGATCGAGTCAAGTCGGACCCGAGGAATGGGACTTCGTCTCAATCTCCTTTCATTGAGGCATATTTTGTTTTATACACAACCTTCTTTTATACGGTGTATAAACCCCTTTGACTTTCACGTTTATTCAAAAGGAATATTTTTTTTACTAAGCGTTCACTAAACGACAAAAGGGAATGTTTTTGTTATACGTATGCGGCGACAACGACTTCTCCTCCGCCGTGACCATTATTTGAGTTTCGGCTTCCTCTACAAGCCATACCTTTTTTCTAAAAGAAAAATAAATACCATGTTTTACTTTTCTTTTATTTTGGTATTGAAAATTGTTTTCATAAAGTTTTTATATCAATGTTTTGTATTAATATCTTGTGATTGAAAGGTGGAAATGTTATGTTTCCTTTATGCATGTTTTATGTGATACAATTATGTTGAGGTTCATGGGCATTATTATGAAGACGGGTGGTTCCGTGATAAACTAAGGGCCGGTGAGCCCGGTATAGCTCTACAATGCATTGGGTATCGCGAAGGAGTGAAACTTTAAGGTTTCTCTGAATAGATTTAGGGAATATACTGTGATGGGTATTCCAAACGTAACCAAGAGGGTTACTCCCTACGTAAGGATGCTATGAATGCCTCAAGTTACCTTTATGTCTTATGATTTCTATTATTTATTCATGATTTGATGAGGTATGTTAAAGTGCTTATGTTTTATGGGTAAAGTATGATTTCATTGTTATGTATATATGTACCCATGTTTCCTTTCCATATTTTTATATCCCTTACTGAGCTTTTTATGCTCATCCCAAGTTTTTTTGAAATGTTTTTCACAGGTCAAGGGAAAGGTACATGATATGATGATAGTGTCAAGGAAGTGTCAAACAGAATCCATGTTTTATTTTAAATATGTTTCCATTGATGGGAAAGAAGAATACTATCTTTATGTAACCACTTTTTTTTACGTGGAATGTAATGCAAGTTTTATGATCTAATTCTCTAAAACTCTAAACCCGAAAAGATCCTCAATGTGTAATCTTGTAATAACTCAAGATTAAGTAAGGTTTAAGGCTGGGGCCTTATAATTTTAATAACACTCTATATTTTAGATTTTGATCTAACAATTTTGTTGTGATAAAGATAAATAGAATGACGTATCATTATATTTTTTGGATCTCAATATCTGCTAATGAAAAAATCAACATCATTTATTATAATATGATATTGAGTTGCAATTGATCAAGGAAAAGTGTGAGGTTATCCTGAAACCAAGTATACATTCTAATGAAAATTATTCAACATTAGGAAAAGCGATAGTGATGTAAAATTATGTTTTATTATCATCACTTTTGGTGATATCAATGAAATCCTTGACAATTATTTAGATTATAGTTTCTGTGATTGGTAAATTTATATGGATCATTCACTTTCTGGTGATCAGTGATATTTATCGATATCTATGATTATTTACACTTTTCTTATATGTTTAAATCTTTAACAATGTTCTCTTATGTGGAGACCTTGTTATGATTTACTTTGGGTAACTGCTATTTTCCAACTTGTCATTTAAAAAAAAGAGGTTTTATTAGTCATTTTAATGATGTGATTTTATATGAAATAAAATTTCATGTGTCAGACCTTTAATAACCTAGATGAATTTCTATGGGAAATTAATTTTAATGGGGATATAATATAACACCTCGAGATTTTGTGAAATATATATTTTTGAATTAGTTTAATCAACTTTATATTTTCATTTCAGATAATAGAAAATATAGATTTAGTTATATGAAAAAATTGTGTTTTGACAAGCTCATGCTACATGTAACACTCTGATTAGCTTGCTGTATACGTAACACTATGCTTGTATTGTGTTATACACAATTGTCGGGTTCTTTTGACAGCTTGCAGTAAATGAAAGAATGTGTCTTATCGAATAAGAGTATATCTTTAAAATATTATCATTTAATATAATAAGATGTTTCCTTGACATTAAATTAGCGTTAATTATTAGTATTAACTAACTTATAAAAATATATGGTTTATAAAATGAATTTATTAGAAATAAATAAATATATGTACCTTTTGATTATAAAGAAATTAGTTTTATCCTCCCAAAGTCATTTTGACTTAATAAATAGAAATAATTAAAGATATCGAATAATATTAATAAAATATATATGTTATATATTAATTCAAATATTTTTTTTATATTCATCCAACATATTTTATATAAATAAGATAAATACAAACCCAATTTTATGTATAAAACCCTATATTTTTCAAAAGGGTAATTTTACAACCTTTTAATGGGGAACCAATTTGAAATATATATTTTGACACTTTAATAATTTTTTATGTGACAAAAATACTTTTTATTTGAAATTGGAGTATCAAAATTTACTTTTGTTGAATTTTTAGTATTTTTTTGATGAGTTTTATTTTTTGATGAATAGTGAAAATTACTACATTTTATTTTAAAACTGTTTATTCATCTATTTTATTTATATATTTAAATTATATTTAAAATTAATTTTAAAGTATAATTAGTAAGATTATAAATCACTAAATTAAATTATAGTCATTGCAATCTATTTAAAATTGAAATTATATATAATAACATTTTAACCTTTTGAACATTTCACCTTAAAACCCCAATGTTTTGTTATGTCGGTGGGATTAGTTTTAAATATATTTTTCCAATTATGTTAATTTAATGATGTAAAACAGATTCAATATTTGGAATAATAATTTCAAAATTAGGTTTTAAGTTAAATATCATTTTTAGTTATAAAAAAATTATGATGGTAAAAAAATTATTTAATGCGATATTGGCAAAAAAATGAAAACTGTAAAAGTTAAAAAGTTAAAGGCCTAAAATACCTAAAAAATAAAACATTTAAATGTTGGTTGAGGTGTGCATAGACCATATAAATAATAAAAAATAATAATTTCTAGACTATGTCTTTTAATTTAGTGCCACCTAAAAATGGTTGGCTTTAAATATAAAATATTTATTAATCAATCACCTAAAGTCACCTTTCCTCAAGTATAAATACCATCCCTTATCACTCCATTTCGATCAACATGACATGTAGCTCCACCAATATAATAAATAAACTATCCTGCCCACTTTTACCACATAAATGTTCTTCTGATTTCTCCAAAAAAACAAAATAAAAGGTCCTTAAGGGTCTCTCAAGGATGTAATATTGAAGAGGAAATTTTCCCAAAGTACATATCTTAATTTCTTTTATATGTCTAAATTATCCGCACCTAATTCATCCATAAATACATAATAAATTTAAAATAATGTCTATGATATATTTTTATGTTTCTAGTGGAACATCTCATATCCATTTCAATTCTCACCACTTCTTATTAAAGGAAACAAAATTAGTTTCCAAGTTATTCTAGTTAATCACCTCCTTTAATAATGTTTTTGTTCTTTTTTACTTTACTGCCTTCCTGGATGGTCTTAAAAATGTTTTTACAGTTAAATAATAATTTAATAAGTATATTATAACCTATTTTATACTATGTAAATTTTATATTAAACATAACTTTATACTTTCCATATTGTGGATATATGACCACATTGTTTGTGGACGTGCAGACTATTGTCACCTCAAAGCGATGTGATTCATTTACACTTCACATGGAATATATTATTAATTTTTTAGTAGAAATATATGATATTAATGAAATATAAAATCTACTGTAATGATATTATATATGTATACACATATTTACATACATGTCATTTACTTTCAGTCTTTCAATACGACAAGAAAACAAAAATAGTATTTATGCGTACGTACGATCTACCGTCTAAATGAACGATGTTTTCTGTTTATATTTTAAGGGTATTAAAAATAATTATATATTGAATATATATGAAGTCTATATTATGTTTTATATGGTATAAATAATTAAATATTTATAATCAAGAATAACAAGTCAAAACACGTACGATTAACCACAAAAATATCACCTGAAATGTAACTTAAACATGGTATTGATAAGAAACAAGTAATATAATGGCTTAATTAAATAATATATAGAATTATAAATATTATTATTGTTCTTTAATAGATTAATAATAAACTTATAATTATTATAAAGAAGGTTTGAACATGTTATAAGGATGTCAAATGTGAGGTAATGAAATTTTATCTCATTTTTTATTTCCGTGATATACATGCCTTTTTTACTCCTCATTTATTTTGTGTGGTGTACATACTAAACATTAATGTATTTTATGGATTTTATAATTTAATTTATTGGTATTTACATATCTATTTTATTATCTATATTTCAAGGGGTCATATAGTACAAAAGTTACCAAATGATTAAGGTAGTTTTGTCTCTATTTTCATTCTTTGAGACATAAATTTTATTATGCACCTATGTTCTTTTAAAAGGTGTATGTAATTACATTTGACATGTTATATAAGGTATATCCTTCTTATCATGATATTTTGAGCTTATTTTAATGTTATTACATCATGTGGATTATAATAAAATAATATCAAAGTGGTATGGGACACTTAAAAATGTTATAATATTATATTTCTTGAGAAATGTTTTTTAGAATATTTATTTAAGATAATTTCATGGAAAAGGATTATAAAGAAATATTTTTTGATTTTAATTGTTTCTAAAATACTCATTTATAAAATTTCAAATAAAATTGTTTTGAAATTTTTTTTATGTTCTGAAAAGCGTTTTCCAAGAAAAATGGTTTAATTTGACAATATTATCACATTATGAGATTGTTTACATGTAATTATTTACTGATTTATATTTATAATAATAATAAATAATTCTTAAAATTGTTTTTTAGAACATTTTTACAATTATTATACAATCATTTAATGTCATTTTTACCGATGTATGAGTTTTTATTAAACAATTTTAAAATGAATATTTTAGCATTTTTCTAACGAGGTACATTTTTCCTTTTCAAGAAAAATATGAGAAAAATGTTATTTAAGTTATACGACATGAATATATTTTTATGTTTTCATAATTCCTTATTTCCTTGAATCTTTTATAAAAACATAAAAGTTTATTTTCAAAGAAATTTTTTTCTTTTATAATTGTGTTGAATTTCAAGTAAAGAAAATATTTTTCAAGGAAGAAAGGATATTTTACTTAAGAATTGTTTTCAGGAAATCTATATAAAGTATTTTCCATCAAAGATAAATTTTTTTGATGCTACATATGTTTTAATGGTATATGATTTAGTGTCTCTATTCTTATTCTTTCTATGAATGTTTATGTTTTATGATAGAATGATATTTATGAAACCCATTTATTTTATATGTTTTGTGTTATGATTTCATGATTTTTATAAAACCCATTTCATTTAATGGGTTTTAATATGAAAAATGGTTTATGTTCTTATAGAACACATATGTATGATTTCATTATGAGATGCGTGAGACATATATCTCCCTTTAGTCGATTAGGTAATGGTAAATGTTTTATGATATCAATAGGGTACATGGGAGGGCATCTCAAGACTGAAATGAGAGGGTACACAGGTGGAAATCCCAAGCTCAAAAAAAGACGGAACATGGGTGGAAACCCCAATCCCTAAACAAGAGGGTACATGGGTGGACATCCCAATCCCAAAATAAGAGGGTGCATGCGAGGGAATCCCAATCCCAAATTAGATACATATGTTATTATCCCAAGACTAATATGTTGTCAAAGTCTTGGTATGTATCCTTGACATATGATTTTATATGATTATGTGGCTTCCAAAAATTCCATGTATTAGTCATATATTATGTTTTTATAGATTATTTTATTTATTTCATTATGATTCAAGTCTTATTAACTACCAATATCTATGAAATGATTCATGATTAGGAAATTTGATATGTTGGGTGTAATCTTATAATGTTATTATCACTTTATCATATATCTCTACACATATTTATGCTAACATTTATCCTTGTTTTCCCTTAGTGGGAATCTGATATCACACATTTTTATGTTTACTTTCTTAGGATATGAAGATATTTATTATGTATGGTGTGTTTAAGAAGGGTGTTAGTCATGAAGAACCTAGTGGCAGATAATATAGCTCGCTAATTAACTAGTTGTTTATGTTTAAAAGTTTCTAATGGATCTAAAATAGTACGTTATTAGGGAATTTTTTGAATAATGTATGAATTATTACACAAAATTTATATAATATAAATATACATAAATACATGGTCTTTAAAAGTTCCCACTATAATGATATAGAATTATATAAGTCCTTTATAAATAATAATATCATTCTCTTTGAAATAAATTTTCACATTATACATTGAAAATAAATCCATTCCAAGAATTATATCGAATTAAACCATAGGTACGATAAAAATGGTTTCAAGTAAGGTATGTAGATGCCTAATAATCAAGAATATTTCACATATCATTGATGAATTAATATTTCCCTTATGTTTCTTGTTTGAACACTCATTTATTAGTGTGTTAGGGGATGTTTTAATATTCTCAACATAAAATAAATATATAGAAGAGTATATAGAGTAGAAATAAAATAAATCATTTTCTATATTAGGTTTTACAACTAATATACCTGTTGTCTCACTTTGAATATCCTCAAAATAATTTTTGTTAATAATATATGATTTTACTTTTTCCCTTGGAATGTTTTGAGGTGGATTCCCTTGATTCTTGGGGAATTGGTTTGAATAATTCCCCATCACATAACATTTAAAGAACTAAATATTAGTTTCTTATTTCTTTCCCTTTCAATTATGATTCAGATAACCTTTTTTCAAGATTTGTAACAAAATCCCATTCTATTTATGTATGTACAATGATGTTTTCTTATACAATTTTCATATGTTAGAAGTTCCACCATTGCCTTTTTATTTTTTGTTCCATTTATTCTTTCCTTAGTGACCAGTCATCATCCTCTTACCTTGATTTACTTTGAAACTATATTACTTGTAGAATTATTTATTTACCTTGATCACATTTGATACTATATAATCATGTGATGTAAATGTTTGATAGACTAGTTCCCTTTAGATGATAATCTTAATTCCTTTAGATAAATGGTTAATCAATTTTTTTGTTTTATTAATGTAGTTAGTTTTATTCCTTCTTAATCCAACAAAATTACACTTTAACTCAGAAGTAATCTCTTCATCCATCTAAGTTAAAATTTTAATTTTCCGATCCATATATTCTCATTTCTTATAGAAAATGATTTCTCAATGAATATCACCTAAATAGTATTCCACTCCGTGCTCACTATCTACTCCTCCTAATTTATTTGTAATTTGAATCAATAACCACCATTGATAAGCATCCCCTCTTAAATGATAAATCAATATGAAATATTTCCCCCTTTAACTACACACAAAGAGAGAAATATACTCTCTATATAGTTGATCCACTATTCAACTACCAATGGATAAGTTGTCCTATTGAATGATTCAGGTTGATGATGTATAATGTGATATGAATTTTTTGCACTATGTTGTATATTAGTATGTTTATTCATAAGGGGAAGGATATTGTCTATAATCTGATTCAACTTATATATTATATTTATAATCTTTTGATCTCTAATATAATCCATGTGTTCTTAATCTTATCAGAAATCCCAACATTGATTATGGGGGATGCAATAAAAAATGTCTCACTCTAGAACCTTCGTCTTATCCCGGTCCTGTCCCCAGTTCTTCTCAGCTAGGTCTCTCTTTCAAAGATGCAATGTGTGGGCTGACTCTCACCCCTTCCCAACCTTGCTTCCCGATTGTCTTCTTTCCTCCTGCTAGTCTTCTGTGATGGATCTGGCTTGTCAGCAGAAGTCCCTGCTTCTACATTTGCGGAGGAAAAAGTCTTCTTGAAATGGACCTTGATTTTATTATTTTGTGTAGAGAAGCCTCCACTCATGGTCTTCCACCAGTTTATGAGATTTTAGGGTCTGCACTCTCCAGCGAAGATTTCATTCATCCACCAAAATGCCTTCTCTTTGTTTCTTGGCTCGGATTCAGATTTCATTCTTTCTTGGTGCAAGGCATTTCGATCCCGGGGGAGATTTTACTTCAACCTGACTCACTGGTCTCTGGAGGTTCATAAGGGAAAATAGAATCCTTTTTTGGCTGCCTGGATCAGTCTTCCTGGTGTTCCATTGACTTTTTAGAATGGTGGCTTTCTCATGGTGATTGGTGTTTCCTGGGTGGTTTTCTTTGCTCTAATGATTGCACCCGATCCTGTGATAATGCCTAGGTGGCGCGCATCTATGTTGAAATGGATATCTCCAAGGCCTTTCTAGACATGATCTTGATTTGAATTAAGGATTCTTTCTGCCAACAACATGACAACTTCTATCCCATCTTCCCATAGTTCTTCTCTTCTTGTCTTCTACAGGGGCACTCTCTTCAGGTCTGTTGGAAACATCATGTCAATTTTCTTCATTTTCCACCTCAAGAATTCTTTATCAGCAGCCCCTTGGCCAACCCTCAGGTGGTGCCTCCCCTTTGCTGGCTCAGTGGGGGTCCATGTTGCTCATCATGCTCCTGCCTCAGCTCCTCCCCCTGCTCCCTTGCAAGTGAATGGCTTTGTGCCTAGTTCTGTCTTTCTTCCCTCCTCCTTCAAGTGGTTTTCCCTCCCAGCATACCCCTTCAGTTCCTTTAGTTCGCAAGCTTCTGATGAAACTTGACCTTAGACTTGTGCTTCATTTGAGAGGTCCTTCCTCTTCCCTTCCATCTTTCCCTACCATACCCCCACTCCCTGTCCTTCCCCCATTGGTATAATTCCCTCTTCCATGCCTCCTCTCTTTCCAAGATCAAGAATTTGATGTTAGACCTTCCCCCCATCCTGATCCTTCAGTAGTGAAAGAGTTTATCTCCCAACCTTGGACGTTTCCTGTGGATGGATCCCCAGACCGTGCTGCTGATTCCAAGCTTCTATCATCCTCTTCTATTAGAATAGTGGAGTCCCCGGGATCACTAGTGTTTTCCAACCCCACTGCTTCTCCTCCCTCCAGCAATACTGGTATTTGTAAAAGATCCAAGTCCAAGAAGTTAAATGAATATATCTCCTCTCATCCTAAATATCTAAAAACCCAAGGGCCAATTCCAGGGTTCTCTGGGATCAATGATTCCCATTCTCATTTGGAATTCCCATGGTCTTAGTGCCCGGTTCAAAATAGATTTCATTTCTTCTACTATCTGAAAACTCATGGTCGCTCTTTTTGTTGTCCTCAAACATAAATAGAATAGCTCCAAATCATTGATTTTTCCAGCAGAATTAAGTTCAATGGATCAATGCATGTAGACCCATCCAACGACCATATTTGGATCTTCTGGCACATGAAATTCTTAGTGGACATGATTCAAGAAGGTGGCTAGCATATCACCACCATGGTTACCCAGAACAATGGATCTTTCCTTGTGTACTTCATTTATGGGAGTTGTGATGCCCAATATAGGGAACGCTTATTGGATGATATCAATTATTTTGACCCTACTATCATCCCTTAGTTTGTTGGGGTAGATTTTAATGTCATCGCCATGCTGGATGAGAAAAAAGGAAGGAGGACTTTCCTCAGGAAAGATAGCTTGAAATTTGATCCCTTCATAGCTGGTAAAGGCCTCATGGACCACAGATACTCGGGTGATAATTTCACATAGTGAAACTACCAACGTGGGGATCATCACTCGTGGAGCCGCCTGGATTGGTGCCTTGGAAATATGCAAGCCATTACTTTGTATCCCAACACTAAGTTCAGTCACTTGGTGCAAGGGATCGTATATCACTCTCTGATTCTAGTCTCCCTCTCTACGAGTTAGGTGACCCATGATTGATTTATATTCTTTTAGCATTGGACTGGCCTCCCGGGTTATCAACAGTTGGTTATGGACTCATGGAATGAACCCACTCAGGGGAGTTACTGGTCTGTCATTCATAACAAACTGAGGAAGTTCCAAACCAGGTTCCAAACATGGAAAAATTGAATCCCCCATAGTGATATGGAAATTGAATCAACCATGCAGGTGGTGGAATGTATTGAGTATATTTTGGAGGGGGCCTGGAATGACCAGATCTTTGAAGACCTTGCCACTAAGAAGGAAACTCTCGTAGTCATGATCCTTAAATAGTAACTTCTGGTGAGGGAGAAAGTGAGGATTAGATGGCTTGGTGAGGGTGATAGGAACACTGCCTATTTCCATTATTATATCAAATAGAGGAATCATTTTGTTCAGACCAATATTTCGATGTATGATGGTACCTATTCAGATGATAGGGATGTTGTGGGGTCCCTTGCTCATTCCTTCTTTAAAGATCTTCTTGCTAGAAAAAATCTTTGGATGCCTAATGGCTACCCAGGAGGTGATGAGGGGATCCTGGATCACATTTACAATAATGTTTCTATCCTAGAAAATGAGAGGATGGGGGAAATCCCTGAGGGTAAGGAAATCGTTGTGGAATTTATGAACCTCAAAGAAGACAGCGCACCAGGTCCGGATGGATTCCCTGGTATGTTTTACAGAGCCTCTTGGGATGTGATAAAAAATGACTTATCAGAGGCTATTAGGGACTTCTTTAGGGGAGGTAGATTACCTAGAGTGGCATGTGCCACTACACTGGTTCTCATTTCCAAAATAAAGAACCCCTATTCAATTTTTTATTATATACCAGTAAGCATGTACAACTTCCCCTACAAAGTTATTGCGAGCATCATCAACTAATGGATCTCCATTCACCTTCCCTGGTGGGTCTCCATTGAAAAACATAGATTTTTGAAGGGCCGATCTATAAAAGGGAAAATTACATAGGCCGATGACATGATGATAGATCTCAATACAAAGACCCATGGTTAAAAAATGTCCATCAAACTTGATATAAACAAGGAATTTGATAGACTTGAATGGAGCTTCATCAACAAGGTGATCTTTGGTATGGGTTTCTACCATTGGGCTACTGATATCATTTTTAGATGTTTTAGCTCCTAGTGGCAGAATGTTACTTTCATGGATAAGTCTCATGGTTTCTTCAAGGCGACCCATAGCCTAAGACAGGGTGACCCTTTATCACCATGCCTTTTCATCCTCACACAAGACATCCTCACCCGCCTCATCCATTGAGGCATGAAAAATGGTGAGATACTTCCAATACAAAGAATGATTAATCTTACAGCCTTCTCCCACCTCATGTTTCTAGACGACACATTAATCTTCATGAATTATAATAAGAGGTCGGTCCTAGGACTTCTCAGGGCGATTGAGATATACTACCATTGGAGTGGGCATGCTTCTAACAGGTCCTAGAGAAACTTCGCCATCTCTAGCAGATTGTCTTCCAGTCGGGTTTCCTCCTTGGGCCTCCTTCTCAATATGAAGAGAAGGAGTTTTACATGGAATATCTTGGGGCTCTCATATCTTCAAGAAGACTTTATATTTGTGACTTCGATCACATTTCTAAGAAGATCACTAACCGTATTATCAACTGGAAGAACAAATTTATTTCATTTGGTGGTCAGATTGCAATAGTTAATAGCGTTCTTCTGGTCTCTCCCATCCATTCCCTATCTTCTATCAATGTACTATAAAAATTCATCAGTAACATATACAACATCTTGGCCCGCTTCATCAGGGATTCTATCGCTAAAATAAAACACCATTGGGTGTCTTGAGCGAAGATGGTGATGCCTATTCAGGAAGGAGGAATTAATCTTCAAAGCCTCGTTGATAATCTCCTCTGTAAACATGAAAAATAGGCCGCGTAAATCCATGAACACTTCTCTCTCTGGGGTAGGATCATATACAACAATTTTCTAGATCACTCAAAAATTCATGGAAGCTTCACGTCTCCATTCATGTATACTATTATCCATCATTTTATAGGTATTCTTCCCCATACCCATTGGATTATTAGAGTAAAGGATCTAACCTTTTGGCATCACAAATGGGCTAGCATGATGCTCGGATTTCTAGGATGCCCACCCACCAACATTTCATTCAGGGATGTGAGTAATTACCCGGATTTCATCCAGGAAGTGTTGAATGCAGACCAGCAAGCCACCATTAACCGCATCAATCTAAAATCTGATCCGGATACGTGCATGTTTACTCAGTCCTCTTTGAGGATCTTCTTTGCAAAGGATTATCGTAACTCGCTTCCTATTCAGGGGAAAAACGATTGTTGGAACAATGTCTCGCTGAAGGAAATTACCATGAAACTCAACTTTCTTATGTGGAAAAGTAAGAAGAATGTGGTTCCCACTGATAAGAACATTCAAAGATGAGGAATCAACATGGTTTCCCGGTTCTCTTGCTACGTCAATAATAAAAAAGAAAGTTTGGATCACCTCTTCTTCGAGGGAGAATGGTCATTTGATGTCTGATCCTTTTTTGGGGAGTTCACCACCTTCTTATCCAGCAACCTACTTGAAGAGCTGTTCCCTGTCTGCTGGATCCACGACTCAGGTGATAAGGGCCCAGAGAAAATGGCGCGTTCTATTTTCCTACAAGTTGGATGTTAGTTCTTATGGAATGCGAGAAAAAACTAAAGGTATAAAGGGATCTACTCCATAGTAATAGGCATTATCGCAAGAGTCTGAAACCTCCTCATCAACCTTTCCAGGCTCCCTCACAAATGGAAAAATACCCCATCACTTCATCTGCTTACTTCAAGCATCCAAGCCTCTCTTCCCGATGGATCTACTGTGCGAAGCCAATAGATCTGATGGATCCCTCCTTCCATGGGTTTAAAAAATAATATAGATGGATACTGTATCTCAGGGATCATGAAAGAGGAGGATTTTTCCGTGACTCCAGAGGCTTCGTTATCTTGGCGTTCACTGCTCATTTTGGATGCAGCTATTCTCTACAGGCAGAATCTCATGCCTTCATTACTGGTCTCTCCCTCTCCATCCATAAGATCATCGCCATTTCTGAAGCAAAAACTGAGTCCCTTATACTCTTCAATTTCCTTCAAGGCATTGGGTCAACTCCTTGGTCGATTGACTACATCATATTAAAATTTCGTGGCATGATATCCACCAAAATTCAAATAGTGCACACACGGTGAGAGGGGAATAAAGTGGCATATCATCTATCCTCTCTTGAGGCTCATAAATCTGGTGTTTCCTTCTTCTATGATCTGAACACTTGGAATCCTGATAGGGTTAACATCATTCGAGGGGATGCCCTTGGTCTGCACTATTTCCCCCCCCCCTTAGCTTCTCTTGTTCTCCCTTGCTTTGCCCTGTTCTTTCCATTTCCCAAAAAATAAATAACTAATGATGATGATTATGGGTGTAAATATATTTTCCATTTCATCTATTGGGTTCCATATCTAAAAAATATAATACACTTGATTATCGCATGAATAGAATTTTTAATAATAGTATATAACTTTCAATATGGTGACACTCTTAACATAAATAAAATTTTTATTAAATAGAAAATAACAAAATTATGATCTTGGTGTATTAGAGAATATATTCAAATCATAAAAATATTTTGGAATCCTTTATAATGGTTTTAAGAGAGAATGTGAATAAGCTAAATAATTATCCTTTGGAGTTTTAAACTTGGTTCTTCGTTATGTCGATTTATTATGCACTAGGTGATGATTACGTCAGCACCCAAGGATCCTTTTGGGGGTTATTACCCCTAGGGGGATCTATGCTAGGTCATGCATACACTTGATTGTTTCTAGACTGGAATGTCATTACCTAGAAACCAAAAAATCTCCCATTAAATAATATTTTTGGTTGTTTTATTAAACATACACTTATCTTTAGAGCCTATCATTGAGTTACTTTCTCTAATATACATTTTCCAAAATCTAGTTCACAAAATTTGTAGTAAAATTTCTTTCATACTAACAATAAAACCTCAAATATAGTAACCTAGAGATGGTGGTTACTTTATTACATTAATACAATATAAAATGCATCATACAATAGAATTATTTAAAATAAGATTATAAAAAAATTTGAAACATTATTATTATTTTAGTACATAATTGAATTATTTGAAATATCCCTTCTCTATTACATGGAGAAAGGTAACAAAATAAAAGGGTGAGATTAAATACTTAGTAAGGAGAATTTTAGAATAGTATTTATCTTTACATAGGCATGGTAAAAATAGTTTGGTAGGAATAAATAATAAAAATAATTCTATAATCAAATGAAACATAGAGAATAATATATGTATTAATAATATTACAATGGGAATAAATATATCACATGAATAATCATATATTTTTTCATTACGATGGATTTTATAATGTTGAACATCTTAATCTTACCATAACTACCTTAAACCAAGACACCATGATCTTACACTCAATTATATATTCCATTACATCATTATCTTACCCACAAGGGGATTCTATAAGACATCACGATTTTATATTCTCTTATACATTTCTATGACATCATGATTTTACATTCAATTCATTATTTCTATGTAATATTAGTAAATGGTAAAAAATACACAAACTATTCAAACCTTTTTTTCTCATGCGACTTACCCATGAATTGAGGGGATATATTAATTTAATCCCCACCTATCCCATAATTAAGTCTAATGAATTAAATATATTAAATAAATTAATAATAGTATAATGTATAGTCTACTTGACTTAATAATTAATAAACATTTATTTTAGAATAATAAACATACATGAGGTCACTATATTCCCCATGAAGTAAATGGAAGGATATGATGATAATACATCCAAAGCAATATGGTGGATGATATCATTAGTGCATCTCCTTAGCGAACAAGAAGAAACATTAGATTATGTTGACATGGATGAAAAAACTTTTGAAGAGCATTAGAAATTTACTTTCGAGAAAGATGAATAAATACTCTTTATATTTTTGATAATATTTTTAGAAAATATTTTATAATGAAAAAGGATATATAGATTTATTTAAAAATATATTAAAACATAATGAGGAATTTTATTAAATAAAACCACTAATCGAAGTGAAAAAATGCATTAGAAAAAATGTTTAAAAGAATATTCAATTTATATTTTCTAAATATGGAAAGATTTATTAAAAAAGAAAGTCATGAGGCACTTCTAAATGCCCTTTTAAATAATTTTACCAAAACTTATTTTAGAAAATTAATTAAAAATATAAATCATGAAATATGTAATTTTAGAAATAAATAATAATTAAGTCCATAAATGCAGAGTGAAAAAAATATACAAATAAGAATATTTTTTTAAAATATATTTATTAAAACCCACATCATTTAAAATTTATTAGAATTTAATTTTGAAAATAGTTAATGATGATTATCAGGGTTATAATATATAATACATATTTTTATTTTAAAATAATAAAGGATAACATTTGGGTAGAAGAATATAGATATGGATGAGGCAGATTCCCAACCAAAACGATGCAAGATTGGAAAGTAAACCTTTATAGTTTTGGTAACTTTTGAATCAAAATAACTTATAAAATAAAACATGACATGAAAAATGGAATTCCATCAATAATAATATTCATATTAAAATATTTGAAATAGAAAATATATACACTATATAACTTAATAGAGATTCATATTATAAATCAAGTCTCAAAAAGAGAATTTAAGTCAAATGACCCCTAACATTTTGTCATGAATTTCCAAAATGATCATTAACATAATATATAATAAACATAAAACTATTAATAAATTATTTTAGAACCTAATTTATAGCTATTATATTTTATAATCTTCATTTATGATCATTATCTACCCATATATTAGTTAGCTAAGGTTGATTTTCATCTTCAAATGTCAATAACTTTGATTGTTTCGTTTGTGTTTGGTAAAGGTGATATCAGAAAGCATTATCTCATAAAATTATAATCATTAATATATTATTCAAGATATTATAATTTTTTAAATTATTTTTTAATCCCAAATTTCATTACGTCAAAGCTATGGGTTGCTTTTTAAAAATGGAATCTTCATTGAGTTTGTTACAGAGAATTTACTTATATTAATATGTTTCTTTATAATGATCATTAATTGTCATGATATTATTATATAATCTTATTCATGAAATATATTAATCCTAAATATCATATATATTATTTGAAGTATTTTTTAGAACCATCTATATAAGTCGGTGAGGAAAATTAAAAGCTGTCACTTTTTGGAGGCGATAGTCATCACAAACACATGAACAACATTATCATTTTTCATATAATGGGTGGAAGGTAGAAAATGATATATATTTTAATAATAAATAGTTTTTCTAAAATATCTTATTTATTCATTAAATAAACTTTAATAACCATCCATATTTAGCAGTGAAGAAAAATGAAACATGTTCTTTTGTGCAGGTGATAGTCTGCATGTATGCACAAATGACGCTCATTTTCTAAGGAAAGGGGATGGTAGATAATAGTTTTTGAATTAATATATTAAAATTTTATTATATTAATATTAATAATATAATTATATTATAATTGGTAAAATAAATTTAGATAAGGAATATAGAGAAGTAAAAACGAGTTAAGAAGTGATTAGTACTTGTGATGAGAATTTGAACCTTCTCTTGGTGGACCTATTAAAAATAGAGGATTTAGGTATTCTCCATAGGTAAAGGGGATATAAAACCTAGAAGAGGGATATATAATAATTAAATTTTTTTGATTTTTATGATGAATTCTAATTTCATTATGTATTTAATAATATGGTGAATGTTACCTTTTATAAGTTAGTGGAGTGTAATTTTGGTAACATGGTGTGCACTATTCTAGAAAAGTATCTCTAAAAGTGGGAAATAATATAGAGGGGAAAATTTTTGATAGATAAAACTATTAAGCCCTAAATTTTAGATAATATTTTTTGAATTCTATGAATTTTCTCCTTTATTTTATCTTTTATCAAAATTTTCTTTACTATAGAAACTCTTTCTTTACCCTCGTTAACTTATTTTTATTACTAAAAAAAATAACCATTTTTAGAAACATTGGGTTTTATGATTCCAAATATGAAATAGATTTCCTAATATTATATTGATAATAGTGTTAATAATTATATTCATATTGATATATGTATAAAATAAAATAACCATTTTTAGAAACATTGGGTTTTATGATTCCACATATGAAATAAATTTTATAATATTATATATATTGCAGTTCTAAAAATTATTTTTAAATTGATAAATTTATAAAAAATAAACACTAATTTTTAGAAAAAAATTAATTAGGCTATAAAATTTTAAATACATATTTCTAAATTAATATTAATATTTTGAATCTTGAATTTTACTTATTAAATACTTATTTAATTTTGAAAAAATTTCAGGTGGTTTTAATCAATAAATATATCCTAACAATTTTAAAAAAGTTAGCATATTTATCCAAATAGTATTTTGTACCAATAAAAAAAATCAATCTTTGTAAAAAAATAAAAAAATGGAGTATATAATAATTTTATTATTATGAAGAAAAAAATGATCTCCTTTTTGAAAATATAAATTATATAATTTTGATGTTTAAATTTTAAATATAATAATGAATAAAGGCTATTTCTATTGTGATTGAGTGCACATTATGAAATATTTTTGCGGTGTAGTGTTTACATGCTATAGCAGAATCTCAGATATTATGTGTGTTTTATGACTTATTACAAATTAAAAAAATATCACTTATTAACCTCATCATTTATCCAATTAAAAGATCTCTAACTCTTTATCTTTTTTTGTGCTCATCCATAACATATGTCACCTTTGTTTGTTAATGAGGTTTTACTCCAAGATGGATGACTATATCCTATATATATGGTGATTATTATCCCAATTACACAAACCCATATGTTATTATCAATAAACTATCAAGAAAGGTTATATTCTGGGCCCTATAATCCTATAATTGACCATGTAAAATGCTATCACCAACTTTTAATTCCTTGAATATGATATAAGACATTCACTTCCTTAATTTAAGATAAAAAATATAGCCTCATTTCCAATTTAACAATGTGGATCATATATTATTCCACAAACTAGAAAAATTATAAGGGATAGCTTGAACGTATTTTTACCTTACAATATATGTATATCATAGGTTGGGATCCTCAAACTTCTTATCTGGCTGAAATAATGATCAACAAATTATAAGATAGTTTCCCAAATTCTGTTATACATCCTAAAGGGTAAAAAATATGAGTGATATTTGTTATTTATTATTCTTATTCTTATTTAATGAATAGGATAAATCATTTATATCAGTTTTGGTTCCCTTAAATTATTCAACATACAAAATATAAAACTTTTTCACAACATTTTTTTCTCACTCCCTGATACTAATGATTTGAAATGGGATACAATATAAATTTTTCATCATTTTCCTTACCCATCAAATCAAAATATTTTCAAAATAAAAGTAGTGTAAGATCATCTCAATTATTCAACAAACAAAATCTGAAACTTTATTGTGAGGTTATATCAATATTATATGTATGATATATATTAAACATATATAAAATGTCATAAATATTTATTCCATATTTAAATATGGAAATTTCATATATTTGGGATAGTGTATCACCTAATTAATTATTATTTTAATCTCAGTCAAATACTTTATTTAAAGAGATACTATTTATTTATGAGGCACAATATTATATATTTTTAAAATCTGACACAAATTCCTTTTTGGTTTATTCTTTCCATAGCGTTCTTCATGTTTTCATATATAAAACCTCATTGTAAAACCATTAACTTTCTGAAAATAATGAAACCACACTTGAATTATAATCAAAATAGTCAAATAATGGCACTAAAACTCATAGTGCAACTATATCTTAAATCATGGAACTGCCATTGACTGGTGTTTATGTTCAAATAGCCTCAAAACTTATTATTTCATGATAAAACACATACCAATTTTCATATATGAACCCAATATTTAATTTTCATCATTGAAATAATTTAATCTTGAATTGTGATCATAATATAGATCATGATATTTAATTCAATGAATAACATCATGCCATCATCATGTTTCTTTCTTCTTCTATAATTTTAATCTCCAAAGTTCACTATTAACTTATACAAATATTTATCTTATTATAATTCTTAAAACTGATAAATATTATGTACTATACTAAATATATTATTCAAATTGTTATAACTATTCCATTTGATATATTTCTTAAATATGATTGCTTATATACATGTTTTTTAATCTTATAAATTTTATAATATTTATTATTTCATATTTTTTCGACTCATGTTTCCAATAAAAAAATTTACATATCACCCAATGTTTAATGAATTTTATTTTTTCATTTCCCATATTAAAAACCCATGCAATAACAAGAACAGTACATACCCTGTACCTTTTTCAATTTACAATTTTCTTGTAGTAAAATAACATAAGTAAAATATTAAATATATTATATATATCAGGATAATTCTTCCCTTTATTATAGATCTGTTCTTCTATAAATATTTTATATCATATGAGATATGATATATTTATGTTTAAACACCCAAGGAATTATCCAAATATCTAAATCTAGAAAATATATAAGTAATTAGTGGACTTTGTAATATTTTCAGTAACCTTAAAATTAGAATGTTTAGAACCATAGATATATTTTTCTAATGAACTAAAATACTTGAAATTGATTTGAAAAAAATCAAATTAACTTAAATCTATATCAAAATAAATCCAAATATTTATGCAGTAAATAATTACTCCTTTGGGAATTTAAATGATGTTCCAATTCTTTAAAAACATTAGTTCTTCTTACAAAATCATTCAAATAAAATATAGATAATAAAATTCCATCATATATGATATTTCCTATGATGGGAATCAACCAAAAACCATTATAACCTATTAGTAGAAATAAAACATTTATGAATATAAAAACCCCAAAGTATTCAAATTTTATCGAACTTACTCTAATTTTATTCAACTAATTTTTATATAAATACTAAAGTATTTTGAAACCACCTTAAAAATAATTTTTAGATCAATAATCTTCATGAAATACTTGCAGAAAAATAATGTAGCATCATTTACATGGGAATGGATATTCAATAATATCTTTAATGATATCATCAATGTTAATTATTCTCCATCATAAATGGTAGAAATAACACACTCATCCTTTTTTACAAGAATTCATTGCAACACCATTCAATGAAAAATGTATCAGGAACTCTATTCCATCGCTACATATTTATAGGGAACTATATATTCCTTCTATGAAACTATATCACAATATATTTTGATCATGTTAATTTCCTTCTTCTTTATTGAACTTTAAAAAAAACCCAAATGGGTTGAACATAATGGTTTGATATGAAGACTCAAGTTTGAGATGGTTCTTGGTGTAGTTACCCTAGATAAGAAGGGAGAGCTTGGGGAAATTGGTTTTTTCTATGAGGTTCATAATTAACTTATATGGGATAATGTGAGGTATTTTTTTGTTTATTTTTGCAATTAATTATTTTTTTGAGATAGTTTATATTATTATTAATACCATTTAATGTATATATATATTTATATATATATTTAAATATAATTGGATATGTTATGTTTCACCTGAAAATATTTTTTCATTAATCAATATTTATCGCACTCACTCTAGGGAGTTAAGATAAAATGGGAAATCCAATAAATTCATTCATGCTTATGTATTAACCATACACATGAAGTATTTTTTTTGGTGTGCATTGGTATACTCTTTTTTATTTCTTGGTAAAATTATTGACTATGGTTTAGTTATAGGTTATGTAGATTTATTTATTATTGTACAAGGATTGGTCGAAGATATTCATGTTGTGATATAAACATATCATTGTTTTATTTATAATTGAGTTATTCAATGACCGTATGATCTTACTAATATTTGTTTTATTTATTAATATTATATAGTAAAATTTTATGAATTTTTATTTAGATGGACATATTTATTTTTTATTTTAAAAAACCCTCATATTTTTATATTCATAGAGTCTTGTGGAAAAAAAATCCAATATATTAATGACCCATATAAATATTTAAAATAATTTGACAAGTATTTTTATTCTAATATTGAAATAATGAATTACCCAATATATTTATTTTTTTGTTTCTACTAGTTGACAACCTCTATCCTATGAGGATGCATTATTGAGGTTAATGATATCACTAGGATCGGGACTTAGTAAATCTTGGATTAAAAAATTATATTTTAAAATAATAACTTTATTCTTGATATTGTCCATGGAGTTTTCAAATAGTTACTATGAAATTTTATGACTTGAGTAGATATAATATTCCTTAACATTATATAATGTTTGATAATTTCATGAAATAATAGTGTGAAAATTTAGTAGTATTATCAATTTTATGATAAGGAATAAAATAATCTATCTTCAAAAGTCAGTAACTATAATTAGTATTCAATATTACCTATAGTTGATGGTGACCCTATAAAAATTCCATAAATTTATCCATCAAAGGGGAATTGGTGATAAGATAGTGAAGATATAATTTATTGGGTTATGATTTAGATTTTTGTGTGTGACAATTAATAATTTTTCCCATAAAACATTCAACATCCATGAATATCATAGACCAATAAATGTTTTCACTAAGAAAACATAATGTTTTATATATTAAAAAATATTTCATTACACCCATATAATATGATGCCTTTAATAAAATAATATAATAGAGAAATTTGGAATGAAATTTTTATTAACAATGAATAAAAATATGTCATGAAAAGAAATATTTCCCCTAATATATCTATCTCTATAATTACTAGAATTTCATTGAAATAAAAAGAAATAGAATATTATTATTTTTATTAATTCAAATATATGTATCTTAGAATCCAAGGTGTAAGGAAGGACATGGGTTAAATTTTTTATGTTTGATAACATGTTGAAAAGATTTAATAAATCATATGAACAAAAAATATATCTTTTTCAGTATATGTTGTTTGTTATAATGTTTAAAATTCTTATAATCAAAATGGATAATATACTCTTTTGTTCTCATGTAGTATTTTGATGTTTATAATATTAAAAAAATTACAAACAACTATTTTTAATATATAGTAGTGTTTATAAATGAATCATTTGACTTTTATCTAAAATAATAACTATAATTAATTTCTTGGATGAGTATGCCACCAATTAAAATTCCTCTCGAATCACATTAAATTATGAATTCCTTACCAAAATTAGGATGTTTATGTATAAGGGTGAGGGTTTGTATCTCCTAGATTTTATGTAAATACAACACTTGATATGTTCTTCATTTTGATGGAACTTTAAACATCATCAACTCAATAAATGGATCTACTAAATTTTTTAAATCCTTTATAAATATTCTTGAAAATCTACAGTCTATGTAAAAATGTTTTACATTCCCAATGTAGGATGAAGCTAAATATACTTATAATGATTTTATATTATAATTTTTACTCCAAATCCATTTTGACTCATAATAAATACAATGGAAAAAATGTATTCATGCCAAACTTTTATATTCTAATGTTTCAGGGTTTTTATTCTCATAAACACCTTTTAGAATTACTTTAAGTAGTACAATTTTAGAAACATATTATACACTAGAATATCATTATTTATGAAATTTTTCCCCCTGTATTTATCTTTTTTATTACAGAGGTAAATTGTTTTTCTTGGGAATTTATGTGTTGAAATTGAGAGGAAGAGTGGATGGATCATCCTACAAAAATCTCTTATTGTATAGAAAAAGGATCTCAGGTATATTTTAGAGAACTTGTGAGATAATTCTCAAAGATATCATTTTTATGTTGATTAATTACAACACTTAAGACATATGTAAGGTGAATTACTTCCATTGAAGTGTTTAGTTATATTTAACAACATGGAATGTTACTAATACTGAAATATTATCATTATTATTTTATTAGTAATTTTATTCTTATTCTATAGGAAATATTTAAGACTATATATTCAATAACATAACATGAAGGAACTATAATTTAAAGTCTTACTAAGGGACACTATGATTTTAAGTCATGGGAAGACACTCTATGGTTTAAACCCATATATTAATGTGATCATATAATTTAAATCCTTGTGGAAGGAATTACATAGATTAAAATATTATAGGATTACTTTTGAGAACTATTTAGAGTTAAAATCCATTGAAAAAACTATGAATGTTACTTAGTAATAAAAATTCATGAAAGTATTATGTAAGATAATTTAGAGTGAAAACGTATATAAAGAAAAAATAATGTACTTCAGAGTTTAAATCCTCTTGAAAAATAACTTTATTATTTGATGAACCAAAAGAAATTATAATGGTCTCTTTTAAATTTAAATCCACCAAAAAGGTGATTATAAATTTAAAACTCACAATAAATATTGAATGTCACTTTGGAGTTCAAAGTCTTCCAAGAAGGTGCTCTAGGATTTAGATACCAATAGTAATGTGTAAATACCACCTTGAATTTTAATATTAATTAAGAAGGAATTCAATGATTTAAAACATCATAATAAATTTTAAATGTTACTTTGGTGTTTAAAGTCATCCAAGAAGGCCCTTTAAGATATAAAGATAAAAAATATGTTTTAAATCCACTTAATGAAATAAAAAAGGAACTTTGTGATTTAAAGCCTCATAAGAAATTTTATAGGTCACATTTGTGTTAAGTACTTCCAATAATTCATATTGTGGTTTAAAGTACCATAGGAATTTTTAAATGTTAATCAAGAGTTTAAATCCATAAAATAAGGTACCCTTGTTTGTTTTAACCATATGAAAACTATTTTATGAAAAATGAAGAAAATATAATGGAAGGGGATATTGTTGAAGTGTGATTTTTAATTCTTAGATGGAGATTATGGTGCGGTAGCAAAATAGTCTAGAAGTGTAGAATCTAAAAGACCAAATGACTACAGTCTGAAGTAGGAAATCAAAAATTACCACTGAAAATTCAAAATGTAATGTGAAGACATACAAATTACTTTCATAAGAGAATTTATGATAGATAAGTAAGAGTAATTTCCTAATGGGTTTGTAGAAAATATAATATATAAGGGTCTTTAAGATGATACATAGGGGTAAAATCTTGATGTTTTTGGAAGAGATCATTATTCACTAGGTGGAATTTTTTTTTGGGAAATATCTTGTATTCCAGTTGATATAGATAGAGGATTAACTACCCTATAAGTATATATATCTTCTATTTATGGGAACAAAGACAAAAGTGATGAACAAGGGATAATGAGAAAAAATTGATAAGAATTCACCCACTATGATCTAGGTATTACACTCTTAGAACATGGATTTAAACGTTACTAATGTGATGACATGTCAAGAAATTAAAAAAAAATCTTATCAATATACATCAAAAGTCATAATAATGATTTTTTTCATAATGTGATAGTTGTTTGAGGTGATACTATTAAAAGGAAAAATAACGATTGATCATATCAATGACTTCTTCATAATTAAAATTTAGTTTGAATTGGTTCATGTGATCTTTAATAATCCTAAGTTGAAGCTACTATAACTCTTATCACTCCTAGAATATTGAGATTAGGTGGTTACTGTAGTGAGTAACTCAAGAGATAAGATAAACGTAGTGTTCGAAGACATTAGGTATATGAATCTGAATAAGTAGATTCCTTGAATGTAGATCCAAGAATCTATAGTTTGCATGCATAACAAAAGAATGTGATGAGTCATCCACAACTTTTATTTTTTAAATGATTGATGATCAATCTGAGATTTACAAAATGACAAACATCATGATCTATGGATTTGAATAAAATAATATATAAAATAGATATAACATAAGAACCTAGAGAGAGGATCATAAAATATTATTTAAAATTAATTTAATTAAATAAATAATTACCTTGATGTAATTCATTCTTTATTAATGGATACAACAATAGATATGCCTTTTTTCTATTATTTTATTTTAGGAATCAAAATATATTTCCTCAAGAAGTGATCCACATGTGTTCCAGAAATCTCTAAATGTCATCATAGGAATCTTCAGATGTTAGAATGAAAGATCTGAGTGCTTGTGTCATGTTCATTTGATCGTCTCGAGAACCTCTTCCAAAGAATTATCCTTGACCTCATTTGACTTGAGAGTGATAGGTAAAGGAAGACCACTCTTCTTTATTAGGAGCATTATTGGAGAGGGGATTTTTACCGATCTTGATAGGATTATCCAAATCCATTATGCACAACGAAACAAATGAATTGGATTATTGAAAAAATAATATAATTTTGTTTATATATCACTAGGTTTAAAATAAAATAATTTCACAAGTGGTCTTTATTATTTATTTAATTCTCATGGAACACCATGTCAAATAATATTAAAAATGTTTTTATTTCACAACATCCTCTTAAACTACAAATTAAATTAAATATTATTTAATAAAATAATATTCAATATTTATTATTTCTCACCATACCATTAAACTCAGTCCATCATTCCTCCATAATATTTATCAAGCATTTAATAGCGACTGCTTATTTATTAAATAATTATCACTTCATTAATATCCAATAAATAAATACACATTATATTCATCAAATAACAAATCACTATTTATATGTGATCCATAATACATGAATAATTATTAAACCACATCAGAGAATAATATTTATTGAACTCTTTTAAATAATAAATAATAATATATTATTTAACTGAGATTCTAGATACACTTTTTGTGTGGCCCTCTATCCCTCTTTCTTAGTGGAATTAGGAGAAGCATCCTAAAGTCTTAGGTTATTTTCTAGAAACATTCCAAAGAACCCATAGAAAAATAAGTAAACATTATAATGACATGATACCTCATATGAACACTTACTGTTTAGTGTAATCCCTGTATTAGGATATCTCAAATAAAGTAGGTTACATGTTGGTTTCATCATCCTATGTGCTCTATGTATTTTTATTTGAAATATCAAAAATTGAACTTCTATATTATACACATTCACCATGGATTTATTTAGACTATATCATTTCCATTAAAGTGCATGATATATCAACTTTCGTTTTAAAACAGAATGGACAAATCCTTTCTCTCATTATTCATTAGTTCAATATTACTCATGATACACCCTAAGTATCCTACCTCACCTTGAACATCTATCTTCACAGTTTTCATCAATACAAAAAAGTACATGACTCATAATACTCATTAATAATAATATTAAGTTATAATGAACAATACAAACATCTATAGATAGGAACATCCAATGACACATATAAATGTGGATTTTCTATTGGCGGGTTTCATTGAAATAATATCCTACTAGATATTACCAATGGTGTAAACCATGAGAAGGTTTCTAAAATTCCTATGAGAATCATCCCCTTATATACTGTATCATATATATATATCAAATGATATCATCAAACTACAGAACATATATTTAAGAATAGTGTCGTATATTTTTTAGGTACTCATCATAGTGGGAACTTCTACGACCTTTTATATCAGAAACTTCTCTCTAGAAATTATCACATACTATGTTACACAGAAGAACAATCATGATGTGATAAGAAGTTTTTAATATTAAAAACTATGAATAGAAGTTATCATAAAGTACAAAGAAGTTGGTTATAGGGAACCAACTCCAATTGACTCCCACTTTCACTAGACCCAATTACAAAAAACCTTAATTCCGCTATCTCTCACATGATACTCAAGATTCTGTTGAGATATTCCATTAGTCAAGGGGTACACTATGTTCTCTTCCATGGGTTCTACGCTTACTGTAACCTTACCCCTCTAATAAATCTCCCCAATAGATGATACATCCAAAGTATGTGCTTTGTTCGTTGGTGTGACCCTGAATCTTTTTCAAGAGACACTGTTATAGTATTATCAAAATAAAATATGATAGGTTCTTTACTAATAGGTACCACATCAAGCTCCTGGATAAAGTTTGAAATCCAAACAGCATCATTGGATTCATTATAATCTACTATATACTAAAACTCCACTATAGAATCAACAACAACTGGATTCTTTGTACTCTTTTAGCTCACAGCTCCTCCATTGAGACATTAAATATCCTAACTAAAACTTTATATCATTTTGATCTATATTAAAACTGGTATCTATATAACCCCTGATGACCATCACCTTGTCTCCTCTATACACCGAAAACAAATCCATAATTCTTTTCAAATACTTAGGGATAACCTTAACAGCAGGCCAATTTTGTTCTCATGGATCTACTTGATATCTATCTACCATTCAAAATTCATAGGAAACATAAAGTCTCGTACATAACATGGAAAACATTATTGATCCTATCATAGAATTGTATGGGTTCATGATCATTCTCTCTTTCTCTTACTTTATTTGAGGGTACATATTCTTAAAAATATGTAAACCATGTGACACTAGAAGCAATACCCTCTTGGACTGTCCCATACTAAATCTCATTAGTGTATGATCAATATGTTGACTTAGTCTAAGAATCCACTTGGATCTATTTGGAATTATCTCGATCTCTAGAATATAGGAAATTTCACCTAATTCCTTCAAGGAGAAACACTTGTTTAACTAGTCATTAATTGAATATAATACTGGTCTGTCATTTCCAATATGTAATATATCATCAACATATACTACTAGGATAACAAATTGTTTTCCACTCAACCTATTTTAAACACACGACTCTCATTATTTCTTAATGAAGCAAAATTATTTTATGGATTCATCAAATTGAATTTTCAATGACCTGGATGATTTCTTCCATCCATAAATGGACCTCTATAACATGAAAATACTTTTGGAATCACCTAGATTCACAAACCATTTGGGTTCTATTATATATATATCTTCCTAAAGGTTCCCAAGAAGGAATTCAGTTTTGACATCCATCTTCATAATCTCATTGTTCTTCTAAGATTCTATAGAAAGTAGAATTATGACGGATTTAAACATTTAAACTAGTAAAAAAGTTTCATTGTAGTCAATTAATTGATTTATTTTAAAACATTTATACACTGTCCTTTCTTTATAGGTCTTTAAATTACATTCCATGTCTAGTTTCCTCTTTAATACTCATTTTCATCTATTGGGATTCACATCAATCAGTGTATCAAACAGAACCCAAAATTAGTTCTAATACAAGGAATTTATTTCAAATTGCATGGATTATTTCTATCTTCCAGCTTAAGAGTTCTCTACTTCCTCATTTTTGGAGATTTATACATCATTTTGGACCAATAATGAGTGACCATCTTCGGTGACTAGAAAACATATTTCTCTAGTTCTGTCACCTCCCTTATTCTCTTATTCAATACTTTTGTTTCAGGAACTCCTTCTTCTACGGGGACCTATATAGTCTTATCTTGTACCAAATATTCTGTATCTTGTGAACAAACTTTATAAAAGTCAATATTTTTCACAATATCCATTTTAAGGATTTCCCCCTCTTAATAAATATATATTTTCTAAAGATAGTCAATTGTTTGTCTAAGGGGTCCTATAGGTAGTATCCCACTATTTCCTTAGGATATCTTATAAAGATACACTTTTTTACCAATAATGATAGTTTTTTACTGATTACTACATTAAAAACTCTTAAAATACACATAAATGTGTGCGTGAAAAAATAGGTTTATTTGTAATAAATATCTCAAATGAAATTCCATTTTCAACTTTATTTGTTACTTGGTTTAATGTATGTTCCGTATTTGGTAATGCATATCCCCCAAATGAAAATGGATGATCTTTAGGACTCATCATCATCCTTATAATTTCTCACATGGTAAGATTACTCCTCTAACTAACACCATTACACTATAGTGTGTAAGGTGGAGGGAGTTGAGATATGATCCAAAAATCCCATAAAAATTTGATAAACTCTTGGTTAAGATATTTACCACCTTGTTCTATTCAAAGCATCTTTATCTTCATTCCAAGATGATTCTCTAATTTATTATTTAATTCATTGAATTTATCAATGGACGTTGACCTATAACTCATCAAATAAATATATACAAATATAGTCAAGTCATTACTAAATTTAATGAAGTAAGAATATCCACCACATGATTTTACATGGAATGGTCCACACACATCAGTGTGTACCAATCCTAGAAGCTCAGTGTCCCTTTCATCCTGTCTGCTAAATGGTGGTTTGGTCATTTTCATTTTAAACTATCATGCCATATTTTAGATGGTTTTATCTCAAATGAGTCTAAATAACCATCTTGACAAATCACTATCAAATGCTTCTCGTTTACATGACCAAGATGGTAATCCCAAAGTTGGGTGTTATATGAGTCCTGTGAACATTAATTGTAATAAATTTAGAAAACTTTTTTTTTAATTTAATACATAAAGTATATTATTTAATTATTCCAAACCTTTTCATTTGTTTTCATTATAATAGAAACAACTTTTATATCTAAACTAGGACATAATCCCATATGAATCTAGGAATGAAAAATAAATTATGTTCTTGGTAATCGTAAGTACATAATAACAATCTTTTAAAACCAAAATTATTCACATTGTCAATGAAAGATGGTTGTCCCCAATGTCTAGAGTAGCTATCCTTGAACCATTAGAAGCTCTCAGATCCACCTCTCCTCTAGACATCTTTCAGAATCTACGTGGTTCTTGCATTTGGATATAGATGTGAGTGCCGCAAGTTGTATCTAATACCTAATGTGATGTAATGCCCAAAACCCAGTATCCCTGAGCTCGTGCATTATTTTAAAATACCAACATGATTACAAGGAATCAATTCCCGAAGGACCGATCTAATTATCAATCTTGGAAAATAGATTACATATATAAACATTAATTTACAATTTATAATACAAAACACAGTTTAGAAAATCTTTTTAGAACGCTATTATTCTCCTATATTAACCCTGCATATCAATCATAAAACACTTCTTGGAATCCTGGGAAAATAAAACATAACAAAGGGGTGAGATCATATGCTCAGTAAGGATAAAAAATATTACACAAGCTTTCAAATATTTGCATAAAATGTTAAGGTAAGGTACAAAACTAAAACACAATCCTTTTAAAACATCATCATTAGTGTAATATGGCAAGAATAAATCAAATAATTCCATTTAAACATTCACATGGATATTATACTAGTTGAATAATGACATGTAAAATTGATAACTAATCCCATAACGATGGAATGCATAATTCCATACATCTTAACAACTACATCAAGGCCTCATGCCAAGACCATACACAAATATTATATCATGGACTTGTACCAAGACACTTGTTTGTCTCATGAGATCTACAACTCATCAGGGGGAAATAGTGGGATCCAACCATCACTTACTAAGTCCAATACATTCATCCTATGAAAAGGGTGAGACATAACATAAATATTTGAATTAAAACAATCATATGAAATGTTAATAATTTAACGATAAACCATGAATGGTATTAAAATTTAACATCTACAGTCAAACATATTATAAAACAATCAATACAATATAGAATATTGTATCATAAAAAATCAATCTCAATTAAGCATAAAATTCAACAAAGTATGTGAACATAGATGAAAATAATATAATAAAATCATTAAAACTCATTGATATAAATATCCCTTTTTTACTTTGAAATCATTAAATGTCAAGAAGTTTATAAATAAAGACATTTAAAATATATTTTTTGTAACGTCCTGGTTCTGGAAGCTACCTAGAGGCACCCCGTACCTTCTTGGTCACATGGCCTCAAGCGCATTTCCCAGAACACCAGAGGTTGCCGACTATCAGCGATGGACTTGGGTGTGATAGTGGGGAAACTATGCCCTCATTGGTAGAGTACACAGTGGATGTATACAAATATGCAATAGTGGAAGCAGTAAAAATTCAACAATAGTAAACAGTGGAAAACTGAGTTAATAAACAATTGGAGAAATCCATAATAAATGATGCATGATACATATGTATAGGAAAATAGACAAACAAGTCCCAATGGTGAATAAAAATAGTACTAAACCAATTAAAAAAGAAAAAGATAACAACTCCTCAGCGTCACAATCCTAGGCTTGGTCCCATGCTCTCCAGCTCCATAGCAAGTCAAGTACCTGAAGTGGAATGGTGCTTTCCCTAATCTATACCTACAAGAATATAATCTGTTTGGGTCCAAAAGCATGGCCCATAAAGGTTGTGAGACTAAATCCCAGTAGGAAACCACCCAATGATCTGTGCCTAACGGTCAATGAATATATGGGAGGTAAAAGTACAGAAAGAAGTAAACATGAACATTCTAAATAGTAAACAATCCACAGTTCAAATATCAAGCAACAACTAACACGCAGCTAAGAACAAACAGGTAACCCTATAAAAAGTACTCTCAGCCATCCCCTATGGTCCTACCAATCAAGTTCCAACAATCTTGTTGGGCAAAAATCCCTCAAGGTAACATTGCAGTATTTTTGGGTTAGTTGTGTTTGTTGACAAAGCAGGTTTCATGGATATTTGTCGAGTTCCCGAGAATTTGTTGAAAATCCATGTTGACAAAGAACAATGACAAAGGAAAGGACGATCTGGAGGCGGTACAAAAGAGCAGTACAAGGTGGCGCCGTTTCCCAGTGTGTGCCAAATTTTTGGGGTCCAAAATTTGGAGTTTGGTGAGCATCGCGAAAAGAGGATTTCCATGAAGAGCATAATTTAATATGGCAAAGGCATGAATTTCGCGAAGCTAGGATGCATGGTTTGGAAATCGTGAAGACCAGAAGAATGGAGGCGGTGATGCTTCGCGATTACGTCAAGCTTCACGAACGGCAGATGCTGAAGCGCATCGCGGCGGAGAAGGGCTTTGCGAGAGAGCTTTGCGGCGAAGGCGCGAAGGAAGGTTGAGCTTCGTGAGGGAGCTTCGCGGCGAAGGCGCGGGCCGCGAAGGTAAGTTGACGGTGATTCATTGCGACTACGTCAAGCTCCGCGAACGGAAGATTTCCGTGGAGCTTCGCGATTTGGACAGAATTCCGGTGGAGACTTTGGAGCTTCGCGATTTGAGATGACGTGGCGTTGAATTCGTGCGGAAGGTATGAGGGTCGGTGGGATCACCTATAAATACAGGCTGACCCCTTCGAGCGAAGTAGAGAGAGAAGTTTCAGAGAAAATCCATTGCTCTCGGTTCGCGGAGGTGGTTCGCGAAGCCAGTGTGCTTCGCGAAAGAGGAGCTTCGCGGCGACTATTGTAGCTCCGTGAAAGTTGTGTGCTCCGCGTTGGCTCAGTGAGCTTCACGAGAGAAGTTGCTTTGCAACGAGTTGAGCTTCTCGAGAGAGCTTCGTGAGAGAGCTTCACGAAAAGGCAGGAGCTTCACGAAGGCTTGCTTGAGCTTCGCGAAATTGGAAGCCTCACAAAGTAGGGTGCTTTGCGAAGGTGTTTCCAAAAGGAATTGCCCAGTGTTCAGAGGCAAAGAGGTATTCATCTATGGGTGAAAGTTGAACTTCAACAGAGCATCTACAAACAGAGAAAGATGCATTCCTTAATGGAAATGAAGAGACCTATAGGTCTATAAACTGTGAGTTGAATCCCTTCTGGAGCAGTGAGCTTAGGAAGAGGAAGAAGGTGATCCTCTCCACCGGCAGTGAGCCAGAGAGAGAGAAATAGGGAGTGAACCTTGGGAAAGCAGTGAGCTGACCCTAAACTTTGTATAGGCAGTGAGCCTGGGAATAGAAGTGATCTAGCCCGAACATTGTAATCCACAGCTAGTGAAGTCTAGTGGAATTTGGTACGAACCGGCAACTTGTCGGCGTATGCTCCATGGACGTAGCCCTTTGCGGTGAACCAAGTAAAAATATATGTGTCTGCCTGCTTACTTCCCTGCATTGCATTCAAAGCATCATCATCAAGTAAAGGAGACAAGTGATCACAGTAACCACACAAGTGCAAACAAAGTGACCCTTGTAACAAAGAGGTCAAGATCCAGTGGGGCAGGAAGAACATTGAAAAAGAATATCCATACCCTGATTAACCCCCCCTCTCAGGGTATATAGGCCCCTATTGGCCCTAACAAATCCTCATGGGTAGTACACTCATCCTAACCTCTCTAGTTTGGTCATACGAAAATTATAAGACTCTCTGAGAAAGCTCACTCTGTTAATTCCCCTTATAGTCTAAGGTAGTCAGGGACTCTTTGAGGAATCTCACTCAGTCAATTCCCCTTATATCTCAAAGGTCATGGACTCTCTTAGGAAGCTCACACGGTCAATTTCCCTTATAGCCTAGGTCATTCAAAGACTCTATAAGGAAGCTCACACAGTCAATTCCTCTTATAGTCTAAGGTAAGCATGATAATTTAAAGAAAAACAAAGACTCTCTGAGGAAACTAACATGGTCTATCCCATTATCGTATAAAGAAGTCAAGGACACTCTGAAGAAGCTCACATAGTCAATCCCGCTATAACCCAATGTAATCTTATGCTCTCTGAGGAACCTCACACAGTTTATCCCCCTATAGCCTAATGCTCAATGAATCACTGAGGAGGCTCACTCGGTCAATTCCACTTATAGTCTACTACACCCAGTTCTCACGGATCTGTGTAGGATAACATCATAACAATGCAATACAGACAAATTAAACCTACAAAACGACTTGGATAAACAATCTACAACATATCACGCATGTCAGGATTCAAACTCTCTATCCTACAACAACAGGTATGTAAAACAGGCAAAGTAGCCAAACTAGTTAACATGACTAAATAGTCGTAAATTGAACTTTCATGGTAAAAACATACAAGGCATAGAAAAACAAACCTATTATTATCCATTCAACCTCTACACAGGCATACAAGCATGACAGGAAGACAACAAGGGTAAAACTATAAACATGCAATACCCCATTCAGGGGTATTGGTGGAAATTTCACATAATACTCAAAGACTACGAACAGAAATGAACAAACCACCTAACTTAGTGTTAGATGATCGATATACTTGAACCTCAACACTTGAATCGACTTAGAAAATTGCATATCTACAAAAACCTATAAAATGTTCAACCCACAATAACTTGGAAAAGAGGAGGAATTGGAAAACGATTCTCTGGAAGAAGGAAGAACTCACCGATGAGATTCCAACACAAGTGTTCAAATAGAATAAAGGATGGAGGCTCAGGGGCTCATCGAAAATCCACGGTCGTATGGGTTCTCTCAGATAAAGATGACCTTGAATAAGTGAGTTCTCCCATCAGATAAGACCTCAGTGCGTTTAATGAAAAAAATGCACGGCATGTACTTTTGGAGTACACGACATGTACATGCTATTTACATACTCCTCATTAGGAGGACTCAAAGTCAATCCCACATGTCCATTTGTGTAGCCATGACATGTAAAACACACGGCCTCCAGTGACATCATAGTACATAGTATGTACTCATAAAGTACAGGGCATGTACTTTGAAAATTTCCAGAATTTCCTCTTTTTCTTAAAAACGGCTGGAAAAGGAAAAACATTACTGAAAAGAAGATCTGGGTTCTTACAAACTTTCCCCCTTAAATAAGTTCATCCTTGAATTTCATTAGCCTGGAATTGAAGAAGAAACCCCAAACAACTCGGGCCACTGTGATCGTATATCCGCCCCACTCTCCAAAGTCTCATCCTGTACCCACTCGTGCTACCATAGCACTTGTACCAAGGGAATAGACCAGCCATGGAGAACCTTTGTACTGCAATCCACAATCTAGATATGATGATCTTCTAACAACACATCCACATCAAGATCAACCTCCTCAGGTTTAATGACATGAGACGGGTCTGAAAAGTAACGTCGAAGCTGAGAAACATGAAAAACATCATGCATAGCCTGACACCTCTATGGAAACTGAAACCAATAAGCAATTAGCCCAACTATCTCAAACAACTCAAATGACCCTACGTACCTCGATGAAAGCTTCCCTTGTTTCCTAATCCCCTTGTTTCCAAACCTCTGTGTGACACACAGGAAATCCTGATCCCCAACCTTGAACTCCAGAGGTCATCTCCATTGATCAACATAATACTTCTGACGAGACTGTGTAGTATCCATCCTCTTTCTAATCAACTATATCTTCTCTATGGTCTCTTGAACAAGACAAGATCCTAGTAAAGCTACCTCTCCTTCCTCCAGCCATCATAACAGTGATCGACATGGCCTACCGTAAAAATCCTGATAAGGTTCCATCTGATTAGTTGTTTGATAACTATTTTTGTAGGAAAAGTCCACAAGAGGTATATGATTCTCCTAAGAACCTCCAAAATCTAGAATGCATGCTCGAAGAATTTCCTCAAGCACTTAAATCGTACACTCGGACTGGCCATCCGTCTGAGGTTTATAAGCTGTTCTCATAAGTACATGTGTACCCAAACCCTTTGGAAGCCCCATCCAGACTCGAGAGGTAAAATCTGCATCCCTATATGAAACAATGGAGTGTGGATCTCCATGCCGGTGTACAATCTCTCGGATGTACAATCGTCCTAGCTCATCAACACTAAAGGACTTCTTGATCGGCGAGAATCGAGAAACCTTCGTAAGCCTGTCAATAACAACCCAAACAATATCATTCCCCCAAGGTGACCTCATTCCACTTCCACTCAAGAATGGAAAACTGCTGTAAAATCCATGATGGTCGGTAATGTTCCACCTTCACCTACTGACAAGTGGAACACTTAATGACGAAACCAAAAATGTCCCTCTTTATACATGGCCACCAGTACTGAGAGTTTAGATCATGATACATCTTGGTGATGCTAGGATGAACTGCCCAAACGGAGGAATGAAAATCCCACATCAACTCCTCACATATGTTTCCTAGCACCCATATGTGCCCCTAGAAATTCAAGATCTCATCCTCTCCTATGGTTCATCCAGGAATAGAGTCCTATCCTAACACACTCTCTCATAGGACTAGGCCTTCTGAGTCTGATAGCTGCCTCATTCGCACCCGATCAAGACGTGTAGAGGTAGCAGCTACAAAAGAAAGAAAAGTATACCCATGACTATCTTGCACCTCCAAATGTATCTTAGAGAACAGATCCATAAGTTTACACTCACTACTAGCATCTTGAACTGCCTATATCATAGTCCTTTTGATCAACACATCAGCCACGGTGTTGCCCTTCCTAGACATATAGGCAAGCTCAAAATCAAAGGATTGTAGGTACTCGACCCACCTTCGCTATCTCAAATTCGGATCACGATGAGTGAAAATGTACCTGAGGCTTTTGTGGTCTGTGAAAACCACAAAATGATCTCAAATAAGATAATGTCTCCAATAGCGTAAGGCATGAACAATAGCTTCCAACCCCAGATCGTGTGTCGGGTAGTTCCTCTAATGTGGCCTCAACTGCTGAGACCTGTACGTAATGAATCCATCTCCCTGCAGAAGCACAACTCCCAGCCTGATACCTGATGTATAATAGTAAACAGCATAGTTCTTCTCCATCTCCATCAATACTAGTATTGGTGCTGACTTCAACCTCCACTTCATCTCTTGAATGGAGGACTCACAAGAATCTGGCCATAAGAACTTCACACCCTTCTTAGTCAGGCCTGTTAGTGGTGCTTATAAGCATGAAATGTCCTGTATGAAGTTTCTGCATTACCCATCCAGCCCTAGATAACTTCATACCTCAAATACGTTCTTCTGCTGCTCCCAAGATTCTACTGCTCTTACTTTCTCTTGGTCTACCAATACACCTGTCTCTGAGATGACATGACCCAAGAAGTGAATTTGGTCCATCCAAAAGTGGCACTTTGAGAAATTAGAATATAACTGATGCTCCATCAATGTACTCAAAATGATCTCATGATGTGCGACATGGTTCTGTCGAGTGTGAGAGTACACCAAGATATCGTCTACGTAGACAAACATGAAGGAATCCAATTATGGATGGAAAAATCAGTTCATCAGTTCCATGAAATCTGCTGGCACGTTCGTGAGACCTAATGACATAACCATATACTCTTATAGACCATACCTACTCCAGAACGCTATAATAGGTATATCATATGGTCTAACGCGCAACTGATGATAACCAGTTCACATGTAAATCTTCAAGAACACTTGGGCTCCATGAAGCTGATCAAAGAGATCATCAATCCTAGGTAAGGGATATCGGTTCTTGACTGTCAACTAGTTCATCTTTCGATAATCCGCACAAATCCTATGGGTACCGCATGACTTCTTCTCAAATATGATGGGAGAAACCCAAGGATAAGTACTGGGTCAGATGAAACCCTTTGTTTACAACTCCTCCAACTTCTTCTTGAGCTCCTGTAACTCTGGTGTAGCCATTCTATAAGGAGGAATGGACACCAGTTCCACTCATGGAACAAGCTCAATAGAAAAGTCTACCTCACGCTCCGAAGGCAAACCAAAAAATTCCTCTGGAAAGACGTCCCTAAAATGATCCACCACTAGTGGTAAGTATAACTATGAAGTCCTTGGTCATCTAGATATAGCCTAGAAATATGGGATTTAACTCCTCCTAACCCATGATGCTCTTGTCCTGCTCTGCTCGCCTGGACATCCCACTCACCCTTATGAAGAAAAGATCCACCCTCTCGTGATATATAACTCACCCTATGGTGATAAAAATTGACAACTTCCAGGAAGGGAACTAGCCAGTCTATTCTGAGAATGACATCATAGCTCGTCATCTCTAGGACATAGAGATTCCATAACAAGTGACATTCACCAACCTCTAGAGTGAACTCCTTGCACTGAAGTATGCTAGATGTCCTCATCCCCAACGGTGTTTCAAGCATCAAGATATCAACAAAAGAAAATATGTAGAGCGCAAGGATCAACACAACAACAATATAGATAAAGTTATGGGAATCCCCTGTTTAGAAAAGAGAAGAAGATAAAACTGAGGATAATATGATCATACATCAAACCGTGGAAGGCCCGGGATCTAGATCCTACTAGGTCTGCTCCACAGAAAAAGTCTGGCCTACTCTATGGCCTTGTGAAACTACCTGACCTCTTTGAGATGATCCACCCTACTGTCGCTAAAGGACTGGAGACTGACTACCCCGACCACGACCACCACCTTAGCCTGAACGGCCAGAAGAAATCCAGTTCCCAGACTGGTGAGAAAATGTTGGTGATGCTCCTGAACACGAGGTCATAGAAGTACCCCTTTCTCCAGCTGCTGGAGAGAAAAACTGATAGAAACACTAGATATGGCCCATCTTGCCGCAAGATCGATACTCCATTAGGTCTCTCGGGAAAGGTGGCCTTATACTCTTGCTTCTCCCGCACTGGTAGCACACCACGTGGCTACCATAAGGTGCATCCCGTCTACTCTGATCTCCCCATGCAGTCTCCCTACAACACTTCCTACTATCTGCTGGAGGAATACTAACCTTGGATGTCGAACCACCCTTTCTCACAGCTCCAGAATCCCTCAGATTGTGCTATATAATCAGCGCTTGGTTGATTATATAAGATATTGAATTCATCCTAAAGATGTTCAACTAGGAATAGATCTCTTGCCTAAGACCGTCCTCAAACTTCCTAGCCAGGAACTACTCATCACTTGCCGAAATTGGCATGAAATTCTGAATCTCCATGAAGAGAGAGGAATAATCCATCACAGAAAGGGTACCCTGCTCCATGCTCATGAACTCTCTGGCTTGATTGGCCCTCAAGGTCTCTGGGTAGAAGTAATTGTAAAAGATATGCTGGAACTCCTCCAAATCCATATTCTGGTGGCATCCCACCTGAGAGATGACATACCACCACCACTTGGAGGAGTCTCGGAGTATGTAGGATACAAGATTCATCATCCTCTCTGGTGGTACCTCAAGATGCTCGAAGATCGTCTGCATGGATTCAAGCCATGACTCTGCACCCTATGCTTCTCCTTCCCCTGAGAATGTTGGAGGATGCTGCTACTGGAAAACTAGCGTCAAATCTTCCATCGACAGGGCAAGAGGTGGATCTCTCTAGAAGGTCTGCATCATCCTCCGAAAACCCTCCCTAAATTGTGCATCAGTTCCTACAACTGGTATAACTACTGGTGCCAAGGCTAGAACAATAGGAGGATCTACAGGAAGTCCCTGATCAGCCATATCAGGCGTCATATCACTGCCCTTCAACTGGCGGTCAGCCCGAGGAAGTCTAGGTTGCATGGCTTTGCAGGGTCAAACACACACTTAGATTCAAGATTATCAAGGATAGAATACTGAAGGCACAAGAAGAAAACCAGAGAAAGAAAGCATTCAAATTAGGAAAATCATGACTAAATGGCGTGTACTACCCCTACAAGGTGTGTTCTATTAAGTAATTCACATGGGCGGGTACTCCCACCACAACTGGTCATGTAACACCCCAAAACAGACGACAAGTTGTCCTAGAACACGGCGTGTACCTGAATCCCCTTCCCCTGCCCAGGTTCTTCTACACGATTAAGCCAAATGACTCTCCTACGACAAGACTACATGGCATATTCAGAGTAGAGACGACATGTACTAAACAAGCTTCACTTGGCCAGTGTTGTTAGTGACATGATCTGACACACGACTGACAGTACACGACGTTCTAAATTGGTACATAGAGTGTTCCTACAAGTAATTCCCCATCTCATGTCTCTACCACATAGCCTATGACACAGTCAGATATTACACGACGTGTACATATGGTACACGACATGTACTTAAAAAATTGTTTTCTTCCCAAACAGAAGAACACAGGACATGTAGTCAAAACTACACGTTGTGTATTCTAGATTTTTCCAGATATTAAGCCTTAGAAACTACTTCAGAGCCCAGAAAAACACAGAAACGAGCATTAAAATTGATAAATTCCCATCCGTGAGAGCCCATACTCTCAGGAAATCAAATCTTGGCATCTTACACATGTTATAACAAGACAAGAAAGCGATGATTCACCAAATTCCGGTCTAGGAGGGCCCATAACACCCCAAGAACCGAAGTTTGGCATTCATCCAAAAAAATCCTTACACAAACAATACCTTATCAAACAACATGTTTTTTTATCAATTAATATATCACAAAAACATGCATATTCTACGCAACATCTATCAGAACAACATGAAATTGCTAATGAATCCCAGATGGAATGGAAAGAATGCATGACATGTGATTTATAGCAAGTGCCTATATGATGCATGAGTTTCATACCCTCATCTCATTGGGTTACGATAGAATTAGAACCTCAACATCATCAACAGTAACAAAAAAATACATGTGAGTCACCCATAGTGAATATAAAATCAACTGTAAAATTGCAAAATAAAACAAATTACAATAAATGAGGTAGATTGGTTTTTTCCCTGTACACGGGTTAACTACTCCTGGGAACAACTTATTACCAAGTACCTTTTTTGTCCAATCCATGACTATAGGATCCAAACAGTATATCAAGAGAAAAGAGTTCCTCTGATACCACTTTGTAACGTCCTGGTTCAAGAAGCCACCCAGAGGTGACCTGCACTCGGTTGGTCACATGGCCTCAAGCACATTTCCCTGAACACCAGAGGCTGGAGACTAGTAGTGAGGGCCTTGGGTGTGATAGTGGGGAAACTATGCCCTCATTGGAAGAGTACAAAATATAAGTAAACAAACATTAAATAATAGAAGAAGTAAATATCCAACAACAGTAAACAATGGAAAACTGAGTTAATAAACAACTGGAGAAATGCATAATAAATGATGCATGATACATATGTCTAGGAAAACAGCCAAACAAGTCACAATGCTGAATACAAACAGTATTGAACCAAGTAAAAAAGAAAAATATAATATCTCCCCAGCATCGCAAGACTAGGCTTGGTCCCATGCTCTCCGTCTCCATAGCAAGTCAAGTACCTGAAGTGGAAGGGCACTTTCCCTTATCTATACCTGCAATAATATAATCAGTTTGGGCTCAAAACAATGTCCCAAACATGGTGTGAGACTAAATCCCAGTAGGCAACCACCTGAATATCATTTCCTAATAGTAAATGAATATGTTTTAGGTAAAAGTACAGAAATAAGTAAATAGAAACATACTAAACAGTAAATAATTCACAGTTCCATTATGATGAAACAACTAACAAGTAGCTAAGAAAGTACAGGTAACCCTCTGAGAAGTACTCTCATCCATCCCCTCTGTTCCTACCCAACAAGTGCCAACAATCCTCTGGGTAGTACACTCTGCCTATCCTCTCTAGTTTGGTCATACAAAAATTATAAGACTCTCTAAGGATGCTCACTCATTCAATTCCCCTTATTGTCTAAGGTATTCAGGTACTCTTCAAGAAAGCTCACTCGGCCAATTCCCCTTATAGCACAAAGGTCAAGGACTCTCTGAGGAAGCTCACTTGATCAATTTCCTTTATATCCCAGGTCATTCAAAGACTCTCTAAGGAAGCTCACATTGTCAATTCCTCTTATTGTCTAAGGTAAGCATGGTAATTCAAAGAAAAACAAAGTCTCTCCGAGGAAGCTCACACGTCCTATCCCCTTATAGTCTAAAGAAGTCAAGGACACTTTGTGGAAGCTCACACAATCAATCCCCTTATAACCCAATGTAATCCTAGGCTATCCTAGGAAGCTCACACAGTCTATCCCCCTATATCCTAATGCTCAAAGACTCTCTCAGGAAGCACACTCTGTCAATTCCCCTTATAGTCTACTACACCCAGTTCTCATGGCCCTATGTAGGATAACGGCATAACAATACAATAAGGAAAAATTAAAACTAAATAACTACTTATCTAAATAGTCTAAAACATATCAAGCATGTTATGTTTCATACTCTCCATCCTACAACAACATGTATGAAAAACAGGAAAAGTATCCAAACTAGCTAACATGACCAAACAATCGTAAACAAAACATGCATGGGAAAAACATCCAAGGCATAGAAAAACAACACTATTGTTATCCATTAAACCTTTACATAGTCATATAAGCATGGAAGGAAGACAACGGGGGTAAAATGGTAAACACACAATACCCCGTTTAGGAGTATTGGTGGAAATTGCACATAATACTCAAAGACTTTGAACGGAAAATCAAAAACCAACTACCTTGGTTTTTGGTGATCGATATAAATGAACCTCAATGTTTGAGTCGCCTTATAATGTCATATATCTACAAAAACATATAAAACGTTCAACCTACGATAACTTGGAAAAGAGGAGGAATCGGAAAACGATGCTCTAGAAGAAGGAAGAACTCACCGATGCGATTCCAACACAATCACTGGTATTTGAATCATAGGATGGATGGAGGCTCGGGGGCTCATGAAAGATCCATGGATATATGAGTTATCTTGAATGAATACAAACTAGAAGAAGTGAGTTTTGTCTGTCAGACACGACCCTGATGCGTTTAAGGAAAAAAACAAAATACATGGCATGTACTTTTGGAGTACACGGTATGTACTTACTGTTTTCGTACTCTGCATTAGTCGGCCTCCAAGTCACTCCCACATGGCCATGTGTGTGTCCATGACACGGCCAGTACACGTCCTCCAGTGACATCGCAACACACGGCGTTTATTCATAAAGTACACGACGTGTACTTTGAAAATTACCATATTTTCCTCTTTTTCTTTAAAATGACCAGAAAAGGAAAAACATACCTGAAAAGAAGATATGGGTTTGTAAATTTTCGAATAAAAGTGTCCCATAACACTTTTAAACCTTTGGAAGGAATTATCTTTTTAAAACATTCATGTCCATATAAATAAATCCTTAAAACCATTTTGAAAAAAATACATTAATGGGAAAGATATAGAAGAATAATCATTTAAACCATTTAAAATAATGGTTTAGTAAAATATTTCCTTACATAAAACCTTTCAAAATATTCCATTTGAAAAAATTAATATGGATGAAAAATATGTCCCTGTAAATACTTATGCATAAGGAATCTTGTATAATAAGGAGATTGTCAAATTAATCCTTACCATAGGTACGATATTCCATACATGTATGAAACTCCCTTATAATGTTTTTTAAAATATTATTAACTTATATCATAATAAAAATAATATTTATTATATCATATATGATTATTTTGTGACTTTATATTAGCTTTATATTAACAATTCCATGTTAATGTAACATTTCAGTTAATAATATCTTTGTTTCTCATATGTGTTTTGACTTGTTATTATTGATCATATTACATAGATCATAATTTAATTTATTATAGAGTGTATAATATGATTTATATATCATGTATATTCATAATATATATATATATATGAAATACAATACACCGTTCATGGAGATGGTAGGTCGTACGTACGTGTGAACGATGTTCCAGTATTCTTATCTTATTAAATAGAAGTAAGTGGATGACATAAATGGACATAACTTAATACACACTCACATATATATTATTCTATTAGACTTATTATTTCATATATTTTATAATTATTTGTAACATATCTTTTTTATAATCATTCTTGGATGTTGAACGTGGAAGATGAGTCTCATCGTGTGGTGAAAACGGTAAGCCATACTTACGCCTAGGCGACGATATTATTTTCTTAATGGTTAAATTGTATGTAATTGGATGAAATATGAATTGTAAAAAAAAATATCATTTTATATTTACTATTTAATTCATTTATATTAATCATTATACCCATCAAAATAATGTATAGATGAAAAAAAGTTTACACCATGGCGTGGAGATGGTAAGTTGTACGTACGCACGCATGGTGATATTATATTTTATAGGATGAGTAAATGGAGGAATAAAGTTGTTAAAAATTTATAAAAACAAATAATTATATTCTAGATGCTGGAGTTATTATTTTAGTATAGTAACAACTTAGGAATAGGGAGTATAAGAAGAAATGAACTTTGAAACAAAAGAAAAAATGATTACATATTCTTCACGTGTCTCCTTTTGATTTGAAAAAAATGACTATTTAATTTTGTTTTATTGCAAAAGAGTGTACTCAAGGTTCATTTGACAGAACATTTGAGGAGTTTTGGGCAGGGTTTGGCCGAGAAAAATGGATTTGGAGGTGTCAATAAAAGAGAAGGATATGTTCCCTTTTATAGGATAAGTGAGGGACACTTTAGGAATATCTTGAAATATAAATTTATTTTAGATAGATTTTAGGTTGATAATGCTTAAAAAGTGATTTATTTCTAGGATAAGATGATTATGGGTCGAAATTCTCTCAACAAATAGGTTTTTGACAAGTTTAGGACATCAATTTAACCTTATCTTTTAGATTTACCCCATGGTAAAATACGTTAACTCTTACCATGTCTTCTTGTATTTGTATAATATATTAATATATTTTCTATAAAATAAAATAGGAAAATCAAGTGGATAATTAATGAATTTTTTAATACTATCTAAGTCATTAGATTTAATGTTATATTTTTATGACTATTATATCATATAATAAAATAGTGTTTGTTTTAAAAATTCATTCTGTCAATTTTGACAGTATTTCGTAATTGATTTTTGTTAAAGTCATAAAAACGTGATTACTTAGAAGAAAAGAATTAAATAATCCCTAAAATATCAATTTTATCCAAAAAAAGTATGTATGAACTCAGAAATCTCAAATTACATTTATTTTAATAATTATAATATTATTTATTTCAATCATTCTTTAACAAGGTAATCACCACATCATCATTGTGTCATAAATAATTTTATTTTTTCAATATCTAAAAATTATAAATAAAATACCATGATGTAGGAAATATTTTTAAATTTAATATTACTATTTATAGTTGAAGAGATCATTTATATAAACCAAATTAATTTTTTTAGTTAAGATATACATGTTTGTGTTATATTTCCCATTTCTTAAAATTAAACATTATAAAATGTCATTGTCACACCCTAGTGGCTCCATGGGTTCCTAAAATAGACCTTAGTATTCTCATGGTCGGACATATATCATGAAATAGGATTATTATATATTTAATGGTTGTTTTATATTGTTATAATATTATTTTGTACCTTTATTTACCTGATTTACCCTTAAACCACGGTAAATACAAATAATTACTAAAGCTACTATTCATAATGTCAAAAAAAGGTACATATTTAAAAAAATTGGACCGTATAATTCAAAATATGGAATCCATTTTCCAATTTCAAGACACATAATTGGAAGAAATTAATTTAAAATTAATTCCCCTTGTCAAAACCAGAAAGCAGTGTTTTAAGAAGTAAAAACTATTAAAAGATTGACATGTGTTTATGTCAAATTTCATTGTGATATTACATAAAATGACCAAATTTGGATTAAATGATAAAAACATAATATAATTACACTATAAAACCAATTAATAGAAATATTAGTCTATATAGTTAAATTAGAAGAAAAGGCAGTTTTGAATTAAATTTTAGTATTTCCCACTATTCATTAAAATATGGATTTTATCATAAAAATACAAAATAATTATAAAAAATAAATTTTATATTTCCCACTTCTAAAGAAGGAAAATTCATTTTTTCAAATTGAATATATAAAAGTTTCAAATATTGGATTTGAAAAGGGTTCTCTGTGAAAAGGCGGAAAAACAACATTTTTTAGAAAATACTTCATTTATCTGAAAAATTAATTTTTTTCCTTAGATTATGTCTAATAATAACATTAGATGAATGTTAAAATTATATGGGATATATATAAATTTAAAAATTTCATTAATACTATTCATAAATTATTTTTAAATAGCTAGTTTGGTAGATCATGGTGCACTCTAACTTGGTGTTAAGTGTAGCGCAAGATAAGACGATGTTGTGTGTAGTGAAAGATTATAATGGTGTAGAGTACAACACAATATATTTAATTTATTTATAAATAAACATACCATGTAATCTCTGGGTGTTACCTTATCCCCCCTTTAATAAATTGTGTCCTCAAAAATTTCAAATGTGGGTTTGGTAACTAAGGTATGATTATTCAAAATCCCTTTATAGAAATCTCACATCGGAAATATTTGTTGATAAATCATAAAATTTAAAATAGATAAAGGATTGTAAGATGTTTACCTAAGATAATATATACTAGGTTTCCATGTTTTGAAATATGTATATAGAATAAGAGAATTACTATCATGTTCTCATGGAGAGAAAGAGAGAGGATGATTCAGAAAAGGATAACAAATATAATGGTATAAATATGTTATGACAACATGGGCCATTTGATTCATCACAAACGAATGTACATGGAATTTTTTTTGGTTTTAAAGATACATTCCCTAAAGTTGAATAACATGAGAAGAAATACATACATGATTTCAGTACTATCTCAATATTAGTCATGCCTTGAACAATTTCAAATTCATATATTATTCAACGAAATGAAGTTGAATTTTTCATTCCAGAAGTGTTGGATGATCATGCGATCCATTATTATAATGATAGTTCATTGCATATATCTCAACAGAAAAAGTTATCACAGCTTACCACATATTCATAAGTCCACCTATAACAAGATAACACATTAATCTAACAATTATCTATCAGAGTATAACATATATTATCCATAACTAGATAGACATAAAATCATTATAGAAAATGAAAATATATAACTTTAGAAATAGGTGAACCAAATCATCATAGAATTTATCTCACATATCATATAGGGAAGTTCTGGGTTGGCACATTCCAAACATGTGAACACCGTCATTCAGTATTCTCTTGAGTCACGGTAATAACCTGAATGATCATATTTTCTTTTTGAAAACATGCATGTTTCTTTATTTTAATACATAGTGGATTATTCCTGAAGTCCTAAAAAATTTTATACTTCATGAATCATAGCATAACCCTCTTGTCAACAAATCCATATTTAGTTCTCAAGAAACTAGCATCATCCAATTTACTTATTCAAATCCTAAATATCTTTATCCAAACATAATTATCTTATCAAAAGAAACACATTAAGACTTATCTTTACCTAGGTCGTATGTTCCCCCAATATAATCATAACCTTAAATAAATTTACTTCTCCAATATAACTATTCAACATATTTTTGATAATCCATAGCAAAAATATAAACTAAATAATCAATCTATAATTGACTATTAATAATTCTTGGATCCAAATACATAAATACTTTAATATAACCAATTTTATGGTTCAAAGGAATATATACTTACTCGGTTTAGAAGTAGAGTCTTATGTGTGGGCATTGATTTGTGTAATTCCCATGATTTCCACAGATGATAAATTAAAATCTATAAAAATTGGTCACTCTCTAACCCTTTTTCCCACAAATATAACATCTTCCCCTCCATTTTATGTATTCCTGAAGGTTCATTGTCCCTTCTTCATGACATGTAAGAATTGGAATCTTCTTTCCTCTATGATTCTTAAAATTTGAACATTTATAAAATTTCATCTTACTCTTAGGCAAAGTGTTAGGAAAGTCATAAAATATCACATTGTTAATCATATATTGTGATAATAGATTAAGTATAATCACAATATCTTTCTCTTCAGTCATTATCCAATTTTGTTGATCAAAATCACTAGATTTTATATCAACTAAATGTTAATCCAATTCCTTATGGTTTAATCCATTAACTAAGACAAAAAATCATAGGGTTGGAAACACTTATAATTGAAGAAAACCACATTATCAAGGGATGGTACTTTCAATATATAACATCTTAGGTTTAATCCTAAGTTATCCTTGATAGTTACCAAAATTCTAGGGGGTTCTTTTATACTTATCCTCAATGTCTATCTTAGGGTTATGATCCCTAATCTTTGTTTTCTATGTCTATTTATAAGGTTGTTTCTAAACTTCATTTGATACCAACTGTAAAGCCCCAACCGCAGAATACAAGATCTAGTTAATTATTTTAATACATTATCATGATTATAAAGAATCAAATCTCAAATGACCTATCATTTTATAAGTCTTGGAAATATATTATATACATAAGATTTAAATTAAAATTTATAACATAAAACAAAACATAGATAATCCTTTGAGAACACAATTATTCCCCATGATTAACCTTGAATATCAATCATAAAACACTTCACGTCATTCTAAGAAAATAAAACATAAGAAAGGGGTGAGCTCATATGTTCAATAAGGATAAACAATATATATGGAGATATAAAAAATAAGCATAAACTATTAAGGAAAGATACAAAACTAAAACACAATCCTTTTAAAACATTATCATAAGTTTAACATGAAAAGAATAAATAAACTAATTCCATTTACACATTAACATGGTTATTATACTAGTCAAATAATCACATGTAAAATGAATATCTAATCTCATAATGAGGGAATTCATAATGCCAGACAACTTAACTACTATGTCAAGGGCTCATTCCAGGACCATACACAAATATTCTGTCAAGGCCTTATGACAGGACACTAGTTTGTATAATGAGACGTACCGATGCATCGTGGGGATATAAAATGCCCCACCCATCACTCACTAATTCTAATACATTCCTCATATAGAAAGTGTGAAATATAATATAAACATTCGTTTTAAAACTAGAATATGAAATCTTAATACTTTATCCATAAACTATAAATGGTATTAAAATATCACATCCATAGTAAAAAATATCATAAAAAATTCAATATAATATGCAATACTACATTATAAGAAATCAATCTCAATTATGAATAAAATAAAAAAAAGGATGTTAAAATAGATGCAAATAATCTAATAAAATAATTAAGATTATTCTAGAGAAATATCTCTTTTTTTACATTGAAAGCATTAAAAGTCATACAGTTTATAAATGAAGAAATTTAAAAGTGGTTTTTGAATCAATGTTTCCCATAAAAATTTGAATCTTTTGAAAGGAATTAATATTTTAAAACATTCATTCCCTTATAAATAAATCCTTAAATCCATTTTGAAATCCTGGACATTAATGAGAAAGATCTACAAGAATAAATATTTGAAGCATTTAAAATGATGTCTTATTAAAAAAGTATTTTACATAAAATCTTTAAAATTTTACTTTTTAAAAGATGAACATGTATGAGAAATACTTCTCAGGTAATACTTACGCATAAACAATCTCGGATAATAATGAGATTACGAAATTAACGCTCACCATAGGATGAATATTTTCAGTACATGTCTGAAAATCCTGTATAATGTTTTTAAACAAATTATTAACATATATAAGAATAAAAATAATATTAATGACATCTTATGTGATTATGTTACGACCTTATATTATCTTTTTGTTAATAATTCCAAGTTAATGCGACATTTTTTGTAATAATTTCTATGATTCTCTTAGGTTTTTTGACATTTTATTCTAGTTCATATTACATAGATCCTGATTTACTTATTTAAATAATGTATAATATGATTTAACTAAAAATTACCTTTTTTATTATCTAGTCACTTTTGAGGAAAAAGTGAGAAACCATACATGACTTTAATGACAAACAACATTCAAGGCACCACAGTACAAAAGTTTAAGAATAAAGAACTCATTCAAGCCTACACAGAAGAGCTCCACCTCTCGATTTTAAAAAAGTAATAAATATTAATGGTGAAGAGTAGAAGAGAAGAATCATACTAATGTATTTAGAGGTATGTTCCCAACATGCTTGATGTATAGTAAAATGCATTTCAAGGAATGTTTTCTAGGATATAGAAAGTGCTATAGGTGTGTTAAGTTTGGTTATAGGACTCGTAACAGCAAATAAAAGAGTCATAAATGATTGAGGAATAAGATAACAGGTAGATATTTAATAGTTTTATGTTTTAGATATAATACATTGGGTCATTATAATAACATGTTCCTAAAGCTAGTAACTTAGTCTAGAAATTATCAATATCAGACGAAAAAGGGTGTTGAAAATCTTTTACTTCTACTACTACTACTAATACTACTACTACTACTACTACTACTACTACTACTACTACTACTACTATAGTTCATGTTGGGCCATCAAATAAACTGGTGAAAAGCATGTCACTTGTGTATTAAAATTATTTTAGTCCCATTTTTTTACTCTAGATATTTACTTTACTTCATTTTATAGAAATTTAAAATTAAATTGGGAATATCACCTCATAAATGTAAGATAGTTTTTTTGTGAAAATTATGGATGGAAGTATGAAAGAAACCATGATTTATATGAATTATCATATTTTTTCTTTTGTGGATTGATTCTTCCATAAAATATAATTGAACTAATTATAATACAGATTGATATAATTCTGGTTATGGATTTGATTTCATTTATTCCTTATATGATATATTGAATAGTTAAGAAAGTTATGTTAAATGATTTCATGCATTTGATAACATAATAAGAAGTTGATAAATTTATTAGAGGTGACTGTGAAAGTTACCTAAGCTCAATTTTCATGAAAAGATGAATATTTTTTAAATTAGTGATTTTCTAGTAGTGAAAGAATCCATAGATTTATGTCTAGATGATTTTCCTAGTTTTATTCATGATTTGGAGTTTGAGTTTAATATTGAATATTTCCGAATACTTAGACTATTTCTAAACTCCCTTATTTAATGGATCAAGTAAAACTTTTATAATAGAAAGAGAAATTATAGGAGTTCTTATAAAATGGTTTCATTCATCCTAGCACTTCACCATGGGGTTATAATATTATATTTCTTTGATATAAGGATGGTTTAGTGTGAATTTTCATTGATTAAGAATCCATGAATAACATCACTACTAATTAAAAATATCATTTTCCCATATATCAATGATTTTTTTTGATTAGGTCCTTTGATAATGGTAATCTTAGAAGGCTTATCTGAGGTCTGGGCACTATCAAATAAAGGTAAAGGAGGATTAAATTCCGAATACAACATTTTGGACTAGATACATGCATTATTGTTGGGTAGTTATTATGTTTGGGTTGTTTAATGCACATGTTATATTTATAGGACATACAAATAGAGTTTTATTAGATTTCTTATGATGTATTTTCTATTGTATTTAATGATGAAATTTCTGTACATTCTAAAAGTCAAGAGGAACATGAAATTCAACCAAGGAATGTTTTGAAAAACTTAAATGAAAAGAAATTTCACGATAAGTTTAGTAAGTGAAAATTTTGGTTGAAATAAATCTCATTCCCAATATATATTATTTCTAAAGATAGAATAATTAATGAAACTATGAAAAAAATGTTGTTGTGGATTGGACAAGACCAAAAAATGTCATAAAGATTCATATGTTTTTGGTTTTTAGGATTACTTTCAGTGGTATGTTGAAATCATTACTTAGTTGTCCATCCCAATTACTAAGAAACTCGATTAGAAGTAAAATTCAACTGAAAAAATATGATGATTCTTTTTAGGAAAATTTTTTTTTGGAATGATCCTATTTTTTCTCTTCCTTTGACAAATTATGATTTTTTATCTATTGTGATTCTTATTTGAAGTTAATTGTTTTCTTCAAAATTTAGAATGATTAGGTAGTTTCTTATTATTTATTTCTATTGAAACGTCATGATTTAAATTACCATATACATGATCACAAATTAGCTACTTTGATTTTTTTCTTTACAAAATTTTAGGAATTATTTATATGCACTAAAGTGTGGAATATATATTGATTTCAAAATTTTGAAGTATAAATCAACTTAAAAATAATTAAACATGGTACATTGAAGAAAATTAGTACTGATAATAGATTTTGATTTCACAAATTTATTATAATCTTGGAAAGGAAAACAATTTTTCCATTGATTTGAGTCAGAAAAATAATGCTACCATAACCATGTTATTGTTGGAATATGACCCAATGTCTAATTATTTGAATAATTTTGACCTCTAATTTGTGGATTTAGGAACATCCTTTGTTTTGATTCTGGTTTTGGTGTAGTAAAATTTGTAGAAAAAATTAAACAATCTTAGAAGTAAGATAACATTCTATAAGAAAAGCTTCAATCCATTAAGAATGGTATGTTACATGAGATAAATAGAGATGAATAAGGTTTGAAAAAAGTTTGTTTTTTCTTTGTGATTCCCAGTTGGGGAAAGTTTGATTGAGTGAAGTTCATAGTTCTCAATTTTCCATTCGTCATGGAAGAACTAAGACGTACATAGACCTTTGGGAGTGTTACCAATTGGATGGTATGAGAATATATTTTAATGAATTTATAATGAAATGTTTGACTTATTAGTTGGGTGAAAAAGAATAAAAATTACCTAAGTAAATGCCTCATCCTTTTCAAATGCTAAAGTAGACAACAATATATATAAATGAATGTAATGGTGGGATTTCCAATGAAATATCAAGGTATTAAAATGATTTGGTTTATTCTGGATCAATTAACTAAATTGATATATTTCCTTCCAATATGAGATACTACGTATTTGTATAATTTTAGTCGGATGTTTCTGAACGGTTTAGTCAGGTTACATGGAGTTCCTCTCAACGTTGTATTATACCACGATCCAATGTTCCCATCAAATTTTTGGAAAGGACATCAGAAGTCGTCAACATTGAATTAAATTTTGGTATATATTTTTATCTTCAAAATAATGGTATAAGAAACTAGACTTAAACATTACATAATCTTGAGTTATTTCAAGTTATTTAATGTTTACCACATTGTGGATCTTTTTAGATTTAGGGTTTTAATGAAATAGGAAATATTTCATACAAAAAACCATAAAAACACAAAGTGGACACTACCAAACAATATCTATTTTTTAATAATATAATCTTTTAAAATATGGAATGATCTCTTTTATGAAAAATCATTATGAATTTTAACATTAAATCTTAAAATCCCTTAATCACCTTTAAGTCCTACAAAAAATATTAAAAAATGTGAGATGAGTATAAAAATTATTGTAAGGTATATAAAAAAATAAATCCTTAGTCTACTGATTAACATTACAACACATAAAAACTATTACTTGAAAACATAACATATTAAAAAAATAGTGAAATATAATTTTTTAATAAACATTATTTATTTTAACTTTTGAAAACAAATTAATTCCCTAAAAAATCATCAATAAAAATAGAAAATTTATGTAGGTACCTTGGTACACCATCAGATTGAACCCCTAAAAACCCTTACAAAAACCATACAGATTGGAATTACCATATTTCCAACTTACAATATAATTATTTGGAGAGTACAATAATTACGAAATGAATTAGAGTACTATCTAAGTGCACCCATATTTTATAATTTTTTAGAACCATAAAAATTCAATAAAAAATTTCATTATTCAAAAAACACTTTTAATCTCATAAGAAAATAAATTTCAGTTATTAAAATACCATTTTATTTCAAAAGGCCCATTTTTAATTAAAGATACAACTTTATTTTTAAAAAACATTTTCAATAAAAAAAATATAGAATGAATATTTCTCATTTAGAAATATTTTATATATTGAAAATGAAGCCTATATTAATAAAATTGGACATTGTGGTGGAAAAGTCTTTTTCACTGTGTATGTTAAGAATAGAACATTCTTTTTCCATTTTTCAAAATGTTCCCTGTAAAAAATGTAAACGGATTAATTTTTTTGAAAAAATTTGAATGAAATTGAAAATAGGCATAAAATTTCATTTATTAATTTTCTATATACATATAAATAAATGTGTAAAATAATATCAATATTATTGAAAGGAATGGATTGAATCATTAAACAATCAAAGTGTCCCATACCACTTTGAACATTTAAATCATAATCCCCATGAATGTATAAAATTTAAAAATATATTAAATTAAATTTGAATATAAAAAATATGTATATTAAATTTAAAAGGGTATTTATATACACATTATAAAAGAATAAATATGCATATCATTATGAAATGTCTTAAAGATATGAGATTGAGACGAAATCCCTTACCCTTCATTGAACATATCATGTATGACTTTATCTACCAGAATAATGAAACAATGCGATTTTTTTTCTTTATTAATAAAATTTTCATGTTTATAATTACTTTAATATTAATTATATCAATTTTTAAAAGAACTAGTTAAAAAATTATGTTTACGTCACCTTTTGTTTTACTATGTTTGGTTTATGTGTCAAAAATGAATTTGGTTGGTCAACTATGGTCAAATGGTTTACTATATAAAAAATAAAGAATAATAATCATGAAATAATTAAAATATTTATAAATAAATAATACTTTTAAAACCAATAATAATATTTATAAAAATACACTTATATTTTTTTTTTTGATGTAACATGAATAACATATCAATGAGGAGGCGATAGTCCACATGTGCATGAACAACGTTATCACTTGTTCCGTGTGGGAAAAGGTGTTAATGAAAATGATATATTATATTTATAGTAATTTAATTATGTCATTAATATAATATTTATTCTATTTATGTAATATATGTTTAGTTAAAACCATGCTTAACACTTTCCATGTACTGTGTGAACGTATCACATCACTTTGATGAGGTGGTAGTCGACACTTACCCAAACAAAATTATCGTACTTACACAAAATGGAAAGCATAAAGTATGTGTTATATAATAATTTAATAATGAATAAATAAATCATAATTATTATATATAACATATAAATATATTGTGTCCATCATAATTCCAAACCATGAGAGGTGGTAATGAAAAAATGAACAATAACATTTCGTGAGGCGGTAGTTTTTCATACACAAGAATAGTAAATTTGTTACCCATTAGATGGAAGTGTGTATGAGTAAAGGTATAAATCTTATAGTAAATTAATATCAGTATATATTGAATATTGGTATTATTATTTTACATTTTCTCAAATAACGAACCCAATTATATAAAAGGGAGTATAGAGTATAAATATTTCTATAAAATGGCGTTTTTCAAGTTTCTAGGTCATTTTGGACCTTGAGTTTAATGTTTTGTCCTTTATTATGCTAATTTTCATCTTAATCGTTGTAATTAATTTTAATTACTTTCAAGAATATTATTAGTCAAAAAATATTTATAACTTATTATAAATTATTAATTAAGATGAAAAAAACATAGAATCCATTTATCCAAATTCCAGTTACATAAGTGGAATAAATTAATGTAAATTTAATTTCGCAGATGGGATGATAAAGCGAGTTTTTAAATGAAAAAAGTTCAAAAGTTTGGTCAATTTTTATATCCAATTTCAAAGTGAAGTTTATTAAAATGACACAAATTATGTTAAATTATGTATATTTTATATAATTATCTTTTAAACTAATGAAAAACATAATTTATCCTCAGAAAAATGTTAGATTAAAAAGGAATTTTGAATTAGAATCCAGTATTTTTCACTGTTAATCAAAAAATGAAACTTCCCCGAAAAATCCAAGAGATTCACCATATACTAATTTTTAGGTCCCAATTTCAAATATAAAGGTTATTTTTACATATAAATTCTATAAAAGTGATAAAAAGTTCATTAAAAATGGTTTCTCTATTAAAAGGCGGTAAAACATCCTTTTAAAAATATTGAGCTTTTTTTATTAAAATATGATTTATTCTTAATTTAATACTATAAAATCTATAGGAGGAATGTAAAAAAGTAAATAAATATGTGTAAACATAATATATTTATTCCTATATATTCCCACTGATACAACGATTAGGCGATGACTGCCACTTAAAATAATAATATTAACAATATATTATTTTCTGGAATAAATCAGTCTTACAAGCAACACAAGATTTTAGAGAAAATGATTATTTAATGGTGAGTAATCTAAAAACATAGTTTATCTTTTAAGGTTAAATCACTATATAATTTATAATAATTAATAAATAATAAAACAATATCATATAATTACCTGGTATGTTACATCCTTCCCCCTTTTGAAAATCGCATTCTCACAATTTATTCATTTTTAAAATAAGTGGGGGTATTCCCCCACATAGAATTTGTAGATTACCATGTTTCCTCTTAAATGATATAGTTATTACATAAAACCTTAACCTGATGAATCAATTTATCATATGAAAATTCCTATCTTTAGTCAAGAACCTAAACTATCCCTTCCTTATAAGAAACATTCACTTCCAGCTGGACTACTTCAGGGCTCAAAATATGAGATGAATATGACACATACATTATTAAAATTAAAACATGAAATAAATTATGTTTCTGGGACAAACTTATGTGTTAGGAAATATAGTAGGAAATAGATCTAAATTTCTCCAGAATTTCATCTATTCTAATGAACAGTGGACTCATCTTCCCCTTATTTCCAAAACTCATCTCACATTTCCATGGGGGTACTTTTAAATAGAAATGAACATATACCTTGGAAGAATAATAATTTTTCTAAATGTCCACATAACTTTTATAGATGCTCTGAGCTGTCCTTTTGCGTACCTAAATAAAATAAACATTATCTACTATTTCCTCTAACAAATCCCATCCCATCAAATCCCTTTCTTCTAATTCATCTAAAAAATCCATTTTTCTACAATTATTTCCATAAAATTAATTAAATGGTGCCATATGTACACAGGAATGAAAACATTTGTTATAAGAAAACACAACAAATGAAATATGTCGATCCTAACCTACAAGGTAATCCAATGGGAAAGAACAAAAACATATATTCCATGGTTTGAATTGATTTATCAAACTATCCATATGATTGACGATAAAAAGATATACTAAAATTTAATTCAGTACCCATTGACTCCTGATGTCTTTTAAAACAATTGGATGTTAACTTGTGATCATTATCTAATACAACAGAGAGAGTCACTACATATAACATAATAATATCTTATAGAGACAGTCTAAAATAATATCTAAGGAAATTATATCTTGAATGGGAAGAAAATGTGCATACTTAGGAAATAAATTAACAACAACCCAAATCTCATTATTACCATCAGAAGAATTTTTCAATCATACCAAAAAATCAATTGATATATTACCCCATTTCCACTTCGATTATGGAAGGTGTTAAAGCATCCCGTTTGGCTACTATCACTCTGGTTTATCCTTCTGACAAGTCAAACACTTCATTGTAAATTTATAAATATCTATTTTCTTTTCATCCCACCAATAATACTTTCAGAAGTCTCTATACAAATTAGTGGTTATAGGATGAATGGAAACTGGAGAGCTTTGAGCTTCGGTCAACAAGTCTTTCCAAAACTCGGAATTACAAGGCACACCTAATCAATTCCCAAATCGTAAAAAATCTTCTTCATAAATATTAAAATAAAGAAACTTATAATTATTAATAAAATATACCATTTATTGAAATGAATAATCCACCCTTTCAACCACATTAAATATTTTTGAAAATACCTAATGCACTAAAACATGAAATAAAATAGTGGATGTCCTTACATCCACAAACATTTCTCCAGAATTCATAAAATCATTAACCAAAGGGTCAGCTTCCAAACATAACATGGATAATATAAAATTACTTTTTCAACTCAATTCATCATCCACCTTTTTTCCAGGGTGATAATGATTCAAGAACTTCTATTCCTTAATTAATTCCAGCCATCTTTGCTGTCTCATGTTTCATTATTTCTGAGAGAATATAAAATTAAAAATTTTGTGATTCATATATATTTCACACTTCACTCCAGTTTCATCTCCAAAAAATATCCATGTCATCCTGACTGTTGATTGCAGGGGTTTCTATTTTTTGAAATATTTTACGTTAGGATGAAATAGTTTCCAATGGGTTTGTTTATGGAACTAGAAACACCCAAAGACTCATTATCCTTATGGATCTACTTTCTAAATGGAAGCGCTTATTGGGAAATTTTTCTAATGATTCCTAAGAACTCACATTGTTTAAAATACTTGGAGGTTAGACACATCACACGTTTTCTGTGTTAATTATTTTCTACAATGGGTCTCTCTTATAGATTTAAGACATGATCATGAATACTTCATTAATATATATAAATATATGATTCTATTTACCATTGAATGAATAATCAATTATTTGCATGAATAAAAATTTAGATTCCTCTGTATGTATTCTAGGATCTTTATCAACATAGATATCTATATGTATCCAAGGATCTTCATCAGTGGTATCCTCTTAGGTAATGATTAGAGATTATTTGATCATTATTATGATGATGATAGTTTTCTAGACACATTGTGGGGCACTATAGAGTGTATCATCATCCAGGGATATGAGATTTGTTTTTATGTTGAGATCGAACCCATGTGATAGGCTTCCTACATATCCACATGAAAGGAATCATAACCCAATTAGTTTAGTGCCACTTCATGAGGAACATAATACCTTTAAAGATCACATGATAAGGACAAAAATATTTATTTTTAGCTCTATGTGTTAAGGGAATCTAAGAGAAAGGTGACTACATGAGGGACATTCACTGAATCAGTCCTAGGAACCTGGAAGGGATATGAAATTCCATGTTGAATTAGATCCTACTAGGAATGAGTCCAAGAGAGAACTTGGTTTATTTTAGAGGATTGTGTTTAGAACTCAGGGAGGATTCCTATGTATCCCCTTAGGATAAGAATCAAATCACTCATATCCCAATTGCTCTCATAAGGGAGTGTGACCCTTAGAGAGGATTAAATTGAGACATTTTCTTGGAGAGGATTCCATGACAAATGGGGTTATTATTAGGGATTACTCCTGAGAATGATCTCTATATAAATTAATATAGGGCCATAAGAATTGGTTTTACTCATAAAGATTTTTTTGGTTTGGATTTGAGATTAATCCTAAGGAGGACACAAGGATTTTTTGATTCATGTATGGGACTCACTATAGAGAATTATTCCCATTTAGATTAAAATTTGGGGCTTCTACCAAGTTGTAGAACTTGATTCATGTTGAGGATTACCCTTTGAATAATTCCCATAATTCTTGAAATCATGTGTATGTGATGACCACCATTATCCTCCAATACCATGTGAGTCATGCTCGGTGTGATAAACAAGAGGATATAGAAGATCTAAGACACCACAAATCCACATTTTCCTAGGGTTGGATACATGGAACCAAGGACCCATTCATATAAAGGCACTCTGAAATATGTAGAGAGTATTATTCAAAGGGTGATTCCATACCAAAAAATTCATATGATGGTGTGGATTATGTGATTGTGTCTATTCAAGGAGGAAGACAAATATATGAAAAACCACACACTTATCCTCCTTCGCTGGTAGAAAAGGGAGAGGTTACAACAATTATATCTCTTCAATTTACCCTATAAAGGGTATAGGGTATGGAGTGTAGGAGGGAAGGGAGTATGTGGAAGATGATAAGACTCTGGTTCCAATACATTCTATTATCTAGAAATTTTGAAGTAGATAGGAGAAAGAGTGAAACCTATTTTAAGAGTGTCTAGGTGATTACATTAAAAGGTATTCCCTAAATATGGTCATGTAGTGAGGGAGGATGATCTCATTATATGTTGAATGTCAAATCAACCATAATCCTCATCCTCTCTATTAGAAACTAGAGGCTATGGGTCTTAGATACCATAAGGGTAGTACATGGTTCTAACCATAGTTCCCAAGACTGGGAACATCCCAACACTGTTCATAGGGTCATGCTCCTCAAGACCATGTGAATTAAAACCCACAAGGACCCCAGGGATCCAAACCATGTGGTATAAAAAGTGCATAAAACCTATTTTTACATAAATATGACCCCAAATGGGAGGCACACTGGTGTTCTTTTTCCCATTATTTTGAAAATACATCAACTTTAGTGGAGGTTTCAACATGGTCCCTTACAGGAAATGGATCCAAAAGAAAAATGAACTTTCCATGGATGGATTTGAAGATATAATAAAAAGAGTCTCTTGTAGGATGGATTCTTGGGTGAGCCAAAGGAGACTCATATATATAGGCGCGGGGGAATATAGTTTGTATAGGTATTCTTGGGTGATGTGATGTTACCTTTGGTGACAAGAACCTAGGAAAAAACACATGCGTGAGATCTTTCTCAAGCCTTCATGGTTTTCCACATGTTTTCCCAGAAGTGGCTCATGTTGGTCGCTTATTGAGGAAAGGGACCTCGTTCTAGCGTTCATCGACCATGGGGGAGAGATTTACTCGCACATGTGTTATTTTTTTTTACTCTAGGTGGAATCGAGGTTTTAACATCCCCATTTGATTCCCACATCAGTAGGTTTTATAGGAGTACCTAGAAGGTTTTGGAAGGCTTGAATGAATGACTAGGGTGATCATTGTGTCAGAAGGAGTTCATGAATTTCCATCCATTCAAATAAAGATGCCAAGGTCCTATTTATAGTCAAATATGGTACCTTGGGAGAAGGGGCTATATTTCTCAGGCTTTCACTCAGATATCTCACTCAGGGGTTCCACTCAGGTATCTCATGTAGGATCTGACTTAGACTGGCCATGTAGGCTCTCACTTAGACTAATCGCATTGGCTGGCATGTAGGTACCCAGAGCTATGATGATGCATTGGGGTACATGGGTGAATGGGCTTTGGAGCTTTTTCAATCCTTAAAATTCTTCATTTATCATATTATTTTCTCCCTAAGTTATTTTTCATTGTCACCTTTTCATCCATATGATAAAATAATGTCCCACCCCCACTAAGGATTATATCTGATCAATAGAAGAGGGTTTGGTCCTAAAGAAAAAAAGGATGAAAATGGTAGATGGATCGAGGAGGCAGTCTGCATAGGTTTTTTATGCTTGTAGTCTACCTAGGTCTATCACAAAGAAAGGGTGAGCACACAGGACATAAAGGGGGTCTTCCTCATCTAGAAATAAGGATCCTAGTATAATGGTCGACTTTCACGACTTCAACATTTCTGGTCACTCTATGCCAGTCTCCTATGTAGGCCCTCTGCTAAATATTCTATGGTAAAATAAACATTTGTGAAGACATAGTATGTATATATATACATGATTCATATTTCTAGGTGAGTGAGTTTTTTTAGGGACCATGTTCGATTGCCCTATGTGAGGCACTTGTGTGAGTTCTTGTCTTTTCCAAATTTTATCCTTTTCTACAATATTTTGATATAGAGAATTATCTTACCTAAAAACTCGATGATTCTTTTTTGGTTCCACTTAATCTCAATAGAACATAGTTTCTAATGAAATATTTGAAAGGTGCCTTGAGAATATGTTAAATTTTTTTGTCTATTACTACTACGATGCTCCCAGTACTACTCAATTTGATCGGGTGGGTCATTTGATGAAATATCATTGTGACATTCTTTATAGTCAGTATCTGCCAATATATGACCATGGTAATATAAAAGAGGTCCTTATAACTAATTCAAAATATGATAAACCTATATATTTGTTTCAATACTACAAAACAAAACTACATCTAATGTTTTCAACAAGGGTGCATATATTATTGCGTGGACATCATCCATATCCTCTTTCATGCACCATATCTAGTGTGATATGGATTTAAATCCTCACAAAAAAAACATAAATCCACATTTTTATCCAAACAACTTCCATGATTTATAGACTTTTCAATCAAAGGGTTGGAAGAAATACCACGACTTACACCGAGGAGGAGGTGTTAAGCTTGAGTGGATGTGGGTGTACTGGGTGCATGAAACTTGTATAGAGTTCAAGAATGATCTGTATGGTATCCAAATTTATAGGGATGATTAGGTAGGAAAAATATGATGTATACAATAATTAATAATTCACTCATGAGTTTTTAAGCTTGTGGAATCTTCTTAAAAACACTTTCCCCTTGTTGCATGGAGAAGTTGGTATTAGCTTATGGGACATCCACAACATCTGTGGGTATTTAATCCTTGGAGATATGGATAATAAGTATATCCCCTTAAAGGAGACATGGAATGAAGCTGAAAGGATACAACCTCATAAAAATTAAATTTTGAAAATAGCTTATTTTATTAAGAAGGAAGACCATCACCTAAAGTTGGATATCCATCCAAAGACATCGATGAGTTCCTTCATAGATCATAGAGGAAGGGTCCCACTGGAAAATTTCTAATTGGATGTCCCAAAAATGAAACATTGAAGTTATATTAAAATATTTGGGATGAATTTAGTGAGAGGGGGGGGGGTTGTAAAATGGTGGTATAATCCCATAACCAATGTTCTTGTGAAGACACTCCTCATAGGATTTTTTTTCCATACAGTTAAGAACCAATATGTTGTCTGTCTGTGATTCCATTGGTGGTATAAGGTCATGGAAATTTTTTATGGTATCCAGGATGGTCAAGGATATGCATGTGGGGTTGGAAATCATCATACTAGCAATCATTTATGAAAGCCTGTTTCATATTAATATGGGGAATGCCCCATTTTAGATTTTAGGATCGTGAGAGACACTGTGGGGATGGATAGTGGGTCACTTTTGATCCTATGTCATGTTAAGCGGGGTCAAGATGATAGGGAACCCATTTCAACAATATGTTCTGTCTATTCATGATATTAATCTCTTTTCTATAAATCCTAGCGAGATCTTATTAAGGATGATCCAATTCAAGGAGTTCAAATTATTCTCATATGGCAACCCAACTACTGAAAGATTTACCAATTATGGGAAGGCTAGTAGTGACCTAGGTCATATATGATGGCCTTAAGAGATAGTGTTTTGGAAGCTCATGTAGATTGAGAGATTATACAGAAGGACTATGATCTATATAGGTTTGAAAACCAATTAATGTTACTAAAAAAATTAACCATATATTCTCTAGTGCATTTCTAATCAGAAAAGAATCTGATAGTTTCTCGACATCCATGGATTCTTATTACCTTGTAGTTAACTCAAGAAGTGGTTAACCTACCTCCAGTTGATGTGAAACATCGATTGACTCCTTGGTATGCTGATTCATGGATTGTGTCATACCCTGAGGGATGGTTGGATAAATACATATCTTGAATTGGTACTGAAAAAAAAAAACTAAACATGGAAAATTGGGTGGAATGGATTCTGATGAAAAAAAGATTTTTCTTCTCCTCCAGAGGATGTTTTATCCATCTCAGATGATTCTGGTGATGAGGTTTGGAGTTCAACCAAATGGAATTGTGTGAGGTTTATTCTACTGGTCATACTCAAAAGGGACACACCAAGTGGGATTATGCCTAGAGAGTCCAGTCACCATTGCTAAGAAGAGAACTGAGTTATGTTTTATCATCCACAATCTATGATGAAGAGGGTTATAAAGCCCATAAAATCCAAAGTTGTCCAATAATCTTCAAGGAAAAATGGGATGAATTCATAATTCATATGTATATAGGTATTTAAACTCTACAAAATCATATCCTATGATGTTGAAATCATATGTGCATTCCTTCATGCTAGGATGAGGATTCTACGTATAGGAGATACTTGAGACCCCACACCCAAATCATTGATTTGATGACAATACCACTGAAGTAAGGATTAAAATCCGGTAGTTAGAGTTGTTTGTTTATGTGACTCTCAAAAGGATACCATCCATGATGCTGGTGGAGTACATGATGAGGCGGGGTGCTAGTAAAGATATTAACCACTCGTCTTCTGAGTATTAGATTGATTATACAAATCCTGAGGATGTAAGTCCTCCTTTCCTCATATCTTTTTTTATTCATATATTTTATCTAGAACAGAGAACTATTGTTGAAGGGAAGTTAATTTTGATTTGAAGTAGGCCGTGGGGAAATCAATTGAGTTTCCCTCCCCAAAATGTGGACCAACCAATACCAATATTGAGATTTATGAATCATTTCCCAAACTAGCTATCTCTAGGATAATAAACAATAGAGGATGAGATAATGGGGGAAAGTTATTTCCTACTCTAATTATTGTATTTTATAAGGATTTTTGAAGACATTATCTATCTAAAAATAAAGAACAATAAAGGATAAATATGGAATCCCACCATTTTATTAAATAAAAATTTCATTACATGGTACAGAAAATAAGACCTTTTAATGTTTAGTTTCATGGAAAAAGATACATAATTCATGAAAATTTAAAGAATTATTATAATCAAATTGAATGGATTATTAAAATTGTTATCCTATTTTAATTTAAAACATCTCATAACCTGGGGACATGTATCAAAGGAAATGGTGATCAAACGAACCATTTAGGGAAAACAAGGGGAAACAATGAATATCAAAAAGAACACGAGGAATAACATTATGGAATGAAAAAGAGTATATGAGGCATATAATAAATAAAATAAATCTATAATACCTTTTTAATTTAGATACTAAATTTAAATGATCATTCATAATCATATCACCAAGTATTTTCACTGAGTTTTATAATAATTACCAAGGTTTTTCACCAAGGTATAGAAAAATATGTCACATATAGAGATTAAATTTTTTACGCCATGCACTAAAGTGATACCTAGGAGAAAAATTGATATATATTAATTAATTTGAGCCACATATATCATGAAAAATTATTTCATAAATAACATATGGAGAATAGAAGAAACATCTTTCATTTTAAAATCATGGTGTTTTAAAAAGTGCTTAAAGACAGGATCTTTATGTCATTTATAAATCATGGAATAGAAATAATGGTTTTATGTATTTAAATTGAAGAATAAAATAAATAATTTTTGATATATTGGTGTATACCCCTAGAAAAGAAATATGTTGGCTATTCGCATAATGAAACTAAAATGGAATTTCTTAAGGAGAAGAGATAAATTTTGAGAAGTAAAATCTGTTGCATAATGGGTATAAAACAAGGTTTTAGAGAAGGGTACAAAGGGAGGGGAAATGGTTATCCCATTGATAAAACATAATATTATATAAATTTAATGAATAATAAAGGAATACGAGAGAGTGACTATATCATTTAGAGGACATATACAAAAGTAGCTATTAAAATAAATAGAAAAAAAATGATATTTCCCTTACCACGAAGAGTAACTACTAAAACATGAGGATTGGGACCTTGCAGGCTTGAAGAATCCTTAGGGAGTTTTGGGAGATAAAAATATTAGATATTCATGTATTAAGAATTTGGAGTGAAAGGTAACGTATAAAATGGTGGATATGTATAGAAAAAGTGCAGGATTTGTCTATTAATTTCTAAATTTAGACATTGGATTCCTAAGTAGTGGTAAATGGAAAACCATGGGCTTTATCATGGTATTTTCCAATGTTATTAGACACTTGGGAATCCTTTCATGTTATTTAAATTCACAAGATTCAACCATCATTTTATATTACATATTTTGTCAAGGAGAATTAATTTTTTTACAAAATAGCATTTTTAAAGTTAAAAATTCTATTTTAGAAATGGGAAAGTAAATTATATATTTGGAAATTGACAAAAATATGATAAAAAAATTGTTATTAATAAAATAATATGCATTAATTCTTTGGTTGTGGTTAATTATTTATTACAGCACTATGAAATATTTATGATTTATTTAAAATTCTAAAAAGCTCAAGCTTTATTTTTACTATTCCAGAAAAAATAAAATATTTTAGAAAATTATAATAAATTATCTCTATCATTATGTTGGGGTGTTTATTTGATAAATTATATATAATTTATCATAATAATTCTATAAATATATATTTTTTATTTTAAATATAAATATCCTTATTTATTAAAAATAGTAGAGGATTGAAAATACATAGTAAAATTTCCAACACTTAAAAAAATAAATTTATTTTATCATTTTTTTTTAAATAAGACTATTTTCATTATAATAGTTTATTAAAATAAACATTATTAATAATAAATTAGTTTATTATAATAAATATATCTATTCTAAAAAGTAAATTATTTATCAGAAAAATCAATTTATTAAATTATATCTTAATTTTATTAAGAAAACATATTCCTAAAACAGTAACGATTGAATAAAAATTTAATTTATAAAATGGAATTACAAATTAGGTAACTAGGGAATCAACACATAACACCTTATTACACTTTCATACACCCTAAGATTAAGGTGTGCAGTTGTGGTAGTTTGGTAGGGTGCCTTATCTAAAATCGAGGGAGTGGTAATATCCAATAATTTGAACTTCTCTTGTATGTGATTTTATTCAGGAATCAACTTTTGAAGCTCATATTGGTCTTGAAAAAAGTAGAATCCTAGTGACAATACCTACCTCTCTTTTTATGACAGATCATCTTTAAACAGAATGACTCTACTGGTTGAGGCAATAGACTCTTCTATTTGTCTCATTTATCCTTTCTCAAATTGTTACTCATAAAATATAATGATAATGTTAAAATTATTATCAAGATTATAGTTCCCAACGGTCAGGATGATCAATGGTTATAATTTACAAACGTTCAAATTGACCAATAGTCATAATTTACCAAAAGACATAATTGTTTAATAGTTATATAACAGATGAATCCAGACGGTTGTATTTACCATTATATTCACTTCATTAAAAAATACATGGTTTTGTTGTGAATAATATAATTTAAGACACATTTTAATGAAAAAATTATCATTCAAAATGTCCAAGCCATTTAATAATTCACCCCTTAAGAAATTTTATCCTTGAAATTTCAACTCATTCTCTCAATTGAGAAAAGGTGTGGGTACTTATGCCTTATTGTCTCCTCTGGTTCCCATGTCACCTCTTCATATTTATAGTTCCCCCAAAACATCTCTATGAGGTGTGTAGTATTCATTCATAGAACCTTTTATCTAAATTTCAAGATCCCCACTGACTGCTTCTCATAAGAGAGGTCATTTTCTAGTTGAACCACCTCCAGATTTAGTACATGTAAATGGTAAAGTATGTTATCCTTCAAGAGAAACACATGGAAAACCATATTATCTTGAGATGGATTTGGTGAAAGTGGTAGCTTATAAGACACTCCTATTATACGATCAATGATTTCATAGGGTTCTATATTCTTGGGTAAATGCTTACCTTTCTTTCCTAACCGCATGAATCTCTTCAATGGTGATATTCGAAAAGACACTTTGTTGCCAATACCAAAATACAGGTCCCTTCAAAGGTGGTAATAATAGATATTCTGAAGAATCTAATAATCCATTATGTTTTGTTCGATGAAATGAACCTCTTATGTCATCTCATGCACAAGATCTGGCCCAAGAAATTTTCTCTCACCAACTTCATCCCAACAAGTAGGACTTCTACACCACTTCCTATATAGAGATTTGTATCATGACATTTGAATACTTGAATGGATGTTTTTATTTTATGAGAACTCAACTAATTGGATATGTTTATCCATCCAAATTTAAATTCAATTGATAATGTTATCAGTATTCCCTCGAGTGTATGATTATTTTTTTCATATTGGCCATAATTTTGGGGGTGACAGGCCATAATGAAATTAAATTCGGCACTCAGATCATGTTGTATACTTTTCTAATTTTTTTTGAACCATTGATCAAGATAATATTTTATAGAGTGGTTCCCCATAAAACCTTACCACATCCTTAACGTATATATTTGTATGTTAGTCAAGAAGAAAATATTCATGAATTTCAATGAAATGGTTAGTCTTGGTGAGGTGATCCACTATAACCCAAATCATATCGATTACTTTAGATTTTTTCAGAATACCAGAGAATAATTCCAAATTAATATTATTCCACTTCTACATTGGTATGGGTAGTGGTTGTAATATCCCTTTAGGAAGTAGTCTATCTGCCATCACTTGTTGACACACCATGCACCATGTAGTGTAGTCCACAATCTCCCTTTTCATGTTATCCCACCAATAATGATCACTAAGGACTATATACATTTGATTTCTTCCATAATATATAGAGAATTCATAACTATGAGCTTTATCCATCATCTCATTATTTATTTCTCGAATATATGGAATGAATTGCCTTATATTAAATTTCAGTAAAACTTATTGATCAATATTTAACTCATGAAACTACCCAATCTTAACATAATCTCTATTATTTTGTAATAAAAGATCTTCTCTTGGAGATTTCATGATCTTATTTTGTAAATATGGTTCATAAATCATTTGGGATAGGGTTGATGATTTTACTTCACTTACAATTCCCATGTCCAGTTTTACTCTCTCTTTGATCCAAGGATCTCCTTGAATCATTATCATTTCTAGTACAACACATTATTTCCTACTTAATGCATTTGTGATTTGGTTTTCTCTTCTAAGAGGTTAAATAATTGAACAACTATAGTATTTAATAAGTTATAACCATATTCAATGTCTCATGTTGACTTAATTTTGTTTGAAAATATACTTCATTCAGTGGTGGTCTGTGTTTATATCACATTTCTCCAAAAAAAGAGAGTCCCTTCATATTTTCTGAGTAAAAACAACCACATCCAACTATATTTCATGAAAAGGATAATTATTCACATGAGGATTAAACTAACATGATACATAAGTAACCAACTCAAAATTTTTCTTAAGTACAAACCCAATCCCTTTCAGAGATGCATCGCTAAAAATATTGAATCATTCTATGATAAATGGTAGAGTTAACAAATTTGCAGTAATAAATCTATTTTTAGCTCTTAGAAACATTCTTCACACTCCTTTTACATATGAACATGACCAATTTTTGACTTAACTTGGCTTTGGAATTAGAAAGTTTTGAAATGTCTTCCAAAAACTTCTATAATATCGTTCTAAAACAAGGGAACTATGAACCTTAGTTACTATTATAGGATGAGTCCACTCCTCCAAAAAAATTTCTTCATAGGGTCAACATAGATTCCTTCATTGGTTAAAATTTACCCAAATAAAAAAACTTGTTGTAACACAAATTCTAATTTTTGGACCTTACAGATAGCCTTTCTTTCTTTAGAGTTTGAAATTTAACCCTAAGATGATCCTCATGCTCATAGAAACTTTTATAATATATCTCGATATCACAAATAAAAGATACCCCAAAGATATCATGCTATCCCTTAAAAACTATCTTCATCAAATTAATAAATATATCATGTGTATTAGTCAAGACTAATAGAATAAAGAACCACGTAAAGCCCGTATCTTGACCAGGAGGTAATATTTGGAATATCTTATTTCTTCACCCTCAATTTATGATAAATAGATTGAAGTTGAATATTAGAGAATAATTGAACCCCTCAAATATGGTCAAATAAATAATAAATCATTTGAAGATGGTAATTTTTATTGTCTGTGATCCAATTATGTTCTCTATAATCAATGAATAGCCTTATTGATTCATCCATCTTATTTAGAGAGAGAGCATGTGCTCTCCAAGGAGACACACTTGGTTAGATAAACCCCCTATCCAAAAGTTCATGGAGTTGTTTATTTAATTATATAGCTCCATATTTTACATTATATATATATTATTTGATATAAGCATGGATCTAGGGATGAGTTGAATGGATAAATCTACCTTTCTTTTACAGGGAGATTCAGGTAACTCCTAATAAAATTGGTCAATGTATTCCTGGATGATGGGGAAATTTTCTTTTCATAAAATTTAATTTCTTTCTTCATCATCACTGATAATTTCCATAAATAAGGTTTTGGGATGTTCTTCTGGAGAAATCATAGGTCGTGAAATCTCTCCTTTGAAAACAACTATAAGATTTCTATTTAATACTACTTAGATTTCCTTGCTTCTACCGCTGATCCTAACATTATACTTTGTGATCCAATCCATCCCTAGTATAATTTCGAATTTCAGTATAGGAATTAATACTAGATTTAATATGATATTATTATATCCAATGTAAATACTAGTGCTTCTATACACTTTTGATTCTTGGACAATCCCTACATGAGTCTTGACTGATAGCTTTATTACTAGAAGTTCATGGATTGATTCTGTATTCATTGAAATCTAGTAGTAAATAAAATAATGTCTAGAACCAGAATTAAAAAATTATTTTCTAACTTTCATAAAATAATTAGAGTACCTACCAACACATAATTTGGAGATTAAACTTCATTCATCATGATAAAAAAAATACCTTACTCCCTTGGAAAATTCGAAGGTTTATGATGATTCTCCTATATTATCTTCATATTTAGACAGTTATTGAAAAAGTTCCCAAGTTGTACACACATTAATCATTGTACTTCAGGCTAGGATTTCACCATAATATTTTTATAATTAGTATTGATAAGATGAGGCTTCCCATCACTATAAAATATTGATGCAATATTGACATATCTTCTATAATTGTAACATTTTAGAACCCCTCAACAAGAAGTTCTGTGAATGCTTCGTTTTATTTTTTTCATTTAGGAAGTTGAATTTGATTTCCTCATCTACAATGATCAAAGGTCCTTTAAAATCTTGGTTCTATTTATCTCTTATTTTATTCGTTCTATGGGACCACTGCATTTCTTCGAACTCCAGTTCAACCTTCATAGCACTTTTCACTATCTCCTCATAGCTGTCACAGTCTTTATTTTCTAGATTCTTTAATAGATGGGGTCATAGTCCACCGAAGAATATATAAACCTTTCAATTAAGATACATGAAAAATCTAGTGGTTTAATGATTAATCCTTGTAAATTTCATCTTATAGCTTCCCCTAGATTTATTTTCCTTCTTCTTAAACTATTGGAATTACTTATCCATTTTCATTCTCATCATATGGGGGTAATTTTTTTTGAAAAAGGTTCTCATAATCTCTTCTTAATCCATATAATTAATAACTCTTTTTGGCTTCATGTTCTTAACCCGTGGAAACCACTGATCATCTTCTCCCTCTATGTGGTATATATCCAGGGCTACTTTCTCTTTTTCTGAACAAATGAGTACAGAAAAGGTCACTTCTATAGAGCTAATCCATTGTTTAACAATCATTGGGTTGATAAATCTATAGAATGAAGGTGGTGGTTGATACATAATGGGATAAAAAAATTCCCTTTGAGGTGAATCTGATCTCTCAACATTATTCAAGTTATTAATCATAATTTGAGTTAGTTGATTCATCATTCTCATGATGTTTTCCATTATATATTCCATAATAGGGTCATCAATGCATGGTCTATTTCAATCACCAATTATGTAGTTCCTCATATTTAACACTATTTTATAAAAGAATAAAACTTAGTGAGAAACATGTTTATTTTAAGAATATTATAATTCTGAAGGAATTTTAGGTCTTAAAAAATCATTCTTACATATTTTATTCTTTAACAACAATTACATTTTTTATAAACCCTTTAGAATGGTTCATAAAAAGATTGTGATTAACCAATAATATCCCCTAATAGTGTCAAACAAGGAATGAATCAAGGCCCATTATCAAGCACCCGTTCTCGTTTAAGTCTATCTCTATGAGGTGTTTTTAGTTTTTACCACTAGATACATCTTTTCTAGAGTCACATCCACTTATTCGTATACAAATATGGTTTTATTTTCTCAAAAAACACTTACTAAATACATCACCAAAATAAAAAGATTGTTTTCTATATTTAAACATCTCTATAGGGTTCTTATTAATGTTTTTAAATCAAAATTCCTACTAAAAATTAATCCATTCTTTGGTACCAACAATTTCATTCCACCTTTTATTAAATAAATACTTCATTACGTGGTACAAAATTGATGATGTTTTAAACATTATTTCTTGTAAAAAAGGTAAATAATACATGAAAACATAAAGCATTATTCTAATAAATTTTAATTGATTATTAACAGCTTTACCCAAAGTATATTTACTACATCTCACAACCCGGGGAGAGACATCAAAATAAAGGCAGAGCATAAGGTCTAGTAAGGGAAAGCAAGAGAAAATAATTTACATGTGATCTTGCGGTATATCAATAAGAACATAAGGAATGTAATTTTGGAATGATAAAGAGAACATGAGGCATATTAGAAATAAAATAACATGAATAATAACTTGGAAATTTTTCTACAACATTTAAATGATACATTCAAAAATAATTTCACCAAATATTGTTTCCAAGGTGTCATGAAAATTACCATTATTATTCACCAAGGTATCGTAAAATATGTCATCTCTAAAGATTAAAAATTTCAACCAATGAATTGGATATCTATTGTTTTACACCCTTAATATTTCTTAATTAATGTGATACAAATTTATCATAATAAAACATTGCATAAACAACCCATGGAAAATAGAAGAAATGAGTTTCATATAAACATAAATGAGTTTTAAAAAGTGATTAAAGATAAGATATTTATGTCATTCATAAACCACAAGGAAGAAATAAAAGTTTTATGTATATCAGTTCCCGAATAAAATAAATATTTTCTAATTTTGTTTGATACCCCTAGAAAATGATGAATTTCACATGTTTACATAAATAAAATAAAGTGGAATTTCTTGAGGAGAAGAGATAAATTTTGATAAGAAAAATCGGCCCATTAATATGTAAGAAAATTGTTTTAGAAAAGGGTAAAAGTATATGGTATATGGGTATATCATTTATAAAAAATAATTTATAAGTAAAGGAATGAATATACACGAAATAAGAGAGAGTGGCCATAACATTCGGATGAAATGTACCAAAAGAGGTTCCTAAAATGAAGAGAAAAGAAATATATTTCCATTAAATTGAAGAGTATATTCTAAAACATGAGAATTTGGACCTTGGGGGATTGGGGAAACCTTGGGAGGAATCCTTGAGATGTCAAAATATTATATCTTTATGGAGAAATAATTTTTAGTGAAAGGAAATTGAGGAATGGGTGGGTATTTATAGTAAAAGTGGGGAACATGTTTATTAATTTCTAAATTTAGGCCATGGAAACCTAGGTAGTGGTAAATTAAAAACAAGGGTGTTTCCCCATGGTATTGGCAACATGAGATATTTTTATTTTAATGCAAAAGAGTATATAATAATATTATATTATAGATTTTGGGGAGGAAAATTAACGTTTTCACAATTTTTTAATGTTAATGTTTTCATTTTAAAATTTTGAAAGTTAATTATATATTTGAGAATCGATTAAAATATATTAAAATACATTATATTAATAATATAAAATATTATATGTATTTTATTGTGGTTAATTAGTTTTTACATCACTATGAAATAATTATGATGTCATTAACATATAAAAAAACTCAAACTGTATATTTACTATTCATGAAAAAATTAAAATATTTTAGAAAATTATCATAAATTTACCATAATGTAATTTCGACATGATGATTTAAAAAATGATATATATTATATAATAAAAATTATCAAAATATAAAATTTTTAGCTTTTAAATATAAAAATCTTTATTTTTTAAATTTAATAGCGGATTGAAAATGCATTGTAAAATTTCTGACAAATGAAAATATATAAATTATTTAATCATTTATTTTTGAAGAAAAGTGTTTTAATTATACCATTTATTTAAAATAAAAATTTGTAATAATATATTAGTTTTTTATAATAATTATCTCTTTTCTTAAATGTACAATCTTTGTCCAAAAAAAGAACTTATGAAATTCCATCTCAATTTTATTAAGAAAAACTATTCTTTAAATGAAAATGATGGAATTTTTTTTGTTTATACAATAAAATTACATATTTTTGAAACTAGGGCCTTGACACATAACCCATCATTACAATTTCATACACCTGTATAGTAAGGTGTGCAATGGTGGTAGTTTCATTGGGTTCCACGACTAACATCGACCAAGTGGTCATCTCTAATAAATTGATCTTCTTATATAAGGGATTTTGTTCAAGCTTCACTTGTTGATTCTTGATGTTATATTATTTAATGGAAAACCCCTATAATGATGACTCCATCCAAGGTTACAACAGATGGTCTTCAAATAGAATGAATTTTCTGGTTGAGGCCATTGAATCATCATTCTATATTAATTTTATTTTTTAAAAAGTTTTCTTGTAAACTATAATGGCAACATTAAAATTATTATCAAGAGTATACTTCCAAACATTCATATTGACCACTAATCATAATTTACCAATGATGATATAATGATCGAATCCAGATGGTCAAATTTCCCTTTATATTCACTTCATTACAAAAATACATGGTTTTGTTATGAATAATATAATATAACACATATTTCTAGGAAACAATTATCATTCAAAATGTTGGGGTTGTTACAATAAAGTCATTGGATAAGTGCCTCATCAGTAGTGGTAAGCCATCACAGAACCATTGATTTCCTCTTTATCCAAATAGAAGTCTAAACCTCATTGTATTACAGAATATCCCCCAATCTCTTCTCTAAAGGGACAAACAAACGAGACTCTAAGAACTGAGAATGGTGTTATGGAAAATCTGTGGATCTCTGTTGGTGAATCAGCTCCCTCAATAGAAGAAGTATCGAAGGGTTGAGGATCCTTCATTCACTCTATTCACCATTCCTGCCACTATATAGAGAGTGTAGGATTTTAACAGTGTTAAGGGTATATCATAAGGCTTTATAGGAAACTTACTGACTGTTGTCCTTATGTTATCTCCGAATCATCTTATGCACCAGAGGGCCCTGCCACAACTAATGATGACTGTAACACCTGAGACTTTTATGTTATATAAATCATAAAAGGAATATTTTTCTACACACAACACTTGCTTGGGTTTCTTTACACGAAATCGCGACCTTCCTCGATAGCTTGCGTCGTACGCAATACCGAGTTTCACTAAACAACGATATGCTATTAAAATATTATTAAAACTAGCCATTATGAATAGTAATAACCACTTTTTGAAATTTTATAAATTTTATTTTTCAAAATGGACTTCATTTTTGGATTCGGAATATCGAAATTATCCTAGGGTAAAATTTTGGTATTTTTCTGAAAACTTTCAATTTTTGATGAATAGTGAAACCACTAAGTGGTAGTTAAAAAACTGGCTTTTTCATAAAACTTAATTTTACCGCTTCTGTGAGTGGAATTTCAAAAATCTAAGAGACACAGTTGATGTCAGTAAGTAAAATGTGGTTCAATGAGATGAAAATAATTTTTTGGTGAATAGAAACTTTTGACTTTTTTTTACCACGGTTAAATGTAAATAGGGTAATTAAGGGTAAAGATGATATTATTATTACCCTAACACATATCCTAATTCTATTGGATAAGTGTAATTCGACCAAAAAAAAAACTTAGGAATAAAATATGACCATTTAGGCCCACTTGGATTAGATTAGGACATTTATTATTAATTTATTTAATGAAGGGTTAAAATAGTTAAAATCAACGTTTAATAAGTAAATAATTTTTAATATGGGGTTATACATAAGATAAATTCAACTATAAATATTCATTATAATTATAAAGAGATATCCTACATAATGGTATTTTATTTGTAATTTTTAGACATTAAATAATTTAATTTATTTATGACACAAAGATGATGCAGTAATTATCTTATTAATGAAATATTGACATAATTAATATTATAAACACCAAAATAAATGTAATATGAGACTTTTTATGAATTCAACTAATTTTATAGGTTAATATGAAATGTTAGTATTGGTTTAATTAACTTTTTTCTAACTAAGCATTCTGTTATGATTTTCACAAAAATCAATTACTAAATAGTGTAAAATTGACATAAAATAGTTTTTAAAACAAGTATTATATTAGTAATTGTTATTTTATTCCTAAAAATATAAGGCTCGGCCAAATGGCTTAGATAAGGTTATATATATTAATAATAAACAACTTGGGGTTCTTTTGGCTGCTTATAGTACGTTTATTAACCTTATAGTAAAAGAACACAAGAAGACACGGTAAAAGTAAACTTATTTAACTTAATGTTAAATCTAAATGATAAGGTTAAAATAGGAAACTAAACTTGTCTAAATTCTATTGGATGAGAGGATTTAGACCCATACCCACCTTAGTTTCAAAATATATCAATTTGGAGCTATTTAAAACCGATCTTGACTTTATAATAAAATAATATATTTAGTTTTCCCAAAGGTACCCCTCTCCTCCCTAATAAAAGGGAACCTCCTCCCCCTCTTCCTCACACCACATTGATCCTTCACGATCGGAAATCCCCGGCCAATTCCACCTCTACACTTCCCTAGAGAAATCCTAGAGGTCCTGTTCTTCTTCAAAGACCAATTTTAGTGCCCTAAAAGAAGGTCTCAAAGAAGCACTTGAAAGAAGAGGTAATGTCTGTTACCGATTCTTTCATCTTTATTTCTTCTTCCACTTCTTCTTCTTTAGTTGTTTCATTGTGAAGTAAGGACATAAGTATCAATCATATACTGATATGTTATTATAAGTATCAAACAACCCTATTTCACCATCTATCCATCCTATAGAAAAAGAAATCACCGCGCGTGCGTACGTACGGAATACCGTCTCCACGCCGTGGTGTAATCTATTTTCCACCACCACCTTACTTGGATGGGTATAATGGTGTAAATAATGACTATATATGACTATTATAAAGTGATACTGATTCTGAAATAGTATACATACACTCCAATACAATTCCACGATCATAGGAATGATATCATCACTCGTGCGTACGTACGGAATACCGTCTCCACGATGTGATGCGACTCGTTCTACATGATATTCATTTCATAATGATTATATAAATGAATTGAATGAATGAATATGATATATATTACACTAATACCAATCTGGAAATGAGGTATCTATAACCTAAATATAATAATAAGAATTTATTCGACAAAACACGTATAAGAACAAAAAGTTATAAACACCCGAATAACAAGTAGCAATGAAATATTACTACTAAGAAGCTAAGAAAATGAGCATATATGATATCATAAAAATAAGTATGATTCTGGAATATGTCAATAACATTATTTAAATCATTATACAAGAGGTTCAGACACTTACGAATCAAAACAGACCCAAGGTAAGGGAAATATCACAATCTCATTTTTATCCGAGATTGTTTATTCGTAAGTATTTATTAGGGTGTATTTTATCATCCACATACATGTTTCATCAATATGTAATATTATTTCCATCCACCTACAATTGTTAAAACCATTTTTACCCTTCGGTGTGTTTTTAGTAAAATATATGAAAGGAATCTTTTGTCGTTTTTTGTACGAGGTACTTTTTGACTTTTCAGACAAAAGAATGAAGAATGTTTTTTTAACTTATACGACATGAATGGATTTTTAAAACATTATTTCCAAGAAGCATCCTTTACAAGTTTTCAAGTTTATTTTTAATCAACTTCTTTTAGTTTAAAGTTGTGTGACATGTTAAGAAAGGAAAAATGTTTTTGAAGAAGAAAGGATATTTTCCTCAAGAATGGAGTTCAAGTGTTTTATCAAAATTATTTTCCATGTAAGATAATAAAGGGTTCTGTTTTTATCCCTATTATTACATTGATTTGATTATGTTGTGAAGGAATTATTTTTATGAATTCCTTTATCTTATATGAATTGTTTTATGATGTCATGATGTTTAAGATTCCCATTTCTATTACATGGGTTATGCAATGATGTATGATTTATTATTTTGTGGAACACATAAGAATGGTGTCATTATGAGATGGGTGGGACCTATATCTCCCTGCAATGCATTGGGTAATGATTTTATATCTCATGAGATAGAAATGGCTGGAACTGTAGGTTATACCGGTTCAGTGAAACAGGACTGAAACGAGGGTGACTCGGTTCAGAAATGGACTTTTTCCACTAAGATAATCTTGGCAATGAGTCTTGACTAATAAGAAATGATTCTCTATGATTATGTGTGTATGCCACAAAGTTTCATGTTTTATGTTATGATTATGGTGATTACATTTCACTGCCATGATTTATTCCATGTTATGAAATTATGATCTCTTTTCCAGGTTAAGATTTCCAAAAGTTATGCGCTTATGTAAATGATGTGATTGATATTTATTTTGTTTACCGTTATTGATCATTTGAGCTCACCCTTTTGTATGTTTTCTTTCCCCAGGTCAGGAAGAAGGTTATTAAGTAAGATATTCCAAAAGGGACTATAGATATGATGAAATAAATGGGAGACATTGTAGACGCTTTATGAACCAGTTGTTTATGTTTCCCAGTTTCTAAAGACACTATACCTATACGGTCCTTTCGTGGTTTTGTTATATGTTGTAATAAGTATGCTTCAAATTTGAAGTATTAACAATGTATGTAAAGTATGGGTCGTTATAGTTGGTATCAGAGGAAAGGTATAGTCAACCTTTGGAAACTAGGCTGTGAAAGCCTTAGTAAGAACCCTAAGGATAAGTCTAAGCATAGAACAAAATCATAGTGTTTTAGAAATGGCCATGAATAACCCAGGATAAGACTCTAAGTGTGACATTTTATTCTTGATTATGTGGTTTTCCTATTATAATTAGTGTTTCTCACACTATTCTTCTTGGTTTTAGTCAATGGCTGGAACCCGAAGGAACTGCGTTAATGCGGAATGCGACGGGTAATGCAATGATTGTCCCCCTGAGAAACCAAACGTTATGGGAGCTAGAATGAAAAATCTTGTAGCCATGCTCACACAACATTCTCAAGCTATGAATCATGCAGGACTACCAAACGAGCAAAGGAAGGAGCAACATTCTGTTGAATCCTTCATGAGGCAACGTCCACCTTCTTTCAGCGGGTCTACTGACCCATTAGTTGCTGAATAATGGATTAGTACTATTGAAAGGATATTTTCAGTTCTTCAATGTTCTGAACATGATAAACTCATCCTAGCAGTGTATCATTTGGAAGTAGATGTTGATCAATGGTGGAATCTTATTAAGAATACGAGGCAAAGGGATGAAATTGAGTCCATGTAATGGGACGAGTTCAAGAAATTATTTTTCAATAAGTACTTTCCTCGTATTCTCTGAACAAAGATGGAGAAAGAGTTTCTTGAACTGAAGCAAAAGGATGATGAATCTGTTGGTACCTATGAAGCAAATTTTACAAGACTTTCAAGGTACGCTTCTGGTATTATTATCCAACCTGAGAGTAAGATCGATCGATTCTTTAGTGGCTTAAAACCAAGTCTTCGAAGGGCGTTAGCCATAAGGGACTTCAATAGCTACGAGGAAATCGTTCGATGTGCTCTCAAAGTCGAGATGGAGATTGGAGTAACCCATTAGTCATACGGGGTTGATAAGAAGAGGAAAATGGAATTCAAAGGAAAATCTAAAGAGCACACTGAAAAGAAGATGAGCTTTCCCTTATGCTCAATGTGTGGAAAGAAACATGGAGGGAGTTGTCTTAAAGGGACAAGTAAATGTTTCAAATGTGGAAAAGAAGGTCATCGGGCATTTGAATGTTGTGATGATGGGAAGAAGATGTCTAATGATGCAAACAAAGGAAGGGATACCCAGAATGGACCTACTACACTTCAATGTTTCAAGTGCAAGGAGATGGGGCATTATGCCAATAAATTCCCTAATCCAAGGGTTGATGATGATGGTCGACGTCAACAAACTCTTAAGGCTAAAGACAAAGGAAAGTCACATGCAATTTCTATCAGCGATGTGGAGTACGATAACGATGTGGTGAAAGGTACACTTAACATCCACTATAAAGTAGCAAATGTTTTATTTGATTCTGGATCCACCCACTCTTTTATTTCTGAAGAAATTTCTAAGGCTATCACCGTATTACCTCAACAATTAGATGTTGAGTTAGTTGTCACAACACCTAATGGCACAATAGTCGCATCAAAAGTTTATAATTCTTCTCCGATCGAAGTTTGTGGGAAAGTGCTTCCTGCAAATCTTGTGATCCTTCCTATAGTGGAATTTGATGTGATTCTTGGCATGGATTGGATTTCTTTATATGGAGCTCATATCAATTTCCAAATAAGGGAAGTCACATTTGATATTCCAGATCAATCTATGATCGTCTATCAATGCAAGGATGAACATAAACTTCCAGTGGAAATTTCTTCCATTTTATGGGTATTGATTCCACTAAATGAAGGTTATTTATCTCAAATGGTTGGTGAGAAACTCACGATTAAGAATATGCCCATTGTACTAGAGTTTGATGATGTCTTTACGGAGGAATTACCGGGTCTTCCACCGAATCATGAAGTTGAGTTTTCAATAGAACTCGTACCGGGTGCTTTGCTTATTTCAAAGACACCTTATAGAATGGCCCCAATTGAGTTGCAGGAATTGAAGAAGAAACTCCAAGAGAATATTGATAAGGGATTCATACGTCCTGGTGCGTCACCTTGGGGAGCACCTATTCTATTTGTTAAAAAGAAAGATGGATCAATGAGAATCTGCATTGATTATCGAGAACTTAACAAGATCACTATCAAGAACAAATATCCTCTCCCACGCATTGATGACTTATTTGACGAACTACAAGGAGCTCAATACTTTTCCAAGATTGATCTTCGTTCAGGGTATCATCAATTAAGGGTCAAAAGGGAGGATATACCAAATACGGCTTTCCGTACAAGGTATGGACACTATGAATTTATAGTGATTCCATTTGGTCTTACTAATGCCCCTGCTATCTTCATGGATCTGATGAATAGAGTCTTTAGAGACTATCTTGATCAATTTTTGGTAGTCTTTATAGATGATATTCTTTCTTATTCAAAGATCAAGGAAGAACATGAAGATCACTTGAGAATTATATTGAAGACCCTGAGAAAGGATAGGCTTTATTCCAAATTTACCAAGTGTGAATTTTGGCTTCAAAAAGATGCATTTTTGGGTCACATAATCTCAAAAGAGGGGATATCTGTGGATCTAGCAAAAACAGAGGTTATCGAAAGATGGTCAAGACCAACAATAGTAACTATGATCCGAAGATTTCTTGGTTTGGCTGGATATTATCGATGTTTTGTGAATGATTTTTCACGATGATCTAATCCACTCACCAAGTTGACTCGGAAAGGAGTTAAGTTTTTTTGGACGGAGGAATGTGAAGAGAATTTCAAGGAGTTGAAAAGAAGGTTATCCAGTGCACCTGTGCTCACACTGCCTTCTAGTGGAGAAAGGTTTGTGATCTACAGTGATGCATCCAAGAAGGTATTTGGGTGTGTTCTTATGCAAAATGATATGGTGATAGCTTATGCCTCATGACAGTTGAAAATCCATGAGCAAAATTACCCAACACATGATTTGGAGTTAGCTGCGGTAATATTTGCATTAAAGATTTGGAGGCATTACCTTTATGGTGAAAGGTGTGATATTTATACTGATCATAAAAGTTTAAAGTATATTTTCACACAAAAGGAGATGAATATGCATCAAAGAAGATGGTTGGAGCTGATTAAGGATTATGACTGCTCAATCCATTACCACCCTGGGAAAGAAAACAAGGTGGCAGATGCATTAAGTCGACAAGAGCATTCCCGTTTATCGATGATGAGGATCACAAAAGATCCAATATTTATGGATTTACAATGGATGGATCTTGGAATTATAATTAAAGGGGAAAAATCTTATCTTTCTCAAATGAATGTTCAACCATCTATACATGTGAAGATTAAAGAGGCACAGAAAGAAGATGTCGAGTTATAAAAGAAGATGAGAAATGTTCCTGAATTCAACCTTGAATGTGATGGGATAATAAAGTTCAGGAATCGGGTTTGTGTTCCTCCCATCCCCGAATTAAAGAAGGAGCTGCTGGATGAGGCTCATAGTTCTTCATTCTCTATTCATCCTGGAAGCACGAAGATGTATATGGACCTGAAAGAGTACTTTTGGTGGGATGACATGAAAAGAGATGTTGCTGAATATGTCTCGCGATGCTTGGTTTGTCAACAAGTTAATGCTGAGAGACAGAAGTCTAAGTGGATGTTACAACCATTACCCATACCCGAATGGAAATGGGAAAACATCACTATGGACTTTGTCACAGGACTTCCTAAAACATCCAAAGGCAATAATGCTATCTGGTTCATAGTTGATCGTCCTACAATGTCTGCACACTTAATTGCTTTTAGAGAGGATTTCTCTCTGAATCAGCTTTCCAGGATTTATGTAAAGGAAGTGGTAAGATTTCATGGAGTACCACTTTCTATTATATCTGATCGGGATCCGAGATTTACCTCGAAGTTCTGGAGAAGTCTTCAGCATACTCTGGATACAGAGTTGAGTTTCAGCACTGCTTATCATCCTCAGAAAGACGGTCAGTCTGAGAGAAAAATTCAAACCCAGTAAGATATGTTGAGAGATTGCTCTATGGATTTCAAAGGAGGTTGGGATCAACACCTACCTTTGGTGGAATTTTCTTATAATAATAGCTTTCACTCTAGTATTCAGATTGCTCCTTATGAAGCTCTCTATGGAAAGAAATGCAGGACTCCAACTTGCTGGGATGAAGTTTGGGAAAGAAATCTATTAGGACCTGATCTCGTTGATGAAATGGAAGAAAAGGTCAGATCTATTCAACAATACATAAGAGCAGCTCAGAGTCGACAGAAAAGTTATGTCGACAACCGAAGAAAAGACCTAGAGTTTGAAGTGGGTGATAAAGTGTTCTTACGAATATCTCCCTGGAAGAGGGTTATGAGATTTGGAAAGAAGCGGAAGTTGAGCCCTAGATATATCGGTCCTTTCGAAATACTGGATCGTGTTGGGAAGGTAGCTTACCGATTGACGCTTCCACCGAATCTCTCTCAAGTTCACGATGTGTTCCATGTATCTCTCCTGAGAAAGTACATACCTGATCCTTCACATGTACTCAGCTCAGAAGTTGTACCGCTGGAGCAAGATCTTTCTTATGAAGAACAACCGATAGAGATTCTAGATCGTAGTGAAAAAGACCTACGAAACAAGACCACTCGATTGGTGAAAGTTTTATGGAGGAACCACCAATTAGAAGAAGCTACATGGGAGCTTGAGGATATGATGAGGGAGATTTATCCTCATCTGTTTGTTACAAAGTGACGAATTTCGAGGGCGAAATTCATTTTAAGGGGGGTAGAATGTAACACCCGAGACTTTTATGTTATATAAATCATGAAAGAAATATTTTTCTACACACAACACTTTCTTGTCTTTCTTTACACGAAATCGCGACCTTCCTCGATAGCTTGCGTCGTACGCAATACCGAGTTTCAATAAACAATGATATGCTATTAAAATATTATTAAAACTAGCCGTTATGAATAGTAATAACCACTTTTTGAAATTTTATAAATTTAATTATTCAAAATGGACTTCATTTTTGGATTTGGAATATCGAAATTAGCCTTGGGTGAAATTTTGGTATTTTTCTGAAAACATTCAATTTTTGATGAATAGTGAAACCACTAAGTGGTAGTTAAAAAACTGACTTTTTCATAAAACGTAATTTTACCGCTTCTGTGAGTGGAATTTCAAAAATCCGAGAGACACAATTTATGTCAGTAAGTAAAATGCGGTTCAATGAGATGAAAATAATTTTTTGGTGAATAGTAACTTTTTACTTTTTTTACCACGGTTAAAAGTAAATAGGGTAATTAAGGGTAAAGATGATATTATTATTACCCTAAAACATGTCCTAATTCTATTGGATAAGTTTAATTCGACCAAAAACAAACTTATGAATAAAATATGACCATTTAGGCCCACATGGATTAGATTAGGACATTTATTATTAATTTATTTAAAGAAGGGTTAAAATAGTTAAAATCAAAGTTTAATAAGTAAATAATTTTTAATATGGGGTTATACATAAGATATATTCGACTATAAATATTCATTAGAAAGATAAAAATATTTCATACATAATGATATTTTATTTGTAATTTTTAGACATTAAATAATTTAATTTATTTATGACACAAAGATGATGCAGTAATTATCTTATTAATGAAATATTGACATAATTAATGTTATAAACACCAAAATAAATGTAATTTGAGACTTTTTAGGAATTCCACTAATTTTATAGGTTAATATGACATGTTATTATTGATTTGATTAACTTTTTATGAACTAATCATTCTGTTATGATTTTCACAAAAATCAATTACAAAATAGTTTCAAAATTGACATAAAATAGTTTTTAAAACAAATATTATATTATTAATTGTTATTTTATTCCTAAAAATATAAGGTTCGGCCAAATGACTTATATAAGGTTATATATATTAATAATAAACAACATTGGGTTCTTTTGGCTGCTTATAGTAAGTTTATTAACCTTATAGTATAAGAAAACAAGAAGACATGGTAAAAGTAAACTTATTTAACTTAATGTTAAATCTAAATGATAAGGTTAAAATAGGAACCTAAACTTGTCTAAATTCTATTGGATGAGAGTATTTCGACCCATACCCACCTTAGTTTCGAAATATATCAATTCAGAGCTATTTAAAACCGAACATGACTTTATAATAAAATAATATTTTTAGTTTTCCCAAAGGTACTCCTCTCCTCCCTTATAAACGGGCACCTCCTCCCCCTCTTCCTCACACCACTTTGAGCCTTCAAGCTCGGCCAAACCCTACCAATTACTCCTCTCCACTTCCCTAGAGACATCCTAGAGGTCCTGGTCTTCTTCAAAGACCAATTTTATTGCCCTAAAAGAAGGTCTCCAAGAAGCACTTCAAAGAAGAGGTAATGTCCGTTACCGATTCTTTCATCTTTATTTCTTCTTCCACTTATTCTTCTTTAGTTGTTTCACTATGAATTAATAACATCAGTATCACTAATATACTGATATTTTATTATAAGTATGAAACAACCCTATTTCACCATCTATCCATCCTACGGAAAAATAAATCACCGCGCGTGCGTACGTACGGAATACCGTCTCCACGTCGTGGTGTAATCTATTTTCCACCACCACCTTACTTGGATGGGTATAATGGTGTAAATAACGACTATATATTACTATTATAAAGTGATACTGATTCTGAAATAGTATAAATACACTCCAATACAATTCCACGATCATAGGAATGATATCATCACTCGTGCGTACGTACGGAATACCGTCTCCACGATGTGATGCGACTCGTTCTACATGATCTTCATTTCATAGTGATTATATAAATGAATTGAATGAATGAATATGATATATATTACACTAATACCATTCTGTAAATGAGGTATCTATAACCTAAATATAAGAATAAGAATTTATTTGACAAAACACGCATAAGAACAAAAAGTTATAAACACCCGAATAACAAGTAGAAATGAAATATTACTACTAAGAAGCTAAGAAAATGAGCATATATGATATCATAAAAATAATAATGATTCTGGAATAAGTCAATAACATTATTTAAATCATTATACAGGAGGTTCAGACACTTACGAAGCAAAACAGACCTAATGTAAGGGAAATATAACAATCTCATTTTTATCCGAGATTGTTTATTCGTAAGTATTTACGGGGGTGTATTTTATCATCCACATCCATGTTTCATCAATATGTAATATTATTTCCATCCACCTAAAATTGTTTAAATCCATTTTTACCCTTCGGTGAGTTTTTAGTAAAAGATATGAAAGGAATCTTTTGTCGTTTTTCGTACGAGGTACTTTTTGACTTTTCCGACAAAAGTACGAAGAATGTTTTTTAACTTATACGACATGAATGGATTTTTAAAACATTATTTCCAAGAAGCATCCTTTACAAGTTTTCATGTTTATTTTTAATCAACTTATTTTAGTTTAAAATTGTATGACACGTTAAGAAAGGAAAAATGTTTTTGAAGAAGAAAGGATATTTTCCTCAAGAATGGAGTTCAAGTGTTTTATCAAAATTATTTTCCATCTAAGATAATAAAGGGTTCTGTTTTTATCCCTATTATTACATTGATTTGATTATGTTGTGATGGAATTATTTTTATGAATTCCTTTATCTTATATGAATTGTTTTATGATGTCATGATGTTTAAGATTCCCATTTGTATTACATGGGTTATGCAATGATGTATGATTTATGATTTTGTGGCACACATAAGAATGGTATCATTATGAGATGGGTGGGACCTATATCTCCCTGTAATGCATTGGGTAAATATTTTATATCTCATGAGATAGACATGGCTGGAATGGTAGGTTATACCGGTTCAGTGAAACAGGACTGAAACAAGGGTGACTCGGTTCAGAAATGGACTTTGTCCACTAAGATAGTCTTGGAAATGAGTCTTGAGTAACAAGAAATGATTCTCTATGATTATGTGTGTATGCCACAAAGTTTCATGTTTTAAGTTATGATTATTGTGATTATATTTCACTACCATGATTCATTCCATGTTATGAAATTATGATCTCTTTTGCAGGTTAAGATTTCCAAAAGTTATGCGCTTATGTAAATGATGTGATTGATATTTCTTTTGTTTACCCTTACTGAGCATTTGAGCTCACCCTTTTGTATGTTTTCTTTCCCCAGTTCAGGAAGAAGGTTACTAAGTAATATATTCCAAAAGGGACTATAGATATGATGAAATAAATGGGAGATAGTGTAGATGTATTATGAACTAGTTGTTTATGTTTCCTAGTTTCTAAAAAAACTATACCTATACGGTCCATTCGTGGTTTTGTTATATGTTGTAATAACTATGCTTCAATTTTGAAGTATTAACAATGTATGTAAAGTATGGGTCGTTATAATGACCCTACGGGTGTCACTGAGGAATCTGTTTAGGGTCTCAATTCAATGTATGAGGGTGATATTCGAGGTCCTAAGCCGAATATTTTGAGTGCTTCCATGGGTAAGATTACCACGAGACTTGGGATGTCAATAAATGCAATGAAAAATCTTGGCATGTCCTTTGATGAAATAATGAAACATATTAATCTTCCTCAAACATTAGCAGGATTTGGGGATCTTAATAGGAAATAAAATAGATGTGAGCCTTTACTTTTGTGAAACCAATATTTTTATTTACGATTGATTAATCATGAATGGATTGAATTTGAAACTCCATCCATGGAAAATTTTATGGTGAAAACACATGAATAAGACTCCAAAATCCATCCTTGTCCCTCTATTGATGAGGAACTGACTTAGGTGAAGTTTTAAACGAGAAATATTCCTAAGTATTACATGGTAGATCTCATAATGACCTAAGAGAGATCTTCTAAGAAAGAGGTCCCAATTCAAACTATTTATGTCAAGTATTATTATGATGAATCTTCCTTAGCTACTGACCCGTTACTCATTGAGTGTCACCAGCTACTAATAATACATTATTTCTTCTACATGTTATCCTTTTTAAGTCAAATAATAATCCTTTTCAATTATCTAGTTCGATCAATTTTTTTTGGCTGAGTTTGAGGGCATGGAATCTATGCCTACAAAATTAGTTCCTAAATGAGAATACCATATTGGTCATGAGGGAGTGGGATAAGGGGATTCAACAAGTTCACTGATCCTGGAGTATGTTTGTCCCCTTGGTAGTGGCACTGAGTTAGAGTCAAAGTTTCATAATTCACTTCTTATCACATTCCAAGTGGCATGGAGAGATATATGGAAAATAATTTCTCACACACCTCTTTAATAACTTCCTTTATGAATCTATTAGATTTATTTCGGGTTTGAGAAGCTTTGATACAGTGGATTTCATTACCACATGATTCTTGATTTTGTGAAAGAAATCATTAGAAAATGGGAGAAAGAGCATAATATTTGTTAGGACCTCACAAAGGTGAAGATTCTCATTAACATTAATGATATCTATGATTTATAATCCCATGTAGAGGCCAACCATATAAACCAGGTAGTGAAATGAATGTAATATATTAATTAGAAAATTATCCAAGTATCATTTCTTTTGACGGAATTGGATATCGTTGAAGGGGAGTTTGTAAAACTCCACAATTCATTAGAATAATTACAAACTGAAGGGTCATAGTTATAGTGGAATTTATTTACAAAGCTAAAGTAACTAAATCCATCAAGCTGATGGATATTCAATAAGATTCTTATGGGGATCGGGAGGCCATTCAACAAATGAAGAATGGTGTTTACAATCTCTTGTAAATTATGATCTAGGGATTCCATCTTGGGAATTCACCTATGAGTTTAATGTATTATAAATGAAGATAAATTTTATTATAATGATCTATATATTCATCCTTGTTTTCTTTTTTTATCACAATATGATGTTGGAGTTTATTTTCCTAGCAAGACACATTTTTTTCACAATCTAGTCATAACCACAAAGAATGTATGGGGAAATACTCTAATTTTTTCCTAATATGTGGGGCCTAGTGAGCATAGTTGACTGTTCATAGGATCATATTGGAGACCATACAATTTTTTTCCTTTGTGTCATTGACCTAATTTTTCCCTTAGTCCAGTATAAGGAAAACTCAGTGAGTGAGACTTATAAATTTCCTAGGATTTTTTTATTGTATTTAGGATAACATGTTTTGTGAGTTTTCTTAATTATTTATTTTCCTCTAAACCATATGGAGTGAAGGTCTAGAGAGATATGACTAAACATTGTTCTTGAGTTCCCTTTATGGATTTTTAATTTTGAGAGTGTTGTGTCTCTTTATATGGTCATTTTAATGTCATGTATGTTAGAATAATGAGGCTAGTGTTTTATGTCGAAGTACTTTGACCATAATGTTTTGAAATGATGACCCAAACAATTATTGTGGGATGAGAATGTCCAAGATTCCACATATACCCCCAATGGGAATCCTGAGCCACATTTTATTGTTTCAAAATCTAAAACATGATATCCAACAATAGAGGAGGTGTCTTATAACGACAAAGTTACCGCTGATCAAAAAACCTATTATGAGGTCTATCGTATACAAGGCCAACTAGGTATCATACTGCATAATCAATTATTGGTATCCTTAGGCTCATAAGCTCGTTATGTGGGTGAATTGTGGAAATCCAACTTGGGCATGTTATAGCATAATTATGAAAAGGAGCTCTCAAGAATCATGAAATTCTATTTCCCATGGATGAATAATTTTTATTGTGATTCAAATTTCTCAAGACCACGATAGGTTTCGTTTCGAATGGAAAATTTTTTAGTGTAAAAAGAGAACCTGTATTGGTACTAGCTATGAATGGGAAACTTCTCTTTCACAGATTTGGATTGTGCAAAGTAGGGTACATTTTTTCAGAAGACCAATGTTAAGGAAGGGGATGACCCCTTTCTAAAAAGGGTAGAAACATTGAGCAATTAAAATTCATGTAGTAAAGACATTATCCTAAGAATTTTAAATTCAGTTAGCAAATAATTTATGGGGTTCTATAATTTTAGGTGTTTAGATTTGATAAAGAGTTTAATGATTATCCTATTCTTATTAATCTGCCTGGAAATGTGCTACCATATTCAGGTGTCTCAGAAGGAGGTTGTAAGCTATGATTTGGGGGTCCCTGGATGAACATCATGGTACGGATAATTGGTTGATGATGTTTTATGATGTCTCTATCAAGGAATAACTTAATTTTAGTTTAAAACCCCATTTTGATGGTTTATTTATGCAATGCCAACTAGGGAACATACAACATATTCAGTAAGGGCATCCTTTGGCTGCCATGAACTGAAATTTATTAGAAACTTATGCAAAGAAAAATTGGGAATGCTATGACATAGTCGTGAAAATAATTCCTCAATAATTACATCATTCTATCATTAATATCCAATGTAGTTTCGGGTGATTCAGATTTCCACAGGCATAGATTTTAGTTTTTGGGAGAAAAGCATCCGAATATGGAAGGTGTATTTCAAGTAATAATTTCCAAAGAATAGGGGGAATAGGATTTCTATGTGGGTCTTACCCTAGAAAATAGAGATAAGGTTCCATTAATGTTAGGATACATGAATAGACCCATAACATTTTGGAAACAACTGGTGATATATTCCCTATCATACCAAGGTTGTTTAATCATGCTTCAAATGTGAAGGAGTAAATTTTAATCAATTGTCTCAGAGGTTATTAGATTAGAAGATAGGATATGGAACACGTATTAGAAATATGAACATAAATAGAATTCAAATTATGGGTTCCAACATAATGTTTTCACGACCGAAGAAGGAAAAGGAGGCTTTTCCCGAGGATGAATCTACTGCTGATTGAAAAACCCATTTTGTGGGCTGTTTTATGCAAGTCCTACTAGGGAATGTACTACATAGTCAATAGTGGAATCCACTGGATGCCATGCCCATAAATGTTTCCGCAACATATAAAAAGTAATCTAAGGTGTGTTTTTCATAGTTAAGAAAATAATTCCTCAAGAACCATATGTTCTATCAAAAGGATCTTTAGCAATGTTATGAAGATCTAAAGGTTCTAGATTAGGATTATAACATTTAGAAAAGATATGTCTGAGCATAGAGTAAAAATTAGGACGGATATGGGACATGGAGTGTAGATTTATTTACATTTATCATACTCATATATTGAAAGGTGACATCTCTATTTGTTCGATGGATCTATTAATGAAGTAACCCGAATTGAGAGATCTTACATATGCCTTTTTTGAACAAAAGGGGGGGGGGCATTTCTTATTTACCATATATTTGGGACTAGGAAATTAGGCATAAGAATCACATTGTATCCCATTGGAATGAGAATCAACGAACATGTAGATCTGATATAAATACCCCTTACATGGATTGAATTTACATGCAACGAAAATGGGGGGTTTTTTAATACGACTTCATACATAGGGTGAGAACCCATACTGGATCACCTCATGTAGATGTAACTTGTACATAGAAGCATGGAATAATTTCCCATATTATTATACAATTGATCCTTGGATATAATATTTTAATTTCACTACATATCTCATTGAAATGAGAATTAATCCACACATATTTCTTAATGAAATTATATAGTTTATTATTTTACGATGAAGACATACAAGGTAATTTTTAAGGTCTTTCACCCATGAACATTGTAACCCCAATATAAATTAAATGAATTACTTATACATGAAATATTTTTACCAAATATCCAAATATAACATGAGCTATGCTCTATGTTTAAAATAAGAAGTGGAAACTGTATCTTCAATGGCACAAAAGAATCAACTATAAAGGATAGGGGAAATTATATTCGGTGGTCACTAGGCTGGGAGATATGATTTTTTTATTTATACATATCTAATTAAGAGAAAAATAAAAACATTTGTAGTTGTTGAAGTGAAATAAATCATAAATTCACATGGTTGGGATATTAGTCATGTGGTTTAACTTCTTGCGGTAAGGGAAAATATGAACGGACATGAAAGAAAGGGAATGTTGTGGCTGGGTCCAAGGATGGAAATATGGGTAACACTACGTATCTCTTTGATGAAATAATCAATCAAAATGTAGTTCTATATAGGTTTCTTATGTAGTTGAGAGATTTATATAACGAGTGGGGGATTTCTTGGATCGCATATGGGCTGAAGATTAGAGATCTGATTGTCACTACATATCTCATTAAAATAAGAATCAGACAACATATAGTTCTTCAAATATTTTTCCCCAAAAAATTCAGGATTTGATGCTAGGAAAGGTGAATTATTATTTTATAGGAATATTGTTCGGCCCAACACCCGAAGTTTAGGAATCATTACACATTTCTTATAATGGGAATAGAGTCATAGAAATGTTTCCTGTTCATATATGATTTGTGCACTGTGAATTGGATGGGGGTTTTATTTTTTTAAACATGGATGGTCCTAGGATAGGACATCCAAGCATCATTACATATCACACTGAAATGAGAATCAAGACACACATAGTTATCGAAGATATTTTCTACATCAGTCTTATTTTTACATAGAGAAAAAAATGTGTTTTTCAATGTAGATGGACCTGAGATATGAGATCCTTGCATAACTATGCATCTCTCTAGAATTAAAATCAAGACATATTTATTTGTTGAACTAATTTTTCAGTTTACCGTCTTGTGATAAGTTTTTTATAATGTCATGAATTATACCCATAATAGGACACCAAGTTCCTTTATAGGGTGGTGATAATGTATGCGGGAATTATGTAAGGGAGCATACCATGTTTAAGGGACCATGAGAAGTGTTTTAATTACTGGTATTTTTGGGGTTTTTTAATGTCAAATTAAACGCATGTTTATCATACAGTTTAATGTCATGAAATAAGGGAAAATAGTGTCTTACAGTTTCAGGAATATGACTATGAACCTATTTCATGTGGTTTATCACTATACAAAAAGGATGATAAGGCCATGCAGTTTAACATCTCATAGCTTGGACATGACAATATTCTTTTTAATGTTCATACAACAGTGGATAGCTACATAGTTTAATTTCCTACAGCTTAGGCGTACTCTATGTGATTACACAAATTATTTCTTTAGGAACCTTTCATTGGTTAGTGTTGTAATGATCTCCACATCCATTGAGATTAAGGAATAAGCTCTATTATAATGGAACTTATGCATAGAGTATGGTCACTCCCACTCTGCTTCATGTTTCAGAGGGTTCCTTCCATGAATCATTAGAGTGATAAGGGCTAATACTAGTTCTCCTTTGAGGAATAATCAGAGGTGGGCCTTCTTGTTAAAGGCCCGTGCTATCCAGTTTTGATATAATTCTATGTGAGGAAAGGTGTGAAATATTTTCTCACCCGATATCTCTAATTCATCTAGCACTACTAGAAATACAACATACACCAACAGTTTCAAAATGTTGGTATATGCATCAATACCGTTGGTATACTATATACTAACAGTTTTTCAAATCTTTGGTTATTAAGGCGTTGGGAAAGGCCTATACCAATTTTTATTCTGAAACTGTAGGTATATGGCAGTTTAATTGTAACAGCCCAAGATTTTATAAAAAAATATTCTTTTTAATTTTATTAAAGTCTTGTGTTGTACGCTACACCAAAAGGAGCTTGCACAACACACATCCTTGACTTGCCTTGCATTACACGCAATCACGACCTTCCTCGATAGCGTGTGTAATACGCAATACCGAGTTTCACTAAACAACGATATGCTATTAAAATATTATTAAAACTAGTCGTTATGAATAGCAATAACCACTTTTTAAAACTCTGTAAATCTTATTTTTCAAAATGAACTTCATTTTTGGATTCGGAGTATCGAATTTAGCCTAAGGTGAAATTTTGGTACTTTTCGGATAACTTTCAAATTCTGATGAATAGTGAAAATTACTAAATTATAATTAAAAACAACTTTTTTAATCGAAATAATTAATAGTGATAAATTATTAATTTGATTGGTTTTAAAGTATATTTAGAATATATTTTTACAATTTAATACAATGTTGGTCATTGGATGTAATTTCACATTTAAACCAGACATAATCAAGTGTCAATCTTTTGATAGATATTTTTTCTTAAAAACACGCTATTTGTTTTAACAGCGGGATTTAATTATAAAATTAATTAATGCAAATTCTATGATATTAATTTGGTAAAATAGACTTCATTTTTGAATTCGGAATATGAAATATAGCTTAGGATGAAATTTTGGCATTGTTCTGAAAAACATCAATTTCTGATGAATAGTGAAACTACTAAGTGGTAGTTAAAAAAATTAATTTCATCATAAATCTTAATTTTACCACTTCTGTGAATGGAATTTCAAAAATCCGAGAGACACGGTTGATGTAAGTAAGTAAAATGTGGTTCAATGAGATGAAAATAATTTTTGGTGAATAGTAACTTTTTACTTTTTTTTACCACGGTTAATAGTAAATAGGGTAACTAAGGGTAAATATGATATTACTATTACCCTAACACATGTCCTAATTCTATTGGATAAGTGTAATTCGACCAAAAACAACCTTATGAATATAATATGACCATTTAGGTTCACTTGGATTAGATTATGACATTTAATATTATATTATTTAATAAATAGTTAAAATAGTTAAAATCAAAGTTTAATAACTAAAACATTTTTAATATGGGGTTATATATAAGATAAATTATACTATAAATATTCATTAGAAAGATAAAAAGATTTACTACATAATGATAGTTTATTTATAATTTTTAGACTTTAAATAAATTAATTTATTTATGACACAACGATGATGCAGTAATTACCCTTTTAAGGAAATATTAACATAATTGATGTTATAAATGCTCAAATGAATGTAATTTGAGACTTTTTATGAATTCCACTAATTTTCTAGGTTACTATGATATATTAATGTTGATTTAATCAACTTTGTTCGAACATATAATTCTGTTATGACTTTCACAAAAATAATATATCAAATAGTGTCAAAATTGACACAAAATAGTTTTTAAATCAAATATTATATTATTAATTGTTATTGTATTCCTAAAAATCTAAGGTTCGGCAAAATGACTTAGATAAGGATATATATATTAATAATAAACAATTTGGGGTTCGTTTGTCATGTTATAGTAAGTGTATTAATCATATAGTGAAAGAAAACAAAAAGACACGGTAAAAGTTAAATTAATTAACTTAGAGTTAAATCTAATTGATAAGGTTAAAATAATACCCTAAACATGTCTAAATCCTATTGGTTGATAGGATTTCGACCCATCCCCACTTTAGCTTCGAAATAAGACCCTTTGGAACCATTATAAACCGATTTTGACTTTAATATAAAATAATATTTTGAGATATTCCTAAGGTGCCCCTCTCCTCCCTTATAAAAGGGCACCTCCTCCCCCTCCTCCTCACACCAATTTGAACACTCAATCTCGGCCAACCCCTGCCATTTTCTCCTCTCCACTTCCCTAGAATAATCCTAGAGGTCCTGGTCTTCTCCAAAGACCAATCTTAGTTCCTTAAGTGGAGGATTCAAAGAGGCGTTCCAAAGAAGAGGTAATATCCATTACCGATCTTTTCAATTTCTTTCTTCTTCAACTTCTTCTTCTTTAGTTGTTTCATGATAAAGTAATAACATCAGTATTACTTACATACTGATATGTTATTACAAATATGAAACAACCCTAATTCACATTCTATCCATCCTACGGAAAAATGAAATCACCGCGCGTGCGTACGTACGGAATACCGTCTCCACGCCGTGGTGTAATCTATTTTTCCACCATCACCTTACAAGGATGGGTATAATGGTGTAATGAGTAACTATATATGATTATTATGAATTAATATTTATACTGAAATAATATATATATATAACTCCAATACAATTCCACGATCATAGGAACGATATCATCACTCGTGCGTACGTACGGAATACCGTCTCCACGATGTGATGCGACTCGTTCTACATGATCTTCATTTCATAATGATTATATAAATGAATTGAATGAATGAATATGGTATATACTACACTAATACCATTCTGTAAATGAATTATCTATAACCTAAAGATAATAATAAGAATTTATTCGACAAAACACGCATAAGAACAAAAAGTTATAAAGACCCGAGTAACAAGTAACAATGAAATATTACTAACAAGAAGCTAATAATATGACCATATATGATATCATATCAATATGTATGATTCTGGAATAAGTCAATAACATTATTTAAACCATTATACAGGAGCTTCAGACACGAACAAAGCAAATCGGACCTAAGGTAAGGGAAATATCACAATCTCATTTTTATCCGAGATTGTTTATTCGTAAGTATTTACTGGGGTGTATTTTATCATCCACATCCATGTTTACTCAATATGTAATATTATTTCCATCCACCTAAAATTGTTTAAATCCATTTTTACCCTTCGGTGAGTTTTTAGTAATACGTATGAAAGGAATCTTTTGTCGTTTTTCGTACGAGGTACTTTTTGACTTTTCAGACAAAAGTACGAAGAATGTTTTTTTTAACTTATACGGCACGAACGGATTTCTACTGTTTTATAAAGCCTTATTTTCATGAAGCTTCCTCTAAAATATTTCATGACTATTTTCAATAAAATCTCTTTCTTTTAAAATTGCATGATGTTTTGTGAAAAGAAATTGATTTTGAAGAAGAAAGGATATTTTCCTCAAGAATTCAATTCAAGTGTTTTATCAAAATTATTTTCCATCTAAGATAATTAAGGGTTCTGTTTCTATCCATATTTTTACATTGATTTGACTATGTTGTGATGGAATTATGTTTATGAATTCCTTTATCTTATATGAATTGATTTATGATGTCATGATGTTTCAAGAATCCCATTTTTGTTACATGTGTTATGCGATGATGTATGTTTTATGATTATGTGGAACACATAAGAAAGGATTCATTATAAGATGGGTGGGACCTATATCTCCCTCCAATGCATTGGGTAATGATTTTATATCTCATGAGATAGACATGGCTGGAATGGTAGGTTATACCGGTTCAGTGAAACAGGACTGAAACGAGGGTTACTCGATTCAGAAAGGGACTTTGTCCACTAAGATAGTCTTGGCAATGAGTCTTGACTAACAAGAAATGATTCTCTATGATTATGTGTGAATGCCACAAAGTTTCATGTTTTATGTTATGATTATTGTGATTACATTTCTCTGCCATGATTTACCCCATGTTATGAAATTATGATCTCTTTTGCAGGTTATGATTTCCAAAAGTTATGTGCTCATGTATATGATGTGATTGATATTTCTTTTTTTTACCCTTACTGAGCATTTGAGCTCACCCTTTTATGTCTTCTTTTCCCCAGGATATAAAGAAAGGGTTTAGGTATAAAAAAAAGAAGATCTTTATGGGAGATGTTGAAGATCTTTCACCACGATTAGAAGATTATATTCCGAGTTTCCAAAGAAACTAAACTATTACGGTCCTTGTGTGTGTGTTTTTGTTATGTACTAAGTATTCCGCAAATGTAATGTAATGTCCATGTACGTCAAGATACGGGTCTCTACAGTTGGTATCAGAGGAAAGGTTTAGTCAACCTTTGGAAACTAGGATGCGAAAACGTTAGTGAGATCCCTAGAGATATTTCTAAGGTATGTCTAGGGATGTCTCTAAGGTTAAGTATACGTATAGGTTATAGTCCTAGAATTGCGCTAATGATCTTCGAATTTAACCTAAGATGTTAGATATTGAGGGTACTACCCCTTTATTATGTTGTTTTCTCTAGCATGATTTTTTCCTCTCATACTATTCTTTTGGGGTTTTAGACGATGGCTGGAACCCGAAGGAACCGTGTTAATGCGGAATGTGATGGGCAATGCAATGATTGTCCCCCTGAGCAACCAAATGATATGGGAGCCAAAATGCAAAATCTTGTAGCCATGCTCACACAACTTTCTCAATCTATGAATCATGCAGGACTTCCAAACGAGCAAAGGAAGGAGCAACATTCTGTTGAATCCTTCATGAGGCAGCGTCCACCTTCTTTCAGTGGGTCTACTGATCCATTAGTTGCTGAACAATGGATTAGTACTACTGAAAAGATATTTTCAGTTCTTCAATGTTCTAAACATGATAAAGTCATCCTAGCAGTGTATCGTTTGGAAGGAGATGCTGATCAATGGTGGAATCTTATTAAGAATACGAGGCAAAGGGATGAAATTGAGTCTATGGAATGGGACGAGTTCAAGAACTTATTTTTAAATAAGTACTTCCCTCGTATTCTCCGAACAAAGATGGAGAAAGAGTTTCTTGAACTGAAGCAAAGGGATGATGAATCTGTTGGTACCTATGAAGCGAATTTTACAAGACTTGCGAGGTACGCTTCTGGTATTATCATCTAACCTGAAAGTAAAGTTGATCTATTTTTCAGTGGCTTAAAACCAAGTCTTCGAAGGGCATTAGCTATAAGAGACTTCAGTAGCTATGAAGAAATTGTGCGTTGTGCTATCAAGGTAGAAATGGAAGTTGGTGTTACATATCCATCTCATGGGTTTGACAAGAAACGAAAGATGGAGTTCAAGGAGAAAACTCAGAATAATGGTGAAAAGAAGATGAATGTTTCCTTATGCACAAAGTGTGGAAAGAAGCATGGTGGAGATTGTCTTAAAGGGACTAGAAAATTTTTTAAGTGTGGAAAAGAAGGTCATCGAGCAGCTGAGTGTCGAAGTAATGGAAAATGGGATTCTAATGAAGTGAATAAAGAAAACACTGCAGAGAACGTACAACCAACACTTCATTGCTTCAAGTGCAAGGAAATGGGGCATTATGCTAATAAATGCCCTAATCCAAGGGTTAGTGATGATCGACATGAGCAACCGCTTAAGGCAAAGGACAAAGGGAAGTCACATGCGATCACTATTGGCAATGTTGAATATGACAATGATGTGGTGGAATGATTAAGTGTTTATGTAATGGGATTCCAAAATAATGTTGTATCTTGGAATATTGGAATATTTATGTATTGGTCTAATGTGGTATTCAAAGTGATTGAGATATTATGCGCATAATGAAGGGAAAACGAGAAAATGAAATGTTTAACAGTATTCATGAGCTCATGATTGATATAAGGACTAAGTGATATCATGGTTTGAGTATATAGAATTTTGAGGATTTTAGTATGTGGAAGGTGTTAACTTTTAACTGCATTCATGTTTTCACTAAGGTATTCAAGAGAATACACGATTAAGGACTTTGAATGTTTGGAATGTGACCAACAAAACATATCTTATGATATATGGGGATCGATGATGGTGTTAAATCTCTGGTAATCATTTTCACTATATTATGAGAGTCGACTGCAGTATTATGGATAAGCCTAAAAGATTGGAATGGATTATGTTGGACATAAGTTAGTATTGTTTGTTTTTTTGATATTATTGATGGGATGTTATATAGTTTGGGAAAAAGGACAACCTGCAGGACGGGCGACAACCCATCGCTTCGGACAAGGCTGTGGGAATCGAACCCACAACCGAAGTGCGACTGGCCTTTATCGCCTACCACTGGCCTACAGGAAGTCCCTGTTTAGTAGAAACTAGTTTTATTATATTAAGCAGTATGATATATGAAGTATAAGTCCATTTTAGGAACAATATATGATTAATCTCACTATAGATCGACTTATGCATATAATTTTTGCTAACCTTTTGTTTGAGACAGATGGAATGACCCGTCATTCTATCACATGATCTGCTAACACTTCATGAATAACAAATTCAACTTCATTTATTTAAGACAAGAAGTGGAAATTGTTCAAGGCACGAACAACAGTGAGATTGTACCAAAATAAAGTAAGTATTTATTCTAATTCAAATTTTCAACTTTAGGGAAATGATCTTGAAAACCAAAAATGTTGTCCTAATGATCTTATACCTGATGAATCAGATGGTACCTTATATCATCACAAATCTATGGATTTGTGATTACTGGCTTTTCCATAGCCATGTTCTCTACCACTCTCCATCAGAACATGATGGTTAGATTTCTCTTCCATATCCATATTTTCACCTATGTGGAAACCCAATGATTAGTTTATTTGGGTAACCGTTACGTTTCATACATTTGTTTTTAAAGATTGGTTTTGATATTCCTTTTTACGATGTGGGTTTCTATTAAAGAAACTTTCGAATAGTAAACCATTTATAACCCCGACGAATTTCGAGGGCGAAATTTATTTTAAGGGGGGTAGAATGTAACAGCCCAAGATTTTATAAAAAAATATTCTTTTTAATTTTATTAAAGTCTTGTGTTGTACGCTACACCAAAAGGAGATTGCACAACACGCACCCTTGACTTGCCTTGCATTACACGCAATCACAACCTTCCTCGATAGCGTGTGTAATACGCAATACCGAGTTTCACTAAACAACGATATGCTATTAAAATATTATTAAAACTAGCCGTTATGAATAGTAATAACCACTTTTTAAAACTCCGTAAATCTTATTTTTCAAAATGAACTTCATTTTTGGATTCGGAGTATCGAATTTAGCCTAAGGTGAAATTTTGGTACTTTTCGGATAACTTTCATATTCTGATGAATAGTGAAAATTACTAAATTATAATTAAAAACAACTTTTTTAATCGAAATAATTAATAGTGATAAATTATTAATTTGATTGGTTTTAAAGTATATTTAGAATATATTTTTACAATTTAATACAATGTTGGTCATTGGATGTAATTTCACATTTAAACCAGACATAATCAAGTGTCAATCTTTTGATAGATATTTTTTCTTAAAAACACGCTATTTGTTTTAACAGCGGGATTTAATTATAAAATTAATTAATGAAAATTCTATGATATGAATTTGGTAAAATAGACTTCATTTTTGAATTCGGAATATGAAATATAGCTTAGGATTAAATTTTGGCATTGTTCTGAAAAACATCAATTTTTGATGAATAGTGAAACTACTAAGTGGTAGTTAAAAAAATTAATTTCTTCATAAATCTTAATTTTACCGCTTCTGTGAATGGAATTTCAAAAATCCGAGAGACACGGTTGATGTCAGTAAGTAAAATGTGGTTCAATGAGATGAAAATAATTTTTGGTGAATAGTAACTTTTTACTTTTTTTACCACGGTTAATAGTAAATAGGGTAACTAAGGGTAAATATGATATTACTATTACCCTAACACATGTCCTAATTCTATTGGATAAGTGTAATTCGACCAAAAACAACCTTATGAATATAATATGACCATTTAGGTCCACTTGGATTAGATTATGACATTTAATATTATATTATTTAATAAATAGTTAAAATAGTTAAAATCAAAGTTTAATAACTAAAACATTTTTAATATGGGGTTATACATAAGATAAATTCTACTATAAATATTAATTAGAAAGATAAAACGATTTCCTACATAATGATATTTTATTTATAATTTTTAGACTTTAAATAAATTAATTTATTTATGACACAACGATGATGCAGTAATTACCCTTTTAAGAAAATATTAACATAATTGATGTTATAAATGCTCAAATGAATGTAATTTGAGACTTTTTATGAATTCCACTCATTTTCTAGGTTCCTATGATATATTAATGTTGATTTAATCAACTTGTTTCGAACATATAATTCTGTTATGACTTTCACAAAAATCATATATCAAATAGTGTCAAAATTGACACAAAATAGTTTTTAAATCAAATATTATATTATTAATTGTTATTGTATTCCTAAAAATATAAGGTTCGGCCAAATGACTTAGATAAGGATATATATATTAATAATAAACAATTTGGGGTTCGTTTGTCATGTTATAGTAAGTGTATTAATCATATAGTGAAAGAAAACAAAAAGACACGGTAAAAGTTAAATTAATTAACTTAGAGTTAAATCTAATTGATAAGGTTAAAATAATACCCTAAACTTGTATAAATCCTATTGGTTGATAGGATTTCGACCCATCCCCACTTTAGCTTCGAAATAAGACCCTTTGGAACCATTATAAACCGATTTTGACTTTAATATAAAATAATATTTTGAGATATTCCTAAGGTGCCCCTCTCCTCCCATATAAAAGGGCACCTCCTCCCCCTCCTCCTCACACCAATTTGAGCACTCAAGCTCGGCCAACCCCTGCCATTTTCTCCTCTCCACTTCCCTAGAATAATCCTAGAGGTCCTGGTCTTCTCCAAAGACCAATCTTAGTTCCTTAAGTGGAGGATTCAAAGAGGCGTTCCAAAGAAGAGGTAATATCCATTACCGATCTTTTCAATTTCTTTCTTCTTCAACATCTTCTTCTTTAGTTGTTTCATGATAAAGTAATAACATCAGTATTACTTACATACTGATATGTTATTACAAATATGAAACAACCCTAATTCCCCTTCTATCCATCCTACGGAAAAATGAAATCACCGCGCGTGCGTACGTACGGAATACCGTCTCCACGCCGTGGTGTAATCTATTTTTCCACCATCACCTTACAAGGATGGGTATAATGGTGTAATGAGTAACTATATATGATTTTTATGAATTAATATTGATACTGAAATAATATATATATATAACTCCAATACAATTCCACGATCATAGGAACGATATCATCACTCGTGCGTACGTACAGAATACCGTCTCCACGATGTGATGCGACTCGTTCTACATGATCTTCATTTCATAATGATTATATAAATGAATTGAATGAATGAATATGGTATATACTACACTAATACCATTCTTTAAATGAATTATCTATAACCTAAAGATAAGAATAAGAATTTATTCGACAAAACACGCATAAGAACAAAAAGTTATAAAGACCCGAGTAACAAGTAACAATGAAATATTACTAACAAGAAGCTAATAATATGACCATATATGATATCATATCAATATGTATGATTCTGGAATAAGTCAATAACATTATTTAAACCATTATACAGGAGCTTCAGACACGAACAAAGCAAATCGGACCTAAGGTAAGGGAAATATCACAATCTCATTTTTATCCGAGATTGTTTATTCGTAAGTATTTACTGGGGTGTATTTTATCATCCACATCCAAGTTTACTCAATATGTAATATTATTTCCATCCACCTAAAATTGTTTAAATCCATTTTTACCCTTCGGTGAGTTTTTAGTAATACGTATGAAAGGAATCCTTTGTCGTTTTTCGTACGAGGTACTTTTTGACTTTTCCGACAAAAGTACGAAGAATGTTTTTTTTAACTTATACGGCACGAACGGATTTCTACTGTTTTATAAAGCCTTATTTTCATGAAGCTTCCTCTAAAAGATTTCATGACTATTTTCAATAAAATCTCTTTCTTTTAAAATTGCATGATGTTTTGTGAAAAGAAATTGATTTTGAAGAAGAAAGGATATTTTCCTCAAGAATTCAATTCAAGTGTTTTATCAAAATTATTTTCCATCTAAGATAATAAAGGGTTCTGTTTCTATCCATATTTTTACATTGATTTGACTATGTTGTGATGGAATTATGTTTATGAATTCCTTTATCTTATATGAATTGATTTATGATGTCATGATGTTTCAAGAATCCCATTTTTGTTACATGTGTTATGCGATGATGTATGTTTTATGATTATGTGGCACACATAAGAAAGGATTCATTATAAGATGGGTGGGACCTATATCTCCCTCCAATGCATTGGGTAATGATTTTATATCTCATGAGATAGACATGGCTGGAATGGTAGGTTATACCGGTTCAGTGAAACAGGACTGAAACGAGGGTTACTCGATTCAGAAAGGGACTTTGTCCACTAAGATAGTCTTGGCAATGAGTCTTGACTAACAATAAATGATTCTCTATGATTATGTGTGAATGCCACAAAGTTTCATGTTTTATGTTATGATTATTGTGATTACATTTCACTGCCATGATTTACCCCATGTTATGAAATTATGATCTCTTTTGCAGGTTATGATTTCCAAAAGTTATGTGCTTATGTATATGATGTGATTGATATTTCTTTTTTTTACCCTTACTGAGCATTTGAGCTCACCCTTTTATGTTTTCTTTTCCCCAGGATATAAAGAAAGGTTTTAGGTATAAAAAAAAGAAGATCTTTATGGGAGATGTTGAAGATCTTTCACCACGATTAGAAGATTATATTCTGAATTTCCAAAGACACTAAACTATTACGGTCCTTGTGTGTGTGTTTTTGTTATGTACTAAGTATTCCGCAAATGTAATGTAATGTCCATGTACGTCAAGATACGGGTCTCTACATTAATCTTTTGTGTGAAAACAGTTTTATAGATATATTTTTTATATATTTATACCAAGGGTTAGTAAAATGTTTGGATATGTAGTTTACGTATAGTTTACCAGCTATTATAAACTATTGGTATATAGTATTACCAATTGTTCTTTAAAACCTTATGTAAAACTATTCTAGTAATACACTTTACCAATGGTTTTGAACTGTTGGTATATATTATTATAAATGGTTTATTAATAATTTTGGTAAAACTATTCTCAAAATACACTTTACGAACAGTTTTAAATCATTGGTATAATGTATTTATAGAAAATAGCACAACAACCACCCATCCCCTGTATTGAATACCCTTACAAACACTCCTACAAACAACACTTAAAATAGAACAAAAAAAACATGTAATAGCACATAAAAGAAGCCGACTCTTCCAACCATGACGTGTACCACAACATAGTTTTCCCCATGTCAATCTTCACATGATAACCACTCTTCCAACTAACCCATTTCAATTTCTTTGGTGTAGACATCTCATAATGGTGAGAGGACACTCACATTTCATAGAGACCATGATAGTTAGAGTTATATTTTGAGCATCTGGATATTGGAAGGGGGGGGGGTCTAGGTGGTGGGTGTTGTCCAAGGGGTGGGAGATTTCCCTGGTCATGGGGGTGTACAGAGGGGTTTTACATGGGGGGGGGGGGATGTCCTGGGGGTATGGGTTTCCAGGGGTGGGTTGGCTGTCGATGGGGGTGGCGGGGTTGTCCAGGGGGTAGGGGGTGTCTAGGGTTTGGGGGGGGGGGGGGGGCTGTCCACGGGGATGGGTGGTGTCCACGGGGAGATAGGGGGTCTTTGGGTGGGGGGATGTCAATTGGGTTGGGGGTATATCCAAGGGATTCAAGGGAGTCCATGGGGTGGGGGTGTCTCGGGGGATGGGGGGGTGTCCGAGGGGGGGGGGGGTGTCTTGGGGGGGGGGTCGCGGTGTCCAGGGCGGGCGGGAGGCCTGTCCATGGGGGTGGGGTGGGGGATTTCTAGGGGGTACGAGGTGTCCAAGGGGGTGGGATGGTCGTCCATGGGTGTGGCAGGGCTGTCCAGGGGGTATAGGGTGTCCAGGGGGTGGGTGGGCTGTCCACGGCTGTAACAGGGTTGTCTAGGGGGTAGGGGTGTCCAGGGGGTAGCAGGCTTTCCACGAGGATGGGGGGGGGGGGGCTTTCCAGGTGGTAGGGCGTGTCCAGGGGGTGGGAGATCTATCCACGGGGGTGGAAGGGCTGTCTAGGGGGTAAGAGTTGTCTAGGGGGTGGTCATGCTGTCCACATGGGGTGGATGGTTTGTCCACGGTGGTGGTCGGGCTATCCACAGGGGTGGCAGAGCTGTCCAAGGAGTAGGGGTTGTCCAGGGGGAGGGGGGGGAGGGCTGTCCATGGGGTGGAGGGGCTCTCTAGGGGGTGGGCGGGCTGTCAATGGTGGTGGTGGGGGGGGGGAGTCTACGGGGTTGGGTGTTGGGGGGTGTCTAGGGGGTGGGGGTGTCTGAGGGGATTGGGGTGTCCGGGGGGGGGGGGGGGGATTCTAGGTAGAGGGTGAGTTTTCCATGGGGGGGGGGGGGCTTTACAGGGGTGTACGAGGTGTCTAGGGGTGGGGGTGTCCGGTGGGATAGGAAGGTCTCCAGGGGTAGGGGTGTCCAGGGGGTGGGGGGTGTCCATGGGGGTTGCAGGGCTGTCCAGGGGGTACACGGTGTCTAGGGGGTAGGGTGTTCGAGAGAGATGGGGGGTGTTGGTGGTGTCTATGAGGGTGGGTGGGCTGTCCATTGGGGTGGGGGTGGGGGCTGTCTAGGGGGAACGAGGTGTCCAGGTGGGTGGGCGGGCTGTCCAGAAGGGTGGCATGACTGTCCAGAAGAGTACGGGGTGTCTAGAGCGGTGGGTGGTATTTCAATGGGGGTGGTAGGGCTATCCACAGGTTGGGGGTGTTTAAGGGGTGGGAAGTCTCTCCACGGGGGTGGCAGGGCATTCCAAGGGGGTACGGGCTATCCAGTGGTTGTATGGGTAGTCCACATGGGTGGCGGGGCTGTCTAGGGGGGTAGTGGATGTCCAGGGGGTGGGTAGGATGTCCACGAGGTGGGGGTTTTCTAGGGGGTAGGGGGTGTCCAGGGGGGGTGGGTGGGCTATCCACGATGGTGGAAGGGATATCAAAGGGGGATATAGGGTTTCTAGGGGGTGTGAGGCCTGTCTAGGGGGTACATGGTGTCTAGGTGGTGGGCGGGCTATCCAGGGGGTATGGGATGTCCAGGGGGTGGGCAGGCTTTCCACGGGGGTGGGGGATGTACAGGGGTTAGGGGGTGCTAGGCAAGTGGTCGGGTTATCCACGGGGGTGGTGGGGCTGTCCAGGGGGTACAGGGTGTCCAGGGGGTGGGCGGACTGTCCACGAGGGTGGCAGGATTGTCTAGGGGGTACGGGGTGTCCAGGGGGTGGGCAGTCTGTCCCTGGGGTTGGGGGTTGTGAAGGGGGGTCGAGGGTGTCCATGGGGTGGGTGGGATGTCCACAAGGGTGGAGGGGGAGGGGGTGTCTTGGGGGTAGGGCTTGTACTGGGGGTGGGTGGGCAGTCCACTGGGGTGGGAGGGATGTCTAGGGGGTATGGGGTGTCTAGGGGTGGGCGAGCTATCCACGGGGGTGGTGGGGATGTCCAGGGGTAAGGGGTTTCCAGGGGATGGGCGGGTTGTCCGTGGTGGGGGGGGTGTCTAGGGGGTAAGGGGTAACCTGGGGGTGGACATGATTTTCACAGGGGTGGGGGGGGGTGGGCATTCCATGGGGGTTGCGGGGTGTCCACAGGCGTGGGGGCTATCCAGGGGGTTCAAGGGCTATCCATAGGGGTCGAAGTCTCTAGGGGGTGGGGGTGTCCGAGGGGTGGGGGGGGGGGGTCCAGGGGGTGGGTGGGCTATCCACGAGAGAGGGGGGGGGGTGTTCAGGGGGTACGAGGTGTACAGGGGGTGGGAGGGCTGTCCATGGGGGTACTGGGTGTCTAGGGGGTGGGAAGGTTGTCCAAGGGGGGTATGAGGTGTCCAAGGGGGTTTCAGGGGTGTGGGTCTCCTGGGGAGGGGTGAATTAGTCATAGAAAATCATCAGGTCAAGTTTTATTATTTATATAAAAAGAAATAAAGAAAATATGGCCTACCAAATCACACATATATTCAGGTATAACAAATCAATAAACATCAAAGGTCAGTAATATCAATGAAAAATGTAATGGATCAATATGTCTGTCGTCAACATCATTATCATCACCGTAATCATCAGACTCAACCTCATCTTCATCATCCTCCCCATCATCATCCCCTCCCTCCTCAATTCCCTCCTCCTTGCCCTGATAATCCGCCTCAACCTTCTCATCGCCCTCCTCCTCTGCCTCGGCCTCATCCTCGCCATCCTACTCCTCCCCGGCTTCCTCCGTTCCCTCCTCCTCCTCCGCCTCAACCTACTCATCTCTATCATCTCTAACACCAATATAACTTCCACCTAGTTCACCATATATAGAACACATTGACAACATATATTCATCATAAACTGTGCTGGCCTCTAGTGGAAGTGTTGAACGTAAAACTTCCATCGGTTTCATAAATGTAGTGTTTTCCCTAGCAGACTATTCTTCCATATATGTGGCCCTTTTTTCAGCATTTTCTTCTTATTCTTTAACCTTCTAAAACTCAGTGGAACTACAACTCTTACCTGAGGAGGTCCAATACCTCGTCAGAACTATACTCTTCCTAGGTCGGCAACATACTCTACCAGGGTTCTCATCTCATAACACATAATGCAAGTGATCATTTGGACCAAAATTTTCAGGTTCCTTGGCATCAAGGGACTCTAAAGTATCATGTTACAAATATAAATAGAGTATTAAGTTACAAAATAGATATTCAAATTTTAAATCATCAAAGTAAAACTTAAAATATTGTGCTGAGTTGGTTCATTAACCACAATTCTTTCATTCTTCCTTTTACTCATGCAAAATAGTTTTACTCGAGGCATATATCTTTATATATTCAATTTATGACTCTAAAATGACATTTAATTTAGGAAAACATAATTAAAAATTGGATACCATTAATTAATTTCATAATTAATATTATATAAAAACTTTATAAATCAAATAAATTAGGGAGGAAGTAATATAAAGTGCAAGTCGTAAAGAAAAATTGTAAACTGTCATATGTGCTTCCTCTCATGATTTGGAATCATAGTACATCTCAATGTTTGTAGGTATTTTTTATCATTAATGTTTTTTTATTTATTCTGGATGATTCTTAAATAAAATTCAATAATTAGTATTAATTAAAAACATTATAATTATTATTTAAATACCTAAAATGCGATTAATACCTTAAACTGAATAATCATCCAATGAGTAATCATTTGTTGATACTCTTCTAACAAGAAACAATCCACGATAGGGACCACCTCTAAATTTATGCCAACTGTAGCATGCCATCCAATATACAACTCATTCTTATAGGCTCCTTAAAGTTTAATTAAATCCTTCAGATGTGCTGGTCGTATACCCTCACCATCTGGGAAATTAAACCAAATATGGAAGCAAAATATTAATTCATATAAATACAAAAAATAATATATTGCATTAAATACAAAATATTTTTTTACCCATATCTCTACCTAAGCATTATCCTTGACTTCATTTGGAAACTATCTCCATGAGAGTGGGCTAACATGAATGATGTCTGAGTATTTGGAAAGCATCGCCAACAAACTCTGACATTGCTACCCGGTTTTTTCAATCATTTGACTATCTTCATTATATTCCACCATCAACTGTGTGTGGCATATCCACAATTCATGCATGCGTGTATTCCCCTCCCCTGCCTCCTATTAGTAGATGTATCTGTTGTGAATGTAAAAGAAATATTTTATCAATACATGTAATAATGAAAAAAAATAATGATATAATTTTTTTAGGGTTGTATAAGTATAAATGCAGTAGTCTTAACAATGGGCACAGATGGATCCACAGAAACTAAAGGAACACCCTGTACTGGTGGAGTGGGTCCCAATTTATTCTTCATAAGGACAGGCTCTGGTGAATTAGGAGTTGAAGAAGATGGAATATAAAATCTGGGAGAGAAGAATAGAGAAGTTAAAGAAGATGAAAGGGATGGCTGGCCAAATACTGGATGGGGAGTGGGAATCATCATCGGATATGGTAAAGATGGGTGAGGTGGATTAGATATAAAGGGTGGTGAAAACATGGGAGGACTAAATATCCCATGTGTCCCTAACGACACATCGGGATCAGAATGTGGGATGGATGGTATGACAGTGGGAGGGGCTGGGTCATATCAGGTACGCCGACTAGATCGTCTATCTCTTGTACCACCCCCTTGTACGAACACCCTAGGTACTGGGACCACTATGGGGATACTCATCAAATAACTATAACCTAATAGGTGGATTTTTCCTCTAGAAATGTGGATGACCTTGTTTTTTTAAGGTTCAAACATTTCAATCGATTTCTAACATGTTTATTCGTAGAACCAGAAACATCCAATGATTCTATATCCATTTGGATCTACATTCCAAAGGTAGGTTCTCATTAGTTGTGGACGGATGAGGTTTAAGAATTTTCATTGGTCGAGAGGATAGGAGGTCGGAATCATCACACCTTTTTGGGAGAAATTATTGTCTACTTCGGGACTCTCTTTATAGATTTAAGTTATGTTCGTGAATCCTTATTACAATACCATATATGAAAATGAGTTTTCCTTTAGATCTGGCAATCAATGATTAAAATGTATGAGATTTAGAGAATTTTTATATGTATTTGAGGTTCTTCATTGATAAAGAATCATTTGTATTTTTTAGATATTATTAGTCAATGGTATCCTTCAACATATTATATAAATATCTCTTGGTCATTATGATAACCATACTGGTTTTAAAGCCACTCAGCGGGGCAATTAAAGTTTATTATCGTTTAAAAGGACATAGAGTATTACAGAGTTGGGATCAAACCCGGAGATGGGCTACCTACATATCCTTATTAGAAAAGGAATCAGAACCCATGTAGTTCAAGAATTAAGATATAGTTTAATGTAATATGGGATAGATGAGAATAAATGGGTGATGGGATTGAACCTTATAAAGGATTCCTACGTACTCCACTTTTAAGGTAGAGATTAAAGTCCATGTAGTTAGGTTGGGAATTGTGGGGCTTATGATGATTAATAGCCCAAAGAGATGTCTTGTGGTTACTTTTACACTCTATGCTCACGTGAGTCATGCTCAGTGTGAGAAACAAGAGGTATCAGTAAACATGGAAATTTGTGCCATGAAAGATGTGGTCACAAGGAATGATATGTGGCTTATGTATGTATGATTTCCCAAATAGATAAAGATCAGGACTTAGTTTAGAGAAGAATCCTGAAAATAAGGTCCATAGAGGTATATGTGATTTATGGAGATTTGGATACTCTAACTTGGGGCTTACTCCTGAGGAGGATGCCGAAATTAGGAATGGACTTGTGTTTGGGTTTTATTCCTGAGATGGAAGCCCAAATCAAAACAAGATAAGACTGGTTAAGAGAAATTATGACTGGGGATTATTCCCGAGAAGGAGGCCCAAGTAAAAGGGACTTGAGAACTGGGGCTTACTCTTCAGAAGGAGGCCCAGGTTAAGGGAATTTAGGATTTGGGGCATACTCCTAAGGAAGATTCCCATATTAGGGGAACTTCAACTGGGGATTACTCCTAAAAAGGAGGTCCAGGTTAGGAAATTATGACTTCAGCTTACTCCAGAAAATGAGGCCCATGTTAGGATCTTCTCATCGTAAAGGATAAGGTTGAATGAATGAAATCTCTCACCTTAGTGACATGAAGAGATGTAAATCACTAGGTTTTTAGAGATGTTCCATGGAATTTCTTTCAGATAAAGAAACCAACAAAGGAATCATGCCATAAATGGCTTTAAAGAGGATTATAAAGGCTAAATCTTGAAGATGAGATGTAGATTTGAAGAAAAGAGATGAATAAAAAGAAGGGGCACCCAATAGGAAGTTGGCACGCAGGTCCTGTTTGGGTGCACAGGTTCTGGTCGCACAGATATACCTGCGCGACACATATGTACTTGCATGACGGTCAACCCATAGGGTAATACTTGGGAGATCCTTTTCTTAAGCCCTTAGTATCATCTCTAAAGGTTTCTAAAATGGTGGCATGTAGGTTCTGTTGAAGGGATAAGGTGGCTCGCAAGTGTGACCATTTTCTATAAGGGCTGGACACTTAGGCATGCAGGTGTTGATGAATTTCAACACTTAGGGCTTGTTCCCCTTATTTAGATCTTCAATTCTAGGTAATAAATTACCATAGAAGTGTTTGGAAGACTTCAAGAAGAGGCTTGGGCGCCGAGAGCTGAAATATGAATTTATGGATTCTTCGTCCCCGAAATGGGGGGCCCACAAGGGGTATTTATAGGCTGCTAAAGACCCTAGGCGAAAATTACATAGGGCGCGCATGTACCCGGTGTGGCCGTCTTGGAACATCCGCGGCCCAGGTTCAAACCAATCATTGTTCATGCCTTTGTCGATTTTTGATATTTATTCAAAGGTTGAATCACTTTGTGTTCCACGTATTTCCCTTTTCATTTATTAGACTCTATGACGGAAAGGAGCATCAACAAAATTCCCCCCTCAGAGTTGGATTCAAAAGAAGGAGGATTTGACTCTGAGGTAAAAAGGAAGAAACCAAAAAACTGCGGCACACAGGTGTTGAAAGCCCAGATGGAGTCACGTAGGTGCGATCCGCGTAGGCTTTAGTGCGCAGGGGTGCAACCTTGCTTATAAATATGCATCCATTCCTCGTGCAAAAAAACTGGTTCTCAAAGATTCCTGCTCTCATCGCGCAAGTTTCCTTTGTCGCGTAAGTGTCTTGTTTTCTGCTGGTTCTTTGTGTCGCGCTTCTGTACAGGTATTTGAACATGCACGGTGATACCTGTGCGCCAAAAACATGCAGGACACAACTATACTTGCACGTTAAAATTGGACTTGCATGCCTTAATGCCTTATCCATTTCTTCACTTTTCTCCAAAAAGTTTATGAAAAATCAACTCACTTAAGAGTTAATAATTTGACCTTGGTGCAGATTCAATGTCTCCTAGAAGAATTGGAATGGCTGATGAATTGGCCAGCAAGCAAATTGATGATATGATGAACATTGTAGGACATGATTACTATGACATCTGTGAAAGAAATCTTCCGGATTTCACCAAGTACTTGAAGAAGTATCATATTAACTTTCCATAGAGCATCTACTTGCCTCTGTATGGGCATGGTCATCAGTAAGGAGTCAACATTCCAGATGCAAATAACTATCTGCCCGAGATGCAACTATACTACTACTCTTCTATTTCGGATATGCTATGCATTAAGAGAAACAAAAATGGTGTGAACTTTCAAATTTTTCCCCCATGCCATTTCCTTGCAAATATGAAAATGGAAAACCCATGGGATGATATGTTTTCCGCTGCTGGTTGGTGGAGAGAAGACTATCCTGACATTAGAACAATATCTGAAAAGAGTACTCTCTCCAAATGGCTCTTTACTTCCAATGCACCATTCTCAAATCCATGTATCCATCTTCCAAGTCTCTTGGATAGAAACAAAGTCACTTTTTGATCATCATAAAATTTTCAAGAAGAGCTGATATCACTGTTTGATCGGCTTTTCAAGAAGAGCCAATATCACTGCGTCTCTTATTGTATCCAGTTGAATGAAGGAATTCCAGGTGGTTGTTGATGAAGATCAGTATGCCATAAATAAAATGACGAGTTATGTTGATAGCCTCTTGTAATTCTTGGAAAAGAGAAGAGAATCCAATCTGTGTATATCCTTCTAACTCTTGTTCAAAAAATGAAAAACACTTTCATCTTCAATTATTTTCGCATGCCTTCATTTTCTACCTGCTTAAAATTGTTACGTAATCCAATGGGCCTAGTAATCATAGATTGATTTTCTCTAGGATTATAAAAATAACCCTACAAAAATTGAATCTTTTTAATTGCTCAATATTACCTAAATCATACAAAGTATATGTATAGTGAGCTGGGACTTAACTTTTGTTCAGAGTTCCCTTATCTTTTATGGGCAGTTTAAAGCCATGCACGTCAGACATAAAAAGGCTAATGTTTAAGGTAGAAATAGATTTGACCGAATGGATAAAAATTGACTCAATTCTTTGATAATTTATCTGAAAACATATTACCATATTCAAGTATGGGGGGAAAATGTAAACTATGACATATGAAATTTCGAATCTGAGGAATGATGTGAAAAAGGGATAAAAGTCATTAGAAGAAGTATTTAGCAAGAATGAAGTTACCACTATTTAACAAACCGGTTAGGGGGTTGAATTATGCAGGGCCACATAAGGGCATTGGATGTATAGTCAAATAATAGAATCTTTTGGCTGACATGTCCATTACGTAGACTACTTATGCAAGGCTGCCTAAGGGCATGTGTTGCATAGTCAGGCAAAGGAACTCTCAGAAATTTACTTTTCTACTTCTAAAAATCCAATGGAAGTTTATGGAGATTCAAATTTTCCAAAGCACAAAGTCTGCTGTATATAAAGAGGTACTTGAATATGGAGATGATATTTCCAATCAAGATTATAAAAGAATTGGATGAATTTCACTCCTGCGAAGGTCTTACCCAAACCTAGGGAAGGGAAATATAAACCATAGACTTGAATACTTTCAGATCAGGAAACAGAAGTATGTGATAAATATATTAAAGATGGACATTTTTTGCAGATCCCTACATATTTTCATTAAGACTTATAAGGACAAAAAGAGGTTTTTCTCCCAATAATGAAGTTACCACTATTTGAAAAACCCATTAGGGGGTTGAATTATGAAAGGCCTCATAAGGGCACGTGCTGTATAGTCAGGCAAAAGAACTCTCGGGTATCAGACATTTTTTGACCAGAAGTCAAGAAAAAGGTTATGGTGACCATGAAGTATTTAAGGTTAGGATTATGAGACATCAAAATGGTAATTTTACAATATATGTAGGAGATACACAGACCAATGCTTACCATAATCATGTAGTGGCTGGGTCCTAAATTGAGGTGCTGGACTTAACTACGTATCCCATAAGGATGGGAATCAAGCCAAACATAGTTATTGAAATACAGGTTAACGTCATGTGGGATGAGAGTGCAGGAGATCTTAGTTTAGGGTCATAAAGCTCAGACCATAGTAAGGAATACACATTTTGTGTTTTATAAATCTGATGTGAATGAAGACCAGGGTTATGTTACCACATTCATGTTTTCACAGGGGGGATTTTCAGCCAAAGGACTGAATGTGGAATTTGGGGTTAGGCCCAAAGGCTTGGTGCTAGATTTGAGGGATGATCGAATGTTCCTACGTATCCCATAAGAATGTGAATCAAGCTTCACGTAGTTCATGAAATACCCTTTGTACAGATTTAGTTCGTACATATGATGGGTGAAAGGGGACTTTAGTGTAATGATGGTTTGACCCAAGATTAAAGGTTCGGGCATTTCCATGTATGCATGTAGTCTTTGGAATATAACATGATTGGAAATCAATGCAAATAATGATTCCCTCTCAGGTGAGGGTGTCAAATAATATTGTAGTTTATTTTTGTACAGGACGGAAAGTGAAAATAGTTTAACGTCATATTGAAAAGACGATGGTGAACCAATGAAAAACATATTGGTTCTTGGGGAGGCGTCACGAATCAACATCATATTAGATGGAGGTGAACCGATGTAAGGAGATTGATTTTGGTCTTGAACCTCTGGAGTTTCCTATGTACCCAGCCTAGAAGGAAAGGATCAAAGTCCACGTAGTTTGATTAAAGAATGAATTGGTAATCAAGTTGTTCTTGAGGACAACGACCTAAAAAATAGTGTCTAGACATACACATGGTTAGCGGCCCGGAGAGGGTGTTATGGTTGAAGTTTACTCTAAGCTCACGTGATTCATACTCGGTGTGGGAAACAAGAGGTAGCAAAAACCCTAAAAGTGCATAGTTTAATGTCATGTAGGACAAATGAAGGGACTGTGCAAATTAAAGTCTTGTAGTGAGGACTATTGGTGCTATACAGTTTAGTGTCATGTAGTAGGGAAAAAATACAGTTAACGTCATGTAGGACGTATTAATGGACTTTTTTCAGTTTTATGTCATGCAGGATGAATGAGTAATACATTTTAACGTCATGTAGGACAAATATAGGGACACAGTTTAACATCATGTTGGACGTGAACACAGTTTTACATCATGTTGGACAATAAGGGTGCTGTACAGTTTAGCATCCTGTAGCTACGACGATGGGGACAATACAGTTTAATGTCATGTTGGACGAAAGGGGGACAATACAGTTTAATGTCATGTAGTATGGAAAAAATAGGGCCTATATAGTTTAACGTCATATAGCTAGGATGATGGTTATGCAGTTTAACATCTTACTAGATGGAAGGGACTTATGTACAGTTTATCGTCATGTAGCTAGGACGTCATAGTTTAGTATCATGTTGGAAGTAAGGGACTATGTAGTTTAAACTCTTTCAGTAAGGACAACACAGTTTAATGTCATGTTGGACGATAGGGTATTTGTGTGACACAAAATACTTCTTCAGAAATCTAGCATTGGTTGGAGTCGTGATGAGTTCTCCATCCATTGAGATTAAAGAATAAGCTCCATTGGAGTAGCCCTTATATGTTGAGTAAGGTCCTTCCCACTTTGGCTCAAGCTTGGGAGGTTTCTTTCCTATTATCATTGGAGTTCTAAGAACCAATACCAATTCTCCCTGAATGAATGAACGAAGAATAACATTTTTGTTGAAAGCTCGTGCTATTCGATTTTGATAGACTTCCAAGTGGTGCAAGGTGAACAATCGTTTCTCGTCTAATCGTTCCAATTCATCCAATCGCTTTTGAGATTGTTCATCTGTAGATGACTGATCAAAAAATGGCTACTATGAGCGAGGATAATTGAACTTCAATGGGAAAGACTGCTTCTATTCCATATACCAATGAATATGGAGTTGACTGCGTTGTAGTGCGGGTGGTGGTCTGATAAGCCCATAAAGAATGAAAGTGTTTATCAGGTCCTGATTTCTTATCTTTATCCACCATCTTTTGCAGTATATTTGAAAGAGTCTTGTTGAAGGATTCTATTTGGCCATTGTCCGCTGCATGATACTGAGAGGAATGGTTGGATTTGATGTTGTATTATTGATACAAATTCCTTACCTTGGATGAACAGAAGTTGGTGCCATTGTCCGTTAATATGGTATGAGAGACACCAAAGCTGGTAATGATGTTAGAATTGATGAAGCTAATAACGCTTTTAGAACTAACTTCTTTGAGAGGTATTGCCTCTTCCCATTTGGAAAAGAAGTCAGTAGCAGTAAGAATGTTCTTAAACTACTTGGACATAGCTGAAGGATAATTTCCTACTACATCCATTCCCTATGTGGAAAATGGACACGAGTATTTAGCTATATGAAGCAACTCTAGGGGTTGATGAATAAAGTTGAAACATACTTGGACAGAATGACACTTCTATGTGAAATCAAAAAAATCTTGTATCATTGAAGGCCAAAAGTATCAAAGCCTTCGAATTTGATCAGATAGTCTATGTCCAGACTGGTGAGCATTACAGACTCCTGCATGCACTTCTTTCATGAAATCCATTGTGTCTTCACCATCAATGCATCTAAATAGAATTCCATCAAAACCACTTTTGTAGAGAATTTTTTCTAGGTGATCTGAGGTATCACAAAGAGTAAAATTGACCACACGTCACTAGATTTGTTCTTTCCCGACTCTATCAGGTGGAAGTGTTCCATTTTGAAGGTATTACCTGATAGGTGTCATCCATCCTGTAGTATGACAATATGGTTTATAAATGGGACTAATTTCATTGATTTCCTCTGTTCTAGTTTGAACATAAGGTGAAATTGTACAAAAGTGGGAAATACTGATGATTGTCTCGTCCCGATTTGGATCTTCCAGGGTTGTAGCTATATTATCCAGTGTATCAACTTGGGCATTTTGTGATCGCGGGACATGAGAAAATGTTTGTTCCGATGGAAACTCAGCCATTAACTTTTTGACGTAATCATACAAAGGGATTAGCTCTTTTTTTATGATGGAATAATCCCCATTGACATTTTTGATTACCAGGTCTGAATCACCTTTCACATTTAAGTGATTTAGTTGTGCCTGAAGTTCCAATTCCAATCCTGTGATTAGAGCTTGGTATTCTGCTTCTTTATTTGTCCCGCCTCCCAACAATGAAAAGGAATAGGGTAGAATTTCCTTTTCTAGAGAAATGACCACAATTCCTTACCCAACTTTGTTGAATTTAGGATCTTCCATTTTCTACGTTGTTGGACTTTTGGAAGCACCATCAAAGTACATTTACCATGTTTGAATACTATCTTGAATAGAGAAGACTTCCTCATCAGGAAGTTCAATATCTGAAGATGTATCTTTTACTGAAAGATGTTCAGAAAGGAAATCAGCCAGATCTTGGCCCTTTATTGCCTTTTGAGACACATATTGGATACCAAATTGTTGCAAAATAACTGCCCACCTTTCTAGACGTCTTGTAAGCATTGGACGACTAAGGATGAATTTGAGCGGGTTATTGCGAGATACCAAATGGACCTCATGATGTTTCAGGTAGTGTCTCAACTTCTGAGCTGCAATGATTAACGCTAGGCAGTGCTTTTTAATACTTGAATATCGGGTTTCTGCTTCAATCATAGTCCGACTGAGATAGTAAAGGCTATTTTCATTCCAAGAATCATTATTTTGAGCAAGGAAGGCTCCCAATAATCACTCTAAGGCTATCACATAAAGAATAAGTGGACTTCCTTTAACAGGTAGAATTAATACCGGTAGACTCAAGAGATATTTCTTTGAGAATATTGAATGATTCTTGACATTATTCAGTGCACTGGTAAGTGACTCCCTTCTTCATCAATTTGGTGAAGGGTAAACTTTTTCCTACCAAATTAATGATGAAACGCCAAATATAGGATAAGTTTCCTTGAAGTCCTCTTAATTATTTCAAATTATGAGGAGGTTACATACCAGGTATTGATTTTTTCTTCTCAGGATTGACTTCGATACCACGATGGCGTACAAAAAAGGTGAGAAATTTTCCTGAGGTTACCCCAAAAGCACATTTTAAGGGGTTCATATTCAAATTATGTTTCCAATGTTTGTGGAATATGACTTCCAAATAAGCCAAGTTATTAGAACGTTGTTTGGATTTAACCACCAAATTGTCCACATAACATTCAACAAACTTCCCTAATAAGGGTTTGAAGATACGATGCATGGAACATTGATATGTTGCACCTGCATTCTTCAGGACAATGGGCATTACCCGATAGAAAAACACACCCTGAGGGGCCCTGAGAGCTATAGATTCTTCATCTTCTGGAGCCATTCAGATTTTATTATATCCAGAATATCCATCCATGAAGGAAAGTTCTTCTTAGCTAGCTGTTTCATTAATTAAGAGTTCTGTAATTGGAACTGGAAAATCATCCTTAGGAAAATGCTGATTAAGAACTTTGAAATCAATGCAAACTCTAATTTGTCCATTCTTATTTTTCACAGGGACAATATTAGCAAACCACTTGGGATATTGAACTTCTCTGTCGAAGTTATCTTTGATAAGCTTATCCACATCAGCTTCAATTTTGGAAGCATAAGTTGGGTGTGTTCTTCTTGCATCTTGTTTGAATCCTCGATGTTCTTCTGGAAAACCCAAATGATGAGTAGAAGCATTAGGATCAAGCCCTAGAATCTCTGTATAGTTCCAAGAAAGTATATCTTGATTATGATTTAAAAATGAAATATACATTTCTTTATCTTCAAGAGTCATGGCCTCACTAATTAAAGTGGGTCATGGATATTCTTTTGTATTAAGATTTATTTCTTTGAGTCTATCCACAGTGGTAGAGATACCCTTTTCAAATGATGGAGGAGCATCCCTGAGATCTTCTTTTTCTTCTTCAACATGTGTTACTTCTTCTGTTTCTACTTGCATAGTAGATGATGAAACATAATTTCAATGATCAGGAGAGATGTTAAAATTTTATATTCTTGAAGAAGAGGCTTCAATTTCTGACCCTATTGATAATCAAGGGTCTTACTTGGGTAATAAAGAGGAGATGATGGATTGAGAATCGATATCATCGTTCACCTCTGACATTACTATAACTTATTCTGGCTTGGTTGGTGAAGTATAGACTTGCTGGATTTTAGTGGATGAAATGAAGACATCTCCATTTGAGCTTTCATCATTGCTTAGTGTATCACCACTTTATCGCATGCTGTTTGGCTTAATTAACATAATTGACATTATGGAAGTTTCCATAAAAGTATTTGGATTTGGGTCTATCCTGTCAATTTGACTAATAGACAACACATAATATGTACTCACTTGTGTGAATGGGTTTACTGAAATATTTTCCAAACCATATAGAGCATTAATTTTGGTGACCTCCTTTTTCTTGGATTTATCCTTCCCTTCCATGTGATAGAATTCCATCTCAATGTATTGAGACTCACTTGTTTTGAATGGGACCTTATCACCATACAATGTCCCAATTTGACCATTGAAACAATATTTGAGGCATTGACGGTATGATGAAGGGATAACCACATGTTGATGTATCCAAGGTCTTACAAGAAAAACATTGAAGGCTGTATGGTGATCAACAACAATGAAATATGAATTAGATACAAGGTCTCCAAAATGAGTTCTGAGTGTAATCTCACCCAGTGGTTCTTGTTCATTTTTATCATATCCTTGTAACATCAAAGTAGATGGAGAAAAATCAGATTCTTTGAGGCCCAATCGACGAAGTGTACGAATGAGGATGAGGTTGACTCCTGAACCATTATCAATGAAAGCCCTTTGGATGTCCACACCATTGACCGTGCCAGATAAATAAAAAGGTCTAATATGTCCATGCACAACATCATCTTCATCTTCATATGTGAAATATATCACTGTATGGCATTCCGCAGGACCATTCTCTACATGGTAGACTTCAGCCGCATCAATTTCAGTTTCGAACTCCCAAGGACTTAACAAAGCCTCAATGAGTGCCTCCCAATGAACTTTGGATAGATTCAAGGAATCAAGAATTGATAACGTGGCCGGTAATTGGGCCAAATGTTTCAAGACATCATATTTTTCATCCAGAGGTTTGCGTTTCCCAACAAGAACACGTTGTTTTGTAGGTGCCTTAGAAGTTGATGCTTTAGAAGTAAATACATCTTCTATTGGGGTAGGAGTTGGAAATACTCATGACATTGGAAGATTAGACTGAATAGGTCTATTTACATTTTGAGAGGAAGAATCTGGGACCTCTAACCGATACTCCATAATAATTGTGCTAGGACTGAATCTGCTATTGGTGGAAGATTTTTCTTGTTCTTGTTGAGCCCGCTGAAGGGATCTTCCACGAGCTTCTGCTGCATATACAGTTCTAGCAGGGGTAGGATTAGAACAGTGGCTTCTGGGATATCCACGTCTTCCTCTGTATCCCCGACCTCTGGAACTCCCTCTATTCCTCTATTTGATATAGGGAACTCAGGATCATCAAGATCGAAATTTTGACTTGCATGAGGATATGTTAAGTGAATCATGTCCGCAGAACCAAAGATCAACTATTAATCGGATGCAGATTCTTCATAATTAGCCCATTTAGGATATTCCACTTAGTGGGGTGGTGCCCGTGGCTTTGAATTAGATGGCATATAATCTGAGAGAGTCAAATACAACTTGGGATTTGACACGATCTCATCTTCGTCTGACTGTTCCTCTTTCTTTGAATAATGACATTTCTTTGAGTATTTTCCCTCTGATGAAGAGTGTATTTCTATGGCATTCATAGAAGAGGACACAATTGGATTATTCAATTGCGTCTATAAAATGTCATTAGTTCAGTTGATCATTTTTCTGACAATCTAATCATCATATTTCTACGCATTTTTTCTTTTGACTTCTTTCCACTTTCCTTCTTCCTCTAGATATTTAGCAGTAACACATGCTACCTGAGCTAAAGAACCTTTAAGTCTAACTTGTACTGAGTCCACCATCTTTTTTAGGAGGTCTTTGAAGACAAAACACTCCTAAATGGGATGCACAAACATCTGATGAAATGGTAAATAGTTGGGACGGTCTTAATCCCTTTCCTTGTTAGGCCTTTTGGGCCTTTCCAACTGAACCAAATTATTTTCCAGAGCCGAAATGAAGTAACCAGGAACTTGTTCATATAGGAAAGAATAAAAATTACTCTTTAGATCCTAAAATTGTATCCATCTTTGATCTCTTTGATCATATTGACGAAACAAACTCTGTTTTTGACTCTCAGGAAGTGGAGCCCTTCGATAAGAAGAAGGTTTTGAAGTAGAAGCAGGTACATGCATTTGTTTAAGCGTAACTGTAGAAGTATTTACTTTACCCATTCTCATTATTAGGGCTGATGGAATTACATGAGTTTTATCCTTAGTCTTGGTAAGAGAGTCTTCAATTTGTTGAGAAATCGAAGTAAGGTCTCGAAAACCTCCTGTGTATTTCATAGGGATCAATGGTGTGCATAATTCATGACACAAATTTTCCACACAGATTGGAAATAACTATTCTTGACGGAGTGCTAAGTTTAAGGAATATGATAATCCCTTCCAGCAAGCAATGAAATTTGAAACGCTTTATTTCTTCCTTTTCTTACAATTTGTATGATAAAAAATTGTTGTCTTTTGAAAAGTTGAGCTGAATTGAAGAAGGAATCATTTACGGAGATCCTCCCATCCGGTAATTGACCGGGATTGCAAGCTTGTATACCAGACAAAAGCAGGCCCTTGTAATGAATATACAAAACACCTAAGCTTAACTGCTTTTTTTTGATGATGGGTTCCCATCATAAGATTTCAACGAGAAACAAAATGAGTTATGTGTTCCTCTGGGTATCCCGAACCATTAAAGATTGGCAATGTGATACTTACAAAATTTTATGGGGGAGGAATTGCATCAACCCATCCAGGGTAAGCTCTCTTTTTTGGTTGAATTTGTGCACAATTTCCCTCCATAGCTTCCAAACATGATGTTAATGACTCAATGGTAGTTATTAACTTTTGAGAAACATTAGGTTGAGCTTGGACCTGAGAAGCTGTAATAACTGGATCTTGGATAGATGTGTTTTTTGGTACTACAAATGAGGATAACACCACCGGTTTTTGTTGCACCTAACCCATAGGATTAGACCTGTGAGGTTGTACTGGTAATGTAGGATTCTCTTGATCCATTTCAGTAACCGTAGGAAATTCCAATGGCTAACTGACTCCATCATTCTTAGGAGGATGACTACCTTGAAGTAGTTCTGCATTAAAACTCCTTAATTCCTTCATTTCTTCCTATTATTGTGAGAATCTTTTCTCTAGTGAGAGTGATTGGACCTCTCCAAAGGAAGTTTATGTAACCTGATTCTTTCATTTCCCCTTGTTGGATGCCTTTAGGAGAGGGGGATGTTGGTTATTTTAAGGAATACCCATATTCTGGGATAGCCTTTGATTTCTTGTATGCATGCCTTCTTCATTTTCTTCTGTGTGCACAACCTCTTGAGCAGGAACTTCCTCATCTGATCCCTCTGAGTGAGCCTCATGTTCTGAAGGATCAACAACAACATAATTGATGATATTTATTGATGCATAATTCATTGGATCTATTCTATGGACATTTCTGCGATATTATCTTCATCCATGTCCCTGATGAGAAACCTCCTTCTATCGAGTTGATCCCTCAGAAAAATCTTTGACGAACCGTAATTTGGAGGGAGTCTCTTGATAATTATGATCTTCGTTCTTCTTGGGGATTCTTCCCTAATCAATAGAAGACAGAATTTCCATGAGGAAGAGATTGGGGACTTGATAAAATCCCCAGTCCGGTGGACGGGGGCTGTTCTTATTCAAATCCTTGAATCCTATTTGTTAATTACGAGGGATGGGCTAAAAGAGTCCCTAGTCTGGCAAGCTGGGGTGGTTCTTGAGCTACTACATATAAGACTTTATTAAAATATCATATGATCTTGTGAGCTTAAGTCCATAAATTGGCTGGATGCATCAACCTACATCCACTCAAATCACTTGGCTCAAATGACCATTGGATGATTTCTGACACTTATGTCACTTGATGATGTGCTCTCTTTAAACGAGAAGCCTATTCGATATTCTCATTTTATTGATGAAAGAGTAATTAGACAACTGGTTCTATATATGCCTGAATTTTAGAAGAACTAGTTGAGGCATATTCTTAAGCAAATATTTTATTACAAACAAATCCAATTGGTTGTGACCTTCCATGGGAAATAACATTTCATGAGACCATTTTTTGTGGGCTTTGTTGGCTGGAGAGTACAATGAAATGTAGTGCTCCATGAACACCCCATCCCATGATATAAATACTAGATGGGCCATTGGAAATTAACTAGCACATTCTTCTTAGTGCGCCAAGGCATGAACACTGAAGGGAACTCTGCTAATTTTCAGCGTTCAGATATCGAGAAACTGAGAGAGATGCCAAATCAATTTGGTGTTGTAACCCTTATATTATCTTGACAAGATTTTCATATTCATCATGAGATAATATTTTCATTTTCAATTGAAAAAGAGTTTTCCACATGTTGAGATGAATATCTTGAATACAATATTCTGTCAACGTCTCTAGAATGTCATACTAAGAGTCAGCCAAAGGCCAAAACATAACTGGAACTTCACCTTTCACCTGTTGTTTTCTCATATTCACCATTTCCTCTTTATCATTAAATGAAAATTATTCTACCTGATTAGACCAGAGCTGGTGCTTCGTTGTTACTTTATCAGATTCAACAAGATTGGTAGAGAATTCACTTATCAAACTAGAAGATGAATGACCCAGGGTTGGTTCGTAGAATGACCTACACCCTGGGTTATCTTCTAATTGAGAACGTATTTCACCTGCTAGCGGTAAAGCATGAGACATGACTAGCTTCACATCTGAAAGTTCCTCAAGATAAGAGGGATTTCTCGTTAATACATTTTCTGTTGGATCATTTTCCAGGAAATGTGAATTACTGCTGTGAAGAGGACATTCAGAGAAAAATTCATCATCATGGGGAGGACCACCATGGTGGGTTACAACAAAATATGAAACCTCTTGCTCCTTAGTATTCTGGACACATAGAGAGTTATCATGACTCTCTTATGAAGATGATACTTCGAGATTTACTGAACTGTCATGAAGCAAGCCTTCATGAGGAAATGTCTGATGCAGACCATCAGAATTAATGTTCCCACTATTGGGAAATGAAAGAGTAGAATCTTGAGTTGAAATAGATAATTTTCTGAGTGCATCAAGAACTCCAGCATCGAGCAAGCTCTTATTACAGACTAGCTATTGATTTTTTTGACTGTGCTGGATGGGTCTTTATCTTATCCGCCTTCTTACTCAATTTGAGAACCACTTATTGATGAAAGTGGTTATTATGGGCAGGTGTATGTGCCTGCTCTAGATAAATAGTCAAGTTAGGCTTATTATCTCCACTCAAATCAGGTGTATGTGCCTAACTTTGTTGTCTATATGATATGGGGGAGTATGCCCCACAACCCTCTTGGACTAGAAAAAAGGTGTGTGTCTGTTACAGAGTGAACTGTTGATGCGTCACTCCACTAGTAGGGATAGATTTGCATTTATTTCCCTATGATGATGTTGAAGCTGGTATAATATCCTGGAAGGCTTCCAGAATATGAGCATGGATTTTCTTCTACTCCTTCACCATTGTTAGAATATGTTTGGTGACTTCAGATGCCGGAATGGGAATATACGTCCATTCCGTGATTGGAGTAGGTGTGTGTTCCTGATCCTGTTCTCCTTTTCCTAGCAGTGAGTTTTGATAGTACTTATGTGTGGGGGTAGAGAGTTTAGTCTGCTCCAATTTTGCCATCGGGGATTTCGGACTGACTTCTCCGAGTGCTACCAAACGAGACTTTTGGTAGGATTGATCAATACTAGCAGGTGTATGTGCCTTTTGATTGCACTCCGAAGAACGTGGTTGATGAACGTCCTTCAATACTGGCAGACGAGGCTGCTGGCATGATTGATGAGTGTAAGAAAGTGTATATGCCTATTTACCTGTTATTAACTCATTGGGTTGGTGGGCTTCATTGTATGTAGTCAGACGAGCCTCTTGACTAGATGATGACTTATAAACAGGTGTATATGCCTGCTTATAACACTCTACTGGAATTGCCTGATGGGATTGGTGTGTTGGTTCCGGACGAGTCTGCTGGACAACGGGATTAGAACGGAAGGGTGTGTGTTCCCGCTCGTTGATTTCCACCAAGTTATGTTGGTGGAATTCTTTGGAAATGACAGAGATAAGAACCTACTCACTGTTGACCGCTCATCACCTCTGGTTGTTCATCTTGCCTGCTCGGGTTCGAGGAACCTGAGCCGAACGCCTGGAGACGACAGCCTCATCATGTTGATGGCGCATTGCTGCACGATTCTGGCAAAGATTGTTGGTGGGAGACTTCGGGAAGGACTCTTGTCTCCTTGAATTAAGGACTTGAGTGACCTTCTCAATCATCTCCTCATAATATGGGAGGGACTGGTGATTACGTTCCGGGGATAACGACTCGAAATGGTTGGAAACGATGGTTGGCACCACCTGCTTCTTGATCGCTGGTCATCACTGTCCGGACTAACAGGTTGAATTATTGACTTGAAGAGCTTGTCAAGCAGCCTCCAGAGTCTGAATGGTACTATGTTGATGGTATTAATTAACCAGTGCATTTGATACCCAGCGTTGAAGATGCTGAGTAGGTTATGTCATCCTCACAGCGGATGATGATCCGACAGGAGTAGCAGCAGAGGTATTCATAGCAAAGGCATTCAGATTAGAGGTATTCACAGGTGTGAACATTAGAGAAGCCAATTCTATAACTCAGAAGATCTTGGAAAAGAGTTTCTATTTGATATAACATACATAATCAAGATAAGTTCGGCCACTACATCTTTTGGATGAGCACATATGTTATTGATTGTTTTGTTGGCCCTCTCATTGAGTTTAAATAGAGGCCTAACAAATAAGTAAAGCATCATTTTAACTTGGTTAAGGATTCATGTCGGGTTCACCATTTTTTGTTTCCTCTTGAAATGGGGGTGACCTTGTTTATTTAAGGTTCAAACATTTCAATCTGTTTCTAACAGGTTTATTCATAGAACCGGAAACAGCCACTGATTCTATATCCATTTGGACCTACTTTCCAAAGGTATGTGCTCATTAGTTGTGGACCGATGGGGATTAAGAATTTTCATTAGTCGAGATTATCGGAGTTCGGACTCATCACAATTTGGGGGGGGGGGGAATTATTTTCTACTTTGGGACTCTCATTATAGATTTATGTTATGTTCGTGAATCCTTATTACAATACCAACTATGAAAATGAGCTTTCCTTTAGATCTGACAATCAATGATTAATATGTATGAGATTTAGAGAATCTTTTCTATGTATTTGAGGTTCGTCATCGATAGAGAATCATTTGTATTTGTTTGATATTCTTTGTCAATGGTATCCTTCAACACATTATATAAAGATATCTTGGTCATTACGATAACCATACTAGTTTTAAAGACACTCAATGGGGAACTTGAAGTTTATTGACGTTCCGAAAGACATGGCGTATTTCAGAGTTGGGATCGTACCCGAAGACGGGCTACCTATGTATCCCTGTTAGAAAAGGAATTAGAACACACGTAGTTTCGGAATTAAGATACAGTTTAACGTCATATGGGACAGATGAGAATTAATGGGTGATGGGCTTGAACCTTAGAAACTCTTCCTACGTTTACCACTTTTAAGGTAGAGATCAAAGTCCACATAGTTCGGTTGGGAATTGTGGGGATTACGTATGATTAACGGCCCAAAGAGATGTGTCGTGGTTACTTTTACACTCTATGCTCATGTTAGTGATGCTCGGTGTGAGAAACAAGAGGTATCAGTAAACCTGAAAATTTTTGCCACGAAAGATGCGGTCACAAGTAATGATATGGGGCTTAGGTATGTATGATTGCCCAAATAGATAAAGATTAGGACTTAATTTATATAAGAATCCTGTGAACAAGGTCCATAAAGGTATATGTGATTTATAGATATTTGGATACTCTAACTTGGAACTTACTCCTGAGGAGGATGCCCAAATTCGGAAGGGACTTGTGATTGGGTTTTATTCTAGAGAAGGAAGCCCAAATCAAAAGAAGTTAAGACTAGTTAAGAGGAATTATGACTGGGGATTATTCCTGAAAAGGAGGCATTGGTAAAAGGGACTGGAGAACTGGGGCTTACTCTTGAGAAGGAGGGCTAAGTTAAGGGAATTTAGGATTTGGGGCTTACTCCTAAGGAGGTTGCCAATATTATGAGATCTTGAACTGGGGCTTACTGATAAAAAGGATGCCCAGGCTAGGAAATTATGACTGGGGCCTACTCCTGAAAAGGATCCCCATGTTAGGATCTTCTCATATTAAAGGATGAGGTTGAATGATTGAAATCTCTCACCTTAGTGACATGAAGAGATGTAAATCACTAGGTTTTGAGAGATGATCCACAGAATTCCTTTCATATAAGGATGCCAACCGAGGAATCATTCCATAAATGGATTTAAAGAAGATTCTGAAGGCTAAATCTTGAAGAGGATATGTAGATTTGAAGAAAAGAGATGAATGGACAGGAGGGGCACCCAAAAGAAAGTAGGCGCACAGGTCCTGTTTGGGAGGCAGGTCCTGGTTGCGCATGTATAACTACACGACACATATGTAATTGCATGACGGTCAACCCATAGGGTAATTCTTTGTCGAGCCTTTTCTCAATCCCTTAGTATCATCTTTAAAGACTTCTGAAATGGTGGTGCGCAGGTTCTATTGAAGGAATAAGGGGGCGCACAAGTGTGACCATTTCCCATAAGGGATGGACACTTAGGAGTGCAGGTGATGATAAATTTCAACACTTATTCCTTGTTCCCACTCTTTAGATCTTCCATTCTAGGTAATAAATTACCTTAGAAGTGTTTGGAAGACTTCAAGAAGAGACTAGGGCGCTGAGAGCTGAAATATGATTTTTTGGATTTTTTGTCCTCGAAATGGGGGGCCCACAAGGGGTAATTATAGGCTGGTGAAGACCCTGGGAAAAAATTACATAGGGAGAGAAGGTACCCTGCACGACCGTTTTGAAACTTGTGCGGGCCATGCTCAAAGCAGTCCTTGTTCATGCCTTTGTCGATTTTTGATGTTTCTTCAAAGGATGAATCACTTTGTGTTCCACGTATTTCCCTTTTCATTTGTTAGACTCTGTGACAGAAAGGAGCGTGAACAGTGGATCCTACAAAAATTTTTATAACTAAATTAATCACATGACATTATATATTATTTAAATATATATATTTAAAATAAATTACTCACTATAGGCACTAATGGTGGAATTCCCATCTCAGTCATGCAATGATTGTTGTCCATCATCTATTTCTGTCACCTCTCTTCAATTGGTTACATTTCCTGCATTTGAAAACAAATATGGATGTATTTAGAAGAGGATAACTAATGTGTAACTCAAGAAAAAAATAAGATGAAATAGTGGGATTCATGGATAATTTAACTATCTATTATTTTATTTGAGCTTTAATAGATATATAATGAATTCAATAAATCATACAAGATGTAATTATGAAATTTAATTTTAGTAGGATGGTTATTTACTATGTGTCATCAGTCTTTTAAAATCATGAAACATTGATTCTACGACTTTATTTCACTCAACAACCAAGGAAGAGAGCATCCATATTTATGCCTCTAGAAAATTTAGCAAGGTATATATTATGAATTATGAAACCCTTAAGATAATTGGAAATCATGATATACACATATGGACATGGATAATATATCTACCAGATTCATACGAGGTAAAGCATTTGTCGAAATTAAGGAAAAATTTAATTCCTTTAGCCCAGGTAGATGATGCAGGTTTCTATACATATGTTTGGCAGAAGAATACAAACCATCATGTTTATTACCTGGTAAAATTTTAAAGGGAGGTCTTATAGTTATACTAATTTCATCCATGGTCAATAAATTATTGAAATGTTCACCAAGTTAGAAATATTGGTTTCGTAAGTTTGAATACAGTTTAGCAATGACACTGTGTGGTGGGAGTGTGGGAATGTGTTCTTTGTTTTGGTGGGGTTAGTTTGTGGATAAGCATGTGGATGATATTGGAATAAATTAGTGCATAGAGAAATTCAAACAATTTAGCAATAACATTTTGTGTTGGGTGATCATGAGATAGATCATGCCACATGTAACGTGAATGATATTTTAGAGGAGTTCCAAGGCTTCTCTTAGATGGCCTGATGACATGTCATAGAGAATTGTAATTTTAAATTAGTGAAGAATGACTTTGAGAGCATGAGTTGGATAATATATTGCATGAAATAAGATTTTATACATAATAAAAAAGATAATATGAGAATGAAAAGAAATATTTTCACGTTGTAATTGTTTTAATTGTAAACTAGTGATAGTAGTGGGGGGAAATTATTGAGTTGTTATTAAAGCATGTATTTATTGATACTGAGGTTCTATCCTTCACACTGATTTAATATATAGCCCATCCCCACCTACACACCGCCCCTCCCCACCTCACCCCCAGCAGACTCCCCCTGCACAACCCCTCCCCCCGCACACTGCACATCCCCCCACACCCACACCCACCCACCTGCACACCCCCTCCCATCCACCAACCCCCAACCCCCACCTGCACAGCCCCCAACCTACAAAACCACCCAACCTCACCCGAAATAGACTCCCCCTGCACAACCCCTCCCCCAACCTACACACCCCCACCTGCACAACCCACCCCCACTGCACCCCCTCCCCACATGCACACTGCACATCCCCCCCACCCCCTTCACACCCCCACCTGCACACCCCCTCCCCCACCCACTGCACAACCCCCTCCCCCACCTAATCCCTTATCCCCCACCCCACCTAAACACCCCCACCTATACAACCCCCCCCCACCTCACCCCTGCAGACTCCCCCTGCACATCCCCCTCCCCCTGACCTACACACCCCCACCTGCACAACCCACCCCCACTGCACACCCACCCTCCCCACTAGCAAACTGCACATCCCCCAACTGTACACCCCCCACTTCACCCCCACCCACTTCACACCCCTCACCTTCACCCTCACCCCACCCCCACCTACACACCCCCACCCCCACCTGTACAAACCACCCCAACCTCACCCCACCAATAGTCTCCCCCCACCACACACCCCCACCTACACATCCCCCTTCACCCACTACACATACCCCTCCCCCACCTACACACACCCACCTGCACACCCCGCCCCCCACCCACTGCACCCCCACCACCTGACCCCCCCCCCACTTGCACACCCCCACCCCCACCATTATAGCCCACCCCCACCTGTACATCCCTCCCCCCAACTCACCCCCAATAGACTCCCCCTGCATAGCCCCCTCCTCTGACCTACACACCCCCACCTGCACAACCCACTCCCATCTACATATCCCCCCACCTCACCCCCACCTGCATATCCCCCCATCGGTGGGAGAAAATATAGTACCCCTACAATACAAATATTGTGTAACACTCCTAATAAATTAGCGATGATAGTGGTTTGATAAGGGAAATTTATTTTCCTTGTGTTGGATAGTGTATTTAGAACATGCCAATTTCATATTCAAGAACAAAAAAAACCCTAAATGATGAGAGATTTCAGTGGATGAGGAAATAAACTAAATTTGGTATATAAAAATCCAAAAAAAATGTAGGCATAAGATGTAACTCCAACTCACCAATTTGAAGTGGAAACAACTAGGATGTATCTTTTGAAGAGGAGGGATCGCCGACTAGGAAGAGAAAACCCCTCTGGTAGGGAAAAAAATCAATCGATTGAATTTGGAAAGGGAAGTGGGGGCTCAGGCATATTTGGGGGAAAACCATCCCACCAGTTTTAAAAAAAATGTTGGGAAACATCAGTATACCCCAACAGTTTTAAAAAACCATTGGAAAAAATAACTATACACAAAATATATTCCAACGGTTTTCAAAAACCAATGGAAAAAACTCTCTATCACAATGGCTTAGAAAAACTTTTGGGAAAAGGGAATTGGTATAAGTATGATATCCAGTAGTGTAGTCATTTGTATGATTTATCAGTTATACAAAACTGATCACAGATGGCATCACCAAGTGATGAAAATGGATCTCATTGGGCATGACTGCTTCTGTTCCATATACCTATGAATACCATGTTTCCCATGTCGTAGTACATGTCCTAATCTGATAATCCCATAAATAATGTCAAAGATTTTTGGTACAATACTTTTTGTCTTTATCCACCATCCTTTGGAATATGTTCAACAAGGTCTTGTAGAAAGCCTCTAATTGTCCACTAGACACTGTATTATTGTGGTACGAATGGTTTGATTTAATATTTTAATCTTGTTATAGCATTTCTAAATCATTAGAGTAGAAATTGGTTTCATTGTCTATTAGTATGGAATGAGGGACACAAAATATGGTAATTATGTTCACTTTTATGAATCCAATAATGCTTTTGTCCCTAATTGATTTGAGGGATATTTCCTCAACCCAATATTCAGATGAAATTTGTAGTAGTAAATATATAATTAAACTACTTCACCATAGATATTGGGTACAATCGAAATACATCCATTCCCCATATGGAAAATTTCTCGACATATTTGGCTATATGCAACAACTCTATGAGTTAATAGTGGATGTTGGCATGCACTTTGTAGGAATAAAATTTATTGGTGAATTCTATGAAATCATACATTATCAATGTCTATAAGTATTCGAGACTTCATATTTGATCAAAAATCATATACCATGATTGATGAGATCCACAAGATCCAACATGTACATCTTCCATGATAACTGTATTCCCATATCCATCGATACTTCTGAGAATGACTCCATCAAAGACTCGTTTTAGAGGACATTATGGTGATTTCAGCCATCATAAAGATTAAAATTGACTACTCGCTGTAGTATTTTCTCTTTACTAGGTATGTATGCTAGAAGTACTTTATCTTAGAGGTATTACATTATGGGAATCATCCATCCCATGGTAGGGATATATGTCTTAGGGATGGGTATGAATTTTTCAATATCCACCATCATTGCATGAACCAAAGGCGAGACTACGCGTAGATGGGAATTATGATGACGGTTTCATCCTAGTTTTGATCTGAGAGGGCTACAGAAACATTTTCCATTACATCAGCTTATGTGTTATATGATAATGGTAATTGAGTAAATGTTGGCTCTAAGAGGAACTCGACCATTTAACCTCAATCATAATCGAGAAGGGGATCAAATATTCTTTTCTAATGATGCAATCCATGTCGATGTGTTTCATTACGAACATTGAGCCAGCCATTACTTTCAGTCGGTTCACTGGTTATTTTAGTTTGAATTAAAGGCTAGAAACTAGGGCCTAATATTTCACCTAACTATTGGTACAACCTTATAATAATAGAAGGGATTATCTTAGGACCTCCTTCACTAGGGAGATAAAAAACCCCTATCCCAAATTTGTTGAGCTTTGGGTCTTGCATTCTATTTCATATTGGGCTCTTGTATGCACCATCAAAAAACTTCTCCCACATTTTGGTGCCATCTTCAATAGAGAATATCTATTCAACATACAGTTCAATATATAATGATGTTTCTTCTACTCATGGGTTCTATGTAAGAAAATTTTAGAAGGAAAGGCCATTCAATGCTTTATAAGGAACAAATTGTATATTGAACTGCTATAGGATAACCACCCACCATGATAGATGTCATGTCGACCTAAGCTAGATAAGGATATATTTGATATGTTTATTACAAGAGATCAATTAGAACATATGGTGCTATAGGTAGTAGCTTAGTTTCAAGACTACAAAGATTAATTCCATGCTACTATTCTTGATATCTTAATTATGGGTCTTAGTGTTGAGCATGGTCCTATTGAGATTATAAAGACTATTTTTATTCACGAGATAATTATTTTTCATGGTAATGGTCTCTAGTGATTTCTATAGGGCCATCACACATATAATGAGCACATTTCCCTCAATAGGCTTCATTAAAACTGGTGGGCTGAAGTGGTAATTCTTGAGGGTGTCAAATTCATCTTGTAATTCAGTAGTCCATTGATATACGTCTCTCTTCTTTATAAATATGGTGAGGTAAAGATGATAACCAATAATTTGTGCTACAAGGTTCCAGATATAGGCCACGTTTCCTTTAGGCCATCTAAAATCTTCATGGTTTTGAGGAGGTTATATACTCAATATGTCTATTGTACTCTCAGGATCAACTTCGATTCCATGACAGTGTATAAAAAACCCATGAAACATTCCCAAGGTTTTCCTGAATAAACATTTCAAGGGGTTCCTCTTCAAGATATGTTGTCGTAGCTTATTGAATACAGTTTCAATGTTGGAAAAGTGGTCAAAATATTTTTGGGATTGACCACTAGATTATCAATATAACATTTGAAAAACATCCCTAGGAATTGTTTGAAGATGATATGCGTTATCCATTAGTATGTTGAATCGGCGTTCTTCAAGCCAAAGGGCATTACCTCTAGTAGAATACTCCCTTGGGGGATATGAAGGATATGGATTTTCTATATTTTGGGGCCATCCTAATTTTGTTTTACCCTGAATAGACATACATGAAATAGATGAATTGATAAATAGCCATTGTATCAATCAAGAGTTCAGTGATTGGAACAAGGAAGCCATCTTTTGGACAACACTGGTTGAGATCTCTGAAGTCAATCCATGCTTTGATTTATCTATTTTTATTATTCCTAGTGATAATTTTCTTTATCCAATTTTTATGTTTTACCTCCTGGATGAAGTCGTCCTTGATGAGATTATCCACTTCGACCTTGATTTTGGAGGCCTATGTTGGTTGTGTTCTTCTAAATTATTTAATGTATCATGAATGGTTATCTTTTAAACCAAAGTGGTGGATGGAAACCTTAAGATCAAGTCCAAGAATATATTTATAATTCTAGGAAACACATATTGGTGTTTCTTCAATAAAGAAGTATATAATTCTTATTTTTCGACAGTCATGGTCAAAATAAATATTGTGGGGCATAAATCTTCCCGTGTTCCTAAATTTATCTCCCCGATATCATTGAAAGTGGTTTATAATCATTCCTCAAATGCTGGAGGGGAATCCTTGAGGTCTTCCAATTTTTCTTCTTCTTCCTCATGCTTTAATTCCTTCACCTTCTCCTGCATTTTTTGTGATAAATAATTTTTCTAAGTGGGAGGAGTGGAATCACTATCTATAAATCCATAAGATGAGGAAAAAAATTCATTATTGCTTTCTAGTATGAATTATTCTTAGAGATACGAGGTGGAGATGAGGGGATGAGGATGAGGCTCTTTATTTTTACCCATTGGGATGATAGATTTTTCAGACCTGTTGATGTAATAGGGTTTTTTTGGAATCCCAAGGGATGGAATAGATATTTTTTATCCCGTCATTCATTATTTCTTAGAGAGTTAAAAACCTATCCAATTCTATTAGGATCATTTTTCATAACTGTCACCAAGAAATACATTAGACGTGAACATTGATTTAAACCCACCTCTTCTATTTTGTTAATTGGGATCATGTTCTTTGCATTGAACTATTTGAAAGGATTGGATAGAGAATCTCTAGACCATTTGGAGCATTAATCTGAGTGACATTATCTACCATGAACAACTTTCCTTATTTATGGTAGAATAATACATGAACATATTATGATTTACTATATTTTAATGAGGCCTATTCACCATGAAATTTTCCAATATTACTATTAATATAATATTTTTTGGGACTGGTGGTATAAAATCGGGATATCTAGATGCTGATGTAGAAAAGGCCTTCCTAGCATAACATTGAAGGTTGTATCCTATCTAAAAACCATGAATTTTGAGTCAGGCACGAGTTCCCTGAACCGAGTCCTATGTTTGATTTAGTCAAGTGTATTTTTCTAATCCTTTTCATAACCCTGTAACATTTGGTTAGTGGGGGAAAATGAGATTCATAGAAACCCAGTTGACGAAGTGTTCATATTGGAATGAGGTTGAATCCTGATCCATTGTCAATGAAGTATCATCAAAAATCAATTTTTTTATCTTTCTGTTTATTTACCCAGGATAGATATTTCCCTGTATAATGAAATCCTCATCCTGGTCAGCAAAAGAGATGACTGAATGGAATTATGTAGTATCATTATTTACATGTTACACATAAGCTTCAAAAATCTAGGTTTCAAATTTCCAAGGACTTAGAATGGCCCTAATATGTTCTTTCTAGATAACTATCATTATACTCAGGGCATCAAGGAACAATAATTTTCTTGACATCAAAGACAATTTCTTAATGACAACAAATTTATAATCAAGAGGTCTTAATTTACCATCATTGGGGTGTTTATTTGTGGGTGATTTAGAAAATAATGTTACAAATGTGGACATATAAATCTTTGAAAAAGGAGTCATCAGTACTTTTGTTCTTGGTGGATTGGGCTGACTAGTTCTTCCTACGTTCTAAAGATGATTGGGTGATGAAATATTATTTTTTAAATCTTATAGGATGATCATCTCAGGATTGACCCAATCATGAGAAGTAGACCTTCTTAGTTCCTTCTGAGTTTCCTAGATAGCTCCCTGATAAGTTTCATCTGCATAGATAGTTCAAGCAAGGCATTGTTGAAGTAGTGACACTTAGAATAGCCGCATCATACCCTACATTCTTGACTCTAACAACATATTTCCCTATTTTCCTAATAAATTGTGGGGCATTTGGGTTCATAGTCATGCTAATTATTTGAGAAGAGATCCATTAAGTGAAAAAATTTAATGGAACCAAAAATAAAATCCTCAACCAATAGAAATTCCATATAGTGGGTGGAATCTTGTTACACCATTTAGTGGGGGAAGTGCTCATGCATTTGGTACTGTTGGTATAATGTTTTATAAGGTCACATATGACTTTAACGTTGAAAAGAGAACAAATTATTGTGTTTTTATCCTAACTTTTCGACCATTTTTCTTTTTTGAGGAATAGATTTCAAAGAAATGAACTATCAATGAAGTTGGTTGCGTTGTATTAGAAGTGTCTAGAATAATAGTTGGAAGCTGAAACTATCGTAAAAGGATATCATGAGTACAGTTTGTCATTTTAATGACCATCCATTCACTAAACTTACACATAATTTTTATATTTACTTTTTTTCATTCGTTATCTTCTTCGATATTTGTTGTAAAGACAAATGTTACATGGATGAGTGAATTTTTTAGCTTCAACTACAAAGAGTCCACCATTTTTGGAATGAGTTATTTAAAAATGAAAAAATAAGAGATATTGAGACCTAGTGCTTTATGGAAGGGAAAAATATATTGGATATATTCATCACCCTTTTTTATAGTATTCATGGATGTATTCATGTTTTTTCCAACGCTGATATGAAGTAGATGTGGAATGAGTCATTTTGAAAAGAATAGACCATGTTTGTAATCTCCTCAAATTATTTTATACATTTCTATTTTTTATCATCCAAATGAGGTAGGTGTTTTTAATGATGCTCTGGAGGAGAAGCTACATGATATAGCACAGAATTTGGGAAAAAGATGGTATATGGTCATGGTTAAGTGTAATAGCAGAAGCCTATTCTTTTGGTATTATCCCCCCTTTAGTCGATGGAATTACTTGAGAATTTTCCTTATTATCTGAAATAGAGTCTTTTACAATTTTAGAGATCACAAAATGGCCCTAAAACCCACCAATATATTTCAAAAGAATCAGTGATGTTCACAAATCATAACAAATATTATCTATATAGATATGAAAGAATTATTTTTAAGAGACAACAAGGATTAAGTACTATTTTAACCATTTAAACTATGAAATGAAATCTAAGACCATTTCATTCATCCACTATTTATAGTTTTTCAGTTTGATGACTTTTTTATTCTACAACATCAAGATAACAATGAAGAGAAACATATGAAGAATGTATTCCCACCCCTAATTGATGGAGATTTAAAACTCATGTACCATTCAAAGGCTAGACCTTGATGTGATTGCATAAATATTTTGATATTTAATTCCTCATGTTGTTTAGGGGTACGCATCACAGGATATGCCATAGGTGTTAGCCTTTATAGATGCACCTAGACATGTTTTGGTTGTGAACCCAATGGGGGAAATTTCTAATCTTCTAATATAGAATCCAAGTATATTTTTGGTTAATATCCCACATTGATTGGACATTCCAGATCCACATAAGTTGTTGCAATGAGTCCTATTTTTTGAGGTGCTCTGGTTGGGGGGTATGAGTTGAGATTTTTCTTACATAATATATTCATTAGTAAAGCTTCCTTGATGTAACTATGCATTGAGTCTCCCCAATACCTTCATATATTCCTCCTTTTAGAAATTGATTCTTCCATAGATTGGGGCTTAACATCCCCTAGTGGTGGGTGAGGTATAATATGAATTATTCCATTTTATTTTTTGGATTCCTTATGTGGAGGCAAGGAATGATTATTCAATGAAATCCCCATATTCAGGGAAAGATTCTAATTTTGGGTATGCACTCCTCCTTCAATTGTTTTGTTGTGGACAACATTATGAGTTAGAACTTCAGTTTCAAAATCCTCCTATGTATTGGACTTGTGATCTGTAGAGTCTCTAAGTGAGGAATTAATGACATTCACTGATGTATAACACATCATTGGAATCTTAGCAATTTTTCAATGGGGATTTATATTTCTACACCCTCCATGAGGCCTCCTCTCCTATACTAATTATTTAGGATCATTTTGGAGGATTTTGATTCTAAGATAATCTCTATTCAGTTTATTCATGCACATTCCTAGTGAAAATACCAAATCATGGTATGGGGAGAATTTGGAGGATTCAATCTGTGATGATTCCACTATTTGGTTGAAGACTATTCTCTATCATAGATGAGGTTATTGAGGGGAATAATCCCATAACCCTAAGGGTTGGGGCTGTTCCCATTCCACTTTCACCACTATTCAGGTTTGGTTTGCTGAACTCCAAGTCTACGTTAAAATAGACCCCAGCCCTGCGGAATGGTGATGCTCTTGAACTTCCATGGATTCTAATTTTTTACTGACTTTATAATTTTATGGATTTTTTTGGAACAATTTTGGGGTACATCATACGATATTCACTTGGATCACCCATTTCTAAAATTCATTATGCTATTTCTGACATCTATGTTATCTGGTGCCAAAATTATTTGAAATGGGAAGCTTACTAAATCGTTCCATAATCATGGTAAAAAAATGTCTCAATATAATTATGTCTTATGTTATGATGTTGGTGATAGTTGGTCAAGGAAATTTTTTGTTGAGAAGATCTTTGATTATGAACATGGTCTATTTTCTAAAGTCAGCGTAGTGATATTAAATTGCATGATACTAATTTTGGAAGTATTTATAGGTTGGAGTGAACAATGAAATGTAATAATCCATGTACACCCTATCCTATGATTTGGATACTATATGGGGTGTTGGTGATTAGTTTTCAAAAGCATTTTAAAACACTGAGGAATGTACATTAAAAGAATCCTTTCTATTTTTCTAGATGTTGTGAAACTAGGAGAGCATCCAAGTAAAATTGGCCTTTATTTCCTTATATTAATTTGATGTGATTTTGATATTATTCACAGGGAAATAATTTCATTCCTATTTTATTATGGGTTTTCTGTATGTTTAGGATGATGTCATGCACACAATGTTCTAACAATGCCTTTGGAATGATGTATTGAGCAGTGGATAATTATCCGAACATAACTAGTTTATAATCTGAATACAGTTATTTTTTCATGTTTAGGATGAAATATTTTCCTTTTTTGGGATGTACATATACTTATTATGAACATAGTGGATTATTTGTGAAATCTTTTTCATAACAAACATGATTGGTTGGGATTTCTTCTATTGTTCTGAAAGGTATGTAGCGTAAGGGTGGTTGAGATAATGAACATCGCCTTAGGTTGTATTCCAATAGAGTAAGTATTTAAGATACCAATTAAAAAGAATCAGACATTAATGGACTTATTTTCATAATTTCATCAAGATATGAGTTATTTCTCATAACAACATTTCCAATTAGAGGATTCTATTGTGAATGTGAAAAGATACTATAGAGATAACTTTCGTAACAAGCACCATCATGGGGAGGATCACCATGGTGGATTATATCTAGAGGAGAACCCATTTTCTATTTAATATTCATGCCACATGGAGGGATATCATGGCTCTAATCAGGAGATGAGATATAGAGATTGATCAAATTGTGTTCATGAAGCAATCCTTCATCGTGATGTGTCTGGAGAGGACATTCAAAATTACTACCAATACTCCCATAATTTGTTAACAAGAGAGTATGATCTTGATATACCATAGATCATTGATTGAGGGATTCATTAAATCTATCATTAAGTAGATCAGGATCATATATCGACTCTTTGTCTATAAGTTTTCTTTGGCGTGACTTCTTTTTTGTTTGCCTTCTTTGTGATCTACACAGGATACTGGATGAGGGATGTGGTTTTTTTCGGGATGTTTTTTTCCTACCTTGGAGTTTCCATTGGGGTAAGAATATCGTGTCCAATTGGGGATGGTGTCTTTTACCGATCTAGTTGTCCATATATCACAGCTGATTTTTCCCCATGACCCTTTTGAATGAGAGCAGAGGTGCATGTCTTTTCCAAGGTGACCTGATGATGACCTACCCCATTTATGGAGATGGAGATGCCTGTCCATACCTCTAGAACTACTGCTATTTCTATAATGATTCCCAGAAAGGTCTGTAGTATTTGGGTTAGTATTTAAAAATTCCCTATCACCATTTTCAAGATATTCTTGGTGACTTTAGTGAATGAAACATGTATATATTCCCTTTTCATATATGTCATAGGTGTATGTTATAACTCCTGCTCTCCATTTCATATTGGTGGACATTGAGTGTACTCATATTTAGGGTAATCAAATTGAGTCATCTCCCAATTTCTCATTGGGATGTTCTATCTGACTTTTCTGTATACTGTTATATGGAACTATTGGCTAGATCGATTAATTTATATAGGTGTGTCAGTTGGCTTAAAACATTCCATCAATCTTTGTTGGTGGGATTCTTCAGGTGATATCAAATATGTCTTCTAATAGGATTGGCAGGGTTAGATAGGTGTGTGTTCCTTCTTGTGATATACTGCAAGATTTGAATGGTAGGATTCCTTGAGCGCGGCTGGGCGATCCCCTATCTGGTTGAAATAAGGTAGGAGGGTCTAGGTTCTTTCTCATAGTTGTACACCAAATTGGATTGGTGGGATACTTTGGAGGGGGGGTGGTTGTAACATTTCCCCATAGTAACTGTTTTCTGCCCCTGATAGGACATCTTGAATGCCCATGTCTAGATGGATTGGGATGACCGGCTGAGTAAAACACCCTCAACATGTTGATGGATTACTACCACACAATGGTGGTAGTGAATATTTCTATAAGTTTCCCTTGAGAAGGACCGCTATGTCATTTAGATGAGGCCATAAAAGTATTACTGATCCACCTCCCTGAGATACTGGAGGATTTGGTTTTAAAATTATAGGGATAAGATCACAAAATGGTTGAAGATGGATTTCGACATCCCCTTATTTTGGGCCACTAGTTTTCATTGACCTAATTATCAATAGGGATTGGTGAGATGGAGGGAATTTCAGGAAACCTCTAGGATGGGTATTGTACCCTTTTGACTGTACTTCTGAAACAGTGAATTATATACCTAGAATTAATGATTATAGTTTGGTGATGATGTCCTTTGATTGGATGAAGACACAGTTTGAGTAGTAGCTGGGACATACATCCATGGTATCTGGAAGGAAGCCATTAGATTGAGTGGAGTTTTAAATAGAAGTTCCTCGATATATGACAAACACAAAAAACCCTATCAAATAATCATCTCATTTGAATGATACAATGCATAATTAATTGTATTATTTGTTATTATTTAATTTATGAAAGTGCAAGGGACCTGAAATATGGTAATCATTATCATATTTGTCATAGATTCATGTCAAGTTCACCATTTGTTTCATACCTAGTTAATATTGGTGTCACCTCAATGGTCTATTATAGGGGTTTGAGTTTTATTAAATCCTTCGCATTGAGTTCACTATTTTGAACAGTTTGAAACAGGTTTATTCATGGAACTATAAATGCCTAATTACTTTTAATCCATGAGGACCTACTTTACGAATTGTAGACACCCATTTTCAAATTTATCCAATGATTCATAAGAACTCACATTATTTGAGTGGATGAGAGGTTGGGCCCATCAAACCCTTTTAAAGGGAATTGTTTCATACTCTAGGACTCTCTTATAGATTTAAGACATTCTCATGAATTCTTCGTTAACACCCAAGTTTGATGAAGGTCACCCTTGAATTAACAGTCAATTTTTATCATGTGTGGAATATAGAATAATATATATGAATCTGAGGTTCTTTATCAATAGAGATACCTTTATATATCTATGGTTCTCCATCAATGGTATCCTTTTAGGTACTGATCAGATATTCATTGGTCGTTATTATAAAAATATCAATTTTCGTGCCACATAGTTGGGGACACTGGATTGAATCTTCATCCAGTGAGATATGAATTATTTTTATGTTGGGATTATACCCATGTGATGGGCTTCTTACGTATCCTCATGAATGTAATCAAAACACACGTAGTTCAGTTTCACTTAATGGGGGACATCCATCATGAGATAATGACCCAATCATGTAGTTTTAGAATCATGTAGTAAGGAAGTCTAGGAAAAAGGATCCTAGTCAATATTTGGTGTGGGACTTGTGCCAAAGTATCCCTAATAACATGGAATGGATATGATTTTACATGTTGAATTAGATCCTACTAGAAATGAGGCCTAGAGATAACATGGTTGATTTTAGATGATAGGATTTGGACCTTAGTGAGGTTTCCAAAATATCCTATTTGGATGGGAATCAAAGCCTATGTAGTTTAGTTAGTCTCACAGAGGAGTATAAAAATTTTAGAGGATTAAATTGGGACATTATTCTGATCTGGTATCCCTAATATATATGGTTATTCTTAGGGATTACTCCTGAGAAGGATTACCACATAAAAAAATTTGGGTCCATGAGAAGTGGCGTGAATCATGGTGATTTTTTGATTTAGTTCAAGTCTTACTCATGAGGAGGATTCAGAGATTTTATAAAGTTTGGTTGGAAATTAATCTTGAGGAGGATTCCCATGTTGATGAAATTTTGGGGCTTATACCAAGTAGGAGTCCTTGAATCGGGCTACAGATTAAACATGGAATGATGCCTATAATTCTTAGGATCATTTGGATGTCATATATTCTATCAACCTCTAAGCCCACATGAGTGATTCTCGATGTGAGAAATAAAAGGAAAAACAATATATGAGAAACCACATAATCCACATTGCATGAGGGTTAGATACATGGCCTCGATGATGCATACCTCTGGAGGCTCTATAAATGAGGTGAGATGAATATTCAAAGGATTATTCCCTTTTGAAACCTTTATTTGACTATGTGTAATCCCTGATCATGGCTATTCAAGGAGGAAGCATAAGATCCAACAAACCAAAAACTTCTCCTCCTATATAAGTGGAAGAGGCCGAAGTTAAAAAAACTCCCTCTCTTTAAATTACCAATGAATGTGTCTAGGGTATGGAGATTGAAGAGGGATGGGATTAAGATGTAGAAGAGAGAACTTCGATGTCCATCCATTCTCTGACTCAGAAGAGAAGATGTAGAGAAGAGAAAGAGTGCATCTTCCTATAAGAAATGATAGAGTATTACTCCAGGAGGGATTCCTTGAATTTAGTTATGAAGTGATGTAGGATGATATCATTCTATGTTGAATGGAAAATCATGTTTAATACTTATCCTCCCCTCTAGGAATTGGAGGCTCTGGGTCATAGAGATGAAAAGGCTAGGAAATGGTACTAACCCTAGTGCCTAAGAATGTGAACCTCCCAAAAATATTCCCACGGTCGATTTCCTCATGACTATAGGAATTAAAACCCACATGAACCCTAAGGATCCTAAACACATGTTAGGAAATGTTTGGGAAACCCATGAATATAAAAATATATACCAAAACGGGAGACACATTGGTGTACCTTTCTACATTGTTTTCAAAGTATAGAGGCTTCAGTGGATGTTTCAACTTGGTACCATTCTGAAAAGGAAGCCAATAGAAAAAAGTCTCTACCATGGATTGATTTATATATGTTTATAATAGAGGGTCACATATGATGGATGTTAGGGAGATCCATATGAGACTCCCACATATAAGATAGGGCGAACAAGTTTTGTGTAGTTATTCCCTAGAAAGGTGATCAAACCTTGGTTGAAGGACCACCTAGGGAACTAGACATGGGAAAGACCTTTCTCTAACCTTAAATGGTTTCCACAGGTGTTCCCACAAGTGGCGTACATAGATCCCGACCTAAAGAAGGGGACCTCACGATAGTGTTTGTCAACCACAGGGGAGAAAGCACCTCATGTACATTTTATTTATGATAAAAACTAAGAGAACATTAGTTTTTATTAAACCCCTTTAATTCCATCCTTTTAAGGTTTTGGAGGAGTACCTAGAGGGCATTTAAGGGCTTGGGAATCAGACAATAATGATTATAATGTCAAAATTACTTCAGGAATTTCCATCTATACAAATGAAAACCCCATATCTTATTTATAAGGAAATATGGGACCTTGGGTGAAGGGGATATATCACTTAGGGGTTACTCTCAGGTATATCACTTTGGGTTTCCCCTATGTAATCTCATGTAGGTTCTTTCCCAAACCAATTGAGCAGGTTCTGTCTTAGACTGATCATGCTAGTTGATACACAGGTACCTAAGAGATGATGGTGCTTTGGGGTACCATGGTGAATAGCCTTTGGGGGACATTTTGATCATTGAACTTCTTAATTTATTTTGTTATATTATCCCTAATATATTTCTCCTTGTCACCTTTTCTTCCATCGGACAAAATAGAGTGTCAAAAACTTCATACAAATGATGCCTCCAAATTTATAAAGAAACAAATAACATCAAATTCAAAATCCTTTATAGGGTATTCAACTCATGATGTTTCAACATATGTGATGCATAAAAAATTACCTGTCCATTCTATATTAGTGAAAAATCATTTTTATTCAATGAAGAATCACTTTAGATGGTTAATTCATCACTTTGAGAAGGCAATACCAAAATAGTATTGTTGATCAATCTTCTTTTCAGATCCAAAAAACAAAAATTACTTTCTTCTGTCCAAATCAACATAACTCCTTTTCAATTTATCATTTTCAGTGGGTAGATAACCAATGAATCTTTTAGAAAAATATTGGTAATAACCCACTTATCCAAGAAAAATATGAATATCAGTGACATTGGTAGTATTTTCTACTCTTCAACAACTTTTGTTTTAGTATGGTCGATAGCTATGTCATCATTAGAAATAAAGTGACCAAGGAATGAAATTTTTTTCTACCAATTTTTACACTTTATATATTCCCCATACAAATTATTTTCTTTTAATGTTTTTAAAACAACTATTAGATTTTACATATTTTATTCTTGGCTTATAGAAAATACTAAACTATTATCAATAAATACATCCAAATACATTATCTAAAATATCATGGAAAATTATATTCATAAGATCTATGGATATATCATGTGTATTAGATTACCCAAATGGAAAAACAAAAATTTCATAGGTTTAATATATAGTTCTAAACACATTCTTCAGAATTTGACCTTCCTTCACTTTCAAATGATGGTACCACAGCCACAAGTCAATCTCTGAAAAATACTGCAATTTATTTTTTCAACTCTAAATGTTCAAATTGATCCATTCAATAAAGGAGTTGAGAAATAGGATTAGAAATGGGTAATAATTCAATTGTAAACTCAACATCTCGATCAAGAATAAAAACGTGAAAATAATCCAAAAAAACATTAATGTATTCATTTAATACTAGAATATCACTAATTTGAATAGTTTATTTATTTTCAATAATATGGGCTAGAAAACATTCATTTTGATATATAATCAATTTCTCATCTTCTTAGTAAGTTTTCAGAGGCATTAAATAATTGAACATAGATTTCCTAGCACCAAAAAATATCTTATCTTAATGAACTAAATGCTAATACAAACCAAGAATTATATCAAACTCTATAATGGATAGTTCAACAAAATTTTCAGGAATAACCACCCCACTAATAATAGTAGGAAGATTCCTCAAAATCTTGTTTTCATTGATTCATCCAGTAGGAGTTTTTAAAAAAGTAATATCTTACATTCATGATGTGATATTCACAATTTTCTATAAAATATATCAGTAAAAATAGAATGTGAAGATCCAGAATCTGACATGGTTTTGAAAAAATTCAAAAAACACAATAAAAAAACTATAAACACATAATTTGATATCCAAACATAAACTATAGTAGTATAAAATGATTTCACTACACCTTTCTATTTCTGGATCAACATTATTTCCATCTTGTTCTACTAACTTTTTACAAGAATTAATGTAATAAACCATATCATTGAAATTAAAACTTCTTCCCATAAAATAGATATTAGTTACCACATTATTTGATTCATTGGGATTATTTTCCTTGCATTCATGGGCCATGGATCCAAAAATCTAACATAAATAACACTTCCCTGACTTCTTAAGTCATTCTCTAGGTTTTTTTACCACAATTACTAAAATATTGAAACTTCATTTTCTTACCTCCATATTTATTTTTTGCATGTTTCCACATCACCTTCCATCCTAAGTTCTTCTTACTTTCATCATCATAAGAAACATAAGATATAGAAAAATCTACATCAACCTTTTCATCACAAAAAACAACCTTTCCATATCTTTTAAATTCTCACATTTCCGAATCTACTCATAATATTGGATTTGATCCTGAGTATAACTGATTAATTTTTTTATTAGTTTCCTAATTAAAATCTGGCACATCCATAGACAATATTTTGACTTTTCTTTCATATCTATCTATATAATCTTCATCTTTTTTCATTAGTTCCAGGAATTGGTTTTACATTTAGAGTCAAACATCCATATAAAAATATTTATCATGGAAAATATCCTTGAATTTTTCCCATTCCATGGAATTTGGATCATATTTCCCTATGGTATTCTTAACCAAGGAATATAATTGAATAGATTCACCTTCAAAATGTTAAATGGAAAGAAATAACTTTTGATATTCTGAACATCCCATGACATCAAATATATTTTTCATAGCGTTGATCTATCCTTCGGATACCACTAGTTTAGATTTTTCAATAAATTATAGGGGTTGTTTCCTCATGAATTGATCCCTAAAATACATGTTCTATAGGGGTAGATCAGGTTCCTCTTTTACATGGATACCAACGCCATTTATCACCTTATTCAACAAATCCATCAATAAAAAAAACTATTTTGTTATAATATTTAAACTTTACCATTAGGTAAAATATTTTATGGGAATGATACTAATACTACCATAACCTCTAAAGTTATCTAAACCGGCCTTTGATATCAACTATAATACCCCGTACTTAAACATTATATAATCTTGAGTTAAGTTAATAGTTTACCTTTCTATCACATTAAGGAAATTTTCAAATTAATATTTTTATATAATTAAGCTATAAATCATACATAAGAAACAATAAAAATAAAAAGTTGACACTTACAAATAATATCTATTTTTCTCATAATCTAGAACTATTAAAATAAGGTACGATCTCTTTTATGAAAAATATTAATTTCTTTCAACATGAATTTTTACAATACCTTAATCACCTTTACGTTTTTTGGGAAACATTAAAAAAAATGGTATGATCATAAATATATAAGTAAGGGGTATAAAAAATTGTTTTTCCATTGATAATAATTAAAACTAATAAAAACACTTACTTAAAATCATAACATTTTACCAAAGGAAGGAAATATAATTTTTTAATAAATATAATTCAGTTTACCTTTTGAAAAAAAATTAATTCCATAAAAACACATTACAAAAGAAAGAAAATTTATGTAGGTACCTAGGGATATCATAAAATTTAACCCTTAGAGAGCCCTTAGAAAAAAAATATAGATTGGAATAACCATATAGCCAACTAGCAATGTAATTATATAGAAAATATAATCATTACCCAAATAATTGGAGTTATATATTGTCATGCCCATATTATACAATATACATGAAAAAAACAAGAAAAATACATTTTATAATTTTAAAAAAACATTTAACCTCATATGAAAATCAATTCCAGATACTAAAATACCATTTTCTATAAAAAATACCATATTTAAAACAAAATACAACTTCAATTTGAAAAAACATTTTCAATACCAAAATTTCAAAAAATATAGAAAGAATATATTTAATTCAAGAAAAGTTTAAATATTTAAATGTATTCCAATAATAATATAATTGTCCATGATGATAGAAAAGTCATTATCACTGTGTATGTTAATAATTGGACATTCCTTTTATCTTTGGTCAAACGTTCTATATAAAACATGTAAAAATATTAATATTTTATTTTTTTAATTAAATTAAAAATAGACATAAAATTTACTTTATAATCATTTTATATCCATAGAAATAAATATGTCAAATAATATCAAGAATATTCAAAGGAAATGATTAAATGATTAAACATTCAAAGCATCCCATACCACTATTAGCATTTAAATCCCAATCCCCATAAAATTATAACATTAAAAAAGAAATTAAATAATATTATAATAAATAAAATATATATATGGAATGTCAATGGGTCTGTATATACACTTTATAAAATAATGACAATGCATATCATTAAGAAATGCATCAATGAAAGGAGATAGAGATGAAATCTTTTATCTTGAGTCCGACTTGTCACATGTTACTTTATATTATTAAATAATGAACTAATTCTAATTAGGTAATTTATTTATAAACTCTTTCATGTTTATTATTACTTTAATTTTACTTATTTAAAATTTTTAAACAACTAATTAAACAATTAAGTTAACATTGGGTTTTTTGACGAGATTCAGTTTATGTTTCAAAAAATCATTGGTTGGTCAAATTTGGTCTAAGGTGTTATCATGTAAATATCTACAGAATAATAATCAAGAAATTGTTATCATAATTATACATAAATTATATTTTTAAAACCAATAAAAAATTATCGTTATAAACAATTAACTAATTTTATAATCATGGAGATGGTAGGCCGTACGAACACATTAGTAACCTTCCCATTTTTCAATAATCATTATGAAAAAGGTAAGTAACATTATATATACAAAATTATAATTAAATCATATATATAATTTTAATAAGTAATATAAATTTATATATGTAATTATTGTTATATAAAAGGAATCATATCTCATCGAGGAGGCAGTAGTCCACACATCCACGAACAACGTTATACCCTTTTTTGTGTGTGAAAAGTTGTTAAGGAAAATTATATATTGTATTTACAGAAAAGGAATTATGTCATGAATATAATATAGATTGTATTTATGTCACATATGTTTATATAATCCAATACTCAATAAATTCCATGTATTTTTTGAACATATCACATCAGTTTGATGAGGCGGTAGTCCCCACATCCCTGTAAAATCGTTTTGTACTTACACAAAATGGAAAACATTAATGTTTGTGTTATAAAATAATTTAAGGAAGAATAAATACAACATAAATATAATATATAACACATAAAAAACATTTTTATCACAATTACCAACCATGATAGGTTGTAAAGGAAAAACAAACAACATAATTTTATGAGGCGGTAGTTCGCAATACATAAGAATGACATGTTCATTATCCATTATATTTAAGAGTGAGTAAGTTTAGGTATAACACATAGAATAAAAAATATAAATATATTTGGGATACTTGTTTTATTATTCAATAATGTAATATAAAATATGGTGTTGGTGGAGAAATAAAATAAAATAAATGAGCTTGAGAAACGATGTTACCTCTTCATTGGGTAACTCATCTTGCATTTCACAAATGGGATTCCTTGGTTGGATTTTTTTACAAAAGGGAGGATTAAAAGAGGAATTTATAAATGTTTAGAGACTATTAAATAATATTTTTTGTGAGGAAAATGTCTCGATAGGAGTGAATATGTGTGGTGGGTGAGTAGATTTTTATTGTGGAGGAAAAGTCAAATTCTTGTAAATTTTTTTAAAAGGGAATTCCACCAATGATTTTCCTAGGAACTCTAGCTCCAATAAAAATATAATTAAATAAAATGCAGTATAGGTTCTGAAAATTTCCATCCAATAGATTTTTTACAAGTTTGTATGTCATTTGTGTTCTTAATTTGATGGTTTATTTTTTTATGATGCTAATTTTCCTCTTAATCATTGTAATTAATTTTAACAACTTTCAATAATATTATTGGTAAAAAAAACAATGTTTAAATTATTATAAATAATAAGTTATTAAAATTAAAAATATATAATCCATTTATCAAAATTATAATCATATAAGTGATATTAATTAATTTAAATTTAATCTCGCAGACGGGATGACAAATCCGGGTTTTAAGGTAAAAGTGTTCAAACGTTTGGAATATTTTTATATCTAATTTCAAAGTGAATTTGTTTCAAATAAAATAAATTGTATTAATTTCAATATAATTAATATAATATAAATTTAGAAAAAAATAAGAAAATATAATTTAACATTATAAAAAAATTAAATGAAAAATTAGTTTTGAATTAAAATCCAATATTCTTCACTCTTCATCAAAAATACGAAATTTCACAAAAAAATAGGAAAAAATCACCATAAAAAAATTTATGATATAATTTTTAATATAAAGTATATATTGTCAAATAAAATAAAAAAATGTTCAAAAAATATTATTTGAAATGAGATTTACATTGAAAGGTGGTAATACTACCTTTTAAAAATACAGATCTTTTTATGCTTCATATTAGATTTATTCTTAATTTAAGCCTGTGAAATTTATTTGATTACTGTAAAAACATTTATTAAATTTGTGTAAAAATAATATAGTTATTCATATTCATTATTTATGATATAATTTATTAGTGATATCTACTACTCAAAATAATAAAATAAAAAATATATTATTTTTCTGTATAACTCAGTCTTGCTTGCAACAAAAGATTTCAGAGAAAATCTTTTTTTTTTTCATGTTAGGCAAACTATCAAAAAATGATTCCATTTTAATTAAAAATTACTATCTTATTAATTATAATAAATAAATAGTAAATTATTATTCTATATTTACATAAGATGTTAGAGATGGCTAGACTGAGCAAATGATTCATACCATGAAATATATGATTTTTTTATTCATTTGATTATAAGGGAATTTTTGATTAACATATTTCATTTATTGAGTTTTATTATAAAATAATTTTCAATTATTGTATATAGATATCACCGTTTTAGGAATTATATTGAAATTATTTTCGAACACCATCTTTCTAGGATATATTAGGAGAAACAAAGTTGATGGAACTAGAGTTGGTAGGAGAAATTGATGAGAAGGTTTAATTGATTCTACAATATATGAGGATGGATTAGAGTATAAATAAACTTTAGGTTAATAACCATAGGAGAGATATTCCTCTCAAGGTTGGTGATTATGTTTTTCTCAAAGTATTTCCATGGAAAAAAATAATGAATTTTGGTAAAAGGGAAATGATATATCTATGGTTCTTTGGAAAATATTAAAACACGGATAAATATGGACCTATTTTAATCCAAGTGGATTTATGAACATGTTTTTTCCTAGATACAAATTTTTTATTATGTATTTATATAAATAATTGTTTTCAAAGATACCACTCATGTGTACGATAGTCTACCACCTCGCGGAGCATTGTGATTCATTTTTCACTAAGGATTTTCATGGAAGGTTATAAAGACAATAACAATGAATATATGTGACATAGATGAAATAATTATCATATTCAAGACATATTTATTATTCTAAAAATATAATATGTAATTTTAATTCTTTCGATGAAAAACAATAACGATACTCATGTGTACGTGTGGACTACCACCTCTACAAAGTGACGAAACTAATTTTTTCAACAATATATCACATGGATAATATATATAAGTATATTTAAATAATTAAAATGATATTTATGACATTATAATATTTTTGTAAAAACAAAATAGTATATACATTATTTCCAAACATATCAATGAAAAATAAAAATGATATTCATTTGTACATTTGACCTACAATCTCCACGATCATAACACAAATAATTTCCCATAACCATACTTCATGATTGGTCTTAGACGTATAATTTAGGTATAAATATGATAATTATTTAGTTATAATTATTTTATATAGGGTGAAATTATGGAATCTTTAACCAATACACAATATATAGAAGTTATTTTAACATACATGTCAAATACGATCAGAACATCCAAAGTGAACCTAAATGATTAAATAATTGTATATGAAGTGGTAATAAGTTAAATAGTAGGAAAAAAAATTAAAATTGGTTCTTAATAAAGTTAAAAACTAACAAAATTTCATTAATCAAGAAGATAAATATTGAAGGTGACAAATCGACCTCAAGGTAAAGGAATTCATATCAATTTCCTTTCATTGAGGTATATTTTGATCTTATAAGAATGTATTCTTTTATGAGGTGTATTTAAAAACCCATTGGAATATTATATAATTAATTTATATCTTTTCGTGGTATTTAATGTTTTTAATGTTATTATTTTATGAGGATTAGGGTTTAAATGTTTCCTAAGTGATAAATGACATTTATTTTAATAAATATTATCTTTTACTATTTTCCTTAAAACTACATTTTACTTCAATGTCAATGTTTTAAAAATAATTTTTTACTGGAATTATATTTTATAAATATTTCATTTTTTTCATTCAATTTTTTTTCAAAAATAATTCTTTTTTGGGAATGCTTGACTTTATTTAAAAAAGATGAATTTAATGTTCTATTTTAACATATACAGAGACAATTGATTTTTCCACTGTCGTAAACATTATATTATTTCCATATTTCTTTAAATCATTTCATTTTTTCTTCAAAGAAAAACAATCATTTTTTATATGTATTTTGGAAGTGAAAATGGGTTTTTATGAACGATATTTAGATATATGAAATAATTTTTCATATGTGTTTAAAGGTGTCTGTCAAAGGGTTTTATGATGAATGTTGGAAGTAAAAAATGTTTCATTCATTAAATTGTACTTAGAAATTATATAAAATATGGGTGAGATCGATACAGGTTATATGAATAGTCGAGTACTATTATAGCTCAATAGTGAGACTCATATAACTCATACAGAGGGTTGAGCTCTACTATAGCTCATGAAAAATAGGAGAGCCTGATATAGATTATACAAAGGGTGATCCCCATTATAGATCTCAAATTCATTTGGTAATGATTTTATTCTATAGGGAATTATATTTGTAGTTGTCCATATGTTTATTCAAATTGAAAGGGTTTTAAATGTGTTTTATTGATTTGATACACTAAATTTTCAAAGTGTGGTTAAATTTTCTCCTGATGGGATTTAAAGAATTTATCTAGGAAATAATTGTGTGTGTTTTTCAGGTGAACGTATTTAATTTGATATGATCAAATAAATTTTATGATAGAGGTAAATATTACATTAGTTTTCATTTTTTCACAGGACTAACAATTTCTTTGGTTTTATGTCCCTTGATGATCTTTTTTTACTCATCCTCTTAATATGTTTTTCACAGGGTTTAAGGATGGGTAAGGGAAAAAAAGTATTAAAGTTTTAATTCTAGAATATTTTTATGAGAATGTTTATGTTTCATTTTTAAAGATTTATATTGTGGAAAAAATAAAAACTAATTGGAAATGTCAACTATGTATATATATATGGGTTTTCATGTTACAATTATGACCTAGATTTCCAAAAATCTAAACCTAAATTATTATTTTGAATATAATAATTTAATTCTCTTTAAAAGTCACTAGAATATATAAGGATCAAGGACTAGTTCTTATATTTGTTTTAACCAATGCATGGTTTAAATATCATTAAAGGGTTAGTTAATCTTATTATCATTACATAGATTGATTTTACCTATAGTTTAAGTCATATTGATATAAAATTTGAATATTAAAATGTCTATTCATCTAAAAAATGTTTTTTATAAGGTGATTCCATAACTAAAACTGGAAGCTTTAGTTGGAAAGCCATGATATAAAAATATCCTTCCAAATCAACATCTCAAGTTGGTTATAATTGGAAATGAGAATTTTGTTATTATGGTGGCTCAATAGAAATAAGATATAAATAGTGGTGGTATCCATGATAGAGTTTATTAAAATATTCAAAATAGTTATATAATGGTAATAAGTTATTTAATGGGACAAAATCCAGCATTATTCAGTGGATTATCTATCCCAGTGGTAACCAAAGGATGAATCAATGCCTTAAAGAAGATATTTATTATAATGGGGTGTTTAGAATATATAAAGGTTACCATTTCCATTAAGAATTTTTAAGTTGAATATAATATATGGTGGTCTTCGTTAATAATAAAAAAGAGAGAAATGAGCATGATTCCATGGAATAGGACACATTTAATGATATTTTCCTTGATATATAATTATATAGGATTCTCTGACTCTAAATAAATAAATAATTCCTAAAATTTAGGGGAAAAGTTGAAAATTATGTATCTTTATATGAAGATAAATTCGCTAAATTATCATGGTATATTCTTGATTTTATTTAAGAAATTGATAGTAAAATTAATATATTTTACTTGCAATTGAAAAGAAGTATATGAAGATATTTAGCCTCATGAGATTTTAAACGTTATGAGAAATTTTTTTATTGTGTTGAGAATGTAGAGATGGAGTTTGTTGACACATATTCCCCTCAATATGAAAAATATGAAATGGTCAAGGTGGAAATTTGATGAGAGGAAAAATACTAATAAGTCTAGAGGATTGTTCGCTACATGTCCCCTGAGTAGTAAAATACATTTCACAGAATGGTTTTCATGACCCAGAATGGGCTACCATAATGGTATGTGTGGTCCCAATCCTCTTGAGTGAAAGTAAAAGAGTCCAGAACAATAAAGGAAGTATATAATAGTTAGAAAGTTAATAATGAGATGTTTTAGATATAATGAATTGGGTCAATATGCTAACATATTATTGAAGTTTATAACTAAGGCTTAAAATAATAAAGATCGGAAGAAAAAGGATGTGGAGAAATCATTTAATACTACTGCAGTTGATGTTTGGCCATCAAATAATGTAGTGACATGCTTGTTACATGTATATTAAAATTATTCCAATACTTTTTTGACTCTTGATCTTCATATTCAGTCATTTATTATAAATTTTCAATTAAAATTGAAGTATCACCTCATGAATATAAGATAAGAGTTTTTAGTGAAAAATCGGAATGGAATTATTTAAGTAATCATAATTTTTATGAATCATCCTATTATTTATAGTGAAATTATCATTCCTTAAAATCAAGTTGAACAAACCATAGTAGAGTTTTAAATCATTCGTAGTATGTATTGGATTTAATTTTATAATAACATAATTGAATTAAGAGATATGATAGTTATGGTAAATGATTTCATATATTTGATAAATTTTTAAGATGTTGATAAATTGATTATAGATGGTAGTGATGGTTAACATGCTCATTTTTAAAAAAATAAGGAAACTATTCAAATTATTCATGTTATTTTAGTGAACGAATACGTGGATTCATTTCTAGATTATTGTCTTAGTGTTATTACTATTTGGGAGGTTGGGTTTAATATTGAATAAGTTCTTGATTCTTAGCCAATTTCTTACCCCCCTTAACAAATGGATCAAGTATAACTATAATATTTGAAAGAGAAATTGTAGGAGTTACTAGAAAATGGTTTCCTTTATCCCATCCCTTCACTATCGGATGATCGGAATTTATTTTTTTAGAAATAATTATGATTCCATGGTACTTTCCAATGATTAAAAAGGATTGAATAACATCACTACTACATAAAAATATCATTTTTATTATATCAACAATTTTTTAGACCAGATCGTGGGAGATTAATGTTTTCAATGTTTTATCGATGTTCTTAGCAACATCAACTGAAGGTGATGGGGGATCAAATTATGAAGTCAAAATTATGTACTAGATATAGGTATTATGAGTTGGTAGTTTTTTCTATTGGGTTTTCTATTATAGATGTTGTATTTGTAGACCATATTTGAAGAGTTTCCCATGATTAATTTGAAAATTTTATGGTTTTTCATTACAGACATTTTAGAATATTATAAAAATTTTGAGGAATATTAAATACACTAAAGGAATATTTTTAAAAACCATAAATGAAAAGAAGTTGTTTCATAAATTTCCTATGTGTGATTTTTTTTGAAATAATTTTCATTCATTAGACATAATGTTTATAAAGATAGAATGACTATTGTAACTACTAATAAATGTTGTTGAGGATTATATTAAAATAATATATTTTATAGAGATTAATAGTTTTCTTAGTTTTATAGGTTAATATGGTAGTTTCTTGGAAACATTTCTCTCTTGTCCAGCCCAATAACTAAGTTAACACTAAAAGGAGTTAAATTCATCTAAAAAATAATTTTATGACTATTTTTAAGAACCAAGTATAATGTTGGCGAGTGAACTAGTTTTTTACCATCCTTTTAGAAATGATGAACTTCTATTCTAGAGTGACTATTCTTTTAATGTAATTGGTTGTTTTCTAATGAAAACTGATTAATTAATTCCTTATGATTCACATCAGTTTAAACTTCATGGGTTAAATTACCCAACACATTATCAAGAAATAACTACTATGGTTTTTTTACATTTATAGTTAGAGGAATCATTTATATGGTTTAATGTGTGAAATATATATTATTAAAAAAAAGTTTAAATTCCATTAGAAATAATTTAACTTGAGATAGAGAAGAACTCTAGAACTGATAAAATATTATGACTGTATTCTTTATTATCATCATAGAATGGAAAAAAGTAGTCGATGATTTATTTAAGAAAATTAATGCTATAATAACCGTGTTATTATTAATAACATGACCCATTGGTTAATTATTCGATTAATTGTTTCCTATAATTTTAAGATTCATGGAAATTCCATGTTTTAATTCTAGTTTCAGTGAAGTTGACTTTGTCATGAAGAACTAAAAACGTTTTAAAGGGGGGTTCATGTTCTATTGGAAGTGGTAGAATCCATTAAGAAGGGAATTTTACCTAAGATTAATATTGATGAAAGATGTGTTATCATACATGGAAAAAGGATGTGTGTGCCTTGTGATTCCCAATTAGAGAAAACGTTATTGACTGAAGCTCGTAGTTCTCTATTTTCAATATAACTCAGAAACAATAATATGTATAGAGACCATTGGGATTATTACTGATGGGATGGATTGAAAATATATATTGATGAATGTATAATTAAATTTTTTACATATCTATTTGTTAATGTAAAATGAAAATTACCAAAGAGAATGCATCATCCTTTTCAAGTTCCAGCGTTTAAATGGGAAAATATATCTATTGATTTCATGGTTGGAATACAAAGACATATCTAGGTATTGATGTGATTTAGGTTATGGTTGATCGATTAACTAAATATATACATTTTATTTTAATTTTAGATACTATTTATTTGGATCAACTTTCTCAAATGTATCTAAAGGACATAGTTTGGTTACATGGAGTTACTGTCTCTATTTTATTAGACCATGATCCTAGGTTTACATCTAATTTTTGAAAGGAATTTAGAATTAATTGAGCACTGAATTAAATTTTATTATAACATTTTATCCTCAAACCAACGGTTAGATAAAGAGTATAATTCATAGCATGAAAGATATGATTTTTTTTCAATGGATTACAAGGGCAGTTGGGATCAATATCATTCTTTTCTTGAGTTTACATATAAGAATATATTTCATTATAGTATATAGATTGAATCATTTATAGAAATATGGAAAGCATTTTTGAACGCCATAATTATAGGACGTATTAGGAGAAATAAATTTTATGAGACCAATGTTAGTAGAGGACATGTATTATAATGTTTAGCTGATTGTACTACATTTGAGGATGGATCAGATCAGAAAGAAATATTATGTGGACAAATGGAGGATATATATTTCTCTGGAGGTTGGTGATTATGTTTTTTTAAAAGTATCTCAATGGAATTTGTTTTTCAATTTTTTATGAAAGGAAATAAAAAGTCTATGTTTCATAATAAAATATTAAATGTTGTATAAAGTTGGATCAGTCATCAACCATGTTTATTCCCCCCAATTTTTCCCCATATACACAATGCTTTTCATTTCTTGATATATAGAAAACATTTTCTAGATTCATATCATGTATTGAGACATAATTTATTTTTGTTAGAATACATTATTTATTATGGAAAATAACCTATTCATATTATTTACCATATAGAAAATGTTTTGGGGACTTCAGAAATTCATCATGTTAAGGTTTAAAGAAAAAACAATATGGTTGAAGAAACAACACAAAAATAGAAAAATGGTATATGGGAAAGATATACACACTTGTTTAATAAGTCAATCAAATTGTGAGATTGAAATTTAAAAATTGGGTAACAATGTAGAATCACAGTTAATGATAGAAAAAATCACTTTAATGTTTATTAATATATTTTTATTCATTATAAAAATATAAATAATTTTTACCTAAAAAGGGAAATAGTTTTAACTAAAATCTATTATTATAAGTATTTTATTTAATATATTAATTTATAAATTATTAAATTTTAATTTTAAAAAATTAATATTGTTTTCCATATCATAATAACAAAATTCAATTTGGGTGAAATTTTTGGATTTTTAAGAAAGTATCTATTTTTAAGTTAATATTGAAAAAAAACAGATTTGTGTAAAAATGTCATTTATACTTAATAAATTAATTAAAATAAAATTATAATTATGGTTTAAAAATGATTTAATGTAACCTAAGTATAATTGTTTTTTAAATTAGAGCACTCTAATTACTTTTTAATCAATATTATATTAGAGTTTAATATAAGTTTATTCTTTTTTGTTTAAAAATTAGTTTTTTGAAAATTGTTTTCAAGTGCATATTTTATATCAATTTGAATTAATTACAATAAAACCTAATTAAGAAGGTTTTAGATGAATTTTATATATTATATATAAATAAATATTAATATATATTCAAAAAAAATTATTTTCTGTAGATTTAAAATTAAATAATCTTTTTATTAAAAAGAAACTTATAGAAAACCGGACATTTAGTTATGTTACAAGGTTTAATTTTAAATTAAAATTTAACAAATATATGAATTTTATATTTTAAAAGTGTGTTAAATATTTGGAATCAAATTAATTTATATTATTTAATAATTTGATATTAATTTGTAAGCATAATTAATTGAGAAAACTATAAAATGTTATTACTCAATTAAAGTAAAACCAAATTACTGGTGGATAAACTAAAAAGATAGGGGTTAAAATGGCCAAAACACGTCTCCAAATAATATTTTATTACCATATTTAGACTATATAATGTCTATGTTTTATTAATGGTTCATGTTTGTTTTCCTTTTTAATGGTGAAAAAAATGGGAACACTGTTTATTTTTAGTAAATTACAAGTGTTCCACTCACCTCACTTATAAAAGGGCACCCCATGTCCTCTCCACTTCACACATTATAATAACATTTTATCATTAAATAAACACAAAAATAACTTTCTAACTACTCAAAAAATGACACATACCCCTTATTTTGATTGTATTTACATCCTTAGAATCCTCTTGGTAGTTACCTAAGAAGGTTGTATGAAAAAGAAATAATGTGCTTAACCGAGCAACTTTAATTTATTTATTATTCAAAATCCACAAAATATTCTTTAATTAGGATTATATAATAACAAAAAAATTTAAATGTAAATATATTTTATTATTTTATTGGAATAACATATTTTTATCTCCTCTTCCATCAAATGGCATACGGAATCATCATTCATGTGTACGGTGGATTGTCGCCTTGCAAACTGATGTTATTCATTTTCCATAATTGCCTCTCAAGTATAATTATCTTAATTTATTTAATGGTTATTAATGATATTATAATAAAAATTTATACTACTTGACTTATTATATCACATATAACTTCATACATTACATTCTGTGGGGGATATGATAATGTTGCTCATGTGTTTGAATAACTACCGCCTCATAAAGTGATGTGATTTATTTTCACTAATGCTTCAAATAAAAGGCAATTAAGATAAATATAATGAATAAATTTGATATAAATGAAATAATTATTATATTAATGAAATATTTATCATTATTGAATTAAAATATACTATTCTCATTTTTACACTGAATAATGATAACATCGTTCAAGCGTACGTGTGGACTACCACCTCCATAATGTGATGTGACTCATTTTTTCACCACTAAATAATATGTATGACATATATAAATATATTTAAATAAGTAAAATTATATTTATAATATTATTATAATTATTAAATGATAAAATAATGCATTTATTCTTTCTATAATGATAAATGGAAAATGGAAAAGTTAAAATTTTGTACGTATGACCTACCATCTCCATGATCATAATGGATATCATTCTATATAAAAAATTTCATGACTGATATTAAAAGTAAATTTGAAATATAAATATGATAGCTATTTAATAATAATAATTTTTTAAAAGTTTAAATAATTACCTCTTTTACCAATATCCAACCTACCTATGACATTTTGACACATAAACCAAATACTTTCAAAACTTCTGAAGTGAACTTAAATGATTCCCTAATTTTATATAAAATGATAATTAGTGAAATAAAAGGAATAATAAACATAAAAAATTATTGAAAGAAAATAAATAGTTTACATAAGTTTATAATTCAATAATATAAAGAACGAACGTCACAAATCAAACTCGGGGTAAGTGACTTCATCTCAATTTCTTTTTATTGAGGAATATTTTGATTTTATGCACTATATTCTTTTATGAGGTGTATATAAAACCCATTAAACATGTTATATTAAGAATTTATATATTATCATGGTATGTATAGTTTTTTAATGTTATTATTTGATGGTACTAATGATTCAAATGTTTCCAAAGTAATAACAGACTTTTCTTCTAAAAAAAATTCTATTTTAATGTTTTCTTTATAACACTATATTTAATTTATTTCTTTGTTTTTAAAATAAATTTATTATTAACAAGTTTTTTTTATTGGGGAATTTTTTTTCTTTCTTTAAATGTTTTTTAAAATAGTAATCTATGTACATTATATTTTCCTTTCATTATAGAATACAAAATTACTGTTCTATTTTAACATATATGGTGAAAATAAATTTTTCTGCCATCATACTGGTTATTTTAATTCTATATTCATTTAAAATATCACATATTTTTCAAATGAAAAAACCTCTTTTCCGTTTTTTGGGTATTTTGGTTTGGAAAATAATTTTTTAAAGAAATGGAATTTTAATATCTGAAAGGTTTTTACGTATGGGCTCAAATGTTTTTTTAAGGGTTTTATGATGAAAAGTTTAAATAATAAAATGTATTATTAATTATATTTTACTTGATAATTATATGTGAATCAATGGAGTCTTATAGATATTATATGAATAGTTAAGCCCCATTATATCTAATGTTTTCTCCTAATATAGCTTTTATTGGGGGTTTATCCCTATTGTTGCTCCTAGATTATATATGAACCTTATAGAGCTTATATAATAGTTGTTCCCCATTACACCTCTCTAATGAATTGTGTAATAATTATTTTTTATGGAGAATTATATTGGAAGTCTTCCATATGGAAATTCAAATTTAAATAGGTTTTAAATGTGTTTCTGATTATGATTCTGTAAGATTACTAAAAGGGTTTTTATTTTCTTGTTATGGGTTTTAAAGTTTTTTCTCAGATGAAAATGTGTGTCCCTTTTTAGGTGAAAATGTTTTACATCACACACTCTAAAAAATTTTGATGATAAATTTTAACATTACATAGGTTTTCATTATTCTCATTGAACTAATGGGTTAATTTCTTTTATTTATATTATTGTTGTTTTGAGTTCATCCCACATTTTTATATGTTTTTCATAGTGTTTAGGGATCGGAATGGGAAATGAACAAGTCATGTTGAAAGATGTGAATATTTTACATGAAAAAAAATCATGTTTTTATTTTAAATGTTATATATTGTGGGGAAATAGATACTAATTAGACATTTACATTATATATATATATATATATATGTTTTTAATGTTACTATTTTGACCTAAGTCTATAAAACTCTAATCTTAAAAGATCATTGGGAATTTAATAAAGTGAATTCTAGTTCAAAGATACTAGAATATGTAATTATTAATGTTATGTCCTTATATTATATCCTTCATAGAATCTTAATAATGTTATAATAATCATTTGTTAAAATTAATAATACTTTTATAACCATGTCATATGGTTATGAAAAATGGTTTACATTACAACATGTAGATGATAGTCCATCCGTACACATGAGTAATATCAAAAATTTTTAATGAACGTATTGGAAAGAAGGTAATTATAATGTTAAATTCTAATAATTATAATTATATCATAAATATAATTTTATTTCTTTTAATCCACACATATATACCGTTCATATGAGGTGGTGATGAAAAATTAAATAAATTAGTTCACTATTCAGTTGTTCGCACGTATGAAAAAATGTGGATTTTATTTTTCATTGGATGGTAAAAAATAATTAAAATATTTATTTACTATAAAATATTGAAATTTTATACTTATATATCAAATTATATCTTTTAGAAACATTATCATGACCATACATATGATTTCATGATGAAAAATAAAATACATTTTCACGTTGGGCAGTAATGCACACACACACATAAAATATGTTTTCATTTTTAATTAAATGGATATGTAAATTAAGAAAATTATAAAATTAATATGATGGAATTTATTTTTACAATTAAGAAAAATATAATTATACCATTTTTTTTTTGGTTTTTTTGAGGTAAAATAAAAAGTAAAAAAGCAAACATTCGGTTAAGAACTAAACCTCTTCTTCGAACAACCTACATAGGGTTATACTTAATTATTTTATAGGATTGTATTCCAATAAAACCATGACCTATAAAAAATTTGGAGTGATTTTAATAAATTATTTCTTATAGGTATTGATTGAGGTAATGAGATATTAATGTTTGTATAAGAGAGGATGTTTGTTTCGCTTTAATAAGTGAGGGAGAGGGAACACTTTAAACTTTTCAAAATATTAAAATATATTAATATCTTACACCAGAAAAGAGGCTCCAAAAAAACTAACATTCATAGATTATAGATTATATATGGTATAATTATTAACAATTACTAGGTTTTATACAAGTATTTTTGTCATTTTACCCTTACTATTTTAGTTTTAACCCTTTTAACTCATTTTACATTTAATAGTAATAACAAGTATTTTTTTTGCTAATATTTATATTGATAATGAATAAATGTGTGGTTGTTATATTTAAAAAATTAAAAATCTTATTTCAAAAATTGAAATCTATTTTTTAGTATTATATCTTTAAATGTATTAAATATTACTATTACAATTTAAGCACATAACATAAGGAAAATTTTTGTTTTGAATAATGTTTTTTTTAAGTTTAGATTTTTTACTAAAATAATGTGTAATTTTGATCATAGTTGAATTTATTGAATTATTTTTAATTAAAAGAAACTAATTTTATTTTAAAAAAAACAAAAAAAAAACAACTCTATAAATGCTTGAATAGAATAGATAGTTTTCTTAAAATTTATAATTTTATTCATTTCACCAAAAAAAGAAACGTTATTATAAAATTTAAAAAACTTTACTACAAAATAATTTTGAATTACTAATATAAAAAATGATATTCTTTTTTAAAATTTAAATTATATAATTTGGAAATTAAGGTTTTGAAAAAAACTATATAATATATTAAACTCGATTTAGTTAGAATAAAACTAGTTTTATTTTGACTGTGAAATTAAATATGATTATTATAATGAATATGGATCAATTAAATAAATTTAATAAATATAAATAATCAATTAAAATTATATATCATTTATACTAAAAGTTATCTTAGTATAGGTGTTACCCCCTAGACCGGGGTAATGTCAGAGAGGCTAGGTCTTGGTGCTTTCTTACATGGGTACTTACAACCCATAGCTTAGGCTAAAACATGGTGGGAGTTGTTAAAGGGTATTATGGGTACTTTAAAAGGGTGTTGTGTAAGGGTAAGTTAGGATTAATATAAGGGTTATTTGGTTGGGGATTTATATATAGGGTTTGTCTATTTATTTTAGGGTATTTGATATGGGACACTACACCTTATGGGGAAGGGCTTCAGTATAGGGTCCTTGGGGTATTTTGGGGTGATCCTGACCATAATAGAGAGAGGAAAAGAGATAAACAATTATCCTAGGAGTGTTTGGGTCCTCAAGAGTTTTCTTTCACTGTAAGTGGGAATGGATGTGACATAGTGTTCCTTCTACTTAGGGAACCTCTATGCCGCTACTATAGGGCTATTCCATAAGGGATCTAAGAATGATGAACTACACAGTAGAGCATAATACCACAATATGGTTTGTGACTAGACATAATTTTTAAAAGTAGAAATTCATCTTTTTCCTTTTTGATTTAAAACCCCATTTTGGCCATTATTACACCTCCCTCATGTGTTTCTATTAGAAGGGATCCCTAGGATAATCCCTTCTCTTTCTAATTTGATTTGTGGATTACACCTTTGGTTCATTGTTATCTTTAATGGTATGTCCATTTTAATCTTTTACTCTCCACCTTTTTTTCTTTGTACCTATTTCTATTTTTCTATGAGGGTCTTGGCATCCTAAGGTTGGGTTCCACCCAAATTTTAATTAGGGGTTTTACTATTCAAGGTTCTCAATTTGATTTTAAAGGTTCTTTATTCTACCTTTATGAGGGAAAATTTGATGGACTTTTTATGCAACAATATTAAGATTGATTCCCTATAGAATTCTCTTTTGAAAATGATATAAATGATTTATTTCCTATTTAAATTAATGTTGAGGATATTAAATTATAGTGTTAAATAATGTTATGGGGCCGAGTAGAAACTTTTTAAAAAGTGATATGAGGTCTAGTTGAAAATTTTATAGAAGTGTTTTCTAGATGAAAAATACTCAGGCATATGTACCTTGCATATTTTTTAAAGAGATTAGAGTTTCTCTAACTGTAATGACCAAATATTTAATTATATTATTATCCTAAAATAAATAATATATTAAATTGTGTGTTTCACATAATATACCAAGGTAGAATGAAAAAGTTGATTTTTTTGTAATATTATATATGATAAGAAAATAATTTCTATTAAACTTGATTTTATAAATTGTGTAACCTTATAGGAAAGTCACTAATAAAAGTAAGATGAAATAGAATCGAGTAGTGGAATTATTCTTTATGAGTCCCATTTTTCTAAGCTTGTAAAGGAGTTATACACACTAGGATTTGTTATATAAAATATAAAATCTAAACATGAACAATTATTGTTTGATCGAAATCATACATGAGAAGAATTAAAGCTTGTAGAAATTTTTATGAGATATATGCATGTAGAAGCACCACCCATGACTTCAACCAGAGTTCATCTGATTTTTTATCTTATGTGGAGATTATAAGGGTTTTTGTAATCCTAAGATATGATGACATCAACCCATAATAAACAAATTATATTTATAGATATGTGATAATTTTTTCTACCTTTAGAAAGGTTTGTTTTTTTCTTAATTCCATTTAGGATTAAAAAATATATTTCTCTTGAAATTAGAAATTTATTTCAAGGAAAAATGTTTATTAAGAATAAATAATTATAAGATATATTTACTATTTGAATAACAATTTCAAACTATATTAATTAGTAACTTTTAATAAAAATATATTTATTATAAAAAATATTGTAATTATTTAAAAATAACTTTTTCTATATTATTTATAATTAAAAAGATAATTTAGAAATTTTAGGATATTAATTTAAAATATTCAAATAATTTTTGGATTTATCATCAAATTATAAACATATTAATTTTTTTGGTATATTTCTAATTTATTTTAATTGAATGGTGCTATATACAATTTTTACTAGTGCTGTGAAATTTTATGCCATTATTAATATATAATTTCGAGATAAAAAAGTATGAAAAATAATTCTTGATAGAACACATTTTATAATTAAAATTATAAATTTTTAAATAGTTATTATTATTTGAAAATTGATGATTGATATTTTTGACCTAAAGTAATATATTACATTAATACATTATTAATTTATTATAAAATTTTAATTTTAACACATCAAGAAATTAATGAGAAAAGTATTTAAAAATTAGAATCGGTAGGAATAAATTATCTATGAATTTATGTTGTATTTTTAGGCTTTATAATTTTGTTATCTTTGGTGAAAAAGTGTTACCTTAGTAAAAGAAAAAATGGTTAATGTAATAATTCAATGGGTAAAGAGATTGAAATATGTTTAAATTGGGGGTAAAAAAATTCGTTATATATTTATCGAACTTATATCATACCCGCATAAATATTTTTCTTATTTTGGAGCCCCATTCAGGGATAGTGACATCACATTATTTATATGTTTTGGGTATTTACAAAAACTCTATCAATTTTTTCTTATAAAAGGGGATCTATTATCTTCACTTACCCTCACAAAAAACCACCATAATTTAATAAAACTGACTACCAATACCTATCCTAAATACTAAAAGAAACATTAATGTTTTTATGGTCTTCTGAAAAGTTCAACTCTCAAGGGATTATCTTCCTTTTCAAAGTAGATAATCTAAGAAGTGAGGTATGAGTTCTTAATGTATCTTTCTCTTTAATATTTTTTTGTGCACATATTAATCCTAAAATTATAACATAAGTATCAATTTAATAATTAGATTTATTAATAACAATGGAAAACATATTAACCAACCTTCTATTTTCACATATGAAAATAGAAAATGATATTTGTGTGTGTGTGTTGACAACTGCCTCAGCAAAACATCATATTTCATTTTCCGTAACCAACATTAACCGATGGTAATAATTTTTAAAATTTTAAATTATTATGATATTTATAACAAATTTTATATTTTCAAAAGAAAAAAATCATTTTAAATTTCCCTTGCCCAATGGATAACAAAATCATCTTCCATGCATATGTCTGGACCACCATCTCCATGGAACTATTGATTTATGTTCTATTTTATTACCCCCTTGAAAACATAGTTGATAGAATGGGTTTAATTGAAAAATATTTTTTATGATATCATTATATTTTATGAAATGTTTTAGAAAATATTAATGATATGGTCAAAGTACATTCATCGTTAGTCAATTCATTTCAAACAAGTGTACCAAGAGGAAAATATCCTATTTAATTTATGTAATACTTTAATATATATAAATTATTCTAATAATTCCTTTATAATTTTGATATATGAAACTAATATACACTAAATTATATTATTATACTAAACTTTTAGTTATATTTCAACTAAATAACCTTATAATTGTCAATAATCATGGTATGTTCATGTTTTTTCCAGTTTGATAACCTACTTGAACTATTTTATAAAATTATATCATGAATGAATATGAAAAAATAATTAATGATTTAATAATATATAAATAATTAAATATATATTTTCCTTGGTTTTGAAAAAAAACATTTTTTTGCTCAATAATTAAGAAAACATATTTCGTTTGTTAAGAAAATAACTGAAGGCTGTGTTTTCAATTTCATATTCAATGATAATGAGTAAAATAGTTACAAAGGAAGATAAAATCCTTATTAGTAAATATATTTTATTAAATATAGTATCCTTAATTAACATTGAATTATGAAATTTTGAATAAGAATAAATATTGGCATTGCTACTATGAAACCATTATAAACGTTCAAAACTATAAACACCTATTATGGGAAAATAGGTAAAAAATAAGTAATATAATTTTAGATAATGAATATAAATTAAAATTATAAAAAAATTTAGGTACGAATATGATTATTCAATATCATATTAATATATTTATTTTTGTTTTACAGGAGGTTGGATCAGATTCTACAAAGCATGAATAAAGGTAAGGTGTTTTAATGACTCAAACCATTCCATTAATTCATAATCATTCCCCTTTGACTATTATATATCATGATTAATATATTATAAACCATGATGATGTTTTATTTTATTTTCACCATATTTTTGGTTATTTTTTTTCCATAGTATTCTTATTCCATGATGAGTCTATTTTTCTATGGAAATGATTTTTTTTCAAAAATAAATCCAATTTTGAGTGGATTTTACCTCCACACACTTTTTTTTACTTACAGAAAATGTTACCCTTTCCCTAGTGTACGATAAAATTTATTTTCCCTCAAATTATTTTTTTACTACCCTTTATTTATTTTAAAACAATGGTTTCTTTATCCTTTTAAGGATTTGAGTTTATAATAAATATGTTTTCAAATATTTAATATTTTTTATTTACATTGATAATATATTATTCCTTTATAACACACATTTTATCTTATGTTTTTATTATTATCAAAGTATATTTATTGTAATATTTGTATTAATTGTTTTATAATTTTTTTTTTCATCTCAAAAAATAGTTTTCGGAATATGTCTTTAAAATTATGTCTTTTAAAGAAGATATTATGAAACATTTTTAAGAAAAATAATTTTTAAGATTTCCCTTTTTATTGAATGGATTCTTATACAATGGAGTAATGGTTCAAAAAACACCCTTTATATGCTCTTCTTAAATGATTATTTTTGGATATTATTTTTCATTATCAAATAATAAAAAAAATTATATGATAACATTTAGAAGAGTTAGAAACCTAATTTATTTTCATAGGTTAATTATGATATGATGAATGGTTTGATTATAAGTGGATCTGTTATGGATTGATGAAAATGGGTTGAGTCTTGTATTTCCCTAAAATTTATTGGTTATGGTTTTATCTCTCTCGAGATAATTGAGAGTGGAAATAATTTTATTTTTCAAAAAACTAATATATGAAGAATCTTGTATTTGGTCCCAAACTAAATGGTATAAAGATATGGTTTTTTTTCAAAATATTAAAGTGTAGAAATACTTCAATTTGTTATTAATTTTTTCTTATGATTTTTTTTGAAAATTCACCAAAATGTGCTTAATTTATTAGGTATACAAAATGTTTATGATAATACATGTTAATTAAGATAAGTCTACTTATTATTTTATTATTTCATGTTTTATTAAAAAACATTTATGTGCTTATACTCCATATTTTGATGTAATTTATTTAGTATTATATTTCTATTCCATGATCCTTAATGATAAGTCGTGTTTTTTTATTTTCACATAAAATACCATTATGTTTTGATATTATATTAATCCATATCTCAGGTTTTTTCTGTGTTTATGATCTAATGGTTTTGACTAGTTGAAATGTTTCTCGCACTAAGAATTCAAGCTCCTCTGATTATTACGTTTTAATTCCCATGTTTCTGAATATGATTATATCAGTTTAAATTTCTAGATGTGGGTCTATTAGAGTAGGATTATAGAGAACTGATCAATATAATTTTAAAATAGTATGTTTACCTTTATAGTTTCTAAGACACTAAACCTTTAATTCCTTTTATTGTGTGACTATTTGCGACATGTATTAATTAAACATAGAATCAATGTCTTAATTATGTATTATTTTTTTGGGTCACCATAGTTTGTATCACATATAGTTTTAGTTTTTATTGGATATTATTTTAGTTACCTTTTGTGTTAAGGTTAGATGATTATAGTGAAATCCCTAGAGATGAGTCTAAGTATAGGATGATATCCTAAAATATGGATAATGACTTTAGATTGTGGTTTTCGTAGAAATACATCCATGTGTAGATGCTGGAAAATTGATGCGACTATATCAAAACATTACCTTGGTTAATCATCCCAAAAAGGGTTGGTTTTGCATTAACTTGATCACAAATATGATTCTTGATGAGTGGGCCTATAAATATACACCTAAATAGAAACTTATTGGTGATATTATTTGGGTGATCATACACTATTTATAAACCTCTATCAAGGATTAATTTCGTAGTTTCTTTAGATTATTATGTTGATACGTATAAGATAACCCATATTAAAGTAACCTAGGATAAACTAAGATTTATATTGGTCGAAGAAAATGAACTATAGAACAATTTCATAATGTAAAATAGCAAGGTTTTTGTGGTAGAATTCCTTTTATGATTATAATGATTCCCCATATTCATTTCATCCATTTTAATTTTTCTATGTGATAGAAAATGAAGTAACTATGGGAATGAGGGATAATACGTACAGTACCTCATTGAATAACCCATCAGAATGGGTCTTCGAGTGATAAAATTATGATTATACCAAATAGGACATCACAAAATACGATCAACGATTTGAACATAAACAAAAGTTCTAAACACACCAAAGAAAATAAGGATGAAGTCTTATGGATGTTTTGGAGAAAAAGATAATAAAAGAGAGAAGATTCAATTTATTTGAGTCAAAATGGAAAAGAGACACCTGAGATAATTACTCAAAAGTAATGGAAGATGTTTTATAAATAGTAATGGGGGATATCAAGCTATAGTATTACAAGGAAAAAAAATAATATTTTGTTATAAAAATATAGAAAAAATGTTCCTCATATGTGTCCACTAGTTGATTGATGTTTTTGACAAGGGGAATTTTTGATTAATGCAAAATATTCCATTAATCCAATAGATTAATTAGAAAATATAGTCCAACAATCTCCTCGTCCATGGGATTTAATAAATTCATATGTGATAACTAATATTGAATAGGATAATGATAATTACGTGGTGATAGGTACACATATTCATCACTCTATTTTTATAGATTACTTATGTCATGTATGTTTTTACTAAATATTAACTATTCAAATAAAAACACCTAGTAGTATGATTATCATATCCAATTAATATGAATATTCTTTAAGTTTTTTTTATCTATTTCATATAGTTGTTATTATAATTCATTTTAAAAAACATAATGTTATTTTATAGATTAATTTCATCTATTTACGTAGATTAAATATAATTATTTATTAAAATAATGAAATAACATTTTATATTAACCTATGATATTCAAGTTATGTAAATATAACTATAATTTTTATTAGATAACTGATTCTACTATAAGAGTAATGAAACCAAGTCATGAGGTGTATTTAACTCAAATGGTTAGGAAAAAACACAATATTGGGATTATTATTATTAATAGTAAATAGATGTGAATAATAATTTATTTTGATAATTAAAATCATGATTCATATTATAGTTACCGATGTCTAACTTAATTAGTCATAATAATTAAAAATATGATGAAAAGATTTATTTATGTGGGGAGAAAGTAATTACATAATATTTCACAATACATTCTCCTCAAATAAATATATTAAATATTTTGTTTTACCCTATACCAAAGTAAAATAAAAAACCATTATATATTATATATATTAAACCCAAACTTTAAAACATTTATGTGAAATTAGATGGTATAAATTTATGTAACAAAATTGTGAAATCAATAATGAAAGTTGGAAGAAATGACATCCTGAAGCTAAAATCTCCCTTAAAAAGATAATTTTTATAATCTTGATATAATTGTATATTTTCTTGGACTTTATCTAGATAAATACCTAGCAAAACTGAAACAATTATAGTATGAGAAAAACACTAAGTTGTAAAAATTCAATCCTGTAGATATTGTCATGAGATCAATGCTAGCAGAATCACTAGCCTTGACTACAACCAGATGATATCCAATCCTTGGGAAATAATCAAACAAAATATGTGGTAATGTAAGTATCAATTTGAATTATATCAACCTGTATGAAAATATTTTTATGTATAGATATATCATGAAATTTTATACCTTTCAAAAGGTCAATTTTTCTAAAGTCTCTTAATTATTTAGAGAAAGTATTTTCTTGAAATTCTATTTTTTATTTCAAGAAACTATGTTTGTTGTGAATGAATAATAAGAAGATATATCTATTTCATGTATAATTTTTTACCACTATATTAATTTTAAATGATTTGGAAAAAATTAGTTAATAAACCAAAATTATATTTCCTATATAAATAATATTTTACTATATTTAATGTTAATAACTAAAAAGTAATATTTTGTTTATTTTATGATGTGAAATTGAAAAAATTGACTTTATTTTTTATTTTTTAGTAAAATATTAACTTAATATATAATTTTCATATTTTTATAAAAAAATTGAACAATAGGTTAATTGAGAAATATATTGTCTTTACTAATATCGTAACTTTTTATTCCATTATTAGAATATAATTAAAAATTACAAATTATGAAACTTTTTTATTAGAAAAATATATATTACAAATTAAACTATACCTTTTAATTTTTTTTATTTATAAAACAATGTTTAATATTTTAGAATTCAAGTAATATTTTTCTCAAAGGTTGTTTTAATAAATTATAAATTTATTTTAATAAAATTGATTTTTCTACACTTAAAAATTGAACTAGAAAAAATATATTTTGAATTTACAACTACTAGGTCTAAATTATCTAATATTTTTCAATTTTTAATATATATAATGATTCCTTTCTTAATTAATATCCATCATGGTAAATGATAAAATCATAAATTTAATAATTCACAGTATAATGGGATTGAGACATCTTTAATATATTCTAAAAAAATAGTTAAATATTGATCGAACTTATCTCTTACATACCCCATTATTTCTCAAATTTTAGGTTGACTTTCTAAGAGAGTGGCTAACCATTATTAAAATATTATTGGTCTTTAAAAAAATTTCATTGATTTTTTCTTTTAAAATGGTATCCTTGAACCTCACAAATCATCATACCAAACCCCCCTATTTTTTTCCAAACACATCCAAAACCTTTCGATAACACTCATATCACCTTAAAGATTTTATGTTTTTCTCCAATGACTATAACTCAAGGGATCAATATTATTTGAAAATTAACAATTAATTATAAGTCATTCGTTATAGTAACATTAATGAAATTGGAATTATGAGCTTTGGATGAAGAAAAAAGTTTAACACCTCTCTAATGGAACTAGAATAGGCAGTCAAAACTATAAACAAATAATGTAAAAAATAGTTAAAAACTAAACAATATTAATTTAAATAATGATTTTAAATTAAAATTATCAATATTTAAAGGCATGAATATTGTTATGAAATAGTATATTATGATAATTATTTTAGTTTTAAAGGATGTTTGAGGTAATTTTAATAAACCTGAATAAATATAAGGGGTTTTGTGAATCAAATATTTACTTTTGGTCATAATCACTCATCATTGACTATTTTACTTAAAAAAATTATTTATTCTAAATTATGGTGATATCATGATATATTTCCACCATTTTTCAAGGGAGAAAGTGTTTTATATAAATTTATTATTCTTTAATGAATCTATTATTTTCTAAAAATGCCTTTTTTTATAATTAATAACTCCCATTTCATTTAATTAGTTTTTTCTCAATACCCAGTTTTTAATTCCTTCCAATTTTATCTTTTTCTATGTGGAAGCTCAAATTATTTCTCTCTACAATGTTCCTTTTATACCCTTTTATTTGTTTTAAAATAAATTTTTCATAATCAATTTAACGATGTTGATTTTCAATAATAGAACTAAAAAAATATTTAAACAGTTTTTCCCAACCATGAACTTATATTCTTCCATTATACCTAAAATTTTACATAAGTTTTATATATTATCATAGTGTACTTATTGTAGTTTATTTTGAGGAAATGATTTAGGAATATTTCAATTCATATTATTTTTTTAGAAATTGACGTAAAACTAAGGTTTTTCAGATGATATTAAGAATTTTTTTATGAAAATGTTTTTGAGGGTTATATTACATTTTAAAGGTTTCATCTATAATGAAGGAATGGTTCATAAATCACTATATATGTTATATTCTTAAATATTCATTTTTGAAGATTATTATTTTTATATCAAATCATTATTTTTATGTGATTTATTTTAGTAATGTTATGATACACATTTTCCTCTCCCGAATTATTTATGATAATAAGAATAATTTGATTTTATGTAGAAATCATGTTTTTATGATGATATGTGCTATTACATATATCCCTCATATGGATTTATTTTGGTTTGATATCCCACGAGATATTGAAATGATGAAATACATGTATTTGTTCACAAACTAAAGTGTGGGAGTATAAGGATTTATTCACAAACATAAGGGTGTATAGACTTGGATTTGATCCAAAAAAATTAAAGTGTGGAATTATATGGATTTTTCCAATTGTTTTCTTATGATTATTTTGGAACATAGGTAAAAATATTCTTAGAGCTATGATATACCAAATGTTTATTGTATTTCTGGATGTAATTTTTCTCCAACATATTATGTTTTCATTACATCATTTATTTCATTTCATTTATGTGTATTGAATCCATGTTTTGATGAGTATTATTCTATGTTATGTTTCTATACCATGATAATTATTTCTCAATCATGTTTTATGATTTTCACAAATGATCCCATGTTTTTTTCATATTTCGTTTCTCTATTACTCATGTTTTCCTTCATGGTTATGATCTAAAAGTTTTGACTAGTTTATAAGTTTCTTTTATCGAGAATTCCAACTCCGAAATTTTTTGATCTTTCCCTTAAATAGGTAATGACAATGATTATATCATCTGATATTTCTAGAAGTGGCATCATATAATAATGATTATGGAGAAAGTTCAAAAGTATTAAAAAATAAGATGATTGTATTGATAGTCTCCGAGACAATAAATCTTTAGATCTTTGGGTTGTGTGATATTTTATGAGATGTATTAATTAAACCATGAAATAAACGTATTATTAAATATATTAGTATTTGGTCAAAACATTCATATATGAAACATTAATTATATTTATGACTTTATAAGTGAGGGATTATTCCAAATAGGGGTGCTTGTAGGTGAGGGTTGCTTATGATTCAGGTTTTAGAAATTGGGAACATATCTATATTTATATTATTGTGTGTTTCTTTTTATTTTATCAACTATATTTTATAAATCATGGGAACCAATGTTAGCTATTAAAATTTACATTAAAACATGTTTCCTTAGTTTATGATAATATTATAAAATTTTTCCCTTAGTTTAGAAAAACCTTTATTTGGGAGTTTTCCCCTTTTTTAGTTTAGGTTGGTTGTGACTAAGTATTAGGGAGATTGGATTGGTTTATGTGTTTAAATACGATGGATCATGTTTAAGATGTTATAGTCCGTCCCCTTGGACCTATTTAATTTATATGATCACTATTGTTTGGTTTTTTATCTGGATAATGGTTCCTCTATTTATAAGAAAGTTGTTTACTATTTACATTGACATTATTTTACTATTCCATTAAATAATATTACTAATATTATTATTGTTGTTGTTATTATTTAAACATATTATGTAATTTTATAAAGAATTATTTTTTCCTTTTTAATCTATTAGATAAAAGTTTTATACCCTTTTAGAATCCTCTTCACTAACACATGCCCGTGGGTAATTATAAGGATTTCCTTTTGGAAACATTTTATACATCCCGATTTAAAAGTTAAGATTTAAAAGTAATAATGATAATTTTTTTAATTTTTTCAAATTAAAATAGGAAAAACTATGTTTAATAATTATATTTTAAACTAATAGTAATATAATAACTTTTAATGGTAATACATGGGGTGATATTTCATTAGAATTACTACTAATATTTCTGCTATTTCCATTATATAAATTTATGTTTTAGGTTCTTGGTTGTAATTATGCTCTCCTATAGAACTTTTATTGTATTGAGGTCAGATGGTGACCTGTAGAGTCATGTAGATATCAGGTTTGATTTAAGTTTCTCAAATACTTTATTATTTTATTATTAAAGATAAGTACTTCAATATATATTTTTTAGTTTTATAATTTTTTATTTAGTTTCCTTATTTTTCATTATTCCTTATTTGTCAGTTTTTTTAATAAAACTCTTTTTCTTCTAGTGAATTAATCTATGATGTTTTAATTATTGATATCAATTTTTTTGGGGAAGTGTAGAGTTATATTTTAATTAATAAGAAGAATATAATTAACATGATTTCTATATTTTACGCCCTAGTGATTTTATCTATCCCTTGGGGATTGGAAACTAACATCACATATGTCATTGGTCTGATTATATTCTTTGTTCAAGCGTGGCCTTGTTTTGTTCATGAAAAATTATAATCCAAAGCATGATCCTTATGAGGTCCCATGATTCTAAACATCCATTTTTATTTGTGAAGTAATGGTATTATAGAGATTTAAATTTTAGAACATGATATTTTGGTGTTGGTAAAGCCTTATTAAAATTTTCTCATCTGAATCCTTGAGTAATAATGGGTTGTTGGGTTGTGAGTTTGGGTTTTTAATTTTTATTTGTTATTATTAGTTTTTTTTCATATTGATGGTATACATTTTTTTAGATTTTATATAAACTATTTAATTGTTTTTTTATTTTTAAATGGATGAAAATGGAAGTTTATTTTGTGGTTCACAGTGATCTATTATGGTTTGGAAAGAAATATTGAGCATGACTGCAATGTTTTTCTTAACTCTCAGTAGAAACTGTATGACTAACTCATGGTACTACAATCCATGTTGTCGGGTCATGCATAGAAACTAGTATCTGTAATGTAAACATTCTATAGTGTGCTGAGCTATTTTTATGAGATCTTGAAGGGTAGTTTATATTGTAATTTTTATTGTTTATTTTGATTTTAAGAAATTATATTTTCAAAATGAGTTGAGGTGGATTTAGAATTTGAAAATCATTACAGTTCTTCATGATAAAAATGACATTTTATATGTAAAATGTAATTTTTGTAATATTTTAAAATAGTTTCTATAAGGTGTATTAAAATAAATTATATTCATAAAAATGAATAAATATTATTAATGATTATTTTTTCAATAATTTAATAAAATTTTTAGTGGATGTTTTAATATTTCAAAATATGGGATGTTTTATATTGAAAAATTATTGAAATGAAAAGTTTTTTTAAAAAATAGTGATTGTTTTTTATTTACGTGGATTTGATATTTTAATTTTTTAGATTAAATTATGAATAGGTATGGGTTGGGATCACTAAATTTCTAGTCAAGTATTTTCCTTCTTAGTTATTAAAAGAACTCCCCATCGAGTCTCAATGTATTTTCATGGGGAAGCAATGGATTTTTCAATACAAGTGAACCCTTTATTTGATCAACCAAGTGATTTTTTCTAGAGTATTGGTTGTAAAATTATTTTAACTTATATGTTAAGTTGGATCCCAATGAAGTGAAAGGATGGTTGCGAAACATCAGGAATATCGTTAAACTTATTGAGTTTCAAGAGTCTCTAATGCTCATGTTTCATACCTATGTGATCAAAGGTATTAGTTAAATGTTGTATAAATATATTATTAAAACTAAGAAACTATAAGTATATTATTGGGAGAGTTTCAAGGCCTTGTTAATCCCATAGTTATCTATCGAGTTTTGAAGGAAAATAAGGAGATGAAGTTGTACAACATTCTATAAGAAAATCAATTGGTGCTAGTGTATGTTCATTTTTCTAGTATTTGATATTTAAATTTAGTCATGGATGATTCCATGATGGCCAGGTACTTTTAAATTGGAATTCAAACAAATCATTAGTTTAATGTATTTTATTTTTTTAACCAATTTAATGGAAGTGTAATGGATGACAGTTTGAGATGAAGTAGTTTTAACAAGATTGATTAAGTTGAAGGATACATTCTATATTATTAATAGATATTAAGGGAACTAGAGTGTGAAAAAAGGGAAGCAATATGATGATAAGTAAGTAGTTTTAAGTATTAGTATACCCCTTGGTATGTATTAAAAATATTCTTCTAGGGCTTGGACATAGGTACAACATTAGTGCAAAAAATAAAGGTCATAAAAATCCTCATCATCAGATAGGTATAAAGACCAATCAAGGTTTTGGATATTTGGGTCATCTGCAATGTTTTTGTAAAGGATATACATGTAATGGTTGTGGATCAAAATCTAACCATTTAAAATATTCTTCGGATCAACATATAGATCCTAATTTTGATTTGATGGTTGTTCTATGTATTTATATATCTCTCTCTATCTCTTCACCATCAATGAGTTATGTGATAGAATCTTGGTATATTAATAAATAGACCTCATTATGGAATGTGTATATTATATAAATTATAAATCATTGAATATTTTTTTGGGATATTTCCTTATTATTAATGTTTCTTCTCATTGACTATCATCCTTTGTGTGTGGTTTATTATCTATAGAGGTAAGTTGTTTTAGGGGATTTATGATAGGGTGTGGTGACCTTCATAGTCGGTATGAACCCTATAATATTATGGATATTTCAAAGTGAAATATATAGATGTATTAAATGATATATGAATATCTATATTTAAGATTGGGGATCTATGGTTCTTTGGGGGAATGTTCGTATAACGTTCTCATTCGATTTTTGGGATTTATTTTAGTGACAGTCATGGGGTTCATTAGTTTTGGGAATCTAGTCATGCAAGAAATTTGAGTCAAATCCTTGATAGTGATTAACTATGTATACCAATTCTTTCTGGAATTATAAAGTGTAATTTTGTGAAAAATTATCACACCCTAATATTAATTATTATTTTTATTTTTTTAATTATTAGTTTATAATTTATTTTCTCTCATTTCATTGTCTTCTTGGTGTATTTGGGAGTTTTGGAATTTGAAATGTAGTTTTATACTAAAATTTCATATTAATGTAGTGGGAGAAGATGTTTCCTTAGGAAACCACATAATATCCCTATTTTCCTTCAATTTTTAAATTTCATGGGTGAAGGGTAGTCACAACATAGAGGAAGTTATATTTTGTAGATGGGTGTTACGTAAGGGGCATGTGTTTTCAATGTTCATGGGTGACCCCATAGGCCTTAACACTATCAAGGATTCCATTTTTTTGGTATAGGGATAGGTTATTCTATAGTATAATCCTTGGTCTATTATATAGAGGGATTTTCATAAGGGTAGTAAGGGTGTCGTGTTAGGGAGTACCATATGATTAATTTGGGATTTCTGAAAGGTTATCATGGACGAGCGATGACAATGAGGGGTTAGGTATATTTTGGAGGTTGTTTGATAAGGGACTAGAAGTTTTAGTAGATATGAATTTGTTGTAAGGACAGGGGGGTCTAAAGTGTTTCTCCTGACCAAAACAATGTTGGGAAATGTGCTATGTATTAGTTTTCACAATATTGGATTTTATGGGAGGTACATTTTCCTATATAGGTGAAGGGTTGTGTTTTAGTGGTCGTACCTATTAGGACACCTCCATTACATATCCAGAGGGATACTTCACCCGGGTTCTTGGGATAGGGTAATGCACTAAAGTATAGGATACCACATTGTGGTCTATTCATTTCATTTTTTATGTGGTGAAATATCACCTTTTTATTTGTTTACTTAAAATATCTTTTAGGCATTTTCATCATTTTATTTCATGTGTGTTAACCATAAGAGATCCATAGGAAACCCTCCTCTCATTCTACTATATATTATGGATTATTACTTCTTATTATTAGTGTTTCTTCAGCATATTTCCCTCCAAATAATCACCTCTTATATTTACCATTTTCTAACTATTTAACTTTCCTATTAGGTTCTCAATGAACATTAGTTTAGAGCCAAAACATTTTAATTGGGGGTTTTATAATTCTATTATTTTTCTCAGATTTTAAAGATTCTTTATGATATGTTGTATTAGATACATATTGTGGCTTGTGAGAGATACAATATTAAGTTATGTAACCCTATAAATTATCATTTAAATATTATAACCATAAATAATTTACAATAAAAAATTATTTTATTTATATTAATTGATAGTGTTATGTATTTTGAGGGTTATTTGGAAATAAAACTTTGTTTTCAGTTAATTTTTATTGAATGTAAAGGTGTTATGTTCTTAAATTATAAATTTAATTCTTTTTTAACCATGCATAATGAATGTTTTATGAGATATTTTAATGGCCTTTATTGATGTTTTTATGTAAATTAAGTGGGATTCTTAATTAAATGTGTTCTTTAAAGGTTCTCATGGATTTTGAAGTGTACTTCGTTCTTATAAAAGGGATCAAATAAATATTTTTACACATTGTTACGATGTGTTGGTTTATCTTTAGAAGATGTTTTATGTGAATCAGTTGACAATAATGAAGGGGTTTCTAGATGATAACTATAATAAAACAAGATTATGGTTTTCAAAATTTCCAGAAATAATTTGTGTTTTCAGTTATTTGAGGGATGGATTTTGAACTGGGGATCAGAAAAAATTTCATTGAGTTTGGACAACAAAAACATGTGTTTTTGGACCTAGAAAAAACATTGGATGGAGAGAAAGATGTTAAATAGAGAACAAGAGGGATGAATAAAGCACAACAATAGTCTCTGGAAAGCCTATGTCCCAACCAGAATTCTTGGATCGATTTAACTAGCTATCAGCTATCCAATAGCCTAATACCATCAAGATAGTGGGATTAATTGGGAGAAAATAACTATTTACCCCCCCAAATCAAAAAGAGGGAGTAACCCCTCATCTTCCCTACATTTACTCACGTGGAATGGGGATCAAACCCCCTAACCTTCATATTTTTCAATGACTATAGTTTTTCCCTGGTGAATATTTAATGGATTTTAAAGTACAATCCTCCTCTATAAGCCTCTCTCCACCCTTACATTAATTATTATTTAAATTATTTCATATAAGACATGGTATTTGATATAAATTACCCCAGAGTTTTAGAAAATATACTGATCATAAAATTTATTTCCTTATTTTTATGATAATGGATCCTTGCAATACCATATGTTTAATGTTTCTGATGATTCAAGGAAGGTACATCATGTATTGATTTTTTCCTACGGTTTCCTTGTATTTTTCTTAATTTGATTATATATATAATTCTATTTGATATGTAATTTTTCCAAGATGGTGTTACAATAATTTCATATACCTCTAGTGTGATTTTTTTTGTGATTTTAATGTAACTAGGCCACTTTATAAGTGTTTAATCATTTATTAAAAATTATACAAATTTGGAATTAAATTCTAAATTGTTTAATTATTTAGGATTTTGTTTCTTGTTAATTAACACTTGTTTTTTGGTGAGAGGTAAGAGATATTGTAATAAGTCATGTTAAGGTGGACCATGGAAGAGATTGTGTGGTCTAAGGTAGAGTTTTTGTCCATTGATGGATAATTAGGTTTTCTTTTTCAAAGTGCTGGACTTGGTAGTTTCTGTGTGTCTTATATAATTTTATTTATGATTCTTTTGATGTGTGGTCGTACCACTAAAGTGCTATCCAACATTAATTTAATTACCCAATTTAAACTGAATGTTTCATTTAAAAGTTGTTCCATAAATTAAATGAACATTTTCCAATGATATATTGGTTATTTGGGAGTGATTTATTGGACTCTGCCAAGGATGGCTAATCCCATAATAAAAATAGTCCCCTGTTACCCATGTACCTCTCTTAAGGGATGTTACTAGCTTAATTTGAAATGGTTATGACCTAGCGTCATTACCTAGAAATACATGGTAACCACAATGAGGTGGGTGGGTGGGCATGAGATGGTTTGTTTTAGATGTCCCCAAAAGTCCAACTGAGGACCCTTATGATAGATTGATCCTTAGTGTATAGGCCATATATATAATAAACATGGGTTTTATGATAATACCTACTTAGGATGACTTTTGGAATTTAGCTGCGTGTTCAGACTATAAAGACCCAATCCTAATTCAATCCAAAATTTCATTTTTTAAAAATAAATCATTTTATTTCATTACCAAAGATATTTTTTTGAGGCTTATTATTTTAGAGAAATATTCCATAGCTATTACATAACAAACCTATAAATTATATGTCTTACACTTCCTCTTAATATCCATTTCCCCGTAATACATAACATTTAAAATGAAACCAATTTTATTTTCATGAAAAATTAGTATTATTTTAAACAATACTACTTATTTGTTCGTACTCATAATTAAAATTTTGAAAGACATTTGAAAAACATAGTATCAATGTAAAGTGATCAGTAAGAGGCATTAAAAAATTAATTAATCTATTAGTTTGTTAAAAACAATGTTATCATAAAAATCTTTTTTCTTTTACAAAATAACCGTGGAGATAAAATAACCATTTACTTACTCGTAAATTAATCTTTAATACCAAAAGTTTTTTAGAAAATAATTTTCAAAAAATTAAATTAAAAATATTAATCATGAGATTTTCTTGAAAATCAAGAGAACTGTGAATAAAAATTCCTTAAAAACAACCCTTTTACTCTGAAAGAGAATAATACATCCTTTTAAACAAAATACCATTAGATGAAATTTTAAAATCAAACAATTTTCTTTGAAAAATAAATTATATTTTTAGAAAATACATGTTTGTTCCATTATATATCATCTCCATATAACCCTTATAAAAACCCTTATAATAACCATTAAAATTGGAATAACCAACACGGTGAACTTCATTATAATTATCGAGAGAAAATAATCAATACCCAATCCATTTGATAACTATATTGGTCTTACCCATGATCATAAACAGTGACTAAGGACCATAAAATGTATAAAACTCATAAAAAAATTATTTACATAATCAAAATTATAAAAAAATATCTTTTCGAACCCATAAGTAAATTTTTTTTGATATTGATAAAAAAATTTCTTTGAAACCCAATTTTCAGAACTGTAATAACCATACAAATGGGAAGGGGTGTTTTTAATTTTAATAAAACATGGAATCTTATAAATTAATCTGAAAATAAAATAATAGTAATTATTTTGTTAAAAAAAATTAACTCTTTATATATTAAAACAGAACATTTCATTTATCCCCATGTAAAGAAAGTAAAAATGATCCATATAAAAAACATAAAAATATTCATTTTAGAATTACATTAAAAAGAGACATATATTTCACTTTATAATCCACTTATTTCCATAAAAATATATTATTAGAAATGGTTTAATAATATGGACATGTAAGTAAAATATTTATAAAATAAATAATTAAAATATTTAAAATGAGTATTTTATTGTAATATGACCCTTACCTGGAGTCCGGTTCATTACATAAATATTTTTATCATAATGAATAATAAACTTATTGTTGGACTCATCATGTATTAATCATGTTTTAGTGATCACAAATCCTGTTCATTATCTCAAATTCATGTGTACTTTTTTAGTATAATTATGATTTAAGTAAATCCATTCAAGATCTTAATTGCTATACATTCAGTTTAATTACTATACACTATATTTGATTTAATTTTATAATAATTTATTTTATAAGTGATTAAGTCTAATCCATTATATGATCATCATTTCTTAAGTATAAATACAGTTTTTTTGAAAAGTCTAAGACACCGTGAACAAGAAAACTCTGTGAACAAGCAGACACCATGACCAAGAAGACACCGTGAACAAGCAGACATCGTGAACAAGACTCTATGAACAAGACATCATGTACAAGAAGACACCATGACATTGATACACTATGAAATTAAGACACCATGAACAAGACACCATGAAAACCATGAGACACTGTGATCATGAGACACCATGACCATGAGACACCATGGAGAATCTGACATAGTGACCATGAGACACCAGTTCAAGGAGACACCATTTCCATGACATACTGTGACATTATTTCATAATCTATTTTTTCATTTTTGATTTAATATCTAATGGTAATATTTTATGATTTTAAATACACTGACATAATTAATGTTTCTTTATAGAAATGTCACATGACAATATGTGGTATGAGGTATAGAATCCATGAAACCTATCAGCTCCAACACATGAACTCTGAGAAAAATTAGTAGTTCACCCTAGAAACAATAAAAATGAAAAGAAAAAAAACAGGCATGAGTACGACAACAAAGAAGACACATAGATTGATTTTTGATGAAAGGAGTATCACCTGAAACTCAACACTACTAAGGAACACACGAAGCATACTTGAATCCCAGAATAAAGGACAATTTCGCACTATCAAAAATAATAAAAAACACAGCCCAATATTGCTAACTTGCGATACTGTGTTTTCCATACATGGACTATATTTCCGCATCTGCTTCATTCATGAAGTCCATAGTCGCATAGACTAACACTCAGAGCACTTCTAAACCCATCTCCATATTTTTTATCTATTGTGTATATTTTTATTAACATTAGTGTAGTGTGTGTATCTATATAAAAACACACTCTGCCTCCTGCATTAAACTGAAATAAAAAAGATATTCTTTCTCAAACATCCTTTTACGCATGTTTATACCCACAGATTTGTGTGGAAGAGGTCCCTATGTGAACTGGTTGTTTGTTCCTACAAAGAACAGTGGAAGAGGTCCCTGTGTGACCTGTATTGTCTTGTACACTATTGTTTAACACCGATACAGGGTGTGGATCAAGTTTATTTATTTAAACTGTTTTGTGGCAGGTGATCACCAAGTGGACTGGATTAGGTCTCATCTTGAGACTGAACCACTTGTTTCATATTCGTTGTCCTATATAATTTAGTCTTATCTGTTTTACTACATTAATGTATAATTCAGAAGTAACTAAATTCACTTTGATAGTAAATCTTTGAAAGAAGTTCCAATTGTTTTGTCTTAGTATAATAACTTCAAAAGTAATTTTAATAACTGACATTAAGATTACTGAGAACTAATCAATATTCTAAGAAGTTATTTAAAAAGTGAAACTCTCATAACTGTATAAACTTGATTAACTGGGATGTATTTAAACATTTGGGGAATACTTTTTAATAATACCCTTTATAAAAAAATTATTTATTGATACTTAATTCACCCCCTATTGAGTAATCAACTTCAACCCACATTTGGTATTAGAAGTGTTTTATTAAGACTTTTTTATCCTTTTTCAACTTTTATTTCAGTTGTACTTTTCTGATTTGTAAATTTCTGTTAATTATAAATTTCTATCTCTCTTAATGTAGTTCTATATTTTGGATAATATATTGGAAGGTGCTGCAACCAACAGACCACCATTCTTCAATAGAACCAACTATTCTCAATGGAAATTTAAAACTAAAATGCATTTAGAGAGTATGTTTTTTGAAATTTGGTCTTCCATTATAGATGAATATAAGATTCATACTGCTGATAGAATCATATGGGATGAACTGGTCAAAACTACCTACAATAACAATGGCAAAGCTATGAATTCTTTATACCGCTCCTTATGAGATGAAGAATTGAATAAAGTTTCTTCTTGTAAAACTTCCCATGAAATTTTGGTTACACAATATGTATTACTTGAAGGAACATCTAGTGTAAAATAAATCATACGTAATATTATTATATTAAATATGATAACATTAAAATGAAACCTGATGAGCCAATCTTTGACATATATCTTAGGTTCAATGAGATTGTCAACACAATGATTTCTCTAGAAGAGAAGTCACTGCCAGGGAATAGATCATGAGAATTATTAGATGTCTCTCTAATAGATATAAATGAACCTATGTATCTATTAGATAATCATGCAACATCATAAAGCTACCTGTGAAAGAACTCATTGGTAAACTGATGATGTATGAAGTAGAGTTGAAAGTCAACAAGGAAGAAGAGGATGAACCAAAAAGGAAATCTATTTCATTCAAAACCACCACGTCTAAACACAAAGACATGGGGAAAATAGAAGCTTCTATAGAAAGTTTCAGTATTGAACAATCATCACCTGACAGTGATGAGTAGATGGATCAATTATACCGAATGTTCAAGAAATTTTACAAGCAGAAGAACTTTTTTTGAAAGCCTAACTTCAAGGGAAAATATGAGAATAAGGGTAGTTGGAAGAATGATTGGAAAAGAAGTGAAAAGACTGATGAGATTGTCTGCTATGAATGTAAGTGCGAAGGACAATCAAGGCTGGCTATCCAAAGCTCAAGAACAAAAAGAGATATGAGGAAAAGGAAAAGAAGTATAAAATGGAAATTAAAGCAACCTCAGAGTGATTCTGAGGACTGTTCAAGAGACTCAGAAACATCACATGATGAACAAGATAATAAAGCTAACATGAGTTTTATGAAAGACACATCTGAGATATAATTTGACTCTCCTCTACATAATTCATACTATTATAAAGATGAGAGTGACTCTGAAAATATGACTAATAAAAAAATTTACGAGTACTATATCATGGTTGAGGAAAAATTCAATGAACTAAAAGACAAATATATATCATTGAAGAAATAGTATGCTCATACTGTGATTGTAAAATCTGAACTCACAACTGAAAAAGAGAAAAATTCTTAACTACTCAAAGAGAATAATGAATTAAAAATGTCAAGTGAGAAATTTAAGAATGACCTATAAAAGTGTACCAATGGGAAAAATAACTTTACTCAAATGTTAGGTAAAACAGTTGCCCCTAAGTATAACACTAGAATTGTTTATCAACCTGGAAAAAAAATATTGCTGGAACAAATATTGTTTCAAAATCTAGTATATATAGGTTTTCTCTTAGTTCTAGAAACAAATCAACTAATTCAATTTATGATACACTATTTTCTCTTTCATGTTTTTTGGACCAAATAGTGTTTAATTCTCATATACTTTAATTAATGCTTATGAGAAACCTATTAGGCAGATATGGGTTCCAAAAGCATTCATTACTAATATTACTAGACCCAAACATGTATAGGTACCAAAATCTATATTTTCTTAATCATTTTTATTGAAATCTTCTTAAAGAGTTCCTATAAAAGTTTATGGTACTTGTATATAGGATGTTCAAGATAGATGACAGAAGAATACTCATACATTAAGAACCTAATAAAATTATATGGAGGATTTTTCACATTTGGTGACAACACCAATGAAATGATTATTTCCCTCAGCCAAATCGGTAATTCTAACTCAGTATTAATTTCTATTGTAATATTTTTGATGGATTAAAATATAATCTGCTTATTGTCTCACAATTATGTGATGATTGATTTCATGTTAGATTTGAAAATTATTCTTGAAATGTATTTAATTTCGAATATGAATTAGTATTTTCTATATTAAGAAATGAAAATATTTACTCAGTTAACATATATTCCCTTGCATCTCAAAATTCTTCATTCTTATTTTTATTTCATAAAGAGTCATGGCTATGGCATAGGAGAACAGGACACTGTAATATTCACTCCGTTAGAAATATAACTAGAAAAAGCTTAATTAAAGACACACCTAAACATGAGTTTCCAAATGAAAAAGTGTGTAATCCTAGTTAAAAGAAAAAAAAATACAAAATTTCCTTTAAACCAAATAAAGAAGTATCAAATTCTCATCCTCTCGAACTGGTTCACATGGATTTTTTTGGTCCATAAGGAGTTTCATGTTTAAACGGGAAGCACTATGTTTATGTTCTTGTAGATAGATTTTCTAGATATACTTGGACCTTCTTTAAGGATCACAAATGTGAAGCATTCTCCTATTTTACTAAAAATTCCACATATGTAGAAAATATTAGTGGAATTAGAATTAAATCCTCAAGATGTGATCATGGCCGTGAGTTTGAAAATCAAGAGTTTGAATCATTTTTCTCACAAAATGGTTATAATCACAATTTCTATGCCCCTATAACACGTCAACAAAATGGAGTTTTAGAAAGACGAAATAGAACCCTGAAAAAGATTTCTAGAACAATGCTTAGTTAATATGTCCTACCTATTTATTTTTGGGATGAACCTATCAATACATCATGCTACAAAATCAATAGAGTGATGATCAGACCTATTCTTAAAAGGACTCCTTATGAGATATGGAACAATCAAAAACCCAAGGAAAACTACTTCAAAGTTTTTGGTTGCAAAGTCTATATTCTTAATACTAAAGACAATCCTAAAAAAAATTTATCCAATAGTGGTGAAGCTATCTTTTTAAGCTATTCCATGTCTAGTAAATCCTATAGAGTGTTCAATAAAAGAACTAAATTTGTGGAAGAATCTGTCCATGTCAAATTTGATGAACCAAATCCACATGACACTAAAATCATTCTCGAGAACCTGGAGGATGATGTATCAAATATGAACATTAATTCAAGATCCGAAACCATTCTATTAAAGAATTTTTAAAAAATTCTTGTTCTGGAAATTCCTTAAACTCAATTCATAATGAAACTGAACCTGTTGATGAACCTAAAAACACTAGTCCCTCCTTTTCTAGAGCTATTAAAACTCTTAATAACCATCCTTTATATGCTGTTGTAGGAGACCTAGACAATGGGAATCAAACTAGAGATCTCTTAGAAATTAGGTTGAACATCATATCTTCTTGTCACAACATGAACTTAAATACAATAATGATGTTATCAATGATGAATTTTGGGTGATGACTTTGTAAGAATAACTTAATCAGTTTGAAAGGATCAAAGTTTGGAAACATGTTGAAAGACCTAAGGACACATTCAACATAGGAATTAATGGTTGTTTAGAAAAAAGGTAGATAAAGAGGGTGACATATTTAGAAACATGGCAAGATTAGTTGCACAAGGCTATATTCAAGAAGATGGAATTGACTATGAGGAGACCTTTTCAGCAGTAGTTAGAATTGAAGCCATTAGAATCCTAATTTCTTATGCTGCACATATGAATTTCAAACTATATCAAATGGATGTTAAGAGTGCATTCTTAAATAGATATATAGCTAAGTATGTATTTTATGAAAAACCATAGCTTTATGAACCCCCATTTTCCAAATAATATTTTTAAATTATCAAAAAACTTATATGGTTTAAAAAAATATCCAAGAGCTTGGTATTATAGGTTGAGTACTTTTCTTAGTTCTAAAGGTTTGATAAATGGAATAGCTGATGATACCGTATTTATAAAACAAATATCTAATGATGTTTTAGTTGTTCAAATCTATTTGGACGACATTATCTTTAGATCTTCATAAAATTCTTTATGTATTTATTTTTCTAAAATGATGTAAAATGAATTTGAAATGAGTTTATTGGGTGAACTAAATTTTTTCTTAGATTTCAAATCATTCAAAAATAATGATGGTATTATTTTACCAAAAAGTAAATATACATGAGATCTCCTAAAACGTATTGGATTCGATAACAATAAAATTAGTGACACTCCCATGTGTACTACTTATAAGTTGGATCTTGATGAAGATGGAAAATTTTATGATCAAACCACTTATAGAGAAATGATTAGAAGTTTTCTCTACTTAATTGCTAGATGACCTAAAATTATTTATAGTGTGTGTATGTGTGCTCGTTTTCAAGAAAATCCTAAGCAATATCATTTAAATGATGTAAAGAGAATTTTCAAATACCTCATGTATACACCCAATCTTGGAATGTTTGATCCTAGAAGAAAATCATTTGAATTAGCTAGTTATTCTGATGCTGACTTCAGCGGCTGTAAGTTAGATTGAAAAAGAACCTCTAGAACATGTCACTTTTTAAGCAAGTCACTAGTATCATGGTGTAGTATAAAACTCAATTATGTTTCATTATCTACTATAGAATTGAATATATAGCTGTTGGTAGTTGTTGTGCACAAATCTTGTGGATGAAATACACATTACTAGATTAAGGATATCAATTCAGGAATGTACCTATAAATTGTGACAACACAAGTGCTATTAACATATCGAAAAATCATGTTTTACATTCTAGGACAAAGCATATTGATGTAAGACATCCCTTTTTGAGAGATCATTATAAAAAAGGTGATATCAAATTGGAATTCTTTGGTACTAAGTATCATCTTGCTGATATATTTACCAAACCATTAAATTCAGAAATAATAGACTACATCATACATGAATTAGGCATGATAAATTTTAAGTAAATGTCTTACTATTTTATGTCTTACAATTTATGTCTTACTGTTTTATGTCTTACTATTTTATGTCTTACTATTTTATATTTTACTTTCTTATCTCACTATTTCATGTTGATGTTTTCATTGTTAGTATTTCATGATTACTGGCTCACTATAAAATTTAGTCACTATCTCACCGTAAAATTCAGTAATTGTCTCACCATAAAATTCAGTCACTATCTCACCGTAAGGATCAATCACTGTCTCACCATAAAGACCTGATATGGTCTCACCGTAACTATTTTTTTATAGTTTTTATTTATAAATTAAAAACTGTATCGTGGTAATTATTCATTTCAACTTTTTACCACACTTTTACTTTTGCGACGTTTGGTATACCTAAATGATAAAATAAAGGATGTGTCACTTGTCCTTCGATCGCGATTTCTTCTATTCACTCAATTTTCAACCCTTCTTGAATCCTTCATGCCTTCTCTCTCTCAATCCTTTTGTGAATTCCCAGTATAAAACTCCCTTCATCGTTGACTCCTGAGAAACGTAGCTCAAAGAAGACGAAGATTGAACCTAAGTTGGCACCCGTAGGTCCTCTGAATCCAAATCTGGTGAACTGAGTAGTAGTACCTAAGAAAGAGATATTCCCTAAGTGGATTTTGTCAAGTAATCCTCTAGTTTTTAATTTTTTAAAAGAGTAATGTTGATTAGAATAGTTTTCAATGAAAGATGGACCTATCTACCCTAAACTTCTGGCTCGATTTTATCAGTATGTTCATTTCTCCTATGATTATGAAGATGGTTATACTGTGAGAAGCTGGATAAATGGCCAGAAATGCTCATTCTCTTCGAGGTTATGGGATGTATGCCTTAAGATACTTCATCAAGGCATTTTTGAGGACTATCAGAGAGGACCGCCACCTTCCAGTGAACACTTTGATTTGGAAGATGCTATGAAAAACTTAACCGGAAATGGCACCAAGATGAGAGTCGTAGCTACCGAACTGGATGAAGAATCTAGACTTCTATTTAAGTTGATACAAAACTTGATTAGCCGCAAAAAAAGGTGATTTTTCTGTAATGAAATATTTGTATGTGTTTCTGATTCATATTATAAAAAATGGGCATACGATCAAAAATTTTATGTATGTCATACACAATATGTGTGAGCTGATCAAAACACCAATTAAGTGAACCTATCTATTTTATTCCCATCTTATCTCAGCCATGCTTCATGCCAAATGTTTGCTTGGACCAAATGAAGAACTTATCAAGGAATCTGAGTTTTTTCTTTCAAAAGTCATTATCAAGAGGATGAAAATCAACTAGAATCCTTGGATAAAGGAAATGGTGGAAAACAATGATATGATTTATGAAAAGATCCATCCAGTGGAACATATTCCATGACCAAAAGATATTACTAATCCTAGTTTTGAACATGATGAAGTTTTTTAGTATTCTGAAGAAGAATATTAAGTGTCTGATGTGCCTCCTAGGGAAACTATTTATGATATTAAAAACAGTACTCTTGTCCCTCATTTAGTAAGTGAGAAGGAAGTCCCTTCTTCTAAAGATGTTGTTTCAAAAGTTGTTGCTTCTAAAGATGTTATTAATCTGGAAGATCAACCTGAAGTTTAAATAGAATATGTTTTCAATGAAACCGAGAGAAATTCTATGGAAGATTTTATAGAAGAATAATTACTTGTTATGAAAGAAACTTACCTTGAGGAAATCCCAGTGGAACAATCTGTTCCTGAAGACATTCATTTGACTGAGGAAAGGCTATAGCTAGATTTTCAGTTTGCTAGATAGGAAATGAGAGAGGAACTAAGAGATGAATTCTAGGAACTAGATCAGGCCTCTAATCCTGTTTGTCCTGAGAAGGATGCAATAGTAGAGGGAAAGCAACCCTCGAATATGGAATCTTTTGAAGTACTAAACCCAATCGATCCTAGACATGTAGACACTCGGTATAAATTTAACAGCTTTTATGATGTGAATGACTCACAATAAGTCTCAGTAAAAGGCCTTGACCTTTCCACTATGTTCCAATTTAAATCTGTCTCAAATCTTTCCCCTGAAAAAGAACATGAGCCCATATTAGTCCCTAGCTCTGAACCTTCACAAGAACAACCATCTTTGGAGAGTAAAGATGATATGAAATAATCTGGAACTACCCTTTTGGATAGAGTTAAAAAACTCTTTAATACCCAACCAACTCTTGTAACAAATCTAAGTGAGAGATATGCCTCACTATTGTTGGAAGAATTTATTTGGAAAATTCAACCCAAAATGATTAATGTGATTCTGGAAGTCAGAGTTGAAAAAAAACTTCTTAGTGATGAAGTGAAGACTCTAAGAGTTATGATTGAAGACATGTAGAAAGTGATGAATTCGAGATCAGAGATTGATTCTCATCATGTGGAGCCTATTGTTCCTCAAACCCCACAGAATTATGACTCTCAAATTCAACCTCATTTAGCATCCATAGCTAAAAAATTGGTAGAAAGAAACAAATATATTGTGAAAGGAATGAGAGAGATTGTGGTTAATCATAACAAGATCACTGATGAGTATACGAGGCGACATCAAAAAGTTCTAAATCAACTGAAATCTCTCACCTAAGTTTTCACAGCTTCCAAGACATCTGAACAATCATCTCAATCTTCATTATACAGTGACTTTCATAGAACAACGGTCAAAGAATTACTTCAGACTGTACTTAGTTGTTTCAATAAAGATTCTCTATCTCATGTTATCAAGAACAGTAATAGAAATCTTAATCTGGTCCAAATCTATTCAAAAATTGCTAATGATGCTCAACAAGAAATTTCCAAGAAAGTGAATTTCTACTTCGAACGAATCTTCTCAAAGAATTTCATGACCATTCATTTCAAATATCTTGTAGAAAATATGAAGATTCATACTATTAGTCATGATTTCAAGACTCAAGTACAAAATCTCACAACGTTCACTCATCTGTTGGACAGGTTTATGGAAAACAAGTATGACTTCGAGAAAGATATGCTATATGGTAGAGAGATCATTGTGGATTTAATTGAGCTTCTGAGGACCTATCTTCATGTACAGAGTACAACCATTGTGGCTCCTGCTGCTGCCCCTCTGAGACTTGGTTTTCCTACATTCACCTCTTCCCTAGCCTCTACTTCTATGTATGTTGTTCAGGCATTGAGTTAGATCAGGCCTGGGATCCTTGAGCAACAACTACCTCGGTCTTCTTCTGCACCTACTATGGCTCCCTCTGTCTTTGAAGGTCTTCCTTTACCTCCTCTATCAACCTCCTCACTACCTTTTTATACCTCAACCTCTGTTCCTATGGCTTCCTATTCTACTGCTGCAACTAAGGGAAAAGAGAAGACCAGCCAGTGAAAAAGGACAGTGCTTACTCTTTTTTGATGAGAATCTTGTTAATTTTGTTTTAATTTTTTTAATGACCCTCTTTTTATCAAATAAATTATGCCCATTTCATGTCTCTTTTGTCTCTCTTTTTCTTGATACATTTTGATAATCCCAAAATGGGGATAAATATATTCAAACTATATTGTTAGAACAAATATACACTTTAAATATACATGATTTGTGATCATCAAAAAGGGGGAGATTGTTGGACTCCTCATGTATTAATCATGTTTTAATGATCAAAAATCTTATTCATTATATCAAATTCATGTGTAATATTGTTCAGTATACTTATTAATTAAGTAAATCCAATCAAGATCTTAATTGATATACATTCAGTTTATTTACTGTATATTATTTTTGATTTACTTTTAAAATAATTTCTTCGACAAATGATTAAGTCTAATCAATTATATGATTGTCATTACTTATGTATGAATAAATTTATTTTGAAAACTCTGAGACACCATGAATAGAAAAACACTGTGAACAAGAAGACACCGTGAACATGAAGACACCGTGAACAAGCAGACACCATGAACAAGACATCGTGAACAAGCAAACACCGTGACATTAAGACACTGTGAACAAGACACCCTAAACAAGTCATGGTGAGAACCATGAGACACCGTGACCATGAGACATCGGTTCAAGGAGACAACTTTTCCATGACATATTATGACACTATTTCTTTATCTGTTTTGTCATTCTCAATTTAATCTCTAACGGTCATATTTGAAGATTTTAAATACACAGACATAATTAATGTTTCATTGTAGACATTTTACCTAACAATATGAGGTATGAGGTGCATAATCTAAGAAACCTATTTGCTCCAACACATGAACTACGAGATAAAATAGTAGTGTAATCCAAAAACAATAAAAATGAAAATAAAAACAATTGAGTGTGAGCACGACAATAAAGAACACATATAGATAATTTTTTGAATAAAGGATAGTAACATGAAACTAGTCACTAGTGAGAAACACAGGAAGCATAATTGAATCCCATAATCAAGGACACAATCGCACTATCAAACACCACTAAGAACACATTACAATATTACCAACCTGTGATACTCTTTTTTTCTTTATGAGGACTAGATTTCAGAATCTACTTCATTTCAGAATTCTAGAGCTGCAAATACCAACACTCAGAGCACTTTGAAACCCATATCTATATTTCTCCTCTGTTGGGTATCTTTTATTGAAATTTTATGTAGTTTATGTATCTATGTAACAACACACTCTGTCTCCCACATTAAACTGAAGGATAAAAGATATTCTTTCTCAAAAATCCTTTTATGTTTTTTTATACTCATGGATAAGTGTGGAAGAGGTCACTATGTGTCCTGGTTGTTTGTTACCATGAAGAACTATAGAAGATGTCCCTGTGTGACCATGACAGTCCTATGAACAGTTGTTTAACCCCGATCTAGGGTTTAAATCAAGTTTATTTATATAAACTGCTTAGTGGAAGGTGATCACCAACTGGAGTGGATTAGGTCTTAGTGTGAGACTGAACAACTTGTTTTATATGTGATGTGCTGCTTAATTTAGTCTTCTCTATTTTACTTCTTTACTATATAATTCAAAAATCACTAAATTCACTTTGATATTTAATCTTGGAAATAAGTTATAATTGTTTTATCTTAGTAGATTAGATTCAAAAAGTAAAATTAATAACTGAAATTAAGATTGTTGAGAACTAATAAATATTTTAAGAAGTTATTTAAACAGTCATACTCTCATAACAGTACAACCTTGATTAACTGGGTTATATTTAACCTTTTTGGGAATCCTTTTTAAGAATACCTTTTAAACAGAAATTTTTATAGATACTCAGTTCACCCCCCTCTTGATTAATCTACTCCAAAAAACACATATGTTTGTTATTTATTGTCTTAATATCCATTTACATGATAGTTTTTTTACTTATTACCCTATTATATACAATTTATCAACCTATTAAGTTTACTTCTGATTTTTTGATGATATTCAACTCATATGTCCCAAACGACTTTAGTTGGATGAATATGGTAAAATAGTTCATTACTCAATAATATATAGAATACTAATAATGTAATAATTACAATTTTTATACATAAAATATAATTTAAACACAAACATTAAATATGGTAATAGAAAATCATCTATATTACAATCATAGAGAGAGTAGGTCGTACATAAGCATGTGTAACTTTTTCACTATAAAAACAAGATGAAAAATGTAAGTATTATTTTATCAATAAATAATAATTATTATAGCATATGTATACAATTATTTCTATAAATGAACTTATATATACCATCCTTGTGATGTGGTTATGAAAAATGAATTTCCTCATTTTGTAGAGGTGGTAATCCACGTGTACACACAACCAACATCATCATTATTACATGGATCGAAAGGTAAGAATGTATATAATAGATTATAATTATATATTGATAAATATTTAATTTATAAAACATATATTTTGTAAATACATCAATATAACCAAGTGTGAGAGGTGGTGATAGAAATTGAATTACAATAGTTTGTGAGGAGATAGTTCACATTATAAATGAACAATGGTTTAATCCCCCATTTGATAGAATAAAGAGATGGATATATGTTATTACAAAAAAATAAAAAAATCTTAGTACATGGAATATATTGGTGTTTATTTTTCAACCAGTTTAGAGAATATTAGAAGGTGGTAGATAAATAAATAAATGAAAATCCTCGGCTAAGAACTATATATATTCTTCCAATAACATCTTTAGGTTTATCCATTAATCCTTCATGGTTTGATTTTATGATCAAACCTAGGCCAACAGGATGTGAGGATGAATGTAAGGATGAGTTTTGGTTAGTCTTATGAGGAATGAATTGTATTGTTTTGTGTGTGTAAAATATAATAGAAGTTCCGTTTTATAAGTGGGGGAAATGACATCGTTATTTTTTTTAAAAGGATTAAAATATATTAATGTCTTAGTCAATAATAATGGATTTAAAATGGACCAATTCCAAATATGAGATGATTTAGGGTATAAATAAATCCATAAAATTTTATTTAAAAAACTTTTGGTCATTTTAACCTTTTTTTATTTTAATCCCTGATAAACCTGTTCGAACCATGAATGGGGAAACATATTTTTTATTAAAAATTATGACCGAAAAATATGTTAAATTTATGAGTTAATATTAATTATTTAGATTCAAAATTGTAAATAAATTTTATCAAATTCAATTCGTAGATATGGTGAAATTTTATTTAAAATTAATCCTAAAAAAAGCGATGAAAAGTACTTTTCTAGAAATTTTTTTTGTTAGTATAAAATGTTTTTATACCAAAATGAAGTATAAAGTATATTATAAATACCAAAATTATATTAATAATAATATAATAGAAATAATTTTATATTCACAAATTCTAAAATATTATGGAAGTTTTTGAATTATTTAAATTAAGAAACATTTTTCAATAAAAATCATCACTTTTTAAAATATTTATCAAAAAATATATCTTCTCATAAAATTCTCTAAAAAACACCTAATCTAATATTAAAATTATGGATTTAAATTTGATATCATTTTTATAAAATAATTTTTTTTAAATAATTTTTTTAAATACAACCAGATAATTTAAATAATTTCAAAAAATTCAACAATTTTTTGTTGATTGAAAAATTAATTAATGTTATTATTTTGAATATAATTATATAAAATATTATTAATGAATGTTTATAAGGTAATAAATTGATTTACTATTAATGTTACCTTGGGTTTTACATTTTTACCCTATTTTTGGAACTGTATCTTCAAAATTTTATTCATTACTTAAAAAATAGGGATATTTTTTCGTCATTGCATTTTTTCATTCCCATGTAGCTTATTCAATTTCGTAATATTTCAACAAAACCATTATCTAGAAATTATCCTAATACCATAACATCTTCTATTTATCATTGATAAGCTATGTAGGATATTCATCATAATGGTGGTTCTATTCCAATTGAACAATTTCAGGGCTCAAACACTTGATATGCTCCCAAAACATATTATCCTAAAAATAAAACTTGAAAAGTATCATGGATATGGGATAAACATGGAGTAAAATCCACTCAATATAAAAATTATAAAACATTATAATATATTTCATATATTCCAATGTACCATAAACATAACATTTCCTTTTTACCAAAAAATAAGACATTCCACTAGAGGTACATTAAGGAAAAAATTATATCTTCGATGAAAGAAAGATCTTTCTAATGGGAATATAAATTTATTTTTTACCTTCTATGATCCATAGTCATATTGTGTAGAACAATATTCAATTTCAAAAAAAGAAATTCCAATTCAAGTACCTATTAATTTATTTCACCTACTATATCATAAATACCTATAGTTCAACACCACATTTAGTTTAAAACCTCATAATTTTCCATATGTATAATTGAATGAAAACTACCATTCTAAGAAAATTAGACTACTAAACAATTTCAATCCCAACATACCTTGTTACCCATTTAAAAAAATAAAATAACATATTATAAATATTTATTCTTTATCTCTGGTTGTCTATAAGATTGAGGATGGTTAGTTTTACTTCAATTTAATTCATTACCAATTGAATTCTGGATAATTTTCAAAACATTAGAGGTAAAATAGAGAAGATAGTTATGTAAAATAGATATAAATACTCAATGAAACCATTCTATTTCCTGAAAATATTTTCTATTATGATGATTTAAAGGCATATTACCTCAAATAATAAAGAAATTAATAATTTTTTGTTTAATGAATTATAATAACCTTTATTACATTATTACTTCAGGATTTGTTTTGATATACATTCGTAAAATCAATATCTTTATTTTCACTTTTTTTACTTTAGAACTAGGAAAGGCCTAAGATTCTAATTTGGTAATAATAATTTACCTTTAACTGATTGAAAAGTCCAACATTTAATGGTAGAGTAAGTAATATCACTATTCACTCCATCTCACCAAAAAAGATCTTTAAAGTCTCTTTAAATAATAGTACAACTAGGATGAATGGAAAATAAAGATCACATCACTAAGGAATTCATATTTCAAATAAAAATAACTTAGCACATACAAGAATTTTCCAAATTATACAACAACTTCTTCATCAACATTATACTCTGGAAACATATCATTTGTGCCAGATTCGCCCTTTTCTAGAAATACACCATCCTCATTTTTCCCTTCCATAATTTTGTCTAACAAAGAATATTTCATTAAAACCTAAAAAATATAGGTATATAGAGTATGAAAAACATCCAATAAAACATTTATGAAATCATTAAATAATGAGACACATTAGAAATGTAACATTGATAATTATGCATTATCATTCTAACTAAAAGAATCAACTAATCTATTTTATTTTCCACAATTGTAATGAATCATGTTTTCATAATCCTCAATTAGTTCAAGTAACCTTCTCTATATCTCATGGTAAACTCTTTATTAGTGAATATATATTTAAATATTTTATGATCAGTATATATTTTACAATTTACACCATAAAAATTATGTCTCTATATTTTTAAATTTAAAAATATAGTTTCTAGTTCAAGGTCAGGTTCAATTTAATTTATCTTATGAGGTGTGAATTTTCAAGAAGAAGAATAAATTACCTAATTATAATACATTAGATCAAAACTATTAACCTTTAAAGAATCTTTGATGTATATAAAAATGATACAATTTCAATATGAGAGGGATAAAATTAAAGTATTCACAAATCTTATTTTCTATTTCGGTAAACATTCATTGAATTTCTTTATTCAGATGAACATAATTACTTTTCTTGCTAACATAGTTAGTGGTATTGATAACCAATCAAAATTTTCAACAAAAAATTGCTAGTAAGACACTAAAAAAAGAAACCTAAAAATATCTATATCATTTTTAGGCCTTGGACACTCTTCAACCTTTTTAGTTTTAGTCAGATAAATAATTATTCCCCCTTTATTTACAATTATAAGATCTTGAGCTTTTCTGGATTCATATTAAGAAAATTTCATAGATAAATTGGAATTTTTTAATTACCTTTGTTTTGGAGTACTGTCTTTGGGTGAATTTGGGTGATTTTTGTAAGAAAAACTAAAGGACAGTGGGTTGTGCACAGTTTGACAAACTGTGTGACAAAACCGTTCAAGGTATTAGAAATTGGACATAGAGGTCCTCATAGTTTTCAAATGGTTTAAAAATCATGTAAACAAACCATTCCAAACATGAAAGCCTATATTGAAAGGTCTGCACAGTTTCTCATGATTTTCCCTAACCATGTACCACTTCCCAAGAAACTATGTACGTGGGATTAATTATCCAAAAATCTATTTTAAAACCACAATAACCCCCAAAGACTCCTATATTTTGACCTTGTCTCGGCTAAAAAAATTATATGTGATCTCAAATCCTTTCGATGGTATTCCAAGGTGATTCGAACATCGTTCATTGAGATAAAAATCCTGGATTGAAGATCCACTCTCTTCCCGGTAAGTGGATTTTATCCCATTGTTTCTCTAGTTTATTCCTCTCTTCTTCCTTGATATTTTCAGGGAATAAATCCACTATTTCAATTGATCTAAAACTATTAGTTTATATCTAGATCAAATATTATGGATCTGGATATAGATTTTCAATATCTTTATGCCTTTGATCTTAATTTTGGTTTATGGATTTTGATCAGGAGCATGATCGAAGACACTATGCTGCTAAGATATTGGTGATTTCCATTGGGATAACTTTCATCAATAAACTAAGGTAGGTGGTCTAAATAAAACTCACATAGTTGTGGATTAGATATCTTAATGTGAGTTTATGAATTACTTGCTTCCTTTGATAACTGATTTCATAAATTGGAGTAATTAGGAATGTGGAATTGACTTGTGATTGTATCAGTGAATAATTGATAATTGAATCATGGAAAAAATAAAGGAGGTTTCCCAGATAGATAATTGTTTTAGGTATTGGTTATGGGTTGATAAATTTTAATTGAGATATTTATTTTAGTGTGTTAAGATAATTAATTGGTTGAAATTATTTAGGAAATGATGTTGTTTATGAAAGATAATTAATTTTAAGAATTCATTATGTTCCATGATGTCGATCCAGGGTAATTAATTGTGAGAATTAACAATGAAAATTTATGATTTGATATCGATAATTAATTGTTAATAATTAATTATGATATACGAATTATATTGATTGATTAATTAATTGATGATTTAATTAATGGTTTATGTGCTTAGTAAATTTTTGAGTTAACTAATGGCCTTTGAAATGTTCAATTAATCGTTGGATTAGTGATGGAACATTGGGGATAATTCATGATAATTAAAGAATTATTAAATGTATGAGATTGTTTTGGTTCTAGATATGGTGTTCTAGACTAATTAGAATTTTGGAAATGGACATGGTGTTCCTACCCAATAGTTATCGAGAAAGGATATTTTGGGGTGCTAAGAATGAAGACATACAAAAAATGAGATACGGATTGATAGGAACGATGACCTACATTTAATGAGATTGGGTTTCTTGACATTAAGATAAACACTAAATGAATGATAATAATTATTGACGATTCAAATGAGAAAACATAAATTGAAACTAGGCCTAATGTGATTATTAATGATTAAATGAAAATGTTATAGTTGTTAAATTATGCATTGTATTAATTGCTTCATAAAACGGTATACACTTTATTTTTACTGGATTTGTTTTAGACACATTGGGTTATGGCATACTAAGTTGTACACAAACCCTATTCGGACTGCTTGATCAACACCTTTGTAGACATTTTTGTTGTAGGACATGATAAGTTCAGGGCCCTAAGATAGGTTTCTATTTGAGATTGGAGCATGGGAGATGGAACCAGACGTTGCTTGGGACCCTCATGGGGGTTGTTGTGTCATTACATTCAGTTTCATTGTGTAAACTTAACATTTTATTTGCCATAGAATGTTTTACCTTTCAGTTGAGTATTTTATTTTATTATTTTGAATATCATATGAAATGGTGTTATTCTAATTATTTATATGATTCCACACTTGGTTATTGTTTTTTGCTTCCATTGGTGTTTTATTCTGATATAATAGGGTGTAGTCTCCCTAAAACTAACTTACCAGGACCTCTCTACTAGCCGGGACCCTGTAGAATGTGGGGATGCGTGCTTGAGGGCATCTAGAAAACTGGCTCAGGGAATAGTTTAGTGGCACCCTGGTCGGGACGTCACAGCAATATTTCCAATGAAGGAAATATGTTGCAGCCAAAAGTCACATTAACTAAATTTTACATATTATTTTTTTATTCATGTTAAAAAAACAATAAAATTTTCCCTTGACTAAAAATACATTTAAATTCATCAGAATCAAATTGCCTTCGATATATTGGCTTCAATACTAAGTAAAACAATTTTACTTTTCTATCAGTATCCTAGATACAATATTTTTTCATATATTTCTAAAATAATGAAGTCTTTTTTGTATATAGCCACTATATATTCCACTTTCTACATTAATTTTGTGAATAAAGTTTCAATCATAAGTAGAATATTATTAGAGAAATATTTCTCCAAGAAAATATTCTTATATTAATCTTATTCCAAGGTATCAATCTCTTCCCTTACATTGATATTTTTAACCTTTCACCCCCACTAGTTGTCTTAATATCAAAAATCATAAATATGATGTTTTTTCTTTTGGTTATACGAAAAAAGAAACTGAAATTATATTCTACATTGATTCAACCCATCCTTTAGATATAACTAGGTCATATTATCAACTAAATAATGCGGTTTGTTGATTAAAAAAAAATCAACTATTAAAGTATTCCTTGGGGTGAACATAGTTTATCTATCACATAGATACCACCACTATTTATATATCATGTTAACTAATCACTCATATTAATAAAACCCCCTATTTAAATTCCAAAATTTCCAAGTTGTTGATTTGGAAAGATATTTTCATCTTTGCACCTTCCTAATCCAGCTACCTTGTTCCCTCTATAGAAAACCATTATAAAAAGACATAGTTTACATAAAACAATGTGGACATATTTAAATTATATATCATGATAACCATAAATTATAATTTCACAATTGGACTTTATCATATTATAATAACATCAAAAATTATTTAAACCCTATAATAATCACTATAAGGACTTAATCCTTATCCAATACATAATTTCATTTTTGAACAAGAATTCATTGTCTTGCTTTCTGAAATATCTTTTCAGGTTTAGAGTTATATAGAATAATGTCACAACATTTAGATAACATATTCAGGCATTTAAATTTTGACACTTACTCTTAGTATCCATTTCACTAAAATATCATACTTTTAAAATGAAATACATTTTTTTCTTAGAAATATCTATGTGATTTTCAACTAGATTTTTTAAATTTTCCGAATCATCATTAAAACTTTTGAAAAATATTTGAAAATGAAATCTTAGAATAATAATCTCCGTAGGGGATATAAAAATTTTTTTTAGTCCATTTCAAAAATAAGGGATGATAAATGGGTGTTTTCCATTAATATAAATAACATTGAACACAAATAATTATTTTCTTACTCAAAAAATCTGTTTCACTAAATAATATTTTTCCATAAAAAATGATAATAATAATTTATTGTAAAATCATAACCACGATGATTTCATATAAGTCATGTAAACACATGAAAAACATATTTATTAAAAACATATATTTTATCTCTAAAAGGGAATAATCATTCCTTAAAAAAATATCTTAATATTTACTTTTCAAATAAAATTATTTGAATGAAAACTAATAATAAAGTATATAAAATTTCTATCTTTTCCTTGATAAATTATATTCAGATAACCCTTAAAAGAACCCTTATCAATATAATACCCTAGACAGTTTAATTCCAACAGAATTCTCCAGAGAACTTAATCATTACCCAAAGCATTGGCGGGTTTTATAAGTCTCAAAAATCATAATAAATAATGTATAAGAACCATAAAATTCATGATACACATAATATATAGAATTTAAAAAATCAAATTTTTAATAACTGTCATTTTGAATGCATACGTAAAACATTTGACAAAATTGATATATATATTTTCATTAAAACTAAATTTTCAATACATAAATTCTCTTAAAAAAGGAATGGGTGATTTTTCATTGAAGAGAAAATGGAAGATTATAAGAAAATCAAAAATTAAATTAAATATTATATAAATGGAAAAAATACCATCGACACCATATATATTTAAATAAAACATTAATTTTCTTCTTATTAAAGAAATTCAATATATTCTGTATAATATAGGTATATAGATTCCTTCTAAAAATATTTAAAAGTGTTAGATAATTTACTTTATAATTTATTTATTTATATAAATATAAAATCATAAAATTATTTTTAGAATATATATATAGAATAAAAATATTTTTAAAATAAGATTTTACAAGATTTATAACTAAGATTTCAAGATAATGTGTCCATTACCTAGAGTCCAACTCATCACACACATGATTTTTCATCCTAAAAAATAAAATTATAATAATTATTAGCTTGAATGAGAAATTTTTAATTTTTTATTATTCATTTAATTGACATTTTTATCATTTTATATACAATGAATTAATCAATTATGTTCATGTTAGATGTTCAATGATATTTGGTTCATATATTCCAAATGAATTTTGTAAGTAGACTATGGTTAGAGATGTCCTTATTTCATCATCTCTAGAATAATAATACAGAAAAAGTTATAATTTTATATATATAAATTATCCTTTTAAAACCATCCATGAAAGATGTTTTAGAAAAATTATATATGATAAAATAAAGGGATGGTAGAACGTATGTACTCATGAGAAACATTTCCATTTTTTCAACAAACATGATAGAAAGAACGTTGGTTTAGTTTTATTTTTAAAAAAGTATTATTATATTTTAAATATCCTATTATTTTTTTTAATTTTTTTAGATATAGTATTTATGTTCTTTGCTCCTAAAAAATGGATAACATCGCTTGATGGATGTGGTAATCCACACAAAAGCGTGAACGAGGTTATCATTTTTCAATGGATTGATTGATAATATATTAGATTATATATTTTCTACACATAATGATAAATATTTTTATAATATATTTATATACACACACATTAAATCTATCATTATAAACAACTATAAGTTGTGGTGATGGAAATTGATTTACATTTTTTTGCGAGGCGATAGTTAATTTTACACTTGAATGATTGTTTCATTTCCTAATTAATGGAATAAAGAGATGGATATAGGTTATTCCATTAATATAAGAACAAATTAGTATACTAAAGATATTTGTGTTATTATTTAATAATGTTTTAGGAATATTATTTAGAGGATGAAAAAGATATAAAACAAAAAAACATGGTTAAGAACTATACATCTTATTCAAACAACATCTTTAGGTTTAAAGATAAATCCTTCTAATATTATTTTTCAGATCAATAGAGGGACTACATGATATAAAGTTAGACTTTTGTAAGGGAACATATATGAGATTTTCTAAACCTAATGTATTTTTCTGTGAAGATAAAAGTGAATATGGGGTTTCCTTATATAAGTTGGTTATGGGACACACTTAAAATTTATAAATTTTCTAAAATGTGTTAATTTATTTCTGAGAAAAAATGGAACAAAAATTGAAAATTTATAATTATGAGATGTTATAGGGATTAAATATTAAAATATAATATAATTTAGAAATACTTTATATTATTTAAACCCTTATTATATTTAAAGAGCTATTATGATGAGAGATTTGTTGAGATAGAAAGAAAAGTGGCCCTCAATCAAGAAATGGTTTCATCTTCCTTGGAAAGAGTAATTTCTACCTCTCACTCAGATTTTCTACATGAAATGAAGGATTTTAAAAATCAAATTAGAACCTTTTTAGAATTTATGGAATCATTGAAACACTTAATTAACAGTTTATACTCCTATAGGGATTCATGGGTTCAAGTGGACAGAGACCTTAAGCATATCAAAAGTGTTTTCACCAGATGGTCACTATATTTGAGGACATAAAGATGTCTATGGAGGCACATGTGAGTGGCCAAGACGATGATGTGAAGTGATTAATCAGTGGTCTGACTGAATCTTTTATGTAAACAATGGATTTTACTATGGCACCACTATGTGCATCTGCTTCCTCTTCATCGTCTCCTCCTATTGATCTCGAAGCATTCAGATTAGTTTTCAGAGAAGAAGTGAAGAAGTTCTCTAATTCCAGTACCTCAAATTCTCATTCTATGACTCATGGAATTTATACTACCAGAGAAATTCATAAACTTGTGGAAGATTATATAAGGAACGATTCTCCAGATTAGAAGGCCATAAAAGAGCATGTTGATTTCAATTACAAAAGGGTGTACACAAAGCATCAAATGGGTAGTCAATATAAGCTACTATTAGAAAACATGAGGATCCCACCTGTCACTCAAGAGTTAAAGGATCAAGTTAGTAGGTTCAGGGAGTTGACTCTTTTTTTATTTAAATTCATGTAGAATAAGGATTATTTTATCTCAGCTATAGAAAGAGGATTAATCATTATTATGGATTTTAGAAAACTTTTTTTACGCATCCTCCTTGTGTAATACAGACCCATTATTGTTCCTCCAGTATTACCTTCTTCCTCGGCTGCCTCTGTAACGCCCCGACCCCAGTTACCCAGAGTCGGTGCATTATATCGTAACATTGGCATGATCACAAAAGATCAAGTCTCGAAAGACTGAATAGTTTATTAGCCTTGGAAACACTAGATACATTCATAAATGTTACATTACATCATAATGTGAAAAACTACAACAACATCTTGTCTTCATATCCCCTCATATTATCCCTTTAGGTCATTCATAAAATAATTCTTCACATCCTAGAAAAATTAAAACATTGAAAGTGGGTGATCTCAAATTCTCAGTAAGGATAACAATATAGCAGAAGCTTTTATAAATAAAAATAAAGATTTAAGGAAATGTATAACTAAACAAAAGCCTTTTAAACATGAACTTCAGCATAATATGGAAAAATAAAATGAAATTATTCCATTTACTTATTCACATGGATATTCTACTGGTCGAATAATCACATGAAATATCAATAACCACTTTTATAATGATGGAATTCATAATTCCAGACTATCATAACCACGTAGCAAAGGCCTCGTGCCAAGAATACAAATAAGATTTTGTCAAGGTCTCGTTCCAAGACACTAGTTTGTCCCATTAGACCTGCCGATGCATCGAGGAGCTATAGCGGGCTCCACCTGTCACTTATTAAGTCTAATGCATTCCTCATATGAACAGGTTTAAACATATCATAAACCATAACATAATCGTATCATATAAAACGTGCATAAAAAATAACATTTCCACATTTCAATCACTAAATACAAATACAACACATTGATATAATAAAAAACACTTTAAAAATCGATTTCAATACCAAAAAAATTGAAAATTAAAACTTGGAATTTATTTTTCATTTAAAAAAATTTATGTCTTGTAGAGGAATCTGAAACACAAATAATGGTCACGACGGCGGAGAAGTCGTTGTTTCCGCATACGTAAGACAAAAAAAATTCGGTTTTTTGTTTAGTAAAACACTTTGTAAAAAAGATTCCTTTTTTAATAAAAGACAAATTTAAAGGGGTTTATACACTGTATAAAAGAAAGTTGAGTATAAAAAAAATATGCCACAATGAAAGGAGATTGAGACGAAGACCATTAAAAGATCATTTGTAAAATAAAATAGATCTATTATTTGTATTCAATATAAGTACACATAAATAAATTTCAAATACAAGATAGGACAAAATAACATCATGACATAATTTGAAAGTAGGGGATTAACCTAAAGAATGGAAATTGGGTTAAGAAGTTCCCTTACCTCGTGTCTGACTTGACTCGATCATTCTTTAAACTCATGAATAATAAACTAGAGTTAATTTCTATTTTCTTAATAACCTTTCCATGTTCGTTATTCCTTTTATATCACTTATTACCATTTTATTAACATTATGTAATTATTTAAGCTAATAACGGTCATTTTGTCGATCTTTGGTACTTGAGTCAAAAATAAACTTCTTATTATTACAAGTTGTTCATGTGGTGAAATATCCATTATATCCATAATTATATTAATTATTTAGATATCATATATATCACATATATCCAGTATATACATTCATTCATAATATTACATAACATTTAGAGGTAAGAAATGAATTGCACCGTTCATGGAGACGGTAAGCCGTACGTACGCATGAACGCTACTTTCATTTCTATTTCATATTTAATGGATTGAAATAATAACAACATAAAGGTATATTATAATTCCTTGATAATATCATATATAATACCATTTACTCTATCATTTATACATCCCACATATGGCATTAACGATTCAAATCACTTTGAGGGGGCGGTAGTCCACACATCCTAAAATGAATATATCGCGTTTACCCATAATGGAAACCATAAAGGCATGACATAAATGAAAAATACAGAAGCTTAAGTAAAACATAAACATATGATATATCATATATATAAATATAGTGACATCATAATGGCCACCTTTGAAGGTGTTATATGATTGTTGAACAATCATCGTTTCGTGAGGCAGAAACTCGCCATCCATAGAAACAGTATGTTCTTTAACCATTAGATGTAGGTGTGTGTAAGTGTAGCTCGAATACATCTTGAAAAAAAATCCTAGTATATTTAGGATACTGGTGTTGTTTCAAAATAAATGAATAAAAATAGTTTAGGGGGTTGGAGAAGCAAAATAAAACATAAGATCACAAGAGAAAACACTACCTTTAAAACAGGTAACTCTTTTTGATTTGAACTCAAAGGCTTCCTTGGGAAGAATTTTTCCCAAAGTGAGGCTTCTAGGAGTAATAGAGGGAAGTTGATAGAGTATTTGGGCAGATTATGGCTGAGCCAAATGTTTTGAAAGGTGTGAATAAGGTGGTAGTGGTGGGGGCCTTTTATAAGAGGAGAGGAGGGGCACTCTTGGAAAGTCATGAAATGTTACTTTATTATATAATGAGTTTCGGATTTTAAAGGTCCCACACTTATATATTTCGAGGCTAACGTGATAAGGGTTCGAAATATACTCATCAAATATGTTTTTGACAAGTCTAAGTTTTAGATTTTACATTATCGTTTTATTTTATTTAAATCGTTAATTAATGAGGTAATCGTTGCATCATCATGGTGTCATAAATAATTTAATTTATATAATGTCCAAAAATTATAAAAAAATATCATGATGTAAGAAATAATTTTATATTTCTAATTAATATTTATAGTAAAAAATATTACTTGTATAACCCCATTTAAAAATTGTTTTAGTAAAACAACTCATGTTTGTGTCATTTTTATTTTAACATTAAATAAAAAGTTTTTAATGTCATTTTCCTACCAAAGTGGCTCCATGGGGTCCCCAAGTTGACCCTTGGATTTTCTTGGTCGGAAATTACTCATCAAATAGGGGTAGGACAAGTGTAAAGGTCATTTCATATTTTTATAATTTCATTTTTACCTTAAATTTGACTAATTACCTTTAATCGCGATTAATTAATCTTAAAAGTTACTATTCAAAAAAAATTATTTTAATCCCATTGAACCAAATTTTACTTCCTAATTATAACCATGTATGTCAGATTTTTGAAAATAAAATCACAGAAGTGGTAATGATTCATTTAAACGAAAAATTAGTTTTTTAACTACAACATAGTGGTTTCACTATTCATCAAAAAATTGAAGTTTTTCAGAACAATGCCAAAATTTCACTCTAAGCTATAATTGATATTACGAATTCAAAAATGATGTCCATTTTAAAAAATTCAAACATATAATTTGCATTAATTAATTTTATAATTAATTTCTGCTGTCACAACAAATAGCGTGTTTTTAAGAAACAATATATATCAAAAGATTGACAATTTTTTATGTCCAATTTCAAAGTGAAATTAATTATAATGAAAACCATTGGATAAAATGGTAATAATATGTTCTAATAATAATTTAAAACCACTCAATAGTTTAATTTATCACTATAAATTATTTTGATTAAAAATGTTGTTTTTAAGTACTTTTCACTATTCATAAAAAATTGGAAGTTCTCAGAAAAATTCCAAAAATTCAACATAGGATAATTTCGATATTCCAAATCCAAAAATGAAGTCCATTTTTAAATATAAAATATATATAATTTCAAAAAGTGGGTATTACTATTCATAATGGCTATTTTGATTGGTCGTGGTGTGTTAGAATCTCGAACTTGCATACAATGCAAGCTATTGCATTCCTGAAAGAGAAGATTATTGTGGAAGCTCGGGGTGTTACATTCTCCCCTAATTCAATAAATTGAGTCCTCACAATTTGAAATTTTTCATTGAAAATAAACGGTTGAAAATAGAAAATGCCTTTGTGGAAAACCCACATCGGAAATAAGGTTAATAAAATTTAGCCTTAATAAGAGGGAAATGAAAAAGTCACCACCAAATTATGATCTTGATAAGGAGAACATTGGTGAAAATTAGAGACATATAATTGGAGGAAAAACCTAAATTTTTGTAGGGAGTGATTGAGGTCATCAATCACAAACAAGTGTAAAATTGGGGGCCTCAAAGCCTCCAATCTATGTTGATTTAAAATATCATCAGTTCAACAAAACATAAGGTATTAGATTAACACATTTTTTTTTGTTTTAATATCCCTTTCTTAAAGTTTAAGAATTAATTTATTCATAGAATAAGATATTGGTAAATATATATATGATTGATAAGTAGAGTTTCAACCTTCAATTAATTTCTACCACAAACTCATCCTTCACCCAAAAATATTATAGAACTCAAAAATATTATATTTATCCTAATCGTACAAGGTTCAAAATATTAACACATACCATTTAGATTTAGAAAACTATTTTTGGACAAACCAGGGACTTCACGTAGTCCTGTGGTAGGCGATAAATCTCAATTGCACTATGGTTGTGGTTTCGATTCCCATAGATTTGTCTGATGCGACGGGTTGTCACACTGTCTGCATGCTGCCCTTTTTATAAATATCCAAAAATAACCTTAACAGTAGTATCCAATGTTAAATATAATCCATTCCAACCTTTATAGTTATCCAAAATACCTCTATCCAGACTTTCTCCAAAAGGTCTCAAAATTCCAAAATCACTTGTAATATCAAATACTCTAAACAAAGTAAAGTTTCTCTTATTGTCACATACTAAAAATATGATTACCTTCATCATATTAAAACCTTAATGAAAACAACAAGTACTGCAGTACAATCCTTATATATGACATTATTATTATAACTAATACATCATTGATACAACACTCAAATGACATAATTCATTAATAACAACAAAAGAACTCTAATCATTCCCCCTCATCTGTGGTATTATCATAACTTGATTATTATCCAATAGCATCATTTGGGGCATACTACGATGATTTGGACATTGGTTTGCATAGTGTCCCCACTCCTTGCAGATGAAGCATTGTACATTTGAAACCTTTTTCTTACCTTTGCAGTCACACACTTGGTGTTCTTTTTCTCCACACTTATAACAAACTCTCATTCCCTTCAGGAAAGTTCTAAAGTGTTTCTTCTCACAGTTATCACATATTGGAAAATTCTTCTTTTCCCTCTTCCCTTTATCCATATTTCTCTCTTCCGTCCTTTTCTTCTCTTGCTTACCTTCAAATCCATAGGACTCAGATAATTATTTACATATCTTATTAACACATGATACTATTTCTTCATATGTTGAGAATACATTGGAGACTATTTGCCTTCTAAATGTCGAGTTAAAACCATGAAAGATATAATCCTTCTTACTCTTTGGATCATACGTATTTCTGGAGTTCACATTCCTTCTACTGGGCTCTATTTCTATACAATGGCATAAACTAGGTTAGTTTATCAATTGCAATCAATAATTCCAAACTTGTAAAATACTTAACATAAATTGAACAGTTTATGGATACAATCTAGAATAATAAAAGTGTTTTCTTTGAGGAAGTATATACTCATAAACCCTTCATAATGGTTTGTAAAAATGAGAATTATCCTAATCATATCCCTCGGGAGTGTCATAACCAAGAGTGCAGCAACGCCCATTGTCGTGCACCTGTTCCCGTTCGAGTCTAGCTTAAAGCGGTGTTTTCGGGTTTTACCCCTAGGTAAATCTGTGCCAGATCCGCCTCTACCAGCTCGTATCCAGACAGGGATGTATTGTTCGGAAAACTCACCAAAACTCTATAATACCAAAATTCTAGGAAGTTCTTCTATACTAATCCTCAAAGTCTATCTTTGGGCTATGTTCTCTAATCAGAGTTTATCTAAATCTAGCTTCCAAGGTTATTACTAAACTGCCTCTGATACCAACTATAATGCCCTGACCCCAGTTACCTAGAGTCGGTGCATTACTTCGAAACATTGGAATGATCACAAAAGATCATGTCTCGAAAGACAGATTAGTTTATTAGCCTTGGAAACACAAGATACATTCATAAATGTTACATTACATCATAAAGTGAAAAACTACAACAACATCTTGTCTTCATATCCCCTCATATTATCCCTTTAGGTCATTCATAAAATACTTCTTCACATCCTGGAAAAATTAAAACATTGAAAGGGGGTGAGCTCAGATGCTCAGTAAGGATAAAAATATATCAGAAGCTTTCATAAATAAAAATAAAGAATTAAGGAAATGTATAACTAAACAAAATCCTTTTAAACATGAACTTCAGCATAATATGGAAAAATAAAATGAAATTATTCCATTTACTTATTCACATGGATATTCTACTGGTCGAATAATCACATGCAATATCAATAACCACTTTTATAATAATGGAATGCATAATGCCAGACTATCATAACCACATAGCCAAGGCCTCGTTCCAAGACTACAAATATGATTTTTTCAAGGCCTCATGCCAAGACACTATTTTGTCTCATGAGACCTGCCGATGCATCGAGGAGCTATAGCGGGCTCCACCCGTCACTTATTAAGTCCAATGCATTCCTCATATGAACAGGTTTAAACATATCATAAACCATAACATAATCGTATCACATAAAAAATGCATAAATAAAACATAAAATTTCCACATTTCATTCACAAGATATCAATACAATACATTGATATAATAAAAAAACACTTTCAAAACCAATTTCAATACCAAAATAAATGAAAATTAAAACTTCCTTTTTATTTTTCATTTAAAAAAAGTTATGGATTGTAGAGGAAGCCGAAACACAAATAATGGTCACGGCGGCGGAGAAGTCGTTGTTGCCACATACGTAAGACAAAAAATACCTTTTGTAGTTTAGTAAAACGCTTTGTAAAAAAGATTCTTTTTTGAATAAAAGTCAAATTCAAAGGGGTTTATACACCGTATAGAAAAAGTTGTGTATAAAACAAAATATGCCTCAACGAAAGGAGATTGAGACGAAGACCTTACAAATATCATTTTTAAAATAAAATAGATCTATTATGTGTATTAACTATAAGTACACATAAATAAAGTTCAAATACAATATAGGACATAATAATATCATGACATAATTTGAATGTAGGAGATTAACCCAAAGGATAGAAATTGGGTTAAGAAGTTCCCTTACCTCTTGTCCGACTTGACTCGATCATTATTTAACCTCTTGAATAATAAAATACAGTTAATTTCTATTTTCAGAATAACCTTTTCCATGTTGTTTATTCCTTTTATATCACTTATTACCAAGTTATGAACATTATGTAATTATTTATGTTAATAACGGTCATTTTGTCGATCTTTGGTACTTGAGTCAAAAATAAACTTCTTATTATTACAAGTTGTTCATGTGGTGAAATATCCATTATATCCATAATTATATTAATTATTTAGATATCATATATATCATATATATCCAGTATATACATTCATTCATAATATTGCGTAACCTTTAGAGGTAAGAAATGAAATGCACCGTTCATGGAGATGGTAAGCCGTACGTACACATGAACGCTAATTTCATTTCTATTTCATATTTAATGGAATGAAATCATAATGATATAAAGTTATATTATAATTCTGGTATAATATCATATATAATTTCATTTACTCCATCCTTTATACATCCCACATATGGAATTAACGATTCAAATCACTTTGAGGGGGCGGTAGTCTGCACTTCCTAAAATGAAGATATCGTGTTTACCCTTAATGGAAACCATAACAGTATGCCGTAAATGAAAAATACAGAAGCTTAAGTAAAACATAAACATATTATATATCATATATATAAATATAGTGACATATTAATGGCCACCTTTGAAGGTGTTATATGAGTGTTGAACAATCATCGTTACGTGAGGCCGACATTCGCTATCCACAGAAACAATATATTATTTAACCATTAGATGTAGGTGTGTGTAAGTGTAGCACTGATCCTTCTTATAACAACATCCTATTATATTTAGGATACTGGTTTTGTTACAAAATAAATTAATAAAAATAGTTTATGGGGTTGGAGAAGCAAAATAAAACATAAGAACACAAGAGAAAACACTACCTTTAAAACGGGAAACTCTTTTTGATTTGAGCTCAAAGGCTTCCTTGAGAAGAATTATGCACAAAGTGAGAATTCTAGGAGTAAGAGAGGGAAGTTGAGAGAGTATTTGGGAAGAGTTTGGCCGAGCCAAATGGCTTTAATGGTGTGAATAAGGTGGTAGTGGTGGGGGACTTTTATAATAGGAGAGGAGTGGCACTATTGGAATGTCATGAAATGTTACTTTATTATATAATGAGTTACGGATTTTAAAGGTCCCACACTTATATATTTCAAGGATAAGGTGATAAGGGTTCGAAATATACTCATCCAATAGGTTTTTTACAAGTGTAAGTCTTAGATTTTACATTATCTTTTTATTTTATTTAAATCGTTAATTGATGAGGTAATCACTACATCATCATGGTGTCATAAATAATTTAATTTATATAATGTATAAAAATGATAAAAAAAATATCATGATGTAGGAAATATTTTTATATTTCTAATGAATATTTATAGTAAAAAAAATTACATGTATAACCCCATTTAAAAATTGTTTTAGTAAAACAACTCATGTTTGTTTCATTTTTATTTTAACATTAAATAAGAAGTTTTTAATGTCATTTTCCTACCAAAGTGGCTCCATGGGGACCCCATGTTGACCCTTGGATTATCTTGGTCGGCCATGACTCATAAAATAGGGTTAGGAAAAGTGTAATGGTCATTTCATATTTTTATAATATCATTTTTACCTTAAATTTCACTAATTACCTTTAATCGCGATTAATTAAACTAAAAAGATACTATTGACTAAAAAATTATTTTAATCCCATTGAACCACATTTTACATCCTAATTATAACCATGTATGTCGGATTTTTGAAAATCAAATCACAGAAGTGGTAATGATTCCTTTAAACGAAAAATTAGTTTTTTAACTACCACTTAGTGGTTTCACTATTCATCAAAAATTGACGTTTTTCAGAACAATGCCAAAATTTCACCCTAAGCTATAATTGATATTCTAAATTAAAAAATGATGTATATTTTAAAAAAATCCAAACAAATAATTTTCATTAATTAATTTTATAATTAATTCCCGCTGTCACAACAAATCGCGTGTTTTTAAGAAACAATATATATCAAAAGATTGACAATTGTTTATGTCCAATTTCAAAGTGAAATTAATTCTAATGAAAACCATTGGATAAAATGGTAAAAATATACTCAAATTATAATTTAAAACCACTAGATAGTATAATTTATCACTATAAATTATTTTGATTAAAAAAGTTGTTTTTAATTATTTTTCACTATTCATAAAAAATTTGAAGTTCTCAGAAAAATACCAAAAATTCAACATATGATAATTTTGATATTACGAATCCAAAAATGAAGTCCATTTTAAAATATAAAATATATATAATTTCAAAAAGATGGTATTACTATTCATAATTTCTATTTTGATTGGTCGTGGTGTGTTAGAATCTCGAACTTGCGTACAATGCAAACTATTGCATTCTTGAAAGAGAAGCGTATTATGGAAGCTCGGGGTGTTACAACCTCATGCTCTACCAGTGTTTCTCCTTTGATGACTACTACACAGGACATCAAAAGCTTATCCCCTATGATTCCTCAGATATCAACTCACTATTGGTCTACTAATGCCTCTGTAGTAGCTCCTACATTACTCACTGCCATACATCAGCCTATCCCTCCATCTTCTAGACCTGACTCCTCTGCTTCCAAAGAAAAATCTCCCTTGGACATTTATGGTGTCGATTGAATGTTGCATTTCTTAGTTTGATAGGGATCTTTGTACTCTTTTTTGTATTCTGTACTCTGGGTTCATTCATAATAAAATCATCTTTTGTCTTTTTTCCTTATTTTTCTTAATCATAAAGGGGGAGATATTTTTAATTTGACTGGAGTATTTGAATATATACACTATCCATATTTTCCACAATACACATGGTTCAATTGTACTTATACACACCTCTCAAGATATTAGAAAATGTGATTAAACCTGATTCAATAATACATAAATCTATATTTTCACTAACACAATTTTTGATTATCAAAAAGGATAGATTGTTGGACTCATCTTTTTTTATAATCCCAAATCATGATTCAATGATGTGGTAATCATGTTTCTATTATATGATGATCATGTTTCATTAATATTTTTAGTTTCTATCAATTAATAACTATGTACTTTTTGTAGGACCCCGGGACACCCTGAGAGGGGAGGGGTGAATCAGGGTGGCAACTTTTTCTTCTTTTAGTTGTGGATCTTGTTCCCACGTTGGTAGGAACTACTTAAACCTGTATGATGGATATGATCAGCAATTAAACATTCACATGCAGAGACAGATGACACAGGTATTTGTACTTGGTTCACCACTAAGGGCTACGTCCAAGGAGTATACGCCGACAGGTTGCCGGTCGTACCTAAATCCACTATGCTTCACTAGTTGCGGATACAAATGTTCGGGTACAGACACTCTGTCCCAGGCTCACTACCTTAACAATTGTTTAGGGATAGCTCACTGCATCCCTCGGGTCACTCCCGTTGACTCCCCCTGGCTCACTGCCGGTGGAGAGGATCACCTTCTTCCTCTTCCTAAGCTCACTGCTCTTGAAAGGGATTCAGTCACAGTTTATAGACCTGTAGGTCTCTTCATTTTCATGAAGGAATGCATCTTCCTCTCTATGTAGATGCTCTGTTGAAGTCCAACTTTCACCTGCAGATGAATCTCACTTTGCACCAGATGTACCGGGCAACCTCAATTTTTACGCGCAACCCTTACGGTGTCTTGCGCGCAATTTCTATGGTTTGCGCGAAATTCCTTTTTCGCGCAACTTCCAAATATTACGCGCAGCCTAGAAACTGCCTTGCGCTCAATTCACCACTCTTGCGCGAAATCCACTTTTCGCACAATCTTCCTTTTACGCGCCAATCACCAACTTTCTGCGCAGCCTTTGCTTTTCGCGCAATCTGACTTTACGCGCAAATTTTAAGTTTACGCGCAACACCCTTTCTAACTTCAATTTCGCGCACCAGAGCTCGGGTATTTTCTATGTCTTGAACTCTGTTGAATGGAGGAGGGTCACTTCATATTTATAGGCAAAATCGACCCCGCCCGAAAAACCCACCTTGAGCGCGTAATCCGCTTTGATCGCGAAATACAAATCTTCCGCGCACAACCATTTTCCGCGCACTGCTCCATAATTTCGCGCACCTCATGCCTTTGCCATTTTCCGAGCTTCGGACCTCGAAACATCTTTTCCGCGAAATACTTCATCCGCTATTTCGCGCGCCACATCAATTTTTCACGCACCCCTCCAAAATTTCGCGCGCCTCATGCCTTTACCGATTTTCAAGCTTTCGGCCTTGAAACATCTTTTGCGCGAAATACAATTTTGCGCAACCTGCTGTTTTGCGCACCACACTTCAAGATTTCGCGCAACCAGCTAATTTTTCACGCCCAGCTCAAGTATTTCGCGCAAGCCTCTTATATTTCGCGCACCACTTCCTTTTTGTGCGAACCTCCTTTTGAAGACAATCCATGTCTTCATTTTCCGATTTTGAGGCCCAAAAATTTGGCAAACACTGGGAAACAGCGCCACCTTGTATCTGCTCTTTTTGTACCGCCTCCAGATCATCCATTCCTCTGTCTAAGTTCATGAATCAAACATAGATCGTTGACCACAACCCTTGAACTCGACATGTCACCATGGAATCTCCTTTGTCAACAAATTTGTATGTCGTTTGTTTGCTTTGTCAACAAGCACGATCACCTCAAAAGCACTTCTTCTTGGTGATCTGTATCCTTCAGTAACTCTTTGGCTTTTATCACAAACTCCACTATTGTGATATGTATTCTTTGAAGGAAAAACTTTAGTACCATTATCGTCTGATACAATGTGATGTGCATGGCCATCTCATAATTGCAATCTCCGCATGTCCATCTCAGAAGTCAACTCATTGGCACATTGTCTTCTTCATCAACTGTCATGATAAACTTCATGCAAATCATGTGATTCAATCCATCAAGAAGTCTCTAGCATGTCTGTCATGATCAACTTCATGCAAAACATGTGATTCAATCCGTCAAGAAGTCTCTAGCATGGTTCTCATGAAATCATGAGTAATTGCATGGTCTTCATCCAAAAACCTCATTCTTCTTTAATCATCCTCGAATGGATTACTCCTCACATTCCTCATTGTTGTAAACAATGTATCACCTTTGACACATGTTCTTTGAACTTAAGATCAGCACAACAATCATCTGAATCACCACTCCTCTACTTCATCGAAGTATTTCATGATCACCTTCATTTTGATCTGCATTGACAACTATTGACAACAAATACAACCTTATACACAAAGTGGTTCCAACAATCTCCCCCTTTGTATTTTATTGTCAATACCTTAAACATCTTCTGAAATGAATCCATCAATGTCAAAATGAGAATCTTCTGCATTTCACTTTCTCTCCCTCTTATTGACAAGAAATACAAAGCGCATGGTAGGGAGGGTATCAATCCTCACTTAAGCAAAGTTTCATTAATCATTTCACTCTAAGTCTACTTGAGCAATGCTCAATGTAGAAAACAAGAGGATTTGATTAAGTCAACAATGTTGTCCATTATTCACAGATCATGATACCAACGTGAGATGAGAACTCATGTATCTTGTCTTCAAGGGTTTACCACTTTTATTTCAGGTAGAATAAGATCAAATATGATAGATAAAAATCAACCTGAAACTCCTGCACTCACTTCAGCAAATAGATCAAAAACATTCAAGTGCAATCGACAGGATAAGTGACCTTGGGGCACTTCCATTCTCTTTATGTCACTGATCAATACAGTTACTCCCCCTTTGTAAAATAATCATTGATCTGAGTAACCAAGGGATAGTGATTGAGAAATGACATACCTTCTTCATTGGCGTGTTCTTCAAGAAATTCACAGAATAACTGCTTTTGAGTCCACCTGGAGTTGATATTGATTGAAACAGTGATTATGGAAGCTTCTTCATTCTTCTCCCCCGCAAGGGAAACACTCCTCATCATCTTCATCAAGAGTGATCCTTCATCATCATAATCTTTGAATATCAATTGAAGAATCTACTAAGGATGGAAACTTCTTCAGCTTGGCTATCAAGAGTTGACAGCATTCACTACTTCTCAGGTTCTCCCCCTGAGAGCATGCTTCACCTTCAATTACCTGCATTATTAGTACAAATACAATACAGAAATGATTACGGGAATAAGGTGGTTCCTTCTTGCTTCATCAATAAGACTTGCTTGGTTGAGGTTCTTTTCTCAACCAAGATCCTTTGTTCACTCCAGTCTTCATGCCTGTACATTTGAACATATATTCTGACATCTTTCGGCGTGGCATGGATCTGTTCACATTCACTTCTGCTTTGTGTGGAGAATTGTTCTGCTTATCATCCATCATGAATGATACATTCTTACTCCTCTTAAGGACTGCTTCTTGCTCTGGTATTAAGATTAGGAAACCTTTTGCAATGTGACCAGAATTCTCGCATCTCTCACACAGAACTTCTTTGATACGTGTGTTTCTCTTTGTTTGCAAACTCTCCTGAACTATGTCTTCATCATGTGAATGTTTTCCTTTTCCTTTGTCACCAGCCTTGGCCTTCTCATCTTCAAGTATCCTTATTCTTTTCAAATATTTTGGCCAGATGACTAATATGTCATTTGGAACTTTTGCAGCTGGTTTAGTTCTTCCACATGGGTTCATCCGAGATTCATCCCACTTAGTGTTTGTCATGGATGAATGACCCTTCAATTTCATGGATCTAAAATCCTGGGTCTTCTCAGCTTGCCTACTTGATATCTTCTTGGGGAGATGTGTGTTCACCATATTCTTCTGATTTCTTCCCATGGTACGTTCTTCATACTTAGATGGCTTGTGTGGTCTTCTGTTTTTATCAGCTCTGGATATCTGTTGACCTAGGCATGCACCATTCTTGTGACCACTGCCATTGCATGCATCACAGATGTTATCAAGAATTCCAAATCTGTTTGCTGTAAACAGATGCTTCTGGACCTGTGGATGTTGCTTCTTCTTCTCCGGCTTCCTCCCCTTTGATATAGGCTTTCCCTGTGCTTTTCCATGAACGGGATTATAAAAACAATCCAGTGCACAGTGCCCAAATCTATTGCAGCCCCAACATTGGCCCACAAATCTTTTCTTCTTTGTGTCTTCTGTATTAAGTTGTTGGGCCATCTGCTTAATCTTTTGTTCTCTATTTGAGGAACCCACTTCCTCCTTTTTCTTCCCATCCACCCTAGCCATGGTGGTAGGTTTATTCTTCTCACCTTTCCTCATCCATACTTGTTTAGAACTTTTCTTCCCACCTGCACTGATTGTAGGAGTATATTTAGAAATATGAGTACAAGATGGTTTGGATGGTACCTTCACTTTCTCAGTTGCTTGTGATAGATCAAAGAGTGAAGTCATGATCTTCTTATCACATGTTGGAGGTCTTTTGACAATAGAATCCACCAGTGAGCATTGAGTACCAATAGAATCTGATTCTTGATGTGGATAGTCAAGAGTTGTCATAATCTTCTTATCAAATGTTGGAGGCATTTCAGCTTTAGACTCCTCCAACGAACATTGAGTGCAAGCATCACTCATTTCATTCTTTTGTAAAGTCTCAATATGTGTGTTCTCAATCTAAGTCAACTGAGCTTCCAATTTTTGACCCATAATATTGAGGATGATCTTCTGATCTTCAATCGCGATCATATTCTCTTCACAAGTCTTCTTCAACCTTTCAACCTCATCTTCATGCATCTTAACATTGTTTTGTAACAAAGAGTCAAGTTCCCTGAATTTAATGGAAGTTTCTTCCAAACAAAAATTCTTGAATTCATTGCTCTTCTTCATCTCAGCTTCAAGTGCATGGATCCTTTCTTTTAAAGTCTTATTGACTTCCTCTTCTTCTTCAAATACTTTCACCCGTTTGATGAGCTTCATACTTTCCATAACTTTTATTTCCAACCCTTTTTCCATATTGTCAGCTTCCCTTTCTAATCGATTGATCTCAACCTGCATAGATTGGAATAGGCTACAAATAATAGCAACCCTTTCTTCTGGAATATCATGCAGATATGTTCTGAGTTTTTCCTGAAAGCCCGAATTAGGGGTATCATCCTTTCCTCTGGATGAGTTCTGAGCCACCTTCTTGATACTTTCCAAGCCTAATGTTTCTTCATTATTGGAATGGCATGGAGAACAAGACACTATATCTTCTTCGGATGTGGGGGACTTCTTCTTCATCTTCTTCTCTTTCTTTTTCCTATTTGTCAAAGTCTTGGTGGATATAGATTTCTACTCAGAAATGACTGCGTCATTATCAAGACTGCTCTTCATTGTTGACTCTAGGAAAGAAACTCAAATCCTCTTCTCAATAGAATTACTAGAGAATATCCAACATACGTTAACCTTTCCCTCTGATACCACTTGTAGGACCCCGGGACACCCTGAGAGGGGAGGGGTGAATCAGGGTGGCAACTTTTTCTTCTTTTAGTTGTGGATCTTGTTCCCACGTTGGTAGGAACTACTTAAACCTGTATGATGGATATGATCAACAATTAAACATTCACATGCAGAGACAGATGACACAGCTATTTTTACTTGGTTCACCACTAAGGGCTACGTCCAAGGAGTATACGCCGACAGGTTGCCGGTCGTACCTAAATCCACTATGCTTCACTAGCTGCGGATACAAATGTTCGGGTACAGACACTCTGTCCCAGGCTCACTGCCTTTACAATTGTTTAGGGATAGCTCACTGCATCCCTTGGGTCACTCCCGTTGACTCCCCCTGGCTCACTGCCGGTGGAGAGGATCACCTTCTTCCTCTTCCTAAGCTCACTGCTCTTGGAAGGGATTCAGTCACAGTTTATAGACCTGTAGGTCTCTTCATTTTCATGAAGGAATGCATCTTCCTCTGTATGTAGATGCTCTGTTGAAGTCCAACTTTCACCCGCAGATGAATCTCACTTTGCACCGGATGTACTGGGCAACCTCAATTTTTACGCGCAACCCTTACGGTGTCTTGCGCGCAATTTCTATGGTTTGCGCGAAATTCCTTTTTCGCGCAACTTCCAAATATTACGCGCAGCCTGGAAACTTCCTTGCATGCAATTCACTACTCTTGCACGAAATCCACTTTTCGCGCAATCTTCCTTTTACGCGCCAATCACCAACTTTCTGCGCAGCCTTTGCTTTTCGCGCAATCTGACTTTACACGCAAATTTTAAGTTTACGCGCAACACCCTTTCTAACTTCAATTTCGCGCACCAGAGCTCGGGTATTTTCTATGTCTTGAACTCTGTTGAATGGAGGAGGTTCACTTCATATTTATAGGCAAAATCGACCCCGCGCGAAAAACCCTCCTTGAGCGCGTAATCCTCTTTGATCGCGAAATACAAATCTTCCGCGCAAAACCATTTTCCGCGCACTGCTCCATAATTTCGCGCACCTCATGCCTTTTCCATTTTCCGAGTTTCGGACCTCGAAACATATTTTGTGCGAAATACTTCATCCGCTATTTCGTGCGCCACTTCAATTTTTCCCGCACGCCTCCAAAATTTCGCGCGCCTCATGCCTTAACCGATTTTCAATATTTCGGCCTTGAAACATCTTTTGCGCGAAATACAATTTCGCGCAACCCGCTGTTTTGCGCGCCACACTTCAAGATTTCGCACAACCCGCTAATTTTGCGCGCCCAGCTCAAGTATTTCGCGCAAGCCTCTTATATTTCGCGCACCACTTCCTTTTTGTGCGAACCTCCTTTTGAAGACAATCCATGTCTTCATTTTCCGATTTTGAGGCCCAAAAATTTGGCAAACACTGGGAAACAGCGCCACCTTGTATCTGCTCTTTTTGTACCGCCTCCAGATCATCCATTCCTCTGTCGAAGTTCATGAATCAAAAATAGATCGTTGACCACAACCCTTGAACTCGACATGTCACCATGGAATCTCCTTTGTCAACAAATTTGTATGTCGTTTGTTTGCTTTGTCAACAAGCACGATCACCTCAAAAGCACTTCTTCTTGGTGATCTGTATCCTTCAGCAACTATTTGGCTTTTATCACAAACTCCACTATTGTGATATGTATTCTTTGAAGGAACAACTTTAGTACCATTATCGTCTGATACAATGTGATGTGCATGGCCATCTCATAATTGCAATCTCCGCATGGCCATCTCAGAAGTCAACTCATTGGCACATTGTCTTCTTCATCAACTGTCATGATCAACTTCATGCAAAGCATGTGATTCAATCCGTCAAGAAGTCTCTAGCATGGCTGTCATGATCAACTTCATGCAAAACATGTGATTCAATCCGTCAAGAAGTCTCTAGCATGGTTCTCATGCAATCATGAGTAATTGCATGGTCTTCATCCAAAAACCTCATTCTTCTTTAATCATCCTCGAATGGATTACTCCTCACATTCTTCATTGTTGTAAACAATGTATCACCTTTGACACATGTTCTTTGAACTTAAGATCAGCACAACAATCATCTGAATCACCACTCCTCTACTTCATCGGAGCATTTCATGATCACCTTCATTTTGATCTGCATTGACAACTATTGACAACAAATACAACCTTATACACAAAGTGGTTCCAACACTTTTAATCAAAATGCTCTATTTTTTAATCTTATAATGAAAAATTACTCTATGTATGAAAGGTCACCTATAAAGGTCACCGATGAAGGTCACCGATAGAAGGTAACCAATGAAGGTCACCGATAAAAGGTCACCGAGGAAGGTAATCGATAGAAGGTCACTGATAAAAGGTAACCGATAAAAGGTCACCAATGAATGGTCACCGATGAAAGTTCGTAGATAGAAGTGAAAGGTCACTAATAGAAGGTTACCATTTTAGGCTACCGTTGAGAAGGTTACCACTGAAAGAAACTTTTGACAAGGCTACCGTTGAGAAGGCTACTGCTAAAGACAACCATTACTAGTCTACCAATTCTCATTCTTCTACTCCATAATTTGTAAAATTCTAAAGATTATTCTAACGGTCATATTTGATAAATTTAATGCTTCTGAAATGAATTATTGCTGACTGTAGACATATCAAGAGACCGTATCTGGGGATAGTACAAGGTATGGGGAGGACTGTACGTGGTTTACGTTTCATATTGTGAAACCTAAAATATAAAAGAGAATACCGATGAAGAAAATAGAAGAGTGCTGAGAATTGAAGCGAGAGGAATGCATGTAAAAGAAATTACTTGCTAGATCAAAGATAACAAGAAATTACCATCCAGCACTGACTCTGTGAACTTAAGAGCACCATGGAGATCATTTGGGAGAAAATATTCATGTCTATATTCTGTTCTTCTTCAAATTTCTGTCCAACCAAGAATAAGAACACCTCAGTACCCAGAATCTAGAAACGAGAGTTGTGACACTCTGTTTTGAGGGAAACTTTCATAGAGAGACTCGAACTACAATTTCTTCACTCTAAGGAGTCAAGAGGTTAACTACAAACTCATAGAGCTTTCTAAACTCAATCTTATAATATTATCTCAATTGTGTTATTTTTTTTACATTTCTAAGAAGTGTGTGTTATTCTATCACACACACTGCCTTCTGTGCTTAAACTAGAGGATACAGAAAATCCTCACATAAAACTTCACATACACCTTGTTTCCCACATATAATTGTGGAAGAGACCATGTGTAGTCTATATTATTTTTTTCCCATGAATAACTATGGTATATGGTGTGAGACCTAGAGATTTTGTGAAAACTGTTTTAAATCACGATACATGATGTGTATCTTATTTATTGTTAATATATACTGCTTAGTGGATGACGATCACCATGTAGAGAGGATTAGGTCTCGACTTCAGACTGAACCAATTTTTTTGACCCTACTGTGTACTATTTTTTGTTATACCATGTTTTTCTATTTTGTGTTGCTCATAATTAAAGAAACAGTTATTTACATTGACTTTGATAATTAGTTATAGTTAGTTTGTGATTGTGTTTAGTTCAGTAAACTTGTTTCAAAAGTTGAAGAAGTTTTTTACACAGATTCAACTGAGGACTAATAACCCTTTAGAATCCTACTGAACAACTAAACATTAATATCTCTACTACCTCAATTAACTAGGCTGTTTCAAAATTGGGGGATCTTTAACATAAAAGTTTTAATAGAAATTTTAAGTGGGAACTCAATTCACCCCTCTTGAGTTTCCACTCCGACCAACATAATTTAATTGAAAAAGGATCTTGAGAGATTATAAATTTTATTTAAATTTTTTATTCAAGAAGATAATGGACATACATAACGAGTCGGACTTGAGGAATGGAACACTTCAACTTAGAACCACATTTTAATGGTTTATTTTAAAAATCATTCTCTTCAATGTCCATGATTATAAAATAATTATTTTATTGTATCTATATTGTAATAAAATAAGAACAGAGTTAATTTTATGTTGATGTATTTCCATGGTTTTCAGTAGGAAATATTTTTACAGAATGTTTTATTTTCCTTAAATAAGAGAGAAGGAATGTTATATTTTAACCAATATAGCGACAATGACTTTTCCCTCCACCATAGCCCTTATTTTATGTTTGGATTATTTTATAATATTTTATGTCTAATTAAAAGATAAACCCTATTTCTTGGTATTTTTTATTTATTTATTTTTAAATGAAATGATATTTTTGATACATGGATATTATTTGTATATGAGTGGAATGTTTTTTTGGAGAAAAAATGCAAGAATAAATTGTTTTAATCCTGAAATGTTACATAAGAATTATAAATGATAAATTGGTGAGCCTGATAAAAATTTTATAATTGTTTAATCCACTTTATATATAATGGGTGATCCCAATATAGAATATATGATGGGTGTTCCCATATAGGGTTCTGTAAGCCCAATATAACTTATACAAAGGGTGCAACTAGATAGGGCTGGGTGTGCTCGATATAGATTATGTAATACATGCACAAAAGTATCTATACAATTCATATGATAATGTTTATTTAATTTTTAGAAAATAAAGATGGAGAGAAAAAATATTTCTATTCTTGATTTAACTAGGCTACATTTATTTATGACACTTGTTTGAAATAAGTTTTAAATGTTATGCTCTACATTTCCAAAATGGTTTTTAATTGTTTTCTAGGCGTTTTAATGAATTTATTTGAGAAAACCTATGTGTTTTATTCATTTATAAATGTTCTATTCAATTCATTGACTTAACATTGATATACTATTAAACATTTCATGGGTTTTCATGGTTTTCATTGAAGTAACAGATTTATTCTTTTCTACACCTTACTATGAGTTTTTTAGAAATATCATATTTTAAAAATATCTATCATATGACCCAATGATGGGTAATGAAATGATGAATTTAACATTAGTGTCATTAATATATTTCATGAAAGGAAATTATGTTCTATGTTAATAGTTTTATATTATGAAAATTTGATATTAAATAGAAGTGTCCACTTTGTATATGTGTTGGATTGTTCTGTAAGAGTTATGAAATAACTCTTTACGTTTCTAAACCTAAAAGATATTTTGGAATTTAAGAAAGTGAATTATAGTTTTAAGTTACGAGATCATGTAATGGTTAAGGATAGGTCCTTAAATTTTGTACCAGATAAAGGTTTAGATATCTTTTGAGGTTATTATAATTTTAATAGAATAACTTTAATATAATATAAATTATTTTAAATTATATATAATTTAATGATTTTAATGTATCATCATCTAAAATATGTTTATTCATAATGTTTTTAAAAATAGTAAATAGGGAAACTATAGTAGGAATGATCCAAGTGGATGATATCCATCAAAATAATGATCGTGGAATAGTTGAAATTGAAACATTACTTTTTTTTTCTACCATGGATATGTTGATAAAAGCTATAAATGGTGGTCGAATCCATACTAGAGAGAAGATAGATATATGAAAGAGAAAAATGGTTATAATAGAACATTTTCTGAGTCAAAATCCTATAGTATTCAGAATATCTTCTAACTATGTGATAACCTAAATATAGATCATCATTACGGAGAATATATTTCAAAGTCATGGGGTGTATAGAATGTTAAAATTTAACCATTTATATTTATCATTTTGAAAGAAAATATGATCTATGGTTTCCATTTGTTAATAATACCAAAGGGAAATATAAGCTCAATGCTATAATGGGACACATTGAAGAACCCATTATATGGGAAATATTTCCCTATGGTTGTTTGAGTAAGGATAGAGAAACAATTCATAGATCTGAAGTAAAAAATTTGAGGATTATATAGACACATAAAATGAAAAATTCACAAGACTATCCGGGTATATACCAGATTATTTTCATGACATTGATTATAAAATTAATATGTTACTATGGTATAAGAATAATTTTAAGAATTGATTTGGACTCCAGATAATTTAAAATTAATGATGTAGTTATTCGTTTTACTGAGAAAGATGATATATATTTTACTAACATGTATATTCCTCAAGATGATAAGAGTAAAAAAATATTAACATGGTAGGAAATAAAGAATCGTCAATATAAGAAATCTTGAAAAAAAATCTCCCAAAATGTTCCAAGTGTTGTAAACCAAAATTCACAGAATGTTTGAGAGGTTCTATAAACTGGTTCCAATGTGGTAAGTTTGGTATTATGGCCTATTCCTATGATAAAAATTGTATTAAACAATCCATTAATGGGGTAACATATACATATCACGCGGTGTGATGTTTTAATTGTAATGTGTTGGCACATTAAAAAAATTCGTGTCCACAATTAGTTATACATGATGGAAATCATCAATATGAGAAACATAAGGGTGTGTAAAAATATTTCTCTACTACTATGGTTTATTTGGTATATCAAATTACATGTTGACATGGCTGTTTCCTATTTATCTAAATTATTCTAAAGCCTTATTTGACTATGTATCTTCACATTCCCTAATTTTATAGAAGGTTTTAATTAAATTAGAAATATCACCTAATGATATTCATATATAACTTTTGTTAAAAAATCAATAAGGAAACACTAAATGAAATATGATTTATAGGAATTATCAAATTATTATTATTGGAATGGTATTTAATATAAATCTTGTTGAACATCCCATAGTAGACTTTGATGTTATTCCTTTTATGTATTAGCCTTCAGATAAACATTCTATTATAGATTTCAGAGACAATAAAGTTTTCTTCAATGATTTTATACCTTTTATAACATACTATAAAGATGAGAAGTTGATTCAAAATGACAGTAACAATTACATAGAAAATGTTTTTAGATGAAATAAACTATATATAATAATGATGTTTCATTAGTGGCTCGATATATTTATGTTTTCCCTAATGGTTTACCAAGTTTTATTCCTAATCTAGAAGGTGAGTTTATTAATGACTTAGAACCTAATGACAAGCAGATTACAAAAACACTGTATGAAATAAATCATGTAGATATTTTGGAAATAAATAAGAAATTAAAGTATTTTCTAGATAATGTTTTCATTCATCCAATTACTTCCCCTTGGGTTAAACCTGTTTTGTTTTATAAAAATTAAATTGGGTTCTATGAGACATATCATTGATTATAGATCATAGAATAAAATAACATCAATGAAAAATAATCTTTTACAACATATCTATGATTTTTCTAGGGAGTTTTGTAGTTTTAAATGAATGGTCTCAATTTGGGCTACCATTAGTTTAAATTAAAGAAAGATTATATAGAAAAATACTATATTTTGGACTAGATATGATAATTATGAGCTTGTAGTTATTCCATTCAGTTTTTCTAATGCACTATCTGTATTTACAGATCTATAGAATATATATTTTATACGTGGTGTTGGATAAGTGGTTGGTTGTTTTGGTTTATTATATTGTGGTATATTCTAAGAGTCATGAGGGACATGAAATACACCTGAAGATTTTTTTATTGACCATAAAAGAATATAAATTGTATAAAAAATTTAGTAAATGTAAATTTCAGTTGTAAAATATTTATTTCATTGGGAATATTTTTTTCTAAATACGACATAACTATTGAACCTTTTAAAAATAATGTTACTAAATAATGGACAAGAATATAAAATTTAATAGAGAATCATTGTTTTCTTGGTCTATTAGGTTACCACCACTGGTTTAGTAAAACCTATTCTAGGTTATCTATTCCATTGACTATGTTAACTTGAAGATGATATTAATTTATTTGGAAAAAATAATGTGATGATTAATTTTTGGAATTATTATTTTTTGAATTATCAAATTTTCAATTTTACCTCTTCAAATGGTTAATTTTTCCCCTACTGTGATGCTTTGTTGAAGTGAATTGGTTGCATCTTGATTCATAATTATCAGGTAATTTTTTATGCTTCATAAAACTGAAACCAAATAAGTTAAATTTTCTTAAACATGATTTATAATTAGATTCCATGGTTTTTTCATTAAAATTTTTAAGGCATCATTTATATTGTTTTATGTGTAAAATATATGCTGATAATAAAAGGTTTCAGTGCATATTTACTCAGATTGAGTTGAATATGTTATAGAGATGATGGTTATAATTGATCAAGGATTCTGATTGCATTATTGAATATAGTACTAGAAATGGAAAATGTAGTTTATGAATTAATTAAAAAATATAATGTTTCATTAACCATGATATGTATGGGAAATTAATCTTTGGTTAATGATTAAATGAATTTTTTTCTAGAAGTTATGGATATAGAAAACTCCATTGCTTTGTTTAAGGTGTCAGTATGATAAGCTATAATAAAAATAATGAAAAAAAATTAGAATGAAGATAATGAGTTATAGGAAAAAGTATAATTATTTAAGAAGAGTATGTTTATTTAATTTAACATTGATAAATACTGTGTTTGGATATTCAGAAAGAAATTATGTGTGTCTATTGATACCAATTTGATGATAGAATCATTGACTGAATATCATAGTTCCCTATTTTACATTCATTCTATAATCAACATGATGTGAAGAGACCTTTGTGAGCATTACTAGTCAGATATATTGAAAAGATATATTGTTTAATTTAGCATGAAATGTTTAACATATCAATAGGTTTAAGAAGAATGATAATTATCTAATGTGATGATTGGTAATTTTTTCCAAACTTTTTTAAAATGGAAAAATATATCTATTTATTTACTAGTGGGATATACAAATATATATCAAGGTAATACTATAATTTTAGTTATTATTTTTCTATTAAATATATATATTCATTTCTTTCCCATTAAATATACAATGTATTTGGATCAACATTATTAACCTTATCTTAAGGAGAACAAAATAATACATGGAATTAATCTACCCATTGTATCTATCTATGATCCTAACTCCACATCAAATTTATTTAAAGGGATTTATAATTCATTTGGCATGAAAATAAAATATTATTCAATATGTTCATCCTCGGTTTGATGGGTAGTATGAGTGAATGATTAAAACTTTGGAAGGAATTACTAATGACAGTTTTATGGATTACCAGGGAATTTGGGATCAGTATCATTATTTGGATAATTTTCTTATAATAATAGTTTTGATTCTAATATACAAATGACACATTTTGGGCATTTTTAGAATGTGATGTCGATCTCTAGAATTTTCAGATGAAGTAGTTGAAATGAAATGTATTGGACTGGAATTGGTGAAGGAAAGGGTTGATAAGATAATTTTAGTTCAATAATAAATGGGAAAATCTTCGAGGATTCAGAAATGTTATACAGATAACTAGAGGAAAGCAATTTCTTTCATGGTGTGTGATCATGTTTTTATTAAAATATCCCCAAGGAAAAGTGTTATGCGTTTTCATAAAAAGTGGATTCAATGTCCATCGTTTAATAAACCATATGAAATCCTATGAAATATTTGATCAGTTAACTACTGAGTTGATTTCCCTTGTGTTTATTGCAGGTACCAAATGTTTTTCATGTTTTGATGACAAGATATTATGTTCCAGAGTCATCTCATTTTACCAGCCCTGAGGCTGTATAGTTCGAAGATAACATGATTTATGAGTAAAAACATGTTCAAATTCTTGGACATATTGAACATGTATTGTAGAACATAGTAACTCACCATGTAAATTTTTTATGGGAACACTATATGGTTGAAGAAAGAATATGGGAACATAAAACTCTTTTGAGGGAAAGATATCTCCACCTATTTAGTATGTGAATAAATTTTGGGGATGCAATTTCCAATTGAAGGGGGTGAATATAAAAACCTAGGTAATTATAAAATAAATCAATTCCATGTTTTTTATTATTTGGAAATTAGGCAGTTATATCTATTATTATTATAAGATGTAAATTTTGAAATTAAAATGAAAATAGTTATCTTAAAATTTTTTCTTATATGGTTCTATTTAAAATATTGATTTTTAAATTATAGAGTTTTAATTTAAAAAATTTACATTAATTTTTAAAATATTAATGTCTATATTATCAAAGGTTGAATTTTTGATAATTTTATTTAGAATACTGATTTTTTATAGAATATTGAAAACTAAAGATTTTTAATTGAAAGCTTTATATTCATTATAAATTATTATCAAGTAAAATTAATGTTTTCAATTGATTTGATTGTTAATTTGTTAACATTTATCTAAAATTGTCTTATTATGGTTTTTAAATGAACATTAATCATGAATTTATTATGAATTCATTTTATAATTAAAAATTGAATTTTTATAAAATACTATTTTTATTCGTGTTTCTCCGGTTGAATTTTATAAAAAATTATGAATCATATACATTTTGAATTTACAAAATTAGATTCTATATTTGGAATTTGTATATCCATAAGTAGTAAATAGGTCCCTTTTATTTTTTTAATATGAATAGTTTCCATTGTAATTTTTGTAACCATAGTAAAAGAGTATATTAGTTTATCATGGATAAAAATTAAATGATAATGAATCGAAAATGATCATTAAAAATTAAAAAAATTTATTTTAGGAGTATATTTCATATAGAATCATACAAAATTCAGTCATATGTCCTTTTTTACATTTTTATTTCATTATAACTTATATAATATTTTACATAAAGAAAAGTAAAAAAATGCCAGACTCAGGTTTTAAATAACTATAATATTTTAATATAAGGTTAACCTGATTATATGTTCCTTTATAAATATTATTCATATATATAAATTACTGAAATTATTTATGGTAATTTATTCTAATTTTTATTAATGAAAAATTTACATAAAAACTTTTCCAGCGTTGATGCAACAATTATATAATAAATAAAAAAAATAAAAAAAGGATATTTAATATATTAGAGAAATATAATTTTAGATAATTAAAATGATTGATTAATTTTTGTTATGGAAATAAAAATTAAGTTATATGGTAAAATATTTGGTTCTAATTTTACCTGTCATCTTGATGGTAATAACATGAAATAATTGAATAGTTCTAAAAATTATCATTAATGTTTATTTTTGAAAATAAATAATATATTATTAAATGATATTAAATTTGAAAAAAAATATTATATTTGGAAATATTATTAGTATATGGTTTATAATTTCATCCATGGTCTATTTTTGGGACCTTTTTAACATTACTAGTAACAAAATTGACTCTCAAAGAGTAAAAGGTCTAGCTTTCACGATAAGTGTGAACACAGTTAATGATGGGTCAAAACAAAACGACAAGGATACTAATGTAATTAAAAAATTTATAAATTTATTTTTTTAGTTTATTTAGAACTATAAAAATATTATATTCTAAACAAATTAGTTTTTAGGAATTATTATTCAAAAATTAATGTATACTAATTGAATATTTTGGGATATTTCAATAGTGCCCCTCCCATGTTTTATAGAAGGAAACATCTCCTTCCCTTTACATAAATCTCAAAAAAACATTTGGATCAACAATTATTAGAAATATCCCTTTATATCATCTCTTTCTTCATTATAGATCACTATATAGGTTATAATATCGAGCATAATTGTCTTAAAGTGTTAAGCAAAGGAAATTGTCTGAAGAAGAGGTATTGTTTTAATGAAGCGTTTCTGTTTTGTTTCTTATTCAACCTCATTAAAATATAAAATAATCATTATTATAAAATTAAAACTATATATTGTATATAATTAGGTTTTTATGTTAATTTCAGAACCTATTTCCATCACCACTTTTATCAAATGGGGAACATAACCATCATTTGTGTGTACGATGAACAACAACCACACGAACCAATGTAATTCATTTTCCATCACCATCTCTCATTGATGGATTATATTGATGTTATTAACGTTCATATATTATATTGAAGAAATATTTATAATTATTAAATTTTAATATAACATATACCTTTTTATCTTCCCATTCAATGAAAAATGATAGTGTCGTTCGTGTATACGTGTTGAATACCACCTCAATGAAGGGATATACTACATTCCTCACCACTATATAACATAGATGATATATATAAGTATTATTAATGGAATAATATGATATTTATGATATTAATATCATAATATTAATATGAAATAATACTTACCTTCTTTCTATATTGATCGTTGAAAAATGGAAATGTTACTTGTGCGTATGTACAAAATACCATATCCATCATTGCAACAAAGTTAATTTTTATTTACCAACATTCATTATCGGTTTTAAAAATTTGTTTTATGTATCAATATTATATAATTTGTATTATTATTATCCTAAATATGGTTTAATAATGACCCATAGACCATAGTCAACCTACCAAATTCATTTTTGACTTGTGAGCCGAATATCATCAAAACAACTGACATGCATATTATTGATTATGTAATTATTTATACCATGTAATTAAATTTAATAAAGATATAATGAAATATAAAAAGTATCTAAAAAATATAAAATTAAAATATGTTTATTATTAATGAAGTTAAATTAACTTCGAGAAAGATTAGAATCAAGTTAAGGGAGACTTTAACTTAAAACACAATATTAAAGATTTATTTTCAAAATATTTATTTTAATATTCCATGTTTAAAAAATAATTTTATGAATGTTTAATAGAAAAATATAATTATATAGGGAATTTTTTTCCACATTACATTTTTTTTCAAAAATAATAATTTTTACAAGTATTTTTAAATTCTTTAAAAAAGACCAAAGGAGTGTTCTATTTTATTGTATACAATGATAAAAACATTTCCTATCACTATTGACATTATTTAATTTTTTAATTCAATTTCATGTTTCCTTTGATAATTCAAATAAAAAACCTAATTTTGGAAATTTTTGTATTGAAATAAGTTTTTTATAAGTAATGTGTATTTTGATGTCAATAAGTTACTTGCATACAGGTTTAAAAGTGTATTTTAATAAATAATTAAAGAATAAAATGGTTTATTCGTGAAATGGTACATGAGAATTATATGTGAGAAATGAGTGATCCCTATAAATTTTAAATGAAGTGTTTATTCCCATTATATATTATGGGTGATATTGATATAGAGTATATGATGGGTACACCCATATTGAACCAGGTCAGCATGATATAGCTTACATGATGGGGGCACCCCGATAGCACTCCAATGCATAGTGTAATGTAACATGCCTTTTGAGGAAAGGAAGAGGGTCTAATAAATGATTTGTCTTTTGGGTCTAACTTGGATCTAGTTATTTATAACAACAATTTATAAGTGGTTATTAATTTTATTCCCTATGTTAATAAAATATTTTTATTTTCCTACTGTGGGTTATATTGATTTCCTTTGAGGAAACAATTTGTGTGGTTTTCATGTGTAACTAATCTCTTTTATTCTTTTAGAGAACATAGGGTTAAAGGTAAACATTTACTAGGTTTTCATGTTTTTAATCAGAATACTTTATTTTTATTTTTATATTCCTTACTAATATTTTTATGATCATTCCATATATTGAATGGTTTTCAAATTTATTATGGATGGGTAATGATAAAGAAGAAGTAAAGTGAAAATTCATGAATATTTTTCCTAGAAATAAATAAGGTTTTATTTTAAAATATTTATATTGTGAAAATACAGATACTGAAGTGTAGTATCCACTATATATATATATATATGAGTTTTTACGTAGGAGCTGTGACGTAACTCTATGAAACTATAAACCTAAAAGATATTTGGTAATATAAGAAAGTGAATTCTAGTTTTAGGAGACCAGAATATTTAATATTTAAGGACATGTCCATATAAATATAAAATAGATAACATTGACAAAATATAATGAAAAGCACTATATTTTAAAAAATAACCATATATAGATGCAATGAAATTGTCCAATTCACAATCAAACATTTCATTGATGTTGAATAAATTATATTTCCATTTTGATAAAATAATTATATTTCTATCTAAAATATACCACGATGATCTATCAATCCACTAAACTAGTCCATTTAAATTGAAATAACTATTAGAATATTAAAAGACACTAAATTTAGTGTCATACTCTATACACAAGTAAAGTTACCCATGGGTGAAAACTTGTGTTTCTACCAAAACAGTTTTCATTTTCATTTCATCTCATAAATTCAATAAAATTCATGTACCACTTATTGGGTTCATTCTTTAACCCAAATAAAATTTTGTAGATGTTTCACCCCAAGTATTTATTTTCATAATTTATAAACCTCTCTAGCCATTACATATTAATTTAATTTGGTGAATATCCATGAAAGAAAGTGGTATTCATATCATGATGCTAACGATATAAAATAATCAATGCCCAAAAGTGGTATTCATATTTCCATTTTTTTGTAATTTTATTCCCTATAAATGTGGATTTATATCCCTTTACATGTTAGAATACAATGAATAAATCTCCTCTTATATATTTTTATCATATTTTTTGAACTCTTTATAGTGAACTATTTATTCAGATCATTTTGGATATTCATCTCCTTTTAATAAAAAATAATTTAAGGAAAATGAATTCCCTTATAAAATTCATTTAACCCTGATTGATCTCTTGAAATATTCTTGTGGAGTTGTGTCCCCTAGTTTTTTAGTTATATATTCATGTTTTCCTTCAATCTTTAATATTTCTGATCAACCAGAATCATTATTCTAATTATTAGTTTTCAACTGCGTGATTATCCTTGTACATTACACCATCATTAATATCTCATTCTAATGATGGATGATATTATTATTTTTATCATCCAAAATGTTTTATAATAAAATATCAACACTATATCCAATAAATAAATATACTTTTGACAATACATTAAAAATGTACCTCGAATAATAATACGTATTTCTATATGCAAAACAATCAGACACTGTTAAATGAGGTAGTCTTACAACTTTTATTAACTATATCTCTTAGGGTAAATATTCTACAATTAGAATAAATTGAATATTTAGTGACAACTTTCTTTTATATATGATTATTACTGAATTTGTAATACAAACATACATTATAATATAGATCCCAAATTCAATAGGTTTAGTTTCTTGAAAAATATATGTTCCTACCATATAAATTTATATAAAACATTAAGTCTTATTTCAATATTTACACAAAGTTTTCTTAAAACATTTAATTTTCCTCTTAGAATATGTAGTCACATAGGTACTTTCATTAGATGAGAAGTGAGATAATATCATAGTAAGATGATGGTTAATTATGAAGAAATTTCATGAACCAAGTTGAGACTACATCCAACCCAACACCCGACCCTACTCATGGAATGTTCCAAAGGGAATTCCTGATCCCCAGTGGTTTGAAAATGGTTCTTGGGCATCAAAATTAACTTTTGGGATTGATGTAACCCCAATAATCAACCAAAGGAAATCCAAAATAACCCATCATCAAATCATTATCAATTACCATGATCAAAAGAAATTACACTATCATATGTTTAACAGTTTTACAATTTCAAATCAAGACAAAATAACAAAACAGGGTGAGGAATAAACTAATATTCCAATACCACCATTAAATAAAAAGGCCAACACCCTTTATCCGCCCCCCCAAAAAAACTACAAGAGGAGGAACACTAGAAACCAGAGCCATCATCACCACCAGGGGACAAATTTCCATTACCTCAGTCAAACATAACAAAGTTCACATACATATGATAGTCAATGATCAGTGTGATAAAATTATTAATAGGATATCATACAAAGCGATTCCATGATACAAACTTATAAAAAGAATCAATATGAATGTTTTTAAATGAAATATATGGAAATAAAGGAAAAAATTTTAAAACAAAACATGAATTTACATTAAGAATTTGAAAATAATCATGTCACCAAGATGAGTGACAATTATATCTTCAAATGCTCCCCATGAGTAACCCCTATGGAACTGGGGATATTGGGGACCTAGGATCATTGTACGTCACTAACATGGAATAGAACCCATAACCCACAACGTCATTATACATGAGCCACTAGAGAGAAGTCAATCCAATGTTCTAGTGGTATCTGATCATCATTAAATCTTTATTTAGGGTTACAACATCAATCCTAATAAGGGAAAATATGATGACCCTATCCTTTAAAATATATTATTATGTGATTTCAATCATAATAAACCATCACATACGAACCACGGACTGTAGAGTTTAGTTTCATTGGAAGAATAGGTACAAAATTAGAAATCATGAATTCAAAATGAAATCATCATTTATTTAAAATCCATAACGGTTTCTTAAATTACCTCAAGATATAACATATTCATAATATAAAATGGGGAATACATAGACAAAATAATGAGCTAAAAATCCTAGTAAGGGAACAAATAAGGGAATAAAGTGTAGAAGATTGGTTAAAAGGCACACCATAATGACTTAAAAAAGTCATGGTATATGAATAAACAAATTGATGAATGATATATAGAACATGTAATCATGTGATCATGGAAACAAAATAGTGTGGATTAAAAATACTATAATACATAAACTTGATTCAATGCAAACTACCATGACAATATCACATGGTAGAAAATGATCCTTAAGGATTAGGTTTACACCCTAATCCCTTACATGATGTATCATGAGACTAAAAATTTCCCATTTCATTTGAGTGATATCTAAGAACACTCATCATAAAATTTTCATGTATATGTGAACCATTAAAATAAATAAAACATATGAATGAAACATAAGGGCTGCCCATGGAAAAAATAGGTATCATAATCATTTCATAAAACATAACCAATGAGAGTATCATAATGGTTTTCATGAAATAATGGATTTAATTAATACATAGAAATTAATTAGGGAAATTAATCATAAAACATGATAAATTATGTCCAACTAATGTGAAAAAAAGTGAATGGATTTTTTAAGAAACTATTGAAATATGACATTTTAGTGTTGTTTAAGGAAAATATTTAAGGGTATTTAAAGAGGAAAAAAAGAATAATTATTTTTTTATAAATAAAATAACTAATATAATTTTTCATTGTTAAATGAATGGTTTTATAAAAATATTGGTGGATTAAGGCCTATTATAGAGTGTTCTTAAAAATGGGAAGGAAATTTGATGTTCCCTCCAATCGGGATTGCCTTTCTGGAGGATCTGAGATAGGAACCATTTAAAACATGTACATTCACATCAATGAAGGATTAATTGATATAGTTATACATGTTTTCAATTTATAAATAGAATTTAAATTAATTAATTAAGAATAATTAATAACTAAATTTTCTTAATGAAAGAGAAAGCCTAACCCAAATGAAATTTTTGGGTTTAGATAGATCCATTACTTTATATACAAATTTTTTTTTCACTTGTATATAATGTCTTGGATTATAAAATTAGATTCATAATAATTTAATTCATAACATATTTAACAAATAATAGATTTATTATAACAATATTATGTTCATTTTTGACAATTTTGATGAGTTATAATGTTTAATTTCATTTTTTAGGAGTGTTCATTTCATAGTTTCATGGGTTGTTCACTTGTGTATTATTATGAATATTCTTATCAAATGAATGAAAACTATAGAAGTGCTATTAAACTATACTAATATTCTTACATAATTTTAAATGGTCATATATATCATTTTGTTTTCAGATATGAGGACAATTCTTTAGATAAAATGTTAATGATAAACATTTAGTTTATTTTGGTGGTTTTTCAATCATGACAAACTAGTTTTAATTTATTTTTTATTATATATATATATTAGTTTCCTAAATAAATTATGTTATAATAAACATATTATAACCTTATTTACCCATAAAAATGGTTTTATGATTATCCTTGAGGCCGACTATAAAAAATAAAAACTCATCATTCACGAAGGTGGTGAATTGACACATCAAAGTGGATGTTTTCATTTTTAAGATAAAAATGGAAGGGAATAGATTTGATTATCAATATTACATTAAAAAAATCAAATTAAATATATGTATGATACTGAATTTTTCATGTCAAAATGGATATGGGAGATGATGGGAGGAATATAAAATAAAATAAATTAAATGATAAAGAAGGCCGATATTACCTCTTGAATATCATCTCCTTGAGAACCACATTAAGGAAGATGTAATTTTTCTTTTATTGAGACTAGAAAGAATAGGATGTTAGGAAGATTAATAGGAGATAAACTAGATTGAATATTAGTAGGATCCACATCTTCGAAGGTTCTAGGAGAAGGGGTGGTGATGTTGGTACTTATAGTGGGAGGAGACACTACATGAAAATTGAAATTTCATAGCTATTATTTTTGGATTTTCCAGCTGTTCACACTACCCCATTAATATTTTGTGTAGGTTTCTAAAAACCACCACTAAATTGTGAAAAAGAAAATATTGGCAGCGGTTAAATCCGTTTAGCGGCCGTTTATTGGAACCGTCGTAGTGGGTGCATTTTCGCGACGGTTATATTGTTTTTCGCGGTGGTTTTTCATTGAAGGTGATTAATTTTTTTAGCGTCTATTTAAATAACTACTAAAAGAACCTAATGGCCTCTTGAAAAAAACCATCTTGATAAAAAATATAACCACCGCAAAAAACTTTTGGAAGATGGGCCACTATTGTGGCGGTTAGAACCGCCGCTAAATTTAAGACCGTAGAGGCGATTAAAATCGCCGCTAAAAGAAAAATATCGACATTTAGAGGCAGTTAAAACCACTCATAAATGTACCTGTTATAGTTAGAGGCAGTTTTAACCACCACTAAAGAGAATAATTATAAAAAAAGAACCAATTTCTGGACCCCTGTACAAGTTCCCTAAAAAAACTATTCTAAGAATACCAAAACACCAACAGAATACGTACTACAGTCAATATGAAAATATATTCTTAACTAAGAACAACCAAATGCATCGTTTCGTGAGGAAATGAATGTAGATAAACCCTCCACATAGCCATTATACCTTTAAACAAAATTATAAACAAGCATGTATGTCATATTTCATGAAAATAGTATCAATCCTTGGTTCATCCTATTCCATATATACTAGTTCGAACCCTGAAATAACCATCCATATCAGCACACATCCCACTATCATTGGTGATAACTATTCCAAAATCTCAGGCCTCCCTACCCATACCTCATTAACCAATATTCATCCCAAGATCACATAACATTATATATAATCCCTAGAAATAAAAAATTCAAAAAAATAAAATATAGTCAATATAGAATCTAGTCCCTAAAATAAAAACCCATCCATTCTACCCTTATTTAATTGTTTCTATGATATAATTTTATTGGGTGAATTCTTTGGTTGTTTGTTTTTAGGTTTTAAGATTTATAGAGGCTGCTAAATGGTTTCATGATAGGAACATGTTAATCTGAAACCATGTGGTTCTCCCCAAAAACCCATGTGTCTTGGATGAAGAAGGATACTAGGTGGGTCATGGTTAGAACACAGCTAGAGATGATCATGTATCATTTACCTTGAAATATATGTGTCTCAGAATAGAGGAAAGAATAATTATTAGCACACAATTTACCAAATGAGAATATTTATTCATAGACAATATGCTAGAATCTCATATTCAAATAAAAAATAATGGAGAGAAATGAGTCTGAGGGAACGTAAAAAAGGCCAAGAGTAACATGAATACCAAGGAAAGTAGAAAATTTTGATGTTTAATATTTTTTAAAGCTAGAAATGGAAATGTAGAGGTTAATGCCTTGGGATAAAAATGTAGGATAAGTTATTATAATGAAAAAATATTCTAGGAAAAATGAATCATAAAAAATAAATCATCACAATAACGAGTCAATATATATGGTGCATGCCACACTCGAGAAATCAAGATGTAAAAGGAAACATTATAAATCAATAAAATAAATAAATGGAAATATGAAAAATCAAGAAAATGTTTGGTCATGAAAATGTTTGGAGGCAACTATGTGTCAGACATGATACATATACAAACTGGCTATAAGAATATTTTCCCACATATCAAAAATACAAGTAATCACTATCCGATGATGAACAGATATCATCACCCTCTTCACCTCCATATCCACTTCCTGCTACCACCTGTAAGAACATTACATTGTTAATAAAATAGTTTTGTATATTTATATTTAAACATAAAACATATAAAAGTTTTAAAACTAAATGGTTTTTATTTTTTGTGATTTACCTGCTCACCACCAGTTGATGCAATACCACCCGGGGGATATTTGATCATATGATGATGTATATTAGTGAACAAATTCTATAAAGTGGATATCTAAGCCACTTGGTCTTGAATGGTGTTTTGTATAGAAACAATCCCTCTCTGTGCATCTCCAGTCATGGAATGACTACAAACAAGAGTAGATGTAGCTGCAATCCCCGATGGACGGCCAAAGACTTCAGATGGTACAGGTCTGAAACCCCTCCCATGCACACTATCAGGATTCTCCTTCCCAAAGACATTAGCAACAAGTTCATCCTGGGAGACTGAGTAGGAAAGACTAGGATTGGAATCCCATATTTCATTAATTTTTACATATAATTCAAATATCAATATATATTAACATACTTAAAATTGATAATATGTAATTATAATGAAAAAATGACTTCATACCCTAAATTCTTTGGCAGGATCATTAACAAAACTTCCATCAGATTTCTTGTGAACATCCAACCACACTATACTTCGGGATGATTCGTTCCCTAAACTCTGTGACTGCATTAAAAAATGATAAATAAAAAATTTAATATATTAAAAAGATAATACTGTATTAGTAATTTTTAAAGTAATGAAAATATTACCAGATTCGATCGGCTTATAGAAAAGATTTTAGACCCTACAATGTGAGGGATGAAATGCTTATCCTGGGTTGATGCATTCTTTCTTGAGATATCCATAAATAAATTCAATTCAATTTAATAGTAATGTATTCAATGTCATCTCTTCTTCATATACATATATAAATGTAAAATGATTTTAATATAATAATATACATTTAAATATCATGTTCTTCTATTCACGATGTCTGTCAACAAAAACATTCCACTATTCTTTGCATACCCCATTGGGTAGCTTCTCATACATTTGTTAGATGGTCAACGAAGTATCACTGACATTTCTCAAAAATCTCAATTTGAATTCTTCCTTTTTCTTACCAATATATTTCAATGTCCACTTTCATGCTATCACATCAGCAACTATAAAGTGGAAAAATATCTATATACAGAAATTCATTTTGAACATATTAGTAACATGACATTCAATTACACCATAATGTATTGAAATTTACCTTAATTGTGAATCAAAAACATTATTTTTCCAACATGGAGGCATATTTCTTCAATCCTCATAAGAAATAAGAAGGGAAATGGGATCCACTGCCAGCCATACTAGAATTTGGCCAAGAAATCCCATGGTGTCATCCATAGAGACCCCATTTGAATCAAATGGGACAACTATCTTTTCTCCCTTCATATTCCACACATATGATCTTTTTATATTTTTTTTCCACATTTTAATTTTTTTCATCTTTAATGAACAAACAGTTAGTATAAAAAAGTGAAATAAATTTATTTATATTAAAATTTGTAACTATAATAGTGACCCTTTGGTATGCCCGTGATGAACTAGAAGTTTCACGCTGCCGCCCCGCTGCTGAGGCTGCTGAACGGGGTGTCGACAAATCAGCTTCTAAAGGGATGCTCACAGTGGGTGTAAGAGATGGTGTAGGGGGAGGTGGTGGAGGGGGGCAGGTAGCTGGTGGCTCAGATGTCGTAGTGTGGGAGATATATGAGCCATTATATGTTGTAGTAGGGGATGAAATAGTCTATCACTTCCTCCTTGGTATTCCTATAATTTAATCAAATAATTTTAAGTTCAGAACATATATTTCATAAAAATATGCAAAAAATAATAATAAATGATAATAGATTCCCAGTAGTAATAAACAAAATATACATAAAAATGATAATGAATGACTACACAGATGAAATAAGTGGTTGCTAAATGAATAAATAATTGTACATACAATCATTTTCCCCTTCAATCATGTCAGTTTCTTATTCCATTACTCCATCCACTACATGCATCCTTGCTAGACTAATATTTTCAATATCATGGTGGAAAACTAATTCTAATTTTCATTGTTTATGAGATTAAATTTCAGAGGTCAAATATTCCACTTCATTACCCATATCCTACAAATCTCTTTGTGTTATGTGAGCAACCACACTCTACCCTTTATCCACAACATCATTCACATAATATAACATTTTTTCTTGCGATGATTAGATATATGGATCATGAAGTTCATGATAACCAACATCCATCAAGTGAGAGATGTTCACAGAAGTAAATTTTAAGGGATCTCTTTTAACACCTCTGATAATATCAACCCAATTGGATTTGAATAAAAAAACTAAAATTATCCCGTGGTAGTTTAATTCAATAATATATGTCAGCTTTCTATAGTCTCATACTTCATCAAATATAAATATACCACTATTCTGTGTTTTCAAACCCCTTTCTCGATCGACTGTACGAAATCTAAAGCCATTCACATTGTAAGTGTCGAACTTTCTACCTTATTTTAGAGGACCTCGAGCAAGAAACATCAAATCACTGAAAAAATCTGCTCAAGTATCAGTATTCATAATCTAAAGAATGAAATATACTTTATTATATTTAAAAAATATAAGTCTCAGACTAATATTCATATTTATTTTAATATTTTTGAACTTACACATTGTAGAAACAATTCTAAAAGATATTTATTAAAAGATTTCATTATATCTTTCTTATTTCGTGTTCATCCTCTCATTAATATATTTGTTTGTATCTGCAAATATTCAATAAATGGATATGCAATTACACTATTTAGCAGCACATATCTATGTGCCTGTAATAATTATCATTCTGTCAGTGTCATATTTGAGGTCCTCCCAACTGATTGGCCAATAATAAGTAATATTTTTTATTTCTGATGTATTTGAGATTGAGTTGATGTGTAGGAAAGACGTCCAACTCAATTAAATGTTGTCTCAATATCATCAATGTATATTTAAGAAAACGTAAGACACTCCTAAGACAAATAGCCTTCAGAAATAGAGCCTTTTGGTTGAGCTTTATTTCTCAATAATGATTTCTAATGCCCAAGATATATGTGAAATAAAATAAAAATAATTATGCATTTAATTAAGTGCCAAAAATTGTTTACATAACTGAAAAACATATAAATAAAGTAACTCTCAATTGGATACACCCATCGATAATGAACAGGGCCTCCAAATTTAGCTTCCTCAAACAAATGCACTGTTAAATGCATCATTAATGTAAAAAACGACGAAGGAAAGATCATATACATTCCACAAAGGGATAATAAAAACCACTCCTAAAGGTTGTCATGGTGAAATGGATATATAAATTTCTCACAAAGTTGTCTAAACAATGTTCATAATTGGAGTACAATAGCAGTAACTTTTTTACTTAATAATGTATGTAATGCCAATGGTAGTAATTGTTGTATCAAAATATGTGAATCATGACTTTTCAATCCATGTAGCATATGATTATTCAAGTAAACACACATCGAGATGTTACTTGAATACCTATAAGATACCTTCACATTATTTAAAAATCGAAGAAATGTATGTTTATCCATATTTTTCATTAAAAAAATTTCCAGAGCATATTTTTCATTCTCATCTGGCTAGAGACCACGATTGATATTCATTAGTTGTAAGTATTTGCGAGCATTGAGATGATCCTTCTACTTTACTTGATCATTAAGCAATGTGAAAATAAAATTTTCACAGAATTTATTCTCAATATGCATCACATCAGGATTATGCCACAATAAATTAAATTCCCAATAAAGAAGTTTGAAGAATATACTTTTTTCCTTCCATTTTTGTGTTCTGATTTCACTTGACGATTCACATTGAACCAGTTTCTAGCTATCTTTTAAATGATGAACCTTCCCAAAATCTGTTCCAACATTTTCAAGATGTGTCAATATTTCAGAACCAGTTAACAACTTTAGAGGTTTTCTACGATCAATGAAACCTTTAAATTTTGATATGTTCAGCCCAAATCTATGAGATGCATTGAGAAATATTTGATGGCACAAGAATCATCATTTTCAACTATGAGGTATCCATTTAGGGTCAAAATTAAGGTTACCAATAGGATAATCCAAACCTATTTAAATGTTCTAAACAGAAAATTTTCAAAGACCAGGGAAGTCACTAATGGTCCACATTAAAGCAGCATGCATTTTGAACTTTGTTTTAGAAGAAGAATCAAATGTCTCAACACCGTAGCATCATAACATCAGTAATTCTTCAATAAAAGGCTTCAAGTATACATCAATATAATTTTCAGAAATTTGTTTTCTAGTAATAATCATCAAAAAGATAATATATGTTTGTTGTATAAACATCCACAAAGGCATATTGTAATGGATTAAAACAACTAGAAAAATGCTATAACTAGTACTCAAAGTCCCCAATGGGTTGAATCCATTGGCAACCAATCCCAACCGAGCATTCCTCGGATCAGCTGTGAAAAATAGATGTAATTTATCAAATGTCTTCCATTATTGTGAATCTCATGGATGTCTCATTAACCCATCATTTTTATTATCTACATAATTCCACTTATTGTGTTCGGCGGTTTTTGATGACATGAATAATTTTGCAATCGGGGCATTAAAGGAAAGTAACACAGAACTACTACAGGTGTGTTATCTTTCTTCTTCTTCTTCATGAATGTATGTTGATTCAGAATTCCAACATCACCCATTGACTACCATCTATAAAAAGAACATTTTTTTCAATTTTTTCTACTTGAATCCTCTCTCCAATAAAGCATAAATTCATTGGGACACACATGTATTTTTTGTATAATTTAGACCAAGACTTTTAACAACATTTTCCATATCATAAAAAGACTCGGGGATTTTTGCTTCAGGAAATGCATCAACCGACAATTCCAATATCACAGACATTACCTTATTTGTTATTCCACATTGAAATTTGATATGGTACAACATCAGCTGAAAATAAAGCTTTTAATATTTCATACATCAACTATAAAAATCATTATTTACATCGTCAACTATATTAGGAATCAAATTTTCCTCAGTGAAGTTTTCTGTTACATTTGTCTCAAAAAAATCAAGAGAATGATTCGATGATTTGTTACAATCTTGATTTTGTTTTGTTACAGTCTCAAAAACATCAATTGTCACGTTCCAATTTTTAGCACCCTCATCTGGTTGTTCTATTATGTTTTGATGTTGATAGTGGGGTATTGCAGTGCCAAATGTGTCATTTAAGAGGTTTAGCATTTCATTTTCCATTTTCGATGATGTTGGGTTCTCATTCTGTGGATTAACATCAGTGCTCAGTCAGTCTGTAATGTTTTATTATCCATGCCAAATCCACCACAAATATTCACCACATAATATCTTCAGTATTAAATGTTTATAAACATCACCTCTCTTCAACCATCTTTTAAATTTACATTTAGGATGTGGACATCTTATTCTCCATTCAATGGATTGATTGTAAATTTCAAAATCTAAAAACATCTTCAATCCCTTAACATACTGAGGTGTTTTTCTCGGTATTGTGATCCATATTTTATCTATGTATATCACAATGTTCCTACACAATATTGAAAAAAAATTAAAACACATAGTTACTACTAAATAGTGAAAGAGATTCATATATACTAGTTCAAAAAATATATAAATTTTTTACATAAGGTTTTCCTATATAAATACATATGGTAAATCACCAACTAGAAAACCGAAGTACATATGTGCATGTATGTGTATGCTTATACACATGTGATTACACAATCACATGAAGAAACAAGAATATAATGATTATTTTCTTAGGAAATATACATTTTAAGAAGATTGTGAGTATTTTCAGATATATTTGAGCTATTTCAGCATTAGTAAAAAAGTTAAGAGTTAATCTAAATCAATATATTATATGTCAACTTGAAGATCATTGGGATATTTTCAAGTTGATCATTCTGATATAGCATTTAGTTGAATTGGAAGTATTATCTTCTACAATTCATGAGAGTATACTGAACTGACTTTCATGAAAATTTATTGATTATATTCAGTGCAAATCATTGACTTTTATTCCTTTTATAAGAGGTACTATAATTTCTCATATTAGAATAAAATATTAATATATATGTTTTCCATTAACAAGATATATAAATAAATAAAATATGAAACATGCACTTTATCAATGCACAACATTTATAAAACATGGTATGAAGATGCTTTTCTTGAAACAATTCCTGTTCAAATCTCATTAATCTATCCTTAAAACATCACCCTTTTTATAAAAAAAACCCTTAGATGTTTTAAAAAGAAATGAAATTTATTTCTAATAATGGATAAATTTATTTAAAAAAAATTCCCTAACATGAAAGATTTAATTTAACAAACTCAATATAAGTAAGGAAACAAGGATAACTATGAAGAAAAAATTCCCTATAGAAAGTCATAAATTATTCCAATAAACAAGTGGAACAAAACTAATTAATATCAATACTAAATAAATGGATGATCAATGCTTCAATGAAATTCCATCCATGTAAAAAAGAAATACACAAGATAATAAATAAATAAAGGCATACCACATGATAAATATCATGAGAAAACACATTAGGAACTAATGGGGAAAGTATAATACATGAAAAGGTGGACCTAATTCCATCAGGTTAACGGTCATACATCTATCAAAAAAATCACTCTAAACCCAATCTCATCCGTGACACCCCACTAGCTCATTATTTTGTAAAAGTAGTTGTAACTAGAAAGTGTGTAATCACAATGTTCCTAGAAACGTCCCATGACTTCCCACTCAGTATCCTAGGGTTCCATATAAAATAACTAAAGGAGGTGATACACTTTTAAAGTCAATGTCATACAATGAAAATAATAATATCCAAAGGCTATCATAATAATGAAATCCTTCCCACACCCCACATTTAGTTTATAATGAGCCCCCACCAATAAGAAAATCATGAATCACATCACAAACAACCATCACAAGGATACCCATGACATCAGAAAAAATGAAAAGGGGCTCGACAAGGGAACAACAAACAAATCAACTCAAATATCACATCACAATGTTCCATCCAAGACATTCAATTATCACTTATAATATATACATTTTAAACCCCTTTTTATATTTTTTTGGAATCCAAACACCACTATAAGGGAAATACTAATAATTTCCAAAACACAACCAATATAACCCAAATGAATCACAATTAAATATCATAAAACAACATGTCCCTTTGAAACATGGAAACAATTTAACCCCCAAAGGGTAACCCACTTTGAAAAACAAATTTCGTATACAATCGAATGACCATTTGTATTTATTATATAAAACCATTCCTTTAATTTTATCAAACTTGTTGAATTTATAAAATATAAATTTACATAAGAAATTCATTTAAACAAGAAATTAAAACCATTATGCCACATGAAAACCATGTTATGTTATATAAAACCATTATAATCCAAACCTAAATAACCAACACCGTCATTATCTGGATTAGAAATTAATTTATAAATCCAAGCACACATAAATCTCTTAAATAAAATTAAATGAAATGGAAACACTAACCTCATGTTTTGAAATGATGTCACCTTCAAAGAAAACAAATGGTCTAGGACATAATAAATGAATAAAAACTTTTAGAGACCAAATACCCCAATCTAAAACTACCATAAAAAAGAAAATATTTCATCCATAGCCATACGGGTTAAGGAAGAAAGGGTGAAAAGAGATAAAACAGGAGTGGGAGAGAGGGTAAGATAATACCTCTTAATCTGAATGATATACCACACAAATATTACTTCAAATCTACTTAGAGAACCTTAGGGAAGGAAATAGAACCCATGGATAAGCACTGATGATGTGAGGGTATAAGGGGGTGTATTTTGGTTGAATCCTCAAATAAAAATGAGGAGAAAAGAATATATGTATATAAATATACATATATTTATATATACACTTGTGTAGGCCACAAGGTTGTTTGACATGTTATACCAAACCATGTATCGACTATGTTTTTGACATCACCTCATCACCCATAAGCGGAACGGTTGCCTCACACGGTTTCCCTAACTATTAATAGATCATATGATATGCTATTTCTATTTTCACATAGGGATTAATGTTTTCACGACACAATTTCCCAAACTATATGCCTAATTATATACACCTAGAAAAACCTCCAAAACTCAAATTAATAACCATAAGACACCTCAATACCCAGGGAGGAAACGACCACATGATCAAGAGTATGAAAGTGAAATATTATGGTGTAAAAAACTCCACACCATGCCAGTTTCCTCCCCAAGAAAGTTTACAAGAACATATGATAAGCAGGAATGCCAAGGCTACCTTTCCTCTAATGAGGGATAAACTACTAACCAACTTTCAAAACCTCCATACAAAGGGCACATGGAATAATAAAACCATTCCTTGAGATTAAAAATTCTGAAAAAAATAAAAATTATCTAAAGAAATTCACTAGGATCATTAAGAAGTTGGTTCATCACTGAATGAAATTGAAGGTAAAATAAATATATTATTGGATATCCACGCTTATGATATTATTAGAAATTAGGAATATAAAAATTTACAATACTACTTCTAAGAGCCTTATTAATTCCAAACTGAACCAAATGAGATAACATAAAAACTAACTCTAGATTAACTAAGGTCACTATAGCCAACCTATAGCACATCCCAACCAAATGAATCCAAAAGAATCACCCTATAATAATGGGATGGAAACAAATAGAGACTGATTGTGGGTATCGAATCCATTTTTAATTTCTCTATTATGGTGAAACATTAGATAGGAAGATTTAAGAGGAAAATCATCACCAAAGTGACATGATTCCACTAACCATGAAAACCACATTAAATCAATAAAAGAGAAAACATCATAGAGAACAATTTATACATCATTAGACCTGGTCACTAAGAAAAGGAACTCCATGAAATAAAATAAACACCCTTATATACATGTTCCTCAATATGGAATGGAATGGCTCTAAACCCAGGTCAGGAAACTAAATTAATGTTAATTTAAGGTTGAACACATGGAACACCACTCATGGAAATACTAAAAAACATTTATTCTATAACTCTCAAAAAATCATTCCACAACCACACTATAATGGTATACAAACCTGTGTTGAGGGGTGTCAAAGGTAGTCAACAACAACGATGGGTGGTGAAGCGTGCTGATGGGTGGTGAGAACCATCACTAGCTGTAGGGAGGCGAGCTAGGGTTCAGGTCTCACGGGGGATATGGGAAGAGGGTGGGGTCACAGGTACCAAGGGGAGAAGGTGGTTCAGGGTCAGGTTTTGGGTCTAAGTGGCACTGATGGCTAGCGAGAAACATCCCCAGTAGTGGGGAGGCAAGCTGGGGTTTGGGGATCATGGGGATCGGGGGAAGAAGGTTAGGCTGTGGGGTTCTTAGGGAGAAGGGGGCATGGGTCGAGGGGAAGTGTGACCGCTGAAAAAATGGGGTTTAGTGGTAGTTTTTAATAAACCACTACTAAACCCTTTTTAAAAAAGGATTAGCATGGGTTTACGAAACCTCCTCTTAAATACCACTGCTAAAGGCGATTTATGTTATAGTGAGAGGGATAAATTTGACTATTTTATTCATTTATTAATAATTTTTGATGAAAAATATAAATAGTGTTGAGTCCAAAGACTTAATATAGTAAATAGTTCAGGATAGTTCAAACTAATGGATTCTTACCACATAATTACATCATTCCTAACTTGATAATTCATTTATTTATTAAATATAAAAAATTACGGTATTTCAATATTCCACAAAATTTCAACCATATTAGAACAATATAAAAAATTCAACCTATTCATTTTTCATTATGTATATGCAAAAAATGGTCTCAATTTTATGTAAATAATTCTATAAATATGATAAATTTAGTTTTTAATTAAAATCATCATTTATTCTAAAAAACCGATTTTAATATTGTAACTAATCTTATGACAGTTGGAAAAATTAACTAAGGTCTCATAAAATAAACTTCTAATGATAATAGAAAAATATTAATTTATAAATCTATTTTATGAAAATAAATTTCCATTTAATTCATTATATTAATTATAAAATATTTAATTAACATTTACGTTTCCCAAAAATACCAAAACTTATTTAGTCATTTTTGAAACATTTTTTTACTTATTAAATGATATAAATATATCATTTTATTATTTATAAGACACATATATTTTATTTATACTTACAGATGTTATGTTACTATTTAAATGGATAGATTAGAATTCTTTATAGTCATATTACTATTCTAATGGTTTGGTTACTATTTCAGTACTCATATTTCCAACAATCGTAAGGGTTTACTACTTCCAATAAATAATTATAATTCCATTCATAAATAGCATATATTTTCTCCCAATTTTAAATATACTTTCATATTTTAACCTAATATTTTATTATTAACATTATTTTTAATTACAACCACTTTGTTCGTGAGTCTAGTCATTCTAGTGGATCAAGGGGTTCTAAATTTTCCTATTCTTATTATATTATTTTTTATTTATTGTACTACTGTAATATTTGGAATTATTATTGTTTTTTTTCTGACTAATGTATCATTATTAATTTTTTAGAGTGGTTTTTTATTGGGTTCACTAGGATATGTGTGTCTTTTATACTACATGACATAATTATATTAAGTGGAAATTTCATTAATAAAATCTTGGGTTGTTACATTCCCCTGCCCTTAAGAAATTATTCCTTCAAAGTATCATTTTACAATATAGGATAAAAATAACAGAACTTACTTCTCTTTAACCACTCGATTTGGTTCCCATATTAAATCTGTGTACATATTATTCTTCAAGAGTGCTTTAACCATGTGAGTAGACTTTTTTGAATAGAAATTTATCTCTATGGGCCTAGGTCATCACTGGTCACTCTCATAAGAGAGATCATTTTCAAATCATGCCACCTGGGAATTTAGTATATGTGAGGGACTTGTTATGTAATTTATTTGGAGTGATATGTGAATACATCATGTACTTGAGAAATAGTCAGTGTAAGTGCTAGTAGATATGCCACATCTCTAACATGATCAAGAATCTCAAATGGGATCATATACCTAGGACTTATCTTTCCTTTCTTCCAAAATATCATGAATTTATTCTATAAAGATTTGTGGAGGAATAAATTTTCTCTAACCTCAAACCATAGGCCTTGTGTATAATTATATGCATAAAACTTTTATTAAATTTAGGCTGCCTAGATGCGCTGCTAAATTATATTCACCTTTTATAGCATTTCTTTGACCATTTAAAGTCCCAGAAGCATTCATCCACGTACTCCATCCTAACATGCATGTGTTCTTCATATTTTCTCATTAAGGGATTCACATACAGCCATTTTAATTCTTGATTGTAAACTATTATTATAAGATAACTTAAACCAAAGGTAGATATTGGTACTATCCTCATTTGAATTCCATAGAACATGATCTCAATGTGCCTTCCATCGTCAGAATAATATTTTTATAATGGCCACCGGTTTGAGGATGATAAGACATTTTGAATTTCATATAAATGATTAGAGCATGTTGGATTTTATTATAGAACATAAAGGTAAATATCTGATCTGTATTAGATACAATCAATAATGGTACTTCATGCAACCTCACCACCTATATAATGTATATCTATTCAAGTTAATCAACTGATAAGTGCACTCAGATTTTGATAAAGTGAGATGTCATTATAAGATGGTCCCTAATGAAAGATATAGAATTATTTATACTATATATCTCTGGATTTCTGGTGAAAAAATAAATGGTGATGTTTTCCCATTTCCTTGTTGATATGGGAAATGGTTTCATTTTACACTTACAATTTTGTCTCCCAACCTTCACTTTTTAGCATGCAAGGATCTTTAATGTATATTCAGTTATCTCCTTATTCATATTGTACCACCATTTTTTCTCTCATATATCTAGATATATCTTCGTACTCCTCGGTGAATATAGAAGTTTGAGCTATGTTAATCATGTGGAATTCCTTTTTATCTCTAGATTGGACGATACACATCATCATGAACCAAATCATACATCTCCTTCCTCATAAAATTTGAACTCTAAGGATTTACCCATTCCTATAGCTTCCACCTTTTTTTGAATTTCCACATCATTTATTTTAGTATACTTTATTGTTTTTATCTGGGATGTTTGAGAAATCATTTTTGAAAGGAATGATGATATACCTTCCATTAATAATATTATATCCATCCTTTGTAAGTTTAATAAATCAGATTTGTGTCAATTCCCATCATTGATAAGTTCATAGGATCCTTTTAACTTAGAGAATATTCCACTCTGTTTGCTTTATCAAAATGGTAGAATATTGAGAAGTAATAAACCTTGAAGAGATCTAACCGTCTTTGATGGTGCTTATTAATCTTCTTCTATGTGAATTTTTATTTTAATCTATTTTAATCTATATATATCTCACACTTCTCCCCATAGAGAAAATGCTGCCAAATTTTCAATGAAATGATCAGAACTTCTAACTCCAGATCATCCATGGGATAGGTTTTCTCATTAAATATAAACTTCCTTGAGGAATGATATTTAACTTTTTCAATTTTTATGTATACACAAACTAATCCCATATTTGAATCATCACTATGTACCGAAAATAGTCACCCACTTGTCAAGAGTGTGAATACTTGTGTAGTGATAAGCCTCCTCTTCAACTCCTTGAAATAGTCTTCACATTCATTGGTCCATAAATAATTTACTCCCTTATTATTAATCATGGTTAGTGGGTTTGAAATTTAAGATACATTCTTATGAAATCATCTTTAATACCTAGTTAGGCTAAGGGAACTGAGAATATATATTATATATGTTGGTTTGGGATACTACTCAATTGAATTTATCTTAGAATGTTCAATATATATTCCTTTTCTGGTGATAAAATTTCACAATAATGATACTTCCTCCACCCAAAATTCTCATTTATTTTTATTTTTATATTGTTCTTCTCCATAAAAATTCATTAGCATAGTATTCAAATTATCATCATGTTCCTCCTTGTGCTTGACGTATATTAAAATATCATATATAAAGACTATGATTTTTTTGATGTGGTAGTGTGTAAATACGATATTAATTTTGTCCAAGAAACTTATTAGAGATCTATGGAGTCCGAAGGGATTAAGTATGAACATATATTGTACATACCTTTTTCGAAAGAAAGACTCAAGAATATCTTCCTTCATCACCTTTAATTGGCGATATACCTACTGAAGGTCCACATTAGAGAAATACTTGGCCCCATGAAGTTTATCGAAAAAGTCATATATCCATGGAAGCAGATAAGTGTTCTTTATCATGTTTTTTTAATCTGATGATAATCAATGTAGAGGACATTAATCTATACTTCATCTTTACAAAGAGGTATAACACACCCCACGATGAATCACTCAGGCCTATAAAACCTTTTTCTATAATCTCATGTAACTGCTTCTTTAGTTCTTCTAACTAAATGGTGGCTATTATGTTAGGAATTCTAGATACAGGCAGATATCTAAGAATAAATTCAATTGATAACTCAACATCTCAACTAGGAGCAAGACCAGCCAAATCATTGGGGAATACAATAGTGTAGTATATCACAATGGGTGTGTATTAAAGCCTGATTTTATCATTTTTATCAATCATTAGAGCAAGATATTCTTTCTAATAATACAATAATATCAAAATTTGATATGATTATTCTAAAGGATATTTATCCTAATCCATACACTTTTACAGAATTGGAGGATGACACGATTTGTTATGAGTGAAAACCCTTTTCAAAAAACTGATGTTGTCTTTATTTAAAGATAGCCAATTGAATCCCAACATAACCTCAATGTCCACTGAAGATAGTGATACATGATTTCTAGGAGCCATAGTCCACATACATTAATGAGGGAGGAGTAATTTATTTTATATTCATTAATTTTCTCATTCTATTCTCTCATAGGAAAATCTACCATCATATTTTGATTAGGTATTTGAAGAGATATAATAAACATGCAAGATATGAAATAATATTTGGGACTAGAATCAAATAGTAATTACACTATTCTTGAATGCATAACTAGCATACCTATCACCATATCATTTTGGGGTTACCCCTCAATAGTAGTGATAATATATTATCTTCTTTTCTGCCTTATAGGTTGATGTCGTTGATTGACGTTGACAACCCATGTCTTAGGGAAATGGATCACATAATTCCCATATTGCTTACAGTTGATAAAATACACTAATAGCTTAGTTTTGTTCTAATCCTCGCTTACTACTTTCATGTTAGTGGGATTATTTAAATCCTTTCGACAAAAATTATCATGCTGACCATCTCTTTCACGTTTTGATAGTCTCTTAGTTCCCCTAAGGATATTTGTTGGATTATTCTTCCCACATTTTTGACATGTGGGATGTTGTCTTCTCATTCCTTAATGGGATTTATCTATTGATCCTCCCATATTAAATTACATTTTCCTCATTTTAACTATAGGGCCATGATACCACTAAGAATATCCAATCTACATTGCAACCATAAGGGTAAAATAGACAATCTCATCATAGATTTCAATGTTTGGAATCACTAGTTATTTTTTTGACTCATATTTAGTCATCAAAATATGTGACCTCCCATGAATTTAATTTTCATGTAAAATCTAGAGTCATATCATGAAATCCTTTTAATGTTCTCCTCATATTCCCCAATAATCTCACCTTTTTTTTATTAGTCGGATGAACTCCCATATTATCTTAAGACAATAATCTCAGGGAAAATATTTATTAAGAAATAATTTTTTTGAATTTTTCATAATTCATGGAATAAATTTACTCCATATATTTTGTGTTTCTAATCTGTTTCCACCATTGATCAGCTTCCCCATCAAAATGATAGACTATAGTGACAACTCTCCCTTTTTGTAAGAATTAGAGTAGAAATAATAACTTCCCAGTCGAGTTAATCTATTGTTCTATGATGAGGGGATCTGAATATCCAAAAAATATTTGAGGCCTTTATCACCTAAAAAATTCAACCACAAATTTCTCTTTCTTAGGACAAGGAGGGTGTTCCACATGATTCATTTTATTATTTATAATATGAACCAATTGTTCTAGTACTTTCGTTTTTTTTGATCTCATGTTCCTGTCAGATTTGGAATTTTAGGATGGAAATAGTCCAATTTCCAATCACATTGATTGTTTCCCTGAGTTCTCATATTTCCAGCCATTAACTATGAAAAATAATCACAATTAGGGGACCTGAATACATAAGTAATATGAATATAAAAAGTAAACTATATACATATAAAGAAAAACTTATTAATTAAAAATAAACCCTAACTTGTGAATTAATAAGATTCAATCTATGTTATCCATATTAATATAATTAGAATTAGAGTTATTAATAAAATTTTCTATTTATAATCCCAAAAAATGGCTAGATTGTTCTCTCTTACCAACGATAGTGACCCTAAGCTTTTACATGGATTATTAAATTATTTTAATCATAATTAAAAATCACATATAGACTTAGGATCACAAAGTATCGTTTGTTTAGAATAATTTGTTATCATTAGAAATAATTATTCCAAAATAGAATTATCTTTTATTTAATCTTCACAATGATATCCTAACATATTTTTTCTCTTACATATGTATAGTAGAACCTGAGGAATACATAGAGAACAGGTATGAGATAAAAATCCCAATAAGGAAAAAGCATGGGAATAAAGTGTAGGATATGAGTTAGAAGGAATGACATGATGACATAAAAATGAATGGGATATGAATAAAATCATGGAAGAATAGCATATAAAACATGTAATGATGTGATTATGGAGAAATAATAATTTTACAACAAAATTCTATATGGAATAAACATGATTCAAGGCTAACATCGAAGACTATATCGCATGGTGGAAAAAGAACCATAATTGTTAGGTTTACTCCCTAATATCATACATGAAATCTCCTGAGACTGAACATTACCCAATTAATTAGAGCACTATCTCGACACAACCATCATAAAATTTAGTTGCATATCTACCGCACATGAAGAATCAAATTATAAGGACTAAACGCAAGGGTTACCGATATAATGAAATGGGTATCATAATCATGTCATAAATAATTACCAAAGGATATATCGTAATAGTGTTGAAAAAAGAATGGATTTAAATCATACATTGATATTAATAAGAGAAAATAGGTATATATCAGGATGAATTATTTAAAGTATATCTGAAAAAATATAAAATGTGTGTTTAAGAAACATTATAAATGAGACACTTTAGTGTGTTTTATGGAAGATATTAAAGAGACATTAAAGATAACAAGAGAATAATTGTTTTTATAAAACTAGAAATTAACTAAGATAATTTTTCATGTTGAAATAATTTATTTTATAAAAATAATGGTGTATTAAAATAGATAATGGGGTGTTCTTGAAAATGGGTTAAAAATTGGGAAGTTTCCTTTAATCAGGCTCGCTTATAAGGAGGAATTGAGAATTAAACCATTTAAATTATGTATTTCCCCATCATAGAAAGATGAATTTATATAGGCATATAATTTTGGAACATATATATAGTATTTTGAATAATTAAATAGGAATAATTAAAAAATAAATTGGTGTAAATAATGAGAAAGTGCAACCCAAATGTAATTTTGAAGTTCGAAGAGATATCTTACGTTATTTCCAAAAGTATTTTCCACTTACAATTAATGTTTCGAATAATCAAAATAGATTTATTAATAATTTAATTCAAATCATATTCAACATATATGTTATTTATAATAATTTTTTAATTCCATTTATGTTCGTTTTTATGAGTTATAATATTTAATTTCATTGTTCCTAGAACGCTTGTTTTAGGGTTTCATGGTCGGTTTGCTTGTTTATAATTATAGAAGTTATTTTCAAATGAATAAAAAAAAAGTTTTAAGTATATGGTATTAATATAGTTCCATAAATTTAAATTCTCTGATAGATTAAATTTCCATATATGGTGATGATTCATTTGATAAAATGCTACTGATAAAGGTTTAGTGTATTTTGATAATTTTTTGATCATCATAATCTAGTTCTATTTAATTATTTAATATGATAGATATACATTTCTCCTATAACATTAATCAAGTATAAATAAATTTATTATATGTTTTTTAACAATAATAATTTTTTATGAGCATCCTCGAAGGCTGTGAAGAAAAACCAAAAGTTATCATCCACGAAGGTTGTGAATCAACACATTAGTGATGATGTTTTTATTTTTGTAAGATAAAAAAGGAAGATAATAGATTTTATGATGAATATTTAATTAAAAAAATAAAATTAAAATATATGTGTGATAATGGATCTATCATGTCACTTTGGATAGGGGACGTGAGGTGAGGATAAGAAAAGAAAAGAAATTAAAAGAGAAAAAAGGAGGATTGTACATTTTGAATATCATCTCCCTGTGAACCTCCTTTAGAAACATGGAATTGGTATTTTCGTAGTACCAAAATGACCACAATGTGAGGAAGTGTCTTGTGAGATTAATTAGGAATAATTTTATAAGGTTATAAATCTTAGAAGGTGTGAGGACAAGGGGTGGTATATAAAGTGGGAGGAGAGAGGTGTTTTTTATTATATTTTTCATTAGATTATTATTTTCAATCAATACTATTAATAGTGTTGGATTCCATGACTATGTAAGGTTAATTGTTTTAGGAAATTTTAATAAATAATGTATTACCTCATCCATACATTATCTAGAACTCAATAATTCATTTAATTTTTAACTACCAAAAATTACATTATTTTTTTATTCACCAAAAATTTATTTATTTCAGAAAAATCCCAAAACATTATCCAAACCATTATTAAATGTATATATTTTAGAAATGGACTCCATTATATGAAACAAATATTCTGAATATGATAAATTTAGAATTTAATTAAAATCATTATTTTTTTGGAAAAATATTGATTTTAATATTATAATTGTTTTTTTTCATGAAAAGACAACCTTTTAAAACCAAAAACATACAAAAAAACTTCTAAAATTATGTTAAAAAAACCAACATAATTCATAGAACATTTTTAGAAATCATATTAAGCATTACAAAATCATACAATAATTCAAATTCATGAAATTGCATACCTTTCACAAGTAAACTTATAGAAAACTCGTGGAAACAGAAAATACACCACAAGGGGGACCAATAAAATAAATAACATTCCATAAGAATCAGTATTTAATACTATAAACCATGTTTGAACCCAAATTAGGTTAACTGATTTTGGATATAAATAAGAACCCAATGAAGATGGAATGGGGAACAAAAAAGAAGGAAGAGTCAAGAAGAAGAGGGACTTTCTTGTAGAGTTATTGAAGACCTCCCACCAAATCTAGTGAGAACATAAAGTGAAATGGATCCAAGAGGGTGGAGAAGTCATTCCTAGGGTTGAGAATTCTTAATTGGGTGAGTTTGGGTGGGTTGGGAGTAAATTTCGGGTAAGGTTAGAATATGAAATTTTTAATTTTTATTGTTCTGAGTAGGTCGCATGGTTTTCAAACCACATGAAAGCCATGAGGAACCTCACTCCTAAGGGAAGAAGGCTACATAGTCTTATGGGGAATGGTTCTTTCCTCTGTATTGGTCTGTGAACCATAGATAGAACTACTAGTCTTGGTTCATGGTTAACCGCACATTCATATGTGGGATGTGTTCCATTGATACTACCATTTTCCCAGGTAGATAACCTCCTATGTGATAGAGCATATTTTCTCATAGATAGGTGACATCCATGATCCTATAGCTGATGAGTTAAAAACCCTATTTTTTCAAATCCTCATTTGAAAAGATATACACTAATGATAGGACCAAAATAAGAAATAAAAAATACCTCAAAATGAAATCACAGATGGGACAATTCTCCCCACCATTATAAATTTCCACTCTCATAAGGACATTCCAGAGATTGATCAGAGAAAACAATAAGTAATTTTTATTGACCCAAGACTTCTTTTCTAGTGTATCATTCTCATTATTGACATTCTTCCAAAGGTCCAAAACCAATGGTATTTATTTTCCCTAAAGAACCTTCCCTTGGGAATTTATAATTCGGACTAGTTATTCAAACACAAGAAAATCAGGTTCCAACTCCAACTCTTTCTAATTTGACACATAAATCATATCTAGATTATTATTTTTAAACTATGATACATGGAAAAAATCTTGAAAAGGAATCCAATGAGAAAGAAAATCTAATCGGTATGCCACCTTACCACCACTCTTTGTAATTTGACAAGGTCCAACAAACCTCAGTTTTAACTTCCCATAAATACCAAGATGATAAGGACTTAGTAAAGGGTCCAATATAAAGAAAATGTCGTCACCAACATAGAATTACAAAGCTCGGTGCCACTAATTAGCATAATATTTGAGGTGAATTTCCAATGTTGACAACCACTTCATAATCAACTTAGATTTTTTATATTTCTTCTTTACAAGGCTTGTTCCCAACAACCTAGTCTCACCCACTCATAACAAGTATAAATGTGACCAAAATTGTTGACCATAAATAACCTGAAAGGGTTTCATTTCATAAAATATTGATAACTATTATTATAGGAAAAATAGACCAAGCCTAAATGTCTTTCCCATATATTTTTATATCCCAAACACATGCCCAGATCATGTATTCCATGATATGAATTTCTAACTCAGATTGGACATGAATTTGGGGATGTTATGTGACACTCAACCTGACCTGAGACCCCATTTCCTTCTAATGGACATCCCAAAACCGAGATGAAAAATGGGGGTCCCTTTTTGAAATGATCACTGACAACACACCATAAAGCATTACTATTTCTTGAACATACAACTATTCCAATTCATCTGATTTAGCCAAGTCATTAATTGGAATGAAATGTGTTATTTTTTTATATGGTTAATCACTACCCATATGTAATTCCTCCCCGGGTTGTGCAAGGGAAGATAATGATGTATTGTATGGAGATTTCTTCCAACTTCTAGGTCGGAATGGGTAATGGATGAAGAAAACTGGAGGGCCTTTGATGCACTAGATTAAACTAATGACTCCTATAGAAGTGATATAAAAATTCAGCTACAAACCATCTTATACATAGACACTATAACTAGGGAAACACATTATAAAACATCTTGGTATTCTTGGGATTGATGTACCACTGATACTGATGGTTATCTAGCATCTCCACCTTCCATAGCAACACAAACACCACAATAAGAACCTTCATGAAAATATATATCATTGAAGGAAAATACCCACCACTATTCTCATCCCCACTATGAAAATGTGGCATATACTGCTAGCACAACTCATCAACTAGATTCTCTATATGAATTGACTCTATAAGGGAGGGTTCTAACTAATCACTAGCCAAGAAAATGCCTCCACCGTGCTCCTTGGTCTCCCGATGCATCTAGGAAAAAATCCCCATCAAAATCCACTCATTACTAGACTTCTTTAGAGATTGAAATGAAACTTTTCATATCAAATATTTCACTACCACATTACCTTTTCTTGGACTATGAATCGTATAAAAATTAAACCCCTAAAGGAATTCAACCCAACTATGCTTCCTCAAATTCACATCATTTTAGTATAAAATATAGTCAAATCTTGTATGATCTGAGGAGTCTATAATCTTCTCCCTAAAGTGATAGTTATTCTATATATTCAAGTCATGTATCGATACCATTAATTCCATGTCATGGGTTAGGTAATTCCATTTATGTGGTTAGATTTGGGGAGAACCATATACCACCACATGTTCATCCTGTATCAAGATACACCCAATACCCATACCCAAACATCAAAAAAGACCACATATACTTTTACATATTATTGAATGATCAAAACAAAGGTTGTGGCCACATCCTTCTTGAGTTCCTCAAAGGACACCTGAAATTCTAGGCTTCACTAAAACATCACCCATTTCTGGGTAAGGACAGTCATTGGAGAAGAATTCTGAGGTACATAACTGATAAACCATCTATAATACACTTCTGGTAAGAGAAATATCATTATTTTGATAATGTTCTTCAGCTTCTCCCATGACATGACTTCTTTGATCTCCTTGGGGTCCATCGAAACCCCCTTTTTCGAGATCACATAACCCCAAAACTTCACTTCCCCGATATAGAAGGTACACATGAAAATATTATCATAGATAAAGTGATCTCAAAGTGTTCCTAAAAAAATCCTTAGGTGATTCTTATGATCTTCCCCAGTCCCATAATAAACCAGGATGTCATCCAAAAACATGAAAAAAGTTTCAAGGTACTGATGGAACACACTATTCAGGAGAGCCATGTAGATACCTGGAGCATTCGTTAATCCAAAAGGAATGTAAAGGTACTTAAAATGGAGGTACCTACTTTGGAAAACTATTTTAGGAACATCCACCTATTTAATCTTATCTAGTGATACCCAGAATGAAAATCAATCAAAAAGAACCACATTTCCCCCTCGAGTTGATCATAGAGATATTAAATACTGGGAAATGGATATTTATTCCAAATAATTACCTTATTAATATTTTAGTAATCAATTCCCAATTGGATGGATCCATTAGCCTTATTCACAACCAAACAAGAGATAGCCTAAGGTGAGACATTTAGGTGAATGAATCATTTGGGCTCCAAATCATTTAGGTGGATCTTTAATTTACTCAACTCTGTGGGGTTTATATGGTATGAGGTATGAAATATCAGCTTTGTTCTCAGTTCCAAATATATAGTAAACTCCCCATCCCACTCTTGAGGGAACTATGATAAATCATCTTGAAATACCTTTGGGAACTCATCCACCACAGGCAGTAATCCAACCTCAGGACCACTGCCATCACCCCCCAACATTAGTGAAATGATCTCAAAGAAGATAGTATACAATTTTGGAAATAGAGTTATACCCTTTCTAATTGGGGATCCCATTCACCTTGAAATACCTATGAACGACCATGTAGTGCCCAAAAATAAGTCTTCACTAATAATAATCGATGTGTGCCTAGAAATTCAGCATCCAATCTATAATGAGTATCACTTCAAAGAGTTCCATTTCCAAAACTAGGAAATACCATACTAGCTCGACCCATGACATGGTGTGTGTGATAGATGGGTACCTAAAACCCACTCTATTTTCATACAAAGATACATCACCAATCCCATTTTATACGACATGAGCTCTGTAAAAAATTTCAACAAATCCAAAATACATGATGTAATAATATAATTATAATAACCCATGCCAAATAAAATTACAGTAATGGATGGTGCGATATGAATCTTACCTGGAACCGTTACAGGTTATATATTGAATTACACTAGAAATTATACAATATCCTGAATATTCTTTGTATTTACATGATATAGAGATTGACTACTAACATACATCTATGCCTTAAGATGACACTACTTAAAAGTAGATTCTTCCCTGCATCCACGAGCTCTACACTGAGATCCCACTATCTTGGATGGCTCTGAATTGACAATTGTTCCATTGGATATTGTGGAACAAACAACACCATTATATGGGAGCTTATCTCTATAAAACTGCTATAAAGTCCACCCATATTCCAAAAATGTTGGCAGGGTTTAGGTGGGGTGGGTCCAATAGACCACACATGCCCCAAAATTCCAAAATGATTGCACATAACACATACAACATCATAATACATATAAAAAAGATATAGTGAAGAATATCCTGAGATACTTCCTCCCCTATTTCCCTAGTTATCACAATTTTTATTCATTTTAGATGAACCACTACTGCTCTGACACACTGCTGAAACCACATAATTATCCTTGAATTGCTGGCATGATCTATCGCCACTATCAAGGAATTGTTAACCCCATCATCATTTATATTTTACAAAAATAGAAAGACCTGAGATTAAATATTTTGGCATAACCTCATTTCCAAATGATGATCCTTTAGTAACTATTTAGAAAAAACTTTTGTTGTGAAATAGAATAACTCTACGAAATAGTTGACCAACTCTAACATGAGGTGATCCCCGTAGTGGGGATCATAAAACTATCGAATCATGGGGAAGTCCAAGGTATCTGGGAAATATTTCTCATTTAATAAAAACCATTATGTTTTTTATCCCATTTGTCCCTAGTTCCCAGTAGGAACCACTAAACCCCTCCCCTTTGCCTTGGACCTTAAAACAATAATGAAGCACATTTAACGTTAACTCCCTCAATAGTATCAAGAAAACCAAACATCATTCCAATATTCTCAATCAAATTTCAACATCTTATGGAAAGGGCTTCTATAGATGGAAGGAGGAATGTTCTTTAGAAACACCTGATCTTTTTCTATTTCAGGACCTAGTTCGGCTTTACTAATATTAGAAGAACCAGATACATCTCCATGATCCAATTCATGGATAGACCAGGATAATTATTCTACTATTCCCTGATAAACCAATGAGGGAGATCTCTCTTCATCGTATTCTCATGGTTTGGAAATAATTCTCTAGGGTGGCATGATTCTACAATACATAACGAAAAAGGAAAAACAATCAATACATAAGTTTAACAGTTTTCAGCAATAATGAAAAATTAAAAGCAATTACACAAACTAAAATGATATCAATATAAGTAAAATCACAAGTTAGATCACTCCTCTCTCACTCAATGTCATTTCGTAGTTTATAGCCACTAAATTTCACATAGAGGAGGACTCAAACCAATTATAGAAATCCCTTGGTGACCAAAGGTTCTTCAGAAGGTTCTTTGGCTATACACCCAGTCACTACCAAAGCCTCATGTCCCAAATTTAATGGCCTATTTCAATAAAAAATATAATAAATATGGTGATATAATGAAATGTTAAAACATCCTTTAACACAACTTTTTTATGAACAATTTCGGGATTCAATCTAACCCAACACCCAAACTTGCTCGTGGTAAGGCCTGATGTGGATTCTTGGTCATGATGGGATGGAAACTAGTGTCTTGGAAATAAACATTCGATTTTGTTAATGATTTCTCCAATAACAATAAACTAGAATAAATCCATGATAATCTAGTATCACATCATAATCAATAACTATAATTACAAAATAAATGAAAATATCACAAGCTTTACAGTTTTACACTTTTAACGAAAAGAAAAAAATAAAAAAATAGGAAGGGGAACCAACTAATCTTTCTAACTATTCATACAACATGAGAGACAACACCCTATATTCACCACTACCAACACCAGAAGAAAGAGGAAAAACATTAACAAGATCCACCATCACCACCACATAATATCTTTCCCTTCCCAAGGTCAAGAATAACAACGTATACACACACACATGAGGGTGTTCATAGGGTGAAAGCCAATACCCAATAGGATAACATCCAAAGAGATTAAATATTATAACATTATAAGAAAAACCAACATTCATGTTTTCAAGGAATGAAATAAAAATAAAGGAAGAAATTTTAAAATGGAATGTGGTTCGAAATTAATAATGGGAAAATAAACATGTCACCTAGCTGACTGAAAATCGTAGTATCACATGAGCACCATGGGTAATCCCTAAGTAACTAGGTTAATAAGGGACCTAGTATCCTCATACCATAGTAACATGATATAAAAACCATAACCGATAACATCCATATGCACATGACACTATTGATGAGTCAATAAAATGTTCTAGTAGACTTTGATCATCACAAAAATTTTAGTTATTGTTGTAGCATTAATCCTTCTAGGGGGAACCATGCCTCAGCACCACTAATCTTCCTTGTGTATTAGTCCTAGTCTACCCATTCAAGTCAACATGGTTTCCCTTTATTCTAAATTCATTTTTCCTATGTCACAAAAACCACCTAATGCACATAGACATTCTCAATATTCAAAAAACCCAAGGAAACCCACCATTTTATGTTGGAAAACATTTTCTCATGTCAAAAAAACCACCACAAAAAATACACACACACACACACTCACACACAATCCAAAAAAATGAACACACATCAAACCAAAAAAAAGTTATGTGGAAAACCCATTTTGAACCCAAACACACAAAAAAACACTGAAAAAATATTTCTCACCACCCCCAAAATTCATGGAACATATTTGTAAATAAAATCAAGGATACATAAATTTTCCAACATTGATAAAGTGAGGAATCACCTACCATTCACTAATAAACTTTGAGGAAATGGGTTGAAACTAGAAACACACCACAAGAGGACCATCTAAAGTTAATAACATGCATAATCATCAATATTTCACCCTAAAATAAAATATTTAATCTTTATTAGGTAAACCCATCTGATAGTTAATGAAGAACCCAAAGAAGAAGGAAGGATGAACCAATACGAAGGAAGAAACAAGATAATAAGGGACTTACTTGATGTGTTCCTTAGGATCCCACACCAAATTCAATACAAAAAAAATTCCAATAGAGACAATAGGGAGGGGGAGATGCCACTAGGGATTAAAATCACATGTTTGGTGAGTTTGGGTTTATTTGGGGTAAAAAATAGGGAAGGGATGTTTATGAAATTCACTGTTTTCATGTTTATGGGAATTCCATAGGGTTTGGACACATAGTTTTCTTAGTCACATGGAAGAAATGAGGAACCACATCCCAAAAAGAAAACAAGTCCACATTGTCTCCAGTTGAGGGGAACATGCATATGTGATTGGGACCCTGTAATGAATGTCTCACTACCAGAAATATACAACTATAAAAAATCATTCACCTCCAGAATTTACCTACAATTGAGATAAGTATCCATTGAGATGAGTCCCTATTGAGATGATTTAGTGTTGAGAAAAGTCATTGCTGAGCATGACCCTCTATCTGACATGACCTATCGTCATATGACCTACTTCCAATATCTCTCGTTATTAGTTCTGTTGTCTCACCTCCAGATATCTCACTACTAGATGTCTCACCTCTATATAACTCCCCTTCATGTATGAGTCGCTTCCAACCTGAATCATTATCACTATTATGGGTATTTGAAGAAATATTTCAAATGACTATATTATTAAATTTAACAATGAATACTACTTTGATGATGTGTATTTCAAAATTTTATGAAAAATTAAAGGATGTATGATATTTAAATCATAGGATGTAGAGGATCGTGATTATTATTCTACAAATGGGTCCTTTCCCACATAGTTATTAATATCCAAGAAGGGTCCCTTGTGCATTAGGTGTGGAAATTTGTATAGATGTAGAGAAAAACCTTCTTACTAAATTATATAATTATCTTTCTGAGAGAACATAAAACCAGTATTTATAAAGACATTTCGACTATAAAAGATTGGAGACTATAGAAAATTCAAATCATTTCTTATATTCAGAACAATGAGAGGTTATGGTGCCCTGTTTTACTTTCTTTTTTAATAAAAAATCTTAGTATTTTCATAAATATATACCCAAGGAGACTCAGGTTTTTAGATAACATTATACCAAGAAACATAACCTTTTCTACATCTTTATAAACTCTCTATCAATTTATTGGATTTATCTTCGAGAAGTATATGGTTTATAATATCTTTTAAACACAAACAATTATAGTGCTATAACAAGAAGATACAAGATATCTTCTTCTCTCTCTTTTATCTAAATAGCCATAGGGTTTGTGGAAGAGGTCCATACGTGGAATGCATTTTTTTCTTCCCATAGTTGTTGTTGAAGAAGTCCTTGTGTGTAATTTAAATCATGTACACTTTTATAATGATACTTGATCGAGTTTTTTAATCACTAAAATAATTATTTAACAGGGATGGTAGTGGTTGATTTCCATGTGGTGGGGATTAGGACTTAGTATGAGACAAAAAATCACTTGTTTTAATTATAATATGTGTTTTCTTTTTTTTTTCTTTTCAAGGAATTAAACTATTTTTTAAAATGTAAAAAACAACTAATTTGATATTTAATCGTAACAACTATTTATATGATGTTTTGATTATGTAAATTAATTTAGAAGCTAATGTAATTTATGTATATTTTTCTAATTGAGACGTAACAAGTCATTGGGAAATTTTTTAAATGAGAAATATTTATATCAATATTTTATTTTGATTAACTGGGAGATTTTATATTAAATTTCATGAATTTTATCTAACATAAATTTTTTAAAAAAATTACTAAGAACTCGATTCTCCACCTATTAAGATAATCCCAGTGTCAAACATTTGGTTTCAATGGTTATCAATATATTTTCAATGATGATTTAAGATTTTTTTAAAAGATAAAAAATTCTTTTATGTTCTAAATTTAGTTCATTAAATTAATAATAGACAACAAGTTTATCCTACCAATAGAACACCCGTATTTAATGGAAATAACTATTGTAAATGGAAAATAGATGTGGAAATTTTTATTGAAATCATGATCTTGAACTATAGACAGCTATAGAGGATAAATATGTGTTACCTACATATTGTAGAGTTATATTTAATAATTTTACTAAAAACTCATATGAAAATAATTGTAAATACATGAATTCTTTTTACTGTGAATTTAGTGATGATTATTTTAATAGGACAACTTCTTGTAAAGCTTCTTATGAAATTTGGATACATAATCAATTTCTCATAAAGTAAATACCAATGTTTAATAAATTAGATGGAATACTTATAAAATCAAGTACAATATATTTAAGATGAAAATATATGAGATTATTTCTGGTATGAATATCAGGTACAATAATATATTAAATACAATGAGTTTCATGGGAAATCCAATTTCAGACAATGGTTAAATCATGTGACTGTGGATATGTTTTCTAGAGAGAGATAAAGAAGAACATTAGTATCAATAGGAGAATAATTTTAAATCAAAAAAATATATGTCAATAAATTAATTGAAAATATGATGATGATTGAGTAGGAACTTAAATTTAATTGAGAATAGGAAGAATAACCTATGATTAAATCTATAGACTTCAAGACAACTCTATCAAAATACAATGAAAAAGTACAAGATGAAAGATCTAGGGATGAGGAATCACTAATAGACAGTGATAAAGAAATGGAACATCTAGCTAGATGGTTTAAGAAATTCTATAAGAATAAGAAAATATTAAGAAATCCAAGATACAAAGTAAATTTTGATATTATAGGAAATCAGAATAGATACTATAATAGAGGTGATAATTCAAATGATATTATCTGTTATGAGTTCAATAGAAAATGAAAGGTCATGGATGACTGTACCATGTTAAGATACAAAAGTAATTAAGATAGTATGGATATAAATTAAAAGAAAGAAATGAAAGCCACATGGAGTACATATGAGGATAAATTTTGTGACTTTGGATCACCTCATGAAGATAATACTAATAGAAAAAACATACAATTCATAAAAAAAATATCTTTGGTTCCAATTCTTTCTCTTGTACATAATTCAAACCATTGTGAATAAGAATGTAATGATGAAAATATGAAAGGTGAGGAAATGGTTCAATACTATAATATTCTTCAACATAACTTTAATGAGGTTTAAGATAAATACAAAACCTTGAAGAACCATAATACTTTATCTGTTAATGTTAATTCTTACATTTTTTTAGAAAGAGAAAGTAATTCTAAAATTTTAGTAGAAAGTATAGAAATAAAATTGTCTAATGACATACTAAAGAAATAATTAGAGAGGTAAAATAATATAAGAGAAAATATCACTCAAAAAATATGAAAATATTTCCCCCTAAATATATTAATGGTCTAGTTTACCAACATTTAATGAGGAAAATTGTAAAGAGTAATTTGTTTCCTAAATAAAAATATGGAAATTTTATTGAAAGGTATTATATGACTAAACCTAATAATGTTTTTATTTATAGAAGATTAAAATGTTTTTATAGGAAACCCATTAAGAAATTCTGTGGTTATAAATCCATAATCTCTAACATATCTGGACCCAAGAAAATCTGGATACCAAAATAATTATTGGTATAAGATTTTATTTATGGAAACTAATTGGAGAACTCTTTTAATATTATATAGTATCTATAGAGTGGTGCTTTGAGGCATATGACATGATATTACTCGAGCTTCAAGAACTTGATAATGGTTGATGGTAGGATGTCACCTTTGGTGAAAAATCTAAATGGGAAATCATTTCACATTTCCAAATTGGTAACTCTATATCAGTTTTAATTTCTAAAGTAAATTTTTTGAGGGGTTTAAAATAAACTTTTCATAAAATCTCACAACTATGTGATGATGGTTTTCATGTAAAATTTGTAAAAACTGGTTGTAATGTTTTTTATTCTAAAAATCATTTAATTTTTATTTATTTGAGAGATGAAAATGTGCATGTTTTTAATATTGATTCATTATTTAATAAAATTTTTTTTGATTAATTTAATTTTATATGTAATCTGGGATTCGGAATAGGATACTAGGCCAATGTAATATTTACTCACTTAGGAAGATAAGTAGGATATGATTAGTTAAAGATCTACCAAAACATGAATTTTTAAACAATAAAGTGTGTAACCCCTTTCAAAAAGGGAAAAACATAATATATAATAAAATAAAAGAAAATAGTTTCAAATTATCAACTCTATGAGCCGTTCACAAGGATTTGTTTCAACCATCTAGAGTTTATTATTTTAATGGGAAGCACTATGTCTATGTTATTGTAGATGATTTTTCTAGGTATAATTAGGTATTCATTTTACCTAAAAAAGTGAATACTTCTCTAAATTTACCAAGTATCATGCATCTATGGAGTAACTTAGGGAACATAATATTAGAACCTTAAGAAGTGACCTTGGGATTCAGTTTGAAAATGAATTCATTGACTTTCTTTTCTCAAAAAATGGCCACAACGATAGCATATATTCTCCTAGGACCCCTAGAATATTGTCGTTGTAGAAATGAGAAATAATACCCTTCATGAAATTCCAAGGAAAATGATAAATGAAAATTAATTACCTTTCTACATTTGGGAAGAGGTTGTGTATAAAACCTTCTATATAATATTAATAGTATTAATTATACCTCTTTTAAAATAAAACCCCATATGAAATTTGTAATAATAGAAATCCTAAGGCTAGTTAATTTATAGTTTTTGGAAGAAAAGTATTTATTCATAATATTAATGATAATATTGACATGTTTTCTTCTAAGAATGATGAATGAATTTTCCTTAGTTTCTCAAAATCTATTAAATCCTATAGAGTGTTTAATAAAAGAACTTATATTTTGTAAGAGTATGTTGATGTTATATTTAATTAGTTACTTCCACATGAACCTAAAACCCCTTTTATATGACCATGATAAAAATTTATAAATTCTATACATTAATAAAAAACCATATGTCATTAATGTAAAACGTGCTGAAAAAAACTTATTCTAAGGTACTTCTAGAATATGAACATGAACCTATATAAAACCATGAGGTGACCGGCTCTTCATTTCCTAGATCTTTTAGAAATCATAAATACGAAACTCCATATGCATTAGTGGGTGACCTAGGAAGAGTTACATGGACTAGATATTCATTATAGATTCATGTTGAACAATAATAATTTTGGTCACTGCTTGAACCTAGGAACATCACTAAGGAAATTAATGAAGAATTTTTTGTAATTTTTATGAAAGAAGAAATTCACTAATTTGAAAGAAATATGGATTGGGAACTTGTTAAAAGACCTAAAGACACCTTAACAATTGGATCTAAATGGGTATTTATAAGCAAGGTTGATTAATCTTTCATAATAGTAAGGAATAATTCTAGACTATTTATACAAGTGTATAGTCAAGAAGAAGGTATTAACTATAAAGAAAAAATTTCACATGTATCCTAACATAAGTCTGTTAGAATATTGATTTCATATGATGAATATTTTTATTTCAAAAAATATCAAATTGTTGTCAAAGGTGAATTTTTTAATGGTTATATAATTGATGATGTTTTTATAGAACAAACCCTAGTTTTCAGATTCATCATTTTCTGAATCATCTTCATAGACTAAAAATAGGATTTCTATTGTTTAAAATAATAATATAAACCTGGGTATGATAGGGTCAAGTATTTTCTTATTTCAAATTGAATTTTCAAAAGGAATAGATGATACTAACATTTTTATAAAATAAATTTCAAAATATTTTTTATTATTCAAATATCGGTGGATGAAATTATTTTTGGACATTCCAAATAACCATTGTTTACTAATTTTTTAGAAAATGATAGAAAATGAATTTGAAATGAGTTTAATGGGTGAAATGAACTTCTTTATTATTTTTCATATTTTTCAATATAAGGAAAGAATTATTTTAAATCGATGCATGTACACCATATATCTTTTAAATCATTTTGGTTTTTATAACACTAAGAGTTTTGAAACTCTTATGAGTACCACAGGTATGTTGAATCTTGATGAAGCTGGGAAGCCAGTGGTTCAAACTATCTATAATGGTATGTTTTGATTGATTCCCTACTTAACTATTAGCCTGACTAACATTATGTTTAGTGTGTATAAGTATTCTTATTTTCATGAAAACCCAAAATAGTCACACTCTCTTAATGTTAAAATTATTTTAAGAGACCTCAAGTATACAATCAATTTATAAAAATTCTACCCTTGGGAATAATAATTTGATAGATTGAGTTATTCAGATGGTGGTTTTGGTGGTTTTATGTAAGATAGAAAAATCACTTTGTGAAGATGTCATATTTTGGAAAAGTCTCTAATTTATTGGAGTAGTGAGAAACAAATTTTGGTTTCACAATATACTATTTATGTTTAATACATAACTACAGGTACTTGTTGTGCTAATTTGTTTTGGATAAAACACACATTAATAGACTATGGATATCAATTCTGACATGTACTTATAAATTAAGCTAAAATAAGGACAATAAGTATCTCAAAGGAACCAGTGTATCCCACTCAAACAACAAATATTGATGTAAGACATTACTTTTTGAGAGATAATTTTCAAAAGGGTGTTAAAACTCATGAATACATTAGAAAAGAACTTCATCTTGCAAATATATTTACTAAGATATTGAATTCTGAGTGAATGAACTAAATAAAAAAATAATTAGGAATTATAAATTTTGGATAGATATTAATTATGGGGACCCACCATTTGAAATTACCCACCATTGGAAATTAAACACAATTCAAAATTTCCCAACCCTCAAAATTACATACCATTGAATATTTCACAATGTTGGATAACCCACCTTTGGATAACCCATCGTTGGAACAACCCACCATTATAACTAAGTCACCATGGATAATTTTTATTTCAATTTTAATAATCAAATTTCATTTCCATTTAATTTTTTTTCCGGATTTTTTAATTCCTAGATGATATAAATGGGGATCTTAGTCTAATTTTGAATCTCTCTCTCTCTCTCTCACACCTTTTTCATTAAAAATTTTCTCTAAAATTCTATCATAACCATTCTCCTTCCTTCAGCCGCATTTGAAACTTCAGAAAAAAAATTATAGTTAGGATGAAGTGAGTAGATTATTTGACTCTTGGGTATCCATTTCTTATAAAGAAGAAGAAATGGGATTTGAGAAGACCTGCATTTGATTCGCAAAACCCACAACTCGTGAATCAAATAGTAGACCTAAAAATGAACATCTTATAGAGTGATTTCTATTATGAATTTAATTGGTTCATAATGTAATGAATGACTGGGGATTTTTATATGTGTTATAGAATACTAAGAAGCCATTATAACATATGTTATTGATTAATTTTATCATAATGTTAAGATTAGTTTTGGGTAAAAAATTTGTTCGAAGAAGGATAAATGGGAAGAAGGCGGAGTTTTCTTCAAATCAATGTGGTAGATATCTTAAAGTACATCATGAAGGTGTTTCAAATTATTGTAAATGGAAAATTTCAAGTGACTATGAATAATTCAAATATAATAATTCCTGGTTTGAACATACTAGAGATGGAAGCTTAAAGAGACCAACTCCAACCAAGCATGATGGCGAGTGTCGTTATCTATTTATGTTCATACAAAATATGTTGTGCTAAAGAAAATAATATTTCAGTACAATGAAATAAAAATATGTATATATGATATAAATTATGAAAATATAATATGGAAAAGATAAAGGTAATAGTGATAAAAATGTCAGTGAAAATAGTGAGGGTTAGGACCATGATAGGCCTGATGATAATGATATTCCTTAAGAACATGTTTCTTTTATAGAATATTTTTTTCATTCTAGATATATAGAGATACAAATAATTATTTTATATAAGTATGTGGCTGATAGATATGAGTTTCAAGAAATGGTTATCGGGGAGTAAACCCCACTTTTTTGTGAGCTGCAGAGTTATTGCTGCAAATGTTGAGCACACTAATGATGAATCTTCTAAGCCTGCAGTTCTTGATAAGATATTTTTTCAGCCTATTACTAAATATTTTTATTCTAAGAGAGTCTCATATCTGGAATAGTATGATAGATATGCAGGTTTTGTGAGGCTAGGATTAGACTACCCTAACTCTTCTAATGATAGAATTCCACCAAAGTATAGTAGACCTTCTATCCATTTTTTAGTAGAGATGGAGCCTAAGGGATTAATGATGGAATAGATAGATGTTACATAAGAGATTTATATATTTGTTTTATATGTAACAACTAAACCAGATCCAATAGAAGATCCTTCTAAAAGAGTATCATCCCCTTCACTTGATGGTTCTCATGTGACTCTTGAGGTTGTTATAAGAGTTAACTTGGAGTCTTTTAGAGAAATAATTGATTCTGATTATAATAGGATTTCAATTAATCAACCTCTTATGATCACAAATCATAGTGATAAAGATTCTATACTTTTATTAGAGATTTTAATTATACACATTCATCCCATGATGATTCTTCATACCCAAGAAGTGCTGATAGAGAAACGACGATTAGAAAATGAGATGGTGACATTGCGATCTACAATGGATGATATGTGATCTTTTTTTCATATTATATACCATGTTTTTATAGAGTATAATTAATATATCTTCTATGAATTCTCATTTTAGTTCTCTATCTACTTCTCTTGTTATTGAGTTAATCAAATAAGTTTATATAGATGAACTTCATGTTGTTTTAGGAGATGTTTCTGATATCCGTCATGGGAGTCTATGGTAGATCTGACATAGTAGGAATCACAATCATGATATGGTAGGGAAATGAATTATTGATATTAAAATTTTCATAGGAAACCTGATAAATGAAATTAATTATTTATTATCATGGATCTATATAAAGACTGATCTGAAAACATACTACATGTTTCATACAGATAACATTTTGTTTCTACCTATTACTAGAGAATTAAAGGAGAAAGTCATTACATTTAAATAATTGGATGCGATACTTAGATTGTTCATAGAGGAGAAGAAAGAATTTTTTTAGTTCCATATAGATAAGATTCTATATTATCATGAAATTCATTAATTAGATAAATCCTTTATTCCACGTGTTTGGGACTTCAATAGTAGAACATGAGGCCATAACAGTGACCTATCAATTGACTCCTCCAGCCACCACTCAGAAGTATTTCACACTAGCCATTACTCAGGATCCCAATACACATCTTCCTACTCTGTCATAGATGTTGACTTTATCTCCATTGGAATTAGTTTGAAAACTTCAATCAGTGATAATTTGGGACATTCTAACTTCTACCTATTTCCCCACAACTACTGCTTCGGTCCCTAAGACCTCTACTATTGTTACTTCAACTTCTAATGTTTTTCATTAAACTTATGACTAGGGAAACAAATTTGTTTTTCCTAGAACCCTAGCTGAGAGGAATTGAGATTAGGCTATGGTTTTTATAGGGCATGTTGTTTTACATTTTTATATATCTCGTTTTTTTTTCAATCATCACTTTTATAATTAATGAAAATTATCTTTTTATTCATCTTTTTTACTCTATAATTTTACTATTTCCTTTATTCACATTTTGATAATCCAAAATGGGGGACAATATTTTTTATTGTGGAATTTCATTTTTCATTTATGTAATTACTACAACAATATAAAGATAATATATATTTAATTTATTCATTTTATTTCATATATAAAAATTATGGGTTTTTAGTTTTAGGATTTTGTTATTATCTCATACCACATCTTTGACATATCTATGATATTTTTCATTTGTTTAGTATCTTTGAAACAAAATTAATTCCCTAAATCTGATAACATATTATTTTATTTATCTTATATTCGAAAATTCCAGATCAAAACCTTAAATTATATTTTTAATGTGTTAAGTAGATCTATTTAAGGAAAAGTTAATTTTATACATGGTTTGTAAAATGTCAGTATTTTTGGTCATCCAAATAGATGAGATTACTAAAGAGTTGTTATAATGATCACAAAATCATGTTAATAATGTTTTTAATGAGTTTCACTATTTATGATAGCATTTTATGTTTTAAGACATTCTGATGATATATTTTCTATGTGTTAAAAATAGTCACTACAAGAGTTTATTCACTACAAGAATCAAGTCACATTCAGAAATGGCTCACCATTGAGGTTGAGTCACTACCCAACATATCTCATTGAATCACCATTAGAAAGAAGTGTCCTCTAGACTTTACCTACTGTTGAGATGATTCAAGGTTGATATGAGTCAAAATTGGGATCAGTAACCATTGACACAAGTAACTACAGAATATGAGTCACTTCCTGACATGTCGTACCATCATATGACCTACCACCAACATGTCTCACCATTAGTTTAGAAGTCTCACTCCTTGATATCTCACTTCTAGACATCTCACTAAGAGATAACATAACTTTAGACATGAGTTAACACTATCCTGACTCACCGTCATTCTTCTAGGATATTTGAATTAAATATATATAATTGATATATTATTTAATTATTAATGATAATTAATTTAATGATTATTATTTAACAATTCTAGGGATCATTAAAGGATGTTTCAAATATAGTATAAGGAATAATAAGATCTTAATGATTATTATTCAAATGGATGCTTATCCATACAATATATAATATTCAAGAAGCTTCCCAAATGTGGAAGGTGTGGAGACACGTATAGAATGAGAGAAAAGTCATTCTTACTGAATTATATAAATATCATTACAAGAGATATTGCACCCAGAAGTCATACATACATTTTGACTGTGAAAGAGTGGATCCAAGAAAATATTTTTATCCATTCACATTTTAAAAAAAAGAGATCTTACGATTATTTTTATAGGTTTTTATCAGAGAAATGGCTCGAGCATCTCCCCAAGATATACATGAAGAGACTCAAACATTCAATACACATCAAACTGAAAAAAAATCCTTTCTCTTACTTTATACATTATCTTTATACTTATTGACCATACATTTGAACAGTGTTTGGTTTCACCTATTTATTAAAAACACACATTAATATGTTATAACTAGAAGATATATGATATATTCTTCATTTTATTTTATCAGTATACCCATGGTGTTTTTGGAATATGTCCTTTTGTGGCCTGTTTTTTTATCACACTGTTTTTGTGGAAGAAATAATTGTGTGGTATGGATATCTTGTACAATGTTGAGAGAATACCTAATCCTAGTTTTTGATAAATATTATATTCATATAATACACTTGGAAGTAGGTGAGTTCCAAGTGGATGGAAAAAATCCTTGGCGTTATACTAATCCACATATTTTATTCCATTGGTTTTTTTATTTCATTTCCAGTCAAACCATTAAACTAAATTTGATTCTAATTATAAAAAACCATTTTCTTGATAGTTAATATTATCTTGTGTTGATATAATGTTTTGATTAAGTAATTTTTTTCAAAATTTAATTTAATTCCCAAATATTTGTTTAACTGAGACACAATCATTCTTTATGAAATCTTTTAAAATATTATAATTTATATCGATCTACTATTTTTATTAACAATGTGATTTTATTTTCAAATGGGGGATTTAATTTAAACTTATTTCTTACCAAAAATATATTGAGTACTACATCAACCACCCCTATAGAGATACTAACTTTGACCAATAATATTATATTTCATTGATTAATAAATTAATGAAAATAATAAGAACCATTGAATGATCTCGAGAATAATGTCTTTATCAATAATCATGATGATCGATATGAATGTATCTTTATAAACTGAAGATAAGAATTTTCATATCATTATAAGTGGGATAGTTATATTTTTTTAATAGATCTCAAAATAAACATGATGAAAATAGTATATAGATGAGGGGAAAACCTAAAGGAAAAGGGAAGCGATTAGAGTCCCCTTACATTAAGTCTCATTTTTTCTTCATGTTTCCACCACAAGTATATCAAACAAATATTTACTAGATCCTGAATTTAGAAGTGAATTATTTTTAGTTATTTTATTTTTTTCGTTATTATTTATATTTAAAATTATTTTATAATCATTTAGTTAAGTATAAATTTGTTCGATGACATAGATCTTTGAATTAAGATATTTTATTTTTAATTTATACTATTGATTAATTAGCATCTATCTATTAGTATAATCATATCAATAATATTCTAAAAATATAAATTAAATATTTATGCACTACAAATAAGTTATGATAAACATTCAAGATGGTAATGATAATTAAAAAATCTAAAATATCCTCCTTAGGGATAAGCTTACCATTAATGTGGAATGTCAAATAAGGGAAGAAGAGGTAATACATATACACTTTATATTGTTTATAACAAGTTTATAGTATATTAATAAAAATTATATATACATATATATAATAGATACACATACCGGCCATATATGTAGTGATACATAAATTATTGACATTTTTCTTATAGTCAAGAATCTAACCATTGGTGGTACTTTGTTTAGAAGAGGGAGGAAGTTAGTATACTTTTCACCAATGGTTTGAGGTAAATTTATATTAGTAGAAAAAAATTATATAATAATTATATAACCATTACCTATTTGATATGTAAAATTTATTAAATATGCGATGAGAGTAGATATATATAAGAGGAAAACATTCAAAGGAAAAACTAAGATTATTCCATTCTTAAGATTTTAATGCCTTGGAAGCCAAGGATTATATGAAACGTTAATGTCAATAAGGATACTAAGAGGCCTAAGAGAAGGTAAATGGGTCGATTTTGGACAATAATAATGGTTTCTGAAATTATTTTTCTTTTGGGTGAAAGGATGATTTATACTTTAGGTGAAGGGGTATATTGCGATTTAATAATGAATAAATTATCATTTCAATTGTAAAACTACTAATAAAATTCATATTTTAAATTTTTAAATACAGATGATTAAAATGACATAATTTTTATAAACCCTCTAACCATATAATATATTATTTTATATTGAATGAAATAAATGAAAAAAGGAATAATTTTTTTAAAATTGTATATTTTATGTTTTTAGAGTTTAGAATGTACTTTTTAGGTCTCTAAATTATGTTTATTTTTTTTTAAAAAAAATGAATTATAATGTGAAAACTATTTTTTAATGAAAAAATATAGGATTAAATAAATAATTTTTACATTATTACTACATCATAAAACATAACAACTTTAGAAAATTTTATTATCCAGTAAAACAGTTGATTTCTTTTTCAGAAATTTATCAAAAAATCACTCGATGAAAATTTAGAAGTCCTGATCACAAAAAATAAAATTCATTTTAGGGAAATAATTTTAAAACATAGGTAATTTTAATATCTAGTTATTAATATAATAATAATGTTTTTATTAAATATGTTAAAATAAACTTCAATAAAGAAACACACTTGAACATTTTTTGGGTTTCATAATTTATGTATTTATATTATAGAACACCACCATTTATATTTACTCTTTTTTTCATAATAGGTACTTTTTAAAATTCATTTTACAATTTTCTTGGTTATGTTGTTATTCTAATAGTTACATAACTATTCTAATGATTAGATTTATAATATAATGGCCAATTTATTATTCAAATGGTAACATTATTAGTTCAATAAGAATATTGAAATTATAATTCCATTAAATATTTGTAATTTTATTCATTCATTACTCACATAGTATTCTCCCTAGTTTTACTAAATTATCTATAAAATTAGAATCATATTTCTATTGTTCCATTTTATTTTTTCAATTGTGTATGTGACTATAATAATTCTTGGGGAATGAAAATTTTAAGAACATTAAATTTTTATTATCATAATATTTTTTATTTTTTATCCAATTGTATTATTTTTATTTATTTTAAAGTATTTTATATCTCACTATATAATGTTTGATATTGGTTAAATAAAGTATTTATGGTTTTTATAATTTTGTGTGTGTGTTTTATTCTCTATCATATTCCTAAATATAGAACACATGTATATTAAAAATTAAATGTTCATATATATAATTTCAAGCTATTGTAGAATCTTATTAATAAGTTACACTACCATACCCACTATCTCAACCCAAAAATTTAGGTTAAATCTTGAATCAACCATTATAATCCTAGAGATATAATTTATTGGAAAATTATTCCACATAGAGACCCTATTATAATTTTGTGTACCTGGAAAAATGGTCTCTCACAAAATTACATTATTTGAACATAATTAATTTAATTTTGTACCATCAGACTCTTAAATTTTCTAACCTCAAGCATTTATCCATTAACATAAACCCATTCTCTACTTGAACCTTCCACTTTTAAAAAAACAAAACATATACTATTTTTTTAATGTAAACCTCCAAATTATATAATGATTCATAAGTAAATTTTACATAAAACAATGACCCTATAAGGGAATGTATGGGAGGAAGACTCAAACATTGGGGGTCCAATAAGCTTATATTTTTAGCTTTTTGTGTTTAACATATTTTCAAAAAAAGATAAATTCTTTTGATTTTTAAAAATATAAAATTCACATTAAATGGGATCCACTAACTTCAAAACTTGTACAATTAATATTTCCAATTGGATAATCATCCAGTTAAAACTCATGTCTCCTAACCTATACTTCGACTATTGCGAATACACAACCGAATTTATTATTAAAACTGAGTCCATTTTATTTTCTATAATATTGTATACTTTTATTAAAGGAATGCATGTATTGGACATTTTGAAAGGAATTTATTTCTTAGGAAATGTTTAGTATTAGATGAAACTTAGTGTTGTATCCTAGATTGGTGGTCATATTTTTTTTTGAATTAAATTTTAGAAGATGTTTATTGATTTGGGTTTCTAAAAACCAATGTAAAGACATAAATTTTTTATTCAAAAAAATTGTTTTTTAGAAGGGTGGTCATGCCTGGGTTGGGTTTCCGCTTATAATTCCTTCAAAATCCATAAAATGGATTTTAATTATATTTTTATTAACTAATAAATTTAAGACTCATTGATATATTTATCAATGACCACTGGGTTGAAGTTATGTTGGAGGTTGGCCTCATTATATTTTTTATTTGATAGTACCCATTTCTCTATGAGTGGAGAGTTAGAAAATCATGTGTATCATATCATCTAAATACAAATATAGATATAAATTTCCGTATGTAAATTAGAAGTTACTTACTAATACCAAACACTTATCAATTATTAAAAAAACCACCAAATAAATTAGCCTATTCCTTTTGGAAAAACTATATTAGGAGGGGGAAATGTAAAATTTGTAACCTTATTGGTAAATAATAAACTAATTAAAAACCTAAAATAATATTTCTTAATTTGTTTAAATAGGCATTGGAAAAATTGACCAATAAAAAAGTGTTCTATTAAATAATTCATGGGGACTCAAGAATTATAACAGAAACCCTCTCACTTCCATGAACACTTATAAGATTAAACATATATTATAGTGGAAATTGAGAAAAACAATTACTAGGATAAAACAGAATGAAACTAATAAAATAGAAAAAAAATTCAAACATCAATTGTAGGTTCTGTAACCCAAACCCATTATCTTGGTATTGATACCCCCTCAATAGAATCATCTTATTTTTTTTTACAGATTCACATATTCCTTTTCTATGGTCATGGTAAATCCTCAATGATATTATCTTTTTTAAATATACATATCATTCATTATTTTCTCTCAGATCGTTCCACTTTCACAATATGGTCTTGAAGAAAACCCATAATTTTCGTTATTTATTTATATGTAGATGTTGTACACATTTCTATTCATTTGGAACAATTATATTAGATGAATTAATGATATCATGGAATCCTAACTGTTTGATTCTATGTGAAGTTTATTTTTATGAAATATTTTCCTAATTATCAATAAGAAAAATTTTACAAAGTCATGGACTATCCATGAGGTGCACAATCAACTGATCTATCATTAGGTGAAATTGAATACCTAAAATTCAAGTGACAATGTGAATGATTTAGTGTGTGGTTGATGGATTTTTGTACGATTGATTATTCCTCCTCATACTTTTGGTTGACTCGTATAAAATTCAGGACATGAAATATTAATGGATTTACCATAAAGAAAGGTTTACCATGCGGTCATAAAGAGCTCTTCAGATGGTCGATTCTCACATAGTTTATCTTTACATGGTTTTTGATAGAGAGTAATCTTTTTGAGAACATATTCATGTATTAAATATCTTATTATAGTCAATTGGTCAACCAAATGATTCGGATGTGACCACATAATAGTGTCAAGATATATTCAATTAAGGAATTTATGAAATATATAGTCATTGAAAATCACTTGAGTCAACTCTAAAATCCACATTAAAAGAAAAATTACACCAATATTTCTTCAAAATATATTCCAACCATAGTAAATATTAATTAAATTAACCAGGATTCAATTTATTACTAATTATAATAATTTTAATGATAAAATAAAACAATCAAAAATATAGATTCAATCCTTTTTCACACTAAAACCTAAAATACCCCAATATATTAAATTAGTGTTAGTTTCCCAATAAATTTTAAATTGGTGGGATTAAAACCATTAAAATGATAAATGGAATATATGAAAATATTTGAAATATAAATTATCCAATACATAAAACTTATATTCTAGGAAACTGAATTTTAAAATGATTACCAAATAAAAATTTAAATACCTAGATAATTTGAGTCCCTTTCCAATAATAACGTTATAAAGATATCATTCCCAATTAATGTTATTGATTTTATATTATTTGTTAAATACATTAAATTTATTCCTACTTATTTAATCCATTTATAAACACTTATTTGTACCTTCCCAGAATACTCTCAAGTATTTTTTACACATGGTATTTTATATGATCATACATGTTTAACCATTGGCATGTTGAATTTATTAATATATACATAATGATTCAAGTATTTTCGAATTTTGTGAGGACCTAATCAGGGATATCATGTGGATTATATGATGTATGGATTTTATTATTAAATTATAGAGGCTGAATGAGGAGGATTTTCTCTAACTTTAAGATCAACAAGTGATGTTTAGTTTTTTATATGAATAGTTTCCCATTGAGTTGAAAATTATACTAACATAGTTTCAATAAGTTATCCAGAAACACACCCGAGCATTTAAAAATTCATAACTAGAATATATTTATATCTATATTTCATTCATGAGGTTTTAAATAATTTTTGTGTGCTTCTCTTGGAGGGAGGGAATGAATTTGAGATCACCATCGTTGGTGTTATATTTGACATTCCCCATGATAGGATGTATTTTATTCTACATTTATATGTTTCTTAAGTCCTAATTAAAACTCTTATCTACTCTGTATTTCTTTCCCAAATAGTTTCTATAATATACAATCCATAAACTATTGAATTCAATAATATCTTACAATACCAGTTGTACTCCAAAGTCATTCGTATCTTCTTAGTCAGTATATCCCCTTTAGAACATATGAAAAATCGATATATTATTCTATATTTTTTATTTTTTAAGTATTAATATTTAATATTATGAAGATATATAATTTTCCTTCTCAACCATTTTTATGTAAATATATGGCCTTTCCCACTTTAATCTTGTAGGGGCATTTATGACCATCCTCATATGACATATGGAACATTTCTACCTTCCACTAATCTTGATTTTTCTCAAAAATAGTATCCCAAATGAATCATAAAAATATTCTTTAAATTAATATATATTATCCAATTATTTTTTTCTAGATCCCTTTCACCATTCCCAAAGACATGGGATTCAACACGATTCTTGAAAAAATTCTTGATCAAGGTAGTTTGGGTTATTTTAAATATGATTTAGAAACCTAAAATAGTCATTCATGTCTGTTAAGGTCTACATGGATTAATCTACATGTATTATTTAAATAGAGTTCATTGAAGTAGGGACACTTAAATAAATAATCATTAATTTAGGGGAAAAAGGCCATGAATACACTATGGTTTTAAGTAGATCACTAAACAAGTTATGGTTATTATAGAATGACTTGGTTCTCTTAAAAAAATAATTGCAAATAAGATTATAAAATTATTTTATAAGCCTTTTAGGTATGTGATTATTAAAAGAAGATAGTTTTCAATGATTGGGTTTAAAAATCAGCGTGCTTTTATAAAATTACTTCATGTGGTATTTAAAAAAATTAATTTTACCATTCTAACTAGGTAAGATTATATTTCCAATAATATCCTTAAAATTTTTCTAGATTTAAATATTCCAATTGAATCTAAATTATTTTCTGTTGATTCAAAATTATACCAAAACCTGAAAAAGAAACAAACACAAAATTTAAAAATGAAAAATGGTTTTTATAAAAAAAAATTGAAACCTTAAAAATTAAAATGGTTAAATTACCCAAAAATAATTTATGTACTATATTTAATAAATTAATATAGATTTATAAAGTAAAAATATATTAAATAGACTTAATATAACACAATAATTATTACAAGATGTACAAATTGGATGGTTTTTAATGATATATAGGGTAGAGGAGTGTGATCTCCTCTATTGATTCAAAGTGTAGATTACCAGGGTACATATTAAAACTAATTACATTAAAAATAAATCTATTGTATATTCATTTATAAATATATTACACCAAATAAAATGGTGATACATTAGTAACTATGAAATTATCTTCTCATTTGGAATGATATTTACCTAGAATCAGATTAAGTTATGAATTGAATTAAAAAATAGTTATCTATGATTAATGTGTATTTGTTGTGAAAACATGTAATGAGATGCACATAGCTAGTTTTTATGGATTATAAAATTTGCAAATGATTCCCTCCTCAATTTTTCCAGTTCCTATAGTGATATTTTTCTCTCCGTACTCTATTTATCAAGGTCCAGATTCAATTCTCTAACATCATAATAGGCCTTTTATTCCAGTTTAATTGGTATATAGAAACACTCTATATATATATATTATTAATATATTGGGGTTCTATAAGTCTATCCTTTAATCCCATAGTGTTTTTTCTATCTTTTCTCTCTATTATTTTTAGTTTAGAATGACTGTATTTTTTTGTAACTCCTTTGATTTCTCTATTGGTCACTTTATCATTTACATTTCTATGTTAATGGGATGAGGTTTATGTTTTGTTATGTACTATATATTTCCTTATTAAATCATCTATGATATTATTGAAAAAGTGAGTTCCCAGTTTATTGATTATGTATCATATTTCTCTAAAACTAGAAAAGATATTAGACTTGATAAAGGAACTAAACAACTATGGAATCATCAACTTTCTTCACTTGTATTCCACCTATTTAAAAATATAATTTAATATAAGAATAATTAAATATTTACCATAATATATGGGATATGTTACCCTAATTACTATTCCCTATAAATTAAAAAATTCACAAAATATTATTAGATTTTTTGTTATTTCCAATATCAATGAAATATTTCTAGAAAATTGGCATTTCTGAATTTTATTATGAAATTTATGTGAATAATTTAAACAAGTGGGATGATTAAATAAAAATTCTAATGTTTTCCTTATTTTTATTTGTTGTCCAAAATTGTCTCTATAATATAGATATTTAAAAATTCAAAATAAACAGAATTTCACATATAGGAAAAATCATTTTATTATATAATAATTGAAAATGTTATACATGTGAAGATCTTCAGAAATTTAACATTTTAAATTTTATTTACATATGATATTTTATAAGAATTTATATGATATGGTACCTAGGGACTCAACACATAATCGTTTATATTTTCATAATATGTAACATCTACTCTAATTAAATATAACTATTCTTATACAAGGAAGTCATAATGTTGGGAAGGATTTGGAATTTATGCTGAAATAGTGTTGGGTAATGTGTTCTAGTGCATAGAAACATAATATTCATCACATTTATTAAACTTACACTCTATCGTTCAATCATTTAAATTAAGCATACATTTCACTATCCTTGGTTTGGAATGAACTATATCTATGTTCTATTTGGTCAAAAAACATATCCCCTTTAATTAAAATAAAATAAAATTTATACTTATCTAAAAAAATCAAAAAACTAATTTTTAGCGGTTTTATAGTTTTTTGGGTAGATTATTTTTTTCTTGATTCATATCAATTAATTGTTAGATTAATTACATTTTTTGGTAATGAGATTCTCCAACAGCCTTGTTAGAAGAGTAACAATGTACCCTAATAGTGTTGTTCTATAAGGGAGGATGCATCAATGTTGGGGTTATCGATTTATTATATCCTTCCTAAAATGATTCCATATATTATGTATTAAAATAAAAATATTTATCCTTAATGAATTTTCAATATAAATGAAGATAAATCTTACTAGATTCCTTTATAACCGTCCTATAATACCTAATTTCCCTCGAAAGGATTATACATTTTTCACACAAGTTAGGTAAGGAAAAATAATTTTTCATTTTCATTTTTTATTTTTCTAACTTAATTAATTTTGGTGAGATTACATTTCTAATGAATAGTCTACTTTACACTATAATGTGACACTTATCAACATTCAAAAAAATAGGTTTTTCAATGAAAGTTTTCAAAACATTTTTTAGGGTTCTTAAACAACAATCAATAAAGTTACCAAAAATAGTTAAATCATATAAGAATACCTCTAGATATTCCTTAGTGAGGTCAAAGAATATACTTACTATGAACCTCTAAAATATTCTTTTGTAATTATATAACCCAATTGAAATCCTTTTTAGGTAAACTTTCTCTAGGTACAAGTGATAATTGTCTTCACTTGGTGAACTTGAGTAATGGGTACTTGGAAATATCGTAAAAATTAATCTAGAAAGAAATAATGTTTTTCCTACTATCCTCTCTCACATATAATTAATGAATGAGATGGGGATGTTTTCGTTACTGGTGACATGAACCGACTTCATATAATATATGTACACACTCCAATTATTTTTAATTCCCACATTATAATGGTAACCATTATTGTTAGAAAACACATAGATTGGGTTGACCCATTATGAGTCAGATATTGGTTAAATGATTTCAAAAACCAACAAAATATCAATTATTATTTTACTTCCTCAATTATTGTGTTTTTTCTCCTCCATTGGGACTTTGTAACAGGTATGATGTATTGTTTTTTGTAGAATTCTTTGTGGGAATTTTTTGATTAATACATAGAATATCATTAAAACTCCCCCATATTGATTTCTTATTTTCATTCCAAAATATAACTAAATTTATTTTATTGGGATATTGAAAATTTATTTTAAATTATAACATATATTTTGTATCCCTTCATTAGGTACACTAACATAAGTTCCAAGAAAAAATGATATAACTCAAGATTTTATGGTTGTTATGATTATGGAATTTGGGTTGGGTTTCCAATTTCCAATTCTCCTATTTTATGAAAACATTATGACATATAAGATTCCTTATAGTTAAATAAACTCTAAAATCTGTCAGGGAATCCAATGGTCACTTCACATTTTAACATGATTTTTTTTACAAATTCATCATGTATAGAATTTTCAATCATGAAGTTCTACCATATAGTCAAAATTGTATGGAACATATCAAAGAATTCAATTATTTCATCTTCCTAAATGTGGAAAAGTACAATGGGTGAGTTTTAAGCTCTAGGGTTCTTCTTGGAGTCAATGATTTCTAAATGGATCGTTTTCCCTTCAAATTATGTAGTTAATTTTCGTTTAGGAACATGGATGATAGTTTGGGTTTTCATCAAAAAATGGTATCCATAAAATGATGGTTGAGTGTGATGGGATCCAATATTCAAATGTGTTCAATATAAAAATTTTTTTTGGAAAGGGAAAATATTGGAATTTTGTAAGGGGATCATCCAACAATCTTGTTGAAAAAATATGTTTTGGTTTGTATTTTTTACTACCACTCTTTTTGGATACATGCCTCTAATTTCAATTGATGTAAACAATGAGTAAGGAATAAAATTTATAGAGTCTCAAAAGTCACATAAATAAGTAAAAAAAAGTGGAACCAATAGTGAATGTGATAGAAAATTTCCATTGATCTTGATATTTTTTGGACAGTTTTGGTATGAGTATGGCTGATATACTTCTTCTTAAATTATTTAATTCATTCAAATTAATCCTCCTTTTTGGGGAAAATTTACTTAAGAAATTTTCCATACATAGAAATCTATCTTTGTGTATCAAGAAGGTTAAAATTAATCTCAACATTTCATAAATTTTCTGGAATATATCCATAAATATATTCCTTAATTAATTTATGGTATTTAATCATTCAAGATGTGAAATGAGGTAAGAGATATTTCTACTCATGTTGTTATATTTATCACACTGTATTATGTCTCTTTTTTATTTTTAATGAACTTCCCAAATATTTTTGTGTTCTTTTCCATATATTGTCTACCTTCCATGCCCTATAATATCTGGTTATTATTGGTTTAATTTGGATTTATCATAATCATATTCTTAAAGGCCATATTGCGTGAGTTTTGGTTCAAAACTCTCAGTTCATTGTTATTCGCTAATTGATTATTTTTCCCAATCTAGATTTGTCTTAGTGTGAATATCATTTCAACACATTTTTTATCTTACTCAAAATTTCCTTCATGTTAGGGATTTTAGGAGCTAGAATATTTCCCAAATTTTTGTAAATTTATTCAATTATTTTTCTCATCCATTTCACTTGAATCATCAACTAACTTTCCTTTGAATATTATTGTTTTTAAACAGGTGGTGGTTCTATAGTGGCTAATGTTTCATGTGGTATATAGTATTTTATAGGAGGGGTTTATTATTGGAATGAAGGATTAGTAAAAGGGTTTTTTGGGTTATTATAAGTAGACGGGGGTTAGGATTGGTGGGGCTTACATGAATAGGGGATTGATAGTGGAATTGTTCTAGTTGGGGGGGGGGTCTTGAATGGTTATGGTTATTTAAAAATATATAATAGACTTGGTTAGACACTCTAAATATATGGGTTTGTTGTAATTTACTTATATTAGATTTTTAGACCTAAAAAACTACACCCAATACATCAACACATTATTTAGTGAAATTGTAAAATCCTATGAATTTAGTTTGAAGATAATATTATGTTTGATAGTGTGTGTGACATGAAATATCGATATCAGATAAACCAAAACATTATTATTTAAATATGAAGGTTATAACGTAGATTTTGGATATAAGGGTGTGGATATGTGGAAAAAATAATGAAATGTATATAGATTTTTTTTCATTAAAATAAATTTATTGATTAATTATTAGTAAATAACTACTCAATTTTAATTAAATTCATATATGTTGAAAGGGGTATTATTTTAGAAAATAGATTTATGTGCACAATTTTTTTATCATAATAAATTAAGTTAATCACTATAAATGAATAATTTTAATTAAATTTATAGAACATATGTTTAGTATAATAAATTATCATTTCTCTAATGGTTGTTAGTATACAAGGAATGAGTATAAATTCATTTCATACCTCAAAAATACAATTTCTTCAAAAAATTTATTGAATTTTGTGCACAAATATATTGAATAATTTTTTCCACCTTCTGAAATTGTATTTGATAATGTTGAAATAATGTTTTCAATCATAATTTAAATATGATCTTTATATATATATATATTTCACCTTTTCGTAGAGAACTTTTTAAATTAGAGAATAATGAAAAACACCAATTTTCATAAAAATAATCAAATATTTTCAAGAACATAAAACATATAACTATTTTTTGGATTGTTTTTCATGGAAAATTAGTCCAGTTTTACAAAAAATAGTTTAATTAATTCTATATTAAATAAAATAGTACTGTATTCTAGTATAAATTCATTTTTATTCTTAAAAACACATTTTTCTAAAAAATATTTTTTCATTATGATTTGAATTTTTATATAAAAATTAATTTATTCCTATTCATATGGTTGAGTATTGATTTTTTTATATTTGGTACTCGGTGGTTCAAATTTATTAATGTAGTAAGTTGAAATTTTTTCTATAATGAATAAAATCCATATTAGATTGGTATCATGATAATAATGTGAAAATTTAGTTAATTGGGGATAAATTTATGATGATATGAAAAAATATCCAATTAAATATTATTATATTACTGTTTTTAGAAACATATAGAGATAGACTATAAATTTTATTTGTTTATTTCCACTTGACCATGAGTAGGAACTTCATAATATTGAAAAGTTAAGAATCATTACAAGAGTTCCACAACCCTATTTTATAAAATAGAACATCATCCCCTGAATTATTCAAAAAAAATTAAAACCTAAATCTTAGAAAAGAAATACCCAAATACATTAAAAACTCTTTTACCCACATCGTATAGGTTCTATCATCTTTAATAGACCAACCTAGTTTTATTTTATTTGAAAGATAAATGAAGGTTTTCAAAGAAGAAGTATAACTCTGAATCGAGTTCTTTTAAGTTTATTTATTAGTATACCTCTTTCAAACCTATTACAACAATGATGATATATTAATTTTTTACAAAATATAGTTAAATTGTATTATTATTTTTTATTCCCATTTTCATTTTATTTTCCATTCCATGATAAAGGAAGATAATGCTTGTTCATACATATGGACTACAACATTTATGAAATGATGTGTTAGATTTTTCATGACTGCCCCACATGGATGGTTATTATAAAAAATTTAATAATTTGATTTATATTTATGAAATAATCATGGGTATGAAAATATAATATAATATCCAACTTCTTATACCCACCATTTTTGTAAAATGACAACATCACTCATGTGTTTGTGTGGACAACCACATCCATAAATAAATGTGATTTGTTTTCCATTACCATATCACAAATTAAATCACAATGATGGATTTAATGATTAAATATGATAATTAAAATATTATTATTTCTATATAAATATAATCAATGATCTTTTTTCACATTCAATACTTCAGATAACAATAACACATTTGTGTTTATGGAGACCAATGCCTCAATGAAAATGAATATTTCATTTTTCTTTTATTACTATCCTGGATGGTTCTAAAATTTTATTTATAATATAAAACTAATAATTATTTCAGGATTAATATTTTATAAAATATTATACACAACCAAATTTACCATATATAACCTATAAAACCTGTTTTGGGACTACGAACAAAGCATCCATAAAATTAAAAACCTGAACTTAATTGATTTATGAAGTAGATAAGGTAAGGAAATAAATAAAATAAATGGGATTACAAGAGTGTAATAAAGTGGAAAATGGATCCTTACCAACATGAAAATTTATATATGTCTATTATAATTTAGTTAATGATTATATGTTGCGAGTAAGACTAAAGTTCAGGAATTTATTATCTGAATTTATTTATTTTAGACTTACACCATCTCCACCACATATCACCATTTTTATGTTTTATACACTTTTATATGGATTATTTTTAGTAATCATTTAAAAAAATTGGTTTATAAATAATTTTAATGTTCTCTAATTCTATTTTATTAATTTAAATGTTACTGAATTTGTAAGGGTGTTTTTATTGAAACATATTTATAAATGAATTAAAATTTTTTATAGTAGTCCATTTTCCAAAAATTAACTTTTTTAAGTTTTATACAGTATTTAATGTGTGTTGGAGATATATTCTATGACCTTTGAATTTATTTAAAACATAATAAATCTATGTTTTTTTAAATGTTTTCTATATGGGTCACTTTTGGCTTTTTTTAACAAAGTGGAAAAGATTGTTTTTAAAATTTACCACATAAAATAATTTTATCTCAATAATATAAATTATCATTTTTCAAAAATAATATATAATTATTAATATTTTTTCAAATTTTATTTTTTTTAATAATTCTCAATTTAAAACATTTTTTAATTTAAAAGGATATTTCATCTCATTTTTTAAGACAACAAAAAGTGGTTTTTCTTATAGTCATTAATGATCAATTTTATTGGTTTAATGATAAAAATGAATTATTTAATGTTTTTTATATTTATATTTTTCTTGGGAAATTGATTTAGTATTATTTTATAACGAAATATGTCTAATAATGAGTTATTATAATGTAGCTTTCTAATGAATTTTGTAATACAGACGAAGTTAATGGTAAATAAGATACTCCAAAGGTATATATTGTATTTAACTAGGTATGTAATTATATAAGTAAGAATTATTGTAAGGGTTACATGATGATTATTTCTTAAGACACATACATTGTTGTTCTATTATTATAACGTGTTTTTGTGGAAGTCATTTCATTTAAAAAGGTGTGACAATGAGCTAATGATCTATGAATGTTTGTGAACCTTTTAAGAAATAATTTTTTAAATTAAAATGGTTTTAATTAGTTTTTAATTTTTGCCATTAAACCCTTGTGATTACAATATTTGATGGATGATTTCTTATGAAGTGTTTCTGGAAAAACATTTTACAATAAATCTAGTTCCATAAGTATGTAAATGATTATTTGAGAAAAAAAATTATTATGTAAAAGATATAATTATTTACAGAATCTCATTATTTTTAAATGAACAAACATGTTTCCATTATTTTTAAATTCATTATAAATATTTTTTCAAATCCCTTGTTTAAAAAAAATTCATCGGGATTAATTATATATAGGGATTATATCAAGGTCAATGGTGACACATTCTGAATAATGAAAATGAGTCATTAATGAAATATGAGTGTAGATATAGGTACCTCATTTGTGGAAAAAAATGAACACTATTTGGAAATGTACACTATATAATGTAATGGATTTCTAAATTATCTAAAACTATAAACCTAAAAAATAGTGTAAGTGTTAGAATTAAAAACACCTTTTATTTAAATAATATGTATTAGTCATTAATGTCATAAATGCTTATATTTTATATCCCAGATAAATAGTGAATTCGATCCATGGGAAATCATGCATGTGAATATTGATCAATGTGTGACTCTCCAATTAGGAGATTCTTGAGGAAAGGGCTTCCAATGGGGATGTTAATAACTATCCCACCCATGAAGTGTAGTTTTCCTTTGAATATTATATTTTGTAAAAAATATACCACACCAGGTATGGGACTAAAATATTATAATTGGTATCATAGTATTATTTTAGGTAACTTTAAAGTTTGGATGTTATTTTATCATATGTTAGATGTTTTTATAACGTTAAATTTTACTATCTTATTATGAATAATGGTCTTTTACCATAATAATAAGAGTGGAATACATGATAATATTGTTAAGGACATCTATTAATTTATCATACTCATAACATGGTCTGTTAAGATGTTATTAAAAAACCATTTTTGTTTTAGGAAATGACTAGTACCATTGGAAACAATGTTAATAATTTATGTGAAGGACACTATAGTGGTTTTTAATAGGCAACCAAAAATGATTAGATATGGACTAGAAATTAATATGGTTATGAATATCCACATATATCGAGTTATGATTAACAAAATATACATAAATGGATTTATTAATTCCCCAAAGTATTTAAAAATGAAGTTTTATTATATTTAGGGTGATAAATACCATTTAATAATGAAAAGTCAACATTATACATATCCATAATGATGAAAGTAGAACCTTGGGTAATGTCTTAAAAAGCAATAATATTTTTTAAATGTAGGGTGTATGAGAATTATTAAAATTGAAATCCAATGGGAAAAGATCATGAATCAGACCAAAAGAGTCATATAAATAAAAATTTTACAATTGAATATTGTGAAATTGAAAATTAAATATAAATAGTATTAATTACTTTGATTATGATTAAAGTAGTCAACATGATTATACTGAGATTGGTGAAGTATGGGATTTGATTCACATTTTCTACTGTAAGAAGGTATTGTTAATGATTATAATGATATTTATTGGTTAAAGGATAATGAATAAATTTGAATGATTGAAATTTTATAATTTTTTGTTTCAAGGGTTTTGATTTAGTGGAATATTAAAAAAAGATTTATAATAGTTAGGAATGATCATAATTTCAAAACAATAGAAACCCTTTTTATATATTATTTTAAACAATTAAAAGTCGATTCATGTTATTTTATAGGAATTTATTATTTTTTAAAATATGATTGAGGTATATGCATACCGTAGGATTATAAATGATTTATAATGATAGTTATTTGGGAAGAATGTTATTATATTGGGGGTAAAATATGCAATGTAAAAATATCATTTAGGGTTACTATGATCTTTGATGTTAATATGGTTAATTGGGATAAATTTTTATTACAATTTGGTAACAAATTTTTTCTCATATAGATAATGAATGGATTGAAGTGGTTTGGTGACTATGTTATTAATGATATTTGTAAACAATTTTATTATATTGAGAATGTAATATGATTAAGGTGAGTGTTATGTTATGGCCAGTGTTTGAATATATTTTATGAATAAAGATTATGTAATATTATGTAAGATCTAATGGATTTATTGAGACATTATAGTGATCTATGTTATTTATAGAAAATATTAGCATATTTATGATTATTTTGTGAGTATACTTTATAGGTATTCCACTTTATGAGTATTTTATATTGTTTAAAGATAATTTTTTTTGAATTATATGAAATAATAATTTTTTAATATTTTTTTATCAAATATTTGTATGGAATATTTTGAATATTTTTACAGTTAATTATTTATTTATTATTTTATGTTGAACATTAGATGTTATTTTTGAGGATTTAAATATTATGTTATCATTTCTACGTATGATGGTTTATTCTTATTAACTCATGCTAATTGTAACATCCCAACCCTCAACCATTGTCCTATAAAGAATTAGTGGTGTCAATAGGCCTGATTTGACATCCACAAGACACTAAAGGCTGGTAATACATTTTAAGGGTATCAGGAACATTTTGGGGTTGATTTTATCATTTATAGATAAAATAACACAACTACAACAATAAGAACAAACAAACAACTAAATGATGAATGAGTATAGAATGCATCTAAACACAACCAAAAGAGTAACAATATTAGAGTTTCCACAAAAAGATAATTCCATAATAAAATGAAACAAAATGAAAAAATAAGTCTAAATAAAACCAAAGTGACATCATCCCTATTTCTCCCAAACTACTCCAAACATCAACTAGATATTCTATGTCCATGATATTAAAAAGCATCACAAATGAACTAAGGTACCTTACCATTACCTATTCCTTGATAAATGTCATCTAAAAATGAAAAAAAAATCCCATATAGAGGGTGAATGTAAACCTAGAATGATTTACCTGATGAAATACAAGATCATGTCACTAGGAAAAAACCTTTTAGAACATTTATAAAAAATAGTTTACAAAATTAAAAGAAATTTATTTCAAATCCATGAAAACATTTCCTGGATTTTTTTATCAAATTCTCAACCAATTACATGTTATTTACAATTCCCACAACCATGGATCCACACACAACACGCTTGAATAGGTGGTAGTTCTACACTGAGGTGTAGTCACTTGTAGATCTACCATGTCAGCACAATGTAATGAATATCAGGTACCCAAATGGAACACACACCTTCTATAGGGTCATGTGTAATGAAAGTGATCCCACAATAACCATGTATTTCACATTTAAAACCAAACCATTCCATAGAAAACGTTTCATTATTTAATTTATTTCAAAAAAATCCATGAATAAAAAAATTAATTTTAAAATCATCATTTTAAAATTACCAGTCAAGAACAATTTTCAAAAATCCTCCAATTTACATGATCACTAAAAACACAATCACACTGAGACCTTCCAAAAACTCACACAATGTTTCCCAAAAAACATATTTAGGAAAATAAATGAATTTAAAACGAGGAATTCATGTTAAAAATCAAGTGGAATTGAGAGAGAGTATAACTACCTTAAAATAATGACAAAAAATTAATAACTACACTTAAAACATATATATTCGACCACCAACTACATTCTCTTCATTAGATGCCAACATACATGTACCCAAGTGGTATAGGCTCCTTCTTGGCATCCAAAATACCCATGATCAAATCCGAGTAGGGAACAATTTTTGGGGCACTGCAGCAGTAATGTAGTATGGAAGTTTAGTAAGACTGTAGTAGTGGGAGACTATAGTAGTGGTGAAACTATAGCAGTAGAGGCACTGTAGCAGGAACTGTAGTGGCAGTGGTACTGTAATAGCCTAGGCACTACATAAGTACTATTTACTAAAGGGGTATTTGGGAAAAAAATGGACTTTCAAGCCTTGTATTTATGACACATGACCTTGGGCCTTTAGGCTATAAAAAGGGTCTCCCTCTACCTAGATAAAATTAGTATTTTATTTAATAATAAAAATGACACTTCGACCACAACCTTTATAAAAAGCATTCCCTTCATTAGATCCAAAACTAATTAATCCATAAACCATAAAAAAGATGTTGAAATATCCATAACGGGCTATATATATGGTTTTGTGGGAGTGAAGAACCCTAGATCTAAGAATAAAGAATAAGAATAGACACTTACTAATGAATATTGGCTTCTAGAATACTTAGATTCAGCTAAATATTGATCTTCTATAGAAGGGAAACGTCTCCCACACCTTTGAAGAAAAAGGAATATGAGTTATCCTAGGATTAGGGGGAAAATGATTTCTTAAAGATCAATTTGTTTTATTAAAACCACGTTTCAAGGAGGTCCACCTATAATTCATCCAATTTGTTTAGGCAGTTTGGAAAATCATGCACCAACATTTCAGGGCTACAACCTTAAGAAACCCCTCACATGGTTGTCCTGCACTGTTAGAAAAATCATTATGCCAACCATTCTTTTCCCAATACCCAAACATGTACAGTTTCCCTTGTATATCAATACTTTCTGAAAAAATGATGCACCAAAAATTCATAGCTCCTATACCTCTGTAGAGACCCGAAGCATAACGTACATGGACATTACATTACTTTTGCAGAATACTTAGTACATAACAAAAACACACACACAAGGACCGTAATAGTTTAGTGTCTTTGGAAACTCGGAATATAATCTTCTAATCGTGGTGAAAGATCTTCAATATCTCCCATAAAGATCTTCCATTTTTTTTCTTACCTAAAACCTTTCTTTATATCATGGGGAAAAGAAAACATAAAAGGGTGATCTAAAATGCTCAGTAAGGGTAAACAAAAGAAATATCAATCACATCATATTCATAAGAACATAACATTTTGGAAATCTTAACCTTCAAAACAGATCATAATATCATAACATGAGATAAATCATAGTAGTGAAATGTAATCCCAATAATCATAACATAAAACATGAATCTTTGTGGTATACACACATAATCATAGAGAATCATTTCTTATTAGTCAAGACTCATTGCCAAGACTATCTTAGTGGACAAAGTCCCTTTCTGAACCGAGTCACCCCCATTTCAGTCCTGTTTCACTGAACCGGTATAACCTACCATTCCAGCCATGTCTATCTCATGAGATATATAATCTTTACCCAATTAATTGGAGGGAGATATAGGTCCCACCCATCTCATAATGATACCATTCTTATGTGTGCCACAAAATCATAAATCATACATCATTGCATAACCCATGTAATACAAATGGGAATCTTAAACATCATGACATCATAAAAAAATTCATATAAGATAAAAGAAATTCTTAAAAATAATTCCATCACAACATAATCAAATCAATGTAATAATAGGGATAAAAATAGAAACCTTTATTATCTTATATGGAAAATAATTTTGATAAAACACTTGAACTCCATTATTGAGGAAAATATCCTTTCTACTTCAAAAACACCTTTCCTTTCTTAACATGTCATACAATTATAAACTAAAAGAAGTTGATTAAAAATAAACTAGAAAATTTTTGAAGGAATATTCTTGGAAATAATGTTTTAAAAATCCATTCATGCCGTATAAGTTAAAAAAACATTCTTCTCGTAGTTTTGTCGGAAAAGTCAAAAAGTACCTCGTACAAAAAACGATAAAAGATTCCTTTCATATCCTTTACTAAAAACTAACTGAAGGGTTAAATTGGATTTAAAAAATTATAGGTGGATGGAAATAAAATTACATACTGAGGAAACATGGATGTGGATGATAAAATACACCCCAATAAACACTAAAGTATAAACAATCTCGGATAAAAATGAGATTGTGATATTTCCCTTACCTTACGTCTGATTTGCTTCGTATTTGTCCGAACCTCCTGTATAATGATTTAAATAATGTCATTGACTTATTCCAGAATCATACTAATTGTTATGATATCATATATGGTTCACTTATGGCTTTATATTACCCGTTCTTTTGTAAATTCCATGTTAAAGAGCGTTTTGGGTAAAATCGTTTCATTTGTTGTCCGTGTTTTGACTTGTAATTATTCATATGATTACTTAGATCATGATTACTTAATTCCAGAATATAAAACATAATTTATATATAATATATATTCAGAATATATATATATATAATAGATCAGTAAATGGAAAGAAATACACCGTTCATAGAGACGGTAGACCGTACGTACGCATGAACGTTGTTTTCTTTTACTTATTGAGTTGAATGGAATTAAGTAGATGACATAAATATATATACACATAAATCCAGAATCATTATTATGTCATATATTTCATTATTAATTATTATATATACTTTATAATCATTCATGAATGGTTAACGTGGAGAATGAATCTCATCGCGTCGTGGAAACGGTAGTCCGTACGTACGCACGAGCGATGATATCATTCTCATGATTGTGGAATTGTATTGGAGTGTATGTATAATATTTTAGAATCAATATCACTTTATAATAATCAAATATAGTTATTATGTACACCATTATACCCATCCAAGTAAGGTGGTGGTGGAAAATAGATTACACCACGGCATGGAGACGGTATTCCGTATGTACGCACGCGCGGTGATTTATTTTTCCGTAGGATGGATAGATGGTGAAATAGGGTTGTTTCATACTTATAATAACATATCAGTATATGAGTGATTCTGATGTTATTACTTCATGATGAAACAACTAATGAATAAGAAGTGGAAGAAGAAATAAAGATGAAAGAATCGGTAACGGGCATTACCTCTTCTTTGAAGCGCCTCTTTGAGACCTCCTTTTAGGGCACTAAAATTGGTATTTGAGGAAGACCAGAACCTCTAGGATGTTTCTAGGGAAGTGGAGAGAATACATTGGCAGGGGTTGGCCGAGCTTGAAGGCTCAAAGTGGTGTGAGGAAGAAAGGGAGTGGGTTCCCTTTTATAAGGGAGGAGAGGGGAACCTTTGAAATAACTAAAAATATTATTTTATTATAAAGTCAAGTTCGGTTTTTAATAGCTCCAAATTGATTTATTTCGAGGATAAGGTGGGGATGGGTCTAAATCATCTCATCCAATAGAATTTAGACAAGTTTAGGTTCCTATTTTAACCTTATCAAGTAGATTTAACATTAAGTTAAATAATTTTACTTTTACCGTGTCTTCTTGTGTTCTTATACTATAAGGTTAATAAACTTACTATATCAATCCAAACAAACCCCAAGTTGTTTATTATTAATATATATAACCTTATCTAAGTTATTTGGCCTAACCTTAGATTTTTAAGAATAAAATAACAATTAATAATATAATATTTGTTTTAAAAACTATTTTATGTCAATTTTGACACTATTTAGTAATTGATTTTTGTGAAAATCATAACAGAATGATACGTTCGAACAAAGTTAATTAAATCAATAATAACATGTCATATTAACCTATAAAATTAGTTTAATTCATAAAAAGTTTCAAATTATATTTATTTGGGAATTTATAACATCAATTATGTCAATATTTCATTAATAAGATAATTACTGCATCATCATTGTATCATAAATAAATTAAATTATTTAATGTCTAAAAATTAGAAATAAAATACAATTATGTAGTAAATCTTTTTATATTTCTAATTAATATTTATAGTCGAATTTATCTTATGTATAACCCCATATTAAAAATGCATTACTTATTAATCTTTGATTTTAACTATTTTAACCCTTCTTTAAATAAATTAATAATTAATGTCCTAATCTAATCCAAGTGGGCCTAAATGGTCATATTTTATTCCTAAGGTTGTTTTTGGTCGAATTACACTTATCCAATAGAATTAGGACATGTGTTAGAGTAATAATAATAATATTTTTACCCTTAATTACCCTATTTATTTTTAACCGTGGAAAAAAAAGTAAAAAGTTACTATTCACCAAAAAATTATTTTCATCTCATTGAACCACATTTTACTTACTGACATCAACTGAGTCTCTCAGATTTTCGAAATTCCACTCACAGAAGCGGTAAAATTATGTTTTATGAAAAATTCAGTTTTTTTAACTACCACTTAGTTGTTTCACTATTAATCAAAAATTGAAAGTTTTCAGAAAAATATCAAAAATTAGGCCTAAGCTATATTTGATATTATGAACTCAAAAATGATGTCTATTTTACCAAATTCAATACATATCAGTTGCATTAATTAACTTAAAAAATAATTCCCGTCGTCAAAACAAATAGCATGTTCTTAAGAGATACTAACTCTCAAAAGATTGACAGTTGTTTATGTCTGGTTTAAAAGTGAAATTACATCCAATAACCAAAATTGTATTAAATTGTAAAAATATATTCTAAATATACTTTAAAACCAATTAAATTAATAATTTATCACTATTAATTATTTTGATTAAAATTTTTTTTTTAAATTAAAATTTAGTAATTTTCACTATTCATCAGAAAATGAAAGTTATCCGAAAAGTACCAAAATTTCACCCTAAACTAATTTCGATATTCCGAATCCAGAAATGAAGTCCATTTTGAAAAATAAAAATTAAAAAATTTCAAAAAGTGGTTATTACTATTCATAACAGCTAGTTTTAATAATATTTTAATAGCATATCGTTGTTTAGTGAAACTCGTTATTGCGTACTACACACGCTATCGAGGAAGGTCGTGATTGCATGTAATACAAGGCAAGTCAAGGATGCATGTTGAAAAAGATCCTTTTGGTGTAGCGTACAACAAAAGACATTAATTAAATTAAAAAGAATATTTTTCATAAAATCTCGGGGTGTTACATTCTACCCCCCTTAAAATGAATTTCACCCTAGAAATTCATCGGGGTTATAAATGGTTTACTATTCAAAAGATTCTTTAATAGAAACCCACATCGTAAAAAGGAATAAAAAAACCAATCTTTAAAAACAAAAGTATGAAATGTAACGGTTACCTAAATAAACTAATCACTGGGTTTCCACATAGGTGAAAATATGGATATGGAAGAGAAGTCTAACCATCATGTTCTGATGGAGAGTGGTAGAGAACATGGCTATGGAAAATCCAGCAATCACAAAGCCATAAATTTGTGATGATCTAATGTACCATCTGATTTATCAGATATAAGATCACTAGGACAACATTTTTGGTTTTCAAGATCGTTTCCCTAAAGTTGATGAAATTGGAATTAGAAGAAATACTTTCGTGATTTTGGTATAGTCTCACCGTTGGTCGTTCTTTGGAAAATTTCCACTTCATCTCTTAAAGAAATGAAGTTGAATTTTTCATTCGTGATGTGTTAGCAGATCATGTGATAGAATGATGGGCCATTCCATCTGTCTCAAACCATGATATCACTTAGTCCTTATATCAATCATGAGCTCATGAATACAATCAAACATATTAGATTCTATTTATCCCTTCATTATGTGCATATCATCTGCTTTCCAAAAATATTTCAATAACTTTTCATGGTTACCGATTCCATAAAATTATTGAAAACCATAATAGCCAAAACATAAATATTCCAATATTCCACGATACTATAGACAACATTATTCGGGAATCCCATTACATAAACACTTAATCATTCCACCACATCATTGTCATATTCAACATCGCCAATAGTGATCGCATGTGACTTCCCTTTGTCCTTTGCCTTAAGTGGTTGCTCATGTTGATCATCACTAACCCTTGGATTAGGGCATTTATTAGCATAATGCCCAATTTACTTGCACTTGAAGCATTGAAGTGTTTTTGGTGCGTTCTCTGCAGTCTTTTCTCTATTCACATCATTAGAAACCCTTTTTCCATTACTTTGACACTCAGCTTCTTGATGACCTTCTTTTCCACACTTAAAACATTTTCTAGTCCCTTTAAGACAATCTCCACCATGCTTCATTCCACACTTTGAGCATAAGGAAACATTCATCTTCTTTTCACAATTATTCTGAGATTTCTCCTTGAACTCCATCTTTTGTTTCTTGTCAAAACCATGAGATGGATATGTAACACCAAATTCCATTTCTACCTCGATAGCACAGCGCACAATTTCTTCATAGCTACTGAAGTCTCTTATAGCTAATGCCCTTCGAAGACTTGGTTTTAAGCCACTGAAAAATCGATCAACTTTACTTTCAGGTTGGATGATAAATCCAGATGCATACCTTGCAAGCCTTGTAAAATTCGCTTCGTATATACCAACAGATTTATCATCCTTTTTCTTTAGTTCAAGAAACACCTTTTCCATCTTTTATCGAAGAATACGAGGGATGTACTTACTGAAAAACAAGTTCTTGAACTCGTCCCATTCCATGGACTCAATTTCATCTCTTGGCCTCGTATTCTTGATAAGATTCCACCATTGATCAGCTTCACCTTCCAAACGATATTCTGATAAGATGGAATTATCATGTTCAGAACATTTAAGAATTGAAAATATCTTTTTAGTGGTACTGATCCATTGTTCAGCAACAAGTGGATCGGAAGTCCCACTGAAAGAAGGTGGACGTTGCCTCATGAAGGACTCAATAGAATATTCTTCCCTTCTCTGCTCATTTGGAAGTCCAGAATGATTCATAGCTTGTGTAAGTATAGAAATAAGATTTTGCACTCCATCTCCCATAACACTTGTTTGTTTAGGAGGAAAATCATTGCATTGTCCATTATAGTGATCAACACAGTTCCTTCGGGTTCCAGCCATCGTCTAAAACCCAAAAAGAATAGTGTTAGAGGCAAAAATAATGCCAGTGAAAACAACATAGTAAAGGGGGAGTACCCTTAATATCTAACATCTTAGGTTAAATTCTAAGATCGTTACCGTAGTTCTAGGTCTATATCCTATACATATACTTATCCTTAGGAAAATTCCTATACATACCTTAGAAATATCTCTAGGGATCTCACTAACGTTTTCACATCCTAGTTTCCAAAGGTTGACTAAACCTTTCCTCTGATACCAACTGTAGAGACCCGAAGCTTAATGTACATGGACATTACATTACTTTTGCGGAATACTTAGAACATAACAAAAACACACACACAAGGACCGTAATAGTTTAGTGTCTTTGGATACTCGGAATATAATCTTCTAATCGTGGTGAAAGATCTTCAACATCTCTGATAAATATCTTCCCTTTTTTTTCTTACCTAAAACCATTCTTTATTTCCTGGGGAAAAGAAAACATAAAAGGGTGAGCTCAAATTCTCAGTAAGGGTAAACAAAAGAAATATCAATCACATCATATTCATAAGAACATAACATTTTGGAAATCTTAGCCTGCAAAATAGATCATAATATCATAACATGGGATAAATCATAGTAGTGAAATGTAATCCCAATAATCATAACATAAAACATGAAACTTTGTGGCATTCAAACATAATCATAGAGAATCATTTCTTATTAGTCAAGACTCATTGCCAAGAATATCTTAGTGGACAAAGTCCCTTTCTGAACTGAGTCACCCTCGTTTCAGTCCTGTTTCACTGAACCAGTATAACCTACCATTCCAGCCATGTCTATCTCATGAGATTTAAAATAATTACCCAATGCATTGGAGGGAGATATAGGTCCCACCCATCTCATAATGATACCATTCTTATGTGTGCCACAAAATCATAAATCATACATCATTGCATAACCCATGTAATACAAATGGGAATCTTAAACATCATGACATCATAAAACAATTCATATAAGATAAATGAATTCATAAAAATAATTCCATCACAACATAATAAAATCAATGTAATAATAGGGATAAAAACAGAACCCTTCATTATCTTAGATGGAAAATAATTTTGATAAAACACTTGAACTCCATTCTTGAGGAAAATATCCTTTCTACTTCAAAAACACATTTCCTTTCTTAACATGTCATACAATTATAAACTAAAAGAAGTTGATTAAAACTAAACTTTAAAACTTGTGAAGGAAGCTTCATGGAAATAATTTTTTAAAAATCCATTCATTCCATATAAGTTAAAAAAACATTCTTCTCGTACTTTTGTCCGAAAAGTCAAAAAATACCTCGTACAAAAAATGACAAAAGATTCCTTTCATATCCTTTAATAAAAACTCACTGAAGGGTTAAATTGGATTTAAAAAATTGTAGGTGGATGGAAATAATATTACATATTGAGGAAACATGGATGTGGATGATAAAATACACCCCATTAAATACTAAAGTATAAACAATCTCGGATAAAAATGAGATTGTGATATTTCCCTTACCTTACATCCAATTTGCTTCGTATGTGTCCGAACCTCCTGTATAATGATTTAAATAATGTCATTGACTTATTCCAGAATCATACTAATTGTTATGATATCATATATGGTTCACTTATGGCTTTATATTACCCGTTCTTTTGTAAATTCCATGTTAAAGAGCATTTTGGGTAAAATTGTTTCATTTGTCGACCGTGTTTTGACTTGTAATTATTCATATGATTACTTAGATCATGATTACTTAATTCCAGAATATAAAACATGATTTATATATAATATATATTCAGAATATATATATATAATAGATCAGTAAATGGAATGAAATACACCATTCATAGAGATGGTAGACCGTACGTACGCATGAACGCTGTTTTCTTTTCCTTATTGAGTTGAATGGAATTAAGTAGATGACATACATATATATACACATAAATCGAGAATCATTATTATGTCATATATTTCATTATTAATTATTATATATACTTTATAATCATTCATGAATGGTTAACGTGGAGAAAGAATCTCATCGCGTCGTGGAGACGGTAGTCCGTACGTACGCACGAGCGATGATATCATTCTCATGATCATGGAATTGTATTGAAGTGTATGAATAGTATTTAAGAATCAATATCACTTTAAAATAATCATATATAGTTATTATTTACACCATTATACCCATCCAAGTAAGGTGGTGGTGGAAAATAGATTACACCACAGCGTGGAGACGGTATTCCGTACGTACACACGCGCGGTGATTTATTTTTCCGTAGGATGGATAGATGGTGAAATAGGGTTGTTTCATACATATAATAACATATCAGTATATGAGTGATACTGATGTTATTACTTCATGATGAAACAACTAAAGAAGAAGATGTGGAAGAATAAATAAAGATGAAAGAATCGGTAACGGGTATTACCTCTTCTTTGAAGCGCCTCTTTGAGACCTCGTTTTAGGGCACTAAAATTGGTCATTGAGGAAGACCAGAACCTCTAGGATGTTTCTAGGGAATTTTAGAGAAGAAATTGGTAGGGGTTGGCCGATCTTGAAGGCTCAAAGTGGTGTAAGGAAGAGAGGGAGGGGTGTCCTTTTATAAGGGAGGAGAGGGGCATCTTTGGAATAACTAAAAATATTATTTTATTATAAAGTCATGTTCGTTTTTAAATAGCTCAAAATTGATTTATTTCAAGGATAAGGAGGGGATGGGTCGAAAGCCTCTCATCCAATAGAATTTAGACAAGTTTAGGTTCCTATTTTAACCTTATCATGTAGATTTAACATTAAGTTAAATAATTTTAATTTTACCGTGTCTTCTTGTGTTCTTATACTATAAGGTTAATAAACTTACTATATGAAGAAAAACGAACCCCAAGTTGTTTATTATTAATATATATAACCTTATATAAGTTATTTGGCTGAACCTTCGATTTTTAGGAATAAAATAACAATTAATAATATAATATTTGTTTTAAAAACTATTTTATTTCAATTTTGACACTATTTAGTAATTGATTTTTGTGAAAATCATAACAGAATGATAAGTTCAAAAAAGGTTAATTAAATAAATACTAACATGTCATATTAACCTAGAAAATTAGTGGAATTCATAAAGAGGTTGAAATTATATTTATTTGAGCATTTATAACATCAATTATGTCAATATTTCATTAATAAGATAATTACTGCATCATCATTGTATCATAAATAAATTAAATTATATAATCTCTAAAAATTATAAATAAAATACCATTATGTAGGAAATCTTTTTAGAGTTCTAATGAATATTTATAGTCGAATTTATCTTATGTATAACCCCAGATTAAAAATGATTTACTTATTAAACTTTGATTTTAACTATTTTAACCCTTCTTTAAATAAATTAATAATAAATGTCATAATCTAATCCAAGTGGGTCTAAATGGTGATATTTTTTTTCCTAAGGTTGTTTTTGGTCGAATTACACTTATCCAATAGAATTAGGACATGTGTTAGGGTAATAATAATAATATTTTTACCCTTAATTACCCTATTTATTTTTAACCGTGGTAAAAAAAGTAAAAAGTTACTATTCACCAAAAAATTATTTTCATCTCATTGAACCACATTTTACTTACTGACATCAACCATGTCTCTCGGATTTTTGAAATTCCACTCACAGAAGCGGTAAAATTATGTTTTATGAAATATTCAGTTTTTTTAACTACCACTTAGTGGTTTCACTATTAATCAAAAATTGAAAGTATTCAAAAAAATACCAAAAATTAGGCCTAAGCTATATTTGATATTATGAACTCAAAAATGATGTCTATTTTACCAAATTCAATACATATTAGTTACATTAATTAATTTAAAAAAATAATTCCCGTCATCAAAACAAATAACGTGTTCTTAAGAGATAATAAATATCAAAAGATTGACAGTTGTTTATGTCTGGTTTAAATATGAAATTACATCCAATAACCAACATTGTATTAAATTGAAAAAATATATTCTAAATATACTTTAAAAACAATAAAATTAATAATTTATCACAATTAATTATTTCGATTAAAAAAGTTGTTTTTAATTAAAATTTAGTAATATTTACTATTCATCAGAAAATGAAAGTCATCCGAAAAGTACCAAAATTTCACCCTAAGCTAATTTGGATATTCCGAATCCAGAAATGAAGTCCATTTTGAAAAATAAAAATTTCAAAATTTCAAAAAGTGGTTATTAGTATTCATAACGGCTAGTTTTAATAATTTTTTAATAGCATATCATTGTTTAGTGAAACTCGGTATTGCGTACTACACACGCTATCGAGGAAGGTCGCGATTGCGTGTAATACAAGGCAAGTCAAGGATGCGTGTTGAGAAAGCTTCTTTTGGTGTAGTGTACAACACAAGACATTAATTAAATTAAAAAGAATATTTTTTATAAAATCTCGGGGTGTTACAACCTCTTTCCCCAAGCTGAACAATTTTTTATGGGGTACATAGAGTTTATTAACGTTGCTCAAGATTTAAACCTATAAAAAAGAATAAAAACAAAAAATCACTTAATAATCTTCTAAAACATAACATGATCATTATATATATTTAATATATATTAATAAAGAATCATCTACCTCAAAATTGAGGTCATACAGTCTCCCCAGTATTGGATATCCTATCCAAAGAAAGTAGAAAACCAGTGTTGTCCTCAAGTAGTTAGGGCTATTCATCTACCAATTAATTTTCATGCTCTCACATTTTTTAACGAATTCAAACACGATGTCATAAAACATACACTGGACTGATTATTTTATAATGAAATATCCTCTCTTTGCTATCCATAATTCGTACCAGGAGATGAATCAATTTTTCATTTTTCTCTAGTGAAATTTTATCACATTGAATCACGTGGTTAATATTAAGTCAATTATTATTTTAGTGAGAATCATGAAAAAAATTATAGACTAAACAAAACCTTGGTGGAAAATTCAAAAGATATTCCACCTGACCAAATCATTAATTTTTCTTAAAACGGTACACATATCAAGGAGATAACCATCCCTTATTACCAAAATGATGATTCACGTGTCTTGGAGAGAGTCTCAAGAACACATTATCTCTAAACTAATATGGAAAATACCATCAGTATTGATCCACATATGACTTCATATGAATCTAATTCATCATAGTTCTCTATTGAAAAACCAAATATTTCTTCTTGTCTCTTATAGAAGTGCGGTACTAATTAATAATTTCTCACCTATTTGAACCAAACAAATTGGAGAGCGATAGGGATTCTCATAAAATGATTTAATGGATTCATATAAATCTAGGAATGGTATGTATTTTTATTTGAGAACTCCAATAATGGTAAATAATCTACCCCTGATCCACCAAAATCCATCACACAATACCTAAGTGTACCCTCAATGTTTGGACTTTTCATTCATACTATCAATTCATTTGGGGATGATAATTCGTACTCATAGTCAGATGTTTTCTAGGGGATTGTAGTAACAATTTTGAAAAAAAATATATAATCCTAGGGTCTCAATACAATAAAATTTTTAAGAGGATTCTATACATATTCATAATTTCCCTAATATTTAATTATACAGGTCTTCCACTAAATTAGTTTCACGAATATAGATTACAGGAGCTGACATCATGAGATGATCTAAAATCCCAGAAATGGAATCATGTTTTCTAACCATACTTGTTAGAATTGTTAAAAAATCTAATGTTATCTACTCCTATTCACATATGTGAATATTATTATAATGAAACATTCTTTATAGTCACTGGTTCTCTCCCATTACGAGCTTATAGGTAGGGCATCTCAAAACATAATTCAATACAACACTTTTCTTTCCAAATAACCAATACTTTTGTTTCAACGCCTTATATTGTTTTATTATAGAGTGAAGCAACCATCCCAAATGGTGGTAGTAACTAACACGTTTTTCAAAACCTTCCAATATATAAACCACAACACATAAGTTTTATCTATCTTCCAACCCTCAATTGTCTCCCCACCAGTGAGTTTTGACCTCGTAGTGACACAATATGAATTGAATTATGAAGAAACTGTAACTTTCTTAACCAAAATTAGATCATATGAAACTAGAATTAAAAATACAACACTACCCTAGCCTAAAATATCTAGATGCACATTTTCTATGACTGATAGTTAATACCAAATTCCATAAGCTTCAATTTTCAACTATACATATGACTTCCTTTTTGATGCATCTTCAAAAATGTTATCTTTACCCAGTGTATACATCAATTTGAAGTCAAATATCAGTAGATACTCTATTCATCAAATTTTTCTTCAATTAAAATATATTTATGAGAAAATGTGTTTCAAACACTTATGATCCATAAATATTATGAATTTCTCACTAAAGAGGTATTAATGCCAAGTCTTCAAAGAATCTAACACTGTAATTAATTCCATGTTTTTTGGTTATATACTATCATGAAAACAAAACTATCGTGATCTATATGTAGTAACATGATCTCTGTATATGAGAACACAACACAATCTATAACCTGAAGTATCACAATAGACTATTTATCTATATCTGGACTCTACAAATGATCATGGGTGATAATGTAAGTCTAACATTATGTTCATTAAAGTATTTATGACACTCATTATTTTACCGGAATTTATTTCCTATCCTCATCAAAGCTTCCATCAGTAATGCCAAATGTGAAGAATCACATACAAAACAACGGTAGTATCTTTTTAATCCAAGGAAACTATATTTTTTAAATACATTTCATGAGAATTTCGAAGAGATAATTTCTTCTATATTTTTCAGATCTAATGAAATACCTTTTTCAAAAATAACATGGATAATAAAACATACCTCATGTATATAGAATTAAAAATTTGATAAAATTTCATATAAATTATGTTCCTATAAGATACCTAACTGTTTCTTTAATTCTTTCTCATGATCCTCTTTTATCATAGAATACACCAGTATATCATCACGAAACACCACCACAAATGAATCCAAATATCTATGAATAATTCGATACATAAATTTAATAAATATGGATTCTAAATTAATTAGACTAAAATGAATAATCAAACACCCATAATGGCTATATCTTACTTTAAAATATGTATTTAGAATATCCTCTTTTCAAACTCGCAATTTTTCATATCCCAAATATAATTCTACTTGTGAGAACAAATGGGATCTCCTTAGTTGATCAAAGAGATCATCAATGTGTGTAAGACGATACCAATAATTTATCAAAACATAGTTAATCATATGATAATCAACACAATGTTTAAGTATTTCATATGCCTTCTTAAAAAATAGTACTGACGGTTCCCATGGAGACATACTAATTCAGAGAACACCTTTACATAAAAAATCATCCAAATAAAAATTTAATTTCTTCAATTTTATTGGTGCCATCTGATAATTAAGAAGTTATATTGGACTGGACCCTAATTTGATATCATTTGTAAACTCTACTTTCCTTTTGGGTGGAAATCATCTGATTTTTTTGGGAAAACATCTGGAAAAGGATAGGAATTATTTGTAATGTGTTTTTTACCTAGATCATCCTCATAATCCAAGGATAGTGATTCTAAATTATAAGAGACGGTTCCAACCACTGGTGAAAAAAATCCAATATTACTAACCATTACACACCAATTTTCTCAAAAAAGATCCTCAACGCCATCCAATTATCTGAAAAAAAAATTCAAATATAATAGTTGATGTGGGCCTTGTATGATGCCAACAAATCCATACCCAAAAGTAATTCATGAACAGACATATATATTATAGATAAATCCCAATAAAACCGGAACACATTGATAGTTATTAAAAAAATATACATAGAGGATCAACACTCCATTATTCGTAGAGGAGTTTGTAGTTTTTAAACATAAGGAATCATCACAATAGACATACCCAAATTATCATAAACATGTGAAGAAATAATTGAGTGGGTCATGCCATATAAAACAAATCCTTCATTTGAGTATAATTAAAAAAATCATATCTCTCATAGTCAATTTACAGATTAATCCTAAAAAATAATTTTATTATATCTATACGATTTATTATTTACGTTATTTTCTATTTACTACCTTATTGAGGTTTCACTAGTTGAGTAATCATGGTGTTTTAAGAATATATTTTGAATTATATATTATGATGATGAGAATTATTTTGCATCACTCATTCTATATAAGAATACATTTATTAAGAGTCCTGAGATATATATCTAGAACCTGAACTTAGACTTTTGTAATAATAGATTTGATTAAGTATCATTTGGTTGTAATCAGGGTATGCTCTAGGTGGTGTTGTACAATATCACTTAATATGTTCAAAACAACCATATTAAAAACATACAGGCTCACTGTTTGTTTAAGGATGAATGTTGACTGACAGTATGGTCTAATTCTAAGATGTTCCACCCAAGGGGAATAGGTTTCCCTCCAATAATTATTCCCAAGATTGGTGTTTCCATATCTTACCATATGAAAAAAACTCTACCACCAAAAATATTTCATTAAATATCCCTTTTTCTACAGTCACTCTATGAACCATCTCTCTATAACTTATTATAAAAAGAATAAAAACCTAGTATCAACTATCTGGTTGTAATCCTGACATAAAATGAAATCCTTTATGGATGTACATTCTACAAATTCCATATAAAATTTGACTAAATTAATAAATTTAGATATATACTATGTCAATGATAGATTCTATTAATTCAAACTAAATAATTACATGGTTATAAAATTCTGAAATGTGTGATAGCTTTTATTTTTAAACAATTATCAAAAAATTTCCCATGCATGCATGTGTCCAGCATATCCTAAAATGATAATTGAAACCATTTTCATACCAAATAAACTATAATATACATTTCATAATTCATTAATAACTCTATAGGTGTCCCATGAAAATCCAAGATTCGATTTAGCCTATCTAAGCAGGCTTCAATTTTTTCTTTATCGGAATCCCCCGATACTTGGATGGATTAATCTTTTGAAACTGAACCAAATGGTCTACTTACAATGTCTTAATAATTCTTATTACCACTATCCACAACCTAAAAATCATGTATAATTCGCTGAACCAGATGTTATTTTACCCACGGAATAGGTGAAACAACATTTTTAACAACATCTTTTGGTTGGTTTCTGTAATTCATTGTTGGTTCCATTATCTAAAACCATAAAAAACTATGTTTAATCACACTCCTTATAAAATAATGGAATTGATATTTCAATTTTCTAAATTTTCCGTAATGAAAAAAAATCATTCCATAATTCAACCATTATCAACAATTAATCCATTTTTTAAAACATTACAACCATATTTTTCAAAACAAAAATTTAGTCATTAAAAAAAGAACACATGTTTTCAATTTCATATATTGTTTTACTATAAATAAAAAATGATTTCCAAGTAGGATGAATATCTATAAATTCAGGCCATAAAACTATCATTATCTAAACCCATGATGATGAAGTTACATCTCACCTAGACTTATCTAAAAACACCCATGTAACAGAACTCCCTAGTATCTTGAAGTTTAGTATAATGTGGTTAGTTGGGCTTTTCTATGTTCTAGATTTCGTGTTCAAACAATTATAATACTTAATAAAATTCCAAGATAAAGACCAATTATATTTAAAACTCTTTTATCAAGTATAAATAACACCATTTGACCTATCTATGATTGAATGAACTGATCCGATTTTTCTCAAAAAAATTGAGTAACCAATACTGATAAAATTTGTAACATCCCACCCTCCCCCATTTTATTGTAAAGTGGTAGTGTTATTACTAGGATTTAGGTGACATATCCAAGACACTAAAGGATGAAAATAACATCCAAGGTCTTTAAGAAAATTTTTAGGGTGATTTTCTATTCACTAATAAAATAACCAAACTATGACAAAAAACAACCAAACCTCTATATTATTCCAAAGTATAGAATACAACTCAACATAAAAATAATAATAACCATATCAGAGTTCTAGATGAAACCCAGAGGCTCACTTGAGGGAACCCAAATTGAACAATAAATCTCAAAGTCACTAAAGTGAAATCAACCCAAAAAACTCCCAAATTTCTATGTGATCTAACACAATATAAAATTCTAATGGAGTCAAGAAGTATCCCTAAAGAATTGAGTAACATTGTCTTCAACTATGTCATGGTAGATAATATCTGAAAATGAACAACAATATAGTAAAAGTGGGTTAGTATAAATATATTAGGATTTATCCAATGTCTTTAAAAATCATGCCACTAGAGGAAAACATGTTATCACATTTATATAAAATAGTTTAAATTAGTAAAACCAATTTAAATTAATGTCATGAATAATTTTCATGGAATTTTTTTATCAGGTTATCAATACATTCCATGTTATTTGACATGCCCATAAATATATATCCATACACACCATGCATTCCTATGTGACAGCTCCATACTCACGAGTGTTCTCTTGTCGATGATCCATGTCCTCTTAAGGGAACCAATACAAGGTTCACCAATGATACATGTTGCTTCCACAAAGTTAGGTCTAATGAAAATAAACCCACACGAACCATTTATGCTAAATATTAAACTAAACTAATCCATATAAAACTTTTTATTATTCAAAACATTTCAATTAACATTTTTAATTTATAAAAATTGAATCCATAATTTTTAACAACATTATTTTAAAATTAAAATTCAAGAACATTTTTTCTAAACCATCCAATTTCCATGATTTCCAAAACCATAATCAAGGTGAGAATATTCATTAAATAAAACAGAAATATACATAAATATTTCATGAAAAATATTCAATTTAAAACCAATCCATCAGTTTTATTTCATGTGAAATTGAGATAGAATCCACCTACCTCACAACGATTAGTGAAAATGAACAACGTCACTTAAAAAATATTGATCTGATCACCACCTATTATCCAATCATTTGAACCAAAAAAAACATTGTAAAGCCTCATATATCCCGTTGATATATCCATAATGGGATATATTTATAGTTCCGAGAGAAGGAAGAACGATGGATCAGTGATGATAGAAAAAATATTGGGCACTTACAATTAAATCTTGGACATCGATGCACTTTGATTTGCCAATAGATCACTCCTGCATCAAAGGGAATCATCTTTCAAACCTTAGGAGAAAAGTGAAATGGTTAATGGGATGATTATGGGAAAAAGGTTTATACATAGCTAATTTTTATTAGATCATCTTTTATATAGGTCTACCTTTACATCATTGCATACATTCATGGGTTCCCATGAAAATAATCATGGTTTTCCAAACTATTTACCAACTATACTGAGCTACTATTCCTCTTACAAAAAGCCTCAAATTTATCTTTATGAGGGGAATGGTTTTTTATTACCTGTTCTCAAATCATGAACCTCTAGAAAATCCTGCAAAGTGTCCAAACCCCTAAAAATATCATAAGACACAACTCGATCATTATATTTAATTAAATTAGATAAATAAATTTTCACGTACCTCAAACTAGGGGTTCTACACTGAAATTTCTAGATAGAAAATTTATAGATAATGAATGATTATATTTTTATATTTTTTGGATCTTATGATACATTAAAATTTAGGATCATTACTTTATACATGAAAAATTCATCAAGTTTATTTTTATTTAGAATATGATATGGAACAGATGTTTAAAGCTAATCAAAACATAGATAAATGAAGAAATTATAGAAATAAATCTTGTAATTATGTTTTCTAATATTCTATATCACGATGGTAAAAAAATTATTCAACCCGATCAGGAGAAAGATAAATCCATTAGGTATTTTCTCTTTTAGATCATAGTATTTTTTTGGAAGCTCATTATCATGAATGTTTTTTGAAATATTTAAATAACATAGAAACTAATTATCAGGATAAAATCCACCGATGCTTTTATTTACTATTTCGTGATATATTATCTTTTAGTACTGAATTTAAAATAATAATGTCACAACCATGTGATTTTATCATAAAAATAATTATATATTCGATAGCTTGTATAACACGCAAAAATTATCTAAAAAAAGAAGAAAAAATATTATTTAAATGTAAAAATTAAAATATTTCGATTATATTTATAGGTATGAATAAGGGTAAACAAATTATGAAATATATTTATCTTTTCACATAAATATAATATATTTATTTGTGATTAGTAAGTAAGAACTCAATTTAGTTATTTTATATAAAACTGATTTATGTGCATAATGTATTTTTTTATAAAAGTAATTTACTTTTGTCACTATAGATGATTGATTTAAATAATAATTAATAGAATATATATTTAATATAATAAATTATCATTATTCTAATTTTGGTTACTTGATTATTAAGGATTATAAATTAATTTATACTTTAAAAAAAGTTTTTTTAAAAAATTGTGTTTTTTTGCATTTTGTGCTCAGATATTATTATTAATTTCATCCAATTATAGAAATGTAATTTAGAAAAATTATCATAGTTTTATTTAATTATAAATAAAAGAGAAATTTTATATAATTTTTCTAAAAAGATTAATTTTTGGGTGAATAGTAAAAAATGTCTATTTCTTAAAAGCTGAAATTTATTTTTCCAATATTTTAAAAGTGCCTTTATATATGGGAATAGTTCTAATGTAAAAATTTACACGTTTTACACAACCTAATACAAATAATTATATATTATTCAAATTTATATTTGATTTTGGTATAAATTCATTTTTAGGATTAAATATGTTTTTTTAAATTGTTTTTGTTCTATTTTTATTATTAAATACTATTAAAATTTAAAACATATCCATGTTTAATATTGAAAAATGTATTTAATATATTTAATCATGTTTTTATAATTTTTTTAATAGTTTAATTTCAATTTTTTCATAATGATAGATAAATTTTTAGCACCACGATGATGGGAAATAGGTCAATTAGGGTAAAAATACAGTGATCTGGTTGCATAATCTCCTCTTAAATATTTTTTGATAAGATTATTTTAACCATTAAAAATTTATATTTTACATTTTTCTAACATAGTGAAACATTAACATGAGTACTACACTTATAATAATTAAATATTATGAATAATTACAAGAGTAACACTCCCTCCACCTATAAAAGACACCTCCTCTCCTCAATTGTCTAAAAAAATTAATTATTATATATTGGGAAATAACTACCCAAATTACTTCCCAAATATACTCCTCAAATACTATATTTTTAACTCTAAAATTCAATCCTATAAAGATTATAGTGTTATCCAGAAGTGGTTTTCCAAATAAATGGTATAACTCTTAACCATGTTCTTTCAATTATTTTTATTATAATTCTTTAAAAAGATCATAATTATAATGGTACAATAAAATAAATATATATAATATATGAAAATAGTTTTTTTTAAAACGATTATTATGTCTTTTTCTACCCTATGATAAATTAAAAGATCGCTTGTCCATGCGTTTGGACTACCACAACCCCAAAGAATTGTGTTTCTACATCATCACCTCACATTGATGGATATTATGATGTATTTAATAAAAATATATGATATTTACGAAAGAATTATGTTTCTATAAATAAAATATATTATCTACTTTTTGACTATCTAATCTATTGGAAAATGGTTATATCCCTCATGTGTACGTGTGGACTACCACCTACACAAAAAAATGTGATTCATTAATCATTTTCATATCACATCATCAATAATAAAGATATATTTAATCCATAAATATGATATTTATAATATCTTTATGAATCTATAATTTTTTATCCTCTATCTCTGTTAATGACATTCCATATTTTAAGAAAAGATCTATATGATTCTCGTTTGTACATGCATACTACAACATCTATTAAAAAATTATTATCAATTTTCATATCAACAATTTATGCATGGTTTAAAATTTTTACTTAATGTATACAAATTATAATTATGTCATTATTAAATTTATAGAGATAATGAAACCATTAACCCTTTAACCATTATCAGCCCGTGAAAGTTGTTTTATGATTATCAACTGAATGTCTTCAAAGCATCGGACATGAACATAACCAATTTAGTAATTATATAATATATAGTTAGAAATGAGAAAAATAAATATTTTTATAAGATCGTAACCTAAAATTCTTCATAATATAGTTACATTGTTAATTTTTTTATGGAAGAGTTAAATAATGTACTTCATGATTCAGACTCATGGTAAGGGATTTTCAATCTCAATATCATTATTTTAGACATGTGAACTTTAATTTCATATTTTAAATTATGTGTTGTATATACTAACATACAGAGTAATAATATAATTAACATATTTATATTCATGTTTTTCAAAAATCCCATTCATGTCTTTTCCTTCAGTTTTCTTTCGATTCAAAATATATAAGTCATAAGTAAGGTTTTTTAAAACATAGTTTTTAATATTTTAAAATATATTTCCTCTATATCCATGACATTCAAATTTTTTATGAAACATTATCTATATTTAAAAGTCTCATAATTTAAATTTCAACTAAATTAAAAATTCATTAAAAATAAATAAAAAATTTTTATTCAAACTATTACTTATCATTTCAATTTTTGTATATTTTTTACAAAAGTGAAAAATACTATTTTTAACTTTTTCCATATGTATTATATTCTATCCTTTATATTCATCATTATTTATCATTATTAATATAAAATTATCTATTTTTTAATAGAATATCATTATTCCCTTTTTATAGATGTTTTAGTTGTTAATATTGTCAAATGGAATAGGTATTTCTTCTCAATTTTAAGAGATCACTGAATGTGGTTTACTTTACAAGATATACTACCAATGTTTATCCGTTTTATGATAGAAATGACGTTTTTATGTGTTTTCCCAGGATATGGGTATTGGGTATTTTATACAACAAAAGTTGTACCTTAAATTTCTATGATAATTTATGTTCCTGATATTGATCTCCTATGCATTAGGTAATGATAATGATGTTTCTGAGAAATAAGATACTCATAAGTGATATATTGGAATTAACTAGCGAGGTTATTCTATTTTTAACAGTTTTTATATGGTATTTATGATGTTTTGTGGGATTGTATTATCTCAATAATACTCTATAATATATGATGACTTTGATGTTCACAGATACCATTTTTTGTTTCTAAAATTGATGTGTTAAGTATGTTTCAGGATTATATATCATGATTTTATTTATATATTTGATTAAATTCAAAGCTACAAGACGTGTTATGGAAACACTGTTCAAACCCTATATTCTATGAAAGAATGTATGGATCACTACCCCAACCATACGAATAATAGTTCACATATATATCATCATCCCTACACTAGATATTAAACATATGGATCAGTAACCATACGTTTGGAGGAAGGAAAAACGTATGGAATTTCAACCCTACATTGGAATATAGAAACATTGTCCATACCCTACATTTAAGAGATCGAACGTATGGTTAATCAATTATACATTTGGAACCAACCTTTCACTGGAAGGATGAACATATGGATTCTCATTGCTACATTACTTTTTTCCTTAAGTTATATGTAAATGAAGGTATGGTTAAGGAATAATACATTGGTTGGAACCCTACACTATATTAGAGAGAATCCTATGCTACATAAATGTACCGTATGCTACACCAAGGAACCCTATTCTATGAAAAGGGATCTCTATTCTTTGTAACTGAGCTCCATGATATGTTGTTGAACCCTATGTTTGAGAATTCATCGGCAAAGTGTTAAAGCCATTATTTAATTTGAGATTCATGCAACAGTATTAGAAGTCTTACAAGTAGATTAAAAGATTCTCTTGTACAAGTTGAAATGATATTTATGATCGATTCAAATATCCATATTCATTGGAAAAATTATATTCTATTCTAAAAGTAATTTACAATGTTTCTATGATACATATGAACTTGAATATCATTATTCTAATAGCTGAATCTCCTGGATCTAAAATAAATAAAAATAAAGTTTTCTTATCTATATATTATTTGAAAATATCTTTTGAAACAAAGAGAAAAATAAACATATGATAGTATTTGTGTGAATATATTTTACAAATTTTGATTCAAAAAATGATTGAATCTCTTATTTTCTGAAGAGGGTACACTTTGGAGACATGCCTTTTTAAACCTCATACATCTATTTGACTAATTCGGCTATTGGTGCATATTTAAATTAAATATCATTTACAACCAGGATTGGTTTCCAGTTATTCTTTCATGAATACCTTCATTTCATAAGAATAATATCCATCTAATATCAATTGTTGCAGCTTCAATTGTGAATATCAAACCAAACCATATACCAATCAAACACTTTTGATTTGTTAGTGTATCAAGTGCTCATACTCAATTGTAGTTTAAGTATCAACTTATTTTTTCTAAGATGTGGATAAATGGTTTCCTTTAAAAAACCAGATGGTTGTGTTTAGTATTGTCTATAAAGGTGTCAACTTCTTGCACTCATTTGTGAATTTAAATCTCTAGTGATAAGAGAACCTTTCTAGTGAAATTAACCAAGATTCTAGAGAGATGGAATTTGTGGAGTGCACTAGGGGATATTTGTTTTACAAACCAATATAAATTGGTTGTGTTCTTTATTTTTATTTATATAATGCTTATATTTCATAGAGAAGAGAATGCTACATATCTATATAAATCACAAAAAAATTTACATACCAAAATACTCTGAGATTTTTGAAAGGACTCAATTTACCCCCTCTTGTGTTATCTTTTTATTTTTCTGGAATAAAATTTTGTATCGTAGTTGATCTTTTTTGAAAAATCTATAGTAATATAAAAGTATATAGTCTATAAAAAGTAGATGATAATAGATAATCTGAAAGAACACGTTTCTACAGTTTTTTCTCTATACATAAAGAGAAAATTATTTATGATAGAAATAATAAATAATTATCTTTTTTAAGAATTTGTGAATCATAGTATATTCAATGATCATTACAACTCATGTGATTCCATAAAAACAAGAGACTTGGAATGCTAAAATATAAGCTGAATATGACATCAATTCCTAGGCAATGGATGGTATTTTTTATAAACTTGGACTTGATGAATTAAATTGAGTTTCACAATTCCTTACTTATAGTGAAATATGAAAAAACTATTATTGTTATTTATGGAAGAATAAACAATATCAGAGATATGAGAAATTCCATAACAAAGTAAAATTTTGACACTGTTAGAATATTTAATTGTAAAAGAATCACACAGTTGAATGGAAGGTTACCAGATATTGTTTACAATATTAATGCCTTGGGATATCCAATAAATCAACATGATTATGTGCTTAATGTACTAATAGTACTTCATTCTAAATGGAATTGAATATCTAAGGGTATTCGACAATCATAACTTATAATGAATTTGAAATGAAAGAACCGATTAGAACACTTATTATATATGAAGTAGAAATGTTTGATAAAGATGAGGATCACAACATTTTTATAAATAGGGAACATAATGCACTCAAACTAATATCTTAGAATCATTACTAGAAAATAGTTCAATAATTGAAAATAGACAAAAATACAGACCCCTCATATTTCAAAATGGAACTAGGTCAGTTAGATACAAAATTTAGCAAATTAAATTAGAAAAAAGTGGATTAAAAAAATCCATTAAAAATAATGAATGAGAAAAAAGTTATGTAATATTATTTGAATGAAAAAAATGGGTCACATTAGACCAGATTTCCCTAAAATAAAATATGAAATAAGAAAAATAGCAAAGAAATATTAGAAGAACACTGGTTATGAGTATAAAAGAAAAAGAGCTATGAATGCTACATGTAGTGTGTCTAATGACTATTAAAGATCCTCAAAATCGGAATAAGGGAAATAACCACAAAATCTCATGGTCAATATGTGCTTTATGGATAAGGAAGATGAAGTCGTATGATCTTATTTCTCTTCTACTTGTGATACAGATAGTATCTCAAGAGATAAATGGGCTACTTACAATTCAATGTTAGAAGATAAATATGATTCATTATTAAAGAATCATAAAATGTTGAAAAATAATCACAATACTATTTTAGGATAAATATACACTATGCTTTAACAACATCAACAACTAGTTGAAAAATAAAAATCATATATAATAAATTGCGTTGATCAAGAAAAAATGATTAAAGTATTCTAAAATGAAGTATAAACTTATAAGAGTACAGTAAATAAAATTAGTAAAGGATAAAAGGTTTTAATTTAGATTCTTGGAAGGGATGTTAAAAAAATAGAAAAAATTGGAATAGGAAACAAGGGTGGAAATTTGAAATTATAAAGAAATATTTTATTACCAATTAAAAAATTGCTACCTTTTATTTTTTTGGTATAAAAGGTTATTAGACTGAAAAGCCTTACTTGATAAATCCTGAAGTTAATGTTATTGAAAAGGTTTTTTTCAAAAAATATGTCTAAAGATAACTATTAAAATGTAGGAAATATAAAGCATATCCATATTTCTAGATCACTACTCCCTGGAAATACTGGACCCAAGAAAATATGGGTACCAAAAATAACATGAGAAAAATTACTTTTTTAGAAAAAGGGCTATAGGAAAAAAATGATATATAGTAAATAGATAGTGGTTGTTACTGATAAATGAGTGGAGACTCATTATATTTCCATACATTGACTCAAATAGATGGAAGTGTAGTCACTTTTGGTGTTAATTAAAAGTGAAATTTCAAAGGATTTGGAACCGCTGGAGATCCAAAGGCTATATCTATCAATAAATTATTTTATGTGTAGGGGCTAAATCCCATCCTAATAATTATTTCTCAATTGTGTGATGATATATTTAATGTTAACTTTTATAACAACTCTTTCTCTTTTTTCAAAGATAAAATACTAAAACATAGAGCACTAAAAACATACAATGCTTATACTTTGGATTTAAATTCCTCTTGTAAATTGAAAGTGAATTATTTTACTATTAAGAAAAATGAGTCATGGATATGGAATTGAAGACGTAGAATGTGAAATATGTATTAATTAAATAAATTATCTATGAAATAGTCAGTTTCTGATTTTTTTAGTCTTATGTTTCAAATTGAAATATTTTGTGATGAATGCAAAATCAGAAAACAACACAAATATTATCTAAAATCTATTAACAAAAATGGTAACATCTAAACCATCATAACTAATTCAAATGGATTTGTTGGGACCATATAGAGTGTGACTCATGGATGGAAAACTATATTTTTATGTGTTTGTTGACAATTTTTCAAAATTTACTTGTGTATATTTTCTAAAGGTAGACAGCGAAGTTTTCAATGTCTTTGAATGTTTTTGAAAAGTTGTTCAAAATTAAAAAGGTTATAAAATAATTTCATTTATAATTGATCATGATGGAGAGTTTTATAATAAACAAATTAGTTTTTTTTATCAAACCTAGGTTCTAAACACATCTTCTCTTCATTATGAATTCTTATAAAATAGAATTTTTTAAAGAAGAAATAGAACTATTCAAAAAATGGGAAGCACTATCATGAATGAATATAGCCTTTCTACCTACTCGGGGGGATATATCTATAAGCACAACCTGCTATATCATGAATAGAGTTTTAATAAGACTTATATTTAGAATGACTCTATATAAACTTTGGAATAATAGAAAACCTAATGTAAATTACTTTCTAGTATTTGGATGAAAGTTCTGTATATTTAATACTAAGGACAACCCGGTAAATTGGATTCAAAATCCGATGAAGCAATGTTTTCTGTATATTAGGCTACTTCAAAATTCTATGTAGTGTTTAATAAAAAGTAAAGGATTATTGGATAATAAGTTCATGTGATGTTTTATGAAGCTGACCCTTTTATTAAAAATAAATATAAAAAATATGAAATTTCTATTTCATTTGACAAAATAATACTTGAATCCTCTATAAATTGTTTTGAAAATGATATAATTAAAATTCAGTCAACTTTAGAAGAATACGAAACTGAATAACATAAATATGTATTACCAAGAATGTCTATAATCCTAAAGAACTATCATATAGAAACTGTTATAAGAGACATAGATATCGTAATTAGAACTATAAAAATTGTAAGAAACATAGTTGAATTATTTCCATTTTTTATGTTAGTTGTAACTTAATTCTATTAAATATTAATTACAAATGAGAGTTGGATGTAAAGAATGTCAGAGCAACTAAACCAATTCAGAAGAAATAATATTTTTAAAAAAGTAGAAAACCCATTAGATTATCCTGTAATATGAACAAAATGGATATCTACAACTAAATAGTATGATTAACGGATTATAAAAAGAAAAAAAGCTACATTATTAGCTAAATGATATAATGAGGAAGAATGAATATATTATGATGACACGTGTGGACCTATATCTATATTATAATCCATTAGAGTCCTCTTAGTTTATGAAACACATATTAATTATAAATTATATTTTATAGAAGATAAATCTTCTTTTTAAGATGGATATTTAATGGTGGAAGTTTATGTTGAACCACATCCTAGTTTTGAAAACCAACATAAAACTAATTCTTTCTTAATCTTACCAAATATTTTTATTCCCTTAAATAAGAACCTAGAGCTTGGTATGAAATGTTTAGTTCTTTTCTTTTGAATAATGTATTTACTATTGGATTTTTAGATCCAACTATTTTTATAAAAATAGTATTTTACTAGTACTAATATATATTTATGATGTTATTTTCAGTTCAACAAATAAAAATATTTGTTATGATTTTCATATATAATGATAAAATAATTTGAAATTATTATTATGGGAGAACTGAATTTCATTTTAAGATTTCAGATTTTTCAAAAAGATAATGGAAATATTTGAAATCAAAGTAAAAATAATATTGATATATTGAAATTTTTTAGAGTTGAATATAGTAAGACTTGTATAGCTCATATGTGTAATAATATAAAGCTCGATTTAGATAAATATGGAAAACCCCATGAAAATAAGTTATATATTGGTATAATTGGTATTTTATTATATCTAATTGCTAGTATATCATACATTACATTTTTTTATAAGCTAGATTTCAATCAGATCTAAAAGAATATAATCTTACTGCTGTTAAAAAAATTTAGATTATTATAAGGAACTATTTTTCCATCTATTCTTTATCTAAAGACTAAGGATTTTAATTCAATTTCATATTCAGATGATTTTTTGAAGGTTTCCGTTTAGATATAAAAATAACCTAAAAAACCTATCACTTTTTATGAAAATATTCTGTATCATCATCGAGTAAGAAACAACAGTCAATTTCCCTATCAACAGCCAACACATAATATTTTTTTACTAGTAGTTGATGTGCACATGTATTGTGGATAAAAAAATCAACAAAAAATAAGGATAAATTTAAATAATATACATATCTTGTGTGACAAGACTAGTGCTATTAATATTTAAAAAAATTTATAATTCAATACAAGACCAAGAACATTGATATCATGCATCATTTTCTTAAGGATCTAATTTTTAAAAATAATATATCTTTAGAAATATTAAATAATTAATATCAATTAGCTGATATTTTTACTAATCCACTTCTATGATTAGGTTTTGATTTTATTAATGGAAATTTAGGATTATTTAATTTTAAATGAATTATTATTATTATTATTATTTTATTTCCCTATTTTTAATTTAGTAAACATTATATGTTATAGATAATTTTATTTAGTTATTTTTTCTTCATTTGGTAATGTAATGATTGGATTTAAAATAATTTTGTTTCAATTTTTTTATTCATATTTTCAAATTAAAAAGTAACATGTATATTCTTAGTCGGTGTGAGAAAATCAGATACCATCTCTAGCACATCCTACTCCTTCATATCCTTTCGGTTTACTGAGATTCTCTCTATCTAATTTTGTGAATTCCTAAAATCTTCTAACCCTTACTCCTCGAACATTGAAAAATGGAAACATCAGAAAGAGTTTATGATGTTCGTCTAAGCGATCCTATTTCTCTATTGAAATATTAAAAATTTCATTAGGGAATGCTAATCGATTTAGACAAGCTGAATCAAAATAATATCTTGATAAATATTTCAATAATATTTCATGTTTTGGAATTCATATTTGGTGAAACCAATATGACTTAATTTATGTAGATGTAAAATATTTCTTTTGAAATTCTTATTTTAGTTTTGGATCTAACAGAGACTTAGTATGGTCAAGTATTCATCATGATTGGTTCTCAATTTCTTATATTTAAATTTATAACATCATGGTGTGTCCCAATAATGTGAAATTTAATTTTGATCTATGAAATATAGAATATGAAAAATATTGATCAGAGGATATAACGTCTTCTCTCTTTGGAACTAGAACTGTCAATAGAAAGATGAAAAAATATCTTTATGTTGATCAAAGTGTCTTGATGAAATTAATTTATTCCAGAATAGTGACAAGGATAACTGTGTTAGAGAAAGTTATTTCTCAGGATATGCATATTCGGTTTTTATCTTGAACAATATTAAGGTTAACATCAATAGATTTATGTTAAGTATCTAAATCATTTCTTTTAGAAGTACACAAATATGGGATTTTACACCTTGGGTCAGATTCTATCCCTATTGTTGCTAAGGGTGATAAAGATAAGATACATCTATTTTGTTCAGAGATGTCACCACAAAAGTATTCTAAATGTTGGAACTATCTAGAAACATGGATTTTTCTGGAGTGATTCCTATAATTATATTCTTTCATTTGGCATATAAGAATAATAAATAACAATATCTAATGAATAGGAGGGGAATTTACCTTTTGTTGGTTTTGTGAGACTAAGGCCTGATGAAGAGGTTGAATCAAGAATTAACATGAAAAGAATTCGTTAGAGAAGAATAATTTCAATCAATATTTTTGAGTTAGTGGATGTTTCCCAACTAGATAATAAGAAGTTATTGTAAAGGAGGTTCAAGTAATTACAAATGTTGAAGAAGTTGATCAAGGGGATAATCAATCTAAATAATTTGATTATAATGATGATCAGACTGCAATAGAAAATCCTTTATTAGATATTCATGATTCGGTTGATACAGGTGAATATTTAATGAGAGGGGGAGGGGTCATGTTTGGATTTGGCAGAAATCGAAAAAACCAGAGAACAATTAAATGAGTATTATGACTCATTGGAAAGAGATAATTAAGAGCTGGTTCAATGATTTAATTACATAAATGCTTATAATATGAATCTATAAAAATAATTGGAAATTGAAAAGAAAACTATTGCAGAAATAAAAAGTTCAACAGTGACAAGGGTTGATGTTGAGGCACTTAAAGCTCAACTCAGAGATATTCAAGAGAATTTGATCTCTATGGGAGATCATAAAAATTTTATTTGATCATTAGGTAGAAAATTACGATCTTTGAAAGATGAATTTGTAATGATGTATAACAATGATGAGCTAAATCAGTTATTGGGAAGTGAATTTCAATATATCATGGAAAGTAATCAAGCTTCAGCATCCTATCAACAAAGTTTACCAAACATAATCAGAAGATATGAAGCTATAACTACTATGATGGATGAATTCAACAATAGGCTGTACACTCTTCAATGTGAAAATGTTCCTTTGAATGTTCTTCTAGATAATCAATTAAATTTTGATAGTCATATGACCTCTAATGAATCCTAGTTGGGACTGGTCATTAATAAATAAAGAGATAATTTTACTGTATTTATTCAATTTAATAAAATAGTAAATGAGTTTATTCAGTAAAATTGTGTGGGGAGCTTCAAGACTGGTCTTGATTCCAAGAAGATGCTTTAGCAGTGGATGAATTTTTTCAACAGGTATTTTAAGAACCTCTTAGTGAATATTCTTAAGATTAAAGTTGTTGTTTAGACTATTCCTTATCCATTTAAACCTTCTACCCATTAATATTTTTACCAAGAACACCACTCTAATCGAATCTGGTCATTCTGAAATATTCATTCATTGATTATGGGATATGCTCATAATTTTTCAAAAACATTAATTTGAATTTACATTTAAATTTAGTTTAATTTTATTTGTTTTTGTTTTGTATTATTTTTTACTTTTATTATTGTTTTTTAATGTCCAAATATACTTTTATATGTCACATATATAATTTTTATTCATAGTATATTATAAAAAACATTTACAGTTTAGTGCTATATTTTCTGTGGTTTATATCATTTATTCTTTCAAACATTCTTTTAAAAATCCCAAAAAGGGGGATAATATTTGCTAACCACAATATTAAAAAAATTTGGGCTATTTTAGGTTACAAGTATCTCATTTTTATTAATTGAAATAATTATGTGAAATCAAAATATTTTATAATATTATTTTGTATGAGTCATATATTTTATATAAATTACTGAATGGGTTTTGTGATCATCAAAAAAGGGAGATAGTTGGGCATGTATTGTCTCAAAAATAATCCATAATATTTGATTATTTTGATGCTCAGAAATACCCTTGTTATTTTCTAAAAAAGTTGCGTTATGTATATTTCAGTAATATATACCACAATTATTTAACATATTTAATGAAATGAAAAGATATGGGATGTATTATGGAGACACTATTCAAACCCAACATTTAATGAATGAACATATTGACCATCCACCACACACTATGATGAACAGTTCATGTATGGATAACCATCTCTACTCTAGATATTAAACATATGGATTAGTAAACCTATGTTTGGAGGAACAATAAATTTTTATAATTTCAACCCTATGTTGGAATTTGAAAAAAAATTTCATACCCTACATTAATGAGATTGAATGTATGGTTAATCAATGCTATGATTGGAATCAACCTTCTACAAGAAGGATAAATATATATATTCCCGTCCCTATGTTACTTATTTCCCCTAAGTTATGTGCAAATGAAAGTATGGTTAACGAACCAAAAATTGTTAGGATCCCTATGCTACATTAGTAGGAACCATACACTATGTAATGAAACCCTACTCTATGAAAAAGAACCATAAGTTGTGCAATTGGACCCTAATACATGCAAAGGAACCCTACAGCATACGGTTAAACATTAGTTTTGACTATTCATTAGTTGAGTTTCAAATCCACAATTTAATATGTGATTCATGAAACGGTCTTGATAGGTTTATAAGCTGATTGAAAGGTTCTTTACAACTAGTACAATGGATATTTATTATTCATTTAAATAACTATATTTAACAGAGGTACCCTCTCTTATTCTTAAGGAAATTTATGACATTTATGTGTTCTATTTGAATATGAATATTCATATTCAATCAGACAATTTTCATAGATCTGGAATAATGAAGCAATCTATCTTTCCTGTATATTCATTCACAATATATATTGAATCTTATATAAATATTCACATAAAAATTTATTCATGTGAATATATTTTAGCATGATACTACAACTAATGATCAAATATTTCATTTTCATAAGAGGCTACACATTGGATTCATAAAATTTTAAGCCTCGTACTTATGTTTGATTATTGCAGCTATTTTTTCTATTCAAATTGAAGATATTTTAGAGCCACGGTCACATTAGAGTTGTTATTTCTTGAAGAATTTCATTTATGAAGGAGAATATATATATACTATCAATTTTTTCAGCTACAATTTTGAAGGTCAAACCAAACCATCAGAAAATAAAACTCTACTTCTTTATTGAAATGGAAACTGCTCATACTCAATAATGGTTAAAGTATTAGCTTATTATTCCAATATATGGATAACTGATTTTATATAAAATATGAATAATGTTTTGATTAGACTTTACTATATAGGTTTCAACTTCTTTCGCTCAATTGTGGATTTGATAGTCTATTGACAAGATATCCATTCTAGTAAAATTCCCCAATCTCATAGAAAGAGCATTGGTGGATTAGATTAGGTGTTCTTTTTTCCCTAAATGACTATAAAATTGTGGTGTTAATTATTTTTGGTTATCCACTAATTATCATTCATATAGAATAGAATGACACATTTCTGTATAAATCAAAAATAGATTTACAAAATATTATTTATCAAGATTTCTGAAAAGACACAATTCAACCCCTCTCTGTGTTATCTTTTTTATTTTCTCGACCATACAATGATGATGTCACGATACACCTATATGGTTAATCACTTATTTCAAATTTGTTTTAATAGAAATAATTTGATTTTATAAGGGATGGAAATTATGTTATGATTTATTAATTTTTATGAAACTGTTAATGGGGATGGTGTTTCTTTTCAAGAAAATTGGTTTAATTAGTTTTAATGTTTTTCAAGAAAAAACCTTGATTATTATTTTTCCATTATGAGTTCTTATGAATTTTTTCATAATGAACATTGATCAATAATTCTTATTTCATATATAAGTACATGATTATTTTATCTTTAATATTATTTGTGAAATGCATGATTTTTCCTGGGATCTTATGATTTTCAAATAGACTAATATGTTTCCATTCTTTTCATACACAACGTAGTAAAAAAAATTAATCCACATTTTTAAATGAATTTAATAGGAAATATTTTTTTATAATAATTATATAAAGTTAAATGATGATACAATATAAATATATAAAAAGTGTAATTAGTTTTATAGAAATGTATTAGTTTTGTGAAAAACGTACACTTTTTATAAATATATGTTATATTGTGTAATTGTTTTCAAATATTTATGAAACATTAAACCTAAATCATAATTGACATGTAATAAACTATAAAAAAGATATTAAAATAACATTTATTGTTTGTTAGAGACATATAATCTTATATAAATTATTAAGTGGTAATCATATATAACATACCTTAGCTGATTCTTATTGTTCAATGACTTGTTTTAGAGCCATCTTTCTCACTAAACTGATTATCTATTTAATAATTGTTTTATAAAATGAGTTCAATCAAAAAAATTTACCTCATGAATACATCTTATTTTAGTAAAACTCTCAACAAATTTTTTTGTGTTCTATATAATCTTCCCATCTGGATATTGGATTCTATAGGTGATCAATCATTATCGAGACAACTTTGATAAAAGAACATAAGGAATTGGATTTATTCTAGTTTCTAATGTGGATGGATGGATCATATCTTAATAATCCTTTAATATAAATCATAAATGGTTTTAAAGATGATTTCATGGTGAAATAAATATCCTTCATTATTGATGTAATCCTTGATGTAGGGAATAATCTTTTCCCAAATTGTCTTAATAAGACATCCTCGTCATTGAATTCACTTAGTTATAGGATATATTACTATTATTTATCATCTATTTCAACTAATAAGGTATATTTCATCCACTAATATTTTTTATCGTACAATACTTTAGTTTTCAGTTTAAAAATGTAACATTTGAATTCATGTATGTGAATGTCAGGTTCTTCACTTAGGGTACAATGAATATTGGGAAATACATGGATTGGACCAATTTTTAATTTAATGTAATTTTTTAATTTAATATTATTTTTCAATTTAATTTAATTTTTCAATTTATACATATATATTTTAGTATTTTGATTAAAAAAATTTGGTGTATAAAGGTCACAATGATTCTGATTAGGATTAAAATCTAAAATGGAAGGACGAAGGTAAAAAATAAATTTTTCCATTGAATATATTAAATAATCTTTTTCAAATTTATATGGATTGTTTAATATATTATGTCATATTAGAAAATTATTCTTTATACTGGGGTCAAGAGACAAAATTTGGTAAGATAATGATTTGATCATGTTAATTAAAGGTAAGATTTTATTTTATTATTGTCACTACGTCCATGTTATGATTCCATGTTTTGAATGCAATCTTTTTAAGGTGTATGCCAAAAGAAATAATTTCCTTGGATAAATTTAGTATTAATATATATATAGGGTGTTTTCATAGTGAGGTGTAAATTTTTTTGCAACATTAAATTTTCTAATTTGGTTTTTGTTTTGGTTTTTTGGAAATAAAACTAAAACACATAAAAAAACTATTTAATAATTTTTGTTGATAAGTGTGTATAAGTTAGCATTGGGGTTCCACATACAAATCCACAATATTCTTTATAATTGAATTTTATTATCGTCTTATAAATTTAGAAATTAAATACTACTCGATATTTTTAAAATCCACATTAGTTCTTTTCTATGATGAAGACCATCCTCCAAGAATTACCTGTTGGTGAGCCCCCCTTCTATGTGACTGTAGATTCATGAAATAACTTTCATCCTATGAGGGAAATACCCAATCATGTATTGGTGTTCCAATGTAATTTGGAAGTGAATTACTACTTCCACATATAATCCTTGTATTTTTTAAAAATCAACACCTTATATTGCCTATTCCTTTGAGAGAAAATTTTTGTAGGTGGAGGGAGATGATGAATTTTCAATATTGGAAGTACAAATTAAACTATATTTTTAAAAAACATTAATAGTGTTAAAACATCACTCAAAAAATAAAATATTATAACAATAAATATTTTTATTCAATAATATAGGAGGACTCAATCATTAAAAGGGACTGACCATCCATTAGTTTAAAACTGAAAAGATATCCAATTCTTTCAAATGGAAAACGATAATGATGTGGAAGGAGATAGTACTATAAAACCATAAATTTAGAATAAAAATAGAATAATGATTAATAATCTCTCCAATATAAAATCGTGATACATGTATGGATCCCCCCTTAGTAATGGGATCCTGTTTATTTTTGAAGATGTACCATCTCTTTCTAATTTTTATTGGCCAAACCACTATGATATTATCTTAATCCAAAATCATGATCTTTGCAATTTTTCTTAGTTTATGCATATGTTGTTAAATGGAATTCTAAAAAACCCACCATTATCGATATTACATTTTATTGCGATGATCGACATGTTTTTATCAATGTGGCATATTCTTATTGATTTCATGCATAATGAATAGAACACCAAGTGTTCAGTTTGAAGTGTATGTGAGTTTCACGATGTTTTATCTTGATACTCTATAAATAGATTTCTATAGATTAATGGATTAATCATGAGGTGCCCAATCCATGGATCAAATGTGAATTGTGAGTAACCACATGAAAATATGTAAAAACAAAAAAGTCAGTTCTAGATGATGGATGGTTATGAGGTTAATCGATCTTCTATTTTTGTCTAGTCAACAAAAAATAACACTAGTTCAAAAACAATAAATTGATCAACCAAATGGAAGGTTCACTATGTGGTAACATGGATTTATTGGTGTGGTTGATTGTCACATGTTTGATCCTCACAGAGTTGGTCAGATCACCATGTGGCTCATTATGTAATTATTCTTGCAGTTTATTGATTGACTACACAGAACAAATGTTTCCACATAGCAGTTTCATCATATGGTCAATCCAGGTCATTAACAAATTTATGGGAATATTCAATCATTGGAAAAACTCCATTATCTTTATTAAATATTAAATCATATTTATTTATTTATAAATAACTTAATTTATATAAATGGCCTCTAAAATAGATAATTTTTAATTTAGGATTTATTTTAATAAATTGAATGTTCAAATAAAACAATTAATAACAAATATTTTACCCATTATCACACTAAAGAACTGAAAATACGTCATATTAAATAGGTGGTATTTACCTAATAAATGATAAAAGGTTGCTATTAAAACAAAGATAATACTAAATGAAATATATTAATGTATTTTCTATGATAGTTTTTTTCTTTACCCAATGAGCTCTAACCATGAACCCATTTAAAATTTTCCAAGAACCACAAGATAAAGTTGTTTCATAGCAAACATATCCAAGATACCAATCTAAAATAAAATCCTACCATATCCTAAAAAATATATGTCACATTCATTAAATGAAGAAAAATGTTACTATTATTATTGATCTGTTCATCACCATTTCCAAAATGTTTCATGGTTCTTCATTAGTAAGATATACCTTTACAAAAGTCTTAGAAATAAAATATTTAATAAATAATTTCCTTATGTGAACTTTAAACCATCTCATAAATATAAAATCCAATAATCTTTGAGACTATTTATAGTCAATAGTAAAACATAATTAGTTACTATAGTTGGAATGATTTACAAATTTTGTTTTTTGTTCCATATTCTTTTCCAAACACTGCTTCTTGACACAAGAATTCTTCTCAGAACTCCAATAGGTAAAACAATTCCCATTCAATTTATTTTATCCCATTCATTTTGATATAGAAAATACATTATGATTATCTTTTTGTATTACTCTTCTTATTCCTTAAATACGTAGATTATAACTATAGAATATACACATCTATATTATATTAACATTATCAATTAGAATTAAACCTCATATATTATTTTGTATCAATATTTGATTCTTTTAATAACCAATAATGACTTTTATAGTAGTTTTTTAACTTTTAGTATGTGAAGGTAAGAAAACTAGTGAACATAACTCATAGTATACAATAATTCCCACTAATTTTAATTGAATTATGATGGTGTTTAAATCATTTATGTATTAAACATATAGCCTTCTTCTGATTCATCTTTAGATTATATATCCCAAAAACCTAGTTCATTTTTTTTCAATACAAATGGATTATTATATATTTTTATGTTTGATTACATCAATCCATTTATTATATTCTCCACAATGATATTAAACACCATGTTCATTTGTAATATAAAACTTAAAACTATTTATAACTTAAAATCCAATAACACAAACTAAATATTTCCCTTAATAGTTATATTTATACCAAAATGTGATAAGTAAATCATCATTTTATAAAATTATTCCCCAATCAATATTCTATAGAATTTAATGTTAGATTCATTAAAATAGCTATTCTTCCCCACACATTTATCTATATCCATCAATGAATGAATGAAAATTTCCTAGATCATACATTATTTCTTGTAAAAATTATTATGAAATGTAGATATTTCTAATAATAAATACTTCAAAAAATGAGTTAAAATGATGTAAAAATAAAGAGGAATAAGAATAACACAAATGGATTTATGTGTAATAGGAAGAATCCTTATGTATATAAAAACAAAAATATTTCACCATTTAGGATAATAATGATAGAAATCCAATATTTAGTACATAAATACAAACATAAATTTAAAACATAATGAAATGTAGTTCTATAATAACCTATGTTTCTATAGTACCAATATATGAATGCTCGTCCATGGTGTTATAATAACTCATTTTTTTAGAATATAAGTGTCCACAACAGTAACTATTAGTGTTGTTAGATAGTACATACCTCTAGAACTTGGTTCAATTCTACATGATTAATCTAATTACTCTATTCAAATATATTCCAGTCTTATTTTTCACTAATTTTATTTATTCATTAGGATTTTTTAAAGTACCATTTAGTAACACATGATTTTTTTTAACTAGAATATTTACCAACTCCCATATATTATTATCTTTAATATGATACAGACTCTCATTCATGGATTTTACCCATTACTCTTATTTTTCAAAAACTTTAAATCAATTAGATAGTTGATAAGATAATAGAGTAATACTATTAGTATATTTATTTCTTCGTGTCTAAGACGGTGTTATTGTTTCACCAAAAATGACAGATTTATAACATTATCTAAATTAATATCTCAATAATATGGTTCAAAGTTTTAATCTATGTTTTTTTCCTTTAGATGAACATAATTATAATTTATTATGGGGTCTATAGGTGTCTTTAAAATATACACAATTATAAATTTTTAAAACTAATTTTGGTACTTTATTTACTATATTTCTTATTCATAATCAATGATCTTAATGTCAATACATTATATAATATTGGGAATTATCATGTTGAAATATTTAAAGAAATTCATAAATGTAATTTATGAGAAATACTCCTTCAACAATAGAATAATAAAACTTCCCTTGAGTGCCTTTTTTATTTGTAATAGAAGACCCTCCTACAAACACATTAAAGTGTTCAAATTTTGTATAACACCAAGAGAAATTACTAATAAGGTCACCACTTTTCATTGATATAGAAAGAAACTAAACTAAATATAAATATAAATATTTATTACTTATTTATAATAGTCGTATTATAATCCACTTAAAATCAATAATGCCTTTGTCAGAGTATTAACTATTCAATCACTTTTCTCTTCAACTCCATTTTTATAAAGTTATCACTGGGGATACATTATATCTTATAAAATATTTCTAAAGATATTTCTTTACCATCTATTGATGTAAATTTAATTCCATTTTCTAAGGTCAAAATGTTCTTAGTATTTCAACATTGATTTCTAGTTAGTATTCTATAGTTATAAATTCATTTCATCACATCACCAATTGAATATATAACAAAAATTCATGTCATTCAACTATATTCATTAATTAAAAAAATTAATATATTTTATATTTTGTTTCTTATATTGTTATTTTATCACACTCATCTATATGAACCAAATCAATTACATTTCTATCCCGTTACATTGTTGGTTTGTATATACATATCATAAGTTTATTTTTTTATGAATGTACCACAATTATTATCCCTTTTAATACCTCATAAAAAGTATGTGAATTACTTATATTTGTTTTGATATTTTCACTATATTTTTCTAATGTGTATGGCCTAACATCCTATGTCTAAATTTTGTTTCACATTAATATTTATGTATCATGTCTTATATTTTATATTAACATTATAAATATTATTATGGTTTATTAATTGTTATATTAAAATGCCTCCATAATTTTGGTTGGGCAAAAATCCCTCAAGGTAACATTGCAGTATTTTTGGGTTGATTGTGTTTGTTGACAAAGAGGGATCCCATGGTGAATTGTCGAGTTCCAGAGAAGTTGTTGACGATTTATGTTGACAATGAATGATGACAAAGTAATGGACAATCTAGAGGCGGTAAAAAAGATCAGTACAAGGTCGTGCTGTTTCCCAGTGTTAGCCAAATTTTAAGGGCCCAAAATTTGGAGGTTGTTGAGCATCGCGAAAAGTGTATATCCATGAAGATCATATTTTAATATGGAAAAGGCATGAATTTCTCGAAGAGAGGCTTCATAGTTTGGAATTCGCGAAGACCAGAAGAATGATGGCGGTGACTCTTCACGATTACGTCAAGATTTGCGAATGGCAGAGTTGAAGTGCATCACGGCAGTGAAGGGATTTTAGAGGGAGCTTCGCGGCGGCGGTGCAAGGTAATTGACGGAATGCTCCACGATTACGATGAGCTCCGTGATTTGATAATTTCCAAGGTGATTAGCTATTTTGAGAGAATTCTGATGGAAATTTTGGAGCTTCGTGATTGAAGATGATGTGGCACTGACTTAACGCGGAAGGGTCGAGGATCAGCATAATTTCTTATAAATAGAGGTCGACCCCCTTGAGAGATGTAGAGAGTTTTTGAAGCAAATATTTTTCTCTCAGATCGTGAAGTTATTTCACAAAGGTAGTGTTCTTCACAAAATATAGGTGCTTCACGACGGCTAATCTAGCACTAAAAAATGAAGTGCTCTTTGCGAGGCCACATTCTCTAAGGAGCGTGCTTCGCGAAGAGGCAGGAGTTCCACAACGGCCTAAGCATTGAGAAGTCTTGAGCATCGTGGGAGTGCTTCGCCATAGTGCTTCGCTAGAGTGCTTTGAGAAAAGGAAGGAGCTTCTCGAAGGCTTGTTTAAGCATTGAGAAATTTGGAGCCTCGTGAAGTAGTGTGCTTTGCGAATGTATTTTCCAAAATAATTGCTCAGTGTTTAGGGGAAAAGGGGTATTCATTAGTGGATGAACATTGAACTTTAATAAAGCATATATCAACTGTTGAGGATGAATTATTTCATTAAAATGATGAGACCTATAGGTCTATAAACTGTGAGTGGATCTTCTGAAGAAGCAGTGAGCTCAGTTCAGTTGAGAGAGCAGTGAGTTCTCAAATTGTGAGTGGTTGTAAACCAGGAGGGATAGTGAGTCCGCTTCGAACTTGTAAAAAGTAGTGCGCTTATAGTGGAATTGGTATATCGACACACTACCGGTGTATGCTCCTTGGATGTATCCTAGTGAGGGTGAACCAAGTAAAAATCGTTTTGTCTTGTTCATACTTTAATGGATGCTCATACTATGTATCGGGAAGGAGAGAGAAAATGGTTTTTTTAACAGAAAAACAAGACCAAAAGGGTCAGTTGTTTTAATCTATCATACCCGGATTCACCCCCCACTCACGGTATTTAGCCTAGTGGACCTAACAATTTTTTTTTAAAAATAAAATAACTTCATATTATAAATTAATTATTAGAATAATTCTTAAAGGAAACACACATGCAGAATATTTTGTTTTAATGCATAATTATAATGAGCATTAATATTTTTTTAACACACTACATACCATTTTAGCTTTTCTATATCCTTCCAATTTTAATGATTCATCATTCTAAAAATGATATTTTTATTGACATTAACATTATAATTATTTATTATCACTATGTTTAATGATATATGGGATGAGCACCCATTAAAAAATTTATAGGAGCTATTACTTTTACGTGGTTTATAACAACTTACACTAGATTTATCATTGCCTATTTTTTCTTTAGTGCCCATGAAATAACTTGAAATATTTTATTTTTTCCAACACTACTAACTCTTTCCATAATACTTGAACCACCATCATTATGTTTAACTAGAATAAAAAACATATATTTCAAAGGATTATTCTACACAGAATTTGTTTGGATCTTCTTAGGCTATAAACTACTTTAACAGTAAATCTTTTCCCTTTAAAATTAAGTGTATTTTAGACATAGTTAGATCTATTAAAACAATATCATATAAATACATTATTCTTTTCATTAAAAATATTTTCATATCTTATAATTTTTCATATCCCCGTATTTTCAGCCCTTAAATATATTATACATTAATTAAAATATGTTACTATTTTTCCAACATAACAAATAAAATCAAAACATCGTGAGTTGAAACACATTCTCATCAATTTTATCCATAACATCATATTACCCATTAGGATTTTGAGGTAGCCCCAATGTTTTATTCTAATATTTTCCTTCAACTTTATTCTTTCATCATAATATTACATATTTTTTTAATTTCATTTTTTTAATTATTATCCTGTGTAACAATGTTCAATTATTTATAAAAATGATAACTATATCCTTCCCACTCCATTTTATAAATCTGTTAGAGTTATTTATTGGTTTTTTATCCCCATAAAATTTTAACTATCAAACTTATCTCTATACTGTACATGATTTATTTATGTGTTAAATTTCTTCTTCAAAATAATGACATCACCTTCATGAAAAAAAATCTCTTCAAATTTTATTTAATAAAATCATTAATATCATCAATAAAATTCACTTTCTCTTTCACTATTAATTTGAAATCAACTATACCTTGAGTATTATTTTTAATAAGAATAATTTTATTATACCAAATATTTACAGTCATAAAATTTCATATTCGTGAGGTTCTAAATATAAATATTATTATTTAAAAAAATTTACAATAATCATTTTTTTGGTAAAAACAAGAGATTTTAATATGTATTTATATTTAAATAAATCAACTATGTTTTATAATATGTGATAAATGTAACACCAAAGTAGTGTGAAAAATTATTTATTATGGTAAAATATTTAAAAATGTAATATATTATGTGTTTACAGAATAAAAAATTATAAAAAATCAAAATAAATAAAAAAGTATAAAAATAATTTTGCAATTAAATTAAAAGGTACTAATTTACCATGGAAAATAACATTTAGTTTAATGAAACTATTTCGAAAAATCATATAATTTTGTTAAATTTATTACTTTTAAATAATTATGTAAATAAATTTTATTGATAACATTGAATTATTGATTAATAAAATAAATTAATAACATTTAAAGAATAATTAATTAACAATAATGAATACTAATTTTATCATTCTTAGATAAACATGAATGATTTGTTTAAAAATATTTTGTTTAAGTATATATTATTTATTATTCAAAAGGTAAATTTATATTATTTGAACTAATAAATTCAATGAAATGAATTATATATAAGTGAATTAATATTTAGACATCTATTATTAATTAGTTTTTAAAAAGATAAAATCATTTTATTTTAAAATTATTATTTTTCAAATTATTATTATTTTCTATATATTATGTGTTTTAATATTAATAAATTAAAATAATATATATTAAATATTTATTCAGTGAAATTAATTTTTAAATAATTTACAAAATATTTAGTTATTTATAATTATTAATGAATAATAAAATATTCATTTTTTTAAAATATACATTTTTATTAAATTCTATTTTATGTGTTATGAATACTTATAATATAATTTATTTTTATAAAATTTATAATTTTAATCTTTTTAAATCGATTTCATATTTGGAATCAGTTTTTTTCAATTATATAATAACATTTTTTTATTTTTAGAACGAAAAATAATTTACCAAGGTAAAAGTTAGTCATCATAGTAAAGGGTAAAATGAGGTATATGGGTTAAATTAAGGGGTAATTTTATCACATATCACAATATTTCATCCCTAAATGTGTGTATAAGGGAAATATAAACCTCCCTTAACACTATCTGCAATATTTTTCCACTTTGTACAAACTTACATAGAAAATGAAATTCAATTTATATTAAGGAATGTGTGTTTTTAAAAATTACACCCCTCATACCTAAAATTGGAACCATAATTTTACCAACTAGATGAAAATGTTTCCCTTGGTTTTATATTGAATACCAACCCTTATTATATCATAACAATCCTAACAAATATTTTGAAACCTCTAGAAAAAAGAAGAAGTCCCAAATCCCTCAATTTCTAGAAGATCTCTATGAGGAGATTGAAGTGTTCAACATAAGTGGTTTACTTTACTATATAATTTTTTTATAATATTCATAGAAATATTATAAAATAACATATATCATCATTAAATTATTTTTTAAATCATTAATATTATATAAAAGTGATATTATCACCATATAATAATAGATTCTAACTCATTCAATAATTATAATGTGTTCTTGTTTGGGTAGGTTTTACAAACTACATGAATTATGCTATAATGATTATATATTTAGTGACTAAAACAAAAAAATTAATGTAATATTATTTAATACTGATTAATTAATGATTTTTTAATAATTATATCTTGTCAAAATTCTATAGATTTTTAATCGATTAATTCAACTCATTTATAAATTCTAAAATCACTAGAAAAGATATTTTTTAGCATTCTTTGTTACTAATCACAATATTTTTTATTAAATGACCATGGTAATAAAGAAATATATAAAAAAAATATGTAAAATCAGTATAAATATTTTTGTATATGATGAACCCAATATCAAGGATCCTATATTAGAACCTAAAAACTGAAGTATATGTGGAAAACATTAAAGTTGACACCTAAATATTGATAAAAAAATAAAAAAATATGTGTGTAACAAAAAATTTAAAATGAGATGTATGAAGTAAAATTTATATGAATAAGGCTCTTATAAATATGAATAATAAACCTAAATTTATTATATTGGGATTCAGAACATGTATCGCCAAAGAAGAATTTCATGGTTAGCGTTTATTTTTTGATCTCACTTTGAAATCATGATTGTGTATATTTTAATTCCTATTTTCATAAAATGGTTGTTATGTTTATTGTAAAACTATATCTATTTCCATATCCGTTGTTTCTTTTTGTGTGTCATGTATCTATATCAGTTACATCTTATGGAATCATTCTCTTATATGTCCTTATTTGTTATATCGTCTTAGGGATTTATTATCTATACATCAATGATTTACTAATGTCAATTTATATTGAATTTTATTATATTTACAAAAGTTTATTATGATTACATTTTTTATATATTCCATCGGGTTATTTTTTATTGGGGTTGACTTTCATTACAAAATGGTAAACAAATTCCCTTTTTTAATTATTTCTACATGATCTATTTCTATCATAGTATTATTTAGTTTCATATTTGAAGCATACATTACACGTTTTATTAGTTTTTTAAATTATATTTTATTCTCATTGTTTGATATATTGAAAATCTGAACTATATGTTCTTAAAAATACAATGGATATTTCTTATATTTTTTTGAATAAATTTTCGAATTCACATATAAATGGTTTTCATCTATTACAATAGTTTTAAATGTATCTTAATCATCACTGAGTATATTATAACACCCTGTGTTTTTGTCGAATTTTTCTCAAATGAATTAATTTTATTTTAAGTTTTTCATTACACTAAGTTACACATTCATTTCACACGACACCAATTGGGCATATAATACAAGCAACACAGTCATTTTTAAGAAAAATAATTTTATTATTATAATTTGTTAAATGTGACTTAGAAGATAAGCATAGTGATATGAATAGTAATAACATCTTTTAATATATTTTTTACAATTTTTTATATAAATAACAAATGTTGATAATGAAAGATATTATTTTTGGTAATGTATTTTTAGGTGTAAAAAAATTATTATCTCATTTAAACAAATTTTAATGTCCTTCAATGAAAAATAATAAAACTAATATTAGAAACATTTTGAAATTAAATTTGATAAAATAAATATATTTTTTAAAAAAATTGTTTCAAAATTATCTTATGAAATTTTTATGAGAATTTTATGAGAAACGTCATTTTTGGGTGAAAAGTGAAAACTACAAGGTTTTAATTAAAAGATTATTTTTAATCTATGTTAATTATAAAATTCAATTATATATTTATTATTTTTAAAGTTTAATGAGATTATATTCTTATAAATTAATACAATTTATGTAATTTTTTCAAATTTCATATGTAAATTGGATATCAAAACTTAGCAAGTTGTTGATCACATTTACATTAAAAACCTCCATTGTCAACCTGACTGTTGAAATAATTCTATATTAATTTTTTCAAATTATGTGACTGAAATATGAAAAAATGGATTTCATATATTGAATCATCATAATTTATAATTACTAATAATTTCAACTTGGTTTTGGCCAAAAATATTTGTGAATTTATTAAAAAAATTAAAACGATTAAGGTTAAATTGATCATAAAAAGGGACAATCGACAACCTAAAGGCCCAAAACATATTATAAACTTTTCTGAAAACACTTGGATGTATATATTTCAGACATATACTCCCTTTGAAAAACTTTGGACAATTTTTGAACCAATTGAAATAAAAAACAGGGGTGGATTCCTTTATTTTAAAATATTACAAGATTGTCACTCCTCCTCCATTATAAAAGACCTCCTCTGCACCTACTTCTTAACACCCCTCAAGACACTTAATTTTATTCAAAATATTCCTAAATGGATTTCAAAATTTCCTCCCTTTGACCATGAATCCTCCCCTTGGGATGAAATCAATCAGGGGAATCCATTTTTTCACAATCCAAAAGGAGTTACCTGATAAAGGGGTAACACCCTCCCTCGAACTCTTTTCTTTTTTTTATTTATCCCTGCCCTAAATATATCAATCCTTGATTGTATAAAAAACCAACATAATAAATATACCAGTAATTTTTTATTCTATGTATTTTAACTAAACTTACACACATATCCATCTAATGGGTAATGAACATAATATTTATGTGTATGGAGAACTACTGCCTCCCTAAATGATGCTTGTTCATATTCCCATTGACAAATATCATGTGGTATATTATGTTGTAAAGTATATATATATATTTTATATATTATATTTATTGGTTATTTATACTTTTTTAAATATTTTAAAACACTTATCTTTATACCTTCCATTTTGTGTTAATACAATAATTTCATTTGAGGAAATGTGGACTACCGCTCCATCATAGCAACGTGATTTCTCCACACACACTATATGGAATGTATTAAAAATAGATTTAGAAGATATATATGATATATAAGATATAATATAGCCATTGTAATAATTATATATATATATATATATATGTATATATACATATATGTCTTTTGTCTTATTTCTTTCAACACAATAATTAATTGGAAATATGGTTCATGCATACATACAACTTACCGTCTCCCCGAACAGTGTATTCCAATTGATACGTATATATAATATCGGTTATTATAATAAAATATAATTAATATAAATTATAATTAAATCATGTTTGAAATTATATACATCATGATATAATTACAAGGACCAACGAAATAAGAAATTAAGACTCCTGCGAAGAACAAATAGAATTTTTCCCAGAGTGAAACCTTAACATAAAATTGTTAATGAGCTGGTAATATAAAGTAATAATCAAACCGAATATGGTATTAGATGTTTGAATATGGTTTTTGGATATATTTATACTAAATTTATATTTATAATAGGATTATATTTATTATACAGGATTTTTATGAGTATGAAGAGAGTCAGTATATAAGGTAATGGGATTCCATGTCACTTGTTAATTCCGTGAGATTCATGTTATGTTTTCCACTCAGTACTATTATATAGTTTATATACTAGAAAAATTTTATTCTACGTAAATTATATTAAAATTTATGGGTATTCACATGTCCATTTTATGATTCTTTTTCATAGAGTTTAATATTCAAAAGATAGAAAATCTGTATTAATGTTGTGTCTCAATTTTTCTTATTTGTGAATCATGTTTTGTTATGCACCTAAAATTTTATTTTCGGTATATATAATTACATTATACATGTTATATAATTAATATCCTTATTTTCATGATCTTTTAAGCTTAATTTAATTTCCATTTCTTTACATGAGTAGTATTATCACAAGGTACCAAGTGGTAAGATTTTATTAAATCAATCTCAATAATTTTTGATATTGTTAATGATTATGCATATTTAATAAAATATTGTTATAAATCCCTAAATAATATTCATTATTTTTTTCATATCCTTTATTTATTAAAGATATATCCAGGTTTTAGTACCATTTTCAACTCATTGGTACTTAAGATAATGATTTTAAGTAAAATATGGCCGTCTCTCTATTCATTCAGAATTCTAATATATTCAATGACCATGTTTTCAAATTAAATTTTCTAAAGATCCTTGAATACCATTTTAAATGATAATGTAATAATATTTTTATTAATATACAATATTCCTTAATATTTTTTCAATTAAATTTCCAATGAAAATGTTTTCAAAGGGATTTATGTTTTAAAAATAATTTCTCAATGCAGAAAGGATATTTTCCTCCAGAAATGTTTTAAAGGATCTTTAAAAACTATTTCCCATCTATGATAACATTATTTGGTGTTACTCAAGACATTATAAGGAATTATTCAATATATCCATTCATATTATTTCTATCAATGTATTATGTTTTTATGTTTATAAAACTAATTTATCATTCATAGGTTATATGCATTTGAAACATGATTCTTTTCATAGGTTATGTTTAAAATAAAATGATTATAAAACCTATATCTTTTCCAATTGTTATGAAATGATTACATGATTATGAAACACATTTCATTTCATGGGTTAATATACTCTATTTGTTTAATAATCTTGTGGCACATGGATATACTATTTAATTATGAGATGGGTGGGACCTATTATAACAACCCGGCTCTTTATTGCACACATAAACATGATTTATTACATAAACTATTCACATGATACAACATGGAATATATAAATTTCTAGTGTCTTTGGGACTTAGGAATATTACATAAAAACATAAAACATAGAATAAAACATCTTATTGAAAACTTCCTTTACATGACCACTACATTCTCTCGTACTTAGCATTGCATTGGATAACCTTTGGATATGCATAAGAAAAGGATGATCTATAAATCCCAATAAGTTATTAAACAAGGAATAACATGAAGATTACAATACATGTTAGGAAATAGGCATATCAATGGAGCACAAGAGAAACACGAACATAAATCCATGATAAAGCATGATAATCATAACATGGAAATATGGTAACAAAACTTAACATGGAATTTACCATGAGCCTAAGCTCATTGCACATGGAGCATAAGTAAAACCTCTTTGAACATGAAGCACGAGTAAACCATCATTTAAATTGAATTAGTATGTTCCAACACACATTTCACATGATGTATCATGATACTATACTTTACCGAATGCATTGGAGTTCTATCAAGGCTCACCCTTCTTAAACATTTTATTTCATGCGTAAGTGTGCCACATGGATCATATAACATGGAATCAATCAAGATCAAAAGTTATTCCACTATTATGTAATGTGGAATAAATAATTAAAAGTACCATTAAATACATATATGTGAATAAATTTGAATACTCTTGATAGAGACATGGGTATGGTAGTCACTACACAATGATCTTGGCTTAGAAAAATGCGGCGCAATCTCGACACCATAACGACGTGACATAAAGATTCATGAAAATGGTTGATGAGGGATAAATGGGTGTCTAATTAAATGTACATAAAATGTAATGTAAGGGGGTCATATAGATTCATGTCCCAACAAACATAATGAAATTTAGATTCATAATACAAAAGTATAACTTGGATGTAAAAGAAGAGAGAGAAATCTCTCAAGGAATTCCAGCATGGTAATTGGTGTACATGGGAAGAATTAATGAGAGATAAAGGGGTGACCCATAATCCAAACATAAAGAGTAATGTATGGGGGAGGTTCTAAATCATACTCCAAAATTTGTAATTGAAAAAAGGGCATAAAAACATAAAGAATATTGGACAGAAAAATTAGAAATGAAGAAATCCCTTACATGGAATTACAATCCCAATGGCTTGGTAGGGGCTTGAGAGAGGCTTCTTGGAAGCGTGGGGAACAATGGGAGGATTCTAGAGAGTGGAGGCCGAATGTTGGAAGAACATAAAAGTCTTTTAGTGAAGAGGAAGTGGGATCTTGGGTGGGTTTATATAGGAAAGGAGAGGTAATGTTTTATTATATAGGTTTGGGACACCTCACATTAAACTAATCAAAACCAGAAACCAGAACATGGTTTTTTCCAATGGGTTTTTCTGAAGGGGAGTGTAAAATAATATTTTATAAGGCCAATGGTTGATGTTATTAAAATAATAGGGTTGATTATGTGGAGGTTAGTAACACTCTCAGGGAAAATAATTTAAAAAAACAAAATGTTTTATAAGACTTGAAGGGTCCACTAAAGCATTGTAAAATATATAAAACAAACCTAAAATCATATTATTTTAATGGTAAAACATATATTGGCTGAAAATTATGTTTATAGTATTTTATTAAATCACTATTGGGTCATTATGATGCTATTAAACACATTATATATTTAAACGACATTTAATTTTTACCTAAAAATTTTGACTGTCTCAATAAATTATAAAAAATTCTTCATTGGATAATTTTAACATCCTGATTCCAAAAATAATATTCATTTTATCGAAATAATTTTCCAATTATATAAATTTTTACTTTAAAAAAAATTACATTTATAGAAAATTCATGGGTTTTGACAAAAACACCATTCAAACCTTAATAAAAATTACAATTGCATTCATAAAATTATATGATAATTTTTATTTAATAAAAATAATAATATTTTATTAAAATATTATTTAATTCAAAAATAAATTAATTCATCGAAATGGATTTCTTAGTTGATTATTATCTAAAATTACTATTTGTTCTTTAAAAACTGTTTAAAAGTAACAATAATAAAATGACTGTATATTCATATTATATACAAAATAATGCACATAATTATAGTGCTAACTTCTTTTTGCATAACCCCTTATAATAACCGCATGGGACTGAAGAGTAAGGTGTGTGATGGTGAGAGACTCTTCGTGTGGCTTGGATAACATTTCCTAGGTGGTAATCTCTATCAACATCGACTTCTCTTGTAGGAGATTCTATTTGAGCTTGGCATGTTGAAGCTAGCCATGGGTTTGGTCAAGGGAGAAGGCCAATGACACCACCTCCATTCCAATCTTATATAATTGGGCTTCATATGGGGCAATTCTACATAATGATTCCATCAGTTCCTTTGTCCGAATAAATTGGATTTGTTGAATCCCTATATTTATATAAATCATGCGATCTCTGTTCAATGGCTATATTAGAAACATTTACAATTCCTAACATAATTGTAAAATCCAAAAACAAAAAACCAATGATTTTAACATTTTATATAAACATTTTACATAATGATACATCTAATTAAATCAAGAGGAACTTTTATTAATGAAAGTTTGGGTTGTTACAATATTCACCCCTTATGAAATTTTTCCTAGGAAATTTTATCCCACTCTAAAACAAATTAAGGTAATTATGCTTCATCAATTATTTTAATTTCCATGTCTCTTTTTCAAACTAGTGGCTTCTCCACAACACCTTGTTGAAGGGGCATTGTCTTATTTCGTAGAACTTTTTCTCTATGATCTAAGATCTTCAATGGTTTCACCTCAAAATAAAGATCATCCTCTTGTTGTACTACCTCTAAAGAGATTACATGTGAAGGGTATGGTATGTACTTCCTTAAGAGGGATACATGAAATACATCATATACTTTGGCCATGGTAGGTGGTAGTTCTAATTGATAGGTCACAGCCCCGACATGGTCAACAATCTTGAAGGGGCTGATGTAGCTAGGAATTAACATCCCTTTCTTTCTGAACCCCATGACCTTATTCTACTAAAATATGCGTAGAAATACCATGTATCCAACATTAAACTCAAGGTCTAATCGATAGTTATCTACATAACTCTTCTGTCGACTCTGGGCTACCTTAATATGATGCTGAATGGTTTTCACCTTCTCCACCATTTCTTTGACCATTTCTGGTCCTAACAACTTACACTCACTGACTTCATGCCAGCATGCATGTGTTATGCACCTCTTCCCATACAGGGCTTCATAGGGTGCCATTTAGATGCTTGAGTGGAAACTGTTATTATAGGATAATTCAACTGGAGGAAGATGTTGATCTCATCCTCCTTTAATGTCCATTAATCATTCTGGCAACATATCATCAACTGTTTGAATAGTCTGATCAGACTGGCCATCGGTTTTAGGATGATAGGACATAGTGGAGTTCAATTCAGTATCCAGATCATGTTGAAGTGTCTTCCAAAACATAGGGGTGAATCTTGGATCCTGATCAGATACAATATATAGTGGTACTCCCTGCTGCCAAACCACTCTTTTGATATATATATGTGCCAGTTGATCCCATGAGAAATCCTCCCAAATTGAAATAATTTTTTCAGACATTGTAAGACTGTAACATACTATGTAAATAATGATTAAGACATTTTCATATTTATTAATATTTTTGAATTAAGTATTAATTTTACTTTAATGGGGTTGATATGTTTGATGGTGAACCCTATTTAAATATAGTTTTGGTCACACTTATACAATATATTGGACCAAATAAACATATTCTTTAAAATAGAGACATCAGAATTTACTTTGTGTAAATTTTTGGTTTTTTTCCGATAAAGTTCATTTTTAATGAATAAGTGAAAAATGTTGTATTTTAATTCAAAACCTCACTTTAATATAATTTATTAATATGGTTAGATTATCTTTTTAATTGATTTTAAATTGAAATTAAAATATATATTTACCATTTAATCGAATGGTGGTCATTGGAATTAATTTCACTTTGAAATTGGACTTAAACTAGTGTCAATCTTTAGATATATATTGTTTCTTAAAAACACGCTATTTGTTTTGACAACAGGAATTAATTATTAAATTAATTTGTGCAAATTATATGATTTAAATTTGATAAAACAAACATCATTTTTGAGTTTAGAATATCAAATATATCTTAGGGTAATTTTTTGGTATTTTTCTGAAAAACGTCAATTTTTGGATGAATAGTGAAACCACTAAGTAGAAGTTAAAAAACTGATTTTTTGTTTAAATGAAATTTTACCCATTCTACAAATTAAATTTAAAAAATCCGTCATACATGGTTGTCATTAGTAAGTAAAATGTGGTTCAATGGGATGAAAATAATTTTTGGTGAATAGTGACTTCTGAGTTTGTTTAATTGCGATTAGAGGTAATTATTGTAATTTAAGGTAAAAATAATTTTTTAATAATATGAAATTTACTTCACACATATCCTACCCTTATTGGATGAGTCATGGCCGACCAATAAAATCCATGTGTCAACTTGGGGACCCTATGGAGCCACTTGGGTAAGAAAATGACATTAATAACTTTTTATTTAATGTTAAAATAAAAATGTCACAAACATGTATTGTTTTACTAAAAAAATTACATGGGGTTATACGAGTCATAATTGGGACAATAAATATTCATTATAAAGCTAAAACTATTTCTTACATTATGGTAATTTATTTATAATTTTCATACATCAAATAAATAAAATAATTTATGACACCATGATGATGCAGCGACTACCTCATTAATGAACGATTTAAATAAAATCAAAAGATAAGGTAAAATATAAGACATACACTTGTCTAAAACCTATTTTAGGGGTGGATTTATAACCCTTATCAACCTAACCTCGAAATATATCATTTTGGGTCCTTTAATATCCAAAAATCACTTCATAAAAATGTAACATTTCATGACCTTCCAAGAGTGCCCCTCCTCCCTCTTATAAAAGCCCCCCCTCTACTCCCTTACCCACTCATATCAAGCCCTTGTATCGTCCAACCCCTACTCCTATTTTCTCCCCATATCCCTCTCTTCATCCTAGAAGCCTTAACTTAAGCATAAAACCCTTCAAAAAACCCTTTTGGTTCAAACCAAGGGGAGTTACCCGAATTAAAGGTAATGTCTTCTCTCATGTTCTTTGGTTTTATTTTGCTTCTCCAACCCCCTAAACTATTGTTATTACTTTTTTTTGTTACAACAACAGTATCTCAAATATACTAGGATGTTTTTATGGGAATTATTCAAGCTAAACTTACACAAACCTTTGTCTTATGGTTAAATAACATACTGTTTCTGTGGATGGAGAATTACTCCCTCACGAAACGATGATTGTTCAATATTCTCTTAACACATTTCATGGTGGAAATTAAGATGTCACTGTATTTATATATGATATATATTATGTTTATGTTTTCCTTATGCATATTTATTTTTCATTTATGGCATTCCTTTATGGTTTCCATAATAGATAAACGTGATAATTTTATTTTCTAGAAGTGCGGACTACCGCCCCCTCAAAGTGATTTGAATCCTTAATTCCATATGTGGGATGTAAAAAGGATGGAGTTAATAATATTATATATGATATTATAATGGAAATATAATGTACCTTTATATCATTGTGATTTCATTCCCCAAAATACGAAATATAAATGAATGTAGCGTTCATGCGTACGTACGACTTACCGTATCCATGAATGGTGCATTTCATTTATTACCTCTAAATGTTATATACTATTATAAATACATGTATATGATGGATATATATGATATATATGATATATGAATCATGAATATCATTCTGGATATAATGAACCTTTGACTACATGAACAACATGTAATTGTAAGAAGTCCATTTTGGACTCAAGTACCAGATATCGACAAAATGACCGTTATTAAGTTAAAAGATTACATAATGTTTATAACATGGAAATAAGTAATATAAAAGGAATAATAAACTTGAAAAAGGTTCTTAAGCAATTAAAAATTAATTTTTGGTTATTATTCAGGAGATTAAAGACCGATCGGGTCAAGTCGAACACGAGGTATAGGACTTCGTCTCAATCTCCTTTCATTGATGCATATTTTGTTTTAATGCAAAAATTTATTTAATACGCTGAATAAACACCATTGAATTTTCATTTCATTTAAAGGGAATATTTGTCTATGAAGAGTTTTACTAAATGAAAAAAAGGAATGTTTCTTTTAACGTACTCCGTGACAACGATCTTTTCCACCACAGTGAGTATTATTTGGTCTTTGGCTTCCTCAACAAACAATAATGTTTTTAAAATGAAATAAATACCATATAATATTTTATGTATTTTGGTATTGAAAATGGTTTTGATAATGGATTTGTTATGTCAATATATTTAAGTGATATATTGTGATTGAAATGTAGAAATGTTTTCTTTCCATTATATTTGTTTTATGTATTATAATTTTATAATGGTACTTGGACATTTGACGGGTGGTTATGTGATAAACCATATGATGGGTGGTGCCGTGAAAATAAGGATGGGTGGTTACGTTATAACCTCCAATGTATTGGGTATGGAAGTCGGCCGTATGACTATTCCATTTAGTTAAATATGTCGAAGTTGACTGTATGCCTATTCTAATTAAGTATGTTTATGTCCCAAGTTACCTTTATATGTTATGTGTTCTCTATATGGGTTTTATGGTAACATTTTGGTTACAAAAGGGCATGTAATGATTTGTTATTCAGTGAAGAGTATTTACTACTTAATAAAGGTGAAAAGTATTACTTATGTTAATGTATTCATGATTTACTTATTGTTTTGAAAAACTAACAATTTTCATATTTTGTGTATCCCTTAATGAGATTTTTATTCTCATCCCATGTTTTTGAAATTTTTTTCATAGGACATAATGTGGAATAGGGTCAAGGTTGGGATCAAGGAAAATTCATGCTGTCTTAAACATGGAACTAGACATGACTCTTTTTTTTGAGAGTTCACGTTTTGTTAAAAAAATGGAAACTGCGTAGAAGTGTCTACTTTGTAATATTTCGAGATATAATAGTTATGTCCTAATTCTCGAAAACTCTAATCCTGAAAAGATCTTCATTGTGAATTTTTCATTTAATTCAATATTAAGTAAGGTTTAAGGTCATGGCCTTATAGTTGTTATCCGAGGTTAGTTTAGACAACATTATGAGTTAGAAAATTGTAAAATTTATAAATTAATTTATGGTATGGTTGAAATGATATAGCATTTAAAGATTACCTTGTTGCTTCACCTAAGATATTTTTCTGTTCAGAATGGTTTTCTACAGAAGAAACAAGGCAGCTATGTTGGGAGGAAATCAGGAGGAAGAAAACCTTCCAAATCAGCAACCTGAGATGGTCAGAATTGGAACTGAATAGTTTGTTGCAGTGATGGAAGAGTTAACTCGGGCTATAATTGGTGTTGGTATCCATGCACGAGATCATCCAGATCAACTGCAGAGGAACATGTCAGTGGTCGAACATTTCATGTGGCAACATCCCCCATCATTTAGAGGATCATCTGACCCTGTGCTAGTAGAAGTGTGGATTAAAAAACTGGAGAAGATTTTTGATGTCATGGGGTGTTCAGAACATCAAAAGGTTAGTCTTTCTGTTTATCGTTTTGAAGGTGAAGCTGATCATTGGTGGTTGATGGTTAAAAATATCAAGGATAGTGATAAGATTTATGATCTTCCCTGGGACGAATTCAAAGGTATATTTCTTGGGAAATATTTTCCTAATGTTGATCGTCTTAGGATGGAAAAAAATCCTAGAATTGAGGCAGGAGGATGACTCAGTGGCTGCTTATGAAGCAAAGTTCACTTGACTGGCAAGGTATGCTCCAAATTTCATACGAGATATTGATAGTAAAATCAACCATTTTTACTCAAGGTTAAAACTCAACGTATCGAAGGGCTTTAGCTTCTTGTGAGTTCAAAAGTTATGAAATTTTTTTTCGATGTGCAGAGAAGGTGGAAATGGAGTTTGTCGATGATCATTTGTTCTTTGACAAAAAACAGAATAAGTGGTCCAGTTGGCAGGGAAAGGGAAAGAATTCATCGAAGAAGCCAGGAGGTAAGAAAACCAAATATACATCCTATGAGAAGTGTGGTAAAATGCATCCTAGGGAATGTTTATCCGTGGTTGGAATGTGTTTTTTCAGTGTGGTAAGTCTGGTCATATTGCTCGTACCTGTAAGGAAGATGATCAAGAAGGCAATGAAAAGCCAATGGTGAGATGTTTTTAGTGTAATGAAATGTGTCATTATGCAAATGAGTGTCTAACGAAGAACTCAACTGCGGGAAAGAAGCCATACTACAAGAAGAAACAGGTGGTGAAATCCTTTGCAACTACTTCAGTAGATGTTCAGACATCGAATGAAGTAGTATCAGGTACGCTGTTTGTTTGTTCAGATTATTCCAATGTGTTGTTTCATTCAGGGTCTACAAATTCTTTCATTTCTGAGAAGTTTTCTAGTAAACTGGTAATTTTATCTCAAGATATGAATCCTGAACTTATGGTAAAAACACATGGAGGAAACGTTGAGACAAAAAGAAATTATACGAACTTTCCTATCCTTGTGTGCAGAAAGAATCTATCTGCAAACCTTTTTTTTCCTCTAGTAGAGTTTGATATTATTTTGGGTATGGATTGGATTTCTTTTTATCATGCTAAGATTTACTGTAGAGCTAAAGTGGATTCATTTCAGAAAGATTTTCAGTTTTTTTACAAGAATGAACCCTTGCATTTGATAACATATCAAGATGTTTAGAAACTAGTAAAAGATGGAAATGAATGTTACCTTGCACATATTGTTGAAAATAGAGGAACTGTTCAGATTAATGATGTGCCAGTGGTAAATGAGTATATTGATGTTTATTCTGATGAGTTTCCTGGTATTATTCATGATCGGGAAGTTGAATTTACTATTGACTTAGTTCCTGAATATACGAAAATTTCAAAACCCCCTTATCAAATGGATCAAGTTTAACTTTTAGAGTAAAAGAAGCAATTGTAGGAGTTATCATGTCTTTTTTGTTAAAAAAAAAGATGGTTCAATGAGACATTGCATTGATTATAGAGCATTGAATAACATCGCTATTAAGAACAAGTATACTTTGCCTTATATCAATGATTTTTTTGATCAGTTCTAGGGAGCTCAGTATTTTTTGAAGATTGACTTGAGGTTGGGGTACCATCAGTTGAAAGTAAATGAAGCAGACGTTCTAAAGACTAAGTTTCGTACTAAATATGGTCATTATGTAATTTTAGTTATACCTTTTGGGTTAACCAATACACATGTGGTATTCATGGATTTAATGAATAGAATTTTCCATTAGTTCATGGATAAGTTAGTGGTTGTGTTCATTGATGATATTTTGGTGTTTTCTAAAAGTGAAGAGGACAATTAAAGTCATTTAAGGGTTATCATGAAAACATTGAAAGAAAAGAAACATAATGTAAAATTCAGAAAGTGTGAGATTTGGTTACAAAAAATTTCGTTCCTTGGTCACATTTATTCAAAAAATGGAATAACTGTTGATCCTTCTATAACAAAAGTTGTTGAGGAATGGCCACGACCCACGAATATAAACGAGATTTATAGTTTTAATGGTTCGACAGGTTATTACCGGAGGTTTGATGAAAAGTTTTCACGATTATCTAGTCCAATGACTAAGTTAACTCGAAAAGGTTTCAAGTTCATCTGGACAAAATAATGTGATTATTGCTTTCAGGAATTGAAAAGAAGATTGGTGAATGCTCCAGTTTTGTAACATTCTTCCAGAAATGGTGAGTTTTTAATCTATAGTGATGCTTCATTTAAGGGACTTGGTTGTGTCCTTATGCAGAATAATCAGGTAATTGCTTTCGCTTTACGTCAGTTGAAAATTCATGAGGTAAGTTGCCCTACACATAATTTGGAATTAGATGCTATTGTTTTTGCTCTAAAAATTTGGAGGCATCATTTTTATGGAGTAAAGTGTGAAATATATACCAATCAAAAAAGATTAAAGTATATATTCACTCAAAAATAATTGAACAAGAGAAATAGGAGATGGATGGAATCAATCAAGGATTATGATTTTACAATTCATTACCATCCTAGAAAAGAAAATAAAGTGGCTGATGCTTTGAGTCGAAAAAGTAATGCTTCATTAACCATGCTACGTTTGGAACGAGATCCTTTGAATTTTGATTTGATGAACTTTGGAATAGAAGCTGTTGGTGCAAGAAGTTCTTTTGTTTTGTTTCAGGAGTAAGTGAGATCATCTCTATCAGACAGAATTAAGCAAGCACAAAAGAAAGACAGTAGGTTGCAGAAAAAGGAATATATGGTTCAGAAGGGTGTGTATCCCGAATTTAACATTGATAATGATTGTTTTTTGAGATTTGGGAAGAGATTATGTGTGCATTTTGATTCAAAGTTGAAGAATGAGTTGTTATGTAAGGCTCATAGTTCCCCATTTTCAGTTAATCCTAGCAGTACTAAGATGTACAAAGATATGCAGAAGTATTACTAGTGGGATGGAATGAAAAGAGATATTTCTAATTTTACTGTGAAGTGTTTGACTTATCACCAGGTTAAAGTAGAGCAGAAGCTACCGAAAGGGATGCTTCAGTCATTACCGATGCCGGATTGGAAATGGGAAAATATATCTGTGGACTTTGTTGTGGGATTACCAAAGAAATATCGAGGTAATAATGCAATCTGGGTTATTGTTGATTGACTGACCAAATCTGCTCATTTCATTCATATTAAAAATACATTCTCTGGAGATCAAATTTCTCAGTTGTATGTTATAGAGATAGTCAGGTTGCATGGAGTTCCCCTCTCAATTGTATCTGATCGTGATCCCATGTTTACATTTAACTTTTGAAAAGGCCTTCAGAAGTCGTTGGGTACTAAATTAAATTTTAGTATAGCTTTTCATCTGCAATCAGATGGGCAGTAAAAATGAACAATTCAAACCTTGGAGGATATGTTACGTTCTTGCACGATGGATTACCAGGGAAGTTAGGACCAATATCTTTCTTTGGTTGAATTTTCTTATAATAACAGTTCTCATTCCAGTATACAGATGGCTCCGTTTGAGGCATTGTAACGCCCCGACCCCAGCTACCCAGAGTCGGTGCATTACTTCGTAACATTGGCATGATCACAAGAAAGATCAAATCTCGAAATACCGATTGGTTTAGTAGCCTTAGAAACACTAGATAAATTCATAAGTTTTACATTACATCATAAAATGAAAAACTAATACAACAACATAATGTTTCCACAATCCACACTATTAACCCCTCATAAAATCCCTACAGGTCATTCATAACTTACTTCTTCACATCCTGGGAAAAATAAAACATAGAAAAGGGGTGAGCTCAAATGCCCAGTAAGGATAACAATATAGCGGAAACTTTCATAAATAAGAATAAACATTTAAGGCAATGCATTACTAAAACAAAAGCCTTTTAAACTTGAACTTCAACATAGTATGGCAAAAGTAAAAATGAAATAATGCCATTTACTTATTCACATGGATATTCTACTAATCGAATAATCACATGCAAAAATCAATAACCACTTTCATAATGTTGGAATGCATAATGCCAGACTATCATAACCACATAATCAAGGCCTCGTGCCAAGACTACAAATAAGATTTTGTCAAGGCCTTGTGCCAAGACACTAGTTTGTCTCATGAGACCTACCGATGCATCGAGGATCTATAGCGGGCTCCACCCGTCACTTATTATGTCCAATGCATTCCCATATGAAAAGGTTTAAACATAACATAAACATTCGTATTAAAACTAGCATACGAAATGTCAATAGTTTCACCATAAACTATGAATGGTATAAAAATAGCACATCCATAGCCAAACATATCACAAAACCTTCAATACAATATAGAAGTTTTTTATCATAATAAATCAACTTCAAATAATCTTAAAATCCATCAAAGGATGTTGACATAGATGAAATCAAAATTCTTTTTTAAAGAAATATCTCCTTTTATTTTGAAATCATTTAAGATCCATATAAAATAAAACATTTTCTTTGAAAATGTTCTTATAAGCTTGTAAGGAAAGCTTTGAAGATTTTATAACGGCGTAAAATAACCGCACCCGCTGTATAAGTTAAAAAAAACATTCTTACCTCAATTCTGTCGAAAAGGTTAAAAAGGACTTTGTTTTGAAAACGACAGAAAGATTCCTTTATAAACCTCTTATAAAAAGTCAAACAAGGGTATAAATGACTTTAAATCATATTCTTGTAAATAATAAAAATGTTTTGAAATACATTTTTAAGAAACATGGATGTGGATGATAAAGATATCCCAGTAGATTATTACGTATAAACAACCTCGGATAATGAAGAGATTGTGAAATAAACCCTTACCAATTTGGTAACTTATGAATCATACAACCCATGAAAGAGGTATCATACAATGAATATGTAAATACACATAAATTAGAGTGTATTACACAAAGAATATAATTATGGGCAGTACATACACCACACAAAAGGTAATGGTGGTAATATGGCATGAATCTTACGGGAATAAGGAGTGAGATGAAAACCCCTTACCTTGTACTTTTCCTTGGTTGGGGTAGGTTAACCTCCTGTATAATGGTGAAATAATTGTTATTAAATTATACAAGAATCATATACATTAATATGATATCATATATGATCTTTTAATATTGATTTGATAATAATATCTTAGTATTATCGTTGTTTCGGGTGTGAACTTACTTGTTTGCTTTTGTATGTTTTGTTACGTAAGACATGTTTGTAAAGTATAAGTTGTATATTATTCAAATCCAGAATGGTATCAAGTCCTTAAAAATCATTTTTAAATCATCAAATGATAATTATACTTGAATGGATACGATGGAGAATGAATCTCATCGCGTTCGGGGAGACGGTAGTCCGTACGTACGCACGAACGCTACTTCCATTTAATTTTTATTTTAAAAGAATCGAATACAAATGATACATAGGTATATTACTATTCCAGTATATAATATTTTATACATGTTACTTAAGTTCATTAACACCATCCTTTATACGTTCCATGTGTGGTATGAACGAGTCATATCATTTTAAGGGGGCGGTAGTCCGCACTTCCTCAAATGAAATTATCGTATGTATATACAACATGAAACGAATAATGGTATGAAATAAAATGGAATTACAGAAGCTTATATATAAAATATATATCATTAATATCATATTTAATTACAGTGCCATCATAATGGCCACCATGAGAGGCGGTAAGATGTATTTGAACAATCATCGTTTCGTGAGGCGTTAGTTTGCCATCCACAGAAACATTATGTTCGTCATCCATTAGATGGAGTTGTGTGTATATGTAGTTTGAATCCTTCTTATAACAACATCCTAGTATATTGAGGATACTGGTGTTGTTACAAAAGAAAGTAAATAAAAAGACTTTTGGGGTTGAAGAAACAAAATAAATGAAAATAATTTAAGAGAAATCGTTACCTTTAATTTAGGTAACTCACTTTGGTTGGAACCAAAGGACTTCTTGAAATGCTTTCTGCCTGAGGGGAAGCTTCAAGGAGGAGGAGAGGGATGTGGGGAGCTTAGTTGGGCAGAGTTTGGACGAGCCAAGTGGCTTGAGAGGTGTGAGGAATGAGAAGGAGGAGTTCCCTTTTATAAGAGGGGTGAGGGGAACCTTTGGAAAAGCTAGAAATATTAATTTATAATAAATTAATATTAGGTTTACAATGGCTCCAAAGTTGACTATTCAAAGGCTAAGGTGGGGATAGGTCTAAAAACACTCAAAAAATATAATTTAGACAGGTTTGGGTACTTATATTATCCTTATCTTTAAGTATTAACTCTATGTTAGTTAGTTTCACTTTTACAATGTCTCTTTGTATTTTTATATAATATGGTTAATAAACTTACTATATACATCCAAGAGACCCCCAAGTGGTACATTAATGATGAAACTATCATGATATAAGTCTCTTGGCCGAACCTTATATTTTTAGGAATTTAATATCAATTAATAATATAATATTTGTTTTAATAACTCTTTTATGTCAATTTTGACACTATTCAATATTTGATTTTTGTGAAACTCATAACAGATTTATTACTTCGAACAAAGTCAATTAAATCAATCCTAATATATCATATTATCCTATAAAATTAGGTTAATTCATTAAAAGTTTCATATTATATTTATTTGGGTATTTATAATATCAATTATTTTAATTTTTCACTATTATAGTAATTACTGCATCATCATTGTGTCATATATAAAATAAATTATTTAATGTCTAAAAATTATAAATAAACTATCATTATGTAGGATATCTTTTTATCTTTCTAATGAATATTTATAATCTAAAATCCAACATATATAACCCTATGTAACAATTGTTGTTCTAAAAGATATATGCTTGTGTCATTTTTGTATTCATTTTAACTAAATTAAAATAATGTGTCATTATCACTTACAAGTGGATCCATGGGGTCCCAAAATAGACCCAAAGATTCCCATGGTCGACAATTTATCAACCAATAGGGTTAGGACACGTTTTAGGGTAATTTAGTATTATTATAATATTATTTTTTAACCCTTATTTACCGAATTTACCCTTAACCATGGTAAATAAAATATTTACCGCAATAATTATTCAAAATGTCTAAAAATAAAAGTTACCTATTTACACAATTTGATAATCCTGATTCCAAATATGCAATCCATTTTCCTAAATTCAAAACACAGAAGTGGCAGAAATTAATTTAAAATTAATTCCCGCTGTCAAAACAAAAAGCGTGTTTTTAAGAGATAATAACTATCAAAAGATTGACACTTGTTTATGTTCGGTTTAATTGTAAAATTATGTCCAATGACCAACATTATATTAAATGGTAAAAATATATTCTAAATATACTTTAAAACCACTCAAATTCATAATTTATCACTATTAATTATTTTGATTAAAAAAGTTGTTTTTAATTAAAATTTAGTAATTTTCACTATTCATCAAAATATGAAAGTTATCCGAAAAGTACCAAAATTTCACCTTAGGCTAAATTTGATATTCTGAATCCAAAAATGAAGTACATTTTAAAATATAAAATATATATATCTTCAAAAAGTAGGTATTACTATTCATAACAGTTAGTTTGATTGGTTACGGTGTGTTAGAACTCGGTGTTGCGTACATCACACGCTAGCGTACCGTGGAAGCTTGGGATGTTTCATTTTAAATTTTTGATGTCCCCATTTAGTCAAAAAGTTTAAAATATAGTATCTAAAAAGGTTTCACTATTAAAATTTGGTAAAAGTGCAATACTGAAAATGAATTTGTTCTTACATTATGACTAAGAAACTCATAATATGGATTCTAAAATTATAAGGATTATATAAAGTTTAAAATTTAGTTAACACTATTCATAACCTCTTTTTAACAGCTTGTTTGGTAAGTCATGGTGCGATTGAACTTGGTGTTGCGTGTAGTGAAAGTTATTGAATTATTTTGAAGAAATAACACACTATAAAATCTTGGGGTGTTACATTCTCCCCTCCTTCAATAAATTGCGTCCTCGCAATTTGAAATTGTTCTTTGAAAATAAAAGGTTGAAAATAAAAAATATATTTGTGGGAAAACCCACATCGGAAGTTGGGTTACTAAATTTAGTCTCAATATGAGGAAAAGAGAAATTAAAGGGTCACCACCAAATTATGATCTCGATTAGGAGAACATTGGTGGCATTTAGAGACATATAATTGGAGGAAAAACGTAAATATTTATAGGTAGTGATTGAGGTCATCAATCACAAACAAGTACAAAATTGAGGTCCTTAAATTCATCAATCTATGATGATTTGAAATACCATCGGTTCAACAAAACATAGGGTATTAGGATAACACATTTTTGACGTTTCAAAATATCTAGTTGAAATCCCACATCGAAAAATGAATTAATGAGGCCTCTATTTAAAATAAAGAGTCGAAAGTATGAAGATTACCGAAAATAACACATACTAGGGTTCCATGTAGGAAAATATGGATATGGAAGAAAAATCTAACCATCAATTATCTGATGGAGAGTGGTAGAGAACATGGATATGAAAAGGCCAACAATCCCAAAGCCATAAATTAGTGATGATTTAAGGTACCATCTAGGAAAACATTTTTGTTCTAAGTTGCTTTTCTTAATATTGAGAAATTTATTTATGACATTGGCTAAGATCATAAGGAGATATAATTACTTTATAATTAGAGTTTTATCCATTAATAAATTTCTACCACAAACTCATCATTCACTCTAAAAGATAATAGAATGTAAAAAAATTCTATTTACACTATTCGTATAGGGTTCCAAAATAAACGAATTTATAATTCATCTACATGATCTTTTAATAAATACTACATTATTTAATCCAGGACATCTCATGGGCTAGTGGTAGGTGATACACCCTTGTCGCCCTTCGGTTGCGGGTTCAAGTCTCGTAGCCTTGCCGGACACGACGGGTTGCCGCCCGACCTCCGGGTTGTCCTTTTATGGCAATCCAAAATAATCCAAACTAGAACTATCCAAAATACTTCTGTCAAAACTCACAGTATAACATTTATAAGGAAGGTAAACATAATATAGATCCTTTTTACCCCATAATATCATATGAATACCTTCATCATGTATTACCATATTCCTTATTGATTACATTCATGCTCCCTTATTCCATATAGAATGCTGGATATACTTCATTAATCCAAAAATGTTTTAAACCCCAACAATGATGGAATATACAAATCATTAATCAGTTCCAAGGTAGTCAAGAATATCCAATATAATTTATCCAAAACAATCACATATTATTCCAAAATCACTACCTCAGTATCAGAACTATATTATGATTTATCATTCTCTCAACCATATATTTTCCAAAAATTTATCCTGTTATTGAGTCACTTTTCTTTGTTCCACACAATCTCAAGTCCATAATGAAATAGTACTGCAGTACAATCCTTATATACTCCATAATTATTATAACAAGTACATTGTTGATACAACTCTCAATTGACATAATCAACATAAGAACTCTAATCATTCCTCTTCATCTGTGGTAGTATCATAACTTGATTATTATCCAATAACATCATTTGCGGCATAGTCTGATGACTGGGACATAGGTTCGCGTAGTGTCCAAACTCCTTGCAAATGAAGCATTGTACATTTGAAACCATTTTCTTACCCTTGCAGTCACGTACTTTGTGCCCTTTTCCTCCACACTTATAACAAACTCTCATTCCTTTTAGGCAAGTTCCAGGGTGTTTCTTTCCACAGTTACCACATATGGGAAAATTCTTCTTTTCCCTCTTCCCTTTATCCATCTTTCTCTCTTCCATCCTTTTCTTCTCTTGCTTCCCTTCAAAGCCATAGGACTCAGTAAACTCTTTACTTATCTTATCAACACATGATGTTATTTCTTCATATGATGATAATACATGGGAGACTATTTCTCTTATAAATTCTAGCTTAAGACCATGAAAGATATGATCCTTCCTTCTCTTTGGATCATGTGCATTTCTGGAGTTCTCATTCCTTCTACTGGTCGCCATTTCTAAACAATGGCATACACTAGATCAATTTATGAATCAAAATACATAATCCCATACTTATGAAACACTTAACATAAATTGAACTATTTATGGATATAATCCATAATCATAGGAATGTTTTCTTTAAGGAAGTATATACTCATAAACCCTTCAAAATGATTTGTAAAGAAAATGAGAGTTATCCTAAGCATATCCCCCGGGAGTGTCGTAACCAAGAGTGCAGCAAGGCCCGTTGTCGTGCACCAGTTCTCGTTCGAGTCTAGCTCAAAGCGGTGTTTTCGGGTTTTACCCCTAGGTACGTCTGTGCCAGAGCCGCCTCTACCTCCTCGTATCCAGACAGGGATGTATCGCTCGGAAAACTCACAAAATCTCTACAATACCAAAATTCTAGGAAGTTCTTCTATACTAATCCTCAAAGTTCATCTTAGGTCTACGTGCTCTAATCAGAGTTTATCTAAATCTAGCTTCCAAGGTTTGTACTAAACTTCCTCTGATACCAACTGTAACACCCCGACCCCAGCTACCCAGAGTCGGTGCATTACTTCGTAACATTGGCATGATCACAAGAAAGATCAAATCTCGAAAGACCGATTGGTTTAGTAGCCTTGGAAACACTAGATATATTCATAAGTTTTACATTACATCATAAAATGAAAAACTAATACAACAACATAATGTTTCCACAATCCACACTATTAACCCCTCATAAAATCCCTGCAGGTCATTCATAACTTACTTCTTCACATCCTGGGAAAAATAAAACATAGAAAAGGGGTGAGCTCAAATGCCCAGTAAGGATAACAATATAGCAGAAACTTTCATAAATAAGAATAAATATTTAAGGAAATGCATTACTAAAACAAAAGCCATTTAAACTTGAACTTCAACATAGAATGGAAAAAGTAAAAATGAAATAATTCCATTTACTTATTCACATGGATATTCTACTAATCGAATAATCACATGCAAAAATCAATAACCACTTTCATAATGTTGGAATGCATAATGCCAGACTATCATAACCACATAATCAAGGCCTCGTGCCAAGACTACAAATAAGATTTTGTCAAAGCCTTGTTCCAAGACACTAGTTTGTCTCATGAGACCTACCGATGCATCGAGGAGCTATAGCGGGCTCCACCCGTCACTTATTAAGTCCAATGCATTCCCATATGAAAAGGTTTAAACATAACATAAACATTCGTATTAAAACTAGCATACGAAATGTCAATAGTTTCACCATAAACTATGAATGGTATAAAAATAGCACATCCATAGTCAAACATATCACAAAACCTTCAATACAATATAGAAGTTTTGTATCATAATAAATAAACTTCAAATAATCTTAAAATCCATCAAAGGATGTTGACATAGATGAAATCAAAATTCCTTTTTAAAGAAATATCTCCTTTTATTTTGAAATCTTTTAAGATCCATATAAAATAAAACATTTTCTTTGAAAATATTCTTATAATATTGTAAGGAAAGCTTTGAAGATTTTATAACGGCGTAAAATAACTGCACCCGCCGTATAAGTTAAAAAAACATTCTTACCTCAATTCTGTCGAAAAGGTTAAAAAGGACCTTGTTTTGAAAACGACAGAAAGATTCCTTTATAAACATCTTATAAAAATTCAAACAAGGGTATAAATGACTTTAAATCATATTCTTGTAAATAATAAAAATGTTTTGAAATACATTTTTAAGAAACATGGATGTGGATGATAAAGATATCCCAGTAGATTATTACGTATAAACAACCTCGGATAATGAAGAGATTGTGAAATAAACACTTACCAATTTGGTAACTTATGAAACATACAACCCATGAAAGAGGTATCATACAATGAATATGTAAATACACATAAATTAGAGTGTATTACACAAAGAATATAATTATGGGCAGTACATACACCACACAAAAGGTAATGGTGGTAATATGGCATGAATCTTACGGGAATAAGGAGTGAGATAAAACCCCTTACCTTGTACTTTTCCTTGGTTGGGGTAGGTTAACCTCCTGTATAATGGTGAAATAATTGTTATTAAATTATACAAGAATCATATACATTAATATGATATCATATATGATCTTTTAATATTGATTTGATAATAATATCTTAGTATTATCGTTGTTTCGGGTGTGAACTTACTTGTTTGCTTTTGTATGTTTTGTTACGTAAGACATGTTTGTAAAGTATAAGTTGTATATTATTCAAATCCAGAATGGTATCAAGTCCTTAAACATCATTTTTAAATCATCAAATGATAATTATACTTGAATGTATACGATGGAGAATGAATCTCATCGCGTTTGTGGAGACGGTAGTCCGTACGTACGCACGAACGCTACTTCCATTTAATTTTTATTTTAAAAGAATCGAATACAAATGATACATAGGTATATTACTATTCCAGTATATAATATTTTATACATGTTACTTAAGTTCATTAACACCATCCTTTATACGTTCCATGTGTGGTATGAAGGAGTCATATCATTTTAAGGGGGCGGTAGTCCGCACTTCCTCAAATGAAATTATCGTATGTATATACAACATGAAACGAATAATGGTATGAAATAAAATGGAATTACAGAAGCTTATATATAAAATATATATCATTAATATCATATTTAATTACAGTGCCATCATAATGGCCACCATGAGAGGTGGTAATATGTATTTGAACAATCATCGTTTCGTGAGGCGTTAGTTTGCCATCCACAGAAACATTATGTTCATCATCCATTAGATGGAGTTGTGTGTATGTGTAGTTTGAATCCATCTTATAACAACATCCTAGTATATTGAGGATACTGGTGTTGTTACAAAAGAAAGTAAATAAAAAGAGTTTGGGGGTTGAAGAAACAAAATAAATGAAAATAATTTAAGAGAAATCGTTACCTTTAATTTAGGTAACTCACTTTGGTTGGAACCGAAGGACTTCTTGAAATGCTTTATGCCTAAGGGGAAGCTTCAAGGAGGAGGAGAGGGATGTGGGGAGCTTAGTTGGGCAGAGTTTGGACGAGCCAAGTGGCTTGAGAGGTGTGAGGAATGAGAAGGAGGAGTGCCCTTTTATAAGAGGGGTGAGGGGCACCTTTGGAAAAGCTAGAAATATTAATTTATAATAAATTCATATTAGGTTTCCAATGGCTCCAAAGTTGACTATTCAAAGGATAAGGTGGGGATAGGTCGAAAACCACTCAACCAATAGAATTTAGACAGGTTTGGGTACTTATATTATCCTTATCTTTAAGTATTAACTCTATGTTAGTTAGTTTCACTTTTACAATGTCTCTTTGTATTTTTATATAATATGGTTAATCAACATACTATATACATCCAAGAGACCCCCAAGTGGTACATTAATGATGCAACTATCATGCTATAAGTCTCTTGGCCGAACCTTAGATTTTTAGGAATTTAATATCAATTAATAATATAATATTTGTTTTAATAACTCTTTTATGTCAATTTTGACACTATTCAATATTTGATTTTTGTGAAACTCATAACAGATTGATTACTTCGAAAAAAGTCAATTAAATCAATCCTAATATATCATATTATCCTATAAAATTAGTTTAATTCATTAAAAGTTTCATATTATATTTATTTGGGTATTTATAATATCAATTATTTTAATTTTTCACTATTATAGTAATTACTGCATCATCATTGTGTCATATATAAAATAAATTATTTAATGTCTAAAAATTATAAATAAACTATAATTATGTAGGAAATCTTTTTATCTTTCTAATGAATATTTATAATCTAAAATCCAACATATATAACCCTATGTAACAATTGTTGTTCTAAAAGATATATGCTTGTGTCATTTTTGTATTCATTTTAACTAAATTAAAATAAAGTGTCATTATCACATACAAGTGGATCCATGGGGTCCCAAAATAGACCCAAAGATTCCCATGGTCGACCATTTATCAACCAATAGGGTTAGGACACGTTTTAGGGTAATTTAGTATTATTATAATATTATTTTTTAACCCTTATTTACCGGATTTACCCTTAACCATGGTAAATAAAATATTTACCGCAGTAATTATTCAAAATGTCTAAAAATAAAAGTTACCTATTTACACAATTTGAACATCCTGATTCCAAATATGGAATCCATTTTCCTAAATTCAAAACACAGAAGTGGCAGAAATTAATTTAAAATTAATTCCCGCTGTCAAAACAAAAAGCGTGTTTTTAAGAGATAATAACTATCAAAAGATTGACACTTGTTTATGTTCGGTTTAATTGTAAAATTATGTCCAATGACCAAAATTATATTAAATGGTAAAAATATATTCTAAATATACTTTAAAACCACTCAAATTCATAATTTATCACTATTAATTATTTTGATTAAAAAAGTTGTTTTTAATTAAAATTTAGTAATTTTCACTATTCATCAAAATATGAAAGTTATCCGAAAAGTACCAAAATTTCACCTTAGGCTAAATTTGATATTCTGAATCCAAAAATGAAGTACATTTTAAAATATAAAATATATATATCTTCAAAAAGTAGGTATTACTATTCATAACAGTTAGTTTGATTGGTTACGGTGTGTTAGAACTCGGTGTTGCGTACAACACACGCTAGCGTACCGTGGAAGCTTGGGATGTTTCATTTTAAATTTTTGATGTCCCCATTTAGTCAAAAAGTTTAAAATATAGTATCTAAAAAGGTTTCACTATTAAAATTTGGTAAAAGTTCAATACTGAAAATGAATTTGTTCTTACATTATGTCTAAGAAACTCATAATATGGATTCTAAAATTATAAGGATTATATAAAGTTTAAAATTTAGTTAACACTATTCATAACCTCTTTTTAACAGCTTGTTTGGTAAGTCATGGTGCGATTGAACTTGGTGTTGCGTGTAGTGAAAGTTATTGAATTATTTTGAAGAAATAACACACTATAAAATCTTGGGGTGTTACATTCTCCCCTCCTTCAATAAATTGCGTCCTCGCAATTTGAAATTGTTCTTCGAAAATAAAAGGTTGAAAATAAAAAATATATTTTTGGGAAAACCCACATCGGAAATTGGGTTACTAAAATTTAGTCTTAATATGAGGAAAAGAGAAATTAAAGGGTCACCACCAAATTATGATCTCGATTAGGAGAACATTGGTGGCATTTAGAGACATATAATTGGAGGAAAAACGTAAATATTTATAGGTAGTGATTGAGGTCATCAATCACAAACAAGTATAAAATTGAGGTCCTTAAATTCATCAATCTATGATGATTTGAAATACCATCGGTTCAACAAAACATAGGGTATTAGGATAACACATTTTTGACGTTTCAAAATATCTATTTGAAATCCCACATCGAAAAATGAATTAATGAGGCCTCTATTTAAAATAAAGAGTCGAAAGTATGAAGATTACCGAAAATAACACATACTAGGGTTCCATGTAGGAAAATATGGATATGGAAGAAAAATCTAACCATCAATTATCTGATGGAGAGTGGTAGAGAACATGGCTATGAAAAGGCCAACAATCCCAAAGCCATAAATTAGTGATGATTTAAGGTACCATCTAGGAAAACATTTTTGTTCTAAGTTGCTTTTCTTAATATTGAGAAATTTATTTATGACATTGGCTAAGATCATAAGGAGATATACTTACTTTATAATTAGAGTTTTATCCATTAATAAATTTCTACCACAAACTCATCTTTCACTCTAAAAGATAATAGAATGTAAAAAAATTCTATTTACACTATTCGTATAGGGTTCCAAAATAAACGAATTTATAATTCATCTACATGATCTTTTAATAAATACTACATTATTTAATCCAGGACATCTCATGGGCTAGTTGTAGGTGATACACCCTTGTCGCCCTTCGGTTGCGGGTTCAAGTCTCGCAGCCTTGCCAGACGCGACGGGTTGCCGCCCGACCTCCGGGTTGTCATTTTATGGCAATCCAAAATAATCCAAACTAGAACTATCCAAAATACTTCTGTCAAAACTCACAGTATAACATTTATAAGGAAGGTAAACATAATATAGATCCTTTTTACCCCATAATATCATATGAATACCTTCATCATGTATTACCATATTCCTTATTGATTACATTCATGCTCCCTTATTCCATATAGAATGCTTGATATACTTCATTAATCCAAAAATGTTTTAAACCCCAACAATGATGGAATATACAAATCATTAATCAGTTCCAAGGTAGTCAAGAATATCCAATATAATTTATCCAAAACAATCACATATTATTCCAAAATCACTACCTCAGTATCAGAACTATATTATGATTTATCATTCTCTCAACCATATATTTTCCAAAAATTTATCCTGCTATTGAGTCACTTTTCTTTGTTCCACACAATCTCAAGTCCATAATGAAATAGTACTGCAGTACAATCCTTATATACTCCATAATTATTATAACAAGTACATTGTTGATACAACTCTCAATTGACATAATCAACATAAGAACTCTAATCATTCCTCTTCATCTGTGGTAGTATCATAACTTGATTATTATCCAATAACATCATTTTTGGCATAGTCTGATGACTGGGACATAGGTTCGCGTAGTGTCCAAACTCCTTGCAAATGAAGCATTGTACATTTGAAACCATTTTTTTACCCTTGCAGTCACGTACTTTGTGCCCTTTTCCTCCACACTTATAACAAACTCCCATTCCTTTCAGGCAAGTTCCAGGGTGTTTCTTTCCACAGTTACCACATATGGGAAAATTCTTCTTTTCCCTCTTCCCTTTATCCATCTTTCTCTCTTCCATCCTTTTCTTCTCTTGCTTCCCTTCAAAGCCATAGGACTCAGTAAACTCTTTACTTATCTTATCAACACATGATGTTATTTCTTCATATGATGATAATACATGGGAGACTATTTCTCTTATAAATTCTAGCTTAAGACCATGAAAGATATGATCCTTCCTTCTCTTTGGATCATGTGCATTTCTGGAGTTCTCATTCCTTCTACTGGTCGCCATTTCTAAACAATGGCATACACTAGATCAGTTTATGAATCAAAATACATAATCCCATACTTATAAAACACTAAACATAAATTGAACTATTTATGGATATAATCCATAATCATAGGAATGTTTTCTTTAAGGAAGTATATACTCATAAACCCTTCAAAATGATTTGTAAAGAAAATGAGAGTTATCCTAAGCATATCCCCCGGGAGTGTCGTAACCAAGAGTGCAGCAAGGCCCGTTGTCGTGCACCAGTTCCCGTTCGACTCTAGCTCAAAGCGGTGTTTTCGGGTTTTACCCCTAGGTACATATGTGCCAGAGCCGCCTCTACCTTCTCGTATCCAGATAGGGATGTATCGCTCGGAAAACTCACAAAATCTCTACAATACCAAAATTCTAGGAAGTTCTTCTATACTAATCCTCAAAGTTCATCTTAGGTCTACGTTCTCTAATCAGAGTTTATCTAAATCTAGCGTCCAAGGTTTGTACTAAACTTCCTCTGATACCAACTGTAACGCCCCGACCCCAGCTACCCAGAGTCGGTGCATTACTTCGTAACATTGGCATGATCACAAGAAAGATCAAATCTCGAAAGACCGATTGGTTTAGTAGCCTTGGAAACACTAGATATATTCATAAGTTTTACATTACATCATAAAATGAAAAACTAATACAACAACATAATGTTTCCACAATCCACACTATTAAACCCTCATAAAATCCCTGCAGGTCATTCATAACTTACTTCTTCACATCCTGGGAAAAATAAAACATAGAAAAGGGGTGAGCTCAAATGCCCAGTAAGGATTACAATATAGCGGAAACTTTCATAAATAAGAATAAACATTTAAGGTAATGCATTACTAAAACAAAAGCCTTTTAAACTTGAACTTCAACATAGTATGGCAAAAGTAAAAATGAAATAATGCCATTTACTTATTCACATGGATATTCTACTAATCGAATAATCACATGAAAAAATCAATAACCACTTTCATAATGTTGGAATGCATAATGCCAGACTATCATAACCACATAATCAAGGCCTTGTGCCAAGACTACAAATACGATTTTGTCAAGGCCTTGTGCCAAGACACTAGTTTGTCTCATGAGACCTACCGATGCATCGAGGAGCTATAGCGGGCTCCACCCGTCACTTATTAAGTCCAATGCATTCCCATATGAAAAGGTTTAAACATAACATAAACATTCGTATTAAAACTAGCATACGAAATGTCAATAATTTCAGCATAAACTATGAATGGTATAAAAATAGCACATCCATAGTCAAAAATATCACAAAACCTTCAATACAATATAGAAGTTTTGTATCATAATAAATCAACTTCAAATAATCTTAAAATCCATCAAAGGATGTTGACATAGATGAAATCAAAATTCTTTTTTAAAGAAATATCTCCTTTTATTTTGAAATCATTTAAGATCCATATAAAATAAAACATTTTCTTTGAAAATATTCTTATAAGATTTTAAGGAAAGCTTTGAAGATTTTATAACGGCGTAAAATAACCGCACCCGCCGTATAAGTTAAAAAAAACATTCTTACCTCAATTCTGTCGAAAAGGTTAAAAAGGACCTTGTTATCAAAATGATAGAAATATTCCTTTATAAACCTCTTATAAAAAGTCAAACAAGGGTATAAATGACTTTAAATCATATTCTTGTAAATAATAAAAATGTTTTGAAATACATTTTTAAGAAACATGGATGTGGATGATAAAGATATCCCAGTAGATTATTACGTATAAACAACCTCAGATAATGAAGAGATTGTGAAATAAACCCTTACCAATTTGGTAACTTATGAAACATACAACCCATGAAAGAGGTATCATACAATGAATATGTAAATACACATAAATTAGAGTGTATTACACAAAGAATATAATTATGGGCAGTACATACACCACACAAAAGGTAATGGTGGTAATATGGCATGAATCTCACGGGAATAAGGAGTGAGATGAAAACCCCTTACCTTGTACTTTTCCTTGGTTGGGGTAGGTTAACCTCCTGTATAATGGTGAAATAATTGTTATTAAATTATACAAGAATCATATACATTAATATGATATCATATATGATCTTTTAATATTGATTTGATAATAATATCTTAGTATTATCGTTGTTTCGGGTGTGAACTTACTTGTTTGCTTTTGTATGTTTTGTTATGTAAGACATGTTTCTAAAGGATAAGTTGTATATTATTCAAATCCAGAATGGTATGAAGTCCTTAAACATCATTTTTAAATCATAAAATGATAATTATACTTGAATGGATACGATGGAGAATGAATCTCATCGCGTTCGTGGAGACGGTAGTCCGTACGTACGCACGAATGCTACTTCCATTTAATTTTTATTTTAAAAGAATCGAATACAAATGATACATAAGTATATTACTATTATAGTATATAATATTTTATACATGTTACTTAAGTTCATTAACACCATCCTTTATACGTTCCATGTGTGGTATGAACGAGTCATATCATTTTAAGGGGGCAGTAGTCCGCACTTCCTCAAATGAAATTATCGTATGTATATACAACATGAAACAAATAATGGTATGAAATAAAATTGAATTACAGAAGCTTATATATAAAATATATATCATTAATATCATATTTAATTACAGTTCCATCATAATGGCCACCATGAGAGCCGGTAAGATGTATTTGAACAATCATCGTTTCGTGAGGCGTTAGTTTCCCATCCACAAAAACATTATGTTCATCATCCATTAGATGGAGTTGTGTGTATGTGTAGTTTGAATCCTTCTAATAACAACATCCTAGTATATTGAGGATACTGGTGTTGTTACAAAAGAAAGGAAATAAAAAGAGTTTGGGGGTTGAAGAAACAAAATAAATGAAAATAATTTAATAGAAATCGTTACCTTTAATTTAGGTAACTCACTTTGGTTGGAACCAAAGGACTTCTTGAAATGCTTTCTGACTAAGGGGACGCTTCAAGGAGGAGCATAGGGATGTGGGGAGCTTAGTTGGGCAGATTTTGGACGAGCCAAGTGGCTTGAGAGGTGTGAGGAATGAGAAGGAGGAGTGCCCTTTTATAAGAGGGGTGAGGGGCACCTTTGGAAAAGCTAGAAATATTAATTTATAATAAATTCATATTAGGTTTCCAATGGCTCAAAAGTTGACTATTCAAAGGATAAGGTGGGGATAGGTCGAAAACCACTCAACCAATATAATTTAGATAGGTTTGGGTACTTATATTAACCTTATCTTTAAGTATTAACTCTATGTTAATTATTTTCACTTTTACAATGTCTCTTTGTATTTTTATATAATATGGTTAATAAACTTACTATATACATCCAAGAGACCCCTGAGTGGTACAGTAATGATGAACCTATCATGATATAAGTCTCTTGGCCGAACCTTAGATTTTTAGGAATTTAATATCAATTAATAATATAATATTTGTTTTAAGAACTCTTTTATGTCAATTTTGACACTATTCAATAGTTGATTTTTGTGAAACTCATAACAGATTGATTACTTCGAAAAACGTCCATTAAATCAATCCTAATATATCATATTATCCTATAAAATTAGTTTAATTCATTAAAAGTTTCATATTATATTTATTTGGGTATTTATAATATCAATTATTTTAATTTTTCACTATTATAGTAATTACTGCATCATCATTGTGTCATATATAAAATAAATTATTTAATGTCTAAAAATTATAAATAAAATATAATTATGTAGGAAATCTTTTTATCTTTCTAATGAATATTTATAATCTAAAATCCAACACATATAACCCTATGTAACAGTTGTTGTTCTAAAAGATATATGCTTGTGTCATTTTTGTATTCATTTTTACTAAATTAAAATAAAGTGTCATTATCACTTACAAGTGGATCCATGGGGTCCCAAAATATACCCAAAGATTCCCATGGTTGACCATTTATCAAACAATAGGGTTAAGACACGTTTTAGGGTAATTTAGTATTATTATAATATTATTTTTTAACCCTTATTTACCGGATTTACCCTTAACCATGGTAAATAAAATATTTACCGTAGTATTTATTCAAAATGTCGAAAAATAAAAGTTACCTATTTACACAATTTGAACATCCTGATTCCAAATATGGAATCCATTTTCCTAAATTCAAAACACAGAAGTGGCAGAAATTAATTTAAAATTAATTCCCGCTGTCAAAACAAAAAGCGTGTTTTTAAGAGATAATAACTATCAAAAGATTGACACTTGTTTATGTTCGGTTTAATTGTAAAATTATGTCCAATGACCAACATTATATTAAATGGTAAAAATATATTCTAAATATACTTTAAAACCACTCAAATTCATAATTTATCACTATTAATTATTTTGATTAAAAAAGTTATTTTTAATTAAAATTTAGTAATTTTCACTATTCATCAAAATATGAAAGTTATCCGAAAAGTACCAAAATTTCACCTTAGGCTAAATTTGATATTCTGAATCCAAAAATGAAGTACATTTTAAAATATAAAATATATATATCTTCAAAAAGTAGGTATTACTATTCATAACAGTTAGTTTGATTGGTTATGGTGTGTTAGAACTCGGTGTTGCATACAACACACGCTAGCGTACCGTGGAAGCTTGGGATGTTTCATTTTAAATTTTTGATGTCCCCATTTAGTCAAAAAGTTTAAAATATAGTATCTAAAAAGGTTTCACTATTAAAATTTGGTAAAAGTGCAATACTGAAAATGAATTTGTTCTTACATTATGTCTAAGAAACTCATAATATGGATTCTAAATTATAAGGATTATATAAAGTTTAAAATTTAGTTAACACTATTCATAACCTCTTTTTAACAGCTTGTTTGGTAAGTCATGGTGCGATTGAACATGGTGTTGCGTGTAGTGAAAGTTATTGAATTATTTTGAAGAAATAACACACTATAAAATATTGGGGTGTTACATGCATTATATGGAAAACGATGTCGAACTCAAGATTTTTGGGATGAAGTAGGGGAAATGAAGCTAATGGGACCAGAATTGGTAGAAGAGATGGCATAAAAAGTTCAGTTGATTTAGAAACACATGAGAATAGCTCAGAACAGGCAGAAAAGTTATGCGGATAACCGGAGGAAGGATCTATCTTTCGAGGCAGGTGATCACGTTTTCTCAAAGTTTCTCCTTGGAAAAGTGTGATGCATTTTGGAAAGAAGGGAAAGCTGAGTCCGAGGTTCATTAGACCTTATGGAATCCTGGATAATGTTGGATCGTTTGCATACAAAGTGGCATTACCTCTATGTTTATCCCACGTACACAATTTTTTTCATGTTTCAATGTTGAGAAAGTATATGCCAGATCCATCTCATGTTTTGAGCCCAGATGTAGTTCAGTAGGAAGAGAATCTCTCTTATGAGAAACAACCGGTCCATATTCTTGACTGTATAGAGCATGTGTTGCAGAATAAGGTAATTCACTATTTAATGGTTTTGTGGAAAAACCATATGGCTGAAGAGGCAACATGGGAATCTAAAAATTTAATGAGGGATAAATACCCCCACTTATTCAATAAGTAAATAAATTATGGGGACGCAATTTCCAGAAGGGGGGAAGGATGTAACATCCCAGTTAAATAAATAATAAGACATTTTCATATTTATTAATATTTTTGAATTAAGTATTAATTTTACTTTAATGGGTTGCTATGTTCGATGGAGAACCCTCTTTAAATATAGTCTTCTTCACCCTTATAAAATCTATTGGACCAAATAAAATTCTTCTTTAGAATCAAGACATCAAAATTCACTTTGTGTAAATTTTTGGGTTTTCCGATAAAGTTCAATTTTAATGAATAAGTAAAAAATTTGTATTTTAATTCAAAACATCATTTTAATATAATATATTTATATGGTTATATTATATTTTTAATTGATTTTATAGTGAAATTAGAATATATTTTTACGACTTAATCCAATGGTGGTCATTGGAATTAATTTCACTTTGAAATTGGACTTAAACTAGTGTCAATCTTTTGATATATATTGTTTCTTAAATACGAGCTACTTGTTTTGACAATAAGAATTAATTATTAAATTAATTAATGCAACTTATATGTTTTGAATTTTTTAAAACAGACACCATTTTTGAGTTCGGAATATCAAATATATCTTAGGGTGAATTTTTGGTATTTTTCTGAAAAACATCAATTTTTTATGAATAGTGAAACCACAAAGTAGTAGTTAAAAAACTGATTTTTCGTTTAAATGAAATATTACCACTTTTTTGAATTTAATTTCAAAAATATGACCTACATGGTTGTCATTAGTAAGTAAAATTTTGTTCAACGGGTTGAAAATAATTTTTGATGAATAGTATGTTTTGAGTTTTTTTAATCACGATTAGAGGTAATTAGTGTAATTTAAGGTAAAAATAATGTTTTAAAAATATGAAATTACCTTGAACCATGTCCTACCATTATTTTATGAGTCATGGCCGACCACAAAAATCCATGGGTCATCTTGGGGACCCCATGGAGCCACTTGGGTACGAAAATGACATTAATAACTTTTTATTTAAAGTTAAAATAAAAATGTCACAAACATGTATTGTTTTACTAAAAAAAATTGTACATGGGGTTATATAAGTCATATTTTTTACTATAAATAATCATTAGATTGATAAAAAGATTTCAAACATCAATTTATTTTTTTTATAATTTTTAGACATCAAATAAATAAAATTATTTATGACACCATGATGATGCAGCGATTACCTCATTAATGAACGATTTAAATAAAATGAAAAGATAAGGTAACATATAAGACATAAAATTGTCTAAAACCTATTTTTTGGGTTTATGTTGAAGCCTTATCACCTTAACCTAGAAATATATCATCGTGGGACATTTAAAATACGAAAATCATTTCATAATAATGTAACATTTCATGACCTTCCAAGAGTGCCCCTCCTCCCTCTTATAAAAGGCCCACACCTCTACTCCCTTACCCACACCTCTCAAGCCATTTTCTTGTCCAACCCCTACTCCTATTATCTCTACATATCCCTCTCTTAATCCTATAAGCCTTAACTTAGGCATAATGCTCTTCAAGAAATGCTTTTGGTTCAAACCAAGGGGAGTAGCCTGATTTAAAGGTAATGTCTTCTCTTATGTTCTTTTGTTTTATTTTGCTTATCCAACCCCATATACTCTTTTTATTCCTTTATTTTGTAACAAAAAAAGTATTTTAAATATACTAGGATGTTGTTATGGGAAGTATTTGATCTAAACTTACACATACTTCCGTCTAATGGTTAAATAACATTCTGTTTCTGTGGATGGCGAATTACTGCCTCACGAAACGATGATTGTTCAATCTTCTCTTAACATCTTTCATGGTGGCCATTAAGATGTAACTGTATTTATATATGATATATATTATTTTTATGTTTTCATTATGCTTATTTATTTTTCATTTATGGCATTCCATTATGGTTTCCATAATGGACAAACGCGATAATTTTATTTTGGAAGTGCGGACTACCACCCCCTCAAAGTGATTTGAATCGTTGATGCCATATGTGGAATGTATAAAGTATAGAGTTAATAATATTATATATGATATTATACTAGAATTATAATGTAACTTTATATCATTGTTATTTCATTCCATTAAATATAAAATAGAAATGAAACTAGCGTTTATGCGTACGTACGGCTTACAGTCTCCATCAATGGTGCATTTCATTTCTTACCTCTAAATGTTATGTATTATTATAAATACACGTATATGTTGTATATATATGATATATATGATATCTAAATCATGAATATCATTATGTATATAATGAACCTTTGTCCCCATGAACAACATTTAATTTTAAGAAGTCCATTTTTGACTTAAGTACCAAGTATCAACAAAACGACCGTTATTAACTTAAAAGATTAAATAATGTTTATAACATGGAAATAAGTTATATAAAAAAAATTATAAACATGAAAAAGTTTCTTAATCAAGTAGAAATTAATTTTAGTTTATTATTCATGAGATTAAAGAGCGATCAAGTCAAGTTGGACACGAGGTAAAGGACTTCCTCTCAATCTCCTTTCATTGAGGCATATTTTGTTTTAATACAAGACTTTCTTTTATAAACTATATAAATACATTTGAATTTTCATTTCATTCAAAGGGAATCTCTTTCTACGAAGCGTTTTACTAAATGACAAAAAGGAATGTTTCTTTTAACGTATGCAGTGACAATGACCTTTCCGCCATCGTGAGTATTATTTGGTCTTTGGCTTCCTCAACAAGCCATAATGATTTTAAAATGAAATAAATACCATATACTCTCTTATGTATTTTGGTATTGAAAATGGTTTTGATAATGAATTTTTTATGTCAATATATTTATGTGATATATTTTGATTGAAATGTGGAAATGTTTTCTTTCCATTATATTTGTTTTATGTCTTATGATTTTATAATGGTACGTGGACATTTGACGGGTGGGTAGGTGATAAACCATATGATTGGTGGTTCCGTGAATACCAGGACGGGTGGTTACATTATAACATCCAATGAATTTGGTATGGAAGTCGGCCGTATGGCTATTCCATTTAGTGAAATATGGGGAAGTTGACCGTATGGTTATTCCATTTAAGTTTGTTTATGTCCCAAGTTACCTTTATATGTTATGTGTTCTTTATATGGGTTTTAAGGTAATATTTTGGTTATAAAAGGGAAAGTAATGATCTTTTATTAAATGAAGAGTATTTAATACTTCATAAAGGTGAATAGTATTACTTATGTTTATGTATTCGTGGTTTACTTTTTGGTTTGAAAAACTAACAGTTTTCATTCTTTATATATCCCTTACTGATATTTTTATGCTCATCCCTTATTTTTGAAATTTTTTTCACATGACATAATGTGGAATAGGGAAAAGGATGGAATCAAGGAAAAGTCATGCTGTCTTAAACATAGAACTAGACATGACTCCTTTTTTTGAGAGTTCATGTTTTGTAAAAAAATGGAAATTGTGTAGAAGTGTCTACTTTGTAATCTTTTGAGATGTAATAGTTATGATATAATTATCTAAAACTCTAAACCTGAAAAGATCCTCAATGTGAATTATACATTTAATTAAATATTAAGTAAGTTTTAAGGTTGTGGCCTAATACAGACAATCCACAACTGCACAAATTTCATTATTGCCCTTGGATGTCTTCTGATGTCTGGTGAAAAAGTCCATGGTGATGTTATTATATTTCAATGATAGTATGGGTAATGGTTGCATCATCCCCTTAGACTTCTGTCTCTCAGCCTTCACTTGCTGACCCACTAGGAACATTGATGTATATCCATCAATAACCCTTTTCTTATTATCCCACCAATAATGCTCTCAGAGATCTAAATACATATTTAGGTTTCCTAGGTGAATAAGGAAATTTGAACTATGTAGATCATCTAAAAGTACCTTCTTCAGCTCCAGACATGATGGAACACATAGTCATTTCCCAAATCATACAATTCCTTCTTCATTAACATTGACCTCCAAGGATTTACCTCTTCTAGTAGCTTCCACTTTCTTCTAAATTCCCACATCGTCATTTTTAGAATCATTTATCCTTTATAAAAGAAAGGATTGAGCAATCATTTGTGAAAGGTTTGATGATGCTCCCTTCTTTATGATTACCATGTCCATCTTCATCAAATCTAAGAAGACTGGATCCTTCTCAATTCTCATCAGTGATAGAATCCCTGGGACCTTTCTACATAGAGCATCTTCCTCCTTGTTTTCTTTCCTAGGGTGGTAATGGATTGAGCAGTCATAGTCTTTGATCAGATCTAACCATCTTAGTTGAAGCATGTTCAAATATTTCTATGTAAATATATACTTGAGTCTTTTGTGGTCCGTATATATTTCACCCTTCTATCCAAAGAGATAATGCAACTAAATTTTTAAAGCAAAGATCGCCACAGCCAATTCCAGAATATGCGTAGGATAATTCTACTCATGAACATTCAACTTCCTTGAAGAATGGACAATAAAATTTTCATTTTGAATCAACACACATCCCAGGCCCTTCTTCAAAGCATCACTGAATACCATACAATGTTATCCCCTTGTGGGTAAAGTGAGAACGAGCATAGTGATCAGCCACTTTTTTGACTCATTGAAGCTTTATTCACATTCATCACTCCAAGAAAACATTAATTCTTTCTGATATAGCTTGGTAAGAGGGATGGAAAATCATGAGAAATTTCTCCCAAATCGTCGATAATATCCATCTAACCTCAGGTATCTATGGATATCTGTAACTGATTTTGGCCTCAGTCATCCCAAAATTGCATCTGTTTTGGAGGGATCCATAGATATCCCATTACAAGTGATGATATGTCCTAAGAATGAGACTTCCTCCAACCAGAACTCACACTTTCTATACATTGCAAAGATATTCTTCTTCTGCAAGGCCTCTAGTATAGTTCATATATGATCAACATGATCCTCCTTGTTTTTGGAGTATTTCTGAATATTATCTATAAAGACTACCAAAAATTTATTGAGGTAATATCTAAAGACTATATTCATCTAGTCCAAGAATATTACTAAAGCATTTGTGAGTCTGAAATGCATTAATATGAATTCATAGTGTTAGTATCTTGTACAAAAAGTAGTCTTGGGGATATCTTCCTTATTTACCCTTACATGATAATATCCCGACCGAAAATCCACCATTGAGAAGTATTGTTCTCTACACAGCTGATCAAACAAGTCATCAATTCATGGGAGAGGATACCTATTCTTTATCTCGATTTTTTTATGCTTATGATAATCGATTCCAAGACGCATTGACCCATATTTATTCTTGACGAAGAGGACTAGTGCACCCCATGGTGATGAAATTGGGCGTATAAACCCTTTATCCAGATTAACTTTTAGTTGTTTCATCATATCCTCATGCTCCAAAACAGCCATTCTATATGGAGTCTTGGATATTGGTAATTCCCAAGGTATAAGATCAATTAAGAATTCAACATCATTTCTAGGAGGAAGACTAGACAATTTCTCAGGATACATTTCACCGAATTCCCTCACAATATGTATGTATTCAAGAATGGTTTCTTCCTTAGACTCAATCATCTTAGCCCGATACACGTGCTCATAGTGCAGTAATATCCACACTTGAGATGATGGAACTAATGAATATTCATCTTCCTCCGTACACTTGTATAGAATCTGGGGTCGATTCTCCACTTGGAGACTGATTTTCCTCTAACAACAATTTATGTTGGATCTATATAAGGAAATCCAATCCATGCCAATAATGACAACAAATTCCACCAGAGGGAGTATGGTGAGGTTTTACACGAAGTTCAATCCACCGATTAAGACAAGGGAAGAGTTATATTGATGGTATGCAATGATTGTCCCATTTTGCGTACTCACTGACATCTTTACTTCTATTATTTGTGGTTGTCTTGTAAATGTACTACTATTGTTTTGGGATATAAAAGAATGTGTAGAACCTAAATTTAAAAGTATGTTCTCTATTCTTGAATGAATAACTAGAATACCTATCACCACTTCATTTTCAGGGTTCACATTGACAGTAGTGATGGAAAAAGATCTCCCCTACTGCCTTGGAGGTTGTCAGTTGCTTCCAAAAACCCTTGGCTTAGAGCACTGATTTGAAAAGAGGAAAGTTTCTTTGTAGTTAAAGCAATGAACAATGTGTTGAGGGTAGAGCATAGAGTTCCTCTATTCTGTCACAACCCCGAGTTTTTCTTTCCAGAAGTTAATAGCCTGGTGCCCTTCTCTTCCACACCTAAAGCATTTCCTCTTCCCCATCAGGCAATTTCAGGGTTTCTTCTTTCTACACCATTGGAAAGTGTGGTGCTAGATCTTATTAACACCATTGGATTTATTCATCGGACCACCAGCATTGAATTCCAACTTACACCTATTATCCCCATGATACCCCTGAGATTCTCCGATCTCCATTTTGACCATGAGGGAACATCAGACAATTTTCTCATAGCTTTTGATGTCACGGATCACCAGTGCTTTACACAGGCTAGGTTTAATCCCACCAAAGAAGAGTTCAACCTTGAATTTAGGGGTAAATACAAAGCTAAAAGTGTATCATGAAATCCTTGTGATGTTTTCCTCATACGCTCTGACATATTCATCATCTTTTCTCTTGAGGGAAGGGAATTCCCTATCCTTCTTATGCCAGAGGGTGCGTGGATAATATTTATCAAAAAAAATCTTCTGGAAATCCTTCCATTTTAACGCCTCGATATACTCCTCAAGCTTCGTATTTTTTATTAATGTACACCATTTATCAGCTTCACCATTAATATGATAAGCATCCAAATGAACCTTCTATTTTTCAGAACATTTACGGGTGTAGAAGATCTTTTCAGTGGAGTTGATCCATTGTTTAGAGATTGAGGGATCAGATGATACATTAAAATTATAAGGACTTTGTCTCATGAATATCTCAATAGAAACTTGTTCTTTCTTCGGGGGTTTGAACATTCCTCTTGAGACATGTTTCTATTAAAATCATGAGTTAACTGATAGAGATGCGTGACAAATTTCTCGATTCCTGCTCCCATCGGATTGGTAATCTCATTAACACAATCATCACATTGATCTTCACATCGGTTGTTAGCCCGAGTCCTCATATTACCATCCATTGTCTAGAATAAAATGAAATTTAGTGGTAACACATAAAGGGTAATCCAAGGACAAAACTGGTGACTTATAAATAACTTTTTTTCTGTAACCTATGAATCTATAGGCTTCAATCTATGTTATCCTTGATCTACCTTTTAACATATATCCTTAGGGGAATTTTTTTATTCCCTTAATAATGTTTCATACAAATCTTTTGAATTTACCAATGCATATCGCCTAAGAGTGTCATAACCGAGAGTGCAGTAAGGCCCGTTGTCGTGTACTAGGATACCCTAAGTCAATCTCGAAACTCCTTATCAGGGTTTCCACCCCTAGGTACATATTTGTTAGAGCCGCCTCTACCTGCTCGTATCTAGGCAGGGATGTTTTTTTTTGATAAACCATTTACACAAAACTCATAAAAAAATAAGTATGTTTTTATTATACTTATTTCTATCTCTAAGGCTTTACTAGGTTTTCTTATTCTTAATCCCAAAAATAACAAAACATATCCTCTGATACCAACTATAACAACCATGCTTATTATTACACACATAAACATGATGAATTACAAAAACTATTCACTTGATACAATAGATAAGATCTAGTGTTCAAGTGTCTTTGGGGATAAGTATCCTTACATAACAACATAAGACATAGAACACAACATCTTGTTGAAAACTTACTTTACAAGACCACTACATTCTCTCATACTTAGTATTGCATGGGATAATTAGAAGACATGCATAAGAAAAGGGTGAGCTATAAAGCCCAGTAAGGGAGTAAACAAGGAATAACATAAAGATTGAAATACATGTTACTAAATAGGCATATAAATGGAGCATAAGAGAAACATGAACATAAAGGAATGATAAATCATGATAATCATAAATGGAAATGTGTCAACAACACTTAACATGGAATTTAGCCTGAGGCATGGATCATGGCACATGGAGAATGAGTAATCCCTCATTATAAAGGAAGAACGAGTAAACCCTAGTTGAAATTGAATTATCATGATTCAACACTCATTTTACATGACGTATCATGATACTATACTGTACCCAATGCAGTGGGGTGCTATTAGGGCGTACCGTTCTTAAACATTTCATTTCATGCCTAAGTGTGCCACATAGATCATATAACATAGAATCAATCAACATAATAATTTATTCCATGATTAAGTAATGTTGAATAAATAAATTAATGTACTATTCAGTATATATATGTTCAAAAAGGTGAATACCCTTGATATAGACATGGGTATGGTATTCACTACACAATGATCTTGGCTTGGAAAAATGTGGTGCACTTTCGGCAGCATAACAGAGTGATGTTAGGATTCATGAAAATGGTTGATGAAGTAGAAATGTGTGTCTTATCATATTTACATTATATGGACAGTAATGGAGTCATATAGATACATGTCCCAAAAACTTAATGGAATTTAGATGCATAATAGAAAACAATTACTTAGATGTAAAATAGGAGAGAGAAACCCCTTATGGAATTTCGGCATGGTAACTGGTGTACATGGGAGGCATTAATGAGAGAGAAATGGGTCTCCCATCATCATAACATAAATAGGACAATATGGGGGAGGTGAAAAATCATACCCCGACATTTGTAATTGAAACAAAATTGCATAACTACTTAAAGAAAATTGTACAAAATGAGAAAGGAAGAAATCTCTTACTTTGTAGTGCGATCCCAGAGGCTTGGGAGGGGATTGAGAGAGACTTATTGGGAGATTGGGGCACCTTGGGAGGATTCTAGAGAGAGGTGGTCCTAGTTTAGTCGAACTCCGATGGATTTGAGTGAAGAGGAAGTGGGAGCTTGAGTGGGTTTATATAGGAAAGAAGAGGGAATTATTTATTATTTATGTTTGGGACACCTCACATTAAACTAATCAAAATCAAAAACCAGCCCATAGTTTTTTCCCATGGTTTTTTTGAATGCGAGTAGATAAATATATTTTATATGGCCAATGGCCGAAATTCTTAATATAAACGGATTTCTTATGTGCAGGTGAGTCACACTCTCAAGGAAAATAATTTAAAAAGGCAAAATGATTTATAAGCGTTGAATGGTCCACTAATGATTTTTAAAACAAATAAAAAACACAAAATCAAATTATTTTTATGGTAAAACATATATTGGATGAACATAATGTCTATAGTATTTTATTACATAACTATTGTGTCCTTATGATGTTATTAATCACATTATATATTTAAATGGTATTTAATTTTTACTAAAAAATTTGACTGTCTCTGAAAATTATGAAAAATTCCACATTGTATAGTTTCTATGTCATAATTCCAAAAATGATATTCAATTTATCTTAATAATTTTTTAAATATCTGAATTTTTAATTTTATAATAAAAAATTTATTTATAAAAAATTCATGGGTTTTAAAAAAAATAACTTTCAAGCCTTAATAAATTTTACAATTGCATTCATAAAATTATACAATAATTTATATTCAATAAAAATTAATTTAGTAATAATAATAATATTTTATTAAAATAATATTTAATTAAAAAAATTGTTAATTCATAAAAATATATTTCCTAGTTGAATATTAAACAAAAATACTATTTGTGCTTCAAAAACTATTTACAAAGTAACAATAATAAAATTAATGTATATTCATATTATATAAAAATTAATGCACATAATAATAGTGCTATGTTTTTGTTACATAACCCCTTATAAAAGCCGCATAATACCGAAGAGTAAGGTGTGCGATTGTGACAGACTCTTGGGGTAGCTCGGACAACATTGCTCGGATGGTAATCTCTATCAACATCTACTTCTCTCATAGGCAATTCTGTTCGAGCTTAACATGTTGAAACTCAGCTTTGGCTTGGACAAGAGAGAATCCCAATGATTCCACCTACTTTATGAGATCTGAAAAATGGGCTTTATATGGGGAAAGTCTACTAGATGAGGTCATCGCTACCTTTGTCATAGTAAATTGTATTTTTTAAAGCCTGATATTTATACTAATCATGTGATCACTATTCAATGGATATATTAGAAATAGTCTCATATCTTAATGGTATCATAAAATAAAAAAACATAAAACTAATAAACTTAACATTTTATATAAACATTTTACATAATGATCGATTTAATTAGATCAAGAATAATTTTCATTAATTAATATTTGCGTCTTTACAATATTCCCCACTTAAGAAATTTCACCCTCGAAATTTCCTTTTCCATCTCTAAAACAAATGTAGGTAACTTTTCTTCATCACTTCCTCTGATCCCCACATGAACTTATGGTTTCACCACAACACCTTGATGAGGGGCATTGTCTTATTTCGTTGAACTTTTTCTCTAAAATCTAAGATCTTCACTGGTTTCTCCACAAAAGAAAGATCATCCTCTTGTTGTACTACCTCTGAAGAGATTACATGTGAAGGGTATGGTATGTACTTATTTAAGAGGGATACATGAAATACATCATGTACTTTGGTCATGGTAGGTGGAAGTGCTAGAGGATTGGCCACAACCCTGACATGATCAAGATTATTGAAGGGGATGATGTACCTAAGACTTAACTGCCCTTTCTTTCTAAACCTCATGACCTTCTTCCATGGAGATATGCATAGAAATACCATGTATCCAACATTAAACTCAAGGTCTTGTCGATGGTTATCTGCATAACTCTTCTATCGACTCTAGGCTACCATGATATGTTGCTGAATAGTTTTCACCTTCTCCACCATTTGTTCGACCATTTCTAGTCCTAACAGCTTATGCTGACTGAATTCATCCCAACATGTCGGTGTTCTCCACCTCTTCCTATACAGGGCTTCAGAAGTTGCCATTCGGATTCTTGAGTGGAAATTGTTATTATAGGAGATTTCAACTAGAAGAAAATGTTGATCCCATCTTCCATTAAAGTCCATTGAGCATTCTATCAACATAACCTCAAGTGTTTTGATATTCTGCATAGATTGGACATCAGTTTGAGGATGATAGGTCGTACATATATTCAGTTCAGTATCTAGAGAATATTGAAGACTCTTCCAAAACCTAGAGGTGAATCCTGTATCTCTATCGGATATAATAGATAGTGGTATTCCATGCTGCCTTACCACTTCCCTAATATATATTGGTACGTGTTGATCTAATGAAAAATCCTCTTGAATTGCAATAAAGTGTGAAGACTTTGTAAGACGATCCACAACAATTCATATTGCCTTGTTTCCTTTGGATTTCTTCATATGTTCGGTGACAATGTCCATGGTGATGTTCTCCCATTTCCATGCTGTTATGGGTAAAGGTTGCATCATCCCCTTAGACTTCTGTCTCTCAAACATCACTTGCTGACACACCAGGAACTTTGATGTATATTGATAAATCTCCCTTCTCGTATAATCCCACCAATAATGCTCTCGGAGATCTCGAAACATCTTTTTGTTTCCAGGGTGAATAGAGAAATTTGATCTACGAGCATCATCCAAAAGTTCCTTCTTGATCTCCGGACATGATGGAACACATAGTGTTTTTCCCAAATATCACAATTACTTATTCATTTTCATTGAACTCCAAGGATTTGTCTTTTAGGGTAGCTTCCACTTTCTTCAAAAATCCCAAATCATCTTTTTGAACAACCTTTTATCTTTCCAAAAGAGACAGTTGAGAAATAATTTATGAAACGATTTATGATGTTCCATTCATTATGATTCCCATGTCAATCTTCAAAAAATATAAGATGATTGGATCCTTCTCAATTATCATCAGTGATATAATTTTTGCGTCCTTTCTACTTAGAGTATCTTCCACCTTGTTTGCTTTCCCAGGGTGATAGTGGATTGAGCAGTCATAGTCTTTTATCAGCTCTAACCATCTTCATTGGCACATGTTCAAATCTTTTTATGTGAATATATAGTTGAGGATTTTGTGGTCTGTATATATTTCACACTTCTCCACAAAGAGATAATGATCCCAAAATTTTTAGGCGAAGATCACCGCATCCAATTCCAGATCATGTGTTGGATAATTCTGCTAATAAAATTTCAATTTCTCCGAAGAAGATGAAATGACATTGTCATTTTTCATCAACACACATCCTGGGCCCTTATTCAAAGCATCATTGAATACCAAAAAACGTTCTCCACTTGTGGGTAAGGTGAGCACAAGCACAATGATAAGCTACCTTTTCAACTCCTTGAATATTTCATCGCATTAATCAATCCATGAAAACTTTAATCACTTCCGTGTTATCTTGGTAAGAGGGTTGGACAATAGTGATAAATTTCTTAGAAGTTGTTGATTATATCCAAATAACCTAAAAAAGAAACCGATATCTATTACTGAAGTTGGCCTCGACCATCCATCAATTGCATATGTTTTGGAGGGATCCATAAATTTCCCATCGTTTGTGGTGATATGGCCCCTGAATGAGACATCCTTAGACCAGAGCTCACACATGATGTATATTTCATAATGATTTTCCTTCTACAAGGTCTCTAGTACAGTTCATAGATTCTCCTCATGATCCTCCTTTGTTTTGGAGTATATCAGAATATCATCTATAAAAACTACCAAAAATTTGTCAAGGTAATCTTTTAAAACTCCATTTATCAAGTCCAGGATGATTTCTGGATAATTAGTGAGTTAAAAAGGCATTACAATAAATTCATAGTGCTAGTATCTTGTATGAATAGATGTATTGGGGGTATCTTCCATCTTTACCCTTACTTGATAATATCCCAACCGCAAATCCACCTTGGATAAGTATTGTGATACACACATCTGATCGAACAAGTCATAAATTTGTGAGGGAGGATAATTTTTCTCTATCTTGATTTTTTTAATCTCGTGATAATTGATTCAAAGACACATTGTCCCATATTTCTTCTTGATGAAGAGACTGGTGCACCCCATGGTGACGCACTTGGGTGTATAAAACCTTTATCTAGATTCTCCTGTAGTTGTTTCTTCAGATCCTCGTGCTCCAAAATAGCCACTCTATACGAAGTCTTGGATATAGGAAACTCCCCAAATATAAGATCAATTGAGAATTCAACATATCCTCTAGGGGGAAGACCAATAAATTCCTTGGGAAAAATTTCAGCGAATTCCCTCAAAATAGGAATGTCTTCAAGGATGGTTACCTCCTTAGACTCAATCATCTGAGCCATATATGCATGCTCATAGGGTAATAATATCCATGCTTGAGATGATGGAGATAATGAATATTCATCTTCCTCCATGCACTTGAATAGAATCAGAGGTTGATTCTCCACATGGTGAGTGATTTCTGTTTCACAACAATTTATGTCGGCTCTATATAATGAAAGAAAATACATGCCAATAATTGCATAAAATTCCAGTAGAGGGAGTATTACGAGCTTCATCGGGATTTTTAATCCACTGATTTATAGAGGGGAGGAGTTATATTCATGGGATGCAATGATTTTAACATTTTCTATACTCACCAACATCTTTACTTCCATGATTTTTGGTGGTGTTGGGATTGTTCTACTAAACATTTGGGATATAATAGAATGCGTAGAACCTGAATCAAAAAGTACATTCTTTATTATTTAATGAATAACTAGAGTACATGTCAACACTTCATTGTTGGGGTTCACTGCAGCTATAGTGATGGAAAAAGATCACCCTCGCTGCCTTGGAGGATGATGGTTGGCTCCGAAAACCCTTGTCTTAAGGAACTAATTTGAAAAGTGCCCCGTTTTTTGCAGTTGATGCAATGAGAAATGTGTTAAGGGTCCATCAGAGCATTCCTCTCTCTTGTCAGAGCCGTAGGGTTCTCTTGTCGATAGTTAATAGCCATCTACCCTTCTCTTCTACACCTAAAATATTTCCTCGTCCCCTTCGGGAAAAATTTGGGGTGCTTCTTTTCTCACCTTTGGCTAGTGGAGTGCTGGATCTTCTTAGCACCGTTGGATTAATCCATCGGATTGGAAGAATTAAAGTCCAGCTTATGCTATTTATCACCATGATACCCCTGAGATTCTCTGATCTCTATTTCAACCTTGAGGGCACATCGGACAATTTCTTCATAGTTTTCGATGTCACGTATCGCCAACGCTTTCCACAGGCTAGGTTTCATCTCACCAAATAAGTGGTCAAACATGCATTTAGGGGTAATGACAAAAACCCAAGTGTATCTTACAAGCCCTGTGATGTTTTTCTCATATGCTCTAACAGATTTGTAGTCATTTTTCTTGAGGTAACAGAATTATCATTCCATCTTATGCTGTAGGTAGCATGATAAATATTTATCAATAACATATTTTGAAAATCCTTCTATTCTAATGCCTCGATATCCTACCCAGGCTTCGTATTTTTGATCAATGTCCAATATTGATCGGCTTCACCCTCCATACGATAAACTTCCAAAATAACCTTATCTAATTCAGAACATTGAAGGATTGAGAATATCTTTTCAATGGAGTCGATCCATTATTCAGCGATTGAGGGATGATATGATCCATTAAAAGTAGGAGGCCATTTTTTCCCGATCTCTTGATAGAAACTTTTTCTTTCTTAGGGGGGGGGGGGTTGAACGTTCATATTGACTCATTTTCACAGTCATCACATTGATATTCACATCGGTTGTTAGCCCGAGTCCTTCTATTACCGGTCATTGGCTGGAATAAAAGTAATGTACAAGGTACACATTAAGGGTAATCCAAGGAAAAAACTAATGACTTATAAATAACTTCTACTTCCTTAACTTATGAATATATAGGCTTAAATCTATGTTATCCATGATCTAAATTCTAACATATATTATTAGGGGATTTTTTTTATTCCCTTAATAATGGTTTTCACTAAGATTGTGAATTTACCAATGCATATACCCCAGGAGATTCATAATGAAGAGTGTAGAAAGGCCCATTGTTGTGTACCAGGATACCCTGGGTCAAGACTGAAACTCCTTGTCATGGTTTTCACCCCTAGGTACATCTATGCCAGATCCTCCTATAACTACTCGTATCTAGACATGGATGTATTTTCTTGATAAACCACTTACACAATACTTAACAAAACATAGGGTTGTTTTTATTATACTTTGTCTTATCCTTATGGCTTCACTAGGGTTTCCTATTCATAATCTAATAAATAACTAAACCTATCCTCTGATACCAACTATAACAACCCTGCTCTTTATTACACACATAAACATGATTTATTACACAATCTCTTCACTTGAAACAACATGGATGATCGAGGGGTCTAGTGTCTTTGTGGATTAGGAACATTACATAACAACTTGAAACATAGAACACAACATCTTATTGAAAACTTCCTCTACATGACCACTTCATTCCCTCGTACTTAGCATTTCATGGTATAACCTGAGGACATGCATAAAAAAGGGTGAGCTATAAATCCCAGTAAGGGAGTAAAAGAGGAACAACATTAAGATTAAAATAAATTTTAGGCAATAGGCATATCAATGGAGAACAAGAGAAACATGAAAACAAAGGCATGATAAACCATGATAATCATAACATGGAAATGTGGAAGAAACACATAACATGGAATTTAGCATGAGCCAAGGGTCATTCCACATGGTGCATGAGTGAACCCACATTTCACAAGAAGCACGAGTAAGCCCTAATTGAACATGAATTAGCATGATTCAACACTCATTTCACATGACGTATCATGATACTATACTTTACCCAATGCATTGGAGTGCTATCATGGTGCACCCTTCTTAAACATTTCAATTCATGCATAAGTGTTCCTCATGAATCATATAACATGGAATCAATCAAAATCATAAGTTATTACACAATTAATTAATGTGGAATAAATACATTAAAGTAACATTAAATATATATATATATTCATAAAGGAGAATACACTTGATAGATACATGGGTATGGTATTCACTACACAATGATCTTGGCTATGAAAAACTCGGTGCAATTTCGGTATCATAACGACGTGACATAAGGATTCATGGAAATGGTTGATGGGAGATAAATGGGTGTTTCATAATATTTACATGAAATGGAATGATAGGGGTTTTATAGATATATGTCTCAACAAATTTAATGTTATTTAGAAGCATAATACCAAATATTTACTTGGATGTAAAAGACGAGAGAGAAATCCCTCACCGAATTTCGGCATGGTAACATGCGTACATGGGAGGAATTATTGAGAGATAAAGGGGTATCCTATCATCCAAACATAAAGAGGACAGATTTTGGGAGTATAAAAATCATACCCCAACATTTATAATTTAAATCAAAAGGGCATAAAAACTTTATGAAAATTGGATAAAAAGAGAAAGGAATAAATTCCTTACTTGGAAGTGCGATCCGAAAGGCTTTGGAGGGGCTTTGGAGAGTCTTTTTGGGAGATTGGGGAACCTTAAGAGAATTATAGAGAGAGGGGGTCTGGGTAAGTCTAACTCTAATGGATTTTAGGGAAGATGAAGTTGGAGCATGGGTGGGTTTATATAGGAAAGGAGGGAGAATTATTTATTATTTAGGTTTGGGACACCTCAAATTAAACTATTCAAAACCACAAACCAACCCATTTTTTTCCCATGTTTATTTCCAAAGGGGATTGGAAAACAATTTTTTATAAGACCAATGGCCGAAATTCTTAAAATAATAGGGTTTATTATGTTGAGGTGAGTCACACTCTTAAGGAAAACAATTTAAAAAGAAAAAATGTTATATAAGCCTTGAAGGGTCCACTAAAGCTTTGTAAAATAAATCGAACAAACCCAAAATTAAATTATTTTAATGTTAAAAGATATATTGGCCGAAAATAATGTTTATAGTATTTTATTACATCACTATTGGGTCATTATGATTTTATTAAACACATTATATTTTTATATGGTATTTATTTTTTACCCAAATGTTCAATTGTATCAGAACATTATGAGTAACTCACAGATGGATAATTTTGATATCCAGATTCCAAAAATAATATTAATTTTATCTAAATAATTTACTAAATATGTGAAATTTTACTTTTAAAATAAAACTAACATTTCATGAAAATTTACTAGTTTTGAAAAAAACAGATTTCAAACCTTAATTAAAATTACAATTGCATTCATAAAATTATACGAAAATTTATATTGAATAAAAAGTAATTTAATATTAATAATAATATTTTAATAAAATATTATTTAATTTCAAAATCCATTAATTCATCAAAATATATTTCTTAGTTGAATATTAACTAAAAATACTATTTGTTCTTAAAAAACTATTTACAATGTAAAGAATAATAAAATGAATGTATATTCATATAATATGAAAAATAATGCACATAATCATAGTGCTAAGGTCTTTTTACATAAACCCTTATAACACCCTCATAAGACTGAATAGTAAGGTGTGTTATGGTGATAGACTATTGGGGTGGATCAGATAACATTTCTCGGGTTGTAATATCTATCAACTTCCACTTCTCTCGTAGGTGATTCTGTTCGAGCTTACCATGTTGATGTGTGGCCTGATCTTGGTCAATAGAGATGCCCAATGATGACAAGTCCTTTCTGAGCTCTGAAAAATGGGCTTTTTACAGGGAAAGTCTACTAGATGAAGCCATCCCTTCCTTTTTCTCAGTAAATTCGATTTGTTAAACCCCGATATTTATACTAATCATGCGATCATTGTTTATTGACTATAGTAGCAATAGTCACAATTCATAATGGTATATTAAAATACCAAAACATAAAACCAATGAATTTAACATTTTATAAAACATTTTACATAATGAGACATTTAATTAGATCCAAATTAATTTCTATTAATGAATGTTTGGGTTGTTGTACCAATATCTCCTTTAAATGCATTGGGTATGTATTTATATCACATGATATAGACATGGAATGGATGGGAAATGAACTCATTTTAGTACTACAGGGTTGGAATAAGAAATGAACTCAGTTAATTACTACATGGATGGAATAAGGAGTAAACTCAATTCAGTAATACAGGATTGGAATGGGGTGAAATAGGTTTAGAAAATGACTGCTTCTACTAATATAGCCTCAAAAAAATTCCTTGACAACTATGGGAATGATTATATGCTTCTTTGTTTTAAAAAATCTCATTTTTTATTACGATGTTTTTCATTCATGGATTATGTCCTTTATTTCCTTATGAGTAATTCTTTATGATCTGTTACTCTTTATACAATTATACATTTATGATCTTTGATATATAGGGTATGATATTCACATGTTTTTATCATGTTTTCATATAACTATAATCTTGTTTATACTGAAATGTCTCCCTTGTTTTCCCTTCAAGAGAAAATGAGCTAACCCTTTTTTTGTATCCTTGCCTATGTTATTAAGATATGTTTTATATTTGATGTGTCTAAGAAGGTTTATAATCATGAATAACCTAGTGGGATATAATGTATCTCTCTTATGTACAAGTGTTTATGTTTCAATGTTTTTAAATCCACTAAACTAATATAGTCTTTGGGCATGTGTCTGTGTAATTGTTTTGTGTACATTGAAAATGTGATTTATTCTCTATGTATGTAAAGACTGGGTTGTAATAGTTGGTATCAGAGTAATGGTTTAGTTAACCATTGGAAACTAGGATAATAAAATCATAGTGATAAGTCTATATACATGTCTAAGGATAAGTCTGAGGAAAAAGAAAAGTGTTGGAAAATGACTAGTAATTTTGTTGAAGGCTAGAGTGAGTAGTTTCCTATAAATACATCCCTATCCGGCTGCTAAAAGGGGATGTGGCTCTAAGACAGATGTACCTAGGGGTAACAACTTAGACAATATGTTCTTGGCCTAGGTTAGTGTAATCTGATACACAGAAATGGGTCCTATAACACACATAGTTTAACTCTCCCAAGGGATATGCTTTGGAAATTTATATAGACTTCATAAACCACTATGATGTATTTAAATATATGTTTCCAATGAATAACCTAGGATAAAAATATGGGCTCATAGATCATGTAATGTATCATAATTTATATATTCTATACGTGAGTTTTCATGATTGTGTGGTTCCTCAATATGATAATTGTTTCTCACACTCTGTTTCTAGTACTAATCAGTGGATGGAACCTGAAATAAATACATTAATGGTGATTGTGATTAAAAATGAAATAATTTCCTCCTATGAAAATTAATTTTATGGGAGCTACAATGAAAAACCTCACTGATATGCTCATAGATATTTCCCAAGTTATGAATCATGGAGGACTTCCAAATGAGAAAAGGAAGAAACAATAAATTTTTTAGTATTTTTGAGGAAACATTCATCAACTTTGAAAGGGTATTATGATCCACTTGTTGCTGAACAATTGATCAGTAATAATGAAAATATATTATTCATTCTCTAGTTTTCTACGAAAGAGAAGGGAATTTTGGCCATTTATCATTTAGAAGGTGATGCAGACCAGTGGTGTCCTCTAATCCTGAATAAAGGGCAGCAAGATGAAATTGAATCCATGTAATGGAACGAGATCAATAACATATTTTTCGCTAAGTAATTTTCTCGAATTATTCTTACCATGATGGAAAAATAGTTCATTCAGTTAAAGCAAAGGGATGATGAGTCTATTAGAACATATGAGGCTGATTTCAAAATACATTTGAGGTACACTTTGAGAATTATGATCCCACCTGAATGTAAAGATGATAGGTTCTTTACTGGATTAAAGCCAAGGATCAGAAGGGTGCTATCCAAAAGATACATTATTAGATAAAAAGATACTTTTCACTATTCAATCTAGGTTGAAACAGAGGTTAGAGTCACGTATCAACCTCCTTGCTTTGATAAGAAAAGGATGATAGAGTTCAATGGAAACTCTAAAAGAAATGGAGAAAAAAATATGAATTTTCATTTATCCTATAAATGTGAGAAGATGCATGGAGGAACATATCATACGGGTTCTATTAACTTTTTTATGTGTGGAAAGAATGGTAACCTGAAAATTTACTTCCAATGTGATGGGAAGAAGTTAGATCAAAATGATAATAAATAAAAATATGCACTGAATGAACCTCCCACGATTCAGTGCAACAATTGTATAGAGAATGGGAAATATGCTAACCATTACCCAAACCCAAGGAATAGAGAAGATGATCGATGTCAGCAACTTATTAAGCCAAGAGCTAATGAAAATCTCATGAAATTAAGATTTTTTATAAGGGGTGTGATAACGATGTGATGAAAGGTACACGTACCATCCATTCTAAAAATGATAATATTTTATTCTATTCTAGATCTTCCCACTCTTTCATGTCTAATGAATTTTATAAGGGTGTTATGTTTCCTCCAAAATGGAAATAGGTGGAATTAGTAGTGAAAACCCCTAATTATATATTGATTTCATCGCAACTCTATGATTCATCCCAAGTTGATGTTTGGGGTAATGTGCTTCCTAAAAAATATTTCATTCTTCTTTTCGTTCATTTTGATGTCTTTTTAGTCATGGATTGTATTTCTCTAAACAAAAACCACATCAATTATCAAGGAAGGGATGATACATTTGATATTTGAAACCCTCCTATGATCACCCATCAATATGATGACAAGCCTGAAATTCCTATGGTGATTACATCTAGTGTATGGGTCATAATTCCCATTAAAAAGGGTGTTATATTGAAAATGGTCGAAGAAAATATAGATATTGATGATATTACAGTTCTTTAGAAATTTTCGGATGACTTTTCAGAATAGTGTTCTAGTATTCCACTAAAATGATAAGTTGAGTTTTCAACATAATTCAAAACTCTTTCCACACAAATTTCAAAGACACCTTATAGATTGGCGCTGATTGAGTTGTTGGAATTGAAGAAACAACTCCATGAAAACCATGATATGGTATTCATTCATCCAAGTGTGTCACCTTTGAATGCACTTGTAATTTTTTGTGAAAAAGAAAGATGGATCAATGTAACTCTGCATTGATTATCCATAGTTTAACAAGATCAAAATTAAAAAAAGTATCCACTTCCTCATATTGATAATTTGTTTGATCAATTGCAATTTGTTAAATACTTTTCAATGATTGAACTTCATTCAATATATCATCAATTGAGGGTCAATAAATATGACATACACAATACAACATTCTATACCAAGTATGGACACTATGAATATATAGTGATGCCTTTTGGTCTTACTACTTCCCCTATTATCTTCATGGATTTAATGTATAGTTTCTATAGAGATTACCTCAACCGTTTTTTATTAGTATTTATAGATTATATTATTATCTATTAAAAGATAATTGAAGTGCATGAATATCACATGATAATTGTACTAAAGACCCTAAGGAAGGAGAAACTATATGAAAATTATAATAATTGTGAATTTTGGCTACAAAACGTTACATTTTTGGGTCATGTAATCTCATTAGATGGTATAATGGTAGATCCATCAACAACAGAGGCTCTTGGATGCTGGCCTAGACCAACCATGGTGTCTAGAACATTACACTTTACCAACGGATCAAAACCATTGGTAAAGGCCTAAAAACCGTTAGTATATAGTATACCAATGGTTCCCTCAACTGTGGGCAAGTAAGGCGTGACAATAGGCCTATAACAACGGTTCTGTGAATGTCATTTTTCCTACTTAAGGATATTTCGTTGCGAGATTTGTGGTTACCATTCAATTTATGAATATTTCAAGACAAACATAGGTGTTTACATGCATGGAATTTTTTTGATATTTATATATTCTTTATTTATTCATTAATGTTTTCTAATTTTTTTTTGTATGTGTAAAAATTATCTATTGAAATTTATTAGTATAATAATTTTTTGAAATAGGATAAATCCCCTTGATTTGGGAATGCTTCATTTTTTGATGAATTGGATTGTGAAAAGAAAAGAAAACATGGTTTATGAAAGGGAAAATAAATTGGGGATCTTGGAAATATTGGTGGAAATAATAAAAAAAGTATTCTATCCATGAAACAACCTACCTAGATTGATCATGATACAAAACTAACTAAAACTTTTATGATGGGGATTGGTTTGAATGATATGGATATAGATGATCCCACCCCAGGTTTATCATTGATAGTATGAGGATCCTTGGTACCCACTAAACCTTGTAATATAGATATTTACCATGGTTATTATACTTGTTATCCTTGTTTCCATGGTTATTTATTTTAAATTTTTTTATGTTTTATTTAATTATAATAACGATTCATGGAATCATCTGGTGGTGACCTTCTAGAAAAGTGAATTCACACCCTATATACCCCCATGAGTGTATGTAGACCTTGTTATATTTGATTTAGGTAATGGACATTCAAAGGAGGCTATGGTGGTTCTATGTGTTACAAGTCTCTCTTTGGATATTTTTTAGTGGTGGGGGCATGAGGTAATCATTCCACTTGTTGCATTGGATGATTTTTTAGTTAGTCTGTCCCCTACCCTTTCTGGTAAATTTGGTTTTTGGATGTAAATGTTAGATGTTTAATTCATTTTTGTAATGTTTCTTTAGGTTTATTATTTTATAGTTATTCATTATGATGGTATTTATTTATTCTGTGCTGTTTATAGGTGATTCTCATGAGATAAATCATTACCAAAGGTGTTACTCAATGACCAGGCACTATATTCCCACCAAAAGGGATATGGAGTTTCCTTTTAGAAATTCCATGCGATATGATAGTTGTCTAGTTGGATATAAGATCAGAATAGTTCACGAAAAAATTGTATTAGAGTAGGTTTTTAACTTTATTTGGGTCATGTTATTTAGGATAGTATGGATTGATATGATCTAGGACTATTACGGCTTGAGGTTCTAGTTTCGAGTGGTGGGTCTTTCCAACACACAACATGATATGTCTTGAGTCTCTTTTGGGTATTTGGTGTTTCATTTAGATCCTCCTCTAGGTGTGATGTACATTCAAAAGACTCTACATAGACACAATTTTGTGATTGAGTTGTTTAATATGTTATTGTGCTTGTTATGATTTCATTTTACTTATCAAAATGTGAAATTTTTAATATTTTTGAAAATTTTATCCAGGTGATTAATTTATTCTTGTCCTTGTTTTATATATTATGTATCATGATACCTCCCCAATGACCTCCTGTGAAACCATGGAAAGAGACTAGAGATAATTATCCCACACCAGTGGATAAGATATTAGAGGAAGCAGGTTATCAAACTAGATAAGAACTAGATCAGAAAGTAGGATCTAGTCCCACTCATATTAAGGAAACAAAAATAGTTTTATAAAATGACAAAACAGAGGTGTTACCCAAGAAAAAACTTAATTCCATCCAATGTACCATGCCCCCTAGTAAGGTGAATATTGGATATAAAAAATAGAGTGGATCTTTATGTATCCAAAGACACCTTAAGTAGTTATAGTTAAATTCACATTGTTCATATTATAGGCCCTTAATCATATATGGTAGGAATTAGTGGAAAATTTTAGTAAACATGAGAAGAATGGTTGGAAATACTTTATGGTTACCTTTAATGAGAAATATTTTCCTGAGACATTCTCCCTCCCCAGAATCTAGATATTTTTTGATATTTTTCAGGTGGATAGATCTGTGTATGATTTTGGTGATAGTTTCCTAGAATTTGTATGTTTAACATGAAATATATTCTCCCATTAAAATTCAAAAGCTCAACTCTTTGAAATGGGATTTTGACCAAATATTTTATCTCATTTCATTTTATTTAAGATGAAGACATATTATAAGGTTTTGGATTGATCATTTATGGTGGAAATTAAATAGAAAGGTAAGTCATTCTATTATTGGATGACTCTACCAATGGTCTAGGTGTGGAATTGGAATTAATTTTAAAAAAAGAAACACGATGATAAATTAAAGAATAATGAGAGTAGCTATGGTGACCCCTCCTGGTCGCCCCTGTGAGAAACATATGGTGGTGTATCTATTGTGTTTCTCCAGTGTGGGAGATATAAGAAAATCAGTTCATCATGTCCGACTTCATGTAAACCATACCTTATAGTGCGTACTTGGGTCACATGAATAGGTATTATATTGTTATCCCAACCACACATAGTGGTGGAGGATCCTCAATGCATAGATAATTTCCAACTATGTTCATTATATCAAGGGCCATGGGTTCTTAAACGGCTATTTGAGGTGGTAAATCCTGATCTTCTTAAGTATAGAGTCAGATCAAGGAAGAGTCGCTAGTCAGTAATCAACTCATAGAAATGAATGTGATGAATTTCATTCATTGTATGAACCATGCACTAGAAGAATTAGATGCTAGCCTAATGACTATTTGAGATACTTTTTTATTACATCATCCACATCCATTACTTTATTTAACATAAGTGATTTGAATTATTTTATTTCTATAAATATTGTGGAACTCCTAAAATTTATAACCAAGATTTTTCCTTATTCCACATAATTTTTCATGCTACTCATCATGAAGAGGGAACATATATTCATATTTATATTACGTTATCTTACTATATCATTGTTAAAATTGTAATGGGACTTCTTGTTTTGAGAAATGGACCTCTTTGGGATGATTCTTTCCATGGATTGGATGGTGTGTTTCAAGGCATACATTGATTTCTGTCTTTGGAGAGTGACATTTTTGGAACTCAATGGGTGTAATCAAGTCTTTCAATGTGAATGAGATACCAAAATAAGGTGATATAGACCTCCAATTATGAAACTAGGAATTTTTTTATAGGTCATTTTTCTCATGTTAGAGGATGACGCCAGAGATTCTGAGTAAGGGTTTCCTCCAATAGTAGTTTATTTTCTATATGTATTTCTAGATGATATCATAGGGTTACCTATAGAATGAGATGTAGAGTTTACTATCAACTTGGGGTTGGGAACACAGCTGATATCTTTTCCTCCATATCATATGGCCCCTATTAAGTATTGGGAAATAATGATAAAGTTGGATGACTTGGTATCCAAATGATTCATTTTCATGAGCTTCTAACCATGGTCCACTACTGTGTTGTTTAATAAAAATTCCAACAGATCCCTCAAGTTATGAATCAATTATTGGAAGTTGAATTTGTTTACCATTATGAGTGAATACCATTTCTACCAGATCGATGATATCTTTGATCAGACCAATGGGTGAAGATAGTTTTCTAAGATTGACCTGAAATCCAGGTATCATCAATTCAGGGTCAAATAGGTAGACATTCCAAAAAAAACATTCAAAGAAGGTATAACCACATTCAGTATTTGTTCATGGAATTTAGTTTAAAAAATGATCCTTAGTTTTTCATAGACCTCATAAACTATGTTTTCCATGAGTACCATGACCCATTTACCATAGAGCCAATGAATTAAATCCATGTCTACTTTGGGATAGAGGAAGAGCCTGTGAAATGCCTAAGGATCTTACTAAACTCACGTTAGGATCAATTCCACTATACTAAGATCGAAAAGTGAACCTTATGGAACCCAAAAGTTATTTTCCTGGAAATTTTATCTCACAAAATATAGTTCTAGTGGATAATGATAAAATAAATGTGGTGATGTCATGGGAGAAATTGAGGAATATTATATAAATTTATATATTTCTTGTACTTGAATGGTATTATCAGTTTCATGGATTTCTATCAGATTTACTATCCTTCGACCACACTTACCCAAAAATGGGAGAGGTGTGAATGGATACTAGAAGTATAACTATGTTTTCATGATCATAAAAGGTGATTGACCACAACCCCCATTTTGATCCTACCCAAATTTGGAAATGGGTACATGGTCTAATGTGAGGCTTCAAGTATGGGCCTTATGTGTGGGTCGATCTAGGATGACCATGTGGTGGTGTAAAAATATTTCCAACCTTATCCACATTAATGAAATTATCCAACACATGACCTGAAACTAGAAAAAATAATGTATTATTTGGAAACATGGTTCTATTATCTCATTGGATTGAAATTCATGGTTTAGTCAGACCATAAAATCCTTAAATATATTTTATATTAAAAACAACTGAATTTGAGGTGGTACTAATGGGATGAGTACCTTTTGAAGTTTGAAAATGATATTTTCTGCACCCCAGGGAAAGGAAATGTGGTAGAAGATACCCTAAGCATTAAGATGATGGGGAAAGTTGTGAAGGATTCCTTTTATTAGTGGCCTTTAATTGGGTTTTTTGAACCTAAGCATATAGAATCCAAAAAATAAAAATACTGGAATGTTATTGAATAACATTCAGTAAAATCCTTCTCTTATGGAGCTAATATATGATGATAATCCTAATGATGAACTCTTCTATTGTTCTATGAAGTCATTAAATAGTTGGGAGGTTTCAAGTGAATTGTTATTATGTCATGAGAGAATCCTTCATTTCTAGGGTTGTTTCATGGTACCGTTATCTTTGTAGAAGGTGATGATGCATGATAGACACTATTATCAATGGTTAGTATATACTATAATGAAAATGATGTTATACGATGTGTGTCTCATGTTATGGTTCCTAGGTATGAGATTTTATGTATCTGTCTTCATATATTATTTCTATAATTGTTAGTATGTTAATGTTGAACCCTAGATGTGCTTAGTTTTTCTCTAACCACTCTTTATTCCTACCTATAAGTGGGAGGAGTTCTCTTTAGAGTTTATCATTGTATTAAAACAAACACCCTAGGAAAATAATTCTATTTGGTTGGTCATTAAAAATTTTAATAAGTATTCTAATTTCATTCCAATCAAGGGTTCAAACAAGGTAGATGATTCGGGCTGATTATATGTTTAGGAAATTGTGTGAATTCATGGGGTGTCATTAGCTATCATTTCATATAGGTATCCTTAATTTACATTTAGGTTATTTAAAGGACTTAATAAGGTAATGGGGTCATAGATTATGCTCAGTAAAACATATCATACTTAAATGGATGGTCAGAAGGTGTAGGAAAATAAAATTCTAGGGGAATTTCTCGGCATATGTTTGTTGGATTTCAGAGGCTTGTGGAATAACCACTTGGGATTGGTGGAATTAACCTATAATAATTGATTATAATCATTTAAAAAAATTGATCCCTTTATGTTATTTTATGGTCATCCATGGCAGTCACCTCTATGGTGGACATAAGTGGGTAAGACTACCTTATTGGGATCAAGCCTTGTGAATGTCACATCTGATAATAGTCAATTGACCAAGAAATTGTTGTTGATATAGAAAAGCGATAATAATTCTTATATTGATCTGTGATTACAAGCCTTGAAATTATTAGTGGGTGACTAGAAGTTTCTAAAGGTGGCTCCTCACCTGGGTCACCATCGTCTAAGTATATAGGTGAATATTATGATAACATTTTTCACAATTTTTGAGATTAAAAATTGAACCTGTAAGTTAAAATACATGTTATATTTACATACCCAGTTTTTGTAGATTCATATTGTGTTACATGTCTCACAATTAAATAATTTTAACCTAGATCCATCTCTCATGTAGAAATAGGAATAGATTTAGCTAAAATTGGTTTTTTATGAGGACAGTGGATTTCAAAATTAATATTCTTTGGTGAAAATTCATACCACTTTCTGGGGTACTTTGGAAACAAGAAAATGATGAGAATTATAAAAGGGAGTTAAATTATTGGGTGGAGGAGGATTAGTATCATTTATTCTCTCATCATACTTGATGTTGACTTTTGTGGGTGAAATTTTGTATGGTGTGAAGAATTTTGTCCTAGGTTTTGTTATTTTAAGGTATTTTATCTCTTATTTTGAGTCTTATTAATATTTCATTGATTTCCTAAGATTTTTAGAGAAAAAAATGTGGGATTTTGGTTTGGACGTAAAGAGTTACGTGGTTGGAATACAGTTAATAGAAAATGTGCACCATACTAATGCAAGCGATGAGCCTTGGATAGTGGAAAATCTAGACCTTGTGACCTAGCGCATGGGAATGTGGGTCTCCTAGGGCTGACATTGTAACTAGAACTAGGAACTATCTAGGATGCATAACTAGGTTCATAGGTATACATGACCTCCAGGGAAACTATGTGGCCTTTTTTATTCTTGAATAGAGGAGTCGCACGATTAACACAAGGTCTGGAAGACCATATGGCCTAATCACGATGCTTGTCAGAACTTTAAGAATTTTGAAATTCATAAACAACCCCAATGATTTTTTCCATTAATCACCTATCATTCCTCCCAATTGATCCCCATTATCCTCATAGTGCCACCCTCTCCTCTTCCTCTTCATTGGGATTCAAATCATGGGTGTTTTCTCTTAAGATATTTATGAAATTATCAAGCAATCATTTACTCACTCCTCTTAATTAATATTCACGGTATCTTATTCCATATTTACTGTTCTCCCCAATATCCAAAAAGGGTTTCAACTTATGTTTGTTTTAATATCTCATTTTTTGCATTTAATCATGTTGATTTCATTGTCCTTTTTATTCTTTATGGTTCCTCTTTAGTGCGATTGTTGGTTACAACCAACCTTTTTAAATATTCCAAGAAAAAGGTACGTTCTCTTATGCTTTTATATTGTTTGAATATTTATATATGGTTTATTACATCTTTAATAATTTCTAAAATTGATATGGTGTGTGTAAAAATGATTGATTTTAAAATATTATCATGTGAATAGTTTGATAGAGGATAAACCCCCATGATTTTGGAATGTTTGATTTTTGATGGCCTAGATTATGAAATATAAAGGATACATATTTTAATATGAGAGAAATAATGTGTAAATCATTGGTATCTAGGTTGTAAAACTAGGGCACATACCATTTCCATGACCCACCCTACCTTCTTGGTTCACAATAAAATATTAAATAAACATTTATGATCTTCATTTGTTGTTTTTATCAAGATATTTACCTTAACATCATGGTTTTGTCAATTAGATTATGAGGATACTAAGTCATTACTAACCCTATATACGTACAGATCACCAATGATGCTTATAATACTTTCTCTTGTGTCCATTACACATTTTTATGTAACAAAGCATGGTTTAAACTAAAATATTTTATTTATTTTAATAAATATAATGTTTAATTATATTATTATTGTTATTCATGGAATAATATGGTGGTATCTTATTGGGAAACTGAGATCACACCCAACTTACACCCTCAGGTGAATGTAGACCTTATTATACTAGATTTAGGTAGGGGCAAGACTTCTCGTGTATGAAATGGTGTTTTTAAGATTTATTTTCCTCCCTTTGTAATGTTTTTTGTGGTGGTGGAATGAGGTTGTCCCTTCAATGTTTACGTTTGAGGCTTGTTTTAAATGTTTTTCATCTCCCCTTTTGGTTATTTTGGTTTTTGGTTGTAAATGTTAAATACTTAACTCATGCTTATAGTATTTTTTGGTTTATCGTGGTATGGTTATTGCATATGATGTTATGTAATTTTTATTAGAATATTGTGGTTAATTATTATTTGGAGAAAACATCCATATGTGTTACTTGATTCCCAAGAACAAGTTTCCAGCGCGTGGAGATCAGGAATGCCCTTCGAGCCATGCCACGGGCTGGGTCGGGTATTTGGTTGGATGAAATCCCAAAAAAGTTCATGAGATTAACATCCATTAGATCAAAATCAATTTAAAAATTTAGTATATATAGTCACTAAAATCATCACTATTGGATGTTTTGAGCCAAAATAATAATCCAATGATTATAATATTAAAAAACACCCCTCCCCGTAAAAAATACCTCCCCACAAACCCCTTAAAATAAAACCTTTTAAGCCTTTAAGGTTACAAAATTATATCCAATTAGATTCCAAATAACCCAATGTATTATTCCATATAATATCACAAAAATACCAATCTCATGTTCTTTATAGAGTTTCTTTAGGAGATGGCATTCAAGAAGTAATATTCCCAAACTACCTATTTTAAATTATATTCTTCTTCTACCTTCTCCTCAACTCCATCAAACATCATGTCATTATTATTCTTGGATAATATTTTTTTATTTTATATTTATAATGTAATATATACCATACATCCAATTATTTTCTTCTTTTATTCAAAAATGAAACTGTTTTCCATATTATGTCGGTTCATCACCTCCATAGATGATGGGTTTCCATTATCCATTACCTGCTTCAAGAATGATAAAGAAAATATTATTATGGTAAAAGAATTTGAAAATAAGTATATTATATCATATTTTATGTCTTGTAATGAATATTTTGAAATAATATTAAATAAAAATAAATTGTTTTGTGATTTTTAATAAAACTGTGTAAATAAACAAATTGCATAATGTTAACATTTTTCTAAATCAATCATACATATGTTAGAATAAAAAACGATATTTTGGACCATTAAATTTCTATAAGTACATGAATATAATTTCATTCAAAATCTAGAGCCTTTTTCACACAAGAAAAGAACTTTCATAATTATACACAAGTTATTCGATTGTATAACCATGAATCAAAAGACCGCATAATATCAAAATGAAATGTTATATCTCATTGAAATAGTTATAAAGGAACATAATTATGTTATAATAAATTAATTAATTTTTTTATAAATGATTTTCATAAAATATATAAATTTATTAAACTATTTAATATTCATAAAATGTTTTTTCTAGAAATGATATAAGAATAAATCAAATGTTACATATAAAGATATATATTTCTTCTAAAAGGCAATTTTTCGGCCTTTGAATAGTGAACAAATTTTAAATATATATTTTTGAAAAATTTAAAGATTCTATTTGAAAAAATAAACTAAAATTTTAAAATTTGAATAAAAATATTTACATCATGTTAATTTTATTTATTTTTCTAAGATGATTCATTTTTTATGAATAGTATAAATTTAAATAATTATAATTCAAAATTGAATATCTATTTAAATTTTGTATGCAGTTAAAATATATTTTAATCTATTTTTCAAAAATATTTAGATCAAGTATACATATTGTAATAAAATATATGTCATTAGAATAAATTTCACAGTGATATTTGATATAAAAACATTTTATTCTTTTGAACATTTTCACTTTAAAAAACTATTGTCTCATCCCATACATCGGATATATTTTAAATTTATTTCAGACACTTCATTGTATATAATTTTGAAAACTGGATTAAATATTAAAAATAATAATAATTTATAGTTTCATTTAAGGTAAAGTAATTTTTTTGGCATCAAATATTAGTTACTGTTATTAATATTAATTATAGTTATTAATGTAAAAATGAGTTTATATGGTTTTTAAATGTTAACTTAAGGAACAAATAACCTACAAAGTTGTTAAAAAACCAATTTTCTATCCCAATTTTGACCATATAACTCATTTTATAAAAAATAAACCACTATTTTAGGGAATTTATGTAATGTATACTTCTCCATAGTGTTTACCTTTTTATATTTACATGAATTTGACTACTCTACTGTAAAAGGGCACTCACCCCCCCTCTCTTCATAAAACCTATACGTACCATTGGATAAAAATACTTATATAATGAATATATATGATATTTAAATAATGTTTTATATTATTTAAGTTATTGTATAATGATCAATATAAAAGTATTAGGAATAATAAGTCAAAACATAGGAAAAAAATCGGTTATTTCTCGAAACGTAACTTAAACATTAATTTATAAATAAATGTGTAATTTAAAGTCTCAATAAAATCCTATATGGTATGATCTATAATAATATGGTTCTTTATATTATTTTCAGTAAACTTATATATATTATATTTGAGTTTTTAATGTTTATGAATATATTCAAGACTTATAGTAAGGCTTATCTCATCTCCCCTTTATTTTATTGAGATATATGTTATATTCACCAAATATTTCCATTATGTTGTGTATATATGTCCATATGACAAGTTATATCATGAATTTACATTATTTATTAACATTATATGATTATATTTATTTAATAATTTAAAGGGGACCAATGATCTAAAGTTACTCAAGTAATTAGGGGATTCATAGTCTCACTTTTATTTCCATAAGAATTATACCCAATTCACAACTATTTTCTATTGTGATGTATATATACTACCAAAAATGTATTTTATTATTCATAACATTAATTTTATAGGTATTTACCTATCCATTATGTTTTATCTATTTTAATGGGTATATGGTTACAAATTATGAAATCAATAAGGTAATTTTGTCATAATTTTGTTTCTTTGAGATACACATAATGTTATGCACCGATATTCTTATATCATGAATATATAATTCAATTTCACATAATATATCATGAATATAATTATTTTAATGATATATTAATTTTCATGTAAATTTATTCTTTTATGGGTATTATGATTCAATGTTACCAAAGTGGTAATAATAAATTTCTATAGCCTCATCATCTATCAGGATTATTTATGGTTTTCATACATTGATGAAATCATATGATCCATATGTCAATAAATATCCAGAGTATTATTCAAATTTTTATATTAATGATATCTTCATGTAATGGTACCAGTTTCCACTCTTTTTTAATTAAGATAATTAGAGCATATGTGTTAAAACAAATCTATATTTATCTCAATATTCGGTGGAAAATATCAATTCTTTCAAAACCATATTTATAATGAAATGTTTTTAAAATTTTATACAATTATATTATGATATATAAAATAAATTTTTACCTTTTAAAAAAATTGTCTTTATAAAGGAATACTCTTATAATTTTTTAGATCAATGATTTTTCTTAAAATTTTTACTTTTTATAAGGAATGTGTGGCATGTACATATTTATTTTCAGTCATGACCATCTTATCTACAAGGATTATTTTTTTTCACAACCCCCTCCCACAAAGTGTACCCCTCGTGGGCCAGAAATGTGAGAAGGGAGATAATGACCCTGAGTCCTGCCTCTAGTAGGCCCCAGGTTAGTGACTAGCACCAAGGGTATAGTAAACACTCAAATGAAAGACATTACCCTCTAAGAGAACACATGAAGAAGAGAGGGATAAGATAGACACCAACTAACTCCAACTCAAAACTGGAATATAAAAGAAAACCCAAGTGTACATATGAAATTTCATAAAAAAGTACTACAACTAGAAGTGAAAAATAGAAAGTACCCAAAATAAGAATAAAACTGTAGCAACCACAAGCCCAGACAGCTCCTGTAACCCCAAGCTAGTAGAAACCAGCTTGATCTCCAACCTGCTCCAGGTGACCTAAAAACAGTTTATACATACATAGGGTGGGAATAACAGTATACATAGTGGGATCTTTTATGAAGCCTCTCATGCAAATGTAAAGAGAGCATGCTAAAGAACAGTGAACAATAAGTAAAAATAACTCGCCACTTAATAGGTATATAAGGTTCCCATACTCACCATGGCTACTCTCACCAAGTAACACATATATGAATACAGAAAATAGAAAAGAATATCAAGGGTACCCTGCTACTACTTCCCCACTGGTTTGCTGCTTTTCCCCAACGTCACACGTCCGGAGCATCTCTCTACAAAAAGGGCTGTCCGTAGACACCTGGGCGAAGCACCACAATATGCACCTCATCCAACAAAACCACCACATCCACACACCAAAGTAACCAGGTAGTTTCTGAAAGCCACCATAGCTCGCATAACATGTATCATAGGTCGGGTATTATACCTCAAGCCATTATAGCCAACACACCGAGTAAGGATCCTCAATCCATCACAGCCTATACACATTACACCTATTTTAGTCCATATGATACTATATTCATAATATATGTGTCTAAATAACCACAAGACATTACAGACCTCTACACACATACATGGGGAAAAATAACCGATGTGCCTACCAACAAAAGTATCTACAAAGAGAAGAGAGTGGGGACAAAGGGGGTACTCAACCATTCTTCATCACACTGGAATGTTGGGGAAAACACCCCCCATGGCTTAGAATCCTCGGGGTGTCAGTTGACCTTACTGACAGGGTGGAGTAGCGTATAGAAACAAAAAAAGTAAATAATATACTATATCTGACAAACACACTCTGGGCATAACCTAGTCTTAGACTCAACTACAGCTAACGTTTGTCGGACTCCAAGCTGCCACTTCTAAGACTAGGTATCTTATAACCATACAACCATTCAATGAACTTTATTAGATTACCTCATTCCCTTTTTATCAGTTCTATTTTACGTTAATTAATTCATTAGACATTAATTTACCATGAACCATTCCACATTAGACTTCATTAGCATCACACCCAAAGCTCACAGTCCCTTTAAAAAGACAACCTCATCATTAGGTTCCATCCAACTCCAACCCCATGGGTTAACACCATTTATTCAAATATTCATTACCGAATTACGTTCCCATATTCCTAGGAAATCTAGAAAATCATTCTATGATACTAACACAATGGGGCTCAACACGGTGAGTAGATGTACTACCCATCGAGTCTTTGCCGCCTATAGAAAGAGCAAAGACCCATCCTCCCTGGAGAAGCTAAACATGGAAAGAACGTGGCATAACCCGCACGTCTTCGCTTCTTTCAGAAGAAGGGTAAGAAAGAACAGATGCCTTGAGCAGTGGGGAAAAGTAAAGCAGATAAAAAACCACATGAAGGAAATAAACTTGAAAAAGGATTCAAATAGAGAGGATTTGGGATTGATGTACACTACAAATAAGAAAGGGAGTATGAGTTCATTTAAAACTTAATTGAAGTAAAAATTGTAATTTCACCTAAAATTAGCCTTCACACAATTTGGATGCACGCTTTTCTAAATCGTGTGCTAACCATGTATAGTCTACTACAGGAAATGGGAACCCACATGGTTAGGACACACAGTTAGGGAAACCATGTACCATCCATGTAAAATTCCACTATCAAATTGTAGAAATTTTTTCATGACTGTGTGGCCCACTTCGCATAGTTTGATCAAACTATGTGCCCCTTGATTCTCACTTTCTATCCATTCATGGTTAAAACAAACCTATCAATAGGAAATTGTTTCCCAAAAGTCCGTGTTCTAGGCTCCGAAAAATCCCCAGACACCCCCGAGACCTTTACTAACTCATTATTCATCCATATTAGTTCTATAAAAGAAAATTAGACCAAACTTTAAAGGATCCATACCTAATTCAAAACTAGGTTCTTACATAAACATAAGTCAAGGGTCACTCCCAAGACCATCATCATAATATGGAAAAATTCCTATGGTGGATCGGGTTAACTCTCTATTCCCATTAACATAGTGGGATGAGTATCATTGTGAATTAGGTTCACTCTCTAATCCCATACATAACATATCACGAGATATAAATATATACCCAATGAATTAGAGGTCTATATAATTCTAGTTCCATCCATCACATAATTAAAATCATACATGTGTGTGCCACATGAAGAAAATAAACCATACATATGTTTTGGAATAAAGGGTACTTCAGCATTTCTCAGACATTCCAAGACAACTCGGGGGAACCATCCATTGAAATCCATTCCCAATATCAGCCACCGTAGCCCATGATTCTATTCCTTACTCATCTTATTCATTCTCATGCTACATAACCCAAAGTTATAAACCTAAAAAAGTGACCACGATACCTGTAATACATAGTAACTAGTAGATAGAAGTAGAAGAGGAAAAACTAGACTGATTGAACCGCTACATGATTTCTTGGTCCATTCATCTAGTTGAAGATTTCCTTTTATAAATTTATGGGCGAGAACCCATTTTGATCATATTTTAGATAGATTTTTCATATTTGATTCATTTTCAATCTAAATTTGGAGTCTCTGATTGAACTGCATTCTAAACATTTTAGGAAGTTCAATAAATCCTTGTTACCTTTGCATGTTATTATCTAGGACTTCATATTATTCTACTATTATATTGATTTTACCTATGGACTAATATTTTTTCTAGTGCATGATTTTCTCTCTATCCTATTTTATAGGTTCCCAGACATATAATCTTGACATTTAAATTCCCCCATAGAACACCACTTATTCAGGGAGCTCTCGATTACCTATTTTATTTTTATTTTCAAAATTTTCATTTGATGTTATTTAAATTTTATTCTCTATATCACTTCCAAAAGAATTTCATGAACATTGAATATATTTTCTTTTTTTATGTGTGTGTGTGTGGGGGGGGGGTTCTCAGAATTCCCACTAAAAATATAGTTGAATTATTATTTTATCTCACATATCTATGAGAAATTTTCTGAAATTATAAGAAAGATTTAAACATGAAAGAACCTCATGCCCATATAAATAAATAAAAATTTATGCTGGAAATTATTATAATCCATGTTTTTTATTTGTTTAGATTTTTTTTAATGATTGATGAGTTTAGAAATTTGATTCAAATTTATCATTTTTGAAATTTTGATTAATTGATCCATTACATAGTTCTATATACATTTTAATTTCTAAATTATATTTTATTCTCATAACCTTAGAGGTTTTTATGCCTTAAATTACACATTCTTTTTTGAGAATATTTCTTGAGAGATACATGAAAGATATAAACTTATCCGAACGGTAATTGAGATCTTATCGAATTGATATCTGAACAAGTAAAAATTTTAAATGATTGAGTCAATATTTGTGTTTTTCCAAGACCCACCTTACATTTATCCTTCATTTAGCTCATAGTTTCCATGAATGACCTTATAGGATGAAGCTATTTCAATCCTATTTTCCCTTCCTACCCTACTCCTTGTATATTTTATGATGTTACATTTGAAAAACTCTGGGGGAGGAATTCAAATATTTGAGATGAATATACATGAAGGAGATGTATTTGGTACTCATCATACTATTGATTTGTGGCCCATATCTACTTTATGGAATTTCATTTTCTTTTCTCTTCCTCTTAAAAACACAAAATAAAATAAAAATTGATATGTGATCTGTACTAGGAAGGTAAAAAATACTTGTTTTCTAGACAGATGAATCCCTTAAAAGTTCATATGTGGTTAAGGGATGGATATGAGAGATGGACTACATAATAATTTCAAAAAATAAGAAATAAAAATTAGAAAAAGTAAAGGAACATAATCATCATTTTATACTTACTTATCATATCTGGACCAAACCATAGATGTTGAAATCTGGAGTTGATTAGTTGGATGGAGAAGTCATATTACACATGAATTGACACTACTAAATTTTGGTTCAGAGCTTATGGTCTTTTTGATATTGATTTACACTTTTTAGCAACCTACTTGTAGCCTCAGAGTCATCCAAATCATACTGCTGAAGCCTTTCTGATTAATTTTTTACTTATATTCACTAAGTAGAAATGCTAGAAACAATAAAATATTATGATTAGGAACATGTAGTTAGGGTATGATCATAAACAAAATTCCATTTTACCTTGAGTGATGATAGAAAATTCATTGAGAGGTAAATTAAAACTGAGCATAGGATTTAAGGAATGATTAAAATATTAGAATTAAAAGATTTTAATTTCTTTTAAATAATTGAACAATAAGGCCTGAAAAATTTTATATATAGGGATAATTCTTTAAGGTCACATTTTTATCCTTACACATAACCTTAATTACCTAGACATGAGTAATATTTAATATTTTAAAAATTGATTATCTCTTTTGGAAATCACTAGAGTGACCTTTTTTCATGAGGATAATCAATTGTTGAAGTATTGGGATATTTGATAATTTGAATTCATATATAATTTTTTCTATAATTTACTTATGGATTTTCATTTATTTATTTGATAATGCACTTAGTATATGTTAAATTTTGAAGGAATAATGCCACCCAGGAATCAAAGAAAGAAGTGCATAAAAAGTGAAGAATTCACCTATTGAACATTGTGACTCGACATTACAGGTCGTACAGTAAGAGTTCATAGTGTGTGAAAAGTCATTAGAAAATTCGTGAACTGTGTCGATAAGTTAGATGAGAAAGCAGCCAATAAACATCATTAGTTCACAACACATGACATGACTTCATAAAAAGTATTTTTATGAGAAATTCACTGTAGTACATGTTATGATTCCTCAGTAAACAATATGTGAGTAGTCAAACCTCATTAATCGGGCTAGATATGAAAGAGTCACATGGAAGATTCAAAAAACACAAGGATATATGTGGATTAACAGTACAAGACATGTTACTCTAGTACATGTCGTATCCCAATATTCCTATATATACAGAGGCCTAGTAACACATTTCATAGCATTCTATGATGGAATTTCACCCTTCTATCATCCCATATGAGTTCCTTCATCATTTCTATCTCTCAAACCCAATATTTATTCATTTTTACATTTATTTCAATTCAAGATCCATGGATTGTGTTTCCTTCAACGCTTTTGAATTCTTGTTGCGTTATTTGTTGACGTTCATCTTCACTTACCAATGAACATGTGTTTGATTCAACTCCACTTTCTATTTCAAGTAATAATTTCATTGATATTGTGATTCATCTTTCATAATAGCCCGATTTCATGTTTATTTCCCTTTTTAATAAATCCCACCCATTTCATGATTAGGAACTGTAACCTTTCATATTCAAATAGCATGTCAAGAATTAATCTCATTATATATTTAATTTCATCTCTATACACTATGATTATCTAAATATATTCAGAGTTTGGATCAAGTTTATATGTAACAGAATTCATAATCAATTCATATATATACTTTCAAAAACTCTAATGAATTAGTAATCATGATAAATAACCAATGGCTACCCAATTCATACGAATATCCCTAACAATGGGATATTCAAACAGAAGGCCATATCCTGATAAAAGTATACTAGGATAAAATTACTAGCCTAGGATAATTTATACCAAAAAATCCATACATAATGCACTTAGGCTCTTACTATATCTAGATCATAGAATAGACACTTCCTTGGTAGAACTGTGGCGACTTGACCAAAGTCAACTAGCGACTTCTGTTATCCTCACACCCTACTCCTTAAGACCCTTCCAAGATTAGGATTAAAGTTATCCATTATCTAGATATGATAAATTGATCCCAAACCATCTTTAAATATTTGAAGGAATTTCAATATATAGAATCAGTAAAATCCCTAAAACCAAGCCAATTTTAAAGGACTCCTACATAAGGGTCTTAATCCAGTGATCCTCTTTAGAGAAAGATTTATCCTCGTGGAATCGATCCCATACTTTAACTATACTATGAAAATATAGCATGTAATGTTTGAAAAACAATAAATTCAACTTGACCATAGCTCGTACAAACCCAATGACACTTATGGGCATGTCATTGACTCTATTTCCATGGTGGTTAGTGAGAAAAATATTCTTTTGATAAAATTACTGATATTGAGGGAGTGGTGATGGATAAATAATGGGGAATAGGGATAAGGGATGGGGATATAAATATATGTTTCATTCATTATTTTTAAAAAATAGGAAGTCCTTGATAAAAATCAGTCTCTTATTGGAGAATGGCATGTACACATGGGACATGGAAGTGGTTGGAAAACTAGAAAAGAAACATTGTGAGGAGATTCAATTAGTATTTATTAAATCATGTGACAGTGCACACATGAGGGGTTATCTAGAGTATATATTTGTGTGAATCATCACAAATACTATAGAAGACCAGGAAAAGGATTTGATCGATAACATCCTGTATGTGTAAGATATTAGTAATTCTATTTTTCCCTGAATAATAAAATTGAACCGAGGCCAGATAACATTCCCAAGGAATTTTTTGTTTCTACATAGGATTTTATCCAACAACATGTGAATAATATGGAATTGGTCTTTGTTATTGAGGTTTCCTTCCCAAGAGAATATTTTCCCCCAAGATGGTCTTATCCAAAAATTGAAGGACCCATGTACCCTAAAAAACTATGGGCTAATATTTCTGTGAAATTTTTCATTCATGATCCACTATAGAATAATTAATAAATTGATATGATATGTGTTTCCTTAGAATATCTTGGATAAGAACCAAGGGTTCTTGTAGGGTTGGAGCATCTCAGGGGTGATTACAAATTTAAAAGAGATGGTGAATACTATATATAAAAAAGAAATTTTTTTTCGTTAATTTGATGATAAAAGAGGAAATAGATTAGTCATAAGATAAGATAGGGTTGGGATATATTTTTAAAGTCACGGATAATTCTAGTTTCAAGGAGTATGTATGTGATATTCTTTTCAAATGCTATGTATTTCCATGGATCTACCATTTTCTAATAAGAAAATTCTTTGGGTTATTCAAATCAGTTCTTGTTTTGTATCCAGATGACCCGGTCTCACCTATTCTTCTTATTTATTATTCAATGCTTCCCACAAGTAACATCAAATGTGAAATAGCTTAATGTAACATCATTATATTCAAGACTAGGTCCATGACTGAAATTATTTATGTACATATGTTTACAAATGATATGTTATTATTCATGAATGACTTCAAAATATTCTTCAATTAATTTAATATTATCCTGAAATCCTTTGGAAATTTTAGTGGTAAAGTAATAAACTTAACAAATAGTAGTGTGTATATATCAAATTCTTATTCGAATCTACCTAGAAATATTATTCAATAGACAATTTCAATCCAAATAAGACATATTATAATAAAATATTTAGGATCTCATATGTCAAATATAAAAACAATAATGTTAATTTTGGGGGAACTGGTAAGTCAAATGTCTACTCGCTTATAAAAGTAAAAAATAGTTTGTTATCATTCATGGGTAGGATCGGCTGGTTGAAAGTGTCCATACATCCATTTCATTGCCTATTTTTCAACCATTAAATCACCTTATGAAATCATCTGAATATTGGGGAAACAATATGAAATCCATCATATGGGAAAATAAAAAGGAGATGAAATTTTATTAGATTCAAGAAAGGAATGGGAAATCACATTATTGGTGGAATTTTCAATCATAGGAGTATGGGAGAGACCATATATAGAATTTAGACTAAATTTTCGTGGGACATCTTTGAGGGGATTTTCATATTGTTGTAGTTCATAATTGATAGGCATAGTGATGAGATGTGATTTTAAGAATAGTATTCTAGAAGGCTCTCGATCCTAACTCGTTTTAATATTTGTTACATTGAGGTTTATAATGAAACTTTGTGATGTTTATTTGGGTGAGGAAATATAAATTACTTGAAAAACAACTGGTTATTTCATTTACACTTCTTCCCTTGATCAACAATCCTAGATATCAACTTTATGATGGAAATTGTTTACCCACATACTTTTGTTTCCACCCTCAATAGTGATTTGAAGCTCGGATATGAAAAGATTAATCTTGTCAATGAAATCTGAAGGTGTGTGATTTCTGATTCATCTTTTGGATCCTTTTGTGATTGTGATTATATTTTCTTGATTCATTATGATCATGAGAACATTAAGTGGGAATTAAAATTTTTATTCAATAAGAATCAAACTAAAATGAACTTTATTGGATAGATGTTACACTATATGCCTACTCCTACTTATGAAAATATTCCGAATAAGTTCATCTATATGTCTTCATGTTCCATATGTCATGAGAGACCAAACATTTAGATAGTTTGGAAATTATTTTTCAAGGGGGAATAGGCCCATATCACATGTGTTCTTTCTGGGAAGCAGTTAGGTATTCTAGTATTGGGGGATTTCATCCTGTACAATCTAAACACATGGTTCTAATGGGCTAGGTAGTGTCCTCAAGTGATTTAACTGTGTAGAAGGGTCTTTCATTTAGTGTTTTTGGTGATTTGGGAGGCTCCAAACAATGGCCAGTAAGGTAAGTTAAAATCTCATATTTACCTCATATTTCATGTATTCTCGGTAGTGGCTAAACCCAGTTCCCTCCTTCCGATGGATGAGACCTTTTCATTAATATGGGCCTCCATTAAATGGCTTCACAAACTACTACAGGTATTTGGAGAGCTCCTCAGAGGATATGGGTAATTGGAGTCATCCTCGTTCTAGTATTAAGCTTAATGTGGATGACACCTATTCCCATAGTGTTATAGGAGGAGGATTCCTTGTACATGATACGAGGGGGATATGGTTTTTGGCTCCCTTGATTTTTTGTTTAGGAAACTACATTGTGGTTTATATAAGAGCCATGCTTAGTGGCCACACTCTTTCATGATTTACCACATATATCTTTCCATGTCGATGTTATAATATATGTTTTTTTGAGTTTAAATAATTATAATGATATAATTATACAATACATAGCATATAATATTTGGAATGTTAGGTGACTCATTGGTCATAGCATACATATCACTCAAACAAATAGGGAGTGGTAGTTTTTTGTGGACAATCAAGATGACATGGGAAATCCTAGTGAGAGAATAATTCTTAATCATAGATCAGTTTCTCTTCCAAATGATTTTATCCTCACAGTCATTGGAAATTCCCTTTCTTTGCATATATTATAGAATTAATTCATAAATTTCTGGTATACTCACCATTGGTTTTTATTTTTAGTTATCGCTTATAGAGTATGTTATTTCTCTTATTTAGGTTTTTCTAGATATTAGTATGTTTTTATGACTTTAATATTAAAATTCATTTTAATGGTTTTTTAAATTATCATTTTCATTTATTATTGGAAGATAACTTTTTTTCCTTGTAATAGAATGGATTGAAGTTATATTTATCATACTGATATGATTTCAACTGAGTTTCAAATGAAATTGGATTTTTTTTTTAGATTTTTCAATTCAAAATGATTCAGATGGGGGTTTTATGAATTTTCCTTGATATAATTTTGTTGGAATACTAGGTTTATGTTTTTTTGATGTTATATGCCACATAATGAAATATGGATTTCAAAAAACCTATTCTGTTTCATATCACCATGGAGAGACGAGACGATCTTCTACTATTCATGAATGAAAAAAAATAACTGGTATTGGTATAGAGTATTTGATATTTGATCAGTTTCTATTTATATAATGTCATGGGAGAGATAATATTCTAGTGAATGAACATAATTATTTCAATACACATGAGAAAAGTACTGAAGATAATTTTGTTATGAGGGTGAAAATGTTAAGGGTTGACACCGATACTCAATTATATCGGTTATGTACAAAAATTAATGAGTTATAATTTTTAATGTGGTTATATCGGATAAAACCCTTGTATGGAATTTATTATTCCTCTATTTATTATATTTTTAAATTTTTGAAGGACTTACTTCAGGGTGGTTCAAATATTAACCCAAATTATTCCAAGGAATGGAAGTTAATTTAGCAACGTGAATTTACTACTAATAAAATTCATTCATGGATGAATGACTATTGTTTATTTTGTGTGGAAAAACTAACTGTAAGGACTTTATAGAATGTGTTAAATATCAATGGAAGGAAAAATTAGTTGGAAAACCATATCATGTTCCAAAAAAAGACATGTATTACATTACATTGATTCCCAAAATTCAAAATACATCCATGTATGGAAAAATATCATCCAATAAGAGATAGAATAATACTTAGAGAATTAAAGTTTATGATGAGATGGTTCATCCTTTACATGGATTGTCAGGTTGATAATTTGAATCCCAATATCCTTATTTTATAGCTATGGTTCATAATCTCATATTGAGTCTGTCTTATGATGGTTTTAATCTATTTTTATCACATGATTAATGCTCATAGCGCATGGCCAATTTTTATTCATGTCTATAAAACTCATTCATGGATATGTATGAAAAATCCATTCACTTTCATTAATATACTGATATATATACCTTTTGATCCTAGTAATTATATCGAAATATATTTTCTTCCATTAATAAGAGAGTTGAAGCATCTTTAGGATACAGGTGTGGGAATATTCGATGCTTCTTCAAAAAATATATTTTAGATGTGTTTTTCCCTTTTATGAACTATAAATAATTTCCCTACTTATGCAATGATTTTTGTTTAGGTCATGAATGGAAAACTATCTTGTCCTGTATGTGTGAAGAATACATGATCTATAAGACTTAAATATCATCACAGTTTCAGTTTCTTGGGTCATCAACGATTCTTTATAATGAATCATTAATACCCGAAGAATCATCAGAGGATTGATAATAATTTTGAAACTAGACAACCACATTAATGTATTTTAGGTAGTTATTTTTTTAAATAATTCAAATATTTTAGTTTATTATTTAGGGAAAGGTTGGCAGAAATCTAAAAAAAAGAAGAATTTTGACACTGAATCAACCTATAATTGGAAAAAGAGAAGTATGTTTTTTTAGTTTCCATATTGGTCTACCTATATGTTACATCATCATCATTGTTTAGATGTAATGAAAATTAGGAAAAAATATATTTGAAATATTTCTTTCAATTGTTCTAAATATCATGGGAAGACCAAAGATGACTTATTATCTCATCAGGACTTGTTTTATTGGGGTATTCAACCAGAACTACATCCTTTGTGTATAAGTGAAAAATAATGGAATATTAATTGTGATGCTTATGTAATGACACCATCAAAGAAATATCGATTTATAGAAGTTCTGTAGAACATCAAGATTCCTAATGGCTATTCCAACAACATATCTAAATGAGTCAATAGAAGGGATTTGAAAATAGAATTTCTAAAAAATCATGATTATCACATTTTTATTCATGAATTGATTCTAATAAAAATTCATCATTAGATATCCAATAATGTAAAGGTGATAATTATTATCTCATTCCATTTTTATAGGCCTTTTTATTAAAACGTTATCTGAGGAACTGTTTATAAAAATGCATTAGGATGTCCCCTTAATTTTGTTTGAGAGGAAAAAAATTGTCCCTTCATTTTCACCTGCATATTGCATTTACCAATATCTCTCTCAATAGAAACACTTCTCAGGGGAGCATTTTCTTTTTAGTAGATGTGTCCTATAGAATGAAATATGTGCATAATGAAATCACATATCTGAAACACAAATTATCCCGATGATTCGATTGTGAGATGTTATCTGGCTCAAGAATGTATGTATTTTTATTTGATATATTTGTCTAATGTGAGAACCATATATAACCAGACATTTAGAAATGAATATGACTAGTATGGGTAAATTGAGAACTATTTTCCATCTATTCCCAAAATATGATGAATTTTTGGGTCTTATATATTGGATACATTTTTCCTTGAAGAGAATGGTATGGAACAACGCACAGTCTTGTTTAATTGTGGTTTGTTTGATGAATATATCAAGTAAGTGGTATTTATATTTACATTTTATCTCATATAATTATATTTCACATATACCTTAGACATTTATTATCATTTTATATAGGGAACACAAGAATATTATAAGCAGAGTTCATTGATCATTTCCTTTGGGAAGGATAGAGTTTTACAAAGCCTAATATTTCCTTCATAGATGAAATTAAAGGTATGAAAAACATTAATTATCTTAAAATATAGATATCCCTTTAATTTCATTATTCATATATATTTTAAGACATGAGTTTACCTATTTAATTTGTTTATAAATAATTAATATGAATGGATTTTGCTAAAAATCCTTTGGTTCCTAATTGAAAATATTTAATAATAAATGGGTATAAATTTGTTACAACTAATCAAGTAGAGAAAATTAAAACCCAATGTGATGGAGTTATGTTAAATGCTAAAAATGATTATTAGGATAGTGAATCTGATAGTTTTCCTTGATATGAATATGTGTATTATTATGCACTTATTGAAAAAATATTTTTATTAGATTATTACTCTCAGGGTTGAGTCACTATGATGAAATGTAAATGGGTTTATTCAATGATGTGATATGGTAAATTTATCAATGACTACAGATTAAGAGTTATTTACATGAATCAATTTTTACATACTGATGAACCATAGATTTTGGAATGCAGGAAAAAACAACTGTTTTATGTGAATGATCAAATGAGACCTGATTACATTGTCATTAATGATGTAATCCAAAAACATATTTTTCATAATTCTAGTGATGAATTTTCCACCATTGACACCCCCATTATATTTGACCAAAATATTTCATTTGGTGATTCAAATTTTCACATTATGAGAGTTGATGTTTGACTTGAAGTAGTGGTGGGTAATATATAGAAGCAACCATATGTGATCATTGTTCACTCTGTTTACCATGATATGAGTTACTCAGGTTAATATTACATTAATTTGGTTTCATTTTGGGGTGATAAATTTATTTTTAATGTATGGTGTTGTTTCATTTAATTATATTTATTTCAATTTAGAAAACCGGGTTTAAAATGATTTTTTAAAAGATGTATTACTTTCTTTTACAATATTGCAACTAAAAGATATTATGATATTTATTATGCCTTATTTTACTTTGAACTTTTATGTAGGATATATGAAAACAATTTATAAAAAATAAAATTTTTATTGTTGTGAATATAATTCCAAATACATTTGAACATCAAAGGAAGGGACTATTTGATCCTGATCGGCAGGTTCATGAGTGGGAATTTCCTCCTTTTCTTCCCAAGTGAGTTTAATAATTGTAATGTTTTTATTCTATATTATATATAATTTCAAGTTAATATTCATTATGAAATTTTTAGGGACATTTAGTTCCACTAGTGGAGACTCTTCATCTTTCTATCGTTGGTCTGAGTGGGGTGCTCTTAGACCGAGATGGATCACTTTCCATACTCATTCCCACACTGACCCACCAATGGACACCCCAACTACCAAAAATTTCCATCCTCTAGTTGAGTCTTTGGGGATGTTCTTATCCATTACTTCTTCTTCATATCAAATACCCTCGTATAAACATACCATGTCTATGATGAATCTTAGGATGATCCCACTAATGCTTCTATCTTCTCATTTGGGCTCTTCTTCCCATACCATGTTAACACTACCTCCAATGATGTTTCCACCTTTACCATACCCATATTTGATGATGTATCCTCCAACATACTACCAATTTTCTAGCACATATAAAACCCTATAATTCTTACCATACATCCAATAACTGATGATTTTTTTCCTTCACCTTCCACTCCAGTGCATGAAGACCTCCCGGATTATGCATTGGAACAAACCATTTATTTAGAGCCTATTGATCCGAGACAGCCCCGAGATCCCTTATAGTGTATTAAGCATCCTGTATAAAGTTCTTTTTATTATAAATATGTCAAATTATATAACTATTAGTATCATTTTTTACCTTGACATAATTCTTCTTCTTTCCCCCTCATATTATTAAGGGGAGTCTTATGCTAGGCGATGTCGGCGCAGTCATATATAGAAGGCATGTAATCACCTAACACATATAATGGTGGATTACAATGAAGAAAATTAGATGTTATGTGATAATGAAAGGTAGTGTGGATGTTTTATGGCCACTATATCATAATACCATTATACCATTCTAGAGGAACCAGTATCATGGAGACAACATAGTAATGAAATCTAAGAAAAATCATGGTATAAGATATGGGTAAGAAAAAATTATAAAATTATATCTGTATTATTATTTTATTTATATGAAATTACTTTTTCATCGCACAATCATTTTATCTTTTACAACAAAGACCATGTTAAGACTATAAGGTTGATGGATGTTGGGGAGTTATGGGAATCATATAAGCAAAAATTGTATATTTGTTGGATGTGCAGAGTAGGTTCATATTTAGAGGGTGTACCCACATTCCCCGACTATCCAAAAACTCAATATCAAAAAGTGTTTGAACATTTTAAGAATAATGGGTTTATGCTATTACCAATATTTAATGGTTTTCATATAAAATTTAATTCCTTTTACATCTATTGGATTCTTTTAGAATGATTTAGTGAAAAAAATAGAATAAAGAGTCAATGAAATATATACATATATTGGGGCACACTACAATGCCTGAGCATGAAATGTTCCAAGTAATTTAATCTAAATTAAAATAATTTTTTTATTTTTATTTTTACTTACTTAGATTATCATGATTTATTTTATGTATTATTTTCATAAATACCTTTTTGAAAAGGCTGAAAATACCCCCTTTGAAATGTCCATTAGGCCTAATATCCAATTGTCATATAGGCCTAATGGCCAATTGATCATTAATACTAATGTATAATTGTTTTTTAGGTATACATTCCCTTTGGAAGTTTGGACTATAGGAATAATAGGCCAATTATCCCTTATTCCTATAGCCCAATTGGACATTAGGCCTATAGGCCAACTTTCCATTAGGCTTATATGCCACTTGGCCCTTAGGCTTATAGGACAACTGGATATTATGAAATTAGGCGTATTGTCCGATAGGCCTATAAGACTAAGGTAAATTTAGACTATTAGACCTATTTTCCAATTGGCATATAGGCTTAATTTCTATTTGGACAATTAGAACTATTAGAAAATTGGCCTATTATTCCTAATGAACAATTTTATTATAGGCCTAATGACCAATTGGATTATTGTTACGAACATCCAATTAGCTTATAGGACTAACACCCAATTATCTTAAGGTCCTATTGTTCGTTAGTCCTAATTTCCAATTGGCCTTTAGACCTAATGTAAAATTGGTCGTTAGGACTATAAGCATATTTTTCAATTGTACATTATTCCATTAGGCATAAGGGAGAATTTTGTTATAGGCTCCCTTAGATAATTAGCTTATTAGGTCGAATATTCAAATTGCTTGTTAGGCATAATAGGGAAATAGCCCATTATGCCGAATAGGGAAATATTCCATTACGCCTACTAGGCCAATTGTCCATTTGGCCTAAAGTCCAATTGGCCATTAGGCGAAATGTCCAATTGGCATGTAGGCATAATAGAGAAATTAACCTATATGACTAAGTTCCAATTGTTCTATTAGGCCTATAAGACAATTGAACATTTTCATATTAGGCCGATTGGCCAATTGAACAGTATTCCATTAGGCCTAATGTCTAATTAGCCTATAGAAATGATGGCCAATTGGCCTATTTGTCATATAGGATAGTTGGACATTAAACCTAAGAAGTCAATTTTCTATTAGGACTATTGGTCAATTGGAATTTATGCCTATAAAAAATTCTCCAGTATTCATATAGGGAAACTGTCCATTATTCCTAATGTCAGAATGTTTAATTGTCCTCGAAGACTAATGAACAATTATCCTATATGTCAAACAGGGAATTGGATCTTAATACTAATATGACATTTAGCCAAAATACCTATTGGTCAATTGGACTTTAGGCCTAATAAGACAATTGGTTGTTAGGCTAATTGTCCAATTGGTCATCAAGCTAAATAGGCCAACTAGTCGTTATAGTCTAGTATGCCATTGGGCATATTGGCCAATCGATTATTAGGCCTAGATTTAAATTGGAAATTACTCCATTTATCCTAATGGACAATTGGCCTATAGGCATAATGTCCGATTATCCTATTGGATGATTGGGTTGTTTTCCTATTAGGTGGAATGTCCTGTTGGCCTATAGACATAATGTCAAACTGGAAAATTAGGCATAAAGGAATAAAGGAAAATTTTCCTATAGTCTAATAGGCCAATTGAACACTATATCATTAGGAAAAATGGTGAATTAGCCCATAGACCTAATGTCCAATTGGCCTATTATTCCTATTGTTCAACTGAACTACTAGGGATAATGGTGTAATGGAAAATTGGCTACTAGTCCTGATGGAAAATTGTCCTATAGGACTAATGGAAAATTACCATACAAGCCTAATGGCCAATTGGCCTATTAGGCCTAATGGAATAATTTCCAATTAGCCTATTCTGCCTAATGAAATAATGTCCAATTACAAAATATGAAGATTGAACAATTTTCATGTAGATCTAATGGCCATGTGGCCTATATACATAATGGGAAATTTAGCTATAAGACATTATGTCTAATGGCCAATTAGCCTATTTGAAAAATTTAAAATTTGTTATGAATGTTTGTATCATTAATTTAGAATTTTATTCATTTAAAAAAAAGTTATTCCATTTGATTATTATTAAATATTATAAAATATATACATTGTTATTATCTGTATACTAATCAATGTAATTTGCATCAAACTATTTTTTGCATCAAATGTAACCAACCTAGAGGTAAATTATTTTCCTCAAGTAGAAAGAAAAATGATTGAAATATAGTATTTTCACAGACCCAATAAAAGATAATATGTTTTTTAATTATACGTTGAATATTTATATGAAATTCCTAATTAAATTTATTTTATATATTTTCAAATGACTTCCCTAGAGGCCCTTAATAATAAATAAGATAACAATTTTGTGTCAAATGACCATTTGAGTCAGGTTTTAGGGGACGAGGAATAGGGGTATAGTATGATGTTGACCAAGAAAAACATAATCCCCTCTATGTATTGGTCTTTATCGGGCACATATCAAGTCTATCAGACCACCAAGAAGTAAAGCGCTTGTGCAGAAGTAGCTGGAAAAAAGTAGATTTAGAGGATCATGATAAAAGTAAACAGAAGTGTGAAAGAAGTAATATGTTCACTAATAAATTCCTAAAATCTATGTTTTTTATTAGTCAATAACTTCCATCATAGGATTATTATACTTTTTATTCATATATGGCATCAATTTGTTCATTAAATTATTTCTTGAGTGATGTCAATGATGGTCCAAGTAGCGATCAAGCCGATGGTGGTGGTGATGATCTTATTGATAATGTTGTTAGTCCAGATGACTTTGTTGGTGAGGATACTAATAATGATGATGATGATGTTGCAAATGGTGTGGATGAGGATATCGGTGATGGGGAAGATATTGATTTCCTTAATTTTGGCTCAGCAGGTTGGATAGATGTACATTATGGTAATAACTTAAATACATTTGTTTTATGGATGAATATGTATATTTTAGTATTTTATACGATCTGAAAATTATTAAAAACCTGTTTTTGTATGGTAAATATAGAAAATATATACTATATTGAATCTATATTTTCTAGTTTATTGAATTTATAGGTTCAGGAATTTGGTAAGAAGGTTGTGGGGCTGCATTAAAATATAGGAAACAACATATACCCATGTTTTAAAAATAGAGGGTATAGGTTCTTTGATGGATTAAATATACCCAAAATTTCAAATCCATTGGTATAGATTTATACCCACGATTCATTAAATACATGTTTATAATAAAATACATCACACTGAAACCCACAGATTCTATAAAAACTTTGGGTATAGGTCTATAATGATGCATTAACTTACCACGGTTCTGAAACCCCTGGGTATAGCCTATACCCACGGTTTTGGGGGATATACCAATGGTTTAAAACCATTTCTATATGTTCATTTTCCTATAGTAAACTCTAGGCCCGTAAGGGTTTTCCCAATTTCTAAAACTAGATAATTGGTAACCTATAGATTCTATATTAAATGGCCTTGAATGGGGTTACACTGATGGGGAGTGTTAACTGTCATTATATGAAAACTCCACCAGTGGGTGATGATCATCCTTGTTATGACAAAAAATAACATGAAACTTTAAAGGATGTTGTTTAGACCATTAATGGTATATTTTTCCTGACCATCTATTAAGGGTATAAATACTATTCTCAATTACAACCACATCTCAATTGTCACATATATCATCTCCATAATATTTACACGATGTGAGCATCATAGCGTGTATCAATCGTCAAGGGAATTTAATCAAATTTGATTATCTATTACATATATAGGTGTCCCAAACTATCCACTATGTTCTAACCATGGATAGTTAGGAAGAAGGCCATCTTCTGTGAGTTAGTCTATAATTTCCCAGATTGTGTCATGACCTCTTCCAATTATGGGATGTCCATCATGAAATCTAAAAAATTATCCCTTCCCATTATTACTTTCATTCATGAACATTGACTCTACTTATAATATTTGGGTGAAAAAATGATAATATATTTCCCATTATATAATATAATTGATTCCCAAAAAAATAAAAAAGGATATTAGTAAATCCTCACCACATTTGGATGTACTAGTTAGTTAGATCATGAATCCTTCCCAACACTTCCACTGATATAAGGACATGTGTTTTCATTCATAATATAATAAGTTTTAAATTCTTCCCACCATGATAAAATCCATGAAGATGAATTTTAGTGTAAATCAAGTAATTCTAGGTCTTGTAATTGATATCCCCAAGTTATAACTCTATAATTCACTTAAGAAGATGAGGGTCAAAAACCATCCATAGAAGTAATGTTGGATGATCCTCATCCTTTAGGTTCACCTTTCAAGAGAATAACTACTCTGTTACCTTGCACAACAATAGTGAATGGAAAAAACTATATTGATAATTTGATAATAAGATTTCATCCTTGGGTGGATATCAAGATTTAATGACCTAAATTTATTTTTGGGTTCACTCTCACTACCATGTCGGAGAAGACACATCACAAGAAGTGGACCTCTGAAATCAAGAAATGAATCTATGTGATACCCCTATAAATTTGGTACTCTTAAATCATTCCATAAACCTTCCTCATAAAATTAATGTGCTCCACCTCTAATTTTGTGTATAGAAAGATTTCATTTAAGGAAAAAATTGTGAACTAATGTATGAAGGGATAAAGGATCTAGTCTATAGGTATCAAAAAAAGAGACGGGGCATTCAACACTCTTAAGGGTATCACGATGAAGTCAAAGTAACCACAATTGATCTCTAAAGCCACCCTTAGAATTCTATAAACTTTCTCTCTGAGCTGGTTCTAATATGTCATAAGGATAACATCCATGAACCAATTCACTTATAAACACTAAAAAATGAAGGTATGAAATACTAGGGGCGAAAACACCTTTTAGAAAATCACATTGTTCAGGTGATGTTAGTCAATGTGTAAAATAATGCTCACATATTACTTCTATGTAAACAAAAATGGGATTACTAGTGAAACTATATAGTTCTAAAGGGCCATGCTCTGCACATTATCTAACTACACCATCTTCTCTCATCGAAACATGATTTCATATGATATGTTATCACAAATATTTTTTCATCCTTGAATTTAGGTATAAACCAAAAACAAATATTATATAGGGAGGTAAACCTCAAACATTATTAGGGAAGAAATACATTAACATATCTAACATCAGATATGACATAAATCTCATATCATTTACATAGGTCTTACTAGCCAACTGATAAGAAATTGTTATCCCTCTACACATATGTTCATCCTTCACTTCCAAAGATCCCCTATATATAAGGATGGATAATTATATCCCAGTAACTCAAGTAAACAAAACTACCACTTATTATATTCAATATAGCATGGATTGTAGTAAAACATTCAATTCCAAGGAAAATATCATAGGGTCTCACTACCAATATAGAAACATTTGATGCAAGGATATCCCACCTTCTAGCGTTGGGTCACACTATCGATAGATGTTTTTAATTTCTAATCCTCCCTTTTGGGGGCCTAAGAACACTAGGGATGATAAAAAAGGGATCCACTAGAACCCCTAAGCCTCATTAATGTAGTAAATTGAAGGAAATTTCTTGTTATTTCGTTCTATAATTATAATTAGAAAAGATATAGAACATGTAATTCTTCAAAACACACCCAAGGACTTCATGTCATAATCCCCTACTACTTGATGGAATCCTTACTTTTTTATTCATATTCCCTACAACTATGTCCTACTACGATGCCTTAAAAACATCAATGTGACCATAAACATACATGTTAAATGAAATAATATTCCACACCTTAACAGTTCTACTTTGGGCAGCACTGACACACCTACATGGCTCAAAAATCACATCACTAGAACCTTATTTGGTGGGGGAACTATCCATATTATTTTTAAGAAAAAATACACATGGAACATCTCCAACATAGGGATATAATGACACCCTAGAGATGTTTCTCCCCTAGGGATGCCATCCATTAGGGTCCAAAACAAGTAGGCCACTCACACCACTAGCTCGATCTTGTATTCTACCACTTGAGAATGGGATCTGGTGCACGATAAAACCATATTTATTTCTATATATATTGCCTCATAAGAGAACATAGAAAAATTGAATCATCTTATGGTACCATTATAACAAAATATTTCAGAAAAATAATAAATGGTTGTGAGTGAATCCATCTGTTCAGTATGGTCTATACAATCCAAAAAACCCCATAACTTCTCTATAATTCAATCCTCTAGTACATGATGGTATGCCTCTCCCAAACACCTGAGATGTCCCTATAATTGGAACTCCAACAATGAACTATGCCTACATAAACCATTTTTGTCTTTTCTTATATCTATATGCTGCTCACCATGTGGATGATCATCCATCTAGGCCACTATAGGTATGACCATTCACTTATCCACATGTAGTAAAACTAATCTGTTCTTTCCTTGAGAAAACACCTCATGAATGGGTCATTGATCTAAGGCATCATCACTATATTGGCCGTCACTATAAAACTCTCTCAAATTACAAGATTGTTGTCATCACACATTCATCTTTTAAATTATCACGATATATCAACGCTAAAGAGAATATTCGGGGAGCTGACTGGAAGAGGTCATGGAAACCATAACCCATTCCTATATGATGCATGTTATAAGGCCCTATCCTTAAACAATACATAATCATGAGATAATTCAATAATTATACTTTAATTCACATCAAAGATATATTTAGGTATATTGATTTACAGAATTAGTTCATAACAGATACATAATGACTTGAATATTACAAGTAGACAATTCTACTAAATATCCATTTTTTAATAAAAGAAAAACACATTAAAAAAAACCTCTTTCATTTCATGTTTTACGCATCATGACATTTCTGTGATCCCATCCTCGACTCTATTCTTAATTATGTCATTTGAAAAACATTTCAAAACATTGGTTGAGAATAAAAAGCTTGATATAGGGTTCATAATTAATTAAAACTATTAGTCTTGTGAAAACATGTAAACCATGAAACATTATCCTAAAGTAATACTTTCCACCTTTATAAAGTAGAAAAAACACATCACTAGACATAACCTCATTACTTAGCCTTTTGTAACCAAAATATTACCACAAATCCCATAGAATAAAATATAACATATAAAGGTAACTTGAGACATAAACCTACTTAAATGGAATAACCATACGTCCAAATTCCACACATATCACTAAATAGAATATCCATACGTCCAACATCCATACCAAATGCATAAGAGGTTATAACGTAACCACCCATCCATGGTTTATCAAGGAAACACCTATAATTTTGGTTTTCACGTAACCACTGGTCATTGGATCATCACGTAACCACCAATCAAATTTGCAAGTACCATTATATAATCATAACAAATAAAATATTTTAATTATCACCATTTCACTAATAACATTTCATTTGGAAAAAATAGAAATAATTTTATGATATTTTAATACTCAAACCATTTCAAAAACCATTTTCACTACAAAAAAACCTAAAAATTAATAAGGTATTTATTTTCCTTTTAAAAACATTAAGGCATATAGGGGATTCCAAATATCAAATAATGGTTTTGGCAGTAGAGAGGTTGTTTTCACCACATATGTTAAAAAACATTCCATTTGTTGTTTAGTAAAACAATTCATAGAAAAAATATTCCCTTTGAATGAAATTAAAAACCAAAGTGGTTTATTATATCATATAAAAGTAAAGAGGTGTATATTACCAAAATAAGCCTCAATTAAATGATATTGAGATGAAGTCCCTTACCTTGATTCTAACACATCACGTATATTCATTTTTCATTGTAAATATAAACTTAATATAATTTTTACTTACATTAGAAACTTTTTAAGTTTATTCTTCAGTTTATATACCTTATTACCATTATATAAATATTACACAACTGTTTAAGTTAATATCGGTTGTTCTGTCGATATTTGGTACTTGAGTAAAAATGATCTTGTTTTGAATAAATTGTACTTGTAGTAAAAATTTAATAATATCAAAAATGATATTTTTCATTTAAACATCATATATATTCAGTATATATGTATTTATAATAGTCCAAAACATTTGGAGATATGAAATGAAATGCACTATTCATGGAGACGGTAGGTCGTACGTACGCATGAGCCCTACATTCATTTGTTTGTCTTACTAAAAAAATAATAATCAAATAATATAAATGTATATTATAATACTAGTATGAAATAATATAAATGAGTCATATAATTTTGAGGGTTGGTGGTCAATACTTTCTCAAATGAAATTATCATATTACACATCATGGATAGAATAAAGTTATGTTGTACATAAAAATTACAGAATAATAGAGACAATATAAATATAATATATATCATATATAAATGTAGTTCCATAATAATGGATACCATGATAGGTGGTAGGAAAAAATTTAACAATCATCGTTTTGTGAGGCAGTAGTTCGCCATACACAGAAACAATATGATCGTATCCATTAGATGGAGGTGTGTGTAAGTGTAGTTAAAATAATTATCATAAAAAAATACTAGTATATTTCGGATATTGTTTTTGTTATGAAGTCAAATAATAACAAGATCATAAGGAGAGGATAAGGAAAATAAATGAAAATAACTAGAGAGAAGATGTTACCTCTAAATCAGGTAATTTCTTTTGATTTGAGCCAATATGATTTCTTGAATTGCCTTACACCCAAGTTAAGGATTCTAATAAAACATTACGGAGGTTGGGAGATTATTTGAGTAGAATTTGTGTGATCCAATGGTATTTAGAGGTGTGATGTTGTGGGTAGTGGTGGTGGCCTTTTATAAGAAGGGGGAGGGGCACACTAGGAATATCTAGAAATATTAATTTATTATAAATTCAATTTCACTTTAAAATGGTCCAAAACTCATTTAATTTGAAAATAAGATGATTTTGGTTTGAATACCTATCATAGAATAATTTTCAAACTAGTTTAGAATATTTATTTATCCATATCTATTTAGTTTAACCCATATTTGACCCATTTTAAACATAGAGTGATATCATGTTATTTACACATTGTGGGTTAATGTAATTACCATGTCATGTCAAATGACAAAAAAGAGTCATTTATGAAATATTTTTACTTATATTAACCTTTTGGATGAATATAAGATATTTAGGATTTTAATATCATTTAATAAACTATTTTATGTTTTAAGTTATTAATTATGTCAATTTTGGACACTTTTCATACCCAACGTTTTTACGAATTCATAGAAACTTGATTCCTTCAAAACAAAAATTTATTTCTAATGTAAAATGTCAATTTCATATATAATTTTCGTGGATGGAATCAAAATAACCAAATTAAATTTATTTTCATATTTAGAATATCATTTATTTGAATCCTTTATTAATGAATCAAGCACTGCATCATCATTGTGTCATAATTAAATTTATTTATATATTGATTAAAAATTATAAATGGAACATCATGATGTAGAAATATTTTTATCTTTATAATTACTATTTATAGTCGAAGAGATGAATTATATAACCCCTTATAATTTTTTTTATTAGAAGATACATGTTTGTGTTATATTTTAATTTACATTAATTTAATTAATATAACATGTCATTTTCACTCCCATGTGGATTCATGGGGTCCAATAATCTAACCAAATATTCTCATGGTTAGCCATATTTACTCTAATAGTATTAATACATGTGTTAGGGTAGCTCAATTTTATTATAATATTATTTTCACCCTTATTTACTAGATTTGTCCTTTAACCAAGGCAAATAAAATAACTAATTAAGTTACTATTCAAAATGTCTTAAAATGAAATGTACTTATTTACACAATTTGGACCACATTATTACAAATTTTGAATCCATTTTTCTTAATTAAATACATATATTTTTGATAAATTAATTTTAAATTAATTCTCATTGTCAAAACCAAAAAAGAGGGGTTTTTAAGAAGTAATAACAATCAAAAGATTGACATGTGTTTATGTCTAATTTCAATGTGAAATTACATAAAATGAAAAAAAATTGAATTAAAAGTTCAAAAAATAATCCAATTAAACATTAAAATATATTTAAATAATAACTTAACTATATAAACAAATTATATTAATATGAAATTTTGAAATAAAATGCAACATTTTTCACTACTCATAAAAATATGAATTTTATCAGAAAAAACCCAAAATTTCATCCAATGTGAATTTTAATGTCCTGATTATATAAATGTGGTTTATTTTATGAAATAAAATATATAAAAGTGATAAAAATAGATCTAAAAAAGGGTTCTCTATTAAAAGGAGGAAGAACTGTATATTATTAAAAATACTAATTTTATTCGAAAGTATTGTATATGTTATTATATAATATCTAGAAAAAATATAATTTGAATTTAAAACATTTCATAGAATATATATAACACATATTTTTTATTAAATAAAAATTTATATATATTGATATTATTTTATTAAAACAATTATTATTTTTTAAATAGGTTTTCATAAAAAAAACATCTTTTATATTTAATTTTTTTATTTACATTTATAATAATTTTGGTAACCAATGAATTATTATTTAAACATGTTTAAACCATATTTTCGTAATTCAGTTGACACTATTCATTCCAACCATTCCAATGACTAGGTTATAATGGTAACATTTAAATAATAATATTTCGTTATTCATTTAAGCTCAATGCAGAATATCAGGTATGCTATTGAAAATAGTGTTTCTTTATGAAAAATTGAGATGTTACATCATTCCCACTTTTATAAAATTCATCCTTACTATTTTAAAATTGGGAATGGTAACTTCATTGAAAATATTACATCAGAAAAAGATTCAATAAATATAACACTCTAAAAGAAAGAAAGGGAAGTACAAAGGTCACGTGAGATAACACATACTAGGATTCCATGTAAGAAACCATGGATTTGGAAGAGAAATTAAGTGTCAAGTTCTTATAAAGAGTGATAGAAAACATGATCATGAAGATGTTGACTACCATAAAACCATAAAAATGTGATGTGTTAAATGGTTATTGATTTTCTAGTAGAAAAATTAAACAAATAATGTTTTTATTTTAAGGTTCTTTTTATAAAGTTGAGAAATTTATTTATGGGCCAAATAAGAACATAAGGGAACATATTTACTTGTCATGTTGAGATTTATCAATTACTCAAATTCCACCACAAAATCATATTTTTCTAAAATCGTTGAGTATTTAAGATGACTTGGTCAATCCTAACGCACTAGAATCAACATTTAGGGAATCACATAATCATCAAAAGACAAACTATATCTTCGTCCTGTCTTGAAATATTAACCAAAACCAAAATGGTTAGTACAAGATCAGATAATCCCCCAAAAGAATAATCCTTTATAAAGGAAATAATACTCTTAATCACCAATGTTCAACAAACAATAACCAAAGTTCAAAAAAGACCTTTTAATAAACTATTGTCCTAAATATTATTTAAAATAATCCAAACTAAGTATGAAATACAAAACTCAGAAGGATTTGATCACCTAGTCTTCCATAATAAATCTTAACACTTATCCCAAAATACCATTGACTACTCTTAATGTCTAATACTTAAAAGTAGTTAACCGAATAACAATTCCTCTATAGTTGGTTAATAATTTCAATAAACACCCCAAATCGACATATATCCATAATAAAAACATTGAATCTTCCAAAATAAAACATCAACCATTACTACTGAAATCAAATCCCAAAGTATTCTATATTCATTAGACATATATTGTTCCCAAAAATATAAAACTTGAACCAAAATAAAATTTATCACACAATCACCAAATCATTTTCTTATAATAAAAATATCCATATGATAAAACATAAGTTCCCAAAATCAATTAAATATTGACCGATAATATCATTAAACTAAGAATAACAAGTAATACTAACTAGGGAATTCACATATTCCAGTGGTATGTGATGAACCATTGTCACCCTTCGATTGTGGGTTTGATTCCTGCTGCCCTACCAGACACAATGGGTTGTTACCTATCTTGTAGTTTGTCCCTTTTATAAAACTCAAAAATAACCCTAAAATGTTTTATCCTTAATGGTATTATTATACCACTCATTTTCAACCCACCTCATAACATCTTCAACATCTTAATTTTTGAAACCTTTTATATATTGGTATTTATTGTATTTCACCATCGAATGATAAATTAGAACTACCCCCAAAGAAAGAAAACCCTTCCTTTATTAGGGTGTCCACCGGGTTTAATCATCATCTTGTTCGTGTAAATTAAATGTCCATGCATTGAAACAATGATTTATAGATCCTTCAACATGACATTTCATGCAAGTAGGTTGTCTGCTAGAAATATTTTCACAATCCTCCAATCATTACTTTGCATTAATTATTGTAATCAACTCATTAAGTAGAGATAGTAATGTAGTTTGATATCCTCCTCCTTAATTTTTTATCTGTCTTTCCTTGATTTGAAAAATATATAAAACATGTATTTAATTGATATAATATACATTGAGACTAACCATGTGGTTATCCAAAACTCGTAATCCCTAATGTTGTCTAAACCTTTCCTCTGATACCAACTATAATGCCAAAGTATTAATCATTACATAATATTAATATGAGTCAATAATTTTACCATAATTCACACCGAGGATCTTTTTAGGTTTTGATATTTGGTGAATTAGGTCATAACTCATACGTAACAACTTGAATTTTACAAGTAGACACTTCTACCCACTATCCATTTTTTATAAAACCAAAACTCTTTAAAAATAAACATGTTTCATTTCATGTTTTGAAAATAATGAAATTTCCTTGTTCCATCCTCGACACTATTTTTATTTATGTTCGGTGAAATACATTTCAAAACACGGGATGAGCATAAAATTCATAGTAAGGGATACATAAATAATAAAAATTATTAGTCCCGCGAAAACATATAAACCATTAAAACATTATCATAAAGTAATATTTTTCACCTTTAATACATAGCATAAAAATCATTGAATATAAGCCCATTTCATACCCTTTCATCACAAAAATATTACAAAAAATCCCATAAAAAGAAAAATATAACATATTAACAAAACTTGGGACATAAACATACTTAAAAGGAATAACCATATAGTATACTTCCAGACATATCACTAAATAGAATAGCCATACGACCAAAATCAATACCAAATGCATTAAAGGTTTTAACGTAACCATCCATCCTTAGTTTATCACAAAACCACCCATCATTTGGTTTATCATAGAACCATCCTTCATGGGTTTATCACGTAACTACCCATCAAATTTCCAAGTACCACTATATTATCGTAACAAATAAAATATAGAAAATATTATCATTTCAATAATAACATTTCATTTTCAATCACAATAAATAATTTCAAGATATTGAAATACTAAATCCATTTAAAAAACCATTTTAAATACCAAAACACCCAAAAAATGAATAAGGTATTTCTTTTTTTTCATTTTATAAACATCAAGGCATATAAAGGAATCCAAATATCAAATAACAGTTATGGAGGGAGAGATGTTATTTTCACCGCATATGTTAAAAAACATTCCATTCATCATTTCATAAAATTATTTTTAGAACAAATAATCCCTTTTAATGAAATTAAAATTCAAATGGGGTTTATTTTACCATATAAAATAGGGAGGTGTATATTATAAAAATATGCCTCAATGAATGGAGATTTAGACGAAGTCCCTTACCTGGAGTCTGACTCGTCACATATGTTCCTTGTCCTTCCTCAATAAAAACATTTAGTTAATTTCCACTTGATTAACAAAAGTTTATATAACTTATTAACATTTTATAAAAATTACATAATTATTTATGTTAATATCGGTCGTTTTGTCGATAATTGGTACTTGAGTCAAAAATGAACTTGTTTTTATATAAATTGAACATGTAGTCAAATTTAAATCATCTTCATAATGATATTAATGATTTAAATTTCATATATTTCTAGTATATATGTATTTATAATAGTCCATTACAATTGGAGATATGAAATGAAATACACAGTTTATGGAGATGACAAGCCATACGTAAGAATGAACGCTACAATCATTTCATTGTCAAACTAAATTAATAATAATCAAATGATATAAATGAGTATTATAATACCAGTATTGTATATATGTCATGTATGTATCATAGGTTTAATAAAACAATTATTTATATGTTCCATGTATAGCATGAACTATTTAAATCACTTTGAGGGGGCAGTAGTCTACACTTTCCCAAATGAAATTATCGTATTTACACATCTTTAAGAGCATAAAGTTTTGTAGTAAATAAAAATGACATAATAATAGAGAAAATGTAAATATATAAATATAGTGCCATCATAATAGCCATCAAGAGATGTGGTAGGGAAAAATCAAACAATCATTGTTTCGTGAGACAATAGTTCGTCGTACACAGAAACAATATGATCATATCCATTAGATAGAGGTGTGTGTGAGTGTAGTCTAAATCTAAATCATAGAAAAATCATAGTATATATATTTTGGGTACTGTTTTTGTTATGTAATGAATTAATAAGAAAATCATAGGGAGTTTAGAAGGAAAATAAATGAAAATAACCTGAGAGAAGATATTACCTCTAAATTAGGTGACTTCATTTGATTTGAGACAAAAGGATTTATTAAATTTTGTTATGACCATGTTAAGGCTTCCTGGTCGAAGGGAGGGATGTTAGGAGATTATCTGAGAATAATATGGATGATCATAGGGGCATGAGAGGTGTGAGAATGTTGGTATAGGTGGTGGACTTTTATAAGAGGGAGGAGGGGCACTTTATGAAAGGCTGAAAATATTAATTTATTATAAATTTACTGTCCCTTTAAAATGGTCCAAACGACATTTAGTTGGAATATAAAACGATTTTTGTTTTCATACCCATTATCCAAAAAATTTAAGATAGGTTTTGAATATTTTTTATCCTAGCCTTTTTGGTTTAACCCTTATTCAACCCTTTTAAATATTAAAGTGATAACCTGTTATTTACACATTGTGGGATAATAAAATTACAATATCTTGTCAAAAGACCCACAAAAAAGTCATTTATGACATATTTTGACTTATATAAATAATTTTGAAGAATATTAGATTTTTAGGAATTTAATATCATTTGATAAACTATTTTATGGTTTATGTTATGAATTATGTCAATTTTAGACACTATTCATTCATGACTTTTATTCAAATTCATAAAAACATTATTACTTCAAAAAGGCCCTAATTACAAGATAAAATTTAAATATCATCCATAAAATTCGTGGATAAAATCAAAATAATCAAAATATGTTTATTTTAATATTAAGGACATAATTTATTTGAATCTATTATTAGTGAATCAATCTCTGCATCATAATTGAGTCATAAAGAAATTTATTTATTTAATGTATAAAAATCATAAATAAAATATAATGATTTTTGAAGTCTTTTTATATTTATAATGACCATTTATAGTCAAAAAGATCAATTATATAACCCCATATGAATTATTTTAGTAGAATATAAAATTTTATGTTATATTTCTTTTTTACATTAAATTAATTTATATAACATGTCATTATCACTACCATGTGGATAAATGGGGTCCCCAAATTGACCAAAGTATTTCCATGGTTAGACATATTTCATAAAATAGGACTAGGATATGTGTTAGTGTAGTTTATTATTATTATAATATTATTTTTTACCCTTATTAACTAGATTTACCCTTTAACCATGGAAAATAAAAAAACTAATGAAGTTACTATTCATTTTGTATGAAAATAAAATTTACCTATTTACACAATTTGGACCTCATGATTAAAAATATTGAGTCTATATTTCAAAATTCAATACACATAATTGGTACAAATTAATTTTATATTAATTCCCATTGTCAAAACCAAAAAGCGGGTTGTTTAAGAATCAATGACTATCAATAGATTGACTTGTGTTCATGCCCAATTTCAAATTGAAATTACTTTCATTGAAAAAAATGGGATTGAATGAAAAAAATTAATCCAATTAAACATTAAAATAAAATAAAATAATAATCTAGCTATATAGATAAATTATATGAAAAGGATGTTTTGAATTAAAATGCAGAATTTTTCACTATTCATAAAAATATAAATTTTATCAAAAAAATACCAAACATCCATCGAAAGAAAATTTTTAATTCCCCCTTCTATAAAAGTTGTTTATTTTTTAAAATATAATATATAAAAGTGAAAAAACAAGATTTAAAAAAGGTTCTCAATCAAAAGGTGGTAAAATTTCATTTTTAGAAAAATACTTCTTTTATCCGAACAAATTGATTTTTTTATTATATCATATCTTCAAAACATATAAGATGAATTTAAAAAATTAAATTTCATATATATATATATAACTTATATTTTTCATTAAATAATGATCCATAAAAAAGATATGATTTTATAAACCCAGTTATTCTCTTTTAAATAGGTTTTCATAAAAACACATGCTTTATTTTCAATCAATTTTAATTTTCATGTCTAATAAATATCGTAAACATTGAATTATTATTTAATCATGTGTAAAACATATTTTAATAATTTATTTGATAATAATCATTATCACCATTCCAATGGATATGTTATAATAGTAACATTTAAATAATTATATTTAGTTGTTCATTTAAGCTTGATGTATCATATGAGGTATTCTATTTAACATAGTGTTTCCTTCATAAAACCCAGGATGTCACATCATTCCCCCATTTTGGAAATTATGTCCTCACAATTTTAAAATTGTGCTTAGAAACTTCATTGAAAATTCTACATCTGAAAAAGAGTCAATAAATCTATCATATTAAAAGAAAGAAAGAGAAGTACAAAGGTCATCTAAGATAACACATACTAGGATTCTATGTAAGAAAACATAGATTTGGAAGAGAAACAATGTGTTAATTTCTGATGGATAGGGATACAAAATTAGATCATGAGAATGTTAACTTCCAGATAACCATAAACTTGTGATGGGTTAAACGGTCCTTGATTTCCTAGTCAGAAATGTAAACTGATAATTTTTTTGTTTTAAGGTTCATTTCAAAAAGTTGAGATATTTATTTACAAGATTGAATAAGAATATGATGGAACATACTTACCTCTATTGTTCAGTTTTATCAATTAATCATATTCCACTACAAAATTACTCTTTTCTCAAATCGATGAGTATTTAAGATGACTTTGTCACTCCTGAAGCACTAGAATATACTTTTAGATAATCGTTTATTCCTCGAAAGAGTAACCATCTATTCGTATAATATTGAAATATTAACCAAACCCAAAATTGAAAGTACAAATTTAGATAATCCCAAAAAATAAAAAACCTTTATAAAATGAAATAATACTCTTAATCTCTAATGTTCATTAAACAATACCCAAAGTCCGACAAAGACTAATCAATAAAAAATTATCCTTAAAATCCTTCAAAATAATACAAACTATGTTTGAAACCCAAAACATAAAATGATTTGATCACATATTCATACACAATAAATCATAAAATTTATCTCAAAATAACATTGACTACTCATGAAGTCTCATACCTAAAATTAATTAACCTAATAACAAATTTTCTATGATAGCATATTCATTTCCATAAATAACCAAAATCGCCATATGTACATAATAAAAACACTAATTCTTTACAAATAAAATCCAACCATTACTCCTCAAATGAAAACCCATAGTGTTGTGTTTTAATTACACATATAGTGTTCCCTAAATTAAAAACGACTTCCAAGATAACATATATCGCATAATCACAAAATCATTTTCATGTATTAAGGATATCCATTTGATAAAACATAAGTTTCCAAAATCAATTTAATCTTGATCCATTAATAAATTTAACTAAAAGTCATAATTCATACTGATAAGGGACTTAACAGAGGAAAGTGGTATGTGATGATCCCTTGTCGCCCTTCATTTTTGGGTTTGATTCGTGCAGCCTTACCAGACGCAATGGGTTGTCACCCATCTTTTGGGTTGTCCCTTTTATAAAACTCATAAAACAACCCTAAAATGTTCTAACTATAATGGTTTTTCATACCTCTAATTTTCATCCCAACTCATAATTTCTTAAAAATATTAATTCATGAAATATTTTATAAATTTAAATTTTTTTTATTTCACATACTCATGATAAAATATAACTAGTACGAATGAAATAACATTGTACCTTAATCATGGTGTCCACCTGGTTTCATCATCATCTTGTTCACAAAAATAGAATTTCCATGAATTTCAACAATGATTTAGTTATCCTTAATAACCATTTTATAAAATTATCTAAATAAACCTTGTAAAACATGGTTTATATGGTTGTTCACAAAAAATAGTTTCAGAAAATAATTATATATGACATATAATTTCAAAACAACTTATAAAACGTTATTTTTATAAAATATTCTAACTGAGTTTTATTTGAAACATTCAATCAATGGTCTTTTAAAACACCATATGTATGTTCTAAAATAATATATTTTAAAAGAAAATATAAATAGGTTGTGAAAGGGTCACCTTTTTCATCACCTTTTTTAAAATCATATTATGCTTCAAAATCTTGTGATAAAGTAAAATATTTGAAAATGCTTTGAAACACTTACCATTCTTAAAAATATAGGAATATTGAGAAAATATGAACTGATTAAATACAACCCATGATCCACGATGGTATCGAGGTATCGTGTAGGTGTTTGATATCTTAATGAAATGATTGCAAGTGAGTTGTATGATAAAAAAGTTTTCACAATCATATGAGCATGACATTGTAATAATTATTGTAAGCAAGTCATCAAGAAGAGATGAGAATTTTATTTGAGATCCTCCTCCTTTTATTTGTAACTTCCCTTCCTTGATTTGAAAAAGTTATAAAACAATGATTTAATTTAAATAATATACATAAAGACTATCCATGTTGTTATCCCAAATTCATAATCCCTAAAATGTCTGATCATTTCTTTGATACCAACTATAATGCCCAAGCCTTAAACATTACATAATATTGAGATAAGTCAATACGTTGAATTTAATTCACATTGATGATATTTTTAGGTTTATAGATTTAGAAAATTAGGTCATAATTGATACATAACATCATGGATATTAAAATTAGACACTTCGACTCAATATCCATTTTTTAATAAAACAAAACTCTTTAAAAAGAAACATGTTTCATTTAATGTTTTAAACATCATGACATTTCCTAGATCCCATCCTCAAATCTATTCTTATATATGTCATGCATAAAACATTTCAAAACATGGGATGAGCCTAAAAAGATTAGTTAGGGATATATAATGAATGAAAACTATTATTCTTTTGAAAACATGTAAGCAATGAAATCATTATCATAAAGTAATAATTTTCACCTTTAAGAAGTAGAAAAAACAATTCTAGGAATATAAGCTACTTACATACCATTTTTGTAACAAAACGATTACCATGAAGCCCATACAAAACAACATATAACACATAATGGTAGCATGAGACATAAACATACATAAATGGAATAACCATATTGTATACTTTCACACATATAACTAAATGGAATATCCATATAGCTGACTTTCATACCCAATGTATTGGAGGATATAACATAACCACCCATCCTTGGTTTTTCACGAAAACACCTATCATTTGGGTTATAATTTAACTACCCGTCATTGGTTTTTTACACAACCACCCGTCAAATTTCCAAGTACCATTATATAGACTTTACACATAAAAGATTGTAACTATCAACATTTCTCTAATAAAATATCATTTGTAATCAAAACAAAGCCTTTCAGGATATTGAAATACTTAATACATTTAAAAAATCATTTTGAATAACAAAACACCAAAAGCTTAATAAGAAATTGCTTTTCCATTTAAAAACCTTAAACATATAGAAATCCAAATATCAAATAATGGTTATGGCAGTAGAGAGGTTATTGTCACTGCGTAAGTTAAAAAACATTAATTTTTTTGTCTAGTAAAATGATTCTTAGAAAAAATATTTCCTTTGAATGAAATTAAAAGTATAAGGGTGTTATTATATTTTATAAAATAAGGAGGTGTATATTATCAAAATATTCCTCAATGAAAGAATATTGAGATGATGTCCCTTACATTGAGTCTGACTCATCTGTGTGTTCCTTATTCTTACCGAATATAAAACATAAGTTAATTTTTACATGCTTCAGAAAATTTTCAAATTTATTATTACTTTTATATAACTTATTACGTTATAAAAATTGCATAATTATTTAAGTTAATATCGGTCTTATTTTTGATATTGAGTACATGAGTCCAAAATGAACATATTTTGATATAAGTTTTACATGTAGTCAAAAGTAAATCATCTCTAAAATGATATTCATGATATAAATGTAATATATTTCCATAATATATGTATTTATAATTTTCCATAACATTTATAGATAAGAAATAAAAAAGCACCGTTCATGGAGAGGGTAGGCTGTACGTACTCATGAACGCATCTTTCATTTCATTGTCATACTAAAAGAATAATAATAAATTTATATAAATTTATATTATAATTCATGTATTATATTTATATAATTTATGTATCATAGGTATAATAAAACCATCCTTTATATGTTCCATGTATTTCATGAACGATTCATATCACTTTGAGCGGGTGGTAGTCCACACACCCCCAAATGAAATTATTGTATTAACAGTTCCTGGAAAACATAATTTTAGGTTGTAAATAAAAATTAAAAAATCATAGAGAAAATATAAATATAATATATATCATATATAAATATAGTTCCATCATAATATCCATCATGATAGATGGTAGGGGAATATCGAGCAAAAATTATTTTGTGAGAAAGTAGTTTGTCGTACATAGAAACAATATTTTCGTATCCATTAGATGGAGGTGTGTGTAAGAGTAGTTTAAATAATTCTCATAACAACATCTTAGTATATTGAGGATTCTGTTTTTTTTGTAATCAAAGAATAAGAAGAGCATAGGGAGTAGAGAATGAATATAACAGAAAAGGACATGGGATAAGACGTTACCCCTAAATTGGGTAACTTATTTTGATTTAGGTCAATGGATTTCATTAATTGCCTTATGCCCAAGTTAAGGCTTAGATGAATAAGGGAAGGATTTTAAGAGATTATTTTAGAATATTTTGGATGAGTCGAGGGGCATTGAGAGGTGTAAGTATGTGGGAAGAGGTTGTTCCCTTTTATAAGAGGGAGGAGGCGTACATTAGGAATTTCTAGAAATATTAATTTATTAGAAATTCAATTTTGATTTAAAATGGCCCAAAACATTATTAATTTTATTATAAGATGACACTGGTTATAAAAAACATAATAAAATAGTTTTTAGAAATGTTTTTAATATTTTATTTATTCTTATCTATTTTCGTTTAACCCTTATTTTACCCTTTTTAATCTTATAGTGATATCATGTTATTTACACATTGTGAATTAATGTATTTACAATATCACATCAAACAACCCACCAAAAAAGTCATTTTGGAACATTTGGACTTATCTTAACCACTTGAAATAATATTAGATTTTTATGAATATTATATCATTTAATAATCTATTTTATGTTTTATGTTATAAATTTTGTCAATTTTGGACAGTATTTATACATGAATTTTTTACAAATTCATAACAACTTTATTCCTTCAAGAAAAAGGTATTAAATTAAATATAAAATGTCAATATCAACTATAAAATTCATGGATGAAATCAAAATAATAATATTATATTAATTTTAATATATATAATATAATTTTATGAATCCTTCATTAATTAATCAATCACTGCATCATCATTAATAATCTATCTATATAAACAAATTAGATGAAAATGCAGTTTTGAAGTAAAATGTAGTATTTTCACTGTTCAAAAAAATATTAATTTTATCATAAAAACTACCAAAATTTCAATTAATGTAAAATTTTCTACCCCGCTTCTATAAAATATGATTATTTTTTCAAATAAAACATATAATAGGTGACAAAAACTATATTTAAAAAGGGTTCTCCATCAAAATGGGGTAAAACTACATTTTTAAAGAAATACTTATTTGATCCAAAAAAATTAATTTGTTATTTTATCATATCTAAAAAACATATAATATGTATTTAAAAAATTACATTAAATATATATAACATATATTTTTCATTAAATGAAAATCTATAAATACTGATATGATTTTATGAGCACAATTAGTTTTTTATATAGGTTTTCATTAAAACTCATCCTTTATATTCAATATGTTTTTATTTCCATTTATAATAAATTTTTAAACCAATGAATTATTATTTAAACCTGATTAAACAATATTTTCAAAATTCAGTATATACTATTCATTCCCACCATTCTAACAATAAGGTTATAATGGTAACATTTAAATAGTAATATTTATTTGTTCATTTAAGCTCGATATAGCATATTAGTTATGCTATTGAACATTGTTTTTCTTTATTAAAACTCAGGATTTTACACGTTTACTAATGGTTGGCCTACAACAAGTTCCTACATGTTTCAAGTCAATATGCAGGTTATCAGATTCCTAGTGAATGGATACATCAGACCAAATGTTTTTCTATGTTGTATTGTTTTGGTATAATTGTGACCCTTTGGATCTTAAGATTGTGTCAATGTCTCTATGTCACAAAATTCATGCGAGTTTTACCACTTAAACCTTAAAAGGGGTTTTATCCAAAAATCAAAATAAATTACTTTGGCCATACTAACATATGTTTCCATAGATTGAAATATGAACTCCAAACACTAAAACATTATTTCCCATGTTCGCAAACCAAGACTCATAGCTATAATGTCCCTAAAATATGTTAATAAGATAACTTATTTGACACCACTCCGTCAAAAACTACCCCACCAAGGCCTACCTATATAATAGTATGCCAATTGTGACACCACAAGTCCACCTCTAATAGTGATTAGGATTAAATCTAGTTTCGAATATGAATATGACACATATGGGAGGATTTTAGCTAATGTACCAGTACACGCACACACATATCCATACATTAGTACAATATTGAATGATAAATAACTCTTATTGTAATTTCACATATATCAACAACCCCACATTAGAGTAAAATATGTAGTATACTAGAATTAAAATGTCTAAATAAAACCCAACAATAAACATGGAAAAGAACCCATGCTACTGAAAAATAGAAGAAGGAACCCAAAAGAAACTTCTAGAAACATTTGAGTACCACCAAGATCATATTACCTCCTAGTAATATCCACTTACAATTTCCGCACATAGTACATTGATGAAAGGACTATAATCTATGTATTACATGACATGTAAGAATAGAGACCATGCATGGGTGAGTATAATCACACCCAATAAGAAACCCTCAAATCAAAAAAAAATCATTAAAATGGAGTAGTCATAACATCACCATGAAGTCTTTGAAATGAGAATATGGGAAAATAACCATTATAGTAACTCGTATATGCTAAAAAAGAAGCCCAAATGAAGATAGAAATGGGACCTCTATATGTACATCCTAGCTAAGAATGATGTGTCACCTTAAATATTAAATGGTACATCTCTAATTCCTAGCATCATCTGCAACCATACAAGAATCAATTTGAAGGGACTAAAATTAGTAACTATGCTCCATAGGTAAGGGGAACTATCTTATAGCCATGCGTCACATGTAACCTCTTGAGAATCAAATTGAAGGTCTCACACCACAACAAAATACTCTATAGCTTAGGCTGAACAATCTCTAGTGGGTGTGCCTACTCCCAACATGAGATCGAATATTGGGGGTTGGGGGGGTCTACTCTATTGATAGAGTATATAAACCAATTTAGTATTGGTGGTTTCCCTCTCTACCTATGTAAATATTACTGGGGACCAACAACCCTTCTATGATATAGGGGTTTCCAACACTGGTAATTATCTAATGATCACACATGATCACTATCACCGACAGAGCAGTTATTAATGAATCATAATTATCATAAAACCATATATCATATCTATAATTATAAAAATAAGTCCATCATTACATTATATGTGGAAAATTTATCTGTATAGCTTTTATATAGGGCCAAATATGAGTCCTAAAAAATAGATACACAAGGTAGAAGTCTCATATAAAAGTATATAATATGTACATTAAGTCACACAGTGTGTGAACTTACCCAGAAACCCTAGAGTGTAATCTCTTGGAAATGTCTTTTAAAGACATGTGAAACTAAAATGCATGTATAAGGGGTAGATGATGTTTCTTGGCTATTAGGGGTATTCTTGTGTACTCTAGCTTATGCATGTGTACTCCAGCTCGTGCCAAAGTGCATTCGACGTGTACCAATGTTTTCGGATTGAAAATACATATATATATAAATTTCGTGTCCCATAGTTTAGATTAAATGTATAACCACATATGTCATAGGAATGTTTCTTTAGCACACAACTCAGTTGGTCATGTAGTGTCTCATGGTGTGTGCGTCTGTCCAGTCAGAGTGTCTTATTTATCCCACTTAAAACCCAATACACTACTTTTATTGAACTAAAAGGTATGTGTTCCAAGAATACAAACCGTATATATCCTGAACTTCCATAAATTCTAGATATCCAGGAGGGTTTACCCCTATATCTATCTCCACCTATGATTCCTATGAGAATCACACCGCAATGAAACATTTGAGTTGACCACACTCCACAGTAAGATAAAGGTCATATAATTTCCATTCGTTATTTTGGGATCAATCACTATCATATCCTGAAGTGCCACATGGCCTTTCACATGGGAATACATACAGTCATGCCCTGTTAAACCACTACTGTCATTACAGATCGGATTCCTAAAACCCTTCGCTTGATGCTTCCCACCATTGCTTCTCCAGAGAGATATACTCTATCCATTAATAAAAACCTTCATTACCTAAACCATCACATGGTTCCCTATTCATCACCATGAATCCATCACATCTACCAATTCCTAAATATAGAATCAAAACCTAGATCCATTACTTCAAATAATGATTGAAAAATGATTTAACCTCTAATAGTTTTCAAATCACTGACCAAATTATTACCACTGACGAATACAATGAAAATTGGGAAAGAGTCACATATTAAAATGTATGTCTTGATCAGTGCCCACGTTCGTTTGGATAATATTTCAAAATCAATAGACTAAGTATTTTCAGGTAGCAAGAAACAAAAAAATTTTCTCAAATTATTAGATCTTGGATGAAAAATGAGATGATAGAGAATGAAATGAGACCAATCCATGAATTAATTTGTGAAATGATTAATTTGTGTTTGTATCATATTTTCAATAGGGGTAAAACCACAAATAACTCCCTACCATGGGTTTGGATTAATCACTGATAATGAATGTTTATCCATCATTACCATTGGTGATATCTAAGAACTCCATTGATGGTGATGATTATCATGGTACTCTGATTATCAATCCATGATCCCATTGCCATCCACCAATGCACATTCCACAATAACTCTCTCTTCATCCCTTACACTTCGTATAGGGTTATATTGAATACCCTAGGGAATTATCCATTATAATATTTATATATATGTGTCCCTTATGGTTTCTATAATAATGAAAATTAAATTAATAATTTAATTTAATTTATTTAATCTACCCACAACTGCACTATATAAAAGAAGGCGACATAAGAAAATATTAGGTCATGTATATGATAAAAACAACATTTTAGATTTAATGGAAATGTTATATTTACATTTTGGGACACTACATGGGATATAATAAATTATTTGTAAAACAATAGCATGAAAATGATATAATATATTTTATATTTTTAATATATCCTTATTAAGACTCTCCAAGACCAAAATCCCATGTTGGATCAGCACATATAATTGAAAATACTTTATAAAATATTTGAAATACTAACATGGAATAACATATTTTTTATAATAAAAATGTTTTACTAATATTATACTTACTATGGTTCAATTTTAAATAATATTTTATTCACCAACAACCATAGTGAATAGATCAATTTTTTTTATAATATCATTATTCAAACCCATCATGGAAACACATGATAAAATTATTATTTCATTCAATTCTGTGTTTAAAAATAAAAATAATATCATACTAAAATATAAATTCTCATGAGAAATATCCTATAAATTTTATTAATTAATACAACCCACAAGAGAACTATCATGAATGATGTAGAGAATCTATTTTTTTGTAAGACTTTGGAATATTTCTTCATATATTTCCCGACATAGGCACTGAGAAGGAATGAGATTTCGAGGCTCAGTGTTCCTAAAATAAATTTTATAGATATATTAAGTGTTTTAATACTATTCACATATTTGAAATGGCATATCATTCAAATGGTATCTCAATCAAAAATCGAAGGCCACTTCTGAGTCGATAGCATGGAGTTTACCCTTGTTGGGATATAAATATTTTTGGTGTGGGTATTCTGTATAAAAATCCACATATGTAATTTTCATAAATAATATTATTAAAATTAATTTTTTTATCTTAAACACTGGATCAAATGTCTTTTGACATGGTATGCAGATTGGATATTGGAGACCACCATTGAGTTTGTAATGTGGTGTCTTCTATTGGGGTGACCCTAGGTGAGAGGGAATAGGTGGTTTAGAATATGCGACAGCTAGTAGTATCCTATAAATAAAATTTTATAGAAATGAGATAGAGTTATCTCATTTATCTTGCAATGATAAGAGCTCAAGAAACAATGATAACAATGATAGATCCAAAATCGATGTAGGATTTAACTTTTGGATTTTACACCTCCTTGATTTATGAATATGTTGTTAATTTTGACATTAATTGATTTCACTATTTTGAAATCCTTCGCTGATGGCTAAACTAACAATGACCATCACTTGTTTAATTTCTGGATTTTCTATTCTTCACTGTTCTTTACAATCTTCATTGGTTAACTTTTCACCATGTGGAAACAAAATCCCATCGTTGAGTGGGGCATAGTTCTATGAAGATAAATATACAAGGATTACATATCTATGATGATTGTTATTTTTTGGTGTCATAGGAGGTGCATCATCGAGAAAATGTGGGGGATTCTTGATGTCGCATCAGACCATCGATGGAAATCCAAGTAGAGCATGAGTCTATGAAGGTATCATCTAGAGGTTTCTAGATCTTGTCTTGGAATGGGATTTGGGCAACAAGGGTGTTCCCTATGGTCTGTAGAAGGAACATCAGTAGAGCGGAACTGGTGAATACCAGTGGCCACATGGGATGCTGGCATAGTGGGATGGTGGAACTACAATGGGCTGTGATAGTGAGAACTAGGATAAGTGGCTGGGCAGAGCTGAGGTGGTCATGCTAGACCATGGCTGGCCATGGCTTCTTCAAACACCGATAATTCCTAAACATAGTGTGTGTTTTGTGGGCCACTGGTGGCCACACATTCCTCTTATTGAGGCATATCTTTTTATACCAGTTAAGGACGTTTATTTTTTGGTTTCGTGAATTGGTTCCAAAAAATTCCTAGGTTTAATAATAATATTATAATTATTATTATTCAGAAATCTTGTATCGGAAAAAACATGCAAATTAAACGTCTGATTCATGTTCTATCTATGGTAACATGACCTTTTATTCAAAAAAGAGGTTTGGAGGCTATTTCTGGTTTTTTATAATTCATGATCGAGGATTGATAGAACTAAAAGTACGATTATAATAATAATATACTTATTATTCGTGAAAATTGTATCGGACTATATGTTTACAAACGTCGTCTGATTGAACATCAATTATATGTGTTTTTACCATGGAGTAGAGATGTACATTTCAAGACTAATTCTGGGTATTTAAATTGAAATGGAGATTTAGGTCTCATGAGATCCAATTTGTGAATTTGTGGTGAAGAGAATATTTTTTTGGGTGTCTATTTGAGATGAATGAATAGAAATCCCCATGTGTATTTTTGAGGGGATCTCAATGGGACAATCCATTTCTTGTGTTTTGGGATCATAAAGTGCATCACATGAAGCACTGTTCATGAACAATGCTATGAAATGAAATGTATTCATTTAGAGTTTGATTCTGGTGATATAATAGTCAATCAAGTGTGTTTTTTCTCAAGGACCATGATGGTGTGATTCATTTAGTTATCTAGGGCTATTTAAGGAGGCTATTTAGTAATGTTACCTTTTCTCCCATTTTTGGACCAGCGACGAGCATTGTACGCTCGTCAACCATATGGATAGAGGTGCCATGTATTCTAGGAGAACACTGGAACACCTAGGGATATATGATTGTAGTTTTGTACATAAATATTGCTAGGTAAAAGACCAGTTGATGAGGTAGGGTCACACTTTTTATGGTCCCCACACATGTCGTACTCCATTTTATGAATCTAATACCTATCATGTCTCCTTCATCCGAACATAGATTTTGTCCCATGAGTGTCCTATACTTATTTTTTATTCACATAGAATGTTATAGTTTCCTTCGTAGTATCGTTCGAGATAAGATGCAAGATGTTATTGGTGTGACTCTTATCTGGGGAGGTAACTGATGGCATCAATGTAGTTCCTTGATGATTTCTATGAGGTAACACCCATCGCGGATCACTAGAGTTGTACTCTCTTTCCCTCAAGTATGGTTGGCAATGGCATTCACCATTCTCTCTTCAGGGATCACTCTTCAATGGTGATGGGTTTTGAGGTTCACCAATGACCCTTCCAGACTTACCTTCCAGTGTGGCTGGGTAGTGAGGTCCATCATTTACCCATCATGACATACCCTCTTTTGGGTCTAGGCAGTGAGGTTTATCATTTACTCATTTGGGATTACCCTCCATCTCAGTCAGGTAGTGGGATTCACCTATGACACTTTCAGGCTTATCGTCTAGTGTATTACCCTTCATCAGGGCTGAACAGTAGAGTTCACCAATGGAAGTACAGAGAATACCCTCCAATGGGATGGGTAGTGGGTTCTCGTCATTAATGAATGAATTCTTGTCTTTACAGACTAGTGACAAGATATTCTTGGTGTACCTTTGATATCATTATAAATAGGGACAATTTCCCCACCGAGACATGTTCCTAAAACATGATCGAAAACTGTGAGGGTGAGAAAATACTTCCCAAAGTGGATATTATCTATGTGTGGTGATTTAATCCCTTTGACTTGTAGTTTAGGGAAGATGTGATGGATGATGGGTATCATAGGTGGTTACTTATGGTGAAGTTGGAAACACTTTTCTTGGGCTCATCTTTGATATGGATATCCCCTTACACTCTCATTTTGGATTCTTTGGATGATAATATATATATATATATATATATATATATTATTCTAGTATAGACTCTTTGGGGTTTGGTTAATCTCCTTCCATGAGATGCAAAGACGCATGGGGTAAGCCATGTTATTTCTCTATCTAGCATCTCATAGTTGTATGTGTATACTCTCTTGTTACTAGTTGGGTAGACATGATGAGAAGTTCATATTCCCACCATTTCTAAATCCTTGTGTTTGGATGAGCATAGTTCAATCTTTTATTAGGATGAGCTATACTCTATTTTACTCAATAATGTCCTATCTACTAATCCCCTCTTCAATACAAATATTGTTACTTCCTTCTTCCTTTGAGGCATTCTACTGAGTTATTTTATACCCACCACTTCGTGGTATTTTTCCTCACCTGGTGTGCCCATGCCGAAAACAAACATGTTGATTGTGATATAAGAGGATCTTGGGGATACATGGTGCTTGGACCACGTGTGGTGGTCATAGATTGGGATCCAGGAGTAGGGCTCTCTCATCGATTTTACTTTTCTACTTGTTTCTTGGATGTGGCACTCTTCTGGTTGGGCATGTATCTTTCCCATTTTTCCCTTTTAGTTTACCTTAAAACACCTATACTTATACTTCTTAGTAGTTGATTTAAATTTTTGGTTTATATATATATATATCATTTTGGAATCCGGTTTTTTCTTTCCCTATGAGCTTTTTCATTTATTTGGTTATGTCTTTGTGTGTTTACAGGTACTTAAGAAAAGACATCCTCAAATTTTTTATGCCTTCAACGTTGGTCTCCAACCCCTGGCCAATAGAGGCGTGATTAGGGTAGTTGTGGATCAAGCCTTGGCATGGTTTAGGTTGAATGAAAGCTATATTAGATGTGGTTTGATACTTGGGATGTTGTTCGTAAATTTACCTAAAAAGGGCTTGGTTAGTTTTAGAGAAACAATATCAGCATTTCTTGTGAGAGGCTCTCCACCCATAGAGTCTAGTGTTGGTTAATTAGCCGACATATCCATTCACTAGGTCTCTTAATACCTTCTTGTCGACTTTTCTTGATAACACATCTGTTATAGGGAACAATGGTACATAAATCATTTAGGATTGAGCCTTGGCTATCCTTCTTGAGTCATCTTCTCATTGTTGTTGATATATATATATATATATATATTCTCATTTAACTGTTGTACTCCTCGAAGGATTCTGAATTCCACTACATGATAGCTAGTTAGGATATTAGCTCAGGTTCATGATGTTGACTCTATGAGTGGCAACGACTCAATTCAGTGTCCATCATGGGATTCCATTCCACTTGGTGGGAAGGTAGCGACACCTCCGCCTATTGAGAATCATCTAGTTTCAGCAGACCATTATGAGGATGTGTGTAGGTAGTGAGCACTATGTGAGTTCACGCACTAGAGAATGCTGAGGTGCTAATGCAATCTAGATCCTCAGAAAGTAGAAATTTTTTTAGAGTCGTTGATTCTCATCTTGAAGATTTTTTGGACACCGATAGACCAGATGGTGGCTTTTTCTTACATCCTTTTTCAATAGAATAGTTGGGCATTGGTGGATTTTGGTTACTCAGATGCACAATGAATCAAAACACTCATAGGGTGACTTCTAGTAGTTGTTCATTGGGGAGTACTACCCCTCCTATTTGTGATCTATCTGGATTCAAGAGATGCTAGAGAACTACTTGGGAGTAATGATCGGGGTAGAGTATTAGACTCTGTTCGCAGATTTGACTCATTACTCTCTTAACATGATCTATGTTGGCAATATATGAGAACAGAATTTTGAGAAGGAACTTTGCAGAGAGATCTATATTCATGTAGTTCCCCTGTAAATCCCCACCTACCACAGGTAGCTAGATAATTAACTGGTGACAGAGTTTTTTCTACTATTAGAATTCCAATTATCTAGTTTTTGAGGTGGACATGTTAGAGCTATGACATATTCTACAATTAGTAGATGTTAGTTTGCAGGGTTTCGATATAGAAGGCCTTCCCATTATTTTACTCAAGTACTTACATTGGGACAAAATAAATCACTACGGAATCCCATGGAGGAAATGTGTCAGGCCTGTGATGGGAAAGGTCACATAGCATAAGACTACCCATCCAAACATGCTGATATTCCAAGGCAGATAGTAAATGAATTACCATGGAAGATAAGATTATATGATAAAAAATATCCTAGGAGGGGGCAGGGTGGCTCCTAGAGAGGTGGTGTAGGAAAGGGAGAAAGATGAATTTTGGTTCGTGGTTGATGCTACTAATTCCTTCCACCCCACCAAGCATCCCACGTTAGGATCATGGAGCTGGAAGTTGGAGCCGTAGGCAGGTGCTCGCTATGTATGTCTATGATCCTACCACAAATGAGATGATAAGAGGAACAACCTATGTATTTTCTACCTTTTTTTTAGTAGAACATGTTATATTCTAGGTGACGTACTCTTCAATACCTACACCTTGAATGAAATTCTACCAGGGTGATGTGGGTGTTGGTGTAACCTTGTGTCAATGTTGTTCAATGTAGCTTTGAATGCACGGGGTAGAGGGGTTCTTCGCCCAACGATACATGTTTTTGTGAAGAAAAAAAATCATGAGATAAATTCAGTGACACACAAAGTATATAGTATCAAGATATGGTGAATTATTCCATCTGACTTGTGCATTCTGGGCAAGGTTGTCTGATGGAATGTCGGAGGATGTCTTGGCATTGCTAGTGGAGTTTTCCATGATGACACTTTTTTCTGGGGTTGTCACTTGTGTTTACAGCGGAGTATGAATTTTGGGGTTACTCTCCTTCCAATGGAGGAAAAGTCTCATGGGTTATGACACATGCTTTTCGTGTCTAGATTCATGTGGTTAGATGAGTTTATGCACCATCCCTATTCGTTGGTTACTTTTTGTGATCAAAATCAACCTTGTTACAACAGTTAAAAAGTTAAGGTTGAGGTGATGATGACCCTACAAATTGAACTACATGAATAAATATGTGGTGCTGGTAGTAGTAGAATTTTACATGAGGGTCTATAGGAACTATATTTTAGGAGAACACTTTGTGGTCTATGAAGACCAACCGAGACTTAGGTACTTCTTCAACTAGAAAGACTTGAACTTTATTTGGTGATGCTGGTTGAACATTTGAATTTAAGATAGAATTTACTCTAGAAAAGGGAAATATTTTAGTAGATTCCCTTAGAAGGAATTCCTAGGCTCTCCATGTGTGGAATATTTCAAAGAGGGTAGCTTCCCAATAGCTGACCCTGGTAGAGTAGGAGGATAAACTTTTTCTTCCGTCAATGGTGTTAAATCCTTCACTTCATGAACATGTGAGAGAGTCACAACTGTGAGAAATTTACTAAATGATATTGTGTGAACCATTTATCCACAGGTGACACATCAAATGAATATTATGAAGGAGGTAAAAATGAGAACCTTTTCTTGGTAAAAATAGTATTCTAGTCGTGATGTGATATGTAGAAGTTTGTATGAAGAGTCAAAATGTTCCCTGAGTTTCATTAGATAGTTCAAGTCCATGAGAATGGATGGTGAGGTTTCCTAACACATGTACCCAACCCAATATTGGTGGTAGGTGCATGAAATTCCCTACATGTTAAATTCGAAGAGAAATGATCATGATCCTATGTACGTCATTGAGAGAATAAGACCATACAAGGACAGACAATACCTTTGGTTCGCATGCTTTGGCAGCATAGAAGTGTGTCAGAGAGTTATTTATAGTAGGAGATCTAGGTGTGAGCTCAGTATCCTATGTTTTCCCCCCAATTTTACTTTTCAGGGATGAAAATATTGGTGGAGGAAATGATGTAGAGACACTGTTGTTTTCTTGTAAGACAATAGAATATTTCAACATATATTTCCAGAGTTAGTAACTAAGAAGACTTTCAATTTCGAGGCCCGGTGTGCCTAGAAATTGTTCTATAAAAAAATTAATTATTTTTATACTATACATGTTATGAAAAAATGGTATCTATAAAATGGTAGCTCGAATAAAAAACATCGCACCATGGATGAGTTCAGAGTGTAGTATTTACCCTTGGAGGGACATAACTTTTGTCAGATTGGGTCTTTTGTAGAAAATTCCATGGAGGAAATTTTCATAAATGAAATATTTAAATTTAATTATTTTATACGAAACATTGAATCAAATAACATTTTACTGAGGACTCAGATTGAAAATATGAGACCACTGTTGAGTTAATAATGGGGTGTTTTCCCTAGGAGAAACCTCAGGTGAGAGGGCACAGAAGGATCAGATTCCACTACTACTAGATGTCTCTTATTAAAAAAGAGTTTAGAAAAATATGATAGAGTTAGCTTATTTCTCTCGCAGATGGAGAATCTCTGGTCATCTCTTTCTGACAAATATTAAATGTCTGAACATCATTAGATCATGATAAAAATTTAGGAGCCAGTAGATCAGAGTACTGTGAACAAAATGATGGATCCAAAATAGAGGTACGATTTCTCATTTGGGTTCCGCACCTCTTTAATTTAGGAATTTGTTGTCATTTTTTACTTTTGATCACTTTTACAGTATTGAAATCCATCATTGATGGCCAAACTAACAACATCCACTACTTGTTTAATTTCTATATCATCCATTATTTACAATTATATGAATTCTTATTTGGTCAACACTTCACCAGGAAGAAAATACATCCAATCATAAATTGGTGAATAGTTTTGTGACGATCGTGATCCAAGTATTCGATATCTATGTTAGTTTTGTGTTTAGAGTGCTAGAGGATGTGCATCAATGAGTGGAAGTGGAAGCTACTTTTCATAATGTCAAAATTTTGATGGATATTTGAGTGGAGGAAAATTCTATGAAGGTCTCATCTTGAGGAGTCCAGATATTGTCTTGGAACATGATTTATAAAACTAGAGTGTTCTAGGTGGTCCGCATAATGACCACCGGTGCAGCGGCACCGGTAGCGGTCCGTGAGACGGTGAATGAGCCTCTCAGAAGCGGTGGGCCACGATTCCAGTAGTGGTGCATGGAGGAACCCAAGGTGGCCATTGGTTTCAGGTGGTGGTCTGAGACATTGACATGACTGGGTGGCAGAGCCATAGTCGGGCGAGCCCCAGTAGCAAGGCCGGGTCGAGGCAGCTGAGCTAGACTAGGGCCATTCAGGGCTTCTTCAAACCCCAATAACTAATAAATAGAGAATCAATTTCGCATGTCCTCTGCATCCATGTGTTCCTTGTATAGAGAAAAATATTTTTAGAATGGTTTGATACTTTAAGGATTTTGTTATAGGGTTCAGTTCAACAAAATTCCTAGATTTAATAATAACAAAATAAAAATTAATATTTAGAAATCTTGTATTAGAGCTACCTTGAACACCAGACATCTGATTCACGTGCCATGTGAGAAAGCATGAACCTTTCTTCAAAGCAGTCCTTTTGAGGTTATTTTGAGATTTTTATAATTAATTCTTGAGAATCGGAGGCACAAATAGTCTTATAATAATAATAATAATATAATTATTATTATTCAAGAAACTTGTGTCAGATCGTACATCTACATACAATGTTTGATCAATGTTCTGTAAGAGGTGTTGTGACATTGTGGTTGAGATGGTCTTTTCAAGACTGATTTTTGGTGCCTAAATCGAAATGGAGGTACGGGCCCTAGGATTCCTGTTTTGGGTATTCTTAGTGAAATGAATTTTTTCACATGGTGTCCATTTAAAATGAATAAATAGAAAATACCATGTAATTTTATAATAGTATTGTAATGTCACAGTATTTTTTTTTGTTTTATGATTTTGGCGTGGGTCCCACAAATCACCGTTTGTGCGAAATGCTGTGAAATGTAGTTTCTTCATCTGGAGCCTGATTTAGGCGAATGAATAGTTGATTCTATCCATTTTTCTTCAAGGATTGTGACAGTGTGATATGTTTTAGTTATACAGGTATGTCTAAGGAGGCTAGTTAGTAAATTTATCTATTCACCCCTTTTTGGACTCAGAGTGAGCATTGTGCGCTTGTGAGCCATGTGGTTAGAGGTTCCATGTATTCTGGGAGTACACTGGAACACCTACGGGTTGTTGATTATAGTTTATTACCTGAGTATGGCTAGGTACATAGAGAGATGATGAGGTGGGGTCACACATCATTTATTCCCTACACATTTTGTATGCCATATTATGAATATTCAACATATTTTATTTCCTTGTTCTAAACTAAGATTTTGGACCACATGTTTCCTATCCCTAGTGTTTTCTAGGTTGAAAATGATGGTACCCTCTATTGTGGATTTTGAGATATGAGACGAGATGTTTCAGGTGCGATGCTTATCCAGGGTGATACCTAATGACTGTAGTGTAGTTCATCAGTGCTTTTAAGAGGTGCCATCCAGTAGGGATCACTAGAGTAGTACCAGATTACCCTCCAGTGGGGATGGGCGGTGGAATTTTTCATTCCCTCTTCTAGGGAAACCCTACAGTGGGGCTGGAAAGTGAGTCTAGATGATAACTAATTATCACATACCCTAAAGTGGGGATGGGCAGTGAGATTTGTCCATTATAGTTCATGAACTACCCTCCAGTGGGGATGGGTAATGAGGTTTGTCGTTTACTATTTTGAGCTTACCCTCTATCTATTAGAGGACATGGTGTTCACATATGACACTTATAAGATTACCCTCTACTGTATTACCCTTCATTAGGGATTGGAAGTGGCATTCACCAATAATAGTACCAAGCATACCCTCCAGCAGTGATGGATAGTGGGTTTTAGAATCTGAGGAATGACCTCTTAACTACAAGTATCACTGACAACACATGTTTGACATAGAATTGAACTCATATAAAATATGTAAACTTTTACCACCGAGACTCGAACTAAAATTTTGTGGGAAATATATTGGTTTCCAAAGCAGATAGTATCAAGGTGAGGTGATTGAGTCCATTTGACATGTAGTTCAGAGCAAACATAAGAGATTTCGAGCATCATGGGTGGTTACTTCGGGAACATTTGGTGACTCATTTCATGGTATGAGATATGTAATGGATATCTCCATAATCTCTAATTTGGGTTTCCTTGGTTGAGCATATATACATATATATATATATATATATCCTATTGTAATACCCACACTTTGGGTTTTGGTTACTCTCTTTCCAAGAGGGGAAAAGATGTGTGGGGTATGCCACATGCTTTCTGTGTCTAGATTCTCGTGGTTGGATGAGCCTACTATTATAATATAGGTTACAAGTACATGATGATATGTTCATCTTCTCATCGTTTATAGACCTTTGTGTTTAGATGATCTTACATCACTCTCTTATTTTGCTGACTTGTACTCTTTTTTATTGTACCTTGTTCTATCTGCTTCTCCTCTCTTTAGTACATCTTTTGTTACTACCTTCAGCCTTCAAGGCATTCTAAAGAATATTTTTATACTCACACTAATTGGGATTTTCCTGCACATTGTGTTCCCTTACAGATAATGGTCAGGATGACCATGACATTAGAGGTGCATAGGGATACATGGTGCTTGGACTATATGTCATGGTCGTAGCTTGGGATCCAAGAGCGGGGCTCCTTCAGATATTTTACTTTTCTACTTTTTGACTAGTTATGGAACTCTTCTGGTTGGGTTTGTATTTTCTCCCTTTTTCCATGTTAATTTACTTTACAGTAGTTGTACTTAAACTATTAAGAGGTCAATTTATATTTTTGGTTTATATATATCAATTTCGTATCCTGTTTTTGCTTTCCCTCTTCAATTTTCCATTGAGTAGGATATATATGAGGGTATATTTACTTTGGAAAAGGCCTCCATGAGTTTGTTATGCCTCTGATGCTGGTCAACAGCTCCTAGTCTATAGAGTCCGGGTTTGGGTATTTGTGGATTGAGCCCCGGGACGGGTTGGGTCGTAACAAATGAATGGTGAGAGAAGATACCTACCAACTCAAATCATCACATAATATATTTTATACATGAAAACATGGGTATTTGTGATCATTTTGTTATTATTTGAGAATATCAATTACAAAAAATGGGAAAATGAGTAAAATGATGAAAAAATATCAAAAAATTGTAAGATCTGTTAATCACATAAAGAGCTAAAACACAGAGATTGGGATTAAATCGTAGTAAGGTAACTAGATTTACAATAAGGAGTGTTTAGATATACATGGTAAGAAGGAAGAATAAAATTGATAAATAAACCATAAAGTGCATGGACTAACCATCTCTCAAATGTTCCTAAAATCCCAATTTACTAATGAAAGCTACCCACCCAATGATTGGAAGATAAGGAATGTATTTATAAGTAATAGGGGTGGTTGGTTATCTATTTAATATTACCCATCAATTATGAATTTATGTTTTACCCCTATAATACTAAATTTATTAAGGTGATTTATTTTTTGGTTTTTTTGGACTTTTCATATCTATTCCAAAAATAATATTTCATCTCTATTGGATATATGTTGACAAATTTAGCATTGAATAATGAGAGTAAGAATTTTTGATATATATAATTATTCTATTCTGTTCACTTACATGAATCTACTTATGGTCTTAATGATCGAATATTACGCAGATATTTATAGGGAATATTATAAGACATGATATATTTCATTTTAAATTTGTATAATCACATTTTTATATATGAGATTCAGTTATGATAAATTTTATGAGAAACTATCATTTCAGTTTTCCCAAAATTGTTCATATTTTCATGCTTGTTTTTTCACCAATATTTTTGGATTCAATACTATGTTTTTTTAATAATTTTAATCACAATAACAATGGAATATTTAATGACCAATCATAAGTATTACTTGATTAGATAATGTTATATGAAGGATGCAAAAAAAACATTTTTCTATGAAAAAATAAAAAAAAGTGAAATTATCCCTTTTATATAATTATTTATAATGAAGGAAAAAAAAAATTTGAATTAATAATTAATGATGAATTCAAATTTATAAAATATTTATAATCTAGAATAAAAAACATTATATAACAGATCTTAATGGTTGAAAATATAATATAATTCCCACCAAGATCAATTATCATTTTCCTAAAATAAAATATAGTCCCTGAATAGTATTCTAATGTGAATGAGTTTCAAAAAATTATTCAGGATCACTAATGTCACGACCGGTCCCCTGGGGCCAGTAACGTGATTACACCAAGCCTGCCTTCCGTAGTCCAGGGGTTGGATACCATCACAGAAATGTATATCACAAAAATGGAAGGCATTTCCTTTAAACCTGTACACACACAGACTAGTTAAAAAACAGAATCAAACCAAAAAGTAGAACAGATGATAAAAAAGGTGTGAAAAGAAAGTAAAATAAGGCTATTATACCAACCAAACTGGATGGAAAGTACAAAAAAGGAAAAACGTGCTCTAAAGGTCATCCACTAAGATCCTACTTGATGGGTATGTACAACTCGTCATTTGTCGTCACTTACACTCACCACATCAATCAATCACCTTCGAACACCGTCTAGCCTTGGATTTCTAAGAATTAGTCTAGATGTCCATTGTCTACACAAGACACAACATGGTTCGGGTAAAACCCAAGAAGGATGTGTATAAAAATACCTAGTAGGGACCTCGAGACCCCTAAAGGTCTCCCAGAATTCCACAAAAGAAAAAACCACCAATAATGATCTCAATCACAAAGAATAAAGTAAAAGTTATCTCACACCCGGTATAAAACTTAGAGAGTAGAAATAATGATGATTAGTTTTGATCTAGATCATTTTATTCTATTGGGAGGTTCTACTGGTTATCCATAAAGGGTTACCTCAATATGCACTGACCATAATGTCATTGGAACAAACATCTCCCTAAAAAGGATCTCAAAGTCCAAATAAGAAAGAGACATCGCCTCATGTGACTGGAGCATCAGGATCCATCACATCCCTGATGTGTCATGAAACAAACTAACAAGTATGATCACCATCTAGTTTTCTAGTGTCTAAAACAATAAAAAAACATGTGCCACAACCTCCAGCCAGTCCTCATCTACTTGCGGATTAGTCTCTCCTCGAAACCTCGGTGGCCTTAGTCTCTGGAACTCTTAAAATGCACTTAGTCAGCATGCACAGTGTTATGGTGGGACTAATCGGAACTGCTTCCAATTGGGTGCTGGTGTTGCTAGTATACGACCTGAATGTGCTATCAGTGAAATAAGCCCCTACACTGACACCTCATCGCTCGGTGGGACGTCATCATGATCTCTCATTAGAATACTAGATGAATGTATATGTACAGACATCCTGTAAAGAGAAATATGTTCCATGGTCAATAAGTTATACCTAGCGAGCTGACAAAAAAGAGATCAAAAGAAAAACAATTTCAAAACACATGCAAAAAAATTTTATAGGTATCGAGTTGTAAATCGGAACTCAAGGTCCTAATGTATATATTCGTTGGCCATTGCACCAACACTGAACTCCTAGATCTGTAATCCAATCTCGTGGAACTTAACACCATTGCTACATTGAAAACACAGAATCTTAATTCTTTTGGTTGAATTGACCACATCTGATACAAATTTGTCAGGACCTGGGCCCCGGGGCACGGCTCGTGAAAACTAGTATATATAACCCAACTATAGCTGATGTTGATGAAAAATATTTAAGTGCAATTCCCAATACCTATGATATATATTTTATACAAACCGTCCCCCTCATATTATTCTATTGATTATTTCAAAAAATTCAATCCATAACAACCTCCCAGGATTCTAATGTTGGCATAGAAGGGTTAACATCGCACACTTTGTTGAGTTTTTACTAAAATTGGAATAAAATTAAAATAGAAACTAATTTAATATCATTGCGTGGTAATTAAAATTGATTAACTCATGTTTTATATATGATTATTTACCTAGATTATATCCTTATTTGTATACATCAAACCACACATCCTCATGTCTAATTGGATGAAATAACCCCCTCAATAATCTCAAAACATACACATATAACATTTAACCAACTATATTTCTTTATCTGGTATCGATATATATTGTAATACATTAAATGTTATTATTCCAACTCATCTACTAGAATTACACGTTCCCCTAGCCAAGGCGGGGTGGGGAGGATTAAATGATTCTATCGAAAATCTATTTTTTCTATAAAATATAACTAAAATAAATATTTATAAATAAAAATTGAAATTTTATTTATATAGTGTCATTAATCTAATGAAATATAATAATATACCTAATATGATTCAACATGATGATGATCAATAAATTCCTTCCACTGGTCCCCATGAATGACCTTAAGGATATTATCATTAATATATTCCATAGATAGAGATGGTTCATTATATTCATGACACCGTCTCCAACTAAAATATTTCTATTTCATGCCTATTTTTTTAACATTCATGGATGTGAAAACACATTATACATATCAAAAATGGAATAAAATCTATAAATAATTTACATATAATTCAATATATTATTAACATAATATATAAATTATTTAATTTTATGATATAAGAATATTGAATTAAGATAATACATTTATCCAAATTTCAAACTTATTAGTATTCCAAGACAATGGAATTAGCCTATAATCAAAATAATGAATAGGGAGGTGTGTCTCCTCACATGAGAAATATCCTAGAATGTACCCACAATTGCTCAAACCATTCAAGATGGGTAACCCATATACCTCAAATGGGATGATATATTTATGAATATAAAATTATAAACATCGTATGGGTTGATCTTTATCTCCATTATGTTATTATTTTTACCTATTTTATATGTAATTTAACCAATTAGTATAAATATTTGATAAAATAATATTATAATTTTGTAATATGTATTAGTAATAGAGTCATATTAGTTTCCTCTTCATGTGAAATGTGTCAAGGTTTGGCTTCTTGATTCTCCAACATCCTCACTAGTTGTGATACATGGGATTGAATAAGTCATAACATAAGAAAAAATAGTACAAAAAAGTTTGCAAGTTGTGTAGATAATTGTAACCTTTATAGTAGGGGTTAAATGGTTATGGTTTTCAACCAATATATATAATATATAGATCTAGTTAATTTAATATCCTATATATACGTTGAACCTTATATAGAATTTATTGTTTGAATATTCTATATCATTGGGTTAATTTTTATAGAAGTAGTAGAATGTCCGTCCTTTGATGTATGATAGATATGATCTCAAAACGTCATTGAGAGAATCATTCCTACAAAAAATTTCTAGAAAAAAACTAATTCACTTAAAACCAAAAGTCAATTTCAATTCATTAAGTCCTATTTAAATAATTAAATCTTACCAAAGAAATTATATTTGATTATATAGTATTTTATGCTTATTTGGAAATGTTATTATCAACTTCTATTGTGAACCTTAATTTTTATTCTTCTTTTCCACTCTCCCTTAAAAGGCTAATGTTTTCATTACCATCAGGGACAAAAAATTCAATTTGATTTTGTTGAGGTAGTACAATATCAAAAATTACTTCAACTTATCACCTATATCATATATGTCTATCTATTTCATGTGGAAAACAACACTCCACTTGTTATCTACTACATTATTGACCTAATATAAAAAATATTATTGGGAAGAAAAATATATGAATACTAATTTACACACTCAACATTGTTGAGAAAATGAGGTAATTTTATTAAGTTCAATTGTTACTAATCTTTACATATACCCCTATAAATATTGAACCACTTCAATTTCAATAACAAAACTAAGGTATTACCATGATATCTTAACTCAATAATATAATAAATATTTCTATAGTAACCCTAACATGTTTCATTAAATAGAACATTTTTTATAAATAATAATCATGATCAATAGTGTGAAACATGTAACCACCGATACTATATTAAGTGTTTCTCCCATAATAATTTCAAGGGACTCACAATATATAATTTAAATATTCTATTAGATCATCTCAATTTTAATCAATGGCTATAGATAAAATATGATATAAGAAATTATTGTTGACATTATATAATTATCAACATGTTCAATGTATGTATTCGATAATGAACATTCATGATGTTTAAATATGTCAATAGTTTCATCATTATCCACATATTTTATTCTTTTATCAGTCTAATTTTACTCCTATATTTTTTTTTCATTTTTGTTCTCAATTAATTGATATTTGGATAATAATAACAATATTGAGTAGCACAAATATGCATTCATTTCATAACTGAAATTTTTTTAATTTAAATAGGGAGACATTTCTAACTTCCTAACATAATGTTATAATTATTAATGAAATATTATTGGAATGAAAATGAATTTTAATTCAATCTAAAGTTTTTATATTATTAAATATTGTCTCTACAAAATCTAAATACCTCTCATAAAAGGCAAATTAAACTTTGTTAAGGAAACCTTCAAATATAGTACCATTCAGGTTGAAATTTATTATTCAAAAATATATCTAAATGAAAAACATAAATAGTGAATAAATTTGAGGAATTATTGAATAAAATTTTTAAGTATATACTTGAATATTCATAATTCATTAATGTGAAAGTAACTAAAATAAGTTAACTCTCCATGGGATGCATCCAAAAATAATTTATAGGTCCTCAAACATTAGATTCATTAAAAAACTAAATTCTAAAATGAATCATTATAGGGATTTTTTTTAATACAAAATCATATATAAATGACAAAAGGTTATTAAAATTATTTCTTAATGTTTATATAGCTAAATTGGGATAAGTTCTTCCAACAAATCTATCTCAGGAATATGAAAATGTCTATTATAACTATAAGGATTCAGTCTGGTTAATAATTTCACACTTCCAATATGGAAGCTAATATGCCGAATTATTTGAGTCATTACATTCCATTCCATTGAAGATGAATGAAATAAAAAAATCTTGAAATATTACATTAAATTCCATCATGAACTTTTTTATCTGTTAAATCATAAAATAAAAAGTTTTTTGTTGATATTCAATTGAAAATATTGTTGTTGGATACCTCCCATTCTTATTTTCCCATACCAAATGCATTATACATAGTTCTATTAAGTGTTCATGAGAATTTAAATGATCTTTTTTCCATTAATCTTCTATCATGTATAAAGAAATCTATTGTACACATATATCTAAATGTGAATAACATTAATATTACTGTGTAAAAAATTAAAATTCATACAAATATGATAATTTTTTCTTATATTATTTTATTCGATGTATATCTAATGGAGTTGAAAATCTCCTTCTACTTTAATTTAATAAAAATACTTCTCCAATGTCTACAATAACATTTAATAATGTTTGATGTGATATGTTTAGAGATAATAAATGTTTTTGAAGACTCAAATATAGTTTTCCATTGAACCATTAATTTTTAATAAAAAATCAATGAGACATATCAATGAATTTACAATGACTTGTGAAATTTCACTTTCTACTATAAATAATTTATTGAGGTTAAAAATTAAAGTTAAAAACTGAAAAAGACTAATCAATGTGTGTTCTAAATAAAACATTATTCATGTTCATGAACGTAACTAATGGTAGAAATTAGGGTAAAATGAATTTTAAAAATTTCATAGTAGATTAAATGTATGTGTCAACATAGGTATTATATATCTCACTAAATTCATTGTTAAGATGATCAATATAAATGAAAAATTCATTTTAGTTCTTTTTTTTCTATGAATAATCATCAATAGAATGAACGATGTTTGTTACTTACACATCCATGGAGGTAAATTATAAGGGATAAAAAAATCATCCATATTTAGTAATTACCTTTTATTGTACCATGAGAATTAAATACATTAGTTACCCATCCCAGTTTCATATTTATTGTATCTGAATCACAATGTGGATGTAATGAATCAATGTTACTGTATGAATTTGAGTATCTTGTATGTCACACGAACTGAAACTTATTATTATCCAACGCACTCCACTTCATATATTTAGTGGTTTTAAATTAATCAAAACATATTTTGAATTTTGGATTCCATATATAATAACTGAAAACCTTTACAGTAGTTTCAATTTATATTTATTCATTGTATTTCATTGATTAAAAATGAAAGTACTATTTATCATATTCCTTATAAAATACCAACGACTTATACACTCACATATCTTAGAATATTATCCCCAGTTTAACATATAATGTTTGGGATAGAAATGAATACATGTATGTTTGAGTCTAATATTCATAATAAACTTATTCATTTAATTTAGGAATACAAGGATCTTAGATTTAATTTAAGGTCATGATAAAATATAATAGATATTAAAAATTTGTCATGGATTAGATAAGCATATTGTGAATCGATGGAGGTATTGGATGGTTCGATATAGGCCACGTAATGATCCTTGAGAGTCAGCTCGGTCTCCGGTGTCAGTTTTTATTAATTTTTTTTCAAGTTTGACTGAATTTTGTTACAATTATATATGGTTTTTGAGATGTTTTAAAATCCAAAATACATGTTTTTAGAGATTTTGGAACTTGTATGAAATTATAGAAAATTTGGATAACTCTGGGTAATAAAACATTACTAATTTATTATGAACTTTATAGAACTAGTATGAATTTAGTTGTTTTAGTAAGAACATATGCTAGAATCACTGTTCATAATATGACTTCGAAAATGTACGACTATGTTTAGTATGAATTATTTGAGTATGATTTCATTTAGTATGATTGTTTACTGGAAACACTATTCATAGTATTACTTCATTGAGTATGAGCCTGTTTGTTATAGCTTCATTAAGGATAACTTCATTTTGTATGACCTACAGAATTGGTGACTTGATTTAGTAAGACTTATAGAAAGTCTAATTTCTTTTACTAGGATATAGGAAAATTATTAATTAATTTATTATGAAATATGAAATGTATAAATTTGTTTAGTAAGAATTTAATGTAATAATTTAATGAAGTTTTTCATTAATGATTTAATTTATTGTGTGAATTAAATTTTTGAATTGATTTAGTATAACATCAACATGTTATATCAAAATATAATTTTTTTAATATAACTTCAAATTAAGAGATTGATATAGTATAACATAAAAATATGATTTCAAATTATTTATCTTATTTAGTATAAATTCTATGTATGAATTTAATGTATGGAATTGAGTTGGAATGAAATCATTATATGAATTCCAAGTGTGACTTCATAGTATGAATTTAATCCCGAACATCAATGTCCAAACATTACAAATCTTTTTCAAAATATTTAATAAATGAAATGTTTTCCTAAAATACTCTCTATATTTAAAAAATCCTTAAATCAAATTTAAAAGATAATTAACTTCATTTCACTCCCAGAATATAAAAAGTCATACAAGAAGGGTGCTATCATTCATATGTTATTTGGAACATATACTACATTCTATATCAAAATTATGTGTCATCTAATATATGAGGGAGTTTTGGATAGGGATAACTGTTTTAAATTGATTAATGTCATGAATTATGATTACTTTTTTATTCCCACTAAAAAATCTAATTCGTAGTATTTTTTCAATTTCGTCTAGTTTTTCTTATTAATGATGAATTAGATGGATTTTCATGTCAATTAGAGTTCTAAATACTCTTGGTTAGAAGTCTCTATATTATTCCTAAATGATACATGTGTTATGTTATGTGTGGTAAATAAGAATGAGTAGGGAGGTTTGGATTTGATTATTAATATAATAATTATCGATTTTTTTATTCCAAGTAGTTCATAAAGGGTAATATCATGTGTGTAATAGTGTGTGTGGGCCTAGTAAGGAATGTATTGTGTTATATGAGGGTAATTGTCTATTTCAGAATGATGGTGTGGGTTATGGATATTAAATTATACTATGATACAGTTCCTTGGAAACATGTCGGTCGTATCCCTTATAGCTATTAGTGGTTTTGATCATTAATAATGAGGCAATGTGCATCTCCAAGATAAAGAAGATATTATGTACCATTAATATAGTTGGGTAATGTGGTTCTCAAGTGGAGGTGAAGGTTTACTTAAGGTGTGTTCTAGATGTTGGGGAATCCCTTATCCTTGATCATTTAACTGGGACATTAGGGTAAAGTTCACATATGAAAAGACCCATGATGCGGTGTTGAACACCCATTATGGTTGGAGACCTCCACATATTAAGTGTCATAGGGGATTTTGTTTACTATCGATATAGAGGATGTGCATATCATATATGGGTATTATTATTGTTAGTTGTGGTAACATGTTGTGGGATGAGGCTCAAAATTCACATGGAGACAATGGGTCGAAACATGGAAGGATCTTTGTTTTCATGACTGGGGACGTTGTGTTTTTGAGCAAGTGGTGATAAATCATTTCAACATCCACATTATTTATGAGACGACTTGTGGATTTTCTACGGGGGTGTTTTGATGGATTTGTTAACTATGTGGTTATGGTTTTTGTGTGACACTGTGTGTTAAGTGATTGGTTGTAAGGTTCAAGGTTATTCCAATACGGGAAACCATTGATATATCATTTCACTCCAATAATGGATAAGTCAGGTAAAGGATCACTTTTTGCTCTTAATCAGAAGGGTAGTATGTTATGTGATATAGTTGATTGTTTTTTATTTAATTTTTTTTACAAATATTGGTATATGTTTATATGTAATCGAGTGACACAAATTTAGATTGATAACTGAGTTCATAGTCACACCCTACATGAGCCCACTAGGATGTGTGCATATATTATATATTTTTGTATAGGTTAGATAAAAAGTTCAATTCTTAGAGATTAGTAGAACGGGGCATGAAAATGGTGAATTGGCTAGAGGAGATGGGGTGTGATAGATATTCAAGTTGGTTTCATGGAGTTGAGATAATGGTTACTTTGGTTATTTTTTTAAATTTATAAATGGGACACACCCCTGACTGTTTATGTTTACTCTTGTATTACAGGAATAACATTTATACAATTTTAATATTACTATGTATAATTTTGGTGATTGTTTATCATTTCTTTTAAACTATTTTTTCTATTATGTTTTGATCATTACTTATATTATGTTAATATTATTATTATCATCACTATTGTTATTGTTATTAGTTCACATAGTATCATTAAATTAACCAAATCGACCCTCAAATTTCATTGGAAGGCTTTGGTATAAATGGAGGAATGCCTAAGGGCATGAAGAACACCACTGTTCTATGTACCAATTGTGTCATTTAGGTTGGCGGGGTGTTATATTCATAAAATCCATGATGAAAAAATTCTAATAACATAGATATTAAGTTTTATACATTTATAAAAAGGCACATGTGTGGTAAAACCCCAAAATAAATGAACTTTTTGAATACTTTCCATAACCATCTTGTGATTCCAGTTTTTTTCTGTAAATACTTTAGAAAAGGTAATTGTTTTATCATATACAGTTTCCATTTTATTAGCCTCTACAACAACATCATCTAATATTTTACCATATTAACTAGGTTATGCTATAGATCTAAAAGTATCATTATTATTTTAAGCATCAAAATAAAGATCAATCGATGAGTTACACTATTGATGGTGTCTCCCCACTATGAGGAAAGTGTTATTTATCAAGGTATGCATTTAGTTATCTATTATGAGGGTATTAACCAGTTCATACTAATGGTGGATGTAACTACTAAGAATTTATGTGTTGTTCTATTCTCTTTGTGAAATACACTAAACATATTGAGGATAAAATTTGTTTAATTTTAGGTTCTCATTTATTCCATCTCTCTTTAACCATCAATTGACCTTACATTTAGGAAATGAACATATTATTCTTCAATCCATGGATCTATATGAAATTGGATTATCCAAAAAAATGTTAAAACCTAATTATAAAAATATGTTTTCTAAGATAATTATATCTAACATTTATACAAACATACTCAATTTATGACATTTTCAAATAAAATTAATATTTATATAAATATACATGAATAAAATAATTAATTTTGATAAAATATATAAGATAATATAAAATTCCTAAATTATAAAAATAAAATTATATTATAATTTAATATTGAAAATAAAATTAAATCAAATATATAAGGTTATAATTTCAACTAAAAAAGAATGAAAACATAATTCAAATCAAATTCCTTATTAATAATTATTATTTAGTATGGAATCTAAAAGGTTAGTTAATCCTTCACACATCTGTGTTAGTTGAATCCAATGGAATGGGTGGAAACCCAATTTTATCATCACATATAAAAAACATATTAAATAACTTACTTATTATATGAATTTTATTAGTTAAATTAATAAATACTATTTTTGTCTTTTTTTGAGGTAATATGATATATATTCTTTAACAAAATCTAACATGTGAGGCATCATACTTCTAAATAGATGAATTTCATGAAAAAAAATTACAACATGTTTTTTCAGATTATTTTTTATTAGTTTCAAAATAAATTTTCAATAAGTTCCCAATAATATTTAACGTCGCTATGAAAGATCATTTATAATAATTTTTAAGTTTAGTAATCAATTCCCACTGAATTTTCACAAAATTTAACTAATTTAGCAATATTTAAATTAAAAATCAATCACATGAATTTAAACATGTTTGAAAATGATTCCAAAATACTAATTTAGTAACAAAATATGATATTCAAAACAAATTTCAAAATATTTAAACATTTGTAAATTTGAAGAAAAAAAACTTCTAGAATTTATATTTACATGTATTTTAAAAACCAAATAAACAAATTTATTTTTAATAATTTATTATTATAACTATTGATTTATATAATAAGTATTCAATATGTTCTATCAAATAATTAAATAGAGAACCTCAAAATCATTAAATTAATTATTAAAAAATTATATGTAAACCCAAAAAATATTACAAATAATAATTGATTTTATGTTAATGATTATGTGATTGGGTTATAGTCATTGGGGAATGGATTCAGTGTTGGCGGATAAAAATGGCATTGAAGTTGATGAGGTGATAAATGAAATTTTGAAGTAGAATATTAGAGGTCGTTGAAGAAGGTGGCATGAATTGGGTGGGGGGGGGGGGGGTTAGGGCTCTAGGTGTTGGGGTAGAGGATGAGGTGGAAGGTAATTAAAGGGAGGTATGACGATAAAGTGAAGGGTAAAGAGGACAGGGTGGTGATTTATAAATAGAGGAAGGTAAAAATATGTTGGTAAATAACCTAGGAGGAACACATATAGGGATAGAACCCTTGGTCGATGCTTAAGTAAGGGATTTTATAGAACACTTCTAAAAAGATTTAATTAAAACTAATTTTTATTACAAAATTTATAGAGAAATTTATAAAGATTTATAGATTAACACAATAAATAATTAACAAATTTTTTAGAAATTTTATCAAAAAAATTCTATAATGATGACACAAATGACATATTTTCATATAATTTATCTCATATGATAGTTAATTCATAATAATAATTAACTATTGAAAAAAAAACCTCTTAGGTGTTTCTAATTCTTGACAATAACAAAAAGAAGTTTTTTATTAATCATTATTATCTTAAATGTAATATGATCATAGAAATGAAAATAACTATTTCATTATTCCCTATAATCCTTAACTACATTATATTTCAATTATCATCCTGCATCATTCATCAAAATTTAAAAATTATATGGTTGGGATATTTTCCATAGAAGCGGAAAATACGATCTTCAAAAATTTGAACTAGATTTTTTAATTTAATCTATTCAATAGATTGTAAACTCTTAATAATTAAATTTAGAAACATATCATTTAATTTAAATTCTAAATAAATATTATTTAATAATCTCTTAAATTTTCTCATTAAATTTTCCATTGATTTTTCAATAAACAATATTCAGGAATAATTCAATTTCATTCTCAATATTTTTAATGGTTTTGACATATATATTCCCATGATATCATATCACGGTTATGTAATATGTAAACTTCATATCTCACTTATAAAATATTTTTTAAATTTAGTTCATTATTATATAATATGACCTCTACAACTTTTACAGTTATGAAACCATAGAAAAAACAGTGTCCGGTATACATAGATACACTTTCATGTATTACAACATACACATCCAGTTCAAGATCAAGAAATCACTTACACAACTTGTTATCATCTTGTCCAATACTTACTAAATAGATTATCTTTCTTATATATCCATATTTTGTTTTTGAAAATTCACTTATGGTTTATCAAATTCATTCTTACAAAACAATATCACCATTCATAAAAAATATTCAAACATTAACTTATTTATTTAGGAAAATTTCAATCCTAAAATATCTGAATTAACAGTCAAAGATAAATATTATTTTATTATTATAATGTTTTAAAATATGTATAACCAATGTATTATCATTTAATTCACCAATTCTAATATTAGCTTTTAAAAAATTGTTTTAAAAATATCATTTCGGAAACGTAAAATGATATATTTAAGGGGTCTATAAGGTTTTGATTTAAAAAGGGAGTTAATTGAAATTATGGATGGGGGATTGGCCCCAAAACATTCTATATTTCATATTATATATCATTTAGAATCTTGGGGGTGTTATATACTATCATAATGCATGGTCTGTGAGCTTGTTCTAATCCAATGGACCAATTGTCATCCCACAATACATTATAACACACATTTCCTGGTTTTTTTTTCTGGAATGGTTGTATGATATTCATTCATGGGCATAAATCTAGATTTTTAGTGCATAGCAGTCTGTATCTAACATATGTTTTATAATTAATAGATGATGTATGATTTGTTTCTTTACACGCAGTACTTGGATTGAGATAGAATTAAATTAATAATCCAAACCACCTATAATAGTTTAATACAGATAAATAAATATCACATCCCTTGGGTGATCAGGAATTGAGGGATAAACAATATAGATAATAAAACAGGTTAGGGGTCATTTTTTCATCTTGTGAGAGGATTCCACTTATCCATAGACTATTAAAATTTTCAAGGAAAACCTATTTAACTATAGGATCACTAAATTAATTTTCTAAAGAATAAAATATAAACAATAGAATATATTTCATATTTTAATTTGATATTTCTAATATCCTTGACATAATAATGATTGTGATCACCAAGTACATCCAATTGAATACTTATTCTTAGAGTGTCCATGTTTTACACAGATCACCCAATTATGAATTAAAATATTATGAGAAATGATAGAACTATATTTCATCAGTTTACATGTACACTTATATGAAACAAACCATTAAATATTAACCCTAATTATTTCTTGTTCTATATTAACAAAATCTATGATATAGTTAAGACCTCCACGCCATGGTCTTTCATATAGTTCTTGTTTATGACAACCTCCCACTTTCACTTGATACTCATATATTTAGTATTGTTTCAGGATATGTAGAACTTTATGAAACAATTTAGAAAAACACTTTTTGGTATTTTTTTCAAAACTCATTTTTATAAAATATATCTTACATTTTCACCACATGTTACATAATATGTTGAAACTAATGAAAATCCATCCAAAGAAGCTTTTGTATATCCTTCATAACACCAGTGGTATAACTATAAATGTTTTAAAGAAACATTTTATAATAGAAATAGATCCTTATTAACACTAAAAAAAATTCCTCACAAGCTATTACGACATTTAAAAATATTATTAATTTCACATTTCATAAATATAGTCAACCAAAATCCTTTAGAAAATAATCAATTCAAGAAATTATATAGAGAGATATCATGTGATATAATTAAAAAAAATGCATCTACACCTATTTCCACAATACAACTAATATAATAAAATTAATTATAATATAATAAACTTTTTTAGTACATTAAGTGACCACAAGACACAATGTATGTAAATTTAATTTAGAATACTCATACATATTTTATTCATCATGTATAAACTAAAAAAGTGGATAAACACATTATATGTCATTTAAAAATATAAATGATCAAGTCACATACCCCTCACGCAAAAATATAAGCATACATCATCAGCATATCTAGGTTTGTATATACACATTCTTAGTTTATTTCAATAAAGGGCCCAAATTTCATACTAATTATTAATTGAGGGAAAATATAATCTTAGATAATAGTCAAACAATTACCTGATTAGTAACATACCGAACCACCCATGTTTATATCTTCATAAACTCTAGTGTATGAAATGTATATTATTAAAAAATTTCTCATGATGGTACCTTTTTCCCCTTCTAGTATAGAGATTCAATATAAAAAATTCACCTATGGAATACCAATGATATAAATTATAAAATAAAATGATGAATTTATAATATGTTACTTATATAAAAAAAACTTTTCCCCTTGTATGTGAATCACATATATCGATACAAAAACCTAAAAATTCCAATCATCTTAATTCATCCCATCCTATAATGTTCCACTAAAAATGGATTAGGCATATGTGAATGTTATATTCGGGGAGGTCTATTACCATTTCACTTCTTATAATATATTCAACCAATGGGAAATAATGACAATGTAAAGACCAATTTAAATATAAGTTGATACATTTTATAAAAACAACTAATAAAACCATGCCCAATATACTATATAATCATATAATTTATCATATAATTAAATAGTGGCCTTATATTTAAAGCAATTTTATGGATTTTTAAACTCATTACATCTATATATAATTCCTCCCCCATCTCCATATGACCATATGAAATATAATCCAAATAAAATATTTTAATGTGAAACATCTATTTTAAATTATTTTTTTTAATAATGGTGAATTTATGATTCACAAACCTCATATTAAACTATTTTAAGATAATATTCTTACAATTTTTACTTCATAACAGAATATTTAATGATTTTATTAACAATTTATTTAAACATAGTAAACATTCTAACATTATCACCATCATTTTTGAATATTTATATAAAAATATTTCGTAGATATTTTTTATTAAAAAATTCAATTTTACTCATTACATTATTATCCTTATTTAAAAATAAAAAGTAAAAAAATTTATGATACAAAGAGATGTTCAATTTTTATTAGATTAGAATAGTAATTGCATTTTCATAACGCAAAATTCTTTAATGCCATGTTTCATATGATTGAATGGGTTTTGATGGAATAATAAAAGTAAAAGAGGGTGAAAAGTGAAATTGAATTTGAGTTCCATATTTATATTTTTTTATTAATATAAATGAAATTATAATTGTGATTAACGAAAAAAATTACTTGGAAAATATAATATCAAAATGTAATTTTAGCACTTACTGAAAATTTAAAAAACAAATAGGCTTTAATAAATAATTTTCTTGTCTAGGAGGGTTTATAGTGCATCTCATGAGTGAATTTTTGGAGAATACATATATTCTCATAGTTTTGGTTATTTGTAATTTTCTCTATTTTGAGGATTTATGAATTTTTATCCATCCCCTCTAATCAGCAGATTCATTAATATGAAATTCACTAAATCCCCATTATCATCAGATACCATTGTGATACAAAATTTCCATAAATTCTTACATGTATAAGAATTAGTTTGAATATTTTATAAAATTATAAAATCATTCACTTAATGTATTCATAAATTGGTATTTTAATTATTTATAAAAAGTTGGATTATAACCAAAAGTAATTTTTCACAATTATCATTAAATTAAAATATTAGGTCTTCGATATAAGATAAAAAAACACGAAACATTAAAATTATTTAACCATAATTATTATATTCATCATGTTTTTACACAGATAATATATATTACTTGAATTTAAAAATAATGGGGAATCAAAGTCAAATGCCTTTTTAAATATTCTTATTTAAATAGATAATATGTGATTAGATTTTTCAAAATACAGTGAAGTATTCATTTTGAGTTTCTCCAAAATGATTAATTTATTATTTATGGATCCCTTTTTTAATAAAAGATGGGAGACTTCATATAGGGTTATGAATGATATGATTTATCACAATATCATCACATAATGTTTTTAGGGAGTCACAATGAGATTTATATTCAAACATCTCAAATAGTATTTATGAGTGGGTTTTTGTATACGAGATGTTTCAATGATAATTATGGAGTTTTATCATGACAATGAGAGACTATTGTAGATTTAAAAATAATTTACAAGATTATTATAATGAAAATTGATTTTCATTCTAGTGAACATGTTATGAAGAATCATAGATATGAACCAGCTTCCATTATTTAATAAAATATTTCATTCAAATTATGTATACAAAAATTAAATTTTTGTGATTCCAATCTCATTTCCTTTTCCCTACATACCTTTCTTGTTTACCAAATTTATTTTAATTCAATTATACTGCTACATTCCACTTCAAAACAAACTTTTCTCCAAAATACATCTCAAATCCAAAACTCATTAATGTTAGAAAACACTGCAAATTTATTTTAGTATGAAATTTTAAAATAAAATATTAATAACCATATCATATATAGATCTTCATTTGTTTTAGAGAAATATTTTTAAAGAAAATTTTTATTTATTAAAATATTCCAATAATATTTGTGAGAAACATTTCCCTTATATTTTAATAAATATATTTGATATACTATTTTCTCTAGAATAAAAAAATTATCTTTTATTTTTTTTCAAACCACGTTATAAAATTTAATTAATCATAACCATGAGCATAAAAATAATTTTCACATATTAGTTATATGAACAGTTATTTTAAAATAGTTTCCCTTACCATATGAGGGTGAAAACAAAAAAAATTACAATATTTATTATAATTCATTTAATATTTAATGTAATACACTACATCCAAATCCTAATGTAGAAACCTATTTGTTCAAAATATGAATGTGTACATAAAGCTCCATGCATCAAAAATTCTTCAGTTTTAAACTAAAATTTTGATTCAAATTATTTATTAAATATATTGTTGGTCTTTTATACAGTTTAAAATTGAAAAATTTAATTCTATAACATTAATACCTGACATTCTCTTTTTATATAGTATATTTATCCCCTTGACATATTCTTAATAATTTTCTTTATGTGTTATTGTTTTTCCACGATTAAAATAGTTACCTTCATCTAAAAATCATTATTATTTTAAAAAGGTGAAGTTGAATTTTCATAACCACTATTATTATATTAATAGATACAAAATTTTCCCATTAATATATATACTATAATCTTGGAATATAATCACGGTTCTCCAATATAATTCTCACTAATATTCAATATGTTTAAAAGATAAGGAATGTTTTTATTGATTATATTCAGATTATAGTTTCAAATAAATTGATAAAACATTTCTAGAAGTGATTGTAAAATGATGTTTATGGATAGATCAAACATAATAAGTGACCTAATACTCTAATAAGAATTTATATACTCAACCATTTTGATTAAATGTGTCAATGAAAAACAATATTTAACCATATTGTATTGATATAGTCTTTTAGAATCTTCATATTTATCATGTATATTGTATTCTTAATAGAGACTTTTTATGTATTCTATAATCTTAAAAGAATAAAAAATATATTTTTATTTATAAATCATAGGATCTAATGAAAATATAATATATAATAATATATGAGGATATTATTTTTTATGATTAATATTGTCATCTTTCTCTTCTAGATTATCTACATTAGTAAAAGTTTTCTCAAGAAGTTTTTTTGTTATAACACATTGGACATTCATTTTTTTTTCTTTAAAAATATTTTATACATATTTTAGTGGTCTATAAATATTCATACAATACTATTTTATTTCTCCAAAATGTATTAAAAGTAAAAATTACAGATGATGAATCCATTTTATGTAAAACATAGTCTTTTATTATATGATTATGATATCTTTCATTCATTTAATAACGAATTTTATTAAATACACTCTTACTTAAATAAAAACACCCTTTAAATTTACTTTGTATACTATAGTTATTCAGGATCAATATTTCACATAGATCTATATCTACATTAATATTACCAAAAAAGATTGATAGTTAATAATATCACCATATTAATCATATCGTATATAAATCATGTAATATTGATTAAAAAACATCACTCCCAATCCATCATATACACAAACTAAATATTTATCCTGTGGTATCCAAAATATTTTGGATTCCTATCTAACTATATCCCAAATATCATTTTGAGATTTAATTACTTAAATCCTATGTTTTTTCATTTCTATCATATCTTTCATAATATAATCCTTAGAAACCCATCTTTATCTTCAACATACACTGTTGTATGATAAATATATAGAAAATTATTTTCTTTGGTAGGAATTTTGTAACGCCTCGACCCTATTTACCCAGAGTCAGTGAATTATTACATAACATTGGCACGATCACAAAATATTAGGTCTCCTAATTCCGAATAGTTTAATAGCCTTGGAAGTACTAGATTAATTCATAAGTTTTACATTACATCATAAAACAAAAAACTGAAACAACATTGTTTCCATAGACAACACTGATATCTCATATACTATCCATGCGGGTCAGTCATAATATACTTCTTCGCATCTAGGGAAAAATAAAACATAAAAATGGGTGAGCTCAGATGCTCAGTATGAATAACAATATAGCAGAACCTTTCATAAATAAGCATAAACATTTATGTAAATGTATTACACTAAAACAAAAGCCTTTTAGACGTGAATTTCAGCATAATATGGAAAAGATAAAATCAAATAATTCCATATACTTATTCACATGGATATTATACCAGATGAATAATAACCTGAAATATCAATAGACACATTCATAATGACGGAATGCATAATTCTAGACATTCATAATTACATAGTCAAGGCCTTGTGCCAAGACTATAAATAAGATTTTGTCAAGGCCTTGCTCCAAGACACTAGTTTTTCTAATGAGACATACTGATGCATCAAGGAGCTATATAAGGCTCCACCCATCAATTACTAAGTCCAATGCATTCCTCATATGAAAAGGATTAAACATAACATAAACATTAATATTAAAACTGGCATACGAAATGTCAATACTTTATCCATAAAACATGAATGGTGTGAAAATAACACATCCACAGTAAAACATATCACAAAACCTTTAATACAAAATATATGTTTTTTATCATAATAAATGAACTTCAATTAAGATTAAAATCTATCAAAGGATGTTGACATAGATGAAATCAAAATATTCTTTTTAGAGAAATATCTATTTCTATTTTGAAATCATTTAAAATTCATATAACTATAAGGGAAAACATTTATTTTAAAAATATTTTATATAAGCTTGTAAGGGATTCTTTGAAAATGTTATTACGGTGGGAAATAGCTACACCCACCGTATATGTTAAAAAAACGTTCTTACCTTAATTTTGTCAAAAAGGTCATAAATTACCCTATTTGCAAAACAACAGAATGATTCTTTTAAAACCATTTTATTAAAATTCAAAAAAGAGTATAAATTAAATTGACCCATAGTTTAAAAAATAGTAAAACTGTTTTGGAATACATTTTTAAGAAACATGGATGTGGATGATAAAGAGGTCCTAGTAGATAATTACATATAAACAACCTCGGATAATGAAGAGATTGTAGAATTAACCCTTAACTTGTACATTTCCTTGGTAAAGGGTACATTAACCTCCTATATAATGGTGAAAAAATTGTTATTAAATTATACAATAATCATATACATTAAAATGATACCGTATATTTTCTTTTTACATTGCTTTGTTAATATATCTTAGTATTATCGTTGTTTCAGGTGTTAACTGATTCATTTTTCTTTGTATGATTTTTACGTAAGTAATGTTTGTTATGGATTGGATGTATCTTATTCATATTCAGAATGATAATAAGTCTTTAAACATTATTTTTAATCATCTAATGAAAATTATTCTTGAATGGATACGATGGAGAATGAATCTCATCATGCCCATAAAGACGGTAATCCGTACGTACGCACGAGCGAAAATATCATTATTTTGAAATAAAAATAATATAGAATTTAATGGGATATCATATACACAGAATAATTATAATTTTATATTTATTATTGACATAAATTACAGATCATTATTATAACCATCCAAATAATAATGTATTGAATAACAATTACACCATGACGTGGAGACGGTAAGTCGTATGTATGCATGTATGGTGAAATGAAATTCAAAGGATGGATAGAATAATGAATATTGTTTTACAATATTTATAATAACATCAAAAAATATAGAAGATAATAGAGTTATTATTTTATAAAGGAAACAATAATGAAAGAGGAAGTGGAAGAAGAAAGGAACTTGAATGAGGTGATGAAATATTTACCTCTTCTTCAGGTTCTTTCTTTTGATTTCATCAAAAGGGACTCTTAAATTGTCTTTCTAACTAAAGTAAAGTTTATAAGATGAAGGGAGGACAGTTGAGGGAATATTTGGACAGGTGTTGACTGAGAATAATGGATTTGAAGATGTGAATTTGAGAGAAGGGGAAGTGCCCTTTTATAAGAGGGGTGAGGGGAACCTTAGGAAAAGCTAGAAATATTATTTTATAATAAATATTTTTCTGTTTCTAATGGCTCCAAAATAAATTATTTAAAGTGTATGGTGGGTATGGTTCAAAAACAACTAAACCAATAGGTTTTAGATTGGGTTGGTTCACTATATTAACATTATCATATAGATTTAACTCTGAGTTAAATAGTTTGACATTTACTATGTCTCTTTGTATTTGTATATTATATGGTTAATAAACATACAATATAGTTCCAAGAAAACCCCAAGTGGTTAATTAATGATACAACTATAATTATATAAGTTTTGTTTCTATCCTAATATATTTATGAATATAATATCAATTAATAAAATAATATTTATTTTAAAAACTCTTTTATGTCAATTTTGATACTATTTGGTATTTTGTTTTTTGATAAATACATAACAACATTATTACTTTGAAAAAAAATCATCTAACCAACCATAAAATATCATATTAAACTATAAAATTAGTGTAATTCATAAAAAGTCTCAAATTAAATTTATTTGGATATTTATAATAACAAGTATTTTAATATTTCATTAATTAGGTAATTACTACATCATACATGTGTCATAAATAAATAAATTAATTTATTGTATAAAAAATATAAATAAATACCATTATGTAGGAAATATTTTTATCTTTCTAATTCATATTTATAGTCAAATTTATCTTCTGTGTAACCCTATATTGAAAATGGTTTAGTTATTATCCTTTCAATTTAACACTTTTAACTCTTGTTTGAATTAAATAATAATAAATGTCCTAATCTAATACCTGGACCTAAAGGAAAAAATTTTATTCATAAGGTTGTTTTTGGTCGAATAACATTTATCTGATAGAATTAGGACATGTTTTAGGGTAATAATAATATCATTTTTACCTTTAAATACCCTATTTACATTTAACCGTGGTAAATAAAAGTTAAAAGTTACTATTCAACAAAAAATTATTTTTATCTTATTGAACAACATTTTAATTTTTGATATTAACTGTATCTCTCAAATTTTTAAAAATCAACTCACAGAAGCATTAAAATTATGTTTTATGTAAATTTGCAAATGATCCTAGGAGGTGGGTATTAGAGGGTGAGAAGTTCAATAAAATTTTATATGTCTAATATTATTACAAAATGACTCCAATGAATTACAATGAAAATAAATAGGTACTATGTATCTATTTTGACATAAAATAGATTTAAATAAATAATTATTTAAATAAAAGTTTGGTTTGAAACCATAATTCTGTGGTTTTCACTATTCATAAAAAATTAATAGTTTTCAGAAAAATACCAAAAATTCACCGTAAGCTAATTTTGAAATTATGAATTCAAAAATGAAGTCTATTTTACCAAATTCAAAACATATAAATTTCAAAGAGAAATTACTTACAATGACCAGCATTAGATTAAATAGTAAAAAAATAATCTATTTATACTTCCAAACCATTAAATTTTTTAATTTAACACTATAAATTATTTTGATTAAAAAAGTTTTTTTCAGTTAAAATATAATATTTTTCACTATTCACCCAAATATGAAAGTTATCAAAAAAACACCAAAATTTTATTGAAATTAAATTCTTTGTCCTGATTCTAAAAAAGAAGTTTATTTTGTCAATTTGAATATATTAATGTTTCAAATATTGGATTTAAAAATGGTTCGCCTTTAAAATGCAGAAAATTGCATTTTTTTTGAAAAATACATCTTTTGTCTCAAAAAAAGGAATTTGTTTCTACATTATGTCTAAGAATTCCATAATATAGATTCTAAAATTATTTGGATTATATAAAGATCAAAATTTAGTTAATACTATTCATAACCGCTTTTGGACGGCTAGTTTGGTATGTCGTGGTGTGCTTAAACTCAGTGTTGCGTGTAGTGCAAGTTATTGAATTACTTTGATGAAATAACGTACTATGAAATCTTGGGGTGTTACATTCTTCCCTCCTTTAAATAATTTCTTCCTCGAAATTTCTAGAATATTACCACATAAATTGTCTCAAATGGTTCTTCATCATATATTCCTCGAGTTCCCACATTGCCTCTTCCATATTATGGTTTCTCCATAGAACATTTACCAGAGGAGTCATTCGGTTTCTCAACACTTTTTTTCTTGTATCAAGAACCTTGAAAGAATCTTCACAATAAGATAGATCAGGTTCCAGTTCTAATTCCTCATAGGTTAGTACATGCGTTGTGTCATGCATGTATTTTTTCAACTGTGATATGTGGAATACATCGTTAACTATGGAGAGACATGGCGGGTTATCCAAATGGTAAGCTACGACCCCAATTCATTCTAGAATTTCAAAACGTTCTATGTACCTAGGACTCAATTTTCCCTTCTTACCGAAATGTATAACACCCTTCCAGGTAGATACCTTCATGAAAACATGATCTCTTACCTGATATTCAAAATCCTTCCTCCGGTTATCAGCAAAACTCTTTTGTCTACATTGAGTTTCTTTGATGTGAGTTTGGATTACCTTCAAATTTTCCATCATTTCCTCCATAAGTTCTGGGCCTACGAGTTTTCTTTCACCAACATCATCCCAAAAGGTTGGTGTGCGAAATCTCTTTTTTTATAGTGCTTTATATGGTGCCATCTAAATACTTGAATGGAAGCTATTATTATAAGAAAATTATACCAGAGGAATATAATGATCCCATATACCATGAAAGTCATGTGATCAAGATCTGAAAATGTCTTCTATGGTTTGAATAGTCCATTCTGATTGTCCATTTGTTTGAGGGTGGTAGGCAGTGCTCAAACAAAGTTCACTATCTAAGAATTTTTGAATAATTTTCTAGAATCTTGATGTAAAATGGGGCTCATGATCAGAAACAATCGATAGTGGTATTCCATAATGTCATACAACTTTGTTAATATATAGTCTTGATAATCGTTCAAATGGTAATTATTCTCTTATAGCATGAAAATGTACTGACTTGTTAATATGACCAATAATGAACCATATTGCATCATTCCATCTAGGAGTCTTTGGTAGTCCCATGACAAAGACCATCGTGATATCATACCTTTTCCATTCAGGTATGGGAAGATGTTTCATTACTCCTCCAGGCTGTTGCCTTCCAGCTTTCACTTGTTGAAAAACCATACATCTTGACACAAAATCATCAATCACCATTTTCATGTTGTCCAACCAAAAATGTTCCTTCAAATATCTATACATTTTTGTGCTCCCAGGGTGTATAGAGAAATTGGAACTATGAGCATCTTACAACAATTCCCTTTTTAGATTAGGTATATCGGGAACACATAGTCTCTTCCCAAATTACAAAATTCCATCTTCATATACAATGTCACTCAATCTCCCGTTATTGATAGCTTTAATATTCTTCTGAAACTCCTCATCATCAGCCTGAGAACTTTTTATCGTTTCTAGTAAATGTGGTTTGGCAACCATTAGAAAAAGAATTGATGTTTCACCATCCATGGTTATACTTATATCCATCTTTACTATATCCATGTATATATGATCCTTTTTAACTCTCATCTTTTTCAAAACTCCATGATATTTTTTTTCTCAAAGCATATTACACCTTATTTTCATTCCTTGGGTAGTAGTTCATCGTGAAATTATAATCCATGAGTAGTTTAAGCCATCTCCTTTTCCTCATGTTGAGTTATTTCTATGAGAAAAATATACTTCAAACTCTTGTGATCAGTATAAATCTGATATTTTTTCACCATAGAGATAATGTCTCCATATCTTCGAAGAAAAGATTACAACTGCTAGCTTAAGATCATGAGTAGGATATTTTTCCTCATGAATTTTCAGCTATCATGATGTATAGGAAATAACTATATCATTATGTATAAGGACACAACTAAGTCCTTTCTTCGACGCATCTCTATAAATAACAAACACATCATTCCCCAATGGTCGAGTAATAATAAGATCATTGACTAATATTATCATTAATTATTCAAAAAAATATTCACAATCTTTTGTCCAAACAAAATTAACCCATTTTTGTGTGTGCTTTGTTAATGGTTTATCCAAATGGGAAAAATTCTGGATGAAACGTCGATAATAACTTGCTAAAACAATAAAACTGCATATCTCAGTTATACTCATCATTGCTGGCCATTATTGGATGGCCATAGTCTTAGAAGGATCAACAAAGATTCCATCCTTAGAGACAATATAACCAAGAAAAGAAATCTCCAGAAGCCAGAATTCACACTTTCTAAACTTCCCATATAATTCATGTCATCTAAGAGTCTTTTGAATAATGCACAAGTTATTTTCAGGATATTCATAGCATTTAGAGTATACCAAGATATCATCAATAGATACCACTACAAATTCATCAAGATATTACTTAAAAACACTATCCATTATATCCATGAAGACAGATGGTGCATTAGTCAATCCAATAGGCATTACTTTAAACTCATAATGCCTATACCTGGTTTGAAATGCTATTTTCAGAATGTTTTCCTTCTTCAAACACAACTGATGATATCCAGATTGAAGGTCAATTTTTGAAAAGTATTTAGCTCCATGAAATTGGTTGAATAAATCATCCATGCAAGGTAGGGGATGCTTTTTCTTTATTATTATAGCATTGTTCTCACTATAGTCAATACACAACCTCAAAGATCCATCTTTCTTCTCAAAAAAAGGACAGGGGCTCCCCATGGAGAAACACTAGAGAGAATAAATCCCTTATTAATCAATTCCTCTATTATTATCTTTAGTTACATTAACTTCATACTGACCATTCTATAAGGGTCTTCAATATGGTCCTTGATCTAAGTATTAAATCAATGGAAAACTCAATTTCTCGTTCCGGAAGATGTCCAGGTAAATCTTTTGGAAACACATCAAAAATATTTTCACAATAGGTACATCCTCTATTTGAACATTCCTTTCATCACCCACAGTTATTTCATTATCTTTTTCCCCAATAATTGAATTTACTTGAGCTAATGGGGGTGGATCTAGATAAGAATTAGGTGGTGACGATTCTGCTCTAAAGATAAGGTTCTCTTTATCATCATCATCAAAAATAGTAACCTCTTTCTTCATACAATAAATTTTTGCATTATGGTCCAAAATCTAATCCATACTGAGAATTATATGAAATTAAATCATGGGTATGATGATGGGATCGGAAGATAAATAACATTTATATTCCCTAATGGAGAATGATTCAAAAAACATTGTTGCAATGATACATCCCTTATGAGTTTTGACTAAAAACTCCCTTGTTAAATAAAATTGGAAATATTTAATTTTATAAGAAATATGGGAAGATATGATACAAAATGATGACTTATAATTAAATAAATCATTGACTAAACTTGAGGAAACCCTTAAATTACATGCCACTGCATCTTTCTGATATTCATCCTCCGTAGTAGTAATAGTATAAGCTTGGAATTGATCCCTTGGCCTTTAATGAGGTATGTTCCCCTAACTCTTAGTACATTTATTTTCATAATGGCCCCTTTATCGACAATTGTAGCATTCAACATCGACAACCTCTTTCTTCCCCTTGCAATCACGAGCTTGGTGGCCTTTTTCACCTCACTTGTAAGAGACTCCCATTTCTTTCAGGAAAGTACCATGGTGTTTCTTCTCACATCTATTGAATGATGGATATTTAAATTTTCCCTTCTTCCCCTTATTTCCATTTCCAGAGTGTTCATCAGACCTATTCTTCTATTGATTTGCTTTAAATTTATAAGACTTAGAGAATTATTTTTCTATATTGATAGCACATGAGAAAATATCTTTGTACGGTGAGAAGGATTGTGAGACTAATGCTTGACGGAGAAATGGTTTTAACAAATCAATGAAACGATCAATCTTACTTCTTAGGTTACGTATATAATCTGTAGCATGCCTTGTTATCCTTGTAAAGTTCGGTTCATACTTTGCAATATTCTCATCCTCCTTTTTCCTCAGACTCAGAAATTTCCGTTCCATATATGCTCGATGGTCATGAGGATAGTATTTTTCTAAGAATATTTTTTTCTCCCATCATTCCAGATTTGATTCTTCATCATCTTCCTTTGTGTTTTGAATCAACGACCACTATTGGTCAGCATCTCCAGTGAGTCGGTAAACTATCATGAAAACTTTTTCCCTTTCGCTACTCCCCAAGACATGGAATATTTTCTATAAGGAATTTATCCACTGCTCAACTACTGGTGGATTTGTACCCCCATTGAATGTTGGTGGTTGTTTCCTAATGAAGAGATCAATCATTGATCCTCTACAATGCGGATCAGGGTGCTCCAAATGGGTAAGATTATTATTCATAAACTGAGTGAGTTTTCCTTGTATGGTGATTAGCTGATAAACACTAGTTGCATCCCCAGCTACACTATAATTATCTTGAGCAGGAGGAAAATACCTACATAGAGTGCGTGCATTGATACCATTTCCATTCCTTCAACTAGGATCCATTTATAAACAATGGAATAAACTTGATTAGATTATGAATCAAAATACAGAATTCCAAACATGTAAAATACTTAACAAAAATTGAATAGTTTATGGATATAATCCATAATCATAAAAAAACTTCTTTGAGGATGTATATACTCATAAAACATTCATAATGGTTTGTAAATAAAATGAGAGTTATCCTAATCATATCCCTCAAGAGTGTCATAGCCCAGAGTGAAGCAAGTCCCGTTGTCGTGCACCAATTTTTGTTCGAGTCTAGATCAATGTGGTGTTTTTGAGTTTTACCTCTAGGTACATCTGTTCCAGAGCATCCTCTATCTTCTCGTATCTAGGAAGGGATGTATTCCTTGGAAAAATCTCAAAATCTCCACAATACCAAAATTCTAGGAAGTTCTTCTTTACTAATCCTCAAAGTCTATCTTAGGGTAATGTGCTCAAATCAGAGTTTATCAAAATCTAGATTCCAAGGTTTGTAATAAACTTCCTCTGATACCAACTGTAACACACAAACCCTAATTACCCAGAGTCATTGCATTATTATATAAAATTTGAAAGGTTCCAAAAGATCAAGTCTCAAAAGAACGATTAGTTTTTTAGCCTTGGAAGTACTAGATACATTCATAAGTACTACATTACAACATAAAATGGAAAACTAAAACAATGTTGTTTCCATAGACAACATTGAGATCCCATAGACTATCCTTATAGGTCAGTCATAATATCATTCTTCACATCCTAGGAAAAATAAAACATATAAAGGGCTGAGCTCAGATAATCAGCAAAGATAACAATATAGAATAAACATTCATAAATAAGCATAATAATTTAAGGTAATTTATAAGACTAAAACAAATTCATTTTAAACATGAACTTCAGAATAATATGGAAAATATGAAATCAAATAAATCCATTTACTTATTCACCTGGATATTCTACTAGTCAAATATTCACATGAAATATCAATAGCCACTTTCATAATGATGGAATGCATAATGCGAGACTTTCATAACCACATAGTCAAGGCCTTGTGCCAAGAATAAAAATAAGATTTTGTCAAGGACTTGTGCTAAGACACTAGTTTGTATCATGCGACCTATCGATGCATCAGTTGGCCTCATTAGAAAAACTAGTGTCTTATCACAAGGCCTTGAAAAAATATTATTTGTAGTCTTGGCACAAGGTCTTGACTATGTGGTTATGAAAGTCGGGCATTATGTATTACATCCCTATGATAGTGTCTATTGATATTCATTGTGATTATTCGACGAGTAGAATATACATGTGAGTAAGTAAATGTCATAATTTTGATTTATATTTTCCATTTTAGGATGAAGTTTATGTTGAAATGGATTTTTTTTAGTTTTATAAATTGACTTAAATGTTTATTCTTAATTATGAAAGTTCCTGCTATATTTTTATCCTTACGGAGCATCTGAGCTCACCCCTTTTTATGTTTTATTTTTTCCCCAGAATGTGAAGTAATATATTATGACTAACCTTCGTGTACAGTCTTTGGGATCTATGTGTTGTCTATGGAAACAATGTTATTGTAGTTTTCCATTTTATGATCTAATGTAAACCTTATTAATGTATCTGGTACTTCCAAGGCTACTAAACTAATGGGTCATTCAAGACTATATCTTTTGTGATCACGCCAATGATATGTTATAACGAAAAGAATCTAGGAATCTAGGGTCGCAGCATTACAAATTTAACCCTTATTATTTTTAAATCGTTTCAAATCTCACAATTAATTATAATATTTTTTTTTCATGCATTCATATAATATTTTTTTATATTATCCTATACCATTAACTAAATTAATATTTTAAAAAGATATTATTGTATACCTTTTTATAAAACTCAATATTTGTGTTACTTACCTAAAAATATAATCTAATTATATTCAAACATATATGAATTCATGTCATTGATAAGTTACATGAAACCCTTTCAAGTAATGGATTAAAATCATGGAATCCTAAAATCCATATAATTGAAAGCATGTTCCAAGATGTAGCCATGCCCAATTTTTTAAGATAGTGTATAACCCCCTCAATCTAGTGATTTGTCCAACTCAAAGCCCCAATAACCATAGATCAATATACAATAGAGACCTAAATTCTATTATAATCTTTACACCTACTATGTATAAATCAAAATACACCTTTACATACATGTTCTTAGTCAACGAAACGAACCATTTTCCTCATTGAAAATAATTAAATACTATATGGTACATACAATGTAACTTCTTATATGTAAGGTATGCTATTTATAATAAGACTCTTAAAACATAAAACAATATCATACATCCATTCATAATGTAACTCTTATATTCACAACTAAAAATAGGGAATTAATTAAATAAATAACTAATCCCAAATTTTAAACATGTGGTAAACATTTTGTAACACGCCATTAATAAATAAATTATAAATATTTTTTTTAATTAAACACATGATATAGAAAACAAATATATAAATAACATGATAATAACATATTTATTTCATTATCAACTCTCCAATATAATTTATTTACATAGAATTTAATATTAACATGATCATATATCAAAATATATTTTATTCATGAAACATTTTCAACCATACAAACATTAAATTTATTGTACAAATATTTCACACAAGTCAAAAATAAAAAATATTATTTTATATAAAAAATTGATCAAATAAACTAATAATATATTTACCTTGGTTTGAAATTATTTTCAAAATAAATATTTTAAAAGGAACATTTCATATAATCATTTATTAACAATACATAAGTCAATATAAAAGCGTTGATATTTTTAGTTCTTTTTAATTTATAAATATTTTTAAAATTTAGAGTTTAAAATACTATTTTATTTTATATCACATGTATCAAAACACATATGGAATTATTTAAATACCCCTCGAATTAATTTATGACCATCCGGGTTGGTTCTGGAGAATGTTTTTGAAAAAATATATAAAACATATCATATAAAATTAAAAAATATTTGGCCATATTTTTCATGAGAAGATTATGTGGTTAATATTGGATGAAAAAATCTTATTAAGGGGGATGAATTATTATTATTCTAGAGAAAAGATATTTTTGTACTATGGTCACACTATAATCCATGACCAAGAAAAATATTTAATGAAAAGATTTATCATTTTGGTATAATCAAATTATCATCAACCATGTCTTATATATCTGCAAAAACATGATGTTGTAATTCCAAAAAAATGATTCCCTATATTTCATGAAAATATTCCAAACTTGTTCACAAACCATGATTTTGATTCATAAAATTACAAAAACCAGAATGTTTTACTTTTGAAACATTTTTTGTATTTAAAAAATTAATTATATATGAAAATTATTTATAAAACACATCATTCTTCATGAAAATATTATTTTTAGAATATTTATATGTATATATATATTGAATATAAACATAATATAAGTAGATCTAATTCAAATATTGTATTTTTGTGTATAAATTTTTTTCACTTTGTCATTTAAAATGATCAACAATTACCTATTTGACCATAAGATCTTTTAATTCATTTTATGCTAAATATATAATAACCCACATTTTTTAATTTATTGTATAAATTATTATTAATTCATATTGGTTAATTTTATTAAATTTATAAATATTTATGGAGTTATGAAGCTAGACATATAATCTCCAAGACCATGTATATAAACTCTATTTGGGGATTTTTGGTGGATGTATGTCATCACGGAAAGACATTTGGTATAAATAATTGTGTATATTAATCATGACTCTATTGAATTATAAAATAAAAATAAAAATTTATATATAAACATTCTTAGGCCCTTTTTATATTAATTATGGATGGATATAATGAAGTTATTGAATTATTAATATAATTTTATAATTTATGGATCATTTATTGAGCATATTAGTTTGTGTTTTCATTAAAAATACATGGCTAAAATAGTTTTTCTTAATAGTTTTTATTTATTATATTTCCATAATAATATTATATGAGGTAGGTATTTGACATGTGAAATTTATGTTTAATTTTTTTAGGAATTAATGCAACTAAATATATATCATAAGGAAGAGTAAATGTGAAGAATCCATGTACTAGATATGGTGACCCGAGAAACACAAACATAAATTTCACACTATTTTACATGAATATTTGATGTATACCACAATAATATCGGTGGTTAGCTAATATTTATAAACATCATAAATATATTTCAATAATTTAATCCACGCCAATTTTTCTTTTATATTAAATTATATCATTTTTTAATTTATTTTACTATTGATAAAAAATGTTAATATTGATTAATTATGGATATTTAATAGTTTTTTTATCAGTTTGATATTTCAAAAATTATTTTTATCTACAAATAAAAATTTGAAATCTATTCTTTTTTAGTTTTTTGTGTATATTGTGCTATATTTCCTTCAACTATAACAAGTTACTAATTGAAATATATAGGTCCCAAATATATAAATCAATATAAGAAAAATAAAACAGCTATAGAATTTAGCTAATTTTATAATGTTAGTAACACCTCAATATATAAAACTACAATTATATATACAATATTTGAAACAATGTGAGGACTAGGATTTATTCATATACATTAAATTTCATGATTTAATGAGTTCATTATGGTAGATTAAGAATGTGTAGAATTAGAGCAATATGAATAGTATTTTCATCCAGAAAAAGAAATCTTTAGTAATTTCAGGTAATTGTATATTAAATTTTTCCAAAAGACTTGATTTTTTTTTGAATGAATCCAATAAAGGCTTAAAAAACTATCAAAAATAAACTATATTTAGTTTCAATTGTATTTGGTGATAGATATGTTCAAAAATCTATAAAGATAGAAGTCTATGTGAACGTTTCAGCACCTCTTATTTGTAAATATGAGTCTCCATTTCAATTTCTAGAGGTTGGTTTGCGAATTGTGTAATTTTTTTGAAATTGGATCATGCTAGAGCATAGTGGATGCAAAATTTAGTTATATATTCATGAAGGGATAAACTACATGTGAATTTTCTGTTAAAGATCTAAGGGTATTCTTAATCTGTGTCTTTCTATACTTCTTTTTAATTTTTTTTAAATATTCCAGAATTCATAATTGTTAATTTGAAATGAATTTAAATTTAATGTATTATTTTTTTGTAATTTATTATAAATATATTTTTAAACAATAAGAAATATAGTCATTATTTCTATTTAAACTTCTTCACAGAGGATTCATCATTAAGAAAAATAGGTTCAGTTGGCTTGATTTTCATGCATTTCTATAGTCAATTGAATCACTTTCATAAGGGGATAAAATAATATATTTGAGTTATTGATATCTTTTCTATAAAATTTAGGTTTATACTTTGATTTCTTGAATTATACATTGAGTAATTAAATTGGAAATCATGTTTAGATAATGAAAAAGGGAATGTACAAAGGTTGAAACCTGTCCACTAATACTATGCTTTGTTATCACTTTTCAACGTGTATTATATATAACTTATTACATATATTTATAACTCTTTTTTACTTTTAATTGGTTTATGTCCTACAACTCCACAATTTTAACTCTATCATTGAAATAAAAAATTACCAGAGTAAGAGTTGTTAGTTAATACTACAACGACCTCATGTGACAAAAATATGGTCACAATTACAATGCATTCTAAAATGGGATATTTTTTTTAAGGTAATGTAAATAAATCCTAAATTTCAATTTTTTATGATTCCAAGTAGCTTTGATAATTTTATTTATTTCATTACTAAAACTATATCAACTAATTTTTAATTTTGAAAAAAAAAACAATTTTATTGATTACTCATATCCATTGATAGTTCATGATAAATTCCATTAATCAAATATTGATAAGACATTAGAACAACTAATTAATGTAGATTATTTATTATTTCAACCTCATAGAAAATATATATATCATTTTTCTGAATTAGTTAGATAATAGGAAATTGATTCCCAAAAAATTTGAAGAACTTATTTCACCAACTTTTGATATTAAAGAAACTTCCATGGATGTGTTATAAATTGAAGTGGGACACTATTTTTTGAACTCAAAGGAATAAATTATAATTGATTTTCCAATTAATGTAATTTTAAAAAATAAAAATTATATGGAAAATGTTTAGGCTACTTTTTTTAGAAACAAAAATCCACGTGAACCCAAAATTTTTGAAGATAAAAATTCTCAAACCATGTATAATTTTTTTTGATAAATAAGAAGAGATATTGTGGAAATTAATTTTTTAATAAAATTATTGGAACATAATGTTCTAAATTGTTTAAATACAGATACTCTCCACATTCAATGAAATAAATAATCTGAAAATTAATATTATCAATAATCAATTGTTTTTATCTCTATCAGATTAAATTGATAGTGAATTGATAATAACTCCCCTATGAAAATTTAATTTATATAAGATTTGGGTCGGAATAATTAGATGAAGAAAATAATGTAAAGGCTAAAAATAAACAAGAAACATCATTACTAATAATGGGTTGTAGATCTGGATAATATGGTTATGGTACCACGATGATTTAAAAAATAGAAATCATTTTCATGAAAAAATAAAATTCCAATAATATACTAGAATTAAATTTCATAAACTAGTGGATTGATTTTGTCGAGACCAAATTTCATGGAAGTGTCCTTATATTAAGTTACCAATTGCACTAGAACCTATAAATTACAATTTAATGGAGGGTAACACAAATAAATCTGTCAATGGAAGCTTCTATATGTTGAATGAGATTAAAAGTAATTGATTTAAGAACATTTGGTGTTTAATGAGGAAGAACCCACATCCATGTTTGGACTAGGGATGAAATACTTAAAATATCTATCCATTTTCAACATAAAATGTTGTTCCCACATGGAGGTATAAGATAATATATTTATATTTTATATTTATATTTTCTTCTTTCATTTCATACATAGAAATTTTGTTTATTTTTTAATATTATTTCTATTTAGGATTCCATGTTTAAGCTTTTAAGATGCTGTCTAAAGGCTACTTCTATATAAAAAAACAAGATTGTCTCTTTAATTTCCACTTTTTTTGTCATATATTATCTTCAGGATTATAACTCCTCACTTTTAAATTTTTTAAAATGATTAAATTTTAAAAAATAATCATTGGGGGAGGAATACCCTTATAAGATTAGAATTTAGTGTGTTTTCATTTCTAGTTAATATTTTATATTCTCATTGAATTTTTTTTTCTTTATAATGGGATATTTTCTCTTTAAATTTTTATGCCCTTGAATCATTAGAGAAAAAAACGAATATCTTTTTCAATTTAGAAACCCATGATAATGAGTGAACCAATTGGAACCATGAATATGAAGTTTAATGAAAGTTAAAATGATGATGTTTCAAGGTCATAACATTGACAATTTCATGAAAATTAAAAGAAACATTTCATTATTGTAACACCCCAAGCTTCTACGGTACGTTTCCCTTCGAATAATGCGATAGCGTGTGTTGTACGCAACCTCGAGTTCTAACACACACCACAACTAATTAAACTAGCCGTTGTGAATAGTAATACCTACTTTTTGAAATCATATATATTCTATATTTCAAAATGGACTTCATTTTTGGATTCGGAATATCAAAATTAGCCTAGGGTGAAATTTTGGTACATTTCGGATAACTTTCATATTTTGATGAATAGTGAAAATTTCTAAATTTTAATTAAAAACAACTTTTTTAATCAAAATAATTAATAGTGATAAATTATGAATTTGAGTGGTTTTAAAGTATATTTAGAATATATTTTTACCATTCAATTTTAATGTTTATCATTGGACATAATTTTACAATTAAACCGAACATAAACAAGTGTCAATCTTTTGATAGTTATTATCTCTTAAAAACACGCTTTTTGTTTTGACAGCGGGAATTAATTTTAGATTAATTTTTGCCACTTCTGTGTTTTGAATTTAGGAAAATGGATTCCATATTTGGAATCAGGATGTTCAAATTGTGTAAATAGGTAACTTTTATTTTTAGACATTTTGAATAGTTACTGTGGTAAATATTTTATTTACCATGGTTAAAGGGTAAATCCGGTAAATAAGGGTTAAAAAAATAATATTATAATAATCAAAAATTACCCTAAAACGTGTCCTAACCTTATTGGTGGACACATACCCGACCATGGGCATCCTTTGGTCAATTTGGGGACCCCTTGGAGCCACTTGTATGTGGTAGGGACACTTTATATTAATAAAGTTAAAATAAAAATAAAAATGGCATAAGCTTACATCTTTTAGAAGAACAATTTTTACATAGGGTTATACATGTTGGATTTTCGATTATAAATATTCATTAGAAAGATAAACAGATTTCCTACATAATGATATTTTATTTATAATTTTTAGACATTATATAATTTATTTTATTTATGACACAATGATGATGCAGTAATTACTAAAATAGTGAAAAATAAAAATAATTGATCTTATAAATACCCAAATAATTATAATATGAAACTTTTAATTAATTAAACTAATTTTCTATGATAATATGATATATTAGGATTGATTTAATTGACTTTGTTCGAAGTAATCAATCTGTTAGGAGTTTCACAAATATCAACTATTGAATAGTGTCAAAATTGACATAAAAGAGTTCTTAAAACAAATATTATATTATTAATTGATATTAAATTCCTAAAAATCTAAGGTTCGGCCAAGAGACTTATATTATGATAGGTTCCTCATTAATGGACCACTTGGGGGTCTCTTGGATGTATATAGTAAGTTTATTAATCATATTATATAAAAATACAAAGAGACATTGTAAAAGTGAAACTAATTAACTTAGAGTTAATACTTAAAGATAAGGTTAATATAAGTACCCAAACCTGTCTAAATTCTATTGGATGAGTTGGTTTCGACCTATCCACACCTCATCCTTTGAATAGTCAACTTTGGAGCCTTTGTAAACCGAATATGAATTTATTATAAATTAATATTTCTAACTTTTCCAAAGGTGCCCCTCACCCCTCTTATAAAAGGGCACTCCTCCTTCTCATTTCTTCACACCTTCAAAGCCTTTTGGTTCGGCCAAACTCTGCCCAAATACTCTCCCAACATCCCTCAATACAACCTAGAGGCCTTAGTTTGATCAGAAATCCAACCTAAGGAGCCCTTTTGATCAAATCAAAAGGAAGAACCCGAAGAAGAGGTAATGATTTCACCACCCTTTTCTAAGTTCATTTCTTCTTCCACTTCTTCTTCCTTTGTTCTTACCATTCTGAAATAATAACTCCAGTATCTCACATATACTGTGATGTTATTATAAATATGGTACAATCATACTCAGTATTCTATCCACCCTTTGAATAACATGTCACCATACGTGCGTACGTACGGCTTACCGTCTCCACGTCGTGGTGTAATTGTTATTCAATATAATATTATTTGGATGGGTATAATAATGATGTGTAACTCATGTAAATAATAAATATAACATGTTAATGATTCTTTATATATGATATACCATCCATTTATATATTATTTTAATATCAAAAGAATGATATTGTCGCTCGTGCGTACGTACGGACTACCGTCTCCACGAACGCGATGAGATTCATTCTCCATCGTATCCATTCAAGTATAATTATCATTTGATGATTTAAAAATGATGTTTAAGGACTGTATATCATTCTGGATATGAATAAGATACAACAACCATGGCTTATGTAACAAAACATATAAAAGAAAATGAGTAAGTTAACTCCCGAAACGACGATAATTCTAAGATATTATTAACAAATCAATGTTAAAAGATCATATATGATATCATATTAATATATATGATTCTTGTATAATTTAATAACAACTATTTCACCATTATACAGGAGGTTAACCTACCCCAACCAAGGAAAAGTACAAGGTAAGGGTTATTTCACAATCTCTTCATTATCCGAGGTTGTTTATATGTAATAATCTACTGGGATCTCTTTATCATCCACATCCATGTTTCTTCAAAATGTATTTCAAAACATTTTTACTATTTACAAGAATATGGGTTAAAGTCATTTATACCCTTGTTTGACTTTTTATAAGAGGTTTATAAAGGAATCTTTCCGTCGTTTTCAAAACAATGTCCTTTTTAACCTTTTCGACAGAATTGAGGTAAGAATGTTTTTTTTTAACTTATACGGCGGATGCGGTTATTTTACGCCGTTATAAAATCTTCAAAGCTTTCCTTACAAGCTTATAAGAATATTTTCAAAGAAAATGTTTTATTTTATATGGATCTTAAATTATTTCAAAATAAAAGGAGATATTTCTTTAAAAAGAATTTTGATTTCATCTATGTCAACATCCTTTGATGGATTTTAAGATTATTTGAAGTTGATTTATTATGATACAAAACTTCTATATTGTATTGAAGGTTTTGTGATATGTTTGACTGTGGATGTGCTATTTTTATACCATTCATAGTTTATTGTGAAATTATTGACATTTCGTATGCTAGTTTTAATACGAATGTTTATGTTATGTTTAAACCTTTTCATATGGGAATGCATTGGACTTAATAAGTGACGGGTGGAGCCCGCTATAGCTCCTCGATGCATCGGTAGGTCTCATGAGACAAACTAGTGTCTTGGCACAAGGCCTTGACAAAATCTTATTTGTAGTCTTGGCACGAGGCCTTGGCTATGTGGTTATGATAGTCTGGCATTATGCATTCCAACATTATGAAAGTGGTTATTGATATTGCATGTGATTATTCGATTAGTAGAATATCCATGTGAACAAGTAAATGGCATTATTTCATTTTACTTTTTCCATACTATGTTGAAGTTCAATTTTAAAAGGCTTTTGTTTTAGTAATTCATTGCCTTAAATGTTTATGCTTATTTTGAATGTTCCGCTATATTGTTATCCTTACTGGGCATTTGAGCTCACCCCTTTTTTATGTTTTATTTTTCCTAGGTAGTGAAGAAGTAATTTATGAATGACTTGCAGGGATATTATGAGGGGTTAATAGTGTGGATATGAAGACTTTGTTGTTGTAGTAGTTTTTCACTTTGAAATGTAATGTAAAACTTTATGATTATATCTAGTGTTTCCAAGGCTACTAAACCAATCGGTCTTTCGAGATTTGATCTTTCTTGTGATCATGCCAATGTTATGTAATAATGCACCGACTCTAGGCAACTAGGGTCGGGGCGTTACAGTTGGTATCAGAGGAAGTTTAGTACAAACCTTGGAAGCTAGATTTAGATAAACTCTGATTAGAGCACGTAGACTTAAGATGAACTTTGAGGATTAGTATAGAAGAACTTCCTAGAATTTTGGTATTGTAGAGATTTTGTGAGTTTTCCGAGCAATACATCCCTGTCTGGATACGAGCAGGTAGAGGCGGCTCTGGCACAGATGTACCTAGGGGTAAAACCCGAAAACACCGCTTTGAGCTAGACTCGAACGGGAACTGGTGCACGACAACGGGCCTTGCTGCACTCTTGGTTACGACACTCCCGGGGGATATGCTTAGGATAACTCTCATTTTCTTTACAAATCATTATGAAGGGTTTATGAGTATATACTTCCTCAAAGAAAACATTTTTATGATTATGGATTATATCCATAAATAGTTCAATTTATGTTAAGTGTTTTATAAGTATGGGATTATGTATTTTGATTCATAAACTGATCTAGTTTATGCCATTGTTTAGAAATGGCGCCTAGTGGAAGAAATGGAAACCGTATCAATGCACGCACTCCATGTAGGGATTGCCCTCCTGCTCAAGATAATTATAGTGGGGCTGGTGATGCAACTGGTGCTGATCAGCTAATCACCGTACTGGGACAACTTACTCAGGTTATGAATAATAACCTTACCCGTATGGAGCACCCTGATCCACAGCGTGGAGGATCAATGTTAGATCGATTCATGAGACAACAACCACCAACGTTCAATGGAAGTACAAATCCCTTAGTAGCTGAGCAATGGATACTTTCCCTAGAGAAAATATTTCAGGCTTTGGGGAGTAGTGAAAGGGAAAAAGTTACCATGGCAGTTTACCGCCTCACTGGAGATGCTGATCAATGGTGGTCATTGATTCAAAACATGAAGGAAGATGATGAAGTATCAAACATGGAATGGAGGGAGTTCAAAGATCTGTTTTTAGAAAAATACTTTCCTCGCGACCATCGAGCAGATATGGAAAGGCAATTTCTGAGTCTGAGACAAAAGGAGGATGAGAATGTCACAAAGTATGAGGCTAACTTTACAAGGTTAGCGAGGTATGCTGGAGATTATATTCGCAACCCAAGAAGTAAGATTGATCGTTTCTTTGATGGGTTAAAACCATTTCTCCGTCGAGCATTAGTCTCACAATCCTTTTCATCGTACGAAGACATTGTCTCATGTGCTATCAAGACCGAAAAGGAATTCTCTAAGTCTTATGACTTTAAAGCAAAGCAAGAGAAGAAGAGACCTGCTGATCAATCTGGGAATGGAAATAAGGGGAAGAAGGGAATGGTTGAATATCCATCTTGTGGTAAGTGCGGGAAGAAACACCCCGGTGCTTGCCTGAAGGGAATGGGAGTCTGTTACAAGTGTGGTGAAAAAGGCCACCAAGCTCATGATTGCAAGGGGAAGAAGGAAGCTACCAACGTTCAGTGCTACAATTGAAGGGAGATGGGGCATTATGCAAATGCATGTCCTAAGCGTCAGGAGAACTTACCTCAGAAAAGGCCAAGGGATCAAGGCCAGGCTTATGCTATCACTACTGCTGAGGTAGAAACTCCGAAAGACGTGGTGGCAGGTAATTTAATGGTTTCCTCAAGTTTAGCAAATGCATTATTTGATTCTGGATCATCGAATTGTTTCATATCTTCCCAGTTTGCTAAGAAAATTAGATATTTCCAATTTGATTTAATAAGGGAGTTGTCAGTTAAAACTCCTAAGGGAAGTATCGTTGCAACAAAGTTTTGTGAATCAGTCCCCATTAGAGCACATAAATTTTCTTTATCTGCTGATTTCATCGTCATACCTATGATTGAGTTTCATATAATCCTCGGTATGGACTGGCTTTCGGACTATGATGCGAAGATTTATTGTAAGAAGAAAGAGGTTACGATTCTTGATGATAATGATAAGGAACACCTTATTTTTAGAGCAGAATCGTCACCACCTAATTCTTATTTAGACCCACCCCCAGTAGCTCAACTTAATTCAATTATTGGGGAGGAAGAGAATGAAGTAACTATCGGTGAGGAAAGGAATGTTCAAATAGAGGGTGTACCTGTTGTGAAAGAATTTGTAGATGTATTTCCGGAAGATTTACCTAGACATCCTCTAGAACGAGAAGTTGAGTTTTCCATTGATTTGATTCCTGGATCAAGGCCTATATCGAAGACCCCTTATAGAATGGCCACTGTAGAGTTAGTCGAACTAAAGAAACAACTAGAGGAATTGAGTAATAAGGGATTTATTCGCCCTAGTGTTTCTCCATGGGGAGCCCCTGTTCTTTTTGTTAAAAAGAAAGATGGATCTATGAGGTTATGTATCGACTACAGGGAGATCAATGCTATAACGATAAAGAACAAGTATCCCCTACCTCGTATTGATGATTTATTTGACCAAATGCATGGAGCTCAATACTTTTCAAAGATTGACCTTCGATCTGGATACCATCAGTTGTGTGTGAAGAAGGAAGACATTCCGAAGACAGCATTTCGAACCAGGTACGGGCATTATGAGTTTACTGTAATGCCGTTTGGATTGACTAATGCACCCTCTGTATTCATGGATCTGATGAATAGAGTTTTCAAGGAGTATCTCGATGAATTTGTGGTGGTATTTATTGATGATATCTTGGTATACTCCAAAACCTACAAAGATCATGAAAATCACTTGCGCATTATCTTAAAGACTCTGAGGAGGCATGAATTATATGGAAAGTTTAGCAAGTGTGAATTCTGGCTTCAGGAGATTTCTTTTCTTGGCCATATTTTCTCTAAAGATGGAATCTCTGTTGATCCTTCTAAGACCAAGGCAATCCAAGAATGGCCAGCACCTACGAATATAACTGAGGTACGTAGTTTTATTGGTTTGGCAGGTTATTATCGACGTTTCGTCCAGAATTTTGCCCGATTGGCTAACCCATTAACGAAGCTCACACGTAAAGGGGTTAAATTTGTTTGGACAAAAGAGTGTGAAGAATGTTTCGAAGAACTGAAGAGAAGATTAGTCAATGCTCCTATATTGACTCTACCATCGGGGAATGATGGGTTCGTTATTTATAGTGATGCATCAAAGAAAGGACTTGGCTGTGTCCTTATGCAGAATGATAGAGTTATTGCCTATGCATCACGACAGTTGAAAATTCATGAACAAAACTATCCTACTCATGATCTTGAGTTAGCAGCTGTGATCTTTGCTTTGAAGATATGGAGGCACTACCTCTATGGTGAAAAATGTGAGATTTATACTGATCACAAGAGTTTGAAGTATATTTTCTCACAAAAAGAACTCAACATGAGGCAAAGGAGATGGCTTGAATTACTCAAGGATTATGATTGCACGATACACTACCACCCAGGGAAGGCAAACAAGGTGGCAGATGCTTTGAGTAGAAAAGACCATGGAGTTTTGAACAATATGAGAATTGAAAGGGATCCAATTTTCATGGAGCTAGTGAAGATGGACATGGGAATAACCAGGGAAGGTGAAACATCAATGCTTTTTCAAATGGTTGCCAAACCATCTTTACTAGAAAGGATTAAGAGTTCTCAGACTGATGATGAAGAATTCCAAAAGAAGATTAAAGCTGTGAATGATGGGAGATTGAGAGACTTTGCGTATGAAGGTGGAATTTTGAAATTCGGGAAGAGACTTTGTGTTCCCAATATACCTGATCTAAAAAGGGAATTGTTGGATGACGCTCATAGTTCCAATTTCTCTATACACCCTGGGAGCACCAAAATGTATAGGGATTTGAAGGAACATTTTTGGTGGGACAACATGAAGAGGGAGATTGCTGATTTTGTGTCAAGGTGTATGGTTTGTCAACAAGTGAAAGCTGGAAGGTAACAGCCTGGAGGAGTCATGCAACCTCTTCCCATACCGGAGTGGAAATGGGACAATGTTACGATGGACTTTGTCATGGGGCTACCAAAGACTCCTAGAAGGAATGATGCAATATGGGTGATTGTTGATCGTCTTACCAAGTCAGCACATTTTCTTGCTATAAGAGAAGATCTACCCCTGGAACGTCTAGCAAGACTATATATTAATGAAGTTGTGAGACTTCATGGAGTACCCCTATCGATTGTTTCTGATCGTGATCCCCGTTTTACTTCAAGATTTTGGAAAAGTCTTCAGAAATCCCTGGATACTGAACTTCATTTGAGCACTGCTTACCACCCTCAGACAGACGGACAATCAGAACGGACTATTCAGACCTTAGAAGACATGTTGAGATCTTGCTCACTTGACTTTCAGGGTATGTGGGATCAATATTTACCTCTGGTAGAATTTTCCTATAACAATAGCTTCCATTCGAGTATACAAATGGCACCATATGAAGTGTTATACGGAAAGAGATGTCGTACACCAACCTGTTGGGATGACGTTGGTGAAAGAAAACTTGTAGGCCCAGAACTGGTGGAGGAAACGGTGGAAAAGGTGAAGGTAATCCAAAATCACATCAAAGCAGCTCAAAGTAGGCAGAAGAGCTATGCCGATAATCGAAGGAAGGATTTGGAATTTCAAGTCGGTGATCATGTTTTCCTAAAGGTATCTCCGTGGAAGGGAGTCATACGTTTTGGTAAGAAAGGTAAATTGAGTCCCAGGTACATCGGACCTTTCGAAATTCTAGAACGAATTGGGGCTGTAGCTTACCGATTGGCAATGCCGCCAAGTCTCTCCAAAGTTCACGATGTGTTCCACGTATCTCTGTTGAGAAAATACATGCCTGACCCAACGCATGTACTCACCTATGAGGAATTAGAACTAGAACCCGATCTGTCTTATTGCGAAGAGCCCGTCAGGATTCTTGATACAAGAGAACAAGTACTGAGAAACCGGACGACGCGTCTGGTAAAAGTTTTGTGGAGAAATCATAAAATGGAAGAGGCAACGTGGGAACCCGAGGAACTTATGATGAAGAACCACCCGAGTCTTTTTATGCAGTAATACCCTAGAAATTGCGAGGACGCAATTATTTGAAGGAGGGGAGAATGTAACACCCCAAGCTTCTACGGTACGTTTCCCTTCGAATAATGCGATAGCGTGTGTTGTACGCAACCTCGAGTTCTAACAGACACCACAACTAATTAAACTAGCCGTTGTGAATAGTAATACCTACTTTTTGAAATCATATATATTCTATATTTCAAAATGGACTTTATTTTTTGATTCGGAATATCAAAATTAGCCTAGGGTGAAATTTTGGTACATTTCGGATAACTTTCATATTTTGATGAATAGTGAAAATTTCTAAATTTTAATTAAAAACAACTTTTTTAATCAAAATAATTAATAGTGATAAATTATGAATTTGAGTGGTTTTAAAGTATATTTAGAATATATTTTTACCATTCAATTTAATGTTTATCATTGGACATAATTTTACAATTAAACCGAACATAAACAAGTGTCAATCTTTTGATAGTTATTATCTCTTAAAAACACGCTTTTTGTTTTGACAGCGGGAATTAATTTTAAATTAATTTCTGCCACTTCTGTGTTTTGAATTTAGGAAAATGGATTCCATATTTGGAATCAGGATGTTCAAATTGTGTAAATAGGTAACTTTTATTTTTAGACATTTTGAATAGTTACTGTGGTAAATATTTTATTTACCATGGTTAAAGGGTAAATCCGGTAAATAAGGGTTAAAAAAAGAATATTATAATAATAAAAAATTACCCTAAAACGTGTCCTAACCTTATTGATGGACACATACCCGACCATGGGCATCCTTTGGTCAATTTGGGGACCCCTTGGAGCCACTTGTATGTGGTAGGGACACTTTATATTAATAAAGTTAAAATAAAAATAAAAATGGCATAAGCTTACATCTTTTAGAAGAACAATTTTTACATAGGGTTATACATGTTGGATTTTCGATTATAAATATTCATTAGAAATCTAAGAAGATTTCCTACATAATGATATTTTATTTATAATTTTTAGACATTATATAATTTATTTTATTTATGACACAATTATGATGCAGTAATTACTAAAATAGTGAAAAATAAAAATAATTGATCTTATAAATACCCAAATAATTATAATATGAAACTTTTAATGAATTAAACTAATTTTCTATGATAATATGATATATTAGGATTGATTTAATTGACTTTGTTCGAAGTAATCAATCTGTTAGGAGCTTCACAAAAATCAACTATTGAATAGTGTCAAAATTGACATAAAAGAGTTCTTAAAACAAATATTATATTATTAATTGATATTAAATTCCTAAAAATCTAAGGTTCGGCCAAGAGACTTATATTATGATAGGTTCCTCATTAATGGACCACTTGGGGGTCGCTTGGATGTATATAGTAAGTTTATTAATCATATTATATAAAAATACAAAGAGACATTGTAAAAGTGAAACTAATTAACTTAGAGTTAATACTTAAAGATAAGGTTAATATAAGTACCCAAACCTGTCTAAATTCAATTGGATGAGTTGTTTTCGACCTATCCACACCTCATCCTTTTAATAGTCAACTTTGGAGCCTTTGTAAACCGAATATGAATTTATTATAAATTAATATTTCTAACTTTTCCAAAGGTGCCCCTCACCCCTCTTATAAAAGGGCACTCCTACTTCTCATTTCTTCACACCTTCAAAGCCTTTTGGTTCGGCCAAACTCTGCCCAAATACTCTCCCAACATCCCTCAATACAACCTAGAGGCCTTAGTTTGATCAGAAAGCCAACCTAAGGAGCCCTTTTGATCAAATCAAAAGGAAGAACCCGAAGAAGAGGTAATGATTTCACCACCCTTTTCTAAGTTCATTTCTTCTTCCACTTCTTCTTCCTTTGTTCTTACCATTCTGAAATAATAACTCCAGTATCTCACATATACTGTGATGTTATTATAAATATGGTACAATCATACTCAGTATTCTATCCACCCTTTGAATAACATGTCACCATACGTGCGTACGTACGGCTTACCGTCTCCACGTCGTGGTGTAATTGTTATTCAATATAATATTATTTGGATGGGTATAATAATGATGTGTAAATAATGTAAATAATAAATATAACATGTTAATGATTCTTTATATATGATATACCATCCATTTATATATTATTTTAATATCAAAAGAATGATATTGTCGCTCGTGCGTACGTACGGACTACAGTCTCCACGAACGCGATGAGATTCATTCTCCATCGTATCCATTCAAGTATAATTATAATTTGATGATTTAAAAATGATGTTTAAGGATTGTATATCATTCTGGATATGAATAAGATACAACAACCATGGCTTATGTAACAAAACATATAAAAGAAAATGAGTAAGTTAACTCCCGAAACGACGATAATTCTAAGATATTATTAACAAATCAATGTTAAAAGATCATATATGATATCATATTAATATATATGATTCTTGTATAATTTAATAACAACTATTTCACCATTATACAGGAGTTTAACCTACCCCAACCAAGGAAAAGTACAAGGTAAGGGTTATTTCACAATCTCTTCATTATCCGAGGTTTTTTATATGTAATAATCTACTGGGATCTCTTTATCATCCACATCCATGTTTCTTCAAAATGTATTTCAAAACATTTTTACTATTTACAAGAATATGGGTTAAAGTCATTTATACCCTTGTTTGACTTTTTATAAGAGGTTTATAAAGGAATCTTTCCGTCGTTTTCAAAACAATGTCCTTTTTAACCTTTTCGACAGAATTGAGGTAAGAATGTTTTTTTTAACTTATACGGCGGATGCGGTTATTTTTCGCCGTTATAAAATCTTCAAAGCTTTCCTTACAAGCTTATAAGAATATTTTCAAAGAAAATGTTTTATTTTATATGGATCTTAAATTATTTCAAAATAAAAGGAGATATTTCTTTAAAAAGAATTTTGATTTCATCTATGTCAACATCCTTTGATGGATTTTAAGATTATTTGAAGTTGATTTATTATGATACAAAACTTCTATATTGTATTGAAGGTTTTGTGATATGTTTGACTGTGGATGTGCTATTTTTATACCATTTATAGTTTATTGTGAAATTATTGACATTTCGTATGCTAGTTTTAATACGAATGTTTATGTTATGTTTAAACCTTTTCATATGGGAATGCATTGGACTTAATAAGTGACGGGTGGAGCCCGCTATAGCTCCTCGATGCATCGGTAGGTCTCATGAGACAAACTAGTGTCTTGGCACAAGGCCTTGACCAAATCTTATTTGTAGTCTTGGCACGAGGCCTTGGCTATGTGGTTATGATAGTCTGTCATTATGCATTCGAACATTATGAAAGTGGTTATTGATATTGCATGTGATTATTCGATTAGTAGAATATCCATGTGAACAAGTAAATGGCATTATTTCATTTTACTTTTGCCATACTATGTTGAAGTTCAATTTTAAAAGGCTTTTGTTTTAGTAATTCATTGCCTTAAATGTTTATGCTTATTTTGAATGTTCCGCTATATTGTTATCCTTACTGGGCATTTGAGCTCACCCCTTTTCTATGTTTTATTTTTCCCAGGTAGTGAAGAAGTAATTTATGAATGACTTGCAGGGATATTATGAGGGGTTAATAGTGTGGATATGAAGACTTTGTTGTTGTAGTAGTTTTTCACTTTGAAATGTAATGTAAAACTTTATGATTATATCTAGTGTTTCCAAGGCTACTAAACCAATCGGTCTTTCGAGATTTGATCTTTCTTGTGATCATGCCAATGTTATGTAATAATGCACCGACTCTAGGCAACTAGGGTCGGGGCGTTACAATTATATTCCCCCACATCACCATATTAAATAAATATCCCAACTGAGGTCTCTCATAACATTTCTCCGATCTAGTTTTCCACATGACCTCAAGGGGGCGTCCCAATATACCAAAGGTGGCTGACTAATAGCAAGTTTCTAATATGTTATGTGGGGAGAATATACCATCTTCATCAAAGTAGATGATTAGAATAAATCAATATAAAAATAACAAAAAAAACCATTATAGACTAATCATAATATGAAGAATCCCAAAATATGGTAAATGACCATAAACTAAAGAAGTAGATATATCATTCCACAAAGGTGTCATGTGTTGACTGAAACCCAAAATAATAACAAAATAACAACACCCAACTATGTCCTAACATCATTTTTGGTTCCCTCATCATTGATCCATCCTAAATCCCAACACATATATCTTACATAAGCCACTTTCTATTATCCATATATACAAACATACATTCTTCTATGGATCCAATCGTCATATCGAGTTGGGTGTGAGTACAACTCATAAGGCCACCACCTATGGAATATAAAGAAATATCTAGTGTATAACAATGTATATAGTATTATGAGGAACAATAAATAGGTTAATCTGAGTAACATCATATTAAATTTTATTAATATTTAATTAAATACATTTTCCCTCTTTTTCATGGTCAAACCTGATCCAATAATAGATTCTTCTTCCCATGTCTGAGTCAAAACCATATATCATATTTTTTACAATTTAATTCACAAGGGTTATCATTTTTATTCAATTAATATTCAATACATGTACCACCTCAGATATTCTTTTAGTTTCATTCCTATATCATTATATTTGTTTTTCCTGAAACCATATAATAATTTTGTTATATTATCATATAACATTAACTAAATTAATAATCTCAAAACATATTAATGTATAACTCTTTATATAACTCATTATTTGTGTTACTTTCCAAAAATAAAATCTAATTACATTCAATGATATCAAAATTAATGTCATGGATAAGTTACATGAAACTACGTCATATAAAGGATTAGAATCATGAAATCCTGAAATCCATATAATTGAAAGCATATTTCAACATGTATCTATCACCAATTTTTTAAGATATTGCATAATCGCCCAATCTAGTGAGTTTTCCAACTCAAAGACACACTACCCAAAGATAAATATACAAGAGAAACCTAAATTCTATTATAATACTCACACCTACTATACATAAATCAAGATATACCTTTACATTCACGTTCATAGTCGAAAAAATATAGCATTTTCATCATTGAATATAATTAAATACCATATAGTACATAGAATGTATCTTTTTATACGTATGTTACACTATTTATAATAAGAACATTAACCCTTAAAACTACTTCATACATCCATTAATAATGTAACTCTTATATTCACAAATAAAAATATGGAATTAAATAAATAAATAAATAATCCCCAATTTTAAATATGTGGTAAATATTTCAGAAAACACCATAAATAAAATAATTATGAATATTTTATAATTAAACACATGTTGCAGACAATACATATATAAATAATATGAGAATCTCTTTAGTTCATTATGAAATCTCCTATATTTTTTATTTATATAAAATTTAATTTGAACTTGATCATTTATCAAACTATATACTATTCATGAATTGTTTTATAGCCCTAAAAACATTTAATTTATTGTACAAATATTTCACAAAAGTTAAAAATCATAAATATAATTTTATATAAAAATTTAATAAAATCAACTTAAAATATATTTACATTGGATTGATATTATTTTCAAATAATATATTTTAATATGAACATTTCATATAATCATTTATTAAAAATTCATAAGTTAATATAAACACACTGATGTTTTTAGTTATTTATAATATATAAATATGATTAAAATTCAAATTTTAAAATACTATTTAATTTTATATCACCTGTATCAAAAATCATTTATAATTATTTAAATACCCCTGATATCATTTCTAACCCTCCGTGTAGGTTCCTGGGAATGTTTTTAAAAAAATATATATAAAAATTACATAAAATTAATTAATCATTGGAAACATATTTTGTGAAAAAATGATGTCGTTAATTGTGGATTAAAACTCTTGTTAAGGGGGAATCATTAATCTTCTTCAAGGGTCAATATATTTTTGTACAAGGGCCACACCATAATCCATAACCAACTAACATCTTTAATGATAGGTTTTATCATTTTAGTAGATATCCAATTATCGTCATCCATGTCATATATATCACTAAAACCTAATATTATAATTCTAAAAAATGATTCCCTCCTTTTTAAGAAAATTTTCCAAGCTTGTTCACAAACCATGATATTTATTCATAAAAATTATAAAAACATGAATGTTTTACTTTTATAACATGTTTTTTATTTGAAAAATTCATTATATAAGAATGACATTTATAAAACACATAATTCCTCATGAAAATATTATTGTTAGAATATTCAAATATATATATATATATATATTCTAAACATAATATATGTGTATCTAATTCAGCATTTTTTTGAGAAACCATTTTCACATTTTTATTCGAAATAATCAACAAAAACCTATTAGAACAAAAGATATTTTAATTCATTTAAGTCTAAATATATGACACCCCATATTTTATTATTTGTTTTATAAATTATTATACATTCATATTGTTCAATTTTATTATGTTTCTAAATATTTATCGAGTTACGCAGCTAGAGACATGATCTCATGGAATATATATACAAACTCTATTTGGAGATTGTTTGTGTGGAAATATGTCATCACAGAAAGACACTTGGTCGAAATAATTATTTATACTAATAAGGTCTCTATTTAATTCTAAAATAAAAAAAATAATTAATATATAAACATTCCGAGACCCTCAATAAATTAATTGTGGATGTATATAATGAGTTTATTAAATTATTTTTATGATTTTATAATTTATGGATCATTTATCGAGCATATTAGTCTATGTTTTTATTAAAAATAAATGTGTAATATTATTTTTATGATATTGGTATTTGTTTTTACTTCCATCATAAAATTATATGAGCTAGGTACTTAAATTTTAAATTAAGTTTTAATTTTTTTAGTAATTAATGCACCAAAATGTATTTTTTAATGAGGAGGAAATGAGCAGAATTCATGAATTTTTTATGTTGACTCTAGAAACCCAAACATAAATTTGATATTATATTACATGAAAATGTGATGTATACCAAAATAATATAGGAATTTTAGCTAATATTTCTAAACATCATAAATATACATCTATAATTTAATCAGCATCAATTATCTCAGTCCTGTTGGACATTCCACATTAATTCAATAATCACTTATAACTAATAAAAATTCTAAACACTTTCACAATTTCTTTAATTTCATACATCCCTTTAATCCCCCCATTTTAAAATTATAAAATTATTATTTCATGAAATGTAAAAACCATTTGGGTATCCATTAAACAAGATATCATAATATCTAACATATTTAATGGGATTTTTGTAGGGTTTCACAAATGTATATAAATTTTATTCACCATTCTAAATTGAAATGTAATGTGAAACATAGATGTAAAATAATAAAACTAAAAATATGTTATCAATAACAAGAATATAAGAATTAACATGTAGACCACATACCTTAGGGATGTTGATGATCGTTTTCTAAACCTTGGTCATAGATTCAAGTTTGAACTATCAAAACCATAATGGTAGAGAAGGTCATTGATCAAATACAAAGATCAATATCTATGAAAATAAGATCCATTAATCCCTAGATCAACACCATGAACATGTGGATGATTCATATATATTTGTAGGGATGCAAATAAGGGAGAGAGAGAGATTAAATATAATATAAGTAATAGATCACATAATAGATATTAGTTGATCACTTCCACTGGATCTTATAATTGCTAGATTAGTGGTTCAAGAGGAAGAAAATCCCCTTGTGAATCCTTAAGAGCAAGAAAAAACATATTAGGCCGAGTGGGGGTGATTAAAAATAGAAATTGGGGTCCTGTAAAATTTTAATTAAAAATATAGATCCCTAAATACCTACACTCAAAAGTATACCAGAGAGGTCGCATGATTACGAGTAATTGTGCATCTTAAGCATGTACCTTACACATAGCTTCTATTTGGGGTTCATGGTTTTTTCACATGGTAACATTTACCATGAACCATCATTTAATCACCCCTAGGTCTATTGATATGTTATTTTTTTAGTGGTGGCCACATAGTTTATAATAATTCTGTTCCCCCTCTAGTGGGTCATCATAGACCACACAATTCTCTAGTCCAAACTATATTGGTTTTCTTAACCATGCACAAATTATTCATAGTCCAACAGTCCTCTAAAATTCAACAAATTAACATGATATATCTAGTATGAAAGGCTCATCCAATGTATGACCATTAAAAAAATATTACCTAAAATAAAGTACAATATATATTAAAGAATGATGGGATCATAAAATCTCCTCCTATTATAACAGATCATCCTTGAACTGCACTCCCATGATTCACTAGTCATCTATGGTAAATTTTTCTAGAAAATGGAATCACAAATATGCATACTTTTCCCATGTTTTATAAAAAATGTCCAATCTTCGAAAAAAGGTAGAATAAGTACATTTTTTATAAAAACATTTCTTACTCAAATCCCAAACAAGAACCAGTTGTTCCTCATAAGAAAAACTAGCCTTATGATCAACAACATAAAAATCTATCACATTATAATTGTTAGTTTGATACTACTAAACCTATGAATCATGAAAAAAATTGATTTGGAATATGACTATGTGGAAGATTCAATTAGCATTCCACCAGTTCAACTCTCTTTATAATCTCAAATGATCTAATACTCTTGTGTTCCATGTAACATCCCAAGTAATTAATGAATAATAGATATTTTTATCTATGTCTATTAATGATTTAGATAGTGTTTTAGAGGCTTAAAATGAAAATAAATCCAATCTTAAGCATGGAATACACTAATATTTTTTAAAAGATTGTTTTACTACCTCTTGATGGAAAACCATTTTTAAATCTATCTTTTGACAATTTTATAAGAAATGTTTGTCAAAATAAATTATTCTTTATTATTGGGACATCAAAATTTACTTTGTGTGAATTTTTGGTATTTTTCTGACACTGTTCATTTTTTAATGAATAGTGAAAAATACTGCATTTTACATCAAAACTGATTTTTAATCTAATTTATTTATATGATTAGATTATCTTTTGAATTGGTTTTAAAGTTATATTATAATATATTTTTACCATTTAATCCAATGGCGGTCATTAGGTTTAATTTCACTTTGTAATTGGACATAAACTAATGCCAAACTTTTCATAGATATTGTTTCAAAAAAACCTGCTATTTGTTTTGACAACGAGAATTATTTTTAAATCAATTATTTCAATTTCTGTGTTTGGAATTGGGAAAAATGGATTAAATATCTGTAATAAGAAGGTCCAAATTATTTAATCAAAACTCTTTTGTTTTTGGACATTATGAATTGTAACGACGGTAATTATCTTTAATTATCTTGATTAATGAGTAATCGGGTAGTTAGGGATAATAAAATAATATCATAATAATAAAAAAAATGACACCAACATGTGTCCAAATTATACTGGTTGTCTCATGGCCGACCATGGGATGACTTGTGCCAAACTTGGGGACCCTATGGAATCACTTTTGTGGAAAGTGACTTGTTATATTTTTCTTTTTTTTAAAGAAAGTAAATATAACAAGAATCTATCACCTGATTAAAACATTTTTAATTTTGTCTACATAGATGATATTTTAGACTATAAATATTCATTCGAAATCTAAAATGATTTTCTACATCATAGTATTTTTTTCATAATTTTTAGACTTTAAATAAATTAAATTATTTATGACATCATGATGGTGCAGCGATTACCTCATTAATAAACAATTTAAATAAAATGAAATGATAATGTAAAATCTATGACCTAAACATGTCCAAAACCTATTGTATGGGTGGATTGCGAACCCTTATCACCTTACCCTTGAATTATATCAATTTGGGACCGTTTGAATCCGAAAAACATTTTGAAATAAAGTAACATTTCTTTACTTTCAAAGACTGCCCCTCCTCTCCTCTTATAAAAGGCCCCCACCTCTACCTCCTTACCCACACTACCAAAGACTTTGGATCGGCCAAACCCTACCAATTTTGTCTCTACACATCCCTATCTTACTCCTTGAAGCCTCACATTGGGAAGAAGTCTTCCCAATGAAGCCTTTGAGCTCAAACCAAAGGGAGTTACCCGATTTTAAGGTAATGTCTTCACTTGAGTCCTTTTGTTTTATTTTTCTTCTCCAACCCCATAAACTCTTTTTATTCATTTCTTTTGTAACAAATAAAGTATCTTCAATATACTAGGATGTTGTTATAAGAAGGATTCGAGCAACACTTACACACACCTACATCTAATGGTTAAATGACATACTGTTTCCGTGGATGGTGAATTTATGCCTCCCGAAACGATGGTTGTTCAACATTATTTTAACACCTTCAGAGGTGGCAATTAAGATGTCACTATATTTATATATGATATATAATATGTTTATATTTTCCTTAATCTTCTTTATTTTTCATTTTGGGCATACCATTATGGTTTCCATTATGGGTAAACGCGATATCTCCATTTAAGGAAGTGCGGACAACCGCCCCCTCAAAGTGATTTGATTCATTAAATACCATATGTGGGACGTATAAAGGATGGAACTATGATATTATATATGATATTATACTGGAATTATAATATACCTTTATATCATTATTATTCCATTATATAAAATACAAAATAGAAATGAAAGTAGCGTTCATGCGTATGTACGGCTTACCGTCTCCATGAACGGTGTATTTAATTTATTACCTCTAAATGATTATGTAATATTATAAATGCATGTATATACTGGATATATATGATATATACATCATGATTATAATTCTGGATATAATGGATACATGAACAACTTGTAATTATAAATGGTTTATTTTTGACTCAAGTACCAATGATCGTTAAAACGACCGTTATTAACATAAATAATTACATAGTGTTCATGAAATGGAAATAAGTGATATAAAAGGAATAATGAACATGAAAAAGGTTCTTAAGCAAGTAGAAATTAACCCAAGTTTATTATTCAGGACATTAAAGAATGATCGAGTCCAGTCGGACCTGAGGTATGGGACTTCGTCTCAATCTCCTTTCATTGAGGCATATTCTATTTTATACACAACCTTCTTTTATACGGTGTATAAACCCCTTTTAATTTTACATTTATTCAAAAGGAATATTTTTTATACGAAGCGTATACTAAACGAAAAAAGGGAATTTTATTGTCATACGTATGCGGCGACAATGACTTCCCCGCCGTCGTGACCATTATTTGAGTTTCGAATTCCTCTACAAGCCATACCATTTTTTAAAAGAAAAATAAATACCATATTTTACTTTTCTTTTATTTTGGTATTGAAAATGGTTTTCATAATGTTTTTATATCAATGTGTTGTATTGATATCTTGTGATTGAAAGATGGAAATGTTATGTTTCCTTTATGAATGTTTTATGTGATACAATTATGTTGAGGTTCTTGGGAATTATTGTGAAGACGGGTGGTTCCGTGATAAACTAAGTGTGGGTGAGCCTGATATAGCTCTCCAATGCATTGGTTAACACGAAGGAGTGAAACGTTAAGGTTTCTCCAAAGAGATTTAGCGAATATACTGTGATGGGTATTCTAAACGTAACCAAGAGGGTTACTCCCTATGTAAGAATGTTATGAATGCCTCAAGTTACCTTTATGTCTTATGATTTTTATGATTTATTCATGATTTGATGAGGTATGTTGAAGTGCGTATGTTTTATGGGTAAAGTATGATTTTATTCTTATGTATATATGTACCCATGTTTCCTTTCCATATTTTTATATCTTTTACTGAGCTTTTTATGCTCATCCCATGTTTTTTGAATTGTTTTTCACAGGTCAAGGGAAAGGTACATGATATGATGATAATGTCAAGGAAGTGTCAACAAAGAATCCATGTTTTATTTTAAATATGTTTCCATTGATGGGAAAGAAAAATACTATCTTTATGTAACCACTTTGTTTATATGTGGAATGCAATGCAAGTTTTATGATCTAATTCTCTAAAACTCTAATCCCGAAAAGATCCTCAATGTGTAATCTTGTAATAACTCAAGATTAAGTAAGGTTTAAGGCTGGGGCCTTATACTTGGTATCAGAGGTCGGTTTAGATAACTTTAGGAGTTATAATTCTATTAAATGATTATCAAAAAATATTTTTTTTATGGTCAAATTGAAGTGATATAGTATTTGGAGATTACCATGTTGCTTCATCTAAGACATGTTTGTTCAGAATGGTTTTTCATAGAGGAAATAGGGAAGTAGTGCTAGGAAGGCATGCAGAAGGAAATAACCTTCTGAATCAGCATCCTGTGATGGTCGGAATTGGAACTGAACAGTTTGTTGCAGTAATGGCGCAGTTGACTCAAGCGATAAATAGCGGTGGTATCCATACACGAGATCAGCCAGATCAACCGCAGAGGAACATGTTAGTGGTGGGACATTTCATGAGGCAACATCCCCCATCATTCAAAGGATCATCTGACCCTGTGCTAGCTGAAGGGTGGATTAAAGCACTAGAGAAGATTTTCGATGTCATGGGGTGTTCAGACAATCAACAGGTTAGTCTTGCTATTTACCGTTTGGAGGGTGAAGCAGATCAGTGGTGGTCGATGGTTAAAAATATCAGGGACGCTGATGAGATTGATGATCTTGACTGGGATGAATTCAAAGGTATGTTTCTTGAAAAGTATTTTCCTAAGGCTGTTCGACTTAGGATGGAAAAAAAATTCTTGGAATTGAGGCAAGAGGAAGACTCAGTGGCTACCTATTAAGAAATGTTCACTCGATTGGCAAGGTATGCTCCAAATTTTATCCGAGACCTTGATATTAAAATCAATCGTTTTTACTCAGGATTAAAGCCAAAATATCAAAGGGAATTTACTTCTCCTGAGATTAAAAGTTATTAAAAGCTTGTTCGACGTGCTGAGATGGTGGAAATGGAGTTCGCCGATGATCAAGTGTTCTATAACAACTAGCAGAAGAAGAGACCAAGGTGGTAGGAGAAAGGGAATAATTCTTCAAAAAAGTCCGATGGTAAGAAATCTATGTTTCCAGTTTGTGATAAATGTGGCAAAAGGCATGTTGGGGAATTTCTTCTGAATTCTGGAAAGTTCTACCGATGTGGTAAGAGGGGACATAAGGCTCGTGATTTCACTGAAAAAGATCAAAGTGAAGGTAAGACCATATTTGATTTACAGTTAGTGAAATGTTTTAAGTGCAATGAGATGGGTCACTATGCAAACAAGTGTCCGACAAAGAGCTTGAGTGAGGGGATGCAGTTAGACTACAAGCAGAAAGGGGTGGTGAAATCCATTGCAACTACTTCAGCAGATGTCGGGCCATCAAATGAAGTTGTATCAGGTACTTTGTTTGTTTTTTCAGATTATGCCAGTGTGTTGTTTGATTCAGGGTCTACACATTCTTTCATCTCTAAAAACTTTTCTAGTAAAATGGGAATACCATCTCAAGAAATGACTCTTGAACTTTTGGTAAAAACACCTGGGGGAAATGTTGAGGGAAAAAGAATTTATAAGAATCGTCATATCCTTATCTGTGGAAAGAACCTACTTGCAAACCTTATTGTTCTACCTCTAGTAGAGTTTGATATTATCCTGAGTATGGATTGGCTCTCTATTTACCATTATAAGATTGAATGTAGAGCTAAAGAAATTTCTTTTCAGAAAGACTTTCAGTTTGTGTACAAGAATGAACCCTTACTGTTGATAACTTATCAAGAGGACAAGAAACATGTAAAAGATGGAAATTAATGTTACCTTGCACACATCGTTGAAAATAAAGAAACTGTTCAGATTAATGATGTGCTAGTGGTAAATGAGTATCCTGATTTTTTTCCTGATGAGTTGCCTGGAATAATACCAGATCAAGAAGTTGAGTTTAATGTTGACTTAGTTCCTGATGCTAAGCCAATTTCAAAACCCCCTTATCAAATGGCTCAAATTGAACTTTTAGAGTTGAAGGAGGAATTGCATGATTTATTAGAGAAATGTTTCATTCAACCTAGAACATTTCCATGGGGTGCTCATATTTTATTTCTTAAAAAGAAAGATGGTTCAATGAGACTTTGCATTGATTATAGAGCCTTGAATAACATCATTGTTAAGAACAAATATCCTTTTCCTCATATCGATGATTTGTTTGATCAGCTCCAGGGAGATCAGTATTTTTCAAAGATTGACTTGAGATTGGGGTACCATTAGCTGAAGGTAAAGGAAGCAGATGTTCCGAAGACCGCGTTCCGTACAAGATATGGCCATTATGAATTTGTAGTAATGCCTTTTTGGATAACCAATGCACATACTGTATTCATGGACTTAATGAATAGAATTTTCAATGAGTTCTTGGATAAATTGTGGTGGTTTTCATTGATGATATTTTGGTGTTTTCTAAAAGTAAAGAGGAGCATGAAAGAAATTTAAGGGTTATCTTTCAAACCATAAAATAAAAGAAACTATATGGAAAATTCAGCAAGTGTGAGTTTTGGTTGCATCGAATTTCTTTCCTTGGTCACATTGTTTCTAAAGATGGGATAACTATTGATCCTGCAAAAACAAAAGTTGTGGAAGACTGGCCAAGACCCACAAAGGTAACTGAGATTCGTAGCTTCCTTGGTTTGGTAGGCTATTACCGAAGGTTTGTTAGAAATTTTTCACGGTTATCTAGTCCAATGACTAAGCTAACTCGGAAGGCTGTTAAGTTTATCTGAACAAAATAATGTGATGATTGTTTTCAGGAATTGAAAAGAAGATTGGTGAATGCTCCAGTTTTGGGACTACCTTCCAGGAATGGTGAGTTTGTTATATACAGTGATACCTCATTGAAAGGACTTGGTTGTGTCCTAATGCAGAATGATCAGGTAATTACTTATGCTTCACGACAGTTGAAAACTCATGAGGTAAATTTCCCTACACATGATTTGCAATTAGCTGATGTTGTTCTCGCTTTAAAAATTTGGAGGCATCATTTGTATGGAGTAAAGTGTGAAATATATACCGATCACAAAAGTTTAAAGTATATATTCACTCAGAAAGAATTAAACATGAGACAGAGGAGATGGCTGGAATTAATCAAGGATTATGATTGTACAATTAATTACCATCCAGGAAAAGCAAATAATGTGGCTGATGTTTTGAGTCGAAAAAGTAATGATTCATTAGCAATGTTGCATTTGGAACGTGATACTTTGGTTAAGGATTTGATGAAATTTGGAATAGAAGTTGTTGGTGCTGGATGTTCTTCTATTTTTTTTTCACGTATCAGTGAAATATTCTCTATCAGACAGAATCAAGCAAGCACAGAAGCAAGACAGTGAGTTGCAGAAAAAGGTAGAACTGGTTCAGAAAGGTAAGTTTCCTGAATTCAACATTGATAATGATTGCATTTTGAGATTTGGGAAGAGATTGTGTGTGCCTTGTGATTCACAGTTGAAGAGAGAGTTGTTATGTGAAGCTCATAGTTCTCCGTTCTCAGTTCATCCTGACAGTACTAAGATGTACAGAGATCTGCGGGAATATTACTAGTGGGATGGAATGAAAAGAGATATTGATGATTTTACTGTGAAGTGTTTGACATGTCAATAGGTTAAAGCAGAGTGGTAGTTACCGAAAGGGATGCTTCAGCCTTTACCATTGCCAGAGTGGAAATGGGAGAATATATCCATGGACTTTGTTGTGGGATTACCGAAGACATCTCGAGGTAATAATGCAATCTGGGTTATTGTTGATCGCTTGACTAAATCTGCTCATTTTCTTGCTATACGAGATACTCCTTCCCTAGATCAACTTTCCCGATTGTATCTTAATGAGATAGTCAGGTTACATGGAGTTCCCCTCTCCATTGTATCTGATCGTGATCTGAAGTTCACTTCTAACTTTTGTAAAGGCCTTTAGAAGTCATTGGGTACTGAATTAAATTTTAGTACAGCATTTCATCCTCAATCAGATGGGCAGTCAGAACGAACAATTCAGACCTTGGAGGATATGCTACGAGCTTTTTCGATTGATTATCAGGGAAGTTGGGACCAACATCTTTCTTTGGTTGTATTTTAATATAATAACAGTTTTCATTCCAGTATACAGATGGCACCATTTGAGGCGTTATATGGGAAGCGGTGTCGAACTCTAGCTTTTTGGGATGAAGTGGGTGAAAGGAAGTTGATGGGACCAGAATTGGTAGAAGAGTTGGCCGAAAAAGTTCAGCTGATACAGAAACACATGAGAACATCTCAGAGTAGGCAGAAGAGTTATGCAGACAACAGGAGGAAGGATCTAACTTTTGAGGTAGGTGATCATGTTTTTCTCAAAGTCTCACCATGGAAAAGTGTGATGTGATTTGGTAAGAAAAGAAAGCTGAGTCCAAGGTTCATTGGACCATATGAAATTCGGGAGAGAGTTGGATCAGTTACATACTGGGTGGATTTACCTCCGAGTTTATCTCAGGTACACAATGTTTTTCACGTTTCGATGTTGAGAAAGTATATTCCAGATCCATCTCATGTTTTGAGACCAGAGGTAGTTCAGCTGGAAGAGAACCTATCTTATGAGGAACAAGCGGTCCATATTCTTGACCACATGGAGAAAGTGTTTCGAAATAAGGTGATTAATCAGGTAAAGGTTTTGTGGAAAAACCACATGATGGAAGAGGCAACATGGGAACCTGAAAATGCAATGAGGGATATGTACCCCCATTTATTCGATAAGTAAATAAATTGCGGGGACACAATTTTCTAAAGCGGGGACGGATGTAACATCCCAAGTAAGTAACGAATAATAGATATTTTTTCTATGTTTATTCATGAATTAGATAGTGTTTTAGAGGCTTAAGATGAAAATAAATCCAATCTTAAGCATGGAATACACTAATATTTTTTAAAAGATTATTTTACTGCCATTTGATGGCAAACCATTTTTAAATCTATATTTTGACAATTTTATAAGATATTTTTTGCAGAATAAACTTATTCTTTATGATTGGGATATAAAAATTTACTTTGTGTGAATTTTTGGTATTTTTCTGACAATGTTCATTTTTTAATGAATAGTGAAAAACACTGCATTTTACATCAAAAATGCTTTTTAATCTAATATATTTATATTATTAGATTAACTTTTTAATTGTTTTAAAGCTAAATTAGAATATATTTTTACCATTTAATCCAATGGTGGTCATTAGGATTAATTTCACTTTGTAATTGGGCATAAACTAATGCCAAACTTTTCGTAGATATTATTTTAAAAAAACCCGCTATTTGTTTTGACAACGGGGATTATTTTTAAATCAATTATTGAAATTTCTATGTTTGGAATTTGGTAAAATGGATTAAATATTTTGAATCCGAAGGTCCAAATTTTGTAATCAGGACTCTTATGTTTTTTGGACATTATGAATATTAACGACGGTAATTATCTTTAATTATCTTGATTAATGAGTAATCGGGTAGTTAAGGATAATAAAATAATATCATAATAATAAAAAAATGACACCAACATGTGTCCTAATTCTACTGGTTGTCTCATGGCCGACCATGGGATGTCTTGTTCCAAACTTGGGGACCCCATGGAATCAATTTTGTGGAAAGTGACTTGTTATCTTTTTATTTTTTTAAAGAAAGTAAATATAACAAGAATGTATCACCTGATTAAAACATTTTTAATTTTATCTACATAGATGATATTTTAGACTATAAATATTCATTGGAAAGATAAAAAAATTTCCTACATCATATTATTTTTTCCATAATTTAAGAACTTTAAATAAATTAAATTATATATGACATTATGATGATGCAGCGATTACCTCATTAAAAAAGGATTAAAATAAAATTAAATGATAATGTAAAATCTAGGACCTACAAATGTCCAAAACCTATTGGATGGGTGGCTTTCGAACCCTTATCACCTTACCGTCGAATTATATCAATTTGGGACCTTTTGAATCCGAAAAATATTTTCAAATAATGTAACATTTCATTACTTTCCAAGAGTGCCCCTCCTCTCCTCTTATAAAAGGCCCCCACCTCTACCTCCTTACCCACACTCCCAAAGCCTTTGTCTCGGAAAAAACATGAAAATTTTGTCTCTCCACATCCCTATATTACTCCTTGAAGCCTCACTTTTGGGCAGAATTCTTCCCAATGAAGCCTTTGAGCTCAAACCAAAGGGAGTTACCCGATTTTAAGGTAATGTCTTCACTTGAGTCCTTTTGTTTTATTTTGCTTCTCCAACCCCCTAAACTCTTTTTATTCATTTCTTTTGTAACAAATTAAGTATCTTCAACATACTAGGATGTTGTTATAAGATGGATTCGAGCAACACTTACACATACCTACATCTAATAGTTAACGGACATTCTGTTTCCGTGGATGGTGAATTTATGCCTCCCGAAACGATGATTGTTCAACATTATTTTAACACCTTCAAAGGTGGACATTAAGATGTCACTATATTTATATATGACATATAATATGTTTATGTTTTCCTCAAGCTTCTGTATTTTTCATTTTGGGCATACCATTATGTTTTCCATTATGGGTAAACGCGATATCTTCATTTAAAGAAGTGCAGACTACCACCCCCTCAAAGTGATTTGATTCGTTAAATACCATATGTGGGATGTATAAATGATGGAACTATGATATTATATATGATATTATACTGGAATTATAATATTCCTTTATATCATTATGTTTCCATTCTATAAAATATGAAATAGAAATGAAATTAGCGTTCATGCGTACGTACGGCTTACCGTCTCCATGAACGGTGCATTTCATTTCTTACATCTAAATGATTATGTAATATTATAAATGCATGTATATACAGGATATATATGATATATACATCATGAATATAATTTTGGATATAATGGATACATGAATAACTTGTAATTATAAAGGGTTTATTTTTGACTCAAGTACCAATGATCGTTAAAACGACCGTTATTAACTAAAATAATTACATAGTGTTCATGACATGGAAATAAGTGATATAAAAGGAATAATGAACTTGAAGAAGGTTCTTAAGCAAGTAGAAATTAACTCAAGTTTATTATTCAGGACATTAAAGAACGATCGAGTCATGTCGGACCCGAGGTATGGGACTTCGTCTCAATCTCCTTTCATTGAGGCATATTCTGTTTTATACACAACCTTCTTTTATACGGTGTATAAACCCCTTTGACTTTTACGTTTATTCAAAAGGAATATTTTTTATACGAAGCATTTACTAAACGATAAAAGGGAATGTTTTTGTCATATGTATGCGGTGACAACGACTTCTCCGCCGCCGTGACCATTATTTGAGTTTCGACTTCCTCTACAAGCCAAACCTTTTTTTAAAAGAAAAATAAATACCATGTTTTACTTTTCTTTTATTTTGGTATTGAAAATGGTTTTCATAATTGTTTTATATCAATGTGTTGTATTGATATCTTGTGATTGAAAGGTGGAAATGTTATGTTTCCTCTATGCATGTTTTATGTGATACGATTATGTTGAGGTTCTTGGGCATTATTATGAAGATGGGTGGTTCCCTGATAAACTAAGGGCGGGTGAGCCCGATATAGCTCTCCAATGCATTGGGTAATTCGAAGGAGTGAAACGTTAAGGTTTATCCGAAGAGATTTAGGGAATATACTGTGATGGGTATTCCAAACGTAACCAAGAGGGTTACTCCGTACGTAAGAATGTTATGAATGCCTCAAGTTACCTTTATGTCTTATGATTTCTATGATTTATTCATGATTTGATGATGTATGTCAAAGTGCTTGTGTTTTATGGGTAAAGATTGATTTCATTCTTATGTATATATGTACCCATGTTTCCTTTCCATATTTTTATATCCCTTACTGAGCTTTTTATGCTCATCCCATGTTTTTTGAAATTTTTTTCACAGGTCAAGGGAAAGGTACATGATATGAGGATAGTGTCAAGGAAATGTCAAGAAAGAATCCATGTTTTATTTTAAATATGTTTCCATTGATGGGAAATAATAATACTATCTTTATGTAACCACTTTGTTTATATGTGGAATGTAATGCAAGTTTTATGATCTAATTCTCTAAAACTCTAATCCTGAAAATATCCTCAATGTGTAATCTTGTAATAACTCAAGATTAAGTAAGGTTTAAGGCTGGGGCCTTATATGCCAACTGTCCCACATCTATATTTGAAAACATTCAAATCTCAGTGATAAAAAATAATAAATGATCAAACACTTTAAACTCAATATTTTTTGATGATTTCAATTAGCATAACACTTCTATATTCACTGTGTAGTAGCTATGTATTTTTAAATCAACAGAACCCATTTTAACATCTCTTACACAAGGCTCGGTCCATACAATTCTGACTTCCCTACCTCCACCCATTATAAAGGTGATCTGTATTGCCTAGCATAGAGTGCCTCATATGGTTCAATCATAATAGTTTCTTGATAACTATTGTTTTAGGAGATGTCAATCATCTCTTTGTTATTTTATAAAGAACCAACAAAATCTAGAATGCACACTCACATCATGAACTCCAACATAGGAATAGTGCACTTTGATTTCCCATATTTTTATAGGTGAATTACATACTCATAAGAAGAATAAGTACCAAGATCCTTTGATAATAATTTTTATAAGTTCAAAGTAATAAATGGTTTCAATCCATGACTATACTTCACAGAAGCATGTGAAAATTAAATATCTCTCAAACATACATAACACCCAACTAATAAATTGTGAACGTCTTTTTAATTTTCATGAAATGGGATACTCTAAATAGATTGTCCAAAATGACCCATATCATGTAATATTTATAATATATCCTTAGAAAACATACTATAGAATCCATGGTAGCTTTATCCCACTTCAAATATGGAATGGGTAATAGCTATAATAGTCTATCGGGTAATTGATTCCCAGCCTTCATGTACTAATAGGTATATCATCATGTCATAGAGTGAATGGTTCATTTATTCATTCATGAACACCAATATTACATATGATAGTCATTATATATTTCTGTATATCCATGATACAATTCCCACTTCAATTTATCGAATACTTGAATAAACTCATCTCCCGTACAATTAGGAACAATAACATGACCCTGAAAATAGACGATCTCATCAAAATTGATATACCAATATGAAGGAATCTCAATTCAATAAAAACTATCACTGAATTCCAGACACTCCAATTCCTCATACAAACTCTCCTTGATCTGACATAGATGTGTGGAATGAATTGATAAAGATACGAGTGTTATCTGCCTCCAGATCTCTTATCTCTCTATATGCATATTAGAAATATAGGCTATCATCATCCACTCAGAGTTACACTAATGGACTACTTGTGTTTATATCTTCCACCTCAAATATAGATTAACACTATTTCCCTTTTTGGGTGTATAGGAAAGATAAGTGTCAATTTTATACATGTATTTAACTCATCTCCACTACTTTATATTTAAATCATTATGTGAAAATATTTACTTTATACTTTTATGGACGGTATAAAAAATAAGCCTTCCAACCAACATGTATTGCAAAAAACATTTTAATACATAAACCACTATTTCCATATCAAGATCATGTGTAGAGTCAATTCATTCTTGTGATCTCAACAATCATTACCTATATTCTTTTATCCTATCTCTTTGCATTAACACTTCTCCAAGTATGATTTTGGATGCATCACAAAAAAATTATACTCCTCATTCATATTGAGTAGGATCCATATTGGTGTGCTGGTACAATATTTCATTAGCTCCCAGAATATATTCTCACTTGATCTCGACCATTCAAACTCGACATCCTCTGATTTATGCTTAAAAGTGAAGCTTCAAAATAAGAAAAATCATTTATGAATCTCTGATAATAACTTCTCGAACCCAAAAGATTCTAAAATAAAAAACATCGGATACTAAAAAGAACTAACAACATATATCTTATTAAGGTCCACATATATTATTTCCTCTTATATGAAATGACCAAAGAAATACACCATGTCGATAGAAAAACAACATTTAGATTTCTTGAATAAAATTTTGTTCTATATCAACGTACTTTGGATAATTTCCTGAAGTTGGGAATGATTTTCATGATTCTTGTAGTACACCAATTTTTTATCCACACAACAAACTACAATTTGATCTTGCAACATGTGAAGGATTTAGTTTATCAGGGCTATAATCAAATTCTTAGAATTCATATATCCGAACAACATCACAAAAAATTTTATAGGCTATAATAATTTCTAAATTATGTTCTTGTTATACCAGAGGGACTCAAACTTAGATAATGATAACATGACCTCAATTCTATTAGGAAGAATAAAAAAATCACCTATTAGTTGGTAAAATCAATCATCGATATGTTTATTTGGATACCATTTAATAATCATTATCTTCTTCAAATTTTAGGAACCAACTCCTAAACACAATTCCCCATTTTCATTCATAACAAAAAAACTAGATATCCCCAAGGTGATGTACTTAGAAGGATGAATACATTATTCTCTAGCTCCTCTAAATGATCCATGAGTTATTAAAACTCTACTAATGCTATTCTATAAGTTGTTATGAAAAATTTTCAAGTTCTATGAATTATGTTAATTGTTAACCCAATATCCTTCCCAAGCAGGAGCACTAATAATTTCTCAAGAGGCCAGTACTGAAACCATTCTTCTATGGAAAGAAAAAAATCTTGCTCTACAACCCCATCATACATCAAAATAAATGAAGCATATTATATGATATCTCATAGTTGTTGATGAATTGGACCTACATGACCTACCTGGATATCACATTCTCCATGATGAACATAGTTTTCCCCCACAAAATATGTTATGGTTACTATCTTATTGTAGAAATTGATGTTGGCTTAATACAATACCATCCAATCTATGACTAGAATAAAGTCTAAACCTAGAATCTAAATTATTTATCATTACCAAAGTAAATTATAATCACCAACTTCTTGGGAACACCCCTTGCATAGATATAATTTCTTCGACCACACTACCAAGGGGTGTCAATTGTCATAACCCCACACACAGACTCCACCGTCAGACCCAAAATGTTTACAATATGAGAAGATATTAAATAATTTGATGCTCGTGTATCAAATAAATTATTAAAAGTGTATAATATATAAGAATTTGACCTATTACTATCGATAGTATAGACACTATATAAACATGTTCAGGTTGAACTGCATGCAACTAACATTTCCCTCTCCCATGTGCTCTAGTATCAATCCCTTATGTTCACTAATAAAAATATATAATTTTATAGTGCTAGTAAAGGATACCTAACAGATCATTAGAAGAACTGATAATACATGCGATGTTAAAGCATTGGATTAAATAGCTCTCAATAGAAGAACTGTTAAAGGTCACATTTATCAGTGTTTTTAGCACTATTAAAGGCCACCTTTAATAGTTCTATACAAGCACTTGTAGAGGCCCCACTGAAAAAGTGGACAATTTATTTATTCAAACCTATTATTTCCCCACCTTTTATTAGAACATAAAAACCCCTTTATCAATGCTTTCCACACCCTTTATCAGTCCTTTAGATAATTCCATTGTCTTAAGTGTGCCCTTACCTCTATACAGTTTCAAACCTGAGACCTCCTGCTCATATCCCAATGCCTTTTCCACTCCCCTATGTTGTTTTTCCTTCCATTTTATGATAAATATATATATTTATATATATTTCATTACATTTTTAATATATATATAAATATATATATATTTATATACATCTTTATATATATTTATACGTATATTAATATATATATATATAATTTTTTTGTGTGTATGTGTGAATATATAAAATATATATATATATATATATTATTTATTTAATTATAAATAATAGTATATTAGAAAACATTTTTAATATTTAAATCGTAAATATCAATATGAATGAAATACGTTGAAATAAAATCATTTCCCACTGGGAAAACAATAAAACCCAATTAAAAGTGGTTTAAATTTCATCGAATATTAAAAAAATTGGTTACCCCGACTAAGAACTCATTTTTAGAGGACTGATTAGACACTGTTTACCTTGAAAAACAGTGACTAGGGTACCTCGAGTCAATATGGTCTAGATCTCATCATATTCATAGATTAAATATATATTAAATCCCAAACTGACAACTAGATCAATGTTTATGGTTGTTTGAAGTTCGAGTTATGTTTTCATATTATTTTAGAACTTTGAATAAATTTTTTTGAACTTTTTTTTCTTTAAATTGTTATGAAATGAATATTACATGATAATAATTTGAAAATAATTTATTAAAACTATTTTTTAATTATTTTTAAGTCATTTTTGATAAATATTATATTTTTTAAGTGTAAATTCCAATTTAGCCTTATAGAAAACAAATTTTAAAAATATATAATATATTTATATGTATATAAATATATTTATATATTAATATATTATTTTGGAATGATTTTTTCATATATACCATTTATCAGAACTTTTTTAAAAGTACTGATAAAGGGGGATTTATTCGTGCTTTTTTAAAGTGCTGATAAAGTCCCCCTTTTAACAAGCCATTTTTAGGGCTCATAATAACCACCTTTAACATCAAAAAATGAGCAAAGGTAAATACCCCTCTTAATATCTCTTTTTTAGTACTGAAAAAGGGGGTATTTAAAAAAACATTTAAAGGCCTATCCCATAATAAAAAAAATTGTAGTGGTATCACTACTTTGTTATTCCCGACACACTTTCCATAAAGTACTATGTATTCTTCCCTTGAGGGCATGGCCAATAGTACTCCAATGACCCATATGATGTGGTTTATATGACTCCTTTACATTTATCCATATCATATTATGTCCTCGATAATTTCCAACCACACCAGGGGTCCTGGAGAACCTCTATAGATGCCTCATATTTCTAAATGCTTAGAACTCGACAAGTGGTCGGGGAAACTAACTATGAATGTGACCTGACCTAGAACACTGACCAAAAAACCTTTGATCACTTCCCTGAGTAACCGATCATCTTCGCTATATTATTTTTCTTCCACTAATGTGGTGAACATTCTCATATCAACACTTTCTACTCTTAGAATATGTACCTCGTGGTCATCCAAATGAAGACACATATCCTACACTAGAATCCTCTTTCAGGTTTCCCGAAAAAATGAAATCTGGAATCACTACCTCAATAAAGTTCTTCAATAAGAAGATATTAACCTGGGAAATAATTTCACATTTAGTTTATCCCTAAAAATCATTCTACCTATTCCTCATCTCCTATAAGTGTTGGGATAAAGAGTTGAAATTTCATGAAGTATCAAACATAGTCCATCGGCAACATGATTCCCTGTTTCAACAGTATAAAATCTATTGACATATATTGTATCAGGATATATGAGAAAAAGTGTTTTAGAAACATCTCATAGAAGGCCTTCTATACCATGACCTCCCACTTATCATCTTTAGAACAAATATCCAACTTGTGGTTCATTAGTCCTTGTAACATATTGGAAGATCATTTGACTCTTTTCTCTATATGACTATCTAAATGATTCATGATTGAATGGATAGACTCAATATAGTACTCGTCTACCTAAATTCCACCTTATATGTTGAACATTAGAGGGAGATACAATTGTAAATCCTAGGTTATGTCAGATATATTATTTATATCCCTCCTTGGTTCCTTTCAATGAACTGTATAGAATTAGAGAAGTTCTCTAGGAAGTGCTCTTCCACCCATCATTTGGAACTATTGGGTCCTCTTGTCCTACTTCTAGAGGTTAATTCCCAAAAATTTACTCTTTTATCCCGACCAAAAAATGTCACAATGGAGGCATGTCTCAATAATGCTAAACACCCATCTCAAGATGCATAACACATAATTTACACAAATACAGAAGTTTTATTAACACAAATCCATGTTTATCTTCTAGAATACACTACCCCATGGTCATAACGGTAAAACTACCATCACCCTTAACGATAACTAAATTGGGGCATGGTTAACATGGGATAATGTTTTCATATTTATAAATATCCTATTATACCCCCTTATTATCCCTTTAAAATTACAACATGTAACATATTTTAACCATTAGGATTTCACTACATGAAATCATTTTTTTATATTAGTCATGTAATTAGAATAATTTTCTTTTCCTCAACATAATCATAACCTTCTGTATCATTTGTTAACAAATGATTCCTATCACATTAATTTTTGAGGGCCAAGAATGATGTATACATACTCAACTCACGTGTCAATCAATTCCACAAGTAAAATATCATAATAAAATAAAACCCCAAAACAATTGAATCACCAATGGTTAAATGAAGTCCAAGAGTATGAGTAAAACATAATAATTAGTAATCATACCCTTAAAACATGGGTTTTCCCTCATACATGGGTTATAATTCTCCTATGTAAGAGTTCATTACCAAGCCCTAACATATCATTTTCATTGTTACACCTTTCCTACAAAATTAAGATAATTGAATGGAAACACATATGATACCACATTGTAATGTCTAGACCTAGGTTCAAAATACCAGTTCGCCATGGATGTTTTCTACAAGACCTCAAGTACACCTCCCCATATATGAGATGATTTTTTACTAGCATTGAGGGTTTATTATATTACATGGCGATAATATACCCTCTCTATTAAAGCTTTAATATAGTGGAAATAAATATAAAAATAAACAAAATAATGAGAATAAATAACCAATAAAATCAAATCATCACAAGAATAATAATAAAATATGGAAAATGGAAATAATACGAAGAAGTATATTTTTTATGTGATATATGTATCATGTGTCAACTTGAAACCAAAAACAAAGGAAAACTAAAAACAACCAACAATTTCCCAATATAATATCCATTTCCATAATCCATGATCTATCCTAAATCAAAACTCAACCATCAATTATAGGGCCTCTTTATTTATTCTAACCTACAAACATGAATTCCAGTACAGTTCTGTTCGGTAGCCTAAGTAGTGTGTGAGTACAACTTAATAAAAAACACCAATATAATGTGAAGAAATATCTATTCAATAACAATTTAAGTAGTAGTATAAGGAAAAATTATTAGGTTACTAAAAGTAGATATGAATCAAATTTTAATAATATTTTATTAACTACATTGGCCTTTGGGTTCACGATGTAACCTGATCCAATCATACCTTCTTTATCTCGGGTGGGAGTTGGAACCATCTCACATATACATTTCAACAATTTAATTCAAATGGTTTTCATTTTCAATAAATTCCAATTCCATTTTGGTACCTTGGATCTTCATTCTAGTTAATATGTTTTGGAAGGATGGGGCATCATTATAATATAGTTATATCAAGTACTTGGAACATCAGTCCAACACCAATATCATAGGTAATTAGAGTGTCAGTTGAGAACCAAAATCCCATGCAATTAATGATCACTAGAGCATTATTATGGAACCCATGATTGAAAAACATAATTCTAACATCCATATCTAATTATTACCACACATAGAAACATAGACATATATATAAATGTATATGTAAATGATCAACATCAGTGACCTTATTATTAATAGTTTACCACATTTCAAAATACATTATTCATCGTTCATAACCACGATTCATTAAATTAAACATATTTATCCATATGATAAATTCCCAATTTATTACATACCACATTACACATCAATTATCTCACATCTTGTTGGACATTCCACATTAATCCAATAATCTTTTTTTATTAATTAACTGGATAAAAAATTTCACCGTTGGTTTAATTTCATAAACCCAATTAATCTACCATATTTTTCAATTTCAAAATTATCATTTCTATAATTTACACACCCCTTCAGTAGCCATAATACATAGTGTCACGACCCGTCCCCTAGGGCCTATGCCATAACAACCCCAAGCCTGTCTTCCATAGGCTAGGGGCTGGCGACTAGCACCAAAGGTGTAATTCCCTAAAACTGGGAAGGCATTTCCTTTATAACCTATAAACACACACATGCACAAGAAAGCACAAAGATGGATGAAACACCATGAAAACTGTATAAGAAAAGAGTGCTGAAAGTAAAAAGGAGGCTGGAATACAATCCCAACTGTAAAGTACATGAAAATGAAAGTAAAATTACTACTGAAGAAAATGGAAAACAGCAACCGGGTCATCCTCCAAGGATCATACCTGAAGGGTATGTATAGATCGCCTCCTCAATAATCCTTGCCTGCCCGTCTCCTCTATGTACTGACTCGTCATAAGGTATACTTCCTAGTACCGTCCATTCCTAGTACTCTTAGCCTCAGTCAGCTCTGTCAATCATCTTCATCCAACACAACAAGGTGCAGACATAGACCGTGCAGGGGTGAGTATAACGATATTTAGTAGGGACCTCGAGACCCTCTAGGTCTAAAAAAATCCAACACGAATAAAACACAATGTATGAAATCAATAGATAACCCTACATAGGTATAATCCAATACATATACCTATGTTATCAAGTGATCCTTCTCTATCATGAGGAAAATAAAGAAAAACTGACTCAGCTCAAACCATGATTTTATTTTTGGGGGCAGTATCAAGTATCATCCCCAGTCACATTGTCTAAACTTCGACTGCTGGAGAAATCCTCCTCTATTGAGTATAGTGGGCCTTCCACGACACCAAGCGTGATTCCCACTAACCTTGGACTACTGAGGTACTCCTGCTGTTGAGTACCGTGGATCTGCTGCGTCACCTAGCGCGCTACCCACCATGGGTCTGTCATGTCTCCAAGCATGCACCCCCTCATAGAATACTGAAGTATCTCTCCTGTCGAGTACCGTGGGTCTACCAAGACACCAATGCACTCCCTACTGGGCTAGTTCAGTCACTCCGAGTCAAAATGGTCAGCAGTCGCCAGGTCTCAGCCAGCTACTCAGTCTCCGCAATATGTCTGCTCATCTCCTGAAGGATCCACTCCATGAGCTACTGGTCGATACTCAAACTTTCAATAAGTCCCAAGAAGACCTATCTTAATGGTACACCACGTCATAGGGGTCTCAACGCAATAGACGACATGTCAAACAGATAATCGGTCTGTTAGTTATTAGCCCTTTAGTCCCGGGGGCCCAGTTGGATTCATGCCCGATCCAACCTAACTGTTTCCCATATCAATCCAAAACATCAGTGGAGTATACTCAATGGGACCGTCTCACTCCAAGATTTTCAGCGCTGCTGACAGTTCTTCAAACGGACGTCCAGTGCCAATGTTATGATCAAAAAAGCATAAAGGGTCATAGTGGGACCCAGTCCAGTCCAACCAAGTTGGACCGAACCGACCCGACATGGAATGGGTAGACCCGGTTCAGGTCAACTCGGTTCAGCAGGCTGTGAGGGCTGCTAGGAGTTGCAGAGCCCACATGGACCCCGGGCTGCTCGGCCGTGGAGGTGCCTTGGGGGCGCGGGGCCGGTTTGAGTGGGGGTCCGTGGGGGTGCGGGCCGGTTCGGCTTGGGTTCCACGGGGGCACGAGATATAAATTTCAAGGGTGCCAAGGGGGTTGGTTCAGCCGGGGCGCTGCGGGGGCCGCTCCAGCCGATGCGCCATGGGGGCGCGGGCCGGTTAGGCCGGGGTGCTACAGTGGCGCAGGACGGTTCAGTCAGGGTGCCACGAGGGGGCGGGTCGATCGGCTGGGGCGCGGGGAGGGGCAAGGGCCGGTTCGACCGGGGATCCACGAGGGGTGCGAGCCGGTTCAACCAGGGCACCACGGGGGCTCGGGCCGGTTCGGCGAGGGAACATGCAGGTTCGGCCGGGGCACCGCGCGGGCGTGGGACGATGCGGCCGGAGCACCAGGAAGGGCATGGGCCGGTTCGACTGGGGAGCCGTTAGGAGCACGGGCTGGTTCGGCCAGGGCACCCCGATCGGTACAGGCCTATACATCCAGTGCTCCACGGGGGCGCGGTCCTGTTTGTACGGGGAGGCGGAGCGCTGTAGGGGGGTTGGTTCACACGGGAAGGTGGAGCTCCGTGGGGGAGGCGCGGGTGGCTATGTCGTTGCCTTCATTGCCTACGTTGCCTTCCTCCATTTCGAAGAGTAAACCAAAGAAGAACGGCGGAGGGGTTGAGCCCTATTTGTTTGGCCCACACCCTTCGTGTATAAGGTTGTAGCATTTAGCTCAACAAGAAAGAAGAATGATGAAATTTAAATTTTTTGACCTCCGGAACTATTTGTTCCCAAACCTCAAAATAAAAAAAGGAATGTGTTATCACTCAAATGAACCCCTTACCTCGGGTAGATACGTCGACTATAATGCGGGGAAGAAGACAGAAAGTTGGTAAAATTCGGACGTCGGTTCTTCGTAGTCGAAGACGACCTTCATCGGAGGATGTCTTGAGGAAGACGGTCGATGTCAGGGTTGGCGTTCTTCATTGGCATTCATCGTTGGAAGAACGCGTTCTTCGTTCGGAGAAGTAGTTCTTCATTGGAGAGCTTTTCTCCCAAGGCTCCACCAAAATGAAAAGTGGGCCAAAATAATAGATTGCAAAATCTATTATTTTGTTGGCATAATTCAAAATTTATCAATAATTATGGTGCGTGGCATAATTAAAGCCTCAGGGTTCGCACAATTAAAGGTATGTGCATTGGCACAATTAATATAGAGGAAGTCAAGAGGCTTCTCCATAATAATGGGGGAGGGGCTGTTGAGAGTTTCTCTCAATTAAAAAAGGGTTTAGTCTTAGGTGGACCCCACCACCATAAAACTAGAAGAGGTGGTTATGTTCTGGTGGACCCCACCCCTGAACATCAACATTGTGTGTGGCCACAACAAAATAAAAATAAATCGTGTGTTTATTTTATTTTTATTATTTCCACGAAAAACCCAAAAACTAACATTAACCCTAGGCCATCTTCCATGGAGGTGAACATTTCCTTAACCGATAACCGGTGCGACGAGTTCAACGGTGCCCTCAGATTTCAATTCTGAGCACCAGTTCAAAATTTAGAAAAACATGCTCGTACGTTTAGTGAACGTACTCGAACAAAACTTCAGAAATTAATTCCAGGCACACCGGGCCCCGGAATCATGCTTCATCAAATTTCACGCACTCTTAAAATTTATATTTAATTAATTAAAATGCATATAAATTCTGGGACTATATATTCTCCCCACCTCAAGGCTCTACTTCCCCGTAGGACACAAATAAAACTAGGTAAACAAGTGGTACTGAGCACGCATATGAGCCTCCCGCTCACATGTGCTCTCCTAGATGTTCCTGTGGTTCCAACGAACGCACACCATAGGTATAGACCATCCAAAAAGGACCCTCTCCTATCAATCCCCAATCTCTACTGGAACCTCTGTAAAAGCCGCCACATCATCTATGTCCATCTCAACATGGTCGATGATGTGCGAAGGGTCGTGCACATGTCTTATCAGCTGGGATACATGGAAGACGTCATGCACTCGGTGCAACTGAGGTGGAAGAGATAAGTGGTATGCCACCTCGCCAACTATACTGTGGACATGAAAAGGTCTGATGTACCTCAGAGAAAACTGGCTGCCTCTGCCAAATCTTGGCAAACCCCATCAAGGTGAGACCCGTAGAATGACATGGTTGCTATCCTCGAACTCCCGAGGTATCTGTCTCATGTTTTATTCATTTCTAGCCACCAGTGTTTTCTTCGAATATCCTGGTACATCTTCTCCACTCATGGATGCACTGCTAGAGTGGATGTGTGGAACACTCTCAACACATACACCTGAAGTGATGCTGGTACAATGGTACTTCCCCTGAGGAGGATGACATTCTCCCCACCTTTAGAAAATCCATTAGGTTCCTATCCTTTGGATATCTGAGCACGTTGTGCCTCGTAGTCAGCATACCCATGTTGTGTTTCCCTAACTCACTGAAGAAGTGGGGGAGTGACTATAAGAGACTGTAGGAAAGCTGCTCCATCTCTATCCACGAAGGATATCTTCAAAGAGTCCAGCTACTCTGTCACCTCTCCTAGCAGCTGTATACCAGATCTCCTACTGAGCGCATCTGCAACAACGTTCCCCTTTCCAGAAGTATAGATTATCTCAAAGTTAGAGTCCTGGAAGAACTCAAACCAGCATCGCTGTCTCAAGTTCAGTTCCTTCTAGGAGAAGATATAACTAATACTCTTGTGATCATAGTACACAATAAAATTCTCTCCCATCATATAGTGTCTCCTCATCTTCAAGGTGAAGACTACTACTAATAACTCCAGGTCATGGGTTTCGTAGTTCTTCTCATGCTGTCTCAGCTATCGAGAACCATATGTGATGACTGGTCTCTCCTGAAAACTCTATTGGCATCTCTTCGACCACACGAATGGTTTCCCCTTCTACGTCAAGGATGATAGTGGTTCTGTAACTCTGGAGAAGTCTAGAAAAAACATCCAGTAATATTTAGTAAAACCCAAGAAACTTCGTACCTCCACCACACTCTTGGGTGACCCCCAATAAAGTACCTCCTCAGTCTTTGCTGGATCCACTGAAAGTCCAGCCTCAAAGATGACATGTCTCATAAAGCAAACCTCTCGGATACAGAACTGGAACTTCAAGAGAATACTATAAAGTTGGTTCTCTTGGAGTGTGTCCAGTACTACCCGCAAATGGTAGGCATGCTCTTCCTCAGTAGTCGATTAGAGTATATAGTTGTCGATGAAGACTACTATAAAGCGATCAAGGTATGACTAAAAGATCTGTTTCATGAGACCCATGAACACTAATTGATCATTGGTTACAAAAAATTTCATATCTAATAACTCGTGATGGCCATACCGACATCTGAAGGTCGTCTTCTATACATCCTCATCTCTCACTCTGAGCTGGTGATATCCTAATCTGAGATCTATCTTCGAGAACCACTATACTCCCTTATACTGATTAAAGAGGTCCTCTATCCTTGAGAGTGGGTACTTGTTTTTCACGGTCACCAGATACAGGCGCCGATAGTCAACACAATGCCTCAAGATACTATATTCCTTTTTGGAGAATAGAAATGAGGCTGCCCATTGAGAAACATTTGGCCGAATGAATCCCTTTCCCCTAAAAGTCCTCCAGCTATACCCACAGCTCTCGAATTTTTTCCCGTCGGCAGCTGCATGACCAGCTCCTCTGCGACGTTCGACTGCTCCATACATACCACCTCGATCGAATATCTATCTCTACATGGGTGGTCCTTCGACCGTCTACTGATCATCCGAACAGTTGGTCGGCCAGTCACGAGCCATGTAACCATACCCGCCATATGTGAAACACTGCCCACTCCGGGCATGCCCGTATTCGCTTTGGGTGCATCGCACTATCGATCCTGATTTATGCAGTCATCCAACGTTAGATATGGTCCTCATGAACCTCTGTGACATCTGTCTGCTGCTAGCTGCAGAAGACTCCACTACGTGATGAATGGTAGTTGGTCTCCATGTTGGTGTCTTCTCAGCCAGGAAACTCTCCACCAAGAGGACTCTCTCTAACACCCCCACCTACGTTAGGGTGCTAAGTGAGATCACTAAAGCCCTAATCTCCCACATGAGTCCTTGATCAAAGGTTAGGGACTTGAAGAATGTGTCCCGAACCATATCTCTGGAGCAGCATGAGAGGTTTATGAACCTCTATGAGTACTGAGCTACCGTCATGCTACCCTACTAGAGATGATGTAGGTCTTGTATGTGCACTGTGCAAAGAGTTGATGGGACAAACTCTGCCCGAAACAGGCTCTCAAAGTCCTCCCAGAGAAGTTCCAACTCATTGTGGACTCGGAGAATCATGCTCCACCATTTTACCACTCCTTCCTATAGAAGGCTAGCGGCAAGGATCACCATGAGATCGGTTGGTGTTTCTACGAGTCAGAAGACACTCACCAAAGCCTCCAGTAAATCCTCAACTGCCTATGGGTCCATCTCTCCCTTGAACCTGGGTGGCCTTTGGCACATGAATTCTTGTAACGCGATCAAGCGGTGTGAACCATCTACTGCTGGGGCTGGTGGCATCGGTGGCCCAGAGGGGAAAGGTACCGCTGGGGCCTATGCTGATGACTCTACTAAAAGAGGGCCCTGCATCAAGGCCTCATTTCTCGGTGTGCTATTAGTGCATACAAATCTTAGAACTCTAACCAACTATCTGCGTGGAGGCATCCTGAAAAGAAACATGTGTGATACGGTTAAAAGTTATACTTGATGAGATGACCTGGGGAGCTGACGTAAAGAAAACTTTGGAAAACCCACACACAAATAGTGTTTTGGTGCATTGAGTCAGAAATCAGAAGTCAGGGTACTGGTGTATGGATATGACTGTCATCACACCAACATTGGACTCGTTAAACTAAAAACCACACTCACTACACTTAACACTATTATTTCATAAGAAAATATCAGAGTCATATGTTCTATGGTAGAACCGACTCCTCTGATACCAACATTTCATGGCCCTTCCCCCAGGGTCTGTTCCATGACTACCACAAGCCCGCCATCCATAGGCCAGGGGATGAGGACTAGCACCAAATGCAGAATTCCTTAAATATGGGAAGGCATTAACATTATAACATGTAAAAACACACACAAGAAAGCACCAATGTAGACAAAACACCATGTAAAATGTATAACAAATGAGTGATGAAATGAAAAGGGTGGTTAGAATACAATCCCGGTAGTAAAGTACTTGAAACTAAATGTACAAGTACAACTGAAGAAAAAGGGGAACAACAACTGGGTCATCCTCCGAGGTTTCTACATGAATAGTAGGTACAGATCGCCTTCTCAGCACTCCCCGTCCGTCTGTCTCCTCCGTGTACCGACTCGTCATAAGGTGCACCTCCGGGTGCCATCCAGGCTTGGTACTCTCATCCTCAGTTAGCGATGTCTTTCATCTACATCCAACACAACAAGGTTTGGGCCTAGCCCATGTAGGGGTGAGTATAACGATACTCAGTAGGGACCCTGACACCTTCTAGGTCTCACAAAATCCAACAAGGATTAAACATAAAGTATGAAATAAACAGATAACCCTACTTAGGTATATGCCCATACATATACCTATGTTATCATGTGATCCATCTCAATCATGAGGAAACCACAGAAAAACTGACTCAGCTCACACCAGAATTTTATTCTAGGGGTAATATCATGTAACATTCCCAGTCACATTGCTAAAACATCGATGGCTAGAGAACTCCTCCTCTATCGAGTACAGTGGGAATGTCGCAACACCAAACATGCTTTCCACTAACCTTGTACTATTGAGGTACTCCTCTTGTTGAGTACCATGTAACTACAGCGTGCCCAAGTGCACTCCCCACCATGGGTCTTCCATGTCAACAAGTGTGCTCCCCCTCGTAGCCTACTGAGGTACTCCTCTAGTCGAGTATCGTGGGTCTACCATGACACCAATACACTCTCCACTATGGGTCTGCCGCAACACCAAGGCACTCCCCACTCGGCTAGTCAAGTCACTCCGAGTCAAAATGGTCAGTAGTCGTCAGGTCTCAGCCACCTACTAGGTCTCTGCACAATGCATGATCGTCTATGGAAGGATCCTCTCCACGAGCTACTGGTCAATACTCCAACTATCAATAAGTCCCAAGAAGATGTATCTCAATGATCTTCCACATCATAGAAGTCTCAACTCAATAGACGGTGCGTTAAACGGATGCCCGGTCTGTGAGTTATTTTCCTTTTAGTCCCGGGGCCCGATTGGATTCGTGCCTGATCCAACCTGACCATTTCACATCTCAATCCAATACTATAGTGCAGTACACTCAATGTGACCGTCTCGCTTTAAGATTTCCATCACCACTGATGGTTTTTCAAATGGATGTTTGGTGCCAAAGTTATTTCCAAAAGAGTGTGAAGAGTCGTAGTGGCCCCGGGTTTAGTCCGACCCAGTCGGACCAATCCGACCCGACCTGGCATGGGCCGACCCAGTTTGGGTCAACCCGGCATGACCATCTGGGTCTGGCCCAAGCCAGTTTAGCTGGCTGTGAGGGCCGTGAGAGGCCTCGGAGCCCACGAGGGCCACTGGGCGGCTCGGTCGCAGAGGTGTCGTGAGGGGTGCGTTGCCGGTTCGGCTGGGGTGCCGCACGGGCGTGGGCCGGTTCGGCCAAGGTGCTGCAGGGGAATGGTCCGGTATGGTTGGGGAGCCATGGGGGTACGGGCCAGTCCGGCCGGGGCACCTCGGGGGTGCGGGTCGGTCTGACTCAGGCGTCGAGATGGGCATGGGTCGGTCTAGAGGGGGCGCTGCGAGGGGCGCAGGCAGGTTCGGCTGGTGCGCCGCGTGGGGTGCGGGCTGGTTCGGCCAGGGCGCTTTGTGGGGCGCGTGCCGGTTCGGTCGGGGCGCTGTGAGGGCACTGGCTGATTTGGTCAGGAAGTCAGAGCGCCGCGGGGGGGAGGGGGGGTGCAGGTCACAGGGGCCATGGGTGGCGGTGTCGTTGCCTTCATTTCCTTCATCACCTTCACCGCCTTCGTCACCTTCCTCTATTTTGAAGAGTATACCAAATAACAAAGGCGGAGGGGTCGACCCATGTTGGTTTGGCCCACACCCTCCGCATTTAGGGTTGTAGCATTTGGCTCAACAAAAAAGAACATTGATGAACTTCAAAATTTTCAACCTCCGTGAAGATTTTTTCCCAAACCCCAAAATAAAACAAGGAAAGTATTATCATGCAAATAAACCCCTACCACATGTTGATACGTAGACGATGTCGTGGGGAAGAAGATGAATCGTTGGGAAAAGATGGGCATCGGTTCATCGTAGTCGAAGACGTCCTTCATCAGAGGAAGTCTCGAAGAATAATGTCGAAGTCGGGGTCGGCGTTCTTCATTAGAATTCTTCATTGGAAAAACGCATTCTTCGTTCGGAGAAGTAGTCATTGGTTGGAGATATTTTCTTCCAAAGTTCCACCAAAATGAAAAGTGTGCCGAAATAATAGATTATGAAATCTATTATATTGTTGTCATAATTCTAAAAGCTTCATTAATTATGGTTGGTGGCATAATTAAATCATGATGTTTGGCACAATTAAAGGTATGTGCATTGGCAAAATTAATGTGGAGGAAGTCAAGAGGCTCATGTTCATTAATGAGTGGGGTTGAGAGTTTCTCTCAATTAAGGGGGGGGGGGGGTGGAAGTCCAAGGTGGTCCCCTCCACCATAAAACTAGAAGAGGTGGTTTAGTTCTGTTGGACGCCACCCCTGAACATCCACATGGTGGGTGGTTAAAATAAAATAAAAATAAATCGTGTGTTTATTTTATTTTTAATATTTCCACGAAAAAACACAAAAATTAACATTCACACTCGACCATCTATCATCGAGGTTAAAGTATATTTACAAACAAACCGGGGCTGCGAATTCAATGGTGCCTTCAGATTTCAATTCCGAGCACCGGTTCAAAAGTTAAAAAAAACTCACTCGTAAGTTTACTGAACGTACCCGAACAAAACTTCAGAAATTGATTCTGGGAACACTGGCCCTCAGAATCACCGGCCGTCAAATTTTTTAGACTCGTAAAATTCCCATTTAATTAAAAACATTTACCTGGATATTCTGGGTCTTTATACCTAGTCTCATAATCTTTGATAGATCTAATGAGATCTATGAAGGGTATCAAAAAATCATAGACATTCCTCTCACCATTCTAAATTTAAATTAAATTGTGCAATGTGGATATGAAATAATAAATCTGAACTTCTGATATTCTCATTAATACTATAGAAATTAACTCATAGAACATCATCCATAAAGTGATAAATAACTTCCTCAAAACCCTGCTCCTTGATTTGTGGTAGAACGATTGAAATCCAAATGAAGAAGAAGAAGTTCGATCAAAACTGAGGATCATATTCCAATGAATATAGATCCATAAAAATAGAGATCTAAACCATCATTAATGGAATTATTTAGACCCATATAATGTTAAAGAAGTATAGGAGAGTGATAACATAAAAAAAGATCTCCTATCGAATATGTGTTTATTTCCACAAACAATTCGTTGATAATTTAGGGAAGCTGTTCAACAAGCCATAGAATCCTAGAGAGAGCATCCAAGAGAAAGGTAACAACTAATCGTTTGATTGGGGGATATTATGAATGAAAACATTGGATATTGTAAATTTTAATTAAAATTAAAATCATTAAATACACACATGTATGGTTTGATAAGGATGCCACCATATTAGGATCAAATGTGCACCATAAAAGGGTGCCCTGTACGAAGTTTGTATTTGGGGTACTTGGATTCACTACATGGTGTATTTTACCATGTGTCAACTCTGAATATATTTATATTTAGGGGTTCATGGTTTGGAGGGGAGGCCACATGATATGAAAAAACCATGTTCCCCCTCCTGTGGTTCAACATAGGCACCATGATGTTCTGGTATAATCTTCATTGTTTTCTCTAAACATGCACCAACAATACATAACCCAAAAGGCCTCCAAAACTCTCCAAATTCACTTGAAAGGACCCTTAGGAATGGTTCATCCAATGTATGCCCTAAAAAATAGAAAATTAATACCTAAAAACAAGTATAATACATATCAATAAAGGATAGTATCTTAAACATAATTTTTTAAGTAACATTTATATTAGGATTCTGAAGACTTTTGACCTATTCTTTACATTCACCTTACATTTTTAGTGAACCAAATCATTCTTGATTGAAAAAAATTTAGTTTACGTCTATAAAAATGTGAGTGTATAAGGTACTTGTTTTTTATATTATTGATCCATTTTATTGAAATAAATTACAATTTTTTCATCGAAACTATTTTACTCAAGAATACTCAACACATTTAAACATTATAGCGCTTAGTATCATTGAATGACCTATTAATTAGTCATGTAACTAGTCAATTTGTTCTATAAAACCTACAATTTATATAAAAATCAATTATATAGATAAAATTTGTGTACCGGGATATGTATTGTGTCATGATACATATTCTTTTCTATTTGGTGTAAAATTATAAGCTAAAAAAGTTTTCTTCTAACCCTAAAATATGTGTCCAGCTGGAGCTATTAGTTAACAAGAATTATGATAAAATATCGCGGTTTGTAGGTTCAAGAAAAATAAAATAAAATATAATTTTTTGAAGCTCAATACAGATATTTTCATTAAAATAGTTTATTTTAATTCCCACCCACTATTTAAAATTTGAAGTATCCCTCACTGGCTTTAATAATAATTGGGTGCTTAATTTGAAAATATTAATAAAAAATTTAATTATATTGATGGATGTTCAGTGGATATGATGTTTCTAATGAAATATTTAATAGTGTGTACATTCCTTGAAAATGTCAGTATGATTGTATTTGATTTGTTTTCTAGATGTGTGATGAGACCTAAACTGAGTATAAATTATATTTAATCAATTTTTATTCTAGAATACCTAAAACACCATATTCTGCCTTAGATATTTTTGATTTAAATAACACCATCCCTAAGATATTTAACATACCCAAAAAAATTAACGATGATAAAAAAATAAATGAATAATATCTGTTTGTGATGTAGGAATTTATGAATCCCATGGTGACTATAGGATGTGTTTGAAGGAGAATATCATAGATGAAAATATATAATTGTGTGGTGGGTGAAAATTTATGTGATGAATGTGTTTTTTTTGCATTGTATAAGAAATGTATGAGAAATAATTAAGAATACATAAAGGAAAATTTAAAATAATGGGTTTTATGAGATATTATAATAATTTTTTCTTGGTGTAAAATGGGTGGATCTCATGGGTATGAGTTTTGAAGTTTGTTTGATAAGATCTTAATGCTCACTTTTCCTAGAGTGTAGGAGTTATGTTTGTTTAAATTTATTAAGATGATATTTAAAAAACTATGTAAATGTATTTTAATGAATTAATCTTAAAAAATTTATATTTTAATGTCAAATTACATCAATTTTTGAGTTTGGTTGATTCTTTCAGTTAAATATGAAGTGGATTAATTTTGGATTTTTAGATTGTTTTTTAATCATTGATAATTTTTGCAAAAACAATTTCCCCACTGATCCAAATTTCTAAAAAAAATATGTTTTTGTGGGTATATTTAAAATTTTACTTCCACTATACCTTGTGTTGATTCAAACTGTATGGGGCCCAATAAAATCAGATAATGTGAAAAACATTTCTAGATGATAAAATTGGACTATATTAATTAAATGAGACATAAAATGATCTATAAAATTCTAAATGTGGTGATTAAAATTGCAATAAAATTGAGGTATCATAGTCACCATTCAAAATTAAATTTATTGGGGAATATAATTAAATAATTCATCATATGCATGCATAAATATGGAGTGATATTATGAATAATTTTTGGTAGAAAACATGTTCTTCCCTTAATCAAGGATATAATTTCACAAAAAAGTCCAAAATACATGAAATATTTAGGGATGATATCTAGAAAACATATGAAAATATTTGAAAAAGAGACCCTATCAATATATGGTGGCGTTTATAGAAAAATAACGTCAACGTTTAAAAATAAATAAACTAAGAGGAAAAATTTTCAAAACTCTTTTATAAATATGAGTCTTCATTTTAATTTACAGATATTGGTTAGAGAGTGAGAAAATTTATATGATAGAGGATAATTATAGAAGATATTAGTGTTTAAATGCATGAATCTCTCCATGAAGGGCTAAAATCCAAGTGGTAGTGGTGGTAGAGATCTAATGATATTCCTCATCTAATTTTTTATACATATTTATAATCTATCAATTTAATTTAAATGGAAGTTTCTTTTATGATATTTCAATGTTCGTTTTTGATGGTGATGATGGAGGAATAGGAAAAACTCCCGCACTCCGACATCTGGGATTCCCTAAACCACCCGTGAAGCCTGAATTTATACCCTTATTCCTCGAATCTAGTTGTTAATTGGCAAGGTCTGTCATCTCCATAGAAGATCAAATTGTCTATGGATGGAGATTTAAAAAGTTTTTTGTCATTCATTAGATTCTCAGGTGCTTATTTTGGAGCTGTTCGTAACCGCGATTCTCAAAGGATCATCATGAAAGTTTCATTAGCCCATGTTTCTGCATCAGATGATGTTGTTTCTGAATGATTAGAGTTATGAAAACACTCAGTTATTGCTCGAATCTTCTTGTCAAAAGGTATGAAACCCTAGAAAATTGTTGATTTGGTGCCTCAACTAGGATGCATTTGGGGTTTTTTAGATTTCAAATGAATTTATTTAGGACATGGTTTTTTAAATCTGTTATTTCAGTCTGGAGAAACAAAAGATCAAGCATGGAGTGCTGGGTCTATCAACCTTAATCCCGGAATTCTGTGGCTCTGTGAATGGATTCTGAACATTAACCTTAATGACTTTAGTGATACTTGTGCCCACGTATGGATCAAAAATCATGGCCTTAATTCGGTCATATGGCACCAAGAGATATTTTTTGACATTGCTTCGGCGATAGGTACACCTATTAGACTTGATTGTGCTACTGAATTAGTCTCTTTTGGTCACTATGTGAGAGTTTTAGTTGAAATGGATTTAACTTGTACCCTAATTGATAGAGTGGTTCTCTCCACGCCACACGATGAGATAAACCTACGCATTGAGTTTGAGAAAATCCATATGTTTTGTGCTTCTTGTAAAATAATTTTACCTGAAATTTATACTTGTAAGAGAAATTTAATTTGTTCAAATTATAATCTGAAAGGCCACAAGTCTTAGTTCTGTAGAAATAAGGTCATAATTGATAGTAATGATCCACCAATTGTTCCCCATACTGAGAATAATGTTAATGATCCCAAAGGACTTGATACACTGGATGTTTTGAATAAAACAATTAAACCTGCTACGAATATCCATTTTTTTCACCATAATGTCCCATTGACAGACAACAAAGAGGTTCATGCTATGACCTAATCATGGGCAGACCTGGTTGAGGAAAAACTAATTGAGGTTGGAGTTTCATTCAAAGATTTTCTATCTAGAGGCATTGATGAAGATATAGTTGAGGAAAATTAAGTAGATATTTAAGATGTAATTGAGTTAGAAGCTCAAGCTGCTGTTGACCAAATTTTTTGGCAAGAGCAGCTCATGATTTCTTCTTAAAATCACAATGGAAAGGCTAAGGCAGACACTACTATTTCTACTAAGTTTAGAACAAGGAGGACTCACCTACATGAACATTGAATATCTTCTCCTGCTAATAAGGTTAATGGATTTGCAGGTACCTTTAAGAATGATGATCATTTTAAAGAAAATTATGGGAGTAGAATTAATCACCCTAAGAAAGCACCCTGTAAGGAAAGGCCAACTTCAACTCACAGTTGTGAAGACATTGTGGATATGCAGCCTCTCCCGGCACTGCATCCAAATTCTAGATGCAGTTTGGATGCACCTGCTAATGAGCACAGGCAGGCTGCTCATGCTAGATTCCAACCAATCACTGCATCTTCCCCAAATGTTGGTTTCCTTTTTGAAACACCTGCTAAGGTGCATGGACAAATTGCTCAGGCTGGATTTTCCCCTACTGCGACATCTTTTCCAAGTGCTGTTTAAAATTTTGAGACACCTGTTAAGGGGTATGGGCCTCCTACTCACGCTGGTACCCCTCCTGCATTAGTTATGGCAGCCACATCCCTGCTAAATGTGGCTGCTGAGAAGGCGAGCATTCCCTCCAATCTAATGATAACAGTACAAGATTCCAAGGTTGTTCATCACGGTGGCTTTGTAAATGATACAGGGGCAGGGAGATCACCATATTTAATATGTGCTTCAGTACTAAGTCAGAGTAAGAAATGTACTAGGAAGGAGAGTAATCATGACTCATTTGAATTACTTGCATCTGATAGTAGTGACGATGATGGAAAATCAAATGATGGTGGTGCTGGATATAAAACTGACAAGCTATTGAGACTTCAGAGATATCAGATAATGGTGGTAGAGCTTGGACGCTAGCCAAATCTTCGAGAAGAGGAAGAAATCCTCATGGAAGGGGTGGTCAACTCTCACATCATAGTATGAGAACTCATTCTCAAATGCGTTGATGTCCTTTTTGTGGATTGTTTTTTTATGATTCCTCTTTTCATCTGCTTTCTAACTTTTACATTCAATAAAGGGGCCTTGGCGCCTCAACCTTTTAAAAAAAATTTGCATTTATGAATGCAACATATTATTTTCTTTATTAATTTAATTTTCTCTTATATTTATTGGGATATTTCTTAAATTTTGTGAATTTATATAATATTTATTTCTTTATTAAATTCTTTAAAGAGGTATCCTCATTGAGCATGAAATGTTTAGTTAATTTTTATTTCTCAATGGTCTTCATGTCATTAAATCACTTTCATAATATGATAAAAACCTATTTTTTAGTTACAAAAATGGTTTCTAGGAAAGTAATATATTAACATTGATGTATTTAACTATGAATTGAGTAATTCCATCAAGTATCATTTTTAGATAGTGAATAAGGGAATGTTTGATGGTCAAAAAATGTCTGTTAATGTTATCTCAATTATGTATTCTCAATTCATTTCAACATATCCTATATATATCATTAATTATTGATTTATAAATTCTTTTTTTAAATTTACCTTTTCTAAAATAAAAAGATACCAATGATTATGACCAAAATTGTAAAAAAAAATTATCTACATGACTAATGTTAACTTTTCCTCTAACCTCCCCATGAGACCACCCTATGGTCACCACTATAATTCATTTTAAATGGAAAATTATTTATTAGAGTAGTTTAATTGATTCCTTAATATCATTTGGGTTGATAAATATAATTTTTTAATATTTTTTTTGAAATTGGATATAAAATAAACTTATTTTAGGTAAATATTTATCATTTTCAATGACATTTCTTCTAACATGGTACCCCTTCAATATTAACATACATACAACATTTTTCCATAACCCGAGTAATGAAAAAAATTTGAAAGTGGTTATCTTTTATTCTCAGTAAGGGTAAAAATAAAAGATAAAAATTAATGATCATAAGTGAGAATAAGATAATAGTTTGGTAATTGGATTATTGTCATGTTCAATGGAAATTTATTACAAAATCACTTCTAAATAATATAACGCACTGAAATCTTAAGGTGTGAATATTTTATTTCATAGCATGTCTATCCGGAAACCCCAATCCTATAAGTAAATATAATTTACCAAGACATTACGATATAATTACTATTTCATATAAAATAATTCTATGATATATCTTTCAACTCACACAATTTTGAATTCGATTTCATTGTACACAAAAATACATTTTTTATAGCTTGTGTTACACGTAAGGCCACGCTTTACTGGGAAACAATATGTTATTAAAAGATTTTATCTTAAAATAATGAGATATAAACTAGACATTAAATTAGTGGTTATTAATATAAATAACTGTGCTATTAAAATATATGTTTTACTCAAATATAAATTTACTTCATTGGTTACCAATTAATTAGAAACAAATATAAAAACCCATTGAATATTATGGAAATGTTTCAAGGCTCCCGAAGATTTATTCTATTAATAAATTATATTAATTTCTATTATTTAATGATATTATTGATATATATATATATATTATATGTTTCATAAAATATTTTTTATATTTATTTAATTTATTTGATAATCATAATATAAGAATAAGTACAGCTTCATGCATATAATTTGTATTTTTCTAAAAAAGCAATTTTATAGCTTTTTAATGGAGAACAGAGTATAAATAAAATTTTTAGGACCTTTATAAATTAATTATGTAAATATAAATAATATTTTTGAATTAAAAATATCACAATTATGTTACAATAAATTTTTGGAATTTTTATTAGAAGTATAATTTTTTGAATAATAATGAAAATTACTGAATTTTAAATGAAAACTAATTTTTTTATAATTTATTTATATTGTTAGTTTATGTATTTATTAAGATTTAATGTAATTTTAGATAAATTTTAAGTAAATTAATTCAATTTTGGTCATTTTAAACAGTTTTACATTGAATATTTATATAAAAAAACTATATATTTTGAACATTTTACATTATAAACCCTCTCTGTTGTCTTGTATGCGTGATTAATTTTAAATAAATTTCATCCACTTCTATGATTGGGATTTATAAAAATGGATTAAATATAGAGAATAATAATAAATTATAATTTTTTTTGTTTAACTTATTTTTAACCAAAAATATTAGTGAAAGTGATAAAAATTAATTACATTGATTTAGAGAGAAAAGTATCTTAACAGTGAAATAAAACTTAAACATAAGGTCCCAAATAATTTAGAAACATATCCAAAATACATTTTATGTTATTTTTTTACCCTATCATAAATTTTATCTAGTTGGTTCCATTATTTTATCACCATGGAATAATAAAATCATTGGTGGAATTCCCTTTTCAAACATTTACAAGAATGTACGTCCTCCTCCACTATAAAAATGAACTCACACATCTCACTTCCTCACACCTCTCAAGACAATTCCATTCAACTAAAATATCCCTAAATAGATCCCCATAATTTCTAGCATAATTATATAAGGCTCACCTTCGGTATAAATTCAACCAAGGAAGCCTTTTGATAAAAACAAAAATGAGTTCCCCAAAGAAAAGGTAACATCCTTCCTCAAGATATTTTGTTTTATTTTCATCTTTCACCCCCTAAAATATTATTATATCAGTATAAAATAGTAAAAATAAGTTTCCTAAATATACTAATATGTTTTTATGTTATGTTTTTGTCCAAAATATACACACAATTCCCTCAAATGGGTAATGATCATATCGTTAGTGTGTGAAAAACTAACACCTCAAGAAATGATGTCATTTAGTTTTTACATTACCACCTACCATGGTTGGAAATTATGATAGAAACACTATTTATACATAATATATATTATTTTTATAATTTTTTTTTGTTATTATATTTTTATGTATAACATACAATTACACTTTTTATTTTAATGGAATATGATAATATCATTTATTGATGTGTGGACTACCTCCTTCTCAAAGTGATGTGATACATTCACCGAGTACATTGAATGTAAAAAATTACCGTTTTAATAATTCTATGTGAAATATATGACATAAATATGATACTATAATTATAATAGGCATTTATATAATGTATTTTGTATTATTTTAATATGACAAAGAAATGGAAGTAGCGTTCATGGGTTCGTATGATCTACCATCTCCACGAGTGGTCCATTTCATTTTCTATCTCAAAAATTTATTTATAATAATAAAATAATATATAATAAATATATATTATAATCTAATAATTATTTAAATCATGAAGATTTTGAAATAATGATCGATTTTTGAAAAAACAAATAACAAGTCAAAACATACTCGAAAAAATCGGCAATTAAAATACAAAATAGTGAAAACAAAGAAAGATTGTTTACAAATTGGTATTGAGATATTATAGTTAATATATGATATTATAAATAATAATTTTATTATTTTATATGTTAGTGATATGTTTAAAACTATTATACATGTGGTTAAATGGTTTCCTCCTGAATTGAGACACATGGTAATGGATTTTTGCCTCACTTTTACTTTAATGAGCCACACATCATAATCACCACATAATTATTATTATTTTTGGTGTATATACTATCCCTTTTTAAATATTTTATCTTGAATTATTTTACCTCGATGGTAATTTTAGTATCTAATTTTAATTATTTTTTATGAGGGGATTTTTTATAAAATTTACCTAGTGGTAAATAATTTCATAACCTGATTCCTTTTCAAGGGTTATATTACGTTATCATTGTTGTTATATTCTATGATAATATGTATAATGACATTGAAAATATATTTATTTATTTAAACTTATTTATTTGTATTTATATTTTATAGACATAATTTATTGACTGTTTGATTCTCACTTAAATATTAAAATCTTCTAAATGGTTTACTTGGGTATTTCATTTTATTTAAGAATGATTGGACTTCAAATAAAATTAATGGAAATTATTATATCATTTTCAATTAAACCATAAATTTTATTCAAATATAACTATTAATTTCCATTTTCAAGTAATAATACCATTTCACCCTCTTTGGTACTTAAAATTTCATAGAATTTTTTTAAGAAGATTTGACTTAATTTCTCTATTTGGTAAGAAAATATATTTTCTTCTAAAAACCTATTTTTCTAAAATGGGTTTAAATTTTTTTATCATTTGACAAATGATTTAATAATGAAATGTTTACCTATTTTTCTTTTAATTTTTTTAAAGTAATCTTCTTGTCTGTTTCCAAAGAAGGCACTTTTCTGACCTTTTTATATTACAAGTGGAATATTCTTTTTACCTTATATAAAATGTACTTATTTAGCCATAATAATTAACTATAATAATCCATAATAATTATAATGGGTTTATTTTTAAATATTTTTTTAATAGAAATTAAAAATGTAAATGTTTTTCAAAACTATTTTTTAAATATGAAGGATGTTTTCTTCAAGTATGTTTTTAAAAGTTATTTTTATGATATTTATATTAATCAATGACAAAAACAAATTATTTTTCCTCCACTTAGGATCTGTTGTATTAATACTATCTTTATCCATAATATGGATTGTTTAAGATTGATTTGGACAGGTATAATATATAAATTCACTACCTTGATTCCTTTGTAGTACCTTTGAGATATTAAATTTCCCATGATCATTGAAATTACCTTAATTATCTATATAATTTATATGGTGTATATAATTCCCATTAAATTGTTATATCTCAAATATATATACAATCATGACATTAAATGTTTCATTTAGTGATATTTCTTCATTAGTATTATGATTCAAATGTTTCAAAGTTGTATAAGACACTTTAAAATGTTAAAAGACCATTCTCCTCCAGAATGTTGGAATGATCTTTCAATTTTATTTCCATTCATCAATGTCAACAACCCATGTTGTTAATTATCCTATACTAGGGAAATTTTGATAAATCTGTATATTTTTTTTCAATATGGATATTTCATAACTTTTCAATATATCAGGAATCATTCAGATAGAAATGGCATCGATTGGGGACTAATAAATGTAAGCATATCGAAGCATTGGTAGTATCATGAGAAGAAATAAGTTGAAAATAATCCTTTTGGTTTCTTTCAAATAATCATAAACATGTTTATAAAAACATACTTTAGACATATTTTTAAAAGTCATGATGATAGTGGTTATTGATCTATAAATATATTGTTCGATAATTAAGATTTTCATTTATTTAGGTTGTCATTTTTATCTATGATATTTTCAAATGATAAAATCTATAGATGAATTTCATTATTATCTTATAGATTAAATGGAATGTGTTTTAATGTATTTACCTTTAAATATTTATTATTTCTTATCTAGTGGTTTAAATAGAATGTGTTACCATTTATTTACCATATAATATTTTTTACACACTTCTATATTAGTTAATTGATTATGTGGAATGTTTCATTAGTTATTACCATATCATATTGACTATTCTCATTGATTAATAATTTTCTCTTCCTTACTTAACTCTTAAAAATCATTTGATGTCACCATTATTATGACTAATTTCGACATGATTCCCTAAAGTGTACAAATAAATATATGTAAGGATATACTAGATGGAATATATTTATTATCCTCAAAAGAATTTATTTGTGTAATTAGTGTATTAATTTATAAAAATAGACTCATGTATGTATCTTATTTTACAAGACTTCTAAAAAGATCAGTCCTTTGGGATGCTATTTACTTTTATCTTATGCCAATGTAATGGTAGAAGGACAACAAATCTTGAATTTATGGGGCTAGGTCACTAAAGTTGGTATCATATCAAGTGTAATTGTAACATTGGAAACTATATTTTGTAAAACATTGATTTGGGAACATAACCCCAAGATAGAAATTGAGCGTATGTTTTTGATAAAATCATAGAATTTTGGTTAGTTAGATACTATGTAGATATTTTATGAAATACATCTATATATAGATACTATTAGTGAATGTGGTTTTAGAAAAGATATACCTAGGGATAATAACTCCATCAAGGCGAGTTAGGTCCATCTCAAATATAACCTATTACATGAAAACATGCCTTATTTCATATATAGTTTGAAAATTTTGAGGGATACAATTAGGATATTTCACATTTTCATTAAAAAACATTATGAATTATCTGAATATATAAAGATAATGAATTACTGAGGTTAAATATTAGACAGAATAAGGAAATGTGTGTGTATAAAAAGTATGATGTATTCGTGTGTTGAGGATGTATTGAGAATCATAGATAAAAGATTATTTAACGACTAAATCTCAATGATGTCCATCATATTTATTTTAGGAATTATATCAATGTTTTTTTAAATGAAATCATGTATGCCGAGTGAAAAATGAATAAATCTAGCAAGGTCATGGTACATGAACACATGATTGAAGGACGATAAGGGTTTAATGTCATCCAATGACCTATGCAATGTCCTAGTTAATATGTCATTGTATTTAGTTAATCAATTTAATGAATAAATGATAATGATATATTAGTAGTGTTATTTTGTAGGATTAGAGATAAATGTATTGAACATATTGGTTTCGGAGAATAGTTAGATAAAAATAATTATATTTTCACTCTTTTATAGGCTTTAAGATCCATTAATGGTGTATTTTAGTGCTTCAGGCATAAATGTTTTTTTTGTTCATCCATTTTATAATGTAATGAATGAATAGAAAATTGGTCGAAGAACAAAAAATTTTAAAATTGTGTTAATAGAAAATTTTCAACTATGTATGTTTCTTTATTTAAAAAGGTTGTAATATAATTACTCAAAATTAGAAAAATTATCGCATATAAATTTTTTTTCATAGTACCTTTATTTTTGTTGATCCAATACTGTTTTTAATCATCATATATTTATGGATTTGAGGCCATAAACATTCAATTTATCATTCAATTGTTTTTTATTGTTGAAAAAAATCGCCGCAATATATATTTACAATCTTCCTCCAAGTTTATATTTTATCTTTCCACTAACGTTCTCTTATATAGAAACTGAGTTATATGTTAGTTCATCTGACCTTTATGCCTCTTTTTTCCTGTTAAAAGGATTATTCATTAAATATTCTTATGATGTAAGATTTAAATTAACTAATTTTAAAAGAGAAAACCCAATATTACCAATATTGAGTTTAAATTTGGAGGAAACATTTTATTTAATGTGGATGGTAATATAACACCCCAAAATTCTAAAGTAAGAATATTTTATTCGATATCATGTATGACAAACAACAAAAAGATTGTAATGGAATATAATATCCTCGGGAATAACAATATAATTACTCTTTTAAATAAATTCAATCTATGAACTGTCTTTCAATGCATGAAATACTATCTTATCTTGAATTATAATCAATAAATACTTTCTTCAATATATTGCTTTCCACGCAATGTCGTGTTTTATAGAGAAAAAATATATTATTAATATATTATTATTCTATATAATGAGTTATAAAATATATGTTAAATTAGTTTTTATGAATATGATTAAATATCTTCTGAAATTATGTGTTTTACATAAATATAAAATTAATTCATTGGTTACAAATTAATTATAAATAAATATAAAAACCATTTGAATATTAAGTATTTGTTTTATGTTACCAAAGGAATTTTTTATAAATAAAATAAATGTAGTTAAAATTAGTTAATTATATTAATGATATATATACATATATATTATTTATTCAATAAAATATTTTTTATATTCATAGAATATATTTTATAAGCATAATATTAGAGTAAGTATTGTTTTATACTTAAAAAATTAAATTAATCTAAAAATGGATATTTTTATTCATTTTAATGGAAACATTCATTTAAATAAATTATTTGGAAATATTATAAATTTTATATTTTAAAATTATATTAATTTTGAAATATTAATATCAACATTTGGTAATGGTAATTTTTTATATGAAGTTTCATTTTTTGATGAATATTGAAAAACACTGAATTTCAATTCCAAACTAATTTTTTATCCAATTTATTTTTAAAGTTAAAATATGGTTTTTATTTGGTATAATAGTATAATTTGATCAATTTTATATCATTTAATTCAGTTTAAGTCATTGTAATAAATTTTACAAAGAAAGTGGATATAAAAACTTTTGAAACTTTTGAACATTTTACTTTAAAACCCCTCTTTATCTTCCCATTTAGGGGGTTAAATTTAAAATAATTTCCTCTGCTTCTATGATTGGAATTTAGAAAAATGTATTTAATATTTATAATCATAATAATTTATAATTTATAATATGGTAAAATTATGTTTGACCAAAAAATATTAGTGAAAGTGATTAAAATTAATTACAACGTTTAGGAGAAAAATTAGCTTAATATGTGAATAAACCATAAACATAAGGGCTAAAATGACCTATAAACATATAAAAAATAAATTTTCTACTCATATTTATACACTATAATAACTTTTATTGAATTTGTTTTATTATCAGAGACACATGAAATAGAGAAATTAAGGGTGGAATTACCTTTTAAAAAATTTACAAGAATACCACTCCTCATCCACTATAAAAAGAAACTCACCCCTCCCACTTCCTCAAACCTCCCAAGCCACATTTTCTAGAAAAAAACTTAAAAATGGCCCCTAAATATTTCTTCACTCATCCTATAATTATCACATTTGAAATAAATACAAGAAAGGAATCCTTTTCATATAAACCAAAAAGAGAAACCTAAAAAAGAGGTAACATCCTTGGTCAATCTCTTTTGTATTATTTTCATTATCCACCAACTCAAATATTATTATATTATAATTAAATAATAACATAAGTATATTAAATATACAATGTTTTAATATCTTATGTTTTTTATATAAAAATACAAACACTTCTATGAAATGGTTAACGAACTTTCTATTCATGTACGACAAACTACTACCCTACGAAACCATGTTATTAATTTATCCATTACCCCCTCTCATGGATAAGAATTATGATGGTTTCTATATTTATATATGAAATATATTATATTTATAATTTATTTATTCTTATAGTATTTTGATATATAAAAAACCTTTATCCTTTCTATTTTGTGGGAATATGTTAACATCATTTATAGACGTGTTAATTGCCTTCTCCTCATGGTGATGTGATACGTTAACACCATACATGGAATGTATAAAGGATGGTATTAATAAATCTATGTGTCATATATTACATAAATATGATACTTAAATTATAATATATACACACAAACAGACAGATATATATATATATATATATATCATTTCAATTGTATTAAATTTATATTAAAATGAAATTAAATTAGCGTTCTTGCGTATGTAAGGCCTACCATGTCCCTGAATGGTGAATATAATTTTTTATTATAAAACCTTATAGGTTGTTTTAAATATATATATATATAATAAATATATTTGATGATCAATTCAGGTTTTTCAAATTTCATATATTAAAACTATGATCGATGTAATAATAACAAAAATAACATGTCAAAACATACTCGAAAAACTCACCAATTAACACACAAAATAGTGAAAGTAATGAAATATTGTTATAAATTGGTAATAAAAAATTATAATATATTAATAAATGATATTATAAATATGATTTTTGTTATATTATACATCAAATAAAATTTCAAAACCATTATAAAATAGGTTAAATATGTTCACCTGAAATGAAACACAAGGTAAGAGATTCTTGTCTCAATTTTACTTTCATCAGGCACACATCATTATAACGATTTTTTTTTTGTGTAGTGTATGTAATACCCAGTTTTATATATTATATCACGAATTTATTTATATTAATAGTATTATAGTTTCAATTTTATTTAATTTATTCTACGAGGATTTGATATAAAAGTTACTAAGTGGTAAAGAATATCATAACCGGATTCATTTTCATTAGGTTATATAAAATTCTAGTTTCTGTTAATATTATATGAAAATGATTATAATTGATTTGACCATATATTTTTGTAATAAATTTTACTTAATTGGACATAAAGGTGATACACATATTCTACTAATTTATTTATTCCAACTTCAATATTATAATCTCTTCATGGGGTTTACGTCCCAATCTCATTTTATTTGGGATTGTTTGTTCATGAATTTACACTAGAAGAAATTATTTGATAATTATTAATTGAACCCAATTATTATCATCAAATATTGTTATTAAATATCATTTTCATGTAATAATACTATTTCATACACTTTGGTACTTGAAATGTTTTAAAAAATGTTTTTAGGAAAATTCGACTTCATTTCCCTCTTTAATTAAAGAAATTATTTTCTTTTAGAAATCATGTTTTAATAGAAGGCTTAAAAAATACATTATCCTTTCCAAAATGATTTATTAAAGACATTTTTAATAAGTAATTTATTTAACATGAATGACATATGAATGACATATGAATATTTTCCCACCTTTAATTATTTAAAGATAAATTAATAATCTAATATTTTTATTTTAAAAAATTAAATTTTAATTTTAAGGAAAATGATTTTCAATTTTTTTTCAAAATAAAACAGACATTTTTCCTCAAGAATGTTTTCAAAGGATCTTTTTATAATGTTTTTATTCATCAACGACAACAACCATTTGTTTTTCCTACACTTGGTTTATGTTTTACTAATACCATCTTTATTCTTACATTGTATAGTTTATGATTTATATTCCATAGATAATATTTATATTCACTAACTTGATACCTTTTTCCCCTTGAAATATTTAATTTCTTATGATCATTGAATTTTCCATAATTATATATATCATTTATATTATGAATATACTAAACCTTGAAAATTTAAATAATGAATATACTTATTATCTGGATATTATTTGTTCAATTTAATGTTATTCCTTCACTGGTATTATGATTAAAATTCTTCATATTGGTATGGGACACTTTGGAATGTTTTTTGATTATTCTCTTCTAGAATGTTTTAAGGATCTTTTAATGGTATCTCCATTCATCAATTTCAAAAAACCATTTTTTTACTCATTCTCCCCTAGGGAAATTATAATAAATCCATATCATTTATTCATTAAATATCTTTGAAGATAAAGAAAATTGTATATTAATAAGATAAATTATTCAATATATGAGGAAATATTTGGATAAGGAAGACATGGGATAAGGACTAGTTAATGTATTCCCCAGGTTAAAACAATAATATCATGAGATTAAATCAGTTGGGGAAAGAAATTATTTTTTTTCAAGAGGAATAGATGGGTTTTTACCCAAAGAGTAAAACCATATTGTTAAATGCCTTGATGAAATTGGTTTATGTAACAAATACATGACATCCAATAATTATGAATTTCCTTCATATTAGTTATCATTTTTATCTGTGATATTTTCATATGAAATGATATATGGATTCATTTAATTATTATATTATTGATTAAATAGATTTTTTTCTTTTATTTTCCTTTCTAGATTGATTCTTCCTTATATAGTTATTTAAATGGCATTTGTAATCAGTTATTTACCTTTCTATATTTTTACGTACTTTCTTCTTGGTTTTTCAATTACATGGAAAAAGTATAAAGTTATTACCTTTCCATATTGTCTATTCTCATTGATTTATTATCTATCCAACATACCCCATCTTTAATGAAAATTTGAGATCACACTTATTATGTTTCTGTTCCCTAGTATTACCTGATGTATATTGAGAATAAATGAAAGGATACACTATATGGAATAGAGTTATTATCATCAAAAGATAAAAGATATGTTGTTATTAGTGTATTAATTTATAAAAAATAATCATTCATGTATCAGGATTACTAATATTACTTACCCTTTTGGTCTTTAGGGATGTGATTTCCTAATATATTATACCATTATAATGGTAGCATAACACCGACACTCATCTTTCTATGGCTGGGTTTCTATAAATAAACATGTATCATCCGAAATAAATAATGTCATGAGAATATTAGAATAAAATAAGACCTATGTTATCATAGAAAGAGAAAATTGAAAATGAATAATACAATGTAATGAAATTTTGAATCAAAATCCATTTCAATAATTGAGGATCACATCCAACAATATCATTAGATTGTGTAATGACTCTTTCACTGGACTGAGATCACTACACAATCCCTAAAATGTAAAATAATGAGATAAAATTATCCATATAATATATTTTAAGGTCTTGTAGTTCTATTTTACCCATCAAATAATCTATATAATCACATAGGTACTTGGGTTCATCATTATTCAAAATTTTCTTCATAACGGTCCGTAAAAATTAAATTTAAAAATTCATACGGAAGTTTTGGATTATTATAAATTTGTTAGAGGGTTATTTGTTTGGAAGAAGTATCAGGTTAATTCCTGGTTTTTAAATTAAAAATTAGAGGCCTTTTTAAAGGGTTCATAGTTATGGGAAACCATGTAGTTCTCTAAAGGAAACCATGTTTTTTTAAATTGAAGCATCGTGGTGAACCATGTTAATAGAGAACAACTTAATAAATTTTGTTACATTACCAGAAAAAAATGTGGAACACTCCACTGGATAAATTCAAGATTGGATCACGGATAGAAAAGCCAATGTGACCAAACCATGTGTATATCCTTGTAGAGGAAATATCCTTACATACATTGCACAGATTTTCTGAAAACCTAAAACTGAACAATTCACATGTGAAACTAATTCTCTAAATCACCATTAATTATGTTATAATCCCAAAAAGTAAGTGTTTATTATTCATATTCTTCATGCCTCTAAAATATATAAAATCTAATGGCCTAAAAAGTTAATTAGTCCCCCTTATTAGTATACCCCTAATGGATCCAGATAGATATGATCATCGAAATTATATATTAGAAAATGTTTTCCTCCCACTCTTTATGTTCTTGTTAGATCTCACATTAGTACATGAAATTAATCCTTTGAATCAAGATTTATTGTTTGATTTAAGAAGGTATTTGTGGATTGGTCTTATAAAAGCAAAATACCTATCTCTATTAGTTAATTCAATATATATCCTTCATTCTTTCTTAATATTGATATCTTTCTTCCCTAAGTTGCAATGTATCGATGCTTCTTTTATCCTAAGTGATTCTTCTAGGTAATTATTTTCTCTCGCAATGGATGACGTTTCAATTTTAATTGAATCCACATATATTGGATTGATTAATCATTGATTAATACTTTTATATATCATAATCAGATTATTGGATTACAATTACACATGTTCAAGATGGAATTTTCATAGAATTATAGGTATTTGGATCGATATTTCTAGAGTATATCATTTGATGACGCACACATACCGTTGATTGGAATTATGACCAAGGTACATCACCTGGTTGGTTTACTATATGGTTCAAATTTAATTAAATTAAATTACCCTTCCATTTTTTGGAGATATATATTTTACATATAATAATAGTAGAAGTGTGAGATAGACCTACAATGGTTTTTTTGTTTAGATCCTAACTATGTGATGATATATATTAATTCATTCAGAATATATTACATTCATTTTTTTGTATGTATTATTTTGTTTATTTAATAAATTATAATTTAATTATAATTAATGAAATCAAATCCTTGACCGTGATTGGAACCTCATGCCAAGAGATACATGGTAAATAGTATTGGATAGACTTTGAAATGTTATTTTTATTTACTTTGACATAGTTGATATATTTAATGTTTGTGATCCAACGTACTCCCACCTATGATATTATACATGTTTTTTTCATATTTTATGTGGATTCCACTTTGCTCAAAACAATTTTTAATTCATAATATATTATGAATGAAAATTAATTACTATGTAATTATAGATTCATTTTTCTTAATAATTTAAAGGAACCATAACTAATGTGATTAGATAAGGTTCTAAGGTCGATGAGGATCCATTGTGAACTAGATTCATTGTTGTCACTAATGGATGAAGCTTGATCATTGATGGGTTCCCTGACCATGCCCCACTTGATGTGTGGCTTTGAAAATTTTCCCAAGAGTTTGTACGAATATCCTTAACATTTAAGGCCTCTATATACTCTTTTTTCCTTGATTTTATATTTTTATGTCCTAGATTGTTGTCAAGTATTTTTATTTGTGTTTTACTCTTAGTGTTAATATAGCCCATGATACCCATATATGATCCTTGATTTTATGAGTATATATAGAGATTCTTGTTACCGTGTATTATGTTGATCAATTTTGTTTATATGTTTCTAATATATTATCAATATGATGTGTTATGTTTTTATTATTGTGATTTTCTTAGTAGTGTGTGTTACCATTACATTGGTGGGGTTTTCATGGTTTCCATAACTAGTGGACCATCATTGTATGTTACCCCTTAGTCTGGTAGTACTCATGATGTGTGGTGATGAAGATAGTGGACCCATACATGATGTTATATTATGAAAGATTTATATAATAGGTGTAAATGTGAGGCCTTGAGAATACTAAGTGACATGTTTAAACTTGATACCATGTGTATAATAAGTACATGGTCACTAGTAAGTCTGGTGGCCTGACATGAGGCTCGGTGCCTGGAGGATACTTATGAAAAAGTCGCTAGAATATTTTATATTACCTGATCACTTATGAAATCATCATCTTTTATTCTATGATGGAGTCATAATAGGTACAACTAGGTGTTTTGGGTGGCTTGGAAAGAACACATCCGCTCATTATATCAGTGTTCTTGTCTTGTTTGTTCTTGGTGATTTTCTGTTATTATTGTCCAATTTTATATTATAAATTTACTTTCTGAAGATCTTATCACATTTATATAAATAATATTTTAGTGGTTGGGTATGATTTAATGTGTGTGACACCATATTGAGTTGTACTAACACCCTATTGGGTGCCTATTGCACTTTCATACTTGATAATTCCCTACTTATTATATGTATAATTTGGTACAAAAATGAGTTGATAATTGAGAAATATAGCTTTCTTCTAATCTGAAGATCAAGATTAGGTGAGGATGGGTGTTGAAGATCATATTTTTTATTTTTATTATATCTTGTACAAGTGATCGTCCCACTGGGAGAACAACGGTATGTTTTTAAGATGTGACTGTTTAGTATGTTTTTTCCAAATTTTCTAATTACTATAGAGGTGTTCGAATTTTCTACAAACTATGATTATTTAATTTACATGATTTTTATTTATTTTTTATTATGTACTCCTATAAAGGTCATAGTATTCCCATGAAATATCTTAGAACCTTAATAAAAGTTGATAACCACTTTTTTATGGGTAAGAACACTTGACATCATGTGGAATTCTATCTCGAACCTAGTGATTCATGTTAAAATGAAAAATGGTATTTGAGGTTGTAATATTTTTCCCATATTTTGAATAGTTGGTCCACAAGAAGCATAGTAATGTATTAAGGATTGTGATAAAACACAATCTGGTGTTTCGAAGACACCATTTTCTTGGGAAGTCGTGGTTACTATGGTATGATATTGATGTTATTATATTGTGCTTTTATGGTTGTATATGAATTTTACCTCATGTGACATAAATGGGAGTTTTTTAGTGATTTTATTTATATTTAACCCTTTTTTTTGTATCAAAAAGTGGCATTGTATGAATCATATTCAATAGCAAGTGTTTAACATTACATATTTTTCACTAGTGTGTTATTTTAATATTTATAAAAGATTATTTTTTACTTCCAAAAACTCATATTGTGTTTTCACATATGAGTTCATGGTGAAATTGAAATTGTATTAACACTTATTTTTATCTATATTTGATATAATTTTATGAGAGACTATGGTTTGTTTCACCTGATTGATGATAGTGATGAAAGAAAAAATTAAGAAAATGTTGATGATGTGGTCCCTCTCTACACATATAGTAAACTGTTCCTTGTTTGACTATCTTAAATGATTAACTACCTCTGTATGATTATAGTGAGAGTATTTGTTAGATGGGCCTGGTTAAATTATGTTTTGACATTGTTATATGTGGGGGTTTCTTTCTAGAACCAAGTAGTATTATTTTTAACTAAACCTAGTTTCATCAGTTGTAAACATGGTTTGTCTCATATAAAAGTCATCATGAAGTGACTTTGGAGATGTTCCAAGATGATGTTCTGTGAGTCATGACCCCTAGTAAAACCAATTTTTTGTTTTTTTAAGATGTTATAGACTTCGATATGGGATTATATTTACTATAAATTCAGTTCCTCACGATTCTTCGGATTAGAATGAATAAGTATATGCCTTGTGAAGGGATAGATAAAAGAACTACATCAAGAGAGTTTTTCATTGAAAAAATTCAATGTGAAAGTTATTAAACATTAATATTCATAAAATTAAGTATTTATAGTTTATTCAATCATGGGAGTGCCCGAGTTTGGTAGATTTGGAACATTATTGTGCATGGATAGCGGAAAATGAGTGTCAGTCTAATCTTGAAGGTATACATGTCCTGAAAAATCAATATATAGAATAAACAGTGGTATTCAAATTCCTCACTATGGATGAATTAATGTGTGAACATTAATGTGATGGTTACATATGAGCTTTATTGAATCCTTTTAGGGAGGGGTGATATGACCTTTTATGATGAATCTTGTTTTTTTGATAGATCTACAAGAGGTAGTGAGAGTTGGTCCCTGATGAATTTTATTCAGTTTCACCATTTTAGTAAGAAACAATAACATTTTTCTTGAAGCTCACTAGGCTTGGTATTCCATAATGTTTCTACAAAGAGTTCCCTATGGTGTAATATGATAGAAATACTATATTAGGGTACCTTTTGTGGTCAACCCATGCTTTTTATTGGTGTGTTTGTTAGGGAATGTAAATAATAGCTTTCTTTAGATGGATGAAAAACACATGGGTCAGAAGTCCTAACCCAAACCTGCCTGATATATAACAACATGTAAAATAATAAAGTATAGTGTAATGTAGTACACTATTATTTGAGAAATCCTGGTATAGACAATGCACGGTGTCACGTAGGAATCTGTAATTAATAGATGGTCACATTTATAATTTTTTTTAAATTATGAAATAGTCAGTGGAAATATGACCAAAGTACACACAATGAGGTTATTCATATTGGTACTTCTATAGTTTTTTGAAACGATATCGCACGAGTGAATTACTCACTTGTGGGAAGGGATGTGGTCCTACATAAAAAAGCCATTATTTAATCATGGTGACTCTAGGAGACTGATGTGTGGTTGACTCAAGAGTATCTGGTTCATTGATAAATTCTTAATATTTGATTCATATGTTCACTAGATAGAGACTTGATGTAGTCTTGGACTCTAAAGATAATCAACCCAATTTGGGAATGAGTTAGGTCATTAGTGAATGAATGCACATTTGAGAGACGTGTGGCTTGCGTAAGCAGTTGATGAATTATGTGGGAAATTCTTTCAATTCTTATTAATAATTTTGTATGGATATATGATCAATTTGATGATTCCTCAATGGAATTATTCTTTGTGATCATTGTATTTCTAGAGTATCAATTATTTTTTTTCGGGTACCATTATAGATAAACAAAAAAATATAAAAAATGGTGAATTGATATGAACTTCAATGAAATGGGTTAAATCCATATCAAGATCATTGTATTGGGTATAAATGTGATTTTTTTAAAATCCAGGACCATTAAAAATAGGTAATTATGACCATGTTACATTTGGTTTGTAGAGACTCATTGGTTTGGCTTAGAACACCGAATGGAGTTTCGATATCGACATATAACCCATGTCTTTTGTTGGATTTAGGCCAGCAAAGTTAAACCACAATATTAATATCAATATAATGCTAGAATCATATTCTATATAGTGACCCTAGGGTTTAGTGTATGATGATTATTTAGTAAGAATCATATAAATACATCATTGTGTGTCTATTTCAAGGAATGCGGTCACTATAGTCTATAAGATAAGGAAAAATAGTCATTTTTCATAGATTTTAAAATTATTCATGGATTCACATATGGGAAAGAAAGATATAAATTATAAAATTAGTGCACACTTGTGATGGTTTGCAGGCACTAAGGTACAAAGAAATTTAAGCTATGTGTGGTTGATGATCGAGACCGATAATGAGAGATATTTTTTTTTTCAAAACATATGAAATAAATGAAGCCCTATAGTGGGGATAATGTAATAATACATTTCATTATGGATGGATATTTATGGGGAAATTTGATATCATTACCCTTCATTTTGATCCATGATGGTTTGGTAGAATGTTTCAGTCAATTTGGAGTGTTTTGGAAAAATTTAGAGGGATTTTGAAAGGGTGCTTGGATTGTGCATGGTTAGAAGAAAATGTTCTAATTTCCCATGCAAATAATTATTTTCTCCTTATGAAACCATGAAATTTGAGGTAACATAACCTATATGTTGCATAATTAACGTGCAAGGATTAACAGATCATGTGGCATTAGAGGAGAATCCATGTTGTACCCTCTAATGGACAATAGAACGGTTGAAACCTAGTTTGAAAAACTATCTGGGTTTCCTAGGAGAGACAGTAGCCTTTCCTGACTAGTGGATGGTTTGAAAAAATATTTAAGAAAACTATGCATGCAAGAAATTATTGGTATTAATTTTCATTAATTGATATTTAATCCCTAAAATCATGTTTTTCTTCTTCCTATTAAATAATCCTCTCACGCCTATAGACTGAATTTTTTTTCCAAATTTTTTTTACCCCTTATTGGTGTATTATTTATAGATTTAGTTGTATCAGATCATGGATGCTATAGAATAGAGAATGTATGACTCCCTTTCCTTGGTTTTTAATTAGATTTGATATTCTCCTATAGAAAATAGTTGTGGACTTGGGATATGGTTGATAGATATGGTGAGGTTTTCTGGAATTTTTGTTAGATCAGAACAATATCTAGATCAATAAAGAATCAAACATAGATACATCTTTTTTATTTGATCATGATATCCTTAATCCTCAAGTGGGGACTGATTTTTATGAAATTCATCTTGAATGAATACATTTCCTAGAACTTTGATATTTTGATCCTTATTTTCTAAATTATACTTGAATAATCATGTATTTGTTAACATGATCATTTATAAATAATTTTCAACATCCTGATTAAAAAATTCGATGAAAATTCCACTAGTCATGATAGTTTTTTAGAATAAAATGCGGCCTTTGATCTATATGTGTAGAAAATATCTTCTGACAATGAAAGAATTTCTTTGATGAGTGTTGCAACTAATGTAAGTCACTTTTCTAGTTTCTTAGATATTTCTATGTTAATAATACTATATTTTTCCTTCTCTTTTTTTACATTAGATATTTTTTGTTACATAAATTGTTTATATAAGTGTGAGAAAAACCCTCCATGGGTACTTGGATGAGGTTCCTACTTGGTGATGATATCTGATAAGTCCTCCGTCGAATATTCATTTCTTATTTGGATGAAAATATTTTTGCATATATTTTATTAATTATAATTTAGTTATAATAGATAAAATTAATTTTCATGATCATGTGTTCAACCTCATGGATAATCATAGAGGGAAACCTTTCTTATATTGACTCGAACAAGTTATTGGATATTTATTGGATAGGGTTGGATCCAATTGAGGTGGGTGGTCTGGTGTACACTACCCTATGATATTATGCATGTTTATTTTCTTGTTTTATGAGTTTATCCACCTTGGGAGAAACAAATTTATATTCCTCTTATGGTATGAATAATAATTAATTATAATTAATTACTAATCCTTGGTTCGATATTAATTAATGGAACTAAGACTAATATAATTGGAAAATGCATCAGTGGCCACAATGATCCCTTATGCCCTGGAGAGATGAGGGATATTGATTATAAAGGCATAAACACTAATTGTTTTCAATATTACTAGGTCCAACTTGATGTTTTGTTATGAAAAATGATATATGGGTCCCAAAAAATGTTTCTTACCATTTGTGGCCCTTTATTATCCATGTTGTCAGGATTGATTATTGTGATAGTATAACCTATTTTTGTCATTTGTTAGTATTTTCTTGAGAGGTTGTGTGCAGCCAGTGATACCAATATATGATCCTTGATTCCATGATTGTTTATAAAATATATTATTACCATTCTTTATTTTCATTAATCATAGTTATGTGTTGAAACATTTTTCTCATGATGAGAAACTATGTTTGAGAAATTATGCTCTACGTTATTGTGTGTGTTACCATCCCATTAGTGTTTTTGTTATTGGTTTTTGAAATAGGTATACAATAATGGTATGATTACCCCATAATGGTGTTGTGTGAGTGATGTGTAGTGATGAATATGGTGGAACCATGAATGGAGTAAAAGTATGAATACCTTGTGACACAGACCAAAATCTAATGCATTGAGGATACAAACTATTTTTCTAGAACATGATTCCTTGAATATACCAAGTGTATGTCTAAGATTAGGTGTTGTGTTTTAGAATAAGTCTCAATTCCTTTAGGATATTAATTAATGTTCGAGAGAATGATTCCTTGTTGATATTGGTTACTTGTTCAGCAGTCGGCCATATGGCCAGACCTGAGACTCGATGCCTTGAGGATACCATGTAACATGTCACAATCCATGTGGCTAGTTATTAATTATTTCTAACATCATTTTATTTAATTATTTCATGTATCCAAATTATATAAGGTTCCATGGTGTATTTTTAAGTTCATGTCCACATGGAATATGAGTGTAGTTATATTATTTGTCCACAGTGAATATATATTTTTTTTGGAAATTGTATATTTCATGTTTACCTTCTAATTATCATATCACATATGTATACAATTCACATAAATGGTTTGTAATTGTAACATTTGGGTGGTACCCTAGGGTTTTTTTAACACCCTAAACATGTGGTCATGGTACATTAGTACTTGTGTGGCCACAATTATTGTAGGTACATGTTGGGTTAAGGCCCGAGTTGTTGATTGAGTGGGATAGATAATAATTATTTTATATAATTGGATAAGGTGAGGTTTATTGTTCTAGAATCTATATATTTTTTTATATTTCAGTTGTAACTAAATCCATGAGAAATAATTATTCTAATTTTTTAATTTTGACCATTGATTTTATTATTTCGGCATTCATTCATTACTATTGATATGTTATATTTGTCATTATACTTTTAATCATTATTTTTTATATTCGATTATTTATTTGTCATGGGGAATATAATGGATGGTATAGTCTCCCCATGATCCTCTATATACCCCAAATTTTAGTCGGAATTTTCTAGGATATAGGGAGGAACACCAACGGTCTTGTAGAATTCCATCATGGACTTGGTGATTCAGGTATGGATGTTGCAATCTCATGAGATACAACTTTACCTAATGCATTAGTAGGCTATATAATTATGGACCCAAAGTTCCCTTAATCAAATAATTACATATATGTTTCATAAAAACAAGAATACATTCAAATTTTATGATTAATTAACTATCATAAGAAAAAAAGACGTGTTTCATGAAAATTTTAATAGAACATTTTATAATCCATCTAGATAAGAAATAGGAGAGGAATTTATAGCACAATGAGATTTTTAAAAATATCTTCTTGTAAAATAATAGTATGACTGATATCTTGTCTTACTTATGAAACCAAAAGTAAAAGTTAATAATGATTCTTTACAAAAAAAATTCAAAATATGAATAATATATTATATAAATTAAGTTGTAGGGTATTAATAGGTGTAAAATATTTATGAATACTATTTTTAAACAATGTATATTAATACAAATGTCATTTTTTATCATTAAAAATACTTTTGTTTACCATATATTCATTTTAGATTCTAAAATTAATTCATATAATATTTAAAAAATTAATTTCATAAAATACACTTATTTTTTTAATACCATATATCAAAATTATCTATTTTTTATTTTTGTGTTTTTTATGAAAATAATTGATTTTTTATTTGAATAGTGAAAAACATAGTTTTAACCGAAACTATTATTTGTTAAATTTCTTGTTATATAAATATGATCTATAAGTTTAGGGAATATTTTAATTGACTAATGTTTATTTAAAAAGTAAAATTATTTATTTAGAAATAATATCTTAACTCATAAAACATATTTTAAAAAATTTATTACATTAGTAACATTTTATTCTAATTGAAATACATTTTTTTGTCTTTTCTTTTAATATCACATTTTGATAGTATAATTTGCATATGGATTTATTTTATAACCAAAGTATTTTTTCTATATATTGAACCAATTTTTTTCATTTTAATTAATAACACCACTAATTTTAACCCAAACATAACTAATAATCTTAAAAAATACTTTTTTAAACAAAAATGTTTTTACACATTATGTGCATATATTATGTTACTTAATGAATAAACCATACATATTTATCTTGATAAAATGATTTTAAAAGTTCAATTAATAATGATTAAATTATTAATTATGATGAATACTAAATATTTTTTATTAATATTAATTCCCAAGGCTAAAAAGTTACATAACATGGTAAAACTAAAGATGGTAAAAATCTTTTTATGAAGTGAAAAGACCTAAAAACATAAAAAACGTGGATTAAAATGTTTTTATTTGTTTTGGATTACTTGAAACTCTAATCGTCCATTATTTTATATTATTTGTCCTTTAACCCCTAAATAGTGGAATATAATTATTTAAATACAATGGTTACATCCAAAATTACCCGTCTCTTTACATGTAAGGGGGTTTCATTAATTGAACTTTATGTCACACTTGTCCCATGTAATTTCACCATGAGACTCTACCATTATGCTACTAATAAAAGAGTATATCATTTTTATAATTCTATATTCATAATTAGTTATCCTAAGGATTTAATTTCTATGTACAGTTACATGACAAATCTAAAGTTCTTATCGTGATTCATGCACCACCGTGGAAGTCATGAATTATATTTAAGGATATTTGCCTATATTTTCAATTATAAGAGACATGTTTGAAATTATATAGTATAATTTATTTTTAATGTTTTATCCAGCTCCCTATATCATTCAGTTATAATAAATATCTCCTATTTGATGATATTTTAATACCCATTTTTGGTAACCATCTAATGTTCTTTTTATTCTTATGTTACTGTAAATGTAAGGGTTTATTCTTAATTAAAATTATTTTCTTTAGTAAAATAATAATTAATTTTTTACTATGGTTTATCATCATGGTTCCATACTATTTTATGATAGTATTATAATGTGTCTCTTTAATTATTAGATTTACATTGATGGATTTCATTATTTTGAAATTTTGAGGGTGGTGAGGATAATTAACATCCTCTCCAAATACAGTCTTTTTCTTCAATATCAGAATTTCCTCTACCCACCAATTTTATCCTTTATATTTGGAAGAATAAGGACGTGTTTCCTTCTATGACCTTTATATTTCCTTCCTCCTATTTTCAAAAAGAACTTTTTTATACTCTTTATATTGTGTCTTTTCAAAAAAATGTACTTCAAATATTAAAACTGCTTTAAATAATATCATATTAAATATTTTATCTACCACTAAAAATTATATTTTGATAAAATTTATATATTTTCAATTATTTAATGTTGATGGTTAATTTTAATGATGTTTTTTTAAATAAATATTTAGATCACAAATTTTAATGTTACATATAAATATTATTTATAATTTTTTATTTTTAAGATAATGTTAATTTTTTTCTAATAACTCTTTTCTAGTTTATCTAATTTTAGGAAATATTTTATTTATTAATAAATATTATATTTTTTATAGTGGGGTTCTCATATTATTTTAACTACTGATTATTTTTAAAATAAAATAAAATAATCAAATATATTTTTTAAAAAAAGTTTTTATTTTCATTTTATTGTATTTTAAATGGAATTTTTTTGCATTCTGTTTTTAATACATAATTTTTCAATGATTTTATGTACTCTTAAATAATAATTTTGAATTCATATTTCTACTATATTATTTATTTTATAAATGTTTTTTGTGTTTTAAAGGATAATTTTTATTATTCCTATCTAAGTTTCTTTTAATGAAAAAAATTTAAAGGAGTTTTCAAGACATTCAAAAAATGGGTTTCACCAATAGTTTTTCTCCTTATTTATAAAATCTATATCTATTTCTAATTATTTTTCTCACAAATTACACTATTAATGTTCTCCTAAAATGTATTTCAAGTTAATTTAATTATGGATATCAACCTTATATAATCTTATGAAAATGTTTGGTGATATTATATAGAAATTACTGGGAGGTCCATTTTTATTTCCAAGGTTTATTTATGATGTAATTATTGAAACCCGTTTAATTCCCATGGGAATTCACGATACGTTGAGTTATGAATATTTTATTGAATACATACATATGGATGATGATTGTCGAGTTCTTATGTACCCCTCCAATGCCTTTTTTACTATTTCGAATATAATCATATAATGAATCAGGAATATACCTGAGTTTTATCTCAAAAAATGGTCTTACATTCTTGGATTTTTTCAGAACATAATCTATCTGAATGCATATATTTTTTTAACAATGTATGGAAAATATTATATTAGTTCAAAATTAAATGCGTAGAGATGGATATATTTATTAACAATATAGAGCATTGGATTGATTATTTTTGTACCCAAAAAACATCATGGACAAAATTGTATTAGTAAAACACCTAATGGGTGGGCATTATTGGATTTTCTCACAACAAAAATCATGGAAAATTTATAATTTTTGTTACAAAATAATGAAATGGAAATTTTGTTTTTGTTCACAACATTAAGGGTGTACATTCATGGATATTATTAAAATACAAAGAGTAGACATGATAGTATTTATTCAACACATAATGTATGGAAATGAATGGATTTTTTCAAATATTGATTTCACAAAATAATTGTAAAAAATTTGTGGTTTTTTTTCAAAATATGTTTTTATATATTCTTATGTTTATTCAATAATTATTTATTATTATGTAGTTCAATGACACATTGTATTCCTATTAGAGATGATAATAATCATGCTACATAGTTATTGTTTACTTTCTTACACTCTTATTAATGGGTACATGTTTTTTCATTTGAATTTACTAGTCATTTTATCATGAATTATGACGAAATATTATTATTCAAAGTATTTTTAACATGATATTTCTCCATAACTTTTTTTATATACTTATGATATAAATATTAATGATATTTCGATGATATTTTCCCCTACTAAAAATTTTATCTCACTCCTTCATTATGTTTTGACTCCCCTGTTTACATTGATGATTATATCACATGAGAGGCATAGAAGGTAGTTTAGAGTGTCTCAATTGTGGATAAATGTTTCAATGTGTCATAAAAAAAGTTGGCTTATGTTTGGGTTTCAGAAATACACCATAAAATCTATTCTATGGATTGAGTGACTTTTTGTGAGATGTATTTTTTAATTTATGACAATAAAGTTTAATAAGGATATGTTTATCATTAGTCACTATACATAGTGTCGGTGTAGGGTTTAATTATTCTTATTTTGATTATCATAGTTTTTAGTGCTTATAAAGAGATAATTTTAGTGAAAACACTAAGGATAAGTCAATGTATAGGAAAATATTCTAATCTTTGGATATATAGAGATTAATTTTTTCCTAGAAATTACATATATATCTAGATGATGGATAATTGTTGTGATATTGTCATATATGCCCATTGGGGTCATCAACTTGAAAAAGGATAGTTGGGTATCAACTAGATCTTCACTCAATGCACTATGATTGGTCCTAAGACTACACTGTTGGAAAGACACTCCTAGTGGATATGCTTTGGTTAATAACCTTACCTTTACAAACCAATATTAAAGATTTGAGAATAAAAATATGTTATGGTTGGAGAACCAAATTGGACATAGGAAATGAATAATCTAGATTTAAAACAACAAATTTATAAGTTATAATACACACTTCATTTATGAATTTGTAATATAAAGTTAAAATTCATTCTAATTTATATATTATAATAAATAAATACTTTAATTGAATTATTATTTTTAGAAAAGAAAAACTGATATAGAAATAAATATGATGGGGAATGTAGTGATATACATTATGAGTAAAAATGGGATTGAAGATGGTGTTTAAAATCTTATTGTTATGCTCAACTAAATCTGCTAGATTTTGATTAATAAAAATTAATTATTTTTGAACTTCTAAACAGACCAAAGAAGAGACTGATGGAGTTTTATTGGATATTTGGTTGTGAAGATAAAGAAATAAAGATGTTTAAATTTATTTTATGTAATTAATTTGGGAGGAAGAACCCAAGGGGATATGTCAATGGAATACGAAATTATTTATTATGTGGAATGATTGTCCATACGAATCAAAATTTTCAAAGAGGGATGATGTTCTCAGTAAATATAATTTATGGTATTAGAGTACCCACTAATATAGTTCTATAGTTCAATGCTTCAAATACATGTAGTTTAGGAAATATATAAATTGATTCTTAAATTCAAGGTATAAAAAGGATTATTTGTATAAAAAAATTATAATTCAAGGGAACAATTGAAATACTATCCAATTACTACCATTTAATTGTATCGTAACAATTTTATAATATCTATCCTCTATTCTATATTTGTGGGTCACTTATTAGATTTAAATATGGCGTGTTTAGAATTTTTATAAGAGCATTAAATTACAATAATTTTGATTTGATTATTAATGAAAAATTATTATTTTGTTGTATCCCAATGTTATATTTTATGATGAAGTACCATGTGAAAATCTTATATTATATCATTTAGATGAATTGAATAGGTTTGTTGAAGATGTATTAGTGCTATAAACTTGGTAGAAAGACTATTTTTGTATAAGTAAATATCAATTCATATAATCCTATGATATTATATCAATGTAAGGGTGATTATATAAAACCTTTAGAGGAAAATTATATAATGTGGGTCTTTATACCTTGTTATGAGAGACTCATGGATAAATTGGTTGGATATTGAAATAATATTATGTACAATCCTATTCTGGTGAAAATACTTGTTTACACTGATTATACGATGATATCTATTTACAAACTAAATCTTTAATCATGTCTGTATTTTAAATATCATTAGCTATGATAATTAAAATTTTTAGAATGCAATACCCCTGTTAGTTTAGAATATATTTCTCCTATATTATTATATAAATGATTGTGTTCCCTACAAGAAAAATGAAACTAAAAAAGAAAAGAAAGAAAATTCAATAAAATAAAATTATAAATTATGAACAATATATAATATATCATAAACTGGAGAGAACCAATATAAGTAACCACCGGGTATAAACTATTTAAAAAAGTATAATAATATAAGGTTCATTTATTTTCCATAAAAATATTTTTTGTTATATATATATAAATTATCATATAAAAATTAATTACTATGATGTTTATAACAATAATTTTAAAATATTAATTTTTTTTTTCAAATTACATATAAACAAATTATTTTAAGATTTTCTTTGGGACATATTTGTTATACTTTAATTAAAGTTGAAAAGTGAAGAATAGATTTTTTACCAAAACACTAAATTTTATGACTTTAATATTTTATAAGTAAGACCATTAAGATTATAAAAGATTTTATTATATCAAATATGTATGTGTGGACTAAAAAATTATAACTAAAAATAATATGTTAATCCTAGAAAACTTATGTTGAGACTTTTAGAACATATATAATATATCATTCTAATGTAAAAACTCTTTTCAGTCTTTCTCATTAAATTAAACATTTTCATGTAAAAATCCATTTTAAACTTTTTTAAAACCCAATATAATTTATTTTTTTTATAATTAACCATTTTTTGTCATGGAAATTAATAAAATTTATATGTTTAACCTATTAATAAATTTAAATCTTAATAAATAATATCTTAATAACATTTTTGGCACATCACCTATTTTAACTATGAAATTAAATTTTCTAAACTGTATATATTTTATTTGATAAAATTACATTAATATTTAAAATTTAAATTTTCAAATTAGGTAATATGGTAAATTGTAAATTTTATTATTAATATTAATTACAAAAGATGAAAAATTAGTCAACATGGTAAACTTAAAAAGGTAAAACATATTTTACAAAGTATAAAATACATAAAAAATTTAGGAAACATTTCATAAAAATATGTGGATCATAGGTGGATAAAAAAACACTCTTTTCCTCCATTATTTCCCACTTTTCTTTTCTATAATACTTGAATTTTGACATAACATTACTGAAATGTAATTATCACTTAAACAAATACCCTCCATTAAATTTTAAAGTGGGATCACTTCCTCCATTTCATGTTACACTCATCCCTCCAAATTTCATAATATAAATATATGTATTTATACTAAAAAATGTTATTTATATAGGCATATAGTCTCAATAAGTTATATTTTGGAATCTATTTTCAAGAATATCTATATGAAAAATCATATTACCACAATTCGATTCAAGAATAATCATGAATATGTGGACTTATGGTAATGATTTTTGGATATATTTTCTATTCCATGATTCAGGTATGATTATTCATTCCATAATTTGTTTTATATTGTCTATTAACATCCTTGATTCTTTTAAGTGTAATTAATATTTTTCAGTTAATGATATTTGAATGTAATTTCATGGAAATCCTTTTTTTATTTTTATTCATACGTTACTATCAACAAAAGGGTTTCTTAATGACTCAAATTGTTTTTTAAGTCATAACTATTAATTTATAACTACCGTTTCACTGGATGGTTTTATTTTATTCTATGATTATATTTTAATAATCTATCCTCCATATTTTCTTACAAATCATATCAATATACTTCATTCATATAAATGTTAATGATGTTGAGAATATTTCCAACCCACTTGAAATAAAGAATTTGTATTCCATGAAAATATTTTCTCTTCCCCAGAGTTTTCTCCTCTATAATTTAAAACCCAAAGATGCATTGTCTCATGAGACAATCATATTTACCTTCTATTTTTTAAAAAACTATTTTTTACACTTTTTATAATGTGTGTTTCGAATAATGGTATTTCAAAATATTTAAAAGGGATTCTATACTTTTATAATAAAATGACTTATCCTCTACTGAGTATTCATTTTTTATAACCATTGTATCTTTTTATGGATCAATTTTTGAATATTTATTTTAATTAATTGTTAATGTTTTCACTTAATAATTTAGAAAATGAAATATTAATTTTATATTTAACATCTTCTTTTATTACAATGATAAATTTTTTTCTAAATTTCTTTTTTATGTTTTGTATCTTCTTACGAGAATTGTTTTTTAAAAAGTATTATTATCATGTTTAAAAATATATTTTCAAATGATTTAAACTCTTAATTATTTTTTAAATAAAGAAAAATTTTATTATATTTTCAAAATCTAAAATAATGACTATTATAATGATTTCTTAATTTTAAAATGGATTCTAGTTTATTGTGTTTATAAAAACTTATTATTCATTTTTCATATGTCTTCTTGAAGAATACTTTTCAAATATTATTTATCATATAATTTATTTTTATAAAATAATTTTTTTTCTTAAAGGAATATTTTTATCAAATTTAATGGATTTCATTTCATGAAAAACGTTTTTAAGGATAATTCATTACATTTAAAAAGGTGGTTTCTTACAAGTTTACATCTTTATCCCTAATGATTTATATCATTGGATTTTATTTCTCGAGAAACATCCATTAAATGTTCTTATGAAATCTATTTTTGGGTGATTGAATTTTGGGTATCAACGATTTTCATTCTTCAGCTCAATTTTTGTGATATCAATTGAAAATTTTGAGAACAATATTTTTTTCATGGATTTTTATGATGTAAAGAAAGAAACCAATTTTATTCCATTTATATTTCCAAAAATTACAAATGATTATTATTTTATAGAATAAATTTGTATGGATTATGGGAGGTGGGGTCTTATATCATCATTCAATACATTGTTTATGCTTTTATATCACATAAGAAAATAAAGTGTGTTCATTCTTGGATTTTTTCGCAACATAAAGGGTGGCCAATATATATTTGTTTCAAAATATAAATCATGGAAATGATTTCTATTGTTTTTAAAATATAGAGAATGATAATGATTATATTGTTTCATAACATAAAATGTGGAATTTTTTTGATTATTTCACAACATAAAGAAAGAACATTCTTGGACTGGTTTTTAATATAAAGGTCAGAAAAAAATTTATATCTTCAAAATGTAAAGGGTTTACATTCATGGATTTATTGACAATATAAATAATATAAATTCTTGGATTTGTTCATAATTTAATGCTTGAAAATTTTCAAATTTATTAATAATGAAAATTTTGGGAATGCATGGATTTGTTCACAACACAAAGTGTTGGCCATATCGGTTTTGTTCACAACATAAATCATGTACAAGATAGATTTTTTCACAATATAAAATATGTAAGTACATATATTTGGTCACAATATAATGTTTTTATATTATTTTTTTAGGGTGCATAATACCATTTTTAAATGATTCAATTGAATTCTACGTTCTTATGTTAGTTTCCTTTGATTACGCTACATGGATCATGTTTATTAGTTCAAAATCATATGTAATTGTATATGTTTATCATTTGATAATACATGTCCATATTTCCTGGATTATAGAGAAATATTATTATTCCTTGTTATTTTTAATAAGATATTTTCCCCTCATAATATTTTCTCATATACAAATGATATAACCCTTGATGAGAAGTTCATTAGATTTTCCCCTTACTAATAATTTTAGCGCACCCATTTATTATTTTTCTATTTTTTTGATTAGGAACATGAATAAATCATATTATAAGTATAGATGTTTGTATAGTATGGAACAATTATAAAGATATGTTCACAAGTGTCATAAAATAAGTTTATTATATATATTGTCTTTATGTACAATAATCATTACAATCATTGGATTGTGTAAATTTTTATGATATTTACTTTTTATGTATCATAAATTAATTTTATTTAATATATGTTTATTTTTGGTCACTAAAGAATCATAATAACATATTTAATGTTTAATATAAGGATCATCAAAGGGTGGTGACCTAGATAAAAAATAATTTTTTAAAATTTTAATAATTGAATTATAAAATAATAAGTAATATTCAATTTATCATGAAAAAATTTAACAAATATGATTATATTAGAAAATTATTCTAAAAAAATGAAAAGATAGATTCATAATAAATAATTTTTATAACAGAGAAATAATGTGTTCACAAAAAAGTTTTAATAAGATATTATTTCATCAAAATGATTCAGGTGGGAAAAAATAAAATATTTTTTCATAAAATTATAAATAAATATATATATATAATTTCAGAAAATTACCTTGATCAATTATTGAATAATTTATATGGATATATATATATATATAATGAATGTGGACATTGATAAGGAAGATTCCGGGCCAAAAAAAGAGGAGTGGTCATTTATTCATATGGTTATCGTAACTAGTAAATTATTTACCAATGTAAATGAATATGGTAGAAAAAATATAAAATTATATTAATAAATAAAATAAAAGAATTTTTTTTAGAGATATATTTAAAAAAAATTCCCATAATGAAAATTAATTTAGAATAATATTGACTTGAATATTATAGTGGAATAAATCAATTACCTTAAGACACTCCTTGATTCATATGCATTATATCCTCTTGTATAATAATTTTAAATATATTATACATATATAAAAAACAATATTAATACCTATTTTAATAAATATGATTTCATTATAAATTATAATTTCTCTAACTCTACTTTAAAAACAATATTTGATTGTTAATTTATCATTATTATTTGTATGTTTAGATTATATGTTTTTGGTTATTACACCATTTTCATGGTTCTAAAATATTTATAATTTTATTAATATCATTTTTATTTACTATAAAAACTTTTATAACACACCATGTTTGGGTGTGATGAAAAATGGAATACATCACTCTGTAGATGCTATTGTTCATAAATAAAACCAAGTGATATCAATTTTCAATAGATGAAAAGAAAGCAAATTAAGTAATAATTTATATTTAGAGAATCATAATTAACCATAAAATATAATATATTTTCATTTAATTCATTTATATAATAATTCATGTGAGTTAGGGATTGTAGAGACTATTTTTTTCTATATGAATTTGAAATATATCAATGAATATTTTTGGATCAAATCACTGAAACGACGTGTTATTCTGCATCCTAGTGTGCCCGAAATAAATTTTATTAAAATATTTTTCAATATTTTATATCATGCATGTAATGTTTTCAAAAATAATATGATTTCTCCTTAACAGTGTCTCAAAATATAAACTCGAGACCATGGTTGAATTTGGAACTTTGGATTTTATTCAATCCATGACTGAATGTTGGCAAGAAATAGGTGAAATGAATAAACAACTATTAGTATGTTCAATTAGTTACATAGTTAATTAATTAATTATTTAATTCATTGAATTACCTAAAACCAAATTTCATCAATAAATACAATTTTATGGAAGATATCTAGGGCTATCCACATAGCTCTGTGGCCTTTGATAAGAGGATCCACTATTCTTCATTAGTTGATCGAGATGAAGTGACTGTCAACAATCAGATCAAGGTTAGTCTTGGTGACAAAAATTCAACGGGTATTCTTCCTTTGTTTGAAGTGGTGTTTCCCAGCAATGATTTATGTTAATCTCTATAATTATCACAAAAATTGATCCTTCAACTTATTATTAAAATACTGATCGTGATAAATTACTTATATTTTATTTTTGTTAGAAAGATCCTTTACATTCACCCACACATCAGATATAATTTTTTATTTAGCTGTTTACCTCCATATTCTTCCATATTTCTCATCTCAGACATCCATAATATAATTTTGTGGCCAATAATGTTAGAACCAAAATATTCTCACCCTTTTTTATTTTTCATTTCCCTAAATCATTCTTCGTATTTTTCACCGCTTTCTAATGAGTACATGTCTAGGATCACGAACCTAACTCGATGCTCTCTGGATATGACCCACAACTGCTACTTCTGAGCATAGAATTATGACCAGAGAGAATGTAGATATATATGTTCCAAAATATTACCTTTTTTAATACGCATCTATGTTGGGGTGTTGAAGTGGGAAATATTGACAGATAAATTTCTATTAAAGGGATGTCAGATAGACAATTTTGGCAGTGGTAACAGCAGAGCTGAGACGTTCACCATAGCTAGAAGAGATCAATTGGAAAGGATTTGACACAGGAGGTCTCCTCATGATCAGACATAGAATAATTGTTAAATACAATGCGTAACATTAGGGTTTTTAAAATATGGATGGTGGTATGACTGGGATTTGTGATGTCACATGGCATGAGACTGCCAGACTAGACGTGTTGAGAATCTCAAACAGATAGTAGATAAACCACCTTGGAAACTACCGCACCATGATCATGGATCACCAAATTGGGGATGGGGTGGTACCCAAGGTAGTGGTGTAGGAAGATGAGTAGGGGAAATTTTGGGTCTTATATTCAGATATGAGAACAGTCCATCACCACTACTAGAAAACCCATGTTATTCTCCAAGAGCTTCTAGTTTGGGTTGTGGTCAGCCGCAAGATATGGATGTCTACAATCCCATAACACCCAAGATGAAATGTGGTAAAACCATTGTCTTTTATACATTTTTCGAAGAAATCCTCAGACACTGTGTGATGTAATCATTCCTCACTACTTCATTTTTGAGGTTTTACCAGGGTGATGATGGGCATTAGTGTAACCCTATGTTGCAGTCGTTCAACCTATCATTGAATTCACAAAGAAGAAAAAAACTTCCCCCATAGAGATGTGTTTTTGTGAGGTGATAAACACTATGAGGGAGATTCAGTTCCACCCAAAACGGACAATATTGACGTGTGCTGTATGAATCACTCTGACTTGTGCATTCTAGTCGAGGTTGTGCGATGGAGTGTTGGAGAAAGTCCTATCATTTCAATTTTATTTTTCTTCTTGAACTTTTTTTATTGGGATTCCACTACTGGGTGTGGCCGAGGGTCTATTTTGGGGTTACTTTAGTTCCAAAATAGGAGTATGGATGTGGGGTATTCCATGTGCTTTATGTGTCTAGATTAATGTAGTTGAATGATTTTAATCACCATCGTTCTTTGTGGGTACCATCGGGTTATCAACGTTCAAATATAGGTTGCGATGATTGAGACCCCATGAATTGAACAACATGACTCACTACATAGTGTTATAATCAGTAATAACCACCCTAAGTATGTGAAGGCACTAATTTCTCGGAAAATACTTTGTGGTTTACTATGATTACTAGGGTTTCAAGTATGTCTTCACTTAGGGAGACATGAACATGAGACAACAATGTTAATTGGAATTTATGAATTATTAATAATTTGAGAAATTTTATTGTCTAGAAAATGGAAACAATGTTGTATATTCCATTAGTAGTAAGTCATTGAATTTTTTAGTGTGGGTAGTTTGAAAGTAGTAACATTCCCTATAGTTGACCCTATTAGAGAAATAGGGAGCATTTTGTTTCTATGGTCTATTTTTTTGACTACTTCTCATCTTGAACATGTGAGAGATCCCAATTTTTGAGACACCGACTATGAGATCTGGCATGATCATATATACACTGGCAATTCACCAAATAGATATTCTGATAGAGAAATTCAAAAGATCTTGTTCCATGGGAGAAAGTGGGTTCAGCCGCGATGTGGGAGAAGGTGATGAAAGAGTTCAACTCTACTAACTTAAATGTACATATCAATGTGGGTAATACATATAAGGACCTTCAGTGGTAGTATTTGTGGGGGGACATGTGATGAAGCGTAGCTGGTTTCATCTCATAATTCCTCACCTATTAGTAGGTGAAGGATGAGAACTTGGTTCAGCATGTTTGTTTCGTCCTCTTGAGAACCCGAGATTGAAATGAGATGGAGTATCCATGGAAATTGTTATAGGGAATATATTCCTAGTAAAGGTCAATTATGCCATCAGGGTAATAGTAGACTGGCTTGTGATGTCACTTCACTTTCATGTGATCATAGAGTAGAGTTTGGTGGAGAGTTTGGGGGAATTGTACATCCATGAAATCATATTTCTTCATGGGGTACCCTCAATGATTATCACGGATCATGACTATTGGATTAAGTCATTATTGTGGAATGTCATGTAGGAGGAATTTTGGACCCATCTGAGAAAGAGTGCAACCTTTTACCCCCAAAATGATGGGCAGACTGAGAACACTATATAGTTGTTGTAGGATATTCTAAGGCATTGAATTTTGATTTTTGGTCGGGAATAAAAAATCTCCCTGAAGTTTATTAGGTCATTCATCATAATAAAATATGTTAATGAGGTTTCCTACCCACATTCCCAACCCCCATAGATGGTGAAGGTGCACATTTATTTCCACATTACGGAGATGGTGTGATACGTGCATGATGTAATGCATGTAGGGACCCCGGGTTATCCTTATGATACATTTGAATATTTACAAATATATTTCCAAAACTCAGCACTGATATGATGTGTAATTTTGAGTCTTGGTGTGACCAGAATAAATTTTATAAAAATACAAAATATATTTGATTCTTTTAATGAAAATGAAATAGGATAAACTATAAATTGTATCCTACACTATAAATCCATATGATTGGTTGAGTCCAAAACATGACATTTCACTATTGGAATTCTATCCTATACTAACGCCTCTATCAAAACGATTTCATAAAACTGTTGGGATAAGTCCCCTATACGAATGGTATTCAAAAACTGTTGGGGAAAGGTTGTCTAAATATGGTTTTTACAACTGTTTCTAAAAACTGATGGGATACAATGGCCCTATGACAACAGTTTAGACTAAGCGTTGGTATAGTATGAAAATCATATGCTCTATCCCAACGATTTCCATGAATTAATGGTATAGTCTACAATTTGTTTAGATTTTCCAATGGGTTTTAAACCAATGGGATTCACTATATATTCCCTTGGTTTTTTAAATCCATTGGGAACGTTTTCCCCTAAATCTCAAGTAGGCCTCAGTTCCCCCTCCACTCAATTTCTGCCCTAAATCCAAGCTCCATCTGCCACAACCAAACATCTACAACCAATGCATCTTCCATCAATCAATTTTTTTATTATATACTAAAAAAATATACATGGTAACATAGTTTATTTATTAGTATTATTTTGTTTTCATTTTATGTTTTGATTTGGCTTAAAGAAGATGTCAGTGTGGTCATTCTTCCATGGATCAATCAATGTATGAATCATCGCATTAGGGAATAATCTCTCAAATGTTGTTTTTAAATATTTTCAAATGCTGTAAAACAAAAAGGTAGAATTTAATGACCAATAATTGATGGAATATATTACCTAATAAATTTTATATCACCAGAACCGTGATCATATTGGAATTCCATCGGAGGATGAGATCAAATATTCACTCTTATATTTATAATTTGAACATTGCTAGGGTATTGATAGCTATTGTAACAATTCATTTATTTTCTACATTGATATAGTGCATGACGATTTGAAAAATATTTATAGAGAGTTTTATCTATAAAAATTATTAACTCATGCTCCAAATAATATTTCATTAATATTATTACTAAAAAGAAGGATGATATTGATATAAGGGATTTCATACCTATTAAAGCAATAATATTTTTTATTTATGTACACTTTGATTATCTATGACTAATTATGTTGTTTAATAAGTTATTATTAATAGTTATAATATTAACGACATTGTATAAGGGTTGATATGGTGTTTGTAAGGATTCACATGGGGTTTATGATAATATAGGGTCCTAGGAATGTATACATAGTACACAACTTGGATAGCTATGTAAATATAAATGTCCAATCACCTATGGTGCAAGGTATGTTTGGAGAAATGGGGTGCTGCAAATGGCCCATTGACACATGGATTTGTTACATGGGTGATGTGTTTCCCATACTATAGGGTGGGTATTAATTATCTTAGTCAAGAAACATTCATCCCTAAAATCCCAGACTACATGGAACATGTTCCTTCTTGATACATGTAGTGTAGTAAATGATTTTTAATAACTAGAAGTATTTCCTCACAGAGATTACAAATATATTATTTTCACCACTTTCTTCACTATTTTAGCACTAATAATATTTTTTTATAGGGGGAGTGATTTTGAAATATTTATTTCTAAGGGTGGGGTTCGGCTTTCTAGGTGGAGTGGGGGGGTGTTTAGGGCTAGGTGGTGGGTTGTTTAGGGGGGTGGGTTGTCCGGGTTGGATCACTACCCATGGCCCATTAAATTTAAGAATGCATTTATTAATTTGTTTTTGAACTATCCTTATACTTTAATTAGTGTGGTATGATTTAGAATAAATACATCCTTTGATAAATTGACACATGCCTACGGAATACACATATGACAATAGAATGTGATGTTTAATAGAACAAATGAATTATTTTATAAACAATGTAATTATTTTATAATAAAACCCCTCTAATGCGGTACATTGACTTATAATCTAAAATGTAATGATTAGTTATTTATATCATGTTTGTTTTATGCCTTAGCATTTTTCATGCCTTTATGTTAGAGTTAAATAAGTGGAATGTTATTCATGGTCTCTCTTGTTATTCTTAAATGATGTTTCACCTTTATATATAAGTGTTAAATTACCAAAGTCACCTTCTATGTTCTTGGACCAGTTTTTAAATTGGAATTAACCATGTATGTGATTTCCCCTTTCCCTAATAACATTTCTTAAGTGACCCATAGAGCCTTATAAATAGAATTTGTCATGTTTTGATAAATTTAATGGTTCTTTTTTGAATTAAATGTCTAATGATGTTGGTTTTACATTCTTAATGAATAAAATGGTTTAAAATAAAATTACCCTCTGGGGGTGCTCCGGCAGGGGTGGGGTGTACAGGGGGTTGTCTAGGTGGGGGAGGGTTGTTTAGTGGGTATGGGATATAGGGGTGTGGGGGAGGGGGTGTGGGTGTGGGATGTCCAAGGAGGGTTGTGGGATGTCCAATGGATCGGGGTGGGTTCTCTTGGAGGGGGAGGGGGTGTGGTCTGTCTAGAGGGGTGGGTTGTCCAGGATGGGGTGGGGGTGTTGGCTGTCTAGGGAGGTGGGTGGGCTGTCCAGGTGGGGCTAGGGGGAGGGGAGGCTGTGCAGGTGGGGGTCGTGGTGGATGGGTGGGGGGGGGGGGTATCTAGGTGGTGGTTTGGGGTGATGTTATAGTGTGGTGGGGGAGGGGGTCCAGGTAGTGGGAATGGGTTGTCCAGGTGGGGGGGGGTGTCCAGGTTATGGGATGTCTAGGAGGGGGGTGTCCAGGGGGCTGCATGGGGTGGGAGGTATAAGGGAGTATGGGAGGGGGTGTGGGTTGTCCAGGGTAGGGGTGGTATGTCCAGGGGGTAGGGTTGGGCTGTCCAGATGGGGGAGGGGTGTGGGTTGTCCAGGGAGGAGGGGGTGTCCACGTGGGGTGGGGGTGGGGGCTGTCCAGGTGGGGTGGGGGATATGCTTGTGGGGGTGGGCTATCTGGGGGGTGTGGTGGGGGGGTGGTAGGAGTGTTTGTGGGGGGGATGGGGTGGACTATCAAAGGGGTTTTTCCACCCTCATACTATACAAAAAATAATTGGAATCACATATAACAAATGTATTGCTTCTTTAGCACATTATGAATTTTCTCAAAATTCTATCCCAACACTCACTCTTACCCTTCCAAGAAGAAGTGATATCCTCAATGAAATATCACTCAGGTTCATATCCATTATCCATATTGATCTCATACAAATTTATCATTCATACAACTCCATATCACCTAATGATATAATAGGATCCTACTACCATTAGTAGTGCCCCATTGAAACTTGGCTCAAATGCCTAAACAACATACAGAGGATCATATTTCACACACACAAATTTTTTTTTAAACATAGAAAATACTATATATTTACACATTGTATCACAACATGGAATTAGCTCTTAGCTATCTTATCAAGGTTTCAATAAGCCACATATCGAGATAAAATTTGGAGGTGTGTATACAATTAGGTGTTTTTTTTGATTTCTTGTTTGATATTTAGAGTGGAAGATAAAATCAGATCCACATATGATATTTGGAGGTTTTTTTACAATTAGGCATGTTGTGATTTATATGTATGATATTCATGGTTTACACAAACATTCTTATGGTTCGTATACAATATGCTTGAATCCATTCTATAGTTGGATAAGGAATGGATTCTACGACCCTAATTTGGGATGTTCTATGATGATCTAAATAAATTCCATTGGTGAAATGGATGTGTTTTAACACTTGGGGATATATTTATCAATTTTTTGGATTTTTAATTTTTTAAAGTATTAATGATAATCATAAAATGATGGTTAAGGGTGGTAATGACTCACCTTAATTATTTTGAAAACCTTGTGACGGTAAATGTGAAGAAATTTACAATTATTTATATCCTTTTAATTTAAATTACATCAACTAATATATGAATCTGGATTATATGAAGAGGGGTTGGGTTGTACAGGGAGGGGGTGGGTTGTTTAGGTGGGCAATCTAGGGAGAAGTAGGGGGGGCTTTGTAGGGAGGGTGTGGGTTATCCAGGTGTGTGTGTGGGGGGGTGTATGTGGGTTGTGGGTGCAGGTTGGGTGGGGGTTGGGGTTGTCCAAGAGGGGTGGGGGTCTAGAGAGGGGGGGGGGGATTCCCAGGTGGGGTGGGTTGGGGGTGGGATATTCAAGGGGCTTTGGCAGTGGGGGGGGGGGGGCTTTCCCGGTGTGGTGGGGGGGGGGGGCTCTCTAATGGGGGGGGTGGGGACGCCCACGTGGGTGGGGGGGTGGGGGTTTTCTAATATATAAATGATATGAATAGAGAGCATAAACAATAAATTTAATAGCACTCTTTATTGAACCACATACCTAATCATGGATAAATAATCACAAGCTATCCATATAAAAAATAATGAATCTACAAAATATCAATATTTACCCATTCAATTGAATAGTGTTTCAATCTAGGTGAATATCCAAAAATAAATATATATTCAAGAATATATTCATAGTGAAATGGAAGGTAACATTATTAAATTTATGATAACATTGTAGTATTGAGGGATACATTGATTTTTTATGTGTATCAATAACAAATGATACATCATTTTCGATTATGAAGATCATGTGAATCATTCAAATCATCCACCTGGACACCCCTCACCACCATGGACATCCCCAGGCACACCCCTACCCCCTGGACACCCCCACCCCCCTAGGCACACCCACCCCCTGGACACCCCAACCCCCTAGAAATCTTCCCCACCTCTGGACACCCCCACACAATGAATACATCAACTTTGGGCTGTTAAGGTTGGTTCAATTAAAATTGAATTAGTGTTGATTGAAAATATGTTGTATCTGACTTGACCGTTATGTGAATTTTCTATGATTATTGGTTGCAATTTTATTTGAATTGAATTTTCTAATTTGTAATTGATCTATATTAAAACATAAAAAACCAATATTTCTAACATGGTGAACATTTCAATTATAAATTTAACATGTCTAAAATTAGTATAACTCTAAGACCACCCTTTAATATTTTACCATATAATGAACATGATGTTTTATCTTCATCTGTAAAACCTGTATACAATCTTTCATCATTTACCTGGGCTAAAGAAATTAATTTTTTTCATTAATATAGACAAGTGATTTACCCCTTATGAATCTGTTAGATATATTATCCTTGATCATATGTTTATATCATCATTTACAACTATCTTAGGGGTTTAATCGTTAATAATATATACCTTGATGAATTTTCATGAGGCGTAATTCAGTATGCTATCTCTCTTGGTTTTTGAGTGAAATAAAGGTTAGAATAATTATTCCATGATTTTAATTGACTGAAGACACTTAGCAAATATCCATCGTTCTAAAAAAATAAATTTCATTATTAAATATTTTATGATTTATTGAATTCATTATATATCCATTCAATCTCTCCTAAAAAAAATAGATAGTTAAATAATCCCTGAATCCATTTATTCACTCTAATATATTTTGTTTTTTGGGTTACAAAATAGTTAAAACTTTCTAATTACTTCTATATTTGTTTTCAAATGGATGAAATAAAACAAATTGATGATAGGCAACAAAAAAAAGGATGCACAACCATTTTCAGAAGGCTAAGATGGGTGTTCCACCACTAGTGCATGTAGTGAATATTTTATTTCAAATATATACATTTAAACAATATATAATGTCATGTGATTAAATTTGTTTTAAACATTTTTACAGGATCCATCACTTAGGAAACAATTATTTGATGAGCAACCTAGTAGTGGTCCCAGTACTCAGTGTGTTCATACGAGGGGGGAGTGGTACGAGGGCTAGGCGATCTAGTTAGTATACCCAATTAGACCCTACCCCTCCCATTGACTTACCATCTATCCCACATTATGATCCTAATGTGTGATTAGCTACACATAGGATATTTAGTCCTCCCATGTTTTCACCACCCTTTATATATGATTCTCTTGACCTGTATTTTCCATATCTGATGATGATTCCCACTCCCCATCGAGCATTCGTCCATCCATCAATGTCATCTTCTTTGACTTCTACTTTTTTCTCTATGAGCTTCTATATTCCATCATCTTAAACTCCAACTCCTACATAGTATGCCGCTTTGGAGCATTCATTGGGACCCACTCTTCATGTACAAGGTGTTCCTTTAGTTTCTGTAGATCCATCAGCGCCCATTGATCTTACGTCCGTAATTATATTAATATAACCATACCAAAATTTTATACAATTATTTATTTTCATTATAACATGTCTTGATTAATTTTTTTTATAATATATATATCTACTGATAAGAGTCGGGGTTGGGGTCATACCTGCATGTGTTAGGTGTGGAACTGCTACACGCAATTGATGGTTGAATTAAAAGAAGACAGTCAAATAATTGAAAAAACAGGGCAGCAATGTCAGAGTCTTTTTGCGACCCTTTCCAAATAATCCGAAATCATTTATGTCATCCCACTCTCATGGAGACAATCTACAAATGAAGACAAGGGTAATGCTTGGGTAGAGATATGGGTAATAAAATATGTTTTATTTAATAAAATATATAATTTTTTAATTATATGAATTAATATATTGGTGTCATCTTTTGTTTAATTTCACCGATGGTTAGGGTGAACGTTCAGCACGCCTAAAGGATTTCAGTGATCTTTGGAGAGCCTATAAATATGTGTTGTATATTGGATGAGATTCATTATTTGGAATTGATCTAGAGGTTGTACCTGTCCTGGATGATTATCCAATAAAATAGTATTGACAAATGATTACTCATTGGAAGACTATCCAGTTTAAGGTATTAATCACATTTGAGGTTTTTAAATGAAAATTTTCATGTTTTGCATTAATAATATATTTTGTATAATTGAATTTATTTATGAATCATCTAGAATAAATCAGAAAAAACATTGATGCTAAAAAATACCTCCACACATTGGGACGTAATACGATGTCATATCATGAGATAAAGAAGGTATGATAGATGTTTAAAAATTTATTTACGACTTGCACATTCTATTATTTCCTCCCTAATTTATTAGATTTCTAATGTTTTCATATAATTTTATTTATAAAATTAATTATAGGTAACCTATTTTTAATTATGTTTTCCCACATTCAATGTCATTATATAGGAAGACATTGAATATTGAATGATGTGTGCCTTGATAAAAACTATTTTGCTCGAGTTGAAAGAATAATTATATATGTGTAGTTAACAAACTGACTCAGATGCATATTCTATGTTTTAATTTGTTAGTTTCACATTTTAATAGCTATTTTTTAACTTAATAATCTATTTATATTTGTAATAGGCTACTTTATAAGCCCTTGATATCTATGAACCTAGCAATTTTGGGCCAAATGATCACTTACATCAGGTTTTGGGAGGTAAGCACCCAGGTAGAGTACGTTGTCGACCTGGGAAGAGTATAATCTCAATGAGGTATTGTCCCTCTTCAGGTATAATTTTTAGTGACACTATGTTCTAGTAGGTTATGGAACATGCATAATTGGCTGAAAAAAGGGTGACATAGATAGAAAAATAGTCTGCTAGGACAGACACTTCATTTATAAAACTTACGGAAGTTGTATGTACAACACATCCACAAGATGAAAACAAAGCTTGAGATGAATATATGTCATAGATGAATTCTAAATATGTTGCACCGGAAGGAAGTTCTAGTGGTGGTTGAGATGATGGTGAGGAGGAATCTAAGGTAGAGGTGGAGGGAAAGGAGGAGGTAGAGTCGGGGGAGGTGCGCTAGGAGGTATCCAAGGTAGAGGAGGAGGGCAAGGAGGGGACAAGGTGGAGTACAAGGGTAAGGAGGAGGGAATTGAGGAGGGTGGGGATAATGATGGGGATGATGATGGGGATGATGATGAGGTTATATATGAGTCTGATGATGACGGTGATGGTCGTGCTGGTTATGAGTGACAAATTGATTTCTAACATTTTTGACTGATATTACTTACATTTTATGTTTGATGATTTTTTGTGCTAGAATAAAAGTTTTATTAGGTAGGTCACATTTCCTCTATTTCTTAATCTATAAATAATAAAACGTGTTATGATAATTTGTTGTAAGTGAATATATGTGTGACAGATTCACCCCTAACATGGATACCCCACCCCCTTGGACAGCCTGCACCGCTATGGATACCCCCACCCCCTGGACACCCCACCCACATGGATAGTCCCCCACCCCCACCCCCTAGAAAATCTCTACACCATTGGACACCCCCACTACCCTGGGACCCCTCCCACCCACTTGGACATCTCCCACCCCCCATGGACACCACCCCACCCCCTGGACAACCCCAACCCTTGGACACCCCCTCACCCTAGACACCCCTGAACAATCCACCCACATGGATAGACCCACACCCCTACACAGCCTCCCACCCCATTGAATCCCCCATCACCTTGGAAGGCCCACCACCCCTGGATATCCCCCACCCCCATGGACAACTATCACACCTCTAAACACCCCATGAACACCCCCTAGACACCCCCATTGCCTTGGATAGTCCCCACCCCCTGTACACCCCTACCCCTCTTGGACACCCCGCCCCCATGGACATACTCTCACCCCTAGCCCCCCCCCCCCCCCCCCTGGACAGACCAGCCCCTACCCCCTTGGACAACCCCCAACCCCCGGACACCCCACCTCTTGGACAGACTCCACCCCTTGGACACCCCCACCCCCTTGGTCAGCCCTTCCCCCCTGGACACCCCACCCTACACCCCCACCCCATAAGATAGCCCCCCCTCACCCCCTTGAACATCCCCCACCCCCCTTCAACAGCCCCCCTGGATAGCCCCCGCCCCCATGGATATCCCCCTAGACACCACCCAACCCATAGACACCCCACCCCTAGACCCCCTACCCCTTGGGTGCCCCCCCCCCCCACACGGACACACCACCGCCTTGGACATCCCCCACCGATCTCTACCTAATAATAATAAATAATATTTATATCACATATATGGATAATATACTAATGAATATTTTGGCCTACATAAATGAAAAATATCACACAAATGATGTAGTGTCATTAGCATTTCAAAATATACACAACGGACACATCCCTCATACCCCTGGGAAACCAACCTCTACCCCCCTGGATAGCCCCCACCCCACCCCATATAGACAGTCCCCCCTAGATAACCCACACAGACCAGCCCCCACCCCACCTGGACAGCACACCCCCCTCCCTGGACATCCCACACCCCCTCCCCCACACCCCTGCACCCCACCCACCCCACCTGAACAACCCCCCCCCCCAACCCACTTGGGCACCCCCTAGATAGCCCAAACCCCTCCCCCACTCCCCTGCATCCTCTCTACCCCACCCCACATACTGACATCACCCCTTTAGATAGCCCACACCCTCCTCCCCCACACCATTGCATCCCACCCAACCCCCTATAGCCCACCAGACAACCCAAATGTTCCACCGAGCTTCTCTGTAATGGTGAAACCATTACCAATCAGTATGTGGTAACAAATTTATATCATTTTTTAATTTAGTTTGGTTTTCATCATTCTTTTTCACTGAATTCCTGATTCCAGTATCTCATTTTGGTTCTCATCCTTGAAGGTGAAATATTTTGAAATGTTTTAAGTCAATTTACACCACTTTATGGTGTGTGTTTCAATAAAAATTATTTCTTTTTGAATTAAATGTTTGTTATTTCATTATAAAATTATTTTTATTGAATGTATGGATTTATGTAATGATTTGAAAGAATATAAATGTTTCTCTTTTAAATTTCATGTTTAAAAGTGAATATTTTTGTTTGTAATAATTTATTAATTACCATTGAGACTTTTTGAATTGGATTTAATGGTGTGTTATAGAAATTGATCAGATTTCATTATTTATGGACTGAAAACAATATTTTAAATAGGAGATTTATTTAATGTCATTTGTTAAACATGACATTTTTTAAAAAAATTCTAATGAACATGAAATTTTTGATTGAAATTTTTTTTTGGTTTCCCCTTTGATATAATTAATTAATTGAAATTTGAAAATTGTTTAATGGAAAATAAATTAATTGGGAAAGGTTAATGATCTTATCGATTAAGATTCATGATTTCAATGATGGATTTGAAATTTTCTATATTTTATGTGAGATTTATATCACTTTGTAATGAATTTGTAATTCGTATATTATAAAACGTAAAATAAATTTGGATTCTGAACCATTTTTTTCATTAAATACCTATTTAGAACATTGTTTTTAAATGGTTGGTTGTGAAATAACATGTTAATTATTCCATTGAGTTGTTTACCAATTTTTTGTGTTTTTTGGGAATACAAGATGCATTTTTCTCACTCGGTGGGGTAATATACTTCTTTACACCATATATGGTAATGATATATGTGCTAATTCATTTTGAAGATGGTACAATTGAGGGAGAGTCACTTATTATGTCTTTGAGTTAATATTTTCTTACTTATAAATCATCGTAACTTCTTCATTGGTTATTAGAACCTCGGTACTAAGTAGGAGTTCTATATTTATAATTATCTAGAGGGTTCAGTAGACACTAGTGGAACTCCAATAAAGCTAGGAACCAGTGCATGGTGGGGTGTGTCAACAAAATGAGGATTGTGTAGTCTAGTTGGATGACTTGTGGATTTGGCATAAAATATGCCAATAATTAATTAATTAGAGAAAACTACTATGTAAATACATGTTTCTCACATTTGGGATCCCATGGTAGATCCCATGAAATATTTTATTACTGAATGAAACACACCTATATGAACCCACTTGAGATTGAATTAACCCACCCCTGGAAACATAGGCAAAGATTATGATCATCATCCAGGTGGTACTTGTTCCCTTTCACCAGATCCTATTTTGAACCCCCAATATATCATCCAACAATAACTAGGGTTTATCTTCAAAATGGTACCCTACACCATTAAATATGATATCCTATTTGACATAGAAAACATTGTAATGATTATATACTAGGATGTCAATACATGATAGCTTCATTCGAAATACACCAATTGCCTCTATTAGTGTTTTTTTGAATCCTGTACATTATATTGTTGGAATGAATGTTTTCTGGAATTATGTATTTTTAGGTGTTGTATATTTATTTTATATTGTCTTTGTTGTATATTTAGGTTTTTAATTCTATATATTGATGAGGGGAGCCAATAGGGGATGTAGGTTGTTGTGTAATTTGTTTTAGGGTAGGCTTTCTGTGTAATTCTGTATAGGGTAGGAAGAGGGAAGGATGTTGTGTAATTATGAATAATCATGGAGTACTATATACCAATGGTTTATAAACCATTGGTATTAAGTTGAATATATTCTTATATACCAATGGATTTAGCTCAACAATTTGTGAAAAACTATACCAACGGTTTAGAAACCATAGGTATATATTCTCTATATATAATATATACCAACTGTTATACAATAACTATTTGTAAACCTATATACCAACTATTTTTAATCCATTGGTATATGTTATAGAGTTATATTTACCAATGATTATATACCGTTGGTACTTCAATATTTCAATGGTTGGAAAAAACTTTAGATAAATTGGATTTTTTCTGGTCTAATCCAACAGTTCACTTGTAACCATTAGTATAAGGCTATCCCCACACCTTATCACCCAACAGTTTGAAAAACTTTTTTATAACATATTCAAATAGTTTGGAAACCTATCACGACATTTTTAAACCATTGGGATAGCCTTGGCTCTAGCAGTTTTTACCCTAAGAGGGATATAATTGTTATTGGTGCAGGGCCAATACAGAAAATATGTGGTGGACATAACCATAAATAAATTAAAATAATAGAATTATTTTATATCCGACTTTGTATCCAATATATCATAATTGGGGAATCATATTGGAAATATAATACTTCCATTGAGTTCATAGTGGGGTTTTTTACCTACGTGTGACCTAAAGTGATAGGGAACACAATTTTTAGATCTCGTGACCATTCAATTTGATATACAATATTCTAAAAATAGGACGTTATGTTTTCTAGATTAGGTTTTAGCTCATAAAACATTCTCATTAGTGGATCTATCAACTCTCATTCCATTGAATATTCAATGTCGAACCCTTGTTGAATCATGATGGTGCTACATATATGAGAAGACCATAATGTGGAAAAAACATCAATTTTTGGTGAGTGTATTCATCAATGATGAACGAATTAAAATTCGAAGTAAGATTATTTTTTTTGGATTCAGTAACCCCAAGCATAAAATCTAGATTTATCTCCTTTATTCCTTGTCGATTAAACAACATTGAACATCAATTAAGACGGACAAACTAACATAGAAAATGATCGATCACTTTTTCATCTGTTCTTCTCGCTTTAATTATCATCTACTTTTCAGTATGAAAAAACCATAGCGGATCACTGAGTGGGGAATTGATATGTGATGATATTTATCTGATGATTATAGATCTACATTTTTTTCTTGTTTGGAGTTCTGTTAGAGGTGGTACGACATGCAGAAATAGGTGGTGACATAGGTCCGGTGAGGGCGCAACTCCGGTTAGGCGGTGGGTCTGCTATATTGTTGGAGGTGGTTATCCTGGCGATTGAGCCATGGGATGGAGGTGGTCCATAGAGTGTGGTCAGAGTATGGAAGAACTACGTGTGGCACATGGTAGAGCTGTAGGTGCACCCTGCACAGAGGTAGACGACTACAGTTTGTGTTGATGCTACGACATCAAATGAGCTCAGGTTAACAAGCTAGTCTAGATTATGCCAAAATGGGCTGAGCCAGAGCAGTCTAGAGCAGGCTGGGCTGGAGCAGGCTAAAGTGGGCTAGGTTGAGGCAGGCCAGGCTGAGTGGGATTGGCTGGTGTACAGGTTGTGGGTTCAAACATCCATATCTCATAAACAAAGCGTCATTTTTATGTACCATATAAGATGACATGACTACACTTTTGAGCTGGACCTTTTGAAACCATTTTGGGATTTTAATATTCGGTCTCATGGATCAGATTCACTAAACTACAAAGTATAAAAATAATATTATAATTATTATTATTATGGAATCTCATATCATAGGTACTTTTTCCACATGACCTCCAATTGATGCCTCGTCAATAGATTCATGACCCTGAAATTTTGGTGGATGTTTGAAGACATATTTCGGGTGTTTAAACCAAAATAGTGGTGTGGGACCCACAAACCCAATTCAGATGTGTTGTGGGGAAATGTTTCTTTTTCACTCATTTTGTTGTTTTGGACAAATTAATAGATTATCCCATGTTTTTTGATAGAATCTCAATGGTTTGATCAGTGCATTTTATTTCTTGATCGATATGTGGTCCCCACAAGGTTATATTTATGCATAATGTGGTCAAATTATGCTTCATCATTAGTTTTCTGATTCAGGAAAATGAATAGATTATCATGTGGATTTTTTCATAAGGATTGAAATGGTGTGATCCATATTTTATGAGAGGCTGTTCAAGGAGGCATATCGATATGAATTACAATTTTTCCTTCTGAAAAACAATGAGCATTATGCGATCATGATATTTTTGGACCAAATGAGACATGTGATCTGGGTGTACACTAGAATGTCTAGGGGTACATATTCATTGTTTAGTACCCATGTATGGCTAGGTACATGACCAACCGATGAGGTAGGTTCACACATCGTTTGGGCCCCACACATGTAATGTACCACTTTTTGAATCTTCTATCTCTCATATCTTTTTATTTTGGACTCATATTTTGTCTTGTCAGTAACCTATATTCATTATTTTTCAACATAGAACACTATGGGGACCTTCATAGTGGATTTCTAGATATGATGTGATATGTTATGTGCACGATGCCTATCCAAGAAACACCAAATGATGAGTGTGATTAGGCAGAATGAAAACATATTTCATCAAGAGTGGACCCCCGAACACACTAGGGAACGAGTCCTCTATGACTTCAATTAGAGTTAAACCTTATTTTGGAACCATGGTGTGGGTCCTCAATAGTTACATCCTTGTGGAACCACCATACCTTGTAGGGTGCGGGTCCTCGATGACCGAGAGTGACACCCCCTTGTGAAACCAAGAAGTGTGTCCTCTACATTATAGTGGAACCCCCATCATCATGGGTCCATGTCCCCATACTATTCCAGGTGGAACCCTCCATCCGCTGGGCATGGTTCCTTGATGAAACTACACATGAACCCTACTACTGGGTAGGTCATGGGATTTCAATATTTTCTGAGTGGCACCCTCCACCCAGGCTATTCATGGGTCCTCGATGACACTAGAGTGAAACCCTCTAGCCGGCCTGCGCCTGCATCCTCATCCTTGACACAACCACTCAACTATAATGATCAGTGGTGAGATATGGTGTGACATAACTTTGGACTCATGAAAAAGAGAGAAAATTTTCCCCTGAAGTTGAATCCTTGAGACGTGACCTAAAACCATTGGGGTGAGTCAGATCCACCAGAATGACAATATCAAGGTTTGGTGACTAAGTCCCTTTGACTTGTGTGTTCTGGGTAGGTGTGAGGGATACTGGGAATCATTGATAAATAGTTATATAATTGTTGAAACCTATTTTTTAGATGACCTATGACATGGAGATACCCTTAATGTCTCATTTGGGCTTCTATGACTGAGAATATATATATCATTTTTCACTACCCACTGATTGGTTTTTGGATACTCTCTTTCTTGTAGAGAAAAAGAAGAACGGGGTATTCCACGTGCTTTCCATGTCTAGGTTCTCATGGATGGATGATTATACTATCCTATTATAGGCAGTGAAGAGTCAATGAGATTTTAACATTCTTACCATTATGTGATGTTTGTGTCTAGATTAGTTTTCTTTCACTCCTGTTTTGGGCTGAGTTGTACTCGTTTATTTTACCCTGTTCTATCTACTACATTCTTCTTTAGATGTATCTCATACAACTCCCCCTTCAAAATTTAATAGAATCCTACTACGTATGTTTACACATACCTGTGTTTTTTCCCACACATATCTTGTGTTATACAAACGATGGATAGGTTGATCTGGACATCAGAAGATCTTTGAGATACGAGGTTCTGGAACTGTGTATGGTGGTATAGATTGGAATATATGAGAGGGTATCTCTGAGTTTTCTATTTCTTATCCATTTTCACTCTTTTTGGGAAACTTTTCTCATTGGGAATGTATTTTTTCCCTTTCCCTTTCAGTTTAAACAATGGTGCTTTTACTTTACAGAGGTCGATGCATGTTTGTGGTATATATATAAAATAGTTGTATCTTTTACATGATTCCCATTTTAAATTTATCAATTAGTTGGATGTGTGCATGTGTACATGAACATAGTCATAGGAATCCCTATATTTGTTGTGCCTTTAATTATTGTCTCTACCCCCTAGCCATTGAAAGTAGTCTTTGTGTACTTGTGGATCAATCCCCAACATGGGTTGTGTCAGGAAAAAGTGGAATTAGATGTGGTTCGTTCGTGGGGACATTGTTCAGATGTTCCCTAAAAAGGAATTTGTGGGTATTTAGGGAAACAATTTCAAGTGTATTGAGTGTATCTATCAGGCTAGGGAGTCCATTAGTAGTGCGACAACTGACGTACCATTCACCAGTACCCTAACTACCATCTTGTCAACTCAGCCCCCTAAGAAATTTTTTAAAGGGAATAATGGTACATGCATCAGAATGGATTGATTCCTTTACGATCCTTCTTGATTCCTATACCCTATTATATATATATATATATATAAACTCATACAATAGTGTCATTCCTTGATAATATTCAGGATTCCTCCACAATGATAGCCTTCCAGCATACCGTCTCAGGTTAGAGATGATGTCCCTGTGAGAGATGAGTCCTCAGATCAAGTTCCATCATGCGATTCCATTTTTCAATGTGAGAAGGTAGTAGTGCCTCCACTTATTGAGCAATAGATATTTATAAGTGAGTAAGATTAATATTTGAGTAGGATGGGTGCACTCTATGAGTTCCAATTCCAGATACCACTATGGTTTCATAGTGAGCCAGGTCCTCAAGTAATGGATGATTGGCTAGAGTCGATGATCTGGCTCTTCAAGCTTGTTTTGACACCAACAGATCAGATGGTAGCTTTGGTAGAAATTATTTTCCATGGGATGACTATAAATTGGTGGATATTTGTTATTAAGATGAACAATGAGTCAGAAATATCATGGGATGACATTCAACAATTGTTCTGTGAGGGGTAATACCCCTCCTTCTTAGTATAGTTTTAGATTCAAGAGCTTTTGGATATTCATTAGGGAGGGATTACAATGGTAGTGTACATGGCTAGATTCATGGAACATACTCGGTATACTCTGGACATAATCGATGATGGATATTTATGTGGCTAGATGTATGATCAGGGACAATTAAGGGATATTTGTTCCAGAATAGTACCTTTGGGTTTCTCCACCTATGTTGGGGTGTTGGATCAAGAAATGGTGAAGGAGATATTTTTATCAAATGGATGCCAGATAGCTAGTTTTTTTTCAATGCGCACAAAAGATATGATACATCTACTGTATCTAGGAGATGACAGTTGGAAGGGCCTCGATGTAGGAGGACTCCTCATGATCAGACTCATGAACATGGTCATGTACAACATAGAGCACCAGGATACCCATAGTGTGCTGGTGCTACACTTGTGATGGGTGATGTCACATGTCACGAGACTGCCTGACCAGATGTGAAGAGCATCTCATATAGATAGAAGATTAACCACCATGGCAGAGATTATTCCACGATATGGGATCTCCCAATAGGGTATATGGTCTGCCCTAGAGATGTGGCGCTATTAGAGGAGCAAGGGGAACTGTGGTCGGTGGACACCACTATGATATCATTCCACCACCACCACCATACATCTTATGTCAAGCTCTAAGAGCTTGCAATTGGGGTTGTTGGAAGGAACATCTTATAGATGTCTATTATCATGTAGTTTTTGAGATGATAATAGGTACGACATGACTATTTTCTAATTTTTTAGTAGAACCAAGTATAAATTATTTGAGGTACTATTCATTCCCTGTTTCTTGCTTGAGTTCTTACCTGGGTCATGCAGGGTGTCAGTGTAACCTTGTGTTGGTGTTGTTCAATGTAGCATTGAATGAAAGATGAAATGGGACCTTAATCTATGAAGACGTGTTTTTGTGAAAGGAGTAAAACCATGAAGGTGAGTCAGTTCTTCCCAAAGTGTATAGTATTGATGTGTGGTGGATGAGTCTCTCTGACTAGTGTTTTTAGGGGGAGGATGTGTGATAGAGTGTCATAGCCAGTCTTGGAAATTCCAATAGATTTTTTTTCTCCCTGACCTAAATTTTTTGGGATGGCACTTGTATGTGCAGTAGAGTGTATGGTTTAGGTTTACCCACCTGTCAAGAGAGGATAATGAAACTTGGTATGCCACATTATTTATGTATCTAGCTTCTTGTGGTAAGATGAGTCTACTGACATTCCTTGTTTGTGGGAACCTTAGGTAATCAAAGTTTATATACCTGTCAAGGTGATTAAGACTCCATGAAAGGACATATGTGACTCACTACTTATGTTGGAATAATTAGTCATTACCCTCATGATGTGGCAACACTACCTTCTGAGAGAACACTTTGTGGTTTAATCATTCCCCAAGGTTTTCAAGTATGTCTTCAGTCAGTGAGACCTGAAGGTGAGACAACAACACTTGATGGAATTCTTGCAGGACTATGACATAGATATACTATATACTATTGGAATGGGAAACGAGGTAGTAGATTACCTTATTAGGAATTCCCATAAATGCTTAGTGTGCAGAGTTTCAATGAAGATATCTTCCCTGCATTAGACCCTGGCGGAGCAGGAGTGTGCTTTTTTTCATCGGTATATGCTATTGAATGATTCAATTTTCAAGTGTGTGAGAGAGACTCAAATGTGAGACAATGAATATTGGATATTGTGTGATTAGATATCAACAAGAAATGTATCAAATAAATATTTTGAAGGAGGGAATCACGATATATTTATCTAGCGACAATCTATGGTTTTAGTAACAATGTGGGGGTCGGGATACGGGATTTCCTCACTCCTCACTTATTTGTGTAGCCCAATGTGTGGAAGTTGTATAGGGACCTTCAGTTGAAGTTTTAGTGGTTATAAATGAGAAAAGGAATAGTTGGGTTCATCTCACGATGCCACACCTATAAGAAGGTGAAGGCTAAGAACTAGGTTTCAGTTGGATTGCTGGAACCTCTTGATATCCCGAGAAGGAAATTTGATAGCATATAAATGGAATTCGTCACTGGGATTCCACCCATAGTGAAGGGACATGAAACTATCTGGGTATTAGTAGATCGACTCATAATGTCAACACAATTCCATATGATCATAGATCAGAGTTTAGTTGAGAATTTGGGGTAGTTGTACATATTCGTGATCATCCACCTTCATGGGAGTACCCTCGATAATTATCTCTGATAATGACACGTGGTTTACATCAAAATTATGGAGAAACCTATAAGAGGCATTTGAGACCTGGATACGGATGAGTAAATCCATTTACCCCTAGAACGATGGTCACACCAAGTGCACTATCCTGGTGTTAGAGGATATGATGAGGGCTTGTGTATCGGTATTGAATGAGAAGGTATGTTACCACAAAGTTCATCAGACTATTAGAGATCCTAAAGATAGTGGCGATGTTTCCTACCACCTTTTCCAACACCCACATTCAGAGTGGGTGTATATTTTTTCCATGCATCGTAGCTGGAGAGATACATGCATGATCCTATACCCATCATTAATAGTATTGGACCATACATGGATAAAAAATTCCTTTGGTTTTCATGTTGTGGAATCACAAAAAAATGTAGGAGTTTCCCTGGGAGAGGGAGAGCCAGGTGTGGGATCATTATGCTAAAATTTTTCCTAGTGTTCTTTTTGGGGATGAAAATATTTGAGGGAATGATATAGAGACCTGATTTTTTCATAGTAAGACTTTAGAATATTTACATATATATTTCGAGAGATAAGTGATGAGACTGAGTACGATTCTAAGGCTTGGTGTGCCCAGAATAAATTTTATAAAATTATTAACAATATTTGAAACTATGCATGCAAAGGAAATGGGATAACTCTTAGACAATAGAATAGATCAGAAATATGTGGGAATAGTTGATTGTGAAACATGGTGTTACCCTATAAGAGACACAATTATTTTTGACAGGGTTATTTTACAGAAAAATCCACCGAGGAAGTAAAAATAAATAAATTAAAGTAATTTAGTGATTTTATCTTAGACGTTGTATCGAATAACAGTTGAATGGGGATTCATATTAAAATATGATACCACTGTTGAGTTATTAATTGTGTGTTTCACCTAAGAGCGACCTAATTTCAGAGGGAGCGGGATGTTCGGACCCCGCAACCATTGAAAGGTGACCTATTAACTTCTATAAATAGATAATTTTGTTTTTTTATTAGGGTTTGGCTCATAAAACTATCTCACCAGTGAATATATCTACTCTCATTCCTTTGGTAAGTAAAGGTCACTTACTTAATCGATCATGATGGATCAATAGATCTGAGCAGATCGAAGCATAAAAAATAGAGTGACTGTTTTCATTAAAGTTCATCAATGTTGAACACATCCAAATTCGATGTAGGATTCTTTATTTTAGTTTTTGTATCACCAAATTTGAATTATTTAGTTATATCATAAATTAATTTTCTATTTCACTCCTTTTCACATTGACGCTGATGGGCAAAAAAACACAACCATCGATCAATCCCCCCTTTCTTCTATTCTTTTCTTTCTTTTTGTCGTCTACTTTTTGGTATAACAAAATAGAAATAGATCAGAAAACATTATTTGGATCTATGAAGATCTTGACCCAAGTATTCTATATCTATATTAATTTTTGGGATTCATGTTGGACTAGTGGTGGTACGACATGTGGAAGGAGGTGGCAGCACCAGAATGGAAAGGGTGCAGCTCTAGTGAGGTAGTGGGCCAACCGCGTTGTGCGACATTGTCGGTAGAGATTTGGGTTTGGAGGTGGAGATGTGGGATGGTGGTGGACTATGGAATGTAGTCCGAGCATGGGAAAACCGCATGCGCCAAATATTAGGTGTCCACCTTGAAGAGGTGACTGCAGATAGGATGAGGTGGATGGGTGGGGACAAGCTGGAGCAGGCTAGAGTTAGCCAGACTGGAGTAGGCCGGAGTGGGGCAGGCCGAGGTGGGTCGATCCTAGTGGGCCATGTAGTGTCTTTGGGCTGTGGGTTTATAGCGCCATATCGCCTAAATTGAGAAACCTTTTTTACATGATGTCTGCAGTGACATGACCATACATTCGAGAAAAAAAACTTTTTAGGAAATTTTTGGAATTTAGGCTTCATGCATGTGGCTCAGTTTCCCATAATTCCAATGTATAAAAATACTAATAAAATTATAATTACTAAGGAATATTGTATCATACTTAACTCCAATGTATGATGTCTAATTGACACGACTTAAGTGGTGTCACAACCCTGAAATTTAGGTTTTTGTTTCAAGACCAATTTTTGGATCTTTAAAAGAAAATTACGGTATGAGTCCCATGAAGCCTGGTTCGGGTGTGTTGTAGTTAAATGATCTTTTTTAATCGAGTAACCATTTTGGAAAAATTAATAGTTGATTCTATGTGTTTTTTTAGAGAGGATCACAGTTGTGTGATCTATATGTTTTAATTCGAGATCGATACATGGGTACCACAAGGCACTATTCATGCCCAATGGAGTGAAATAAATCCATTTCACCAGGTGTATTATTAATTTGGATGAAAATTTGATCCTGTATTTTTTTTTCAAGGATCGTAATGGTGTGATCTGTTTGGTTATCTGTGTCTGTTCATGGATGCATGTTCCCTTTGAACAAACAACGAGCATCGTGTTCACATCAGCTTTTTGGGCCAGATGTGACATGTACTCTAGGAGTGCACTAGCAAGTCTAGGGGTACTTGTGCATATTTTAGTAGCTGAGTATGTATAGGTACAGAACCATGGTATAAGTTAGGGTAAAACGTCATGTGGTCCCCACACGTGCCGAGTACCACTTTATGAATCTTATATCTCTCATATCTCATTCTTTTGGAATTAGATTCTAACTCATGAGTATAATATCATGAGTTTTTTTCCACAAAGAATGTGATGGTGCCCTCCATAGTGTCTTTCGAGATATGAAGGGAGGTATTCCAAGAATGATAACTATCTGAGCGATAATCAATGAAAACTGTAATTGGGGAGAATCACTATATATTTCATCTAGAGTGGAACCTCCCTGACACAGAAAGGAGTGATTCCTCTATGATTTTGATTATACAAGAACCCCATTGTATTACCATGGTGAAAGTCCCCTATAGTTACTTTCGATTAGACCCCCCCCCCCACACCAGGTAGGGCGTGGGTCCAATATGGTGAAAAGTGGAACCCCCTTGTGAAAACAAGGTGCGGGTCCTCAACAAAAAAAGTGGAACCCCCCCCCCCAGCATGGGAGCGGGTCCCCTTCCTATTCAATGTGGAACCCTCCAACCGGGTTGCGCATGGGCCTCAATTAAATTAGAGTGGCACTCTCGTGCTGAGCAGGGCATGGGTCATGAATGTTTTCTGTGTGTCACCCTCTTGTCGGGCTAGGCATTGTTCCACAACGACACTAGAGTGGTACTCTCCAGAAGAACTAGGCATGGGTCCTCCACCTTGACACAACCACTCGACTATACAGACCAATGACGAGACATGGTTTGAAATATGTTGGCACTCCCGAGAAATAGAGGAACTTTTACCACCAAGATTCTTCCTTGATATGCAACGTAAAATTGTGAGGGTGAGTGGGATCGGCCCAATGTAGATATTTTCATGGTGTGGTTATTGAGTCCATTTGACTTTTGTGTTCAGGGAAGGCGTGAGTGATGTTGGGAATAATTGGTGGATACTTATAGAACTATTGGTGACTCTTTTCATGAGATGAGATGTGAGATGGATTATAACGACCCATACTTTACATACATTGTTAATACTTCAAAATTGAAGCACACTTATTACAACATATGACAAAACCACAAAGGACCGTATAGGTATAGTGTCTTTAGAAACTGGGAAACATAAACAACTGGTTCATAAATCTTCTACAGTGTCTCCCATTTATTTCATCATATCTAGGGTCCCTTTTAGCATATTCTACTTAATATCCATCTTCCTGACCTGGGGAAAAGAAAACATAAAAGGGTGAGCTCAAATGCTCTGCAAGGGAAAATAAAGGAAATAAAAATCATATCATATCTTTTTGAAAATCAAAACCTGCAAAAGAGATCATAATATCTTAACATGGAATAAATAATAGAAGTGAAAATGAGATCCCCATAACATAAAACTTGAAACTTTGTGGCATGCACACATAATCATGGAAAATCATTTCTTGTTAGTCATGACTCATTGCCAAGACTATCTTAGTGGACAAAGTCCCTTTCTGAACCGAGTTCACTCCTCGTTTCAGTCCTGTATCACTGAACCGAAATAACCTTCCGTTCCAGCCATGTCTATCTCATGAGATATAAAATCATTACCCAATGCATTGGAGGGAGATATAGGTCCCACCCATCTTATAATGAATCCTTTCTTATGTGTGCCACATAATCATAAATCATACATCATCGTATAACACATGTAACAAAAATGGGATTCTTGAAACCTCATGACATCATAAATCAATTCATATAAGATAAAGGAATTCATAAAAATAATTCCATCACAACATGATCAAATCAATTTAATAACAGGGATAAAACAGAACCCTTTATTATCTTAGATGGAAAATAATTTTGATAAAACTCTTGAACTCCATTCTTGAGGATAATATCCTTTCTTCTTCAAAAACATTTTTCCTTTCATAACATGTCATACAAATTTAAAATAAAAGAAGTTGATTAAAAATAAACTTGAAAACTTGTAAAGGAAGCTTCTTGGAAATAATGTTTTAAAAATCCATTCATGCCGTATAAGTTAAAAAAACATTCTTCTAACTTTTGTCGGAAAAGTCAAAAAGTACCTCGTACGAAAAACGACAAAAGATTCCTTTCATCTCTTTTACAAAAAACTTACCGAAGGGTAAAATTGGATATAAACTATTGTAGAAGGAAGGAAATAATATTACATATCGAGGGAACATGGATGTGGATGATAAAATACACCCCAGTAATTACCAAAGTAAAAACAATCTCGGATAAAAGTGAGATTGTGATATTTTCCCTTACCTTAGGTCCGATTAGCTTTGTACGTGTCCGAAGCTCCTGTATAATGGTTTAAATAATGTTATTGACTTATTCCAGAATCATACATATTTATATGATATCATATACGGTCATATTATTAGCTTCTTGTTAGTAATATTTCATTGTTACTTGTTACTCGGGTCTTTATAACTTTTTGTTCTTATGCGTGTTTTGTCGAGTAAATTCTTATTCTTATCTTTAGGTTATAGATAATTCATTTCCAGAATGGTATTAGTGTAGTATATACCATATTCATTCATTCAATTCATTTATATAATCATTATTAAATGAAGATCATGTAGAACGAGTCACATCACATCGTGGAGACGGTATTCCGTACGTACGCACGAGTGATGATATCGTTCCTATGATCGTGGAATTGTATTGGAGTATATATATATATTATTTCAGTATCAATATTACTTCATAATAATCATATATAGTTACTAATTACACCATTATACCCATCCTTGTAAGGTTATGGTGGAAAATAGATTACACCACGGCGTGGAGACGGTATTCCGTACGTACGCACGCGCGGTGATTTCATTTTTCCGTAGGATGGATAGAAGGTTAATTAGGGTTGTTTCATATTTATAATAACATATCAGTATGTAAGTAATACTGATGTTATTACTTTATCATGAAACAACTAAATAAGAAGAAGTTGAAGAAGAAAGAAATTGAAAAGATCGGTAATGGTTATTACCTCTTCTTTGAAACGCCTCTTTGAATCCTTCACTTAGGGAACTAAGATTGGTCTTTGAAGAAGACCAGGACCTCTAGGATTATTCTAGGGAAGTGGAGAATGGAAAATGGCAGGGGTTGGCCGAGCTTGAGTGCTCAAATTTGTGTGAGGAGGAGGGGGAGGAGGTGCCCTTTTATAAAGGAGGAGAGGGGCACCTTAGGAATATCTCAAAATATTATTTTATATTAAAGTCAAAATCGGTTTATAATGGTTCCAAAGGGTCTTATTTCGAAGCTAAAGTGGGGATGGGTCGAAATCCTATCAACCAATAGGATTTAGACAAGTTTAGGGTATTATTTTAACCTTATCAATTAGATTTAACTCTAAGTTAATAAATTTAACTTTTACCGTGTCTTTTTGTTTTCTTTCACTATATGGTTAATAAAATTACTATAACATGCCAAACGAACCCCAAATTGTTTATTATTAATATATATATCCTTATCTAAGTCATTTGGCCGAACCTTAGATTATTAGGAATAAAATAACAATTAATAATATAATATTTGATTTAAAAACTATTTTGTGTCAATTTTGACACTATTTGATATATGATTTTTGTGAAAGTCATAACAGAATTATATGTTCGAACCAAGTTGATTAAATCAACAATAATATATCATAGTAACCTATAAAATTAGTGTAATTCATAAAAAGTCTTAAATTACATTTATTTTGGTATTTATATTATCAATTGTGTCAATATTTCATTAATAAGATAATTACTGCATCATCTTTGTGTCATAAATAAATTAAATTATTTGATGTCTAAAAATTACAAATAAAATACCATCATGTAGGAAATCTTTGTAGCTTTCTAATGAATATTTACAATCGAATTTATCTTATGTATAACCCCATATTAAAAATGATTTACTTATTAAACTTTGGTATTAACTATTTTTACCCTTCTTTAAATAAATTAATAATAAATGTCCTAATCTAATCCAAGTGGGCCTAAATGGTCATATTTTATTCCTAAGTTTGTTTCTGGTCGAATTACACTTGTCCAATAGAATTAGGACATGTGTTAGGGTAATAGTAATATCATATTTACCCTTAGTTACCCTATTTACTAATAACCGCGGTAAAAAAAAGTAAAAAGTTACTATTCACCAAAAAAATTATTTTCATCTCATTGAACCACATTTTAGTCCTTGATATTAACCGTGTCTCTCGGATATTCGAAATTTCATTCACAGAAGCGGTAAAATTATGTTTTATGCAAAATTCAGTTTTTAACCTACCACTTAGTGGTTTCACTATTCATCAAAAATTGAAAGTTTTCAGAAAAATACCAAAATTTCACCCTAGGCTAATTTCGATATTATGAGTCCAAAAATGAAGTCCATTTTGAAAAATAAAATTTATAAATTTTCAAAAAGTGGTTATTACTATTCATAACGGCTAGTTTTAATAGCATATTGTTGTTTAGTGAAACTCGGTATTGCGTACGACGCAAGCTATCGAGGAAGGTCGCGATTGCGTGTAAAGCAAGCCAAGCAAGTGTTGTGTAGAAAAAGATTCCTTTGATGATTTATATAACATAAAAGTCTTGGGTGTTACATTCTACCCCCTTTAAAAAGAATTTCGCCCTCGAAATTCGTCACTTTGTAACAAACAGATGAGGATACTTCTCCCTCATCATATCCTCAAGCTCCCATGTAGCTTCTTCAAGTTGGTGGTTCCTCCATAAAACTTTCACCAAGCGAGTGGTCTTGTTTCGTAGGACTTTTTCGCTACGATCCAGAATCTCTATCGGTTGTTCTTCATAAGAAAGATCTTGCTCCAGCGGTACAACTTCTGAGCTGAGTACATGTGAAGGATCTGGTATGTACTTTCTCAGGAGAGATACATGGAACACATCGTGAACTTGAGAGAGATTCGGTGGAAGCGCCAATCGGTAAGCTACCTTCCCAACACGATCCAGTATTTCGAAAGGACCGATATATCTAGGGCTCAACTTCCCCTTCTTCCCAAATCTCATAACCCTCTTCCAGGGAGATATTCGTAAGAACACTTTATCACCCACTTCAAACTCTAGGTCTTTTCTTCGGTTGTCGGCATAACTTTTCTGTCGACTCTGAGCTGCTCTTATGTGTTGTTGAATAGATCTGACCTTTTCTGCCATTTCATCAACGAGATCAGGTCCTAATAGCTTTCTTTCCCCAACTTCATCCCAGCAAGTTGGAGTCCTGCATTTCTTTCCATAGAGAGCTTCATAAGGAGCCATCTGAATACTGGAGTGAAAGCTATTATTATAAGAAAATTCCACCAAAGGTAGGTGTTGATCCCAACCTCCTTTTAAATCCATAGAGCAAGCTCTCAACATATCTTCTAGGGTTTGAATTGTTCTCTCAGACTGACCGTCTGTCTGGGGATGATAAGCAGTGCTGAAACTCAACTCTGTATCCAGAGTATGCTGAAGACTTCGCCAGAACTTCGAGGTAAATCTCGGATCTCGATCAGATATAATAGAAAGTGGTACTCCATGCAATCTCACCACTTCCTTTACATATATCCTGGCAAGCTGATCTAGAGAGAAATCCTCTCTAATAGCAATGAAGTGTGCAGACTTTGTAAGACGATCAACTATGACCCAGATAGCATTATTGCCTTTGGATGTTTTAGGAAGTCCTGTGACAAAGTCCATAGTGATGTTTTCCCATTTCCATTCGGGTATGGGTAATGGTTGTAACATCCCCTTAGACTTCTGTCTCTCAGGTTTAACTTGTTGACAAACCAAGCATCGAGAGACATATTCAGCAACATCTCTTTTCATGCCATCCCACCAGAAGTACTCTTTCAGGTCCCTATACATCTTCGTGCTTCCAGGATGAATAGAAAATGATGAACTATGAGCCTCATCCAGCAGCTCATTCTTTAATTCGGGGATGGGAGGAACGCAAACCCGATTCCTGAACTTTATTATCCCATCACAATCAAGGTTGAATTCAGGAACATTTCTCACCTTCTTTTGTAACTCGACATCTTCTTTCTGTGCCTCTTTAATCTTCACATGTATAGATGGTTGAACATTCATTTGAGAAAGATAAGATTTTTTCCCTTCCATTATAATTCCAAGATCCATCCTTTGTAAATCCATAAATATTGGATCTTTTGTGATCCTCATCATGGATAAACTAGCATGGTCTTGTCGACTTAATGCATCTGCCACCTTGTTTGCTTTCCCAGGGTGGTAATGGATTGAGCAGTCATAATCCTTAATCAGCTCCAACCATCTTCTTTGGCGCATATTCAGCTCCTTTTGTGTGAAAATATACTTTAAACTTTTATGATCAGTATAAATATCACACCTTTCACCATAAAGGTAATGCCTCCAAATCTTTAATGCAAAGATTACCGCAGCCAACTCCAAATCATGTGTTGGGTAATTTTGCTCATGGATTTTCAACTGTCGTGAGGCATAAGCTATTACCATATCATTTTGCATAAGAACACACCCCAATCCCTTCTTGGATGCATCACTGTAGATCACAAACCTTTCTCCACTACAAGGTAGTGTGAGCACAGGTGCACTGGATAACCTTCTTTTCAACTCCTTGAAATTCTCTTCACATTCCTCTGTCCAGACAAACTTAACTCCTTTTCGAGTCAACTTGGTGAGTGGATTAGATAATCGTGAAAAATCTTTTACAAAACGTCGATAATATCCAGCCAAACCAAGAAAACTTCGGATCTCAGTTACTGTTGTTGGTCTTGACCATCTTTCGATAACCTCTGTTTTTGCTGGATCCACAGATATCCCCTCTTTTGAGATTATATGACCCAAAAATGCAACTTTTTGAAGCCAAAATTCAAACTTGGTAAATTTGGCATAAAGCTTCTCCTTTCTCAGGGTCTTCAATATAATTCTCAAGTGATCTTCATGCTCTTCCTTGCTCTTTGAATAGACAAGAATATCGTCTATAAAGACTACCACAAATTGATCAAGATAGTCTCTAAAGACTCTATTCATTAGATCCATGAAGATAGCAGGGTCATTAGTAAGACCAAATGGAATCACTATAAATTCATAGTGTCCATACCTTGTACGGAAAGCCGTCTTTGGTATATCCTCCCTTTTGACCCTTAATTGATGATACCCTGAACGAAGATCAATCTTGGAAAAGTATTGAGCTCCGCGTAGTTGGTCAAATAAGTCATCAATGCGTGGGAGAGGATATTTGTTCTTGATAGTGATCTTGTTAAGTTCTCGATAATCAATGCAAAGTCTCATTGATCCATCTTTCTTCTAACCAAATAGAACAGGTGCTCCCCAAGGTGACGCACTAGGGCGTATGAATCCCTTATCAAGATTCTCTTGGAGTTGCTTCTTCAATTCCTGCAACTCAATTGGGGCCATTCTATAAGGTGTCTTTGAAATAGGCAAAGCACCCGGTACGAGTTCTATTGAAAACTCAACTTCACGATTTGGTGGAAGACCCGGCAATTCCTCCGGAAAGACATCATCAAACTCCCGTACAATGGGCATATTCTTAATCGTGAGTTTCTCACCAACCATTTGAGATAAATAACCTTCATTTAGTGGTATCAAGACCCATAAGATGGAAGAAATTTCCACTGGATAGTTATATTCATCCTTGCATCGATAGACGATCGTAGATTGATCTGGAATATGAAATGTGACTTCCCTTCTTTGGAAATTGATATGAGCTCCATGTAGAGAAAGCCAATCCATGCCAAGAATCACATCAAATTCCACTAAAGGAAGGATCACATGATTTGCAGGAAGCACTTTCCCAAAAACTTCGATCGGAGAAGAATTATAAACTTTTGATGCGATTGATGTGCCATTAGGTGTTGTCACAGCTAACTCAACATCTAATTGTTGAGGTAATACAGTGATACCCTTAGAAAATTATTTAGAAATAAAAGAGTGGGTGGATCCAGAATCAAATAAAACATTTGCTACTTTAGAGTGGATGGTAAGTGTACCTTTCACCACATCGTTATCGTACTCCACATCGCTGATAGAAATTGCATGTGACTTTCCTTTGTCTTTAGCCTTAAGAGTTTGTTGACGTCGACCATCATCATCAACCCTTGGATTTGGGCATTGATTGGCATAATGCCCCATCTCCTTGCACTTGAAACATTGAAGTGTAGTAGGTTCATTCTGTGTATCCCTTCCTTTGTTTGCATCATTAGACATCTTCTTCCCATTATCACGGCATTCAAATGCCCGATGGCCTTCCTTTCCACATTTAAAACATTTACTTGTCCCTTTAAGACAACTCCCTCCATGTTTCTTTCCACACTTTGAGCATAAGGAAAAGCTCATCTTCTTTTCCGTGTGCTCTTTAGATTTTTCTTTGAATTCCATCTTCCTCTTCTTATCAAACCCATGTGACTGATGGGTTACTCCAATCTCCATCTCGACTTTGAGAGCACATCGAACGATTTCCTCATAGCTATTGAAGTCCCTTATGGCTAACGCCCTTCGAAGACTTGGTTTTAAGCCACTAAAGAATCGATCGATCTTACTCTCAGGTTGGATAATAATACCAGAAGCGTACCTTGCAAGTCTTGTAAAATTTGCTTCATAGGTACTAACAGATTCATCATCCCTTTGCTTCAGTTCAAGGAACTCTTTCTCCATCTTTGTTCGGAGAATACGAGGGAAGTACTTATTGAAAAATAAGTTCTTGAACTCGTCCCATTCCATAGACTCAATTTCATCCCTTTGCCCTGTATTCTTAACAAGATTCCACCATTGATCAACATCTCCTTCCAAACGATACACTGCTAGGATGACTTTATCATGCTCAGAACATTGAAGAACTGAAAATATCTTTTCAGTAGTACTAATCCATTTTTCAGCAACTAATGGATCAGTAGACCCGCTGAAAGAAGGTGGACGCTGCCTCATGAAGGATTCAACAGAATGTTGCTCCCTCCTTTGTTCATTTGAAAATCCTGCATGATTCATAGCTTGAGAAAGTTGTGTGAGCATGGCTACAAGATTTTGCATTCCAGCTCCCATATCGTTTGGTTGCTCAGGGGGACAATCATTGCATTGCCCATCGCATTCCGCATTAACACGGTTCCTTCGGGTTCCAGCCATTGACTAAAACCAAGAAGAATAGTGTGAGCAACACTAATTATAATAGGAAACCACATAATTCAAGAATAAAATTTTCATGCTTAAGGTCTTATCCTAGGTTATTCAAGGCCATTTCTAAAACACTAAGATTGTGTTCTATGCTTAGACTTATCCTTAGGGTTCTTACTAAGGCTTTCACATCCTAGTTTCCAAAGGTTGACTATACCTTTCCTCTGATACCAACTATAACAACCCATACTTTACATACATTGTTAATACTTCAAAATTGAAGCACACTTATTACAACATATGACAAAACCACAAAGGACCGTATAGGTATAGTGTCTTTAGAAACTGGGAAACATAAACAACTGGTTCATAAATCTTCTACAGTGTCTCCCATTTATTTCATCATATCTAGGGTCCCTTTTAGCATATTCTACTTAATATCCATCTTCCTGACCTGGGGAAAAGAAAACATAAAAGGGTGAGCTCAAATGCTCAGCAAGGGCAAATAAAGGAAATAAAAATCATATCATATCTTTTTGAAAATCAAAACCTGCAAAAGAGATCATAATATCTTAACATGGAATAAATCATAGAAGTGAAAATGAGATCCCCATAACATAAAACTTGAAACTTTGTGGCATGCACACATAATCATGGAAAATCATTTCTTGTTAGTCATGACTCATTGCCAAGACTATCTTAGTGGACAAAGCCCCTTTCTGAACCGAGTTCACTCCTCGTTTCAGTCCTGTATCACTGAACCGAAATAACCTTCCGTTCCAGCCATGTCTATCTCATGAGATATAAAATCATTACCCAATGCATTGGAGGGAGATATAGGTCCCACCCATCTTATAATGAATCCTTTCTTATGTGTGCCACATAATCATAAATCATACATCATCGTATAACACATGTAACAAAAATGGGATTCTTGAAACCTCATGACATCATAAATCAATTCATATAAGATAAAGGTATTCATAAAAATAATTCCATCACAACATGATCAAATCAATTTAATAACAGGGATAAAACAGAACCCTTTATTATCTTAGATGGAAAATAATTTTGATAAAACTCTTGAACTCCATTCTTGAGGAAAATATCCTTTCTTCTTCAAAAACATTTTTCCTTTCATAACATGTCATACAAATTTAAAATAAAAGAAGTTGATTAAAAATAAACTTGAAAACTTGTAAAGGAAGCTTCTTGGAAATAATGTTTTAAAAATCCATTCATGCCGTATAAGTTAAAAAAACATTCTTCTAACTTTTGTCGGAAAAGTCAAAAAGTACCTCGTACGAAAAACGACAAAAGATTCCTTTCATATCTTTTACAAAAAACTTACCGAAGGGTAAAATTGGATATAAACTATTGTATAAGGAAGGAAATAATATTACATATCGAGGGAACATGGATGTGGATGATAAAATACACCCCAGTAATTACCAAAGTAAAAACAATCTCGGATAAAAGTGAGATTGTGATATTTTCCCTTACCTTAGGTCCGATTAGCTTTGTACGTGTCCGAAGCTCCTGTATAATGGTTTAAATAATGTTATTGACTTATTCCAGAATCATACATATTTATATGATATCATATATGGTCATATTATTAGCTTCTTGTTAGTAATATTTCATTGTTACTTGTTACTCGGGTCTTTATAACTTTTTGTTCTTATGCGTGTTTTGTCGAGTAAATTCTTATTCTTATCTTTAGGTTATAGAAAATTCATTTCCAGAATGGTATTAGTGTAGTATATACCATATTCATTCATTCAATTCATTTATATAATCATTATTAAATGAAGATCATGTAGAACGAGTCGCATCACATCGTGGAGACGGTATTCCGTACGTACGCACGAGTGATGATATCGTTCCTATGATCGTGGAATTGTATTGGAGTATATATATATATTATATCAGTATCAATATTACTTCATAATAATCATATATAGTTACTCATTACACCATTATACCCATCCTTGTAAGGTTATGGTGGAAAATAGATTACACCACGGCGTGGAGACGGTATTCCGTACGTACGCACGCGCGGTGATTTCATTTTTCCGTAGGATGGATAGAAGGTTAATTAGGGTTGTTTCATATTTATAATAACATATCAGTATGTAAGTAATACTGATGTTATTACTTTATCATGAAACAACTAAAGAAGAAGAAGTTGAAGAAGAAAGAAATTGAAAAGATCGGTAATGGTTATTACCTCTTCTTTGAAACGCCTCTTTGAATCCTTCACTTAGGGAACTAAGATTGGTCTTTGAAGAAGACCAGGACCTCTAGGATTATTCTAGGGAAGTGGAGAAGGGAAAATGTCAGGGGTTGGCCGAGCTTGAGTGCTCAAATTTGTGTGAGGAGGAGGGGGAGGAGGTGCCCTTTTATAAAGGAGGAGAGGGGCACCTTAGGAATATCTCAAAATATTATTTTATATTAAAGTCAAAATCGGTTTATAATGGTTCCAAAGGGTCTTATTTCGAAGCTAAAGTGGGGATGGGTCGAAATCCTATCAACCAATAGGATTTAGACAAGTTTAGGGTATTATTTTAACCTTATCAATTAGATTTATCTCTAAGTTAATTAATTTAACTTTTACCGTGTCTTTTTGTTTTCTTTCACTATATGGTTAATACACTTACTATAACATGCCAAACGAACCCCAAATTGTTTATTATTAATATATATATCCTTATCTAAGTCATTTGGCCGATCCTTAGATTTTTAGGAATAAAATAACAATTAATAATATAATATTTGATTTAAAAACTATTTTGTGTCAATTTTGACACTATTTGATATATGATTTTTGTGAAAGTCATAACAGAATTATATGTTCGAACTAAGTTGATTAAATCAACAATAATATATCATAGTAACCTATAAAATTAGTGTAATTCATAAAAAGTCTTAAATTACATTTATTTTGGTATTTATATTATAAATTTTGTCAATATTTCATTAATAAGATAATTACTGCATCATCTTTGTGTCATAAATAAATTAAATTATTTGATGTCTAAAAATTACAAATAAAATACCATCATGTAGGAAATCTTTGTAGATTTCTAATGAATATTTACAATCGAATTTATCTTATGTATAACCCCATATTAAAAATGATTTACTTATTAAACTTTGATTTTAACTATTTTAACCCTTCTTTAAATAAATTAATAATAAATGTCCTAATCTAATCCAAGTGGGCCTAAATGGTCATATTTTATTCCTAAGTTTGTTTTTGGTCGAATTAAACTTGTCCAATAGAATTAGGACATGTGTTAGGGTAATAGTAATATCATATTTACCCTTAGTTACCCTATTTACTAATAACCGCGGTAAAAAAAAAGTAAAAAGTTACTATTCACCAAAAAATTATTTTCATCTCATTGAACCACATTTTAGTCCTTGATATTAACCGTGTCTCTCGGATTTTCGAAATTCCATTCACAGAAGCGGTAAAATTATGTTTTATGCAAAATTCAGTTTTTAACCTACCACTTAGTGGTTTCACTATTCATCAAAAATTGAAAGTTTTCAGAAAAATACCAAAATTTCACCCTAGGCTAATTTCGATATTCTGAGTCCAAAAATGAAGTCCATTTTGAAAAATAAAATTTATAAATTTTCAAAAAGTGGTTATTACTATTCATAACGGCTAGTTTTAATAGCATATTGTTGTTTAGTGAAACTCGGTATTGCGTACGACGCAAGCTATCGAGGAAGGTCGCGATTGCGTGTAAAGCAAGCCAAGCAAGTGTTGTGTAGAAAAAGATTCCTTTGATGATTTATATAACATAAAAGTCTCGGGTGTTACATTCTACCCCCTTTAAAAAGAATTTCGCCCTCGAAATTCGTCACTTTGTAACAAACAGATGAGGATACTTCTCCCTCATCATATCCTCAAGCTCCCATGTAGCTTCTTCAAGTTGGTGGTTCCTCCATAAAACTTTCACCAAGCGAGTGGTCTTGTTTCTTAGGACTTTTTCGCTACGATCCAGAATCTCTATCGGCTGTTCTTCATAAGAAAGATCTTGCTCCAGCGGTACAACTTCTGAGCTGAGTACATGTGAAGGATCTGGTATGTACTTTCTCAGGAGAGATACATGGAACACATCGTGAACTTGAGAGAGATTCGGTGGAAGCGCCAATCGGTAAGCTACCTTCCCAACACGATCCAGTATTTCGAAAGGACCGATATATCTAGGGCTCAACTTCCCCTTCTTCCCAAATCTCATAACCCTCTTCCAGGGAGATATTCGTAAGAACACTTTATCACCCACTTCAAACTCTAGGTCTTTTCTTCGGTTGTCGGCATAACTTTTCTGTCGACTCTGAGCTGCTCTTATGTGTTGTTGAATAGATCTGACCTTTTCTGCCATTTCATCAACGAGATCAGGTCCTAATAGCTTTCTTTCCCCAACTTCATCCCAGCAAGTTGGAGTCCTGCATTTCTTTCCATAGAGAGCTTCATAAGGAGCCATCTGAATACTGGAGTGAAAGCTATTATTATAAGAAAATTCCACCAAAGGTAGGTGTTGATCCCAACCTCCTTTGAAATCCATAGAGCAAGCTCTCAACATATCTTCTAGGGTTTGAATTGTTCTCTCAGACTGACCGTCTGTCTGGGGATGATAAGCAGTGCTGAAACTCAACTCTGTATCCAGAGTATGCTGAAGACTTCGCCAGAACTTCGAGGTAAATCTCGGATCTCGATCAGATATAATAGAAAGTGGTACTCCATGCAATCTCACCACTTCCTTTACATATATTCTGGCAAGCTGATCTAGAGAGAAATCCTCTCTAATAGCAATGAAGTGTGCAGACTTTGTAAGACGATCAACTATGACCCAGATAGCATTATTGCCTTTGGATGTTTTAGGAAGTCCTGTGACAAAGTCCATAGTGATGTTTTCCCATTTCCATTCGGGTATGGGTAATGGTTGTAACATCCCCTTAGACTTCTGTCTCTCAGGTTTAACTTGTTGACAAACCAAGCATCGAGAGACATATTCAGCAACATCTCTTTTCATACCATCCCACCAGAAGTACTCTTTCAGGTCCCTATACATCTTCGTGCTTCCAGGATGAATAGAAAATGATGAACTATGAGCCTCATCCAGCAGCTCATTCTTTAATTCGGGGATGGGAGGAACGCAAACCCGATTCCTGAACTTTATTATCCCATCACAATCAAGGTTGAATTCAGGAACATTTCTCACCTTCTTTTGTAACTCAACATCTTCTTTCTGTGCCTCTTTAATCTTCACATGTATAGATGGTTGAACATTCATTTGAGAAAGATAAGATTTTTCCCCTTCCATTATAATTCCAAGATCCATCCTTTGTAAATCCATAAATATTGGATCTTTTGTGATCCTCATCATGGATAAACTAGCATGGTCTTGTCGACTTAATGCATCTGCCACCTTGTTTGCTTTCCCAGGGTGGTAATGGATTGAGCAGTCATAATCCTTAATCAGCTCCAACCATCTTCTTTGGCGCATATTCAGCTCCTTTTGTGAGAAAATATACTTTAAACTTTTATGATCAGTATAAATATCACACCTTTCACCATAAAGGTAATGCCTCCAAATCATTAATGCAAAGATTACCGCAGCCAACTCCAAATCATGTGTTGGGTAATTTTTCTCATGGATTTTCAACTGTCGTGAGGCATAAGCTATTACCATATCATTTTGCATAAGAACACACCCCAATCCCTTCTTGGATGCATCACTGTAGATCACAAACCTTTCTCTACTACAAGGTAGTGTGAGCACAGGTGCACTGGATAACCTTCTTTTCAACTCCTTGAAATTCTCTTCACATTCCTCTGTCCAGACAAACTTAACTCCTTTTCGAGTCAACTTGGTGAGTGGATTAGATAATCGTGAAAAATCTTTTACAAAACGTCGATAATATCCAGCCAAACCAAGAAAACTTCGGATCTCAGTTACTGTTGTTGGTCTTGACCATCTTTCGATAACCTCTGTTTTTGCTGGATCCACAGATATCCCCTCTTTTGAGATTATATGACCCAAAAATGCAACTTTTTGAAGCCAAAATTCACACTTGGTAAATTTGGCATAAAGCTTCTCCTTTCTCAGGGTCTTCAATATAATTCTCAAGTGATCTTCATGCTCTTCCTTTCTCTTTGAATAGACAAGAATATCGTCTATAAAGACTACCACAAATTGATCAAGATAGTCTCTAAAGACTCTATTCATTAGATCCATGAAGATAGCAGGGGCATTAGTAAGACCAAATGGCATCACTATAAATTCATAGTGTCCATACCTTGTACGGAAAGCCGTCTTTGGTATATCCTCCCTTTTGACCCTTAATTGATGATACCCTGAACGAAGATCAATCTTGGAAAAGTATTGAGCTCCGCGTAGTTGGTCAAATAAGTCATCAATGCGTGGGAGAGGATATTTGTTCTTGATAGTGATCTTGTTAAGTTCTCGATAATAAATGCAAAGTCTCATTGATCCATCTTTCTTCTTAACAAATAGAACAGGTGCTCCCCAAGGTGACGCACTAGGGCGTATGAATCCCTTATCAAGATTCTCTTGGAGTTGCTTCTTCAATTCCTGCAACTCAATTGGGGCCATTCTATAAGGTGTCTTTGAAATAGGCAAAGCACCCGGTACGAGTTCTATTGAAAAATCAACTTCACGATTTGGTGGAAGACCCGGCAATTCCTCCGGAAAGACACCATCAAACCCCCGTACAATGGGCATATTCTTAATCGTGAGTTTCTCACCAACCATTTGAGATAAATAACCTTCATTTAGTGGTATCAAGACCCATAAGATGGAAGAAATTTCCACTTGAAGGTTATATTCATCCTTGCATCGATAGACGATCGTAGATTGATCTGGAATATGAAATGTGACTTCCCTTCTTTGGAAATTGATATGAGCTCCATGTAGAGAAAGCCAATCCATGCCAATAATCACATCAAATTCCACTAAAGGAAGGATCACATGATTTGCAGGAAGCACTTTCCCACAAACTTCGATCGGAGAAGAATTATAAACTTTTGATGCGATTGATGTGCCATTAGGTGTTGTCACAGCTAACTCAACATCTAATTGTTGAGGTAATACAGTGATACCCTTAGAAAAGTCTTTAGAAATAAAAGAGTGGGTGGATCCAGAATCAAATAAAACATTTGCTACTTTAGAGTGGATGGTAAGTGTACCTTTCACCACATCGTTATCGTACTCCACATCGCTGATAGAAATTGCATGTGACTTTCCTTTGTCTTTAGCCTTAAGAGTTTGTTGACGTCGACCATCATCATCAACCCTTGGATTTGGGCATTGATTGGCATAATGCCCCATCTCCTTGCACTTGAAACATTGAAGTGTAGTAGGTTCATTATGTGTATCCCTTCATTTGTTTGCATCATTAGACATCTTCTTCCCATTATCACGGCATTCAAATGCCCGATGGCCTTCCTTTCCACATTTAAAACATTTACTTGTCCCTTTAAGACAACTCCCTCCATGTTTCTTTCCACACTTTGAGCATAAGGAAAAGCTCATCTTCTTTTCCGTGTGCTCTTTAGATTTTTCTTTGAATTCCATCTTCCTCTTCTTATCAAACCCATGTGACTGATGGGTTACTCCAATCTCCATCTCGACTTTGAGAGCACATCGAACGATTTCCTCATAGCTATTGAAGTCCCTTATGGCTAACGCCCTTCGAAGACTTGGTTTTAAGCCACTAAAGAATCGATCGATCTTACTCTCAGGTTGGATAATAATACCAGAAGCGTACCTTGCAAGTCTTGTAAAATTTGCTTCATAGGTACAAACAGATTCATCATCCCTTTGCTTCAGTTCAAGGAACTCTTTCTCCATCTTTGTTCGGAGAATACGAGGGAAGTACTTATTGAAAAATAAGTTCTTGAACTCGTCCCATTCCATAGACTCAATTTCATCCCTTTGCCTTGTATTCTTAACAAGATTCCACCATTGATCAACATCTCCTTCCAAACGATACACTGCTAGGATGACTTTATCATGCTCAGAACATTGAAGAACTGAAAATAACTTTTCAGTAGTACTAATCCATTGTTCAGCAACTAATGGATCAGTAGACCCGCTGAAAGAAGGTGGACGCTGCCTCATGAAGGATTCAACAGAATGTTGCTCCCTCCTTTGTTCATTTGAAAATCCTGCATGATTCATAGCTTGAGAAAGTTGTGTGAGCATGGCTACAAGATTTTGCATTCCAGCTCCCATATCGTTTGGTTGCTCAGGGGGACAATCATTGCATTGCCCATCGCATTCCGCATTAACACGGTTCCTTCGGGTTCCAGCCATTGACTAAAACCAAGAAGAATAGTGTGAGCAACACTAATTATAATAGGAAACCACATAATTCAAGAATAAAATTTTCATGCTTAAGGTCTTATCCTAGGTTATTCAAGGCCATTTCTAAAACACTAAGATTGTGTTCTATGCTTAGACTTATCCTTAGGGTTCTTACTAAGGCTTTCACATCCTAGTTTCCAAAGGTTGACTATACCTTTCCTCTGATACCAACTATAACGACCCATACTTTACATACATTGTTAATACTTCAAAATTGAAGCACACTTATTACAACATATGACAAAACCACAAAGGACCGTATAGGTATAGTGTCTTTAGAAACTGGGAAACATAAACAACTGGTTCATAAATCTTCTACAGTGTCTCCCATTTATTTCATCATATCTAGGGTCCCTTTTAGCATATTCTAATTAATATCCATCTTCCTGACCTGGGGAAAAGAAAACATAAAAGGGTGAGCTCAAATGCTCAGCAAGGGCAAATAAAAGAAATAAAAATCATATCATATCTTTTTGAAAATCAAAACCTGCAAAAGAGATCATAATATCTTAACATGGAATAAATCATAGAAGTGAAAATGAGATCCCCATAACATAAAACATGAAACTTTGTGGCATGCACACATAATCATGGAAAATCATTTCTTGTTAGTCATGACTCATTGCCAAGACTATCTTAGTGGACAAAGTCCCTTTCTGAACCGAGTTCACTCCTCGTTTCAGTCCTGTATCACTGAACCGAAATAACCTTCCGTTCCAGCCATGTCTATCTCATGAGATATAAAATCATTACCCAATGCATTGGAGGGAGATATAGGTCCCACCCATCGTATAATGAATCCTTTCTTATGTGTGCCACATAATCATAAATCATACATCATCGTATAACACATGTAACAAAAATGGGATTCTTGAAACCTCATGACATCATAAATCAATTCATATAAGATAAAGGAATTAATAAAAATAATTCCATCACAACATGATCAAATCAATTTAATAACAGGGATAAAACAGAACCCTTTATTATCTTAGATGGAAAATAATTTTGATAAAACTCTTGAACTCCATTCTTGAGGAAAATATCCTTTCTTCTTCAAAAACATTTTTCCTTTCATAACATGTCATACAAATTTAAAATAAAAGAAGTTGATTAAAAATAAACTTGAAAACTTGTAAAGGAAGCTTCTTGGAAATAATGTTTTAAAAATCCATTCATGCCATATAAGTTAAAAAAACATTCTTCTAACTTTTGTCGGAAAAGTCAAAAAGTACCTCGTACGAAAAACGACAAAAGATTCCTTTCATATCTTTTACAAAAAACTTACCGAAGGGTAAAATTGGATATAAACTATTGTATAAGGAAGGAAATAATATTACATATCGAGGGAACATGGATGTGGATGATAAAATACACCCCAGTAATTACCAAAGTAAAAACAATCTCGGATAAAAGTGAGATTGTGATATTTTCCCTCACCTTAGGTCCGATTAGCTTTGTATGTGTCCGAAGCTCCTGTATAATGGTTTAAATAATGTTATTGACTTATTCCAGAATCATACATATTTATATGATATCATATATGGTCATATTATTAGCTTCTTGTTAGTAATATTTCATTGTTACTTGTTACTCGGGTCTTTATAACTTTTTGTTCTTATGCATGTTTTGTCGAGTAAATTCTTATTCTTATCTTTAGGTTATAGATAATTCATTTCCAGAATGGTATTAGTGTAGTATATACCATATTCATTCATTCAATTCATTTATATAATCATTATTAAATGAAGATCATGTAGAACGAGTCGCATCACACCGTGGAGACGGTATTCCGTACGTACGCACGAGTGATGATATCGTTCCTATGATCGTGGAATTGTATTGGAGTATATATATATATTATTTCAGTATCAATATTACTTCATAATAATCATATATAGTTACTCATTACACCATTATACCCATCCTTGTAAGGTTATGGTGGAAAATAGATTACACCACGGCGTGGAGACGGTATTCCGTACGTACGCACGCGCGGTGATTTCATTTTTCTGTAGGATGGATAGAAGGTTAATTAGGGTTGTTTCATATTTATAATAACATATCAGTATGTAAGTAATACTGATGTTATTACTTTATCATGAAACAACTAAAGAAGAAGAAGTTGAAGAAGAAAGAAATTGAAAAGATCGGTAATGGTTATTACCTCTTCTTTGAAACGCCTCTTTGAATCCTTCACTTAGGGAACTAAGATTGGTCTTTGAAGAAGACCAGGACCTCTAGGATTATTCTAGGGAAGTGGAGAAGGGAAAAGGGCAGGGGTTTACCGAGATTGAGTGCTCAAATTGGTGTGAGGAGGAGGGGGAGGAGGTGCCCTTTTATAAGGGAGGAGAGGGGCACCTTAGGAATATCTCAAAATATTATTTTATATTAAAGTAAAAATCGGTTTATAATGGTTCCAAAGGGTCTTATTTCGAAGCTAAAGTGGGGATGGGTCGAAATCCTATCAACCAATAGGATTTAGACAAGTTTAGGGTATTATTGTAACCTTATCAATTAGATTTAACTCTAATTTAATTAATTTAACTTTTACTGTGTCTTTTTGTTCTCTTTCACTATATGGTTAATACACTTACTATAACATGCCAAACGAACCCCAAATTGTTTATTATTAATATATATATCCTTATCTAAGTCATTTGGCCGAACCTTAGATTTTTAGGAATAAAATAACAATTAATAATATAATATTTGATTTAAAAACTATTTTGTGTCAATTTTGACACTATTTGATATATGATTTTTGTGAAAGTCATAACAGAATTATATGTTCGAACCAAGTTGATTAAATCAACAATAATATATCATAGTAACCTATAAAATTAGTGTAATTCATAAAAAGTCTTAAATTACATTTATTTTGGTATTTATATTATCAATTTTGTCAATATTTCATTAATAAGATAATTACCGCATCATCTTTGTGTCATAAATAAATTAAATTATTTGATGTCTAAAAATTAAAAATAAAATACCATCATGTAGGAAATCTTTGTAGCTTTCTAATGAATATTTACAATCGAATTTATCTTATGTATAACCCCATATTAAAAATGATTTACTTATTAAACTTTGATTTTAACTATTTTAACCCTTCTTTAAATAAATTAATAAAAATGTCCTAATCTAATCCAAGTGGGCCTAAATGGTCATATTTTATTCCTAAGTTTGTTTTTGGTCGAATTACACTTGTCCAATAGAATTAGGACATGTGTTAGGGTAATAGTAATATCATATTTACCCTTAGTTACCCTATTTACTAATAACCGCGGTAAAAAAAAAAGTAAAAAGTTACTATTCACCAAAAAATTATTTTCATCTCATTGAACCACATTTTAGTCCTTGATATTAACCGTGTCTCTCGGATTTTCGAAATTCCATTCACAGAAGCGGTAAAATTATGTTTTATGCAAAATTCAGTTTTTAACCTACCACTTAGTGGTTTCACTATTCATCAAAAATTGAAAGTTTTCAGAAAAATACCAAAATTTCACCCTAGGCTAATTTCGATATTCTGAGTCCAAAAATGAAGTCCATTTTGAAAAATAAAATTTATAAATTTTCAAAAAGTGGTTATTACTATTCATAACGGCTAGTTTTAATAGCATATTGTTGTTTAGTGAAACTCGGTATTGCGTACGACGCAAGCTATCGAGGAAGGTCGCGATTGCGTGTAAAGCAAGCCAAGAAAATGTTGTGTAGAAAAAGATTCCTTTGATGATTTATATAACATAAAAGTCTCGGGTGTTACATGGATATCACCTTATTATTTCACTTGGGTTTATTTGAGTGAGAATGTATATATATATACACATATCATATTTTAGTAGCTAATATATAGGTATTGGTTATCTACTTCTAGGAGAAGAAAAGATGCATGGGTTATTCCACGTTCTTTCTGTGTCTAAATTATCATTATTAGATGAGTCTAATACCCTACTATAGTTAGAGAAGATATAATTAGAAGTTCACATTCTCACCATTTCAATCTATTTGTGTCTAGATGAGTTTTCATTCACTCCATTTTTCAGTTGAGCTGTACTCTTTTATTATACCTTCTCTTATCTACTGTTTTCTTCTTCAGTTTTATCTATTACTACTTCCACCTCTCTTTTTTGGGGAATCCTACTGAGTATGATTATGCTTACCCCTTTATGGGATTTCCCACATATATCGTTATTTATAAGGATTTTGGAAAGGTTGATTATGTCATTAGAGAAGCTTATTGACATGGTGTTGTTGGACCACCTACGATAGTCGTAGCTTGGGATCTAGTAGCGGGGTACTCAAAACATTGTTTTAATTTTCTTTCATTTTTCTATCTGTTTGGGACACATTTCTAGTTGTCCATGTATTTTTCTCATTTCCTTTTCATTTTACACTATTATGCTAGTACTTTTTAGAGGTCAATGCATGTTTATGGTATATATATAACAGCATTGCATCTTCTTCTTCTTCCACCTTTGAAATTTTCATTGATTTTGTTTTGTGCATGTGTATAGGTACATAAGAAATTGTCTCCCTGGGTTTTGTATGCCTTCGACTCTTGTATTCACATTAGCCTATGGAGGTGGGCATGGGGTAGTTGTGGCTCGACCCTAGACATGGGTTGAGTTATGAAACCATTTTTCAGAAAATTAATGGCCAAAAACGATTGATGTAGGTGATTACTAATGAATTCATCCAGCCACTAGTTGAAATTCGATGTGGTGATGGAATATCTATAATGAATAGACAAAATACGAGATATGATAGAAAATCCAACTATATGTTGTGTAGTCTAACGAACACATGGCGTGTAGACCCCTAGCTATATCGACAAGTGTTTCCGAATCTGCTAAATATCACATGCCATTTGGGACCCCCACATACCTTATAAATCGGCAATAGAGAATCGACCTATAATCTAGTAGGATATGATCATAGGCATATCCAAACAAATTTCTTGTACTGACATATGGGAATGCTACACAAACACAACTAGTGTACAAGGAAATAACAAGGGTACACAGAAAAGACCCGTAGGGAACAAGCATGGAAAGGAGAACATGGCTCAAACATGGGGGAAGAAACACATTGTGTATCCCCCTTACACTATAAAACCCCATGACTTATGATATATATCATTTTAAATTTAATATCTTTTATATCTTACATTTCACACAACACCAAGCTTAAATACACCACGATATACAATTAAATATTATAATTCTAACACTAGTTGTTATATTAGAAATTTTTAATAGGATTATCTAATTTATGAAAATAAACATTACACATGTTTATAAAGTGAATTATTTTATTACCAATTAATTTGAAATGACAATAAAAACCAACAAAATAAAAATGATTTTTTTAGAAAAATATTTTTATACCCATAGTGGAATTTTATCATAATAAATTAAATTAATAACAAATAGTGAAATATATTAATTAAATATATAGGTTATACATTCAAATAATATTTTTAAATTCATCCAATAAGTTTCATAGGCTTAATATTAGAATAAATCAAATGTTAATCATAAAAGGTTATTTTTAAGGCAGTTTTGACGCCTTTTAATTGAAAACCTATTATAATTACAATTATTTACACTTTGATATATTATATTTAAAACAATAAACTTATTATTTGAAATTGTAATATAACAATTTTTTTAGGCTTAATTGTTTATGTTTTTTTCTAATAAGTATCATGTTTTGATGAGCATTGACAAAATATTGCATTTTAATTGAAAAAAATTTCTTTATCTAAATAATTTATAATGTTAAATTATATATCTATTTTTTTTAAAAAATAGATTTATTTTTTATCAAATAATTCAATTTTGGTAATTGGAATAAAATATTTTTGAATATGAATAGAAAAAGATTAAAATCTTTTTTATGTTTTCACTTTTATAACATGTTTTCTAATTTCATCAATGAGATTAATTTTAAATTAATTACTATAAATGATGTGTTTTTAATTTTTAAAAATATATAAAATATTTTCATTTAGTGGTTCTTAATTATATAAATATTTTTCTTTTATTTTTTAGAATATGTATAGAAAAGTAAGTAATATTTTAATTATCATGGTTAAGGGTAAATCATGTATATGGGTGTACAATGTATTATAAATACTATAAAATTACCATAACACTAGTCCAAATTTAATTTAATGAGTCTGTTTCCTAAATATTTATCCATGGGTCAAAATTATTACCATTGGAAACTACTTGAATGAGAGTGTGACATTTATAATATTATATTGAAAGAAAAGTCAATTTTGTCCCACTTTTTTTTTAACAAATGATTTTTTAATATGGTTTAATATAAAGGATTTTTTGACTATAAATATATCTTTGAAATAGAATATATATATATATTTATCATGATAATATTTTTTTGTTTTTTAGAGAATGAAAAATTAAATTAAAGGCTTGCATAATAATAACACATCAATTGTTTAATTAATGGAAATATCAAATATGTGATATTAAAAATAATAAAATTGATATAATTTAAGATTATTAATTTCATACAAGAATTTCTAATATTATTTATACATGTTATTTTTTTTAGTATTGGTACTAATTTATCTTGTTGTTATAATATTTTTAAAAAGTTGTGTAAATGAAGTGTCAAAATTGATATTAATGATAATTTAAAATAAATATTATTTTACATAATGTTATAATATATATAAAAATCTCAATATTGGCTTAATTTTTGTTATGATTCCTAAAATTTCATCAATTAATCATTTATTGGTTGTTTAAAACTATATAGTAATTTTATTAACCTCTAAATATAAATTACATGATATGAGAATAAGAATTGAAATTTTTGACGAATGGTTAAAGCCAAAAGATAAGGGTGATAATGCGACCTAAAATAGACAAAAAATTATTTTATGCTAATATTTTTACACTTACCCATATTATATACAAAATAACTGTATTTGGAGACATTTTTATTTAGAAAATAATTTATATTAATTAAATATTTTTAGAGTTTCCAAAAGTTACCCTCACATCAAACATAAAAGGGCACGTCCTCCCTCAATTCCTCACACCACATTGAGCCTTCCATATCAACTGAAAGCTGACTATTTCTCCTCATAAAATATATATACAAGTTATGGTTGTACTTTTCTTCCAAAAATATAAACCCTATATCCCTTGAGAACGGATCAAAAGGGAGTCCTCCAAAGAAGAGGTAATCATTTTTACGAAATCATCAATGTTCATTTATTCTTCTACTTCCTCTCCATGAGTTTTTTCCTTTATAATTTAATAAATAAAGTATCATTTATATTTTTATATGTTGATATGATTATGTTACTACCATATTCTATGATTTATCCATCTTACAAAAATGAAATCACCGTGTGTACGTACATACGACTTTCCATCTCCATGCAGTGGTGTAATTTGTTTTTCATCCGCACATTACATGGATGAGAATAATGATGTAAATAATGGATATGTATGATAATCATGACATGTTTTTGATTATGTTAAAATTAATATACCATTCACTTCCGTAATCATTCACCATTAATTGAATGGTAATGTCAACCTGCTGTCTCCAGGACGCGATACGATTCATTTCCCATGTTAACCATTCAAAAATTATAATAAAAAATTATTTGATAATTAAATTTCATATTTAAAAAATTAATATAATTATGGATATTTTTTATTTATATCCTATGAAAATAAAAAATACATTTACAACAAAACATTCATAGAAAAATGAAGCAGTTAACACTTGAAAAAAGGTTAATAATGAAATATTAAAAACTAAATAATATTAGTAGATCATATATGATATAATAAATATAGATATAGACCTGGTATAATTTTATAACATTATTTAAACCATTATAAAATATGTGAAATGACATTCTACAAAATGAAGCGTAAGTTAAGGGACTTCATTTTAATCTCCAATCATTGGTGCATAATTTGATGTTATACACCCACCTTCTTTTATAAGGTGTATATAGTCCCTTTGACTTATCATGTCATTAATTTATTTGTTATCATTATATATAATGTTCTTTTTGAATTTTTATTCTATCATCAGGATTATGATTTCATTATTCAATGTGGAATAGGACACCTTGAATTTTTCAATAATTAAATATCAAATCTTTTATCTATATCTATGTTTTCTATAAATGTTTCAAGAAAAGTTTTTATTATAATACAATGATTGTTTAATTTCATTTATAACATTTTTTTAACATTTTAAAAGTTGATTAAAAGTTAGTATTTTTTTCATTTTTTAAACACAGTCCTTTAATGATTTCTCGAAAAAACATACAGAAGGAATGTTTTTAACAAATATGACATTAGCTATTTTTTCTATAGTCATGACACATTAATTTTTTAATGATTTTTTTACAAGTTTAGAGAAATATTTTCATTGAAAAAATTGTCTTTTAAAATTGTGTAGCCTTTAAATAAATGTATTCAATATAGAAAAGGGATCTTCTCTCAATAAATGTTTAGTTAGTTTTTAAATTATTTTAATCTATTCCAACATCCTCTATTGAGTATTTTTCTTAATTGAGGTTGATATATTATAAAGTCATTTACTATATTTCATTAAATGTTTTATGATTCTGTTTGAATATGGATGTGATATTTTGATACCATTTGTGGTTTATGGATAAAGTATTCACATTTTGTATGATATATTTTCAATATGATTGTTTATGTAGTTTATGTTTAACCCTGATCATATGAAGAATTAATTAGGCATAGTATGAGATGATAGAGGGCCACTATAGTTTCTAGATGTATTGGTAGGTATCGAGAGACAAACTAGTTTGGGTATTGGAGGATTTCAAAACCATTTATGTATGTTTCTTGGTGAAATCTTTAATATTATGTTAATGATGTCTGATATTTTGTATTCCCTCACTATGTTGTTAGTTATTTCTATTCCCAGTGACTATTCAATAATTAGAACATACATGTGATTATTTATATAGAAATACATGATTTTAATTTATTATTTCCCCATTATGCTCAATATTATGTTTAAATTTTTTCTGTTTCAGTTATACACCCTTCCTTGATGTCTATGCCTATTATTCATGATATCATCTACTGTATGCTTACCCATACTGAGAACCTGATCTCACCCATTTATTATGTTTTATATTCTCTAGGATATGAAGAAGTGTTTTGAGATTTACATGAAATGTTATACTAAGGGGATTAATGGAATACACAAAAAAATTGTTTTTATTATTAATGGTTTACATTATAATTTTAATTTCAACTATATATCTAGTTAACAAGACTATTAAACTACTTATTACATTATGATTTTGATATTTTATCTACGCCTATATCATAATGTGAGGCATACGCACTTATCCCCAAGGGTAATGGGCGTTATAGTTTGTATTATAGAATGTTTAGAACAATCCTTCTAAACTAGATTAAGAAACCATAACATAGGGAAAACCCATAAAAGAGAAATCAAGGATATGTATAAAAGAACATCAATGAATTTTAGTAATGTTGAAACTATGTTGTTATTACTAGAAATACATCCATGTTTGATACAACAAGTGGATGTCCTCTAGTATAGATGTACTTAATTATAACAACTCCAACAAGATGTATCAGGACAGACTCGATATAACCTGGTACACGAAAATGATACTTACTATGTACCATGTTTAACATTCCTTATGGATATTCTTAAGATAATTCAAATTTTCATTTCAATCCAATATTATGGATTTAAAATAACATATTTCCCTAAAGATACATTTCTTATGATTATTAGATTAGCAATTCATAAAATTTTCATTTTATGTTATGTGCTTTACTAGTCTAAAATTATGTATTATGATTCATAAACTGATATAGTGTATGCCATTTTTTATAAATGGATCATATTGGAATGAGCTAAAACATTACAAGGCCATGTGATCCAAATAATAAAATTAATCATATCATATATAGTATTAAGACAATATTTCAAAAAAAAGACTCCAAAAAATTTCAAGTACATGAGGATATAATATCATGTTCTAATGAGATAGATAATTTTTTTTCAAGAATTATGGTTTTGGGGAGAAACATGAAAACAAGAGTATAGCTGGAAAAAATATGGATATAAGAAAGAGGACAATGAACTGTTCTCCAACCTATGATAACTATGGAATGAATCACCATGGGAAATTCAAGAAATGATTAGGAGATTCTTATAAGTGCATAAAAAAGGGTTACCAAGAAAATAATGCAATAGAAAGAAACAAAAGAATTTTATTCACTTATTCAACATATGTGAAGTTGTACACTATGCAAATAAATTCCATAATTCTCATGGGATTATATCATAGGATAAGCTAATGAATCATAAACAGGATTATTATTTTACCACAAATGAAGAGGAATGATTAATTTAATTATTCCTAGATTAAAAAAAATAATGTCATTTGTGTATTTTAAAAAACAATCCACCACTTATATAAATTATGGAAATAAATAAGGATTGTAATGCAGTACTTTTTTGTTAAAGATTTGGAAGCATGTCTATTTTTAATAAGTTTTTTATGGTGATAAAATATTCGATATGGGATAATAAGAGATACATTATGTTGTTTGGGAAATTTTATGTTAAGATTGATTTAAAATATTTAAATATCGTTTTGGACTATAAATATGCACATATGTATTTTGGATGAGCCATAATGTTTGAATGGATTAAGATGAAAATCAGATATTATTATTTTAGGTTTAATTATGATCCATCATATTAGATAACATGTGCTAAATTTTTTGTTTCAATTTAACATTAAAAATAGGAAAAAATGATAAATGGATATTATGATTAATAAAAATGATTTAGGTAAAAAAATAGTACTCCAATATTCATTTTCTGGCTTAAGAGAAAAGTTCAAAATAAATCATAACACAACCAAAGGATAAGTTCATAGAATGAAAATAAGTAAGATTATTTTCTCAACTATATATATGGATAGAAAAATAATACCTCAACTATAGAAGCTGAATTTGAAATGAAAACAGTATTCTTTTAGTTTTCTATCTGAGAAATCCATGGCCTCTTAACCAGTTACATATTTATGATTTTGTGATGGTATAAATTTTGATGACCATATTCTCTAACACTCTTCATCAGAACATGATGTTTTGACTTATCTTCCTTGTATTGGGTTTCACTTTCCTCTATGTTAATCATATTATAAAGACTAATTTGGTGTTTAACTATGAATTTGACATTCCCTCTTCTTAATAGTATTTTTATTAACCCAATTATTGGTGTTGTTTTCCCATAATATAATTATCAATTTTCAAACATTGATTTTCTAAGTGAAATTTTAAATTGTGAGGAAAAAATTTAATTAAGGAGGAGATAATGTAACACCCCATGATATTATCATTTGTATATTTTTAAATTTAAATTCCCTGATATATTACATTTCACGCAACACCGAGCTTAAATGAACCACAATATACAATTAAATATTATTATTATATGACTATTTATTAAGTTAGATGTCATGAATATGTTAGAATAACTTGTGAAAATTCAGTTTACACATTTGTATAAAATAAATTCATTTATTACCGATTAATTATAAATGAAAATAAAACCCCATTGAATAAAGAAGATGTTTATTTATTAAAAAACTATTTTTATTCCCACAATTGAATTTTACAATAATAAATTAAATTAATAACTAAAAGTGAATGATATTAATGTAATAAATACATTATATATTAAAAAACGTTTTATAATATCATCTAATATGTTTTACAGGATTAAGATACGAATAAACCAATTTTATACATAAAAGGTATTTTTAATGGTTTCTTTACCTCATTTTAAAGGCGAACATATTTTAAGTAAATTTTTCAACATTTTCATATATTATATTTGAGAAAATAATGTTCTTATTTTAATTTGAAATATAAAAATTTATTTAGTTTGTGTTTTTGGAATTTTTCATATATGTTTCATGTTTTGATGAATAATTATTGAATTTTACATATTAATTGAAAATATATTTTTGATATTAATAATTTATAGTGTAAAATTATATTTATAATTGTTTTTAAATAATAATTAGATTAATTTTACATTATTGAATACAATTTATGTCTTTGAAATCAATTTTTCATTATGTATTATTATAAAAACATTATAATCTTTTGTATGTTTTCACTCTAATTACATATTATCCTATTCTGTAAATGATGTTAATATTAAATTAATTACTAATCCTTATGTATTTTGAAATTTTAAAAATATATTCCATATTTACAATTACTGGGTCCAAATTATTTAAATGTTATTATTTTATATCTTGCAATATGAATAGTAAATTTATTAATATTTTAATTACCATGGTTAATAGTAAAAGACGTAATTATAGGTAAAAATATTATTATAAACACAAACATTATCCTAAAACATGTCCTAATTTCATTTTATGAGTTTTTAGACCGAAAACTAATACTTCAACCAAAATTATAACCATTGTAAATAACATTGATAAGAGTATGACATTTATAATTTTATATTCAACGAAAAGACAATTTTGTCACACTTTTGTTATTTTGAGGTGAAATATTTTTTATATGGGATACGCATGAATATAAATTTTATTTTGAAAGATGAAATTTTAATATTTATCATGATAATTTATTTTTAATTATTAGAAAATTAATTAATAAATTAACGGCTTTCACAATGATGATGTATTAATTGTTTAATTAAAGAAAATATCTAATAAATGATTTTTAAAATAGAAAATAAATTTATTTTCAGACGATTAATGTCATAAATAAATTTTCAGATTACTTTAACATGATATTTCTATTTTATAGGTATTTTTTAATTTATGTTTTTCTTATGATATTTCTAAAAATTTAGATAATAAATAATGTCAAATATGATAGTATTGATACCTAAAATAAATTATAGGATGATATATAATTTATTAAAATATTAATTGAGGAATTTTTTTTGAAATAAGTCATTATATATTCTAAATTAATCATTCATTTTTATTTATTAATTTTAATGAAGTTATATTAACCCTCAAATTTTAATTTAAATTATATCACAATTACAGTTAATAGGGTTATATAAGGGTAAAATCCAAACGATAAGGGTATGCATATGAGATAAACTTGTCTAAAAATTATTTCATGATATTATTCAGACACATAATGAAATTATTGTTGAAATAACTCACTTCATATCAATTTCTAATAAATAAATCAATTTATATAAATTTAAAAATATGAGAGTTTTCAAAAGTGACCCTCAACTGAATTATAAAAGGTCACCCCCTCCTTCACGTTATCAAACCCATTTTAGCCTTATTTATCCATTAAAACCTGACCATTTATCCTCATGGAATCCTTATATCATGTTCATGATGTATCAGTTTTCCGAAAAGAAAAACCCTAGATCCCTTCATAATAATCCAAAGGGAGTCTTCTGAAGAAGGGGTGATCATTTTTACCAACTCATCCATGTTCATTTCTTCTTCTAATTCATATTCATGATTTTTGTCAATGATATTATAATAACTCCAAAATCATCTTTATACTGAGATTTTATTATGAATATGGGAAAGCCAAATTCCATGATTTACCAATCCTTTAAAAAAGGAAATCACCACGTGTTCATATGTAAGACTTACCAGCTCCATGTCGTAGTGTAATATATTTTTCATCATCAATATACTTAGATCAGTATAATGAAAGAAAATATTGATATATATGAAAATTATTAAATTATTTTGATTCTAGAAAAATTTATAATCTATTTAGTTCCTTAATCATTCACCATTAAGGGAGTGATACCGTAGCTAGGGTGTACGTATAACCTAACATCTCCATGCTGAGATGTGATTCATTTACTATGTTAACCATTAAAGAGTGATAACCAAAATGTATTCAATGATAAATAATATATTTGAATCATTAATATAATTATTGATACTTTGGATTTAAATTCAATGAAAATGAACTGAGACATTTTTGACATCACAAATATAGGAAAATGAATCATTTAACACCAAAAACAAGGGTAATAATGAAATATTATTAAAAATGATATTCGAAGATAACATATTATATTATAATTATGTATATGGTTATGGAATAGTTTATTTATATAATTTAAACCATTATATGGGATATTAAAACAAATTCAAATAACAGAAGCATAAGGTGAGGGACTTTATCTCAATCTCTTTTCATTGAGGTGCAGTTTGATGTTACACACCTACCTTCCTTTTTGACGTATATGTATAGAACATATGACATATCATGGCATTAGTTTATTTTAATCACTATATTAAATTTATTTTTTAATTTTAATATTCTATTGGGATTATTATTTGATTATTCAATGTCTCGTGGGACACCTTGAATGTTTAAATATTTAATTATTACATCTTTTTATCTATGTCCATGATTTATAGAAATATTTTCAAATTTTTTCTTAATATTATCAAATTATTGTTAAAAATATTTTAACCCTTTTGTAGTTTTTAAATGTTTTTTAAAATTTATATTCAATCATTTTCTAGGGAATTCCCTTTGAGGGTTTTCTGACAAAAAATACTAAAGGAATGATTTTTTAACTCATAAAACATGAGAAGTTTTTTCCATCATTATTAGTGTTTTCCTACTTCCTCTAAAATTTTAAAAAATAAATTTTTATTAAAATTTTTTCTTTAAATAAAATTAACCTTTAAATAAATGTTATCAATGAAAAAATTGGTATTTTTATCATGAAAACTATAATTATTTTATTAGAGTATTTTCATTTATGTCAGTATCATATGTTATATATTACTCTAAATTGAGGTTAAGATATTCTGATATCATTTACCGTATTTCATATAATGGTTTATGTATAATTTGGAATCTAGATGTGCTATTTTGACACCATTAAGGATAATGGGTAAAGTATTCACATTTCGTATGCATGTTTTTCAATATGAATGTTTATGTTGTTTATGTTACACATTTTTTATATGAATAATGAATTGGACTTTGTAAGTGATGGACAAGGCCCTCTATAGCCCCTCTATGCATCGGTCAGTCTCATGAGAAAAATTACTTTTGATGTTGGTTGACTTCTTGCCCGTTTATGTATAGTGTCTTGGAAGAATCCTTGAAAACATGTTTATGATGACCATCATTATGAATTTCCTCATCATGAGATTATTTATTAATATTCCATGTGATTATTTTATTAGTAGAATATTCATGTGGTTGTTTATATGAAATTATATGATTTTCATTTATTCTTTCCACATTATGATCAAGATTAAATTTAAATGAATTTTTATTTAGTTATACACCTTGCCTTGATGTTTATGCATATTATTAATAATAAATTATCTTGTATGCTTACTCCTACTAATCATATGAGAACACCCATTTTTTATTTTTTATTTTCCCCTACATATGAAGACATGTTTTGGAGATTAATATGCAGGGTTATAGGAAGCGGAATAATAGAATTCTCAAAGAAAATTCTTAATGTATTTTATGTTTTAGAATGTAATTCAAATTTCAAGTAAGTATCTATTTTTCAAGACTACTAAACTATTAGACCATTTTGGATTTTAATCTTCCATCTATACCAATTTAAGAAATTGAGGCATCAAATATTAGCTACTCGGGTTGGGGTCATTACATAAACACCATGTAGTTATATATGGGTAGTAATACATGTTTTGGAAAGAAAATAGCTTTGCATAAAAGTGGGACCACACATCGTCTGGGTCCCATACATGTCATGTAACTCATTTTTATAATCTTGTACCTCCCATATCTCTTTAATTTGGACTTAGATTTTGGATTTCGAGTATCTTATCCTACGTTTATTTTCACTAATAACATGATGGTGGAATTTTGGTGTAATTTTAGGTATGATGTGAGGTTTCATGAGTTCAACACATCTTTATGTTCCACTCGAGGACGACAATTATCAAATGAGATTATCAGAGAGGATCCCTTCTACTGGGACAGACCAAGGGTACTCTACATAATATTAGAGTTGAACCGTCATATTGGGGTAGGGCATGGGTAATATACTATGAGAGTGGAACCCCCTTGATGTATTAGGTCATGGGTTCTCTCTCCATATTTTTAGTGGAACTCTACCAGTGGGGTACTCTTTGGGTCCTCTATCCATAGCATGGAATCCACCTGATAGACTAGGGTGTGCATCCTTTATCTATATTTATATTGGAACCCTTAATATATGGTACGAAATGGGTCATCTACCCAATAGAGGAACTTTAACATCCATGTATTTTGAAAGTAAAAAAACTATGTTCAATAACATACAATATACATTACACATAACTTAATCAAACAATGAAATATTATTATTTAAATATGAGCCTTATAACCTAGTTATTAAATTAGAGATAATGTCGTATTTAATGGAATTAATAAATATAAAATTTTCATAATCCTTTCTAATTTATATATTAATTAATTTTTAAATAGCCACTCAAGTTCTTTAAGTGAAGTTGTTTTTCTTAAAAAAATACATTTTCTTGAAAAAAATTATTACTTATTTTTTGGTGAAAATATTATAAATAATGTTTGAAAAATTTCGAAAATGAATTTTATAAATTAAGAAAAAATTAAATCAGAATATCATGTTTTATTTTGGGTATATTTTTTGGATTTTTTAGTAATATTGTGTTTTCAATGAATAGTGAAAAAATACAGCTTTTTCAAAAAAAAATGACATTTCATTTATATAAATGAAAAAACATTAAAAGAACCATAGTGTTTTAAATTTGATTTAAGTTAAAATAAGTTTTATTTATTAATATTTAATTCACTTAAATTATTTTCAATCAATTTTATATTTTATTTTATAAGAAGAGTTTATTTGGGTTAAAAAAGCACATTTTTATGAAAACTACTTTACAGTACACATTTTTTATTCATTTTAAATTAATTAAAATAATAAAAAATATATAATATTTTAAATGAAATATAAATATTATATATCAATAAATATAAATTTAGATTCATAGAGTGATTATGATTAGTCATATAGGTAATATAAATTCATCTTTTTCTTGAAAATGCACTTCTTAAAACCCAGTTTCTGATCATGTTTATAGGTTTTTTAAATTTAATTTTTCTAATAATTTGAATTCAATTTGATAAAATGTATTCTATATTTGGAATCTTAAGGTAGAAATTTGATATCAAGGTCTTTTTTAGGTATAAAGAAGTTACTGGGTGAAAAAAATATTCACCATAGTATAGGTAAAATAATGAAACAGGTAAAAGTAAAAATGAAACAGCTTAAAATACCTAAAAAATAAAACATTAAATTGAATGTTTTTCGGTTTCTAAATATTAAAAAACATTAAAAATTAATTTTCAATCTATTTAATTTGAATTAATAATACCAAAATGTATTTGGATTTAATTATTAAATAATCATTCTTTGAAAATTTAAAACCACCCATCCCCAAGTATAAATACAACTCCTCACCAACCCCTTTCTCCTCAAAATATATAATTGTACGAAAATGTCTAAAATAATTATCCTACCCACTCTTCCCACTTATAACTACTTTTTGTCCCAACAAATGTCCAATTCAATGGTCTCTGAGGGATCATTCAAGAAAGTAATATTCAAGATATAACTTTCCCAAACCACCACTGTTAATTTCCTTTTGTCATATACCTTCTTCTCACCTACTTAATTCATCATGTAATAATAAATCAAAGTTCATTTACATAATAGAATATTATATTTAAAATCAAATATCATATATATATCCCTTTAATTATCATCTCTTTTTCAAATAAATAAAGTTATTATCCAAATAATGGATATTAACAATAACCATGGATAAGGAGTTTTCATTTTTCAATACCTCTTTCATGTATAATCATCAAAATATTTTACTATTTAAATTAGATTTTAATATTTAAATTGTAATTTATTTCATGTTACAGAACTAATATATAGATGTAATATTCAATAAACTAAAACTATTTCTTGATTGTCAGAAAAACCACATAAATAAATTAACCATTTGTTATTATCATTTTTATAAAATTAATCACCCTCTTAAAAAATAAATAAAAATGATATATGGGAACATTTATAATTCTATAAGTGAATTAATACCACTTAATTCCATATCTTCTGTTGAATTTCCATTTTACAAGAATATCCATATTTATACTCAAGTGAACCGACCATGAATATTTGAATCAAACACTCCCAGAATGATGAAATTGATCAATATAACTCTTCGAAATAGCCAAAAATTAATGTGATAAAATTGTAATAAATAATATATAGATGTAAAAGGTTTTTAATTATGTAATTAATGAATCCAATTTTATTATCCCATAAATTAAGAGCATGCACCTAAGATTCAGAGACAAGGTTAAAGACTCTTTAACTAAAAACCCATGTTTTTATTGTTTTATTGATTTAATTTTTAAATATTTATCATTCATGTATATGTTTTTTAAATTTTTTTGAATGTATTTATATGGAAATTAATATTTTATAAAGTCTATTTGAAATTTCCCTTTCTTTTTTTTAAAAGGGTTGCCCTTAAGGTTTTATGTAAGGTAATTCTTAATCGAATTTCAATTCTTTGGTTTAAAATTATACATTTTGATTTTTTTCATGAAAAGATTATGTGATAATTTAATTTTTAATATATTATTTTTTCTTTAAAAATTTTATATGTATATTTACAGTTGATACACATAATTGAATAATTTTATTAATGTTTTCTTTAATGATATGATATTTTTAGGGACATTCTATTAAAAAAACATCTTTTAAAGTTTATCATTACAAAAATCAAAAGGAAAGTTTTTTACATATATTTATTTAACATAATTTCTTAATTTCATGTCAACATTAAATTTTTAAGCCTACTTTAGAAGTTAATATGTTTAAATTCAAAAATATACTTTTTAAATATATGTTCATAGTTTTTAAAAATAAGTGATATCAAAAGGGAAAGTTTATGTTATTCAAAGGTTATTTTTTATTAAATATTTCATGATTGATGTTGATGTTATGTATCTGGTAATTTTTAGTGATGATTTTTGGTTAAATTACAATCCAATTTTTGATAGTTCTATGATAAAACATTGGTGGGTGGTTCTGTTATTAAGAAATGATGGGCGGTTCTGTGATAAACCACAGACGTGTGGTTATGTAACAACATCTATTTAATTGGGTTCTCCAGAGCATGAGGTTGGACATATTAGTTACTCAATTTATAATAGTGATATTTAACATGATGTCCAACATTACAAAATTATATTTTATATTAATTATAATTATTTTTCACGGAAATCAATTGATTTTCATAGGGTAAGATAATGATTTTTCTGAAAATATGATTCTCACATAAGGGTCAAAATGTATGTTTTTATAGAAATTATTATTGGTTTTCGGTAGAAAAAAAATTATATTATTTATTAAATTTACTAGTATTTTATCGTATTTCTTGTTTTTTTTAAAAATAACAATATTTAATGTTGAATAGAGACAATGATGTGGTCAAGGAGAAAGTTGAAAATATTTTTCATGAAGAGAAAACATGTGTTATTTTAATGAATCTTATTTTATAAAAAAAAGGTTCGTGTGTATATGTTTCCACATGAAATTTCTGGGTTTACCATGTATGTGTAATTCTTAATTATTTAAAAATATAAACCTAAAAAATCATTCATATTGTAATAATGTGAATTTTAGTTTCAAATCACTATAATAAGTAATTTTTAAGGTTTTATCCTTATAGTATGTATCAGATGGTGGGTTTAGATAATTTTACATATTATTATGGTCTCTTAAGATCAATGGATGTCATTATTAGTTTTAAATGTATAATTATTATTATAGGTTCAAATTCTTAAAAACCCCGTTTGTTGATTAATGTGATATATTTCTATGAAATTACTGATATTTTTTAGATTGAATTAATAAATATAATTTATTTAGGTATATATGTTATGAGGGTTAATGTATTATAGAGTGTATAAGGGTATTATCATTAAAAATACCATTTGGATTTTAACATGTAATAGTCCATTTAATGTTTTAATGATTTTCTATTATATAAATTAAGTATCATTTATCATGATTGATAGAAATAGATCTTTCAAACTCTCTTTATCCCTTAGGGATTATTTTATTATAAATATTTTTAAAAAATATTGTTCGAATTTTTTGGATAAATTTCTATTTATTGAAATCATATATAAGAAAATTCTTGACTTATATAATACCTTTCTTCATTAAATTTATAGGTCCATGGTATATTTTTCATTGGATTTTAAAATATCAAATCGACCAACTCTTTCAAAAAAGAAAATTTAAAAAAGGACATGACTTTTTACATTCTGGAAGAAGTGAATCATGTCATAAGATAAGGGGGGTACCAATGAAATATTAATTTATATATATACGGTATAAATTATTTTATAATATTCAATGTATGAAATATTTTTGGGTTGAAATTCATGAAGGAGAAAATTATAATTTAGATAATTTATTATTGGAATAAAGAGTTTAGGAATAATACAATGAAGCATGTTTAATGATTTAAGATAGAAGTTGAATGAAGGTTATTTTTATTTATTTTGTTTAATAATCTATGATATTTTTTTATTCTATAAATTTTACCAGAAGCATGGAAGGCCGAAGGATTTTCTTGTAGAAGGATTTTTTTCATAAATTTGGAAAAATATGATAGATGGAATTGATACCTTTTAAAAGTGGTAAAAAGGTGATAATAAAATAGCATTTATCCCTTGATTTTATGATTTGAAAAAAGTTATTTTATAAACTTTTCCTACACTATTTTTTGTAAATAATTTAAATGGTATTAGAAATATTTTTTTATATATGATACCTGAATTTGAGGTAATTATGGGCTCATATTTTTCTAGGGATGAAAAAATGAATAGAATGATATAAAAATTGATGTTAAATTTATAAATGTTTTTTATAATGTTACTAAAATATCTAGAATTTATTTGTATTATATTAATATATTTCAAAAATGACATTCCACATACTGTGCGACAACTCATCACATTTGACAAGGATGTGTGGATCGAACCCACAACATGAAGGGTGGTAAGGGTGCATTAACTACCACTAAACTATTTGAAGTCCCCATTAGTATGATATTTTTATTTTTAGTTAATTTATTTTATCAAGAAATATAACCATGTGATTTGAGCAATGATTTCATAATTAAGTGATTAATGTTATTTGAAAATATTTTCACTATTTTTGTATCCTTATATAATTCAGGTAAACAGAATATTATGGGGGTTTAGTTGGGAAATAAATGATGAATTATCATTCAGAAACATATATAATTTATGGTGATTTGGGTTATTTATAAAAATGATTAATATATCATGAAGAATATGTGATTATGGAAATTACTTTTTTGAATGAGACATTAAGATTAATTGATATTATTTGAATATAAATATTAAATTTTACTTGGAAGACTGTGCGATTATATCTGTCATATTTTTGGGATTTGATTTTAGTCTGAATATTTTGAGTAATTTTATGGATAGTTATTTTTTTGAATAATCTTTTTTTAAGACTCATTATTAATGTTTAATTTTATATATTATAATAGGTTTTCCTAGAATAAAGTTTAATTATATTTGGAGAAATAAATTATATTCCACTAAATTGTTTTTGTTTTGGTTAATTTCTTTAAAGAGGATGAAGATATAGTTTTTTGGATTTTATGATATGTAGAAGGTGGTTTTGATGATTAATATATGAAATGTAATCTTTAATATTCATCATTGGGTGAGAAGATGTGATTTTGGGGGGAAATTTAATAAAGGATTAAATTATACTTGAAATGTAATTATATTTCCTTAAGTTATTATTCAATGTAGTAATGGAATTCCTCAATTTTATGAAAAAATTATTTTGAAATAAATTTTGCGTCGTCATTATTTCTTATAGAGAAATCAATAGGCTTTTAACCTATTATAGATTTATGGTTTTGTGGTGATAAAATTTATCATAAGCATGTTATCTATCACTAAATATTTGTACATGAGAATTATCTTATTTATTTTATTTCCATTTTTCCTACATTTAAACCTTGTGTCATATCAGGTGACCTTCATACATTCCTTTTACTCTTTTCAAAAAATGTTTTCTTGATCCTTTATATGATGTTGTATTTTAAATAAGGTATTTTGGAAAGTCAAACACATGGTTTTTTCTCTGAAAGTGAAACTGATGGGAAAGAATTTATTAATTGTTGGAGAATGTAACTTCTAATTATTTTAAAATAAAAAACAAAGTGCAAGAGAATAAAATATACATAACTCTTATCTTAATGAAGAAAAATAATTTTATTATTCAAATGCGGGAATCATAACATATCTATTAAATTTCAGATACTTAATAGAATAATTAAAATTATTAAATATATAATGCTCATACTCAATTATAATGTATTGGTTAATTCATTTTCAATAGTCAATCGAATTTTTAATCAAGTCAATTTTTTAATTAAAAAGACATTTTCTTCAAAAAATGGGGTTTTATGTAATTTTATTAGTGAATATTATGAATAGTTTTTTTATATTTTATAAAAATAAATCAATATAAAAAATTTAAAATTTAAAATTATAATATCTTGTTTTAAATTGGCTGATATTTTGGGATATTCTTAAAATATTTCGATTTCAGTGAATAGTGAAAAATAAATATTTATTTCAAAATATTATTTATTTTGAATAAATTAATGAATTTAAATGTACCCTTATGTTTTTAATTTTATTTAAATTAAAAAAAATTTATTCATTTTTATTTAAACCACATAAATTATTTTTAATCAAATTGATATTCTATTTTAGATTAAGAGTATTTTTCTTGGATTAAAAACAAGATTTTTCTAAAAACTGCTCTAAAGTACATGAAGATTATCTTTTTTAATTAATTAAATAATTCATAAATGGGGATGTAAAAATTAAATTTAAAGATTATATATCATTAAATATTAATTTAATTTCATACAATTATTTTTATTAGTCATAGAGTTAGTATAAAATCATATTTTTAATGAAAAACACATTTCTTAGAAACCCACTTTTTCATAGCTTCTATAGTTCTTGTATTTAATTTAATTTTTCTAATTCTGTTAATTTAATTTTCTGAAAAATGAAATATTTTGAATTTTAATTTCCAATTTTATTTGTTTGGTTATTTTAATTTTAAGGATTAAAAAATATACTGTGGTAAAAAAATATTTATCGATATATAAGAAAAATAATGAAACTAATTAATGTTAAAAGGTAAAATAATAAAACAACTAAAAAATAAAAAATGAATGTGAAATTTATGATTTTATAGAATTTAAAAAGACCTTAATATTTTAATTATAAATATAATTCATTTGAATTAAATCCACATGAAGATTTTTGGCTTTAATTACAAAATAATGATTATTAATCACCTAAAACCACACATTCCCAAATATACATAACAGTAATCACCACCCACATTCTCATCAAAAGACTTTTAGCTCTCAAATTCTCTTACATGAACCCTCATACCCACTATGACCACACACAAGTTATTTTATTATCACCAAAACACCAATTCGAAGGTCATTATGTGATCCTTCAAGACTGTGATATTCAAGAGGTAGCTTTCTCAAACCACCTCTCTTAATTTCCATTTTTCATCCAACATATAATCACTTATTTGTTACCAATAAAAATTATAACACCTATATCATATATATACTAGAATTATATTTTTATAATTTTATATATTATATCCATATCTTTAATTATCTCTTCTAATTCAAAGAAATGAAACTATTTTCCAAAATTTAGAGCTTAACCATCTGTGTGGATAATGAATTTTTGTTTTTAATTACTACATTCATGGATAGTAATAAAAATATTATTCTGATTAAATAAAATTTTACTATTTATATTATAACGTATTTTGTGTTCCGAAAAATATATATAGACTTATTATTAAATAAAAATAAACTAGTTCTTGATGGGTGTAAAAACATCTAAAATAAATTAACCATTTGTTATTAACATTTTTAAAAATCACTCATCATCATGTGGGAAATAAAAATAATATATGGGACCATTTATACTTATTTAAGTGAATTAATTCCAATTAATTCCACTTCTTGAGTAGTATTCCCATTTTAAAAGTACATTCATATTTATACTCTTGTGAATCGGCCATGAATCCTTTAATACCAATGCTCCAAGAATAATGAATTTGATCTTTATAACTCACTAAAATGTCCATAAATGAACGTAATAAAGTTATAATAAATAAAATAGATATCTAAAGGGTTCTGAATTAAATTATTAAGAAATATAATTTTATTATCCATGACATTATAAGAATGCGTTCAACTTTAAGACACAATGTAAGGGACTCTTTAACTAAAAACCCTAATTTTAAATACTTTACCGATTTGTTCTATAAATACTTCTCTTTCATGTACATGTTTTTAAATTAATTTATATTTCTTTATTTATATTTAAATTAATGGTTTAAAATTTGATTTTCCTATTTATATTAATTTTTTTTAAAAATAATCCTTTTACGGTTTTGTGTAACAATATTTTAACCCAATTTCTATTCTTTAGGTTAAAAATTTTTCTTCTTTGATTATATCATGCTTAAATTATGTGAGAATTTAATTTTGAATTTATTATGTTTAATTTCCATTTTTATGTTTATCTACATTGAATACACATAATTTATTAATTTCAAAAATTCTTACTTCAATACTACGATATTTTCATGGGACATTCCTTTTAAAAAAACTTTTTTTTAATGTTAGTACTTACAAAGCCCAATCAAATTTTTTGTTTAAATATATGAGCTAAGAAAATTTTATATTTTTAATTTTTATTTATTATTTTGAATCATAATTTAGAATTTTGTATATTTACATTCATGTAATCTATTTTCTATTGTACGAATGTAGTTTTTGAAAATAATAGAATTCAAACTAGAAAGATTATCTTTATTAAAGAGTATTTTATGATGAAAAATTTCAATATTTATCATGATTTTTTGGTTATTTGGAATTTTTTATGATAAAGGGTTGTTCTCTTATAACCCATTTATGGGTGGTTCTATAATAAACTGAGGAATATTTGTTACATAATCAACCTATGATGGGTTTCTATGTGATATTCTAAGGACAACTGGTTATGTTATAACCTCAAATGCATTGGGTACTCCAGAGTTGGAGGTTATCCATATTGGTTGATCTGATTGTATGATTGATAATAAAAATGATATACTAAGTCACTAACTAATATTTTCTATTCTTTCTACTATTATTTCATGAAAAAATATTGATTTACATAAGGAACGATAATGATCTTTTTAAAAATATGAGTCCTCTTTCAGGGTGAACATATATTTCTTCATGAAAACTTTTTAATGGGTTTCACTGGACATATAGTTTCCCTTATTTATGTCCCTTACTAATCTTAAACTTATTCAATGTTTTAATTTTTTTTAATATTTAATGGTGAATAGTGATAAGGATGAGATCAAGTTGAAAATTGTGAAGAAATTTCATAAATATAATACATGTTCTTTTTTAAATACAAATATTTTATGTAGAAACTGGATACTCGTTATATTTGTCGTCAAGTTTTATTGTATGTGTTTACCATGTATGAGTTCGTCGTAATTCTCTAAAACTCTAAACCTAAAATATCCTCAATATTATAATAATTTGAATTCTAGTTTAAAATCACTATAATATGTAATTTTTTTAGATGAGTCCTTACATGAACACTCGTGATAGACTAGGACGTGGATCCTTTCTCTATATTCTATATGGAACCATCCTAGTGGGGTATGAAATGGATCCTCTACCCATAGAGTGGATCCCTAGGACAGACTATGGATTATGTCATCTATATTTGTAATATATGGAACCCTCCTATTATAACTAGAACCGGGTCCTCAATCTAATGAGGGGGAATGTGACCTACATGTAGAGATTGTGTCATATCGACTATATAAAAAATTGGAGACATGTGGATCCACATGACCTTTTCATCGAATATATTCTTGAGATGATGATAACCATTAATGAACCACTATGAACTGATGTATGATACCTTCTTAGGTAAGGATATGTGGTAAATATCCCATTTCTCTCTTTCCATGATTTATTTTATGATAATATATCACTGTTTATGGTTTTTTAATCTTCTACTATTGGTTGAGATGTATAAATATATCATGTCTCCTATTTATACCGCCTAAAATTATGGGCATCAAAATTTGTGTATATATATATATATTCAACCATTCATGTGCTTTCCTACATGTGTTTATCTTATCCATATAAAGGATATATTGGTGGTGAATACAAAGGAGAATAGTGATGGATTGTTGTTATTTACCACATACCAGTGGTCATGACATAGAGATCTAGAGCTAGGATCTATTAGTATTTAATTTTACAATTTTGGCCAAGTTGGGACATCTTTCTGGTTGATCATGTATTTCCATAATTTTGTTTTTCATATTATGTTGTTATACTCTTTATATTTAAGGTTTGATACATTTTTATTGCACACTATATGTTACGATATTTTCTTTTTTCCCTTTGTACTTTTTTATGGAGATGGTTTTGTGCGCGTGTATAGGTACATAAGAAAATGAATACTATATTGGTTATTACTTTCGGTTCTTATCACCATCCCATAGACTATGGAGGCGGGCATGGGGATGTTGTTGCTTGAGCCATGTTGGGTAATGTTGTGAATGATTGGTATAAAATGAGGTTCATTTCATGAGACAATTTTTAGAGTTTTTAACTTATGAGGATTTTGTTGGGTCTTATGGAAATAGTGTCAAAGTGTCTTGAGTGTGGCTTTTAGGTTAAGGAACCTAATATTGGTATAGTGACCCATGTATTCATAGGTCAGGACTCTGACCACATTATTGTTATCTTGTTATACCGAGAAATAAGTTATAGGTAAAAATTTTAGATGAATTAAATTGGATTGAGTTCATTAACTATTCATTTGGAGTTATACTTGTATATATATAAACTCATCTAAACCTGGTATGTCTAAATTAAAATTTTAGGATGCCTCCTCAAATATATCCATCCAGTATATCGATTCTAAATCATGATAATGATTCTATGAGTGATAATTCCTTATTTCAGGGTCCATCATGTGATATCCTTCAACCAGGTTGTTAAGTAGTAGCTCCCACACTTGTTGTGGAGTATATCAATCCATCATAGTAGGATGAGGACGTGTGCGGTATTATCACACATAGTGAGTTCCAACTCTATAGGAAACTAGGGCTTAGTTGTGAGCAATATCCCCTAATAGGGTATGACTGGCTACAGTCACTAATTTAATTTTTTTCGATTATCTAGACACTCACTGATTAGGTGGGTACATTTATTACCATACTTTTTCATGGGGTAGATGGACACTTTTGGAATCTAGTTATATAGATGTATGAAGAGTTAAAACTCAATTGTATTGAATTTCATAAGTTATTTTGTGAGAATTACTACCCTTCATTCATGTGATCTGTTTAGATTCATGAGCTTCTAGAGCTACCAAAAGGATGGATAATATTTGATGAATATTCCATAAGGTTCACTGAACTTATCTGACACTCCCTCAACATTTTTCAAGACAGATACTTTTGAGCATTGATTTATGTGAAGGGTCTTTATAAGGACATCCATTCCAATATAGAATCCCATTGTATTCCAGCTTACGGTGAAGTGTTCGATCTGGTGATTGTGACAAAGATATTTTATTTAGAAGTATTTCATATAGCTGGAGGTGGTAGTGGTAGTTAGGGGGTTGAGTCATATGTATCAGGTAGAAGCTTTTAATCGGTAGGATCTCAATGTAGGATATATTTCCAAGCATATAATAATACACATATTCATGTGGAAAAGGGACCACATAGAGGACCATGGCAGCCTTTATAGGGGTGATGTTATGCATGTGATGGGAAAGGTCACATGAAAGGTGATTTCTTAACTCAATATGATGAGGGTGAAAACAAATATTGGATACAATTCCATAATAGATGCCAATACATGATCATTGCTCTTCTAAGAGTAGAATGGGTGGCCCCAAGGAGGAGGAGCCCATATAGAAGAAGGTGGAGATCCAGGTGGAGGAGCTATCAGTCATGGATGACATTCTGAGATCCTTCCAATACCACCACCAAGAAGCACATGTAAGGCTCATAGAGCTAGTGGACAGGTCTGTGGTCAGCTACATGCTTTGAATGAATCTAAACCAGTGGATCAAAATATGATTAGAGGTATGATCTGTGTTTATTCTACCCCTGCATAAGTATAATTAGAGACATGTGTGAGTCTTTCCATCATCACTTTACTCCTAGAATTAGAGTTGGAGCTCCAAGTTGTGGATTTAGCATAACATCATTTCCTTGAGGTTCATATAAAGAACATTACATTGATATATTTTATTTTCTAGTAGTGTGAGAAATATCTTGGTTAAAGGAGTTTTTCATGGTTCATTTTGGTTATCACGATGAGACAATGTGATGTCAAATGGGGTATGGATTTGTTGTGCATAGTTCAACCCCAAATTTACTATCACCGTACTAAATTCAGATTCGTTCACATGGATGGGATGGAATTATCATTTGTGGTAGAGAGAGATTTTACAATGGAGTGAGTTGTCTTTGTGGGCATAAGGGCGCAACCCCTAACCCATCAACTAGTGAGTGTATCCCTTATTGCAATAATCTCTTCAAGAATCTATATTCCTTTCATCATGGATGATTTTATGGAAATAATTCTTAAGGAAATTCATGGAATTACTCTGAGGTGAGTGATTTATTTTTTTCAATGAATTTATCCTCAAGACCAATATGTTATCTTTTAAAGCATATCAGATAGCCCCTAACCAGCCTCAGGAGAAGAAATTATTGTTGGAGTACCATTGAGGGAATGGTTTTATCAGACCTAGTGTGTCCCCTTTGGCATCACCGGTGTTGTTCATGAAAAAGGAGGATGGGAGCTTGTGTATTTGTGTATATTATAATTTCCTATATAGGGAAATGATAAATAAAAAGCAACAAATTAATAAGATTGAAGTCATCATTGATTAGTTGTATGGAAAAATATGGTTTTCATGATTAATATCAGCACTAGCTACCACCAACTGAGAGTTCATAAGGATGATATTGTGAAGATTGAATTTTGATGTCACTATGAAAACTACGTGTTCTTGGTGATGCGTTTTAGTGTAATGAATTATTCCCCGATGTTTATGGATTTTATGAAATATATCTCTTAAATGTACAAGGAGGGATTTATTGATTCCTTAATTGATAAGATACTCTTATGCTCTGTATCAGTTGAGGACTATGCAGGGAACTTGAGGATGGTCTAAGATTAGCTTTGGTAGCATCTTATTTTTAGAAATCTATCAAATATCCAGCTCTAGATTCATGAGTTTTACATTATAGGGCATGAAATTTGGGAGAATTCAGTAACTATAGAATCAAATAATATTTATGAAGTGTTTTCTTCAGAATCACCCAAGAGTGACTCAGAGGTAGAGTGTTTTATAGGTTTAATAGGGCACTACAGAATGTTTTTGGTAAATTTTCATAGTATTGAAGCCCCTTTGACCAAAATTATGTTTAAAGGGAACCTTTTACCGTGAAGGATCAATTAAAGAGAGCCTTTGAAGAGTTAAGGTTGAGGATGAAGAGTACTCTATTTCTAAGACTATATAAGGAGGTCGTTAAGTACGTAGTATATTGTGCTGCCTATAGAGATGGGATCAATAGTGTTTTGATGAAGAGATAAGAAGTTATCCCATATGGGTTAGCGTAGTTGAGACCCCATGGGAAGAACTACTCAACTCATGACCTAATGTTGGAATCGATAGAATTATTTTTGAGTATGTGGAAGAACTGCCTTCTAAAAGAACACGTTAATGTTTTTTGAGGCAATAAATGTATCAGGTACGCCATTACTCATTGAAACCTAAACCATAGATAGATGTGTAGGTTAGATTTTCTATAAGACCATAAATTTATGAGTGTCTATACTCCTTGGAAGGGTAAAATGGTGGAATATGACCATATAAGGAAGTCCCAAACGTGTTTGGTACAAGAGGCAGTGGAGATATTGGATTCCTTGAAACTAAACCGGGTTGGGGAGGAAGCTGTAGATATTATTAAGTTGATGGTGCTGACTCCCCCAATTCTGCATCATGTGAGAGATACCAGTTGGTAGACATCAACTGTGAGTTCATATGTGACTAGATACCCTTAGAAGATTAACCAAATAGGTTTTTTAAATGAGGGAATCACACCACCATTCTCTTGGGATGAACTATGGTCTCAGTCCGAGTGAAGGATGATGAGATGTGAATGTATCATACATCACAGTGGTTTTGAAATCCTATTGTAGGTATGAGGTAAATAGAAATTCAGTAGTATTTTTGGTGTTCTGAATGAGGCAGAGTGATTACATGTTTATCTCTTGGTTCCTCACTTATCAGTAGGTAATGTATGAGCACCAGGTTCTAGTTAGTTTTTTGGAGCCTCATGAGATCTTTGAGTGAAATGTGTTGGAATATCAAGGGACATCATGACATGGATCACTCAGATATAAATATTCTGTGATTCCATATGGTTGGCATTTGAATGACATATGTAGTCATCACACATCCATTATATAAGTGAGTAGAGTTTAGTTTAGATTTTAGGGAAGGTGTATGTGTGGGAGATCACCCTCATTCCTAGGGTGACCTCGATGATTGTCTCCGACCATGATTTGTGGATTATATAACTATTTTAGAGAGGCTTATAAGATTCATTAAATACCAAAATAAGGATGAGTAATAAATTTCACCCAAAAAAATAATGCTATAATGATCACACTATCTAGGGGTTGGAGGATATACTGAGGGATTGTGTCTTATACATTGGTTCGAGCATGGAGTGATAGAGCTAGATGAGGGCTCAATATCCCTATATCTTTGTTTAATTTTTTATTTTCATGGATAAAATCATGATAGGGGAAATAATTTAGAGACCTTCATTTCCTTGTAAGACTTTTATGTATATCAAGGAATATAATCAGAGCCAATCGATGATACAACACTAGATTCTATGGGCAGGTAAGCCTGAAATTAATTTTATAAAAATACAAAATATATTGTATATGGTGCCAAAAATAGTTTTTAAAAATATGGTATATATCGTAAAAGAGTCATGGAAAAAAATATTATGCCACAGTTGAATCGAAAACACAAGGATTATCCTATGAATGAGATGATGTTGGTCAACATAGGGTGTCCAGATAATATGTTTATTGGTAGGTTTGTTAAGTAGATTAGTTAATTATTAATTTAATTAATTCATGAAATGATCTGAAACCTAATTCTCCATTTAAATATTATATTATGGAGGATCTTAATTGTCAGCTACATAATCCTTTGACAGTTGAGAGGAGGATCCATTATTCATCATTGGTGGATCGATATCAGTTGATGATCAACAATGAAATAAATGAAAATTAATGTGTTTCGAACACATCAGATCTCCCACCATCATTGGCAGAAATATTCTTCACCAATGTTCAGTTATAATCGATCTAGGACTCATAATTTTTATATTCTTCCACTAATTAATAATATATTTAAAATGATGTATTACTTCTCTTTAATTTGAGTTAAATTGATTCTTTTTATGTACCTATGTATCAAATTTAATTTTTTTTTTAGTTTTTCATCTCCATGTTATGCCATGTTTCTCACCCTATACATCCCCAATCAAATTTATTGGACATGAATGATTTAATAATTATTTGTTCCCCATTTTTTTATTTTCTCCCAATCGTTCGTCGAGTTCTTCACCATTGGCCTACATGGCCGTTGTTAGATAATATCAGGTGGGTACGAGTGAGATCGAACCTTTGGAATCATGGACTACTTGTGTAAAACAAATATATATAATAATCATAGATGGATTCAGATAGTTTATGGAATGCGGGTGATTGCACCCTGGATTTGGGGATCTAATGAGGTGAAAGGAGGCTGCACGAGTGACAACGGCTTCATGCGGGTGAACCATATTTTTTCCAAACAAAGAATGATAAAAAATAATGGATGTAGGTGATTACATCTAGATTTGGGAAGCCTTCAGCTATTATCTGAGGAGGTGTCGGTAGATATATAATTCATTGACCAGATATGAGATTCGGTGGAAAAATAAATTACAAACCATCTAATTTGATGAACAGATATTGTGGAGACCCTTGGTTATGGTGGCTTGGGTTTCCAAATAAGTTAAATTTTAATTGTTTAGTAGGACCCCAATATTCCATGTGAATCAAAGTTGGATAGAATATGTGTACACTAAGAGTACATAGACATAGGTACAACAAGAAACATTTCATGCACTGGTAGACGATAAGGGTACATAGACACAACCAGTATGCACAGACATGGCTAGGGTACATATACCTAACCGGAATGAATCTTGTAAGTATAAGAGAACATGTTTCACCCTGTTGTGGTTGAGACTCAATTTAAATACTCATTACACGCGATATAGGGATAAATTGGTAGTGACCAATGTACATTCAAGGACACATCTCGACATGAGAGTGGGACAACACTTCATGTGGACCCTCTACACGTCATGTACCTCTTTTTGATGAATCTTCTTCCTCTCATATCTCTGTTATTGGGAATTAAAATTTTCCCCCAAGAGTATCCTATAATGAGTTTTTACACATAGAATGAGATAGTGGAAATCATAGAGGATTTGGAGATATTATGTAATGTGTTTTGTCTGTGATGATTCTTTATGAAGAACTCGATGACTACAATGATATGATTAGATTATCATAGTGTAACCCACTAACTTTGACAATTCATGGGTCCTATATCCATCCATCTAGAGTAGAACCATTAGGTTATGAAGTGTCATGAGTTCTCTATCAATAATTAGAGTGGAACACTTCTACTATGACATGCAAGGGTCCTCTACCTAGAGAGTAAAACCCCCTTCCCCGATGGACTTGGGCATGGGTCCTCTAAACAACTTCTGAGTGTAACACTTATACTAGGGAAGTTAATGGATTCCATATTGATAGAGTGAAACCCCAAGATATACTAGGGTGTGGTTCCTCTATCCATCTTCTGATAGGAAGCCTCTTGTGAGAGAAGAGACTAGGTCCTCTTCCTATAGAGTGTAACCCCCCAGTCTGACTAGGCTGTAGGTCCATCATCCATATTTTTCATGGAACCATACTTTAGGGGATAGAAAGGGTTTTATACCCATAGAGTGAAACCCACCAGATAGGATAGTACATGGGTACTCTCTTTATCTACTGAGTGGAGCCCTAATGTTGTAATAGGGAACAAGTCCACTATATAATGAGTGGAACCCTATTATCAGCATAGGGAATTGGTCCTCTATCTAGATATTATGTCCCCTAGAATATGAGATACAGTGGAGAGGTATGGATTCAAATAGATATATTTTCATACAGGCACACCAGATGATGTGCATTATTGATATATCTCTTGGAACTGATGGAAGACATCTTCCTCGGCTAGGTTGTGAGATGGGGATTACCTTTATCATTTATATGGGTTTCTTTTTTTGAGCTTATATCCTTGTTGAATGGTTTTGATAAATCTATTTATATGAGATGAGATGAATACTTCTATTATATTTGTTTTCCCCCATCATCTTTATGGGGGCCCTACTAGGTATATATATACTCACCCATACATTGTATTTTCACAAACATGTCTTGCCTTTTTCAGATTAAGGATAGAAAATTATGACTATAATGGAGAATGGGGATACCATGGATCATTTGACCATGTATGGTGGTTGGGACATGTAGATCTAGAGTTGGGTTTTCCCAAAATTTACCTTTATATTTTTTTTTCTAGGGGGGACATCTTTCTAGTTGGGACTATATTTTCCTATTTTTATTTTTCTGATTTCACTATCAGGGTCTTGTATTCCCTAGAGGTTGATACATGCATGATTTTTCCAATATTTTTTTACAAATGTTTATTCATATATATATCTGTATGGTGGTGGTTGTGTGTATGTATACAAATACATAAGGAATGGCCTCAAATATTAGTTATTCCATTCAGTGCATGACACAAACTTATGGCATTAGGAGGTAGGAATGTGGTATTTTCGTCTCAATTCTCATTAGTTTGGGTCTTGACACTGATGAAACATGAACTATGTCATTTAGGGAGGTGGTAGTCTATATATACACACAAGAAATATTTTAATTTTTTGAATGATTAAGAGTGGTGTAGAAAAAATAATTCCAATTTTGGAATAAAATGGTAGTACACATTTTATATTGATGTAATTATTTTATCATTTTTGTCATATATTTAGAGGAGGTAGCATAATAAAAAATGTAATGGAAAAGAAGTAGTGTTTAGAGATTTGTACCTTACTCCTTGGAATAACTCCTTTTAAAAATTGATTAAGCCTTTAGAGGGTGGTCCTTTATTGATATTAAGAACTTCAGGACATGGGTATGGGTGTTGGAGTGGGATATAGAGAGATTTTGGTCAAAATAAAAGACCTTGGAGTGAGAATAATTGGGATAGTGAAGGGATGATTTTTTTATTTGAGAAAAGTAACATATTTCTAAATATTTATTTAATTTAAATTAATGTCACATCACATTAAAATTAATGTGACTAAAAAAGTGTTAAATAATGGATATTGTTGGAAATTAGTCAAGTGGAATCTCATACATACATTTTGAGAAATGTTTTTAAATTGTCTTAGTTTTTTTCATTATTTTATTTTATTAAAATAATTAAATTTTATTAATGTAACTCATTTTTATCCTTGGTAACTTTTTTTTATAAATAAAAATATATTTACCAATATTATATAATTAGGATATTCTAATTCAAAATATGAAAACCATTTAAAAAATATTACATTTTTAAAATCGATAAAAATAATTTATATATAAAGAAGTATAACACATTGAAAAATGTTTAAGAAAATATAAATAAGGTTTTAAAATCTCAATTTTTAGTTTTTAAATTAATCATAACATTTTAAATATATAATTTTATTTATTAAACAAATATATTATTAGGAAGTTTTTTAAATTATTATGTCATGGTTCTATGAAAATTATTTCATAGAAGACATGATATTTATAAAAAAATATATGTATTATTCCTATAAAACACAATTTTTTTAGAATAATAGTTAAAAAAATCCTAAGAAAAAAAACTTATTTTTAATTAAAAACACTACTAATTTTTTTTAAAACAAAAATCTAATATTTATAATTTTATAAATAAAAAATATATTATATATAATAAAATTGTAGTTTTTAGGAAAATTAAATTTTTTAACCATGAATCATTAAATTAACATTCCGTATTGTAAATTTATTTTTATAATATCTTATTAATTTATCCTTTTCTGAAATTCTTTAATATGTTATATTGATATAGTAATAATGAATTGTGAAAAATGATAATACATATTTTTTAAATAAATCATATTAATATCTCTTAATTTAATTTAGGTTCATATTCATATTTTTAATTTTCTAGATGATGTTTCATATTGTATTTTCATTACTTATTAATATTTGAGTTATATTATAATATGGTATAATTTGTTTTTTTAGTTTAGTGTGTTTTGTGATAAATGCTATAAAAAACATCATATTTATTAAAGAAAAATATATTTCAAAATCATGGGGTGTTACATTCTACCATATTACAGGAATATAACCATCAAAATTACATTATTCTGATGATAAAATTAGTGATACTCTTTCAATATTAGAACACTACATTCCCACATAGCTTCTTAAAATTATGTTTCTACCATAAAAAGTTTACTAGTTGATTTGTCATGTTACACATCACTTAATCTCATCAACAAAAAATCTCCACTTGTTGTTCCTCAAAAGAAATCTCATGATCCAATAATAAAAACGTTGAATTTAAAACATGTGAAGTATCTGATTTATACATAATCATAAAAGAAAAAAAGAACACATTGTGAACATATGGGGGTTTGGTGGAGTTTCTATGAAAGCAGTTACCACCTCGATAAGATCAAGAATCTAAAATGGATGAAAATAAGTTGGTGTCAACTTTTCATTCTTTCCAAATTTCATAACGCTATACACAAGTGATATTCATAAGAATAACTTTTCTCATTTATTTTACACTTGAATCACTAAAAACTGTCAGCATAGCAATTATACTTACTCATATTATCCTCTATAAACTATTGAATCCCTCTAACATTATGAATTATTTACTCAACTAGAGATAGTACAAATACCTTACATTATACATCTTCATCGCTTAATATTATAGGTATTGAATTCATTCCCAAGGGATTTACAAGGATCTATATGAATTCCTGAATGAAAAATAATGTTGTATGGAAAATAAACCAAATATAGATGTTGATCTTAATCAAATTTTAAATCTGATGAGAATAGTTTCAATATATATTCTAGTGTATGAATTATACAATTAGGCCGAACATTTATGTATATGGATAATATTGAGTTCAACAATTCTGCTTAGTATGTCACAAGAATGTTAGTGTAAAACATGAAACATGAAAAAATTTAATTAAGAGGGGTACCCTATTGAACCTCACCACATCCTTAATATTTATCCTAAAAACATAGTAAAGCGAGAAATCATCCCTGACATAAATGAAATGTGATGTCCTTATAAGGTAAACAGTAATACCCAAAAGGTGTTATGCCTACTTGATGTCTTGAGGAGTCCTCATAAGAACTCTGTAATGACTTTATAAAATTTCTATATATGTAATAGTAATGGTTTAATCATCAATTAAGATTTATGGCATCCATCCTTAAAAAATTGACATATTAAGCATTGAAATACATACTTAGTAATATTATTCTTTATGTTATCACATATACAATTATCTTTTATATATATATATATATATCATTATACATAATTGATTGATAAATATTGAAGATCAATGTACATTATCTTATTTTAAATACCATGTTTATTGAATTTAAGGTACACATATTTGGGTCATGAATCATATCATTCCATCATGGCCATTGATGAACTGCAGGATATTCCTCATCATCTTTAGAAACTCTTTTTCATCTTTATTATCTTTTTTAATATTCAAATTGATGGATGATTGAATATTTTTTTTTTGAGAAATATTCGATTTATCACAATTATTCGTGATTATAATTATTATATTCTGAATATACATATATATATATATACATATATATATTAGATCATTTTTAATCCTTAACATGGATGAGCTAGAATTCTCTTTCAGAATAAATGCATTTTCCCCATTGTTCCCCCTCCAAGGGTGGTAATGTATTGAGCTGTTAAAATCATAATCAACTCAACCCATCTCCATTACTGGATATTTAAATATTTATATGGGAATATATACTTAAAGTATTCATGATTAGTAAATATATCACACCTTTTAACATAAATATAATTTCTAAATTTTTTCAATGAAAAAAATTACTACATCCAACTCAAAATCTCGAGTTAGGTAACATTACTCATGCATCTTCAACTAGAATGAGGTTTACACTACAAAAAAATCATGTTTAATTTAAAAAATATATCTCAATATCATATTCATTTTACAATTTTATGTCACAAACCATTATCTACCCCAGGTTAAGGTAAGTATATATACACTGATCAACAAAAAATTTTATTTAAATTAATTTTTATAAAGAAAAAGTTATCCCTTATAATTCAACATGGTTAGTCATTTTATATTAAAAACAATTCTTATAAATATTTGGTAATTTTTATCGAAGCAATGATAACTATGGATATCAGTCACATTGTGGGGTGTGGTCCATTTTTCAATTATCTTTACCTCTGATGAAACTACTAATATACCCTCACTGTTGATCACATGACCCATGAAATAAAATGTATTCATCCTATATTCACATCTGAAAAATTTGTAATATTGTTTATCCTTCCACAGTGTATTTAACAAAATTATCAAAATTATCTTCATCCTCCTAGGATGTATGATAATATCACCCAAAAAACATTTTATGTTCCCCTCTAAGGACACTTTTAATTAGGTCCATGAACACATTGTGCGAATAAGAAAGTACAATTGGAATCATTATAATTTAACGGTCTCTATACCTAATTTATAAAGATAAATTTTGAATATATTCATTTATTAATCTTAATTAATGATATATAGATTGAATTTTAATCATTGAAATAATTTAACTCCCCATAATTGATCGAACATGTAATCAATAGATGGTTACATATATTTGTTCTTGATATTTATCTTATAAAATTCCCAATAATCAATGAAAGGAAGCAGTGACCCAGAAATGATTAAAAAATAACATGTAAACCCCCATGTAGATGAACTTTTTCCTATTAATCCATTTTCAATATTCTCCTAGAATTACTTCTTCAGTTCTTGAAACTTTATTGGGTCCATTCTATATAGATGCTATCAAATATCTATACACCAGGTGTGGGTTCTATTAAATAATCAACTTCATGGTTTAAGGTAAGACTAAGAGGCACTTCAATAAAAAAATTTACATAATCTAAAATAATAATATTATATTCAATTTAATGTTTCTTCAAAACAATTTGAGATAAATACCCATCTTTAATAGATAGTAAGACCATTTTAATGTTGGTACATTCCATTTGAATACCATATTCGTTATCACATCCATTGAATATCATATTTTTGTTTATGATACCAGATGTGACATACCTTCTATAAAAATTAAAATGGTATATAAATATACTTAGGTAATCCATGCGAAAATAATTTAAAATTCAACTATAGGGTGAATGATAAATGTTTTCTAAATAAAATATTAAAGAAATTCAAACAGATCAGTGTTATATACTTGAGATGAAATCATCATTCCATTAATAGTTTTCATTGATATTTTAATATATAATCATTGAAGTGATGATATGATACCATTATAAAATTATTAAAATATTAATAATTTGGTAGAACATGAATCAAATAATACATTTTCATTTCCAATGTTCCTGATAAGTCTAACTTTTACCACATCATTCACATGACACACATCAATATTTGTGATTCTATAATCCATACCTTTTTCGTAGGGATTATGTGGTTTATGAAAATGATAATTTTCCTAAATCATTGACCTATTACTTAATTGGAATAATTTATATACTCATTTCAATTATAGTATTGGATTGTGGGTGGTGTATTTGGGTGATCGTTTATCTCACCATTTATTGGCTTCTTCGTATCTAAAGGACATTCATTTTTGAAATGAAAAAATTACATACAACTGAGTAATTTACTAGTTCCTTAATGTAAATTTATAGCCTTTAACATTCCATATTTTCAAAATGATGTGAGTTTAATTATCATTCCTCCTAGGGGTTTATTATTTTAATTTCCTTGATTATCTATTTTCTATAATTTTCCAAAAAAAATTAATTATTAGAGTTTCTAATATTTATTTATACCTTTTAAGAAAATAGAATTATTTATTTATAGCTATCAATGTCTCTTATACACAATTATTATTGGTACGTGGTCTAAACCTACTAAATAATTTAATATTTTTAATTTAGGGTAAATGAAAAAACCATAAGTTTTCTTTATATGAACTATAAAATTTTCCTCATTGATACTTGTGGATTATTTATAATTTTAATTTTGTTCTAGTAATTCCCAGTATATTAAGTGAGACGATTCATAATAATATATTTATTAAAAATAATACATTATTAGAATCTTCTTAGGTCATAGTTTCAATTTCCTTTCATAACCATAAAATATTGATAAGATCCCACTATTAATTATCATTACCTTATAAATGAGAGAAATAAAAATGAACCTTCTCATGGTGCAAGCACTATGGAATATAAAATATACTTTCTATATTTTTAATCTATTAATTGGAAAAAATGGGATTAGAGGAACAACAAAATGGGATATATATTGTCACATATTGGAATCAAAATCATGTTCCTCCATGCATGGATATTTCCTGGGATAAGAATGGTTTTCATTGTTATTCATATGTTGGTAAAGTTTCATGGGTAGTGTTCTAAGGTATTTTACCAAAATACACCTCCCATCTAGTTACTCATTGAAAAAATCCCCACATTTTCCTTAAGACACCTTTTTAAATTGGTCTTTATTAGTTGTAGCAACTTATTAAAACCCAAAATCATAGAGTTTGTATCAAGGAAAATTAATAAAACTAATCAATCACATAATAAGAAAATGCATTCCTATGATATACTAAATTCTGAAACCCTCTTAAAAAGCCATGAAATTTTATTTTCTATTCTAAAATATATTAAAATCTTCCATAATGAATTGTATTAATAATGTCAAAAAAAAAAACAAAATCATATACCAAGGGAGTGTAAACAAATATGTGTGATTTTAGGCCTTTTTCATGTACTGTGTAACGATCGATATAATACATAACAATCATTTTTACTGTTATTTCCGGAGGAGTATTTATTATAGAGCTCAAATCCACTTTTTTTAATCCATATGGGGATATAATTTATATGACAACACAGACTATATATTTTAAGTTAATATATGGATAATTCCAATATTTTTATTTTTCTATAGGATTCTTACTATGTTTCTATAGTCATAATCCCTAAAAATATATAAGCTCTTCTTGGATTCAAATTGCGGTGACCCAATAATTCCATACTTGAAATTTACCTAATTTTAATTAATATTTAATACATATTAAAAAAATATATTCACAATATCCATATAGTTTTTCTGTCTTTTCAGATTATATATGTAATAAACTAATTTAAGGAAACCATTCAACATTTACCAAAAACAATAATCCCACATGGTACCTTTTTTGAATTTTAATACATAATGAATTTATTTATTACCAGAAAAATTACATCATATGAAAGGGGTTGGAATAAATACTCATCAATGGTAAATGTAACAGATTAAAATTTATGATATGATGCATGGATAAGAAAAGTTTGTGGTTATTGGAGTATTGTTAGTTTCCATAAACATGAAATTATAAAATAATAAACCAATATAAATTGATCATAAATAAGAAATCAATGGATAATGAAATGAGAAAAGCATATGAAAAAATGTATCACAACATGGGGAAATTTAAAATAACAATGTTATGTAATTGACATAAGAATCAAAAACCTTTTCCCTTATTAAGGCTCACTACATAGACCATTATCAAAATGTGGATAATGTTTCATTCCAAATACATGACATTTCTTCTCCTGAGATACATGCATTTTACCAATTAATTATAGGAATGTATAATTCTTGGAAAACCCATCAATAAATTAAAATAGGCCCTTGGGGGTTTCAGTTCACTCCATATTCACATTTATCTCACTATATATAACATTAACCAATAAAATATAAGTTTTTATAATTTTAGGTTCACAATACATTTATTAAAGTCCATACATATGTATTCCAAGAGAGAGTAAAAATTTAATATTTTAATATTATTTAAATTAGTAATAGAAAATAAATGGGTTTCAAGAAAGTATTCATAAAACATTTTATAAGTTATTAGGAGAAATAAGTGGGATGATATCATAATAACATATCATAATGGAAACACAAGAAACATAAAAAGATGTTGAAATAGATAAAATATTACATTTTAGTATTTTTTAAAATAACTTTTTAAAATAAGAAGGAATAATAACTTTTAATTTCAAAACTTTTAAAAACTAGGATGACTTTGGAAAACCATTTTGAATTTTGTATATGATGATTTCTATAAAATAATTCTTGTAATGAAGAATGAAAGTGTTCATTTATAATAAGCTTAAAGGGATACTTTTTTTCAAAAAGAAATCTTAGGAAAAAAATTAAAAAATTATTTTACAACACTGATAATGAGATAAAAATATTAGAAGAAAAAATATATGAATTTTTATGAATGTATATTGACATCCATAGTATGAATATAGATGTAGAAGAAGAATATTTATAATATATTAGAGGATAGGGGTTCGGTTTCACATACAAGCATCAGTTCAGATAAATTATTTAGCAATGGAAATTAAATTTCTAGTTTATATATAAAACTAAAATAATAATAATAGTTCAAGATAATGTTTTGGGTTTTAGATATAATGGTCATGAAATTTTGATTTGAAAATGATATTAGAAGGAAACCCATAGCTTATGTCATTTATTGACTAGTACATAGTATGAAATTATATATAATAAATTTATATTTATGAAAAATATATAATTGAACTATATTCATACTTACCATATTGTATATAATTCCCTTATAATTTCTAATTACACATTTATTACTAATTCTTCATTAAAATCTCTATTTTTCTATTATTTGTTCCATTTCCCATGATTGTGGTCCTGAGACATTGGTCACAGTTATATAATATTTTTAATTTCATAAAAATATATTATTTTTATTATATAATGTTTTCTTGAAATCCATGTACGGTGGTGGTGGAAAATTGTATGCATCTCTTTTTGTAGGTGGTAGTCTACACTTACATGCAGATGATGATTTCATTTTTCAATAAATTGAAAGAAATAAACATTAAGGATAATTTATCATTTTATAATAACAATTATTTTATAAATATAATACATATGAATTAAATATATTATTCTAATAATCCATGTGAGGTAGTTATGAAAAACATTCATCGTTCATAGAGGTAATAGTCTTCTTGTATGCCCAAGAGAAATTTTTTTAATGGTGAAGACAAAGTAGAAAATGATAATTAAATTAAAATAATAAAATTTAATCAAAATTAATATAGTAATGTAAATAATTTATAATGGACAGAATATATTTTAATAATTATGAATAAGAAAAAAAGGAATTGAGTATTAAACGAGTGATTAGAAATTGTTTTCCAACCCCTTAGAAAAACTCTTTTGAAAAATGGAATAAGCATTTTAATGGTCATTATTTAATGATATAGGTACATATAAGAATTTTATGTGAGTTTTGGGGATGTATTTTGGTATATTTTTTCCAGAAAACGATTTTGGTGTGAGAAAAATCGGGGTAGGTAATATATCCTTTTATATAGGGGCATGGTGGATTTTTTTATAAATATTCATAAAATTGTTTTAATGTATTGTCAAATTGAATGAAAATCAAATAAAAAGGGTAATAATTTATAATGATGGATTATTAGTTGATCAAAATCTCTAACACATATTTAGAGAAGCATTCTAGGTCTTTTAAAATAAAATTATTTTTCATAACATCATTTACTTTTACCATGCTAACTCATTTATTAACTTCAATAACATATTTTTTCATAACTAAAAGAAACATTACCCATAATAGATAATATCTATATAATGATTAAAATTTTGAAATCCATTTTATAATAGTAAATGTATAAAAGTGATAAAAAATAATTTTAATATAATTAAATTATAATGCATAAAATACATTTTTGAAACATAACACTTAGATTATAATATATCAATTATAGGATTGTAAATTATGAATAGTATTTTAAAATGTTAATGTATACTTATTAAACAAATATTTAATTAATAAATGTTCTAATAAAATTTTATGTTTTGGTTATATCCAAATTATTTCAGAAAAGTCGTTGAATATGTATAAATGGTATTTTGTACTCTTGAAATAAAAAATATCTTTTCATTAAATTAAAAAAACATAATCCAAATATAAATTTAATATGATGAATAAAAAATAGAATTTTTTAAATTAATAATGTTATAAAATTAATATATTTATCTTTTAATTAAACATAAATAATATACAATAAAATATTTTTTTGAACAAAACATTTTTGTTAACCATGATTTATTAACATTCCTTATAGTTACATAATTATTGATTGTTTTTTTATATTATCATTAGTTTATGACATAAATATATTTAATTCCCATAATATTAATTATATTTGAATAATTGTAGTACATGTTTATTTAATATTTCAATTTAATAATTTTTACATGGGGTTTTATTTTTATTTTTTATTTTCTTATTGATGTTTCTTATTCATTTTTCATAATTTATAGTTGTTTAACTATAATTTAAATAAGGTATTATGTGGATCATTTTATTTGAGTATTATGTGCAGTACAAGCTATCAAATGCTTCAAATTTATTGAAGAGAAGTATATTCTAAAATCATTAGGTGTTGCATAGTACATGGTGGAGTATGTAAATATTGAATCTATACAAAAATATGCGATTAGAAAATACAATAAATTAGAATTATTCATGGGTGGTGTGATATTTTTGTATGGAGAGTTTTTAGGATAATATATGGTTAAGAATATTTTCATGGCAGGATGTTATATGATAACTAAGGTTGTGGGCATGGTGGTACCTATGGTTACACTGGGTTGATGTAGAAATATTGGGGCACAAATGTATTTAAAATTCTAATGCCTTATTATTGGGATATTTGAAATTAGTAATTTTGGACTAAAAATATGTAGGCTCTTATTCCTATTATAATAAAATAGGAAATTAGAGTTGGGTCATCCATTAGAGAAGGTGGAAAAATCAAATATCCCTTAGCATGTGGGTATGTGATTTTATATAATTTTTTACCCCAACTCATATTCATTTATTGTTTATATTGTTATTCTTTTTGTTGTGTTTTTTGTTGTTTTTCATTCTCATAGTTGTTTCTAGGGATAAATTTGAAAATAGGGTAGTGCACCCACTGATTTCTCACAATGTGGTTCAACACCAACAAATCTAAGGCCGAAGGGGTTCTCAACTCAACTAACCTTCTTGATTCACCATAGGATACTGAGTAAGAAATGTTCCTAGTATATTTTATTACACTTTAGATTCCTATTTTACCTCTAATCCATCTCTTGATTCCCCCTAAATTAGAGATTATATAAAATTAATATTTTTCTATGTCAAATGAAAATCAAAAACAAAATACTTGGGTATTTTGCATTTAAAGGGTCTGCACCCATTTTAATATGACAACATATCATTTTTATTAATGGTTTCTATATTCCAAAGATTTTGGGTAGGTGATTATATATAATTTTTTTATATCTAGGGATTCTTCTACATTTTAAATGATCTTTTTATTGACATAAAATATATATTGAATATTTAGATGGTTATATGTTGATATTTAATTTTTTTCCATCAATTCACATTATATAAGGGGGTTTGTTTAAATATATATGTAAAATTTAGATTATGGTTTTTCCATCATTCTGGGTTCTTGATGAAATGTCTACTGTGATTAAATAAACAAATAAATTATTTTTTAGATTTATTTATTATGAATTATAATGGATTAATATCATGTTTCTAGAAAAATATTTAAATTATAAAAACGTTTTTTTAATATAAAATGGTGTTTAATATGTGTATTGTGGTCATATAGTTATTTAAATTTTGTTATAATATATATATGTGTGTGTGTGTGTGTGTGTTTTAAGGAAATGATTTTATGGAAAAGTTAAAAGTGTATTAATTGAATGTTTCTATAAAATTAAAAGTATTTCATGACATGGGTTTATGATATTTTTTGAGGGATAATAGGTTTTTTGTATATAAAAATGAATCACAATTTATTATATGTACTTGAGAGACACTTTCTGTCATTGATGGAATGTATATAGAATTTATATTTTTATGGATTATAGAGATTATAAGGGGAAGGTTCTCTAACTAATCATGGTTATTAGGAAACTCCCCTAATATTTTTCACTATTAGTTTAGGATTTAACTTCATTTAGTGCAGTCTCACATGCTAGTGAAGGATTATACTATGGATAGTGATCTATCCAATGTCTAACTTAGATATTTTTAAGTATATGGACTTTGAGAAAATGTTGTATTAGGATCCTATATTACATTTAATTATTCAGAGAGGTTGTTTACCATTGAAATTTTATATGAACCATATATTAAAATTATTATCAAAATTATTATTCCATCATGTACTTGTATAATTATCTCACTCAATTTTTTTTTAAATTCACCCCAAATTCAAATTTTAAAGAATCATTATTTGAATAACTTTTGTTAAATATTATATTTATTATTGATAGTAGTAAAAATTTATTCCTACATACTTATTTTATTTATAAAAAATATAATATCATACATTTATAATTTTATTTTAAACCAAAAATTATGGTTTAATAAGGAGATGAAATGTATATAGTATTGGTGCTAACCAAAAAGGATATAAATCAAACACTTTTTAATAACCTTGGTATGTATTTAATGTTGTCTTTTACTATATTAGCTTACAATTATTGTAATGGTTTCCTTTTTTGTTGGATTTATATATGATCTTGGGGCTTTCTATAAGGTGCAGATAATTATAAATTTATTTCAAATGCTTGGTTTTTACATAATATGAATTCATAATGACAACATTGGATTTTTGGGGGGTGTATGGGGGTTTTTTAGTGATCATTGCCCTTGTTTTTTGAAAATTAAAATGTGACACATGGTTAATATAAACCTTATAACCTAGGCCAAATGGTTACAGTAAAACATATAAGGAATTTTTGAGGCCATATTATAGTTTCATGGATTTTGGAATCCATGGAAATAAGGCCGAAACACCGTGAAAAAAACATCATATTTATAACAGTGGTTAATCACACAATTTTCACAAGTCTTCTAAAACCGAGATAATGAACTATACGAGCTAGAGAAGGGAAGATGATTGGCACACCATTTTTTTAGCCATCCATCTAAACCATGTGACCTTATGTTTTGAGTAAAATAACTTTTCTCCATAAATGACCTAATATGTAACCAATATATCCTATTTTCCATATTCTATAGTCCTTTATAGCCTTTCTCCTCGCATTGAATTCCTTGTAAAACTTACTCATGTATAGGGTGTAACTTTTCTACCCAGACTCAGAATCAATCATTGTTTTTCTCATTGTATCTATAAAAGTATGTTCTATTTTACTCTTATTACATTCTTAATTTTTCTTTGAATCAACAATTTTTTTGTACAATTAGTTATGTTCTATTTTTATGTTTTTTAATCATTTGTCTTATTTTTACTGAATTTCTCTTGAGTTTTGAGTTGATACTGGATGAGTGTTTTACCCAAGGTATACCATTGGTGGTAGATAGATTTTCCATTATATTTTGTTTGTTTAATAGATTTTTACAATTGTTCTACACACCAAACCTTCATGTGTCTCCCAAAAAAAATAATTTACTTTTTAAATTGAATAAATTGGAACCTTTTAGGTTTCCCATTGAGTGAATTTTTATCATTGGAGATTTCTATCCCAAACCTAGGACACCTTGGAGTGTGCAATTTTATTTTACATGTGTATACCACCTTACTAGGTGAGTGAGAGCTTGATAATTATTTTGGAATCCTTAATAAATTAAATGAGAATTGAGAGAATGATTATAATAAATTTATTCCTCAATTCCCTGTGAATATATTATGATTAAAATTATTAATTGTTTAAATGTAAAATTAGTAATTTTTTTAGATGAAATCTAGGATTAATAATTGAATGAAATGATTAAGTAATTTATTCATGAATTGGAAATAATAGTGGATTCCTTGTATGATCTCCTTGGATCCAAACTCTATTAGATTCAAAGGACATTTACTCTCCCAATATCATGATCATGGTAGTGTATTACTAGGTATTTAATACCCCAGATCTGAATTCAATAGGATTGTGATGTCCTTTCTAACCCTTGGATCTATCTTTATTTGAATTACATAGAACATACTCTATAGACATGATCCTTGGAATCCACCCTAGTCATTAATGAGTTTCTATTGAGATACTCTATTTAATTGATATAGATTCCATAGTCTTATTAACAATGGATCCAACCCTTCATGGTCAGACAGTAGATCTCATAGCATAGGCCATTATGGATGTTGACACTTGATTACACTGTGTGGTCATTATGGATATTTTTTCTATTTTTCATTTATATCCTTGGAAGTGGTATCATATTCTATTGGTTATACTCGAAAATTCCACACTCATTTTCATTATGGTTTACTATGAACCCATTTTTATTGGTTTAGTGTATATTTATCATAGGGAGTCATGTTTGGCTAGAGATAATCACTTCTACTTTAAATTTTTTATTTTTTTTACTGTTACAACTATGATTTATTGAACACTGCCTCCATTTATATTAGACAAACATGTATTTTTATAAGCACATTTGGGGGGTGGATTGTTGATTGTTTTCTCATACCATATTCAATATTTTGTTGGGTTTCTAGACAGACATAATTGATTCAGGTAGGGACCAGGACATGAACCCACTATATGATACATTATTTGATCATTTATTAGGAAAAGGGGATGACAAGACAAATCTATTCTCATGATTATAGCTAGAGATAATCTACTTTTTGATTCTATTTTATATGATACATATAATATATTTTATTACTATCTCCATAAATTTCATTAATTTTTTAGATAAATAACATTAATATCATATTTTAAATGACACTGCTCAAAGATTTATTATTATTTAATTATTTTGGATATTATCTTATTTATTGATTTATATTATCCATAAATTTATTCTTTTACTCATGACACTAATTTGTTACTTTTATATGTGGGTATGTTCTGACCAGAATACCACCTTAGACCATCACTACTAGTTAGAAGTCTCGAGCATTTGAGGAGGCGCACAAGATTCCATGTGACCCACCAGCTCAGGGCACCATTTATTGACTCCCGGGTCAGGATGTTACAAAGTGGTCTCAAGGATATTTTCAATTATAGATTTTATATTTTCATATAATAGATAGGATATTACTGAAGAATTGGAATTTGGTAATTATTTTTTCATTGGATTAGTTGACCCAGGTGTAAGAAAAAAAACTTTTCATAGAATAGAATAGGTTTTTATATATTATTTCTATTATAATTGATTTGATTACGCTATTGGGTGATGCAGTTGAGGTTTTATTTTTATTTTGATTTCATACATTTATTACATGGGATGATGAGATGAGGGACTTTCATATCATGTATCATTTTAATAACTTATTAGAATTCACATGCTTGGAATATGCCATGCAATTTGGGACGCAATTCATGACTACTTTACTTTATTATACATGCCTTGTGAAATATAATTGATACATGATAAATGATTTCCATATTAAATTGTGTAACATAGTTGGTATATAGAGTTCCTATCGAAACCCAATTGGTGATTTCCCCATTATCCAATAACAGACACCCTATGTATCAAATTATGGAACATTGATTCATGGTTCATTGGTCATATGTACAATAACCTTCCATGGTATGGATTAAGTGGATGCCATATTTTAGTTTATAAGGTGTATGGTCCCATATGGATCGAGAGTGATTACCCATTTAGTTCAACAATTTAATGATAATTGTCTGTAAATATAAATTTAAAATGGAATAAAAATGTGAAATATGGAACATTACCTTGAATTTACTTTAGAGTGGGTAGTAGGAAGAGTCTCTAGATCCTCTTTATGATTGATTCTATTACCCAGTACTGCCTTTATTAATAGGTGATGGGGTGTTACTTTTTTATATTAACCCTTTAACCTATCAAAAGATTTTATCTATGATCATCTCATTATCGATCTTTTCAAAGTATTTTACATGGAAGTTTAGAGATACTCCTCCACACCAGCCACTATTTGGGCTCTAGTTGGGAGATGATGACTATGTTCCAAAGGTGGCAGGTCATGGTCCTTTTATAGAACCTCCATCAGTGCCACTTGCGACATAACCAATAGTTCAGGATATGGGTGTTGATTCAAAGTTCTGAGAATGTTTCCATCACAATATTTAGATCATTTAGAGAGACCCACAACCTAACACATCTATGGTAGAGCTGATGTGTGTGTTTTAGAAACAGTATCCACCCACAATTTTATGGGATAAAGGTTTACATGTTACTGATTTGTGGATAAAGACTATATTTTCTATCATTTATCATCTAGAGACACCTCTTAAGAAGATACTGAATCTCATGGCCTATATGATTTGAGGAGAATCAAATCAATGGTGGTATGTTTTGAACCAGTATAATACACTTTGAGATATGGTTTGGTAGGATTTCCAATTCATGTTCTAAAATTAATTCATTCTTGACACATTGAGAGATTAAACTTTGAATGAGAATAGATATTTGATGTAGGGATAAATGATCATTATGGAGTATTAATCATTCTTCACAGAACATCAATGATTTTCATTGGTTACTCTTATTGATGATCCATCAAGAAAGTGATGCATCATGGAAGGTTCAAATACATTGGTTTACTATAGTTCAACATGCTTAAGCTTAATACTACAAGATAAATAGTGAATGCCGTGCTTAATTATGAATAAAACGTGAGTGAATATTGGGCCATAGTGTAGGTAAGTGAAGCCTCTTGACCTAGTGGTTTAGAGACAGCTAGCAGGAATCACCTTTTTATGCCTTCTTGTGATCGTAGTACCATCCAGGTTGTCAGTGTTGGTGGGTTTTCTTATATCATCAATGTGGGATATGTGTAAATATGAGGAGTTACTGTGATAGAGACCCAATAGAGTGTTGAAAATTGTGATTGTATGGTCCATGTATAACAATTATAAAGGACCTTTCCTCTATTAGGTAGTGGAAGGTGATTGACTCTGAATCCCAGTTCATGAGTGGTATTCATATAACTGTGAAGGACTGGTAGCTGGAGTATTGTTGATTATTCTGGGAAAGGTGGTGGTCATGGATGAGGATTTCATACACCATTTGTACCATGATTGTAGAGATGGCATTTTTTAGGTAGTGTGGTAATTTCACATGGCCATATTTGTGGGCAGATATATTTTTTATTGCCTATAGTTGAGGAACAGAGCATCATGCCATCTATGGTGAGAGGTAAGATCATATTATCCTCTACTATATTATATGCTCTTTTTTATAATGTGTTTCTCATGGTTTTATATCCGAATCTGTTGTGGATTAACATTATCTCATTGTTTAGTTTTTTGATGGAATTATGACCTTGGATACCCCATTAGGGATCAGAACTAAAAATATACACTAGTGCACTGAGTGCCTCCTTGACATTGGTGGGTGTCACATCAGTTGCGATCTCTCTCTCTCCAAGATGGTATTATTTGACATCATGCTCAGAATGATATTGTTGGATTCTTATTGTTACCATGTTGATTTCTATTGTCAAAGGGCTGACTTCACATCACCATAGAGCATGGTTTTCTTGACATGGTTGAATGGTATTTTCCTAGAATGTAGAGTTTGATGAAATCATCTTGGTATGGGAAAGATGACGTTCCATATTTGGAGTTTATATCTACATGACCTGGGAATTCATCCGACAAACATCCATTTAGTAGTTGATCATTTCATGGATGTTTTCCAAAAAAACATTTCTAGTTTACCTCTCAAGGGAGAGGTGAAATTATCTATAGAGATAATTCTAGGAGATTCACCATTATCCAATACTCGTTATAATATATATAATAAATAGTTATAGGGACTTAAGATACAAATTGATGGCATAGAGGGAAAGGGGTTAATAAGACCCTGTAATTATCTATGGGGTTTCTCAATCATTTTTTTCTTCAAAAAAAGAATACATAAAACTATGTATATTTGTGTAATATCACCAATTTAACCAATATACAATTAATAAATAGTCTATATTAAGGTGAATAGTGTATCTCTTCGACCATATTTGAGGTTCTTGGTTGTTGTCCAAAATTGAATTTTGATGGGTTTTCAAAATGTATATGTTCAAACATCAGACATACCTCATAAAACATAAAATTGTTGGAATATTTTATATGCATATCAGTTTATGTTTTTGTATCTCAAGAATGGGCCAACAATTTCATGGAACTGAGGAATAAAGTTGTCCATACATATCTAGATTCATTTGTGGTGGTATTCATGGTATATGTCTTGGTTTATTATCATAATTGACATGACCATGAAAAAAATATTGAAAATTTTTAGACACACTAATAACAAAATTAATATACTCTATGATCACAAAGTGCCACTATTGGATGGAAAAGATTCACTTATCAGGTAAAATTATATAAGATATAGTTGTATCAGTTGATCCAAATAAGGTGAGAGCTGTAGTTTCTTGGGCAAAGACCAATAAAATCTTTGATTTATGGTTATTCTTGTGGATATATGGTTATTACAGGTATTTCATACATGAATTATCCTTCTTAGAATAAGAACTTACACACTTAACAAAGAGAGGTGTGTCATTTGTATGATCAATCACATATGATACATCCTTTTAAGATCATAAACAGAGACATAATTTTGTTCTAGTAATTATTATTCTAGAGATATGTATAAGTAATACAATAAATTGTGATGTATTGGGTATTGGGCACAAAGTAGTTATGATTTAGGAAGAGCGGGTCGTGGCTTATGGGTCACATAAACATAAATTGCATGAGATTTTCTACCCAACACTAGAACATGAGATAGAAATTATGGTTTATACAAATTACTATAGAAAGAATTATTTGAAGGGATATAATTTATGTGTATACGTGCCCCATAAAATACTCAAGTATATATTTATACATAGTGACATGAATTTGGTCAACTGATGGTGGGCCGAGTATCGAGATTCATTTGACTTTGATATTCCCTAAACACTCGAGAAGTTAAATGTTGTTTCTTATACACTATTATGATGACATAGATATAGGAATATCATGAGGCTAATGGCGAGTGGTTTCTTAAGGACATTTTTTAAGAATTCACTTGGAGGTACAAGATGTCCATGGCCTGAATTTTCTCTCCTCATTAGTGGTGATGTCTATTAATTTGGATAGAGTGAGGATGAAATAGTTATCTGATGATGAAGGTATGGTCTTAAGGGATAGTGTGCAAGGTTGGGACCCACCTCTTGGAAGGAAAATTGGAAAAGGTGAAATTCTATGCATTCATGGTCACATTTCGGTTTGATTGGACCTATATAAAGAGACGATGATAGAGTTTTATAACTCATCATGATTATTATATCTCAGAATTACTAACATGTATCAAGACATGCGCCGTTAATAATGGTTTCTGGGATTATGTGAGAAAATCAGGATTTTTTATGAATTATTCCACCTATCAGTAGGTGAAGGAAGAGTACCAGTGACCAGCTATGATTCAAAAGAAATTACCCATTTCTATGTGAAAATTGGTAGAATATATAATGGATTTCGTGACTGGATTTCCAATGTCACCTTTAGATAGTGAAGCAATGTTGGTTATTATGGATATTCTCACAAAGGTCCCTCATTTTCAACTGATCAGGGATACTATCTTAGTCAACAATCTTGATATATATTATATCTTTTAGATTTTGTGACATTATGGGATTCATCAGACTATGGTATTGGATAGGGATACCCAGTTTATATATCTATTATAGAAATTCTTATAAAGGGAGATGGGTAAACATGTGTTTATAAGCAAGCCATACCACCATTTGACTAACTGTATGTTAGAGTATGCTACATATGTTCTAGAGGACATTCATAGATCATTTATTCTTTACATTGGGGGGTTATGGGAGAAACATATACCCTTAGTTGAATTCACATAAAAAAATATCTATCAAGATACTATGTAGATGGAACCCTATGATTCATTGTATGGTAGGTCATGCCAACCACCATAGTGCTTATCATAGGTAGGAGAGGTAGTACATCTCTATCCACATCTAATGTAGTTGATATTAGATAAGGTTCACTTGATTATAAATCAGAAGGCTTCCACATATAAGAGAAAAAATATTTCGACGATCATTATCGATGACCTCAAGAGTTTGTGGTCAGGGATCAAGTCGTTTTACATATCTCACTAAGGTTGGGATAAAGAAGGGTTAGCAGATAGGGTAAGCTTTCACTGCGATATGTTGGGATGTTCAAGATTTTTGAGGGAGTTAGCCTGGTAGCCTATCGTTTATAGTTACCTCAGTAGTACTGATCCATGCACGATGTATTCTAGGTATCAAAGTTTCATTGTTATCACTCAAATCCATTTCATACACTTTACCTAGAAATGGTTGAGTTCAAGTTATATGAATCCTTCATGGAGAATCATATATGAATCATTGAAAGGAGTAAGAAAGATCTACGAGGCTTGTCAGATCCTCTAGCACTATTGCTATGGATGTATGGCCATGTAATGGAAATGAAATTGGAGAGGGAGGCTGACATACATGCTCAGTGTCTAAAGGTATTGTCATGTGATTATTAACCACCCATGGAAGAGAAATTTTAGGATGAGTTTCTTAAACGTGGGAGATTGTAAGATTGTAGGTCCATCTATGAGGTAAATATCTTTTTAATTGTAGTTCAAATCATTGGTTTTGAAATAATTTTAATGTCTAAGGTGTTCAATATAGTTTTATTTGTTTCTTGGGCATGACTAGATCCTAGAGGTTGTGTTTTTGGAAGAGTCTGATTGGTCGTATGGTTAGTACAAACTCAGCACTCTGGGAAACAAGGTGTGAGTAAATCATGTGGGGTTCTTTAGAATCTAGAGTAGGGCCACACATTTTGAAGAAACGATGAAAAAAGGGCCTCATGACCATGAAGAACTATATAGTTTTGGTTGTGTAAAATAATATGGGTTGCACAAGTTTTCCCAAACAATGAACATGAACTGCCCGTAGTTACTATTGAGGTAGAGAAGGGAACATGGTCGGTGAACAGTTTAGAAAAACATGCAGCCAAACCATGTGACCTACTAATTTTATGAAAAATGACCATTTTTTCCTTAATGGACTCAAATTTAACACTCATATCCTATATTACAAAATTCTCTTTTCATGGATAGCTTTTCTCCTCCCATGGAATTCCATGGAGACCTAAATCCAATATTGGATTTAACTTCTCTATAAAGACTCACAATCAAACATCATTCATCTCGTTGGATTTTTTATAATAAATTATATGTTCCTTTTTAAGCCTTATATATTTATGGTCATATCAAAAAAATGTTTTTACTAGGTGTTCTTATTCCCTATTTTCTAGTCTTTTGACCATTTATATGATTTATTCAAAAATAGATCAAGGTCATCTTTACACTTGATTAGTTTTCTATCATTGTTATGTGGTAGGTGGTCAATAAATTTTCCATGATGGTTTGGTTGTTTTATTGCTTTTCAATGTTTCTCCACATGGGGTACCTTCCAGTTTTGCCACTAAAAAATTTAATATTCAAACTGAATAAATTATAACCTGTTTGGTTTCCCACTAAGTTTCTTTTTATAATTGGAGTTCTCCAGTCCCAACCTAGGTCACCCATGGGGTGTGTCTTTGTATCTTACCTAGTTTATACTACCCCGTTGGGTGACAGTGAGATTCCATCTTTTTTAGGAGCTTTAATAAATTGATGATAATTGAATGAATAATTATGAGAAGGTTATGAATCTATTAAATTTTAATTCATGATGACTAAATTGGCCTTTTTGTAATGGATAATGTGGGAATGGGATAGATGAAATCATGAATTTTTTACTGTTATGAAATTATTACAAAATTAATAAAGTAATTAAAAATGGTAGTGGATTCCTTAGACAAGCTCCTTGGATCTTGATTCCATTTTATTTCTTGGACATTTCTACTCCATGAATATTTATTATTATAGTGGATGCCTTGGTATTTTATTCCTTGGATCCTGATTTTATTAGGTGACGAGGGTCTCACTACCCCATAGATCTAGATTTTTTGAACTCAAGTTGGACATTATCTATGGATGTGCTCCTTGGAACCCACCTAAGTATTTATTGAGTTTCCCTTAAAATGCTCTATGTAATAGATAGAGATTCAATGATCTCGTATAACTTGGATTCATCCCTCCGTGCTCTAAAAACGGATTACGTTCCATAGGCTGTTGTGGGTGATTACACTTTATTATACGTTGTTGTTGTTGATATTGTTTCTACTCTTTATAGATAGCCATGGTATGAGAATCAGATTTCAATTGTTATACTGGATAATTCTTTAAATGTTTACTTTATGGTTTATTATTATCCCCTTTGTATTTAGTTCTTTGTTATTGATCGCATGGATCCATGCCTGGTTGAATTGTATCATTTAAGAATTAGAAATTTTATTTAAATTAGGATTATACTTACGAATGTTGCACATTTCCCCTATTTATATTACACATATTATAATTTTTATCGAAACAATTTTTTGTGGACTACTAATTGTTAACTCACACTATATTCAAGTTGTTGTTCCGTACCCAGGCCGACTTCATGGATATAGGTAGGGACCAAGGAAAGAGACTACTATATGATACTTGATTAGATAATTTCTTAAGAGCATGGGAGAACATGACCGAGATATACTCGTGATGATAACTGAAGATATTTCATTTTTTTTAATTTGTATTTGATACATGCACTGCACTATTATTAATGTTTCAATGTATTTAAATCATTTATGTATAGATACATGACATAAATGTCATATTACACAAGACACTACTATTGGATTTATTATTGTTATAGTCTTCTGGATGTTATCTTCTATAATGAATTATAGTATGTATTTGTTTATTCATTTACTTGTGATATCATTGCGTTACACTCATATGTGGTTATAGTCTCCCCACAATACCACCGTAGACACCTGCTGTTAGTCTGTAGCCTCTAGAATTCAGGGAGGCACACTTGATGGCATTTTAACCACTGGGTTGTGACACCACTTCGGGTCTCCTAGTTTTGGATGTTGCAATTTATACCATGGAAATGGTGGTAGGGTTTTGGTGGGTGTGGAATTTCATTTTATTATATTCTAAATGTAGAGCATGGTGAGTATCTATTCAATTATGTGAAGCCACATGTATTTTTTGTTTAAACCATTTTCATGTTTAAATTAGATATTATATTTTGTATAGTTAAATTATGGTTGTATCAATTTATCGATTCATGTTTTATCTTATTTATTCTTTATGTATTTCATGAAGGGTAAATCATTTTGAATGACATGTGTGATAACCAAGGAATTTGTTTAGCCCATGGTGATCATGAATATGCTTTCGGATTTTTGGTATGTCAATTCAAAAATATTGGCTTGATATTTTTGATATTAATTTTATAAAGAACATATCAATGATGTAATTTTTATTGGAGAACTCAATTTGATTGTGATCATTGATAAAATCTTGATAGTGTTCACATGTATAATAAAAAAAATCATTCCTCCCAAGTATGACTATGAGTTTTTTGAATTTCCCAATTCTTTAAAAGAATTTTATCTTCCTTGTGGTTCACTAGATCCTTATATTTAATGAGATAATTAGTGAATTATAGGAGTTGTAATTATTACTTGAGGAATATTCAACGAATTTGTCTGAAACGCAAACACACATCTCCTAATTATTGATCTAACTAATGTTGTCAATGAAGCATCCACATTATAATTGAAGCAATCTTCTATGTTAATAAAATATTTATGAAATGTTTTATCATATCATATCCCCATGGGGAACCCATCACGTGACTACAAAAATGACAAGAGAGTCCCCCAATGCACATCAATAGTAGTCCCTATGTTGGAATCCAACAGTGAGGGTATATTAGAAAATTATGGTAGTCATTAAACTCAACAATCAAAGGAAAACAAATAAATACCACAAACGTATCACTATAAAGAGAAAATAATTCAAAATATTATATAATAAAACCCATATTACAAGAATATAAAATAGATACAGATATCTCCATCATAAAATAATACCAAATAAATCGTGTCAGAGAAACCACAACAACCCCATGCTCTGAGCTAGTATGTTTCAACCCAATCCTCAAATCCCTCTTGGAAACCTATAAAATATCTATATATTTATATATCGGGGTAAAAATGTATTTTATTTTCAGTATGATAAAATGAAAGGTGACTCATTAGAATATGAAAAGTGTATACTAGTGCCCTTTATTAATAAGAGTCCAAACTAACCAGCAATGACACATGTCACCTTGTTCCCCACAGCCCCACGAAGGATCTCTCATAGAATAAGGCATCTGAGAATCATAATGTCATATAAAATGAATATAGAAAATGAACCGTGGAACAACATTACCAACTATCTCTCTAATCTCACTAAATAAGAATACATCTACCTCTCTCATCCATTCCATATCACCAATAATGACATCAAATGTATATCATGTCTTGTGACACCAAATGCATATAATATATTGTGAAAACAATTGTAAATTGTATATATACAGTAGTAAGGTATGATAAACATAAAATAAATCAACCTTATTCTTCCATCCTACCATACATGACCCCACCACATTTTCCAATATTAACCACAAGGTAATACACCCAACTATGTATCATGAGAAACACTAAGTGGTTTTTCAAAAGAGAGAATAGGAGAGAGGTTGTAAAGAGGCATCCAATTCAACCCATACTGGATGATTGAGAAAAAAATCCCAATACATTTTATTTTCAGTGAGGTTGTCTAAATTAGTTTGGAGTGCATAGAAACCAAAATGAATATATATATATATATATATATGTAATAGTCACAAATAAACCCACACTTATGGGTTAACACAAGAAATTAATCCACAACAATCACTAGCATACTACTGATATCACACCACCATGAACTACAACTAATGTAGAACATCAATCAATCAAGTACAAAATAGTGATCCAAAACTAGTTTACAATTTCCAATAGTTAATTTAAAAATTCAACCACCAAGTATTATCCCTTAAATTATTAAATTAAATTAAATTAAATTAATTATTTATCCATTGTAACAGTATTATATAAGATAATATTATTCTATTAATAACAAACCACTTATTAAAATCGTATTTTTTAAGTCTCCTCAATATAATCACATCCACAAAGCCTCTTAAATTTTTTTCCACTAATCCATCTAAGGATAAAATGATATAAAAATAATTTCAACCATTAAAAAAGAATATTCAACATATCCTTTGAACTAACAATGTGAATTATTTAACAATTTAAATTGTACATTAAAATCACACCAACACTACAAGGAATAAATATATAACAATAATATATCATGAATCAATAATTATTATATCAAGGGAAACTAGTAACTACATTTTATTTACAAGAATCCCTTTTAATTCATTATTATGATTTATTATCTTCATTATTATAGTTAATATATTAAATTAATTCATATTAAATGAATATTAATTCCAAAGATTCACATAAAATAGATATAGAACATGAATAACCTATACCATAAGATTTTATCTTATTTTTTTTAAATATAAAAACTGGAGGATAAACTACAGTGCCAAAAAATCACATGTTAGCATCAAATCAAACTGAAACAAAATGAATCCTCAGAAAAATTACATCCTAATAAATCAAAAAATTCAATCTATATTTCCACTATGAAAATGCTTAAAACTAGTAATAAATTAGATAGGGATAAAATAAGGACACACCGATAATCAAAGATATCAAAACTCTAAAGGCTAATGATGAAGGCCATAGTTCACGGATAATTTCCTTGGAATTTCATGATGTTAGAGAGAAGTAAGGGGAGAATGTGGGAGACCAGAGGATGGTTGAAAATTATAGATAACATATAAAAGAATACATTTTTAATTTAATGTGATGGTTCCCAATCTGAACATTATATAGTTTTAAATTATGAAGAATGTCCCTTCATCGGTCAAACAACGGAAGGAATTCACAAAATTAATGAAACATTTAATATCATGAATCATTTAATAAACAAAACACTATAAACACAATAAAAAATACACATGCCATGAACCTATGATACCAATGATTAATCACCTTCTACAGTTTCATATTAAACTTTATCCCCTCCATGCCTCCATCATTAACAAAAATTCCCAATGTAATAGGTTTGGAAGGTTTGGGACAATATATTAGGTACCTATCAGATGATTTTCATCCTTCTGATTGAAAATTTAATTTAATAAGTAACACCAACCACTAAAACAACAAAATACCGCTCAAGATATATCTCCCATAATAGGGGTCAAATTATACAAAAAAACAAAACAACAGGATATAAAAAAATAAAAAATATCTAGAATCAAAATATCCATAACATCTAAGAAAAAAATAATAAGAAAAAATATTAGGGAACCATATACACATCTTTGACCCCCACACTCTTTTAATATCGTTAAGATAACTATTCATGTATATAAATATAATAATGGGTATAACACACCCTCAGATAATCATATCATTATGGTCTTAAATCACAATCGATCGTATCATGAATTTAATGTCGTCATCTATATCTAACATCCCCATAAATGAGATGGGAATTATAATGATGTTTATAATAAAGTGGGTAAATGTGGAAGACATCCAATACCTTTTCCAGCTATGGGGATGTATTAAATTATAAGACACCTCCCTAATAAATTAAATCTTGTTTAAGGGTCTAAAATACTAGGGGTTAGAGATTCTTGACAAAAAGAATCTATCACTTCCCATTTCACAAGGGACCTCTATAGAAACATAGTCTCCAATATCTAATTCCAAAGGTCTCCACCACCAATCATCTTAATCCTTATGGAGGTATTTTGTTTTAATCATTTTACCATTAACAACATGAATCTTCTATATAATTATCTATTCCAAAATCTTGAAAATAACATCTTCCTCTCTAATATTAGTTCACATCAATGGGAATCGACATGGCCTCTCATTTAACACCTCAAATAGGGCCATACTAATGGATGAGTGTTAACAATTATTATAATAAAACTCATCTAAATGTATATTTTTCATAGACTATCCATAGAAATCAAGGATTGAAGATTGTGATATAGCCTTTAGTATTTTCATTGTTTACCCAATATTATCACCTTTCAGGGGTGAAATGTAGTACTAAGGAATAACTGATAGCTAATGGCATGCTGAAATTCCCTCCAAATATGAGAAGTAAACGGAGTTTCTCATTCATAATTTTTCCTCTAATATATATGAATCCTCACTATACAATATATGAAATATTCAAACTAAACATCCTTGAAAATTGTAACGACCCAAACATTAATTAACAAATATTTCTCATGATATAATTAAATTTGTTATTATGTAAGATGCTTATATAACATATGCACTTCTTTGGTTTTATGTTTTTGGATACCATTAATAATTGTAACCTTTGCTAATATAGAAGTTAAAAAGTGATAACATGATTAGTATAAATATAGGGCTTTAACAAATCCAATTTACTCAGACAAAGGAATCGATGGTCTCATCTAGTAGAAAATCTCCATACGAAGCCCATTTTTCAGAGCTCGAAAAGGTGGTGGCTTCATTGGGATTCTCTCTTGACCAAGATGAATTAAAGATTCAATACCTTATGCTTGAATGAAACCACCTATAGGAGAAGTGGAAGTTGATAGAGATTACCACCCGAGCGATGTTATCTGTGCCACCCCCAGAGTCTGTCACAATCACACAACTTACCCTCTGGTCTTATATAGGTGTAATAAGGGTTTACGTAATGAGAAACTAGTACTATGATTATCTGCACTATTTTTGTATAGAAGAAATAGCATATATTCATTTTATTATTGTTACTTTGTAAAAAGTTTTTAATGCCCAAATAGAATATTTAGTTAATATTCAAAAAAGAAATCAATTTAAGTGAATAAATGGTTTTTTGAATTAAATATTATTTTAATAAAATATTATTACTATATTAATTTTTATTAAATATGAATGATTATATAATTTTTATGAATAATATTGTAATTTTTATTATGGTTTGAAAGTTTTTTTTGTCAAAACCCATGAATATTTTATAAAGGACAGTCTTTATTTTAAAAGTAAAAATTCACATATATAGAAAATTAATTAGATAAAATTAATATTATTTTTGGATTCAGGACATTGAAATTATCCAATAGTTAATTTTTCATAATTTTTTGAGAAAGTGGAATTTTCTGGGAAAAAAACTAAATACCGTTTAAATATAGAATGTGTATTATGACATCATAATGACCCAATAGTGATGTATTAAAACACTATATCATTATGTCCGTCCAATATATGTTTTACCATTAAAATAATGTTTTTTTAGGTTTTTTGGTACATTTTACAAAGCTTAAGTGGACCCTTCACGACATATAAAACATTTTATATTTTTAAATTGATTTCCTTGAGAGTGTGACTCACCTCCACATAAGCAAGCCTAATATTTTAAGAAGATAGGCCATTATCCTTATAAAAAAATTTCTTCCTTTCCCCTTTTTCAGAAACCATGGGTTGGTATGTGGTTTTTTTAGATTAATTTGTTGTTGACAAAACATAAATAATAAATAATTACCATGTAACACCCCGACACAAGTTACCTAGAGTCGGTTCATTATTACATAAAATTGGAATGATCACCAAAGATCATTTCTCGAAAGACCAATTAGTTTAGTAGCCCTGGAATTACTAGATACATTTATAAGGTTTACATTACATCATAAAATGAAAAACTATAACAACATTATTTCCAAAGACCACACTCATTTCCCCTCAGACTAACCCTGTAGGTCAGTCATAAAGTACTTCTTCGCATCCTGAAAAAAAATCATATAAAGGGGTGAGCTCAGATGCTCAGTAAAGATAAAAATATAGAGGAATCATTCATACATAAGTATAAAAATTTAAGGCAATGTATATGACTAAAACAAAAGCCTTTTAAACATAAACTTCAACATAATATAGAAAAGATAAAATCAAATAATTCTATTTACCTACTCACATGGATAATCTACTAGTTGAATAATCACATGAAATATCAATAGCCACAGTCATAATGATGGAATGCATAATGCCAGACTTCCATAACCACATAGTCAAGGCCTTGTGCCATGACTACAAATAAGATTTTGTCAAGGCCTTGTGACAAGTCACTAGTTTGTCTCATGAGACCTACCGATGCTTCTAGGATCTATAGCGGGCTCCACCCATCACTTACTAAGTCCAATGCATTCCTCATATGAAAAGGTTTAAACATAACGTAAATATTTGTATTAAAACTAGCATATGAAATGTCAATACTTTATCCATAAACCATGAATGGTATAAAAATAACACATCCACAATAAAACATATCACAAATACTTAAATATAATATGGAAGACTCTTATCATAATAAATCAACATCAAATAAGTTTAAAATTCATCAAATGATGTTGGAATAGATGAAATCAAAACTATTTGAGTGAAATATCTCTTTTTTTAAAGCATTTAAAAGTCACATAATTATAAAAGAAAACATTTACTTTGAAAATAGTCTTACATGTTTTTAAGGGAATATTTGATGATTTTATAATGGTGTAAAATATCCAGACTCTCCGTATAAGTTAAAAAAACATTCTTACCTAAATTTTGTCGAAATGGTTAAAAAGGACCTTATTTGGAAAATGATGACAAGATTCCTTTATAAACATCTTATAACAAGTTTAAAAAAGGTATAAATTAATTTAACCCATTTTCTATAAAATATTAAGAATGTTGTGAAATACATTTTTAAGAATCATGGATGTGAATGATAAAGATGTCCCAGTAGACAATTACGTATAAACAACCACGAATAATGTAGAGATTGTGAAATAAACCCTTACCTTGTACCTTTCCTTGGTTGAAGGTAGTATAAACTACTGTATAATGGTGAAATAATTGTTATTAAATTATACAAGAATAATATACATTAATAAGATATCATATATGATCTTTTAACATTGATTTGTTAATAATATCTTAGTATTATCGTCGTTTCAGGTGTTAACGAATTCTTTTTCCTTTATATGTTTTGTTACATAATCCATGTTGTTTTTGGGTAGGTTGTATATTATTAATATTCACAATGATATCTAGTACATAAAAATTATTTCTAATCGTAAAATGAAAATTATTTTTGAATGGATATGATGGGGAACAAATCTCATCGCGTTCGTGGAGATGGTAATACGTACATATGCACGAGCAAAAATATCATTCTTTTAATATTAAAATAATATATAATTGGATGGAATATCATATATACAGAATAAATATCATGTTATATTTATTATTTACAACAATTACACTTCAATATTATAACCATCCAAATAATAATGTATTGAATAACAATTATACCACGACGTGGAGACGATAAGCCATATGTACGCATGTATGGTGACATGTCATCCAAAGGATGGATAGAATAATGAATTTGGTTGTACCATATTTATAATAACATCAAAGTGTAGGGGAGATATTGGAGTTATTATTTTATAATGTAAATAATAAAGAAAAATGAAGTGGAACAAGAATGAATCTTGAATGAGGTGATGAAATATTTAACTCTTCTTCAAATTCTTTCTTTTGATTTGATCAAAAGGGCTCCTTAGGTTGGCTTTCTGACTAAATAATTACTCTATGATAAAGGGACGATAGTTTAGTGGGTATTGTGGAAGATTTTTTCCAATTCAAATCACTTTTATGGCGTGAATTAGAGATAAGGGAGAGTGACCTTTTATAAGAGGGGTGAGGGGAACCTTAGGAAAAGTTACAAATATTATTTTATAATTAAATAATTTTTAGTTTATAATGGCTCCAAAGTGGATTATTTAATGTCTAAGGTGGTATAGGTTGATCACCACTCAACCAATAGTTTTTAGACTGGTTTGGGTCACTATATTAACTTTATCTTTTAGATTTAACTCTTTGTTAAATAGTTTGACATTGACCATGTATCTCTGTATTTTTATATTATATGCTTAATAAACATACTATATACTTACAAGAGAACCCCATGTGGTTCATTAATGATACACATATCATTATGTAAGTCCTTTTGTGGAGCCTTATATTTTTACGAATAGAATATCAATTAAGAATATAATATTTGTTTTAAAAACTCTTTTATGTCAATTTTGATACTATTTGGTATATAGTTTTTTCTAAACTCATAAAAGCAATATTAATTCAAAAATTAATCATATAATAAATTATAAAATGTCATGTTAACCTATATAATTAGTGGAATTCATAAAAAGTATCAAATTACATTTATTTGGATATTTATAATGTCAATTATTTTAATATTACAATAATTTAGTAATTACCGCATCATTATTGTGTCATAAATAAATTAAATTATTTAATGTATAAAAAATATATTTTGAAATACCATTATATAGGAAAATGTTTTATATTTCTAATTAATATTTATATTCGAATTTATCAATTTTATTACCCTATGTTAAATTTTCTTGTTATTAAACTTCGATTTTAACTCTTTTAACACTTCTTTAAATAATTTAATAATAACTGCCCTAATTTAATCTAAGTGGACCAAAGAAGTTCATATTTTTTTCCTTAGGTTTTTTTGGGTCAAATTATACGTATCCAATTGAATTAGGACATGTGATAGGGTAATATTAATATCATTTTTACCATTAATTACAATTTTTACATTTAACCGTGGAAAATAAAAATAAAACTCACTATTCACCAAAAATTATTTTCATTTTATTGAACAATATTTTACATACTAATATCAATATTTTATCTTGAATTTTTGAAATTCCACTCACAGAAGCGGTAAAATTAAGTTTTATGTGAATTTTCAAATTCTCCTAGGAGGTGGGTAGAAGACGGTGAAAAGTTCAATAAAATTTTTATATATCTAAAATTATTATAAAATAACTCCAATTAATTAAATTGATCTTATATAGGTATTATGTATATATTTTGAACTAAAATAAATTTAAACAAAATAAATAATTATTTGAATAAAAATTTGGTTTTAAAAAATAACTCAGTGTTTTAACTATTCATCAAAAATTGAATGTTTTCAGAAAAATACCAAAAATTTACCCTAATCTAATTTCGATATTCCGAAGGAAAAAATGATGTCCATTTTGAATGATAAAATTTATAAAATTTCTAAAAGTGGGTAATTATTCATAACAGCTAGTTTGATTGGTTGTGGTATGTTAGAACTCGATGTTGCGTACAACAAACGCTACTATATTATTCAAAGAGAAGCATACTGTGGATGCTTGGGATGTTATATTCTACCCTCCTTCAAATAATTTCATCCTCAAAATTTCTAGAGTATTACTGCATAAAAAGACTTGGGTGGTTCTTCATCCTATGTTCCTCAGGTTCCCACGTTTCCTCTTCCAACTTATGGTTTCTCTATAGTACTTTTACCAGACGATTCATCCGGTTTCTCAGTACCTTTTCTCTTGTACCAAGAACCTTGACAGGCTCTTCACAATAAGACAGATCTGGTTCTAGTTCAAATTCCTCATAGCTAATTATATGGGTTGAGTCAGTCTTGTATTTTCTCAATAGTGATACGTTGAATACATCGTGGACTTTGGTGAGACATCGCAGCATTTCCAAACGGTAAGCTACAGCCCCAATTCCATCTAGAATTTCAAAATGTCCGATGTACGTGGGACTCAATTTACCATTATTACCGAAATATATAACACCCGTCCATGTAGATACATTCATGAAAGCATGATCTCCTACCTGAAATTCCAAATCCTTCATTCGGTTATCGGCATAGCTCTTCTTCCTACTTTGAGCTGCTTTGATGTGGGTTTGGATTACCTTCACCTTTTCAATCATTTCCTCAACAAATTCTGGGCCTACAAGTTTTCTTTCACCAACATCATCCCAACAGGTTGGTGTATGACATCTCTTTATATATAACGCTTTATATGGTTCCATATGAATACTTGAATGGAAACTATTGTTATAGGAAAATTCTAACAGAGGTAAATATTGATCAAACAATCCATTAATGTCAAGTGAGCATGATCTCAACATGTCTTCTAACATTTGAATAGTCCGTTCTGATTTTCCATCAGTTTGACGGTGGTAGTATGTTCTCCAACGAAGTTCAGTATCCAGGGCTTTTTGATAACTTTTCCAGAATCTTGATGTAAAACATGGATCACGATCAGAAACAATAGATAGAGGTACTACATAACGTCTCACAACTTCATTAATATATATTCTTTCTAGACGTTCAAGTGGTAGATCTTCTCTTATAGAAATAAAATGTGCTGACTTAGTATGACAATCAACAATTACCCATATTGGATCGTTCCTTCTAGGAGTATTTGGTAGTCCCATGAAAAAGTCCATCGTAACATTATCCCATTTCCACTTAGGTATGGGAAGAGGTTGCATGACTCCTCCAGGATGTTTCCTTCTAGCTTTCACTTGTTGACAAACCATACATCTTGACAAAAAATCAGAAATCTCCCTCTTCATGTTGCCCCACCATAAATATTCTTTCAAATCAGAATACATTTTGGTGCTTCCATGGTGTATAGAGAAATTGGAACTATGAGAATCATCCAACAATTCCCTTTTTAGATCAGGTATATTGGGAACACAAAGTCTCTTTCTAAATTTAAAAATTCCATCTTCATACACAAATTCACTAAATCTCCCATCATTCACAACTTTAACCTTCTTTTGAAACTCTTCATCATCGGCCTGAGAACTCTTTATCATTTCTAGAAACGATGGTTTGGTAACCATTTGAAAATGTTTTGATGTTTCAACTTCCATGGTTATTCTCATATTCATCTTAACTAAATCTTATATAGGGTCGTTTACAACTCTCATCTTGTTCAAAACATCAGGATATTTTCTTATCAAAGCATCTTCGACATTATTTTTCATTCCCTAGGAGGTAGTGTATCATTCAATCATAATTTTTGAGTAGTTCAAACCATCTCATTTACCTCATGTTGAGTTCTTTCTGTGAGAAAATATACTTCAAACTCTTGTGATCAGTATAAATCTCACATTTTTCACCATAGAGATAATGTCATCATATATTAAAAGTAAATATTATAATAGCTAACTCAATATCATGTGTAGGATAGTTTTTCTCATGAATTTTCAGCTGTTGTGATTCATAGGCAATAACTCTATCATTCTGCATAATAACACAACCAAGTCCTTTCTTCGATTCATCGCTATAAATAACAAACCCATCATTCCCCGATGGTAGAGTCAATATAGGAGCATTGAATAATATTTTATTAAATTATTCAAAACATTCTTCACATTATTTTGTCCAAAAAAATTTCACCCCTTTACGTGTTATCTTGGTTAATGGATTATCCAATCAGGATAAATTTTGGACTAAACACCAATAATAACATGCTAAACCAATAAAACTGTGTACCTCAGTTATACTCATCGGTGCTGTCCATTCATGGATTTCTTGGTCTTTGACAGATCAATAGAGATTCCATCCTTAGAGACAATATGCACAAGAAAACAAGTCTTTTGACGCCAGAATTCACACTTGCTAAACTTCCCATATAATTCATGTCTTCTAAGGGTCTTCAGGATAATGCACATGTAATTTTCATGATCTTAGTAGTTTTTATAGTATACCAAGATATCATCAATAAATACTACTAAAAATTCTTCAAGATATTCCTTGAAATCTCTATTCTTTATATCCATGATGATTGAGGGTCCATTTGTAACGCCCCGACCCCAGTTGCCTAGAGTCGGTGCATTAATTACATAACATTGGCATGATCACAAGAAAGATCAAATCTCGAAAGACCGATTGGTTTAGTAGCCTTGGAAACACTAGATATAATCATAAAGTTTTACATTACATTTCAAAGTGAAAAACTACTACAACAACAAAGTCTTCATATCCACACTATTAACCCCTCATAATATCCCTGCAAGTCATTCATAAATTACTTCTTCACTACCTGGGAAAAATAAAACATAGAAAAGGGGTGAGCTCAAATGCCCAGTAAGGATAACAATATAGCGGAAACTTTCATAAATAAGAATAAACATTTAAGGCAATGCATTACTAAAACAAAAGCCTTTTAAAATTGAACTTCAACATGGTATGGCAAAAGTGAAATGAAATAATGCCATTTACTTATTCACATGGATATTCTACTAATCGAATAATCACATGCAAAAATCAATAACCACTTTCATAATGTTGGAATGCATAATGCCAGACTATCATAACCACATAGCCAAGGCCTTGTGCCAAGGCTACAAATAAGATTTTGTCAAGGCCTTGTGCCAAGACACTAGTTTGTCTCATGAGACCTACCGATGCATCGAGGAGCTATAGCGGGCTCCACCCGTCACTTATTAAGTCCAATGCATTCCCATATGAAAAGGTTTAAACATAACATAAACATTCGTATTAAAACTAGCATACGAAATGTCAATAATTTCACAATAAACTATGAATGGTATAAAAATAGCACATCCACAGTCAAACATATCACAAAACCTTCAATACAATATAGAAGTTTTGTATCATAATAAATCAACTTCAAATAATCTTAAAATCCACCAAAGGATGTTGACATAGATGAAATCAAAATTCTTTTTAAAGAAATATCTCCTTTTATTTTGAAATAATTTAAGATCCATATAAAATAAAACATTTTCTTTGAAAATATTCTTATAAGCTTGTAAGGAAAGCTTTGAAGATTTTATAACGGCGTAAAATAACCGCATCCGCCGTATAAGTTAAAAAAACATTCTTACCTCAATTCTGTCGAAAAGGTTAAAAAGGACATTGTTTTGAAAACGACGGAAAGATTCCTTTATAAACCTCTTATAAAAAGTCAAACAAGGGTATAAATGACTTTAACCCATATTCTTGTAAATAGTAAAAATGTTTTGAAATACATTTTGAAGAAACATGGATGTGGATGATAAAGAGATCCCAGTAGATTATTACATATAAACAACCTCGGATAATGAAGAGATTGTGAAATAACCCTTACCTTGTACTTTTCCTTGGTTGGGGTAGGTTAACCTCCTATATAATGGTGAAATAGTTGTTATTAAATTATACAAGAATCATATATATTAATATGATATCATATATGATCTTTTAACATTGATTTGTTAATAATATCTTAGAATTATCGTCGTTTCGGGAGTTAACTTACTCATTTTCTTTTATATGTTTTGTTACATAAGCCATGGTTGTTGTATCTTATTCATATCCAGAATGATATACAGTCCTTAAACATCATTTTTAAATCATCAAATGATAATTATACTTGAATGGATACGATGGAGAATGAATCTCATCGCGTTCGTGGAGACGGTAGTCCGTACGTACGCACGAGCGACAATATCATTCTTTTGATATTAAAATAATATATAAATGGATGGTATATCATATATAAAGAATCATTAACATGTTATATTTATTATTTACATGAGTTACACATCATTATTATACCCACCCAAATAATATTATATTGAATAACAATTACACCACGACGTGGAGACGGTAAGCCGTACGTACGCACGTATGGTGACATGTTATTCAAAGGGTGGATAGAATACTGAGTATGATTGTACCATATTTATAATAACATCACAGTATATGTGAGATACTGGAGTTATTATTTCAGAATGGTAAGAACAAAGGAAGAAGAAGTGGAAGAAGAAATGAACTTAGAAAAGGGTGGTGAAATCATTACCTCTTCTTCGGGTTCTTCCTTTTGATTTGATCAAAAGGGCTCCTTAGGTTGGCTTTCTGATCAAACTAAGGCCTCTAGGTTGTATTGAGGGATGTTGGGAGAGTATTTGGGCAGAGTTTGGCCGAACCAAAAGGCTTTGAAGGTGTGAAGAAATGAGAAGGAGGAGTGCCCTTTTATAAGAGGGGTGAGGGGCACCTTTGGAAAAGTTAGAAATATTAATTTATAATAAATTCATATTCGGTTTACAAAGGCTCCAAAGTTTACTATTCAAAGGATGAGGTGTGGATAGGTCGAAAACAACTCATCCAATAGAATTTAGACAGGTTTGGGTACTTATATTAACCTTATCTTTAAGTATTAACTCTAAGTTAATTAGTTTCACTTTTACAATGTCTCTTTGTATTTTTATATAATATGATTAATAAACTTACTATATACATCCAAGAGACCCCCAAGTGGTCCATTAATGAGGAACCTATCATAATATAAGTCTCTTGGCCGAACCTTAGATTTTTAGGAATTTAATATCAATTAATAATATAATATTTGTTTTAAGAACTCTTTTATGTCAATTTTGACACTATTCAATAGTTGATTTTTGTGAAACTCCTAAAAGATTGATTACTTCGAACAAAGTCAATTAAATCAATCCTAATATATCATATTATCCTAGAAAATTAGTGTAATTCATTAAAAGTTTCATATTATATTTATTTGGGTATTTATAATATCAATTATGTTAATTTTCTACTATTTTAGTAATTACTGCATCATCATTGTGTCATAAATAAAATAAATTATTTAATGTCTAAAAATTATAAATAAAACATCATTATGTAGGAAATCTTTTTATATTTCTAATGAATATTTATAATCGAAAATCCAACATGTATAACCCTATGTAAAAATTGTTGTTCTAAAAGATATATGCTTGTGTCATTTTTGTATTCATTTTGACTTAATTAAAATAAAGTGTCATTATCACTTACAAGTGGATCCATGGGGTCCCAAAATAGACCCAAAGATGCCCATGGTCGACTATGTATCAACCAATAGGGTTAAGACACGTTTTAGGGTAATTTAGTATTATTATAATATTATTTTTTTAACCCTTATTTACCGGATTTACCCTTAACCATGGTAAATAAAATATTTACCGCAGTAATTATTCAAAATGTCTAAAAATAAAAGTTACCTATTTACACAATTTGAACATCCTGATTCAAAATATGGAATCCATTTTTCTAAATTCAAAACACAGAAGTGGCAGAAATTAATTTAAAATTAATTCCCGCTGTCAAAACAAAAAGTGTGTTTTTAAGAGATAATAACTACCAAAAGATTGACACTTGTTTATGTTCGGTTTAATTGTAAAATTATGTCCAATGACCAACATTATATTAAATGGTAAAAATATATTCTAAATATACTTTAAAACCACTCAAATTCATAATTTATCACTATTACTTATTTTGATTAAAAAAGTTGTTTTTAATTAAAATTTTGTAATTTTCACTATTCATCAAAATATAAAAGTTATCCGAAAAGTACCAAAATTTCACCCTAGGATAATTTCGATATTCCGAAACCAAAAATGAAGTCCATTTTGAAATATAAAATATATATGATTTCAAAAAGTAGGTATCACTATTTACAACGGCTAGTTTAATTAGTTGTGGTGTGTGTTAGAACTCGAGGTTGCGTACAACACACGATATCGCATTATTCGAAGGGAAACGTACCGTAGAAGCTTGGGGTGTTACATTCTCCCCTACTTCAAATAATTGCGTCCTCGCAATTTCTAGGGTATTACTGCATAAAAAGACTCGGGTGGTTCTTCATCATAAGTTCCTCGGGTTCCCACGTTGCCACTTCCATTTTATGATTTCTCCACAAAACTTTTACCAGACGCGTCGTCCGGTTTCTCAGTACTTGTTCTCTTGTATCAAGAATCCTGACGGGCTCTTCGCAATAAGACAGATCGGGTTCCAGTTCTAATTCCTCATAGGTGAGTACATGCGTTGGGTCAGGCATGTATTTTCTCAACAGAGATACGTGGAACACATCGTGAACTTTGGAGAGACTTGGCGGCATTGCCAATCGGTAAGCTACAGCCCCAATTCGTTCTAGAATTTCGAAAGGTCCGATGTACCTGGGACTCAATTTACCTTTCTTACCAAAACGTATGACTCCCTTCCACGGAGATACCTTTAGGAAAACATGATCACCGACTTGAAATTCCAAATCCTTCCTTCGATTATCGGCATAGCTCTTCTGCCTACTTTGAGCTGCTTTGATGTGATTTTGGATTACCTTCACCTTTTCCACCGTTTCCTCCACCAGTTCTGGGCCTACAAGTTTTCTTTCACCAACGTCATCCCAACAGGTTGGTGTACGACATCTCTTTCCGTATAACGCTTCATATGGTGCCATTTGTATACTCGAATGGAAGCTATTGTTATAGGAAAATTCTACCAGAGGTAAATATTGATCCCACATACCCTGAAAGTCAAGTGAGCAAGATCTCAACATGTCTTCTAAGGTCTGAATAGTCCGTTCTGATTGTCCGTCTGTCTGAGGGTGGTAAGCAGTGCTCAAATGAAGTTCAGTATCCAGGGATTTCTGAAGACTTTTCCAAAATCTTGAAGTAAAACGGGGATCACGATCAGAAACAATCGATAGGGGTACTCCATGAAGTCTCACAACTTCATTAATATATAGTCTTGCTAGACGTTCCAGGGGTAGATCTTCTCTTATAGCAAGAAAATGTGCTGACTTGGTAAGACGATCAACAATCACCCATATTGCATCATTCCTTCTAGGAGTCTTTGGTAGCCCCATGACAAAGTCCATCGTAACATTGTCCCATTTCCACTCCGGTATGGGAAGAGGTTGCATGACTCCTCCAGGCTGTTGCCTTCCAGCTTTCACTTGTTGACAAACCATACACCTTGACACAAAATCAGCAATCTCCCTCTTCATGTTGTCCCACCAAAAATGTTCCTTCAAATCCCTATACATTTTGGTGCTCCCAGGGTGTATAGAGAAATTGGAACTATGAGCGTCATCCAGCAATTCCCTTTTTAGATCAGGTATATTGGGAACACAAAGTCTCTTCCCGAATTTCAAAATTCCACCTTCATACGCAAAGTCTCTCAATCTCCCATCATTCACAGCTTTAATCTTTTTTTGGAATTCTTCATCATCAGTCTGAGAACTCTTAATCCTTTCTAGTAAAGATGGTTTGGCAACCATTTGAAAAAGCATTGATGTTTCACCTTCCCTGGTTATTCCCATGTCCATCTTCACTAGCTCCATGAAAATTGGATCCCTTTCAATTCTCATATTTTTCAAAACTCCATGGTCTTTTCTACTTAAAGCATTTGCCACCTTGTTTGCCTTCCCTGGGTGGTAGTGTATCGTGCAATCATAATCCTTGAGTAATTCAAGCCATCTCCTTTGCCTCATGGTGAGTTCTTTTTGTGAGAAAATATACTTCAAACTCTTGTGATCAGTATAAATCTCACATTTTTCACCATAGAGGTAGTGCCTCCATATCTTCAAAGCAAAGATCACAGCTGCTAACTCAAGATCATGAGTAGGATAGTTTTGTTCATGAATTTTCAACTGTCGTGATGCATAGGCAATAACTCTATCATTCTGCATAAGGACACAGCCAAGTCCTTTCTTTGATGCATCACTATAAATAACGAACCCATCATTCCCCGATGGTAGAGTCAATATAGGAGCATTGACTAATCTTCTCTTCAGTTCTTCGAAACATTCTTCACACTCTTTTGTCCAAACAAATTTAACCCCTTTACGTGTGAGCTTCGTTAATGGGTTAGCCAATCGGGCAAAATTCTGGACGAAACGTCGATAATAACCTGCCAAGCCAATAAAACTACGTACCTCAGTTATACTCGTAGGTGCTGGCCATTCTTGGATTGCCTTGGTCTTAGAAGGATCAACAGAGATTCCATCTTTAGAGACAATATGGCCAAGAAAAGAAATCTCCTGAAGCCAGAATTCACACTTGCTAAACTTTCCATATAATTCATGCCTCCTCAGAGTCTTCAAGATAATGCGCAAGTGATTTTCATGATCTTCGTAGGTTTTGGAGTATACCAAGATATCATCAATAAATACCACCACAAATTCATCGAGATACTCCTTGAAAACTCTATTCATCAGATCCATGAATACAGAGGGTGCATTAGTCAATCCAAACGGCATTACAGTAAACTCGTAATGCCCGTACCTGGTTCGAAATGCTGTCTTCGGAATGTCTTCCTTCTTTACACACAACTGATGGTATCCAGATCGAAGGTCAATCTTTGAAAAGTATTGAGCTCCATGCAGTTGGTCAAATAAATCATCAATACGAGGTAGGGGATACTTGTTCTTTATCGTTATAGCATTGATCTCCCTGTAGTCGATACATAACCTCATAGATCCATCTTTCTTTTTAACAAAAAGAACAGGGGCTCCCCATGGAGAAACACTAGGGCGAATAAATCCCTTATTACTCAATTCCTCTAGTTGTTTCTTTAGTTCGACTAACTCTACAGTGGCCATTCTATAAGGGGTCTTCGATATAGGCCTTGATCCAGGAATCAAATCAATGGAAAACTCAACTTCTCGTTCTAGAGGATGTCCAGGTAAATCTTCCGGAAATACATCTACAAATTCTTTCACAACAGGTACACCCTCTATTTGAACATTCCTTTCCTCACCGATAGTTACTTCATTCTCTTCCTCCCCAATAATTGAATTAAGTTGAGCTACTGGGGGTGGGTCTAAATAAGAATTAGGTGGTGACGATTCTGCTCTAAAAATAAGGTGTTCCTTATCATTATCATCAAGAATCGTAACCTCTTTCTTCTTACAATAAATCTTCGCATCATAGTCCGAAAGCCAGTACATACCGAGGATTATATCAAACTCAATCATAGGTATGACGATGAAATCAGCAGATAAAGAAAATTTATGTGCTCTAATGGGGACTGATTCACAAAACTTTGTTGCAACGATACTTCCCTTAGGAGTTTTAACTGACAACTCCCTTATTAAATCAAATTGGAAATATCTAATTTTCTTAGCAAACTGGGAAGATATGAAACAATGCGATGATCCAGAATCAAATAATGCATTTGCTAAACTTGAGGAAACCATTAAATTACCTGCCACCACGTCTTTCGGAGTTTCTACCTCAGCAGTAGTGATAGCATAAGCCTGGCCTTGATCCCTTGGCCTTTTCTGAGGTAAGTTCTCCTGACGCTTAGGACATGCATTTGCATAATGCCCCATCTCCCTGCAATTGTAGCACTGAACGTTGGTAGCTTCCTTCTTCCCCTTGCAATCATGAGCTTGGTGGCCTTTTTCACCACACTTGTAACAGACTCCCATTCCCTTCAGGCAAGCACCGTGGTGTTTCTTCCCGCACTTACCACAAGATGGATATTCAACATTTCCCTTCTTCCCCTTATTTCCATTCCCAGATTGATCAGCAGGTCTCTTCTTCTCTTGCTTTGCTTTAAAGTCATAAGACTTAGAGAATTCCTTTTCGGTCTTGATAGCACATGAGACAATGTCTTCGTACGATGAAAAGGATTGTGAGACTAATGCTCGACGGAGAAATGGTTTTAACCCATCAAAGAAACGATCAATCTTACTTCTTGGGTTGCGAATATAATCTCCAGCATACCTCGCTAACCTTGTAAAGTTAGCCTCATACGTTGTGACATTCTCATCCTCCTTTTGTCTCAGACTCAGAAATTGCCTTTCCATATCTGCTCGATGGTCGCGAGGAAAGTATTTTTCTAAAAACAGATCTTTGAACTCCCTCCATTCCATGTTTGATACTTCATCATCTTCCTTCATGTTTTGAATCAATGACCACCATTGATCAGCATCTCCAGTGAGGCGGTAAACTGCCTTGGTAACTTTTTCCCTTTCACTACTCCCCAAAGCCTGAAATATTTTCTCTAGGGAAAATATCCATTGCTCAGCTACTAAGGGATTTGTACTTCCATTGAACGTTGGTGGTTGTTGTCTCATGAATCGATCTAACATTGATCCTCCACGCTGCGGATCAGGGTGCTCCATACGGGTAAGGTTATTATTCATAACCTGAGTAAGTTGTCCCAGTACGGTGATTAGCTGATCAGCACCAGTTGCATCACCAGCCCCACTATAATTATCTTGAGCAGGAGGGCAATCCCTACATGGAGTGCGTGCATTAATACGGTTTCCATTTCTTCCACTAGGCGCCATTTCTAAACAATGGCATAAACTAGATCAGTTTATGAATCAAAATACATAATCCCATACTTATAAAACACTTAACATAAATTGAACTATCTATGGATATAATCCATAATCATAAATATGTTTTCTTTGAGGAAGTATATACTCATAAACCCTTCATAATGATTTGTAAAGAAAGTGAGAGTTATCCTAAGCATATCCCCCGGGAGTGTCGTAACCAAGAGTGCAGCAAGGCCCGTTGTCGTGCACCAGTTCCCGTTCGAGTCTAGCTCAAAGCGGTGTTTTCGGGTTTTACCCCTAGGTACATCTGTGCCAGAGCCGCCTCTACCTGCTCGTATCCAGAGAGGGATGTATTGCTCGCAAAACTCACAAAGTCTCTACAATACCAAAATTCTAGGAAGTTCTTCTATACTAATCCTCAAAGTTCATCTTAGGTCTACGTGCTCTAATCAGAGTTTATCTAAATCTAGCTTCCAAGGTTTGTACTAAACTCCCTCTGATACCAACTGTAACGCCCCGACCCCAGTTGCCTAGAGTCGGTGCATTAATTACATAACATTGGCATGATCACAAGAAAGATCAAATCTCGAAAGACCGATTGGTTTAGTAGCCTTGGAAACACTAGATATAATCATAAAGTTTTACATTACATTTCAAAGTGAAAAACTACTACAACAACAAAGTCTTCATATCCACACTATTAACCCCTCATAATATCCCTGCAAGTCATTCATAAATTACTTCTTCAATACCTGGGAAAAATAAAACATATAAAAGGGGTGAGCTCAAATGCCCAGTAAGGATAACAATATAGAGGAAACTTTCATAAATAAGAATAAACATTTAAGGCAATGCATTACTAAAACAAAAGCCTTTTAAAATTGAACTTCAACATGGTATGGCAAAAGTAAAATGAAATAATGCCATTTACTTATTCACATGGATATTCTACTAATCGAATAATCACATGAAAAAATCAATAACCACTTTCATAATGTTGGAATGCATAATGCCAGACTATCATAACCACATAGCCAAGGCCTCGTGCCAAGGCTACAAATAAGATTTTGTCAAGGCCTTGTGCCAAGACACTAGTTTGTCTCATGAGACCTACCGATGCATCGAGGAGCTATAGCGGGATCCACCCGTCACTTATTAAGTCCAATGCATTCCCATATGAAAAGGTTTAAACATAACATAAACATTCGTATTAAAACTAGCATACGAAATGTCAATAATTTCACAATAAACTATGAATGGTATAAAAATAGCACATCCACAGTCAAACATATCACAAAACCTTCAATACAATATAGAAGTTTTGTATCATAATAAATCAACTTCAAATAATCTTAAAATCCATCAAAGGATGTTGACATAGATGAAATCAAAATTCTTTTTAAAGAAATATCTCCTTTTATTTTGAAATAATTTAAGATCCATATAAAATAAAACATTTTCTTTGAAAATATTCTTATAAGCTTGTAAGGAAAGCTTTGAAGATTTTATAACGGCGTAAAATAACCGCATCCGCCGTATAAGTTAAAAAAAACATTCTTACCTCAATTCTATCGAAAAGGTTAAAAAGGACATTGTTTTGAAAACGACGGAAAGATTCCTTTATAAACCTCTTATAAAAAGTCAAACAAGGGTATAAATGACTTTAACCCATATTCTTGTAAATAGTAAAAATGTTTTGAAATACATTTTGAAGAAACATGGATGTGGATGATAAAGAGATCCCAGTAGATTATTAAATATAAACAACCTCGGATAATGAAGAGATTGTGAAATAACCCTTACCTTGTACTTTTCCTTGGTTGGGGTAGGTTAACCTCCTGTATAATGGTGAAATAGTTGTTATTAAATTATACAAGAATCATATATATTAATATGATATCATATATGATCTTTTAACATTGATTTGTTAATAATATCTTAGAATTATCGTCGTTTCGGGAGTTAAATTACTCATTTTCTTTTATATGTTTTGTTACATAAGCCATGGTTGTTGTATCTTATTCATATCCAGAATGATATACAGTCCTTAAACATCATTTTTAAATCATCAAATGATAATTATACTTGAATGGATACGATGGAGAATGAATCTCATCGCGTTTGTGGAGACGGTAGTCCGTACGTACGCACGAGCGACAATATCATTCTTTTGATATTAAAATAATATATAAATGGATGGTATATCATATATAAAGAATCATTAACATGTTATATTTATTATTTACATGAGTTACACATCATTATTATACCCATCCAAATAATATTATATTGAATAACAATTACACCACGACGTGGAGACGGTAAGCCGTACGTACGCACGTATGGTGACATGTTATTCAAAGGGTGGATAGAATAATGAGTATGATTGTACCATATTTATAATAACATCATAGTATATGTGAGATACTGGAGTTATTATTTCAGAATGGTAAGAACAAAGGAAGAAGAAGTGGAAGAAGAAATGAACTTAGAAAAGGGTGGTGAAATCATTACCTCTTCTTCGGGTTCTTCCTTTTGATTTGATCAAAAGGGCTCCTTAGGTTGGCTTTCTGATCAAACTAAGGCCTCTAGGATGTATTGAGGGATGTTGGGAGAGTATTTGGGCAGAGTTTGGCCGAACCAAAAGGCTTTGAAGGTGTGAAGAAATGAGAAGGAGGAGTGCCCTTTTATAAGAGGGGTGAGGGGCACCTTTGGAAAAGTTAGAAATATTAATTTATAATAAATTCATATTCGGTTTAAAAAGGCTCCAAAGTTGACTATTCAGAGGATGAGGTGTGGATAGGTCGAAAACAGCTCATCCAATAGAATTTAGACAGGTTTGGGTACTTATATTAACCTTATCTTTAAGTATTAACTCTAAGTTAATTAGTTTCACTTTTACAATGTCTCTTTGTATTTTTATATAATATGATTAATAAACTTACTATATACATCCAAGCGACCCCCAAGTGGTCCATTAATGAGTAACCTATCATAATATAAGTCTCTTGGCCGAACCTTAGATTTTTAGGAATTTAATATCAATTAATAATATAATATTTGTTTTAAGAACTCTTTTATGTCAATTTTGACACTATTCAATAGTTGATTTTTGTGAAACTCCTAACAGATTGATTACTTCGAACAAAGTCAATTAAATCAATCCTAATATATCATATTATCCTAGAAAATTAGTGTAATTCATTAAAAGTTTCATATTATATTTATTTGGGTATTTATAATATCAATTATGTTAATTTTCTACTATTTTAGTAATTACTGCATCATCATTGTGTCATAAATAAAATACATTATTTAATGTCTAAAAATTATAAATAAAACATCATTATGTAGGAAATCTTTTTAGCTTTCTAATGAATATTTATAATCGAAAATCCAACATGTATAACCCTATGTAAAAATTGTTGTTCTAAAAGATATATGCTTGTGTCATTTTTGTATTCATTTTGACTTAATTAAAATAAAGTGTCATTATCACTTACAAGTGGATCCATGGGGTCCCAAAATAGACCCAAAGATGCCCATGGTCGACTATGTATCAACCAATAGGGTTAAGACACGTTTTAGGGTAATTTAGTATTATTATAATATTATTTTTTTAACCCTTATTTACCGGATTTATCCTTAACCATGGTAAATAAAATATTTACCGCAGTAATTATTCAAAATGTCTAAAAATAAAAGTTACCTATTTACACAATTTGAACATCCTGATTCCAAATATGGAATCCATTTTTCTAAATTCAAAACACAGAAGTGGCAGAAATTAATTTAAAATTAATTCCCGCTGTCAAAACAAAAAGCGTGTTTTTAAGAGATAATAACTACCAAAAGATTGACACTTGTTTATGTTCGGTTTAATTGTAAAATTATGTCCAATGACCAACATTATATTAAATGGTAAAAATATATTCTAAATATACTTTAAAACCACTCAAATTCATAATTTATCACTATTACTTATTTTGATTAAAAAAGTTGTTTTTAATTAAAATTTAGCAATTTTCACTATTCATCAAAATATAAAAGTTATCCGAAAAGTACCAAAATTTCACCCTAGGATAATTTCGATATTCCGAAACCAAAAATGAAGTCCATTTTGAAATATAAAATATATATGATTTCAAAAAGTAGGTATCACTATTTACAACGGCTAGTTTAATTAGTTGTGGTGTGTGTTAGAACTCGAGGTTGCGTACAACACACGCTATCGCATTATTCGAAGGGAAACGTACCGTAGAAGCTTGGGGTGTTACACCATTAGTCAATTCAAAAAGCATTACTATAAACTCATAATGCCCGTACCTGGTTCGAAATTCTGTTTTCAAAATATCTTCCTTCTTCACACACAAATTATGATATCCAGATTGAAGATCAATCTTTGAAATTTATTGATCTCCATGAAGTTGGTCGAATAAATCATCAATGCGAGGTTGGGGACACTTGTTCATTATTGTTATAGCATTATCTCCCTGTAATCAACGCACAACCTCATAGATCCATCTTTATTCTTATCAAACAGGACAGCGGTTCCCCATGAAGAAACATTAGGGAGAATAAATCCCTTATTACTCAATTCCTTTTGTTTTTTTCTTTAGTTCCATGAGTTCCACAATGGTCATTCTATGAGGGGTCTTCTATATGGGCTTTGAACTAGGAATTAAATCAATGGAAAACTTAATTTCTCATGCTAGAAGATGTCTAGGTAAATCTTTTAGAAACACATCAACATATTATTTCACAATAGTTACATCTTCTATTTTATCATTCCTTTCCTCACCCGTAGTTATTTCATTCTCTTCCTCCCAAATAATTAATTTTAGTTGAGCTACTGGGGGTGAATCTAGATAAGAATTATGTGGTGGCGATTCTTCTCTAAAGATATGGTGTTCTCTATCATCATCACAAAAAATAAAAACCTCCTTCTTCTAACAAATTTTTTTTGCATCATGGTCCAAATGACAATACACACCAAGTATTATATCAAATTCAATCATTGGTATGATGATGAGATCAGTAGATAAAGAATATGTATATGCTTTAATGGGAACTGATTTACAAAACATTGTTGCGATGATCCATCCCTTAAGAGTTTGGCTGACAGCTCCCTTGTTAAATAAAATTGGAAATATCTAATTTTCATAGCGAAGTGGGAATATATGAAACAATTTTATAATCCAGAATCAAATAACAAATTTTCTAAACTTGAGAAAACCATTAAATTACCTACCACCACGTCTTTCAGAGCTTCAACATCAATAGTAGTGATAGCATAATATTGGCCTTGATCCCTTAGACTTTTCGAAGTTATGTTCCCCTGAAGCTTATGAAATTCATTCGGATAATTCCCCCTTTCTCTACAATTGTATCATTCAACATCGACATCCTCTTGTTTCCCCTTGAAATCACAAGCTTGGTGTCCTTTTTCACCACACTTGTGACAGACTCCCATTATCTTTAGGCAAATACCAGGGTGTTTCTTCCCAAATTTACTACATGATGGATATTCAAAATTTCCCTTATTCCCCTAATTTCTATTTCCAGAGTTTTCAAAATATCTCTTTCTCTCTTGCTTTGCTTTAAATTCATAAGACTTAGAGAATTAATTTTTAGTTTTGATAGCACATGAGACACTATCATCGTACGATGAGAAGTATTGTGAGACTAATGCTCGATGGAGAAATGGTTTTAACACATCAACGAAATGATCAATCTTACTTCATGGGTTACTTATATAATCTTAAACATGTCTCACTAACCTTGTATAGTTATCCTCATACTTTGCAACATTCTCATCTTCCTTTTGCCTCAGACTCAGAAATTGCCTTTTCATATCCGTTCGATGATCACAAGGAAAGTATTTTTTTAAAGAAAGGATCTTTAAACTCCCTCCATTCCATATTTGATACTTCATCATCTCATTTGTGTTTCGAATCAATGACCATCATTGATCATCATCTCTTGTGAGGCGGTAAACTGCCATGAAAACTTTTTCCCTTTCACTACTTCCCAAGGCATGGAATATTTTCTCTAAAGAATTTATACATTGCTCAGCTACTAATGGATTTTTACTCCCATTGAATTTTGGTGGTTGTTGCCTCATTAAGTGGTCTAAAATTGATCCTCCACGTTTTGGATCAGGATGCTCTATATGGGTATGTTATTATTCATAAACTGAGTGAGTTTTCCCAGTATGGTGACAAGCTGATCAACAGTAGTTGTATCACTAGCTCCACTATAATTATCTTGAGTAGAAAGCCAATCCCTACACTAGTGCAGAAAACGTTTTTTACGTCACCATTTTTTACGTCGGTTATATAAAACCGACGTCATAATATGTCAAACGAGGTTTTTTACGTCGGTTATTTCTTAACAGACGTAAAAACCTGTGTTCGGTACACATTTAACGTCGGTTATTTTTATAACCGACGTTATTAATCGCGCGGCTTCGTTTGTTACGTCGGTTATTTTTATAACCGACGTAACAAACACGGTTTTCGAAGGCCCTTTGACGTCGGTTATTCAATAACCGACGTAACAAACGTGGTTTTTGAAGGCTTTTTTACGTCGGTTCTAAAATAACCGACGTAAAAAAAGAATCCGCAGATGTTTTTGACGTCGGTTATTACATAACCGACGTAAAAAAACGCGGATTTTGAGCCATTTGTTACGTCGGTTATATAATAACCGACGTCAAAAATGAATCGGAGGAAGGTTTTTACGTCGGTTATTGAAATAACCGACGTTATACATGTTTTTAAAACAATTATCACGTCGGTTATTGAATAACCGACGTGATAACTCATTTAAAAATTTACCCAGACCCGTGGATTGTCATTCGCGAGTTTACCTTCGACAGTCGCGACTCGTCTCTCTCGCGCGTAAACCCGAATCAGCTCGTCCATTTCGTTGGTTTATATTCGTTTTGCGATCATCGTTTCTCATATTTAATCTCCTCGGATCAATCATCTAAACTCGCAGCACTCAGGTAATCCTCCCACTCGTTCGTTTTTTTTCGCGGATAGTAAATATATATGTGTTGTGATTTTTTTGTTGAAACTAGCTAAGATTCTTCGATTGCGAACCCTTTTACCTCGTTTTGGCACCATAATCTTATTTATCATCCCTAGATCTATTTGTTCGACTTGCAATATTGAGTAATTTTATGATTTCACTAATTTTTCATCGTTTTCTATAAATCCCCGAGAGGGTTGGGGCGTGTCCATTTGGATGGGTTGCCCTTTTACAGTTGTTACTACTTTATTCACACACAACCATGGCATAGGTGCATGGATTTGGGGTCGGGGGTGTCCAGGGGGGTTTACAAGGGGGTGGGTGGGTGTGGGGGGCTGTCCAAGGGTGTGGGTGGGTGTTGGGGGGTGTCCAGGGGGGTGTCCAAGGGGGTAGGGGGTGGGGGGTGGTGTCCAGGAGGGGTGGGGGGGCTGTCCAGAGGGTTGGGGGGTGTCCAGGGGGGTGTCCAAGCAGGTCGGGGGTGGGGGGTTGTGTCCAGGAGGGGTGGGGGTGCTTTCTAGAGGGGTCGGGGGCTGTCCAGAGGGGTCGGGGGGTGTCCAGGGTGGTGTCCAAGGGGATGGGTGGGTGTGGGGGGCTGTCCAAGGGGGTGGCGGCCTGTCCAGAGGGGTCGGTGGGGTGTCCAGGGGGGTGTCCAAGGGGGTGGATGGGTGTGGGGGGCTGTCCACGTGGGTGGCGGCCTCTCCAGAGGGTATTTGGGGTTGTCCGGGTGGGTGGGGGGGCTGTCCAGAGGGTTGGGGGATGTCCAGGGGGGTGTCCTAGGGGGTAGGGGGTGGGGGTGGTGTCCAGGAGGGGCGGGGGGCTGTCCAGAGGGGTCGGGGGTGTCCAGGGGGGTTTACAAGGGGGTGGGTGGGTGTGGGGGGCTGTCCAAGGGCGTGGGTGGGTGTTGGGGGGTGTCCAGGGGGGTGTCCAAGGGGGTAGGGGGTGGGTGGTGGTGTTTAGGAGGGGTGGGGGGGGCTGTCCAGAGGGTTGGGGGGTGTCCAGGGGGGTGTCCAAGCAGGTCGGGGGTGGGGGGTTGTGTCCAGGAGGGGTGGGGGGCTGTCCAGAGGGGTCGGGGGGTGTCCAGGGGGGTTTACACATCGATTTGTTTTATATTTCAAAATTGTTATATTCAAATTATGATTTTTTTCATATAAACATATATTTGTCTTATCTAAAAAAATATATATATTTTTTCTATTTGTTATAGGTAATAATGAGTCGAAGTTGGATTACGGCACATCGAATGAGCAATGAATATGAGGAAGGTGTTGATGCCTTTTTGGAATTTGCTAAACGAAATGTTCCAAGTAGTGACATTTTTTTCTGTCCATGCCTGAAATGTCTGAATATGAAGAAGTTGAAAAGTAGAGAGATAAAAGATCATCTGATTTGTCATGGTTTCAATCCGAGTTACAACCCTTGGATTTGTCATGGCGAAACTGGACAGAATGTCACTGATGATAATGAATCGCAAGATGGTAACTCCGATAGAATTGAAGAAATGATTCGCGATATTGTAGCAGAACAAATTTAGATAGAACCGAGAGTTGCACGTCTATATGGTGATGCCGAAAAACCATTATATCCTGGTTGTACAGATTTTACGGTTTTGTCGGCGGTGTTAAGATTGATTAACCTGAAGGCGAAACATGGATGGAGTGACAGAAGTTTTACAGAGCTGCTACAATTGATGAAAGACATTCTTCCAAAAGATAACGATCTTCCAGATTCACATTATAAGGCCAAAAAAATATTATGCCCGATGGGATTGGGATACAGGAAAATACATGCATGTCCGAATGACTGCATTATATATAGGAAGGAATATGAATTTCTGAAAGAGTGTCCCAAATGTGGGACATCACGGTATAAGGTGAAAGAAAAATCACAAGCTGATGTAGAGATTACAAAGCTCCCTTCAAAGGTATTTTGGTATCTTTCTATAATTCCTCGTTTCAAACGTTTATTTGCTAATTCACATGATGCAAAAAGGTTATGATGGCATGCTGATGAGCGGGTATGTGATGGAAAAATACGTCATCCAGCTGATTGTCCACAATGGAAGAAAATTGATACCCAGTACCCTACATTTGGAAATGAAATTAGAAATCTGAGACTAGGCTTGTGCACAGATGGAATGAATCCATACCGAACCCTCAGTAGCACACATAGTTCATGGCCTGTTTTATTGGTAATTTACAACCTCTCTCCTGAAGTTTGTATGAAGCGCAAATATGTCATGTTGAGTATCATGATCTCTGGTCCAAAGCAACCCGGCAATGATATTGATGTATACTTGTCACCGCTGATTGATGATTTGAAACTTTTATGGGCTGATGGTATTAGGGTGTATGATTCTTATAAAATGGAATATTTTCAACTGCATGCAGTGCTTCTATTCACTATAAATGACTTCCCAGCATATGGAAATTTGTCTGGATACAGTGTTAAAGGGCATAAAGCATGTCCAATTTGCGAACAACAGACGTCATATTGTCAATTGCATCATGGGAGGAAAACAGTGTACATGGGTCATCGAAAGTTTTTGCCTATGGATCACCCTTATAGAATACTAAAAAAGGCATTCAATGGCTCACAAGAATTTGATACTGCTCCTCAACCTTTATCCCCAGAATTGTATTTTGAGAGGGTGAAAAACCTTGATGTGACATTGGGAAAGACACAGAAATCTGGTAATGATAGACATATTTGGAAGAAAAGGTCAATATTTTTTGAGCTACCATATTGGAGGTATCATGAAGTCAAACATAATATTGATGTCATGCACGTGGAGAAGAATATCTGTGATTCTTTGATCGGAACATTGCTAGATATTAAAGGAAAGACAAAAGATGGGTTGAATGCAAGGTTAGACCTACTGTCAATGGGAATACGTTTGGAGTTAGCTCCCACTCCTAAAGGAAGACGAACATTTCTTCCCCCGGCTTGTCATACATTATCGAAGAGGGAGAAAAGTAGCTTCTGTCAGTGTCTTCATGATATCAAAGTGCCTCAAGGTTATTCTTCAAATGTAAAAAATTTTGTCTCATTGAAAGACTTGAAGTTGATAGGTATGAAATCACATGATTGTCATGTCATGATGCAACAAATTCTACCAGTTGCACTGCGTGGAATATTGCCCATCCGTGTCAGAAAGACTATAATGAGGTTGTGTTATTTTTTCAATTCAATTTGCAACAAGGCGATTGATGTGAATGCTTTGAACATTTTGGAAAAGGATGCAATTATTATACTTTGTCATTTGGAAATGTATTTTCCTCCAACTTTTTTTGATATGATGGTGCATTTACTGATTCATCTTGTTCGAGAAATAAGGCTTTGTGGACCTGTATATCTTCGTTGGATGTATCCTTTTGAAAGGTATATGAAAATATTAAAGGGATATGTTAAAAATCCATATCGACCTGAAGCCTCCATTATTGAAAAGTATATTTCTGAGGAGGTAGCAGAGTTTTGTACGAGTTACTTGGCTACGACGCAACATATAGGTTTGCCTCCATCGTGCCATGAACGGGTTAATAATGAGGGAAAGGGGATTCGTGGCTTGAAAGTCAAATCACTGTCAGCTGAACATATGAAGAAGTTAGAATCATACATCTTGAATAACATAGCTGATGTTCAACCGTATATCACATTGCATATTAATGAGTTGAAACAATGTCATCCAAAGAAGAAAGAAATGTGGATTTTGAATGAGCACAACAAAACTTTTTTGCCATGGTTTAAGAAGACCTTGCTTGGTAGATCAGATGTATCAGAGACATTAAAATGGATAGTGGGTGGTCCATCTTTAAATGTGATAACATGGTCCGCTTATGACATTAATGGCTATACATTTCATACGAAAGCTCAGGACAACAGAAGTGCAGTTCAGAATAGTGGTGTATTGGTGTTTGCAGAAGCAATGCATTTTTCGAGTGCTAAGGACAGAAACCCAATTTCGGCATCAAGTGCATATTATGGAGTGATTGAAGACATATGGGAGGCTGATTACTTTAAAATTAAAGTTCCCGTTTTTAACTGTAAATGGTTTATCGGTAACAACAGTGTCAGACACGATGAATTTGGAATGACACTTGTTAATCTGAATAGATTGGAAGACACAGCTGATTCTTTTATAATGGCAACACATGCCAAACAAATTTTCTATGTAGTAGATCAATCAGATATGCAGTGGGCTGTTGTTTTACAAGGGAAAAACCAATATGTTGGTGAGGATGAATTTGATGAAGATGCTGATTTATGTGAGATCCCTACTTCCATGGAAAGATTAACAGAACATAATGATGAGTATGTTGAAGACATGGTTTGTGCCATAAGGAACGATCACGACGAAGGAATTTGGGAAAACAATCCAACTGTACATTCCTAAAATTACAGGTAACACAAGTTTATTTCTTGTTTACATTTAGTTTTTTCATATAATGTTAGATACTATAAATTTTTTACTTATTAAAATATGTATCAAACCAAAACGATAAAACAATAAAAACCGTAAAGAAGAGAAGTCCTGGGCGCACCGGCAACCGGTCCTCTCTGTCTGCACCACCGGCCGGCCGCTGGCTCACCACCGGCCGGCCGGTGGACCAGACAGAGCCTTCCTCTCTGTCTGGATCACCAGCGGCCGGCCGGTGTTGAGCCAGCGGCCGGCCGGTGGTCCAGACAGAGACCGAGCCTCTCTGTCTGGAACACCACCGGCCACCCGGTGGACCAGACAGAGAGCCTTCCTCTCTGTCTGGATCACCAGCGGCCGGCCGGTGAGGAGCCAGCGGCCGGCCGGTGGTTTAGACAGAGGAAGGCCCTGGTCCACCGGCCGGCCGGTGGTGATCCAGCGGCCGGCCGGTGGTCCAGACAGAGGAAGGCTGTCTGGTCCACCGGCCGGCCGGTGGTGAGCCAGCGGCCGGCCGGTGGCATCAGTGATTCCACTTTTCAGCTGTCTTATGCCAACTCCTTGGCAACATTTTGCATGTGTTTACCATGTTTATCATTGTTTAACATGCTTACCATATTACCGATGTTTACTATTATGTAATTTAGTACACTTTTCTATTTGTGAACTAATGTTTGTTTTTTTGATTTGAAGGAAAATGACAGATCAATCAGTTGATCAGCCACATGATTCTGGAGATGAGCATATTGGTCATACATCTGGGGAGGAACATTCACATGCTCCTATTACGAAAAAGAGTTCAAAGGTTGGTAAGCGTGGGTGCACACGTTTACCAAAATTATCACTTGCCCGTACGAAGGAGGAGAGGATAGTCGTGGAGTTTGATGAGGATGATCTTCCTAGAGGTCCAAATGCTAAAGATTTTAAGGGTTTTGTAGCAACTCAGGCTAAGAGCAAAGTAATCATTCTCTATGATGATTGGAGAAGTGTGGATATGGCGATAATTTCTCAGCTGTGGGAGACCATCTTGGTAAGATCTTTTGCTATTGTTTGACTGTTCTTTAAATGTTTCTAGTATATATAATATTTTTAACCTCTTTTTTATCAGATGACATTTGATATTCCTGACACTGGAGGAGTCAGGAAGAAATGCTTATCGTTGGCTGCTAGGAGATGGAGGGATTTCAAATCTACCCTCTCATCTGATTTCATTTATGGTCATAGGAGTCGTGAGAATCCATGTCGTATATATCCTTTTATAGATGAAGACACATGGAGACAATTTTTTGAAAGTAGAAGAAAAGAATCATTTTTGGTAAGGGCAATGTAAACTTTTATAAGCTTTCTTATATAAATGATCTTATTATTGTTTTGTTAATGATTACTTATTCTTAATTTACAGCAAACAAGGAAAGCTCATCAAGAGATCCAATCTAAAAATGTATACCCTCATAGTTTATCTCGGGGAGGGTATGCATTATTGGAAGAACAAATGATGGCAGAAAAATTTCAACAACTAAGAGCTGAGTCTTCAAGCTCTGGAGAGGTGGCCCCTCCATCCCCTCCATCTAGACATGAGAAATGGAAAAGAGCTCGGAAGGGCAAAAAAGGACAATATCTTTCGGAAGAATCGAGACTCGTAGTTGAGAGGATTGTAAGATATCTATTTTATTTATTTAAGTTTACTATTTTCGTCATATATTTCCAATCATTATAGAAAAGTTCAATTACTTATTACAGGACTCTCTTGAGGAGCAGAGTTCACAGGGGACATTTACACCATCTGGGAGGGAAGATATTTTATCTGTGGCATTGGGAAAGCCCGAACATCCTGGCCGTGTAAGAGGATATCCGACAGGTGTATCGGTAAGAAAAGTGTTGCCACGTTCCTCAACTTCTAACGTTGAAGGAGTTTATAAAAAAAAAATAGAATCGTTGGAGGCTGAAGTCCATAATATTAATGCGACAATGGAGGACAAGATTAGAGCATCGGTGCAGTTAATGTTTGCAGACTTGCAAAGACAATTTCAGGGTGCAGCTCCCACTCCACCTCTCCCAATAGCTCCCACTCCCCCACCTCAGCCTGCGGACCCCATTTTTGATCCTCCTCCTCCGCCGCAGCTACCTACTTATTGTGAGTTGTATGTTGATGATCCTCAACATCATATAGTTGCATATGGGATGGTATATTGTATAGGAGATACAGTTCATCATCAACAGTTAGAGGTAGAGAATCAGAGGGTCACTGTACAGGATATTATAGATAGATCAGCTCGGATACCATTACCTACAGATGAGGTGACGACAGTTGGACATAGTATCGGCCATTTTTTACTTTGGCCATCCAGACTTCTTCGACTCATTACCATAGAGGTATGGATGTTATATCTTTTATTTTATATTTTTATTAATGTTTTATCATTTGAAAACTAATATATTTTTCAATTTATTTTTACAGGAATACTTCAAAGGTAAAGAAATATTGTATAGACAACAACAAAGACAGATAGCTATGACATCAGATACAGATACTAGCAGTCTTGACAAATTGTCAAGATATTCAAATTTGTTGGCGGATCATTATGACTTTACAATGGAAGCTCATGTCTGTGGACGTGAACTATGTGTGGGGATTATGAAAACTGATATCATGGAGTTTGTCACTGGAGATAAGTTGGGCATCAACGTGGTGCAAATTTTTATCATGTAAGTCTTAACTCCTTTTCCTTGCGTTATATTTATTAAAAATGTATACTTATGTCTGCTTTGTATTAGGTATATGTATAAAATTTGTGAGAGGAATGAGATGACAGATGTATATGGATTCGTGGACCCACAATTGATTTCCCCTGAAGCATGTGCATTGGATGAGGAACAAAGAATGCTTTATATTGCTGATAGATTTGAAAAGAATGTAATCACACAGTGTTGGATGATGCCTTTTTGTGAGAGGTATGAAACACATCCCTCTCAAAGAGTTAATTATCTTTTAACATAAAAAACCACTAACGTTAAATTTCCTTTTCTCAGGGATCATTGGATGTTAGGGGTTTTTTGCCCTAGGGAGAAAACACTTTATTGGATATGCTCTCTCCATGATGATGTGCGAGAAAGTTTTAATAATATATTGGAAACGTAAGTTTCAATTTCACAATAGTTTTATATATTATAATGAATTTTAAATTTACCCCATTCGTATTATTTTCTAACAGGGCATGGGTCCACTTTCGAAAAAGCGCAAAGAAAAGGAATTACAAGATCAAATATGTACATGCGAAGGTAAATATCCATTTATAATTTGTACATTTTGATTTATTACATAAAAATAATATATTGAATTTACACTCATTCAAACAGAAATGTCATGAGCAACAAGGCATCATCGAATGCGGATATTACATGTTAAGATTTATGTATGAAATAATAACAACTGGGACAGTTCTGAGTTTTGACCTGGTAAGATTTCCTTTTTCTAATAATATTTCAATTTGATTTATTCATTATACACGTTGACTACTATCCTTTTCCTTTGTAGCTTTTTGATGACCCTCAACCCTTTACTGCTGAAGATATCAAACACTTACAAGTGGAGTGGTCAAATTATTTTACAGGTTTGATTGACTTTTAGTTGTTTGTAATGTAAAATGTAATTTTGAATATTGTCAATGTAATTGTGTATTTCGTAGTCGTTTAGGTTGGATTTAGTTTTTTTTGAAGTTGACATTGTAAGTTTTGAATGTTATATAAGTGAATGTTTAATTTTTCTCTACTTCTTGTTTTGGTCTACTGTTGATGGTTTTTCTGGTCTGGATTTTGGTATGGGGGGAGAGGTTCCAAGGGGGTGGGTGGGTGTTTGGGGGGTGTCCAAGGGATATGGGAGGGGTGTCCAAGGTGTGTTTGGGGCTGTCCTAGGGGTCGGGGGGGGGGGTGTAAATGAGGGTGGGGGTGTCCAAGGGGCGGGGGGTGTCCAAGGGATATGGGAGGGGTGTCCAAGGTGTGTTTGGGGCTGTCCAAGGAGTCGGTTGGGTGTAAATGAGGGTGGGGGGGGGGGGGCTGTCCAAGGGGTGGGGGGTGTCCAAGTGGTGGGGGGTGTCCAAGGGATATAGGAGGGGTGTCCAAGGGGTGTTTGGGGCTGTCCAAGGGGATGGGGGGGTTTCCAAGGGGTAGGGGGTTTCCAAGGGGTCGGGGGGGGTGTCCAGGGGGTGGGGGGCTGTCCAAGGGGTGGGGGGGTGTCCAGGGGGTGGGGGGCTGTCCAAGGGGTGGGGGGTGTCCAGGGGGTGGGGGGCTGTCCAAGGGGTGGGGGGGTGTCCAAGGGGTGGGGGGGGTGTCCAAGCGATATGGGAGGGGTGTCCAAGGGGTGTTTGGGGCTGTCCTAGTGTTCGGGGGGTGTAAATTTGGGTGGGGGGGCTGTCGAAGGGGTGGGGGGGTGTCCAAGGGGCAAGTTGGGTGTAAATGAGGGGGGGTTGTCCAAGGGGTCTGGGAGGGCTGTCAAGGTGTGGGGGGGTGTCCAATGGGTGTTTGAGGCTGTACTAGGGGTCTTGGGTGTGTAAATGAGGGTGGGGGGTGTCCAAGGGGTGGAGGTTGTCCAAGGGATATGGGAGGGGTGTCCAAGGGTTGTGGGTGGGGGAGGGCTGGCCAGGTTGTTAGGTGGGTATAGATGAGGGTGGGGTTCAGTTGGGGCTTGGGGGAGGGCTGGCATGGCTATTTTTGTTTGGTTTCTGGTTGCTTTTTGGTGAGAGCAGTGCAATTATTTAAAAATAATAATTTCTTTCACGTCGGTTATAAAATAACCGACGTGGTAAATAAATCGGTAGGGGTTTATCACGTCGGTTTTTTCTAGAACCGACGTGATAAACCGTTCCCGGGGGATTTTATCACGTCGGTTTCCTAAATAACCGACGTTATAATAGGCCAGGGGAAGGGTTTATCACGTCGGTTATGACATAACCGACGTGATAAACGATATCCCAGGCCTTTTATCACGTCGGTTTAGGTAAGAACCGACGTGATAAAGCCCCCCGCGCATATTTATCACGTCGGTTATTATATGAACCGACGTGATAACCACCGTGATGTTAGGGATATTATGTCGGTTTTAAATAACTGACGTAAAAACGTTATTTATAACGTCGTCCATATTAACGTCGCCTAAAAACCGACGTAAATAATAAAAAATAACCGACGTAAAAAACGTTTTCTGCACTAGTGCTACATGGAGTGCATGCATTGATAGAGTTACCTTTCTTCCACTAGTCTCTATTTCTAAAAAATGACTTAAACTAAATTAGTTTAAGAATCAAAATACATAATTCCAATCTTGTAAAACACATAACATAAATTGAACAGTTTATGGATATAATCCATAATCATAAAAAATGCTTTCTTTGCGAAGTATATAATCATAAACCATTAATAATGGTTTGTAATGAAAATGAGAATTATCCTAAGAATATCCCCCTATAGTGTCTTAACCAAAAGTGCAGAAAGGCCCGTTGTCGTGCACCAGTTCCCGTTAGAGTCTAGCACAAAGTGTTGTTTTTGGGTTTTACCACTAGGTACATCTGTACCGGAGCTGCCTTTACCTTCTTATATCAATATAGGGATGTATTGCATGTAAAACTAAAAAAATATCTAATATAACAAAATTCTAGGAAGTTCTTCTAAAATATTTCTCAAATTATATCTTAGGGTATTGTGATCTAATCAGATATTATCTAAATATAGTTTCTATGGTTTGTACTAAATTTCCTCTGATACAAACTGTAACGCCCTGACCCTAGTTACCCAAAGTTAGTGTATTATTACATAACATTGGTATGATCATAGAAGATCAAGTCTCTAAAAACCGATTAGTTTAGTATCCTTGGAAGTACTAGATACATTCATAAGATTTACATTACATCATAAAATGAAAAACCACAAAAACATTATTTCCATAGACCACACTCATATCCCCCCAGACTACCCCTGTAGGTCAGAAATAAAATACTTCTTCCCATCCTGGGAAAAATAAAACCTAGAATGGGGTGAGCTCAGATGCTCAGTAAGGATAACAATAAAGCGGAAACATTCCTAAATAAGCATAAACATTTAAGGAAATATATAAGACTAAAACAAAAGCCTTTTATACATGAACTTCAGCATAATGTGGCAAAGATAAAATCAAATAATTCAATTTAAATACTTACATGGATATTTTAATAGTTGAATAATCACATGAAATATCAATATCCACTTTCATAATGATGGATTTCATAATGCCACTCTTTCATAACCACATAGTCAAGGCCTTGTGCCAAGACTACAAATAAGATTTTGTCAAGGCCTTATGCCAAGACACTAGTTTTTCTCATGTGACCTAATGATTCATCAATGATATATAATAGTCTCCACCCATCACTTACTAAGTCCAATTCATTCATCATTTGAAAAATATTAAACATAACACAAACATTTGTATTAAAATTGGCATACGAAATGTCAATACTTTCTCCAAAAACCAAGAATGGTATAAAAATTACACATTCACAGTCAAAAATATCATGAAATACTTCAATACAATATGGATGTTTTGTATCATAATAAATCAAATTTATATAAACATAAAATTTATCAAAGGATGTTGACCTAGATGTAATCAAAACTATTTGAGAGAAATATCTCTTTTTTTGAAATCATTTGAAAGTCACATAATTATAAAAGAAAAATTTTACTTTGAAAATATTCTTATAAGCTTGTAAGGGAAGCTTCTATGATTTTATAATGGTAGAATATAGCTGCACCCACCGTATATGTAAAAAAATATATTCTTCCCTTAATTTTGTCAAAAAGGTAAAAAAGGACCCTGTTTGGAAAATGACAGAAATATTCCTTTATAAACATCTTATAAAAAGTCAAAAAAATGTTATAAATGACTTTACCCTATATTATATACAATTGTAAGAATGTTTTGAAATTTATTTTTAAGAAAATTGGATGTGGATGATAAATATGTTCTAGTAGATAATTACGTATAAACAACCTCGTATAATGAACAGATTGTGAAATGAACCCTTACCTTGTACATTTACTTGTTTGAGGGAAGTTTAACCTCCATTATAAGGGTGAAATACTTGTTATTAAATTATACAAGAATCATATACATTAATATGATATCATATATGATCTTTTAATGTTGCTTTGTTAATAATATCTTAGTATTATCGTCGTTTCAGGTGTTAACAGATTCATTTTCCTTTATATGTTTTGTGACATAAGCCATGTTTGTTATGGATAGGTTGAATATTGTTCATATCCATAATGATAAGAAGTCCATAAAAATTATTATTAATCATAAAATCAAAATTATTCTTGAATGGGTACGATGTGGAATGAATCTCATCACGTTCGTGGAGACGGTAATCTGTACGTACGCACGAGTGACAATATCATTATTTTGATATGAAAATAATATATAATTGGATGGTATATCATATATACAGAATAAATATCATTTTATATTTATTATTTACATCAATTACACTACATTATTATACCCTTACAAAAAATAATGTATTGAATAACAATTAAACAACAATGTGGAGACAATAAGCCGTACGTACGCATGTAAGGTGACATGTCATCCAAATGATGGATAGAATAATGAATTTGGTTGTACCATATTTATAAAAAAATCACATTATATTGAATATACTGCATTTATAATTTTATAATGTACACAACAAAGAAAAAGTAAGTGGAAGAAGAAAGAAACTTGAAAGAGGTGATGAAATATTTACCTCTTCTTTGGGTTGTTTCTTTTGATTTGATCAAAAGGGCTCCTTAAGTTGAACATCTAACTAAAATAATTCCTCTATGAAAAATGGAGGATATTTTAGAGTGTATATGGGAAGTGTTTGGCCGAGCCAAATGGATTTTAAGGTGTGAATTAGAAAGAAGGGGGAGTGCCCTTTTATAAGAGGGGTGAGGGTCACCTTAGGAAAAGCTAGAAATATAATTTTATAATAAATTTATTTTTTGTTTCTAAAGGCTAAAAAGTAAATTATTTAAAGGATAAGGTCTAGATAGGTCGAAAACCACTCAGCCAATAGGTTTTAGATAGGTTTGGGTCACTTTATTAACATTATCTTTTAGATTTAACTCTTAGTTAAATAGTTTGACATTTACCATGTCTCTTTGTATTTTTATATTATGTGGTTAATAAAAGCATTATTACTTCGAAAAAAATTCATATAACCTAAAATAGCATGTAATATTAACTAAAAAATTAGTGGAATTCATAGAATGTCTCAAATTACATTTATTTGGATATTTATAATGTCAATTATTTTAATGTTTCATTAATTAGGTAATTACTCCATCATCATTGTGTCATAAATAAATTAAATTATTTAATGTCTAAAAAATATAAATAAAATACCAATATGTATTAAATATTTTTATCTCTACTGAAAATTTATAGATGAATTTATCTTATTTATTACCCTATATTAAAAATGTTTTAGTTATTAAACTTTGATTTTAATTCTTTTAACTATTCTTAATATAAAATAATAATAAATGTCCTAATCTAATCCAAGTGGACCGAAAAAGTTCATATATTATTCCTAAGGTTGTTTCTGGTCAAATTATATGTATCCAATAGAAGTAGAACATGTGTTAGGGTAATCTTATTATCATTTTTACCCTTAATTACCCTATTTACTTTTAACCGTGGTAAATAAAAGTAAAAAATTATCGTTCACCAAAAATTATTCTCATTTTATTGAACCACATTTTACTTACTGATATCAATAGTGTCTCTGGGATTTTTGAAATTCCACTCACAGAATTGGTAAAATTATATTTTATGTGAATTTGTAAATTCTCATAGGATGTGAGTAAAAGATGGTGAAAAGTTCAATAAAATTTTTATATATCTAAAATTATTATAAACTGACTCCAATGAATTACATTGAACTTATATAGGTATTATGTTTCTATTTTTAAATGAAATAAATTTAAATAAAATAATTAATTATGTAAATAAAAATTTTGTTTTAAATAATAACTCAGTGTTTTTTACTATTCATCTAAAATTGAAATTTTCCAGAAAAATACCAAAACATCACCCTAAGCTAATTTCGATATTCCGAATTCAAAAATGAAGTCCATTTTGAAAGATAAAATTAATAAAATTTCAAAAAGTTTTTTACTATTCATAACCGCTAGTTTGATTGGTTGTGGTGTGTTAGAACTCGAAGTTGCGTACAACACACTCTAATATATTATTCAAAGAGAAGCGTACCATGGAATCTTGGGGTGTTACATCCCTCCCTTTTCCTATACAATCCCACCCAATCTCCCACATACCTTTCGCTCAAAACATTTAAAGATCTACCAAACTCTTCCCCCATCTCTCTATAATCCTCCCAAGGATACCATGCATTAAAGAATCATCTCTCATGCCTCTCCTAAGCCTTTGGGATAACCCTACCAAGTTAAGGATTTCTTACTTTTTAATTTTTTTTTCAAATTTTCATTATGTTGTTATGACATTTTATTTTCAATTAAAAATACTTGGGTATGATTTGTCACATCCCCCATTCTACCATATTTATTTTTTTAATTATTATATACCCCTTTATATCTCATTATTGCCTCCCATGTACACGTGTTAACATCCCGAATTCCATAAGCAATTTCTCTCTCCTAATTTACATTCAAGTAATTATTTATTTATTATGAATATAAAATTAAATTACATAGTTTGGGACATGTATCAATATGACCCCTTTACATTCCATTTCATGTAAATATTATGAGACAACCCTTTCTCTCTCATAAACCAATTTTATGAATTCTTATGTCATGCAGTTGTGCTGCTGAAATTCCACCACAATTTTCCAGGCCAAAGTCATTGTGTAGTGAATACCATATCCATTTCTCTATCAAGGGTATTCTCCTTTATGAACCTTTACTTATTTATTATATAGCTTCATGTATGTATTCAACACCTTTTATTCATGGAATAAATTATGATTTTTAACGAATCCATATTGTATGATCCATGTAGCATATTTATGCATGGCATATAACGATTAAGAAAGGTGTTCCCTGATAGTTCTCTAATGCATTTGGTACAGATTATTATCATGATGCGTCATGTGAAATGAGGGTTTACTAATGCTTCAGGTGCAATGACCCTTAGCTCATGCTAATATCATGTTAAATGTTATTTGTAGATTTCCATGTTATGATAACCATGCTATATCATGCCTTTATGTTCATTACTTCTTATTTTCTATTGATATGCCTATTTCTAAAAATTTATTGAACTCTTAATTTTATGACTTATTTACTCCCTTAGTGGGATTTATAACTCACCCTTTTATTATGCATGTCCTCATGTTATCCCATGAAATGCTAAGTACAAGAGAATGTAGTGGTCATGTAAATGGATTTTTCAATAAATAAGTTTTTTTAACGTTTTAAGTCATTATATAATGTTCCTAATAACCAAATACACTAGAATTATCAATCCTCATAGTTGTTTTATATGAAATTTTATGTAATAAATTATGATTAAGTGTGTTATAAAGAGAAGGGTTGTTATAGTTGCCATCAAAGGATAGGTTTAGTTATTTTTGGGATTAGGATTAGAAAAACATAGTGAATCTTTAGAGATAAGAATAAGTATAATAAAAATCATCCCGAAATTTTGGTGAGTATTTAGTAATAGAATTATCAAAAAATACAACCATGATTGGATACGAGTAGGTTGAGGCGACTCTTTTCCAGATTTACCTAGGAGGGAAAACTCGGACAGAGTTTAAGGCATGACCGATGGTATCCTATTACATGAAAGCAGGCCTTGTTGTACTTTTGGTTACGAAACTCCTACGGAATATGATTTGGTAAATTCACAATCTTAGTATGAACCATTGATAAGGAAATAAAAAATCCCCCTAAGAATAAATGTTGGGTAGTATATCATGGATAAACTAGATTTAAGCCTATAGATTCTCAAGTTAAGGAAAAAAAAATAATTTATAAGAATTAAATTTTTTTTATTTGGATTTCCCTTTATGTGTTACATATAACTTTTCCTTTGTTCAATCTAATACCTGGTAATAGGAGAACTCCGGCTAACAACTGATGCGAAGATCAATGTGATGACTCTTCTAATGAGAAGCCAAATCCAGTGGGAGCATGATTCACAAACTTTGTCATGATAATCACTCAGTTAACTTAATATTTCAATAGAAACATGGGTGAAGTAGAACATTCAACCCCCCCTAAGAATGAACAAGTCCTAATTGAGAGCTGCATGAGACAAATCCCTCATACTTTTAATGGATTATCTGACCCCCTAAATTGATGAAAAATGGATCAAATACATTAAAACGTTTTTCTATATCCTTTAATGTTATGAACATGAGAAGGTTCTCATGGGTCCTTATCATATGGAGGTGAATCTGATCAATGGTTTAATTGATAAAAAAAGACGAACCATGAAGAGGATATCGAGGTGTTGGAATGGGAGGATTTATAGAAAAATATTTTTGAAAAATATTTTCATTGAACCCTTTGACTTAATATGGAATGTGACTTCCTTGACTTAAAGAAAAAAAGAAGACAAAACTAACAGAGAATATGAAGGAAATATCACAAGTTCTGCACAATATGATTCTAGCATTGTCGTTAACCTTGAATACAAGGATGGCCATTTCTTTGGTGGGATGAAACCTAGCCTACAGAAAGCCATGGAGATCCATGACATCAATATCTATGAGGATATTGTCTGATGTGACCTCAAGGTAGAAATGGAGATCATAGAATCTTAGAGGTATAATGGGGATAAGAAGTGTAAGGTGGAGTTCAATTTTGGCGGTCCAATGGATAAATCAAATGGTGCTAAGAAAATCCAGCACCCCACTTTCCAAAGGTGCGGAAAGAATGACCCCGTAAATTTCGTGAAGGGGACGAGGAAATGATATAGTTGTGGAAGATAAGGGCACCTAGATGTTAACTACCGTCAAGAAAAACCCACAGCTGCAACAGAGGATAGGAATACTCTTTTCAACCCTAATCCCATTGTTCACTACTTTAACTACAAAGAACTAGGGAGCCTTGAAAATCATTTCCCTAAGCCACAATTTTTCAAAGGCAGCCAACAACATCCAAAGAAGCAAGGGAAAGATTTTTCAATCACTATTTCCGAATTGAACCGCGACATAGAATTGGTGACAGGTACCCTAGTTATTCATTAAATAATAGCGAACATACTTTTTTATTCGGGTTCTACAAATTCTTGTGTATCCCAAAAGATTAGTAGAACAATCGCAACACCACCACAAATCATGGAAGTAAACATGTTATAGAGTACCGAAAATGGGTAAATCATTTGCAACCAAGGAATATAACTCCTCCCATATCATAATTTATGGACTGAACTTTTCAGCGAACCACATCATACTCCCTATGGTGTAATTTGAGGTAATTATTGGCATAGACATAATTTCCTTATATACATCCAACATAAAATTTCTGTGAGATGGAAATCACTATCCATATATAGAATTGACCCCCTATTCTATACAAGTACAATGACAAAGATGAATCTTCTTTGGAACCATCATCTCAAGTGTGGATATTATTTCCCTGTGAGCACACTTATATGGCTCATATGATTTAGTCTAAGGAAGAAACCATTCATGAAGACATTTCTTTTTTGAGGTAATTCACTGAAGTTTTTCTCGAGTAATTTCATGGTATTCCTCTTAGAAGATATGTTCATTTCTCAATTAACCATTTACCAGGGCCATTTCCAATATCTAGGAATCCATATAGCATGGCTATTGTGGAGCTTGAGGATATGAGGATACAACTATAGGAGAATCTGGATAAAGGTTTTATATGCCCAAGTGATTCACCATGGGGTGCACCAACCCCCATATTTAATAAAAAGGATGGGTCAAGGAAACTTTGCATTGATTTTCGTGTGCTAAATAAAATAATTATAAAGAACAATTATCCTCTTCCCCAAATTGAATAATTATTTGATCAACTATGTGGAGCACAATATATCTCCAAGGGGGATTTTTAGTCAGGATATTACCAATAATGGTGAAGAAGAAAGATACCCCCAGACTGCTTTCTATACAAGGTACGGGCACTACAAATTCATAGTAACACCCTTCTGACTACCTAAATCTCCATCAATCTTCATGGTTTTATTGAATAGAGTCATTAGATATTACCTTGAAAAAAAAGGGTAGTCTTTATGGAATTTATTCTCACATACTCCAAAACCAAGGAGGAGCATGAGAAGAATCTATGAATTGTACTAGAGACGTTCCAAAAGTATAATATCTATGAAAAGTACACAATGTGTGAGTTATGGTTGAAGAGGTATGATTCATGGGTAATATCATCACATGAAATGGGATATCTGTGGATCCATCCAAGATAGCTACAATTGAGGGGTAGACAAGGCCAACATCGGTAATATATATTTGTAGTTTCCTGGGGTTAGATGGATATTATCACTAATTTGTGAGAAATTTTTCATGATAGTCAACCCCTCATACCAAGATAACTCGGAAGGGATTAATGTTTTCATTGACTGATGATTGTGAAAATAGATTTCAAGAGTTGAAAAGGAGTCTTGTCCCTGCACCCATGCTAACATTACCCGAAAGTGGAAAATTATTTGTGGTATTCAGTGATGCTTGGAAGAAGGGCATGGGTTGTGTGTTGATTAAAAATCACAATGTCAATTCCTATGCTTCAATTCAATTGATTGATCATTAGAATAACTATCTATGACAAGATTTGGAGTTGGTTGCAATGATCTTCTCTTAAAAAAATTTGTGAAATTACCTCTTTGGGGAGAAGTGTGAAATATATATGAACCACCAAAGCCTCATGTAAATATTCACACAGAAAGAGTTGAGTATGTGCCAATGAAGATGGTTAGAGATGATCAAAGACTATAACTAATCAATCCATTACCACCCTGGGAAAGTGAAAAAGGTGGCAGATGATCTATGTAGGAAGGACCTAAAAATTCTATTATTGATTAGAATTGAAAAAGATCCAATCTTATTAGATTTAATTAATATGGGCATGAGAATCATAAATAAGGGAACATCATCAATCCTTTCACAAATGATTGCTCAACCATATCTTTTGGAAAGGTTAATGAATACTCAAAAATATGATATGGGAATTCATAAGAGGGTAAAAACTATTAAAGAAAGGGAAATCCTCAGAGTTCAATGTCATTGAAGAAGTAATTGTGATATTTTGGACAATACTATGTGTTTTATCTAATCCGGAGTTAATGAATGTACTTTTGGATGATGCACATAGTTTAAATTTCTCTATTGACCAATGGAACACATTGATATATCTGATCTATAAGAGAATTATTGGTGGGATAACATGAAGAAGGAGATCACTGAGTATACATCACAGTGCCTGGTATGTTAGCAAGTGATGCCTGAGAGGAAGAAGTCTAAGGGGATTATTCAACCATTACCCATAATATCATGGAAATGGGAGAATATCACCATGGAATTTATCACCGGCCTTCCACATAAATCCAAAGGAAACAATTCTATCAAGGTTTTTGTGGATTGTATTACAATGACTGCACACTTCATTGTAATTCATAAATATTTCTCAATAGATCAGCTGACAGAGATATACACTAGAGACATGGTAAGGATTCATGGAGTACCACTATCGATTGTATCTGATCAAAATCCAAGATCCACCTCTATGTTTTTGAAGATTCTTCAACATGTTATAGATACTGAGCTGAAATTTAGTGGGGATTATTATCCACAAAATGATGGCCAATCTGAGCGGACTATCCAAACACTTGAGGACATGTTGAGAGTGTTATCAATAGACTTCAAAGAAGGATGGGATCAAAATCTTTTTATATTATAGTTCTCTTTCGACAACAGTTTCCACTCAAGCATCCAAATGGATCCTTATGAAGCCCTGTATGGGAAGAGGTTCATAACACAGACATATTGGGATGAATTTGGGGAGGTAAAACTCTTTGTTCAAGAAATTGTTGATGAAATAGTGGAAATGATAAGACTATCCAGTAGCACATTAAATCTGCTTGGATTCTACAAAATAGATTTCTTGATAATCATAGAGGAGACATAGAGTTTGATGTCAGAGACCTAGTATTACCCCACATATCGTCATGGAAGAGGGTTATGAGATTTGGGAAGAAGGGAAAGTTTGGTCCTAGGTACATAGGCCTTTTTTAGATCCATGATCACATTATAGTTGTGGTGTATCAACTAGAACTCCCCTAGAACCTATCTCAAGTAAATTATGTATTCCATGTGTAAATCATGGAGATGTACATACCTGACCCCTCACATGTATTTAATCCAGAGGTGATACCATTGGAGAATTACCTCTCCTATGAAGATAAGCCAGTGAAGTTCATAGATTGTAGAAAAAGAGTTATAAAAAATAATATAATTCCCCTCATCATGGTGTTGTAGTGAAACATAAAGTTTGAAGAAGTGACATGGGAATCAATGGAAGTGATGAAGCAGAGTTACCCGCATCTATTTTAGTGTGGGAAAATGAAATTCTGTGGGTAAAATTTCTTATGGGGGAAGATTATAACGACCAAAAATTTTATTAATGAAAATTCATCTTGATCTAATATAATGTATTATTAGGTATTGTTGTTATATTAAATATGCACTTACTTGGTTTTATGTTTTTGGATACCATTATAAATTATGACCGTTGTTAATATAGATTCTAAACAGTGATCAAATGATTAGTACAATTATAAGGCTTTAACAAATTCATTTTATACAGATAAAGGAATAGATTGCAACATCCAGTAGACTTACTCCATTCAAAGCCCATTTTTCAGTGCTGAGAAAGGAGGTTGCGTCATTGAGCTTCACTCTTGACCATTCCCAATCTGAGATTCCACACGTTAAGCACGAATGGAACCACCTATGGGAGAAGAGGAAGTTGATATAGATTACCACCTGGGCAATGTTATCCGAGCCACCCCAAGAGTCTATCACCTTCAAACACCTTACACTTCAGTCTTATGAAGGTGTTATAAGTGGTTAGGTAATGATAACATATTATTATGATTATGTAAATTATTTTTGTATAGAATAAATAGTATAAAATCATTTTATTATTGTTACTTTGTAAATAGTTTTTATAGTGTAAATTTTCTTTTTTGTTAATATTCAATTATGAAATCTATTTTGATGAATTAATGTATTCTATAATTAAATAATATTTTAATAAAATATTATTTAAAAACCAATTCTTATTAAAAATAATTGATCATATAATTTTTATGAATACAAATTTAATTTTTATAAAAGTTTGAAAAGTGTTTTTGTCAAAACCCCTAAATTTTTTATAAACGTGAGTTTTTATTTTAAAAGTAAAAAATTCACATATTTAAAAAACTATTTACAAAAAATGAATATTATTTTTGGAATCAGGAAGTCGAAATTATCCAACGGTGAATTTTTCATAATTTTCATAGACAGTCAAATGATTGGGTAAAGATTAAATACTGTTTAAATAAACAATCTGTTTTATGACATCATAATGACCCAATAGTGTTATAATAAAATTTAATAAACATTATGTTCAGTAAATATATGTTTTACCATTAAAATGTGTCATTTCATGTTTTATTTGTTTATTAAACAATGATTTAGGCGTCCCTTGAAGACATATAAAAAATTTAACTTTTTTAATTGATTTCATGGAAAGTGTGACTCACCTCCCCATAAGCAAGCCTAATATTTTCAGAATTTAAGAAATTGGACTTAAAAAATAATGTTTTCAACTCCAATTTGAAAAAAAAACATGTAATAAAAACATGGTTTTGTTTTTGGTTTTGTTTAGTTTAATGTGTGGTGGCCAAACACTAAATAATAAAGAATTCCCTCCCTTTTCCTATATAAACCCACCAAAGCTCCCACTTTTTATTCCCCCAAAACATTTGGATCTTGACCAAATTCTACCCCCCATATTTCTATAATTTTCCCAAGTCTCCCTTAGGTCCCAAGAATCTACTCTCAAGGCTCTCCCATGCCTTTGGGATCACAGTTCCATGTAAGGGATTTCTTCCTTTCTCATTTTGTCCAAATTTCATTATATTTTTATTCCCTTTTATTTTCAAAAAAAATGTTGAGGTATGATTTTGAACCTCCTCCATAATTCCTCATTTATGTTTTAATGAAGATATACCCCTTTCTACCTCACTAATTCCTCCCATGTACACCCGTTACCAGGCTGAAGTCTATAAGGAATTTCTCTCTCCTCATTTACATTCAAGAAATTATTTTTTCTTCTGAATCTAAAATTAAATTACATAAGGTGGGACATGTATGTATATTACCCCCTTACTTTTCATTTCACTTAAATCTGTTGAGACACCCCTTCCTCTCTCATAAACCATTTTTATGAATTTTTATTTCAGGTAGTTATGCTGCCGAAATTGCACCATGATTTTCCAAGCTAAAGTCTTTTTGTAGTGAATACCATAACCATTTCTCAGTCAAGTGTCTTCAACTTTATTCACATTTACATATTGAAAATATAGTTTCATGTATGTATTCCACACGTCTTATTTGTGTAATAAATTATGATGTTTGATGAATCGATGTTGTATGATCTATGTGGCACAATTATGCATGAAATGTAATGATTAAGAAGGGTGTGCCCTGATATCTATCTAATGCATTGGGTAAAGATTTGTATCATGACACATCATGTGAAATGATGGTTTAATCATTCTAATTCAATTGAAATAATGGTTCAATCATTCTAATTAAATTTCAATGCGTGTTTACTCATGCTCACTGTGCAATGAGTCATAGATCATGCTAATATCATGTTAAATGTTTTTTTCCACATTTCCATGTTATGATAACCATGATATATCATTCCTTTATTTTTATACTTCTCTTATGCTCCGTTTATATAACTATTTCTTAACAAGTATTTTAATATTCATGTTATTCCTTGTTTACTCCCATACTGGGCTTTATAGCTCACACTTTTTTTATGCATGTCCTCAGGTTATCCCATGTAATGCTAAGTACGAGGGAATGTAGTGGTAAGGTAAAGGATGTTTTCAATAAAGATGTTGTGTTTCATGTTTTAAGTTGTTATGTAATATCCCGAATCCCCAAATACACTAGGCCTCTCAGTCCTTAGAGTTGTATTAAGTGAATTATTATGAAATAAATTAGGTTTATGTGTGCAATAAAGAGTATGATTTTCATAAAACTCAACACTAATATCACTACTAATGTATCTACCTTTATCAGTCGATCCAAAAGAACCTAGATAACGTGATATTCCCCCAGAGTCTGGGGTGACCTGGTAAAGAAATACATTATGATGTATCTGACTTTGAATAAATACCCGCTATTGCATCAAGATTAATCACAAATCCCATTTTTAAGTATCACTAAACAATTAAAACACCAATCCAACTTTAGTAAATTGATTAACTATAGAGATGACCAACTACTCATTCAGTTGGTAAATTGTTTCCTAGAATTGATTAATTAAAATAAAGGTCTACCCCTTCCTTATAATGTTTGTAAATGAGGATATAATATAATAATTGATGGGAAAAGATATAATAATAAGAAAAGTAACCACCAAATCTTTATACATTTTCCAAATTCTTGGGTTCTTAATAAGAATAAATTTCCACATATTTCACTAGATCCACTTCTACTTTATTTTAGGAACCCAGAGTAATAAGGAAACAAACCACTCGAATCTAGAACTAAAACATGGATAATTTCCCATGTATGTGGTGTTGACAATGATTATATAAAATGATCTAAATTATTTAGACATGATCTTCCTATGGAGTCAATTATAAAGAAGTTTTATTAATGAATAACATAATGAACTGGTCTATGTACTCAGGAAAAACATATTTTATGGTCCCATTAACACGGTTGGAATGTTTTTTAACATTAATGAAATAAATATGAACTCAATGTTCTTTTACCGACATTAGAATTAAAACATTGGAATATATACCACATTCACGATTAGAAAATGATATCATTACTGACAATAAATTAAAAAAAACTAGATACATAAACTATACTTGGTAAAGCGATTTTCAATCCTTGAAAGAGGTTAATGATTCTTGATCATCCCTAGATTCATCCATCGGTATTATACAAACATCTTATAACAAACTACTGAATTCACAGAGAAAAAAATTGTATATCCCCTTGAAGACACAATTGGATTAAGTATGCTTTTTTTCTTCATATAATAAATTTAGATCCTCAAATACCACCCTTTTAGGGTTACATCAATCGAGAATCCATTGAAACTAGTGTATCACCTGACTGTTACTATATTACATACATGAAATCGCATGGAGGGTGTAGTGTCACACCTTACTCTATAAACACATCCAATAATCCCAAAAAAATAATGGGTACATCCCCCACCTAAGAAAAAACTAACTCTACTGATGGATAAGGCATAAAATATTGAATGGTATGTGCTTTCCTACCACCCATCCATAAACATCATTCACTAGAATACCACACATGTCATTATTCCATAATATAAATGTCAACCATCATCTAAAAAATCAACCACATTATAAATAGAACACAACTGATCCATGGTAATAATGAAATCATATGGGTTAATTTGTAGTGGAATTAAGTATCACCGTGACTATTTTTACCCCATCATTATCCAATATTATTTACATTGATAAAAAAATATAGTATTCCCTTTAATTAGTCTAGATAAAACAGTGGGTATGGAATGAATTTTCACATCTCGTCCCAATGCTTTTCCCAATGTTGGTTAAATAATAGACTAAAAAGACACAAAAATAAAATAAAGTAGATTATATACTAATCCTACATTGAAGAACCAATGGTACTTCTATAATGGAACTAATATCTCATTCATTTGGCCATATCTAATATTCCCACCTCACTATTGATGTCCTCTACCATTTTCATTTAGCCCAATTCTCTAATAGTGATGGGAATCAATGGTCTTCCCTATATGAAGTCCACATTATCTTGAAAGAGCCCAATATTTCTAAAAAAGATATTGAAAATATTTGGGTGTCCCATACTGCGGGTACTAACTTATGGGGAACTGTTAGTAATTCTGTAAGGGGCCTTGAATACCAAAACCATAATGGATATCTTGGGATGAATGAAATTACCTATGATAATGGAAATGACATCTACAACCAAACAAAAAAAATATCTTTGTGTAGACATAGAAAAATTAAAATCCCTCAATGAATATTATTTTTATTATCATATTTAAATCCTAAATTATTAGAATCTTAAAGGGAAAAATATTTTTCATCCACCATCTAATGGTTTTTCATCAGGGGTGTCTACCCTTCCTCTACTAGGGGTGTTCCATCCCACTCGTGAATCATATCTATAATTTTATCCTACTTATGAACCTTTAAATACATTGGTAACATAAATGGTGTAACTATAGATGTGAGTAAATGTACATAACCACTTTGATGAAGTAAGTTATAGACCAATCATATATAAATATTTTAGGGGAAAATCAATGTTAACTTATGAACTTAATCCCCATCTATCGAATTCTCATTCTCCCCAACTGAAGAGAGGAAAAATCATACCTCTTTTCCACAATCACTATTATCGATTATGAATTATCCATGAACTCCTTATGAAAATCATCCCATGATACATTAGTATCCTTACACTCCTTATGATACAAAATCCACCTAATATGAATTACTCCCCTTGTCAGGCTTCTAACATGGGATCCCAATTCTCAAATCAGTTTAGAATGAGACCAAAAGCAATCTATAAATTATCCAACTAGTGTTATTTCTATATAACAAACTCAATCGTATCATACTACTCCATTAATTCACTCTTATTGGTTAAAAATTTTCAATACCATAACTCAAACTCTAAATTTGGATCGCCAATCCATTGATAAAAAAGAGTTATCCGACTAAAACTCCCTAACATATACCACACACGGTTTGTTCTCAACATATATATCTATAATAAAAATGAGAGAAACTTATGTCTATTAGAAATGGATTTATTCATATCAATTTAACTATTTTATCCATTTATTCCCAAATCCACCACATTAAAAAGAGAAATAAATAATTTATAATTCATGTAACTCTCCTTCGACTCTACCCTGTAAGAAGAATAACTTTTTATTTTAAATTTTTAGTGGTTATGATTGAGGTGTTAGATCACCAGGGGACCTAAAATTCTATTTCTTAGATGGTCTCCTTTATTTTCATTGCACACTATGTTCAAATAAAACTATTTTTATACCAACCTATTTAGGTTTCACCAGTTCCTAACATCAAAAACCACCACATATCTTAAACAGAACCTTTTATACCACTGTATCAGGACCAATTCCTTTTAGGAAACCATTTTACGGATATATTAAAAATATGAGAGGTACCCCTGGAGACTTCCTATAAATGTATCGAGGGTAGAGAATAGTGTACAGGGTTTATCACACAAATCTGGGAGGCTTTACACATAATTTTATAGTAAAATTACAAAATTCTTCCAACCAATCACCATGTATGGAAAATAAATTCCAATAATATGCATGAAAGCCCAAAATTCATGAATATAAAATAGATAAAAATGTTTTAAAAATTAAAAAACACTAACTGAATCATGTGGAAGAAACCAGAACGACCTCATGCTTCAAACTATTATTGTTCATATTAATTTCCAATGTCCTCTTAGAATCATAAAAGATCTATATACCTAGGTTTGACCATAACATGTATACATAGTAGAATGATACCCATGGTATCTTTTGAAAACATGAAAATAACAATCTAATGCCAACATGAAAAAATTATAGAACTAACCAAAAACTACATTGGATAACTAGTTTCCCACCATCCTCACCAAGGTCCACTCACATAATAATGAAACCAAGTACAATATAATAATATCATAATAATATATAAAATGCATATTGATACCAACTTCTCTACTGGTTTTCTACTCCCACCCAATGAAAATACATCCTTTTTATCATCCCTTCCATATCCCTAAAAATTAAAACAAACCACATTTTATGTCTTAAAAAAACAACTTAAAGTCATATAATAGGAGAAGAATGGAATCATGAATGTGATCATCCAGAACCTCATGATCTCATCTTCACATGCATGACCCCTAAAAATTCATCAATATTTACCACTATGTATGACCCCAATCCATGTATGAAACATACCACCAATATATATTTATAAATATAGAAAAAGGGGGATAGGGTAGTTATCCATTAGTATAATCCCCATCCAGGATATTGGAAGAAACACCCCCATTACATATTGTTTTCGGTAAGGTTACCAAAATTTGGTGGCTTATGTAGAGAAATAAAATGCAATGCACATATATATATATATATATCTAATAGTCTCTTAAAATCCCTCAACCATGGGATAAATTAAGAAACACCACCAAAACCAATGTATGGACACTAATGAAATCATACTACCTTGTGATACCTTGATAATATAACAACCATCCCATAAGTATATAACAATAGAACATAACCTGGTTAGTATTTTACATATTTAATATTATAATTCATCCACCAAGCTTTATACATTTTATTATTAATTTAAATTCACATAGATGAATTATTTATAAATAACCACCTTATTATAAAGGATATTATTGTTCTAATTTTACCAAACCACTTCCAATAATCAACCATGTCAAGCCACCACATCACAACTATGTCCACCATGTCACAAACAACCAAGTACACCAGTCCATAAACAACCATTTCTACTAAGCTACACACATTATATTAAGTATATAATATTTAAATTGGATGTTGTAATTTAGGTTAGAATCTTAAATTATTTATTAATCTATTGGTAATTATAAATAAAATAAACAAATTCAGAGAATAATTCTACAATAAGAATATAGAATGAAAAAACATTATGGCATTCTCATTTAACTCAAAAAGACCTAATAAACATAAGGATCATATTTATAGTGCTAACTTAAACTAAAATAGATACTATCATTAGTGATAGTAGGGGTGGTGTTATTTTAAATAACCATATTTATTCTTTAACTATAATTAAAATATATTAAATTTGATAATTAATATAATTTAACTAAATTTTTTGATTAAAATTTAAATTATTAAATTAAAAAATAAATAAAATTCTATAAAATAGACGTATCATTGATATTTATTAATCTTACCTCAAGAAAATATCCACTCACATTAAATATATTAGGGTACCTTTCATTAATCACTAATGGATAGATTACATTAGCAAATAAGTATTTGTAAAAGGTTATCCCTTATAGTGGATATAATCTAAAAATTCCCAAAATTCACCCTCATTAAATAATATCATCTTGTTTCATACTATGTTGTTTTTTTCTCATCTTACATATATATTTTTTGAGTTTTTTTTCTAATCCTTTATTTGACTCATGTTTAATACAATATTCATATCTATTATTAATTTAATTTCACTTATACACATAATAAATTCTTATCTTGTATCATAGTTGATTATCATAAATATACAACCCTCTAATGAGAGAAATTTCAGGATATTAAATTATTAAAATTAATAAAGTAAAATATGAACTATTTTAATAAACTAAATCCACCCCACAACAAAGGGTTTTTTATATAGAAAAATTTAATTAATCAAATAATTTTGGTGTAGTTTCCTAATTTGATTCTCATGATCTTGGGTCCTATATTTTATTTTGATCGTACCTATAAAAGATTATTGTTTAGAATATTTCACAACATTGAGGGCCCTATCTCAATATTAATGTGATACTACTAACTGCTTAGTGGATGTGATATAATCCATGATGTCCAACTCTCCTAAGTTAGAAATGTTTTAAAAATCATATAAATGCATCATTAGTTATAAATTATTAATATGTTTTGATTCCTTAATTTTTATTGATAATGTGAGATGATGTATCACCTTACCAATGGTAATGGTTTCATGAACCATGAAAATAACTTATTTATGAAATAAATCATTCTCAATCATTTTCAATGAAAACTTTTAGGAATACATGATATTCCAAGTCAGAAATTTTCCCTCACCCAAATCCTTGGTATATATTATATTTCTAGAAATTATTAGTTGTCCTATTTATCATAAGAATCACCCACACCTTTTGAGGGTTCTATTAAAATAACTTTTTCCAGATCACTAGTACCTTCTTAGTAATTCATTGAACTAATATAGTTCAGACAATTTTAGGATCTTTAATCTGTTTTTATAAAAGAAGTGACCTGTAAAGTCCCATATATTGAAAATAATCATATGAAAGGATAGTATATGTTATTGTAATCTATAGCAAGGATGATAACCAAACCACGATATCCAAAAATGCAAAAAAAAAATATTTCAACATATCATATAGTGGTTGGACATTATTATAATATCCATGTCATAGAGCATACCAATGTGGCCGAGTCAGAGTTCCACATACCTTCTACAACACTGACTAGTATACCAGTCGATATAAAATAATAGTGAGGGTTTATTATCATAGTTAGAGTGACTATAAACTTAAAATCTCAATCATACAATAATAGAAATATAATTTAAACATTAATTATACAAAATTATATTATATATACATAATTTTATATTGTAAAACTATTCATAAAAAGTATAAATTCACGAGGATGCTATGATAAAGTAATCCTCTTCCATAAAAAAAATGAGTTATATAATGAAAATTGAATCATCTGTTATAATGGTCATATATAGGCATAGAATATAGGGAAAACTATATATAGTGAGATATTTCTAAAAACATTTTCCATTATCTCAGAAATATACCCATAATTCCATCAAGCCACACTTTCCTAATCACATATATAAAGGGTTATATCCCTAACATGCATGTAATTAATAAATCCCTAATTTTTACCAAGGTGGAAATGTAGGGTTTAAATTAAATACTATTAGGACACTTATAATAGAAGATAACACAATCCCTTTTTTTCATTAACATGGAATGTTATTTTTAAAGATTCATTGGGAACCCCAACAAAGAATTATTTGTATCAGTTAGATTGTACTACCAAATATGTTACCAAACCATTTTTTCTACATGATAGAACCATTCACCCATTTAGGATCCATAATATATAATTCTTGAGTGTACATAATAAGTTAATGAAATAATTTCTACTTATTATATAAGTATCCATATAATTTCATCGCACACTAAATAAGTCAACATGATATGAAAATATATTTACTTCAACCAATGTTAGAGAATCATACCAATAGTACATTAGATATATACCATGATTACCAAGTTGGTTCACCACGATTCCAAGACTAGATCCTATAACTAATCAGCATTTTATGTTTAATGGGACTAACTATTGATAATAATGATTCTAGGATTTCCCCTATGGAATTAAATACTAGGTGATAATCATGGGAATTTCCCTTATGACCTTCATTTATTAATCTTGGAAATATACGAACATAACTAGTTCCTAAAAAAATAAATGAAATTGTAAAGGAATATCAATAAAACTGTGAGTTTCATGTAATAATTTCCTTTTAAATAAAAACTATTTTGAATATATTTCTTCATATGAAACAAAAAACCAAAAAAAATGAAATAAATTTTAGTAAGATAAAAGTATAAATTCAAAATTTTACCATTATAATATAATAATTAATTTGGACAGTATAAATATAGGAAACCAAATTATTAAATATATGTATAAATAAACAAAAACTATATTTTTAATAATGATGCATTGATTATATTAAATTAGTGTGGATAAATAACTATTATGTTAATTTTATATATTTTATAAAAAAGTATTTTGATGGGATACATATTTCTATTTCATGAAAATAAATATGATGATGTTAATGACTGATAAAATATATTGTTTATTGGAATAATATAAAAAAACTAATTTAATTATTAGTTTATAGAAAATAAAAACTAATAACTTTTAAGATTTAAAAACAAATTTATTCCGAAAAATTGTTTTCCCTATATATTATACATTTTAATTTGAAAGTGAATATTAAATAATTAGTGATTTATTTAGACCAAATTTTGTTAAAATTTATAATCCCCATGTTGACATTTAGTATAATTATTCATCTTATATTTTTTGTAAAAAAATAACCACCACGGTCAATTTTTAATAAATATTGATAAAGGTAAAAATGTGTAAATTAAGTGGATAAAATATTGTTCTTTTAACATAACACATAGAACCTATTGGAAAAAAATTAAAATGTTTTAAATTAAAACTGACATGTCTTACAAACATTAATCACCTAACACATGAAACTCTCATGTAATTTCATTCTTAAATATACCTAACATTAAATTTCACGCCAATGTTCATATTCTTAACATTTAAAAGAATCATACCTCTAACCATTTAGATCAACTATATTCTTAAAATGCCTATTTAAACCCTATAAACATAACCTGAAACATAATCCTTTAACATGTTTTGAAGAACCATGTTCAAAAATCAATCATTAATCAATCTTTTTCCGAAGGACCTTTCAAGAGAAGATTCAAACTCCATACATGAGTATTATCCTCTATCTAATATTATCTTCTTTATATTTATCATACATCCACATTGAAATCTATTTTAAAAATACTATTATAATGAAATCTATGTAATATTGATAAAAATATTATTATATCAACGTAACAATGGTGATCTATCACATTCCCGCCAATTTGAAAAATGGAAATATCGCTCATGTTACAGGAAAACTACTACCTACATGAGAGACATGTTTTATATTTTATAACCACCATATAATACTGATTTATTTTTTTTATTTAATGAAAATTTTATTATATTTATAATTTTTCTAATATTCCAAAAAACATAAATATATTACTACCTTTTTAATATTGTTTAGAAACATAAAATATAATTCATGTTAACATATGGAAAACTGCCTCCATGTAGTGACATGTTCTGTTTTTATAACTTCCTCGAGTTGGGGTTCTAAAATATTATTTTTATTATATATAAAAAAAGGTTTTATATTTTCATTAATATTATTTAGATAAGATGATACAAAAATTAATAATCGTTATTAAGTAATATATTAATATTTAAAAATTACTAAAAAAAGTAAATCATGTATCATGTTCTCGTGAAACATTCCCATAACATACTTCAAGTGAAAATGGAGATTCATAAATCATTGAAACACAATAATTTCATCATCTTTTATAAGTTATCTACAATGAACTCAGTATCGAATAATAAGGTTCAACTTTTCTATAATAAAACATGCATGAGGAAATTGAAATTACTAATAAATGATGATGAAAATTAATATTAACAAACTATAACATGTGTAGTTAATGATTATAATTAAATAATATAAAATTTAATTTAATTGAATAATTTTATAAAATATGTTATTAATATAGTAATTTTTATTATACAAAATGATAAATATATTTCTTGATACTCAGGAAAAAATGTAATGGTTTTTAATCTCAACATTCTTTATTTGAGACATATTTCATATTCAAAACATATTTATATTTTTATAATTTATATACTAACTATTGGATTCCTATTAACATATATTTTATTAAATTAATTTTATTGAAAAATTATTCCAAATTTATCTTTTCACGAAGATTTTATTTGGGTAGTACTAGAGATGTAATTATTCTTTAACTCAATTTATGATAATTGAGGTATGACTATTATTCTTGGACATTTTTATAATATTTTTGGTAAAAAATAAAAAAGTATTTAATTATATTTCACTTTTTATTGGGTTTCATGGAATTTAAATTTCATTATCATGAACTCATTTACAAGGGATTTTAACCTCAGTTATTTATCATTGAAGTAATTCCTTCTTCATAAACATGTAATGTGTTTAGAATAATAATAGTTCACTTTGATAGTTTTATCTCACCTATATTTATTTTATTTCATTACAAAAAAGGATAAATTTCTTATTTGAAAACCATTATATGTATTATTTCATCTGATCTCCTTATTCACCATTAACTATTTCTAAAATAATGTGTTATTACTATTTTTATGAAGTGGGATTCAGTAAAGGTATTTTTAATATATTAAAAGTATTTTCCTTTGATTATCAGATATTTTATCTTCCACTAAATATTTCTTATAAATAAATTTTTTGTCCTTATAAAGGCTCAATTATGTAAGATTAGTTTTAAAATTAAATGTTTTTCAAACATTTTCAATTCACATTTTCAAATTTTATTTTGAAAATGACTCATAACTTCAATTTTTAAAAAAGCGATAAAAATTTCATCTAGAAATTATATTATGATTTCACTTTTATTTTGACATTATCTCAGGAGGGTTTATTTACATTGAAGTAATTTTCATGAATTACTCTTTGAATTATTTTATAATGCTTCCTTTTGGGGGATTAAACTTATGATATCAAATTATCCAATTATTTATCCCTTTTTACATTATATTCTTAGAACTTTTATTTATTATAATGGTGTTTTTAATATGTCAACATCAATTGACTTTTTTATGATACACTTAGTATATTTTCTTGTGAAACCATCCACATTAATCTATGGAGGTATTATAATGATGATGTTTTAACAAATTTTTCATGAATCTTGATTAATTCCCATGGGTAAATTATGATATGATGAAATAATGAAAGATTTTAAGATCATGTGTCATAATTATGTATCGTTTTTATTATGTGATGTGTTAAAAAATAATTTTATATCCATCCATGGAATTGATTGAATTTTTATATCACATAATATTAATGGTTTAAAAAGTGGTTAGCTTACGCCCAAAAGATTACACATGAGTTCAACCCAATAATAAGAAGGTTCAAAAGTGGTTAGCTCAAACCCAAGAAGGTACACAGGTATTTAGACCATAAATATTATTTTTTGAGTTTGTTGTTAGGTATTATTAACAAATGATTTAATTTCTTGTGTTTACGAGACACTCTTATTCCATATTCTTACACCAATGCTATACTATCATGGATCATAATTTTTTTGATATTCCATAGTGATATGACTCACGTTATGATAATGATTTTATCCATGAATCATGATTTGAGATTTATGTCATTTGGTATGACGATTATGTAACTTGATTATGATGCGATAAGCTTATTCTCATCTTACTCTCACTTATAGTCTTTTATTGATGTCCATAATGTTTACCCTTACTATAAATCTATGTTCACACATTATTATATTTTTATTTCTATGTGTTATAATGAACAAAATTTCATAAAAGGATCATATAAGGGTTCAATATCTGAAAAATATTTTTGGGAGATGATGAATATTGTTTATAATTAATTTTCATCAGTATATTATTCATCAAGACAAAAAAAAATTAATAGTTCTTTTCCATGTATTATTGTGATAATTGTTATGCATTCATCTAATATGATGTAATATATAAATAAGTTATTTTCAAGTCGCCAAAAACATAGCTCATATATGGTTCTATAACTTCTATGACTAAACCCTTAGAATTTTTATCACTACACATGCATGTTGGGTAACATTAAAATTATTATAAATAAGAATAACAATATAAGGTATCATACAACCCATTTATATCATTTATATAGTAACCAATACATATGTTTCATTCCATGTCTCGAATCAATATATATTGGCTCAATCATCCCCAGCCCATCCGATTACAAAAACAATAGTCTCCTAACAATTAATACAAATATATTATATAACCCATCATGTCAAACTCAAAATCAGATATTGTACCATAAAAAATAGACCAACTATCTGATCCCACAATATGCAAACTATCTTATGAGGCCCCATTATAAATGAAAAATATCCATACCTATAGCTTCAAGCTAATAACTAACTACCTCCATAGTGATTGAATTACCTATAGTCTTTACACATAATGAACTAGATAATACAACCATATAGAAAATCAATCACCATAAATCATTATATCACCTTACAATTGGTATAATACTCTTCCCATGTAAAAACAAGATACACTACGCCCTACTCAATTTCCATCATTGTAAGAAACTAAATTATTCTTTTCATTAGAGACATATTTTTCTTATACAACACTAATTTTGATCACATGTAACTATACTACTCCTATAACTTTTTATGTTATATATTAGGTAAATATCTTTATGAATAGCATGAAATATATGAAAAAAAACTAATGGAATGTTGTATTAAAATGAGAATTAAGAAAATACATTAGAAATGTTAAATTTTAAAATAAATTAACTAATAATTATTGTAAAATGATATGAAATAAGGTTAATGACGCATAATGTTATAAAGAATCATTTTTCTTGAAAAGTGGTTTTTTATTTAATTTTTTTTAATTTGAAATATATATTATTAAATTTATAATTTTATTTTTAATAAATAAAGATAAATTATTATTTCATTATATTGATTTTATATTGTGGTATTTTTGGGGGGTTTTCATAGAATGGTTGATTTTTGTGTTAATTGTGAAATGTACTGATTTTAAAAATACTTTTATTTTTTTGTTCTTGTTATGATATAATATTAACATCAATTTTTATGAAACCATATCTATAAGAAAAATATAAAATAAATTTGTAAAATAATTCATTAAAAAATGTAATGTTATACTTAGAAATAATTTTTTGGAAATTTTGAAATCTATGTTATGTTTTTATTCAACTAAATCTTTTTTTATTCATCCATTTTTATGCAGTATTGACTAGATTAATTTCATATTTTATGTATTTGAGAAAGTAAAATAACTATCATTTTCATAAAAATATTCTAATTAATTCCATTTTAAAAAATATTCAATAGTATTTTGGCATAAAATCATTTTCTTTCTTAAAAGATTTATTTTTATAAAAAAACTCTTTGCATTACATAGATTTATATTGAAATTTATATTTATAACTTATAAAAATTGAATAATGTAAAAAATATTGAAAACTTTGAATTATCATATTCAAATTATTTAATAATATTGATTTTATTTTATTGTAAATTTAAATATTTACCATAATAAAATTTTTATTACAATGGAATGAATTAAAATGGTTAATGGGGTGTGGTGGGGAGTTAAACTATCAGATAAGGAAAAAAATATCCCTTAAACATTTGACAATTTAATTTTATCATTTTATATCCATCGAAAATTATCATATATTTTATGTTGTAAGAAATTGGATCCCCTTTCAATGATAAATCAAGTTATTATATTTAAAAGTTCTTATTATTTACCAGAGTGTCACTCCCCTCACTTGTTATAGAAAACCTATACTCCTAACTCCGAAACTCACATTTAGAACCTCATATCGACCAATACCATCCCAAATAACTTTTATAATTTCTTTCCCACATCATAGAGGTTTTGATATCCCCAAAATACCAGTACTATTATTCTTAATGTGTGATTCAAATGAAGAAATCTTAGGACTAGGTAGAAGTAATGACCATATTATTTCTTGTTTATTTCATCTTGTACCTATTTAAAATGTATAGTAAATATACTAATATAAATATATCAATGTTTCTAATATAAATATATGTTATTATATTGATGTACCACATTCTTTATTCCTCTTTTAACATGAATATAATAACAAAGCATCGCTTGTTCGTACAAGATGAATATCTCCTTCACAAAGCAATAAAATTAATTTTTTCTTCACCATCTATCATAGATTGTTATAATGAAGTGTTTAATATATATATATATATATATATAATATTTATGAAATAATTTTATTTCTTTTTAATAAAATATATTATATATGTTCTTACGCACCCATCAGTTGGAAAATGAAAAAGTCACAAGTGGACACGTGGTGGATATTACCTCCATAAATGACACATTTTAATTTTCATTACCATTTCACATGTATATTAATAAGGTCATAAATAACGAATAAATATGATATTTATAAAAGTATTAAGATCATGTAAAAGTTATATTATCAATATATAATAACACATTCTTCCTCATTCAAATGTTTTATCATGTTATTTTTTTAATGATTTTAGCACATATAGGAACATAATTATATTGTTTATGTCAAAAATAATTAAGGAAGTTTATTTAATGTTAAAAATAGGTAATAATGAGTAATTTATGATGTATCCATAATTTTTCATTGTGACCTAAAAAATGTTATTGTCCTTTAAAATCAATTATTTTGTTAAATTGAATATTCTGGGAGAAAAAGAATTTTTAAGTGTTAGATTTAATCCATTAAGAACAGTTTGATAATATGATTATGAAACTCCATTATTATATCAATATAATAGTAAATATAATCTTGTAAATTATCAAGAATCCAGAAATAAGGTTCAAGTACTGAAACTATCAAATTAGAACATGCATGGAAAACTAAATAGTAAATATAAAACTATATAATTTAACCAATAATTCTTATTAAGTTGGTAATAATAAATTATAAGGGATTAATATATAGTAATGGAAGTATGAATATAATTCTTGTATTGAAGTTTAATATGTTTAATATTATTATTCATTAGGTTAAAATGTGTTTATCTAAGAGAAAATCTGAGGTATGGGGATTCATAACTTAATTCCCATTCGCTATGTTATATCACATCTTTTTTTGACTATGATATGTTAATATTATATATTTCAAGAAATATGATTTTTTATTTTAACCTAAATTGTTTTTCTGTATTTAAGTTTTTTCCATATAAAAATTTAATTAATTTATCACTATTTAAAATGTTATAAATCTTCATCATAGTTTCTCATATAAGATTTCTTTCTTGAGACATTTTTGTGAATTATGAACCTATTTCCCTGATACAGAATATGAGAAAATTCTAGGAAATTAAATTTCATAATAAACCTATTAATTTTTTTAATAAATTTCCAATTTCATATTATCTCTATCAATATTTTTTGATTAAAATAAAATTAAATTTTTAGGGGATTATTTTATAATCACACAATTTATCATGATTGTGTATGTTTAAATTTTCATCAGGTGAATTATATGTGATTACTCTCATAAATCCTATGTACATTATTTTCTATTAGATTATTTTTTATATTAATTTACTATAGTAATATTCCCACTATTTTTAATAAAATTAAATAAAATAATTTTATTCAAGAAGACATTTTTTATTTATCATTTTTTTCGATTTCCATTTTCATTTTTTTATTTCAGTATGTTTTTTAATATACATAAATGATTTATTATGCACAATTTTTTATAACTATTTATTTATAATATTCTTTTTTAATGTAAAATTTTTAATGTTTTACGAACAAGTTATTTAGACTTATTTTGCAAAGGTGAGAAAACAAAAAAAATATTTTGCATCAAAAAATTTTCTCACCATCATTAAAATATTGAATTATTTGGATTATTTTACATTATCTAAGTTTTTTTGCAATGTATTTTCATTTCATACTATTTTTTAAAATTATAAAAATAAATTTGCATCAATTTTTATGTTTGGAATATGGATTTTAATCCACTTATTCATTGTTTTATATTCTACTTCACATTTATTTAATTAACCATAATTTATTTTCAAAATATTATTATTGTATATTATTTTAATTTTTTTTATTTTATTAATTACATATAATGAGTTTTTTTGAAAGTGGATTATAGTATAATTTTTTTATAAATGTTATAAAATAATTAATGGAAACACTTTTTAAAATCATCATGTCCATTTTCAAAATTTATTTTTTAAATACACGAATTCAATATAATTCTTTTACTTCTGATGAAATGAATATAAATTTTATATAAAATTATTTTTTACTATGGATATAAAATATATTTATTATATTATTTACTTAACCATATAATTATTACCATATATAGTTTAAGAAACATATGTTGCAAAAATTATATTTTCCAGGTTTACCAAAAAAATGTAGATCATTTATTGACTCGTAAAATATTGATATTTTATATGATTGTTAGTTATATTTGTAAAATAATTAACTTATATGGTATGTTGACTATTTATTTGGGATTTATTTTACATTTCATATACTTGATTAAATACATATATTTATTAGTTATTAAGTCATATTGATTATATATTGAAATAATCATTAAATATTTAAGCAATGTATTAATCATGTTTATGTAATGGGAGGGGACAGTTATAGACACTATATGTATCTCTATATCTAATAAAAAAAACTAGGCTGTGTATTCAGTGTATGCCTACCAAATTATTTATGATATATTTTTTGAGAGACCTTAACAACATGCAAGAATTCATGGTTGGAAGGCATTTATATTAAGATTATGATGTTTTACCACACGAATTCTAACATTGTGAAATTAGTTATTATCTTCCATGTGATTATATATGTTGGTTTGTTATCCATTGAAATAATTCATGCTCATGTGCTACATTAAATGTATGAAATGTTTTTTACTTACTCTTATATATTTCTTATGACTTTCTCTCTATAATATCCTTCATTGAATGCTACCCTTGCTGATCATTTTTTTATTACTATTTTGTTTCAATTTTCCTTGGTTATATTGAAGAAAAATAAATATGATATATATGTAAGGGTATCATGTGAGGAGAAATTTGTGGCAGATGTTTGAGATATATTATGGATTAAAACAATATTGGGATAGTGGAAAACATGCCATTCTGTGGGAACGATATGGATTATCTTTTGTCATATTTTTCAAAATTAATTAAATATCTAATCCTAAAAATTTATTGGGTATTTAATAGACTCAATAAATTATTTGATATTGTAATTTTAGATTGTTAAAGATATGTTGTAATAGGTTCACTATATTATTGGGAAAATTATATATATTAAAGTAAATGTAATATTATTAGCTAATATGGGATTGTGGGTATAATGTTTCTTTATCATTTATGTAATTAATATTGAGTTTTGTTTCCAAGCATATAATAATTTTTTTGTTGTGATTCGTGTTATTTAAGGGAAAATATTTTTATATTTTTTTGAAATTATGATTTGGGCATATACATTATTATTATTTCTCATTAAGAGTGTTTGATGTCATTTGGGGATGAATGTTTAGTTAATTTTGAAATAAATTAGATAGATAAATGAGTGCTATTTTATATTTTTTATTTATTAATTTATTATTTTTACATATAAAGGTTTATACATCATATTTACATATCCTGACTATTTTTTGTTTTAGTAAAATTTTCTATACAGGTGGAATAACTTTTCATCGCCTTTTAGGATCTTATGATACATTAAAAATTACTTTTAGTGATTTAGAAATGAAAAAATTTTCATTATTAATTTTCATATAAAATACAAGATAAATCAGAGATGAAAAAATGCTTGAAAAAGACCAAAATTGAAACATTATTTTTATTAAATGGAAAGACATCAAATAAGTATATTTATCTATATTATCTGCCTTGGTGGTAAAGTAATTCATTAACTCATGTCTAAGGAAGATACATCTACTGGTTTTGATCTTGAATACATTAATCATCTCCCTAGGTATGCTCTAGAAAAATCTTTCATATGAATGCGTCTTATAATGATAGAAACATTTCTAGTAAAATTTAATTAATATAGGACATGATTTTAAGTAGTAACATAGAAACTAATTATCATGATAAAATACACATGAGATTTTTTATTATGTTAATACAAACTATGTTTTCATAAGAAAAATTACAATTTTAATGATGAAATTTATTTAGTAGAGGGATAATTTAACACCCCTTGATATTAGCATGTTTTATTTTAAGTATATATCTTGTTGATTAGTGTAAGATATACACACTAAAAAATAAACGAAATAATTTATTTAAATGAATTTAAAACATTGATAAATTCTCACTATAAAATCTTCAAAAAACTAATTTTCACTAATTTTTAAATGATATGAAATAATTTTACGAACAATTCATGTGTAAATGAATCAATTTTTAAAATGGGTAGGTTTTGGCTAATTTTTTTTTATATTTAAGATAATTCTTTGAATTTTATAATTTCAATTGGATGAATAAAATGTCAGTTTTTAAATATTCATGTGAAAATTGTCTTGGGATGAATACTAAGGATTTTTCAGCAATGTTTGATTTTTAGGTGAATAGTGAATAATAAAAATTTTAAAAATACAATAACTTATATAGAATTATCATGATTTTTTATTGACTTAAAAATCTATTAAATTTATTTGTAGAAAAAATTTATATGAAATATGTAAAATAATGAATCTATAAATAAAACAAAGAACATATATACTAATCCTAGAAATTTTTAAAAGGATATTATTATTTTTATTCAAATAAAAACTATTTTTGATTGTTCCCTTTTAATCATGTATTTATAAGGTTAAATTAAATATTATTTTGCTTTGAAGTTATATAATTCCCTTTAGGTTAATCAAAATCCAATTAATTACATGTGAATCATTATTATTCATGATTTTTGTATAAAATCATTTTAATGCATAAAAAATGGTTTTTTCTAAAAATAGTTTTTCATTGAGTTATGCATAAATATTTCAATAATAAATTTTCAAACATCTAGAAATTCAATATAATATAATTGTGTCCATATTTTAAATTAGTATTTTAAAATTCTTTTCTAAGGTCCATTTCATAATTTTCATAATGAAAATTTAAAGTGGTAAAATCTTTCATATTGTAGTATGGGTTAAATGTGATAAAGATTTGTTGAGATAAGTTATAGTGATTATAATCTCATTTAACCAAATATGAATTAGATTTTATGGTTGGATACAAAAATAAAACATTCATATTTCTTAAATAAGAGTATCCTTGAGCAATATTTTTGGAGAAATTTTTTTATTATACCTTAATGTTCATAATACTTATAAGAGTTCCATTCCTATCACATATAAAAAGGAACATCCCTCCTCAGTCTTACACACACATGAATATCCATATCATGATAGAGACCTATAAATATAACTTTTCAAATATATTTTATGCATCTTATAGGTTTTTTTATTACACATAGACCAATCATATAAGGATTAAGGTGTAATCCAAAAGGAAAATAATTGAGGCGGTAAAAATATTAACCAGTTTCTTTCTTGTTTATTTATTCTCTAAATCCTTAAAAACTAGAAAAATATTATTTTTTATTGTATTTAAAATTGTAATGTTTTATTATATTTGTGTAAAAACTAATTCCTTCCACTTTTACATCCAATAGAAAATTACAGTTTCCCTTGTATATGCGTATAAAATAACACCTCCATGAAGTGATGTATTTTATTTTCATCACATACTCACTTTTTGGTTGTAAATAAAGATTTATTGTGTGTGTGTATTATATTTTTAAAAAAATTGTTATTCTAAAAAATATTGTTTTATATAACTATGTACCCTCCCATTCACTGCAAAATAAAATTTCTGTTCATGTGTATGTGTGGACTACCACCTCCACAAACTCGGCATTTTGGTTTAATTACCATATCCCATAGATAGTGATATGTATGGATTTAAGGGATATAAATTAAATATAAAAAATATTTTTTTCTATTAAGAGATATATTATCATTACAAAATAATAATTTATTAAATATTCAACCATTATAATATGTTCTGGTTTTGGTCAATTTAGTAACCAGCATCAACACTGAAATAATGTTTACTGCATGAATGATTATGAATTTTTATGCAGTACTACAATTAGTTAATAAAGATTATTTTATGATATTTTCCTAATAATTTAGTTTCAACATATATATATATATTCTTATAAATTCAATTCTTCTTTTGAATTCCATTAACACTATGAAAGTTTATTTCTAAACATTTTATACAAACCATTAACACAAGTTCCATAAAATATTTATGAGAATCAATAACACCAAAAAAATTATTTAAATACTCAATTAAATTATGGATATTTTGAAACCATGGTCATGGTCCAGTGAATGAAATTATTCAATCCTAATATCCAAGAAAACTGAATAGATTCCACAAAAATACTGAAAATAAAAAAATTATTGTTTTAATTGGGTAATGAGAAATTATAGTGAAATGATATTTAGTAATATAAATATTAATATAGATTTAATTGATGTGTAATATGTCTAAATTAATTACACAAGAGATTATAACATGTTCAACCAAGATGATTTCTTTTGTATTGGTATTTTAAACTAAATTTCCATTCATTAGGTTTTATCACTTCTTCATTCACTTTCTTTTAATATAATTATGTGAGCTATAAACATTTATTTTTTATGTTGTACATCCAGTTAGTTTATTTGGTTTGAAATTGGGAATAAATAATCCTTTCATTGATGGATTCCCCTTTAATATTTTATTAATCATCCAAAGGGTTTCTCATCTAAAACGTCATTCATAATTCATTTCCTCTATATGACACCTATAACCATTATATAGTGCATATAAAAACTCATTGGAATATTATTTCGTGATCCAATCCTTCATCATGGTAATTAATTTTCCATTTATTATTATCGCTTTTAAGATATTTCAGTTAAAAATTATGAAATATATAATAACTTATTGTACATTCTCACTATTTATCATGACTTTTTATATTTCAATTTTCATTGGGAGTATTATTTGATATTAATAATTTATGTCCCATAATTTTTATTTTATATAGTTATTTTTTGGGTTTCAAGAATTCTTACAATTATAACACTCTTTATTATAAAAATATACCAAAATATTGTTATTACGAAAAGATCATCTCAATTATCAATTTCCATGGGGATCCTTTCTATTTAATATCCGTATTTTATTGAGAAACTTTATTATAATTCAATTATTTTTTATTTTAAATATCTATAATGTTTTATGATCTATTCAGATGTTTAATATTTATCTTTTCCTTATATTCTAAACATGTAATTTTTGACATTAATTACCATATTGTGAAAATAATAAAATTTTAATCATTTTTTATGTGCATATTTTCCTATCATTATGAACATTATTAATTACATAAATTTCATTCAATGTTTTGAATGTTGTTTTAATGTAATATGTATTATCTTTTTCCTATGATTTTTTACAATAGTATTTAACATTATTTTCCAAAATATATCAGGGAATTCTATTTAACTTTTGTATATTTTTATCCTCTACATTAAATTTTACTATTTAAATTAAGTTTTTCCATGGTTCCATGAGTGTAAATTATATTATTAATAATGTATCAAAGAAATCCTTTAAATATTATATATATTGTACTGAATAAGAATATTAAATTCTTTTTTCCATCGATGATATTAAAAAATTAATAGAAAAACTTTTTAAAGCATTATCTTCCATTTTTCTCAATATGTTTTTCAAAATAATTACCTTTACTAAAATAATTTAATTTCTAATGAATTGATGATTTATTTTATGTCCGTGTCATTATCATAGATATAATATACATTATTTTTTGTATTTATAGGAATATATACATATTAGACTGTATTTTATAAACACACTATGTTACATAAATTAGATTAAAAGAATATAATAAAAAGTCATATCATTAATTAAAAGGTAAAATATAGAAAATCTATATGATATTTTGTTATATATAGATGAATATTGAAAACTAAGAATGGTTGACTATGATCTCATGAATTATTATCATTATATACACTAGATTCAATAAAAATATTTAATTATTGTTCTAAAATATCGATTTTATATTTTATTGGTCACTAAATGATTTTTGAATCTATTGTACATGTATTATTAATGGGTGGTGCCTATTATAGCCCCTTGATATATTAGTTGGTCTTATGAGAAAACAATATAGTGTATTCAATGTATATATATCCAATAATTTGTGATTACTTGGATAATGGGCCTTCAACGTATATAATATGTCTTGTCATAGAGGCCTTGATAGTATGATTATGATGTTTGGAATAATTTATTTCATCATTATGAGATTAATTATTATTTCCCACATAATTGTTTATGTTGTTTTATTATCCATGCAAATAATTCTTTCTCTTCTTGTATATTAAATGAAATATTTTATTATTAGTTAGTCTTCCAAATTACTCGTTATGTGTATCTCTATGAAATATTCCATTGAACACTACCCTAATAGAGAATTTTATATCACCATTCTTATGATTATATTTCTAGAGTTTATGAAGAAGTGTAATACTTATGATATATATATGGGTATTATGTGTGTATAATTTTATTATATACTTTGTAGAGTTATATTTGAAAAATAATTTTTTTTATATAGGTAAAATTGTTCATTGGGTGGCAAGAATATGGGTTATGGTATATAATTCCTTTTATAATGCTCTAAAGCTGTAATCCTAAGAAGGCCTTTGGTATATATGTTAAAAAATCATTTATTTGATATTGTAATTATTGATGGTTAAAATTCATATATTTATAAATTATTTAGATAAAATAAATATTATTCTTTGAATCCTAATATAAAAATTATCAAACCATTCATTTTTCACAATCTTTTATGATAGTCTAATTATCATGTTGAATTTAAATATGGTATAAATACACTAGGTTTATAATGACATAATAACGACAAAAAAATGTTGTAATAACTTATATAAAGGTTTCCAAGACTAAGTATTTGATTAACCTTTACAATAATGTGATTTTATGTTTTTTTTAATTATTTTATAAATCCAATAAAATTCCTCCAAAACCTATATCATATTTTATGTTTTTCAAATAATTTATTTAAGAATATTACTCAATTTCACATCATCAAGGGTGTTATATTATTAATTTAGTCCCTTAAACATATAAAATAATTAAAACCAATCTCCTTTAAAAGAAACCATAGGAAAAACCACTGTAGATTTTCTAGTTCTGGTAATTCAATAATATAGAGTCAAAAACCTTTGTTTGAGAAATAATAAAGAATTCCCCATTCATTTACAATATAAACCCATCCAATATCCCAGTTCTCTTCACTAAAAAACCTTTTAAAACATCCTTACTCTTCTCTCCCCTATCTAGAGTCCTCAAATGGCTCCGTAAAACTCTCATGAAGCTCCTCTAAAGCATTTGTAATCACACTATAAAGGTAAGGGGTCCTCTCTATCTCCTCTTAATTCAAATATCATTTTATATTATATTTTTTTATCATCATGTAATAATTTTGGGTTTTATTCTACCATACCCCCTTACATTTTATTTTATTTCCAAATGATGATATACCCTTATCACTCTAATCAATACCTCTCATGAACATTTATATGCCCCTATTATGCTGCCAAACTTTCACCGCGATTTTACATGCCAAACAGTTTTGTAGTGAATAGACCTACCAAATTCCAATAAAAATATTTCACATTTATGCACATATAACAATTTATTGGGGAAAAAATTTATTTATTATACAATAATAGATCTTGGAATAAAATATAATGATGAATGAATCCATATTTTATTATCTATATGAAACACTAACTCATGAGAATGAAGTGAAAGTTATGGGTGAGCTGAGAATTATATTTCACTATATGCATTGGGTAATGTTTTAATCTCACGGAGCATTATGCAAGACATTAGAGAGTAAAAATGATATATATCATGACATTTTTCATCATGATGTCTTGGATGATATCCTTATCTTATGTTTATGATGCATTATTTTATGTTGTTTCCATATTTCCCATGATTCCTTCTTGATTAACATAGTATATCTTGCCTCACTATTTATGTTTTTTATTCTCACTCCTTTTATGACACATTTATATACTTCTTGTAAAATATTAAATATTTTATTAATTTTATGAAATTTTTATTCCCTTACTTGGATTTATAGCTGACCATCTTCTTATGTACCTCTCCTGTTATCCATTGTAGTTTTAAGTGTGATGGAATAATATAATCATGTTAAATAGGTTTTTAATAATGGGGATGTATTCGTTATTTTATGTAGTTATGTGATGTAGAAAATTCCCAAATACACAATACTTCTGAATATTTTGGATTATAATGTGTGGAATCATATGTAAAAAATTGAAAATTAATGTGTACAAATATAGGGTTGTCATAGTTGGTATAAAATAAAAATTATATTTATTTATTGGTATTAGGATTAGTAAAATCTAGATAAATCCTTAAGAATAAATCAAAGTATAAAAATCATACCTAAATAATGGTAAAGTATAGAGTAAGTTGTTTATCTATAAAATACATATATGTATGGAGGATAAAATTTGATATGGATCTGACATAGATGTAAATAGGGGTAAAACCTGAAAATTCTTTATTGAGATAGACTCGACCAGGAACTGGGTTGCGATAATGGGCCCTAATACATAACTAGTTTGTGACTCTTGGTGGATATTCTTTGGTAAATTAATAATATAATTAAAAATAATTATTAACAGGAATAAAACGTTCTTATAAGTGTATATTTCATAAAATAGATCATGTATAATATAGATTTAAGCCAAGAAGTTTATAAGTTATGATATAAATTTCATTTATAAGTTATAACTTTAATGTCATTGGAATATTGTTGATCTGTTTACTAATTTAAAATTAATCAACCCTAATATTTTAATTAATTCTATGAAATGGAAGAGAAATAGAGGAAGCAATTAAAAAACCAATGTGAAGGGAAATGTGATGACTACCCCAAATGAGATACCCATCCCAATGGGAGTGGAAATCATGAAATTTTTTAAGATTCCCTCTTAGATTACTCAGTTTTTGAATAGAGACCAGGATCAATAGGATCACCCAAATCACCCTATGAAAAAATGTTGTATTTGAGACTGTTATGCGATTAAGTACTCTAATTTTTAATGAACAATATGGTCTATTAATCATTGAAAAAATGGATCATATAAATTGATAATATCTTATTCATATTTCAATGTTCTATGAATGAGAAGGTTCTACTATCTATTTATAGCATGTAGGGAGAAACTGGTCTGTGGTAAACATTGATCAAGAATATGAAGCCGAAAGAAGAGATCAATGAAATGGGGTGGAAGAGATTTTTAAAAATGTTTTTTGAAAAATATTTTCTTCCTAATCTCCAAAACAAAATTTAATGGTATTTGATTTATCTTACGAAAGAAAAGATTAATATATAGAGTCGTATGACGAAAAAATCAGAAAACATGCACGATACACCTCCAACTTTGTCATCACCCCTAAGTGCAAGGTTGAACATGTCTTTAGTGAAAAATAAACTAGTATTTAAAAATACTTGTTTATCTAATTATTTTATATCTATAACGATGTTCTATGATTTTCCCTCAAAGTTGAGATGGAGATCAAATAATCTAAAAGTATGATGGGGATAAGAAGTATATAGAAGAGTTTAATCATGGTGTTCCTATAGAGAAATTTAAATAAGTTAAGAAATATCAGCATCCCACTTGTGAACAGTGAGTAATGAATCATCACAAAAATTTAATTAGGGGGAAATGAAATACATTAGGTGGGGGAATGAAGGGAACCTAGATTGAGATTACTGATGTGATAATCCTAATAATGTGATGGTAGAAATAAATTCTCAATTCAATTATCAGTGCATAGATTATTATTTTAAATTAAAGGAACTATGAAACTCTATTATCCAATTCACTGATATATGGGTTTGTTGGAGGCAACCAACTACCTCAATGACAGGAATGGAAGTTTTGTGATATAAAAAGCACTATGGTGGACCATGACAATGAATTGGAGAAATGTACTATAGTTATTCAGTAAATAATAATGAAAAAAATTCATTATTTTGTTTTTATTACTTACTTCTTATCATGAATATCTGGAAAAACTATTCAAACAACACAACAAATCATGGAACTAGATTTGGTAGTGAAAATATAAAATGAGGAAATTATTTCATCCTATTTATATAACTTCTACAATATTAAAATTTTTGGGATGAAAATGAACCTTATGATTATCCCGTTCATGGAATGATGATCAAATTATGTAAATGAATTGGATTTCTCTATATAGAGATAAAATAAATTTTTGTGAGAATTAAATGACTCTCTGTATCATGAAATGTTCTTTGTATTTACCCAAATTAAAGGGGATGGAAAAATCTTACTTAAAACCAACATCCCAAGAATTGATATTATTGACCTATGAGCAATAATATCTAGATAAAATGATTGAGTTTAATGAAATTAGTATCATTGAATACATGACCACTGTGAGGTAATACGAAGATGTGTTTCACAAATAATTGTCTGGTAGTCATCCAAACTAAGAGGCATAATTTTCAATCAACTTTATACATTTTTAATTACCAATATACAAGATTCTGTATTGAATGTTTTTTTGGAAAATTAAGAGCCAAAGAAAAAACCATAAGATAAAATAGATAAAGGGTTCATATTCCTATGTTCTTCACCATGGGGTGTGTCAGTCTGCTTTGTCAAAAAAAAAGGATGGGTCAAAGAACCATTGCATTAATTATATTGTGCTGAAAAAGATCATGATAAAGAACATGAATCCTTTAAAATATATTGTTGAATTTTTATTAGATACATAGAGGAAAATATTTCTCCATTTTTGATTTATGGTTTGGGTATTACAAAGATATGGCGGGGAAGAAGGAAGTCCCTAATAATGCTTTCCGCACAAGGTATGAGAACTATGAGTTCATTTTAATTCAATTTAGGCTCACAAATTCTCTAACAATTTTAATGGATATGATGAATTGAGTATTTAAATATTAATATGAAAATTTATTGTTAGTATTTATAGATTATATTATAATATACACGAATAAGTAATGAGGAGCATGAGTAGAATTTGAGCATTATGCTAAATACCTTATAAAAAGAACATGTTTAATTCCATGTATTGAAGATGTGAGTATTGGTTGAAGGAAGTAACATTTTTAGGTCATATAATCAAAATCCATTGGATATTTTTAGATTCTTCCAAAATAGAAGAAATTGAAGGATGGATGACGAAAATATTAGTGATAGATATCTATAGTTTCCATGGAATATATGTGTATTATCATCTATCTGTGAGAAATTTTTCATAGTTTTTATACCCATGAAAAAAGATAACATGTACAGGAGAAAACGTTTTTTTGGAAAGATGAATGTGATGATAGCTTCATGTATTTGAAAAGGAGGCTAATCAGTACACTTATACCTTTGATACATAGGGATTCTTTAAATAATGGCTTGGTCTATTTATTGAGGACGAATCCCAAAGTGACAGCCTATTACTCAAGGAAATTGATTGTTTATGAAACAAACTACCCAACACATGATCTAGATTTAGATGTTGTGATCATCATATTGAAAATATTATTATATTACCTATTTGGGAAGAAGTGTGAAATATATATAGATCCCAATAGGATAAATTATATATTGACAAAAAAAGAGTGGAATATACACCAATGATGATGGATAGAGATGATCAACAAAGATGACAACTCAATCCACTACCATCCTAGAAAAGAAAAAATAATGGGTGATTCCCTAAGTATAAAGGATCCAATAGTTTTACCACTGACAAAAATTTAGAGAAATATAATATTATTATACTTAAAAAGGATGAACATGAGAATGATAATGGAAGTAATATCATCAATTATTTCACAAATGAATTATAAAACATCTCATATGGATTAGATAAAGGATTATCCCATAGTTGATGTTCGATTTCAGAAGAAAATGGAAGCTATAAAAAAATGGAAATCCTCATAGTTAAATGTTAACAATGAAGGAGTTTCATATTTGTGTAACGATAATGTGTAGGGTAAAATATAGAGTTAAATAAAGACGTTTTGGATGATCCACATAGCTCAAAATTCTTCATTCACCTAGGAATCACAATGATGTATCAAGATTATCAAGATCACTATTGGTGGGGAAAATGATAAAGGAGATCATGGAATATATATTTAAATTTCTTTTATTCCTGCAAGTGTCCGTGGAAGGGAAAAATACAAGGGGATGATGAAACCATTCCCCATACCTATATGGAAATGATAAAAAGTTACCATAGAGGTTTTCACTGGTCTGAAAAATAAATCAAGAGGAAATAATGTTACATGGGTTTTGGTGGTCCATCTTATAATGAATGTACACTTCATTGCGATCTGAGAGGACTTATCACTTGATCAACTTGCAAGGATATACATTAGATAAGTAGTTAGGATTTCTGGAACACTAATATCAATTATATCTGATCAAGATCTAGACTTTACCTCTATGATCTAGAAGATTCATCAACATGATCCAAAAACGGAGTTGAACTTTAACATGAATTATCTCCTTCAAACTGAAAGAAAAATCTGATGAGACAATCCAAAATCACGAGGATATTATGAGTAAACTCTTAATTGACTTCAAAGGAGTATGGGAATAACATCTTCCTGTAGTGTATTTCTCATAAAATAAAATTTTCCACTCAATAATAAACATGGATCAATATGGATCCCATTATAATAATAGGTGAATAACACATTCATGTTGCGATGAATTAGGGGAATGAAAATGGTGATGTCATGAAATGGTTAAGGAAATGGTGGAAAATGTTGAGACCATTCCTTATCGCGTAAAGTATGATCATAGTAAAAAACCTAACTGTGCTGACAATAATTTACATTACCTAGAGTTTGAGGTCTGATACAAGGTATTCCTCCACATATATCCAAGGAATAAAGTCCTATGATTTGGTAAGAAAATAATTCCTAGTCCAAGAGACATCAGTCACTTTGGGATCCTTGATCGTAATGGAGTGGTGGCCTATCGACTATAACTACCACTTGGACTATATCAATTTCATGAGGTATTCCATGTATCCCTTATTATTAAGTACATACCTGGCCCATCACATGTACTCAATCTAGATGTGGTACCATTGGTGGTAGATATCTCATATGAGGAGTAGCGGGTGAGGATTGTAGATTATTGAGACAAAGTTCTATGAAATAAGACAATGCACAGAGTTAATGTGTTATGAAAAAACTACATGTTTGAGGATGTTATGTGGGAACCATATGATGTAATGAACCATAATTACCCTCATCTATTTTAGTGCAGGAATGGATAATTTTTATGGGGAAAATTCTGAAGGGGGGAGATTGTATTAACCCAAACATTTATAAATTAAATTTCAATATGCATAGATTGAAATGTATTATTATGTAATATGGTTATATAAAATCAATTCACTAATTTAGTTATATTATATTCTATCAGATTTAAAAGACTGTTAAGCACAATAACAATTGATAATATAGTTTTTGAATAGTGATCATATTATTAGTATAAATATATTTTTTTATGTAATCTAATTGACATTGATAAAGGAAGTGATGGTCTCAACCAGTATGATCATACCCTAGGATACCCATTAATTAGAGATTATGAGGGAGATAAAATCAATGGGATTTTCCCTCAACCAATCTCAAGATGATATCCAATATCTTAAACATGAGTGAAACTTTTTATGGGATAATTTTAAGTTTATTGAGGTCATGACCCCAACGATGTCTGTTTAACCACCCCATGAAAATTACACCATCCCACACATAACCCCTATAAAATTTTATTTCGTATTAAAAAAATATCTATCAAGAATATAACAATTTCAATATAATAATTTTATTTTTAATTGAATAATTATTAAATTCTCTTTTTATCATTACTTTATAAATGATTTTATTTTTATACAAGAAAAGAAAATTTCATTTTTAATTTGAATTCAATTTCAATTAAGATGATTATTTTGATGAATTACTAGATTTTATTAAATAGATATAATTTTAATAAAATAACATTATTAAATAATTTGTATTAAATATAAATGATCACATAATGTTTATGAAGTAAAATCTAGTTTTTATAATTGTTCGAAAACGGTTACTGTCAAAAATCCCAGAATTTCCCAATAAATGATGATTATAATTTAAAAATGTAAATTCATATATGTATAAAATTATTTAGATAAAATTAATATTATTTTTTTGAATCATAATGTCAAAAATATCCAATGGTGAATATTTCATAATTTTCTCAAACAATCAAATTTCTAGGAAAAATTTAAATTCAATATAAATATATAGTGCATATTATGACATCATAATGACCCAAAATTGTGTAATAAAACTATATAATCTATAAATGACATGGTATATTTTTATAATTTAAAAAAATTTGATTTATGTTGATTTTATTAAATTAATAAATCCATTATGAATCCTCCAAAGTAAATAATATTATTTAATGTTTTAAAATAATTAATTTAAGATTATGACTCACTTCCACATCATCAAGTGTATAATTTTATTATGTTCATCCATTGGAATTATAAGATAATGAAAACCACTTCCATTTGGAATAAATTAAGGGTAATACCATGGTAAGGATTTTTGTTTTTGTTATATTATTATGTAGAGTCCAAAACCAACATTTGAAAAATAATAAAAAATTATCTACTCATTTTATATATAAAAACACCCAAGATCAGATTTATATTCACGAAAAATCCCCAGAGAACGTCCTATCTCGTCCCTCTACTATCTATAGTCCTCCCATGGTTCCCCAAGCTCTCAAGAATATCCCCCAAATCATTTTGAATCATAATCTAATGTTAAGGGATCCTCTCCCTCTCCTCTTTATTAAAGTATCTACTTTATCTTGTGTCTTCTATATTCAATTACTGATGTTGAGATCTGTTCTTCCATATCCCCCTTACCTTTAATTTTGTGTTTAAATGATGAGAGATCCATTTCACTCTCATTAATCCCTTCCATGAACATTCAAAATCCTCTTTTAGGATACTGAAATTTCACCATGATTTAAAATTCCAAACAATTGTGTAGTGAATACCCATACCCAATTACTATCAAGGGTGTTCACATTTATGTACTTATAAGTATTTATTTGAGACATAAATGTAATGATGATGATCCCATAATCTTGTATCAAGTGCCTTATTTTATTACATTGTCATAGAGACAAGCCTTGTATCCTGGATGACAAATTAGTTTAGTAGTTTTGGAATAGGGATTACCTAATTGAACATTACATTACTACTTTAATGAAAAATCAATGCATAAAGTACACTTTTAATAACCAAAAACACTTTGATTAACCATTAAATTCATTCATAATATTCATCTTCATATTCTAGGGAAAAATAAAACATAATGAAGGGGGGATATCCAATTCTCATTAAGGGTAAGTAATACAATGAAAGGAAATATAAACAATAAGTCATAAAATTTATTCCATTAGAGCATAATATTGAATAGGATATTGAAATGATAAAAGATGAATAAATAATTCCATTTAAGAATTCACATGAGAAATAAGTTTAACCATGGATATTATACTAGTACAATATTCACATTGGTAAAAAATTAGTAATATAATTTTATGGGAATGTATATTTCAGAAATCTAAAACATATCATCAAGGACTTGGACAAGACATCTAAAAATGATTAAGGCTTAGGATGAAACCATATCTGAGAATGGTCAAGGCCTTGACCTAGCCCATATATATTTTGTCTCTTGATAACTACCTATACATAGAGTGATTATAGAGGGTCCATCTGTCAGTTAATATTTTTAATGCATTCATCATATTAATGGTGTTAAACATAAAAAACATATACATATGAAGTCACTACTACAAATATTTCCTTTATTAGTGCTAGAAAAGTGCATTAACTAAACTAAAAAAGCGTTGTTAATCAAGGATCTGTTAAAGGGGGACCCTTTTATCAGTGCTAAAAAAGTACTGATAAATGACCGATTTATCAGCACTAAAAAAGATCTGATAGAAGTTAGAAAAAAATAAAAAATAATATATAGTGTGTGGGGAGGAGCTTTTAACAGCGCTTGACACCCTCCCTTTATCAGTGCTAGGAAAACCCATCCCACTATCCCATGTACTTCCCTTTCCCACATATTTGACAACATTTATGCATGCACCTTTTTTCTTTCACCCGAACTCAAACCCGCTATCTCCCCCTTGCAGTCCTTCTCCTTTACTACTAAGCCATTTAATTTTTTATCTATTTAATGATATATATATATAGTTATATATATTTGTATATTAATATATATTCTTATTAATATAAATATATTTAGTTATATTAACACATATATATTTATTCATTTATTAATATATATATATATTCATATATTAATATATATTTATATTTATTTATATATATAGTTATATTTGTTCATATATTAATATAGATTCATATTAATATAAATAAATTTTGTTATATTATTACGTATATATTTATTCATATATTAGTATATATATTTTTATTCGTATATTAATTTATATTTATATTTATGTATAAATATATTTTTAGTTATAATTTTTAATCCATACATTTATTTGTATATTAATATATATTTATAAGAATAGTTTTAAATACATTTATAAAATATGTTTTTTATGTGTGTTTATAAATAAATAAATACATACATATATACATATATACAACAGAGAGAGAGAGAGAGACACACACACACTAATATATATATATACACACACAAATTAATACATATGTGTGTGTATTTGAAAATACATAGAATGTTAAAATGATCATAACATCTAATCTAGAAGTCTGTTCCAAATCTACAACTAGCCAAATCAATGAAAATAAAACAATCTTCAATATGATATGTGGTACAGGCCTAGAGAACATCCGGATCATATGTTATACATGTTTGAATGTTAAAAAATCAGTGTATCTCGACTAAAAACTCAGTTTTGGATGCCTTATGGGAAATTTTGGGCCTCTAAATTATGACAGAATGTTCCTTTCAGTCACTAGAGCATGGATCTCATCGCAAGCTTTGATTTGATACATTATAGAGCTCAAATGGACACTCATGTCCAAATTTATGGTTGTTTGAAGTTTGAGTTACATTTTCAACTAATTTTAGATATTTTATTCATTTTTTTATTTTCTATGTCATCAAAGTGTTATTAAATTATTATTAATAGATGATAAATAAGACTATTTTAATTAATAATATTTTCTAAAATATTTTAAAAACATTTTCTCAAAATTTCTTATATATTAAATGTAATAGTCTTTTTATACTTATCTAAAACATATTTCAAATATATATATTATATTTATATCAAAATAAATATACTTATATAATAATATATTATTTTTATGATTTTTTTCTAAATATAAATTTTATTGGAGCTAGGAAAAAGCACTGATAAATCCCCCTTTATCAGCGCTACTAAAAAAGCACTGATAAAGGGGTCCCCTTATTCAGCGCTAAATAAAGTGCTAATATATGGTGACACATCCCTTGCTCATTTTTTAGTAGTGATTGTAAATAAAATTCCCCAATCTATAAACATTGTCAAAAACTATTCTATATAATATGGTTTGTGCTATCAAGATATCACATTCATAGTCAAATTGATCATAAACCATTTAATAATGTATGGTAGATGAAAATCATAAAAAATAAAGTTTAAATAAAGCATAAAATTCCACATAGGTGTTGAAATAGATTATAATAGGCTAATAAAATCATTGAGTATTTCATGAGATAAATAACCAATTTACTTTGTAAAGAATAGTAATTTTGAAAAAACATTTTTATCTTCCATGATTGTTTTTTTTAAAGAAGATACAAATAAATATATTTTTTCAGGATAATTTTTTTTTAAATGTTAAAAACAATGGTGTCTTAAAATAGATTAGGTGTGGTACTTGAAATTTGTTAAGAAACATAGATTTTCCCATTAATCGAAATTATGTAATGAGAATAGTAGAAAATGGGACCTTGTAAAAACAAGTGGTCCCCATAAAGGAAGGGTGAAATTACTGGGATATAGGTGTTTTCAAAAAACACACATAATTTAGAATAAATAATCAAAAAAAGAGTAATTATATTTGGTTAATGTTAGATAATTAGTAACCTGAATGAAAATGGAGGTTGAGAAAGAAAAACATTACCTCATATGAACATATTTTTGACTTGACCATATTGTCCTCGATAATAAAATTAAATCCATTAAATAATTAAATTAGAACCTTTTTTTATATAACATATTTTAATAATTTTGTTAAGTTCATTTATGCTATTTTGATGAGTTATAAGATACAATTTTATCATTCAGGCGGGTTCGTTTCCTTGGTTCTCAATATCGGTTCTCTTATTTATAATTAATGGAGTTCATGTAAAATGGGTATAATTATCTAGAATTGTAATTTTACATTATTTATCAACATTTATAAGTATAAATGGTTATATATATATCATTCGGTTTTATGATATGCCGATGAATCATTAGATAATACATTTAGTGATAATCGTTTTGATTGTTATAATAGTTATTGATCATAACAAACTCATTTGGTTTTATCATTATATATTATGTAAATATGATAAATCCAAAACATAAAAAAAATTTATAATATATGTTCTAAATTTTTTTCACCCATTATAATGGTTTCATGAACATATTTGAATATAGTGAAGGAAAGTGAAAACTTTTTGTCATTGAAGGCGATTAAACAACACCTCACAGACAACGTTCTCATTTTTTAGAATAAATAGAATAGGAGAAGGTTATTTATGGTGAATTATTACATTATCATAATAAAAACTTGTTTACATGTAAGTTAGAAGAATCTTCATGATATTTGCATGAGATTATGTGAAGAGAGAATAGTGAATGATAATAACATGAAATGAAAAGGAAAAGGAAGAGGATCTTAGCTCTTATATTATTATCATTTAGAACCTCCATAGGGAAATGGTTTTTCTATTTTGATGATTATTATTTTGGGTCACTACTATGGATAGATTGAAAATTATAACCAAATATATAAAAATTAATGATATATGGTTTGATATTATGGGCTTACATCATCCATACATCTCTTATGACTCAACAATTCATGTATAAAACCTTTATCATATATTATCATATATTACTGTTCAAAAAATCATGTATTTCATAAAAATACTAACATTTGACCCTAACCATTTTTTGTTGTGTGGAATTAAAAAATAAACCCCATTTCATGAAAATATATTTATTATTATGTGAAATTTAATTTCATATTAATATCATCATTTACTTGAAAATTATAATTTTTTAAAATTATAACTGATTTTATAACACTTTATAAAATTAACTATGGTCTCATTAAATTATAATAAAATCATAATTCAAAAAAAATATTGAGTTATAAATACATTTTATGAAAATTTATTTTATTTAAAATTAATTTTATCAATTATAGAATGGTAATTAAATATTTATGACTCACAATTATACCAACACTTAATTAGTAATTTTATAAAATATTCACCTACTTATACTATGATATGATTATTTTTTACTTTAATTTATAAGATAACTAAATTTTATTTATACAAAAATTGGTGAGATTAATAATCATTTGTCCGATTTACTATTAATATGGTTTATATTACTATTCTTATGGTCTGGTTACTACTTCATCGATATATGTTTTTAACTTCTAGAAATACCTATTATTTCATTAATTATTCATTTATAAGGTATTTATTTTGTTATATAATGGATTTTATGTTATTTATACAATATGAAATAAACATAATTAAGAAAATTTCATTAATCAAATCTTAGATTGTTACATTAAATTTATTTACACAACTCTTCTTGATCATGGAATAATATATGGTGATCAATGATTCTATTTTGTTTGTTCTATGTGGAACACTTGAGAATGAGAATAAAATGGACGTATCAGGTGAAACTAGAATTATATAGTGCTCTATTACATTGGGTAATATTGTAGTCTCATGAGATTTCATGCAAGGTATTTGGGAATGAACCTAACCCGTCATGGGATTTTTTCCAACATGATGTCTTGGAATTGGGCCTTAACCTATGTTCATGTTGTAGTATCTTATGTTATTGAAAAAGTTTCCATGTTTCCATTATGATTATCATGATATATTATTCCTCATTGTTCATGTTATTTATTGTCACTCATTTTATTCCCCATTTATATTCCTATTTTCTATCATGCATTAAATTCATTATGTTATTCAATGTTTATTCCCTTACTAAGATATATATACTCTTACCTTTCCAACGTATGTACCAAATTCATCCCATGTAGTATTAAGTACAATGTAATTATTTAATCATGTTGAGAAAGTTTAAAATAATGGTGATGTATTCCCTATATAATGTTTTTATATAGTGTACCAAATTACCAATGTCACTTGACTTTTCAATCTTAAAGGTTATATTATGTGTAATTTTATGTAATAAAGAATGAATTAATGTGTAATAAAGATTTTTTGTCATTATTTATAGGAGAAACTTCTTTGTGGGGGATATATCGATATGTCCATCCCACTCTCTTCCTCTAATTAATCCCCTATGGTGGGGGATGGTGTGTGGGTTTATCTGATTGTGGTTGTGTGTATACTTTTCCATTTAACTTCTAATATTTTTCTATTCATTATTAATATATAATTTTGTGGATATTTTACCTTTTTTTATTCCATCAAATATTGGTGTGAATAGTTTAGAATTATGTGAATTTCATGTTTAAATGCAAGAGGACATACAGAATGGTTGATATTACTCCATCAAAAGTTATTTTTGAGTGCTGAGGACACATAACTAGTTTTTAGGAGATTATTCTATTTTAATTTTATATATATATTAAATTATAAATACTATAATAAAATATTTTTTTCATGTGGTGTGAGAATGGTTCTTTGGAGTAAGGAAGATCTTGGATGAGACACATCGGAGCATGGTTAGGTGTTAACTCCATGTTGGAGGAAGGTATCCCTTAGGATACAAACTCATACACATGTTAATTTATGATTGTTTAGGCTTTTATAATTTTTGATTTTTAGCTATGGGGATTAAGGGATACATCTTCCCTTGGTATGATTAATATGATAGAACGAGGTCTCATATACATCGAATAGTTTCTCTTTAAAACTTATGTTAGTTGATATTGCACAATGAAAATGTCTCCATGTGGATAGGGTTTCACCAATGCTAGTGTGATTCCATGAGTATGTACCAGTGTGTAAGCGGTAATATGGAATATCATTGGTATTGTTCCATTTGATAGTGGAGATGTATGAGGGTAATAGGGATAATTGATAAAGGGTTTTATTGTTTTTCATCTCACAATAGATGAGAGACACCCTCTCAAGAGTGGATTGACACTTTTAAATGTTTTTAGAGGTGTCAAAACCTTGTGAATTGGGGTTTCTGAAATAGATATACTAATTTCATGTGAAGTTCTTATTGAATTAGAATTGGGGAAAAGCGGGCTTGAATGGGAATTAAACCTCCCCTATCAAGGCCAATGTTAGAATGAGCCTACGAGCTATGATGTGATCTAGGTGTGATGAAGGGAAGATGTTATCAGATATTAGTGAGTAGGATAGGTTGGATAGACACCAGTTGATTCCCTAATAGATGATAGTAGATGTTATTTGTGGTCGGGGAATATGTCAGACTGGCTATAACATGGGTGATGAGTTGGAGAGATTTGTGATTGGCTATGTTCCCTGCTTTTACATGTTTGAAAACTATTTATCACATCACCTTTTTATAATCAGTTATGAATAAACAATCTAAAATAACGTTTTAATTTCTTGTCCATATCTGTTATTATATATCCAACGTTAAAAACAGAATTTTTCAAATTGGTTATAAATAACCAACATGAAAAATAAATTTTCATATTTTTATCACGACATTTGTTTTCTATATTTTTCTTATGATGTAATTTTTGAATCTTAATATTTTATGATATATGTTTTTTTCAATCATGTATGATGTGTGAGAAAGTTACAAATATGAACAGAGGTGGAACTAATTCTTAATGATTATATATTTTTCTATAATGAAATTAAACTTGTGTTGTTGATTCATTGTCACAATGATCAGCTAATATCATGATATAAAGGATTAATGATGGATTTATATGTTGGGGGATGTGTGGTTTAATGGTTGCAATCATTATTGGTTTGGGTTGTGTGGTGGTTGTATGATTTTAGTGTTTTGGTTTTGTCATGATGTGGTTGTGAGAGAAGTTTGTGTCTATTTGGTTTTGTATGTCTGAATGGTGGTATCATTTGAGGAATTATGTGATTGGTGAGGGGTATCCCATGAGGTGGTTTTTTTTGACACCATTCCTTCTAGGATTGGTTTTGGATTATAAATGAGAGAATCATTTGACATTTCTGATTCTAGTCGATTGGTGTGATCTATATTTTCACATTCCAACTTTTCTATTTTATATTTTTTATCCAGGGGAATGGATTTGAAATATATTTTGTTTAATTATAATTAATGTAATAATATTTTTAATGAAATAATTTTTTTCTCTATATTTTTTATGCCTATAATATAATATAGTATAATACAACAAATATTTATTAAGTATAAAAGTATTACTAAAAACATTTTCTCCTAAAATTAGTAACCCCTTTAGAAATCTCATCCCCAAAATTTCCACTCATATCCATAGTTCAAAATAGATATGGCTACTTTTATTTCATTTTTCCCTCTTCTTCAAAATTATCATCTTTATATTGTCAGTTCCTTCATAACACCTTGACAAGGTGATTTGTATTATTTCATAAAACATTTTCTCTATAGGCAAAGATTTTCACTGAATACAATTCATATGAGAGGTCATTATCTAGTTGTACCACCTACATATTTAGGAAATTTTAGGAATCCGGATTTTATTTCGACAAGAGTGATATGTAGAACAAGTAATGTATTTGATCCATACTTGTTGGTTTTTTTAAGAAGATGGTATAATTCTCTTATGTGATCAAGGATCTTAAAGGGTGAATGTACCTTGGGATATGAATCTCTTTATATCAAAATTATATGACCATCTTCCCTATTAATGTTTAAAGGAAAAATTTGTATCAAAAATCAAACACCAATTCCCTTTGACAATTATCAACATAGTACTTTGGACGACTCTTATAACCATTTTTATGGTTTTTGGATGGCCTGAACTATCTCTATCATCTATTTCACTAAATCATGTCGAAGTATCATTCATTCTCCAACTTCATCCCAATATATTGGAGTTCTACATCAATACCCATGCAGATATTCACAAATTTCCATTTTAATAACCGAGTGGCTGGTGCTATTTTTTGAGAACACAACCAATAAGAGATATTAATCCCATCCACCATTGAATTCAATTATTCAGTCTCATAGCATGTCCTAAGGTGTGTGAATAGTTATTTTAGATTAGACATCTATTGGGGGGGGGGATATTCCATTTTTAAATTTGATACAACACTCTTTTTATACTGATGAATTATCTAAAATTTAGATGTGAACATTGGATCATTGTAGACACAATAAAATGTTTTCCATGCATGTTTCTGTAGAATGAATATATGTTTCTCACATAGACAACAAATTTCAAGTATGATTAAATAGATTTTCACAAATAATAAAGAAGATGTATGTTGGATTTCTATGTTCCAAAATACTACTCCATACCAATAGATATGTGGAATGATTACCCCGTCCAGGAGTAGGCAGTGGATTTCAAAGTTCGATGCTGGAAATGTGTCAACATATTAAATTCTATTTTTGAGTTCTTCCCAATAAGACATGATGTTTTTACCATCTAAATAAGTTTAGATCTCTTTAAGATCTTTGATTTTACTTGTCGCGGATCCCAAACGAACATACAGATAAAATATTGTGGCACTAGGAAGAGTAAAAGAATTTTATCTTGAAGATATATGTGGAGGGCCTACGCGGAAGACTGTGTGGCATTATAATTTTCTCACACCTACGTGAAGGGCCTATGTGAAGGACGTTCATGGAAACCTTCCTTAGAATAGGCCCATTTGTGCCTAAAAATTAGATCCATTGGGCTACCCATTTGGGAGATGAAAAAAGTTGGAAGACGTCCCAATGCTCCCATTGCATAGCTCTTTCAAAAAGATCCCATAATTTTTCTCAGGTAGCTCTCTAAAATAAGAGAGAAGAGATAATTAAATGGAGAAACATGGTTCAAATTCCCATAAAGGTATAGAATATATGGAGTTGTGTGGAGCACCTGCGCACCGCATCTATGAAGAGAACCTACGCGGCCATGCTAGTTGATACCCGCGGGGCCTTCACGCCCACACCCTTTCTCAGCTTCTGTGCCGCCTACTGTCTACTCCCTTCGCTTCCATCACTGACAATCATAAAACATGGAGAGTTGCACCATGAAATTTTTGTGTTCGGTCAATGACATTTTCCATTGCAGACTTCATGCGGCCATACTTCATGACATTCAATACCATGGTTTGGGATAATCCTCCACACTCAATTAAGTACCTTGAGTCTACTTAGTCCTCCTTCTTCCTTTCACAAGTAGCGATTTTGGACTCTCCTTATGGATTCTTCAAGTACTTAGAGTCGATAAACTCCTCAAGAAACTTTTCAAACTTCATCGCCTTACTTCTAGGCCACGTTAAACCTCAAATGGGAATCCTACTTAGATGTATGCCCCAACCAATTTGCAAATGGGATTCTTAAATAGGAGTATGCCCCAACCAATTCCCCTAATTTGGGCATCCTTTTTAGGTTAAGCCCCAGCCAATATCAAATGGGAAACCATCCTAGTGTAACCCCTATCTTTCACCCCTTCCTTTTTAAATTGGACCCCTGCCCCTTATAAATAAAGCATAGGGAAGGCTCGTCTCCTCTCCCTCTTCCATGGTCGACATGCCCTCTTTCATTGGTGGAGGAGGAAAAGTGTGAAGTGTCATTGTTCAATCTCTCGCATCCTCTTGTTTCTCATACCGAGCATGACTCACGTGGGTTTAGTGATATGTGATGGTTACAACATATACAAAAACACTCATTGAATGAACTACGAGAACTATGATTCCTGTTCAAAATAGGATATGTAGGAAGACCTAGGTGAAAAATGGTCTTTAACATCAGTTTTTTCATTTTTGACGTCTATTTTTAACCAACGCTGATGTTCCCAATATAAAAAATATAAATTTTTATGTCGGTTTTTGTAAAATAATGCCAAAAATGTATTAAAATTGTTTTTTAGCATTGGTTTGTTAAAAAATGATGAAAAAAACTCATTTGTATCATATTTGGCATCAATTTCTATAAAAACTGACGAAAAAAAGTAACAAAAATTAAACAAATTTGGTGCCTGTTCATAAAAAAACCAATTCCATAAATGAAAATATATATTTTTAGCATCCGTTTTTAGAAAAACTGACATCAAAAAGTATGTTTTCTTCTTCTATGGTTTATATAATTTCTTAAGCTTTGATATGACTGGTTGTGGACCAAAAATATAGTTACAGATCAAAAGTTATGGCTGTTAGAATTTGAACTTTTCAATGTTTCGATTGACACAACCCGTTTAAAAAAAACATGATAAACATGAATAAAAATCTTATACACCAAATGAAATAAAATAAACATAATACTTCAAAAATATTTCAATGGTTTTAGGAGTATTCATCAAAAATTATATATTGTTAATAATCATATAACTTATATTTAGAAATAAGAAATAATCATCATTATAAGAAAGCTAATCGAGTTGTTTAGAAATAAAGGATAATAATAATAAACAAAATAAATGAATAACATATGTACTATGTTAAAATTAATGAATAAAGGCGCATTGAAAAATCTACTGAATCGAAGAGGTTGAAAATGATGAATGAATGAGAAAAAGGATATATATAGTAAATGAAAATATTTTAAATTGTGTTGTATGAAAATGTAGGTGGGATTTTAAAAAGTTAAATGCACATTGTAAAAAATCTTGAAATTCTGATCCTACATTACTCTTTGGCATCGGTTTTTTATTTGAAATTTATGCAAAAGTGGATTTATATTGGTCTTTTGGCATCTGTTTTTTAGAAAACCAACACCAATAATGCCAATTGATGTCCATTTTGCCTTCAGTTTTTAAATAAACCGACACTAAAATGTAACACAATATATATTTTTTTCATTAGTGTTTTTACAAACTGACGCCAAAAATTTAAAAAGAAAAAACTTTTCACGTCAGTTTTTTTAAAATCGATGCCAAAAACAAAAAAAATGTTTTTGCATCGGTTTTTAAAAAACACGATGTGAAAAAATAAAAAAAAACTTTTGGCCTCGATTTTTATGAAAACCGACACCAGAAATTTTTAAAATAATTAAAATGATTTAACAAATTCTTTAAGGTTTAATTTTACTAGTCGTGGAGCTAAACGGGGTTATATATTAAAATATTTGGCTTTAAAAGTTGGATTTCCTTGATCATCTCTTAGAGAAGATCAACTTCTGATATACATAACATTTAATATGTAACTCCATTTTTGCTCCACGACTAGCCAAATCAAAGCTTATATAATTCTCCATAACATTATAATTTTTTTTAATTTTTTGATGTTTGTTTTCATAAAAACCGATGAAAAATTGAATTTTTAGTTTTTCGCATCGGTTTAAAAAAACAGATGCGAAAAGTTTTTTCATTTTTAAATTTTGGCATCATTTTGTAAAACAACTGACGTGAAAAATATATTTTTTTATCATTTTAGCGTCATATTATTTAAAAAACGATGAAAAAATGTTTGCGGAGAATTTTTGGCATCGGTTTTTCATTAAAAACGACGACAATTTTTTTTGTTTAGTTTTTCACATCGGTTTTTTTAAACCGACGCCATTTTTTTGCCTCAGTTTTAAGAAAAACCAATGCCAAAAATTCTCCACAAAATTTTTTTACACCAGTTTCTAAGAAACCGGCATTAATTTGATGACGTTAAAAATAGTTTTTCTACTAGTGAAGCCTTTTTAGGGCCTGATCACACTAGACGTCGTCTTGAAGAATCTAACCTTAATTCCTTTAATCTGGGCATCCTCCTTAGGAATAAGCCCCAAATTAAAACCCATATCATCAACGCATTCTTTTCAGTCCCAAACTCATTTTTCTCAAAGGGCCATACTCTCTTATGAGACTTATTGATGTACATGGTATTTTATTCACATCCATATGGGATACGTAGGAATCCTACTTGAGGTTCAAACCCAACACATCAAATCAACCTTGTTCTCCTAGGGCTATATTCCCAACAGGGTATGATATTATTTGGAAACCCAAATCCATTCCAAGTTCCTTGGGCAACTTCTGCATAAGTCCCACACTATGTTTTGAACAAGAACCTTTCTCTTAGAGGGTTTTATCACAAGACCTTAAAAGGAATATTTTGTCCTATTAAGAGGCACTGAATTATGAGGGTTCATATTCCGTTCACAAGGATATGTAGGTAGCCCATTTTATGGGCACGTTCTCAAGATCCAAACAAACCTTCATCTCCCTAGATGACAATAAATTCCAGAGTGCCCCACTGACTGGATTAATAATTAGTATCATCACAATGATGATTAGAAGAATAACTAATCAGTATATTAGAGGATACCATTTTTGTAAAACCTCGAAAACATACATGTATTTCCATTAATGAATACCTTGAATGCATACTCATGGTTCTAAATTTTCCAAATGTTAATAACTGATTATAAATTCCAAGGGATACATATGATATACTTGGTGAATTAATAAGGATTCAGGAAAATATCTTAAATTTACCAAGAGTGTCCCAGAGTAGACAATAATTCCCCCCAAAAGGATGTGATGAGTCTGACCTCCCATTCTCTCCACCCATACACGTTCTTAAGTATCATAACGTTCAAGCATAACGAACACTTGCCTTTGGAAAGAAGGTGTATTTGGAAAAAGAACTATTGGATTTTTTGGGTTCCACAAATAAATACAATGGTAACCTCTTGGACACATTGATTCATTAATTTAGAACACATGTTTCAAGGAACTACGAAACAAAAATGGGGAACCCGACGTGAATCCTTAAACAAGTTAAAAATGATACCCACCTGTTAGGCCCATATCAATTGATAATGGGAGGCTAGACAAAGGAATAAATCATGCATGTATCCATCTAAAAAGATGTTCCTTTAATGGATTTTTTTTGTCTTTTAGGCTCGTCTTCTCAAAATTCCCTTCATTCCAAAAATGGATATCTCCAAGACAACATCTATGAACATCCCACCCGCTGCTCAAGATAGATCTCCATCCATGGGAAGGACATCATCACCAACTCAGTATCTTCAGTGCTAGGTATAAAATGTGCTGGTAAAGGAATATCGCTAGCATGGTACAATCCCGACATTGGAGGCTACTCGACAGGCCCTCAAGGTTATTAACAATCCTCGATCATATAGCTAAAGACGAGCAATAATGAAGAAGAAAATAGTGCCAACCACCATTTCCAACCGTTTCGGGTCCTTATCCATGGAAGGAAACAATCAATCCCTCCCATACTATATAGAGGTCGATCGAGAGGTAACTCAAAGCCTAAATTCAAGAATTTATAAGTCCATCTTGAGGAATCCCACTTGAAGTTTCCTCCATAATCGTGTGGTATTGTATCCGCAACATGATGGGGGTGTTTCCTGTGGACATTTGGACCAGGTCTCTCAGACCTAGGCACACAAGATCAACCTCCAGGGAGAATATCCAGTCATCATAGAGTTGTTTCTCTCCTCTACCTCCTCCAAATGAGTCCATCAATTTAACTTGATGGCCAACAATGAGTGGGAACATACACCTGTCCATCCTAATTTTGCTGCTCAGCAGACTTGTCTGAAAAAAACCCACCAATTCCACTAGATAAACCCGATAGAGTACTGTAAATAGGAACATACCCTGCTTACAAGTAATTATCCAGTCAATAGGCTCGCCTGACTGCATTTAATGAAGCCCGCCAATCTAATGTGGTGGAAACTTGTAAACAGGAATATACACCTATTTACAATCACAAATTCTGTCAGCAGTCTTGTCTACCAGTATTGAAGGAAGTTCGTCAGCCATACTTGACAAAAAATAGCTAGCATTCACATACCCTGTAAATTTTCATCAAGCCTACCAACAATCTCATTTAGTATCACCTATAAGAGTTAGTCGAAATCTATAATGAAAAATTTGCGGAAGACCTAACTCTCTGCCTCCATACATGAGTACTGTCAATATCCATTGACAGGAAAAGGGGGAAATGATAAGGAACAAAAACCTACTCCAGATACAGAATGGACTTATACTCTCATTCTAGCCACTGAATTCACCAAACACATCTTGTCAATGGTGAAAGGGTAGAGGCATATCCCTGCACATATTCTGGAAGCATGGTGGGATATTTTAACAACTTTTTCAACATTATTAGGAATGTAGACACATAAATCTATCCCCACAGATGGGATGACACATCATCATGCCATCCCAGAGTAGATACATACCTCTATTCTAGTCAAGGAGGGTCATGGGGCATATTTCGCTATATCATACAGACAATTAGATCGGGAATATACACACTTTCCAAGTGAAGGTAATCAGTTTGTTTTGGGAACCATCCCAAGTAAGGAATATACACTTGCCCATGATAACAACTTTTCACATCAAGTGTATCCAACTAAGTATAAGAGAACATAAAAAGAAGAAGTCTTAAGAAGAACTATTGGAAAACCAAGAGTTAAGCTATGATTTGGATCCTCTTAATGCTATAGTTCTTGAAGACCTCGGAAATTTATCTATTGCCGCTCAATATTATACCCACTAATTACCAAATTATGGGGATAATATTTGTAATTCTGAAGTTCCTCCTCAAACACTTCATCATAAAGGCTTTGTTCATGAAAATTATTTCAATCAGAAGTGCCTATCTACATATGAAATCCTCGTATACCCTCTGGGTGGCCAGAAGCCCAAGGAGCAAGAAGATTTTTCCATTACTGTAATCTATCTTTTTGATCCTCCTGGTGATGGAATTTTATGCAAAAGTTCTCTCTACAATATATTTCACATTTTCAAGACAATTACATTGTTGACAATGTTTCGATGAGAAATCCCTCCTATCTCGAGGCACATGAAAACACAAGTCCAGTCATGTATGTTGCCTTTTCATTTATAGGTGATACACTTTCTCAACCATAATACATCTTAATGGAACATTAATTCTTTGAACCTACCTTGGGTCATTTATCTTCAAATACAGTGCATCCACTTAGGTCAGACCAAGTAGAGAAACGTCTAGTGAAGGAAAATGAAGATATGTTTAACATGAGAAAACAATTGGCCAAAGGAGAAATACCAGTCATGTTATGGCCAATGAAAAATTCTTAGTATTACATTCAAGAATTGATGGCAGAATACTGCATTCATGACATCCACCTCAAATTATGGAAAACTCTTCATCATTTGAAAACCAAAGTATTACCGTATGATGAATATAAAAACCATGTAATTGTAACAGAAGGGTTGCAATTCAAAATTGACTTGGCATCTCTATTAGTTTCCCAACATCCAAAGGATGAAAAATAGCATAGAACCCTTCAGCGTGCATGTCTCAATGCTCTAAAGAGACTACACCAGTTAATTTATGATACCCCATCTAGTGTTCATATCAAAGGATAGGGTTAATATGCATCATTTCATTTTACTGCACTCCAAAATCAGAAAAATTCATCCAAATGCGGTCTCATGCAATTTTGTTTCCCACGATCATCCATAATCAATGGAATTTCTATATAATCAGATTCATGCTCAAAAACAATCCTCAACCAGTTCTCATCAGAATCAAGCCCAAAGAAAAGAAGTTTTTGGGTTACATTTACATCAAGCATCCGAGAATATAGAGTAGGTGTCCAGGTTAAAGTATTTTAGGTTCTAGAGAATGAAAATGTCTGAAATAGCACAATGATCTTCTGAAACAAGTGATTTGAGTGGTTGTCGGATAATTCACCTAGCTAATGTCTGAACCAAAATTCACAAAATCAGAAGAGAAGTTGCAAAAATTTCAGCCATAACAGTTCAAGAATCACCCCAGTATGAAATACTGGGGGCTCATTTAATTAAACCTTCATGTTAAATCAACATAGTTCAGTGATTTGAAGAAGTAGAAGAACAAAAACAGCCCTAGCCTGCTGGGATGGGGGTTTTTTCACATCTGTAATCCCCTCATCGACAGAAGTCATTTTTATCATGATTAGGGAAGAAGCCACAAATAAATCATAAAAAATATTTATCTGAGTATTTCCTTTGTATTTCATTCCACCAAACAATTCCCGAGAATTAAACATTTAAGAGAACAATGACTCATGAAGGAAACAAAGGAAGACAATCTCAAAAAAATACAGAATGAATTCCATCGATGTGTTACGTGTCAGTAAATGTCATTAACACCATTATAGAAGATCCTCAAAAAATAAGTCAAATTCAAGGGAATCAGAAGATTAAGTTCTTGTCCATAATATGATACACACTGAGGAAAATGAATATGGTGTGCACACTCGAAATTAAAGGCTTACCCAGAATCTAGGTATGCCTTCAAATAACCAACTCCCCCTCTCTAAAAAGCATCTAACAAGAGAAAAGGAAAAAAGTCAGATTGCATCTCACTTTTCCACTAGATAAGGTCAATATCATTCCATTGAAGATATATTTTCACAGAAAGAATAGGAAATGAAGAAGATGAAATTATTCAATACATAGTTACTTCAAAACAACATTTCCACTAGATGTACTCCCCAGACAGGTCTTCAACTTGAGAATCCTGTAAGATCTCCTCAGCAAAGAGGACTTTTAGTAACTATAGATGTAGATAATTAATTCCCTCCACTGGGTACACAATCAATGCAGGACTATACACATCCTGATAGGCATGTTCCTGTGGGTTATACATGGAAGATATCAGCACCACCATCAGTGGTTTTTCTGGTCGTTGCACCAGCTCAAGCTCCAGTTGTTATACCTGCACTGGTTCCAGCTCATCCGAATGTTCCCCAAATTATTATAAACACAATTGAGGAATTAGACACTCAATTGGAAGCTTTTGAGAATTACATGCACCATTTATGCTGGAAAAGATAGCTTACCCTGAATGGAAGGTTGCAATCCCCCCCCCCCACCAAATTTTTTGAATACCACATTCCCAATATTTAATGGTGTAGGAGATCTGGAACAACACATAACATGTTTTGTTTCTCATTTTTATCCAATAATGGGAACTTCTCAATAACAAGTTTCAAATAATATTAGGTTCTTTGTGCAGTCATTACAAGGACACGCTTTTTTCTGAAATACATGTTTATAATCTCGATCAATTACTAGATGGGAAGATCTATGTCAGAAATTCCTTCTTCAATTTAGATCAACGCTACGAAAGATGACCTTTTTATCTTACTAATTGTAAACAAATGGAAAATGATAATGTTTTAGATTTTATTGCTCGATTAAAAGGATCAATATATACCTTAAGTCCAGTACTCCCTTGAGAAGAGTTGCTACCAATTTGTGTGAAAATATGTGTGATGAGCTACGCACACCATTGAACCCTGTGAAATGCCTAAGAGGGGTCTGAGACCATACTTCAATTTCTCAACTAATCGAAGACTCTATTATAGAAAACAGGCTAAAAATCAGGTAATTTCATTAGCTCCAAGGAGGATGATAGGAAAGGCCTAAGCTACTATAGTCATAGTCAAGAACTATCCTATACCTGCTTCTACTTCAAGACCTTCATCATACCAAAGGGCTATTCTTATTGAGCATCAGCAGCAATGACTGACTCGTCAAGATGATCAAATAGATCGTATGTGGAAATAGTTTGAGGAATTAAAGAATAAATTTAATTCTTTCAGGAACGAACAAGTTCCTTGTTACTTCATCTTATCCTTAGAAAACAATTTGGTTCATTTGAAAAAACCAAGCCAACTACAGATGAAGATGAAGATAATATGAATTATTTTCCCTTCCACCAGATTTTGGGACACCCCATTCAAGAGTGTTTTGTTCTCAAAGACCTTCTGCAAAAGATGGTAGACTCTGCACAAGTGAAACTGAAATGTTTATCAGCTCAAGTAACATGTGTTACTACTACTGATCCAGAAGAAGAAAGAGAATGGAATGAGGTCGAAAGTAAAAATGTGCAGAAAAATAATGATTGTATGATAAGAAAAATGAACAACCAGACTCATGACATTTTATGAACACAATTGAAACAATAGATTATGTCTTCTTCCACTCCTACCACAGCAAAACCACCTTCATCAAAAGGTAATTCCTTAATAAAGAGAACTGATTATAAGGATAAATAGTAGTTAGAAGAAGACGATATCATGTCAAGGAAAATGTTTTCCATAACCCTAGGGAATTTTATGCCATCTATATTAGAAGCACAGGCACCACCCCACCAAATGAAACAACCCGAATTAACCTTTCAACTAGAATCTTCGTTAGAAGAATAAATAATCTTTGGTTCTGTTAATGTTGTCTATTTAATATATCCTTATGCCAATGAAAATTCTAATTATAATGAGCCATAATTCCTTATACCTAATTGGGTATCAAGAGGAAGATTCCATGTTCGAGGATACATGGGAAGATGTGGGAATTCTAGAAACCACCATTTTAACTCTACCCCTGCTCGAATCATATATGCGGAAAAAGCTCATGGAAGAGACCTTCTACGGGTTCAAGAAGAACTACCAGTTTATTTCATGAATGATAGGATCAGTTCTAACACAATTATATTGTAAGACTGATTATAAGTCACACCAGATTCCTCTTATCAAATTAATAGACCTAATCAGTCTAATTTACCAAATCCATGAGTATTTCTGGCTTCTCTTCTGACACAGAGTACGTCTACATCAAAAGCATCAACTTCAAAAGCACCTGCAAAACCGCATATCCATGCTGGGAAATGCAGACCTTTGGACCAAAAGAATGATGGCTTGAAACAATTGGCACATTTACCAGCCATGTTACCAATGATGGATGCTTTGAATCTGTCAAAATATCTTCAAGAAGCACTCATTGAGGCTTTTTCAAGTCCTCAAGAGTTTTATACTAAAGTTGATGTTGTTGAGGTTTATCGTATAGAGAAGGATTATGTAAAATGTCATGCAGTCATATCTTTTACATATGAAGATGAAAATGATATGGTTCATGGGAAAATCAGAACTTTATATTTACCTAGAATGGCCAATGACGTAGACATCCAACGACCCTTCATTGATAATGGCTCTAATGCCAACCTCATTCCCGTTCATAAACTTAATCGATTAGTCCTGAATGAATCTGACTTATATCCTTTGTCATTAATGTTTCAATTTTATGATAAGAATTAATAATAACGGATGGGTGAGATTATACTGAGAATGAAATTTAGAGATCTTGTGTCTAATTCAGATTTCATGGTTGTTCGTCAGGACACAACCTTCAATTTTCTGCTTGGAAGCCTTGGTTGTATCAACCCGTAGTCATACCTTCATCATACCACCAATGTATTAATTACTGCTTCAATGGTCAAATTGGGATATTGTGTGGTGAAAAGGCTCCATTCAAAACAAGTGAATCTCATTACATTGAGGCAGAGTTTTATCACACAAAAGGAATGAATTCCATGACAAAGGAAATAACCAAAGTAAATGCACTAAATGGACTAGAAATGATCCCATCAAATCAATTTATACATATGAGTACATATTATGTTTTACCCATAAATCAAATTGAAAAGGTAAACCCAAATCCGAGAACTCGTATAGTAACTTCCATAATGTCAATTTTAACAATTGATCATGACACCATGGAAGAAACTGTTGATCCACCAAACATAAATGAATGCCTAAATGGAGATGTTTTCATTTACTCCATTGAACTACAACAAGCCTCTACTTCATCAACAAGAGTAGAACATATAGTATCAATGATAGATAAAGACAAATATGTCGATTCGCAATCCATCAATACCTCTTTATTACCATAGTAAGAACCTTCATCATTAGTAGGGTCAAATATGGTGGCCTCTTCTTCGAGATGTTCAAATATTGATTTCCTATCTAACTCTAGGTTTTTTGCCTCATCATCCACTATGAAAATGGAAATAGAAGGGGTAACACATAATAAAGAAGAATAGGAATATCGCAGGGATGCTCCTCCAGCATTTGAGGAAGGTGTCTCTACCACTGTGGATGAGCTCAACGAAATAAATCTAGGTACAAAAGAAGATACACTCCCCACTCTAATCAGTGTGAACTTGACCTCTAGAGAAAAAGAGGTGTATACATCATTTCTAATGACACATCCAGATATATTTTCTTAGAATTATACATAAATTCCTTGTCTTAATCCAGATGTAGTCACCCATCATTTATGTTTACTAGATGAACATTGTGGATTCAAGCCGGCTGAAAGAAGAACACACCCAACTCATGCCTCTAAAATTGAAGCGGAAGTTGATAAGCTTATAAAGGATAAATTTTTCAGGTAATTTCAGTATCCCAAATGGCTGACCAATATTGTCCCAGTGATAAAGTAGAATGGAAAAATTATATTCTTCATTAATTTCAAGGATATTAACTAGTATTGTCCTAAAGATGATTTTCCATTTCTGATTGCATATATTTTAATTGATGCAACAGTTGGCTATGAGGCACTTTCCATCATGGAAGAATACTCTCGGAATAATCAAATCTATATAGCCCTAGAGGATGAAGAATCTACAGACCTCAGAGCTCCCCATGGTGTACGTTTCTATCAAGTAATTCCCTTTGGCTTAAAGAATGTAGGAGCAAAATATCAACAAGCCATGCACCATATCATCAAACCTTTCTTAGAGAAATTTGTTGAATGTTGTGTGCATGTTTGAGTGGTCAAATCTAGAAAACATTCCTATCACTTGTCTTATTTAAAAGTTATATTCCATAAACATCGAAAACACATTTTGAAGCTGAAATCCATGAAATATTATTTTGGGGTATCCTCAGGAAAGTTATTTGGATTCGTTATATGCCATTATGGTATCGAATTTGATCCCGAGAAAACAAAATGAAGCCTAGTTATTTCACCTCCTCAAAATATGAATGAATTAAGAGGACTCCAAGGACACTTGGCCTATATTCCGTGATTTATCTCCAATTTGGAAGGAAAGTGTTTTCCCTTTACTAGATTAATGAAGAAGGGATTCACCTACCAATGGGTTGATGACTGCCAAGAAGCATTTGATACCCTCAAGAAATATCTCTTAGGTCCCCCAGTAATAACGCCACCTTTTGAAGGAAGACCACTTATTCTCCATGTGATAGCTTTAGAGCGTTCACTATGTGACTTCCTCACCCAAAATAATGATGTTGGGAATGAAAACAGCCTTTTCTATCTCATTTGAACAATTCGTGATGTGGAAAGTTGAAATTCATGTATTGAAAAGTGCTCCCGGGCATTAATCGTTGCAGTTCAGAAATTGAGGAACTACCTGAAACATCATGAGGTCAAATTGTTATCTCACAATAACCCGCTCAAATTTATCCTCAGTCATCTTATGCTCATAGAGTGTCTGGAATGGTGGGAAGTTATTTTACTACAGTTTGATATCCAGTTTGTGCCTCAAAAGGCAATAAAAGGCCAATCTCTGACAGATTTTCTTGCTGATCATATATATGTAGAAGATATATCATTTAATACTGAACTACCTGATGAATAGGTCTTCTCTATTGAAGATAATTCCCAAACATGGGAAATGTATTTTGATGGTGCTTCCATAAGTCCAACATGAATGAGAATGGAATACACTAAACTCAACCATATAGGGTTAGAAATTGTCCTTATTTCCCAAGAAAAGGCATTATTGCCTTATTCCTTCTTGTTATCAGAAAGTGGTATAAACAATGAGGCAAAATATCAAGCTCTAATCGTAGGTTTGGAATTGGCCCTTGAGGTGATAATGAATCATTTAAAGGTGAAAGGTGATTTAGAAATGGTAATCAAACAAATTAATGGAGACTATTCTATTAGAAAAGAAGAGTTAATCCCTTTGTGTGATTACGTTAGAGGGTTAATGGCTGAATGTCCCTCATAGCCGACATTATCTAATGTCCCATGATGAAAAAATTCCAAAGAATATGCACTGGATAATGCAGCTACAACCTTGTCAGATCCAAATCGGGATGATACAGTCATTACCATAGCTCATCATCATGTGGTCTCACCTTTTGTTCAAACTAGAATAGAGGAAATTAATGAAATTTTCCCTATTTCTGAACCAAATGGTCATACCATGGTATAGAGATCGTCTATCATGAAATATATTCAAAATGGGGTACTTCCACTAGATAGGACTGAGAAAGAACAGATCCAGTGACGAGCATCCAATTTTACTCTTTATGATAGTCCAGACCACCAACAGATCCTCTATAAGTGAGGATTTGATGGAACCCTCTCCAGATGTATTGATGGAGAAGAGATTGAAGATGTCATGAAAGAAGTAAATTCATGAGATTGTGGTCCCCACCATCATGGGCACAGAATCTTTAATCAGATCTGAAGGCTTGGATACTTTTGGCCTTAAATGGTGCATGATTGTACAGATTTCACTAAAACATGTCATCACTACCAAGTGCATGACAACATCATTCATCATCCCCTAGATTTTCTACATATATCTAAATACTTCTAGCAATTTTCCACATAGGGAATGGATATAGTAGAGCCTTATACTCTTGCCATGACTAAGCAGTTCATGTATATTCTTACTCCTACTGACTTCTTCTCTAAATGTGGTGAGGCAATACCTATCATGGAATTCGAATCCAAAAGAATTGTATGTTTTTTTGAAACTAATATCATCACCAGATTTGGTGTCCATCATACAATTTTGATGGAAAATGGCACTAATTTTTGTTCTGTTAAAGTAAAAAAATTATATTCGGAACATAATATAAAATCCAACCATTCATATCTCTATCATGCAGTAGCCAATGCATAGATAGAGGCCTTTAACATGACCTAATCAAATATACTCCAGAAAATGGTGGATAAAGATAAGAAATAATGGTCTGATAAACTTTTGAATTCTTTATGGGATTATCTGACAACTACCTGTACTGCTACCCAAGAAAATCATTATTCATTAGTATATGGAACTGAAGTAGTTTTTTTAATTGAAATGCAATTTACATCACTTAGAGTTGAAATATCTGATCAGTTGTCTATGGATGAGAGGTCTCAGAAACATATCATTGAGTTGGAATGATTAGACAGGAAAATATTCCATAATTGACATCTTTTAGAAGTCTATTAGAATAGAATAGCATGAAATTTTAACCAGAATGTTATCCTCCATTCATTTCTTCAATGAGAATTTGTATTTGTACTTATGAATTCAATGATACCAGGAAAGAAACCTCCAAAACATGAGCCAATTATGGAAGGACCTTATTGAATACATAATGTAAATTTAAATGGAGCTTATTCCTTAATATCAATGGATAGAGAGCTTATTACAACTCCAACCAATGCGAGATTTTTGAAGAAATACTTTGGGCAGTTGTGCACATTCATCCTCACTGCAAGACATTAAACTGCACAGTACCATGTCTTTGATACAATAATTGAAACTACACATCACCCATGTCTTATTTGCAAGTCATTAAACTATATAAAAACTATAAGCATCCATGCCACATTACGGTAAAATGCGTAGCATCTTCATCACTGTCGCATGATGTTAAACAGCAAGACATCATTTTTACGACTAACGTTTTCTCTATTTTGACGTTAGAAGATTCCATAAGAAAACATTATTGACGTCATCACTATTTTCTGGTAGTATATGAGTCCTTATCTTTCCTATGTTTGATTCATATCTGCAGAGAGACCTTGTTTTGAGAACTATGAATGGGTTGACTCTCATATTCCAATGAGATACGTAGAGATTCCTAAATCTCCAATTTTGGGCCCAGCCACAATCACAAAATATTATTTTTTTTTCTCCCTCTAGATATATATCAGATCTATATAGAGTGTTTCCTTAAGATATATGATTTGTTCCTTATACCATTTTATGTCTTAAGATTTACCATTCTCTCAGAATGTGTCAAAAGTTACCATTCTTTAGGTCAAACTCGATTGGAATGATAAATGACTATTTCAAAAACTATATATGGAATGATTCTCATGTTTTAATAAGATCCATAGGGATTTCCTAGATCTCCAATCTTGGGACCTGCCAAGATAAAAAACCTTCATTTCTTGTATAAAAATCAAATCTGCATAGGTAATGTTTTAAGAACAATGTATGACTTGATTCATTCCGCAAAAAAGACATATAATGACTCTTGGATTTTATCCCTTAACCCAGTTACAATATGTGTTTTCCTTTCACATCGGTTCATCTTCATTCTTACTGCATGTTGTTAAATTGCATGAAAATATAGCATCCCTATTCTTCACTTGCGTCAGCTTTCCACTGTAAAAGAAACCCTTACTGCTCCTTGTTTCTCACAACCAGCATAGCTCACATGGGCATCAGAATTTGGTAAATAGATTCTTTTTATAAATAAGGTGTCTCAAATATTTATGGAATTATTAATGTATTCATTGCATGAATTAAAACTACACAATATAATTTCCTCATTGCATGACTTTAAACTGCACGTCATAATATTAATTTAGAGGAAACATAGAAAGTCTCCATTTTACATATGAGTCAGACATATATAAAGGATGTCAAACCCATGGCCAATATTGGTTCAAATTTTTACCATAGGCATTAGACATAAACCCCTTTAATATTTTAGAATCTTAATCTTGACTATTTTCAGATCCTCAAAATATTTCTTACGGTTACTGGTGATAGAGTTTCTAATACATTGGAGATATTTTTCCTGACTATGTAGCACATTGCCATAGAGGCCTTGCATACGTTTCCTACATAACAAGCCTGTCAGTCAAAAGATTAAACTATTTGGCTATGCAGCATATGCCCTAGTTGGCCCTACATAATACTGTCCCGATAATGGTTTTTTCAAATAATGGTAACCTCATTCATGGTTACAGTATCTTTTTCCCCTTTAATCATTGAGGACAATATACAGGAATCTGTATTTTAAATTTGTCCTTCAAGTATACTTCTCCCCTTATCATTCTCACAATATGAATGTTTGGAAGACTATGGTTTACATATTTCCCTCACCATGTGTTCAATACAATATGAAATAACATTGAAATAGCTTGGGCAAATATTATATATTGTTTCCATTTCTGGTCCTAGTCATATGACATAAAACTACAGACACCATACCACTTATGTTTGGTTCAGACCTTTGTAAAATTCATATTCCTTCGATTCATTGGAAATCTTGGATGTAAATACCCTTTCTATATTTTGGTACGCTTCTCCAAAAATCAAACTCTGTGCTTCAGATAATCTGAATCTCCATAAACATTCTTCAGCTTTTAGCAATAGAACGTCAATATTCTGAGAGCTCTTTTGTCTGAATATGCAGCATGTTCCCTTAGGTGGCCATTCATAAGTTTCCTACATCACAGGATTGCCAGCCAAAAGATTCCACTATTTGGTTATGCATCATATGCCTTATTTGTCCCTGCATAACACAACCCCCATAAAAGGTTTTGTTAAAATAATGGCAACTTCATTCTTCGAAGAGTCTCCCATTATGATGATACATGTTTTAAATTTGGTGGCCATAAAAATCAGGACTAAATATTCCCCTTGAAAATATTTAAAGAATATTAATGATATTCATAGTTGTAGTCTCTTGTTTAGGAAATAATTTCAAAATTCATGGTCAAGGCTGTTCGACCCTAAATATTAGCCTTTTATAGTCAAACATGTATGACTGTAAACTACCAACAACAAAAGACTTGGTACTCACTATATGAAAACCTACAAAGGGAACATTAAAAAAATGTCGAGTCTCAGCTCACTAAATGTACATTTTTTCAATGGTTTAGGTAATATTGAGCAATGAAATTCAAAAGACACAATGTATGTAGGGTTTTCCATATGACCATAGCAACAATAAAACTATTCTCACTAAGGCCCATGGATTAGGAAAAACATTTAGCATCCTTCCAAACATGATGTAACTCCAAATCCTTCAAAATGATGTTATAATGCGTCAATGTTCCCTACATTACCTTAGAAAAAGATTATTTTTATTCCAAATGAATAAAATTCTAAGGGGGGCTTTTGAAGACACCATAAAATGTTTTCCATGCACTTTTTCATAACGTGAAGATATGATTTTTACATAGACAAAAAATGTCATGCATGAGTAAAGATATTTTCATAATGAAGAAAGAAGATAGAGGTTGGATTTCTATGTTCCAAAATACGACTCAATACTGATTGATAAGTGGAATGATTACCCCATCCATGAGTAGGCATTGGAATTCATAGATCGATGAATGAAAGGTGTCAACATATAAAATTCAATTTCCGAGTTTTTTTCAGATAAGACATGGTGTATTTACCATCTCAAGAAGTATTTATCTCTTCAATACCTTTGATTTTTTTGGTTGTGAAGCCCAAATGGAAACACAGATCCAAAGTTATGGCACTAGGAAGACGGAAAGAATATTATCCCAAGGAGCTACATGGAGGACCTACACAGTGGAACTATATGGCATTATAATTTTCTAACACCTATGTAAAGGACCTACACAGATGACCTACACGGACAACATCCGTCAACCAAGCCCATCTGCGGTTATAAATAGAGCCCTTAGGCTCACCATTTGGGAGATGAAATAAGTTGGAAGACGTCTCAATTCTTCTATTGTGTAGCTCTTTCACTGAGATCCCCTAATTGTTCTCAAGTAGCAATCTAAAACATAAGAGAAGAGAGAATTAAATAGAGAAACATGGTTCAAATTCCCATCAAGGTATTAAACACATGGATCTTTATAGAGCACTTGCACACCACACCTGTGCGGAGAAACTGTGCAGAGCACCTGCGCGCTGCAACTACGCAGAACACCTGTGCGGCCTTGCTGGTCCATACCATGGGGGTTGCGCCCCACACCCCTTATTGGATTCAATGTCGTACTATGGTGCCTGCCATCCGGGCCGGTCCCTTTGCTTTCATCACTGATTCCCATGAAAATTGGAGACACACACCGTGAACTTTTTGGGTCTAGTCAACGACATTTTCCATTGCATACTTCATGTGGACCAACTTTCAGCCATTCAATACCATGATTTGGGATAATCCTCCACACTCGATGAAGTTGTTTAAGTCAACTTAGTCTTCTTGGTTCCTTTCACATGTTGTGATTTTTTACTCTCCTTATAGATTCCTCGAGTACTTCGAGTCGATACACTCCTCATAAAACTCCTCAAACTTCATCACCTGACTTCTATGCCTGATTAAACCTCAAATGGGAATCCTATATAGAAGTATTCTCCAAAAAAATTTCAAATGGGAATCCTACATAGGATTAAGCCCCAACTAATTCCCCTAATTTTGGAATCCTCTAAAGGATTAAGCCCTACCCAATCTCAAATGGAAAACCATCCTTGTGTAAGGCCCTAACCTTCATCCCATCCTTCTTACATTGGAACCATGTCCAATATAAATAGAATAGAGGGAAGGCGCATTGCCTCGCCCTATTCCATATTTGACGCACCATCTTATATCAATGGAGGAGGAAAATTGTGAAGTTTCATTGTTTAATCTCTCACATCCTCTAGTTTCTCACACCAAGCATGAATAACATGGGATTAAAGATACGTGATGGTTACAACATATGTAAAAACACTCATTGAATGAACTATAAGAACTCTGATTTATGTTCAAACTAGGATATGTAGGAAGCAATTTCGGGGCCCGATCTCATTGAACATCCTCTTCCAGAATCCAACCCTAATTCCTTTAATTTGGGAATCCTCCTTAGGAATATGCCCCAAAATTAAACACCAAATCATCAAGGAATATTCTTCATGAAGTATTCCAAAACTCATTTAACTCTAATTACTGTAATATCCTATAAGGCTTGCTGAAATACATTGTCTTTGATTCCCATACATGTGGGATATGTAGGAAGCCTCCTTGAGGTTCAAACCCAACACTTCAAATCAAACCTGTTCTCATTGGGCTATATTACCAATAGGGTCTGGTCTTATTTGGAAACTCATATCCTTTCTAGGTTCCTCAGGCTGCTTCAGCATAAGTCCCACATTACGTTTTGACCAATCACCCTTCGCTTATATGTCCTTATCACATGACCTTAAAATGTATGATGTATCCTATTAAGTAGAACTGAAAAACAAGGGTTTTGATTCCCTTCCCAAGGATATGTAGTTAGCCCATTTTACGGGCATGATCCCAAGATCAAAACAAACCTTCGTCTCCCTAGATGAAAATAAATTCCAGAGTGCCCCACCGAGTTGATTAAAAACCAATATCATCACAATGATGTTGAAAATAATCTCTAATCAATATATTAGAGGATACCATTGATAGAAAACCTTTAATACATATAGGTATTTCCATTAATGAAGAACCATGAATGGATAATGATGATTCTAAATATTACACTTATTAATAAGTGATTGTCAATTCTAAGGGATACATATGCTATACTTGGTGAATTAATAAGGATACATGAAAATATCTTAAATTTACAAAGAGTGTCCCGGAGTAGACAATAATTCCCCCCAAAAGGGTGTGATGAGTCTGACCTCCCATCCTCTTGACTAATGCACCTTCTTAAGTATCGTAAAGTTCAAACCTAACGAATGAATTCCTTTGGAAAGAAGGTCCCATTGGGATAATGAACTTTGGGATGTTTCAGGTTCCATAAATAAATCATATGGAGACTTTCTAGTAATAGTGATTCTTAAAACTAGAACAAATGTTTCAAGGAAATACGAAACAATCATGATTAGAGATAATTGAATGTGGTGCACCATGCAGCCTCACCACTTCCTTCACATATATAATTTAATGGTTTCCATTTGAGAAATATTTTGGAATATGAATGAAGTGTGACGTCTTGGTGAGTCAAAACACCATTACCCATATAGGATTATTTCATTTGTATTTCATTGGGAGTGTTGTAACAAAGTCCATAGTGACATTCCTTAATTTACATGTTGGTATAGGCAATTTTTCCATCATCTATATAGACATGTATCACTATATTTTAAATTCTAACATACAATACACCTTGTGATATACTATGTAATATCCTTCTTGATTTTTCCCATCATATGTGTTATTGATGATTGTAATACAGATTGGTACTTCCGGGATGGATGTAGAAATATGAGATATGTGAATAATCTAATAACACTTTCTTTATCTTAGTTGATGAAGGTAGACAAATCCTAATTCAAAACAAATTCTCACCAACATCATTGATGTGGAGCTAATGTAGTTTCTCTTTTTTTCATCTTTCGCCTTATTTTTGTAATATCAGATCATCCTATTTTTCCTCCATTATATTCTCTAATTTAGGTGAATGAACAATCATTGGGAATAGTATAATGTATTTTCTACCAGTATGATTTTAAGATCCATTATTTTTTATCAAAGAAGATAGGGGGTCTCTCAATCTGTATCATATATAATATATGAAGTTATTTTATTCTAAAATCATCATCTATATAGTTTTTTTCTTATATGGTAGTGAATAGATAAATAATAGTCCGTGATTTTCTCTAACCATATTATTTTATGTATGTTTTTCTCATTATATGTAAATATATACATTTGAATATTATGATCGGTATATATGGCACACTTCTCTCCATATATATAGTTTTTTCAAATCAATAGATCGAAGATCACATATTCTAACTCCAAATCATATGTCAGATTTTTCTACTCATGGATCATCACCTACCATGTGGAATGGGCTACCACTTAATCATTCTACATGAGTGCATAACCCTATCCATTATTTGAAGCATAAATGTATTTCAGAAATCATTCTAAAATTGTTTTTAGTGTGAGTATAAGTGAATTTATTAACCTATTCTAGAGATCCTTGAGTCGTTCCTGACATTCTTCACTCCATACATATTAACACCTTTCTAAGATAACTTACTTTTCATGATGTACAATCATGTGAATGTTCACAAAAAATGAACAGAGTAACAATACCATCCATGAAAAATACATATCTTTGTGACAGTAGTGGATATGGGCCATTCCCAATTTCCTTTGTTTTTATGGGTCCACTTAAATTGCCTCACCTATGATCATGTTCCATTAGAGTAAAACATGATGATTCCAAAATTAACCTTTTCGGAAATTAGAATACATTTACTTCATTAATATATCTAGAAGAATATTTATATTCTATTGATATTCCTCATTTCACTTCGAGTAAATGAGAATATCATCAATAAAACAATAACATATTTTCCAAGATATTGTATAATGAATCTATTCATAAAATCTACCAATATTCCAGGGGAATTAGTAATTATGAAGGGAATCACTATGAATTGATAGTGCTCATACCTTGTATGGAAAGAAGTATTTTGAATATCTTACTTATTCGACATTAGTTTATTATATTGTGAATAAATATCCATCTATCAGAAGTACTGATATCATTATAATTGATGGAAGAAGACATTAACTTTCTTAAGGGGATACTTGATCTTTATGGTGATCTGAGTGGGATCACATTAATCAATTAAAAACCAAATTGATAACTCTTTTTTCTTTACAAAGAGAACTATAACACCCCAAGGTGTTTCACTAGGGTGTATGAACCATTTTTCTAAATGATGTTATAGCTGATTCATAAATCATAAATTTTGATTAGGGTTATCATATAGGAGAATTTTTATATAGGAGTAGCTCTATGTATAAGTTATTTTGAGAAATCTACCTCATCATCAAGGGTAAGTCCATGTAACACTTTATGAAATATATTAGTGTATTCCCTGAAAATGAGAATTTTATCTAGGTTGATACCTTCCTTTGACTCAACCATTTGGGAAAGGTATGGTTCTTCATAGGGTATCACCAAATACACTATTGAGTTATTTCTGAACATAGATTCATCATCTTCCTTCAATATTCAAAGGATCATGGGATAGTTTTGAATTTGAAAGGAGGTTTAATTTTCTTAATAGTTGATGTTTGAAATATATAATGAGATCCAATACATGCCCAGTATACCATCAATTTCCACTAAGAAATGTATTATGAGATTCAATAGAAGAATATTACCACATACGCTTATAACCTAAGAGTTCAATACTTGGGTTTCAAGATTGTATCATCAGTTGTTTTTATATATATTTTTTATCAAGGTATTGGCGCATCGATTCAATAGTTCTAGAAAACATGTAGGATTCAAATAAATGTTTATACCCATTATTAAGTAAAATTTTATCAATTGTGGACTGAATAAGAAGTTTAGCTTTTATAACTTTATTTTCAAGATCAAGATCAGAAATGGTGATGGAAAAATAATTCTGAATCTCATTTCTAATTTTTAGTTGCTCATTCTAATTACCCTGATGGACCTATCTTTTAGTGCAATAGCTAGTATATTTATATTTTTCCTTACAGTTGATGAAATGAACCAGAGGTGGTTTCTTAGGTGGTTCCTTCCTTTACTTCATAATGCTTTATGGATTCATCAGTTATATTAGACGTTCTTGATCATGGTGGCCTTCTATCTCTCACTTTAATCATTTATACATCACTTTGAGACAATTCCCATGATTTTCCTTCCCACATTTTTACATGTGTGTAATTGGATCCTCTTTCTTACTTTTTCATTTGACCCACCAGAATAAAACTATATTCTTATCTTCATATCTCACTAACCATGGTACTGGTCTCCAAAATCCATCTAAACATGTAATTCACATGGAACCACTTATTCATAAATCCCAATGTATCAGAGATCTTGAGCCTTTTTAAGGTGTGTATTTAAACAATTGAATAATCTCCCAATATTTCGTTAATTGTTGATAACAAAACCTTAGTCTTATATTGAAATAAATGTGAAGTTCATCTTGTAATTCATGAAAAAATAACATTTCCTTATCTTTACCTTTATGAATTCTCTTTCTATCTTTATTAAAAGTGTTTGAGGGAAATAATTTGTGATTAATATTATATTAATGTTTTACCCCACTATCTCTCTTATATCATCCATCATCTTGGAATTCTTTGTCAATGCCTACAATTGATCATATTCTATATATAAATGATAGATGGCTAGAGTCACATTCTCTTTATCAGAACAATGGATTGTAGAAAATATCATCTCCATTGAGTTAACCCATTGTTCTACAGAAATTGGTTAGGAAGATCCACTCAGCATTGGTGTTCGTTGCCGTATAAAGAAAAAAATAGCCAGTTCATCATTTTTCGGAGATAGATTACATTCCATGTGGTTCAGGTTATTATTCATATCCTGAGACTACTAGTTAATAATTTCCACGAAATTATTAACTCTACCTCCTATGGGATTGGGAATTTCATTCAGGAAATAAATTTATTGTCCCTCACACTGGTTATTGACCGAGGTTTTTCTCGTCCCCACCTTTTTCTAAAATAAAAAAAAGGTTTGGATGAATTGTATTTCAACATAATATGAATAAATAATTTATTATTTTGGATAATTAATATTAATAGAATGTCTATGGGATCCCTATGTTTAGAAATTTTTTAATCAAATTTTATTTGATGATTACATATATATGGTAATATTATAAGGGTTATTAAAAATGTTTTATGATCCAAATTCTCAAATTTACTTAATTGTTCTCTAATACAAACTATAGAAACCATACATTTTCCTACATAATTACTACATCATTTTAAAGATAAACAATATAATATGGATAAAAACTAGGATAAAAAGGATTATGGTAGTTTGAAAATTAAGCTCTTATATAACTATTACCTAATAAAACATAAAAAATATATAATTATTTCTTCTATATATTCTCTATCCACCTTTTATTCTCAAAAGTACAATTAATCACATGAAAATATACCTCAATTAAAGGGGTGAGTTGAAATCCTTGTAAGATTATAACTAAGGGACATGAATAAATATAACGTGAATGATCATAATGATCTTCATGTTATAATTAGCATAAGATCATATTCAAAAAAATATTAGGGTAACATGTGATAATTCCATGGAATTTGACAATGAATAAAAATGAGACATCATGTATTAGTGGTGAAATACCTCACATAGTTGTGAACAATGTTTTCATCATGTTTACACATACCAAATGTGAATAATCTTAACATCATCATTGTGAAAAAATATAGAATCATGTTTATGAATAATACACCTAATTTCATGAGATACATCACATTACTAATACAATTAGAAGGATATATAATTTAGTTCCCTCCATTCACATCGTAATATTTAAATAATCATGTTAGAAATATAAAATGTTTTATAATCGTAGTCATGAATTAACACATGGAAATGATTCGATTTGATGTTGATTTTATGAATCATCATTTCAATAATAATCTTGTGGTTCTAAAATGTAAAGGGTAAAGACATATTTTGTAACAACCTGACCCCAGCTACCCAGAGTCGGTGCATTATTTTAATACATTGGCATGATTACAAGGAATCAAGTCCCGAAGAACTGATCAGTTTAGCAGTCATGGAAAATAGATTACATACATGAGTGTTACATTAAACTTTATAACATAGAAAAAAACATAAATAATCCTTTATGAATGACATTATTCCCTTGTCTTAACCCTGCATATCAATCAAAATACACTTCGTGGAATCCTGGGAAAAATAAAACATAGAAATGGGTGAGCTCAAATGCTCAGTAGGGGTAAGCAATACAGCAGAAACATTCAAAAATAAGCATAAACATTTAAGGAAATGTATAAAACTAAAACAAAAGACTTTTAAACAAGAACATCATCATAATATGGTAGAAATAAAATGAAATAATTCCATTTACATATTCACATGGATATTCTACTAATCGAATAATCACATGAAATATCACTAACCACTTTTATAATGATGGAATGCATGATGCCGAACATTAATTTCTGTGTCAAGGCCTCGTGCCAAGGACTAAGGGATAACAGTAACCGGAACCCATCCTGGAGAGCCTCTGTAACCGTAATCCATCTCGGAGTGCCTCTAATAACCAGACACCAACCCAGAGTGCCTCTAATAACAGGACACCAACCCGGAGTGCCTCTAATAACCAGACACCAACCTGGAGGGACTGTTGTAACCAGACTCCAACCTGGAGGGCTTACATTTACTGGTCCCCTACCCGGAACATACTAGTCCAACACATTCATCCTAAGAAGAGGATGAAATATAACATAAGCATTCGTATTAAGACTAACATAAAAAATGTTAAAACTTTAATCACAAACCATTAATGGCATAAAAATAACTCATCCATAGTCAAAAATATCACAAAACCTTAAATACAATAGGGATTATTTGAATCATAATAAATCAACTTGAAACAAGTTTAAAATTTATCAAAGGATGTTGACATAGATGAAATCAATACTATTTGAGAGAAATATCTCTTTTTTTGAAATCATTTAAAAGTCACCTAATTATAGAGAAAACCATTATTTTGAAAATATTTTTATAAGATTGTGAAGGAAGATTCAAAGGTGTAATAACGTCGGAGAATAACCGCACCCGCCGTATAAGTTAAAAAAATATTCTTACCTTAATTTTGTCAAAAAGGATAAAAAAGTAACTTCTTTCGAAAACGTTGGAAAGGTTCCTTTAAAAACATATAATGTCAAATAAGGGTATAAATGACTTTAACCCATTGTCTGTTAAATAGTAAAATGTTTTGAAAGACATTTTTATGAAACATGGATGTGGATGATAAAGAGGTCCTAGAAGATAATTACGTATAAACAACCTCGGATAATGAAGATATTGTGAAATAAACACTTACCAATTTGGTAACTTACGAAACATACACCCCATGAAAGAGGTATCATACAATGAATATTTAAATACACATAAATTAATGTGTATTACACAAATAATACAATTATAGTCAGTACATACACCACACAGAAGGTAATAGTGGCAATATGGCATGAATCTCATGGGAATAAGGAGTGAGATAAAAACCCTTTACATTGAACTTTCCATTAGTCGAGGGTACGTTTAACCTCCTGTACGAAGTTATTAGTATGTTATTAAATTATACCAGAACCATATTAATATTTATGATATCATACATGATTCATTTTTGACATTATATTACCCATTTAATAATAATTTCCCTATTTAGTTAACATTTGGTGTAATAATCACTTTCTTTATCATACATGTTTTAACGTGTCACTCTTGGTTGTATCACTTCGATAATGATTTAAATAATTCAATAATATAAAACATGATAAATATATCTTATATATTTAGAATATAAATTTGTTTAATAGAAATATATATGAAATATAAAAACACCGTTTATGGAGACGGTAGTCCGTACGTAGGCATAAACACTGTTTCTGTTTTTTCATATAGTATTGAACGGAAGTAGGTAAATAAGATATATGTAAGTACATAAATCCTTATATATATATATATATATCCAGTAGCATTATTATGTCATATGTTACATACTTATTAGTAATATATATTTTTATAATCGTCGATGAATGGTGAACTTGGAAATGAAATTCATTGGGTCGTGGGGACGGTAATCCGCACGTACGCACGAGCGAAAATATCATTCTTTTGATATTAAAATAATATATAATTGGATGTTATATCATATATACAGAATCATTATCATATTATATTTATTATTTACATGAATTAAAAATAATTATTTTACCCATCCAAATAATAATATATTGAATAATAATTACACCACGACGTGGAGATGGTAAGCCGTACGTACGCACGTATGGTGACATGTCATTCAAAGTATGGAAAGAATACTAAATATGGTTGTGAAATTTTTATAATAATGTTAAAGTATATAGTATATACTGGATTCATTATTTTAGAATGGTAATAACAAAGAAATAAGCAGTGGAAGAAGAAAGGAACTTGAAAAAGAGGGGTGAAATCATTACCTCTTCTTCGGGTTCTTCCTTTTGATTTGATCAAATGGGATCCATTGGATGGATTTCTGACTAAAGTAAGGCCTCTAGGATGAAGTGAGGGAAGTGGAGAGAGTATTTGGGCAGGGTTTGGATAAACAAAAAAGTTTTGAAGGTGTGAATTAATGAGAAGGGGGAGTGTCCTTTTATAAGAGGTGTGAGGGGCTCATTAGGAAAAACTTAAAATATTAATTTATAATAAATTCATATTCGGTTTATAATGGCTCCAAAGAGTATTATTTAAAGTTTAAGGTGGGTATGGGTCGCAAACCACTCAAATAATAGAATTTAGAGAGGTTTGGGTTATTATATTAACCTTATCTTTAAGTATTAACTCTTAGTTAATTAGTTTCACTTTTACAATGTCTCTTTCTATTTTTATACTATATGGTTTATAAACTTACAATATACATCTAAGAGACCCCCAAGTGTTCGAATAATGATATAACTATCATTATATAAGTCTCTAGGCCTAGCCTTAGATTTTTAGGAATTTTATATCAATTAATAATATATTATTTGTTTTAAAAATGCTTTTATGTCAATTTTCACACTATTCAATAATTGATTTTTGTAAAAATCATAATAGAATGATTACATCTAAAAGAGTTAATTAAATAAATCCAAATATGTCATAGTATCCTAGAAAATATTTTTTAGTCATTTAAAGTCTCATATTATATTTATTTGGGTATTTATAATGTCAATTATTTTAATTCTTCACAATTATGGTAATTACGACATCACCATTGTGTCATAAATAAATTAAGATATTTAATGTCTAAAAATTATAAATAAAATACCAATATTTAGGGAATCTCTTTAGATGTCTAAGGATTATTTATATTCTAAAATCCAACATATATAACCCTATGTAAAAAATTGTTTTTCTAAAAGATATATGCTTGTGTCATTTTTGTATTCATTTTAACTTAATTAAAATAAAGTGTCCCTGTCACTTACAAGTGGCACCATGGGGTCCCAAAATCAACCCAAAGAAGCTCATGGTCGGACATGTATCAAAAAATAAGTTTAGGACACGTTTTAGGGAAATTTTGTATTATTAAAATATTATCTTTTAACCCTTATTTACCGGAGTTACCCTTTAACCATGGTAAATAAAATATTTACCGAAGTAATTATTCAAAATGTCTAAAAATAAAAGTTACCTATTTACACAATTTGAACAATATAATTCCAAATATGGAATCCATTTTTTCAAATTCGAAAAACAGAAGTGGCAGAAATTAATTTAAAATTAATTCCCGATGTCAAAACAAAAAGCATGTTTTTAAGATATAATAACTATCAAAAGATTGATACTTGTTTATGTTCGGTTTAATTGTGAAATTATGTCCAATGACCAACATTGTATTAAATGGTAAAAATATATTCTAAATATAATTTAAAACCACTCAAATTCATAATTTATCACTATTAATTTTTTTGATTAAAAAATTTATTTTTAATTAAAATTTAGTAATTTTCACTATTCATCAAAATATTAAAGTTATCCGAAAAGTTCCAAAATTTCACCATAGGAAAAATTCGATACTCCGAATCCAAAAATGAAGTCCTTTTTGAGAGGTAAAATTTATACAATTTTAAAAAGTAGGTATTACTATTCATAGCGACTACTTTGATTGGTCGTGGTGTGTGTTAGAACTCAAAGTTGTGTACAACACACGCTACTGTATTATTCAAAGAGAAGCGTACCATGGAAGCTCGGGGTGTTACATTCTCCCCTCCAATAAATTGCATCCTTGCAATTTTTTATTGTTCTTTGAAAATAATGGTTGAAAATAGAAAATATCTTTTTGGAAAAACCCACATCGGAAATTTGGTTAATAAAATTTAGTCTTAACAAGATGAAAAGAGAAATGAAAGGGTCACCACAATGTTATGATCTTGATTAGGAGGACATTGGTGGAGATTATAGTCATATAATTGGAGGAAAAACGTAAATATTTATAGGTAGTGATTGAGGTCATTAATCACAAACAAGTTTAAAATTGAGGTCCTTAAATACATCAATCTATGATTATTTAAAATACCATCGTTTCAACAAAACATATGGTATTAGGATAACACATTTTTTTGTTTTAAGATCCCTTCACTAGAGTATAAGAATTAATTTCATCATTGAATAAGAGAATAAGTAAAATATATACTTGACAAGTAGAGTCTCATCCTTTAACTAAGTTCTACCACAAACCCATCTTTCACTCTAAAAGATAATAGAACTTCAAAATAATATTCTATTTATCTTATTCGTATAGAGTTAAAAAAATGAATTTAAAATTCATCTAGCAGAACCATTAAGAAAAATGACATTATTCCATCCAGTACATCACGTGGGTCAATGGTAGGTGATACACCCTTGTCACCCTTCGGTTGTGGGTTCGAGTCTCACGGCCTTGCCGGATGCGACGGGTTGTCTCCCGACCTACCGGTTGTCCTTTTATGGCAATCCAAAATAATACAAACTAGAACCATCCAAAATACTTTAGTCCAAAATTTACAAGGAAGTTAAACACAATGAAGATCCTTTTTTCTGCGTAATAACATGTGATCACCATCATCATGTATTCTTTTAAAACACTATAACATCATGAATTACCATAAAACCTTGTTGATTACATTCATGATCCCTTATTCCTTAAAGAATAATAGATGTACTCCTTTAATACAAAAATGTTGTAAACCCCAACAATGATGGAATATACAAATCATTAATCAGTTTCAAGGTAGTCAAGAATATCCAATATAATTTATCCAAATCAATCATGTATTATTCTAAAATCGCTACCTCGGTATCAGAACCATGTTATGGTTTATCATTCTCTCAACAATATATTTTCCAAAAATTTAACCTGCTATTGAGTCACTTTTCTTTGTTCCACATAATCTCATGTCCTTAATGAAATAATACTGTAGTATAATCCTAATATACTCCATAATTATTATAACAAGTACATTTTTGATACAAATATCAAATGACATAAGAACTCCAATCATTCCTCTTCATCGGTGGTAGTATCATAACTAGACTATTATCCAATAAAATCATTTGCATCATAGTCTGACGACTGGGACATAGGTTAGTGTAGTATCCAAACTCCTTGCAAATGAAGCATTCTACATTTGAAACCATTTTCTTACCCTTGCAGTCACGTACTTTTTGTCCTTTTCCTCCACACTTATAACAAACTCACATTCCTTTCAGGAAAGTTCTAGGGTGTTTCTTCCCACAGTTATCACATATAGGAAAATTATTCTTTTCCCTCTTCCCTTTATCAATCTTTCTCTCTTCCATACTTTTATTCTCTTGCTTCCCATTAAAGCCATAAGACTCCGAGAATTCATTAATCATCTTATCAACACATGATACTATTTCTTCATATGATAATAATATGTGGGAAACTATTTCCCTTCTAAATTCTGTCTTAGGACCACGAATGATATGATCCTTCTTACTCTTTGGATCATACGTATTACGGGAGTTCACATTCCTTCTACTGGGCGCCACTTCTATACAATAACATGATCTAGTTGAGTTTATGAATTGCAATGAATAATTACCAAACTTGTAAAATACCTAACCCAAATTGAAAAGTTTATGGATATAATCCATAATCATAAAAATGTTTTCTTTGAGTATTTATATACTCATAAGCCCTTCATAATGGTTTGTAAAGAAAATGAGAATTATCCTATGCATATCCCCCGGGAGTGTCGTAACCAAGAGTGCAGAAAGGCTCGTTGTCATGCACCACTTCCCGTTCGAGTCTAGCTCAAAGTAGTGTTTTTGGGTTTTACCCCTAGGCACATTTGTGCCAGAGCCGCCTCTACCTGCTCGTATCCAGACAGGGATGTATTGCTCCGAAAACTCACAAAATCTATACAATACCAAAATTCTAGAATTTTCTTCTATACTAATCCTCAAAGTCTATCTTAGGGCTATGTGATCTAATCAGAGTTTATCTAAATCTAGTTTCCAAGGTTATTGCTTAACTTCCTCTGATACCAACTATAATGTCCTGACCCCCGTTACCCAGAGTCGGTGCATTATTTTAATACATTGGCATGATTACAAGGAATCAAGTCCTGAAGAACCGTTCAGTTTAACAGTCTTGGAAAATATATTAGAAACATTAATGTTACATTACACTTCATAACATACAAAACAACATAAATAATTGTTTATGAATGCCATTATTCCCTTGTCTTAACCCTGTATATCAATCACAATACAATTCTTGGAATCCTAGGAAAAATAAAACATAGAAACGGGTGAGCTCAAATGCTCAGTAGGGGTAAGAAATATAGAGGAAACTTTCAAAAATAAGCATATAAATTTAAGGCAATGTTTAAAACTAAAACAAAATCCATTTAAACTTTAACATCATCATAATATGGCAGAAATAAAATGGAATAATTCCATTTAGTTATTCACATGGATATTCTACTAATCGAATAATCACATGCAATATCACTAACCACTTTCATAATGATGGAATGAATGATGCCGAACATTAATTTCTGTGTCAAGGCCTCGTGCCAAGACCTAAGGGATAACTGTAACTGGAACCCCACCCGGAGAGCCTCTGAAACCAGACTCCATCCCGGAGTGCCTCTAATAACCGGACACCAACCCAGAGGGTCTAATGTAACCAGACCCCAACCCAGAGGGCTTATAATTACCGGTCCCCAACCCAGAACATACTATTCCAACACATTTATCATAAGAAGAGGATGAAATATAACATAAACATTCGTATTAAAACTAACATACAAAATGTCAAAACTTTAATCATAAAACATTATTGGCATAAAACTAACTCATCCATAGTCAAAAATATCACAAAACCTTAAATACAATATGGATGATTTGTATCATAATAAATCAACTTGAAACAAGTTTAAAATTTATAAAAGGATGTTGACATAGATGAAATCAATACTATTTGAGAGAAATATCTGTTTTTTAGATCATTTAAAAGTGTCATAATTATAGATAAAACCATTATTTTGAAAATATCTTTATAAGATTGTGATGGAAGCTTCAAAGATGTAATAATGGCGGAGAATAACCGCACCCGCCGTATAAATTAAAAAAATATTCTTACCTTAATGTTGTCAAAAAGGTTTAAAAAGTAACTTGTTTCGAAAATGTTGGAAAGATTCCTTTAAAAACATATAAAGTCAAATAAGGGTATAAATGACTTTAACCCATTGTCTATTAAATAGTAAAATGTTTTGAATGAAATTTTTAAGAAACATGGATGTGGATGATAAAGAGGTCCCAGAAGATAATTACGTATAAACAACCTTAGATAATGAAGAGATTGTGAAATAAACCTTTACCAATTTGGTACCTTACAAAACATACACCCCATGAAAGAGGTATCATACAATGAATACGTAAATACACCTAAATTGAAGTGTATTACACAAAGAATACAATTATAGGTAGTACATACAACACACAAAAGGTAATAGTGGCAATATGGCATGAATCTCACGGTAATAAGGAGTGAAATGAAAACCCTTTACCTTGCACTTTCCTTTAGTCAAGGGTACGTTTAACCTCCTTTAAGAAGATTGTAGAATGTTATTAAATTATACCAGAACCATATTAATATTTATGATATCATACATGATTCATTTATGACATTATATTACCCATTTAATAATAATTTCCATGTTAAATTAACATTTCGGGTAATAATCACTTTCTTTATCGTATGTGTTTTAACTTGTCACTCATGGTTGTATCACTTAGATCATGATTTAAATACTTCCAGAATATAAGACATGATAAATATACCATATATATTTAGAATATAAATATGTATAATATACATGTATATGAAATGGAAAACACCATTTATGGAGACGGTAGTCCGTACGTACGCATAAATGTTGTTTCTGTTTTCATATAGTATTGAACGGAAGTAGGTGAATAAGATATATGTAAGTACATAAATCCTTATATATATATATATATATCCATTAGCATTATTATGTCATATTTTACATACTTATTAGTAATATATATTTTTATAATCGTCGATGAATGGTGAACTTGGAAATGAATCTCATCGCGTCGTGGAGACGGTAATCCGTACGTACGCACGAGCGAAAATATCATTATTTTGATATAAAAATAATATATAATTGCATGTTATATCATATATACAGAATCATTATCATGTTATATTTATTATTTACATTAATTACAAGTCTTTATTATACCCATCCATATAATAATATATTGAATAACAATTACACCACGGCGTGGAGACGATAATCCGTACGTACGCACGTATCGTGACATGTCATTCAAAGGATGGATAGAATACTGAATATGGTTGTACCATTTTTATAATAATATTACAGTAAATAAGATATACTGGATTCATTATTTTATAATGGAAATAACAAAGAAATAAGAAGTGGAAGAAGAAATGAACTTGAAAAAGGGTGGTGAAATCATTACCTCTTCTTCAGGTTCTTCCTTTTGATTTGATCAAAAGAGCTCCTTAAGATGGCTTTATAACTAAAGAAAGGCCTCTTGGATTAATTTAGGGAAATTTAGAGAGTATTTGGGCAGGGGTTGGATGAAACAAAAGGCTTCAAAGGTGTGAATTAATGAGAAGGGGGAGTGTCCTTTTATAAGAGGGGTGATGGCCTCTTTAGGAAAAAATCAAAGTATTAATTTATAATAAATTCATATTTGGTTTATAATGGCCCCAAAGTGGATTCTTTAAAGTTTAAGGTGGGGATGGGTCGAAAACCACTCAACCAATAGAAGTTAGACAGGTTTGGTTTATTATATTAACCTTATCTTTAAGTATTAACTCTTAGTTAATTAGTTTCACTTTTACAATATCTCTTTTTATTTTTATATTATATGGTTAATAAACTTACTATATACATCCAAGAGACCCCCAAGTGGTCAATTAAAGAAATAACTATCATGATATAAGTCTATTAGACAAACATTATATTTTTAGGAATTTTATATTAATTAATAATATAATATTTGTTTTAAAAACTCTTTTATATCAATTTTGACACTATTCAATATTTGATTTTTTTTAAAATTATAATAGAATTATTACTTCGAACAAAGTTAATTATATCAATAATAATATGTCATATTATCCTATAAAATTAGTGTAATTAATTAAAACACTCAAATTATATTTATTTTGGTATTTATAATATCAATTATTTTAATTTTTCACTATTATGGTAATTACAACATCACCATTATGTCATAAATAAATTAAGTTATTTCATGTATAAAAATTATAAATAAAATATTAATATGTGGTTAATCGATTTAGATTTCTAATTAATATTTATAATCGAACATCTAACATATATAACCCTATGTAAAAAAAATTTTCTATAAGATATATGCTTGTGTCATTTTTGTATTCATTTTAACTTATTTAATATAAAGTGTCCATATCACTTAAAAGTGGCACCATGGGGTCCAAAAATTGACCCAATGATGTTCATGGTCGGACATGTATCAACCAATAAGGTTAGGACACGTTTTAGGTTATTTTTTTATAATATTATTTTTTAACCCTTATTTACCGGATTTACCCTTTAACCATGGTAAATAAAATATTTACCGAAGTAATTATTCAAAATGTCTAAAAATAAAAGTTACCTATTTACACAATTTTAACATCCTGATTCCAAATATGGAATCTATTTTTCCAAATTCAAAACACAGAAGTGGCAGAAATTAATTTAAAATTAATTTCTGCTATCAAAATAAAAAGCATGTTTTTAAGATATAATAACTATCAAAAGATTGATACTTGTTTATGTTCGGTTTAATTGTGAAATTATGTCCAATTACCAAAATTGTATTAAATGGTAAAAATATATTCTAAATATACTTTGAAACCACTCAAATTCATAATTTATCACTATTAATGTTTTTGATTAAAAAAGTTGTTTTTAAATAAAATTTAGTAATTTTCAGTATTTATCAAAATATTAAAGTTATCCGAAAAGTACCAAAATTTCACCTTAGGATAAATTTGATACTTCGAATGAAAAAATGAAGTCCATTTTCAGAGATAAAATTTCAAAAAATTTAAAAACTAGGTATTACTATTCATAACGGCTAATTTGATTGGTCGTGGTGTGTGTTAGAACTCGAAGTTGCATAAAACACATGATACTATATTATTAAAATAGAAGCATACCGTGGAAGGTCGGGGTGTTACATATTTGGTATAATAATCATCATTGGTTGGAAAGAAACAACTTATGAAGAGTAAAATGTGTGGTTTTAAAAGAAGTATTATTTTAGAATATGGTTTAATTTGTCATAAAATCGTGTATGAAACAGGAATATCCACAAAAGGAAAATGTAACAGTAATGAAAATATATTTTAAAATAATTATAATTGTAATCATAAAAAATATGTCATGAAACTAGGATAACCTGAAAAAAATAAGATGGATTTGAGAGTCCCCTAACTTTTTTCAAACATTTTTTATCCCCTTGTGATCCTTATGAATAATAATCATATATTTATTAAAAAAATATCTATAATTTAACTGCTATAATTTGAACCAATATATATTATATATATTCACTTGATTATATTTCTTAATTTTCTTTTATAATAGGATAGTCATTTTGATGTCATATTTTAATTAAAAATTTCCGGTTCTGGCTTGATTTCATAAATTTTTTCAATGTAATGTAAAAATTATTAAAATTAATTCCCAAATATTATAATAAATATAATTAATTTTTTATATATTAATTTTTTTAGAATATACATCCCCGGTGACAGTTATATGTTTTGACATAGAAATGACCCTATAGGTGGCTAACCAATAGTTGATGGGATACTGTCTGGATAATGGGAAATGGATGATTGAAATTTATATATATATAGTAAATTTAATATTTGTTGTAGGTTAAAATCCTTTAAATAAGGTTAAATTACTTCCTAATTAATCTTATATTGTCTTCTTGTGTAATTGGTGATGAAAAAAAATATGAATTAGGAAAAAAACAAGAAGTGATGATCAAAACTTACTTAACCATTTGTGTATTTTCCCTTGTATGCCACTACAAATTCATTGATTTTTTGAGTTGGGGTTTTAGAGAATATCTAAGGATTATATGGGGTTGTAGTGGAACTATTTTGATAGATTTTATTATTTGGAATGTGGGGAATTAGTTGTTTTCTAATGGGAGGGAGGGTGGTTATTTAAAGTTGAGGATCAAGGTATGTTTAGAATATAATATTGAATAAAACATTATGTCAAAGGTAAAACTTGTAATATCAAATTTTTTAAAATATAAATAACATATCAATATATTTTAATGGGTTTAAAAATTTAAATAGGATTAATATCTGTAAATCAATAGTTTATTAAAAAAAAGTGGAAAGAATAAAGTTTTTATTTTATGGAATCACTTTTGACTTTTGGTTTTGGAATGTTATTTTTAAGATTGTAAATTAATTATTTTATATTTTAATGACAAATTAACAGAATAAAATATGTCGTTGTCAAAAATAATGTTCTTGAAAATAATATTTCATTGTTATATCATGAAAGATTTAATTTAAGATACACCTATTATGTGAAAAAACTATATTTTAGTTATTCACATGAAAATTTATGTATTTTAAAAAATTACCAAAAAATCACCCTTAGATAGAATCGACATAATGACTTAAAAATGATGTTTGTTTTATCAATAGAAAATTATAAAATAGTTATTTTAATTTATAATATAAAAATTATTATTTTTATTAAATACTTTAAAAAACATATTCTTAGAAATGTGCTTATATTTTTTATATTATGTTAATCATGATAATTATTTTATGGTATTATAATATTTACATTTACATAAATTAATCTGGAAGAATATAATTTATATCAACAATTATTATTATTATGTAAAATTACTATTGCAAAATGTAGGTTACTATTTCAATGGTCACATTATTATTCAAATAATAAAATTACATCATATAAATATTCTACATTAAACATTAATTATTAAACTCAGTTTAAATGGTTCAATATATCCAATTTCTATAACATTTTGTGGTTTACAAATATTTTCCTCTTTTTTATATTGTTGGAAGTACGGGTGATTGTAACACCCCCAACTGATAAAGGGTTAAATGACTAAATGATATTAATCATGTCAAAAAAGTGCCCCTTCCTTTTCGAGAGCCTACGAGATTAGAACTCGATAGTTAAGTGTACTTGGCCTAGAGTAGTGATCAGGATGAGTGACCTTCTAGGAAGTTTCTCAGGGTGTGTGTGAATGAGGACAAAGCACAGTATAAATGACATGTGTTGGCCTATGGGGATGAACATTAGTCAGATGACCCGTTCAGGCACATGGGTGAGCCATAGGGTGGGGACCATGTGTTTGTGGGGGCAACTGGTGATACCTGGTGGGACAAGACCTGACGACCATGTTACGGTGGGGTGTCTATGCTGTCACCAGGGCCCAGTTGTCACATTTGGTATCAGAGGAGGTACCCAACCTTAAGTGTGGTGCACTGCCTAGGATGAGATGTAGGGACCACAACGAGGAAGTTGTGCTCTAAAAGGGGGTGATTGTAACACCCCCAAATGATAAAGGGGTAAATGAATAAATTATATGACTCATGTCAACAAGGTGAGCATTTTTTTGGGAGCCTAATTGATTAGAACTCCACAGTTAAGCGTGCTTGGCCTTGAGTAGTGATCAGGATGAGTGACCTTCTGGGATGTTTCCTAGGGTGTGTGTGAGTGAGGACAAAGCACACTTGAATGTGTTGGCTTATTGGGACAGACATTAGTCAGATGACCCGTTCGGGCACGTGGGTGGGCCCCAGGGTAGGGACCACATGTTTGTGGGGCAACTGGTGATACCTGGTGGGCCAGGACCCGACGACCATGTTAAGGTGGGGTGTTTGTGCTGTCACCAGGGCCCAGTTTTCACATTTGGTATCAGAGGTGTTACCCAACCTTAAGTGCAGTGCACTGCCTGGGTTGAGATGTAGGGTCCACAATGAGGACGTTGTGCTCTAAAGTGGGGTGATTGTAACACCCCAAATGATAAAGGGTTAAATGAATAAATTATACGACTCATGTCACCAAGGTGTGCATACCTTTTCGAGAGCCTACATGATTATAAATCCACAGTTAAGCGTGCTTGGTCTTGAGTCGTGATCAGAATAAATGATCTTCTGGGATGTCTCCCAGGGTGTCTGAGTGGGGACAAATCACACTGGAAAGGACATGTGTTGGCCTATGGGGATTTTCATTAGTCAGATGACCCGTTCGGGCACGTGGTTTGGCCCCATGGTGGGGACCAGGTGTTTGCGGGGAAACTGGTGGGTGGGGCCCAGCTGTTACAGTGATGATTCTGGTAGATTGACGTTACACTTTTTTCACATTTTACCTTTTTTATATAATATTTTTATCCAATTACAATTTTCATAATTTTATTTAGTTTCATTTTTTATTAATGTAAAAGTATTTATTAAAGAAATAATGTCTTTTGGTTTTCTTTAGCATTTTTATGTATATAATATTACATAATATAATGCAAGAAACTTTTATTTTGGAAACTTATATTAATAATAAAAATTGGACCATTACATTAATAATCACTCCATCAAAAAATTCATATCGTTATTTGAAAATTATTGTTGAGGCTCTAGATTGGTCCCACATACACACTGAAATATTTTGGGCTATATATCCCCATTGATAACCACAATACTCACACTCTAGCTAACCATCACCATAGAATAGAAAATATTGTTAACATTTATCATTCCATTGAAATAAAAACACTCGAATGGTGAGTCAGAAGTATTTTATATTTGATAAATATATATATATATAATATCTAAAAATATATTGAAATGAATTTAAATTGTGGAAACTCAAAGACGTTCCAGCTTAGATCCCATGAAAATATTAACTCAATATATAAAAAATTTCCAAGACCACTTTTATTCCACCGACAACAATTCCATGACCCTATATGGGAACATATTAGATCAAAAAGTGACACTATGAAAAATTTTCAAAATTATGGTTCTATTGTAACAACTTCAATACTATCATTTGATACCCAATACATTCTTATGTAGTATGAGAGTAAATAAAGATTTCACCATGGATAAACACCATGAAACTCTCAAATAATGATTGGAATTTATAGATATTTCGAAGACTCTCACCCTTTGGGTTAGGTTCTAGAAAAACTATAAACACATTAATATATATATATATATATTTAATTGTGTAAAAAATAACTAAAGTGCATTTAAAAATAATCTACATAATATATATACCAAAAATATATTTATTTAAACATTTTTATTTTACATAATCCATTATTTATCTTCAAGCAATATATTTTTCATATCATATTTTATTTCTCAAATAATAAAATTAATATAATAAAGGGTGGATGTAAAATACCGATAATACATTCATATGAATATTGTAGTTTTATAATGTAGGCCACTCTATATAACATATGATAAATTGTGACATAATAAAAAGGAAAGAAAAAATTAATAAGATGAAATTGATTCACTATATCAAAGCCTCATAAAACGGCTTTGAATATTAAACACCAAGATTCAATAAAATAGTGGTTAATGATAATATCCAAGAAATATTTTGACAAGGAAACCATTCAAGTCATATAATTATAATGAGTAATACTATCCTCTGATTCCCTAAACATAATATCAATAGAGGTGAAACATTTCACATGCATTAGGGTTATATAATTCCATACCCATCCATAATTTAATTTTTATTATTTATAAATGAAATATATAATCAAATTCATACATGATTTTATGTCATATTCTTTCATGACATATGATTAATCCTGAAGGTAAACCCCAAATTAATAGATGTGGGTGTAAAACAAGGGAATCACTATCAAAACATTATACGAGTATCAAAAGGAATATATTTATATCAATTATATAATATGTTATTTATAATAAAATGAACATGATAAATTTTAACCCCTTTAACCAATTAAGTCTCCAAAGAACATATAAAAGGGTTTATATATAAAAATTTAATGATTAATATTTAATAATGGTTTAAATGGTGGAACACGAACGTTGTGATGAATAAGTCTCTCTATAATATAAAATGTGTAAGCCATATATTTTTTTTACACCGAGGATATAAAAAGCATCAAACAAAAACTCACAAGTTAATCAAATTTGATACCATATATTCAATTATTCCAATATAATGTGATGTCCCGATAGTCTATAAAAGGTGAACACGAATTATTAACACTAATTTATTAAAATATATTCATATATAAAATTTTATATTCAAAATATAATAAAAAAAACATATATATTCATTTTGAAAAGAATAATTTGAAATTATTTTCCCATTATATTGGACGAAGTATTTTTTAAATTAAGAAGCTTATGAAATATGTTGTTTATATAGAAATTTATGAAATTCATTAATTTATAATAAATTAACTATTATTATATAAGATACCAAAAAATATTTAAATAACAATCTAAAATATAAAATTGATTATTATAAAGATAATACAATATATATTGGGATAGAGAAGAAGAAACACTTACCTTACATATCACTTCTTTGCCTTTGAGAAATTAATGCTCAATAATTAATGCTCTTAATGAATATATATTTGACAAATATTAAGAGGTAATAAGAGCATAAAAGTTCTAGAGTGAAGAAAAAATGGGGGAAAATAATAGTAGTTATAATAAATATTTTGATATATTTTAATAGATTTGAATATAGTATTTGAAAAACATGATTTTGATAAATTCATTCAAATATCTCACACATGATTTTATATAATTATATAGCATGTTTATCTTGGGATTTTTAATATTTAAGTATTAAAAAATAAAACTGTCATATAATATTTTATTTTGACCATTTTAATAAATATTTACATATATGTAATATTTCTTAAATTGTAAAATATATTTTAGACAAAAAATATAAATTATAGTTTAAAAACTAAATTAATTTTTAAAAATATAGTATTTTAATTTTTATATATACATTATGTAATTGAAAATAAAATTTTCAACATTATATCATTTATACATCACTCTAAGACCATAAATTATACATTACAAAAATATTTTATTTTTTTATTCATCCTACTATTTTAATATATATGAATATTTATTAAAATATATCGTTATGAAATTTCGATATAGAAATTAAAATTTGGTTGTCAATTTTTTTAATAATTTTATATGAATACCAAATGGAATTATGAAATAAAAATATTAAATATCATATATAATAAATTTTCAATGTTTAAAATGTAAAGAAACTACAAAAAAATAATTGTAATTACATCAAAATATACATATAGAATTTAAGAACAATTTAATGATATATGAAAAGATACCCACACACAAAAATATTTTCTATTATTATAGTTAAATTTTATTCAATCAATAAAATTATTTTAATAATAATATTCTCAAAAACTATATTACCCCCTAATGTTGATTATGTGATAATTTAATTAAATATACATCTTCATATACATTCCCTTAAAATGTACTCCAAAATAAACCATCAGAAGAAAATTTTCCCGATGCTTTAAAATTTCAACATCAATCCTTCCAAAAAAGACATCATAATTCACACAGAGGGACTTTTAACATCATTTTATTCAAAATTAAAATTATAACTCTTCTTAATATACCATTAAAGTTGTAGTTTTGTAAAAATTATAAAGAAGATTAATTTAATTATCATTTTTTGTTGAGTTTTTAGTAAAACCAATGGTAAAACATTTTTTAACACTTAAAACTGGATTTTATAAAATCCAACAGTAATTGTTTTAAATTATAAATATTTTTAATAAAAAATGATGTTAAAATTATTTTGAAAACATATGGTCATGGGTTTTTTGTCATTCATTTATAAAATAATTTTTTGATACCCAAATAGTTTCAGTGCATAAATATAAACCCCACATTGTTTGACTCAATCATCCTCATTTTATATGTTTTCTTTACATTGATTTCATTATTTTTATTCTACAATGTATCCTCCAGCCTCATACTTTAATTTATATGGCCGAAAAACTATATTTTTTATCTTATTTTTGTTTCATAATGGTCAAATTTCATCTTTATTTTGAGCCTTATTTATTCATTTCTTGTAATATGAAGTCACCAATTATCATTTAGAACACCTTTTCACATATTTCAACATAATGCTTTATATTTTGTAAGTATAATGTTTATTTTTTATTTTTTGAGTACTTATTTTTTGTTTGTTTCTTTGAAGTTGAATTCATTTATCCATTAATTTATATATAAAAGTATTTCAATTATAAATTTAGGGGTTTATCATTAGTTTAAAATGAAAAATTTCTTTGTGATTATAAATTATTTTTTGTTGAGATATATTTTCTTTAAAAATTGAATTGTTTTTATTTATAATTTATTATTATTATAAATTCTTTTATTTTTTAGTATTTTAAAGTTAACCATATTGAAAGATAAATAATTAATGATTCGTATTCTCAAATTTATTTGGATGGTTTGATATTAGAGATTAGTAAATAATATTAATATCTAATATTTAGATAATAAATAACATATATTTTAATATATAGTTAGATGTTTTGAAATCAATGATTTGTAGATCATATTAATTACAAGGATCATTTTTTATCTATCCTTAGAATTTTAAAAACTCATATATGGTTGGTTTATCTAAATATTTCTTATTATTTTGTAGAACTGTTTGTTTTGAGTAAATAAATGTTTAATTGATTATTTGGTAATATATTTTTGTGTTATAAATTTATTTGTTAATACATGTTTATAAATGTTTATATATTTTAATACATTCTCCTTTTAAATTTTGATCTTATGTAATAAATGGATCATAATTGAAAAAAATATATGAAGTTCCGATAATTAATTTTAAAAAGTATATGAATATTTCTTAGTGAATTTTGAAAAAAAACGGATTTTTTCCATTTTGAATTGTTTGAATGGGATAATTTTATATTCCAGATAAATCATCGAATCTATAAATTTTTACTGTTTTAATAAAAATTATATACATTATATCTAGAATGGGAAAATAATAGAGAAGTTGACGTCTATTGTTGATGAACATATTTATAATGGGTTAGAAGATAATATTGAATAATTAATTCATTATATATGTGTTGAAACCAATAAAAAAAATTGTTGAATGGTTTAATGGTGATTATGAGAAATTAAAAATCTAATGTTGAGTGAAATATAAAGTGTTATTAGTAGTTCAGATATTATAAAACATGAAATCTGGTAATGTGTTGAGTGATAATGGTTTTATTAAATTTAATGAACATTCAAGAGAGTTACATTTAAAGAGAAGTAATGATCCATATAATTTTTTTTTCAATTATAATATTATTCCAAATGAGATCACAATATAAAAATACACTACATTCCCTAATTACTTTGTATTTTATAAGAATAAATAAATATTCTTATCAAAATTTCATAAAAATGTTACATCATGACATAATATCGATAAAACATTCATCCCTGATTCATTATTGATTACATACACCAATCATCTTCCAAAATAAATTTTGTATCCTTGATATATTCCTTATGTTAAGCATCTATTTATAAATTTAAATAATGAAAACAGGTTAATATGATATAAAAATGAGAGAAAATTTATGGAAACATACATCACCCTAATTATTTACCATATTGGAAGATATTTGATAAAAAATTCCCTGATTCTGGAATAAAACATTGAAATCTAATAGTGGTACTCTATATAGATTTAATGTATCCATATTAGTTCCATATTATAAAACATAGCCAATGACTTATTATATTGGACATTTATGAATCTTCCCCATGGAGATATGTGATGAAGAAATATATTTTGATGAAAAAAATGGTTTCTTGCCCCAAAATTCTAGGAACTGACTTTTATGGGTATCATTCACTATTGATTAATGATTTTAAATGTCCACATGAGATTGGTGTTATGGTTTTTATTCATACAAAAAGAATTTATTTCATTCCACGAATTTTTAATGTTCACTATAAACAGATTTCTTTCATATTAAAACTTATTAGGATATAGAGTTAATGGACAAAAATTATATCCAATATGATAATAATAGACGTCATATTAACAATTGTATAATTGAAGAAAGAAAGTGTACATGAGTTAATGAAGTTTTTTATTAAATTTTAATATTTATTGAATATTGGTACAAGAATTTAACAGTTTAAAAAAGAATAAACTCCCACAAAACTATAGTTATGTGATTAATATTATAAAAATCTAAAAAATATTGATTTCGTATTTGGAGAGAATATAATTTCTAGTCATCAATAATAAACATCGGAGATAAATTCAACCATATTCCATCAAAATTATTTGATATTTTTAGAGATAAAATATAACATTACTGTTATGAAAACTAATATAAGTATAGGTGAATTTTTTTGGTATTTTTAGACATAAAAGGAATGATATAATATGGATTGAATGCATGGATAAACTTAAGATCCCTCAGAATATGTTTGGAGTTATCTCCCACTATCAAAGGAAACATAAAATATTTACCTCAAAATTTTCATACATTTTGAATTATTTAGATGGTGATTTTTTTTTCAATTTATGCATTATATTAAAGTACCATGTTTGTATTCCTCAAATGTGATGAATTTTGTGTCATTTAAGCAATTAAAATTAAATGGTATGAAATCTCATGATTGTCATGTATTGATGAAATTACATCTACCGGTCACACAATGTGGTATTTTTATAATATATATTTTAAATTATATAATTAGGTTATAATACATTTTTAAATCCATATTTATAAAATTATTTTATCCATAATTGTTATATGTGTTTTATAATAAAAATTCCATCAAACATTTTCCAAAAGAAATATATTTTTTCTATTTTTTGATATAAGGATTCATAAAGTAATTAATTCATTATAAGGGAAAAGAATATATAATCCAATAGATTTATTTTGTATGTATCCTTTTGAATATATATAGGTTGATTTTAAGGGGATTTGATAAAATACGCATTTAATAGAGGTCAATATTGTTCAAATAATTATAAGAGATGATTGAGTTCTATGATAATTGTTTTTATAAAGTAAATCAAATTATTATATCTATATCATGAAATTTTATTATTATTATTAATGGTAGTGGGATTTAGGTATTAATGATAATGGTAATTCCATATGATGAAGTGATGTAGGTATATTTATACATTTTGAGGGGAAAATGTGAGGTTTAAAAAAAACATAATTATATTAGGATTTTAGTTAGGATATCTGAAGAGAAATTAAATTTTATTGATGAATTATAAAAATAAATATTTCTTCCTTGGATTAAATAGATATTTATCAGTTATTTATCTTCATAAGAAATATTAAAATGATCGGTTTGATGACCATCTCTCACTATGATTACATGGTTTTATTTATATTAATGGATAAAAATATTATAAAAAGGTTGATAAGTGTAATTTTTAAAATAGAGGGTAAATGGTGTTCACAAAGTCATTTCAATTTATTGAAGATGATAAAAACAATTTCTACATCAATGGCAGAAATTTGAGTTGTTGAAGAGATTTGGAAAATTTACTATAATAAATTTAGAGTTATAGTTTTTATGTATAGTAGGGTTGATAGTAACAGTATTGTGAATCACGATGTATTATAGATTTAGACTCATTTAATTAGAAGGATTTATTTTCAATGTGGAACAATTTATCGTGGATACAAATGAAAAGAAATAAAATTATTTTTTTGACCCACTAAATGGTCAATGGTCCATTGTTATTCAAGGGAGATAAAATTAATTGGTTGATAAGGAAGATAATGATATTATGGATTTTTGTGAGATTTCATAATATATTTTATAATGGTTGAAATTACTACAATTTTGACACAGCCTATTCTATTTGAAATTATCATCTTAAAGGAATATGAGAAAACATTATGGTTATACCCTAATTAAGTAGGTAATATGTTTTAAAATTTACTCATTTAGAAACTCTATTTTCTTTTAATTTGGATGTTTGAATCTATTAACATTTAACATTACTGTAATTATTGTGTTAAATATTTTATTCTCTAATTCCAGTAAAACATTCATTTTATTCAATAACATTCCATCATTATGTTTTAGTTAAATTTACCCATTTAAAAATAAATATTTTGTAACTGTGATATTTGAATTTATAAATGTTGGTAAGTTTTTTAGTTTAAAATTAATATTTATATTTACTAGTTAATGATAAATATTGTTTATTTAATAATAATGATATATTTATATTTTATTAAACATACGAATGTATTGATACTTTTATTTTAATTGGATATTCTTTATTTAGTTCTTTTATATATCTACATTTCAAATTCTATGGAGGAACACAAAATACCATTACATTAACAATTTTAAATGATAAACACAAAGTGAGAGGAACATTTACTAACGTTTTGTGTATTTTTTTATCATATTAGTAAATCTTAATTAATTAAATTTTTTATTGAAAGTAAACATTTAATTTTTAAAATTATTTTAAGGGATATTGGTGAGTCTCAAAAATAGATGTTTGCGTCATTTTACCCAGAGATCATGATCCCTAGAATTGGAAGATGTGTTATTGTGTGTATACTAAAACATTAACTTGATAATGGAAAGAACAGTACATATATTAAATTTAATGATAATTATAACTATTATTTAACAAATGAATCAATGTTTAGTTGTTATTCCTACATGTAAATCCATTTCAATATTAAAAACATTATTTTCTGATTGGATTTTTACCAAAATATGATGAAAGGAAATATATATAACTACTTAATAAAAATATATAACATTTATTTCTTATCTCATTTATCAAATTTTAAATATTTTATATGATGTATATTTAATTAATTTAATTAAATATTACAACCAACATTCCTGAAATGTATGAAACTATAAATTTTTTGCATATTTAGTGGAAGTATGATAGAGATATTTTAAAATAAAACTGATAATTAATTATGTTTTTGTGAAGTTACAGAATGAAAATTCCAACCTCAAGTATGAGATTCTAGATGTAGAGACATGGGAAAAACCTGTCTCTAACTAATATGATAATGACTTCATGGTATGATAATTATTTTATATTGTAAAAAAGTATATTACCAGATTATTTATTCATTTACATTTATATAACATGCCTCTAGGATATCTGACCAAGTGATCCAATTGTAGAATGAATACCCATATACATTATCACATAGATGGTATTATTTATTGGAGGATAAAATTATGATCATTAAGATAAAAATCTAGTGGTAGTTTAGATAAGGTCATGTTTGGTCCTACATATCTCAAATCCTCACCATTAAAAATGTAAAAGGTTGTGAATGTGAAAAAATAGAGATTATTATAATGTATTAGTAGAAATAATTATATGAAATTTATGTTTAATTTTTATGAATTATATTATTATTTTTAAATTAATAAAAATAGTATACCATTTTTTATATCATTTCAATATGAAATTTAAGATAAATAAATTCATTGGGATTTTATCCATAGGGGTATGATGGGAATTCATGCAATGGATTAAAAAATCCAAAACACTCCAGCTGTGCAAGTGGATAAGATAGGGGTGTCAATATTAGGTATGTTTTTTCTATGAACATTTGAAATAGAGGGATAAGAAAAAACATTAATTAAAATCTATGTTAAAAATCAATGGAAGTCGATTTGAAATCCAATTAAATCGGTTCTCTAGGATATATTCAAATAAATGACCAAATAGTAATATCATGTAGAACCTACCTACTCAACTCCACCACCTTCTATTTTGGACCTGATTTTATATTGTGCCTTGTATGATGGGGATCCCCATCTATATATTTTTCCGTAGTGAGTAGTACATATTTTGGGGGATTCTATCAATAACATTATTATGTAGTTGGGTCATGTAAGAGTAATGATACAGGACAATATTGATCAAAATGATCTAGTTCAATTGGGTATATAGGAAGTTACCAGAGATAGATAATGTGTGGGTAATTGTTTACAATATCCAACTAGAATTATTTATCACATGACACATGAGGTATGCATAATTTTTTAAATATTATTCATTTATTATTATTTATTACTTATAACTATGTCTGTAATATGTTTTATATAGGATTATGTAAATTTAAAATAATTAGTTAAAATGAAACAAATGTTTCATGAACCAACACCTTTAGATAATTCATAAATTTTTAATGGGATAAAAATATTATCATATATTTAATCATTCTTGGATCTTTTTTTTTTGAGTTTTCAAGTGCATTTGATATATATAGAACATACTATACAATATGAATATTTGAAAATAAAATATATAATCGGTCTTCCTATTATTTTTCTTCTCACCACAATAGTGTTTCTGTTGTTTTATATGTAAGTAAATTTTTATTTGAGTTTCTCATTTATTAAACAAATATGAAATTACGTGACCTAGTTTACTACTTATTTAATTATGTTTTCCAACACACTTAGCAATCAAGATGAGAACACTTTCTATTATGGGTATATAGATCAATAATAGTTTTCAATGATTATACTATATTTTAATAATGATGATATATATACATATATATGGGAATGTTAATAAAATATGAATATTGGGTGTTGGTTTTATCAATTACTTAATGAGTTAGAAGGATAATATAATTATGAAAAAATATTCATAATAATGTCATTAATTATTGACTTTTTTATTACAGTTTTCATTTGTTGATAGGTGTAACATCTTAAACTTTATATATATTACACATGCTCGTGTTCACATAATATTTTACCTTTTTTAGTCATACATTTTTAAGGAGTATATAGGGTGAATTCAGGTGAGTTTTGGAGGTTTTGAAGGGTGTTCGGGCAATGCACAATTAGTGCCCAGTTTGAAAAAAATGTGTTCCCACCCATAGAAAACCGTCCACCCCAATCCCCTTGGACTGTGGGGTCACACATGGCTTGTGCACAGTTTAACAAATTATGAGCCTCAAGGTGAAATAGTTTACCCCCTTGACAATAGGGGTTCACGTTTAAGGTTTACATGTTTTTAACCATATATCCCATCTAAGATACAATGATCATTGTTGTTTAATACATAAAAGTATTAATTTTTTTTGTGAATTCTGGTTTTATATCCCTAATCCCCATGAATATTCTTAAAATTATTTCCTTAGATTCTTATGGCCTCCATGAGAATTCATAGCAACCTAAAACCCATTTTTTGTAAAATACAAGACCTAGTTGAATGATCAGCTCCTCATTGCTTAGTGTTTTCATTCTCATTTGGTTTCTTCTCTCCCCAATCTATTTTTATTAATGGATAAGAATTATTTTTCATTCAAATGATATGTTTTAGATCTAGCTTTTAATGGATGTGTTTCATTGCTTCTTGGTCTTATGTATGGATCCAAATCATCTATACCATTATGATTTGATCATTCCACATCAAGTTAAGCGTTATAATTTGGAGAGTGTCCACCAACTATCTTAACATAGGTGGTATAAATATTAATCCTATAGTCTTGATTATATTTTGGCGTATGGGTTGTGAAATTGTAATTTACACATTGTGAATATAATTTTAAAATGATTTAATTAATTAATTCCCCTAAGATTTTGAAACCATTCACAGATCCTGTTATACCCATTTATGTTTTTAGAGATAGGATATATGGTAACCCCAGGGATATGCCAATGTAATTGAAATGATGAATTATGAGTTTTTTATAATTGAAAATTTTAATATTGTTGACAAATGAAATTACGAAATTGGATGAATAATGGATTAAATAAAAGGTTAAAAATGGGTTATAAATGTGAAAAAATGAGATTTAATATTTGTGAATGATTTTTGAGAGAGGGAAAACATCTCCAAATACCAATGGGGTAATATAAATATTCTTTAGGCCCGAAAGATATATATTTGTTTCATGTGATCACTAAGTTGTGTGATTGGGACTGCTACTCCAAATACCCATGGGGTGTGATACTTCTACTCTGTTCCCTCATTGTATGAATATGAAATTGAATAATAAATGATTAATAAAGAGGATGATATACTGAAATTTGATATACATTTGGTAGAAGGTTTAGTCTGTACCAGGAGCCAAAGTATGTATTATTGGAGTGGGTGTCACTGTGGACCCGAGGACCTATGTGGTTAATTAATGAACAATCTAATTCAGAAAAACGTTTAATTTATAATTTTTAAATTATTATTTTTACATATCCATATACTGTTATATATTGGATATTTTACTATATATCATTGGTGGTGGTGTACTGAGTTGTACTCAAAACCAACTCAGGTTTCCAAATTAGTACCCCAATAGACTTAATGTTTGAAGGACATGATAAGGGATGGAGGCATATGTTAGATGTTTGACTTGATATTCAGAATGGAGTATGGATGACAGTACCATAAATAATGTTGGGACACACACAGTAGTTTTAATTGTGAAATTATTATCAGTTTTCATTTTACATTTGGCATATATTTGTCATGAAATATCCACATCTTTGGTTTATGGTCATATTTTCTGTGTTGGATTTATCATGTAAGGATGTAATATTATAGATTATGTTATTTTTGTGGTTTCTATGGATTATCATTTGGATATTGTCTGTTTATTTCAATTTTTTTCTTCTTTGATAAAGATAGTATACTATCCTCAAAATATATATTATACCCCAACTAATCATCGGAAACCTCTAGTATACAGAGAGGATAACCTGGGGTCATATAGAAAACTGGCTTGGGGAACCGGTATGTGGAACCCAGGTCAGAAAATCCCAAATTAGTACCATAGAAAGTTTTTCTTTTATTTGAATTTCTCTTACTATTTAGGAAAGTTATACATTAAACTATGATGAGTCTGACCATCATTTTGATCTTTTTCATTGGATTTTCTAACCCATTTTTTAAGGGAAATTCAATTAACCAAGGTGGGATTGTTATTATTGTTAATTTATGTTATAGTTGGATGTTTTTTCACCTTGGGTGACGAAAATATTGTGTGATATTATTCTATTCTGGGCTTTTACTGGTGTCCATGTATGGAATGGAATTTTAGTATACATGAATCATTCTAGAAAATAATTATTTTATGTGACATGCATCATTTTAGTTATCTATTAAAATGATGGTTTTCAATAACTTGTTGTTGTGAAAATAATTTTCATAATTTGTGTATTATAGAAAAATTAAATGATGACTAATGAGAAATTTATAATTGAAAATAATTTTAAAAGAGTTAATTCTAAATGGTTTCAATGGGTGTATAATATAAAATAGTGGATTAAGGATGTGTTTTACCATAAGTGATCCATGACCCAAGAGTGGTACGGTTATGTGCAGTGATGTATCCTCATTTATTATTGATTTGAGGGGTATTGGGGCTGAATTATTATGGATTTTTTGATCCTAACTCATTATAATGATTTAATGATTTGTTATGAGCCCTAAGACATGTGTTTGGGACTATAGATACATGCCTCCCTGATTATTTTTGTTGATAATAATGTAGAAGGATGGGGTAGGAATTGTGCATCTTGTAATGGATCCAAAGGCTCTGATAGTTCATGGTGAAGTATTTAGAGATTTTTTCAATGATGAATTTGATCTCTATATAAACATATTGGATAAAATCCTAGGGTTGTTTTTAAAGGATATTTCTAACATAACATGAGAGTTCCAGTTGTAGAACCCTTCGACTTACACTGCATAGGGTGGAACTGAGGTAGCTGAGTTCATAATTGAGTCTATCCAGAATATCCTTGTGGATTTAGATACTCTTATAGAGAGGGGAGTAAAATTGGTTTCCCATATGTTTTTTGGATTATAAAAACATTAGTTATATATTCATACATGCGATGATCATCTAGAAAACATGTTAGGGAACGAATTTTAGGAGTTGTTTTTTTGAAAACTTGTTCCCAGAGACACTGAGGAGGGATAAAGTAGAAGATTTTATAAAATCTTATATATATATAATATAAAATCTTTATATCATGTTTTATATTCTTTGTGTCATTTTCTAAACAAGGTCCTCTGTGACTTTTTCAAAAAATGTATGAGGATATATTTTTTTAAACTTATACAACACAAATATATTTCTACACATTCAAGATTCCTTACTTCCATGAATATTTCCTTATAATATTAGAATCTTATTTTCAATGAAAATGTATAATTTTAAAATGTATCATCATTTTAGTAAAAGAAAACATTTTCAAAAAAGAATGAATATTTTACTCAAGATTTATCTTTAAGAGATATTTCAAAATTATTTACCATATAAGATCTTATTTGTTGGTGTTACTCATTACAATCTATGAAATAATCCATGTTTCTATTCATATTACTTTTTATAATGGTTTATTTTTTTTTGATTTCATGATGTTTATGAAACCCTTTTCTTTTCTACATGTTATATGATTTCGAAACCCAATTCCTTTCAAGGGATATTTTTTTATGAAATGATTATAAAAGCTATCACTTTTCTATATGAAATGATATGACTATTTAATATCATATAACACAGGTATGTATGATTTCATTATGAGATGGGTGAGACATATATCTCCCTCCAATGAATCGGGTAAGGATTTATATTTCATGAGATAGACATAAGGGACTTTGTCTCATAAGATGGTCATGAGATTGACCCATGAATAAAAATATGGTTTGGGAAGGGAACCAACAATAAAAATATGGACTCTTAAGTGATTCATTGAATACCATGGAAATCATCATTATACAATTATGTGTCTATAACAGTTCTATGTTTTATTAATATGTTATGAATTCATAAATCATGGTCTATATTTAGTTATGATTAATGTCTTATGAATTGTTAATCATCATTCCCTGATTCTTATTTATGAACTTTGATATGATGGGTATAATCATTTAAATTATTGATAATGATCTCATACCCTTTTTCTCATGACTATATTTACATATCTCTATTTTTTACCATTACTCTCACCCATTTTGGAGTTTTCCTTTTTTTTCTAGGTTATGGAGATATTTATTATGTTTGATTTGTATCGGAAGGGATATGGTAAAGAAGAATCTCTTTACAAATAATGTACCTCACTTATTTATGAATATTTATGATTCCATGTTTCACAAGGCTCTAGAGTAATAAGGTCTTTGATAATTTTTTTTGTAATGTCTAATGTATTTCCACCAAAGTAATGCAATGCTAAGGAAATGAAAACAATGGTCAGTATAGTTGGTATTAGAGAAAAAGTTTCGTTATCCTTTGGAATCTACATTGAGAAATACTCACTAAGAACACTAAAGATATGTCTAAGGATAAGTCTAAGGGTATGAAAAAGTGTAGGAAAATGTCTTGGAATTTTGGTAATGTATAGGGTGAGGGTTTTCCTAGAAACATATCCCTCTATAGATACTATAAGTGGATATATCTCTAGAATAGATATACATAGAGGTAACAACTCTAAAAAGGTTCTTCGTGTCTGACTCATCATAATCTAGTATATGACAACGGGCCTTGTTGCATATCTGGTTTGACACTCTCAGGGGATATGTATAGAAAATTCACAAAAAAATCTTGAACCATCATAAATGATTTAAATACATGTTTTCTATGTTAACCTAGGATGAACCTAAGGTGTCATAGATTAAAGAATGTTTCATAATTTAGACTTTATATAAGTGAATTTTCAGGATTATGTGGTTCCTCACTATGAAAAATGTTTCTTACTCTGTGAGTTTTTAGTTAATGGAGGGAACCTGAAGGAACCATGTTAATATAAATTATGATGGAAAATTCAATGATACTACTCCTGAGTTACCGAATTATATGGGAGTTTGAATGAAAAATCTTGTTTCTTTGCTCACCTAATTTTCTCAAGGTATAAATCATGTTGGACTTCAAAATGAACAATGAAGGGAACAAAATTTTATTAATTCCTTTATAAGGAAACATCTACCTTATGTCAGTTGGTCTTCTAATCCACATATTTCTAAACAATGGATCCATACTACTGATAATATATTCTAAATTATGTATTGTGTAGAGAATGAAAATTTTATTCTTCCTATTTATCTGTTATCAGGTGAAGTTGTCTAGTGGTGGCCTCTAATTAATAATATGATGTTCCTTGTTAAAATTGAATCCATGTATTGGTATGAGGTTAGGAACTTATCATTCAATAAGTAATTTCCATGGATTATTCATACAATAATAGAGAAATAATTTCTTGAGTTGAAGAAAATGGATGATGAATCTTTCAGTACCGATGAAGATAATTTCATGACACTTGCGAGGTACGATTTAGGAATTATCATCCTACCTGAAAGAAGTGTTGATAGGTTCTTTAGTGTATTAAATCCATGTCTCATAATTTCATTGCCCATAAGTGACTTTAGTAGCTATGAAGAGATTGTATGCTATGAAATCAGGTTTTAAATGGAGGTTGGATTCACATGCTAATATCATGGTTTTTACAAGAAGAGGAGGATAGAGTTTAAAGGTAAATCTAAAAACCATGAAGAGAAAGGGTGGATATATCATTTATACTCTATGTGTAGGAAAAATCATAGAGTAAATTGTCTTGGAAGGTCAAATAAATGTTCTAGATGTGGAACGGATGGTCATTAGGCTCTTGATTTCAGAATTGATGGGAAAAATTATTCTAATGGTGTGAATGGAGAGAAAGCAGCCTAGAAAGAACCTACCAAGATTCAGTGCTGCAAGTATAAGGAGAATGGGAATCATTCTAACCAATTACCAAACCCAAGGGAAGGTGATGATGATCAAGGCCAACAACCTCTTAAGATGAGGGACAGGGGGAAATCTCATGCGATCACTATTTCTAATAATGGATGTGATAACGATGTGGTGAAATGTATAATAACCATCCACTATAGAACATCTAATATCTTATTAGACTATAGATCTAACAACTCTTTCATATCTAAATTATTTGATAAGGGTGTTAATAATCCACCCAAATTATTATTCATGTAATTATCAGTGAAAACATATAATGGTACAATTATTGCATCTCATGTCTATTATTACTCTCCGGTTGATTTTTGTGAGAATGTGCTTCCAACAAATATTATCATTCATCATTTTGTGGAATTTGAGATCATCTTAGGCATATATTAGATTTATTTAATAAATACAACATCAATTTTAAATGAAATAATGTATCATTTGATGTTTCAAACCAAACTATGATTATCTATCAATGCGGTGATAATTATTAACTTCCTATGGAGATTATATCTAGTGTATAGGTTTTAATTCCCATAGAGAATATATTTTTAGGTCACTTGGTTGGGGAGAAATTCGAAATCAATGATATTCTTATTGTTTGTGATTTTGAGGATGTATTTATAGAAAACATTTATAGGATTCCACGAAAACGTGAATTGGAGTTCGCTATTGAGATCCTAATTGGTCCTATAAAAATTTCAAAGACTCCATATAGAATAGACCCAATTGAGTAGAATGAATAGAAGATGAAAAATCCATAAAACCTTGATATGGGATCCATTTGGCCAAGTGTGTCACCTTGGGTTGTACATGTTTTTTTAGGGAATAAGAAATATGCAACAATGAGACTCTCCATTAATTATCAATAGTTGAACTAGATCACAGTCAAGAATAATTATCCACTTCCCTATATTTATATATGGTTTGATCAATTGTGTCGATCTCAGTACCTTTCAATGATTGACCTTCATTCTATATATCATCTTGTAAGGGGTAATAAGTTATATATACCCAACATGTATTTCTATACAAGTTATGGCCACTATGAGTATTTAGTAATTCATTTTTTTCTTAATAATTCCTTTTCTATATTATTGGATTTTACGAATATACTCTCAAGGAATTACATCGATCAATTTGTGGTATTCTGTATAGATTATATTCATATTGATTAAAATAGAAATTAATAGAATTAATATAACTTGAGAATTGTAATAAATAATTTAATAAATAAGAAACTGTATGAAAAATTTACAATGTTTGAATTTTGGCAACAAAATGTTACATTTTTGTGTCACATAATCTCAAAAGAGGGCATTGAAATAGGTTCATAAAAGATAAAGGCTATGGAATGCTGGTATGTTCCAAATAACAGTAAATAAGATGAAATGTTTTCATGTCTTATATGGATATTGTTGACGGTTTGTGGATATTTATTCATGAGTATATATTACACTAACCATAATAACTTATAAGGGTTCCACATTCCTCTAGATAGATGAATGTGAAGATAATTTCAACAAACTGAATAAAAGGTTAGTTGGTGAACCTGTTCTTATTAAACTAATAGTTGTGAACGGTTTGTATTCTACAGTGATGAATCCAAGAAAGTATTGGGATGTGTTCTTCTATATAACAACAATATTATCACTTATTTCTTGTTATTGTCTAAGATTTAGGAGAAACATTACCCAACTCATAACATGAAGCTAGATGTGGTACTTTTTCGTTAATGATATAGAGACAGTAACTTTATGGTGAAAATTGTGAAATATATATCGATAATTAAAGCATGAAATATATATTCACACAAAAGGAGTTGAATATGAACAATAAAATATTTTTAAAGGTGATAAAGGATTATGAATACTCAATATATTACAAACTTGGGATATAAAAAAGGTCTCTTATTCTTTGAGTCGAATGGATCATGCTAGCTTTTAAATGATGAAGATACAAAAGATTAAATATTTCTGTATTTGAATAAGATAAACCTAAAAATCCTAATGTAATGGAAAAAACATATAATTATCAATGGAGTGATCATCATTCAATCATAGTAATGATTATATAGGGATAAGGATGATGTGGAGTTTCAAAAGAAGGTCAGAAATGTTCATGAGTCTAACCTTGACCATTATGGAAAGATAATTTTCAAGAACCATGCTTGTGATCATTCAATACCATATTTGAATAGGGATCTATTATAGGAAGCTCATATCCCTTTATTATCTATTCATCATGGATTTACGAATATCTATGCTCACATAAAACAATACATATGGTGGGATAGATTGAAGAGATATATTGTAGAGTTTATATTTCAGTGCTTCGTATTCTAGAAAGTTAATTCTGAAAGATAGAAATGTAAAGGTTTATTGCATCTATTACCCAAACAAGAATGTTAATAAAAGAATATAACAATGAATTTTGTCATTCGAATCCCCAAAACCTCTAAAGGGTTTAATACTATATGGGTGGTGGTTGGTTGCATTATAATTCAGAATACTTTATTTCTATCATAGAAGACTTTTGTCTAGATAAACATCTCAGGAAATACATTAAAGAACTACTAATGTTTCATAGACTACCACATTATATTTTATCTTATCAGGACCTGAGATTAACATCAAAATTATTATAATGAATTCAGCAATAACTTTATACAAAATTGATTTTTTAAATGCTTATCTTCCTTAGATGGATATCCAATCTGAAAGAAAAATTAAAACCCTAGAGGATATGTTGAGATCTTATTATATAGATTATAAAGGTGGTTGGGATCAACATATTCTTCTGGTTGAGTTTTATTACAACAATAACATTTAGTATAGCATTTAGATGGCTCCTTATGAACCACACTTTGGGAAAAAACTGTAGATGCCCAACCAGTTGGGATGAAGTTGAGGAATGAAATCTATTGGGACCTAAGATCACTGAATAGATGGCTGAGAAAGATAGAACCATTCAACAACATATTAAAGCATTAGAAAGTTTCAAAAAAATTTATGCTAATAAATGATAGCTTTATCTTGTTTTTATGTTGGTGAGTATGTTTTTTTGTGATTTTATACTTGGAAGAATGTTATGAGGTTTGGGAAGAAATAGAAACTAAGATTCGGATATATTAGTCCCTTGGAAGTTTTAAATCATATTGGGAATGTAGCTTATCTCTGGGAACTTCTTCAAAATCATTATCATGTATGTGATGTGTTCCATGAATCTATCCTGAGGAATTTCACAACTGGTCCTTCACATGTATTGAATTCATATATAATGCCATTAGATCAGGATATCTCTTATGAAGAATATCCTATTAAAATTATAGATCATAAAAAGAATGTTCTTTGAAACTAGACCACTCACCTAGTCAATGTTTTATGGAGATATCACCAGTGACAGTAATCTACATGGGAACTTGAGGAAATGATGAGGTAGAAGAATCGTCATTTTTTGTATCATAATGACAAATTTTTAGGTTGACATTCATTTTAGGGGGGTATAATGTTACACCCTGAGTTTTTATGAACTTTTTTATAATAAATTATTGTTTTTAATTTATTTCATTACACTGTTTCAAATATAACTACCATAAAAAATGAATTATCTTATGTTATATGCCACGCTGACATGTCTTGCATTACACACAACACTGAACTTCCACGAAACTTCTTTTCTTATTGACAGTAATGAAAATTATATGATTATAATCAAGTCATTAAAATTTTTTATATGAATATTAATAAATAATTTTTAAATATGATTTCTATTTGTTTTATATAAATAAATGATATTCAAAATAAAGTGAAATTTTTTTGTACAGTGTTTATATGTTTAGAAATACTATATTCTTAATGGAACTACTTTTTTTGTCCTTCTATAAACAATAATAAAATTAATTTTAGACATGGATAAAATTTTAATTTCAGAAAATAAAAATCATTTTTGAATCTATAATGTTATGTTTAACATATGGTGAATATTTATTATTTTTCGATGAAGTTTTCTTCTTTAATGAGTAGTGAAAATACTACATCATAGTTAAAAACTATGTTTTTCATGGAAATAATTATTATACATTATGTTTATTTTAAAGTCAAAATATATCAATTATACATGTATTAATCTAATGTATGCCATTGGAAACTAATTTATTTTAAAATTATATATAAAAAACGTATTGAACATTCGAACATTCATTTTACCCGCATTCTTTCCATGTTTGTGGGATTAAAATGAAGCTTAATTTTGCCTTTTCTGTTAAATTAATTTTGAAAAAATAGACCATTATGGTTGAATTTAGCATGATATTTAGAGTCTCAGGGGATCCAAAATATTTCTTTTGTGAGTTTTAACTTTAGAAATTTTTTTATTTACCGCGATTAAGGGTAAATCGGGTATTTATAGGTAAAAATTTATATTATAATATTATAAAGTTACCCAAACTATTTTACCCATATCATTGGATGATTGGGGCTTGGAATAAATAAAACATAGGTCAAAATTATGTTTTTTAGGACACTTGGGTAAGAATAGGCTAATTCTTATATTTTATTTAAAGAAAAGATTAAAATGTTTTACTCAAAAATTTAATAAGTAATTCATTTTTAATATAGAGTTATATCTAAGATTATTTAGAAAATAAATAGTCATTTGAAATATAATAAATATATCTGAATCATGATATTTTCTTACATTTTTACGAAATATATAATTTAATTGAAGGATTGAATAATAATGAAGTAGTTATTATCTAATTAAAGGGATATCGAGTAAAAGTTTTTAAAAAATTAAAATAAATACAATTTGACATAATTATTGACAACCACTAATTTTATAAATAAACTATACATATTGTAGATATATTATAAGTGTTAGTTGAAAGTTATAATGTTTTTATGATATTTCTTAAAAGAAAATTTATAAATAGTATCATAATTGACATAAATGATAGAATAAAATAAATAATATTTTATTAAATGATAATAAATTAATAAAAATATATAATCATCCATCTGACTATAATAAGGTTAAATATGTCATAATTGCTCCTATTGGGGTTTCATTGACACTTTTTTGTAATTATATTAACCTTAAAGAGTAAAACATATATGTTGCGATGGTAGGAGTTATAAGTATAAACTAAGGGTTTAAACCAAAAGATGAGGTTAACAATGTTTCATTAACCTATCCAAAAATACTATTTGAAAGGATTTATAGACATACACAAATTATACTAAAAATAACTCACTTTGGATCTATTTAAAATCGAATATCAATTCATTTTAATTTAATATTTTAAGAGATTCCTAGATTGTTCCTCCCCTCTCATAAAAAAGGGAACCTCCTCCCTTAAATCCTAACACCACCTTCAGCCACTTATCTTAACCAAAATCCGCCAACTTATTCTCTCAACATTATTATTTTTGTTCTAGAGGTTTTTTTCTCCCAAAAAGATTATCCCTAGTGTCCCTATGAGGATATCTAATGAAATTCAACCGAAGAAGAGGAAATTGTTTCACCGTTCCAATTCAATTTATTCTCCCTACATTTTTACAAAACATTATTTTACGAAAATGATAACATCGCGCGTGCATGTGTCTGGCTTACCAACTCCATGATGTGATGTGACTTTTTATCCATTATATTTCAGAAGGATTGTAATAAGGATGAATGTTATGAATATACATGTAATATATGATATTAAAATTACTATGTAACAATAATACATGATATAAATACTTTTCTTTTAACTCAATAAGAAAATGAAAACCACATTCATGAATACATATAAAATACCAAATCCATGAATGAAATATTTTGTATATCATTAATGATTATTGTAAATAATTATATATCAAATTCATAAGATGTTTTTTTCATTATTTATATTTTATAAATAATTAAATCATGATCTACCTATGATAATCAAGAATACCAAGTCGAATCACATATGATAATCAAGGTAGTTATCACCCGAAATTTTACTTTAACTAGATGCAAATAATTAATGTGTATTATGAAGTCCTAAACATATAATATATAGTATTACATATATGAATATTATTTTTTTGTACATTTATAATAAAATTTTATTTATTATACAGGAACATTGAACAAGTGTGACGACAGTCATGATATCACGTAAGGATTACTTTCGTGATCTCATTGTTATCCGAGGTTATTTATAAATAAAAATCTATTGGGGAATATTTTTTATCCATATCCATGATTTATAAAAACGTTTTCATAACATGTTTTAATATTCTCTTATAGATGTTTAAATTTATTTTTATATATTTTTGACTTTTTACTACATGGTTTCAATAAAATATTTTTGACATTTTCCAAAAAAGGTAATTTGTATTATTTTCTGAAAATATATCAGGAGAATGTTTTATTTTAACTTATATGGAATGAATATATCTTACGCTTTCACAATTACTTATATACATGATGCTACCCTTATAAGATTAAAAGATAATTTTCAAAGCAAATTTTCTCAATTAAAATCTCTCATCATTTTATGAAAAACAAAACATTTTCGAAGAAAAAAATGGTATTTTCCTCTATAATTATTTTCAGGTAATCTTTCAGAATTGTTTCCCATCTAAGATCGCATCCATTGGTTTTACTCATTCCTTTCTAAAAAATGATCCAAGTGTCCATTCATATTATTTATTTGAATGGATTTTTGTTTTAATGGAATGATGTTTATGGAACATTTTTCTCTTCCATGGGTTATATACTTATGAAACCCACTTCTTTTACAGTTTAGGCATTGATGAAATTATTATGAAACTAGTCTATTTTTTAATATTCATGATATTATTACATGTTTATGAAACCCATTTCATTTCATGGGTTATGATATGATTTTCTATGATCTTTTGTTACCTGTATGTATTATTTCATTATGAGATGGGTGAGACATATATCTCCCTCGATTGCATTGGTTAAAGATTTAATTCTCATGACATCGATATAAGGGATAACATCTAGTAATATGATCATGGGAGTGAACCATGACTACCAAGATGGTTTGGGAATTGAAACTACACTACCAAGTTGTCCTTAGAAGCTATGTATTAACTACCATTGAAATAATTATTATATGCTTAATTGATTCCCATAGTTTTATATTTTATTCCCATGTTATGATTTCACAACTCTTGTTATTTATTTATTTATGATTCATGTCTTATGGTATTCAATATTCCTATCATTATTCTTTTTTATGATCATTGATATGTAGGGTATTATCATATAATTTCATGATCATGTTCTCATACCTGCGTGCTCATGTTTATATTTACATATCTCTAATGTTTACCCTTACTAAGGATCTAAGTTCACCCCTTTTTATGTTTTCCTTTCACCGAGGATGTGATCATATATATTATGTTTGATGTGTCAATGATGGGTGATAGTAATGAAGAACCTGGAGGTAGATGATTTTCCTCACTTATCTTCTAGTGTTTATATTTCCATATTTCCATGTTTCAAAAGGCACTATACCAATATAGTCTTTGGGAATTTGTTTTTGTAATGTATTAAATAAATCCAAAAAAGTAATGTATTGTTAATTTATAAAAAGGGAGGGTTGAAATATTATCCATCTACATGTATCGATGATATATTTGACCAGTTGAGAAGATCTTGTGTTTTCTAGAAGATTGACATAAGGTCGAGGAATCATCATTTGAAAGCTACACCTTATACTATATCAAAAAATTCATTAATAAGTAGATAAGGCCTATATATGTTTGTATTGATTTAATTTTAGCTAAAAAACAATTATTTTATGTTTATGGACTTTATGAACTATATACTACAGCCTTATCAAGATCATTTTTTGGTTGATTTTAGGAATGGAATCTTGTTGTACTCTATGACTCCTGAAGATCATTCCCAACATCTTGACATCATCCTGAGTACAATGAGATGTCATACATTTTATACCAAGCTATAAAAGATTCAATATTGTATCTATAGGTTACATTCTTTGGGTCATATCATCTTGGAGGAATGTGTGTTAGTGGACATATAGAAAATTCAGGAAATTTGTTCTCGGGAGTATCCAAAGAATGTTTTTGACATTCATAGCATTCTTGGTTTGGTTGGTTATTATCAAGGAATAATTTAAATAAATTTACATTTAGTAACACCAACTATTTGGAATTACCAATAAGGGTATAAAATTTTAATGGTATGGAGATTTTTATAATGCTTTCTGAAGTTGAATAACCAATCTACCACCACACATATCATGATCCTACGTGATCCTGGTGAGGAGTATAATATGTTTTGTGATGTGTTTGGGATTGAACATAGAGTAGTGTCGATTCATGAATATATATTTTTTGTGTTTGGATAATTAAAATCTAGGTAACATGAATATAATTACTCTACACATGATCTCTAGATGGCTATGGAGGTTTATTTTTTGAAGTGTTTGTGGAAATATCTATTGGATGAAAATTTTACTAAGTTTACCGACCACAAAACAATAAATTATATAATTTCATTGTGATATTTTAACCCCTTTATTTAGATATACATTGAGTAGATGTAGTAATTAGACTTTGAAATAACATACAAAACCATATAGGGAAAAAAATTTGTTAACACTTTGAGCAAGAAAACATAGACTCAGGTGGTTCAAAAGTACAGTTCTAAGTAGATGATGGTGACCTTTTATCTATGATTCGTTGAGGTTTAGAAGTTCCATCAATATATGATTATTATATCTTTATCAGTTGAGTTTAAACTTTTGAGCTATAGTATGGGGTGAAAGAATGAGGACCCATAGTGTTTGGATATGAGGGATAACCATGAAGGTGGGGCGTCTTCATTAGATTGGATTATATATGAGGGTGAGATTATCTATGCCTAAAACCGTATTATTGTGCCAATGTGTATGTATAATGAGTTGATGAGTAAATTTCATACCTCAATGATTGTGATGAATCATGTATTTGGATAAATGTACCATGACCGAAATCGAAAATATTGGAATTTCTGCATGAAAAATGAGATTGTAGGTTTTATAACCCAATGCTACACCTGTTAGTAGGTAAATTCTAAGAATCAACAACGTGGTGGTTTAATTTATCTATTTTCTATTCTAAAATGGATGTGGGAAAAAATTAATATAGACATTTTGGTGGTTCATCTGATGATTCCCCATAATAATTACATTATATTGTTTATTGTGGATAGATTAATTAAATTAGCCCTTATATTTCATATGTAGGATATATTCATAGTGGATTCATTGGAGGAAATGTACAATCAGAAGATAGTCCATTTTCATAGGATAATATGGAGTATTGTTTTAGAACATGATCGATGTTTTTTATCACACTTATAGCAAGGAAGACAAAAGGAATTGGGTGCCCTGATATTTCTATGTATGACTTTCCTACCATAGAAAAATGGGTAGTTTGAATATCCAATTCAGGTTCCTAGAGGAAATTATATGAGCATGTGTCCTAGAATTTGTTATGTTTTGGCAGAAGCAAAATGTTCTCATTCGGTTCGTTTATAACAATAGTTATCAGGTGTCTATTCAAATGGAACCATATAAGGGACTTTATAGTATGAATTATATGCCACCTTTCTATTTCTTGCTTGTAGGTGAGTTGGAGTTATTGGGACCGAGACACGTGCATGAGTCATCAGAGTAGATCCAGTTGATTTAGAACCATATGGATATGGACCATGGTAGGTAGGAGTCGTATTATAATTGATGTCAATGACCACTGGAATTTAACAAGGGTGATTATGTATTCCTTTGGGAGTCACATAGACTGGTTATTCAATGGATATATATGTAGGTCAAGTTGATTCCCAGGTTTATTGAACGGTTTGAGATTGTCGAGTGGATCAGACCGGTCGCTTACCGATTGGATTTTACCATGATGTATAGTTCAAAGAATGATGTTTCTCACATATAAAATATTCCTTAATATCAACCTGACCATTCTCATTTGATTTATAATGGTTATTTTGAGATTGAGGATGATGATTCTGTTGAGGAGAATCTGATTTATATTATGGATCACAAAGATAAATTGTTATGGGGAAAGACCGTGCTAAGATCCCAAGTGTTGCGGAAGCATAGACATGTTTTGGAGGAAACATATGATAGGGAAGCATATATAAGGGAACAATGGCCCAACCATTTTACCTATAAATATTAGTGATGCATGAGAGTACAAATCTAGAAGGATCTGATATATAATAGGTATATTATTGTTTCCTAAACATTATAGAGATTCATCATTCTTATTTTCTGGTAAATGTTTACCATTTTTAGTCTATCTATGGTTTATCCTCTTATTGGGTGAATTTTTGAGAGTTATAGGGTTTTTTGGAGGGTGTTTTGGTTGTTCACATTTATACCAAACTGTGTACCCACCCCTAGAAAACTATGCAACCCAGCACCCTTCAATAGTGGGTTCATGCATGGTTTGAACATGGTTTAACAAATTTTGAACCCCTAGGTAGTTGGGTTGAATGACTAGGGTTCATAGTTTTATTAACCATATGAACCTTCTAGGAAACCGTAGATGCGGTTGTTTATGGTGTGAAAAATTCAATAAACAAATTTCAAACACCATGCTTATATCCCTACACGAGTGAAGAAAATATTATTTTACGGTGGTTATTTGTTATTTTTAACATCGTCTTTTGGCTGACATTTTACAGGAGACGTTATAAACATAGTTTTTTACGTCGGTTATTTTACAACCGGCGTAAAAAACACAAATCTGAAGCGTTTTTCACGTCGGTTAATAAAAACCCGATGTGGTAAATGCTTCGGAGTCATGGTTTATTACGTGGATTATTTAATAACCGACATTATAAATCACTCCTTCGAAGGGTTTATCAAGTCGGTTATTTTTATAACCGACATGATAAACTTGTCTGCCAAGAGGTTTCCAACGTCGGTTATATAATAACCGACTTAAAAACATATCTACGACATCAGTTATAAAATAACCGACGTAAAAAACAATACATTCCAATTTATTATGTCGGTTATTTCATAACCAAACTAAAAACCATTTCCCATGAAGTAATTATGTCGGTTTCCAATTAACTGATGTTAATCCTAATACCAATTCATTGTTTTCGTCAGTTATGAAATAACCGACGTAAAAAACTAAATTTTTTAATTTAAACTAAACTACTACTATGCCCTGCCAAATTACATGAAATAAAGAAAAATGTTACCAAAAACAGACCAGAACAGACTAGACCCCCCACCTCATTGGACAGCCCCCGCCACACCCCTGGACACCCCCACACCCATGGACTGCCCCCACCCCCTGGACGGCCCCCACACTCCTGGACAACCCCACCACACCCTGGACAGCCCCCACACCCCTGGAAAACCCCCCAACCCTCTTTTATACCCCCACCCCACCCCTGGAAAACACTCCCACACCCCTGGACAGCCCTCCCACACCCCTAAAACAGAGCCAAAAGTTACAAAAAACAGAACAGACCCCCCCCACTAGACATCCCCCACCACACCCTTGGACACCCCCAACACCCCTGGACTACCCCATGGACAACCCCCCCCCCCCCCCCCCCCGCACACACAAACCCCTGGACACCCCTAGACATCCCCCCACACTCCTAGACATCCCTTCCACCCTCCTGCACACCCTCCCACCCCACTGGACAGCCTCCACCACACCCCTGGACCCCCCCCCCCCCACCTCACTGGACGCCCCTAGACCAAAAACAGACCAAAACCCAACCAAAACCAGAGCAGTTCCCCCACCCCACTGGAAAACCCCCACAACACCCCTAGACACCCCCACACCCTTGGACTACCCCCACCACCTGGACTGCCCCGCACACCCCTGGACACCCCCTGGATATCCCCCCACTTGCATAGACATACCTCCCACCTTCCTGGACACCCTCCCACCCCACTGTAAAACCCAAACCACACCCATGGACACCCCCACACCCCTAGACTTCCCTCCGCCCCTTGGACATCCCCTGGACAGCTGGTGTTGGGAGAGGAGGCGTCGCCATCCCTCGGGGGGTTGAATGCCACTAGATGGTACTCATCACTCCCACATGCGAAGCATGAGCTCTCAAAATGTTTTAAAAATTATTTATTCCCCTGTAAACATAATTCATTCTATCACTTTGATTCCAGTATAACTAGGGGAAAACACCATCACACATGACAGCATTTCACCTGGTTATACTGACATCATAGTGATATAATTAATTATGATTATAGGGGAAGAAATAATTGGTGAAACATTTTGAGAGCTCAAGCTTCACATGTAGTAGTGATGAGTACCGTCCAGTGTCGTTCATCCCCCTGAGGGATGGCGGCACCTCCTCTCCCACTCCCATGGACTAACTCCCCATCCCCACGGACACCCTGGACACCCCCCCCCCACCCTAGTGGACAGCCCTCCCACACCCATGGAAACACCCTCACCCCACAGGACACCCCCACACCGCTAGACTCCCCCTGGACAGCCCCCCCCCCCCCTCCACTACCTTGGACAACCCTTCCACCCTCCTGGAAATGCTCCCCCCCCCCCACACCCTTGGAACCCCTCCCCCAGACCAAAATCTATACCAGAAAACCCATCATAAGTAGACCAAAACAAGAAGTATAGAAAAATTAAACATTCACATATATAACATGAAAAACTTACAATGTCTAATAAAAAAACTAAATCCAACCTAAACGACTACCAAATATGGAATTACAATGACAATATTCAAAATTACATTTTACACTACAAACAACTAATATTCAATCAAACCTGTAAAATAATATGACCATTCTACTTGTAAGAGATTGACATATTGAGCACTATAGGGTTGAGGGACATCAAATAGCTACAAATTAATAGGATAGTAGTTAACGTGTATAATTAATAAATCAAATGAAATATTATGGCAATGTTTAAAAGTAAATCTTAATAGGTAAAAGTTCACAATAGTCCCAGTTGTTATTATTTCATACATAAATCATAACATATAATATCGCCATTCGATGACTCCTTGTTGTTTATGAAAATTATTTTTTAATGAGTTTAAATTCAATATATTATTTTTATGTAATAAATAAAAAATTACAAATTATAAATGGATATTCAACTTTACATGTATATATTTGATCTTTGAACTAATTTTCTTTTTGTTTTTTCGAAATTAGACCCATACTCTATAAGAAAATGATACAAATGGGATAAATTTAAAATTCATTATAATATATAAAACTATTGAGAAATTGAAACATTATTTTCCAATATTTTCTTAAAACTTTCCCGCACATCACCATGAACAGAGCATATCCAATAAAGTGTTTTCTCCCTTGTAAAAAACCCCTAACATCCAATGATCACTGATAAAAGAAAATATAAGGTTAGTGGTTTTTTATGTTAAAAGATAATTAACTCTTTGTGGGATATTTGTTTCATACCTCTCACAAAAAGGCATCATCCAACATTGTGTGATTATATTCTTTTCAAATCTTTCTGCAATATAAAGCATTCTTTCTTCATCGTCCAATGAACATGCTTCAGGGGAAATCAAATGTGGGTCCACGAATCCATATACATCTATCCGCTCATTCTTCTCACAATTTTAATAAAGATACCCAATAAAAAATAGAAATAAGAATACATTTTTAATCAATATAATCCAGGGAAAATGTGTTAATACTTACATGGAAAAAAAATCACCACGTTGATACCGAACTTATCTCCAGTAACAAGCTTCATGATATCAGTTTTCACAATCCCCACAGTCATTGCACATCCACAAACATGAGCTTCCATGGGAAACTTATAATGATACACCTACAGATTTGAATATCTTGACAATCTGTCAAGACTTCTAGAATCTGTATCTAATGTCATAGACATTTTTGTTTGTTGTTGTATATACATTATTTCATTACCTTTGAAGTATTCTTGTAAAAATAAATAGAAAAATATATTAGTTTTTAAATGATAAAACAAATTTAACAAAAAATAAAATAGAAGATATAACATACATACCTCTATGGTAATGAGTCGAAGAAGTCTGGATGGCCAAATTAAAAAATGGCTGATACTATGTCCAACTATTGTCACCTCATCTGTATGTAATGGTACTCAAGCTGATCTATCTATATTATATTATATAGTGACCCTATTATTCTCTACCTCTAATTGTTAATGATGAACTGTATCTCCTATACAATATACCAACCCATATGAAACCATATGATGTTGAGGATCATCAATATACAACTTGAAATAAGTAATAACCTACGGTGGAGGTGTATGATAAAAAATGTTGTCCTCAAGCTGAGGTGGGGGAGAGGGAGCTACTGGCGGAGGTGGAGGATAAATAATGGGGTCTTCGGGGGGAGTTGGAGGAGTGGGAGCTGTAGTCTGAAATTGTATTTTCATTTCTGTAAACATAAACTGTGCCAACACAATAATTGTTTTCTCCATCGTCACATTAATATTATTAACTTCAGCCTCCAAGTATTCTATTTTTTTAAACACCCTCAACATAAGAAGTTGATGAACGTGGCAACACTTTTTTAACCAATACACCTGTGAGATGTCCTCGTACATGACTAGTATGTTCAGGCTTTCCCAATGCTACAGATAAAATATATTGCCTCCCAGTAGATGTAAATACCCCATGTGAACTCTTCTCCTCAAGAGAATCCTGTATTAATTAATTGGAAAATTAGGTAATGATTGGAATTATATGAATAAAATAGTTAACTTAAATAAATAAAATAGATATCTTATAATCCTCTCAGCTATGATTCTCGAATCTTCCGAAAGATATTACCCTTTTTTTCCATCTGAGATCTCTTCCATTTTTCATGTCTAGATGAAGGGGATGGAGGGTCCACCTCTCCAGAGCAGGAAGACTCAGGTGTTAGTTTTTTTAATTTTCCCTCCATCATTTGTTCTTCCAATTATTTATACCCTCCCCGAGATAAAATATGAGGGTATAAATTTCTATATTGGATCTCCTGATGAGATTTCCTTCTTTTTTGTAAATTAAGAATAAGAATTCATTAAGAAAACATTAATAAGATTATTTATATAAGAAATCTAATAAAAGTTTACATTTCCCTTACTGAAAATGAATCACTTATTCTACGTTCAAAAAACTCTCTCCATGTGTCTTCATCTATGAAAGGGTATATACAACATGGATTGTCATGACTCTTATGACAAAAAATCAAATAAAATCTGAGGGTTGATTTGAAATCCCTCCACCTCCTAGCATCCATCGATAAGTATTTCTTACTGACTCCTCCAGTGACAGGAATATCAAAATTCATCTGGTAATGAAGAGGTTAAACATATTATATATACTAGAACATTTAAATAATAAGAAAACCATAGAAAATGATTTTACCAAAATCACCTCCCACAACCGAGATATTATCTCTTTGTCCACACTTCTCCAGTCATTATACAAAATGTTTACTTGGCCTTTACCCTAAGTTGACACAAAACTCATAAAATGATTCTCATTTTGACCTCTATGAATATCATACTCATCAAACTCAACGAGTATCCTCTAATCCTACATACGGGCAAGTGATAATTGTGGTAAACATTTTCACCCACGTTTACCAACTCTTGAACACTTTGTTGTAATGGGAAAACATGAGGAAGATTGGGGAACATCAAGAGGAGCTTGTGAATGTTCCTCCCCAGAGGTATGACCAATATGCTCATCTCCAGAATCATGTGGTTCATCAAATGTTTGATCTATCATTATCCTTCAAATGAAAAAAACATTAGTTTACAAATAAAAAAATTCAAATATTGCAATACTACTGTAATCATGAAATAGAAAATTATACTATGTTATGTAATATTAAATATGTTTAATATGGTAAGCATGTTAAAAAAATGGTAAATATGGATAGGATGGTTAAGAAGGTAAACATGGTAAACATGGTAAACCTGCTAAACATGGTAAACATGGTAATGTCATTGTCACTGAAGAAAAATAGAAGATATATTATTTATGTAATGGTAAACATGATAAAGTAAACTAAACAAAATTAAAACAAACAAAAATGTATACTTATTTTATTTTAATACATGTTTTAATAAAGAAAAAACGTACAATATCTAACATTTTATGAAAATAATAAATGTAAACAAGAAATAATCAAATGTTACCTGTAATTTTAAGAATGTACAAATGGATTGTTTTCCCAAATTCCTTCACTTTGATCATTCCTTATGGCACAAACCTTGTCTTCAACATGCTCATCATTATGTTCTATTAATTGTTCAATGGATGTAGGTATCTCATATAAAGAAGAATCTTCATCAAGTTCATCCTCACCAACATATTTTTTTCCCTTGTAAAACAATATCCCACTACATATCTGATTGATCTACTGCATAGAAAATTTGTTTTTCATGTGTTTCCATTATAGAAGAATCAACTATGTCTTCCAATCAATTCAGATTAACAACTGTCATTCCATATTAATCGTGTATGACACTATTTTTACCGATAAACCATTTATAGATAAAAACATGAACGTTAATTTTAAATTAATCGGCCTCCCATATGTCTTCAATCACTACATAATATGGACTTGAGGTAGAAATTGGGTTTTTCTCCATAGCACACGAAAAATGAATTGCTTCTGAAAACACTAACACAATACTATTCTAAACTGCACTTCTATTGTCCTGAGATTTTATATGAAATTTATATCTATTAATGTCATAACAGGACCATGTTATAATATTTTAACATAGACCACCCACTATCCATTTTAATGTCTCTAATACATCTGATCTACCAAGTAATGTCTTTTTAAACCATGAAAAACGTGTTTTGTTGTGCTCACTAAAAATACACATTTCATTCTTCTTTGGATAACATTTTTTCAACTCATTAATATGCAATGGGATATACTATAGAGAATCAACTATGTTATTCATGATTTATGATTATAACTTCTTTATCTGTTCAGCTGACAAAAATTTGACTTTAAAGCCACGAATCCCCTTTCCCGCACTATTAACTCATTCTAGGCGAGATATAGGCAAACCTATGTGCTGCGCCGCATCCAAGTAGCTCCTACAAAACTTTGCAACCTCCTCAGAAATTTACATTTCAATAATAGAGGCTTCATGTCGATATGGATTATTAACATACCCCTTCAATATTTTCATATACCATTCAAAAGGATACATTCAACAAATATATACAGGTCCACAAAGAATTATTTCTCGAACCAGATGAATTATTAAATGCACCATTATATAAAAAAAGTTGGGGGAAAATACATTTCCAATTGACAAATTATAAAAATCGCATCCTTTTCCAAAATGTTCAAAGCATTCACATCAATCGCCTTATTACAAATTGAATTGAAAAAATAACACAACTCTTATATAGTCTTTCTGACAAGGATGGGAAATTTTCCATGCAATGCAACTGGTAAAAGTTATTGCATCATGACATGACAATCATGAGATTTCATACCTATCAACTTCAAGACCTTCAATGAGACAAAAATTTTTACATTCGAAGAATAACCATTAGGAACTTTGATATCATGAAGAAACTGACAAAATCTAATTTTCTCCATCTTCGATAATGTATGATAAGCTAGAGGAATAAAATTTCGTCTTCCATTTGGAGTAGGAGATAACTCCAATCGTATTCCAATTGATAGTATGTCTAATATTGCATTCAACCCATATTTAGTCTTTCCATTAATATATAATAATGTTCTAATCAAACTATCGAAGATATTATTCTCTAAATTCATGACATCAACATTATGTTTAACTTCATGATATCTCCAATATGGTAGCTCAAAAAATATTGACCTTTTCTTCCAAATATTCCTATCATTACCAGATTTATATGTCTTTCCCAATGTCACATCAAGGTTCTTTACCCTCTCAAAATACAGATCAGGGGAAAAATATTTTAAAGCAACATCAAATTCTTGTGAGCCATTTAATTCCTTTTTAGTCTTCTATAAGAGTGATCCATTTGGAAAAACATTCAACGCCCCATGTACACTATTTTCCTCCCATGATTCAATTGACAATATTAAGTCTATTGTTCACAAATTGGACATGCTTTATACCCTTTAACACTCTATCCAAACAAATTTCCATACGTGGGAAGTCATTTATAGTGAACAAAAGCACTGCAAGTAGTTGAAAATATTCCATTTTATAAGAATCATACACCCTAATTTCATCCTCCCATAAAAGATTCAAATAATCAATCAATGGTGACAAGAAAAACCTAATATCATTGCGGGGTTGCTTTGGACAAGAGATCATTATAATCAACATGACATATTTTCGCTTCATACAAAATTCAGGAGTGAGGTTGTAAATTACCAATAAAATAGGCCATGAACTATGTGTTCTACTGAGGGTTCGGTGTGGATTCATTCCATCTGTGCACAACCCCAGTCTGATATTTCTAATTTGATTTTTAAATGTACGATACTCCTCATAAATTTTCTTCCATTGTGGACAATCAGCTGGATGACGTTTTGTTTCTATCACATAACCACTCATCAGCATTCCATATAAAACGTTTTTATCATGTAAATTAGAAAATAAAAGTTTGAAACGATGACTTATAGAATGATACAAAAATACCTTTGAAGGGATCTCTCTAATCTCTACATATGCTTGTGATTTTTTCCCACCTTATACCATGATGTCCCACATTTAGGACACTCTGACATAAATTCATATTTCTTTTATATATCATAAAGTCATTCGGACATGCATGTATTTTCTTGTATCCCAATCCCATCGGGAATAATATTTTCTTGGCTTTATAATGTGAATATGAAAGATCCGTATCTTTTGGAAAAATGTTTTTCATCAATTGTAGAAGCTCTATAAAACATCTTTCACTCCATCCATGTTTCGACTTCAGTTTAATCAATCATCAAAACGCTGAAAAAACCATAAAATCTATACAACTAGGATATAATGATTATTCAGAATCACTATATAGAGGCAAAATTTTCAGTTCTATCACAATTTTTTCTATTTCAATATCGCGAATCAATAAAATTGGGTTCTTCATATAAGTCATGGGAAAATTTTAATGATGTTAACTTTTTTGGTATAGAAGATCAATAAAATTATATATATGAAAATATAGGTAAATAAATTATATATTCGATAATATTTTTTCCATATATATATATAGTTGTTTTTTTCATTCTTACTATTTCATAATTTATGTTCAATTTTAAAAAGTAAATGTATAATGTGGTTATTAGGTTTTAAGATTATTGTTTAAGATCACCACAAATTGGATGATGCATTAATTTAATTTGGTTAGTTTTATTAAAAATTTTAGGATTCATATCATAATAATATTTTTAATCGTATAAAAATAATTTTTAATTATAGGGGTTTAATGATATTGCAGTATATATGGGTGAATACATTTCCCATCATCAATATTTTTTTTGGAAAAATGTTTTTTCGTATAATATTTTTTTTATTGAGTATCATGCATGATCGATTTTATTTATAGTTTTAAGAATGATTATTTTGAAAATTATTTACTAATTTATGCATTTTTTTTAATTGTAAATATTTTGTATCATTTTTGGGATCTAATTATTTATTTATTTAAGAAAATATATCATTCTACCTCGTTTTATTCCAAGACAAACATGGAATGTGAAAAAATGATCTCATAATGTCTGGTTGTACCCAAAATGGATGTTGGAATAAGCTTTAAGTTTTAATTTTTCTAAATAACCGATGTGGAAAACTAGCATATATTTTTATGTTTTTCATCATAAAATATTATGATAATATTTTGTGGAAATGTTAAAAATAACTTCTTTGAGTCATTCCATATATGTTTTAGATATTAATCATTTTTCAAAGCCTCTTTTCATATTGGTTTTTTAAAAATAACATGGATAGTTCAACTAATTCGTATTTTTTATGTGTTTATATGTTTTCCAAAAACATAAATTAAAACAATATTTTTAAATATTTTTTTAACAAATTTTTTAAAAAATAATTGTTAAAATTATAAAACAACAAATGTTATAGTATGGCTTTCAAATATATGAACTTTATTTATGATAATTTTCTGCAATTGTTTTAGAAAGAACTTTTCTTAATTATATTATTTCTCTTAGATGCCACCATTAAACTTATAACAATGATTCTATTAGGAGACTATGATTTGAGATATTTTCTTCCAATAATCATGTTATTTTTATTTTTTACACACTTATATTTTTAATACTAATTATAAATATATATATATATCATAGTTTTTTAACTACATTATATTAAAATAAAATACTATTCATATCAAGATATGGTGCATATGATTTTTTTATATATTTATGAATCATTCAAGTTCTAAAATTTACCCTAATGAATATTTATACTTAAATCATTAATATTAACTTAAAACTTGAATATAAAATGATACTTTTCCTTTACCCCTATTTTAGAATTGACACTTCCTCATCAAATAGGCTCTTTATAAACAATAATTTCACCTATAATATCATATGATTCCTCAAAACATGTTATTTATTATCATAGGTCAATATAAATTCATTTCCATATGGTATAATATAAAAAAATTCCACTACTCCACCATGGAGTATATTTTTATATAATAACTTAATGTTTTATTGTATTTATATTAAAAAAATAAATTACTATAACAAGATCCATGACACTGTAAAACCGTAACTAAAATAATTAAAGTTATAGGGTAATATTTAAGAATATGATAAATATGAATTATGTGTTTGTATTTATATAAACTATAATATATAATTTTTGAAAAATAATTTTGATTAAAATAATGATTAAAATTTAAAAAAATATTTTATCTGTACCTTTAGTAAAAATCATACCCCTTCATAATCATTTAATATTAAAAGAAAATATTTAGAAATGATTTTTTTTGAAATTGATATGAGTACTTGAGAAGAATATAAATGATTTATTATTTATGGTTTTCAAACTTATTTATATTATTTTAATGGAGAAATATATTTTTTCGGGGTAATGTAGTCATTAGGAAAAAATACATTGTTATGAGTTACCTTTAGGTGTGTGTAGTAGGGTAGAAACACACGTAAATGAAACTATTAATATAATTAAAAAATAAAGTAAAAAATAAAATAAATGAATATATATAACAATTAATACAAATTTCTAATTGATATAACTAAGAGAATGTGTAACGGTATACTTTTTCATTTAATGTGTTTTACATACATTTATGAAACCACAATTTTTTAATAAATTTAAAAAATATATTTAACCAATAAATATTTTTTTTTTATAAAATATTATTAATTTTTGGAATATTTATCTCTAAATTATTAATGGGTTGAATTAATGTTTTTTATTAAACAATAAAAAATATTATTGAATAGTCGAATAATGTATGAAAACATTGTTATTTAAGAAAAATGTATGATTGTATTCTTGGGGTTTCTTGAACTTATATTAATATTAAGATAACCATTTTACTATTGAATCTAAATTATCTTAATATTGAACAAAAAATGTACCATTATTGAAATGTTTGAGTAAAAAAGTGGATGATCAGTTTTTATTCAATAATAAACTCGTTCATCACTTATAAACAACCCTCTCCCCAACCCATTAATTTTTTACTTTTAAAATAATTATTTTGATGAAAAAACTCTTAATAAATTTATTTGAATAAAATTATTCTATGAATTGTCAGTATTTCGACCTCACAAAATCTCAATGTTTCAAAACATTATTTTTATAGTAACAGACTAGATGTAAAGAAGAGGTAATAAACTTTCAAATGAAATATTACAATTTATTTTTTATTACTCCCATTTAAAATAATAATTACCCGTCATAAAATAATTTAATAAATTATATAATTAATATAGACTATGAATAAAAACACAGTTACACCCAATTGTTTTTTAGGAAAAATATTCTTTAAATATTTTTTATTCTTTAGTAGCTTGAATTGCACGAAATAGTGAGCTTAAAAGAACCACAAGATTCCCTTATTATAAAATTACCATTCTAGACTATCATTTATGTTATAGGCAATAATTATAACTAACTTATGAAAATTTATTGTTAATTATTTTGCTATCAATTATTTGTGTACATTTTAAATTAGATATTTTTATTTTTTAGAGATTTAAAATTGGTGGTGAAATTTATGATATATCTATGTTTTATACTTAATAAAATATTTTTTATTCATCAAATGGATGTATTAATCATAGGGTTTGAATAAAACCTATTTGTTGTATAAAATCCAATTTCTTTAAAAACGGTAATATAACACTTTTGAATGGGAGCAAATTTTTTATTAATATTTTGACACGTTAATAATTTTTATATCACAACATAAACATGTTCATTTAAAACGTGATAAAAAAATTTAATTTTGTTGAATTTATGTTATTTTCTGATCACATTCATGTTTTGATGAATAGTAAAAACATACAGAATATTAAGTGAAAACAAACTTTTTCATCAAGATAATTTATATAGTGAAATTGTAATATTGAATTGTTTAAATTTATAGATATTATTTTATTTATCATTAAAAAATAATGTCCAAAATTTGAATTAATTTTATTTTGAATTCAAATGTAAAAACAATTCAGTCTTTTGCAATGTTTTAACATTAAAAAAATCCTTTTCTTATTCTGTCAATGGGATTGATTTTAAATTAATTAGTACAAAATTTGTGTTTTGAATTTTAACATATTTAATCCATATTTGGAATCATTAGCCCCAAATTATGTTAATAGGCTACTTTTATTTTTTGGCATTATGAATAGTAACTTTGTTAATTATTTTTATTACCATAGTTAAAAAGAAAATCAGGTAATTAAAGGTATAAATAATATTAAAAAATTACCTAAAAACCAATAAAACTTATATTGGATGAATAAATTATACCCTTATCATCTATTGTTTGAAATGTAATCACTTTATGGCCACTTACCTATGACTATGACATGAATGTAATAAAAACTATTGAATGTGAAAAAATATAACAATCTCATTTTATAAAAGTATATTAATTTTAATATATTGATAAATAGGAGATAATATCACCCATATATAGTATCTAAAAATATAAAATAATTACCTTCATCAGGGAAAAATTTATTACATTTTTTAGAGATTAAATAATTCCCATTAAGGATGACACAATAGTGATGTAAAAATTATTGTATTAATAGAAATATCAATAAAATGGTATTAAAAATATGAAAAGAAATATCATATGAACAAATTAAGGTTCTACAAAAAATTCTACGTGATTATTACATGTTAGGAGTGTGTTGGATATTTTTTTCGAATTCATTTTTTTTGTGGATATTTATTAAATTCAAATAAATGAACAATGTCAAAATTGACACTTGATATTTTATAAAAATAACATTTTATTAATTTATTTAAAAATAATAAAAGTATTTAAAAATTACAAAGTGATAATTATAAGGTCTAAACTGTCGTAAAATATGCATTTATAGTCAATTTACATCATATAAGTAAACATCTATAACTATTAAATATTTAGAATGTTATTACCACAATTAAAATTAATTAGAATATGTAAGTGTCAATTAAATATGATATGGTTTAAATTGAAACAATAGATTTCCAAAAATTTATTGAATGATGATATTAGAAGCCTATATCATATCATCATATCAATTGAGTCATTTCTTATGTTTTTTTTGGTATGGTTCAATTTTGTTATAAATTATTATTTACAGAGTTTCCAAAAGTGCCTGTTACCTCAATTATAAAAGGGCACCTCTTCTGTCACCTCTTCACTTAATTTTGAGCCTTAAAGCTCAACCATCGCCTATTATTTTTCATTTTCATTTTCTCTATTTTAATTCTAGTGGTTCTCGTTATCTTCAAAGACCATATCTAGTGATCTAAGAATAGATTTAGTGGAATCACTTCAGGGAAGAGGTGATCTATTATGAAGATTCCTTCAAACTTATTTCTTCATCAAATTATTCTTCATTATTTGTTTCATTATAAAGTAATAACATTAGTATCAATAACATACTTATATTTTATTATAAATATTAAACAACTATCTTTCAACTTTTATCTATCCTACGGAAATCAAAACCACTGTACGTGGGTTGGTATGGAATATCATCTTCAAGTTGTGGTGTAATCTATTTTTCACAACCACTTTACATAGATGGGTATAATGATGGAAATATTAACTATATATGATTATTATAACATTGTACTAATTCAGAAATATCTTACTCGATCAACTTCAATAACCTTCAATAAATTTTGGAATGATACCATCACTTGTGCCTAGGTACAACGTACTATCTCCACAATGTGATGAGATTCATTCTACAAGATATTCATTAAAAAATAATTTTATATATAAATTGAAGGAATAAAATTAATATATATTATTATAATATCATTAATTAAATTATTTAATGATAATCTATGATGTGTAGCAATAACTTTTCCAAAAAATATTGAATAAAAAAACAAAGCGGCCAATATCCAAATAACAAGTGACAAGGAAATTTTACAGACAAACAGATGATTATATAATCATATATGATATGATAAAAATGATTATGAATCTGAAAAATGTCTATAACTTTATTTAAATAATTATAAAGGAGGTCCAGATACATACAAATGATATCAGACCTAAGGTAATGGATAATCTCACAATCTCATTTTTATTCGAGTTTGTTTATACATAAGTATTTACTAGGTTATATTTTTCATCTATGTCCATGTTTCTTAAATATGTAATATTATTTTTATATCTCTACAATTATATAAAGTTATTTTTACCCATTTTTTAATTTTTATTAAATGTTATGAAGGGAATCGTTTTTTTTATACAAGGTATTTGTTTCACTTTTTCGGTAAAAGTACAAGCAGATTTTTTTAAAATTATATGACATGACCATGTTTTTATTCCTTCATAATGACTTATTTCCTGGAATATTACCTTATATAATACGTGTTTCTTTTCACAAAAAAAACATTTCTTCCATAATTGTGTGGAATTTTTTTGGAAGGAAATAGTTTTTGAAGAAGAAATGATATTTTCCTCAAGAAATAATTTCATGTGTTTTATCAAAATTATTTTTCATCTAAGATAAAACATTTTAAATAGGGTAATATTAATAAACGTACTATTAATTTTATTTTATTGTGCGTTATTTTGGAAATCCATTTGTTTTATTTATATTATCATGGAATGATGATTAAAAAACCCATTTTTATTTCATGGGTTATTCTATGGTGAATGTTTTTATGTTTTTGTGGCACATGATAGAACAGTTTTATTATGAGATTGGTGGGACCCATATCTCCCTCCAATTAATTGGGTAAAGATTCATATCTTGTGAGACATACATGATTAGAATGAAAAATAAATTTGGTTATGTAATATACGGATGTAATGAGGAGTGAACTCAGTTCAATAATTAAATTTGTCCACTATGATGGTCTCAGTAATTAGACATGACTAATATGAAATTATTTTCTTTGCTTATGGGTGTATTTCCCAAAATTTTATTTCATATGTTATTTTTGTTGGGATTACATTGCACTTTTATGAATTATGCTATGACATGATATTATTATCTTTTATATGAAACATACTATTTTCAAATGTTATGTACTTATGATTATGATATGACTGATATTTACATTGTTTACCCTAATATAGAATTTTAGCTCACCCTTTCTTGTGTTTCTTTTCCCCAGGTCATGAAAAAGGGTATTAATCAATATATATAAAAAGAGTTTCTAGGTATGAAGAAATATGTTGGAGACAATGTGGATGTTTAATGAACCTTTATTTATATTTCCCAGTTTCTAGATACACTAAACCTATATAGTCCTAGCCTGTCTTTTGTTATGTAATGTAACAAATATTCATCAGTGTTGAATTAATGTTGACATGTAATGTATGGAAAATTATAATTTGTATCATACTAATTGTATAGTTAACCTTTGGAATCTATAATGAGAGAGCCTTAATAATAACAATAAATACATGTCTGAGTATAGGTTATAGTAATATCCTAGTGTTATACAGATGTTCATGTATAATCAAGGATAAAAACAAAAGTGTCCTAAATTGAAATTTTATTCTTAAATTCAGTGGTTTTCCCATTTTGATTAGTTTTTCTCAAAGTATTATTCTTTGTTTTAGTCAATGGATAGAACCTGAAGGAACCATGTTAATAATGAATAAGACAAGAAATTCAAGAATGTATTTCTAAGGAGCCAAAAGTTATTGGAGTTGGAATGAAAAATCTTGTTTCCATGATCACACAATTTTCTCAAGATATGAATGATGATGTATTTCCAAATGATCAATAGAGTGAGATAATTTCTGTTGAATCCTTCATGAGGCAGCGCAAACCTTCATTTAGTGGGTCTTCTAATTCATTAGTGGTTGAAAAATGAATTAGTACCAGTGAAAATATATTATTAGTTTTACAATTTTCTAAACATGATAAAGCCTTATTAACATTATATTTTCTGGAAGTTGAAGACCATAAATGGTGGAACCATTTCACGAATATGAAGGAAAGAGATGAAATTGATCCCATGGAATGGGATGAGTTAAAAAAATATTTTTTAATGAGTATTTTCTTCGTATTCATCGAACAAAGATATAGGAGTAACTTGAATATTAAAAAATAGAAGGATGAATCTATTTCTACCTTCAAAAAAATTAATATAATTTCAAGGTACACTTCTTGAATTATTAACCAACTGATGAGTAAAATTGATCGATTATTTATTGTCTTTAAACCCTTTTACAAAGGGTATTATCCATAAGGGACTTCAACAGATATGCAGAATCTTTTCAATGTTCTCTCAAGGTTGTGATGGATATTAGAGTAACCCAACAGTCATTTGGGTTTGATAAGTGGAGAAAAATGGAATTGAGAGAAAAATATAAATACCACACCGAAAATAAGATGAGTTTTCCATTATGAACAATGTGTGGAAAGAAACATGGAGAAAATTGTCTTAAAGGGGATAAACAGTTTTTTAATTGTTGAAAAGAATGTTATACAGTAGTTGAATATTTATGTGATGTAAAAAATATATCTAATGATGAAAAAAATAAAATTCTTCACATAATTCACATTCTATACTTCAATGTCACTAGTGAAATGAATTGGGGCATCATGAAAATCAATTCCCTAATCCAATGGTTATTGATGATGATTGACGTCAAAAAAATCATAAGGCCATAGAAGAAAAAAATTCACATGCAATAACAATCGGTGATATAGAGTAAGATAATAAAGTGGTGAAGGGTACACTTACCATACACTCTAAAGTATAAAATGTTTTATTTGATTCTCGATCAACAACTCTATTACTTCAGAAAACATTTCTAAGTGCATTGCTATATTACCTCAACAATTGGATGTTGAGTTAGTTATGACATCTCCTAATGGAACAATGATTTCATAAAAAGTTTATAATTCTTCTTCAATTGAAGTTTGTGGGAAAGTGCATCCTTCAAATATTGTGATCCTTTCTATAGTGAAATTTGATGTTATTCATGGCTTGTATTGGATTTATTTATATGGGAATCATATAAATTTTCAAGGAAGGTAAGTCACATTTCATATTCCATAATAATATACTATCATCTATTGATACCAGTATGAATATAACCTTATAATAGAAATTTATTTCATATTATGAGTATTGATTCCTATAAATGGAGGTTTTTTTATCTAAAATTAGTGTGGAGAAACTCATAATTACTAATACACTCATTTTACAGTAGTGTGATGATGTATTTAGAGAGTAATTTCTTGGTCTTCCACCAAATCATGAAGTTTAGTTTTCAATAGAACTCCTATTGTGTGCTAAGCCTATTTCAGAGACTCCTTATAGAATGTACTAAATTGAGTTGTAAGAATTGAAAAATGAAACTCCAAGAGAATCTTGATAAGGGGTTCATACACCCTAGTCTGTCACCTTGGGGGTAGATATTATTTTTATTAAAAAAATATGGATCAATGAGACTCTGCATTGATTATTTAGAATGTAACAAGATAACTATCAAGAAAAAATGTTCTTCTCCCCGAATTGATGAATTAATTAAACAACATTTCGGATGTAACATCCCTGGTAAATAAAGGATAATAAATTTTCATATTTATTAATATTTTAGAATTAAATATTAATTTTAATTAAAAGGGGTTTCTATGTTCGATAGCGTACTTGATACGCAACGATGAGTTTCTTTGAAAACTTATGTTGTACACTAGTGATATAATAATATTATTTTAAATGGTAGTTAACATGTAGCTGTTGTATTGGAGAGAATGGATAGAAAAAACTAAAATATGATTATATATGTTTTTTAAATGTTTTTACTTTTATCCAATAAAAGATAAAGGCTTAAAATACGGAAAGAATTCAATTTTAGGCATTTATACCCTAATTTTCACTAAAGGTTCACTTATCACCTTTTGATGGAGAACCGTCATTAAATATAGTTTTGATCACTCTTATACATTCTATTGGACCAAATATAACTCTTTTTTAGAATCGGTACATCAAAATTTACTTTGTTTAAATTTTTGGTATTTTTCCGATAAAGTTCATTTTTTAATGAATAGTGTAAAATGATGTATTTTAATTCAAAACCTCTTTTTAATCTAATTTATTTATATGATTATATTTACTTTTTAATTGGTTTTAAATTGAAATTAGAATATATTTTTACCATTAAATCCAATAGTGGTTGTTGGAATTAATTTCACATTGAAATTGGACTTAAACTAGTGTCAATCTTTTGATACTTATTGTTTCATAAAAACACGTTATTTGTTCTGACAGCGGGAATTAATTATTAAATTAATTAATTCAACTTATATGTATTGAATTTTTTAAAATGGACTTCATTTTTGAATTTGGAATATCAAATAATGCATAGGGTAAAGTTTTGGTATTTTTCTGAAAAACTTCAATTTTTGATGAATAGTGAAACCACTAAGTGGTACTTAAAAAACTAATTTTTCGTTTAAATGAAATTTTACCACCTCTGTGTTTTTAATTTCAAAAATCCGACATACATGGTTGTCATTAAGAAGTAAAATTTGGTTCAATGGGATTAAAATAATTTTTTGATGAATAGTAACTTATTATGTTTTTAATCGCGATTAGAGGTAATTAGTGTAATTTAAGGTAAAAATAATGTTTTAATAATATGAAATGAACTTGACACATGTCTAAACCTCAATGGATGTGTCATGGCCGACCAAGACAATCCATGGGTCATCTTGGGAACCTCATGAAGCCACTTTGGTTGGAAAATGACATTAATATCTTTTTATTTAAAATTAAATAAAAATGACACAAACATGAGTTTTTTTACTAAAACAATTTTTACATGGGGTTATACAAGTCATATTTTTTACTATAAATATTAATTCGAAAGATAAAAATATTTCCTACATCATGATATTTGTTTTATAATTTTTAGACATTAAATAAATTAAATTATTTATGACATCATGATGATGCAACGATTACCTCATTAATAAAGGATTTACCTTATCACCTTATCCTCGAAACACATCAATGTGGGACCATTAAAATCCAAAACTCATTCTAAAATAAAGTAACATTTCCTTATTTTCCAAGAGTTCCCCTCCTCTCCTCTTATAAAAGGCCCCCACCTCTACCACCTTACCCACACTTCCAATGCCTTTGGCTCAGCCAACCTCTGCCCATTTTGTCTCTCCAAATCTCTCTCTTACTCCTTGAATCCTCACTTTGGGAAGAAGTCTTCCCAATGAAGCCTTTGAGCTCAAATCTAAGAGAGTTACCCGATTTTAAGGTGATGTCTTCACTTGTGTTCTTTTGTTTTATTTTTCTTCACCAACCCCCTAAACGCTTTTTATTCATTTCTTTTGTAACAACTCCAGTATCTTCAATATACTAGGATGTTGTTATAAGAAGATTTCGAGCTACACTTACACACATCAACATCTAATGGTTAAAGAACATATTGTTTCTGTGGTTGGCGAATTTCTGCCTCACGAAACGATGATTGTTCAATCTTCTTTTAAACACCTTTAATGGTGGCCATTAAGATGTTACTCTATTTATATATGATATATATTATGTTTATGTTTTCCTTATGCTTATTTATTTTTCATTTGTGGTTTACCTTTATGGTTTCCATTGTGGGTAAACATGATAATTTCATTTTAGGAAGTGCGGACTACCACCCCCTCAAAGTGATGAGATTCGTTAATGCCATACGTGGGACGTATAAAGGATGTATTTAATGATATTATATATGATATTATACTGGAATTATAATATACCTCTATATGATTATTATTTCTTTCCATTAATGTATGAGATAGAAATGAAATTAGCGTTCATCCGTACGCACGGCTTACCGTCTCCATGAACGGTGCATTTCATTTCCTATCCCCAAATGTATTGTACTATTATAAGTACATATTTATAATGGATATATATAATTTATGTTACATATAAATGATGAATATAATTCTGGAATTAAAATATACATATCTCTCATTTAGTTTTAATTCCATTAATATCACAAAGAAATGAATGTAGTGTTCATGCGTACGTACGGCTTACCGTCTCCATAAACGGTGCATTTCATTTCTTACCTCTAAATGATTATGTAATATTATAAATACATGTATATTCTGGATATATATGATATATATGATATCCAAATCATTAATTCCATTCTGGATATAAAGAACCTTTGACCACACGAACAACATGTTATTGTAAGAAGTCCACTTTCGACTTAAGAACCAAATAACGACAAAACAAACATTATTAACTTAAAAGATTAAATAATTTCTATAACATGGAAATAACTGATATAAACGGAATAATGAACTTAATAAATGTTCTTAAGAAAATAGAAATTAACTCAAGTTTATTATTCAGGACGTTAAAGAATGATCGAGTCAAGTCGGACCCAAGGTAAGGGAACTTCTTAACCCAATTTCCATTCTTTGGGTTAATATCCTACTTTAAAATTATGTCATGATATTATTATGTCCTATATTGTATTTGTACTTTATTTATGTGTACTTTTATTTAATACACATAATAGATCCATTTTATTTTAAAAAAATGATATTTGTAAGGGACTTTGTCTCAATCTCCTTTCATTGAGGCATATTTCGTTTTATACACAACTTTCTTTTATACGGTGTATAAAACCCTTTGACTTTTACTTTTATACAAAAGGAATCTTTTTCTACGAAGCATTTTACAAAACGACAAAAAGGAATGTTTTTTTAACGTATGCAGTGACAACGACCTTTTCCGCCGCTGCAAGTATTATTTGATCTTTGGCTTCCTCAACAAGCCGTAATGTTTATAAAATGAAATAAATACCATATACTCTTTTATGTATTTTGGTATTGAAAATGGTTTTTATAATGGATTTGTTATGTCAATATATTTAAGTGATATATTTTGATCAAAGTGTTGAAATGTTTTCTTTCCATTATATTTGTTTTATGTTTTATGATTTTATATTGGTACTTGGACATTTGACGGGTGGTTACGTGATAAACCATATGACGGTTGGTTCCGTGAATACCATGACGGGTGGTTACGTTATAACCTCCAATGCATTGGGTATGGAAGTCAGCTGTATGGCTATTCCATTAAGTATGTATGGAAGTTGGCCGTATGGCTATTCCATTAAGTTATATGTGTGGAAGTCGACTGTATGGTTATTCCACTTAAGTATGTTTATGTCCCAAGTTACCTTTATATGTTATGTGTTCTTTATATGGGTTTTATGGTAATTCATTGGTTACAAAAAGGTAAGTAATGATATTTTATTTAGTGAATTCATGAAGGTGAAAGTATTACTTTGATAAAGTATACATGGTTTACTTGATGTTTGAAAAACTAATAGTTTTCATTCTTTGTGTATCCCTTAATGAACTTTTACTGCTCACCACATGTTTTTTTTAAATGTTTTTCACAGGACTTAATATGGAATAGGGTCAAGGATGGGATCAAGGGAAAGTGATGCTATATAAAACATGGAACTGGACATGTTTGTTTTTAAGGGTTTTTTTTATTCTTTGGAAACTTAGTAGAAGTGTCTACTTTGTAATCTTTTGAGATGTAATAGTTATGTCCTAATTCTATAAAACTCTAAACCTGAAAAGATCCTCAATATGAATTATTCATTTAATTCAATATTAAGTAAGGTTTAAGGCTGGGGCCTTATAGTTGGTATCAAAGAGAGGTTTAGACAACTTTACGAGTTAGAAAATTGTTAAATTATAAGTTAATTTATGGTATGATTAAAATGATATAGCATTTAACGATAACCATGTTGCTTCGCCTAAGATATTTCTTTGTTAAGAATGGTTTTTTTTTAGAGGAAACAAAACAAATTTTTTGGGAAGGGATACAGAGGGAAATGAACTTTCAAATCAGTATCTTGAGATGGTCAGAATCCGAACTAAACAGTTTGTTGCAGTGATCACTCAGTTGAATCAGGTTACTACCGAAGGAGTTGAAAAGAATGTTGGTGAATTCTCCAGTTTTGGAACATCCTTCTAGGAATGGTCAGTTTTTTATATATAGTTATACTTCATTGAAAGGACTTGGTTGTGTCCTTATGCAGAATGATCAGGTAATTGCTTATGCTTCACGTCAGTTGAAAACTCATGAGGTAAATTAACCTACACATGACTTGGAATTAGCTACTGTTGTTTTTGCTTTAAAAATTTGGAGGCATCATTTGTATGGAGTAAAGTGTGAAATATATACTGATCACAAAAGTTTAAAGTATATATTCACTCAGAAAGAGTTGAATATGAGACAGAGGAGATGGCAGGAATTAATCAAGGATTATTATTGTACAATTCATTACCATCTGGGAGAAGCAAATAAAGTGGATGATGCTTTGAGTCGAAAAATTAATTCTTCATTAAAAATGCTGTGTTTGGAACGAGATCATTTGGTTTTTGATTTGATGAACTTTGGCATGGAAGTTTTTTGTGTAGAAGTCCTTCTATTTTGTTTCAGGTATCAGTGACATCTTCCCTATCAGACAGAATCAAGCAAGCACAGAAGCAAGTAAGTGAGTTTCAGAAAAAGCTAGAGCTGGTTCAGAAGGGTAAGATGCCTGAATTTAACATTGATAATGATTGTGTTTTGAGGTTTGGGAAGAGATTATGTGTGCCTTGTTATTAACAGTTGAAGAATGAGTTGTTATGTGAGGCTCATAGTTCCTCGTATTCAGTTCATCCTGGAAGTACTAAGATGTACAGAGATCTGAGAGAGTATTACTGGTGGGATGGAATGAAAAGTGATATTGTTGTTTTTACTGTGAAGTGTTTGACTTGTCAGCAGGTTAAAGCAGAGCGGAAGTTACCGAAAGGGATGCTTCAGCCTTTACCAGTGCCAGAGTGGAAATGGGAAAATATATCCATGGATTTTGTCGTGGGATTACCGAAGACATCTCGAGTTAATAATGCAATCTAGGTTATTGTTGATCGCTTGACTAAATCTGCTCATTTCCTTTCTATACGAGATACTTTTTCAATAGATCAACTTTCCCATTTGTATCTTAAAGAGATAATCAGGTTACATGGAGTTCCTCTCTCCATTGTGTCTGATCGTGATCCCAGGTTTACTTCTAACTTTTGGAATGGTTTTCAGAAGTCGTTGGGTACATAATTAAATTTTAGTACAGCTTTTCATCCGCAATCAGATGGGCAGTCAGAATGAACAATTCAGACCTTGGAGGATATGCTATGAGCTTGTTCGATGGATTATCAGGGAAGTTAGGACCAACATCTTTCTTTGGTTGAGTTTTCTTATAATAACATTTTTCATTCCAGTATAGAGATGGCACCATTTGAGGCATTATATGGGAAGCGGTGTCGAACTCCAGCATTTTGGGATGAAGTGGGTGAAAGGAAGCTGATGGGACCAGAATTGGTAGAAGAGATGGCAAAAAAAGTTCAGTTGATTGAGAAACACATGTGAACAGATCAAAGTAAGCAGAAGAGTAATGCGGATAACCGGAGGAAGGATCTATCTTTCGAGGTAGGTGATCATGTTTTTATCAAGGTTTCTCCATGAAAAAGTGTGATGAGATTTGGTAAGAAAGGAAAGCTGAGTCCAAGGTTCATTGGACCATATGAAATTCTGGAGAGAGAGTTGGATCAGTTGCTTACCGAGTGGCTTTACCTCCGAGTTTATCTCAGGTACACAATGTTTTTCATGTTTCGATGTTGAGGAAGTATATGCCAGATCCATCTCATGTTTTGAGTCCAGAGGTAGTTCAGCTGGAAGAAAACCTATATTATGAAGAACAACCAGTCCAGATTCTTGACCAAAGAGATCAAGTGTTGCGAAATAAGGTAATTTACTAGGTAAAGGATTTGTGGAAAACCCATATGGTTGAAGAGGCAACGTTGGAATCTGAAAATTCTATGAGGGATAAATACCCCCACTTATTTTGATAAGTGAATAAAATTGCGAGGACACAATTCCCGAAAGGGGGGAAGGATATAACATCCCAGGTAAATAAAGAGTAATAAATTTTCATATTTATTAATATTTTCGAATTAAATATTAATTTTAATTAAAAGGGGTTTCTATGTTTGATAGCGTACTCGATACGCAACGATGAGTTTCTTTGAAAACTTATGTTGCACACTAGTAATATAATAATATTATTTTAAATGGTAGTTAACATTTAGTCGTTGTATTGGAGGGAATGGATAGAAATAACTAAAATATGATTATATTTATTTTTTAAATGTTTTTACATTTATCCAATTAAAGATAAACGCTTAAAATACCGAAAGAATTCAATTTTAGGCATTTATACCTTAATTTTCACTAGAGGTTCACTTATCACCTTTTGATGGGGAACCGTCATTAAATATAGTTATGATCACTCTTATACATTATATTGGACCAAATATAACTCTTTTTTAGAATCGGGACATCAAAATTTACTTTGTGTAAATTTTTTGTATTTTTCCGATAAAGTTCATTTTTTAATGATTAGTTTAAAATGTTGTATTTTAATTCAAACCCAATTTTTAATCTAATTTATTTATATGATTATATTATCTTTTGAATTGGTTTTAAAGTAAAATTAGAATATATTTTTACCATTAAATCCAATAGTGGTCGTTGGAATTAATTTCACTTTGAAATAAGACTTAAACTAGTGTCAATCTTTTGATACTTATTGTTTCATAAAAACACGCTATTTGCTCTGACAGCGAGAATTAATTATTAAATTAATTAATGAAACTTATATGTTTTGAATTTTGTAAAATGGACTTCATTTTTTAATTTGGAATATCAAATATATCTTAGGGTGATGTTTTGGTATTTTTCTGAAAAACTTCAATTTTTGATGAATAGTGAAACCACTAAGTGGTACTTAAAAAACTGATTTTTCATTTAAATGAAATTTTACCACCTCTGTGTTTTGAATTTCAAAAATACGACATACATTGTTGTCATTAATAAGTAAAATGTGGTTCAATGGGATTAAAATAATTGTTTGGTGAATAGTAACTTATTAAGTTTTTAATCGCGATTAGAGGTAATTAGTGTAATTTAAGGTAAAAATAATGTTGTAATAATATGAAATGAACTTGAAACATGTCCTAACCTCATTGGATGTGTCATGGACGACCAAGAAAATACATGAGTCAGCTTGGGGACCCCATGAAGCCACTTTGGTTGGAAAATGACATTAATATCTTTTTATTTAAAGTTAAAATAAAAATGACACAAACATGAGTTGTTTTACTAAAACAATTTTTACATGGGGTTATACAAGTCAGATTTTTGACTATAAATATTAATTAGAAATATAAAAATATTTCTTACATCATGATATGTGTTTTCTAATTTTTTAACATTAAATAAATTAAATTATTTATGACATAATGATGATGCAGCGATTACCTCATTAATAAAGGATTTAAATAAAATGGAAAGATAATGTAAAATTTAAGACCTAAACATTTCAAAAACCTATTGGATGGGTGGATTTCGAACACTTATCACCTTATCCTCGAAACACATCAATTTGGGTCCATTAAAATCCGAAACCCATTCTAAAATAATGTAACATTTCCTTACTTTCCAAGAGTGCCCCTCCTCTCCTCTTATAAAAGGCCCCCACCTCTACCACCTTACCCACACTTCCAAAGACTTTGGTTAGTCCAACCTCTGCCCATTTTGTCTCTCTACATCCCTATATTACTCCTTGAAGCCTCACTTTGGGAAGAAGTCTTCCCAAGGAAGCCTTTGAGCTCAAATCTAAGAGAGTTACCTGATTTTAAGGTGATGTCTTCACTTGTGTTCTTTTGTTTTATTTTGCTTCTCCAACCCCCTAAACTCGTTTTATTCATTTCTTTTGTAACAAATACAGTATCGTAAATATACTAGGATTTTGTTATAAGAATATTTCGAACTACACTTACACAAATTTTCATTTAATGGTTAAAGAACATACTGTTTCTGTGGTTGGCGAATTTCTGCCTCACGAAACGATGATCATTCAATCTTCATTTAAACACCTTTAATGGTGGGCATTAAGATGTCACTCTATTTATATATAATATATATTATGTTTATTTTTTCCTTATGCTTCTTTATTTTTCATTTGTGGTTTACCTTTATGGTTCCATTGTGGGTAAACACGATAATTTCATTTTAGGAAGTGCGGACTACCGCCCCCTCAAAGTGATGTGATTCGTTAATGCCATATGTGGGACGTATAAAGGATGGATTTAATGATATTATATATGATATTATACTGGAATTATAATATACCTATATATCATTATTATTTCTTTCCATTAATGTATGAGATATAATTGAAAGTAGCGTTCATGCGTACGTACGGCTTACCGTTCCATGAACGGGGCATTTCATTTCTTATCACCAAATGTAATATAATATTATAAGTACATATTTATAATGGATATATATAATGTATGTTACATATAAATGATGAATATAAATATGGAATTAAAATATACATACCTCTCATTTAGTTTTAATTCTATTAATATGACAAAGAAATGAAAGTAGCATTCATGCGTGTGTACGGCTTACCGTCTCCATGAACGGTGCATTTCATTTCTTACCTCTAAATGATTATGTAATATTAAAAATACATGTATATGCTGGATATATATTATATATATTATATCCAAATCAGTAATTTCATTCTGGATATAATGAACCTTTGACCACATGAACAACATGTAATTGTAAAAAGTCCACTTTCGACTTAAGAACCAAATATCAACAAAACAAACATTATTAACTTAAAAGATTAAATAATGTTTATAACATGGAAATAAGTGATATAAAAGGAATAATTAACTTGAAAAATGTTCTTAAGAAAATATAAATTAACTCATGTTTATTATTCAGGATATTAAAGAACGATCGAGTCAAGTCGGACCCGAGGTAACGGAACTTCTTAACCCAATTTCCATTATTTGGGTTAATCTCCTACTTTCAAATTATGTCATGATATTATTATGTAATATATTTTATTTGTACTTTATTTAGGTGTACATATATTTAATACCCATAATAGATCCATTTTATTTTAAAAAAATGATATTTGTAAGGGACTTCGTCTCAATCTCCTTTCATTGAGGCATATTTCGTTTTATTCAGAACTTTTTTTATACGGTGTATAAAACCCTTTGACTTTTACTTTTATACAAAAGGAATCTTTTTCTACAAGGAATTTTACAAAACAACAAAAAGGAATGTTTTTTTAACGTACGCGGTGACAATGACCTTTTCCACCACTGCGAGTATTATTTTATCTTTGGCTTACTCAACAAGCCGTAATGTTTTTAAAATGAAATAAATACCATATACTCTTTTATGTATTTTGGTATTGAAAATGGTTTTTATAATGGATTTGTTATTTCAATATATTTAAGTGATATATTGTGATCAAAGTGTGGAAATTTTTTCTTTCCATTATTTTTTTTTATGTTTTATGATTTTATATTGGTACTTGGACATTTTACGGGTGGTTACGTGATAAACCATTTGAAGGGTGCTGCCGTGAATACCTGGATGGGTGGTTACGTTATAACCTCCAATGCATTGGGTATGGAAGTCAGCTGTATGGATATTCCCTTAAGTATGTATGGAAGTTGGCCGTATGGCTATTCCATTAAGTGATATGTGTGGAAGTCGACTATATGGTTATTCCACTTAAGTATGTTTATGTCCCAAGTTACCTTTATATGTTATGTGTTCTTTATATGGGTTTTATGGTAATACTTTGGTTACAAAAAGGTAAGTAATGATATTTTATTCAGTGAAGAGTTTTTACTACTTCATTAAGGTTAAGGTATTACTTTGATAAAGTATACATGGTTTACTTGATGTTTGAAAAACTAACAGTTTTCATTCTTTGTGTATCCCTTACTGAGCTTTTTATGCTCACCCCAAGTTTTTTTTGAAATGTTTTTCACAGGAATTAATGTGGAATAGGGTCAAGGATGGGATCAAGGGAAAGTCATGATATATAAAACATGGAACTGGACATGTTTCTTTTTAAGGGTTTTTTTATTCTATGGAAACTTAGTAGAAGTGTCTACTTTGTAATCTTTTGATATGTAATAGTTATGTCCTAATTCTCTAAAACTCTAAACCTGAAAAGATCTTAAATGTGAATTATTCATTTAATTCAATATTAAGTAAGGTTTATGGCCGGGGCCTTATATCGGAGCTCAATACTTTTCCAAGATTGGTCATTGTTCAGGATATCATCAATTCTGGGTCAAAAAAGTTGATATACGAAAGATATCATTACTTTTAATATATGATCACTTTGAATTAATTGTGATGCCTTTTGGTCTTACTAATTCATATTCTATTTTCATAGATATAATGAATAGTGTATTTAGATACTATCTTGATCAATTTATTGTTGTATTCATAGATGATATTCTTTTCTATTCAAAGAGAAAAGAATAACATGAATATCATTAGTGAATTTTAATAAATATCCTTAGAAAGGATAATATTTATGCCAAACCTACCAAGTGTGATTTTTCTCTTTAGAAAGTTTTATTTTTGGGCCACATAATATCCTAAGAGGGAATATCTATGTATCTAGGAAAAAAATGGTTATTTAAAGATGGTTGTGACTAACAACAGTAACAAAGATATTATGTTTTCTTGGTTTGGCTAGATATTATTGACAATTTGTGGACGATTTTTATTGAATATGTAATCCACTCACCAAGTTGACTCATAAATGAGTTAAGTTTGTTTTGAAGGAGTAATGTGAAAAGAATTTCAAAGAGCTAAATAGAAAGTCAGTGAGTCCACCTCTGCTCACACAGCCTTGTTGTGGAGAAGGGTTTGCGATCTACAATGATGCATCCACGAAGGGGAAGGTATGTGATCTCATGGAAAAAGATATGGTGATAGATTATACATCTCAGTAGTAAAAAAATCATGTGAAAAATTACCCAACTCATGATTTGGAGTTAGTTGTGGTAATATTTTCATTAAAGATGTGGAGGAAATATCATTATGGTGAAAGGTGTGATATTTATACTGACCATAAAAGATTAAAGTATATTATTACAAAGAAAGGATCTGAATATGCCCCAATGACGAAAGATAGAGTTGATTAAAGATTATGAATTCTCAATAAATTTCCACCATGAGAAAGAAAACAAGCTAGTAATTGATTTGTGTCAAAAATGCCACGCTAGCTTATCTAGGATTATGATCATGAAAGATCGAATATTTATGGATTTTCCAATGATGGATCTGGAAATTTTAATGGACGGGGAGAAATATGATCTTTCAAAAATGAATGTTCAACCATCTATAGAATTTAATATTAAGGAGGCATAGAATGAAGATGTAGAGTGACAAAATAACAAAGGAAATGTTATAGAATTCATCCTTGATTGGGATGAAATATAAATTTTTAGGAACATGGATTCTATTACCCCCACACTAGATTTAAAGTATGAACTATTGGATGAGGCTCGTAGTTTTTAATTCTATAATCACCCTGGAATCACAAAGATGTACAGGGACATGAAAGATTACTTCTCATGGGATGGAAAGAAAATAGATGTAGCTGAATATGTCCTCAATTCATGGGTTTTCAGCTTGATAAGGCTCTTATACATAAGTAAAATGGTGTATTACAACCCGTACCCAAACCAGAATGGAAATGGAAAACCAATACTATGGATTTTTTTCACCGAACATCCCAAAACCTCTAAACATAATAATGCTATTTGGGTTATAGTTGACCTACTTTCGATGTTGACACACATCATTTCTATTAGAGAGGATTTTATTCTTGATAATCTTGTCGGGATACATATAAAGGAATTGGTATGATTGCCTGGTGTACCACAATCCATTATATTAGATCAGGATCCCATGATTTCCTCAATGTTCAAACAATTTCTTCAGTATGCTCTAGATGTAGAGTTTTGTTTTAGCACTACATATCATCCTGATATAGATGATCATCTTGAGTAAAAAATTCAAACTCTAGAATACATGTTGAGAGATTTCTCTATTGATTTCAAAGGTGGTTGGGATCAAGACATACCATTGGTGGAATTTCCATACAATAATATCATTAACTCTAGTATTTCGATGGCTCCTTATGAAGACCTCTATTGAAAGAGGTGAAGAACTTCAAGCACATGAGCCTCAACCCAGTTGGTGAGGAATCTTTAAGTGCATCCAAGAGACCCAGGATCAAATAGAGGAGGAGGCTAATTTCCAGGGGTTCTGTAGCAATACTGTAGTAGTACTGTAGTAGTATTATAGCAGGAACTGTGTAGAACTGCAGAAGTTAATATAGCGAGAACTGTAACAGGCACTGTTTGGCACTATAGTAATCGGGAATATTCCCCCGTTTGGGCATTCAGAACACCTATTTGGTCTCCGAGTCCTTTAAGGACTTCTTGCCACCAAGGGCTTTGGGTTAGCAAGGCCTTTGGGCCACCTCAAGGTCTTCGACCCACCTTAAGTGATGATGCGAACTAGACAACCAAGAAGGAACAAGTTTTAGAGGAGTAGGATCAAGGATCGTTCACCATACCAGAAGCTAAATGGATTACAAGAATGAGAGGGTATGTCACTTGCCATCGGGACAAGCCTGTGCTTGCATTGAAAATCATAGCCGAACAGCCATGTGAAGGTGGAGAGATGATTTTATGATGAAGAAAATGGGGAGAAGAAGTTCCAAGTAGTTAGTCTAGGTTGTATGTAATGTTTGAAGCCTACGGGCAATGAATACCTCCATGTCCTATGGGCCATGTAATACATATGTCTACAGGCCTTGTAAGGGTTCCACATCATCCCTCGAAAGGTGGATTGTCAAAAATAAATAAAAAATGAAGGCCTTCGGGCCATTGGTGGTGAAGAACTGCAACTTAATGGAATGAAGTTGGGAAAATAAATCTATTAGGACATGATCTTGTTGATGAAATGGTAGAAAAGGACATATCTATTCTACAACACATAATAGTAGCTCTGATTCAACAAAAATTTTATGCTGAAATCCAATGAAAAGAAATAGAGTTTGAAGTGGGTGATAAGGTGTTTCTATGAATATATCCTTGGAAGAGAGTAATGAGATTTGGAAATAAGTTCAAGTTGATCCCCATGTATATCGGTCCATTTGAAATTTTGGATACTGTTGGGAAGGTAGCATACATATTGGTGCTTATACCAAGAATCTCTCCAATTCATGATGTGTTCCATGTATCTCTCCTGAAAAAGTGCATAGCTTACCATTCACATGTACTAAGCTTATTAGTCATACTTCTGGAGTAATATCTTTATTATGAACAATGACTGATAGATATTCTAGATCATAGAGAAAAAGTTATTTGAAACAAGACCACTCGCTTGGTTAAATTTTTATGTAGGAAACAACAATTGGGAAAAGATACATGGGAACTTTGGGGTATGATGAGGGAGATTTAACCTCAACTATTTGTTTCTAAGTGACAAATCTCAAGAGAAAATTTTAATTTAAGGTGTATAAAATGAAACACCTGGATGTTTTTTATGAACTAGTTTTTTTAAATAATTTTTATTATTTTGTATCTTTCATTGAACACAATTGTGAATCTAAAAAATCCACGAGATGCCCTTGGAATAAAATTACCATTATAGCCTAGCCATTAGGTTCATAGGAATAATTATAACTAACTTATGAAAATATATTGTAATTTATTTGGCTATAAATTATTTACAAAAAATATAAATTATATATTCTTATTTTATAGTGACTTACTATTAGTAATGAAAATAATTATATATATATATATGTTATATACTTAAAAAAAACCCTATTTCTTATATAAAAACATATTTTTTTCTAAAAAAGGATAATATCACTCCATTGAATAGAGAAACCCTTTTAAATTAATTTTTTTATGCATTAATAAATCTTATATGATAACATAATAATGTTCTTATAAATAGGGATATAAAAAATTACATTGGTTGAATTTATGATATTTTTTGATAACATTCACGTTTTGATGAATAGTAAAAACATGTTAAATTTTAAGTGAATTTTTTTTCATAGAGATAATTTATATGGTTAAATTAAAATATATAATGGGTTTAAAGTATAAGTATAATATTTTTTTAATTAAATATAATTTATCTAATTATCATTAATTTTACATTGAATTCATATGTAAAACATTCAAATCTTTTAAATTGTTTTAACTTTTAAAAACTAATTTATCTTATTTTGAATAAAAGATTGATTTAAAATTAATTTATCCAACTTTTTTGTTTTGAAATTTAAAATATGGAATCCATATTTGGAATCATTATTTCCAAATTATGTTAATAGGATAATATTTTTTGGGAATTATGAATAGTAACTTTGGTAATTATTTTTATAACCATGGTTAATGGTAAATCAGTTTACAAAAAGTAAAAATAATATTATAAAATCACCATAGTACCTTTAAAAATCATATTGGATGACCCAATTCTACCCTTATCATCTATTTTTTAAAATGGTCTCACTTTATGTCCACATACCTATGAATATTACATGAATGTAATAAAAACTAATCAATGTGACCAAATGTAACAATATCAATTTATAAAAGTATATTAATATTAATATATAGTTAACAAGAAGATAATATATACTATACATAGTCTATGGAAATATAATATAATTATATAAATCATAAAAATTTATTTATAATTCTTAGCGATTAAATAATTACCATTAATGGTGAAACAATAGTGATGAAAAAAAAATTTATTAATTGAATTATCGAATAAATAGTTTTAAAAATATTAAAATAAATATCATATGAACTAATTAATGTGCTAAAAAACTTTAATAGGTGAATATGACATGTTAAGAGTGTATTTAATATATTTTTTCTAATTTATCTTCTAGGTTCATTTTTCATAAATTCAAATAAACGAATAGTGTAAAAATTGACACGATTGATATTTTAAAAAATTAACATTTTATTAAATTGATTAAAAATCATAAAAATATTTGAAAATTACAAAGTGATAATTATAAGATCTAAAATGTCATAAAATAACCATTTATTTTCAATTGACACTATATAAGTAAATATTTATAGCCATTAAATTTCTAGAATTTCATTACAATAATTAAAATTAAATAGAATAACTAAGTGTCAATTAAAATTATATGGTTTAAATTGAATAAATAACTTGTCCAAAATTTTATTATCTAATTATATTACATCCCTGTCTCATCTATGTTTCTAAATTAAGACATTTTGGAGGTTTTTTTTGGTAGGGTATTATTTTATTATAAATTATTATTTATGGAGTTTCCAAAAGTTTCCATCTTCTAAATTATGAAAGGGCACCTCCTCCCTCTCCTATTTACTTAATTTTGAGCCTTAAATATCGTCCATCCCCTTCCATTTTTTCTTCCAAACTTCTATATTTTCATTATAGTGGTTCTGGTCATATTAAAATACAAACTCTAGTGCTCAAAGAAGATATTTAGAAGAAACACCTTAATAAAGATGTAATCTCTTCTACCGATTCCTTCAAACTTCATTTTTCTTATACTTACTCTTAATTAGTTTGTTCATTATAAAGTAATAAAATAAATACCACTCATATACTTATATTTTATTATAAATATAAAAGAATCATATTTAGCTTTAATCTATCCTACAAAAAATGAAATCATCGCGTGTGCGTACGTAGAACTTACCATCTCCACGCCGTGGTGTAATATTTTTTTGAAAAAAAAATATATGGATGGATAAAATTATGGAAATAATAACTATATATGATTATTATAACATTTTAATAATTCTGAAATTTTATAATCCATCTACTTCAATACTTTCTAATAATTTGGGAATGATATCGTCACTCGTGTGTAGGTACGACCCACCGTCTCCATCATGCGATGCGATTCATTCTCCATGGTCTCTATTAAACCATTATTATTTACTAGGGTTGAATGAATAAATATGATATATATTATACTAATATCATTATTAAAATTATTTAACAATATTCTAAGAAGTGTAATATGAACTTGTTCGATAAATCTTGCATAAGAACATAAAGCAGCCAATATCTAAAAAACGAGGGACAATTAATTGTTAATAACAAACAAATGATAATATATTCATATATTATATCATTAAAAAAATATTATAATTTTTTAATAAGAAAATAACATTATTTAAATCATTATACAGGAGGATGTGATACATACGAAGGATATCAGACCTACGGTATGAGATAATCTCACAATCTCATTTTTATCTGATATTTTTTATATGTAACCATTTACTGGGTTATATTTATCATCCACATTCATGTTTCCTAAATATGGAATATTATTTACATTCTTCTATAACTGTGTGAAGTCAATTTTATCCATTATAGAATTTTTATTAAATGAAATGAAAGAAATATTTTTTTCGTTTTCAGTAGGAGGTACTTTGTTTTATATTTCTAGAAAAAGTACGTTCATAATATGTTTTAACATTGATGACATGAAGATATTAGTATTAGTTCAAAAATATTTATTCTCTCTAAGATTATGCAACAATATTATATGGTTATTTTCACATAAAATTATTTCTTCTAAAATTATGTGTCATTTTGATGATGGAAATCATTTTCAAAGAATAAATGATATTTTACTTAGGAATTAATATCAATAGTTTTCTCAAAATTATTTTCCATAGCATATGAAACTCTTTAAATATGATTATATTTATAACCCTTACATTAATATGATTTAATTCTGTGTTAATTAGGAAAACCATTTGTTTTATATCAATTATGATGGAATGATTTTTACGAAACCCATTTTTATTTCATGGGTTATGATATGGTGAATACTTTTAGGTTTTTGTGGCATAAGTATGACTGGTTTTGTTATGAAATGCATGGGACCTATATCTCCCTCCAATTCATTGGTTAACGATTTATATCTCATGATATATACATGAAAATAATGTAATGTAAATATGGTTTAGTAACACAGGGCTGAAATGAGGACTGGACTTAGTTCAGTAATAGATTTCTCCCCTATGATCGTTTTTCCAATGAGCCTTGAATAATATGAAATGATTTTCCATGATTATATGTGTATTAAAAAAATTCATATCTTATTTTATGACTATTGGGATATCATTTCACTTTTATGATTTATCCCATGACATGGTATTATGATCCTTTATATGCAAGGTATGATTTTCAAATATTATGTACTTATGATTATGATATGATTGATATTTACCTTGTTTACCCTCACTCATAATTTCAGCACACCCTTTCATATTATTCTTCTCCCTGGGTTATGAATAAGTGTATTAATTATGATATATTAAAAAGGATTATAGTTATGAATAAATAAGCGGGAGACAATATGGATGTTTTCTGAACCAGTTGTTAATGTTTCCCAATTGATAGAGACACTAAACCTACATGGTCCTAGTGTGGTTTCTGTTATGTTGTGTAATAAATATTATACAATGATGAAGTAATATCTAAATTTATGGTATGCGCCATTATAAACACTAATTTTAATTCCTTCCCATTTTATATTTCTTTTAACATTTTCCATTTCATTGTTTTTTAAACCACTTTTGTTGATGATGATATTCTATATCTATCACCCCGGTCATGAGAAGTTATAGTAATATTGATTATAATTAATATAATAATAATAATAATTCATTTTTGTTGATGTTTTCGGGTATGTTATAATCTATATTCTTATAAATGTTTTAAAAAACACTTATCGCTGTTAAAAATACATTAAATAACCAAGTAATGCAACTACCTTATTCTAAAATAGAACTATTGACATGAATAGATAACTAAAAAATTTATACAAATTTTAAAATATTATGCATATATTACAATAATAATTATATATTTTATGGAATTTTTTGAAAAAACTAGGATCATGACATCCATACCAAAATGGAATTGGATGCACAATGAGAAATATCATTTAATGAATCATATGAAAAAATAAATCCAACAAGTAGATTTAAATTACTAAAATTAAATAAAATAAATATAAATAATTTTATATAAGAAGTTATATAGGCTTCTATTGTGAGTTCATAATTAAGGCGTTGTAAATTTTTGTTGAACATATATCTTTTCATTGAAATATTATGTTTATATATATATAAATATACAAATACAGTTTTATTATTCGTATATATGATATTTGAATATCCATTATACCATTATCTATTTATATATATATTTATATTCCTCTTTATTATCTTTCAATTATTTTTTTCTTTTGTAATTTCTTATTAATATTAAATGGGTAATGATTCGCAATACACTTTTTTTCATTTATTGTTCAATTTAATTGGTTTTACCTTTTTTTATTTTCTACTCTTATAAATTATTTTATATATAAATAACTTATTCATTTTAATAATATATATTATTTATTCCAATATCTCTTACATTATGTTTTTATCATATATTTTTATATTATTATTTAACTCTTATTAAATTCATGAGTTAATATGTTTTTTCTTTTCTAATTGAGGTATGAACATTTTATTCTTTCATTTCTATGAGGTATGCATATTGAAAAATATATTAATATATGATGCATGTTATATGAATTAAACAACCACCCCAATGAATCGAAGAATGCATGTATTTCATGAGAAGATATGTATAAGTCTTGGAGAATGGTCATATCGCTAAAATACACGGTTTTTTAGAAAGAATTGAATAATTCTTGTTATGATATGATATTATGATTGTATTATGTTCATATATTTAATTTCATGTAAATTAATATGATCTTATAATGCAATCCATGATCCATATTTACCTTTTTCATTATTCATTATCTATTTCCAAAGATTATCCCCTTAATTATATATTATCACATCTATTTATTTTAATATTTTCCTCCCAATGATGACATGAATTTAGAATTATTTGATTTATTATAAAGGTTATATTATAAGAAATTTAATAAATTTTTAGTTTCTTTTTTCTGAAAATGATATAATGTATCTCTGATGTCAAAGAAATATAGTGTATAGGTTTTAGGGCGTGAGTTATTATATAAAATATCATTAGTTTTATGAGAAATTATTAGAAAATTATGTATCTATTTTATAGGTCATTATATTTAGTATTATTAACGGTTTTGGTTATTTTTTGGCATTATATTATGAATTATAATTCATAATAATTCTAAAACTAAATAGATTAATCTTTTTTGAAGCATAGGGTATATTAGTAATTTGAGGATTAAATCTCTTGAGTGAATATATTTATTTATACATATATATTTAACTATACTATTTGAATTAATTTTTTTAAAAACAATATTATTATATTAGTAAATGGGTTTAATGTAGAGGATATAGAATAGAAACCAATGGGTTGGAAATTACAGTGAGTGCCTTGATGAATTTCTTGATAGAAAGGGAGGATGAATCATAATTCTTATTATTATGATGCCAAAAATTTGTTTAACATATGAATAATAACATAAACCACAAAGGGCACCCAAAACCAAAATATTAGGAATAAAATATGATTTATTTTTTAAATTAAATAATGAACACAACATGTTAATTGATTTTTAATACATTAAATGAAGAGGTATAGATACTAATATCTTGAGTTTTTTGAGTGTGTTGAATTCCTCAAAAGTTGTGATTTGTTAGTTTTCATGATTAACATAGCTTAATACCTAGAGTTTATTTGAACCAAGGTATTTATTATATATAATTCATAATGTTCTGAATGTTTCATGGGGTTTTGTATGGGTTTCAGGTCTTTTGGAGGCTGAACCCAACTTTTTCAAAGTGCATAGCCTTAGGGGAATGGTTTGGACACATGTGTCGCCTCTAAATGGATAACATGAACTATAAAAATACATTGAAAAGAGTGTGAAAAAACAATATGCCTGTCATATTTTTAGTTTCACATAACTAGTGGAAATAAATGAGATCATCCTGGTTTTTCAAAACTGTGAAAGATAACCATGTGGGATCTGGCACATAAAGAGATTGATCCACACAGTTTGCGAATTGTTTTCCAAACCATGTGGGAATACCATATGGTATATTTAAAAGGGAAAACATTATAGTTTATCCAACCTTCTATTTAGGTTTTCTCTACCTTTTTCTCATCTTTACATCATGTGCTGTAGGGAGATCGTTCTTATTCATACCAGCTAAGATATGAGCTGTCATCCTCATTTAAGCTCTATATTTATCATGGTCAGGTACGTTGGAATTTTGTTGGTGATTGATTCAATATGATTTAATAAATGTAATTATATAATGATACTAATATGCTTTTGTTGAGTTCCATGGGAACATGAATGTAGAGGCCTAAGGATTGATATGGTGTTTTCCATATGGTATGAGGTGAAGAAATCAACAGGTTGGGAGAGGCCTAGATTCTATGAGTAATGATTCTCACAGATTGCCCCACATGGTCATTTGGATGAGGAAATGATGTCATAAATTTATGGGAATGGATTGTGTGTTAATGGATGTTGTTGAGAATTATTTTGAGTAAAATATTCGTAGGTTCATGAGGGGATATGATAGTGTGGATTAGGGATGTTTTGGTGATTTCAACTCACATGTGTTGTCTGATACACCATTTGAAGTCTTGTACACATAGAGGGACTCAAATGATGATGTGGTATTGAACACCAATGTAGATATAGTCCTTCTTATATGTTTCTTAGGATGATGATTGGAAGTGCTTGTTATATAAATCCATGGGGGTTGTGAGGAGCCATTAATTTATCATGTTCGAGACAATCGGTTGGCGGGACTAGGCACACCATATACCACGTTTACTAGGCCATGATTTATTTGAGAAGATAGAAATCATCATTAATTAGGATGTAGTATTTCGAAATGATAGTGATATTACCTTGAAGATAGACATCATTGTGCCTTGTATTTTGGGATTCAGGATGATATAGACTTATGAGATAAGGTTCAAGGGACTAGGTACATGATAGGGAATTCCTCATGATTCCAAGTATTTCTTGTTGGCACAAGGTGTTGTGGTATGATTTGGAGGAGGGACCAAAGGTTTCAGCTGGGATACACTTCATTAGGGGATTCCTTCGGTTTTATTCGAAGGATCCTTCCAACAATGTTATTCTTGTATTGGATTTAGTAGGTGATCTTTCTATTATAAATATTGATAACATGGGAAGTGGGTTATTTATTTATGCAAGCATGATCATGGACATTGTTTTTAATACACTTACAATATAATATATGTAATATAAGAGCACATCGGTTGTGGACTACTAATATTCATTCTCAACCCCTACATAGGACCTATGGGTTTGTTGTATATTTGGTAAATCTCAAATTAGGGAATAGTTTGGGATTATGAGCTAGATATTAGTGATTAAGTTAGAATCAGATGAAAGTTGAGGGACTACTGGTTATTTCCTTATATAGAGTTTCTTTTTGAGTTTTTATTTAATGTCAGTGTACTATTATATGTACGTACTTATTTCGGTCATTGGTTACCCTTATTCTAACTATCTTATATGAACTCATTTCTATTAGTGTCTATTTAACCATCTAAAAATTATATGATGAGATTTTCTATTCTGGTTAATGGTTTATTTTGATATATTGATTACTATTACTATTGTGGTCTTTTGTGCTTCCAATATGGTAGGTTAAGAGTCTTTTTTCATTTGGTATTTATTTTTTGATGCTTATCATTGTGTATTTGACCATTATTATATCATAACCAGTGAGTATAGTCACTCAACTATCACCCCTTTACACCCCCTTTGGTATTAATCCGACAATGGTGTATGGGAAGGTGCACTTAAGGCCTTGTGCACTAATCCAGAAGCATTATTTAGGTGGAAACTGAAGTAAGGGGGGTAAAAATGGTATCAAAAGAGTTTATCATAAGGCATTATGGGTATTAGTGTTTGATTTTGTGTATATTGGAGATTAGGATGTTGTATGGACTTGTTTTATAGAATGTGTTTGGGTGTCTATATCCCCATTCATTGGTGTAAGACCAAGTATCAAGGGGAGGAAATTTTTATTCTGCATTTCTCATTTTACTGATGATACGATGCCACCTTGAATGGTGCACATGGATGTGACTATTATCTATCATGAAATGTGACCCTTTTAATAGTAAGATAATGGAGGATATTTGGACCCTTTCCCCCGTATGAAAAGGGGGTTTGGATATGTATTTCTTGTTTGGAACATAAGATGTTATATATATGTATATATACATGTGCTTACAAAATTTCATTATGATATGCGATACATATATTTATGGGTCATCGTCTTATAGGATCATCAGTAAATAATGATATGGGGTGATGATGATCACCAGGTTGGGAGACATGGTCACTCGATTGTTATGTGACACCTAACTCCCATATTGGTAGGTGTGTGGCTATGAGCCTAGACATATATGTTATACCTAACTCTGATGTGGGTGGGAAATTGGTCTTAAGGCCAGATGGAACGAGACATAATTACGATGGGGGAGGTTAATGGAAGTGATATCACACTTCCTTTTACAACTTTACCTATCATCATTATATATATCTTTATGGTTATCTAACCATTATATTAGAAATTATTGGGTTTCTACCTTTGCATCCTCCGATGGTGCATTAGGAGGGAAGTGATTTGGTATCGATTGAGAAAGAATAGGTTTATACCCAATAGGGCGAGGATGAGGCCCCTAAGGGCTGAGAAGATCATGGGCCTCAAGTATAGGATAAGGTACATGCTTAAGTGAAGAAATGGTCGAGAAATCTATTATAGTTATAGGTACGTTGTGGGCCTGACCAAAGATAATTTATTTTTTCCCTTTTGTAGGAATGTTCATTTTGGGTGAATCAGGTGAAAATAATGTATTTATAGACTAACCAGATGTGTTTTATTAGGTTTGAATCTACTTAGATGTGTTATATATATATATAATTATATGATGTGTGTTACAAGGATCATTTATGTGGGAATCGATGGATGCTTGTCATTTGAGGTACATTGGTATCTAGGCATCATTATGGTGAGTGATTTTTTTGAGGTTTAAAGCATCACAGACAATTCTAAGAATCTTTTGACATATAGAACCTGAAAGGTGTTGTTTGTGAAATGGGCACGAGGTCAAAATTATATCCAATATAGAACACAATGTGTTTCAGGTATGAAATTGGGGTAGCTGATGTGGTGTTAGAGTGATGATAAATCAGGGTAGGACTTTTGAATCCATGGATGGTTGAAGAACCATTGGTTTTATTTTAGTTTTTGGGTTCGTAAGAGACCAAGGGTAGGTAAGCTCTAAGGAGGAGAGTGTCGTGAGGCAATTTACCTATACCTTTATAACTGGGGAAGTTTAGATTTATTTTAAATGGATGGGTGTGTTTGGTTCCATATTGGATTCATGATTTATTTCTTGAGGAGAAGCTACATTTAGCAGGGAAGATTGTAATATCTCAGGTTTTTAGAGTGGATTGAATTCTTTTTTATTTTTATTTTTTCTATTTTGGTGGGTAGACCAACTATTTATTTGATTAATGGAACATAATTACAATTGTTTCCTCTACCAAATAGCATTAATATATTTTATTATTAATTATTTTTTTGTCTCATATAGGGTTTGTTTTGTTATTGGTCCATTGGAGATCGAAACATAATTTTTGAAAGTGCGTAGACTAAGGAGAATAGTTTTGAAAATCCGTGTGGCCACTAAAGAGAAATTAGACTCCCTCCAAATGCATTGGGAATGGTTTGGAAAACAATGTAGTAAGAAGATAATGGCTGTTTCGGGGATTATGAAACTATAAGAATTGGGATTCATGTGGATTGTTTGTGGTTTAGGAAAAATGTGTTCATGTTGTATGCATAGTGCCACTTAACCAGTGGCTATTCATAAGATCAACATGGTTTGACAACTAGTGTGATCTATCCATTGATGGTCTTGATTGTTAGAAATAGGAGTGGTACAGTTTGTGAATGTTTTTCCAAAATATATGGGTAAAAAGTTTGGTCTTTTTTAAAAGGTGAAAATTCAATTTCCCCTGCCTTATATTTTGGTTTTCTCTCCCCTTTTCTCTTACTTACATCGTGCACAAAAGAAAACTCTTTCTTCTTTATCCTAGATAGGATTTGACCTATATTCCTTATCCATCCTAAAAAAAGTTTATTGTCTGGTGCATTATAACCTTATGTGTGAGTGATTTGATCCTCCTTCATATTTTATACTTTTATCATTCCACATGGAGTCCAAAATCTATTCGATATGATTCATTATATTTTCAGGGTGTTCGTCTAAAATATTACTTTATTCCAATTCAACTTGAATTAGAGGCTGAAATTCCTTGAATGAGAATCTTATAACGCAATGTAGATTTTATCATTTTCCATGATTTGGTTAGTGTTTTGGGGGTGGATCTTTGATTGTGTTGTTGTGTAGTCTGAGCGAGTCCGTAATTATTCAATGGTTGTTGTAAAATTAATAATATAATATCATTGGATATTATTGAGAAATTCCTAAACAAGTGTATTGATACAAGGCTAGGTCAGATATTGATGATTGCACGGTAAGGTTATTATGGGTGATTTAATTTAGTTAAATTGATTTATATAGTCCTATTACTATTCTAGTGACGAGTCCCATGGGAACATGATGGGAATTGATGAATGATTGATATGGAGTTAGTTATCTGGTATGATGTTATGAGATCATCAAGTTGGGAAAATCATAGATTATGTGAGTGATGATTATCACAGGTTGGGAGACCAAGTCGTTTGGATGAGGTAACGATGTTTTCAATTTTTTGGTGATGCTCTTATGATGAATGCATGGTGTTGAAAATTAGTTTCAGAAACATCATCCTTGGGGAATGGGGTGTTGGGATGGTGTGGTAGAGGGAATTTTTGGAAAATTTCATTGACCAGTGTTGGCTAATAAACTATTTGAAATCATGTACATAAAGAAGGACTCAATTGATGAGGTGGTTTTAACCACTCGTGTGGGTAGAGGCCGCCATTATATGTGTCTTAGGTTGATTGTTGGAGGATCTTGTTGTAGAATTCCATAGTGATGGATATGAACCATCATTTGATAGTGTTGAGACTATCTGCTGGGGACACGATCTCACAATATACTAAGCCTATAATAAAAATAAAAACATTGGAGGATGGAAATTACCATATCTCAGGATGGTGGCTATTGATTCGAATGTGATAACTTAGAAGATTGACATTCTCGTACCGCATACATTGGGATTTGACCCGATGGGGATTTATGAGCTGAGTTATGATAGACATGGTACATGATTAGGTGTGCCTTAGAGATGTTAGGTATTTCTTGTTGTCATGATTTGTCGAGTTTTGAATTTGATGTGGAACATGAGGGTTCACCTACGATACACTTCATCAGGGGAAGCATTGAGCTTTATTCCATGGATCCTCACATCAGGATTATTTCGGCGTCAGCTGAAGAGAGTGATATATCTCATGTGACTTCTGAGTACACGTTAAGTGGGTCTTTATATTTATATGAGAATTCTTATATCTTTTTTTAATTTAGTACAAAAACAAATCACAAATGTAATATAGGCACAAGCTGGTGGTGGACAACTAAGATTCTTTCTCACACCCTTAATAGGCACTTCATGATGCATGTAGATTTTACGGATCTGTGATCAGGTAAATGTTCGGTATTAGGATAAGAATATTACGGATTTATTTATCATGGGATGATATGTGAAGGACCACTAGTTCTTTCCTCATATAGTTTTTCTTTTTTGAGTTCTTTTCTATATCAGTATGAAATTATATGTACATACTCGGGTCAGCCATTGGCTTCCCTTATACTTATTGTATTGTATGAACTTCTTTGTATTCATTTATTTTTCAGTATTGAAAAATGGTATGTTGAGATTTTTTTTCACCTAGCTATTTATTCTATGATATTGGTTAATATTACTCTTTTTGTATTTTGTGCTTCTTCCATGGATGGGTAACTAGTATAATGTTTGTCGATATTTCTTTTCTATATATTAGCTCTATGTAATATAATATTATTATATAATCACTAGAGTTTATATTATCCCTAGTATCACTACATTACACCCTCGGAACAAGTAGACAAACATTGGGGCATGGGTAGGTATTCCATAAGCCCTAGAAGTACTTATCCCGGAGCACTATTCAGGTGGAAAATCATGTTGATGCACAACATTGATATACTAAGCATAAATAAATTTGATACTAAATAGTTTTTCAGAAATAGAAGGTCACCATAGGATTATATTTATTAGAAGGATAATGTTAGTAGTAGTGGACACTAATAAATGATACAAAACATAAAAGTTATGTTATCATTGAAAACAAAATGATCTGTAAATATTTCATATCAATATTCCCTTCCATGATTAACATTTGTGGAAATATTCTCCCAAAAATTTATATTTTCATCCATTAGTGGACCTTGTGTCATATTTTGAATTTATTAGATCTATTTATATTAAATTATATTTATTATACATTTTATTATATAATCCCATGCATATATATTTAGATATAAGGATAATTATGAACAAATTTTTCCAACCCTTTCATAAATATTAGTCTTGATAACCAATAAAAAATGATATTTGATGAAAATTGTTTATCCCAAGGAAGAGATCAATATTTAATATATTATGATGTGTGGGATCATAATGATGTACTCCAAAAAATATTTTTCTAGTCTTCACTTCGATAATGAGATAGAGTTCTCAATGTAACTCATACCATGGGTGAAGAATGTATAATGATCATATATAGAACAAACCTGATATAATTAAATATATTAATAAAAAAAATTTAAAATTAATACCAATAAGATATTTATATAAAATAGTATATCACATTTGAGGATAATTGGTCATCATCATTTTAAAAAATAGTCAATTAATCGGGATTTTCATCCACTATATATATCCTATTAAGATCATAATGTATAAATTATATCGTATACCACAAATTAGTGATTTTTTGGTAATTATTTTGAATATTATTACTTATCAAAGTTTGATAGTCACTTGAGATAACATCAGTCTAATTTAAAGAAGAATTTTTTTTTAAAAATACACTATTATTTATAATATATTAACACTAATGTATCATAATAATTTCGTATTTGATCCAAAATGCTTCAAAAATATTCACGAATATTTTATTTAGATATAATAGTGCTAAAATTCTAGTATTATTTATATAATATATTCTAATATATTAAAAAGGATAAGTATAAATCCAAAAGATATTAAGGATTGTGTTGAAGACTTATAGATTGAAAAGATAATTTCAAAATTCATACACAATGACAAGTAGATGAAATAAGTGAAATTGTTAGGGAATTTGATAATAAGAAATGGGATATGGGACGATTATATAATGATAATGGCTTCTAAAAAATGGCCTAGACCACCTATTTGGACAAGGATCCAACCTTTTCTCTAGTTATAGGGTATTATCACGAATTTGGATACATTTTACTATATTTTATGACCATTTTACCATTTATATGTAGAAAAAAATGTTTTATGAAAATATGTTAGCATAAACATTTAGTTGTAACAAATCCTTTACATATTTTGGGAAGAGTATCTCGACCTCTAGAAAAACATTAATATTCAATTATTTTGGACTGATAGAGGGAACATTACCTTTTATATACATTGGTGTTCCAATGTCATGGGGGAGTCCTAAAGAATCCTACTTCACTAATACTTTGATCCAGATTAGAAGAAACCTTGTCTCTTGGAAGGGAAGGTCCCTCTAAATTTAAGGAGATCTTGTCTTATCAAGAATGTGGTAGTTTTAAAGTTGGTTTTCTCTTTCATGTTGTATTCTTTTCCTCCATCTTCCATTAAAACCATAAATTCATGGTTGGAAAACATTGATTAGAGTGGAAGAATTTAGAAAAGAAGGAATTTCATAGTTCCTTGGAAACAATGTTACATGCCCCATTCTCTTGGTGGCCATTGTATCAAATATATACTAAAATCCAATTAGTCCCATCAAGATCAATTAGTTTGGAGAATCATCCACATTAAATAAGACACTCTAGGCTTCTGAAGACCAATGTTTTTAGTAATGATGATAGTAGGAAACTCAACAAACATGGAGTCCTCTATCTTTCCTAGAATGAAAATACTCTTCCCAAAAATTTATTGGCATTCACACTGCAAGGTAAATGATAACTATAATATTAGATTCTAGAATGTTAAATGGATTGTTTCCCCATGGTGGATTTAATCAACTCTTTTGATCAAGGCATTGGCAACACCATCTCAATAAGATATCAAATGATATACATTGAAGCTATGTGTGGTGGAATAAATCTAAATTTATCAAACTATGAGTTCTTGAGTTATGGTGACATGTTCATATGGGACCCTTCATTAAATGGAAAATTAAATACTAGGATTTTCTACAATCATTAGATTCAGTGAACCCATAATTGAATTGGAATCTTAAGAAAATGGTTTTCCCATTCTAGTTTTACTCATATTTGAAGACTATACTTTAACAAAGTTTTAATTATTATTAAATTTCAAAAGGTTGGTATATCACTATGCTCATGATGTGTCTTATGTCCCTACCACCTAGAGGATGTTGATCACCTATTTTTAATATTCTAAATATCCTCTTCCCTCAAGAGGGATTCCCTTGGAAATTATGAGACTTATCCACCATATGTAGACACTCCCATTACCATCATATTCACACTGTTAAATATCCATATGTCTTATCAATTGAAAAACCTCTTATTTGTGGCCTATGTTGAACTGGTGTATATCATTTAGCGAGGAAGAAATAAGTCTATTCAAGATCATTACCACATAAAATAATAACCTCTTTCTGAAATCATGATGGATATTTTAAAATCTAACATGTTGTAAGGTGACTTATGTTGTAATTTGATAAGGGACTTTACAGTTCTGAGGTGTCTGAATATTCCTAGAAACATCCATCCCCCCTTGTAAAACATGTGGTCATATGGATACCTTCCCTTATGGAATAGATGAAGTCTAATTCTAATGGTTCATTGAGGGGATATCCTAGACCTTCTGGATATGGGGTAATTTTCAGAAACCACAACAGTGATATTCTTAAATACCTCAATAATCCATGTGGTGTTGCCACTACCATAGAGGCAGATATGACTGGGTTGGTTAATGTTAATATCATGGATAGAAAAAGGAAATGGAATAATATATGGTTCTAATATGAATAAAAAACCATTGGGCATGCTAATAGGACTGGAAAAAACCATCTCTCATGGAAACTGAAAACAATATGGTCGAATTTCCTTGATGGGATATTTTAAATGAACTACATTATCTCTCACCTCTTCCCTGAATTCAATTATCTTTCAAATGTAATTTCAAATAAAATTATGATTGGTGATGATTTCTTTTTTCCTATAATTCTCCCCCAAGATCTCTTCCTATTATTTCAAATGGAAAAATGTTAATTCCTTTCTTTAGACTATTGAAACTTTTGTCTTCTCTCTATATGGACCTCTAAGAATAGTTTTCACAAACAATAGAATGTTTTTGTTATAAAAAAATTCATTGAAGATGGGATTGTGTTTTCAATGAAAATTCACTCAATGATGTCATATTCCTTATAATAATTACAAAAATTAGAGGAAATTCCCACAAAGGATCTTATGTTATAGAAAATGTTATTTAGGTTTAATATTTTGAGTCATTATCTATGTAATGGAAAGGATGATATATATATATATATATTATGCTTACAACGAAAGGATTAATACATGCTTCAAGGAAAATGGAATGAATTGATCACATATTTTAATTTTAGAAAACATTAATTTCCTAGAAAAAATAATGTAATAGATACTTTAATTTGAAAGGATTTTTTAACATTAATTACTATGAGGACATTAAAGATATCAAATAATCCAATAATAAAGGGATGGAAATTAAAAATCTAAAGGGATGGATATAAGCTTTCATTTCCCAAATGAGGTACCATCTATAAATCCATTAAAAATTCAATGCACAAAAATAATTTTTAGACATATTAAATAATGTGAATGTAATATGGAATAGAAATATATCATAATTAAAAATTAATGGGGATGGATTTAAAATACCGGGAATAAATTTTTTTGTACAATATTATATACATAAGAAAGAGTTATTAGATGTTTCACGTAACTCATATTTCTATATTTTCCTTGGAATCAACAAACTATATAGAGATATATGACATAATTTATCTTTAAGGTGCCTTTTTATCATGATATATAGCTATTAATATCCAAACAAGTGGATTTTGTATCATCCTATAGAGGATATTATTCTCTCAAATAGGTAAAATTTATGGTTCTATTATTTTTTATAAAATCCTTCATTTTTATAATATTTGTTACCCTTATGTGAAATTAAGCTACAAATACCATTCTTTAATTAATTATTCTAAAAGATAAATTCATATATGAAGGTTCTCAAGAGTTTATCACAATTTCAGATGATAGATGTTATTTTCATTGGGGGATTTAAATTTTAATAGGGTATTCAAATGTATACTAATGATGGTAATCAATATCGATATATTTTTTGTGCCATATAATTAGGTATGTTTTTACTTTTAGGTTCAGTTGATAAGAATCATAGTGGTATGTATTATTTATATTTATCCATGACTAATAATTTTATTTTTATGTTCATGAATCCATTTCAAATTTTTCTTGTAGCTTATGTTCATACGATTAGTAACACATAAATGAATTTTGAATTCATTTTATTTGGTTATAAGACTACGTGTGAGGTTACATGAGAAACAAATATATAAATATTACATCACATTAGTTGAATATTCACTACATATCATAATACTACGCACCTCAAAACCATAAATGTTTAGTTTCCATTGATACTAGATAAATAATCAATTAATTTCGTGAAGGGTATTTAATATCTTCCATAAGGTTCTTCTCACATAGTACCCCTCTTAGACATATCCTACTTAATTCCATTCTTCCAAACCTGGGGACGTGGAAACACAAGAAATAGTGATATTAGATTCTCAGTTAGGGTAAACATGGGAGATAACTGTCACGACCTGCCTTCACCAAAAGGAGGTACAGGTCAGCAGATTTCCAAGCCATTCCTTCTTTATGTTGAAGGAGAGATAATGATCCCTAATGTCCACCTTCAATAGGTCCTGGAGTAGAGACCAGCGCCAAGGGTATCGAATCTCCCACAAAAAAGAACGCATTACACATTTTTATTTTTTATAGGATCAAGAGATAAGATAGAAACCCCAACAATACCGAAGCTGAACGAAAAGGTTAAGCCAAAAGAAAACCATTCCCATATGCATGTTCAAAAGTAAATGATACAAGATACAAAAATCTAAAGGTAAAATACCAAGAAAAATGGAAAATGACAATAGAAACTACCCCATGGTCTGCGCTTGTACGGTCCCGCACGATCCCTGAAGTCCTCCTGTAAATCTGAAACATTTTTATATACGCAGGGTGAGCATACAAGTACACTTAGTAGGGAAAACCAAAGAATCTTGTGCTCAAGTGGAGAGGCATTCTAATGACCTATGAGAAATGAAAAACCTAATCACCGGGCAAGGAAAAACTATCCACCCAAGTATCAACAAGGCACACTCCCCAAATAACGCATGGAAAGTAATGTATAGTAATAGAAAATCGTGTTTTGGGTACCCCGCACCACTTTCCCACTGGTTATTGAAGACATCTTACGCATCGAACCAATCCCGCCATTCTCACTGCAGTCCCACAACCAAACCCAACCCGCACACACCTGGGCAACAACCTTACCGCAGTCCCACTGCCAAACCCCGCCCGCACACACCTGGGCCATATCTGCTATCCCGCCTACAGACACCTGGGCCACAACAATCACTCGTAACTACAACCGCAAACACCTGGGTCAGAACAACTACTGCCACACCCGAAGGCACCTGGTCCTCATCCTGAAGACACTTGGGAAACAACCTGCCCGCAAACACTTGGGCCAACCACCACAACTACCCTTCCCAATGATTCATGGGCTAATAATGGACATCAGGCCATCACAACCTGCCCGAAGAGTCTTGGGATATTTGGGAAAGGGAGAAAAAAGGATAAAATAACCAGCCACTCGTAAGACTATTGGGAAAAACACCCTCCCCATAAAATGGGGTGTTCGGCACTAAGTGCTCAACTTGGGTGGGGCATGAATAAGAAACACAAGAACCACAATTATATATATATAGGTAACAAGCACTCAAACTAACCTAGGGTTCCACACCTCACCCAACCAAGAATAGCCTGGTTATTACGCATAGAAAGCATACTACTCGAAACTGAGTCACAACTCCTTCCCATAATCAATTTACCAATTAACCCATTCTTGTTTCCATGTTCAAGTGATCATGTTTAAGGAAATTCTGCAATACTGGGAAACTAACAGGCACAAGCACATGCCTAGGGGAAAAAAAGTTACAGCCAACATAAATTTAAACATTCACACCCAGTTCTCTTGCAATGTCACAACAACAAGGGATAGGTGAGGTCCCTCAATGTACTGGAACCAAAGAAAACCCAAAGACACAGCCCCATGTCCCCAAAATACTGGAGCCAATGGTCTCTCAACAACAGAGGATTCCACCCCAATTCGTGATATAAGAAGAGTAACCAAACAACCTCAAATTAACAACCAGCAAAAGTACAACAAAAGGGAATCCTATACCAACCCATATCACCCCAGAAATTGGCCCATGAATGAACCAACCAAACTGCTACCACCAACCCAAGGTAGGCCCATGCAGGTATTCTCAGATTTGAAAGATTTAACACACTCCATGGTTTCAATTCCATTGTGCTTTAACTAGGGTTATCACATAAAAGGGTTGACCCTGGTGCATTCAATTTATTTAGTCGAGTATACGTAATTAACCAATTCCATGTTATGTTTATTTAAACATTTAGGAGCACCGAGGTTTATTAGTGCACAGAGAAAGACCACCAACGGACATGATTTTTAGTGCCAATGGGCTCGTACAATTCACAACACATAACAACATAAAGAGTAAAACAGAACATCGATCACACCCCCCTTTCATTTTTTAAAGGTCTCTTAATTATCTTAGTTATGTTCTATTTCATCAATTTCCCTAGAGGCAAAAGCATACCCACCCCGCATGAGGCACAAAAAGGAGAGGCGAAGGGAAAATCTACTTGGTTGATCAAATATCAAAGTTTTTCTCCACGCGGCAGACCAGGGGAAGCGCGACTCGTAGGGCTCCCGAATAGGTGCACCACTTGCCTCGGGAAATAAAGGACATCGAACGCATAAGGAAAAGGAGTAACTGGGAAAGATGGTGAAGAATAATTTCTAGCGTGATAAATTGATGAGATCCCCAATGTTTTGGGATAATGAATTTGAATACCTTGGAAGTTAGATCGTGGTTCTACCACGTGGTTGGGTGGTTACACATGACTGAATTAATTGTTTTTTAATAGGGAGATTTCTCGGGATTTTTAGATATTAATTATGGGTTAAAAATAGCCTTGAAATGCCTTAAATGGTAAAAAAGGCCTAAAAGAGGCGTTACGGGAAAAATTGTTGAAGAAAAACCCGACAAGGATGGATAACACCGATCGGTCACACCGAGCAGTCGGTCACGCCGATCGGTCACACCGATAGGTCGCACCGATTGGTCGTGCCGATAGGTCACACCAATCGGTCACTCAATTAGGACATGCCGATTGGTCGCACTGATAGGTCGCACCGATCGATCGTGTCGATCGGTTGCACCAATCGGTCACGCCAATCGGTCACACCGATCGGTCGCGCCGACAGGTCGCACTGATCGGTCGCACCAATCGAGGTGTGACCCCTTAGGATCCTAGAATTTGGAAAAGGGATGAATCATGAGGGTCTGGGCCATTACATCAGATACCTCTCAAACAATTCTCACCCTGGAGAATCCAAAACCACACCCGAAGGAAAGAGGGGGGTCTGAACAACCACCCCTAAAGATACCTCTCAGGAGCGAACCTCTCTAACATAGGAACACCTTATCTCTTAAAAAATCACGGACATCCTACCGCTCCTTTCCTCATGCAACCATGAAAAACAAAAGACTAAACCATCTGTCCATGTGGGAGAGGGGTTTCCCTTCCTTTGTGTTAAGATAATATCCTCTTTGGGCGGCACTGACTCACCCGCACAGGTTTTGGAACATCCACATTAATGCATCCTAACTAGGAATCAGGTCCTCCACTCCCCATCCTTTAAGAAACATCGCACTCATTCACAAAAAAAGGAAACTTCACATCCCATAGTCAACAAGGTAAAGAATTACATAGCAAACAATTACTGATAAAACAGAATAAAACTCAAAACAACTCTGGGTACTAGACACGCACCTACGCTTCCCTCTCCCAGGTACTCTCCTCAAGCCCACCATTCCTTCATAACACGCAAACCAACAGGATGTTTCATCCACCAAGAACCATCTCCTCGCGACCCTCGGTCTTGATTGGTCATTCTTTGAAGGTTGTATCTTTTTCGACATCTAACTCTCCCCAATCGATGACGTGGGAGTCGTCGTGTAGATATCGACGAAGCTGGGAGACGTGAAAGATGTTGTGAACCTTCTCCAACTGTGGCAGAAATGCCAGCTGATACGCCACCTTACCAACTCATCCCATCACCTCGAAATGTCCGATGAGCCAAGGGGAGAGCTTACTCCCCTTCCCAAACCTTCATTTCCCACGTCGAGGGGAAACCTTCAAGAACACATGATTTCCAACCTCGAACATCAAGGGCCTCCTCTTACGATCAGCATAAGACATCTGTTAGTCGTGGTCTCCCTTCATCCTCTTACGCATGAGCTGAACCTTCTAAGTGGTTCCCTGCGCCACTTCTTTCCCAAGAACAGCTACCTCCCCAATGAGGGAGTGCCGCCACAACTTTAGTGCGAACACGACAGCCACAAGCTCTAGATCATGGAAGAAATAGTTACGCTAATGGGGACGTAACTTCCTAGACCCATAAGAGATCACCCCTTGCTGCTACATCAACACACATCTGAGGCCCTTCCCTGAAGCATCCCAGAACACCTCATATGATGCCCCTTATTCTGGTAACCTCAACACTAGGGAACTAACAAACTTCTCCTTCAGATAGCTGAAGGCTGCATCGCATTGCTCGTCCCACATGAAAGCTCGATCCTTCTTCGTCAAGGCTGTCAAAGGTGCTGCAACTCTGGAGAACTGGCATAAGAACCTCCGATAGTAACCAGCCAGCCCAAGGAAACTACAGACCTCGGCCCCATTCTTGGGTGCTGCTTGATAAACAACCGCCTCAACCTTCGATGGGTCTACCACTACTCCCTGCTCGGACACTACGTACCCAAGGAATTGCACTTCGCCAACATCCCAAAGAGTTGGTGATGTCGGAGGACTTCGAAAACCATCCTTAGGTGCTCAGCGTGATCCTACTTTGACCTTGAATAGATCCGGATGTCATTAATGAACACTACTACGAACCTATCCAGATACTCCCAGAATACGGAGTTCATAAGACCCATGGACACAACTGGAGCATTTTTAACGCCGAATGACATGAACACAAACTCGAAGTGCCCATATCTGCACCTAAAGGCCGTCTTCAGGATTTTACCCTTCATCACCCTCAACTGCTGATATCCAGACCGCAGGTCTATCTTTGAGAACCATCTTTCCCCCTTCAGCTAGTCGAAAAGATCATCTATCCTCGGAAAAAGGTTGTGATTGTTGACCATCATTTGATTAAGCATCTTGTAGTCTATGCACAGCCTTAGACCAGCATATTCCTTCTTTTAGAACAAGACTGGAGCACCCCACAGTAGCACACTTGGTTGAACATAACCCCTCTTCATCAGATCATCAATATGAATCCGCAACTCCCGTAGCTCTGAAGGTGCCATCCAGTAGGGAGCCATCGAAATCAGATGAGCACCATGTTGCAAGTCTATCCCAAACTCGACATCATGTAGAGGGGGTAGAGTTGTCACCTCCTCAAGGAAGACATCCATAAACTCACTGAAGATCCCTAGTACTTCCACCATCTATGCATCTGCTGACTCCACTAATAGCTCAACTAACAAGGAGAGGAGGGTTTCCTCTCTCCTACTGCCCTTCTGGCCACCCTGCTCGCCGGGGAAAGTAACACGTCGGCCGCCTAAGTATGAAAACATGACCCTTCCTCGGAAGCAGTCGATGGAGGAACATATAGAGAAAAGACAATCAATTCCTAGGATGACATCATATGACTGTATCTGCAGAAGTAGGAGGTCCCTGACTGACTGATGTGGCTCTATCGTCAGTCTGCATCCTCGACAAACATATATCAAGTCGGTCTGACCTCCGACTCATGTGCTCAGCACCAGGGGCACTAGAATTCTCTCGACATCTAGACCCAAGGAACGGGCCAGACTGTTTGTAACAAAGGAGTGTGAAGCTCTTGTATCGAACAATACATAAGAATGGGTACTAAACAAACTGATCGTACCTCGAACGACCTCTGGTTCTACTGGAACTGCTACCTCTGCGGCGTGCAACTGCCCGCACCTGGCTCCTCTGCCTCTCGGCTGTCAGCCACCTCCCCAACCATGTCTTGGTCGAGGTCCCTGAGGAGTGCCCTGGGGGGTGGCCTCCTCCTACAATGTCTTCCCTTAGAGGAGAGGGACCTCACTGCCCCTACTACTGCTACTGAAAGGGCCTAGCTGAAGGCTGCTGCTGCTGAGGTGGGTGATGGGCCTGCCCAATACTGTTGTACTGCACTCTATCCAGGTACTGGTTCCGAAGGTGCCCATGGCTCCCGCATACAAAGCATCTTGGACCTGGGCCCGAAGGGAAAGGGTGAAGGCTGGGGATCATAACTAGAAGTGCTGAGCCGTGCTCTCTGCTGGTCGGAACCTAGAGGGTACCGATGCTGGACGTCTAGTGCTGACAGCCTTTCCTTTTGACGGGCCTAGCTAAATCCCCTCTCATGATACACCTCCCAGCGTGTGCATCCTATCCACCAATTCATCCATCTTCTTCACCTCTATGTATGTCGGTAGGGTGAAGGGAGTAATGACATACTGGAGGGAAGGTCAGAGCGCCTCCTCTAAATGTCTCTCCCAAGACTCATCATCCAGAAAGTGGTCTGGAGCAAAGTGTAGAAGGTCCATGAACTTGATCCCAACTCCCTCACTGACATACTTTCCTTCTGGAGGGAGAATAGCTCTTGTCTCTTCTCTCCCAACATGGTGGAGGAGAGGAATTCCACCTGGAACTCCTTCTCGTAGTCAGCCCATGTCACCTCAGCCTCCCTCTTCTCCCCCAGATAAAGCATCCACCACTGATGTGCCACTCCCCACATCTGGCTCATGACCAGAGGAACCGAATACTCTGTCGGAGTCCAGATCAAGCTGAAAGCTATCACCAGCTCCTCTAGCCAGCTCTCCATCTCCATGTCAAAGGTGATGCCCTCATACTTCTAGAGCGTCTATCGCTGGAAAGCTCGAAGCGTCTTCTGCCACTGATCATTCTCCTCTGCATGGTCAGTCCTCCGTCGATCGGCCTAGTCTACCTCCTGGGCCTCAATCACCTGCACCACTCATGGTCGTCTCCCCGGTTCCATAGCTGCAAGGTAAATAAGAAATACATAAGCCCAATGAGTGCATAATATTGCTCATATTTTCTTAGACTTCTTTATTCATTTTCAAATTCACAAAATACTCCCAGAAACACAAGAACTCAAGTCATTATGATGCATGTACCATTCATAGTGTCTCTACCCTGAAATCAGTGTAGCCTCACTTGGTCGTTTGGTAGGTCTAGAGTCCTTGCATCGGATCACAGGGGGGCCTAAAATCCTGTGTCCTAGCCGGTCTTCCCTGGCCTATTTCATGCACCAAGATCACCCAACACTGTTTCCCAACCATCCCATGCAATCCTCACTCTTCCTCACTTTAGACTCCATCCAATCCTTCAACCTCGTCCTCTGATACCATTCTGTCATGACCGGACTTCACCAAAAGGAGGGAAGGGTCAGCAGATTGCTAAGCCATTCCTTCTTTAAGTTGAAGGAGAGATAATGACCCCTAAAACCCACCTTCAATAGGTCCCAGATTGGAGACCACCACCAAGGGTATAGAATCTCACACAAAAAGAAAGGCATTATCCTTTATAAATTTTTATTGGTTCGAGAGATAAGATAAAAACCCCAACAATACCGAAGCTAAAAGTAAAGGTAAAGCCAAAAGTAAACCATTCCCATATTCATGTTCAAAAGTAAATGATACAAGCCACAATACTCAAAAGGTAAAATACCAATAAAAAAGGAAAACAACCACAACAACTGCCCCAAGGTCCATACGTGTACGGTCCCGCATGATCCCTGATGTCCTCCTAGAAACCTAAAAACAGTTTTATATACATAGGGTGGGCATTCAAGTACACTTAGTAGGGAACACCAAAGACTCTCGTGAACAAGTGGAGAGGAATTCTAATGCCCTGTGAGAAAAGAAAAACCAAAGAACCTAGCTAGGAAAAACTATCCACCCAACTCTCACCAAGTCACACTCCCCAAATAAGTCAAGGCAAGTAAAGTATAGTAATAACACATCGATGTTTTGGTACCCCGCACCACTTTCCGACTGGTTATTGAAAACATCCTACGCATCGAACTAATCCCGCCATTCTCACCACAGACCCACTGCCAAACCCCCGCCCGTAAACACCTGGGCCACAACTGCTATCCCGCCCGAAGAAACCTGGGCCACAACCATCACGTGTAACCACACCCGCAAACACCTGGGTCAGAACAACTAATGCCACGCCCGAATACACCTGGGACTCATCCCCAAGACACTTCGGAAACAACCTACCCGCAAACACATGGGCCAACCACCACAACTAACCTCCCCAAATATTCATGGTCTGATAATGGACTTCAGGCCATCACAGCCTACCAAAAGTATTTTGGACTATTCAGGAAAGGGAGACGAAAGGAGCTAATAATCAGCCACTCGTAGGAGTGTTGGGAAAAACACCCTCCCCAACAAATGGGGTGTTCGACACTATGTGCTCAACTTGGGTGGGGCACGAATAAGAAACACAAGAACCAAAATAATATATATATATATATATGTATATATATATATCTTTGTAACAAGCACTCAACCCATTTGAGGGTTCTACACCTAACCCAAGCACTAACATCCTGGTCACTACTCATATAAAGTATACAACTCGAAACCGAGTCACAAATCATTCCCAGAATAAATTACCCATTTAGCCCATTCTTGTTTCCATGTTCATGTGATCCTGTTTAAGTAGATTCTGTAGTACTAGGAAACTAAGAGGCACAGGCAAAAGCCTATGGAAAAAAAGTTACAGCCAATAACAATTTAAACATTCACACCCAGTTCTCCTGTAATGTCACAGCAACAAGAGATAGGTGAGGTCCCTCAAAGTTCTGGAACCAAAGAAAACCCCAAGACACAGCCCCATGTCCCCAAAATCCAAGAGCCAACGGTCTCTCAACAACAGAGGATTCCACCCCAATTCGTGATATAAGCAGAGTAACCACACAACCTCAAATTTACAACCAACGAAAGTACAACAACATGGGATCCCATCCCCACCCATATCACCCTAGCAATCGGCCTGTGAAAGAAACAACCAAACCGCTACCACCAACACAAGGCATTCCCATGTAGATATATTCATATTTAAAAGATTTAACACAGTCCATGGTTTCAATTCCACTGTTCTTTAATCGGGGTTATCACCGAAAAGGGTTGATCCTAGTGCTTTAAATTTTTTTAACCGAGTATACGTAATTAACCAACATGATGATACAGTTATTTATACATCCAGGAGCACCGAGGTTCATTAGTGCACATGGAAAGACCACCAACGACCTTGATTTTCAGTGAGCATGGGCCCATACAATTAACAACACACAACAACATAATGAGTACAACAGAACATCGATCACACCCCCTTTCATTCATTAAAGGTCCAATCATTATCTTCATTATGTTTAGTTTCATCAATTTTCACAGAGTAATAAGCATACCCTCCCCACATGATTCACATAAAGGATAGGTGAAGGAAAACCATACTTGGTTGATTAAAGATCGAAGTTTTTCTCCATGCGCCAAAACAGGGGAAGCGCGTCTCATAGGGCTCCCGAACAGGTCCACCACTTGCCTCGGGAAATAAAGGACTTAGAATTCACAAGGAAAAGGAGGAGACCAGCCAAGAGTGAGAAGAATAATTTATAGCGTGATAAATAGATTAGATCCCCAATGTTATGGGATAATGAATTTGAATGCCTTGGTTGTCGGATCGTGGTTCTACCACGCAATTGGGTGGTTACACACGACTGAATTAATTGTTATTTAATAGGGAGGTTTCTCATGATTTTTAGATATTAATAATGGGTTAACAATGGCCTTGAAACGCCTTAAAAGGTCAAAAAGTCCTAAAAGAGGCATTATGGGAAAAACTATAGAAGGAAAACCCGACAAGGCTAGATAACACCGATTGGTCACGCCGATCGGGCGCAGCAATCGGTCGCGGCAATCGGGCGCGCCGATCAGTCGTGGCGATCAGCCGCGCCGATCAGTCACCCTGATTGATCGCACCGATCGAGGGGCGACCCCTTAGGATCCTAGATTTTTGCAAAGGGATGGATCATGAGGGTATGGGCCATTACAATAACTATCAAAGATCATAAGAGAGAATAATATAATAAAAGGGTATAAGAATACGATCAAAACTATTGAAAGCATTCATAATAACTTATACACCATAAATCATGATTCATGTCATAAGTAATTTTCATAAAAAATTAATCTATCATAAATGTATTGAATCATAAATAATAAAAAATGAGTCATGTGGGAATATCATAAGCATAATACATAAGTTTTTTGTATTCACACAATATAAAAAATTAAATCAATAATGGTTTTTTTTAATTGGAGGAAATTTAGTCTACTCACAAATATTTTCACAGTGTTTATATAAAACAAATACTAAATATTGTGTTAAAAAATATTACCCAGTGGTTTTTGGAATTCCAAGATGGTAATTATTTCAAGCATCCATAAATTTTTTTGTTGTGGTATAAAACACTGTTATATTTATTGTGATATATATATTATTGTTTTGAACTACTACTAATGTCTGATAAATGAATGTAATGTAGTTTTTTTATCCTAAAAAAAGAATGAATAAGAAATACGATATAATAGGTCCAGATGCAATAATAAAAATAATAATTTCATCCAATTTTATTCAATTATAATACTATAATCCATTTCTACAAGACAACATGATACATGATTAAACAATGAAATTAAGATATCATAAAACTAATTAATTAACAAACACATATATCCATGTAAATTAAATAGGTTACAAATTGAGTTTAGTTGTACAATATCATCACTGAGTTCAAAATAAATCAACATCCCTACTTCTCAATGGGTCACAATTTCTCTATATCTATTTTATATCTATCCCCATCTCTAAATCCAATCCAATTTCTTTGAATCTAAAAGGAAATTTTATTTAAAATTGAAAATTGATTTATATTTAAATTTCAGCATTAATCCAATAGAACAATTTGAAATGAATTATCATGAAATTACTTCATTTACCTATTGATTCAAAAGAACCATCAATGAATTGTTACTAGGGATATATCCATTAATAATAATATATAATTCAATTAATGAATTTACATTGTAATGATATTCACATGTTAAATTTTTATATGAGTCATATATTGATGGATTTTTTTTCCAATATTCATGATTTTTTTTTCATTGAAAAAAATTTCAATTTTGTATCTGCAAGGATAAAATAACTAGAACCTGAAACAGATACAACTTCAAAAATAAATAACCAAAGAAGGTCCTTAAATAGGACTGGGCTAAAACCCATCCTATGTATATTTATAGGATACCTCTTCATAAGGACATAACCAATTAGGTCATCTTGAGAGATAGAAAAATAGTGAACGAGATTAGAAACGCATTGATATTTTATTTTTTCTTATAAATTTTATGTTATTATAATTAAAATTAATACATATCAACCTAAAAAAAATATAATTAATATCAACATATTATGAAAAAATGAATCAGAAACACTATCCTTTAATGTTAATGAAATAATAATTCATCTTTTTTACAATTGTTATGAAAAATATAAATCTCATTTTTCTAAATCAACATATATAATGTAATATAAATAAAGTAAATCCCATGTGAAACTAATAAAACACCAAAACCTGGTGACAAGTGACACCTCATATTATTAAATACACAATCATTATTAAAGAAGTAATATTTACATATAGAACATGTGTTTACAATGATATAAACAAAAAATTTCATTTGTTTATAATGAATTTTTATAAAGAACATATGTTATCAGATACAATTTTATATACAATATTTATGTAAGATATAATAATAATATACTTCTATTGAATAAATAAAATATTTAGTATTATGTTTTTTTAGATTAAATGAATAATATTTTCTTTCAAATGTATTAGGATTTTTGGGTGAAAAATTAATAAAAAAATCCATACCCCAATGTCTTGTTGGTGTACTCACATAACTGCCATCAAATTTATTATAAAAATCTTACTAAATTTATATCTGAGAGATGTGGTACCCTAATATATTTTTTAATATTAAAAATATATAAATAAACAATTTAATATATGGAACACATAATATTATCATATAAATGGTTTAGCTCATTAAAATTATTTCCACACTAAATCTATTTCTCAAAAGGCTCTTTGAACCCGCTGAGTGAAGGGTGATTTGTTTAACATGACTTAATTCATTTTTCATGAAATTTAATAAAATAAATATAATTTTATTTAATATTAATATAAATAATGAAATAATTTTTTTTCACCTAAATTCATATATTACATTTTTTATTAGTACAATAATGTCATTTCCAATAACATATGGTTCTCTTGTTAGTGACTATCAACAAAAACATTATATTACTCTTGATGTACCCCTTCTGGTGCCTTTTGATATATTAGTTGAGTATTCAGTGACATGTCATTGAACTCATGACACAATATCCATTAAAAAATTTTATATTTACATCAATAAATTTTAAATTAATTAATACATGTGAAAAAATCAACTGTTTTAAATTGGAATGACATATGTAGTAAAAAATTCATTCAAAAATATTGAATTTATGTTAATCCAAAACATTTACTTAAGGAATAATGTATTATTATTACCATTATCTATGAATAAAATAACTTATTCATCCATGATAGAGGAATATGTCTCCAATAAAAATGTGTAATGGAAATTTTAACTTGATTAGATTTCAACTAGACTAGAATTTGTGAATGTATTCCCTCTTTATCCTCTAAGGTAACCCCATGGAAATCAAACAGGAAAAACAACATCAATCCATTTAAATTAAATGATTATAAATTAAAATATTTGTGTATCTGTTGTAGTATTTATTATTTATATAATAAAACATGTAATTCTAGATATAAAAAAATGTAATTAAATTTTCCACATTAATATTTGTTTCAATTATCATGACAATGTAATATCCTCTTGAGAAAAAGGGGTGACATACTCTTATATCACTATAGCATCATCAGGTTTATAACCTTTTGAATTGGTAGGTAGTGTATCAAATTTTTTCTAGAGGGAGATTGATGGAATCCCAAATTTCATATGGAGGGAGCATAAGGTTAGAGAGGTTTTTGGTGAGATTGATTGAATGGCGGTACCACACACATAATGCAATGTATAATTTGGTGATTTCATTGATGTCTTTGTGAAAGGGGGAATATCATTTGGAAACATATTTCTACTAATAAATCACATTTTTTGGAATTCATATCATTTAAAAAAGAAAAATATATTTCTAATATATATAAACATTAAAAAAAATTATAATTTTTTCAATATGAAATAACTGAAGAATAAAAAGAAATATAAATATTATTATATTTTCATAGTAATGAAAATTAAAAAATAAATATCTATGTTAATGGACAATTCCACATACAAAAATACATAACTTTAGATTTCTAAAAAATAAAAAATTCTGGAATAAAATATATTTTAAATATGGTAATAGATTTTTAGTACTGAAAATGAATAACATAATAAATAGGTAGTTAATAAGATAATGGACGACTATAGATACAATCATTTTATCATTCAACAATATCATTATCCGGATCCATTAATACTTAATATATTTTATCCATAATTGTATAAGCAATATTCTCAATATCATCATCAAAAAACAAGCCAATTTATTTTCAATGATTAGAGTCAATGTAAGATGTAAAATCATTCACATCACCCCCAATATTATACAAATCTCATTGTTTCATGTGAACAATTACACTTCATCCTTCATCCACTACATATTCAAAATAATATAACATTTTTTCATGTGATTGGAAGATATAAAATTCATGTACTTCATGGTCACTAACATCTATCCAGGGAGATAATTTAAAAGAAGTAAATTTTAAAGAATATCTTTTAATACCTGTAACACCCGAGACTTTTATGTTATATAAATCATCAAAGGAATCTTTTTCTACACAACACTTGGTTGGCTTGCTTTACACGCAATCGCGACCTTCCTCGATAGCTTGCGTCGTACGCAATACCGAGTTTCACTAAACAACAATATGCTATTAAAACTAGCCGTTATGAATAGTAATAACCACTTTTTGAAATTTTATAAATTTTATTTTTCAAAATGGACTTCATTTTTGGACTCAGAATATCGAAATTAGCCTAGGGTGAAATTTTGGTATTTTTCTGAAAACTTTCAATTTTTGATGAATAGTGAAACCACTAAGTGGTAGGTTAAAAAACTGAATTTTGCATAAAACTTAATTTTACCGCTTCTGTGAATGGAATTTCGAAAATCCGAGAGACACGGTTAATATCAAGGACTAAAATGTGGTTCAATGAGATGAAAATAATTTTTTGGTGAATAGTAACTTTTTACTTTTTTTTACCGCGGTTAATAGTAAATAGGGTAACTAAGGGTAAATATGATATTAATATTACCCTAACACATGTCCTAATTCTATTGGACAAGTGTAATTCGACCAAAAACAAACTTAGGAATAAAATATGACCATTTAGGCCCACATGGATTAGATTAGGACATTTATTATTAATTTATTTAAAGAAGGGTTAAAATAGTTAAAATCAAAGTTTAATAAGTAAATCATTTTTAATATGGGGTTATACATAAGATAAATTAGACTATAAATATTCATTAGAAAGATAAAAAGATTTCCTACATAATGGTATTTTATTTGTAATTTTTAGACATTAAATAATTTAATTTATTTATGACACAATGATGATGCAGTAATTATCTTATTAATGAAATATTGACATAATTGATGTTATAAACACCAATATAAATGTAATTTGAGAATTTTTATGAATTACACTAATTTTATAGGTTACTATGATATATTAGTGTTGATTTAATCAACTTGGTTCGAACATATAATTCTGATATGACTTTCACAAAAATCATATATCAAATAGTGTCAAAATTGACACAAAATAGTTTTTAAATCAAATATTATATTATTAATTGTTATTTTATTCCTAAAAATCTAAGGTTCGGCCAAACGACTTAGCTAAGGATATATATATTAATAATAAACAATTTGGGGTTCTTTTGTCATGTTATAGTAAGTGTATTAACCATATAGTGAAAGAAAACAAAAAGACACGGTAAAAGTTAAATTAATTAACTTAGAGTTAAATCTAATTGATAAGGTTAAAATAATACCCCCAAACTTGTCTAAATCCTATTGGTTGATAGGATTTCTACCCATCTCCACTTCAGCTTCGAAATAAGACCCTTTGGAACCATTATAAACCGATTTTGACTTTAATATAAAATAATATTTTGAGATATTCCTAAGGTGCCCCTCTCCTCCCTTATAAAAGGGCACCTCCTCCCCCTCCTCCTCACACAAATTTGAGCACTCAAGCTCGGCCAACCCCTGCCATTTTCTCCTCTCCACTTCCCTAGAATAATCCTAGAGGTCCTGGTCTTCTCCAAAGACCAATCTTAGTTCCGTAAGTGGAGGATTCAAAGAGGCGTTCCAAAGAAGAGGTAATATCCATTACCGATCTTTTCAATTTCTTTCTTCTTCAACATCTTCTTCTTTAGTTGTTTCATGATAAAGTAATAACATCAGTATTACTTAAATACTGATATGTTATTATAAATATGAAACAACCCTAATTCACCTTCTATCCATCCTACGGAAAAATGAAATCACCGCGCGTGCGTACGTACGGAATACCGTCTCCACGCCGTGGTGTAATCTATTTTCCACCATCACCTTACAAGGATGGGTATAATGGTGTAATGAGTAACTATATATGACTATTATGAAGTAATATTGATACTGAAATAATATATATATACTCCAATACAATTTCACGATCATAGGAACGATATCATCACTCGTGCGTACGTACGGAATACCATCTCCACGATGTGATGCGACTCGTTCTACATGATCTTCATTTCATAATGATTATATAAATGAATTGAATGAATGAATATGGTATATACTACACTAATACCATTCTGGAAATGAAGTATCTATAACCTAAAGATAAGAATAAGAATTTATTCGACAAAACACGCATAAGAACAAAAAGTTATAAAGACCCGAGTAACAAGTAACAATGAAATATTACTAACAAGAAGCTAATAATATGACCATATATGATATCATATCAATATGTATGATTCTGGAATAAGTCAATAACATTATTTAAACCATTATACAGGAGCTTCGGACACGAACAAAGCAAATCGGACCTAAGGTAAGGGAAATATCACAATCTCATTTTTATCCGAGATTGTTTATTCGTAAGTATTTACTGGGGTGTATTTTATCATCCACATCCATGTTCCCTCAATATGTAATATTGTTTCCATCCACTTGCAATAGTTTAAATCCAATTTTACCCTTAGGTGAGTTTTTAGTAAAGAATATGAAATGAATCTTTTGTCGTTTTTCCGTACGAGGTACTTTTTGACTTTTCCGACAAAAGTACGAAGAATGTTTTTTTTAACTTATACGGCATGAATGGATTTTTAAAACATTATTTACAAGAAGCTTCCTTTACAAGTTTTCAAGTTTATTTTTAATCAACTTCTTTTATTTTAAAGTCGTATGACATGCTATGAAAGGAAAAATGTTTTTGAAGAAGAAAGGATATTTTCCTCAAGAATGGAGTTCAAGTGTTTTATCAAAATTATTTTCCATCTAAGATAATAAAGGGTTCTGTTTTTATCCCTATTATTACATTGATTTGATCATGTTGTGATGTAATTATTTTTATGAATTCCTTTATCTTATATGAATTGTTTTATGATGTCATGTTGTTTAAGAATCCCATTTTTATTACATGGGTTACGCTATGATGTATGGTTTATGATTATGAGGCACACATAATAAAGGATTCATTATAAGATGGGTGGGACCTATATCTCCCTCCAATGCATTGGGTAAAGATTTTATATCTCATGAGATAGACATGGCTGGAACGGAAGGTTATTTCGGTTCAGTGATACAGGACTGAAACGAGGAGTGAACTCGGTTCAGAAAGGGACTTTGTCCACTAAGATAGTCTTGGCAATGAGTCATGACTAACAAGAAATGATTTTCCATGATTATGTGTGCATGCCACAAAGTTTCAAGTTTTATGTTATGATTATGGGGATCTCATTTTCACTTCTATGATTTATTCCATGTTAAGATATTATGATCTCTTTTGTAGGTTTTGATTTTCAAAAAGATATGATATGATTTTTATCACCTTTATTTGCCCTTGCTGAGCATTTGAGCTCACCCTTTTATGTTTTCTTTTCCCCAAGTCAGGAAGATGGATATTAAGTAGAATATGCTAAAAGGGACCCTAGATATGATGAAATAAATGGGAGACACTATAGAAGATTTATGAACCAGTTGTTTATGTTTCCCAGTTTCTAAAGACACTATACCTATACGGTCCTTTGTGGTTTTGTCATATGTTGTAATAAGTGTGCTTCAATTTTGAAGTATTAACAATGTATGTAAAGTATGGGTCGTTATAGTTGGTATCAGAGGAAAGGTATAGTCAACCTTTGGAAACTAGGATGTGAAAGCCTTAGTAAGAACCCTAAGGATAAGTCTAAGCATAGAACACAATCTTAGTGTTTTAAAAATGGCCACGAATAACCTAGGATAAGACCTTAAGCATGAAAATTTTATTCTTGAATTATGTGGTTTCCTATTATAATTAGTGTTGCTCACACTATTCTTCTTGGTTTTAGTCAATGGCTGGAACCCGAAGGAACCGTGTTAATGCGGAATGCGATGGGCAATGCAATGATTGTCCCCCTGAGCAAACAAACGATATGGGAGCTGGAATGCAAAATCTTGTAGCCATGCTCACACAACTTTCTCAAGCTATGAATCATGCAGGATTTCCAATCGAGCAAAGGAGGGAGCAACATTCTGTTGAATCCTTCATGAGGCAGCGTCCACCTTCTTTCAGCGGGTCTACTGATCCATTAGTTGCTGAACAATGGATTAGTACTACTGAAAAGATATTTTCAGTTCTTCAATGTTCTGAGCATGATAAAGTCATCCTAGCAGTGTATCGTTTGGAAGGAGATGCTGATCAATGGTGGAATCTTGTTAAGAATACGAGGCAAAGGGATGAAATTGAGTCTATGGAATGGGACGAGTTCAAGAACTTATTTTTCAATAAGTACTTCCCTCGTATTCTCCGAACAAAGATGGAGAAAGAGTTTCTTGAACTGAAGCAAAGGGATGATGAATCTCTTGGTACCTATGAAGCAAATTTTACAAGACTTGCAAGGTACGCTTCTGGTATTATTATCCAACCTGAGAGTAAGATCGATCGATTCTTTAGTGGCTTAAAACCAAGTCTTCGAAGGGTGTTAGCCATAAGAGACTTCAATAGCTACGAGGAAATCGTTCGATGTGCGCTCAAAGTCGAGATGGAGATTGGAGTAACCCATCAGTCACATGGGTTTGATAAGAAGAGGAAGATGGAATTCAAAGAAAAATCTAAAGAGCACACAGAAAAGAAGATGAGCTTTTCCTTATGCTCAAAGTGTGGAAAGAAACATGGAGGGAGTTGTCTTAAAGGGACAAGTAAATGTTTTAAATGTGGAAAAGAAGGTCATCGGGCATTTGAATGTCGTGATAATGGGAAGAAGATGTCTAATGACGCAAACAAAGGAAGGGATACACAGAATGAACCTACTACACTTCAATGTTTCAAGTGCAAGGAGATAGGGCATTATGCCAATCAATGCCCAAATCCAAGGGTTGATGATGATGGTCGACGTCAACAAACTCTTAAGGCTAAAGACAAAGGAAAGTCACATGCAATTTCTATCAGCGATGTGGAGTACGATAACGATGTGGTGAATGGTACACTTACCATCCACTCTAAAGTAGCAAATGTTTTATTTGATTCTGGATCCACCCACTCTTTTATTTCTGAAGACTTTTCTAAGGGTATCACCATATTACCTCAATAATTAGATGTTGAGTTAACTGTGACAACACCTAATGGCACATCAATCGCATCAAATGTTTATAATTCTTCTCCGATCAAAGTTTGTGGGAAAGTGCTTCCTGCAAATCTTGTGATCCTTCCTTTAGTGGAATTTGATGTGATTCTTGGCATGGATTGGCTTTCTCTACACGGAGCTCATATCAATTGCCAAAGAAGGGAAGTCACATTTCATATTCCAGATCAATCTACGATCGTCTATCAATGCAAGGATGAACATAACCTTCCAGTGGTAATTTCTTCCATCTTATGGGTATTGATTCCACTAAATGAAGGTTATTTATCTCAAATGGTTGGTGAGAAACTCACGATTAAGAATATGCCTATCGTACGGGAGTTTGATGATGTCATTCCGGAGGAATTGCCGGGTCTTCCACCAAATCGTGAAGTTGAGTTTTCAATAGAACTCGTACCGGGTGCTTTGCCTATTTCAAAGACACCTTATAGAATGGCCCCAATTGAGTTTCAGGAATTGAAGAAGCAACTCCAAGAGAATATTGATAAGGGATTCATACGCCCTAGTGCATCACCTTGGGGAGAACCTGTTCTATTTGTTAAGAAGAAAGATGGATCAATGAGACTTTGCATTGATTATCGAGAACTTAACAAGATCACTATCAAGAACAAATATCCTCTCCCACGCATTGATGACTTATTTGACCAACTACGCGGAGCTCAATACTTTTCCAAGATTGATCTTCGTTCAGGGTATCATCAATTAAGGGTCAAAAGGGAGGATATACCAAAGACGGCTTTCCGTACAAGGTATGGACACTATGAATTTATAGTGATGCCATTTGTTCTTACTAATGCCCCTGCTATCTTCATGGATCTAATGAATAGAGTCTTTAGAGACTATCTTGATCAATTTGTGGTAGTCTTTATAGACGATATTCTTGTCTATTCAAAGAGCAAGGAAGAGCATGAAGATCACTTGAGAATTATATTGAAGACACTGAGAAATGAGAAGCTTTATGCCAAATTTACCAAGTGTGAATTTTGGCTTCAAAAAGTTGCATTTTTGGGGCATATAATCTCAAAAGAGGGGATATCTGTGGATCCAGCAAAAACAGAGGTTATCGAAAGATGGTCAAGACCAACAACAGTAACTGAGATCCGAAGTTTTCTTCGTTTGGCTGGATATTATCGACGTTTTGTAAAAGATTTTTCACGATTATCTTATCCAATCACCAAGTTGACTCGGAAAGGAGTTAAGTTTGTCTGGACAGAGGAATGTGAAGAGAATTTCAAGGAGTTGAAAAGAAGGTTATCCAGTGCACCTGTGCTCACACTGCCTTGTAGTGGAGAAAGGTTTGTGATCTACAGTGATGCATCCAAGAAGGGATTGGGGTGTGTTCTTATGCAAAATGATATGGTGATAGCTTATGCCTCACGATAGTTGAAAATCCATGAGCAAAATTACCCAACACATGATTTGGAGTTGGCTGCAGTAATCTTTGCATTAAAGATTTGGAGGCATTACCTTTATGGTGAAAGGTGTGATATTTATACTGATCATAAAAGTCTAAAGTATATTTTCACACAAAAGGAGCTGAATATGCGCCAAAGAAGATGGTTGGAGCTGATTAAGGATTATGACTGCTCAATCCATTACCACCCTGGGAAAGCAAACAAGGTGGCAGATGCATTAAGTCGACAAGACCATGCTAGTTTATCCATGATGAGGATCACAAAAGATCCAATATTTATGGATTTACAAAGGATGGATCTTGGAATTATAATGGAAGGGGGAAAATCTTATCTTTCTCAAATGAATGTTCAACCATCTATACATGTGAAGATTAAAGAGGCACAGAAAGAAGATGTTGAGTTACAAAAGAAGGTGAGAAATGTTCCTGAATTCAACCTTGATTGTGATGGGATAATAAAGTTCAGGAATCGGGTTTGTGTTCCTCCCATCCCCGAATTAAAGAAGGAGCTGCTGGATGAGGCTCATAGTTCTTCATTCTCTATTCATCCTGGAAGCACGAAGATGTATAGGGACCTGAAAGAGTACTTCTGGTGGGATGGCATGAAAAGAGATGTTGCTGAATATGTCTCTCGATGCTTGGTTTGTCAACAAGTTAAAGCTGAGAGACATAAGTCTAAAGGGATGTTACAACCATTACCCATACCCGAATGGAAATGGGAAAACATCACTATGGACTTTGTCACAGGACTTCCTAAAACATCCAAAGGCAATAATGCTATATGGGTCGTAGTTGATCGTCTTATAAAGTCTGCACACTTCATTCGTATTAGAGAGGATTTCTCTCTAGATCATCTTGCCAGGATATATGTAAAGGAAGTGGTAAGATTGCATGGAGTACCACTTTCTATTATATCTGATCGGGATCCGAGATTTACCTCGAAGTTCTGGCGAAGTCTTCAGCATACTCTGGATACAGAGTTGAGTTTCAGCACTGCTTATCATCCCCAGACAGACGGTCAGTCTGAGAGAACAATTCAAACCCTAGAGGATATGTTGAGATCTTGCTCTATGGATTTCAAAGGAGGTTGGGATCAACACCTACCTTTGGTAGAATTTTCTTATAATAATAGCTTTCACTCCAGTATTCAGATGGCTCCTTATGAAGCTCTCTATGGAAAGAAATGAAGGACTCCAACTTGCTGGGATGAAGTTGGGGAAAGAAAGCTATTAGGACCTGATCTTGTTGATGAAATGGCAGAAAAAGTCAGATCTATTCAACAACACATAAGAGCAGCTCAGAATCGACAGAAAAGTTATGCCGACAACCGAAGAAAAGACCTAGAGTTTGAAGTGGGTGATAAAGTGTTCTTACGAATATCTCCCTGGAAGAGGGTTATGAGATTTGGAAAGAAGGGGAAGTTGAGCCCTAGATATATCGGTCCTTTCGAAATACTGGATCATGTTGGGAAGGTAGCTTACCGATTGGCGCTTCCACCGAATCTCTCTCAAGTTCACGATGTGTTCCATGTATCTCTCCTGAGAAAGTACATACCAGATCCTTCACATGTACTCAGCTCAGAAGTTGTACCGCTGGAGCAAGATCTTTCTTATGAAGAACAGCCGATAGAGATTCTGGATCGTAGCGAAAAAGTCCTACAAAACAAGACCACTCGCTTGGTGAAGGTTTTATGGAGGAACCACCAACTTGAAGAATCTACATGGGAGCTTGAGGATATGATGAGGGAGAATTATCCTCATCTGTTTGTTACAAAGTGATGAATTTCGAGGGCGAAATTCTTTTTAAGGGGGGTAGAATGTAACACCCGAGACTTTTATGTTATATAAATCATCAAAGGAATCTTTTTCTACACAACACTTGCTTGGCTTGCTTTACACGCAATCGCGACCTTCCTCGATAGCTTGCGTCGTACGCAATACCGAGTTTCACTAAACAACTATATGCTATTAAAACTAGCCGTTATGAATAGTAAAAACCACTTTTTGAAATTTTATAAATTTTATTTTTCAATATGGACTTCATTTTTGGACTCAGAATATCGAAATTAGCCTAGGGTGAAATTTTGGTATTTTTCTGAAAACTTTCAATTTTTGATGAATAGTGAAACCACTAAGTGGTAGGTTAAAAAACTGAATTTTGCATAAAACATAATTTTACCGCTTCTGTGAATGGAATTTCGAAAATCCGAGAGACACGGTTAATATCAAGGACTAAAATGTGGTTCAATGAGATGAAAATAATTTTTTGGTGAATAGTAACTTTTTACTTTTTTTTACCGCGGTTAATAGTAAATAGGGTAACTAAGGGTAAATATGATATTAATATTACCCTAACACATGTCCTAATTCTATTGGACAAGTGTAATTCGACCAAAAACAAACTTAGGAATAAAATATGACCATTTAGGCCCACTTGGATTAGATTAGGACATTTATTATTAATTTATTTAAAGAAGGGTTAAAATAGTTAAAATCAAAGTTTAATAAGTAAATCATTTTTAATATGGGGTTATACATAAGATAAATTAGACTATAAATATTCATTAGAAAGATAAAAAGATTTCCTACATAATGGTATTTTATTTGTAATTTTTAGAAATTAAATAATTTAATTTATTTATGACACAATGATGATGCAGTAATTATCTTATTAATGAAATATTGAAATAATTGATGTTATAAACACCAAAATAAATGTAATTTGAGAATTTTAATGAATTACACTAATTTTATAGGTTACTATGATATATTAGTGTTGATTTAATCTACATGGTTCGAACATATAATTCTGATATGACTTTCACAAAAATCATATATCAAATAGTGTCAAAATTGACACAAAATAGTTTTTAAATCAAATATTATATTATTAATTGTTATTTTATTCCTAAAAATCTAAGGTTCGGCAAAATGACTTAGATAAGGATATATATATTAATAATAAACAATTTGGGGTTCTTTTGGCATGTTATAGTAAGTGTATTAACCATATAGTGAAAGAAAACAAAAAGACACGGTAAAAGTTAAATTAATTAACTTAGAGTTAAATCTAATTGATAAGGTTAAAATAATACCCCAAACTTGTCTAAATCCTATTGGTTGATAGGATTTCGACCCATCGCCACTTCAGCTTCGAAATAAGACCCTTTGGAACCATTATAAACCGATTTTGACTTTAATATAAAATAATATTTTGAGATATTCCTAAGGTGCCCCTCTCCTCCCTTATAAAAGGGCACCTCCTCCCCCTCCTCCTCACACCAATTTGAGCACTCAAGCTCGGACAACCCCTGCCATTTTCTCCTCTCCACTTCCCTAGAATAATCCTAGAGGTCCTGGTCTTCTCCAAAGACCAATCTTAGTTCCGTAAGTGGAGGATTCAAAGAGGCGTTCCAAAGAAGAGGTAATATCCATTACCGATCTTTTCAATTTCATTCTTCTTCAACTTATTCTTCTTTAGTTGTTTCATGATAAAGTAATAACATCAGTATTACTTACATACTGATATGTTATTATAAATATGAAACAACCCTAATTCACCTTCTATCCATCCTACGGAAAAATGAAATCACCGCGCGTGCGTACGTACGGAATACCGTCTCCACGCCGTGGTGTAATCTATTTTCCACCATCACCTTACAAGGATGGGTATAATGGTGTAATGAGTAACTATATATGATTATTATGAAGTAATATTGATACTGAAATAATATATATATACTCCAATACAATTCCACGATCATAGGAACGATATCATCACTCGTGCGTACGTACGGAATACCGTCTCCACGATGTGATGCGACTCGTTCTACATGATCTTCATTTCATAATGATTATATAAATGAATTGAATGAATGAATATGGTATATACTACACTAATACCATTCTGGAAATTAAGTATCTATAACCTAAAGATAAGAATAAGAATTTATTCGACAAAACACGCATAAGAACAAAAAGTTATAAAGACCCGAGTAACAAGTAACAATGAAATATTACTAACAAGAAGCTAATAATATGACCATATATGATATCATATCAATATGTATGATTCTGTAATAAGTCAATAACATTATTTAAACCATTATACAGGAGCTTCGGACACGAACAAAGCAAATCGGACCTAAGGTAAGGGAAATATCACAATCTCATTTTTATCAGAGATTGTTTATTCGTAAGTATTTACTGGGGTGTATTTTATCATCCAAATCCATGTTCCCTCAATATGTAATATTGTTTCCATCCACTTGCAATAGTTTAAATCCAATTTTACCCTTAGGTGAGTTTTTAGAAAAGAATATGAAAGGAATCTTTTGTCGTTTTTCCGTACGAGGTACTTTTTGACTTTTCCGACAAAAGTACGAAGAATGTTTTTTTTAACTTATACGGCATGAATGGATTTTTAAAACATTATTTACAAGAAGCTTCCTTTACAAGTTTTCAAGTTTATTTTTAATCAACTTCTTTTATTTTAAAGTCGTATGACATTCTATGAAAGGAAAAATGTTTTTGAAGAAGAAAGGATATTTTCCTCAAGAATGGAGTTCAAGTGTTTTATCAAAATTATTTTCCATCTAAGATAATAAAGGGTTCTGTTTTTATCCCTATTATTACATTGATTTGATCATGTTGTGATGGAATTATTTTTATGAATTCCTTTATCTTATATGAATTGTTTTATGATGTCATGTTGTTTAAGAATCCCATTTTTATTACATGGGTTACGTTATGATGTATGGTTTATGATTATGTGGCACACATAAGAAAGGATTCATTATAAGATGGGTGGGACCTATATCTCCCTCCAATGCATTGGGTAAAGATTTTATATCTCATGAGATAGACATGGCTGGAACGGAAGGTTATTTCGGTTCAGTGATACAGGACTGAAACGAGGAGTGAACTCGGTTCAGAAAGGGACCTTGTCCACTAAGATAGTCTTGGCAATGAGTCATGACTAACAAGAAATGATTTTCCATGATTATGTGTGCATGCCACAAAGTTTCAAGTTTTATGTTATGATTATGGGGATCTCATTTTCTCTTCTATGATTTATTCCATGTTAAGATATTATGATCTCTTTTGCAGGTTTTGATTTTCAAAAAGATATGATATGATTTTTATCTCCTTTATTTGCCCTTGCTGAGCATTTGAGCTCACCCTTTTATGTTTTCTTTTCCCCAGGTCAGGAAGATGGATATTAAGTAGAATATGCTAAAAGGGACCCTAGATATGATGAAATAAATGGGAGACACTGTAGAAGATTTATGAACCAGTTGTTTATGTTTCCCAGTTTCTAAAGACACTATACCTATATGGTCCTTTGTGGTTTTGTCATATGTTGTAATAAGTGTGCTTCAATTTTGAAGTATTAACAATGTATGTAAAGTATGGGTCGTTATAATACCCCTGATACTATTAACCACCATTCGTTTGAAAAAAAATTAAAAAATGTCCAAGGAATTTTAATTTGATAATATCGTCCATATTTCAACATTAATCAAATTATAAAATTATAAATATGACCCTATTATTTTTTCTAAACCATTTCCTAACAGAATATATGAAATGTATAGTTATTCACATTCTAAGAGATGCAAATTCTAGTATGTTTTAGAGTATCCCAAGTTAGAAACCTCGTGTCTTTTAAAAATTCAGCTTGAATATAAATATTCAATATTTAAAATAATAATATAAATTATGAAATTATAAAATATTTATTTCAACATAATTTCCATGTTGATTAAAACATTTATGTACATACCTGTAATAAATAAATCTACTAGCTCATTTCATTGAAATTTTATTATATCCGTCTCATTTCAGATTTGAATTCCCAAGAATCACTTTGTTTATATCCATTCTCTACAATTAATAGATATAGAATTTAACTATATAGTATCTAATAATTATTTCCTTGTAATAATTCTAATATTATCAGTGTATTATTTGATATTGTCCCAACTATATGGCTAATAATAAGAAATATTTTTTATTTCCCTTATAGTTGAGAACGGGTCTATTTGTCTTAAACAAATATAACATGGTTGACTTGTGTGTCAATATAATCCATGTGTCATTTAAAAAGTAAAGGCACTAATTCACTAGGTTACCATTATAAATAGAGCCGTTTTCAGAATTATGTTTCACATATGATTACAAATGATTGAGGTATCTATAAAAAATGATTGAAACATAGTTACATATATAATGAGAAGTCAATATCGATTTATATATAAATGAAAACATTCAAATAATATACCTGTCAATTTAATTCATACATCGATAATGTACAACGCCACCAAATGTACTTTCATTGAATAAATTCATAATTATATGAAACATGAAAACAAAAAAATGATAACAGAAATACAACATCCATTCCAGAAAGTGTCAGGATAAAAATTTTATGAAGCTTATCAAGATAAAATTGTAATATATATTTCTTGAAGTATTATCTACAGAATCTATAAAAAATTTTATAAATATATTTCTATTTTAGGTAACTATATTCAAAATGAAAAATTTAGTAACTATTGTGGAAAGATATGTGAATCATAAGTTTTCAATCCATGTAATATATGATTCCTTAATTAAACACACCTTGATTTTTTATTCAATATCAATCAGGTACCTTCATATGTTTTAAAATTTTAAAAAAATATGTGTTTATCAATATTCTTCATTGTAAAAATTGAATCAAAATACTTTTCATTCTCATATGGATATAGATAACACTTCATATTCATAACTTTTAGCTCATTCCAATGATTGATATAATACATTTACCTTCCATGCTCATTAAGTAATGGGAATTTTAAATTATCATATATTTTTTTCTGAATATGAATAATAATATGATTATGACACCAAAAATTAAATTCTAAATATGGATTTTTAAAAACTATTTTTTTCATCATTTCTTGTATTCTAATTTCATCTAATTATGTACAAAAAAAATTCTCACTAACATAAAATTGATAGAACTTCCCAAATTCTACTACAACTTTTAGTAGTTCTTCAAATTTTTCATAACTTGTTAGTAACATTAAAGATTTATATAATCAATGAATCCATTAAATTTTTACTCGCTCAACAAAAATCATTGAGATGCATCAAAATAACCATGATGAAAAAATAATCACCATTTTTATAGTATGTTAGTCATTCTAGATCAATATTAATGTGATAAATGACATAATCCCAACACATGTGAGGGTTCCAACGAGATAAGTTCCTAACTTTAGGGAAGTCACTAATGGTCAACATTGGTGAGGAATTCATTTTGATCATCATTACAGTAGGTGTAATATGTTTCAAATTATTGTTTCTCCTTAACTCCTATAATTCATCAATTATAGAATATATGTATAAATAAACATCATTTCCTATAATTTTTTTAAACAATAAACATCAAAAGTAAAAATGCCTTTTGTTTCATACACACTGAAAAAGGTATATTAAAAGGGATGAGAACAACATGAAAAATTCTATAACTACTACACAAAGTCATGAATATGATCAATCCATCACTATCCATTCCCAATCTCAAAATTCCTAGAATTTTTTGTGAAATATGGATGTAAGGAATCAAATTTATTCGTTGATATAAAATTTATTGTATTTCACATTAACACATTATTATTATTTTATATACATTGAAACATTATATGAATAGTAGTTTTCAATGATAGAAACAATATTTATATTCCTAGATTTAAAGAAAAGTATCATAAAACTTTTACAAGCCTATTTTTTCATATTCATAGTTGTCTGTTTATTCATACCATCAAAATTACTCATTTACTTCCATATAAGAGTTAAATATTTTTTCACTCATTTCTGCTGGAATAGTTTCCCCAATAAAGCATAAATTCACAAAAATAATAATATATTTTAGTACAATTTATTCTATGCTTTTTAAAATCATAATTATTCTCATAAAAGATTCAGGTATCTTAGCATCAAGAAATGAGTCACAAAATAATTCAAATATCAAGAAAATTTCTCAATAATTAATTATACACAAGCGTCTGATATTGTATATCATTAATAGAAATTAATTTCTGTATAATTTATAGTTCCTCCATAAAAATCATTATTTATTCCATGAATTAAATCATAAAATACATATTTTCACTCCATAGTGTTCTTGGTTACATCAGTACTTGCAACATTATAAAATATTCCACTAATATGTTATATTATTGATCAAGTTATCCTGAGGTCCAAGAAACATCTTTTGGAGAGTTAATATTTTTAATATCATTGATTGTTTATATTGATTTGTTTTCATGTTGATGATGTTACCCTACAATTCCAAAATCATCATTTATAATGTTCATAATTCCATTAACAATAGTCGATAATGTAGTGTGATTGTTCTTTCTATGAACATCAGTGATCAAACATGATTTAACATTCTATTCTACATGAAAAAATCCAATGCATATATTTAAAATAAACTATAATCAATATAATATACTCAAAAACATCATGTCTCTACAACTATCTCTTCCACTTACATTTAAGAGATTCATATCATATTCTTTTATTTGTTGACCAATTGTAAATTGAAAAATATAAAAACTCTTCCAAACCCATAAACTATTTATTAGTGTTTTTAAGTAATTAAATAAATCTATTATCTATATATGAATTTAAGCAAACATATTGTTTAATAAAAATAAAATTTTAGTAATAGGATAACAACCAAATTCAAAAAATAACCCATAATAAATATTATAAAATTTAATTTTTTCTGATATCATATTAAATATTTATTTTATTTAACGGTTATAAAAATCATATATTCAAATTCATAGATATGGTTATTAATAAAATCACACCTCTAAAAAATATTCAATTTATTAGTATCTTTTAATCCCTAGCTATCATGGTGGTAATAAATATTTTTGAATCTTTTGAATCATTATAGTATCTTAATAAAAATTTTCATTTTTTAATGTGGTAATACAATCCAAAAAATAAAATAGTACTTATTTAATATAATACATAACATAAATTTTTTTCATATATATCATGCATTAAATTTATTTATATTATATTAAATAAATTATACTACATATAAATTTTTCTAAATAAACCTATATGATTTTATTTTTCAATTTCAAATAATTTTACATACGAACACCAATTTAAGTAAACATTTATATATATATTTTTAAAGTAACACCACATTATAAATTAAAAATCACATCATAAATAAAAATTACATAAATAAAATTAAATAATAATGTGTTGATTATAAAATAAGATAAACTCACTCATAAGATTAAATAACTCAATGCTAACAAAAAACAAAAATATACACTAATAAAATCAAACCTTTAGAATGTCCCAAAACCTTTCGAAAACATAGAAATTTTATATTATTAATATATCTTTTATAAACACAATTCAATTGATTCTTGGTCACATTTCATGACTCTTCTCGGACCTTAATCACAAATGAAAAACATTTGAGTCTTGAGAATTTTGTCTTTTATTGTAATTTTATTATAGCATAAAGAAAAACATTCACTATAAAAAATAGATAAATATATGGTAAAAAATAAAACAAATAAATTAATCTATGAAATATATGGAACGAAATTATAGAATGAAAATAAGACATGTTTTGATGTTGTGAAAATAATTTATAATCATATAACCTTTTTTGAAAATTAAATTTAAAATATATTATAAACTCAAAATTGATCAATTTTACCACCTAGTTAGTGTAGAAGTAGTGGTGAGGGTAGTGGTGCTTCGAAATCGAATTAGAGGAAGCAATCATTTATCGAGAATGAGAATAATGGAATCGACAACATTGAGGTGGAGGGGATGGGGATAACTATATGGGAATGGCTTGTAGGTGATGTTTGGGAGGGAAACTAGGAGGGATAGTGATTGAGGGAGACATATGATAATTTATTGGATCTTTGAGCATTGAATCATGGGGGTGATGATGAAGGTGATGTCTTAGGTGAGACAAATCAATGTGTTCCACTCAAAATCTTCGATTTATGGTATAAATAGTGAGGTTGATTTCTAGGGGTGATTGGTGTGAGAATGAGGGTGACAGGTCTAGGTAGGGTGGTGGTGTGGGAGGAATTGTTTTATAAATATTTTATGGTAGTTTTTATAAAACTGATTGTAAAAAAATTATATTTTTTAGTTGTGGTTTTTTAAACTTCTACAAAAAAACTACTATTATACTATAATATATTTTATTGAAATATGAATTAGAAAATAATTTCCTTTATTTGGGTTCACTACCAAGACAATCATAATATAATGTTCATAGTCTCAAAGTGGACTTGGTTCACCCCCTAATCCAATAAAAAAATTGATAGTCTCATATTGGATTGAGTTCACTCTATATTCTCTTTTATATTATTTCGTAAAGTGTCAATATTTATCCAATGATTTTGAGATATATATAATTAAATCCCACTCAACAAAAAATTAAATCCATATATATGTGTGACACATGATTTTAAAAAATTCAATATTTCTTCATAGGATAATTAACACGTGGGAATGAAAAATGTTATATGAAAACATCCCTAATGAATTATCATCTCATGTAACCAATATAAATAAATTCTATTGTACCATAAGATAATTTAACCATAAAATTACAATGTTAAATTATTTATATAAACATAATTTAAATATAGTTTTTTAAAATATATTCTTTATAAAAAATAGAAAATGTCATATTATTTTAGTATCCTTTAAAAAAATCATAAAACAATTGTAATGATATTTTATTTCAAAACTCATGGAAACTTGTAAATTAATATCTATGATAATTAAAGTACATAAAAATTTAAAAATATACCATTTTCATAAGGGTTACAAAAGATTATTCTCCTAGATTTGAAAATAAAGTAAAAAAATTATTGTTTACAAAACAATATGATGATTCCATAATTTTTTTAAAATAAATAAGATATAGTAAAAAATACTTTTTTATTATTTAAATGTATATAGAAACATATAAAACAATTTTTATGAACAAGGATATGGAGAAAAATGATTCCTAACAAAAATTTGGAAATAAGGTCAAGTTTTCTTTAAAAAATATTCATTATATCTTATTGAGTACCTACTAGGGGAAAAATGGAAGGAATACATGAACCCCCTTTAAAAATTTGAATAATACTACAATATTTTATTTATATGATAGAACAAAGATAAAATTTCTTACAATGGATATTGAAACATCGATAATCCCAATAAAAAGTGCGATTGTAACATAAACTGTTACCCCAGTTTCTAACTTTAATTGTACATAATCTTACCCCTCTATAAAAAAATTAGACTTATTATAAATCAATGTAAAAGAATATTCATACTTAGGATATCATACACCAATCCATTATAATTTTTAACAATACATTTAATAAAGATTGTTTATTAATATAAATATTCGGGGGATAATTGTTGTTTTTAAGACACATAATTTTCTTTAGTGATTTTGGTCATTGCACCTTGGTCACTATTTTATCATCTCAAAAACATTAATCATGTCATAAATATCATATTTATTTGTTATATACATTTTTATAAAAATATAATTTAGATAGTAAGGAAAAATTAAATTCATTGATTTATGGAGGCGGTACTCTATACATTCACACAGGTGATGCATTCATTATTTAATGGAAGAAAAATAAATAATGGTAGACACTAATTAATATTTATAAAATCATAATTATGTTATATATATCATATATACTCATTAAATCTTTCTATATAACCATCTATTAAATGTGGTGAATAAAAATGAATCACATTAATTCATGGAGGCATTAGTCTATATATATGATTGAGTTGAAATCTCAATTTAAATTTTATGGAAAGAAGGGCGATAGTGATTATTCCATCTATAAAATAAAATTTCTATAAATTTATGAGGTTTATTTCATCAGGATGGTTTGTATATAATATATTATAATGAGTGGGAAAAAGAAATACACTTTAAGGTATTTGGTTATGAAAATTGAATATTCATTCGGTATCAAACATTGGATTACACCTTAATCCTTCATAGGATATACATTTAGTGATATTTGAACCTATAAGACGTGGTATGGAGAGTTGGGAAGTAATTTGGGTCGATAATTTTGGAGCTAACGTGATTGAGGTTTGTGGATAAGTGAGGATATTTGGTTTCCTTTTATCAGTGAGTCAAGTCAAACCCTTGTAAATATCCTTAATATTGAAATAATATAAATTCATTTTAATTGAAAAGGTGAACAAAATAATCCAAATTTATAGATAAAATTAATGGAGTTCAAAATAAAATAAATTTTACATGGTCCAATCTAACATGAATTTTCTATGGAGCATTAAAACTAAATGTGAAAATGTATTAGAATATATTAAGTACAATATTATTAGAGGTTTTATTGTAGAATTATTCTACCCCTATTTTACATTAATTCATAGTTTTAGACCACACAACTCTCTCAAATAAATTGAACACACGGCTCTTCCAAAAGATTTATCTATTATTCCAAATCACCTCATATTTGATTCAAAAAAAAGTGAGTGTGTCATTAGTAACCCTTTTCATCAATGATATTAAATCCACATTTTCGTATAAAATTTTTCATCATGTAAAAATCTATTATGAACTTATTCTTCTCCATGAACATCTCATATATAAAATCACCTTGAATCCATCTCACACATCCTGAGTGTGGAAATTTTTGTACACACCTCCAAGGGTGATCCACCTAGTTTAGTTTCTCATTTTAGAAACTAATATACAAAATATATTCAGGGAATCCACCCACATATTACCATCATGAATTACTTCTTCCATATGAAATCTATTTAGAAATATTTTTTTGACATTTACTCAACATAAAATCTACCTTTGTCACATACCCTATTGTGGTTTTATTTATAACTCAACAATCACACTAATAAAAATATAAAATGATGAAATTCTCCAAAAATTATAACGACCCATACTTCACATACATTGTTATTAATTCAAAATTGAAGCACACTTATTAAAACATATAAAAAAACTAGGAAAGGACCGTATAGTTATAGTGTCTTTAGAAACTGGGAAACATAAACAACTGGTTCATAAAGCGTCTACATTGTCTCCCATTTATTTTATCATATCTATAGTCCCTTTTGGCATATCTTACTTAATAAAATTCTTCCTGGCCGGGGGAAATAAAACATACAAAAGGGTGAGCTCAAATTCTCAGTAAGGGTAAAGAAAAGAAAGATCAATCACATCATATTCATAAGAACATAACATTTGGAAATCTTAACCTTAAAAAGAGATCATAATTTCATAACATGGGATAAATCATAGTAGTGAAATGTAATCCCAATAATCATAACATAAAACATGAAACTTTGTGTCATACAAACATAATCATAGAAAATCATTTCTTAGTAGTCAAGACTCATTTCCAAGACTATCTTAGCGGACAAAGTCCATTTATGAACCGAGTTCACTCCTCATTTCAGTCCTATTTCATGAAACCGGTTTAACCTGCTGATCCAGCCATGTCTATATCATGAGATATAAAATCTTTACCCAATGCATTGGAGAGATATATAGGTCCCACCCATCTCATAATGATACCATTCTTATGTGTGCCACAAAATCATAAACCATACATCATAGCATAACCCATGTAATAAAAATGGGATTCTTAAACATCATGACATCATAAAACAGTTCATATAAGATAAAGAAATTAATAAAAATAATTCCATCACAAAATAATAAAATCAATGTAATAATAGGGATAGAAACAGAACCCTTTATTATCTTAGATGGAAAATAATTTTGATATAACACTTGAACTCCATTCTTGAGGAAAATATTCTTTCAACTTAAAAAACACTTTTCCTTTCTTAACATGTAATAAAATTCTAACTAAAAGAAGTTGATAAACTTGAAAACATGTAAGGTAAGATTCTTGGAAATAACGTTTTAAAAATCCATTCATGCTGTATAAGTTAAAAGAAAACATTCTTCTCGTAATTTTGTCGGAAAAGCCAAAAAGTACCTCGTACGAAAAACAACAAAAGATTCCTTTCATATCTTTTACTAAAAACTCACTGAAGGGTAAAATTGGATATAAACTATTGTATAAGTATATAAATATTACATATTGAGGAAACATGGATGTGGATGATAAAAAACACCCCAGTAAATACCAAAGTATAAACAATCAAGAATAAAAATGAGATTGTGATATTTCCCTTACCTTAGGTCCGATTTGCTTCTTAAGTGTCCAAACCTCCTGTATAATGATTTAAATAATGTTATTGACTTATTCCAGAATCATACGCATTGTTATGATATCATATATGGTCATATTCTTAGCTTATTATTAGTAATATTTCATTGCTACTTGTTATTCGGATGTTTATTACTTTTTGTTCTTATGCATGTTTTGTCAACTAAATTAATATTCTTCTTTGTAGGTTATAGATACCTCATTTCCATAATGGTATTAGTGTAATATATATCATATTCTTTCATTCAATTCATTTATATAATCATTATGCAATGAAGATCATGTTGAACGAGTTGCATCACATCGTGGAGACGGTAATCCGTACGTATGCCCGAGCGATGATATCGTTCCCATGATTGTGGAATTGTATTGGAGTGTATTTATACTATTTCAGAATCAATATGAATTTAAAATAATCATATATATTCATTCTTTACACCATTATAACCATCCAAGTATGGTGGTGGTGGAAAATAGATTACACCACGGCGTGGAGACGGTATTCCGTACGTACGCACGCGTGGTGATTTCATTTTCTGTAGGATGGATAGATGGTGAAATTGGGTTGTTTCATACGTATAATAACATATCAGTATATGAGTGATACTGATGTTATTACTTCATAATGAAAAAACTAAAGAAGAATAAGTGGAAGAAGAAATAAAGATGAAAGAATCGGTAACGGACATTACCTCTTCTTTGGAGCGTTTCTTTGATACCTCCTTTCAGGGCAATAAAATTGGTCTTTAAAGAATACCAGGACCTCTAGGATGTCTCTAGGAAAGTGTAGAGAAGAAATTTGCAGGGTTTGGTCGTGCATGAAGGCTCAAAGTGGTGTGAGGAAGAGAGGGAGGAGGTGCCCTTTTATAAGGGAGGAGAGGGGCACCTTTGGAATAACTAAACATATTATTTTATTATAAAGCCAAATTCGGTTTTCAATAGCTCCAAATTGATTGATTTCGAAGCTAAGGTGGGTATGGGTATAAATCCTCTCATACAATATAATTTAGACACGTTTAGGTTCCAAGAGTAACCTTATAATTTAGATTTAACCTTATGTTAAATAATTTTACTTTTACCGTGTCTTCTTGTTTTCTTACACTATAAGGTTAGTAAACATAGTATAAAAAGAAAAAAGAACCCCAAGGTGTTTATTATTAATATATATAACCTTATATAAGTCATGTTTCCGAACCTTATATTTTTAGGAATAAAATAAAAATTAATAATATAATATTTGTTTTAAAAACTATTTTATGTCAATTTTGACACTTTTAGTAATTGATTTTTGTGAAAATCATAACAGAATTATTAGTTCAAAAAAAGTTAATTAAATCAATACTAACATGTCATATTAACCTAGAAAATTATTGGAATTCATAAAAAGTCTCAAATTACATTTATTTGGGTATTTATAACATCGATTATGTCAATATTTCATTAATAAGATAATTATTGCATCATCATTGTGTCATAAATACATTAAATTATTTAATGTATAAAAATTATAAATAAAATAAAATTATGTTGGAAATCTTTTGGGATTTCTAATGAATATTTATAGTCGAATTTATCTTATTTATAACCCCATATTAAAAATGATTACCTTATTAAACTTTGATTTTAACTATTTTAACCCTTCTTTAAGTAAATTGATAATAAATGTCCAAATATAATCCAAGTGGGCCTAAATGGTCATATTTTATTCCTAATATTGTTTTTGGTCGAATTAAACTTATCCAATAGAATTAGTACATGTGTTAGGGTAATAATAATATCATTGTTACCCTTAATTACCATATTTACTTTTAACGGTGGTAAATAAAAGTAAAAAGTTACTATTAACCAAAAAATTATTTTCATCTCATTGAACCACATTTTACTTACTGACATCAACCGTGTCACTCGGATTTTCTAAATTCCACTCATAGAAGCGTTAAAATTAAGTTTTATGAAAAATTCAGTTTTTTTAACCACCACTTAGTGGTTTCACTATTCATCAAAAATTGAAAGTTTTCAGAAAAATACCAAAATTTCACCCTAGGCTAATTTCGATATTCCAAAACCAAAAATGAAGTCCATTTTGAAAAATAAAATTTATAAAATTTCAAAAAGTGGTTATTACTATTTATAATGGCTAGTTTTAATAATATTTTAATAGCATGTTGTTGTTTAGTGAAACTCGGTATTGCGTACAACGCAAGCTATCGAGGAAGGCCTCGATTGCATTTAAAGCAAGACAATCTAGTGTTTTGTGTAGTGAAAGATTCCTTTGATGACTTAAAAATAAAATATTTCTCATAAAAGTCTCGGGTGTTACATTCTACCCCCCTTAAAATGAATTTTTCCCTCAAAATTCGTCACTTTGTAACAAACAGATGAGGATACCTCCCCCTCATCATATCCTCAAGCTCCCATGTAGCTTCTTATAATTGGTGGTTCCTCCTTAAATATTTCACCAAGCAAGTGGTCTTGTTTCGTAGGACTTTTTCGCTACGATCCATAATCTATATCGGTTGTTCTTCAAAAGAAAGATTTTTCTCCAGCGGTACAACTTCTGGGCTGAGTACATGTGAAGGATCTGGTATATACTTTCTCAAGAGAGATACATGGAACACATTGTGAACTTGAGAGATATTCGGTGGAAGCGCCCATCTATAAGCTACCTTTCCAACACGATCCAATATTTCGAATGGACCGATATATCTAGGGCTCAACTTCCCCTTCTTTCCAAATCTCATGACCCTCTTCCAGGGAGATATTCGTAAGAACACTTTATCACCCACTTCAAACTCTAGGTATTTTCTTCGGTTGTCGGCATAACTTTTCTGTCGACTTTGAGCTTTTCTTATGTGTTGTTGAATAGATCAGACTTTTTCTGCCATCTACTCAACAAGATCAGGTCCTAATAAGTTTCTTTCCCCAACTTCATCCCAACAAGTTGGAGTCCTGCATTTCTTTCCATGGAGAGATTCATAAGGAGCCATCTGAATACTGGAGTGAAATCTATTATTATAAGAAAATTCCACCAAAGGTAGGTGTTTATCCCAACCACATTTGAAACCCATAGAGAAATCTCTCAATATATCTTCTAGAGTTTGAATTGTTCTCTCAGACTGACCGTCTGTCTGAGGATGATAAGCAGTGCTGAAACTCAACTCTGTATCCAGAGTATGCTGAAGACTTTTCCAGAACTTTGCGGTAAACCTCAGGTCCCGATCAGATATAATAGAAAGTGGTACTCCATGCAATCTTACCACTTCCTTCACATATATCCTGGCAAGCTAATCTAGAGAGAAATCCTCTCTAATAGAAATGAAGTGTGTGGACTTTGTAAGATGATCAAGTATGACCCAGATAGCATTATTTCCTTTGGATGCATTAGGAAGTCCTGTGACAAAGTCCATAGTGATGTTTTCCCATTTTCATTTGGGTATGGTTAATGTTTGTAACATCCCCTTATACTTCTGTCTCCCAACTTTAACTTGCAGACAGACCAAGCATCGAGAGACATATTCCGCAACATCTCTTTTCATGCCATCCCACCAGAAGTACTCATTCAGGTCCCTATACATCTTCGTGCTTCCAGGATGAATAGATAATGAAGAACAATGAGCCTCATCCAATAGCTCCTTATTTAATTCTCGGATGGGAGAAACAAAAACCCGATTCCTGAACGTTATTATCCCATCACAATCAAGTTTGAATTCAGGAACATTTATCACCTTATTTTGTAACTCGACATCTTCTTTCTGTGCCTCTTTAATCTTCACATGTATATATGGTTGAACACTCAATTGAGAAAGATAAGATTTTTCCCTTTCCATTATAATTTCAAGATCCATCCTTTGTAAATCCATAAATATTGGTTCTTTTGTGATCCTCATCATGGATAAACTTGTATGGCCTTGTCGACTTAATGCATCTTCCACCTTGTTTGCTTTCCCAGGGTGGTAATGGATTAAGTAGTCGTAATCCTTAATCAGATCCAACCATCTTCTTTGGCGCATATTCAGCTCATTTTGGGTGAAAATATACTATAAACATTTATGATCAGTATAAATATCACCCCTTTCTCCATAAAGATAATTCCTCCAAATCTTTAATGCAATGATTACAACAGCTAACTCCAAATCATGAGTTGGGTAATTTTGCTCATGGATTTTCAACTGTTGTGAGGAATAAGCATCACCATATCATTTTGCAAAACAACACACCCCAATCCCTTCTTGGATGCATCACTATAGATCACAAACCTTTCTCCACTACAAGGCAGTGTGTGAACAGGTGCACTGGATAATCTTCTTTTCAACTCCATGAAATTCTCTTCACATTATTCCGTCCAAACAAACTTAACCCCTTTCCGAGTCAACATGGAGAGTGGATTAGATAATAATGAAAAATGTTTCACAAAACATCGATAATATCCAGCAAAACCAAGAAAACTTTGGATCTCAGTTACTATTGTTGGTCTCGACCATCTTTCGATAACCTCTGTTTTTGCTGGATCCACAGATATCCCCTCTTTTGAGATTATGTGACCATAAAATGAATCTTTTTGAAGCCAAAATTCACACTTGGTAAATTTGTCATAAAGCTTCTCCTTTCTCAGGGTCTTAAATATAATTTTCAAGTGATCTTCATGTTCTTCCTTGATCTTTGAATATACCAGAATATCGTCTATAAAGACTACCACAAACTGATCAAGATAGTCTCTAAAGACTCTCTTCATCAGATCCATGAAGATAGAAGGGGCATTAGTAAGACCAAATGGCATCACTATAAATTCATAGTGTCCATACCTTGTACGGAAAGCCGTCTTTGGTATATCCTCCATTTTGACCGTTAATTGATGATGCCCTGAACGAAGATCAATCCTGGAAAAGTATTGAGCTCCGCATAGTTGGTAAAATAAATCATCAATGCGTGGGAGAGGATATTTTTTCTTGATAGTGATCTTGTTAAGTTTTTGATAATCAGTGCAGAATCTCATTGATCCATCTTTCTTCTTAACAAACAGAACAGGTGCTCCCCACGGTGACGCACTAGGGCGTATGAATCCCTTATCAAGATTCTCTAGGAGTTTCTTCTTCAATTCCTATAACTCAATTGGGGCCATTCTATAAGGTGTCTTTGAAATAGGAAAAAGCACCTTGTACGAGTTCTATTGAAAACTCAACTTCACGATTTGTTGGAAGACCCGACAATTCCTCCAGAAAGACATCATCAAACTCTTGTACAATGGAAATATTCTTAATCGTGAGTTTCTCACCAACCATTTGAGATAAATAACCTTCATTTAGTGGAATCAAGACCCATAAGATGGAAGAAATTTCCACTGGAAGGTTATGTTCATCCTTGCATCGATAGACGATCATAGATTGATCTGAAATATGAAATGTGACTTCCCTTATTTGGCAATTGATATGAGCTCCAAATAAAGGAAGTCAATCCATGACAAGAATCACATCCAATTCCACTATAGGAAGGATCACAAGATTTGTAGGAAACACTTTCCCACAAACATCAATTGGGGAAGAATTATAAACTTTTGATGCGACTGTTGTGCCATTAGGTGTTGTCACAACTAACTCAACATCTAATTGTTGAGGTAATATGGTGATACCCTTAGAAAAATCTTCAGAAATAAAAGACTGGGTGGATCCAGAATCAAATTAAACAATTTCTACTTTAGAGTGGATGGTAAGTGTACATTTCACCACATCGTTATCGTACACCATATCGCTGATAGAAATTGCATGTGACTTTCCTTTGTCTTTAGCCTTGAGATTTTGTTGACGTCGACCATCATCATCAACCCCTGGATTAGGGCATTTATTGGCATAATTCCCCATCTCCTTGCACTTGAATCATTGAAGTGTGGTAGGGTCATTCTGTGTATCCCTTCCTTTGTTTTCATCATTAGACATCTTCTTCCCATCATTTCGGCATTCAAATGCCCTATGACCTTCCTTTCCACATTTGAAACATTTACTTGTCCCTTTAAGACAACTCCCTCCATGTTTCTTTCCACACTTTGAGCATAAGGGAAAGCTCATCTTTTTTTAGTGTGCTCCATAGATTTTCCTTTGAATTTCATTTTCCTCTTCTTATCAAACCCGTATGACTGATGGGTTACTCCAATCTCCATCACGAATTTGAGATCACATCGAACGATTTCCTCATAGCTATTAAAGTCCCTTATGGATAACGCCCTTCGAAGACTTGGTTTTAAGCCACTAAAGAATCGATCGATCTTACTCTCAGGTTGGATAATAATACCAGAAGCGTACCTTGCAAGTCTTGTAAAATCATCTTCATAGGTACCAATAGATTCATCATCCTTTTGCTTTAGTTCAAGAAACTCTTTCTCCATCTTTTTTCGGAGAATACGAGGGAAGTACTCATTGAAAAATAAGTTCGTGAACTCGTCCCATTCCATGGACTCAATTTCATCCCTTTGCCTCATATTCTTAATAAGATTCCACCATTGATCAAAATCTACTTTAAAATGATACACTGCTAGGATGAGTTTATCATGTTTAGAACATTGAAGAACTGAATATATCTTTTCAGTAGTACTAATCCATTGTTCAGAAATTAATGGATCAGTAGACCCGCTGAATGAAGGTGGATACTGCCTCATGAAGGATTCAACAGAATGTTGCTCCTTCCTTTGCTCGTTTGGAAGTCCTGCATGATTCATAGCTTGAGAATGTTGTGTGATCATGGCTACAAGATTTTTCATTCAAGCTCCCATAACGTTTGGTTGCTCAGGGGGACAATCATTGCATTTCCAGTCACATTTCCCATTAACACGGTTCCTTCAGGTTCTAGCCATTGACTAAAACCAAGAAGAATAGTGTGATCAACACTAATTATAATAGGAAAACCACATAATCAAGAATAAAATTTCACACTTAAGGTCTTATCCTAGGTTATTCATGGTCATTTCTAAAACACTAATATTGTGTTCTATGCTTACAATTATCCTTAGGGTTCTTACTAAGGATTTCACATCCTAGTTTCCAAATGTTGACTATACCTTTCCTCTGATACCAACTATAACAACCCATAATTTACATACATTGTTATTACTTCAAAATTGAAGCACACTTATTACAACATATAACAAAACCAGGAAAGGACCGTATAGGTATAGTGTCTTTAGAAACTGAGAAACATAAACAACTGGTTCATAAAGCATCTACATTGTCTCCCATTTATTTCATCCTATCTATAGTCCCTTTTGGCATATCTTACTTAATAACCTTATTCCTGACCTGGGGAAAGAAATCATACAAAAGGGTGAGCTCAAATTCTCAGTAAGGGTAAACAAAAGAAATATCAATCACATCATATTCATAAGAACATAACTTTTGGAAATCTTAACCTGCAAAAGAGATCATAATTTCATAACATGGGATAAATCATAGTAGTGATATGTAATCCCAATAATCATAACTTAAAACATGAAACTTTGTGTCGTACATACATAATCATAGAGATTCATTTCTTAGTAGTCAAGACTCATTGCCAAGACTATCTTAGCGGACAAATTCCATTTCTGAACCGAGTTCACACCTCATTTCAGTCCTGTTTCACTGAACCGGTTTAACCCGCCGTTCCAGCCATGTCTATCTCATGAGATATAAAATCATTTCCCAATTCATTGGAGGTAGATATAGGTCCCACCCATCTTATAATGATACCATTCTTATGTGTGCCACAAAATCATAAACCATACATCATAGCATACCCCATTTAATAAAAATGGGATTCTTAAACATCGTGACATCATAAAACAATACATATAAGATAAAGTAATTCATAAAAATAATTCCATCACAACATAATCAAATCAATTTAATAATAGGGATAGAAATAAAACTCTTTATTATCTTAGATGGAAAATAATTTTGATAAAACACTTGAACTCCATTCTTGAGGAAAATATCCTTTCAACTTAAAAAACACTTTTCCTTTCATTACATGTCATAAAATTCTAACTAAAAGAAGTTGATAAACTTGAAAACATGTAATGGAAGCTTCTTGGAAATAACATTTTAAAAATCTATTCATTCCGTATAAGTTAAAAGAAAACATTCTTCTCGTACTTTTGACGGAAAAGTCAAAAAGTACCTCGTACGAAAAAGAACAAAAGATTCCTTTCATATATTTTACTAAAAACTCACCGAAGGGTAAAATTGGATATAAACTATTGTAGAAGGATATAAATATTACATATTGAGGAAACATGGATATGGATGATAAAATACACCCCAGTAAATACCAAAGTATAAACAATCTCGGATAAAAATGAGATTGTGATATTTCCCTTACCTTAGGTCTGATTTGCTTTGTAAGTGTCCGAAACTCCTGTATAATGATTTAAATAATGTTATTGACTTATTCCAGAATCATACTCCTTGTTATGATATCATATATGGTCATATTATTAGCTTATTATTGGTAATATTTCATTGCTACTTGTTATTCAGGTGTTTATTACCTTTTGTTCTTATGTGTGTTTTGTCGAATAAATTCTTTTTCTTCTTTTTTAGGTTATAGATACATCATTTACAAAATGGTATTACTGTAATATATATTATATTCATTCATTCAATTAATTTATATAATCATTATTCAATTAAGATCATGTGGAACGAGTCGAATCACATCGTGGAGACGGTATTCCGTATGTACGCACGGGCGATGATATCGTTCCCCTGATCGTGGAATTGTATTGGAGTGTATATATACTATTTCAGAATCAATATAAATTTACAATAATCATATATATTCATTCTTTACACCATTATACCCTTCCAAGTAAGGTGGTGGTGGAAAATAGATGACACCACGGCGTGGAGACGGTATTCCGTACATACGCACGTGCGGTGATTTCATTTTCCGTAGGATGGATAGATGGTGAAATAGGGTTGTTTCATACATATAATAACATATCATTATATGAGTGATACTAATGTTATTACTTCATAATGAAACAACTAAAGAAGAAGAAGTGGAAGAAGAAATAAAGATGAAAGAATCAGTAACAGACATTACCTCTTCTTCGAAGCGTTTCTTTGATACCTACTTTTAGGGCACAAAATTTGGTCTTTGAAAAGGACCAGGACCTCTAGGATGTCTCTAGGGAAGTGGAGAGAAGAAATGGGCAGGGGTTGGCCGAGCTTCAAGGCTCAAATAGGTGTGAGGAAGAGAGGGAGGAGGTGCCCTTTTATAAGGGAGGAGAGGGGCTCCTTTGGAATAACTAAAAATATTATTTTATTATAAAGCCAAATTCGGTTTTAAATAGCTCCAAATTGATTTATTTCGATGCTAAGGTGGGTATGGGTCGAAATCCTCTCATCCAATAGAATTTAGACAAGTTTAGGTTCCTATTTTAACTTTATCATTTAGATTTAACAATAAGTTATATAATTTTACTTTTACCGTGTCTTCTTCTGTTCCTACACTATAAGGTTAATAAACTTACTATAACAAGCCAAACGAACCCCAAGTTGTTTATTATTAATATATATAACCTTTTCTAAGTTATGTTTCTGAACCTTATATTTTTGGGGAAAAAATAACAATTAATAATTTAATATTTTTTTAAAAAACTATTTTATGTCAATTTTGACACTATTTAGTAATTTATTTTTGTGAAACTCATAACAGAATGATTAGTTCGAAAACACTTAATTAAATCAATACTAACATGTCATATTAACCTATTAAATTAGTTTAATTCACAAAAAGTCTTAAATTAAATTTATTTGGGTATTTATAACATCAATTATTTAAATATTTCATTAATAAGATAATTACTGCATCACAGTTGTGTCATAAATAAATTAAATTATTTAATGCCTAAAAATTATAAATAAAATACCATTATGTTGGAAATCTTTTTAGATTTATAATGAATATTTATAGTCGAATTTATCTTATGTATAACTTCATATTAAAAATTATGTACTTATTAAACTTTGATTTTAACTATTTTAACCCTTCTTTAAGTAAATTGATAATAAATGTCCTAATCTAATCCAAGTGGGCCTAAATGGTCATATTTTATTCCTAATATTGTTTTTTGTCGAATTAAACTTATAAAATAGAATTAATACATGTTTTAGGGTAATAATAATATCATATTTACCCTTAATTACCCTATTTACTTTTAACTGTTGTAAATAAAAGTAAAAAGTTACTATTCACCAAAATATTATTTACATCTCATTGAACCACATTTTACTTACTGACATCAACCATGTCTCTCGTAATTTCGAAATTCCACTCATAGAAGCGTTAAAATTATGTTTTATGAAAAATTCAGTTTTTTTAACTACCACTTAGTGGTTTCACTATTCATCAAAAATTGAAAGTTTGCAGAAAAATACCAAAATTTTACCCTAGGCTAATTTTGATATTTCAAAACCAAAAATGAAGTCCATTTTGAAAAATAAAATATATAAAATTTCAAAAAGTGGTTATTACTATTCATAACGACTAGTTTTAATAATATTTTAATAGCATATCGTTGTTTAGTGAAACTCGGTATTGCGTACGACGCAAGCTATCAAGGATGGCCGCGATTGCGTGTAAAGCAAGACAATATAGTGTTGTGTATAGTTAAATATTCCTATGATGATTTAAAAACAATATATTTCTCATAAAATTCTCGGGTGTTACAATAATGATCCTATGATATAATATATTTTTTTACCAAATTAAGTGATTTGAGGGTCGTTATATAGGTATTTTTTTTACAAAAAACAATTAATCATGATGTGATTATTGAATATATCCACAAGTTATATCCATCAAAATATGGGTATTTTTATTTCATTATTATAGTGAAATAAACATGTAGACCCAAAACCCTCCTTCATATATGATCATCCATGATCGCACATCATGGTGAACACTTACTTTTTATGGAATTCTAAAATCTCCCTTCGCGACATCACCTACTGTGTGACTCTTCTCTGATTGTGCACCCACCGAGTAGTCTTGTAAAATATTACCCACCTTTTACATGAAATCTTTGATGTGCAACGTAGTTCACCACCTAACCATATGAAAAAAATTCCTTTTATCTTTTTTTAAGAAATTACCATACTTATATTACCAAAATATTGATACTTATAATTTTCGAAACTCTTAGAAAAAATTCCAACTTCTATATTAATACTTCTAAAAAACATGACAAAATTGGGTTCAACATTCATTATAAAAAATCAAAAATATCCCAGAAACCATGATATGTCACAACGTGGGATTCTTACACCCAATAATACTCCCTTCTTAAAAATTCAACAAAACCACTTAAAATCCATTGATACAAACTCATTAAAAAAGTAATTCCACTCTCTTCTATAGCAACGGTTCCCATAATGTGTCCCTAAATAGCGATTAATGATTTAATCAAAATATAATCTAATGAAACATAGGAGAATACCATTTTTAGAAATTATAGTAACATGAAATGTTCATCAATGAATCTATTTCTTATAGATACCATTTATTTATCCTTTCTTGAGACAAAATTTTTCCCTATTAAAAATTGATCATGAATGATGATGATAATCATTATTAGTGACGCATACCAAATGTGGATAATGGGAAGACCAATTCTTTAAGTAAACATCATAAAATAATTTTATCAGAAACCATAGGTTATCCTTTCAAAACATGTCTTCATTGAAATAACATATTCTATAGAATCATATTCAAAACACACTCAACGTATTTACTCCGATTTATTCAAGAAATTATTATCTTTCATTAATAATGTTTATCCCTCTTTGCAAAGAAACCTACATGTGCCTCATTTCTTATTTATAATAGGGAAACGAACACAGATAAAAAATTATGGAAATTACCAGCATAACACAATGTGTGGGGTTTATATATACACACAGATCATGTATGGGGAGACAATAAGACTCCAACAGCATGCCAATGAATTTCAAAACCATCCTTAGGTGTAGCTATTTTCAACTTTTTTGTAACTTTAAATTAAATTAAAACATACACTAGTCTTCTCAGCCCATTTTTCACATTATCATTGATAAATTAATATTTCATTTTAATTTTCTTATTACATGACTGATGTGTATTATTTTTACAAGGATTTATAGAACTTGAGTCATCATAATTGATTCTAATTCGAGGCTTCACTTCCAATCACATGTCTTCTAGTTCTATATTTATCTATATTACTTCTAGGAACTATAGTGTTGAAATAATATATTTAACTTCAACATTATTTAGTAAAATATAATATTGTTTTTTTCATTAAATAAATGCACAATCCACCTAGTTAAAATGAAACAAAAGAGATATAATTTATATCATCTGCTGTACCATCCCAATTAGCATATGTATATCCCAACATGTCCTATTTTTATCTTACTTTACAATGAAATATGAAACCCAATATTATTTTGATAAAATGTAGTATTATCTTTACTAAAAGAATGTGGATTTATTTGGGATTCTGATGAAATATGAACTCATGGAATATGGAAAAATTATTAGTTCATGTCACTATTATGTATGACATGCTTTTAATGATCTTCCTATATTATAAGACATTGACCACGTTCCATCATCATCTCATGAAAAAAATATCTAGGTAGAAACTACATTTTTTGACTACTTGGAATAATCCATTCAAAATATTCTCATAATTTCCTTTGTATCTTCAGATTAATAACTAATCATATATTTTCTTCCTTGCTTCACATACACCCCAAATGAAAACATCAACTCACCAACCATTTAAATTTTGAACACATACATTGTGTATACTTCAAACATATTTCACCTTGATTCATATATTCCCCTACTTATCATTTCATACAATTAAACTAGAACAACCATCCTTTTATTATTCTCATTATTGAAAAAGTAATTTCATTCATCTCTGCTATGCTAGAAACTAATTTTCTACAAGTAATGATCAAGTCATTAAAAACATGTTCTTGGTGCTTATTTCAACAATTAAAAAGAATTATTATTCTGAAAAACATTTTTTCATCTTCATGGGAAAGGAAACCATTCATTTTTTCTATTTACACCTCTTCATATAAATTGTTTTATAAATGTTGACTTGATTCCCATTAGGAAAATAGTATACAACCTTTTACCTATAATGGATAAAATTAAAGAAATTATCTCTTGTCATTCTACTAGTATAAATGTATATTCAACATTAATTACATATATATATGTAAGTATCCTATAAACATATGTTTTTATTTGTTTCAAATCACCATAACATATTCATTCATCTTGTTACAAAACCCATTTGGTGATGATTATGTTGAAAATATTTATCCTCAAAACAGTCTCTCGTATATGATTATTCATGATTCTATTAATTTATTCCTCCATTGATTGAACCCAATAATAATCTCTAGAGGATTATTCAAAACATATTGTCTCTACCAATCATAAAAATTATTTTTTCTTTAGATACTCCATTTTTCTCATTTTCATAAGAACTATCAGATCTATAATGATATTTTACTTATCAATTCAATCCTCACCATCTATAATTTTTACAGATAAAATCGATAAATCATCATACTAAACATTATTATATTCTTATTAATAAACATTTTTTACATGTTCTACACTTGAGATAATTAGTTCTTTATCACCCTCATCAAGATAACAGTTAATTATTTCGAATATTCAACATATTCGATGTTGAAACCTCATTGTTTTAATGATCACTAAGTCACAATTATTATGATATTATAGATTTTTATCTGTTATGATAGTATTTTTTGTCATAAGGTGGATTGGATATATTATGACCATGTATGTGAAAGAACCACCATCAGGAATTAGTAACCATTGTGTTTGAGTCATTTACATTAAGAAATAACCATCAGGGACAACTCATTGTCAAGGTGAATATATGGATAAGTATTGGAATCACCCTCCATCAACTTTGTCGCACCATCAGAATAGTTTTTTGGAAAATTAGAGAGAAAACATATGATTGAAGATGATCTATAGTAAATTGGAAAAGTATGTCAAAGACTCACCACCAAAGGATGACTCACCATAGAACCAAATATTTTAAAATGTAATGAAGACACCTATAACAAGAGAAGAGTCACCATTAAAAATGATATTCCACTAGGATACAAAGTTGGATAACTTTCAGAAAAACCTATATTCAAACCTGATTAATCCTTGAATATGATATACCACTAGAATAAAGATTTGATAAATTATTCTAATGATCTAAAATTGAGATAAGTTGTTGTTGGGATGACTCCCCACCAGCCAAAGTCGTCACTAGATATTGTATCACCATATAAAAGAGTCACCACGACTATTTTTTTATTTATAAATAACTATTTATAATTGTTATTTTATAAAATTCAATAATGAGACTTATTTTAATGATTGTTCTTAAATGTTTTTTAGAGATTCATTAATGTGTGTTCTAGTCATCTAGTATGAGATATAGAGGATTCGAATGTCTCTACCCACATACTAGTGTGAAAAGAAGTAACAGATTCCCCCACGCACATGTAAAAAATAAAGGACACAGAATTGAAACAAAAACATAACCACCATGAGATAGATCGAAACATTGAAAAATAAAAAAAGTCAGTTGTAATGTGTTCTTTACATGAATCATACATACCGTTGATCAACAAAAGAATAAATGATATAAATTGTGTAGTAAGACTACTTTATATAGACTCAAATATAGTTTTTATTACAATCTTTTCTACCATGATTGATAGAAACCTTACCTGAGAATCATTTCAAGCTATATTAAATGATTAACAAGCTCTAAAGATACCTAGACAGACAAACAAGATCTTCCTATATATCTTTTTTCTCTTTTTATATATTTTTTATATATTATGAGTAATGTGTATATAGTCTGTATTTTACATAAATTTTTCCCCCTATACATTATTTGTAAGATACATGATGTCTTATTAAACTATATTTACACTTTTTTTCCATTGGTGTTGTGAAAGAGGTCCCTACATGGCCTATATTAATTTTATTCCCAAGGGTTTTGTGGAAGAGGTCCCTATGTAGTCGGGACAGAATCCCTATTGTATAACCAATCTAGGTTTTAGATCAGAGGTAATTTTATAAAATCTTCTCAGAAGAATGTGATTTCCAAGTAGAGAGGATTAAGACTTATCTTGAGACTAAACCTCTTATATTTATTCAGTGGTGTGTTTTTTTATTTATAATCTATAAATTGAATATTTTTTATATAAAGAAAAATCGCTAATTTTATAGTTAGTATTAATTAGTGTTTATATATGTTTTTTTATTATGTAAATTTATTTCAAACACTAATATATTTTTCATAATTATTTTAACAGAGACCCAATCAATATTTAGAAATTAGTATTAAAAATCAGAACATATATTGATATGTTTTTTGGATTCACTGTGATGTTTTTATTTAAAATAGGTGATTTTATTTAAAAATATTTTAAAACAATAATTTATTGGTGTAAAGACCCGTAAATTTCAAGGAACCTTTTTTCTTAATTTTCTTTGGAATTTTACAAGAGCACAGTTTCTGACGGCACCTGATTCTGAGGCCCGGTGTGCCCGGAATCATTTTCCGAAGATTGGCTCGGGTACGTTCAGTGAACGGACGAGCGGGTTTTTCTAACTTTTGAACTGGTGCCCGGAATCGAATTCTGAGGGCACCGATGAAATCGCAGCGCCGATATTCACATAGAAACGCCTCTTCCGGAGTTGCATTTGCTCGAGTGTGGTTTTTAATTTTCGGGCTTAAAGTTGAGAAATAAAATAATTTTGTGACAACTTTATTTTATTTCGCTTAAGCCACTTGAAGCCACTTGAGGCCACTTAAAGGCGGCTTGAACTGAGTTGAACCGGATAGGATGCTATCCAGAAATATCCTACCCCCTTGGTAGGATATTTGTGAGGTGGGGCCCGCACGAGCCCCGCCGTTTCTTTCTGATAAGAAACGCACCCGCGAAAACCCGTCTTAATGAATGTCAACTGACGCGTTTCTTAAAAATCTTAACAGACCATTTAATTGGGCGGTTTATTTCGTGAATTAAATGGGCTGTTTCTTTCGTTGAATTAATTCAACGAATTAATTCAATCGTTTCTTATCCTGTTTTCGTGTGTTGGCATGTTAATAAATTAAGACCAACCAAAACCTTTTGGGGGATTACTGGTTGAGACAGAATCCTTGTTCCTGTTCCTCCTTCGCGAAGAACGCGAAGAACGCGAAGAACGCGAAGAACGCCGAACCCGGAAATCGACGACGCGACGCCGTGATCCGCAACGCCGACAACGTTCTTCTGCGACGTCTCTTCCTCCGCGACAGATCTTCGATTGGCTTCTTGAGGTAAGAGTCTCGGACCTTCCTTTTTATCTCATTCGTGGTTCTTAACCAAAAACACGGATTTAATTAATTAAATTAAATCTGTTGTTTCATGGTGCGTTGAGTTCGCCGACTCAACACCGGATTCCGCGACGACGCGACGCCTCCCCACGATGACGCGATGATCCCTCTCTTCCGCGACGAGCTTTTCCGCGAAGAACGCTTGCGCGCGACGATCAACGAGGTAGGGATTTTATAATTTGGAATACCCCTCTTTATTCCCGTGAACGTTCTTTAAAAATTAAAGAACCAGTTTCTATTGAACAATTTTATTTTATTAAAATTGTCGGTTCATGTGTTGAACAAATTTTCTCCCAGTTGTTTATCTCTAACGCGGAGGGTGCGGGCCAAACGAACACGGCCCGACGACCCTCCGTCGTTCTTCTTTTTGTGCGGATTTGACGGGCGACGACGGAACGTGCCGCAACGGATGTTTGATGATTCCGCAGTGAAGGACTAGTCCCGGGAGGAGCAGTGGCGCAAGCGGGAACGAAATCGGACCACCGGAGCGATCCCGGTGGCCCGCGGAACTCGCCGGCGGAGCGGGTCGCCGGCGCGGCGGCGCCGGCAGCCGGGAGCGGCGGCGCCCCGGCGCGCCACCGGACAGGCCGCCGCGACTCAGCGCGGCGGCGGCGGCACCCGCGGACCCGCGGCCGCGCGGGTCCGGTGCCCTCGGACACGGCTGAAGCCGCGTCCCGACTCAACGCGGCCCCACGCGGGGGGCCGCGGTACCACTTGGCCGCGGGGGGGCGGTGCCCCGCGTGCCTCGGCCGTTCGGCCGCTCGTCCGTTCGGCCGCTCGGCCGGACCGGGCCAGGCCGCGCCCCGGCCAGACCGGGTCGGGTCGACCCGGTTCGGCCGACTCCCGAGGGGGTCGGGCCGGGTCGGCCCGGGCTCGGACCCCCGTCTTCAGACGGTTTTTCGTTCAGACGCCCGTAACTTGAGCTACGGGCCTCCGAACGACGCGCCGTCAGCGGCAACGCGATCCTTGGATCGAGACGGTCGTTTCGGTATACTATACTCAAGGTGCACCTTCCTTTTCGGGAGCCTACGTAGTTAAAACTCCGTAGTTAAGCGTGCTTGGCCTAGAGCAGTGATCAGGATGGGTGACCTCCTGGGAAGTTTCCCAGGGTGGGTGTTAGACGGAAAGGCCAATAACTAACAGATCGGGCGTCCGATTGACGTGCCGTCTGTTTCGTTGTTTTCCTATAAGTGAGACGGATCTTTTGGCATACTCCGCCCGAGGTTTGGACGCAGGTGGAGTATGGTCGGGTTGGTTTTGTCTTAAAACCAACCGGGCCCCTGGGACGAAAAATCCAATAACTCTCAGACCGGGCGTCCGATTGACGCGCCGTCTGCGACGTTGAGTTCCTGTTGTCGATATGGAACTTTTGGATACATCAACTTCGGACTTTGTGTCAGTTGATGTATCAGCCTCTCGGCTCGTGGAGCGGACCCTCCCGAACGAGCTGCTGTGTGCGGGAACCCTAGGTTGGCTGCGACTGCTTCTTCGACAGCGACGACCGTGCAGAGATCCTCAGCGGACTGCGGCGATGACAGTGCAGAGATCCTCCGTGGACTCCGACGACGACCGTGCAGAGATCCTCAGTGGACTGCGGCGACGACAGTGCAGAGATCCTCCGTGGACTCTGACAACGACCGTGCAGAGATCTTCAGTGGACTGCGACGACAACTGTGTGGAGATCCTCTGTGGACTCCGACGACGACCGTGGAGAGATCCTCCGTGAACTCCGACGACGACCGTGCAGAGATCCTCCGTGGACTCCAACGACGACCGTGCAGAGATCCTCAGTGGACTGCGGCGACGACTGTGCAGAGATCCTCAGTGGACTGCGGCGGCGACTGTGCAGAGATCCTCAGTGGACTGCAGCGCCGACTGTGCAGAGATCCTCAGTGGACTGCGACGACTACTGCACTCAGCGATCCTACGTGGATCAGTGCTACTGATCCTGTGTGGGTCCGATCCTGCGTGGGTCAGCGCTCAGCGGTTCTATGTGAGCCAGTGCCTACAGGTCCTGCGTGGGCCCGGTCTTGTGTGGGCCCGATCCTGTGTGGGTCACTGTGAGGTTAGTACCTATCGATCCTTCATGGGTCCGACGACTTAGATGGATCAGTGATCATTTTATCGTCATCTGAAGAAGTATACCTATGTGAGCTGAATCTTCTGTTTACCTTGGGCGGTGGAGCGCTTGGTTGTAGCAGCATATCCTTGGCAGTGGAGTGCTCGGTTGTAGCGGCAGACCTGCCATACTGGAGACGAGCGTACAGAGTTCGGAGACCGTGTAGCCGGCTGAGACCTGAAGACTGCTCGACCGACTCGACTTGGAGTGAGTCGACTAGCCCAGTGGACGGAGCGCCCGGTATTCGGCGGCAGACCCACGATGGACGGAGCGCCTGGTAGTGGCGGCAGACCCACAGTACTCGACTGGAGGAGTGCCTCTGTAGGCTATTTGGGTGAGCGCCCGGTATTTGGCAGCAGACCCTCAGCGGACGGAGCGCCCAGTAGTTGGCAACAGACCCGCGGTACTTGACAGGAGGAGTACCTCAGCAGTCTTAGGTTAGTGAGCAGTACCTCGGAGTCATGACAGGACCACTGTACACTTCAGAGGTGGGGCTCTTCAGCAGTTACGGTTTCGATAATGAAAATCCTGGTTTGAGTTGAGTCAATGATCCTTGTGTTTCTCTCCTTTGTGGATTGTGTTGAGCTATCCTGTGTGGATTTACTGTCTACTCTCCTTTGTGGATTGTGTTGTTCCATCCTGTGTGGGTTTACGTTTTCTTTCCTGTGTGGACTGGGTTGTGCTTGGGCTCGGACGTTGGAGCTGAACGAGAATTGATGACTTAGGTATATGTATGGGCATATACCTAAGCCGTGTCAGATGTTACTTCGTGATTGTATCCTTCCTTTGCGGATTATCCTTTGTGGATTTCGGGAGACCTTCGGAAGTCTCGGGGTCCCTACTGAGTAGCTTATACTCACCCCTGCATGGGCTTTGCCCACACTACGTTGTGTTGGTTGCAGGCGACGGACAGCGCTGATCGTGGTGGAGGTGTGCGGAGCAGGACAGTACCTGGAGGTGGACCACTGTGCGGGACGTACTCGGAGCGGTCAGGTGGACCCGAGGAGCAGAGGAGGCTATCTGTACCCACCCTTCAGGTGGGATTTTCCAGAGGACGGCTCGACGCTGCAGTTTTCCCTTTCAGTTGCTGTTTTTCCTTTCATTTGTACTTTACTGTTGGGATTGTATTTCCAGCCCCTTTTTCTTTCAGCACAGCTTGTACAGTTTTTACTTAGTGTTTACTTTTCCGCTTGCTTACTCTGAGTGCTTGTTTACTTTTCAAAGGCAATGCCTTCCTTTTTTGTTGGGATTTATGCCTTGGTGCTAGTCACCAGCCCCTGGCCTATGGAATGCGGGCTTGGGGTAGTCACGGCACGGGCCCCGAGGACGGGTCGTGACAAATTGGTATCAAAGGTGGTCGGTCCTACCGGGGACTCTGATATTTCTTCTATGTGAAGCAATAGTGTTCAGCGTATTGGGTGTGGTTATCAGTTCAGGGAGTCCAGTGTTGGTGCAGCGGCCGACGTATCCGTACACCAAGACCCTGACTTCTGATTTCCGACTTAATGCACGAAAACATTGATTGCGTGTGTGTTCAAGTTTTCTTTGTGATTACTTGTGCCAGCTCACCAGGTATACTGTCCTGACCGTGGCGCACCTGTTTCTTTCAGGATGGCCCCACGACGACAGCCAGCTAGGATTCCAAGAGTGGAGCTTGATGACAGCCCACCGAGCGTTGAGGACTCGTTATAGGGCCCGTTGACCGCGGAGGCACCAACGATACCTTTACCCGCCGAGCCCCCGATGCTTCCAGCACTGGCAGCTGACGATGCACGATGCCTCGGAGCTCTGCACGAGTTCCAGCGCCAGTGACCACCCAGGTTCCATGGGGAGTCGGACCCCCAGGCAGCCGAGGACTGGCTGGAGGATGTCGTCCGAGTTTTCAAGTTAGTGAGGACACCAACAGACCTCATGGTGATCCTCGCAGCGAGTCTCCTGCACGCGGCAGCAGGCAGATGGTGGAGCTTGATGCTCCAGGTTCACGATGAGGCCTCCCTCATCTGGACGGACTTCGAGAGCCTCTTCCGCTTAGAGTTCGTCCCGGCCACTCTCTGTGCGGTGCGCATTCAGGAGTTTCTTCAGCTGCAGCAGGGCAGCTTGACGGTAGCCCAGTACGCGGCGAGGTTCACCGACCTTTCTCGCTACTCGACAGACATGGTACATGACCCCTTCTTCCGGGCCCGGACCTTCGAGCAGGGATTGAGACACGAGATCAGGGAATCGCTGATCTCCCTCAGCATCCCGACCCAGGCAGGAGTGCTAGAGCGAGCCCTTCTGATCGAGAGCTTTCTGGATGAGTCTACAGCGAGACCTACCGCAGGGCGGCAGGTGGCGGAGTCTTCGGCAGCAGGTAGCCGACAGATGACTTAGGGTTCCGGCAGACGACCTCGGGACACTGGCTCAGCAGTGTGGGGCACACAGCGCGAAGCCAACCTCCCGAGAGGCAGGCAGTGCTACTCGTGCAGCGGGCAGGGCCACATGGCTCGTGACTGACCGACCCGCCGTACTGAGGAGCAGCAGACGGTGGAGGGGCCACCCAGGCAGAGGCAGAGGGTCGACCGTGGCGGTCCGCAGGGAGGAGGCGGATGAGGCAGAGGAGCTGGCCGAGCAGCAGGTCGTGGGCGATGCTTTGAGGCTCTGCCACCACCACCACCAGGCGGTCCACCCCGACCGCAGGGGACAGGAGGACATGGGAGAGCTCATCTTCAGGCAGTTGAGGCCTACGATCATGGGGCTCCGGGAGCAGATGGACAGGAGCGGGACTAGCTCCAGGCCTGGAGACTTTTGTTCATGTTGCTTCTAATTTTTTTGATGTATGTTTGTAGATTCTTTGTGTCTTTGTACTTGAGCTGCAGTAACAAAAGACACCTTTTCTTGTGGAATTTACTTCCCTGTCCTCTCTTGTGTTGTTACTAAGAGATTCCAGTTTTGACTGTTGACTTGACCCTCACTTGTGAGACATCTACTGGAGGAGACCCAGTTACCACACACTGATGCCGACAGTGTGACTCAACCCTTGGAGGCGAGATTAACGGTTGGATCTCTTGGTAGTAGCGTCGAGTCCTTACGACGTCATCCTTGGTATGGATTAGTATCATCCATGTCTGGATTGACCTCATTAGGCGAAGAACGTGGTTCATCCAGGGGATGAGACCAGATTTCTCTTATCAGCAAGGAAGAAATCATGGCAGCTCTAGTGGGACCAGAGGTGGTCCGGGCCACGATAGAGAAGGTCCAGGTGAGCACATGGGAGCGGAAGGCTCAGATGCGTGCTCAGTACCGCCTTTGTATCCCTAGTTTGTGTTGAAGCTTTACGGGGACGTAAAGCCCTGTGGTGGGAGTAATGTAAAGACCCGTAAATTTGAAGGAAATTTTTTTCTTAATTTTCTTTGGAATTTTACAAGAGCGCAGTTTCTGACGGCACCTGATTCCGAGGCCCGGTGTGCCCGGAATCATTTTCCGAAGTTTAGCTCGGGTACGTTCAGTGAACGGATGAGCGGGTTTTTCTAACTTTTGAACCGGTGCCCGGAATCGAATTCTGAGGGCACCGATGAAATCGCAGCGCCGATATTCGCATAGAAACGCCTCTTCCGGAGTTGCGTTTTCTCGAGTGTGGTTTTTAATTTTCGGGCTTAAAGTTGAGAAATAAAATAATTTTGCGACAACTTTATTTTATTTCTCTTTAGCTACTTGGAAGCCACTTGAGGCCACTTAAAGGTGGCTTGAACTGAGTTGAACCGGATAGGATGCTATCCAGAAATATCCTACCCCCTTGGTAGGATATTTGTGAGGTGGGGCCCGCACGAGCCCCGCCGTTTCTTTCCGCTAAGAAACGCACCCGCGAAAACCCGTCTTAATGAAAGTCAACTGACGCGTTTCTTAAAAATCTTAACAGACCATTTAATTGGGAGGTTTATTTCGTGAATTAAATGGGCTGTTTCTTTCGTTGAATTAATTCAACGAATTAATTCAATCGTTTCTAATCCTGTTTTCGTGTGTTGGCATGTTAATAAAATAAGACCAACCAAAACCTTTTGGGGGATTACTGGTTGAGACAGAATCTTTGTTCCTCTTCCTCCTTTGCGAAGAACGCGAAGAACGCGAAGAACGTGAAGTACGCGAAAAACGCCGAACCTGGAAATCGATGACGCGACGCCGCGATCCGCAACGCCGACAACGTTCTTCTGCGACGTCTCTTCCTCCGCGACGGATCTTCGATCGGCTTCTTGAGGTAAGAGTCTCGGACCTTCCTTTTTATCTCATTCGTGGTTCTTAACCAAAAACACGGATTTAATTAATTAAATTAAATATGTTGTTTCATGGTGCGTTGAGTTCGCCGACTCAACACCGGATTCCGCGACGACGCGACGCCTCCCCGCGATGACGCGACAATCCCTCTCTTCCGCGACGAGCTTTTCCGCAAAGAACGCCTGCGCGCGACGATCGACGAGGTAGGGATTTTATAATTTGGAATACCCCTCTTTATTCCCGTGAACGTTCTTTAAAAATTAAAGAACCAGTTTCTATTGAACAATTTTATTTTATTAAAATTTTCGGTTCATGTGTTGAACAAATTTTCTCCCAGTTGTTTATCTCTAACGCGGAGGGTGCGGGCCAAACGAACACGGCCCGACGACCCTCCGCCGTTCTTCTTTTTGTGCGGATTTGACGGGAAACGACGGAACGTGCCGCAACGGATGTTTGATGATTCCGCAGTGAAGGACGAGTCCCGGGAGGAGCAGCGGCGCAGGCGGGAACGAAATCGGACCACCGGAGCGATCCCGGTGGCCCGCGGAACTCGCCGGCGGAGCGGGTCGCCGGCGCGGCGGCTCCGGCAGCCGGGAGCGGCGGCGCCCCGGCGCGCCGCCGGACAGGCCGCTGCGACTCAGCGCGGCGGCGGCGGCACCCGCGGACCCGCGGCCGCGCGGGTCCGGTGCCCTCGGACGCGGCAGATGCCGCGTCCCGACTCAACGCGGCCCCACGCGGGGGGCCGCGGTACCACTTGGCCGCGGGGGGGCGGCGCCCCGCGTGCCTCGGCCGTTCGGCCGCTCGGCCGAACCGGGCCAGGCCGGTCCGACCGGCCAGGCCGCGCCCCGGCTAGACCGGGTCGAGTCGACCCGGTTCGGCCGACTTCCGGGGATGGGGGGGTCGGGCCGGGTCGGCCCGGGCCCGGACCCCCGTCTTCAGACGGTTTTTCGTTTAAACGCCCGTAACTTGAGCTACGGGCCTCCGAACGACGCGCCGTCAGCGGCAACACGATCCTTGGATCGAGACGGTCGTTTCGGTATACTATACTCAAGGTGCACCTTTCTTTTCGGGAGCCTACGTAGTTAAAACTTCGTAGTTAAGCGTGCTTGGCCTAGAGCAGTGATCAGGATGGGTGACCTCCTGGGAAGTTTCCCAGGGTGGGTGTGAGACGGAAAGGCCAATAACTAACAAACTGGGCGTCTGATTGACGTGCCGTCTGTTTCGTTGTTTTCCTATAAGTGAGACGGATCTTTTGACATACTCTGCCCGAGGTTTGGAAGCAGGTGGAGTACGGTCGGGTTGGTTTTGCCTTAAAACCAACCGGGCCCCTGGGACGAAAAATCCAATAACTCTCAGACCGGGCGTCCGATTGAAACGCCGTCTGCGACGTTGAGTTCCTGTTGTCGATATGGAACTTTTGGATACATCAACTTCGGACTTTGTGTCAGTTGATGTATCATCCTCTCGGCTCGTGGAGCGGACCCTCCCGAATGAGCTGCTGTGTGCGGGAACCCTAGGCTGGCTGCGACTGCTTCTTCGACAGCGACGACCGTGCAGAGATCCTCAGTGGACTGCGGCGACGACAGTGCAGAGATCCTCCGTGGACACCGAAGACGACCGTGCAGAGATCCTCAGTGGACTGCGGCGACGACTGTGCATAGATCCTCCGTGGACTCCGACGACGACCGTGCAGAGATCCTCAGTGGACTGCGGCGACAAGTGTGCGGAGATCCTCTGTGGACTCCGACGACGACCGTGCAGAGATCCTCCGTGGACTCCGACGACGACCGTGCAGAGATCCTACGTGGACTCCGACGACGACCGTGCAGATATCCTCAGTGGACTGCGGAGACGACTGTGCAGAGATCCTCAGTGGACTGCGGCGGCGACTGTGCAGAGATCCTCAGTGGACTGCGGCGGCGACTGTGCAGAGATCCTCAGTGGACTGCGACGACTACTGCACTCAGCGATCCTACATGGATCAGTGCTACCGATCCTCTGTGGGTCCGATCCTGCGTGGGACAGCGCTCAGCGGTTCTGTGTGAGCCAGTGCCTACAGGTCCTGCGTGGGCCCGGTCCTGTGTGGGCCCGATCCTGTGTGGGTCACTGCGAGGTTAGTACCTATCGATCCTTCATGGGTCCGACGACTTAGATGGATCTGTGATCATCTTTATCGCCATCCGAAGAAGTATACCTGTGTGAGCTGAATCTTCTGTTTACCTTGGGCGGTGGAGCGCTTGGTTGTAGCAGCATATCCTTGGCAGTGGAGCGCTCGGTTGTAGCGGCAGACCTGCCATACTGGAGACGAGCGTACAGAGTTCGGAGACCGTGTAGCCGGCTGAGACATGAAGACTGCTCGACCGACTCGACTTGGAGTGAGTCGACTAGCCCAGTGGATGGAGCGCCCGGTATTCGGCGGCAGACCCACGAGGGACGGAGCGCCTGGTAGTGGCAGCAGACCCATGATACTCGACTGGGGGAGTGCCTCTGTAGGCTATTTGGGTGAGCGCCTGATATTTGGCAGCAGACCCTCTGTGGACGGAGCGCCCGGTAGTTGGCAACAGACCCACGGTACTCGACAGGAGGAGTACCTCAGCAGTCTTAGGTTAGTGAGCAGTACCTCGGAGTCGTGACAGGACCACTGTACACTTCAGAGGTGGGGCTCTTCAGCAGTTACGGTTTCGATAATGAAAATCCTGGTTTGAGCTGAGTCAATGATCCTTGTGTTTCTCTCCTTTGTGGATTGTGTGGAGCTATCCTGTGTGGATTTACTGTCTACTCTCCTTTGTGGATTGTGTTGTTCCATCCTGTGTGGGTTTACGTTTGCTTTCCTGTGTGGACTGGGTTGTGCTTGGGCTCGGACGTTGGAGCCGAACGAGAATTGATGACTTAGGTATATGTATGGGCATATACCTAAGCCGTGTCAGATGTTACTTCGTGATTGTATCCTTCCTTTGCGGATTATACTTTGTGGATTTCGGGAGACCTTCGGGGGTCTCGGGTCCCTACTGAGTAGCTTATACTCACCCCTGTATGGGCTTTGCCCGCACTACGTTGTGTTGGTTGCAGGCGACGGACAGCGCTGATCGTGGTGGAGGTGTGCGGAGCAGGATAATACCTGGAGGTGGACCACTGGGCGGGACGTACTCGGAGCGGTCAGGTGGACCCGAGGAGCAGAGGAGGCTATCTGTACCCACCCTTCAGGTGGGATTTTCCAGAGGACGGCTCGACACTGCAGTTTTCCCTTTCAGTTGCTATTTTTCCTTTCAGTTGTACTTTACTGTTGGGCTTGTATTTCCGGCCCCTTTTTCTTTCAGCACAGCTTGTACAGTTTTTACATAGTGTTTACTTTTCCGCTTGCTTACTCTGAGTTCTTGTTTACTTTTCAAAGGCAATGCCTTCCCTTTTTGTTGGGATTTACGCCTTGGTGCTAGTGGCCAGCCCCTGGCCTATGGAAGGCGGGCTTGGGGTAGTCACGGCACGGGCCCCGAGGACGGGTCGTGACAATTGGGTACTCAATTCACCACAATCTTGAGATACTAACTCCTACCAACATTTTGTATCAAAGTCTATACAGAAAAAATTACTATGATTTCAGTTGTGTTTTAATGATTATAAATTTATATTACATCTAAATATAGTTCAATAAATGGATAACAACAAAGAAGGGTATGATAATGACATACCTCCTTTATTTAATTGTAATAACTATGATTAGTGGAATATAAAAATAATAATTTATATATAGAGAATCAATTTTGAAATTTAGTCTACTTTTGATGATATGTATGATTTACCTAAGAATTACAGAATTACATAGGATGACACAACTAAGATTTCTTACAACAGAAATTGAAAAGAAATGAATTCTCTTGGCCATGCTTTAGAAGATAAATAATTCAATCGAATATATTCTACTAAAACTACTTATGAAATTATGGATACATAAGCTATTTCACATGAATGATATACAAGTGTTAAAGAAATGAGATTGAACACTTATACTATTAAATATGATACATTTAACATGAAACCTGATGAGTTGATTTTTGATATGTATCTCACGATCAATGAAATAGTTAATATAAATATCTCCTTATATAATCCAATATCAGATAAAGAACAATTCATGAGACTACTGAGATGTATTCTCGTACAATGGAGAGGAACATCTGTTTCTATATGAGAATCATGTGACATCAGTAAACTACCTTTCAAATAATTCATTGGGATGTTTATGATTTATGGATAATAAGATAAGGCAATTCTTGAATAGGATTTTGAAATCAGAGAAAATATATTTTTTTTATGTATGTTGTATCAAATAAAAATGAAAAGGAAATGTTATAAGGTAAAATTTCCTGTGATAAAGAATCAACAGTAGATTGTAATGGGAAAATGGAGAATATAACTAAAATATTTAAGATTTTATAGAAAAAGAAGGAATTATTTAAGAAACCTAGATAAAATGTAAGTAATTATAGTATAAGAGAGAAAATGACTCGAAAAGGGATGTAATATTACATGAGATTACATTTTAAAAATTTAAGTGAAAAGGTAACGTTAATTCTAAATTTCCTTAGTTAAAATACAGGAAGACATATGGGAAAGTGATAGTAATTATATTAATTACATGAAATCCACATGGAGTGCCATAGAGGGATGATCTAATGAATCTAATTATACTCATGATGAAAAGATTGACATATGAAATATGTATATAATAAAAAATATATCTGAGGTACCTATGGTATCTCTTGTACTAAATTATGTTAACATTGAAAATGTTGATGATTTGTCTAGAGTCGAAATTTTCAAATACTTCAACAATATTGAGGATACATATAATGTGCTTAAAGAAAAATATAATCTTTTAAAGAAAAAATATGTTATATATAATAATGTTAAATATGGTATCACAACATAAAAGGAGAAGAATGAAAAATTATTGAAAGAAAAAATTGAACAAAAACTATAAAATGAGAAAAAATATATTTCCACATAATAAAAAATTTTATAGAAACAAGAATTATTTATTTATGAAAAAAATTTAATTTGAAATATATTACAGGTATATGTAATCAACCTAAATAGAGAATAATTGTAAGAAAACATTTGTTCCTAAATCTACTTCTAGAAAATATAATGTCAGCTATTTTTCGAATGGAAAAAAATATTTCATAGAGTTTAATATCCACTTATAGGAATTATATTAAAAAAATATTGGTTCATAAGGAATTAATCATTAATATATCTTGACCCAAAAAAATATGGGTACCAAGATCCTTTTTGGTATAAACCTTGGTTTGTAGGAAAGTTTCCCTAAGAGTTGCTGCCAGAATATGTGGTACTTGGACATAAATTATTCCAGACATATGACATGAGACTACTCTTTCTTCAAGAAACCTCATAATTGTTGATTTTATTCAGGTAATATTTGGTGAAAAATATAATTGAATGATTATCTACCTTTTATAAATCTGTAAGATAAAATTGGTTTTAATTTCTAAATTAATTTCTATTAATAGATTAAAATATAGTTTTTTAGCATCTCAAAATTAGGTGATTCTTTATTTCATGTGATTTTTGAAAATTACTATTTTAAAGTTTTTTATTCTAAAAATTATTTAATTTTTATTTATTTAATAAATGAAAATTTTTATGCTGTTAATTTTGATTCTCTTATTTCACAAAATGCTTCATTTTTTACGTGGCTTTTATAGTGAATAGTGGATTTTGAAAAAGAGAATAAGCCACTATAACATTCACTCACTTAGAAAGCGTACATGGAAGGGGTTACATAGTGATCTATCCAAACATGGGTTCCCAAATTATAAATTTTATAACACATATCAAAAAGGTAAATAGATAAAGATTCCTTTTAAATTGAAGAAAGGTGTTTCGACTTCTCAGTCTCTTGAGATGGTTCACATGGGTTTTTGAAACATCCTGAGTTTCTATTTTAAATGGGAAGCAAAATGTTTGAGTAATTAAAATTGAATTTTCAATGGGTACATGAGTATTATTTTTATATCACAAGAGTGATTCTTTTTCACATTTCACCAAGTATGATAGAAATTTCAGAAACCTATGTAGACATAGAATTAAGACCATAATAAGTGAAAATAGTCTACTGTTTGAAAATTAATACATTGAATCCCCTATCCCAAAAATTTCTACAGTCATACCTTCAGTTCTCCTAGGAACCTTCAATATAATTGAGTTTTATAAAGATTAAATAGTACACTAAAAGAGATAGACCAAACTATTCTTAATGAGAATGACATATCATCTTGCTTTTTAAGAGGTTGGGAATACATCCTACTATATAATTAATAATTTTTTATTTAGACCAATAATGATGAATAACCCTTTTCAAAATTGATATAATATAAAGCCTATATTTAATTACATTATATTTTTTTATTGGAATGTATTTTTTCATAACAATTAGGATAATATTAAAAAATTTACCTCCAAAGGTGATGAAGGAATTTTCCATGGTTATTCTATTTCTAGTAAATTCTATAAATATTATAAATAAAAACCAAGACCACAAAAGTGTCTTTTTTGGTCAAATTTGATGATATAGATCCACATTATCCTAATACCCATTTATAAAACCTTTATCATGATTTATCTATGTTGAACATAAATTCCAAACCTTTTTCTTCTATTATTAAGCATACAAAAAATCATCTAGTTCTATAGAAAATCCAAATCCTAAACACGAACATTTAGATGACCCTTAGGTGACTAGACCATATTTTTATTGATCTATTTGGAATATTAAATACTATAAATTATATGTTTTTTTTGAAAAGTTAGACAAAGGTTTATGAAAAAGATATTCTCTATGAAATCAGGTTGAACATAAATATTTATTATCACAACATAAACTTGTAAACATCAATGATCTAATTAATGTTTAATTTTGGGAGATGTATATGAAAGAGGAAAAAATCAATTTGAACGAAATAATGTCTGTATACTTGTTGATTGACCCAAATACACCAGGACTATTGACAATAAATGGGTGTTTAGAAACAACGTTGAAGAATCATGAATAATAGTAAGGAATAAGGTTACAGTAGTTTCACAATGGTATTTTTAATAAAAGTGTATAGAATATGATGATTTCTTCATACCTATAGCCAAACATTTAGCCATTATAATACTGTATCATTATGCAGCTCAGCATGTTTTCAAACTATATCAAATGTATGTAAAAAGTTTATTTATTAATCGGTATATACATGAGGATGTTATTGCTGAAAAATACCCCATATATCAAAATCATAATTTTCCAAATCATGTTTTTAAGTTAAAAAATCATAATATTGTGTAAAACAAGCTCTTAGATCTTGGTCTAAAATGATCTTATCTGTTCTTATTCCAAATGGATTTTCATGAGGTATAGCTGATCCTACCTAACTAAAAAGAATTTGAAATGATGTTTTACTTGTTTAAATTCATGTAGGTGATATTCATTTTTGGATATTATAAAAATAATTGATAACTTTTCAAAAATGATTCAAAATGAGTGTGAAATTATTTTAATGGGTGAACATAAATTGTTTCTTATTTTTATATTTTTCAAAATAAAGATAGAAATATTTTAATCCAAAATAAAAAATACTAATAATATTTTATTTTTTTTAGTTTGGATAACACTAAGAGGAGTTACACTCCTAAGAGTACCACATGTAAATTGGATCATGATGAAGTTGGTAAATTAGTATATCAATATAGTTATAGTGGCATGATTTGATGGCTTCTCTACTTAACTACTAGTCAACCCGACATTATTTTGTGTGTGTGTGTATGTGTGGTCATTTTCAAGATAACTCAAAATATTCACACTTGGTTGTCGTAAAAATGAATTTTAAATACCGCAAATATATAACCCTTTTAGGATTTTTCAATCCATGGTGATAGGAATTTGATTTAGCTAACTATTTAGATGCTGATTTTGGGGGTAAAAAGTCAGATAGAAAAATAACATTTGGAACAAGTAAACTATTGGGTAAGACAATAGAGTCTTGGTGTAATAATAAACAAAATTGTGTTTCACTATCTACTCTTGAAGATCAATACATATCTATATGTAGTTTTTGTGATTAGATTTTTTGGATGAAATGCAGTTTACTAGACTATGGGTATCAATTCTGATACGTACATATAAATTGTGACAATACAAGTGAAATAAAAATTTCTAATAACCCTTTATGTCAATCTCTAACAAAAAACATTTATCTAAGAAATCACTTTTTGAGAAATCATTTCCAAAAGGGTGATATAACTCTTGAATACATTAGAATAGAACATCAACTAGGTCATATTTTCACTAATTCATAAATTTCTGAGAGAATGAACTAAATCAAACATGAATTAGGCATGATTAATTTTAGTTAAGTATAAATTCATTAGGAACCACCATTGGAGTTTTACTAAATATTGGTTTTACCCACCACTGGTTTTATGAATGACTTGTTTCACCCACCATAGATGTCACCGAACATTGACATTTTCTTATTTTTGGAATTATTCGAAATTGGAATTAATCATTGTTGATTTTACCTATCATTGGTTTTACTCACTCATGGAATTAATCACTGTTTGAACTTCGTAATTTTTTCAATTTTTGGATGTTTATTTTATGTCGTCATTTCTAATTTCCTGATATGTGTTTTATATTTAATTGTTAGTTAATTTTAAATTTTTTTTCCATGTTTATTTTTTAAATCCCAAAATGATAACAAATTAAAAAATTTCCTAATTTCAACGCTTCACTCCCTTTCACCTTTTCTTGAGAATCTTGCTACTTCTCATTTCCCTCCTGACCGTCATGTTTACCTCAAATTTTCCGAATACTTCCATGATAATATACATAGATATAGTAAATATATATTCTTAATCCTATCTATATCGTTCTCATACATCAAAAAAGAAAATAAGAGAACCAATTTGTTATCCTATTGAGTTGGTGAATCCAAAGCGTGCAAAGAGAGTTGTGATGCATGAAAAAGAATTCCAATCACAGTGGTTGATATCAATTAAGTGGATGCTGCCAATGTTTTTCAAGCTTAATGATTGTTGGAAGGGTTCTATAATAACCAAAGACCATTCTATCCTAGGTTGGTGAACCGGTTTTTTTAGTTCATCGAGTTCAGTTTTGATGAGGGTGATGGCTACGTAAGAACTTGATTTAATGTTCATAAAGATGATTTCACCTTAAATAAGTGGGATATTTGTTTGATAGTTCCTCATAATGTAATTTCAAAATACTATCAAGGAAATATTCTAATTTATTATGATAACATTGTTTATGAAGATTCATTGGCGGAATTAACAAGATTTGGGATAGTGAGAAGAACAATTTCTAATGTGCTTGATGGAGATTTATATATTCTCATTATGTTTATCCATTATATGATATACCCAAGGAAAGATATTTTTTGACAGTGAGGTATCAATATGTTTATTTTTTTTCTCTAATGTAAATTGAATAAAAGACCATCCAGTATAGATATTTGATGTTACACTTGATGAAGATGTGGAAAAATCATCTAGATAAAATTCACTAACATTCCCCATGTTTATTTTATCATTTCTAGAAGCCCATGGGTTGGTAAATAAAGAATAAGAGTCTGTTATGATGTATGGAGGTTTCTATATTACAAGATTATGTGCAAGAGGATGATGATTATTTGAAATACATAAAATAAATAGTGGGCAGATTATAATGAATGATTGTATAGAGTCTTAAATCTAGTTGGTCATCCTTCTAGACCAAAGAACCCTATATATCCTAGTTTAGGAAAAGAATAATTAGTGGAATACTCAAATGAGGATGAATATTCTGATGGCATTTATAATGAGAAACATGAGTATATAGTGGAGGAAATAAGTGATCCATATTTTCCTCAATACTCTCTAGATATCACTTATAGTGATTTTAGTCCACCAAAAAATCTCCCTGTCAGAGAATATATTTCATAAGAAGTTAGTGATGATGAAGAAAAATAATATTCAGGTGAATTTAAGTTTATAATGATATCAATAACATTGGAGGAAAATGTAAATAATGATAATGGTGATGAAAATAATGAATCGTAAGAAGGTACAGAAAATGAGGAAGATGAAAATGAAAATAATGATGGAGATGAAGATGACAATGATGTGGGATATTACCCTAATGGTCATACTCGTTGTGTTAGAGATGATTATATTTGAGATGCCTCAAGAAATTATTTCTTCTCTTTGTTTATCGGGTTCTTATATATATTAATAAATTCCCAACATAGTTTATGGTATGGAAGGAGATCCTACAGACGATAAAGAAGCATCAGTTGAGGGGGATAAATCTCCAAGTATGGAGAGTCATCTTATTGATTATAATGTGAATTAATCTCATTCTATTCCAATAACTAATGTACAGATAGATGATGAGTAGACTATTATTGAATAGTCGGTTAGTGAGAAGATAGAGGATGATTCTGGTTTTACTATGTAGACACCATACGAGTAGAGATATGTTGAGCAGTTGGATGTTGTACAAACCAATACTGAACCTCCAGATATAAAGGATCCATTTGTTAAGTTATATGCTAATACTTTCATTAGATTGATAGAACCAGTTCTTGATGAATGAAATAGGTTCCTAGGGTATGTCAAACTTGTTATGGACTACTCAATCCTAAATGATGAGAGACCAGTTAATCAACATGTTAGGGATATTATTGGATATTTAGTAGATGAGATTGATTTTGTGGGGGAATTTTTTTGGATATTTTTTTTGTTCCTACACCTACCATTTAGATATTTGTTTCTCTTACTATTTCAATTATGATAGTATATGTTGCAGATAGATGTGATGTGTAATCCTTCAAAGAAAATATGCATTATTTTTTTAATATTTTATTAAGATATCAGGGCCCTCATGTCCCGAACATAAGTGAGAGGGATTTAAGGAATTTTTTTAGATGTTGATACATCATGTCCAGAAGTTCTGATAAATAATAAAAGGTTGTAAAATGAGTTGTAATCATTAATATCCATATTCAATGACATCGGGAAATTGTTTATAGATTACATGATAGTTTTTTCAAGGATGGTAGATAACCTTACTTAAATATATTCCACTTACTGTGATCCTCATTTTATTGTTGACATTGATTTGATCATATTTATTGTAAAATAATATTTTAATGAAATTTCTACCTCCAGTGATGTACCAAACCCATCTAATGATATTTTTATCAAAACCAGATATTATATTGATCATGTTCATTTGATGGTTAGAGGGTACTTGAAATATATTAAATATGATATGGATACCATAAAATTAATATTAAGTGCTATATTTCTTAGATATAAAATAATCATTAGATTAATTCTCATTTTATGATCTTGGATTATAACCCAAGGATTCCTCTGGTTAGTCAAGACATTAATGAACAAGTGAAGCAGTTTAAGGTAATGACCCTAGTGCTTTATCCTTTTTTTGGTGGAGAAAATTAATTTCATAGATGTTATGGAATGTGGAAGAAACATCATTAACGATATTAGAAATCTTATGAGGCCATATATTCGTGTTTATGGGACTTTTGTGGTGGCCCAAGATGTTATTCCTATTACAGATCATCTAACCCCTCCAGTTTTTTCTCTTGAGTTATTCAAACTAGATGTGACTAGAGATATAAATTAACCCTTTCCATCTTATTTTCTATTCTTTTAGCCACACTTCTATAGAAGAATCACAACACCTCAGACCAATTATAATTAGAAAAATTCTTTCTCTAAATGGTGTTCCGACTTATATCCCTTAGGTTCCCTTGGCCTCACATACTGACCCATCAAATTCAGACAAAGGGAAGTGTAAAGCACCATTGGTTCCATCAACCTAGTTAATAAAGAGTTATATTTAGGTTTTTTATTCTTTTACTGAGATCTTTTTATATAACTTTTTTTATCATTGTTGTGTACTTCGTATTATTTTCTATGAAAATTCTCTAATTATTAATATTCTATTCCCTTGAATTATCTATTTTAATTAAATATTTTGATAATCCCAAAAGGGGATGAATGGGTCTATCAAATTTATCTCTTCATATAGACATACTATGCGTTAATTCCATCTTCAGAGGATATTTATTTTCTTTGATATCGTTCTTTTCTTTGATATAAATTTCACATGATGAGAAAAAATATTTTTAAACAATGGTTTATTCTATACATTATGTATAAAATTCCATGATTTTTGATCATCAATAAAGGGTATAATGATGGAACCACCTTATTTTAATGATCAAAAAATACAATTTATTAAGTTATTAATGAGTTTTATGAGCTATGATACAATTTTATTTCATAAGGTAGATTGGTGAAATTTTTACTAAGTATGGGAAGGACCCACATTCTATCATGAACCACTATTGAGGTTCAGTCACTGCTAACTATAGCTAACAATTGGGGATGACTCGCCGTTAGGGAGAAAATATGGATAAGTACGAGAATCACCCACTATCATTTATGTCTCATCGATAGAATCATTTCTTGAAAAAAAGTATAGGGAACACCTACCATCCATGGTGATCTATGGAATATTGGAATATTATGGGAAAGTCTCATCACTAATGGATGGATCACCATAATACCAAATATTTGACTGTGGATTGAAAACACCAAACTTAAGAGAAGAGTCACCATTAAAATGTACATACATAAGGATACTAATTTGGATAAGTATCAAAAACCCCTACCATCAGACCAGATCCCCTATTGAGGATAACGTACTATCAGAATGGAGATTTTAATAATTATTAGAATGACCTAATTTCTACATGATTCATTATTGGAATGAATCACCCCTGGACCAAGTCGCTTCCAATGATTGGATATCCATTCAAAAGAGTCATTGTCACTTTTTTATATTTTGAATTAAATATTTGTAATAGTTATTTTTTCGAATTTAATTTTGATATTTATTTAACTATTTGTTATTACATGATTTATAAAGATTCATTAAATAATTTTTTAGTCATCCTGTACAAGGTGCAAAGGATTTGGATGATTACTCATATATACTACTATTGATTGAAGTAGTAGACTTCCACATGAACATACGAACAAAAGGAAGAATAAGATTGATAGGGATAGAATAATAGAGATCTAGGGATGAACATTGAAATATCAAAATAATATTGTTTTCAATCATTCCTTACACGGAGAATATTTAGTAGTAATCAATTGTGTATGAAATAAAGAACATTGAACACTTTGATTATATCCTATAGACTCAGATAAAAAAGTTTATGACACTATATTCTACTGTAATTTTTTTAAACTTGACTCAAGATTCATTTCAAGCTACATTAAAGGTGTCACAAGATATGGAGCATATCAGAAACATCAACATAATATTTTTAAATATCTTTATTTTATCTTTCTGTTTATTTTCATTACATTATGAGAAGTGTGTGTATACTCTAAAATAATTTATTTTGATTTTTATATTTCACTATTAAAACATTGTTCCTTGTCCTATGCTTCTCAAGATAATACCCTACCGAGATATTAGAAAAATAAATGAAATTATTTGTTTTGAATTTCATAATTTTATAAATGTGAAACATTTAAAAATTTCTCTGATATTGTTTTATAAAAATGAACATTTTAGACCTTTGATTAATGTAAAAAACCTTACACATCCTATTGTAATCACCAATAAAAATAACGGTGTCTCTTCCCATTAAAATATAATGGTGATTTGACTCCACAAATACCAATATATATTATCTTAGGAAGACTTATTAAATTTTTTTCTTTTTCTATGTACATATTTTTAGTAATCTTAAAATTATGATATGTATCACATGTGTTTGAATCATTAGGTGAAACATTACATTGATCTATAGATCCATCACTTTTTACCAAATCTTCTATATTTAGTTTTATAAAATTGACAATTCATGTATACCAAAACCTATTTTCATATTACACGAATAGAAATCACATATCTAATTCTCCACCAAAAATTTATATATTCCATTCATGTATTTCCATTTCATAATAATTTCATTTTTATTTACATTTATGATATACGTCTTCTTGATAAACATTATTGAATGATCAGTGTCACACAGTCAACTAACAGTATATAAGTTTTGTCTGAGACCTTTCATGACTAAGAAATTTTTCATTATCATATATTTCCTCAATGTTTATCTATGAAAAAGACAATAATCATTATGTATTAATCATTTCTGGATATGATGACACATTTCTTGTTGTTTTTTATGTATGTGAGAATATCCTTGTTTCGCATATTAGTGTAACTGTATCAAAAATAATTGATCCATACAATTACATTATTAGAGGGTTTAATGAAAATATCTATTGATTTTACTCTAATAAAATTACCTTTTACCCTTGTATTTTGTATCATAACCTAATTCTCATTGACATGCATGATCTTCTTCAGAGTTAGTTGAACTAAAAACATCATACAATGATGCAAATAAATTTTTCATTTTCAGCTTCTTTAATTATCCCTTAAATTACTGTTTGTAGCCATTTTGTCTCTATATCAACACATTCCTCTACATTGTCTATGATAAATATCTATACATATTTCTTTAACCTCCATGCCTTAAATAGTGACCATCAAAATCATGCCTGAAATATTGAACTCTATATGTTTCCATTTTTTTTCTAACAAACTTTGATGCCTATTTTCAATAGAATAAACATTTTTGTACTATCCCAAATTTCCAAAAAACATAACACATGATATGTGGTGAATTATCGATTTTCATTGATGTAGAATTAGTTTTTCCTTGGGGTTTTGTAATTCATATTTGTACTAATGTCTACCTTTAACTTTATAGTGGTTAATGATTGTCTATAATCAAAAATCATTTCATTATATTTGCAAACAATATCAAGAAAATACTTTTCATTTAGAAAAAATTTGTCTTTTTATAATATCCCTCTACTAGCTTTTCTACACCATTGTTCTCAACATTTATTTTTTTGTTACCGATGTGATTTTCCTTCCAAATTTCATATCAGAAATCTAGATTCTCTTATAATAATTAATATCTCATCACATATTAAAATAATATCCTATAAGATCTTAGAAATGTTTGATGTAATATTTCATTTTTTTAATCCAAGCATTGATATCCATGATATTTTCTTCAATATTAATCTTATACTCAACTACCGTATTTTGGGTTTCTTGCTTAGCATATTTCACTACTTCATTTTCTACTTTCATCTCATACTTAGTCTATTATTATTTTTATTTATATCTGTATTAGATTCTTGAACCACTATGTTAAATTTCATTATTTTTTCTCAATACATCTATTTCCTCATGATAGGCATCTAACTCAACGTATAAATTAATGCTTCTTTCCACTTATATATTTTTTATTTTTTCTCACCAACCTGGTCTAGGAATTTCTCAAAAAAGCAACAAAAATGTTTTATCTATGGTATTACATTCATTAATATATTAATAGTCACATTATTATAGAAATTAATCATTATGTGATGGTAGTTTATTCTTCTGGATAAAGTTATTCTTTGTTCTTCTCCCACCTTTTGCTCTGTCTAAATAATTCTTTATGGGAATATTATTATCCTCACCATTATCTTATATCTTTTAAAGAGACCTTAATAAAAGGGTCACAAATTTCCCCAACAAAAAATATATGATTGAATATTTTTTCCATCCTTTTTACATTTTAGGAATGTAATTAAATGCCTCCGTCCACCACTTCTTCATCCAGGATATCCTTTTGGGTGAGTTTCTTCATCATAATGAATGCTGATGTTTTTTCATATTATCATTAGCATAATTTCTCATATCATATGGGAATATAGTACACTTTAAACTATCTAATGTTATATCATTTGGATCATTATCACCTTTTATAGATCCATTTTTATTATATCAAGTTGATAATATTCTCGAGATATGAAATATTATTTTCATATTATTGAGGGTTCCATAAGGACCATGCATTAAATCTAAAATAATAGTCATGTGATCAAATAATGAATTGATATATTAATTTGAGTGCATCATAATATCATCATTTTTATTCCATAATACGTAAAATATATATTCTCGTTATTTTTAATCATGTTCATAGATATTGATAATATTTTCCCACATCGAATGTATGGTTTTAAATGAAATCGTATCCATCTATATTGTGTTGTATAAGGATCCCTATATTAAATTAATTCTGATAGTGTGTGCATCTAATTATCTAAATTATACTTCTGAAAGTACCCCACTATCTATACTAACTATAATACCATCAGTCCGAAATTCAATTTCATTCATGCCTAAATATTTGAAGTACTGTTGTATATGATTCTTCTATAGTTGATAATTTTTTCCATCAATGAAAAAAAATACATTGGGATCGACATCTTCTATTTCTTTCACTGAGAGAGAATACACTTAACATTTATGTTTATCTATGATGTTGGTTGTTATGTCAAAATGGTTAATAAATTGAGATGGGTTGAATAAAGGTATGACAGATGAAAATAATTACCCTCTCAATATTTTTTCATAGTTAACCAATACAATTTTATCTATTCTTCCCATAGTAAAATTTGAAATGAGTTGAAATCATGAAAAATATAAAAAAAAATTACTTAGTTCCCCACAAGTGGGCTATTTCAAATAGAATAAAAATGAAATGTTATAATTTTTCCAAATACACTTATTGAATTAATGTTACAATGTCCAGAGTATACTCACTAACCCCCCATATTTTAAAATTACTCACAATTTGGGAATACACTTCTTTCTTAAATGAAGTGCATGAACTAGTCCTCTAAAATATTATTTCATTATTAAAAATCACATTATATTTTACTGACATAAATGTTACTACATTAGGAAATGAATATTTAATATAAGGGAGGAAATATAATTTACCATTAATATTTTGTTATATAGAAAACCCCTCCAGTCACTTATTTATTTCCACAAATGGAACATTTACGAACTCACTATGTTGAAACCATGAACCTCCTAGGCTCTAAATTTTTTCTCTCACAAGTCCAGTGTCACAAACCATCCCCCAATGACCATTCCATCAATACCCCATGCCCACCTCTCATAGGCTAGGGTCTAGTGACTAGCACCGAGTAGGAATATCCTAAAAAAATTTGAGGCATTTGTCCACGTACCTGTAGACACGCACACAAATCCAACCCATAGATGCTATAAAGTAATAACACAAAGTAACCAACCACAAGGTTAGAAAATAAAAAACTAAAGGTAAAATGAAAAATAATACAATCCCAAAAAATGGAAAGGTAAAATTAAATGTCTTTTGAACTCCTTCATAGAAAAACCTACCTAAATGGTTGGTATAGAAACAGCTGTCTAAAGCTGCAATAGCACACCTCATCTGTTGGGTCACTCTAAGCACCACCTAGCCCCAGTCCACTAGGGACTCCATTAAAGTGTCAATCATATGCACAAGAAACAACATATATAGTAAAATTATATTAATGGGTGATTAAAACAATACTCTATAGGGAACCCTAAACCACAAAGTAAAAGACCACAAAGGGAACACCACTAAGAAGATACAACCATATCAACACATGAATGTTTCAAAAAAACATATGCAAAGTGTATCTATGTAAAATCGTAAAGTATTACAAGACTCAAGGTGTCATCCACTACCATTCATATGGTCCTAGTCGTAGCATGCTCGATCCAAGATATCTCACTCCTCAAGGTATATGATAGAAAGCATGTAAAAATAGTCAAATAAATGTATCTGAGAGAACATCTGGTCTTGATACATCACAATGTTTCCCTGAGACTTTTGGTCCCTCTAGTAAATGGAGACATGATATCACAATCAATCATTATGAACAAGATTTTTCTCAGGGCATATTTAAATCCAATGTGACATACAGTCTTCCCAGGAGACCTACATCGTGCCCTCAGAGGAGGCCTACTCTGTGCCCTCACAGGAGACTAACTATGCACCCTCACAAGATAAAAAATTGACATCTTTCTAGGAGTCCAACATTGTTTCTTCATAAGAGACCAACTTCACATTTTCACAAGAGACCAACTCTACGTATTTACCATAGCTAGTCATAGGATTCCATCCTTAGCACACTTGTTTTGGGAGAACCTATTCCCCAAGACAATAGTCTGTATTCCATCCACTATGAGAGGTCATGTATAGTATCCCAAAAGGGAAACCACATCACGAGAATCCCAAAACCGTAAATGGAATATCAAATGGACAGATAATTTGAGTGTTATGGTAATTTTAGTGAAAATAGGATAGTTGGGTTTAGATCCGATCTGAGTATGACCTGACCTGAACCGGCCTGACTCGGTTTGTCTTGGGTCAGACAGTCTGACCCGATCCATTAATACTTCCCTAACCGGATGGGTCTACTTGGTAATTGGATTGATCTTGAAGGGATTCATGGCATCTAGGTTCTTCTAGTTCAACTATCTTCATGAGGGTCGACCTACTCCAGCACGTGGCTCAGCCGCATGCAGCGTCACCCAGAGCACCGGGTTGTGCCACCCCTATACAGCCCAGTCCACTCAAGTGGACCAAATAAAACATAGGGCTTGACCCCCAATGTAGAAAACATTCCTTAACCACAACGGAATGTGGCCTCTGCTAGTGCCTATCTCCGGTATTAGCGTACCAGTATCACCTTCCGTGGGCCACCAAATAATCTCCAACACTCCTATTGTTGATTTGAAGGATGTTCTGTGATCTTGGGGTCTCCACCTTCACTGTCTTGTGCTCAGATCTATACCACGATCCATCCTGGTGAAAACCCATTTGAACGATGATATCTTATAAACTTATTGTATCCATTTTCCTATATCCTCATTGCATCTCTGTCATATCGTATACATCATAGAGCATTGTTATCAAATCATTCTGCCATGAATCAGTTGGGAAATGATCAAACGATAAAAATAATTCGTGTTGAGGTCCAAATGAATAATTCCCACTGCTAATGTAGAATGGACGATGAAAGTAATTTTCAAATAAATATGAATGAATCTAGATCGATGTCAATGTCAATCACAGTTCTTTTCCATTATAACAGTTAAATAAAATCCACAACAATGGATAATCAATAGTAGATAAACAGTCCCCAATAAACCCCACAAGGTAAAACCCAATCCAAAAAACACATGACCCATGGATTAATCCAAGTTTACCCTTGTGATAAATAATGAGGATGGAAAAAATATTAAAACTCACACCATACATAGAGTTTGGATCAGTCTATGTTAGGGTTCAATCATCACTGTCAATCCATTGAGAGTCTTCAAGAATCGTCATCTAGTCAATCATATATCCTCGATCTGTGATGTAAAATCCAATGGTTTTCCTCATCATTTTTCATTCTCCAACGATAGGTAACCACAAATGCCTATCTCTAGAGATTCCATGGAATTCTGGGGTTATGTGTTAACCTAGAATTCCTAATTAGGAAGGGAGAAAAGAGAACATTCCAACTCGATGAAGCTTTGTAGCATCACCATGTTGATTCATTTATTTAACACAATGGGATGAATCATCATAGTGTCATAGAGAAACATTTAAAAATAAATAAAATAAACTTCTTTAATTTTTATTTATTATCTTTTAAAACTTTGAAAAATTAACATTCGCAGTCAACCTGTGTCTGTCGATGTTTGGCCAAAACCTAAGGAAAACAAAAAATTAAGAATCCTACAATGGTCTCAAGAATTTTAATCCCAGTCACCATTCATGAATTATAAATAATTTAAAATAAAATAAAACAATTTAATTATTTTATTGATGGTTACATCATTTTTGGGTTTTATCACTGGAGGCCCACACCGAATAAAGTTAAGTGGTCCCTAGGGTAAACTCGTCTTTCTGATTGCAATGGTGCTGTCATATTTCTAATTCGGGTAGCAATTTAGATGTTATTCAAATTTTACAAAAATAACACTTTTGTGTGTTATAAAAAACATAATATTTTTCTCCAAACCATTCCGGGAACACTAGGCCTCAAAATCGCACACAGTCTCAATGCATGGTCTCATAATTTTCCATGAAATTTTCTAAAAATAAAACCGATAAAATTCAAGTCTCTGCATCCTATGTGGAATTTTCTACTTGTTTTTCTCATTCTCAAACCCCATGTATAGAGAAATTTTGTCGGAAACACTTATGCACTACCCTCAAAACTTCATTCCATTATTTTTGATGTACAAGAGATTATTCCTTCATCACAGACTACCCATATATAATACATTTTCCATGTGACCTCCTCATAGGCTTCCTTCATTTCTTACCACTCATGAAAACCAGCTTCTTACTTAATTTATTTCTCTAGATATGACAATCCATGATAATTTTTTCTCATCCAAAATAATAGGTTATGGGATCCATATATAGAATAATAAAACCATTAAAACTAATAATCATGAAATTATGGTTCACTCCTTCTATAAGCTTTAACATTTATGTTCCACCTAGTTTTACCACCTTACAACCATGCACTACCCACATGATTTTGAAAACCACCTACATGTATTATATGCCATTATCTCCCATTATAATGAAACCATACCACACACAACCATCTTTGAGACCCCTTCATGAAATTTCCTACCAAGCAACCCCTCCATGATTTCACACATTCTAAGAGGTCTTGTAAACAATTACTCACTATGGGTGTGGAATTATAGAGGTACCATGTAGTTCACCTCATTACAACTGTAAAAATCATCATTTTTCATTTTAAGGGAAACTAAAAAACCCATATTACCCCAAAATGTATTCCTATAAATCTTTATGACACTGGTAAAAACATCACCTCTCAAACTCTAGCATGGGTGATGAATATGTTAAAACAATTTTATCATTCCATGTTAACAAACAAAAACAATATAAAAACAACAAGATCTCACCTTGATGTATTTCTTCCCTATAACATTATTAAAAAAATCATTAATATGATTCAAAATAGTAATCTATTTTAAAACATTCATGTTCCAGAAGTGATAATATTTTCCTTCTATATAAGTATGCATAAAATGAAAAATTATATTCAAGAAGATAAAATTTTAAGAATAAATATTAATTTAGAATAAAATATTGTATAGAAATTATTCTAATGAAGTCTATTTATTATGAATAAAAAAATAAGAGTTTTAATACTTACATATAAATTAAAAACCGAAGGAGTCTTTGAGAATATGTAATTCAATGAAAATAACCAAATAAATTCTAGAATAAATTATATATTGGGTTTGATAAATTCAAGAATTTGATTCAAATTCAAAATAAAAGATTTAAATACAATGTTTTTTACCTTAAATATTACATTGCTCAACCCAATGGTTTTATATATTTTTATGTTTTTATTATATAGAAATTATTTTAGAAATGTTATGGATATTTTAAATATGGAATCTTTAACTATCTATCATAAAATCCACTACATTAGTAAAATATGAAAGGTTCACATTATGATAACTTTGAAATTATAAATTCAATACATATCATCAATTAGTTAAATTAAAATTAAAATATTTTGGAAATATATATAATTAAAAATAAAACTAATTTTAAAAAAAAAATTGATTTTCATCCCAAGATAAATAAATTTGAACATCATATAATTAATTAATTGATTTTAATAATTATGTTTCATTTAATTGTCTCATAATATATTGAACATTTCATTAAAAAATATGTATTATTCTCATTATTTTAGTGTTGTTTTCATAACAAATTTTTTAACTCAATGAATTTATTAAATATAAATATATTTTAAAATCACAATATATTCTATACCATTAAAATAATTTTAACCACGAAATTTAATTTTAATAATGTACAAACACGAGGATAATTATTCCTCATTACACCCTTAGGTACCCAAAGAGATTCTTCAAACTTATTGTTTAACAAAAACATTATAACGATGTGAGTGATCCGTTTTCCTCAATAATTTGTATCATTGATCTAGAATCTTTTATAATTAATAATTATACAAAAATAATATATTCATACTATTGAGTCAATAAGTATTTCCTTATGACGTTACCATTCCTCTTGTTTTGAAAATCACAAACACCTTATCTTAAGGAAAAACTCATTTTACCCCTATTTTACTTCTATAAGGAAAATTTCCTTACCCTACGAAATTTACCCCTACCTTATTTTAATTGTTCATATCAATATTTTTGTTAAGTATAAAAATTGGATTTATATCTAAAACCTTGGAATCGTATAAAACTTAGATATGAAGCATTCTGTTTTAGGATCCGAATTCTCTTATGAACTTTTATGAAGTTCTAATCTGAATTCCCGGTTATGAATTTTTATGATGTTTAACTCTGAATTCTGATTATGAACTCATATAAAGTTTTTATTATGAATTCTGATGAAAAATCCAGATTAATAATTCTCATTATGAATTATGATGATGCATTCTGATTACAAATTCTTATTACAAATTCTGATGATGAATTCTGATTACGAATTCTCATTACAAATTTTAATGATGAATTATGATTACGAATTCTCAATATGAATTCTGATGATAAATTCTGATTACGAATTCTCATTACGAATTCTGATGATGATTTCTGATTATGAATTCTCATTATGAATTCTGATGATGAATTCTGATTACGAATTCTCATTATGAATTCTGATGATGAATTCTGATTAGAAATTATCATTATGAATTCTGATGATGATTTCTGATTACAAATTCTCATTACGAATTCTAGTACAAAAATCTTATTACGAATTCCATAAAAAATATAATCTGAATATCCAGGTTTTATAGACTCCGAATAAATTTCTTATTAGACTCCAAACCTTCATTTACTAACATTCCAAACATTCATTTTCTCCATTCTGAATATAAGTTTTAGTTATGATTACACTTGTTCTATTACAAAATGATGTCGTGTTTTCAGTTATTAACTAACCATTGTTTGAGTGAAACGTGTACAGGTCCCTCGAAAATTAAAGGAAGAATATGACCATTAGAGGAGGGAGCCAACCATTGGAGCCTCAACTATAAATAGAAGATCATTTCAATCACTCCTACAAACACGGCTTTTATCAGTGCTAAAAATGGCCTTTATCAGCACTAGAAAAGCCCTGATAAAGCCAGCGTAGATAAAGGGGGGGGGGGGTCCCCTTTATCATTGCTCTGAAAATCGCTGATAAAGGACCCTTTTATCAGCGCTTTTAAAAAAGCACTGATAAAAGTTAAAAAAAATTAAAAAAAGTTAAAAAAAATTAAAAAAAATTCAAAAAATTTAAAAAAAATTAAAAAAATTTCAAAAATACTGCCAATCCGGGGGGGGCTTTTATAGCACTTGAATTCCCCCCCCCCTTTTACAACGCTTTTCGGCCCCTATACAATACCCCACGCACCTCACGCACCCCCTCCACCATTTAACAGTGTTTGCTCCAATATTCCCCATGCGCGCGCACCCCTGCCTCCACCAGGATTTGAACTCGAGACCTCCCCCCTCCGCGCCTAAGCCCATACCACTACTCTATTTTGATGTGCTTTCCAATTCATGATATCTATATATATATATATATATATATATATTTAGTTATATTTATTCGTATAGTAATATATATTTATATTAATATATATATATAGTTATATTATAATATATATAGTAATATTAAAATATATATATAGTGGTATTAATATATATATATATATATATAGTTATATTTATTTGTATATTAATATATAGTTATATTAACATATATATAGTTATATTAACATATATATAGTTATATTAACATATATATAGTTATATTAACATATATATAGTTATATGAATATATATTTATATAGTTATATTAATATATATTTATATAGTTATATTAATATATATATAGTGATATTAATATATATATTTATGGTGATATTAATATATATATTTATAGTAATACTAATATATATATATGTAGTTATATTAATATATATATAGTTATTAGATTAATATATATATAGTTAGATTAATATATATATATATAGTCAGATTAATATATAGGTATATAAATATTCATATATTGGTATTTTATAAAAAATGGATATTAGTTATTATTTAGATAAAGCAAATATATTTTATATGTACATATGTTTATAATTAATTATTTAAAAAATTTAATTTTTAGGTGCGAATATATACAAAATACGTACATATAGTTATATATTTGATTATAAATAGCAGTTCATTATAAAAAAGGATAAAATTTCAAAGACATAATATCAATATGAATGTAATATCTTGGAATAAATTTAGTCCCCACCATGAAAATCCAATAATACCCCCTTAAACGAGTTTGAAAATCCACAAAATGTTAAAAAATCTGGGTACCCCGACAAAAAACTCAGTTTTGGAGTCCTTCTGGGCCTCTTTTGGCCTCGAAAAATGCTTGACTGGGGTAGCCCCGAGTCACAGCGACGTAGATCTTGTCGCAGGCTTCGATTTGATATGTGGTAGAGCTCATACGGACACCCTGATCAAAATTTATGGTCGTTTGATGTTTGAGTTGCGTTTTCAACATATTTTGGATCTTTTTTTAATTTTTTAAATTTTTTTCCTCAAATTTTTATTAAATGACTATTACTCCATAATGATTATCCAATTGTTAATTAAAAATATTTTTTTAATTTTTTAAGAAGTCATTTTCACTAAATATCTTAAATATTAAGTATAATAAGTGTAAATGTACATTTATACTTATCTAAAATATATTTAAAAAATATATATTATATTTATATAACAATATAACTATATTTATATATTAATATATTTTTAATTTTTTTTGAAGCCGACCCTTTATCAGCGCTACTAAGCAAGCGCTGATAAAGGGGGGCGCTGCGAAAAACTGTTTTTGTGGTAGTAAATGAGATCAGTACTAAACTTTGACATCTGTTTCTACATGATGTTGAATTGATTTATAGAGAGAGAGGATCTTATCAACTCTCAAGCTTCGTGCAAAAAGTTTGAACGGTGTGTTCAAACTTTTCCTTGTAAATATTTTCTTCGTGTCACTCTGATTGTTGCTGTGTACAATTGAGGGCTTCTAGGGATAGGAAGACAGAGGTTCCAAGAACTTGACGTTGAGGGCCTCCTTACTGAGGAAGACAGAGGTGTCGAATACCTAATAGTTGAGGGCTTGCGTGGATAGAAAGATAGAATCCAATCATTGTATCGAGGGCTTACCCTAGTGTAGGTAAGACAAATTTTTTTGAAAGTATAAATCAAGGGGCCATTATCAATGTTTGTTGGATACCATTCTCTTTTCTTTAAAAGAGTTATTGTTTGTTACTTGTTTTCATTACATGTTTTTCGGATGAATTTTTTATTTTTAAGAAAATTATAACTTTATTATACTTCCTTACTTGTACTCTGATTTAGTTAGATTCTATACGCTTTAAGGCAGAATCTTAATATTTGTAACTTTTGATATGTTTCGTTTTCGGAATTACTTTTCCAGAATCTAACAAGTCTTTAGAACTTATAGAGGTCTTGTGAATTATCTTGTTTAACCTTGTTAGACATAACTATCCACAAAATTTCCTAAGGGAATTTCTAAAAGGTACAATTCACCCCCCCTCTTCTTGTATCTCATAATCTCATTCTTATTTCGATCCTACGTTAGGTATTATAGAGTATATCATAATCAGTAACATACCATCCTAACAATTGGTATCAGAGCATTTTGTTCAATCTAAATTAATCTCACGATTAGATTCAGAAGAGAATTAGTTCTCAGAATAAACTTTTCGGAGTCATATATTCGGAATCTGATTTTTGGATACATAGTTCGGATTCACTTTTTCATAGAGATAATATTACGCTATATTTTCTTGCTTAGAATATTTTCCTTGTTTATAAACTTTTTCTACTACCAAGTTTTTGGGGAAATACTTTTATTAAAGATGGTAGGAATCAATGTTGATTCTATAGACAATCTTAATCCTACCAGACCACCAATATTTGATGGTAATGATTACGAATATTAAAGAGATCACATGAAGAATTTTATTATCAACACTGGGGATGAATATTTTTTTATGCTTACTAGTGGATAAAAAATTATTGATAAATAAGTAAGTGCCTTTACAAATCAAGAAAAACATGAATATCAACTTAATTTTATGGTATGCAATACTTTACTTTTTTCAATGACTAGAAATATATATAGCCAAATTTCTTCTTGTAAAGCCGAAAATTATATATGGAAGAAACTTTAAGTTACTAAATTTGGGACTTCCAATGTAATTGAGACCAGAAGAGCCATGATTAGATCTAAATATCATGGTTTTAGTTTTCAATATGCTGAAACCATATGCAAGGTGAAACAAAGATTCATGACTATTGAGAATAGTTTACAATCAATGGGTGAAAAATGATTAGATGATGAAGCCATTGTTGACAAGATCATCGACATCATGCCGAATGAGTGGGAATATAAAAGGACCACAATTGATGAGAATAGAAAAGTTACTCAAATTACCCTTGATGAGCTATTTGGAACACTTCTTCAGCATGAGAGTAGATTGAAGAGAGATGCTGATATTGTGAAAAAAGAAAAATGGAAATGGAAGTGTAGATTTTACTACAACTTTAAATCACATGAATGCTAAGACTCCTAAGATAGTTACTAGATCTTGATCTAAGAAAGTTGTTATCCATTCCAAATCTAGTGAAAGTGAATCCTCAGAGAATTAATTAGCATATCATTCTTGAAGGATGAATAAGATATCCAGACAAAGGAAATTTCAATCTAAGTACAACAAGAAGGAAAGGAAAGACAAGAAAGATTATGAAGTTACATGCTATGAATGTAAAAGAGATAGACACATAAGACCTGATTTCCCTATGCTCAAGATAAAAGAAAGAAAATAATGGAATTCTGGGAAAAACAGAATGAAGTATTACAAGTCCAAAGTGTTGAAAGCCAATGACACCTGGAGTGCCAGTGGTAGAGACTCTTCAGATGAATCTTCGGATTATGAATCTTCTGGACAGAAGAATCTTGGTCTTTTTTCTAGGCTACCTATTGATAATCATTTCTTGATGGATAAGGTAGACAATGATGAATCAAGGACTAATGTTTCTTTGAATTCAAATGATAGAAAATATTATTACTCTTCAGATGACGAATATTCTTCTGATGAAGATAATACTTTACCCACCTATGATGATGTTTCTAGGTTTTCCAAACTCCTTGTGAATGAGAATTCAAAACTCATGAAGAAACTTGATAAGGAAAATTCTAGGAATACTATTCTTACTAATGAAATATCAGATCATTCTAAAGATCTTGATAAGAAAAATGCTGATTTTGAAAGTATTTCAAAAAATCTTGAGGAAGTAAGTTCTGAAAAGAATAAACTTTCTAAAGATCTAGAAAACATAATTTCTAATAAAGTTGTTTTAGATCCTAGTTCAAATGTTTTTGAAGACAAGAACATAGTTATAAAACTGAAATATGAAATATTCTCCTTGAGGAGGTGTTTGTTAGAATTTACCCTTGGTAAGGAAAATTTTGATAAAATGTATTCACAAATCCGACCTCAAAGGAATACTTCTAATTTTGGTTACAAAAGTTCTAAACTGACTTTTAGTAATAGTTACTTTGTTCCTCAAAGTGCCCCATTTGGCACTAAGTGTCAATGTGGTGGTCATTGGGAAAATAATTGTTCCCTAAAAAAACCCAGTCTTTATGATTTCACAATGCTTATTTTTCTATGAAAATGTGGGTTCCCAAAATATTACTTTCTGAGATTTCCGGATCCAAGCAAGTCTGGATTCCAAAAATCTAACTTTTTATTGTTTTCAGGAAAATAGGGAAAGTACCGATAGAAATACATGGTACAAGGATAGTGGATGTTCTTGGTTTATGACTGGTAATAAAAACTATTTTGAAAAGATTATCAAGATGAAAGGAGGAAAAGTAACATTCAGAGATAATGCTCATGGATAAATTATTGGTATAGGTAACAATGTTCTTCTTGGAAAAACATTGATTTAAAATGTTTTATTTGTTAAGGGTCTTAAGCACAACCTCATCACCATAAGACAATTATGTGATGAAGTCTACCTTGTGAATTTTTGGAATTATAAGTGATTAGTACACATTTCCAAGGAAGAATTTATTCTTTCATCCCATATGCAAGAGAATGTTTACACACTAAACATAGAAGACCTTAGGAGCCAAGACATACCTTGCCTTAGTGAAATGGAATATCATTCCTGGTTATGGAATTCATGGTTAGGTCACTGTAACCTTAAGAACAAATGCAATCTTTCTAAAAAAGGTTTAGTAAAGGATCTACTGGAGCGTAAATTTGATTCTTCAAAATCTGTGAAACTTGTCAATATGGAATGAATCATAAATAAAGATTTAAATCAGTATGTGATGTCTCAAATACTGATGCATTATAGCTAGTTCATATGGATCTTTTTAGTCCTACACAAACTGGAAGCATTAGAGGCAATTATTATGTATTTGTCTTGGTTAATGATTACACAAGATATATGTGGGTTTATTTTCCAGCAAAGAAGTCGGAAGATTTTTCTTATTTCAAAAGTTTTAGATCCCAATTTTAAAATGAGAAAAACCATCCGTTGAAAACTATTCATAGTGATCAGGGAGGAGAATTTCGAAATTCTGATTTTGAAAGTTTTTGTAGAAGAAAAGGTGTTACTCACAACTTTTTTGCACCCATAAGACCTCAATAGAATGGTGTTGTTGAATGAAGAATCAAAATTCTTCCAGAGATAACTAGAACCATATTGAGTGAGTATTCTGTTGCCAAAACTTTTTGGGATGAGACTATAATTACTTCTTGTTATACTATAAATCGAGGTTTGATTAGGCATTTTCTTAATAAAAAGAATTATGAGTTATGGAATGGTAGAAAACCGAGACTTTGCTACTTTAAGGTTTTTGGTTTCAAGGTATTCATCCTGAATACTAAATATAATTTACAAAATTTCGCACCAAAATCTGACGAAGGAATTTTCTTAGGCTCCTCCACCACTTCTATGGCTTATAGAGTTTTCAATAAAAAGACTTGTACTATTGAAGAAACAGTGAATGTAAAAATTTGATGAAACTGATCCCTTTGTTTTTAGACAACCCCGACCTATATCCTCAGATGTGTTTTCAAAAAATTATTATCAACTTATTATAGACGATCCTACTGATAAGGAAAATTTTCAAGAAGAAACATCTAATACATTTACCCTAGAATATTTCCTACCCTATGTTTATGAACAAGATTTACAAAACACAAATCAGTTGTTTCTCAAGAATCATCCTAGTGATAGTATCATTGGTGATATGAATCAACATTTAAGGACTAGAAGTTCTTTAAGAAATGAAGTAGTGCATCTAGCATTTCTTTCCCAATTAGAACAAAAAAATCACTAATGAAGATTTAGGTGATAATGATTGGATTAAAGCCATGCAAGATGAAATAAATTAATTCAAAAGGAATAAAGTCCGGACCTTGGTTGAATGACCTAAGGAAACGTCTATAATTGGAAGAAAAATGGATCTTCATAAATAAGTGTGATGAAAATGGAATCATAGTAAGAAATAAAGCTAGATTAGTTTCTAAAGGCTATAATCAGAAATAAGGAATAAACTATGAAGAAACCTATGCTCCAGTAGCTAGAATTGAGTCTATACATATTTTACTTTCCTTTGCAGCATTCTTCAATTTCAATCTTTTTCAAATGGATGTGAAATGTGCTTTATTTAATGGTTATGTTCACAAGGAAGTTTTTGTTGAACAAACTCCTGGACATGAAGATACAAAACATCCTGATCATGTTTTTAGACTTACCAAAGCTTTGTATGACCTTAAACAAGACCCACAAGCTTGGTATGATAGACTTACATGATTATTGATTCAAAATAACTATGTTAAAGGAAATTAAGATCCAACCCTTTTTATAAAGAAGGATAAGAATTTTTTTTTGATTTTTCAAATTTAATTTGATGATATTATATTTGGTCAACTTAGCAATCTTTAACTGATTCTTTTGTGGATCTAATAAAATCTGAGTTTGAAATTAGTATGATGGGTGGGTTAGCATTTTTCCTTGGTTTTCAAATTTCTTGAAAACCAGAAGGAACTTACATATATCAATATAAGTATATTAATGATCTTCTTAAAAGGTAAGTATATGAAAACACTAAGATTATAAGTACTCCCATCGGTACCTGAAACACACTTGATCTTGATGAAGCTGAGAAACCAGTAGATCAAACATATTTTAGAGGTATTATAGGAAGTCTACTTTACTCGACAGCTAGTTTTCCAGACATTCTTTGGTGTATAATGGATAGAAAGAGTACATTCGGAACCTGTTATTTATTAGGAGATTCATTAGTTTCTTGGTCTTGAATGAAGAAACATTTTGTTGCACTCTCTACTGCTACAGCTGAATATGTAGCAGCTGGAAGTTGTTGTGCTCAAGTATTGTGGATGCAACACACACTCACAGACTATGGGTTGAGTTTACTAAGACTCAAATTTTGTGTGATAACACAAGTGCCATTTCCCTTAGTAAAAATCCTACACATCACTATCGTGCAAAGCACATAGACATTGGCATCAATTTATTAAGGATCACACACTAAAAATAGATATCATTCTTCAATTTATCAGGATGGATGATCAACTTGATGATATTTTCACAAAATCTTCACCTACCGATAGATTTTACTACATTAAACAGAAGTTAAGAATGATAACTATGAGGTAATATTCCATCACTAACATTTTATTGAACCAATATTCATATAGTAATAAACTCATTTTCATAGGGGGAGTACATTTGTTATTGAATGTTTTTCAAAATTTTCTTAATGAAATTTTTCATAGTCTGTCTTTCAAATTTTCGTAATGAAAATTTTCAAAGTATGTTTTTCAAATTTCCTTGATGAATATTTTCATAGTTAGTTTTTCAAAAAATTTAGTAATAAAATTTTCATAGTTGGTTTTTGAAATTTTTATAAGGACAATTTTCATAAATTAAATTTTCGTAATGGAAATTTTTGTAATCAAAATTTTTGAATAGAAATTTTCGTACTAGAAATATTTGTATTGGAAATTTTCGTAGTGGAAATTTTTTTAATGTAAATTCTCTTAATGGAAATTTTCGTAGTGAGTCTTTCATAATGAGTTTTTCGTAATTTTTTTTTTCGTAGTCAAATTTTCTTCAAGAAGAATATCATTATTAACAAATAAACTTCCTAGCCAATCCGAAAGGTATGAATTCCTTACTTAAATTTTCATAGTCACTTTTACTTGCTGGTAGTTTCATTTTCTTTAAAAATTTCTCAGATCCGTTTTTCATTAAATCCGAATGTTTTTCTTAAAACGTCAAAATATCAGATTCAATATTTCCTTGCAGGCATGTTTTTAGCGGTCAGATCAGATTAGAGAGTTTTCTGACCGTTAGATTGTTTTTGGAAGTTAAAAGGTCACTTCGATCGCCTATATAAAGGGGACCACCAATGTTGTCCAACATTGGTTTTTCAAATATTTCGCATCTCGAAGCCCTGCCTCAATTCTTAAGCTCGGTCCGAATATCTCAGAGTTCTTCCAATCTGAATATCTATAGAAGCCTCTTCTCAAGAAATGTCTACCGCGAAGCTGATCTCAAAATGGAAAGTATACAGGGAAAGGTTGGTGCATCCGAAAATTTTCAAGTATGATTCTATAGTTTCTAATAATATCAAGTTAAATGGATGGAAATATATCTGTGTATCTTAAGCCAAGTGATCAAGAACTGGTGTATCCGGATTTACTCATAGAATTTTATGGGTAAGTGTGATTCTTTAAGAAAGATGATAGAGAAAGATTATCTTTCATGTCGTTTGGAAAAACCTAAAAACTTTATTATACCAAGGCAGCTAGCCCAGTGGGATTATCTTACGAAGGGGAGGCAGAATTTCGCCCCCATAAACTCCCAGATGTTCAAGGCAGTTTCGTTAAGGTAAAGGCCTTACAATGTCTTGGACTTGCTGATGTCAAGACAACAAAAATTTCTCACCTATCTTCTAACAACCAGATTCTTCAATTATGGGTACAAGGTTTTTTAGTACAGAGAAAAGGTGATAAAGATACCCTCAAGAAAAGTGACATATATTTCTTATATTACTTGTTAAATCTAAGAAAAAATAATTTTATGAGGAATGTTCTTTTTACAATTCAGAACATCAAGAATGGCAATCTTAGAGACTAGATCATCATGTATCCAACATTGCTTTCAAAGTATATTGTTCAGAATATTGAATCATTCATGATTGCATGAAAATTCAAGGTTCGGAATTGAAAGGTCATGCTTGTTAGTGATGACACCCTGAAAAGAATGAATATGGGCTATTCTAATGAGACAAGAGAGTTTTATGATCTACCTAAGGGAGAAGCAAGAGCCAATCTGAAAAATATTGAAAAAGTTGAGAAAACAAAGAAAGCAAGAATGAAAACAAAGTTGAAAGAAGTGGAAACTGAAGACAAAACCCCTAAAGCTAATGAAACCCAATCCGCACCTCCCAAACTGAAGAAACAAAATCCTTATCCGGATGAAGTGGTTGCAAAATGTATGGATGTTAAGGAAAAGAGGAATGAAGGGGAGCCATAGTTCGTCTTGGACCCTACTTAGGCTAAGGCCTTAAGAGAAACAGTTTCTGAAGAGCTTGAGAGGCAAGAAAACGAGAAGAAGATGAAGTAGAAAATGCTTGAGGCTGAAATTGTACAATCTCTTTTTAAAGCCACCGAAGTATCTTTTGAAAATATTCCAGTACTGGAAACTTTCCTTGTCGAGCCATTACCTAAGACTCCGGGGTAGAATTTCTTCACTCTGGGAAAATCTAAAGAGAATGAAGTTATTGAAGAAGTAGAAGAAGAAGTGGAAGAAGGAGAGGAGGTAGAAGAAAAAGTAGAAGAAATTGGTGATTTAGATGATCTTATTAAACAAGTTGAAGAATATTAAGATAAGGAAAATCCATTAGAAAAATTACCACTCTGAACATATGAGGCTGAGTCCTCAAAGCTTGTCACTCTTAGAAAGGAAGAAAAGAAATATGGAAAAAAAGATGAAGACAAGGAAGAAGAGAAATTAAATGAATTATCTGAGGAAGAAAGCTATGAAAATAACTTCATTGAGGAAGGAGCATAGAAGGAAAAACTTGATCAAGACAAGATTGTACAGCTATCCAAGAGTGAACATTAATCCCCTGATGAAGAAGTCGTTCCGAATATCAAAAAGGGTTAGAAAGTGCTGAATGACACCGCAACGAAACATATCATAAAGAAGGATTATGTTGGAGGTTCTTCTAAGAGGAAACTGGTGGAAATAAAACCAGAACAATATCCTAGAAAGTTGTCTGATTCGAAGTCATCTGCATTGGGACACGATTTTGTTGTTGAGTCCTTGAAGAAGTTGGTAAATACAATTCGCATCATTCCTACAATAGACTCCAGATTCCAGATGCTTCAGTACAACAAGAATCAAAAGTCAGAATCTGTATCCATGGTGATGGATAAATGTGTGAAGATTGAGACAGATCATAAAAATTTTCTTGTCAATTATGAGGTCCATAATAAATCTTTCACCAAAATGACTTTATATTCAAAGAAAATCAATGATAATTTGGCAGGGTTTGATCAATTTCATAATGATGTGAAATAATCTTTTGATACTAAGGATTCCAAGATGAAGAATCTTCAGGAAAATTTGACCCTTGAGTAAAATACTCAGAATCAATAGGTGAAGGATCTGAATGGGAAGCATAACTATGTTGCTAAAAGCTGGAAAAGTGAAAGAGATCTCTGGATTGAAATAGTAGAGAACCTTGTAAAATAGGATGAAGTTATTAAGGCTCAGTCTGAAGCTCTAAAGGCTCAAGATGATAGTATTGATGTATTAGAAAAGCAAGCTGACGAGGTTCTCAAAGATTTAAAGAAACTAAAAATCCTTTTGAAGAAGCTAATTCCCAAGGAAAAAGAAGACAAATAAACTAATCCGATCTTTTGTTGTAATGTATTTCCTTATAAAAATCCTTTCAATCTTAATAAAAACTATGGTTTCTTGTGTTTTTTGTATGTTTTTTATAATGTTTCATGTACTTTATTGTTTTTCCATTCCCTCAAATTATTATTGAAAATCATAAAGGGGGAGAAAGAAAAAGAACTCAAAAGAGTAAAGAAGAACTATCCCTAAGTAAGGGGGAGTATATTGGAGGGGTATTACTCATTATGAAGACTTCCATATTCATAATGAAAATCCCATTCCAGAAATCTAGAAAACGATCCTTAGAGGTCCTAATCCTAAGGGGGAGTTAGTCGTATTCACCATTGATCATAAACAAAGGGAGATAAGATTTAATTTCAAGTGTAGAAATTTATTCAATGGCTTTACATTGTTTTTCGTTAGGATGTTTGTGCTTTCCAAAAAGGGGGAGATTGTTGAGTAAATAAGGTTTTCCTTATAAATTTACTGTTATTATTATTTTGAAAATCACAAACACCTTATCTTAAGGAAAAACACATTTTACCCCTATTTTAATTCTATAAGGAAAATTTCCATACCCAAGGAAATTTACACCTACCTTGTTTTCATTGTTCATATCAATATTTTTCTTAAGTATAAAAATCGGATTCATATATAAAACCATGGAATCGTTTAAAACTTAGATATGAAGCATTCTGTTTTAGGATCTGAATTCTTGTTACAAACTTTTGTGAAGTTCCACTCCAAATTCACTGTTTGGAATTTTTTTGAAGTTTAACTCTGAATTATGATTACGAACTCATATGAATTTCTCATTACGAATTCAGATGAAGAATTCTGTTTATGAATTCTCATTATGAGTTCTGATTATGAATTCTGATTGTGAATTCTCATTATGAATTTTAATGATGAATTCTGATTATGAATTCTAATGAAGAATTCTGACGATGAATTCTGATTATGAATTTTTAATACGAATTCTGATGGTGAATTCTGTTTACAAATACTCATTACAAATTATGATTATGATTTCTGATTACGAATTCTCATTATGAATTCTGATGATTAATTCTGATTACGAATTCTGATTACGAATTCTGATGATGAATTCTAATTAGGAATTCTCATTACGAATTCTGATGATGATTTCTGATAGCGAATTCTCATTACGAATTCTAGTGCATAATTCTCAATACAAATTCCATCGAAAAATAGAATCTGAATATCCTTTCATCATAGAATCCGAATAAATTTTTCATTAGACTCTGAACATTCATTTATGAAAATTCTTGAACATTCATTTTCTTCATTCCATATATATGTTTTAGTTATGCTTACACTTGTTCTATTACTAAACTATGTCGTGCTTTCAGTTATTAACTAACCGTTGTTTGAGTGACACGTGTACTGGTACCTCTGAAATTCAAGGAAGAATATGACAATTATAGGAGGGAGCCTACTGTTGGAGCTTCACCTATAAATACGCGATCATTTGAATGAGCTCAGCACTGAACTTTGACATCGGTGTCTACATGTTGTTGAAGTGATTTCTAAAGAGAGAGTCTCTTATCAACTCTCAAGCTTCATGCAGAAATTTTGAACTACATGTTCAAACTTTTCCTTGTGAAGATTTTCATCATGTGACTCTGATTGTTGCTATGTACAATCGAGGGCTTCTAGGGATAGGAAGATAGATGTTCCAACAGCTTGAAGTTGAGGGCCTCTATGCTGAGGAAGACAAACGTGCTGAATACCTGATAGTTGAGGGCTTGCAAGGATAGCAAGAAAGACTCTGATCTTTGTATCGAGGGATTACCCTGGTGTGGGTAAGCAGACATTATTGAAAGTATAAATCAAGGGACCTTTATCCAAGGTTGTTGGATACCCTTCTCTTTGGGTCAAAAGAGTCATTGTTTGTTACTTATTTTTGTTACAAGATTTTTCGCAGCTTTTTTTATTGTTAAGGAAAGTATAACATTCTCAAACTTCCTTACTTGTACTCTGATTTAGTTAGATTCTATATTCTTTAAGGTAGAATATTAATCTTTGTAACTTTTGATAAGTTTCACTTTCGGAATTACTTTTCTGGAATCTAGATAGTTTTTAGAACTTATAGTGGTCTTGTGAATTATCTTATTTAACCTTGTTAAACATAACAATCCACTAAATTTCCTAATGGAATTTTAAAAGGTACAATTACCCCCTCTTGTATTTGAGAATCTCATTCTTATTTCGATCCTACATTTGGTATTATAGAGTATATCATACTAAGTAACATACCATCTTAACACCTACTGTATAGACTAGTAGTTCAATACATGTGAATAATCAAGTATGTAATTCCTAAAATGTGGCACATGGAACACATCACAAACTTGGAAGAGGATTAGAGGAAGAACGAATAGATAAGATAATATCCTGATATGATCAAGATTTTTATATGGATCAATTAATATAGGGTATGAATTCACCTTCTATCCATGTGTCATAACTTTATTTCTAGGTGATATATTTAAGAATACCATACGACCAACTTAAAACTCTAAATACCTCATAGGATTAATAGAATTTGTCTTCTATCGACTTTGGAATTCTTTGATGTGATGTTGAGTGGATCTAACATTCTATATCTCATATAGTTCATGTACTAATATATTTTTTTATTCATATTTTCCCATACATATTGTAGTTCCTAAATTATTTCCACAGAAATATTCTTAAGAATCTATTTGATTTCATGGTCAAAATTCATTATTTAAAGATAATTTTTCATGAGGAAGTTGTTGATCCCAACCTCTATAAATATTTATAGAAAAATATTACATCATATCCTCATGTGTTGAGATAATTTGTTCATATTGTTCACTTTTCAGTGGATATTGGTGTTGGATTTAGTGTCTAAGAACCGAATATTTAAACATTGAAAACATGAATATTTTATGTATTTAAATTTTAACAATATTATTACATATTATTCATTATTTTGCATGAATATAATGTAATAATATCCTATTGTATTTGTAATATTTATAAGTTCATAGTGGTTCCCCACTATAATGAGAACCATGAAGTGAAATGATAATATTCTTTAATATATTTATGTGTTTGGATGACATACTATAGTGGTACATATAGTATACATAATTTCTGGTACAAGTACTCGTAAGTATATGGGACTTCTTCTCATGAATTTCTCACTTGGTAATCTCTATGGTGGTTGATTATGAGAATAAACCCACCAGTATGAATTCTTCATGTTTTGGTGTCATTAGATGTTCCTATCTACAAGCTTATGTAATGGTCCTTAGACATTAAGAGTATCATTAATACATTTCATGAATTACACACTTAGATTTTCTGAAAAAAAACGTCATGGCATAAGTTGGAAGGATGTAGGGTATCTTTGCTGCATCAGGAATCACATTATAATAATGGATAAGTTGAGGAAGGATTTTCCATTCCATTTTTAGAAGTTGATATCATAGCCCTTTGATTGAAATAGAACTATCATCCAAAATTCCATAGCCATGGTGTAATGATTAGTTTATTTTAGGTAGTCAATGGATGTCGTAACATTTATATAGGTTAATTACACTATCATGAATCCTGCTTGATGAGATACTATGTCAAATTGATTATATTACACAATGATAATTTGTATGTGGATGTCGTCATTGAGACATTGTGTTCTTTCTCTAAGGTTCCTTGACCTATTTCTAGATATTAATCTTTGACTTTACGCAAGCTCTCATAATCAAAATGAGAAAGAATCCTAAAGGGTCACTCACTATGTGTTTCTGGTGGCCTCAATTAAATTTTATTTTAATTAAATTTATGGAATAAAAATTAATCCCAATAATGGAGAAAATTTTTCTTCCAGTTCAAATGATTGCAAAAGTTAAATATATAATTATTTACAGAATTGTGGATAAACCATATTTATATAATCTATTTAAAATTTAAAAAATATTTATTTACTATTTTTTTAATATATATTTAAAATAATAAAAATTTTATTCTAGCGTTCAATAAATGGAATAGGTATAGCGATAGAGAATATACTCAATCTTTCTTCCAATGTTGGATTATTCTATTTATTTTTTTTCATTTTTTTAGTAATTTTTTATGTGTTACAAATTGTATCATTAGCTATCTTTTATTTATAAAATAACAAGTTCATGTGTGAATGTATAATTTTTCACTATCATGTTGGTGTTTTAATTTTTAATAGTAAGTTATTATTATCTTCCATTGATATTAATTTCATTTATTATGCTTCAACTGAATTTAGTATTGATATAGATGTTATCATCACACCACTATACCACCATTAGACCCTCACTACTAGTCAGTATCTTGTATTGTATATGGAGTTTCTCTTGAGGCCCTATCACTAAACTTTTAGGCTACTGTTTATGGATTCAATCACGTTAGGATGTGACAAAGTGATATCAATGATATATTCTCCTTCAAAGTTCTATTTAGGGATGTTATACATTATAATAGGAATTTTTTGGCTCTTGGTAAATAGATCACATATGCTAATATCCAAATTACACACAAGGGAAAGACCAAGTAGTCTAGGATAAGAATGATTTACAAGATGTTCTATGATACAGTTCATTATTTTTTGACCTCCAGTGATTGATGAAATTTTATTATATACGGATCTCTAAGATTTACCTCATGGACATTATGGTGTGTGATGATGTGTGTTCATGCATCATTTTTAGGCACATAGGATTCAGAAGAAATTTACATCTTTATATGTATAACATTATTGTGTGGTTTCGAGGTTAGGTGCCTATTTTATTTTATTGTGTGATTATTTCCATGGTAACCATTATTTCTTATAATGTGATAGTTATTTTTTCATAGTTATGGTGTATTATTGGTTAAATATGTTTTCTACATCAACCAAAGTTTAAATACCCCTTATATCTAAATGGTGGAATACCATTTTATTATCATTTAATTGATTAATGAAATGAACAAGTTTTAAAAGGATGAATGGGTTATTGGGAATATGACTTGTAGATTTTATGAAATTTGATTATTTTGAAACATTAAAAAAATTATTATGGATTTTGTTTAAATAGAATTCCAATTGAAACTTATAAAGGCTTCTATGTCTGTAACATTGGAAATTATACCTAAATATATGAATCTTTATATGATTAACTTGACTGTTGTTGGTGATTTTTAGAATCATATACCTATAAATTTGGAATATATGCTCATATAAATAGAACCATTTTTAAGTGATAGAACCCTCATATGTCACCTTTACATATTTTTGTTATTAGTACTTCACCCTTTAAGGATATATTCAAGATTAATGGGATGGTTATTTAATGTGTTAGTAGCCACTTATATGATGCTCATATAAATTTATTTTGGAATCTTAATTAACTGATCCCCCTTAAATGATAAAAGTCTAATTTTTAGCTATATTTTATATGTGGAATCAATTGATTAAAATTGCAATAACAACCTAATCAGTTTTCTCCTCTATAACATGGTATTTAATTTTTGTTTAATGGTCCATGTTAAGGAAAAATAATGATAAATAATGGTTTTAAATATATTTTAGGAGAAAATTTCCAGGAACATTATGACCATATCTATAGAGTTCCATGTATAGTTTCCTTTATCACTGGTACATGACCTCAAATATATGTAAAAATTTATAATGTTTAAACTAAATGTGAATTGACGATAATTATTAAATAAAAACATTATTTAGTGTTGATATTGTATAACCACTCTGTATGTGTTTGATTTAGATGTAGATTGAGAGTTACCTTAGGCGAGAATGTGAATGTTTCCCATGGGTCTTAGTTGGATTATTATTTTGTTCATCTGACATATAGGTTAGGTGGTTGAGCCAAGTGACATTTTAGGAATGATTATAGTTTCAATTTGAGGCCTTATGAAATGAAGGGATTATCCTATTATGGTAGCTCCCCTGGAGATATGAAACTGGTACACATTTGAGCCATGGTTCAATGAAAAGTAAGTTATATCCAGTTGACCTTTGTGTTGGGTATGGAACATTGTCAATGAAATGACACACCTAAGTAAGTGGGTGGTTTTCTAATGAGTTTAACATCAAGGTGGTATTACTGTTTAGGGATACAGAGTGAGAAGCAACTATTTTCTTTTTAATTTTCATAAGAACCATCTAGGGAGAAGTCCCATATAAGGATACATAGAGATAATCAGGTCCTAGTAGTCCTATTCATAGTAGTTTAGGTCTTTATGCCTATGTTGATAGGTTTTTACCACCATAGGTCAATGATATTTAACCTTCCTTTAATTTTACCAATTTAGATATAGTTTCCAGTTTCATTGGGTTTTAAGGAATAAAATCCCTAATGTTATATTTCGTTCATATGTGAGAGACCTTATGAAAAGTTTTATATGACTTATGGGCATGTTTTTATTTTTTTAATGATAGGGCTAGATAATAATCCAAGAGGCCCTTAGTTTCTAATACTTGTAGGTTAGTTAATCTTGGTTCGATAGAGGGAAAAACATGAAGGTGGGTGTAATGATTTCATAGTTATCTTTTGGTGGTGATCTTGGTTTTTTGATCATTTGAGACAAATACACATGAGGTGCCTAGGATTTCTGTTATTGGCATTAAGACACATTTGGTTTCTGAGGGAGCAGCTGGGTGACCAAATATCGAGGTTTTATTTGATGTGTATGAATATTTAAAAATTTGGACCAACTAGATTTTGGTCTCTCATTGAGGTATTAATTTATTAAATGATATCATGAGGTGGGTAGTTATTTGATAAATCATGGAATAGGTATGTGTCTTATTTTGAAGAGGATTTTCATGGGAGCTCCTAACGTACAAATATATTGACATGGATTGTATAAAAATCCCAATTTCATTATTGATTCAAAACTCATGGAATTGTGAGTCATGTATTGAATCATGTGGTAAGAGATATAGAACCGATGCATATGGATCATTGAGTTCAAGATCATTACACATGGTAAATTATTAATATGAAACACTTATAAGAGGATGTGTAAGAAATGGTGATTGATTGTTTCAAATATAAATCTTATGGTCCTTGAAAAATAGATGTTTGTGTACATTTAAGGTAGTTCCCTGTGATGAGGGATAATTTGGAAATAAATTGGGTGTCGTATAATTGTTGACCCTGGGTGTATGCTGAAAAGAATTGTTGAGAGATGATTTATCAGTGGTTGGGTATATATATATATATAATCCACATGTATGTGAACATGGCTAGGGTAGAGTGATACCCATTTAAATACATAGTCCCTAGTAGCCCAGATTCAGTGCCTACATTATTATATTGGTTCTAGATACAAGATATCACATCATAATCGACTAATTAGTTTATTAGTATGGAAAAACAAGACACGTACTTGAAATTCACCTAAAAATGATAACATAAAATAATATATTTAATCTTATTCAAGAACACAATTATTACCTTTAATGTATCCCAATATATCAATCATAATACATGTCATTGCATCCTTGGAATGTAAGAATAAGAAAGGGTTAAGATTTGAATCTCAATAAGGGTATTCATAATATAGAGACCTTGTATTTTCATACATAAATATTAGATATTTTTAAATGAATATTCGGTAATTTAAAGAAACACATGGATATATGTAAGGATAAATGAACATATGAAAAGGTGACCTTAGATCCCCACTAAGGGTAAAACATGGATATATGTAAGGATAAAATGAACATATAAGTATATTATTTGAAAACCATACCCTGTATATTAAATATCAAAATATTATGTCATGGAATAAATATTGGTAGTTCATAAGACATGAATCAAAATGAAATCAAATAAAATGAACCATGATATCATAAAAATGGAATAATAAATAAATTTTTTTAGTACGCAAATGATTAGAAAATTATTTCCATATTAGTCAAGGATCATTACCAAGGCTATAATAGTGGAATGGGTTCAATCCCAAAACCATCAGAGTAGTCATGGTTCACTCCCAATACCATCATAGCAGAAAATTCACTTCTTCAACCTAGTTTTCTCCCTATTATATTCCTTTCGATATTATGAGACAAAAATAATTACCTAATGAAATGAAGAGAGCTATAGGTCCCCTAATCATTTAATGAAAATCATAAAAATGTTCACCACAACCTCAAAAGGTATTCATCATATCATAACACATAAAATTAAATGGGTTTCAATAAAATTTAACCATATCATAACCTATGTGAATGAGATAGGTTTAATAATAAATTCATCATTTCATCACAACATAACCCACATAAAATGATGGTGGGATCATATAAATTTCATCATAGAATAACGTGTGGATGCAAAACAGATTTCTTTCAAATATTTTCATCATAAATCATTAATAAAAATAATTAGAATTTAATTTTTTTCTTCATATCCCTTTTAAGGAATATTTTACATCAAAGTATGTATCTTATACGAAGAATTATTCTAAAAGCTAAATAATGAGTAATTTTTCTTGAGAAAGTTGAAATTTCCATGAAAATCAATTTTTAAAAATAAAAAAATATTGGAAATCATTTTTTGGTAATAATCATGTAAAACATGTAAAGGTTACTTAATAATAATAATATATAAAAATATAAAGGAAATGTTTTTTACACTTTTGATGAGAAATCTTTTTAAAACATTTTCAAGAACTTTTTTTACTTGAAATCATTTAACTAAAATACCAAACGTTCTTCAATATTTCAGCAAAAAATTCCTTAAAACTAAAATTAAATGATTGTAATGAATGAATGAAATATTTTGGTTTTCATGAAAGTAAGAAATGTTGTTCTTTCCTAGAATAATAAAAACCAATAATCTTTCCACATTTTTAGTGAAATATTATTGGGTACTATTTTTTAAAATGACACGATGATTTCATTCAATAATGTTTGGATAAAAAATCAATCATTGGAAAAATAAATTTCAATAAACAATGTGAAAATTTTCAAAATACATTTTTGACAACATTTTTAGAAAAAAAAATTCTTGGTAGATTAGTGGTTTTTGATCGAAGAGATAAATGAAGATAATAAAAATTAAAAACATTCTTATAAACTATTGATTGTATAAATAGATGTAAATTAATGGAAAATGATTATTCTATTGAAAAATATAGAGGAGAAAGAAATTCATGTGCGTCTCTATATATAGATCATGTGATTTCATGAGTATCAATCATGTTAAACAATGATATTGTAACACAAAACTCTTACAAATTTTGTAAAATTAAATTATAATAACTACAAATGAATAAAATTAAATAAAACATATAATATCATTAAAATAAGTACATTAATAAAATATAACACCAACAGCTAGATAGACACCTAATTGAAGAATATATATTTTTACCAAAACTTATATCCCAATGACAGAAAATGGAGAAAAAATATTTTAATTTTTATGTATCTTTTCAATCATAAAACCCATTAAAGAGAAATAATAAAATAGATAATTAAATAAAAAATTGTATATGAATAATAAAATATATTCATTATAATTATATAAACCATATAAAATAAACAACTGGTGATTTTTCATTTGTCTCCTAGAAACCATAGAGTAATTATAAATCTCTTAAGTTAAGTCTCATATTCCATCACACAAATTTATACTTCATATATAATAACTAAAATATAACTATAAATATATTATATAACTTGAATTATATATATAATCCATTTTATGATTTAACTTTTACCATTCATTACTCATTTATTTCCAATTCATTGTTAAAATCAGGTTTTGGTTAATAACCACTTTTTTTTGTATATATATTGATTTTGTTTGTTCCACATACTTAAATATCAGATCATTCATATAAAAAATAAAAATCATCACATAGTTATCATATCTAAAAATTATTTATACTTTAAATACCACCAATGTATAATGGTTTTCATAAATTAACTATGTTACGATAATGGGGATGGTAGGTCGTATGTATACATGAGTAACATGTCCATTTTTCAATGATCATTATATAAAAAAAGCAAGTAAAAAAGATTCACTGTATAATTATAATAATTTACTATATAATTTATTATTCCTATAATAATACATATTCATATCAGCCTTGTGGTTTGGTGATAAAAAGAGAGAGTCACATCGCTCTATGATGGAGGTAGTCCACATGTACATGAACGACATTTTCCTGTTTCAGTGAATGAAATGGTAAGAAATAAAATGATATATTATATTTTTAGAATGATATATATTCCATGAATATAAAAATTTTGTCATGTATGTCACATATAATCATTTTCATTATCTTTATTATATTCTATGTAAGGCATTACTGAAAAATGAATTCCATCGCTATGTGAGGCAGTGGACTTCCTTACACACGAGCAGTTTTTATATATCCCATAGAGAATATAATGTAAAAAAGGTATATATGATAGAATTACTACATACATATAAGTATTCTATAAATTTAATATATATAATTTATATCCATCATCATACCCAACCGTGATATGTGGTAAAAGAAAAAAATTTGATCAATTCATGAGAAGACAGTCTGTCCTAAACAAGAATGATGATTTCGTAACCCATTTGATGATAGTGGATGCAGATTAATGTAATTAAATTAAGATAATTCTTTTTACATATATAAAAGATATTTTTTATTTTATATCGTAATGGTTTAATAATAATTAAATGGTTTGGAGTAAGAAATAAATTCAAAATGATCATTCAAGAACCTTACCTCTTCTTTGTGAATCGTTCTTAAGAATGAACCATAATCCTTAATAAGGTGGATTTATGACAAAAATATGTCATATATGATGATATTATATAATTTTGGAAGGTATTTGGTGAGTTATTTTCTTAACCAAATGTTTTTTATCAAGGGAATATGAGAGGATATGGGGTGGCCATTTATTGCTGAGGTAAGTGGTACAATTATAATTTTTTGAAATAGGAAAAGTGTACCACGTTTTTCTCATACCATAAGGATAATAAATGGGTTATTATAGGAAATTGTAAATTTTAGGGTCAATATATGACTATTAATAGATTTTAGTAATTTTTTGAGGTCATTTTTTTTCATAACTTTTTTTGTTTAACCCTTATAAAACCATTTTTACCTAAATTATAGTAAATAAGTTTTATTTTATTTACTATTAATTAAGAGAAAAAATTAATATTAATAGATTAGATAATAAAAATTATTATTAATTGAGAAATTTAATCCAAATATTCAAATATATTTTTTATAGGTGGAAATTTTTAATTTAAAATTTATCCAGAACACATGATGAGAAAGAGGGTTTTTACAGAGAAAGGTTTTTAAAGTTTGCATGATTTTCATATAATAATTCATTTTGAAAATGATTTTAATGAATTAAATTATATTTTTAGATATAGAACTGAACTAATTTTATTTTCAAACAAATTTCAAATGTTATTTATATTAATAAACAATTTAAATGAAATGGAAGTTTTTAAATAATATTTAGTATTTTTAACTATTCATTAAAAAAATTATCAATTTTAGAACATTTTAAAAAATGAACCCTATGAATATATTGACATTCTGATTTCAAAAATTATTACAATCTTATGAATTTAATTTTATAAAACTATCAATTTTTTTTATTACCTGTTTGGAATGATGAAAAAACAGTTTTTAGAGAAATAATTTGTTAAGAATAAAATTAGATTTACTCTTATCTCTTGTATCAAAACACATAATATGACTATTAAAATTATAATTAAATATAAAATATATATATTTCATTAATAAATTTCTCTAAATGTTAATTTTTTAATTTATTGAAGCAAAACATGTTTATTTCCATTTAAATATTTTTTTTAAAAAATAATAACTTTATTTTGAAATGATTTTTAATTTCATTTCCAATTAATTAATAATAAAATACTTCATTATATATATACATATGTGAACCATATATTTTCATATATTACTTAATACTATTCATACATGTCATTCCAATATCTATGTTATTACTATCATATTAAATAATAATTTCTTAAAAACATGATACATTTCATTTAAAAGAAAAATTTTGTGTAACGTAAGCTAAACTCAGTGTTGTGTATAAAAAATTATAAACATAATGCTCCATGTACAACAAAATCAATGTTGTAGGTAAAATAACATAAACATGGATTTGTTTATATTGAAATGTTTTTAATAAAATAAATTTAATAGAAAAAAACATTCATAAAATCATGAGTTTTTACATTTTACCACCCATAAAATTATGTCTCTTCTAAAAATTAATCACATTGGTACCAAAATTGATGATACTTCTTCCTCATTACATCCTCAGGTTCCCACATATCTTTCTCAAGCTTTTGGTTTCACCCCCAAAACATAAACGGGGTATGTTTTCTTCTTTCATAGAACTTTTTGTATCGAATAAAAAATTCCTAATGGGTTTTCATTAAATAAAATATTATGCTCCAGAAGTATGACCTCTGAGTCTAGTACATGTGGTGGATCAGGTATGTACTTCCCCAATAATGATACAACTAACACAACTTAAATCCAATAGAGTCTCATTTAATGCACCAATAGATAGGCTACCATCTTGATATAATTATGTATTTCAATGAAACCGATATACTTTTGGCTTAGTTGTCCTATGTATACTAAGAATTATTTTATCTTTTGATTGTGATGTCATGACCGAACCAAATGGGGTATAAATAGAGACAACCCCAAAATTTTCTCAATTATTCTAGGGGATGGAGACCATCACTGAGAATGAATAAAATAGAAATAGAATGAAATAGACAAATGTACCCAGACACACACACACACACAATTATATCAAAGCAAATACAATGATGAAATGTAAAAAGACTAAAACCAATGCATGGATATATCTATGATCTGACAATTAGAGTGCGATCATAATATTATAAAAGTGATATAAGATTAAAAATTTAATCCTAAAAAACTAAGGAAAGTCCAACCTAATCCAAGTGTGACGAATAATAGAAAATGAAACCACCTAGAAAATAACATGGTCTGTTCAGATCAAGATATGCTCTATCATCTCCCTATACTCATTGGACACACTCAAATGGTTCATCATCATAATAAGAAATGAAACATGTGGGTAGAGCTCATGCCAAGTCTAGTATTGAAATACCTAGTAGGACACCCCAAAAACATTGATCATGATTTATAAAGAGTAGTCATCTCACATCAATGATATATAAATGAATTCAAAAAAACTAGATATATTCAAGAAGGAGCCCATGCCTCCAGGAAGAGACAAAAAAACTGTTATCCAAAGGATCCTTGTAATAGAAATGTTCTTTCATATAAAATATTATCCATGAGTCATTCTATCACTGAAGACTCACATCCAATAGGTCATAAAAATTCGGGGCCACCAATGAATGCTTTTTTTTCCTCTCAAGACCTCAATACTAAAAATGGGGAACACACCCAGGACAACTTGGGGACACCATGAACCCAATTTGGATCAACCCATTATTTATGGGAGTAAACATTAATGATATTTTTAACCCTATAGAAATGTCCTTCTAGAGAGAGGATCAAATCCCTACTCAATTACAAATATGATAGATCCACAAACCCCACTTAAGGTATAAAATGATATAGGATCACACATCAGTCTCATAGAGGGACACTACAATCACTATTTGAGACTCATCTTCCAAAGGTGATTGGATTTTAGAGATGTGGACATAATTTAACAAATTCCTCTCATGGGGGTGGACCAAGAGAACACGTTCAACTGATATAGGTCCAAACTAAAGAAAATAAGGGCTCCAAACACACTTCAATGGGGTACGTAATATTTACTAGGGGTACATGGTATGTGTAACCATCATCTAGTATTCCAAAGTGATTATACCTCACAAGACGTGTATATCTCATAATACACATTGTGTAAGCTTCTATACCTAATGTGTGGATAACACCTCCCACTCTGATCAGGTCGTGTGGTCATGCTCGTGTAAACCATAATGTGTTCATATACTCTATCCTTGTTCATTTAAAATGGAATTCCCATTCTTTTTTAACCTCATACTTAAACACAAATCCACATAACATGAGTCAAACAATGTGTGATAGGGTCTCAGTGAGTGTGATATTTTACTCTTTGTGGAAACCTTATCACTGTAAAGAGGGGTCCCATACAACATGTGATCCTAGTGACATGTGGTGTAGCCCAAAATATTCCAAAACTCATGGATATTCTTATCCCTATACTCCATAAAGTAAAGTCTTTTAACCTCTCTAAAAACATAGATCTATAGTCTCCAGACCATGTTGTGTCCCACTAACCATATTTTGATCCTTGATCTGCTCTGAAATTGATTCATAGAGTCAGTACATTACCACATTGAGATACCATCATGTATCGTCAATAAGAACATATCCCTCAATCAGATCGATTCTCAATCCTCCTTTAATTATCCAATATCACCGTTAATTCAAAAATCAAAAACCTAAATCACAATCTATAACTATGGTAACAATATTTTCTGCTGAAGACCAGACGTTCAATGAACGAAAACAAGGTTATTTTTAAAACATTGGAAAATAAAAATTCCCATGATGAATAGACAAAAAAGAGGGGATAAATCTATAACCTAGAAGATGGGAGAGACGAACCTTGACCTTTGTTCATTTTTTCATGATCAATTTTAGATGAAATATACTATGGAAAATAACATTTACCAAAAATCAATGAAATTCATTACAAATAAATATACAGTTAATGTGAGAATAAATTACTTTTAATGGAATTAGTCCACGTTCAAAACACTATAAATAATTGAATATGAATCTGAAATTGAATAACCTACCTAGAGTTTGGACTAATCATTGATGAAGGATGGTCTGGTGTTTCATTAATTGGTGAGATCCATGAAATCCACTAGAGCTTGATCCTCTATTGGATGTGATCTGACGTTGTCTTCCAATGATCCTCCACATGCTCATCCCCAATATATCCCCAAAATACCTTGGTTATGTGTATAACCCTAAGGATTAAAGTATAATAATGCTTAAATAGTGGAGTGGGTCATTTCATCAAATAAAATAAAATAATTCAATTAGTATATTTGTTATATTAATTTAGCGTCCATGAAAACATTTGAAAAAATTATGGATACTATAATGTCCCGTATTTTTCCATTTATTATTTTAATATTATATGGGAATTATTTCGAGACCAGGCTTTGAGATGGTGTGAATTTAGGAGGTCTGGTGAGCCCGGAACAAATGTTTTAATTTAATTAAAGAATTAAATAACTTTCATGTGTATTTTTCCTGAAAAAGTTGTATAACTCTTGAAAGGGTTCTCGAATCAGAAATCCTAGGGGACCGCTACATCCAGAGCAGCAGGTTTAGCCTAGGAGAGCCCTTACATAGGCTAGCACAGGTCGGTGGAAAATTACAGTTTTTTGGACACAATCGTAGTAATATATTTAATTAAATCTTGTCGTAGCGGATATTATTTATCCTTTTTAAATAAATGCTTGTGCAGGGGTCCAGGGTAATATACCTCATAACCCTGAAACCCCTAGAGACTCTGGGAAAGATCTAGAGAAAACCCCCCAATTCAGCGACGATGTTCTTGATGAATTTCACCGGCGACAATGACGTGGTGACTGAATCTTCTCCCACGAACGACATGAATCCAGGTAGGGTGTTTGATCCTCTTGTGATTTCGTTCCCTTTCTTTATTCCTAGATTAACACAGGCTAATCCATGAACATATTAGCCCACAGATTGATCATATTTGCGGGATGGGCTTTTGCTGGGATTTTGGGGAAGATTTTCATCCTTGGGATTTAATTTGTTGATTAAATCGGTTTTGATCTAACATCGAAGAACCTGGATCATCACGAAAAATGATTTAGGTTCCTCCCTCCTGTTCTATTTTTTGATTCTTTCCCCACATTCTTCATGTGCGTTCTACACATTCTTCATGGAGGTATGAATAATGGATCGTTTCACATCTGTTGTGTGATGCAACAATCCCAAATTTAAGATCTAACATTAGAACAACCCCACGGAGGAGCGGCTATGGTGGTGACGGACGGATCAGAGTGAGTCAAAATATATCATTATTCGAACTATTTCCACACAGATGACCAGAATCAGATTTTGGAGCCCATTGATGGCCCTAAATTCCCAGTTTTGGAATCGGGACGATGGGGTGACCCATAATCTGATGTTTCGCAGAAAATGGAATAGAGAAATGGAAACCGGACGATCAACCGATGTGTGAGGAGGAAGATGATGTTTCTGGAAATTTCCAGACTACACGGCATGTAGTATGGGCTACACGGCATGTGTTCATTGGTGGGCCACCTGGCATGTACTCTGGAAATACAATGACACAGGTTGGGTACATAGCCAAAGACACGACATGTATACCCTTCCCTAGCCAGACCTAGCCAGATACACAGGATACCCTGTGTACTGGTACACGAGTAGGCGACACAAACAGACACTGCGTACGGGCATGTGGAAAAGGAACACGGGTGTTTCCCCGTTGAAAGAACACGACATGTTCTTAGAATTATATGCCTTGTATATGCTCTCCTACATGACATCGATTTCAGACACGTTCCGTTTACACTGGCAGTACCCGAAGTCAGGGAACACGGCGTGTGATCCTTCTACATGCCGTGTAGTAGAGTTTTACATAGCTTGGATAGATGAAATGGACCGTTTACATGGGATGTACCTGGAGTTAAGGAACACAGCGTGTAACTAGACTACATGTCGTGTAACCTGTTTTACATGACTTGAGCCAGTGGTATTCTGTGACATGGACTAGTTTCGTTAGGGTTCATCCCCTTGGCCTTTCTCTTGAAGGTTTCCGGTATCATATCCTATGTACAAGAGTATTATCCACTCAACAGGACATCCGAAATAGAGTTTTTGGGATCCCCTCTGTGAGAATTAGAGTCGGATCCCTAATTCTTTCTTGGAACCCTTAGTAGAGTTCTTGGTATCGACGTGACCAACATTACCTGGGCGCCGATCCTCTTCTTAGAGGATTAGTTCATACTCAGTTGTTGGAATCACCCCACAGCTATTGGTTGTGATCCTCATCTGAACATCGTATTCTCAAGTACATGTGGAGTGTGTTCCCTAAGAACAAGTACTTCGTATCTCTCTCTTCAGACCAAGGAGTGTGTTTTCCTTGTTAAGTTCTTAGTGGAATCTTTGAGCTGGATCTTAGTGGTGGTTTCGCAATAGTCGATCGTGTATGAGTATATCAGGATATTCTTGTTATATGTTCTATAAACATATACGGTGTAGAGCTAACTATATCATTCCTTTGTGGTCTTTCCTTTTTTGTATTTCTTTGTGGTTTTTGGGGTGTCCTACTGGGTATTGTTATACTCACCCCTACACGGGCTTTTCCCACACGTGTCGTGTCTTATGCAGACGAGCAAGCCTTTGATAGAATTCCAGGCGGACCAGGACCAGACGGTGCTCAGTGAGATCAGACAGGCTGAGGTGTGTTCTTACGGCTACAGATTGCAGTCCCAGTACCTTTCTTTATAGGTTTTACTTTGATGCAGACTCTCTTTTAGTGGGCTTGTACTTTTGGCATAGGGGTTTACATTACTATACATTACCTTCCTGCCATACTCTGTTGGTTGGGATTTTAGTGTATGCATGCATTTCAATTTTTAGTAGTTTTTACTATTTAGCTTTGTGGGCTTGGAGATGTGTGTTCTTGTGTACAGGTTTATAAGAAATTCATCGCATGTTAGTGGTATGCCTACTCGGTGCTAGTCACCAGCCACAGGTCTATTATAGGCAAGATTGGGGAGTTGTGGCTCGGGCCCCACCGGGACGTGTTTTGACAGAGTGGTATCATAGGTTGTCGGTTCTACCGTAGGATTGATAGTCTTTGAGTTAGTTTGGGGAAATAGTGTTAAGTGTTTCGAGTTTGGATTTCAGGCTAGGGACCCAAGTGTTGGTGCGGGGGCCAACATATCCAAACACTAGGACTCTGATAACTTGCTTTTCAACTAGGAATATGAGAACACTAGTTGCAGGGGAAAATAATTGTACATGCATCATATAGAAATGAGTCGTGGTTTCCATGTACTTCTTGAGTCAGCTCTCTAGATGTACTTACTAATTGAGATATATATTGTTTCTTTACAGGATGCCTCCATGATGCGCACTAGCTAGGATCCAGTAGCTCGATCACGAGGATGACCCCCTTAGTGATGAAGCTTCGATACAGGGACCAGATCCCCTTGTTTTACCATCGGGTGGTGTGCCAGTTATTCCACCACCTGTGGAGCAGTGTTTAGTGCCTATTGTACCAGTAGAGGAGGAGGGCAGGCTGAGCGCACTCAATGAGTTTCAGAGAAAGAGCCCCCTCATGATTCGAGGCGATCCCAACCCTCAGGCAGTAGAGGAATGGCTTGAGGCAGTGACTAGAGTTTTTTGTTTGGTCCGGACCCCAGAAAATCAGATGGTGATCTGGGCAGTGAGCCTTATACAAGGCTCGCCAGGGCGATGGTGGAGTTTGGTTATCCAGACTCACGACAAGGTGAGTCTTGCATGGTCAGAGTTTGAGTATCTCTTCAGAAAGGAGTTTTCACCGGTTAACCAAAGAGTAGTACGTATACAAGATCTTCTTCAGATTCAGTAGGGAACCATGATGGTGGCTGACTATTTATCAAGGTTTACTGAACTCTCATGGTACTCGATGAATATGGCCAGGGATCAGTACATCAAATCTCAGACCTTTGAGCGGGGATTGCACAGAGACATCATAGCTAGAATCATTCCTATGAGCATTCCTACTTATGATTGGGTGGTCTAGTGATCTTCGGTGGTCGGGAGCTTCTTGGCAGAGCAAAGACAGCTGGAAGTTGTCAATAGTGAGCGAGCTGGAGCAGATACCTCGGAAGTAGGGAGCCGACGTCAGGGACCCAGGCGTGGGAGAAATTTTCAGAGGATATCCCAAGACAGAGAATTTGTTGTACAGGATTCACAGGGCACATCCAGCTAGCCTCAAGAGAGGCGATGCTACTCATGTGACGGAAGAGGACATCTCGCTTGAGATTTTCCAACCTGCCGTACTATTGACATGGGATTGGTGTATGGACCACCGTGGTAGAGGAAACGTGTGGAGCAGACAGATCCGTGGGGCGGCAGACATGGTAGAGGTGCTGGGAGAGCCGCTGGAGGTGGTCGACATTTTGACCTTTTACCACCACCAACCCCAAGAGGTCCCCCCCAGGATCATGGAGCTGGTGGATAGAGGCAGGGACAGCTGCAGGCAGCAGAGGATTAAGACCCTAGTACTCCCGGAATTATTAGAGGTATAATCTGTGTATTATCTACTTTGGATGTTATACTGATAGACACAGACTCTAGTCAATCTTTTCTGGCTTCTTTTCTTGTTCGAGACCTTGAGATTCCAGTTGATCCATTGACTCGACCCTTACGATTAGAAACACCGACTAGAGAAGATTAAGAGATAACACACCATTGTAGACAGTGTGACCTGACCCTTGGAGGCGATATTTTCGGTTGGAACCTATTGGTGGTAGCGTCGAGGCCTAACAATTTCATTATTGGTATGGATTGGCTATCCACAGTTCATGTACAGATTGATTGTTTTAGGGAAAGGGTGTGGTGTGTCCGTAGTGATGGAATGAGGTTCTCCTTCGTCAGTGCAAAGGTGACCTAGGCAGTGCAGAATGGACTTATGCATTGGAAGGTACAACCGATTTTACATCAGTTGGCTAGTCTTTCCCTTGGCGCATCAGACGTTACGATTTTCTAGTTTCAAGGAGTAGTGGTTGAGTATGAGGACGTCATTCAGGAGGATGTCCCCATACTACCTCCTCGTTAGAAGATAGATTTATGCAATGAGTTGAAACCAGGGACGACACTGATATCAGCATCAACATATTGGATGGCTCCTGTAGAGCTTCACGAGCTGAGAGTGTAGCTGGAAGAATTACAAAGGAAGGGCTTCATGAGACCCAGTGTTTCATCCTGGGGAGCCCCAGTCTTTTTTTCCAAGAATGAATACGGGAGATTGAAGATGTGTGTGGATTACCGGCGCTTTAGTCAGGTGACCGTGAAGAACCAGTATCCACTAATGAGGATCGATGACCTATTGTACTAGTTTAGAGAGGCATGATGGTTCTTGAAGGTTGATATACTATCAGGCTATCACCAGTTGTGAGTACGGGATGAGGATATAACAAAGATGACTTTCAGATGTTTCTACAGTCAGTATGAGTACTTGGTGATGCCCTTCGGCATGACGAATGCCCAGGATGTGTTTATTGGACGCATGAAAAAGGTTTTTCTGCTCTATCAAGATCTGTTCGTGGTGGTCTTCATCGATGATATTCTTGTGTACTATTCATCCAAGGAGGAGAATGTGAGGTACCTAAGAATAGTTCTAGACACACTCTGAGAGCACCAGTTGAATGGGAAACTCTCTAAGTGTCAATTCTGGATACAGGAGGTCCACTTTCTGGGACATGTTATCTCAGTAGATAGTGTAGCAGTGGACCCAGCCAAGGTAGAGGTAGTGTTAGCATGGGAGCCACCCCGGAGCATGATAGAGGGGTGGAGTTTTCTTGGGTTGGAAGGCTACTATCAGATATTCATTCTTGATTTCTCTGGGATTTCAGCACCCATTACAGGTTTGACCTGAAAGGGGCAGCCTTTTGGGTGGACCGAGAGATGCCAGCAGGCTTTTCAGCAGTTGAGAAAAAGTCTGATGAGTGTCCCAATCTTGAGACTACTAGAAGAGGGTGTTGAGTACGAGGTGTTCCATTACACATCAGGAACCGTGATTTGTTGTTTCACGATGCATAGGAAAGCAATGATTGTTGATGGCTCGCGTCAATTGAGGATAGACAAGAAGAATTACGCGACCCATGATCTTGAGTTGGCAGTGGTAGTATTTGCATTGAATATGTGGTGGCACTACCTGATGGGCGAGCAGTTTATTGTCAACACTAATCACAAGAGTCTCAGATATATATTTTCTCAGAAGGATCTGTATTTGAGACAGAGGAAGTGGCTTGAGTTACTCCAGGATTACGACTTTGAGATGGTTTATACACCTGGGAAGGGGAACATTGTAGCAGATTCCCTAAGCAGGAAATCCAGTTCACAGTTTCTAGATGAGGCGACGAGGCAGTTGGCCTCTTTACAATTCTCATTCATGGATAGAGATGAGGGAGCTAACCTTCAGTCAATGGTTGTTACCCTTCCACTCTTACAGTGAGTTAGGGAAGCAAACCTTGAGGATGCTAGTTGTGAGACTGTATATGCTCAGATATCCATAGGTGATGCTACTGATGGATATTCAAAATGTGGGGAGCACGTTGTTCATTTTAGAGGGTGAACAGTAGTACCAGTGACGTTGCGGGAGGAGGTTTTGAGGGAGTTCCATACATCTCCTTTGGCGGTGCATCCAGGAATAGAAAATATGTACCAGGACATCCGACTTCAGTTCTGGTGGCCATGAATGATGAAGAGTGTGGCAGCGTTTGTTTCTCAGTGCCTTACTTGTCAGCAAGTAAAGGCTGAGCACCAGGCTCCATAAGGTTTGAATCATCCCCTTGAGGTGCCAGAGTGGAAGTGGGATGGGATATCCCTGGACTTCATGACGGGTTTACCACGTACGTTCAGGGGAAACGATGCCATCTGGGTGATCATGGACCGACTCACCATGTCGTTCCACTTCCTAGCCATACGGGAGCAGAGTTCTTTAGAGATCTTGGGGCGCCTCTACGTGAAAGAGATAGTTGTATTTCAGGGAGTTCCATCAACAATCATCTTATATCATGATGCTCGTTTCACATACCATTTTTTGGAAGGGATTGCAAGAATATTTTGGGACTCAATTACGCTTGAGAACAGTGTTTCATCCTCAGACTGATGGACAGATAGAGTGGACCATCCAGGTTCTGGAGGATATGATATGAGCTTTCATACTTTACTTCAGTCGTAGCTAGGAGGATCACCTACCACTCGTGGAATTTTCTTATAACAATAGTTATCATTCCACTATTGGTATTGAACCATTCGAGGCTTTGTATGGGTGACCATGAAGGTCACCACATTACTGGACTGATTGAGGAGAGTCAACACTCATGGGCCCAGAGATGGTGTGAGCTACTACAGAGAAGGTGCAGGTCATCTAGGAGCATATGAAGACTGCACATAGTCGGTAGAAGTCTTATTCCGACAGGAGACAGAGGATATTAGAGTTTGAGGTGGGAGCCCATGTGTTCCTTCGGGTCTCACCTCGATGGGGATTGTGAAGATTTGGCCGAGGTGGGAAGCTATCTCTGAGGTTCGTCGGCCCTTTTCAAGTTCTCTATAGAGTTGGCAAGGTGGCGTACTGCTTGGCTCTACCTCCTCAAATGTACTGGGTACACAACTTCTTCCATGTGTCACACTTATGGGGGTATGTGCATGATCCATCGCATGCTATCGACTGAGGCGAGATGGAAATCAATGATGGAGTGACCTTATTTGAGTACCCAGTGGAGATTGAGGATCGGTAGAAGAAGATCCTTTGTGGGAAATCTATTCATTTGGTGTGTGTCCTATGGAAGCATGGGAATCTACAGGAGAGAACGTGGGAGCGAGAGGCTCAGATTCGTATGCAGTACCCACATATTTTTATGTAGTCTTTGTTTTGGATTTTTGAGGATGTAAAGCCCTAAGGTGGGTGTTATATAATGTCCTGGATTTTTCCATGTATTATTTTAATTTTATATGGGAATAATTTCATCACCAGGCTTTGAGACGATGTGCAGTTCGGAGGCCCGATGAGCCCGGAACAAATGCTTGAATTTAATTAAATAATTAAATAATGTGTGCACGTAGTTTTCCTAAAAAGGTGGAATAACTCTTGAACATGTGCTCAGATCAGAAATCTGAGGGCACCATTGTGTCCAGAGTAGTGGGTTTACCCTTTAAGAGACCTAACATCGACTGGCATAGGTCAGAGGCGAAATCTAATTTTTGGACGCAACCATAATAAAATATTTAATTAAAATATTTAATTAAATCTTTTTGCAGCAGATATATTTTATCCTTTTTAAATAAAGGCTTGCACAGGGGTCTAGGGTTACATACCTCATAACCCTGAAACCCCCGAAGGCTCTTGGAAAGCACGGGAAGAAACACCCAATGCGACAACGATGTTCTTGATGAATTTCATTGGGGACAACGACGCAGCGACCAGATCTTCACCAACAAACATTGAAGATCCTGGTAGGGCATTTGATCCTCTTGTGATTTTGCTCCCGTTCTTGATTCCTATGATGAACGCAGACTAATCCACGAATAGATTAGCCTACGGATCGATTGTATTTGCGGGATGGGCTTTTGTGGGGATTTTGGGAAAGACCTTCATCCTTGCAATTTAATCTGTTGATTAAATCAGTTTTGATCTAACGGTGATGAACCCAGATCATCAAGAAAAACGATTGAGGCTTGTCCCTCTTGTTCAATTTTGTGATTCTTTCCTCGCGTTCTCCATGTGTGTTCCATGCATTCTTCGTGGAGGTATGAATGATCGATCGTTATGCATCCGTTATGCGACGCAATGATCCTAAATTGAATATCTAACATCATAACAACCCCATAGAGGTGCGTCTACGGTGGCGACGGATGGATCCGACCGTGTCGGAAGATATCATTCTTCGAACGATTTCCACACAGATGACCAGAATCAGATTTTGGTGCCGATCGATGGCCCAAAATCCTCGGTTTCGGCATCACGATGACGGGGCGACACATAATCTGACGTTTTGAAGCAAAAATAAAAGAGAAATAGAAACCGGAAGATCATTCGAGGCACGAGGAGGAAGATGAAATTTCTGAGAATTTCCTGACTACACTGCGTGTAGTATGGTCTACACGGTGTCTGTTCGTAGGCAGGACACCTGGCGTGTACTCCGAAGTACACAGACATAGGTTGGGTACATGGCAAAGGACACGGCATGTATACCCTTCCCCGTCCAGACCCGTCCAGATACACGAGATGCCCGTGTACTAGTACACTGGCAGGTTACATGGACGGACACCGTGTACGGGGAGGCAGCCTTGTTACACGAGAGTTTCCCCATTTACAAAACACAGCATGTGCTTAGACTTTCATGTCATGTATATAATTTCTTAAAAGACTTCGATTTTAGACACGTGCCATTTACACGGGCAGTACCCGGAATTAGGGAACACGACGTGTGGTCATTCTAAACGCCCTGTAGTGGAGTTTTACACAGCTTGGACGGATGACACGGGCCATTTACACGGGCAGTACCTAGAGTCAAGGAACACGGTGTGTCACCATAATACACGTCGTGTAACCTGTTTTACATTACTGGGGCCAGTGGTCTTCTGTGACTTGGACTAGTTTCATTAGGGTTCGTCCCCTTGGCCTTTCTCTTCAAGTTTTCTGGTATCATTTCTTATGTACATGGGTATGTTCCCCTCAGCAGGACTTCCTGAATAGAGTTGTTGGAATCCCCTCTATGAGACTTAGAGTAGGATCCTCTATTCATTCTTGGAACCCTAAGTAGAGTTCTTGGTATCAAAGTGACCAACTTTACCCAGGCACCGATCCTCTACATATCAGATTAGTTCATACTGAGTTGTTGGAATAACTCTATATCTATTGGTTGTGATCCTCATCTGAACATCGTATTCTCAAGTACATATGGATTGTGTTCTCCCAGAATGAGTACTTTGTATATCTCTCTTCAGACCTATGAGTGTGTTCTCCTTGTTACGTGCTTAGTGGAATCTTCGAGCTGGATCTTAGTGGTGGTTTCGCGATAGTCAATCATATATGAGTATATCTGGATATTCTTGTTATATGTTCTGTAAACATATACTGTGTAGAGATCACTATATCATTCTTTTGTGGTCTTTCTTTTGTTTTATTCCCTTGTGGTTTTCGGGGTGTCCTTATTGGTATTGTTATACTCACCCCTGCACAGACTTTGCCCACACGTGTCGTGTCTTGTGCAGACGAGCAAGACTTTGACAGAATTTCAGGCGTACCAGGACCAGACGGTGCTCAGTGAGATCAGACAGGATGAGGGGTTTTCCTACGACAATGGATTTCTATCCCAGTACCTTTCTTTACAAGTTGGACTTTTTTATAGACTGTCTTTTGGTGTGCTTGTACTTTTGGACCAGGGTTTCACATTACTATACATTACCTTCATGTCGTACTCTGTTGGTTTGGATTTTAGTGTATGCATTCATTTCTATTTTTAGTAGTTTTTACTTTTCATCTTTTTGGTCTTAGAGATGTGTGTGTGTGTGTACAGGTTTATAGGCAATGCCTCCCATGTTAGTGGTATGCCTACTCGGTGCTACTCACCATCCCATGGCCTATTAGAGGCGGGATTGGGGAGTTGCGGCATGGGCCCAACCGGGACGAGTCATGATAGATACTCAAAATGGTTATGTCACACTTAGCGTAAAACCATCATTATGAACATAATGGTTCCTTTTTATTTATGATCTATGACCCCTTCTCAAGTTTTATTCAAATTTTTATATAAAAATCTATGTGTGTGATATTAATATATTTAATATATTTTATAAATTAATTATAATCATAATGGGAATTTGAATGTCATTCTATCTTACCGTTCAGCTCTAAAAAAATTAATATAAGTTTTTAAATAAAAAATTGAACAAAATAAAAAGTCACTTCATTGTCCCTGTCTTAGGTATTTTCATTCTGAAAAGAAAAAAAAACTAATCAGAAACATGAGGGTATTGTGCTCATATCTGTGTCTCCCACTCCCAGGTGCTCTCCTAAAGGTTCTCATTCTTCCATCAGAAACACACTAGGGTAATCGATCACCCAAAAAGGTTCCTCTCCTACTGATCCTCAATATCAAATAGGACATTAGCAATGTTACACCTCTCATCAATGATCTTCTCTCCCTTTCCAATAAGATGATATGGTTTGTGTACATACATCATTAGCGGTAACAAGTGGGAGATGTCATGTTCCTAGTCCAACTTAAGTGGTAGAGCCAACCTATATTCCACCTAACTAATGGTAAAAAGTATCTGGAAAGGTCTAATAAATCTTATAGATATCACGATTCCTCATCTAAATCTTCATAATATGCATTGATGTGGGTCCTTTAAAAACACATCGTCTCCCTCCTCAAACCACAAATTTCTCCATCATTGGTCCACATAATAAATCTGACAGCATTGTACGACCCTCATCCACTCATGGATGATCATCACTATATTTATATATCTCAAAAAAACACTAGTCCCTTGAGTGTTGACTCATCGAGATTATTCAAACAAATTGGTGACTTTCTTAGTCACCCATACATGGAATTCAATGGTGTTATACCGATTGTGGAATTGTATCTCTTGTTGTAAAAAAACTCAATAAAGGATAGATAATCCTCCAAACTGTGGCCAAAATATAACATGAAATCTCTTTGAATATCCTCCAAGACCTAAATTATCTACATAGTATAGACAGTAGTTATTGGGTGAAACACCATCATTAAATAATATTAAGTCCCAATGGCCTCCTACAATCATTTTTAAAATCCTAACATGAAGCAAGCATTATGGATTGAAATGGTTTTAAAGGGAAATCTATAAATTCATACTATGTATTATATGTATGAGTGCCCTAGTCTATCTATAGATCATATCTATAAAATACCATTGAAGTTGGATAGTTTTTTGAGTCAGATTATGGTTAACCATATGAAATCGTGTCCTTAGTACTTATATGGTAACTCCTTTATGAAGTCCATGGATATCCCATTCCACTTATAATATATCACGTGAAGGGTTTGAGTTAAACCCATCGAGGCCTGGTTCTCAGCCTCCACTTCCTATCAATTGAGGCATTGAGAGACAAACTCTCCAACACAACACATCATTATTTCCCACCAAGACTAATGTAGAAGTTCATGGTATATATTTTAAACACTTGGATTTACAACCAAAGGGGATGTTTATATCTCCAATATATACTTTTTCTATAATGTCAATGGTACCATTGTCAATTCTCTAAAAAGGATAGAGTTATCCATAACTTTGGAATATCTGTCAATAGAACATCTAGTGGATATTTGATTCTGAAAGGTATCACAATCAGAATCTCCATGATGAACTTCCATGACACTCTATAAAAGGAATGGGTAATAAAATATTGACTGAATATATAAAGAACCATCCTTTTCCACTAAGGAAAATTTTAATGAGGCTCACAACTATGACACCATGACCAATAATTGAGAACAAGATCTTATTATGAGGGTTTTTTCTATATTATTCCCCTTCTAAAAAGTATATACTATATAAATTCATAGTATTATAAGAACTATATCCATAGACTATGTCTCATGTTAAGAACCTTATGATAGAATATATAATTTATTCTATTGTGTTTAGAGAAGATGATACACCAATCACCCATGAGTATGTTTTTACCCATATTCAATGTTAATACTCACAGTACTTTCCCAATATCATGGGTCGTGTAGTTCCTCTCATGTAGCCTCAACTGATGTGAGCTATAGGAAATCACAACATTACTATGCATCATAACACAATATATACTTTTCCTATTGAATAAAAGGACGCTATAACTCAACACCCATTGATAATATTGAGATGGGTGTTCTCTTCAACCATTGCCTCTACTCCTAAAAATACTACTACAAACATTCCATCAACAAAAAAGGATTCTATCTTCTAGTAAAATCTCTCAAGGGTGATGGAAATCTATGGAAATTAGGTACAAACCACTAATAGTCCCTTGCCAACCCATGGAAGCTCCATAACATGGTAACACTCTATGGTGGATCCTAAGAAGGGACCACTATAGCCTTCATTGGGTCAACAACCACAAATACCCCTGAGATGATGTATCCCAAAAAGTGGAACCATTGAATCCAGAATAGACACTTCGATATAATTTCATAAGGATGGTTCTCTCTGAGTGTTTCTATGACTGTTCTCAAGTGTATCAAATTCTCCTACTCAAATTTTGAGTACACTAAGATATCATTGTTTAATACAACCTCAAATCAGTATATAAAAGGATAAATGTTTAAATTCACGAGTCATATGAAATATTATTGGGTGTTTTCAATGCCAAATTCAATTACTAAGTACTTATAAAAATTATTGTCACATATGAACATCGTTTCTAGTATATCCTCATCCCATAAATGTTGGCGGTGATATCTTCATCAATGTTTAATTTTTTAGAACCATCATGCCCCTCAGAGCTGATTAAAGAGCTCATTGATCCATAGTAGTGGATACTTATTCTTCACGATCACTTGGTTCATGTGTTCATAATCTACACATAGTATTAGGATCTCGGCTTCATTCTTAGTGAAAACAAATGGGCTATCCATGGAAAAAAACTGGGTCTCAAAAATCCATTATCTTATAAGTACTCCAACTATACCGTGAACTCAAGAAGATCTACTAGAGCCATATGATACACTAGTGAATATATCATGGCTATCTTGGAGTGTAATTCAATGCATACTTCTAGATTTTGGCATGAAGGTAGGCTTGAAACATCCTTATACTTTTCCACCACTACAGGGAATTGGTATCCTATAACATCAACTTATTTAAGAACCATGCTTTCCAAATATTATGTAATTGGATGAACACTTTTATTTTTGAGCCCATTATTCCCTACAAATGTTTTATTTTCATCCAAATATAAAAAAAATCATCCACTACCTATAATAGTAAATCTGCTCATGAGCATTGTATACCAATTCAATACCTAAGATGATATAATAAGGTCTAATAGCTGCTAACAAGAGATCCCATAAAAATATCGCACCTCCAAGTCTCAGATATCACTATTGGAAAATGTGAACAATAACTGAGTAACCACCTTTTGGAGTCTCCAATCACAAATATTGAGTTTGTGTCTCAATAATAATCTCAATGTCAAGATCTAAATAAGTGGAAACTATAAAGACTCACAGCTTTGTCTATTGATGTTGTACCTAATTTAGAAATGAAACAGATCAAACCACACATCATCCATGTCTCCTCGGGGTCAAATGCCTCCACAACCTACCAATGGATTAATCTGTGAACACCCTCTCCACGATCATGGCATGGACCACATGGGTGTGGTGGTGATAATAGGTCAAAACTCTAGCCACCTATTCTAGATATATGTGCCATTATGCAAAATCTACTTCCATACAAAACACTCCACTCCTTCTGTTCTCTCTCAGGAATGTCCCTTGACTATCTCTTGATTAGCTATAATTTAGTATTGAAAACCCCCTTCCAAATATCCTCGACCATCACTATAGAAAACCCACATTTTCGTTACTAGACTAAAGTCATCCTAAAATCCCTTGACCAATGAACCTATATCCGATGTTATTATCCTGATGTGTATGGCATGACCAAAATTCTATGATTTCCATTGGCTACCTAAGGTCGAGGCCTCATCTTAGGGGTTCCCCCTACCAGCACCCACAATAAGTTCCCAATCTAATAGGAATTTCTCTACCACCAAGGACCTCTCAAGATCCCTAGAATATGAGGAAATGAAGAGAGGTATCCATGAATCCCTGATATCCTGACATAATCCTTAAGGATTGATCATGGTTTAAAGGACAGATCCTACACCATTTCCATGGAGTATGATGAAAGATCAATAAACATAACCTAATACTACTCCATGGTCATACATCCATACTAACGAAGAAAAATTTATTGGATGCACTCTAATAAAAATTTTGTCAGTTAGAACTCTTCCCTAAAGAGATGCTCAAAGTCTAACCTGGAGAGAGTTGTCTTGTTATATGACTGAGTCACTAAACACCACCAATGCCCAGTGGATCTGTAATAATTCTATCTATGAGTATTCCCATGAGATAAAAATGTGTACTCCCATGGTGAGAAACTCTAGTGACTACCACTAGAAATTCATCATCCACTTGTGGGTTTGGATTTCCCTACAACTTGGGAGGTCACTTCCTATGATAATCTTTTAGTGAACTAATCATGTTTGCATCATTAGCTGGAACTAACAGAGCTATAATCATCTCAACAAGTGGTGGTGTAGCTGGTAAACCACAAAGATGTTTAATCTCTAGTATAATCCCATGTACTCAAGCATCTTCACTAGGTGAATCATCATTATTATCATACAGTGGAATCCCAGTAGGATGCCTTCACGGAGGTATCCATAAATAAAAAGATATGTACCATAGTTGAAGTGTATATCCTGGGAACTAAATCAAGAAGGAAAAAAGAAAACAATTACCCATTATTATATGATGCAAGTAATAATTTTTTACCTATAACCAATGTCTACGTGTACCGAGTCAAAAGGTAGGTGATCGGAGTCTTGGTGAATAGATAAATAATCCGCTGCACCAACATTGGAGTCCTTAGCATAAAATATGAACTCTAAACACTTAAAATTGATTCCATAAAACCCATACCTATCACATAGAATTTGATCCTATGGTAGATCCTCCTTCGATACCACTATGTAATTACCTGTCCTGATAGGGCCTAAAATGTGACTACCCCAATGATTCTATTAATTGGTCGGGGGCCAGTGAACAATGCTGACTAATAATATAACACACGTGGGAGGAATTAGCATAATTTTCATGTGCACATGTATACATCTATAACCCCATAAAATGTTGAAATGTAAAAAATTTAAAATTAATGTATTCTTACATCTAAGATATAACAATCAATGTGTGATAGTAAATAACAAAAACAGATAAAAGATTCTGAATTAATTTCCGACCAAGTATAATAGAGTCCTACCTACTCTAAGGGAGTGAACTGCTATCTAATTTGACATCCCCGAAAACACATCGGTTAGTCAAGATCAATATTTTTTCCACCGACTCCCTATCCTCCCACGACACCGTCGAAAGGGTCATCGTGAGTATAAGACATAACATGTACAAGATGATCCCATGCAAGGGTGAGTATATAAATATCTAGTACGATGCCCATAAAAACACTAATCCTGAAACAGAATGAATATTCAACTCAAAACAACGATCTAGAAATAAAATAATAAATAAAACAAAGATATACTCCGGAAGGATGCCACACCTCTTAGTGGTCACAACCAAAATTCCAGCAACATGATTTTTATAGAGAAATTCTCATTCTAGGAGAATATGATCCACGATACATTCAATTAACAAAGAATATTTTCTAAGAGGTCATTATCATCGATGTTCACTAAATAAATCTCAATGGTCTATAAATACCGTAATACTCAAAAAGGGGATCCCTACCTAAACAATTGGGGCACATAATGAACCAAATTTCAATAAAATATCTTTGTATCGGATCATAATCCAATGATACCGTGAACCTTAATAAAATAACCTACTAGATGGAGGATAAATTTCTTACTCAAAGAAGACATGACGATTCTAACACCCCCACCAAGGGTACAAAATAACATATAATCACACTCGTGTCTCATAAAAGGACACTGCAAACTCGATGAAAGACACATACTCCAAAAGGGACCAAAATACGGAGATTTGGTCATAATTTCACACTATACTATCAAGGGGATGGAAAAAATAGAACATGATCAACTGATACTGGTCCAAAACTAAGAAAAAAATGGATCCAAGCATAATCATAGGGGTAGAAAATTTGTAATGGAGATACCTGACACGTCCTTCCATCCCCGATCTACCTATGTGAAGCTGACCCACACACCTTCTAAATCATCCTACATAGAAGAAGTACACGTCCATACATGGAATTTTGAGATTTCTATACACTCTGGCTATGTTTTCTGGCCATCCTCGTGTACACATGACTATGCCCATGTTCTTTGGCAATGTTCATGCACATCGACCTACCTGTTCCCATGTAACCTTTGAGTTACATGTTTAGATTCTCACCATGAGTCATATAAAATGTGGAAAGTTTGAACAACATCTGATATTTAAATCTCTCTCTTATAGTGTGTTCCCAAATGTCATGTGATATCAGATGACACAACATGCATCCCAAAAATTTCTATATTCCCCTCTTCATTTCTATATCATCATCCACATCTATAGAACTAATATATTCACTGGAAACCATATATCTAGGGTTTCTTGACCTCACTATCACCTGCATATCGTATTCAAGTCCTTGATAAACTCTAAAATCATTACTGTATGCCGACCCATCACCACATTGTGATGACTTCATATATCCATCCAAAGAATAGAACCCTCCCTATGATATAGTTTCATTCCTCCTCAAATCATTAACCATGATCCCCAATTCTCAAATTGAAACCTCAATCAGAAGCCATACCCATGGTTATGATATGTTACACTGAAGAACGATTTCACAGTGATTATAAATGGGGGAATAATCAAACCATCATCTAAATTAAATGTCTACATTGACCATGAAAGAAAATTTGAGAGAAATCACACCCCAATATGTGGGGAATAAACCGCCAAATTGTTTCATTTATCCTAAATTGATTGTCGACGAAATAAAAAAAATGAAGTTGAAAATAACCATTAAACAAATAAAATCTATTGTAAAATAAATATAATGTAGATGTGTGAATCAATTAATGCCTATATAATTGATTCACATTCAATAGGGGATAAAAAATTGGATGGAAATCACAAATTGAACATCTTACCTATATTTTGGATCTATCGCTAATAAAGAACAATCATGTGTTTTCTTCATTGGTGAGGTCCATAAAATATGTTTTCCCATGATCCTTGGTATGATTTAATTTGACGTTGTCTACCAATGATCCCCCATATGATCCTTTATAATAGTCCCTCTCAATTCATATGTTAGACACCCAAAGCTAGGGTTTTAGTAATAACAATTTTTAATAAGAGGAGAAGGTCAATGCATAAAATAAAATAAAATAAATCTATTAATTAACTTGTTTTAGTAATTTCACATACATGAATTTTTCATCACAAACTCCAAGTGACAATGCATTCATAATCAACATCATCATTTATTTATAGAGTAAAATAACAAGGTACAGACAAAACAACCAAAGATAAATACAGTTACTGTGTTCTAAACTCGTGGAGCCCAATAGAATACCCTCTAACTAAGTGCTCCACCTCTCGAAAAAATTTGAGAATATTAAGATAAAATGGTACTCTTCCCATGGGTTGACTAATAAGTGAGATAGTCAGCAACCTTGTTATCCTCTCACCATATGTAAAAACTATTTGTGTTAGTATCTATGAGTATGATACATTTTTAATGATGTTTTTTATGGATGATGGGATGGAGCTCATTCCTGACAATGAGTTGTAGATGATGATGGAGACGATTTCTACTATGCTAAGGGATTTGTCACTCTTCTTTGATAGGGGATGAATCAAGAGAATCTCTAAGCCTTTAGCCTACAAGGAATAAACCATATAAATAGAGATGAAATGGCATCCAAAACAAGACCATTCCTGACCCAAATCACCACCCCCTTCATGATGCTCGTAGTTCATGAACTATCAATGTTCATCTTGGGTCCCATGGGATGAAGGATCCAGTGAACCTAATGCACCTACAATTAATTACTAGTTGGAATCAGTGACTCTTTATGGGATTCAAGAAATCTCAGAGTGGGGGAATCCTGCCAGACTTTATATAACTGAATCAGAACCAACACAATACACCTTACCCTCACCACCATTGCTCTCTTAGGATAGACATCGCCTTCGAATAAAGTGTGGTTATCTGTTATCCAAATGCACTAGAAGCCTACTGCAAGAACCAAGGCATGCGCCTTCAACTTCGACACTTGATATCCTACACCATGAAACCATATCTCATATATGGGAGCCTACAACTCATCTATAGATGAAAAACATGTGTAGTATCTGAAATTTGACCACACTTATTTGGCCCAATCCCCCATAAAGAAGAGGTGATTTGCGGTTTCCTCCATCCTCCCTTTATTGTAATAACAACATGATTCCATGTAAATTCCCATACTTTGGAATTTGAAATTAAAGGATAGTTTGTGGTTCATGATCATCCAAATGAGAATGTTATATTTAGTTGATATTTCGTTACACTATAGAGATCCTCACTATGTATCAATTTTAGCCATATTAGTAATGACCCTTCACAAATCTATCATTGAAAACACACCTGAATTTGATGTATTAAAAACACACTTATCCATATCATCATTTATATCGATATGATCCTATTATTCTCACTAAATACTATTTAGAACAACCACAATAATGGTTAGACACATGCTCTATTAGGGGAAGTGGATGATGGAAACAGGAAAACCTGGAAACCCAATACAAGAGCTAGTCCAGTTGTGATGCCAAAACAAAATCTCCCCCTCCCCATGATTCATTTGGAGTGAGGTTAGATTGATGTGATTATAAGAACAACCACATTCCATAACGAGGAGGCATGACTATACATGCGCCCCTTGTTCTACTTATACATTGTTTCCATAAAACATCCCCATATAGAACCTATTTTGAGAATTTCCTATGAAATTTTAGAATAAATTCCGTGCGAGGTACCAACGATGCTCCTCATGTTGTTACCTCCCTCTTCATGTTCTCTAGAAAGTATATCTCAGGTTGAATATTTCCACTTTTCATCATAGTGTGTGTAACACTCGAGACTTTTATGTTATATAAATCATCAAAGGAATCTTTTTCTACACAACACTTGCTTGGATTGCTTTACACAAAATCGCGACCTTCATCGATAGCTTGCGTCGTACGCAATACCGAGTTTCACTAAACAACGATATACTATTAATATATTATTAACACTAGCCGTTATGAATAGTAATGACCATTTTTTGAAATTTTATAAATTTTATTTTTCAAAATGGACTTCATTTTTGGATTCGGAATATCGAATTTAGCCTAGGGTGAAATTTTGGTATTTTTCTGAAAACATTCAATTTTTGATGAATAGTGAAACCACTAAGTGGTAGTTAAAAAAACTGAATTTTTCATAATACATAATTTTACCGCTTCTGTGAGTGGAATTTCAAAAATCCGAGAGACACGGTTGATATTAGTACGTAAAATGTGGTTCAATGAGATGAAAATAATTTTTTGGTGAACAGTAACTTTTTACTTTTTTTTACCACGGTTAAAAGTAAATAGTGTAATTAAGGGTAAAGATGATATTATTATTACCTTAACACATGTCCTAATTCTATTGGACAAGTTTAGTTCGACCAAAAACAATATTAGGAATAAAATATGACCATTTAGGCCCGCTTGGATTAGATTAGGAAATTTATTATTAATTTATTTAAAGAAGGGTTAAAATAGTTAAAATCAAAGTTTAATAAGTAAATAATTTTTAATATAGGGTTATACAAAAGATAAATTCGACTATAAATATTTATTAGAAATATAAAAATATTTCCTAAATAATGGTATTTTATTTGTAATTTTTAGACATTAAATAATTTAATTTATTTATGACACAAAGATGATGCAGTAATTATCTTCTTAATGAAATATTGACATAATTAATGTTATAAACACCCAAATAAATGTAATTTGAGACTTTTTATGAATTCCACTAATTTTCTAGGTTAATATGACATGTTATTATTGATTTAATTAACTTTTTTCGAACTAATAATTCGTTAATGAGTTTCACAAAAATCAATTACTAAATAGTGTCAAAATTGACATAAAATAGTTTTTAAAACAAATATTATATTAGTAATTGTTATTTTATACCTAAAAATCTATGGTTCGGCCAAATGACTTAGATACGGTTATATATACAAATAATAAACAACTTGGGGTTTGTTTTTTAGCTTATAGTAAGTTTATTAACCTTATAGTATAAGAACACAATAAGACACGGTAAAAGTAAACTTATTTAACTTAATGATAAGGATAAAATAGGAACCTAAACTTGTCTAAATTATATTAAATGAGAGGATTTCGACCCATCCCCACATTAGCTTCTAAATATATCAATTTAGAGCTATTTAAAACTGAACTTGACTTTATAATAAAATAATAGTTTTAGTTATTCCAAAGGTTCCCCTCTCCTCCCTTATAAAAGGACACCTCCTCCCCCTCTTCCTCACACCACTTTGAGCCTTCATGCTCAGCCAACCCCTGCCACTTTCTCCTCTCCACTTCCCTAGAGACATCCTAGAGGTCCCGGTCTTCTTCAATGACCAATTTTAGTTCCCTAAAAGAAGGTCTCAAAGAAGAACTTCAAAGAAGAGGAGGTTCGGACACTTACGAAGCAAAACAGACCTAAGGTAAGGGAAATATCACAATCTCATTTTTATCCGAGATTGATTATAATTTTGTATTTACTGGGGTGTATTTTATCATCCACATCCATGTTCCCTCAATATGTAATATTATTTCCATCCACCTATAATTCATTAAAACCTATTTTACCCATTGGTGAGTTTTTAGTAAAAGATATGAAATGAATCTTTTGTCGTTTTTCGTACGAGGTACTTTTTGACTTTTCCGACAAAAGTACAAGAAGAATGTTTTTTTAACTTATACTGCATGAATGGATTTTTAAAACATTATTTTCAAGAAGCTTCCTTTACACGTTTTAAAGTTTATTTTTAATCAACTTCTTTTAGTTTATAATTGTACGACATGTTAAGAAAGGAAAAGTGTTTTAGAAGAAGAAAGGATATTTTCCTTAAGAATGGAGTTCAAGTGTTTTATCAAAATTATTTTCCATCTAAGATAATAAAGGGTTCTATTTTTATCCCTATTATTACATTGATTTTATTATATTGTGATGGAATTATTTTTTTGAATTCCTTTATCGTATATGAATTGTTTTATGATGTCATGATGTTTAAGATTCCCATTTTTATTACATGGGTTATGCAATGATGTATGGTTTATGATTTTGTGGCACACATAAGAATGGAATCATTATGAGATGGGTGGGACCTATATCTCCCACCAATGCATTGGGTAAAGATTTTATATCTCATGAGATAGACATGGCTGGAACGGTAGGTTATACCAGTTCAGTAAAACAGGACTGAAACGAGGGTGACTCGGTTCAGAAATGGACTTTGTCCACTAAGATAGTCTTGGAAATGAGTCTTGACTAACAAGAAATGATTCTCTATGATTATGTGTGTATGCCACAATGTTTCATGTTTTAAGATATCATTATTGGGATTTCATTTCACTACTATGATTTATCCCATGTTATGAAATTATGATCTCTTTTGCAGGTTAAGATTTCCAAAAGTTATGTGCTTATGTATATGATGTGATTTATATTTCTTTTGTTTACCCTTACTGAGCATTTTAGCTCACCCTTTTGTATGTTTTCTTTCCCCAGGCTAGGAAGAACGTTATTAAGTAAGATATTCCAAAAGGGACTATAGATATGATGAAATAAATGGGAGACAGTGTAGACACTTTATGAACCAGTTGTTTATGTTTCCCAGTTTCTAAAGACACTATATCTATACGGTCCTTTCGTGGTTTTGTTATATGTTGTACTAAGTATGCTTTAATTTTGAAGTATTAACAATGTATGTAAAGTACGGGTCGTTATAGTTGGTATAAGAGGAAAGGTATAGTCATCCTTTGGAAACTAAGATGTGAAAGCCTTATTAAGAACCCTATGGATAAGTCGAAGCATAGAACACAATATTAGTGTTTTAGAAATGTCCATGAATAACCTAGGATAAGACCTTAAGTGTGAAATTTTATTCTTGATTATGTGGTTTTCAGATTATAATTAGTGTTTCTCACACTATTCTTCTTGGTTTTAGTCAATGGCTAGAACCCGAAGGAACCGTGTTAATGCAGAATGCGACGGGCAATGCAATGATTGTCCCCCTGAGCAACCAAACATTATGGGAGCTGGAATGCAAAATCCTGTAGCCATGCTCACACAACATTCTCAAGCTATGAATCATGCAGGACTTCCAAACAAGAAAAGGAAGGAGAAACATTCTGTTGAATCCTTCATGAGGCAGCATCCAGCTTCTTTCAGCGGGTCTACTGATCCATTAGTTGCTGAACAATGGATTAGTACAACTGAAAAGATATTTTCAGTTCTTCAATGTTCTGAACATGATAAAGTCATCCTAGCAGTGTATCGTTTGGAAGGATATGCTGATCAATGGTGGAATCTTATTAAGAATACGAGGCAAAGGGATGAAATTGAGTCCATGGAATGAGACGAGTTCAAGAACTTATTTTTCAATAACTACTTCCCTCGTATTCTCTGAACAAAGATGGAGAAAGAGCTTCTTGAACTGAAGCAAAAGGATGATGAATCTGTTGGTACCTATGAAGTAAATTTTACAAGGCTTGCAAGGTACGCTTCTGGTATTATTATACAACCTGAGAGTAAGATCGATCGATTCTTTAGTGTCTTAAAACCAAGTCTTCGAAGGGCGTTAGCCATAAGGGACTTCAATAGCTATGAGGAAATCGTTCGATGTGATCTCAAAGTTTAGATGGAGATTGGAGTAACCCATCAGTCATATGGGTTTGATAAGAAGAGGAAAATGGAATTCAAAGGAAAATCTAAAGAGCACACTGAAAAGAAGATGATCTTTCCCTTATGCTCAAAGTGTGGAAAGAAACATGGAGGGAGTTGTCTTAAAGGGACAAGTAAATGTTTCAAATGTGGAAAAGAAGGTCATCGGGCATTTGAATGCCGCGATGATGGGAAGAAGATGTCTAATGATGCAATCAAAGGAAGGGATACACAGAATGAACCTACTACACTTCAATGTTTCAAGTTCAAGGAGATGGGGCATTATGCCAATAAATTCCCTAATCCAAGGGTTGATGATTATGGTCGACGTCAATAAACTCTTAAGGCTAAAGACAAAGGAAAGTCACATGCAATTTCTATCAGCGATGTGGAGTACGATAACGATGGGGTGAAAGGTACACTTACCATCCACTCTAAAGTAGAAAATGTTTTATTTGATTCTCGATCCACCCACTCTTTTATTTCTAAAGAATTTTCTAAGGGTATCACCGTATTACCTCAACCATTAGATGTTGAGTTAGCTGTGAAAACACCTAATGGCACAACATTCGCATCAAAAGTTTATAATTCTTCTCCGATCGATGTTTGTGGGAAAGTGATTCCTGCAAATCTTGTGATCCTTCCTATAGTGGAATTTTATGTGATTCTGGGAATGGATTGGATTTCTTTATATGGAGCTCATATCAATTTCCAAATAAGGGAAGTCACATTTCATATTCCAGATCAATCTATGATCGTCTGTCAATGCAAGTATGAACATAACCTTCCAGTGGAAATTTCTTCCATTTTATGGGTATTGATTCCACTAAATGAAGGTTATTTATCTCAAATAGTTGGTGAGAAACTCACGATTAAGAATATGCCCATTGTACGGAAGTTTGATGATGTCTTTCCGGAGGAATTACCAGGTCTTCCACCAAATCGTGAAGTTTAGTTTTCAATAGAACTCGTACCGGGTGCTTTGACTATTTCAAAGACACCTTATAGAATGGCCCCAATTGATTTGCAGGAATTGAAGAAGCAACTCCAAGAGAATCTTGATAAGGGATCCATACGCCCTAGTGCGTCACCTTGGAGAGCACCTGTTCTGTTTGTTAAGAAGAAAAATGGATCAATGAGACTTTGCATTGATTATCGAGAACTTAACAAGATCACTATCAAGAACAAATATCCTCTCCCGCGCATTGATGACTTATTTGACCAACTACGAGGAGCTCAATACTTTTCCAAGATTGATCTTTGTTCAGGGTATCATCAATGAAGGGTCAAAAGGGAGGATATACCAAAGACAGCTTTCCGTACAAGGTATGGACACTATGAATTTATAGTGATGCCATTTGGTCTTACTAATCCCCCTGCTATCTTCATGGATCTAATGAATAGAGTCTTTAGAGACTATCTTGATCAATTTGTGGTAGTCTTTATAGACGATATTTTTGTCTATTCAAAGAGCAAGGAAGAACATGAAGATCACTTGAGAATTATATTGAAGACCCTGAGAAAGGAGATGCTTTATGCCAAATTAACCAAGTGTGAATTTTGGCATAAAAAAGTTGCATTTTTGGGTCACATAATCTCAAAAGAGGGGATATCTGTGGATCCAGCAAAAAAAGAGGTTATCGAATGATGGTCGAGACCAACAACAGTAACTAAGATCCAAAGTTTTCTTGTTTTGGCTAGATATTATCGACGTTTTGTGAAAGATTATTCACGATTATCTAATCCACTCAACAAGTTGACTCGGAAAGGAGTTAAGTTTGTTTGGACGGAGGAATGTGAAGAGAATTTCAAGGAGTTGAAAAGAAGGTTATCCAGTGCACCTGTGCTCACACTGCCTTATAGTGGAGAAAGGTTTTTGATCTACAGTGATGCATCCAAGAAGGGATTGGGGTGTGTTCTTATGCAAAATGATATGGTGATAGCTTATGCCTCACGACAGTTGAAAATCCATGAGCAAAATTACCCAACACATGATTTGGAGTTAGCTGCGGTAATCTTTGCATTAAATATTTGGAGGCATTACCTTTATGGTGAAAGGTGTGATATTTATACTGATCATAAATGTTTAAAGTATATTTTCACACAAAAGGAGCTGAATATGCATCAACGAAGATGGTTGGAGCTGATTAAGGATTACGACTGCTCAATCCATTACCACCCTGGGAAAGCAAACAAGGTGGCAGATGCATTAAGTCGACAAGACCATGCTAGTTTATCCATGATGAGGATCATAAAAGATCCAATCTTTATGGATTTACAAAGGATAGATCTTGGAATTATAATGGAAGGGGAAAAATATTATCTTTCTCAAATGAATTTTCAACCATCTATACATGTGAAGATTAAAGACGCACAGAAAGAAGATGTCGAGTTACAAAAGAAGGTGAGAAATGTTCCTGAATTCAGCCTTGATTATGATGGGATAATAAAGTTCAGGAATCGGGTTTGTGTTCCTCCCATCCCCGAATTATAGAAGGATCATCTGGATGAGGCTCATAGTTCTTCATTCTCTATTCATCCTGGAAGCACGAAGATGTATAGGGAACTGAAAGAGTACTTCGTGTGGGATGGCATGAAAAGGGATGTTGCTGAATATGTCTCTCGATGCTTGGTTTGTCAACATGTTAAAGCTGAGAGACAGAAGTCTAAGGGGATGTTACAACCATTACCCATACCCGAATGGAAATGGGAAAACATCACTATGGACTTTGTCATAGTACTTTCTAAAACATCCAAAGGCAATAATTCTATCTGGGTCATAGTTGATCATCTTAAAAAGTCTGCACACTTCATTTTTATTAGAGAGGATTTCTCTCTGGATCAGCTTGACAGGATATATGTAAAGGAAGTGGTAAGATTGCATGGAGTACCACTTTCTATTATATCTGATCGGGATCCGAGATTTACCTCGAAGTTCTAGCGAAGTCTTTAGCATACTCTGGATACAGAGTTGAGTTTCATCACTGCTTATCATCCTCAGACAGACGGTCAGTCTGAGAGAACAATTCAAACCCTAGAAGATATGTTGAGAGCTTGCTCTATGGATTTAAAAGGTGGTTGGGATCAACACCTACCTTTGGTGGAATTTTCTTATAATAATAGCTTTCACTCCAGTATTCCGATGGCTCCTAATGAAGCTCTCTATGGAAAGAAATGCAGGACTCCAACTTGCTAAGATGAAGTTAGGGAACGAAAGCTATTAGGACCTGATCTCGTTGATGAAATGGAAGAAAAGTTCAGATCTATTCAACAACACATAAGAGCGGCTCAGAGTCGACAGAAAAGTTATGCCGACAACCGAAGAAAATACCTAGAGTTTGAAGTGGGTGATAAAGTGTTCTTACGAATATCTCCCTTGTAGAGGGTCATGAGATTTGGAAAGAAGGGGAAGTTGAGCCCTAGATATATCGGTCCTTTCGAAATATTGGATCGTGTCGGGAAGGTAGCTTACCGATTGGCGCTTCCAATGAATCTCTCTCAAGTACACGATGTGTTCCATGTATCTCTCCTGAGAAAGTACATACCTGATCCTTCACATGTACTCAGCTCAGAAGATGTACCGCTGGAGCAAGATCTTTCTTATGAAGAACAACCGATAAAGATTCTGGATCGTAGAGAAAAAGTCCTAAGAAACAAGACCACTCGATTGGTGAAAGTTTTCTGGAGGAACCACCTATTAGAAGAAGCTACATGGGAGCTTGAGCATATGATGAGGGAGAGATATCCTCATCTGTTTGTTACAAAGTGACGAATTTCGAGGGAGAAATTCATTTTAAGGGGGGTAGAATATAACACCCGAGACTTTTATGTTATATAAATCATCAAAGGAATCTTTTTCTACACAACACTTTCTTGGCTTGCTTTACACGAAATCGCGACCTTCCTCGATACCTTGCGTCGTACGCAATACCGAGTTTCACTAAACAAGGATATACTATTAAAATATTATTAAAACAAGCCGTTATGAATAGTAATAACCACTTTTTGAAATTTTATAAATTTTATTTTTCAAAATGGACTTCATTTTTGGATTCGGAATATCGAAATTATCCTAGGGTGAAATTTTGGTATTTTTCTGAAAACATTCAATTTTTGATGAATAGTGAAACCACTAAGTGGTAGTTAAAATGACTGAATTTCTCATAAAACATAATTTTACCGCTTCTGTGAGTGGAATTTCAAAAATCCAAGAGACACGGTTGATATCAGTAAGTAAAATGTGGTTCAATGAGATGAAAATAATTTTTTGGTGAATAGTAACTTTTTACTTTTTTTTCCACAGTTAAAAGTAAATAGGGTATTTAAGGGTAAAGATGATATTATTATTACCCTAACACATGTCCTAATTCTATTGGACAACTGTAGTTCGACCAAAAACAAACTTAGGAATAAAATATGACCATTTAGGCCCACATGGATTAGATTAAGACATTTATTATTAATTTATTTAAAGAAGGGTTAAAATAGTTAAAATCAATGTTTAATAAGTAAATAATTTTTAATATAGGGTTATACATAAGATAAATTCGAATATAAATATTCATTAGAAAGCTAAAAATATTTCCTACATAATGGTATTTTATTTGTAATTTTTATACATTAAATAATTTAATTTACTTATGACACAAAGATGATTCAGTAATTATCTTATTAATGAAATATTGACATAATTAATGTTATAAACGCCAAAATAAATGTAATTTTAGACATTTTATGAATTCCACTAATTTTATAGGTTAATATGACATGTTATTATTGATTTAATCAACTTGGTTCGAACTAATAATTCTGTTATGATTTTCACAAAAATCAATTACTAAATAGTGTCAAAATTGACATAAAATAGTTTTTGAAATAAATATTATATTAGTAATTGTTATTTTATACCTAAAAATATAAGGTTCGGCCAAATGACTTATATAAGGTTATATATATTAATAATAAACAACTTGGGGTTCGTTTGGCTTCTTATAGTATGTTTATTAACCTTATAGTTTAAGAACACAAGAAGACACGGTAAAAGTAAACTTATTTAACTTAATGATAAGGTTAAAATAGGAACCTAAACGTGTCTAAATTCTATTGGATGAGCGGATTTCGACCCATCCCCACCTTAGATTCGAAATATATCAATTTGGAGCTATTTAAAACCGAACTTGACTTTATAATAAAATAATAGTTTTAGTTATTCCAAAGGTGCCCCTCTCCTCCCTTATAAAAGGACACCTCCTCCCACTCTTCCTCACACCACTTTGAGCCTTCATGCTCGGCCAACCCCTGCCAATTTATCCTCTCCACTTCCCTAGAGACATCCTAGAGGTCCTGGTCTTCTTCAAAGACCAATTTTAGTGACCTAAAAGAAGGTCTCAAAGAAGCACTTCAAAGAAGAGGAGGTTCGGACACTTACGAAGCCAAACTGACCTAAGGTAAGGAAAATATCACAATCTTATTTTTATCCGGGATTGATTATAATTTTTTATTTACTAGGGTGTATTTTATCATCCACATCCATGTTCCCTCAATATGTAATATTATTTCCATCCACCTAAAATTGATTAAAACCTATTTTACCCATCGGTGAGTTTTTAGTAAAAGATATGAAATGAATCTTTTGTCGTTTTTCGTACGAGGTACTTTTTGACTTTTCCGACAAAAGTACGAGAAGAATGTTTTTTTAACTTTTACAGCATGAATGGATTTTTAAAACATTATTTCCAAGAATCTTCCTTTACAAGTTTTAATGTTTATTTTTCATCAACTTGTTTTAGTTTATAATTGTACGACATGTTAAGAAAGGAAAAGTGTTTTTGAAGAAGAAAGGATATTTTCCTCAAGAATGGAGTTCAAGTGTTTTATCAAAATTATTTTCCATATAATATAATAAAGGTTTCTGTTTTTATCCCTATTATTACATTGATTTGATTATGTTGTGATGGAATAATTTTTATGAATTCTTTTATCGTATATGAATTGTTTTATGAAGTCATGATGTTTAAGATTCCCATTTTTATTACATGGGTTATGCAATGATGTATGGTTTATGATTTTGTGGCACACATAAGAATGGTATCATTATGAGATGGGTGGGACCTATATCTCCCTCCAATGCATTGGGTAAAGATTTTATATCTCATGAGATAGACATGGCTGGAACGGTAGGTTATACCGGTTTAGTGAAACAGGACTGAAAGGAGGGTGACTCAGTTCAGAAATGGAGTTTCTCCACTAAGATAGTCTTGGAAATGAGTCTTGACTAACAAGAAATGATTATCTTTGATTATGTGTGTATTCCACAAAGTTTCATGTTTTAAGTTATGATTATTGGGATTTCATTTCACTACTATGATTTATCCCTTGTTATGAAATTATGATCTCTTTTGCAGGTTAAGATTTCCAAAAGTTATGTGCTTATGTATATGATGTGATATATTTTTTTTGTTTACCCTTACTGAGCATTTGAGATCACCCTTTTGTATGTTTTCTTTCCCCAGGTCAGGAAGAAGGTTATTAAGTAAGATATTCCAAAAGAGACTATAGATATGATGAAATAAATGGGAGACAGTGGAGATGCTTTATGAACTAGTTGTTTATGTTTCCCAGTTTCTAAAGACACAATACATATACGGTCCTTTCGTGGTTTTGTTATATGTTGTAATAAGTATGCTTCAATTTTAAAGTATTAACAATGTATATAAAGTATGGGTCGTTATAGTGTGTGTCCTAGATAAAATAAACTCAAATTACATCAATACATTCCAACATGTTATTTGGAAGTTTAACTACATAGAGTGCATGAACCTATATTAAGGTAAGGATAATATTCACCAGTACGATCCTACAACCAAATGACAAGAATTTTATCCTCTAGTTGGTTACACATCTAATGATACTAGTGAAAATTCGATAAAAATGTTGTACATGCGGCCTTCTAGAGAAGTCTAGGTTACATAGGTAGTTCACGGGGAATGATCTATGCTTCATATTTAGGCGGTTTGTTTGGTTGTTTCTTTGGGAATCTGGGCATCTATACGTGATTTATAAGGTTATTTTAATTCGATTGATGCACTAACCAGTCCAACGACAATAGTCCCCCATGAATCTATTTAAATCCTTTATAGAACTATTTTTACATTGATAAATATTAGCATGTCATTTTTAAACATAATGTGCAATATACAGCTTCGTATCTTCATACATTGATAATGAGAAATGATACCTATAGTACTGCTCTTATTGATATGTTGACTGAGGACGTCCTTGGTCATGATGAAGATGCTCGACGATAGGGGACCCCCTTACCTTAGGTCTTTAACCACCTTAAAAAATCCAGGGCTCATTCCCACAAACTGGATCATAATCCACGAGGATCTCATACACATGAAAATCATGTAAGTTTCCTAGTATAAAATCACATGCTTGTATGAAATTCGATAATAAAAATCCAGTCCATGTGATTATAGTAATTATCCTTTTCCATATTTACAACTATATTACAACCTTAATCCGTCATGTTAAGATCTCCAATCACTACCTTGGGCAAGGTGATCACCCCTATATATATATTCCCTTCACGATATCGTGCTACAAATCATAGATCATACAAGAAATATGGACCTCATGTCCCCTATTTATAATCATTAAAATAATTTTTTAAGGGATAGAAAACATAATCACATGTTTGTAATACTTGATGGAGGAGGTATCTTGGATTTTAGGAATCAAAACCAGAGTAGTAGTTCTTGAAAAACGGGATACACTCCCTCTTTTAGAGAAGTATTGGATAGTTTTGATCAGTTCTACCTTCACTAATTCCCAGGATTCCTTATATATTTCACCTGAGATTCCATCCAAACTTAGGGAAATCCCTAGATTAATGAACATTATCACCTCATGAATCTCTTTCTCTTATAGAATAGTTTCAAAAAATCGGTTTTCCCAGCTATATATGGTAATAGGGATCACCTCTAAATACTCATCATGCCCCCTTGGATAGACATCCATCATATGATAGTTTTGACCAACTAACAGGTCATCGAAGTGTGACTCATCCATGATCACAAATAATTTTCAATCACTGGTAATGAAACCATCCTTGAGATATATGTTTGGCCTAATAAACCTGCATTTTCCATTGATGCACGCATGGAAGTAGGATGATTTGTTATCTCCCCCACAGATCCACTTAATCTGTGCTTTCTAACATGATACTCATTCTTCTATTAAAACTAATTCCTCTATACTAGAATTCATTTTAGAAACTTCCTCACATAGGTACTCAAACCAATTGGATTAAAGGCAGGTTTCCAATGATTCAATTTATTTATGGTACATTCAGGTCTCTATGATGGGGGTTCTACTCAACCACACCTGGAAAAACCTTTTATTCTCCATAATTTTATTTGAAAGTAAGTCCATCTAGAACCTAGTATATAGTTGCACTAGGATTCCTTAACTGCCTTGTAGAAACCTGGATCGTTGGGCCATGAATGAGAGAATACAAACTGGTCTATCCAATCCTGTCATGGGGAGAGTGAAACCAAAATGGGGGATTGAATAGAGAATATTTAGATGAGATGAGAAAAATTCATATTGGGAAATGTTGAGACCACCTGAACATTGTTAAGGCATCAGTTGAGGCGACACTAGGTGCATCATCCTCCTCTTTGATTATTTAACCATGTATACATGTCACTGGTGAAACACATTTTAATAAGACTCTCACGATCCATGAACTGGAAAAAATCCCCTGGCACTGTGAGGAAAACCACCACACTATTTCTTCTCATTAGGATCTATCATGATATTAAAATCTACTCTAACTAGAAATAGAGTGTCCCCTAGGTAAACAGATTCAAGATTCTTCCATAATTATTCTATTTTCTTAGAATCACATATATTATACACAAAATAGGAAAATATATGTAATGAAACATAGAAGAGTTTAGTGTTTATACTCTAATTTGAGGATTGGAACATGTTTACTGGCGTACACGTGTTCCAAATAAACCAAATATTCATCTTATTAGGGACTACATTCATTATGGAATTAAGTTTGATTATCCATGAAATATATCCAATTTTAGAGGGATACATCTTGGGTTCCAACATGACCACAACATAAGCTCTATTGGAGTTTGATTCAATAGAAAGGAAAAATATTATTTTCCTCACACCCAGACCATAGGTGTTCCAGATGATGATAGGTATCATTGATAATGGACATGCCTAGTTTTTTTCCTGTGATTTGTGGATCAATTGCTATAATGAAAATTTTGAGGACCCTTTTTCATGGAATGAGTCCTTTTTCAGTAGGCAACATGTTGAGGAGAGACATTAGTCGTCAGTGGAGAAGAGGGATCTCGGATACCTAGACTAGTAAGGGATACCTAAATATTAATAGGAGATGTAGAATCGGTCTCCCTTCTTGGGTACATCAATAATATTGTCCATGATTCCTCATTTCACGAATAAAAACAAAAATTATTAATCATATTCAATAGATAAAATACTTTTGTAAACTCTATAATTGATAATATAAAATAATTTCTCAATAAATCCATTATCATTTATGAGGTCATCAATTCTATCCAATTTACATTATCCATATTCATAATCACTTTATCCAAACCAAACACCATTTTCTCATCCCCAAGACCATTTTATGAGTTATCATCTCTTAATCATGTTATCCAAAAAAAATATAAATTTTCAATTAGTTCACAGTTCTAGGTCATTACTAGCACTTAGAATATTATTCCACATCCTTAATAAAACCATATACTAAACAATCTATATATATTTTATAATGATTTAATTCCAATACATAAACACTACACTCATCATACATACTTCTAAAAAAATGAACTTGGTTTTATCATCTTATTCCTAAACACTTAAGTCATTTTAAATTTAAAATTTCGTCTCTTCAACATAAAAAATAGAGACATCTTTTGTGCAACATTACTGATTCTCATTATGATCATTCCCCTTAAGAAATAAATTTTTATAATTCTCATACATTATCCATTTAAAACATTCAAAAGTCGATGATACCTTAGATAGTTCATTATAATCATACATTTTGATTACTAAAATTTACATTCTTCCTTTTTAGTCAATTTATTTTTTCTTTCTTTTACATGCAAAAAACATTTTCTCATCCCTCTAAGGAATTACCTTGGGTGATTTTTCTCACATTCCCAAGATATAATAATATTAATCTTATTTCCTCCATGGTACCCACCAACCAAACTCTGAGAGAACTCACACCCTCTCTTTTTTAGTGAGTCTTAGAGTTAGATATGGGGAAAGATATTAATCACATTTCATTATAACTGATTATGAATAATCACTATATTATTAAAACCAGTTATCATTACATTAGCTTCTAATTAAAAAACATTCCATCCTATTCGATGTTAATGTAGTGCCTTTTGGTTCCCACCATTAAACAAAACTAGAAAACACAGTGTTGGAAATAATAATCACTGTGGGAAAATACATAATAATAATAAATAACATAAAGGGTATATTGCGCATGAAACCTTATTGTTAATCAATGATACCTACTATGTGTCCTAGGTCCTTTATAGTATCCATAATATTAAATCCATAATGCTAGTTCATCATGAACTTCAAAATTTTAATAGAAAATACCTCATAATTGTCAAACCAGGTGTGAAATAAGGCCCATTATCCAACACTAGGTGATGATCAAGTCAACAAAAACGAACCTTTTTATAGTTATTATCACTATGTATATTTGTTCTAGTTCCACATCTAGTAATATAATCTTAACAGGGATGTAATTGCATGGAAACCACTTTCTTTATCCTCTACCAAATTTCCAGGACAATCTCTTATACTTGGAATCACCCATAAACTTATCCTTAGAGATATAATTTCGGATATAAGTAAAAATTTATCAACCCAGTTTTAAAAAGATAACTAAAATTTGTCTATGAAACCAACTATATAATACCATGATTTTTATACATATATATTACATATTTTTAAATTAATATTAAATACATTACAAAAAACACACACTTGAGGAACATAGTAGTTTCGTTTATTTGAAAAACGATACATAATATCAAATTTAGTGAATGATCAAAAAATGTACAATAAATATAATCATAATTAGTTATATTCAAAAACAATTCATAAATATAACCAGTCATAATAACCTTGAGAAGGAAATAATAATAATGGTTGAGCTTAGATGCTCATTAACGGTAAACAAGAGAGATAAACAGGAATAAAATGGGCGTAAGGGTATGCTAACATTATCCTTGTATTTTAAATCCATATATTTCACATCAAAGATTGTAATCTTAATTCATGGAATAATGATTGGCAGTTCAGAATACATAAATAAAATAAAATCAAATAAGACAATCCATGTGATTATAACCTTGCCATAATACATATAATATTGGAATTCACATAAGTATAAAAAATCATTTACATAATATTAATGGATCACTACCAAGGCTATCATAGTGGAATTTTTTCACTCCCCAAACCATCATAGTAGACAATATTCACTCCTAAAAAAATCAAAGAGGACATTTTTCTTTAATAAACTAGGTCCACTTTCCATTTTAGTCATATCTATCTCATAAGATATAAATCTACACATAATGTGTTGGATGGAGATATAGGTCCCACCATTCACATAATGAAAATCATCCATATGTGTACCATAAGATCATAAATAAATTATCATTTCATAACCAATTAAATGAAATGTGCTTCATAAAATTTTAATCATATCATTATATGTGGAAAATATAAATATTTCATAATCATATAAATATTTTCATATAGCATAACCCATGGAAAATAAGATACTTTTATAATAATTTTATCAAGGTAAAACTCATGAAAAAGAAATGGGTTTTATATGTATCCATTAAACTTAAAAAATAAAATGAATGAATAATAATGATATCCTAGTTCACATCCCCAACATGGAATAAGTGACCTTAAAGGGTACCATCTTAGAAGGACAACGATTTCAGAAGATTAATCACATGGAATGTTTCTTGAGGAAGATAAAGTTTCCTTTTAAAATTGTTTTTTAAAACCAAAAATCATATCAAAATCAAAGTTTTTGAAAATAAACATAAAAAACCTATAAGGTGATCATTGAAATAATCCTTTAAAACATTTCATGTGAAAAATAACTTTTCCACTTTGAAAAAAACAATTTTTGAAACAAATTAAAAATTCCATTTTTTTACAACGAAATAATTTCTTTGAAATATATAAAATTTTCCAAATATTAAGGGAAATATTTTATTTGAAAATAAAATTAAAAACTTGTTAGAAAATATTTTAATACTTGAGTTTTAATGAAACTGATAAATACTATTAATTCTATGCAACCAAAAAATATCCTTTTAACATTTTCAATAAATGAAAAAATGTATTGTTTTTTAAAAAGTTTGGAATATTAATTTCAAATAATTTTGTATGAAAATAAAAACATTTTAAAAAAATATTTAATAAAACATTTTAAGAACATAAAAAAAATTTAAAACATTTTGTGAAATCATGTTTTAGAGGAAAATTTTTTTTCGATAGAAGGGATGAAAAAATAAAATTTTTACTAAAAAATAATTTGAACTATTCACTAAATAAAAGGAGGAAAATGAAAGGAAAAATATTATAATGACATAGAAAAATTATAATATCATATGTTTTCATCATTAGACGATATATAATCCTAAAGGGTCCTGATGAATGATGAGATTGTAACATAATACTATTAGAAATATGGTAACTTTAAATTATAATACATATAAATGAATAACATTAAATGAAAAATATAATATCATGAAAATATGGATATTAATTATATATAATATCATGAGGGTATTATATATGCCTCCAAGAAGAATATAGGAACATAATAGAAATTATGGCCCAATTAATGAAAATTAAGATAAAAATCATTTATCGCTTTGTTTACATTTGAACCGTAAACCCCCTAAAAGATAGATCCTAAAATGGATATGTGAAAATAATAAATTAATTATATGAATTATAAAATAAATTAATGTATATTATATACACTACATAAATTCAATGAGTGGTGAATTTGGATATGCCACCTAGAAACAAAAGTGTGACTAGGAGTCATTTACCTTAAGTCTCGACAAACATTATACATGCTAAAATATATAATATAATAAATATAAATTTAATATAAATATATAATGGAACAATAATTATATATATTATACAATATATTATATACTTATGACAATTTATTACACATTTATTACTAATTCCTTGATAAAATCACGTTTTTGGTAATAAATGCTCTGTTTTTCGTATCTATTTTGATTTTTGTTTTTTTTCCTCTTACATTGACCAAGTTTCTAGAATATATAGAATAATAATAATGAAATAAAAATAGTGTTTATAGATAAATTATAATTTAAAACCAATTAAAATATATGGTACTGAGAAATGATTTCTATTATGACCCTGGAGATGGTAGTTTGTACGTATGCTTGAGTAGCGTTTTAGTTTTTCAACAAGCCTCATGGAAAGGATATAAATAATATTTTATATTTATGTAATGACAATAATATCATAAATAAAATAATAATACATTAAATATAATAATACTCATCATACATGGATTGTAGTGATAAAAAAAATCCACATCGTTTCATTAAGGTGGTTGTCCCAACATACAAGAACTATGTTATCATATTTCTGTGAGTGAAAAGGTAAGACAAATGATATATTATATTTTTATAATGATAAATATTTCAATAATATAATAATTATTTCATTTATATGACATATATTCATCAGATATATCATTATAATCATCTATTTAAAGTGTTCACAAAAAAATCATATCATCATAACAAATCATGATAGGTGGTAATGGAAAAACAAATGGCCCAAGTTAGAATGTTGATAGTCAACCATAAACATGAATAATGATTTTGTAATATATTTGATGAAGGTAGTTATATTTTTGGGTAATTAAATTAATATAAAAACATTTTATTATATTTAAGATACTGGTTTTATTATACTATCATGATATAATAATAATTCAAGGAGTCTTAGGACAAAAGATAATAACAAAACACTCATTGACAAATGTTACCTCTTCTTCAGGTATCCTCTTTATGATTGTACAAAAATCATTCAAAGGTTGTCTTTATTAATAAAATATGTCATATGAGTTGATATAAGGTATGTTGGGAAGGAATTTGTGTAGATAATATCCGAACCAAAATGATATAATATTGTGAAGAAGATAGGATAGGGGTAAAAATTTATAGTTGTTGTTGATGGTACACTTATAATATTTTAAAAATTAAAAGGTATAACTAATATTTCATCATAAAAAATACCCAAAATGGATTATTATACACAAATATACATTATAGGGTCAAAATACATCCATATAATATATTTTATACATTCTTTTTTAACCATTATCAATTTAGTTTCCCACCCATTGAAAAATAATTTTTACCATAGATATGGTAAATAATTTTTACTAGTTTTAATATTTATTATGGTGAAACATTAATTTGACCATATTATATAATATGATTAATTATTATTATAATTAATTAATCAATTTTTTTAAATTAATTTCATATAAGGGACCTATTTTAATTTAATATTAATCTCATGGACACAATGAGAAAGTGGGTTTTCAATGTGAAAATCTAAAAAAGCGTACATGGTTATATAAAAATTCAATATAAAAATGATTCTAATTAAAATAATTAAATTAATAGATATATAATAGATCTAATTATATTTTCAAAATTATTTAATATATAATTAATCTTTATTAATAATTTCAATGAAAAGAATGTTTTTAAATAAAATACAGTAATTTTCAATATTCATCAAAAAATTATCATTTTCAGAAAATTATAAAATGTTTACCAGAAATTATTATTACATAGGGATTTAATTTTTTTTATCTAATTATGTTGCAATGTTTTTAAAAAATAATTTTATTGTAAGTACGTAAAAGGTGACAAAACCATTTTTTCGAATGACAAATTTTGTAAGCATAAAATTGGATTTCTTCTTATATGTTTTGTAAAAACACATAAGGTAAGTGATAAAAAATCAATTAATTATAAAATATATTATATTCGTTAAAATAATTAAAAAATAATATTTTTATTATTTTATTGAGGAAAAATGTATTCATGTTTATAAAAATAGTTTTTCGTAAATTTTTTCATTTATATTCAAATAGTTTCTTTTTCCATTTGTAATTAATTGATAAAAATATAACTCATTATATATATGTATGTTTAAACCATATTTTTCCCAAATTAGTTAAACCTATTTATTCCAACCCTTCAAATGGATGGTTAAGAACTTTTTTAATAAATAATAATTTATTAATTGTAAGCCATGTTTTATTAAAACATGATGTTGCATGTATCATAAGATAAACTCATGGTGGTGTGTGAAAAAACATAAACTCGGGTTTTCTTATATCCAAAATCTATTTTTGTGTGTAAGATAAGAAAAACATACATGTTTAGTGAATAAAAAATTATCAAAATGATACTTAATTGGGAAAAAATCTTAAAATCTTGATGTATTACACATATAGTGGAAGCTATCAAGAAACAATTGTACATAATCAACATCCATGGTAAATAAAAAAAACACATTTCATTTAATCAATAGCATTAACATGAATATTTATATATAATGATTAAATGATTATCAAAATTATGCTTTATATAAAGTCAAGTGATCGTTAAATATATTCATGGATATTCTAAATAATCAAATAATCAAAAAGAAATTAATAAATATTCTCATAATGGGGGAATGAATAATGTTGAACATTATAAAAATATCCTCAAGGCCTCATGTAAATACATCTAACATAAATGTGAAATTCCTTATCGAAAAAACTGATTCTAGTTTTCCTCATGATAAGTTCTAATGCATCAAGGTCTATAGTGGGCCCCACCTACCACTTACAAAGTCCAATTCATTCTTGTTATAAAAATGGAGAAACAATATCAATATTAGATTTTTTAGTGAAAATATGGAATATGAAATGTTAATAATTTCACCAATCAACAATCATATTCAGAATCTATCTAGAGTATTATAGATAATGGTATCAAAATAAAACATCTCAGTCATAATGATCATTTTCTATATAGAATAATAATTTGGAAGTTATAAATAAAACATTATTTCAATATTTAATAATGTAAAATTAGTCTTCTTCATTGATTAAAAGATATACCATCAAATTTCTATTTAAAAAATTCTTAAAAAAATTCCCTTTTCACATTTAAAATCAATTTTAAAAATTTAAAATCTCTAGAATATTGGGGAAAATTTTAACTTAAAGATATTTTTATAAAATTTAATTAATTATTCACATAAATGAGTGGTCACAAAGGTATGTAATTTCCTAAATTCCATATTAGATAATAAAAATTCTTTATGTAATGTTGTTAAAAAGGTTAATAAGTACCTTATTATGAAAATAATTAGATGATTCCTTTCAAAAAAATTGAAAAGAAATTAAAAAATAGGTAAAAATGATTCCAATAAATAATTTTTATAATTTTTTAAAAATATAATATTATTTGAAAACATATATTTGGAATAAAAATTATTTTCTTCCAAAAATAGAATTATAGTAATCTTTTCCTGAAAATATTATGTCAATGATTTTCAATAAAAAGAGGGGAAACTATATAGTTTCTTTACAAGTTTATTAATAACCATAGGATAATAAAATATATTGGGTAGAATATAAAAATAATAGTAAATTATCCCAAGGCTGTCATAATCATAAACAATCTTGAATAATGATAAAATATTTAACTAATAACTTACCACATTGGTATCTCTCGAATTATACGAGGCATGTATGAAATAACATTATAATAAAATTAAAGAGAGTTAATGAAAATGGGTTTTTGATATTAAATAGAAATCGGTAATTATATAAAAAATAAAAAAAAGAAATAATTGGTGAATATGGCATATGGAACACTAAAGTAAGAGTGAGATGAGAAAACCATACCATGATATTGATTTCCATCATAAATTTCTGAAAATCCAATAGAATAAATGTAAATATTTTTTAAATATATTAAAAATTAATATTCATATATATATAATACCATATAATATTTTCTTATAACTTTTAATTATATGTTTATTAGTAATTTGTTATTAAAAAGACTATCCCATTAGATAACTACTTTGTTTTTTACACATGCTTTGGTTCTGCTGTTTCTGTCCTTATCAATTGATCGTGAATCCATATCCCACAGAAATTTTTCAATCATATAAATATGGAATATATTCATTATATAATTAGTCATATTATTCCTTAAATGAATGAGGTAGAAAAATTAGTTACACTGTTTATATGGATGGTAAGTTGTATATAGACATTGGGACTATTTTCATTTTTTGAAGGTTGGAACAAATGAAATTAAAAAATATTTCAAATTTACATAACAACTATTATATCATACATATGATTTATATTCATTATATAAATACATATTAACATCCATTTCAAAATAAAAATAAAATCATTTCACATCGCTTCATGGTTGTGGTAGTCCACACGTACTCTTTAGTGACGTTATCGTTTTCCAACAGAATATATGTTTAAAAGGTATATATAAAATTATAATTTAAAAAATGAAATTATGAATTAAATATAATATAGATAAATTATATCCATCATCTTATACATCTATTATTGGTGGTTATGGGAAATAGATTTTATTGGCTCGCGTAGTAGTAGTCCGCCAAACACACGTTCAAAGATTCTGTTTCTCAATTGATAAAACATGAGATTGAAAATGGTAATTAAATTAACATAATAACATATTAATGGATTTTGGGGAAGTTTTTTTATTTTATCATATTTTTTTTGGGGATTTTAATGAGTTTATGTAAAATAAATTAAAATTAAAATTCTTGGTCATGAACTATACCTCTTCTTCGAACAACTTCATTATTATTATATAGAAAGCCATCATAGATTTCCTTTATGATCAAAGAAATTACTCCATGTAATATTGAGGGATATAAAAAATGTATTTTTTAAGGTTTTGGTCAAAATTGTTTTCTTTTTTATATTTAAATAATATAATATAAAGTTTTCTCTTTTATAAGTGGGGGAACGATAAACATGGGATTTTTTAAATGAGTAAACTCTAACTAAGATTTTCATATTCCAAAAGGTTCCAAAATTACTCTTTATGTAACAATAGAAAATATAAAATATTTATATCGAAATAAAATTTTAATTTTATAAGTATTTAGGTCATTATTACCAACATCATCAAACATTAACCCCTGGTAAACCCATGTTAACTTTAACCATGATAATTAATTTTTATTGTTTAAACAATTTTCTATAGAAATAAAAATATGATGAACCTCTTATATAATACTATATATGATGAATAAAAATATATAATTAATTCCTCCAAATTTAATCCACAAATGCAACCAAATTTAATTTAATGGTATACCGAAATATGCGATGAGAAATGGTTTTCTAAAGGGAGTGATTTCATAAGTATAAAAAGATTTTTTATTAAAATTGAACATATAATTTATTATAATGTCTTAAATTTGACTAATTAAAATATAATTGACTTATTTTACTTTGATAAGCATTTTAATCGAAATATATGCTTTTAATTTCTTTAAATAGAAGAGTAATTTTCAATAAAAATCAATATCTAACACTATTCATAAAATTATTAATATTTTCAAAAAATTATTAAAAATTAACTCAAATATAATTTTGAATTTATTTTTTTCTAAAATTATTTATATTTTTTAAAATATTTTTTTAAAAGTTGCAACAATTTGTTTTATCATAACAATAGAAAACAAAACGGTATCACTTTTTAGGAAAATACAGTCTTTAAGAAAATGAAAGGATTTAATTTATCTCATGACTATATTTACATGATATGATTGGTAAAAAACAAGAATGACTATTTAATATATAAAATTACTTAAAAATATTCACTAAGAGTGGTCAATTCTATTTAAAAGTATAATAACACATTGCACACATAAATATGGGTTTTCAAGAAAAAAATATTTTACTTTTAAATGTTTTTTCATTTTATTTACAATAAATTGATTTCAATGAATTCATTTTATAAATTTTTAAACAATATAATTTTCATAACTTATTTAGTAATATTAATACTCTCTAATATAATAACAAGGTTATAATGGTAAAATTCACATAATACATTTCATTGGATATTTAACCTCAATGTTTCATGTCAAATATTGATTTGAATATAATTTTAGTCCTTTAAAAATAATAGGTTATGTGTATTTATAGTCATCAAAAAGGTTAAATTTATTTTCTGTAAATTTTTATTAATGTATCAGGGTGTTAAATTATTCCCTCTATCAATAAATTTCATCCTAATGATTTGAACATGTTCTTGAAAAACAAGTGTTTTCAATTTAAAAATTCTTATTTTGGAAAACTATATCAATAAATGGGTGAATACATAGTCCTCATAAAAATATAGACATATAAATTTTAGGTTATCTAGAATGACATATAACGTGATTTGTTATTTAAACATTTTTTGGAAATGATAGAAAAGAGTAAATAATTATTATGGGTGACAGAAATCATTGATCATATGAAAGTGAATGATCAGAATAAATTTAGCAATCACAGAACCATAAATAAATGAGTTGTAATAAGACCATTGGAATCAATAAAATTCAAGGCAAATGAATTTTTTTATTATTTCATGACCCCTTTTCCTAATTTTGTGGTATTATTTTTCGATCAAGATTAAGAATACCAAAAGAATATACAGACATGAAATCTTTTTTATTTCATAAACAAAATTTCAACCTTTTTGTGCTTCTATAATATTCCCCATCATTTCATAATCTATTAAGAGAATATACAAGTTGAATTTTTTTATTCTTGAAGCACTAAAATTAAATTTCAATACATAATTATATCAATAGAGGACTGAAAAGTTCTTCAATATGTCTCTAAATATTTACCAATCATAAAATGGTTACCAAAATATACATTAATTTCTAAACCTAAATAATAAAACCCAATGATAAACTTAATTCATTCAATAATAATTTATCCCTATAACCCTTAAGAATATGTGTTAAAAAATTTAATTTCATTCTTCCCAATTAATCTTTTTTATGAATACTGATGATTATATATGTATCTCAACACAATTAAATATCTCTTAAAATAGTATTAATCACCTTCAAATAAAAATATATATATATAATATTTGATGAACATAGTATATATATATAAATCTTAAAATAAAATAATATCATATCAATTATGACATCTTTTAGGGTAGCAGAAGGTGTATCACCCTTTTCACCCTTTAGTTGTAGGTTCAATCCTCATAGATTTTTATCTTGTTATAGGTCGTTACCCAAAATATGGGTTTTAGTTTTTATATAAATATGTTAATATAATTCCAATAACGTTCCCAAAAAAATAATGAGCATCCAAAAAATTAACATTAATCCTCATATCACATTATAACAAAAAAAAATATCTGTATACCATATGTTTTCAAAAAAAATATTTTAATCTTAATTCATTATTATTTCTTTAACATCAATGATCTTATTAGCCCAAAATTTAATCCAAATATTTTGTAATATGTCTATAAAATTTAAATCAATTATTCTTTAAATAAATTTTTCCATAAAACCCATACCATTCCTATGGGTGTTATTAGAATAAATGACACTCAAAATAATATCAATAATATTAGATTTCCATCACATAAAACAATAAAATAGGTTTATAAGACATTGATCTTATGATTAATCATATACTAAAAAACCCATGATGGTATCCATAACTTTTATGTTTTCCACAGATGAAGTCATATATTCTTCCAAAAAATTATATAATCCTTATATGTTTCATGGTTTTTATAACCAAAAATCCCACTTATAAAAATTATTCTACAATATAATTTTTGAGTTATAATGAATAAATATGTTAATACTCTCACTTTAATTATTGGTATAACATAAGTACCGCCTTGGTTTAAGAATTAACCTTTAAAAGGGATCGTTGAATTGGATAATTCCTAGGATCCCCACATTTAAGACAAATAACTATAAATGGATCACGAAGATGATATTTAATTATCCACGCCGAAGTAATTACATTTTCATGGAAATTTTTTGATATATGCCCATATTTTATATAACATAAAACATTTTTATAATTACTTTAATAGGTTCTTTGGGGTGTCTCTTTATAAATTTCATACATTAATGATAATGATTTTTCCTTAATCTATAGTCTCCACTACCCGAACACCTAGCATAATCTATCCTTATCTTCACTGTTGAGTCTCAAAATTTGTTAAGGTATATGTTTATAATACAGTATTTAGTTAAATGATTACACATAAACACAATATATATCACTACATCCATCATCCCATTTGGTTTCTCATAATTACAATTCCATCCAACATATTCAATTTTGACATGATTCCTTCACATTCATTCCATTGACTAAAATAAAAAATCATATTGAGACTAACAATAATCATAGTGGAAAAACATATAATCTTTTATAGGATTTCTATATCATAAAATATATTTTAAAAATAAAAAACCTTATGTTTAAAATATTTATTTCATTTTCCCCATCTATTCAAATCCATCATGTTGGTTTATAAGGATAATGTGAATTTACCTTAGAATATCCCCCATGAGTGTTAAAATAGGTTTGTTGCAAGCCCTAATATTGTGCTCCTGGTGAAGATCATGTCAAATACGATTTCACCATTTTAAGAGTTACTACCCCTTGATATAACTATGTCAAATCCACATCCACATCTAGTATCTGGATAGGGATTTATTTCTTGTAAATTCCCATAATATCTACCATATCAAAACATTAGGATGATAAAATATACATAAACTTATTCCTAAATATATTCATAGTGTTGTATTCTATAATATATAGCTTTATAAATCTAATTATTAATGTTTATTTAAACTTTCTCAGATGAATACTATAGATACTCTTACCCTAGTAGACCAAAGTCAGTGGTTAAATTATGATATTGGTTTCCTATATAAGATATTGCATCTTACAGGACCAAATAGTTTTAATAGTCTTGTTAAATAAGATACATACTTGAAATTCAAATTACATTTGTAAATTTAAAATTCATAATATAATTTTCAATTATAAAAACATTATTTTCTTTAGTATATATCAAAATATTAATCATAATATGCTTATTGGAATCATTTTGAAAGGATACACAAGATACAAGTGAGCTATAATGATTAGTAATTGTATCTTTACAATGGAAGCTATAAAGAAAATATTTAGCAATAATCAATATGGAAAGGTAAATAGATGAAACAAAATTCGTTTAATTAATTTTCCGAACATGTTGAAAAATATCGAACGAATAAATACTAATCAAAGTAATTACATATAATTAATTCCCAAAGCATCGAACTTAACAATGGATTTTTAAAATAAATGAATAATCACATGGAAATCAATAATTAATATCGTAATCAGGTAATCCATAAATCCAAAAATCATGCATATAACTTCAAGGCCCCGTTCCATGACATAAATATTAATTTTTAAGGCCTTGAAATAATATACATGATTTATGGTCTCATGAAACATACAAATGAATTGAGGGGTTATAACAAGCTATGCTTGTCACATACAAAGTACAATTCATTCATCATATGAAAGGATAGAAACATAATCAAGAACGAAATTATTTTTGAAAAAATGGAATATAAAATTATTCTTATTTCCCCAATAAATAATCATAATAATAAACCATCTAGAGTACTATAGAAAATGCAATCCAAATAGTAAATTTTGATTAAACTATTCATAAAAATATAGATAAATAATAAAGATTTTATCATTGAAAAATATTACCAATGGAACATATAGTTAAATAATGGTACGTTTCATTGATGAATAGAAATACAATACAAATTTCAACAAAATATTACTCAAGAATGTACACTTGTCACATTAAAAATAACATCTAAAAAAATAACAGAAAAATTTTGAAAACATATTTCATTGAAAATAAACTTGTTACACATAAAGGAATCATAAAAATGAGTTTTTATAAAAGTGGGTAATTCAATATAAGCTTTATTATTTAAAAACATTTTTTTCACACTATTATAAAAAGTTTAAAACATGTAATTTATAAAACAAAAAAATTCCTTTCAAACCATTTTGAAGAAATTAATTACTAGGTAAATGTTTTATTTAATGAATAATTTTCAAAATATAAGGGGAATATTTTTTAAAAAAATTGAAAACAAAAAATTATCAAAAAATAATTTTCAACCAATGAGTGAAATAATGTAATACTTTCCTAAAAAAACATTGACAATAATTTTAAGCACCAAAGAGATAAAATTTTTACAATAACACGAAAATTTCATGGATTACTGAATTATAAGAAAAAAAATAGTTTTTATGATAAAAATATCAAACAATTATCCCAAAAGATTCTAACACATAAACAATCATGAATAGTCATGAGATTATAAAACAAACTATTACCACATTGGAAACTCTTGAATCATAATACACATGAAATAAATAACATCAAATGAAAAATTAAATATAATTAATATAAAAATATGTATGATCTGAATTATCAAAGGGTTATTATAGAAACTATAAAAAATAAATAAGTTATGAATATAGAATATGTGTCAAATATATAAAATTGTGAGAACAAACTCGTAACTATTATCTGATTTCCTTCCTATGGGTCTGAAAATACTATATAATAAATATAGATTTATTATAAATCTATTATAAAACCACAATATATATAATAAAATACATGATTTTGAAATAACTTATTATCCCTATTTATTAATAATTCTTTACTAAAAACATAATTTTAGGTGATAACTACATCAATTTTCATGTATCTTTTGGTTCATTAGTTTTGTTGACTGTACTTTTATTAATATTACATGATATATAGATTTTAAACCATAATAAAAATATTATTTATAATAATTATGTATGTATTCACAATATTCCATTATTGTTATAGGTTGAAAAATGAGGTACACCATTCATTAAGATGATCAGTCATACATATGAATGAACACTATTTCCAATTTTTGAGGGATGGAACAAAAGAAAGGTAAATATATTTAAAATTTAAAAAATAATTATGTATTAATATATATATATATTAATTAAATATATCCTTATTTCAATCAATGTAAAAATAAAATGTAAAAAGTTTCACGTTACTTCATAGAGGTGGTGGTCCACATATAGGCATGAGTTTCTTTTTAGTTTTCGAGAGGATTTATAGGTAAGAAGGTAGATGTGATATTATAATTTCAAAATGGTAATTATAACATAAATAAAATATATATATAAATTAAATCAATAATTATATATATCTATGAGATTTTGTGATGGAAAATGAATTACATCCGATCTCTAGGCAGTAGTTTGTCATACAGATGATCGATAGTTTCATTTACAATTGTTGGATGAGGGTATAGTTATAGGAAATTAATTTAATATAATAAAATATCATTATATGGGATATTATTATTATTTGTTTTATAAGAGTTTATGGATATTATAATCAGGTTCGTGAAGAAATAAAATGAAAACACACAATTAAGAACAATACATCTCCTTCAGAAAACCACTTTTTGATTAAACCTATATCCTTAATATAATGTTTTTATGATCCAAAAAAGTACTCAATTTCATTTATAGGTATGCTCATATTCTATTTGGGTATTTTTTTCTGAACCAAATCGATGTAGATGCTTGATTTGTAGAGGACAGGGGGTTCCATTTTATATATAGGGGTAAGACACACCTGTAATTGTTGAAAATAATACTTTGTACCAATGTTTTTATATGAAAAATTAAAAAAAAAATATTATTATAGAATCATAAATGATATTATGATGAATTTTTTCATAAAATAGGAATTGACCATGTTTTAGTTCTTTTTAACCCTTATCTTCATTATTTAACTAATGCATAAACCTGTTCTAAATAATCCAACTATTTTTCTGAATTTTTTAAAGGTGATTATTAAAATAATTATGTTCAACAAATTTTAAAATATTAAATATTATTATTCAAAATATTAAATACATTTTTTCCAAATTCAATTCCCAAAAGTTGTAGAATCTAATATAAATTTAAACCTACAGACGTTATGAGAAATAGATTTCTAAAGGAAAAGTTTCAATGTGTATAAAAGGTTTTTAGGTTACAATTAATCATATAGTTGTTTAAAATTACCTATATTTAACTTATTTTTATACAGTTGAACTCATATTACATTTAAAAAAAATTAATCAAAATGTAACATTTTAAATGCATTAAATAAAATGTTTTTAAAAAAATTGTTCAATTTTTGCACTATTCATGGAAAAATAAATTATTTCAAAAAAATAAAAGATTAACTATAAGATAATTCATGATGAATTAAATAATTAATTTAATTTTTCAAATAAAAATTATAAAATTATAAATAATTAATTTTTAAATAATTCATGAAAATGAGACGAAACCGCTTTTTAGAAAAATAAAATTCTTATACAAAAAAGAAGAATTTATTCTTATCTAATTCCTATAAAAAACATTAGATTAATGAGAAATTTTTTAATTGAATATATACTATCTAAATTTAGTTTCAATAGTTAACCAATATTGATGAATTTAATTTATTAATATACCAAAGGCTTTGTATGCATAAAAACTATTTTAGAGAAAAATATTTATTGTCCATTCAAAAGATTTAATTTTTTATTTCTCAAAAATATATAACTAATGAATTTATATTATACATGTGTAAAAATATAATTTTAAAAATTTATTTATCATTTTTCATAGAATCCAATTGAGAAAAACTCTTATAATGGTCATATTTAAATTATATATTTCACTAAACATTTATGTTCAGTGTTTTATGTCGTATATTATATCAAACATAGTGTTTTTCATTAAAATAATCGGGGTTGCGCATATTTAATGTTATCAAACTGGTTAAATGTAACACCATGATATTTTTTTTGAAATATATATTTTTTCAAATAAATACATAGTTTTAAATAATTTTTTACATACATCATTGAGTTTAGCATTCATTAAATAAAATTCTGAGATTAAATGAACCCTGGGTTACAAAGATGAAAATTTTATTTAATATGATATTTATCATGTGACCAATGTTTTTGATATTTTGAGTATGATTATATAAATTATGAAAAAATAAGGTTTAAAATTAAATATATAATGAACTAATTAGTTACCAATTAATATAAAATGAAAATAAAAACAATTTCAAAATAAAAGGAAACTTTTCGTGAAACAAAAATCTATTTTTATACACACTAACATGTTTTATCTCAATAAATTAAATAAATAAATTTTGGTTAATTATTTTTATTAAATTTATACATTATATATTCAATCAACTATATAATGTTCATCTAATGTGTTTGTACTCAAGAGATAATAATAAATCAAATTATATGCTTGAAAACATTATTTTTCTAAAAGTAGTTTTTTAAATTTTGTACAATTATTTTTAAAACTAAATTTTTCAAAATTTTATAAAAATTATTTTGAAAATAAAATTTTATTTTTCAAATAATAATATCAAAATTACTTAAGGGTTTAATTTTTCAAGTTTTCTGAAAATAAAATTTCGTCAATGATTATTAAAAAATATGGAATTTTAATTGAAAACATTCTATTCATTTAAATTATTTATAATATTAATTTATAGTTTAATTTGGTTTTAAATTAAAATTAATATATTTATATATCTATTAATATATTTAATTTCATTTTAATCATTTAAATATTTGATTTTGACAAGAAAACCCTGTAAACTTTTGAATGTTTTCCCATTTAAAACATGCTTTCTTGTTATGTTTTTATGAATAATTTTAAATTTAAAATTTCCACTTTGGTGAATGTATAATTGAGAAATATATTCCATATTTTGAATCATAATAATTTATATTATCAAATAACTTCATCTAAATTTTTTTACCATAATTAATAGTGAAATTCATAAATAATAATTACTGTGGTTAAGGTTAAAATGGTTTTGTTGGCAGTCATATTAAAACAATAGAGGTTTAAATCAAATAAAAAGTTATAAAGAATTTATTTAAAGAAAATAATAAGTAACTAAAATTTATGAGTCTCTACAGTAAACTATTTTTCAATATTTTTTGTGCTAAAAATATCAGTACACCTTTTTATTTTCAACATATTATAAGTGTGCCACTCACGTCACTTATAAAAGGCCACAGACTGTTCTCTTATCTTCAAGCCATCAAAAAAATTTGGATCATCCAATACCTATTTAAATAACATTTTAATTACCTTATATAATAATAGATGTACTATTTTTGTCCAAATGAAACCTATGAAGGGTTTTTGTGTAAACCTAATAGGTTACCCGAAGAGGAGATAGTATTCTTCTATGAGCGTTTTTTTCTATTACTCCTTCAATTATTAATAAACCATTATTATAAAATAACCTTAATATATTATAGTCACTAATATGTTTTTATGTTATGATAATAACAAAAAAATACCCACTTCTATCAAATGTGTTATGAGATCATCATTCATGTGTATGGCAGACTACTACCTCGTGAACTGATATTGTAATTTTTTCCATTATCTATGGTCACAGTTGGTTTTGTTGATAGATATAGAGTATATGTATGATATTTAGAACAATACTATACCTACATATTCATTATATCATATATACCTTTTAAAAGTTCCATTATTTATGGGATACAATAATGTTGCTCCTATATAGGGCGAACTACCACCTTATAAAATGATGTGATTGGTTCTTCACTAAAACATTACATTGATAGAAATAAAGATAATGTTAATTAATATATATGAAATACATGATATAATTATTATATTCATGGAATATTTATCTTTCTGAAAATAATATTTTTCTATTTTCGTTCTTACCTTCTTACACACTAAAATATTATAATATCATTCATGTATGTGTAGACTACCACCTCTATGAAGCGATGTGACTCAATATCTTCATAACCAAACCAAATAAGTGATATGTATAAGTACATTTAAATAATTAATGATATTTTTTTTAATTTCTTAAAATTTATAATATTAATTACATGATTTCTATAATGATCATTGAAAAATGAAAGCATTAATCATGTGCAGGTACAACCCAATATCTTCAAGATAGGTACGTACTTACTTTCTCAAGAACCTCATTCACGGTTTGTATTAAATATATTATTTATCTATAAATATTATAATTATCTAAAAAAATTAATGGAGATTATTGAACCATGATCAAAGATAAAGGAACAAAAATAACAAATCTTAACATATATGAAAAACGAAGCGATTATTAACCGAAACATGATTTTAACATGGAATTGGTAATAAAAGGGTGTTGAATGTTCATAAGTAAATCATATATGGTATACTATATATTATCTTGGTTCTCTAATATGTTTATAATAAACATATATTTGTCTTATAGTATGTTCAAACATGTAATGTATAAGTCGATGCTTAAAGTAATTGATTTCCCTCTCACGTTTTATTTTTGAGTGACATAAACTATAGTAACCACCTATTTATTTTATAAGGTACACATAATAAAAAATGAATTTAATTTATGATTATTCTCATGGGAATTATTTATTTCTACATATATATTATTCAATCTATATTTCAGTGGTTTTAAAATTCAAAATTTACCAAATCGCTAAGGAATGTTTTTTAAAATTTTCCTCCCTTAAGAAATATGTTATGTTATAAACCTACATTATTTTATGAGGTTTATATAGATACAATTTTAATTGTAATATAAGGAATTTATTTATTCATGTTTTTATTCTATATTTATTTTAATTTTATTCTTTTGTGGGTTTTATGATTCAAATTTACAATAGTTGTAAGGATTTTATGTTACAATATCATTGTTTAGGGAGACTGTTTATGGTAATCCTTACAATGATGAAATAATATGATAAAACTCTAAAAAAACTCTTCAATTTAATTATACATTATTAATTTAAGTAAAATAAATTTTTCTTTTAATTTTCTAGTCTATGTATATTAAATTTCGAAATAATGCTTCAATGAAAAATCACCATTATTTATCTCTTCAATTGATTTTTTTTTGACAAACATATTGTTTTATAAAGATGTTTTTAGAAAAATATATTTACAAATATTAAAATGAATTATTAAATACATTTTTACACATTTTTTTCTTTAATAAAAAATTAAATGAATCTTCTTGTCATTTTCCCAACAAAATTACTTGTTTGGATATTACTAAAAATGTGAATAGAATAATTATTTTAACATGTATGATATGATTAAATTTCATTGAAATCATTACCACTATTTATATTGAATATTTATTTATATTTAATCAATGGTTTTTCAAAGAAAATCATTTTTTTAGTTTTATATATTTTAAAAAGTGTCTTTAAATGTGGAAGGGATATTTTCCTCATGAAATGTTATTAATGAATTTTTAAATAATCATTTATAATTTTTTGGTTTTATATTCAAATAAATATAGTTCTAAATATTTTTTGAATTTTTAGCATTAGAATTTATATTCAAGGAAAATTTATCTTCCTTATGAAATATTCAAAGTGATTTATCATTAAAAGATTTTATCCATCTAAGATGACATACTTTTGTGTTACTTATTCGTATTTGGGTATGTCATCCTAGGATACCATTTTTATTCTTCTTATTAATGAATTATGATGAAAATATGTTTATGAATCACATTTATCTTTCATATATTACAAATTGATGATATTATCATGGAACCCACTTGTTTTTCCATGGGTTATGTTATGATGAAATGATGAAATGATTATGAAACCTAGCTCTTTTATATATGTTATGATATGATGTAATGTTTATAAACCCCATTTCATTTAATGGGTTATGATATGATGACTGTTTTTTGGAATTTTGTTATAGGTACATATGATTTTAATTATATGACTTTTCGGACCAATATCTTACTCTAATTCATTACGTAAAAATTTATATCTCATGAGATAGATAGGATTGGAACAGGGAGCGAACACGATTCCATAAAGGAAACTGTCCACTATGATGTTAGTAAGAGTTTAATTAACTAATATGATGGTTTATGTAGTGAAACCATTCCACCATGATAGAATTTTATTCATCCTTTAATATAATGGAAATTATTTTCTATGCATATGTGTATTCCATAATTATATGTCTTATTACAATGTTATGCTCTAATGGCACATGTTTTTTATTACATTATATTATTCATGTCTTATAAAATTTCAAAATTTATTCCATAAATCAATATTATGATATTTTATATGTAGGGTATGTTTTTTCTATGTTATTCTCATGTTATCATACTATTTCTTTAATGTTTTTATTATTTATCTCCCGTGTTTAACCTTACATATAATATAAGCTCACTATTTCTTATGACTCCTTTCCCCTGGTTATGGTGAAAGGTTTTATGTATGGTATGTTTCAGAATACTAAATTAAGGGAATATATTTATGGGTGATAGTTAATATTATTCACCAAATTATTATATTTTTTACCTATCCTCCAAATGCAATAAACTATTATGCTCCCTAGGCATGTGTTTCTGTAATTTATTGGATATTTATCTAAAAATATGAAATATCATTGTATGAGAAGCCCAATTTTCTATTTTTGATATACGAGGTAAGGTATAGTTATAAATTTTAAACTAGGATGATAAAACATTAGACATATTACTAAGGATATTTATAATGATATTTATAGGGAAAAATATAATAATAATTCAATAGATGAGTCTAGGTATAGGAAAATTTCCTAGAATTTTTTTAATAGATCAAGTAAGTTGTTCTTCAGGATTTAAATCCTTATGTTGTTACTACATGTAGATGTGGATCTGGAATAGAGGTATATAGGTGTAACAACATCAAAAAGGGTTAATTGATATGTAATCAATCATTGCCTAGTGTGGGATAACGTGCCATTTTTTACACTAAGTTTTACACTCCTAAGGGATATGCTTCCGAAATTTAAATTTTTTTTACAAACCATCATGATGTAATTAAATAGATAATGACTATTAATGAACTAGGAAAATCCCATTTTTTATATATTATAAAGAAGTTTTCATGATATATACATCCAATAAGTTATTTTTTAGGATTATGTGCTTCATCGATATGATTAGTGTTGTGGAAACTATTCTTATGATTTTACTAAATGGATAGAACCCAAAGAAATCAAGATAAAGATGAATGAAACAGAAACTTATATGATATTACTCCTAATGAAATTAATTTTATGGGATCAGGAATATGAAATCACATTTCTATGATGAAAAAAACATTATCAAGCTATGAATCATGCTAGAATTAAAAACAATAAAACGATGGAACGCTGCTCTATTGAGTTTTTTCAAGAGGATGCAGCCACTATTTTTCTATTGGTCTTCTAATACAATAGTTTTTGAGTAATGTATTAGCTCAAATGAAAATATAGTTTCCATCCATCAGTGTTCATAATATGAAAAATGCATTTTGGTAGTCAACCATTTTGAAGGTTAAGCATATCAATTGTCTACTATCATAAAAAATATAAATTAACATGATGAAATTGACTCCATAGATTGGGAATAGATGAATACCTTATTTTCTAAAAAATTAATTTCCTTATACTAGTCATATAAATATAGGTAAAGATTAATTTTAAATGACGAAAAAATGATAAAGAATCCATTCATATCTACGTGGAAAATTTTATAAGACCTTTTACGTGTGCTTATAGTATTAACATCCAACATAAAAGTAAGGTTGATTCATTCTTTAATAGAAAAAAACAAGTCTCTTATAGGATTTATCCATAAAAAATAAATTTCTTATGAATGGAGTGTTTGATGTTCAATCAAGTTGGAAATGGAGGTCCTAGTTATGTATCAATGTCATGGTTTATTTAAGAATTGAAAAATGGAATTAAAAAAATATAAAAACTAAAGAGATAAGAAGATGAAATTTACATTATGCAAAAACTGTTGGAATAATCCTAGAGGAAATTTTAATATAGTGTAAAAATAAATTTTTTAACTGTATAAGGAAATATGATCTGGTACTCAAATTTTAATGTGATGATAATATGTTTGATATTGACACATATAGAGTGAATCTTTCATAGAATATACCACCCACACTCTAGTGTTTTAAATTTATGGTTATACCAATTATTAAAATCAATTCACCAATAAAATTACTAATGAGGATGATAAGCCATAAAAACCTATCAAGACAAAGATAAATGTGAAATATTTTGAAATCGTGATGGTTTAAGTGAATCGTGATCATTAGAGAACAGTTATCCTCCACTCCCTAAGAGAGAATTTCATGTTTTCATTTGTATGAATAAACCTTATAAAACAATTATTGTTCATCATTTATTTAAATATAACTTTATTTTTATAATTAATTATCTCCCTATACAAGGATTATGGAATAATTAAAAAGATGTTATATTATATTAATATATGGTTGAACCCAATATTCCAATGGAAATTGTTTTATACAAGACAAGCTGTTATTTAAGGAATAATTAGAGAATTAACTTTCGGAAGCATATATATATATAGGTAATATTATACTATGACGTATGGATACCATAATGGGTTTTATGAGTTTAAAATTTATTGTATTTTCAAAGTCATTTACACCCCTTTTGAGGTTTATATAAGCATAGTTTATCAATATTAATGATATTTTAATATACATTTATTGCAATACAAAAATTTGTATTTTTATTGATAATGTTATTTCTAGAATAATTTCATTAAATTTATTAGTCATTTCATTTAATGTACTAGTAAAATTTAGTGTTTATTATATCTTTTATAATGAAGTAATTATGGGTTATAGTTTATCACTTTACATAGTCTGCACACTTCATTACTAAAGAATAAATTTTTCCTCTAGATTTTCTTACTAGAATGTACATTATATAATTTTGAAGAGTTTATGGGGTACAAAATTAAATTTAATTCGATCTAGATATGATGTTTACATTAAGGTTTTAGTGAAGTCTTTGGAAATATTTTTATACATAGTTGAGTCTCAGCACTTTGTATCATTCTCATTTATATGGTCAGTATGAGATAACTATTCAAACCCGAGAGGATATAAAAACATCTTATTCTATGTATCTAAAAGTATTTTGGGATTAATAACATCCTATTGTTGAATTTTCCTATAAAAATATCATTCAATCGAGTATTCTAATATCTTTGTATGAATAACTTTATGGTAAGAATTTTAAAAATCACAGTTATTAGAATGAAGTTTTAGAGATAAATCTATTTTGTTCCTGAGGATGAAGAAGAGATAACATATAAAGTAATATCCATTAAGAAATATGTAAGGATAGGTAAAATTTAACAGATTTTTTTCCCATATAATCATCAATGACTTTTATAATTATATGTTTCTAAGATAATATTTCTAGGAATTTCTCAGTGGTATTAAGAATGGAAAACTAAGAACTATGTATATCAGCCCCTTTGGGATAATTTATCATATTGGAATAGTATATTATCATTTGGTTCATCCCCCAAACCTTTCTTAGGTTCAATATGGGTTCCATGTATATATTTAGAGGAAGGAAATCCCTAATATATCACATATAATGAATATAGAGATCATACTTCTTTAGAGAAATATTCGTTATATGGATCAAATGCTATATATTATTGATTGAATACAGAAGGATCTAAAAAACCAAGACCACTTACCCTTTCCATATTTTTGGTAACACCACCGTCTTCAGGAAGCCACATGGGAGTCTAAATATGTAATGAGACTGAAGTGTCCTCTATTAGTGGTATCAATGTTATATATTTCGATGGTGAAATTCATTTTAAGAGATGTATAATGTAACATAATGAGATTTTGTGAAATGTTTTTTATGTAAATTTGATCTTTCAAAAAAATATATGAAGTATTTATTTGTTTCTAATGTTTTATGGAACATTGAGTTTTGAGTTCATTGCACAAAACACCGAGTTTAACAAACCGTGTCTTACTATTAAAAAATTATTATTTAATTATGATATTTATCACCAATCCATTAGAATAGGGGTATGATTATGAATAAATAAATTGTTAAAATATTTTTTTCACACATGTATATATAATTAATTCCTTAGTGAAAAATAAATTTGAAATAAAATTATATTCCATTTGAAAATAAAGGATATATTTTTCTGAAAAAAATTATATTTTTCATAAAAAAATGTTTTCTATCAATAAAATAAATAAACCACTTTTGGTGAATTATTTTAATAAAATTTATATATTTTATATTCAATAATTTTTAAAAATTTCATAATATTTGTTTTCTAGATAATTTCTAAAAATTAATCAAATTTTACACTCATAACTCTATTTTTTTTAAAGTAATTTTTTTCTCATATTTGAGAACATCTTTATAAAACAAATTTATAACAATTTTAGAAAATATATTTGAAAAAATAAATTTTATTAATTAAATAATCATGTCCAAATATTATTAAGGTGAATTTTATAGAATTTAAAAAAAATCATAATTTATTGATGAAGTAATATAAATATTGATTTTTAAATAAAAAATGAATTTTCTTTTAAATTAAATATAAATGTAAACTATATATTATATTATATTTAAATAAAAATTTGTTAAATTATATATTTATTAATCCAATTTCTGACATTAGATTCATTTTGAAATTTAATTTTTATATAAAACCCCTTAAAAATATTTGAACATTTTCTATTTGAAAAGAGATTTCGTATCGTGCTTGTGGGATAAATTTTAAATTAAGAAATATATAGTAAATTTATTAGCATTTGAAAATTTTGATCCAATATTTTAAATTATAATAATTTATATTATCTATTAAGGTAAAACACAGTTTTTATCATAATAAATAATGAAAATAGTAAAAATTAATTATTGTGGATAAGGTTAATATGAGTTTATCGATTGTTAAACAAAAAATTCAATTGTTAAAATGACCTAATATTTTCTCTACAATGTTTGATGGAAATATTTAGACCCTATAATGTCTTATTATATACTATAATCTATTTCTTATCCTTATGTCTTGATAGAAACATGTGTACACCTGTTTCAGTTCAAAACATTAGAAGTGCGCCACTCACCTCCCTTATAAAAGTCTACCCATTATCCTCTCCTAATCACCCCATAAAAATAATTTCGATCAGAAATTACCTATTAAAATCAATAACCGATTTATATTTTATCATACTTGAATCCTTATTTTTGTAATAAATAAAATTTATGAATGCTTTTGGGGAAACGTAAGAAGGTTTCCCAAAAAGATATAACACTCATCAAAGAGATTTTTTTTATTTCATCATCAACCTCTTTCAATTATTGTTAAACCATTATAATATAACATCTTAACAGTCACAAAAAAACAAATATATTTTTATCTTATCATCGTGACCTAAAACCATCCCCACATCTATCAAATAAGTTACAAAATCATCATTCTTATGTACGATAGACTACCACCTCATCAACTGATATCATTCGTTTTTTCCATTAACCCATATCATGGTTGGGTATAATGATATATATAATGTATTTATATGATATTAAGGAAATAATAATACATATGGATTCATTATATCATATATATCATTTACATTCCATTCCATAGTGTATATTGTAACATAACTCGTGTTTTCTGTGGACTACCACATAATGAAGAGATGTAATTATTTTTTTCTCTAATGCTTTAAATGAAAGATAATGAGGATAAAAATACTTAATATATCTGATATGTGTTATAAATTAGAAGTTTAATAAAAGGTCATATATAAATACTATTTGGTATAATATTTAAAATTATTTTTATATGATAAATTTATAATATTCTTATATTTATTATATAGGAGTTCATAATGTGTATGAATGATGTTGAGACTTAATGTATGGTATTTCCATCTTGATCCTTACTTATATGAGACACGCATTATATTCCCCACCTATTTATTTAATGTGCTGTGTATAATAACCATTAATGTATTTTATTATGTTTTTCTTAATAATTATTTGAATTTACATACTCATTTTGGGATCTATCTTTCATGGGTTTAGAGTTCTAAAGTCACCAAATCCACAGAGGAATTTGGTCATAAATTCTCACCCCTGAGCTATATGTTATACTATGAACCTTCCATACATTTTATGGTGTATATAAATCCCCTTTTAAATTTAATTTCATAAATTTTAATATTATCATATATTTTATGTTACATTTAATTTTTTTCATTTATGTGTATTATTATTCAAATTTACTATAGTGGAAATGATTTTAGGTTATAATATCATCATTTATCATGATATTTTATGGTTATGCTTCTAATGATCAAATGTTATGATTTATGACTCAAGAAAAAAATTGTTTTCTTTTCTTATAGCCACGTCATGAAAATTCCCATTTTATCACCATTTTAACTCTTTTTGTACTCAAGATTTCATAATAATGTTTTTAAGAAAAATCATTTCTATTTATTCCATCGATCAAAAAATCATTCTCCCAAAAACATGTTTTCATAAAAATATATTCAAAAATATGTTTTTAAAGTCATAAAAATGTTTATTAATATTTTTTTCCAATGTTTTACTTTTTAAATAAGGATTTGAAGGAAATTTTATGTCATTTTCCAAAAACTTACCATTTTGATTTTAATGAAAACGTAAAAGGAATAATTTTTTAATGTTTATAGAATTAATGGAATTTAATTACATCAAGATCATTTTTTAATTCATGGTTCATTTTTTAATTTTTTAATTTTTTTCAAATGAATTTATTTTCAGAAAAAATTATGTTTTAAAATATATTTTTTTAAAATAGAAAGGATATATTTCTCAATAAATGTTTTAAATAAACTTAAAAATCATAATTTATGTATTTTCATGTTTAATTACAAATAAATTGTTATAAAAAATATTTTGGGAAATTTGTAGTACTAAAACGTGCTTTCCACAGAAAAGTAATCTTCCTTCAGAAATGTTCCAAGGGAATAATCATTCAATATAAATCACCATCAAATATTACATCCTATGATGTAACTTATACATTAATGGGGATATAGACCAATGATAGGGTTCTGATTCATTCTCTAAGTCATTTATTATTACAAGCTATTTATGAATCTGATTTATCATCCATGGGCTATACCATTATAATATTCCCTGGAAAAATAATTCTTTTTCAATAGATTTTTCTATGATGAAATGATGAAATTATAATTAATCCTATATTTTTTCCGTAGGTTATGATATAATAAAATTATTATGAAAAGAAAATAATTTTATTGGTTATTATATTTTGAATAATTTATAATCTACGGTACATTTATGAATTATATTCATTTTTTTTTGGTGTTACCTAAATCTCCCTCAAATTCATTAGGTAATGTTTTAATTATGATTTTATATATAGGACTATAATTGGGATTAAACCATGTTCTGTAGGGTACTCTGTCCACTATGATGGTCTTGGGAGTAAACATTGATTATAATGATAGTCTAGAGTATTAACCAATTATTCTATTATAGCTTTCACAATGATCATTGACTATTATGCAAATGATTTTCTTTATTTATGTGTATGATAAAAAATATATATCTTATGCCAATTTTATTCTATAATGGTTCATGTTATTTTATTTAGTTATGATTAATGTCTAACTAACTTCCATTATTTATTCCATAACTCAAAATTATGATCTTCCATATGCAGGGTATGGTTTTTAAATTTTATACATATGTTCTCTTACCCTTATGTCATGTTATTCTTATGTATCTCCATTAATTACCCTTACTAAACATCTAATCTAAACCATTATTATGTTTTCGTTATCCAATTAATGAAGTGAGGTTTTAATTAGGGTATCATTATGAAGTGTACTGAAAGTGAAGTTATTAATTAGAGATATTGAAGATCTTTCACAAAATTAGACCTTATTGACCTAGTCTCCAAATACACAAAACTATTACAATGATGGAACATATGTGTGTCTAAAATGTTGAATATTAATCTAATATGATGTAACATATATATATGATAAATATGGTATGCTATATTAAATTTATTTAAAATAAATATATCATAAAATCTCAAGGGATTAGAATACACCTATTTATGTAATGTTAGTGTAATATTAATATATAGGTAATCATTCCTAATATCTTAACATTGATCTAAGTATTTTTAGGGAGTATTGTATATATACCAATCCTGGTAAATATCAATTCTGGTTTCATAAATTCAATCCTTGGTATATTTTCGTGAGGACTGGTTTATGGTATGATAGATGGTGGGGATAGAATTGTTGGCCATTTGAGGGTGGTGAGAATTGCTATAATTTAAAAATTAGTGAATTAAATGGGAACTATTTCTCTGATACGGAATGATTGACTGAATATTTTTCATTAGTTCTTATAAATTATTGAGTTCTTATCCATCAATATTGTTATGTTTTGTAATGGATGAGATATAGGTTATGGTAATCAAAAACAATTTCTGTTATTGTGATCAAAAGGATGATCCTAGGGTGGGGAGTGGAACGTCGTTTTTTGGAGGGAGTCCCTTATATGAGAAGGGATATGAGACCTAAATACTAATGTTTTGATGATCATTTTGGATCTCATATGAGTTTGGATAAATGGAACCATTTAAATCTATATCTATTGGAAAATTTCATGTATAGGTTCAAGTACTGACATATTCAGATTCCAAGTGTGGGTGTCAGAACCAGGATAGATTTTGATAATCCAAGGGTATTGGAACAGACATGTGGTAGTCATATTTATATGGCATGGTTATTATTTTAAACTAGAGATATTTTAGTCAGGATACATCAATGTAATATGAGTACAAGATTTAGTGAGCATGCTTATAATAACCTCACAATTCCTCAGGATAAAGGTATTTAGAACACGAGTTTGGAGGAATGTTGGATATTAATATTGAGATTTTTTAAAGTAATAAAACAGAATTGGATCAATAGTAGTTTCCCTAAATTTATTTATTCAGTGTGTGAGGAACTATAACATACATGTTATTGGGGGTGATACGGGTTTAGTCTAAAGGTTCTTAGAATATTTTAATGTAAAATTAGGTGTGACCAAGTTGGATTTCTCAATTACAGTTCAACTATTACATCAATATAGGTCTAATAAAATCATCCTCTCTAGTGTTAAATTGTAATGATTTTATGAATATAACAGGATTTTCATTAATATTCTAAGGGATTGTTACTATATGAAATTTTTATAGTGGGGGTTGTGTGGTACTTAATTTTCTATTGGAATCTTGAACTAATAGTGTGGAGAATCAAAGGTCGACTGATGAAAGTGATAATAACATGTTCATGTATTGGGTTATATGAGCTTGGGAAAGCACCATATTATTTTTTTGGCTATAGTAATGTGTTTTGTATTTATTTTTAGAATCATAATTATACTATGTATAAAAGAGATATTGAAAGATCATGGTGTTTCTGGAATGGAAATGTGGTTGTTTGAGTGGGAACTTAGTACCTGAGTAAACCATGATCTATTTTCATTTACCTTGAAGGATTATTAGGGAAGAGAATATCTAAGGTGAGGTGGTTACAAGATCATGTGTTTTGAACAATTTGAAAATTTGAAAATTTATTTTTGAATTTTCGTTTAGCTGATGGGATACGTATTAATATGTCCATTAGAATGTAATTAATGTGTTGGAACACAAAGAAATGTTGTTTTTGGAAGATGTTTTAGTCTTGAGTGTTTTCTCAGAACCCTGTATGATTTTTAATATCTACTGGATTCCAAATCATGGGTTTTGGAAAATAAATAGAGGCTCATGGTTAGAACATGATTATTATTAACTGTACACCCCAACTATGTAGCAATGTAAGGATCTAACATGGTTTCTAAAACCATACTACTGATGCTGAACAACTGTATAAAAATATATTGAAAACTAAAAAATTAAAATTCATGGGGTATGCACATTTTTCTAACTATTCACCTAGCCAGGAGAGGGATTTATTCTCTTTGAAATTATATTTTTATTTGTTACACATGGTTTTTCTAGAGGTGTGACATTCTATGCGAGGATATATGCCTTTGGATATGGATGTATGTTGTTATCACATGGTAATACAAACGATGTGAAAAAAACCATGTTCCCTTTTAAATAATAGGAAATGATGTTTTCCCCCTCAATAATTAAACTTTTGAAGCCCCCTTTCTCCTCAATCATTCACACAGTGGCCACTCCCAAGCACAAAGAGCTTCTACTACCCTCCAGATATTATTTGAGCATTCATTTTCATTCATATTCGGATTCATATTCCATTCATCGAATTGTATCCTTATTGGTAAGAATATTATTTCTTTTATTTATTTTCTTACATTCCCTCTCCATTTATGTGTTATTTCAATGATATCTCATGTGAACTATTTTTAGGTCAATTTTCTATTCATACGATTTCTCTCATTTCGAAAAAAATTAATGTTTGTAACTTGATGAGTAGATATTACTAGGTGTTAGGTAGGTGGTATATATACCTTTAACTAACTTTCATGTCATTTTTGTCATGTTTTTTTGATATTGAATGCTCTAATTTCCAAACATGGATTTTAAATTGATAAATTCATTAAATTATGTTCCTAGATTATAAAATGAATGTTCATGAAGACCACTATCATTGTTGGATGGTTGTGACCTCCTCTTGTGTTACCCCTTTGGTGTGTTATAGTATTTACTATCAATTTAAATGTCTCATATTTTCCCAACCCACAACTTATGTATATTTGTGTTTACTCCTACAGTGGGGATTTTATTTAAATGAAATTGTATGAATTAACTTAATTATGTTGTGGTTTTTATACTTAATAATACTTTCATCACTTGAGAGTGAGATGATTAAGGAAATTTAATTCTTATTTGAATGGTATAAAGATATAATTATAATATTTTAAACTAAAATTATTTTCTTTTCTTATTTAAATAAACAATCTTTGTGGGGTGTTAGAACAATCACTCACTAATGAGTCATTCATAATTGATTATTTTTATGAAAAATAAAAATTACATATTTATAAATGATAAATTTTATTGATTTTCCTTTGATTAGTGGAATGTGTAATTGAAATAAATTTCTTGTTGAATTATCTATGTCATAACTAGGACTTTCCGTATAAATGTATTATTTTATTGGGTTAATTTAATCATATTTTAAATTGTGTAATGGGATGTTTCATGATAATTGGAAAATTTCGTGGATAATTCTTATATCTTGTTTTTTATTATTTAATTTATCATTTTTATTTTTTAGTTAATATGTTAGAAATACATGAATTCTCATATATAATTCCATGGATTGTATTGTAAGAAATATTAAATTGATTCAAATAAATTTTGGATGATTAATCTATATAAAAAATTATGCTCCGAAATATTTATTTAAAAGGGTTACTTATTTTGTTCCATATTTTTTATTTAAATAATTAAACATGGAATTACTCATTGTGTATTCAAATAAATGGAATGGTATTCCTCATGGATTATTGAAATCACTGGACATGGAGTTTTAGACTATTTATTTCAATCATTGGACATGTCAACAAATGATAATTTGTTTAATATTTTGTGACATGGTCCTCCTCACCAATGTTTATTGAATAATGGGACACAACGTTCCACTCTCCTTTACTTTTGATTATTGTGTTGATACATCTTATTCATATATGAAATGCAATATTTTTTTAGGATTTTTGACCATGGATATGCATTGTGGTTTCCTAATCAATTAATTATCCTTTTGCTAATGGAATCTAGCCAAAACTAAAGCATGTATAGTCAGTCAAGCATCGATGGGGATCTTGAGCCATATACGGTTTAATTTTACACATTTTATTACACTAGCATATTATTATACATGAAAACTACTTCATTTAATTTTACAAGACTAGATTAAATTAAAATTTATTGGTGGTGACCTACTATGTTATACTCACACCCTATCCAGGCCATTGATTGGTAACCGGATAGATATCTTAACCATTCATGAATAATTTTCTCATGATTTATTGATATTTTGTCTTCTAATCACGAACATGTCATGGTAGTGGTGATTTATTATTTACTCAGGGTACATCACATTTTTTATCTTTTATTTACTTTACTCTTTTTCAGTTAATCCCTATTGTATGCATTACCTATTATATATTTGGCTATCTTGTATTTATATAATATCATATTTATTCCTGGTTAGATTATTTGAAATTATCATGGTTGACTATTTATTATTACTTTCAAGTTATTATTATCTTTTGTTTCCTTTTATATAATTTGTTATGCTGCCATTCTATTGAGTACTGATCCAGAGGATACATTCACCAAATTGTACCACCATTAGACCCTATATTTTAATTAAACGGCACTGGAATAAATATGGTCACACTTAATTACTTCTATAAAACATGTTTTCTTATTCTTGATGGAGTGAACATGGTCTATAAATGATAATTAGAATGTGCGTGGGGAATTTGTTTGAGATTTCCTTTAATTAATTTCATTATATGACCTCTGCATTTGAATTTTTATTTTATTTTCTTGATTTAAAAATCCTTCACACATAATATATTTACCGATACCAGTTGTTATATTTACTGATTTGACCTTAGCATAACATACATGAATATATCCTTATCTTATAGGGTTATTAAATGCAGTTCATTATAATACATTCCTAGTAACTGTAAAGATTTTATATCTATTTATTCTAGATACATAATTAAAATATTTCATTAATGATCATAAACATTTACCACAAATATATTCTCAAAATATTTCATTATTAGAAATAAACATATTTGATAAATTCAATATAACATGTGGAAAATGAAATAGAAGAAATAGTGAGTTCAAATGATCAACAAATGTAAAAAATAGGAGATTTCAATCAATAATCATGTACAAGAATAAAAAAATACATTGGTATGAAATCACGATTCAAAATTAAACTTTTATTTCCCAAAAAGTCAAAGATAATAAACCATAATCCAGGGAAAAATTATTTCACATTTAAAAATAAATGGGTTTTTAGAGTGAGGGGTCATTATTGATCAACGATGATCCATGCGATAAAAAATTATCATAAGAACATTTAAAATAATTTTTTTCGTAATCATAAGAATATAAGATAATTTCAATAGTAATATTTCATGTTCATTACTATCAAAATGGAAAAGTCCCAAGTTGGATTAGGTTCACCCCTATTGCACTATTTACTAAGTCAATGTTTAACCTCAATACTATCATAATATACATGGTCTCATACTAAATTTTCTTTAAACCCTATTCTATTCGGTGTTATCTCCTGAGATATTAATTAATACCTATTTCATTGGAGGGACTTATTATAATCACCAATAACACAATTAAAAATATACATATGTGTTCTATAAGATTATACAAGCAAACATCAATTCATCACAACCTAATCTATGGAAAAGAAATGGGTTTTGTAAAATTCTTATTATCACATAATTGTAATACATACAAAGATAAAACATGGATAGTATCACTAGATCATATCCCCAAAAAATCTCGGGATATTTAATATTTTTTTTAAATAGATGGAAAACACATTAAAACCATTTGAACATTTATTTTAATAAATATAAAATATCTATTTCATTTAATGTAATAAAAATTCCATAAAATGTTGGAAAAAATATTTTATTTGTGAAGAACCATGAATATTTGGGAAGGTATTCTCAATGAAAAATGGTCATGGTGTTTGGGAAATATTTTCATTTAGTAAATTTTAAAACAATAATTCCCATCATTCTTTTTCTAAAAATTACCTAGGCACCTCATTTGGAAGATGAAAATAACATTATTTTTAAAAACATTAAAAACAAAGACAAATACTATTGAAAATGACTTTATATATTCATTTTATAATAAAAATTATGTTCTTTGAAATATTTTAAAGAATATGGATATGGAAAAAAATTCATTGATGAAAAGGTAAATTAGATTTGCTTTTCTTAAAGAAATATTATTAAATGTTTTACATTTCCAAGAAAGGATAATTAAATTAAAATAAGAAAACCCCTAAAAAAAACAATATAAGAAACAATATATGGGGTTTATTATATATGGATCATATAATTCTCCAAAAATGGATTAAATTATAAAAATTCTAGAACAAAAATGAGATTGCAACATAATGTGTTACCTCAAGTCAAGATTTTTTTCCTAAATAATTTAATATTCAATATAGATGTTTTAATTTGTTATATGCACATACCAAAACAATATAAATTAAATAATACATCAAATAATTCCCTTATAATTTCCAATTTTCAATATATTAATAATTATTCATTAAATTCAATATTTATGTCAATACTGGTATATTTTCCATGAATTTTCTTGTTTGACGGTTCTAGTTCTTATAACTTGGTAATGGTTTAAACATCTAAAAAATTATAATAATTTTATAAGTATAATATTTATTCATGATATACACATTTATAACCATCAAAATAATTTGGGGATGAAAATGGGATATATCACCTCATGGAGGCGATAGTTCGAACATACACAATATTGATGTTTATATTTTCAAAAAACTAACAGAACGAAATAAAGGAAAATAATAATTTATCAATAAAAATATCTTAATAATATAATAGATATCTTATATATTCATTAAATATATTGATATATTCATCCATTTATGGTGATCATGAAAAATTAAAAACATTTCATAGTGGGGGTGGTAGTCCATAAGAATGATTGAATGAAGTTATCATTTTATATTGGATGTGATGGAGGTACTAAATGGTTGTAAAATTAATAAAATAAAATTTAAATATTGTAAAAATAATTATTTATTCATCTAAAAATTTTCTTCTAATATTTAGTGGACATATAAAAGAAATAAAGTCAAAAAAATATCAATAATGATCATTAGCTATTCCATGAGAAACCTCCTTTGACTTACATGTAAAGCCTTATTGGTTTGGTCACAGGAGAAAAAATGAGTTCTAAGATTTGAATATAGAATTTAGGAATCAATTTTGGCTGTTATGTTTTGATTTATATATCAATATTGGTTTAAATTAGTAATTGGAATATGACCTCCTCATACAAGTGAGCTGGGTAGTTAAACTATAAATAAATAAAACCATAAAATATAAAATAGTTTTATTCAATTGAAAGTGGAATAAAATGAAAAAGTATATAATTTTACATTTTAAAATGTCCATATATCTTTATCTAATGAAATCTTACATGATTAAGTGATATCTTAAAATTTTACTTTTAGTTTAACCACACATTAACCCTTTTTAACGACACCAGTGTTGAAAAATTATCACCATAGTTAGAATTCAACGAAGAAAAAAGAAAAATTAGACTCACTAATAAATTTAGACATTATTATTTAAAATATCGAAATAATTTTATCAAATTCAATTTTTATAAATATTCACAATCTATTTTAATTTAAGCGAAAAAATCACATATAAAAACCTTTTTTGAAAATAGAATTTTCAGGAATAAAACTATTTTTTTCAACAACATTCCAAGTAAAAACTATAAAATAAATGTTATGTTATTTTATTAAATTTATAATCTACAAATTACATTATAATAATTTATCTATAGAGATTAATTTTATATATTATGATAAAAAGTCAGTACTTGCATGAAAGCCTTTTTTATAAAAAAAATGACACGTTTTTCCTTCAAATGCTTTTATATTCATTTATAACCCATTGATAATAGAAATAATTTTAATCATGGGAAAATAATTCTTATTTATATAATAAATATATGAAATTTTTAATAATACCTATAATAGGTAAATAATTATCTGAAATGAAATATTTCTAAATAATTCTTGAGGAGTAATATAATTTCAAAAATAAATTAGAAATCATTTTGAATAAATATGTTTCATTTTAATACTATATAATTTGAATCATTTTATAATGTATTTGAATTATTCACATATGTTCATTGTTATTTATTTAAAGTATATCAAACAGATTTATTTATAAAAGATAATTTTATTCCAAAATATAACAAAGCTTTATTCTACCCTGAATATAATAAATTTTCACTAGAAATTTCTTCACTCTTATACAACCAACTAAGTATAAAATTGCCTAATCACAACCATGGGCTACCAAGGAACTTTCTCAAATTTTAAATCCCTTAATAAAACCTTCCCTATCTGATTTTTTAGGTTCTGATCTCTTTATATCTAGGACACAATATTTCCAATAGTTGTTCCTAATAAGAATGATCATGATAACAAGGATTAGTCACTCAGTTCCATACATGTGAAGGATATCGTTTATAAAACATCAAAAGGGATATATGAAACATATATTGAACATAATATATATTTGGAGTAATCTACAAGATAAAAGATACCATTCCAATATATTTTGGAATCTCATAGGGACTATTACTATAGAATATCATTCCATTTATTACAAATATAAAAAAATTATTCTCAATTAGATATTTGAAGGAATTATTAATCACAAACATTGAACCATATATAACACTATTGATTGATAGAATAACCTTTATATTTCGTATGAGCATCATATGATCATTATAAAATAAATCTAACCTTCCCATTTATTTCCAATGCAAGCTCAGGTCCCTATAGGTTTGGTTCCCCAAAATCATCCAATAATGATAGGGTTATACAGATTGTTTCATAGAAGGATTCTTAAGGAGACATCTAAATACTCGAGTGAATGTTATTAATGTATGAAAATTAAAACAAGGTTACTTTTTTTATCTTAACCTCATTTTAAATCCATCTATAAAGCTATGAAAATATCATATAGTGTTTGAATGGTCCTGTCAATCTTACTATATTTCAGTGGTTGATATGATGCATTAATGATCAACTCTATATTCAAAAAATTTATAATAATTCTATTTATCTTTGAGATAGACCTCAAATCTCAATTAGATAAGTCGGAGAGAAGTAATCTACGCAACCTTCCCACTTGCATAGCGTATAACCTCGAAAGGTGATAAATAATGAAATAATCTATCATAGAAATTAAATGTGTTGATTTTATAAGGGGATATACTACAACTTAAATAATAGTTTTTTTTATTTTTAGATGTGTCGGTGATTCCCATGATGAAATACATGGTGATGTCTTCCCATTTCTAGTTATGTATGGATATTACTTGTAACATCCCCTTAAACTGATGTCTCTCAACCAAGACATTATGATATACCTAAACCAAGATAAAAACTCTATGACACATATATTCATGTTTTATAAATATAATTAATTTTTATTTTCACTATATATCATAATAATTCTTGAATGAATAGAGAATTATAATCATAAAGGATTTTATAAAAACTCCTTATTAAATACTTGTATTAACAAGAAAGATACTCTATTACTTAATGTTATAATTCCAACACTATCATGACTGAAATGAAGAAGATAACTTTCTTTATTTTTTCAGTTCTATATCTTAAATGGGTGATTCATTAATCCTTACATGAATAGATTGATAGTTATTTTTCTCAGAAATATTGAACCACTATTCTTTTTTTTTTGATTTCATGTTCCATTCTATATAAATATATAGTTATTAGATATCATTCAATCCTAATAATGTAAAAACTATCACAGACCATCTAATTTAGAGCATTAGCATCCATTTTTACCAACATAGGGTGATAATGTATTGATCCGTCACAATCTATAATTCTCTCCAACCATATCCTCTTATTCATAGACAACTCTTTCTTGGAATATGTATAATTCTATATTTTGTGATTTTTTATATAATATACCATTCACCACAATGATAATGTCTTCATATCTTCAATTAAAAAAATTACGACATTCAAACCTAAATAATGATTCCTTTAATTAAATTAATGAACTATAAAATATCCTGAGACATAAGATAATATCAAGTTATTGTTTATAATAACATATTCTTATCCCTTCATTTATCCATAATTATATTCTAAAAATTTCTATCCGCTATAGGGTCATGTGAGTATAGGTGTATAAAAAATATTCTTTTTTTCTTCTTGAAATTGTCTTCCAACTAATATTTTAAAAGTTACATGACTAACATTTATATAATAATATTTTTTCAATTAATATCTATGAGTAATTTCTAAAAAATTTAGAGTAGTATCTATCCAACCCAAAAAACGTACTTCACTCAACATGGTGTTTCTAGGAAATTGTTATATTTTTCCTTATGAGATACGTTTATATATCCCCTCTTGTAATTTAATTTCCCAAAATGATACTTTATATATCCAAAATTTACATTCACTAAATTTTGTGTACACCTTCTCTTTTCCCATGTTATTCAAGAGAATCTGAAATTTAAATTCATTCTCATCCTTATAATAAGAATATATGTGAATATAGTATATAAAGACTATAAAAAATTAATAAATATATTATCTACAAACTCTATTGATCATATCCATAAATGTTAACGAAAAATTATTTTCCACAATTCATTATTATAAATTCATATTTTTAATACCTAATATAGAATGATTTATTATATATGTTCACCATTTTAGTATCAGTTTAAAATATCCAGATCAATGGTGTATCATTTAAAAGTATTGAGATACTTGAAATTTATAAAAAAATCATCAATATAGGGTAGTTAATACAAGTTCCTGGTTGTAATCCTGTGAAGTTACTAATAATTAATTCTAGGATACATTGAACTATGAATCACACAAATAAAAATAAAAGGTGAAGCCCATAGTATTTCACTATATGTAATAAATCCATTATCTATATTATCATGAAATTTTGTATTCAATTCCTATAACCCAACTGAGCCCATTGTATATGTATTCCTTGAAAAAATCATAACACTATGTGTGAGGTCCATATAAAACTCAACTTCACAATTTGAGGGAAGAATAGACATCTCAATAAAAAATATATCATCGTACCCCCTCATAATTTTTCTATATTAAATATTGAGTTTATCCAAAACCATTTTAATTAGAAACCCCTCATGAATATGTAATATCACCCATACAAAGTAATTAGTTTTCATTTGATGTTTATAATCATATTATCATTGATTGAAAATCTTGGGTTGATTTGTAACATCAAATATGACATCACTTCTATTGAAATAAATATGGTATATATGTTTTGAGACCTAATCCATGCCCAAAATCACATCAAATTCCACTACTGGTATAATCACAATATATTTAGGAAGAACATTCCCCTAAACATCAATAAAATTGGAACTCTAAAAAGAATATTCGATCATTATAGTATTATATTTTTTACCAATCATTAAAAATCTAATCATTAATGAAATGAATTAAAAATTCTAGAGGCCATTCACGATATAATGGAATTTAGATAAATATTCTAAAATATGATTTTTCATGATTTGAGGGAACATATCCTCATGAAAACTTCCTCATTATGTCTTCAATTCCTTACTGAAACCCGGATTTTTAGCTTGAGCATAAATAATCATTAATCAGAGTGATCAATCATATGACTGTGAAAGTAATTACTGAGATTCTTTAAATTATGAAACCTTCTTATGAACAAAATCAACATTAAGGTTCAACATATAAAACATTTAATTCATTACTATGTGTCTAAATTTTGATCCTCATATTATTTGTTGGTCAGAGAAAGTAACTCATGATGGGGTAAATTGGGATCCCGATAAGACATTCTAGTTAATGAAATATAAAACTAAATCCCCAAAACTAATAAAAATTCCATGTTCACCAATATAGTGTAATTTTACAATTTTTTTCTTTCAAAAAATATAACAATGTTGGATTAAGGCTTAGATAAAATAATCATTGAAATCACTTTCATTTTTGAAATCAAATTACTTAATCAAACACATCAGATAAAAAAACATGTAGACCAACTATCAATGTAAACATTTTTTTCTTGAGTTAAATAAAATATATAGTATTATCTTTGAAATGTAAAAAATAAAAACAAAAAAAATACAATGTAATAAAACAATTGGTCTAATATCAAGACAAGAAATAATCCCCTCTACTTGGAAATCGTCTGCATTTAAAAAGTTTGTTAGACAATAAACACATTCCACAACCTAGACTTGGTTTTAAAGTAAAAAAACATAGGTTATCCAGACTCAAATATTTTTCCATAGTTATATGGGGGAGAAAATAATACCTCATCATGGAGGACTGCCTCTATAGTTATCATGGGTATACAAAATATATAAGTTGAGAATGTGTGTTAGGAACACCCCAATTTGGTATAATTGATAGTAAGTGAATACAAATTCATTAATGAAAAACATAGAATAAATGAAATGCATGAATGGAAAGATAAAATGATTAATGTTTGCATGTAGTGATAATGCTCGATTGGAATTACATTAGATGTTTAAAGGACTTTGCATTTTTCCTTATTAAGAGCTCAAATAGGTTTCTTTGAATTTGAAATAAAATATAGTATCATGTATGTATGATGAGTCCTTATTTTTTCATATTATCAATGTATATAGTTTTTTGATCATGGTAATGATTTAATATCAATGAATGTATCAATTTAGAATTTATGATATTGGATTAGTTTTTCTGTACATAGTTCCACACATCCTTCCACACTTATTCAACTCTTTCACGGATTAAAAATATCATTTGAATATATTTCTCTAAAGGATTAATTATCTGTTTAATAATAATAATAAAAAAATAATAGATTTTAATACTGGGCACTAGATCAATAATTATATAACATAGTCTTCAATTAATATGTGAAAAAATTACCTATTATAGATTTTTCATTGAATTTGAGAACTGGGGATTGAAAATCATTTTGATGACTAATGTAGGATACAGTGACCCACTCATATATTTATATAAATGGGGGGAAAATTAAAATCCTTCTGATCTAACTAATTATATTCAAACACAGATATGATCCAATGATTAATAATTTATTTAGAAATTATTATCATATAATTTTTAAATCTTAATGATTTTAAATACAACCATAATACTAAAAAACATTCCACACATTAAAACATTATGATTGATAAAAATTTCAAATTTTTATAAAATAAGAACAATGTGATAAAAAATTAAAAAACAAAAATAATAGTTAAATTAGTAACGGTAAATATTGATGATTAGATGTTACTTTTTATAGTGAATATATTTCTATCTATATGAAGTTAATTCTTGTAAATTATTCTTCTTCTTTTTAAAAAAAACTAATGTTTATAGGGAAACATAACATTTAAATAAAAAAATTAAACATGAAATATTAATTTTCTTATATATTCTGCTAATTGTTTGAAGAAATTTTTTTTTAGTGAATCTGACTTATTTTTGAAGACTAATTATTTTTTTGAGAAAAAAAAAATTTTTTATAGAAAATGTATATATACTCACCATTTGAAAAAAAAATACTTCATTAATATCAGGAGGTTAGTGAACATGCAGTAGATATGAATTATCATTTGATATTGGATATTCTTTTATTCTGTTTTATATATTCAAACATATTGGAATTAAGATGGTTTAGTAAAAACATCAATAATTTATTATTATATTCCAATGAATGGTAAAATTAAATAATCTTAATGTGTGTAATACTATGAGAATGGAGTCATATATGAATTGGTTCTTCTCTAGATTGATTTTTTTGTGGATTTAGTAAAATAAATGGAACTTTTATTATCAAAAAATATTTTAGTTTCACAAAAACTCAAACGATTTTCTGTGGGTGTGGGTTGCATCTACAACAGGTGGTAATAACAACTTTGAGCATCCACATATTTCATTTTAGTAGTATAAAGTTATACAAATGTTTCTTTATTAAAAATCCATGTCACTGAAATTCAAAATGGAAATGAAATTCTTTGGATGTAATTTCTTTATACATTCTACATCCACTAAAGTATACATCCATGAAACTTTTTAACACCATATCATTTCTAGAAGATTCTAATAAACCTAAATCCATTGTTCCATTAAGATAATGAAAAATTCATTTTATACCATTATGATGGGATACTTTTTTATTCTCTTGATATCATTCACATAATCATACAAAAAACATCAAATATGGATGATGATTTGTTAAGTAGAGTAAAAATTAAATCATTCCTTTAAAGATCTTATGATCAAAAATATTCTTGGATTAATCCACATATAAAGTATATGAGGTATTTATTGGAGTGTTAAAACTTTTATTATTTCCATATACATCTTTAATAAGATGATTTCTTATATTCATATGTTTAGATATAAATGGTTCTTTTGGTTTTTGTGAAATTTGTAACCCCAGGAAAAAGTATGTTCTCGCATCTTTCTAATTTCAAACTCAGACTTCATAAGAACTGCAAAAGAATCTATTAATTATTTTAATGTTAAACCAAAAATAATTTATTCAAGGTAATCATTATCAATGATTAAGTTTTTGAAAAATTATTTCATAAAAAGAGTTGGATTTAAAACTCCCATGAAAATATTTTTTTTTCAACTAAAAAATATGTAAATCTATCCTACCTTTCTCTAGGGACTTTTTCAATTCCATAAAATATACATTTAATTTTTGAAAACATTTTTTGGAAATATGTTATATTCAAAACATAGGGTTTTACGTACAAAATCTTCCTTTTGAACCTACCATTATGAAATGAAAATTTCACATTTGTTTTAAAATATTGAAATTAATAAATATTATATATGCTAGATGTGTATGGATAGCTTCATTTATTACTACTAGAGAACAATTTTTTTCATAATATATTACCTTTTCTTTATTATACCATTTATCAACAATCCTATTGTTATTTCTAACTATAATTCCATTTTCATCAGCTGTTTTCTTAAAACCCATTTTACTCTAATTATATAAGCATCTTTAGGTCCTTCAACCGAATTCCAAACTGTATTTCTCTAAAATTCATTAATTCAACATTGCATTTATTTCATACAATATTCATCACATTGAGCATCATACAACATTTTATGTTTCAATAGTGATAAAAATGAAAAAATCAATTTAATTTCTTAAATAATATATAGTTCTAACTAGTAGGTCTACCTAACCAATGATGTTATAACTATATTTATTCCTAAGAAACAACTAATTTATTGTGATGAATAAAATATTTTCTTAAAAAAATTATTGAAATTATTCTTAAGGTATAACATCATTAATATTTTTTTTAACATTTGAAGAACTTTCTTACATAGTGTGAAAATAAATTTCTGAAATAGCATTTGAAGATATCAGCTGAGGTTGTTTATAAAAAGGAATCATTTAATTAAATTTATCATGTTTTTTTTTCTAAATAGTTTTTTATTAAAGAATATATATGATTTACTAGTTATAGAGTAAACTAAAATAATTCCTTCTTCTAATTTTAGAGTGAAGGTATATAAATGATCATTAGTATTTAAAATGAATTTTTTTCACCTATAAAAATTTAAATTAAAAACATTTTGATTTCATTTTTGTCCACAACTCAGAAAGAGTTTTTTTTAATAAATGGGTTTTAAAAACTCTATTTATAGTAAAAAATAGTACTGGTTTATTAATCCCAATAAATTTTTAGAAATTGTGTATTCACTCATCATAGTTTTAATATTATCTTACAGAGTTTTATTTCTCCTTTTAACTGCACTATTTTTATTTGGAGATATATGTGATGAAATGTTATGTATAATAACATTTTTTCTAAAAATAGTTTCAAAATTAGAATTTAAGAATCACCTACCCTGAAAACTACAAATATATATGATGGATATGTTTTTATCATTTTTATCTTGAGCTACAAAAATATAAAACATAAAAAATTCAGAATTATTTTCTTTAAAATACACCCAATGATATCTAATATAATCATCAAATAAAACATATACACAATATTTTTAAAAAATAATTCTTCTATTTATAGGACCAAATATGACCATGTTTAAAAAATAAAAATATTTAGATGATGGGACTTCAATAATAGATTTAAACCATTACATATTTTTTATTTTCAAATTGAAAAGGATCAAAAAAATGTGATGTATCCAATATAAGTACATGCCGAGATTTAGTTATTCCTTTATTGTATATTAAATCTAATGTTTTATAATTACAATTTCATAATAATCTATTTTATAATCATGATATACATTATATTTCACTATCAAAATGTATATCATTTCCCAAAAGTTCTTTTATGTTTAGTGTGTCATTATTCTTATGCGAATTGATAGAAAGAAAGAATTCATTCTTTGAACTATTTATATCAACTTTTTTATTCCTAATGTTCACAAGATATTCTTTGTCATGCAATTTAATTTCTCTCATATGTTTGTGTTAAATACCTACAACAATCAAGACTTTTAAAATTAAAGCTTCTCGAAGAAGAACATTGTAACCTATACAGATGATTTTTCCTTATGCATTGTCACAAAAAATGACTTTTCAATGTTTCATATTTATAATACTCTAGAAAAAATAATTTTTTCTATTCATGATTTTGGCGAAGCCACTATCCATGTTATAAATATTTTTATTGTTGGTATATTAATTATTTTCTTAAAAAGGATAACCCAAATCCTCTTGGGTTTGGTAATATTGTTATGTAAAATTCTAAGAATCCACATTTGTAAAACATTACTAAATTGATAAAATGTTAATTATTTTAAAAAATAAACCTTATGGAATCCTAATGATGGAACATAATTCAGAAAAGAGTTATTTTTATATTGATCGAAACTTTTCCATTTTGTGCAAGGTGGATCACTTTTCAGAACAATGTAACTATTTTTAAAAAATAGGCTTTCAATTAGTAAAACCCATTCTGGATTTATCATTATGAGGAATAATCTAATTATACATATTATAAAACTTTTCCTTACCAATGGTAAAATTTAAATAATGAATTTTTAAAAAACATATATCTAAATTTATTTTTATATCTACATTATTATCATCAACTATAGTTGTGTACAAACTAATATTTTCTAATTTATTTTAAATAATTGTTTTATCATTATTGTACTTCTCTAGTTCATTTGAAAGTTTATATTTCTCAATATTATTATTATTTATCTTTCATAAAAGATCATTCATTTTAGTATTAAGAGTTTAATCCCTTGAATTTTTTTTCACATGTTTTCTTTGAGAAATATAATTTTTTTTAGAAAATTTTCTATTCTAATTTTCAATAGTATAGGAAATCTAGAAAACAATTCAAAAAAAGGTGAATAATTGCATTATTTTAAAGAATAATATTCTTCATCCAAATATATAGACATATTACTATCATCACAATAAATATATTTAAAATTTATATAAATAATTTTTACAAAATCAACAATTATCTTCCTCTTGATATATTTATTAATATTTTTAATTTTAGAATATAATTCAATTTTATTCTTATCATCACCAGAAATTTTAGAACAACTTTCTTAAGAACTATATAAACCACTATCCCTCAATGTATCTGAATCATTCACAATATTATTTTTCTTTTGATTTTAATAATTTGTTCAAATTTGTTTCTAAATTTCTATACATATTATTATTTCTCTTCAACTCAAGATAGTCAAGTATAATATGTTCATCCTTCTTATATTCAGAAAAATTGAATTTTGAATAATCCTTTTGAAAAATTATTTCCTTATGGTTATTCTTGTACCTATATTGTAAATCATTTTCTCAAACTATCAAGTTCATTATTTTTCAAAATTAGATAACTCATTTCTATATTGTTCTAAAGAACTACTAGTTGATTTTTCTACAACATTCTTCTATTTAGAAGTGTTTGAAACTTTATTTACAGATTGAAAATCATATGTAATATAAGAATCTGTACAAAAAAGAAACTCTACCATGTTTTTTTTCATATTTTATCATCTCTTTTCAATACTCCCTTATATTTTATTAGAGTTCTATTAAAATCATCTAGAGATAGATGTCTAACATTTCTAATAACATCACAAGTAGTTCTCTTAGAATCCTATAATATATGCATGATTTCTAAAATATTTTCAAAACATATTTCATCATTAATATCATTATATCCCTGAAACTCAAAACTATTTATAATAGTCATGAATCTTGGATTCATATTTGCAACAAAATCCCTAAGTTGAAATCAGAAGATTGATAATATGTTTAATGAATTTCTCTTCTTTTGTTAAAAATTATTTATGTTACAATTTGTGTTTGTTATAATTTCGTCCAAATATTATTTTCATCTTCACAAGATGATATTTGACTATAAATGTGTTATACTCATATAATATAATAGAGTATTACTTATATATAATTCAATTCATATTCTTGACTTTCCAGATTTTTAAATGTAGATTCTTTTTTATCTGGAATGTTTTTATCACCAGTCAATGTAATAATGTTTTCATCACAAAAAATTTATATAAAATTTTTTTAATCTATCTCACAAATACCCATAATCCATACCATCAATGGTTTTTTACATATGGGATTTATATTATTGATATTACAAACATTTAAACCTTCTATGTTATAAAAAAAAAGAAACAATTTATACAATTCTCAAATTACTATAGCTACAAGTTATAGAATAAAAGTTTCAAATAAAAGATTAGTAAAATAAAGAAACTTTTAGTATTAAGAAAACTAAAATACACAGCATGTAATGTGGTAGAAGCTGGTCTACTAAAACTTGATGTATTGTAGGTGTATTAAATGGATACAAGAGGTAGTGAATTATAGTTGAAAAAATTAAACCAGTTAAAAACCCAGAACCTTTTTATCATGTTTATCAAACTTACTTTCCATCTAATGATTATAGTAATAAGTATCAGACTGAAAGTTAGTCTGTTAAATTACAATATTGAATATTTTCGTTTAGATAACATTCAATATAAATTAAAAAGAATAAAATAAGACTTATATAAAAAAGTGAAATTAATCATTAAAGTAAATAGAAGAATGAATTATAAAAAAATTATTAAAAGATACCCACTCTTTAACCATAAGAGGTAAGGAAGTTATAAATCTTTAATCTGGATATCTATAGGTCTCAACATAACTGTATGTTCTATATTTTATCACCAGGGAATTCCCTTGATTCACATATCGGTATACGACCTTTCTTAAAATACCTTATAATACCTAATTATGAATATTTATATCATCTCTCTCATCCAATACCAAAGATTCCCTCGATCATCCTGGTCAGTATCAGTAGTCCTCTAATCCTGAGAATCTCTTAATCCCCAATTAAATCAGAACATTTTAATAAAAAATAAATACTACTCTAATTAATTTACAATACTCACAATATATTACTCATAAAACCCACACATTGAAAAAAAGGATAAAAATGAGAATTTTCTGTAGAATAATCATCAGATAAGTTGGGGTGTAAATGAATCATCACCCATCTCCTTGAAAAAAATTATATTTAAAGAAATATATCGAATGGTAATTTTTTCCATGGATCTTATAGTTGTTTACAATGGCCTTAGATGTTCTTCACATAAAAGATTAATTAATTGTATCTTTATCATATGTTGTTTTGTAGTACCATTAAAATTTTATTACTATATATTCGATTGAGAATAAATATTTCTTACAATGATTATAAAATTATTATATATATACATCTAATATCAAATTAGTTTTATGGAATAAGATGGTTATAATGATAATGTATAAATTGTAACACTGATAGACTAAATATCATCACACTAATATTTTATATATCATCACAATGATAAAATAAATATTGGAATCATGATTGATTAGATATTGTAACACTAATGGACTAAATATCATCATAGGGATATGTAAGATATTTTTATATTAATATTCTGGATATCGTCAATTTGATGGATTGGGATTCTGTCAATCTAATATATATAACTTCAGTAAATCTAATGGATTGAAATTCATTCAATTCAATGGATTATATTTCCAACAGTCCAACGGATCAGAATCGTATATATTTTTTATATTCATTTAGTTAAGAATTTTTTTATGTTTGGAAAAATGTTATTTTTTCTATAAAAAAATCTAAAACATGGGTACCAGAATCATAGATAACATCTTTCTAAGAATGTGTTTTGATTTTAAAAATAAAGGATAGAAGGAATAGAAAGTAAAAAATTTTCCTCAAACAATATTAAAAATAAAATAACATAATAAAAAACCTTTTATAACTAAACATATATTTTTTTTAAAATTTCCACAAAATATAAAAGATATTAAAACAAGAGAGTATGAATTTTGTCTTTATATTTATATAAGATAATATAAATGATAAAATTAAATCAATGTGTAGTAAAATTAGAAAATATTGAAATTCGTGATGATTATATAAGAAATATACTCATACAATGAAATGTAGTTAACAATATGGTTTATTTTGAGACCAGATCTTATATTTTTATCCATAATTACTTGATTTACCATTACTATGATAACTAAAATTTACAATGGTTAAATTTCATAATTAAAAAAAATAAAGTTGAATTTTTATCTGAATTCGAACATAATTGATCCCAATATGGGATCTATTTTTCTGGTCTTAATTCCTAGAAGTGAATGAAATCTATGTCAGTATAAATGGGTAGACGCAAAGATAAATCATTTTTAGAAAAAAAAATTAAGCCCAAAAATGAACTTATACAAATATCCTTTATATTTATGATAAAAATATAATTACTTACATTATATAAAATTGAAAATAATGAATTTTACTTTATGATAAAGTGAAAACAATAATAGTATATTTCAATGAAAGTAAATGCTATCTTTAAAAAAAATTATTTTCTATTATTCGGTAAAAAGTAAATCTTCTTTGAAAATACCAAAAATTTACCCAAAATATAATCTTGAAATAGTAGACCAAAAAATGATATAATTTTTTCAAATAAAATCTATAATACGTTCAAAAATTAATCATATAATTCCCATAAAAAATTAATAAATATAATTTTTTATCAAAGAATATTTTTGAAAAATAAAATGGATTTTCTAAATAAATGAGTACTTATTTCCTATGTATTAATCAATAAATTCGAATTGATTATTCCATATATATATATACATATATTTATATCACAATCTATTTATTAATATTCATACTCACCACTTTTATTGGTAGTTTATAAGTATAATATTTATATATTAATATTGTATTGTTCGTTTAAACTCTCGGTTGTATATTGTATATGCTCTAGAACATGGTGTTGTTTTAAAATCTCAATATATTACAAAAAGGGATGTTATCCTATGATTATTGATGGTATATGGGTGGCTATCTCAAACATAACATGTGATTATTGGATTTATTTGTGTCTTAGAGATAATATTTCTATGATTTCGATTATTCTACACTTTTACACTCTTTTAGGACAAGATATTATGACATTATCACTATATAACAACTCATGTTAATTGATTAAATTATTATTTATTTCTTATAAACTAACATTTTTTTTTCAAGAATAAGGATTATCATTTACGAATTTTTTTGTATGATTTTAAAATTATGTAATCATTTTATTATACACATATTTTCATTTTATTTTTTAATTATCATTAATATCTCCTTTATTTACCACTAATCAGTATATAGGCTCACCCCTAATTTTGTATCATTCTCCCCAAGATATATAAGAATGGTTTTATGTGTGATATTTATAAGAAGGTTCCATGTTGTGAAGATAATTTTAGGAGATGATATAAAACATTCATGTACCATTTTTTGATGTATTTGAGTCTCTAAATACATAAAACATTTGTAGTTTTTATATGGAAAATAATGAAATGTTATGAACTTTTATATAATGACATTAAGTATTTATATATTTAATGTATGGGTCACATCTATTGGTATCAGAGTAATTTTATGTAATTTTATGAAACTATAATGAGAAAAATTTAGTAAGAATGATTATGATCAGCATAAGTATAGGAGAATATCCTATGTTATTTTATTTAAAGGAATGATTTTTTCTTAGAAAAGAATTCCTTATCTTGATACTAGACTCTCGATGAATCTATGTAAAAAATAAACCTAGGGGTAATAACTCTAAAATGAGGGTATTAGGTATTAAATTTATATTCATCGATTTGTGATGAGGGGTCAAATACTAAAAAACTATATATACAATCTTGGGGGATATACATGGGTTAATTCACATTTTCATTATGGACCATTATAATGGATTTCAATATATGATGACCATGGACTTCCTAGGTTAAAACTTTGGTTTCATAGATTGAATAGTAGTTTTCTTGATTCAGAAATTCTATAAATGATTTTCATGATTATATATTTTATCACTATGATTATTGTTCATAAAAATATGATTTTTGGTAATAGTCAATGGTTTTAACAAGAAATAATCAATTTAAAACTAAACGTGATAGAGAATTTAATTATTTTTTAGAAGATAAATTAATTTTTTTGGGATATATAATATAAAATATCATTATTATACTTACAAAACATTCTCAATACATGAATCATAAAGTGTTTACAAATGGAAAAACATTGTAAAAACATTTTTTGAGTATCTCATGATGTAAAATCCATATTGTTTTACTAGGTCCACTAATCCACTAATTTTTGAGTAATTTAATATTACCACTAAAACGATATTTTTTATTCTCCAATTTTTAAATATAAAAAAATATATTTTGTTTTTTACCATTTTGAGGGAAAATAATTTCAATTTTTTACACTTATCAAGAACATTAGTCAACTAGAAAAAATATATATTATCAATGTGGTGAATTTATAAGTTTATTTTTTCAATAAGTAAATTGAGATTACACAGGATAAGAAATTTAATAGTCACTAATTGATCTAAAGTAGAAGGGTAATGAATCTATTAGTACATATGATGAAAAGTTTACAATACTTTAGAGTTTCGATTCTGGTATAATCATCAAACCAAAATGAAAGATTGTCTAATTATTCATTTTCTTTAAACAAACCCTTTAAATGAGTTATCCATAAGATATTTCAATATATATGAAAAACAAATTATGTGGTATCAAGGTAGAAATGGATATTGGATTCATCCATAAATCTCATAGTTTTTATCAAAAAAATGCTATACTTTAAAATAAATTCTAATAATAATATCATTTGGTATAATGAGATGTTTTTTCTTTTATACCATAACTGTGGATAGAATAATATATGATATTTTCTTAATGGGACTATTAAATTATTTAAGTGTTGCATGGATATTCATTGGTGAACAAAATAATCATGTGATGTGAATAAGTATATTAATGAAAATAGAGAGAATGATCCACTGAATCCAACACATATAATGGAGTGTTTCAAATTAAATGAGTAAGGGAATTATTATGACCAGTGATTAAATCCTAGTGCTATTAATGATGATAAAAAATAATAGCCTTTTAAGCCTGTATATAATTCGGAATCCATGTGATCTCTATTTTTGGTGTGGGGTACAATAATTATGCGGTGAAACGTATGCTTTAAATCCACTCTTGAACTACTTATATATTGATTGATTCTAGATCTACCCACTATTTTATATCTGGATAATTTTCTAATGTTTATATACTTCCAAATAAGTATTTAGATTTTTAATTATAATTGAAAACATTTAATGATATGATTATCACATATAATACTAATGACTCTTCCCCAATTGAAAATTGTGGGAGGGTTCATCCATTAAATCATGTTATTCTTCATATAGATGAATTTGATGTTGTTTTGGGTATGTATTAGATTTTAATATATAAATATCCTATCAATTATTTAGGAATATATATAACATTTGATATTCCAAACCAACCTATGATTTTATATAAGTGAAATGATAAATTTGAACATCCAATGGAAAATTTATCCATTGTATGTGTATTTATTCATATTCAAAGGGGATGTTAATCTCAAATTATTGTGGAGAAACTAAACTTTGACGACATACCTATTTTATGGGATTTGGTTTGTTTTATTGTTGAAGAGTTCCCTAGTTTACATTTTAATCAGGAAGTTGATCATTCAATATAACTCACAATTGGTGAAACACCTATTTCAAATACTATATAGAGAATAACCCTGATTGATTTTTATGAATTGAAGAAGAAACGTTAGGATAATAATGATAAGGTATTAATTTAGAAAATTTTATCACCATGGGGTGAAACTTTTATTTCTGGGAAGAATACATTTTTATCAATGTGACATTAAATTGACTACCTAGAACATGACTTGGTCAAAATGAAAAATATATATCATTTTTCATATATTGATGATTTCTTTATTAAATTTCAAGGATATCAATAAGTCCCAATGATTCACTTTATTTTTGGATACTATAGATTGAGTGTTTAAAGTGAACATATACCCTAGTCATCCTTCTGTGTGAGTTATGGAAACATGGAATTTATAGTAATTCTATTTAAGCTTCATAATCCCCCCATGATCTCTATTAATTTAATTAATACAGTATTAAGATATTACCTTGATTATTTTTTAGTAGTGATTATAGATGAAATTATTATATATTCCATGAGTATAGAACGTCATGAATATCACTTGAGTACTAGATTAAGGACCCTAAGGAAGAATAAGTTGTTTGAAAAAATATACAGGTGTGAATTGTTTATATATATTGTTTCACGTTTTGTTCATGTACTCTCAAGTAAGGGGATATCGGTGTATCCATCAAATATAGATGATATTTAACATAGGACAAGACTAGACCATATGACTAAGGACTATAGTTTTTTTTGGACTGGATTGATATAATCAACTATTTTTGACTTATTTATCATGGCTATCAAATCCAATAACAAAGGTAACTATGAAAAAGTAAATTAATTTATACCGATGAATGGGATGAAAGATTCAAGGATCTTAAGTGGATGTTGGTTAGTGTTCTTGTAATTAGACAAACTTATCATGGAGAAGGATTCATGATGTACAATAATACATTAAAAAGGTTCTATGATCTTTAATTATTCAAAATGATATGATGATAGATTATTACTTACACTAATTGATGGTTATTATGAAATATTACCCGAACTAACGATTTAGAAAGAACCGCAAACATATTTTCATTATTGATATGCATGAATTATCCATAAAAATAAAGGTGTGATTTATAAACTGATCATAAAATTTTAAATAATATATTCATATATAAAGAGATTAATATTCACTAGATATGGTGGATGGATTTTATTAGTGGATATCAAAACTCAATACATAATCACCCATTGAAAGAGAAAAAAGATTCTTATTCTTTAGTTGAAAAATATCGTGTTATATTATCAATGATAAGGATCACAAAAGAACTAATTTTTTTCTATTTAATAAGGATGGAACATAAAATCTTGAATGATGTAGAATAATAATACCTTACCCACATGAGTGTTAAACTATTTATACATGTGGAGATTAATGAGGCACAGAAAGAGGAAATAGATCAGAAAAAAAGTGGTAAATGATCATGGGTATAACCTTGATTATAATATTAGATAAGCTTCATGAACTAAGTATATGACCCAACAATACTAGACTTAAAAAAGGTGATATTATAAGAATCCTAAATCTCATCATACAATATTCTTCCTGGAAGTAGGAAAATGAATAGATACTTGAACAATTATTTATAGTGGGACAACAACAATATAGAAATTGTAGAGTATGTATCTATGTTATGGGTATATTGGGAAGTTATGGTTAATAGATAAAAATCTAATGGGATATAAAATCCACATATTACATAATAATATAAATGGTGGAATATCAAAATGGATTTTTTGGTTGAACTCCATGAAATATCTATAGGCCATAATTTTATTTGGTTTGTATTTGGATGACTTACAATGGAACCATATTTCACTATTATTATTGATTATTTCTCTCTAGAACAACTTCCTAGTTTATACGTTATGTAAGTTTTATGATTATATAGTGATATAATTTTTATTTTTTCTAGTCATGAAACATGGTTTCCCAAGATTTTCTAGAAAATCATTAAACAATATATTGATATAGAGTTGTGTTTCAATAAAATTTATCATACATAAATAGATGGTCCATTAGAGAAAACCATTCAAACCCTACAGGATAATCTATGATCATGTTATCTATATTTCAAATCTAGTTGGGATAAACATAATTATCTTGTAAATTAACTTTTAATAATAGATTTTACTCAAGAACTCAGATGGATCCTTGAAAATGCTGCAATGAGTGGAAGTGAAAAAAATCAAATGTTATTTGATGATGTAAGTGAAAAAAATCTATTGGAACCTGGGTTAAGTTAGGAAATGGTAAACTATGTTAGTTCCATTCATCATCACATCAAGTAAGATCATAGTCTATATAAGTGTTATGGTAACAATTTATAGTTAGATATGGAATATCAATATTGTGAGAAGGCATTACAATTTATTTCTCCATGTACAAAAGGTTAAGTGATTAAAAAATAATTGAAGGATTATCCCTATGAATACAGGTTCGCCCATGGTTCTTGGTCGAGTGTGGATTGCAGATTATATCTTGTAACTTCCACTAAACCTCTTTGAAGTTCATAATGTGATCCATATAACCCTCATAAGGAAGACCATACCTAGTTTTCTATATGTACTGAAATTATAGTTTATACCATTGAAGATTGATATTTCATATCAATAAACCAATAAAAATCTTGGACCTTGGAGATAAAGTGTTATGAAATAAGACTACGCATATGGATAATATTCTTTAAATGAATTTGGAATTATAGGAAGCTACATAGAAACAAAAGGATGTGATGAACTAAAAGTATCCTAATTTTTTACACAACAATAATTTATTTTCAAGGGATAAATTCATTTTAAATAAGTTATAATTTAACAATTTGGTGTTTTATGTGTATTCTATTTGAAATAAAAATAAATTTTTTGATATATTTCATTTCATGAAACCCTAATGAATAAATAAACATGTGATATTGTATAAATTTATATCATAACCATTGGATTAGTGGTAATGAATATGATTAACCGTATTATGAAATATATATATATATTCATAAATTCAAATTCATTTATTAATGACTATGAAATAATAAATTAATTTTTAACAATATCTTTTAATGATTAAAAGATATATTTTTTTGGAAGAAATATATATTTCTAAATGCTAAAAATTATTATATAAAAGAGTATATTTATCACAATTAAAAATTAAATTTAATTATACTTACAAGAAATTTATTAACAAACATCCATGTACTAGTTATATATAGTTTACTAATGAAGATGTAATCATTTAAATGTAAAATAGTGATTTTTCATAAAATTGTTCTTATGTGTCCAATGTATTTTTACCATAAAAAATTAAATAAATAATTATTTATTTGTTTTTAAATTAAATTTATAGATTATATATTCATTCACATATTTTAAAATTAATTTGGAAGTTTTCTCTTGAAAAATAACGAATGTTATTCTATCTTTATGATTAAAAATTCATTTTTTGAAAAAATATTTTTCATTTCATTTTGAGCACTTAATTAAAAATTAAACTATTCAACTTATAGAAATGAAATTTTAAAAAATATAATTCCATATTTGGGATAAAAATTTCATAAAAAAATAATTATTCCACTTTCATTTTTGGTCATAACGAATTGTTAGGATAATAAAATAAACGTGTTACCATCGTTAAGTATACAATGGGCTTATCATGGGTCAATCACAAAGATAATGGTATTACATCCACATAAACATGTATAATTATTATTGGTGTAATATATTTTTACCCAATTTTATCCTACCTTCCATGCCTTGTATTTTTTTGTAAACCTTCGCAAGAAAATGACATTATATTATATAAATATTTTATGTAGTACCATGTGTGTCCTCTCCCTCATTTATAAAAGGGAACCTCCTGTCCAACCTAACTCGTGAATTATAAGCCTTATATATCAATAAATAACTACTACAGAACATTTATATAGTCATTTTCTTTTTCCTTGATCCATTTTTCTCTATCATAAGACAACTAATTCATGGATTATGGTACAATCCAAATGAGTCTCTCTCAAAGAGGTATAAATCATAACAAAGATCTTTTATTTTTTTTCTTAACTGAAATTCTATTGAACAATTTTACCAATAAAAAAATGATAAATACAATATATTCATTAAAAATATATTTTATTATGATTATTTAATAACTTTACTTAACCTTGTTTCTATATAATCTGAAATGTAAGTATCACTCACACATACATGTGAACTATCACCCCGACATAGTGATATAATTAATTTTCAATCACTAACATACATTTATATATATAATTATATATTTTATAAACATATATTATATATATTATATGATTATTTTTCTCAAATGATAATGTATTATTATTTTTTATTTATTTTTTTTCTTTATGAAATTAAAATATATATATTAAATGTGGATTTACAGACATCCATCTCTCTAAATGGGGTAACTCATTTTTCTATATCTTCCATTTCTGTATGGTTAAATATATTAATATTTTAAATATATATTATATTTATTTAATTATTAATATTCTTTATATGATGAAACCATGATCAGTGTACAAGGTCTAGAATAACCAAACCGAAGTATTCATGAAAGTTAAATACTTAACACCTAGAAATAAATTATTTAAAAAAATTATTTATTAATGGGTTTAAAAATGTTATAAGTGGACTATATATTGTTTTAAATGAATTTATATCTGTGTTTTATATAATTTAGAAATGTTTAAATATATTATACACTATATTTCATTGCATACTATGAAAGAGAGACTTTAGGTTGGGGTTTATGTGATATTATCATTTTTTCAAGATTGTTTATTATTTAATTTTTAATGATGAAATTAAATGTTATATATATTGAAAATAATATTTCTTTTCATATACTTTTATTATTTCTTTAAATTTAAATTTTTTCATCCATTTTCCACTATCATAGTCTTCAATGTTGGAATGAATGTTTCTATAAAAAATAGAAGTTGTTTTTTATCTAAAATGAATTATTTTTAATCCATGACAATATTTTATTTAAAATGTTTTTAATAACATTTTCTATATTCTCATATTTTTTTAAAAATTCATTTTCAAAAGTGTAAAAAAAAATTAAAAAGTTTTAAAATGGAATCTTCTTGTTATTTTCAAGTCAAGGTACTTTTTTTAGATGTTGTGAATAGAATCCTTAACTTAACTCTTAACATAAGAATATATTTTATACCATCATAAAAGTTATATGATATAAGTTTCCTTTTAAATGTTTACATGTTTATTTGTAATGAAATTTCTTACCATAATGTTTGCGAATTTTTTTTTATTTGAAATATTTTATTCCAAATAAAAAATGGAACTTTTCTTAGGAAATAGTATGTTGATCTTTTAAAAGATTTATTATCTATGAAGACGTAATTTGATTATACTTATGCTTCACTGAAGATAAGATTCTATAATTAAATCCTTATTATTTCTATATATGGTTATTTTTTATGATGATACAATTTCATTGAATCCCATTTTCATTATCGTGGGTAAAGATTTGATGAAATTATAAAGGTTTTCATGGTCTTGTGTTATACATATTAATGGATTATAATTATCTAAAGAGTCGTTACATTTTAGATATACAATTTTTCTAATGATTAATGCTTAATGAGATAAAAGGGTATATAAGAGGTTATCAAAATCCCCAAATATGCTTCATTAGTGGTTATCCACAACACAAATGACAGTATGAATGTGGTTACCTCAAGGATGAAATGTTATTAATTTCTTGGTCGGTAACATTTACATAATATTAATATGATTATGATTATTCCACACTTGATAACACTATTTTACTATGTGATATTGTGCCAATGTTATGATATCAGGTGTAATGTAATTTGATTCCTTCATGATTCATGTCCACTAAACTATCAAACATTCTCCATGAATCATGATTATCATCTAGGATTTTTTGTGTATATTATTTAAATTTTATTCTAATTTTCCACTTCTCTTATTAATATTTTATTATTAAATTGTCATTGGTGTCCCCCTTGATTACCCTTATTGGTCATATTAACTCACCCTTTGTTATGTTACTTTTTCCATGGGATCAAAAATGAGGTTTTAAGTATGATATATACATGAAGGTTTATAGTTATAATAAACATAGTGAGAGATAATTTAGTTATTTTATGTAATGGTTATTTGTTGATAAATTTTTCCAATGACACAAAAACATTATTTCTCCATGCATCGACAATAAAAATATTTAATGAATATTAATTTAATAAGAAATTATATTTATGAATGTAATTTCTACATCCCCACACATAGGGGTGGATTTTAAACACTATGACATGAGTAAGGTAGTTAAGAATATATTTGGGTATGTCAGGACTGAAATAGATGGATGAAAAGTTTTGAAGGGGTAGGGGTTGAAAACCTCATTTTACTAGATGGGTTGTTTTCAAACATAAAGTAACATGCAACATTAAAATATAAAAAATTAATATTAAATTGAACATAGAACAAAATGGCCAAATGTTTATAGAAAATATATTTTGGGGTCTAAACATCTTCAACCAATAAAATTTCTATAAGTTTAAGTGATATTTTTGACCTTATATTTTATTTTAATACTCTCATTTTCTATTTTAAACCTTAATCACAGTATCAATATTTTATCATAATTACTAATCATTATGGAAAAAATGAGATTTCTCTCATTAATTTTTTTTTAAATATGGATTCCAAATATGCAACCATTTTATCAAATTAAATTTTTATATTTTAAATAATAATAATTTTAAAATTAGAGTGAAAATGCAACAAATAATATCTTTATAAAAATGAATTTTTAGTCATAACAGAAAATTTATATCAATTACACTGATAATAAAACCATTAAATGAATGTTATCAAAATTTATATAATATATTATCTAAAAGTTTTATTAAAATTATTCATCAATAATGATTAATTTAATTTATTAAGATAAAAAACTCATTTCAAACATATAAGTTGTTTTTTTAGAAAAATGATTTTTTTTCTACCCTATGATGATTTTATATTAATTTCTAACCCATTGATAATTTGTGATTTAATTATACTAAGGATTAAAAAATAATATTTCATATGTTTAATATTTTTAAAATGTAATAAATCCATTACACAAAAAAAATTCTCAAAAAAAATCTTCAAAATTGTTATTTTGAAACATTACTAATTCTTAAATGAATTATAAATTATTTTCAACCATTATATTTTATTTAAATACCATAAAATTTACATATTCTTATAATTTAAAATAATAATTCACATAATTTGGGGTTTAATTATTCAAAATTAATCAAAATTTTTTTTATTATAGATAAATATTTTGTAACATATCAAGGGGTAAAAATTCCTCCGTACTTCATTCCATATTTTCAGTATAAATGAAAATCAATATTTATTCCAATATGGGTTTTATTATTTAGATCTCCTTGAAATCCATTTTCTATTATTTTCTATAAAACCCTAATCAATTTGGGATCCACCACTCTCCATTTATACTATTAGAGTGCATTGAATGATTTCATCATGTCTGTCACAGTCTTGTGTAACAAATTTCATTCAAATACATGGTTATATGAAAATAATTTATAAACCATATTTTTTTATGGATGATGATAGAATAGGAATCATACTGTATAAATCATCTAAATTTTCTCATCATTGGTATTGATGGATTCATAATCCTTCTAATTCGATGTTGGTAATTCCCATTCCATATTAGTGTTATGAGTTTAAGGAAAAAATTATTTAAAAACACACTACTAGACTCTTACCAATTAATCGAGTCGAATTATTCCACATGAAATGAATTATTGATAAGATCATACCATTTATGATCTACACTTTCAAGATGATACAATGTTAAAATAAATTTCTCAGACTCTATCCACTAGAGAATGAAAAATATCATTCCTATATCCTAGATCGATTTCTTTTCAAAAAGTGTATTAGTAGACCCACTATAGAAAGGTGATAATTTCTCATTGAAGAAAAAATGGTGAGTTTTTTCATCAATTATCCATTTAAATGTTCCACATGATTCATTTTACCATTTATAACTTGATTGGGATGGGTTAGAATAGCCATAAGATTTTATATTCTACTTCTCATTCCATTTGGTTTCTTATGAGGATGATCTTTCTATTGGTCATAAATTCATTATCAACATGATCCCTCATAGTTGTAAAAATTGTATAAAACAAATAATATTAGTTTGAGTATTAAAAAATATAAATTATATTGATAAAAAATATGATAATGAAAATCATTAATAAAATTTCATATATTAATAAAAATTTTGATGAACCTCTAACACTTTGTGATTTACCTATAACACTTTGGTTCACCATTAGTTCAATTATATTCTATCATATCTTCCAAAACAAACTATTGTTTAAAAATAACTAAAACCTACATGGATATAGAGACCCAAATCATAACATACATAGACATTTGATTACTTTTTCGGAATACTTAATACAAAACAAAAACAGACACCAAAGGACCGTAATTTTTTAGTGTCTTTGGAAACATGGAACATAATATTTTAATCATGGTGAATGATCTTCAATATCTCCCTTAAAGATCTTCCCTATAATGACCCATACTTTACATACATTGTTAATACATCAAAATTGAAGCATACTTATTACAACATATAACAAAACCACGAAAGGACCGTATAGGTATAGTGTCTTTAGAAACTGGGAAACATAAACAACTAGTTCATAAAGTGTCTACACCGTCTCCCATTTATTTCATCATATCTATAGTCCCTTTTGGAATATCTTACTTAATAACCTTCTTCCTGACCTGGGGAAAGAAAACATACAAAAGAGTGAAATCAAATGCTCAATAAGTGTAAACAAAAGAAATATCAATCACATCATATTCATAAGAACACAACTTTTTAAAATCTTAACCTGCAAAAGAGTGAATAATTTCATAACATTGGATAAATAATAGTAGTGAAATGGAATCCCAATAATCATAACATAAAACATGAAAATTTGTGGCATACACACATAATCATCGAGAATCATTTCATATTAGTCAAGACTCATTGCAAAGACTATCTTAGTGGACACAGTCCATTTCTGAACCGAGTTCACTCCTCATTTCAGTCCTATTTCACTGAACCAGTATAACCTACCATTCCAGCCTTGTCTATCTCATGAGATATAAAATCATTACCCAATGCATTTGAGGGAGAAATCGGTCCCACCCATCTCATAATGATACCATTCTTATGTGTGCCACAAAATCATAAACCATACATCATAACATAACCCATGTAATAAAAATGGGAATCTTAAACATTGTGACATCATAAAACAATTCATATAAGACAAAGGAATTCATAAAAATAATTCCATCATAAAATAATCAAATCAATTTAATAATAGGGATAGAAACATAACCCTTTATTATCTTAGATGGAAAATAATTTTGATAAAACACTTGAACTCCATTCTTGAGGAAAATATCCTTTCTACTTCAAAAACACTTTTCCTTTCTTAACATGTCATAAAATTCTAAACTAGAAGAAGTTGATTAAAAATATAATTTAAAACATGTAAAGGAAGCTTCTTGGAAATAATGCTTTAAAAATCAATTCATTACATATAAGATAAAAGTAACATTCTTCTCGTACTTTTGTCGGAAAATTCAAAAAGTACCTCATACGAAAAATGACAAAAGATTCCTTTCATATCTTTTACTAAAAACTCACTGAAGGATAAAAATGGATTTAAACAATTGTATGTGGATGAAAATAATATTACATATTGAGGAAAAATGGATATGGATGATAAAATACACCCCAGTAAATACCAAAGTATAAACAATCTCGGATAAAAATGAGATTGTGATATTTCCCTTACCATAGGTCCGTTTTGCTTCGTAAGTGTCCGAACCTCCTGTATAATGATTTAAATAATGTTATGGACTTATTCCAGAATCATACTTATTTTTATTATAGAATATATGGTCATATTCTTAGCTTCTTAGTAGTAATATTTCATTGCTACTTGTTATTCGGGTGTTTATAACTATTTGTTCTTATGCGTGTTTTGTCGAATAAAAATTGTATTCTTCTCTTTAGGTAATAGATAACTCATTTACAGAATGGTATTAGTGTAATATATATCATATCCATTCATTCAATTCATTTATATAATCATTATCAAATGAAGATCATGTAGAACGAGTCGCATCACATCGTGGAGACGGTATTCCGTACGTACGCACGAGGGAAGATATCATTCCTATGATCGTGTAATTTTATTGGAGTGTATGTATACTATTTCAGAATCAGTATCACTTTGTAATAGTCATATATAGTAATTATTTACACCATTATACCCATCCAAGTAAGGTGGTGGTGGAAAATAGATTACATCACGACGTGGAGACGGTATTCCGTACGTACGCACGCGCGGTGATTTCTTTTTTTCGTAGGATGGATAGATGGTGAAATAGAATTGTTTCATACATATAATAACATATCAGTATATGAGTGATACTGATGTTATTACTTAATAATGAAACAACTAAATAAGAAGAAGTGGAAGAAGAAATAAAGATGAAAGAATCGGTAACGGACATTACCTCTTCTTTGAAGTGATTTTTTGAGACCTTCTTTTAGGGCACTAAAATTGGTCTTTGATGAAGACCAGGACCTCTAGGATGTCTCTAGAGAAGTGGAGAGGAGGAATGGACAGGGGTTGGACAAGATTGAAGGCTCAAAGTGGTGTGAGGAAGAGGGGGAGGAGGTTCCCTTTTATAAGGGAGGAGAGGGGCTCCTTTGGGAAAACTAAAAATATTATTTTATTATAAAGTCATGTTCGGTTTTAAATAGCTCCAAATTGATATATTTCTAAGATAAGGTTGGGATGGGTCTAAATCCTCTCATCCAATAGAATTTAGACAAGTTTAGGTTCCTATTTTAACCTTATCATTTAAATTTAAAATTAAGTTAAATAATTTTACTTTTACAGTGTCTTCTTGTGTTCTTATACTATAAGGTTAATAAACTTACTATAAGCAGTCAAACGAACCCCAAGTTGATTATTATTAATATATATAACCTTATCTATGTCATTTGGCCGAACCTTATATTTTTAGGAATAAAATAACAATTACTAATATAATATTTGTTTTAAAAACTATTTTATGTCAATTTTGACACTATTTAGTAACAGAATGATTAGATCGAACCAAGTTAATTAAATCAATACTATCATGTCATATTAACCTGGAAAATTAGTGTAATTAATAAAAAGTCTCAAAATAAATTTATTTTTGTGTTTATAACATCAATTATGTCAATATTTCATTAATAAGATAATTACTGCATCATCTTTGTGTCATAAATAAATTAAATTATTTAATGTCTAAAAATTACAAATAAAATACCATTATGTAGGAAATATTTTTAGATTTCTAATGAATATTTATAGTCGAATTTATCTTATGTATAACCTTATATTAAAAATTATTTACTTATTAAACTTTGATTTTAACTATTTTAACCCTTCTTTAAATTAATTAATAATAAATGTTCTAATCTAATCCAAGTCGGCCTAAATGGTCATATTTTATTCCTAATGTTGTTTTTGGTTGAATTAAACATGTCCAATAGAATTAGGACATGTGTTAGGGTAATAGTAATATCATTTTTACCCTTAATTACCCTATTTACTTTTAACCGTGGTAAAAAAAGTAAAAATTTACTATTCACCAAAAAATTATTTTCATCTCATTGAACCAAATTTTACTTACTGACATCAACTGTGTTTCTCGGATTTTCAAAATTCCACTCACAGAAGTGGTAAAATTATGTTTTATGAAAAATTCAGTTTTTTAACTACCACTTAGTGGTTTCACTATTCATCAAAAATTGAAATTTTTCAGAAAAATACCAAAATTTCACCCTAGGCTAATTTCGATATTCCGAATCCAAAAATGAAGTCCATTTTGAAAAATAAAATTTATAAAATTCCATAAAGTGGTTATTACTATTCATAACGGCTATTTTTAATAATATTTTAATAGCATATCATTGTTTAGTGAAACTCGGTATTGCGTACGATGCAAGCTATCGAGGAAGGTCGAGATTTCATGAAAATCAAGCCAAGCAAGTGTTGTGTGTAGAAAAAGATTCCTTTTATGATTTATATAACATAAAAGTCTCAGGTGTTACATTCTACCCCCTTTAAAATGAATTTCTCCCTCAAAATTCGTCACTTTGTAACAAACATATGAGGATACCTCTCACTCATCATATCCTCAAGCTCCCATGTAGCTTCTTATAATTGGCGGTTCCTCCATAAAACTTTCACCAATCGAGTGGTCTTGTTTCGTAGGACTTTTCGCTACGATCCAGAATCTCTATCGGCTGTGCTTCATAAGAAAGATCATGCTCCAGCGGTACAACTTCTGAGCTAAGTACATGTGAAGGATCAGGTATGTACTTTCTCAGGAGAGATACATGGACCACATCGTGAACTTGAGAGAGATTCGGTGGAAGCACCAATTGGTAAGCTACCTTCCCAACACGATCCAGTATTTCGAAAGGATAGAAATATCTAGGGATCAACTTCCCCTTCTTTCCAAATCTCATGATTCTCTTCCAGGGAGATAATCATAAAAACACTTTATCACCCACTTCAAACTCTAGGTCTTTTATTCGGTTGTCGGCATAACGTTTCTATTGACTCTGAACTACTCTTATGTGTTGTTGAATAGATCTGACCTTTTCTGCCATTTCATTAACGAGATCAGGTCCTAATAGCTTTCTATCCCCAACTTCATCCCAGCAAGTTGGAGTCCTGCATTTCTTTCCATAGAGAGCTTCATAAGGAGCCATCTGAATACTGGAGTGAAAGCTATTATTATAAGAAAATTCGACCAAAGGTAGGTGTTGATCCCAACCAACTTTGAAATCCATAGAGCAAGCTCTCAACATATCTTCTAGAGTTTGAATTGTTCTCTTAGACTGACCGTCTGTATGAGGATGATAAGCAGTTCTGAAACTCAACTCTGTATCCAGAGTATGCTGAAGACTTCGCCAGAACTTTGAGGTAAATCTCGGATGTTGATCAGATATAATAAAAAGTGGTACTCCATGAAATCTTACATCATCCTTTACATATATTCTGGAAAGCTGATCCAGAGATAAATCCTCTCTAATAGAAATGAAGTGTGCAGACATTGTAAGACGATCTACTATGACCCAGATAGCATAATTGCTTTTGGATATTTTAGGAAGTCCTGTGAAAAAGTCCACAGTGATGTTTTCCCATTTACATTCGGGTATGGGTAATGGTTGTAACATCCCCTTAGACTTCTGTCTCTCAGCTTTAACTTGCCGACAAACCAAGCATCGAGAGACATATTCAGCAACATCTCTTTTCATGTCATCCCACTAGAAGTACTCTTTCAGGTCCCGATGCATCTTCGTGCTTCCACGATGAATATAGAATGAAGAACTATGAGCCTCATCCAGTAGCTCCTTCTATAATTTGGGGATGGGAGGAACACAAACCAGATTCCTGAACTTTATTATCCCATCACAATCAAGGATTAATTCAGGAACATTTCTCACCTTCTTTTGTAACTCGACATCTTCCTTCCATGCCTATTTAATCTTCACATGTATAGATGGTTGAACATTCATTTGAGAAAGATACAATTTTTCCCCTTCCATTATAATTAAAGATACATCCTTTTTAAATCCATAAATATTGGATCTTTTGTGATCCTCATCATGGATAAACTGGCATGGTCTTGTCGACTTAATGCATCCGCCACCTTGTTTTCTTTCCCAGGGTGGTAATGGATTGAGCAGTAATAATCCTTAATCAGCTCCAACCATCTTCTTTGACGCATATTTAGATCCTTTTGTGTGAAAATATACTTTAAACTTTTATGATCAGTATAAATTTCACACCTTTCTCCATAAAGATAATGCCTCCAAATCATTAATGCAAAGATTACCGCAGCTAACTACAAATCTTGTGTTGGGTAATTTTGCTCATGGATTTTCAACTGTCGTGAGGCATAAGCTATAACCATATCATTTTGCATAAGAACACACCCAAATCCCTTCTTGGATTCATCACTGTAGATCAAAAACCTTTCTCCACTACAAGGCAGTGTGAGCACAGGTGCACTGAATAACCTTCTTTCAACTCCTTGAAATTCTCTTCACATTCTTCCGTACGTACGCACGAGGGATGATATCGTTCCTATGATCATGTAATATTATTGGAGTGTATGTATACTATTTCAGAATCAGTATCACTTTGTAATAGTCATATATAGTCATTATTTACACCATTATACCCATACAAGTAAGGTGGTGGTGGAAAATAGATTACACCACGGCGTGGAGACGGTATTCCGTACGTACGCACGCGTGGTGATTTCCTTTTTCGTAGGATGGATAGATGGTGAAATAGAATTGTTTCATACTTATAATAACATATCATTATATGAGTGATATTGATGTTATTACTTCATAATTAAACAACTAAAGAAGAAGAAGTGGAAGAAGAAATAAAGATGAAAGAATCGGTAACGGACATTACCTCTTCTTTGAAGTGCTTCTTTGAGACCTTTTTTTAGGGCACTAAAATTGGCCTTTGAAGAAGACCAAGACCTCTAGGATGTCTCTAGGGAAGTGGAGAGGAGTAATTGGCAGGGGTTGGCCGAGCTTGACGCTCAAAGTGGTGTGAGGAAGAGGGGGAGGAGGTGCCCTTTTATAAGGGATGAGAGGGGCTCCTTTGGGAAAACTAAAACTATTATTTTATTATAAAGTCATGTTCAGTTTTAAATAGCTCCAAATTGATGTATTTAGAAGATAAGGTGTGGATGGGTCTAAATCCTCTCATCCAATAGAATTTAGACAAGTTTAGGTTCCTATTTTAACCTTATCATTTATATTTAACATTAAGTTAAATAATTTTACTTTTACAGTGTCTTCTTGTGTTCTTATACTACAAGGTTAATAAACATACTATAAGCAGCCAAACGAATTCCAAGTTGTTTATTATTAATATATATATACTTATCTTAGTCATTTGTCCGATCATTATATTTTTAGGAATAAAATAACAATTACTAATATAATATTTGTGTTAAAAACTATTTTATATCAATTTTGACACTATTTAGTAACAGAATGATTAGTTCGAACCAAGTTCATTAAATCAATACTAACATGTCATATTAACCTAAAAAATTATTTTAATTCATAAAAAGTCTCAAATTAAATTTATTTTGGTGTTTATAACATCAATTATGTCAATATTTCATTAATAAGATAATTACTGCATCATCTTTGTGTCATTAATAAATTAAATTATTTAATGTCTAAAAATTACAAATAATATATCATTATATAGGAAATCTATTTATCTTTCTAATGAATATTTATAGTCGAATATATCTTATGTAGAACCTTATATTAAAAATTATTTACTTATTAAACATTGATTTTAACTATTTTAACCTTTCTTTAAATAAATTAATAATAAATGTCCTAATCTGATCCATGTGGGCCTAAATGGTCATATTTTATTCCTAAGGTTGTTTTTGGTCGAATTACATTTGTCCAAGAGAATTTGGACATGTGTTAGGGTAATAATAATATCATTTTTACCCTTAATTACCCTATTTATTTTTATCCGTGGTAAAAAAGTAAAAAGTTACTATTCACCAAAAAATTATTTTCATCTCATTGAACCACATTTTACTTACTGACATCAATTGTGTCTCTCGGATTTTCAAAATTCCACTCACAAAACCGGTAAAATTAAGTTTTATGAAAAATTTACTTTTTTAGCTAGCACATAGTGGTTTCACTATTCATCAAAAATTGAAAGTTTTCATAAAAATACCAAAATTTCACCCTAGGATAATTTCGATATTCCGAATCCAAAAATGAAGTCCATTTTGAAAAATAAAATTTATCAAATTTCAAAAAGTGTTTATTACTATTCATAACGGCTAGTTTTAATAATATTTTAATAGCATATCATTGTTTAGTGAAACTCGGTATTTTGTATGACGCAAGCTATCGAGGAAGGTCGCGATTTCGTGTAAAGCAAGCCAAGCAATTGTTGTGTGTAGAAAAAGATTTCTTTGATGATTTATATAACATAAAATTCTCGGGTGTTACATTCCCCTATTGTTTTCTTACCTAAAAAGGTTCTTTATATCTTGGGGAAAAGAAAACATAAAAAAGGGTGAGCTCAAATGCTCTGTAATGGTAAACATAGAGAACACAAAACAATCTATAAACATTTGAATGAAAAGACTTGAACATAAAATCTTAACATCAAAATCTTGAGCAAAGACATAAATCATGGAAGTATGTAAAGAATATATCATAATGTAACATCAATCATGATAAAATATCATGGGAATAAAACATGTAATTGTGGCAAACCATTAAGCACATGATATGATTTCCATAGTAGCCAAGTCATTGCTGCGAAAACCATCTTAGTGGATAAAGTCTCTTTCAGAATCAAGTTCACTTCTCGTTCCTATCCTATATCCCTCAATCAGATTAACTTACCATTCCATTCATGTCTATCTCATAAGATATAAATCTGTACCCAATGCATTGGATGGATTTATAGGTCCCACCCATCACATAATGAAATCATTCTTACTTTTTCCACAAAATAAACATAAATTATTCATCATAAACCAAAGAGTAAAATGGGTTTCATAAACATCATCCCATCATAACATAATCTGTAACATCCCAAGTAATTAATGAATAATAGATATTTTTATCTATGTCTATTAGTGAATTAGATAGTGTTTTAGAGGCTTAAAATGAGAATAAATCCAATATTAAGCATGGAATACACTACTATTTTTAAAAGATTATTTTGCTGCCTTTTGATGGCAAACCATTTTTAAATCTATCTTTTGACAATTTTATAAGATATGTTTTTCAAAATAAACTTATTCTTTATTATTGGGACATCAAAATTTACTTTGTGTTAATTTTTGGTATTTTTCCGATAAAGTTCATTTTTTAATGAATAGTGAAAAATGTTGTATTTTAATTCAAAACCCCTTTTTAATCTAATTTATTAATATGATTAGATTATCTTTTGAATTGGTTTTGAAGTGAAATTAGAATATATTTTTATCATTTACTCCAATGGTCGTCATTGGAATCATTTCACTTTGAAATTGGACTTAAACTGGTGTCAATCTTTTGATACTTATTGTTTCATAAAAACACGCTATTTGTCATGACAACGGGAATTAATTATTAAATTAATTAATGTAACTTATATGATTTGAATTTTGTAAAATAGACATCATTTTTGAATTCATAATATCAAATATAGCTTAGGGTGAAGTTTTGGTATTTTTCTGAAAAACTTCTATTTTTGATGAATAGTGAAACCACTAAGTGGTAGTTAAAGAAAATGATTTTTCGTTTAAATGAAACTTTGCCACTTCTGTGATTTGATTTTCAAAAATCCGACATACATGGTTGTCATTAAGAAGTAAAATGCAGTTCAATTAGATTAAAATAATTTTTTGGTGAATAGTAACTTTTAAGTTTTTAATCGCGATTAGAGGTAATTAGTGTAGTTTAAGGTAAAAATAATGTTTTAATAATATGTGATGAGCTTGACACATGTCCTACACTTATTGGATGTGTCATGGACGACCCAGAAAAGCCATGGGTCAACTTGGGGACCCCATGGAGCCACTTTGGTTGGGAAATGACATAAATAACTTTTCATTTAATGTTAAAATTAAAATGAAACAAACATGAGTTGTTTTACTAAAACAATTATTAAATGGGGATATACAAGTCACATTTTTGACTATAAATATTCATTAGAAATCTAAAAATATTTCCTACATCATGAAAGTTATTTTAAAATTTTTAGATATTAAATAAATTAAATTATTTATTACATCATGATGATGCAGCGATTACCTCATTAATAAAGGATTTAAATAAAATGAAAAGATAATGTAACATCTATGACCTACACATGTCCAAAACCTATAGGATTGGTGGATTTAAAACCCATATCACCTTACCCTCGAATTATTTCAATGTGGGACCTTTTGAATCTGAAACTCATTTTAAAATAAAGTAACATTTTTTTACTTTCCATGAGTACCCCTCCTCTCCTCTTATAAAAGGCCCCCACATCTACCTATTTACCCACACTTAAAAAGCCTTTGGCTCGGCCAAACCCTATCCATTTTGTATCTCCACTTCCCTATCTTACTCCTTGAAGCCTCACTTTGGACAGAAGTCTTCCCAAGGAAGCCTTTGAGCTCAAACCAAAGGGTGTCACCCGATTTTAAGGTGATGTCTTCACTTGTGTTCTTTTGTTTTATTTTGCATCTCCAACCCCATAAACTCTTTTTATTCATTTATTTTTTAACAACACTAGTATCTTACATATACTAGGATTTTTTTATAATAAGGAGTAGAGCTACACTTACACACACCTACATCTAATGGTTAAAGAACATACTGTTTCGGTGGATGGCGAATTTCTGCCTCCCGAAACAATGATTGTTCAACATTCTTTTAACACCTTAAAAGGTGTACATTAAGATAAAACTATATTTATATATGATATATAATATGTTTATGTTTTCCTTAAGCTTCGGTATTTTTCATTTTGGGCATACCTTTATGGTTTCCATTATGGGTAAACGCGATATCTTCATTTAAGGAAGTGCGGACTACCGCCCCTTCAAAGTGATTTGATTTGTTAAAACCATACGTGGGACGTATAAAGGATGGAGTTATTATATTATATATGATATTACACAGGAATTATAATATACCTTTATATCATTATGATTCCATTTCATAAAATACAAAATATAAATGGAAGCAGCGTTCATGTGTACGTACGGCTTACCGTCTCCATGAACGATGCATTTCATTTCATACCTCTAAATGTTATGTAATATTATAAATGAATGCATGTACCAGATATATATGATATCTACATCATGAATACCATTCTGGATATAATGGATACATGAACAACTTTAATTATAAAGGGTTTATTTTTGACTCAAGTACCAATGATCGTTAAAACGACCGTTATTAACTTAAATAATTAAATAGTGTTCATGACATGGAAATAAGTGATATAAAAGGAATAATGAACATGAAAAAGGTTCTTAAACAAGTATAAATTATCTCAATTTTATTATTATGGAGATTAAAGAACGACCGAGTCATGTCGGACCCGAGGTATGGGACTTCGTCTCAATCTCCTTTCATTGAGGCATATTTTATTTTATACACAACCTTCTTTTATACGGTGTATAAACCCCTTTGACTTTTAAGTTTATTAAAAAGGAATCTTTTTTATACGAAGCATTTACTAAATGAAAAAATGGAATTTTTTTGTTGTACGTATGCGGCGACAATGAATTCTCTGCCGCTGTGACCATTATTTGAGTTTCGGATTCCTCTACAAGACATACCTTTTTTTAAAAGAAAAATAAATACCATGTTTTTCTTTTCTATTATTTTGGTATTGAAAATGGTTTTCATAATGTTTTTATATCAATGTGTTGTATTGATATCTTGTGATTGAATGGTGGAAATTTTATGTTTCCTTTATGCATGTTTTATGTGATATGATTTTGTTGAGGTTCTTGGGCATCATTATGAAGACGGGTGGTTCCGTGATAAACTAAGGGCGGGTGAGCCCGATATAGCTCTCCAATACATTAGGTAATGTGAAGGATTGAAACGTTATGGTTTCTCCGAAGAGATTTAGGGAATATACTGTGATGGGTATTCCAAACATAACCAAGAGGGTTACTCCCTACGTAAGAATGTTATGAATGCCTCAAGTTAACTTTATGTCTTATGATTTCTATGATTTATTCCTGATTTGATGAGGTATATTAAAGTGCTTATGTTTTATGGGTATAGTATGATTTCATTCTTATGTATATATGTACCCATGTTTCCTTTCCATATTTTTATATCCCTTACTGAACTTTTTTATGCTTATCCCAAGATTTTGAAATGTTTTTCATAGGTCAAGGGAAAGGTACATGATATGATGATAGTGTCAAGGAAGTGTCAAGAAATAATCTATGTTTTATTTTCAATATGTTTCCATTGATGGGAAAAATGAATACTATCTTTTATGTAACCACTTTGTTTAAATGTGGAATATAATGCATGTTTTATGATCTAATTCTCTAAAACTCTAAACCTGAAAAGATCCTCAAGGTGTAATCTTGTAATAACTCAAGATTAAGTAAGGTTTAAGGCTGGGGCCTTATAGATGGTATCAAAGGTAGGTTTAGATAACTTTGGGAGTTAGAATTTTATTAAATTATTATCCTTTTTTTTTTGAAATGATATAGCATTTGAAGATTACCATGTTTGTTCATCTAAGACATGTTTGTTCGGAGTGGTTTTCCGTGGAGGAAACAGGGAAGCAGTGCTAGGAAGGCATACAGAAGGAAATAAACTTCCTAATCAGCATCCTGAGATGGTCGGAATTGGAACTGAATAGTTTGTTGCAGTAATGGTGCAGATGACTCATGCGATAAATGGTTGTGGAATCCGTGAACGAGATCTTCCAGATCAACCGCAGAGGAACATGTCAGTGGTGGAACATTTCATGAGGCAACATCCCCAATCATTCAGAGGATCATCTGACCCTGTGTTAGCTGAAGGGTGGATTAAAGCACTGGAGAAGATTTTTGATGTCATGGGGTGTTCAGACAATCAAAAGGTTAGTCTTTCTATTTACCATTTGGAGGGTGAAGCAGATCAGTGGTGGTCGATGGTTAAAAATATCAGGGACGCTGATAAGATTGATGCTCTCGACTAGGATGAATTCAAAGGTATGTTTCTTGAGTAGTATTTTCCTAAGGCTGTTCGACTTAGGATGGAAAATCAATTCTTGGAATTGAGGAAAGAGAAAGACTCAGTAGCTGCCTATGAAGAGAGGTTCACTCGATTGGCAAGGTATGCTCCAAATTTTATCTGAGACCTTTATAGTAAAATCAATCATTTTTAATCAGGATTAAAACCAAAATATCGACGGGCATTAGCTTCTCGTGAGTTTAAAAGTCATGAAAAGCTTGTTCGATGTGCTGAGAAGGTGGAAATGGAGTTTTCCGATGATCAAGTGTTCAATAACAACAAGCAGAAGAAGAGACCGATGTGGCAGGAGGAAGGGAAGAATTCTTCAAAAAAGTCTGATGGTAAGAAAACTAAGTTTCTAGTTTGTGATAAATGTGGTAAAAGGCATGCTGGGGAATGTCTTTTGAATTCCAGAAATTTCTACCGATGTGGTAAGATGGGACATAAGGCTCGTGATTGCACTGAAAAAGATCAAGGTGATGGTAAGTACATATTTGATTTATAGTTAGTGAAATGTTTTAAGTGAAATGAGATGGGTCACTATGAAAAAGAGTGTCCAAAAAAGAGCTTGAGTGATGGGAAGAAGCTAGACTACAAGAAGAAAGGGGTGGTGAAATCCTTTGAAACTACATCAGTAGATGTCGGGCCATCAAATGAAGTTGTATCAGGTACTTTGTTTGTTTTTTCAGATTATGCCATTGTGTTGTTTGATTCGGGGTCCACCCATTCTTTCATCTCTGAAACCTTTTATAGTAAAATGGGAATACCATCTTAAGAAATGACTCCTGAACTTGTGGTAAAAACACCTGGGGGAAATGTTGTGGCAAAAAGAATTTATAAGAATCTTCCTATCATTATCTATGGAAAGAACCTACTTGCAAACCTTATTGTTCTACCTCTAGTAGTGTTTGATGTTATCCTGGGTATGAATTGGATCCCTATTTACCTTGCTAAGATTGATTGTAGAGCTAAAGAAGTTTCTTTTCAGAAAGACTTTCAGTTTTTGTACAAGAATGAACCCTTAATGTTGATTCACAGTTTAAGAGAGAGTTGTTATGTGAAGCTCATATTTATCAGTTTTCAGTTCATCCTGGCAGTACTAAGATGTACTAAGATCTGCGGGAGTATTACTGGTGGGATGGAATGAAAAGAGATATTGCTAATTTTACTGTGAAGTGTTTAACATGTCAACAGGTTAAAGCAGAGCGGTAGTTACCGAAAGGGATGCTTCAGCCTTTACCAGTACCAGAATGGAAATGGGAGAGTATATCCATGGACATCGTTGTGGGATTGCCGAAGACCCCTCGAGGTAATAATGTAATCTGGGTTATTATTGATCGCTTGACTAAATCTGCTCATTTCCTTGCTATACGAGATACTTCTTCCCTAAATCAACTTTCCCGTTTGTATCTAAAAGAGACAGTCATGTTACATGGAGTTCCCCTTTCCATTGTATCTGACCGTGATCCCAGGTTCACTTCTAACTTTTGGAAAGGCCTTCAGAAGTCGTTGGGTACGGAATTAAAATTTATTACAGCTTTTCATCCTCAATCAGATGGGCAGTCAGAATGAACAATTCAGACTTTGGAGGATATGCTACATTCTTGCTCTATGGATTATTAGGGAATTTGGGACCAACATCTTTCTTTGGTTTAATTTTCATATAATTACAGTTTTCATTCCAGTATACAGATCGCACCATTTGAGGCGTTATATGGGAAGCGTTGTCGAACTCCAGCTTTTTGAGATGAAGTGGGTGAAAGAAAGCTGATGGGACCAGAATTGGTAGAAGAGTTGGCAGAAAAAGTTCAGTTGATACAAAAACACATGAGAACAGCTCAGAGCAGGCAGAAGAGTTATGCGGACAACAGAAGGAAGGATCTATCTTTTGAGGTAGGTGATCATGGTTTTCTCAAAGTCTCACCAAGGAAAAGTGTGATGCGATTTGGTAAGAAATGAAAGATGGGTTCAAGGATCATTGGACCATATGAAATTATGGATAGAGTTGGATCAGTTGCATACTAGGTGGCTTTACCTCCGATTTTATCTCAGGTACACAATGTATTTCATGTTTCGATGTTGAGAGAGTACATGCCAGATCCATCTCATGTTTAGAGTCCAGTGGTAGTTCAGCTGGAAGAGAACCTATCTTATGAGGAACAAATGGTCCAGATTCTTGACCACATGGAGTAAGTGTTAAGGAATAAGGTGATTAATCAGGTAAAGGTTTTGTGGAAAAACCACATGATGGAACAAGCAACATGGGAATCTGAAAATGCAATAAGGGATAAGTACCCCCATTTATTCTATAAGTAAATAAATTGCAGGGACGCAATTTTCTAAAGGGAGGAAGGATGTAACATCCCAAGTATGTAATGAATAATAGATATTTTTACTTATGTCTATTAGTGAATTAGATATTGATTTAGAGGCTCAAAATGACAATAAATCCATTCTTAAGCGTGGAATACACTAATATTTTTAAAAGATTATTTTATTGCCTTTTGATGGAAACCCATTTTTAAATATATATTTTGACAATTTTATAAGCTATGTTTGTTAAAATAAACTTATTATTTATGATTGGGACATCAAAATTTACTTTGTGTGAATTTTTGGTATTTTTCCGATAAAGTTCATTTTTAATTAATAGTGAAAAATGTTGTATTATAATTCAAAACCTATTTTTAATCTATTTTATTTAAATGATTAGATTATCTTTAGAATTACTTTTGAAGTGAAATTAGAATATTTTTTTACCATTTAATCCAATGGTGGTCATTGGAATCAATTTCACTTTGAAATTGGACTTAAACTGGTGTCAATCTTTTGATACTTATTGTTTAAAAAAAAACACACTATTTGTCATGACAGTGGGAATTAATTATTAAATTAATTAATGTAACTTATATGATTTCAATTTTGTAAAATAGACAACATTTTTTAATTCAGAATATCAAATAGAGCTTAGGGTGATGTTTTTGTATTTTTCTGAAAAACTTCAATTTTTGATGAATAGTGAAACCACTAAGTGGTAGTTACAGAAACTGATTTTTCATTTAAATGAAACTTTTCCACTTCTGTGATTTGATTTTCAAAAATCCGACATACATGGTTGTCATTAAGAAGTAAAATTTGGTTCAATGAGATTAAAATAATTTTTTGGTGAATAGTAACTTTTAAGTTTTTAATCGCAATTAGAGGTAATTAGTATAGTTTAAGGTAAAAATATTGTTTTAATAATAAGTGATGAGCTTGAAACGTGTCCTACCCTTATTGGATGTGTCATGGCCGACGCAGAAAAGCCATGGGTCAACTTGGGGACCCCATGGAGCCACTTTGGTTGGGAAATGACATAAATAACTTTTTATTTAATGTTAAAATTAAAATGACACAAACATGAGTTGTTTTACTAAAACAATTTTTAAATGGGGTTATACAAGTCAGATTTTTTACTATAAATATTCATTATAAAGATAAAAATATTTCCTACATCATGATATTTTTTTTATAATTTTTATACATTAAATAAATTATATTATTTATGACATCATGGTGATGCAGCGATTACCTCATTAATAAAGGATTTAAATATATGAAAAGATAATGAAACATCTAAAACCTACACATGTAAAAAACCTATTGGATGGGTGGATTTAAAACTCTTATCATCGTAAACTTGAATAATATCAATGTGGGACCTGTTTAATCCGAAATTCATTTTAAAATAAAGTAACATTTCTTTACTTTCCAAGAGTGCCCCTCCTCTCCTCTTATAAAAGGCCCCCACCTCTACCTCCTTACCCACACTTCCAATGCTTTTGGCTCTGCCAAACCTTCAACCATTTTGTCTCTCCACTTCCCTCTCTTACTCCTTTAAGCCTCACTTTGGGTAGAAGTCTTCTCAAGGAAGCCTTTTATCTCAAACCAAAGGGAGTTACCCGATTTTAAGGTAATATCTTCACGTGTGTTCTTTTGTTTTATTTTGCTTCTCCAACCCCCTAAACTCTTCTTACATATTTCATTTGTAACAACACCAGTATCTTAAATATACTAGGATGTTGTTATAATAACGATTCGAGATACACATACACACACCTACATCTAATGGTTAAAGAACATACTGTTTCCGTGGATGGAAATTTTTTTCCTCCCGAAACGATGATTGTTCAACATTATTTTAACACCTTAAAAGGTGGCCATTAATATGAAACTATATTTATATATGATATATAATATGTTTATGTTTTCTTTAAGCTTATGTATTTTTCATTTTGGGCATACCTTTATGGTTTCCATTATGGGTAAACGTGATATCTTCATTTAAGGAAGTGCGGACTACCGCCCCCTAAAAGTAATTTGATTTGTTAATACCATATATGGGACGTATAAAGGATGAAGTTATGATATTATATATGATATTACACTGGAATTATAATATAACTTTATATCATTATGATTCCATTTCATAAAATATGAAAGAGATATGGAACCAGCGTTCATGCGTACGTACGGCTTACCGTCTCCATGAACGGTGCATTTCATTTCTTACCTCTAAATGTTATGTAATATTATAAATGCATGCATGTACTGGATATATATGATATATATGATATATAGATCATTAATACCATTCTGTATATAAGGAATACATGAACAACTTGTAATTATAAAAGGTTTATTTTTTACTCCAGTACCAATGATCGTTAAAACGACCGTTATTAACCTAAATAATTACATAGTTTTCATGACATGGAAATAAGTGATATAAAAGGAATAATGAACTTGAAAAATGTTATTAAACAAGTAGAAATTAACTGAAGTTTATTATTCAGGAGATTAAAGAAGGACCGAGTCAAGTCGGACCTGAGGTATGGGACTTCGTCTTAATCTCCTTACATTGAGGAATATTTTGTTTTATACGCAACCTTCTTTTATACGGTGTATAAACCCCTTTGAATTTTATGTTTATTCAAAAGGAATATTTTTTATACGTAGCATTTACTAAATGACAAAAGAGAATGTTTTTGTCGTACATATGAGGCGACAACGACTTCTCCACCGCCGTGACCATTATTTGAGTTTCGGCTTCCTCTACAAGCCATACCTTTTTTTTAAAAGAAAAATAAATACCATGTTTTACTTTTCTTTTATTTTGGTATTGAAAATGGTATTCATAATTTTTTTATATCAATTTTTTGTATTGATATATTGTGATTTAAAGGTGTAAATGTTATGTTTCTTTTATGCATGTTTTATGTGATACAATTATGTTGAGGTTCTTGGGATTTATTATGAAGATGGGTGGTTCTGTGATAAACTAAGGGCAGGTGAGCCCGATATTGCTCTCCAATGCATTGGGTAACGCGAAGGAGTGAAACGTTAAGGTTTCTCCAAAGAGATTTAGGGAATATACTATGATGGGTATTCCAAACGTAACCAAGAGGGTTACTCCCTACGTAAGAATGTTATGATTGCCTCAAGTTACCTTTTATGTCTTATGATTTCTATGATTTATTCATGATTTGATGAGGTATGTTAAAGTGATTATGTTTTATGGGTAAAGTATTATTTAATTATTATGTATATATGTACCCATGTTTCCTTTCCATATTTTTATATCGCTTACTGAGCTTTTTATGCTAATCACAAGTTTTTGAAATGTTTTTCACAGGTCAAGGGAAAGGTACATGATATGATGATAGTGTTAAGGAAGTGTCAAGAAAGAATACATGTTTTATTTTAGATATTTTTCCATTGATGGGAAAAATGAATTCTATCTTTTATGTAACCACTTTGTTTAAATGTGGAATGTAATACATGTTTTATGATCTAATTCTCTAAAACTCTAAACCTGAAAATATCTTCAAGGTGTAATCTTGTAATAACTCAAGATTAAGTAAGGTTTATGGCTGGAGCCTTATAGTTGGTATCAAAGGTCAGTTTAGATAACTTTAAGAGTTATAATTTTATTAAATGATTATCCAAATTTTTTTTTGAAATGATATAGCATTTGAAGATTACCATGTTGCTTCATCTACGACATGTTTGTTCAGAATGGTTTTCCGAAGAGGAAACAGGGAAGCAGTGCTAGGAAGGCATAAATAAGGAAATAACCTTCCGAATCAGCATCCTGAGATGGTCGGTATTGGAACTGAACAGTTTGTTGCAGTAATGGCGTATTTGACTCAAGTGATAAATGGTGGTGGTATCCGTGCACGAGATCAGCCAGATCAACCGCAGAGGAACATGTCAGTGGTGGAACATTTCATGAGGCAACACCCCCCATCATTCAGAGGATCATCTAACCCTGTGTTAGCTGAAGGGTGGATTAATTCACTAGAGAATATTTTTGATGTCATGGGGTGTTCAGAAAATCAAAAGGTTAGTCTTTCTATTTACCGTTTGGAGGGTGAAGCAGATCAGTGGTGGTCGATGGTTAAAAATATCAGGGACGCTGATGAGATTGATGCTCTCGACTGGGATGAATTCAAAGGTATGTTTCTTGAGAAGTATTTTCCTAAGGCTATTCAACTTAGGATCTAAAAGCAATTCATGGAATTGAGGTAAGATGAAGACTCAGTAGCTGCCTATGAAGAGAGGTTCACTCGATTGGCAAGGTATGCTCCAAATGTTATCTGATACCTTGATAGTAAAATCAATCGTTTTTACTCAGGATTAAAACCAAAATATCGAAGGGAATTAGCTTCTCATGAGTTTAAAAGTTTTGAAAAGCTTGTTCGATGTGCTGAGAAGGTGGAAATGGAGTTTTCTGATGATCAAGTGTTCTATAACAATCCGCAGAAGAAGAGACTAAGGTGGCAGGAGAAATGGAAGAATTCTTCAAAAAAGTCTGATGGTAAGAAAACTACGTTTCCAGTTTGTGATAAATGTGGTAAAAGGAATGATGTGGAATGTCTTATGAATTCTGGAAAGTGCTACCGATGTGGTAATAAGGGACATAAGGCACATGATTGCACTGAAAAAGATCAAGGTGTTGGTAAGTCCAAATTTGATTTACAGTTAGTGAAATGTTTTAAGTGCTATGACATGGTTCACTATGCAAACGAGTGTCTGGCAAAGAGCTTGAGTGATGGGAAGCAGTTAGACTACAAGCAGAAAGGGGTGGTGAAATCCATTGCAACTACTTCAGCAGATGTCGGGCCATCAAATGAAGTTGTATCAGGTACTTTGTTTGTTTTTTCAGATTATGCCAGTGTGTTTTTTGATTCGGGGTCCACACATTCTTTCATCTCTGAAACCTTTTCTATTAAAATGGGAATACCGTCTCACGAAATGACTCATGAACTTGTGGTAAAAACACCTAGTGGAAATATTGAGGTAAAATGAATTTATAAGAATCTTCCTATCCTTATCTGTGGAAAGAACCTACTTGCAAACCTTATTGTTCTACCTCTAATAGAGTTTGATGTTATCTTGGGTATGGATTGGCTCTCTACTTACCATGCTATGATTGACTGTAGAGATAAAGAGGTTTCTTTTCAAAAAGAATTTCAGTTTGTGTACAAGAATGAACCCTTACTGTTGATTCACAGTTGAAGAGAGAGTTGTTATGTGAAGCTCATAGTTCTCCGTTTTCAGTTCATCCTGGTAGTACTAAGATGTACAGATAACTGCGGGAGTATTACTGGTGGGATGGAATGAAAAGAGATATTGCTGATTTTACTGTGAAGTGGTTGACATGTCAACAGGTTAAAGCAGAGAGGTAGTAACCGAAAGGGATTCCTTAGCCTTTACCAGTACCAGAATAGAAATGGGAGAATATATCCATGGACTACGTTGTGGGATTGCCGAAGACCCCTCGATGTAATAATGCAATCTGGGTTATTATTGATCGCTTGACTGAATCTGCTCATTTCCTTGCTATACGAGATACTTCATCCTTAGATCAACTTTCCCATTTGTATCTAAAAGAGATAGTCGGGATACATGGAGTTCTCCTCTCCATTGTGTCTGACCGTGATCCCAGGTTCACTTCTATGTTTTGGAAAGGCCTTCAGAAGTCGTTGGGTACTGAATTAAATTTTAGTACAGCTTTTCATCCTCAATCAGATGGGCAGTCAGAACAAACAATTCAGACTTTGGAGGATATGCTACATTCTTGCTCTATGGATTATCAGGGAAGTTGGGACTAACATCTTTCTTTGGTTGAATTTTCATATAATAACAGTTTTAGTTCCAGTATACAGATGGCACCATTTGAGGTGTTATATGGGAAGTGGTGTCGAACTCCAGCTTTTTGGGGTGAAGTTGGAGAAAGAAAGCTGATGGGACCATAATTGGTAGAAGAGTTGGTAGAAAAAGTTCAGCTGATACAGAAACACATGAGAACAGCTCAGAGCAGGCAGAAGAGTTATGCGGACAACAGGAGGAAGGATCTATCTTTTGAGGTAGGTGATCATGTTTTTCTCAAAGTCTCACCATGGAAAAGTGTGATGTGATTTGGTAAGAAAGGGAAGCTGAGTCCAAGGTTCATTGGACCATATGAAATTCTGGAGAGAGTTGGATTAGTTGCATACTGGGTGGCTTTACCTCCGAGTTTATCTCAGGTACACAATGTTTTTCATGTTTTGATGCTGAGAAAGTACATGCCAGATCCATCTCATATTTTGATTCCAGAGGTAGTTCAGCTGGAAGAGAACCTATCTTATGAGGAAAAACCGGTCCAGATTCTTGACCATAGGGAGCATGTGTTACAGAATAAGGTGATTAATTAGGTAAAGGTTTTGTGGATAAACCACATGATGGAACATTCAACATGGGAATCTGAAAATGCAATGAGGGATAAGTACCCCCATTTATTGGATAAGTCAATAAATTGTGGGGATGCAATTTTCAAAAGGGGGGAAGGATGTAACATCCCAAGTAATTAATGAATAATATATATTTTTATCTATGTCTATTAGTGAATTATATAGTTTTTTAGAGGCATAAAATGAGAATAAATCCAATCTTAAGCATGGAATACACTAATATTTTTAAAAGATTGGTTTACTACCTTTTGATGGAAACCCATTTTTAAATCTATCTTTTGACAATTTTATATGTTATGTTTGTCAAAATAAACTTATTCTTTATGATTGGGACATCAAAATTTACTTTGTGTGAATTTTTGGTATTTTTCCGATAAAGTTCATTTTTTAATGAATAGTGAAAATGTTGTATTTTAATTCAAACCCTCTTTTTAATAAATTTTATTTATATGATTAGATGATCTTTTTAATTGGGTTTTAAGTGAAATTAGAATATATTTTTACCATTTAATCCAATTGTGGTCATCGGAATCAATTTCACTTTGAAATTGGACTTAAACTGGTGTCAATATTTTGATACTTATTGTTTCATAAAAACACGATATTTGTCATGACAGCGGGAATTAAATATTAAATTAATTAATTTAACTTATATGACATGAATTTTGTAAAATAGACATCATTTTTGAATTCAGAATATCAAATATATCTTAGGGTGATGTTTTGGTATTTTTCTGAAAAACTTCAATTTTTGATGAATAGTGAAACCAATAAGTGGTAGTTAAAGAAACTGATTTTTCGTTTAAATGAAACTTTTCCACTTCTGTGATTTGATTTTCAAAAATCTGACATACATTGTTGTCATTAATAATTAAAATGTGGTTCAATGAGATTAAAATATTTTTTTGGTGAATAGTAACTTTTAAGTTTTTAATCGCGATTTGAGGTAATTAGTGTAGTTTAAGGTAAAAATAATGTTTTAATAATATGTGATGAGCTTGAAATATGTCCTACCATTATTGTATGTGTCATGGCCGACCAAGAAAAGCCATGGGTCAACTTGGGTACCCCATGGAGCCACATGGGTTGGGAAATGACATAAATAACTTTTCATTTAATGTAAAAATTAAAATGACACAAACATGAGTTGTTTTACTAAAACAATTTTTAAATGGGGTTGTACAAGTCATATTTTTGACTATAAATATTCATTAGAAAGATAAAAATATTTCATACATCATGATAGTTTTTTTATAATTTTTAGACATTAAATAAATTAAATTATTTATGACATCATGATGATGAAGCGATTACCTCATTAATAATGGATTTAAATAAAATGAAAAGATAATGTAAAATCTATAACCTACACATGCCCAAAACCTATTGGATGGGTAGATTTTGAACCCTTATCACCTTAACCTAGAATTATATCAATGTGGTACCTTTTTAATCAGAAACGCATTTTAAAATAAATTGACATTTCTTTACATTCCAAGAGTGCCCCTCCTCTCCTCTTATAAAAGGCCCCCACCTCTACCACCTTACCCACACTTCCAAAGCCTTTGGATCTTCCAAACCCTGCCAATTATGTCTCTCCACTTCCCTTTCATACTCCTTGAAGCCTCACTTTGGGCATAAGTTTTCCCAAGGAAGCCTTTGAGCTCAAACCAAAGGGAGTTACCCGATTTTAAGGTAATGTCTTCACTTATGTTCTTTTGTTTTCTTTTGCTTCTCCAACCCTCCAAACTCCTTTTATTCATTTATTTTGTAACAAAACCAGTATATTCCATATACTAGGATGTTTTTATAATAATTATTCGAGCTACACTTACACACACCTACATCTAATGGTTAAAGAACATACTGTTTCCGTGGATGGTGAATTTCTGCCTCCCGAAACAATGATTGTTCAACATTCTTTTAACACATTAAAAGGTGGAAATTAAGATGAAACTATATTTATATATGATATATAATATGTTTATGTTTTCCTTAAGCTTCTGTATTTTTCATTTTTGGCATACCTTTATGTTTTCCATTATGGGTAAACGCGATATCTTCATTTAAGGAAGTGCGGACTACCACCCCCTCAAAGTGATTTGATTCGTTAATAACATATGTGGGAAGTATAAAGGATGGTGTTATGATATTATATATTATATTAAATTGGAAGTATAATATACCTTTATATAATTATTATTCCATTCCATAAAATATGAAATAGAAATGGAAGCAGTGTTCATGCGTACGTACGGCTTACCGTCTCCATGAACGGTGCATTTCATTTCTTACCTCTAAATGTTATGTAATATTATAAATGCATGAATGTACTGGATATATATGATATATATGATATCTACATAAGTAATACCATTCTGGATATAATGGATACACGAACAACTTGTAATTATAAAGGGTTTATTTTTGACTCAAGTACCAATGATCGTTAAAACGACAGTTATTAACTTAAATAATTACATAGTGTTAATGACATTGAAATAAGTTATATAAAAGGAATAATGAACTTGAAAAAGGTTCTTAAACAATTATAAATTAACTCAAGTTTATTATTCAAGAGATTAAAGAATGACTGAGTCAAGTCGGACCAGAGGTATGGGACTTCGTCTCAATCTCCTTTCATTGATGCATATTTGGTTTTATATAGAACCTTCTTTTATAAGGTGTATAAACCCCTTTGACTTTTACAATTATTCAAAAGGAATATTTTTTATATGAAGTGTTTACTAAATGACAAAATGGAATGTTTTTGTCATATGTATGCGGCGACAACGACTTCTCCGCCGCCGTGACCCTTATTTGAGTTTCGGCTTCCTCTACAAGTCATACCTTTTTTTTAAATGAAAAAAAAATAACATATTTTACTTTTCTTTTATTTTGGTATTCAAAATGGTTTTCATAAAGTTTTTATATCAATGTGTTGTATTGATATAATGTGATTGAAAGGTGGAAATGTTAGGTTTCCTTTATGCATGTTTTATGTGATACGATTATGTTGAGGTTCTTGGGCATTATTATGAAGATGGGTGGTTCTGGGATAAAATATGGGCATGTGACCCCGATATAGCTCTCCAATGCATTGGGTAATGTGAAGGAGTGAAACGTTAAGGTTTCTCCGAATAGATTTAGGGAATATACTGTGATGGGTTTTCCAAACGTAACCAAGAGGGTTACTCCCTACGTAAGAATGTTATGAATGCCTCAAGTTACCTTTATGTCTTATGATATCTATGATTTATTCATGATTTGATGAGGTATGTTAAAGTTCTTATGTTTTATGGGTAATTTATGATTTCATTCTTATGTATATATGTACCCATGTTTCCTTTCCATATTTTTATATCCCTTACTGATCTTTTTATGCTCATCCCAAGTTTTTGAAATGTTTTTCCCAGGTCAAGGGAAAGGTACATGATATGACGATAGTGTCAAGTAAGTGTCAAGAAAGAATCCATGTTTTATTTTAAATATGTTTCCATTGATTGGAAAAATTAATACTATCTTTTATGAAACCCCTTTGTTTAAATGTGGAATGTAATGCATGTTTTATGATATAATTCTCTAAAACTCTAAACCTGAAAATATCCTCAAGGTGTAATCTTGTAATAACTCAAGATTAAGTAAGGTTTAAGGCTGGGCCCTTATATAATCCATATAAAACAAATGGATATCATTTCATCATAAGAAAGGTGAAACCATTTAAATCATATAGAACTTATACTTGAAACATACACATATGAAATAATTTCATATTAGATGAAAAATGGTTTTGATAAAACACTTGAAATGAATTCTTGAGGAAAATATACTTTTTTCTTCAAAATCATTTTCTTTTCACAAAATGCCATGAAATTTAAAAAGAAAATGGTTTTTTCAAAACAATCATTCAATCATGTAGAGGATGTTTTATAAAAATGAGGCGTTATGATATCAGAAATTTTTTTTCACGCTATATAAGTTAAAAATGACATTCTCCTCGTACTTTTATCGGAAAAGTCAAAGAGTTCCTCATGTGGTAAAGAAAGGTAAGATTCATTTCACAGCATGTGGTAAAATTTAAAAATGGGTAAGAAGGAATTTAAACATACATTTAAGAATTTTCTTTGAAAACAAGGGCATGGATGATAACAATAACCCCAGTAAATACGTACGAATAAACAATCTCGGATAAGAAAGAGATTGGAATATTTATCCCTTACCTTATGTCTGATATTCTTTGTACGTATCTGAACAGCCTGTATAATGATTTAAATAATTTCATTGACTTATTACATAATCATATTCATTGTTATGATTTCATATATGGTTTACTTATGACTTTATATTACATGTTCTTTTGTAAATTCATGTTAAAGTAGCGTTTTGGGTAAAATCGTTTCATTTAGCATCCGTGTTTTGACTTTTAATTATTCATATGATTACATAGAACATGATTACTTACTTATAGAATGTAGAACATTATTTATATATAATATATTTTCCTAATATACATATATATAATAGATCAATAAATGGAAAGAAATACACTGTTCAAGGAGACGGTAGGCCGTACGTACGCATAAACGCTATTTTTGTTTCCTTACTAAATTTAATGGAAGTAAGTAAATAACATATACATAAGTATATTATCATTAATATGTCATATATTTTATGATTATTTAATATATATATATATATACTTTATAATCATTCTTGAATGGTTAACATGGATAAAGAATCTCATTGCGTCATGGAGACGGTAATTCGTACGTACGCAAGAGAGATGATATCGTTCCCATAATTATTGAATGGAATTACAGTGGATGATATAATATCTCAGAATTATTATCATGTTATAATTACCATATATATAGTTATTATTTACACCATTATACCCATCCAAGTAAGGTGGTGGTCGAAAAGCAGATTACACCACGGCTTGGAGACGGTATTCCGTACTTATACACGCACAATGATTTCGTTTTCCGTAGGATGGATAGAAGGGGAAAATGGGTTTTTTCATATTTATAATAACATAATAGTATATAATTGATACTGATGTTATTACTTTATAATGAAAAAACTAAATAGGAAGAAGATGAAGAAGAATGAAACTTGAAAATATCGGTAGAAGAGATTACCTCTTCTTCGACGCACCTTTTTTAAGATTCCTCTTAAGGCACTAGAGTTGGTCCTTTGAGATGAACAGAACCTCAAGAATGTTTCTAGGGAATTTAATAAGAGAAATGGACAGGGTTTGGTTGATAATGAAGTCTGAAAGTGTTGTTAAGTCTAGAGGGAGGATGTTCCCTTTTATAAGGGAGGAGACGGGCACCTTCCAAAACATAGGAAATATTAATTTATAATAAATTCAAACCCCACTTAAAAACCACCAACAATGACAGAAATACAAATATTAGATGATATAGGATTTTAATATCATTGGCCAATAAAATTTAAGCTGGTTGGGAATTTATTTTAAACCGTATCAATTTGATTTATCCTTATTTAATTTATTTAATCTTATTTGTGGTAATAATATTCAAAATTCTAAACTGTTATAAATAATTACTTATGTGTTGTGAATTATCCATAATTGGGTACTTCATGAAATTTTAGTCCATATAAATTTCAATTTTTAATTTTTAAATATTTATGTGATTTTTAAACAATTTAATAATATGTTATTTTTATAAAATAAAAATAGTGTTAATTTTGAGACAATTAATTTATTTAAATTTAAATAAATTCCACACATAGGATATATTAGAACCAAAATGTTTAATAGATTTATTAAATCTAATATTCATCTATAAAATTTATGGAGAACATTAATTAGTTCATATAATATTTATTTTAATATTTTTAAAACAATTTATTTGATATTTCTCTTAATAAAACAATTCCTACATCATTTTTGTATAATCATTTAATATACTTATTATTTTCATAAAAATTAACAATAAAATCCTATGATGAATATAAATATAATACCTTTCATAATAATATTTTTACTAGAATTTATCATCTTAAAATCACAACATTTAAATTTTTATATTTATAAAATTATGAAGGTGACATCTTTGACATCATTTAAAATAAAATAATATAAATGTCCTAATCGGTTTTATAAGACTCCAAATGGTCCCAAAATCTACCCTTGGATGATTAGGGTATATATATACTCTAAAAATAATTTATGGTCAAGTTTCTGGTCTTTTTTATAGGAATTATTATTTTAATAAAAACTATATTATTGATTTTTTCACTAAATAAATGATTTCTACATCATTAATGTATAAGATTTTATGGTAATAAGATATTTATTAAAAATTACAAATAAATTACCATGATAAAGAAAAAAAATTATCTTTTAAATGAGTATTTATAATTTAATTTATATTCTGAATAACTATATATTAAAAATAAGCTAATTATTAAAGATTGAGTGAGACATTTCACATTCAATTAAATAAACTAAATAAATGGTCTTAATCAAATACAAGTGGGTTCCATTAGATTACATTTGACCCAAGTATGATTTAGGGTAAAATATAATCATAAAATTATATTAGAACAAGTGTTAGGGTAATTTTATAATATTATATTTATCCTTAATAACCTGATTTACCTTTAACTATGGTAAATAAACATTACTGTAATTACTATTCATAATGACTAAAAATAAAAATTATATTATTAAAATAATTTGTACCTACTGATTCCAAATATGGAATCCATTTTTCTAAATTCAAATCAAAGAAGTTGTAGAAATTAATTTAAAATTAATCATGTTGTTAAGAAAATGAGTTTTAAAAGTTAAAACATTGCAAAAGATTGAAATGATTTAACCTATGAATTTAAAGTAAAATCAATTCTAATTAAATACATTATATTAAATTGTAAAAATATATTCTATTTATACTTTAAAACAATTCAATATTATAATTTGACCATATAATTTATTACGATGAAAAAAGTTGTTTTTAATTACAATATAGCGTGTCTTTACTATTCATTAAAATATGAAAGTTTTTAGAATAATATGAAAATTTTATACAAAGTAAAATTTTTTATCCTAATTCCAAAGAAGAATTATATTTTGTCAAATCGAACTTATAAACATGTCAAAAACTTGATTTAACGTGGGTACGCCTTGAAAAGGCGGCAAAACTGCATTTTTTTTTAAAAAAACTTATTTTACTAGAAAAAATTAATTTGTTCTCACACGACGTTCTAGAAAATGTGTAAGATTAATAATAATGTTATTACATTAAAAATTTAGTAAATACTATTCATAATGTCTAGTTCATAATAATATTATAACAATATGTCATTCTTTAGTGAAACTCGGTATTGCGTACTACACACGCTATCAAGGAAGGTCGTGATTGTGTGTAATGCAAGCCAAGTCAAGGCTGTGTGTATTGCAATATCCCTTTGTTGTTTTGTATAACATAATAAAAACATATTTCATTTATACATTAAACAAAATATATACTTAATGTTGTGTAGAATAATTTCAACAAAACGAACTTGAAATTGTGTGTAACACGATCCATGAATAGTGTTGTCTATATTACAAGATAATACGGTATTCTGTATAGCACAAGCTAATTTTTTTTGTAGCATACAACACAAGGAATTAATAAAATTAAAAATAATAATTCTAATCAAATCTCATGTTGTTACATTCTACCCACCTTAAAATGAATTTCACCCTCGAAAGTCGTCGGGGTTATAAATGGTTTACTACATGAAAGTTTCCTTCATAGAAACCCACACCGTAAAAAGAAATACTAAAACTTAATTTTAAATAGTGAAGCATTAAACATAATGGTTAACCAAATTAACTCATCACTGGGTTTCCACGTAGGAGAACATAGGTGAAAATATGGATATGGAAGAGAAATTTAACCATCATGTTATATTGGAGAGTGGTAGAGTACATGGCTATGAAAAAGCCAACAATCACAAAGCCATAAATCTGTGATGATCTAAGGTACCTTATAATTAATTAGATATAAGAGCACTAGGAAAACATTTTTGGTTTTCAGTATCATTTCCCTAAAGTTTAAAATTTTGAATTAAAAGAAATACTTACTGGATTTCGGTACAATCTCACTGTTGTTTATGCCTTGAATAATTTCCACATCATCTATTAAAGAAATAAAGTTGAATTTTTCTTCCGTGAAGTGTTATCAGATCATGCGATAGAATGATAGGCCATTCCATCTATCTCAAACATAAGGTTAGCAAAAGTTATATACATAATTCCATTAACGGTGACATTAATCGCATATGGTTCCTAAAATGGACTTCTAATTCATCTATCATACCGCTTAAAAAAAATAAAACCAGTTTCTACTAACCAGGGACTTTCCGTAGGCCAGTGGTAGGTGATAAAGGGCTTTCACACTTCGGTTTTTGGTTCGATTCCCTTAACCTTGTCCGACGCGACGGGTTGTCACCTGTCCTGCAGGTTGTCCCTTTTTCTAAAACTATATTATTATAACATTCCTGAAATAATATCGAAAGAAGTTCTAGCCTTAAAAGATACTATCTTATGTCTATCTTAATTCATTCCAATATTTAGTCTTATCCAAAATACTTCTATCCAAGCTCATAGTATAAAAAAAACAATTACTAGAAATGTCATCTACTGAGCATGTGAATACAATCATTTATCCCCTATATATCATATGATATATCTTGTTGGTCACATTCCAAATATTTGAATACCTTAATCATGTATTCTATTGAAAAATGAATACCCAGTGAACGTTAGTTGAAACATGAATGTTGTCAAATGTTAACTCTTTCCACATACAAAAATCCCCAAATTTCTATATACTCATACCATGATATAACTTTGTCCTTATATCAGGCATGAGCTCATTTCATTTTCTATTTATCCCTTCATTATGTGCATATCATCTTCTTTCCAAAAATATTTCAATCACTATTCATGGTTACCGGTACCATATAATTATTGAAAACCAGTACATAGATATTCCAAAATTCCACGATACCATAAATGAGATTCCATGATACTATTTTGAAATCACATTACATAAACACTTAATCATTCCATAACATCATTGTCATACTCAACATTACAAATATTGACCGCATGTGACTTCCCTTTATCCTCTGCCTTAAGAGGTTTTCCACGTTGATCATCAATAACCCTTGGATTAGGGCATTGAAGAGTATAATTCCCCATTTCCTTACACTTGAAGCATTGAAGTGTTGGTGGAGTGTTCTCCGTAGTCTATTCCCTATTCACATCATTAGCTACCTTTTTCCCATTACTTTGACACTCAAATGCTCGATGTCCTTCTTTTCCACACTTAAAACATTTTCTAGTACACTTTAGGCAATCTCCACCATGCTTTATTCCACACTTTGATCATAAAGAAACATTCATCTTCTTTTCACCATTGTTCTACGATTTATCTTTGATCTCCATCTTTCATTTCTTGGAAAACCCATGAGAAGGATATGTAACACCAACTTCCAGTTCTACCCTGATAGCACAACACACAATTTCTTCATAGCTACCGAATTCTGTTATCGCTAATGGCCTTCGAAGACTTGGTTTTAAGCCACCGAATAATCGATCAACTTTACTTTCAGGTTGGATGATAAATCCGGATGCATACCTTTCAAGCCATGTAAAATTCTCTTCGTATATACCAAAATATTCATCACCCTTGTTAGTCATAGTGGATACCAAAGAGGGGGGGGGGTGAATTGAGTTCCAATTAAAATTTCTGTTAAAATTATTTCTCTTAAAATCTCCCAATATAAAAACAAAGTTAAACTGTAGTAAATCTATATAGAGTGTAAAGGTTCAATTAGTTTCTCAAAGATTGATTAGGACTCAGTTATCTTAATTTGAAGATTAAATTAACTTTTGAAACTAAATTACTGGTTTAGAATAAGTATAAACACTTTCTAATTAATCTATCAAAGGAGACTTAAAATAGTTTTGTATTTCAAAGTAATAGCAGCAGAATATGAAAAATAAATATGTAATACTTATAGACTTAAAATAAAAGCCTAGAAAAGTAAACCAAGAGGTTCAGTCTCAAGAAGAGACTTAGTCCTCTCAATAATTTATATAAATTGATCCACACCCTGGATCGGGGGTAAACAACAGTACACTACTGTCTAGGTATAGAGACCTCTACCACAGTTCTTCGTGAAAAAAAAACAACAGCTCATAGGCTGTTCAGGTCTTACTCGAACTCTACCACCATCCACAGTGGGAAACAAAACAGTTATGAAGTTTGAGTGAGGATTTAAGAATCCTCCAGTTTAGCACAGGAGATAGTGTGTGTGTGTAAAATAAAAAGGATACACACACTGCTCAAAATGTAAAGAAAGAATCACTAAGAGATGTATGATTGAGTTTAGAAATGTTTTAGTGAATAGCAGTGCACCTCTGGACTAGTTTGGTTTATCAGAAAATCATCTAAGTCCTTCTCTGGTTTTTCTTAGAAAACAGAGTGTCATTTTATTCTTTGATTCTTGGTCTAGATTAACATACTGAGTGCATGAAATTTTTGTTGTAGTTCTTCACTCAAGATGAAGCTTGTGTTCTTCTCTAGAATAAGTTTCTTCATGTATGTCCAAGATTCTTGGAGTATGTATGTAGATTACAGAAAACAAAATGCTCCACTTTTTAATTCTTGTTCAGATATTTCTATTTCACCCTTCATGTGTCTTATTTTTTTCTTTCAAGTAGTGTCATATGCATCTGTATATCTAGTGTTCTCTTTCCATCACTTTATAGCTTTCATCTTCGGCAGAAAATAATAATCGCCTTTTGCATGGGCACTAGGTACGATTCCCTGACATGCAACATAAATCATTAAATAACATTAACTGCATTAAAACCATCAAATGTAACCGTTAGATAAATAAATAAATAGTATGAAGAGTGTAGGGTTTGACTGGTTGGTCAAGAATTAGAAGCGTTCTATTGGTAGACGTGCACGGTGGACATTGTGTCACAAAACCTTCCATCAGTAGCTCTTTTGAACTTGCATCGGTAGCTCATATACCGGTGACTTTAGTTCTATTGGTAACTTTTGTTATCGGTTGTTGTCTCTCCATCGGTAGATGTTTTTATCAGTAGTCTATCGATAGACTTATACTATCATCAGACTTCTATCTGTAGCTCTGGTTTTTCGGTGACTATTTGTGAACAAGTTCTATCCGTAGACTTCCTTATATCGGTAACTACTGGTAGACATGCACATCGGTAGCCCAGCTGTTTTGTTGGTAGACCATGTGTCTACTTACCAATAACTCTTTTTATATCAGTTACCATAGTGTAACAGTGACTCTGTCTATCGATAGACTAATTCTATCGGTAGACTGAGTACCATTGGCTCTAGCTAAATGCAGATCAGTGACTTAATACTTATCTGTTTCATACACAACTTATCCGAATGGGTTAGAATTACTTTTGAACTTATATAAACATGGATAAACAAAGATTAAACTATCTCAGGGATTATTTTAATATTATTATCATCTTGAGCACAAATTGAAAGAATTAATATATAGGAAAACATTAGATTGAGATTATCAAAGTATGTGAAAGAATAATTAAGATTATCAAAACAGGTGAGGTCAACAATCACCCCCTTTTTGATAATCACAAATTATGATATTATCATTAAAAAAATATAATAGGATATGTAATTATGCTCAATTTTCTCAGAGAAAATAGTATAGTATAAAACATCAGTTATCAGAGATGGAATTAAATGTATCAGAGATAAATGAAAAATCTTTGATATAAAAGGTAAAAATTTTGTGGTATCAGAGAACATCAGAGAACTAAATGAAATGATATCAGAGGATGAGAGAAAAGACACTGATATTAGAGGATGAGATTCGGAGGTATCAAAGGGACAAATCACGATAGCTCTTAGATAAAATTACTCCCCCTTTCATTAATATTTCTCCCTCTTGGTGAATATGTCTTCATCTTTTGATAGTTAGAGAGTATTCCTCCCCTCTTGTAAAATATTTCTCCCCCATTGTGATAATAAAAAAGTGGGAAATAATAAAGTGAAGTGGAACAATAGGAATAGAATAAAATCACTTGTATTAAATGTGAAAAAAGGTACAAAGACAGAAAACAAAATACATAGGATTCCTATCAAATAGTCCAACGAATGGATCAATCCAGATCCATAATGTGAGATTTGACCTTAGGGTCAGAAGAGGATTCAGGTTGTGAGGATTCTGGTGAAGGCATAGGAATTCCTAAAAAGACCACAGGAGGCTGAGCAACTGACACTGTACCTAGCCTGTACTGAGGAGTCCTTTGTTTGATCATAGGTGTGAGGCTTCAAATGTCTTGAATATGAGTCATCTGAATTGGAGGAGCAGTAGAGGCAGAGGTAGGAAAAGAAGGAGAGATAATTACTGTCCTAGCATCAACATGCAGAAAAAGAAGCAATAGATTTATGAAATCCATAATGATTCCTCCTCCTATCTCTATAGTGGATATGAAGTCATCCTTATTCTCCATAAACTTGTCCAACGTTGGAGTTAGTTCTTTTAGCTTGCTAGCCTGCTCTCTAAAGGAATGATTGACAGGAGGCAGTTTCATATTCTCAATCAGAAGCTTGAAATGACTGGTCATTTGGGTCTTTGTGTAAATTTTGGAAAATAGGAGTCCATCTTTTCTTTCAATTCTTTGTGAGAGGTAGAGGCTTCTCTCATATAGTCTTGGAATGTCTTCATAATTTCTATGGTTGAATATCTGGTAGAAATAACAACTCTACTCAATTCAGATGAGTCCATAGAGCCACTTGTTGAGGCAGAACCTAGCTCTTCTTTCATCATATCTCGAATTTTGTTCAAATCCATCGATGGTATAGATGCAAGAGAACCAACATAGAAAGATATAGTCTCTTTGAAGATTTTGGTCAAACCACTGATAAGATTTTGAACATCGAATTTCCGGGTTTTAATATGATCTTTCATAGAAGTTTTGAAACCTTCAAATACTGAAACCATCTGACTTAGAACACTCTTTACATAAGCTAAGTCCTTATCTTCTTGAGATTTTGAGCTCATGTAAGTGTCTAAAGAAACAACAGATTCCTTTAGAGCATCAAGATCTGCTTCAAGTCTAGAAACATGAGCCTGGCATTCTTTAACTTCTTCAACTATTTCACCCATAAAAGTTGATAAATTGAAATCAAGAGAAAGTTCAAAATATCATTCCAACATAACCATTTATTCAGAAAAACTATGCTTCATCTTATCAACTGAGGCAAGAAAATATTCTTTCAGCTCGTTCCTTAAGATATATATATCATCCTTGGTAACCAAATCAGTAGGTGCAACTACTGCAAATTCTCTTTCAGAGGCTAAAATGACCACAACATCAGTCATAACTGATTGAATTGAAGATACCATAGAAACTTCCATTTTTTACCTCTTCCACAAAACATTCCTTACGGTTTTTCTTCATATTTTCCAGGTCATGAATTCTGACCACATCTTCAGGAAATAACTCAGAATCGACATCATAAGTAATCTTAGTTCTATTGTGATATGCCTCATTATTTGAATATGGATTGTCTAAACCACATACTATAAAACCAGGGTTTTCTACCCAATTATTAAAACCAACAACCATTGTGACACTTCCAAACATAGATTGATGCTCCCCCTCAATGGGTGCATCCTCAATTAGGATAACAACATTCTCACAAACATTCATAGCAGCAACCCCAGCAGGTATTTCATCCTGAGGAGAATCTTCCACAATCAATTCCATCACTGCAGCAGTAGGAGGGTCTTCTGGATTAGGTAATGGTATGTCAACTTCATTTTCCTCCTCATTAAGTACTAAAGACTGTCCAATCACTAGACTCATGATCAAATCAACTGACAGAGATGCTTCACTCTCATGAACATCTTCTTCATTGTCAACAGAAGCCACTTCAACAACCTCTAAAGTAGCTTCTTCCTTATCTAATATATGTTGAACTAAATTTTCAAGAGTTGGGATAGGAGGAAATTCAGGTTCTCCTCCTTCATCCGTAGAGGACTCTTCCTCTTCTGAATCATCACTATATTCTGGCTCCTCTTCATCAGGTCCCAGACCTGGATCCCTCACATCCTTTGGTCTTGAAGGATGAGTCACAGGATTAAACTTGTCATACACCCTCTGGTCATCATTGTTCTATTCTCCTCTCTAAGGGTTAAAATTAATTTCCATGTACTTACAAACTGTAGTTGTGATACATAATTTAGTCTTTACTACCACTGTATCATCTTGAGACTCATCAACCCCTTTTACCTTGATCATCACAGAGATTAACTTAGCAAAGAATAGGGAATTTGTCTTTGATTTCGGCCTTGTCATATCTTCCATCTAGAGCATCATCAATCTTCACAAATTAACCATTACACACTGTCTTAAGAGGTGCAGGAGATAGATATCCTGATATTTCAAATTGGAAAAGTCTCCACTCCTTGGTATCAAGACATGTGGAACAAATTTGAATAGCAATCTATTCTCTCCATCCATTTCTGCAGCAACTACTTGTCTTTGACTTCCATCACCAGTCAGCTCTTCCAAAGCAGTCTCATAATCGAAATGTCACTGGTATGTGGCATGGATCATGCAAAATACCCAGATACTCCTTCATGTGGAACTGTCAAGCACTCAGCCCACTCAACAGATGAGAACGACATCTCCTTTTCATTCACATAAGAAGTTACTCGATTTTCATTCTCCGATTCTTCAGAGGTTACAAAATTGTTAATCTGTTTCACTAATTTTGGAAAGGACCATTGTTGTACGAAAAACACTCTACCCATTTTTGATCTTCATGAACTTCGAGCACTAAGGACCTGCTAGGTAGTAACCACTCTACACACAGTTCCTTTTCAATCACAATAACTTGATTTTACAGATGGTGATTCACTAGTCGTCTCCCCGACCAAGTTCTAGAAACACTTCCACTACCACTTTATTCTTGCTCAGTCCGTTGCTTCTTTGTTTTCAGCTCAACAGAGTCATCTCTGAAGGTAGGATGTTTGGTTTTGGCCATCGATGGTTCGAAGGGTTTAGGGTTCTCTAAGGATTCAGGAGCTAAGGTTCGAGGGTTAATGTTTGAGACTCGGTGGATTTTGAAGTAGCTCAGACTTTTGTTTTATCATTTAGAATCATAAAATAAATAAACAAAATGAAATAAAGTAAAAACAATTCAGATTCTAGCTGCAAACATAAGTTATAAACTAGTGCGCACATCGGTGAGAATTTCCTATCAATGAGGTTACATCAGTGAGGTTTTCTATTAGTGAGGTTACATCGGTGAGGATTTTATATCTGTGAGGATTTTACATCAGTGAGAAATTTACATCGTTGAGAATTTTACGTCAGTGAGAATTTTACATCGGTGAGGATTTTACATCGGTGATGATAGCTACCTATTGAGGTTAATCATTCCTAACTCATGTCTAATGTAACTTAACCTATCCGAACTCAAAGGTTTAGTTAAAATGTCGGCTAGTTGATGTTTAGTGCCTATAAACTCAAGAGTAATATCACCGTTTTAGTAACGATGTCTCAAGAAATGGTGCCTTACATCAATGTGTTTGGTCCTAGAGTGAGACACAGGGTTCTTCGAGATATTTATTTCACTATTATTGTCATAGTTGATTGACATGTGCCTAAATTCATATCCATATTCCAAAATAGTGTATTTCATCTATAGAATTTATGCATAGAAACTACCAGCAGCTATGTACTCTACTTCAGTAGTGGATAATGCTACATAATTCGGCTTCTTACTACTCCAAGATACTAAGTACTTTCCTAATATATGACATGTTCCTGAAGTGATTTTTCTATCCAGCTTGCAACCAGCAAGGTCAGCATCTAAATAACTCATTAACTCAAAGGGTTTTCTTTCTGGGTAAAACAAACCAAACTTTATAGTATGTTTAAGATACATAAAAATTCTTTTAACAGCAAGTAAATGCGATTCTTTTGGATTAGATTGAAATCATGCACACATACACACACTAAACATAATATCTGGTCAAATAGTAGTAAGGTAAAGTATGCTTTCAATCGTACCTCTGTAATTGGTTTGATCCACTGGTTTCCCAGTTTCATCTGCATCCAATTTACATGCAGTACTCATAGGAGTTTCACTTCCCTTAATACTATCCAAATAAAAACGTTTCAAAATATCCTATGTATATTTACTTTGATTGAAAACAATACCATTTTCATTTTGAAACACTTGAAATCTAAGAAACTATTTGTGTTCTCCCATTAAAATCATTTCAATTTCATTTTTCACACTCTTCAGTACATAAAGAATGTTTAGAAGATTCAAAAATAATATCATCAACACAGATTTGAACTATTAAAACATCTTTAGAAATTATTTTAATAAAAAGAGTTGGATCAGAAATCCATTTAGTAAAACTTTTTGAAATAAGAAAATTACTAAGTATATCATAACAAGCTCTTGGAGCTTGTTTTAAAGCATATAATTCTTTAGAATGTTTAAAAACATGATTTGGAGAATGAGGATTAGTAAATCCAGGTGGTTTTTTAACAAAAACATCTTCAACAATAAAACCATTTAGAAAAGAACTTTTGTCATCCATTTGTATAAATTGAAATTCAGTTGAGCATCGTATGCAAGTAAGATCCTAATGGATTCTAATCTGGCTACAGGTGAAAAAGTTTCCTCATATTCTATTCCTTATTCTTGGCTATATCCTTGTGCAACTAGTCCAGCTTTGTTTATAACTATGTTTCTAGACTCATCAACATTGTTTCTAAAAACCCATTTTGTGACTATTGTTAATGTGTCCTTAGTACTTTAAACTAATTCCCAGACATTGTTTCTTTCAAATTTATTTAACGCTTCTTGCATATCCATTACCCAAAATTCATCATTGATAGCATCATTGATATTTTTAGGTTCTAGCTGTGATAGAATGGCTTGATGTTCAACCTGATTTCTTAGAGAATCTATAGTTTGTGTCCCTCTATCAAGATTACCAACAACAGCATCCAAAGGATGATTCTTTAGAATCCTTTTTGATCTAGTAAATGTAGGACTAGAAATTTCAGGTTCATCTATAGGTTCAGGTTCCATAGTAGCAGATTCTGGAATATGTCTAGAACTGGATGTTTTTACAGCAGGTTCCTTAGATTTATCATTAAGGACCAGAATACTCAAATCTACCTCATGACTTTCCAGAAAGGTTTTAGGCTCATGTGGATCAGTTTCATCAAACTTGATGTGAACAGATTCTTCCACACATTTGGTTCTTTTATTAAAGACTCTATAGGCTTTGCTAGTTACAGAATAACCAAGAAAAATTCCTTCATCACTCTTAGAAGCAAACTTTTCCAGATTATCCTTTGTATTAAGAATAAAAACATTACAGCCAAGGACTCTAAAGTAACTATCTTTAGGTTTTCTATTATTCCAAAATCATAAGGGGTCTTCTTAAGAATTGTTCTAATTAAGACTCTATTAATAATATGACAAGCTGTATTCATAGCTTCAGCCCAAAAGTGTATAGGCTGGTCATATTCATTAAGCATGGTTCTAGATATTTCTTGGAGGGTTCTATTCCTTCTTTCTACTACACAATTCTGCTGAGGTGTTCTAGGAGGAGAAAAGTTGTGACTATTCCATTGTGTGAGCAATACGATTCAAATTCATGATTTTCAAACTCATAGCCATGATCACTTCTTAGAGTTTTAATCTTAAGTCCACTAAGATTTTCTACAGATTTGGAGTATTTAACAAATTAGGAACAAGCTTCACTTTTGTGAGCTAAGAAGTATACCCAAATATATCTAGGAAAGTCATCTACTAAAACATAGACATAGTTCTTCCCATTTAAACTAGAAACTCATGATGGTCCAAACAATTTCATGTGAACCATCTCTAGAGGTTGAGAAGTTGATACTTCTTTCTTTGATTTAAAAGAAACATTATGTTGCTTTCCATTTTGACAGGGATTACCTACTTTTCCATTTGGGAATTCAAGTTTAGGTTGGTCTCTAACTAAGTTCTTTCTTGTTAGTTTTCTATGTGAATAGATGCTGCAGTGTCCTAATCTTCTGTGCCAAATCCAAGACTCTTTATGAAAAGCATTTAGGCAAGTAACATTTTGCTTACATAATGAATTTAAATCAACTGCATAAAAATTTTCATTTCTTAAAGTAGAAAATACTAAAACATTATTAGAATTAAAAACAATGAAAGAATCATTTTCAAACGTCACATTAAATCCATCATCACATAATTTATAAATACTTAACAGGTTATATTTAATTATATCAACAAATAAAACCTTAGAAATTAAAATTGAATCAGTGTTACCAATCTGGCCTAGGATGATGATCATTCCATTAGAATTATCACCAAAAGTGACATGGCCTCCATTAACCTTTATTAAACTTTTTGAAGCATGAATAATCTCCAAACATATGTCTTGAACATCCACTGTCCAAGTACCATACCTTCTTGTGAGAACTCTTTAAGCATGTTTCCTACAAAACAAATTTAGATAGGAAATGATTTTGGTACCCAGATCTTCTTGGGTCCAGAAAGGATAGCAATCAATGCTTTAGGTACCCATATTTGTCTTATGGGTCTCATATAATTTACAGAGTCAAAATATTTTAAAATATAAAGTTTATTTGACCTATAACCATATGAATAATTGGTTAAATCATATGAATTTCTAGAACTAGAATAAGTGTAATTTTGTCCAGACTTAGAAATAAATCGAGTTTTAGTTAACTGTCTCTGTCCAGGTTGGTATCCCAAACCAGTTGTGTATTTAGGTGCAACGTGTTTACCTAAAATTTGAGTAAGTTTATCTTTTCCATTTGTAATATTATCTAAGTCTTTTCTAGGTTGATCATTTGACATTTTCAGTTATGTATTTTCCATTAACAGTTTAGCATTCTTCTCTTTTTCAATAGTAACTTTGGTTTTAACAGCAGTAGTGAGAGCATGATGTTTCTTTAATGATTTGTATTTATCCTTAAGTTATTTTCATGTCTCCTCTAGCATATTGCAGTATTCAAATAATTACTTACAATTCATGTTTTTAGAATCAAAATCAGAGTCTGCATCATCTCCAGAATAATAGGAATTTAAATCAGGAGTATCTAAGGTTACCTCAGATGTGTTGGTCATGAAACACATGTTGGCATGATTCTTCTCAGAATTAGTAGCTTCAGATTCACTTGTGTTGTCTTCAGATGCACTCTAGGTAGCCTTCATAGCTTTCTTGTACATCTTGTCCTTATAATCATATTTCTTTTTGACTTTTCACTTTGGACAATCAGCCTTGATATGTCCTTTCCTTTTACACTCATAGCAGACTATTTCATCATTCTTGATAGCTTTATTCCAATACTTCTTCCAGTGTCCCTTGTTTTCATACTTTCCTTTCTAGTTAGATTTCCTGAAGAATTTCTTTTTCGTATAAAACTTCTTGAATCTCTTGGCTATTTGAGCCATATAAACATCACTATCTAAATAAGAATCTTTACTGGTTGAACTCTCAGTAGGTATTTGCATTTTCTCCTTGTCTTTACTCTTAGAGGCAGTAGACTTGAATGCTACAGATTTTCTCTTAAGTACATCATCTTCCTCCTTATTCACTTTGACTTCTTCCTCATACATCATTAATTTACCAATAATCTCCTTTACTGGAAGTGCTCCAATGTCACATGACTCTCTGATTGAGATAGAGGTGCCTCTCCATTGTTCTGGAAGACATCTCAGTATCCTCATAATTTGTTCCTTTGGTGGGACAACTTTCCCAAGTCAATTCATTGTATTGACTATCTCATTAAACCTGAGATTCATATGAAAAATAGGTTCATCTGTTTTAATTTTAAGATTGTCATATTTAATAGTAAAATTATTCAATATCATTTCATTAACATTGGTTGTTCCTTCAGGATAAACACCCAAAGTATCCCATATTTCAAAGGTAGTTTTACAAGCAGAAATTCCTCTAAACTCTTCATCTCTTAAAGCACAATATAGAGCATTCATAGATTTACAAATATTATTTTAAGCTGTCTTTGTCAGTTCATCTAAATTTTTTCTTTCAGTTTCTGGAATTTTATATTGAGACTCTATAGCAGTCCAAATATCAAAACCCATACTTTCTAAATAATGCTTCATTTTCAGTTTCCACAGGGCAAAGTTTGTGCCATTTAAGAAAGGTGGCCAGTTGGTAGTGGCACCCATTGGTCTATTATTCATAACTAGATTTTAGAAAATAGTTTTAAAGAGATAAAAATTTAGAACTAACAGAAATTTAAGATCTTTAAAGATGCAACTAAAATCACAATTGAAAAACAAATTATTTAAAAAATCATTGAACAAAAAGAAACCATTGATACCAAATGTTGGTCGGAGTGGATACTCAAGAGGGGAGGTGAATTGAGTTCCAATTAAAATTTCTATTAAAAAATATTACTCTTAAAATCCCCCAATATAAAAACAAGGTTAATCTATAGTGAATCTATACAGAGTGTAAAGGTTCAATTAGTTTCTCAACGATTGATTAGGTCTTAGTTATCTTAATTTTAAGAATAAATTAACTTTTGAAACTAACTTATTGGTTTACAATAAGTTTAAACACTTTTTAATTTAACTATCAAAGTTTCTTTAAAATAGTTTTTTATTTCAAAGTAATAGTAGTGGAATATGTAAAATATATATGTAATACTTATAGACTTAAAATAAAATCATAGAAAAGTTAACCAAGAGGTTCAGTCTCAAGCAGAGACAAAGTCCTCTCATTAATTTATATAAATTGATCCACACCCTGGATCGGTGGTAAACAATAGTACACTACTGTCCAGGTACAAGGACATCTACCACAGTTCTTCATGGGAAAAACAAAAAATAGCTCACAGGCTGTTCTGGTCTTACATGACCTTTTTCCACCATTCAAAGTGGGAAACAAAAGAGTTATGGAGTTTGAGTGAGGATTTAAGAATCCTCCAGCTCAGCATAGGAGAAAGTGTGTGTGTAAAATAAATAGGATGCACACACTACTCAAAATGTAATGAAATAATCACTAAGAGAAGTATGATTGAGTTTAGAAATTCTTTAGTGATTAGCAGTGCATCTCTGGACTCGTTTGGTTTATCAGAAAAGCTTCTGAGTCCTTCTCTGGTTTTTCTCAGAAAACAGAGTGTCGTTTTCTTCTTTGATTCTTGGTCCAGCTTAGCAGCCTAAGTGCATGAAATGTTTGTTGTAGTTCTTCACTCAAGATGCAGCTTGTGTTATCCTCTACAATAAGTTTGTTCGTGTTTGTCCAAGATTCTTGGAGTATGGATGTAGATTTGAGAAAACAAAATGCTCCACTTTTGAATGCTTGTTCACATAATTCTCTTTCACCCTTCGCGTGTATTCTATTTTTCTTTCAAGGAGTGTCATATGAATCTGTATATCCAGTTTTCTCTTTCCATCACTTTATAGCTTTCAGCTTCGGCAGAAAATAATAATCGCCTTTTGCATGGGTATTAGGTACGGTTCCCTGTCATGCAAAATAAATCATTAAATAACATTAACTGCATTACAAAATCAAATGTAACAGTTAGATAAATAAATAAGTTGTATTATGAGTATTGGGTTTGACTTGTTGGTCATGCATTAGTAGCGTTCTATTGGTAGACGTACACGGTGGACTTTGTATCGCAAAACCTTCCATTGGTAGCTCTTTTGAACTTGCATCGGTAGCTCATATACCAGTGACTTTAGTTCCATTTGTAGCTCTTGTAACCGGTAGCTGTCTCTCCATCGGTAGCTGTTTTTATCAGTAGTTTATCGGTAGACTTATACTATCAGCAGACTTCTATAGGTAGCTCTGGTTTGTCGGTGACTATCTATGAACTGGTTCTATCGGTAGACTTCCTCATATCTGTAACTACTGGTAGACATGCACAATGGTAGCTCGGTTGTTCTGTTGGTAGGCATTGTGTCTACTTACCGGTAACTCTGTTTTTATCAGTGACCTTAGTGTAATGGTGAATCTGTCTATCAGTAGACGAATTCTATCGGTAGACTGAGTACCGGTAGCTCTAGCTAAACGCAGATCAGTGACTTAATACTTATCTGTTTCATACACAACATATCCTAATGGGTTATAATTACGTTAGAACTTATATAGACATGGATAAACAAATATTAAACTATCTCAAGGATTATTTTAATATTATTATCATCTTGAGCATAGATTGAATGAATTAATATATAGAAAACCATTAGATTGAGATTATCAAAGTATATGAAAGCATAATTGGGATTATCAAAATAGGTGAGGTCAAAAATCCTTTTGCTTAAGCTCAAGGAACTCCTTTTCCATATTTGTTCGGATAATACGAGGGAAGTACTTATTGAAAGACATGTTCATGAACTCATCCCATTCTATTGATTCAATTTCATCTTGGGGCCTTGTATTATTAATTAGAGTCCACCACTAGTATGCTTCACCTTCTAAACGGTAGATAGCCAGAATGACTTTTTCATGTTCTGAACAACGAAGTATGGAAAATATCTTTTCAATGGTACTGATCCATTTTTCAGCAACAAGTTGATTATACGACCCACTGAAAGAAGGTGCACGTTGCCTCATGAAGGAATCAATATAATATTGTTCCCTTCTCTTCTCATTTGGAAGTCCAGAATGATTCATAGCATGTGTAAGTAATAAAATAAGATTTTGCACTCCATCTCCCATAACATTGGTTTTTCAGAAGGAAAATCATTGCATTGTCCATTACATTGATCAACACGGTTCTTTCGTGTTCCATCAATCGTCTAAAACCCAAAAATAATATTGTGAGAGAAAAAAATTCATGGTAGAAAAAACAACATAATAAAGGGGGAATACCTTCAATATCTAACATCTTAGGTTTAGCTCTAATATCTTTACTGTAGTTCGAGGACTATAACCTATAATTATACTTAACCTTAGGAACATCCCTTGACATACCTTAGAAATATCTCTATGGATCTCACTAAAGTTTTTGCATCCTAGTTTCCAATGGTTAACCAAACCTTTCCTCTGATACTAATTGTAGAGACCCAAATCTTGACGTATATAGACATTGCATTACATTTTTGGAATACATAATATATAAAAAACTAGACACCAAAATAATGTAATATTTTACTATCTTTTTAAATATGGAAAATAATCTTTTAATCATGGTGAAGGAACTTCAACATCTCCCATAACGATCTTCCCCTTTTTTTCCTTACCTAAAAAAATTCTTTATATCATCAGGAAAAGAAAGCATAAAAAGGGTGATCTCAAATGCTCAGTAAGGGTAAACATAGAGAACATAAAACAATCCATAAACATTTTAATGAAAAAACATGAACATAAAATATAAACATCAAAATCTTGAGCAATGAAATAAATCTTGTAAGTACTTAAAGAGTATATCATAAAGGAACATAAATAATGATAAAATAGAATGGGAATAAAAAATGTAATTGTGGTAAACCATTAAACACATGATATGATTTCTATAGTATCCAAAACATTGCTTCCAAGACCATCTTAGTGGACAAAGTCCCTTTCTGAATCGACTTCACTCCTTGTTCCTGTCCTGTATCACTGAACCGGATTAACTTACCATTCCAGCCATGTATATCTCATGAGATATAAATCTTTACACAATGAATTGGAGGGATATATAGGTCCCACCCATATCATAATGAAATCATTCTTACATGTGCCACAAAGTAAACATAAATCATTCATCATAACCCAAAGAGTAAAATAGGTTTCATAAAAATCATCCCATCATAACATAATCCATATAAAACAAATGGATATCATTTCATCATAAGAAAAGTGAAAGAATGTAAATCATATAGAACATATAATTTTAACATACACATATGAAATAATGTCATATTAGATGGATAATGGTTTTGATAAAACACATGAAATGAATTCATGAGGAAAATATCTATTCTTCTTCAAAATCATTTTCTTTTCACAAAATGCCATGAATTTTTAAAAGAAAAGGGTTTTGTTGAAAAAAAATCATGCAATCTTGTAGAGGAAGATTAGAGAAAAAATTAGGCGTTATGAAACCATAAAAATCCATTCACGCCATATATGTTAAAAATAACATTCTCCTCGTACTTTTATCGAAAAAGTCAAAAAGTTCCTCGTGTGGTAAACAAAAGTAAGATTCTTATCATAACATGTGGTAAAATTTAAAAATCAGTAAAAAGTTCTTTAAACATACATGTAAACATTTTTTTTGAAAACATGGGCATGGATGATAACAATAACCCCAGTAAATACGTACGAGTAAAGAATCTCGGATAAGAATGTGATTGGAATAGTTATCCCTTACCTTATGTCTGATATGCTTTGTACATATCCGAACCTCCTGTATAATTATTTAGATAATTTCAGATACTTATTATAGAATCGTATTCATTGTTATGATATCATATATGGTTTACTTATGACTTTATATTACCTGTTCTTTTGTAAATTCATGTTAAAGTACTGTTTTGGGTAAAATCGTTTCATTTATCGTCCGTGTTTTGACGTTTAATTATTCATATGATTACATAGATCATGATTAATTTCTTCTAGAATGAAAAACATGATTTATATATAATATATTTTCATAATATACATATATATAATAGATTGATAAATGTAATGAAATACACCGTTCATGGGGACAGTTGGTCGTACGTACGCATGAATGCTATTTTCGTTTCCTTATTAAATTGAATGGAAGTAAATAACATATAGATAATTCCAGTTTCATTAATATGTCATATATTTTATGATTATTTAATATATATACATTATAATAATTATTTAATGGTTAACTTGTATAATGAATCTCATTGCATCGTGGAAACGGTTATCCGTACGTACACACGAGCGATGATATCATTCCCATAATTATTGAATGGAATTAGAGTGGCTGATATAATATCTAAAAAATAGTATCATGTTATAATTACCATATATATAGTTATTCTTTACACCATTATATCCATACAAGTAAGGTGGTGGTTGAAAAACAGATTACACCACGACATGGAGACAGTTTTCCGTACGTACGCACGCGCGGTGATTTCATTTTTCATAGGATGTATAGAAGGTGAAAATGGGTTGTTTCATATTTATAATAACATATCAGTATATTATTTATACTGATGTTATTAATTTATAATTAAAAAAATAAAGAAGAAGAAGTTGAAGAAGAAAGAAACATGAAAGAATCATTAGAAGATATTACCTCTTCTTCAACGCACCTCTTTTATGCTTCCTATTAAGGAACTAGAGTTGGTCTTTTTAGAAGACCAGAACCTCAAGAATATTTCTAGGGAAGTGGAGAAGAAAAATGGGAAGGGGTTGGCCGACCTTGAAGGCTCAAAGTGTTGTGAAGAGGATAGGGAGGATTTTCCCTTTTATAAGGGAGGAGAAGGGCACCTTTTGAAACATATGAAATATTAATTTATAATAAATTCAAACCCCACTTAAAAACCTCCAAAATGACTTAAATTCGAATATTAGATGCTTTAGGTTTGTAATCTCATTGGCCAATAAAATTTAGACATTTTGGGAATTTATTTTAAACCTTATCAATTTGATTTATCCTTATTTAATTTATATAATCTTATTTGTGTTAATAATATTCTAAATTTTAAATTGTTATAAATAATTATTTATGTGTTATGAATTATCCATAATTGGGTACTTCATGACATTTTAGACCATATAAATTTCAATTTATAATTTTTTAAATATTCATGCCATAGGCATCTAAAAAATTTGTGGAGAACATTAATTAGTTCATTTAATGTTTTTTTAATATTTATAAAACTATTTATTTGATATTTCTCTTAAAAACAATTATTACATCATTTTTGTATAATCGTTTAATATACATATTATTTGCATAAAAATTAAAAAAAAAATATTATGATGAAGATAAATATAATACCTTTCATAATAATATTTTTACTCTAATTTATCATCTTAAAATCACTACATTTAAATTGTTATGTGTATTAAATTATGAAGGTGACATCTTTGACATCATTTAAAATGAAATATTATAAATTTCCTAACCGGTTTTATAAGACTCCACATGGTAAAAAAATCTACCCTTGGATGATTAGGGTAAATAAATAGTCTAACAATAATGTTTGGTCTGGTTTTTGGTCCTTTTGATAGGTATTATTATTTTAATAAAAACTATATTATTGATTTTTTCACTAAATAAATAATTTCTACAACATTAATTTATAAGATTTTAATGGAATAAAATATTTATTAAAAATTTCAAATAAATTATCATGATAAATAAAAATATTTCATCTTTTAAATGAGTATTTATAATCAAATTTATATTCTATATAACTATATATTAAAAATAATCTAATTATTAAAGTTTGAGTGAGACATTTCACTTTCCTTTAAATAAACTAAATAAAATTTCTTAATCAAATACAAGTGGGTTCAATTAGATTCCATATTTACCAAAGTATGATTTAGGGTAAAATATTATCATCAAATTATATTAGGACAAGTGTTAGGGTAATTTTATAATATTATATTGACCCTTAATTACCAGATTTACCTTAAACTATGGTAAATAAAATTTACCATAATTACTATTCATATTGACTAAAAATAAAAAGTAGCTTATTAACATAATTTGAACCTATTGATTCTAAATATGGAATCCATTTCTCTAAATTTAAATCTTAGAAGTTTTAGAAATTAATTTAAAATTAATCACGTTGTTAAGTAAACGAGTTTTAATAGTTAAAACATTACAAAAGATTGAAATGATTTTACCTATGAAATCAAGGTAAAATCAATGATAATGACATAAATTGTGTCAAATTGTAAAAATATATTCTATTTATACTTTAAAACCATTCAATATTATAATTTAACCATATAATTTATTACGATGAAAAAAGTTGTTTTTAATTAAAATATTGTGTGTTTTTACTATTCATTAAAATTTGAAAGTTATGAGAATAATATTAAAAATTTATCCAATGTAAATTTTTATATCCTGATTCCAAAGAAGAATTTTATTTTATCAAATTGAACTTATAAACATGTAAAAACCTGATTTAACGTGGGTGTGCCATGAAAAGGCGGTAAAACTCTATTTTTTTTAAAAATACTTGTTTTACTCGAAAAAATTATTTTGTTCTCAAATGATGTTCTAGAAAATGTGTAAGATGAATAATAATGTTATAAAATTAATAATTTAGTTAATACTATTCATAATTTATAGTTCATAATAATATTATAACAATATGATGTTCTTTATTGAAACATGGTATTGCATACTACACACGCTATCAAGGAAGGTCATGATTGCGTGTAATGCAAGCCAAGTTAAGGTTTTGTGTAGTGAAAGCTCCCTTTGTTGCTGCATATAATATAATAAAAACTTATTTCATTTATACATTAATCAAAATCTATACTTAATTTTGTGTAGAATAATTTCTACAAAACGAACTTGAAATTGTGTGTAACACGAGCCAAAAATAGTGTTGCGTATACTGCAAGCCAATACAGTGTTGTGTATAGAAAAAGCTAATTTTGGTGTAGCGTACAACACAAGACATTAATAAAATTAAAAACAATAATTCTCATAAAATATCAGGTTGTTACATTCTACCCCCATTAAAATGAATTTCTCCCTTGAAATTCATCGGGGTTATAAATGGTTTACTACTTGAAAGTTTCATTCATAGAAACCCACATCGTAAAAAGAAATAATAAAACTTAATTTCGAAAAGAGAGGTATGAAACATAATGGTTTCCCAAATTAACTCATCACTGGGATTCCAAGTAGGATAACATAGGTGAAAATATGGATATGGAAGAGAAATCTAACCATCATGTTCTGATGGAGAGTGGTGGAGAACATGGCCATGAAAAAGCCAAAAATCACAAAGCCAAAAATTTGTGATGACCAAAGGTTCCATCTGAGTAATTAGATATAATAACATCAGGATAACATTTTTGGTTTTTAATATCAATTCCCTGAAGTTGAAAATTTTGAATTAGAATAAATAATTTCTTGATTTTGGTACAATCTCACTATTGTTTGTTCCATAAACAATTTCCACTTCATCTCTTAAAGAAAGGAAGTTGAATTTGTCTTCCATGAAGTGTTATCAGATCATGCTATAGAATGATAGGTTATTCCATCTGTCTCAAACATAAGGTTAGAAAATGTTATATACATAAGTCCATCATTGGAGAGATTAATTGTATATGGTTCCTAAAATGGACTTATACTACATCTATCATACCGCTTAATAAAATAAAACTATTTTTTACTAACTAGGGACTTCCTATAGGCCAGTGGTAGGCGATAAAGGTCTGTCACACTACAGTTGTGGTTTTGATTCCCTCATCCTTGTCTGATGTGATGGGTTTTCACCAGTCCTGCAGGTTGACCCTTTTTCTAAAAATACATTATTATAACATTCCTACAATAATCTCGAAAAAAGTTCTATCATTAAACAATAATATATTATGTCTATCTTAATTCATTCCAATCTTTAGGCTTATCCAAAATAATTCTGTCCAAGATCAAATTATAAAGAAAACAATTACTAGAAATGTCATCGACCGAGCATGTGAAGACCATCATTTATCCCCCATATATCATATGATATATCTAGTTGGTCACATTCCAAACATGTGAATACCTTAATCATGTATTCTCTTAAAAAATGAATACGCATTGAACCTTAGTGAAAAAATTAATGCTTTAAAATGCTAACTCTTTCCACATACAAAAATCCCAAATTTCTATGTACTCAAACCATGATATAACTTTGTCCTTATATCAGTCATGAGCTCATTTCATTTTCTCTCTATCGCTTCATTATGCGCATATCATCTTCATTCCAAAAATATTTCAATCACTTTTCATGGTTACCGGTACCATATAATTATCGAAAACCAATACATAGATATTCCAAAATTCCACGATACCAAAAATTAGATTCCATGAGAAGATTTTGAAATCCCATTAAATAAACACTTAATCATTCCACAACATCATTTTCATATTCAGCATCACAAATAGTGATCGCATGTGACTTACCTTTATCCTTTGCCTTAATAGGTTTCTCACGTTGATCATCATTAACCCTTGTATTAGGGCATTGATTACCATAATGCCCCATTTCCTTACACTTGAATCATTGACGTGTTGGTGGATCGTTCTCTATAGTCTTTTCTCTATTCACATCATTAGCTTCCTTTTTCCCATTACTTCGACACTCAACTGATCGATGACCTTCTTTTCCACACATAAATTATTTTCTAATACCTTTTAGGCAATATCCACCATGCTTCTTTCCACAATTTGAGCATAAAGAAACATTCATCTTCATTTCACCATTGTTCTAAGATTTCTCCTTGAACTCCATCTTTCGATTTTTGGAAAAACCATGAGATGGATATATAACACCAACTTCCAGTCCTACCTTGATATCACAACGCACAATTTATTCATAGCTACTGAAGTCTCTTATAGCTAATTCCCATCTAAGACTTGGTTTTAAGCCACTGAAGAATCAATCAACTTTACTTTCAGGTTGGATGATAAATCCATATGCATACCTTGAAAGCCTTGTAAAATTCACTTCGTATATACCAACAGATTCATCATCCATTTGATTAAGCTCATGTAACTCCATTTCCATCTTTGTTCTAAGAATACTAGATAAGTACTTATTGGAAAACATGTTATTGAACTCGTCCCATTCTATTTATTCAATTTCAACATGTGGCCTTGTATTATTAATTGCAGTCCACCACTGGTCTGCTTCACCTTCTAAATTGTAAATAGCCAGAATAGATTTTTCATGTTTTGCACAGTGGAGTATGGAAAATATATTTTCAATGGTACTGATCTATTTCTTAGCAACAAGGGTATTAGAAGACCCACTGAAAGAAGGTAGACACTGCCTCCTGAAGGACTCAATAGAATAATGTTTCCTTCTTTGCTCATTTAGAAGTCCAGAATGATTCATAGCTTGTGTAAGTATAGCAATAAGATTTTTCACTCCATCTCCCATAACATTGGTTTGTTTTGAAGGAAAATCATTTAATTGTACATTACATTGATAAACACGGTTCATTCAGGTTTGAGAAATCGTCTAAAACCCAAAAAGAATAGTGTGAGAGAAAAAAAATCATGGTAGGAAAAACAACATAATAAAGGGGGAGTACCTTCAATATCTAACATCATAGGTTTAACTCTAATATAGTTACCGTAATTATAGTACTATAACATATACTTATACTTAACCTTAGGGACATCCCTTGACATACCTTAGAAATATCTTTAGGGATCTCACTATCATTTTTTTCATCCTAGTTTCCAATGGTTAACTAAAACATTCCTCAGAAACCAACTGTAGAGACCCAAAGCTTGATGTACGTGGACATTGAATTACGTTTGCGGAATACTTATTACATAACAAAACCAGACCCCAAAGGACCATAATAGTTTAGTGTATTTGGAAACATGGAACATAATCTTCAAATCATAGTGAAAGATCATCAAAATCTCCTATAAAGATCTTCCCCTTTTGTTTTCATACCTAAAAACCTTCTTTATATCATGGGGAAAAGAAATCCTAAAAAGGGAGAGCTCAAATTCTCAGTAAGGGTAAACATAGAGAACATAAAACAATCGATAAATATTTGAATGAAAAAACATGAACATAAAATCTAAACGTCAAAATCTTGAGAAAAGACATAAATCTTGGACGTAAATAAGGAATATATCATAAAGGAACATCAATCATGATAAAATAGCATGGGAATAAAACATGTAATTGTGGAAAACAATTAAGTACATGATATTATTTCTGTAGTTTCCAAGGCATTGCTTCCAAAACTATCTTAGTGGACAAAGTCTCATTCTGAATCGAGTTCACTCCTCATTCCAGTACTGTATCACTGAACCAGATTCACTTACCATTCTAGCCATGTCTATCTCATGAGATATAAATCGTTACCCAATGAATTGGAGGGAGATATTGGTCCCACCCATCTCATAATGAAATCCTTCTTACTTGTGCCACAAAATAAACATAAATCATTCATCATAACCCAAAGGGTAAAATGGGTTTCATAAACATCATCTCATCATAACGTAATCCATATAAAACAAATGGATATTATTTCATCATAAGAAAAGTGAAACCATGTAAATCATAGATAACTTATACTTGAAATATACACATATGAAATAATGGAATCTTAGATGGAAAATGGTTTTGATAAAATTCGTGAAATAAATTCTTGAGGAAAATATCATTTCTTCTTTAAAATCATTTTCTTTTCACAATATGCCATATAATTATAAATGAAAATGGTTTTGTTAAAAAAATCATTCAATATTTTAGAGGAATCTTCATAAAAATGAGGCGCTATGAAACCGTAATAATCCATTCACAGCATATAAGTTCAAAATAACATTCTCCGGGTACTTTTATCGAAAAAGTCAAAAAGTTACTCGTGTGGTAAACAAAAGTATGATTCCTATCATAACAGGTGGTGAAATGTAAAAATGGATAAAAAGGACTTTAAACATACAAGTAAACATTTTTTTTAAAACATGGGCATGGATGATAACAATAACCCCAGTAAATACGTATGAATAAACAATCTCGGATAAGAACAAGATAAGAATAATTGTTCCTTACATTCTATCTAATATGCTTCGTACGTATCCGAACCTATTGTATAATGATTTAGATAATGTCATTGACTTTTTATAGAATCATATTCTTTGTTATGATATCATATATGGTTTACTTATGACTTTATATTACCTGTTCTTTTGTAAATTCATGTTAAAGTACCGTTTTGGGTAAAATTGTTTCATTTATCGTTCGTGTTTTTACTTGTAATTACTCATATGATTACTTAGATAATCATTACATATTTCTAGAATGTAAAACATGATTTATATATAATATAATTTCAGAATATACATATATATAATAGATCGATTAATGGAAAGAAATACACCGTTCATGGAGATGATAGGTCATACGTAAGGATGAACACTGTTTTCATTTCATTATTAAATTGAATGGTAATAAGTAAATATGATATAGATAATTAAATTATTATTAATATGTCATATATTTTATTATTATTTAATATATATACTTTATAATCATTCTATAATGGTTAACTTGGAGAATGAATCTCATCGCGTCGTGGAAACGGTAATCCGTACGTAAGCACGAGCGATGATATCGTTCCCATAATTATTGAATGGAATTAGAGTGGATGATATAATATCTTAGAATTAGTATAATTTTATAATTACTATTTATATGGTTATTATTTACACCATTATACCCATCCATGTAAGGTGGTGGTTGAAATATAGATTACACCATGGCGTGGAGACGATATTCCGTACGTACGCACGCGCGATGATTTCGTTTTCCGTAGGATGGATAAAGGTGAAATGGGGTTGTTTCATATTTATAATAACATATCAGTATATTATTGATATTGATGTTATTAATTTATAATTAAACAACTAAAGAAGAATAAGTTGAAGAAAAAAGAAAATTGAAAGAATCGGTAGAAGAGATTACCTCTTTTTTGACGCACCTCTTTTAAGATTCCTCTTAAGGCACTAGAGTTGGTCATTTGAGAAGAACAGAACCTCAAGAATATTGATAGGTAAGTGGATAAGATAAATGGTTAGGGTTTGGTTGAGCTTGAATCCTAAAAGTGTTGTGAATAGGGGAGGGAGGAGGTTCCCTTTTATAAGGGAGGAGAGGGAACCTTTGGAAACATAAGAAATATTAATTTATTATAAATTCAAACCCAACTTAAAAACCTCCAAAAATTACTTATATTCGAATATTATATGATTTAGGGTATTAATATCATCGGCCAATAAAATCTACACATGTTGGGAATTTATTTTAAACCTTATCAATTTTATTTATCCTTATTTAATTTATTTAATCTTATTTGTGGTAATAATATTCTAAATTTTAAATTGTTAGAAATAATTAATTATGTGTTGTGAATTATCCATAATTGGTTACTCAATGACATTTAAGACCATATAAATTCCAATTTACAATTTTTAAATATTCATGTTATTTTTAAACAATATAATAATATGTTATTTTTATAAAATAACAATAGTGTTAATTTTGACAGTATTCATTTATTTGAATTCAAATAAAATACACACAGAGGATATATTAGAAGAAAAATGTTTAATATATTCATAACATGTCATATTCATCTAAAAAATTTGTGGACAACATTAATTAGTTCATATAATGTTTATGTTAATATTTATAAAACCATTTATTTGATATTTCTCGTAATAAAACAATCACTACATCATATTTTTATAATAATTTAATATAATTATTATTTGCATAAAAATTAAAAATAAAATCCTGTGATTAATATAAATATAATACCTTTCATTATCATATTTTTACTCGAATTTATCATCTTAAAATCATAGCATGTAAATTTTTATATTTATTAAATAATGAAGGTGACATCTTTAACATCATTTAAAATGAAATAATATAATTGTCCTAATCGGTTTTATAAGACTCTAAATGGTCCAAAAATCTACCCTTGTATTATTAGGGTATATATATACTCTATGAATAATGTTTGGTCATGTTTCTAGTCCTTTTGATAGTTATTATTATTTTAATAAAGAATATATTATTGATTATTACACTAAATAAATAATTTCTACATCATTAATGTATAAGATTTTATAGGGATAAAATATTTATTAACAATTACAAATAAATTACCATGATAAATAAAAACATTTTAGATTTCAAATTAGTATTTATAATCTATTTTATATAATTTATATCTATATATTAAAAATAATCTAATTATTAAAGTTTGAGTGAGACATTTCACTTTCCTTTAAGTAAACTAAATAAAACGTCTTAATCAAATACTAGTGGGTTCCATTAGAATCCATTTTGACCTAAGTATAATTTATGGTATAATATAATCATACAATATATGAGGAGAAGTTTGAGGGTAATTTTAAAATATTATATTATCCATTAGTTACCCGATTTACCTTTAACTATGGTAAATAAAATTTACCGTAGTTACTATTCATAATGACTAAAAATAAAAAGTAGCTTGTTAACATAACTTGGACCTACTGATTCCAAATATGGAATCCATTTTTCCAAATTAAAATCATATAAATTACAGAAATTAATTTAAAATTAATCTGGTTGTCAAGAAAAACGAGTTTTAATAGTTAAAACATTACAAAAGATTGAAATGATTTTACCTATGAATTCAAGATAAAATAAATGATAATGGCATAAAATATATTAAACTTTAATTATATATTCTATTTATACTTGAAGACATTCAATATTATAATTTTACAATATAATTTATTACTATGAAAAAAGTTTTTTTAAATTAAAATATAGCGTGTTTTTACTATTCATTAAAATATGAAAGTTATCAGAATAACATGAAAAATTTATCCAAAGTAAATTTTTATATTCTAATTCCAAAGAAGAATTTTATTTTTTCAAATTGAACTTATAAACATTTAAAAAACTATATTTCATGTGGGTGCGCCCTGAAAAGGCGGAAGAACTGCATTTTTAAAAAAAATACTTAATTTACTTGAAAAATTTATTTTATTCTCACACAATGTTCTAGAAAATGTGTAAGATGAATAATAGTGTTATAACATTCAAAATTTAGTTAATACTATTCATAATGGATAGTTCATAATAATACTATAACAATATGTCGTTGTTTAGTGTAACCCGACATTGCGTACTACACACGCTATCAAGGAAGGTCGTGATTGCGAGTAATGTAAGACAAGTCAAGGTTGTGTGTAGTGCAAGCTCCCTTTTTTGTTGCTTGTAACATAATAAAAACTAATTTCATTTATACATTAAACAAAATCTATACTGAATGTTGCGTAGAATTATTTCTACAAAACAAACTTGAAATTGTGTGTAACACGAGCCAAGAATAGTGTTGCGTATACTGCAAACTAATACGGTGTTGCATATAGCACAAGATAATATTGTTGTAGCATACAACACAAAACATCAATAAAATTAAAATGAATAATTCTTATAAAATCTCTGGTTGTTACATTCTACCCCCCTTAAAATTAATTTCGCCCTCGAAACTCGTCGGGGTTATAAATGGTTTACTACTTGAATGTTTATTTCATAGAGACCCACGTTGTAAAAATTAATACTAAAACTTAATTTTAAAAAGTTAAGTATGAAACATAATGATTACCCAAATTAACTAATCACTGGGTTTCCATGTAGGAGAACATAGGTGAAAGTATGGATATGGAAGAGAAATCTAACCATCATGTTCTGATGGAGAGTGGTAGAGAACATGGATTTAAAAAATCAAACAATCAAAAAGGCATAAATTTTAGATGATCTAAGGTACCATCTGATTCATCGGATATAAGAGCACTATGACAACATTTTTGGTTTTCAATATCATTTCCCAAAAGTTTAAAAATTTTAATTAGAATAAATACTTACTTGACTTTTGTACAATATCACTATTGTTTGTGCCTTGAACAATTCCCACTTCATCTCTTAAATAAATGAAGTTTAATTTGTTTTCCGTGAAGTGTTAGCAGATCATGCGATAGAATGATAGGTCATTCCATCTGGCTCAAACATAAGGTTAGAAAAAGTTATATACATACATCCATCAATGGTGAGATAAATCATATATGGTTCCTAAAATGGACTTATACTACATCGACAATACCACTTAATTAAATAAAACTAGTTTCAACTAACCATGGACTTCCTCTACGCCAGTGGTAAGCGATAAATGTCTGCCACACTTCAGTTGTGGGTTTGATTCCCTCAGCCTTGTCCGATGTGACGGGTGGTCGCATGTCCTGCAGACTGTCCCTTTTTCTAAAATTACATTATTATAGCATTCCTGCAATAATATCGAAAAAAGTTCTAGACTTAAACAATACTATCTTATGTCTATTTTAATTTATTCCAATCTTTAGGCTTATCCAAAATACTTCTGTCCATGCTCATAATATAAAGAAAACAATTACTAGAAGTTTCATCTACCGAGCATGTGAATACCATCATTTATCCCCCATATATCATATGATATATCTTGTTGGTCACATTTCAAACATGTGAATATATTAATCATGTATTCTCCTGAAAAATTAATACCCATTGAACCTTAGGGGAAACATGAATACTGTCAAATTCTAACTCTTTCCACATACAAAAAATCCCAAAATTTCTATATACTCAAACCATGATATAACTTTGTCCTTATATCAGTCATGAGATTATTTCATTTTTTCATTATCCCTTAATTATGTGCATATCATCTTCATTCCAAAAATATTTCATTCACTTTTTATGGTTACCAGTACCATATAATTATTGAAAATAAATACATAGATATTCCAAAATTCAACGATACCATCAATGAGATTCCATGATACTATTTTGAAGTACCATTACATAAACACTTAATCATTCCACAACATCATTGTCATACTCAACATCACAAATAGTAAATGCATGTGACTTCCCTTTATCCATTTCCTTAAGAGGTTCCTCACGTTGATCATCATTAACCCTTGGATTAGGGCATTGATTAGCATAATGCCCCATTTCCTTGCAATTGAAGCATTGAAGTGTTGGTGGATCGTCTCTGTAGTATTTTCTATATTCACATCATTAGCTTCCTTTTTCGCATTACTTCGACACTCAACGCCTCGATGACCATATTTTCCATACATAAATCATTTTCTAGTACCTTTTAGGAAATCTTCACCATTCTTTTTTCCACACTTTGAGCATAAAGAAACATTCATCTTCTTTTCACCATTGTTCTGAGATTTCTCCTTGAACTCTATCTTTCGTTTTTTGTCAAATCCATGAGATGGATATGTAACACCAACTTCCAGTTCTACCTTGATAGCACAACGCATACATTCTTCATTTCTACTGAAGTCTCCTATAGCCAATTCCCTTCAAAGACTTCGTTTTAAGCCACTAAAGAATCGATCAACTTTATATTTAGGTTGGATGATAAATCCAGATACATACCTCACAGGCCTTGTAAAATTCGCTTCTTATATAACAACAGATTCATCATAATTTTGCTGAAGTTCAAGGAACTTCATTTATATCTGTTTTCAAAGAATGCGAGGGGATTACTTATTGAAAAACAAGTTCTTGAACTCATCCCATTCCCTTGATTCAATTTCATCTTGGGGCCTTGAATTCTTAATTAGAGTCCACCACTGGTCTGCTTTACCTTCTAAACGGTAAATAGCTAGAATGACATTTTCAGGTTATGAATAGTGATGTATGGAAAATATCTTTTCAATGGTACTGATCCATTGTTCAGCAACAAGTGTATTATAAGTCCTACTGAAAGAAGGTGGACGTTTCCTCATGAAGGACTCAATAGAACGTTTTTCCTTTCTCTGCTTGTTTGGAAGTCCAGAATGATTCATAGATTGTGTATGTGTAGAAATAAGATTTTTCAATCCATCTCCCATATCATTGGGTTGTTCAGAAGGATAATCATTTCATTATCCATTACATTGATCAACTCAGTCCCTTAGGGTTCAAGCAATCATCTAAGACCCAAAAAGAATAGTGTGAGAGGAAAAAATCATGGTAGGGAAAAATAATAAATGGAGAGTACCTTCAATATCTAACATATTATGTTTAACTCTAATATCATTACTATAATTCTAGTACGATAACATATACTTATACTTAACCTTATGGAAATCCCTAGACATACCTTATAAATATCTCTAGGGATCTCACTAATATTTTCGCATCCTAGTTTCAAAAGGTTAACTAAACCATTCCTATGATGCCAACTATAGAGACCCAAAACTTAACGTACGTAGAAATTGCATTACTTTTGGGGAATACTTCATACTTAACCAAAATAGACACCAAAGGACCGTAATAGTTTAGTGTCTTTGGAAACATGGAACATAATCTTCTAATCATGGTGAAATATCTTCAACATCTCCCATAATGATATTCCCCTTTTGTTTTTTTACCTAAAAACATTCCTTATATCCTGGGGAAAAGAAAACATAAAAAGGGTGAGCTCAAATGCTCAGTAAGGGTAAAAATAGAGAACATAAAAACATCCATAAACATTTGAATGCAAAAACATGAACATAAAATCTAAACATCAAAATCTTGAGTAAAGACATAAATCTTGGAAGTACGTAAGGAATATATCATAAAGGAACATAAATAATTATAATATAGCATGGGAATAAAACAATTATTTATGGAAAACCATTAAGCACGTGATATGACTTTCATAGTAGCCAAGGCATTTCTGCCAAGGCAATCTTAGTGGACAAAGTCCCTCTCTGAATCGAGTTCACACCTCATTCCAGTCATGTATCACTTAACCAGATTAACTTACCATACCAGCCATGTCTATATCTTGAGATATAAATATTTACCCAATGCATTGGAGGGAGATATATGTCCCACCCATCTCATAATGAAATCATTCCTACATGTGCCACAAAATAAACATAAATCATTCATCATAACCCAACGAGTAAAATGGGTTTCATAAACATCATCCCATCATAACATAATCCATATTAATGAAATGGATATCGTTTCATTATAATAAAAGTGAAACCATGTAAATCATAGAGAACTTATACTTGAATCATATATATATGAAATAATGTCATCTTAGATGGAAAAAGGTTTTGATAAAACACATGAAATGAATTCTTGAGGAAAATATCCTTTCTTCTTCAAAAAAATTTCTTTTTATGAAATGCCATGAAATTTTAAAAGAAAAGGTTTTTTTTGAAAAAAATAATGCAATACTGTAGAGGAATCTTCATAAAAATGAGGCGTTATAATACCATAAAAATCCATTTCATCCATATAAGTTAAAAATAACATTCTCCTCGTACATTTATCGGAAAAGTAAAAAAGTTACTCATGTGGTAAAAAAAAAGTAAGATTCCTTTAATATCAGGCGGTAAAATTTAAAAATGGGTAAAAAAAGACTTTAAATATACATGTAAACATTTTTTTTTGAAAACATGTGCATGGATGATAACAATAACCCCAGTAAATATGTATGAATAAACAATCTTAGATAAGAACAAGATTGGAATAGTTATCCCTTACCTTATGTTTGATATGCTTGACACGTATATGAACCTCCTGTATAATTATTTAAATAATTTCATCAACTTATTAAAGAATCATATTCTTTGTTATGTTATCATATATGGTTTACTTATGACTTTATATTACCCGTTCTATTTTAAATTCATGTTAAAGTAGTGTTTTGGGTAAAATCGTTTCATTTATCGTCCGTGTTTTGACTTTTAATTATTCATATGATTACTTAGATCATGATTACTGACTTCTAGAATGTAAAACAAGATTTATAAATAATAAATTTTTAGAATATACATATATATAATAGATTGATAAATGGAAAGAAATACACCGTTCATGGAGATGGTAGGCTGTACGTAAGCATGAACGTTGTTTTTGTTTCCTTATTAAATTGAATAAAAGTAAGTAAATAACATATACTTGAGTAATGTATCATTAATATTTCATATATTTTCTGATTATTTAATATATATACTTTATAATCATTCTGGAATGGTTAACTTGGAGAATGAATCTCATCGCGTCGTGGACACGGTAATCCGTACATACGCACAAGCGATGATATTGTTCACACAATTATTGAATGGAATTATAGTGGATGATACAATATCTTAGAATTAGTATCATGTTATAATTACCATATATATAGTTATTTTTACACCATTATACCCATCCAAGTAAGGTGGTGGTGGAAAAATAGATTACACCATGGCGTGGAGATTGTATTCTGTACGTACGCAGGCACGGTGATTTCGTTTTCCGTAGGATGGATAGAAGGTGGAATGGGGTTGTTTCATATTTATAATAAAATATCAGTATATTATTTATACTTATGTTATTACTTAATAATGATGAAAATAAATAAGAAGAAGATGATGAATAAAGAAGCTTGAAAGAATTGTTAGAAGAGATTACCTCTTCTTTGACACACCTCTTTTAAGCTTCCTCTTAAGGCACTAGAGTTATTCTTTTGAGAAGACCAAAACCTCAAGAATGTTTCTAGGGAATTGGAGAAGATAAATGGTAAGGGTTTGGCCGAGCTTGATGGCTCAATGTGTTGTGAAGAGGAGATGAAGGAGGTTCCCTTTTATAATGGAGGAGAGGGGCACCTTTGGAAACATAAGAAATATTAATTTATAATAAATTAAAAACCCACTTAAAAACCTCCAAAAATGAATTATATACAAATATTAGATGATATAGGGTTTTAATATCATCGGGAAAAAAAATTAGACATGTTGGGATTTTATTTTAAACCTTATCAATTTGATTTATTCTTATTTAATTTATTTAGTCTTATTTGTGGTAATAATATTCTGAATTTTAAATTGTCATAAATATTTACTTATGTGTTGTGAATTATCCATATTTGGGTAATTCATGAAATTTTAGACCACATATAATTCCATTTATAATTTTCAAATATTCATGTGATTTTTAAACAATTTATTAATATATTATTTTTATAAAATAACAATAGTGTTAATTTTGAAACTATTCATTTATTTGAATTTAACTAAAATCCACATAGAGGATATATTAAAACCAAAATGTTTAATAGATTAATAACATGTAATATTAATGTAAAAAATTTGTTTCGAACATTAGTTAGTTCATTTAATGTTTATATTAATATTTATAAAACCATTTATTTGATATTTATTTTATTAATGCAATTACTACATCATTTTAGTATAATCATTTAATATACATATTATTCGCATAAAAATTAAAAATAAAATAATATGATGAAGCTAAATATAATCACTTTCATAATAATATTTTTACTCGAATTTAGAATCTTAAAATCACAACATTTAAATTGTTATATTAATTAAATTATGAAGGTGACATCATTGACATCATTTAAAATGAAATAACAGAAATGTATTAATCGGTTTTATAAGACTCCAAATGGTCTAAAAATAGACCCTTGGATGCTTAGGGTATATATATACTCTAAAATTAATGTTTGGTCATGTTTCTAGTCCTTTTGATATGTATTATTATTTTATTTAAAATTATATTATTGATGTTTTCACTAAATAAATAATTCCTACATCATTAATGTATAATATTTTAAGGTAATAAATTATTTATTAAAAATTAAAAATAAATTACCAAGATAAATAAAAACATTTTAGGTTTAAAATGAGAATTTATAATAGAATTGATATTCTGTATAACTATATATTAAAAAATTCTAATTATTAAAGTTTGACTGAGACATTTCACTTTCAATTAAGTAAACTAAATAAAAGGTCTCAATCAAATAAAAGTGGGTTCAATTAGATTAAATTTTGACCCAAGTATGATTTAGGGTAAAATAGAATCATCTAATTATATTAGTACAAGTGTTAGGGAAATTTTATAATATTATATTTACCATTAATTACCCGATTTACCTTTAACTATAATAAATAAAATTTACAGTAGTTTCTATTCATAATGACTAAAAATAAAAAGTAGCTTATTAACATAATTTGGACCTACTGATTACAAATATGGAATCCATTTTTCAAAATTCAAATCACATAATTTTTAGAAGTTAATTTAAAATTAATTCTTTTGTTAAGAAAATGAGTTTTAATAGTTAAAACATTGCAAAAGATTGAAATGATTTTACCTATGAATTCAAGGTAAAATCAATGATAATGACAGAAATTATATTAAATTGTAAAAATATATTCTATTTATAAATTAAAACCATTCAATATTATAATTTTACCATATAATTTATAATGATGAAAAAAGATGTTTTTAATTAAAATATATCGTGTTTTTACTATTTATTAAAATATGAAAGTTATCAGAATAATATGAAAAAAATTTCCAAAGTAAATTTTTATATCCTTATTCCAAAGAAGAATTTTATTTCTTTCAAATTGAACTTATAAACATGTCAAAAACTATATTTAATGTGTGTGCACCATGAAAAGGCAGCAAAACTGCATTTTTTTAAAAAGACTTATTTTACTCGAATTTTTTTTGTTCTCACACGATGTTCTAGAAAATGTGTAAGATGAAAATTAATGTTATAACATACAAAATTTAGTTAATACTATTCATAATGGAAAGTTCATAATAATATTATACCAATATGTCGTTGTTTAATGAAACCTAGTATTCCGTACTACACACACTATCAATGAATGTCGTGATTGCATGTAATGCAAGCCAAGTCATGGTTGTGTGTACTGAAAGCTCCCATTGTTGTTGCGTATAAAATAATAAAAACTTATTTCATTTATACATTAAAGAAAATCTATACTTAATGTTTCGTAGAATAATTTCTACAAAATGAACTTGAAATTGTGTGTAACGCTAGCCAAGAATAGTGTTTCGTATACTGTAAGCTAGTATGATTTTGCGTATATCAGAAGCTAATTTTGGTGTAGTGTACAACACAAGACATCAATAAAATTAAAAAGAATAATTCTCATAAAATCTCGGGTTGTTATAATGGATACCACCTAAATATAGGAAATATAAATATAAATAATTTTTATATCATTTTAGATGAATAATCAATATATATCATAATAATACCCTCCTTTGAACTCTAAATGTTTAATTTCAAAAGATATTATGTAAAAAAAAACTTATATCTTGATATATATTAAACATAACCAAGAACATTTTTAACACATATCATCCTGCATACACATATCATACTTAATACCTTTATTCATAACATTGGGAAATATAAACAAAAGGAAGGGTGGGGAAAGATGCTTGGTAAGGGTAAGTAAGGCAGTTAATAATCAAACATCATAAGTGAGAATAATAAGAGAATGAATGTCTGAGGACATAAGAATAATAATTTAAAACATATGCAACATTTCATGGAGCATAAATCAAGATTCATGGAATAATTATTAATCATAAAAAAATATATGAGTCATAAGAGTGTAAAATCATCAATAATCAATAATGATCCACGAGATAATATCATAAGTATAAGACCAAATGTTTTCTGTAAAAACATAATCATAGAAAATGAATTCTTTATTCATGTCTCACAACCAAGATTACCATAAAAACTGAAATAACTCCCTTATTGGATTGGATCTATTCCCAATTCACATATACATTGTGGAAAGAGTAAAATAGTGTATCGGGTTTACTAAAAATTCCCTTTAATATTACCTCATGAGATATGAATATGTACCCAATGCATTAGAGGCGTATATAAATCTGCGGTTACCCATCACATAATGAAATAAATATATATGTGTGCCAAAATATTTTTTCACATTCACCATTTCAATATATTTTATTTGAAATATGGGAAATAAATGGGTTTATGAAAATATCTTTAAACCACATCTTAATAAACCATCAAGAGAAAAAAGTGGATGGTATCATAAGACTATTTCCCAAGTGAATTATAATATTTCATAAAGTATTTTTAACTAGATGAAATATAATGTTATAAAATAAATTTAAATATTCATTGAAAAATAATAAAACCCATCCATTTCATTTGGTACCCTTTTAAAAATATAAAAATACCAAAAATAATGAGAATATTATATAGTTTGAAAAACTATGGAAAATTATAAAGGAAGATTAATAATAGATATAGATCAAGAATATTGTAAAATATGTTCATTTTAAAGATGTTAATATTGATTATTTGTAAAGATCTATAATTAATTATAGTAATGACTCATATAGAAAATAAGAATAATATTACTATTTTGACATGACCCATCGAGGCCCGACATGGGGCGGAAATAAACTGAGAATGATTCCCAAAGCCCACCTCGTATAGGCCATGTTCTGGAAACAATATCCAATATAATTATCATAAATATGGAAGGACTTATCCTAAATTACATATAACACAAAAACACACCCATATCTATGAAACCGTGTAATGATAGAGAATGCTAAAACCTCTATAGGGTAAATAATGCATATTAAAGAGTTACAGAAAATTCCTCCCAATGAAACAATGTACTAAGAAGTATATGGGAAAAACAAATTCCCCAATATAGAAAAATTATTTCCCAACCTAACCATAAAAAAGGGGAAATACAGAAGAGATCCCAACTCACAATCTCTGAGACTAACCACGGAACATGAGAATTGCCTTCACGTACTACAATTCCCCACTAATACTAGGTCCATATATGTCACCACTGATGTGCCTATAATTTTAATATGGTATGAAATGTGGGAAGAAATGACATGTAGGGTGATTGTAATAATAAACATTTTGATTTACAAAAATACAAGAGATAATTTTTTAAAAAAATAAGTCAGATTAATCTATTAATCAAAGTGGGAAATGAAACTCATCATTACATATGGTCATACTCAATTCCAAATCAAAATGGATAGGAATATATATCTCTATGGCCATTTATAGATCATTATGTGTCTTTATATACCTATAAATTTACCATATCAAATTCAATTCACCATGAACAACCTCAAAAGAAGTTGAATAGAGGGATATCTACTCACAACTGTGTACAATAGTTGCGGGAGAACTGACTCCGGTGGAGGACCCGATCCCTACCATATCCTGATAATAGAGGTGGAACACTTTGTAGATAGAGGAATCATACCCTATGTTTTGTGGGAGAATAATAACTCTACATATTCATTAGATATTGGGTAAATGCTCCCCGATGTGTCATGGGTGTACAAACTCTGACATCTTTCCAATCAACAAATTATATCACCCCCATCAACTAAGAAATTATATAATAACAATCTCTCCAATGTATCTAATTTTATTAACATATATTCTAATACAAAGTAGAACATCGTATCCTATAAATAATTTTACTTAGATTGGAATACTCACATACCATAATTTGACTCCTAAAGAATCATATATTCAAGGTAGAAGATTCTACTGAAACTAAATGACATGGTCATAGGGACATATGATGTGAGGATCTACCCAAGGACCATAGAGTATTCTTTCAATGATATTTCCTAATATTTTATGAACCTCATCATAGTATCTCTCTAAGAAAGATTTTATTGATGAAGACCCGAGGTCCCAACCGTATTATTCTAATATATGGTTGGGCCACCCACGTAGTATCACATAACATGTGGACCCATCGACATGGTGAGTGATATTTTACTATGGTTGAAACCTTATCCAGTATATGATACCAAGAAATAGATTTTGTATTCATCAAGAATTCATTGTTTTTATTTGGTATTCTCACACCCTAACTCTCTTTTAATGTTTATCCATATCCACCAATCTTGATACAAATCATCCCATATCTTTTCCCAAACAACTAAAATTGAATAAAAAGACCTTAAATCATCTATTCCTATCCTATAGTTCAAAAAATGTAACATTTTGATATTTTAATATAACAAAATTGTTTTTATAGATTATCTGACACAGAATGATGAACTTAAACAGTCCACATTATATATTTCCTTAGATTTAATATCTTCAATTGTTTGTGAAACACACTACCCTTAGTCCAAATTGAACAATAATTTCCTAACAATTAAATAGAAATGTGTGAATAATACTATATAAATTATGAAAATTGTGGTTATCTATTGATTAAAAATATAATAATAATCATATAAAAGTAAAAGAAATATTATATGAAAAACTATACCTTTTCTAAAAGTTATTTTAGTCAGGCTTTGGGCACCCAATTTTAAATTAATTTTTACCATTTTTTAAAATTTCAATCGATAAAAATAAATTAAAATTTAAATAAAATATAACACAATTATCTTATGGAGTTTTTAGGATATGTTTTCTTTTTTCAATGTATAGTTAAAAATATTGAAATTTAATTGAAAACATCATTTTTATTTAAATAATTTATAAAGTAACATTATATTATTAATTGGTTTTAAAGAAATATTAGTTCAATTATATATCTTTTAAAACAAATTTGGTCTGTAAAATAATTTTCATGATGAATTTTTATATAAAAACATTGTAATAATTTTAAAATTTAAATTTTGAAAACATGAATTCTCTAAATGTTTGAGGTATTAATTTTAAATTATAATTTTCCATTCATATGAATAGAATTTTTAAAAACATGTTCCATTTTAGAATAATAACTATTGATATTATCTAATAATTTTAACATATTTTATGATTTTAATGAATTGTGAAAATAGAAAAAATAATTTGTCATGGTTAAGGTATGAATGGATTTTTCAAGAGTTTAAAACAAAATGATAATAGTTAAAATAAACTAATACCTTGTCTAAAATATTTTTTATGGACATATTTAGAACATATAAATATTTATTTTAGATAATACACAATTTTTATATATTTTTTAATATAGAAAATATTGGTACACTATTTCTTTCTAAAAATCACAAGTTTTATTAAACTAGCTTATAAAAGGACACACCCTATCCTCTAATCATTAGACCTTGAACCACTTTTCATTTTAAAAATACCTACACAAATGACCTAAAAAATTCCATACAATTAGCCTAGAAGCCCTATTATTTTCATAATTCAAGATTATAATAAATTTTGGTAAATTCCAATGTTGCTTACCCAAAGAAGAGGTAATATTCTTTAATAATATTTATAATTTTATTTCATCATCCACCTCCTTCAATTATTATTAAACAATGTTGGTATATGTACATTAATATAATCCATATACTGATATGATTTTATTATAAGGTAATGACAAATATTGATTACAAATTCCATCAAATGGGTTTTGAAAATAGCATTTTTTTACGGATGACAACCACCTCGTGAAACTATTTCATTAATATTTTCACTAATACCTCTCACAGTTGGGTATGCTGATGGATATAAGGTATTTATATGTTATTAATTAAATAATTATACCTATTTAGTATTTAAATCAAATTTTTATATTACTTTCTATTCGATAGGGGATATGATAGCATCACTGAGGAGTATGATGAACTATAAAATCACAAAGCGATGCGATTTATCATTCACTAATTCTTTACATGGAAGGTAATAAGAATAAATTTAATAAATATACGGTATATACTTGATATAATTATTATATTCTTTAAATATTTATCATTATTAAGATATAACATATCCTTCTATTTATTAACTTTCACTCATTTAATGATGATCACATCATTCATGCAGGTGTGGACTACCACATTCCTAAAGGTATGTGACTCTCTTTTTATCCCCAAAACACATGGATGATATATATTAATATATTTAAATAAATATTATGGTTTTTAGGATATTATTATAATTATGTAATGATAAAATAATACTAACATCCTTTCCATAATTATCGTTGAAAAATGGAAATGTTACTCATGTGTTTGTATGATCTACCATCACCAAGACTGTGACATACTTCATTTATCAAAACTAGCATTAATTATTATTTTAATTCATGTATATTTTTTATAATTATGTCATGATTATAATTATGGATTTTATGGAACTATATAATATGAACAAGAAAATTATCTTTCCTGAAAAAAAACATGAATGAAAAAACAACACAATTAATACATGGAAAAATGAAAATAATCAATGATAATAAATGAACATGTCATAAGATGTTATAAAAAATTTTATATGATATTCAAAATATTCATATGGTTATTTTATAATTATATAACATGTTTAAACCCACTATAATATATTTTAAAATCATATTTAGTAACATGGAATCATGAGGTAAGGGATTTCATTACTCTATTTCTATTCATTGGTTTAAATGTATACTTTATTGATTATGAAATGAAAAGATTATGTGTGTAATAAACATTTATTATTTTATGTTTTATTTAATATTTATGTGTTTATTTACATTTTATACATATAATATATAGAATTATTAATCACCATATCACTAATACGTTTTTCATAGGGAACTTCATCTCAATTTCTCTTCATTGAGGAATATTTTTTTGTTATTCAAAAATTTTCCTTTATATGTTGTATATCCAACCAAATTTACAAGTAATATCATGAATTATTCATTATTCAGGGTATTTTATGTTTAAATTTGAATTATTTCACCCAAGGGGAGTTTACATAAAAATTTCCTAGGGTAAAAGCTAGGGTACAGCCTCAATTCCTTTTGTGATAGTTATAATTATCTTGAAACAATCGCTTTCATGTGATAATTTTTCCTTATATAGGAAAATTATATTAAATATCCATAATATTATATTATGGATATGGTTATTTCCTGAACTATATAAAACATTACAAATAGTATATATAATTTGAATATTATGTTATTAACTAGGGAAATACTAATAAATTCATATCCTTTACTCAATACAGTAATTTTTTTTGATAAGGAACATTTTTCATAAATTAAATTCATTATTTGATATATGGATAATTTCTTGGAGTTTCAGTCATAGGTGTGGGCTACAATTATATAGCCCCATGATGCATTGTTAGGTCTTTTACGATAAAATAATTGGCCAAATTAAATGAGTTTCAACCAATAATTTTAACCATTTAATGATAGGTCATGATGTTATATATATCATTTTCATAAGATATGATGTATAATAATTAAGAATTAATTTCATTGATAATTCAATTATTATTATTATCCATGATATTTTATCTATTATATTACCTCCAGATACTTTTCAGTCTAATTTATTGATTAAATTATATGTGTTTTCAGCTATTTATCTTTCCATATTAATTATGTCTTATCATATCATGATATAAAAATAATTTAAATGTAATTTTTGGACATTTATGTTCCTACCTTGTTGATTATCATTTTTCATTCATTATTTATTCCATTATTCTTATCCCATACAAAATATTTGAGGTCAACCATACTTTTTTCATTCATTATGATATAAAAAGTAATTCATGGATTGATATTTAATGGATTAAATTCATTTTATTTTGTTATATATTTTGTTTTATATTCATTTCCCAATTTAAAATGGATATCATGTATGTATCTTTTTCTCCAAAACTACAAAACAAATTAGACCTTTAGGAATTGAAACTTTGTATCTATGATGAAATATTAAAAAAACACGAGTTTCATGCTAATGGTTCCAAGGTCATTATAGTTGTAAATCTTCAATGTAATTATTCTGAATATAAATACAAAAAGACTTATTTTTATTGGTTATTCTGAAGGAGGCTTCTTAGTGAAGGGTAGTCATTCGGTGATGTAGAAAACTAACTTTTAGGAGGAGTGTAATGAGATGAATTTTTGTAATGACCTCCCAAAAATATTTAATTTCTTATTCTTTCACATGCATAACTATATTATCTCTATAGATTATCAGCTAAAAAAAGAAGCATCTCATTAGAATAAAAAAGATAGCGTTGCAAGAAATACAAATAATAATCATTTTCTCAGCTCATTTTTGATAGTGAAAGGGAGGATACTGTCTGGAGGAACTTTGGTGAGTTGGTTAGCCTAGATTTTCATGGAATAGATTGTGAATATTTTCACCATACATGGTTTATAGAGTTGGATATTAGTTTTTAAGGATGTATGGAGATGATACTACTCAAATTGGTTGGTGGCTGGAATAACTAAAAAGATGGTAATTATAGCCACCATGAAAGTATTAGAAGTTCTCAGTTGGGTATGGAATCTAAATATAAAAATAATGTTTCTTAATTAATCCAACTTTTTAATTATTGGGAAATATCTTAATATCTTAGGAGTAACATGGTTGTCTTGAGCATTTCCATTTCTCCCATGAACCCAACCGGGCAGGGGATATGGGTTAGATGTTGACTTATGAACAGTGGTTATAAACTTAATGTTGATCGTTCATGTACTACTAGTTCCATGTAAGGAGTTGTATTTATCAATGATAAAAATGTATTAATAATTATTTCATTCAATTAAGGCTTCAGATAAGGGAACTCTATAGTGGTAGAGTCAAGTGTGTTGCTGAAGGTGGTGGAGATGTTCCCAATACACAATATTATGCTGTAGTCGGTGGAGACTATCTCTACTATCATTTTTCAATCTTTGGAAGGTAAGATTCAAATTACAGGGTCCATTACACATACCATTTAGAAATGTAAAAGTCTCCTTTACTCACACATGTCTCATTATCATATTTGGAAAAGGAATAAAGTGGTGGATTACTTTGTTTCTTGGGTGGATCACAATATTCAGCATTTTTTTCTATCATGGGGTTATTTCAAGCTATATGTGGTAGCTTTGTTCAATTAGATGCTCTTAGTAGTCATTATTTTGGTCAAAATCCACTTATCTAATAAAATAAGGACAATTTTTAGGGTAATTTTATATTATATTATTTTATTTTAACACTTAAAAATATATTTACCCTAAACCATGGAAAATACAAATTTACTAAAGTTATTATTCATAATATCCAAAAATTATGTTAATCATATTAGAATATAAATATCATACAAATTTCAAAATCTTATATACATTTTTTCAAAATCAATTAATATAATTGGCCAAATTATGCTTAACACAAGACCCACAGACTTGGCGAGAAGGAGGGTAAAATGAAGTGATCAACAATTCAACATGTTCTTATTATAATTTCAGTATAAAAAACATTAAAATAAGAATTATTGGATTAATATATATATAATTGATATATTTTTAATTAAAAATAAATTTAATGTATGATAATTATTTAAATGAAAATTATTTTTTTAACTACAATGCAGTATTTTTCATTAATCATAAAAAAGAAACTTCAAAAAAATACCAAATATTAACCCTAAGAATGTTTTGACATTTACAATTAAAAGATGAAGATTATTTTGTCATATAAAAATTAAAAAAGTGTAAAAATTATTATTGAAAATGGGTTATCCATTATAAGACAGTAATAGTATTATTTTTTAAGAAAACATTTTTATGCGGAACAATTGGATTTGTTTATATATCATGTTTAGAAAACACATAAGATGAATGTTAAAATTATATGGAATATACATAAATTTAATTATGTGTTTAATACTACTCATAACCTATAATTTAATGGAGTGTTTATATCTTATAATATTTGAATAATAAATTATTTTTTGATAAATCTTAGTCATGCGTATAACACATGCTTTCAGCGAAATTCACTCATATGTGTAACATAAGATCACACAGTCTTTCATGAATTAAAATATAAAAATTATATTAAATTTATTTATATATAATGATATTTTCAATTATTGAGGTATTACATTCTCCCTTCCATAATTAAATTACATTCTAACAATTTAAACTTGATCTTAGTAATCAAGAGTTTGATATTTGAGAATACTATTATTGAATAACTCAAATCATAAATAGGGATAATAACACATATTATTTATAATTCTGAAAGAGAAATGTGGATGTCGCTAGAAAACTAGAAATTATAATAAGGGAATATCCATGTAAATTAGGGATACATACATGGAGGGAATGCAAAATATTTATAGATAGTTATTGAGATCATAAATAACAAACTGGAAAGAGATTAATAGAAATTTTAGGTATTCAAAACCATAAATATATGATGATTTAAAATAACATTGGATCAAAAGAATTATGTTTTTTTCTTTAGATCATTTTCCTATAATTGAGTACTTATTTAACTTTGTAAGAATATTAGGAAATACTACTACTTGATACGTTTCTATTAACACAATCTTATCCTTTGGTTTTTACTTATAGTATTTTTACTTAATTTCATAGCGCATGTTTTATCATAGGTTGAATTAATAAATTATCCTCTAAAATATTTTCCAAGGTTAAAATTAAATCATTTAATAAATAATCAAATTTTCCATAATTTCATATAATTAATCTTTCCACAACATCAAACAGTTCTTGTCATTCACATTTTAATACTTTCATCTTGTATTCTCTTAAAACATTGTAATAAAAAAAATTATAAGAAATGTTTTTTGAAAACTTCAATGCTACATTATTCATTAAATAAAACATAGGTTATTAGATTTACTTCTTAAATAAAATATATATGTATACTCCATCAATGATGGTATAAAAAAAATTTCAACAAACAATTATTCACTTCCAAAGTATTCAGTGATATCCAATGTACTCTATCCAAATCAATCATCTAATTATTGAGACATCATTATCTTGGTATAAATAAAATATTATCGGTTTTATTTCCCTCAATAATATTTTTTCCAAAAAAGTTTAACATTCTACCAAGTTACATATCATGGTACCATATAATCTCAAATTTTTAATAAAATAGTACTAAAGTAAAATCCTTATATATTTCATAATTTTTATAGCCAGTATGTCGTTGATAAAATTCTAGGACTAAATAATTCATCAAACCCAATATACATCCATTAATAATTCCACTCCATGTGTTGTAGTAAAATAATCTTGACCATGACCCCTTAGCCACATTTTTGGTATACACCTTTGATGCATGAGACATTGATTATTGTAGTCTCACATCTACTTGAAGTTGAAGAATTGTACATTAGAAACCTTTCTCATATCCTTAAAATCCATAAACAATTTTATTTCTATCCACACATGTAGTAAACATCCAATCATTTTATTCGAGTATCATTGTGATTATTTCATCAATTACATGTGGTAAAATACTTCTTTACTTTCTTCAATTTATTTATTTTTATACCTTGTCTCCTATAATTAATATGTTTCCCTCCAAAGGTAAAATACTAAAAGTACTCTTTACTTGTCCTGTTATAACGTGATTCTATGTACTGATATGATGATAAATCTAGGGAGATTATTTCACTTTGAAATATTGGATTAATACCATGAATGATATGATCCTTATTACTCTTTGGAACACGTACATCAGTAAGGTTAACATACCGTATTAAAGGTGCAATTTCTAAATGATGAAATACTGTAGGTTAGATCATATCATAATGTATAATAATAAAAATATATAAATAATTTACACTAATTAAAACGATTATCTGTATATAGTCTCATAATCATAAACAAGTTTTTTACTAGATGTTCTTCAATAATTATCCTCATTGCCAAACTTTTTATTATGTCCCGAAACTATATTTTCTAAATCTAGTTTCTAAGGGTTATAATAAAATTATTCTAATACATACTATAATGACCCTGACACCAGTAGCCTAGATCTGGTCCCTTACATTATTACATTGTCATAGATACAATATTTTAATAATAAAGGAACAACCATTTTATAAATCTTAGAAAAAAATTTCATTCATGAACTTTATATTGCAATTCAAAACATAAAATACACCATAAATAATATTATTATAAATCAACTATTATACTAGTTTAAATATGAAAATAATACTTCTTCGCATCCTGGGAAAAATAAGACAAAATTAAATGGTTAAATCATATGCTCAGTAAGGGTAAGCCTACAACAGAATATAACATTAATATATAATAATAGGAAAGAAGTATAACAGAAATAAATTACATTTAAAAATTCACATGAGCTAAGAAATATATCCATGGGTATTCTACTAGTGGAATAATCCCATGGAAATCAATTAATAATCTCATAATAAGATAATTCATAATTCCAGACATCATAAATTTACTGTCAAGGCTTCGACCATGTCACGATACCTAAACAGGTAAAAAACCAATCTAGTTTTTCTCATAAGACCTACTGATGCATCGAGGGGCCATAGTGGGACATGAATCACATAATAATTCCAATGTATTTCTCCTATGAAAAGTGTGATACATAAAAATTAATATTAAAAATGTATCATATGAATTTTGAATACTTTTACCATAATCTTTGAATGGTATCAAAATAGAATATCCACAGTCAAACCGAATCATAAATCATTCAATGATATATGGTAAATTTTAAATAGGATATCAACATAAAAAAATAATAATTCAAAAAAGGATTTTGACATATATTAAAATACTATAATGAATCCATTATAAATTTTGTGATAAAAATACACTTTTTACTTTTAAATCAATTATTCAAATGCCATGTGTTTAGAAAAGAAAAAATTTAAAAAAAGTATTTGAATCAAAGTGTCCCCACCACAAAAAAATTTTTGAGAAAAATTATAAAATTTTTATTTTAAAGAATTTATATCTATATAACAAAATCAATAAAACCTATTTTGAAAACATGGACATTAATGAGAATTATTTAAAAGAATAAAAATTTTAAATTTTTAATAAAATGTTTTAGATAAGGATTCACTTGACTAAAACCATAAAAAGAACCATTTTTGAAAAAATTTGAATTAAATTTATAATATAAATAAAATATCCATTATAATCCATTTATATCCATATAAATAAATATATAATATAATATAAATTATATTAAAATGCAGAATGGATTAATTCATTAAACATTCAAAGAATACTATACCACTTCGTACATTTATATCCTAATCCCAATGAAACAATAATACATTTAAAAAACAAATAAATTGATAAAAATTAAATTAATTATATGATTATTAAATGGGTTTGTTTATAAACCTTATAAAAGAATGTGGGTGTATAACATCAAACTATGCGTCAATTAATAAAGATTGAGATGAAGTCCTTTACTTTGTGTTTCCCTTTGGGTGAACGTTTCTTAAACTCCTGTATAATGTATTTAAACGTATTATTAACTTATTCTAGAACAAATCTATATTTCTAATAACATAAATGATCCTATTATATTATTTTATGTCCAATTTGATAATAATATTTTGTGATAACCCTTGTTTCGGGTGTTAATTGCTTCATTTTTTTATGAATGTTTTGTCATGAATGTCTAGTAATTTTGATTAGGATTTAGATAAAACAAATATATAATTTTATTATGTTCATATAAATTATATTTAATAATTATATACATTTATGTACTCATTCTTGAATGTTTAACAATGAAAATAAATCACATCGTGTTGTGGAGACGGTAGGTTGTACGTACACATAAGCGATGATATCATTACATTAATGATAAAATAGTAAATAATTGGAAGGTACATTAACTATAAAAAATCAATATAATGTAATATTTATTATTTATATCCATTATACCCATTTTTATACACATCAAAATTAATTAGTAATGAAAAACATATGATACTACATCATTGAGACGGTAGGCCATACGTACGCATGCATGGTGATTTCATTTTTCATAGGATGGATAAAAGAGGGAATGTTTTTGTTCAATAATCATAATAACATATAATTATATATGTGATACTATATTTTTTAATCTATAATTTAAAATATATAGGAAACATAAGTATAATAATAAATTAACATCAATGAGTTGGTAAAATAGTTACATCTTCTTCGGTGGACTTCCTTTGGATCACCTCTTAAAGACATTAGAGTTGTTTTACATGAATACCGAGACCACCATAACATAGATAATGTTTTTTAGGATAAATGGGTAATTTTTTGTTGAGATAAGAGGATTAATGTGGTGTATGTATGTGAGGTCGGAGGTTCCTTTTATAATGGAGAGGAGGGAGACTCTTGGAATCATTTAAAATATTAAAAGAATATAAATTTATTTTAGATTGAAAATAACATAAAAGAAAAATGTTTAGAAAATTATATGAGGGAGGGTCTAAATAATCTCAAAAAATTATTTTTATTAATATTTAGGCCACAATATTAACCTTATCTTTTATATTAAACCCATAGTTATACCCTTTAACTCTTACTGTGACAACTTGGTCTTTTTACTTTTTTGGGATAATATAGTTACTATAAAATTAAGAAAAGAACCCAAAATGGATCTCTATGAAATATTTAAACGCATTAAACTTATCTAGAAGAAATTATATTTTTAAGAATTTTTTTATCATTTTCTAATATATTTTTGATTTTAAAGTATCATTTCTGTCAATTTTGATACTATTCATTAATTTTTTTTTCTAAAAATTTCATAAAAACATGATAAACATTAGAATACATCTAATATATCCATAATTTTTATAAGGTATATATATAATTTATTTTATTCATTGATAATATCAAAATATATTTATTTTATTATTTTTAGTATTGATTATCTGATATTTCTATTAATTCAACATTTAATGCATTATTATTATGAAATGACAAAATTAAATTATTTAATTTCAAAAAAAAATAAATAAATTTCTATGATGAATTTAAATTTATTATATTTAAAATTAATATTTATTGTATAATTTATCTTCTGTACTTTCATGTATTAAAACATAACACTTATTAAAAAACATGAGAATGACATTTTTAACTTATCTTTAAATAAATTATTGTAAATATCATATTATTACCCAAGTGGTTTAAAATGGTTATAATTTTTTCCTGGGGTCTATTTTGGTAAAAATTCATTTATCAAATTAAATTAGGACAAATTATAGGGTAATATTGTATTATTATATATTATATTTACATTTAATTACTTGATTAATCCTGAGCCGTGGTAAATACAAATTTGTAAATTTTATTATTCATAGTGTCCAAAAATCAAGATGACACTATTGGATTATAAATATAATATTTATTAAAATATTGTGTATATATTTTTTTTAAATTCAATTCATAGAAGTTGTTAAATTAATTTTATCACTAATCCTACAGATGTGGCGAGAAGGTGGCTAAAAAGAAATGTTTAACATTTCAATAAGTTTTTATATCTAATTTTAGTGAAACAATGATTCTAATAACCTAAATTGGATTAATATAGGTATAATTTATCTATTTTACTTTAGAAATAAATTTAAAATGTATTAATTAATAAAATGAAAGTGTAGTTTTTTTAACTAAAATGAAGTATTTTTCATTTTTCATCAAAAAATAAAACTTCTCATAAAAATAACAAAAATTCCCCCCATGATAATTTTAAAATTCTTAATTCACATAATAATATTATTTTGTGATATAAAAAATATTAAAGTGGAAGAAATTATATATAAAATTGGTTCTCTATTAAAATATGGTAAAATTACCATTTTTTAATATATTTCTTTTATGTTAAAGAATTTAATTTTTTGTTATATCATGACTATAAAACACCTAATATAAATGTTAAAATTATATCGAATATATATAAATTTTGTAATGTAGTTAATACTATTAATAATCTATAATTTAATGGCTATGTTATATCTTATATTATTTTAAAAACATATTATTTGGTAACACGCAGTCTTGCGTATAAATCATGTTATCATGAAAATTACCTCTTCTATGTAACACAATAAAACTCAATGTTTCATTAATTAAAAGATATATAATATTTGTAAAAACAAAAATATTGAAAATTCATTGGGTGATACACAATGATAATTGATAACTAGCCTCAAATACATGAACCAGTTATTTTGGAATATTCAACCATCAGGTTATCCACTAAACAGAATCAATGTAATGGATGTGGCCTCCAATAAGAAACTCATCCTAAAGGATATTTCTCTTATGGGTGATCAAAACTATTTAGGTGATTCAAATTTGTAATAAATGTTAACCCTAATTCAATTATTCTAAATGTTATAAGGTAGTATGGACTTCCCTTTTTTTCTACTATCATGGTTTCCCCATCCTAAAAATAATTATTTTGTGGTACTCAAAACCCAGTAATTTCAACTTTCAATAAGGGTGATGTTTGAATCGGCCTATGATACGTCAATCAAATCATAATAATTCATATATTGGTTTAAATATGTTATTATATTCTCTCAATCAAACATTCATGCGATGTTACTGAGAAAAATCTATTTGTAGAAAAAAAGTAGTTAGAATTAGTTGAAAGTTACTTAATAAAGAAGGTTTCTTTTCTTCTATACATCTATTTTAGAACAACATGATATCGAGATAAATTATTCTTTTATTTAACATTAATGACTATATAAAATTTGGGGTTATCAAAACATATCTGAATTATCCATGACTCATCAATTTACATTTCTTTTGGAAATATTTCTCAATTAGTTTCTATTACCGTCCCATGATACATTAATATGGGTTAGGGAAACCCTTTTTAGTATGGTTCTATATGTAGTGTCAGTGGGTAATAAAATCATATCATATAATTCATAGGGATACATAAATGTGTTCTACATCAAGTTCCTCATGAGGATATCCCACATTGAATTGTTTCCCAATGAAATTCATAACTGGATGGATAACAATGTTCCTTGAAATCTATATTCCTAGAAATACCAAATTAAATTTTTATTTTTAATTAAATCCCATAATATTATAGGTTTCATGTGAGATACAAGTAACCCTAGATTTTTGTGACCATTGTAATACAGTTTGGTATTATTCATAACTCAAATTTATTTTATTCAGAGATATTGATAGTGGGGTGTTAAATTACGATGTCAGTGTAGTAGATACAACAACATTGATCCAAGAGTCTCATTATTAGTTCCTACCCTCATCTCATCATTGGCATAACATTAACCCCACACTCACAAACTATGTTCCCATTAAAAAAATAGCAATAGTCATATAATAATATTTTAGGTAATATATACAACAATATAGAAGACAAATAATTAAAATTCAAAAAACCACCACTAATCATCATCAATTCATAACAAACAAGCCATCCTAGAACCAACTAACCATTTCGAATTCATCAATGAATAGATTTCATCGATAATAACCATTATAACCACTAGAAGACGGTCTTCATCACCAATGTAAAGAAAACTACATTCACATCACATCCAACATGAAATTAGTATGTATTTGTGGAAAGGATGTGACACAAAGGGACAAATTATATACCATAATAAACATCATCACAACATCATCATTAAATATAATCCCATACAAACCATAAAATAAATTTTATATGAGGATGTAATATCATGTACATAATGCATCTAAGACCATAAATGACTTCTTAAAATAATATCTCAATACTTCTTTGTGAACCATATCACCCAAAAAATTGATTAGTAGAGATAAATGAAGTATTAAGATAATATTTGAAGTAGAAAGAGGCCTCAAAAAGAAACCAATACCTAGGAAAAGGACACCAACACCTTCCTTTAGATCCAACACAAATAAAACAGATACTCTATTCATACATTTTAGGAATTACTGAATATTTCATTATTATTTTCTCCACCACAAAAACTATAAATAAAAATGGCTGACAAATATATTAACAAATTCATTTGTAGCATCATTGTGGCTGAAATGAATGAGACCAATATTCCAAAACTAAAGCCCATTTTTTAAAGAAGAATTCATGGATCATGGACTAAAATTAAATTCTTAATCAAATCCTCTAAAAATAGAAATAGAACACAATCATTATAACAGTAGGGGAACCATTTTATATGATCAAAAATCAAGGCTGTAGGAGTAGTCAACGAATGACTCAATGGATATCATTTAGTAAGTAAATAAAAATAATGAAGAAAAAACCAAAAACCTAATAGGGTAACATGAATATTTTATAGGAAAAATGGGGAGGAATCCCTAGATACATATGTGACAATCAGAAGAGATAAAAAGGAGATATTTAGAATGAGATAGTGTAAAAGATGTTTTAATACAAAAAGGGTAAGGATGAGTCACTTTTTGAATAACTAGAATGTTGAGAAGTAGATCTTAATTCTTTTAAAATGACTAATAATTATACCAAATTCAAAGTTTAGGTCACTTGATAAAAAATGGGAAAAAATACATACAATCATCACTACTCTTAATCTAGATGGTCATCTACATAGAAAATATGGAAACAAGAGTACCACTATAAAACTATTATATTGAAGGAAGCATATATCATAGTGAATGTTGAAATAGTAGATCTTTCTATCAATAATAAACTTTGTATATTTTTATGTAATACTCATTTGATGAAGAAAAGTTTTCTAAATATAATGAGCATAAATGTTCAATTGATACTTCCCATAAATCATTGGATGGATTATAACACTATTCTTATTAGCTTTTATCATTGTATCTTTATTTATATTCATATTTACCCTTTATTAGTTTTTTATGTGAATTATTTTTCATAATGATAAAATTATTTATCCCAAATATATTTTTCATTTATTTTTTATTATATAATCATTCTATAATCCTAAATAATAGATCCCGATAAATTGATAATGTCTACAAAGTGTGATATAAAGAAAATAAATTTATCTAATAATTGGATAGTAATTTTTAATAATAAATCATGATTAAAAATTCATGTGTAAATGTTGAAAATATTTGATAAATAAATTATTTTATAAGGATTGTGATTTTTAATAGGTATTATAGAGTAATGTGTTCTTAAACCATTATTGTGTTCTGAGTTAAACCTGATAGATAAAGGATATAAGAGGTTTAGTATTATATCTAGAATTATACTGTTGGATGGGTTTTAGATGGTCATATTTGTTTAAGGAGTTATTATAGGACAATTGTAGCCAATTTTTACATAAAAGTAAGATTTACCTAAGAAAAATGACATCATTACTGGGGTTTGGGTATTAATTAGTTAATGTTAAAAGATAGTTTAATTACACTAAAATTTTATTATTTTACTCATTAAACATATAATCTAAATGAGTATTTTTATTTAAAGATAATATTATATAAATTTTTAATAGATTCATTAACCTAAAGTGAAATACATTTTTTATTGTAGTATTATGTTGGCCTATACATGAATTGTGATTTTTATTTTTTCTAACACTCTAAATATTTCCGATTATAAAAAATGTAAGGATTAGTGAGTTGAGACAGAAATTTTTCTAAGGTCTTGATTTATGTGTTTTTAACATGACAATCATTATTAAAGTTTATTTTTTGGGTATCTTACAATTTCTTAATCCATTTAAGGGATATTTTTACAGTTATATACTAAATTTTATCTCATAAACCAATTTATGGGATATCAAAATAAAATGGATAAGGCATATTTTTTATTTTTTGTTCTATAAATTTTTCCAAAACCATGGTAGGTATGTCATAAAGAGTGGGTAATTTTATTTTATATGGTATAACTTTATAGGTTTCAAAACTAATATTATTTATAACTATTTCTTTTAGAAATTAAACGTATGTTTGGTCAGACATTTTTCAGGAATCTATATTTTATGGTCATTTAGTAAGGAACAAATTATGGATGGACATTTAGGTGATAAAATTTTTATTTAAATGGAGGAAATACATATATAGTTAGGGGGAATATTTTCCCAACAAGTTTAATAGACTCAATACATGAATATAGACTACCTGTGGAAAATTTGTGAATTTTGTTTAATATTATGTTACTACAACCAATGTGTGGCTCAATATTTATTGTCATAAAACTCATACCAAAGGATAGTAATGATTATACTTGTGTGGAATGAAATAGAATGATTAAAACAAGGCATTAACCCAGTGGACATAACTATTCTGAAATCCATTGGTGATGTTTGGGTGAATTAATAAATGGGGAAAATATTTACATCAATAAAGTAGAAGATAGAGATCGAAAAATAGGCTTCAATTTTTTAGAAATGTATGATGAGTGATTTTAAACTTGAGTGAAGGTACTTAAATTTTTGAATTCTAAAATGATAATAGATAGTCAATGACAACCATTGATGATATTCAAATGATTTTCCCATTAACATACCATTAAAATGAATTACCAATGATGATCTTTGAACAAATTTGAATAATGTGATCCACTATAATAAACATTATGGTATGTAGCTTTGGGTATTATTCTCATTATGAAAAATATATTCCTTTAAATTAGTAGAAGTAAGCTGGATGTGCAGCACGTGTGTTATAACCCTAGAAAGTGAGGTCACATTTGATCAAATATAAACGTACTTAGTATCTATGATATGATTTTTTTAAATTGAATTATTTTTTATATATAATATTGTATATGACTGAGAGTGTTTAAATATAGTTACAATATTCAAACCCCATGTTGATCAGGTTAGATTGATGGAAATAATTGAATAGAAAATGGATATATGAAATACTTAATAGGTAGTACTATGATATTGTATCTAGCAATCACTAAGTATCCTCAAAGAAGATGAATAAATCCACACATATATCTTAGAAAATGAAAATACGGTATTTAAATATAGATTTACTAGAGGGAAACCTAACATGAATCAGAAAGACCATATGTTCGGATGCTGGAAAGGATAGAGTGATAGTGGAAATTATAATTAGTCTAGGATAATATATTTAATATCACTGTGTATATTATGAAAACAAAAATGAATCCATACATACTTTTAAGAGGGGAAACATTGATATCTAAACAAAGTGTTTATGGAGGAAAACCCAATGTGAAATAGTAAACCAATAGGCTAAAAACTCTTATATATATTTGGATCTTTTATACAAGGATTAATTCATTTAGAATATACCTATATGAAAATTTTAACGTCTTATAGGATAAACTATGCACATTATAGTCAATTTTCATTTGGTAATGTGATTATGTCCGGATTCTTGGTGTCACATCAGAAAGTCAATATGCCTATCGATTTAGGATTGTGTGAGGGGGATAAATTACAAAAAATGGGTTCATTTGAAGTATTTCTTGGGGAACATTAATTTTTTTTGGGAGGAATAAAATTTTCACTACTCACTATGATTAGGGGGTACGATCCATTATTGTAGACCTCATGTGAGATACAATTTTCGTTCTGAATATGTTTTAATTGTTGAGTTTTCTTCTTATGTATCATCGACATAATCAAAACCCAATTTTATTGAACAAAAAAGATTATAAAAACCATAATTTTGAATTCTAATTATATATAATTATAACATTATTTAAATATTTTTAATTCTTCTATGATTTTCTCCTCAATTTTCTCCAACTCATATGTTTGAATTTTCAATAATTCAGCGTTAGTTATCTAGTAGTAAATAAAAACTATATGAGATGGAAACTAAACCACATTGGAAAATTCACCTTGATATAATATTGTAACAATCCAAACTCAAATAACCTAGTTTTTTGGTATTTTATTATATTTTTTTAGAATATAATATCATATTATATTTGGTTTAATAGTATATTAGATAAAAATACTAGATACCTTCATAAAAAATTAATTGAATTAAAAACATAAAATATATCATATGGTTACTTAAACATTTATTATTATTTCATTATTATCCATAGGTCACTTGTATTATTTTTCATAATTTCTTGAGTAAATAGAGAAGCACTATAATAGGTGATATTAGATGCATAAGAAGTTGTATTGTATAATAAAAGATTCCATGTCACAATCATGGAAAACATAATATTATAGTAATAAATAATCAAATTATGTTGTATAACAAATAAAATAATCACAATATATTTATGGATGAAATAATAAAGGTGATAAATAGTCACATGTGTAAAAATAAATAATCCCATAGTGATGAAGTGAATAATATTGTTTATTATAACCAAATCTTATAGGAATTATGCCTATACATAACACAAAAATGTGTAGAAATACACCAAATTCAAATTTTAGTTTTTATTATGAGACCTATCAATCAATTAAAGGAATATATAATTCTAGGACCCACTAATAACATAACGAGTCTAATATATCATTCAAATGAAGTGAATTTACAAAAAAACACAATACATGATATTCCTCAATTAACCTCTCATATAATCTTATTTTTTTAATCACTATATATTTATATAGAAGTAATGAATATACTGATCAAAAAAATTTCCCAATTTGATTTAATGATATATATATGTGGGTGAATATTCATCAATTAACATAGAAACTATAAGATATTTAAAATTTAATGGAATATACCATTGTCAAATAAATGATAAGGGATTGTTAATGTAGTGTTCTTTCATGTTATAAATATATCAATAAGTATCGATCAATGATTATACTATTTTGATATTTTATGGGGAAAATGAAATGATTAATAAAAACTCCTATAAAAATTTGGATTGTGGAAAATAAATTTTTTGTAAACATTATAGAATTAAAATTTCATTTAATAGAATCTTACAGGTAAGTATTATTAAATTGAATATATGATATTGTACAAAACTAATGTTAAATTTACTTCATAATTGATTGTATATCATCTAAATATTTTTCCTTTGTCTTTCCCTTCATCAAATTTTCACACTTGTAAATAATAAAACTAAAATACCACAAATTGCAAAAAATATAGGGTCATGAATAATTTAGTTTATGGATAGGTAAATATTCTATAGTTATAACCATTTTTTATGGTTTTATAATGAGGGGGAATAAAAATCTATCATTCATATTAAAATATTAAAACTAAAACAATGAATCCTAAAACAATTAGTATTGAAATAAAAAAAGGAGTTGGAGTGGATTGCATGCAGTGACCCAACCTTATATAGCCCAAATCGAGTGTCTTCAATCAATTACATTGGCATGATTACAAGGAATAAAATACTAATGGACTAAAGTGTTTATTAGTGTTGGTAAACTAGATATATATAGTATACTTTTATTATAAATGAATACATTAATTACAACATTATTTTCTTTTTATATAAATAAAGTTGAGGAAAAATTATTCCATCTGTTATATCCCTAATTATATTTCATAGTAAGGTTATTGTATTACTAGTTAAGTAAAAATAATAAATATGATATCAAATGCTCAGTATGATTAAAATATAGTGGATGAAATAATGAATCAATGATAATAGTCAATATGGAAAGGTCAAAAACTACACACACATATCTTGTAATTAATATACGAAAGGGAAGTGTGTCAATAATATATAAATGTAATAAGTGGAAACATATTCCATTCAAATAAGTAGATAAGGAAAAATAAATATATAAAGGAAAGAAACTAAAACACATGCCATTTAATTAATGAAATTAATATGAAATGTATCCATCGATATGTCGACAAAATATAATGGATGAATAATAACTTGGACAAATATAAGGAAAATTTTTTCTTAAGGGATTTCATGTCTATGGAACATGAAAACTAATATCATCACGACCGTTCACAAGATGGTATAAAACTATGGATATAAACTCATTTTAATTGAACAATTATTTTTTCTCATAAGAACCTATCAATGCATCGAGGTACAATATACATTCATGACACCACCCATCACTACCAATCCGAATCTTTCCTCATCGAAAAATAAAAAACAATATGCCTTATAAAATATACATATTGAATAAATAAAATAGAGTTATAAATATTTCACCAATTAATAAAAATAATTTTGATGTAAACACCATATGTAAAATGGTATACAGTTACTGCAATAGTAATATCCATGGTAGATGAAATAGACAATTAGATAGAAATTCGATGTTTAATAATCATTTAATATTAAATATTTCAAGGGGAATAAAAATTGATTCAAGGAAGTGAATTTGAAAACAATATTTGGCCAAATCAATTATGATTCCATATGAATAATAAAGATGGTATAAATACAAAAGATCCCATGTGGATTAAAAATAAAGGGTTGTTGTTGATGATTAATAGAAATAACATAAAAACATATTTTAAAATAATTATTGAAGAAAATAAACTTTTTTTAAAACTTTTATTTGAAAATCACTTTTGAAAACATTTTCTTTAAAAATTATCCTTTTAGACATGTAAAGGATGCTTCAAATAAATAACGTCCAGAAAATCAATAATTGTCATTCGAGGTAAATAAACATTTTTTCGTAGTAAAAAGGCTTGAAAAATTCCTTTTCTAGAAGGTGATCATAATTCCTCAGAAAACGTTATTAAAATAAAAAATCTGTAAAAATTTCTTTACCAAAAAATTTTAAAAATATTTTGAAATTTTGTTTAACAAAACATGTGTTTTTTTTAAAACGTTTCTCTTACTGAAGAGAAAAACAATATCAGGAATTCTGAAAAAAAAATTAAAATCTCTTTTATGTACCAAAGAGTGGAAAATAGTACTAATACTTGAGAATGGTCATCAATAACTATAATATATAAAATTAAATGTTTTATTGAATAATGGTTATATAATTTTAACTCATTTAAATACAATTTAAAAATAATTAATGTTCTTCTTGAAGAAAATAGTCATTCAACATTCCAAAGTGTCCTAAACAACATTGAAATATTTTAAATCATAAAACTCATGAATGAATCATATTAAATGAGAGTTCTATAAACCATAAATACTAATAAATTCATGATACAATATATAAAAAGTTTAAATACATACACCAGAAAAAATAAGTATGTTTTGAACATGACATTTATATCACAGAAGTAAAAAAAGTGAGATGAAAATCCCTTACCTTGAGTTTCTATTTGGGAAAAAATCCATTATCTTCTTGTACAATAAATGTGATTTAATTTTTTACATTATTGAGATATAATTTCATTTTTATCATTACTTTTATTTCAATTATACTATTTTTTTAAACAACTACATGAACGATTATATTTTCGTCGAGTGTTTTGTCCAAATTTAGTTTATTTGTAAAAAATGACTTTGGTATGTCAATTATGGTAAAATAGATCATTATATAACATCTGTATAATAATAATAATAAAATTATTATCATATTTGTACATTAATTGTAATTTTAAAATAAACAATTAAATATGGTTAAGAAACATGAATCAATGTTATGATCAAGGAGGTGGTAGGTCGTCCGTAAGCATGAGTGATGTTCTTTTTTTCAATGATCGTTATGGAAAAAGGTATGTAATGCTATAAATTTCCAGAATGATCATTATATAATAAATAAAATATTATTTAATCATATATAATTATATATATAATTATTTTGATGTAAAATAAATCACATCATGTAGAAGAAGTGGTATTCCTCACGTCCATGAATGATGCTATCACTTTTTAAGTGTGTGAAAGTGTAATAATGAAAATGATATATACACATATAGAATATTTATATAATGTAATTAAATAATTAATATAATATATTTTTTGTTTATTCTAAACAAGTTTAATTAAAACCATACTTTATATGTTCCATGTATAGTGTGAATGTATCACATTGAATCGAGGTGGCGGTACTCCACACTTCCTAAAACAATGTTATCATGTTAATGAAAAATTAAAATTATTAATGTTATGTGTAATAAAGTGATTAAATTAGTATAAATAAATATTAAATATCTTATATATCACATTTTAATAGATTTTCTGTAATAATGACCACCATTAGTGGTGGTAATAGAAAAAAATGAACAATCATCCTTTCGTGAGGCTATTGTTCATTGTACACAGAAAAAGTCTAGTTATTACCCATTTGATGGAATTGTGTGTAAGTGTTAAAAAAACTCTTATATTATAAAATAATAGTAAATTTGAGATTCATTTTTTATACATTCATATAATATAAATTTTTGGGGGGATGTAGAATGTAAATAAAACTAGAAAGCTTGAGATAAGATGATAACTCTTAATCGGGTATCTTCTTTTACTGTGTACCAAAAGGATTATTTTATTTTATTTTATCCAAGGATATTTATTATATATTTATATTTTGTATTTTGAGGATATATGAGGGGAGAAGTTTTTTGAGAAAATTTTCATGAGAGGTGTGAGGAAGTGGGAGGAGAGGATGCCTTTTATAGTGGAGGAGAAGTGGCAGTCTTGAAATATTCTAACAAAGGAATTCTAAGCACATTTTTCATATTTAATGAGGATTAAATAAAGGAAAAATTTAAAAACAATATAGGATAGGGTGTAAGTATTTCTATCTGATGGGTCTTGGACAAGTTTATTGGTCGTTTTGGTATATAAGGATAAGGTTTAGTCCCTTAATAAACATATTTTAATCATAATTTTTTTAGTTAATTTTAATCACTTTAATTAATATTTTTGAAAAAAATTGTAAGTATTATTATAAATTATAAATTATTCTATTAATAAATATGGAATAAATTTTTCAATATTCCAATCCTATAAGTGGTATAAATTGATTTAAATATAATCCCACGGGCAGGACAACAATGTGTGTTTTTAAATTAAAAATGTCTGAAAGGTTTTTATGTTTTTAAAATAACTTTTATATTGAAATTGAATCCAATAATATAAATTTCATTAATTGATTAAAATACTAGGTAATTTAACTTTAAAATAATTCAAAATATAATATAACTTTATAAATAATTTACATGAAAGATTATTTTTGAACTAAAATTCAGTATTTTATCTACTCATTAAAAAGTGAAATTTATCAGAAAAATATCAAAATAAATAACCCTAATATAATTCATAAGTTTATCATCTAAATTTGAATATTATTCTGACATATCAAAAAAATTAATGTACAAAAATTAATATTTAAAATGGGTACCCTATTAAAAGGTGATACAAAAATATAGGTTTTCATGTGTAAAATATAGTTTGTTCATATCTTGTGTATATAAAACCTAATGGATGATTATAAAAAATACTTGATTCCATATAATATATGTATATATATATATTATAAATTTCGATCAATAATTATAATATTTTTTATATATCAACCTAAAATGACATTTTGAGCATAACATTTGTTTTAATAAAATATTCACTTTATATTCAATTTCTTCTTATATTCATTTATAATTAATTTTTATCCAATTAATTAATTCTATATTTTTATAAACCAAAATATTTATAATTTATTTATTACAAATCATAAATATTAATTTAGTGGATAGTTTATATCTCATTATACTTTATTAATATATGATTCTTAAAAAAACTCGGCCATGCATGTAACCCAAGTGACGAGGGAAGGTCGCTTTTTCAGGTAACTCATGATAACATAGTGTTGCATGAATAGAAATATAAACAGTATATTTTATATATTAAATATATTATAAAATATCCAAATATTATATTACCTTTCTCTCTTGGTATCGCGTGTCATACACACTATCAAAAACAATGTTCTTACTTTAGACATTCAGGGCGTCACATTCTCCCCACCATATTTAAATTGCATCCTTAAAATTTAAACTCAATCATGGTGATTGATTGTTATATACTTCCTATATTTGAAATCCCACATCTTGAGAAGGTTTCTATAATAAATCCTATATAAAAGAAAGAATTTAAAGTACAAAGGTCACTGGGACTACCATGTAACTAGGTCTCTAAGTAGGATAACATCCTTGGAAAGTAGAGATACATACATGGGGGAAAAGTATAAATATTTATAGAGAGTTAATGATGACATCAATCAAGAACATGTTAGTGATCAGTATAATGTTTAGGGTCAGAAATACATAAATATTTAATGATTTAGAAAACAATCGGTTCAATAGAAATTCTGGTATTTGGACTAAATTTTATTTCAAAGTCATTTTTCTATGGTTAGATAATTCATTTACTAAATATGAATATAATGAAATATTATAATTTTATAGGGTTCAACATCATATGAAAAATACTATCTTTTGGTTGTTCTTGAATCAAATTCTAATTCATTCCCTTACTACCAAAAAATAATTACCTATAATGATTTTTTATACCTAAATTACTAAAAAACATTTAAAGAATCGTAAGGCCTATAAAAGAGTAAAAAATATAATTATTTGTCTCTAACTATTTTCAAAATCCATATTGGTTTATAGATTATTCTATAATCCTCAAATGTGATACTCTTGGTTCCTCATTAAATTTTATTATCAAAATTTTTAACTAAAAACAATGAAAAATTAACCATGACATTGAATAGTTCAGTAGTATGCATGATACCCTTATCGTCTTTTAGTCCCACATCCTTAGCCGATTTCATTGGTTGTCACCTAGAATACAAGTTTTCCTTTTCTAAAACCAAATTAATATAATTTACATAATAAAAATGATGTAAATTCTTGAAATAATGTTAATCAATAAATAGCCTTTTAACTATGTTTTTCAATATAACCTAAATACAAAAAAACATCACAAGCTTATTTTCAAATAGATCCTTCCACAGCTCAGAGTTTATCTATAATATCATTATTTTTATTTCTAATTCATGAAACCTTATCTACAAACAAAAATACCTTAAGATTAACATAAGTTATTCATTGTGAAAATTATTCATGGTGGTTTGTAAATAAAATATGAAGTATCCTAAACATACCCATCGGGAGTGTCAATCCGGGTGCACAGTAAGCCCATTGACGTATACCAGGATACCTCGAGTCAAGCTCGGAACCCCTTATCAGAGTTATTAATACTAGGTACATCAATGCCAGAATGACATCCACATATAGTATCCACATTGGTATTTATTTCTATTTATACCTAAATAATCTCTAATATACCAAAATTTTATGATGTTCTTATTTACCTATCCTCAAATTTTATCTTAGAGGTATTTTATCAAACTTATGTTTTCACAAATATAGTTCAAAAGGTTTATACAAAACATAATTGGATACCAACTACATCAACCCAACCCCAAATAGCTCGGAATTGGTGTCTACTATCATTTAAATTAGCATGATTAGAATGAATAAAATCTTCAAGGACTTAATTGTCTTGTAGTATTGGAAAACTATATGCATACATGATACAATTATTAAAAAAGAATACACTAATTATAGCAGAATTAATTTTCTTCTTTCTTAAGTAATAACTTCAAGGATTACTTTTTTCTACCTAGTATATCCCTGCATATATTTCATAGTACTCATCTTGGATTACTAGGGAAGGAGACATAATTAGGGTGATATCAAATGCTTATTAAGTTAAACATATAGTGGAAATAATAATGAAACAATTAGAATAGCCAATATGGAAAGGTAAGCAACTAAAAACACATACCCTTTGACCAATAAATTGATTGTAAGTACATTAACAACATGTAATAATAATAAATGGAAATTAATTCAATTAAAATAATTAAATAATGAAAAATAAATATGGAAAGGTAGGAAACTAAAACATATTACATTTAATTAATGAATGGGAAATGAAATGTATCTGTAGATATGTCGAAACAATATCTCATGGATGAATAATAATAATGACTAATTGGAGGTCAATGCATTCTTAATGTATGACCTGTCTAAGGAACATGAAAACATATACCATAAAAACCATTGAAAAGATAGTATAAAATAATGAATAGAAACCTGTTTAATTTTCACAACATGATTATCTCATGATAACATAGCAATGCATCAAGGATCTATATAATGTATGGTCTCCACCCTTTATTACCAGTCTAACGCATTTCTAATATCAAATAACAAAAATAAATAATATTACTTATCCAATATAAATATTAAATAAATAATATGGAATTATAATTATTTACACAAATAATAAAATAAATATCAAATTAGACACCATATATAAAATTTTATACCGTTTAGGAAATAATAATAGCTATGATGAGTAAAATAGATAATTAGGGGAAATTCAATATTAAATGATCATATGAGTTTTAATATTTCAATGGAATTAACAAATGATCCAAGTAACTAATTGTGAACAATATCCATAGAAATATTAATAATAAACAATCTAGAGAAATAATAAGTAGTGTATCATTAAAAACCATATAAATTAAAAAATGGGTTTTTATTGATGATAAAGAGAAATACTATAAAAATATTTAAAAATCATTCTTGAGGATAATAAAATTTTGTTTTGTAAAACCTTTTGAAAAAACTTTTCTTTAGAAATAACATTAGAAAAAATTTTCATTAAAATTTAATGATTTATACATGTAAAGTAATATTCAAATAAATGATTATGAGTAAAAAAATACTTTTCATACGAGGTATAATAACATTCCTTTTTCTCAGTAAAATGGTTTGAAAAATGCTTTGTCAGGAATTATATAAAAAGTTTACATTGAAAACATTTTTAAAAGAAAAAGAGGGTAAAAATATCATTATCCAATCATTTAAAAAAACTAAAAAATAAACAAACATTTTTTTGTAAAAATATAGGTTCTCCAACTATATTGAGAAAAAATGCCCGTTTTTCTAAAAAAAAATTCATTATTAAACAATTTAAAAAACTATTAGTTGGAAAATGGTATTAATACTAAAAAATGCTCATGAATAACCAGAGAAAAAAAAATAAAGGTTTTATTGAACATTTTTTATATAATTTCTTCTAATCTACATACCATTTAAATGTCATAATATTTATTATTGAGGGAAATAATCATTAAACATTTTCAAGTGTCCGATACAACTTTGAAAAATTATAAATCATAAACCTCATAAGGAATAATAGAAAATAAGGGTTTTAAGTAAAGTTTAAATAAATTAATTCATAATATAATAAATAAAAAAATTTATTGTACACACTACGTGAACAAAGTAAGTGGTAAGCATGGCATTTATCTCAAAAAAATGAACAATGAGATTAAAATCCTGTACCTTGAGTTTCCATTTGGATGAAATTTATTTGACATATTTTATAATAAACATACGTTAATTTACTTCTTACTTGATAAAAATTTTCATGTTTATCATTACATTTATTTCACTTTTTACAATGGTCTATACAATTACTTAAACTATTATGTTTTTTCATCTATTTTGACCAAATTCAGCTTATTTGTCCAAAACGACATTGGAATTCCATATTTGGTAAAAGGGGTCATTATATAACATCTATAGAATAATAATCATGAAATAATTAACATATTTAAACATTATTTAAACTTTTAAAATAATTTATAAAATATGGTTGTGAAAAAATAATCAACATTTTGATCTTAGAGATGATTGGCCGTACGTACACATGAGTAACATTCCCATTTTTCAATTATCATTATGGAAAAAAGGTATGTGCCAATTTATCTTCACAGAATGAAATTTATATAATAACTAACAAATAATTTAATCATATATAATTATATATATAATTCATGTGATGTAAAAAGAATCACACTATGATGAGGAGGTGGTAGTTCACATGTCCACAAATGACATTATCACTTTTTATGTGTGTGAAAGGGTAATAATGAAAATGATATATATATATATATATATATCAAAAAAGGTATTAATGTCATGAATATAATATATATATATATATTTTATGTAATATATTTTTAGTTGAAACAATCTTTTATATGTACCATGTACAGTGTAAATGAATCAGTTTGCTTCGATAAGGCGGTAGTCTACACTTCCTTAAATGATGTTATGATTATAATGTATATCGGAAATTATTAATGGAATGTGTAATAAATATATTAAAGAAGTATAAATAAATAATAAATATCAAAAATATTATATATAAATTTTTTTCATCATAATGGCCACCATGAGTGGTGGAAAAGGAATAAATGAACAATCATCCTTTCGCGTGGAAGTAGTTTGTCGTACATAGAAACAATATGTCAGTCACCCATTATATAAAATTTCATGTAACTGTAGTGTTGGTCGGAGTGGACACTCAAGAGGGGTGGGGGTGAATTGAGTTCCAATTTAAAATTTCTGTTAAAAACAATTTCTATTAAAATCCCCCAATTTCAAAAACAAATTAAACTGTAGTGAATTTATATAGATTATAAAGGTTCAATTTGTTTGTAAAAGATTGATTAGTTCTCAGTTAACTTAATCTTATGATTAAATTATGTTTTGAAACTAACTTACTGATTCATAATAAATATAAACACTTGCGAATTTAATTATCAAAGTAGCTTTGAAGATAAATTATATTTCAAAGTAATAGCAGCAGAATATGAAATAAATATGTATAGTATGGATAAAGTATGTAGCTATAAACACAGATAATTAACCAAGAGGTTCAGTCTCAAGCCGAGACATAGTCCTCTCAATAGTTTATATAAAAATGATCCACACCCTGGATCGGGGTTAACAACAGTGAACACACTGTCCAGGTCACAAGACCTCTACCACAGTTCTACGTGGGAAAACAAACAACAGCAACCAGCTGTCCAGGTCAAAAGACCTCTACCACTATCCACAGTGGGAAATGAAGTGTAAAAGGTTTGCTGAGGATTTACAGATCCTCCAGTGAAACTACAGGAGTCAGTGTGTGTGTGTTTAATACATTAGATAACACACACTGCTCAAAATGTAGAATAAATAAATCACAGAGCAGAGATGTAGAGTTTAGAAATGGCTCTAGTGATTTCAGTGTAGCACTGGACTCGTTTTGGAATTGATCAGAAGTGATTCTGAGTCCTCTTCTCGATTTTGTTTGAGAAGCAGAGTGTCGTATGCTTCAGGTTCAAAGGCAGTGAGATGTAGTCGATGAAGCTCTTCGATATTCTTTTGTATGCACAGAACTCTTCTTGAGTAGGCTTGATTGTATGTGTGATTCTATCTTGCTTGGTTCTTCTTGTATGCACAGAGCTCTTCTTGAGTATGTCGTATGTCTTCTTTGTCTTTGTGTGTGTTGTCTCGCTCATCTCTTCAGCAGAGTCTTCTTGTATTAATGTCACGTGCTCCGTAGGACAGAAGAGGTTTCCTTTCCGCAGGTACGAGGTACGGTTTCCTGAAATCCGACAACCTTTATTAATTAATTGTCAGGGTATTAAAATATAACTAATATGACCGTTGGTTAGAATAAATAAAGAAAAAGAAAAAGAAATTCAAACAGTTGTTTATGACTGTTCAAGTGATCGGTAGGTCATCAGCATTAGAGTAATGATCGGTGACTCAGATAGATCAGCATCGGTCTGTCATCTGATCAGTGAGTCATTTGCATCGGTGACTCATTTGCATCGGTGAGTCCTTGGATCGGTGCGTCTGATGGATCGGTGAGTCTGATGGATCCGGGAGTCTGATGGATCGGTGAGTCTGATGGATCGGTGAGTCTGATGGATTGGTGAGTCTGATGGATCGGTGAGTCTGATAGATCGGTGAGTCTGATGGATCGGTGAGTCTGATGGATCGGTGAGTCTGATGGATCGGTGAGTCTGATGGATCGGTGAGTCTGATGGATCGGTGAGTCTGATGGATCGGTGAGTCTGATGGATCGGTGAGTCTGATGGATCGGTGAGTCTGATGGATCGGTGAGACCGATGTCCTTTGATATTGGATCAGGGCTTCCGATGTCTGTTGAATCCAGAAGACTTCCAACATACTTTGTAAGTCAATAAGCATAGACAAAAACATGATAACAGATTCATTTACAGATTGTAATTAAGTTTATGAGAAAACAAACCAGATTAAGCATTAATGGTATGTGATGATTGGTGATTATTAAAACATCAAACATAGACATGAAATCAACAATCTTCCAGAGGGCTCAACAATCTCCCCCTTTTTGATAATCACAAATCTTTATATATATAAAAAAAATCAATCAATAATAAAAACATAAAATCATAATGAGAATAAGAGTAAAGAAATATAAATCTCCTTCTTAAGTTAACATTACCATATATATAATATTCAGATTGCTCCCCCTGAGATATGGATCTCCCTCTGAGATATTCAAATTTCTCATATATATCGTTCTCCCATTATATATATCATATCTTTCTCCCCCTTTGGGATAATCAAAAAGGAGGGAAAACAGATAAGAGAAAGTGAAAGTAAAAGCAGTTAGCAGAGAGTAGAGAGAGAAAAAGAAAGAAAAAAAATGATAAGGTACAGATTATTACAAGTAGCACATTGTTCACCCCATCAAAGACAATACACAACTATTTGGTGGGATACAAAGGGGCTTTTCCTTTGTCTTTGGGATCAATAGTAGGTAAGGTGGAAGGTTTGGAGACATGCTGGTCTTGGTGAATCTGAAGTGGTGGTAGGACAACCCGGGCAGGTGTAGGAGCAGGTACCACAGAGGGTTGTTGTTGAGAAACAGGAGCTGATTGAGGAGCTTGCTGAGGAACTGGTCTTAATTGAGATAGAGCTTGGGCAACAGACAGCTGATTTGGAGCTACATCAGAGGCACTGAGAGGTTCAGAAGTAGGAAGTACAATTGCAGTGGCCAGTGCATCCAAATAAGGCTTCAACAGATGAATGAAATCCTGAATGACTTCTGCTCCATACTTCATAGATTTTTCAAAATCATCTTTATTCTCCATGAACTGTGCTAAGGAAGGGACAAAATCTTGCAATTGGTGAACTTGAGTTTTGAAGGCCTGCGTGACAGGAGGTAATTTCAGATTCTCTGCTAACACCTTGAAGCTTGCAGTCATCTCATGTTTTGTATAAATCTTGGAAAAGTAAGTATCAACTTTTTCCTTGATCTCTTGCAGGGCTTTCTTAGCATCTGCTGAATATACCAAGGCCATCTTATGACTGTTATCACAGAGCTCTTTCATCTTCCTCAAAGACTCTAAATCAAGAATTTGTCTTACAACAGCTAACTCTTCACGCACAACTTCTTTTAGAGCTTCTATCTCATGGGTAGTGATCTTGGTTACCTTGCCTATACTGGCTTGGCCGACTATGTGAGTTAGTTCAGCTTTCAACTTCCTCAGGTCAGACTTGTTGAGATGTTCAATCAGATTTCTCAAAACTTCCATCATACCAGAGATGGTTGATCGGAATTCACTTGATAGAGATACCAGGCCGGTGTGAAGATCCTTCATAGTCTGATTCAAAAAGGCTATTTGCCTGCCAATAAGTTCACCAGTATTGGATAGGTATGGCTTCACAGCATTAGATACTCTCTGTGAGAAGGCTTCCAAGGAATTTTCAGAAACTTGTAGAGACACTTGAGTAAGAGCATTAGAAACTTCTTCTCTAACTATGGTTCTCACAGCAGTTAGCAATTCAAACTTAAACTTATCAAGATCAGCTTGACTGATTCCAGAACCAGGGGAATTATTATTGGTAGGATCAACAGTAGGAACAAACCTTGCTTCTCGTGGGAGGTTCCTCTTCACAGCTGCAGCAGATTCTAGCATTGCTTCTTCGTCTTCAGAATATTCTAAGCCCAACACACCATAACCAGGGTAGTCATCCCAAACGGCAGCACACAGAGTGTATTTTGGTTTTTCATAGCTTGTTGTTCCACTGATTTTTGGTGAATCATCCTTGCCACTGATATGGATTTCTTGTACTGACTGAGGTTGTTCTACTTGATCTACAACAAGACCATCCACCGGTCTGTTAACACCATCAACAACAGCTTCAACAACATCAGCATCATCATCATCACCATGATTGTCATCAGCATCACCTTGCTCATTATTACTCTGCTCAGAGGCTTCACTGTGATATTCTTCAGTATCAGAATCTTCTTCATCACCAAGAATAGGTTCTGACTCTGGTAGGGTTAAGGGTGGACTAGCAGGTCCAAATTCTATTCTTTTCTTGGGAATAGCATTGTCAGGGTCACTCCTATCATCAGGAGAAGACACACTTCCTTCTGCAGTAGCAGCTTCTTCTTGCTCATCATCATCAGAATAAACCGGTTCCTCATCTGGTTTTAATCCAGGATCTCTCAAATCCTTTGGCCTCTTGCCATGATCTATGGGATTGTAGACTTCATAAAATTTATCTTCATCTACAACCCAGCACTTCTTCCATGGATTCCAATTTATTTTCATCCTCTTGCAGATCTCTTTGTTAAGACAGAAGGTATGGTCTGTTTCATTAACTTCATCATCATCATCAAGACAATCTAGATTCTTGAGCATGGTAGATATCATCTATGAATAAAACAAGGAAGTGGCTTTCTTGGATGGTTTTATCATTCCAGCTATGTGTACCATCACATATCTACACAAATTGATTTTCTCATGTGTTTTCAGAAGAAACAACAGGAAAACATCCTGGTATTTTACAGTAGCAAAATCTCCTCTCCTAGGGCAAAGTTGGTGCTGAATAAACTTGAAAAGAAGTCTTCACTCACCATCTAATTCTGAAGCTGTGATTCTTCGTGACTCTCTGTTTCCTGTCAGAAGCTCCAGAGCTAGCTCATAAGAAAAGTAATTAGATGTCGGAGGAATATTCCCAGCATAATCCTCATACCGACCTTCATGAGGTACGTTCAGGCACTCAGCCCACTACTTATATGAGAAGGATATTTTCTTTCCTTTTACCACAGACGACATCCGGACAGCCTCCACACCATCTAAAGTGATTTCCAGATTCATATAGAACTCATGTACCAGCTTCGGGTAGTCTATTCGAGTGTTGTCAGAAAAACAGTCTATGCATCTTTGCGATTCAAGAACTTGCAGCAACAGTGACTTACTTGACAAAAGCCAGGCAGAGTTTACTTCCTTTTCTACAGCAACAATCCGAGTTTCCAGATTCGGATTTACTGATAGTTGAGAGGTACTACTCGACTCGCCTCGAGCACTCTTTGAAGGTACAGGGCTATCCGGTTCTTTTCTCGGTCTCTTTTGCTTAGCCATTCGAGGATTTTGAGAAGGCAGGAGTTCGAAGGTTCGAAGTGGAGTGGAAGAGATGTTGAGAGGTTCGGCAGGAAATGAAAGGTCAAAAGGTTTAGGGAAGATAAATAGCCGCGTATCATTTATTTTATCATTTAGGGTTTCCATAAAAAATTTATTTACTAATTAATAAAAAGTAATTGAAAATAGATCGGTTTGACAGAACAGTGTGACAGATCGGTTCCACAGATCGGTTTCACAGATTGGTTTCACAGATCAGTTTCACAGATCAGTTTCACAGATCAGTTTCACGGATCAGTTTCACAGATCAGTTTCTCGGATCAGTTTCACAGATCAGTTTCACGGACCAGTTTCACAGATCAGTTTCACAGATCAGTTTCACAGATCAATCATACAAAACTCTTGTTTAATAAATTTCATTCTTTCAGAGCATAAGGGCTTTGTGAAGATATCAGCTAATTGATTTTCAGAACTAACAAATTCTAGAGAAATATCACCTTTCTGATAATGATCTCTTAGAAAGTGATGTCTGACATCAATGTGCTTAGTTCTAGAGTGAGACACAGGGTTTTTAGATATATTTATTGCACTAGTATTGTAACAGTTAATTGAAACATGTTTAAAATCAAATCCATAATCCAATAAAGTGTGTTTCATCCACAAAATTTTTTCACAGCAACTACCAGCAGCTATGTATTCTGCCTCGACAGTAGACAATGCAACTGAATTCTGTTTCTTACTACACCATGATACTAGGGATTTTCCAAGCAAATGACATGTTCCAGATGTGCTCTTCCTATCTAACTTACATCCTGCAAAATCAGCATCTGAATAACTCATTAACTCAAAGAATTGTCCTTTTGGGTAAAACAAACCTATGTTAGCCGTGTGTTTGAGATATTTAAAAATTCTTTTGACAGCAAGAAAATGAGATTCTTTTGGATTAGCTTGAAATCTAGCACACATACACACACTAAACATAATATCAGGTCGACTAGCAGTAAGATAAAGTAAACTACCAATCATACCTCTGTAATTGGTTTGATCAACTGGTTTCCCAGTTTCATCCGCATCCAATTTACAGGTAGTACTCATAGGAGTTTCACTTTCCTTGATACTATCCAGACCAAAACATTTTAAAAGATCCTTTGTATATTTACTTTGATTCAAAATAATACCATTTTCATTTTGAAATACTTGAAATCCAAGAATGTACTTAAGCTCTCCCATTAAGCTCATTTCAAATTCATTTTGCATACTTTTTGAAAAATCAGTACATAAAGAGTGTTTAGAAGATCCAAAAATAATATCATCAACATATATTTGTACAACTAAAACATCTTTTGAAATTCTTTTAATGAAAAGAGTTGGATCATCAATCCCTTTAGTAAAACCATTTGAAATAAGGAAATTGCTAAGTCTATCATACCAAGCTCTTGGAGCTTGTTTCAAACCATAAAAAGCTTTAGAAAGTTTAAAAACTTGATTTGGAAAATGGGGGTTAGTAAATCCAGGTGGTTGTTCTACAAAAACATCTTCAATTATAAAACCATTTAGAAAAGCACATTTGAAATCCATTTGATATAACTTGAAATCCAGATGTGCAGCATATGCAAGTAAGATCCTAATGGCTTCTAGTCTAGCTACAGGTGAAAAAGTCTCCTCATAGTCTATACCTTCTTCTTGACTATATCCTTGTGCAACTAGTCTAGCTTTGTTTCTAACTATATTTCCAGATTCATCTACTTTATTTCTAAAAACCCATTTTGTGCCTATTGTTAAGGTGTCCTTAGGTCTGTCAACTAATTCCCAGACTTTGTTTCTTTCAAACTGATTTAATTCTTCTTGCATAGCCATTACCCAAAACTCATCATTGATAGCATCATTGATATTTTTAGGTTCTGACTGTGAAAGAAAGGCTTGATGTTCAACCTGATTTCTTAGAGAATCTCTAGTCTGTGTTCCTCTATCTTGATTTCCTACAACAGCATCTAAAGGATGATTCTTTAGAATCGTCGTTGATCTAGTAAAGGTTGGACTAGAAATTTCAGGTTCATCTATAGATTGAGGTTCAACAGAAGCAGATTCTGGAGAATTTCCAGAGAAGGATGTTTTAACTATAGTTCCATTGTATTTATCATTGACATTCAAACCAGAGAAATCATCTTCAAGAGAGATTTTAGGTTCATGTGGATCAGTTTCATCAAATTTGATGTGAACAGATTCTTCCACGCATTTGGTTCTTTTATTGAAAACTCTATAGGCTTTACTAGAGATAGAATAACCTAGGAAAATTCCTTCATCACTCTTGGATGCAAATTTGTCAAGATTGTCTATAGTATTGAGAATTAAGACGTTGCAGCCAAAAACGTTGAAGTAGTTAACCTTGGGTTTCCTATGGTTCCACAACTCATAAGGGTTCCTCTTAAGAACAGGTCTAATTAAGACTCTATTAATGACATAACAAGCTGTATTAACAGCTTCAGCCCAAAAGTAAATATGCAGTTCATATTCATTGAGCATGGTTCTAGCAATTTCTTGCAGGGTTCTGTTTCTTCTTTCTACTACACCATTCTGTTGGGGTGTCCTAGGGGCAGAAAAGTTATGAGAATAGCCATTGAGTGAGCAGTAAGATTCAAAATCTTGATTTTCAAACTCACGACCATGATCACTCCTCAAGGTTTTAATCTTAAGTCCACTAAGGTTCTCTACAGACTTGGAATATTTAATAAAGTAAGAACAAGCTTCACTTTTGTGAGCAAGAAAGTATACCCAAGTATATCTAGAAAAATCATCTACGAGAACATAGACATAGTCCTTCCCATGTAGACTAGAAACTCTTGATGGTCCAAACAAATCCATGTGAACCAACTCAAGTGGTTGAGAAGTTGAGACTTATTTCTTTGATTTAAAAGAAACTTTATGTTGCTTTCCCTTTTGATAGGGATTACAAACTTTGTCTACTGGAAATTCAAGTTTGGGTAAGTCTCTAACTAAGTTCTTCCTAGAAAGTTTTCTAAGTGAGTGTACATTGCAGTGTCCTAATCTTTTGTGCCATAGCCAAGATTATTTATGAAAATCATTCAAACAAGTAATATTCTGCTTAGCTAAAGAATTTAGATTTACAGCATAAACATTCTCATTTCTTAAGGCAGAAAATACCAAAAAATTATTAGAATTAAAAACTTTGCAAGAATCATTTTCAAATTTAACATGAAAACCATCATCACATAACTGAGAAATACTTAATAGATTATATTTAAGGCCATCAACAAATAAAACTTTAGAAATTAATACTGAGTCAGTGTTACCAATCTGGCCTAAGCCGATGATTTTCCCTTTTGAATTATCACCAAAAGTGACAAAGCCTCCATCAACTTTTACTAAGCTCTTGAAACATGAAAAGTCTCCTGACATATGTCTTGAACATCCACTGTCTAAGTACCATATCTTCTTGTGACAGCTCTTCAAGCAGGTCTCCTACAAAACAGATTTAGATGGGAGATGATTTTGGTACCCAGATCTTCTTGGGTCCAGACAGGTTAGCCAATAGCACTTTAGGTACCCATATTTGTCTAATGGGTCTGATATAATTTGTAGAATTATCATTCTTTGAAAGATAAACCTTATTAGATCCATAACTATGAATATAACTAGTTGTGGCATATGAAGTTCCAGAATTAACTATCTTCTGTCCAGATTTAGGAATGAATCTAGTTTTGGCAACTTTTCTTTGTCCAGGTTGGTATCCTATACCAGTAGTATATTTAGGTGCAACTTGATTTCTTAGCATCTGTGTTAGAGTATTCTTTCCATTTGTGAACTTCTCTAAGTCTTTTCTGAGTTGTTCATTAGACAATTTTAGTTCAGTATTTTCTTTAAGAAACTGAGCATTCTTTTATACTTCTATATCCAGATCAGATTTATGCTTAACACTTAAAGCATACTGTTTCTTTAAACCTTTATATTTATCCTTAAGCTCATTACAAGTTTCTTCTAACATGTCACAGTATTCAAACAATTCAGATTTTGACATGTTTTCTGAGTCAGAATCTTCTCCAGAATAGTATGAATTAAAAACATGAGTCTCTGATGTTACCTCAGAAGTGTTTGTCATGAAACACATGTTGGCCCGATTCTTTTTAGAGTCTGAAGATTCAGCTTCACTTGTGCTGTCTTCTGAAGCACTCCAAGTAGCCTTCATGGCTTTCTTGTACTTGTTATCCTTGTATTCATACTTCTTTCTGTATTTCATCTTTGGACAGTCTGTTTTTATGTGTCCTTTTCTTTTGCATTCATAACAGACAACTTCATCAGTTCTGTCAGCCTTCTTCCAATCCTTTTTCCATTTGCCTTGTTGGTCATACTTTCCCTTGTAATTTGGTTTCCTAAAGAATTTCTTTTTCCTATAAAACTTTTTGAATCTCCTGGCTATTTGAGCCATCTCAGCATCACTTTCAGAATCATTCTCACTTTCCTCACTGCTTGAACTTTCATTGATAGCTTGAGGCTTTTCTTTATCCTTATTCTTTGAGGTTGTAGTCTTGAAGGCAATAGACTTCCTTTTAGGTTCATCATCTTCTTCTTTATTTACTTTAAGCTCTTCTTCATACATCATCAGTTTATCAATTAATTCCTTGACAGGCAGTGTTCCAATGTCACAGGATTCTCTAATGGAGACAGAGGTTCCTCTCCATCTTTCAGGTAGACATCTCAAAATTCTCATGATTTGCTCCTTTGCTGGAACATCCATTCCCAGAGAAGTCATTGTGTTGACAATTTCATTGAACCTGAGATACATATCAGAAATGGGTTCATCAGGCTTCATCTTAAAATTATCATACTTAATAGTATAGGTATTCAATCTCATCTCCTTAACATTAGTTGTTCCTTCATGAGAAACAGCTAAGGTATCCCAAATTTCATATGCAGTTTTACATGCAGAAATTATATTAAATTCTTCATCTCCTAGAGCACAGTACAGAGCATTCATAGCTTTACAATTGTTATTGTAAGCAGTCTTTGTAGGTTCATCCCAAGTAGATCTAGCAGTAGTGGGAATTTTGTATTTTGATTCAATAGCAGTCCAAATATCAAAACCTATGCTTTCTAGATGAATTTTCATTTTCAGTTTCCACTGAGCATAATTGGTTCCATTGAAGAAAGGTGGACGGTTAGTAGCAGCACCCTCAAGTCTATTGTCCATAATGAGAGAATTTTAAAGAGATAAAAATTTAGATGTAACAGAAATTTTAAGACCTTTAAAATACAACTAAAATCACAGTTCAAAAGCAGAGTACTTTTAGAAAGTATTTTCAATCCTCTGATACCAAGTGTTGGTCTGAGTGGACACTCAAGAGGGGGGGGGGGGTGAATTGAGTTCCAATTTAAAATTTCTGTTAAAAACAATTTCTATTAAAATCCCCCAATTTCAAAAAAAAATTAAACTGTAGTGAATTTATATAGATTATAAAGGTTCAATTAGTTTCTCAAAGATTGATTAGTTCTCAGTTAACTTAATCTTATGATTAAATTAACTTTTGAAACTAACTTACTGATTCATAATAAATATAAACACTTGAGAATTTAATTATCAAAGTAGCTTTGAAGATAAATTATATTTCAAAGTAATAGCAGCGGAATATGAAATAAATATGTATAGTATGGATAAAGTATGTAGATATAAACACAGAGAATTAACCAAGAGGTTCAGTCTCAAGCCGAGACTTATTCCTCTCAACAGTTTATATAAAAATGATCCACACCCTGGATCGGGGTTAACAACAGTGAACACACTGTCCAGGTCACAAGACCTCTACCACAGTTCTACGTGGGAAAACAAACAACAGCAGCCAGCTGTCCAGGTCAAAAGACCTCTACCACTATCCACAGTGGGAAATGAAGTGTAAAAGGTTTACTGAGGATTTACAGATCCTCCAGAGAAAGTACAGGAGTCAGTGTGTGTGTTTAATACAGCAGATAACACACACTGCTCAAAATGTAGAATAAATAAATCACAGAGCAGAGATGTAGAGTTTAGAAATGGCTCTAGTGATTTCAGTGTAGCACTGGACTCGTTTTGGAATTGATCAGAAGTGATTCTGAGTCCTCTTCTCAATTTTGTTTGAGAAGCAGAGTGTCGTATGCTTCAGGTTCACAGGCAGTGAGATGTAGTCGATGAAGCTCTTCGATATTCTTTTGTATGCACAGAACTCTTCTTGAGTAGGCTTGATTGTATGTGTGATTCTGTCTTGCTTGGTTCTTCTTGTATGCACAGATCTCTTCTTGAGTATGTCGTATGTCTTCCTTGTCTCTGTGTGTGTTGTCTCGCTCATCTCTCCAGCAGAGTCTTCTTGTATTTATGTCACATGCTCCGTAGGACAGAAGAGGTTTCCTTTCCGCAGGTACGAGGTACGGTTTCCTGACATCCGACAACCATTATTAATTAATTTCCAGGGTATTAAAATATAACTAATATGACCGTTGGTTAGAATAAATAAAGATAAAGATAAAGAAATTCAAACAGTTGTTTATGACTGTTCAAGTGATCGGTAGGTCATCAGCATTAGAGTAATGATCGGTGACTCAGATAGATCAGCATCGGTCTGTCATCTGATCGGTGAGTCATTTGCATCGATGACTCATTTGCATCGGTGAGTCCTTGGATCAGTGCGTCTGATGGATCGGTGAGTCTGATGGATCGGTGAGTCTGATGGATCGGTGAGTCTGATGGATCGGTGAGTCTGATGGATCGGTGAGTCTGATGGATCGGTGAGTCTGATGGATCGGTGATTCTGATGGATTGGTGATTCTGATGGATCGGTGAGTCTGATGGATCGGTGATTCTGATGGATCGGTGAGTCTGATGGATCGGTGAGTCTGATGGATCGGTGAGTCTGATGGATCGGTGAGTCTGATGGATCGGTGAGTCTGATGGATCAGTGCGACCGTTGTCCTTTGATATTGGATCAGGGCTTCCGATGTTTGTTGAATCCAAAAGACTTCCAACATACTTTGTAAGTCAATAAGCATAGACAAAAACATGATAACAGATTCATTTACAGATTGTAATTATGTTTATGAGAAAACAAACCAGATTAAGCATTAATGGTTTGGGATGATTTGTGATTATTAAAACATCAAACATAGACATGAAATCAACAATCTTCCAGAGGGCTCAACATGTAGGTTGAACCCATAGAATAAAAATATCATAGTATATATAGGATACTAGTTTCTTTATTCAATCATAGAGAAATATCTTTTGACAGGTGGGGTAACGGAAATAAAACTAGATAGCATTATAGTAGATGTTACCTCTTAATTAGGTAACTTCTTTTGGTTTGACCCTAATGAATTATTTTGATTTATTTATGGCCAATGTAATTATTATATTATTAGTTTAGGTGTTTCTATGATCTATTAGGGTATATATTGGTTGATATAAATTGTATTGAGAGGTGTTGGAAAGTGGGATGATAGGATGTCTTTTTATAGTGGGTGAAGAGTGGCACTCCTGAAATATTTTGACAAAGGATTTCCATGCACAATTTTCTTGTTCATGTGGATCCAATAATCGTCCAATTTTAATAAAATAGAGAATATGGTCTAAATATTTCCACCCAATAGTTCACGCATAAGTTAATATCTCGTTTTGGGGGTTAAAGTTAAGGTTATATCTTTTAATAAGCTTAATTTAAACTTAATCGTTGTAATTAATTTAAACAACTTAAACTAATATATATGGTAAAAAGTGAAGTTGGTTTAGTTATAAATTATATACTTTTCTAATTAAAAATTTTTAATAAATTTTTCCATATTCCAATCATATAATTGTTATAAATTGATGAAAATTTAATCTCACTTGCGGGAAGACAATGTGGGTTTTTAATGTAAGAAAATAAGAAAGTTTTCAATGTTTTTATAATAAATATTAAAATGATATTGTTTCCAATGAAATAAATTTTATTAATTGATATAATTATTATATAATTAAACATTAATGAAAATTAAAAATATAATCTATCCTTATAAATTAATTAGATGAGAAATAATTTTTAAAATAAAATTTTGTATTTTTAACTATTCCTTACAAATGAAATGTTTTAGAAAAATATCAAAAAAACACTAAACGAATTCATTTTATTAAATTTAAAATATTAATTTTATTTTTATATATTAAATAAATTAATGTTTTAAAATCCATATTTAATACGGTTCCTCCATTAAAAGGTGATAAAACTTCCTTTTAAAAAATATAGGTTATTATGTGTAAAATATATTATGTTTTCATCTTATGTATTTCAAATCTAATGGATGGATATCAATAATATTTGATTTAATAATATATATATATATATATTAAATTAATTTCACTCACTAATTATGAATAATTTAATCTATTAGTATAAAAAAAATTTTGAGCATAAACTATTTTTCTATAAAAATATTCACTTTATATTCAATTGCTTCTTATGTTCATTTATAAATAATTTATAACCAATTAATTCATTAAATAATATAATAAAGAATAATTTTTATAATATATTTATTACTATTTTTAACTACTAATTTACCGAATAGTTTTTATATCATTATATTTTTAAGAAAATATTATTATTTGACAAAACACTGTCTTACGTGAAACGGAATATGTTGAGAATAGTCACTCTTATGTGTAATGCACTCTAACTCGATGTTCTCTGCTTTAAAAAATATAGAATATATATATATATATTAAAAAAATGGCCTACACGTGATAGATTCCCAACCCATGTCCCTGAAGACTTTATTAAAAGGTAAAGAGTTACAAGGAAGTCTAGATGTGTAATGACGCTGCACCCGGAAAAAATAAAAGTAGTTATATAGAGATAGAAGAATAAAATTAAATTAAATGGATTCACTATAAGTTTTCATGCAATTTTGTCTTTCATTCTTTTGAAATACATAACCTGTAAGCTCTTCAGTGGATGTACCGATCAACATAGAAGGAAGGCACAATGTGAAGCATTGATTGGTAAAGGAAACAATTTCTTTAATCCAGTAATTCAAGCCCATGTGACATGTCAACAGTATGTCATGAATCATATTCAAGAACCTAAAAATTACAAGGTCTCCACATCCATAATGAAGAAGATTTCATTTTAAGTGGAACTAATAGAAAAACACCAATAAATAAAGAGAATAAGAAAGTAGCATGTTATTGATCCAACCCAAAATTTTAAGGCTTTTCATAAAGGTCAACTCCTAAAAATCAATCAAAATATCCATGAAGAGTATATAAAACCAAAAAAAGGCTTCACATAGCTATAAACAATATCATATAATTTCCCCCAAGAAGAAACAAGACATTCAAATTCTTGGAAAAAATATAGAATATATATCAAATAGTAAATATTTTATAAAGAATCTATATATTATATAACCTTACGCACTGGGTGTCGTGTTTCATACATGCTATCAAATATAATGTTCTTACTAAAAATTTTCAAGGCTTCGTGTTACAAAAAAAGGAAGATATTAAGATCTCTTACCTTGCTAACTAGCTTCATAAAAATTATAAATGATACCATTATATCCCTAAAATTTTAAATGACTCTTGAGAGTGAAATTAATAGATATAATATTTTTAATGACTTTTAATGGATGATAAATGAGAGGAAAGATGGGTATTTATTGATAATGTGGCATATTTTTTATTAACATTGAGACATAGTATTTTGGAATGAAGGTTCTTGAAAATAAAATACCATTGGATTTACCTCAATTAAATACCATTTTATTTTACATTTAATCCATGATTATTGAAATATATTCATTTAATTATGAAAACCAAAATTTTAACATTTCTTTGTATATAAGCAAGTCATTTTTTCCATCTATATTATTTAAAACTTTAATTTTAATTTTAGACTTTGAAAATACCAATATAGGTTTTGAAACCAAGTTAAATACTCTAAAATTTATTATTTTAATAAATTAAGACATCTTAGGAAATTAATTTATTAATATTAACTAGTTCATCATTTTTTATTAAAAATTAATTTCATAACATGTGTGGAATTTACATACATTATTATTCCACTCACTAGAAAAACAAAATGCATTAGAAACTTATCAATAAATCACTATTGGAAAAACTTGAAATAATTATTCTAAATTTGTAGTCTTTTCATGAAAATAAATTTTTATATATAAGGTAATTAATTATTTATTAAAATATATGGAAAATTTAAAAATCCTATGTCTCGTTATAAAAAATTAAACTCATTTTAAATTATTCATATTTTTATTTTAAGAAATGTCTATATAATTATATTCTAGTAAATTCATTAATATATAATATTTTAATTTACTGATTATAATAGTACTATAATATTTTATGTTTTTTGTTGAATACTTATTTATTAAAGATAATGGATATATTATTATTATAACAGTCATATATCAATTATATTATCCAACGGTATCCATACCCTTAAAAATATTGTAATAACACAAATAAATACCTTTCACTAACTTCTATAGTCATTCATATTGTCCTTTTAGTCATCATATCATATATATTTTATTTCATACTATTTTATTCAAAATAACCATGCATGTTTTATTTTTGTTACACTTTATAGAATCTAATCCTTTCAGTTAAATATTATAATGGTATTCTATATTGTTATGTATTTATTAATGCTAATTGAAAATATAATAGTGAATATAATTTATTATTTTTATGTTTTACTTTTAAAATAATATTATAGATCGTTTATTATAATCATGTTTTTACAATGAGATTTTTAGTTATGGATTCCTCTACGGATGAATTATTTCACATTATAATTTATTAAACTATAACTAATCTACAATAAATTCTATTGCTTACATTTGTGAGTCCAATACTCATTTTGAGGTTTGAACTATATATATTTCTTATTCATATTTTAATTGGTTCTCTTGAGCCTATGATTGGTAATGGACCAAAAGGTAAAAGTTAGTAGTTAATAGATACTTCTATCAATCAGGTTCGAAAATGTGGTCTCTAGTTAGTTAGATAGATAGAATCTACATTCGTGGGTTATGTAGTTTCTTCTTAATGTGGAATATTTTCATCAATGGGTATATAATATTTAATTAGGTAATCTCACTCAACTAGTATGTTTCAAAAGACTAATTAATTAACAATTATCTTGATTTTCTCTATCCTAGAATCAAAATGACAGAACCATTATTTAACTAAAATAGTATCAATGCCATCATTTTTTGAATGGGATATATAAATAGACACATAATTAAATTTTTCATTGGAACTATCCCATCAGGTTTTTAGGAGTAGTATATTTAGGGGAGACCTCAAATAAAAGTCTCATTTTTTATTATAAATGTATTCCTTCTCCATTAACTTATATGTGAATGAAATTTTCTAAGGATTATGACTACTTCTCATTTATCTTCATTATTATGATTTTTTGAATTGAAAGTCTCAACATTGAAAGAATTTATTGATGTAAAATCTAAAAAAAAGAAAATATTCATTGTCTATATTGGAGAAGTGTAGATCGTCATCATACTTCTTTTATCCTTTTAATGGTTAGTCATAGTCTTAATTTATTCATACATTATTTGAAGATCTATTATATTTTGTCCCATAAAATTAATTTATTTCTCTTTTTGGTTCTCCCAATACAATTAATTTGGTGGCTAATCATAAAGGGACCTTCTAATTAAGTTCCTGATGAATTAATCTAAACATAATCCTGCTAGAGATTTTAATTCATGAAATTAAAGTGGAGTGAATTTTTGAGTTTCATATAGATATTTTACTAGAATTGAGAACATTAATTTTTTTATAAGAGGATTCCCATTAATTTAGGTATTTATCAATTTTATTGTAAATAACAAGTGTGGTGATTGTGATAAAAATTCCCACATCAGTATAAGTTGTGGTTTCCCCTCGACTATTATATTTATAGGTGCATCTGTATTTGATTTTTAATCTCATTTACGTCTTGGTGCAATATGTGATGTATTTTAGACAAGAATAATCTAATATAGGATATGGTTTTAAAATTTTAGTGTATTTTTCCTAAATTTCAATATTATATTACTTTTTTCATATTGATGGAAAATCATACCTATATCTTGTTCACATTGAGTAGATATTTCATCCAACATTGGTAAAGTATGATTCTATATAATTAAATGACTAGAAACCAAATTCATATATCTAGAGAATTATATCTGTTCTTTACATAAAAAACTTTGTACATGAATGATTTCATTAACAAATGATTATGGAGAAATGTAATGCCCAAAATTAACCCCAACCACTAACATGAACATGTGCGGAAGCTACCTTGATTACATAATGAATAATATTATGTTTAGATAATAAGGATTTATAGTGGAAATCATGTTCGTTTAAAGGATTGGGGTGCAAAATATATTTAAAGAGTATCTCAGGATGTTTGAGGACTGTTATCATCTAACTCCTTCAATAGATCAATGTTTTCATTATAAGGTAGATGTTTTCATCAAAGATCATTTAGTTCTGTCCAATGATTTTAATGAAGGTGTGGAATGTATTATTCATTACGGATATCAAAACTATCATACTAATAAGTATTCATGGGACACAATATGACACTTATTTTTTTTCTAACTCATCTCACATGATAAAAAAACTACTCAACAAAAATGAATGGTGTATCAACATATTAAAACCACCAAGGTTGTTTTTATATAGTTTTTTAGACGAGTTAGAATCATTTAAGAAATATTTAAATATTTCTTGGGTTTTATGGTCTATTGATGTAATTATTGAAAATATTTTACTTAGCTCACCCATTGGATAGGTGGGAATATATTTAGTTGGTGGTGGAGTGCCTGGTATAGTTGGACATTCATTAATAAAAACCTATTGATAGAAATTTTCTTTTAGAATGAGTATGGAATGTGGATTTATCACATGTCAAATACTCATGGGAGGACCGACATAGTAATTTTTTTATCATGAAATGGATGTCCTCTACGGTTTCTGATTATTTTTTGGTTGAAACATGGAAGACCTACATGAATACTATTTTATCCACTATAATAAGGGCCTCCAAGAGTAGCACTATATGGAGAACATAAATGGTCATATTCGTGATTATTAGTATAGTGAGGGCCTCTATATTGGTTGGGTGATTTACCATAATATGTACCACTATAATGATAATATTTGAGAGTTCATTCAATATGGGTTTTATTTTGGATAATATAATGGTGAGTACCTATGTGTCATATACAATGGGAGGGACCTCAATTGCTGAAATTTCCATATTCAACATCATGGGGATAAAGTCTACTTTATTTATATTTTCTATATTAGGTATGACCATCCCGGAAAACACCATATGTAGAAAAAATATATTTTCTACTTGAATATTGTTCTATAGGGGAGGACTTCCCTTTGGTTTAGAATAGTTATCATGGGGAGGTCCTTCACAACTAGTACCATGAAGTGAACATTCATGGTTGATGGATTTTACTACACCATGAGATGAACTCCATGGAAAGTCATTATATCTTTATAGCGGTAACCTCTAATATAGGGACTATATATATGAACTCCAATGTTAACAGTTTATACATAACCATAGGGATGGTATTCATAGTTGTTTCATTGTTAATGATTTCCATAGGAAGAAACTATTTGATTAATTTGCATATTCAAAAAGGGATGAACTATACTATGGTTTTTATATGAAAGACCAATATATTTTTTAGAGGTTTTTACATAGGGATAACATACAGTTTTTTTCTCCATTATAGGTGATGGGTTTTTTGAATTATTCAACTTCTCTTACCTTGAAAAATTCAATAGATTCTTCATAATGGTTATGTAAAAATACACCTAGGTTACTATTACGATATGCTGATATTGATATGGAAACTAGTGTAAAATAGTAATGAACACAATCCTAGATTTTATTAGGTAGTTATCCCAATATGAATCTACCTATAGGTTTATTATATTTGAAAACATTTTATGGAACTACTTTCCCACTAGCCTCCTAGGAGATTTGGTATTCATAGTGATGGATGTGAGTGAGATTGGTAGGATCCCTCCTAGGATGATCATGAGTGGTTTATGTAATTAATATATTTCCTTTAAAACAACCTTATGATAATTTTTTAAGATCCCCAATCTTAGACTCCTGGGTCTTCTGATAAAATCCTTAAAATATCTATTATATTACATAAAAATTGTTCATTATGAAAAATTCATGGAATCATTATATTTAGTGTCTTTCAGAACAATTACATAATAAATAAAATTAATAATACAAAAAAAATTATATGAAAAGTTTATATTATATATCCCTGATTCAATGTTTATTTCCCCCCGTAATATACATTATTTCCATGGGATTTTAGAAAATATTAGAAAATGGGGAGCTTAGATAATTAACAATTATATCAAAAGTCCTGATATAATTTCTAGTAACAATCCCCCATAATGTTTTTTTGACCACAATATAAACATGTGATAAATCATCAAAAAATGACACATGAACAATAGAAGAAATATTCAATGAATATAAACAATAAAAATTTAATATACCATTAAGGAATAAAAAATAGAATGGAGTACAAGATATCATTATAGAACATAGTAATACATGATAACTTGAACATAATTATGGAAATGAAAGAATAAATTATACCATAACAATGGTAACATCATTATAAACATGTTTTAAAAATTCGTATAGTAATAATATATTTCATTGTATCAATATTGATCTAGTAGAATAGTTACTACTGTTACCATGGTATTATTATGGATTGGTTGTCAAAGCCACTATCATTACCATGATATGTAAATCACTCTGATGAAATGGATACTACCATTTCCAAGGTATTTGAAATGATTCAATTTCATGACTACTACCATTGGAATGCAATTTAAATAGATCTAATAAAATGGTTTCTTACATTACCATTTAGTCTGAATGGTTATGATAGAATGGATACTACCATTACCATGGTATCCAAGTGAATTTGATGCAATGGATATAAACAATATTGGGGTTTCATAATCACACCATATACACAATATATCTATATATGAATCACTAACTGATCCATTATAAGGAATTTTAGTCTGAATTTACAACCTCATAATATGCCGAGCATATATTTTATAACATAAAATGAATAATTTTAAGAGATAACAAAAAAAATTCATGGTTTATATCCACATTTGAAATTAAAAAACATTCAAGTAATATGGGTATAAATATAGTAAATCCCCCATTGAAGGATGATAATATATTTTTGGTAAATACTAATAAATTATAATATTGGCATCCAAAGTATACATACGATAGAGTATATGTTAAAGGTAACATTTACCTCATGTTTTTCGAAGGCATGTAAATTTTTTTAAATGTAGCATTTTAACGAATCACTATATTAGGGTAATACCAAGACATGATTCTATTAGTTAAGAAAATAAATCATTTAAAACATATTTATTATATAATTTTAAATGAATTTAAAATACATATAAATAAAAATTAATACCCTAAAAACATACTATTTTAGAGTCATTGGTGACTATATACATAATAATATTTCTTTCCACAATGATCATTAACATATCACAAGAATATCATCTCACGTAATACACTTATTATCAATACCCAACATGAAACTGTTCTTTATAACCCATTGAAATTAACCATAAAAAATGTTGAGCTATGATCCTCACTAGGGGTAAATAGAAGATATGTCAAATAATAATAATTATTGAGTATAATATAAAAATAATTGTATGTCAACATGATCATAACATACATTAAACAATCCCAATCAGAAAAAAATCATTAATCATAAATCATGGAATAATGTTTCATCATGAAACAACCAATAATTATTATGTGTGTGGAATCATAAATAATAAAATCATAATCCTTGGGAACATAACATATGATTTATAAATAAGTTTTTTATATATAAATAATAATATAAAATCATTTACATAGTCAATGATCATTACTATGTCCATCATCGTGGATCGATTCCACCTCTCATTCCATTATTTTGATAGTAATGGTTCAATAAAATGATTATTATAGTGGATATAATTCCTTACTAAACTATCTTTACTCCCCGTTCCTTTCCATATTATTTCATTAGATATCCAATATTTTCCAATGTATTGAAGGGATATATATTTCCAGGTCAACCCATAAAATAGTAAAAATCACACACATGTCGTACGATCATAAAACATTCATCATATTATTATATCATAACCTATAAAAATGAAACAAGTTTAATAAGTATTTCATCATTTCATTGTTGAATGATATATTAAAATGAATGAATTTTCCTAAATTTTTAATTATAACTTAATTAACTCATGGGAATGAAGTTAGGTTTAAATAATAATCCACAAAACATTATCATCTTAGGAAATCCACAACAATAACGTATATGGTATCATAATATCATATCATGAATAAATCACAATAATCCATAATGGATATATAAATATATGAAAATTTCATTTAAAAGATCATTTGAACCATTCTTTGAAATACTAAAAAAATATACTTTTTTGATAAAATGCTTCTTAAAATTTTCAATAATATTGATTAAATAGTTTTTTTCTAAAACAAATACAGAGAAATGAAAATGAATATTCAATTTGAAAAATAGTCATGTATGTGGGAAAATCCATTAATGTCATGTACATTAAAATAAAATATTTTATTCATGCTTTTCGAAAATGTCCAAAATGACTTGTTCTAATTTTTTTGGAATGATTACCTTTTTATCATTTTAAATATAGTCATATTTGGTAAAAATGAATTTTTAAAAAAATATATTTATGAAATAACATTCATAAATTATTTTTTATTATTAACATAAAATTAAAATTTCATTGACCTTAAATAATGTAAGTTTGAATATTATTTAAAAACATTATCTGAAAAAATTTAACCATAAAATACCGGGAAATAGAAATAATACATCAAAACATTATAAATAAAAAGAGGATATGAAAATATATGTGTTTAGAAGAATACAAACTATATAATTGTCCTCAATAAAAATTTATCATTGACAACCCTTAAAAGAAATGAGATTGTAACATAAACATTTACCTCAAGTTATGTATTCATTTATATGAATTAAAATATACAATATTATAATTATATATTTATTATAATAAGTTTATATAACCATATTCATTCATAAAATACTATTTAACATTGCTTTATAATTTTAAATTAATTATTATCAACTATTTCTCCATTAAAATAAACATTTAGATGAAACCATTCTATTTTCCAAGCCTCTTTCAGTTTAATGGTTTGGGTAATCTCACATTGGTCAAAGATTTATCATCTAAAGAATATAAATCATGAAATAATTATAATATTTATTCATCATAAACTTATATTATTATTCATATAAAAGTATTAAGAAAAAGTTACCACATAGCTGCTTGGAGGTGGTAGTTCACATGTACTCACAAGTGACATTATCATTTTCTTACAAATGGAAAAGTAAAATATATCATAATATATTATAATTAAATAAAAATATTTATTCCATAAATATAATTTATATAAATTAAATACATCACAATAAACATCTATAAATAATAGTTAAGGAAAATAAATTATATCTCATTGTAGATAGGGTAGTCCACATGTACGTACGAGTGATAATTTCATTTCTAATTTGATAGAAATTGCTGGAAAAATATTTGGTAAAAAATAATATTTAAATTTAGATATACTTAATATAATTAATTTATTATTTAATGATGGATACATCATTTTATAGGTTTTATAATAATAAATAAAATTGAAACTACATAGTTATGAGTTGTACCTCTTTATTAAAAAACATTATTTTTCTTAACCTTGTGTACTGAAAGGATTTATGATAAAATGGAAGATCTAACAGAAATTGTGACATATTTAAAAACCTAATTAGAATAATTATTTTCTATTAAAAATAATCATGGAGTTTTGGGAATATGGGATATGTGGTATCCTTTTATATGGGATGGAGAGGACACACATGGAAATTTTTACAAGATTAAAATATAATAATGTCCTACTCAAGTAAAGCATCTCTATAATATAAAATATTCATTTATAGAAATATTAAGTAATAAATTCCATAATATAATAATATTAAATAAAATTATTTTGATACCTTATATGATATTTTTTCGGTTAACCCCCCAGTAAACATGTTTACACCTTTATCACGGTAACACATATTTTACTATTTTTATATTTTGTTATGAAAAAAATTAAATCAATGTTATTAAATTAAATTTATTATAATGATTATAATTTTTAATTATTTTTAAATTATTAATGTTATTAAATTTTTTGAAATTAATTTCCAAATATATGCTCAAAATAAAATAATAATATCAATTTTATTAAAATTTATTTTAAGAATAAAATTGAGTTTAGCTTCATTACTTTCCCCATAAAAAAATGAAATGAATTTTAAAATATTTTTTAAACATATTATCTAATAATTTTATTAAAATAATTCATCAATTCTAACTGATTTAATTTAATGAGATAAATAAAATATGTCTATATTAATAGTTTATCAAAAATCTATCTTTTTTTATCATATTATTTTATATAAATTTATAACCAAGTAAAAAATAATGAATTAAAATTATTAATATGTGAGAAATAATATTTCATAATTTATACACTTAAATTCATACCCACCAATATAATTAATATGTGAATACAGTCTCATGAAATTATAATATTTATATTGCTGTTTATTTAAACTCAATGTTTCATAAAAGAAAATATAAAAAAATATTTAAAGAGTAGTATATCATAAAATATTGTGGTGTTATATTCAATTACATAGTGTAGAACCCATAAAAAATGTTATATTTCTATATAAATCCACATAGACTGAGTGATTCCATCACTAACCTAGAATTACCTTTATAAACCATATGCCCTAAACATCCCCTATAATAACACATTAATACATTGATGAATTTTTTTATGGAAGTAAATATAGAAAGAATTTTTCCAAAAAATTAATATAATTAATGTTCAATAAGAAGATAATATAAAGGTTGTTATGGATCAATCCCTTCAAATAGATTTCATTTCCACAATATTGTAGATGTATAGGATACCTAGAAATGAAACACCGATAGTTAGAGAATTTCATCTTTGTAATTTATAATGCGAAATGAATAATGATAATAATTGGTTATTAAAATTTTTTAATAGTTCAAGAGATGATAATATACTATATATAGTTTTTTTATCATAGTAAATGGTTTTTTAAAATGTATTATAACAAAATAATAATAATATGAAATGGAAGAGTATTGAATATGAATATTATAATTTTTAACGGTTCATATTTTCAAAAAGGGTACAAGAAGATGTAATAGATATTTTATCATGGATGAAATAATAAATTTATAATACCATATAAAAATAATCTGGTAAATATATTATGGAAGAATACGCTTGGGTGAATTATTAAAAAATATTTTGACTATAAAAATGAAAAAAAAAACTTATGTGGAGGTTCTCTGTAAAGAACTGGAAATTTCAAGGAAATTTTTTTCTTAATTTTCTTTGGAATTGTACCAGAACGCAGTTCTTGACAGCGCCTGATTCTGAGGCCCGGTGTTCCCGGAATCATTTTCCGAAGTTTAGCTCGAGTATGTTCAGTGAACCAATGAGCGGGTTTTTCTAACTTTTGAACTGGTGCTCGGAATCGAATTCTGAGGGCACCGATGGAACCGCAACACTGGTAATTTCTTAGGAACACCTGTTCCGGAGTTGCGTTTTCACGAGAGTTGATGATAAAAATTGTGTAAGTTTATTTTATAATTATTCTACGTGTTTTATTTTTCTCTAAGTGGTTTAAAGGCTTGGGGAGGAAGTTGGGTAACTACCCAACTTCCCAAGGGAGGTTATGAGTTTGGTGGGGCCCACACGAACCCCACCAAATTGGAATAATCCTTGTGTGGCTTCCACTTTAAGGAAATAGATGTGAAATCCTCACTATTAGTCTTCTTTGTCATTCCACTGAATATTGCATCCATGTAAGAGGCATTCCCACCACCTCCTGAGGGATTAATCGGGGTACCAAAATCCCCCATTTAATCCTAAAAAACATTCCCTCACTTCATAGATATTTTGGATGACTGAAAGAGATTCTATATTTCATAATGACAATCGACATGTTGCTGCGCATCATTCTGATTGGAGACATCAACCTGAGAGGGATCATGGGTCATCTATATCGGGGTCCATGTAGGGGTATCCTCATGTGAGTTATCATCTTTACACAAATCAAAATGAATATTAGAGGTCCCAAAATGAGCTCCCTATGGTGGCACATAATCCAGCAGTCCTCTTCCTAGCACTTATGAATTAGATTTCACAGTAATCAACACATCAGCCATTGTGGGAATATGAACTTTAAGTGAATCACTATCATGATTAGTAGGCTTTTATAGAGCTAAATCTATCATATTTTTCTTCCATTAATAAACCCTTAAAAACACAATTCCCTCTTCATTGTATGTATGGTAACTATGCTGCTAAATGAGATTTACCTCCACAAAATGATATAAATTCATCACATTTGACACCATTTTATTAATAGACCCATATATTAATAAATTTAATTCTATTGAAATGTATTTTTTATATACTCTTATTGAGGAGGTTGGTGAGGTAGTGGGAGACATACCCAGGGTAGATTATGATGCATGGATGTTATCCCTATCGAAATCATACATAAAACATAAATTTTATGAAAATAAATTCAATGACATCAGAATGAATATTAGGTTGATTTAGAATATTTTAGGACCCATATCACTCTAGGTAGGTTGGTGAATCAATTTACTACTTTAATATCATCAAAAAAATCTTCAAAAGCTAAGAAATTAGTTCAAAATGACCTATAAGCAACAAAAAATAATTCCAATCTCTGAACCATGAATGGGTTCTTCATCATCACAACAAACTCATCCTTTTAACACCCAATCTTAATAACAGAAACCTTGAAAATAGTATGGACATATTTCTTAGAAGTATTAAATATTTTAGGATCTCTCTATTAACCCTATATGTATATCAGTTAGGAATTTTTCTCATCTCTCATAGGAGATCAGTGAATTCCTTATTAAGGGGAGATCAAATTTGCAAGTGTTCAAGGTGGGAGACTTCACCGCACACAATATGCTTACTAGAAAATTTTTATATTGAATGTTATTGTAAAGACCCATAAAATTCAAGGGAATTTTTTTTCTTAATTTTATTTGGGATTTTACATGAACGCAGTTTCTGACGGCACCTAATTCAGAGTCCCGGTGTGCCCGGAATCAATTTCCGAATTTTAGCTCAGTTACATTCAGTGAACGAATGAGTGGGTTTTCCTAACTTTTTAACCGGTGCTCCGAATCTAAATCCGAGGACACCGATGTAACCGCAGTGCCTGTAATTGCTTATGAACACCTTTTCCGGAGTTGTGTTTTCTCGGGTGAGGTTATTAATTAAATGGGTTAACTAAAGAATAAAATAAAATAATGTGCTACAAATTTTATCTCTATTCTAAGTAGTTAAACCTATGCTTAGTGGTTGGATTGGGACCCACTAATATCCTAATTCCACTAGGTAGGATATTAGTGAAGTGGGGCCCACATGAGCCCCACCCCTTCAATCCCTTTTTAACCTCCCTCTCATGCTTTTAATATGTAACTCACCCGCACCCCGAATTAATGACATGCCAACCCTCAAAATTAATTTCAATATTAAACACTCCTCAATTAATTCAATTAATTGAATGAGATATGTTTGATTTTCAAATTAATGGCTTGCGTGTGTGTTAATAAAATATGACAAGACTTATTTTATTAGGGGTTGCTTCATTGTGTGAAAGAAAGGGAGGACTCTTGCACTCTTCAGGAATATCTTCTTCCTCCTTGAAGAACGCGAAGAATGATGAAGAATGCCGGCCTCTGACGGAAGACGGTGAAGAATGATAGTTCCCCGGAGATCGATGACGTGGCGCCATGTACCGCGATGCTGACAATCCTCCTCTCCATGACGCCGACGGTGCTTACGGAACCTTCTTCTGCAAAATCCTTTTCCACGTCAAACCTTCGTTTATCTATAGTTTGAGGTAGGGGTTTGGAATTTTTGTTTGTGATTATTCTTCCCGTTCTTTGTCTTTATTTTATGGTCGTTTGTTATAGGATTAATGGGGGGAGTCCGAACCGCATGAACATGGCTGACCCTCCTCCCCCATTTTGATGATGTGTTTGTCGTGGCACGAACAAAGGTATCACGGTGCAACAACACCACCAGAAAACTAAGATGAACGGGAGAGGAAGCGTGGCGCCGTCGCGCCGCCCCGTTGAGGACGAATGAAACAACGGCCGGAGTGGGGCCGCAGAGGAGATTCGAAGACTCCATAGATTGTTTATTAGATGTGCGGATCGACGGGCGATAACAAAACTAGCCTCATAGGCAATTTGATGATTCTGCAGTAATGTACGGGACCCGAGATGAACACCGGTGCAGATGGAATTAAGAACGGACCACCGAAGCAAATCCGGTGGCCCGCAGACATCACCGGCGGCAGGAGGCGGCGGCCGGCACCGGCCGGCCGCCCGAAGGTGGAGGCGCCCCGACACGCCTCCAGGAGGAACTGTCGCGGCTGAAGCTGCGACGGAAGGTGGCCGGATCCCACGGTCGCGCGGGATCCGGGTGAGCAGGACGCGGCGCTTGCCGCGTCCGCGGAGCACAAGAGCCGCGGGGGACCGCATCCCCCGCTCGGCTCGCTGGCCGTGCCAGCGTTCCACCCGGCTGGGCCTGGCTAGCTTGTGCGGACCGGGCCAGGTCGTGCCCCACTGGGCCGAGCCGCGCCCACCCAGGTCGGACCCGGACCCGTGTCGGGTCGACCCAGGGGGGGTTGGGCCGGGTCGGACCGGGCCCAGACCCCCATTTTCGGATCACTTCTGGTCATTTGCTCATATCATGGGCTACCAATCTCTGATCTATGCACCATTAGTTTCGATTCGATATTTGGATCGAGACGGTCATTTTGGTATATCGCACTCAAGGTTTCAGAGAACTTTTGGTATGGCCGGGTTGGTTCGAACACGAAACCAATCGGGCCCTCGAAGCAGAAACACTTATAACTTGAGCTCCGGATGTATGAATGACATTTCTTCGACTTTTTTGGATTTTTCTTAGTGAGACAGACCTTTTGGATTACTCTTCTCTAGGTTTGGACGTAGTTGAGTGTGGTCGGGTTGGTTTTGTCTTAAAAACCAACCGGGCGCCTGGAACGAAAAGGGAAATAACTCTAAGACCAGGCGTCCGATTGATGCGCCGTCTGTCACGTTGAGTTCCTCTTATTTAGATGGAACTTTGGGATACATCAACTCCGGACTACATGTCAGATGATGTATCGACCCCCTTTGGCTCATGGAGTAGACCCTCCCAGAAACGAGCATGCTGAGTGCGGGAACCCTAGAGCTGGTTGCGACTGCACTGAAATCCTCTGTGGGTTCGGTAGTGATGAAGACCATATTGAAATCCTTCATGGGTTAGAAGGTGATGAAGACTTTATTGAAATCCTTCGTGGGTTCGGAAGTGATGAAGACCATACTGAAATCCTCTGTGGGTTCGATGGTGATGAAGACTGCATTAAAATCCTCTGTGGGTTCGGCAGCAATGAAGACCGTACTGAAATCCTTCGTGGGTTTGAGGCGATGACTCTGTTCTTGCTATCCTACGTGGGTCTGGTAGAGTAGCTGGTCTGTATCCTATGTGTGTCCAACAACTTAGCTGGTTTAGTATCCTACGTGGGTCCCATCTTAGATGAATCAGTGGCTATATCTGATCATCTCAATCACTTTACGAAGAAGTATACCTGTGTGAGCTGAGTCTTGACAATCAATCATTATCTTCGATATGATTGAATTGCGTTCCTATATAGAATTTGTTGTGATTTCTTGGGTGGATTAAGTTGTACTCCTATGTGGACGTGATCGAACTTGGGCTTGGATGTTGGAGCCGAACTGGAATTGATGACTTAGGTATATGTATGGGCATATACCTAAGTAGTGTTGGATGTTACTTCATGATTGTATATTTCTTTTGTGGATTATCCTTGTGGATTAAGGGAGACCTTTGGGGTCTCGGGGCCCCTACTGAGTAGCACATACTCACCCCTGCACGGGATATGCTCGCACTACGTTGTGTTGGATGCAGACGACGGACAGCGGTGATCGTGGTTGAGGCTTGCGGAGCTAGTCGGTACCTGGTGGTGGACCACTATGCGGGAAGTACACGGATCGGACGGCTGGACTCGAGGAGCTGAGGAGGCTATCTGTACCCACCCATCAGGTGGGACTTCTAGTGGATGGCTCGATGTTGCTGCTTTACTTTCAATTGTTGCACTTCCTTTCCAGTTGTACTTTACTTTCAGTTTGGGTTTGTATTCTGTCCCATTTACTTTCTGCACTTACTATTGTAACCAGTTTTACTTAGTGTTACTTATTCTTGCTTACTCTGGGGTGTTTTTTTACTTTATAAGTCAATGCCTTCCCCTTATTATTAGTTTTACACCTTGGTGTTAGTCGCTATCCCCTGACCTATGAGAGGCGGGCGTGGGGTAGTCATTGCATGGGTCCCGAGGACGGGTCGTGACAAATTGGTATCAGAGAAGTTCGGTTCTACCGCAGAACTCAAGACTCTGATCATTATTCTTTGAAGCAATAGTGTTAAGGGTATTGAGTGTGGTTATTAGTCCAGGGAGTCCAGTGTCGGTGCGGCGGCCGACATATCCGTACACCGGGACCCTGACTTATGATTTCCGACTCAATGCACGAAAACATTGATTGCATGTGTGTTTCAAAAGTTTTCGTTGTGATTACATTGTGTCAGCTCACCCGGAATACTGTTTTGACCGTGGCTCACTTGTTTCTTTTCAGGATGGCCCCACGATGGCAGCCAGCTAGGTTTCTGAGCTTTGTGCAAGACGACAGCCCACCGAGCGATGAGGCCTCGGTGCAGGGCCCTTTTTCAGCGGAGGCACCAGCGGTACCACAACCCGCTGATCCACCAATGCTACCAGACCCAGCCACTAAGAGTGCACGTATCCTTAGTGCACTGCATGAGTTTCAGCATTAGAGACTGCCCAGGTTCCGTGGGGAGACAGACCCTCATGCAGCCGAGGATTGGCTGGAGGCGGTTGTGCGGGTTTTCAGGTTAATGGGGACACTAGCTGACCTCATGGTGATCCTCACAGTGAGCCTCCTGCACGCGGTAGCATGCATATGGTAGAGCTTGATGCTCCAGGTACATGATGAGGAATCTCTCCTTTGGATGGACTTTGAGAGCCTCTTCTGATGGTTGTTCGTCCCAACCACCATCCGTGCGGTGTGCATTCAGGAGCTTCTACAGCTGTGGTAGGGCATCATGACTGTCTTCCAGTACTCGGTGAGATTTACCGATCTCTAGCGCTATTCGACGAACATGGTACGAGACCCATTCTTCCGGGCCCGAACCATTGAGCATGGACTGAGGCATGAGATCAGGGCATCAGTGATCTCTCTCAGCATTCTGATGCAGGCAGGAGTACTGGAGAGAGCCCTTCTCATTGAGATATTTCTTGTTGAGCCTACACCAGCAGTGATACCTACAGCAGGGCAGCATGTAGCAAAGTCATCTGCAGCTAGTAGTCGACGGATGTCGCAGGGGTCTAGGCGGACCGGACCATTAGGAAGACGACCTCAGGACACTGGTTCATAGGTTCAGGGCACCCGACGCAGAGCCAGCCTTCCGAGGAGCAGACAGTGCTATGCATGTGGCGGGCAGGGCCACATGGCTCGGGACTGCTAGACCCACCTTGCAGAGGAGCAGCAGATGGTTGAGGGGCCACCTAGGCAGAGGCAGAGGGTCAACCGTGGCGGTCTACCGAGAGAAGGCGGACAAGGCAGGGGAGCAGGCCGAGTAGCAGGTGGTGGACGACGCTTTGAGTCTTTACCACCACCACCACCAAGAGGTCCACCCCAACCACAGGGAGCAGGTGGGCAGAGACAGGCTCAGCTTCAGGCAGCGGATGCCTATGACCACGAAACGCCAGAGATGATTCAAGGTACTATCTTTGTCTACTCCACCCTTGATTCAGTTCTTATAGACACAAGAGCGAGTCATTCTTTTTATTGCTGATGCCCTTGTTCGGAGCACGGAGATTCCGAAAGAGACATTGGATCGATCCTTACGTCTAGAGACTCCTACGAGAGCAAACTCAACAATTATGCACTGGGTCTGACAGTGTGAGCTTACTCTAGGAGGCGAGATCTTCGGATGGGATCTTCTTGTGGCGGCGTCGAGGCATTATGACATCATCTTGGGCATGGATTGGTTATTTACAGTCCATGGTCATATCGACTGTATTTGGTGCAAGGTGCGGTGTGTTCGCACCGATGGGAGCTGGTTCACCTTCACTGGTGAGAAGGGAGCCTTTGCAGTGCAGGATGGACTCACGCAGAGGAGAGGATAGCTCATCACTAATCAGTTTCCTAGCCTCATCCTAGGAGCAGTTGACATGCGGAGTCCGAGTTTTCCTGCAGTGGTGGATCAGTATGCAGACATTTTTCATGACAATGTTCCAGGACTACCTCCTCGTAGAGAGGTAGAATTTTATATTGATCTATACCCCGGGACAGCCCCGATATCCACCCAGCATATCGAATGGCTCCCGCTGAGCTTTGAGAGCTACGGGTATAGCTAGAGGACTTGTAGGGCAAGAGATTCATCCGACCCTGTGTTTCTCTCTGGGCTTCCCTGATATTGTTCACCAAGAAGGCAAACATGAGCTTGTGACTGTGTGTCGATTATCGTCACCTGAACCAGGTGATCATGAGGAACAAGTATCTGCTATTGAGGATTGCTGACCTCTTCGATCACCTCAAGGGAGCACGGTGGTTCTCGAAGATAGACCTCAGATCAGGCTATCATCATCTCAGAGTTCAGGACGAGGATGTGCAGAAGATGACCTTCAGATGTCGGTATGGACACTATGAGTTCTTGGTTATGCCCTTTGAAATAAACATTGCTCCAGAAGTGTTCATGGTAATCATGAACATGATCTTTCAGCCATACCTCGATCGATTTTTTGTGGTCTTCATCGACGACATTTTGATATACTCGACCACTGAGGAGGTGCACGCCTACCACTTGTGGGTAGTACTAGACACACTCCGGGAGCACCAGATTTATGGAAATCTCTTAAAGTGTCTGTTATGGTTACGTGAGGTCCACTTTTGGGGACATGTCATCTCTGAGGCGGGAGTTGTGGTGGATCCTGCGAAGATTGAGGCAGTTTTATCTTGGGAGACACCCAGGAGCGTGACGGACGTGCAATGTTTTTTGGGTCTAGCTTTGTACTACCATAGGTTTGTGCCATACATCTCTAGAGTTACAGAACCACTCTCAGCTTCAACAAATAAGGGGAAAGCCTTCGTGTGGTCAGACAGATGTCATCAGTGCTTCCTAGAGCTAAGACAGAGATTGACCAGTGCACCTATCTTGAGGCTACTAGAGGAGGGAGTAGGGTATGCTGTCTACTGCGATGCATTAAGGACCAGACTCGGATGTGTCATGATGCAGGAGCAGGTAGTGATCTCCTATGGATCACATCAGTTGAGGCAGCATGAGCAAAACTACGCTACCCATGACCTAAAGTTAGTAGCAATGGTCTTCGCTCTGAAGATATGGCGACACTATTTAATGGGTGACTACTTTACAGTCTACCCTGACCACCAGAGTCTCGGGTACATATTCTCGCAGAAGGACCTGAACCAGAGACAATGGAGATGGCTCTAGTTCCTCCAGGACTATGACTTGGAGGTAGTCTATACTCCTAGAAAGGGGAACGTAGTAGACGATGCTCTCAGCAAGAGGACGGGCATTCAGCTACTTGGAGAGGAGATGGAGCAGCTAGCCGCTTTGCAGATATCCTTCGTGGATAGGGATGGATCAGCCTTTCTTCAGTCACTCACAGTCACTCCTCCACTACTTCAGTGGGTTAGAGAGGCACAGTGTGTGTACGCTGACTATGAGACGCACCGTGCGCAGATATCCTTAGGATAGGGACCTGATGGATTCTATGTAGGAGGAGATCACGTCGTCCTTTTCAGAAGATGGACCATGGTACCAGTTGCATTACATGAGGAGGTGTTGAGAGTGTTTAACACTTCCCCTTTAGCGGTACATCCAGGAGTGGCGAAGGTGTACCAGGATCTCAGACGACATCATTGGTGGATGGGTATGAAGAAGGTTGTGGTAGAGCTAGTTTCTCGATGTCTCACCTGTCAGTAGGCGAAGGCAGATCATGAGGTACCGGAAGTCTTGGTACAACCCTTGGAGGTCCCGGAGTGGAAGTGGGACGGGATATATATGGATTTCGTGACTGGACATCCACGTACTTCTAGAGGTCATGACTCTATTTGGGTGATTGTCGACCGACTCACCAAGTCGGCTCACTTATTACCCATTAGAGAGCAGGGCTTAGTGGAGAGCTTAGGATGCCTCTACGTTCATGATATTGTACGGATTCATGGTGTGACATCATCTATCGTCTCCAATCAAGATACTGGCTTTACTTCATGGCTTTGGAAGGGGTTTCAGGAGGTATTCGGGACGCAGCTACATCTGCGTACCGCCTTTCACCCTCAGATGGATGGTCAGACAGAGAGGACCATTCAGACTCTCAAGGAAATGTTTCGTGCATGTGTCCTCGACTTTGGTCGCAGTTGGGAGGACCAACTACCCTTGGTGGAGTTCGCGTACAACAACAGCTACCACTCCACCATCGGGATGGCAACATATGAGGCATTGTACGACCGACCATGTAGATCACCTATGTGCTGGACAGACCCTGGGGAGTCAGCACTTGTGGGACCAGAGATGGTCCAGGCCACGACAGAGAAGGTCCAGGTCATCCCAGAGCGGATGAGGACAGCTCAGAGATGGCATAAGTCTTATGCTGGCCGGAGGCGGAGGCCACTAGAGTTCGAGGATGGCAACCACATTTTCTTACGGGTCTCGCCTCGACGTGGATTACAAATATTTGGTCAGGGCGGCAGGTTGTCTACATGATTCATCGGACCTTTTCAGGTACTCACCAGGATAGGCGAGGTGGCTTATCACCTGGCTCTACCACCTCAGTTTCACCGGGTGCACGATGTCTTCCACATATCTCAGCTGAGGAGATACGTGCACGACCTGACGCATATCATCAACCATGGGGAGCTAGACCTTGACGATGGGGAGACTTTTGTGGAGGTCCTGGTGGAGATCAAAGATCGACATGAGCGGGTCCTACGTGGGGGGTCAATTCCTCTAGTGCGCATCAGATGGAAGCATGTGAACCTCCATGGGAGCACTTGGGAGCGGGAGGCTTAGATTCATGCTCAGTTCCCACATTTGATCCCCTAGTTTATGATGTATCTTTACGGGGATGTAAAGCTCTGAGGTGGGAGTAATGTAAAGACCCATAAAATTCAAGGGAAATTATTTTCTTAATTTTCATTGGGATTTTACAAGATCACATTTTCTGATGGAACCTGATTCCGAGGCCCGGTGTGCCCGGAATCAATTTCTTAAGTTTAGCTTGGGTACGTTCAGTGAACGAACGAGCAAGTTTTCCTAACTTTTGAACCAGTGCTCGGAATCGAAATACGAGGACACTGATGAAACTGTGACGCCGGTAATTGCTTAAGAATGCCTTTTCCAGAGTTGCGTTTGCTCGGGTGAGGATATTAATTAAATGGGTTAACTAATGAATGAAATAAAATATTGTGCTACAAATTTTATTTATACTCTAAGTAGTTTAACATATGCTTGGTTGTTGGAGTGGGACCCACTAATATCCTAACTCCACTAGGTAGGATATTAGTAAAGTGGGGCCCACACGATCCCCACACCTTCAATCCCTTTTTAACCTCCCACTCGTGATTTTAATATGTAACTCACCCACACCCCGAATTAATGGCAAGTCAACCCTGAAAATTAATTTGAATATTAAACGCTCTCAATTAATTCGATTAATTGAATGAGATCTATTTTATTTTCAAATTAATTGCTTGCGTGTGTGTTAATAAAATAATACAAGACTTATTTTATTAGAGGTTGATTCGTTGTGCGAATGAAAGGGATGACTCTTGCGCTCTTGAGAAATATCTTCTTCCTCCTTGAAGAACACGAAGAACGGCGAAGAATGCTGACCTTTGACAGAAGAAGACGAAGAACGCTTGTTCCCCAGTGATCGACGATGCGGCGCTGGGTACCACGATGTCGACGATCCTCCGCTCGGCGACCCCGACGATGCTTACGTAACCTTCTTTCGTGACATCCTATTTCCGCGTCAAACCTTCGTTCATCTACACTTTGAGGTAGGGGTTTGGAATTTTTGTTCATGATTATTATTGCCAATATTCGTCTTTATTTTATGGTCGCATGTTATCGGATTAACGGGAGGACACTAGAACGCATGAACAAGGCCGACCCTCCTCCCCCTTTTTTATGATGTGTTTGTCTCTACATGAACAAAGGTTGCACCATGCAACGGCACCGTGTGGAAACAAAGAAGAACGGGTGAAGAAGCGCAGAGTCGTCGCGTCGCGCCATTGAGGCTGAACGAAACTGCAGCCGGAGTTGGGCCGTAGAGGAGATTCGAAGACATCACAAATTGTGAATTTGACGTGGGGATTGACGGACGATAACGAAATGTGCCCCAGAGGTGATTTGATGATTCTGCAGTAACGTACGGGACCCAAGATGAAGACCAACGCAGACCGAATTAAAAACAGACCACCGGAGCAACTCTGGTGGCCTGCGAACATCACTGGTGGCGCGGGTCGTCGGTGCGGCGGCGCCCTGGCATGCCGTGAGGAGGAACTGCCGCGGGTAAAGCAGGAGCAGCAGGCAGCCGGATCCCGCGACGCTCGCCTCGTCCGCGGAGCGCAAGGGCCGTGGGGGACCATTTCTCCCGCTCGGCTCGCTGGTCGGGCCAGCGTGCCACCCAGCAGGGCCTGGCCAGCTTGCGCAGACTGGGCCAGGCCGCGCCCCACCAGGCCGCGCTGCGCCCCGCCGGGTCGGGTTGACCCGGTTTGGGCCGACCCTGGGGGGTTGGGCCGGGTCGGACCGGGCCCAAACCCCCCATTTTCGAATCACTTCCGGTCTTTTGCCCATATCTTGGGATACAGACCTATGATCGACACACCTTCAGTTGAGATGCGATCCTTTGATCGAGATGGTCGTTTTGGTATACTACACTCAAGGTTTCGTAGAACTTTTTGTATGGCCGGGTTGGTTCGAACATGATACCAACCGGGCCCTCGCAGCGGAAACACTTATAACTTGAGTTCCGGATGTCCGAATGACGTGATGTCGACTTTGTTGGATTCCTCTTTGTGAGAAGGACCTTTTGGATTACTCCGCTCGAGGTTTGGACGTAGTTGGAGTGCGTTTGGGTTGGTTTTGAATTAAAAACCAACCAGGCCTCTAGAACGAAAAGGCCAATCACTCTCAGACCGGGCGTCCGATTGACGCACCGTCTGTCATGTTGAGTTTTTCTTGTCGAGATAGAACTTTGGGATACATCAACTCCGGAATACGTGTCAGTTGATCTATCAACCCCCATTGGCTCGTGGAGCGGACCCTCCCAGAAATGAGCATGCTGAGTGCGGGAACCCTAGAGCTGGTTGCGACTACACTGAAATCCTCCGTGGGTTCAGTAGTGATGAAGACCATACTGAAATCCTTTGTGGGTTCGACGGCGATGAAGACTGCACTAAAATCCTATGTGGGTTCGGTAGTGATGAAGACCACACTGAAATCCTTTGTGGGTTCGACGGTGATGAAGACTACACTGAAATCCTCCATGGGTTCAGCAGCAATGAAGATCGTACTGAAATCCTCTGTGGGTTTGATGGCGATGAATCTGTTCTTGCAATCCTAACTGGGTCTGGTAGAGTATCTGGTCTATATCCTATGCGGGTCTGACAGCTTACCTGGTTTAGTATCCTACGTGGGTCCTAGCTTAGATGAATCACTGGCTACATCTAATTATCTCTATCACCTTACGAAGAAGTATACCTGTGTGAGCTGAGTCTTGACTTTCAATCATTATCTTCGATATGATTGACTTGCTTTCCTATGTGGAATGTGTTGTGCTTTCCTGTGTTGATTGTGTTGTACTCCTATGTGGACGTGATCGAACTTGGGCTCGGATGTTGGAGCCAAACTGGAATTGATGACTTAGGTATATGTATGGGCATATACCTAAGTAGTGTTGGATGTTACTTCGTGATTGTATCATTCCTTTGTGTATAATCCTTTTGGATTTAGGGAGACCTTCAGGGGTCTCGGGGTCTCTACTGAGTAATGTATACTCACCCATGCACGGTCTATGCCCGCAATTCGTTGTGTTGGATGCAGACGACAGACAACGCTGATCGTGGTTGAGGCTTGTCGAGCTCATCTGTACCTAGAGGTGGACCACTGGGCGGGACGTACACGGAGCGGACGGCTGGACCCGAGGAGCTTAGGAGGCTCTCTGTACCCACCCTTCATGTGGGACTTCCAGTGGACGGCTCGACATTGCTTCTTTACTTTCAGTTGTTGTACTTTCGTTCCAGTTGTACTTCACGTTCATTTTGGGTTTGTATTCTTTCCCATTTACTTTCCACACTTACTATTGTACCCATTTTTACATAGTGTTACTTCTGCATGCATACTCTGTGGTGTTTGTTAACTTTATAAGTCAATGCCTTCCCCTTTTTGTCAGTTTTACGCCTTGGTGCTAGTCATCAGCCCCTGGCCTATGGGTGGCGGGCTTGGGGTAGTCACGACATGGGTCCCGAGGACGGGTCGTGACAGTTATATGGTCATTTCTTATAAAACATACTTCAATACTTCTATATAAGTAAAATTCAAGACCTATTACATTTTTTGAATACTCATAAATGTCAATATCTTTTTAAAACTAGTGGACAATGGTTCAAGAATCTACTTCATTAATGATTGAATTCCCCTGATGTATAGGGAATATGATCTATTTCCTTCCTGTATGATTATACATGTATATGTTAAGAAGTTGTAGAACCCGAGATGCAATATGAAACTAAAAACCACATTTGATGAAATTGTTAACAAATTCATGTTCTTTTAAGTTCATTAAAACACCACCATTAATGCATTTATTAGAAGAACATTGCATAATATTTCATTTGAAAGTACATTATTTATACCATCATTATCTAAAAGACTCCATTGATAAGAAAACATGGTCACATTATAGCTAAAACATCTGTTTGAATCTAAGGAATCCCTATATTTTTATAATGGACACTAAAATTGGGAAGGAAGAAACAATAGTTAAAGGATTCCACATACACTATGGCCTTAAATATATTTTAACTACCCCAATTATCCTTAAAATTGATTAAAAGAGTTTTTGATACTCCATTTTCATCACGCTATGTCGATAATTTAACAGTTTACATATTAATGATTCATATCAACCAATGGAATGGATTTTCAAGAAACATTTTTCTCTTACGATGGAAAAATTAGTATTTTTTATATATAACTCTATCTATAGATGAAATTGTACTTGTATAAAATATGTTCATCAATCATAAATTTGAAAATATTTACCAAATCATAATCTTAAAAGTATATAGTATGTGAAACTGATACCATTCAATAATATGAAAAAATATCATTATAATAATAAACATGTACTAGGTACCATCTTCTCAATGTATATGATTTCAACTCAAACTGATGAACTTTCACCTACCTTATATGAGTACTACTAATTAATGTATGATAATTATGTCACTGGATCTTACTCTTCCGGACTTAGTACATAAAATTTCTGGGTAATTTATTTATAAAGTAACTAAACTATTACACAACACTAAAAAACAAACGAGGACCTTCTACCTGTCTAGATTTTGGAGGATTAGAAAACACCTTACATTTATCATAGTTGAACAAAAAATAAATAAATTCCTATTACACTTCTATGAACTATCCCCAAAAGTGATGAAATATTAATTTAATCTCCTATGATACCTATGAAAAATCGTTTTAAAATAATGAATGAGCATTCAATTTCCCAGTGAAAAGTTTTGAAATTATTTAAATAATTTTTGGAAAATAGTTATTTAAAATAATAACATAGATAAATTCCATTAAAGATAACATAAATATTATTTTAAAAACCTATTTGGAAAAACATATTTTAAATTACATACATTTAAAATAATATACCACTTTTAAAATTACATACATACAAATTTTTTTAAAAAGTAATCTATTGATTTTTTCGAAAACACTATGCAAGATTTTGAAAAAAACATTGTGGCTTTTGGAAACGTGAAAAAATTATTTCTATATTGGCATTAACCACTTGTCGTGGGATTGGGTTAACTCCCAAATTCCCAACAAAATTTACAGAGATCATGGAATAATTATTATAAAAACAATTTAAGCTTGCTTTACATATATATTCTTTCACTGGAGCATTTAATTTTTAAAACATATCCCCACATTAAAATACACATTACACATATATTTATATATATGGGTATATATTTAAAAATATATTCACTACTAATGCATTTAACATGCATGTTTGGTTCTGACCAAAACCTTTGTCACATAGACCTTTCATAAACATCCATGTACCCAAACTTTTAGTGAAATACATGATTTCATATTGTTATGACATCAATAAATTTAAAATCACAATATTCAATAAAAAGTTCCAACAAAATATTTGTTTAATTACTTTAATGAATGAAATAATGTAATGAATATATACATTAATAGAAATAATAATCACATTCAATTTATATGTCGCATATGAAATTATCATAGTAGCATTTTATATGCATTCAATCCATCATGAAGATATATATATATATATATATAAGTCTTAATGAACCTATCTTTAATATGTACATATATAAATTTATATATACGTGATCATAGATGAGAAATTATAAGGTATTGATCTCCAACGTCAAAAAAATCATTTTTGTGTTTGATTAATATGTACCCTTGTATTTTATACCCATGTAAGATACTTATAAGATTTATTTGAAGTGTGGAAAAAGAATAAATCTCAATATATATACACACACTATAACATTAATATAAAAATTTAAAAAAACACTCACATATTCAATTCATGAATTACATATATAGACTTAGATTTTATGCCTGTATAAAACTGGCAAGCATAAGAATATATTGAAAAATAATCAATTACTTAATTTACATATGAAATTATCTGATATAGTCATTCATATAATATTCATGACTTGTAAATAAAATTATTTTTTAATAAATGAAACTTTTAAAGTAAAATATCAGCATCAAAATTTAACAATAAAAATCTATTATAAAATATATGCTCTTAATATGATTAATTTACCTTAAATATATATACGTATATATATATATATATATTAAAACTAAAATAATTTCTAAAAAAAATATAATGTAAATAGAACATAAAAAATATTAGTTTCATGAATCTATAAAGAAAAGACTTTATACTATATAATCCCTTAAGTATTTATAAAATTGTCGAGAAAACATTTCAAAACTGAAAACATGTTTCATTGAGGGTTAACCAAAAATGTTTTTTCACCTTTAAATAATTTTAATTCTAAACAATGACTTTGAAAATAAAATTTTCATATAAACTAAACACCCATAAAAGATTAGATATTCTGTAAATTCAAAGTATTTTAAAAAAGTTAATCTATAAAACATAACCAGAAAAATTAAACCATAATTTTGAAATAAATAAACTATCCCTTACTAATAATTTTGAAATAGATAAATTTTAAAATAAAATAAAACTATCCCCCCTAACTTTATAATTGAAAATCATAAAAATTTAAAGGGGATAAATATACTTACCTTATAGAGAAATTAAATATATTATAAATAACATAAAAAACCATGAAAATCATAAATAATCTCTTATGAAAAACTAGGTAACATAATTTAAATTGAAATATTTTCTCAGAATAAAACTAATATAAATGTCAATTAAGAAAATAAAATGTAATTTAATGGATAGAATTGGAAAATAATAGTCCCTTACAAAATTAGAATTTAAGATCAATGTAACACCCCGAGATTTTATGAAAATTATTCTTTTTAATTTCATTAATGTCTTGTGTTGTACGCTACACCAAAAGGACCTTGCAGAACACGCATCCTTGACTTTCCTTGCATTACACGCAATCACGACCTTCTTCGATAGCGTGTGTGGTATGAAATACTGAGTTTCACTAAACAACGATATGTTATTATTAAAACTAGCCGTTATGAATAGTAATAACCACCTTTTGAAATTTTATAAACTTTATCTTCCAAAATGGACTTCATTTTTGGATTCGGAATATCGAAATTATCTTAGGGTGAAATTTTGGTACTTTTCATATAACTTTCATATTTTGATGAATAATGAAAATTACTAAATTTTAATTAAAAAACAACTTTTTAATCGAAATAATTAATAGTGATAAATTATTAATTTGAGTGGTTTTAAAGTATATTTAGAATATATTTTTACAATTTAATACAATGTAGGTCATTGTATGTAATTTCACATTTAAACCAGACATAAATAAGTGTCAATCTTTTGATAGTTATTATCTCTTAAAAACACGCTATTTGTTTTGACGACGGGAATTAATTTTTAAATTAGTTAATGTAACTGATATGTTTTGAATTTGAAAAAAATAAACATAATTTTTGAATTAATAATATCAAATATAGCTTAGGCCTAATTTTTGGTATTTTTCTGGAAACTTTCATTTTTTGATGAATAGTGAAACCACTAAGTGGTAGTTAAAAAACTGATTTTTTTCATAAAACATAATTTTATCTCTTCTGTGAGTGTAATTTCAAAAATCCGAGAGACATGGTTGATGTCAGTAAATAAAATGTGGTTCAATGAGATGAAAATAATTTTTGGTGAATAGTAACTTTTTACTTTTATTTACCACAGTTAAAAGTAAATAGGGTAATTAAGGGTAAAAATGATATTATTATTACCCTAACACATTTCCTAATTCTATTGGAAAATTGTAATTTGACCAAAAACAACCATAGGAATAACATATGACCATTTAGACCCACATGGATTAGATTAGGACATTTATTATTAATTTATTTAAAGAAGGGTTAAAATAATTAAAATCAAAGTTTAATAAGTATATCATTTTTAATATAGGGTTATACATAAGATAAATTCGACTATAAATATTCATTAGATAGCTAAAAATATTTCCTACATAATGATATTTTATTTGTAATTTTTAGACATTAAATAATTCAATTTATTTATGAAACAAAGATGATGCAGTAATTATCTTATTAATGAAATATATGACCTAATAATGATACTGGATTTATTTGTATATATATGTATGTCATCTACTTAATTCCATTCAACTCAATAAGGAATCGAAACGAGCGTTCATGCGTACGTACGGCCTATCATCTCCATGAATAGTGTATTTCTTTCCATTTACTGATTTATTATATATATGTATATTTTGAATATATATTATATATAAATCATGTCTTATATTCTGGAATTAATTAATCATTATCTAAGTAATCATATGAATAATTACAAGTCAAAACACGGACGACAAATGAAACTATTTTACCCAAAACGCTCTTTAACATGGAATCTACAAAAGAACGTGTAAAATAAAGTCATACGTGAACCATATATGATATCATAAAAATAAGTGTGATTCTAGAATAAGTCAATAACATTATTTAAATCATTATACAGGAGGTTCGGACACTTACGAAGCAAATCAGACCTAAGGTAAGGGAAATATCACAATTCTCATTTTTATCCGAGATTGTTTATACTTTGGTATTTACTGGGTTGTATTTTATCATCCACATCCATGTTTCCTCAATATGTAATATTTATATACTTATACAATAGTTTATATCAAATTTTACCCTTCGTTGAGTTTTTAGTAAAATATATGAAGGGAATCTTTTGACATTTTTCATACGAGGTACTTGTTGACTTTTCTGACAAAAGTATGAGAAGAATGTACTTTTTAACTCATACGGCATGAATGGATATTTAAAACATTATCTACAAGAAGCTTCCTTTACAATTTTTCAAGTTTATTTTTAATCAACTTCTTTTAGTTTAAAATTGTATGACATGTTAAGAAAGGAAAATGTTTTTTAAGTAGAAAGGATATTTTCCTCAAGAATGGAGTTCAAGTGTTTTATCAAAATTATTTTCCATCTAAGATAATAAAGGGTTCTGTTTCTATCCCTATTATTACATTTATTTGATTATGTTGTGATGGAATTATTTTTATGAATTCCTTTATCTTATATGAATTGTTTTATGATGTCACGATGTTTAAGAATCCCATTTTTATTACATGGGTTATGCTATGATGTATGTTTTATGATTTTGTGGCACAAATAATAATGGTATCATTATGAGATGGGTGGGACCTATATCTCCCTCCAATGCATTGGGTAAAGATTTTATATCTCATGAGATAGACATGGCTGGAACGGCATGTTAAACCAGTTCAGTGAAACAGGACTGAAACGAGGAATGAACTCAGTTCAGAAATGGACTTTGTCCACAAAGATAGTCTTGGCAATGAGTCTTGACTAACAATAAATGATTCTCTATGACTATGTGTGTATTCCACAATGTTTTATGTTTTATGTTTTGATTATTGGGATTACATTTCACAACTATGATTTATCCCATGTTATGATATTATGATCTCTTTTGCAGGTTAAGATTTCCAAAATGTTATGTTCTTATGAATATGATGTGATTGATATTTCTTTAATTTACCCTTACTGAGAATTTGATCTCACCCTTTTATGTTTTCTTTTCCCCAGGATATAAAGAAAGGTTTTAGGTATATAAAAAGGAATATCTTTATGGGAGATGTTGAAGATCTTTCACGACGATTAGAAGATTACGTTCTAAGTTTCCAAAGACACTAAACTATTACGATCATTGTGTGTCTGTTATTGTTATGTATTATGTATTCCGATAAAGTAATGTGATATCCATGTACATCAAGAATTGGGTCTCTACAGTTGGTATCAGAGGCAATGGAGGTAGAAATGTATCTGATCCTTGGGAACTCTCACATGTGAGCATTGGACGAAGCATGGCTCTCCACCCAAGGGCTTCATGGGGAAATGGCTGCCACTGGGGATGGTAGTGTGTCCCTCCTAGGAGGTGTATCTACCCATGGAGTGCTCTGATAGGTATCAATTATTTTCCACTGGAAGTAATTCCAGACCGTTATAGTTGGTATCAGAGGAAAATTTTAGTCAACCTTTGGAAACTAGGATGCGAAAACGTTAGTGAGATCCCTAGAGATATTTCTATGGTATGTCTAGGTATGTCCATAAGGATTAGTATACGTATAGGATATAGTCCTAGAACTATGGTAACGATATTATATTAAACCAAAGATGTTAGATATTGAGGTTACTCCCCCTTTATTATGATTTTTGCCTCTCACACTATTCTTTTTGGGTTTTAGAAAATGGCTGGAAACAAGATGATTCACAATAATGGAGGATATTATGGACAATGGAATGATATTCTTCATGAGAAACCAAATGAAATGGGATTTGGAAGTCCAAACATCATTATTATGCCGAATTAGAAATCTCATAATATGATCAATAAAGTAAAATTTGGGAAGTTTCCTGACATGGATAATAAGAGAAAGATGGAGTTTCATGATGATCAAAGAGGAAAGAAAGTTCAATTCCCCCTATGTAAATCATGTGGGAAGAGGCATCAAGGGGAATGTTTCAAAGGAACTGGAAGATTCTTTGGGTGTGGAAAAGAAGGACATAAATCCATTAAGTGCAAAGTAAAAGGTTCAGTTAACACCATTGATAAGGATAATGGTATTGCTACGACATCAACAATGGCTAAATGTTATAAATGTGGAATGTACGGGCATTATGAAAACCAATTCCCTAAGGTAAAGTCTCCTGAAGAGAATCAGTATGGTTATATGGGTAATATTTATGTTGTTGATGATGAAGAGACTACAAATGATATGTGAGATGAAAGAATTGTTGAAGCTCGGTCAATGGTTTAAGAAGGTAGTGGAATAATTACATGTTTATCAAGTGTAATGATGTATAAGTAATCTCATGGTACTATGGAATAAATATACATCTAAGGATTGTTACACTATTTTCTTTCCTTAAGTTTTGAAAGTGTGTGAAGAATAGTATGAGTATTTTTGGAAAGTAGATGATATGTGCATAATGAAGGGATAAGGAGAAAATTAAATGTTTGATAGTATTCTTGAGCTCATGACTGATATAAGGAGAAGGTTATATCATGGTTTGAGTATATATAATTTTTGGTTTTTGGTATGTGGAAAGAGTTAACTTTTGACAGCATTCATGTTTTCACTAAGTTTTAATGGGTATTCATTTTCATGAGAATACATGATTAAGGTATTCACATGATTGGAATGTGACCAACAAGATAATGGGGGATAAATGATGGTTGGTTGATGACATTTCAAGTAATAGTTTTCTTTATACTATGAGCTTGGACCAAAGTATTTTAGATAAATATTGGAATGGATTATTTTGGACCTAAGATAGTATTGTTTAAAGATAGAACTTTTTTCGATATTATTAATGGGATGTTATAGTAATGTAGTTTTTGAAAAAGGACAACCTGTAGGACGGGCGACAACCCATCACGTCAGACAAGGCTGTGGGAATCAAACCCACAACCGAAGTGCGACTGGCCTTTATCGCCTACCACTGGCCTATAGGATGTCCCTGGTTAGTAGAAACTAGTTTTATTTTATTAATGGGTATGATATATGAAGCATACGTTCATTTTTGGAACCATATACGATTAATCTAACCATAAGATAGACTTATAATTTTTTCTAATCTTTTGTTTGAAAGAGATTGAATAACCCATCATTCTATCACATGATCTTCTAACACATCACGAATAAAAAATTTAACTTCATTTCTTTAAGGGATGAAGTGTAAATTATTCAATTAACGAACAACAGTGAGATTGTACCAAAATAAATCAAGTATTTCTTCTAATTCAAAATTTTCAACTTTCGTGAAATGGTATTGAAAACCAAAAATGTTTTCCTAGTGCTCCTATATCTGATGAATCAAATGGTACCTTAGATCATCACAGATTTATGGCTTTGTGATTGATGGATTTTTCATTGCCATGTTCTCTACCATTCTCCATCAGAACATGATGGTTAGATTTTTCTTCCATATCCATATATTCACCTATGTTCTCCTACGTGGAAACCCAGTGATGAGTTAATTTGGGTAACCGTTACATTTCATACTTTAGTTTTTTAAATCCAAGTTTTTTGTATTCCTTTTTACGATGTGGGTTTCTATTAAAGTAACTTTCTAGTAGTAAACCATTTATAACCCTGACGAATTTCGAGGGAGAAATTCATTTTAAGGGGGGTAGAATGTAACACCCTGAGATTTTATGAAAAATATTATTTTTAATTTCATTAATGTCTTATGTTGTATGCTACACCAAAAGGATCTTGAAAAACACACATCCTTGACTTGCTTTGCATTACACGCAATCACGACCTTCCTCGATAGCGTGTGTAGTACGAAATACCGAGTTTCACTAAACAACAATATGCTATTATTAAAACTAGAAATTATGAATAGTAATAACCAGTTTTTGAAATTTTATAAATTTTATCTTCCAAAATGGACTTCATTTTTGGATTCAGAATATCGAAATTATCTTAGGGTGAAATTTTGGTTCTTTTTGGATAACTTTTATATTCTGATGAATAGTGAAAATTACTAAATTTTAATTAAAAAACAACTTTTTTAATCAAAATGATTAATAGTGATAAATTATTAATTTGAGTGGTTTTAAAGTATATTTAGAATATATTTTTACAATTTAATACAATGTTTGTCATTAGATGTAATTTCACATTTACACTAGACATAAATTCGTGTCAATCTTTTGATAATTATTATCTATTAAAAACACGCTATTTGTTTTAACGATAGGAATTACTTTTTAAATTAGTTAATGTAACTAATATGTTTTGAATTTGGTAAAATAAACATCATTTTCTAATTCATAATATCAAATATAGCTTAGGCCTAATTTTTGGTATTTTTCTGGAAACATTCATTTTTTGATGAATAGTGAAACCACTAAGTGGTAGTTAAAAAACTGAATTTTTTCAAAAAACATAATTTTACCGCTTTTGTGAGTGGAATTTCAAAAATCCAAGAGCCACGGTTGATTTCAGTAAGTAAAATGTGGTTCAATGAGATGAAAATAATTTTTGGTGAATAGTAACTTTTTACTTTTATTTACCACGGTTAAAAGTAAATAGGGTAATTAAGGGTAAAAATGATATTATTATTACCCTAACACATGTCCAAATTCTATTTGAAAAGTGTAATTCGACCAAAAACAACCTTAGGAATAACATATGACCATTTAGGCCCACTTGGATTTGATTAGGACATTTATTATTAATTTATTTAAAGAAGGGTTAAAATAGTTAAAATCAAAGTTTAATAAGTATATCATTTTTAATATAGGGTTATAAATAAGATAAATTCGACTATAAATATTTATTAGAAATATAAAATTATTTCCTACATAATGATATTTTATTTGTAATTTGAGACTTTAAATAATTTAATTTATTAATGATACAAAATGATACAATATTTATCTTATTAATGAAATATTGACATAATTGATGTTACAAATACCCAAATAAATATAATTTGAGATTTTTTTTGAATTAAAATAATTTTATAGGTTAATATGAAATGTTATTATTGATTTAATTAACTTTTTTAGAACTAATCATTCTTTTATGATTTTCACAAAAATCAATTACTAAATAATGTCAAAATTGACATAAAATAGTTTTTAAAACAAATATTATATTAGTAATAGTTATTTTATTCCAAAAAATATAAGGTTCGGACAAATGACATATATAAGGTTATATATATTAATAATAAACAACTTGGGGTTAGTTTGGCTGCTTATTGTACGTTTATTAACCTTATAGTATAAGAACACAAGAAGACACGGAAAAGTAAAGTTATTTTACTTAATGTTAAATCTAAATAAAAAGGTTAAAATAGGAACCTAAACTTGTATAAATTCTATTGGATGTGAGTATTTTGACACATCCCCACCTTATCTTTGAAATAACTCAATTTGGAGCTATTAAAAAACGAATATGACTTTATAATAAAATAATAATTTTAGTTATTCCAAAGGGTCCCCTCTCCTCCCTTATAAAAGGGCACCTCTTCCCCCTCTTTCTCACACCACTTTGAGCCTTCAAGCTCGGCCAACCCCTGCTAATTTCTTCTCTCCACTTCCCTAGAGACATCCTAGTGGTCCTGGTCTTTTTCAAAGACCAATTTTAGTGCCCTAAAAGGAGGTCTCAAAGAAGTGCTTCAAAGACGAGGTAATGCCCGTTACCGATTCATTCATCTTTATTTCTTCTTCCACTTCTTATTCTTTATTAGTTTCATTATGAAGTAATAACATCAGTATAACTCATATACTGATATGTTATTAGAAGTATGAAACAACCCTATTTCACTGTCTATCCATCCTACATAAAATGAAATCACCGCGCGTGCGTACGTACAGAATACCGTCTCCACGTCGTGGTGTAATCTATTTTCCACCACCACCTTACTTGGATGGGTATAATGGTGTATATAATGACTATATATGACTATTATAAAGTTATATTGATTCTTAAATAGTATACATACACTCAAATGCAATTCCACGATCATGGGAACGATATCATCGCTCGTGCGTACGTATGGAATACCGTCTCAACGACGCGATGAGATTCATTCTCCACGTTAACCTTTCATTAATGATTAGAAAGTATATATAATAAGTAATCATGAAATATATGAAATAATAATGATACTTTATTTATGTGTATATATATGTATGTCATCTACTTAATTCCATTCAACTCAATAAGGAAATGAAAACAGCGTTCATGTGTACGTACGGCCTACCGTCTCCATGAATGGTGTATTTCTTTCTATTTACTGATTTATTATATATATGTATATTCCGAATATATATTATATATAAATAATGTATTATATTCTGGAAATATTTAATCATTATCTAAGTAATCATATGAATAATTACAAGTCAAAACACGGACGACAAATGAAACGATTTTACCCAAAACGCTCTTTAACATGGAATTTACAAAAGAACGGGTAAAATAAAGTCATAAGTGAGCCATATATGATATCATAAAAATAAGTATGATTCTGGAATAAGTAAATAACATTATTTAAATCATTATACAGGAGGTTCGGACACTTACGAAGCAAATCGGACCTAAGGTAAGGGAAATATCACAATCTCATTTTTATCCGAGATTGTTTATACTTTGGTATTTACTGGGGTGTATTTTATCGTCCACATCCATGTTTCCTCAATATGTAATATTTATATACTTCTACAATAGTTTATATCCAATTTTACCCTTCTTTGAGTTTATAGTAAAAGATATGAAGGGAATCTTTTGTCGTTTTTCATACGAGGCACTTTTTGACTTTTCTGACAAAAGTACGAGAAGAATGTTTTTTTAACTTATACGGAATGAATGGATTTTTAAAACATTATCTCAAAGATGCTTCCTTTACAAGTTTTTATGTTTATTTTTAATCAACTTGTTTTAGTTTAAAATTGTATGACATGTTAAGAAAGGAAAATGTTTTTTAAGTAGAAAGGATATTTTCCTCAAGAATGGAGTTCAAGTGTTTTATCAAAATTATTTTCCATCTAAGATAATAAATAGTTATGTTTCTATCCATATTATTACATTTATTTGATTAAGTTGTGATGGAATTATTTTTATGAATTCCTTTATCTTATATGAATTGTTTTATGATTTCACAATGTTTAAGAATCCCATTTTTATTACATGGGTTATGCTATGATGTATGGTTTATGATTTTGTGGAACACATAAGAATGGTATCATTATGAGATGGGTGGGACCTATATCTCCCTCCAATGAATTGGGTAATGATTTTATATCTCATGAGATAGACATGGCTGGAACGGCAGGTTAAACCGGTTCAGTGAAACAGGACTGAAACGAGGAATGAACTCGGTTCAGAAATGGACTTTGTCCACAAAGATAGTCTTGGAAATGAGTCTTGACTAACAATAAATGATTATCTATGATTATGTGTGTACGCCACAAAGTTTCATGTTTTACTTTGTGATTATTGGGATTACATTTCACTACTATGATTTATCCCCTGTTATGATATTATTATCTCTTTTGCAAGTTATGATTTCCAAAATGTTATGTTCTTATGAATATGATGTGATTGATATTTAATTTGTTTACCCTTACTGAGCATTTGAGATCACCCTTTTATGTTTTCTTTTCCCCAGAATATAAAGAAAAGTTTTAGGTAGAAAAAAAAGGAAGATCTTTATTGGAGATGTTGAAGATCTTTCACCACAATTAGAAGATTACGTTCCAAGTTTCCAAAGACACTAAACTATTACGATCCTTGTGTGTCTGTTATTGTTATGTATTAAGTATTCCACTAAAGTAATGTAATATCCATGTACGTCAATCTTTGGGTATCTACAATAAAAGTCCACATATGATGTATTTTTCAATTAAACTCACTTGGTAGAATAATTTTAACACAATTAGAATTCAAAAAACAAATCAGTATACATTTATTTGAAATTAAAATTTTTTATAAACCTAAAATACCTTACAAAAATAATATTTTAGAAAAACTAATTACTTGAAAATAAGTATTTCTCCATTAATTTTTATTTGAGGATGACTAATTGTGACTTATTATTTTTCCTATAACTCACACACTTTCAGAGGAAGGAAGCACACAAAATTAAAGAAAAGGTATAATGCCTTCTATATTTATCTACAATTCTTATCATGATACGAATATCTTGATAGTTCTTCCTTTTTATAGATAAAATTCTATAATATTCAAAGAATAATTTTTCAATTCGTTATTTATGATAAACATTGTGAGTTATGTTTTGTAAGATGATGTTTAAGATTTGGAAATCCGATTTAATTTTGAGTTTCATACTACTATATACATAATATATATATATATATATATATATAATTATATCAATAGAAAAATAAGAGGTTAATAAATCTCAAACAATAATAGATACACATAGAGAAATCAGCGATGGTCTGCAATGACATCTAAAACAATTAAGGAATAAAAAACCAAACAAATCGGATATGGATTGAAACAGTAATTGCTTCTTCATAGCGCATAAATTGTCATCCACACACATGAAAATCCAAAACAAATTCAGTGATAAAAAATGGGAATCAATATCCAATATTAAGAAACAAATAAATCGACTAATATGAATAAAGTGATATCCAGAAATAAGATAATTTAAATCTAGAATGATATTCGATTATACAAAATTTTATTAAAGAAACCCTAATTGCGATTCGGGATATATCTCCAAATCAATGAGTCATTTCCCCCCAAAATCATGTTTGGATACTCTACACATCGGATATCTGAACTTGGAAATATCTACTATGTGCTTTCTCAAAATGATTCAAACCCTCAGTTGGACTCTGTCTCAGTCCTCGCCTTCCTCGAATGCAACCACTGGTCTCGTCCTCCTACTCCACCTCTCTTCTCAAAGACGAATGAACCATCCCAGACCTCTAAATACAATGACATAGATTATCTTAGCCTCACTAGACTCGATCCACATCTCATTATCGAAATCTTAAGTCTCATTAGATTTGAATCAAAGAATTTTTCCATAAAACTATCAATTTAACGAACCATTAAAACCAAATTCTCCCCTTATCTGAAAACCTTTTATCCTTTATTTTGTTTGTTATTATTATTCGTTTTATTTTTATTCTTTTATCATTATATATATATATAATATTTTATTTTCAAATTAATATATATATATATTAATATGAATAATACATTTTATATGTTAAAATAATAATAATATTATTATTACATTTTCTTAAAAACATAAATTTAATTTTTATAATTTTTATATTATATTTTTGTGAGAAAAAAATCATTAATTTTTAATAAATTTTATAAAAAAATATTTATAATTCATAACATTATTATTTATATTAGTTATATTAATATTTCATTATTAATATCATATTTACTTATTTTTACTTACTGTCATTCTTTTCTAAATATCCACTTTCTTAAAAAATATAATAATTTCAAATACACATATATATACCTTTAAAGTATTTATTAGTTTATTAAGATATAAAAAATTTGTTTCATCAAATGTAAAGTAATATTTTATGATTTCAATCAAAACATTTTTTCATTATAACCAATATTTTTAATGGTTTTTATTAGATATTTTTTTAATGTGTTTTTATTTATAAAAAATTATTAAATTAATAAATAATTAATAGTTTCTTTTTATTGGGGTCTTAAATTATCCCCCCCCCCAAATGATTTACTTCCTCACAATTCATGCGTCAAACTTAACAAAATTCTGAATTTTCATCTTCAGAATTAAATAATTCCTAAGGGAACATAACTATCTAAATAAAAATCTAATGCGTATATTTTTTTCCTCAAAAGAATTCATCAAATATCCAAAGTTGTCTAGGCCATTCCTATAAAACAAATTATAATTCCCGAGCCCACTCTTCTGGACTCATTACATTAAATTTATATGAAATTGTTTTTTATAATGTAACTAAACAATTACACAACACTAAAAAACAAACCAGGACCTTTTACCGATCTAGGATATTGAGGATTAAATGAAACCTTATTTTTATAAGAGTTTAAAAAACACCTACTACACTTCCATGCGCTAACTCCAAAAGTGATTAAATCATTATTTAATCATTTATGACACCTGTGAAAAATCATTTTAAAACAATGTTTGAGAATTCAATTACACATAAAAGAGTTTTGTAATTGTTTAATTACATTTTGAAAAATATTTCTGTTAATTTTTTTTACAAATTCCTTTTAATATAACATAAAAATACTTTTCAAAAATAATTTGGAAAATATTATTTGATATAAATTACATTTAAAATAATATACCACTTTTTAAAATACAAATATACAAAAATTGTATTAAAAGTAATCCAATGATTTTTCTAAATAAAATATGAATACTTTTTAAAACAAAACATTATGTCTTGTGGAAACATTAAACGTTTAAGGATATTTTGGGCCTACCCACTTGCTGAGGGATTTGATTCACTGCCTAATTCCTTACCATATTTACAAACATTTAAGCGCTGATTTTTTTAAAACATTTTAATTTTATTTTATATATATATATACTTTCACTAGATATTTTAATTATGAAAACATGTCACATTATTAAAATAAAAATTAAACTTATATTTATATATATATATACATATATTTAAATATATCTACTTCCACTGTATTTCACATGGATGTTTGGTTCTGAACAAAACTCATGTCACATAGACCTTTCATCAACCTCCATATACCCCAACATTTTATGAAATACATGATTTAGTATTGTTATAACATCCACCATTTTAAAAACAAAATATTGAATAAAAATTCCCATCTAAATATTTGTTTAATTACTATTATTTATGAAATAATGAAATGAATATATAAAGTAATAGAAATAATAATCAGCTTCAATTTATATGTTTCATATGAAATTATCACCGTATCATTTCATATGCATTCAATATTTCATAATGATATATATATAAATATGTATAAGTCTTAAAGAACCTGACTTTAAGTTGTACATATATAAATTTATATATATGTAATCATAGATGTGAAAATATAAGGTAATGATCTTGAATGTCGAATAAATAATTTTTGTGTTTGATTAATATGTAACCATGTATTTTATAACCATGTAAGATACTTAAATTTTTTATTCTAAGTGTGAAAAATAAATAACTCTGAATATACATATATATATATATTATAGAATGAACATAAATATTTAAACAAAAACACAGATATTCAATTCATGAATTACAAATATGGACTTAGATTTCATGTAATTATGAAACCTTCAAACCTAAGAATATAATTGAAATTAATATATTTCTTAAACTACATATGAAATTATTAGATATGGTAATTCCTCTAATAGTAATGAATTCTAAATAAATTTATGTTTTAATAAATTTTACTTTCTAAAATAAAATATCAGCTTCAAAGTTTAACAGTAACAATTTTTTATAAAATAAATTAATTTTATATGATTAATTCACCTTTAACATATATATATATATATATTAAAATTAAAATATGTTTTAAAAAAATATTCCTTAAATAGAATTTCAAAAATATTAGTTTCATCAATATATAAATAACAAAACTTAGTATTATAGAATCCCTAAATATTTATAAAATTTTCGAGACAACATTTCAAAACTGAAAACATGTTTCATTTATGATTAACCAACCAAATGTTTTCACCGTTCAACAATTTTAATTCTAAAAAAATTCTTTGAAAAAAAATTCATAAAAACTAAACACCCTTAATAAAAATTAAATACTAAATATTAAAAGTATTTGAAAATATTTAATCCATTACGAATGAAGAGAAAATATAATCTGTAATTTTGATATATATAAAATATCCTTTACTAATTATTTTCAAATAGATAAATTTGAAACTAAAATAAAACAATACCTAGCTAAATTTATAATTGAAAATCTTAAAAATTGGAATTGGATAAAAATATATCCCAGAAGATAAATTATATATTTGTAATGAACTTAAAAAACCATGAAAATCGTAAATAATCTCTTATGAAAAACCAGACAACATAACCTTAATTAAAATATTTTCTTATAAAAAAACTAATAATAAATGTCACTTATGAAAAAATGGAATTTCATGGATAACATTTGAAAAATAAAAACCCCTTACTAATATAGACTTTAAGATCAAATTTCACATATTTATTATTTTTTAATTAAGCTCACTTGGAAGAATAATTTTAACACAATTATAATTCTAACCAAATATAAGATTCCAAAAAAATTATTTGAAATAAAATTTGCTTATAAATAAAATACCTTACAAAAGTATGATTTAAAAATACAAATTTCATGAAGCCAAATTGTTCTCCCCTACTTGTTATTTGTAGAAGACTACTTTCAACTTATTCTCCTCCCAACTACTCTCACACATTCATAGGTAGGATACACATAAAAGTGAAGAAAATGGTTAAGTTACTCTATATTTATCCACGATTCTCGGCATGATGCTCAGCTCTTGATAGAGCATAATTTGTATAGAAAAAATCCTATAATATTAAAAGAAGTTGTTTTTTATTAATTCATTATTTATGATAAACATTGTTAGTTCTATTTTTATGTGGAAGTTTAAGATTATGATATCCGATTCAATTATGAGTTTCATACTAATGCATAAAGACAAAAAAATATATAGATATATATAATTTTATTGGAATACCAAGAAGAGTTAAAGAAATCTAAAATGATATCATATGCACATAGAAAAATCAACAATGATCCACAATGACATCTCAAATTAATAATGATTAAATAACCAAATCATATCAGATATGGATTGAAACCTATAATTACTTTTTCACGATGCATCAATCATCATCCATAAACATAAAAATCCAAAAAAAATCATTTACAAAAAATGGGTATCATCATTTAATATTATTTAACACAATAATTGACAAATAAAAATAGGGTGATATAAAATAACCAGATATTTTGAAAATAGAATGAGATTCGGTTTTAAAACATTTTAATAAAAAAACCTAAATGCAATTCATGATAGATATCCCAATCTTCTGGTAATTTCACCCAAAAATCTTGTTCAAATCCGCTACACATTGCATAACTGGAATCTGAACTATCTACTACGTGCTTTCCCAAAATGATTCAAAACATCAGCTGGACTCTATCTTAGTGCTCACCATCCTTCTATACTACCACTAGTCTTGTCTTGCTACTCGACCTCACTTCTCAATGATGAAAAAACTAGACCCAACCTCTAATCCTGAAGATGAAGATGATCTCAACATCACTTGACTTGATCCACTCCTTATTGTTGAAATCCAAAGTCTCCTAAGACCAGACTCAAAGAACCCATCGAAACACCTCTCAATTTCACGAACCTTTGAAACACGAATCTCCCCTTATTCAAAAACCATTTATCCTTTCATTTTTTACTAATATTATTCATTTGTTTATAATTTTTTCATTATATATATATATATAAAATCTGTTTTATTTTAAAAGTAATATAAATATATATTTATATATTAATATTAGTAACAATACTACAATTTATATTTTATAACAATAATAATAATACATTTACTTAATAATTTAATTGTAATTTTTATAATTTTCATATTATATTATTGTTAGTATGAAATCATTATTTTTTAATAAATTTTATAAAAACAATATTAATAATTGATAACATTATAAATTATAATAGTTATATTAATATATCATTATTAATATCACCTTTACGTATTTTTACTTATTGTCGTTATTTTTTGAATATCCCTTTTTTGTTTAAAAAATAATAATTCAAATATATATATATATATAATATTTATTTGATTATTAATATATGAAAGTTTTATTTCATGAAATGTAAAGTAATATTTTATGTTTTGAATCAAAACATATTTTGATTCGAACAAATATTTATAATGGTTTTTATTATAGGTTTTTTTATTAGTTTTTATTTATTAAAAAATTATTCAATAAATAGTTAATTACTATTTAAATTTTCATGGGGTGTTACAATAATTACTTAATATAATTTATTAGATCTCTAGACATGAGTATACCCTCTACTCTCATAAATGAAGAATATAGTGACCTAATCTTAAAACATGAATTATTTAAAATATCAATAAATATAATTTTAACAAATAAAATAATTGGATTCAGAGGCCTTGTGTATTTAGAAGATTATATAAACAAATGAATCATATTAAACATAAAATCAGCATACATATTTAAGACTACACATATCTTTCATAACTCCCATGAAACACTTAAAACATCATAGGATATATTGGAAAAAATAAATAAATAAAAGTTTGGAAAAGAAAAAACAGTATGGGAATAAACATGGAAATAAATAATAATATAAGTGTCAATGTGAAAAACATGATATCATAAAGGGGAATTTTATAAGAATATAGACATGGAATAAGAAAATAATTCCATAATATTATAAACTTTTGTCTACAACATGAAACATGATATCATAAATATATGTCAAGGGTGATACCCAAGTCCATCATTATAAATTAGTCAAAGTCCAATGGTAGATTTGGTTTACCCCATAATCCGTTAAATATCATCTCGTGATATATAATTATTTACATAATGAATTGGTGGGATATATAATTCCAATCGCATAAAATACCTAAATTAAAATCATTCATCTATGTGACACTTGAGGAAACTAAACTATTATTTAATCAAAAGAATGATCAATCACATGATAAGGAAGTTGGTATCATAAAAAATATTCCTGGAATATTTAAAGGATATATCATATGAATTTACATGTGAAGAAGAAATTAAATAATTTGGATGGTTATATTTTTAGAAGAAGCGTTTTTCATGATAATTAACATCCAATACAGATATTTAACCCTAAATCTCTTTGATAAGAAACAATAAAAATATACCCCTTTCATGAATCATAATAAAATAAGTAATGAATCATTTTAAATAATGTAACACATTATTTAATTTACAATTGATAATAATTGAACTAGGAAAGTTCAATCTAAAAAAATATGGTTTTAAAATCAATTAAGGGTTTAAGAATATTTTATGTGGTTTTTGCTGGATGTAATATAATATATTTGTTAGGGTCCCTTAAACTAGATTTACTTAAAAGTTGGAATTTCTAGGAGAACTAAAAAAATATATAAACCCAAAATGATGGGTATATTTATTTAGGTTTATATATAGAGGATATATATATGAGGTATATGTGTAGAATATTTCTTAAAACTATGAAAAAGTTAGGCTAACTAGTAACCGAAAAGTCACGAAGGAGGTATGAAAGATCACATACCTCATGTTCCTAATTCATTATGTGGACAAACTTAACATCAAAAATAACCATACTATGATTATTTATTTATTATTTAAAGAAATACACTATATATCATCTTCCAAGATCCATTAAATTTTAATATTTTATTTATTTATAATAGGTTTTTTCATATACCACGGTTACTTGAGGTTGTTTCATCAATTATTATGTAACATCTTATGTGTGTTGACCATGGTAAAAATCATTTTAAAATAGTTCTGAAATATACATATTATTAATGGTTTTTTGGAAATAAATTATGTATATAAAATAAATTGTTAAATTCATCAATTATTAGTTATAATGAAAAATGAAATTCATTCCTTGGGGAGGCGGTAGTTTGCACAGCGTACTAATCACAGTTTTGTTTTTATTAGTTGATAGAGAAGAATAAATAATGGTTATAAAATTAATATAATAAAATATATTTATGATTATTATAATTATAAAATTATATTTCTAAGGAAATAATATACCAAGAATAGTAATTTTATTGATAAAATATTACAATGAAGGTAATACTTAGGTTGGAGACTTGATCATCTATTTGAAATTCCCCTAGAAGTGGAGGCCTTAAAATGACTTATAGAGACCCAATGTTTAAGGATGAGAAATTGAATTATAGTAGTGGAATTATGGGAAATAATTCTATAGAAATTCAAAAAGGATATGTTACTCTTGAGGGGTGGAACTGATCCCCTTCTATAAGTGAATAAAAGTGAAACTTTGGCAATACCTATTAGATTTCCATGATATCAATACACTCTTCATTGGTCAATGACTCTACACTTTTATAATAACATAGTGTAGTATGATATTGGGGCTATAAATTCCCAATTAAGAGATTATTCACATGTTTCAAAAAAATCAAGTCTTATACTATTGGTTTTCACATTTTAACATTTTGTTTTTTTGCATAGTGACTAGTTGGTAACTGGGGAATTTATATTTTACATAAAAATATAAGCCAAAATTTTTAACAAAATTATTTTAATTTATAAAATTAATCTACATTCAACCTAATTCAATTTGTAATACGATGAAGTAAACTTTAAAATTTAAATATTTAATAAATATGAAAAGGTCATTTTAGAGAAATTACTTTTAAACTTTTTTGTTCTTAATGTTATTTTGTATTGATTACCAATAAAATTAGTATTAATATAAAAATATATATTCTCAAACGTAACTTTATTGTCAAAAGTTTAAAAGATAAATTTTATTTCTATAATAAAAATTAAACAATTCATTAAAAAATGATTTACCATTGTTGCGAAAATTACCACTAAACATACAAATATTATATTTATGAATAAAACAGAATTTTATATTTTTATCTATTATTTAATTTTGTGAATAAAATATTAAACATATTTTTTCATAATTAATTTCTAAAACAAAGGAATTATAATTTTTGTATAAGCAAGTAAAAATAGATTTTAGTGTGATGTATTAATTGAGTTTTAAAAAATAAACGTGATTTATATAAATTTAAAAAAATAAATTTAAATGTATTATTTAATGCATTAAATATATTTTTTATACTAATATTAAATTTTTATTGTTTTTTAAATTTTTATTGTAATAATGATTGTATTTTTCAGAATACATATTTTTACCATTCACCTAAAAATTAATTATTTAATAAAAATTCCTAAAATTCGACATGAGATAATATTAATATACTAAATCAAAAAATGAAGATTATCTTTTATATTCAAATAAATAATTTATTGTGAAAATTAAAATTAAAAAATTTGCAACTATTATCTATTACCTTTGGTTTAAAAACTATAATAATCATCTAGAATAATTTAATTTTATTAAAGTTTCATTTTTTTGGGTTTAGTATATTATTGTATGTAACATAAGATACTCAAAATTATATTCATTATGGAGAAATAATCCTAATATCTCTATTATTTACATTCTCCCCCGTTAAAAATATTTCCCTTGAAATGTTATTTCAGACACAAAGGTGAATAAATGAGGTTACCTTTGTTTCATGGTATCTTTAGGTTCTCACATTTAATCTTCATACATATGGTCTCCCAAATGTACTATGAAAATTTGGGCTATTTATTAACCATATCATTGGGTCTACCATTAAATATCTTCATTGGATGCTCCTAAAAAAGATATCATTCAAAAAATTTACCACCAATGAAATCGGTTCTTATGATGTATCTGGTATATAAATACTCAAAAAATTAACATGAATCACATAATATACTTTTGATAAGTTTTTTGGGACCCTCCTCTTCCAATGGCCCGAAGGCCTTCATTTTTTATTGATTTTGATAATCCTCCTTTCAAGGGATGAGGTGGAACCCTATTACATGCCCGTAGGCCATAGAGGAACCAATTCCCGTAGGCACAAACATTACATGCAACTCAGACTAACAACTTGGAACTGCTCCTCCCCAGCATCTTCATCTGGAAATCAGCTCTTCACCTCTGCATGGCTGTTCGGCTAGGCATTCCCGTGCATGCACAGGCTTGTCCTGATGGTAGGTGCCATACCCTCTCATTATTGCAATCTGTTTGGCTTCTTCCATGGTGAAAGCTCCTTTTCTCATCCTCCTTGTAGAGCTTGTTCCATGTAGTTTGGTCTGGTTTGTATTTGCAGGTGGCCTGAAGGCCATTAAGATAGCCCGAAGGCCCAACTGACCCGAAGTCCTGGGTGCCCGAAGGCCAATGAAGGACTAAGGGGCCAAATCTGATGCCTGAAGGCCCAAACAGGGGCATATCTCCAGCTGCTACATTGCCAAACAGTGCCCGCAACAGTACTTCTACAGTACCCGGAAATCTGCCTCCACCTGGATTTGATCCCCTGTCGCTTGGATGCACCATCAGAGACCTTGCCAACCGGGCTAAGGCTCATGTGCAGTTTTTTGGGATCACTAGTAGAAAGTGTACCAATATGTTGTGATTAGGAGTCTAAATAAATATAATATATTTTGTTCATAGCCTCCCCTTATCCCAAATGCTCATGACTCTCTTCCATAGAGTTATATGGGGGAACACTTTATCACTGACATTAATCATCTAGTCTCATCAATTGTTGAAATCATATCTCTTATATTGAATCTATAGATCTTTGATTTGTTGTTGAATGGTCTTGAACTTTTCTACGATTTCTTTAATCATCTTATATCATAAGAAAATTCATTCAACTATGTCATTCCAACATTTATGTGTTCAAAATATCTTACCATAGAGGGATTCATATGGGTCCACTTTGATGTGTGAGTGGAAACTGTTCATGTAAGAGAACTCGGCCATATAATGAAATTGGTATCAGCCTCCCCTAAAGCTTATATATCATTTCCTCAACATAAAAAAAATTTCAAGTCAGTTAATTCATATTTTCTATCACATTATGTATTATATGTTATACTGATGTTCAGATCTATGTCTAGATAATGCTAAAGAACCATTGAAAACATTGAGTTGAACCTCATATCTTGATCAGATAAAATTGATAGTAGTTTTCCATGTAGCCTCACCACTTAAATAATGTATACCTTTTCAAGGTGATCTAGTGAGAAGTCCTCTCAAATTGAAATGAATAATACTTTTTAAGATAGTCCACCAAAACCCAAATAGAAATTCATCCCATTTTACGTCTTTGGAATATCCAAGACATAATCTATAGTGACGTGTTCTCATTTCTATATAGCTATAATCAATGGTTCCATCATTCCTTTAGATAGTTTACTCTCAACATTAACCTACTAACACAACAGGAACATTAATTTATATTTTCTAATATCCTTATTTAAGTTATCATGTTAATAGTGTTCTTATATATCTCTTTACCTTTTAATGTTTCTTAAGAGTATGAATAATTCCGAGATATGAGTATCATTAAATATATCATTCTTTATATCAGGATATAATGTAATGAAAAGTTTTTTCCCAAATATCACAACTCATTCATCAAAAACATTAATATCAGAAGTGTTTCCCATCCTCATGGAATCCACATTCTTTTATAACTCAACATCATCCATTTTATATTTCTTAATCTCCTCAAGTAGTTATGGATGAGATATAATTTTACATAAATAGGATTGTGTTTCTTTCTGAATAATTCAAATTTTTATACTTTGCATGTCTTGGATGATAAAATCCTTTTCAATCCATATCATAGATAAATTTTCATGATATTTTATACCTAGAGAATCTACAACTTTATTTTTCATTTTTGGATGATAGTGGATTCAGAAACAATAATCCTTTATCAACTCTAACCATATTTATTGGTGTATTTTGATCTATTTTTGTTTGAATATATATTTCTGGCTCATGTTTTTCACATATATATCACACATATCTTCATATATCTAATTCCTCTAAATATTCAAAAAAAGTATTACTACAACCAACTAAATATCATGAGTCAGATATTTTTTCCATCGAACTCCAACTATCTTGAGGCATAGGTTATCACTTTATAATTTTTCATGAGTACACAGCCGGGGGTATTGTTTTGATAAATCATTACACATCAAATTTCATTCTCCACCTATGGGAATGGTTACTATTGGTGTTACAGTTAGCCCTTTCTTTGTCTCTTTAGAGATCTATACACAATCATATATACATACACACTTCACCTTATTCTATGTAATCATGGTTATAATATTTGAATTTTTTTTTGATATTTTTCACTATTCACTAATAGTGCACAACTAATATGAGTAAATTGTGGTTCTACATCAAAGGAAATGATATAGACCAAACCATAATCACGACATCCTCAATGGTTCCACATATATCCCCTTTTACTTGATAAAAGTTCAAAATGAATATTACATTCTTCATCCAAAACACACATTTTTTATATTTTGTATATAACTTCTCCTTCAACAAAGTCTATAGTGAAAAATTTAAATACTCTACATGTTCATCCATTCATTTGGATTATATATGAATATCATCTTGAATAATTTTCACAAATTAATTGAGGTAATATTTTAACACATTATTTATTAAGTCTATGAGGAGAATAAGAGCATTTGTGGGTCCAAATGAAATAAATTTGAACTCACAGTACTCATACTTGCTACGAGAGGTGGTCTTATGAATATCACCCGTATTCACCATTAACTAATGATATCCCAACTGAAGGTCCAATTTTGGGAAGTAAAGTGCTTCGTGTAATTGATCAAACAACTTGTCAATATATGGAAAATGACATGAGTTCTTTATCAAGGACTTTTTATTTTATGATAATCAATATAGAGATGTATACAAACATCCTTACTAATGAAAAGTAGGATTGGTTCTCCTAATGGTGATGTACTAGGGAATACAAAACCAATGAGTATATGTTTCTATAATTTCTTATTTAGTACACCTGGTTTAATTTTCCCCATTATATATGGTTTTTGGGATCTCTGTAGTGATCCATGTATAAGATAATTTGAGGACTCAACCTCTCATTCAAGAGTAAGAATAGTAATTTCTTCATGGAATTCATCGGCATAATCCATTACAATGATTATTTCCCCAAGTTTGGTCCTCCCATTCAATTTATTAATTTATGAAAGCTATTATTTATCATAATAAAATAATACTCATTCATCTAATAATGATTTCAAAGTATATACATCCTCTTCCAGAAACATTATTAGAATTAAAATTAAATTGAACATATAGATTTTGGGCTTGTATTATATCAACAATACACAATGAATATTGATGATTTTTATGCTAACAAGTAACCTTTTTGTTCTACTAATGAAATTTCTTTTATGTTATTTTTATTAATATATTTATTTTTAAATATAACATATGTATGTGGAAAAAATTTCCTTAAGGGTTCTCTATATGTTTACTATGTTGTTTGGAAACACTATTTGTACCCTAAATTTGTAAGCGAATCATATAGTTTTTGAAACCATGTATTTAGAGTAAACATTTGGATTTGTTCCCTTTTTTCACTAAAATTGTGGATTTGGAATATTACTTTTGAGAGAAACCATATGTTTGAGAAACTAACATATCGGTCAACAACCCATCATTTTGATGTCAACGACTCTTTTTTAATCGTGCCTTCAATGTTAACTTTATGTTTGACTTAGTCAACATTGGAGATCACATTCAAAATATTTTTTGACCATTCTACAAATATATAGAGTAAATTAAATATATATTTAAATATTATTAATAATGATTTAAAGGCTCATTATCAACATATTAAATTGATCATATTTACAATCTATGTTATGAATTTCGTTATACATTTTATATTTAAACACTCATGAATTTTGAAGTGATATTTTTGGATCTGTTTAACAAAAATTAAATTGGTTTCAATTTTCAAAATACCTAGAGTAATATAATTCACAAAAAAGGATACTTTGGAAAAATAAATAACATCTATATTATTCTTGAGATCTACACATTGGAGATATACTTGTTTTGATCCTCCCTTGTTTAAATGAGGTTCTATTATTACTATTTCTATTATGTTATTGTTGCATATATTGATGAAAATTTTCATTTAGGATCTCTCTAAACCGATTATTTCTTAATGAATCATATCTATGAAGAAGAATATGCCTTTTTTAGTTTCTTCTACAACTGTGAACTAAATGTGTTTTTCATCAAATAAATTAATATTGATTTATTAGAGTATGAGTTCCTCATATACGGTCATTGTGGAGTGCCATATTCTAACACTAATATATGTATTGATATGTTTTATATAAAATTACATGTCTTGTTGTAAGGATTCAACTGCATGCACTCAATTGTGAAGGTATTATGATAAGTGGAATTATTAATTAAATGTCACCAAGGTCATAGAGAAATTGTTGGGGAAGTGGACTAGGGGATATTTTTGTCTTGAACCACTATAAAAACTGATGTCTTCTTCTTCTCAACTTATGATACATAACTTTCATAAAGAATATAATGTTTTATATCATTATAATATTCAAAAAGTGAAAATATTTGAGTCTAATAATTTTTTTTAAAAGAACACAATTCACCCCCACCCCACCCTATTCTGTGTCGTCATATTATTCAAACATGAAAATTGGAATCATTAGATTTTTTTTGAAGAAGTATGATAATGTAATGACCCTTCCTCTGAGGCTCGTGCCATGACTACCCCAATCCTACCTCTCAAAGGCTTGGGGATGGTGACCAGCACTGAAGGAATCAACCTGCATGTGGGATGCATTTTTCGAAGTACCTATATGACACACACACAAATAACCACGTCCCAACACGCTGAATGGGAAAATAAATTATACTAAAACAAGACTGAGTACAAAATAAAACTGAAACCAAGTGTGACAGGATAAAAACCCAACAAAAAGAACTTAATTAGAAAAGTACCAAAAGAATATCTGATGGTCATCTATGGAAAACCCCACCTGATAAAAAGAGTAATGAAGCTACGGGAATATAAAGTAGTATGTCTTGTCTGCCTGGTCTTATTAGGCCCCACCACGTCCTAGGGCTTTGATACCACCGTCCTAATGTCTGTCAGTCTCATCCCCCTGAGCACCTGTGTCAAAATGTTGATCGTCTATAGCAGACACAAAACGTGCGGGTGAAGACCGTACAGGGTTGAGTATAACAATACATAGTAGGGAACATGAGACAAAAAGGACAGGACACACAAAAAACCTAAAAGTAACGTAGGAATCACGAGAAATCTCACACCAGGTATATTCAAGGGTAGTGATGGTAGAATCAACAATCACATCATCAAACACCTTGGATATTGGAGAACAAATCCTCTATCAAGTACAATGGGCATGATGGGTCACACAGAGCTGCTTCCGACTATCCTTGGACTTCTATGGTGCTCATCTCTAATGAGTATCATCTGTATGTTGGATCACACTAAAGCACTCTCCACAGGGGGCCTTCTAGGTCTCACAGAGCTTCTTTCCACATTGGTCAAACATAGGTACTCCACTTGTCAAGTATCGTGGGTCTGTTCGGTCACATAGAGTGGCTCCCCACCATGGGCATGTCGGGTCACATAGAGCGGCTTCCCCCTGGGCCATCTTCGAGCAGTCTTCATGTCTCATCCAACTGCAGGGTTCCATATGTAGTGTGATTGGGAGAACCTATCCTTAAGTTATTCATAATATCTCGATGTCATAGAATTCACCACAATGAAGTCTAAAATATCTTCCTTGTCAAGAGGGTCCCAACGTCATAAACTGGTAATCAATCTGATGTGTGTTTTGCAACATACATGTGTTTTAGTAAATATGGGGATGGTTCTATTGGGGCCATGTCTGACACTTTCAGACCGACATGACCTACTGGGCCTAGGGGTCCTACATTCACACGTTTAATTAGAGAGACTCGACCTATCCTGGTTCGGGTCAGGCCAGTCTGGTCCGGTCTAGCTAGTTGGTAAGCCCTCATAGGCCTCGCTGGACCCTTCCAGTTTTGGCTCAGGTTCCAGACCGCCAAGGCGAACGAAAATCCAGTCTAGTAAGACTCGGCTCACTTGGGGAGGGTATGGAACGCTGGGGGCATGACCATCCCGGCTCGCTAAGAAGGGGGTGCGGCCTACCAACCCTAGACCAGTTCACTAGGGAGCAGACTGATGGTGTGCCGCCCGACCGAGACATGGAAACCATCAACGTACAATATCCACTAGCCACATAGACGTCAGGCCCTATCTCTTAATGTTGTCAAAGACTACAGCTGTCAGCGCCTCGATAGCCCAAATGCAGTCCACTCCCTCCATGCGGTGCCAGCATGGAACCATCTCATCTCGTGGCTACCGCGGCCATTTGAACGTGACCTCCTTCCATCATAGTGCGCAGACGGGCGTATCACCTTCATCTAGTGCGATCTGTGAGGGCCGATGACCTCCTTTTTTGTCATGGAACTGCTCCCATCATCAAACCATCGTGGTCCGGCCGCCACCTTTTGTGTCTAGAGCCACTACACTAGTGGTTTTGTACCATTGTCACTTTCTGTAGGCCCCCAGAGTTTCTCTGATGGTCCGTTTCTTGGTCTAACGGTGCATATGGGCCTCTCGGGTCGCCACCATACCTACTCAAGCCCTAGAATCAAATTTCTTATACTTTGAGAAGGTGGCCACCTAGAATGCATGATCGAAGGCCCTCGGGCTTGATTCGTGTGAGCATGAGACCTCCGTATTAGAGGTTTAAATCAAGGGGGAGGTTTGGGGATTGGGAATTAATAATTTAATTCATGGTTTGAATCCCGAATAAAAAATCCCCAATAAAAGTCATCCTCTCGCATAAATAAACGAATCCTGGATCAACATATTCATGACTTGATAAGTTTTTATCGTTTCTAAATAAATATCATGGAAGAACATTGAAATAAAAATTAAACCCCTATATATTTTATGTTCGATGTCAAAGCGCTCATCCTTGAGAGTTCAAGGTGTCAACATCATTACATCTAGCTCCTTTCATTGAGGGCAGGTCAAAGACGATGAATTCTCTCTATCATTATTCATCATTCCTTGTTGGAGTGTAATTCCAATAGGGATTTGTCTAGGAGTCTCCAAGGTTTAATTTTGTTGTCTCCAACATGAAAAATAATTAAAGGAAACATGTTGCAGAGTTTCAATTACACTGTGATGTCACATCATAACATTATTTCATTTATCAACAGTATCATAGTTATTCTTCCTTTATTTCATCATTAGGCTACATGGTATAGGCCATTGATGAGTCTCATTAATTATCTCCATCACCGCCTCATCGTTGTGTCTCTGTCTTCTACTCAACATATGAGAAAGAATATAAAATAAATTTTTAAGTTATTTTATTATTTTTCATGAAAATCTTGAAAATAAATTTTCCATTCGGCACTTTCCGTCTGATGTTAAATACATAATAAGTAAATTTCAGTGGTCTAAGTTTAATAGTGTCCTCAGATTTTCGATCTGAGCACTTGTTCAAAAGATATAAAAACATGCTCGAACATTTACTGAACGTACCAAAAAAAGTTCAAAATTCCATTCTGGGCACCTTGGGCCTCCAAATAACATGCCTTCATAGCACATCATCTTAGAATAATTCTATATAATTAATGAAAATTACATAGAATTTATGAGACATTACATTTTCCCCAACTAAGAGATTTATGTCACCAAAATCAAAAATTAAAACTAATCAAACAGATGGGTGTACTTAGCATGAATCTGAGCCTCCCCTCCCACATGATCTTCAAGAGACTCTTGTTCTTCCACTGAACATGCACCAGAGGAATCTAACATTTTCATTTGACCGGCTCTTGTAAGTCTTTTTTGTCCATCGGGAACACGACAAACATCGCCTCATCATGAATGGCCAGCTCGCCCCAGTAAATGATGTGTGGTGTGTCATGCACGTAACTCCTCAGCTACGACATGTGGAAAGCATCATTCACTTGATGAATCTATGGGGGTTGGTCTAGGAAGTACACCAACTTTCCAAATATCCTCAAGATTTGAAAGGGTCTGATGAACCTCCAAGATAGCTTGCAGGCCTTAAAAAATCTTCACAATCCTCATTGAGGTGAGGCTTGAAGGAATATGTGATCTCCCTCCTCAAAAACCAAGGGTATGTGTCTTCTATCATCATAAGAATTAGGTCTACTCTATGTATTCCTCATCCAATCCTAGATGATCTGCACCTTTTAAGTGGTAATACATACCATATCTGTACCCATGAGTGCTGACTCCCTTGTATCTGTCCAGTATATGGGCGATCTAGAAGGATGTCTATTAAAGGCCTCAAAAGGATATATGCCATTGGTGGAGTGATAGCTGTTGTTGTATGTGAACTCTACCAAAGTAAGGTGGTCCTCCCAACTAGGAACAAAGTTAAGTACACAAGCATAATGAATTTCTGCCATGGTTTTTATGGCCTCCTCCATCTGATCATCTTTATGGGGTTGAAAATTTGTTCTCAAATACAGTTGCGTCCTAAAAAAATCATGTAATATATTCCATAAATGGGATTCAAAGTAGGAATCTTGAATTGATATGGTCATCGAAGTCACCCTGTGAAGCCGCACTATCTCCTAGATGTAGAGGCGCCCAAGCCTCTACCTGTCCCGACCCCTGGATGGGTAGGAAGTGAGCTTAATTTTTTATTCGGTCAATGATCACCCAAAAATAATCAAGGCCTCTAGACATACTAGGTAACCTCATCACAATTTCCATCAAGATACCAACCCATTTCCACAATGGTACCTCGAGTGGTTGGACCATGCCATTTGGACTATGATTCTTGGCCTTTAATTGCTAACAAGTGAGGCCTTGTGAAATGAACTTAGACATTGTTTCGTCATCCCTAGAAAATAGTACTGACATCGGAGTTCCTGGTACATTTTTTCCACTCAAGGATTTACCTCTAAATTGGACCTATGGAACACCCTCAATAAATCATCCTGCAATTTCACTGGTACTACAGTGCGCCCTCATAAAAGGATGGTATGCTCCCCACCAATTGAAAATCCATTTGGAGCCCATCATGAGGATAACAAAACATGATAGGCCTCGCAGTCAAATTTTACTAGTTGTGCCTCCCTGACTCACTATAAGAGTGGTGTAGTAAAATTCATCGGCTAAAGGTATGATCTTCCATCATCATCTGAAAAGGATATCAGCATCGCAGAAAACTCCACTGTCGTCTCACTCAGAAGCTACAAACCGGTCCTCCTACTGAATGTGTATTCCACCACCTCCCCCTTCCCAAGCGTATTTACTTTCTCAAAGTCATAGTTCCAGAGGAACTCAATCCATCACCACTTTCTTAGTTTTAGGTCTTCTGGGATATGATATACCTAATAATCTTTTTTTGGAGTAAACAGTAAACCCTCACCCATCCAGTAGTGCCACCACATCTTCAGGGTAAAGACCACTACTGATAACTCTAGATCCTGGGTTACATAGTTTTTCTCATGATGTATCAACTGTCATGAGCCATAGGTGATCACCGCCCACTCCTGCATCAGGAAACAACCCAGTTCATCCCCTCATGTGTCACATAAAACTAGGTACTCAACGCCGTCCTCCAGCAGTCTTAAGATGGGGGAACAATTCAGTCTCTATCTCAGCTCCTAGAAACTATTCTAGAATTTATTGGTCTATAGGAAGGGATTTCCCTTCCGTGTTAAGGATCATAAGGGTTATGCTACTATGGAAAAGTCATGTATGAACCTATGCTAGTAACCAGTCAACCCCAAGAAGCTCTCCACCACAGTCACGCTTCTATGTGGCTCCCAAGCAAGCACTGCCACCATCTTCGCTGGATCTCCTACAACTCCAGCCTCTTAGATGACGTTTCCTAGAATGTGGACCTCCTGAATGTAGAACTGGAACTTTTTGAGCTTACCATAATGCTGGTTCTCTTAGAGTGTATCGAGGACTATTTTCAGGGGCATTGGTCACACTAAAAGTCATCATCAGAAACTCATAGTGGCCATACCGTCACCTAAAGGATGTCTTCGGTACATCCTCATCACGTACCCAAAGTTGGTGATATACTGATCTGAGGTCTATCTTTGAGAACCAATTCTCTCCCTTCAACTGATCGATGAGGTCATCAAATATGGGGGTGGATACTTGTTCATCATGGTCACCTAGATCTATCATCGAATGTCCCTGCACATCCTCAAACTCATGTCCTCGTTCATGGAAAAAAGAACCCGGCCTACCCATGGTGAAAATATGGGCCTTATGATCCCCTTATCCTTCATGTCCTCTAGTTTTACCTTCAACATTCGAATATCTATGGGAGCCATACGATATGCTTGTGTGGATATCGGTTTCATCATGGGGTACATGTCGATGGAAAAGTCTACCTCTCTGTGAGGAAGTAGTCCCGGAACATCATCAGGAAAAAAATCCTCATACTCGTCTACCTATAAAAAAAGCTCTAACTCCAACCATCCACTTCACAGAGGGTGATTCTAGCCAACTAGTGAGTGATTGGTTGTACCCTCCTCTGATAAAGTTTGTTCTGTGCTATAAGGGTTTCCTTTTTCAAGTGAAGGAGAACCTGGTCCCATCTCCACAAGAAAACTGCAATGTAATCTTAAAACAGTCGATCTAATCATGTACTTTTTATTGTCAATCCATACCCAAGATGATGTCGTAAGGACTTGACGATGCTACTCGGAGATCCCAGACGAAGCACTCTCCTCCTAGAGTAAGATCACACTATCGACACCAATGTGTAACTATCGAATCCCTTCCAGTAAAAGACTCTACCCATATGTATCGAGCCCAAAACACCACCAAAATCTTCGAGCTCTGAATGAGAGTTTTTGTAATCAAGTAGTGACTAAAACTTGTCTAAATAAAAATAGAAGATAGGGTAAAGAAGAAAAAGAATGTACCATAGATCATCTCTAGAGTGTGGTGGTCATAAACCTCTTCTACCTCTATCCGAGCTTGCCCCCTACCTGCCTACTCCCTGAGGTAGGGGTGGACCACCTAAGGGTGGTGGAGGTAACAACTCAAACCATTTCCCATTGCCTACCTCTCAACCAGCTCCCCTACCATGTCCTCCGCCCCGCGGAACTCCTCGCTCGATTCTCTACCTCTGCCTTGGCGGTTCCTCAACCGTATGCTTCTCATTCCCATGGTAGTTTGAGAAGTCTCGTGTCATGTGTCCCTGCCCGCCGCATGTGAAGCACCACCTTTCTCCCTACTGGCTCCCCCCTAGAATGGGAGCCCCGCAATACCGACCCTAATTCCTTGAGTCGACCTCGAAAATACCTAGGCCTCTTAGGCCGATGTGTCTGATGTATGATGCCTACCAACGACTCTACCACCTAGGGACTTTTGGTGGCTCTATCTGTCAGTGCTTTCTCCACCATGAATCTCTCAACAAGAAGGGATCACTCTAGCACCCCATCCAGGGTAGGGATGCATAGAGACAACACTGATACCCTGATCTCCCTCTTGATTCCTTGCACAAAGGCTCAATCCCTGAATTATGGGACTCACACCATGTATGTGGAGTTTTGAGATAGCTTCATGAACCTCGTTGAGTACTCATCCACCATCACACTACCCTTATGTAGGTCAAAATGCTCTTGAATGCGCACAGAGAGCAAGGTCACGAGGAAAAAAATCCTCCCAGAATAACTGATCGATGTCTGCCTAGGTAAGGGTCGCCTAGTCATGTGTTTGGTTGGTCAAGCTCCACCATCTACCTAATAATCCTTGGAGAATGCACGCTTCCAATATTTCCATCCGGTCAATTAGTGTCCTAAATAAGAAAAAGACCCACTCCACAACCTCCAGCTCATCCTCAGCTACCAGAGGATCCACCTCTCCTTTGAAAATAGGAGGTCTCTGTCTCTAGAAATCATATAAGGTACTGAGCCTACAAATGTACTCTAGTGGAACTTCCAGTAGTAGATGATAACAATTGGGTGGTTGTAGCAATAGTTCCCCACCTATTGGGGACATCTCTAGAACTGTTCCCTGAACGGACGCCTCACCGCTAGGCGGGCCGTCCTCACAACCCCGTGTAGGGATCCAGACTAGTTGTCCATGTAGAGGCATCCATAGATAGATAATGATGTAACATGATCAGAAGGTTATACCTGGTTAGATTAATTTTATTCAAAAAAAACAAAAGGATGCACTTAAGCATCCAAGGTTTTCATGTACTAATCTGAAGATCAAAATTCAGGGACTTGGTGTATGGATATGTCGGCCTCCGCACCAACACTGGACTTCTCAAACATGAATGTCGGACTCACAAAACATATAATTGTTTCCCCAAAAAAACATATACTCTCATTCTTTGAGGGGGAACCAATTTCCTTTTGATACAACTTTTTCAGGACCCATCCCCCGGGGCACATGCGCATGACTACCCCAAGCCCTCCTGCCGAAGGCCTCGGGCTGGTGATAAGAACAAAATATGAAAACCTGGAAGTGGGAGGAATTTTCTGGAGTACCTATAAGCACACACACATGAAACCACATCAAAACACCCTGAAGGGAAAAAACATGTATAATAAAACATTAATGAGTATAAAATACCACTGAAATCAATTGGTTCAGGATACAAACCTAACAAAAAGAAATGAAAAAACAGAGTACAAAAAGGAGCACTGATGGAAATCTGTGGAAAACCCCACCTGATCGTAAGATAAGGGAAACTACATGAATCCAAACTAGTATGTCATGTCTGCATAGTCTTATTTGGCCCCACCTATTCCTAGGCCACTGAGTCACCCATTGTTGTATCTGTCAATCCTGTCCTGCCGAGAACCACTATCGAAGCATCGATCATCTGCACTAGTCGCAACACGTGCGGGTCAAGCCCATGCAAGGGTGAGTATAACAATACTCTGTAGGGACCCCAAGACCAAAAGGAAATACCAGATAGTAATCCTCAATATAAACCATGAGACAAATCACACCAGGTATATTCTAAAGTAGTGGTGGTAGCATCAACAATAACATACTTGAATTCCTCGCCAACTGGAGAACTCCTCCTCTATAGAGTATAGTGGGCATGTTGGGTCACACAAAGCCACTTCCCACCAACCTTGGACTGTAGTGGTACTCATCCCTGATTTGTACCCTGGGTATGTTGGGTCACACAAAGTCGCTCCCCACCGTGGGCCTAACATGTCAAATATAGTCACTTCCCACCTTGGTCGAACTAAGGTACTCCTCCTATTGAGAACCATGGGTTTACCGGGTCACACAGAGTCATTCCCCACCATGGGCCTACCAGGTCACACAAATCCTCTTCCCACTGGGCCATCATCAAGCATTCTTCGGCTCCAACCATCCCCATGGTTCCGTACATAGCATACTTGGGTGAAAATCCCCTCCAGCCATTCATTGCATCTTTATGTACATGAAAGTCACTATTATTATGAGAAAATATCATCCCCATCAAAAGGATCCCAATAATGTAAACGACTCATTAATCAGATGCACATTTTTCAAGATACATACATTTTAGTAAATAGGGGTTTGGTTGCGATGAGGATCAGTTGGACTCAGTCAGACAGACCCATCCAATCAAGACCGAGGGTCCCAGATACCCCAGTTTAATTAGACAGACTCGACCTGACCTGGTTTAGGGAGGGTTCATTCTGGTCTGGTCTGGTTAGTGTCCGAAGCCCAATATGCCTCATTGGAAAAGTCCTGGTTTGAACGTGGGTCCAACCCACCAGGTCTCTTGGAAACCCGGTCTAGTCTGTCCCAACCCAAAGGGCATGGGTCTGGCCTGTCGATGCGGTTCCGGCCCGCTGGGCAAAGGACTAGCTTGGCTCGCTGGGATGGGGGCACGGCCTGCCAACCCTAGACCGGTCTCCCAGGGGGTGGACTGGTGGTACGCAGCCCATCCAGGATGTGGCAACAGGCCTCATCCAGCCTCTACATGCCCCACAGACGTGGGGCCCTATCTCTTACCACATTTGAAGACTGCAACTTCTATCGCCTAGGTAGGCCAGATATAGGCCACCCCCTCCATGCGGTTCCCACATGGAATCACGTTATCTCATGGATATCACGATATTCTAATGGGCACACTGTCGTCCTCTAGTTCAGTTGATGAGGGTTGGATGCCTCCGCTGCTACCGTGACGTTAGGTGGGGCCACCCCCTTCATGTGGCCGGAAAGGGTCGGCCACCACCGCCTTTGGTCGGCACCGATGTTCCAGTTGTGCCTTTCCATCGACACCTTCCACGGGCCACTGAAGTTTCTCCGACGGTCTGTTTTGTGATTCATCAACACCAACGAGCCTCTTGGGTTGCCTCCATCCCTTCTCAGGCCTAGAAATTGAATTTACTTCACTTCAAGATTGAAACCACCAAGAACGCATGATCAGAGAATCTCATGCCTTGTTTGTGTTGGACCAAGCCCTCTATAATAGGGGTTTAAATCAATGGGGGATGATTGAGGATTAATGTTTAATCATTTCATGCAAGGTTTTAATCCTGAATAAAAAATCCCCATGAATAGCTACCATCTCACCTAAAAGCATGAATCTCGGATCAACTTGTTCGTGAGTGGATCTATGGTTGTTGTTTGTATAAAAATATGAGCTGTGAAAAACATGGAAATAAAAAATATATCTTCTACCTCTTTACATTCGATGCATAAGTGCTCATCCTAGAGAGTTCAAGGTGTTAACGTCATCACTTTTGGCTCCGTTCTTCGAGGGTGTGTCAAAGAAAATGAAATATTTCTGGAATTATTTGTCATTCTTAATTGGTGAATAATTTTATTAGGGATTAGTTATAGATTCTCCAAGGTTTTGTTCAGCCCTCTTCAACATTCCAAATAATTAATGGAAATATGACACAGGGATTTAGTTACACTACGATGTCGCATCATTACGCTGTTTCATTTATGAAACTGCATTGCTGTTACACTTCCATTATCGCATCATTATTCTACATGATACTAACCATTAATTATCCTCATTAATAATCTATTTTTGTTACCTCATCGCAGCGTAGCCATCTTCCGCTCAACGGATGAGAAATAATATAATATAACATTTTAAGTTATTTTATTATTATTTTTCGAGAAATTCTGAAAATAATCATTTCCATTCTACCCTTGCCAGTTGATGTTAAGTCCATTCTAGGTGAATTCTGATGTTATGAGTTCAACCGTGTCCTCAAATATTCAATTCGAGCTCTAGTTTAAATGTATGTAGAACACGCTCACATCTTTACTAAATGTACCTTAAAAAAAGTTTAAAATTCTGTTTCAGGATCTCCAGGCATCGGAATAATGTGCCGTCAGAGCATGCAGTATCAATATAATTCAATTTATTTAAAAAATTACACTGAATTTATGATACATTATAGATAATATCTTGAAATCTAAATTAAAAGGTTTATAAGAAGATATATTTCAATGGAGTAACTAAAATAAATATTGTCCCTGATATCTGTTCCTTAATTTAATGGACAACCCACATTGTCATCAATTTGAAACAGATCGATTAAAAATTTTTACATGATGATTTTAAAAACTTAATAAATCCCCATAGAAACCAAAATGTATATTTATAATGGATGTTGGGTATCACGAGAATTTAAGATTCCTGAATGTTCTTATTTGTGAACTTCGTATAAATTAATTTAGTCATGTATCTCAATGTACTACATCTTATGATATATGGAGAACTATTTTTGTTTCATAATAAGGAACACAAAATGTCATGAAATTATGACATGACACTAAAATGGTGAAATTTGACATTTTAGAATGTATAATTTTAAAATAATTAATCAGATAAATGAAAGACTGAATGAAATTGTCAATTGTGGTGATTTCTTGTGAGAACCAATTAAACAACGATATCATGCATTAAATGTTTTAAGAGTCTTATCCTCTAAAAGTAATGGGATATCTGCTATAATTAGATAACCCACTCTTGTGTCAAAATAGACAATGAAGTTGTTTATTGGCACTCTAATGACGTTGGATGAATAAATTCAATATGATGTTTAATATCAATGGATGATAAAAGGGGGTAATTCCACCCTTAAATACACTACTTAAAATATGAAAATAAATAAAAAGAGAATTTTGTATTCTAAAATGATTTAAAATTCCATGATTTAGTAATTGAACCATCTCATCTAGCCAAAATATTAAATATATTTTATAAGAATATTAAAGGCTTAAAAAATTTATTCAAAAGTATTAAGAAATATGGTCGAGGATATAAAGAACTAAGATTCTATGAATGAAAACATATAGTACATATTAGACCAGATTTCGCACCACTAAAAAAGGTGAAATGGAAAATTGAAATTAAATAAAGGATGTATCATATGATAACTGATTATGATCAAAGAGGTAATAAAACAATGAAAGGCACTTTCAGTTTATTTAGGGATTCTAAAATTTCTTTTAAAAATAATTAAGATAAATAACTAACTGATTTTTAAGAATGTATATAACTTATAACTTTGATGATGAAGATGTGAAATCTTAATATTATTCTAATTTTGATTCTTAAAGTTGTTCTAATAGTAAATTATATTCTTACAATTGAATTCTTGAAAAAAACATGAGTCCGTAACGAAAAATAATTAATCAATAAAAATATACAATATGTTATTTAATGTAAAAAATTAATCCATGTTAAACATCACATCGAATTAAAAGAAACATTTTCCAAATCTACATCAAACAACAATATTCATTTAAACATAATTAATGAGTTATAGGTTGACGTAGAGTAACTAAAATGTTCATCTAGTACATAAACAATGGGAGAAAAATCTATAAATCATATTCTCGGCAAACTTTTTTGTTAAAAGTTGAAATATATAATATGAATCAATAGGGAAAATTCAAAATTATATATAAATAATTTTATACCTAGTTATAAGAATAGAAATATATCAAGAGTCGCATATTGTTATTTTAGAATAAATTTCATTTATTATAACAACTGTTGTTTGAGATTTCCCCAAATAAGTGGGAAAATAAATAGTTTCTAGAAATAAGTCTACATGTAGTACAATAATGTTTGGAAAGGGTAGCCAACTATGTTTACCTGAATCTTTTCATTCTGAAATTACTAGACCCAAGAAAATTAAGGTACCAAAACAATGTTTTATTTAATTATTTAGTAAGAATAAATTTATAGGAACAAAATTGAAATATGATATATGGATAGTGCATTCTCCAAATATAATAAGTATATTTAAACTCTATAATTATGTTTTTTCTATTGATTTCTCAAATAAAACATCTATTTTTAAATATGTTCAACTTCTACTTAGAGCACCAAGAACTGAAAATGCTTATATATTGGATCTTAATTCCTTGTGTGAACAAAAATTGAATTGTTTAACTACTAATATAGATGAATAAATGATTTGGAATAGGACACATGGACATTGTATAATATTAAAATTTTATAAATTATTTATGAAACACATAGTTTTTATTTTCCTAGTCTTTAAATTAAAAAATATAGATTTTCTGATTCATGCCAAATAGGTGAGAAAAAAAAATAATAATTCAACTCAATTAACAAGTCTATAACAACCAAACCATAAAAAAATACCCACATATATTTTTTTGGTCCATCAAGTGTATAAACATTTTCTAGAAGATATTTTGTTTTTGTTTTTGTTAATTATTTTTTCAAATTTACTTTTGTTTATTTCCTAAAATGTAAAAGTGGGGTATTATAAATTTTTGTAATCTTTTGTAAAAAAAATAAAATTGATCAATATTTTCTAATAGTTTCCTTGAGAAATGATCATGGTTAAGAGTTAAAAAATATATAAGTTATGTTTTTTCTTGAAAATGTGTAATAAAAAACCTTCTCTACTCCAAAAACAACATAAAAAATTGATTTGGTTATCCCAACAAGGTTAAATACCCTGAGAGAGGGTGAATTAATGAATGATAGATTAAATAAAATACCCCTTAAAATCATTCATTGTCATTAAAGAAAACATTATTCTCTCCCTTTACTATAGAAATGTATGAATAGAAATAAAAGAATGCACGAGATACAACAATTTTACTTGGTTAACCCTCAATGAGATACGTACAAGGTCCATATAACATAAATGTATTGATATATCAAATTTACTAAGGATCACTACCAATTCAAGTTTATGTCTAGTTTAATTTTATTCCCATGATACTACTTTTAAAATTTTTAGTGATATCTTACTTCCTTCCCTAGGGTCACTCCCTAACTCTCTTTTGATTGCTCACTACTGATGGAATAGATCACCTTCTTCATCATCCTTTACGCACAGCTCTAGAAAAGATCCATAGAAAACATATAGTCATGTAGTTCTCTTCATTATCAATGAAAAATGAATTCTACACTATAGATATATTCTCTGTTGAAGTTCCACTTTCACCCACATGATGAATATAACTTTTATATTGACATGGATTTTTTATAGATGAATAATTAATATTAAAGAAAAATAACATAAAATTATTTCCCAACCAAGATAAAAAGGTATAGTATCATGGGAAAATTAGGACCATACATAATTTTTACAGGATAAAACATAAGAATCTATTTAATTCCTTCTTCTTTCACTTATTATTGGACCTCTTGATATGCTTACTATAAGTAATAAGCTGAGGATATACATAAAAATGTTGAGATAAAATATCAATAAGAGGATAGAGAAGAACATGGATCAACATAACATGGGGTGAACATAGTCATCATCATAATATCATCATCACAATGATTAAAGGAACCATGGTAAAGACAGGGAATGTGGAAATACATAAAAATGAAACACCATGTCTTTGTGGTCAACTATCGTGCTTCTTCAACTTTATCTCATGAGATAAATCACATTTCTCATTTCATTGGAATGGTATATAATTTTTGGTGCACCTATAAAATCATAACATTGACATTCAATATATAATTCTGTGTTCATCCATTATATTATTATATTTAAATAATCATTCAAGCCATATTGAATGTATATCAATATTAGAAAAAAATTACAAATGGAAAAAAATTGTATTAATTTCATTAAATAAAAATTCATGAATAAAATTTGGGGTTTCTAAAAGAAATATGGAATAACATATTTGTTATAATAATTATCAATCTTGAGTAAAGAAGAAACAATCTCACAAGATGTTAATGATGTGTTTATAGAAAGAAGAGTTTTTTTGGAAAAATCTTTTCATTTGATATAAAATTTTATTATAACCATGTATATCTGAGAAAATAGAAGTTATGGATAAATAAATTATATTTATGGAACAATAATGGAACATTCATACTAAAAATGAAGTGAAAGAGGGAATCCCCAAGGAAATGGAGATAGCATTGAGAATCCCCTTTCCTTTTGTTTGAGTGATTTCTTGACACTAATATCCTAGATAATAAAATAAAATTAATTAATTAATAAATTTGGATCCTTTTATACATTTTTATTATTATTATTTTATTAAACATTTACTGACCATTATGATGAGTTATAGTATTCAATTCCATCATTTTATGATTGTTTTTTTTCTTGGATTTCATGATCGGTTTCCTGGTATCTAAGTGTTGAAGTTCATATAGAATGAGAATGATTTTATAGAATTGAAATTATATTTCATTAATTAATATATATAAATTTAATTGGTCTCATATATGATTTTGTTTTATGATATATTGATGATCCATTATATAAGTAATTAATGATAATCACTTAGATTAATTTTGTTATTTTTCAATCATCACAAACTTGTGTTGTTTTCTTATTTAACATTATGTATATATTTTTAGTTATATAACATAAAAATATTATAACCAACTATTTAAATTCAATTTCAATCATTATAATTTATTGATGAACATCCTTGAATTCGGTAAAGGAAAATGAAATCATGTCTTACCTAAAGGTAATAAATCAACACCCCACGGATGATTCTTTCATTTTATTAATAAAATGGAGATGATAACAGGGTTGATGATGGAATATTCGATTAATATAATCATAATCTAGTATATATAATTTTCCATATTTATCATTCCTTATAGATAATGGATGTTAATTATAGAAAAATAATACAAAATAAATTGAAAACAAACAAAAACAAAAAAAAGGAATATGATTTTACCTATAGTAATATTCTCTTTGAGAACCTCCTTAGGGAAATTATATTTGGTATTTGTTTTTGAAACAATGTCTCTTGTATGTGGGGGAGTGTATAGGAATGATTATTAGGTAGAAATTGGGAATGATTCCAGGTTTTCGAGGTGTGAGGATAAGATGTGGTGAGGCCAAGTATTTATAGTGGGGGAAAGGTGTTTTCCCATTATTATATTCATTAGTTTATTATTTTTGGATAAAGTTTATGAATATATTTGATTCCAACCAAAAAATATTAAAGGTAGAAGGATAGTATGATAGTATGGGATTACATTATCAATATATCATCCATGACTCAATAATAATGTATTTAGCTTTATTCTAAATTATCGTATTTCACTATTCATAAAAAATCAACTATTTTAGAAAAATTTAAAAAATTCACCCTACACATTTTTCAATGTTAATAATTCAACAATGTATTCGATCCTATGAAAATAATTTTTCAAATATCATAATTTTAATCTCTAAAAAACAATACTATTTTTTCAAAAATACTGATTTTACTATTGTAATCGATTTTTTTATGCTTTCAAAAAATAACTAAGGCCTCATAAATTTATCTTAAAATAATAATAAAAAATATTAATTTATGATCATATTTTATACAAACAAATTTTCTTTTAAAGTGTTATATTAATTATACAATTGTAAATAAATATTTACAAATTATAAAAATAAATGCATTTAATTTATCATATTTTAAAATATTTATTTACATTTTTCATGATATAAATATATTATATATTAGTTCATAAGATACTAATGTTTATATTTTACTCCCAAAGGTGATGTTACAATTCTATTGGTTAGTTTACTATTCTTAATGGCATGTTACTATTCCTTCATTATATGTTCACTAATTTTTAGAAATAACTATTATTTCATTAATTCATAATTTCTACTATTTTCATTGTTATATACATGTGATTTTGTGTTATTTATTAAATAAGGAGTAAGTATAAGAAGTTAATTTTCATTGATAAATGTTTAGGACATTACAATATTTCCATATCTGGAAATTTCTATCCTGAAATATTGTTTTACATAAATAGGTGTTGGAACTTCTGCTTGATCAAATCCTCTAGTTTCCTAGTCAATTATTCATACTTATGGTTCATCCACAATACGTTGAGATGGTGGGATTCCTTTTTGTGTAGAGCCTTATCTCTCTAGTCTATAACATTTTCTGTATGCTCCTCATAAGAGAGATAATATTAATGATATACCTCCTCTGAGTTCAGTACTTGTGAGGGATCTGGTATATACTTACTCAAGAGACATACATAAAACTTGTCATGATTTTGAGCCATACATGGTGGAATAGGAGCTGATAATCCAATTATCCAAGTTATTAAGGATCTCACTAGGGCCATTGTACATTGATCTATGCTTCCCTTTCTTTTAAAAACATGTGACCATATTCAATGGTGGTATTTAAAAAGAAGATTGTGTCTCCAACATTGAACTCCAAGTCCCTTAGATGGTTGTTAGTATAGATATTTTTCTAAATCTGAGCAGCTTTGATATATTTTTGTATTGATTGAACTTTATTTATGATCTAATTCACAAGATCAGGTCCAAGTGCCTTTCATTCTCTAACATCATCCCATCAAGATAGAGTTCTACATAACTTTCTATACATATCTTCATATGGAGACACATTAATACTCGATTGGAAGCTATTGATTTTTGAAAACTCATCTAATGGATTATTATGATCCAATCCACCATTGAAATACATTGAGAAAAATCATAGCATTTATTTGAGTTCCAGAATAGTTCTTTTAGAATCTCCATCTATTTGGGGGTGATAGGCCATACTGAAATTTAATTTAGTAATCAAAAATGTTGTAGAATTGTACATAATTTTGACGTGAACCATGGATCTCGATCAGAGGTGATTGAACATGGAAGCCCATTTAGCATCCCTACATCCTTCACAAATATATTTTTATATCTTAAAAAAAGAAATTTTATAGGGTATTGATAAGGTGGTATGTATTGGTGATTCAATCCACCAAAAATTATATCACATTGTATCCTTTTTATGTCTTCAGGAGACCAGTGACAAAGTCCATAGTGACATTCTCCAATTTCTAAATGGGTATGGGAAATGGTTTCTTGATACCAATGGACTTATATCACTCTAAATAAACTTCCTATCATATTAAACACCTAAAGATAAACGTTTCAATATTCATCTTCATGTTATCCCACCAGAAGTGTTATCGATGCTCATGGTACATATTGGTACTCCCATGATGGATATAGAAAGTTGATCTATGTGCATTATCCAAAAAATCCTTCTGTATATCAGGTGATAGAGGAACACAAATCATAGTTCCAAACCAAATCACACCATAATCATCGATATTGAACTCTTGTAGCTTAACTTTAGTTACTTATTTCACCTTAGTTTGAAGCTTCAGATCATCCGATTTTGCCTCCTTGATCTTCTATTAGATAGATGGTTGGGAAATAATTTGGGAATGGTAGGATGTATTCCTTACCATTAATATTTCCAAATCCATCCATTTCATATCCATAATTATAGGGCCTTTCAAAATTAGTATCATGGATAGAGTATCATATTTTCTCTACTAAGAGCATCATCTACCTTGTATTCCTTCTCAGGGTGATAGTGAATAGAATAATCGTAGTCCTTTATTATCTCTAACTATCTCATTTGATGCATGTTGGGTTCCTTTTGTGTGAATATATACTTTAGATTATTGTGATCTGTATATATGTAACACTTATCCCCATAGAGGTAGTACCACAAATATTTTCCAGGAAAAATCACATCTTACAGCTCCACATCTTGTGTCAGGTAGTTATTCTAATGTATTATTATCTATTTTTAGGTGTAAGATTTTACTTTATCATTTTTCATGAGTAAAAAACCAATAATTTCATTGATTAATCATTGTATATCACATTTATTTATCCACTTATTAGAATTGTGATTACAAGTGTAGTGATCAGCCTCCTCTTTAACTCCCTAAATCATTCCTCACATTCTTACATTTATATATACATTACCCACTTTAATTTTTGACATAGATAGTAGGCTAGAAAATGATGATAAATTTATCAGAAGACGTCAGTAGTACCCTTCTACGATAAGAATGTATTTTATTTCCATAAAAGTAGTGGGTATGGGACATTCCTTAATTTCCATTTATTTTTATGGGTCCACAAAAATTCCTTCACATGTGATTACATGTCCCAAGAATATGACTTTATACATAAAGAAGTCAAATATTCTAAACATGGCATAAAATTTCTCTTTTCTTAGTGTCTCTAGTACAATCCTTATATGTTATTCATGTTCCTCTTTTCCCATAGAATAAATGATACTATTATTAATAAAAAATACCACATATTTGTAAAGGTAGTTTATAAAAATTATTTCCATAAAATCTATTATGTTTGGAGGGTAATTAGTAATTCTGAAGTTTGTTAATAGATAATCATAGTTCCCATACCTTGTATGGAATGCATTTTTCTAAATATCTTCCTTCTTTACCTTTAGCTAATGATATATAGAAAAGATTTACGCCTTTAAGAAGCACTATGATCTTCATAGTTTATCAAACAAGCCATCTATACTTGAAAGAGGATACTTATTCTTTATGGATATCTTGATGAGTAATCGATAATCGATAAACAACCATATTGATCAATCCTTTTTCATCACAACTAGCACTGGGGAACCCAATGAAGATTTGTTGTGGCATGTAAACCCTTTGTCCAAATTCTCTTACATCAATTTTTTTAACACCCCTAGTTATATAGTGGTCATCCTATAGAGACATGTCGCGGTATTATTAGCTCTAGTTATAAGATCTATGGAGAACCATACCATAAAATCTGGGGGAATTTTGGGTATCTTTTTTCGTAAATACATCATTTCTTGCCCTTATAAAAGGCATTTCCATTATTTTTATACTTACTTATGCTCAACCATTAGATAGAGGTGTGATTATTTACAGGGAATCAAAACTCACATCATTGAATTATTTTCCAAAGGAGATTAATGATCTTACTAGCATTATTAGAGGAGCATGGGATGGTTTGTAATATAAAATCACATTTTCTTTTTCCTGAATGTTGATGTGTGATCTATATAAGACGATCCAGTTCATCCATAGTATATCATCAAATTTCACCATGGGAATCATCATGATATTCACTTGAAAAATCTTTCCACATATGTCAACAAGAGAAGATTCCAACACTTGAGTTGAAATGATTTCACCACTATGTGTTATTATGCATATCTTACATCAAGGATTTCGGGGTAAGATTCAATAGTTCTAGAAAACATAAAATAATAAAGGAATGTGTAATACAAAAATAAAATAATACTTCTGACATTACTAATTGAATATGAAGTGTAACTTGTATGACATTGTTTTCTTACTCTAATTCAGCAGTATTGATGGAATAATCCATACCTTGCTCTTTTGGATTTGCTAGCTAATGGTGAAAATAATTGTCAAGGACTCTAGGTTTAGTGCACTAGCATGCTCGGTTTCCTTTCTACCTACAGTTGAGTCATTTAAAGATGGGTGGTGATCTCCATTCCTCCATCATATTGGCTGGATTATTAAATTCTCTACAACATTCATGATATTGGTGGACTTCTTTCCTACACTTATAGTATTTCATCTTTCCTTTGAAATAGTTCTCATGATTATTCTTCCCACATTTTGACATGTTGCTGGTTGGGATTTCATTCCATATTTTTCATTAGATCCTCTGGCTTGAAACTCTATCCTTACTTTCTTATCTTCATAGTCATGGGACCCTTCTCTAAACTCAATCTACACTCTAAGAGAACATTAAATAACTTATATATAACTACAAATTTAATGAATATATAGATCCTTTCAAAGGTGTGGTTATAAACCTCTATGGAATCTATCAATTGTTTTTATCATTGTTGATAACAAAACCTGAAGAGTATTATACAAGCCTTGTAAAATTTTCATTGTTGGATAGGACAGATTCATCTTCCTTTTTCTTCATCTCAATGAATTCTTTCTACATATTTGTATAAAGAGTCTATGGGAAATAATTATTATGAAACATTATCATAATTTATTATCAATCCATCCCTTCAACTTCATCTTATGGATTGGGGTTCTTAATCAGTGCCCACCATTGATCGTCATCTCCATCGAGAAGATAAATGGACAAAGTCACCTTCTCCATATTAGAGTAGTGATTCACCTAAAATTTCTTCTATATTGATTCAACTAATTGTTCTATGATGATTGGATTAGAAGATCCTTTACATGATGGTGGTCATTTCCACATAAAAGATATGATGGCCAGTTTATCCTTCTTATGTGAAAGCAGAAGTTACACAATGATTAGGTTATTATTCATAACTAGAGACAACTGTGTTATAATTTCCAAGAAATTTTGAACTCCACCTACCAAGGAATTAGGGATTTCATTCAGGGTTGAACTGTATTGTCCCTCACATAGTTTTTTGGCCTTGATTCTCCTAGTTCCCACGATTCTATAAAATTGATTTTTTTTTCAAAAAACATTATTCAACATGTCAGGAATAATAATATATTGCATTTTTGAAATTAACTCTAAAGGAATATCATCTGGGATTCTTATCTTTATAATAACTCTAAACCAAAGATTATTGGGTGATTACTTATACTTAGTATCATACTAAGGGTTTTCACTACTATTTTCAAATCTTAATTCAAAAACTAATTAACTCACGCTCTTATACAAACTACATGGACCCCTTATTTGACTTACTTGACTAATACATCATTTTTTAAGATAAAAAATATAAAATTGTTGCACATCTAGGATCCAAAGGTTTAGTATCATGGGAAAATTATAACCATAAAAAAATTTTACATAATAAATAAATAAAAATTTATTTAATTCTTTGGGCTCTAACTTCTTAGTGGACCATGTGTTTTACATAATACAGGTAATCATATATGGATATGAATCACATAAAGGGTTGAGCTAAAATCCCATTGGTAGGATAGATAATAATAGGTATCAATATAATTTTTTTTTGCTTAATAATTATTAAAATATCATCATCATTATAATCATGTGAGGATGTATTAGATAAAGGCATGGAATGTAGTAGTTCATAAATAGGAAAAATATTGTCTTAATGGTAAACTACCACATTTATTTAACTTTATATCATGAGATATATCAAATTACCCAGTGCATCAATTTATAATTATGGGTTCACCTGTCATATAATATCATTTAAATGAACTATATATTTCTAGGTTCACTCATAACATCATAACATTTACAATATCATGCATACCACATAGAACATCTTTTAGTATGGGACAATTAATAATCCACAGAAAGGAATGTGTTTCATTTCATAATTTATAAATTCATAAATAAAAAATGGGTTCCTCAAAATAAATAAGGGAATAAAAAACATGGTATAATAATTATGAGTCTTCAATTAAATAGAAATAACCTCATGATAAGTAAAAGATGTATTTTTTGAAAGAAGAGTTATTTTGGAAAAATCTTTGAATTCATCATAAAATTATATTGAAGAAATATATATCCAATAAAATAAAATTTAAGGATAAATATATAATATGAAATGAATATTAATGTAATATCCATATTGAAAATGAATTTAAACAGTGGAAACCCTACGAAAATTGATTTGTGTTTGAGAATCCCCTTACCTTATATCTGAGTTCTTTATTCACTTTAATATCTTGTATAATAAAATTATATTCTTAAATTTAAAAGTACATAACATTTTCTACATATTTTCATCTATATAAATTTATTATGTTTGTTTATTGTCATTATGATGAGTTATATAATTCAGTTTCATCATTCCAAGAGTGTTTGTTTTCTTGGTTTTCATGATTGGTATGCTTGTTTCTAAGTATGGAAGTTCATGGGCAATGAGAATGACTCTACAGAATTCAAATTATATGATATAAATAAACATAATGAAGTTTAATTTGTCTCATATATCATTTTATTTTATATTATTTTCATATGATTCATTTGATTAGAAGTTATTCATAACCATTTAGATTATTTTTTGGGTTTTCAATCACCATGAAGAAGTTTGGATTTGTTATTTAATAACATATATATATGTTAGTTATAAAACAAAAAAATATTTTTTCACTAACATTAAAATATGTATCAACCATTATAATAGTTTTATATCTTTCTACGATGAAGGTAAAAAAAATTAAAACATGTCATCTCTAAAGGTAATAAATCAACACCTCACTGACGATGCTTTCATTTTAAGAATTAGAGAGAGATGAGATGTGGGTTGATGATGGATTATTCCATTAACATTATAAAAATCTTGTATATATATATATATATAATGGATTTATCATACCACATGGATAAAGGAAGGTTAGGATAGAATAAAAAATGGAAATTTAAAATAGATTTAAAGAAATGTTTAAGAAGATTTTTCCTCTTGAATTTTTCTGATTGATAACCTCCTTAGGGAAATTGGATTTGTTATTTTTTTTGAGACCAAAGGATCCCAAAAATTAAATATAGTCTTCGGATGAGGATTTATCATAAATTTTTAAATCTTCAAGGATTTAGAGGTGTGGGGATAATTCGTGGTTTATAGTGGTATTTGTGGTTGAGAAGAGTTGTGCTTTCTCATTATTTTATTCATTATTTTTTTATTTTAGATCAAGACTGTGAATAGTTTTTATTCCCATGACTAAAAATAGTACAGAGATATGGGGAGTTGGATATTATAGGTCTTCATCATTCATACATCTGGCATCACTAAAAAATTCATGTGTTTATCTTATATTGTAAATTATCATATTTAACTATTCACTAAAAATTAAACTCTTTTTGAAAATTATCCAAAATTAACCCTAACTGTTTTAAATGTTTTGAATTAAAAATTGGTCTGCATTTTATAAAAATATTTTACAAAATATTACAGATTTAAAATTTATTTAAAATCTCCATTTACATGAAAGATATTGATTTTAATATTGTAACTACCTTTTCGATATTTTCAAAATATAAATAATGTCTTATAAAATTATAATATTATCATAAGAATAAAAATTTATTTATGAATTTTTTTTAGAAAATATATTTCATTTTAAATAATTATATTAATTATATAATTATAAATAAATATTTATGACTTATAAAAATAACAATATATAATATATCATTTCTTAAAATATTTAAATAATTATTTCAAGATATAAATATATTATATTTTAATTCATAAATACCACAATTTTATTTTTACTTTCAAAGGTGAGGTTACTATTCTATTGGATGATTTGCTAGTCGTAATGGCTATATTAGTATTCTAAAGGTCAATTTACTATTCCTTCAGTATATGTTCCCTAATTTCTAGATATACAAATTATTTTATTCATTATTTATTTTTCACATTTGTATTGTGATCTATATGTTATTATAAGTTAGTTATTATATATGACATAATTATAAGAATGTAATTTTCATTGAAAAAAGTTTGGTTCATTATAACTTTACCACAACTTTACTAGGTAATCCATTTTCAACACTTTCATGATGCTTACAGCTTTCGTGATGCTCACACAGCCTTTGCAAGGCTTCCAAACTATTAAAAATAATATATTGCCTTTGTAATCTCTACAAAATTCATAGATATCACCTCTATCATGATGGTAAACTAGGATTCATGGAGGAACCTTATTTTTTAAGCTAAAATACTATCATAAAGATTATATATCCTTCGCAATGCTCTCAACTTTTGGTTAGATTTTTTATTTACTTTGGTACCTTTAATACTTTCACGAGGCTTACAAATTTTAATCAGCATTCATAGACTTCAGGAAATTTCATTCTTCAAAAACATTTTCACAAGAAAAACCTTCTTGAACCACCCTTATTAATTTTGAAACATAATATTTTTTTCAAGCCTTGTAGTAGTTTTAGGAGGGGTTAGAGGCCTATTTATAGGCATTGTTTCCCTTTTCAGAATCCTCTATCCACATCATTACCTTTTTGTGAATATCTACAAATTTGTTCACGAAGATCTAGTGAAATTACCCATTCTTGAAAATTTTAATAGTTATGGAAATTACACTAAACAATTCATGAATTTGTGATTCTACACCTCTTATAGCTGTAGAGATTATAGTTATTCAATCATGCATTCACAATGCAAAAAACCTTCACAAAACTCAGCCTTCATGACAACAAAGGACTTTTCAAGTCTCCATGCCTTGAAAAACTATCATCTTCAAGAAACTCCTGAATTTTCGACATTTTATAAGGAATTCATGGAAACTTGATTCTAAGGCTTTCATTATTTTTCCTTGTATCTTTGTCAACATTTCTTGTCAAAAATCTATCTGGAACTGCACAACTGTCCACAGAAACTCACTTTTTATACAAAAAAAATCAACCAAAAGATTCTTCAATTTTACCTTGACGTACTTTTCCAAAAAAGAATTGTAGAAATAGGATATATTATAATTCATGATATGGAGGGAACTATGTAAAATTAATGTGCTCGACAATACCTATTTTGGGTAGAATCTATTAATAAGCATTCCATATTTTTAATGATTTTTCAAGAGGTTATGGAAAACAAATATGAAATGACTACGAGGGTAGAATAAAATTTCATTATTGGTTTTCAAATATAAAAAACATATTACGGAAATATTATAAATCATCGAAAATATAATGTTGAAATATTGAAAAAAAGGATAATAAAATTATAAAACTTATAAAATTCCCATTTTTTCAATACAAAACATGATTTGGATGAAGTTGGAAAGCTAGTTAATGTAAGTTATATATAGTTATGATTGGATATTTTATATATCATAAACAAAGTAGTCCAAATAGTATGTTTTCTATGTATATTTATTCTAGATTAAAATAAGACCCAATATAATCCAACATCACTTCTATAAAATATATTTTTAGATATTTGAGAGTAACTATTTTTTATAGTTATTTTTCGCAAATACTTATGATTTCAATTTAATGTCATATTCAAATGATGATTTTGGAGGTCATAGGTTTGATTAAAAAATTATATTAGGAAACTATATATTTTTCTGAGAGTCCTTAGTTACATATTCAAGTTAAAAAACATTTTTTTCTTCTCAAAACGGAGGTAAAATGTATCTCTGATTTAAGTTTTTATGAAAAATTATTGAAGAGGAAACACACCATACTTGAATTGGGACTAAATTTTTATAATATTAATATTTTATGTGAAAAAAAATGGAAATTAATATTTCAAAAAATAAATTAATTCCCTAAAGGACTATGAATATTAATATAATGAATCATTTTCTAAAAGATTATATTATAAAAAATGATATTTATTGTGAATTTGATAATATTTAATATCAATTTTATAATATTTTCCCTAAACCACATACCACTTATAGTTTAAATGTATTAAGTGGAAGTTATATAGAGAACCCAACATTTTACATATATCATTAGATTATTTTATACGTCATATTACAATCTACGGATTGTAAGGTATAGTTTCTTGGAAGACTATGTACAAAAAACTAAAAACATGGGACTAAAAAATTTAATTATTTAATGTTAAAAAATATCCTAAATTTCATTATGATCATACATCTTAATAGGATAACCTAGGGATATCTTGAACAAAGTGATGAGCTAAAAATCTTAGTAATGGTAAAAACATAAGAATAAATCTTTAGCACATGGGTTTGAAGGCATGACATAATGATATAAAAAGGTATTGAACATAAAGAATCTTGACATGTGAATGAGGGATCATATAAACATGGATTCATAGTAATGTGGAAGAAATTTAAAACATAAATTTAGCACCAGTAATGGTTCTTTTCTCATAGAGGAGCACAAGTCAAGGTTAATAACTAAGACCGTTGTGCATGGTACCGCAAGTCAAGGCTAACTGCTAAGACCGTTGCACATAATGTCTCATGATACTATAATTTACCCAATTAATTGGAGATATATATTTGCACACCCATCATAACATGTTCATGAATACTCTTTCCACATATATAATCGTACATAAGAAATCATACATAAACATAAGTATACCAATGGAAAGAAATTGGTATCATAATCATGTAATAAATCAAAATTTATGGGTGTATCATACAAGTGTCCATTATAGTAAGGAATTAAATCCTAAATGATCTTTCATAAGGAAAAATTGACATATATCATGATATTTTTTGTCAAATAGAAGTGATAATCTCTAAAAAGGGTATTTATGAAATTTTAGCATCAAAGCATTTTAGTGGGGTTTTATGGAAATTACTAAAGAGAATATAAAATTAAAAGTTTCATAATATTTTATATAAAACCAGTAATACCTCCAGAAGGTTTTTACAATAAAAAGAATAATTTTATAAAAAATTCTTTTTTAAAATATATTATATAGTGTACTTGAATATGGGTAAAAAACCAGGAAGTTCCCTTAAATGGGTTCACTTCTCAGGAAGTATTGAGGAGGGAACCACATAAAAACATGTAAATATCCAAAAGATAATGATGAATGGGCCGTGATGCATGGTTTTCGATAATTTATATATCATTAATAATATTTACATAAAAATAAAATAAAACTTTATTTGGGTAAAAACAAATATAGAGAAACCCAACGGAAGAATTGAGGTTTTGGTAGAATCCATTACATTTTGTACAAAGGTGTTATTCAATTGATATTAAAATCATGTAAAATCAAATAAAATTCATTAATTAGTAATTATATAACCTATTAATAATTTAATTGATTTCGTATAGCCTTAATAAGTTCATTCATGACATTTTTTATTGGTTAAGAGGTTCAACTTCATTGTTTGGAAGCGTTTGTTTCCTTGGTTTTCATGATTGGGTTAATTATATATGTGTGAGGATAAACATATAATATTATAATGGTTGTCTAGAATTGGAGTTATATGCTATTAGAAAACAAACATAAGATGACATGGCTATAAAATTAATTTGGTTATTTGGATTGAAGTTGATTCATTATATAATACTTTAATGATAACTTATTTGGAAATTGTATGTTTTTCATCACGACGAACATATTTTTGACTATGATTTAATTTCATGTGTTAAGAAGATTAAAAAACCTTACATTAAAAATAATACATATATTATAGTCTATTTCAACCATAAAAATATTTTCATGACATGAATTGAAGATGGTAATAGATATCAAAAACTCTTCACCCTTGAATGGGAAAAATTAACACATCTCATATGGTGTTTTTTTTATATTATAAAATGAGGGGGAAGAATTGATGATGATTGACTATTCCATTATAATAAAAAAATCCCATTACATGTAATTTAATATAGTTATCATAATATTTTGATGAAAGGAGGTGGTGAAAGAAAAATAAATAATGTAAAATGAAAGAAAATAAAAGAAATGAAAAGTTAAGTTTACCTCTTGAATATAACATCATGAAGAACCTATTTAGGGGATAAGATTTGGTTTTTTGAATAGATAAAGGAATTTTGGACGTGGTATTGGGTATTATAGAGATATGTAAGAAGCATTTAGGCATGGAAAAAAGGCTTGAGAGGAGTAAAGATAAGAGGTAAAGAGGGGTGGTATTTATAGTGGAGGAGAGGAGTAGTTTTCCATCATTTTAATCAATAGTTATTCATTTTTTATCAAGACTATAAATAGTCTTGATTATTATGGACAAAAAATGTAAATAGTGCATGTGGGTTTGATCTAAAGGCCATTTAAATGATCCATCACTCAGGTATGATGTAGAAATTCATTTATTTAGTATTTATCGTAAATTATCGTATTTTACAATTCACCAAACATTAAAGTATTTTATAAAAATCCCAAAAAATAACCCTAGACATTCTTATATGTCTACAAACAAAAAAGAAAATTTATTATTCAGAAGTATTCTTCTAAATATGATAAATTTAGTTTTTATTTAAAATCATAATTTACTTGAAAAATAAATTTTTTTAAAAAAAAATTCTTTTCTTACACTTTGACAAGTTAATTAAAGTCTCATAATGTTATCTTATAATCATAAGTCATAAAAATACTTATTTATGAATAGATTTTATGAAAATAATTTTTTTAAAATTTATTAAATTAATTATATAATGGTAATTAAACATACATGTCTTTTAAAAATACCAACACTTTATTAAAATAATTTAAAATATATATTTACTTATACTATTATATAATCATACAATATTTCCACTTATAATATGGGTAAATTTTATTCATGATTTTATTTGTGAGTTTATAATTACATTATGAGTTTTACTATTCATAAGGGTCACATTACTATTCTGAAGCTCAAGATACTATTCCATCAGAATATGTTCCTAAACGTCAAGAGATACCTTTTATATCACTCATTATTCATTTATAATGGAGTTATTGTGTTATATAAGTAAGATTGTGTAATTTTACTATAAGAAACAATTATAAGAAGGTAATTCCATTTATAAAAAATTGGGTCCTTAAATTCATCACCTATTATGGAATTTCTCCCTCGAAATTTCTTTTTTACATTCTAATCCGTAAACAGGTGTGGGTATTTTTCCTTCATTGCCTCCTCCAGTTCCCATATTACCTCTTCGTACTTATGGTTCCTCCATAGTACTTGGAACAAGTGAGGGGTATTTCTACGTATATCTTTATATCCACAATCCAGGATCTTCACTGGATGCTCTTAGTAAGAAAGAATAATCTGCAATTTAACCACCTCTGAAGATAGTACATGTAATGGATCTAGTATGTACTTCTTTAAGGGGGATATGTAGAAGACATCGTGTACTTTATACAAGGTATGTAGAAGTTCCAGTCGATAGGCCACAACTCCAACACAATCAAGAATATCTAAGGGGATAATGTACCTGTGAATTATCTTTCTTTTCTTCCTAAACCTCATGACTTTCTTACATGGAGATATGTGGAGGAATACCATCTCTACCATATTACTCAAGTTCCCATTGATGATTCCCTACATAACTCTTCTATCGAATTTGGGCTACCTTGATGTGCTGCTTAATGGTTTTCAACTTCTCCACCATTTCATTAACCATTATAGGTCCTAGAAGCTTATTCTCACCGACTTCATCCCAACATTTCAGTGTTCAAAACCTTATCCCAAAAATGGATTCATATGGTGTCATTCAGATATTGTAGTTGAATCATTTAATGTAGGAGATTTCATCTTGTGTAATATGTTAGTCTCATCTTCCTTTTGAGTCCATATAACACACTCTAAACATGTCTTCCAGTGTCTAAATTGTTTTCTCTGATTGGCTGTCAGTTTGAGGATGATAGACCTTAATGAAGTTCTGTTCAGTACATAAAGCATTCTAGATACTTTTCCAGAACATTGAGGTGATTCTTGGATCTCTACAGAATACAATAGATAGTGGTACTCCAGTCATCCTTACCACCTCCTTGATATATATCTGGGTAATTTTATCCAATGATAAGTACTCAAAAATTGTGAAAAAGGAGTTTTCTTTATAAGACAATTCATAACAACCTATATATCATTATTTCCTCTTGATGTTCTTTGAAGTCTAGTTAAAAATTCCATGGTAATGTTCTACCACTTCTATCTTGGTACAGGTAGTGGTTGCATCATCACCTTATAAAATTTTCTTTTATCCTTCACTTTGTAACATAATAGACCCTTTGATGGATACATATAAATATCCTCCATATTGTCCCACCAATACTTATCTCGTAGATCTTGATACATATTTGTGATCCTAGGGTGAATAGAGAATGTTGAGCTATGTGCAGTATTCAAAATATCCTATTTTATATCTGGATTGTCTTGTTCACATAATCTTGACCCAAATCTTACAACTCCTTCCTCATGAATCATGAACTCAGAAGAGTTTTTTTTTTCTGATAGCTTCCACCCATTTCTGAATTTCTACATCTATTCTTTGAGCATCCTTTATTATCTCCTTGAGTGGTGGTTAAGAAATCATTTTAGAAAGGTTTGGTGATTTTCCTACTTTAATGATTCCTATTTCCATCCTCAAAAAATCTAAAACATTTCATCCTTTTCATCTCTAATCATTGATAAATGTGCAGAATCCTTTCAACATAGATATTCAACCATCTTATTTTCCCTCCTGGGATGGATGTGGATTAAGCAGTTATACTCTTTGATGAGATCCAAGCTTATTTGCTTTAACATATTAATATCATTCTGTTTCAAAATATATTTCAGACACTTTTGATCAGGATATATCTCACACTTCTCCCTATAAAGATAATTCCACCAAATTGTCAACACATAGATCACAACCACCAACTCCAGATCATGAATGGGATAGTTTAGCTTATGGATTTTCATCTTCCTTGAGGCATATGATATCACTTTATTATTTTTCATCAATAAAAATCTTTATCCCTTATTTGAAGCATCACTATTGACCCCAAATTGTTCTCCACTAATAGGGAGTGTGAGTATTGGTGTATTGATAAGCCTCTTTTTGAGCTCCTTAAATCTTTCCTGACATTCTTGAGTCCAGAAAAACATCACCTCCTTACATGTGAACATGGACATTGGGTTTGAAAATCACAAAAGGTTATTAAAAATTCATAGGTAATTCCAGGTCAGACCAAGTAATATATGTATCTCCATGACAGATGTGGGCATGGGCTACTCGTGAATCACCTTTGTCTTGTATGGGTCTATAGATATCCCTTTTCTAGTGATGTCAGTCCCTAAGAATGAAACATCCTCTATCCAGAACTCACATTTACAATACTTTTCATCATTTTTATCTATTAACAAAGTCATCAACACAATATTCATGTTCACTTCTGGTTCCTCCTTGCTCTTAGAGTAAATCAGAATATCATAGATACAGACTACCAAAATTATTTCGATGTAATATATAAATACTAGATTTATGAAATACATGAATATTTATGAAGAATTAGTGATTATTAAGGTAATAACTATGAAATCATATTTTACATACCTTTTTCTAAAGGTATTTTTGGTAATATCTTCTTTCCTCACCTTTAATTGGTGATATATTAAATGGTGGTATACCTTAACGAAATAACTAGCCCCACATAGTTGATCGAAAAAGTCATCGATCCGATGAAGGGGATACATGTTCTTTATCAATATTTTATTGAGCTCACAATAATTAATCCATATGTGCTTTTATTCATCCTTTTTCTAAATAACGTGGACTGGTTCACCCCCTAGTGAAGCACTCAGGCGTACACAACCCTTCTCTATATTCTCTAGTAACTTCTTCTTCAGCTCTTCCTACTCAATAGTAGATATTTTATAATGTGTATTTGATATAGGTAGTGATCCTAGAATACATTTAATTAAGATATCAACCTCAAGATCATGAAATAAGACCATAGAACTCTTTAGGGAAAACATCAGTGTAATACATCATCATGGACTTGTCTTTGAGATTTATCGTATCCTTTTTCTCAATCATTTGAGAAAGATATTCTTGATCAAAAAAACATTATCCAAAATTGAGATGATGATTCTGAAAATGATTCATCATCTTCTGTAAACTTTTATAGGATTGGACTATGCATTGAGATTTGAAGAGTGATCCCCTTTCCCAAAATGTTGATGTTGGATTTGTATAAATAAAGCCAATCCAGTCCCAATATAACATAAAAATCCACTAAACGAATTATGATGATATTTAATTAGAGGTTCAGTCCACAAAAATTCACCAGGGAGGATTTATAAACCTTGGATGCAATAATAACCCCATTTCTTGTTCTAATAGATAACACATCCTCCAAATTTTGGGATTGTGTCTGAATAGTTCCACTAAAAATGCAAGATATGAAATAATGTGTAGATCCCGAATCAAATAGTATTTTCTCTATTATTTAATGAATTACTATAAAACATTTCACCACATCATTGTCCTGCTCCACCTTAGTAATAGTGATAGCACAATCCCTTCCTTGTTTCCTATGAGGTTGTTTTTTATTTCCTTCGATAAGCCCTGGCTTAAGAAAATTGTTCACATAATTCCCATACTCCTTATAGTTTCAACACTAAACTACATTATTATTGTTGATATTAACCTTCCATTATCTTACATGTCAGTGGGATTCTTCAAATCCCTTCTGTAGTGTTTATATAGATGTTCCATTCTTCTACATTTGAATAAATTCTTGGTTCCCTTTAGAAAGTTCCCAAGAAGATTCTTACAAAAAATTTAACATATGGGATGTTCAATCTTCTTTCCATAATGGGATTTATTCCCCAAACCACCCATATTAGACCCCATTTTCTACATTTTGTAATCGGCCCCATGAGACCATTTAGATTCTCTGATATCCATTTCATCCTTGAGGGTACAAGGAAAAGCTCATCATAACCTTTGAAGTCATGAATCACCAACACTTTTAGTAATATAGACTTTAGTCCACTACATAATAGATCCACCTTGATTTTGGCGTTTATGAAAAATTCAGAGGTGTATCTCCCAAGCCATATGAAGATTTCTTCATATGCCCGGATGGACTCTTCTTCCTTATACTTGAGTCTGATGATCTATTTTTTAATATTGCAAAGGCTGATTTGGGGAAAATATTTATTGAAAAAAATTATTTAATTCCTCCCAATCAATGGAATAAATTTCCTCAGGGGACTTTGTATTCATGATCAGTATGCACCACTAATCATCTTCCCCATTACAACAATAGACCACCAGTATTACTTTCCCTTCTAATAAGCACCGAAGGATAGAAGAATATATTTTCAAAGATGTTAATAAACTATTTTGTGATGAGGGAATCGAATGATACACTAATCTTGGGAGGCCTTTTTCACATGAAGTATTCAATGGAAACATTAACTTTCCTTTGAGGAGGAGGTTGTTCCACCTGATTCATGTTATTATTCATAACTTGATCCATATGATCAAGTACTATCATAACGTTTTTATAACTTTTTACCATTATATTAGACATATCATTAGGGTTATTTTCCCAATTCATATCACAATGATTGTTGTCATGTGTTATTCTATTTCCCTCCATTAGCTAAGAAAAGTAATGTACAATTTGGGGGATTGAATACTTAGATATTAATCATAAAAGAATACTTTAAACATAAAACAAAAAACTCATAAAGGAAATGTATATTATAACTTGTGATTCCCTAGGTTTAAATCTAGGTTACCCATGATTGGATTCCTAATATATATTCTTTTGGGTTTTTTGTTCCCTTTATAATGGTTCATACTAATCTTATGAATTTACCAAAGAATACCCCTTTGAGAGTTCCAAACTAGGAGTGTAGTAAGACCCGTTATCGTGCACCAGTTCTCATTAAATTCTTGCTCAATATTGTGTTTTAGTGTTTTACCCATACATAAATTTGTTCCAGATCCACCTCCACTTGTTTGTATCTAAACATATATTTATTTTCTTGATAAACCACTTACTCTATACATACCAAAATTTAGGTATGTTTTCTTATACTTAGTCTTATCCCTAAGGATCTTACTAAAGTTATCTATTCATAGTCTCCAAAATAAATAGACCATTATCTGAATCCTACAATAGTTTCCATATCCTTTTATGCATTTCAATACCTGATTTTAAGCATTATATTACAAGCCAAGGATCGTAATGTCTACCATCTTGGAATACAAGATACATAAAACTGAAGAACATGGGACTAAATAAAAAATTTATTTATTTAATATTAAAAATTATATCCTACCTTCAATTATTCTAATACATATTCATAGGATAACGTTGGTATAACATGAAAAAATTTATGATATAAAAATACATGTACGGGAATAAACATAAGAATAAAGCTTTGGCACACAAGTTAGAAGGCATGAAATAATGATATAAAATGACATGGAATATATAGAATCATGAAATAAAAAATAGGACCACATAAACATGGATTATTAGTAATGTTGTAGCAGTATAAAACATGGCTTTAGAATTATTCAAAGATTATTGAACATAGAGTATCACGAGTCAAGATTAACCACCAAGACTGTTGCACATGGTAAAACAAGTCAAGGATAACCACCAACACTTTTTCACATAACATCTTATGAGACTAGAGATTACCTAATAAATTAGAGTGATATGTGGAACACCCATCATATCATGTTCTTGAATATTATTTTCACTTATATAATCATACACAATCAATCATACATAAAATTAAGGGTACCCATGGAATGAAATGGGTATCATAATCATGTCATGAAGAATAACTAATGGGTGTATCATACAAGTGTCCATGAATGAAAGGAATTAGAACATAAGTGGATATTAATAACAAAAAATAGGCATATATCATGTTAAATGCTTTCAAATCGAAGTGATAACATGTAAAAATAACATTCAAGAAATTTTAGCACTAAAACATTTTTGGGTGGTTTTATAGAAATTACTTAATAGAATTTAAAATCGAAAAAGGCATAATATTTTATAGAAAACAAGAAGTGAAACAAAAAGGTTTTCATAATAAATAGACTGATTTTATAAAAAAAATTGTGGCCTAAAACATATTATATAGTGTATTTTAAAATGGATAATACTTTGGGAAGTTCCCTCAAACGGGTTTGCTTATCGGGAATTATTGAGGAGGGAACAACTTAACAACATGTAAATACCCAAAATAGAATGATGAATGTACCTTTATACATGAGTTTAGAAAAAGTACACCGAATTTATAATATTGTCATAAAAATAACAGATAGATTTATTTTTTGTTAAAAGAAAGATAGAGAAACTCGAATAAATAATGGAGGTTCGTGTAGAATCCAATACCTTAAGCATGAAGGTGTTCTTAACTTGATCATATTAGCCTGGATAATCAAATTAAATTCAATAATTAGTAATTATAAAAGCTATTATTAATTTAATTGACTTATTATAGATTTATTTAGTTCATTCATGTCCTTTTTAATGGGTTAAAAGGTTCAAATTCATTGTCTGTGTGCGTCTGTTTCCTTTGCTTTCATGATTGGTTTACTTTGATACATGTGTGGATAAACATATAATATGATAATGGTTTTCTAGAATTGTATTTATATGTTATTAGTGATCATATAGAAGATTACATGGTTATAAAATTCATTTGGTTTTTTGTAGTGAAGATGAATAATTATATAAAATATTAATTATAATAATTATAGTTAATTTGCAGTTTTTAATCACAACGAACATAGTTTTATTTATGAATTAATATCATGTGTGAAAAATATTAAAAAACCTTACATTAAAAATAATATAAATATTATAGTCTTTTTTAACCAAAAAATGCTTTCATGACCAGAATTGAGGGTGGTAATATAAATTGAAAACTCATCGTCTGTGAATGTGACAAATTAACACATCTCGGATGGTGTATTAATTTATTGTATAAAAGGAGTGGAAAAAGAGAGATTATGAAGAATTTTTACATTATAATAACTATATTATATTACATTTACTATAATTAAGTTATTATATCATTTGGATTAAAAGAGATGAGGGAAAAAATAAAGAAAGTAACTTAAAATAAAATAAAATAAATGAAAAGATGAGTTTAACTTTAGAATATAACTTCCTTGAGAACATATTTTGGGGTGAAGATTTAGTCTTTTTTGGAGACCAAGGGATTTTGGATCTAGTATTTACAGTAGAGGAGAGGAGAGGTTTTCCATTATTTATATCATTAGTTTAATATTTTTTCTCAAGACTGTGAGTAGTCTTGATTATTTTGACCAAAAAAATAAATACTGCAAGTGAGTTTGAAACGAATTCCATTTACTACATCCATGACTCATGCATGATGTACCAATTCATTTATTTTTCATTTATCGCAAATTATCATATTTTAATGTTCACAAAAAATCAAGTATTTTAAAAAAATCCAAAAAAATTACCCAAAACATTTGTCAACCTGTAGAAACCAAAAATGAAATCAATTTTTCGAAAATAATTTTTTAAATATAAGAAATTTAATTTTTAATCAAAATAAAAATTTACTTGAAAAGTAAAAATTTAAAAATTACAACTACTATTTTAACAATTTGAAAAATTATTTAAGGCCTCATAAAATAAACTTATAATCATAAGAAATAAGGATACTTATTTATGAATAAATTTTAGGAAAATAAATATTCTTTTAATTTATATAATTAATTGGAATATTGTAATTAAATATACCAGAATAACAATAATACCAACACTTTATTAATAATTTTTGATTTTTTTACTTATAACTTGATATAATTATACCATATTTCCACATATAAGATAGATAAATTGTATTTATTATTTTGTTGGTGAGGTTACTATTACATTGTTTGGTTTACTATTCATAAGGGTCACATTACTATTCCAATGGTCAAGTTACTATTTCATCAGTATATGTTTCTTAACTTCATGAGATACCTTTTATTTCAATACTTATCAATTTATAAGGTTATTATTGTGATATATAACTAATATTATTTAATTATACAACAGGACACAATTATAATAAGGGAAATCCATTGATAAAACATTGATTTGTTATAAGTAATGTATTTTTTATTTTAAATAAAAAATTTATTATATTTAATTATTTTTTTCTAATATAGTTTTATTATTTACTAGACTTTATGCTCAAATATGATTTATTCACTAGTTATTTAATTAATTATATATTTATTTCTCTTCTAGAGAGATATTCTTTTAGAAAATAAAATATATAGTGATTACTCTGAGTATTTTGGATCATGAAATTGAACCTGCATCAACATAAAACATAAAAACACTATCTCTCTCTCTATTCCTATATCCCTCTCAATAAATATTACCCTTAGTCCTACACCTTATCGAATTGTAGAGGTCTTTGTATCTCTTCATAACCCAAAAATATGAATCTCAAACAATAAGATTTTCAGAAATAGAAAACAAAATGTTGATATAACAATATTAGATATGATAAATATCAACCAATGCACTTTAAGAGCTGACCGATGATTCCATAAAGTAGATCTGGTTGGCTTTGAGTGGCTTTTTTAGATAAACCTATTATTAATGAAAGCTCTATATTTTCATTCTTTGGAATTTATTTTCAATTTCCAAAATACTTATTATATAATTTATAGTGAAGAAAAATAGTTTTATGAACATACCTAGTTTAGTTTTATCGACATAGAATTCCATCTTCTTAAAGGTAAAAAATATGGATTTTTTAGTCTCTTTAGTAGAAATTGAAAAGATTTTTTCAGTGCCGCCATGAAGGGGGTTTATCATTAAAATCTTTTTATTGGAGATAAAAACCATAAATAGAAGGATATTATATCGTTTAATTTTAGATTCACCATGGTAAGAATAATTCTTATAAAAAAATACTAATGTTAAACATAAGGTACTAGTCAAATTTATTTAATCTGATTTATTTCTTATGATTACTATATTAGGAAAAAATTTAATTACTTAAGTGAATAAATTTTGTTATGTTAATTGAAATAAATTTGAATTTCTATAGTTATATGTTATGGAATATGAATCAATTATGTGAAAAGAACGATAAAATATACTTTTATCCATATGGAATGATTATTTTTCTACCTTTTTTATAAATTATATGATCTATGATATTACTATGGTCACTAGATTCTATCATGTAATATTTATTCTGTTGAAAACATTAGAAAATTTTATTTCTTTTGGAGAACCTCAAAAGTATACCTGATGCCAACTGGTGAAGATGGTAATCATGTATCTAGTTTGCATGCTCTAAGGGAGAAATGTAATCATAATTCAACTATTTAAATATGTATTTATTTTGAATTATTTGGTGAATATGGAATAAAGGATGTTATTGAAGAAATAGTAACGAGACACAAGGTTTATATATGTGACCCAACTGCTTCAAAAATTTTCATTCATGCTCTTATATAATTGTCAGGAGATGATAATAATGATGAGATTTCTATAAGAAATAGAAAAAGAGAAAAGCCTATGGTTTATATAATTGTGGTTTTATTTGTATAATTTGACTAATATGTATTTATATATGAAGTAAATAATTCTATAAAAAGAATAATTAGAAATAGATATGATCCTGAGGCTCGTGCATAAGAAATTATTGAAACGAATGCTCGAGATGGTGAGAAAGTGAACATATTTGTGGTTGAAAATAATGAAATAAATAAAAATCAAATTTTCTGTATTACTATATAATCTTTTGAAAATTATTTTCATGAATTTGGTGGGAAATTAAAAATTCTTGATCTATTGTAATCATCATCCTTTTATAATATTGAAGTTAAGACCGTTATTGTGATTGACGGATGAAAATAATCTTGAAATAAAGAATATGGGCCTTTATATTCTATTATTCATCAAATTAATGATTGAGTTTAAAAATATAATCACATAAAATAAGTGAAGAAAACCTTCAACAGCAACTTTTATGTTTCAAGAAATTTTTTGAAATATTTTAAAGCATAAATTATACCAAAATCAATGCTAGAATCTATTCGAGATTAGATGCATAGATGAAGATAAAATTCTCCATACAAAATATATTTTTCTGCATTATATAGAGAAATATATGAACATATTAAGAATATCATCGTATAATAATTTTAAATGTCATATTTTGGTGAATTAAATAAATAAATTGGGATTTAATTTCAATCAATAAGAATTTGATCAAGACAAAAAGGGATTTAACTTCTAAACATCAAACTTATCAAAAAATTAATAAGTTATTTCATATATATTATTATGGTTAATATTATCAATAAATTATAGGATCAAAGAGTTTAGTTTGGTAGTATTACAATTCAAATTTTGATATAAAATAAGAATGACATTGTTGAGAAATTAACATATGATGAGGCTAGTATTAGAAACCATCTCAATTAGTAAAGTGATATAATGATGATGTTTTTATAATCTATAGAGATTTTCCATGAGTTATAATTATGTAAATATTAATGAAAATCTTAAAATAAGATAAGACTCAATTATTTGGATGAAATGGTAGTGTAATATGATTAATCACAATTTTAGAGGAATGGTGGAAGAACTTAAGGGTGTCATTCAGACTGTTCACGATTTATTCACATATGACACCTCATCTGGAACAAAACCTTTTCCCTTATCTAATCATTATTGTTATATATTTGGCCCAAATATTTCTTATAATAACCTATGTTTAAATAATTTTATTTATTATAATTTATTTATGTATTTCATGTTCTCTATCCAACTCTATTGATTATATAGGAATAATTTTTTTCTTCACCTAACAAAAGTCCCACTCCCAGTTCGCTACTACATTAACTATATTATATAATTTATTGATACTTGTTTTGATATCATAAAAGGGGGATAAAATTAAGTGAACATGAAATTTTTATGCCTATAATATATTAAATAATAAGAACAAAAAAATATATAAATTTTAATATTTAAAATAAATCTATTTAGTTTGGTCAGCATAAAATTTTTATAATATTCTTGGATTATCCATAGTTTATAAAACATTAAATGAAAAATATAATTTCTATTATATATCCTTAATAATATAATTTATTTGTTCTTACATTTCTTATATTTTCTATCTGTTTCTGACATATAGGATTTTTGATCATTGTAAAGTTGATATTATTTGGAATATATTGTCTCAACAACACTCTATGAATCTTATCTATTTTGATGCTCAAAAATACCCTTGTATGTTTTACTAATGATATTAATTTATGTGGTTTTCAAGAATACATTTCTAGAAGAAATTTATCTTATTTTGAGGTTAAATTTATTTTCTATATTCTTCTATATATGTTTGTAGGTAGTTTGAAAACAATATTCATAACCTATGTTTGTAATCTAGACATATGGTTTTCAAACAATACATTTGGAGTAAACATAAAGATCATATATCCTATATAATACTAAATGTATATATCAGTAATTGGACTATTGAAATAAAAACTACATTTAAGAAAAAAAAATGTATGGTTCAACAACTCAATTTTTTGTAGTTCATCATACGTTGTCATCCATACTCTCATAGTTAACTTTATGTTTGACTTGGTCAATTACAGAGTATAAATTCAAGATAGTTTCCCAGAATTTTGTAATGATATTTATAGAATTTAATTTATTTTTAATTTTTCTTAAATATTAATTTATAATCTTTTGTTTAATATGTTAAATAATTCCTATATCTAATGGAGGTCATGACATTCTTGGAATGTTTTCAATTAAAATACTCATGATTTTGTACGATTATTTTCGGATCTGTTAAACCAAAATGAAATTGAGTTTCTATTTTTAAATACCAAGAGTTTTATTATTCATTGAAAGCGTACATTTTGAAAAATAAGTAAAATATGTGATATTATGAATATCTACACTTCAGAGACATATATGTTTTGATCATGTTCTATTAGACTATTGTTCTATTATTGTTGCTGTTATTATGTTGTTGTTGTATTTAGTAAAGATCAGTTGCAACTAGGTTCTCATAGAAGTTATTATTTATTAAATACTACTATCTAGTACGATGAAAACACATTATCCATTATATTTTTTGCAACTATGAGAAAAATATATTTACCATAAAATCAATTAATCTTGATTTCATTGAGTGTCAACTTCTCATACTCATTAATGTTAGAGTTCCATCAGCACACACTATGATGTGGATTGATAGGTTATCTGTAAAGGAATCTATCTTATTGTAAGTTATCAACTTCATAAACCTAGTTTTAAAGATTATATGATAATATGTTACATTTATTAAACATCACTAACCTTGGTGAGAGAGTATTGGTGGAGTACACTATGGGACATTTGTGACCCAAACCACTGTAAAAAATGATGTGTTATTTTTCTCTCTCTTTCCACGTCATAAAGTTCTTAATGAAAAAATAAGATCATATATTCATAATATATAAATAAGGATAAAATTTTAATTTTTCAATATTTGTAAAAGGAAACAATTCACCCCCACCCCTCTTTTGTATCTTCATATTATTCTAACCTAACAAAATAAGTTGATTCCATTATCCTGAAAGTTGATATAGGATCTATATAGAGACAACCCCTATATTCCACAAATAGTATAAAATTACACAAAAAAGATTATTATATAGTTTACTATAATATTCATCCCACATATATAAATTGGGAAAGTGTTATGTACAAGATATGAATCAATCTCTCCAATGGTATTTTTCTATTGTAACAAAACCTCCTTGTTTTGAAATAGTTGTTAAATAGTTATAATAAAAATGAATGCCATGACAAAGTGTGTATAACTGTAATTATTCATTACATTTGATGTTTATGAAAGGATAATGAGTAAACATTTTTCTATTTGATTCTCATTTTAGAGATTTATTATTTATAAAATAACCTTGGGTTTGAGAATACTCAAACTAATAAATATATAAAATGGAAACTATGAACATGAAAGGAATAACTCATAAAATTACAAGTATATCCTAGATTAAGAGTCTAATGGATTAAATCTAGTTTATCCATGTTTATTTTCTTATTTGGTTGTATAACATAATTATGTTCTATAAAAAATGTTAAAATCCATTATAATGGTTTTAAAAAGGATGTGAATTAACCAAATCATTTTTTTTGTAATTGAATATACATGTGTGAAGTTAGGTCTCTTTGTCATGCACTAGTTTATGGTTGTGTCATTACCGAAAATACCTTATTCAGTGTTATAACTCCTAGGTATTACTATTATAGAGCCTAAATCCACTTAATGTATCCAAATAAGGAATTATCTATTAGAAAAACGACACGATCAGAAAATTTCCAAAATTTTCAGATATTATCATATTCATAGTATTATGTTATAATCTTCCCACTAGTATTTTACATAATATTATATAATTATAATATCAAAAAATAATAATACCTTCTTTTACTAAGTAACCCAAACCATAAAAACATATAATTTCAAAATTCTTAACACACATTTCCAACAAAAATATATGATGATGATCTAAAGGGTTAGTGTATTTTAATGTTTATACATAAAAATAATACATATTAAACATAAAAAAATAATATTTTTTATAATAATAATATTTCTCATAAATACCATTGATCTAAAAAATCATATGATATCCTTGCGAAAATACATAAGTAAAAGGGTAAGAAAGAAATCTCATTAAGGTAATTGAAATAGAAATAAAGAATAAAATGAGTGTTAAAGGAAAGAAAATGATATAATAAAGATAATGATCATAATCATGAAGAAATAGAAAAAATAAGAGATATTATGAGATCATAAAAATATGGAAAAAAATTGATAAATGGGTCATTCTCGAGACCATCATCAGAATGTGAACAAAGTTCCAGAGTAGATTGAGATCTCTCTTTAATCCCTTAAATAACATATTATTATATATAAATCTTTAGAAAATGTATTATATGGATTTATCATTTTGATCTCATTGATCATATTAATGAGAATAATTCATATAAATACTACATGAGGAAAATTAACCATACATAAATCATAATCATGATCAAACCCCTGACAAGGATCTGGATTTCGTAATTTTCATTCAAGGAATAAACAAAGGATAAATCGTATGGATTGAAACTAAATGAAGTAATTAAATCATTTGGACATTTATAGAAAAACATGAAACATATTTGGTGACTATTTTGTTCTAATAAAGATATTTCATGATAAATATATTGGGGAATAAATAATTAAAACTCACCGCTTGGGTGAAGCTTTAGGAAATATATAAAAGATATTTTTAAATAAAGAAAATAAATGTTTTCCATTAATCCATAATATAACCAATATAATTCTTCATAAAATAATGAGTGTATTTAGAAGATAATAATGTTTTAAAAAAATCTATAGGGTTTATTCTAAATATGAGACAATAGATATGCAGGTTTTATTAAATTAGGTTTCCATTAAATTGTATGTTTTGAAGGGAACTAAGAACATGTAGAAAACCAATTGTGAAAGGTATATTTATCATTGTATATATTTAATGGAAAAATTAATATATAATAGGTATAAGATAATAATATAGTAAAAAAATTCTAAAAATGCAAAGGAGCTTTTTACTGAGAAGTCACGTAGGAGGTATGAAAGATCCACCAACTTGGGTCCTGGATTCGTTCTAGGAATGTGTATAACCACATTAATAAACCAATTAATATTTTTAAATACATATTAAATAAATATATTCTATAATATTTTGTATTATATGGTTATTTAACTATTACATATTATATATTTGTACTATAGTTTCCTTGCCAACGTCTGTTCCTTAAGGTTTTTCACTCAATGTTTACCTAAATCCTTATGTATGTTGACCACAGTTGAAGGAATATTAAAATAATTTGATAATATGAATAATTTTTTCTTTTTTAGAGAAAAAATTTTTATATATTATAAATTATTTTAAATCTATCCATCATGGGTGGTGATGAGAAATAAAAATCAATTTTTATCAGGATGATAGTCCCCTTACACATAATAATAATTATTTAATTTCTCAACGAATTATAAGAAATGAGTGTAAATGTATATTTTTAATTATATTATTTATATTTATATAATTTATTTGACATTTATTTATCCATTTCATCTATTTTATTACCCTGAGATGGAATGGATAAAAAATGGAAAACGTTACACTATAAAGGCAGCAGTTCATGAAATGCCCTAACGAATCTTATTTTTTATTAGTGGACGAGGGGAAATCAATAATGGATATTACATTATCAGAATTCCATATAATAATAGTAATTATACTCATTTACTTATAATTTTATGGATTTAATATACTTCTAAGTGAAATATTTAGGAGAAAATATTACAAAGAAGCTAATGATTATGTTAGAGACATGATCTTCTCATAGAGAATCCCCTAGAAGTTAATTCCTTGAGATTACTTCTACAAAACATGGGATTAAATATAAGAAAATAACCTATATTATTTATGTATTCAGTATCGGTTAAATGTAAATTGTAATGAGAAGTTAAACTAATAAAGGGAGGGAGTGATCTGCATTTAAAAGTGAAGAAAATGGAGCTTTAGGGAACACCCTTTACACTTCCATGATATCAATGCACTCTGTTGTGGTCTATGACTCAGAAAATTTTTTAATAATGGATTTTTGGGTGATATTGGGTTGAAAAAATCATAAACAATACTTCTAAACATTTTTAAACATGGTTTAAGTCTTTTATTATAGGTATTTTCATTCTAACAATTTTTTTACATTGGAAACATGTTTTTCACAAAAAAAAAATTAAATTTTATATTAAAATAAATTGTAACTGCTAGGAAAAAAAATTTATATTTTGAACATAAATATAATATTAATTTAATATTAATATATTTACAGATATATAAAATCATCTTTCAAATGAAAATATATAGTTTAGAAAAATAACTCTTCTAAAAAATATCTTTCAATAATTATGTGTTCTTAAACTTATTTCATATTAAATTACAATAAAATTTATGTCAATAAAATTATATATATGTTTACAAATAAAATTAAGTTTATAATTTTAATTAAAAAATTTTATTTTTTAAATATAAAATATATGATATTAATTAAAAAATACACTTAAAAACTATTCTACCCTAATCAAGGTAATTAACAATAATCTTAATAATATTATATATATTCCTAAAAAAAGATTTAAAATTATTAAATAATATCTAAATGTTGAACTCTAATAGAAAATATACTTTTATATTTAATTTCTAATGTTTATAAATTATATTTTTATTATTTTTATGGAAGAATAATTTTTAGTGTGAAATACTATGTGAGATTAAAAAAATGTTAATTTGTTTTTTATAAATTGAAAATAATATTATTTTATGATTTATTTATTTTATTACATATATTGTATGTATATGGGTTTTCTGAAACATTTAATTAATTCTTGTATTACAAAAGTGATAGTTTTTTGCAAAATTGGCATTTTTACTATTCACCTAAAAATTATTATTTTATAAAAATATAATATTATTTTATATTGATATAATTATTAAAAATATTAACTTCTATCAGAAGAATTAAAATTCTCAATATATTATAAATATATTAACTTAAATATTCTTTGTTATTAACTATTATCTATAGTTTAACGATTATAATGGCCAACATTAATTGTTTAATTATATTAATGTTTTGCGGTTTTTGGTTTAGTCTGTTATTTCTTGTAACAAAAGTAAAAAAACATAATACATATTAATCATAAATGATAACTAACATTCTGGGTGCTTTTAGTTAAGGAGATGATCAAAGAGATTCCCCCTCTGACGTGAGAGGACATAATTTTTAGCAACATTGATGAACTTAATAAAGTGAATTTGGGTACCAAAGAGGATTCATGGCCCACACTTATCTGAACATCCCTGAATCTATAGTGAGTGAATTAGTACATTAAATTTTCAAAAAAACATTATGATGTGTTTCTAGGGAATTATCCAAACATGTCAAGATTAGATCCTTAGGTATCAGTTCACTTTTTAGGCTTACCTTCTAACCATTTTGGTTTAAAATAAGCAACAAGTATAATGAATTTAACTCGTGAATATAAGGTTATAGATGACATTTATAATATGATCAAGGAAGGTTTAAATTTGAAATCCAAATACCACACAAATATCTTTCAAATTCTATCATTATTATGTGTAAAATATAGAAAATAATAGTTTTAATTGAATTCATTGATTTTAACCATCATTACCCAAAATAATCCTTCCCAATTCTAATATAATAAATATTGATTAACTTAATAACTATATTACATTACCCCTCATTAAATATTGGGTTCTCTATATATGACCATATATTAGTGGGTATAGAATATAAAAAATCATTTTATTTAGGGAAACCCAATATTTATATTACTAAAATTTGATACTATTTTATATAAAAAATCTATGTTCCACATATCAAAGAGTGATTCACATCATCCTCATAAATCTCCTCAGAAAAACAGTGGTATGATTGGTTAAATGTATATTTTTTAAATTGATGAAGTATTATGGTTATTTAATGAATTTCATATAGTATTATATGTTATTTTCTACAAAATTTTAAGTTAAATATGAGAAAATGTGCATTCAGTTAAACATTCAGAAGATTCCTTATACTTATGGTTCTTTATTATGCAATGGTGTTCATAAGAAAACCAATGAAATACGTTAAATTCTTCATCCATTGAATCTCAAATAGTTGAGATTAATTCATATATGTATCAACTACATTAGGGTATCTCTTGCTGTCCTCATTGGAAAATTTATTCCAATGAAGAAAATAATGAAGAAATGATTGACCTTACAGAGGGGTGTGAATTACCAATATGATTTTTATATCCTATAAATGTATTTATCTCACCCATCAATATTACTTCTTTCTATGGATTTAAAACCTCCTATCCTCAATGTATTAGACTTGGAGAGGATACATAGTATCTTTACCACATATTAAAATGATGACATCAATGAAAATAACATTAATAGTATTTCTAGAATAATTTTGGATGATGGGAGATGTTTTATTCCAATGAAATTAGTTATATCACTCTAAAAATTATTGTATATATGCTACAAAACTACCAATAACATCATGAAATCCAAATATTTTCATGCATTAATCCACTTAAATACATCCTTGGTTATCCCAAGATTTCTAGATGTTTATAAATATGTATTTTCATCCTTTAGAAGTTCAACATCCATTTTGTGATACAAAAAGTATCCATAGGAAAATAATTGTTATAATTGTTCATAAAACACCCTCCCATATAATGGTAACCTAGGGATATAGATCACAATGGAGAAAATGATTTCTTTTCCGAAGGAATTTCTCAAGATCGGGAGATATAAATTGATTTTATTCTTAGAGTATATCATGGAAAAGGTTATATGATCCAAAACTCAACTTTTTTGGTTTATGAATTGTGTTTATTTCATTATTATAGAATCATTTAACCTAATAATCCATCCTGTCATAAAAAATAAATAAAAAATTAGGAATAATATCCAGAACCTATTGTAGGTTTAGAGTAAGCCTTGCATATTTAAATTATCCAACTGAAGAATTAAGGTGACACAAAACTAGAAATTAACCAGATCCATAGATAATGTAACACCCCGACCCCAGTTACCCAGAGTCAGTGCATTATTACATAACATTGGCATGATCACAAAAGATCAAGTCTCGAAAGACCGATTAGTTTAGTATACTTGGAAACACTAGATACATTGATAAGTCTTACAATACATCATAATGTGAAAAACTAGAACAACATAGTCTCTATAGTCCACACTCGTATCCCCTCAGACTATCCCTATAGGTCAATCATAAAATACTTTTTCATATCCTGGGAAAAATAAGACATAGAGAGGGGTGAGCTCAGATTCTCAGTAAGGATAACAATATAGCAGAAACATTCATAAATAAGCATAAAAATTTATGGAAATGTATAACTAATAAAAAATACTTCTAAACATGAAATTCAGTGTAATATGGAAAAAATAAAATGAAATAATTCCATCTACTTATTCACATGGATATTCTACTAGTTGATTAATCACATGAAATATCAATAACCACTTTCATAATGATGGAAAGCATAATTGCATACTATAATAACCACATAGTCAAGGCCCTATGCCAAGACTACAAAAACGATTTTATCAAGGCCTTGTTCTAAGACACTAGTTTGTGTCATGAGACATACCGTTGCATCGAGGAACTATAGTGGGCTCCACCCGTCACTTAATAAGTCCAATGCAATCCTTATATGAACAGGTTTAAACCTAACATAAACATTAATATTAAAACTAGCATACAAAATGTCAATAATTTATCCATAAACCATGAATGCTATAAAAATAACACATCCACAGTAAAAAATATCACAAATCATTCAATACATTGTGGAATTTTTGTATCATAATAAATCAACTTCAAATAAGTTTAAAATCCATCGAAGGATGTTGACATAGATAAAATCAGAACTATTTGTTAGACATATCTCTTTTTTGAAATCATTTAAAAGTCACATATTTATAAAATAAAATATTTAATTTTAAAATATTCCTATAATATTGTAAGGGAAGCTTCGATGATTTTATAATGGCAGAAAATAGATGCACCCACCGTATAAGCTAAAAAAGACATTTTTACCTTAATTTTGTCAAAAAAGTTAAAAAGGACTTTGTTTGGAAAACGACGGAATGATTCATTTATAAACATCTTATAAAAATTCAAAAAAGGGTATAAATTACTTTAACCTATATTCTACAAAATAGTATGAATTTTTTGAAATACATTTTTAAGAAACATGGATGTGGATGATAAAGAGGTCCCAGTAGAGAATTACATATAAACAACCTCAGATAATGAAGAGATTGTAGATTTAACCCATACCATTTAATTTTACTTGGTTGAGGGTAGGTTAACCTCCTGAATAATAGTTATTTTTTATTAAATTATTCAAGAATCATATACATTAATATGATATCATATATGATCTTTTAGCACTTCTTTGTTAATAATATCTTAGTATTATCATTTTCCAGGTGTTAACTGATTGTTTTTCTTCTATATTCTTTGTTACTTAAGACATGTTTGTTATGAATAAATTTTATCTTATTCATATCCTGAATTAAATTAAGTCTTTAAGCCTTATTTTTAACCATCAAATGAAAATTAGTCTTGAATGGATATGATGGGGAATGAATCTCATCGTGTTCGTGGAGACGGTATTCCATACGTACGCACGAGCGACAATATCATTATTTTGATATTAAAATCATATATAATTGGATACTACATCATATATACAGAATAATTATAATTTTATATTTATTATTTACATAAATTACATATCATTATCATACCCATCCAAATAATAATGTTTTGAATAACAATTACACCACGACGTGGAGACGGTAAGTCGTAGGTACACACGTATGGTGACATGTCATTAAAAGGATGTATAGAATAATGAATATGGTTTTAAAATATATATAATAACATCATATTTTATAGAAGATACTGGATTTATTATTTTAGAATGGAAATAACAAGGAAGGAAGAAGTGGAAGAAGAAAGGAACTTGATAGAGGTGATGAAATATTTACCTCTTCTTCGGGTTCTTCCTTTTGATTTGATCAAACGGGATCCTTATGTTGGCTCTATGATCAAACTAAGGCCTCTAGTTTTAATTTAGGGAATATGAGAATATATTTTGGTAGGGTTTGGCCAACCCAAATGGATTTGATGGTGTAAATTAGAGAGAAGAAGGAGTTCCTTTTTATTAGAGGGGTGAGGGGCAACTTAGGAAAAGATAGAAATATTATTTCATAAAAAATTTATTTTTGGTTTATAATGGATCAAAAGATTCTTATTTCTAGGATAAGGTAGGGATGGGTCTCAATCCACTAAACCAATAGGTTTTAGACTGGTTTGCGTCACTATATTAACCTTATCTTTTAGTTTTAACTCTTAGTTAATTAGTTTGACATTTACCAAAATGTTTTTGTATTTTTATATTAGATGCTATATAAACATACTATAAACTACCAAGATAACCCCAAGTGGTTCATTAATTATACACCTATCATTATATAATTATTTTGGACGAACCCTATGATTTTTAAAAATAGAATATCAATTAATAATATAATATTTTTTTTAAAAACTCTTTTATGTCAATTTTGATACTATTTGGTAATTTAATTTTTCTAAAGTTCATACAACATTATTAATTAGAACTAAACTCATTTGATCAGTCCATGATTTTCATATTAACCTATAAAATTATTGTATGGAATCCAAACTTTCAAATTATATTTATTTTAACATTTATAATACCATTTATTTTATTCTTTCATTAATAATGAAACTACTACATCATCATTGTGTCATAAATAACATTAATTATTCAATGTATAAAAATTATAAATAAAATACAATTTTATAGGAAATATTTGTATACTTCTAATGAATATTTATAGTCCAATTGATAACATATATATTTCTATGTAAAAAAAATTACTAAAAGATATATGCTTTTGTCATTTTTGTATTTTCTTTAACTTAATTAATATAAAGTTTCATTTTCACTTACAAGTGTCTCCATGGGGTCCCAAATTCAACCCAACGATTCCCATGGTCTAACAGTTATTATAAAATAGGGTTAAAACACCTGTTAATGTAATTCAATATTATTATAATATATTTTTTTACCCTTATTTACCGGATTTACCCTTTAACTATGGTAAATAAAATATTTACCGAAGTAATTATTCAAAATGTATAAAAATAAAAATAACGTATTTACACAATTTGAACCTCATAATTCTAAATATTGAATCAATTTTTTTCAATTCAAAACACATAATAGGGATAAATTATTTTAAAATTAATTCTCGTGGTCAAAATAAAAAGCGTGTTTTTATGAAATAATAACTACCAAAATATTGACACTTGTTTATGTCAAATTTAAATGTGATATTACTTAGAATGACTTAAATTTTATTAAATGATAAAAATATAAACTAATTATACTTCCAAAAAAATCAAATTCATAATTTATCACTATTAATTATTTCGATTAAAAATTGTTTTTAATTAAAGTTAGTAATTTTCACTATTCATCAAAATATGAGAGTTGTTAAAAAGTACGAAAAATTCACCCTAAGATAATTTTGATATTCCGAATCCAAAAATGAAGTACATTTTGTATGATAAAATGTATAAAATTTCAAAAAAGTGGTTATTACTATTAATAATGGCTAGTTTGATTGGTTGTGGTGTGTGTTATAACTCGAAGTTGCGTACAACACACGCTACTATATTATTCAAAGACAAGTGTACCATGGACGCTTGGAGATTTATGGAGATAATGTTGTTGGGAAGGAATAATTAATTCCCATATATGATTATGTATGGTATATAATGGATTTTTTTTTTCATATATAATTTATTCTCATATCCCACCCTTATACAATACATGAGTACATGCTTTGACCAATCTAGCTACATCATTAACTAATTTGGGAAATGATAAAATAATCATCCATACATCACATTAAAGAATAGTGTTCCGATTAATTAGCAAAGATATGGAAGAGTTAAATGTGGATAAAACCACATTCGATTAAACTCCTAAAATAATACAACAACCTACTAGAGTACTCCTCTAGGAAAATATAATTGAAACAAGACTATTTAATAAGATCAAGCTATAAAATTGAATACCTGTCTATGAGAAAGAAATTTCATTCTCTATGATGGCCTAAATTTCTATAAATTCCTTTACAAATAGCTCTTTGATGGAGTCTCTCTCGGGTGAAAATTAAAAACAAATAAAAACAAATAAAACAAATATATCACACTTCATAAATGGGTTTGATTCTATTGGACTTCCAGTTTTCTTAATATTATATTATTTGCAAGGATCTATCAGGTATGTCAAGTGAATTCTAATTTCATATATTAACCCCAGATTTACTTCATTCAAAAAATTATTGTTTGAAATTTTTCATATGTGGAATATATTTTAAGGGTTAATTACTTATGAAACTAATAAATAGATTGATTTTATTCATATTTTATTTATTTCATTTCCAAATGGGGTGAATACATGCTCTTAAAAGATGATAGAACAAATGGTGTGGTCAACATTTTGATGTTCAATATCATTTATAGATTTTATTTCCCTAAAGCCATTCTTATGTAGAATGGTATATGATTTTGTAAATACAAGATTAAAATCTCATATGCAAAGGATAACATTTTGTTTAATCATTCATCTCACTACCACACAAATGAAAATGTACGTACATAGGTCTTTAACAGGATGTTATCAAACATATTACAGAAAATAGTAGATAAGGATAAGAAAAATTCACCTGAAAATCTACATAATGATTTTTGTGTATATCACACAACTATATATACCCCTACACTGGAAACCTTGTATTCATTAGTGTTTTGGACCATCAAGTGTTTTCTTATCAAGCTCAAATTTCGTTCACATTAAATATTAATTTTCATCCAAATTAATGAAGATTAATAATGAAATATATTTTCTATTAGTTACATAAAAATTATGAGAAAATTTTAAAAATATTAAATAATATTCAGGTCCATCATAATGAAATAGAGTGAGCATTCAAAAAAAGGTTTTCGTTAACTCATTTCATCAAGATTAATTGGTTTTAGCACTTTTCATTCCAAGAATACACAATAAGAAATATAAAAATTTAATCCCCAATTATGACAGATTATATATTATACAAAAGGTATACTATAATGGATTGTAATCCTTAATTATTGTGTATGTAGATCTTATTACCCCTCCCACCAATGCACGATTCCTCAAAAAAATACTCCAAATTAATCTGTGTTGGGTAAATGGTCCACATCACATAGAACATAACTACCTAATATATTAAACTTATCAAAAAAACCTAAATAATATAACCAATTTTATTTATTATGTAACTTAAAATTTCATAACACATAGTCCTTGACTTATAACAAAAGATTGAATGACATAAGAACTTCACCATATGGCTAAAAATTATATGGTGTATATTATCTACAATAATGCTACAAACTACCTAGATATATCCATTATTTATGTTCTAATCCCTTCAAAATAAATCCAAAACTAAATAATATTTCCAGGTATATAGACAAACCAATTCATGTTATGCATTCCTTAATTAACCATACAATAAGACAATATATTTCACCCTTTAAAGAACATTGTGAGGGTTTATTACTCTTATCATATTATATATAGTGACATGTGAATCTCTTATACTTGATAAATTTAAATATTTCACATTCATTTCATCCTTCCTACCATCCTATTATATTAGTATACCGATTTAGATAAAGATTTGTTCCATTAACACTCTGTTTTGATAAAAAAATGCACTCATCTCAAAATAATTCCCAAAATAAAACCTATTACAGCATGATACATACTAAAATTTAAACTAAAAAACATATAACAAGTAGTAATCATCACCCACATCAGTATCCTATCCCTTATGATTCATCAATACCATATGATAAGCATTTTATCAAAATATTATAACCACTTTTAAATGCTTACTCTTATTTATGTCACTCTGTAGCTTGTGTATTTGAATTTCCAATAACCATTCATATATACTAGTAATATATATTTCTCATCCCAACGGACTCCAAATCCCAAGGTGATTGCACATGTGCTATATAATAAAGTGGAATATAACCATCAAAGAGAAAATATATATCCTAATAAGAATATATCATGATTCCATACAAAATTAAATGTATTATAGTGAATCCTACCATTAAAATACAATTATACGGTCTCCTATATATAAATACTCAATGTTATAGTAATGGAACAATCATTAAAATATAGTTTGAGGTTTTCCTATTAAGCCTATTATCATCCTTAAATTCAAAATATTTAATAAATCATGTGATGATTAACATCAATCATCACCATTTTTAAAAAAATTTGAAATTGATTCTTTATATTCGACCTATAATTATTGAGAAAACCTTATTTTTTTATCCACACATATGTCACAAATTCATTTCAGTTCAATTATTTCACTTTGGTTAATGTGTTATTCTCACTATTTTCTCCATGTCACGTGGATATAAGATACATGAACCTTTGGTATAATTTCTTGACCATTAACAGTGTCAAACACTTTGGATTATTTAATATGGCCTTAAAATGTATTCAACTATTTCCTATAGGTATTGTTCATTGTAGCGTTCAGTCTTTTGTTCATGTGAAATCAATATTTCCCTTACTGGTATACATACGTCATCCTTTTCAATAAAAGATATATATATTTTATCTTAATCCAATATTTGATTCATGTTGTATTACAAAAAATTACAATCACCCAAAAAATGATAGACATATGGTACTACATATAGAAAAAATAAATAGTAAAAAACAAATCTTGTTGGAAAACCATAAACATCGACCTAATATAAATCTATGTTCATAATGTTAAAGGATTATATTTCATGTGTTAAGAAACATTCATAGAAAAAAACAAAAAACAAAAATAAAATGTATTCAAAAACTTAAAACCTATAAAGAAAAACATGACCAAAACCCATGTCTTAATAGAAAATTTCATGAAATAATTTTTATTATTGATTTGTTTCTTAATTGGTTATTCATTCTATTTTGAAATTGTTTTACATTTTTATATATGTAAATGTATTTTTATGATTTTTTATACAATTTAGAAGAAAATTAAAATAAAAATAGGTTTTTTAGTTTTACACATGATTAAATAGAGAGGAATCTTAACTTTGTAATATTATCTAATGGGGTTCTAGTTATTATAAGGTGAAATATAGGTCATAGAAAATGCGTTTAAAAGATATTAAAGTTGGTATATTATAGGAGAGGGGTGTTCTTTATAATATCTCATTACTATAATGAAATTGTTATTTTCTATATTGTCTAAGATATGCATTTAAGGGGAATGATTTATTTATTTTTTCATTAATTTGTTTTTAAATATTTTTATTCTTACTTGAGGCGTGACTATTTATCGTTGATTAAGGAATTTATTATAAATAGAATAATTGGTTCTCATATTCTTTTAATATTATAGGTGAATTTAAGTTATTTATTTAAAATGTGGTTTTGGGATACAAGTATCTTGAATATTCCTAGGAATATGGCCATAAAAAAGTGTATTTTATAAATAGATAATTAATTTCATATAAAAAAAATATATTAGACCATATTTGGATAAAAACATTCTATTTTTTATTATTTTTACTTCACTAATATATTATCTAATATATTCTATTCTTTGTATGCATTTATCAATATGATTCTCATATATTATTCCTTATTTCGAATCATTATAATTTTCTATTTGATACCTAAATATTTTCTTCAAGAATTAGACCATGGAAAATACAAGCACTATGACTTTATTGTTTAATTTCTTGTATTAGTAATATTATAAATTTTATTCTTCCTAAACCATATAAATTAAAAATTCCTTTCCTGAAATCATTTTTGTTTACATCATTTTCGAAAAATTTTATTTAAGATAAATAAATTAAGTCGAACTTTTATTTCTTTTTATTTATTTATTTGTTTTATGTATTACATTTGTCATGATTTTGTTGGGAATTTTAGGTTAAATAATTTGATGCATGGGTTTCACACTAATGGAAAAAAGTTAAATATCTCTTCAAATAAGATATTAAGATGGCGAATAACATAATTAATAATAGGAACCAAGTGACCATGGTTTTAGTATAGTAGAAATGAGAAATCAATGAAGTTGTGGAAGAAAAAAAGTCAAGGTATATATGCCATATACCTACACTTCTAGAGACTATTCTAAACAAATATTTAAATAATTTCTTTTGATACCGACCAAAGATACCAAAAATAACCATACATAATAACAATATTAATAACCAATATAGATTCAATTACATACCAAATATATTTTAGATTTATATTTTTTGAGAATTATAAAAAGATATTGACTAAAAACCAATATCCTTCCAATCCAATGGATAATAATAATTTCCAATTCCATAATAAGTCTTCAACATCTTCCACAATAATATCCATGCTAGATAATCTTCTAACGAAATAATATGTCATATTCTACTTCAAAATTTAGGGATATGGAAATAGAAGAATGCTGATCTGAAATGATCAGAAAGGATATATATCATAGAATGAACAATACATTAAGAATATTGATTGAATAATGAATAATAAAATAATTGCATGTGTCATATAAACCTAGCATTTCATATATCCATTGATAACACTACAATGTAAAAAATTAAGAGGACAACAATACTCAATTTCAAAGTTATATAATGCTTAACCTTAGATATCTTAATATTACCATTGAGGCCTCATTAGAAGGCATTATACATATCATAAAGGTGTCATGAAAAGAAAATATTGATAATTGGTTCAGAATACACTAATAGAAAACTATTTTTTCTATGAGACCTATTGATACCCTTGGATAAAACTAATTCTAGGCCCTAACTTTCACTAAATAAGTCCAATTCCATTATCGTGTAAAATAATGAATAGAAAATACAATATATAATCAACATTATTTTTTAATCAGAAAGAAACCATATTGAAATAACAAGTATACAAAATGTGAATATTTTAGTAGTTAATAAATATAATAAATATCACGGTATGAACCACTAACATTAACACTTTATATAGTAATAGGGTTATAGTTATGTTAATAATAGGAAAAAATTATTGAAATAGTGGAAGTCACATAGAACATATCCATGAAATTAAATAATTTGGACAAGAAGGAGAGAAACGAAGTCAACTGAGGAATGAAGAGTGAAAAATAACATAATCCTTACAAACAATGTGTGGTATGAATAATAAATTCATAATATAATTTATAATATAATAATTGAAACATTACTCAATAGAATATATATATTAGAGGAAAATATTAGTTAAATTTTAAAAATAATTTTCAAACAGATTTTGTGATAAGGTAGTAAATGAAAGAATCTTAGTATCTTTAAAAAATTCATTTCAGGGGGTGGAAAATGATAATTGAAAGCAATTAATTTTAAAATAATTCAACATATTGAATAAACAAATATAATGTTTGTTAAAAAAAGAAATATATATTGGAAGATAACATTATAAATAATTAAAATTAAACCCTTTTATTTATTCTTCTAAAACAACAAGTCTTATTTTTAAAATCAAAATTCAAGAACAATGGGGATATGATTTTATTTTAAAAACAAGGGAATTATATAATGGATGGTTCATAACAAATGATGGAAATAAATTCTATAAAAGGCACTCATGTGATAAATGTTAAAAAGAATGTTATTTTCACACTTTTCTAAAGAATGTCCAAAATGATTACTGTCAAAAATGTTAAATGATTAATTCTAAACCTTTTCAATGAAATTATATGGTGATTTAAAATTACATTAATCAATTATTTATGTATTATATATGAATATTATTGAAATGTTTAATGATTTTTTCTATTGAAAATAAATATTCTTGAATGTAATTAAGAGACAAGGTTTAGTCCAAATATAAGAAACAGTTTTGTTGAATTATGAATCCAAAAAAGGTGAAATGTCAATATTACATAAAAAATATATAAAAAATAAAAATTAATAATTTATGTTGTATTTTGGAAATAAATAACATATACGTTTCCTACAAAGTAATTTAAAAATTTACCAACTTGATTTCAAAGTCATATTGGGAAGCAATCCATTACGAAAAATTTATGGTGTGATCTATAAATTCATAATTATAAAAGAAGATCCTAAATTCATATTAAATGAATTTAAACCTACAAATTAATAATTAATGAATATTAATTTTATTCATGGAAGATAAAATATGGTACTAAATAAAAATAATTGAAAATGAGTAGAGACTTTAAAATAAATCCCTTACAAAGACATAAAATGTGAAGTGAGAATATATTAATGATGGTATTATGTGAAAATAATATATATAAATAGAAAAAACTCTAAATAATTTATAAAAAATTAAATGTTATAATTCCCATAATCTTATTGTAATATAATCAATAATGGATGGATATAACTCAAGTAAATGAAATTGATTAAAAAATCCCCAAATGAGAGTGGCAATAAATCAAAATAAAATTGGAAAGAGATCGTTAAATATAATTTTAAATAGACATAATTAAATTTTATTTATGAAAAAATATTCAATGCATTGTATTTATATAATTTTAGATAAGAATACGTGGGTAATTTAAAATATGACTCAGTGAATGAAATTATAGTCAAATAACTCTTACACCATTTGTAACATTTCAATCAAAACCTCTTGAATTTAAAAAAATGAAATGGATTTTTAAATACCATGAATAATGATATATAAATGATATAAAATTTATATAAATTATTATATTCACCATTAAAAGAATATCTTTTCATCATTCACAATATGTCTCGAATAAGGAAACTTTGAGACGATGAACTCTTACATTGGATACAGTCTTATACTGGAATTCTATAACCTCATTAATAAAAAAATAAAACATATTGACCACATATTTTATTACATTATTCATATTTAAAAACATTTAAATTGATATTTTATATTCATTCATTATATATTAATCCCTTATTTTAAATTACTATTCTAAGTTGGTGTTATTAGTTTTAACAGTTCAATTTATGTTTTGGTATATTGATTTGATTTATCATTACATAGGGATTAGTTAATTTTATCTAAAAAGATAACATTATTTTAATACATCTTCCATGATGTTATATAATCATTCCATTTTATATTTATCTATGATTATTACAAACTAAAGACATAATGGGATTTTTTTCAGTAGTTCTTTACAAACTAAAAGTGGTATCATAATACTGAGAAAAACATTAATATTACAATTACCAAACCTAAAAAACGTTATTTATATATTAAATTTATATCTAAATAGTTCATGTAATTTATTTAGTTCAATATTTTTTTGAAATTGATTCACATAAAGAAGAGTATCATGTTATGCTCATTTAAGTGGTAAAATTTACCGTTATTTTTTTAATTTATCAAATTCCAAATTGAACAGTATAGAATATTAATAAATTCAAAATTCTAATATTAATTCATTTAAATCATTTATATGACCTTATATTTAAGGCGGTGAGGAAAAATAATATATATCATCCTTGGGTGTGGAAATTTTCGCATTACACGGACAACATTTTCCTTTTACAGTGGATGAGAGGAAGGTAGACAATTGATGTTCCATCAAAAGAATTCATCTAAATTAATGATATTTATGTATTTATGATATTATAGTGGTAAAATATTTGGATTAGGGGTAGAATAAAGAAAAATTAAAGAACTTGGTTAAGACAATTACATTTTCCATAGATATTTTACAACAGACCATACCTTAAGCCCTCTTATATTGGTCTTTTGGTGAGACATGAACCTATAGTACATGGGTTGTAGAAGAATTTTTCTTGGTATTTTTTTAGAAATTATTATTTTTAAGATATCTGGTGTTGTGAGGTGTTCATTTAACATATGATAGTAGTGGCAGTTTTGTAATATATCTTTCTCAAACTAAAAATTGGATGTTACTCTAAAATAATGTAGATCCAAAACAGATAAAATCATAAAAAATATAATAATGAGTTTTAGAAATACTTAATATACTAATTTATTAAAGGTGTTTTTATATTTATTTACCTTATCCATTAATTCAACCTCATTACCAAATTTTTTAACTTTTTACCGAAGTGTCCCACTTTTACCTTAGAAATAAATGTTTATAAATAAAAAATGAAATTGGCCGTATTACATAAATATTATATCCTATTTAAAAATATGAAAACCACATTCCAAGAATAAATTCGTAGAAGTGGTGAAAATAAATTTTAATAAATTTAATTTTAATGTAACATTTTTTTTAAATTCTCTTTCAAGTATAAAAATGAATTTACACTAAAATAAGGTAAAGTATTGATTCCCAAGACACTTATCAGTTTATGGTTAAATAAATTAGTTTAAAGATACTTTAAAATAAATCCAAAAATGAATGTATCATTTTGGATACTTAATTAAAATAATATGAATAAAAAAACTTATAAAAAATATAACATGAGTTCCACAAAGAAAATCACAGGTTTTAAAATTAAAATTATTATTACAAAAAGAAATATTTTACTCCTTAAATAAATATTTCATCATGAATTTATTTTTATAATTTTTTAATTTTTAATTATATCATATAGATTTCATAAAATATATGATATTTTTGAAAACATTTCATTTCAATGTTCTCCAAAATATCAACATTTTCAAATATAATATTAAAATTTCACTCAAAAACTAAATTTTTTATTTTTTAATTATTGTTTAATTGAATTTCATCATACTATAATTAAAAAATTAAAAAATTTAACTTTTTAATAGGAAAATTTATTTAAGATCTATTTTTATTGTAAAACATATTTTTAAACATTAAGTGTTTTTAATGTTATTTCATATATATTACCATGAATTTGACTGTTTACATAATTTTTATAGCTTGATAAAATATAAAAATACATTAAAATGGTAAATTTAATATAATATAAATTAAAACCAATTTAAAAAAAATTATTCACATTATATTAATTGTTTATAGTATTCCAATTGAATTCAATCATTTCATTTTTGTTAAGACACAATAGTAAATTTTTAAAAATTATTAAAAGATATATTTATAATAATTATTTAATTATCATTATATTTACATGATGTTTTACTCATATATAAATTTTTATAATGAAGTTTCACATTATATATTCACAATGTATTAATATTTACCTTCAAATGTAACTAATTATATCATAGTTATTGTTAGTTAGTTGTTTCTTGTGATATAAGCTATACCATATAACATATATTTAATGAAAAATATAAATTAATTTCTTGAGGTATTTCATGGGAAATAGTAATAAAGTTTGTTTCCTTTACTAGTGGGAGTAAAACCAAGAATTAGTGTGATTTTGGTTACAAAAACCTACTTCAAGATAAAGTAACAAATAATCTAAATTGCCTCAAACTAAATTTAATAATATGTTCTATAACATGAAGAACCCAAAACACACATGGGTAGTGTGCCTGAAATTTAATGCACTTTTTAATTTAACAATGTCTCTAATTATTTCGTATGTATATGATTTTTTAGATATTCATCATGTGAAAATTTAAGATAATTTATAGAAATATTATTACAATATTAAATCAAAACATGGGATGATATGGAATGAAATATTCTAATAATATTATCTGCTACCTAAAAAATAATTGAACATTCATGTTCATGTCTTAAGATTCAATCAATTTAATGATGAATAACATTACACTACATGGGTTAAGTTTAAAAACATTTTATAGAAGTTTCCTTTTTTATTTTATAGATATCCAATAGATAATTAAAAAAATTACATGGATCTATCTCAATTTAATAACATAATTATGCATTCTGTCATTGGTGGTTTTTTATTAAAATTATACTTCGAGCAAGTTATGAATTATTATAATAAATTTTAATTAATTTATTTATTTCAAAAATTGACGTAAATCAAAAGATATTATATGACATGTTTTATTCTAATGTGTGGATTTTCATACAAATAATATTCATTATAGTGATTATGGATATGATAATGGATACAAACCAACCAAAAAGTATGTATATCAAAGATAATTTTTTTTTGGTAATTTTAACTATAAAACTGATTTAAATGCTTATAGGAAATAAAGATACCGATTATTTCTACAATGAGAACATGTAATTCAATAACAATAAAGAATATCTCTTCAAATTCAAATGAATTCATTATATAATACCTTTTCAATAGTCATGACAGCTATTGGGGCTATCCTCGATGAATTAAAAGTATATTCACAATATCATAAGTTTTTATTGAGGAATCTTGAGTACTATGTTGAGAAAAATTGAGACCATATCATGTAATAATCTAATGGATTATTTCTATGTAACATGGAGACAAAAAACATGAGAATTAGTTATGTATATCACTATAAGGTGTGGTATATCTATGAAGAAAATTAATAAAAAGAAGGTGGCATGAGGAGACGAAAGATGAAAAGGAAAGGGGAGAGGAGGAATAGAGGTTGGGAAATGCAATAGAAACTATGAAATAAGTTATGGATAAATCCTTATGGCCTTGAAAACCATCACAATCCTTTTCTAAATGGATAATGTATGGGAAAATCAGGAATGAAAGAAGTAAATTTTTGGAAATTATCAGGAAATTTTATATTAACAGCACCTTTAGAGAAACTTCTGTGAATAGGATGAAATATAAAATGGTAATGAAATAGTAGGTTTAAAATAATAAAAAATATGAGGATATGGGTTTATTTCCACTAAAGAAAGAATTTTACATTTCTGTTTCATTGATTTTACTAGAGAAAATTCAAGATTTATGTAGTATTTCATTTCTTATCAATATTAGATCTTATAAGTATTGAAAATATTTGTTTGCATTAGCTGTGAGAGTGAACATAAATATAAAAAATCATGGGAATGTTATATATTATGACTTTTAAACTTTATCACAAGTTGTATGAGACAATAATGAGATATTCATAAGGATTGATTGAATATTTTTTAGTAAATGTGGATAAATTTTACTTTCATGGATACTTTCTTATTCTTAATATGGATTAATAAATAACACCACTAAAACATGGAAGGAAACTTTTATTCATTATGATGGAGTTAATTAATGGTTAAATTGTTCATTTATCATTTAGATTTTATAATTAGAATGTTATTATCAATATTCACTAGGTAATGATGTGTCTTGATAAATATATGTGGATTTGAGTGACAAAAAAAAGCTAGTATTAGAGTATGTTACAGTTGTTGATGGAAATAATGAAAAATATACCATTAAAGAGAAATAAAAATGATAAATTAAATAATATAATTAGAAAAAAATATCATTCTAAGAGTATTGGTGATTCTAAATAATCTGCATGGAAAATGTGTTCAAGTAGGGCCGATAAATTGTTTTAGTTTATTAATTAATGTTGGATTTTAAAGATTAAATAAAAATAGTTGGATTGATCAACATCAAGAGGATAGGTTCCTACCTCATAGAGGAGTGAAACTAGTTTTAGAGAGAAGAATAAGAATAATCTATATATTGGTATGTGAACTGGGACCATTTTTTTCACTGAATTGGGAAACACCTTTATAATATTCTATTACTATATATAATGAGGTAATTTCTTGAAAAATGGCATTAAGAAAAAGTTAATATATGGGTAAATCTATAGTTTTTATGATTTTTTATAGATTTTATTTTATGAATCTATTTTAGGGTGTATAATTTAATCACCATATTATTTATAGATTTATAGGAAAGCATTTTATACTTTCAATATTTTTTTTATATTATTTATTTCTATAATGATAAAGTCACAAGATACAAAAAGAGATATAAATAAAGAAAATAAAGAGAATCAATAGAAAAATTGTATTGTTTTAAATTATATTTCTTTTACTCTCCAATATTTTTTCATATAATTTTTTAGTTTTAAGGGAATTTGAATTCCACAATAAGATATTTTGATAGATATTTTATCTACGATGTAAAAAAAATATACAAATGTTATTTACCAATATTAGTAGTTGGATATATATAAAAATACTAAAACAATTTATGATCTTATTTTATAAAATTTATATTGACTCACTTATTAATATTATTCATGGTTTTAGATATTTTCCAATATTATGATTCCCTTTCATGTGTGTTTTTCAAAACCATTTTCCATATACTTTATTATAACTTATCTCGTGAGATACACTTGGGGAATATATACTACATGAATATAAATTAATATCATTTTAAATTAATAAAATTAAAAAGTCACATTATGGTAAATTGTGAAATTTTTGTTGGATCCATTTATTCATTTGATATAAACCATTAACCATAATATGTAATTTAAGATTATAGAATACATGCGTGGTTTTTATAAGGATAAAAATTATAAGCCTATTAATCCTGGATACCTATTACTAATTCTTTTACACAATTTATAATGGAATAAATATTACGGGAGAGGTTATTTAATTTTATAAAGGGGATTCTTATGTATTACTAAAGTGAATGACGTGAGGATTTTTCATTGGTTGTAGTAGTGTAGTTCATAATTTTTTTTCCGTTGAATATCCATGGATACGCTCTAAAAATATTAAAAAATTATAAATGGGTGATTAAATAAGAATTATTATTGAAAAAATTTGAATATATCATTCAAGATATTTTCATTTATGATACTTGTTATGATGAAAGAGAAGTTGTTAGATTAAATCATTTGGAAATATTTTTTTGATAGTTGGAATTTATTGATATTTTTATTACATATTATGAAATGTTATTTTTATTTTAGGATCCTTTTGAATGTAATTATTTTTTCACACAATTACCAACCAACAATCAACTATAGATTCAATAAAACATTTATTGATTGTTCTCATGATTAATATTTACATTTCCTTTATGAAGTGGATATTTTTTAGTCATTAGATTCATGTACTCATGGTTTGACATAAATTCATATTCCATATATATCATGAGTAATGAGAGAAATTTTGTATATTAAGATATGACACAAGTGGGAATGAATACTAATGATTAGTTAACATATTTTTTTAATGTAAATAAAAGTTACTTTTATTCAAATGGAAAATTATAATACATTCTTGAATATAAATTATGACAAGTGATGTGTTAAAATATATTTTTTGTGTAATTTTAGAATTTTTATTCCTTATTGATAGTTATTTAATTTTATAACTATTATTTTTTACACATTATTGGGTTAGATTTTCATTATGTTGATGTAGACATTTCATGCCCAAGTTAAATCACATATTTATGTATGGTTGGTTAGATAACTAACTGTTATTCCCTTATTTTTAGATTTTATTTTATTTATAAGATTTTATTTTTTATGGAGTTGTATTATATTTATGTTTTTATGTTAATTAATGGATTTCTATATAGTTTTGTATAATTTTGGATGAAAAAACTAAACAATGGTTCTTTGAATTTAATGTACAAATACAAAGATATAAATGTTATTTAAGATTAACTGGTGTGAGTTCTTACTCATGTAATGTGAATAGTGGGTCTTTAAAATTCATATTTTATTAATATATTCATATTATGTTCAATGTGATTTTAAATTTAATATTATTATATATAATTAGAATATATAAATGTTGATATATCATTGTGATAGATTAATTAATTTAGTGAAACAACTTGTGTGATATTGTAATAAAGTCTCATGCATGATTAACTGAAAACAGTTACAATGATTGCTTCTGATTAATTATGTTTCCCTATTATTTAGGTTAAATTAACATAAAAAAGAAATTGTGTGAGATTAAATCATGAAAAAAATATTACATTGAAGAAATAATATGTTGTATCATGCTCCTCTACATGTAAAGAAATGGATTAGGACTATTATACCATGATGCATGATATTTTACCAAGATGGCTGAAGACTACGAGAAAAAGTTGGGAAATAAAGATGAAAGGGGTGAATGTTTCACTATGTGTTGTTTCATGGGGGGAGTTCTAGTGGTTTCATCATGGTTTGAGGATGAAGGAAATAATTTTTACAAGCAAGTTTGTTATGATATTGGGATAAGTCTTGTTTAATGATCATGAAAATACATGGAAGGAAATATGAGCCTTATATCATCTTACACAATAATGAAGTTGGTTGCATGGTGGTTTTATATTTTCTTCACATAAGAATTCTTGGGTTTCATATGATTTAAGTAATTATTAGAGATATTATTTTAATGGATAAGGGTGGTATTATAATTATATTTTAATAAAGTTTTAGAATAGTTGGAATTTGTGTTTACGAAAGGATATATATGAAAATATATATATTCAAAGAATTGATTTTTTACATCTAAATTAATTTTTCTTTCAATCCTAGAATAAATTCAACATTGGATCATCATCAATTGGAGTGTCACTACATGATTTTCCTTGATATGGTGACGTCGGGGTAGATTGTTATTTTTAATGTTAGCTATCATGGAATGTTTGAGAGGTGATTTTTTTCTAAATTAAGTTATGTGTTTAATTAGGATTGATATAATTAATATTATTATTTTATAATAGTCCATGTTATCTCATTTCATTCATTTTTTAAGTATTTTTCTTTTAAATGGTTTGGGACCACTTCTCATTGATTGAGGAATGTATTATTAATGAATTAACTAGTACTTATATCATTTTACGAGCATTAGAGAATTTATTTCCTATGTTAAAATATGGTTTATGTTTGGATGTCATTTAAATAAATCAAAGTACATTACCAAAAGAAAATTTAATTTATTAAGAAAGAGAATGAATTCATATCGATTAATTTTATTCAAACGAATTATGATAATAACATAGACATTTTATTACATCACAAGTATATTATTAAAGACTTATTCGGTTTAGTATGCCTTCGTTAATCAAATTTTCATTTCAATTTTTTTTTCTATAGTATCAATATCTATAATTTTATTTCAGAGAATTTTCTATTCGAGTACGATGGTAAACATAATATATATTAATACCATATAGTTTAGTTTTCATGATATAGAATATTAAAATTATATGCTTGATAACCCATAGTAATTAACGATGGATTGTGAGAGTTCAATTTTATACTGTCTACCCCTTACCTTTTTTGGATTAATAAAAATAGAAAATGAAATAAAAAACATATACATGCTGTATTGACTAAATTTAACCATTTTAAAAGCTTATTCTAACTCACTAGGATTATAAATAATTTGAAAATACATATCATCTTGCTATTTTTTATAAAAATTGGTTTTGATGATTTGATAAAAGAGAATAATGGTATAATTAAAAGGTATATGTACTATATTTTTACATTAACTTATTTATAATGAAACCATATTCATTATTTAATATTTCTTGATTCATTCATACCTTTAGGTACAAATTGAAAAATATTTGCCTACATTAATGATGGAAGTGAATAGGACCAACCAATATCCATCCAAGAGCACAATCCTAGTATGAAAAATCAATCATTTTATATCATTTATTAGATAGGTTCATTTCAGTCCACACTGAAGTAATAACCACTCATTACCAACCAATATATGTTTATGACCATATGCCTTATAAAATAATGTATTGATGAAATATCATCATTATAAAATCAGGTATTTTAAATTATTATTATTAGCGAACTGTCACCATTCATTATGAAGAATGACTAGATTACATTGTATCACTGATTTTGTAATTTATATTGTTAACAAAAATTTCAATCAAATATTTTATATGTTCCATATCATTAAAATAAAAAATAAAATTACAATATAGTAATGTAATTTTTCCACTTTTGATTTAAAAAATTATGACAAAGATAAGATCAAGCCATCATATGAAAAGCAGTAAAGGTGTAAAGTTGAAAATCAATATGAATGACATGAAAAAAAAAACTTATTAAAAAAATTATATAGGAAATGAAATAATTGATGAGAATTTTATTATTTCTATTAAATATTTTCCTATTTATTTATACCTTCTTTATCTACTAGTAAAAACTTCCTAATCTTTATAGTTGATTCTTAATATCCTTCTAAAATGTTTTGAACAACTACTATCATATATGTGATATTTTATATCTTCAAAGTGGATTTCATATTTATTTCTCTCTCTACTAATCTGATCATCATTCAGTTTCGAATTTTTTATTGTCTTCCCGCCCATGTAATTCAGTTATTGAGTGACCTACCCCATAAATTTGATATAATAATTGTCTATTTTAGAAGCATGGTGATATTTATCTTTCCCTTGTCGTTGTTCTCAAATAAATATAATCTATTGAATAGTGGTATACAATCATTACTAATCAGAACCAGATGCTTTTAAAAAATGAAAGAGATATAAAATGTGATCTACCTTACTACCCATATCAGCTAGAGGATTTTATGTAATCACATAGTGAATGTTCTAACAAACTGTTAATCTTTAAATTCCTACATCAAATTCGATGATTATAACGTACACTTGAATGAGGGTGATCACGGAGAAGGTATGGAGATCCACTAGTAAAAAAAATTAAATCTAAAAGTAAGTATTCCATATTGGGTTAAACATTATTTAAATGTAATTATTTATTATAGGTATTGTGGTTTTATTTAATGGTAAGGCTCCTTTGATTTGTTTTATGAAATCATTCATATGTATATTCATTGATTGTGCCACCAAAGTAAAGTGGAGGATCCAAATTTTATAATTTGATAAGCGTTTGAAATTTTTTTACTTAATACTTAATATGTGAACCTCAAATTATTTTTTTATTATTTTATTTATAGACTCTCCTCTTTCAGTTGAATAATCATACTACCTTCCCAATTTTATTCCCCACTTATCACACCATAATCATTTGGAATTAATTCACCACATAGAACTTGTGTTCAAAGAATATAACCTCTATATATTATACCTTTATTTTATATAGTGTTTTTTAAATTAAAATTTATAGATTAACTAATCAAGTCATTAATTAGTTCGAGGTTGATTTGGATATCATTGTACTGATGTATTGAAAACTATAAGAACTAAAAAATAGTCATGGGGTGTTTCTTAATTTATACACTATACTAGATAGATGTGTTAACTCTCTAAACATATCTAACTTACATATCAACTTGATAATATTAATGCATCTCACAAGTTGAGACCCCATATACAAAAGATATAAGCACCCCATTATTGATATAAATTATTTAAAAATAATCATTAACCATTTCAGTGAATTAATTATTCAACACCCTAATATAAGAATCATATAGAATGAACATGGAATAATATTTATACCAGATATAGTAGAAAGTTTTTTGGAATCCATTTCACTATTCACACACCCAAATCTCATATATCGTGAGTTTGAATTCAAAATAGGGAGTAAATATGTAATTCCTAGGCACGTAACTACAAATGTTTGTTAATATCCAACCAAGAGTTGAACTAGGTTATATGTCTTATGTGGGTTCATACCCAATAAATCATGACCAATATCCTGGTAAATTATCCCAATGGATTGTAAAATAATATTTATGTATTCCCATAATACTATGTATATAATTGTAAAAAAAATTGTTACCCTAACCATTATGCTTGTGTCCTGGGTTGGTAATAACTACGTACTGAGAAACATTTCGAAAGGTACTAGCAATCAAATACCTATGGATAATTTAGATATGATATGATATCCTCACATCATATATTTTACGTCATATAAAATGGACTACCAAATTCTCTCGGACTCATGGGTATGTTGAGTTAGGTTTGTCTTTGGTCAATTTGACCTAAATCATCACCCATGAGGCTACAAAAAGATATTGATCCACGTATTGAAATGTTTTTTGAAAAGTGGGTGAACCTATATTCTCATCTAAATTTTAACCAACTACAAAAATTTCCCTATTAAAACTAAATTTTTATAAGAATCATTGAATTCTCTCTTGATTAGGATAAAATCATCACACACATCCCCAGGATGGTAATTTATATAATTTTATTTGTGTATTAAAGGATGATTCATACATCACAACGTATTATGTAGGATGTATTGAATTATAAAACTCACTATTGAATCATTTATGCAATGATATAATGATTTTAATATAAATAAATTTTTCACGCTCATATTACCTAATCTATTTTGAAATCCTTTAATTAATCTTTTAAATCGATATAGAAATGATTCACCCAATATTTTAAGAATCAATATTTATTAAAATTACCTCTATGATGATGATAATATTAGATGCTATATCATATCCTCTAATTTTATATGTAGGATATAATAATAGAATAATTTTTCAAAATACATATATCATGTGTTTGAATTTTTTTGTACAATTTTTCAATAGATATTTTTATTCTATATGATTGAATGTTTCTTCTTCATAGATGAATTTTCCACTGAATGTGATAATTCTTTATATATAATTCCATAGTAATGTAAACCAAATATATGGAATGATGAAATATAAATCCATATTTGGTATATAATAGTGAGGTTTAAATTTATATATTACATGATTATTCAAAAATGGATAGTTTATTTGGATTGGTTTTATAAATATTCAGATAAGGTTGTGATGTGATAACATAAGGCATAAAAATCATGCATGATGTGATTAATAATTATTTCAATGCATGGTGATGCTTCTTATGAGATTCTATTATAATATTGATCCAATTTCTAATATAAATAATTCAATGGGTTAGTTATATTATAAGGAAAAAATATATGAAAGTAAAAATAGGAGAATAAATAGAAAAGTTGAGGATTAAAGAAATTAGATGAAAAAATAACAAGGTACAACTTTTTCATAGCTATATGAAGGATGTCTAGTGTGATATAAACTATTCACACAGATTACTCCCCATAAGCACCCAAAATGGAATGCTCATCATGGTTCACATACAAACACATTGAGGCTTTAATTGAATAGTATACCCAAACATATGGAAATATAGAAAGTGTTGAGGTTCACCATGGAAAAAATAGTGTTGTCAAATTTGTAGGACTCAACCCCAATTTCGTGTCCAAAATAATGACAGATCCCTTTACTTATAGAGTAAATATTGGGTATTCCTAATCCAAAATCAATAACTATATTTTTTGTATAATTTGTGTCTCTTTCAGCAGGATAACACTCACCCACATCCCAAATATAATATATTCCCATATTCTAAAACCAAGGTGTGTACCCTCATTTAATATAGTTAAGAAAAAAAGTCTCATTTTTATTAAATTTTGATCATTTACTTCTCAAATGGATATACTTTTTATTGGGGGATATATAGGTTTTAAATGTTTTTCATTGATAAATTAATAAATACAGGTTGACACTTGAAGAAATTGTAATGAAATATGGCCATTCGATCTGCCTTATTCTACCAGACATTCCTTGGAAATCCATATATTCAACCCCATTCAATTATTATGCCTACAATATAAAGAATACTCACATGATCTCTCATTTATCCACACAATACTATTGAGACTCACATGGGTTCCCAATGTGGTTACCTAAATGATCAATCACCAAGTAATCTATTTCCTTTAGAAGTAACTCATGGGTCTCCTACTTCAATTCGCATTGAAACTTGAATCATATAAGCACATATAAATTTATCTTTCAGTCTCAATACAAAACAAATACTCTCTTGTGTGGTTTTCTAAATAAAATATAGAGAGAAGAAATGGAAAATTAGGGTATTTTCGTCATCTAATTATTTTCACAATCGAAACCCTCAAAAAATATCACTACTCTAAACCATTCACCATGTTTAGGGTGAAGGAACTATTTTGAGAAGACCCCCTCAAAAATATTGGTGAAATATAATTATTCTCAACCCATGCCTATTTTAATTGAGGTCCATCCCTCAAGGGATTAGTTAAGCACACCATTTACCCTATATATCCCAATTTTTATCTACATACATCCTTTAATGGTAACCATATATGATTTATAGGTAATTTCATTTAAAATATGAATTATTGGAATTAAAATTCCTACTAGGCTTCCTTTTTCGACCAATTATCCTTATTTTAGTTACACTTTTATTCCATCTTGACATTTATGACATCTTTTCCACCATATTTCATAGGCTTTCCCATCAAAAATTCATACTTTACCAAATACAAGACCATGCCTTCCATATATATATATATATTACATCATTTTATATATTCATGTGGCCTATAAAATCATGTATTCTATTGAAAATATTAATTTCTCATCCCGTAAGAGATCTCCCTTAGTTATCATCCCAAACTAGTAAGACCTTAGGAGTAAATTAATCATATAATCCATTCATAACAAAGATCTCATACCACATGGACACCATTGGTATCCCTCTTGGCCAAATACGCCCCTTAGTCAAATGTTAACTAATTTTATAGTATAACTCCCTAGGATTATTCAATGAGATAGAGGGATAAATAGCTAACCAAAATGGTATAAGTCCCTCTATTACTTCACCTAACTCATCCATTAGGATTAGAGAAGAAATGGGTGCTAATGAATAATCCCACACAAAACCATCGTTAGGAACTCGTGCTTATCAGCCCATTAATTTTTTCATTAATTAAATTGGATATGGTTTTTTTCATTTTACATTATACTTTAAGGAATGATGGTTTCAAATGGATAATCTTCAAAGGTGTACCATCAATAATCGACAGATGATCATAACAAGCCCCACTATGGTCTTTTTCACTTGACATTAAAATGTATTCCATACATTATCACATGGATCCAAACTATATGGGGATTGAATCCATTAATACAGATATGTAAGAGGATATTAAATATACTAATTTAACATATTTTACATTATAATTTAATGATAATATTATCCAAATATTATAATTTTAATTAAAATTTCAACATATATTTTTCCATGAAACATTTTAAAATTTATATTAAAATTGGAACAATTACTTATTTTTAATTTATTTATTTTTATTTTTTATTTATGAGACAAATAGAAACTTATTCTTTCATTTAATGTTAGGTTCACAAAAAATGTATATGAGACATTTTTCCTCATGTATATGAGTCATTTTTTAACTATTCTACAGTCAAATTTTGTTATATCATTGTTGGAATAATGATCATTATTCTATGAAGTTGTAAGGTATGATAATCATTATGATGAAGTGTTGAAAATGTTTAAACATCTCGACACACATATGTGTAACCCATACCATCATGTAGAAGTATTTTGTATCTCTAAATGGCATAAATTATTGGGCTCCCCGGAAATGTGTATTAGTGATTATGATCACATGTATGAGTCATTTTAACATAATTTTTTAAAATTAGTATACGAATCATGTAAGATTCCTTAATTCATAGTTGATGATTCATATAAGTTTCATTCTATGGGGAGTGGAGAGATGTTAATAATCTCTATATACACCCTATGATGATTAATATTCTCTCAAAAATTTTGTAATGGTCATTGTTACACTATATCCAACAAATCATTAAACTATATAGAATATAAGTTCCAATACATTGTGAAAAATATGATTATTTAACTACCTGAAGACCTCAAAATTTTCAAAATCTAATGAATAAATATTTCACTTATGGGAGATATAATTAAATTGTGAGGTTCTCTTTGTATAGAAACTTCAAAGAAATGTTTTAAAAGACTTATTTTGTGAATATTACCATTTTTACACAAATAGCTGAAGAGAGATAAAGTTATGTAAGAAATTTAAAACCACACTATGGATGGGAGTATTATATCATAAAATTGATATTGTGTGCTTCACCATTAATCTATTATAGCCTAATTTTTGGATAATTTTCTCTCATTTAAATAGAATATCAATACTCCATGACTATGGGTGTAATTTTTGAAACAAGAAACATTTACTCCACTTGGAAGAATATTTTACTATGAACCAAATTATGATTTCATGTGGGATCCCACATAAAAACAACCTTCAAGTTTGATGGATTTGCCGATGCAGTTCTCGAAGACAAATGTTTCCACCTAGAAATCAACAATTATTCATCCCATGCATATAAGGATACAAACCCATGAATATAAAACCTATAAGATGAACCCCTATTAAAATTACATTTTCTTCCATCGAAAGAAATATTTGTTTTATTTCTAATGTTGGATATCATCCTAAAAAAACCATTTAGTATTGAAATGTATATTAGAATTTATGTAATACAAATATATATTATATTAATATCATTTTCTTCTCTCACACTTCTTTATGATTCCCTCATTATGTTCCCTCCGCTATGAACCCCTCATTTTAATGGTTATAGGGAACTAAAACTTTCTATTTTGAGAGGGGGTAGTTGTGAATGCCTAAATATAAGGTGCTTTAATGTTTTCTCATTATTTTAATCAAATAAATTTTCAATAATTAAACTAATAGTGATGTTTGATCTCCTCATTATTCATGTTATCCAATCTATAAATCATTGATCGTCTATTTTCATTGCATTAAATATTTAAATCATTCATATATTGGATTTTTTATTACATATTAACATTGATGATATTAATCTTTCATATAGTTGTCTAGGATTATAGAAACAACCAGTTTAAAATAAGGGATTATAGTGATAGTTATTTATCTACAACATGAGTATAATATTGATAAAAAATATTTATATAACAATGATATCATTTCTATAAACTATAATGGATAGTAGTTTCTTCTCACAAACATCATTTTACTTATATTTTTATTTTGTGAATTTTTATTTATATATTTATATACCATATTGAAGTTATAAAACATCCACTATTTAATATTTGGTTTTAATGTAGTGTATAGTTATAAATAGTGATAATGAAAACTCAGTGTTTGTAAGTGGCGTTTATGAGATATCCACTCTAGTTCAAGCCAATATAGTGAATACTTATGTTAATTAAAATTTACATCTACATGAACATTAAAAAATATCTCATTTAATTGGGAACAATTTTAATGAAGGCATTTTACTTTGACACGCTATATAAAAACCAAAAAAATCTTAAATTTTTACTGTAAGAAGCATTATTTCTGTTCATTCTCAAAAAATTAAATCAATATGTATTTTTGTAAAGATTGTTTATATTATTGTATTATTAACGTAACAATTAATTATTTATATAGTGAGGAATATTTAAGGATTTTGGTGAAAAAAATTAAAAAACGTGTATAAGAGTGAACAAATAGAGATCATTTATACTTATTTAAATTAAATTAGATCTCTGAGGATGTAATAGGAACAAAAGTATTTTGAAGATGAAGTTAAGATTGTTCCACCCATATATAAAGTTGAATACACAAATGATCTTGTGGATAGTCTATATAAAGATCAACCATTGAATGACTCTAAAACATTTCATGAAATGGTTATTAATGAATACATTCCATTAGATACACATATTAGTGATCCAGATAATTTGGAAAACTATTTTCTATATTTTTTAGAAGAAAAATACCAAATGATTCCTATAGCATCATAAATGGAAAATCAATACCTTTAAAAATCTCTATAACATTGGAAAAATACAAAAATAACTTATTGGAATTTAAATAGTTTTTAGAGGAGATTGAAGAATTTCTTCAGAATATAAAAGTCATTAAAAATGGATAAGATATAGAATATTAGTTAATACATACAAATAATATATCCATAAACTCATTTCTATATAATTTTCTTTAAAATTAAAATTTTTATTACCTCTCATTATTTTCATTTTTCATACTTTTCCGATATAGTAATTAATTTAGAGGATTATTATAAATAATAATTATCAATATAAGAGTTCCTACTAAAATTACCCGATGATATAATGTTTCATGATTTAATTAAGTAGGATCTGATAGTTAATAAATACACACAAGTGGTGGATGTAATGGGGCGGGGAAAATGATTACTTCTTCACCCAAAATGAATTTTGCGAAACATGTATTCATATAAACTTATCTATTTAAATTTAAAAACGTTTTTTTATCATGTTTTCAATAGTAATAAAGTTTTTAAGAGGTTTATTATAAGAAATAATTGAAAATATATATGTTTAGTGAGATTTTCATAGCCTCTAAAGCCACAACTGCTCCATCAACTAGTGGGTGGGCTCCATTATAAATATAGTGGAGTCTGAAGAGATATATAGAAAATTTCTTCTCCTAACATCCAACTGGTGGGGATCTACTAGAAAGCTGGTGGGGATCTTCGTTTGAAGCGTTTTTTAAAATAGTCTTCATCTAGTTGGTGATGGCCTTGGGTTTACTAGTGGAATTCAACATTTCCACCAATGATGTTTGTTTTATAGGTTAATTTATAAATACAAAAAATTCCACCCCCTTTTTAATTACTTATGCCTCATTCAACCCCCATTGCACTAGAATCTTCTATCTGGAAATTATGGACTCTCCTCTCCACATCTAACTTCCCTATTTGATGCATGAACAACCATTCAGTCCTATACATCAAATATGGTTTGTTATTCTTTGATATTAATGAATTATACCACTTATATTGAATCAAAATTAATTTTATTTTTAGCTTACTTGTTTAATTTAATGGTTATGGAATGATATAAAGTGGGTTTTGATAATTTTCGATATAATAAGAATTCAGATTCAATGATTTATATTCTACGCAATGCTTGGACTAATACCATTGATAGTGGAGGGTCTTCCTTAGTGATTTTTTCATGCCCTAACCTTTCTGTTTGTGGTTAATTTTTAATCTCAATCCTAGAATTATTAACATGTTAAAACCAATTTTTTTTACAATCTAGTGGTACTTCTTGATTTGGATAGTTATTATTACCTTGATTGTTATTGTTGATCTGGATATTGGAATCACAGGACATTAATGTAAATTTTATGTAGGTTCTTATCACATTTTTTGGGGTTCATGTGTAGCCCCTAGAGACCTATATTTGATGCTTGATCACATGTGGTGCATTTCTATATCCCTATGAGAACTATTCTTATGTTTCTTTCATGTAGTTTGTTTTGGTTGTGATAATTTATTATTTAATGTGATGTTTCATATATCAATTGTATATTATATTACATTGATTTTTTATTATGTATTACAGTTTATTTTTCATTTTGATCCTCAAGGACTATTTCACTGAGGTAAGTGTGTCAGAGACCTAGTCAGTATAGTTTGGGTTACCACATCAAGAGGGATTTATTATTTATTTTTTTGGACTATCCCATTTAGGGGGATATATCGGGATGATGATCATGGTTCCATATATAATGGTTTTTTATTAGGTTTAATTGATCTATTATAAATCTATAAAAGTTCATTATTGTGTGATATATTGGATTTTTATTGATACCCTAGTTACTTTCATGGAATTAAACTATATATTTTATTCGTTGATATTATGGGACATTGGTGGTGTCCTAATGAGTCTTTTACTCACCACCAACTTAGGAATTTAAAATCACTTGTATAATTTATAAATAGGGATTGAGCTACGGACTGGGGACCACTGATGGATAGCAGAACCGAGTAGTAAAAGGAAACAATTTTTTTGGGGAAAAACATGGATAGATGTTCAAATTTGATTTATTTTCTAACATGTACATTAGATCCATTATTTGGTTTTTATTTATTTTAATTGAAATTCCATACTACTGTTATATGATCTACATTATATATATATTTTTTCTAATCTAATGGTTTTTGAAAGGTTATTAATTATTGATTTATTAGTTACATCTTCTTTTATCCTAATACAATTTTCTTAGTAAGGGAGTGGTCTCCTCATGTTGTTCCATCACTGCTCTCCACTAATTGGCATCCTCTTATATACGGGTAGGAATGCATGAAGTCATGTGGTACCCCTTGCTCGAGCCCAATGGTGCCGATTGGGTTGTTATTTTTTTTATCAGAGCACAAGTTTTAAGAAATTATATATTTTATTTTCCTTGACTTTGGATAGAATAGAAAGGATTTGGGTTGGTTAGGACCTAGAGAGGTGAACTATGACAACAACTAGACAACACATAATAGTAATCCTCCCTATTTTAAAAAAGTAAAATTTTATTTTTAACTATTTGATGTTATTGTTGATTAAATCCATATTAGGAGATTCAAATAATGTTGATATATTGATTTAAAAGATTTGGTGTGAATTCATGAATCATGATAGGTACATAAATCCAAATTCCAATTTTATATTTCTTACTTACATTAGATAGATCCCAAATAAATATTTGTTTTTAAATTGAAATATGTGATTTGGAGTATTATTTATTGAATTATTTTATTTGGTCATGTTGTTTTCTAGTGTTCAATGTATATATTTGGATATTAATAATGTGAAGGATTTGTAGGATTGAATTGGGGTTTAGGTATTTCTTTGGGGGTTGTGACTTATTCTTGTGGGTAGCCTCTTAGCTTAAACAATGATTTAAGACCTCGGGTGAGTGTGTATGAAATTTTAATGGTTTTATTATTATAATATCTTTTATTAAGATGTTTATTATTTTAAGGATGTTTCTATAATTATAGGATGTAAAACCACATAAACATCTTGTACAACCAGTTTCACTACATATTATGTGGGAGGATGAAACCATACATGCTCTATTTAGTGATTTAATGTGTTGGGTAATATTACTGGTCTATCTATAAATCTTTCATCTGGTATGAATTCTAGGAATATGAGCCCATATGGGTATAACATTGATGGTGAAATATGTTCTTGGCTTCTATATATAGCAACTCCAATCCTTTTAGGGAACTATAGGCCCCTAAAATTCGGAGGAGTATTTATGAGTCATATAAGGGACTTTAGAGTTATTGGAGAACCTAAATGATCAGATAGTTAAGCTTGTATCTTCAATGATTCAATGTGTAGATGGATTGTGGTGGGATGTCATATTGCTGGCTAGTAGATGGGAATAGATAACATCTGATTCCTTCATAGAAAACTTCTTCAAGGTGTTCATCCTATATGCACTGAAGCTAGATCATGATCCTGAATTTATAAATCTTTATTATGGGTAGATGGCAGTGTACTTCTATTCAGCATGATTCATAGATTTGATCTGTTTTTTGACCACTTCTTGTGGGAAAGGTGGAACATAAATCTAGAAAGTTTGAGACTAGACTTCACTAATATTTGAGTCAAAATGTTAGGTTTTTAATATAACAACCAAATTTATATTGCTTTATAGGGTACTAATTATGGTGATGGGAGTTAAGGAAGACAATGTTTTTGGTATTCTTCCTATTATCATTTGACTGATGCATTCCTTCTCAAGTGCATAACAAGATACCCATTCTGGTAAAAATAATAATAAGTCAAAGATAAACCATTTTAGTGTAGGTGGATAGTATGATCCTTATTGTGGATTAGGTAGTGACTCCTTCCTCATGCCCTCCAATGTTGTACATGTAACAAGATGTCTTTCCAGAGGATATCTCAGGCTTTTCTCCATACAGGGGAGTTGAATTTGAGATTTTTCTAGTGTCTAGTGTATGGACCATATTGATTCAACCATATTACGTAAAACCATATTAATTTAAGTGAATTATGTTAAATCCAGATGAACATGAGGATAAAGGCATTATTAGATCTAGTACATTACCTTACAGTGTTATGGAGTTGTTCAACAATAAGTTAAATAGTGATCTCTTTCTTTTGTGGTCTATCGAAAATTAAAATAGATCAATGTAAAGAACAAGTAAAATTTTTCAAGAGTATATTACTTTTGGTATAATATGGTGGGAACATATTGGTTTTCTATGATTGATCTTATTTATAAATATCATCATCTTTGGGTCAGAGAGGAAATCATCATAAAGATATCATTTTAGAAAATGTATTGGTTTTATGGGTATCCCATTATTTCTGTTTTCTAGTAAATGATCTATAAATGTTCATAGACCCTATTAATAAGATACTTCAAATTTAATAGCAATCCTAAATCATTGTGTTCATTGATAACATCGTTATATATTCATAGATGTCAGAATCACATTCTAAATGATAAGGTATCATGTTGAGTAAGCTTCAGGCACATCAGCTTTATACCAAGTACTAGAAGTGTCACCTTTTGGATATAGTAGGAGATATTTCTTTAGTATCTGGTTTCCTATACAATAAGATCAATTGATCCATTCATATCATTGAAACAATATATGAATGTATTTTAGTTTTTTATTTTTTGCATGTTGGTTGGGAACTACCTGAGGTTCATTGAGAACCGTTCCCAGGTAGAAGTTCCTATGACCATGCTCACCAATAATGGAGTTATGTTCGAGTGGATAAATTAGAGTTTAGAGGCATTATTGAAGTAATATAACATGTTAAAATCGTCTATAATTCAGATTCATCATGATCCTGGAGATAGTTTGGTTATATACTGCAATCCATATGGCATTGTCTTGGGATATTTGATGATGCATGGTTATAAGGGAGTTTCTTATAAGCCTCATTACTTGTGAACCCTCAATAAAAAATATCCTACTCCAGAAATGGAGTTTTAAAATTTAGATAATGAATTTAAATATTGGTGTAACTATCTCCACAAAGATAGGTTTTGTTGTTTATAAACGCAACCATTATGTGGTATATTTTCTCCAAGTGAGACCTTAATATTTGTTAGTGGTGTTGGGTATAATACATGTAGATTATCAAAATTGATATTGATTATGATCCATGGATGAGTAATTAGGTTTCATATAAAATGAGAAGTAAAATAACAAGAGGTTGGAGAATGTACATTAGAATATGGATAAATGTTCAATGGTTTCTTTGAAAACATGTATGTGTGAACAGATTTGGATCAAGAGGTATTGGATTTTTCACCCTTAGTGGTCAAATCATTTTTTCTAGAATAAGAGAAGATCATACATGATATTGAGCTATATAATGGGATGATGCATGAGAGGTTAGTATCAAGTAGCTCTGTTTCAATTTGGTCTTTAGATAGACATTGAGTGCCTTGATTTCATGTAAATATTATCATTCCATCTTCCATGAGAGATAAGCTAATGAGAGCCTCATATGCTAAGTAACTGGTCTTACACTCAAGGGTTACCATGATGTTTCAAAACAGTAAATAATAGTTCTAGTGGACTAGTATAAAATTATACATCGTAGGATTTGTATCAAATTGGATTACATGTTAGAGAATCAAGGCTGATTATCAATAACCTATAGTGTTACGCCATCCTCATTCAATGCCTGTCTGAAAGTGGGATGGGATGAAAAAATACATCTTAGTAGGGTTTTTCAAGACCTCAAGACAATGATACACTATTTGGGTGGAATTGAATTTGGTTTCCAAGTTGTCACACTTCATTGCAATCTAGGAGAATAACTTTATTGATGAGTATTGAAGGATCTATGTTTGAGAGATTTTGTAACATCACATAGTGCCTTCGAGAGTGGTATCTTACATAGATGAATGTTTTACCTCCCAGTTTTTGGAAGGGTTATAGAAGGAGATAAGTACCTAGTTGAAGTGGAGTACTACTTTTCACCCAGAGAATTATCAGCAATAAGAAATAATGATCAATACCATAGTGGATATTCTTAAACCATGTATTTTGTATTTTGTAGGGTCTTGAGATAATCACATATAACGTTTGAGTTATCCTACAATATTATCCTTCATTATTTGACCTAGTTGGCTCCTTTTGAGGCTCTGTAGGGGAGTCCTTATTGTTCTCATATCTATAATCATGAGGTAGGTGAATCGTTAATTATGATGAAATGTATGACATATCACAACAAAAAAACATCAATTATTTTTTTATTAGAAATGTATATAAATGTATCTAATTGTTTTACTAACTTTCCTGAAAAATATCACTAAATGATGTTTTTATGACTTTCAATATTTATAAATACCGTATATTTATCTTTATTTATAAATGGTGATAGTCGGCGATGTTTATAAATTTCATTTTTTAGTGATACCTCATTTACTGATGTTTTTAAATACATCGGTAAATAAACATTACTAAATTAGTAATGTTTATATGTGAATCTATTTAGGGACACCTCATTTTCCAATATTCTTTTAGAAACATCGGTAAATAAATATTCCTAAATTAGCAACGTTTATAAAAGTCAATATTTAGCAGCACCTTGTTTACAAATGTTTATAAGAAATATCAATAATTTATTTTGTTTTTAAATTTTAATTTTTTTTGAAAATTTTTAATGTTTTTACAAGGAAAAAAATATTTTCGTATCTGGAAAATATATGTAATTTTTTAAAGAAAAATTATAATTTATTTTTTCTAAATTTATAAAAAAGCTAAGATAAAAATATTTATTTCTCTCACACCCCACACTCTACCTCAAGCTCCACTAGAACACCCCAACTTCCTACCTCAAGCCACCCTCAATCACACCACATGGTGGCTGCACCCCTCAATCACCACTCCATGCAGAACACCCCTCTTCTAGCACTACTTCATGGATGCTGCACCAATCCCCGGATGTTGCACCCCTCAATCACTACTCCACGCGGAACATCCCTCCTACATCATTTCGGCGTGGATTCTTTACACTCATCCATTTAATTTACTTCAAAAAGAATTTGAAACAACAACATATTAAGGTTTTACCCAAATCCCTTGCCAACCCACCTATCCATTTAAAAATATATAATTTTATTATATTTGATTTATGTATATATATATAAATAGATTTTATTATCTAAAAATTTAATATATTATTTATATACATATATATAATTTTTTATGTCAATATACATTTATTAATATAAATGAGGGGGGTTCTATTTTATATTTTACGCTTATATATATATGTTTATAATATATATGTTTATATGTTTATATGTTTATATATTATATTATACATATATATGTTTATATTTTTTGTTTATATTATATATATATATATATATGTTTATATGTGTGTGTGTGAGTAAATATACATGTGTTTGTATACATATATATATAATTAGCCATGTTTTAAAACACTGGTAAAAATATCACTAAAATATGCATTTTTTCATTACCGCGTTACTAAATTTAATATATATGTGTGTGTTTATATATATATATCTGTGTGTGTGTGTGTGTGTTTATATATATATATAAGGATATATAAGTATATATATATATGTTTCTATATAAATATATGTATTTGTATATATATATATATATTTGTTTGTGTGATTATATATGTTTATATTTATGAGTCATTATTTAATAATTAATATTATAAATATATATATAGTTTTTTATATTATTATATATTTATATATATATTTTTTATATTTCATGTATATATATAAGTTTATAATATATATATATATATATCTGTATATATTTTTCATGTATGTTAATATTTTATATTATATATATATATATCTTATTTATATAGGTTTGTATTTTATGTTTATATGTGTGTGTGTGTGTGTCTATGTTTATATATATATATATGTATGTATATGTATATGTATATATATATTTTGGTTTATATATATGTATTTATATATCTGTGTGTTTATGTGTATACATTTATATGTGTATGTATACATATATATATATATATATATATGATTATCCACATTTTAAAACACTGGAAAAAATATCACTAAAATAGGCAAATTTTCTTAAAAATGTGACTAAATTTAAAATGCATATGTGCTTTTATAAAAATATTATATGTATATTTGTATATATTTAAATACATCTTTGTGTGTGTTTATACATATATATATATATATGATTATATATATATGTCTGTGTGTCTATGTCTATATATATATTAATATATTTATATTTATATATCTAAATATATGTTTTTATGTTTATATATTTATATATATATGTTTCATTATTTTAAAAATTAATATTATATATATATGTAGTTTTATACTAATAAAATTTTTTACGAGCACGCTTTCCATCCTCTTCGACCTTTTGATTATATATATATGTCTATATGTTTACTAGTTATATTTTATATTTTATATTTTATGATTATGTATTTACATATGTTTATATGTTATTATATATATAGATATCTGTTCATATTTTATATATGTATATATGTTTATTTTTCTGTTTATATATATATATGATTATTTTATAATATATATAGGTGTTTATATTTTATAATATATATATATGTTTATATTTTATAATATATATATGTTTATATTTTATGTTTATATTTTATATTTATATTTTGTGTTTATATTTTATATTTTTATATATGATTATATTTTATATATTTTATAAATTTATATTTCTAATATATCTTTGTTTTTTTTAATATATATGTGTGTGTGTGTGTTTTATATATATATGTGTGTATATATATATGTATGTGTTTGTGTGTGTAAATATGTATGTGTATGTATACAAATATATAATAATAATAACAATAATAATAATAATAATATATGTATGTATAAATAATTAGACACACATTAAAATAATTTTAAAAATGACTCTAAAATAACCACGTTTTCTTACAAACATGGCTAAATCTAAAATATATATTTGTATATATATATATATATAATATTTATTTAATTGTGTGTTTGTGTGCATGTGTTTATATATATGTGTGTGTGAGCATGTTTATATATATATGTCTGTGTTTATATATACTAATATATATATATATATATATCGAAATATATATTTACATTGATGATGGAAAATAAGCTATATGTAATTGTGTTTTAAAAAAAATGTGGCTAAATTAGAGATGTTTTTATGAAACATCGATAAATTAATGATGTTCTCAGAAAATATTGGTAAATTAAATATATTTTTTTCAAACGTTGGAAAATTAACTGTTTTATGAAAAATTTATAAATTAGTTATGTTATTAATGAAACATCACTAAATTGGAAACACATACATGTATCATCTCTAAATTTGTGTCATTATTAATAAATGACACTAAATTATCGATGTTTCCAAAAATACATTACTAAATTATGGTTTTCTTATTGTGTATGATACCTTAGTGAAGGTGTAGTTGATTTAGAAATGGTTGGTTATAGCTCAGAATATACAAAATTTATATACTGGTCGAAGGATAAGTCCCATGTAGTGTTTTGTGGTTGAATGTTTTTCCCACGGGTTCCCCCTCAGTTAGGGAACATGATTTTCAGAAGGTAAGTAAAGCTAGAACCCTTGTACGTCAGAATGTTCAATATCATTGAAATCATCAGGTTTGTGGCTTATTAGTTGGAGATTCCTCTATAGTATCATGGTATGCACAATGTTTTCCATGTGTCAAATCTTTGGTAGAATGAGGCTAATCATGTGATTATTAAAAACATTGAGGATGTTGAGATATAAAAAAATGCTTATTTTGTAGAGTGACCTATTTTGATAGTGGAACAAAGTTAGAAAGTGGTTTTAAGAAATATTTTTCCTATTTTTTCTTATTATATTGAAATATGAACTTATTCTAGATGATTTGTGGGAGCAGAACAACAGACACAGTGCCCCGAATTGTTTGAGAAAACCATTGGGGGAGCATCTCAAGGATAAGAATTTGTAAGAGGGGAATAATTGTGAAACATATTTTTAGGTAAACATCTATTTTAATCATTAACTTAGAATTTGATCACTCTTTCATGAAAATTTAGATTTGTAATAAGTATCATGTAAGAAGAAATCAAAAAGGCACATGTCTAGTGGGCCTATCATAGTTTGGAATACTATAATATCTCCACCAAATAGCTGATGGGCTCCACCATTTAGCATGGTGGTTTTTGACATCTCCCAGTTAGGGAACAAGTATTATAGGTGAATTTATTAAAAACGAAACTTTTTTCCTTATTTTTAATTCCATCAGATCTCATTCGACCCCCATTACACTAGGATCCCCTCTCTAATGATTTTGGACTCTACACTCCCATTTCAACTCCCTATTTAGCACCCAAATGCCTATTCAATCCAATCCATCTAACTTGGAAAGTTCTTCTTTAATCATGAATGATTATACATTCGTATCTTGTATTAAAATCAATTAGATCTGGAGTGTCCTAGTTAAATATAATTGTGTTTTCATGATCTGTTGAGGATTTTTATTGTCATTAATATAAATAGCATATGAATTCAAGGATTTGGATTCTTTTTAAGGATTGTACAAATATCATCATTGGTAGTGGATATTCCTTGGTGTTTTTATTGTGCCCTAACCTTTTTAGTTGTGGTTCCTGATCTCCCAAAATCCTACAGTTTAAAATGTTTCAAATAAATAATAGTTTGAAGATCTCGTAGTGAATATAAACTTCAATGGTAATGCTTACCTTGATCATCATTGTTTCCCCTATGGTAAGAAACCATTTAATTTAATACATAATTTTTATGGGTTCTTGGGATGTTTTTTGGTGTGTGTGTGTGTGTGTGTCCAGACGCTCGAGATCTATGATTGATTCTTGATTAATTTTTTTGCATGTTTGTATCCCTATAAAACCTATTATTGTGTTTCATTCATATAGTTTGGGATGGTTGTAATAGATTATTATTAGATATGTTATTTTATCTTTCAATTGTATCTTGTATATTATTTTTTTTTTCTTCTGTGTTACAGTTGATCATCTCGGTTGAGCCTCTTAGACTATTTCCCTAAGGGTGATGTGTTAGATACCCAACCATCATGTTTTGGACTATCCCATAAATATAAATATGATAGTCTGGTTTTGGACTACCTCATTTTAGGGGGGATTTAGGTTGTTTATTGTTGATTCTTAATGCAAGGATCCATTGAAGGTAAAGCTATTCTCCGAGCACAAATAATATCTTTGTGATTTAGTGGTATATTATTGTTTTATCTTTACCCTATTTTGATTGATGAAATCAACCTGTATATCATACCTACGAATGTTAATGGTTGTTGGTTTTATCCTTATAAGTATTATACTCACACCCTACCCATTTATTTTGGTGGCCATGTATATTTCTTGCTTAGGGATCCGAAGAATGGAAATGTCTTGGTGATATACTGTTGAGAAGATTAGCAGAAGGATATAGATGATATATAGATGAAATCTGATGGATTTTATTTATTTATTTTTCTTTTTCTCCTATACATTGTATCCTTAATTATGTTTTTCTGTATTCTACCTTTCATTTTATACGACTACAACATTTGATTTATTTTATTTGTATTTTCAGCAACTCTGATGCTTATTAATTTATTTATTATTTATTGATTTATTTATTATCACGTATCTTATCATATTCTTTTATTGAATGGTACTGATGTACTAGTCACCCCACATTGTTTCAGAGGAACTCTCCACTTTTCAACAACCTCTTCCAAATGGGGGGTGTGCATGATGTTGTGTGGCACCCCCAACTCGAACACGATGGTTTGGGTTTACGAGGTATGAAAGTTGTACCTAATAAAAATCAGATAGGTGTTAAATTATAATAATTGTTAATAAACATTTAATTTCAAGTCACATTAATGTGAAAAAATATATTTTATGGGTTAATATATAATATTAATATTTCATTTTATTTTTCTATTAGAAATGAAATTTTTTATTCAAGCTGAAATGTTTTCCAATAAATATATAGTATTATTTAAAAGTCAAATATCTAAATTTTGGAGTTTTAAATTGATAAAATATACAATATTTTTTTATTTTTTCTTTTCAAATATAAATTTTGGTGAATTTTTTGTATTTCTCTGAAAAGAATTATTTTTGGGTGAATAGTGAAAAATATTGATTTTTATTAAAATAGCCTTTTATTTTCATGTTTATAAAAAGTAAAAATCCAATATTGATTGGTTATATATTTAAATTATTCCCATTTTACTAAAAATAACCCAATTAATTCCATATTAATTATCATTTTCCTTGATTTTTTTATGAACACATATTTATGCCAAAAATAGTGATTATTCTAAAAACTGTTATCATTGCAGTTTGTTAATTTATATGAAATTTTTTTTATCACTTCAATAAATTGAATTTTTAAAAACGGATATACAATTTTGAATCAGGGGTTAAAATATTATAATAATTTCAATTTTATTTTTGGTCATTATGAATAGTATCCTTGGAAAAACATTATCACCTCGGAAGAGGTTAAATGGGTTAACATGGGTAAAACTATGAGATAAGTAATCAAATATATCTAAAAATGGATTAATATGATTTTATGAGTGTATTTAAACATTAAAATATCTTTTATTGTAAATTTATCATTTTTTCCACTTTCTATTGATATATTTAATAATATATCTAAAAGTTATAAGTATTTACAAGTTTCTTACTCGACTCACTTATAAAAGGGATCCTCCTTTACTCACTTATTCAAAAACATTGAGCCATTAAAATTTACAAATCCCTACAAAAAACCTTCCCAACATACGTACCCATGTACTAGTGGTTCGTTTCATTCAAAAAAAACAACTTAGTAAGGATTAAGGTATAACCAAGAGTGGTTTTCCAATAAAGAGGTAAAATTATTCACTGGTCATTTCATGTTAAGTTTATATTTTACCTCCTTCAATTATTATATAAAATTGATTAAATATTAAAATTGATCTATTTATTTCACTAAAATATAATTATTATTATAGTACAACCCTTGTCCACCCTCTTTTCCATCCCATGGGAAAAAAGATCGCTCGTTTGTACATGCCAACTACCACCTCCATGAATCAGTGTGTTTTGTTTTTCTTCACCAGGTTATATGGATGGTTGAAATGATGATTAAAATTTGTACACATGATGTTTTCTACATAATTATTATTATTTAAGGATAATATATTACTTACCATCTTACCCTACCATCTATTGAAAAATGGTAACATTGTCCATGTTTATGTGTGGACTACTACCTCTACGATGTAATGGAATTAATTTTTAATTTCTTACTTAAAAGTATAATCATAAGGATGGAACTAGTGAATAAATATTACATGTGTTACATATTTATGATTTATAATATTTAAATATCATCCAATTTATTTCTTCTCTACCAATTTGATATAACTACCCAATCCTTTTACACATATCATTACATGATTTATAACATAAATATCCAATAAATTGAACAAAATTATCAAAAGGTGTGGTGTATTTGGAAAATTATATTCATAGCATATCAAAAGGAATCTCACACATGACATAATTATTTTTTCCTACTAAATTATCTTATAAATCCCTTTAAACTCCTGAAACTGCATATACTTTCCTTTGGAATACATAAAAAATGTGTGATTCTTAAAGGTGAGTAAAGGAATAAACATGGTAATATAGCATAACATGTGATTCAAATAGCATTACATGACATCCTAAAACATAAGTCTCATGAGTTATAACATGGTTTTATAACATAAATAAAAAGGTATAAATGATCAATTTAACATAAAAAAGTGGAATAATTATAAACCATTTCATATGTATATGTTGAGGTTTAAAAAACAACATCCTTTGGTGGACAGAGTCCCATAATGGATTAGGTTCACTCCCTAATCCCATACACAAATTATGAGAAGAAAAAACATTACCGAATGAATTATAGTTCTCTCTAACTACAAACATTATAACATGTACATGCTTATCTATGCTACGAAATTAAAAAAAGCGTAAGTTAAAAAAATAATAATTTACCATGGAATTAAATGGGTTGTATAATATTTTCTAATATCATAATCAAAGGAGATTTCATTAATAATTCATTTGAGAAATGAACATAAAGAGTGTATTTTCACTTCAAGGAAGGGATAATAAGTTAGGTAAACATCTAAGAGAAATATGAATAGAATTTAGAAGAAATTCATTACATTAAAGAAAGATATAAAGTGAGTAAGAATGGGAAATCTCATTACCCAAAAAAATTGTAGTTCAATGTTATTCTTACGATATGTTACAGAATCGTTCAACACATTTACCTAATTTCTTCAATAATTAAATTTAATTAATTAATTTAATATCTAAGAACCTTCTACCTTTGTATTTTATTTATGATAATTTTATTATATTCATTTGTATTAATATAAATGAGGTAAATTTTTTGATTTCATTGTACCATGAATATTCATTTTTTGGTTCAAAGTTCAGATCACTTGGGGATAATTATTGATCTTCTTGGGAAATGGGACTCTAACTACAATGGTAAAATGAAATGTTATTCATGTACATCTATAATGTTTTTTTAAAATTCCATTTTTTTAGCATATGGGTGATTCATACAGTAATTTGTTTTTGTTGTATGGTAAGTTTATATTAGCGGTTTTACCGACTATCCGAAACTTGACTAATTTTATTTAATTAAATGACCATTTAAAATTTCTATAAAATAAAATAATCTATATTATTCTTAATATAATCCTGTTTAACAAAAATATAATTTATACAGACAACTTTCAAGGTGGTGGAGAAAACAAATTTTCATGTTTATGGAATTTGAAAACCAACCATATTGTAAACAATGATTTTATTTTAGAATCTAATGAAGGGGTGTTAGAATATGAATATTCCATTAAAATTACCAATATAATATATATATGATACAAGATTTATTATATCCTATTAAATATTGGATGTGAGTATAGGGTAGAAGAAAACATAATTTAAAATGGTTAAATTTATATTATTACAACTTTAGGGTCCTCCCATAGAAATACTATTTCTGTGAACATAGAAATGGTATTTGGATGAGATTAGAAGTAGTAGGAAAATGATTCATAATTTTGAAGTTAATATATAATAAGTTCTTTAATATTAATTGATTTAATGATGGACGGAGAAGGGGTTGTGAGTGGTGGTATTTGCAAGGGGGTGATAAGGGTGTTTTTGGAATATTATAATCATTGTTTAATTATTTTAGATCAATACTATTAATAGTATTGATAATTGTTACAATATATATTAATTGAAATTTTTTAGTGTGAACTATAAGTTTCATAAATCATCCGTGACTAATAAATTCTTGTATTTATATTATAATGTTAAATATAACATTTTACCAAAATTCACTATTCACCAAAAAATTATTCAATTTTATAAAAATAACAAATATTCTCCCAAATAATTTTTAATTGTTTAGACGTCAAAAAATAAATACATTTTATAAAAATAATTCTCCAAATATTGGAAATTAAAATTTTAAATATAATCATCACTTATTTGAATTTTTTTTTAAAAAATTATGATCAATTTTATAACCGATTAAAAAATTACATATGGCCCCCTAAAATTGGAATATCATTATATCATAACTTAATAATAATTTATAAATGAATTTTATTAAAATAAAACAACATATAAAAACTTCATTTTTTTTAAAGTTAAATTAAAACATTGATGTTTAAGAAAAATACAGACCCTTAAATTATCTTTTTTAAAACAATTATTTACATGTAATGTGATATAAATATACCATAATTTAATTTCACAAGATAAAGAAATATGGTTTTACACTTCCATTTTTTATTATACTAATCAAATGGTAAGTTTACTATTCCTAATAGTCAGACTATTATTCCGACACTTATATTATATTTCCTATAGTAAAATTATTATTCCAAATTTCATATTAATAATGGTAATATGAGTTCTCCACTTGATTAAAATAACTAGTATTTATTTCATTCATTATTAAATTATATATTATATCATTATTTTATATATTTCTTCTTCATGATAAATATTTTATTAGTAATATTTTATATCTTTCATTCATTATTGTTCGTGACTGCAGCTATTCCACTGGAACGAGTTGATATAGATTTTCATATTTTAGTTATGTTATTTTGTATTTTTACTCTTATTATACTATTTTATATTATTATAGACATATTTATTCTCTAAATATAATGTTTAAATTATTTATAAAATGTTTTTGGAACTATCATATAGTGTTTGTGTATTATATAATACTGTATAAAACAATATGACACAGTTATATATTTAGAAGGTAAATTCCATTGATGAAATTATTCATACATTATGAATTTTCTCCCTTGAAATTTCTTTTTTACATACTAAGGTGAAATTAGATCATGACACTTCTTCTTCATAGTTTCCCTGAGTCCCATTGTCACCTCCTTGCACTTATGGTTTCGCTATAGTACATTGACTACGTGATTTGACTTGTTGCTTATAATGTTTATTTATTATACATGATCATAATAAGATAATCTATATAAGAGGTATCATTTTATATTTTTACCACTAATGAATTCATTACATTTGATGGATATGTTATGTACTTCTGAAATATGGATATGTGGAATACATCTTTTACTTAATAAAGGGATAGAATGAATTCTAGTCGATAGGTAACAAATCATATTTGATAAAAAACATAAAAAGGGTTAATGTACATAGGAAATATCTTTTCCTTATTCAAAAAACTCATGAATATTATCTATAGGGATATGATGTGGAATACTTTATCTCTGATAACAAAATCAACGTATCATCAATGTTCTCATGTATAACTTTTTATTCTACTTTGACCGACCATTATGTTCTATAAGAAGGCCTTGAGCATTTATACCATTTCCCTGACCATTTAAACATTCAGTATCTTGATTTCCTTAACAACATCTTATCATGTTTTTTCTCATCTTTTCCCATAATGAAAATTATATTAAGCCATTTTTATTCTGTATTATAAATAATTGTGTTAAAATAAGTCGGCAAGAGGAAGATGTGGATCTCATTGTCCATTGATGTCCATTATGAAATCCCTCAACATTCCTTCTAGATTCAAGAGAGTCCACTCATATTGAACATAATTTTTGGTGTGATAATTTGTAATGAAGTTCAATATAATTTTAAAATAGTGTATGATACTCTTCTAAAAAATGTGTATAGATTCAAGATCTATATACACTATTATTGATATTGGTGTTCTGTATAGCCTCACCACTTCTCTGAGGTGTATCATGGTGCGTTGATTAAGTGATAAGTCCGCTGAAATTGATATGAAATGAACATTATTTCCAAGATGATCCACTATAAACCATATAGAATTATTTCATCTAGATTTCTTCTTAAGACTAGTGAAAAGACCCATGGTGGGTTTCTCCCATTTCTATGTAGAAATGGGTAATGGTATCATCACCCCCCTATAATTTTTCTTTCAAGGCTTCACTTACTGACATACTAGCTTATTTTATATATATTCGACAATAAAAATATTCATATTTTCCCACCAATACGACACTTAGAGAACATGATACATGTTTTTTCTATTTGGGAGGATGAATGAGGTCGAGTTATGCACGTCATTAAACATCAATTTCTTTATCAAAATATTTTCATAAACCAATTTATATAACTCCATCTTTATAATTTTTCAACTCTAGGTTTTTCCCTTTTCCTATAGATTCTACCTTCTTTTTAATTTATATTTCATATCGTTGATCATCCTTTATCTTCTCTATAATATATTTTTGAGCCATCATTTGAGAAAGGAATGATGGTGTTCCATCCTTTATGATCTCCATGCCCATCCTTTACAATTCTAAGATGATTAGAACCTTCTAAATTTTCTTCATTGATAATTTTATTGGATCCTTTCTACTTATATAATTGTTTACTTTATTTTATTTCCATGAATTTTAGTGGATTGAGATTCCATAGTCCTTGATTAGATCTAATCTTTTTTCATGGCAGATATTTAGCTCTATCTATATTGAATATATATTAAATGCTCTTAGGATCCATATATATTTCATACTTATCCCTATATAGATAATTCCATAAGCTATTCAATGAAATATTCATTGTATCCAACTCAATATAATGTGTTGGATAGTTCTGCCCCTGAATATTCATCTCCCATGAGACAGAGGCAGTCACTTTATTTTTTTCCATTACTACACATCCCATGTCCTTCAAAAAAGAATCATTGTATACCATGAAATGTTTCCTAGTTGAAGGAATGTGAGCAATGGTGATTTGGAAAGACTCTTACAATTACTTGAATATTTCTTCTCATTCGTTTGTACATAAAATAATTACTCCCTTCTGATTAATCCTGGTTGGTGGATTTTACAATTTTTAGAATTTTCTTATAAATAATTGGTAACACACCGTTTTTTGTAATGAATATAAGGATCATCATTACATATAATGTTCTTGAAAAATCTTCAATAAAAATTCTCTAATAAGTTTCCATAGATATTAATTTGTTGGAGATAACATTACCCATGAATCATACTTCCCCATACATGAATCTCATTTAAATTATTTTTATTACAACTTTCCCTTTCTTAAATTCATTAGTATAGTATTCAAATACTCCACATAGTCTGTCTTAATTTTATTGTATATCAGAATATCACTTATATAAACTATGAATTTTTTTAACGAGACATACAAAGACTCCATTAATTAAGTCCATAACAATTATTACAAAATTAGTGATTCCAAAAGTAATCCATCTGAACTCATTGTGTCCACACTTTATTTGAAATGTGTTCTTTGGAATAGACTCCTTATATAAATTTTATAAGTGATATTCAGACTGATGTTCAACCATGAATAGAAATTAGACTCTATATATTTGTTTAAAAATGAATGAAATATGTGTTAGGGTATACACTTTTATTACCATGATTTAGTTGATTTCAAGATTATTAATGAAGATGAGAATGAACCCATACTTCTTCAGAACAAAGAGGACCAACGTACCCCACAGTGAATCGATTTGGAATATAAAAACATATTACATATTCTCATTGAACTTTTCCTTCATTCGGTTGAACTCAACAGTTTCCACTCTGTAGGATGTCATAGTTATGGGTAGATATCCACGTATAAGTTTGATTTAGAACTCAACCTCTTGATCATGAGTAAGGCCATATACTACATCAGTGAATATATTAGTATAATCACTCAAAATGATCATGTCATTATGTATGATTCTATAATTATCAAGAAACATATGGGAATGATATAAATTCTCATAAGGTAATAATATCTATACTTGAGGTAAATATTCCAAAAGAGATTCATCATCCTCTTTACTGTTGTTTAAAATTGGAGGATGACTCGAGATGTGAAGAGTGATCTCCCTCTCCTAACAGTTGATGTTGGAATTATATAAGGATATCCAATACATTATAAATATTACATTAAACTACAAAAAATAAGCAGTAATATATTTAATATGAGGTTAATTCAAAAATAATTGATGAGAGATGAGTTATATACTTGGGATGTTATAATTTATCTACTTTTTTATCACGGATAAATCAAAACTAATGTTTTTATTTGGTGAATTAATAGTTATACAAAACATTAAATCTATAAAATTATTTATCGAACAAGAATAAAAAATTCAGTTCAATATTATTGAATGAATAACTAATGTAATTTTCACCACATTATTGTTAGGATCTACCGAAATATTAGTGATAACATATATATATATTTTGTCACTTGGACATAGAGGTTGTTGTCATTGATTTTCTATGAAATCAATTGGATTAAGGAATTAGCTTTAATAATTATTGGGCTCCTTATAGTAGACACACTATAATACATGCTGATTATTAATTTGATCCATCCTTTCCACCACCCAATAAAGGGTTTCATCATCTCCCTTTGGCATTGATTATTCTGGTGCCCTTTCTTCCACATTTAAATCATCTCCCAGTTCCCTTTAGAAAAACTTTTATATGCTTCTTCCAAAATTTTTTGGCATATGGGCTATTTGGTATTCTTTCATTCATATGATTTATAGACTGATCCTCTCAAGGAATATTGCATTTTACATTTTTTTTCTCTAGACCTAGGAGACCCCTAAGAGTCACCAATCTACATCTCAGCCTAAAGGGTACAATGGAAAACCACTTCATAAGAATTTGATTCTTGAATCAAAAATTATTTTCATTTATATTGATTTAACACACTAAATAAATGACCCACATTACATTCAATGTTGTTGAAAAATCCATAGGTATACCATGAAATCTAAAGGTAGTTCTCTCCATACACCATGGTAGACTTGTTTTCTGTTATATCAATTATGATGAACTCCCTCTCCATATTAAAATGGAGAGTTTGGGGAAATTATATATTGAATAATAATTTCATGAAATATTAAGATTACATGGATTCAATTTCAAGATTAGGCTTCGTTTTCTTAATAATTTTCCATGATTAATCATTTTTTCCATCATGACGATAGACATCCAACATGAATTTCTATGATTCTAAGAATTGGAGGATAAAGAATATCTTCTCAATGGGGTTGATCAATTGATCTAAAATGAGGGAATCATAACAAAAATAATTATAGAAGGTATTTATATCTTAAAATATTGGATCAAAACTTCTTTTTTTAGTATAAGTAAGTTTTTCTACACTATTCATGCTATTATTCATTGTGTGAGTGAGTTGGGCCAGTTCTACAGTGATATTACTATCTCCCACTCTCATAAGGTTAGGTATATCATTAGTGGAATCATGAAACTTCATATCATGTTGGTTTTTTCCATGGTTCTTCATATTTTAGACCATAAAATAAAATAAAATAAAATCATGAATGCAATACATTAACTAAAAAACATAAAAATGAAAACTATGAACACAAAAGCAATAATTATGAATGAAAAGAAAACCTAACTAATGAAAATATAGATTTCAATATATGTTATAAATAGTAATATTAACTATTTAGTTTTCTAAACTATAAATATTTCCATGTCCTTCCTAATGGTTTATAAAGTGTTTGTGAATTTTTAGAAACATATCACTCAGGAGTATCAAACTATGTGTGTGGTAAGGTCTATATATTGTGAACCTATTGATGATCGAGTTAATACCCAATGAACCATTTTTAGAGTTATTACCCCTATGTAAAACTATTAGATATCCAAATTCACATGAAATATATATATATATATGGGCATGTAATTTTATACAAACCAATCACTCTATACTTCACCAAAATCATAAGATATTTACCTATACTTAGACATATCCCTAGGGTTCTTCCTAAATATTATATTCCTAATCACGAAAAATGTGAGAAAATTCCTCTATTACAAAATATAATGACTATATACTTTAGCACATTTTATTATATGATTTATTATATAAATAACCATTAAATACAACAAAACGATCTAAAGGCCTAATTTAATTAAAATACTAGGTTTAGAACAACTCAAAAAGATACTAAAACATTATATATTTAATTTATACTCGAAATTGAACTATCAAATCTCTTTGAGAAGATAAAAAACATAGGATATAATGGGAAATACATAAAAAATTGGTGACTTATAAATCCCAGTAAGGGAACAAACATGGTATAGATCCATAATATATGATTCAAATAGAATAACTTGATATCACAAAAGATAAGGATCATTAAAAATAACATGGTGGTATCACATAAATAACATTGTATTATATTATCATGTATACATAGGAATGTGGATGAAATGTGAAATATGAAGTAAGAAAAAATCATGGATGACCACCCAGACAACATCACATCTCATACAATGTCCCATAATGCAATAGGTTCACCCCCCCAAATCCCATACATATAGTATCGTGATACAAAACATTACCCAATGTGATGGAGTAAAATTTAGGCACACCCATAATATCATGAATATTTTTAGGTCTTACACAAAATGAAATCCCTCTTAAGGCATAAACAGTAGAATTAATCATAAAAGGAAATGGGTCACATAATCCTTCCTCATATCATAATAAAATAAATTTCATAAGTCGTTTGGGAAATGATCTTAAGGAATGTATTACACTATGGAAGAAAGCTATAATAAGATATGTATATATGTTGGAAGAAAATATATATAATTTATAGGAATTCCTAAACATTAAATTGATATAGAAAGTGAGTTATAGAGATAAATTTTATAACCAAAATAAAAACACTGGTTTGAAGAGATCCCTTACCTTCTATTACTGAATCATTTTACTCTAGAACATAATTTAATGATTACAAAAATTAAATTAATTAATTAAAAAATTGGGAACATTTGACATATATATTTGAATTATCATAATTTTATTATGTTTACTTATAATCATTTTAATGGGATATAATGTTTAATTTCATTGTTCTGAGAGAATTCATTTTATGGTTCCATGGTTGGATAACTTATATATAACTATTGAAGTACTTGTCGAATGGGACCACAACTCTAGAAGTGAAATTACCTATTACTCACATAATTATAAACATTTATATTGTTTTTAAATTTTATTTGTTTTAGTCATATAGATTATCCATTTAGTAAAACATTAATGTTATATGGTTAGTTTATTTTGGTAGTTTTACCGACCATCGTGAACTAGATTCTTTTTTTTAATTTATTGGTAATTAAGGAATTCTATAAGATAAAGTACGTTTTATATTACTTACTATCATCTTATTTATCAATAATAATATTTTATGAATATCCTCAGGGATGGTGGATAAAAATTAGGTGCATTTTATATGGATATGGTGAACTAACCACATTTTAAAAAAAACATTCATTTTAGAATGTAAATAAGGGAGGGTAGAAGATTGATATTACTTTACGAAATTAACATTATACTGTATTTATGATACTTGAGTCATTATTTCATGTTGGATGAGATGTTCAAGGATAGGGTAGAGTATGAGATGAATTTAAAAGAGGTATGTTGATATCATAACTTCTTAAGTGTCTCCTTCTTGAAATACTCCTCAATGGGTCCTTGAAATTCTATTTGAATGTGACTAGAAGTACTAGGGAGTGGGGGAGAGGATTTGTAATAGAATTTTATATATTTTTGGAAATATCAAAGGGTTAATTTTTTTAGGAGAAGGGGATGTGATGTGTGGTAATATTATGGGTAGGAGATGGGTGTTTTTAATATAATAAAAATTATTTTATTATTTTATATCAAGACTATAAATAAAATTTATTCAAGTGACTGTATATAGTAAATGATGTATGTGAGTTCAAAATAGTAAGTTATTAAATCAAATAGGATGAAAAAACTCATGTATTTATCTTAAAATGATAAATACCATATTTCAGTATTCACCAAATATACAACTATTTAAAAAATGAAAAAGAATCTCCCAAAAACATTTTTCAATATGTCGAGTTTCAAAATTAAATCCTCTTTATGAAAATAATTTTATTAACATTAACTATATTATTTTTACTAAATTCATCATTTATTTAAAAAATATAAATTTTAGTATTATGATCAATTTTCCAACATTTTAAAAAATTACTTCTGGTCCCATTAAATTATCTCATAAATATAGTAAAAAATAATATTAATTTGGAAATACATTTTAATAAAATAAATATTCATTTAAAAATATTATTTATTGTAAAACATAAATTTAACCATTTATGTTTTATAAAATTAAATACACTTAAATTATCAATTCTAAAAAATTTATTTATCTTTTATATTATATAAATATATAAAATTTCATTTTATAAGATACCTAAATATTTTTTTACTTGTAATGGTGATGGTACAATTCGAATAGTCATGTTTCTATTCTCAATTGTCAGATTGCAATTTCTATGGACATGTTACTATTCCAACCATCATGTTAGTATTCCAACAATCAGATATGTAGCAGTCATATGGGTTCCCCCACTTTCTATAAATTCCTCATATTTCACGCATTTTTAATTCAATTAAATTTTCTCTCAAGTGTACATATATCTTTATTTTCATGATTAATAATATTTTACAAATATTTTGTCTCAATTTTACATTGTTCTTCATCAGTGTTGATATTTTTGTGGATTAAGAAGATCTTATCATTTTTATTTTTGTTATCTGATTTTTTATTTTTCGTCCCATTATAATATTTTCCATTATTATGGCCATATTTATTCTCTAAATGTTATGTTCAGATTATTATAATAAAATGTTGTTGGTTATATCATGTGGTTCATGTGAATTATATAATAATATATTAAAAACTATGAAAAAATTATATATTTAGAAGGTAAATTCCATTGTTGAAATTATAGATCATACTGTTGAAAAATTAAAGTATCGTCCATGCATACATATAGATGACCCTCTCCATAAAACAACATGATTCGTTTATCATGGCCACTTTATGTGGTAATTGTTAAAAAAAATTAATCTTTAGTATGATAATTATGATATGTGTTGTCTTTTTTTTTGGATTGAACCATAAATCCATTAACAGTGGTCAATGTACTAATGCTAATTTATAGTTGTAAACTTAACATCCTCAATACATTTAATATGAACATAACCATTTTAGAAACTAACTAAAACATTTCAAAAAATGAAATAAAGAGAATAATTATAATGTAATGGAAATAAAAATAATTCTTAGGTAAGTATAAAAATAATATATGTTTATTACTAAGGAGTGTAAAAATAGAAATGAAACGATTTAAGACTCAAGGTAAAGAATATTTCTTTAAAATGATTCTTTAAATATTTTGATTTGTTTCTCCTCAATAGACATGTTATTCCAACCATTTTAAAAATGTTGTAATTTTTTATTCAAAAATTTATAAATTTCATTTTTTAATGTATTTGACTTTATTTAAAGAGGATTAAGATGAAATCTTTTCATAATTTTCCATGTGGTTTGTTTTCAAATTTTTACAATATTGTAAAAAAGAATTATTTTTTAATGTATACATATAGACATCATTTTCCCACTATTATAACTATAATTTATTATAAGGACTTCTCTAGCTGTTATATTTTTTTCAAAGGGTTTTATATTCGCTCTAATTAAGTTATTTTCCAAATTCTACGAATTTTTAAATAAATAGGATGTTTCTCCGTATGATAATGGAAGAATGAAAGTGTTTTTCTAATGGGTTCCAATAAATATTCCACTAATTTAATTATAAAATTTTAATATTATGAAAATTATTCCTATATAATATAGTACATAAGTATATAATTTGGTTATAAGTGAGACATATATTGATGATGACACTCCCTTACCTCAAATACTCCATAATTTTTTTAATTTTTTTTATCTTGGGTATTTTGGTCAAGTTTTGGGTTAATACCTAGTTGAAATATTCAAGGTTTTAAGAATATATGGAGGTTTTTCTTGTTGTCTCAAAACCACCTCATGATTAGATGTAATGGTGTAGCCAATTCGTGTGGCTAGTGCAAGTTAGACAAAACCAACTACACATCCAATGCACGACTAGTGCATAGCTGTGCGGTAGGTCCCAGGAAACTGTGACTATTTCATCAATAGGTAGATGGTATTCATGGTTACCTCACAGTTTGTAAAACTGTGTGGGCAAACCGTGCAGATGTTCTGGGTCATTAAAAATTTGTTTCCTTGTTTTCTATCTCTCCTCCCTTTAATGAAAATTCAGGCCTCCACCTTCCCCTTCAGTTTTTGGCACACTAAGGGGTCCTAAATACCATTATCCCTTGGATCTCCTTCCTCCATAGTGTTTCCTCTTTGATTATAAGGTAATATTCTAGGGGGGTTTGGCCATTCATCCTCTATTACTCTGCACCTCTCCCAATTTTTCGGTTTTTCTTGGGTTTGTAGTCTCTTCGATGAATGCTAATTCTTGGTTTTGTGTGTTAGATTATGTTTCATGGATTCTAAGGTTTGAAATTTTTTCTTCATGGACAAATCTTCTATCTTTAAGTGTTTCATTTCATTCTCACTCGATCAGTAGGTGTTTCCATGCCATTTCTTATAATCTCAATACATTTTATTCTTTTGATTTCATTATTAATTTTAAAAACATGTTTCTCAACTTTATTATATTCATATATAATCCATCGTAGTGTTTTCTTATTACTTAATTTTAATAAAAATTGTTTTTAAATTTATTTCTAGTTATTCCCATGTGTAACTGTGGCTTTGGTGTTTGATAAAATGATTATTGAATTATTTGGTTGAAATTGGATGGTTGTGTGAGGTTTTACAATTTGGAATGTTTTTTTGTGTTGAATTGGGTCATGTTTTGGAGTTATTTGTGAAACATGCTGATTTACTTTGATGTGGTATGAAACTTGATTTTAGAATATCTTCTTGGTTTGTAGACTTCTGTTGTATTTCATAAATGAGTGAAATGGTTTGATATGGTTTGGAAGGAAAAAATAATTTTATAAAAATGGGTTTATAAAATTTTGATTTGTTTTATAGTACTCTATTAGAAGAAGTCACATCTATGGGTGCACTAGGTGAACACATGGATGCGTAATTAACTGAAGATGAAACTCTAAATCTAATATACCACGAGAACATCCCTTCTCTTATTTCCTCTATTTTACATATAATGTCTCCACATTTTCCAAAATGGGGGAAGGTGTGTCTATTGTGTTTTAAGTTGGTTCCAAATGTGTTACTCATGGTTTAGCCTTGTTAGCCATGAAGCATTCTTTGGTGAGTGGTTGGAATCTATGGCATGTTTGGAATTTGTAAAAGAGGGTTAGAATTTAAGTAGTCTGAAATCCCATTTAGCACTTTCGTATGATCGTGTGTCTTATCTTGGCTTTGAAACTCACTTGGACATTTTGGTGAGCGCTTGGTCCAAAGGATCATTTTTCCATGTTAATACAAAGATTATGCATATTGTTTCTTTGAAAATGGATTCAAATGGTTTTTGGTAAACTATTGTATGTTATGAAGTTAAAGGCCTAGTTGTAATTTTGAAATAGATATTTTGAAAACTCTTATTGAGTTAGGTATTTTTCCTCGTCAGATGATTGTGAGATGGGAGGTTCCTCGGTATGGTACCTCTTTTGTATGATAATTGTCTTAAGTCCAGGGAAAAACCTTGAGGTGGCTGGGGTGGTGACAGATTTTGTGGTGTGTTTGTTTATATATATGAGGTATGTTGTTTAAATTGTATAAAACACCTCTTTGTGAAAGATAATATGGGAAAGAGTCATAGAACATTTGTTTACTGGGAAAAATTGTTGCAGTGGTCTAGGTTATTATATTAGTTAGTATCCCATAGCAGGTGAATAAATGGGATTATTGTTATAGTATTGGGCCCCTCAACTCATCTAGGCAGGTCTCTGGTTAGGCGTTAGGACATTATCAAATCATTGAGTAGGGCATGCTGCCATGATTAGTCACATGTATAGTATGTTTATGTTCTCCTCTGAGTTCCTAGGATTTCTCATTTTCTCTCTTTACGTTTACTACTAGATACATTTCCCTTATTGTGTATAATATTAGTCTTTATATCTGGTTTTGGTATTTAGTTTAAAAAATGTGATTTTTTGGTTTGTTTAAATATGATTTATGTGTAGATTTTTTGAAAGAGAAATACTAACTTTCTTTTTTTACCATATTGTGTATTGTTTAAAATTATTAGAGAAGTGGATCATTTTGATTGTTTCAAAATGTATTGTTTTTTAGAAAATATATTTTCTTAAATGAATTTTAATGTTCTATTAATAGATTTTTTTTGGAAATTAATTACATTGAATTTTATTTGGTTTTCTATAGAGTTTTTAGCTCACATACTACCTATACTACTTGTGGGTCGGTAGACCCAAGCTGTTTTGCAGGTTCATCTTTAGTTCAATTTTCCCAATAGAGGCTCGTTATTGGATAATGGTTGATCTTATGTTTTAAGGTGATCAATATGTCACATAGAGATCACGTGGTGGTGGTTTAGTGTGTTTTTTTAGTTTCAATTATTTATTTTTATTTTTTATCATGTTGAGTTATACCTTGTAACTGAATCTATTTATTGTTTTATTAGAATCAGTTTTATGTTTTTCTTCATTTTTAGTTTATTATATTTATTTATTTGATCCTAGTTATTATTTGAGCTAAAATAATTCCCACATATATTTCATTTGATTCCAGACACTAGTTTTCAGCCCATGGGGATTTGGAATTCCCTTCATGTCATGTCGTGAGTAGGTCAGGTGTCGAGTCGAAAGACATCCTGGGTTGGTTCTTGACAAAATGATATCAGTGAAAGCTTATGTTTTTGGGGGTGTTCGTTAGAAAGTGATTAGAATTTTTGGGACTCAGTAGGTCGGTATGGGAATAGCGTCAGTAAACTCTTGCTCACACTAATTCTCAGGTTACTAGGGGTTATCTGAGATTTGATATTATAACCCTAGTCTATATTACACACTTAAATGTGATTTATTAAATAAAAATGAACTTAATTAAACCATTAAGATTGTTATTTACAATTTCATTGGGAATTAGGATCATTACATGACAACTTAAGATATAAAATTCAACATCTTTATTGAAAACATCCTTTACAAGACCTCAAAATTCCTTCGTATTTAGCATTGGATAGGAGAACCTGAGGAAATAAATAATTAAAGGGTGAAATATAAATCCCAGTAAGGGAATATGAAAGGAATAACATGAAGAATAAAATAAATTTTAGTAAATAGATATATCAATAGGGCATAATAGAACCATGAACATAAAGGCACGGTATAGCATGATCATCATAACATTGAAATTTGGCAACAACATAAAACCCTGCATCATAAACATAAAGGAATTAGGTAACCCTTGTCCCAACATGGTGGAAAATATTTCTTAAAGGAATCAAGTAAACCCCTATACCAAAATGATATATCATGATACAAAACATTACACAATGCATTGGAGTGCAATCAGGGCACACCGATCATAATCACTTCAATCTCGTGCTTAATTGTTCTGCTTAGATCATATAGTATGGATTCATTAAACAACATCATTTATTCCATGATAGAGGAATATTTAATACATAAATGAATTTATATAATCAATATGTATGTGTTCATAATGATTAATACCCATGATAAGTAAATGGACATGGTATTCACTACATTATGAGTTTAGTATTGAAAATCGCAGTGCAATTTCAGCAGCCTAATGGCGTGACCTAAAAATTCATAAAATTTGTTTATGAGAGAGAAAGGGTTTTATAATCATAGATATATGAAATTTAAAGTAATTTTTCATATAAATATGTTTCCTAACATGAGTAATTTGGATATAGAATGAGTAACAAAATAAAGAAACATGAAGAGAGAGGATAAATGAAATAACTCTTATGAAATTTAAGCATGGTAAGAGGAATACATGGGAGAGATTAATGAGAGAGAAATGGGTATATAATAATTCAATCATAATAAAGGTAGTATAAGGGAAGAGTAAAAATATATGCCACCATTTTTAATTGAAAATAAAATGTTTTAAAAATATAAGGAAACTTGGAAAAACATTAGGAAGGAAACCCTTAGTTGAGTGTGTGACTTAAAAAAGCTTGAAGAAGGAATTATTGAGAGCCTAGGGAACCTTAGGGGGACTCTAGGGAGTGTAGAGAAGAGTGAGGAAGATCCTTAATGAGTTTTATTGAAGAGTAATGGATGATTGGGTGGGTTTATATAGGAATGTGTGGGGGAATTCATTATTATTTAGGTTTTGGACACTACAATGTAAAATATTCAAAACCACAAACCAAACAATGGTTTTTTCCCATGGGTTTTGGAAATTAAGAGTGTAAAATATTATTTTATTAATAAAATTTCCTATAATATTAAAATATTGTTATTTCTTATATATAAGAGGGTCACATTATTAAATAAATGAACGTAAAAACATAAAATATGTTATACATTTTGTGGGATTCAATAAATAATTATAATTTAAATCAAATAAATATATAATTACATTATTTAAAAGATAAAACATATATTTTTCTATGATCCATTTTTATGGTATTTATTACATCACTATTTGGGTCATTATGATGTCATAAAACACACTATATATTAATATATTATTTAATTTTTACACAAAAATTTGACTATCTCAGAAATTTTATAAAAAATAAAAAATTATATAATATTTAATTCCTAATTCCAAAAAATAATATTCATTTTATCTTAATAATTTTCTAACCATTTTAATTTTGACTTTTAAAATGAGAACCTACATTTATTGAAAATTAATGGTTTTTGACAAAAATAGTTTTCAAACCATAATAAAAATTATATTTTACTTCATAGAAAATTATATACTAATTTATTATTAACATAATTAATTTGATAATAATATTTTATTAAAATAATAATTATTTCCAAAATTAATTAATTCTTGAAAATAAATTCTTTAAAATTACACATTTAATTTTATCATATGTAAATATAACTCTTATCAAACTGATTACTTATTCATTTTGAGATAAGGAAATGATATAATAATCATTTATAGGAATTGTTTGTATAATATTATTAACAAAAAACATAATATAATAATGTATCTTTTTCTCAAACGTACCATTTTTACCCGAAAAACCAATTTATCAAATTAATTGTTTTTTAAGAAATATTATTCCTATAAATAAATTGATGGAATATGACTTTTATGTATGTAAAGGGATTAAAAATAACTAACTAAAAATTTATTACATAACCCCTTATAGAACCTTCATAAGACCTAAGGATAGGGTGTACGATGGTGACATACTCTTGGGGAAGCTCGGATAACATCACCATGGTGGTAATATGCATTAACTTGAACTTCTTCCATATGCAATTCCATAAAGGCATAACATGTTAATGCTCAGTTTGATCATGGTCAAGAGAAAATCCCAATGACGCTACCTCCTTTCAGATCTTTGATAAATGAACTTCGAATGACTTCATTATAATAGATGAGGCCATATTTTCCTTCTTCTATGTCGAAAGGATTTGTTAAAACCTTATAATTATATTCATTGTGTTATCACTATAAAAGGGCTATATTATCAACGGTAATGATAATTAACAATAATTTAAACCCAATAATAAAATAAATTCATGTATATTCCATATCCATAATACATTTAAATAAAGTGAATTTTATTCATAAATGACCAGGTCGTTACAAACTTCCCCCCTTATGAAATTTCACCATCAAAATTTCCTTTTCCCACAATAAAATTGATTAGGGTACCTCTTACTCATTACTTCCTCTAGTACCCATGTTTCTTTTTCAAACATTTCGTTTATCTAAAACACATGAACGAGGCGATTTATATTATTTTCTAAAAAATTATACATGGTATAAGATCTTCACGGGCTTCTCTTCATTGGAGATTTCATTCTACAATGGTACCAACTCTAGATTTAGTTTATTTGATCGGTCAGGTATGTACTTCATCAAGAGTGATTCATGTAATACATCACGTACATGATACATGTTCAATGGGAGTAATAGTTTATAGGACACTACTCTAATGTGATCAAGGATTTAAAAAGGGATGATATACCTAGGACTAAGATTTAATTTCTTCCAAAAAAGACATAACTCTCTTATATAGATATATGAAGAGGAAAACCATAACTCAAACATAAAACTCTAGGTCTCTTTAACCTTTGTTATCACAACACATTTGTTGACTCATCATCATTGATGTGATACTGGATAGTCTTAACCATCTCTACCATTTCTTCGACCATTTCGGGACCTAGAAGTTTTCTCTTCCCAACTTCATCCCAAAATGTTGGTGTTCTTCACCTCCTCCCATAAATGGATTCATAAGGATCCGTTTAGATACATGAGTGGAATCTATTATAGTAAGATAACTCATCTAGAATAAGTTATTGATCGCATCCTCTTTTATAGTCCATTGACCATGCTCTCAACATGTCCTCAAGTGTTTGGATAGTCTAATAAATTTGGACATTAGTCTGAGGATGATAAGATATACTGAATTTTAACATAGTATTATTAGAATGTTGGAGACTCTTCTAGAACTTATAGGTTAATCTTGTATCTTCATCAAATACAATCAATTGTGGCGCATCGTGCAACTATACAATTTCTCTGATGTATGTTTGTGCTAGTTTATCTGATGAGAAATCCTATCGAATCGCAATGAAGTGTGAAGTCTTTGTAATAAGATCCCCAATACCATAGATAGAATTGTTTCCTTTTGATGTCTTCGGATGTCTTGTGAAAAGTTCCATTGTGATGTTCTTAAATTTTCATGTTGGTATGCGTAGTGATTTTATCATTCCCTTACAGTTCATCCTCTCAACCATCAATTTATAACATACTCGGCATTTTGATGTATATTCGGAAATATCCTTCTCCATGTTATTTCACTATTAATGCTCTCAGAGATCCTAATACAACATTGTGCTTCCTATGTGAATGGATAAATTCAGTCTATGTGCATCATACAAAAGTTCTTTCTTTAACTCTGAATTTGATGGAACATATATTCTTTACCCAAATCTAACAATTCACTCTTCATTAACATTTAACATTGAGGATTTCCATTTTTTGATAGTTTCCACATTCTTCTTAATTCCAAGGTTAGCTTTTTAAGCATCGTTTATCCATTTCAAAAGATACAGTTGAGAAATCATTTCTAAAAGGATTGATGATTTTCTAATCTTTAGGTTTCCCATGTCCATATTAACCAAATCTAAGAGTATTGGATCATTTTTAATTCTCATAAATGATAGAATCACTGGGACCTTTCTACATAGAAAATATGCCACCTTGTTCAATTTCCCATGGTTATAATAGATTTAACTGTTGTAGTCCTTGATATGCTCTTCCCATCTTCATTAGCACATGTTCACCTCTTTCTATGTGAATATATATTTGAGTCATTTTTGGTCCATATATATTTCACATTTTTCCTAGAAAGAGATAATGATGCCATATTTTAAACAGAAAGATCACATCAACCAACTCTAGTTCATGTGTGGGATATTTTTCTCATGAATTATCAACTTACATGGGGCATAGGCAATGAATTTTTCATTCTACATCAACACACATCCCATGCCCTTATTTGAATCATCGCTGATGATTACAAAAATCTCCCCACTTGTGGTTAGTGTGAGCACAAGGGAAGTAAAAAAGGCCTCTTCTTCAACTCCATGAATATTTTTTACATTCCTCATTCTAAGAAAGCTTTAATCCTTCTGAGTTATCGTGGTAAGAGGGTTTAACAATCATGAGAAATTTCTCAGAAATAGGTGATAATATCCAAATAAAACCAAGAAGCTACAGATATCCATCACAGATGTTGGCCTCAGTCATCCCTCCATTTCTTCTGTTTAAGAAGGATCCATATATATCCTATTTATTGTGATGATATGCCCCAAGAATGTGACTTCATTCAACTATAACTCACACTTTTTATAATTTTCATGGAGCTTATCTGTTTGCAAGGTCTCTAGTAAAGTTCATAGATTCTCCTCATGCTCCTCCTTGATTTTTGAGTATATTTGAATATATTCTATAAAGACTACCCTAAATTATTCACATTAATCTCTAAAAAATCTATTCATCCTGTCAATGAATATTTTTGGAGAATTAGTGAGAATGAATGGAATTAATATGAATTCATAGTGCATGTCCTTGTACAAAAAGTAGTCTTGGGAATATCCTCCTTCTTCAAAATTACTTGGTAATATCTTAACCGTAGATCCAACTTGGATAAGCGTTGTGATCCACGTAGCTAATAAAAAATTTCATCAATTCATAGAAAATGATACTTGTTTTTTTATTTTGTTTATATTGAGATCACGCTAACTAATGAAAAGTCATATTGACCCATCCTTCTTCTTGATGAAGAGGACTGGTGCACCCCATGGTGAAGCACTTGGGCTATAAATACATTATCCAAATTCTCTTGTATTTGTTTCGATATCCCCTCAAGCTTGACAACATCCATTCTATATGGATTCTTGAATATTGGCAACTCCCGAGGTATAAAATCAATCAAGAATTCAACATCTCTTCTAGGATGAAGACAATTAAATTCCTCGAGAAGCACAACAGTAAATTCCCTCACAATATGAATGTCATTGAAGATGGTTCCATCCATAGAATAAATCATCGAAGAAATATAATATGTATCATAGGGAAGTAATATCCTTGCTTAATATTATGGTGATAAAAGATATTTATCCTCCTCTTTTAACTTGTGTTGAATTGTTGGGGCAATTCACCATATTGAGAGTGATTCCCCTCTCAAGACAATTTATTTTGGATCCATATTGGGAAAGCCAATCCATGCTAATAATTGAATTAGATTACACAAAGGGAATTATTATGAGGTTTTTCTAGATGTTTAATCCAAAAATTATTACAGGTTAGGAGTTATATTCATGGGATGAAAAAATGTCACTATTTTCCATTCTCACCAACATCTCTAATTCAATGATTTTTTGTTGTGTTTGGATTATTCTACTAAAATTTAGAGATATAAAAGAATGTGTCGATATAGAATAAAAAACTAGATTCGCTATTATTGCATGAATAACTAGTGTACCTGTCGCCAATTTGTTTTCAGGAGTCACTTTGGCAGTAGTGATGGAAAAAGATATCCCTTGTTTCCTTGTAGGTTTTTGGTTGCCTATGAAAACCACTGGATTAGGGAACTAGTTTACAATGTACCGTAGTTCTTTTTTGCTGTATTAATGAACAATGTGTTGAGGATTGAAAGAAATGTTCCTTTCATTTTTTTAGTAGTAGGTTTTTCTTGTTGTCAATTTCCGGCTAAGTATCCTTCCTTACCGCACCTAAATCATTTCTTCATTCCCTTCAGGAAATTTCCAGTATGCTTCTTTCCACACCATTGGATAATGGAATTCTATAATTTTGTAGCACCGTTGGGGTTTTCCATCGAACCTCTAGAATTAATGTCTACATTTCACTTCATATATCCATGATTCCCCTATGATTATTCGGTCTCCATATCCAATTTGAGGGTACATCAGATAATATTCTCATAGTTGAAAAGTCAAGAATCTCCAAGGCTTTATGTAGGCTAGTTTTTAACCCACCAATGAAGGTGTCAACATTGCATTCAGGGGTAAAGAAAAAAATAGAGGTGTATCATGAAATTTTGGTGATGTTTTTCCTATACTCCCTAATAGATTAATCGTCCTTTTTCTTCTGAGCAAGTAAATACCATTCAATATTAAGATAGAGGGTGTGGGGAAAATATTTTTTAAATGATTTTTTTTTGAAATAATTCCATCACATCACCTCGATATCTTCCTCAGTCATCATATTTTTTTTTCAATGTCCACCATTGATCAGCTTCACCCCCATATGATAAGCATCCAGAAGAACATTGTCTTGTTCATAATATTGAATGATGGAGGAGATCTTGTCAATGGATTTGTTCCACTGTTTGATGATTGAGATATCATATGATCCATTGAAATTATGAGGCATTTGTATCATGAATCCCTTGATTGTGACTTGTAATTTCTTTTGGGGTGGGGGGGGATTTTCTTGTTGACCAAAATGTTATTAAAAACATGAGTTGACTAAGATAGTATCCTGAAAACGTTTGTGATTCCCACTCCCATCGGATTGGTCATCTTATTAGAATAGTCATCACATTGATCTTCGCATAGGTTGTTAGTTTGACTCCTCCTATAACTGACCATTGTCTATAATAAAATGAAAATTAGGGGTTTGTATTTTAAACTAGTAAACACATAAAGGTAAATCCAATGAAAAAATGGATAAATTATAAATTACATTTGGTTCCTTCACATATGAATATCTTAGCTTCAGTCTATGATATACATAATCTATTTCCTAACATATATTCTTATGGGATTTTTATATTTCTCCCTTAATAATGGTTCATACTATGATTATGAATTTAACAAAGCATATCCCCTGAGATTTTGAATCCAAGAGTGCAGAAAGGCCCGTTGTTGTGAACCAGTTCCCCTTCAATTCTTGCTCAAAGCATTTTTTTTTTGAGTTTTACCCTTAGATACATATATTCTATAACCACCTCTAATTTTTCATATCTATACAAGGATATATTTTCTTGAAGTAAATATCACTCAATAGTCTTTAAAATTTAGGTTTGTTTTTCTTATACTTAGTCTTATCCCTAAGGCTTTCACTAGGGTCTTATATTCCAAATCCGAAAAATAACTAAACCTATCATCTGATAGAAACTATAAAAAATCGTCTTTATTACAAAAATAAACATGATTTATTACATAACATTTCACTTAATATAACCCCAAATATTGAGTGGTCTAGTGTATTTGCGGATTACAAAAATTACATGACAACCTAATACATAAAATATAACATCTTTATTGAAAAATTCTTTTACCTGAGCACAACATTTCTTCTTAATTAGTATTGAATGTGATCACCTAAGGAAATAAATAAGAAAAGGGTGACAAATAAATCCTATTAAATCAGTTTACAATAAATATCAAGATGAAAAAAATACATTTTAGGCAATAGACATATCAATAAAGCATAATAGAAACATGAACATAAATGCATGATATAAAAAGATAATCATAACATGGAAATGTAGAAAAACCTAAAACATTTCCTCACAAATATAAAGAAATTAGATAACCCTTGTTCTAACATGATGGAAAATTTCTTAAAAAGAATAAGGTAAATCTCAATCCTAACATGATGTATCATGATACTAAACATTACCCAATTCATTGGAGTGCTATCAGGGTTCACCCTTCTTAATCATTTCAATCTCATGCTTAAGTGTGCCATATATATCATATAACATGGATTAAATCAAAATAATCATTTATTAAATCATAAATTAAAGTTGAATAAATAAATAAAATTCCATAACAATATTTATATGTTCATATAGGTGAATATCATTTTTAGAGAAATGGGCATGGTATTAAAAACATGATGATTTTGGCATGGAAAATCGAGGTGTAATTTCAGTAGCCTAATGGTGTGACATAAAAAATAATGAAAATGGTTGATGAGAGAGAAATGGGTATCTCATAATATATACATGAAATTAAAACTATGGTATGATATAATAACATGCACCAACATAATGAATTTGGAAACATAAGGTGTAACATAATAAAGAAACATGAAGAAAGATGATAAAATTAATAACTCTTATGAAATTTCATCATGGTAAAGGGTGTACATGGGAGGGAGTAATGAGAGATAAAGGGGTATCACATCATTCAGAAATAATAAGGGCAGTATGGGGGAGGTTCAAAAATATACCCCAACCTTTTTATTTGAAAATAAAATGGTGTAACAATATTTGGAATCATGGATAAAAATGAGAATGGAAGGGAACCCTTATATGAGTGCGTGACTTAAAAGGCTTGAAGAAAGGATTATGGGGAGATTATAAATACTTGGGGGGATCTATGGAGTGTAGATAATAGTTATTACAATCTTCCAAGAGATTGAGTGAAGAGGGATGGGTTCTTGGGTGGGTTTATATAAGAAAAGAGGGGGAATTATTTATTATTTAGGTTTTTGGAACTACACACTAAAATATTCAATGCCACTCACCAACCAATGGGTTTTCCAATGGTTTCATGACAATGGGAGTGGAAAAAATTATTTAATTAATCCAAGGGCCAATGATATTGAAATATTTCCCGTGTTTATGTGGAGGTGAGTCACATTATTAAATAAATAAACTTAAAATCATAAAATATGTCTTACATTTTCGAGGATTCACTAAGGCATTTTTAAATAAGTAAAATAAATCAAAAATAATATTTATTTAAGGTTAATACATATATTTGGTATACGATCCATTTTATGGTATTTATTACATCACTATTAGGTCATTATGATGTCATAAAAAACACAATACATTTTTATGTTATTTAATTTTTAACCAAAAATTATATTATCTCAAAAAAGTATACAAATCTACCATTGAATAATTTCAATGTACCAATTGAAAAAATAATTTTCATTCTATCTAAATAATTTTCTAAATATTTGAATTTTGACTTTTAAAATGAGAACCGACATTTATTGAAAATTGACGAGTTTTAACAAAAACGGTTTTTAAACCACGATAAAAATTACATTTGACTTCAGAAAAATTATATAATCATTTATTATTAATAAAATAATTTCAAAATAATAATTTTTTGGAATATTATTTATTTCAAAAAATCGATAATTCCTTAAAATATTTTCTTTAAAATTACACTTTCTGTTATTTCATATAATAATATATCTCTTATCAAACTGATTACATAATAATTTAATGATAAGGAACTGATATAATAATAATTTATAGGAATATTTTTTAACATATTATTAATAAAAACCATAATATAATAATTTATATATTTCTCAAAAGTACCATTTTTACCCAATAAATCAATTTTTAAATTCATCATTTTTTAAGAATGACTATTCTTATAAAGGAATTGATGTAACAAGACTTTTATTTATAGAAATGGATTACATAATATCTCACTAATACCTTGTTACATAACCCCTTATCACACCCATATAAGACCTAAGGGTAAGGAGTGCAATTGTGACAGACTCTTGGGGCAGCTTGGATAGCATCACTCGGGTGGTAATATCTTTTAATGTGAACTTCTCCCATATGTGATAGCATTAAAGATTAACATGTAGAATATAATCTTGGGCTTGGTTAAGAAATAATCCCAATGATGCTACATCCTTTAATATCTTTGAAAAATGATCTTCATATGACCAGAGTCTACTGGATAAGGCTATCATCTTTTTTATATGTGTTTAGAACCTTGTATTTATGTTATATGCGGGATCATTATTAAATGCCTACATTATCAATGTCAATGATACATAAAGGTCATTTAAACCCACTAATTATGAAAACATTCATTTTTTTCTATATCCATAATAAATTAATAGAAAGAGAATTTTATTCATAAATTATCAGTTCGTTACATTTGAGTCTTTTTTCATCGGTTATTCTGGAATGAGGGATCGCAATATAGGTGAATCAGTGTCATGTTGTGGCCTAACATGGAGTGGTGACCCATTTTGAGTCCAAGTACCTGGTTCAAGGTCCTCTAAGTGTTGTTCCTTACTTGATTCATGCTCCACTACAATGTCACCGGGTTTGTCATATGTTCATGTTACTCATTCTGGTAGTTCTTTATTGGTTTTGTTCCATTTTGGTTTTGGTTTGTATATGCATATTTTGAAAATGAAGGTGTATTATGAAATATAATGTGGATTAAATAATGAGGTGGTTCTCATCAATGGATTAAAATTGGTAATGTGGGTTCTAAAATTGAAAGTGTTTTAGGTATGAGAGTGTGGATTGGTTGAGACACTTAGTGTTATTTATGGACATTTTCATGTGAAAATGATATTTAAATAAAGTGTGTGGGGGAACTTTTTCATGGATGATGTGGATGAAAATAGATGGACACACATTTAATGGTTCATAGGATTCCATCGATGGGGTTTTTGAATAAATGGTTTGACTTGGTTTTTTTAATGGATTGGAATTAGAAGATGATTTCAGGTATTGGATTTGGTAGAAGGTAGTTTTAAAAATTAAAAGTGGTAGTTCTAAAAAGGGAAATGAATTTTAAGAAATGAATTTAGTTAAAAAGTGGGTTTCATTAATTTTAAATTTAATTGAAAATTTGATGATTTTAAAAATTAACACTGCTCTAAAAACGATCTATAGCCAAAAATTTATAGCAATAGTTTAAATGATCTATAGATATAGGTAAGATATATTCACAACCAAATAGTTGGGCGTGGCAATAAGTAATCTGAATATTATTTTGATTGGGACTTTCCTCCCCCACCCGAAACCCTCTCCCTCCTACAAAACATCTCCCTCAAACATCACAATTCTTCCTCCCTCCCTATTCCACCGACCCTCCTCCCCTCGGGATTCCACATTACCTCATACTCTTTCACCATTTATCCTCCCCTCCTCTCCTCATTATTCCTCCTCCCCTCATGATTCTTCTTCCCCCTTCATCTCCAACGCAGACAACAATCCTCCCCACTGGCTCTGATGCATCTATGATGCCTCTCATCTAACACGGCTTGGGCACTGCCATCCCACCTCTCCATCGACATGACCTACCCACCTCCAGGTTGTCACCTCACCTCCCTGTCGATGGTGCTCTGAGGCATCCTCCCCACCTCCTTTTATAGCGCACCTCCTACATGGTAATTTGAGGTAGGAATCTTCATCCATTACGTTCTTTATTACTCTTATTTTATCCTCTCTAATGTTAATGGTTCTTATTAAGGTTTTTATTTCTAATTACATCATAACATGATAGAATTGACTAAGAATATTGGTCATTTATTATATCTTAGAGATTATATGTCTTCTGATTTTGAATGAATGCCATCGCTCATCATTTTGGATATGGTATGAGGCCTAATGGATTTGTTTTGAATTTTCAGTTACATAGATTAAAATTCTTGGTAATCAAATGTTCGTTTTTAGGGATTTTCCCAGATTAATTTCATGGGTATATTTTAGGCCTATTTTAGGCAGTTGGTCGTGGTTTCTAGAATGTGGAATCACCTCAATAATCCTTTAGGCATTTATTTCTATTTTTTTGTTTTTAAATAATTAATTATAGAATTTTTTAATTATTTATTTCTTTTTAATGGAATCATATAGTTTCTTGGGATGCTGTTAAATAATAGGTTCAAGATTTTAGATTTAGTGTTTTCATCATAGGGTAGGTTGGGTGTTCATTATTTGTTATATTTCTCTAATAAATAGTTTTTTATTAATTTCTGTAGTCATTAAATGACTATTGGTTTTCTAGGATCTCCTTGAGATCCTTTGTGGGTCATCTTTGAGAACTGAGGGTCTTAGGTGTCTCACGGAGGGGTTTGGTTCATAAAACCCTCTCTCTTGGTTTTTGATTTAGGATAAAACCTCACCTGCACTTAGGTTATTTACAAGGGTTGGAAAGGGGAGAAAAATGGATTTTCTTCTTTCTATGGGATTTGATTTTGGACATGTGAGTGGTCTATCCATGGTTCTTCCTATGCGGGGTGTGTTGTTAGAAGCCCCAGGTAGTTAGAGGCCTTTTATGAGACTATTTGTCTTAGTCTCAATTAGATGATAGGTTACCTTAAATTTTTTGGATCTAGAACCCTCAACGTGAGTAGTGTATAAAGAGGTTTTCCATGAAGGTTTTGATTTGAGAGTACGTCATGTGGAGTTGTGGTGTGAGACCCATATTGGGGTTGTACATTTTTGGACAACCTTCCATAGTTGATGTCAACAGGATTATTTTGATTTTCATAGGAAATTTCATGGGTTAGTTCAAGGGGTAAAGCTTTAGGTATTTTTACATCTCTTAGAAGGTAGGGGAAGTTATTATTTTGGATGTTTCATGGATGTTTGGACAAATTTATTGGCGTTTGAGTTGTTCTTTTTTTGTAACTTCTTTCTAGAAGCTTAATCTAATTAAAACCATTATGTTGGGTCGAAACCACATAGTGTTGGTTAATGATGGGTGTCACAAAGATTAGGTATGAGATGGGTCTGAGGAAACCTTGAGGTCTTTCTTATGGGTGTATCATTTGTTGATGATTCCCTTATGGGTGAGGTGATGGTCATGGATGTGTTTGTTTTTAGAGTCGCCAGATGAGGTTTCCTTGTCTATATTGAATCATTATTTTATAGATGTGTTCTTGGAGACCATGGGTTCCCCATATTTTTTTTAAACCTAAGAGGGTCAGTGCTAATTTTATCATTGTTGTATTTTAGTGTTACCTTAGAACGTAGAGTCTTAAAATGTGATCCTATTGTTGATATTTTTTCAATGTTTTATTCATGAAATTTATTGAATAGTGTTTTATACCTTATTCTAATGATGGTTCAGGAAGTTACGTGCTCATGTACTACAAATAGGATGATAACTTTGGGATATTACTGGATCTAGATTTGGCCCAGAGATTGATATTATGTTTTCATTAATAGTTTAGTGGGTTGTGTTAGATAGGTACTAGGGAGATAATGGGTGATATGAGTTAGTGTACCCCCTAGATTAGAGTTAAAAATGGATATATGGTCAGTGGGAATGAATTTTTAGAAATCACTGATAGTGGTCCTAGATGTCGAGCACTCTAATCATGATATTTTCTTCTCCACCATATATTTGAAGTGTAAAACTTATCCCCTTATGATAGAAGGAATAATTATATGATATTCATGGAATGAAGACTTGAGATATTCAACTATAATTATATAAGGAAAAAACCTTTACAGAAACAAGATTTTATAAAATAGAGATCAATGAACTACATAAATCACTGAGCATGTGATGCCAATATAAAAATTAAAATTGGGGTTGTTCAACATAACATTAATGACCAATTGAAATTATGTTGTCCAGTTTTTTGTGATTCCATACAGTTGTCATTATTGAAAACATTAATTTATGATTTTCTTACCTTGAGAGACTATCTCACATTCTTCATAATGGAAATATATCTTCAGTGGTATTCTATGAAACAAACCTCAATCTTTTTATACAAAATTAATACAAAAGTCATTCATCTGCTCAATTATTTTCTATAAAACCCTATATGAAAGTATATAAAAAATGAATAGGAATAACGAGGCGATACCTTTCTAGTGGTTTTTTCAGGTTGTAAATTTTTCTTAAAAAGATTATTCCTACTTCTAATATAACTACCTCTATTCCTCTCAGGTATGCTCCCCCATTTTTCATCTGAGTTCTAATGAAATAAAAATATGTACCAGTACTAAAAATATTTATACCCAAAACTTCTATAAAAATATTAATATCCCTTGAAACATGATCTTCCTTTATATTGAAGATTTTTTATAAAATTATTCTTGTTCTTCAGGCATCCTTAAGCCTTTATTTTCCCATTTCCATGGGCTTTTTCTATTCTCATTCCATCCATAGAAGGAAACTTTTTAATATATTCATCATCCTAAAAATATTCAAATTATATTTCATAATAATTATAATGAAAAGAATCATATTTAGTATCACATGAGAATTTATTAAAATGTGGTACATTTTTTATGTGGCTGGGATTCTAACCATCATTGGACGGTTCAACTTTTATTTCAACTGAATTTTTCATAGAAATATATCATATTCTTTAAGGTGTTTCTGTAACACCTTGAGCTTCCACGATACGCTTCTCTTTCAATAATGCAATAGCTTGCATTGTACACAAGTTCGAGATTCTAACGCACCGTGCCCAATCAAAATAGCCATTATGAATAGTAATACCCACTTTTTGAAATTATATATATTTTATATTTAAAAATGGACTTCATTTGTGGATTCTGAATATCGAAATTAGCCTATGTGGAATTTTTTGTATTTTTCTGAGAACTTCCAATTTTTTTAGTAGTGAAAAATACTTAAAAACAACTTTTTTAATCAAAATAAATTATAGTGATAAATTATAATGTAGATTTGTTTTAAAGTATAATTAGAATATATTTTTACCATTTTATCCAATGGTGTTAATTAGAATTAATTTCACATTGAAATTGGACATAAACAATTGTCAATCTTTTGATATATATTGTTTCTTAAAAAATGCTATTTGTTTTGACAGTGGGAATTAGTTATAAAATTAATTAATTCAACTTATATGTTTGTAATTTTTTAATATAGACATCCTTTATGAATTTGGAATATCAATTATAGCTTAGGGTGAAATTTTGGCATTGTTCTGAAAAACATCAATTTTTGATGAATTGTGAAACTACTAAGTGGTAGATAAAAACTAATTTTTTGTTTAAATGAAACATTACCACTTCTGTGATTTGATTTTCAAAAATCCGACATACATGGTTGTCATTAGGATGTAAAATGTGGTTAAATGGGATTAAAATAATTTTTTGGTGAATAGTATCTTTTAAGTTTAATTAATCGCGATTAAAGATAATTAGTGAAATTTAAGGTAAAAATGATATTATAAAAATATGAAAATACCTTTACACTTGTCCTAAACCTATTGTATGAGTCATGGACGACCGAGAAAATCCATGGGTCAACTTGGGGACCCCATGGAGCCACTTTGTTAGGAAAATGACATTAAAAACATTTTATTTAATGTTAAAATAAAAATGTCACAAACATGAGTTGTTTTACTAAAACAATTTTTAAATGGGGTTATACAAGTGAAATTCGTTACTATAAATATTAATTAGAAATATGAAAAGATTTACTATATCATGATAATTTTTTTATAATCTTTCGACATTAAATAAATTAAATTATTTATGACACCATGATGATGCAGTGATTACCTCATTAATTAATGATTTAAATAAAATATAAAGATAATGTAAAATCTAAAATTTACACTCGTGAAAAGCCTATTGGATGAGTATATTTCGAACCCTTATCACCTTATCCTCAAAATATATATGTGTGGGACCTTTTAAATCTGAAACGCATTATATAATAAAGTAACATTTCATTACTTTCCAAGAGTGCCCCTCCTCTCCTCTTATAAAAGGCCCCCACCACTACCACCTTAATCACACCTTCAAAACCTTTTTCCTCGGCAAAACTCTACCCAAATACTCTCTAAACATCCCTCTCTTACTCCTAGAAGCCTCACTTTGGGCATAATTCTTCCCAAGGAAGCCTTTGGCTCAAATCAAAAAGAGTTACCCGATTTTACGGCAATGTCTTCTTTTATGTTCTTTTGTTTTATTTTGCTTCTCCAACCCCCTAAACTCTTTTTCTTACTTTCCTTTATATCACCATCAGTATATAAAATATACTAGGATGTTGTTTTGATAAGGATTTGATTTACACTTACACACACCTTCCTCTAATGGTTAAAGAACATACTGTTTCTGTGGGTGGCGAAATACTGCCTCACGAAATTATGATTGTTCAATATTCTTTTAACACCTCTAATGGTGGCCATTTTGATGACACTATTTTCATATATGATATATATATTATTTTTATTTTTTCCTTATGACTCTGTATTTCTCATTTATGGCATACCTTTAAGATTTCCATTATGGGTAAACATGATATTTTCATTTTATGAAGTGCGGACAACTGCCCCCTCAAAGTGATTTGAATCGTTAATGCCATATGTGGGATGTATAATGGATGGAGTAAATGGTATTATACATTATATTATACTGGAATTATATTATACCTTTATATAATTATAACTTCATTCCATTAAATACAAAATAGAAATGAAAGTAGCGTTCATGCGTACGTACGGCTTATCGTCTCCATGAACGGTGCATTTCATTTTTTACCAGTAAATGTTATGTAATATTATAAATGAATTTATATACTTGATATATACAATTTATATGATATCTACATCATGAATATAATTATGTATATAATGGATATTTCACCACCTGAAAAAGTGTAATTATAAGAAGTTTATTTTTGACTCAAGTACCTAAGATCGACAAAACGGACGTTATTAACTTAAATAATTACATAATTTTCATAACATAGTAATAAGTGATATAAAAGGAATAATGAACTTGAAAAAGGTTCTTAAGCAGGTAGATATTAACTCTATTTTATTATTCAGGAGGTTAAAGAGCGGTCGAGTCAAGTCGGACACGAGGTAAGGGAACTTCTTAACCAAATTTATATTCTTTGGGTTAATCTCATACTTTCAAATTATGTCATGATATTATTATGTCCTATATTGTATTTTTTACTTCAATTATGTGTACTTATAGTGAATACACATTATAGATCTATTTTATTTAAAAAATATGATCTTTGTATGGTACTTTGTCTCAATCTCCATTCATTGAGGCATATTTCGTTTTATACAAAAATTTCTTTTATACGGTGTATAAACCCATTTGACTTTTACATTTATTCAAAATGAATATTTTTATAAGAAGCATTTTACTAAATGAAAATAGAAATGTTTTTCTTGTATGTATGCAGCGACAATGATTTCTCCACCACTGTGACCATTATTTGAGTTTCGGCTTCCTCTACAAGCCATAACTTTTTTTAAATGAAAAATAAATACACTGTTTTAATTTCCTTTTATTTTGGTATTGAAAATGGTTTTGAAAGTGTTTTTTTTATTATTATATCAATGTGTTGTATTGATATCTTGTTATTGAAATGTGGAAATGTTATGTTTCCTTTATGCAAGTTTTATGTGATACAATTATGTTATGGTTTGTGATATGTTTAAACCTGTTCATATGAGGAATGCATTGGACTTAATAAGTGATGGGTGGAACCCCCTATAGCTCCACGATGCGTCATCAGGTCTCATGAGACAAACTAGTGTCTTGGCACGAGGCCTTGACAAAATCTTATTTGTAGTCTTTGCACGAGGCCTTGGCTACGTGGTTATGATAGTATGTCATTATGCATTCCATCATTATGAAATTGGTTATTGATATTACATGTGATTATTCGACCAATAGATTATCCATGTGAATAAGTAAATGGCATTATCTCATTTTACTTTTTCCATATTATGTTGACGTTCAAGTTTAAATGGATTTTGTTTTAGTTTTAAATTCCCATATATGTTTATGTTTATTTATGAAAGCTTCCGCTATATTGTTATCCTTACTGAGCATCTGAGATCACCCCTTTCAATGTTTTAATACTTTCAAGGATGTGAAGAAGTATTTTATTAATGACCTGCAGGGATAGTCAGAAGAGGATATGAGTGTGGACTATGGAGACTTTGTTATTGTAATTTTTCACTTTATGATGTAATGTAACATTTATGAATGTATCTAGTGTTTCCACGGCTACTAAACTAATCGGTCTTTCGAGACATGATCGTTTGTGATCATTCCAATGTTACGCAAAAATGCACCGACTCTGGGTAACTGGGGTCGGGGCGTTACAGTTGGTATCAGAGCCAGTTTATTACTAACCTTGGAATCTAGATTTAGATAAACTCTAATTAGAGCACATAGCCCAAAGATATACATTGAGGATTAATATAGAAGAACTTCCTAGAATTTCGGTATTATAGAGATTTTGTGAGTCTTCCGAGCAATACATCCTTGTCTAGATACTAGCAGGTAGAGGCGGCTCTGGCACAGATGTACCTAGGGGTAAAACCCGAAAACACCGCTTTGAGCTAGACTTGAACGGTAACTGGTGCACGACAACGGGTCTTGCTGCACTCTTGGTTACGACACTCCCGGGGGATATGCTTAGGATAATTATCATTTTCTTTACAAACCATTATGAAGGGTTTATGAGTATCTACTTCCTCAAAGAAGAAATTTCTTTTTATGATTATGGATTATATCCATAAATAGTTCAATTTATGTTAAGTGTTTTACAAGTATGGAATTATTTACTTTAATTCATAAACTAATATAGTTTATGCCATTGTTTAGAAATGGCACCTAGTGGGAGGAATGGAAACCGTATAAATGCATGCACTCCATGTAGGGATTGCCCTCTTGCTCAAGATAATAATTGTGGAGTTAGAGATACAACTGGTGATGATCATCTTATTACCATACTGGGACAACTCACTCAGGTTATGAATAATAACCTTTCTCGTATGGAGCACCCTGATCCACAACTTGGAGGATCAATGTTAGACAGCTTCATGAGGCAATAACTACAATCATTTAATGTGGGTACAAATCCATTATTAGCTGAGCAATGGATAAACTCCTTAGAGAAAATGTTCCACGCCTTGGGGAGTAGCGAAAGGGAGAAGGTTGTCATGGTAGTCTACCGCCTCACTGGAGATGTCGATCAATGGTGGTCGATGATTCAAAACAAAAAGGAAGATGAAGAAGTATCACGTATGGAATGGAGGGAGTTTAAGGAAGTTTTATTAGAAAAATACTTTCCACATGACCATCGAGCAGATATGGAAAGACAATTTCTGAGTCTGAGGCAGAAGGAGGATGAGAATGTCGCAAAGTATGAGGCCAACTTTACAAGCATGGAAAGACATGCTACAGAATATATACATAACCTTAGAAGTATGATCGATCATTTATTTGATGGGTTAAAACCATTTCTCCATTGAGAATTAGTTTTGCAAACCTTCTCGTCGTACGAAGATATTGTCTCATGTGCTATAAAGACAGAAAAGGAATTCTCTATATCTTATGACAATAAAGTCAAGCAAGAGAAGAAGAGAACGGTTGAACAAGAGACAGATAAAGGGACAAAAGGAAAGAAGGATTTTCCATTATGCAATAATTTTTGGAAGAATCACCCTGATACTTTCCTAAAATGAATTGGAGTTTGTTATAAATTTGGAGAAAAAGGTCACCTGGCTCGTGATTGCAAGGGAAAGAAAGAGGCTATCAATGTTGAATGCTACAATTGTAGCGAAATGGGGAATTATGCAAATGAATTTCCTAAGAGTCAGGGAAACTTACCTCAGAAAATCCCATGTGATCAAGGAAAATCTTATGCTATTAATACAATTGAAGTGGAATAATTAATGTGTTGGTGCTTTTGGACTCAAGGATTATATTCTGGTTCTAAGGATAATGTGATATATATATATATAAGGATTGTACTGCAGTACTTTTTGTTTTCATTAAGGTTTTAATATGATGAAGTTAATCATATTTTTAGTATGTGGAAATAAGAGAAACATTACCTTTTTTGGGGAATCTGATGTTACAATTGATTTTGGAAATTAGAGACCTTTTACAGAAAGTCTGGACAGAGGTATTTTGGATAACTGTAAAGGTTGGAATGGATTAAGTTGAACTTTGGATAGTATTTTTTAAGGTTAAAACATTTATGAAGATTATTTTACGAATATTATAATACTATAGTTTTAGGAAAAGGACATCCTGCAGGTTGGGGGATAACTCGTCGCATCGGACAAAGCTGCAGGAATCGAACCCACAACCATAGTGTGACATGCCTTTATTACCTACCACTAGCCTACAGGATGTCCCTGGTTATTAAAAAATATTTTTCTTAATCTAAATGGTATGTGGAAACTTGTACAATTAGGATAAATATAATATTTTTGAGTTCTATTATCTTTTTGAGTGAAAGATGAGTTTGTGGTAGAAATTTGTTGAAGGTTGAAACTCAAATTGTCAAGATTAAATATATATATATATATATATACATATCTCTTATTCTCTGAATAAATTAATTTTTAAACTTTAGTAAAGGGATATTAAAACAAAAAATGTGTTATCCTAACACCTTATGTCTTGCTGAACTGATAATATTTTAAATCAACATAGATTGAAGGATTTGAGGCCCTCAATTTTACACTTTTTTGTTATTGATGACCTCAATCACTCCCTACGAATATTTAAATTTTCCCTCCAATTATATGTCTCTAATTGCCACCAATGTTCTCCTTATCGAGATCATAATTGGTGGTGACTTTTTCATTTCCCTTTCTCTCTTATTAAGGATAAATATTTTTAACCATATTTCCGATGTGGGTTTTCCAAAAAGGTATTTTCTATTTTCATACATTTATTTTCAAAGAAAAATTTCAATTTGCGAGGATTCAATTTATTGAAGTAGGGGAGAATGTAACACCCCGAGCATCTACGATACACTTCTCTTTCAATAATGCAATAGCTTGCATTGTACGCAAGTTCGAGATTCTAACGCACTGCGACCAATCAAAATAGCCATTATGAATAGTAATACCCAGTTTTGAAATTATATATAATTTAAATTTAAAAATGGACTTCATTTGTGGATTCAGAATATCGAAATTAGCCTATGTTTAATTTTTGGTATTTTTCTGAGAACTTCCAATTTTTTAGGAATAGTGAAAAATAATTAAAAACAAATTTTTAATAAAAATAAATTATAGTGATAAAATATACTATAGAGTGGTTTTAAAGTATAATTAGAATATATTTTTACCATTTTATCTGATGGTGGTAATTAGAATTAATTTCACTTTGAAATTGGACATAAACAATTGTCAATCTTTTGAAATATATTGTTTCTTAAAAACATGCTATTTGTTGTCATAGTGGAAATTAGTTATAAAATTAATTAATGCAACTTATATGTTTGTATTTTTTTATAATAGACATCATTTCTGAATTCAGAATATCAATTATATCTTAGGGTGAAATTTTGGCATTGTTCTGAAAAACATCAATTTTTTATGAATAGTGAAACCACTAAGTGGTAGTTAAAAAACTAATTTTTGTTTAAATGAAACATTACCACTTCTATGATTTGACTTTCAATAATCCGATATAAATGGTTTTCATTAGGAATTAAAACTTTCTTCAATGGGATTAAAATAATTTTTTTTGGTGAATAGTCTGTTTTAAGTTTATTTAATCGCGATTAATATTAATTAGTGAAATTTAAGGTAAAAATGATGTTATAAATATATGAAAATACCTTTACACTTGTCCTAACCCTATTGGATGAGTCATGGACGACCAAGGAAATACATGGGACAACTTGGGGACCCCATGGAGCCACTTGTCTAGGAAAATGACATTAAAAACTTTTTATTTAATGTTAAAATAAAAATGTCACAAACATGAGTTGTTTTACTAAAATAATTTTTAAATGGGGTTATACAAGTTATATTTTTGACTATAAATATTCATTAGAAAGATAAGAATATTTTCTATATCATGATAATTTTTTTATAATCTTTAGACATTAAATAAATTAAATTATTTATGACACCATGATGATGCAGTGATTACCTCATTAATTAACGATTTAAATAAAATAAAAAGATAATGTAAAATCTAATAATTACACATGTCAATAGCCTATTGGATGAGTATATTTAGAACCCTTACCAACTTATCCTCAAAATATATAAGTGTGGGACCATTAAAATTTGAAACTCATTATATAAAAAAGTAACATTTCATTACTTTCCAAGAGTGCCCCTCCTCTCCTCTTATAAAAGGCCCCCACCACTACCACCTTACTCACACCTTCAAAACCTTTTGGCTCGGCCAACATCTGACCAAATACTCTCTAAAATTAATTTTATTACTCCTAGAAGCCTCACTTTGGGCAGAATTCTTCTCAAGTAAGCCTTTGGATCAAATCAAAAAGAGTTACCCGATTTTAAGGTATTGTCTTCTTTTATGTTCTTTTGTTTTATTTTGCTTCTCCAACCCCCTAAACTCTTTTTATTCATTTAATTTATAATAATACCAATATCTACAATATAATAGGATTTTGTTATGATATGTATTTGATTTAAACATACACACACCTTCATCTAATGGTTAAAGAACATACTGTTTCTGTGGGTGGTGAAATATTGCCTCACGAAACGATGATTGTTCAATATTCTTTTAACACCTCTACTGGTGGCCATTTTGATGAAACTATTTTCATATATGATATATATATTATGTTTATGTTTTCATTATGATTCTCTATTTCTCATTTATGGAATACCTTTAAGATTTCCATTATGGGTAAACACGATATTTTCATTTTAGGTAGTGCGGACTACAGCCCACTCAATGTGATTTGAATCGTTAATGCCATATGTGGGATGTATAAAGGACGGAATAAATGGTATGATACATTATATTTTACTGTAATTATATTATACCTTTATATAATTATAACTTCATTCCATTAAATACGAAATAGAAATGAAAGTAGCGTTCATGCGTACGTACGGCTTACCGTCTCCATGAATGGTGCATTTCATTTCTTACCTCTAAATTTTAAGTAATATTATAAATGAAAGTATATAATGGATATGTATGATGTATATGATATCTAAATCATGAATATAATTATGGATATAATATATATTTTACCACATTAACAAAGTGTAATTATAAGATGTTTATTTTTGACTCAAGTACCTAAGATCGACAAAACAACCGTTATTAACTTAAATAATTACATAATGTTCATAACATGGTAATAAGTGATATAAAAGGAATAATGAACTTGAAAAAGATTCTTAAGTAGGTAGATATTAACTCTATTTTATTATTCATGAGGTTAAAGAGCGGTCGAGTCAAGTCGGACACGAGGTAAGGGAACTTCTTAACCCGATTTCTATTCTATGGGTTAATCTCTTACTTTCAAATTATGTCATGATATTATTATGTTCTATATTGTATTTTTACTTTCATTATGAGTACTTATAGTGAATACACATACTAGATCTATTTTATTTAAAAAAATTATCTTTGTAAGGTACTTTGTCTCAATCTCCATTCGTTGAGGCATATTTTGTTTTATACACAAATTTCTTTTATACAGTGTATAAACCCCTTTGAATTTTACGTTTATTCAAAAGGAATATTTTTATACGAAGAGTTTTACTAAACGAAAAAAGTAATGTTTTTCTTGTATGTATGCGGCGACAAGGACTTCTCCACTGCCGTGACCATTATTTGAGTTTTGGCTTTCTCTACAAGCCATAACTTTTTTAAAATGAAAAATAAATACAAAGATTTAATTTCGTATTATTTTTGTATTGAAGATGGTTTTGAAAGTGTTTTATTTATTATTATATCAATGTGTTTTATTGATATCTTGTGATTGAAATGTGTAAATGTTACGTTTCCTTTATGCATGTTTTATGTGATATAATTATGTTATGGTTTATGATATGTTAAACCTGTTCATATGAGGATTGCATTGGACTTAATAACTGACGGGTGGAGCCCGCTATAGCTCCTCAATGCATCAGCAGGTCTCATGAGACGAACTAGTGTCTTGGCACGAGGCCTTGACAAAATCATATTTGTGGTCTTGGCACGAGGCCTTGGATACGTGGTTATGATAGTCTGGAATTATGCATTCCATCATTATGAAAGTGGTTATTGATATTTCATGTGATTATTCGACCCATAGAATATCCATGTGAATAAGTAAATGGCATTATCTCATTTTAATTTTGCCATATTATGTTTATGTTCAAGTTTAAAAGGATTTTGTTTTAGTTTTACATTGCCTTATATGTTTATGTTTATTTATGAAAGCTTCCCCTATATTGTTACCCATACTGAGCATCTGAGCTCACAACTTTCAATTTTTTAATATTTTCCAGGATGTGAAGAAGTATTTTATGAATGACCTACAAGGATAGTCAGAAGAGGATATGAGTGTGGACTATGGAGACTTTGTTATTATTGCTTTTCACATTATGATGTAATGTAACATTTATGAAAGTATATAGTGTTTCCAAGGCTACTAAACTCATCATTCTTTACAGAATTGATCTTTTGTGATCATGCCAATGTTACACAATAATGCAGTGACTCTGGGTAACTGGGGTTGGGGCGTTACAGTTTCCATACTAACAATGCCTAGATTGTACCTCATGAACTCTCTTTTATTTAGCATATAGTTCTATATTATGATATTTTGGTATCCTGACGTATTATACACATTTCATCATGAACATTTTTATCAATTGTATGAGATCTTTCTAAATCACATTTATACTTCTTGTCTACTTATCCAATAGTTTTACTTTCATCTAATATATAGAATTATTCTCAATGTAAGAAATGAAATCATCTCTTAGAATATATTCTATATAACCATCCCCTTATGCTTCTTATTAACTATATTCAATGTTTATTCTTCTCTTCATATTATATGTGTATATATATATATATTAATCTAAAAATATATTTTCATAGTTGTTCATGGATGTGATTATGTTTTTTTAATTTTACTATAATTATTAGAGAAATTTGGGGGGATGAATCAAGTTGGAGGGGGTGATAGTGCAGGGGGTCCTAGTGCTGGGGGAACTAGTGTAGGGGGTGTGTGGTGGGGGGACATTGCTTGGGGGGACTGGTGGTTGAGGGACTAGTGCGTGAGAGAGGGGGCTCATGCAGGGCACACCAGAGCAAAAAACAGTTTTTACGTCGGGTTTTAGCCGACGTTAATACGGACGATGTTATAAATATTGTTTTTTTATGTGGGTTATTTAAAAACCGACGTCATAAACATAACATCACGGTGTTTATCACGTTGTTTATTTAATAGCAGACATGAAAAAACCAGTGGTGGAGTGTTTATCACATCAGTTAATAAATAACCTTAGTGATAAACCACTTCCCAAGTGTTATCACATCAGTTATTCAAATAACTGATGTTATAATCCCTTCCCAGTCCTTTATCACGTCGGTTATTTAATAGGCAATGTGAAAACCTAGGGGCATGGTTTATCATTTCGGTTATTCAATATCCTACTTGATAAACAAGTACGGGGGGTGTTTATCACATCGGTTATTAAATAACCGACATGAAAAACCATTCCAATGGTGTTTATCACATTTGTTATTCAAATAACCGATGTGATAAAACCTTCCCAATCCCTTTATCAGGTCGGTTATAAAATAACTGACATGGAAAACCAATTATTTTTTAAATATAAAGCAGTCCTCTTCTCTCCTCGGAAACAACCAGAAACCAAACCAAGAATTCGTACAAGAAAAAGAGAAGTAGACCAAAAAAAAGAACCAAAGAAAAAGTAAGCATTTACATTGATAACATTTAAAACTTACCCCACTGTACATCCCCCCTAACTCCACTGGACAGCCCCCACCACACCCCTGGACACCCCACACCCCTGGACACCCCCACACCCAGGGAGACCCCCCACACCCCTTGACTACCCCCCGACCCCCTGGACAGCCCTAAAAATCCCGAGACATCCCCACCACCCCCTGGATCTCCCCCACACCCATGGACACCCCCTCATGTATACCCCAAACCCCTATACAGTACTCACAAATCCCTGGTTAGCCCTCCCACACCCCTGAAACATGACCAAGAGGTTACAAAAAATAGACAAAAACCCCCTCACCCCACTGGATTTCCCCCACCACACCCATGGACACCCCCACCCCTGGACATCACCAATACCCCTGGAAACCCCCACCCCCTGGACAACACTCCCAAACCTCTGGACAGCCCTCCCACACCCCTAAAACAGACCAAAAAGTTACCAAAAATAGACCAGAACCCATTCACCCTAGTTGACAGTCCCCACCACCCCCCTGGACACCACCCCACACCCCTGGACTACGCCCACCCCATTGACAGCCCCCAACACCCCTGGAAAACCCCCTCGACAGCCCCAAACACCCCTGGACATCCCCACCACCCCCAGTATAGCCCCCCACACCCCTGGACAACCCCCACCCTCATGTATACCCCCACCTCTGGACAGCACTCCCACAACCCTGGAAAACCCTCCCACACCCCTTAAATAGGACCAAAAAGTGACCAAAAACATACCAGAACCCCCTCAGTCCACTGAACATCCCCCACCACACCTTTGGACACCCCCCCCCCTCATACACCCCTAGACATCACCACCACCCCCTGGACATCCCCACCCTCCTGTATACCCCCACCCCCTCGACAGCACTCCCAACCCCCTAGACACCCCTCCCACACCCCTGAAACAGACCAAAAAGTTACCAAAAATAGACAGGAAAGCCTCCACCACACCCCCTAGACACCCCCAACCCTGGACTGCCCCCCTGGACAGCTCCCAACACCCCTGGACAACCCCCTCGACAGGCCCAAACACCCATGGACATCCCCACCACCCCTTGGACTTCCCCCACCCTCATGTATACCCCCCACCCCTGGACAGAACTCCCACATCCCTGGACACCCCTCCCAAACCCCTGAAACTGGTCCCAAAAGTTACCAAAAACAGACCAAAACCCCCTCACACCACTGGACTGCGCCCACCACACCTCTGTAAACCCCCCCAAACCCCTGTACATCACCACCACCCCTTGGACATCCCCCCACCCTCTTGTATACCCACACCCCCTGCACAGCACTCCCAAACCCCTGGACAGCCCTCACACACCCTTGAAACAGACCAAAAAGTTACCAAAAATAGACCAGAATCCCCTCACCCCACTAGACAAACCCCACCACACCCCTGGACACCCCCACACCCCTAGGCTTCCCCCACCCCCTAGACATCCCCCAACACCCAAGGCCAACACCCTCACCCACCTGGACACCCCCCACCCCTGGACTTCCCCACCACCCCTGGACATCCCCCCACACCCCTTGACACCCCCACACCCCTAGACTTCCCCCTTCCCCCACCCCTAGACAAACCCCCACCCCACCATCCTAGACGGTGCCACCACCCCTGGACACCCCCCCTCAGCCCACGGAACATCCCCCACCACACCCATGGACACCCCCACACCCCTGGACTGCCCCCAGCCCCCTGGACAGCCCCCCACATCACTGGACATCCTCACCACCCCCTGGACAGCCCCCCACACCCTTTAACCCCCCCCCCCTTCCCCACACTCCTGTATACCTCCCCCGCACCCCCTGGAAAACACTCCCACACCCATGGACAACCCTCCCACACCCTGGAAATAGACCAAAAATGTTACCAAAAACAGACCAGAACTCCCACACCCTACTGGACTGCACCCACCACACCCTTGGACACCCCCAACCCAGGACATCACCACCACCCCTAGACATCCCCCACCGTCTTGTATAACCCCACCCCCTGGACAACACTCCCACGCCCCTGGACAGCCCTCCAACACCCCTGAAACATACCAAATAGTTAACAAAAGCGGACCATAACCCCCTCACCCCACTAGACGGCCCCCACCACACCCCAGAACATCCCCCACCCCTGGACTGTCTCCCTAGACAGCCCCCAACACCCCTGGACAACCCCCACCCTCCTGAACACCCCTACCCCTGGAATTCCCCACCACCCCCTGGACAACCCCCACACCCCTGGACAACCCCCACCCTCCTGGACACCCCCCCCCCACACCATTGGATTGTCCCCCACCCCCGAGACTTCCCCCACCCTCCTGGACACCCCCTCCCCCACACACACACAACCCTGAACTGCCCCCACCCCTTGCCAGCCCCCCACACCCCTGGACAACCCCCCACCCTCCTGAACACCCCCCCCACACCCCTAGACTGCGCCCACCCTGGGATTTCCACCCACCCTCCTGGACACCCCTGGACACCCCCCACGTTCCAAGATACCCCTACACCCCTAGACTACCCCACCCCCAAGACTTCCCCCCACCGTCCTTGACACCCCCTGGACACCCCCACCCTCCTGGACACCCCCTCGGGTGAACACCGCTAGAAGGTACTCATCTCTCCCAAATGTGAAGCTTGAGCTCTCAAAATGTTTCACATGTGGGAGTGATGAGTACCTTCGAGTGGAGTTCAGCCCCCTTGAAGGATGCCAGTGCCTCCTCTATCATTACCAGATTTCTGTTTCTTTCCCAATGTCACATCACGGGTTTTCACCCTCTAAAAATATAGATCAAGGGAAATGTTTTGAAGAAATATCAAATTTTTTTGAGCCATTGAATTCCTTTTTTAGTCTTCTATAAGAGGGATACATAGGAAAAAACTTTCGATGACCAATGTACATTTTATTTCCTCCCATGATGCAATTGACAATATGATATTTGTTGTTCAGAAATTGGACATGCTTTATTCCCTTTAACACTGTATACAGACAAATTTCCATATGTTGGGAGGTCATTTATAGTGAAAAAAATCACTCCATACATTTGAAAATATTCCATTTTATAGGAATCATACACCCTAATACCATCCACCCATAAAAGTTTCAAATCATAAATCAACGGTGACAAGTAAACATCAATATCACTGTCAGGTTGCTTTGGACAATAGATCATTATATTCAACATGACATATTTGTGCTTCATACAAACTTCAAGAGATAGGTTGTAAATTACCAATAAAATAGGCCATGATCTATGTGTTCTACTGAGGGTTCAGAATGGATTCATTACATCTGTTCACAAACCTAGTCCTAGATTTCTAATTTCATTTCCAAATGTAGAATACTGCTCATCAAATTTCTTCAATTGTGGAAAATCAACTGGATGATTTATTTTTCCATCACATAACCGCTCATCAACATGCCATCTTAACCTTTTTTCATCATGTGAATTACCAAATAAATGTTTGAATTGTTGAATTATAGGAAGATACCAAAATACCATTGAAGGGATCTTTGTAATCTCTACATCAGCCTGTGATTTTTCTTTCACCTTATACAGTGATGCCCACATTAAGGACAATCTCACAGAAATTCATATTCCTCCTATATATCGTACAGTTATTCAGATAGGAATGTATTTTATTGTATCCCAATCCCTTGGGGTATAATATTTTCTTGGCCTTATAATGTAAATCTAGAGGATCTTTATGTTTTAAAAGAATGTATTTCATCAATTGTAGAAGATCTGTAAAACTTCTGTCACTCCATCCATGTTTATCCTTCAAGTTAATCAATCATAACACCGTTGAGAAAACAGTAAAATATGTACAACCAGGATATAATGGTTTTTAGCATCACCATATAGACATGAAACTGTTTTTTCTATCTCAATTTGTTTTGCTGAAATATCGTGAATCATTTCTCCAATTCAATCAGAGTTACCATCTTGTGAATCACCATCATCAGTGACATTCCATCCAGTTTCACCATGCCAAATACAAGGTCTATAACTCATATTAAAACCATGACAAATCAGATGATCTTTTATCTGTCTACTTTTCAACTTCTTTATATTCAAACATTTCAGGCATGGAGAGAAAAAATTGTCACTACTTGGAACATTTTGTTCAGAAAATTCCAAAAAGGCATCAACACCTTCCTCATATTCATTGCTCATTTGATGTGCTGTAATATAACATCGATTCATTATTACCTATAAAAAATATCAAAATTATACATCTTTTTAAGATAAGACAAATATATGTTTATATGAAAAAAAACGTAATTTGAATGTAAAAAATTTTGAAATATAAAACAGATCTATGCATATAAAAAAAATTAAACTTGAATATGATTTTAAAAAGAAAATATAGTTAGATATAACAATTTTAAATTCCATGCAACCAAAGAAAACCATGGGGCCTTAAATAGTTGATAGAAAATTGGAGAAAATGGAGTAAACCTGATAATCAAATCAAATTTAGAATAAAAACTCAGATGGAGAAAATTACAATTTAAATCCAATAATCACGGCACAATGGGTCAGGATAACTATGCGTTATTGAAAACCATGACATGGTCTCCCCCATAACCCATAATTTTCACATATTCGATGACTGGTAAAAATATATATAACCAAATAGAATCATATTACAACACTAATCTCCATGAAAAAAAATACCATCATCATGTCATAATCTCACAAACCACAATGCAATAGTCACTCTTAACTGACACGTATCCCCACCCCCTTGGACACCCCCTGGACACCACCACCCCCCGAAAAACCCCCCCCCCCACCCTTGGACACCGCCCCCACCCCCTTGGACATCCCCTGGACACCACCACCCCCTTGGATAGCCCTCCCACCCCCTAAAGACCCCCACATACTTGGACACCCCCTGGACACCACCACCCCCTTGGACATCCCCCACCCCCCTTGACACCACCCCCACCCCCTTGGAAACCCCATGGACAACACCACACCCTTGGACAACCCCCCCCCCCCCACCTCAAGACACCACCCCCACCCCCTAGATAGCCCACCCTCCCACCACCTTGGACACCCCACCCCTCCTGGACACCACCACCCCTCGTGGACACCACCACCCACCTACTACACCCTTGGACACCCCCAACCCTCTGAAAATCCCCCCTGGACAACCCCCAAACCCTCTGGACGGGCCCCCAACCCATTGGACAGCCCCCCACCCTTAGACACCCCCACCCCCGTGGACCGCCCCCCCCCCCCCCCCCCCCACACACACACCCCCTGGACTGCCCCCCCCCCCCACACCTTCATGGACACCCTGGACACCCCCAACCCTCTGAACAGCCCCCTGAACCCTCTGAACACCACCCCTACCCCCTTGAACACCCCATGGACACTGACACACCCTTGGACATCCCCCCAACCCTCTGGATAGCCCCCCCACCACTGGACATCCCCTACCCCTCTGGACAGCACCCCCTCCCCTTTGGACACCCCACCCCTCCTGGACACCACCCCCACCCCTACCCCCTTGGACACCCCCATGGACACCCCCAACCCTCTGGACATCCCCACCCTTGTAGAGATCACCCCACCCCCTTTTACACCACCACCCCTCCTTGACACCACCCCCAACCCTACCCCCTTGGACACCCCCTAGACACCCCCTCAACCCTCTAGACACCCCCTAGAAAACCCCCCAAACCCTCTAAACAGGCCCCCACCCCCTTGACAGACCCCCCACCCCCACCCACACCCGTGGATAGCCCCCCCTGGAGACCCCCCCCCCCCCCGCACCCCTAGAATGCCCCCCCCCCCACCGCCCACCTCTGTGGACACCCTAGACAGCCCCCAACACTCTGAATATCCCCTAACCTGCTAGACAGCCCCCAACCCCATGGAAAACCCCTAACCCTCTGGAAAGCCTCCCAGAACCATGGGATTATAACCTCAAGCTACTAGTTTTGGAATATCTAGGGATTTTAACCTCAAGCTACTAGTTTTGGTAATATCCAATTATTCAAAATGAGAACCATGAACTGTATCTCATTCTAGTTTAAAATTCTCTATTTTTCAATGAATCAGGTATTAATAGCATATGAAGACTTATAAAAGTCCATGAAAATAAGCAACGTAAATAGATTATGGAACAACAAAAAGTGATACCTAAAATAGAAACAACCAAGGATTCAAAAAAACATTCCACCATTAAAAACCATATATACTTATAAAATAAATCACACTGGTACATGGAATGCGTGTATCATAATGGTTTAGATATAAATTGTTGTAATATAGGTTAATAAGATCATTAGTTGTCAATGACAACAAATATTACCATAAATGTCAGGAATCCGTGAAATAAAAACAAACGAAATAGAAGTAGGTGAGGCTTACTTGAATATTACGAGCCGATATAATAGATCTAGTGATAATAAATAAGATGATGATGGAAAAACGAGGTAAGAGGGTTTAAAATCTAATAATATTACCTAGTTTAAACAAAAAAATCACAAAACCTAACTATAGACTATCTGGGAAAAAAACGAACGAAATAAAGTGGTGGGAGGTTGACCTGAGTGTTGCGAGTTGATATGATAGATCCAAGGAGATTAAAGATGATAAAATATGATGGAAAAATAAGTTTAATGAAACAATATCGAAGAGTCTATTCTAGGTTTTCCACACGAGAGAGACAAGTCGCAGGTCTATCAATCGAAAAATTAGAAATGACAATCCACGGGGCGTGATAAATTTTTTATATGTTTTATAATGCCAGTGATTTAATAACTGAAGTTATAAAATATTTTTTATTACATTTATAACATCAGTTATTATAATAAAAAATGTTATAAATGTATCAGATACCAAATTTTTTACATCGATTATTTTTTAACTAATGTAAAAAAGAGGGGTGTTAGTTTTTTATGACAGTTATTTTATAACCGACGTAAAAAACACATCATAAATCACAGTTTTTACATCGTTTATTTTATAAACGATGTAAAAACTATCGTGTGTTAATTTTTTATTATGGTTATAGTATAACCTATTTAAACAATTCTGCGGGTTGGGTTTTTACATCAGTTATCAAATAACCAATGTCAAAAATGCCTCAGATGCCACCTTTTTTACGTCGGTTATTTTATAAAAGACGTAAAAAGTTCATTAGATACCTCATTTTTTTTACTTCGTTTATAAAATAACCAACGTAAAAAACCACATATTACATATTTTCACATCATTTATATATAACTGACGTAAATGATTGGTGACACTAAAAACGTTTTCTACACTAGTGGCGGGTGGGGGTGGGGGGCTGGAAAATGGTGGGGGTGGGGGTGGTGTCAGGGATAGATTTTCATTTGTATAGAATATTATTTTTTATCTTTAGGCTACTCATGTCCTAAAGTTATATTGGTTCAATGTGATGGGGTGTTGGTGGGGTTATATTTATTGGGTGGTTTGTGTAGAGTGAAATTCTATATATTTCAGGCTTATTTTTATATTTGATGTAATCACACTAATAGAATGTAGGTGGAAAATATCAATATTTTATTATTGTATATGAGTATTATTGACTTTATAAGAGTTAATTAATATATAATAAGAGAATTATTTTTTCTAGTTGTGTTGGTAGATAGATTATAGAAGCATTATAATATTTTATCCAAAAACATAATCCTTATTGTACTGCATCTTGATTCATGTATGATGAACCCAATTTATGCATTATATTTTGATTATATATTTTTCATAGATCTAACCATACTAAATAGTTTTATGGTATCTTTTAATTCTTAAGAGATGCATTTTGTTACTAGAACATTATGTTACAATAGTGGAGTTGTAAAATTCAGGATTTCAGTTATCTAGACTGGATAGAACCCCTATGGTATGCAATTAGAATTTATAGTTCATTCATTTATAGTAAAAAACATTCATCATAACATGTTATATTATTTCCTTTCTCACTAATCGTGTTCCTCCCACATCAATGTTTTTGGTTCCATTAATGATGATTCAGCAGATCAGTGGCATTTTGTTAAAGTCTACTGGGAACCATTCCTTTGTATTGTGGTAGATGTCATAGAAGTTGAAGTGGTTTGGGCCAATTTATTTCACCACCAACGGTTTAAGGTGGGTTTTTTCTTCATTCTTCAATGATGATTTGTTTATAATGGTGGGTTTTGAAATTTTAGAGCCCTTGGTAATTTTATTTTATATTGTTGATTATCCTTGAGACGGTTTTGAGTCACCAATGTCAAGGGAGAATCACCACATATTCATAGGTAAGCATGTATATAATAAGTTCTCACATTATATGTATATCCACCCATGGAAACGTGATTACATATAAGGTACTAGGTGTTCTTATTTATATATATGAAAAAATTAATCCGTGTTTGGGTTATAATAGGCTTATGCATGTGAGCATATATATAAGGATTCTCTTGGGAATGTTCAATTTCATGCAGACACGTACATAGGGGTTAGGACATCCCTATGTATATGAAAAGGTGAATATTCTAGGAGGATGGATGGAGTAGCTTTGAGTTGTCATTGATAAAAGTGACAAGCACTGAGTGTGGCTTAACACCATTGAGGTAGGGTCCCTCTCCTAGCCTCTTTAATTCAATAAGGTTTTAAATTGCATTTAGCTGCCTTCTTAATTCTTTTTGTTTATATTAAATTTCAATTCTTTATCAAGTGTTAATTAAGATAATTGTTTCATTTTATAAACAAGTCATGGTTTTGTAATAAAACCCCACCATCATAGGTGATCTATTTGTGAAAAATCACAGTGGTAGTTTATTCTTAAATAGTCTGCTCGACATTATTGCATTGTTGTTTTCCTTATACTTGATTTCATTGTTATTTGTAAACCACACATTGTACTTGACCCTTTTTATATCCTTGAAGGGGGTTTCCATTTTTTTATTAAAATGGATGTTTGAACCAAAAAACCCTTTAAGAGTCATTAGACGTTTAAGATGGAATTTCCCATGTAGGAATGTGTTGTAAGGAAAAAGTCACCACTACATGACCCCACTTTGATCTTATAAATTAAATTTACATGTTTTAATTAATTGAATGAGTGAAATGGAACTGAACATAGTAAACTTGGCATAAGATATTTAATTCTTCATGTAGTGAATTATGTAATGGTTATTCCTCATTCCTAATGGTTAATTGGATGGAATGAAATAAATAATGGCTTATACATAGTGACATGTACTCCACTTTAGAAATGTCTTATGGGAAAGTGGTAAGTTTCAAATTTTAACCAAACACCTCCTAAGTGTTTTAATTTAAGGTGATGTTTTAAAAGTAAATAGGTTTATTAAGGATCATGTTATTTTGTATTGGGATATACATATCAATATGAATATTATTTGTTCATTTTTTGATATGGATTCAGGTATCATTTATCATGTACAATTGAAACACTGATCACATATATATAAGAGGTTGTAATGTCTCATTTTCTCACTATTTTCTTATAGGTGGTTTCCTATGATGGGGCCAGTTATATCCACCACAATCGATGATAGTGAGTTCAACATCGAATTCGAGTACGGTTTATTCTGTTTTTATTATTTGGCCCAATTTTAATTAGGTCATTAGTGTTTTTTGTTTACTTATATTTTTTCATTGTGTTTCAGATTTCATTTAGGTGGATTCAAGTCATCATTGACGAAGTCTTACATGTGTATTCATAGGTTGGCCATATATATATATAATCTCCACCTTTATATATTTTCACTCATGGATGTATGAATATATATATATTGGGGAAAGGTGTGCTCATATATAGATATGAAAAATGAATACATGTGTAAGTGTAAAGGGGTATATGAATGTTTAAACATATATCTACGGACCCCTTGTGCATGTTTGGACATGAAAATATGTACATAGAGGCTAAGTGTCCTTATATATATGTGAAGTTGCATATGAGTGCAAGCAAAAAATGGAAGATTTGAGTTTTTTTCATCAAAAGAAACATGCCTTGAGTTTGAGGTAGGTTCTCTCTACCTAAACGTTTAATTTGAATTCAATAATTTCCTGATTGTTTTAAAAACTTTTTTCCCTACTTTAATTATTGTTTTAAAAAATGATTTTCTAAAAACAACTATAATTGTCAAGGAAATATATGAATATATCTATTGAACTTATTTATAGTCCATGTTCAAATATTTTAATAAATGATAGTAGTTTATAGATACCACAAAAATAGATCTAAAAACCATAAATTTTTTAACCTTAGATACATTTACGAGCACATTAAAAATCCCATCACATTCATTAAAAAAGATCGGTACTTAATTTTAAATATCTATTTGTATCTATACAAAGCTTCATGAAATATTTTATGGTATCATGGTACTCACCCATAATGTTCCTCTTTAAATATTTCATAAGTAATGGTGTAAACATATAAGAATATATGTAACACCCAAAATATTTCATAGTGCGTTAACTCTTTAATGTAGTTCAATAGATTGCACTGCACGCAACCCCGAGTTCAATTGTACCATGACTTACCAAACTAGCCATTCAAAAAGCGGTTATAAATAGTATTAAGAAAATTTGAATTTTACATATATCCTATATAATTTTAAAATTCAAAATTTGTTTTTATTATACATAATATAAAGAAAAATTCAATTTTTCATATAAAAGAAGTATTTTTCACAAAATGAAGTTTATCCACCATTTAATGGAGAACCATTTTTAAATAAAATATTTGACCCTTTTATATATTAAATTTAGTGAAATTAAATTCTTCTTTATAAGTGGGACATAAAAATTTAGCCTGAAATTTTTTTTGGTACTTTTCTAACAACATTCATATTTTTATTAATAGTGAAAAATAATAAATTTTAATTAAAATCAACTATTTTAATTGAAATAATTAATAGTCGTAAATTATGAATTTGAATAGTTATAAAGTATAATTATATTATATTTTCATCATAGAAAATAATATAGTTCATTATAAGTAACTTCAAATTTAACTTAGACATAAACACATGTCAATCTTTTGATAGTTTTTTTCCCTTTTTAAAAACCCGCTTTCTGGATTTGATATTGGGAATTAATTTTAAATTAATTAATGAAACTTATAAGTTTTTAATTAGATAAAATAGAATTAATTTTTGAATTCTGAATATAAAAATTATATTAGGGTTAATTGTTTTGTATTTTTCTAAAAACATTCAGTTTTTTATGAATTATGAAAAACACTACTGTATTGTTTAAAACCGATTTTTTTTTTATTATTTGAATTTATTTTATTGTAATAATATATACGAAATACTTTTATTATTCCAATTAAATTCATTGGAGTCATTTTATAATAATATTAGATATATAAAAGTTTTTTGAATTTTTAATGTCTTTTACCCACATTTTAGGCACATTTGCAAATTTGCATAAAACGTAATTTTACCACATCTATGAACTTAATTCAAAAACCACAAGAGTCATGGTTGATATAATTAAGTAAAATTTGGTTTAATAAAATGAAAATTATTTTTGGTGAATAGTATCTTTTGAATTTTATTTATCAGTGTTAAAAGTAAATAGGGTAATTAAGGGTAAAAATGATATTATAATTATCCAAACACATGTACTTATTACATTAGAAAATATTATTTAGTCTAAAATAAACCTTATGAAAAAAATATTATCCTCTTTTATCCACTTGGAATAGATTGGGAAATTTATTATTATATTTTTAAAGAAGAGTTAAAATTGTTAAATTCACATTTTAATAGCTAAATCATTTTTAATATAGAGTCAAACATAAGATAATTTAGACAATTGATAACCATTATAAATATACAAATATTTCTTATATAATGGTATTTTATTTATAATTTTTATACATTAGATAATTAAATCTATTTTTGACACAACAATGATGCAGTAATTACCTTATTAATAATATAGAAAAATATTTGATATTATAAATTTAAAAATAAGTTTAAATTGACTGTTTTTATGTAATCCATAAATTTTATATGTGAGTATGATATTTTAGGGTTTATTTAATGTTTTTTATGTAATCATGTTTTGTTGACTTTCAAGAAAACCAAATACTAAATAGTGTCAAAATTGACATAAATGAGTTTCTAAAACAAATACTATATTATTAAATGATATAATAATCCAAAAATATAAGGTTTTTTAAAAGAAGTAATATAATGATATATATTTCATTAATGAACCACTTAATTATCTCTTGTAATTTTATAGTAATTTTATTAACCATGTAATATAAAAATAAAAGAAGTCATTGTAAAAGTTAAACTGTTTAACAAATAGCTAAATTTAAAGGGTAAGGTTAAAATGGTGACTTAAACTTGTATAAAACATATTTTTTGAGAATATTTAGACCCATCCCCACCATATACTCGAAATAAACCTGTTTTGATACATTATAAATTAAAAATTATTTAATAATAGAATTATATTTCAAGCTTTTCCTAAAGTGAACCTCATCTCTCTTAAAAAATAGTACTTCCCATTCTCTCAAAATTACATCTCCAAATCCATTTGGCTTGACCAACCCATGATAAAATATCCTCCCAACTATCCTCACTTCAACTTATATGACTTAATTGGATCATAAATCCAACCTATGGAGCCATTTTTATCAAGTCAAAAGAAATCACCAGAAGAAGAGGTGATTATTTCATCACCTATTTCAATGTTATTTTCTTCTTACACTTCATATTTTTTTGTTCTTTCCATTGAAAAATAATAACTACAGTACCTTTTACATAGTGTGATGTTATTATAAATATGTTTCAACCATATTCATTATTCTATCCGTCCTATGAATTAAAAAGTCACCATAAGTGCCTACATACGACTTACCGTCTCCACAGCGTGGTGAAGTTTGTTATTCAACACTTCATTATTTAGATATGTATAATAATGAGTATAATTTATGTAAATAATAAATATAACATGTTAATTATTTTTTATATACAATATATCATCCAGTTAAATACGAGTTCACTATCAATAGAATCGTATTTTCACTCGTGCATACGTGCAGCTTATCGTCTCCACGACACGATGAGATTCTTCTTCAACGATCACCATTCAAGAAGTATTATAAAAATATATCTATTGATAACATATAATATATATGAAATAATAATTCTACTGGAATAACATATATATTTTTAGATAAATATATGTCATTTACTTTCATCCAATGAAAAGAGAACAGAAACAACGTTAATGTGTATGTACCGACTACCGTCTCCAAGAATGGTATTTTTATTTCATATTTATATCTATTATACATATTTATATTCTGAATATATATGATATATAAATTATTTTTTATATTATTGATGTATTTAAATCATGATCTAGGTGATATTATAATGAATATTAAGTTAAAACTCTTATGATAAAGAAAGCGATTTTTACACAAAATGCTACATTAACATGGAAATTATTATTAAATGTGTATTATAAAGACATAAATGAATCATATATGATATAATATTTATTAATATGGTTCTATTATAATTCAATAACATACTATGGTAATTATACAAGGGGTTAAATGTACCCTCACCTAATGGAAAGAACAATGTTACGGTTATATCCTCAATCTCATTATTATCTGAGACTGTTTATCTATAAGTATATACTAGAAAATATTTATCATCTATGTCCATGTATCATTTAAATGTTTTAAAAATAAATATTTTATGGTTTTATGGAAAGTAATCTTTAACTATATCATCATTTTAAATGTTTTGAAGATTTATTTTTTAAAAAATAATTTTAATTAATGTCTATGTTTTCAAAATGATTTTAAGGAATTATTTATGTGAACAAGATTTTTTTAATGTTTTAATTTCATTCATAACTTTCCAAGTGGTATGGGACACTTTTATTCAATTTTTTTTTAAATTACTTCCTTTATAAATTGTGATACATTTGAATGATTTAACAAAGAAAGAGTATTTCTCACAAAGTGTTTTACTGATCATTTTCAACTATTTTAACATCCATTACTAGATATTAATCTCGATCGAGGTTGATTTGTTATAATAAAATCATTCATATTGTATTGAATGAGTTATGAAATGTTTTACTGTGGATGTGCTATTTTTTATACCATTCATGGTTTATGGTTAATGTATTGAAATTTCATTTGCTAGTTTCAATATGAATGTTTATGTTATGTTTCAACATTTTCATATGAGGAATGCATTGGACTTAGTATGTGATGAGTGGAGACTGCAATAGCCCCTCGATGCATTGGTAAGTCTCATGAGACAAATTAGTGTCTTGGCACAAGTCCTTGAAAAACAAAATTTGTAGTCTTGGCATGAGGAATTTACTATATGGTTATGATGTTCGGCATTATGCATTACCTCATCATGAAATTAGTTATTACATGTGATCATTGAACTAGTAGAATATCCATGAGAAAGTTTATATGGTAATGTTTTATTTATTTTTTCTATATTATGTTCAAGATTATGTTCAAAAAGCCTTTTTTATTACACATTTTTCCTTAAAATATTATTTCTTCCGCTAAATTATTTACTCTTACTGAGCATCTGTGGTCACCCCTTTCTTATGTTTTATTTTCCAAAGATTCCAAAAAGTGTATTATTATTTATATTATGTTTTAATCTAGAAGAATAATTTAATTCTCAAAGCATTATTTATGTTGTGTGTGAATGTGTAATGTAATGTTTATGTATGTAATCTATCTTTCAAGAATTCTACACTGATTGGTCATTTGAAACTTGATTCCTTGTAATCATGCCAATGTATTAAAATAATGCACTAACACCGAGAATCTGGGGTTAGGGTTTTACACTAATGAGACTGAATTTGTAAGGATATAAAATTCAATTTTGAGAGAAATTGATCATCTCTACTCTAAAAAACATGAACAACTGATGTTTCTGAGGCTGATGTTATATAGGGTTGAAACCTATTGATGAACTCCAACTTTATTAATAAAAAACATTATAAAGTGTGTAGGATTCTCTTTATTTCAGTCTTGAAGGTCTTAAAGTTGTAAAGAACATCTTGAGACATGTTTAATTTCACCATTGAAAGATTTTGGAACATAAACCTTTGAGATACAACCATAACACCAAAATAATTTAACTCAGTCTTGATAGTATTAAAATCAACACATATCTAAATAGACTGTTCACGTACTTAATCTCTTTGAAACATAATTTAGAAACAACTTTTTGAATAATATAGAATGATTGGATATAACTAATCAACTTTGTCTGTGTAGTCATTAACCCAAACAGCTTTTCAAAATCAACTATGGGAATAGGTGACTTCTAGAGTTATCTAATCTCATCCTTAGAACAATTTAACTCCTGTTTTAGCTTATTATAATATCTTAAAATTTTATCAAACTCATTTATAATACCAAAGGAAAAAATATCTCATTTTATAACTCTATGATATCTTACTAATATAGGGTGATTCCTCATGCACAATAAAAGGTTGTGATGGTATAGGTGGTTTATGAGAATCTTCAAAAGATTCCATAACCACATCATCAGTTTGATATCCGTCAGCAAGTGATATAAGGATAATTGGATCAATTGACTAATGCTCTACCTCTAGTTTAGCTCTTCATTATTCAGTTCAAACACTAGGTATAGTTACAATTGGCATTTAATCAGAAATAAGAACAATTATCAAAATAATTTTTTCATCATGTTGAAATCTTTGAGGGGGTGTGTGGGGTGGGAAGGGGGTGGGTATGTAGGTTGGGGCAGATGGTAGGGAGTGTGTTGGGGGTAGGGGGAGGGTGTGCTGGTGGGGGTAGGGGGAAAGGGAGGGGGTGTTCTTGGGGAAGGGGGAGGGGTGTGTAGGTGCGGAGGGGGGGGGGGGGGTTCTAGGGTAAGAGGGAAGGTGTGTGAATGGATACATTGCCTATCAAACCATTATTGGGTCATCTATGAATATAAACCAACAATTAACCCCTTTACACCATTGCCTTCTGTTTTCCAAACCAATCCAAATATAAACATAAACCCTAAACTACATACCTAGGACTCAGACTACATTGATACCATTCTAACATGACCCAAACCACTGGAACCCAACTTGGGTAGGTGATGAGTTGGGTGTTCCAGCCTGAGGATTCATATCACTTCTATAAGAACATTATCTTCTTTTGGTTGGAGAGGATTTTAATATGCAGGAGACTTGATTTTTTTATAGAATTCATATGCTGTTGCAGGGGAAAGAGTGAGGGTGGAGGTAAGTGGGTGTGTAGGTGGGGAAGTGGTGGGAGGGTAAAGTTGGGGAGGGTGGGGTGTCTAGGAGGGAGTTTGGGGTGCGTCCAGAGTCCAGGGGGATGAGAGGGGTGTCCAAGAGGGAGAAGGTTTCTGTAGGGTGGGGTGTCCAATGTCTAGGTGGGGGGTGTCCAGGACTGAGGGGGTCTAAGAGGGAGAGGTCTGCAGGGGGAGTGGTGTCTATGAGGGAAGGGTCTATAGGGGGTTGTCCCGTAGGGGGGATTTTCAGGGGGATGGAGGATGTAGGGGGTGGCGCTATCTAGGGCACTTTGAAGGGGGTGGGGGATGTCCAGGAGAGGCTATGCAGGTGGACGGCTACTGGGGGGAAGGGGTGGGAGGGAGTAGGTGGGTAATGGGGTCTAGGGGGGAGGGTGGGGTGTCCAAGAAGGAGGGTGGGGGTGTCCAGGTAGAGGAGGATGGGTTTATAATAGAGTGGGGTTTTTATGTAGGGTGGGGAGTCCAATGTATAGGAGGGAGGGGTCTCTAGGGGGTGTCTATGAGGGAGGGGTCTGCAGGATGGGTGGGGGCTATCTAGGGGGATTTGCAGGGGAGGGGGATATCTAAGGGAGGTTGTTCAGGGGGGATGCAGGGGGAATGGGTGGGAGGGTGTAGGTGGGATGGTCGTGTCTAGGAGTAAGGGTGGGGTATCCAGGAGTGAGGGTGGGGGGTCCAGTGTCCAGGGGAGGGAGCTGGGGTGTCTAGAAGGGGGGGATTATGTATGATGGGTAGTTTTCATTGTCCAGGAGGTAGGGGTGTCCACGAAAGAGGGGTATATAGGGGGAGGGGTGTGTGTGCATGAGGGAGGGGTCTGAAGGGGGGGTTGTCCAGGAGGGGGGATTTTTGGGGGGCTACATGGGGGATGTTCTAGAGGCATTCCATGGGGGAGAGGAGTTGTCCAAGGGAGGATTTGCGAGGGGGGGGCTGTAGGGGGAGACTGTACGGGGTGGTATCCTACATGGTCGGTCTTTTTTTTGGGATGGAGGGCTGCTATTTGGGGGGCTACTTTTTAGGGGGAGGGGCTGTCTAGGAAGGGTGGGTTGTCCAAGGGAGAAGGTGGGGGCTATTCTTTTTGGGTGGAGGGGGATATTCAGGACGGGGCTATCTAAGTGGGGATTTGTATGGGGAAGGGGACTATCTAGGGGGACTTTCTGGGGGAGGGGGTTGTATGGGGGGTTGGCTACTACAAGGGGACTTAGGGGTGCAGGGGGTTTTGGGCTATTTTTTATATTGGATTTCAGACCCTATAGCCAAGGTTTCTAATGGTGGATATAGGTCTGTTGCCATGGTTTTTAACTATGGATATAGGTCTAATAGCATGGTTAGAAACTATGGAAATAATGTGTGTCTGTCCTCTAGTATAGCCATGGTTCTAAACTGTGGATATAGTGATATTTCCACTATTTGAACCGCGGCTATAGGTCTAGGTCTATAGCCACGCCAAACATAGCAATGATTCCTCGAACTGTGGCTAGTAACTATTGCCACAGTTCCTCACACTGTTTCCATTACCTATATAAATGGTTTGAGGACCTATAGACATAGTTTTAAACCATGTCTATAGCTCTAATTTTTAGTAGTGTAATATAAAATGGGATTTTTGAAAGGTTTTTTATGGTTTTTCTTGAGTGTTTTGGATTCTGAGATGGTTGTTTTTAGATCATGGGTTTTATTTTTATTGTTTCTTGTCTTGATTATAGTTTTAGTGTGTATTTATCATGTTTTTCTAGATGTGTATCTCAGAAAGGTCTGATTGTTTTTGATAAGTCTTTCCCTACAACAGGTCCTTCTTGAAGGTTTCCTATCTTCTGTGGTGTTATAGGTCCATTTCAGGCAAGTATACTGCTTGAATAGGTAGAGTGTGGCATTGGGTTGTTGGGAACTCCTGAGGATGTTGTTTTTTTTTGACACTTTGGATTTCTCTAATGTTACATATCTGCGATGGTGGAGGTTGGTTGTCTCGTCATCATTGGAATTTGGGTGTAGTTTTTGGTGTTAGGCTCCCACAAAGGTTCCCCATATGGCAGAGAGTTCAAGCTGGAGGAACATATCAATAAGAAGCTATACTCATTGGTTATGGAATTTGGTTCATGAGATGACTTATAGTGTGTCATCATTATAGCCAGTTATGACATCCCAAGCCTTTTGGATTCATCCTTCTAAAAACATACCGCCCTTGTGCCCATTTGAATAATTAGGAATAAAAAGGAGTTGGGATCGAGTAATGCTAGTACCTGAATGTTAAGTAAAAGATTCTTTATCTATTAGAGACCCATCAACTAGTCTTGAGGAGATGCTCATGCACAGTCAGGTGTTGTCAAGGGTGTGTGAAAAATCATTCTAGTTTTTGTTTTATGTGATTGGAATGGAAGTTGTAAAATTCCCATTTTCTCATTTTTTGTCTCAATAGTGAGTTCATCCTCATTGTGGTGGTGTGATGATCTCATACAACCACAATACAAGGAGACATATTTTCTCAAATTGATAATTTTAAACCATTTTATATGAGCGATGTTGGGACTATGATTGAAAGGACCTATTCTAATTTTTGTATTACTTAATTTATGCTTGTTAGTGTGGTATTCTTATTAGTGGAGTTGATGGGAGGAGTTTTGGACCCTCTATTAGTTCAGGTTCCTTTCATCATGTTATTAACTAGGGTTGAGAAGTCATCCAGATTGAATAGTTATCAATTTTGGTAGTGTTATTGTTCACCCTTGTGTAGAGGATTTCAGTTCGTATAGGATGTTTCCAGGTCCCGGTGTCTCTAAAAGATGGTTCATCTCGTGGTATTTTTTTGCAAGGGTCCTTGTAGTGATTTTTTTCTCATACTTTGGGAGTTAGTTTAGCTTGTATTAAAATTTTCTTAAATTTTTATTACAGTAAGACCAATATTTAGTTGGTGTAAAGAAGTTGGGTAAGTTCGTTATGGGAGTTCCCACGTTTATTCTCTTCCTAGGGTAGTGTATTTGGGTTTTGGATACTTACATTACGAGAAATATTGTGGTGTGGAGAACCCTCACATGTTATCCCCTTCACATCGAGTTATGGATCTTCTTCAATCGGTCATGTGAGACTTTTGGAGAGAATGGTAATTCACGAATTGTATGTTTTCTTTGGTTTTGTCTGGGAATGGAATCGAATTTTGTTAACAATTGGCTTGGTAACATTGTAAGTGTATAAAGTGTCTGTGGTGGGGAGAATTATCACACACCGACCTTAGAAACTCCCTTATTTTATTCTTTTTCTAGTATTGGGTCATTTGGTTGAGATTTGGGATGAGAGCCGGTTGAAATTTTCTAAGTTTTAAGAAGATCATGTGGTTTTTCTTTGTATCACATGGTTATCGCATGGTTAGATGTAACTATGCGGTGTGGTAGTGTAGCTGGTATAGATTGGACAAAACTGATCACATGGCCAGTGCACAACGATGCAGTAGGTCCTAGGTAACCATGAACTATTTCATCCTTTGGTATAGGGCTCCGCATGGTTACCATAAAACTTATCAAAACGTGCAGACGTGATAGGTCATTAAAAATTGGATTCCCTCTTTGAACACACTTGTCTCTTTAACCCTAAATTGGTCCTCCTCCTTCCCCTTCATTTGTTTGCACCAAGGGGTCCCAAGACCCATTCTCTCTTGGATCTCCATCCTCCATGGTTCTTCCTCTTTGATTCTAAGGTAAGAGTTTAGGGTTTTGTGGCCACATCTCTTATATTCTACCTCTCCTCTCAATATTTCATGGGTTTTATTTGGTTATCCCTCTCTTTTCTAAACTCTAATATTATGGTTTTTGTGTTGGATTTTATTTCATTGATTCTCGGTTTTTAAGTTTGTTCTTCAAGGCCTAATCTTTCATATTCAACGGTTTCCTCACTTTTGCATTCAATTTGTAGGTGTTTCCATGGAGTTTCTTCTAATCTCAAACCATTTGATGCTACATATTTGATAAATAATTGTTTAAAAATTATCCTTTATTTTATTCATATTTAATCCATGGTAGTGTTTTCTTGTTTCTATATTCGACTAAAAATAGGGTCTTAATTTTTTTTTCTGTTCATGCCCATGAGTATTTGTGTCGTAGGTGTTTGAAAAAAATGTATATTAAATCATTTTGTTGAAATCGGATGGTTGTTTTTGGTTTTCCAATTTTGGATGTTTTTTTAAATTTATTTTTGTCCATGTTTTCAATTTTACATCTGAAATATGGTGACTTCCATTAATGTGGTTTGGAACAACATTTGAGAAGCAATTCTTGATTTGTGAACTTGGGCTTTATTTCATAAATGAGTAAAATGGAAGGATTTAGGTTTGAAATGAACAAGGGTTTTATGAAAATGGGTTTTTAATGTTTTTATTGGTTTTTGAGTGTTTCATTAGATGAAGGGACATCCATGGGTGCACTAGGTGAACACATGGATGTGAAATCAAATGAGTATGAAAATCTAAAGTTAGTCTCCCTTGAGAACATCTCTTCTCCACTTTTTTCTATATTACCTAAAATGTATCCATATTTTATAATAACGGGATTTTAGAAGAGGGTTGTCTTGTAAATCGTTTTAAAGCTCGTTTGGTACTTTTGTATGCCTGTGTGTTTTAGCATGGATTTGAAATGGAATAGTTTTTTTTTTGAATTGTTTGTCTAAAGGCCCATTTGGTGACATTAATACAAAGATGATGTTTGTTCTTTCATTGAAAATGGTTTCAATGGGTTTTGGGTAAATGGTTCTATGTGGTGAAGCTAAAGGCCTAATAGGCATTTTGAAATTGCTATTTGGAAAACCCCTCTTGATTTTGGTCTCTTCCCTTGTTATATGATCATGAGATGGGAGGGTCCTCGGTATGTGACCTCCTTTATATGAAAATTATTTTATGGTAAGGTACTAACCTTGAGGTGTCCAGAATGGTGGAAGATTGTGCGTTGTGTTTAGTTATATATATGAGGCCATTTGTTTGAATTGTATGGCACACCCCCTTGTGACACCTAACATGGTAACAAAGCATAGAAAAACAGTTTATTGAGAATGATTTCGACACTAGTATAGGTTACTGTAAAATCTGGTGGCCCATATCAGGTGGATACATGGGTTTATTGATATGGGATTGGGCCCCTTGACCAAGCCAGGTAGGGTCATGTACTGGTATTAGGGCATTAAGATATCATTGATTAGAGAATTCAATTAGGATGAGTAACATTTATAGTATGTTCTAGTACTCCTATGAGTTCCTAGGATTTACCGTCTTCTCCCATTATAAATACTACTAGATTTATTTCCCCCATTGTGTAGAATCATAGTCTTTGTTCCTATTTTTGTTATTTATTTGGAAAAAATTTGAATTTTTGGTTGGTTTAAAAAGCATTTATAAGTATATTATTTTAATGAGAAGGCACAAATTTCATTTTTCCTTCTTGTGGCTTATTTTAAAATATGAGGTTAATGGATCAAGTTGTTTATTTAATGAAAATTGTGTAAGAACCCCTATTTCCATAAATTTATTTCAATATAGTATCAATGGAATATTTTTGGGAAAGTAATGCCATGTATTATTTGGTGGTTTCTTGCAGAATCATTATCTCACACACTACATATACCGCTCGGTGTCGGTAGACCCAAGATGTTTTGCATGTTCACCTTTTGTTCAAGAATCCAAGTAGATGTTTGTTGTTGGAACATGGTAGGTCGTGTGGTTATAGGTGACGAAGTGTTCACATGGAGATCATGTGGTGGTAGTTCAGTGTGATCATTTTAATTTGAGTTCAGTATTTTAGTTTTCAGCAATCTGAGTTTTACCATGTTACTAAATCTGTTTATTATTATTTGAGATTCAATTTCTAGTTTTGCTCCATTTTCAATTTATTTTATTCTATTTATTTTATCCTAGTTATTTTTAGGAAAAAGTCATTCCCACATGGATTTCATTTGATTCCTAGCACAAGTTTCAAGAACGTGGGGACTAGGAATGCCCTTCCGGAAATGTTGTGAGATGGGTCGACTATCGGGTTGGATGACATCCTGGGTTCATTCGTGAAAGATCATGAATATTTGTGGGCTTAGTATAGAGTTCTAATTCACTTCGTGATGATTAATATTTCAAAGGATGAAAATGATGGAGATAATAAAATTGGATACTTGAAGTGGACCAATATAAACATTCATAAATATTAAATTGATACTGTTGTATAATTATTAAATCTAAAGATATTTTCATAACTGAAGGACCTAATGGATTAGTGTCTTGGATACTAGAAACCTAAAAAACATATTTCACATACAGTGAAAATTTCCTCATAATCTAAATCGCCTCATTGACATTCCATGAGATATTGTTATCTTCAAATATTATAAAAGGGAAAATGGAGGAAGGGTTGATTCCAAATTCCCAGTAAGGGTTAACAAAACAAATTCTAGAGTTGTAAGATCCCAAATATATGGAAAACATTTAAAGGAAAAATATATTATTTTAAAGAACATAAATCATATGGTTTCTAGCCTAAGCATGATAAATCTACATAACAACTCAAAAAAACTCCTTTACCATATATTGGGAATCTAAAACATGAAACATATAAATGAACCCGGAACATGGAATATAAATTAGTGCAATATAATCATATTGGATTTATTATCATTATGATGGTGGCAATCTGATAACCTATTCCCTTATAAAATATTTAGTATAGCTATGCATTATCACACATAGCCATTATCAATCAAGTTACTTACTAACCCATTAATATATATTTCTAATATCATGAGATATAATTACATACCAAATTAATTACAGAGATATACATGTCCCACCCATCTCATAATCTATATATTTTTGTGCGAGATAAAAAATAATTGCATCATTAAATAACCCCTACAAATAAAATGAGTTTCATGAAATTTATGAATCATCAAATAAAGAACCCATAGAAATAAAATGGTATTCAATGGATATATGAAATTTAAATCATGCAATTTTCATAATGAACCCATGGAAATAAAATGGGTTTTATGTAACATCCAAAAGGTATGAAATAATATCCTTTACTAAATAATTTGATACCAAAAACATTAAAAACCAAAATATTCACATAATTGATTAATATAGCGTAAACCGTGAAACATAACTCCATTACTGATAGATAGCATTTAGATTATGGAAACAAATCGTAAATAAATTTTCTTTTTAAATTAAACAATATTTGTCATTTTAAAAGTCACGGTTATGAGCCTCACCTTTTTCATCATGAAAAATGAAATGGAAACCATTAATAAAAATTTAATTGGTTCAAAAACACTTATCCATATAATTTAAAAGGATAAAATCTTTTAAAAGGTTAGACAATTAAAAATTAAGTTCAAAGAAGAAATTTCATGACTTAAACTATGGAGTTTAAGATACCAAGTCTCTTACATTTCCCCTTGATTTCTATAAAGTTTATTTAAATATTCATATCATAAATGTAAAAATATCTATTACTTTTTTAGATGAATTATTTATATGTATTACCTATTATACAGTTAATTAATAACAATTATAATCATGTATTAGATTATTTTAATCAATTTTTAACATCAGTTTTCAATAAATTTAATAGATTTAATAATTTTTATGAATTTTGATATTTATATCCATAATTTGATACTCAATTCATTATTGATATATAATTTATGATTAATTAATATATAACTTATATTTATTTGAAATATTAATATTTTATACAATATGTTTTTTTATATGATACATGAAATCCAAATTGGAAAGGACTTACTTTGATAATTTTAGAAAATGAAAATGTTACTTTAATAATATCATAAATACAAAATGTCATGTTTACAGAACTATATAATAATCATGATTTTATTTTTTTAATATAAGAATATTTTTCTCATGATCTCATATTCATCCATTATTTTAATTTAAAAAATTATTCATAAATGTAATTGAACCAACCCAAACATAAACATGCATTAACTCAATTGATTGGTATTGTTCAAGAGGATTTTATATTGATATTGTTCATTCTAAAAGAATCAAAATGAATTTTTTTATCATTTTGTGCCATTTTTTTATTATTTTTAGATATTTTATGAAAATATAGATGAATAATAAATAATGTTCCATCTTGGAGGAAGTAATATCCACGTATAAATGATTAGTGTTCTCATTTCTCAAAGATTGAGAAGGGGTTAATTCAGATATTAAATTGAAAATTAATTATCATAAGTATATGATACATATCATATTTATTCATCTTTAACACCATTAATATTATAAATGAAATGAAATAATGATAAATAAATAATGTCACTTTGTGGATGCAGTAGTCTGTGTAACACACTAATAATGTACTTTTGTTTTTCTAAGTGGTAAAAACTGAATAAATAGGGGTTTTAACAGTACTTTAAAAACATATCGGCATAATAATTACACTATATTCTCATTTTATTATGTTTATATTTTATATGGTAAATTAATCTTCTGAAGGGATGTTTAAAGGGAGATAACACTTACATTGTATACTATATTTGTTTCTTGGAAGATCACTTGAAATTGAATGGATTGGGAAAAATATAGTGGACCAGGGTCTTATGTTTGTCAGATAGGGTTATAGGAAAATTAAAAGGGAATATTTTCAATAATTTCTTATAATTATGTGTGTATAATTGATTAGTGGTAGTGTAATATTATTATAATGGGAGAAAATGGGAAAATTTGGGAACCTCTTCATTTTCCAATAATTCCATGACACTATTACAAGGAAAATGGAGTAAATGTTTCAAAAATACTATTTTTTGGGTGTATTCGTGTCGATCAAGGTACAAAAATGTGTTTCCAAAAATGTTCTAAATATGTTATAGGTTTATTAAGAAAAATTAATTATATTTTACTTTTTACTTTTTAACTACTTGAATTGTTTTTAAATTATGTGACATTATGATTAATAAACATATACCAAAATTCATAATGAAAAATTTGGGTGTGATGAAATTAAATTTCACATATATTTAATTCAATTCAATTAAAAAATAAAATAAATTTGGTTTCTAAATTAAAACAAATAATGTATTAAAAGAATAGTTTTTGTTGAAAAAAGAAAATTTGTTGAAAAATGACATTTTCGATATTATTGATTATCAATATTATTTAGTACTGATTACCTATTGAATGAGTTTTAATAAATTTAATTTTTTTATTATGAATCATATTAAATTCAATATTTAAATTAGTTTTATTAAATTTATTTGATAATGTTTCCAGGATATAAATAAAACAACAATTTTAAAATTATTATTTCACTATTATCATGGTTATTATCATTAATATAAATAATCCGAATTTTTTAACTAAAAATAATGTTGGACATAATAAATAGTTCAAAAAATATTCTAAAATATAAGAGTAATGTTATATATTTATTTTTCTATATATAAATAAATAAATAACAATTTTAGTTCATGTAATGTGTAAAAACATATTTTTTGAAAAAAATTATTTTTAAGATAAAATATTTGTGAATAAGTTTGATTTATCAATTTTATTAAATCCAGTAATTCTAAAAGAATTATTATTCAAAAATTATTTATCAAAAAATAAAAAAAATTATTTCATCATTTAATAATTAATTAAATAGAAGAATGATTTTTTTTTTCATTAAATCACTATATAAACATTCAAAATATTGAGTATATGTATATATATTTAACATAGTATTATAAAATTATTTAACATGATTTATAAAAATTAATGTTTTAAGAAACAGTTTCAAAATATTTCAATGTATTCATATAGTAAAAAAAATTTCATAAAAGTGATGACATTAATAAAATGAATAATTTATCTTTTCACCTAAAAATTATGTTTTTCTGAGAAATATAAAATAATAATCTTAAGCAAATATGACTATGATAAAACCAAAAATTATTCAAATATTCTCAAATTCAAATCCTTATGTTTATAAACATAACATTAAAATAAATTCTTAAAATATCATGAAAATAATTTTTTTAGAAATCATTTTTTTCATATGTTAAAAATTATATTACAATTAGAGTTAATCATAAATAAATCTAATATAAAAATTTGTTCATTTTATAAAATAAATTTAAACATAATAAAATATTTTATTAGTTTCGTAGTTTTACTAATTGTTTCCATACTTAATGTCAATATATATATATATATATATTTCATAATTCAATTGCTACTATTTATACATTTTACATTTTTGGTTACTTGATAACAGTATATATTCAATTTGTTTTGATGTTTTATGTGGAGAAATCCATCGAAAATATTATTTAATTAAGGATGAAATTTTTTTGACCATTACATTACTTGTATGGAATTAATTATGATTTATTTATCCTAACATTGGTTAATAACAAGTGAATACAGGTTATGAATATAATTCTCTTGATACCAACATTTTCCCATTATGGTTATCTTATGAATTCTAATGGGTTTCAAATATTTTACATGAGAAAATTTTTATTTTTATATTTTGAAATGTTCTATTTATGTGTATAAATTAATATTAATAATAGAAAAACATTTTCAAGGGTTTTTTGTTTTCAATGGGCTAATTGTATTTATTTAAATATATGTCTCTTACTATGATTTTTATTCTCTTCATACATTTTCAAATGCTTTTCACATGATCTAGTGATAAATAGTAACTATAGTGTGGTAAAATGTTACAGTTTGGTCTCAACTTAAGGAAAAAAGAAATCTTGAATAAAATAGGTGTTTAAACATAAATCATTATTTGTATTGAGAAAATGTAAATTGTGTGAAAGTGTCCATTTAATACAATTGTTTCACTAATTATATTGAACTGCAAAGCTAAAATAAAATGTAAACATAATAAATGTGAAATTCATTCTATTAAACTCATGTTTATCGGATGTTAAGTTATCTTGTCATTATAATTAGTATAAAAAGAAAAGTTTAGAAACATTTATAATCTAAAATAATGTTACAAGTCACTATTAAGATATTCATGTTTTTTTATTTTCATGAGATGGTTTTTTATTTTTTTCATATGTCATTATCTAAAATATATCAGGAAAAAAGTTACTTGGAATAAAATGGAAAACTGAATTATGAAAAAGTCAATGTCATAATGGAATTATGAATCATTATCCTAGATTTGTTAGAATTGACAAGTTTGTGGAAGTGTAAACTCAGTTGACATTGGATATTAATAGTGGAAATATTGAAATATAATAAATAAATTATCTTTGTAGGAACATGTCTATAATGGAGGGTTTCATGAGACAACACCCACATGTTTATAGGGGATATTTAGAAATTATGAATATTGAAATATAGATATATTAATTAGAGAAAATATTCTATGTTTTGGGATTCCCAAAACATCAGAACATAATTTTCACTATATATTTCTTTAAAGTTTAATTCAATCGATGGTTGCCTCAGATTAAACATACTAATGAAAAGGATGATATTTATGTCATTGAGTGGATTATAATTAAATATATTTTTCATCAGAAGAATTTTCCTAGAAGTTATTTATCTTAAAATAGAAATTGAATATCTAGAGTTCAAGAATATGTATTAAGATTCAGGAATATATTAAGAAGTAATTTTTACCGAATTGGCATGGTATGCTCCAAATTTTGATCTATATAATAAGAGTAAAATTTGTAGATTTTAGATAGGTATGAAACCCATTTTCTGAATATTGTTTTTCCTTCATAAATATAAAATTTATTATACATTTACCATAATTTTTAAGACATTTAATAAGGTCTTTTGTAATATATATATATTCAATGAAAACAAGAGTAAGAAGAGGACCACGTGTAATGGAGTGGAGAAGTAACCAACCGATAAATCTAGAGGTTAGATCCCTAAATCTTCCAAGTGTGGTTAAATGAATTTTAATGATAATTTTATTGGATATGGATAATGTTACTAATTTGGTAAGATTGGTTATTTGGGTTTTCACTATAAAGAAAAGAGTTTTGATCAATAAATTAATGGGAAAATAAATATTTTCGCAAAAGTAATATGTTTTAATTATAATGAGATAGGAAATTAATCTAATACATATCTAAAGTTAGCTACCCATGGTAAAAATAATCATTATAAAAACATAAAAATGCTCCCAACTCTTTTTCTACTACCAAAACATATAAAATATCCTCAAATAAAGTGGTTATTGGTATATTACTGGTTTATTCAGATTATTCCAATTCCTTTTTTGATTTGGGACCCATGCATACTTTTATATTTGGTAAAATTGAATATCGAAATCGAAATAACATATAAAGAAATAATGTTTGAATTTTTTAAAATATCAATTTGGTGTAATATGAGGGAGACAAGATTTTATAGAAATATTCATTTGGTTGTATTTGGAATGAATTTTTTCATGGTCGTTTTTGTCTTTCACAATATAGAGTTTGATGTTACTTTGGTTATTGTTTCGGTTTCAGTTTATCAGGATAAGATAGATTTCATAACTAATTAATTTATCTTTATAAATGAATTTCTACTTGTATATCATAATGAATTTATACCATTGATACCATATAAATAAGTTTTAAAACTTATAAAATAAGGAACTGAACAGTATCATGCATATATTGATAAAAGGGGAAAAAATTTGTCCATTTTGTACCATTATTCAGTATATATCAATACATATTTAATAATGATTTTCCCTGTTTTATACCTTATTTGGAGGATGGATTTACTATTTAATTAATGAATGCTGATGTTCCAATTTCAAAATATCCTTATTGAATCACTATAGTAAAAATTTTGGAATGAGAAAATAAATTAAAAGGGTTTATTTATCAGGGATTCATCTAACCTAGCACTTTAACTTGGTGATAATCTAATCTATTGGTTAAAAATAGGGATGGATCTATGATACTTTTCTCTAATTATAGATCACTCAATAACATCACTAATGATAATAAGTTCCCATTAACACATATTGATGAATTTCTTGATCATCTCAAATGTTCTCAATATTTTTTGAAGATTGATCTCAGGTCCGGGCATCATCAGATGAAGGTAAATTATGATGATGTTCCCTATTACATATAGGAAATATGAATATTTGGTTATTACTTTCATGTTGAAAAATGAACATGCTATATTAATGGATTATGTGAATAGTGTTTTCCATGAGTATTTGGACATATCTTTAAGGTTTTTAATTCATGAATGTGAGGTTTATTTTACAATTTATGAGGAACATTACAAATATCAAAGGATTTTTTTCATACATTAAAATAAAATAATTTGTTTATAAAATTCCCTCAAACTAAATTTTGTATGTATCCAATTTTAATATTTTGTAATATTATGTAGAAATTTGGTACAATTATTGGTTCTTCTAAAACTAATTTATTGTAAGAGTAGCCAAGAAATAAAAATTTCAATTAGATTCAATTTTTTACTTGGATTATTAGGTTACTACTAATGGTATATTGAAATTATTTCATTTTTATCTATAGCATAGTCTATGTTAATAAGAAAATTATTTTAATTCAGCTATATAGAGGAATGCGATGAATCTTCCTAGTAATTGAAAAGATGATTGTTTAATGCTCCAAAATTATCCTTGCTAATAAAAATGGTTTATTTTATATTTATAATGACAATTAATTAAGAGAGATTTGTTTTTTATTGATGCAAGATAATCGAGTGCCATTATATGCTTCAAGAAAATTTAAACACCATGATAATATTTATATTACACTTAATCATGAACTTGAAGCAGTGTTTTCTGATATAAAAACTTCTAGATGTACATTAAATTGGTCAAAATTTGAATTCTATTCTGAACATAAATAGTTAAAGTATTTATTTCCTAAAAAATAGAGGAACATGGTGTATTTAAGATGGTTGGAATTGATAAAGGATTGTGACTACAAGATTCAAAATCATCCAAGTAAACTAAATAAGGCGCTCAATTACTTAATTTGAAAAGTTAATGTATCCATAAACATATTATGATTTCAAAATAGTGCATTATTTAATTATTTAGAGGAAAGATAGTCAATACATTATATTTGAAAGAACTCCACCTCTTTTTGTATAGGTTTTAGTTCAGTCGTCATCATTAAGAAACATTTTGGATGATTAAAAAAGATCATTATTTTTAAAAAATGGTTTTAATTGGTCAAGAATTATAAGTTACCTAAATTTAAAATTGACAATGAAGGTTTTATAAAATTTATAATGAGTTTGTGTACGATATTTGATCCCTAGTTAAAGAAGAAATTATTTGGTAAATCATATATCTCTGCATATTCTATTTATCCTTGTAGTCATAAAAAAAATCTTGACCTTTAGAAATATTTTCTATGTTGGAATATATAATTTTTTTAAAAAAAATTACAATGAAATTTTTAACATGTAAATTTGTTAAAGATAATTGATAACAACCAAAGGGGATTCATCTTCCTTTACCAATTCTTAAATTGAAATGGCGGGGATATATCCATTGATTTTCATGGTAGGAATACCAAACACATCTTAATTTAATAATATTATTTATATTATTTTTGATAATTTAAATAAATATATTCATTTTATTCTTATTAAATATATTATTTCTTTGTATTATATTTAGGGAATTTATCTTAATGTTATTTTAAGGTTACATGGATTCACTCTCTCCCACTCTCTATGGAATAATATCATGATCCCAAATTTATCTTATATTTTTGGAAAGGTAATTAAAAGTCATTGGGTACTTAAATTAATTTCAGTAAAACATTATCCCTTTAATATTATTGAATTTTATAAAAAATAATTCCTATTTTTTAAGATATGTTTCATATACTCTTTCTAGATTATTAGGGAAGTTGGTATCATCGTCTTTAATTATTTTATTTTTATTATTATGAAATGTTTCATTAAAAATATATCTTACCCCATTTGAAAAATTATGTTGAAAATAGTGTTGAACTTTATCATGTTGGGAACATATTTGTGAAATGGAGTTATTGAGATAACAATTGGTCAAAGATAATGTTAAAAATAAAAGTATGATTCAATAAAATATAAGGGTAGCTTAGAGTAGAGAAAATTGTTATGTTGATAACTGAAGTAAGTATATCTCATTTGAGGTAAGAGAAATGTTTTTGTATATTTTCTCCATAGAAAAGTGTAATTATTTTTTGTAAAAAAGTAATATTGATCCCATTGTTAATTGGATCTTATGATATTATTCATGAGTGTAATTAGATGTATACCAAGTGTCCTAACCTCTAAGGTTATATCAAATTCTTGATTTTCTTTTTTTTCCATTCTAAGGAAGTCTGTACCTGATTCATCTCATGATTTGATCTATGAAGTGGTATCGTTAAAGGTGAACATGTCTTATGAAGAAAACGTGATTTAGATTTTGGACCGAATAGAGAAGTCTCAATAAAATAAGGTGACTCTCCAATTTATGGTTTTATGGATGAATAACATTTTTGAGGACGCAACATGAGAATTAGAAAATGCTCAGATGGAAAAATTCCCCCACCTATTTAAGTAGTGAATAAAATTGAAGGGAAGTAATTTCCAAAATGTGTTATAATTGTTACAACCAAAGAAATGTAAATAATAATTCAATTTCATGTCATAATAATGTTAAAAATATATATTATTGATTTAAATTTAATATGATAATTTTATATAATTTTTAATTCAGAAAAGAATTTTTTTCTATCAGAAATATATTGTTTTATTAAAAATTTAAATTTCAAAATGTCATAGTTTGGAATTTATTGAATTTATTTTTTTTTCTATATTATCATAACAAATAATTATTAGGGAAATTTTTTGGGATTTTTCTTTAAATATTTATTTTTGTGTCAATAGTGAAAAATACTATCTATCATATCTTATCAATAATGTAAAAAGTATAATTTTATTTTGGATTGGATTCAAAGTAAGATTAGTTTATTTTTACTAAAAAAATTCAATCAATTACATATTAATCATTATAATACATTATTTTGGGGAAGAAACATTTTTATGCTTAAAAGGGGTATTTTCAAAAAATTATTTTCATTGTTGTCTTTGAATTTATATTTTATTTAATTTTTACTACCTCCAGAAATTTAATATGGTAAAATGGATAAATATAAACGTGATAACGTATCAAATATCTCTAAAATTTGGATAAATATTATTATTTTAGTGTATTAAGAAATTATTAGATCTTGGATTTTAAATATTAATATTTCGTTCTAATTTTCATTTTAAAATAAAAATAATATATTTAACAGTTTTACCAATTTACAATTGTCTAACCCCATCACTTTTAAACGGGAAAATCCAACGAATTATTCAAAATCATTGTGAAATTTATCTTAACCAATATCTATTAAAATACCTTCCAAAAAACTCTAACTACATTATAGAGGTTGTCATCATACCAAAAGACCAACCTATGATGTTTAATGTGTATTCTAAGGGAGGTCTTATAAAGAAAATGTATAAGTTTTAACTGAGTGTTTATTATCTATTTAAGCTTATACCACATTCAAATATGATTTAACCTCGATGAAATAAAAACATCATTATATTAAATATACTAAAATTGTCTTATTATTTTGTTACAACCCTTTTTCATACCTTTTTCATCCTATGGGAAATGAAAAAATTATTCTTGCGTACATGTGGACCACCCCCTCCACGAAGTGATCTGTTTCATTTTTCATCATAAGATTATAATAATAGTTAAAATGATGGATTAGAAAATATATTTTATATCTATGAAATAATTATAATTATTTATATAAAATATATAACATATATTCTTACCCTTACTTCTGTTGGAGAATGATAACGATGATTATGTGTATGTGTGGACGACCGTCTCCATCAAGAGATGTGATTTTTTTCAATTACCACATACAAGGTTTGAAATAAGGATATAACTTGTAAATAAATATAAATATATAACTTATCTATGATTATATAAATTTTAAATATTACATACTTCAAATCATTTCCACCATGTAGAAAAATGAGACATTGGTTGTGAAAACGTACAAACTACCATCTTCAGGAAACAAACTAATTCTATTTTTATGACCACCCTAAAAGGTTTATTTTTAATTATAATTTAATTTATAATTATTATAAATGAATTATTTTTTATATTTTTAGTTAATGGAATCCATAAACCATTTGACCGTGGTCAATTCATTAATTTTATGTTGAGTTTATAAACTGAACATCATCAAAACATCAAACGTGAAAGTAACAATTTTAACAGTAAAATAAAATAAATATAATAATGAATGTGTAATGTTAATTAAAATATTCTCAATAATTTATAAATAAAATATTATTTTATTACTCATTAAATTTTACACATAAACAAAATTATTTTTCTTTTTAGGTAAGGGTTTTTCCTTTTAAAAATTGTTCTAAATATTTTCATTATTTCTCTTGCATATACATGTTATTATAAATTTTTAAAGAATATTAGTATTTATTATTAAATGGATTTAAAAGTTTATTTTTTAATATACTTTAATTTCTTCAGAAATATTTAAAAATGAATATTTTTAAAATTTAATTATTGGTTATTTAATAATTTTTACAATAGTGAAAAAAAATATTTTCTTTAACATATATGGCTTGACTGGCATTTTCCAAAAAATATGAATTATTCATTATGATGATTCCTCTACAAGTTAAAAAGTTTTTTTAGATTATAAATAATTTTATTCCCCTATATGAATATTTATATTTAATAATTTTTCAATGAAAAATGATATTTCCCTATATGAGTATGTGAAAATGAAAAAAAAAATTACTTTTGGGTTCAAATATGTTTTCATGAGTTTTATGTTAAAAAAGTGTATTCATTAAAAAATTTTGTACATGATAAGATGCATAAAAACTATAAATTATTATGGTTGAACCTAATATGGATTATTATGGAAAAAAATCCTCATATATCTCTCCATTTATTGGCTAATAAATTTTTCTTCGAATGAAGAAAATGAAAGAGATAAGTGGGATGATTATTCCTATGGAATTAACTAGGATTCTGATATTATGACCCGAGTTAAACATGATTGAAAATGGTTTATGAATGTTAATATCTAAGATACCAATGTTATTCTAAAAAATATGATGCTTATTTAAATCTTTAAATTTATTTAGGCAAGGAAGGTTTATGAACATTAGATGTGAATGGTTTGAGATGTTTTCATAGCTTCTTGCATGCACCATGATGTTTTCATGGTATTATTAGGATTGATAATTACATTAGTAGGTTTTATTTTATTATAGGTTTTTTATATGAGGAAATGTTTTCTTTTTTGGATTAAATTTTGTAATAAAAAAAATGAAACCACTTCCTTGGGATTTCATGATTTCCATAGAATGTGTGCATTATTTTTTAATGCCCTTCATATATATTTGTAAGCTCTTCAAATGTTTTCAAATATTTTTAATAGGATATAATAATGAATAGGAACAATATAACGGAAAAATTATCTTCCTTTGGATCATACTAAAATAATAAAAATTTTCTTCATTGAAATAGGGTTGTAAATTTAAATCCATGTTTATGTGGAAAATGTATAATACGTGGAATTAAACATTTTTTATGTAATGCATTTCATAATAATCAAAAACTATAATCCAAAACAAATTATTGTAATATAAAATATTAAATGTTTGATAAACATATATTTATAGGTGGTTAATGAAATGGGTTGTTATTGGATAAATCATAATGAATTTTTAATGAGTTCTCCTATAGGTAGTATAAGTTGAATTTTTTTAGAAAAACTTTATCTTTGGGGTTCATAAGAAAGAAACCATATCATCATTTTGATTAGGGAATACTATCCATAATAACCTAACTAGGACTATTAGATATATATTTTCTACTTTGGGGGATCAATCCAAGATTCATTCCTTTTAATATTTATTTTCGTTTATTTTAATAAATTTCTCATATTTTGTTACTTTATTTTAGGTTTCAAGTGGCTATATTAAGATCTTAATTAAGGCTTCCACTTTCCAAAATAATTTTATCTTATAACCATCCTTGTTTTTAGTTATTCTATACTATTCCTTTAATTAAATTTAGAAAATATGAATGTGAATTTAGAATATAAGTTTTCAGGCTGTATGTCAACATACTTTTGAATTTTTTTGTGTTTCCATTTTTTATCCTAATCATTTAAAAACAATATTCTTAGGATTATAATTTGAAATGTTTATTTTTGTATTATTTTTTGAGTAATTTTAGGTTATATTGGGATATAATTTAATTATTAGGGGAATTATGGTCATTTTTATATTTTGGTATGCTTATTGAATTGAATATTTAAGTATTTAAATGATTTAAAAAAATTATTATTTTTTCTTTATGTCCAATATAATTATTTAATAAATTTTTATAAATTTTGAAACCTGTTTAGACTAGTATTTTCAGATGTTAATATTTTAAAACATTATGGGTTTCTAAATTTTTTTAATATTCATCTATTTTACTTTTTTTTAGACAGTGAGTCCTATTTTGAGATCCAAAACATGTTATTTTTCTAATTTTTAATCTTTTATACATCAAAATATTTTTCAAATAACATTCTGGCACTATATTTGAAGCCCCTTTTAACATTAAACATATTTTTTTACCTACCCTTATATCTAATATTTGTTACCCCCTAGAAGACATAAAACACATTTTTAAGAAGCCACATTTAGTGAAATTAATCCCTCCTCATCCAAAATCTATAATTCAGATTCTTGAAATGGGTGACTCTAATGTTGGGGGGATTTATATATATTTTTGTGATAATTTGATGAAACTTTTTCAGTGTTGGAATAAAAAAAAGTGTTGCATAGTTGATATTTTTGTCGATAGAAACTTCCCATATTAAAATATGTAACTAGGTAAAAATATCATCCATATGTTACGTGAAGGAGTTCAAGATACTTTTCAAAAATTAACATTTTCCTTTATTCCTCAAAAACAAATATCTTAAATGATATTACAGATCTAAAAAAGTATTAAATCATTAAATGTGGATGATAAATGAAAATAAAAAATAAAGAAAATTATGAAAATAAAATTATAAAAGTTGTTGACTACCTAATAACTCAAAATTAGTTTAGTGGCCAATTTTTTTCAAAGGATAACTAGTGATGATACATTCTTGATTGAAACTATTTTCCATAATTTTTTATTCACTATATGTCTAACCCATTTTCAATATGCCTCTAAATTTTCTAATTTTTTCATTTAAAAGCCATAACTATAGAACAACACATGTATGTTCTACCATTATAGATATATATTATGAATTTTTATGCCGATATACTATGAAAAAATAAATCTTTTAATGAGTTCCCATGTTATTAATAGTGAGAAATGTTGAATTTTATATGCCTTGAGTGATATATATGTCTATATATACTTAATTTCAAGGAGGTGATTACAAAATATACATGGGTATTAGAAAAATATGGATTTAAATTTTATTGTTAATTTATATTTTGGGGGTTTTGATCCATATATAATTCATAATAGATCATTTGATGTGATAATTCAATAGCACTGCAATTTTTTTGTTGGGAAATATTTTTATTACATATTATAGATGATTTACTATGAGTAAAATAGTAATGCGTAAGGGATTTATGATGCTCATATTTTAAGATATTTTTCTCAATGATTCATTAATAACATTCATACCATTTTTACTTTTTAAATATAATTACATCACCTCTATTTTTATGAATATTTTGGAATAAATTTTTAATTTGGGTTAATTTATGATTTTTAATTGATTTATCCAAATCATGGATATATTTGATAAGATAAACACATAATTATTCATGTTTTATATTTTAGGTTGTGTACAAAACACATGTGTGGGATTCATTTATACTCATGACTATAAAAAATATTAATTAGTTGAAATTGGAATTTCGTTATAACCTAGAAGGAATAAGGTTTATTTCTCCATGACCCATAAAATCATAAGAATAATTTTAGAGAAATGATGAAATTTTGGCTATGTTCTGGAACATATATCAGTCATATACATCCATTTATAAATGTATATTTATTCGATAAATACATCACAGTCTTGAGACCCCTTTATGTGTGTATGGTTTATTTTTCTCATGCATATGATTATTTTTAAGTATTATATTATTATTTTTTGTAGAATAAAATAAGATTTATTATGTAATAAAATAGGAATTACGTAAGATTCATTTTATTGAAAGTAGAGAGAATTTTACAGACACAATAACAAGCATTAGAGTCCTTCAACACAGTTATAGTGTTTACTTATAATATGAACTCAAGATATTATAAAAGTATATTGAACATAAGCGTCAATATATAATGGAATTTTGGAAATGATTGCAACATGAATTTATCACCCTTTTCAAAATATAAATAAGAACAAGTTATGTTGTGGGAGATGGAGTCATGCTGTGAGTGGTTCATATGCTACCAAATTTGGAGAAATATTGTGAATGTCTTTCACCATGAAGATAAAAATTACACCATGAAGAGATGATAGGAAGTAATGATATGAAATTTCATTAGAACCACATCATGGATGCACCTATTATGTCATATCATAGATCATGTGGAATTGTACATTAAAATATTTTCACCTTTCTTTGGATCACATTCTCTCATTTAATATAAAGAGTAAAAGTAAAATACAATGGTATTAATATAAAGAACATTTAACATCACTACAATTTAAAAAGAGGTTTAAATACGAATAAATATACAGTATAGGGTGCAGATCTCACTTCAATGAAAATTTCATGTGTGATGGAGTTCTTGATTCGATCCTCAAATCACATAGTTATTTTTTGGAAAATAACTACAATCCATTCTTATACATGAGAATGTCACCCTGAAAAACTAAAACCAAATAAGCCAAACTATATTTAAATTATATTCTCCCACATAAAGAGAGAAAGGGTTTTAAAGAAAGTAATATCACTTCACTGAAACATTATTTTTCTAACTTGTAAGGTAGGTTAATATTTTCATAATAATATTTTTAATTATATAAATAATAGTTTCTCTTTATATTATCTATTTTTTGGGATTTCTCCTCTATGATCCTCTATTATTCTTGGTTATAGAGAACTAAAAAATGTTTTTATGAGGGTATTAGTAGTGATATAATGAGTTTGTTTCACAATAATGTTTTCTCATTGTCTTATACTAAAAAATAGGTAGCTATTTAACCGATAGTGATGTGAAGTCACCTCAGTATCCCTTTAATCAATTTTTTCTTCATTATTCTTCTGTTTTCATGCCTTTCAGTATTTATATTTCATAATTCAGTAGAGTATGTATTTGGTATTGATATAAAATTTTTATATTTTATTGTATACATCTTAGTGTATGGTAATCACCATTTGAATAAAAGAGTGTCTAGGGATAGGTATTGGTATTTTTATAGTATAATAGTGAGAATTAATATTTAAAGAACAATGATAAAATCACTATTAACTATCTAGGTTCGAAAAATAGTGAGGAAGGGGCGATTTATCTCTATGGGATGAGTGGATTTTAAAGAGTGATTCCATTATGTCAAAAAAATATACACATAAAAATGATACATTAGAATATCTACATTTGGTTAAACATGATAAATGAAAAAAGAATTCATCAAATAATTTTACCAAAGTCAATACCCTTTTAGAATAATAATAATATTGTTATCATTATTTCTAAATATAATTTTTTTAATGTCATTTGTAAAAAAATAAAGTAATAGTTATTACATTATTTAAAATAAAGTATATCATTTTCATAATATCATTATTCTTGGTCAAAATTCTTCTATAATAAATTTTATTCTCTGAAATTGTAAATAAGTATTCATATAAATTAAAAAATATTTATTTTAATCTATACACTAAATAGGCGAAGAAATAAAAATATATTTATTTACTAATAAATAATTAAACAATTGATAAAATTTAAATCAAGTATTCTAAAATAAAATACCTATTGAATTAATTTATATTATTAATATATACTAGAATAAATTAAATTATATTATCTAGTGAATAATTTTTTATTTTAACATTAAATTCTATAGAATTTAAGGGATTCTCGATACATTTATAGTGTGATCCTCTAGTACTCCTTCAACGATGAAAATAAGTGAACTTACCAAAAATCAATGATCAGTATCTAGAAACAAGTATAGATAATCATGACAAATAATGTTAATGTATAAACTTCAATAACCATCCTATTAACTATATTTTTTTTCATATTATCACTTTTCTATGATATCTCATCAAGTAGGATGCATAATTATATTTGAAATGAAATTATTTATAAACTAACATAGATAAAGATTTCATCAGAAGGTTCAATTTCCATGAAAGGGATAGAGATATATTATTTCATTAATATAAAATAGGACAATCAATTCTTGAATAAATAAATTATTTATATATCACTTATGATGCACCAAAAGTATGTCGCCTCTACTCGATCTTATGTTTTCAGGATTTTTATTTACACATCAATGTATATAATTCCTAATACACATTAATATTAGTCTCAAGTCTATGTTATAATATCACAAGTAATGTTGGAGTGAATTATTTTTTATTATTAATAGTAGTTTTTAATTAGATTATATATATATTTTTTTCTATAAGAATATTATCTAATTTTCCATTTAAAAGGGAAATACATTTATGATAAAAAAATTCCCTACATATATTATATGTTCTTATTTAATGAATTGACAAAAAAAATTATAATTATAAAATTAAGAAGTAAAATTCATTTTTGAAAACATTATACCAAAAAAATCAGGTGATATTATGTTTTTTTATGTTTGATTTCCAAATGATTAGTGAAAATACTAATTTTCATCAAAACCCTTCATTTCGATTAAATTATTTTTAAAAAAAATATTACTTTGAATTATTTTTAAATTTTAATTTTTTCATTTTGATTAAATAGTATCCAACAAATTTAATTGGAATATTCATTTACATTAATTTGGAAAAAAACATTTTTATAATTAGAAAAAGAAATTTTATGAAAAACTTTTTTTTATTTCATTTTTCATGTTTAATTTAAAAAATGATCTGGTCACTTATAGAAATTGAAACATTAAAATTGAATTCTATATTTTTAACCTAGTGGTCTATATTAATTAAATAACTTTTTTCCACTATGGATATTAGAGGTGGTAAATATTTGTCACCTCGGTCTGGGTAAATAGGGTAATTAGGGTTAAAAATAATGACCTAAGGCATAGAGAACTCTATAACACTTGTATTTATTTAATTAGATATTTATTTAGAACCTGCCAATCATAGGTTTTAATTGTGGAAATTTCATTCCACTTCCCTATGATAATGACCTAAATATAGTTTCAAATAAATAATAAAAATAAAATGTCACTTTATTTTATTTAATATATATTAATTTATTATATAAAGATAAAAAAGTTATATTCAGTTATAAATAGTTAATTTAGATATAAATATTTTTTTATCATTGTAACTTATTTTTGATTTTTAGTTCTAAAATAGTTACATTATATTATTACACAACGTCAACTTAATTCTTGTGTAAGCAGTTGAAAAATCATGAAAATAATTTAAAAAATTATAAAATACTTTTTTGGGTGAGTTATAGTGTCACATGAGTTATATAGTTAAATATAAAACTTTAGGGTATGTGCTAGGTTTATATTAGAATTACAATTCTTTCATGTTTTTTGAAGTCAAATTAAATGAATAGTACCATAAATGGAATTAATAATATTTTAAAATGAACAATATTTATTAAATGATTTAAATTAAATATAAATCATACCGTTGGCCCATTGAGTCATGTATATTTTGAAATATCAAACATGGTGAATTTATGAATCATTTTTCCTTTTATAGTAAGTTTAATGACCCATATAGAGTAAAAAACATTGATATCATCGTTACATTAAAAAGTTTAATAGGGGGATAAAATAGAGAGATACATATAAAAACATAATCTAAACATGTTTACATTTTATTGTATGAGAGGATTTTGACTGATCCTTTTGTTATTATTTAAATATATAAATTTGGATACATTTTTCCTTCAAGATTTATTTTAATTAATTTTATACTTTAAGTCATTCCAAGAGTTCCCTCCACTCATATATAAAAGGAAACCTCCTCTCCTCTCTTCATAAGACTATTTGAACACTCTAGTTCATCAAATCACTTTCTATGTCTCTCCCAAACATTACACCCCCATACTAGAGGTACTAGTCTCACCAAAATAAAAACATAATGAGGTTTAATATATAAGGTCCAAACCATAATCATTGCATAAAAAAGTTTTCATAAACTAGATTTCACTTTATTGCATTTCCAAATATCTTTTTGATTTAGAGTTTTAGAGAATTATGTTATAAATCAAACATACAAACCCATATAGTATAAATATGACAGTTATACTACATATCAAATTTTTTAAAATTACAAAACTTTTAAAATGAACCATGTTTTATTTTCATGAATAACATTCATGACTGTCAACATGACTATTTCTTTACTATTACTTGTCATTAAATCCTATGAAAATATTTAAAAATTTGGTATGAGAAAATAAAATCTCAGTAAGGTACATAAAATTAAGAAATCCATTAGTTAAGTTAAGAAATATAATATATGAAAAAAGGTATTCCTTTTTCATAATATTATTTTAGCATATAACATGAATCATATCCACCTGAAAAAACACATAATATTTTCTCAATGAAAACATTTAAAACCCATTTCATGAAAATAGAAACCTTTTAAGGAAACATAGAGCATAATATTCATTTTATGTGTCAAAAATAACTAGATCCTAGTTAAATACAAAAGAGAAACCTAACTAGTAAACATAAACCATATTGAATTTGAAAATAAGGAAAATTTATCAATTCTTTATAGAGTTACATCGGGCACATCCATCAAATTATGTGTATCTAGCTCACCCATCATATAAGATTTCTTAGGATCACCCATAATATAAGATATATTAAGCTCACTATCATATAATATATTTCATACTCACTAATCATCATATGTATTTCTAAAGAACGATATCTTGAATAAAAAATTTATACTCATATCTATTAATCATAAAACTATAGGAAAACTATTTTGAACCCATACACAAAACAATTTCAAATATTAAAATACCATTCCTTCAAAAACCTGATTTATAAAAATAAAATACCTAAAACAAAGGTAAATATGGGTTTTCTTTGAATAAATCAAGTAAGCTTATAAAGGAAAAAAAATAAAAAAACAATTGTGGTAGCGGTAAGAGTTATTGGTATCGTATATGTTAAAATAAAACATTCTATTTTCTTTTTTGTAAATAAATTCAAAACATTAAGTATAAAATACTTAAAAATATTACTTTAGAAAAACATTAAAATAAATTAAAAAGAGAAATGAAATTTAATTTATAATTACATTATGTATCTATGAATACATATACAATGAATTTTTAAAAGATGGATATGGAATACTGTTATTTATAAAATGAATCATTAAAACATTTAAAAAAATATTTCTAAGGTAAATCATCCCACACCTTGAGTCTAACTCATCACATATGTTATTTATCAAACTAAAACATAAATATATGTTAATTTTTTAATGTATTAAGAAAAATATTCATGAATATTTTTATTTTTATTTTCCATTTCCATTTCATATTCAATTACATAGTCATTTATGTTCTTCTAGACATTTTGATGATATTTTATTCACATATCCAAAAAACATTAGAATATTGACTATAGTAAAATTGGTTATCATTATATCATCTAAAAGATTATTGTAATTTAATAATTATAATTATTATACATTAATAATACATTTATAAAAAACAATAAAAGATGTTTATGAATAATTAACTAAGTTATAATAATAGAGAATGATGTCCTTACATACGCATGATTAACGATTCCATTTTCAATGAATATTAATACAGATATGATAAGTATAATTATATAATTCAAAAATGATGATTATAACATAAATATAATATTAAATTTTTTAAAAATTTATATTTTTCATCCATGTGATGTGGTGATGAATATAAAATCACATCACTTAGTGGAGGTCATAGTCCACATGTACTCTTGAATGATGTCGTCATATTTCATCGATTGGAAAGGTAAGAATGTAAATAATTGATTATCATTACATAATTTGTATTAAGTCACTAATATAATATATTTTAATTAAATTTATCAAAATAATAATCCATGTAAGTTGGTGATGGAAAATTAAATGCATCACATTGTGGAGGTGGTAATACACATGTATGCCCAATGGATATTTCCATTTACCATATGATAGAAAATAAGATGAAAAAGTTTTGTAAAATAATCATAATAATATGTATTTATATATACTTTAATGATGTTATTTTTTATCATTGTTGAATAAAATTTTAAGGAGGTGGAATAATAAATATAAGTGGAATAGGTCATTTGGGAATTATAATTTTTCCTCAGACAACCACATTAGATTACATATTAAGGCTTATAGTGTTTCCCATTTGGTGACACTGTGATCTCTAGTATGTGGGGATTTAATTTCAAGAGGTACATGGGTAAGTAATTTCTTTTCCATATAGCTCAACTTATGTGAGTAAGATATGAGAGGAGGTTCCCTTTTTTATGTGAGGGTATGGGTAATCTTGGAATTACATAAAGTAGTAAATTAATATAAAATATTTTCTGAGTAAAAATGGCTCCAAATATAAATAATTATAATATAAGATTATTATGGGTAAAAATAATATCATTCAATAAAATTTAGAATATTTTATAATATTTTTTAACCTTATATATTAGTTTTAACCTATTGTTAACCCTTTTTTAAAATACAACAATATTAGTATTTTTTTCTATTTAATGGTTAAGAAAATAACTATAATAGAAAAAATTAACGATATATGGAAAATGGATGATATTTTCAACCATATAAAATTTCCTTTTTCAAATATATGTTTTTTATGAAATTTAAATTATTTCATAAAATATTTTTTATTATAAAATATAATTAATTATATTTTTTGAATTATTCATTAAATTCGTCTTGGAAAAAATGAAATGAATGTAATTTTAATATAAACCCTTAAAAATAATAAATAATATATATTGATCTAAAAATTTTCATCGACACTATAACTCACCCAATAAAATATTACTATTAGAGTATATAATATTATTTTCTTGATTTTTCTACTTCTTAGAAAAGCATTGTATCATCATTATGTAAACATTTAAGGTAATAATTTCACCACTAAAAGATAAAAATAAATTTAAATGTTGGAAAAAACATTTATATTTAAAATAACCATTTAAATTTAAAATAAAAATTTATAATAGAATAAAACGTTTTTATTTCATTGAAAAAATAGAGATATTAAAAAAAGTGAAATTTTGTTTTTATTAATTATTTAAAATAATATTGTGGTCATTATCATAGGAAATTACAAAGAAAATAAGAAATTTTTAAATATTTTTTAGTAAAGGTTGAAACCCACATATAAAATAAAATAAAGACAAGTTTTTTGGAGTTGTTTGGGCCCATCATGTTATTGTCAAACATTTTTACTTGATTTACCCTAAGTAAGGTAAAAAATATTCACTATGGTTTCTATTTAAATTTTAAAAAAATGGACATGTTTAGTAAATGTGGACCCCCTGATTCATTCTTTTTAATTAATTTTTCAATATTAAACTCTATAAATGTAATAAATTTATTCAAAATGAAACTCACAACATGCTAAAAAAATGGATTCCTTGGAAAATGCATTTTTAAGTATAAAACATGTTCATATCAAATACAAGTATAATGTTGAACATAATAAAACTTATCAGAATATGTTTAATTAAATTAAAATAATTAAATTTAAAAAAAATCATTTTTTTATTTTTATATACTTTAAAGGAAAATACATATTTCAATTAAAATTAGTATTTTCAGTTTTCATTGAAAATTAAACATTTTATAAAAATACCAAAATTTCACCTTATGCTAATTTTAGTATGATGACTTTCAAAATTAAGTTAATATTACTAAATTATAATTTTAAATTTTATAAATAAGTATATTAAATAAAATTATATAATTTATGTACAAAAATTTAGTAAGAATAAAATTATTTCCTTTTTGACTAGAAAATTACTTAAAACTATTTTAGTGAATATATCTATATAAAATAAAATTATTGAATATTAGTTAGATATGAAAATTATTTATTCTAACATTACATGTGTTGTTAAATTCTTCCCACATTTTTAATGTGTTTTCCTCGCAATTGTTTTCATTACATAAACAAGAGAATATATGTTTCCCTCATAGTATTTTCTGATTCCCATGTTACACCATTAACCATATGGTTTTTTTGAAAAAAAAGTAACTTAATAAATTAATTTATTCTAAAAACATTCTAGATATGGTAAAAAATATGTACTATTTTTTCCTCATACAAAAATATTTCTTCTAATGGAACTACTTTAGGGTTTAAAACATGATTTGCATACATCATATATTTTTTTACAAAAATAAATGAAATATATAATATACCTAAGTTATATATATATATAAAGTCCTCTCAATGGGGAACTAATCCATATTTCTTCATTATTTCATGTGGACTAATTAAACATAGTATGATATTCCCCTTTATACTAAAATTCATAACACTTTTATAGGGATATACATTAATAAAAACATGATCACATACCATGAATAGAAAAATAATTAATCCACTTATCCACATAAAATTTATTCCTACTCTGAGCTTATCTCATGTGATTTTGAATCATATTTACCTAATAATCTATTTTATTTACTAACCTGGTATCATCATCTTCCTTTCTCTTGTCTCATCCTAACAAGCTGTAGTTCTTCACCGCATTCAATATAATGCCTCAAAAGTCCCTATCTGTATACTATAATGAATAATATTAATATTTAAAAAAATAATATAATGAATGATGTAAATTAAAAATTCCCTAATAATCCATTGAATAAAAATGAAGCATTTCTTCCATGGTCGTAGTCATTTTCTGGGACTATCCATCATATTGAGGATGAAATGTTGTAAAGAAATTTAATTATTTTCCCAAAGGCCTCTGAAAGAAGTCAAAAAAATTATAACTAAACCATGGATCATAGTTAGATACTATGAATAAAGGTATTTCACTTAACTTAACTATCTCCATAATTTATAGCTGAGAAATCTGATCTAAAGGCTTCGTATCTCGAATAGGAAGGAAATGTGCAGATTTAGTTTGTCGATCAATAATGCCCCAAATTGAATTATTACTATAGATGTATTTGTTAATCCTACCATATAATCCCAAGATATATTTTCCAATTTATAATACATCATGGGAAAAGTATGAATCATCCCTTTCGACAATTTTTAGTCAGTATTAACATTTTGACAATTTAAAGATCCCATGGAAAATTCTAAAATATTTTTTATTCCATCTCACCAGTAATACTCTTAAAGGTTTCTATACATATTAGTTATTTTATAATGAATATAAAATGGGTAACTATGAGAATAAATCAACAATATCTCAACAAATGGGAATCACAATTCATATATAATCACTTTCTAAATAAAAAATCACCATCCTTTTCAATGATAGACTCAGGTAACTTACCTTTCCTTACCAGTTCAACCTTTCCTTGTAAATAATGTTCTACCTTCTGAAAATTATTAATTCTATCTAATAATGTCTACTTCAGTGAATCCTAAAACAAGATAGAGTAATTTCCTTAATGCATAATTTCTAGCCCATCATTCGTTGTATAATTTACTTAAGTATCATGTTCCAAATATATCATGGTTAATGATGTATTATGTTTTTTACATAATGCATTGGATACTTTTTTTTCTTTTCCAGGATGGTAATGAATATGTAATTTGGATCCTTAATTAGTTCAATCAATATTCTATGCCTCATGTTCAATTATTTTTGTGTGAATATATTCATCAAAATTTAAGATCTATAAATATTTCACACTTTATTCCATCCAAATGATGCCACTTAATTTTTAAATATAAAACTATTGATTCTATGTCCAGATAATTTGTATTAAAATTTAACTAATACGATTCAATTGAAATTAATAATAATTAATTACTGGATCATTCTACATCAAATCACAACCAAGTACCTTAAAAGAGGAATCTTTATATATGAAAAATTCACCATTTTTAGATTGTTCATCCAATTCTAGATAATTTACATGTATTTTTTTAGTTTTATGAAACAACATTAACACTGATTCATCTAGATAAATTTATCTCATTTCCTTGTTAACTTAGTGGGAAAGATAACCAGGATATTTTTTTTAAACTTATTGATGGTATTAACATGCTAATACAAGAAAACTATGAATCATTGTTACATTTTTAGGTCTTTTAAATTCTTCAAAAAAATTTGTTTTATCTTCTTCAAAAGTTATATCACAATTATAAAAAATTTAACTAAGGAAACAAAATCATCTCAAATTCACACTTAATGAATTTTACAAATGGTTTCCTTTTCTTTTTTGATTTTTAAAATAATCCTTATTTATCTTTCATTACCCTAATAAATTTCTGAATATACCAATATGTCATCAATTAAAACCATGAAACATTATATAAATATTCATGGAAAAAAAATTATAAGATCAATGAATATAGTGGTTTCGTTAGATATCCCAAAGGGAATAACTAAAAAATAATAACCCTCGTATCTATTCCAAAAAACAATCTTTGAAATATCCTCCATCACCTTTATTTTTTGATACCTTGACCTAAGATCAATCTTCAAAAAAACTACACTCATTAGAGCTGATCAAACAAATAATTAATTTTAGGAAATGGATAATTTTTATTAACAATGATTTTATTCCAGGCTCTGTAATCAATTAATTCCCTAATTAAACCATATTTCTTTTTAAAAATTAAAATAGGATCACCCCATGGGGATGTTCTTAGCTAAATTAAACCTTCATATAGGAAATCATAAAATATATTCTATAATTATAAATGTTCTACTTGATTTATTAAATAATGGGATTTTGAAATTGGATTATCATTTGGCACTAAGTCAACAATAAACTCAACTTACCTGTTTGGAATAACACTAGTTAAATTATCAAAAAATATAACTATATATTCATTCACTATTAGAAAATCACTACTATTAATTGTTTATTTAATTTAAAAAACATTATATTGGTAACTTTCACATCAATATCTAATCAATTATTAACTTATTGATATGTTATCAAAGGTAGAAAATCATTGAATAGAACTTTATTATATTTAAAATCCATAATAGAATGATTAATTAAAATTCAATCCATACAAAAAATCATATGAAACTAAATTATGGAAAGTTTAATAAGATTTAAATGATATAATATCACACCAATAATAATAGGTATATTCTTATAAATCATTTTTTAATGATTCCACCATCAGTTTTCTCCAAAATTTCAATCATATTTTCACGAGGTAAAATTATAATTTTATATGTATATTTATTTAAAATGGTAGAATATTAAGATCCAATGTAAAATAGTGAATCAATATAAATCAAATATAAAAGTAATATACTCTTCACCTGTTCATTATCTGGTCCAACATCAGCCATAGTAGTAGTAAATTATATTTCCACATAGTTTTCATTTACATTCTTATGATTTTATCCATGTGCAACTAAACTCAGTAAAATGATAACATAATTATCAAAATAATTAGAATAAAAACATCCTAACAATAGATATTGATCTATTTCCCTATTCAAATATTATTATAGACACGTTTTTTAGCCATTGAGAATCCCTGTGAGAAAACATAACACAATGGTAACACTTTCCAGTTTTTATCAAACATTACCTAATTTTTTTTTCACACGTGGAACATACTGGGAGACTTCCTCTAGATTTCATAGTAAATTTATTCTAGATTTATATCCTCTTTGGTTGGTTATCAATCATTTAATATCTAGGAACATATGTGTTATAGAATATATTTTCAACTTTCTCAGTACAATGAATAACATTTTCATAACATTTCAATTCTCATGCTAACAAAGAACTTTATAAACATGGTTTAAATCCTATGTTAAATCTATTAATTTTATTATCATGTTCCTAAATTAGATTCATTATAAACATAGACAATATTTTATCCTTTTTTTGTATGTGTTTAATGAATCGTTATCATTTTTCCTCAATGAAAAGATTTTTTTCCTAGTTTGAATAAAAAACCATATGAAAACATTTCTAAAGAAAAAAATTCTTTAATTTCTCCCATTCCATGGATTTAAGCTCGTATCCCTATGAAATTCTAAATCAAATATCACTATATATCAAATTCAAATTCAAAATGATAAATGGAAATAGATACCTTTTAATGTTATAAACCTCTCATGACATCAAATATCATTTCTAGTGCACTGACCACCATTTGGATAATACTAGATATGAGGTTACACCAAAATCAATGGGGTTATATTTCATGAAATGGTTAATTATTGACACGATCCTCTATGGTAAATTGGTTTGATCCCTAATATATGCAACACCACTTTATATAGCTTGAATCAACAAATCCATTACTAAACTAATTATTAAATTCGAATTCCAACCATTCTGAATATTGATTTGGAAGGACATTATCCTCTTGATACCTTCCTAATTTAACGTCATTATTTCCTCAATGATAAACTATTCTGAATAAACATAGATTAGATTAAATGATATGGTAATATTAAAATGATATATCACTTCAACATAACCATAATGTAGGATCTTTCAAGGGTATCCATTAACATTATCCAAGCCTCTAATGTTATCTAAACCTTTTTCACTATACCAACTATAAAGAACCAACCTTAAAATTACATAATATATATTCACAAGATGACTATTCAAATTTTTACATTCATAAAGATCATTTAAGACTATAGTTTTGTATAATTTTATAACAAATATTTCATAACATATACATATATAATAGAGATGACACTTCTATTTTGTATCCACTTTTACCACAATAGAAAACTATTAAAAAGTAACATGTTTCTTATATATGAAAAATCTACATGACATTCAAATTAATTTATAATTTTTCATACTCATCCTTAAACTATTTTAATAACATTTAAAATTTTGATATGATAAAAAAAAATATCAGAAAGGTATATAAAAGTTAGAAATTGATTATCTCAATGAATAAAATTAAAACTATTAAAATTTTCAATTTTTTATTATATTATCTGAGAATATGAAGTAATTCATAACCATATAAAAATTGTAAAACAATTTCTCAAAGAAAATATCTATAGCCCATAGTAATAAAATATAAAATGTTTTTTAAATATTGAAGAATTATATTCATAACTTGTGTTAGAAAAAACTAGATCCCAATTGAATACATAGGATAAAACTATAAGTTAACTCCATTTTTTAACCATTGAAGAGAGGAAACATTACCCAATGCATTAGAGACACATATTGGGATCACATTTCATATAATATATATCAAGCTCATCCCTATTATAAGATATATCATGATCACCTATTATATAAGTTCAATTAGAATCACCTAAAATATAATATATATCTGGATCTCCCATAAATATCTATAATGATCAATTACCATATCAGGAATGAAAATTATTATTCATGAACCTTTTCATCATAAAACCCTTGAATACTCTTTTGAACCCCTATTTCAAAAAATTAAATATTCAAATAACAATTCCTTTTAAAAACTTATTTTCAAAACTAAAATACTAAGAAAAATTATAAAGAGGATTTTTCTTTGAAGAAACATGGAATCTTATAAAGGAATCTAAAAATTAAATAAGGATACAATATTAAGAAATGTCATTGACATCGTATATGTCACATCCCAACCCACCAGGGCACACTAGGTTGAAAGAAACCAAGTGTCACTACCCCAAGACTTCCTCTAATAGAACATAGATGGTGACCAGCTCCGAGTAGGCATATCCTACACATGGGAGGAATTAGCCTAATATACCCATACACACACACACACACATCTCAATTCCCATACAAAGATAAAATGTAAAAAAAACATATAACAATGTATGAATACATCAATAATCCAACAATAATATTATGATAAAAATGTATTGAAAATGATTATTTTTCCAAATACAATCAGAAAAAAACATGAAATAAGTCTATACTACTCAAAAGGGGAAACTACTGTCAAATGAAACAATGGTATAAACCATGTTCTATTTATCCAAATACTAGTTTTTTCTTTATATTTATCCTCCTATGACAATATAAAAAGGTATTTCATCTACATAAGTAATAAAACATTAATTAAATGTTTCTATAGGGTTAATTACTAAAATACCCAATAGGTAATTGGAAAATCACTAAGTAAGAACAATTAAGAGTGGTTATCTCAACAAAAGATATGTCGACAATATAAGAGACATAAAAATAGAAATATAATTGTAACATAAAATTTATCACAGGTGCTCCCAACCAATACTTCCTGCTATAGGATACTTCATAAGGATTATAGGTATCGGTCATTATACTATAATCCACTCTATGATCCATGCTATTATGGGTGAACCTAATCCAAGAGTTTACATGTTTTGGTCACCACCCAAGAATTAATCACTTTATCAATAAAGATATCATCATTTTGGTATGGGATCACACCCATGGGCATTGGGGGACACCGATAATTCCACTGGGTTGGCCTGATGGATAAGCTATAGGGTCCTCATGCATTATGGTCATGCCAGTACCATAATCCACACCTAATAATGATTGAGGATCCCACCCTATTCTCACTAGAGGATGCATCGAACACTTTCCAATAATATACCCATGAGGGGATCAAAATACTATGTTGATGACATAATTATACACTGTACCATCTCATGGAATTATCAATGTGTCATAATAAAAGTAAAATATATTATACTGAATAAATGAATGGATTCAAACACTCTCAAAAGGGGTACACTGTGTGTACAAGGAGTAAATGGTGTGTCTTTCCAACCTCTGGTCTTCACAGGTCTCACCATCTCACATGGAATGTAAAAAACCACATAAAATGTGTTTCTATAGGTTACATGTCATGTATATGTCATAATGAACAATTCTAATTCAATCTTCTCATAGTTTTGTACATCAGGTCATTATCATGAAAATCTAGTCATGTATGAGTACATAGATCAGCTCGTGTACTATATCTATGCTTGAGTACATGGATTAGAACACGTACTCTAGTGGTACCTATGTTCCTGAGGACACTAAGTGTATCTCTATGTCAAATCACATTGCATGTGACATACGTCACAGGTAATTTCATCTTTATTTTATCTTATAAAACCATATCACTATTTTAAGGTCCCCACATGGTATATAAATATGGATTACACCCTATGTAATACATGGTTTGAAGAAACTCATGGTTCATTATCCTCAACTTCTTCTTGCTCATCCAGCCTTTTATGAAGTCAATAATCATGTTGAGAAAGATGGATCTAGTTCATCTAAGCCTTTTTGTGATTGCTCACTAGAATCCCTCCATCAAATATGATCAGGAATCATCAGCATTACATCATGTCATCACTACACACCAAACTAGAAAAATGGGAAGCACTAATCCATCACTGATCTACCTATGATCACTAATTTTTATCATTTCACCTTTATCACTCCCATAATCATGAACCATACCCTTAGTATTGATATCATCCACTAAAGAATGACCATCCAACAATAAAATGATGAGTATCCATTGATCAATGGGTCAAAGAAACGTTTTGTGATGAACATGTGTACAATGGGGGAGAAATCCATAAAAATCATGTGAAGAATGAACCTTTTTCATTGAATGTTTTCCCCTTGAATCATTTTCATAGAATGAATGAACTAAGAGGAATAAATAGTGAAACATCAAATCAAAATCCACAATATCTACCATCGAATCATGAATCAATTATTGTTATTGGAATTGAACCAAATTACAAATGGGATAATTAATGGGGATAAATACACATAAATCAAATTTCTTATATTAATTTCAAATAGGTCATAGATGATTAATGATCATATTTCATGGTAATTCATGTGATCGATGATCATCATCGGTGTAGAAGATCCCTATAGTATCGATCTGATCATCTGATATATTATTGTCCACCAATGATTCTCCATGGCCTCATCTCACAATATCATATTTATTTCAATAAACCTATGATTGTGTTATATCTATGTAATTATAAAAAAAATTAGGTTGATGCATCAACAATAATAAAATTTATTAAATAATTTATTTATTTATTATTTGCGTTTGTGAATTTTTTTTATAAAAACCCCAATGTTGAAAAATATTATATCATGCATAGGGAAAAAATCATATTACGAACTCAATGGTGCCTTCGGTTTTTAATTTGAGACTCCATTCATGATTTATTTATATTATTAAGTAAAACTATGCATGCATGATATTAATGAATTTAATATTTTTTAAAATATATATTCTTGGCTCACAGGGACTTAGAATATTACGTCCTCTCTTTGGTTAGTTCTAGAAATATTATTAAATATATTAAAAATATTTACATGGAATAAAATAAAACATTAATTTCTCAGAAACTAATGGATTTCCACCCTGAAAAGTATAAAATACTACACAAAAAGATATGTTTACCAATATTTCATCAAGGTCTACCACTCCTAGGTTCTATCCTATAAAATCTCATGCTACCAGCGAGCACACACCAAAGGAATAACTTTCCCACCAATGATCTTCTCCTACCAATACATGATATTTATAGGGAACTTCACAAAGGTAGATCCATCCTTGATATCCACCTCACCCCATTCGATTACATGAAATGGGAAATACAGATACCTTTTCATCTATAACATGTGGAATACATTATGTACCTTATATAATTGTGGTAGTAGATTAATGTGGCGGGCCACCTCCCTGACTATATGCAGAATCTGGAAAAGGTCAACGAATCTCAATGATATCATTCCACCCCTAGCCAAATCATCACAACCCATGTCAAGTTGATATATTCTAGAACACATGTTCACCCCTTTAAACTCCAAAGTCCTCCTTCATCAATACTCATAGGACTTATAATAGTCTTATTAATCTCCATATTTTTATAGATGACCCACACCATCATTGTCATAGAACTCACCAACTCTAAGACATTTTTTCCTCCCTCACATTTATCACTCCAATATAGTGGTGACCTATTTTTATCATGTATAAATAATTGAGTCATTTCATACCGATGGTGTAATGATGGAAATTATTGTATGAATAATTCTACAAGGGTAGGTGGTCCCCTCAAATATTAAAAAAGACCAACATTAAAGGCTAAAATGTGTCCTCTAGAACCTAAATGGTCTTCTCATTTAAACCGTTAGTATGGGGGTGAAATTCCATGCTCAAATGCCACTGAGTCACAAAGGATTCCTTTAATCCTCTCCATAATTATTATGTGATGAAATTATCACAACCTGAAATGATCATTTGGGTAACTCTACTAATCTAAACCATTTTCTTCATGTAAATGTTTCTCAATCTCTTTAATTAAATATTATCTCAAGTTTCATATATGTGGGACAACATGGTGATTTAGTATATGTTTTCCCTGATGGAATCATGTGAGACATCGAGAGACAAACTCTGCTTCCAAATTATTCAGTCCCAGTGACCAAAACTAATTATTGAGGTCATAGTACATATTTTACACACTTGAATGTACCAGTAAATGGGATTTATAAAACTCCCATATCTCCTCCTCCATTAACTCTGTAACCCCCAAGATTCCAGGATACACTTCTTTTTCCATAATTCAATAGCTTTCTTTGTACGCAAGTTCGAGATTCTAACACTCCGCAACCAATCAAAATAGTCGTTATGAATAGTAATACCAACTTATTGATATTATATAAATTTTATATTTCAAAATGGACTTCATTTTTGTATTCGGAATATCGAAATTATCCTAAGATGAATTTTTTGTAATTCTATGAGAACATCCAATTTTCTATGAATAGAGAAAATACTTAAAAACAAGTTTTTTAATCAAATTAAACTATAGTGATAAGTTATACTATTGAGTGGTTTTAAAGTATAATTAGAATATATTTTTACCATTTTATCCATGTAACGCCCCTACCCCAGTTACCCAGAGTCGGTGCATTAATTACATAACATTGGCATGATCACAAGAAAGATCAAATCTCGAAAGACCGATTGGTTTAGTAGCCTTGGAAACACTAGATATAATCATAAAGTTTTACATTACATCATAAAATGAAAAACTACTACAACAACATAATGTCTCCATAATCTACACTCATACCCCCACATAATATCCCTGCAGGTCATTCATAACTTACTTCTTCACATCCTGGGAAAAATAAAACATAGAAAAGGGGTGAGCTCAAATGACCAGTAAGGATAACAATAAGGTGGAAACTTTCATAAATAAGAATAAACATTTAAGGAAATGTATAACTAAAACAAAATCCTTTTAAATACGAACTTTCAACATGGTATGGCATAAATAAAATGAAATAATGCCATTTACTTATTCACATGGATATTCTACTAAACGAATAATCACATGCAAAAATCAATAACCACTTTCATAATGTTGGAATGCATAATGCCAGACTATCATAACCACATAGCCAAGGCCTCGTGCCAAGACTACAAATAAGATTTTGTCAAGGCCTTGTGCCAAGACACTAGTTTGTCTCATGAGACCTACCGATGCATCGAGGAGCTATAGCGGGCTCCACCCGTCACTTATTAAGTCCAATGCATTCCCATATGAAAAGGTTTAAACATAACATAAACATTCGTATTAAAACTAGCATACGAAATGTCAATAATTTCACCATAAACTATGAATGGTATAAAAATAGCACATCCATAGTCAAACATATCACAAAACCTTCAATACTATATAGAAGTTTTGTATCATAATAAATCAACTTCAAATAATCTTAAAATCCATCAAAGGATGTTGACATAGATGAAATCAAAATTCTTTTTAAAGAAATATCTCCTTTTATTTTGAAATCATTTAAGATCCATATAAAATAAAACATTTTCTTTGAAAATATTCTTATGAGCTTGTAAGGAAAGCTTTGAAGATTTTATAACGGCGTAAAATAACCGCACCCGCCGTATAAGTTAAAAAAAACATTCTTACCTCAATTGTGTCGAAAAGGTTAAAAAGGACCTTGTTTTGAAAACGACGGAAAGATTCCTTTATAAACCTCTTATAAAAAGTCAAACAAGGGTATAAATGACTTTAACCCATATTCTTGTAAATAGTAAAATTGTTTTGAAATACATTTTTAAGAAACATGGATGTGGATGATAAAGAGATCCCAGTAGATTATTACGTATAAACAACCTCGGATAATGAAGAGATTGTGAAATAACCCTTACCTTGTACTTTTCCTTGGTTGGGGTAGGTTAACCTCCTGTATAATGGTGAAATAGTTGTTATTAAATTATACAAGAATCATATATATTAATATGATATCATATATGATCTTTTAACATTGATTTGTTAATAATATCTTAGAATTATCGTCGTTTCGGTAGTTAACTTACTCATTTTCTTTTATATGTTTTGTTACATAAGCCATGGTTGTTGTATCTTATTCATATCCAGAATGATATCCAGTCCTTAAACATCATTTTTAAATCATCAAATGATAATTATACTTGAATGGATACGATGGAGAATGAATCTCATCGCGTTCGTGGAGACGGTAGACCGTACGTACGCACGAGCGACAATATCATTCTTTTGATATTAAAATAATATATAAATGGATGTTATATCATATATACAGAATCATTAACATGTTATATTTATTATTTACATGAGTTACACATCATTATTATACCCATCCAAATAATATTATATTGAATAACAATTACACCACGACGTGGAGACGGTAAGCCGTACGTACGCACGTATGGTGACATGTTATTCAAAGGGTGGATAGAATACTGAATATGATTGTACCATATTTATAATAACATCACAGTATATGTGAGATACTGGAGTTATTATTTTAGAATGGTAAGAACAAAGGAAGAAGAAGTGGAAGAAGAAATGAACTTGGAGAAGGGTGGTGAAATCATTACCTCTTCTTCGGGTTCTTCCTTTTGATTTGATCAAAAGGGCTCTTTAGGTTGGCTTTCTGATCAAACTAAGGCCTCTAGGTTGAAGTGAGGGATGTTGGGAGAGTATTTGGGCAGAGTTTGGCCAAGCCAAAAGGCTTTGATGGTGTGAAGAAATGAGAAGGAGGAGTGCCCTTTTATAAGAGGGGTGAGGGGCACTTTTGGAAAAGCTAGAAATATTAATTAATAATAAATTCATATTCGGTTTATAATGGCTCCAAAGTTGATTATTCAAAGGTTAAGGTGGGGATAGGTCGAAAACAACTCAACCAATAGAATTTAGACAGGTTTGGGTACTTATATTAACCTTATCTTTAAGTATTAACTCTAAGTTAATTAGTTTCACTTTTACAATGTCTCTTTGTATTTTTATATAATATGGTTAATAAACTTACTATATATATCCAAGAGACCCCCAAGTGGTCCATTAATGCGGAAACTATCATAATATAGGTCTCTTGGCCGAACATTATATTTTTAGGAATTTAATATCAATTAATAATATAATATTTGTTTTAAGAACTCTTTTATGTCAATTTTGACACTATTCAATAGTTGATTTTTTTGAAACTCCTAACAGATTGATTACTTCGAACAAAGTCAATTAAATCAATCCTAATATATCATATTATCATATAAAATTAGTTTAATTCATTAAAAGTTTCATATTATAATTATTTGGGTATTTATAATATCAATTATTTTAATTTTTCACTATTATAGTAATTACTGCATCATCATTGTGTCATAAATAAAAAACATTATTTAATGTCTAAAAATTATAAATAAACTATCATTATGTAGGAAATCTCTTTAGCTTTCTAATGAATATTTATAATCGAAATTCCAACATGTATAACCCTATGTAAAAATTGTTCTTCTAAAAGATGTAAGCTTATGCCATTTTTATTTTTATTTTAACTTTATTAATATAATGTGTCATTATCACTTACAGGTGGATCCATGGGGTCCCAAAATAGACCCAAAGATGCCCATGGTCGACCATGTATCAACCGATAGGGTTAAGACACGTTTTAGGGTAATTTAGTATTATTATAATATTATTTTTTAACCCTTATTTACCAGATTTACCCTTAACCATGGTAAATAAAATATTTACCGCAGTAATTATTCAAAATGTCTAAAAATAAAAGTTACCTATTTACACAATTTGAACATCCTGATTCCAAATATGGAATCCATTTTTCCTAAATTCAAAACACAGAAGTGGTAGAAATTAATTTAAAATTAATTCCCGCTGTCAAAACAAAAAGCGTGTTTTTTAAGAGATAATAACTATCAAAAGATTGAAACTTGTTTATGTTCGGTTTAATTGTAAAATTATGTCCAATGACCAACATTATATTAAATGGTAAAAATATATTCTAAATATACTTTAAAACCACTCAAATTCACAATTTATCACTATTAATTATTTTGATTAAAAAAGTTGTTTTTAATTAAAATTTAGTAATTTTCACTATTCATCAAAATATGAAAGTTATCCGAAAAGTACCAAAATTTCACCTTAGGCTAAATTCGATATTCCGAGTCCAAAAATGAAGTCCATTTTCAAATATAAAATATATATAATTTCAAAAATTAGGTATTACTATTCACAACGGCAAGTTTAATTAGTTGTGGTGTGTGTTAGAACTCGAGGTTGTGTACAACACACGCTATCGCATTATTCGAAGGGAAACGTACCGTAGAAGCTTGGGGTGTTACATTCTCCCCTCCTTCAAATAATTGCGTCCTCGCAATTTCTAGGGTATTACTGCATAAAAAGACTTGGGTGGTTCTTCATCATAAGTTCCTCGGGTTCCCACGTTGCCTCTTCCATCTAATGATTCCTCCACAAAACTTTTACCAGACGCGTCGTCCGGTTTCTCAGCACTTGTTCTCTCGTATCAAGAATCTTGATGGGCTCTTCGCAATAAGACAGATCGGGTTCCAGTTCTAAATCTTCATAGGTGAGTACATGCGTTGGGTCAGGCATGTATTTCCTCAACAGAGATACGTGGAACACATCGTGAACTTTGGAGAGACTTGGCGGCATTGCCAATCGGTAAGCTACAGCCCCAATTCGTTCTAGAATTTCGAAAGGTCCGATGTACCTGGGACTCAATTTACCTTTCTTACCAAAACGTATGACTCCCTTCCATGGAGATACCTTCAGGAAAACATGATCACCGACTTGAAATTCCAAATCCTTCCTTCGATTATCGGCATAGCTCTTCTGCCTACTTTGAGCTGCTTTGATGTGATTTTGGATTACTTTCACCTTTTCCACCGTTTCCTCCACTAGTTCTGGGCCTACAAGTTTTCTTTCACCAACGTAATCCCAACAGGTTGGTGTACGACATCTCTTTCTGTATAACGCTTCATATGGTGTCATCTGAATACTCGAATGGAAGCTATTGTTATAGGAAAATTCTACCAAAGGTAAATATTGATCCCACATACCCTGAAAGTCAAGTGAGCAAGATCTCAACATGTCTTCTAAGGTCTGAATAGTCCATTCTGATTGTCCGTCTGTCTGAGGGTGGTAAGAAGTGCTCAAATGAAGTTCAGTATCCAGGGATTTCTGAAGACTTTTCCAAAATCTTGAAGTAAAATGGGGATCACGATCAGAAACAATCGATAGGGGTACTCCATGAAGTCTCACAACTTCATTAATATATAGTCTTGCTAGACGTTCCAGGGGTAGATCTTCTCTTATAGCAAGAAAATGTGCTGACTTGGTAAGACGATCAACAATAACCCATATTGCATCGTTCCTTCTAGGAGTCTTTGGTAGCCCCATGACAAAGTCCATCGTAATATTGTCCCATTTCCACTCCGGTATGGGAAGAGGTTGCATGACTCCTCCAGACTGTTGCCTTCCAGCTTTCACTTGTTGAAAAACCATACATCTTGACACAAAATCAGCAATCTCCCTCTTCATGTTGTCCCACCAAAAATGTCCCTTCAAATCTCTATACATTTTGGTGCTCCCAGGGTGTATAGAGAAATTGGAACTATGAGCATCATCCAGCAATTCCCTTTTTAGATCAGGTAAATCGGGAACACAAAGTCTCTTCCCGAATTTCAAAATTCCATCTTCATACACAAAGTCTCTTAATCTCCCATCACTCACAGCTTTAATCTTCTTTTGGAATTCTTCATCATCGGCCTGAGAACTCTTAATCCTTTCTAGTAAAGATGGTTTGGCATCCATTTGAAAAAGCATTGATATTTCACCTTCCCTGGTTATTCCCATGTCCATCTTCACTAGATCCATGAAAATTGGATCCCTTTCAATTCTCATATTGTTCAAAACTCCATGGTCTTTTCTACTCAAAGCATCTGCCACCTTGTTTGCCTTCCCGAGTGGTAGTGTATCGTACAATCATAATCCTTGAGTAATTCAAGCCATCTCCTTTGCCTCATGTTGAGTTCTTTTTGTGAGAAAATATACTTCAAACTCTTGTGATCAGTATAAATCTCACATTTTTCACCATAGAGGTAGTGCCTCCATATCTTCAAAGCAAAGATCACAGCGGCTAACTCAAGATCATGAGTAGGATAGTTTTGTTCATGAATTTTCAACTGTCGTGATGCATAGGCAATAACTCTATCATTCTGCATAAGGACACAACCAAGTCCTTTCTTCGATGCATCACTATAAATAACGAACCCATCATTCCCCGATGGTAGAGTCAATATAGGAGCATTGACTAATCTTCTCTTCAGTTCTTCAAAACATTCTTCACACTCTTTTGTCCAAACAAATTTAACCCCTTTACGTGTGAGCTTCGTTAATGGGTTAGCCAATCGGGCAAAATTCTGGACGAAACGTCGATAATAACCTGCCAAGCCAATAAAACTACGTACCTCAGTTATACTCGTAGGTGCTGGCCATTCTTGGATTTCCTTGGTCTTAGAAGGATCAACAGAGATTCCATCTTTTGAGACAATATGGCCAAGAAAAGAAATCTCCTGAAGCCAGAATTCACACTTGCTAAACTTCCCATATAATTCATGCCTCCTCAGAGTCATCAAGATAATGCGCAAGTGATTTTCATGATCTTCGTAGGTTTTGGAGTATACCAAGATATCATCAATAAATACCACCACAAATTCATCGAGATACTCCTTGAAAACTCTATTCATCAGATCCATGAATACAGAGGGTGCATTAGTCAATCCAAATGGCATTACAGTAAACTCGCAATGCCCGTACCTGGTTCGAAATGCTGTCTTCGGAATGTCTTCCTTCTTTACACACAACTGATGGTATCCAGATCGAAGGTCAATCTTTGAAAAGTATTGAGCTCCATGCAGTTGGTCAAATAAATCATCAATACGAGGTTGGGGATACTTGTTCTTTATCGTTATAGCATTGATCTCCCTGTAATCGATACATAACCTCATAGATCCATCTTTCTTTTTAACAAAAAGAACAGGGGCTCCCCATGGAGAAACACTAGGGCGAATAAATCCCTTATTACTCAATTCCTCTAATTGTTTCTTTAGTTCGACTAGCTCTACAGTGGCCATTCTATAAGGGGTCTTCGATATAGGCCTTGATCCAGGAATCAAATCAATAGAAAACTCAACTTCTCGTTCTGGAGGATGTCCAGGTAAATCTTCCGGAAATACATCCACAAATTCTTTCACAATAGGTACATCCTCTATTTGAACATTCCTTTCCTCACCGACAGTTATTTCATTCTCTTCCTCCCCAATAATTGAATTAAGTTGAGCTACTGGGGGTGGATCTAAATAAGAATTAGGTGGTGACGATTCTGCTCTAAAAATAAGGTGCTCCTTATCATTATCATCAAGAATCGTAACCTCTTTCTTCTTACAATAAATCTTCGCATCATAGTCCGAAATCCAGTCCATACCGAGGATTATATCAAACTCAATCATAGGTATTACGATGAGATCAGCAGATAACGAAAATTTATGTGCTCTAATGGGGACTGATTCACAAAACTTTGTTGCAATGATACATCCCTTAGGAGTTTTAACTGACAACTCCCTTATTAAATCAAATTGGAAATATCTAATTTTCTTAGCAAACTGGGAAGATATGAAACAATGCGATGATCCAGAATCAAATAATGCATTTTCTAAACTTGAGGAAACCATTAAATTACCTGCCACCACGTCTTTCGGAGCTTCTACCTCAGCAGTAGTGATAGCATAAGCCTGGCCTTGATCCCTTGGCCTTTTCTGAGGTAAGTTCTCCTGACGCTTAGGACATGCATTTGCATAATGCCCCATCTCCCTGCAATTGTAGCACTGAACGTTGGTAGCTTCCTTCTTCCCTTTGCAATCATGAGCTTGGTGGCCTTTTTCACCACACTTGTAACAGACTCCCATTCCCTTCAGGCAAGCACCGGGGTGTTTCTTCCCGCACTTACCACAAGATGGATATTCAACCTTTCCTTTCTTCCCCTTATTTCCATTCCCATATTGATCAGCAGGTCTCTTCTTCTCTTTCTTTGCTTTAAAGTCATAAGACTTAGAGAATTCCTTTTCGGTCTTGATAGCACATGAGACAATGTCTTCGTACGATGAAAAGGATTGTGAGACTAATGCTCGACGGAGAAATGGTTTTAACCCATCAAAGAATCGATCAATCTTACTTCTTGGGTTGCGAATATAATCTCTAGCATACCTCGCTAACCTTGTAAAGTTAGCCTCATACTTTGTGACATTCTCATCCTCCTTTTGTCTCAGACTCAGAAATTGCCTTTCCATATCCGCTCGATGGTCGCGAGGGAAGTATTTTTCTAAAAACAGATCTTTAAACTCCCTCCATTCCATGTTTGATACTTCATCATCTTCCTTCATGTTTTGAATAAATGACCACCATTGATCAGCATCTCCAGTGAGGCGGTAAACTGCCATGATAACTTTTTCCCTTTCACTGCTCCCCAAAGCCTGAAATATTTTCTCTAGGGAAAATATCCATTGCTCAGCTACTAAGGGATTTGTATTCCCATTGAACGTTGGTGGTTGTTGCCTCATGAATCGATCTAACATTGATCCTCCACGCTGCGGATCAGGGTGCTCCATACGGGTAAGGTTATTATTCATAACCTGAGTAAGTTGTCCCAGTATGGTGATTAGCTGATCGGAACCAGTTGCATCACCAGCCCCACTATAATTATCTTGAGCAGGAGGGAAATCCCTACATGGAGTGCGTGCATTGATACGGTTTCCATTTCTTCCACTAGGCGCCATTTCTAAACAATGGCATAAACTAGATCAGTTTATGAATCAAAATACATAATCCCATACTTATAAAACACTTAACATAAATTGAACTATTTATGGATATAATCCATAATCATAAAAATGTTTTCTTTGAGGAAGTATAAACTCATAAACCCTTCATAATGATTTGTAAAGATAGTGAGAGTTATCCTAAGCATATCCCCCGGGAGTGTCGTAACCAAGAGTGCAGCAAGGCCCGTTGTCGTGCACCAGTTCCCGTTCGAGTCTAGCTCAAAGCGGTGTTTTCGGGTTTTACCCCTAGGTACATCTGTGCCAGAGCTGCCTCTACCTGCTCGTATCCAGACAGGGATGTATTGCTCGGAAAACTCACAAAGTCTCTACAATACCAAAATTCTAGGAAATTCTTCTATACTAATCCTCAAAGTTCATCTTAGGTCTACGTGCTCTAATCAGAGTTTATCTAAATCTAGCTTCCAAGGTTTGTACTAAACTTCCTCTGATACCAACTGTAACGCCCCGACCCCAGTTACCCAGAGTCGGTGCATTAATTACATAACATTGGCATGATCACAAGAAAGATCAAATCTCGAAAGACCGATTGGTTTAGTAGCCTTGGAAACACTAGATATAATCATAAAGTTTTACATTACATCATAAAATGAAAAACTACTACAACAACATAATGTCTCCATAATCTACACTCATATCCCCACATAATATCCCTGTAGGTCATTCATAACTTACTTCTTCACATCCTGGGAAAAATAAAACATAGAAAAGGGGTGAGCTCAAATGCCCAGTAAGGATAACAATAAGGTGGAAACTTTCATAAATAAGAATAAACATTTAAGGCAATGTATAACTAAAACAAAAGCCTTTTAAATACGAACTTTCAACATGGTATGGCATAAATAAAATGAAATAATGCCATTTACTTATTCACATGGATATTCTACTAAACGAATAATCACATGCAAAAATCAATAACCACTTTCATAATGTTGGAATGCATAATGCCATACTATCATAACCACATAGCCAAGGCCTCGTGCCAAGACTACAAATAAGATTTTGTCAAGGCCTTGTGCCAAGACACTAGTTTGTCTCATGAGACCTACCGATGCATCGAGGAGCTATAGCGGGCTCCACCCGTCACTTATTAAGTCCAATGCATTCCCATATGAAAAGGTTTAAACATAACATAAACATTCGTATTAAAACTAGCATACGAAATGTCAATAATTTCACCATAAACTATGAATGGTATAAAAATAGCACATCCATAGTCAAACATATCACAAAACCTTCAATACAATATAGAAGTTTTGTATCATAATAAATCAACTTCAAATAATCTTAAAATCCATCAAAGGATGTTGACATAGATGAAATCAAAATTCTTTTTAAAGAAATATCTCCTTTTATTTTGAAATCATTTAAGATCCATATAAAATAAAACATTTTCTTTGAAAATATTCTTATGAGCTTGTAAGGAATGCTTTGAAGATTTTATAACGGCGTAAAATAACCGCACCCTCCGTATAAGTTAAAAAAAACATTCTTACCTCAATTCTGTCGAAAAGGTTAAAAAGGACCTTGTTTTGAAAACGACGGAAAGATTCCTTTATAAACCTCTTATAAAAAGTCAAACAAGGGTATAAATGACTTTAACCCATATTCTTGTAAATAGTAAAATTGTTTTGAAATACATTTTTAAGAAACATGGATGTGGATGATAAAGAGATCCCAGTAGATTATTACGTATAAACAACCTCGGATAATGAAGAGATTGTGAAATAACCCTTACCTTGTACTTTTCCTTGGTTGGGGTAGGTTAACCTCCTGTATAATGGTGAAATAGTTGTTATTAAATTATACAAGAATCATATATATTAATATGATATCATATATGATCTTTTAACATTGATTTGTTAATAATATCTTAGAATTATCGTCGTTTCGGGAGTTAACTTACTCATTTTCTTTTATATGTTTTGTTACATAAGCCATGGTTGTTGTATCTTATTCATATCCAGAATGATATCCAGTCCTTAAACATCATTTTTAAATCATCAAATGATAATTATACTTGAATGGATACGATGGAGAATGAATCTCATCGCGTTCGTGGAGACGGTAGTCCGTACGTACGCACGAGCGACAATATCATTCTTTTGATATTAAAATAATATATAAATGGATGGTATATCATATATACAGAATCATTAACATGTTATATTTATTATTTACATGAGTTACACATCATTATTATACCCATCCAAATAATATTATATTGAATAACAATTACACCACGACGTGGAGACGGTAAGCCGTACGTACGCACGTATGGTGACATGTTATTCAAAGGGTGGATAGAATACTGAATATGATTGTACCATATTTATAATAACATCACAGTATATGTGAGATACTGGAGTTATTATTTTAGAATGGTAAGAACAAAGGAAGAAGAAGTGGAAGAAGAAATGAACTTGGAGAAGGGTGGTGAAATCATTACCTCTTCTTCGGGTTCTTCCTTTTGATTTGATCAAAAGGGCTCCTTAGGTTGGATTTCTGATCAAACTAAGGCCTCTAGGTTGAAGTGAGGGATGTTGGGAGAGTATTTGGGCAGAGTTTGGCCGAGCCAAAAGGCTTTGATGGTGTGAAGAAATGAGAAGGAGGAGTGCCCTTTTATAAGAGGGGTGAGGGGCACTTTTGGAAAAGCTAGAAATATTAATTTATAATAAATTAATATTCGGTTTCTAATGGCTCCAAAGTTGATTATTCAAAGTTTAAGGTGGGGATAGGTCGAAAACCACTCAACCAATAGAATTTAGACAGGTTTGGGTACTTATATTAACCTTATCTTTAAGTATTAACTCTAAGTTAATTAGTTTCACTTTTACAATGTCTCTTTGTATTTTTATATAATATGGTCAATAAACATACTATATACATCCAAGAGACCCCCCAAGTGGTCCATTAATGAGGAACCTATCATAATATAGGTCTCCTGGCCGAACCTTATATTTTTAGGAATTTAATATCAATTAATAATATAATATTTGTTTTAAGAACTCTTTTATGTCAATTTTGACACTATTCAATAGTTGATTTTTTTGAAACTCCTAACAGATTGATTACTTCGAAGAAAGTCAATTATATCAATCCTAATATATCATATTATCATATAAAATTAGTTTAATTCATTAAAAGTTTCATATTATAATTATTTGGGTATTTATAATATCAATTATTTTAATTTTTCACTATTATAGTAATTACTGCATCATCATTGTGTCCTAAATAAAATAAATTATTTAATGTCTAAAAATTATAAATAAAATATAATTATGTAGGAAATCGTTTTAGCTTTCTAATGAATATTTATAATCGAAATTCCAACATGTATAACCCTATGTAAAAATTGTTCTTCTAAAAGATGTAAGCTTATGCCATTTTTATTTTTATTTTAACTTTATTAATATAATGTGTCATTATCACTTACAAGTGGATCCATGGGGTCCCAAAATAGACCCAAATATGCCCATGGTCGACCATGTATCAACCAATAGGGTTAAGACACGTTTTAGGGTAATTTAGTATTATTATAATATTATTTTTTAACCCTTATTTACCGGATTTACCCTTAACCATGGTAAATAAAATATTTACCGCAGTAATTATTCAAAATGTCTAAAAATAAAAGTTACCTATTTACACAATTTGAACATCCTGATTCCAAATATGGAATCCATTTTTCCTAAATTCAAAACACAGAAGTGGCAGAAATTAATTTAAAATTAATTCCCGCTGTCAAAACAAAAAGCGTGTTTTTTAAGAGATAATAACTATCAAAAGATTGACACTTGTTTATGTTCGGTTTAATTGTAAAATTATGTCCAATGACCAACATTATATTAAATGGTAAAAATATATTCTAAATATACTTTAAAACCACTCAAATTCACAATTTATCACTATTAATTATTTTGATTAAAAAAGTTGTTTTTAATTAAAATTTAGTAATTTTCACTATTCATCAAAATAAGAAAGTTATCCGAAAAGTACCAAAATTTCACCTTAGGCTAAATTCGATATTCCGAGTCCAAAAATGAAGTCCATTTTCAAATATAAAATATATATAATTTCAAAAATTAGGTATTACTATTCACAACGGCTAGTTTAATTAGTTGTGGTGTGTGTTAGAACTCGAGGTTGCGTACAACACACGCTATCGCATTATTCGAAGGGAAACGTACCGTAGAAGCTTGGGGTGTTACAATCCAATGTTGGTCATTATAATTAATTTCACTTTGAAATTGGACATAAACAATTGTCAATCTTTTGATATAAATTGTTTCATAAAAACACGCTATTTGTTTTGACAGCGGGAATTAATTATTAAATTAATTAATTCAACTTATATGTCTTGAATTTTTTAAAATAGATATAATATTTGAATTAGGAATATAAAATATATCTTGGGGTGAATTTTTGGTATTTTTCTGAAAAACTTTAATTTTTGATGAATAGTGAAACCACTAAGTGGTAGTTTAAAAACTAATTTTTCATGTAAATGAAAAATTACCACTTCTGTGATTTGATTTTCAAAAATATGACATACATAGTTTTCATTAGGAATTAAAATGTGGTTCAATGGTATTGAAATAATTTTTTTGTTGAATAATAACTTTTAAGTTTTATTAATCGCGATTAAAGATAATTAGTGTAATTTAAGGTAAATATAATGTTATAATAATATGAAATTACCATTACAATTGTCCTACCATTATTTTATGAGTCATGGCCGACCACGAAAATCCATTGGTAAACTTGGGGACCCCATGGAGCCACTTGGGTAAGAAAATGACATTAATAATGTTTTATTTAAAGTAAAAATAAAATTGTCACAAACATGTGTTGTTTTACTAAAACCATTATTACATGGGGTTATATTAGTTAACATTTAGACTATAAATATTAATTGAAAAGATAAAAATATTTCCTACATCATTGTAATTTTTCTATAATTATTAGACATTAAATAAATTAAATTATTTATGACACCATGATGATGCAGCGATTACCTCATTAATTTACGATTTAAATACAATGAAAAGATAATGTAAACTATAAGAATTACACATGTAAAAAACCTATTGGATGAGTTTTTATAGAACCCTTATCACCTTATCCTAGAAATATATAATTTTGGGACCTTTAAAATCCGAAAAGCATTTCATAATAATGTAATATTTCATGGCATTCCAAGAGTGCCCCTCCTCTCCTCTTATAAAAGGCCCCCACCACTACCACCTTATTCACACCATCAAGCCATTTGGATCGGCCAAACTCTGCCCAAATACTCCCCCAACATCCCTATATTACTCCTAGAAGACTCACTTTGGGAAGAAGTCTTCCCAAGGAAGCCTTTGGCTCCAATAAAAAAGAGTTACCTGATTTTAAAGGTAATGTCTTCACTTGGGTTCTTTTGTTTTATTTTTCTTCTCCAACCCATAACTCTTTTTATTCCTATATTTTGTAAAAAAACCAGTATCTTAAATATACTATGATTTTATTATGATAAATATTCTTGCTACACTTACACACACCTACGTCTAATAGTTAAAGAACATATCGTTTCCGTGGATGGCGAATTACTGCCTCACGAAACGATGATTGTTCTATCTTCTCCTACCACCTCTCAGGGTGGCCATAATGATGACACTATATTTATTTATGATATATATTATATTTATATCCTCTCTATGATTCTGTATTTTAAATTTAAAACTTATCTTTATGCTTTTCATGTTGTGAAAATATGATAATTTCATTTGAGGAAGTGTGAACTACCGCCCCCTCAAAGTGATTTGAATCGTTAATGCCATATGTGGGATATATAAAGGATGGAGTAAATGATATTATATATTATATTATACTGGAATTATAATATAACATTATATCATTCTTATTTTATTCCATTAAATATGAAATAGAAATGAAAGTAGCCTTCATGCGTACGTACGACTTAGCATCTCTATGAACAGTGCATTTCATTTCTTACCTCTAAATGTTACATAATATTATGAATGAATATATATACTGGATATATATTATATATATGATATCTACATAATGAATATAATTCTGGATATAATGGATATTTTACCACCTGAACAACTTGTAATTATAAGAAGTTTATTTTTGACTCAAGTACCAAAGATCGAAAAAAAGACCGTTATTAACATGAATAATTACATAATATTCATTACATGGTAATAAGTGATATAAAAGGAATAATAAAATTGAAAAAGGTTCTTAGGAAATTATAAATTAACGCTATTTTATTATTCAGGAGGTTAAAGAATGGTCGAGTCAAGACAGACATCAGGTTAGGGAACTTCTTAACCCAATTTCCGTTCTTCGGGTTAATCTTCTACTTTCAAATTATGTCAGGATATTATTATGTCATATCTTGTATTTGTACCTTATTTATGTGTTATTATAGTGAATACACATAATAGATCTATTTTATTTAAAAAATTATCTTTGTAAGGACTTTCTCTCAATCTTTTTTCATTGAGGCATATTTTATTTTATACAGAAATTTCTTTTACACGGTGTATAAACCCCTTTTACTTTTACATTTATTCAAAAGGAATCATTTTATATGAATATTTTTACTAAAGAACAAAAAGGAATGTTTTTCTTGTCGTACATATGCGGAGACAACGACTTCTCCGACGCCGTGACCATTATTTGAGTTTCGGATTCTTCTACAAGACATAATTTTTTTTAAATGAAAAATAAATACCACGTTTTAATTTTCTTTTATCTTGGTATTGAAAATGGTTTTGACAGTGTTTTATTATATGAATGTGTTGTATTGATATATTTTGATTAAAATGTGGAAATTTTATGTTTCCTTTCTGTATGATTTATGTGATACGATTATGTTATGTTTTATGATATTTTTGTACCTGTTCATATGAAAAATTTATTAGACATAATAAGTGATGGGTGGAGCCCTATATAGCTACTCGATGCATCGGTAGGTCTCATGAGAAAAACTAGTTTCTTGGAATGAGGCCTTGACAAAATCTTATTTGTAGTCTTCGCACAAAGCCTTGGCTACATGGTTATGATAGTCTGGCATTATGCATTCCATCATTATGAAAGTGGTTATTGATATTGCATGTGATTGTTAGACTTGTAGAATATGTTTGTGAATAAGTAAATTTCATTATATCATTTAATTTTTTCCATATTATGCTGAAGTTCAAGTTTAAAAGGCTTTTTTTAGTTATACATTTCCTTAAATGTTAATATTTATTTATGAAAGGTTCTGCTATATTATTATCTTTACTAAGCATCTGATCTCACCCCTTCCAATGTTTTAATTTTTCTAGTATTTGAAGAAGTATATTATGAATGACCTGCAGGGATAGTATGAGGGGATATGAAGACAAGATGTTGTTTTAGTTTTGTTTTACTCTATGATTTAATGAAAGACTTATGAATGTATATAGTGTTTCCAAGACTACTAAACTAGTCGGTCTTTAGAGACTTGATCTTCTGTGATCATGCCAATGTTATGAAATAATGCACCGACTCTGGGTAACTGGGGTTGGGGAATTATAGTTGGTATCATTGGAAGTTTAGTACTAACCTTGGAAGCTATATTTAGATAAACTCTGATTAGAGCACATATCCATAAGATAGACATTGATGATTTTTTATAAGAACTTCCTAGAATTTTTGTATTATAGAGATTTTGTGAGTTTCCGAGCAATAAATCCATGTCTAGTTATGAGCAGGTAGAGGCGGCTCTAGCACAGATGTACCTAGGGGTAAAACCTGAAAACACCACTTTGAGCTTGACTCAAACGGGAACTGGTGCACGACAACGGGCCTTGCTCCACTCTTGGTTACGACACTCCTAGGGGATATGCTTAGGATAATTCTCATTTTCTTTACAAATAATTATGAAGGGTTTATGAGTATATACTTCCACAAATAAAACATTGTTATGATTATGGATTATATCCATAAATAGTTCAATTTATGTTAAGTGTTTTCCAAGTTTGATATTATGTATTTCAATTCATATACTAATCTAGTTTATGACATTGCAAAGAAATGGCACCTAGTGGATGTAATGGGAACTGTATCAATGCACGCACTCCATGTAGTGATTTCCCTCCTGCTCAAGATAATTATAATGGAGCTGGTGATACAACTGGTGCTGATCAGCTTATCACCATACTGGAGAACTCACTCAGGTTATGAATAATAACATTACTCGTATGGAGCACCCTGATCCGCAACCTGGATGATCAATGTTAGATCGCATCATGAAGAAACAACCACCAACATTTAATGGGGGTAAAAATCCATTAGTAGCTGAGAAATGGATAAACTCCATAGAGAAAATATTTCATGCCTTGGGGAGTAGTGAATGGAAAAAAGTTTTCATGGCAGTTTACTGCCTCATTGGAGATGCCGATCAATGGTGGTCATTGATTCAAAATACAAAGGAAGATGAATAATTATCAAGTATGGAATGGAGGGAGTTCAAAGAGATTTTCCGAGAAAAATACTTTCCTCGTGACCGTCGAGCAGATATAGAAAGGAAAATTTTGAGTCTGTGGTAGAAGGAGGATGATAATGTCGCAAAGTATGAGGCCAACATTAAAAGGTTAGCAAGACATGTTGTAGATTATATACGTAACCCAAGAAGTAAGATCGATCATTTCTTTGATGGGTTAAAACCATTTCTCCATTGAGCTTTAGTATCAAAATCTTTCTCAACATATGAAGATATAGTCTCGTGTGCTATCATGACAGAAAAGGAATTCTCTAAATCTTATGACAATAAAGTAAAGCAAGAGAAAAAGAGAACGGTGGAATAAGAGACAGATAAAGGGAAAAAGGGAAAGAAGGATTTTCTATTATGCAATAATTATGGGAATAATCACTCTGATACTTGCCTAAAAGAAATGGGAGTTTTTTATAAATGATGAGAAAAAGGTCACCAGGCGTGTGATTGCAAGGGAAAGAAAGAGGCTATCAATGTTGAATGCTACAATGTAGATAAATGGGGCATTATGCAAATGAATGTCCTAAGCATCAGGGAAACTTACCTTATAAAAGGCCAAGGGATCAAGGGAAATATTATGCTGTTACTACAGTTGAAATAGAATAATTAATGTATTGGGGATTTTGGACTCAATGATTATATTCTGGTTATAAGAATAATGTGATATATATATGGATTGTACTGCAATACTTCTTGTTTTCATTAAGGTTTTATTATGATGAAGGTAATCATATTTTTGTATGTGAAAATAATAGAAACATTACTTTGTTTGAGTAATCAGATAATACAATTGATTTTAGAATTTAGAGACCTTTTAGAGAAAGTCTGGACAGAGGTATTTTTGATAACTATAAAGGTTGGAATAGATTAAGTTAAACATTGGATAGTATTGTTTAAGGTTAAAACATTCATGAAGATTTTTTTTTGGAATATTATAATACTATAGTTTTCGGAAAAGGACAACCTGCGGGTTGGGGGATAACCCATCGCTTCGGACAGAGCTGCAGGAATCGAACCCACAACCATAGTGCGACAGGCCTTTATTACATACCACTATCCTACAGGAAGTCCCTGGTTATTAAAAAATAATTTTCCTAATCTAAATGGTATGTGTTAAGATTTGGAACCTCATAAGATTAGGATAAATATAATATTTTTGAGTTCTATTATCTTTTTGAGTGAAAGATGGGTTTGTGGTAAAAATTTATTAATGAATGAATGTATACATGACAAGTATATATATTTTCCTTAACGTTCTTAGTAAATCTCCAAAATAAATTCCTCAACTTTATAAAAGGTAAAAAAACAAAAACGTTGTGGGTTAACTTTTACTACTGGGGAATCAATGATCATTTAACCAATCACAAGTTTGTGATTTTCTTGTAGTTAACTTTCTCATAACCCTATTTTCTAAAACTCTCCATCAGACCTCGATGGTTTGTTTTTCCTCCATATCCATATTTTCATAGAATCCTAGTATGGCCTATCTTGAATGACCATTGTACTTCTCTTTATTTCTTTTAATGTTATATTTTTATTATCCTTATTTCCGATGTGGGTTTTCTACAATGGTATTTTCTATTTTCAACATTTATTTTCAAAGAAAAATTTCAAATTGTGAGGACGCAATTTATTGAAGGAGGGGAGAATGTAACACCCCAAGCTTCCACGATACGCTTCTCTTCTAATAATTCTATATCTTACTTTGTACGCAAGATCAAGATTCTAACACTCCGCGACCAATAAAAATAGCTGCTATGAATAGAAATACCCACCTTTTGAAATTATATATATTTTATATTTCAAAATGGAATTCATTTTTGTATTCAAAATATCGAAATTATCTTATGTTAAATTTTTTGTAATTTTCTGAGAACACCCAATTTCTTATGAATAGAGAAAATACTTAAAAAAAATCTTATCAATATATTTTATAGTGATAAATTATACTATTGAGTGGTTTTAAAGTATAATTAGAATATATTTTTAACATATTATCCAATGGTGGTCATTAGAATTAATTTCACATTGAAATTGGACATAAACAATTGTCAATCTTCTGATATATATTGTTTCTTAAAAACACGCTATTTTTGGTGACAGTGGGAATTAATTATTAAATTAATTAATCCAACTTATATGTTTTGAATTTTGTAAAATAGAAATCTTTTTTGAATTATGAATATAATATATAGCTTAGGGTGAATTTTTGGTATTTTTCTAAAAAACATCAATTTTTGATAAATAGTGAAACCACTAAGTGGTAGTTTAAAAAATAATTTTTCATGTAAATTAAACATTACCACTTCTGTGATTTAATTTTCAAAAATCCTACATAAATGGTTTTCATTAGGAAGTAAAATGTGGTTCAATGGGATTAAAATAATTTTTTGTGGAATAGTAACTTTTATGTTTTATTAATCGCGATTAAAGGTAATTAGTGTAGTTTAAGGTAAATATAATGTTATAATAATATGAAATTACTTTTACACTTGTCCTACCATTATTAGATGAGTCATGTCCGACCAAGACAATCCATGGGTCAACTTGGGGACCCCATGGAGCCACTTGGCTAAGAAAATGACATTAATAACTTTTTATTTAAAGTAAAAATAAAATTATCTCAAACATGTGTTATTTTACTAAAACAATTATTACATGGGGTTATATAAGATAACATATAGACTATAAATATTAATTGGAAAGCTAAAAAGATTTTATAAATCATGGTAATTTTTTATAATTTTTAGACATTAAATAAATTAAATTATTTATGACACCATGATGATGCAGCGATTACCTCATTAATTAACGATTTAAATAAAATGAATAGATAATGTAAAATCTAAGACTTAGAATTTTCAAAAATCTATTGGATGAGTATATCTCGAGACCTTATTACCTTATTGTAGAAATATATAATTTTGGGACCTTTAAAATCCGAAAAAGCATTTCATAATAATGTAACATTTAATGACATTCCAAGAGTGCCCCTTCTCTCCTCTTATAAAAGGCCCCCACCACTACCACTTTATTCACACCTTCAAGCAATTTGGCTCAGCCAAACTCTGCCCAAATACTCTCCCAACTTCTCTCTCTTACTCCTAGAAGTCTAATTCAGGGCAGAAGTCTTCCCAAGTAAGCCTTTGACTCAAATCAAAAAAGAGTTACCCGATTTTAAAGGTAATGTCTTCACTTTGGTTGTTTTGTTTTATTTTGCTTCTCCAACCCCCTAAACCCTTTTTAATACTATATTTTATAAAAACAACAGTATCTTCAACATACTAGGATGTTGTTATGATATGTATTCGAGATACACTTACACACACCTCCTTCTAATGGTTAAATAACATACTGTTTCCGTGGATGGTGAATTACTGCCTCACGAAACGATGACTGTTCTATCATCTCCAACCACCTCTCATGGTGGCCATTATGATAGCACTATATTTATTTATGATATATATTATATTCATTTCCACTTTATTCTTCTGTATTTTACATTTAAAACATATCTTTATGCTTTTCATGTTGTGCAAATGTAATAATTTCATTTGAGGAAGTGTGGACTACCGCCCCTCAAAGTTATTTGAATCGTTAATGCCATATGTGGGATGTATAAAGGATGGAGTAAATGATATTATATATTATATTATATTGGAATTATAAGATAACATTATATAATTATTATTTCATTCCATTAAATACGAAATAGAAATGAAAGTAGCGTTCATGCTTACGTACAGCTTACCGTCTCCATGAATGGTGCATTTCATTTCTTACCTATAAATGTTACGTAATATTATGAATGAATGTATATACTGGATATAGATGATATATATGATATCTATATCATGAATATAATTCTGGATATAATGGATATTTTACGACATGAACAACTTGTAATTATATGAAGTTTATTTTTGACTCAAGTACCAAAGATCGACAAAATGACCGTTATTAACATTTATAATTACATAATATTCATAACATGGTAATAAGTGATATAAAAGGAATAATAAACTTTAAAAAGTTTCTTAATAAATTATAAATTAACTCTAGTTTATTATTCAGGAGGTTAAAGAATGGTCGAGTCAAGACGGACACGAGGTAAGGGAACTTCTTAACCCAATTTCCATTTTTCGGGTTAATCTCATACTTTCAAATTGTTTCATGATATTATTATGTCCTATATTGTATTTTTACTTTATTTATGTGTACTTATAGTGAATACACATAATAGATCTATTTTATTTAAAAAATTATCTTTTAAGGACATCATCTCAATCTTCTTTCATTGAGGCATATTTTGTTTTATACACAATTTTTTTATACGGTGTATAAACCCCTTTGACTTTTACATTTATTGAAAAGGAATATTTTTATACGAAGAGTTTTACTAAATGAAAAAAAGTAATGTTTTTCTTGTTGTACGTATTCGGCGACAATTAATTCTCCAACACTGTGACCATTATTTGAGTTTCAGCTTCCTCTACAAGCCACAAATTTTTTTAAATGAAAAATAAATACCAAGTTTTAATTTTCTTTTATCTTCGTATTGAAAATGGTTTTGATAGTGTTTTATTATATCAATGTGTTGTATTGATATCTTGTGATTGAAATGTGGAAATTTTATGTTTCTTTTATGCATGTTTTATGTGATAAGATTATGTTATGGTTTATGATATGTTTAAACCTGTTCATATGAAAAATGTATTTGACTTAATAAGTGACGGGTGAAGCCCAGTGTAGCTCCTCGATGCATTGGTAGGTCTCATGAGACAAACTAGTGTTTTGGAATGAGGCCTTGAAAAAATATTATTTATAGTCTTGGCACGTGGCCTTGGCTATGTGGTTATGATAGTCTGGCATTATGCATTCCATCATTATGAAAGTGGTTATTGATATTGCATGTGATTATTCGACTAGAAGAATATCCATATGAATAAGTAAATGGAATTATTTCATTGTATTTTTTTCCATATTATGCTGAAGTTCATGTTTAAAAGGCTTTTGTTTTAGTTATACATTACCAAAAATGTTAATTTTTTTATGAAAGTTTCTGCTATATTGTTATCCTTACTGTGCATCTGAGCTCACCCCTTACAATGTTTTAATTTTTCTAGGATGTGAAGAAGTATATTATGAATGACCTGCAGGGATAGTATGAGGGGATATGAAGACAGGATGCTGTTTTAGTTTTGTTTTACTCTATGATGTAATGTAAGACTTATAAATGTATCTAGTGTTTCCAAGACTACTAAAATAATTAGTCTTTCGAGACTTGTCCTTTTGTGATCATGCCAATGTTACGCAATAATGCACCGACTCTGGGTAACTGGGGTCAGGTTGTTACAATCTTCACCCGTACCATTTCTTGTCCTCTGAAAATGAATACCCTCTCTCCACCATTAGAAAATCTATCTAGATCAAGACAGGTGGATATATTTTTATATGAGGTTTGATAGTTAGTATTTCCATACTGATATTTTCTAACACACAATAGAAGAGGTGAGGTAACAATAATTGTCTTTAGTTATGAATCCCCATCCTTTTTTACTAAGGACTACTATAATAAAGATAACTACTTTAAGGATATGTTAGTAACTATGAGTATGTCCTCCATCTGAGAGAATCTACTACCACATTCCTTATCCCATGAGTACATACTATCTCAAATTCATAATTCTAGATGAACTCTATCCATTATCTACATCTCAAGTTAAGATCCTTTTAATAGAAGATATACTTGAGATTATTTTGGTTAAAATATAAGATAAACTACTCACCCATAAGGTGGTGTCCCGATATCTTTAGGGAAAACACTACCACTATCAACTCATGATCATGTGTAACATAGTTCTACTAATGGTTTCTTAACAATAGAGACCCAAAAGAAATCACTTCCATTTTCTGTATCAAAACACAACTAATTACATTCTCTTAGGCATATCAGAATACTAAATACTCATCACCATCCACTTGAAATATCATGATTGAGGACCTCATCATACACTACCACAACTCCAGAAAATCCTATTATAACCTTTCAATCCAAACAAAAGGTTCCCTCATACGATTAAATGTAGTCAATGGATTTGATATCCAAGATAAATAGGGAACTAATCTCATACAATATCATACCAACCCAATGAATCTCTCCACCTCAAACATGGTCTTGGGTGTCCCTCAAGATAACACGACCTTGAACATTATCGATTCCACTACTACACTATCATCTAAGATTACATGTCCTGGAAAGTGGACCTCCAAAATCATGAACCGGAACTTAGGGAGACTCCCATAAAGATAATGCTCTTAGAGTATGTCTAAAACCATTCTCAAGTGTCCCAAATACCCCTTCTTAGACACTATGTATACTTTAATATCCTTTATAAATATTACCACAAAGGGATCTAATAAAATATGAATGATATTTTTATGAGTACCTTGAACATGGATAGGTACTTTTTTATATCTAATGGAATCACCATTTACATATATAGACCATAGAGGCAACTAAATATTGTGTTCAGTATATCCTCATTTTGTTCTCACAGCTGGTGAGATCCTTATCTAAGGTTAATCATCGTGAACCATTACACCCATCTCAAATGATTGAAGTGGTCATATATTCTCAGTAGTGGATACTTATTCATCATGGTCACCTTGTTTTGGAACTTATAGTCCATAATAAATTCAATATCCCATCAACCTTCTTCGACAAAAACACTAGGGCTACCGAGGGGGAAACACTGGAATAGAAAAATATTTTCCTCTCCAAGTCCTCCATTTTCACCCTTAGCATGAGAATCTCGGTATAAGCCATTAGATATGATAATGTAGATATCTGAGTTATCAGGGATTGTAAATAAATTCTGAATTCTACCTATTGGTGGGATGGTATGCCCAAAACATCCTCAATAAATACATCCCCTTACTCTACCACTAGTGTAGGAAACTGAAATCCCATAGATTCCACTACTTTAAAGTCACTACTATAAAAATTCTAATTAATCGACTCTATATGCATAAATATTATCCCATCCTACTCTGTCTGAGTTTCATTGTCACCAATGAAGGAAAACCTTGATCCATCTCCACATATCCACCACATTCTCTTTCTGAAATAAATAATCATGGCATGGACTATGGATAGACTGTCCATACATAAGATGTCATCATAAGGCCTCATCACTTCTACAAAGAGATACCATAAGATATTCTCTACTCCCAAAATCATTTCACACAATTCGAAAAAGTATGTTATCACATAGTTTCATTATTTTGGAGTCTCCAAGCACAAGAATTGGAGAAAGGGATCAACTAGAATCTCAATTTTCTACACCATGGAAGTAGTAATAAATGGGTGGATTAAACATGTGTTTATTAGTAAAGCATCTAAAGTATAATAGAAAAAAATTGTGCCTATCATATTTTCCAGATCCTTAGGTTCATAGGAAACCACTTCATAATGATACTGCATCCCATGATGACAAGCTCCCTGATCTAGGTAGAGATCCCTTGGGGGTGATGGTGGAAATCAGTCAAATCACGCTGCCACATCCGGATATTCTCCCAACACCCCTATCATGCCTACCACCATACATCCCTCCTTTCTCCATCCTATGTCTCTATCTTCATCTGACTTATATAAATGCCCAATCAAGCACTTCAGTTTAAGTTGAAATGTAAAGAGATTTCAATAAATCCATGACAACTAAGTGTTACCACTAATCATAGGACTTTAATTTGAAGAATAGATCCCTTTCTATATCCAGGGTGTATCATGGGAGGTCATTAAACCTCAATGATTCTCCTCCATGGTCATACTGACCTACTATAAATGTAGAATCTTTAATTTGTGCACTAGTCATAATGTGGCTAGATAAAACACATCCCTAATGTGACACATTAATTTTAACTAAGTGATAGTTGTCTCATCATGTGAATGAGTCACTAGACTCTACCACCACCAAAAGGTGCTCTAAAGGAGACTCTTTGAGAAGAATTACACCTAATATTTAAGAATCCTCGCAAGGTATAAAACTCTAGATACTACATCTAGTCATCCCAAATCCTCCAAGGAGTCAGGATCTCCATGAAACATGGGAAGTATATACCTTTCAAACTCATGCAGTGTTGTCATCCATCATGCATCCTCATCATGTACTATAACCACTAACTACTTCTCTACGGGTGCTAGAATAACTGGGAAACCACCTTGAGGTAATAATGTCTATATTGATCCCAATACTAATGACTCATCACATGTAAGATCATTACCATGAGGATATAGTGGAATTATAATAACATATCTTTATGGATGCATCTTGAAATAAATAAGATGCACCCCATGAAATGAGTATATGTGAGGAGATGGCTCAATAAGGACATAAAAACCAAGAACCATTCCTATATGATCAATGTTCCAATGTTTTCCCTCAAAAAATCCTGTAAATATTCCTCGTCAAAAAATAGGTTATTATATGCCTACTGAATGGATATGTTGAATGAAACATCAACACTAGACACCCTGGCTCGAAATCCGTACTAGAAACACATTAAGACTATTTCTATAAATCCAATACCAATCCTCGTAACTTGAAAAAATCTGTGTCTCAATCCTAATGTAAAAATATTTTTCTTATACCATTATTTCATGATCTATCCCATGAAGGCCCTCCAGTTCTATGGTAAAAACGTTCTAACTACCCCTATCCCACCTCTAATAAGATGGGGATAGAGACCAACACTGAGTAGGAATATCCGACACTTGGGAAGAATTATCCCAATGTGCCTGTTCACCGTCAATCATCTCTAAGACCATAAAATTCTGAAATGTAAAACAATTGGTACTAATATAGGTTTACATATATAATCCCATAATTATTATATGAAAACAATCTACTAAAAATGATAAATGGGCTGAATACAAGCCCAACTAAAACTTTAAATAAGTATAACCTACTCATAAGTAGGGTTTTACTATCAAATGAAATGCTGATATACATCTCAATTTTTCTGTCCCAATCTATTCTCTACCTACTCCTAGTCCTTCTAAATACAATCAAAAGCTATTTTGTTTACATAATACATGACATGTTAGATAAATTTTCTTAATTCATGGGTTAGAATATTAAATACCTTCTAATAAACCCCAAAATCACTAAGCATAAATATTAATGATAGGTCAACGCAATATATTATAGGTCAACAATATTTGATACATAAACATATATAAATTCTAAAAAAATAATTCATGTATCATGTGGTCTCAACCATTACTTATATCCATATGATACTGCATGGGAATTATAGGTAGCACTCATTCCTAGAGAACCCACTCCACATGTCATACTATCACTGGTGACTCTGATCCATGAGTTTATGATCATTAGGCCCCACCGGAGAAGTACTCACTAGATATTTGATGATCTATTCATCCAGTTAGAGCATCATACCTAAGGCCACTAGGGGGAACCACAAACCCTTCTTTTACTACTAAAAAATAGGCCTTTAACATTGATATAATAGACCGTTATCAGCACTAAAAAGTGCTAACAATATGACCATAGTTAAAAGCCTGAAACATTTAGTAGCGCTATAAAAGGAAATGTAAAATCCCCCCTTTCATAGAGACGAAAATGAGTTTTTATAAGAGCCCTTCAACAATGTTTTTTTAGCAATATAAAAGTGCCCTTTTATAGAACTATTTATTTATGTTTAAGGGGTCTTTAATAGTTTTTTTAGTACTGATAAAGAAAGCACTGTTAAAGGGGGTAAAATGATATTTTCCTCAAACACCAATGTGCTCAACCCCCATTATCAGTGCTTCCCTGACCCTTTTAGTGCCTTTTTCATCACTTTTCACCCCACCAACTTTTATAAGTAAATATAAGAAAACATGAAAATATTTAATTATAAATAATTTTAAATTTTGAAAATGATAAAATCTCAAAAAAAAAAATGACAATATTAATGTTAGACTGGGGAAAAATTTCAGTCTCCACCAAAAAAGTCAACAAGACCACCCTAAACATGGTTGAAAATCCATCGAATTCTAAAAAATCGGGGTACCACAACTAAAGACTCAGTTTTGGAGGAATTTTGGGAATTTTTGCCTCTAAAAGGTGACAGAGGTTTACAAATGTCACTAAAGGCATAGATCTCATTGTAGGATTCAATTTGATATATAGTAGAGCTCAAATGAACTACCAGATAAAAAAATTTCACTTTTTGACATTTGAGTTACGTTTTCAAATTATTTTAGAGATTTTTTAAATTTTATGATAATTATATCATTATATTGATATTAAATGACTATTATATGGGAATAATAATATTATTAATTATAAAAAATATTTTATTTATTTATTTTATAAAACATTTTTAAAAAAATCATATTTATTAGTTGAACATTTATATTTACCATATCTAAAACATATTTAAAAAAATATATATTATATTTATATCAATATATTTATATTTATATTTTAATATATGATTAATAATGAAATATACATTTATAAATTATACATTTATCAATTCTACTAAAAAAGACATGATAAAGGGGGTCTTTATCAGTTCTTCAAAAAACGCTGATAAAGCCCCCCCGCAACACCACTTTTTTACAAACGATGTTAAAAACTCCCAATTGTCAATAATATTTTTAAAAAGGCTAATAAAGGTTGGGTATTTATTATCACTTGTAAAAAATATCTAATAAAGTCCCCCTTTAAAAACAATTTTTTATCACTGTTAAAGCCCCCTTTAACAGTGCTAAAAAAGCATTGTTAAAGAACCCCTTTTATAGAGTTTTTTTTAGCACAGAAAAGGGGGGTTTAAATAGCATTTTCAGCTATCATTATCAAAGACCTAGTGCTAGACAACGCTAGTTTTTAGTAGTGTTGATAATCTATCTTGATATGTGATTGATTACCTATGTATAATGTTGATTCTTATTCCATGAACCCCGCCAAGTAATGATATGGTCTGCCAGCCTGGTCTCACAGGGAGATGAATCAAACTCTATCCAATAATAAACTGATATTTGGAATCATAATACAATGATGAGAACCTAAGTGCACACTATACCCTCATGGAAAGGGACTGATGTTACTTAATCAAATTTAAATTCTCTATAATAAAGAAATAAAGCTCTTTAAACCCTCTTAGAGGGAGTATATTGTGTGTACTAGGGGTGCACTATGTGTCTTGAGAACCTATGGTCTACCCATGTATCACTATCAAACATGTCATGTAATCCTCTATAAACATAGTGAGTCCATATGGAACATGACATATAGAGGTTAGCTAGAACCCTTCCCATGTTGTCTGGTCATGCTCATGTACATTGGATTGTACCCAGTTACACTTGTCCATGTCTGAGTAAATGGATCATCACTTGTACTCCTTCCATGACTAAGTAAATGACTTATCCCATGTACTCTGGTCATACCCATGTTGTTTTTGACACATAGGGAGTCATTAGTCAGGTGACATGGATTTTTCCATGTGTCACATGACATGTGATATGTTTCTTCTCCGTGGAAGCCAAAGAACCAGATCTAGGGCCCCATGAAGCCTGTAACTTTATATTGCACGCCATGTAAAATGTTATTTTTCAAATACAAATAGTTACTTATCCACATTCACCACCCATTCCTCTGACTATCAATATAATCGTAAATCATTCTAGAAAATAAGGATTTTCTCTAACCAATCCTTATCTTCACAACTCACAGAATTCATCCATTAAATATAATCGGGAATCATCTATGTCCCATAATTTATCACCACATAACAAACCAAGTAAACATGATCCACCAATCCATCCTTGAACTACCTATGTTCTTCCATATTCATTGTCACACATTTATCACACACTCATCTATCAACCAATGCATTAGTATCAATATGTTGGGAAACTACTAGATACTATGTATCTATAGAATTATATTCAAAAATGAGTTCTTGTGATTAATTCATGTAGAAATGGGGGATAAATATATAATACATTTTTTTAAGGAATGAACCTCTATCGTTGTTCATTTCAATGTCGAACCATTATTGATAATTGACGAATAAAGAAGAATAAACAATATAGCTTCAAAATAATATCCCCAGTATCATCCATCAATCACAGATCAATTACTGTTAGTGTAATTGACCCATGTTTGACAAGGTGTAATAAATGTGGATAAAACCACATAAATAAAACATCCCACCTTGAGTTTGTATCATTACCTAATTCATAATTATCCTTCATCACAGTTATTGGTGACATCAATGAACTCTATTGGCATAAAAAATACCTGCAGTATCGATCTGAGCTGTTGTTTTCCACAGATATCTCTCCATAGTCTCCTCTCCAAATATAAGGTTTATGAGTATAACTTAAAAAATGTATTATAAACATGTATTTTTATGGGTTCCTAGTTCAATAAATCTACCATAATAATATAAATAAATAAATAAATAATGTTATTTATTATGTCCACCTATAGGAAATTTCTCACAAACATCCAATGTCAAAAAAGATTGTGTCATGCCTAGGGTAAAACTTGCATTCCAATCACAATCGTGGCCCTATATTTTTTATATGAGATTCCATTCAGTATTTCATCCATTTTTTATGAAAATGGAATGGATGTGATACTAATATTATTAATATTAATAAAATATCATATTTGGTCTCACCGGGACTCATAATCTCATGTCTTCTAAACACCTATGACAAAAAATAATATTATCTATATATCAATGAATTAAGTTGAAAAAACTAAGACATTACTTTATACATTAAAATAAACCATTCATGTTTCCTTTTTTGTGATTAATGTCAAATAATCCTATATAAAAAATATAAAAAATTCCTTTTGAAAACCATTGAAATAAACTAAAAAAATAGAATTAAAATTTCTTTTATAATTAATTTATATACATAAAAATACATAGATAAATAATGTATAATAATATTAACATGGAAGAAAAATATATAGAAAATAATTTTTTAAAACAATTAAAACAAGTTTTTTGAAGTAAATATTACCTTAACATAACACTGAATCATTGTGTACATTCATTATCTTCCTAAATAATAAACATGCATTAATTATTTAATTTTTTATTAATATTTTACAGTTTTATTATTCCTTTAATTTTAATTATTCCCATGTTATATTTAATTACATAATCAGTTTTGTTTAAGATGAACATTTTGATGATATTTGACACATATGTCCAAAATGACTTCGATGGGTTAACTATGGTCAATGTTTTAGCATCCAATGCTTTTTAGACATATACCATACATCATAATAGATGAATATAATATTTCAATCCATGAAAAAATTATTTACTTCTAGTATCATTGGAAACATGAAAAAATAAAAACCTAGTTCATAAAATAACAATGTCATCAATGAATAATTTTTTATTAACTATAACCCTTATTATACATATCAAACATTATACATTTCTTCATAACATTGGTAAAACACTATATTAAAAGTGTGATCTAAAAATATCAGTAAGGATAAACATGTGGATATCAATTTGGGGTCACATTAAATTATAACATAAGTATTATATTATGGAGTAATCAACATATCATAAAATGTTCAAACCTAAGCTTTCATAGAACATAGAAATGTGTCATGGAATATAACATTATAATTTCAAAATTCATGGATCATAAGTTTATAAAATCTTCATAAGTATATCATGAATCATAAAATCATTTCAAAAAAGTATGTCCCCAAAATAGGCTTGAGAACCATTTCATAATATTAAGGGTATGCATGAAGACCATCAAACCATAGAGGATCAGGCATCACCACCTACATCATATAGTATAAAGTGCTCATAGACGTGCATCCCATAGTAGATCAAGTACATTAACTTGCATCGAATAATTGTCTCATTAGATATTAAACATTACCCAATGCATTGGAGGGAGATATAAGGCCCACCCATCACATGATGAAAATAAAAAATTTGTGTACCAAAAGATGATAACACATTCATTATATCAAAATCCATAAATAGAAATGGGTTTCAAAAACATATTTTCATCATAAAAATAAACCATCTATATTAAAGGACGTTATCTTATATAGAAAATAATTTTAAATGATCACTAGAAATATCTAAAAGATCAAGGATCTGGAAAACCCAACCCTAAGAAAATATTATAAATAAAGTGAATAAAAAATAATTACTATGGATTATTAGAGAGATGGGTATGTATTACAACACACATGTTTATATCCACCATTGTAGCACCATAATCAGGGGCCCTAATAGACGTCATCATAATCATTTCCATGACTGATTTCTTTGAACGAGCATCCTCTACTTGATTTTCATTTATATATGCATATGAGGTCACCAAATCGAGCTGAGAAACATTACAAAGATAGTCAATCCACTGGGGAAGTATTTTCCATGAAATAATCCTTGTTTTTATTTACAGTGCATTGATCACAACTTCAAAGTCAGATTCAATCTATAATCAATTATAGTTATATTGAATAGAATACCTAACCACATACACAATGGTCTATAATTTTTATTTACAGCCCACTCCAATTCCTGTGTAGTGGTGAAATCAACCCTTAACAAAGCCTTAGTTTGTTTGAAAAACACCCCCATAGCACTAGGGTCTTGTAATTTAATACGACTCACCATCAACATTAACCATGATTCATGAGTAGATAGGTGGGATCCATCATAAATATTTGAGAGATTTGAGTTTCCTTAATATTCAAGTGACACTCAAACGCCTAAGAGTGATCTGGTCATCAAGGATGTTTGATATATCTTCTATTTAGAACACATATTCAATTTAAACCTTTATATACATATAAATCATTCTCATGTGAATTGAAGGTTTCCGGTCATCAAAGGTCATATTATTTTTCCTTCTCTAGATAGATAGAAAAATCTCTACAATAGTTGCATGAATGATGTTCTAAACCTACTCACTTAAGGCTACATTGGTAATAACCTCCATGAACTCATGTACCAGCAAATGATTGTCAAAATGCATTCTACATATATATCCAGCATATTCCCATAAGTTTTGTGCAAAACTACATGTCGTAAATAGGTGTGGTACAACCTCTTTAAAATTTAAGCATAAAATACAAGCTGAATGAATGTATTGTCTAGTCATTCTAATCAGTTCATGTGTTGGATGTCTATTCATCTATATTCTCTAATAAAGTAATAATTGAGAGGGTTGGGAAAAATTTGATTTGAATTTCAAGATCCATGATTGTGGTTTGTTGGATCCCATTCATTCCAAATTTTAAACAACCTTAATATTGAACTTCCCATTCACGTTATGCTTCCATGTGAGAGTATTATAGTTAATAAAAAAATAATTATGAATTTGCATACTAGTTTGAGTAGGTGATATACTCAAATTTTTCTAATTTTGAGTAACATGGTCCACAACAGTCATATACAGTAAATCATAAGGCATAAATAATGTTTTGTACGGTGATTTTACAAGCCATTCAGTTGTCCAAAAATCGAGAGTATAGTTATTAATTACCATCCATTGTGTACCATGAATGATACTATTGAATGATTGTTTAAGATATTTCCAAACAAAATATGTAATATTGTATTTATATCGATTAAATAATTTCCCTATAAACCTATTTAAAAGAAAATAAAAGGGATTGTCACTAAAAATAAGACTCTATGTAAATTAACCAATTAGATAATCATTATATATCCCATGTTCTTTAATTCCAAGACTACCCATTTCCACGTGATTGATGTAGTACTTCCAAGAAACCATGTTCAATTTTTTTGAATAGATTTATCCAGACCAAATAATGTTCCAAATCATACCTTGTCATTCCTTAATGAGAGATCTAGCCCATATGTAAAGGTAGAATGAGTAAACAAGCTTCAACGTGAGTGATGATTTTATAAGACACACCCCATTCATCAAGTGACATTTATTTCCCATTACATTTACATGTTTTATTAACAATGCTAGTGTGTATTCCCTCCAGATATTGTCTCCATAATTTTCCCCAACAAAGGGGTACACTGAGGTAATTAAAAGGGAGAGACTCGCTCCTGAAACCGAGGATGTTGCTTATTTTATTTTACTTTCCAACCAAAATTCCATCACCAATGATGATGATAATTTTGTACCAGCTTATGGCCTATCATGATACCTATTCATAGTGTCCAAAAATAGATTTAATAGAGGATATTATATTCATTTAATCTTTCCCATGTAGGATGATTTCTTCCACATAATTCTAATTTGATGGAACAAAATCATGCCAACTAGCCCTAATTTTTGTGTAGAATCCAAAATGGGTGATATCATTGAGGAATATACCCATGTAATCTTCAATAATGGAAACAGGAGTCCTGAAAGTGGGTAACTGTGTCTCACACCCCTTGTGCAATGAAATAATACTCTGGGGTCCCATTAATGAGAATGAAAAGCCTTGCTCAGTTGAGAATAACATTGATGATATGAATGAATTCATTTTAAAAACTATATCTCCTAAGAACATAAAATCAAAGGCTCTATTTAAATTTATCAAATTATTTTGATATACCAGTTTTGAGTGTAAATTTTTCATCTATTGTTTTCTTCCTCATAAAAATAATGCTTTTGAAACCTTTTAATAGGAAATTATCAATGTTCCTTCCTTGAAAAAATCCAAAATGATTGATATTGATGATATATATCACAATTTTTCCTATTATATTCATAAAAATATTTCTGATTATATTGGGAATCACATTTATTTGAGAAACAAGCCTAAAATATTCAATATCAAAACCATTATCTTTGTTGTGAACTGATTCAATAATGCATGAGTTTTCACTGTATGGAATTGACCTATGAGTGAATAGTTACTCAATTTCATTAGTAATATCATCCTACAAGATATCCGAAGAAAAATATTGTCATTGAACCTATCTGGGCTAGAAGAATCACTATATTGATAGAGAAAAGAGTTGTTCTAATTTCCTCTTCTGAAGGAAACATGGTAAGATCTCAGTTTTGATGTTTATTAATGTTGGGAGATAAATTTCAAAACATTCTATATATTTTATTCTTCCCATTAATAGATTAAATACATTTAAAATAGTCCAGCGTAGCCTGGGATATCTCATTTTCATTATTGTGATGACCACCGTTTATGCTAACAAATTTGGTTCCAGACCTCACCCTCTTCTCATTGTGTAGTGTATGAAATAATGTTAAATTCATATCACCATCCTTAATCCATCTCTCATTCAACTTATTTTTTTAACCTTTTTTTATCATTAAAATACCATCAAGTCGTTAAGGTGTCTTAATCTCTTATTTAGATGAAATATTTTGGTGGTATTTCCTTATTTTATTGTAAGCAAGATAATCCACCATATTCGTAATAACTATTTCAATCATGGAGAAGTATTTTTTTACTCAATTCATTTAGTAATTCCTTACTATGCATTAAATTTTTAACCAACCCCTAAAAAGGACTATAAATAAGTGAAATTTCCGATGCCTCAATCATAATTTATCTACATCCAGTAGTTACAAGCCATAAATAATTAAATCTTAATGTTATGGGTGATGATCATTCAAAGCATGTGAATATCATCACAAGAATAAGGTTATGATCAGATTGATTCTATAGATGTGTGAACCCTGAGACTTGATCTGAAACACTTTTATAATCAATTTTAACAAATCATCTCCCACGTTTACTTGCTTTCTTTCCATTCAATGTATACCGAGTCCATGTGAAATTAGCTATTTCAATTGGGACCTCCACAAAATAGAAATGTTCAATAAAAATAAAGAATTAAAAATAGTTAATTTGATTGAATTTATTTCTTGTTTTCTATTCAGGTCTAAAAACATTGTAGAAATCTTCAAAAATCACCCATTTATGATTCATTCTTTCATAGATTATCCTTATTTCTTCCCATATCTCTCTCCTCTTAACATATGATGTGGAGTCTTACACAAACGATATTGAAAACTCATAGACTACTATATTTAATTATACTAAACTACTCTACAACTTCTTACTACAAGTAGTAATATCAATTCATTCAAGATTTAGCACCCAATGGTGATCTATGTTGGATTCATGCACGTTTTGTGAGAAACGTTTATATGGAAATCCTATTTGAAATCATTCTAATTATCAAATAAATTCGTTGGTTTATAAATTACAATAATAATTTGTTTATATGCCATGGTAAAATTACTAAGGGCTTTGACCATTATGTAATTCAATAGACCATGGATGTTCCAATATTGAAATATCATTGTTTAAGGGTTTTAGCCCTTATCTGGGATCCTCTTAGTTGTGTCATTGTCGTATAGCCTTTTTTTCCTTTTCATTTTCTCCCTTTATTTACTACCTTTGTATTATAGATTGTTTTTTATAAATTTATGTCTTCATATGATATAAATTCTGCATTATCATAAATTGGAGAATACTGAGTCTTCTCAATTAACAATGTGTCTTCATCCTCATCATACTAGAATACACCATATAAAAGGGTGAACTGAAGAACGTTTTTGGTATTTTTTAACATTGTTTTTTATTCGTTGACAACTAACCTTTTTTGTTTAATTTTTTTATACATAGAAATATGAATTTGTTGGTTGCTGGAATTTTTTCTTTGTTACATAGAAAATGAAGTTTATGTGTTAAGGATGTTGTTGAGAATGAAAGAAGTTTATGAGTGTGAAGGATGTTTCTGAGAATGAAATAATATGGTGAGTTTGAAAGAAGTTGTTGAGTTTGAAAACATTGTTGAGTTTATTTTTGTTTCTGATGATTCTTGAAACAGGGTGTTGTTGAAGAGTCAGAGGTTAGAAATTATCTCAAACTTTATAAAAAAATCGATGATTCGTTGTTGATTTTAATTTCCCATAAATCATGAAATGGTCATGATAAATATATTGATGAAATGGTGAAGATTTTTGAAGACATTAAATGAGAAAACTTCAAGGAAAAATAGGATCTAGAATTATATGAAACATTTTGAGTAAAATTGGATCTAGAATTCTAAGAAATATACTGGGAAATGTCAGATCCAAAATTATTAGCAATATTCTGGGAAAAATTGGATCCATAATTTTGAGCAGCATTCTAGGAAAAATCAGATCCATAATTATCAGCAACATTCTGAGACAAATTGTATCTAAAATTCTGAGCAACATTCTGAATATATTTTAAACCTGATTTTTTATCAATTGAGAACCCTCTTTCTGAGAACATCTTAACCTAATTTCTAAAAAATTAGGAACATGATTTCTGAGAAATTCAGAACCTGATTTATGGACAATTGAGAACCTGATTTATATATAATTCAGAACCTAATTTCTGAATAATTTGGAACCTAATTTAAGCACAATTCAGAACTTGATTTCTGAATAATTCAGAACCCAATTTTTGACCAATTCAGAACTAAATTGCTAAAAAATTCATAACCTAGTTTATGAGTAATTCGGTACCTGATTTCTGATCAATTCAAAACCTGAATTATCTACAAATCATAACCTGATATTTGAGCAATTCTAATCCTAATTTCTAAACAATTCAGAGACAAATTTTTTCACAATTTGGAACCTAATTTTTGAGAAATAACAATTCAGAACCTGATTTATGTAATGTTCCAAGCATAATTTTTGAGTAATTAAAAACCTAATTTCTATATAATTTAGAACCTAATTGTTCAACAATTTGGAACATAATTTATAATCATTTGGAACCTAATTTCAAAAAAAATTGGAACTAAATTTCTGAGAAACATGGATCCTGATTTCTGCACAATTAGGAACCTGATTTCATTTCAAATAAAATCCTATTTTCTGAAGAAAACTAAACCGCTTTTCTAGGAATATATCTGATAACAACTGAACTAGTTTTTCTAAACATGTTTCTGAGAAAAACATAACAAAGTTTCTGAGCATGTTTCTAAGAAAACTGTATCCCAGATCTGGAATTATCATTCTAAATAAGATTTGAAGAGTTCATGAAGGAAAACGTGAATTGAATCATTAGTAAATATCATAGAAATTAAAGGAGGTTTGAATAATTAAAATATTTAGGATTAAATAAGAGAGATTTTTTGATTTTTTGATATTTGAGGTAGTGGGAATAATTTTTATGATTCATGCCTTTGTTTTTCAAGTTCAAATAAATATGTGTTCAGATCATTCAGTCATTTTTAACTTTTCACACACGCAAAAAAGGAGAACTTTTTGAGAATTCAAGGAAAAAAAATTTCTCCATATAATGAAGTTTTTTTTAATGTTTATGAAAAGTTAAAAATCAGAACCATACTTATCGTAGTGAGAAGATTGGACATATCCAAATTGGACAAAGGATTCAGACTAAGAATTTGAAGAGAAGATTCAACAATGTATTTATTATTATGTTTGGCTCAATTGTTCTTTATGAAAACATTTTAAACTGACAAGAGTCGATATAATATTTTTAATTGGGATATAGAAGGTGTCTAATGGGATTTGAAACAAGTTGTATTCACTTTTTCATTTAAGTGTATTTCCATAGACCAATTAGAGTGGGCATAAAAATGAAGTAGGTTCTCAAATTGAGGTTGAGCCTTATATATAATTTCTTCCTTATTTGGATTACTATTCAATCATACTTAAGTATTTTTTAAAGGATGGAAAGGAAAAAAAATATTAACAGGTTAAAGGGGTTTTGTTTCTTAATGTTTTCAAACTTATAAAAAGTGAAAAACTGATTCAAACCCCCAATTCTTAGTTGTTATTCAATCCTTGGAACATCAAGTTATATAAGAGTGATATTACCTGATTTAATCCTTATCATGGAGAATATCAATTCTTTCATCAATAGAGGAATACGTACATTCGATTGAAATAATAATTATGGATGGAAAAAATATGATGATTACTTATCTTCAATCTCTTGTCCATGAAGTTGTTGACGCTGCTAAACATGGTTTTACACATATGAAGAAAGATACTCCATTCATATTTTCTGATAAAAGAAATATATACGTTGATGGAAAGGTTAAAAATTATATTCTCATGTCCTTATCCAAAATTGTTTATCAGAAGGTGATGGGTTTCCAAACCTCAAAAAGAATGTGGGACAAGATGGAAAGTGTTTTCAAAGGAAATAGAAAGGTCAAGAAGGCTAAGCTACAATTTTGTAATAGTATTTTTAATGATACCAGAATGATAGATGATGAAAAAATTGATGAATACTTCACCAGAGTTAATGAAATTGTGTTCATCATCAAAGGATTCATAGATGTTTTGGAAGATTCTAAAATTTTAATGAAACTTATGAGAAGCTTTCTGGACATGTTTGATTCTAAAATATATTATTTAAAAGATATGGATGATTTAAGTCTTTATGAATTGCTTAACTTTCTTGTTGCTTATGAAATGAGGAAATCTCAAATACTTAAGAAAAAATGAATATTAAATGTCTTTTAAAGCAATGAAAAAGATGAAAATCCTTGAATTTTATGAATATGATCCTTGTGAATCCAATGACAATGATGATGATGAGATAAATTAAAATATCATGTCTCTTATATCTATGAACTATTAAATAGGAAGAGGGAGTATGGAGGAAAAAATCCTCTCAAATTTTTTTAGTGTGGTGGAATCGAGCACTTTGTTATGAATTTCCCTAGGAATAAAGCTGAGGAATATCAAGATTATTGTAATGAAAAACATCAATGGTATAAGTGGAACTAAAATTAAAATGAATATAAGTCTTCCAAAAAATTCAAGAAGAAGTCCTTCAGAAAGAAGAGAAGCTTGTTGAGAAAAAAAAATTTGTATCAGACTCACTTGATAATGATTCTTATGAAAATGAAAGTTCACAAAAATCCATAACCTTCATTGCAGATGTTGAGAAAAAAAATTATTCTTCAGATAGTGAAGAATGTGGTGAATAATATTATAGAGAGTATCAACTCAGAACCAAACATCTTGCATGTCTTGAGAAAATTAAATATCTAAAGAATGAAAATAGTGTAATAAATACTGATTGTGAAGAAGATTATAATTGAATAAAATATTTCATCGAGAAGGAGGATGAATACATTCAACTGATTCTAACATACAATCATAGAAATTATGAATAAGGAAAGGTGATTGGTGATCATAAAAACAAGATGGAATCTAAGGAAGAAAAAGTTAAAAAGTTGTAATAAAAACATCTTGAGTCTAAAAATACCCTAAGGAAGATGATATAAAACTTCAACAAATATATAGAAGTAAAATTTGAGTCCTCTAAAATTGCTGAGAAGGATCATTATGAGAATCGAGTGGATTATTCTCTTACCAAAAATATTGTTTCATCAGATTCTTCTAACATTTCAGGTTCTGTAATAAGTGTTTAAAAAGATTGGGTGGAAAAAGGTTGTGAGAAACCTATCAAATCTACAAAATTTGAAAACTCACCTAAAGGAAAATATGGTTTATATCCAAATAATGTTAGGGTTGAAATCCTCAACATATTTTCTTTAAATAATGGTCATTATTTAACAAAAAAATCATGATTTGAGGTCTGTTTTTGGTGATGTAGAATCTATGGGCATAGAGAATACAATTTTGGAAATATTTTTTCACTACCTGGAAGAAGGTTTGAGGAAAGTGTAAGAAATAGTGATAGAAGAATGTGTAACCTTCCTCAGTCATAGAAATTTGAAAAGGAAAATTCTCCAGATGTCAGAAACATTTCAACAGAGATTCAATTTGATTTTTGGAATAAGTTAGTGGAAGATGTGATCAATCTGGTCATCATGCTGAAAGATGTATGATACTCTTTCTAGAAAAAAAATTATGATAAGAAATAAAAAAGGGTGATAATAAGAATGTAGGTTTGATGGAATTTATTGTTGATACAACATTGAAAGAAAGAAATAGGAAAAGCCCTTGGATTCTTGATAGTGGTTGTTCATCACACATGACAGGTGATATATAAATCATGTAACATGTTGAAATTCATGATGGAGGAGTAGTTACTTTTGGAAATGATAGATCTTTAAAAATTGAAAGAATCAGAACGACCGAGATTGAATTAGAGAAACTGAAATCTAAGGAAGTCTTGCTTATTGATTGGCTAAAACATAACTTACTTTTTGTAAGTCAAATTTTTTGATGATGAAAATGAAGTAATCTTCATAAAGGGTTCTTGTATCATCAATTTTTTGAAAAATGGAAAATTAATGAAAAAAGTAGAAAGAAGTTGTGGGAATATCTTTCAAAATGGAGAATCCAATAACTCGTGTTATTTTAATGTGAACGATGAAACCAATTTGGGGAACTGATGGTTTGGGAACCTTGGGTATAAGAACAAAAATAATATTTCTAAATTCGATTCTGTTTGGAATTTTTCACAATTTAATAGATGAGATGAAGAGGTTTTTATTACTTGCCAGAAAGGAATGACGACTAACAAAAATCATAAGATTTTAGATTCAATCTAGAAAACCACATGAGCTTATTAATTTTAATCTATGTGGGCGATGAGACATCAATATATAAAAGTGGATTTATACTTTATCACTTTTATTAATGATTTAACTCAGATGAAAAATAGCATGCTCATGATGCAAAAGTTAGAGGCTCTTGAAATGTTCAAATTCATCAGAAAAGATATTGAGAGGGAATTGTGGGTTTCTATAAAGAACATGGGAATAGATAAAGGTACTTAATTCACAACAAATTCTTTTGAATCCTATGTAGAAAATCATAGTATCAAAAATCTGTATAGTGCGCCCTATACTCCAAAAAAAAGAGTAGAAGAAACTGTGACATTTCTTACCTTATAAAATCATATTGAATCTGAAAACATTATTGGAAATCAGAAGGCTCTAGTTCTGACAAGATGAAATTTCATATAACAAAATCAGACTTCACTTATCTCAAAAGTTGAACTGGAATCAACTTCTGAGGCTTTTCCACATAAATAATGGGTCGATGCAATGAATGAATAGTAGGATCTGATTTAGATAAATGAAACATGGGAAGTTTTTTTATGTCTATAAAATAAAAATTTAATCATAACAAAGTGTATTTATAGAAATAAATTGAATAAGCATTGATAAGTTTCATGAAACAATGAAACGCTTTTTTGTAAAAGATATGCACTAGTTTAAGGTGTGGATTTTGATGAAACCTTTTCCCTTGTTTCAAGGATTGAAAGTATTCAAATGTTTCGTGCTATGGAATCTCATCATAATTAGAAAGTCTATCATATGGATGTAAATTCATATTTATTAAATTATGAAATTGAGGAAGAATCTTACATTTAACAACCATGTGTGTTTATACCTGATAAAGATGAAAACAAGGTTTAAAAATTGAAGAAATATTTGTATGGGCTGAAAGAAGATCACGTGCTGGGTATTTAAAGATTGAAACTTTTTTTGAAAAAGATGAACTTTCCTAAATGAAATGTTTATAGAAACTTTTATGGGAAAAATGCGGACTCTGAAACATTAATTTTAATTATTTATGAGGTTGATGTAATTTTTTCTCGTGATAACGAAATAGTTTTTGAAGAGTTTACTGATGAAATGAAGAAGAATTTTGAAATGTTAATTTTGGGGGAATTAACTTTTTTCCTTGGATTACAAGTTAAACATTAATAAAGATACATTTTCTTATCTCAATGAAATTATACCAGGTAATTTCTAATGAATCTTGGAATGGTATAATCAAAAGAAGTTTCAACTTCTATTTCAGTGAGAACAATGTTTAGCAAAGGGGAATCCATAATATGTGTGAATTAGAATGATTTTCAGAAGATGATAGAATGTCTTATTTACCTTACAGTTTCACGTACTGATATTGTTTATGGTGTGATTTTAGGTTCTAGGTATCAATGTAATCTGAAATAATCACATATTTTGGCAGATAATATGATTAAAATATATGTCAAAGAAACAACCTCATATGGGTTTTTATACAAAATAAATAGTGACTTAATGTTTCATGGTTACACTAATGATGATTGGGATGGTGATTTTAATAATATAAAATCAACCTCAAGAAAAACATTTTTCTTGTTTGAACATGGCATGAGTTGGCATCGTATGAAATAATGTTCAGAAATATTGAGCAAAATTGAATTTGAATATGTCAAAGATACTCAGGCTTGTACTCAAATGATGTGAATGAAAGTTCAGTTGAAAGATTTGAATGTAAAAATTTCCAAACCGTTGAAAATAATTTTTGATAATCAGAGAGCGATTGATATTTCTAAAAATCTTGTCCAATACTCTAGATCAAAACACAGTGATATCAACTTTCACTTCATAAAATTGAAATATGTTGTTTGAGATTTTTTTTGGAATACACATCAATAAATTATAAGATTGCTGATATCTTTACACAACCAATGTCAAAGGAAAGGTTTGTCGAATTGAGGATGAAACTCCATGTTCAGTCTCCTACTGTGTCCTCCAAAACCTTATAATGAAGTTTCCCCAACCGTGACATGGATTATTTTAAAAAAGGGGGAGAGTAAAAAACAAATATTTACATTGTAAGAAGTTTTTTTTCTTTCTTTCATGAATCTAAAGAAATGGTTATCATATAATGGGAGAAAGAACATGAAAAATGAGATAAAGAAAGAGAAGTGAGAAATATAAAGATAAAATAAAGAGAGATTTTTTCATTACATGGACACAAAATTTTATTACCACTGAGGGAGGTAAATCCTTCAAAAACATTACATTATCCTGTAGTGTGGTGTCAGGACACTCACTTTTGAGAAAGTCTATGTTTTGATGTAAATACCCGTAAAATTCAAGGGTATTTTTTTTCTTAATTTTCTTTAGAATTTTACAAGAGCGCGGTTTCAGACGGCACCTGATTCTGAGGCCCGGAGTGCCCGGAATCAATTTCCGAAGTTTGGCTCAGGTACGTTCAGTGAACGAACGAGCGGGAATTCCTAACTTTTGATCCGGTGCTCGGAATTGAAATCTGAGGGCACCGATGAACTCGCAGCGCCGATATTCGCTTAAGGAGACCTTTCCGGGAGTTGCGTTTGTTGCGGGACGAAAGTTAGTTTTTGGGAGATTTATAAAAAAAGTTGAATAAAAAGTGTGAATTCTTTTTACTTTACTTTTGTGGGTTAACTCCTCTCAAAGGGAGTTAGGGGTGGGACCCACACCCACTTAACCTCCCTTGAGAGGATTAAGTGTGGTGGGGCCCACACGAACCCTAAACCTTTCAACTTCTCCCAACTTCCTTAACCCCTCATTAAATGGCATGAGTTATTTAATTTTGCAGTTAATCTTTTTGAATTTCAAACCTTTGAAATTCTTGTGATAAGTTTTTGATTAAATTAAGCTCTTCTCTCTTTTTGTTGGGTTTGAACTCTTAGCCAACTTGAGAGCTTTTGAGAGCTTCTTCTTCTTCTTCAAGCTCTGACGAAGAACACGAAGAACGCTCAAGCTCCGACGAAGAACGCTCAAGCTCCAACGAAGAACGCCGCCTCTCTTCTTCGTCTTCCGTGACAACGAGAGGGAACACCGCTTCTTCCTCGGAAAACCTTCGTCGGCGTACAAGGTTTCGCCAACGACGTATCACATCGGACGCATCTCTTCGTCAACGGATTTGACGAACGACGACCGCGACGCCCGACCTCCGCGACGTTGTCTTCCGCGGACGTTGACAAATCCTCGAACTTATACCCAAGGTAGGGGTTGTTGATCTTCGTTTAATTACTCCATTCTTGATCGTGGATCTAGCATGTCTAATGTGTGGTTTTTGATTATTTTTAAGTTGTGTTTTTATTTAACGTGAGGGGGGCCGGACCGCATGAACACGGCCGAACCCCCTCCATCGTTCATGTTGTTTATCTGCGAGCGGAAGCAAGGTGGCGTGGTGCCGTCGCACCACGCGGATAATTGTATGTTAATCTTACACGACACTGTCGCGCACGCGCCATGGAAGAATCTTCAAGAACGCGACGCCGTCGCGCCGCGTTGAAAGAAATCGAGGTGCGGCGGAGGGGCGCGGTGCCGTCGCACCGTGCCGGATGATGAATACCGCGGCCGGTTCGGGGCCGCGGTGAATCGAGGAGACCGCGGCCGGTTCCGGGCCGCGGCGGAACGAGGAGACCGGCGGCCGGGCCGCCGGCGTCGAAAGCCGAAGAAGGGACCGAATTTTCCGGTCCCGTTGGAGAAAACCGGCCGGCCAGCTGGCGGGCCGGAAGGCAGTAAACCGGGGGAATTAATCCCCTGGCCGGCTCATAAAACCCCCCTCTTAATGAGGGGGGCGGTTTCCTTGAGGGGGGAAGGAGGCCCCCCGTTTCCTGCCAATCAAGCCCCCCGCGTTGGGGGGGGGGCGGTTTGCAAAAAGGGCGCGACTATATGTCGCGCCGCCCCTCAATCAGCGGGGGCTTTGTCCCCCCGCATGCCGCCAGGCCGCCCCGCCTGCCGCCAGGCCGCCCCGCCTGCCGCCGGGCCGCCGCGCTACCGCCGGGCCGCCGCGCCACCGCCGGGCCGCCGCGCCACCGCGTCGCCGCGCCGCCGCGCCGCCGGCCGGCCGGGCCGGGTCGGACCCGGGTCGGGTCGACCCGGTTCGGGCCGACCCAGGGGGGTCGGGCCGGGTCGCCCCGGACCCGGACCCCCCATTTCGAATCGGTTTCGGTCTTTTGGCCATAACTTGAGCCTCGGACCTCCGATTGACGAACCGTCTGCGGCAACGCGATCCTTGGATCGAGATGGTCGTTTTGGTATATCGCACTCAAGGTTTCGGATTACTTTGAGTTCGTCCGGGTTGGTTCGTTCACGAAACCAACCGGGCCCTTGGAGCAGAAACGCTCATATCTTCAGCTACGGACGTCCGATTGACGTGTCGTCAGCCGCGTTGTGTTCCTCTTAGTGAGACAGATCTTTTGGCATACTCCGCCCGAGGTTTGGGCGCAGGTGGAGTACGGTCGGGTTGGTTTTGCCTTAAAAATCAACCGGGCCCTGGGGACGAAAATGCCAATAACTCTCAGACCGGGCGTCCGACCGACGCGCCGTCTGTTGCGTTGAGTTCCTGTTGTCGATACGGAACTTTTGGATACATCAACTATGGACTTTGTGTCAGTTGATGTATCAGCCTCTCGGCTCGTGGAGCGGACCCTCCGAACAAGCTTGCTGTGTGCGGGAACCCTAGTGCTGGCTGCGACTGTTACTGTAACTACTACTGCTACTACTGCTACTGTGACTACGACGACGACAGTACAGAGATCCTGTGTGGATTCGACGACGATGACTACAGCACTCAGCGATCCTACGTGGATCAGTGCTACCGAACCTGTGTGAGCTGAATCTTCTATTTACCTTGGGCGGTGGAGCGCTTGGTTGTAACAGTATATCCTTGGCAGTGGAGCGCTCGGTTGTAGCGGCAGACCTGCGATACTGGAGACGAGCGTACAGAGTACGGAGACCGTGAAACCGGCTGAGACCTGAAGACTGCTCGACCGACTCAACTTGGAGTGAGTCGACTAGCCCAGTGGACGGAGAGCCCGGTATTCGGCGACAGACCCACGGCGGATGGAGCGCCTGGTAGTTGGCAGCAGACCTGCGGTACTCGACTGGAGGAGTACCTCTGTAGGCTATCTGGGTGAGCGCCCGGTATTTGGCAGCAGACCCTCAGCGGACTGAGCGCCTGGTAGTTGGCAGCAGACCCGTGGTACTCGACAGGAGGAGTACTTCAGTAGTCTTAGGTTAGTGAGCAGTACCTCGGAGTCGTGACAGGACCACTGTACACTTCAGAGATGTGGCTCTTCAACAGTTACGGTTTCGTTAATGAAAATCCTGGTTTGAGCTGAATCCTGGTGCTTTACTATGTGGATTGTGTTGTGCTATCCTGTGTGGATTACGTTTTGCTTTCCTGTGTGAAATACGTTTACTTTCCTGTGTGGACTGAGTTGTACTTGGGCTCGGAGGTTGGAGTGTATTTTAATTTGATGACTTAGGTATATGTATGGACATATACCTAAGCAGTGACGGTTGTTACTTCGTGATTGTACCTTTCTTTGTGGTTTATCCTTTGTGGATTTGAGAGACCTTCAGGGGTCTCGGGGTCCCTACTGAGTAGCTTATACTCACCCCTGCACGGGCTTTGCCCGCACTACGTTGTGTTGGTTGCAGACGACGGACATCGTTGACCTTAGCTGAGGCTTGCAGAGCGGGACGGTACCCGGAGGTGGACCACTGGACAGGACGTGCTCAGAGCGGACGGCGGGACCCGTGGAGCAGTGGAGCTATCTGTACCCACCCTTCAGGTGGGATTTCCAGTGGACAGCTCGGTGTAGCGGCTTTTACTTTCCAGTTGCTGTTTTCCCTTTCGAGTTGTACTTTACTTTCAGTTTGGGTTTGTATACTGGCCCATTTACTTTTCCGCACTTTCAGTTGTACTCTGCTTTTGCTTGGTGTTTACTTTCCGCTTGCTTACTCTGTGGTGTTTGTTTACTTTACAAAGGCAATGCCTTCCCTTTTTACCGGGATTTACGCCTTGGTGCTAGTCGCCAGCCCCTGGCCTATGGAAGGCGGGCTTGGGGTAGTCACGGCACGGACCCCGAGGGCGGGTCGTGACAAATTGGTATCAGAGGAGTTCGGTTCTACCGTGAACTCTGATCTTTTCTATGTGAAGCAATAATGTTTAGCGTATTGAGTGTGGTTATCAGTCCAGGGAGTCCAGTGTTGGTGCGGCGGCCGACGTATCCGTACACCAGGACCCTGACTTCTGATTTCCGACTTAGTGCACGAAAACATTGATTGCGTGTGTGTTTCAAAGTTTTCTTTGTGATTACTTTATATCAACTCACCAGGTATAATGTTCTGACCGTGGCACACCTGTTCCCTTTTCAGGATGGCCCCACGATGGCAGCCACCTAGGGTTCCGAGAATCGAACGTGACGACAGCCCACCGAGCGACGAGGCTTCGGTGCAGGGCCCTTTGTCAGCAGTGGCACCGGCGGTAGTTCTACCTGCCGAGCCCCCGATGCTTCCAGCACCAGTCGCTGACGATGCACGTCGCCTCAGTGCACTGAATGAGTTTCAACTCCAATGACCGCCCAGGTTTCGTGGGGAGACGGATCCCCAGGCAGCAGAAGACTGGCTGGAGGCAGTGGAACGAGTGTTTAGGCTAGTGAGGACACCAGCAGACCTCATGGTGATCCTCGCTGCGAGTCTACTACACGCAGCAGCAGGACGATGGTGGAGCTTGATGATCCAGGTGCACGATGAGGCATCTCTACTTTGGACGGACTTTGAGAGCATCTTCCGCTCGGAGTTCGTCCCAGCCACCCTTCGTGCGGTGCGTATCCAGGAGCTTCTTCAGCTGCGGCAGGGGAGCATGACGGTCGCTCAGTACGCGGCGAGGTTCACCGACCTTTCTCGGTACTCGACAGACATGGTACGGGACCCCTTCTTCCGGGCCCGGACCTTCGAGTAGGGTTTGAGACACGAGATCAGGGCATCGCTGATCTCCCTCAGCATACCGACTCAGACAGGAGTACTGGAGCGGGCCCTTCTGATCGAGAGTTTCCTTGCTGAGTCTACACCAGCACAGCGACCCACCGCAGGGCGGCACGTGGCAGAGTCATCTGCAGCAGATAGCCGACGGATGACTCAGGGTTCCAGGCAGACCAGACCTACCAGTGGCCGACTGCACGACTCATGCTTAGTTGTGCGGGGAAACCGGGGTGGAGTCAGAGCCAGGCGTGCCGAGAGTGGGCAGTGTTACTCTTGTGGCGGGATTGGTCACATGGCTCGTGACTGTCCGACCCGCCATGTGGATGATCAGTAGTTAAGTGAAGAACCTCCCAGGCTGAGGCAGAGGTTCGACCGTGGCGGTCCGCAGGGAGGAGGCGGACGAGGCAGAGGAGCTGGACGAGCAGCCGGTGGTGGGCGACGCTTTGAGGCTCTACCACCACCACCACCAGGAGGTCCACCCCGACCACAGGGAGTAGGTGAACATGCAAGAGCTCAGCTTCAGGCAGCCGAGGCCTTCGATCATGGAGCTCTGGGAGCTGTTGGATAGGAGCAGAACTAGTGGATACGTCCTTTGTACTTCTGGTTCCTTGTTGCTTTTGTGTAGCGTCTTGTATTATGAGCTGCAATAATAAAAGACGCATACCTTTGTGATATTTTCGTTCCTGTCCTCTTTCGTGATGTTACTAAGAGGTTCCTGTTTTGGATGTTGACTTGACCCTCACTTGTGAGACATCTACTGGAGGAGACCCAGTTACCACACACTGATGCCGACAGTGTGACTCAACCCTTGGAGGCGAGAGTAACGGTTGAATCTCTTAGTAGTAGCGTCGAGGCCTTACGACGTCATCCATGGTATGGATTAGTATTATCCATATTAGGATTGACTGTATTAGGAAAATAATGTGGTTCATCCAGGGAATGGGACCCGAATTCTCTTATCGGCAAAGAAGAAATCTTGCAGCTCTTGTGGAACCTGAGATGGTCCAGGTCATCCAGGGGCGGATGAGTACAGCTCAGAGCCGGCAGAAGTCATATGCTGACAGGAGGCGGAGGCCACTGGAGTTCGAGGATGGCGACCACGTCTTCTTGCGGGTCTCACCTTGATGTGGTATTCGGAGATTTGGCCGAGGCGGCAAGTTATCTCCGCGCTTCATCGGACCCTTCCAGGTCCTCAGCAGGGTTGGCGAGGTGGCTTATCGCCTGGCTCTGCCACCTCAGTTGCACCGGGTGCATGACGTCTTCCACGTGTCTCAGCTGAGGAGATACGTGCACGACCCGACGCACATCATTGACCATGGGGAGCTTGTCGTTGACGATGGGGCGACTTTTACGGAGGTCCCGGTAGAGATAGAGGATCGGCAGGAGCGGGTCCTACTTGGGCGATCGATTCCTCTTGTGCGCATCAGATGGCAGCACGAGAATCTCCAGGAGAGAACATGGGAGAGGGAGGCTCAGATGCGTGCTCAGTACCCTCATTTGTTTCCCTAGTTTTTGATGTATCTTTACGGGGACGTAAAGACCTGAGGTGGGAGTAATGTAAAGACCCGTAAAATTCAAGGGAATTTTTTTTCTTAATTTTCTTTAGAATTTTACAAGAGTGCGGTTTCAGACGGCACCTGATTCCGAGGCCCGGAGTGCCCGGAATCAATTTCCGAAGTTTGGCTCAGGTACGTTCAGTGAACGAACGAGCGGGAATTCCTAACTTTGGATCCGGTGCTCGGAATTGAAATTCGAGGGCACCGATTAACTCGCAGCGCCGATATTCGCTTAAGGAGACCTTTCCGGGAGTTGCGTTTGTTGCGGGACGAAAGTTAGTTTTTGGGAGATTTATAAAAAAAGTTGAATAAAAAGTGTGAATTCTTTTTACTTTACTTTTGTGGGTTAACTCCTCTCAAAGGGAGTTAGGGGTGGGACCCACACCCACTTAACCTCCCTTGAGAGGATTAAGTGTGGTGGGGCCCACACGAACCCTAAACCTTTCACCTTCTCCCAACTTCCTTAACCCCTCATTAAATGGCATGAGTTATTTAATTTTGGAGTTAATCTTTTTGAATTTCAAACCTTTGAAATTCTTGTGATAAGTTTTTGATTAAATTAAGCTCTTCTCTCTTTTTGTTGGGTTAGAACTCTTAGCCAACTTGAGAGCTTTTGAGAGCTTCTTCTTCTTCTTCAAGCTCTGACGAAGAACACGAAGAACGCTCAAGCTCCGACGAAGAACGCTCAAGCTCCAACGAAGAACGCCGCCTCTCTTCTTCGTCTTCCCTGACAACGAGAGGGAACACCGCTTCTTCCTCGGAAAACCTTCGTCGGCGTACAAGGTTTCGCCAACGACGTATCACATCAGACGCATCTCTTCGTCAACGGATTTGACGAACGACGACCGCGACGCCCGACCTCCGCGACGTTGTCTTCCACGGACGTTGACAAATCCTCGAACTTATACCCAAGGTAGGGGTTGTTGATCTTCGTTTAATTACTCCATTCTTGATCGTGGATCTAGCATGTCTAATGTGTGGTTTTTGATTATTTTTAAGTTGTGTTTTTATTTAACGTGAGGGGGGTCGGACCGCATGAACACGGCCGAACCCCCTCCATTGTTCATGTTGTTTATCTGCGAGCGGAAGCAAGGTGGCGTGGTGCCGTCGCACCACGCGGATAATTGTATGTTAATCTTACACGACACCGTCGCGCACGCACCATGGAAGAATCTTCAAGAACGCGACGCCGTCGCGCCGCGTTGAAAGAAATCGAGGTGCGGCGGAGGGGCGCGGTGCCGTCGCACCGTGCCGGATGATGAATACCGCGGCCGGTTCGGGGCCGCGGTGAATCGAGGAGACCGCGGCCGGTTCCGGGCCGCGGCGGAACGAGGAGACCGGCGGCCGGGCCGCCGGCGTCGAAAGCCGAAGAAGGGACCGAATTTTCCGGTCCCGTTGGAGAAAACCGGCCGGCCAGCTGGCGGGCCGGAAGGCAGTAAACCGGGGGAATTAATCCCCCGGCCGGCTCATAAAAACCCCCCTCTTAATGAGGGGGGCGGTTTCCTTGAGGGGGGAAGGAGGCCCCCCGTTTCCTGCCAATCAAGCCCCCCGCGTTGGGGGGGCGGTTTGCAAAAAGGGCGCGACTATATGTCGCGCCGCCCCTCAATCTGCGGGGGCTTTGTCCCCCCGCATGCCGCCGGGCCGCCCCGCCTGCCGCCGGGCCGCCCCGCCTGCCGCCGGGCCGCCGCGCCACCGCCGGGCCGCCGCGCCACCGCGCCGCCGCGCCGCCGGCCGGCCGGGCCGGGTCGGACCCGGGTCGGGTCGACCCAGGGGGGGTCGGGCCGGGTCGCCCCGGACCCGGACCCCCCGTTTCGAATCAGTTTCGGTCTTTTGGCCATAACTTGAGCCTCAGACCTCCGATTGACGAACCGTCTGCGGAAACACGATCCTTGGATCGAGACGGTCGTTTTGGTATATCGCACTCAAGGGTTTGGATTACTTTGAGTTCGGCCGGGTTGGTTCGTTCACGAAACCAACCGGGCCCTCGGAGCGGAAACGCTCATATCTTGAGCTACGGACGTCCGATTGACGTGCCGTCAGCCGCGTTGTGTTCCTCTTAGTGAGACAAGTCTTTTGGCATACTCCGCCCGAGGTTTGGGCGCAGGTCGAGTACGGTCGGGTTGGTTTTGCCTTAAAAATCAACCGGGCCCCGGGGACGAAAATGCCAATAACTCTCAGACCGGGCGTCCGACCGACGCGCCGTCTGTTGCGTTGAGTTCCTGTTGTCGATACGAAACTTTTGGATACATCAACTCTGGACTTTGTGTCAGTTGATGTATCAGCCTCTCGGCTCGTGGAGCGGACCCTCCGAACAAGCTTGCTGTGTGCGGGAACCCTAGTGCTGGCTGCGACTGTTACTGTGACTACTACTGCTACTACTGCTATTGTGACTACGACGACGACAGTACAAAGATCCTGTGTGGATTCGACGACGACGACTACAGCACTCAGCGATCCTACGTGGATCAGTGCTACCGAACCTGTGTGAGCTGAATCTTCTGTTTACCTTGGGCGGTGGAGCGCTTGGTTGTAGCAGCATATCCTTGGCAGTGGAGCGCTCGGTTGTAGCGGCAGACCTGCGATACTGGAGACGAGCGTACAGAGTACGGAGACCGTGAAACCGGATGAGACCTGAAGACTGCTCGACCGACTCAACTTGGAGTGAGTCGACTAGCCCAGTGGACGGAGCGCTCGGTATTCGGCGGCAGACCCACGGCGGACGGAGCGCCTGGTAGTTGGCAGCAGACCCGCGGTACTCGACTGGAGGAGTACCTCTGTAGGCTATCTGGGTGAGCACCCAGTATTTGGCAGCAGACCCTCTGCGGACGGAGCGCCTGGTAGTTGGCAGCAGACCTGCGGTACTCGACAGGAGGAGTACTTCAGTAGTCTTAGGTTAGTGAGCAGTACCTCGGAGTCGTGACAGGACCACTGTACACTTCATAGATGGGGCTCTTCAACAGTTACGGTTTCGTTAATGAAAATCCTGGTTTGAGCTGAATCCTGTTGCTTTCCTATGTGGATTGTGTTGTGCTATCCTGTGTGGATTACGTTTTGCTTTCCTGTGTGAAATACGTTTACTTTCCTGTGTGGACTGAGTTGTACTTGGGCTCGGAGGTTGGAGCGTATTTGAATTTGATGACTTAGGTATATGTATGGGCATATACCTAAGCAGTGACGGTTGTTACTTCGTGATTGTACCTTTCTTCGTGGTTTATCCTTTGTGGATTTGAGAGACCTTCAGGGGTCTCGGGGTCCCTACTGAGTACCTTATACTCACCCCTGCACGAGCTTTGCCCGCACTACGTTGTGTTGGTTGCAGACGACGGACAGCGTTGACCTTAGCTGAGGCTTGCAGAGCGGGATGGTACCCGGAGGTGGACCACTGGACAGGACGTGCTTGGAGCGGACGGCGGGACCCGTGGAGCAGTGGAGCTATCTGTACCCACCCTTCAGGTGGGATTTCCAGTAGACAGCTCGGTGTAGCGGCTTTTACATTCCAGTTGCTGTTTTCCCTTTCGAGTTGTACTTTACTTTCAGTTTGGGTTTGTATACTGGCCCATTTACTTTTCCGCACTTTCAGTTGTAATCTGCTTTTGCTTAGTGTTTACTTTCCGCTTGCTTACTCTGTGGTGTTTGTTTACTTTACAAAGGCAATGCCTTCCCTTTTTACCGGGATTTACGCCTTGGTGCTAGTCGCCAGACCCTGGCCTATGGAAGGCGGGCTTGGGGTAGTCACGGCACGGACCCCGAGGGCGGGTCGTGACATTTTATTGATGAGAAAACATTGTATAAGTAGATTTTATTTATTTTTAGTGAGTGTCAATGTATGTCAATGGTGATCAACATGAAGAAGGAACTCTCCTGAGTAAAACAGAGAATGGAAATTAGACATTGGTTGAGCATGATCCTAAGATTCGTATATGTGTAAAAGAAAAGGAGAATAAGATATTGAGGAGGAGAGTCCATACATGGAGGCCCATAGAGGTCCTCGCCTCAATAACATGCGGGACTCGAGGGGTGAACTGCGCTTGAGGGAAACCCTCGAGGACATCCCGCAAAAGGGAGGGTGTGTGCAGGCTGTGTATAAGCCTGCAAGTGCTGCACAGTGGTGAACTTGTGCAACATGGGTTCTAAGAGCATTCCCAAGGAGTAGAGTGGGGACTAAAGCATGCCCACAGGATGAACAAGGTACGGGGTTGTACGGTGGAGAGGGTAGGATAATTCTAAAAAAATGGAGGAGTACATTGATTGATAAACCGCAGACATCCCACATATCTATTTCAATGTGGGGAAAGGTTCTAAAAACACGGTTGTAATCTTGACTGCCCATCTGATCTCACTGAAGATCTCAGCCACACATTTCATCCCTTGTCTAGGGATATAATCTAGGCCGCTCATCATCCTTGTGCTGTTTGTGGTTTAATCAGAGCCATCTGATCTTCGACTATGGGTCACCTTCATCCTTTGGACATCGACTTGCACCCACAAACTAGGATCTCCAGTTGAACGATGATCTCACCACTCTAGCCACCATTTTATCTCAGTTCAAGCCCACATTGATCGTCATGATACTACGATCACATGAATTCAATTAAATTTTCATGCATGAAGATGAAATGAATATCGAGAGATTGGCTGAGGAAAATGATGTTTTCAGAGGTCGTGTCATGTCGAATTCTCAAGGATATGACATCTTCATGCATTCCTCTTCACATACGCATAAGAAATATTGCACTGTGAAAAAACTGAGAAACATGACATATCTCACAACTGAGATTTGAAGATTTAAAAATCAAGATCTTCGTGAAATATCTTGAGGATTTTGTACATAGAATGATCTGATCCTCTCTTATAAAAAGAGACTCATCAATTTGAGAAAAGGGTTGTCTTCCCTCAATCTTTTCGAGATCTTTTATTCAGATAAATAGAGATTCTCCAATCATAAATGTTCAAGAAGGGGCATGCATGAACTGCAAACCATCCTTGGTTCCTGAAGAGTTTTCCACGTACTGTTTGGGTTTGTGAAGAGGATAACTACGTACCTTTTTGGTCCATCAAGAAGATAATCATGAACCACTTCTTGTTCGAGAATAGAAGGTCCCACTTACCCCTTAGGTTCGCAAAGCAACGGACTACGTACTGCTTTCGTACCCAATACTAGAGAACTGAAAACTGTCCTAGGTTCGTGAAGAGGGTCTCCTAAAACCATTCATGGTTCATGAAGAAACGGTACCACATACCATTTTGGTTCTGTGAAGAGGAGGTCCCATGAACTAAGAGAACCACATAGCCTTTGGTACGCGAAGTGGGACCTCACTTCCTGTGTGAAAGAGGACCACACATCCCTTGCATGAGGAGGAGTCGTGAACAACCCTAGTTCATGAAGGAGGTGTTTACACTTTGTGAAAATAAGAGATTCATACCCTTGGTATGAAAAACAAAGGGGAAAACAAGAAGCATCATACCGTATCAAAATGCACACATTTTGTTTTGAATAAAATAACATTCATATAAATATATGCAAATTAAATTGAATAAGTGTGTGTTAAAGAAGGGAGAAGGAAGATTGTGCATGATGATGGGGAATGAATTTATCTATACTTATGCATGATTTAAAGAAGTACAAACATAATGTGTAATAACATTTAATCCAAGTGGTATGAAATGAAATGAAAGATATGTGAGAAGGAATCCTCATGTGTACTTAACAGAACCATATTCATTTGGGGCTTCACACAAGAAAGAAGAAATATGAAGTTCATGCATTCATACATGCACACGTATACAGGAATACTTTGAAGAAATTCATCCTAAACTAAGGGTGCACATGTGTAAATAAGTGAAGATGAAGATCACATCTATATTTTTACATGCATGGTCACATGAATAGATGGAATAAGTAGAGTTGATTTTGATGATGCCCCTTGAGCTGTTGTTCAGTGTTTGAATAATCATAAATGAATTTGTGATTCTGGCCATGAAGAATAAGAAGTCTTAGTACAGCTGGTAGTTGCACTGCAGAAGAATATTGGACTTCAATGAGAATTAACTCTAGACCTCGATGCAAGAAAAGTCTCATGTTGAATAGGAGAAAAATACATTCATGCATATCTGTTGAGGGGCCCTTCGCATCCATAAACAGAGTGTGACATTACCGACGGTAGTGAGCTTGGGGGAGTCAATAGAAGTGATCCGAGGGAAGTAGTGACATATACTTGAACTTTTTTAAATGAAGTGCGCCTAGGACAGAGTGACTGTACCCAAACCATGTAATCCAAAACTTGTGAAGATTATTGGAATTAGGTATGACTGACAACCTGTCAGCGTATGACCCATGGACGTATCCCTTGGTGAACAATGTAAAAGTGTTGTGTTTTCCTTCTGCTTGTGAATGTTTTAATTACTTCACATATCCATCATAAATGTTTAATTAAGTTCTTTACAAGTGTCGGAACAAGATCTAATAAACAAGTGAAATATTTGAAACCCTGATTCACCCCCCTCCTAGTGTCCTAGGGTCCTTCAGTTAGTATCATTGGAATGTTTTTTACATATGTTTGATACTTTACAGTAATTCTACTTACAAGTGAATTGGAGTTTCTTTTCTGATTCAATAATGATGAAAAGTCTTGATGAAAGTATAGTTATCTCAGAGGAGAAATTTATACCCAACAAGACCGTGATCAATAGGAAAAAATATAGATAATAAGTAGTTGAAGAAGTATCTCTTTAACAATGAAGATGCAATTTCTGGTTCTCCATACCCTTCCAAAAATAATTAAATATCAAGATTGGGAAGTAAATATCATGTGCTTAGGTTTAAACCAGAGAAAAAAAGACACTTCTATCTCATTTTTAGGCGATCATGATGAATTAAGAATATATCTGCATGATATACATGAAGAAATAGTTGCATTTATTTATAGAATATTCCAATGATTGTAGAATGAAATCACCAGATTGGGAAGAGAAGCCCATAATATGGAGGAAGGAATGGTAAAGAATGTATCAAAATGTTATAATATCTCCAGACAGATTGAATCCATTAAAGAGAAAGAGGGATTCAATAAGACTCTAGAAGAAATGATCCATGCATTTAATGATGAGTTAAAAAGGGAATTGAAGTCATGGTTATAAAACATCCAATAAATTTAATGATCATTAATTATTGTTACAAACCAAAGTCAAGTTCCATGAAGAAGAGGTTGAAAGATTGAAAAAGGATTCTGATGATAATATGATCATGATAGAAGATGAGAAGATCATCCTCTATATTGAACGTCTAAAATTGGAATCCCAGTTAACCAATCTTGAGAAGTCACATATTGAGACTTCACAAGGAATGAAACAATTGTTGCTAGTATTCAATGCTCACTGGAGGATTCTAAAGCCAAAAGACCTCCAACATGTGATAGTAATATCATGAAATCGCGTAGTGATCTATCAAAAGTAGCTGAGAAAGTGAAGCTACCATCCATACCAGCTTGTACAACTGATTCTAAATATGTTTCTCTAAAAGTGATAGTTCAAAGAAATATTATAAACAAGTATGGATAAGTAAATGTGGGGAGAAGAAACCTACCACCCTGGTTATGGAGGAAAGGAAGAAGAGTCAAGAAAATGGTTCCCCGGTAGAGTACAATATATTAAGAAAAAGTCCCAACAACCTTATACTGAATATATCAAGAAGACATGATTTGTGGGTCAATGTTGTTACTGCAACAGATTTCGGAACCATGCACTGGATTGTTGGTACAATCCTTTAAACGAAAAAGCCCAGAGAAATCCTATGTCAAAAGGGAGAAATCCCGAGAAGAAGAAGAAAAATATATAGATATAGAAGCATCTGTATACTAAAAATAGATTGTAAATGCTAGACAATATCTATGATGTTTGAAATGTGAGTGATCACGAGATTGAAGAATCCTTATATCAAAACATATCCAGAGATGATAAGACCAGAAGACCACAGAATCCATCTAAGATAGAAGATGCTACATTGGAATGAAATCAATAGAATAATTAAAAATAAAAGTCTCTCGATAATACTCAAAGAAGGAAAGGTGAGAAGTCCCTAGATTAAAAATCTAATAAGTTTAAGTTTTGTACATCAAAAATAATTTCTAAAAAAGATGACATTATGAAGAGTCCATGTGGAAAACCGAAATGTACTTACACTATTCCAAGAGAGATATTGGTTATCAGGCCTAAATACTAGGAAAGAATGGCAACAAAATGATATTCACGTGCTAATTCTAGTTTAACAAGAAATAAGAAGATTCCACATGATGATAGAAAGGTCTTATGTGTGAGGTGCAACAAGGATGGTCACACTGTTAAGAATTGCAGTGTATTTATTCCAGCCCATGAAGAATTTGTCAATAAGATGGAAGTTTCCCGAAGAGATTCTAGTGATTTGAACGATCTTAAAGAAAGAAAACTCACACACAATGAAACAGAAGAAATATTGAGATCCACACGACAAATGTCATAATGAAAAATAAAATGTTTAAGTGTGGTGGGTGGAGAAAACCGAGCATCTTGGTTGAGAAAATCAACTCAGCCTTCCAGCTCATATGGAAGAATCAAGGAGGGTCCACCTTATTCCCTTGACACTTTGTGTATTGTACCAATCGTATAGGGAAATAAAGGTGAAGAATGCACTTATGGGGAGAACCTGAGTAGTGTTCCATTTAGGGGGAGACACATCAAGATGTTTCCAGGGTTATTATTTCAATTAGTATCAACTTCATTTGGAATAAATTCAATTAATCTGAAGATTGTCTAAAGATCATGTCATTGACAATGTAATGTCATCTCTCAGCCATGGTTACTAAATAAAAATTATTTTAAAATGGTGGAGTAACAATGTCAATGAATGACATATGAAGAATGGATGTTCCCCAAGTCCACTTAGCCTGCCGATTGACTTAAATGTACCTGATCTATTTGTTGAAATGAGCATAAGAGTTTCATGTTAATAATCTCATATCACATTTATTATCCTTATCCTGGAATGAAAGTGGAAAGGGTCTTGAAGAAAATTACAGGAGTTCTCATTTCATGGGGTATCATGATTATATAATAATGGACAATTTTGTTGTCTAGATGAAATCCTCTTGTTTTCAACATCAAGAATTTCTCAAGTAGACATAGAGTGAAATAATTGATGGAAAAATTACTTATGTTTGGACGAATACCCTCTCTTCCATAAACACTGTATTTACTTTCAATAAGGGGGGGAGAAAGTGAAATTAAATGAATGTTGAGAAGTGAAATTGAAAGAGTAGATAGAAGACTCCCATTTTGACATTGACATGCTCATGTTTGAGAACGTTGAAGTATTTACAACAAACTCAAAGGTAGAGATTGTTGGGACTATCTTGTATATGAATATTGTATTTCTTTTCAATAAGTGTTAATGTATTTCAATGATGATCGACATGAAGAAGGAAATATCTTATGTAAAATGGATAATGGAAATAAGACATTGGTTGAGCTTGATCCTGAGTTTCATATATGTGTAAAAGAAAAGGAGAAGAAGTGGTTGAGGAGGAGGGGCTATCCATGTAGGCCAGTCATGGTCCTCACCTCAAGAATATGTAAGACTCGTGGGGCCAACCACAATCGAGGGAAACCCTCGAGGTTATACCACATCAGGTAGGGTGTGCACAGGCCATGTATAAGCCCGAAGTGCCGCACGATGGTGAACCCATGCAACATTGGCTCTAGAAGCGTGCCCGAGGAGAAGAGCGGGTGCTAAGAGTGGGCTTATGGGGTGAACACAGTACAGGGTGGTACTGGGGAGAGGGGATGATAATTGTGAGTGAATGGTGAGTACACTGATTGATAAACTGCGAGCATCATGTGTATATGTTTCAATGTGGGACAAGGTTTTAAAAACATGGATGTAATCCTGACCGTCCATCTAAACTCACTGAAGATCTCATGCACACATCACAACCCTCATCCAAGGATATAATATGGGCCGCTCATTATCCTCGTGAAATGTTTGGTTGAATCAAAGAAGTACAATCTTTTACTAAGGATCATCTTCATCCTCCGGATAGCCACATGCACCCGCAAACTAGGATCTCAAACTGAACGATGATAACGCCACTCCAGCCACCATTGAGACCAGTTCAATCCCACAGTGATCATCAAGATACTACGATCACATGTATGAAATTACATTTGCATGCATGGGAAGAAAACAAAGATTGAGAGATTTGTTTAGGCAGACGAATTTTCTGGAGGTCGTTCCATGTCGAGCACTCAAGGAGAGAAGATATTCATGCATACCTCTTGGCATACACTTGAGGAAGATTGAAACGTGAAACAAACGAGAAACTTAGTGTATATCATGACCGATATTGGATGATTTCAAAACCATGATCTTTGTGAAATATCTTGAGTATTTTGGACGTGGAAATATCTGATCCCATCTTATAAAAATGGACTCATTGATTTCAGAAAAGGGTTGACTGCCCATAATCTTTATGGGAGCTCATGTTCATAGAAATAAAGTTTCTCTAATCTCAATAGTTCAAGAAGGGGAATGAATGACCCGAGAACCATCCTTGGTTCATGAGGATTTTTCAGCATAATGTTCAGGTTCGCAAAGATGATAATCGTGTAACACATTGGTCCAAGAAGAAGAGAACTGTGAACCACTTCTTCTTCGTGAAGAGAAGGCCCCATGTAACCCTAGGGTTTGTGAAGAAACAGTCTTTATAACACTTCGGTACACAAGATAGGAGAACCACGAGCTGTCCTAGGTTCACAAACAGGGTCTCCTCGAACCATTCATGGTTTGTGAAGAAACCATACAACGCACCATTTTTTTGAAGAAGAGGTGCCCCGAACCAAGATAATTGTGTACCATTTTGTATGTGAAGGGGGACCACACATCATGTGTGAAGGAGGACCATACATCCCTTGCATGAGGAAGAGTCATGAACCACCTTGGTTTGCAAAGGAGGTGTGCACACTTTGTGTAATGAAGAGATCCATACCCTTGGTATGATAAACAAAGGGGGGAAACAACATACCATATCAAAAATCAAACATTGATGTTTCAATAAAATCAAATTCATATAAATATATACAAATCAAAGTGAACAAGTGTGTGTTGAGGAAGGGAGAAGGAAGATTGTGCATGATGATGGGAAATACATGTATATATACTAATGCGTGATTTGAATTAGTACACACATAAGTTATAAAAAAATATCAACAATGTGGTAAGAAAAGAAAATAAAGATAATGGGAAAGGAATCCATGTGTGTGCTTAATAGAACCATATTCATTTGGGGATTTACACAAGAAAAAAGAATGTGTAAGGTCATGAATTATTGTATGCACATGCATACGAGAATACTTTGAAGAAAATCATCCAAAACGGAGGGTGCATATGTGTGAAAAAGTAAAGAATAAGAGCACATATATATTTTCACATGCATGGACACATGCATATATGGAATAAGTAGAGTTGATTCTGATGATGCCTCGTGAGAAGTTGTTCAGTGTTTCAATTATCAAAAATCAATTTTTGATTCTGGATAAGAAGGATAAGAAGTCTTAGTACATCTGGTAGTTTCACGGGAGAAGAATATTTAACGTCAAAGAGCATCAACTCTAGACCTCGATGAAAGAAAAGTCTCATGTTGAACAGGAGACAAAGACTTTCATGCCTATCTGTTGAAGGGACATTCACATCAATAAACTGAGTGTGTCCTCACCCAGGGCAGTGATCCAGGGGGAGTCAACGGAAGTGATCTGAGGGAAGTAGTGAGCTATCCCTGAACATTTTTAATGGGAGTGTGCCTAAAACAGAGTGATTTTACTCAAACCATGTAATCCACAACTTCTGAATATTTTTAGAGTTATATACTATTGGAAACATATCAGTGTTTTCTCCTTGGATGTATCCATTAGTGGTGAATCATGTAAAAATGTTGTGTTTTCCTTCTACATGTAAATGTTTTAAAAACTGCACATATCCATCAAACAGGTTTAAATAAGTTCCTATCAATGTAGGAAAAATATCCAATAAACTGGAGAGAAATTTGACACCCAGATTCCCCCCCCCCCTCTCAGGGCGACCTAGGGTCCTTCATTGATTATAGTAAAAAACCAGATTTGTAGAAAAATTCTAAGAGTTGGCAAAGTCGTTGACAAGGGTTGTCAAGAAATCCAATGGGGGATATTGAGTAACCTTTTGATGTTTTGTTTAAACAGAGTTTTTTATTTGTCAATAAATAAAATTTTGGATGAAGAATGATTTCTATATACATGAAGATAAATTTATTGGTTGATAGATGTTTGTATTTTTTATTGAGAATGAAAGAAGTCGCTGAGTTTAAGGAAGTTGCTGATAAATAATGATGATTTTGAGTATGAAAGAATTTTTTGAGAATAAAATAACCTTGTGAGTTTGAAAGTTGATGAGTTTAAAGGATGTTTTCAAGTCCTTTTTTTCATGTTTTCTGAAAAGGATATTTTCAAAGAGTTGGAAGATTGGATGATTTAAAATATTTCTAAAAAAATTAGATAATTCTTTGAGGAACTTAAATTTCGAAAAAAAACATGAAAACATTCATGATAAGATCTATTAAATAATGGATAAAGAGGTTTTAAGACTATAAATGAGCATAATTTTGGGAAAAATAGGATACAGAATTTTGAGCAACATTCTAAGAAAAATCGGATCTAGAATTCTGAGCAATATTCTGGAAAAAATTGGATCCTTAATTCTGAGAAAAATTCTGCGATAAATCATATACTAAATTCTGAACAAAATTTTGGGAAAATTGGATCCATAATTATTAGCTACATTCTGAGAAAAATTGAATCCATAATTCTGAGTAACATTGTGAGAAAATTAAGAACCTAATTTTTTGAGCAATTTGGAACCTCATTTCTGAGCAATTAGGAACCTCATTTATGAACAATTCAGAACCTGATTTCTAATAAATTTGGTACCTAATATCAAATTTATTCGTAACCTAATTTCTTCACAATTCGAAACCTTATTTCAGAATAATTCAGAACCTAATTTCTACACAATTGGGAACATAATTTTTGAATAATTAGAACCCGATTTTTGAGAAATTTAGAATGTATTTTCTGAAAAATTTGAAACCTAATTTGTGAAAAATTCAGAACCTAATTTCTAAACAATTTGAAACCTGAATTCTTCACAATTTCGAAGCTGAATTATGAGAAATTAATAACCTAATATCTTAACAATTAGGAACCTTATTGCTTCAAAATTTAGAACCTGATTTCAGAGAAATTAGAAACCTGATTTCTAAACGATTAAAAACCTAATTTCTATAAAATTTGAAACATTGTTTCTATGAAATTAAGAACCTAATTTATGAACAATTCAGAACCTAATTTTTTCAAAATTCGGAACATAATTTCTAAGAAATTGATAACCTAATTTCTACACAATTCGCAACATGATTTCTGAGAAAATCAGAACTTTATTTTTATACAATTTAGAACATGGTTTCTAAACAAATAAGATCCTATTTTCTAAAGAAAACTGAACCGCATTTATTATCATATTTCTGATGAAAAAAATTGAAACATTATTCTAAACATGTTTCAGAGAAAAACTGAACAACATTTTTGAGCATGTTTCTACGAAAACTGGAACCAATATCAAGCATTATCATTCAAAGAATGATAAGAAGAGTCCAAGAATGAAAACATGAATATCAACTTTACATAAATCTCAAAGAAATTTACAGAGGTTTGAAAAAATAAAATATTGAAGATTAATTGCGAGAGATTTAGGGAGTTATTGAGATTTGAGGAAGCAATAAATATTTTCAATATTTCGACCTTTGTATTCTGAGTTTCCTATAAATATGTTCTTAGGCGATTCACCCATTTGTAACTTTACACACATGTGGAAAAGTTAGAGTGTTGGATAATTCTAAAATAAGTGTTTCTACTAGATTGGGGAAGTTTTCTTTTTGTGTTAAAGAAAATAAAAATTGCAACCATCCTTACCGTACTATGAAGTTAAGAAATATCCAAAATCGGACTGAGGATTTGTACCGAGCATTTATTGAGTAGATTCAACTTAGTTTTTATTATTAGGTTTGGATCAATTTTTATTTAAGAAAAAATTATAATCTAATGGGAGTTAGTATAATGTTTTCTATTGAGAGAAAGGAGGTGTCTAACGGGAGAATACACAAGTTTTATTCACTTATTCATTATAGTGGATTTTCATCGACTCATGGGAGTGGCTATGCTAAGGACGTAGATTCTCACATTCAGGTTAAACATTATAAATCATGTGTTCCTTACTTGATTTACTATACTTTTATGATTAATTATTTTTTAATGGTTCATAAGGAAATAAATCTTAATAGTTTATAAGAGGTTAAGTTTCTTAATGTTTTGAAACTTATATAATGTTAACAACTGATTCGACCCCTGTAAAGGCACTGAAATTTCAAGGAAATGTTTTTCTTAATTTCTTTGAAATTTTACGAGTCTGCAATTTTTGACAGTGCCTGATTCTGAGGCCCGGTGTTCCCGGAATCAATTTCTAAAGTTTTGTTTGGGTATGTTTAGTGAACATACATGTGGTTTTTTTTATATTTTTGAACCAGTGCTCGGAAATGAGATCTGAGGACACCAATTAACTCACAGCGCTAGTATTCGTTTAAGGGGTCCTTTACTGCAGTGGCATTTTATGCGGGTTGAAAGTTATTTTTTGGGATTTAGAATAAAATATATAAAATTCTGGAACACAATTTTATTTATATCTGGTTGTTATATCCTACAAGGAGAAGTCATAGGTGGATCCCACAACCACATAACCTCCCATGAGAGGATAATCTGAGGTGGATTCCACACAAACACCTGACTTTTAAACTCCCTTAAACTCCCCATTAATCCCCCCTTAATTAATGTGACAACTCCTCCTTTTAATTTGTGACCTTCCACCTCCATCTCACTCCCATTAATTCTTGGCACCACCTTTCAATTAATTAATCAAACTCTTCAATTAATTAATTAAATAGTTTTATTTTTGAAATACTTGTGTGAATAAAATAATAGCATAAGCTAATATTTTTGTTGGCATTTCTTGTGTTGGGAGAACCTTGGGAAAGCTCTGGAGAAATATAGGTGTTCTTCCATCGATGAAGAACAACTTAGACAATGAAGGACACCCTATTCGAAGAATAACGCCGATTCCACAAAATAATGATGACGTGCCTTCCTTCCTCATCCTCCATTGTTGACGAGACAACAACGTTCTCCACGACGTCGTCTTCCGCGACGCCTGACTATCGCGACGTCGTCTTCCGCGAGGCCAGACTACCACAACGCTCATCTTTCATGGATCTTCGATGAATGAACCTAAATTACAAGGTTGGGGGATATTGTATAATTTTATATATGCGATTTATACCCTCGACCATGGGCTTTTATTTAGTGAGTGATTGTTTGAACCTCTAACATGGTGGGTACCGGCTAACGAACAAGTCCGGACCCACCGCCAACCTGTTTGTGATTCACGTTTTGTTGGGTGACGGATGAACAGAAGGGAAGCATTGGTTTGAGGCTATCTCAGTGAAGAGCGGGACATGTGGAGGCTGTAGGTGCATACGGGAGCTAAAACGGACCACCGGAACGACTCCGGCGGCCCGTGGAAGACCGCGGCGGCGCGGGTCACTGGACGCCGGCACCGGCCAGCCCCCTGGAGGCAGCGGCGCCCTAGCGCGCCGCCGGAGGAGGACCGCTGCGACACTGTCCTCGGAAGCAGTGGAGAGGAACCTGTGCCGCGCAGCTTCCGAGGAGGCTGGGCGGTGCCATCCTGGAGGCGCCGTTACGAAGACCGATCCCCCCCCGCTCCACCCAAGGTGGCACACTTGGTCATTTGAACCCATTCTCGAAGAGCTCATCCTACTGGGATATAAGATATTTAATTTTATATTGTCCCATGTTGTAATGGGGGATAGATACATGATGAGTATCATAAATTAATTCAATATAAAACACAACCATCGATACCCGTTAAAAGCCAAATAATTCAAAAGGAAACATATCGGTAACCTCAACGAAAACTAGAGGGATATCACCACTCAAATATATCCACTCTAGATCAAAGTATAATGATTATACCACTTCCCAAAAATCTAGTTAAGAAGGTACATATCTTCTAGACATTGGGTCCCATTCTCCATAGAATACACGACAAACACAACTGGGTGTAGTAAAGGAGATCCATCTAAGATCACAATCAATCTGGGATTTATTGGAAATGATGTAATCCATCTCTAATATGAGATCAACTATTTTCATGTCTAGAACCAAAAATCTCCATGAAATGTCAACATATGATAGAGAGAAGACCTGAGAGGGACTACAGAGACCTTAATCTCTCTTCATACCAAGGGTTGTAGTAATATCCATTTAACAAGATAAATGATTTATATGAATACATAAAAGATTAACAAAATACTTTGAAATAAATGAATGAGATGCACTAGTATCAAATAGAGTAGTCACTAATGATGAAGCTATAGTAATGGTACCTCTCACATTCACTGGACCCATATCCACTTCCAATTGAGACTCTTTCACTTCCTAAATAAGCTTCATTCCATATGCTCGTGGGTAAAATCCCATTTCACATAATCATCCCTAAATGTATAGGAGGATATGATGATATTGTTCTACTATGCAGAGTAGATTAGATGTGGCATAATAAATTTATTGACCTCAAATTTCTACGTGATCCAAAGTTCATGGGTTCCTCAGCGCAAACTCACTTCGTATTTCCTTTCATGACACACTGGTCACAAACAAAGGGATCTATACTAGGTACTATAGGAGGCCTATAATGAACATGATTTTAATAATATCCATGAGAATCATTACGCTTACACTTTCCATTGATGAAACTCACACAACCACTTAGAGAGAAAGAAACTCCTCAGAAACGAACCTTTCCAACCAAGTCCATTTCATCCATAAGCGCTCTATCTGACACATCATCATAAAAAGTCATATTTAGTAAGAAAAATTAAGAAGGAATACCCTGATGAAGTCCCTACTCAAACCATTGAGAAATTATCTTTTCATTTTACAGAATATCATGTTTGAAATACACAAGTTTGGAAAAATGGTTTTCGTACTCCGTCACATTCATTTCTATCTGTTCAAGATTGAAAAACTCTGTATACATGGCCAACAATATTTATTCTTGAGAAAACTAGTCGTTGAAAATATCCATGAATTCTTTCCACTATAATCCCTCATACTTCTTCATCAATACCATAGTGTCCCATAATATCCTACTCGGTCCTTCCAGAATGAAGGTGTCACACTTCACTTTGATTTAATCATGTGTGTTCAAGAACCAAAATAAGCATTTCATTCTACTGAAACAATCAATCGCCTCTTGAGAATCATTTGATATTTTGAATAGTTCTAGATTCTGGAAAAGAAATTGTTGAGAATAAATCTTGAGAACGTCCCTCTAAGGTTTCACAACATGAGCCTGAATGCTAACTGGAGGTGGTTCTTATACCAAATCTTGGGAAATACATAAAATTACTTCTACCAAGACCATATCTACAACAGGATTAGCTTGGTCAGGTTCTACAGTAGCTTTGTAACAGCCCGAGATTTTATGAAAACTATTCTTTTTAATTTTATTAATGTCTTGTGTTGTACACTACACCAAAAGGAGCTCGCACAACACGTATCCTTGACTTGCCTTTCATTACACACAATCGCAACCTTTCTCAATAGCGTGTGTAGTACGCAATACCGAGTTTCACTAAACAACGATATGCTATTAAAATATTATCAAAACTAGCCGTTATGAATAGTAATAACCACTTTTTGAAATTTTATAAATTTTATTTTTCAAAATGGACTTCATTTTTGGACTCAGAATATCGAAATTAGCCTAGGGTGAAATTTTGGTATTTTTCTGAAAACTATCAATTTTTGATGAATAGTGAAACCACTAAGTGGTAGGTTAAAAACTGAATTTTGCATAAAACTTAATTTTACTGCTTCTGTGAATGGAATTTCGAAAATCCGAGAGACACGGTTAATATCAAGGACTAAAATGTGGTTCAATGAGATGAAAATAATTTTTTGGTGAATAGTAACTTTTTACTTTTTTACCGCGGTTAATAGTAAATTGGGTAACTAAGGGTAAATATTATATTAATATTACCCTAACACATGTCCTAATTCTATTGGACAAGTGTAATTCGACCAAAAACAAACTTAGGAATAAAATATGACCATTTAGGCCCACTTGGATTAGATTAGGACATTTATTGTTAATTTATTTAAAGAAGGGTTTAAATAGTTAAAATCAAAGTTTAATAAGTAAATCATTTATAATATTGGGTTATACATAAGATAAATTCGATTGTAAATATTCATTAGAAATCTAAAAAGATTTCCTACATGATGGTATTTTATTTGTAATTTTTAGACATCAAATAATTTAATTTATTTATGACACAAAGATGATGTAGTAATTATATTATTAATGAAATATTGACATAATTGATAGTATAAATACCAAAATAAATATAATTTAAGACTTTTTTTGAATTCCACTAATTTTCTAGGTTACTATGATATATTAATGTTGATTTAATCAACTTGGTTCGAACATATAATTCTGTTATGACTTTCACAAAAATCATATATCAAATAGTGTCAAAATTGACACAAAATAGTTTTTAAATCAAATATTATATTATTAATTGTTATTTTATTCCTAAAAATCTAAGGTTCGGCCAAATGACTTAGATAAGGATATATGTATTAATAATAAACAATTTGGGGTTCGTTTGGCTTGATATAGTAAGTTTATTAACCTTATAGTATAAGAACACAAGAAGACACGTTAAAAGAAAAATTATTTAACTTAATGTTAAATCTAAATGATAAGGTTAAAATAGGAACCTAAACTTGTCTAAATTCTATTGGATGAGAGGATTTCGACCCATCCCCACCTTAGCCTCGAAATAAATCAATTTGGAGCTAATTAAAACCGAACTTGTCATTATAATAAAATAATATTTTGAGATATTCCTAAGGTGCCCCTCTCTTCCCTTATAAAAGGACACCTCCTCCCCTCCTCCTCACACCAATTTGAGCACTCAAGCTCGGAAAACCCCTGCCATTTGCCCTTCTCCACTTCCCTAGAAACATCCCAGAGGTTCTGGTCTTCCTCAAAGACCAATTTTAGTGCCCTAAGAGGAGGTCTCAAAGAGGCGCTTCAAAGAAGAGGTAATTACCGTTACCAATTCTTTCATCCTTATTTCTTCTTCCACTTCTTCTTCTTAGGTTGTTTCATTATGAAGTAATAACATCAGTATTACTAATATACTGATATGTTATTATAAGTATGAAACAACCCTATTTCACAATCTATCCATCCTACGGAAAAAGAAATCACCGCGCGTGCGTACGTACGGAATACCGTCTCCACGCCGTGGTGTAATCTATTTTCCACCACCACCTTACATGGATGGGTATAATGGTGTAAAGAATAACTATACATAGTTATTACAACATCATATTGATTCTGATATATTGTATAATCCACTCCAATTCAATTCAATAATTATGGAAATGATATCATCGCTCGTGCGTACGTACGGAATACCATCTCCACGACGCGATGAGATTCATTCTTAATGATTAACCATTCATGAATGATTATAATGTATATATAATAAGTACTAATGAAATATATGACATAATAATGATACTGGATTTATGTATATATATATGTATGTATGTCATCTACTTACTTCCATTCAAGACAATAAAGAAAGAAAAACAGCATTCATGTGTACGTACGGACTACCGTCTCCATGAACGGTGTTTTTAATTTCATTTATCTATCTATTATATATATATATATATACTGAATATATATGATATATAAATCATATTTTATATTCTCGATGTAAGTAAATCATGATATAAGTAATAATAATGTCAAGAACAAAAAGTCAAAACACCTACGATAAATGAAACGATTTTACCCAAAACGCTTCTTTAACATGGAATTTACAAAAGAACGGGTAATATAATATCATAAGTGAACCATATATGATATCATAACAATGAATATGATTCTGTAATAAGTCAATGACATTATTTAAATCATTATACAGGAGGTTCGGACACATACGAAGCAAATCGGACCTAAGGTAAGGGGAAATATCACAATCTCATTTTTATCTGAGATTGTTTATTCGTAAGTATTTACTGGGGTGTATTTTATCATCCACATCCATGTTTCATCAATATGTAATATTATTTTCATCCACCTACAATTGTTTAAATCCATTTTTACCCTTCGGTGAGTTTTTAGTAATATGTATGAAAGGAATCTTTTGTCGTTTTTCGTACGAGGTACTTTTTGACTTTTCCGAAAAAAGTACGAGAAGAATGTTTTCTTTTTAACTTATACGGAATGAATGTATTTTTAAAACATTGTTTACAAGAATCTTCCTTTACAAGTTTTCACGTTTATTTTTAATCAACTTATTTTATTTTAAAGTTGTATAACATGTTAAGAAAGGAAAAATGTTTTTGAAGAAGAAAGGATATTTTCCTCAAGAATGGAGTTCAAGAGTTTTATCAAAATTATTTTCCATCTAAGATAATAAAGGGTTCGGTTTTTATCCCTAATATTACATTGATTTGATCATGTTGTGATGGAATTATTTTTATGAATTCCTTTATCTTATATAAATTGTTTTATGATGTCATGTTGTTTAAGAATCCCATTTTTATTACATGTGTTATATGATGATGTATGATTTATGATTATGTGGCACACATAAGAAAGGATTCATTATAAGATGGGTGGGACCTATATCTCCCTCCAATGCATTGGGTAAAGATTTTATATCTCATGATATAGACATGGCTGGAACGGAAGGTTATTTCGGTTCAGTGATACAGGACTGAAACGAGGAGTGAACTCGGTTCAGAAAAGGACTTTGTCCACTAAGATAGTCTTGGCAATGAGTCATGACTAACAAGAAATGATTTTCCATGATTATGTGTGCATGCCACAATGTTTCATGTTTTATTATTATGAGGATCTCATTTTCACTTCTATGATTTGTTCCATGTTAAGATATTATGCTCTCTTTTGCAGGTTAAGATTTCCAAAAAGTTATGTTCTTATGAATATGATGTGATTGATTTTTCTTTTGTATACCCTTACTGAGCATTTGAGCTCACCCGTTTATGTTTTCTTTTCCCCAGGATATAAAGAAAGGTTTTAGGTAAAAAAAAGGGAAGATCTTTATGGGAGATATTGAAGATCTTTCACCACGATTAGAAGACTACGTTCCGAGTTTCCGAAGACACTAAACTATTACGATCCTTGTGTGTGTGTTTTTGTTATGTACTAAGTATTCCGCAAAAGTAATGTAATTTCCATGTATGTCAAGATACGGGTCTCTACAAGCTTCCCCCTTGATCTGATTCACACATCTTCTTGAAGGTATGATGCTACACAACATCAACAAAAAATAAGTAATACATAAAATTTACACTCAAATAGAGAATTAAGATAATTAAAAACCATAAGATTGAACAAAAATGATTTGGATTTCACTCTATCAAAATAAAAAAGTCAAAATACCAGAACGAATCCACAATTAGTATTTCTCTAACCACCCTTGGTGACATAAGGTTCATTACAGGGAGAGCTGGCTATGAACTCAATCGCAATTACCTCTTATATCCCAAAAATATTTCACCAATGCATACTAACTCCATGAAAAAATCTCAACCTAGACCTCTCATACAACTTCTTCTTGAACCAACCTGGGTGCACTAGTAACTCGATAACCATTCTAGCCCATATATATCTCGATGGGAATTTTTGGTCCCCAAAGGTCGGTGACTAGCACCCGACATCATAAAACTTTTATGTGGGAATTATTTTCCACTAATATTTGTGGGAGTAAAACAAAAAATATAATATGCATATCAAAAGAAACTCCACTGCGATTAATGTACCAAAATTAAACAAGGATATAAATCCCAAAGTACTATGGCCAAAAACCGAAACATGGAAAGTAACTAAATTTTCTAAGGGTGTAACTTACCATGTCCAAGGTTAGACAACTAGATCCACCTCCAAGAGACCCCTTTCCCAAGATCAAACCAAGAAGGAGATAATTTAGGAACACCCTAAGGCACATGTTGGGTGTGATCCAAATAATATTATTATCTCTCTAAAGATTCCATAAAAAAATTTCAATATCAAATTAACAAAAAATGTCTATTTGATTTTCAAATAAATTTTTTTTCATCCACAAAAGAATATTTTAACAAATCATGATTTATATTTTAAAAGATGTAAAAACATTATTAATTTGTGCTTCACATTTCAAATTATAGAAATAAATTTCATCTGATTGAATTTTTCATTAGAAATTGGTTCATTATACAAATTGAACTTTTCAAAAAAATGGATTAAATAAACACTACTATATCTAACAATTTATATAAATTTACAAGTTATTTTAAGAAGTTTATAACAGTGGATCAAACATTTGAAATATAATCAAGTGAGTTACATGGTCATATGCCAAATAGGTATAGAAATTCTAGGCTATTAGGACCCAACACTATGAAATAGAAAGTATGTACTTTTTCGCCTTTGGGACTAAGGAAAAGGGGAATCATCACTGTCACCTAAGGAATGTGATGTGATGATATAATGTTTTAGAACATTATAAATCATAAGGTTTTGTCAAAATAACACATTAACTACAAATTTATTGCATGTGGTCAATTAAAAATAATTACGGACAATTTATTCCAAGACCTCTTAAAATAAAATTAAATAAAATTCCCTCCATTTAAAATATTACTATTTACTCATTTAAAAAATAACATGCTTTTAATAAAAACATGCCTTTTTTGATGAAACCATTGGGTTTCCATTAACATAATTTCTAATATTTTTTTACAAAAACAGGGAATTTAAAACAATTCATTAAATTTAACAATCCACTTCACAATTAAATCCAATAATTTAATTTTCATACATTTTCCATCCATTTCACAAACACACCACAATTCACTAAAATTCAGTGTTTTCCTAATTTAATGCCAAGGATAACAAAAACCCCCCACTTAGTAGAATCTGGGTTGTAATGAAATTACTAAAATCAATTTATTTAACCTAAGAAATTTCATTTTAAAACAAAATTAATTTTGATGAAGCAATTAAAGTTTAATTAAATTAGAAACCAAATACTGAACCAACTACTTTACTCATAGAAACACAACCCATGAAACGAAACCCACCAACAAGAAAGAAGGCACAGAAGATATAATAACTCAACTTATAAATGATATTCAGCAACATGAGGCTTTGATCTACCATAATCCTTGGAAGTAATAGAAAAAGGTACGGAGAGGCCTGAAGGACTCTTACTTGGAAAGACACATCATGATTTCCCCCCTGATCAATCACTGAATAAAAGGGACTGAAGGGGTTAGAGGCTCCTAAAGTCTCATGGGGAAGGCTCTATGTTGAGATCAAGGATGTATGGATGATTAAAAAAAGAGAAATAATCTCGGTTTCATATTTAAAAACAATCATCAGAACATTACACAATGTCCAACCCAATTACACACCGTGTAATTATATGTTTCATAATATCTAAAAAACCTCATTTTTGTTTGATAAAAAATTGATTTATTTTCACTTATGCTTTACACCTCATTTAACCATATTACACGGTGTGTAAACCTATATTAGGCTATAGAACCATCATATTTAATGGAAAAAATTCCAATAAATCTTTTAATGCACTATCTCAGGTATCTTCCTATTTTCTTCTCAACCCCACCCAGTCAGTGAAAATTAAAAAACATCAAAAGATTTAGAACATAACTAATATAAAGGAAACAATATGTTAAATGTATTGAGTGAGAACTTTTCTTCATACAAGTTTATATACATAGTTGTTAATGGAATATATGACTATTTATTTTGAAAATGATCACATTACATTGTATTGGTTTTAAAAAATGTTTCAAGTTATTTAAGAAAATTATTTTGAAGAATAATTTTGTTGACATTATTTGTGATTGAAATTTTCATAAAAAATAATTAATGAAGTAAATAATTTCAAAAATGTGAATGTATCACAATAAATATAAATTAGTTTTTTTAATAAAAATAACATTTTTAATAGTAATACAATTGATTTTGGTTTTTGGTTTTTTTATAAATTCCACTGAAAAGAGATCATGTTCATGAGCATAGTTTTTGTAACATTGAACATGTACCTAAACAATTGAATTCATCAGGCGAAGTGATTAAATTTTTCGGAAATTTAAGGAATCAAAAATGATAAATTGATGTTGGTTTATCCACAAATTTCTAAAGGTAGAATCTAATTTTCTTTTGGGTTTGTGGGTTGTTAAGTAAGTTAATGATTGTTTGGATTAAATTAACCAGATATTGTTTTTTTTACTCTCAAGACATAAAAGGTATTGATGTCAACTTACATGCTTGAGGGAGTGTCTCGTAATTAGTGATAGATTGTTGGGTAAGTGATTATTATAATGTGGGTCAGATTATATAATATTTAAATCATTATTTAAAAAAAATATTCTAAAGATATGTAGATCATGATATTTCTTAGAGTTATTATAATGGAATGTATTATTTTCAAAGTATGAATTTATCTTTATAAATCTAGTTAATTATTCCCTATAGATTATCACTATCAAAATTCCATATATAAATATGTTTGACATGAGAATTTTACTTGATATATGATTGAGGATGAAATTTATTTTTATCCACACATCTATATAGTGGGGTTAATAATTTAGCTTTGGTGGTAGTGAACATGGATTATTCTCAGAGTGCAAGTGATTTTTTTATTTAATAGGAAAAATAAAAGTGTTTTTTAGTTCATAGAAAAGGGAAATGAATGAATCTCGTTAAGGATATTATTGGAACATGAATAATAGATTGAATTCATCTAAAGGGAGGATATAACATTGGAGTTACTAGTGTGTTGTTGTGACATACGTTATGTGTGTCTATACTAATAAACCTAGAAGAAGTCATCAATATAGAAGTCCTAGACACTTAATGATGTTTTGTGGTTATTTATCTCAATAATATGGTATTATATATTATAAATAAATAAAAATGATAAATTAATCCTATAAAAATATATATTCAGGTTACTATTTAATCATAGTAAAATATTGGTGGTAACCTTCGAAAAGGTCACACTAAGAATAAACATGGGTAGTTATTTGTTACAGATTGTGAACTGAAAGGAAATGGATTATGATCTAACCTAATATATATTATCTTTTTGATTGTTTCCACCATAATCTAAACTATTTTTCATATGGGTTTCTGTTATCCATTCCTATCAACATGATTAATAATTTTTATGATTTCCATGTGGAGTTGATTGAATACTCTATGAAGATAGATATATCTATTATTCAAAATATAAGATAGGGGTTCAAGTGTCCATCATGTTCCATTATGATTAGTTATGTGTAAATATTAACGTATTATTTGTTTCTTGACATGAATGACTATGATATCATAATCGGAATGGGTTTTACGATGGAGGTTAAGGCTTAAAATGTTTTTAAGGTTATGGTGTTTTATTCAATTCATCATGTGGAATTATTCACACCTTCCATGGAGATTGGGATATTCATGTAAATGATGAATGAACTATTGTTTGATACCTTAAATAATTAACATGTCAACGATCTAGTTTGTTTTTTGGATCAATAGATTGAAGGTTTTAACATCAATTTTTCACTATTGTACAATATTTCATATATATGTTTCTATAAGAATTTTTTAGACTACCCAAAAAAAAAATTAAAGTTCTCTATCTACTTATTTCCAGAAAAAGGATGATATATCTTCTTTAGTATTTATTTTATCCTAAAATGGAATGAAATTCGAATATTAAATTTGAATATTCATATAGAATGTTATTTATTTGTCCAGTTATATTATTGTGGTTGGTAATAGTGTTATTTTATAATAATTTTGACAATATATTATGGTTGTGAATTGAAAATTTGAAGATTAATCAAACAATTGAAATGAATAAGTGCACTTTACCATGAATTGATTATATATTTTATTGGTTTAATAAGGAAATTTGGTATTATGTGATTGAACTAATATTGGGGTGTCTCTGATTGATATAGAATTAAGATAACATATTGAAGATATATTTGAGGAGAAATAAAAGATATTATATCCTTCCAAAAAATAAAATTACTATGTTTTTTAGTGTGTAAGATCTATAAATGATCAAGATAATGATTATGGAAATAAAATTATAGGGGGAGATAGAGAGTGATACAAAACAAAAAATGAACAAAATAAATTTTTATATAGTCCACCAACAATTTTTATAATGTGGGTACATCATTTGTGATTATTGTTTTCAATACTTCAAAACACTACCTTATTTTATTATGAATAATTAATTGAATATAGAGTATAAATAATATATTTCTATTTTATAGGTATATTGTAATAAATAAAAGTGTATAAAGATTAATATAAGTTCTAATCACTATATGCAATGTTCTCTAATCCCACTTAAGGTCCTCATATCAATGGAAGTAGTTTCAACAATATTTTTCTTCTTAAATCTAACCTTTTTCTCTCTGGAAATATCATAATAATATGAAAGTGACTGTCTCAAAGACTTATCACACTTATATAAGAATAAATATAGTTAAAAATGATAATTATAAATCAATGTATAACACTATAATTTATTCTTTAATTTGTAGTTGAACTAAAATGAAAAGATTATCAATTCTCTAAAAAACACTTAATATTCTATGATCAAATTATAAAAATAAATAAATATCTTGAAAAAATTGTTGCATGATTATTTTTTTCATCGTGTAATTATTTTAAAAATTCTAACTTTAATGAAAACATGATATATCCATTATATTTTGATACGTTATACAATCAACATGCCTTTTATGCCTTCAATCCTAGTTATTGTTATATGGTTTTGTGACTTGGTAATTACAATGTGTTTCTACTATCCATTGTGAAATTCTTGAGATTATAAAATCATATTATTTTTGTAATATCCAGTTGTGAAACCATCTCAACTACTCAAATTCCAAAACTAGATTTTAGTGTAACTCTTAAATAAGTGGGAAATTGTAATAGACACATATTTCAAACTCAAACTCCTTAAAAAAATCCTGATCTCACAATTATATATTATTGAATAATTTTTATTTTTTAAATAAAATAATTTTTCTAATATATTATTTTGACATAATAAATTCTGAATTTTAATGATATTTCTAAAACATAAGAAAACATCACTCATTTTTTTCTTACATAGTTCCCACAAAACTAAAACTAATCCCTCATTATTTTAACAATTAGTAAAATAGGAAAACATATTCTAAAATAAAAAATTAATAACTTGTGAAACTAGTCATTGTATACTCTCAATGTGATGTAATCTAAACAATTCATTACTAGATAAAAAATAATTATGTGTGTAATTCTACCATTAATGTAAATAATAATAATATTTTAAACAAGTCTCCTTAAAGAATTATAAATATATCTATTAAACTCGCATCATAAGGTCTCTTCAATATCCTTGTTTTACTTTTTAAGTTCATGTTTTGTGCTTCAAATATGAAATTATAGGTGCCCATTAATTCTTATGCCTCTCCAAAGAAGGAAAAATTCCCTTAAACCATATCTACCCCCTTTTCAAATCCCAAATGATTAGTAATTTTCAGAATTTTCTTAAATATTTACTAGTGTATTATCCCGCTTAGTCAACCTATACAATAGATCAACAATAAGAAAATAAAACCATAAACTCATTAGAATACTTGGAGATAGTTCAATCCCAAAAAACTTATATGTGTTAGAATGCATCTTTAATTAATATCTTTTTCAATATATCTATTACTTATTCCTTTTCTAAAACATATTCTAGGTTTAAAAAACTATTATTCATCCAATCTTTATTAAAATGGTATTTGATGTTATTATTTTAAGACCTCAATTTTTCTATAAATCCATTGACAATTAAGGTTGAATTTGGTAGTTACAGTCAATCATCAATTGATATGTGGCGTAAACTCTAATATCATCTTATAATAACATTATGTAAATTATTTTATGTGTGGATTATGATAATACAACATACTAAACTTATGTTTTATCAACTATAACAATTATTATGGTTTATGGAGTTCCAGAATCATCATATTTATAAAATAATGATTTCTATTATTGAATAAAATTCATGATCCCCAACATCACTTACATATTAATCATTGATTAAAAAATAATGCCACAATTATTTATATTTCTCATACCCTAATCCATAATCATTATTTCCTTTTTTATAGTGAAAGATATGTTTCACTAATATAATATGAAAGGCCCCATGATTAATTTAGAATTGATCACAAATTATCATAAAACATAATATCTCATTTTGGAAACATCACATATAGTAACATTCCCATAATCCTTCAAAAGACATTTTGATACACAATAATTCATTCTTTATCCTTGGATAATTAAATCTTAATGAAAATATGTCTATATACCTCTCTTTATTTTTCAATACTACATCACTTCAGTAACTCATGAGAATGTTTTTTCTAAAATAATGATATGGTATACTATATTGATAACATTAAGGCCTAAAAAATCAATCTCTCCAATTATAGACATTCTAAAGTGTTTCTATATTTATGAAGTCTAGTATTCATAATTCTCCAATTCATTTCTTGAAGAAACTATGTCATCAACATGAACTATCATAATGATTGTGCATGTGTTTTTTCATTCAAATAGAAACTATTATCCACTATGCCTTTCTTGAGAATCATAATCTTTACGAATATTGAGTATTTTAATAACATGATCAACACAATTTTTTGAACCAATAATAATTTATATTTATCTATTATAAATTAGAACCATCTATTTAAAAACACTTCTATATTTTCAATATAAACCCCCTCATCATAATATCCATTGAATAATGTATAATTCACATCCATTTGGAAAATGATTTTAGTTTCATTGAGAAAAAGTTAAATGAAAAAATCATTACTATTTCAGGCTTTATGACTGGTGTATAAATATCTTAAAATTAAATATCCTCAATTTAATATTATCCCTTTAAAACTATAATATCTTTTTTTAATTGTTATTATTCATTATCATTATTCATACTCATATATAAATTATTTTCATTATTGATAATTGTAAAAAAAAACTCCCACTTACCCGGTAACCTTTTATAATTATTCCACCATCCTAAAACCACCATATAAATCATTTATTATTTAAGAATATATCTAATTATCATAATATGAATGATTAAGTACACTCAATATATTATTTATCCACTCATCAACCAAGATAAACTCATTTGAACTAAATAAATTTTAACTAAATTGTGTGATTTCCATGTTTAAAGAAATTTAATTTCAAAAACGAACAGAACATATTTCATACTGTTGGAATATCCTTTAGAATGTTTATTAGCATCACGTGTGATGAGAAACTATTTTCCAGGATCCATGGATTTTCATATATCAATATTTTTTATGCAACCTTGGATATTGTTAGTGGATAGTTTTTCATAAAAAAAACCTAATATACCATTATTCTAATACCCAATACATACCATTGAAAAGATGTAATTTCCTTCATGATCCCCAAGGTCTGGAGAGAATTTATTAGGTATCATTGAACAACCTATGGGAACATTTTTTTTGAAAATAAAATATATAAATCGATTAAATAAACATTGTGTAATTAGTAATCAACTCCTAAAATGATGAAAATTTCATCTTGATGTCAAAATTTATTAATTAAGTCACATAAAAACAAATTAGTCTCTATAAAAATTAATGAGACACCATGAATTAAAATACATTCCAATAAAAATAAATAAAATAAATCGAAATAACTACAACCCATCTCATGGTGGTCTTAAAAACTCACCACATCCCGTATTCCCTTTCCTTGGACAACCATGTAAAACCCATTATATAACGATGAAGAAAACCCAATAACCTATTTGAAAAGACTACACACACTAAGTATCATAATTAGGGCCAGAGAAATTATATACTGGTGTGATCCCACTAAATATTCCAAGCAATATTTTCCAAAAAATAATTTAGATATGATAAAGTAAATAAAAAAATAAAAATAAAATCATTAAAATAAAAGTTATAAAAAATTAATCACATATTAAACACATAAAAATCCATAAAATTATGTAAAAATAAATAAAGATATTAGAATATTCTTTTTCAAATTTGGAAGCCAGTTATAAATGTTAATAGAAAACATGTTGAATCCTTCAAATAAAATACCAATTTTAGAGAATATTTTCATACAATTTCACTAGGAAAATTCATCATGAATATATAAATTAAAATAAGGAACCAAATAAGAAAGAGAAATATAAGATGAATGAAATCCCTTGATATCAATTGGAAATTATAATAAGGCATTTTAGATGTGGCCACTCCAGAGTTGTGTAACAATAAAGAAACAAAATCCATATATTGTGTATCAAGAATCAAGTGTCAAGTATTATGTATCATGGGTAAATCCTAGATTGGTTATTGAATCTAAAAAAGATGAGAAATAAATCTCTCGATGGACCCCATGAAAATTTTATATTTATCATGTTCACAATCTGCACTATTAATGCACACCTATTTCCTCATAAATTGTTCATAGCCTAAACCCATATTATCTAAGGAGAAACTGGGTTTTATCCCAAACTAATTTAGAATAAATATATGTCTCCAATCTATCTACCAAGGTTCCCATGACAAATCAATGGAAGTGGGTGAGATAACAAGAAGATAAGATAACACTGGGGATCTATATGAGTATCAACATGCATAGTCAATATTTCATATTATATATAATTCACATATTACCCTCACACCTAGTTTTCTTTGTATAGAGAAATCATTTTAAACACCCATTACTATGTGAACCAAGGAAAATTCATCAAGGTAAAATAAAATATAAGGGGATCATCAAAGAATTTTCACAAAAATTTCATTAACCACATAATTTACCTAACAAGACTATTAGAAAAACATAATTCACAAATGAAGAAAATATAAATTTAAGAAAACATAATGTTGAATTTAGAGGCCCTATTTTTTCCTCTTAATACTTCAAAATATATCTAGATAAATTATCAGAGTTATGAACTAAGAAAAAATACGATTCGAAGGCATAGTGTGCCCAGAAATAATATTATAAAAATATTTTATATATTTTATATAACGTGTATGTGATTTATTTCATAAAATTTTATAAATCATAAATATGGCCTCGAATAAATATTTTAAGACCACTATTGAATTTGGAATTGCATATATACCATAGTCATGACCTAAATTTGGTAGTCATGGTGCATTCAGATAAAACTGTCATTGGTGGGTTTGTTTAATTAAATTAAATAATTAATTTTCTTTAATTTTATTAATTAATATAGAACTATCCCCCTATATAAAAACATTATAATGGAAGATATTCTGGGTTATCTTCATAACCCTAGGACCATTGAGAGGATATTTCTTTCGCCCTTTGTTGGTGAATCTGGATCAAACGCCAACATATCTTCGGATCCAAGAGAATCAAGGAATGATGAATTCAAATACCTCTCTCATTCATTAGAGGGGGAATTTTTCATTGAAGAATGATCCAAATTTTTTTAGCAATCGTCAATTTTTGGATTCTACCCGAGTTAATAAAATAGATTGATCATGATCGAATATATCTCTTGATATGGATTTAATCAAGAATTTTCATGGGCCTATGTATCAGTTATCAATTGATTATGAAATTAATCCACGTTATTCCATGTTTCTCATCCTAGGCATCATAATTTGTATTATTTGGCAAAAAAATATAGAATAATGAATTTTTTACATCATTTGGATGTTTTTCCCCTTATTTGTGACATTCTTCAGTGATTGTTCTACAGGGTCTCAGTTCGACATTGTCGAGATGGGTTGAGCCTGATCAGACCCTCAGATCTATAGTGGATTTATTTATGATGAATTTATATGTGATAAAATGATGGTTAGATACGATTTGTGGTATTAGGGTTATTATATAGTATTCAAAAATGGATGAGGTGACAGGAGGTGTCCAGTGGCATGTGGGTTTGAGGTGGCCTCATGCAGCTTCGTACGGATTAATAAGAATCTTGTTTTTTTGGCCCGTAGATGACTTAGAATAAATATTGGACACTTTTTCTTAGATTTTGGTTATATTGGAGGGGACATCTAAAGAGTAAATCCAAATCTAGAATGCTGGAATGAAATCTAACATTCTTATGTAAAACCTGACTATACAGCGAGTATTGGGATGAATGGACGTTGTGTATTACCACTATAGATACGATGCTAGGGTTTTGGAAAAATTGAACAATCACACACCATGGGACCCTCCCCGAGTAGATAGTCTATGTGGAAGAGCACATATGTAGGTCCCCATACGGAAGGACATGTCATGTACCTGATTACATGGACAAGGTAAAGTATAAGTGAACACATCTAGGAGCACTAGAAAGGTTTCAGGTGTCTGAGGCATGTCATGTAGTCCACCTACACGTCATGTAAGGCTACATCGGTAGTTATCCATGTACCTTCAGGGACATATATAGGAATAAAGGTTATACCACATGTCATGTAAGTCCCCTTAAGCATTGTTTACCTTTATATTCTTTTGGAGGAAACTTCTTCCTCTCACTTCTACTTCAATTTGACATGGATCTAGGCTTACAAATAGCCTATAATGAGTGTTTTTCCTCATATAATATTATGGGTTCATTCAAAGTGTATTTTGAGATAGGATGTGATGCTTTCTATTTGTGATGCTTATTTAGTCGATGATAGATTATAGTAGTTATCAGTCAGGATCACTAGATAGATCAGAGTGTCACCCTCCTACTGAGGTAGGGTGTGGGTACTCAATCGACTATTAGATTGGGACCCCCATTCTGTGATAGTTCTTATGTACTATACCTATCAACTGTGTGTCACCCTTCTATGGATTCATGTATTTTTTCCTCATCCACTACAGTGGCACCCCTATTGGGCGGGGCATGGATTATCTATCTACTATTCGGGTGGAACCATCCAATAGTATCAAGGCATGGTTCATCGACTAATAGAGTGGAACTCTCATGTTGGGAAGGAAGATTTACCCTACCAATTACTAGGTTGGAACCCTTCAACTTGTACATTGAATGGGTACTCTATTGACTAATAAATGGAACAACCCCGTGTTGGTTGGAAAAGGTTCTATGACCATAAGAGTGGAACCCTCATGCTGGTATAGGGCATGGGTCCTATAACTATCTATTTAGTTTCTTCCTCCTGTTGTACTAGGGAAAGAGTCCACTACCTAGAGTTTTTGTCCCCTTGACTATGCGGAATAGTGAAGAGGCATGGATTGAATCAGATGATTATATTTGATAGACACGTGAGATGCTAGGAAATTTTTATGGACCTTTGGAACTAATGGAACTCTATCTTCAGTTCGTTGATGAGATTGATATCCCCTTTCCCTCTCATTTTGGATTATTTTGTTGAGGGTATATATATTTTAATTCATTTTGTTGAATTTTTTTACTCAGTTCCTATGGTTTGGGCTATCTATTCCTATAATATCTCTAACTTCTCCCCTTTCAAATTTCGGGGTTTCCTACTAGGTATGTATATACTCTCCACTACATGGGATTTTCTCACATGTTTCATGTCTAATGTAGACGATAGATAGAACAACGAGGATCACAGAGGAGCATAAGGATACCATGGTGCACTAGACCAACTATGGTGGTTGGATCATAGAGATATAAAGCTAAGCCCGGTCATCATTTTACTTTTCCAAATTTTTTAGGTTGGAACATATTTTTAGTTGGTCATGTATTTTTTGAATTTTTATTTTTATTTTACACATTCGTACACTTGTAATCCCTAAAGGTTTTACATATATTTTTTATACTATAGATGTTTCATATTTAATTATCATTCCTCTATACTTATATATGGATATGGTTGTGTTTTTTCATATAAGTATATTAAGAAGGTCCCGTTATATTAGTTTTTCCTTTCAGCACTGGTCTCCAACCATAGTCCTTTGTAGAAGGTTGTTGGGTAGTTGTGGATTGATCACTGTTGGGTCAGGTCATTGCATATTGTTATTAAAGGTGGTTTATTCCATGGAAATTTGTTCAGATTAGTCCCCAAGGAACCCAGTGTTGGTGTGGTGACTAATATATCCACACTCCATGACTCTGACTTCATACTTTTCAACTTAGTATGTTTAAACATTGGTTGTATGGATTAATGGTTCATGCATCATATAGTATTGAGTCTTTTGAATGACCATCTTGATTCAGCTCCCCATTATATATATATAATTATTTATTTATTCTCATCTTACTTTGGTATTTCTTGATTACGGTTTCAGGATAACTTTATGATGATTGCCTGCTAGGTTACTGATTCCATATCATCACTTTAATATGATGATTGATGAGGCCTTAGTTCATGTTTCATCACATAAGATTATAACTCTAGTTAGATAAGTAGTATCACCCCAACCTATTTAGTAGTATATCATACCAGCTGAGTAGGATGAGGATGCACCCATGTTTAGTGCACTCCATGAGTTCCATCATGAGAAGACTCTATGGTTTCAGGGAGAGCCAAATCTCTAAAGGAGAGTGTTTGATAGATTTAGTGACCCACATCTTCTGGATTATTTAGACATAGGCTGATCAGGTGGATGTGTTGGTAGCTATCATATATCATGGATAATTTAGTTTCTAGTTGAGTCTTGTTACGCAGATGCAGGATGAGTTAATACTCTCATAGACTGACTTCCAGTTGTTGTTATGTGAGGAGTAGAACCCCTCATTTTTACACATAGTTTTGATTTAGGATCTTTGGGAGTTATAGTGGGGAGGTATAAAAGTATCTATGTGTGCCATCTGGTTCATAGAAATTATGAAGTACTCTCTTGACATGACCTATGATAGATACATCCAAGCATAAAATTTTTAGGAGGGACCCCACATATATATCCATGTAATTGTAGTTCAATTTTGTATTCCTACATATTTTGGGGGCTTGAGTGGGAGATGGTGATAGAGATATTAAATTCATAAGGACCTCAGGTAGAAATATCTGATTGTTTATTTTAGAAGTAATGAGTCGTCTACATCATATATGAGGTGGTAGTCGATAGGATCTTATCACAAGAGATATTCACATGATCATAATCGAGAATGTGGTCTGGGAGAGTGTAAAGTACTAGGGAAGCATATAGAGGGGTGGTTCTATTCATATTTCCAGTGAGGTCACATTGACTATCATTTCTAAACTAGACATGTTGAGGAGGTTATATAGACAATGGATGCAATGCCATGACAGATGCAACACTCTGATCACATATCGTCTATGTGAGGGAAGAGTGGACCCTAGTGAGGTGCTATAGGTAGAGGAGTAGGTGGCGCTACAAGGTTATGAGGTATGGGTGGTAGAAAACACTGTGATATCCTTCCACCACCATCAGGTTTCTCAGATTAGACTCAAAGAGCTGGTGGTTTGGGCCATGGATAGCTTTATGCTATTTAGGCATATGGCCCTATGGAACATGAGATTATTAATGGTTTGATCTATGTTTATTGTACTATTTTGTTAGTATTATTAGACATTGGTTTGGGTAATTCCGTTATCTTTGTACACTTTGTGTGAGATTTGGATCACCCCGTTGATGTTTTATCCCAACATCATTGATTCCTCAAGGTTTTAAGTCATTATATGGGTATTACTCATTGGTCTATCAATGTCACTTTTCCCATAAAATACCAATGGATTCCCAATCAATATTTGGGTACACACCTAATTTCCAAAGGTTCGTGATTTTTTGGGTTTTAGGCCTAGAGACTCATGGGGACTCTCATTGGTCGAGAGGATGAGAGGTCGAGCTCATCACTGCATTTTGGGGGTAATTATTACTAGCTCTGACACACTCTTATATATTAAATATATGTTTTTGAATCTCTTCAAAATACCAATACAGGACCAGTTACCAAGACAAAACAATTCATTGGTTAATTTTCTCATTAAGAAAAAGAGGAGAGTCTCATTGATAATCAAAGGAATGTAAGATCTCATTTGTTATTCCATGTATATGAATTTTAGGTTCATCGTCCATTTTCTTAATGATGAATAGATTCTTTATTTGTTTATGTTGTATGACCAAATTTTTAGGAATTTTCTTCCACACGAGGAGGTGGTTAATATTATGAGGAGGGGATTGATCCATTATGACGATTTCCTAATATCCTTGTTATTAGAATAATCAAAACCCACATAGTTAGTTCACACCCTTGGGACTCTCCCCAAGGTTTATGCCCTTATATAAGGGGTGTTCATGCCATACCACTCATCTGGGTTTACATACTTGGATCTCCCTATTCAGTGGAAATTTATAATGCCTAATGAGGTGTTCATTGAATCTCCATAAGGCCATGATATATGTACTCAGTGTGAGAAATAAGGGGAAGAAATGATTACTCTCATGTCATGTAGATAAGGGACTTATATACTGGGATATTCCTAGTGGTGTTTGGTATAGAGCTCGGGCCTTGAGAACGTGTCCTACACATCCTGATTCTAGTAGGAATCTAATTAATCATAGTTCATTTATCCCTTAACCTACTAATAGTCTAATATGGATGATCACACTCAAGAAAATTATGAACATCCTCAATGATTCAGGAATTCTATGGGCTTATACAGATATGGATACCCTATTGATTGGGGTCATACTATATGATATTGGTAGATCAGGCTTACGCACTATTGTTTTTCTATTGGTCAAGTATTAAATTCAAATGCTTCACTTGAGTCCCTAAGGTGTATGGTATAGACAACATGATCAATACAACTCCCTAAGACCATGTGATCCATGCCCATTTTGAGAAACAAGTTTAACCAGGTGATCAATGGTATTTATTTGGTAAAGGGGATTTGATATTGGGATCGCCCTGGATGATCTATATGAAACTCGAACCTCAAAGAGTTAGCCAACCTATCCAGAATATGGAAGTAATAAAAGTCATAAATGTTCCCTTGATCGAAGATTACACTCAAATGTTTCCCTTTTATTCAGGGCATACACACTGGGGATGGATGAAGCTATCCAATCTCAGGATACCCTAGTGACCCAGCACTGCTTGTCTGGAGGGTGTCCCATGATCCAATTGACCTATGTGGGGGAAATCACATGATCCAGATGGTTTCTTCAAGAATGTATCACATATCCATTCAGACATTTCTTGAAGCTGTCGAGTGTCTTGGATGACGTCCCTAAAGGGAATCGTGAGTCTTGGATAATATGCCTGGAGGGCATCACGAGTCTTGGCCAATATGCACACATGATTTCACAAGATCCCATTGATATTCCATGATGCTCTCGAGAGACATGGTTGACATATTTATAGGATGTGTCTTTTTTAGGATGATATCCCAAGAGGGAATAGTGAATCTTGGCTAATATGTCTTGAAAAAATTTCTAGAGACCATTATTATAACCAGGTGCTTTTGCGAGACTTGGATAACATGAGTAGGTGTCATTATATGAGTCATGTGATGCATCTGAAGGATATGTCACAAGGCATGGGTGAAAATCACATGGGGACTTCTTCGAGACTATTGTGATCCATCTAATGTGGTCATGAGAATTTTCCTTGACATGTCTAAAGGGCTTTATATGACCTAAGTAGCATGTTGAAGGAGCATCATGAGATATGGGGGATGTGTTTGATGATGTCATGTGTCTTTGGGAGTCTCAGTTGAAGTCAAAATGGGTCAATGAATATGGTTTGATTTAATTAATCCACCTTAAGTCTTTGTTCAACACTTTTCCTTGAGAATTACTTGGTTTTATTCAGTTTCGGTTTATATTGACTCTCGTTTGATCTATTAGCTGTACATGATCTTCTTCACATATCCCACTAGAGATCCTTCTTGTGATATATAAATGATCATGTGAACTATCATATGCCTATGACATGACTACTTTGGATGAATACAGGAATGTTACCTGATCGGAGGTTGTCCATTTGTTTGATCAGTTTCTCTGACAATTCCTTTGTTGAGTGAAATAATTTCATTAGTGTGGTTTTTTTATCATAGTGGCAGCGGTGGGGTTTTTTGTATTGGTGTGGTGTATTTATAGGCATCACCACCCTGGTTATTAACCAATTTTCCTATCGTATCTAGAGAGGATGTAGGATATAGTCAGTGAAGGGGATGGCATCACACGACTTCATGAGTCTTTATCATGGGTCCTTCTGAGTGTGTCGCCTGATTTTCAATGATCCCGAGTAGCTTCTCTCAACGCCTCTTTTATCTGATTACTATGGATTGATTAAGACATGATTTATTATGAATGAAAATCAAATGGATTTTCATATGGTCTTATGGAAATGTACAGGGACCATTGCAAGAGCTCTATGCCTTTCCTGGAAAACTTCATGGGGTAGGGGTGGCTTGTCTAGATGTCTTTGCGAGATATGGTTGACTTGTCAGGTGGTATCGTGGGGCCACTCTACAGAAATTCTAGTGATTCACCAATCATTCAGTGACCATAAGATCACTCTTCTCTTCAATTTTTATCCTCTATGTTTTATTTTAAATGGTTTCGGGATTATGAGAGCTTTCATGAATAATGTTAATGATATTTACTAGATTTTTGGATGACACCTTGTGTGACCTATGTGACTCATATAGGGGGTGCACATGCTTGTTATGTAAAAATCTATTTGTTTGTCCTTATAGTGTTGAATTAGAAGTGTGGAGTTTCATGGACATACTCGAGGACTTCCATGTGTTGAGGTTGAGAAGCCAAAGGGATTTCGAAATACGAGGTAGACATGTCACTAAGGTGATGTGGTGTCTTTCGGGTCACAAAGGGTGTGTCATGTGTCTTTCAGCGACCGCGAGTACCTCTCACATTCTCCCTTGTATCTTCATTGTTTTATCGTAAAATATTCCATGGGACTTGTGAGTTTTATTGGGTATCATCAAAGAATTTTATTCTTCCCAATGATGATATGAAGCATGAGATTTATGACCTCACAGGTTCTCTCCCTTTTGATATTATTCCTCTTTATTCTCAAAATAAGATTGGATGGTTTCTAAGGAACTTTCCAATGAAAAACCATATGTCCTGGGGAAAATCATTGGGTTTTCAAGAGATCCTTTGTAAAATAAGTAAGGTTTTTTGAAGGGGGATCTACATTATTTGCTGCAGGATATGAGATGTGTGTGTATTCTACAGGTGGCATTGAAACTGTCACTCTATCGTGGTTCCATTAGAGTCTTATGAGATCTAAAAGTCCTAGATCCTTTTCTATTGTGGATAATGCAATACCCCTATTCATGTATTTCTTCCATTTCAATTTTTAATAATTTTTATTTAGTGGTATTAAATATATCCACCCCTCAAGAGCAACGTCCATCGAGACAAGTGCTCGGTTTTGAGTAAAACTAATACCCGCCTATGCATTTGGTGGTGTCAAAAACTGGTTATCTTAAGTGATTTTTTTTCATCAAGGATTCATTTGGTATTTTGTGAAATTTTTTATATATAGGGTTTGGAGAAAAATTCAATCCCCTAGTCACCCATTCTCTAGATCATTCTTATTTCTACCTCCATCGAGTTCCTCTGTCGCAGGACCATGTCACGAACCCAGATTGAGAGCCCCTATATTTGAATACACTTTCTGATTCTATCTCATTAGTGCTCTTCCACAAAAATATTACTTTATCATACACACATCTGATCCAACTAAAAATCATACTTCAGTATCTTCTTAAACATCAGCTATGAGGGATGTGGTTGACTTGAGGACTTCATGAGACTCATTAGCCTAATCATTCAATCGTTTGTGACTCTCATGATAATATTCAAGTCACGAAATCAAATTCCTCCAAGGGGTTCATGTTTTTTTCATTATTTCCTATGGGATTAGTTCTACCTATGATTCTTATGGAGTTTAGGTGATCTGTGAACTTCTTATGTGGTTTGTGAACCCCTATCGAGTCGTGCAATGCACATGATGCCACAAGTATGTGTCATGATTTGTCAATATTTATTTTATTCATCTAAAATGTTCCACTTAATTTTTTTTTATTTTATATGGTTCTCATAAACCTGCTCAAAAGGATTCAAAAGGGAGGAAAATACTTCAGTTTCCCGCTGTGATGCTATACGGAAAAACGTGGATCCCACATTCCATCATTCGACCTAATCATTTCAATAGGTCATATTGATGTTTATGGGACCAAAAATCTCAAACTATCCCCATTCATACTTATTAAACCTTTATCAGTAAGTTCCCACTAATGATGCTTCCATTCCTTAGTTGATATCATCATTTATACACTCTTCCTAGATCTGGATGACCCAAAACACTCTTTTATAAAAACATTCTTCATGGGGGCACTTTATCTATAATTTGGGTCATAAATATGGACACCTACTAACATTTAGGCTCATATAATTCAATGGGACTTATCTTGCACCTGATAAGGATGCCCATATTTATCGTTCCATAATACTGTAATCCAACTCCAATTAGACATTTGGATGGATCTCTAGTTGGGACTTCTGATAGGGGGTACCATAGGAATGGACTATAGATGTCCCTTCTGGGTTCAATATATTATTACTTAATTTTACTTTGATTTCATGTAAATTGGAATATATGATTCTGTATGGATCTCATAGACACCGACCTATTGCAATAAGGGTTTTATGGTGGAACTGGTTAGTCGTTGGAGTCTGGATATGAACACATTCCATCTTATACATGGACAAGTTTGCATTTGTCTTTGAGACATGGAATAGATATACAACTTACCTATAATTGGTTGTATGTATGAAAACTTATTTCATCCTCAATCATTTTGGGATGATGTGATGGGGACTCTTCCTTTAACGCATGAGTTGATTAAGCTGGCTCAGAAGACCCATCCAAAGGGGGTGCATCCTGGGGAACACATCCCTTTATAATCATGGGAAGATTACTTCATTAAGAATATTGGTTCTGAGCCATAGGTCTGGAATCCAATGTCCTTTCTCCCGAAGGATTCTCGTAGTGCACTGGGTGCATATTGGACTACAGTTGAAGGTGGGTAATTTAGAGATTGGGGATGGGGGATTGTCCTCAGCATTGATTGGTTGGTCAAAATAGCTGGTTTCCTCACCATGTAGCTATGTGGGTACTTTCTTCTAATAAAAAATAAATGGGAGTTTGGTTCTCGTTTTTTAAAATAAAAACTACGATGTATTAGAGTAATTGTGTTGGGCAGGTAATCCCCATGTTAAAAAATCTCGACCTCCTCCTATACCATATTTATAATGACGGGGCCCCTTATAGGATCTTGGGACCCTTCCACGTATTATGGAGTTGTATAGGGGCTCATCTGGGATGTTTTGAGTACCCAAACATTCGTAAATACAAGATAATATCATTCTACTGTACGTAAAATGAATTAATATTGTACGAACCATCATATTGAAGGATTGATATATCATGGATTATAAAAAATCATGAATGTTTCTCTTTCAAGACATATGGACCCATGTCAAAATTATTATTTTTTATACTGGTAACGCTATCCTTGAATAACATTCTTATATGATGTCATTTTATAAGGGTGTTCTTTCTACCATTACCGATGGTGACCTTATTTTCGAGTGGTATGCACTATGTTAGTTTAACTGCTAATTTTTGTGTATTCAATCAAGGTGTCCTAGTTCTATTTATGTTATAGATGAGGCACACACTATGGTTATAACGACCCATACTTTACATACATTGTTAATACTTCAAAATTGAAGCATACTTATTACAACATATAACAAAACCACGAAAGGACCGTATATGTATAGTGTCTTTAGAAATTGGGAGACATAAACAACTGGTTCATAAAGCGTCTACAATGTCTCCCATTTATTTCATCATATCTATAGTCCATTTTTGCATATCTTACTTAATAACCTTCTTCCTGACCTGGGGAAAGAAAACATACAATGGGGTGAGCTCAAATGCTCAGTATGGGTAAACAAAAGAAATATCAATCACATCATATACATAAGCACATAACTTTTAGAAATCTTAACCTACAAAAGAGATCATAATTTCATAACATGGGATAAATCATGGTAGTGAAATGTAATCACAATAATCATAACTTAAAACATGAAACTTTGTGGCATACACATATAATCATAGAGAATCATATCTTATTAGTCAAGACTCATTGCCAAGACTATCTTAGTGGACAAAGTCCATTTCTGAACCGAGTCACCCTCGTTTCAGTCCTGTTTCACTGAACCAGTATAACCTCCCATTCCAGCCATGTCTATTTCATGAGATATAAAATCTTTACCCAATTCATTGGAGGGAGATATAGGTCCCACCCATCTTATAATGATACCATTCTTATGTGTGCCACAAAATCATAAACCATACATCATTGCATAACCCATGTAATAAAAATGGGAATCTTAAACATCGTGACATCATAAAAAAATTCATATAAGATAAAGGAATTCATAAAAATATTTCCATAATAACATAATCAAATCAATTTAATAATAGGGATAAAAACAGAACCCTTTATTATCTTAGATGGAAAATAATTTTAATAAAACACTTGAACTTGATTCTTGAGGAAAATATCCTTTCTACTTCAAAAAAATTTTCCTTTCTTAACATGTCTTGAAATTTTAAACTAAAAGAAGATGATTAAAAATAAACATGAAAAGTTGTAAAGGATGCTTCTTGGAAATAATGTTTTAAAAATCCATTCATTCCGTACAAGTTAAAAAAACATTCTTCTCATACTTTTGTCGGAAAAGTCAAAAAGTTCCTCGTACGAAAAATGACAAAAGATTCCCATCATATCTTTTACTAAACACTCACCGAAGGGTAAAATTGGAATTAAACAATTGTAGGTGAATGTAAATAATATTACATATTGAGGAAACATGTATGTGGATGATAAAATACACCCTAGTAAATACTAAAGTATAAAAAGTCTTGGATAAAAATGAGATTTGTGATATTTCCCTTACCTTAGGTCCGTTTTTCTTCGAAAGTGTCTGAACCTCCTGTATAATGATTTAAATAACGTTATTGAATTATTCCAGAATCATACTTATTTTTATGATATCATATATGGTCATTTTCTTAGCTTCTTAGTAGAAATATTTCATTGCTACTTGTTATTCGGGTGTTTATAACTTTTTGTTCTTATGCGTGTTTTGTCGAATAAATTATTATTCTTATCTTTAGGTTATAGATACCTCATTTCTAGAATGGTATTAGTGTAATATATATCATATTCATTTATTCAATTCATTTATATAATCATTATGAAATGAAGATCACGTAGAATGAGTCGCATCACATCGTGGAGACGGTATTCCGTACGTATGCACGAGTGATGATATTGTTCCTATGATCGTGGAATTGTATTAGAGTGTATATATAATATTTCAGAATAAGTATCACTTTATAATAGTCATATATAGTCATTATTTACACCATTATACCCATCCAAGTAATGTGGTGGTGGAAAATAGATTACACCACGGCGTGGAGACGGTATTCCGTACGTACGCACGCGCGGTGATTTCTTTTTCCGTAGGATGGATAGATGGTGAAATAGGGTTGTTTTACAATTACAATAACATATCAGTATATTATTTATACTAATGTTATTACTTCAAAATGAAACAACTAAATAAGAATAAGTGGAAGAAAAAATAAAGATGAAAGAATCGGTAACGGACATTACCTCTTCTTTGAAGTGCTTCTTTGAGAACTTCTTTTAGGGCACTAAAATTGGTCTTTGAAGAATACCAGGACCTCTAGGATGTCTCTAGGGAAGTGTAGAAGAGGAATTGGCAGGGGTTGGACGAGCGTGAATGCTAAAACTGGTGTGAGGAAGAGGGGGAGGAGGTGCCCTTTTATAAGGGAGGAGAGGGGAACCTTTGGGAAAACTAAAAATATTATTTTATTATAAAGTCAAGTTCGGTTTTAAATAGCTCCAAATTGATATATTTAAAAGATAAGGTGGGTATGGGTCGAAATACTCTCATCCAATAGAATTTAGACAAGTTTAGGTTCCGATTTTAACCTTATCATTTAGATTTAACATTAAGTTAAATAAGTTTACTTTTACCGTGTCTTCTTGTGTTCTTATACTATAAGGTTAATAAACTTACAATAAGCAGCCAAACGAACCCCAAGTTGTTTATTATTAATATATTTAACCTTATCTATGTAATTTGGCCGACCCTTACATTTTTAGGAATAAAATAACAATTACTAATATAATATTTTTTTTAAAACCTATTTTTTGTCAATTTAGAAACTATTTAGTAATTGATTTTTGTGAAAATCATAACAGCATTATTAGTTCAAACCAATTTAATTAAATCAATACTAACATGTAAAATTAACCTAGAAAATTAGTGTAATTCATAAAAAGTCTCAAATTACATTTATTTTGGTGTTTATAACATTAATTATGTCAATATTTCATTAATAATATAATTACTGCATCATCTTTGTGTCATAAATAAATTAAATTATTTAATATCTAAAAATTAAAAATAAAATACCATTATGTAGGAAATATTTTTATATTTCTAATGAATATTTATAGTCGAATTTATCTTATGTATAACCCCATATTAAAAATTATTTACTTATTCAACTTTGATTTTAACTATTTTAACCCTTCTTTAAATAAATTAATAATAAATGTCCTAATCTAACCCAAGTAGGCCTAAATGGTCATATTTTATTCCTAAGTTTGTTTTTCGTCCAATTACACTTATCCAATATAATTATGTCCTGTGTTAGGGTAATAATAATATCATCTTTACCCTTAATTACCCTATTTACTTTTTACCGTGGTAAAAAAAAGTAAAAAGTTACTATTCACCAAAAATTATTTTCATCTCATTGAACCACATTTTAGTCCTTGATATTAACTATGTCTCTCATTTTTTCAAAATTCCACTCACAGAAGCGGTAAAATTAAGTTTTATGAAAAATTCAGTTTTTTAACTACCACTTAGTGGTTTCACTATTCATCAAAAATTGAAAGTTTTCAGAAAAATACCAAAATTTCACCCTAGGCTAATTTCGATATTCTGAATCCAAAAAATGAAGTCCATTTTGAAAAATAAAATTTATGAAATTTCAAAAAGTGGTTATTACTATTCATAACGGTTAGTTTTAATAATATTTTAATAGCATATCGTTGTATAGTGAAACTCGGTATTGCATACGACGCAAGCTATCCAGGAAGGTCGTGATCTCGTGTAAAGCAAGCCAAGAAAGTGTTGTGTAGAAAAAGATTCCTTTGATGATTTATAATACATAAAAGTCTCGGGTGTTACATTCTACCCCCCTTAAAATGAATTTCGCCCTCGAAATTCGTCACTTTGTAACAAACAGATGAGGATACCTCTCCCTCATCATATCCTCAAGCTCCCATGGAGCCTCTTCTAATTGGTGGTTCCTCCATAAAACTTTCACCAATCGAGTGGTGTTGTTTCGTAGGACTTTTTCGCTACGATCCAGAATCTCTATCGGTTGTTCTTCATAAGAGAGATCTTTCTCCAGCGGTACAACTTCTGAGCTGAGTACATGTGACGGATCAGGTATGTACTTTCTCAGGAGAGATACATGGAACACATTGTGAACTTCAGAGAGATTCGGTGGAAGCACCAATCGGTAAGCTACCTTCCCAACACGATCCAGTATTTCGAAAGGACCGATATATCTAGGGCTCAACTTCCACTTCTTTCCAAATATCATAACCCTCTTCCAGGGAGATATTCATAAGAACACTTTATCACCCACTTAAAACTCTAGGTCTTTTCTTCGGTTGTCACCATAACTTTTCTATCGACTCTAAGCTGCTCTTATGTGTTGTTGAATGGATATGACCTTTTCTTCCATTTCATCAATGAGATCAGGTCCTAATAGATTTCTTTCCCCAACTTCATCTCAGCAAGTTGGAGTCCTGCATTTATTTCCATAGAGAGCTTCATAAGGAGCCATCTGAATACTGGAGTGAAAGCTATTATTATAAGAAAATTCTACCAAAGGTAGGTGTTGATCCCATCCACCTTTGAAATCCATAGAGCAAGATCTCAACATATCTTCTAGGGTTTGAATTGTTCTCTCAGACTGACCGTCTGTCTGAGGATGATAAGCAGTGCTGAAACTCAACTCCGTATCCAGAGTATGATGAAGACTTCGCCAGAACTTCGAGGTAAATCTCGGATCCCGATCGGATATAATAGAAAGTGGTACTCCATGAAATCTTACCACTTACTTTACATATATCTTGGCAAGCTGATCCAGAGAGAAATCCTCTCTAATAGCAATGAAGTGTGAAGACTTTGTAAGACAATCAACTATGACCCATATAGCATTATTGCGTTTGGATGTTTTAGGAAGTCCTGTGACAAAGTCCATAGTGATGTTTTCCCATTTCCATTCTGGTATGGGTAATAGTTGTAACATCCCCTTAGACTTCTGTCTCTCAGCTTTAACTTTTTGACAAACCAAGCATCGAGAGACAAATTCAACATCATCTCTTTTCATGCCATCCCACAAAAAGTACTCTTTCAGGTCCCTATACATCTTCGTGCTTCAGGATGAATAGAGAATGAAGAACTATGAGCCTCATCCAGCAGCTCCTTCTTTAATTCGGGGATGGGAAGAACACAAACCCGATTCCTGAACTTTATTATCCCATCACAATCAAGGTTGAATTCAGGAACGTTTCTCACCTTCTTTTGTAACTCGACATCTTCTTTCTGTGCATCTTTAATATTCACATGTATTGATGATTGAACATTCATTTGAGAATGATAAGATTTTCCCTTTTCATTATAATTACAAGATCCATCCTTTGTAAATCCATAAATATTGGATCTTTTGTGATCCTCATCATGGATAAACTAGCATGGTCTTGTCGACTTAATGCATCTGCCACCTTGTTTCCTTTCCCAGGGAGGTAATGGATTGAGCAGTCGTAATCCTTAATCAGCTCCAACAATCTTCTTTGACGCATATTCAGCTCCTTTTGTGTGAAAATATACTTTAAACTTTTATGATCAGTATAAATATCAAACCTTTCACCATAATGGTAATGCCTCCAAATCTTTAATGCAAAGATTACCGCAGCTAACTCCAAATCATGTGTTGGGTAATTTTTCTCATGGATTTTCAACTGTCGTGAGGCATAAGCTATCACCATATCATTTTGCATAAGAACACACCCCAATCCCTTCTTGGATGCATCACTATAGATCACAAACCTTTATCCACTACAAGGAAGTGTGAGCATAGGTGCACTGGATAACCTTCTTTTCAACTCCTTGAAATTCTCTTCACATTCTTTCGTCCAGACAAACCTAACTCCTTTCTGAGTCAACTTGGTGATTGGATTAGATAATCGTGAAAAATATTTCACAAATCTTCGATAATATCCAGCCAAACCAAGAAAACATCGGATCTCAGTTAATGTTGTTGGTCTCGACCATCTTTCGATAACCTCTGTTTTTGCTGGATCCACAGATATCCCCTCTTTTGAGATTATGTGACCCAAAAATGCAACTTTTTTAAGCCAAAATTCACACTTGGTAAATTTGGCATAAAGCTTCTCCTTTCTCAGGGTCTTCAATATAATTCTCAAGTGATCTTCATGTTCTTCCTTTCTCTTTGAATAGACAAGAATATCGTCTATAAAGACTACCAAAAATTGATCAAGATATTCTCTAAAGACTCTATTCATCAGATCCATGAAGATAGTAGGGGCATTAGTAAGACCAAATGGCATCACTTTAAATTCATAGTGTCCATACCTTGTACGGAAAGCTGTCGTTGGTATATCCTCCCTTTTGACCCTTAATTGATGATACCCTGAATGAAAATCAATGTTGGAAAAGTATTTAGCTCCTCATAGTTGGTCAAATAAGTCATCAATGCGTGGGAGAGGATACTTGTTCTTGATAGTGATCTTGTTAAGTTCTCGATAATCAATGCAGAGTCTCATTGATCCATCTTTCTTCTTAACAAATAGAACAGGTTCTCCCCAAGGTGACGCACTTGGGAGTATGAATCCCTTATCAATATTCTCTTGGAGTTGCTTCTTCAATTCCTGCAACTCAATTGGGGCCATTCTATAAGGTGTCTTTGAAATAGGGAAAGCACCCGGTACGAGTTCTATTGAGAACTCAACTTCAAAATTTGGTGGAAGTCCCGGTAATTCCTCCAGAAAGACATCATCAAACTCCTGTACAATGGGAATATTCTTAATCATGAGTTTCTCACCAACCATTTGAGATAAATAACCTTCATTTAGTGGAATCAAGACCCCTAAGATGGAAGAAATTTCCACTGGAAGGTTATGTTCATCCTTACATTGATAGACGATCATAGATTGATCTGGAATATGAAATGTGACTTCCCTTCTTTGGAAATTGATATGAGCTCCATATAACGAAAGCCAATCCATGCCAATAATCACATCAAATTCCACTATAGGAAGGATCACAAGATTTTCAGGAAGAACTTTCCCACAAACTTCGATCAGAGAAGGATTATAAACTTTTGATGCGACTGTTGTGCCATTAGGTGTTGTCACAGCTAACTCAACATCTAATTGTTGAGGTAATATGGTGATACCCTTAGAATATTCTTCAGAAATAAAAGAGTGGGTGGATCCAGAATCAAATAAAACATTTGCTACTTTAGAGTGGATGGTAAGTGTACCTTTCACCACATCGTTATCATACTCCACATCGCTGATAGAATTGCATGTGACTTTCCTTTGTCTTTAGCTTTAAGAGTTTGTTGAAGTCGACCATCATCATCAACCCTTTAATTAGGGAATTTATTGGTATAATGTCCCATCTCCTTGCACTTGAAACATTGAAGTGTAGTAGGTTCATTATGTGTATCCCTTCCTTTGTTTTCATCATTAGACATATTCTTCCAATCATCGTGGCATTCAAATGCCCGATGACCTTCCTTTCCACATTTGAAACATTTACTTGTACCTTTAAGACAAATCCCTCCATGTTTCTTTCCATACTTTTAGCATAAGGGAAATCTCATCTTCTTTTCAGTGTGCTCTTTAGATTTTCCTTTGAATTCCATTTTCCTCTTCTTATCAAACCCATATGTCTGATGGGTTACTCCAATCTCCATATCGACATTGAGAGCACATCGAACGATTTTCTCATAGCTATTGAAGTTCCTTATGGATAACGCCCTTCGAAGACTTGGTTTTAAGCCACTAAAGAATCGATCGATCTTACTCTCAGGTTGGATAATAATACCAGAAGCGTACCATACAGGTCTTGTAAAATTTGCTTCATAGGTACCAATAGATTCTTCATCCTTTTGCTTCAGTTCAAGAAACTCTTTCTCCATATTTATTTAGAGAATACGAGGGAAGTACTTATTGAAAAATAAGTTCTTGAACTCGTCCCATTCCATGTACTCAATTTCATCACTTTGCCTCATATTGTTAATAAGATTCCACCATTGATCAGGATATCCTTCCAAACGATACACTACTAGGATGACTTTATCATGTTCAGAACATTGAAGATATGAAAATATCTTTTCAGTAGTACTAATCCATTGTTCATAAAATAATGTATCATTAGACCCGCTGAAAGAAGGTGGACGCTGCCTCGTGAAGGATTCAACAGAATGTTGCTCCTTCGTTTGCTCGTTTGGAAGTCCTGCATGATTCATAGCTTGAGAAAGTTGTGTGAGCATGGCTACATGATTTTTCACTCTAGATCCCATAATGTTTGGTTGCTCAGGTGGACAATCATTGCATTGCCCGTCGCATTCTGCATTAACACAGTTCCTTCGGGTTCCAGCCATTGACTAAAACCAAGAAGAATAGTGTGAGCAACACTAATTATAATAGGAATACCACATAATCAAGAATAAAATTTCACACTTAAGGACTTATTCTAGGTTATTCATTTACATTTCTAAAACACTAATATTGTGTTCTATGCTTAGACATATCCTTAGGGTTCTTACTAAGGCTTTCATATCCTAGTTTCCAAAGGTTGACTATACCTTTCCTCTAATACCAACTATAACGAACCATGCTTTGCATACATTGTTAATACTTCAAAATTGAAGAATATTTATTACAACATATAACAAAACCACGAAAGGACCATATAGGTATAGTGTCTTTAGAAACTGGGAAACATAAACAACTGGTTCATAAAGCGTCTACACTATCTCCCATTTATTTCATCATATCTATAGTCCCTTTTGGCATATCTTACTTAATAACCTTTTACCTGACCTGGGGAAAGAAAACAAACAAAGGGGTGAGCTCAAATGCTCAGTAAGGGTAAACAAAAGAAATATCAATCACATCATATACATAAGCACATAACTTTTGGAAATCTTAACCTGCAAAAGAGATCATAATTTCATAAAATGGGATAAATCATTACAGTGAAATGTAATCACAATAATCATAACTTACAACATGAAACTTTGTGGAATACACACATAATCATATAGAATAATATCTTATTAGTCAAGACTCATTTCCAAGACTATCTTAGTGGACAAAGTCCATTTCTGAACCGAGTCACCCTCGTTTCAGTCCTGTTTCACTGAACCGGTATAACCTACCGTTCTAGCCATGTCTATCTCATGAGATATAAAATCTTTACCCAATGCATTGGAGGGAGATATAGGTCCCACCCATCTCATAATGATACCATTCTTATTTGTGCCACAAAATCATAAACCATACATCATTGCATAACCCATGTAATAATAATGATAATCTTAAACATCGTGACATCATAAAACAATTCATATAAGATAAAGGAATTCATAAAAATATTTCCATCACAACATAATCAAATCAATGTAATAATAGGGATAAAAACAGAACCATTTATTATCATAGATGGAAAATAATTTTAATAAAACACTTGAACTTCATTCTTGAGGAAAATATCCTTTCTACTTCAAAAACATTTTCCTTTCTTAACATGTCTTACAATTTTAAACTAAAAGAAGATGATTAAAAATAAACTTGAAAACTTGTAAAGAAAGCATCTTGTAAATAATGTTTTAAAAATCCATTCATTCCTTATAAGTTAAAAAAAACATTCTTCTCGTACTTTTGTCGGAAAATTCAAAAAGTACCTCGTACGAAAAACGACAAAAGTTTCCCTTCATATATTTTACTAAAAACTCACTGAAGGGTAAAATTTGATTTAAACAATTGTAGGTGAATGGAAATAATATTACATATTGAGGAAACATGGATGTGGATGATAAAATACACCCCAGTAAGTACTAAAGTATAAACTATCTCGGATAAAAATGAGATTGTGATATTTCCCTTACCTTAGGTCCATTTTGCTTCGTAAGTGTCCGAACCTCCTATATAATGATTTAAATAACGCTATTGAATTATTCCAGAATCATACTTATTTTTATGATATCATGTATGGTCATTTTCTTAGCTTCTTACTAGTAATATTTCATTACTACTTGTTATTCGGGTGTTTATAACTTTTTGTTCTTATGCATGTTTTGTCGAATAAATTCTTATTCTTATCTTTAGGTTATAGATACCTCATTTACAGAATGGTATTAGTGTAATATATATCATATTCATTCATTCAATTCATTTATATAATCATTATGAAATGAAAATCATGTAGAACGAGTCGCATCACATCATGGAGACGGTATTCCGTACGTACGCACGAGTGATGATATCATTCCTATGATCGTGGAATTGTATTGGAGTGTATATATACTATTTCATAATCAGTATAAATTTATAATAGTAATATGTAGTCATTATTTACACCATTATACCCATCCAAGTAAGGTCTTGGTGGAAAATAGATTACACCACGGCGTGGAGACGGTATTCCGTACGTACGCACGCGCGGTGATTTCTTTTTCCGTAGGATGGAAAGATGGTGAAATAGAGTTGTTTCATAATTATAATAACATATCAGTATATGATTGATACTGATGTTATTACTTCATAATGAAACAACTAAAGAAGAATAAGTGTAAGAAGAAATAAAGATGAAAGAATCGGTAACGGACATTACCTCTTCTTTGAAGTGCTTCTTTGAGACCTTCTTTTAGGGCACTAAAATTTGTCTTTGAAAAAGACCAGGACCTCTAGGATGTCTGTAGGGAAGTCGAGAGGAGGAATTGGCAGGGTTTGGCCGATCTTGTAGGCTCAAACTGGTGTGAGGAAGAGGGGGAGGAGGTGCCCTTTTATAAGGGAGGAGAGGGGCACCTTTGGGAAAACTAAAAATATTATTTTATTATAAAGTCATGTTCGGTTTTAAATAGCTCCAAATTGATATATTTCAAAGCTAAGGTGGGTATGGGTCGAAATCCTCTCTACCAATAGAATTTAGACAAGTTTAGGTTCCTATTTTAACCTTGTCATTTAGATTTAACATTAAGTTAAATAAGTTTACTTTTACCGTGTCTTCTTGTGTTCTTATACTATAAGGTTAATAAACTTACTATAATCAGCCAAACGAACCCCAAGTTGTTTATTATTAATATATATAACCTTATCTAAGTCATTTGGCCGAACCTTAGATTTTTAGGAATAAACTAACAATTACTAATATAATATTTGTTTTAAAAACTATTTTTGTCAATTTTGAAACTATTTAGTAGTTGATTCTTGTGAAAATCATAACAGAATTATTAGTTCGAAAAAATTTAATTAAATCAATACTAACATGTCATATTAACCTATAAAATTATTGGAATTCATAAAAAGTCTCAAATTACATTTTTTTTGGTGTTTATAACATTAATTATGTCAATATTTCATTAATAAGATAATTATTGCCTCATCTTTGTGTCATAAATAAATTTAATTATTTAATGTCTAAAAATTACAAATAAAATACGATTATGTAGGAAATAGTTTTATCTTTCTAATGAATATTTATAGTCTAATTTATCTTATGTATAACCCCATAGTAAAAAATATTTACTTATTCAACTTTGATTTTAACTATTTTAACCCTTCTTTAAATAAATTAATAATAAATGTCCTAATCTAATCCAAGTGGGCCTAAATGGTCATATTTTATTACTAAGTTTGTTTTTCATCGAATTACACTTATCCAATAGAATTAGGACATGTGTTAGGGTAATAATAATATCATCTTTACCCTTAATTACCCTATTTACTTTTAACCGTGGTAAAAAAAGAAAAAAGTTACTATTCACCAAAAATTATTTTCATCTCATTGAACCACATTTTAGTCCTTGATATTAACCGTGTCTCTCGGATTTTCTAAATTTCACTCAAAATAGTGGTAAAATTATGTTTTATGAAAAATTCAGTTTTTTAACTACCACTTAGTGGTTTCACTATTAATCAAAAATTGAAAGTTTTCAGAAAAATACCAAAATTTCACCCTAGGATAATTTCAATATTCCGAATCCAAAAATGAAGTCCATTTTGAAAAATAATATTTATAAAATTTCAAAAATTGGTTATTACTATTCATAACGGCTAGTTTTAATATTATTTTAATAGCATATCGTCATTTAGTGAAACTCGGTATTGCGTACGACGCAAGCTATCGACGAAGGTCGCAATTTCGTGTAAAGCAAGCCAAGAAAGTGTTGTGTAGAAAAAGATTCCTTTGATGATTTATATAACATAAATGTCTCGGGTGTTACAATGGTAGTGGATGAATTTTGTATGATGTTTACCAGAGAAGAAACTAGTTGATAAAAACAGCATCCTCCACATGATTCATTAATCGACATCTCCAAAGTTTATGCTAATCTTTGGATTCTCTCATTTCACAATGTAAAATTATCCAATTTAGTAAGTGATACCTACCAACCCTCGGTGTCTGAATACAATCCTAGGCCTATAAAGCAGTTGGATTCTTTAAGGTCGTAAGCCCCAGTAGCACTTCTTAAAGAAATCAAACGTTTACCATTGTCGAAAGAGGGATATACTACCAAGGATATAAGATATATGTGAAAATTAATTTTTCTTGATCCTTATATTGGGAGAATAGGATGGTAATGTATTCTGAAGCTATTCCATGGGACATGTTGGATCTCTGAGAGGTGAATGTCGAGGTTTTTTCCTTTATCATCGGACCTCGTGACATCACCATTGAAGAAAATCTTGAGGAAGTGATGGCCTTCCTCAAAGAAATTAATGTGGTTTCAGTGAGTGTTAGGGGTAACATATTTTTTTCTCATGAGTCCACCAATTGGTCTACTCAGGCATGTTTTAGAATTCTATGGATGAATAAGGTTACCTTATTACTTAGGAAGTAGTTAGTCTGGATGTACTATGGATTTTAAGATTCTATAGTACCTTTTATACTATATTAATGTCTTTTTTATGTATAAACATAGGGGGTTTTAATGATCATCTATCCATTCCATCCCTCGAATATACTCACCATGGTACCGTTGTGGGAGAGGGATTTTGCAGTGACCAAGCAATCGATGATGAAGGGTCCCCAGGATGAAAGGCTCAGATGAGGGAAGTTATTATTGCTTTTGAGGTGATGGCTCCTTCTTAGACAACTTATTATTGGCCCTTCTTCATAAAAGAATAATAAAATGAAATGGAATAAATCCCTATTATATAATCCATCTTTTAAAAAACCATTATGTAGGTAGGGTATTCTATTATCCCCTTTATCCTATACTATCCTAGTAGAACATTCTTGATTTGATGGAATTGTGTAGGTCCCCACAATACTCATTTTAATAAGAATGTGTCTGTTTCGTGGGATGTGAAAGATAATTTGGTGGCTCTGGTTGATCCTCCATTATGAGACCTGGTCCATTAAAAAGAATGTATGTATGAGGGGCCAATTCAACCGCATTCATTTTCTTTTACAGAAACTTCAATAAATGTACCATCCAATTAGGTGAGGATGGATGCATTTTTGGTGGGGGTTGATATATGTAGCTATTATTCTATTGCATTAGCCGGCGTGGAGGTGAGTTCTAAAGAATGTAAATTTTTTCATAAAGTCCATAACCCTTTTTTATTTTTTGTGTTCCTTATAATATTATCTTCTAATCATGATGGTATTAAGAGTGGTGAGTTATGTACCTCTACAGAAAAGCGTCAGAGGTACCGTGAAGTCATCCATTGCATGAAGTAGTTGCATATCCTTCTGAGGATACAGTCTAGGTAGTGGATGCTACCAATTATGTGACTAAAAAAGTTATGTTCTTAACCTTATTCGTATATACTAATATTTGTAAATACTACATGATTTGTCCTATAAATGAAATACTCTTACACCCCGTTCTCTAGTATCCTTTCCCCAAATCTCAAAGTCTTTGGTGCATCCTCATTTGAGAGTTCCCTCGAATGGGTCTACCAATGTAGAGTCTAGTTCTCTTCCCTCATCAGCAATGATCGTGGGTACAACCATGTCTCTGAGTGATCTTGTTCTGGAATATGTTCTCATCCCCAAGGCAACCCTAGACCAATGTTCCAGGTCTACATCTATTTTTCAATCAATGTGACTATATATGTAGAGGGAGATTTGAATTCTAGAGTTAGAAACCATTTTGGATGAGTTAAAAAAATGATAGGTTTAACTTCCCTTCTTTTTTACCTCCCTCATCTATGAATTCTTTTACTATTATTCACTTCACTATTGGGTAAAGGAGAAGATTTTTGTGCAAGAATATAAGAGGGACTTTGAATTGAGGGTAGCAGCTACTCAGGATTCCTCTTTAGTGAAACAGAACTGGATAAAAGCTATGAATGAATCTACCAAATGTGTGATGGAGGTTTTTACTCACCAGGATAGAATTTAAGCCAGGAAAATTCAGATAGATTTTCTCCAGTTGAAATTCAATAATCTTCAGTATTAAATTATCTATCTCCAGATGAAACTATCCCATTTTCAATATGCATTCCATATATAGGGAAACACCATACTAGAGTATCAAGGACTCTTGGACATAGTAGAGAAATACAGACTTGATTCCATTTCCAAGCAGAGGAGATTCAATGTGATGTGGTGTTGGAGAAAAATACTATTGACCAGCTACACCAATCTCTGTCTCTATTAGAGAAAATACATGCTGACCTTAATGACTTATCTGAGAAAATATTATAAGTGAGGAAAATAAATTTCAATCTCATTTTGTATCATACTTTCATAAGAGAGGCTATAACATAAGGAAGTCCATCCTTTTATATGTTATCCATGTGTATATATTTTTTTTGACTTTTATATGATATTGTCTAGGTTTCTTTCATTCATGATGCACATGATATTTCACATCTCTGATATTATGAGAATCGCCTATGCTACCCATCTTTTTTATATCATCAAGTAAACCTGAATGCATAGATCAATAGATTTGTTTTAGGAAATTCTTAGGAATTCCCATTAACAAGGAATCCCTTACTGATAAATCTATTTCAGTTATCTCTTAGAATGTATGTCCAGGGGATAATTCTCTATTATTTTCTGAATGCTGATACGCTTGATGAAGAGAGATTGATTTTCTAGTCCATATGGTGGGACTTTCATGATTTTTCAGAATAAATTTCTGTCACACTTTAGTTTAGTATATTTTGTATCATAACTTGTATTGATCTAGTTTAGGATATTTTATCTTAGGCCTAATGTTTCAATTAGTTTAAGGTCTTTTAACTAGGACCTAATGTTTCTTTTAGTTTAAGTTCATTTAGCTTTTACCTAATGGTGCTTTTAGGTTAAGGTCTTTTATCCCGGACCTAATGCTTCTTTTAGTTTAAGGTCTTTTATCATAGACCTAATACAATATGGGTTTGGATGACCCAGGATGACTAAAAACACTATGGTACGATGATTTCCATCGTGGTATTTCTAGGGATCACAAGGATTGAAGTTCCATTCTTGGAAGGATGAGGGACCTTTAGTTGGTAGGTTAAATACATATTGCATCTATAGAATGGTCAAAAAACATGATCTCTACTCCTTTCCAAGGAATTATGGATGATTTATGGGGTGAATATGGTGGTAGGTGGAATACAAGGAAATTTAGGCCTACCTTGGTAGTTGTAATGTGGGTGATGTAATTCACAATCAAAAAGTATGAGCTAAGTAGTATGGAATTGTGTAGACAAGCCAGGTATGTCCCTTAACACAATGGTGTATCATGTTGTGCCATAGTGTCATTGAGGCTCACAAAGATTAGGATACCATTTATACAAGGATATTATGTCTCTGGTTAGTGGTTCTAAGCCCCTCTACTTCAGTAGCATTGTCAATCTGAGAGAACCCTTTTCCTTTTCAGGGGTTGTCAAATTTTTGTGAAGAGTCAAACGTCCGTATGATGAAGTTGGTAAGGAAGGAAGGCTATCAAGGGAGGGTTCTAGAACCCTTGGGAACATTGATCCAATTGAACAACTCAAGAACTATAAAATGTGGCTTTGAATCACAATGTGTGGGATATAAAAAGGTTAAATAATTAAGGGTCACATTCCAACTTTATATGGGGTAAAAAACAAGATGATTCAATTTCAAGGATATAAGATTCACATGAATAGGCTCAGATGGAGAATATAAATCATAGTCTAAAGTTCTCAAGTCATGAAAAAGGTATGGGATAGTCTCAGTAGGGGATTCTTAAAACACAATGGGTTTTAATGTTCTGTCGTGATGATTCCAGACTCACAAAAATCAGAACAACCTTTATATTGGGCCAAGATATCTCTGGTTGGTGGATCTGAGCACTTCTCCATCAATACCATGGACAAGTGGAGATATATGTTTTCTTTTTCAGGTGAAATGAAAATTTTGTGAAGATTAGAGATTCTTTAGATCATATAGTGTGATTTATGGAAAATGTATGATTTAATAAGGGTTCATGCACCATAAACAATCTGCCATGACCCGTCAAACATATTTTAATTGACAGGAAATGTGACTAATTATTGCTCTAATTTTTTCATTGATCAAGGGGTCCAGTGATAACATATTTTCATTTACTAGGGATATATATTAGACCTTATGATCTTTATTACTTATAAATTAATACACTTATTTTTTTCTAAACACTAAATATGAAGAGTTTAGCGAGGGAAGACATGAATTTTTCTCAGGAAGCCCTTTGTGGGTTTTCCACCTGATAAGTTTTGTTTCTCTTTCTCTAGAATTTTAAATTATTACAATTTGGACTATTATAGGATAGAGTTTAAGGTCATACATCTTTTACCAAAGTTTGAATATTTTATGGTCATGAAACTTATGGTCTTAACTTCGGAGATGTTACACAAGAGCCTAATTAGGATTTCAAGTGTTAAAAGTATTCCAACATCATTATGAGAAAGTGGTGAGAGTGTTTTAAATCACCAATCAAGGTTATCCAGTCATGAGTGATGGTATGTGAGAATAATTCTAGGGATAAACTAAAACACAATGGGGTGATAATTTCAACCGTGGTGACGTCAGGATCATGGGAATTAGAAATATGTTTATACTATACCATGATGTCTATGGTTGGTTGGTATAAGACCTTATCCATCACTATCATAATCAAAGATATAAATCTATTATTGTTTTCAATTTCATATAAAATTTGTAGTCAACCAACAATTCTTGATACATGATGTGTGGTGTATGGATTGAGGTGCTAAAAAAAGATGATGGAAGCACCACGTTCTCTTGTTGGATGGGGTAAGGTTCATTTGGTCCTTTGATAAGGGAGGATGATGAGTGTTGGTTTTCCTACATTAATGTCATGTTGTTGGGATGTACTTACCTATGTGTAGTTTAACATTGTGTGGTAAGTACACACTTTCCTGAAGTTTAAAGTATTGAGTAAGGCATCACTTCCATGAAATTGAACATAATGCAGAATGGACGTACTTTCATGTAGTTTAACATCATGCGGTAAGGACTTTCTTTCAATAAGTTTAATGTCATTTGTTAAAGATGTACTTCCCTGTAGTTTAACTTCATGCATTAAGGATTTCATTCCATGGAGTTTAACTTCATGTGCTATGGATGTAGGAACCGATTTGAATGTGTGGAAATGTTGCAGTTGGGCCCAAAGATAGAGACTCAGGCATCACTATGTATCCCATAAGGTTGAGAATTATGACACACATAGTTATAAATGATGTTTCTAGTGTTGGTATGACCCATACACAATGGGGAGGTATATTTATTTTGTTTTTTAATGGGATTGGTGTGGGATATTCGAGCATCACTAGTATTTTGTGTGAGAAGAAACCAAGTCGCAATTTGTTCTTGAAAGGGAAATACTCCATGCAGTTATGACCCATATGTAGAGGTGAGAATTATTTCTGTTGACTATTAAAATTGGCCATGGGATTTGAGATCTAGGTGTCACTATGTATCATGTGATGACTAGAATCAAGTTATAAGCAGTTCTTGCGGTTCCATTCAGTTTAACAGAATGAGGTGAGGACGATGGTGAACTGATGTGAATAAATATAAATATTGAAGTTGGGCCCAAATATGGAAGTCCAGGAATCACTAAATATCTCATGAGGACAATAATAAAACCACACATAGTTATTGAAGAACTGTGCAGTTTAACATCATGTGGTAAGGACATTGATCATGCAGTTTAACATCATACGGTGAGAACTCGGGGTATTGCATTTATCGCCTTGCATTCAAGTCCATGATGGGTCAGTTGTGTACTTTTATACCTTTATTGTGAGGGTAATCCCCTTCCATAAATCCTAAGCTCATATGAGCTATTGTTGATGTGAGAAACAAGGAATGACAATTGTTTACCTATAATCCAAAGATAGTTGAAGGTACAATAAGGGAAGTTCGTTTCATGTGGTGGAAGGACCAATATATTGGATCGAGGCATCCCTACATATCTCATTGGAAATGAGAATCAAGCCATTATTAGTTCTAGAATAACCATGTAGTTTAAATCATGCAATAAGTACAGATGTGAATTGATGTGAATAGTGATGGTAAACATGAATCCATGTAGTTTTATATCATTTGGTAAGGACATTGTCCATGCAGTTTAATGTCTTGTGGTAAGAATAAAAGGTGTCATGTCGTTTAACATCATGATTCTATGATTAAATTTTCTGTGTAGATTAAAATCTCATTGTTATGTAGAATTTTTATATTTTAATGTCATGTAACTAGGATGAGTGATGTGAGTTACACCATTGTGCATTCTATTGTGTTGATAGCTATATCAATTATTTCATGAGAAATCATGCATTGGTGGGTGGTGTCACACACTCCAAAAACATTTTTTCTAATGAGTAGGCCTAGTTGTGGTAGACCTTATGAATGTTTTAGGTCCTCTTTCATTTGGGTTCTAGATTTGGGGAATTTCTGTTGGGTATCATTGGGGTTTTGAGGACCCACACCAGTTCCCTTCAGATTAATGAGCGAAGGTGAACCCTTTCAATGAATTATCATGAAATCATATTCTAGGGAAACTCAAGGTTGTATAGTGGGAACAACTTCTTCTCGCTAAGCTATTCAAATTTATCTGGTAACTTTTTTTATATCTCATCATCTCAGGGATTCCTGCATATGACTACTCCAAGCGAGGGTAGTTAAACCACCACGGGAAAAACTGCATCAGTCTCATACACAAGTGAGTATGGTGTTGCATGTGTAGAATCACACATGGTAGTACATTAGGACCATAAATCATTGAGTATTTTTTATAAAAAATAATTCTTATCCTTATTCACCATTTTCTAGAGTATGTTTGATAAAGTCTTATTAATAGCCTTTATCTATCCATTTTCAACTGTATGATTGTGTGATGAGTGATTGGACTCAATATTTTACTCCAGTTATAGCTTCTTCAATTCCACATAATAGAAATTTGTGCTTTTCTGCATCAATACTGTGTGAGTGACCCCAAACCTAGTGATGATATGGTAATTTATGAAGTTGATGAAATTATTTCTACCAAATTTTTAAAGGGTATCACCTTATCCCATTTGGAAAATAATCTTGTAGTAGTACAAATTTACCAAAATCTCTTAGTTTTGTTTAGGTGATATAGTCCCATGATATCCATCCCCCAAATAAAAAATATCCAGGAATATTTAGCTTTATGTATCAATTATGGAGGTTTATGTATGATGTTTTCATGGAGATAGAATGCATTGAATTTCTTGGTGAACTATGTGTAGTCATGTATCATGGTTTTCTAGTAATATCTTGTCATGAACCAACCCATGTCGACCCTAAGCTGGTTACATGAGTCGGTCCATGACATGACCTGAAGGGTGTTCCCAATCCCCACGGGATGGAAACCAGTGTCGAGCTTCCAAATAGAACAAGAGGGAATGATTTATCCCAATAATAATAGGATGAAAATATACAAAATTGAAAACGCACCATAGCTAACCACAATTAAATCTCAATAAAAGAACAATCCAGTATAATATTAATACAACTAAATAAAACTAACACTAAAAGAACCAGAAGCTATAACAGAATAAAACAACCAGCTATTAGCATGATCTTTATGTGACCTCTTGGTCACCTCCAAACATAAGACCACCCTGATCAAAGAGATACTCGAACCGAAAAAAAACAGAACAAAATATGAACCTGCAAAATAGTTCGGGTCTACCGACTCCGAATGGTATAAGTAGGGTGTGAGTTGAAAGATAAATAGTTAGTCACCAAAGAGTCCATCTGCTTCCTTTCCCAAGAAAAAACATTAACACCAGTTTGAAAATAATTCTATACAAATAGGTTTTCTTTCATGTTATAAATAAAAAATTTTATTCCCTTCATCAAAACTAAACACACAATGTTTCCACATTCAAAATAGACTTTTCATTTTAAATAGAAAAAAATAAACAACACTAGGGATATGCTGAAAATAAATAAACTGAACAAATAAACATTCAATATTGCAGAAAGTAAACAGGAAATACAAGTATTAACCATGGGTGATCCTAAACATCCCTAGAAGACCCCTAGAAATACTCGGTTTCGGAACCACCTGCTGGTGTATGGTGAAGTTCTTATGTCTTTAACCAATTGACCACCCTAACTGACCAATCTAATGGCAAAGCCCGCCAGGACTAAAAAACTACAAAGGGTACCAACCAGTTTAATTGGGGTTGATCATCAACCATCACTCCATCATCTAAAAGACTCCCAAGAACCCATGGTGGTGATAATAATACTGTGTAAGTAGGAAGGCCCTCACACGCGTGACTCATCTCACCGCATATGCCTACCCCAAACACAGATTCTTCCTATACATTCACCCAAAAAGTGTTACCCTAGATAAAAGCGACCCAGAAATACTCATTCAATCATTCCATAATAACAAAGTTCCAACCGGGCTGTCACACCATTTAACATTCAAACCATTTTATAAAATGATCAAAGTTTCCCATTGGGAATTCAAATTTTCTGAATCACATTATTTTCTAGAATCAACACAAAACATCACCTTTAAAAGTAAAATGCCAAACATTCCATCAATATTATGCACCAAAATACATTTACCAAAGTAGTTCCAAATCATTTCTAAAACCATTTCCATGTATACAGAGACAAACTGTCCATTATACCATTTGATACCAACCGTGTCCCAAAATGCCCCATGGTTCAAATTTATAAGAATAAAAAATAAATATAAATCCACATTAAATACCAATACGCTTTTTTGATATCAAGAACCATTTTAGAATGATGATAATGGGAGAGAGAAGAGACAACATTTGATAAATCGAGGTTCATGTGTAACATCCTTTTTACGTTTTATTTTCACTTGAATGCCCATCCATGTGTGCACCTAGTGCACCCATGGATGCGTGAACATCCAATGAAACCCTTTGAAGATCTATAAGAACCCCAAATTTTTTTTCCAAAAATATGAATTCCATTAAAACCAATATAATTGAAACATCTCTCTTAAACAGTTCAAAAACCCAAAGGACTTTTCCAAAACATTTCACCATGAATAATCAAGCCATAAATAGGCTCACAAATTGCTTTCAATGCTACAATTCATGTTTTAAAAAATAAAATATATAATACCTAGTTCAAATAATACAACAAAGGCTCGTTGTACTTTTTATAAAACAAAAGGAATTTTATCAAACACTTCCAAGGCACCAACAAATATACATAATCAATAAATCCTTTTAAATTCTATTTTTAACAATTGTAACCAACATAAAAAAAACACAATAAGTTAACTATAATACTTATGGAGGTGTGAATAATGTTTTAAAATTAATCCAAAGTGTTCAAGCATAAATGGTTTGAAATGTAAAGGAAAATAATGGAAACACCTACCCCAACGGTGTGTGAATGAGATGAAACTTCAAGGGAAGAGATATCTAAGCCACATAGACCGTCCGCGCACCTTAGTCAAAAGAAAAACATATCACATGAGCCAACACTAACCCTTGGTTTCGTCCAAGGGAGGAAACCATAAATAAAACCCAAGAAACAATTAGGGGAAGAGAAGGAGAGGAGATTCGGTGAAGGAAACATGAAGAATCACCAACCATTCTTGAGAAATCTCCCCCAAATCACCCCACATTCAAGAAGGAAGGAGAGATAGGATCCTCTGGTGAATATACAACACTTAGGGATTCATTTTAGAGGTAGAATCACCCAAAACAGAGCTCCACGTCAAATGTTATAATGCTCGCAAGTGGATGCACAGTTTTTCTACACGGTTGGTCAAACCATGCGCAAACCGTGCGAGGGCTACTAGAAAACTCTTCCAACATCGCAATGTTTGGTGGAACCATATAGACAGTCTGTGATCAAACTGTTTTACCCCAAAAATTGTGTAAAAATTCTCAAATTACACCCCACACACTAGGGAAGTCCACCCAAAGTTCCTTCATTGTTTTAAACACAATATAGAGACATCGAGAGCATCAAAAACTCTCCAACATGCCACTTTTCATCCCCTAACATTCACAATAACCGTGAATATGTCTAGAATAAAACTAATACAACCAAAACATAAGGAATTTTTTTGGACACCCAACTTGAACCTCATCCAAACGATCCAACATCGAGAATAAAAAATAAAATGAAGGAGTATCCAAGGTCAGGGTGTAACAATTATCCCCACCACAGACACTTTCTGCCCTCAGAAAGTCACCCAGACGAAAGTCAACCAAAGCTCACGTCCATTCCCAAAAAATCCAAGGGGAATCCATGAACACAGGGATGACTACTCACTCCACAAGTCGCACTGGACCGATCAAGAAGAAACCACCAGGCATAAACGAGGATTAAGGGAGAACATGAGAGGGTTCCCCCCACCACAAGAACTCGAATAATGAAAACAACATTTAAACCCCAAACAATACCCACACTACAATCAAGAACAAGGTATTTCAAAATATTAAATTTCAGGGTAGCTCTGATGGTTTGGCTGCATGGTTTACCAAGTCGTGCACCAACCATGCATGAACTACTGAAAGGAATCGGTGCCCCTCATGACTTTGTCGCACAGTTCCAAAACAATGCGCTAAATGTGCCAACTCCTCTACCCGAAAATGACACTAAGCCACACAGTTATGAGACCTACCACACGACTGCGTGCTTTCTGTGGAGTTAGTTCTGTCTACATGGATAGGGTCGCACGGTTTCGACTAATTGTGTGGTAATCATGTGGTAACTGTGCTTCACCTGGAATGATCTCTCGAAAACTCCAAAAACCCAAAAAAATTGACTGGGCTGAAACCCGATCTCCCATGTATATGACTGAAACTACCTCCACTGAATCAAGGAACCTCTCACATGAACCGAACCCACAATACATCCATTCTACAAAGCATCAGCATCTCCAAACGAGCACTATAGAAATTCAAAATTGAGACCATCTTACACAAAGGCAAGACACACTCAAAGGGGAATGAAAATTTCTCAAAGGACATATTTAGATAGACTTGACTATTTGGGTTACAAGAGATCTAGTTAACCACACCATTACAATAAATGGTTTACTTACACAATAAAGTTAATAAGAACAAGGATATGTTAAACATTTCCATCCCAACACCGAAGAAAAAAAACTAGGTTGGGTTTCACACCCCCTCCCTGTCACTTTTGACTATGTGCGAGCTTCATCCTGAGACCTGTGGTTGGGGCTCTGATTGATGGAGCATCTCCTGCCTCATAGTCAAGCAACATATCCTCGAACCAAGACTTCATTTTACGATAACACCCCCTACACAACATCTTCAAATGACCCCAATGGCTACAACAGTGGAAAGTATTCGGAGGAATACGAGAAGACAACTATGAGTAACCAAACTGGACACACTAGAAATATACAAGTGAACAGACCGATGAACTGGAAGCCAAAAACGATGAAGGAGATTTTCCATAAATAGGCTCCTCTGTTATACCCCACTCACTAGATGGGAAACCTTAATGAGAACGCACTACCATCGGATGCACCCCGAAAACCAATTCAGCCATGAATCCCTCATCCACCAACATCTCGAAACAAGTTTCATTGAATGAGAGCATTTAATCATCAATTTCAGGATGAATATCCTAGAAAAAGATATGGGCCTTCATCTAATCCTCCATAACTGCATCCAAAAAGTATGGGACCAGCTCTCTGAAATGGTTAACATAAGACTTTACAGATCGCTGGCCCTACTGAACATCCTGTAGCTCTGCCACCTTCCTATGCTTCACCTCCTCCAGTATGAACCATCGGATGAAAGTGGCCTTAAAAACATCCCATGACATCTCACCTTATGTCGATGACGGGGAAACAAACCCCCACTAGTCCAATATTGGACTCTCAAACAACCCTTGAACTGCACAAACTCTAACAGCATTGGGAGTTCCCAATGACTTAAAAACACGCTTGAATTCTTCAAACCTCTACACAGCCTCAAACGAATCTTGATCACCATATAAAACAAGAAACAAATTTTATGGAAAAAGAATTGGGCATGACTCTTTAAGAGCATTGGGGACCATTCTAGGTGGCATTTTCTGAACAACATCAAAATTACATACCAAATCCCACATCAAACTGAGTCAAAAACAAATTGGAACACCTCAAACCCAAACTAACGGGCTCAGAATCCAAGTAAAAACAAACACCAACCAAATATCCTTTTTCAAAAACAATCATTTTACTTTTAAAACTCAAAACTATCTACTTCCTAGGCTAATTCCCAAATACAAAAACCCATTTTTCAAGAAAAAAAAAAATTTTGGAAATAATTTTCTCATTCAAATCCACTTTAGGAAAACCATACCAAACCTTGAACTCGAAAACCCAACCCATGGAATCTTATGAACCATTACATGTCTGTCAGTCCATCTCTAATGCCATGTGCCAAAATGCACTTCCCACACATACCCACCCACATGTCAACATCCATAATAATACCGAGGTCCACATTCCTTTAACATTCTCAAAGACAAAACACCTTTAATGTTGGAAAACCCACTTTACCAATTTAAAACCTCTTCATTGAAAATAGTAATGTTTTAAAATACATTTTCATTTCAAAATCCACATTCATTTTCAAAATATAGTTACACCAACTGAAACCAAAATGAAACACAACCAACAATTGACCACCAGAATGAGTGACTAGTTTCTCTGCCTATCTTGATGACATGGTGGTGGGCCATGCCCTAAGTAATGAATAATACTAAGAGGACCTTAAACTGGGAACTAGGACTCCACATGGGTCAACACCCCATGTGAGACCTCAAAGTGAACTGATTCGCCTCCATTGTCATCCATCAATCCAAAACAACCAAAGAAAAGAGACTCAAATCCCGAACTAACCCCAGTAACCCAGGTCTCGTCATGAGTGGTGGTGATCATGCACCAACCCGTAACCTACCTCCTGAGCCCTGATAGTATTAATATCCTTCTACCAGACACCCCAAATAATAAGGGCCTCCTTTGATACCATTTTTTCACGAACCAACCTGGTTTAACCCTGAGCTGGTCACCCGAGTCGATCCATGACATGACCTGGAGGGCATTCTCGATCCCCACAGGCTATAAACTAGTGTCGGGATTCAAAATAAAACAAGATGGAACAATTTATCCCAATAATAATAGGATAAATATATACAAAATTGAAAACGCAGCATAGCTAACCACAATTGAATCTCAATAAAATAACCATCCAATCTAATACGAATACAACTAAATAAAACTAACACTAAAAGAACCAGAAGCTATAACAGAATAAAACAACCAGATATTAGCATGATCTCAATGTGACCACTTGGTAACCTCCAACAATAAGACCACCTTGCTCTAAGAGATACTCAAACCAGAAAAACCTGAACAAAATATGAACCTACAAAACAGTTCGAGTCTACCAAAACCGAATGGTACAAGTAGGGTGTGAGCTAGAGAGCTCAGTAGGCAATCACCAAAGAGTCCATGTGTTTCCTTTCCCATGACAATCCATTAACACTAGTTTGAAAATAATTCTATAAAAATAGGTATTATTTCTTTTTATAAATAAAAAATTTTCATTCCCTTATTCCAAAATAAGCACACCACATTTCCATATTCAAAATAGACTTTTCATTTTAAATAAAGAAAATAAACAACACCAGGGCTATGCTGAAAATAAATAAACTGAACAAATGATCATTCAATGTAGTATAATGTAAACAAGTAATATATATATTAACCATGGGTGATCCTAAACATCCCTATAAGACTCATATACGTACTCGGTTTCGGAACCACCTGTCGGCGTATCATGATGTTCCTAAGTCTATAACCAACTGGCCGCCCTAACAAACCAATCCAGTGGAAAAGCCCCCTGGCATAATGAAATATAAGGGGCACCAACCCGTCTAATCGAGTTTGATCAAAAACCGTCACTCGATCATCTAAAATATGCCCAGGAACCCTTGGTGGTGATAATAATAGTGTGTAAGTTGGAAGGACCTCGCACGCGTGACTCATCTCACCGCACTTTCCTACCCCAAACATGAAAAGTTCCTATATGTTCACCTATAAAGGGTTACCCTAGATAAGAGTTCCCCACAAATACGTATTCGATCATTTCATATCAACAAAGTTCCAACTGGACCGTCACACCATTTAACATTAAAACCATTTCATTAAATGTTTAATGTTGTCCACCGGGCATTCACATTTTCTGAATCAAAATATTTTCTAGAATCAACACAAAAAATAACCTTCAAATGTACAATTCCAAACATTCCTTCAATATTATGCACCCAAATAAATTTACCAAAGCAGTTCCAAATCATTTCTAAATCCATTTCCATATATACAAAGAAAAATAGTCCATTAGACCATTTGAAACAAACCGTGTCCCAAAATTCCCCATGGTTCAAATTTATAATAAAAGAAATCAATATAAAGCCACATAAAATACCAATACACTTTTTAGAAATAAAGATCCATTTTAGAAGGATGATAATGGGAGAGATAAGAGACAACATTTGATAAATCGAGGTTTATGTGTAACATCTATTCTAAGTGCCATTTTCACTTGAATGCCCACCCATGTGTGTACCTAGTGCGCCCATGTATGAACAAACATCCAATGAACCCTTTTTAAGATCTATAAGAATACCCAAAAACATTTTTCCAAAAATATGACTTCCCTTAAAACCAACACAATTGCAACATCCCTCCAAAACATTTCAAAAACCCGAAGTACTTTTCCAAAACATTTCACCATGAATAATCAAACCATAAATAGGCTCAAAAATCACTTTCAATGCTCCAATTCATGTTTTAAACAATAAAATAAATAAAACCAAGTTCAAAAAATACATCAAGGGCTCAATTTCCTTTTTATAAAATAAAAGGAATTTTATCACACTTCCAAGGCACCAACACATAAACATAATCAAAGAATCATTTTAAATTCCATTTTTAACAATTTTAACCAACATAAAAACAACACAGTAAGTTAACTATAATACTTTTTGAGGTTTGAATAATCTTTAAAAATTAATTCAAAGCGTTCAAGAATCAATGGTTTTCAATGTAAAGGAAAATAATGGAAACCCCTACCTCAACGGTGTGTGAATGTGATGAAACTTCCAGGAAGAGATATCTAAGCACCACAGACCATCCACACACCCTAGTCATAATAAAACCATACCACATGAGCCAAAAAATCCCTAGGATTCAGCAAAGGGATGAAACCCCCAAAGAAAACCCAAGAAACAAAATGGGGAAGAGAATGAGAGGACATTCGGTGAAGGAAATGTGAAGAATCACCAACCATTCATGATAAATCACCCAAAAATTGCCCAAAATATAATCAGGAATGAGAGTAGGATCCTTAGGTAGATATACAACACCTGTGGATTCATTTGAGAGGTAGAATCAACCAAAACAGAGCTCCACATCAAAAGTTATAATGGCCGCAAGTGTCTGCACGATTTTGCTGCATGGTTCGTCAAACCGTGCGCAAACCGTGCGAGGGCTACTGGAAAACATCTGCAACTTTGCATGGTTTGGTTGCATGGTTTGGGTAGGCCATGTACAAACCATAAGACCCCAACAATATTCTAAAAATCCCCAAATTACACCCCCAAACACTAGGTAAGTCAACCAAAAAATCCTTCAATGTTTTAAACACAATATAGAGACACTAAGGGCATCACAAACTCTCCAACATGCTACTTTTCATCCCACAACATTCACAATAACCATGAATTGGTCTAGAATAAAACTAATACAACCAAAACACAAGGGCTTTTTTGGACACCCAACTTGAACTTCAAATAAAATATCCAACATCAAGAATAAAAAATTAAATAAAGGAGTATCTGAGGTCAAGGTGTAACATATCCTAACCTCCAGATATGGTGGGAGAGACCGGTCCAAGATTGTTGGGCATCACAAGATCCAACATGGAATTCATACATGATGGCATAAATCTATCATTATGATATGCATATAATGAGGATCCCATTTGATCCATTCTTATAGAATGTTTTCTTATCATTCATGTCATCACGTTGGGTAAGGTTTTTTTCATAGAGCCTAATAAATTCTTTTCTAGATCTATCCATTAGAAGAGTCCAATTTTTTAGATAGTCAATTATGGGATCCATCCATCTAGGAGTTATTATTTGTGAATCACACTCTAGGATGTTATTGACCTGATTGATCTCTTCCATATCATATACAACAATTGTCGAGACAATTCTCTAATGTGTAATATGAAAGATTGCTTCTTCCAGGTCAGAGTTGTCCAAGATGGTGGCCACATGTTCCAATGTATCGGCGTAACCATTCAGTGATCAGGGAACATGATGTAATGTGGGCTCAAAAGGGAATTATTCTATTAGTCCCTTAACTTAGCATGAGAGAGGGTCCAATTCCACCTTTTTGATGATGTATTCACCAATGACTTTCTTTATCACTAACTATGAATCCCCTTTGATGTTTAGGTAGGATATTTAGAGTTTTAGGGATAATTCCAATATAGAGATGAGGGATTGGTATTCATCCTCATTATTAATGCAATCTTAAAATAATGAGAAAGAGTATGGTGAGACTTTTTTTTCATAGAGACAAATGTGACCCTTAAACAAACCTGATTGAACTTAATGATTTACATCCTTATCTGGATAAGACTTCCTGAGGATTCACCATAATAATTCTTCTTGATTGGTGTGTTCCATGGGAATAGAAGAGCACATCATCTTGAAGATTACTGTCTTCCAGTGTATTTTACATGGAAGGATGTGCTGCAAGGGAATCATCCAGGGTTTGTCCTTTCACTGATTAATATGACACAAACTGAATTTTTTATTGATGTAGAATAACCAAACATCAGGACTAGAACTTATTCAGTGATTGATTACCAAGGATGTACTTTAGAGGATCAATACGAGAGACTAATTGGATTTCGTGGTGATACAAGTAATGCCTTATTTTTTCACTATGAAGATGGTTGTGAGGTAGTTCTTCTAGTCATCAGTTTATCAGGTCTCAATACCAAGCATAATTCGAATAAGGTAATAGAGACTATAAGATCATCATTTTAGAGACCCAAATCTTGACGTACATGGACATTACATTACTTTTGAAGAATTATTAATACATAACAAAAACAAACACCTAAGGACCGTAATAGTTTATTGTCTTTGGGAACTCAAAATATAATCTTCAAATCGTGGTAAAAGATCATAAACATCTCCCATAAAGAGCTTCCGCTTTTGTTTTATTACCTAAAACCTTTCTTTATATCTTGGGGGAAAGAAAACATAAAAAGGGTGAGCTAAAATGCTCAGTAAGGTTAAACATTGGGAATGTAAAACAATCCATAATCTTTTGAATGAAAAAACATGAACATAAAATCTAAACATCAAAATCTTGAGCAATGACATGAATCTTGAAAGTACGTAAGGCATATATCATAAAGGAACATCAATCATGATAAAATAGAATAGGAATAAAACATGTAATTGTGGAAACCATTAAGAACATGATATGATTTCACATTAACCAAGGCATTACTGCTAGGACCATCTTAGTGGACAAAGTCCCTTTCTGAATCGAGTTCACTCCTCGTTCCAGTCCTGTATCACTGAACCGGATTAACGTACCATTCCATCCATGTCTATATCATGATATGTAAATCATTACCCAATTAATTAGAGGTAGATATAGGTCCCATCATCTTATAATTAAATCATTATTATATTCTCTACAAAATAAACACAAATCATTCATCATAACCCAACGAAAAAATGGGTTTCATAAACATCATCTCATCGTGACATAATCCATATAAAAAATGGATATCATTTCCTCATAATAAAAATAAAACCATTTAAATAATATAGACATTATACTTGAAGAAAAAACATTTTAATAATGTCATCTTAGATGGAAAATTGTTTTGATAAAACACTTGAAATGAATTCTTGGGGAAAATATACTTTCTCCTTCAAAATCTTTTTCTTTCCACAAAATTCTACACAATTTTAAAAGAATAGGATTTTATTGAAAATAACAATGAAATATTTTAGATGAAGCTTCCTGGAAATTAGGCATTATGAAACTGTAAAATCTGTTCATGCCGTATAAGTTAAAAAACATTATCCTCATACTTTTGCCGAAAAAGTCGAAAAGTTCCTCGTATGGTAAACAAAAGAAATATTCTTTCCATAACACAATTTAAAAGTCAAAGAGGGATAAATGTGAATTTAAAAATAAATGGAATAATATTAAGAACTTTATGAAAAACATTTTTATATACATGGATGAAAAATATAATCCCCAGTAAATACTTACGTATAAGCAATCTCAGATAAAAATGAGATTGAAAAGTTATCCCTTACCTTAGGTCTGATAGGCTTCGTACATAACCGAACATCCAGTATAATGATTTAAATAAATTCATTGACTTATTATAGAATCATATTCATTGTTATGATGTCATATATGGTTCACTTATGACTTTATATTACCCGTTGTTTTGTAAATTCCATGTTAAAGCAGCATGTTGGGTAAAATCGTTTTACTTATCGTACGTGTTTGGACTTGTTGTTCTTGATATTATTATTACTTATATCATGATTTAAATACTTCCAGAATGAAAATAATGATTTATATATCATATATATTCAGTATATATATATAATATATAGACTAATGAAATGAAATACACCGTTCATGGAGACGGTAGGTCGTACATACGCATGAATGCTGTTTTCCTTTCCTTATTGACTTGAATAGAAGTAAGTAGATGACATATATATATATATACATAATTCCAGTACCATTATTATGTCATATATTTCATTATTATTCATTATATGTACTTTATAGTCATTCCTGAATGGGTAACATGGAGAATGAATCACATCGCGTCGTGGAGACGATAATCTGTACGTACGCACGAGCGATGATATCGTTCCCATAATTATTTAAAGGAATTTTATTGGAGGATATAATATATCAGAATCAGTATGATGTAATAATAAAAATATATATTTATTCTTGACACCATTATACCCATGCATGTAAGGTGGTGGTTGAAAAACATAGTACACCACGGCGTGGAGATGGTATTGTGTACGTACGCACGCGCAATGATATCGTTTTCTATAGGATGGATAGAAGGATAAATGGGGTTGTTTAATATTTATAATAAAATTTACGTATGTTAGTTATACTGATTGTATTACATTATATTGAAACAACTATATAAGTTCAAGTAGAAGAATAAAGAAACTTGAAAGAATCGGTAGAAGAGATTACCTCTTCTTCGACGCGCCTCTTTTAAACTTCCTCTTAGGGCACTAGATTTTGCCTTTTGAGAAGACCAGAACCTATATGATATTAATAGAGATGTTTATAAGAGGAATGGGTAGGTTTTGGCCGAGATTGAAGGCTCAAAATAGAGTGAAGAGTAGAGGGAAGGAGGTGCCCTTTTATAAGGGAGGAGAGGGGCACATTAGGAAAAACTAAAAATATTATTTTATAATAAAGTCATATTCAGTTTATAATGGCTCCAAAGTGACCTATATTGAAGATAAAGTGGGGATAGATCGCAATCCTCTCAACCAATAGGTTTTTTACAAGTTTAGGTTTCTATTTTACCCTTATCATTTAGATTTAACTCTAAGTTAAATAATTTAACTTTTACCATGTCTTCTTGTTTTCTTACACTATATGGTTAATAAAATTACTATAACAAGACAAACGAACAAAAAGTGATTCATTATTATTATATATAACCTTATATAAGTCATTTGTCCTAACCTTGTATTTTTTTAGAATAGAATAAGAATTAATAATATATTATTTTTAAAAAAACAATTTTATGTCAAATTTGACACTATTTGGTATTTTTTTTTAAATCATAACAACATGATTAGTTAGAAAAAAGTTAATTTAATAAATACTAACATTCTATATTAACCTAAAGAAATTAGTGGAATTTATAAAAAGTCTCAAATTACATTTATTTCGGTATTTATGACATCAATTATGTTAATATTTCATCAATAAGGTAATTACTACATCATCATTGTGTCATAAATTAATTAAATTATTTAATATTTAAAAATTATAAATAAAATTCCATTATGTAGGAATGTTTTTTTTTTATAATGAGTATTTATAGTCGAATTTATCTAATGTATAAACCTATATTAAAAATGTTTTAGTTATTAAACTTTGATTTTAACTATTTTAACTCTACTTATAAATATCCTAATCTAATCTAAGTGGACATAGAGGGTAATATTTTTTTCCTAAGGTTGTTTTTGGTCGAGTTACACTTATCCAATAGAGTTATGACATGTTTTATGGTAATAATAATATCATTTTTACCTTTAATTACCCTATTTACTTTTAATTGTGATAAATAAAAGTAAAACGTTACTATTCATGAAAATTATTTTTATCTTATTGAGCCATATTTTACTCCTTGATATTAATCTTGTCTCTCGGATTTTCAAAATTCAACTCACAGAAGCGGTAAAATTAAGTTTTATGTACAATTCGAAATGCTCTTAAGAGGTGGGTAAAAGACGGTGAAAAGTTAAATAAAATTTTAATATATCTAAAATTATTATAAAATGACTCCTATGAATTACATTGAACTTATATAAGTATTATGTATAAATTTTGACCTAAAATAAATTTAAATAAAATAAATAATTATTTAAATTAAAAATTGGTTTTTGAATAGTAACCCAGTGTTTTCACTATTCATCAAAAAGTGAATGTTTTCATAAAAATACCAAAAAATCACCCTAGGATAATTTTGATATCCTGAACCCAAAAATAAAGATTATTTTGAAAGATAAAATTTATAAACTATTCATATTGGATAGTTCGTAATAATATTATAATAATATCTCGTTTAGTGAAACATGGTATTGCGTACAACACACGCTATTAAGGAAGGTTGCTCTGGTGTGCAACACAAGCCTAGAATAGTGTTTGTGTATACTGTAAGATAATATGGTATTGCACAAGCTAATCGTGGTGTAGCGTACAACACAAGACATCAATGTAATTAAAAATAATATTTCTCATAAAATCTAGGGGTGTTATATTCTACCCCCTTAAAATGAATTTCCCCCTCGAAATTCGTCGAGGTTATAAACTATTTACTAATTGAAAGTTTCTTTCATAGAAACACACATCGTAAAAAGTAATAATAAATAATTATTTTAAAATGGAGCGTTAGAAACATAATGGATACCCAAAGTAACTCATCACTGGGTTTATATATAAAAGATTATAGGTGATAATATGGATATGGAAAAGAAATCTAACCATCATTTTTAGATGAAGAGTGGTAGATAACATGGATATAAAAAATCCAACAATCATAAAGCCATAAATTTTTGATGATCTAAGGTACCATCTGATTCATCAGATTTGAGGGCACTAGGACAACATTTTTGGTTTCAATATCATTTCGCTAATGTTGAAGAATTTTTGAATTAAATGAAATATTTACTTTATTTTGGTACAATCTCACTGTTGTTCGTGCCTTGAACAATTTTCACTTCATATCTTAAAGAAATGAAGATGAATTTTTCATTCGTGAAGTGTTAGAAGATCATGCGATAGAATGATAGGTCATTCCATCTGTCTCAAACAAAAGGTTATAAAATGTTGTTAAATATACATAAGTCCATATATAGTGAGATTAATCGTATATGGTTCCTATATATCATGCCACATAATAAATTAAAACTAATTTCTACTAACTGAGGACTTCTTGTAGGCCAGTGGTAGACGATAAAGGCCTATCACACTTCAGTTGTGGGTTTGATTCCTGCAACCCTATCTGATGTGACGGGTTTTTTCCCATCCTACGGGTTGTCCTTTTTATAAAACTATACTATTATAACATTCCAAAAATAATATAAAAAATTTCTAGTCTTAAACAATACTATATGGTGTCTAACTTAATATATTCCAATCTTTAGGCTTACCCAAACCCACAGTATAAGGAAAATGATTGATAAAGAGGTCATCTACCAAGCATTTAAATACCATAATTTATCCCCATATATCATAAGATATGTCTTGTTGGTCACTTTCCAAACATTTAAATGCCTTAATCATGTATTCTCTAGAAAAATTAATACCCGTTGAACCTTAGTGAAAACATGAATGCAGTTAAAAGTTAACTATTTCCACATACGAAAATCCCACAAATTCTATATACTCAAACCATGATATCACTTAGTCCTTATAACAATCATGAGATCATGAACATATTATTATCTCCTTATCCATTCATTATGAGAATATCATCTACATTCCAAATATATTTCAATCACTTTTCATTGTTACGTATACCATATAATTATCGAAAACCACAATAAACCATTACATAGATATTCCAATGATCCAAAATACTATAAATGAGATTCCACAACATATTTTGGAATCCATTTACATGAAAACATAATCATTCCACCACATCATTGTTATACTAAACATTTCTAATAGTGATCGCATGTGACTTCTCTTTATCCTTTTCCATATGAGGTTATTGATTTCGATCATCATTAACCCTTGTATTAGGGAATTGGTAAGCATAATGCCCCATTTCCTTGCAATTGTAGCATTGAAGTGTTGGTGGAGAATTCTCAATAATCTATTCTCTATTCAAATCATTAGCTGCCTTTTTCCCATTACTTTGACACTCAACTGCTCGATGACCTTCTTTTCCACACAGAAAAAATTTTCTAGTGCCTTTTATACAATCTCAAAGATGCTTCTTTCCACACTTTGAGAATAAATAAACATTCATATTCTTTTCACCATTGTTATGAGATCTCTCCTTGAACTCTATCTTTTGTTTCTTGTCAAAACCATGAGATGGATATATAACACCAACTTCATGTTGTACCTTGATAGCACAACACACAATATCTTCATATCTATTGATGACCATTATCAGTAATGCACTTTGAAGACTTGGTTTTTATCTCCTGAAGAATCGATCAAATTTACATTCAGGTTGGATGATAAATCCAAATGCATACCTTACAAGCCTTATAAAATTTGCTTCGTATATACCAACAGATTCATCATAATTTTGCTTAAGCTCAAGGAACTCCATCTCCATCTTTGTTCGAAGAATACAAGGGAAGTACTTATTGAAAAACATGTTCTTGAACTCATTTTATTCCATGGATTCAATTTCATCTTGGGGCCTTGTATTCTTAATTAGTGTCCACCACTGGTCTGCTTTACCTTATAAACAGTAAACAACTAAAATGACTTTTTCATGTTCTGAACAACGAAGTATGGAAGATATATTTTCAATGGTACTGATCCATTTTTCAGCAACAAGTGGTGCAGAAGACCCATTGAAAGAAGGTGGATGTTGCCTCATGGTGGACTCAACAGAATATTGTTCTCTTCTCTGCTCATTTGGAAGTCCATAAGGATTCATAGCTTCTGTAAGTATAGCAGTAATATTTTTCACTCCATATCCCATAACATCGGTTTGTTCAGGAAGAAAATAATTGCATCATCCATTTAATTGATCAACACGGTTCTTTCAGGTTCCATCCATCGTCTAAACCCCAAAAAGAATAGTGTGACAGGAAAAATCATGATAGTAAAACAACATAATAAAGGGGGAGTACCATAAATATCTAACTTATTAGGTTAAATTCTAAGATAGTTACCGTAATTCGAGTACTATAACCTATACTTATACTTAACCTTAGGGACATCCCTAGACATACCGTAGAAATATCTCTAGGGATCTCACTAATGTTTTTGCATCCTAGTTTCCAAAGGTTAACTAAACCTTTCCTCTGATACCAACTATAGAGACCCAAATCATGACTACATGGACATTAAATTACTTTTTAGGAATTCTTAATACATAAAAAAACAAACACAGAAGGACCGTAATAGAATAGTGTCTTTGGAAACTCAGAATATAATCTTCAAATCATGGTGAAATATCTTCAACATCCCCCATAAAGATGATCCCCTTTTGTTTTCTTACCTAAAAAAATTCTATATATCCTGGGGAAAATAAATCATAAAAAAGGTGAGCTCAAATTCTCAATAAGGGTAAATATATGGAATGTAAAACCATCCATAAACATTTGAATTCCAAAATGTGAACATAAAATATAAACATCAAAATCTTGAGCAATGACATAAATCATAGAAGTATGTAAGGCATATATCTTAAAGTAATATCAATCCTGATAAAATATAATGGGACTAAAACATGTAATTGTGGCAACCATTAATCACATTATATGATTTCCATAGTATCCAAGGCATTGCTTCCAAGACCATCTTAGTGGACAAAGTCTCTTTCTGAATCGAGTTCACTCCTCGTTCCAGTCCTGTATCACTGAACAAGATTAACTTACCATTCCAACCATGTCTATATCATGAGATATGAATCTTTATCCAATTAATTTGAGGGAGATACAAGTCCCACCCATCTCATAATGAAATCATTTTTATTTGTGCCACAAAATAAACATAAATCATTCATTGTAACCCAAAGAAAAAAAATTGGTTTCATAAACATCATCTCATCATGACATAATCCATATATAACAAATGGATATCATTTAATAATAATAAAAATACTACCATTTAAATAATAGAGACATTATACTTGAAACATAAACATGATAAATAATGTCATCTTTTATGGAAAATAGTTTTGATAAAACACTTGAAATGAATTCTTAAGGAAAATATCCTTTCTTCTTCAAAATAATTTTCTTTTCACAAAATGCAACACAAATTTAAAAGAAAAGGATTTTATTGAAAATAACCAAGAAACCTTATAGAGTAATCTTCATGAAAATTTGGTGTTATGAAACCATAAAAATCCATTCATGTCGTAAATTAAAAAATAATAATCTCCTCGTACTTTTTCCAGAAAAGTAAAAAGGTTCCTCGTATGGTAAAAAAAAGAAAGACTCTTTTCATAACACAATGTAAAAGTAAAATGGGGGTAAACATGAATTTAAACAGACATGGAATAATATTAATCACTTTATGAGAACCATTTTTATGGACATGGATGAAAAATATAATCCTCAATAAATACTTACGTATAAGCAATCTCTGATAAAAATGAGATTGAAAAATTATCCATTACCTTAGGTCTGATAGGCTTCGTACATATCCAAAATTCCATTATAATGATTTAAATAATGTCATTGACTTATTACAGAATCATATTCATTGGTATGATATCATATATGGTTCACTTATGACTTTATATTACCCGTTCGTTTGTAAATTCCATGTTAAAGTAGCATTTTGGGTAAAATCGTTTTATTTATCGTACGTGTTTGGACTTGTTATTCTTGATATTAATATTACTTATATCATGATTTAATTACATCCAGAAATTCAATCATGATTTATATATCATATATATTCAGTATATATATGTAAATATAATGGATAGATGAATGAAATGAAATACACCGTTAATGGAGACGGTAGGCCGTACGTACGCATGAATGTTGTTTTCCTTTCCTTATTGACTTGAATACAAGTAAGTAGATGAAACATATATATATAGAAGATTTATTGTTCCATATATTTCATTATTATTCATTATATATACTTTATAATAATTATCGAATGGTTAACATGGAGAATGAATCTCATCGCATCGTGGTGTCAGTAATCTGTACATATGCACGAGGGATGATATCATTCCCATAACTATTGAATGGAATTGGAGTGGAAGATATAATATCTCAGAATCAGTATGATGTTATAATAACAATATATAGTTATTAGTTACACCATTATACCCATCCAAGTACGGTTGTGGTGGAAAAACAGAATACACCACGGCGTGGAGACGGTATTCCGTACGTACGCACGCGCGGTGATTTCATTTTCTGTAAGATGGAAAGAAGGTGAAATGGGGTTGTTTCATATTTATAATAACATATCAGTATGTTAGTTATACTGATGTTATTACTTAATAATGAAACAACTAAATAATAGGTAGTATAAGAATAAAGAAACTCGAAAGAATTGGTAGAAGAGATTACCTCTTCTCTGACGCCCCTCATTTAAACTTCCTTTTAAGTCACTAGAGTTGGTCTTTTGAGAATACCAGAACCTCTATGATATAAATAAATATGTTTATAAGTGTAATTGGATGTGTTTGGACGATATTGAAGGCTCAAAAGAGAGTGAAGAAGAGAGAGAAGGAGGTTCCCTTTTATAAGGGAGGAGAGGGGCACTTTAGGAAAAACTGAAAATATTATTTTGTAATAAAGTCATATTCGGTTTATAGTGGCTCCAAAGTGACTTTTTTCGAAGATAAAGTGGGGATGGGTCAGAATAATCTCAACCAATATGTTTTAGACAAGTTTAGGTTACTATTTTAACCTTATTAATTAGATTTAACTCTATGTTAAATAAGTTAACTTTTACCTTGTCTTCTTGTTTCTTACACTATATGGTTAATAAACATACTATAACAAGCAAATCAAACCCCAAGTGGTTCAGTATTAATATATATAACCTTATCTAATTCATTTGGTCTTTCATTAGATTTTTAGGAATATAATAATAATTAATAATATAATATTTTTTTTTAAAAACTATTTTCTGACAATTTTGACACTATTTGGTAATTGATTTTTGTGAAAATAATAACATCATGATTAGATCGAACAATGTCAATTGAATCAATACTGAAATGTCATATTAACCTAAAATAATTAGTGTAATTTATAAAAAGTCTCAAATTACATTTATTTGGGTATTTATAACATCAATTATGTTAATATTTCATTAATAAGGTAATTACTGCATCATCATTGGGTCATAAATTAATTAAATTATTTAAGGACTAAAAATTATAAATAAAATACAATTATGTAGAAAATATTGTTAGATCTCTAATGAATATTTATAGTCTAATTTATCTTATGTATAACCCTATATTAAAATTTTTTAAGTTATTAAACATTGAATTTAACTATTTTAACTATTCTTTAAATAAAATAATAATAAATGTCCTAATCTAATCCAAGTGGACCTAAAGGGTAATTTTTATTCCTAAGGTTTTTTTTGGTCCAATTACACTTATCCAGTAGAATCAAGATATGTTTTAGGTTAATAATAATATCATTTGTACCTTTAATTACCCTATTTACTTTTAATCGTGGTAAATAAAAGTAAAACGTTACTATTGACCAAAAATTATTTTTATCTTATTGAACCATATTTTACTCCATGATATTAACCGTGTCTCTCAGATTTTTGAAATTCAACTCACAGAAGCTGTAAAATTATGTTTTATGTACAATTGCAAATGCTCCTAAGAGGTGGGTAAAAGACGGTGAAAAGTGCAATAAACTTTTTATATATCTAAAATTATTATAAAATGACTCCAATGAATTAAATTTTACTTATATAGGTATTATGTATTAATTTTGACCTAAAATAAATTTAAATAAAACAAATAATTATTTAAATAATAATTTGGTTTTTAAATAGTAACCTAGTGTTTTCACTATTCATCAAAAATTGAAGTTTTCATAAAAATACCAAAAATTCACCCTAGGAAAATTTTCATATTCCAAATACCAAAATAAAGTCTATTTTGAAAGGTAAAATTTATAAAATTTCAAAAAGTGGGTATTACTATTCATAACGGCTAGTTCATAAAAATATTATAATGATATCTCATTTAGTGAAACTCGGTATTGCATATAACACACGCTATCGAGGTAGGTTGCTCTGGTGTGCAACACATGCCTATAATAGTTTTTGTGTATAATGTAATCTAATACGGTGTTGCGCAAGCTAATTTTGGTGTAGCGTATAACACAAGACATCAATGTAATTAAAAATAATATTTCTCATAAAATATCGAGGTGTTACATTCTACCCCCCTTAAAATGAATTTCCCCCTCGAAATTAATCAGGGTTATAAATGGTTTACTACTTGAAAGTTTCTTTATAGAAACCCACATCATAAAAAGGAATACTAAATCATTATTTTAAAAAGGAGCATTACAAACATAATGGATACCCAAAGTAACTCATCACTGGGTTTCCACATTGTATAATATAGGCGAAAATATGGATATGGAAGAGAAATCTAACCATCATGTTTAGATGAAGAGTGGTAGATAACATGGATACGAAAAATCCAATAATAATAAAGCCATAAATTTGTGATGATATAAGGTACCATCTGATTCATCAGATATGAGGGCACTATGACAACATTTTTGGTTTTCAAGATCATTTCACTAATGTTGAAGAATTTTTGAATTAAAAGAAATACTTAATTTATTTTGGTACAATATCACTGTTGTTTGTGCCTTGAACAATTTCCACTTCATCTATTACAATAATGAAGTTGAATTTTTCATTTGTGATGTGTTGGAAGATCATGCGATAGAATTATAGGTCATTCCATCTGTCTCAAACAAAAGGTTACAAAAAGTTATTAAATATACATAAGTCCATCTATAGTGAGATTAATCGTATATGGTTCCTATATATCATTCCACATAATAAATTAAAACTAATTTATACTAATCGGGGACTTCCTGTAGGCCAGTGGTAGGCGGCAAAGGCCTGTCGCACTTCGGTTGTGGGTTTCATTCCTGCATCCCTGTCTGACGCGACGGGTTGTCGGCCTTCCTACGGGTTGTCAATTTTCTAAAACTATACTATTATAACATTCCAAAAATTATATCCTAAATTTCTAGCCTTAAAAAATACTATCTGGTGTCTAGTTTAATCTATTCCAATCTTTAGGCTTACCCAAACTCGCAGTATAAGGAAAACGATTCATAGAGAGGTCATCTAACAAGCATGTAAATACCGTCATTTATCCCCATATATCATAAGATATGACTTGTTGGTCACATTAAAAACATTCGAATGACTTAATCATGTATTCTCTTGAAAAATTAATACCCATTAACCTTAGTGAAAATATGAATGCAATTAAAAGTTAACTCTTTCCCCATACCAAAAGTCCATATATTCTATATACTAAAACCATGATATCCCTTAGTTATTATAACAATCATGAGCTCATGAACATATTATTTTCTCCTTATCCATTCATAATGTGCATATCATCTAATTTTGAAAAATATTTCAATCACTTTTCATGGTTACCTGTACCATATAATTATCGAAAACCACAATAAACCATTACATAGATATTTTTATGTTCCACAATACTATAAATGAGATTCCACAACATTATTTTGGAATCCCTTTACATGAACACATAATCATTCCACAACATCATTGTCATACTCAATTTTTCTAATACTGATTGCATGTGACTTAACATTTTCCTTTTCCTTAAGAGGTTGTAGATGTCGATCATCATTATACCTTGGATTAGGGCATTGGTTAGCATAATTCCACATTTCTTTGCAATTGTAGCATTGAAGTGTTAGTGGAGCATTCTCTGTAATATTTTCTCTATTAAAATCAATAGCTACCTTTTTCCCATTACATAGACACTCAACTACTCGATGACCTTCTTTTCCACACTTAAAAAATTTTCTAGTACCTTTTAGACAATCTCCACCATGATTCCTTCCATACTTTGAGCATAAAGAAATATTCACCTTCTTTTCACCATTGTTCTGAGATTTATCCTTGAACTCCACCTTTCTTTTCTTGTAAAAACCATGAGATGGATATGTAACACCAACTTTCAGTTCTACCTTGATAGCACAACGCACAATTTCTATATAGCTACTGAAGTCCTTTATCGCTAATGCCCTTCGAAGACTTGGTTTTCAGCCACTAAAGAATCGATCAACTTTACTTTCATGTTGGATGATAAATCTAGATGCATACCTTGCAAGCCTTGTAAAATTCACTTCGTATATACCAACAGATTCATTATCCTTTTGCTTTAGCTCAAGGAACTCCTTCTCCATCTTTGTTCAAATAATACGAGGGAATTACTAATTGAAAAATAAGTTCTTGAACTCATTCCATTCCATGGATTCAATTTCATCTTGGAGACTTGTATTTTCAATTAGAGTCCACCACTTGTCTACTTCACCTTCTAAATGGTAAACAGATAAAATGACCTTTTCATGTTCTGAACAGCGAAGTATGGAAAATATCTTTTCAATGGTACTGATCCATTGTTCAGCAACAAGTTGATAATAAGACCCATTTAAAGAATGTGGACGTTGCCTCATGAAGGACTCAACAGAATATTGTTCCCTTATCTGCTCATTTGGAAGTCCAGAATGATTCATAGCTTTAGTAAGTATAGAAACAAGACATTTCACTCCATCTCCCATAACGTTGGTTTGTTCAGGAGGATAATCATTGCATCATCCATTACATTGGTCAACACGGTTTCTTCAGGTTCTAGTCGTTGTCTAAAACCGAAAATGAATAGTTTGAGAGGAAAAATCATGATAGTAAAAAAACATAATAAAGGAGGAGTACCTTAAATATCTAAAATATTAGGTTAAATTCTAAGATCATTACCATAATTCTAGTACTATAACCAATACTTATACTTAACCTTAGGGACATCCCTAGACATACCTTAGAAATATCTCTAGGGATCTCACTATAGTTTTTGCATCCTAGTTTCCAAAGGTTAACTAAACCTTTCCTCTCATACCAACTGTAGAGACCCAAATCTTGATTTACATGGAAGTTAAATTACTTTTTTGGAATGATTAATACATAACAAAAACAAACATCGAAGGACCTTAATAGTTTATGTGTTTGGAAACTCGGAATATAATCTTCAAATCGTGGTGAAAGATCTTCAACATCGCCCATAAAGATCTTCAACTTTTGTTTTCTTACCTAAATAATTTATTTATATCCTGGGGAAAAGAAAACATAAAAAGGGTGAGCTCAATTGGTTAGTAAGGGTAAACATAGGGAACATAAAACAATCCGTAAACATTTGAATGCATAAAAATGAACATAAAATCTAAACACAAAAATCTTTAGCAATGACATAAATCTTGGAAGTTCATAAGGCATATATCATAAAGGAACAACAATCATGATAAAATAGAATGGGAATAAAACATGTAATTGTGGAAACCATTAAGCACATGATATGATTTCCACAGTAGCCAAGGCATTACTTCCATGACCATATTAGTGGACAAAGTCCCTTTCTGAATCGAGTTCACTCGTCGTTTCAGTCCTATATCACTGAACCGGATTAACGTACCATTCATGCCATGTCTATCTCATGAGATATAAATCTTTACCCAATAAATTGGAGTGAGATATAGTTCTCACCCATCTCATAATGAAATAATTCTTATTTTTGCCACAAAATAAACCTAAATCATTCATCATAACCAAAAGAAAAAAATGGATTTCATAAACATCATCTCATCGTGACATAATCCATATAAAACAAATGGATATCATTTCATCATAATAAAAATAAAACCATGTAAATAATAGATACATTATACTTGAAACATAAACATGCCAAATAATTTCATCTTAGATGGAAAATAGTTTTGATAAAACACTTGAAATGAATTCTTGAGGAAAATAACCTTTCTTCTTCAAAATAATTTTCTTTTCACAAAATGCCACACAATTTTAAAAGAAAAGGATTTTATTGAAAATAACCATGAAATATTTTAGAGTAATCTTCAAGAAATTTAGGCATTATGAAACTGTAAAAATCCATTCATGCCATATAAGTTAAAAAACCCTTCTCCTCTTACTTTTTTCGGAAAAGTCAAAAAGTTCCTCGTATGGTAAACAAAAGAAAGATTCTTTCCATAACACAATGTAAAAGTAAAAGAGTGGAAAACGTGACTTTAAACACAAATGGAAGAATATTAATCACATTATGAAAAACATTTTTATGGACATGGATGAAAAATATAATCCCTAGTAAGTACTTAGGTATAAGCAATCTCGGATAAAAATGAGATCGAAAAATTATCCCTTACCTTAGGTTCTATAGGCTTAGTACATATCCGAACCTCCTGTATAATGATTTAAATAATGTCATTGACTTATTACAGAAACATATTCATTGTTATGATATCATATATGGGTCACTTATGACTCTATATTACCCGTTGTTTTGTAAATTCCATGTTAAAGCAATGTTTTGGGTAAAATTGTTTTATTTATCGTATGTGTTTGAACTTGTTGTTCTTAATATTAGTATTACTTATATCATGATTTAATTACTTCTATAATTACAATAATGATATCTATATCATATACATTCAGTATATATATATATATTATATATATTAATGAAATGAAATACACCGTTCATGGAGACGGTAGGCCGTATATACGCATGAACGATGTTTTCCTTTCCTTATTGACTGGAATAGAAGTAAGTAGATGACACATACATATATATATATATATATATATATACATAAATCCAGTAGCATTATTATTTCATATATTTCATTATTATTCATTATATATTGTTTATAATCATTCTTTAGTGGTTAACATGGAGAATGAATCTCATCACGTCGTGGAGACGGTAATTTGTACGTACGCACGAGCGATGATATCGTTCACATAATTATTGAATGGAATTGGAGTGGATGATATAATATATCAGAAATAGTATGATGTTATAATAACAATATATATTTATTCTATAAACCATTATACCAATCCAATTATGGAGGTGGTGGAAAAACAGATTACACCATGGCATGGAGACGGTATTCCGTACGTACGCACCCGCGGTGATTTCATTTTCCGTAAGATGAATAGAAGGTGAAATGGGGTTGTTTCATATTTATAATAACATATAATAATGTTAGTTATACTGATGTAATTACTTCATAATGAAACAACTAAAGAAGACTAATTAGAAGAATGAAGAAACTTGAATGTATCGGTAGAAGAGATTACCTCTTCTTCGACGCGCCTCTTTTAAACTTCCTCTTAGGAAACTAGAGTTGGTATTTTGAAAAGACCAAAACATCTATAATATTACTCTATATGTTGAGAATAGAAATGGACCGGGGTTTTTTGAGATTGAAGTCTCAAAATTGAGTGAAGATTATAGGGAAGGAGGTTCCCTTTTATAAGGGAGGAGAGTGGAACTTTAGGAAAAACATAAAATATTATTTTATAATAAAGTCATATTCGGTTTATAATGGCAAAAAAATGATTTTTTCTATGATAAGTCGAGGATGGGTCGAAATACTATCAACCAATAGGTTTTAGACAATTTTAGGTTACTATTTTAACCTTATCATTTAGATTTATCTCTATCTTAAATAATTTAACTTGTATCGTGTCTTCTTGTTTTCTTACACTATATGGTTAATAAACATACTATAAGAAGACAAAATAACCTAAATTGGCTCATTATTAATATATATAACCTTATATAATTCATTTGGAAGAACCTTAGATTTTTAGAAATAGAATAAAAATTAATAATATAATATTTGTTTTGAAAACTATTTTATGTCAATTTTGACACTATTTGGTAATTGATTTTTGTGAAAATCATAACAGAAATATTAGTTCGAAAAGAGTTACTTGAATCAATACTAACATGTCATTTTTACCTAGAAAAATTAGTATAATTTATAAAAAGTCTCAAATTACATTTATTTCGGTATTTATAACTTCAATTATGTTAATATTTCATTAATAAGGTAATTACTGCATCATCATTGTGTCAAAAATAAATTAAATTATTTAATGTATAAAAATTATAAATAAAATACCATTATATAGGAAATATTTTTATATTTCTAATTAATATTTATAGTCGAATTTATATTTTTTATTACCTTATATTAAAAAATTTTTAGTTAATAAACGTTGATTTTATCTATTTTAACTATTCATTAAATAAAATAATAATAAATGTCCTAATCTAATCCAAGGGGACCTAAATAGTAATATTTTATTCATAAGGTTGTTTTAGGTCGAATTAAACTTATCCAATAGAATTAGGACATGTGTTATGGAAATAATAAAATCATTTTTTACCTTTAATTACCCTATTTACTTTTAATCCTATTAAACAAAAGTAAAAGGTTACTATTCACAAAAATTATTTTTATCTTATTGAACCACATTTTACTCCTTTATATTAACCATGTCCCTTGTATTTTCAAAATTCAACTCACAGAAGCGTAAAAATGAAGTTTTATGTACAATTGCAAATGCTCCTAGGAGGTGGGTATAAGATGGTGAAAAGTTCAATAAAATTTTTATATATCTAAAATTATTATAAAAACGACTCCAATGTATTACATTGAACTTATATAGGTATTATGTATAAATTTTTACGTACAATAAATTTAAATAAAATAAATAATTATTTAAATAAAAAGTCCGTTTTTAAATAGTGACCTAGTGATTTCACTATTCATCAAAAATTGAAGGTTTTCAGTAAAATACCAAAACTTCACCCTAGGATAATTTTGATATTATGAATCCCAAAATTAATTCCATTTTGAATGATAAAATTTATAAAATTTTAAAAAGTGGGTATTACTCTTCATAACAGCTAGTTCATAAAAATATTATAATAATATCCAATTAAGTGAAACTCGGTATTGCGTACAACACACGCTATCTAGGATGGTTTCTCTAGCGTGCAACACAAGCATAGAATAGTGTTTGCGTATACTGTAAGCTAATACAGTGTTGTGCAAGCTAATCTTTGTGTAGCGTACAACAAAAGTCATCAATGTAATTAAAAATAATATTTCTCATAAAATCCCAGGGTGTTACATTCATGTATCATTCTTTTGTCCAAAGAGGGTTCTCAATGAGAATTATATGGTGTTCACACATAAAATTAGTGGCCTCCCTTCTATTAGTGGCATCAGGATCAGTGGGTGTAGCAGGTACTTTTGGATAATTTTGAAGGATTTTTGGAAATCATCATCACATTGGTAGGTGATTCCCTTCTTCCTTAGCCTAGTGAAGGGGAGATATTTATTGGCAAGGTTTTCAGTGAACCATCGAATATAAGTGTGGTTCCCTTGAAGCCCCCTCAATCCATTGATATTTATTGGATGTTCCATTGATAAGATAACACAACTCTTCTCGAGGTAGACCTCAATGCTCTAGTGGAATACCAAAAAGCATTAAAATTTTTTTGATGTTACTCTGAAATAGAATTTTAGTCGATTCCTCTTCAAACTATATTTTCATAGAATAATGAAAATGGTTGTACTTTCTTTTATGTGATCAAATTACTATCAATATTTAACCACCAGGTCATTGACATAACATTCAACTATTTTTCATAGTAATGGCTGAAAGATACTGTGCATGGAACGTTGATATATGGGACCAACTATCTACAAACCAAATGGAATAACCTAATAGAAATAGATAAACTGGTCCACACTGATGTTACTAGATTCTTCATATTTGAGTTCCATCTTGATCTTATTTTACCCCAAGAATTCCTCCATGAAGGAAAGGTATTGGAAACCATCAGTTTCATCGATCAAGATCTCTATGATCTGCAATATAAAATTATCATTTGGAAAATGTTGATTAAGGTCCCTGAAATCAATGTAGACCCTCATCCTCTCATTCTTCTTCTTGATAAGGATGATTTTGGTAATATATTTCATGTATTTCACTTCTCAGATGAAGTTTCATTTGATCAAATTTCCGACCTCTACTTCTATATTGGTGGAATGAGAGGGGTGCATCCCCCTAGATGCCGGCTTGAAGCCTCGATGCTCATCTGGTAACCCGAGGTGGTGTGTATCCATATATGGGTTCAGTATGGGTATTTCTATGTAGTTTCATATGAACACATATCGATGTTGCTTCAATAATGTGATGTACATCTCTTTAACTTTGAGGGGCATGGTGAAACTAATCAGTGTAGGATGTGGGTCTTATTATGTTCCCATATTTATATTTCCGAGTTCATCCATGGTGGTGGAGACACCTTCCTTGAATATTGGAGGGGTGTTCCCGAGGTTATCAAAATATTATTTTTTTTAGAATATATGGAGATCATTTCAAATGAAGATACCAATATGGGGACCCCGCTGTATTTATCTGGGTGATAGGGGACATGAGAAGAGAAATTTTTATCCCCTGTTGACTGATTTGTTGAAGAGAGATATTGGGGGTGATAGTATTCAGTGGTGTCACTATAGTATGGAAGGGTGTGGACCGCTAGGATTATAGCTATGACCTTGACCTAATTTATGGAGAGTACATAGTTGCAATCAAGAATACTCTGGGGATTCATATGGATGGTCCCCAAGACATTGGAAGTGGCAACATGAACATCATAATATTCCATTGGTCATTTTCCTTTCATTTTATAGAAATACGTTTTAATATATATGGCCCCACAAGTCGCAAAGGGTTAACTATAACCATGTAGTATGCCGACATTTCCATTAATGGGATAATTTATACATTGTTTAAAGCTTGAAGGTATGGATAGGTGGCTATGGATCCAGGGCATTTTGAGTAGGATGTTAAACATGATTTCTTACTGTATTACCATAAACTCAACGTCTAATGTAAGATATCTAAACTAGGATTTGAACTTGCTCTTCTAGATGAGTGTTTTCTCATGCTTATCATACCCTTGTATGGTTAGCTTAGTGGGAGACAAATAGCCTTCCACATATCCCAAACGTCGTAGGGTTCATAATAGGATAATATTGATCCTAGAACTGTTATCAATTAGATCCCTTTGTACACTGAAATTATAGATTTTTCCTAAGAAATATTGGGGTTTGGTGTGTCCTTGAAGGTCCTATATATGATCTTGATCAATAAATGATATGCTGATGTGACATTGTGATTCCATGGTCTCTACTCAATAGACCATGGCTTTAGAAACTTATTTCTCAAACTCTTGTGATCTCCAAATGGATTCAATAAGTGCCTCCTTATATTCTTTTTAAATATGGAGTGCATCGAGGACTGAGATCTTCCTTAGGACTATCACCAGCTATTTCAAAATGTTGTAATTTTGTTCAATAGGTAAGCACTTAGAGATACGGGGTTGCTCCTAGATGTGAGGATGCTGAGATAAAGCATTTTGGGTGGACAAACCTTGTGCTTGTGCATGGGTTGTGGGAGAATCTGCAATCGGTGGCACCGGTCGTCAGGCCCATTACCATTGTTCGGGATTATCAAGATGAGCCCCTTCTAAGGTTCATGCACAAAAATCGAGTGGGGATGGTAGTTGGAGAGTTCTGAGATTCCACCCTTCCCTTTCTAGGATTACTGGAGCACTTTCCCATGATTCTCTTCTTCGTATGTATTTTCTAAAGGGACGTGACTAGAATATTGGTTCTGACCCTGCCCATGTTCTCCCCTATATTGTTGGATCCTATGCATGTGACCTCTCTTTCCCTAGTTTTTTATAGGAAACGTTTTCTCTAGGGAAAACTAATCATCGTAAAAGGGGGTCTGGAAAGTGTATCATGTTGATAGAACCAAATATGTGTTCTTAATCTAATGAGGGCTCCTTTTGTTGGGGTTGTCCCCCTGATTAAAATTTTGTACGGAAAAAATCAGTGAGAATTAAGGATCGATTTAGAGGAGAATATGAATCTTCCACCTCTATCTCTTACAAATTATAGTGGTCATGCCCACCTTTGGGAGGCACATTTAGTGTCTCCTTCTTGGGTGGAAGATCTATTGCAGTTTTATGAAACTATGCTCTCAGTGTGGCATGGGCTTGATCAACTGTATTTCAAGACATCTAGTTGTTGAATATTCATGCATGTCTAACTCAGCTTTTTTCCAATCACCGTCTTCTTTATCTTGGATTATGGTTATGCAAGCCACCTACTCTGAGGAGTTATTTAACACCAGTTTTCCAAAATTAATCGTTCCTTGAAGGAATTCTTTGAAGATGAAGTAGTTCTGAAAATTATGACCCAAAATTCTATAAAAAGGTAGTAATCGGTAAGGCCAGTGAGGTTGAACTCTTCGAGCTTACTGGGTTTCTAGAGCGTGAGATGTTTTTTTCCATGGATTCCAAGAAATAACTAGGTACTTGTTCATTCTAGAAGGTGTACTCCTTATTCATATGTTCTTAAAATCCTAGATGAACCAGATTTCTCTGTGCTTCTTGTTGAGGGAGATTATGTTGTTGTTACCACTCAACAAGAGGTGATGGGAGGCTCAAGGCCTAGATGTATATTCGGATGGGCGTCATTGACCTCTTGAGAGTGAAAGCTATAGATTTTTCTATGGATGTATTTTTCAATGTGTTGTGGTCATGAGTCATGTTTTTGTTCGAGTCCTCTGGATATCATCATATAATGGTTTGCCCATTTAAGGAAACTCATAGAATCCACCTGAATTTTTCAATAGAATAAAAGGAATCTAAAACTCATACATGATATTTTTAGTATAGAGTTCTAGTAGCTAATCTTGAGAGAGTGTCATGTTGAGTGAGTAGGTAAAAACAATCAACCTTTCTATTAAGTCAAAAACCTTATCATATTCGCATTGTTTTTAGTTAGTGATGTAGATGGTTTTTTACTTTCCCATTATAGAACTGAATTGATAATGAAATTTTTGATGAAGCTCTTCTAATCCTAATACGGATTCTTCTGGCAGACAACTATACCAAAAAATGGACATCCCAGTCAGATACTTTACAAAACACCTTAGCTTTGTTGCCTCCTATTGATCTATAGGGACCATAATTGGGCCACATTAGGATATGAAGTGTGTGAGATGTATTTCGAGGTTTCATACACCCTAAAAAGTAGAGAATTAGGATTCCCAAAATTTGGTTGGGGTAAAGCGTCATCCACACAATCAAGATATGGATTCCCATCAGGTATTAAATGAACGTGTCTCCCTTCCATGGATACCATTCGAGTAGTTAGGGAATCAATGATGTTTAGGAGATCTAGGTGAACCATTTCCTAACACATGTCCCATCTATACAGCATCGTTGGTGGTTGATGAGGGTCCCCCACTTTTATCTCTTGTCAATATTTGATTTGTCCTAAGACTGAATGATTATCCTGGAGAGAGAGAGAGAGGTTGTTTCTGCAGTAGAGGAAAGTCATGATCATTTTCATCTTCTTAATCTATGTGGACTATCTATCTAGATTCAGAGCCAACCAGATAATTAGATATGTCCCTTACTGGAAGATCATATATGGGAGGATTGTATTCGTCTTTTCCTAAAGATGATACCCAGCATTAATATTGCCTCTGAGTAGCTCCTCGTTGATTTGTTTAGAAAGTTTGAATTTTTCTCTCATATTGTGACAACCATTCCTCTATGTAAGGAACCTTATTTCTCATGGGAGGTGATTAGTATGTGTTTTTCACTTCCCCTTGGTAATATTCCATCACGGATGAGGAAAATGGATATTCTTAGGTGCCATGTTTTGGATCAATCCTTGGTTACAAGTGCAAACAACCTCATTTGGTGCTTCCAAGTCACCCTCCTACCAATGTATGTTTTTCATGTTGAGGCCATCTTCATTTGATTTGTGATCAATATCTACCATGTTGATGGTGTCGACATTCACAAATTCATATCGGGAAATTGTGGTTGTTCCATTACTTTCAACATAATTAGATGATTTTGTGTTATCTTCTTTAGAGTCATTATTCAAACACTTGGCTTTGTTGGGCTATTTTTGTTTACTGCCCCATTACAGTCTTATAGTATTCACCACAAGTTCCACCCATTTTGTTTTATTAATAGTGAATCTAAGGTAGTTCTCCATCATGGTTTTTGAATATGCCCTCAACCAGTAGTGGTTTGTCTTGTGGTGGGAAGAGCTGGTGGAATTCCAACCACTAATTGATTCGTCCCAACCTGGAGAAGATTGATACCCTTTGTGGGGGTGGTGATGATGAAAATTCTCCCGGTCTTATGTGGTGGGGATAATTCTAGGACACATTGGCAATGATTGGTTATGTTTTTGAGGATCTAATGGCTCCAGTCAGAGACTTGACGATTCTCAAGATGGATATGTATGTATAAATTCCCCTAGCCTAATGGGATGAGGTTGGTCTAGGATCATTGATGATTTTTCCAAGGTCCTCTATGGGGATGATAAACTTCATGATGGGGATTAAGATACAAATTCCCCCTGTCCAGTGGACTGGGGTTCTCTTTTAGTTTCTTCCATTGTGTCCCAAATCCTCTTGGTAATTGACGATCTGAGGGGTGGAAGAGATTATAGATATTCTCACAGTACAGCAGACTGCATCTACTCATAGATGGATGATATGACTACTGAAATCTAGGTCTGTTTGATGTGGCATAGTTTCACTTATGTAGGAGTTGGGTGCGATGATGACCCCTAATGAGAACCATTTCTTAAGTGAAGTTGTCTAGGTGATCACAACGTTAGTCTCCATGTTGTAAATTCGTTCTTTCTATTTTAGGGGCCTAGTTTTAAGTCATTTTGGATATCCTCTATCTCTTTCTATGATGTTTAGGCACTGTTATAGCAAAGGAATTCTGCTGTAGTTACCAATTGTCCTGAGTGTTACCTAGACCCTAGATCTCTTCAGAGGCTATAACATTGTAGGATGCCTCATAAGAGGAGATTTTTTGTTCCAAGGGATAAAAAAATTGTGACGCTCTCTACTGTTTCCATCCTTTAATAATAATGCATGAAATGTAATAAGAGATCAGCTTCTGAAGAGTTTTGATGCAATGGAGGCATGCGTGTTGCAGATTTGCACTATGATTTTCAAGTTTTCAGTCTCGGGACATGGTGATAGTAACCTGGTCTAACGGAAAACAATATATACTGATTTTATGATGGTTACACTTGTATCATAAATAAGGGATATGTCGAGACTTCAGTCTCTAATGTGTACCCCACCTATTTTGGTGTAGATAAGTTATGCACTCATTTTCTATTTCATCCGGGATCTCTTAATCTATAGTAGAGAGGTGCTGGAACCTGATAGGGAGGTTTTTTCTATATAACTCTCTACATGTATAAATTTTTTCATCCTTTTCCCTAGACGTGTACACTTCTATCTAGTCAGACCATAGAAGATAGCTATGATATTCTCTAAATTAGGGGACTGGTGTACTACAGGAAGTTGATAGGGAACCATATATAGTGGACGACAATGATTCGAGAACCTCTCTATACAAAGGTGTTATGGTTTTGAAAGTTTCTCCATATGGATGTGTTTTAGAATGGGGGTGTTGAATTTTCCATGAGAGATATCATCATGGGTAGGTTAACCACTATGGATGTTAGGAGAAAAGTCCATGTGATCCATCTCTGTAATACCATAGTGAGGACTGTTGTTGTAATGAACGTCTTCTACATTTTATTTGATAGAAGTGTAGAATAACCCTTATGGTGTTGATAATGTTTATAGAATAACCTCACGGAAAATGGAATTGATCAGATTAATAACATGGACCATGTTATGGTTCATGTTCAAAATATGTCGACCTGTCTTTTGGGGTTGTGCAGGGGTATGATCAAGTTGTATGATGGTAGCTGAAACATGTATATAAAAATCTAGTGATGTGAGATTGTGATCCAGCTACTAGGATTCTATTATAATATGATAATGATCTAACTCATTATTGATAGGAATGTGATCTTATACCGAGGCATGTGTCATTCTTACTTGGTGAGCATGAGTCACGATGAGAATATGAGACTGATTTTGAGCCTCTAGAATATGAAATTGGTCATTCATGGTAGTAATATGATACTACCTTGGAGAATGTGCCACACTAACATGGTGTACCCCGATTGGATTGGGAATATTATCCTGTTCCAAATATGCATTCCATGTCAAGATATGCTGATGAACCTCCAAAATGGGGGAAGTAATATGAGCATACTATAGTGTTTCCTGGAAATGATATTGGTGTAATCATTCATTAGAGGAAGTTGGAATATTCCACTAGATTCTGTGATCTACTAGAATATTCTCGGAAGATTCACTGATAAAAATGTGAGAATGTACTAAGGTTTGTTCCATTCTTACTTGGTGAGCCCAGACCAAAATGGGGATATGAGCCCAATCCCAGGCCTTTGAAAATTTCCACTGGACCTCATCACCATACATGATCTATTTTTAGGAAAATACTGCTATCACCTAGTTATCCATGGTTGTAATGGGAAAATTATTTAGGTACGACACCTCACCCTTCATCATAATATCCTCATAATCCTCCCATGTGGGAGAAAGAGTGTGTGTGTGCTCCGGTATAGCCACATGTTCGCAATAATCAGAGTTTTGAGGTATTGTGTATATAGGGATTACGGTATGAAAATTCCCCTTCAACTGTAACAGTGTCAAAATATTCTGTCAGAGTTCTTCTATTGTTTCAAAAAAATATTGGTATTTTAGAAAAGTGTGTGCAGGTATATGAGTCTGAAGACTTTCTGTATCCACGATAAACTGGAATATGTATTAAATTAAAGTGAGGATATATACACACTTTTTCCGTTCATATTCCATCATAATATTCTAATGGGATATGTTAATGGGTGTAGGAGTATGAGCTTCCACCATTCCTACTGCAGGAATATGCCAGTAGTGTTTTTTAGAATGATCAGGGATATGATCCTTCTTGCAAGTTTCTACCTAATTATGTTAATAGGAATCATCGATGTGAGTGGGAATATGATCTCTCTCCTTTATATCCAATGTCTTAATCCTCTAATGAGTCATCCCTATAGCATGTTCTTGGTCATCATAGGCTGTTGTGTGTCAGATGGTTCCCTCAGCAGGCGACTGATTTGTAATAGAGGGATTGTGTTCATAGAAGATATTGATATGTTCCTTCATCAGTGGAACCTGAACCAAAAGGGAGTCATATCTAGATTCCTGGTCCACATTCATCATATATGGAAGGTGTCAGTGGTCACACTCTGAGGATAATCTCATGAAGTTTTTGTTCATAACAACAAGGGAAAATGGATTAGCAGCAGCCATTCCTATGTGATATAGACTCATCAATCATCGTGCATGGAGAACATTATGAGTAGATTCCATGGTCGGTATTGTACCATTTCAGGGGTAATACCAGACCATAATACTCATAACCAGTAATTGGAGTTATTGTGCAGGTGATGTCATTTTGTGAAATGTGGGAGTTTCAATCACATATGATTTACCAAAGCGAATGCTAGATGATGAAGACATTATCTTGAATCAAGATTTTGGAAGTATTATCTTCAATTTCATATACAAAAAAAGAATAAGATTTTCAATATATGCAATAACATAGGAATAATATTCTCAATTATATATTCATGGTTAACTCATTTGTTCTGTATATCCTAATTTGTCCATTTCACATGTTTTGACATGTCAAAACAGGGATGGACTTATGAGAACCCTGGTTACAAAGGATCATTTTTATGATTGTGATGATTTTACTTAATTTTTTATAGGGTTTTTAAAACAAAGTGCCATGTCATATTATAACCCAATCATTCTATTATTTTAGATATTCACATAATTTTTATCATTTTTTTCATATAAGGGAAAATGAAATGGCCCAAAGGATAATAACAAATTATCTTCTCATTAAAGAGTTTCATGTTAGGATCATCATTTTTGTTTCAATGGGTTTTTGGGACGTGAAGTGGGGTTTATCATCGGGATACCATTGTGACTTTTCCCAAAAAAATTTAATAGTTCCCCCATCTACATCTAGGTATACACCTACTTTCCAATGGTTGGTGGTCATCTGTGTTTTCAGGTCCAGTGACTATTGGGTACTCACACGGGTCAAGAGGATTGGCGGTCGGGATGATCACTCCCATTTGAGGGAAATTGTTGCTTAATCTTGGATTCTATTATAAATTTAAGATATGTTAATTAATCTCTTCCAATTGCAATTATGGGAATGGTTACTTTGACAAAATGATTCATTGGTTAAGTTTCTATTTAAACAAAGAATGGGAGTCTCATTGATGAACCAAAGAAATTGTTGTCTCATTAGTGAATCCATATGTATTTATTCAAGGTTCTTCATCCATTTTCATAGTGGTGGGTAGTTATTTATGTGATGATTTCATATGAACAAATACATTAAAATGTTCTTCCATGCAAGGAAGTGGTTAATATTTTAAAGAGGGGATTGATCAAATATGAGGCATCCTATGTATCCTAGTTATTTTAGGAATCCAAACCCATGTCATTTCTTCACACCCTGGGGAAGGACCCCAAGGTGTACGCACTTATATAAGGGGAGTTCAAGCCATACCACTTTTTTGAGCTTACATACTAGGATTTCCCTAGTAAGTGAGGATTTTTTATTCTTAACGCGGTGTTCATTGAATCTCTATAAACTCATGTGATTCGTCATCAATGTGAGAAACAAGGGGGGACAGATGATCAACATCATGGAATGTAGATATGGGATTTATTTAATATGAATTACCATTCTGTGTTTGATATAGATCTCGGTTCTTGAGAAGGTGTCCTACGTAACCTAAGTATAGTAGGAATTAGATTCATCATTGTTCGGTTTTCCCTTAACCTGCTGATAGGCTAATGTGGATAATAACACTCAGGGTGATTATGACCTTGCTCAAGGTTTTAGGAATTCTAGTGTATTATATCGAGATGAATTCCTTTATTGATTAGGGACATACTATTCATTTTTGGTAGTTGGGGAATATGTATTGAGGATTCCCTATTGGTTAGTTCTTACATTTTATGGTTTCCCTTGCAACCCTAGGGTGTATAGTGAATAGGATATGATCTATGCAACTCCCTAAGACCACGATATCCATGATCATCATTGGATACAAGGTTTGGAAAGTGATCAATTCCATTTCATTGGGTAAGGGGTTTAGATACTAGGATTTCCCTGGATGATTGTTATGGAAATCAAACCTCAAAGAGGAGGCCCGCATATACTAAATATTGTATGAATTATAGTTGAGGTAGTTCCATTGACTGTTTATTACACATCGATGTTTTTCTATTATTTTGGGCTTACACATTTGAGATGTATGAGGCTATCAAATTCTGAGATTTCTTACTGACCTGGCCTTGAATTTCTGGAGGGTGTTACATGACCCAATTGACATACCCAAGGGACATCACAAGATCCAAATAGATTCCTCATGATGCTATTGAATATCCTCTCTAACATGTTCAGAAGGTGTCGCATGTCATGGATTAAATCCTTGAAGGGCATAGTGAGTCTTTGATAATATTAACAGAGGGCATCACAAGCCTCGTCCAATATACCCAGAGGATGTCAATAGGTCCTATTCATGTGCCATGATTCTCTCCCAAGACATGGTGGACATGTATATAGGATTTCTCATTCCTTATATGAAATCCTTTAATGGGATCACATGACCTGGTTAATATATCCGGAGGATGTCATGAGATCCCATTTTATGCCCATGTGATTTTTAGAGACTTGTATGACATTAGAATGTTTCATTATATGATCCAGGCGATGCCTCCGATGGACATCATGAGGATTGGGAAAAAAGTCCACGGGTAATTCCATAATAAAACAATGATATGTCCAAGGGGTACATGAGAATTTTTTTTGACATGTCTGGAGGGCTTTGTATGACACATGTATCATGTTGAAGGTGCATTACTAGATCTGGGAAATGTTCCCTTGTGTTGTCACATATATTAGAGTTGGTCACATGAAGCACATATGAAACATCAAATATGTTTTTATTTAGTTATTCCACCTTTAGTCTTACTTATATCATTTTACTTATAGAATCCATATTTTTATTCAGTGTTAGTTTATATTGACTCGTGTGTGTTCTAGTGGTCATGTGCATTGTTCTTTTCATATGACACCAATGATTCCTCACTTGATCGATGAATGATCATGCGAAGGGTCTAATTCTTATCACATGACTACTATTACTTCTGGTTGGTATTTTACCAGATGGTAGGATGGCCAGACACATAATTAGTTACTCCAAGAAGTTTGTTATTTAACATGAAGTTTTTCAAAGCCTAATCGGAATATCGTAGTGGTGGTGGTGTGGTTTTTCTTTCTGGGGTGGGGGAATTACAGGCCTCTCCACCCTAGTTGTTAATCGATTTTCACGGGGTATCAACCATGGATTCAGACTGGAGTCAGTGAAGGGGGTGGTTCCACATGAATTTGTGAGTCTTTTTCATGGGTCATTCTATGTGTGTCTCTTGATTTTCAGCGATCATGAATCTCTTCCATCAGAACCTCTTTTATCGTATTATTTATAATTTAAGAAGAATTTATTGATCATGCAGGTATGTAAAATGACTTTTCATATTATTCTACAGATAGTATGATGTCATTTTCGAGAGCTTGACGAATTTTCTGGAATACTTTATGGGGAAAGGGTGGCTTTTCTGAGCATCTTCATGAGATCTGTTTGTATTTTTAGGAGGTCTCGCAGGGCCACGTTGTGGACATCCCAATGCATCTCATGTCTTTTAGTGATCGTTAGAGATCTCACCTCATTATTTTTATCCCCTATGCTTTATTTTACAAAGGCCATGGATTATAGGTGTTTTAACCAATAATGTCTAGGATATTTTCTAGTTTTGTTTGATGATTCCTCATATGGAAAACATGGGTCATATAGGGGTGCATGGGCATGTCATATAAAAATATGTTTGTTTATCCTTAGTGTTCCAAAGGGGAAGCACTAATTCACATGGACATACCCGATTACATCGGTATGATGGGGCTGATAGGCCAAAGGGATTTCACGAGATGATGTGGACACATCATCAAGGTCTTGTGGTGTCATGGAGGCCACTAGTGATGCATCACATGTCATTTAGTGACTATGAGTACCTATATCCTCCTCCCCTTTATCCTAATTGATTTATTCCACAATGGTTTAGGGGTATTGAGAGTGTTCTTGGATATCATAAAAGAATTATATTCTTCCCAATGATGATATGGTGCATGACCTTTACAACCCCATGGGTTCTCTCATATTGGAATTATTCCTCCTAATTCTCATAATAATTTCGGATGGTTTTTCATGAACATGGAAATGAAAAACCATGTGGAATAGGGGTTCCCATTTAGTTTTCAATAGAGCCATTGTATGAGCAGTAAGGTTCGTTGAAGGGAGACTCCATAGGATTTGATTCATGTTATGAGATGTTCATGGAGTCTACTTGGGACCTTGAAATTTTCTTGAAATCAGGAGTCCCATGTAGGCTCATGTGATCTGTATTACGTAGATCCATTGTTTTGTGGTGAAGGTAATACCCCCTTTCAATTATTTATTCCATTTTGTTTTTTATGATGCTTATTTTGTGGGCATCAATAATATTCATGTTGAGGTTCCTACGAGGAACACTTATCTAATATATTTTTATACGTTATTGGTGTGAGCTATCTATTGGTGAAGAGAGGTTCTTGTGTGACTTTTTGGTCCTCAAAATGGAACCCTATAATGTTATCAATGGTATGGATTGGTTTTCCACCGTCTGAGCATAGATCAGTTATCACTGTATAAGAGTCAGATGCCTTCACACTGATGGGTTGAGATTATTATTCATAGTTTAGAGAGTTCTCATGGTAGGATGAGTTGGTTTTGAAAGTATGATGTCACATCCCATTACCTATCAAATTGATATCATATAACTTGGTGTAGTAGAATATTTAAGAATCAGGATTACTTCAGTCATGGAGGATTTTATAGACGTCTTCCCCTATTAATGTTCAAGGACTACCTCTGAGGTGGGAGATGAATTTTTTGTATTAACATGAATCCCTGGATAGATATGATATCTTATGAGGCATACCATATTTCCCCTTCCATGATTTGAGAGTTGCATTTTTTGTTTTTGGACCATTGAAAGGATTTTTTTTATAATACCCAATCTTCCCCCTAGGAAACTCTAGTGCTGTTTTTGAAGACGATGGATGAGAAATTATGGATTTTTTTATTATCATCACCTAAACTGGGTCATGATAAAACAATTACCATTTGAAAAGTATATTTGAAATATTTTATTAGTTGATGGAGTGTGATGGTTTTCAATGATCAATATCAAGTCTGAATACCACTATTTAAGAGTTCACGAGGCTGATATTCCAAAACTGGAATCACAGTATCTCTATGAACATAATGAGTTTATAGTGATTCCTTTTGGTGTGAAGAATTCCCCTACTATGAATATTGAATTAATTTACTAGATCATCCAACTATTCTTGGATTTATGTTTTTATCAATAACCACATACTCATACACTAAGCATTAGAGGAGGAGCACACAGAGCACTTGATTATGGCCCTACTCTTTCTTTGGGAGAGAAATATTTATAGTAAGGTCGTGAAGTTCCATTTTTGGATCCATGTGGTTCACTTTTTTGGGCGTTTCATTTTTTGATATGAATTAGTTGTGACCTAGTGAATATCAGTGTAAATCTTATTTGGGATCCAACCAAGTGTATGTCAGAAGTTCGGAGTTTCCTTGTCTTTACTGGGTACTAGAGGTGGTTTGTGTCAGTCTTCTACAAGATTATAGGCCATTTGAATTCCCTGACATTGAATGGGAATCCATTTTATCGTAATGTGTAGTTCTAGATGGACTTCAACGAGTTCAGGCTAAGTCTATAGAGTGTTTCTATTTTTGAGTCTACTGGATGAGGTCATGGTGTACATAGTGTATTATGATGACTTTGGAGTTGGGATCAGCTGTGTGTTGATAGATAGACAATTAGTAATCACATAAGGGTCATGTTTGTTAATAACCCATGAGAAACACTACATGAATCATGACCTAGAGTTGGAAATGGTAGTTTTTTCTTAGAGGATGTTGATCCACCATCTTATTGGACAGTGCTTTGTTGTTTACTCAGACCATCAAAGTATCATGTATGCCTTCACATAGATCATCTTGAACCTAAGATAGAGGTTCTCATTAGAGTTCCTTCGAGACTATGACTTTTAGAAACTATATAGTTTAGGGAAGGTAAATGTGCAAGAGGATTCTCTTTGTAGGATGTCCCAATCTGATTTGGTTTGGAGGCTTCGAAGCAATTGGATTTTTTATAGCTGGATCTAGTTCAGTAGAGGGGTTCAACTTCTCTTCAACCAATGAGGTTGACACATCTAATTACTTTGTGTGTGAGAGAGTATTATTTATGAGACATCGACTGTGAGGCCTTTATTTATAATATATCCTAAAGATATTCCCCAGATAGATTTTCTAAATGAGGGAATCAAAAAATCTATTTCCATTTATGGGAAGTTTTTCCCATTATTATATGGGAGGAGTTGATGAGAGAGTTTCAAACATCTACTTTGGTTGTACATCAATGTAGAAAAGATTTAAATATTCATAAATAGATGTTTTTATGTGATGAAATGAGACAATTTGTGGCTGAGCTCAGCTCATGGTATCTCACTTTCCAGGAGGTGTAGGCTAAGAACTAGGTTTTGGTAGGTTTTTTGCATCCGCTTTAGATCGTAGAACTGAAATGGGATGGAATTTCCATAGACATAGTGACAAGGATGATGTAGACTAAAAGAGGCCATGAAGACATCTAGGTGATAGTTTATTGACCCATGAATTCAGTGTACCTACCGTCTATCATGGAGTAGTGTTTGGTGAAGAGTCATTGGAATTTGTACATATAGGATATTGAACGCCTTTATGGGGTTCCCTTAACTATTGTCTCCATCCATGATGTGTATTTCTTTTCATTGTTGTCTAGAGGCATATATTAGGAATTTTGGGCCAAAATTAGGATGATTATAGCCTTTCACCCCCATACATATGGGCAGGCCAAGAACACAATCCATGTGATAGAGGATATGTTGGGGGATTGTGTATTAGACTTCGGCCAATGCTGGGAGGATGAATTGAAATTGTTATAGTTTGTGTAAAAAAGGATATAAATCTTCTATCAGTAGGAAACCATATTTGGCACTGTATGGGAGACCTTACAGGTCACCCATAGTTGGGATAATATCAGAGAGGTATCTTTTTGGGAATTAGATAGTGGGTGTGATGATGGAGAAGTTCCATTTCATTATTGAACACATGAGGACAACTCAGATCTAGTATAAAACTCATTTATATTGATGTTTTCAGCCTTTGGATTTTTAGGACGAAGACCATTTTTTCTTAAGTGACTCCCTATGATAAGGATTGAATAGTTTTGGTTGGGATATCCTATTATCCCCAAGGTTCTTTGATCATTTTGAGATCATACACATGGATGGGGAGGATTCTTAATACCTTAACCTACCCCTCAATTAAATAAGTTGAAAAATATCTTCCATGCATCATAAATAAGAAGAAATGTGCATAAATTCTTGATTGTTATTGAGTGGGGTGATCTAAACATCGAGGATCGATCCACTTTAAAAAAACATAGGGTGGTGATCAAGGCTCAGTAGTAGAGGAACCATAATAGAAAGAACATTCCCTTTGTTTTTGTGATGTGGTAGCATAGGATCATGTAGGAGTTATCCTAGGAAAGGGAGACCCATATGTGAGCTTAGTATCTTGACCCTTTTTTAGTTTTTTATTTTTTATAATGAAAATATATAAGGATTTAATTATGAAGAGACCCTATTTTTTTCTTCATAATACTATGAAATATATATAGAAATATTTTCTAAGCTAGGAACTGATACGTTTCAAATTCATAGGATTGGTCTTCCTAACATTAATTTTAAAAAAATATTAAATTTATTTTATATCACAGATGAATCATTTGATAAATGAAATGGGATAAATCTCAAAAAAAGTCTTAGATAAAACATCTAAGACCATAGTTGAGTCTGAAAAGAGATATTTAACCTATGTGTGGCCTAATTTTGGTCGGTGTGGGGTGTCTAGATAGAATGCACATTGGAAGGTACGTTTACATGAAACAAATAATTGATTTTATTTATTTTATAAAATGACCTAGACCTGGACTCATCTATGTAAACTTCATTATGGGGTATTTCTACGGGTTTCCACCTAATTTTGGGACAGTTGAGAGGATATCACATCCAAACTCTATTGGTGAATCAACATCAGATGAATATGAAACTCCACATCCAAGAGAATCAAGGCATTTCTAACACAATGAATTCCCTCAATCATTATCAAGCATGTTATTCATCGATGTACGATCCGAATTGAGATAGGAATTTTAAATTTGGAGATTATTCCCCAATTAATTAAATATATTGATAATGATCAATGCTACATCTTGATTTGGATTAAATAAATACATTTCACTATAATATGTTTTGGTATTCAATTGATTTTGATATTAATACCTATTATGCCATGTTTCACAGCCCATGAATTCCAATTTGTATTCATTTACCAAGAAATATCGGGCATTTATTTTTTTACATATTTTTATTTTTATTCCCCCCTTCCTTCATCATGATCTTAGATGATTTTCTTATAGGGTATCAGTTCTACATTTTTGGATGGGATCAAGCCTGGTCAAACCCCAAGATCTATGGAGGATTCATTTTCAAAGAATAGATCGGTGATAATAAAATATAATTGGTTCGTTTTTGGGATTATGTTCATTCTAAAAACGATTTAATTACCAGTGAGGGGATGGGATATGGATAGAGGTACGATCGCATGAGGATGCCTCATGCATGGTTTGTAATGATAAATAGAAATCTTGTTTTCTAAACAACAAGCTGCCAAAAAGGATAAGAAGAGGATTCCCCTTCAACATCGAATATCCTAGATGTGTAATTTGGGGAGGTAAGTCTAGTTATGTAATTATATAAAAAGATATAACATTCTATATAATAACGGACTACACTATGTGTACTATGATGAACACAAGTCTTGCAGTACCCCTATGGTTGTGGTACTCATGTTTTGGAAAAAAATAAGGATCACATGTTGTCTGACTGGGTCATATTCCCTGTGACTCTCCCCAGGTAGGTAGGCCATGTGCTGGAGCACACAGGTAGGACCCTATGTGGGAATACATGCCATGTACCGAAGTACAAGAACATAGACAAGTATATATGGACATGACCCGAAGTATGGGTAGAACCCTGGGTGGTTGAGGCATATCGTGTAGTCCACCTACATGTCGTTTTTTTATTCATGGGAATTTAGTCGGGTACCATTAGGGACATGTCCAAGAAATTGGTCAGGACCACATACCATGTGGGTACCTTTAAACATTGTGTACCCCTATATTCCTTTTGAGGAAACTTCTACCTCTCATATATCTATCATTTGGACTGTTATTTTGGACCACATGTAGTCTATACTATGTTTTTTACATTTATAACATGACGATGGTATTAATAGTTTATTTTGAGATATTATTCAAAGTGTTCTGGACATGAGGATTATTTAGAAAATTCTCAACAATTTTAATGATCAGGAAGGAACATCCTAGTGATCAGAGTGGAACCCTCTAGTTGGGTAGGGCATGGGTCCTCAATTGACTAATAGAGTGGAACCCTCGTTCCAAGATAAGAAATGGATCCTATACCTATCTATTGATTGGAAACCTCCAATGGAGTCAGGTTATGGGTCATGGATCACTAGAGTGGCACCCACTTATTTCCCAGGTAATGGGTCCTTTATCTACAATCATATTAGAAACTTCTTTGAATATCTGGGTACGGGTCCTCAAACACTAAAGTGGAACCATAATATTAGGAAATGAAGGGGTATTCCACCAATTTATAGGGTGGAACACTCTTGTCGGTATAGGGAAACAATGATCTATTGACTATTAAGTGGAACCCTCTTGCGGATCCAGTGCTTGGTTCCTCGAATATCTAAGTGGAACCCTTCTATTGGTACATGGAATATGTCCTCCAATATATACTAAGTGGCACCATCTTTCTCTACCAAGGAATAGGTCCTCTAGCTATAGTATGTGCATTTTAACTCCGTGTCAATGTGGAATGGAATGGCTTGATTTGGATTGTTCTACTGGACAAATGTGTGAGACGTTGGGAATCCTCGTTAGACCATTGTATCTAATTTTAATCTTTCCAAGACTATGCTGTGAGATAGATATTCCAGTTATCTCTCATTTAGGATTCTTTTTTTAGAGCATATATATATATATTCTTAGATTTTGTTACTCACTTTTTGTGGGTTGACCTGTCTATTCCTATCATGTCTCTTATTACTTTCCTTTAGTTTTTGGAGAATTTTACTGGCTATGAATATAAACAACCTTGTATGGGCTTTTCCTACACCTATCATGTCTTATAAAAATGATGTAAAGGTCAGTTGTGATTATAGAAGAGAATAGGGATACCCTTGTTCCCTAGACTAAGTATGGGGGTCAGAGATTGCAGATATAGAGTTCGTCTCTCTCAGCACTTTACCTTTCCAGTATTTTTTGGTTGGTACATATTTCTAGTTGGGTGTGTATCTTTTCCTTTTAATTTTATTGTTTATACTATAATAATCTTGTACTTCCTAAAGGTTGTACATGAATGGTTCATTCTCTATATGTTGCATTTTAATTATTATTACTATTCACCATTACATGGGGATGGTACGGTGTGTATGTATAAGTACATTATGAAAAGGCCTCATATATTAGTTATGAATTTCAGTGATATTCTCCAAACCTTGGCCTTTGGAGGGGTGCTTAGTGTAGTTGAATCTCGATCCCCGTTGGGTTGGGTCTTAAAATTGAATTTCTCTTTCAAAAGAGCCATATACACCTGCTTTCTGTAATAACCATTTTATAATTCCAAAAGGGTATTTAAGAAAAGTTACTCAGAATGCTAATTAGTTTTATTATATAGTTTATAATCTGACTTCGAACAATATTTATAAAATGTGTGACTATAATTTATTATTCAATACATTTCAAAAAAAAAATCAGAAGAAATAGAAAATAAACCATTTCAAATTAACATTAAAGAATCATACCATCATTTTTAAAATAATTTTTTTCATTTCAAAAACAGAAACCTCTGCCACATCCCACTGATAACTAAAAAAATATTTTCAGTAAATCTATTAATAAATCATCAATGATTTGAATAAAAAATATTTTTTTTATTAGAAAGGATCAAATCCATATATAATAAATTCCATAACAAGTATAATAATCTTGGAAAAGGGAAATTGATTCATCAAAATGAAAACAATCATGTGTGAAATTTCATAAAATGAATGATTAATGAACTCAAGAAATACATGTATCTAAATTATAATAATTTTCATATAAAAACCTATCTCATAATATCAGGGATCAAAATCCAATGAATCTAAATTTTTTCTCATTCAATGAAAAATACCAAATCATTGGAGATGAGATCTAAACAAACACATGAAAATAGGATTCCAAATTAGATCATGATTCAACCCATATATCTATTCATGAAAACTCTTATCTATGATTCATCATTTCAAAATAGATAATATTTATAATGAAGATAAAGAGACGTAATGAAAAGGATAACAACTTGAATTTTCAATATCATATGCATAAAGATCCATAAAAAATATATCCTATAATGAAGAGATACATCAAACTTTCCCTGATACATGATCTAGTTTTCGAGTGATTGACATTGTTAAATGAATAGGGATAATGTGACGTTTTTTTAATCAATTTTCAGAGTAATAAATTTTCTACACATGATTTGGTAAACATTACACCAACCTTGTACCAGGTTCTACACACTAGTGACTCCACATTCTTTGGTTTCACGATTTGACTAACCATGCACCAACCATAAGAAAAACCACTTTCTAGAACCAATACAAGTACCTTGGTCTCTTGGGAATATCGCGTGAGTTTTTCCAAAAATGTGAAAATCATTATCCATCCTAGAAAAATCCATAGTTCTCAAAACTCACCTAGAACAAATAGATAAAATTTAAAAAATTATAACAATAAATAAATTTATAAACCTAAAAGTGACAATGGGATGTGAACATTATACCCACTATATCACTTTTTATCCCCATAACTTATCTCGTATAAAGGTAGAAATCAACAAGATTATTAACTTCCATACCTAAATATTTAGGTTGAAAATTTTAGAAATAGTGTGACACTCAAACAAAAACAACCCACCTGGAACCAATATAAAAAATAATGGTCAACCAATAGTCCAAATAATACATAAAGAAGATATCCCAAGTCCACTAACTTTTCTCCATTCAAAACTATTACAGTTACATAGAGAAAGAATACAAGAAGGGAACGAGAGACTTATAAAAGGTCTCCCACCATTTAAAAGGAAACTCTCTCAAAAGTTAAAATAATGATAAGGAAGATGTTAGGAGAAATGTCTCTCAAATACCAAGGAGAACATATCATCTTTTAACCATGAGATACTAAAAATAAATTTATCCTCAACTCAGAGGGGAAAACACATTCAAAAAATCTTAATGATTATATGAGATATATCTCTTTAAAGATCCAAAATAAATCTTTACATCCATAAGTATGACACAAAATTAATTATTATTCCTACCTCAGCTAAATACTTAATGAAAATATAGAACATTAGACCAAGATCCTCACCCCGCAGTAATAACATAAAATCAAACATCATAATATCTATATTCCTCATCGCATACAAATACATTCAATCCTAGATACCTGAATATTTTTATTTTCCAAATCCATTTCCAACTAGAATTTGTTAAAAATAATGTGGTAAACATGGAAACAAAAAACCTCAAAATTTCAAAATAGATACCACCCGAGAAATCATGATATGTCAAGAATCTAGTATGATCTCTAAAGAAAAGGATGAAAAAAGAGGATCATGAAGGGTAATAAACATCCAAAAACATTACCGAACACCATTTCTAAAGATACACCCAAGAAATAAAATAGGGGTATTTAGAAATACAATAAATAATATTAATGTTACCCAAAGTCATGATAAAGGAAACACTCAAGAAAAATAACTCAAAAATGTCCTAGGGAAACAATTATATAAAAAATATAGGGGTCTTCAAAATATATCAACAACATTACATAAAATAATAAATCCACATGGATTTACAACTATAACTTACCAATAATCCTGAAAAAAGGACTCCATGGAAGATATTTTAATTGATACATCCTCTTTGGATATTCTATCAAAAAAAACATATGAAGGGGAACTTGGAATCCACAAATATGTTAAACTCTCAGATATTTAATATAACATGACATTGAATGACTAGGTTCTTCACATTTGAAGCAGACTATATGACTCTTATTCCTCTGAATATATTTTTCATATTCAACCACTCCTTTCCCCACATGCTCTACCAACTCCTACAATTCACATTATGATCCATATTTACAAGATTTAGTCAAGAACAAGGTCTTTTAAACTTATTTCAGTTTTTATAGATCTATTTCAATAGATAAGCCACTTTTAACAATATCCTAATAAAAAGTTAAGACAAAATTAGTGAAAAAAGAATCCAGCACTGGTTAAAGTCTTCTTTTAAAAAACTATCCTTCAATAAGTCATCATAGACCATCTTAGGAAATAAATATTAAAACATGAGAAATTTTTGACATATTAACCAACTAATAATTCACCCTAATAATGACCCATGAGACTAAAAGCCATCTCCTTATTAACAAGTTCAGGGTATGAATATCAAAAAAAATCATCAAAAATAATTCTTAGGATAGTCTTTCATATTCGAATAAAAGAAAAATAGTCACCCACTATACTTGGAAATTTCCTTCAAAAAAATATAAATCATTCTTCACCCTTTAAGCCTCATGTGTCTTGTGAGAATAAATGATAACTTAGATCCCATTAAAAAACTCTATAATTTTTGGATGACTTAGATCACTTCAAAACACAGGTGGATGATGATTCGAGAAGTCTTGAATGATGTCTATTGACAAAAAAAATTCTGGTTCCATGACTGGGTCCTTAATAATGGTACAATATTTAAATTTAGACACCTCTTCTAGATGTTGTAAAGGGATTCTTTGAAGATCATTCCATCGATCAGAATTCCTACCATTCTTAGGAAAAAATTTAGGAAATATATACAAACATTATAAATCATATACTCATCATCTCAAACATGGTGAAACAAGTCAAAATATTCATCGTAAATTCCCCAAGAAAAAATACACATAAACCATATGTTTTAAAATAAAAAACCATTATCACATAAATTAATGTTTCAATACCTTAAAATATTCTTTTTCCCATATTCATAAAATATTACACTTCCATTTCAAATCACAATATTTTGATAAATCCAACATAATTTAAAATCATATACAAGCTCATGAAACTCCTTCCATGGATTCAAATCATTCTTACAAAATGACCATTTCATTAGAATTATCATTTTAAATCCTACAATAAAATAAATATTAAATAATTTATTAAAAACATCACATGAGAATATTTGATATATCAATTTTAGAAAAATATTAATAAATCATTCTTTTTTGGTAATCAAAAGTATTACTCAAAGAATGAAAATGAAACCCATTTCAAATTTAAAATCTAATTTTAAAAAGTATTAAAAACTACTTCAAAAAAATAAGTTAGAACAACCAAATGTGATAATTGAACAAAACTACACCCATTATCATCCCTTAAAAATCAAGAACCCTCTAAACTAACATAACATTAGTGAAGTTAATTAATAAGTAAATAATGAAGAACATATGTTTCATGTTAAGTAAAACTAGTCATGGCATAGTTTTATGGGCTGGTAAACCATGTTGAAACTATACGATATTCTCTATATTGGTTTACATATCAATTATCATGATTCTTATATAGTTCACTAGATTAAGAGACATAAATGTGTAGGCCTGATCACCACATTTATTCACCCGTAAACTAATAAAATATTCCCAAAATCATATATATTTTCATTAGGAATCTAAATATGCTGAAAACAAGGTAAATGAAAACTTAATGAAAAAACATGGGGCCCCGCATTTCCTGGAAACTCAAATTTCATCATAAAGGGTGTTGATCAGGAACAAATTCATAAAATACCTCTTGAGTTCAGATATGTTCCTAATCTTACTTTTTTCTTGACTTTCCCCAAATAACAGAAGTTATTCTAATTAACCACTCCAAAACATAATCCCATTTTAGTAAAAAAACATATAGATTCCATTTTTTCACAAAACAACCCAAGATACAACTAATATGATACCCAATTCGACTTGTTTCAAGTATTTAAGGTTGTTACCAATACCCACGAGCTCTAATAAATCACTTGGATACCTTGAGATAACCTTTGGAATGGTAAAAGAATAACATCAATCAATGTAACATAGTGGAAAATAATGATCAACTCAATAAATCGATACAACTACAGTTAAATGTGAAAATAAAAAAAAAATATAATAACTAAAAAATATTGATTCAATGTAAGGATATACCAAGAGATAAAATACATATAAAACCAAAGACATATAAAATAACTACTATTATAACACATATTATAGTCATACTAGACCACCCACCACATCCTGCATCACCTATCCTTGGCCAACCAAAAATGAACTCATAATTTAAATATAAATACAACCTGAGAACCTTCTATAGAATAGTGGATACCACAAGTAGTCTATATAGGGTGTGAGAAAACAAAGACTGATTATATCCCACTGAATAGTATTTTAAATTTATTTTATAAAGAAATTCAGAGATTATAAATTATATAGAACAGTTAGAAAACACGGGTTATCGTTAAAACAAAAGGGATAAAAAATTCATTACTTTTTAAAAAATTTAAAGCTATAAAATATGGTTATTATCAATAAAGGGTATAAATAATTATTTTTTTCATTCGGAATAATTCAATGATTTCAAGAGAAAACATTCCAAATCGTTCAAAATAAATTATTTTTTTAGAGAATCTTGGAAAATTATTTCATGAGGAAAGGTCATCAGATCAAAAATGAATTATGATTTGGAACCACAAATCAAATAAAAATAAAAGGGGAATGAAGTTACCTCATATTGATATGTTGTTATAATAATAAATAAGGTTTGATGTGTCTACTCCAGTGTTAAGTAATTATTAAGTGAGTAATGTCATATATCATGTTTCCAGAGTCAAGTGTTAATTATTAAGTTTAATTGGTAAATCCTATATAAGTTAGTGAGTAAACTAATGAAAATAAATAAATATCATGACTTAATGCATTAAAATTTCATTTATGACATGTGCACAAGATTCTTGATTCCACACACATTTGCTTCCTCAGAACACTTCCCTATCTTGAACCCACATTCCCTAGGGAAACACAAGATGGGGTGTGATCTAAAATGACATATATTAAATCAGGTATCTTGTCAAGATACCCAGGTTAAAATGACTAGTAAATGTAAGTGACTAAGATAAAAAGTATCTAAAATCCAACCATGGATCTTCATCAACATTACCATAAAAAATAAATGTTTCACAGAATCTAGAATCTAAATCTCACCCTCACCCCCATCACCCTAATAAAGAACACAAAACATTTCAACAGAAATCACAAAGTAATCCAAGAACCATTCATGAATGAAAAGGAAAATATAAGGGAGTGATCGAGGAATTTTCAAAATAAGTGCATTAACCTCATAATGTGTGAAACGATCAATTGGTAAAAAACTAATTAAGAAAGCAATCCATTTTCAATTTAACAACACATCACATTGAATTATCCCTTCAAAATATACATATATAAACATTTTCAACAAAATCCATTATAAATTTCAAAATTATACTTTAATAAATAAACATGGAATTAAAATTTATCTCATTAAATGGTTTTAAATATCATTTCATTTAAATGGTTTCGGAGATCATTTCAACTTAACTTTCTGAAAAATCATTTTGAGTCATTTTTTAAATAGTTTTAAAATATATTATAAATAAACACACATTTAACAATTTTGAATCAACATTAATTAATAAAACCATCATTATTAAAATAAGTCTTTGAGTTTTTAATACTAAATCAGTGTAATAGTCCCTTGATAACCATCAAAAACATTATTTAAAATTCTTAAAAACATTTATATAAAATTTATTAAAATAGAACATTTTTATTTTTAAGATAATGTGTCATGAACCAAACTGAGATTCCATACAACTTAACACCTAACCCACCTTATGACATGGCTCAAAGGGCATTCCAAAGCATAATGGTCCAAAAAATAGTGCATTGGAGTTTTTGAACTCTTTTTTGGAATGGTTTGGACCCTGAAATGATTCGACGACATTAAAAAATTATATAGAACTTAACCCACATCCATTAAATTGAAAAAAAGGGGTGGGAGTAACAATATAATCATAATAATTTCATTCAACAATTATAAACAAAAAAACTGAAAGGGGGTGGTTGGATTAACTAGAAAAAAAAACCTCCATGTAGTATGTGGGTCAACACCCCTATTCCCCCACCACACAAACCTATATAAGGAGAAATTACTAGAATAAGAAACCACCATAACTACCATGGGTTTACTTAGCTTTACCTTAGTCACACATACCATATTTTACATATTCCTGAAGTTGTATATGGGTTTTGAACTCATTTCCCTACAGGATACCACAAAAAGGTTCATTAAATAACATTAAAAGTGAAATTAACATTATAATTATCATAAAAATTAAATTAATAAATTTTTAATGAAGGAATGTTTTATTTTCACAATAAAAAATAAAGGATAACTCATAACTGGTAAAAAAATATACAGAGATCCATGGGAAAATCCCAAAAAATCTTTCTATTTAGGGACATGAAATAATCATTCCTTGGTGGAAAATTAATATTTTTCATTATCTTGAATGAAAGACTAGATAGGTCACCACTAATTTTCTAAAGGCACCGAAAGAAACATCATTAGTTTAGTCACTATTTTAGTCTGAACTTATCGGGCAGCCTGAGACTTTTTCCGGCTAAATCAGCCAGCGTACTAGTCCATAGCAACACATATAAATACCCATGGTTCCCAAAATCTCAAATACACTGTTTTATCACTGAAACCACTTTTATAAAACTATACTCTTATTAATAATAACCCATGAATTAAAATAGACCATTTGTAAAGGAAAAAAATCACATTCATACTATGAACTCCAACTAAATGCCATAGAAAACATTATTCACACACACACACAAAATTTAAAAACATATTTAGAAGGTAATTAAAGCATAATAATATCATAAAAACAATTAAATTACATGGAACGATCTACCTTAGACTTGAAATCAACCGAAATTAGTTGGAAACCACAAACTTCACTACGATGACTCCCTAAGAAAAAAACAATACACCAAAAAAACATGATTCATCAAAAAAATGATATTGAGCCCATTTTAGGTCAATAACACAATTTTAGGAAGGATAACACATTAATGGATAGAAGAGAAACCAAATAATGGAAAAAGGAGGAGTATGAAGATCTTACATTCACTTTCTAGGATCAATCATGCCCAAATCCAACAAAAATTGAGTTTAGAGGGAGTGGGGGTGGGATGTGTACCCAGGGATTTTTTTGGTCAAATGGGGTGAGAAACGAGTGTTTGAGGGATAAATTAGGGGAGGGGTATAATTGGAATTTATAAAATTTATAGATTTTGGTTGTCCACATGGTTTGGTTCATTATCTTCTATACTGTTCTACAATTGTTTGATTCCCCTATCCAAGAGAAGGGTCATCCCACATGGTTTACCTAAAGGGTTCACACATATGTGCCTAGTCATCCACCCTAGGTAGTGAAACTATCTAGGTTTCATGATTATCTTGGGAGGGTCTCACCCCCATTTCCATGGTAATGTGGCCTAGAAAATGCCACTGGATGGGCCACATGGTTTTCACTAAGTTGGTGCATGGTTTCTTCTAGTAATGAACCAGTTGTATTCCTTGTTCTTTCCACCGAAAACTCTTAATTTTTATTGTAAACTATCCTTGAAATACATATAATAATGGTAAGACTAACAATAAATGGAAAATTTTCTAAAAAATGATCACATATGTAACAATTCTCCCCACCAAAAAACATTCCATCGTCATAAACTCATATTGCAGTCTGATCAAAGAATAATTGAGGGAGATACTCCCCCACCTAGGTCCTCTATTCCCATGTCTCATGATAATTTTTTTATGAATCCAAAAAAACCAAACTAAAATTGTGGATGTCCTCTAAAGTACCTTCACATGAGAATAAAAAATCCTCATTGGTTTCTCAGCAGTGGAAAAATCTAGTTCCAACTACAATTCTTCCAAGATTAGTATCTGAGATGGGCCCAAGTTATACATATCCAGTTTCAATACATGGAACATATCAGGAATTATTTTCCACTAATAAGGTAAATCTATGACATATTTCACCTTTATGATCCTTTTATATTTTCTAAATTGTTTATATACATTGTCATAAGTCTTGCCTATTTTCCAAGACGATGATTGCCCAGATGAGGTGTTACCTTTAGAAAAACCTAGTAACCCACAAAAAAACTACAAGGCTCGACATAATAGACCTAAAAAGGATTATGATAGCACTATTCCACAAAATAATACATCCTAATCACCCATACATTATCTGATATCTCTTTTATAAGGCTTGACCCAATCAGATATGTATTTCCCACATTCATCCATCGCATAGGTAACTAGAGTGGTTGACCATTAAGCACTTCAAATGGATCCATTCTAATTGCGGATTGGTAAAAAAAATTAAATTCCACAAATTTAAGATGGGTTCACTAAACGCCTCTGATATATGGCACACACGCATGGATCATGTCTTATTGAGTCTAATTTTCCAATTTTATTTGAATATCTGTTTGAGGATGGTGTTTCATACTGAGTTTTTCCTATGATCCAATTTCCTTTTTAATTATGTATAATAAACATTTAAAATGGGGATCACTATCCAAAATTATTGTCGAAGAGACCCCATGAAACCTTAAAATTTCATGAACATATACCATTACCAATTCATCCACTTTAGCTAAATCCTGAACTATGATGAAATTGGAATATTTGTTTAGATGATCAATAACCACCCATATGGGATCCATTCCTCGAGGTGTATTAGAAAACCCAATGATGACATTTATGGTGACCTCACCATACTACCAGGTAGAATTAGAAAGTTCAATGAGGTAGAACTGATAGATTATGGTTCTTATATTTAACATGATGACAAGTATAACATCTAGATTAGAAGTTACCTATATAATGCCTCATATCGGACCTTAATAACTGGTGACACGTATCTTAGAACATCTTAGTGTTCCCAGGATCAATGAACCACATATACTTGTATCTATCCCACATCACCACTTTTTTAATAGTAAATAGAACCATGAAATAAACATTGAATCAAAGGACCCCCTCCAAAGATATTGACGCCTCATTAAGTACCACACCCCATTTAAGAGATGTGTAGAGCTTTTATGTAATGCATCCATTTGTTTCTCCCCCAGGATCAATTCAAGAAGAGATAATTTCAACTAAATTATTTCTAGGAATAAATATCCACTATGACCATTGTTTTCAAGGTGCATTCAAGAATAAAAATTCACATCATTTTACACTCATCAATGGACTCCATTCATGCTAAGAAAAATTATACTCAATGAATCCACCACCACAATTCCTTTACCTTGGGTATATAAAATATCAAATTCAGGCCCCTGAAGGTAATAAAACCATTATAACTTCTTTATATTTAGACCATTCTGAGTGAAAATGTGAGAAAACACTTATCATTTGAATACACTATGAATTTTTCCTAAAAAATGTATTAACCCTTGATATTAAATCATGAATCACTATTTCTAGTTTGAGGCCATGGGTGGGGTAGTTCCTTTCATGTGTTCAGGGTTCATGTGAACAATATTCCACTACATAACCACCCTACATTAGAACACAACACATACCAATGCCTGAAGCATCATAATAGGCCACATACCCTTATCTAAGTTTAGATAAAATAAAAAATTGGGTTGTGGTCATTGCTTATTTGAGCTCCCCAAAAGTGGTATGGTATTCAGGGAAGAAAATGAACCATACTCGCTTTTAAGTAAGTTTAGTTATCGATAAAGTGATTTGAGTTAAGTCCATGAAATATATTATGTAGTATCCTTACAAGAATAATAATATCCTTCCAATAAAATTAATTCTTTGGTTTCTCCTATGACATCACTACTTTTATTTTCTAAGGGTCCACTAAAAATACATACTTCAAGATCACAAGGCCATGAAAAATGATTTCTATGATCCATAAATTTCAATTATATTGCTTATCATAGAAACATTGATCTCAAAGTGTTATTAGAATAATTATTAAGTGTTTTTGTTCTCCCATTAAGTTCCAAAATAGACCAATATTTCATCAAAAAATACTACAACAAAAGAGTCAGGGTACTTATGAACCACTTGATTCATAAGGTCCATGAAAACTATCATATATTTCATCTATCCAAATAGAAAGACTAAATATTCAATGTATCTACACCTACATTAGAGAGCTATCTTGGGAGCATAAGTCTATTTAACCCTAAACTAATGATACCTAGAGTTCAGATTGATCTGGAAAAAAACATCTTTCTCCTTGAGTTGATTAAGGAGTTCATCAATGTAGTGAAAGGGAAAGTTGATCTTAATGGTGAACTAATTAAACTTTTGGTAGTCAATTCACAACTAGTGGGATCCATCATCTTTTTAGGAAAACCTCACTGGTGTGGCCTAAGGTGAGACTCTTGAAAAAATGAATCCTTTGGATTCCAAATCATCCAACTACATATTTAATTCACACAAATTAGTAGGTGGAATACAATATGAGGGAAGGGATATCAATTGTGTTCCCATAACCATATTTATGGTGAAATCCACAATACATTCTATTTGAAAACCGTATAAGTACTCTATAAATACATTTGGAATCGGATTAAATTCGGGATATAACACATTCTCAGTATACATTCCATCATCCTCTAGAATAAGAGTATATATTTGGAAAATGAGTCTGCCTAACACTGAAAGTAGAGGTCTAGCTCATCCTGGTCGGGGATCTAATTCACCTTGGAAGACCTAAGTACTCGAACTGTGTGCCGTGAATGTTACCAACCAATGATAAAAATAAATATGTGACTTGTAATTCACCATCTAATAAATTCCCAAGATCACATAAAAATGGTCAATTTCTATAAAAAGGGAGTCTCATTCCAACTCAACCTTAGACAAGGTAAAAGAATAAGATGAACTTATTAGATTCCATTCATTCCTCTTGCCAAGAGGCATACTCAACTCCATATAATAAAGAATATGATCCACAAGAAGTATAAATGATTTCACAAAGAGAGCATAGATGAATGAATTAGAAGCACTAGTATAAAAAAAATCCATATACGATTCTATAAAATAGTACATCAAAAAATTTCATGTCTTGCATATGATTCTGCAAATAACTAGTCTATTTCATGATGGTTCCTTATCTATTCCAAATTATGGGGATGAATATTAACTTTTTTTTTATCCCATAAGGTGACTTTTCCCCTTATTAGATCTAACACTCCCATAACAACAACCAAACTAAGAACCTACAACTCTGGATGGTCCTAACTGAGCTATCGTTCCACTATATCTTAATGATCCCACACCACTTTGAGAATATAGTAAATTACTAATAAAATTATTCAAATTTTCTATATGTTCACACTAGTATCATTGCCTTGGTGGAGTTGGTCATGTGCTGCATACATGTCTAGGGGTTCCACACTGATGGCACATGACTAACCCACTATCAATTATTTCTCAAGATGAATTCCTAAATGGATAACTAGAGATACTACCACATATATTTTCATGATAACCATGCTTTCTATTCTTCTTATACACTCCATGACCACCTTGAACCATAATAGAAGCTACTCTAGAAAATCCAAATTTACTTATCTAATTCATTTACACCATAATGGTTTGAATAACCACCTCATAAAACATCATCAACATAAACATGAATAAATAATATCAAATATTTTGTAAAAACCTTATTTGAATCAACTAATACATCAAAAATTAATTAGCAACTAACTCATTAGAAAAACTGACTAATTATGAAAAGCTATTTTCTTACACCAATATGGATCATTTTTGTAGATGGAGATCCTAAAACTCTAGGCTCATGGTGAGATACAGTGTATCTAGGTGGTATTTCTTATTAAAAATAAACCTAAAATCCTTACTTCCCATATTCCGATGATTCCTAGCTCAAACTAGTGATTCCCACCTCTTGTGGCATGGTCCTTCCAACAAAAACTCAGTGCACTTCACTTTGACGGCTTCATGAGTTCCAAGGAAATCAAAAATATTCTCAATATTTTCAACCTAATATTCCACTTCATAGGGGTCTATGATACCACAAAAGAAAGGGGTATATTTTTGATAAACTGTTAATCTCCATTCGTTTCTATCCTAATTTAGCTTCCCTAGCTTGAGAAGGGTTGGACCCCTCTCCCTGATTTAGGGATCTGACATACTGAACCACATACTCATCTATCCTCTAATAAACTAGCGAGGAAGAACTATATTGGTACTCTTCTAATGGATGGATGGTAAGTCTCTAAGATGGCATTTATCTACACAATTTAACCAAACCACAAAACCCATTAATATAGTATACCATAGAGAACTGAATAAAATTATAATTTATATATGTCAAAAAATTCAAAAAAACCCAAAAAAAATCCAAATTTTCTAGTTAAACCACTCCACAATTCCCTAGTGTCCATGTATAATCTGCAGCACATGAATTACACATGAAGGAAAATGTAACTCAAATCCTGAAATACCAAGAATACACAATGTGCTTTATTTTTTATGTAGTCTAGACACCACAAATTTGAACAGATCCTTAATCCATGATAGTTATAGATCATATCTATCCGAAATTCCCAAATAACTTGACCCAAAAATGGGAAACTTGGATCTAATAAAATTTCTTCATAAACCGAACCGGGCTTGCATCCATCCTGCCAACTGACCCAGACTGTGACCTAGCCCAAAAGGCATTCTCAATCCCCGCAAGCTAGAAACCAATTCTTGTGAATAATGGGACTCAAATTGGAATAGTTTATACCATGAATAGATTAACTCACATTAAACAAAATGTACATATCACATTACCAACATCCATTACATACAAACAAAAGGGGAGGGCGTAATGATGAATGAATGAGAAAAGAATTTTACAATTTCAAACAATATATTCAAGACTGGAGGATATCAATTTGGTTAAAAACATACATGAATCATGTGGATTTAAACCACCATGACCCCACCACCAATACCTATACAAGGAGAAAATTATATCACATGAAAATATCATCATTTCCATTTGAAGCTTTTCTTATAAATAATTTAGACATAATGAAATCTATATACACCCAAGGGTTCTTATAGTTTGAGAGATCATTTCCCAGTAGGACACCAAAATTGTTTTTCCAGGAAATGACAATAAAAGACAAATTGATATGATTGTTTTTGAAAAAAATTAAAATATGTAGTTTGAAATGAATAAAACGTTTTATTTTGATAATAAATTTAAGAAAAATATAACTCATATCAGGAATAAAAATAGACAAAACACCATGAGAAAATCCCTATGCATCTACATCATTAGGGACCCAAGATCCTCATACCTCAGTGATCAATAAATGTAGTTTCTTCTCATGTATGAGACACTAAAGAGGTCAAATCCAATTTTATATTGGTCCACAATGCATAAGAATTTTTTTAGTTAGTGTAGTAGCATGAAACCTTTTGGGAGCTCATGTCATTTCACTACCAACACAGCTGGGGTACTCGTCTATAGAAACCCAATGTGATACATAGGGTCCCAAAGTTATTAAATCCATTATCACATTTTGAAAATCCCCTTTTTATGCAACCCCAATTTTATTAATCATACCTCAAGCATAAAAATAACCCATTCATGAAGCAATATTCACTCTCAATCCATGATCTCAAGGTGAAAACCTTTTAAAACAACATTCACACCCAGAAATATTTAAAAAAATTTATAAGACAAAAAGAGAATACTAAAATCATAAAAAAATGGAATGTCTTGAAACACCCACCTTTTACTTGAAATCATAAAAATTTGGTTGGAAACATTAAGAAAAATATATAGGACACCCTAATGAATCAATAAAATACCAACATAAACAATATTCAACTAAAATAAATTATATTTAACCCATTTTAGATCAATAATTCTACTATGTGTAGATGAATTTAATAAGGGAGAGAGGAGGAACCAAGAGATGGGACAGAGGATGAGAAAGAGCTTACTTGGAGTTTCTTGAAAGAATCCAATTGAAAATTACCTAAAATTCAATCCAAGTGGGACTAGAAAAGGAGGGTACATGGTATTATTCCTGGTGGGGTTCAGTGAGGTTAAGATGGAGGGTTAAAGGGTTAAAATCAAAGAGGTTTAGAATTATAATTTTGATAAATATATTATTATGGTTGTTCACAAAATTTGGTTGTGCAGTCATCCAAATGATGTGCTATCTATAAGGCTCCTTTATCCAAGAGGAAGGGTAGACAATATAGTTTACATGGATGGGTCTATGCCCATGAACCACGTTATGTGCCCTAAAAATTTACATTTTCTTGGTCACATGATTTTTTTAGGAGTGCCGCACATCCATGTGGCTGGCCATGCGGTCTGGACTATCCCACTGCTTGGGTCATATAGTTTACACTATCCTAGAACATGTTTTCTCTTAAACATGAACCAACTATGAGCCTCCATTACTCCCCAAATCCTAATATTTCATCGAAACCACATTTTCAATCCATTTAATAACGTTAATACTAAACATAAATTGAAACATTATTGAAAATAACCCCATGAATGTGAAAAAAATGATCAAATTCATAAATTAATCAGTTCTTTCCTGAAAAAATTTAAATGAAAATGTCGATTAATTATTCAGAATGAAAAAACCATGAATGAGCATTTATATATAAAATACATAAATAATTCAAGAATAAAATCAATTACAAGAGGACAATATCATATAAAAACTAATATATTAGAATTCACGAGGTCAACTTTTAATGAATCTAAAATAAGAAAAATTCAACAGTGGACTCCAAATCGAGGGATAGGTGATTCAAAAAAACATGAAAAACCAATTTATAACTATGTTCCTAGTTTTGTACACTGGATAAGTCTCATGTTCTGGTAATAAAGTTTAACTAACCATTCCCCTACCATGAAAAAATCTATTATTCTAAACCAATAAAATCAATATAGTTTCCAAGGAATTGTACTCAGATTTGATAACCATAAACTAGTCATTAGATAACATAAAAATCTCTCAAATTCCAAAAACTCTCCCAAAACAACTTGATAAAATATTAAAACAAAAAAATTAAAACTATTAAATATAGGAACATGAAAGAGACATCGATATGCGACACTTTTGGATACTTATTTTGTTATATTTATATTTTACTATTTTCAAACTATATTCTTTGCATTTTACCCATTTATATTAAAATTAATTTCATCCACTTGTAGAAATTGAATCTACAAAAATGATACAATAATTTTAATCAATATATTTAATTTTTTTAATAGTTTCCATTTTTTTCATTATGAGTAACCATAATAAATATTTATGACCTCAGTAAGGGTAAAATGGGTAAAAATATGTTAAATTTAGAACCTTGGGTTTATGTTAGGTAACCATTTATTTATATTTTTATGTATATAAATTATAATGGTAAATTCTTGGAGAGTCTTGGGAACTTTAAAGGAGTTTTGGGGCTAAAGGGAAAGTGCACGGGCTGCGCACAACTTATCTAAACTGTGCGGAAATCCTTGTAGAAACTGTGCACTTTGAAAGATGATGGAAAATATATTCATCAAGGTGTTTGCAAGGTTTGGGAGACCATGCGAGGAGGCCATGTGAGGGTCTTCCCAGATAGTATCTAAATAATGGTTATCACATGGGTTTTCTAACGGCGTGATTAAACAATGCGTGGGGTCAAGGTGAGATCCAAAAAAGTGGATCTCACATGTTTTTTTACTGTAACTCACTTTTTTCTCTTTTGTGGCCCTAGCTACGTATTCTTATCCATTTAAGGATGAGATAACTCTTCCAATTTAATTGGAATCGATCTGTATCCTACATTTGGCGTTTTGAATACAGATTCATACGGTAAGTGCTCGTTCTTCTTCATTCTTGTCATGATTCCATTGATATACTTATCCCTTATTCTTGGATTCTTATATATACACAAATTTTGGGTATATATAAGCTTATGGATGCAAAATAAGTTTATATTTAGTTTTTATCATTATAGGGGAATATATCTAAGGTGGTTTCAAGGGATTCTTACCCAATTTCTTGAGATGTTCTTCATCCGTTTTCTATTTTTGAAAAAATGGTTGAGGTAGGTGGCTTCAATCTCAACTCCTCTTTGAATAAATGATTGTAATGATTTCAAGATGAAAATTTGTTTTTTGAATTTATGTTTAATTGGATATTTAATAATCATTGGAGTCCCACATTAGTGATAGTTTGGTGAATTGTGAAAATACAAAAAATTGGTGTTCTTGAAAATGTACTTTTGATCATGATTTTAAAATATGTATTTTCAATTAGGGATTTGTTGGATTGGTGAACATGGATTTTATTAATATTATTTTAATAAAAAATATTTTATTGAAATTAAATGGGTGATTTGAATTGATTGGTTTAATGGTTCTTAATAAAAGAATTTTTTATTGAAATGGTTTGATTTGGTTGTTTGAAATAGTTTTGGAATACATTAGATTTTGTGTGAGTTCATGTTGACAGGCCCTGAATAAGGAATTTTTGCTAGTGGGGTACAAGGTACGTCACCGTAGACCGTGGGCATGTTTTAGTGGGACTCAAGGTTATTGGACAAGAGACCGCTCATGAGCATGGAACTATCAAAAAAGCATGCATGTGTGTCTGTGTGGTGAAAAATGGAATGTATAAGACAAAATAATATTGAGAAATGGTTTTAAGGCTTTGTTTGGTTGTTTTCATGTAAATGTAACTTGCTGGACAATTGGTTGAAAAGAGAAACTGTTTACTCTTGGTTATAAATGGTTTTTGGAACCTGTTTATATTTAGTTTTAAACTATTTTGAGAATTTTTTTATATAAATGGATTTATATAAATGTTTCTAATTTTCCTATCCTTGTGTTGTGAATTGGGAAATTCATTGGGGGAAAACCTACTTAGTTTCATACTCATGCCTTCTTTGGAACTTTGGTTCTTTTTCAGATGTTATATTCTATGACATGGGCAGAGGTAATGTGTCACCTACTTATAGCACCACCTCATGATACTTGGGATGTATGGTGATGTTGGTGCATGGATCATGTGGAGCATGGATTATTGGTCATCTTGGAGTATTTATTTTCTTTTCCATTATTTACTTTTATAGTTTCTTTATCTTCCATTGTAGTACAGATTGATGTGGTTTTAATATTAATTAAGTGGTTAAGTTGCCTTCCATTTATTCATGAATTATATAGTGAGTTGTTTGGTTATGGGTTTCTAGGATAATAGTTTTATTTATTAAAGGGTAAATTGTCCTTATCTTGTATCTGAAACCCTTTGACTCTTATTTCCGGGCTTTGGCATCTTGGGGGTGTCACTTAAATCCTAGTAATGAATCATTTTATTCTTAAGAAAATGAGAACAAGTGGTTCATTACATATAGTATTCTCTTGTTCAGTCCTTGCCTAAAAGGTGGTCTTAAGTTTCTTAGTCTTGAAGTTGAAGTCGTTCTTATATATTCACTGGGTTGGAATCATAGAAAGTAAAAGGATTTTTAGGATATGAAATGCATAGAATAAAAAGACATAGCTAACCTTTTTATGATGAACTTAATGTTACAAGCGAGTTTGGTACATAAGTGTTTTGGAGGCACATAAAAAAATTGGAATCTCATTGTCATGGGTTTATCCAATGGGATGAGATTAACATGAATTAGAAGAATTCCTTCCCACTAGGACTGCATATTTTATTTTGAAAAAAAAATTGATATTTGATGTCATGATTTTTGATGATTTTTGAAAAGTATCGAAATTATTTTCAAATGAATGATTTTGAAAATGGAATGGTTGGTGAATTTTGAAAATAGGTTGATTTTCAAAAAAAAGAATTGATTTTTTAAAAATGGTTAAATTTGGAAAATGTTATTTTTTGGAAAACAATTATGTGATAGTTGATGTGATAGATTTTGAAATTATAATCCTTCATTTGAAATATAGATATACTTACATATATTTTTGTTTTTTTAGAAAATGTCACCTCATATACGTCATAAGAACAGATCAGCAAAGGCCTTTGAGAATGTGGTTGCACCTAAGCCACAGGTGAACTAACAGTTGGTTCAAAGCATCACTCAGGCCTTTTAATTCGTTGAGTCTGGAATTCAATTTGACACTCATTTTACAATATCTATCCCTACTAATGATATAAGTGATGGAATCAATAATACCTTTACTAAAGGAGGTCAGAACTCCAGTACTAAGAGTAAAAGGAACAGGGTCACCAATTCTCAAGGAGGTGGAACACATCGAAATCAAACCACAGGAGCGAGTAATCATCCTTCAAGATCTAAGAACAAGAATAGATATTTCAATTATTGTTCTCTTAAAACATAATAAAATATTGTATGACATTTTCTAAACCATGCCACAACAACAATCATAGGGAGAATCGTTAGCAGCATTGTCACAGTGATCTGAGGTAAGGTGCTTCATACACTTCTCATGTGTCCCGAGAATTATATGCTTCGATAGGGTGAGGGAAAAAATAGACTCGTCAATAGAATAGAGCTATCCATGGTGATTATAGTAATACCATGACTCTTCATCAAGTTATATATCAGCAATGTAACAAAGATTAGAGTGTTGCAGTGATGAAAATGTATAGAGTTGAGCAGGTGATTGTGGATGATCAGGCTAGACCTTCTATGTTGAGAGGTATAACTCTATTGAATTATACCCATATGATAGTGTCATTTGATACTAGTGAATCACAGTACATATTTTCTTCTCATGTTGTTGACTTCATAAGTTCTAAACATGAGATTATTCCCTCCATGTAAAAACATCAAACACTTCTCGGTAAAAGTAAATGTTGAACCTTTGTGTATATAGAATGTTCTCTAATCGTTTAGGAATTTGAGCTGTAGTGGGGCTTCATAAAATTGTATTTGAATGTCTTTGATGTAGTAATGAGTATGTATTAGTTGAAAACATTCAAGGGTTGCATTTAATATTATAGTAGAACTGTTTTTTACAACTAAGGATAGTGTCGAGTATCTCTTCAAAGGACAAAGGGTTGTATAGACATGTATAATGGGATTTTTGGCACCATCAGTGGTATTAATTTTATACCAGTTGGTGGTGTTGAACTTGTAAATGATATAATAGATTGGTTATATCATTTTCATAGTGGTTATGGATCAATTACCATATTTATTTCTATTTAATATCTCAGGGTTACCACCTATAATGGAAGTGGGGTTTACGATTGACCTCATCCCAGGTACCATTACTATCTAATTATTTTCTAATAGGATGGAACCAATAGAGCTTAGGGAATTAAAAAATCAATTGTAATAGCTTGAAAACAAAGGTTTCATTCATCTCAGCACATCTATGTGGGTAGAACCAGTTTTTTTTGTGAAGAAATAAGATAGAATTATTTGGTTTTTTGTGGATTATCATTATATTAACCAAGTTATGGTAAAGAATAGATATCAACTTCCACACATTGATGAAATATTATATCAATTAAAGGGGGCTCGGTGGTTCTCAAAAATTGACTTGCGATCAGGATATCAACAACTGGGAGTTTGGAAGGAGGATATTCTGAAAATAGCATTCAGAATAAAATATTCCCATTATGAATATGTAGTCATGATATTTGGTCTTACGAATGCACCATAAGTATTTATGTAATCGATGAATTTGATGTTTCAAATATATCTGGATTCTCTTGTTGTGGCTTTTGTAGATGACATATTGGTGTATTCAAGGATAAGGGCTTAGCATGAGAAACACTTGGAGACAGTGCTAGGAATCATGAGAGATCATCAGTTGTATTCTAAATTTTCTATGTGTGATTTTTGGATACAAGAGGTAAGATTTCTTAGCTGTGTAATTTATGAAAATTTGTTTTAGTGGATATGGAAAATATAGAAGTTATTTTCTCTTAGAAACCGCTGAAAAATGCCTTTGAGATACAAAGATTTCTTGGTCTCTCAAGTTATTATCTATGTCTTTTTCATGATTTCTCATGACTAGCATCGTCTATTACAACGTTTACAAATAAGAATGTTCTATTCCGATGGATTTAGAAATACTAGAATCCTTTTCAAGAGCTAATGGTTTTCCTAACATCAGAACCAAAATTTATTTTTCCTGAATCGGTATAGGGGTATGTGGTGTATTCTGATTCTTTGGGGTTAGGGTTGGGATTTTTTCTCATTCAAAGAGACCACATGGTTTCTTATGGTTTAAAGTAGTTTATAGTACATGAGAATAATTACCAACACATGGTTTAGAATTTTCTGAGGTCGTCCATGCATTGAAGACATGGAATCATTATCTATTTTGTGTGAAATTTACTATGTCCACAGATCATAAGATCTTGAAACAAATTTTCTCACAATAGGATTTGAATCTAAGGGAAAAAAAGATGGGTGAATTATCTATAGATCTTTGAATTTTACTTGATGTATACACTAGGTTAAGGTAATTCAGTGTGGGGTGCATTAATAAGAAAAACATATAATCTGTTGGAAAAAGATACTTCATATTATTAGAAGTTGATTTTGATCCTAGATGATACACATTTAAACTTTGGAGACTGAGGTGATGTTGCAGTTTTCTTTTTGGTTACCATGATTTTTTATTTTTAAAGATGGTTATAGAGGAACAAACATTTGATGTAGAATGCATGGTTTTGAGTTCAAAAATTTATGGTGGGGAGACCATTGAGGATTATAAACTCAACTGGAGTTCAGTTATCTGGTTCACAGATCAAATGGTTGTATCTATGTCTTTTTAAGAAATACTTCTTCATGAAAACCAATTTTCAAGATTGAATGTACATCTTGGAATACAGAAGAGGAATAAGGTGTTAAAGGTACAATTTTTGTAGATTGGTATAAAACTGAATATGGTTTAGTTTGTTGTGAAGTGATTAACTTTTCAACAAGTTATGTAAGAATATAAATGATCAAAAAGTATATTGCAGTCTTTACCTATCCTAGTATGTAAATGGCGGCAGATATCAATGGATTTTGTTACAAGTCTCCCAATAACGGTTTGGAAACATGATGCCATATGGGTGATAGTGGATTGGCTCACAAAGTAAGCACATTTCATCACAACTCGTGAAACTAATATGGTGGAGGATGTATCAAAAATATATATCCAAGTAGTGGTAAATATAAATGGAATATAAGTTTTTAGTCTCAGATAGATATCTGAGGTTCAAGTCTCATTTTTGGAAATCCTTACAAAAATACATTGGGACCCAATTGACTATGATTATGACATATCACCCTCAAACTTATGGCCAATACAAAAAATGATATAGATGTTAGAAGACATGATGCGGGCTTGTTTCAAGGATTTTGGTGTCTCGTGGGAAGAGAATTCACTATTAATAGAGTTCTCTTAAAATAAAAACTATCAGGCCTCGATACATATGGCTCTTTCGAAGCATTATATATGTGTCATTATAATTCACCAATTTTTTGGGTGGAAATAGGTGACACATCTTTAGTTGGTATGATCATTATACTTGAAATGTTAGAGAAGATTCATTTTCTGACATCCCTAGTTTAATAATGAAACACAATTTTCAATAACATACATGATATGCTACATAGAGCTTAAACGACAAACTAAATATTATTATTAAAATATTATAGTTATAACCTAGCTGTTGGAATAGAGAGAGTGAATAATATCAATTGAATTATTAAAATATGGTTTACACATGTTTAAACAGTAATTCTTTTGGTTTTTAAATTTATTATAAATAAAAATGAAAACCCTTTGAATATAATGGTTGTGTTTTTATTATAGCCTATTTAAAATAGAATAATTGTGTAAATAAAATCATATCACTCTTTACTGTTTATTTTTCAAGAAAAATATATTTTATATATTAAATGTAATATTTTAAATTCATCTTATATTTTTTCTTGATTTGATATAATAATAAATTCAATTTTTTAGTTAAAATAATTATTTCCCAAAAAATACAGTTTTAACTCCTTTTGATGGAGAACCCTTTTTAAATCTATTTTTTTTTTGACAATTTTATCACTTATATTTTATATAATAAATATATTTTTTAAAATTGGGACATCAAAAATTACTTTGGTTTAATTTTGGTCTATTTTTGATAAAATTTCATTTTTTAATGAATAGTGAGAATGATGCATTTTAATTTAAAACTGCCTTTTCTTCTTATTTATTTATATAGTTAGATTATATTTTAATTAGTTTTAAGGGTTAATTGTATTTTTATTTTAATTAAATCAAATTTTGGTCATTGGAAGTAATTTCACATTGAAATTATATATAAACACTAGTCAATCTTTTAATAGTAATTACTTTTTTAAAACCTATTTTCTCATTATTACCATAGGAATTAAATTAAAAATAATTACTTAAATTTCTATGTTTTTAATTTTGATAAATATATTCTATATTTTTAAATATAAGATAAAATTTTTTAAATAGGTACCTTTTATTTTTGGACATTATGATTAGTAACTTCAGAAATTATTTTTATTTACCATGGTTAAAAGGTAAATCTGGTAAATAAGGGTAACAAATAATATTATAATAATATAAAACTATCATAACACGTTTCTTAATCCTATTTTATGAAATATGACCAACTTTAGTATTCATAGGTCGATTTTAGGACCCCATGGAGCCACATGGGCATGATAATGGCATGTTATAATAATTGATTTAAAGTAATGAGAAATATAACATAAACATGTATCCTTTTACTAACCAATTTTAATATTAGGTTATATAACTAAAATATATTACTATAAAAATTCTTTAAGAAGTTAAAAATATTTCCAATATTATGGTATTTTTTATAATGTATAGATATTAAATAATAAATTTATTTATGACATAATTATAGTGCAATGGTTACCTTTTTAATGAAAGATTCAAATAAATGATATTATAAGTATTTAAATAATTTTAATTCGAAACTTATTATGCCATACATGAATAATATGGATTGTTATGAAATGTTATACTGTATTTTAAGTAGTTTTTTTGAATCAATCAAGTTGTTATATCTTTAACAAAAACCAGTTACTAAATAATGTCAAAATTGACATATATGAGTTTTTAAAACAAATAAACTTATTAAATGATATAATAGTCATAAAAATCCATGATTCGTCCAAATAACTTATATAATTTTAAAAATGTCATTACGTATCCACTAGATGTTCTATTTTAATTTTATAGTAAGAATATTAACCATATATTGTAAACATACAGGAATAAATGGTAAGAGTGAATTGTTTTAACTAAGGGTTAAAGCCAAAAGATAAGATTAAATTTGTGACCTAACTTTTATAAAACCTATTGGTTGATATTATTTATACCCATCTACATATTATAATATAAATATATCACCTTCTATCTATAATAATTATAAAATCAATTTATAATAAAATAATATTTCAAGACATTGATAAAGTGCCCCTCCTCTCTTTTATAAAAGGCCAGCACCTCAACCCACTTACTCACACCTCTAAACCCCCTTATCTACCCCAAATTCAGCTCAAATAATCTCCAAAAATCCCTAAATTTCTCCAAAATTCCTTAACATGGGTATAAGTCAATTCAAGAAATCATTTTGGCTAAAATCAAAAAGAGTTACCTGATTTGGAGGCAATGTCTTCTCTCAAGCTCCTTTCCTTTATTTTCCTTCTCTACTCCCCACACTATTATTATTCAATGGTTTCATATCAAAAACTGTATCCTAAATATACTAGTATGTTGTTGTGATATGTTTTTGACCTAAACTTACATGAACCTCCATCTAATGAATACAAAACATATTGTTTATGTTTTTGGCGAACTACCACCTCATAAAACGTTGATTGTTAAATTTTCTCATACCACCTATCCTGGTAGCCATAATTATGGAATTATATTTATATATGATATATATTATATTTATATTGTCTCTATTACTATGTCATTTTTTTAAAACATACCTTTACGCATTCAATAATGTGTAAATAGGAAAATTTTATTTGAAGAAGTGTGGACTACTGCCCCCTCAAAGTGACATAACTTGTTCATTCCATACATGAAAAGTATAAAAAATGGAGTTAGTGAAAATATTTAACACATATAGAATAGATATTATACTATAATTATAATATACCTATGTATTATTTATTTTTCATTCATTTAATATGACACAGAAATGAACGTAGTGATCATGCGTTTGCACGGGCTACCGTCTCTAGGTATGGGGAATTTCATTTCTTATATTCAAATGTTATGTAATATTATAAATACATATATAATTTATATATATAATATTTAAATCATTAATTATAATCTAGAGATGATTTATTTTTGACCACATGTAAAATTTACTTACTAAAATTCATTTTTGACTCAAGTCCCGAATATCAACAAAACGATCGATATGAACTAAAATAATTATGTCATTTTTAAAACATGGAATTAAGTGATATAAAAGGAATAATAAACTTGAAATAGGATCTCAAGAAAGTATATATTAACCTGATTTTATTATTTGGGAACATAATGACTGTACGTGATGAGTTAGACTCAAGGTAAAGAGGTTCCAGAGCTTGCGATTCATCTTTGTAGAGTTTTTAGGATTTGGTTGTTTGAAAGGGTATGGAATCATCCATAGGATAGGGTCTATGCTTTGACATAGGACACTTTCTTTCTGATTAACCTTGCAATGGTGGATAGCTTCTTCATGATCAAATGCTGAGGAGGAGGAGTTCAGTGTTGTCATTCTGGTTGTACTCTTTCTATCCTTTGAGTGTGTTTGTCCTATGTAGATGATGTCTTTTGGTTTCCACCCCCTTCATCACTTAAAAGGGGGTTTTATCAAAATATAAAAAGTGAAATCCCTCTGGCCGTTGGATTCCAATTTCCACTCATGGGGTTTTAAGAATACTTCATTGATTATATTATTCCATGATTATGTGTGGAATCAATGTTTATGTATTTATGTTGTAATTTCCACTTCCCATTATGTTAATATTCTTGTTTATACACATAATCATCCCATTTATAAATTCTTACATCATTTATATGAACGTTTTAAGGGAAATCATAACCCAATATCATATCATTGATTTAAATATCCATGTCATTGGTTTTATTTTTCCAAGCATATGTGTGAATGGCCTGTAATTATTTTACATTGAATAACCACTTATATTTTGTGTATTTATATTTTTTATTCATATTTATGACATCGATTTATCCTTAATCTAATGATGTGATCTTCATAAGGAACTTCATCCCAATCTCTTTTCATTGCGACATTTCATGATGATATGTACATTTATTTATTTATAATATGTATATACTTACCCATTTACATTACTTATTCATATTATATCTATAATAATGATATTTAATGTCTTTAAAAATGTTCTAATGTCATGTGGCATAAAATTTAAATTCTCAAAAACTGTAAATTACACTTTAACTTAAACAACATTATAAATGTTTTAAATATTTAATCTTATAAATCCATCTCATTCATGTACATGTTTTCAAAATTATTTTAAGCAATTATTTATATTGAAATACTTGTTTTTTGAGTTCCAATTCCTTTCATATGTTTCAAAGTGGTATGACACACTTTGATTCAAAAATATTTTTTTTAAAATGTCTTAATTTTTTTTAAAAGGGGATTGGTTATTTGAGTAAGTTTGAATGATTTTTATATATACATCATGAATGAAATTTCAATATTTTAAGTCTCTATTATGTAATTATGTTTTGTTTACAATTTTACTCTTTTATTTTAATATAATGTGTTTTCATTTATGAGTGTTCGGCTTGTAAAGATGAAATGTGATTTCAATGTGTAAATTTTATATTTCCATTATGTTTTGTTTATGTGTTATGGTTATGTTATGGTTCTTGGGAATTTTTTATGTATACGGGTGGTTCTATGAAAAACCAAGGGTGGGTGATCCCATGATAGCCATTCAATGAAATGGTCAATGTGATAAAGGTAAACATTAAGGTTTCTTTGAAAAGAATTATGGAATATACTATGATGGGTATTCCAAGAATAAGCATGAAGATTACTCCATATGTATCTAGGAAATCTATAATGTAAGTATGATATTTATTCCACAACATATTATTACATTTTAGGATTTCTATATTTATTTGTAGGAATATTTTGATTACATGATGTAAGTATTTTATGTTTTATGGGTGAAAAGAATTATTTTTTTAAAATTTTTTCATTAGTTTTAAATATTCATGGACTAACAATTTTATTCCATATTTTACATTCCATACTGAGTTTTTTATACTCATCCCAACTTTTTGACATTTTTTCCATGGGATATAAGGATGGGTAAGAGAAACGAAGAATTTAAATATATTTTTATCCACAAAAATTAACCATGTTTTGTTTAAAGGGTTTCATTTAGTGAAAAAGTGGATATTGAGTGTATCTATCCACATATAATGTATGGGTAAAATATTTAATTGTTATAGCCTAATTCTCTAAAACTATAAACCTAAAAAGATACTCAATGTTAATTCCTGAATTAACTCAAGATTTTTTATTGTTTATGTTTGAGGCCTTATATAGTTGAACTGAAAGAGGACGAAGATTGCTTAGAGTCATCAGAAATCATATGTGGACCATCATAAAAGATTATTGTCATTCAGAATGAGTGATCTTGTGTTCTTAAGGTTCTCTCAAAGTCTTGGACATCGTCATTTCAGGATGTAGGTCAAGTTATCTCCTTAATACATTGGCCCTTTTATGATTGTAAAATGGGTTGAAGAGGTGGAATATCAGTTTTAATTTCCACCACGGTTCAGTTTGATGAATAATGTGTTCCACGTATCTTAGTTGAAAAAGTATCAGCCTGATCCTGAACATGGGATTAGATGGGATCATTTTGACCTAGAGCCAGATGCATCATCGGTACATACCCCAATGCAGATTCTGTATGGGTAGGATAATGTATTTTTCGTAAAATTTATTGTTTTATAATGGGTTTTATGGAAAGATGTTCAGATTCTAGAAGAGACTTGGGGACACAAGAAGGAAATGAAAGTGCAATGGTCGGATGTCTTTTAGGGAAATGATGGTTTTCTAATTTCTGAGGATTGAAAGAACAATTATAGGGAGAATGTAATACCCCTATTTTAGATTATTTAACTATTTATTGATGTTTCTATGTATATAAAGTATAAGGGTGATGTTAGGGAGAGTTTGGGGAACATTCAAGAGGTTTGGGGGCTAAAGGGGAAGCGCACGGTCTACACACCGTTTCTCTAAACCATGTGGAAATCCTCGGAGAAACCATGCACTTAGGTAGATGTCATATAGTATATTAGGAATAGTGTGTGCATATTTATGGAGACCATGTGAGGAGATCAATTCAGGGTTTTCTTATATAGTATCTAACACAGGATTGTCACACAGTTTTTCTAGCCGTGCGATTAAACTATGTGTGGGGTCAAAGTGAGATCCTAAAAAAGGGGATCTCATAGTTTTTTAATTTAGCTTCATCATTTATTCTCTTATGAATGTATAAATATATATAATTCTCCATTTAATATTTTATAACCTCTCCCAAGAGAATTTAAATTGATCTGGGGCCTTCATTTGGCGTTTAGAAGCCCGATTCTTGTGGTAAGTGCTCGTTCTTCATCATTCTGATCGTTTTTCCTTAGATCTAATTCACCACTCTTCTTATATTATTATATCTACACACAATGTGTGTAGATATATGTTTATTTATGACAAATAAGTTTGTATTTTTTTATGATCATGATAGGAGAAGAGATCTAAGGTTTTTTCAAGGAATTCTAACTTGGTTTCATGAGCATTCTTTGTCCATTTTTTTCACAAAAAAGGACAAGGTATGTGGATTAAATACCAAATAAACTAGTAGTACAGATCGTAATAATTTAAAATTGTATACATATTTTTTATTTATGGTTATTTTTTTTAACAATTTGTGTAAACCCTATTTAGTGATATTTCGGTGAATGGTGGAAATATAAAAAATTGGTGCTCTTGAAAATGTGTTTTTGATCTTGATTTTAAAATGTGGACTTAAAATGTATATTCTCAAGATTTGTGGAACATGTATTCAATTATTATTATTTCAATAAATGGAATTCTTTAGTGAAATTTATTTTTTGATTGTAACTGGATAGTTTAATGGTATGTAATAAAAGTACAATTTTGTTGAAATTTTTTTCATTGGTTATTTGAAAGAGTTTTTGAATATATTTTCTTTTGTATGAGTTCATGTTGACGAGACCTATCAGGGGCATCTGTTAGTGGGACACAAGGTGATTGGAAAACATACTGCTCATGAGTATGGAACTATCAAACAACCATGCATGTGTGAGTGTGTCGTGAACATTGGAATCATTATGAAAAAATAATTTTTAGAAATGGATTTAAATATTTGTTTGTTTTTCTCTCTAGAAATGTGACTTACTAGAAAATTGGTTGAAAATACCACTTTTTACTCATTGTTATAAATGGTTTTTGGAACATGTTTATATTTAGTTGTTAACTATTTTTCAGAATTGTTTTATATAAATGGTTTTATATAAATGTTGATGACATTTATATATTAGTGGTGTGATTAGGTAATCTATTGGGGAAAACCTACTGTGTTTTATATAGGCCTCTGCTTTTTAACTTTGGTTCTTTTGAATATATTATCTTTTGGGACATGGAAAAGCTAAGGTGTCACACATTTTCAGCACCACCTTGTGATACTTGTGTTATTTGGTGAGGTTGTAGCATGAAGTCTTGGTCAACTTGGAGTCTTCTTTTGTTTTTCTACTATTTACATTAATAGATTCTTTTTTTCTATTATAGTACACTTGGGTTTGGTTTTGATATACATTAAGTGGTTGTGTTGTCTTTCATTTATTCATTCATCATATAGTGAGTTGTTTTGTTCTGGTTTGTTAGGATAATGGTTTTATTTATTAAATGTAAAATACTACTTCAGATGTATTTAAAACCCCTTGGCATTTATTTTTAGCCTTTGGCATTTTTGGGATGTCACTTTAGGCGTAGTAATGATTCATTGTATTCTCTAGCCAATGAGAATAAATGGGTCATTACATTACAATTAAGATATATACTCTCAAAATCAACCAAAAAAATAAATTTATTTCATTGGATGGGATTAATTGCACAATATTTATACATAATTATTATATATGTACTTTTTGGTCCATTTTCCCTTTGTAATGGCTTTTATATTATTTTTACTAATGAAAAATCTCAAAATTCCACTCTCTTGATTTTAGTTTCTCTTATATATATAAATATGTATAAGGGTATGTTATTAATGAATATAAAAGTTTTTTTTAAACTTTATTAGATTAATTTTTTTTATTTTAATATATTTTTAATCTTAATTAATGGTATGATTACATTAAATTCTTACCTAATGTTGACACAATGCTTGTTCAAGGAATAGAAAAATTAATGTAAATTATAATAAAAACATAAAAAGTAATTTTTTTGAATTAATTGTTGTGATAGAAGAATTTTATGAGTAATTATAATGTATAATTTATGTTTAAAGGGTATATATTAGAAATAGATTATTTTATTCTATAAGTTAATTTAAAATTAAATGAATTTCCTCTAAATGACATTAATTATATTTTATGTCTATAATTTTTTATGAAATGATTTTAAAAAATTAAAAATATTTAAATGTGACATGGGGGATAATATATGTTCTAAAATTTAATATATTGACCGTATGTGAGAAAATTGTTACTTTTTATGTAATCTTATAATCCTTTAAGATTGAAAAGTTTGTAATTTCTGCTAAGGAAAAAAAATGTTTAACGAAGGGGTTAAACCAAACGATACAAAATAAAATGATATCTAAACACGTATAAATTTCATTTGATTACTATATTAAGACCATTTACTTATTTTCATCAAATACATGAAATTTTTAATAACTTTTACATGAACATGACTTTATAATATTTTATTGTTTTGAAAAATTATAATAACTTCCATCCGGGATAAAAGGACACCCATCCTTTCTTTTATTTACACAAAACTGAGCCATCTATATCGACCAAAACCAACCCTTGTTTCTCATAATTCCATATACATGATTTATAGTGGGTTTAATTCTTAAAATACCGTTCTATGGGTCATTATTATGGGATCAAAATGAGGTTTATCCAAAGAAGAGGTAATCATCATATCAGTCATATTTCAATTTATTTATTCATATACCTTTTCTAAATATAACGTATTAATAAAAATATAATATTTTATGTATATTAAATATAATTAAATGTTATTATGATTCTATAACCACCATTATTCATTTAATTTTCTATCAAATTGGGAAGTGAAAGTATTTTTCATGCTTACATGTGGACTATCATCTCCACATAGTGAGACAATTCATTTTCCATCACCATCTTTCATAGATTGTTATTATGTTGTGTTTAATATTTAAATATAATATTTTTTACATAATCAAGATTATTTAATATTAATATCATTTTTACCCTCTTACCTTCTCATCTTTTGGATGATCATAATGTGACTCATGCGTACGTGTGGACTACCACCTCCACAAAGTAATGTGAATCGTCTTGTGTTTTTTATTTAATTGGACAGTAAAAAGGATATATTATATGGTTATATATTATATTTTAGATATAATTATGGTTATTTAATGATAAAATAATTTTTATCTTTTTATTCTTTTTTATTATCAAAATGAATACAGCAACCAAGCATAAGAATGGCCTACAGTCTACACGAATGGTGTAAATAATTTTTCTATCCATAAAATTTAATGATGTTTTTAAGTATGTATATAATAATTATTTATTATATTTTTACCATTAAAAAATTTTAGATGATGTAACAATGATAAAATTACATGTAATGGAACTCTTGAACCAAAATAGCCTTGAAATACAAAACTGCTAATTCCCTGAAATGATGATGTTAATAAAGAATTATTAACTAATGGGAATTGAAATATTTTAAGTGAATCATATATGATATTATAAGTGTGTAAATTATTATTTTATAAAATTACCCTAAAAATAAATTTATTATAAACGAGGATAGATAACATTTGAAGCAGGTCGACCTTGAGGTTATGGGATTTCTCGTCTTCCTTTTTTGTGAGAAATATTCCATATTCGCCACATGTTTATTTTGGGTGGTGTATATACTAGCAAAATTTTTTTATAGTTATTTATTTTGGAAATTATAATTATTCAAAAATACATCTACATATCACTATTCTATGATATTTTTATTGTGATATTACAAAAGTGATAAGGGGTTTGTGTTTCAATCTCATTTTAATGAGGGTTTTTATACTTGAATCTATATTGAAGGAAATTACATAAAACTTTTCAAATAAAACATTATCATTTCCATATATTCATTAAATCAAATTTATTTTTACGTAATTGTCCAATTTTTTACTCATTTGTACTTAAAATGATTTGAAAATTGTTTTCAAGAAGAACATACATTATTTATTTTCTAGTAGGTAGACATTTTATTCTATGTCCATGTTTTAAAAAAATTAAAGAATTTTTTTATATTATGATATCAGTTTTTAAAACTCCTTTTACCCATATTTTATATTCTATTAAAATGATTCAATGGAATATAATTATAATTTATATACTGAGTCACTTTAGAAATTTTATAAAAAATGTGAAATGAATATTTTTTTAATATTCAAAAAATGAATGTAGTAATATGAAATAGAAAAAACTCAATGATTTGAAGCTTACATTATAGGTTTCCCATGTTATTTTCAAATAAAAAAATTTCAATAATATTTTAAACATTTTTAGATAATAAATAATTATTTTTAAGTTGAAAAATGTATTTTACTCAATAAATAATCTAGTGATATTTTAAACACATGCTTCATATATGATAACATCCTTTTATATTACCTATTTTTTACTAGGTATAAGATACAATGATTCTTTCATAATTATATCTATAGATGGATTTTAGATATAATGATACAAAATATCATTGAAACTCATCTCATTTTACACAGATTGATTTATGATGGAATGATAAATATTTTCCTGATCTTGTGCATACATATAAAGGGATAATGAATATATGACCGGTGAGACCATAATTATATAGGCCTCAAATGAATTAGTTAATGATTAATGTTCTATGATATCATTGGTTAAATTAGAGGTTATCCCAATCCGAAAAACAGCATACATAAGAGGTTTTCCCAAGCCCAAGTTGGTAAATAGGTGGTTATCCCAAGCCTATCATGTTATGCATGTAATTGTTGGTATCCTTGAAATAGGATTTTTATTATTGAGATTATGTAACAACATATTCTAATATTTTATACTGGTATATTATGCCAATGATATGATAACATGGATCGTATTCTTGGATTCCGTTTTGATGTACACCATATAAATATCCAAGATTTTAGCCACGACTCCTGATTATGATCTAACAATTGTTGGGTATGGTTTTAAAAGATTAATCTCACTATTTCATACCCTTATTCTCATGTTATGTTTATATGAACATTGACAACTCCCTTTTTTACCATTATTGAGCATATAATCTCTCCCTTTATTATATTTTATTTACAATCATATATGAAAAAAGGTATTATAGATGATGAGTCTTAGAAGGGTGCCAATTATAATGTACTATGTGACAGATAATGTAGATCATTTATGTATTAGTTTTTCTTGTATTAATTTTTTCAAATACACTAAATATTTATGGTTTTTGTGTGGATCATAATTTTATATAATGAATATTTAATTAATAAGTTGTAATATTTTTATACTAAATGTATGGGTCATTATAGTTGGCCCCATAGAAGTGTTTAGTAAATATTTGGATATTAGGATTAGGTACTTTTATTACAAACCATATGGATATTTCTATTTATATAATTTAAACCAAATGTATTGTTAGGGTAGATATTATGGGGTATTCATAGAAATAAATCCCTATATGGATACTAAAATTGGTCGTTTTTTTGGGAATATATTCATCTAGAGAAAAGCTCCCCAAAAATAGTTGATTAAGTATATCTCATCCATCATTCTGGTCATATTGAATGGGTAATTATTATGCAAATAGATTAGAATTTAGGGGGGATATTCTTGGGATAATTCACATTTTGTTTATGAACCATTATAAATGATTTGAATAGATTATTAACATTGATGACCTAGTATAAACCTAAGGGTTCATATATTGAGTGGTTGATGTTAGAATTTATAGTGATATTTCATGATAATATTATTACACAATTGTGAATCACACAATGATTTTATTTTGTTTTAGTCTATGGATAAAACCGGTAGGAACCATGTTAATACTGAATTTTATTGACCATTAATTGATTGTCCTTATAAATAAATAAATGAGATGGGAGATGTAAGGTGAATCATTCTTGTTATAACTAATAATCTATCTTGATAGATGACCAATACAAACAATTATATGAGTTCCATATAATATAAAATAAGAGGAAGATAGAATTTTATGGAAGATCATGTGGTAATGCTTATAGAGGAAGAAAGTTCAATTTTATTCATGTCAAGGATGTAGAAAGAATCACCCAATAGAATGTATCAAATGAAGATAATGATATTTTATAAGTGGGAATAGAGGGGTATAGTGCAAGGAACTACCAAGGAATTTGATGTATTATATGTGGGGAACTAGGTCACTACCGTAGTTAATTCTATAATATATGGTATGAGATACAATTGTTTTAATTTAAGTATTTGAGAGAAAATGTATAATTGTTTTGGTAAAAAAGAAAATTGATTTTGTGATCAAGAGATATTTTTTTAAAAACATGTGATTAAGGGACAAATAACTCTTAATATTTGATTGATGTTTGAATAATAATATTTTGTTGCATAAAGAGTTCATTAGTATAAATTAGGTAAATTTGATAGTATTTATGTCCTTATAATATATTAATGATTTTATGACTAAGTGATTAATGTGATATTTAGTGAAGTTTACCACATTTCTAGATTTATGGAATATATTGTGTAGTTAAAAACAATTTACGTTTTCATTAACGTTTTTTAGTGATTCAATTTATCTTGGTAATGGTTATTAGAATGTTTTAGTAGAATATATGATTATGTTATTGACATATTGGTTATGTGGCATTAAGTGCTACATTTTGTAGTTTGGGATATTAATTTTTAGTTTATTTTTGAAATTTTGTGATAATATTTCTATATTTGTGGGTTTTAAAATTAATCAAACAAATTTTGGTGGTGTATTAAAGATAACTATTTATGGAATGGATTAATTTGATCTTTTTTATACTATTGATGTTTTAGGATTATTTTTTAGTAATTATACATACTGGATAACTATTTCTAGCCATTTCGGTTTTAGAAGTAAATAAAGATAGAAGGGATGACTTTTTATTCTTCTATAGATCTTAAAAAAGTTAATTTTAGTGTTTTTGTTATGATAAATACAACATAAATATTCATTTCATAGTATAAGAGATTAATTATAGTTAATTAAAGTACAATCCACTCTTTTTATAAGTGAAATATTTTTTCCCAGAAAAATGGAACACCCTTTTTTTGATTGAATCCATACTCCCCAAGTAAATGATTTAATTGAAATGATATATTTAATAAAGGAAAAATAAGAGGTAAAATTTTTCACCATAAAAAGATTCCAACAAAACAAAAAATTATCATTTTTTCTATTCTACATGGTATTTAAATGAAAAATCAAAAAATAATAATGAGAGATATATAGAGATATAATATATCATATATAATAGATTTTAAAAATTTCCCCCTATATTTTTATCAAGTTTTTTTGTCCTGGTTTTTTAGTGGTTGTGATCTTACGTAACGTGTCATTTTTTTATGAATAAATAATATATGATTGAGTAGTAATATTTCCCTTAAATCTTTAACAATATGGTATTATATTTAGGTATGACCATGCCCTATTTTTTATTTCTTCTTTATTTTGTCAAAATATTCTTTTCTTTTGTGTTTTTTTTCTGGGATGGATCGTGAGGTGTGTCTTGTATGTTGGTCATATGGAATCAAATTCTAATGTGTGGTGATGTTCTTAGGTCATGAGTATTTTCATTGTGGCATGGTTAGGGAATTGTGGTGAATGACTTCATTTTGGGTATTGTAATACCTTTTTCATGGTTGTAATGTTGATCATGGGCTATAAACTAGAGTCTTTGAAGGTGAAATTAGGAATTTCATCTGATTTTGGTGTCACAATTCCATAGATATAGGCTATTCTAGAGTCATCTTCATAGATTTTGAATTCTATGATATAATATTTTCCTTACTAGATGGTCTTTTCTCCTTGGTTTATTGGATTTCATCATTTGAAATGGTGTGGGTTCTAGAAATTATTTGAGTGTGCTATATTATATTATATTACCTTATCGTAAGATACATTTATGTTTCGTTTTAGTCCTCTTTAGGATATGGATTAGGGATACGGTTGTGGTGTTATATTTTCAAGTTATACCAATTAATTCCTAAGACCCTTTAACCAACCATTATACAAAGGATTCCATTCAAATATTGCGATAATTTTAGGATTATATAGAAGAATTTATATCCCCCACACTATTGGTTTCATCCCTAATATTTGAGGATCAAACCTCGGAAAATAAATGTTCCAATCAAATTCATGATTCTATTTTGGTAATTATAACTCTATTTTGGTATTCAATCCCATGATTCATTGTATCACTATTTTTTCTCACAATTGGTCAAACCTAAAAACAAATGAAATTTTATTAATTGTGTTTCTAATCATATTCTTTTAAATCCATCACAAATTTTAGGATTCGTGTCCCGATCTCCAATCCTCTTGGTGCGTTTTTTCGGGTTGTGGTGGAAGGTAATTACTTTGGATTCTGTCATTAAAAAAAGTGATAATTTATATATTAATTATGTGTAATTATTTTTTTAGTATCCTTCCTCAATTCCTAACATCTTTACTTTAACCTCGATGATTTTTGTTCTTGTATTCTACGTGTTTCACAGTAGGTGGTTTCATGAATTATATTGCTGTTTTGAACATTTTTTTCCTAATATTATAAATTGGTTTCTAAATGGTTGTAAAGAATTGTTTATGGCCCTAAATTTATTATCGATTTTTAATGGTTTAAAATTCATCACCTCTAAATTTTAGTGGTATGGGTTATGGTTTTGAATGTAGTTTTCCTCCATTGTTTTGTTAACAAAAAATTATATTAAATTATCATTTAGATGGTTAAAAGTTGAAATGGACTTTGAATTATTTTTATCTGTTGAACCTTACTTTGATCAATGATGAGGTAGGGATCCAACCTCATAGATGGTATCATCACCTATTGTTATCTTTGAAAAGTGTATTTGGGTTATTTATTGTAATCATTTGAATACTGGGTTATATATTTGATTTATAAACTATTAAAATGGTGATTATTTATGCTTCATATTGATGAATCTAAAATTATATCCCATGATTTATCATTTCTTATATGATAATTATTATATTATTTTATAAATACTTATTAAAAAACACATTATGGGATTATATTAGTATTGATTTTATCACAACTATTATATACATTTGGGTGTTTGTAAAACATTTTTCTTCTGATGTGGGTAATGGAAAGGCACCACAAGGTGGTAGTGGGTTTATTTATTAACAGATATTGGGAGTCAAAGGGTGACCAAATTTTACATAGAGTTGGTGTTTTTTCTAATTTTATACTTTGGTCTGTTATTGTGGCCTTTGGTATATTCTTTCCATAAGTATGGATCACCTCTATTATTGATTTCATTTCGAATACTGATAGTCTTGTTATTCAGGTTATCATGTTTATATACTTTTTTTTGGAAAAAACTCTTTCCTAGAGGTAGTTCTTAGATTCCCATGTACTTGTTTCTATCCCACAAGTATTGGTAACAACTTTTTGAACATGATTTGTACAGACTCAGGTATTGGGTTGTTGGGTAATATACTTTGCTCTATGTCAAATTAGTATCAAAGGTGGTTATTTCTATTTCAATTATCATTATAAATTTTTGAATGTATTGGTACATAAGAGATAGAAATTTGGGGAATTAATGGGTATTTTTTAAGGTATTAGAACTAGTTCATATTTTAAAGAGCGTAAAGTTACTATATTTGGTGGGGAAATGTGTCTTTTTAATTTAGATTTTTTTGATATCAAAATTAATTTTTCTATTCATCTTTATAATTCCGATTAACATATAATATTTTTAAATGGAATTGATTATTTGATCTCATGTTCTTTTGTATCATTTTCTATTAACGTGTGGTACTATGCCCCCCCCCCACAATTTCAGTGGTTCCTCAAGAGTGTGATTGAAATTAACCATAGTAAGGAAACAATCCAAATGATTAGATTTTGATCAAAGAAGTTGTATTCCTGGTCATAACTGTGGACCATGGTGTGGAACATTCCCCAATTCAATCTAATGTTACATATGCTTGAATGGAATAGGTCAGGTTTCATCCCCAATAGCCTATTCAACAGAAGCAATTGGATCCCCATGTGATGAAGGATCCTTATATGGTGGAGTATTATTTATTGAAGATTAAAAGTCTCTGTAAATTCATGGAGACACGTGATTTCCTCAAGAGCGGGTGTGTTGTATTCGTGATTATAGGGCCAAGAAAAATATGGTGGGACTAGGATTGTTTAGAAAAACTCGTGAGGGATTTTAATGTAAATTATTTATGGTCATCTTCACCATACATTTCCACTAGGATTTTATGAAATTGGTGTATTCCACATAATTTTTTAAAATTGAAAAAGGAAATTGGATAGTTTTTGAGTATGTTAACTAATTCACTGAGATCACATTGTTCTTACATGATACTGTATCTAATGAGAAGATGATGGACTAAATGTCTCATATGTGTATTCAATTTGATATCAGGTTATAGTTCTTCATGAAAAATATTTCCACCAATTTTGAGGTGGTGGATAGGGTTTTGATGGTAGTGATTGAACTAGAGGTAAAGTCAAGGATGACCTGAGTTCCGCCTATCATTGATGGTAGCTTCAATGGATATTTTAAAGGGAATAGAAAGTGGAGTGGGTTTCATAGAGGAAATAGTGTTTGTGCTTCTAAAAATAAATTTTCTTCACCATCATTAGTTTCTAGTGGCTCTAATTATTATCAGTGTGCCCTGATGGGGCATGTGATGTGATTTTGAACCATACCTTTAAAGAAATTTGTAACAGCCCGAGATTTTATGAAAAATATTCTTTTTTTTATTTTACTAATGTCTTGTGTTATACGCTACACCAAAAGGAGCTTGCACAACACGCATCCTTGTCTTGCCTTGCATTACATGCAATCGCGACCTTCCTCGATAGCGTGTGTAAAACGCAATACCGAGTTTCACTAAACAACGATGTGCTATTAAAATATTATTAAAACTAGCCGTTATGAATAGTAATAACCACTTTTTGAAATCCAGTAAATCTTATTTTTCAAAATGAACTTCATTTTTGGATTCGGAGTATCGAATTTAGCCTAAGGTGAAATTTTGGTACTTTTCGGATAACTTTCATATTCTGATGAATAGTGAAAATTACTAAATTATAATTAAAAACAACTTTTTTAATCGAAATAATTAATAGTGATAAATCATTAATTTGAGTGGTTTTAAAGTATATTTAGAATATATTTTTACAATTTAATACAATGTTGGTCATTGGATGTAGTTTCACATTTAAACTAGACATAAACAAGTGTCAATCTTTTGATAGATATTGTTTCTTAAAAACACGCTATTTGTTTTAACAGCGGGATTTAATTATAAAATTAATTAATGCAACTTTTATGTTATGAATTTGGTAAAATAGACTTCATTTTTGAATTCGGAATATGAAATATAGCTTGGGATGAAATTTTGGCATTGTTCTGAAAAACATCAATTTTTGATGAATAGTGAAACTACTAAGTGGTAGGTTAAAAACTGAATTTTGCATAAAACTTAATTTTACCGCTTCTGTGAATGGAATTTCAAAAATCCGAGAGACACGGTTAATATCAAGGACTAAAATGTGGTTCAATGAGATGAAAATAATTTTTTGGTGAATAGTAACTTTTTACTTTTTTTACCGCGGTTAATAGTAAATAGGGTAACTAAGGGTAAATATGATATTACTATTACCCTAACACATGTCCTAATTCTATTGGACAAGTGTAATTCGACCAAAAACAAACTTAGGAATAAAATATGACCATTTAGGCCCACTTGGATTAGATTAGGACATTTATTATTAATTTATTTAAAGAAAGGTTAAAATAGTTAAAATCAAAGTTTAATAAGTAAATAATTTTTAATATGGGGTTATACATAAGATAAATTCGATTGTAAATATTCATTATAAAGATAAAAAGATTTCCTACATGATGGTATTTTATTTGTAATTTTTAGACATCAAATAATTTAATTTATTTATGACACAACGATGATGCAGTAATTATCTTATTAATGAAAAATTGACATAATTGATGTTATAAACACCAAAATAAATGTAATTTTAGATTTTTTATGAATTCCACTAATTTTCTATGTTACTATGATATATTAATGTTGATTTAATCAACTTGGTTCGAACATTTAATTCTTTTATGACTTTCACAAAAATCATATATCAAATAGTGTCAAAATTGACACAAAATAGTTTTTAAATCAAATATTATATTATTAATTGTTATTGTATTCCTAAAAATCTAAGGATCGGCCAAATGACTTAGATAAGGATATATATATTAATAATAAACAATTTGGGGATCGTTTTGCATGTTATAGTAAGTGTATTAACCATATAGTGAAAGAAAACAAAAAGACATGGTAAAAGTTAAATTATTTAACTTAGAGTTAAATCTAATTGATAAGGTTAAAATAATATCCTAAACTTGTCTAAATTCTATTGGTTGATAGGATTTCGACCCATCCCCACTTTAGCTTCTAAATAAGACCCTTTGGAACCATTATAAACCGATTTTGACTTTAATATAAAATAATATTTTGAGATATTCCTAAGGTGCCCCTCTCCTCCCCTATAAAAGGACACCTCCTCCCCCTCCTCCTCACACCAATTTGAGCACTCAAGCTCGGCCAACCCCTGCCAAAATCTCTTCTCCACTTCCCTAGAAACATCCTAGAGGTTCTGGTCTTCCTCAAAGACCAATTCTAGTGCCCTAAGAGGAGGTCTCAAAGAGGCACTTCAAAGAAGAGGTAATTACCGTTACCAATTCTTTCATCTTTATTTCTTCTTCCACTTATTCTTCTTAGGTTGTTTCATTATAAAGTAATAACATCAGTATCACTCATATACTTATATGTTATTATAAGTATGAAACAAACCTATTTCACCATCTATCCATCCTACGGAAAAAGAAATCACCGCGCGTGCGTACGTACGGAATACCGTCTCCACGCCGTGGTGTAATCTATTTTCCACCACCACCTTACATGGATGGGTATAATGGTGTAAAGAATAACTATACATAGTTATTACAACATCATATTGATTCTGATATATTGTATAATCCACTCCAATTCAATTCAATATTTATAGAAATGATATCATCGCTCGTGCGTACGTACGGAATACCGTCTCCACGACGCGATGAGATTCATTCTCCATGTTAACCATTTAAGAATGATTATAATGTATATATAAGAAATAATAATGAAATATATGACATTATAAAGCTACTGGATATATATACATATGTATCTCATCTACTTACTTCCATTTCAAGACAATAAGGAAAGGAAAACAGCGTTCATGCGTACGTACGGACTACCGTCTCCATGAACGGTGTTTTTCATTTTATTTATCTACCTATTATATATATATATATATACTGAATATATATGATATATAAATCATATTTTATATTCTGGAAGTAAGTAAATCATGATAATTATGTCAAGAACAACAAGTCAAAACACCTACGATAAATGAAACGATTTTACCCAAAACGCTTCTTTAACATGGAATTTACAAAAGAACGGGTAATATAATGTCATAAGTGAACCATATATGATATCATAACAATGAATATGATTCTGTAATAAGTCAATAACATGATTTAAATCATTATACAGGAGGTTCGGACACTTACAAAGCAAGTCGGACCTAAGGTAAGGGAAATATCACAATCTCATTTTTATCCGAGATTGTTTATTCGTAAGTATTTACTGGGGTGTATTTTATCATCCACATCCATGTTCCTTCAATATATAATATTGTTTCCATCCACTTACAATAGTTTAAATCAAATTTTACCCTTCGGTAAGTTTTTAGTAAAAGATATGAAAGGAATCTTTTGTCGTTTTTCATACGAGGTACTTTTTGACTTTTCCGACAAAAGTACGAAGAATGTTTTTTTTAACTTATACGGCACGAACGGATTTCTACTGTTTTATAAAGCCTTATTTTCATGAAGCTTACTCTAAAATATTTCATCACAATTTTCAATAAAATCTCTTTCTTTTAAAATTGCATGATGTTTTGTGAAAAGAAATTGATTTTAAAGAAGAAAGGATATTTTCCTCAAGAATTCAATTCAAGTGTTTTATCAAAATTATTTTCCATCTAAGATAATAAAGGGTTCTGTTTCTATCCATATTTTTACATTGATTTGACTATGTTGTCATGGAATTATGTTTATGAATTCCTTTATCTTATATGAATTGATTTATGATGTCATGATGTTTCAAGAATCCCATTTTTGTTACATGTGTTATGCGATGATGTATGATTTATGATTTTGTGGCACACATAAGAAACGATTCATTAAGAGATGGGTGGGACCTATATCTCCCTCCAATGCATTGGGTAAAGATTTTATATCTCATGAGATAGACATGGCTGGAATGGTAGGTTATACCGGTTCAGTGAAACAGGACTGAAACGAGGATTACTCGATTCAGAAAGGGACTTTGTCCACTAAGATAGTCTTGGCAATGAGTCTTGACTAACAAGAAATTATTCTCTATGATTATGTGTGTATGCCACAAAGTTTCATGTTTTAAGTTATGATTATTGGGATTACATTTCACTTCTATGATTTATCCCATGTTATGAAATTATGATCTCTTTTGCAGGTTAAGATTTTCAAAAGCTATGTTCTTATGTATATGATGTGATTGATATTTCTTTTGTTTACCCTTACTGAGCATTTGAGCTCACCCTTTTATGTTTTCTTTTCCCCAGGATATAAAGAAAGGTTTTAGGTAAAAAAAAGGGAGATCTTTATGGGAGATGTTGAAGATCTTTCACCACGATTAGAAGATTTTATTCCGAGTTTCCAAAGACACTAAACTATTACGATCCTTGTGTGTGTGTTTTTGTTATGTACTAAGTATTCCGCAAAAGTAATGTAAAGTCCATGTACGTCAAGATATGGGTCTCTACAGTTGGTATCAGAGGAAAGGTTTAGTCAACCTTTGGAAACTAGGATGCGAAAACGTTAGTGAGATCCCTAGAGATATTTCTAAGGTATGTCTAGGGATGCCCCTAAGGATAAGTATACGTATAGGATATAGTCCTAGAACTATGGTAACGATATTAGATTAAACCAAAGATGTTAGATATTCCCCCTTTATTATGATTTTTGCCTCTCACACTATTCTTTTTGGGTTTTAGAAAATGGCTGGAAACAAGGTGATTTACGATAATGGAGGATATGATGGACCATGGAATGATATTCTTCATGAGCAACCAAATGAAATGGGATTTGGAAGTCCAAACATCATTATTATGCCGAATCAGAAATCTCATAATATGATCAATAAAGTAAAATTTGGTAAGTTTCCTGACTCGACTAATAAGAGAAAGATTGAGTTCCATGATGATCATAGAGGAAAGAAAGTTCAATTTCCCCTATGTAAATCATGTGGGAAGAGGCATCAAGGAGAATGTTTCAAGGGAACTGGAATATGCTTTGGGTGTGGAAAAGAAGGACACAAAGCAAGTAAGTGCAAAGGAAAAGGGTCGGTTAACACCATGGATGAGGATAATGGTATTGCTACGACATCAAAAATGGTTAAGTGTTTTAAATGTGGAATGTATGGGCATTATGCAAACAAATGCCCTAAGGGAAAGACTCATGAAGAGAATCAGTATGGTCATATGGGTAGTATTTATGTGGATGATGATGAAGAGACTACAAATGATATGTGAGATGAAAGAATTTTTGAAGCTCGGTCAATGGTTTGAGAATGTAGTGGCATGATTACATGTTTATCATGTGCAATTTTGGAATAAAGAGACGTCTATGGATTGTTACACTGTTGTCTTTCCTTGTGTTTTGAAAGTATATGATTAATGTTACCAGTATCCATGAAAGGTTATTCAGATATTTTTGGAATGTATATGATATGCGCATAATGAAGGGATAAGGAGAAAATTAAATGTTTGATAGTATTCATGAGCTCATGATTGATATAAGGACTAAGTGATATCATGGATTGAGTATATAGAATTTTGAGGATTTTGGTATGTGGAAAGTGTTAACTTTTAACTGCATTCATGTTTTCACTAAGGTATTCAAGAGAATACATGATTAAGGACTTTGAATGTTTATAATGTGATCAACAAAACATATCTTATGATATATGGGGATCAACGATGGTATTAAATCTCTAGTAATAGTTTTCACTATGTTATGAGAGTGGACTGCAGTATTATGGATAAGCCTAAAGATTGAAATGGATTATGTTAGACATAAGTGATTATTGTTTAAGGATAGAAGTTTTTTTTCGATATTATTGATGGGATGTTATAGTAATGTAGTTTTAGAAAAAGGACAACCTGCAGGACGGGCGACAGCCCATCGCTTCGGACAAGGCTGTAGGAATCGAACCCACAACCGAAGTGCGACTGGCCTTTATCGCCTACCACTGACCTACAGGAAGTCCCTGTTTAGTAGAAACTAGTTTTATTATATTAAACAGTATGATATATGAAGTATAAGTCCATTTTAGGAACCATATATGATTAATCTCACTATAGATCGATTTATGCATATAATTTTTGCTAACCTTTTGTTTGAGACAGATGGAATGACCCATCATTCTATCACATGATCTGCTAACACTTCACGAATAACAAATTCAACTTCATTTATTTATGAAATGAAGTGGAAATTGTTTAAGGCACGAACAACAGTGAGATTGTATCAAAATAAAGTAAGTATTTATTCTAATTCAAATTTTCAACTTTAGGGAAATGATCTTGAAAACCAAAAATGTTGTCCTAGTGATCTTATACCTGATGAATCAGATGGTACCTTAGATCGTCACAAATTTATGGATTTGTGATTACTGGATTTTCCATAGCCATGTTCTCTACCACTCTCCATCAGAACATGATGGTTATATTTCTCTTCCATATCCATATTTTCACCTATGTGGAAACCCAATGATTAGTTTATTTGGGTAACCGTTACGTTTCATACTTTTGTTTTTAAAGATTGGTTTTGATATTCCTTTTTACGATGTGGGTTTCTATTAAAGAAACTTTCGAATAGTAAACCATTTATAACCCCGACGAATTTCGAGGGCGAAATTCATTTTAAGGGGGGTAGAATGTAACAGCCCGAGATTTTATGAAAAATATTCTTTTTTTTATTTTACTAATGTCTTGTGTTATACGCTACACCAAAAGGAGCTTGCACAACACGCATCCTTGTCTTGCCTTGCATTACATGCAATCACGACCTTCCTCGATAGCGTTTGTAAAACGCAATACCGAGTTTCACTAAACAACGATGTGCTATTAAAATATTATTAAAACTAGCTGTTATGAATAGTATTAACCACTTTTTGAAATCCAGTAAATATTATTTTTCAAAATAAACTTCATTTTTGGATTCGGAGTATCGAATTTAGCCTAAGGTGAAATTTTGGTACTTTTCGGATAACTTTCATATTCTGATGAATAGTGAAAATTACTAAATTATAATTAAAAACAACTTTTTTAATCGAAATAATTAATAGTGATAAATCATTAATTTGAGTGGTTTTAAAGTATATTTAGAATATATTTTTACAATTTAATACAATGTTGGTCATTGGATGTAGTTTCACATTTAAACTAGACATAAACAAGTGTCAATCTTTTGATAGATATTGTTTCTAAAAAACACGCTATTTGTTTTAACAGCGGGATTTAATTATAAAATTAATTAATGCAACTTTTATGTTATGAATTTGGTAAAATAGACTTCATTTTTGAATTCGGAATATGAAATATAGCTTGGGAAGAAATTTTGGCATTGTTCTGAAAAACATCAATTTTTGATGAATAGTGAAACTACTAAGTGGTAGGTTAAAAACTGAATTTTGCATAAAACTTAATTTTACCACTTCTGTGAATGGAATTTCAAAAATCCGAGAGACACGGTTAATATCAAGGACTAAAATGTGGTTCAATGAGATGAAAATAATTTTTTGGTGAATAGTAACTTTTTACTTTTTTTACCGCGGTTAATAGTAAATAGGGTAACTAAGGGTAAATATGATATTACTATTACCCTAACACATGTCCTAATTCTATTGGACAAGTGTAATTCGACCAAAAACAAACTTAGGAATAAAATATGACCATTTAGGCCCACTTGGATTAGATTAGGACATTTATTATTAATTTATTTAAAGAAAGGTTAAAATAGTTAAAATCAAAGTTTAATAAGTAAATCATTTTTAATATGGGGTTATACATAAGATAAATTAGATTGTAAATATTCATTAGAAAGCTAAAACGATTTCCTACATGATGGTATTTTATTTGTAATTTTTAGACATCAAATAATATAATTTATTTATGACACAACGATGATGCAGTAATTATCTTATTAATGAAATATTGACATAATTGATGTTATAAACACCAAAATAAAAGTAATTTGAGATTTTTTATGAATTCCACTAATTTTCTATGTTACTATGTTATATTAATGTTGATTTAATCAACTTGGTTCGAACATTTAATTCTTTTATGACTTTCACAAAAATCATATATCAAATAGTGTCAAAATTGACACAAAATAGTTTTTAAATCAAATATTATATTATTAATTGTTATTGTATTCCTAAAAATCTAAGGATCGGCCAAATGACTTAGATAAGGATATATATATTAATAATAAACAATTTGGGGTTAGTTTGGCATGTTATAGTAAGTGTATTAACCATATAGTGAAAGAAAACAAAAAGACATGGTAAAAGTTAAATTATTTAACTTAGAGTTAAATCTAATTGATAAGGTTAAAATAATATCATAAACTTGTCTAAATTCTATTGGTTGATAGGATTTCGACCCATCCCCACTTTAGCTTCGAAATAAGACCCTTTGGAACCATTATAAACCGATTTTGACTTTAATATAAAAAAATATTTTGAGATATTCCTAAGGTGCCCCTCTCCTCCCCTATAAAAGGACACCTCCTCCCCCTCCTCCTCACACCAATTTGAGCACTCAAGCTCGGCCAACCCCTGCCAAAATCTCTTCTCCACTTCCCTAGAAACATCATAGAGGTTCTGGTCTTCCTCAAAGACCAATTCTAGTGCCCTAAGAGGAGGTCTCAAAGAGGCACTTCAAAGAAGAGGTAATTACCGTTCCCAATTCTTTCATCTTTATTTCTTCTTCCACTTCTTCTTCTTAGGTTGTTTCATTATAAAGTAATAACATCAGTATCACTCATATACTGATATGTTATTATAAGTATGAAACAAACCTATTTCACCATCTATCCATCCTACGGAAAAATAAATCACCGCGTGTGCGTACGTACGGAATACCGTCTCCACGCCGTGGTGTAATCTATTTTCCACCACCACCTTACATGGATGGGTATAATGGTGTAAAGAATAACTATACATAGTTATTACAACATCATATTGATTCTGATATATTGTATAATCCACTCCAATTCAATTCAATATTTATAGAAATGATATCATCGCTCGTGCGTACGTACGGAATACCGTCTCCACGACGCGATGAGATTCATTCTCCATGTTAACCATTTAAGAATGATTATAATGTATATATAAGAAATAATAATGAAATATATGACATTATAAAGCTACTGGATATATATACATATGTATGTCGTCTACTTACTTCCATTTCAAGACAATAAGGAAAGGAAAACAGCGTTCATGCGTACGTACGGACTACCGTCTCCATGAACGGTGTTTTTCATTTTATTTATCTACCTATTATATATATATATATATACTGAATATATATGATATATAAATCATATTTTATATTCTGGAAGTAAGTAAATCATGATAATTATGTCAAGAACAACAAGTCAAAACACCTACGATAAATGAAACGATTTTACCCAAAACGCTTCTTTAACATGGAATTTACAAAAGAACGGGTAATATAATGTCATAAGTGAACCATATATGATATCATAACAATGAATATGATTCTGTAATAAGTCAATAACATGATTTAAATCATTATACAGGAGGTTCGGACACTTACAAAGCAAGTCGGACCTAAGGTAAGGGAAATATCACAATCTCATTTTTATCTGAGATTGTTTATTCGTAAGTATTTACTGGGGTGTATTTTATCATCCACATCCATGTTCCTTCAATATATAATATTGTTTCCATCCACTTACAATAGTTTAAATCAAATTTTACCCTTCGGTAAGTTTTTAGTAAAAGATATGAAAGGAATCTTTTGTCGTTTTTCATACGAGGTACTTTTTGACTTTTCCGACAAAAGTACGAAGAATGTTTTTTTAACTTATACGGCACGAACGGATTTCTACTGTTTTATAAAGCCTTATTTTCATGAAGCTTACTCTAAAAGATTTCATGACAATTTTCAATAAAATCTCTTTCTTTTAAAATTGCATGATGTTTTGTGAAAAGAAATTGATTTTAAAGAAGAAAGGATATTTTCCTCAAGAATTCAATTCAAGTGTTTTATCAAAATTATTTTCCATCTAAGATAATAAAGGGTTCTGTTTCTATCCATATTTTTACATTGATTTGACTATGTTGTGAAGGAATTATGTTTATGAATTCCTTTATCTTATATGAATTGATTTATGATGTCATGATGTTTCAAGAATCCCATTTTTGTTACATGTTTTATGCGATGATGTATGATTTATGATTTTGTGGCACACATAAGAAAGGATTCATTAAGAGATGGGTGGGACCTATATCTCCCTCAAATGCATTGGGTAAAGATTTTATATCTCATGAGATAGACATGGCTGGAATGGTAGGTTATACCGGTTCAGTGAAATAGGACTGAAACGAGGATTACTCGATTCAGAAAGGGACTTTGTCCACTAAGATAGTCTTGGCAATGAGTCTTGACTAACAAGAAATGATTCTCTATGATTATGTGTGTATGCCACAAAGTTTCATGTTTTAAGTTATGATTATTGGGATTACATTTCACTTCTATGATTTATCCCATGTTATGAAATTATGATCTCTTTTGCAGGTTAAGATTTCCAAAAGCTATGTTCTTATGTATATGATGTGATTGATATTTCTTTTGTTTACCCTTACTGAGCATTTGAGCTCACCCTTTTATGTTTTCTTTTACCCAGGATATAAAGAAAGGTTTTAGGTAAAAAAAAGGGAGATCTTTATGGGAGATGTTGAAGATCTTTCACCACGATTAGAAGATTTTATTCCGAGTTTCCAAAGACACTAAACTATTACGATCCTTGTGTGTGTGTTTTTGTTATGTACTAAGTATTCCGCAAAAGTAATGTAAAGTCCATGTACGTCAAGATATGGGTCTCTAAAAAATTCAACTATAGATGTCATGGTAATTTATAGAGGATATTTAAAAAATCTTCATGAAACTTTGATATACTCTCATAAGTACATAGAGGATCTATGTTCTTTTAAAATTCATTTTGTACTGTATGATTCTATCCACATACCACTAAAATTAATTCGTTATATGAAGTATATGAGCCTCCAATGGAAGCTGAAGTGAGTTCTGTTATTATGAGAGGTACCGTTTTTTTTCTTCGACATTAAAAAATTATTTATTAGATATAGGTTCCCCCTCACTCATTCTTATTAGGTAATATACCTTATCTTATAAAACAAACATTTAAACTCATGACATTTATTATTGAACTGGAAGTGCATGTGGGAAAAAACAAGGTATAGGGATTCATATGTTCATCATGTCCCTTCTTTATGAGTGAAATAAAGATGGTTTTAGATTTTATGGTTCTCGACTTATACCTCTTATGAATTATTATTGAGATGGAGTAGATGATTTCTCATGAGGCTTAGTTCAATTTTTATCATGACCAGGTGTCTTTTATTACTCCAAATAGAAACTCATTTATGATTCAATGTGAGTGGGACCTGACATCTAGTTGGGTGGGACCACCCCTCCTATAACATGGCATTCTATATTCTTTGTCTACAGATGGTCAATGGTTGAAAGCATTCTACTTTAATATTCTTCTGATAATTTGATGAGTAACCTTATGTGGTTCAAGAGGAATATTACAGGTTTTCTACTATATGGGGAGTTAAATTTCACAATTTACCTAGTGCTTGGAAGTCAACAAATATTAGTACCATCATTACATATAGCGCGAGATGAGGTGAAAGAGGTGAAAATTTAGATAGATCATCTAAAATCCAAGTGATTTATATAGTCAAGTGTGACACTATGGGAAAAACCCCTATTTGTTTCCAATAATTCTAATAGTATTCTCTGTTTGTGTAATAATTATCAAAATCTCAATTGAGTAATGGTTAAGAATAAGTACCCATTTGCCTCACATTGATTATTTTTACGATCTATTGAAAGGGTAAAATTGGTTTTATAATATTTAAACTTAGATTAGTTATCACTAACATAGAATCAATTATTTATATATTCTAAACACCACCTTTAAAAGCTGGGATAGGCATTTTGAGTATCATGTGATGTTGTTCAACCTAACAAATGCTCCTGATGTCCTTATGGAATTGATAAACCAGATTTTCCACCAGTATATAGATTCTTTTTTTGTGGTGTTAATAGATTAATTTTTTTTATAGTTTATGATATAATAAGACAATTTGTTTCCCTTGATACATATTTTGGGAATCCTAAAGGACTATCACCTGTATAAAAAACTCTCAAAATGACAATTTATAATATAATAAGTTAAATTATTAGGACACATGATCTCATTGCATGGTATCATAGTTTATCCTGAAAAAATAATGGGTGTCATGTCATGTTAATAACTACATATTGTAACACCCAGACCCTAATTACCCAGAGTCGGTGCATTATTAAATAACATTGGCATGATCATAAAGGATCAAGTCTTGAAAGACCGATTAGTTTAGTAGTCTTGGAAACACTAGATATATTCATAAGTCTTACATTACATCATAAGGTAAAAAAACTTCAACAACATCTTGTCTTAATATCCTCTCATACTATCCCTGCAGGTCATTCATAAATTACTTCTTCATAATCCTGGGAAAAATAAAACATTGAAAGGGGTGAGATCAGTTTCTCAGTAAGGATAACATTATAGCAGAAGCTTTCATAGATAAGCATAAACACTTAAGGAAGTTTATAACTAAAACGAAATCCTTTTAAACTCGAACATCAGCATTATATGGCAAAGATAAAATAAAATAATGCCATTTACTTACTCACATGGATATTATACTAGTCTAATGATCACATGAAATATCAATAACCACTTTCATAATGATGGAATGCATAATGCCAGACTATCAAAACCACATAGCCAAGGCCTCGTGCCAAGACTACAAATAAGATTTTGCCAAGGCCTTGTTCCAAGAAACTAGTTTGTCTCAAGAGACCTACCGATGCATCGAGGAGCTATAGCGGGCTCCAACCATCACTTATTAAGTTCAATTCATTTCTCACATGAACATGTTTAAACATAACATAAACATTTGTATTAAAACTAGCATACGAAATGTCAATAATTTAACCCCAAACCATGAATGGTATAAAAATAGCACATCCACAGTCAAACATAACTCATTCGATACAATATGGAATATTGTATTGTATCACATTAACCTCAATAAAGAATAATGAAGTATGTTGACATAGATTAAAATAATCATCAAAACTATTTGAGAGAAATATCTCCCTTTTTCTTGAAAACATTTAAAAGTCAAACTATTTGTCAAGAAGCCATTTAAAAATAGATTTTTGAATCAAAGTGTCCCATACCACTTTGAAAATTTTAAAAGGAGTTTTAATTTTAAAACATTAATGTCCATTTAAATAAATCCTTAAAACATTTTTTAAAACATGGACATTAATGAGCAAGATTTAGAAGAATAAGTCTTTAAAACATTTAAAAATGGTATTTTAGTTAGAGTTTCTAACCAAAAGAGAGACACTTGAATACAAATAATTGAGGTAATCAACACATTTTAATATCATTAGAATAAAGGAATTCATGATATACTATTTCAAAGTACATTATATACACCACATAAAAGTGATTTGGTGTATAACAACAAAGAAGTCTCAATGGAATGTAAATTGAGATGAAATCTCTCATAAAGGATGTATCCTTAGATTAAGGATAAATAAATGACATAGTTATTTGTGACAAATATAAATACACTAAATATGATTGTATATTCAGTGTAAAACAATCAAAAGACATTCACACATATTCTAGTAAAAACAACACCAATGAATTGGATGTTTGTCTCAACAAATTGAGATTGAGTAAAAATTACTGTTATCAAGTTCATACCGATGACATTGAGAATTTATCAATGGAGTGATTATGTGTATAAAAAGTATATCCACAGAAAAGGGAGTGGAAATTATGACATAATCAAATGAATAGTGATTCCACACATAATCTTGGAGAAAAATAGTCAATGAAGTATGCGTAAAGCTGGATGAGTGGAAATTGAAATTTCAAATTCCCTTATTGATTTGGTAACATACAAAACATGCATCCATGAAAGAAGGATCATACAATGATGATGTAAATATACATTAATTAAAGTATATTACACAATGAATACAAACATGGGCAGTACACACACCATTAATATGATATCATATATGATATTTTAAAATTTCTTTGTTAATAATATCTTAGAATTATCGTCGTTTCGGGTGCTAACTTACTCATTTTCTTTTATATGTTTTGTTACGTAAGCTATGTTTTTCATGTATAGGTTGTATATTATTCATATCCAGAATGATATAAAGTTATTAAACATTATTTGTAAATAATAAAATGATAATTACACTTGAATGGATATGATGGAGAATGAATCTCATCACGTTCGTGGAGACGGATGTCCGTACGTACGCACGAGCGACAATATCATTCTTTTGATATTAAAATAATATATAATTGGATGGTATATCATATATACAGAATAATTATCATGATATATGCATTATTTAAATGAGTTACACATCATTATTATACCCACTGAAATAATAATATATTGAATAACAATTACACCACGACGTGGAGACGGTAAGCTGTACGTACGCACGTATGGTGACATTTTATTCAAAGGGTGGATAGAATACTGAATATGGTTGTACCATATTTATAATAACATCACAGTATATATAATATATTGTAGTTATTATTTTATAATTGTAATAACAGAGAAACAAGAAGTGGAAGAAGAAAGGAACTTGAAAAGGGGTGGTGAAAACATTACCTCTTCTTCGGGTTCTTCCTATTGATTTGATCATAAGGGCTCCTTATGTTGGCTTTCTGATCAAAATAAGGCCTCTAGGTTGTATTGAGGGAAGTTGATAGAGTATTTGGGCAGGGGTTGGCCGAAACAAAAGGCTTTGAAGGTGTGAAAAAATGAGAAGGAAGAGTGCCCTTTTATAAGAGGGGTGAGGGGCACCTTTGGAAAAGCTAGAAATATTAATTTATAATAAATTTATATTCGGTTTATAATAGCTCCAAAGTTGATTATTTAAAGCTTAAGGTGGGGATGGGTCGAAAACCACTCAACCAATAGAATTTAGACAGGTTTGGATCATTATATAAACCTTATCTTTAAGTATTAACTCTTAGTTAATTAGTTTCACTTTTACAATGTCTCTTTGAATTTTTATATTATATGGTTAATAAACTTACCATATACATCAAATAGACCCCCAAGTGGTCCATTAATGATACACCTATCATGATATAAGTATCTTGGCATAACCTTAGATTTTTAGGAATTTAATATCAATTAATAATATAATATTTTTTTAAAAACTCTTTTTTGTCAATTTTGACACTATTCAATAGTTGATTTTTGTGAAACACATAACAGAATGATTACTTCAAAAACAGTTAATTAAATAAATCCTAATATGTCATATTAACCTATAAAAGTAGTGTAATTCAATAAAATTTTGAAATTATATTTATTTGGGTATTTATAATATCAATTATTATAATTGTTCACTATTATGGTAATTACTGCATCACCATTGTATCATAAATAAATTAACTTATTTAATGTATAAAAATTATAAATAAAATATAATTATGTAGGAAATATTTTTATCTTTCTAAAGAATATTTATTGTCTAAAATCCAACAAATATAACCTTATGTAACAATTGTTTTGCTAAAAGATATATGCTTGTGTCATTTTTGTATTTATTTTAACTTAATTAAAATAAAGTGTCATTATCACTTACAAGTGGATCCATGGGGTCCCAAAATCGACCCAAAGATGACCATAGTAGACCATGTATCAACCAATAGGGTTTAGACACGTTTTTGGGTAATTTAGTATTATTATAATATTATTTTTTAACCCTTGTTTACCGGATTTACCCTTTAACCATGGTAAATAAAATATTTACCGAAGTAATTATCCAAAATGACTAAAAATAAAAGTTACCTATTTACACAATTTTAACATCCTGATTCCAAATATGGAATCCATTTTTCCAAGTTCAAAACACAGAAGTGGCAGAAATTAATTTAAAATTAATTCCCGTTAAAACAAAAAGCGTGTTTTTAAGAGATAATAACTATCAAAAGATTGGCACTTGTTCATGTCTGGTTTAAATGTGAAATTATGTTCAATGACCCACATTGTATTACATGGTAAAAATATATTCTAAATATACTTTAAAACCAATAAAATTCATAATTTATCACTATTAATTATTTTGATTAAAAAAGTTGTTTTTAATTAAAATTTAGTAATTTTCACTATTCATCAAAATATGAAATTTATCCGAAAAGTACCAAAATTTCACCCTAGGATAATTTTGATATTATTAATCCAAAAATGAAGTCCATTTTGAGAGATATAATTTATAAAATTTCAAAAAGTATGTATTACTATTCATAACGGCTAGTTTGATTGGTTGTGGTGTGTTAGAATCTCGAAGTTGCGTACAATGCACGCCATTGCATTATCCAAAGGGAAACGTACCGTGGAAGCTTGGGGTGTTACATTCTCCCCTACTTCAATAAATTGCGTCCTCGCAATTTTTTTTAAAATTGGGCTTGATAATATAATGGAAAGTCCCACATCGAAAAAAGAGTCAATAAAACTATCACTTTAAAAGAAAGAAAGAGAGGTATATAGGTCACCCAGGATAACCCATACTCGGATTCCATGTAGAAAAACATGGATATGGACGATAAACTAAGTGTCAAGTTGTAACGAAGAGGGATATAAATCATGATCAAGATAAAGTTAACAATAAGAAAACCACAAACTTGTGTTGGGACAAACGGTCATTAGTCTCCTAGTAGGAAAGTAAACGGACAACATTTTTTGTTTTAAGTTACATTACATAAGGATGAGGAATTAATTTATGATATTGACTAAGAATATAAAGATATATACTTACATTTTAAGTAGAGTTTCATTCTTTAATAAATTTCCACCACTAACTCATTTTTTTAAACGATGAGTATTCAAGAAGACTTGGTGATACTGGAAGAGCTAGAATAAACTTCTATAGAATCACATGATCCATGCAGGATGAACTATATATTTACATTGTATTTAGAGATTAATCAAAACCAAAATGGTTAGTACAAGATCTAATGATCCCCCAAAAGTATATTCCTTGAGAGAAATAAACACTAATCTTAATTTCCAAAATTAAACCAACAATACCCCAAAGTTAAATAAATACAATTCAATAATCAATTGTCCTTAAAATACATCAATATAATCAAAACTAATATTGAAAACCAAAACTTATTAAGAATTTAGTCTTCCACGTTAAATTGTATTACCAAATGACATTAATTACTCTTAAAGTCACATACATAAAAGTAATTAGCCTAATTATTTCCATAAATAACCCAAATCATTATATATCCACAATAAAAACATAGATAAAAATCCACCATTACTCCTCAAATGAAATCCAATAATACTCTATTTTCCTTTGGCATATAGTGTTCTTAACAAAGCGAACCACTTCCAAAATAACATTTATCACTTAATCACCAAATCATTTTCCTATACTAAGGGTATTCATTTGATAAGACATAAGATCCCAAATCAAATTATTATTGATAAATAAAATCATTTAACTAAAAATAATAGTAACACTAACCAGGGACATCGCGTAGTCCAGTGGTAGGCGATAAATCCCAATCGCACTTTGGTTGTGGGTTCGATTCCCACAGCTTTGTCCGACGCGACGGGTTGTAACACGGTCTACGTGTTGTCCTTTTTCAGAAACTATATTTTATAACATTACCAAAAGGAGATAAATTCCTCAAAATAACCATAACATAATTTAACCACAAATGTTATCTCGTACCTTTCATTTTCATCCCAAATTATAATAATTTGTAGTTTCCTCAAACCCAATGATCATATAAAACCAAACGGTTATTTATAAAAATATCCACAAGAGAAAAGACAATACTTCCATAAATATCATTCTCACATGGAAAACGTTAGGTTTACAAATACAAGAGAAAATTATTAGAAATTAAACCCTTCAATAAGGATCACTAATAATTTTTAAACATTTATCCAACCATTTATTTCTACATATCTTCTTCTCTAACCAAGAAAATACCCTATAGAATAAGACATTCACTTGGGTAATGGCCAGGTCCCCTGCATTTTCGTCAAATGACTGTAAATGGATTCTTGGGACCATTTTTATCTTCTTCCATAGTACTCTTCATTTTTCGGCAATTCTTCACTTTATGCCCTTCCTTCCCACACGTAAAGCATTTCTTTGTCCCATTGAGACACTTTCCTGTGTGTCTCCTTCCACATTTCCTGCATGATGGAAATTAAGGATTTCGTTCTCCATGGTCTCCAATACTGGAGCTCTTATCATTCATCACCTTTCTCTTCTTTGTTGAGTTCGGTAATTGGATAATATATATATTGTTGATCATATTTTTGGAAAATTGATTTGGCATAAAGATGATATCTTTTACGACTATCAAAATTCCATTTTGTTTCTCATTCCCACCACTGTTACCACCTTTTACATCATTCTAAAAGTCACTATGACTTCCTTGGAATCCATCCATTGACTAAAACCAGAAAGCATTGTGTGAGTAATAGTAGTCATACAATCATTTAGAGATTATCATGTCACCATTTCTCAATTTGATACACATTAGGATTAACCAAGGTCATTTACTCTCATCTTATATATATAATACTTTAAATCGGTTTGAAAAGAAAATGTAAATTATCCAAAGCATATCCCCCGTGAGTGTCATAACCAAGAGTGCAGCAAGGCCCGTTGTTGTGAACCAGTTCTAGTTCAAGTCTATCTCAAAGCGGTGTTTTCAGGTTTTACCCCTAGGTACATATGTGCCAGAGCCGCCTCTACCTTCTTGTATCCAGACAGGGATGTATTGCTCGGAAAACTAACAAAATCTCTACAATACCAAAATTCTAGGAAGTTCTTCTATACTAATCCTCAAAGTTCATCTTAGGTCTATGTGCTCTAATCAGAGTTTATCTAAATCTAGCTTCCAAGGTTTGTACTAAACTTCCTCTGATACCAACTATAACACCTCGACCCTAGATACCCAGAGTCGGTGCATTATTACATAACATTGGCATGATCACAAAGGATCAAGTCTTGAAATACCAATTAGTTTAGTATTCTTGGAAACACTAGATATATTCATAAGTCTTACATTACATCGTAAGGTAAAAAAACTACAACAACATCTTGTCTTCATATCCTCTCATACTATCCTTGCAGGTCATTCATAAATTACTTCTTCATAATCCTGGGAAATATAAAACATTGAAAGGGGTGAGATCAGATGCTCAGTAAGGATAACATTATAGAAGAAACTTCCATAGATAAGCATAAACACTTAAGGAAGTTTATAACTAAAACGAAAGCCTTTTAAACTCGAACTTCAGCATAATATGGAAAATATAAAATAAAATAATGTCATTTACTTACTCACATGGATATTCTACTAGTCTAATGATCACATGAAATATCAATAACGACTTTCATAATGATGGAATGCATAATGTCAGACTATCATCACCACATAGCCAAGGCCTCGTGCCAAGACTACAAATAAGATTTTTCCAAGGCCTTGTGCCAAGACACTAATTTGTCTCATGAGACCTACCGATGCATCAAGGAGCTATAGCGGGCTCCACCCATCACTTATTAAGTCCAATGCATTACTCATATGAACAGGTTTAAACATAACATAAACATTCGTATTAAAACTAGCATACGAAATGTCAATACTTTAACCACAAACCATTCATGGTATAAAAATATCACATCCACAGTCAAACATAACTCATTCGATACAATATGGAATATTTTATTGTATCACATTAACCTCAACCCAGAATAATGAAGGATGTTGACATAGATGAAAATAATCATCAAATCTATTTGAGAGAAATATCCCCCTTTTTCTTGAAAACATTTAAAAGTCACACTATTTGTCAAGAATCCATTTAAAAATAGATTTTTGAATCAAAGTGTCCCATACCACTTTGAAACTTTGAAAAGGAGTTTTAATTTTAAAACATTAATTTCCATATAAATAAATTCTTAAAACAATTTTTAAAACATGGACATTAATGAGCAAGATTTAGAAGAATAAGTCTTTAAAACATTTAAAAATGGTATTTTAGTTAGAGTTTCTAACCAAAAGAGAGACACTTGAATACAAATAATTTAGGTAATCAAAAAATTTTAATATCATGAGAATAAATGAACTCGTGATATACTATGTCAAAGTACATTATATACACCACATAAAAGTGATTTGGTGTATAACAACAAAGATGTCTCAATGGAATGTAAATTGAGATGAAATCTCTCATAAAGGCCGTATCCTTAGATTAAGGATAAATCAACAACATAGTTATGTGTGAAAAATATAAATACACTAAATATGATTTTATATTCAGTGTAAAACAATAAAAGGACATTCACACATATTCTAGTAAAAACAACACCAATGAATTGGATGTTTGTCTCAACAAATTGAGATTGAGTAAAAATTACTCTTATCAAGTTCATACCGATGAAATTTAGAATTTATCAATGGAGTGATTATGTGTATAAAAATTATATCCATAGAAAAGGGAGTGGAAATTATGACATAATCAAATTAATACTGATTCCACGTATAATCTTGGAGAAAAATAGTCAATGAAGTATGTGTAAAGCTGGATGAGTGGAAATTGAAATTTCAAATTCCCTTATTGATTTGGTAACATAAAAACATGCACCCATGAAATAAGGATCATACAATGATGATGTAAATATACATGAATTAATGTATATTACACAATTAATACAAACATGGGCAGTACACACACCACATGTAATAAATAAGTGGTGAACAATGGAATTCTCACGGAATTAAAAGTGAGATAAGAATCCCCTTACCTTTTACTTTTCCTTGGTTGGGGGTAGGTTAACATCCTGTATAATGTTGAAATAATTGTTATTAAATTATTCATGAATCATATACATTAATATGATATCATATATGATATTTTAACATTTCTTTGTTAATAATATTTTAGAATTATCGTCGTTTCGGGTGTTAACTTACTCGTTTTGTTTTATATGTTTTGTTACGTAAGCTATGTTTGTCATGGATAGGATGTATATTATTCATATCCATAATTATATAAAGTTCTTAAACATTATTTTTAAATCATAAAATGATAATTATACTTGAATGGATATGATGGAGAATGAATCTCATCGCGTTCGTGGAGACGGTAGTCCGTACGTACGCACGAGCGACAATATCATTCTTTTGATATTAAAATAATATATAATTGGATGGTATATCATATATACAGAATAATTATCATGTTATATTTATTATTTAAATTAGTTACACATCATTATTATACCCACCCAAATAATAATATATTGAATAACAATTACACCACGACGTGGAGACGGTAAGCCGTACGTACGCACGTATGGTTACATGTTATTCAAAGGGTGGATAGAATACTTAATATGGTTGTACCATATTTTTAATAACATCACAGTATATATAAGATACTGGAGTTATTATTTTAGAATGGTAATAACAAAGAAAGAAGAAGTGGAAGAAGAAAGGAACTTGAAAAGGGGTGGGGAAAACATTACCTCTTCTTCAGGTTCTTCCTTTTGATTTGATCAAAAGGGATCCTTAGTTTGGCATTCTGATAAAAATAAGGCCACTAGGTTGTATTGAGGGAAGGTGAAAGAGTATTTGGGCAGGTTTTGGACGAACCAAAAGGCTTTGAAGGTGTGAATAAATGATAAGGAAGAGTTCCCTTTTGTAAGAGGGGTGAGGTGAACCATTGGAAAAGCTAGAAATATTAATTTATAATAAATTCATATTCGGTTTCTAATAGCTCAAAAGTTGATTATCTAAATTTTAAGGTGGGGATGGGTCCAAAACACTCAACCAATAGAATTTAGACAGGTTTGGGTCATTATATTAACCTTATCTTTAAGTATTAACTCTTAGTTAATTAGTTTCACTTTTACAATGTCTCTTTGTATTTTTATATTATATGGTTAATAAACATACCATATAAATCCAATATACCCCCAAGTGGTCCATTAATGATACATCTATCATGATATATGTCTCTTGGACGAACCTTAGATTTTTAGGAATTTAATATCAATTAATAATATAATATTTGTTTTAAAAACTCTTTTATGTCAATTTTGACACTATTCAATAGTTGATTTTTGTGAAACACATAACAGAATTATTACTTCGAAAGAAGTTAATTATATAAATCCTAATATGTCATAATAACCAATAAAATTAGTTTAATTCAATAAAAGTCTCAAATTATATTTATTTGGGAATTTATAATATCAATTATTCTAATTTTTCACTATTATGGTAATTACTGCATCACCATTGTGTCATAAATAAATTAACTTATTTAATGTATAAAAATTATAAATAAATTATAATTATTTAGGAATTCCTTTTATCTATCTAATGAATATTTATAGTCTAAAATAAAACATAAATAACCCTATGAAAAAATTGTTTTGCTAAAAGATATATGCTTGTGTCATTTTTGTATTTATTTAACTTAATTAAAATAAAGTGTCATTATCACTTACGGGTGGATCCATGGGGTCCCAAAATCGACCCAAAGATTCCCATGGTCGACCATGTATCAACCAATAAGGTTATGACACGTTTTAGGGTAATTTAGTATTATTATAATATTATTTTGTAACTCATGTTTACCGGATTTACCCTTTAACCATGGTAAATAAAATATTTACTGAAGTAATTATCCAAAATGTCTAAAGATAAAAGTTACCTATTTACACAATTTGAACATCCTGATTCCAAATATAAAATCCATTTTTCCAAATTCAAAACACAGAAGTGGCAGAAATTAATTTAAAATTAATTCCCGTTGTTAAAAGAAAAAGCGTGTTTTTAAGAGATAATAACTATCAAAAGATTGGCACTTGTTTATGTTTGGTTTAAATGTGAAATTATGTTAAATGACCCAAATTGTATTACATGGTAATAATATATTCTAAATATTCTTTAAAACCACTCAAATTAAAAATTTATAACTATTAATTATTTTGATTAAAAAAGTTGTTTTTAATTAAAATTTAGTAATTTTCACTATTCATCAAAATATGAAAGTTATCCGAAAAGTACCAAAATTTCACCCTAGGATAATTTCGATATTACGAATCCAAAAATTAAGTTCATTTTGAGAGATATAATTTATACAATTTCAAAAATTAGGTATTACTATTCATAATGGCTAGTTTGATTGGTTGTGGTGTGTTAGAATCTCGAAGTTGCATACAATGCATGCCATTGCATTATTCAAAGGGAAATGTACCGTGGAAGCTTGGGGTGTTACACATATCATTTCTTAGAATCCCATATTTTTGGGTTTGTCATGATATGATTGGAAGTTGATAAATGTTTTCTCAAAACATGCCTCACCTATAACTGATCTCACCTTGAAAGGGATAAAGTGATAAATGAACTTGAAGTTTCAGGAATCCTATGATTAACAAATGATTCATTTGATTTCATCACTAATTTTAACCTTACCTAAAGCTGATTTGGGAAACGTGGCTTATTTCAATGCTTCGGGTACTATTTTAGGTTGTTTCCTTATAAAAGAATATCATGGCATGGTGTACAGATCAAGTCATCTTTCACCTCACTAGGGGAATTACCCTACTCATGATTTAAAACTTTAAGCTATTTTACATGCCCTCAAAATTTGGTGTCACTGTCTTTTCTGGGAATGGTTTATTGTGTACTATAACTAAAAGTGTTCAAAATATATATTTTATAAAAAAATATTTTAACCTTAGGTAGATATGGTGGATGGAGAAGATTCAATCATTTGACATTGATATTTTCTATACTTTAGGAAAGGGTAATGTGGTTGTGGAAACTCGTTGAGTGGATTATTTTTCCTGATGTGAAGGAAGAAAATGATAATGTAATTTTCTGGGACTCTTTTCTCTGATTCATTTGGTATTCTTCGAGGAAGGGTCTCTTAATATTTTATAAAATTTTAATCTAATATTCTCTCTCCATAAGATGATTCTCTAAGAAAAGGTGCTAGAATATGTCTAGGAAAATGTTAGCGATTTGTTGTATGGTGGGAAGCCATCTATGACTTATCTATATCCATAAAAGGTATCCTTTGTTTTAGAAAAGATATGTTGTTCCTTTAACCACAAGTGATACTATATTGGGAGATTTTCTTCGTTATTTATGGGTTCTAAACCATGGAATTGGATATATGTTTTATTACATGTGGAAATGGTAATAGAGAACACTTATAAAATAATATATATCACAACTTCCTTCTTGATGTTACACATCCCTATAGATAAAGGATAATAAAAAAATCCAACCAGTTTGCAATAGCCTCTCCTCATGCCAACATGGAAATGGAATTATATTTCAATATATTTCATAGTTTTTCTTATCAAGAACTCCACATGCTATGAACTATTTTTTGGTGGTGATGAATTGGTTAATCAACACATTATATTTCTTACTAATTCATGATACATAAAATTAGAAAACATTTAGTAGTTGTATGTATAGAATATCGTGAGGTTTCTTGGAATTACTATATCCATTTTTTCTATAAAGGACCCTATATTTACCTCATAATTTTAAAATATCCTCTTAGTATAAATGGGCACTTAGGTCATGTTGAGTATGGAATATCAAACATAGATGGATGTTAAGATACAAGGGTCTAATAAAATTTTATAATATATCTTTAATACATTTGTTTTAGAATTTATAGGTTCTTGGGATAGCCACTTAGTACTATTTTGTTTTTTATAGAATAATAGGTACAAATCATCCATTAATAAAATAATTTTTATTCTTTTTGTATATTAGATCGATTAACTCACCTATTTTTTTCTCTAATGTAAGAGAAGTGTCCTTGGTTGGATTAATATTTTCTTAGGATACATTGGAATTTTTCTAGTAGATTCTTCAATATTTGGTAATGTTTACATTCTAGAATAAGTATTATTTAGATTGTATTCATTTTCCATTGGATTATTTAGTTGGTGATCAAGTGTTCTTGAATGTCTATCCTTGGTTGGGATAATAGTGTCTTGGGAGAGAAGAAAATAATGCTCTTATGTATGTGGTACCATTAAAGACATTTGGATATCTTAGAAAGGTAGAATATCACTTGGATTGTCCTCCTCAATTGTATTTGATTCAAAATGTTTTTCATGTGTCTCATTTCAAGAAGTTTTATCTTGTCTCATCTGATATTATAAATTGTGAAAACATCGGGATAGAACCTGTTATGTTTGTAATCGAAGAACAACTTTGATTTGTTGATTATCAAGTAAAGCTTCTACATGGGATGTATATAAATATAATTTGATTATTTTTAGTAGCACAAGTAAGAACCAAATAATATGTGGTAGTTAGGTTAAATAATGAGTTATTAGTGGCCTTTTCTCATTATGGACCAAACTTCTCTGACTTAGATTTTTGGGAAAAGAATCTAGTATGGTGGCGATAATTATAACATCTGGATATTTTCCTATTAAGATAATATTTATATTTTGTTTTCATTTTTCCCTTTTTAATCATTTATTAATTTTTGAAATTTAGTTTTATCGGATGTTTTGAATGTGTGCCTTCATTTATTGGTCAAGTGTAACCAAATTCTACAGTGTGGTTCTTACCTTGCATATTGGAGGCTGTAATGTAGCCTGATAGGTGTCTTATATAGTATTGATTAGTTTTTGTTATTATTCTTATTTTTTCATAGATGTTGAATAGAGTGTGGGATATGATGTAGAGTCCTGGAAGTTGTAACCAGGTACATTTTCCAATTTTGTATCAACTAGGTCAAGGAGATAGGATGTTACATAACCTTCTTCTTAGCTTCATAATTATACATTTTACTTGTTCCATTTTGGAATGGTCACTTTTCCCTAGTCTATAGAATCTCACCATGGAAAGTTGTATGGGTTTCAATAATACATTGACCAATATATTATTTGATTTATTATCTTACCATATGCCATTGTTTTTTCTGTGCCAAATCCACATTCTACCATGAAGTAGGGCTTCTGTTGTGGTGTTATGTTTTCAAATTTTCCTAAAATATTATTAACCCTCTGAGACCTATAATTCACCTTTACCTTCCTCTTAAATCATGGGTGGATACTGGTCTTTTTTAATATTCTTTATAGAAATCAATATCTGGGATTCATCCTTGACATTTTATGATCAATTCATAGAGGATCAATGTTTCAATCGAAGTTGTGATTCTATCTTGGTATGTATAACTCCATTGGTCATGGATATCTTTATTCTTTGTATCCAGCTTACTTATTATTGTGTTTCAACCATGAAATTTATCATAATTTTTTAGATTCTTTTTTCTAATACTATTCATTTAGATCTGTCTAAAATTTGAGGGTTCTTTTCTAGATCTCCAATCCTCTTTGTGTGATGTTTTGGTATCATGTTCATATGTTATTCCATTGGATTATATAAATATTTAAATTTATAATTTTGATATTCTTGATTTTGAATTATTAATTATAATCCTTTATTGAATACATGGATATTTAGTTTATTTTATCTATTTGATCACATGTAATTTATTATATTCTTAGTGTTTTATGGTGGGTGGTTTCATGATTTGGATTTATGTAACAAACAATTCTAGATTTCTGATTGAAATTTGTTTCAAAATGGTTTGAAAATCCAGTCTAATATTTTTTCATCAAAATAGATTTTAAAATGGTTTTAATTGATTCAATTTTGAAATGTGGTAGTTTTTTATATCATTTTGAAAATTTTTCCCCCTGGTGTTGTTACTGATTTTTTAAAGTCACGATTTTTATGGTTCAAATATGAAATTATCTTTAAATGATTTTGATTTAAAAAATTCTTCCATGATAGGTGATGAGGATGGATCCATTCTATGGTATGAACTCTTTCCGCCGAAACATATTCTACTAGGGAAATCTATTCACCATGTTCCCTAATTTTTGGTGAGCAACCACTCTTAGAAAATTACTCTTACCCTCAATAACTATTTTTCTAGGGTAATTTATGAACCTTGTGGACTACTGATTAAGAAAAATTGTATGAGGATCCCAAATTTCTTGAAATTGATGTTAAACTAAGGTCATGTTTAACCAATTTTTTTTTTGAAATGTGTATTTGGGTTATTTATGGAAATGATTTGAAAATCGAGTTATTATTATGATTTAAAAAACATGAAATGGGGTGATATTCCATGTTTTGTATGGAACTATATAAAATTGTTCCTCGTGAATTATGTTTTTTATATGAGAATTATTAGTTTATTTTTTAAATACTAATTATTAAACACATGGTAGGATCCTACTAGCCCTATTTTGTTGGCACCATGCATATATCGTTTGTTGTATGGGGTTTGTATTTTGTATAATGTAGTTAAGGGAATGTTTCCATATGGGGGGGGGGTGGTTTCTCATTAACATATAGTGGGAGTATATAGGTGACCACATATGACACTGAAATGTGGTGTTTTCTTCTATAGTACCTTGGTTCGGAACTGTGAATTTTCTAATCTGTTTTGTCTTACATTAATATTTCATCTACTATTCACTTGATTTGGCATACAAAAATAATGATTATTCTTGTTATCAAATTTATGTTGGGTTGTGTCTTTTTCATTCCCAAACATAATTCATGGATGATCAGAAACTTTTTACCAACCCATGTGGATCGAAAATGCTCTTTTGGCCATATTGTGCCTTCGATGGGTTCCATATATTTTAGGTTGTTTCCTGAAAAAATAGTAAATATATGACTTAAGAAATAAGAGTGAAGAAATATCAATATGTGTATAAATGACCACAAATTACCATTTTTAATCCTCCTCAAGTTCCTCTAAAAATGGATATTTTGTTCACCATGTTCATTGCCTTAATAACTAAACTCTTTCTCTATTGAATGCTGCTAAAAATGTGTGCGATATAATAATAATTTTTTCACACTATTAAAAACAAAAAAAATTATTATTTATATATCTTTATAAATAATATATTAATGTTGTGAATTATGTTTTATTTCTTGGTCAAGATAATATTTTAAAACCGAGGATAAAATCTATAAAATAATATATTAAATATCATCAATCAGATAATCCAAATCCCAATATATCTTGGACACAATATAGTCTGATTATTTTCATCAGAGTATAATTATTTCTATCCTATAAATTCACATATAAATCCTAGAAAACCATTACAATGTGATAGATAAAAACAATGATGGGACCCCTCAACCTACAATTCAAATAATTATAATAAATTCATGAGTCCTAGTCCTTAAAATATAATTTTATCACCCATTAAATAATGCTTGAGAATATAAGGTAACATTTTCTTAATAACACCCAATTATATGCACATATCAACTACTCAGATAATTACACTAGATTATATTATAACACACATGAAATAGTGATGTTGTAATCCTCATGCATGTCAACCTCCAAAATCTAATGAAAATATCATGGATTAACTGTTTGTTATTTCTGTGTAATATTAATGTATATGAAAAATTTATCTTAAAGAAACATTATGATTTAATTAAGTTTACATTATTGTGTGATTTCTAAAAAAAATAAGTGAAACTCATTCATTTAATAAATGAAATGTATGAATCAAACATTATCAACTCTATGAGTATATAGAGAATAAATATAAAAAACATATTCAAATATTTTTAACCAACAACTAAATAAAATAGTCATAGAACGCTCATAAGGTAATATTTTACTAAAAACAACATTAATTGGTATAATAATGTTTTTATGGTACTCAAACCCTCAAAGTAAATATTATTACTATCATCAATAAGTCATGTTATGGGATTTAAAATTACCCCATTACCAACCCACTTTATGATAAATATTTATGGGTTTCCAGTGATCATATGGTGTTTTTTTCCTTCATTAATTGTTTCTTCTAAACATAACATAACTCGTTTATTTTTGTGTTTGTGGATGGTATTTGTGTTTACCCAAAATAAGAATATGATCATAGAATGCATCTTAGTATCATTTTGGAGACATTATGATAACATGTTTTATATATTAAGAATTTAAATTATATATTTTGGATTCAATGGGTGAATTTCATGTGATATGTTATCTTTATGAAAATTGTATCAATAGAATATCACAACATTGAAGTGTTTTTGTCATTGTGTTATTCAAAAAATGTCTTCATGATTCCGATATTTCTCAAATTGAATTGATATTACTTATATTTTATCAAAGAAATACCATAATTTGAATCACCTATGATGGAATAAAACTGAAAGGGTGTACATTTTCTGTAGGATGAGAAGTTATAGAGAGGTTTTATAATATGAATAGAAGGTTGAATTCTACATCAGTATTAATACAACCAGAATACGATAATGGGCTTTAATTAATTGTGATGTGTATCAAAAATATTTAGGATAAATTCTTCAATAATTGAATAATGTAGTAGTTTATGGATTAGATAAATTATTAACACATGAAAATAATTATTCTAAACATTATAAAGAGTGTTTAATTTTTTTATTTGATTATATGGAGGCCTTACCAGTTTAATGAGATTATTATTATTATTATTATTATTATAAGATGTTGAAGTATATTATATCCCAGGTATATCCAAATTCGAGGCAACTATGTTGGGTTAGGTGTATACATACATAATACATTGAGTTCTTTTATACACTTGGGAAATATAATAATGCAACTGATGCCTTGAGTTAGAAAACATAAGTGCAGAAATAAATAGATGATATGTGAATTCTAATGATCTTTATGGTAGATTTTTATATAGAGGCTCATGATGGGATAAGAAACATTAATTTATGTCAGAAAAATATTAATTTTATATTTTTGGACTAGGATAAGTATGGAAAAACATTCAATTCAAAATTTCAAAAGATTATACTGACATTGAAATTATGGAGAACATTGATGAGTGGTTTTTGTGTTAAATCTAATATTTATTTTAATAAATGAGTTATGGTATATATATTATTGAAGAAAATTATTATAAAAATGAATCATTACTCTAATTATGTATCATAGTCTAGTGTAATTAAGATGTACCATATACTTAAATGAAATCTATAGTGGGAGAGAATGAATAAGAGGATACCTGGTAATGTTTCCAGATACTTTATTTTCTTTAATATCTAGTTTTTTGGAATTAATAGCCCATAAAAATTATAAACCTATTACAATGATGACATGTAAATATGGAAATATCATAGATATTTTACCATAGTAATAATAAAATTTTAGCATTATATAGGTACTTATTGATCAATACAAAAATATTCATAATTTATTACCCATTTGAGGGATGTTCTCAATAGATGACCTGTGTACGTTTTATATGAGTCAAGTTTTGAAGCATCATGGAGTACATTAATCTTATATGTGGAATAGATATTTTTAGTTTAATTCAATATTTTTGATAGGACATTATAATATGATTGGAAGTTAGTTAAATATCATTACATCTTATCATTCTCATTGTAATAAGAAATAAGAATAAACTCTACTGACTTTGAGGGACATACGTCATGATTCTGTGATAGATCTTATGGGATTGAGGGAGGATTATGTCCCTTTAGTTTATCAAAAATAATAGTTATTGGGAATATCTATATATTAATTCATTTAAATAATTATATAGAATATTTTGTTTATATACATTGTGTTTATTTGAAGGGGAGAAAATTCTTTATTACGATCATGTTTTGTGAAAGATAAGATCGATCTAAATTATTTTTTTAGGTTATTTATTTCTTAAATAGTTTCGCATTGTAGGTAATTTTTATCATCCTTTATTAAACATATAATTACTATGAATTCATAATTTCTATGGATGTGTTATATGCAAGAAAAATATACCATCAAGGGGAAATTTGAGACCTTTAATATTTTGATCTATTTTCAAAAACATTAATAGTGATGTCATCTAATATCTTTTTAACTTATGTGAAAGTACTACATCTCTTGATGAAAAAAAATTATTGGCATGTTTAAAGTAGTTGAAATGGAAAGGTGATGATATTGGTGTAATATATGGCTATAATGTGATTCCACTACCATCAAGAAATATATGAAGAATGTGATCATTGATTTATCATATAATATTACAACTAAATGGTTAAAAAGGAATAGAGTGTTTTAATTGATGAAATACTTAATTACTCATATATATCATGAAGAAAACTATCATGTAAATGATATTGAAAATAAAGGCATGATAGTTAATAAACATATCTGGTCAAATGTTAAGGAGGTAAAGGTTTTTAATTTATTAGAAATAGATTATCGTAAAATGAATTTCATTAGACATGTTTCATCTAGTTTTTATTAAATTAAAGGGACGTTTCCCTCTATAAAGTTCTCAATTTTCCTATAATTGTTTTTTCTAGAAATGAACAATAACATTTCATAATCAACATAATTGATATATTTATCGATGATGACAAAACTATGAGTTTTGTGTTTGAGGTCAAATATTTCCAGGATTTTCACCTTTGATGAGAAAACAATTAGCCAAGAATCAAGGAATGTTAATACCTAGTAATGTATTTGTACTGACCAATGATTTAAATAAAAACTCTTTCGTGAAATAAATTTCATGTCTAGTATATGATATTATTAAATACACCTAAATAAAATTAAAACTATGTTAATTAATAAAATAAAATTATTAAATATGACTATTTTATTATAGGCACTAAATTTGTGGGTATCAAAATAATAACTACCTTAAAAATAATATCTAATATTGCATATTAATATAGGATTCAATTTATTTAAAAAAATATGTCTATTATTCTTATATTCATTTTTATATTAATATTAATTATTGTCATATTATGAAAATGATTTAGAAAAAAATTGACTTATTTTTTCTATGTATCAAAATTATCCTGGGTTGAATCTTGATACATATTTTCAAAATATTGATTTTTAAGTGAATAGTGAAATATTAAAATTTTATAAAACCCATGAATTTTAAAACATAGTTAAGATATAGTCATAAAATATATATTTCTATATATTTCTAATTGATCAATTATAAATTTTAAAATTAAAATTACATATTTAAAATATCATGTTTCATCTAAAAACATATATTTTACATTTTAAAATATAAGTTGTAATATATTTTAAAACTATTTTAATATGATACACATTTATTGTCATAATTTTTTTTTCCAATTTTAGAAAATGAATCTAATAATATTTATTTCATGATTGGAATTATTGGTTAGAAATTATCTAATATGAACCATTTTATTTTTTATGCATAAAAAGGAATTACTTAGGTAAAATCTAGTTACAGTGATAAAAGATCAAAGGGTAAAAAGGGATGCCAAAAAGTTTAAAATATATAACATGCTAAACAAGTTATAATTGATTGGTTGAGGTGTGAATAAATTAAAACATATCTATCATCGATTTTCACTAATTTTTCCCTCTTCCTGATATGTGAGACATGTTCTCTCTTTATAATAAGAGGATATTTTTACAAAAATTTCATTCCCACCACTTATAAACGGGGTGTCTCACGACACCAATAAGAACACTAAAAATTTTAATTTGCTCTTTCAAAATTGCCTTTTTTTCATTCCCCTATATTCCCATTTCAATTCCATTATTTTTTCTCTCAATAAGTTACCCCAATCCCCTGATTTCTAAGGAGTCCTCCAAGGGAAAGTTTAAGTTCTCAACATGAGTACAATGTTTTCCCTAACATTTTTTATTTTATATCTATCCTTTTTAAATTTATTTTACCTAATATTATATGATGATATTATAATTTATAGTTCTTAATATTTTTTAATATTTTGTGAATAAATGTTGATATCCTTTCCCCATTTTCATTAACAAAAACTAAAACACCATTATTTTGTTTTTACGAACGAATGCCTTCACAAGGTAAAGTTTTTAATTTTTAATCAATTTTCCGTATTTATTAAAATATCCTAAAATATAATCTCTCACCATAAAAATATATTAATAATAGAATTTTTATTTTATAATAATATTATTATTCCAAAATAAACAACTTTTACAGCCATGCACATCCATTAATTATGTTATGTTCATGTTTTTGTCAGTCTAACAACCTAATTGAAAAATTATATAAAATATTATAATGGATAAATATTATAGAAACGTTAATAATAATATATGATATAAATAAGAAAAATTATTATTTATTTTAATTTTATTATATTAACACTAATATTAAACTCATTAATTAGGATATCAATATTTTTTGTTAAAAATAATTGAAATGTGATTCTCGCCAGATTTATCTATAAGAATCATGACTAAATTTATCATATGAGGAAATAATAACATCAATAACTATCATTAAACAACTATTAAAAAAATTCTAATAAAAACAATTTTCATGGATTATATTCCATTATCAAATGATGAACTCACCATATATATTATTTTTTAAATAATATATTTGGGTGAAAATGTTTTTTCTACCAGTTGATCGTTTTTTTTCTGAAAATTCATTTTATATAATAATATTTTTAAAGTATGAAACCCATTTTATTACAATTATTTCCTCAGGGTAGTGAGAATGATATCATTTTATGTGGCACTCATATGTGTGGACTAAGACATTTAGAGTCCTTTTTCATCATCCAATGCATTGTTTATGGTTTTATATCTCTTGAGATAATATGTAATGTTAATAATTGTATTTTTTACAATCTAAAGTGTTTAAATGCTTGTAGTTGTTAAAAATTTAAATGGATTGCATACTTTAATTTTATTTACAACTTAATAGGTGGTAATGATTGAGTTTTCTCATAATATATTCCTATGTATATATTTATTCCAATTCCCAAAAAATTTATTTATTTACATGTTAGGATAATTGTTAATTATGTGAAATGTTCTAAAGATTTTCCTATTTCTAAAGTTATAATTTAATGATTTCCATTATTTCTATTATATTATTCTATCAAATGTTTTGATAACTTTTATTTGGCATTATGTTTTTATTTCATGAACATTAATGACCCATCAAGTTTCAGGATTATAAATTATGATTTTATAATCTTTTTTACATATATTTAAGCACTATTAAATTTTTTTCTCTGATGTTTATGATATAACTATTAAGACTGGTTAAAATGTTTCCCTTAATAAGTATTTAGTATCACCCCTTTTTATAGATTATCTCCCTATGATATGAATATGGGTATTACATGTGAGGTGTTTAAAAGTTTCTTTATAGTTGATCAATTTCATATAAATGTTTTTGAGTATTGAAAAATATTTTTTTTATATAAATAATATTCGAAGACACTAAACATTTTATTCTTCAGTTTCATTGACTATTTTAGAATGGATTTATTATTCAGGTAAAATAAAAAATATACGTGTTTATATATATTGGTTCAGATAATTTCATATCAAATAATGGTTTAGTTATTTTCGGTATTATTTTAGATAACATTAGTGAGAACCCTGAGAAAATTTCCATGTATTGGATAATAACCTAATCTTTTGGTAAAGTTGAGATTGTGTGTTTATTCAAAGGAATTATATCCATGCTCTGATATTGGAATTGTGATATAGATATAGAAGGAATTAACCTACGTCTATTCACCCAAAAAAGGTTATTTTAGCATAAACTCTATTAATGGATGTACATTGGTCAAATAAAATGAACATTATAAACCATGATGAGGGATTCAGAATATGTTTTGGTTATATAAGCTTACCAAAAATTATTAGGAATAACCTATATTTAAACCTATTGATTCATAAGCTAGGTTATGTGAATCATTTATGAGTTATTTTTTCTAAGATCATAGTTCCCCTTATTATATTCACTAACTTAAGTACTTAAAAATTATATTATTTTATACATTGGGTAGAACAAGGATTAATTGAGCATAAATTGACTTTTATGGACGATGGGGTGATTACCCTAGTGAAATAAAAAACACAATGGGAAAATGTGTACAAAACATCAAAAAATACACACCTAATTGTTGTAATATATGAATGATAATGTGAATATCCTTGAGCCCCCATAATTACCAAGGAAAGAGTATCGTACTATTAAGTCTTTCATATGACCACGTCCTCCATCCATTGGTGTCTCTTTTTATCACCTAATTCAAGAGAAATTTTTTAATTGATAAAAAATATATTTTTCACTGTCTAGTTTTCAAAGCATAATAAATCTATCTTGGTTGACTATAATTTGGAAGGGGAGGCTGAGTAGTAGTAAAAAAACATAAATAATGAAAAAGGTGGAAATATACTATGTAATGGGATGAGTTCTTAAATTTATTCTTCATCAAAGTAGTTTATATTACTCTTTTCTTGAAGATGGAATTAGAATTTATATATCCTAAACAAAATGGGGATGATTCTATTTCCACATATCAATAAAACATCATGATGATCACGAGGTATACCTCATGTTATATCTCCCAATATGAAATCAATATTAGTTATTTAATTGGTGGCTAAAAACCAATACATTTATCAGAATTAGCTATAAGCGACATTGATGGTGATGAGGATATTATTTCAAATTCCTTAAAGGTGGAGACAGAAATTGGTTACCGACAATATTTTTGGGATAAAAAAATAATGGTGGAATATCATGAAATATTTCATAATAAGTCACAAGTGGGAAAAAAAATATCAACTAATTATATATTAATATTAATGGAGGAAACAATCGTGTAATTTTTTCAAGGGAGATGGTAAGTATTTTAATTATGGAAATTTATATATATAAAAACTATTGAAGTAGTACTAAGATATTGATTAACAGAGTGGAATATAATAAGACCCCATCTAATGTTCTACTTACACTTCAGTTATTCGAGTAAAAATACAATTTTAATTTTGAAAAATAGTGTCATAAACCTTGTTAAATTATTGATAATAGACCCCAACAACCTCATAAACCAAGGGAAAAAAGGATTCTCATAAACAATAACTTCTGTTGAGGTCGATAATGGTAATGAAGTGGTGAAAAGTATACTCAGTATACACTCTATATCTACAAATTACTTAGATGATTTGGGTTTAACATATTTTTTTTCTCATATATATTTTATAATAATGTTGATTCACAACCTCAAACCTCATAAAATGAACAATATATGAAAACACCTTGTGGAAAAGAGATTGTATCTATGATATATAAATACTATCTAATTAAGACATCTGTGAATGTATTTTTTATGGATTCAGTTATTATACACATTTTTTTATTTGACATGATATAGTGTATGAATTATATTTTAATTCATAACACACATATAAATTGTCAGGGTAGGGAGATCTCATTAAATATCCCCAACCATCCTGTCATCAAATATCTATTCAAGGTTATCCATGAGCTCCCTTTAGAAGAAAATCATACTATATAGACCCTAATACTCAACAATAGGTGGATTTTGACTCATGTTATTGGGTAAAAGATGAAACTGATGATATAAATATTGTATGTAAATAATTGTATTTATTTATAGAAGAAATAAATAGTCCTCTCCTATAGTTTGAGGCTGCATTTATGATAAAACTTATACCTAGATCTATCCCTATCTCAAGGATTCATTATAGAATCACCCCCATCAAGTTGGAATAATTATAGAAAAATCATCCAAATAATTTATAAATGGGACTTGTATACTCAATTGTTTTACTATGAGGTATACTAATTCCATATTTCAAAAATAATGATGGATCAATATGTCTTTGCATTTATTATCATGAAATTAATAAAAACTTGATCAAGAATTTGTATCCTCTACCCTGTATTGATTATTTTTTCAATAAACTTGTAGGATCATAGTATTTCTCAAATATTTTACATTGATCTTGATATCCACAGTTAAGGGCCAAAAGGGATTATATTTCTAATATAAAATTTTGTATTATGTATGGGAACATTGAATTTATAATTATTCCACACAGAATTACAAATTCACCCTCCAACTTAATTAATATAATGAATACACTATTTTTGAGATTACCTTGATCCTTTTTTGGTTGTCTTCATAGATGATCTTATTGTATATTACATGATAAAGTAAGAGTAATGAGATTATTTATAGATTGTATAATGACCCATACTTTACATACATTGTTAATAATTAAAAATTTAAGCATACTTATTACAACATATAACAAAACCATGAAATGGCCATATAGGTATAGTGTCTTTAGAAGCTGGGAAACATAAACAACTGGTTCATAAAGCCTCTACATTGTCTCCCATTTATTTCATCATATCTATAGTACCTTTTGGAATATCTTACTTAATAACCTTCTTCCTAACCTAGGGAAAGAAAACATACAAAAGGGTGATCTCAAATGCTCAGTAAGGTTAATCAAAAGAAATATAAATCACATCATATACATAAGCACATAACTATTGGAAATCTTATCCTGCAAAAGAGATCATAATTTCATAACATGTGATAAATCATAGTAGTGAAATGAAATCCCAAAAATCATAACTTAAAACATGAAACTTTGTGGCATGAACACATAATCATAGAGAATCATTTCTTGTTAGTCAAGTCTCATTGCCAAGACTATCTTAGTGGATAAAGTCCCTTTATGAACCGAGTCACCCTCGTTTCAGTCCTATTTCACTGAACCGGTATAACCTACCGTTCCAGCCATGTCTATCTCATGAGATATAAAATATTTACCCAATGCATTGGAGGGAGATATAGGTCCCACCCATCTCATAATGATACCATTCTTATGTGTGCCACAAAATCATAAACCATACATCATAGCATAACCCATGTAATAAAAATGGGATTCTTAAACAACATGACATCATAAAACAATTCATATAAGATAAAGGAATTCATAAAAATATTTCCATCACAACATAACCAAATCCATGTAATAATAGGGATAGAAACAGAACCCTTTATTATCTTAGATGGAAAATAATTTTGATAAAACACTTGAACTCCATTCTTGAGGAAAATATCCTTTCTACTTCAAAAACATTTTCCTTTCTTAACATGTCTTACAATTTAAAACTAAAATAAGTTTATTAAAAATAAACTCTAAAACTTGTAAAGGAATATTCTTGGAAATAATGTTTTAAAAATCCATTCATGTCGTATAAGTTAAAAAAACATTCTTCGTACTTTTTTCGGAAAAGTCAAAAAGTACCTCGTAAGAAAAACGACAAAAGATTCCTTTAATATCTTTTACTAAAAACTCACCGAAGGGTAAAAATGGATTTAAAAAATTTTAGGTGGATGGAAATAATATTACATATTTATGAAACATGGATGTGGATGATAAAATACACCCCAGTAAATACCAAAGTATAAACAATCTCGGATAAAATGAGATTGTGATATTTTCCCTTACCTTAGCTCTGATATGCTTTGTACGTGTCCGAACCTCCTGTATAATGATTTAAATAATGTTATTGACTTATTCCAGAATCATACTTATTTTTATGATATCATATATGGTCATTTTATTAGCTTCTTAGTAGTAATATTTCATTGCTACTTGTTATTCGGGTGTTTATAACTTATTGTTCTTATGTGGGTTTTGTCGAATAAATTCTTATTCATCTCTTTAGGTTATAGATACCTCATTTCCAGAATGGTATTAGTGTAATATATATCATATTCATTCATTCAATTCATTTATATAATCATTATGAAATGAAGATCATGTTGAACGAGTCGCATCACATCGTGGAGACGGTATTCCGTACGTACGCACGAGTGATGATATCGTTCCAATGATCGTGGAATTGTATTGGAGTTTCTGTATACTATTTCAGAATCAATATCACGTTATAATATTCATATATAGTCATTATTTACACCATTATACCCATCCAAATAAGGTGGTGGTGGAAAATAGATTACACCACGGCGTGGAGACGGTATTCCGTACGTACGCACGCGCGGTGATTTCTTTTTCCGTAGGATGGAAAGATGGTGAAATAGGTTTGTTTCATACTTATAATAACATATCAGTATATGAGTGATACTGATGTTATTACTTCATAATGAAACAACTAAATAAGAAGAAGCGGAAGAAGAAATAAAGATGAACGAATCGGTAATGGACATTACCTCTTCTTTGAAGTGATTCTTTGAGACCTTCTTTTAGGGCACTAAAATTGGTATTTTAAGAAGACCAGAACCTCTATGATGTCTCTAGGGAAGTGTAGAGGAGAAAGTGGCAGGGGTTGGCCGAGCATGAAGGTTCAAAGTGGTGTGAGGAAGAGGGGGAGGAGGTGTCCTTTTATAAGGGAGGAGAGGGCCACCTTTGGAATAACTAAAACTATTATTTTATTATAAAGTCATGTTTAGTTTTAAATAGCTCCAAATTGATATATTTCTAAGCTAAGTTGGGGATGGTCGAAATACCATCATCCAATAGAATTTAGACAAGTTTAGGTTCCTATTTTAACCTTATCATTAAGTTAAATAAGTTTACTTTTACCGTGTCTTCTTGTGTTCTTACACTATAAGGTTAATAAACATACTATAAGCATCCAAACGAACCCCAAGTTGTTTATTATTAATATATATAACCTTATCTAAGTCATTTGGACGAACCTTAGATTTTTAGGTATAAAATAACAATTACTAATATAATATTTTTTTTAAAAACTATTTTATGTCAATTTTGACACTATTTAGTAATTGATTTTTGTGAAAATCATAACAGATTTATTAGTTCGAACCAAGTTAATTAAATCAATAATAACATGTCATATTAACCTATAAAGTTAGTGTAATTCATAAAAAGTATCAAATTACATTTATTTGGGTGTTTATAACATTAATTATGTCAATATTTCATTAATAAGATAATTACTGCATCATCTTTGTGTAATAAATAAATTAAATTATTTAATGTCTAAAAATTACAAATAAAATACCATAATTTAGGAAATATTTCTAGCTTTCTAATGAATATTTATAGTCGAATTTATCTTATGTATAACCCTATATTAAAAATTATTTACTTATTAAACATTGATTTTAACTATCTTAACCCTTCTTTAAATAAATTAATAATAAATGTCCTAATCTAATCCAAGTGGGCCTAAATGGTCATATTTTATTCCTAAGTTTGTTTTTGGTCGAACTACACTTGTCCAATAGAATTAGGACATGTGTTAGGGTAATAATAATATCATCTTTACCCTTAATTACCCTATTTACTTTAAACCGTGGTAAAAAAAGTAAAAAGTTACTATTCACCAAAAAATTATTTTTATCTCATTGAACCACATTTTACTTACTGATATCAACCGTGTCTCTCGGATTTGTGAAATTCCACTCACATAAGCGGTAAAATTAGGTTTTATGAAAAATTCAGATTTTTTAACTACCACTTAGTGGTTTCACTATTAATCAAAAATTGAAAGTTTTCAGAAAAATACCAAAATTTTACCCTAGGCTAATTTCGATATTCTGAATCCAAAAATGAAGTCCATTTTGAAAAAAAAATTTATAAAATTTCAAAAAGTGGTTATTACTATTCCTAATGGCTAGTTTTAATAATATTTTAATAGTATATCGTTGTTTAGTGAAACTCGGTATTGCGTACGATGCAAGCTATCGAGGAAGGTTTTGATTTCGTAAAAATAAATCCAAGCAAGTGTTGTGTAGAAAAAGATTCCTTTGATGATTTATATAACATAAATGTCTCGGGTGTTACATTCTACCCCCCTTAAAATGAATTTCTCCCTCGAAATTCGTCACTTTGTAACAAACAGATGAGGATACCTCTCCCTCATCATATCCTCAAGCTCCCATGTAGCTTCTTCTAATTGGTGGTTCCACCATAAAACTTTCACCAATCGAGTGGTCTTGTTTCATAGGACTTTTTCGCTACGATCCAGAATCTCTATCGGTTGTTCTTCATAAGAAAGATCTTGCTTCAGCGGTACAACTTCTGAGCTGAGTACATGTGAAGGAATCAGGTTTGTACTTTCTCAGGAGAGATACATGGAACACATCGTGTACTTGAGAGAGATTCGGTGGAAGCTCCAATCGGTAAGCTACCTTCCGGACACAATCCAATATTTTGAAAGGACCGATATATCTAGGGCTCAACTTCCCCTTCTTTCCAAACCTCATGACCCTCTTCCTGGGAGATATTCGTAAGAACACTTTATCACCCACTTCAAACTCTAGGTCTTTTCTTCAGTTGTCGGCATAACTTTTCTGTCGACTCTGAGTTGCTGGTATGTGTTGTTGAATAGATCTGACCTTTTCTGCCATTTCATCAACGAGATCAGGTCCTAATAGCTTTCTTTCCCCAACTTCATCCCAGCAAGTTGGAGTCCTGCATTTCTTTCCATAGAGAGCTTCATAATGAGCCATCTGAATACTGGAGTGAAAGCTATTATTATAATAAAATTCCACCAAAGGTAGTTGTTGATCCCAACCACCTTTGAAATCCATTGAGCATGCTCTCAACATATCTTCTAGGGTTTGAATTGTTCTCTCAGACTGACCGTCTGTCTGGGGATGATAAGCAGTGCTGAAACTCAACTCTGTATCCAGAGTATGCTGAAGACTTCTCCAGACCTTCGAGGTAAATCTTGGATCCCGATCAGATATAATAGAAAGTGGTACTCCATGCAATCTTACCACTTCCTTTACATATATCGTGGCAAGATGATCCAGAGAGAAATCCTCTCTAATTTCAATGAAGTGTGCAGACTTTGTAAGATGATCAACTATGACCGAGATAGCATTATTGCCTTTGGATGTTTTAGGAAGTCCTGTGACAAAGTCCATAGTGATGTTTTCCCATTTCCATTCGGGTATGGGTAATGGTTGTAACATCCCCTTAGACTTCTGTCTCTCAGCATTAACTTGTTGACAAACCAAGCATCGAGAGACATATCCAGCAACATCTCTTTTCATGCCATCCCACCAGAAGTACTCTTTCAGGTCCCTATACATCTTCGTGCTTCCAAGATGAATAGAGAATGAAGAACTATGAGCCTCATCCAGTAGCTCCTTCTTTAATTCGGGGATGGGAGGAACACAAACCCGATTCCTAAACTTTATTATCCCATCACAATCAAGGTTGAATTCAGGAACATTTCTCACCTTCTTTTGTAACTCGACATCTTCTTTCTGTGCCTCTTTAATCTTCACATGTATAGATGGTTGAATATTCATTTGAGAAAGATAAGATTTTCCCCTTCCATTATAATTCCAAGATCTATCCTTTGTAAATCCATAAATATTGGATCTTTTGTGATCCTCATCATGGATAAACTAGCATGGTCTTGTCGACTTAATGCATCTGCCACCTTGTTTGCTTTCCCATGGTGGTAATGGATTGAGCAGTCGTAATCCCTAATCAGCTCCAACCATCTTCTTTGATGCATATTCAGCTCCTTTTGTCTGAAAATATACTTTAAACATTTGTGATCAGTATAAATATCACACCTTTCACCATAAAGGTAATGCCTCTAAATCTTTAATGCAATGATTATCGCAGGTAACTCCAAATAATGTGTTGGGTAATTTTTCTCATGTATTTTCAACTGTCGTGAGGCATAAGCTATCACCATATCAATTTGCATAAGAACACACCCCAATCCCTTCATGGATGCATCACTGTAGATCACAAACCTTTCTCCACTACAAGGCAGTGTGAGCACAGGTGCACTGGATAACCTTCTTTTCAACTCGTTGAAATTCTCTTCACATTCCTCCATCTAAACAAACTTAACTCCTTTGCGAGTCAACTTGGTGAGTGGATTAGATAATCGTGAAAAATCTTTCACAAAACGTCGATAATCTCCAACCAAACCAAGAAAACTTCGGATCTCAGTTACTGTTGTTGGTCTCGACCATCTTTTGATAACCTCTGTTTTTGTGGGATCCACAGATATCCCCTCTTTTGAGATTATTTGACCCAAAAATGCAACTTTTTGAAGCCAAAATTCACACTTGGTAAATTTGGCATAAAGCTTCTCCTTTATCAGGGTCTTCAATATAATTCTCAAGTGATCTTCATGTTCTTCCTTGCTCTTTGAATAGACAAGAATGTTGTCTATAAAGACTACCAAAAATTGATAAAGATAGTCTCTAAAGACTCTATTCATTAGATCCATGAAGATAGTAGGGGCATTAGTAAGACCAAATGGCATCACTATAAATTCATAGTGTCCAAACCTTGTACGGAAATCCGTCTTTGTTATATCCTCCCTTTTGACCCTTAATTGATGATAACCTGAACGAAGATCAATCTTGGAAAAGTATTGAGCTCCTCGTAGTTGGTCAAATAAGTCATCAATGCGCGGGAGAGGATATTTTTTTTTGATAGTGATCTTGTTAAGTTCTCGATAATCAATGCAGTGTCTCATTGATCCATATTTCTTTTTAACAAACAGAACAGGTGCTCCCCAAGGTGATGCACTAGGGCGTATGAATCCCTTATCAAGATTCTCTTGGAGTTGCTTCTTCAATTCATGAAACTCAATTGGGGCCATTCTATAAGGTGTCTTGGAAATAGGAAAATCACCCGGTACGAGTTCTATTGAAAACTCAACTTCACGATTTGGTGGAAGACCCGGTAATTCCTCCGGAAAGACATCATCAAACTCCCATACAATGGGAATATTCTTAATCGTGAGTTTCTCACCAACCATTTGAGATAAATAACCTTCATTTAGTGGAATCAATACCCATAAAATGGAATAAATTTCCACTGGAATGTTATGTTCATCCTTGCATTGATAGACGATCATAGATTGATCTGGAATATGAAATGTGACTTCCCTTATTTGGAAATTGATATGAGCTCCATATAAAGAAATCCAATCCATGCCAAAAATCACATCAAATTCCACTATAGGAAGGATCATAAGATTTACAGGAAGCACTTTCCCACAAACTTCGATCGGAGAAGAATTATAAACTTTTTATGCGACTATTGTGCCATTAGGTGTTGTCACAGCTAACACAACATCTAATTGTTGAGGTAATACGATGATACCCTTAGAAAATTCTTCAGAAATAAAGGAGTGGGTGGATCCAGAATCAAATAAAACATTTGCTACTTTAGAGTGGATGGTAAGTGTACCTTTCACCACATCGTTATCGTACTCCACATCGCTGATAGAAATTGCATGTGACTTTCCTTTGTCTTTAGCCTTTAGAGTTTGTTGACGTCGACCATCATCATCAACCCTTGGATTAGAGCATTTATTGGCATAATTCCCCATCTCCTTGCACTTGAAACATTGATGTGTAGTAGGTTCATTCTGTGTATCCCTTCCTTTGTTTGCATCATTAGACATCTTCTTCCCATCATCGTGGCATTTAAATGCCCGATGACCTTCCTTTCCACATTTGAAACATTTACTTGTCCCTTTAAGACAACTCCCTCCATGTTTCTTTCCACACTTTGAGAATAAGGGATAACTCATCTTATTTTCAGTGTGCTCTTTATATTTTCCTTTGAATTCCATTTTCCTCTTCTTATCAAACCCATATGACTGATGGATTACTCCAATCTCCATCTCGTCTTTGAGACCACATTGAACAATTTACTCGTAGCTATTGAAGTCCCTTATGACTAACGCCCTTCGAAGACTTGGTTTTAATCCACCAAAGAATCGATCGATCTTACTCTCAGGTTGGATAATAATACCAGAAGCGTACCATGCATGCCTTGTAAAATTTTCTTCATAGGTACCAACAGATTCATCATCCTTTTTCATCAGTTCAAGAAACTCTTTCTCCATCTTTGTTCAGAGAATACGAGGGAAGTACTTATTGAAAAATAAGTTCTTGAACTCATCCCATTCCATGGACTCAATTTCATCTCTTTTCCTCGTATTCTTAATAAGATTCCACCATTGATCAGCATCTCCTTCCAAACGATACACTGGTAGGATGACTATATCATGTTCAGAACATTGAAGATCTGACAATATCTTTTCAGTAGTACTAATCCATTGTTCAGCAACTAATGGATCAGTAGACCCGCTGAAAGAAGGTGGAAGCTACCTCATGAAGGATTCAACGGAATGTTGCTCCTTCCATTGCTCGTTTGGAAGTCCTGCATGATTCATAGCTTGAGAAAGTTATGTGAGTATGGCTACAAGATTTTGCATTCCAGATCCCATAACATTTGGTTGCTCAGGTGGACAATCATTGCATTACCCGTCGCATTCCGCATTAACACGGTTCCTTCGGGTTCCAGCCATTGACTAAAACCAAGAAGAATAGTGTGAGGAACACTAATTATAATAGGAAAACCACATAATCAAGAATAAAATTTCACACTTAAGGTCTTATCATAGGTTATTCATGGCCATTTCTAAAACACTAATCTTGTGTTCTATGCTTAGACTTATCCATAGGGTTCTTACTAAGGCTTTCACATCCTATTTTCCAAATGTTGACTATACCTTTCCTCTGATACCAACTATAACGACTCATACTTTACATACATTTTTAATAATTCAAAATTGAAGAATACTTATTACAACATATAACAAAACCACGAAAGGACCGTATAGGTATAGTGTCTTTAGAAACTGGGAAAAATAAACAACTGGTTCATAAAGCATCTACACTGTCTCCCATTTATTTCATCATATCTATAGTCTCTTTTGGAATATCTTACTTAATAACCTTCTTCCTGACCTGGGGAAAGAAAACATACAAAAGTTTGAGCTCAAATTCTCAGTAAGGGTAAAAAAAAGAAATATAAATCACATCATATACATAAGCACATAACTTTTGGAAATCTTAACATGAAAAAGAGATCATAATTTCATTACATGGGATAAATCATAGTAGTGAAATGAAATCCCAATAATCATAACTTAAAACATGAATCTTTGTGGCATACATACATAATCATAGAGAATAATTTCTTGTCAGTCAAGACACATTTCCAAGACTATCTTCGTGGAAAAAGTCCCTTTCTGAACCGAGTCACCCTCGTTTCAGTCCTATTTCAATGAACCAGTATAACCTACCGTTCCAGCCATGTCTATCTCATGAGATATAAAATCTTTACCCAATGCATTGGAGGGAGATATAGGTCCCACCCATCTCATAATGATACCATTCTTATGTGTGCCACAAAATCATAAACTATACATCATAGCATAACCCATGTAATAAAAATGGGATTCTTAAACAACATGACATCATAAAATAATTCATATAAGATAAAGGAATTCATAAAAATATTTCCATCACAACATAATCAAATCCATGTAATAATAGGGATAGAAACAGAACCCTTTATTATCTTATATGGAAAATAAATTTGATAAAACAGTTGAACTCCATTCTTGAGGAAAATATTCTTTATACTTCAAAAAAAATTTCCTTTCTTAACATGTCTTACAATTTTTAACTAAAAGAAGTTTATTAAAAATAAACTTTAAAACTTGTAAAGTATGCTTCTTGGAAATAATGTTTTAAAAATCCATTCATGCCGTATAAGTTAAAAAAACATTCTTCGTACTTTTTTCGGAAAAGTCAAAAAGTACCTCGTACGAAAAACGAAAAAAGATTCCTTTCATATATTTTACTAAAAACTCACCGAAGGGTAAAAATGGATTTAAAAAATTGTAGGTGGTTTGAAATAATATTAAATATTGATGAAACATGGATGTGGATGATAAAATACAGCCCAGTAAATACCAAAGATTAAACAATCTCGGATAAAATGAGATTGTGATATTTTCCCTTACCTTAGGTCCGATATGCTTTGTACGTGTCCGAACCTCCTGTATAATGATTTAAATAATGTTATTGACTTATTCCAGAATCATACTTATTTTTATGATATCATATATGCTCATTTTCTTAGCTTCTTAGTAGTAATATTTCATTGCTACTTGTTATTGGGGTGTTTATAACTTTTTGTTCTTATGCGTGTTTTGTCAAAGAAATTCTTATAATTCTCTTTAAGTTATAGATACCTCATTTCCAGAATGGTATTATTGTAATATATATCATATTAATTCATTCAATTCATTTATATAATCATTAGAAAATGAATATCATGTAGAACGAGTCACATCACATCGTGGAGACGGTATTCCGTACGTACGCATGAGTGATGATATCGTTCCTATGATCGTGGAATTGTATTGGAGTGTATTTATACTATTTCAGAATCAATATCACTTTATAATAGTCATATATAGTCATTATTTACACCATTATACCCATCCGAATAAGGTGGTGGTGGAAAATAGATTACACCACGGTGTGGAGACGGTATTCCGTACGTACGCACGCGTGGTGATTTCTTTTTCCGTAGGATGGATAGATGGTGAAATAGGGTTGTTTCATACTTATAATAACATATCAGTATATGAGTGATACTGATGTTATTACTTCATACTGAAACAACTAAATAAGAAGAAGTGGAAGAAGAAATAAAGACGAAAGAATCGGTAACGGACATTACCTCTTCTTTGAAGTGATTCTTTGAGACCTTCTTTTAGGGAACTAAAATTGGTCTTTAAAGAAGACCAGGGCCTCTAGGATGTCTCTAGGGAAGTGGAGAGGAGAAAGTGGCAGGGGTTGGCCAAGTTTGAAGGCTCAATGTGGTGTGAGGAAGAGGGGGAGGAGGTGTCCTTTTATAAGGGAGGAGAGGGGCTCCTTTGGAATAACAAAAACTATTATTTTATTATAAAGTCAAGTTCGGTTTTAAATAGATCCAAATTGATATATTTCGAAGATAAGGTGGGGATGGGTCGAAATCCTCTCATCCAATAGAATTTAGACAAGCTTAGGTTCCTATTTTAACCTTATCATTAAGTTAAATAAGTTTACTTTTACCGTGTCTTCTTGTGTTCTTATACTATAAGGTTAATAAACATACTATAAGAAGCCAAACGAACCCCAGGTTGTTTATTATTAATATATATAACCTTATCTAAGTCATTTGTCCGAACCTTAGATTTTTAGGTATAAAATAACAATTACTAATATAATATTTGTTTTAAAAACTATTTTATGTCAATTTTGACACTATTTAGTAATTGATTTTTGTGAAAATCATAACAGAATTATTAGTTCGAACCAAGTTAATTAAATCAATACTAACATGTCATATTAACCTATAAAAGTAGTGTAATTCATAAAAAGTCTCAAATTACATTTATTTGGGTGTTTATAACATTAATTATGTCAATATTTCATTAATAAGATAATTACTTCATCATCTTTGTGTCAAAAATAAATTAAATTATTTAATGTCTAAAAATTACAAATAAAATACCATTATGTAGGAAATATTTTTAGATTTATAATGAATATTTATAGTTGAGTTTATCTTCTGTATAACCCTATATTAATCATTATTTACTTATTAAACTTTGATTTTAACTATTTTAACCCTTCTTTAAATAAATTAATAATAAATGTCCTAATCTAATCCAAGTGGGCCTAAATGGTCATATTTTATTCCTAAGTTTGTTTTTGGTCGAACTACACTTGTCCAATAGAATTAGGAAATGTGTTAGGGTAATAATAATATCATCTTTACCCTTAATTACGCTATTTACTTTTAACCGTGGTAAAAAAAGTAAAAAGTTACTATTCACCAAAAAATTATTTTCATCTCATTGAACCACATTTTACATACTGATATCAACCGTGTCTCTCGGATTTTTGAAATTCCACTCACAGAAGCGGTAAAATTGAGTTTTTTTGAAAAATTCAATTTTTTTAACTACCACTTAGTTGTTTCACTATTCATCAAAAATTGAAAGTTTTTAGAAAAAATACCAAAATTTCACCCTATGCTAATTTCGATATTATGAATCCAAAAATGAAGTCCATTTTGAAAAATAAAATTTATAAAATTTCAAAAAGTGGTTATTACTATTCATAACGTCTAGTTTTAATAATATTTTAATAGTATATCGTTGTTTAGTGAAACTCGGTATTGCGTACGAAGCAAGCTATCGAGGAAGGTCGCAATTTCGTGTAAAGCAAGCCAAGCAAGTGTTGTGTAGAAAAAGATTCCTTTGATGATTTATATAACATAAAAGTCTCGGGTGTTACAGATTGTGTTAAAGAACCTATGAAATATTAAATTATAATCTATGTTTAAAAGGTTTGAATTTTGGATAAAGAAATTATCATTATTTGGTCTAGTAATCACCAAAAATAACATATTGTTTATCCTTAAAAGATGGAAGTTGTTAATAAATTTCTTAGAACAACCATATTAACAGAGATCTATTGTTTTATCGGGATTTTTAATACTATAAATTCTTTGTGTTTAATTTGTCATAGATATCCATTCCACTAATCTAGTTAACATAGAAGGGGTTGAAGTTCCTTTCAATAGAAAAATTTTGAAATGTTTCAAGGAACTAAATAATAAATTGGTCACTACACATGTAATTATGCTACCCTATAGTGGATAAGCTATTTTAATATATAGTGATGCTTTGAAAAAGGGATTATAATTTTCCTCATACATAATTATTATTTAATTTCTAATGCCTTATTTCAATTGATGACTCCTGAAAAATATAGACAACACATTCTTAGAGTTTTCCAAAATGATAATTTAAATATTGATTTGGCGGAGTTATCTCTATAGAGATAATTTTTATAAGTACACTAACCTTATATTCACCAATAAAGAGTTAAATATTCACCAAAGAAGATAGTTTTATTTGATCAAAGATTATGACTGCTCTATAAATAACCACCCAGGTAAGAAAAACAAGTCGGTTCAAGATCTAAAATTGAAAGATCATTCTATATTAACCATGATGAGGATTTAAAAAGACTAAATTCTCATGTATTTGTAGTTCATCAATCTTAAAAACATCAAGGAAGTAAAAAAATCCAATCAATTTTAATTATAACTCAACAATCAATTCATATAAAGATTAATAAAGCCCAGGATGAAGATACCCAACTAAAAAATGGTAGTGAGTTTTCTATAGTTTTGATAAATATATAGTTACAATGTTTTTAACCCATATATGTGTCCAATAATAAATAATACATAAGAGGGAAATTTTTTATGTTGCACATATCACATCCTTCTCTATTCATTGATGCATCATGAAGATGTATAAAAATTAAAAAAAAACAGTCTACTAAGATAACATAATGATGGAGATTAAATAACATATATATTGATGAGTGGAGTTCTAGTAAGTTAAAGATATATGGAATAGGTGTAAGGGTAGTAAACCATTACCCACACCAATAATTGAATTGCAAAAAATTAACTTTCATTTTTTATTAGGACTCCCTATAAAATCTAATGACATCAGAAATGTTATTCTCGCCAATTATAAAAGGATCCACTCACAAAACCTTAAATATAACATTAAATTTATTTTTAATCATTAAAATATAACATTTTTTACTTCACATAGAATTTTATTTCATTCCAATAACTTCTATCCAAAAATATATATCATAATCCATCAATTTCAAAGTATTCTTCTAATGGAAAGCACAATTCCTCAACACGAGTACTAGACTTTCCCTAATTCTGTTTATTTTATATGATTCATTTTAGAATATATTTTTACCAATATTAAATGATAAATTAATTATTTATAGTACAATTAATGTTTTTATATTTTGGTAATAACCATTAACCATTTTTTCCTTTACCATTAAGAAAAATTAAAATGTCATTTGTGTGTTTGTAAAGACTAGCACCTATATAAAGTAACATATTTCTTCATCCATTTAATTTCATTATTTTTTATTAAAATATATTAAAATATAATTCAAAAAATTAAAAAATATCTAAAAGATATCATTATTTTTCTATAATAGTGATACTATTATGAAATAAAGTACATTCATGACCATATTCATCCATTAATTATTGTATGTTCATGTTTGGGTCGTTCTAACCACCTACTAGAAAAATTATGTTAAATTATATCATGGATGAATATGATAAATTAAATAATAATATAAGATATTTATTATTATTTAATAATTTAATTTTAGTTGTTTTATATTAACAGTAATACGAAATTTATTAATTAAGATACTAATGTTTGTTTGTTTAAAATCACCAAAACGTGTTCCTCGCTAATTTCATCTACATGAATTATAAAAAATATTATATAATGTTATTATATATTTATACTCTATAATTAAAACAATATTATCATAGTAATTATTATTTCTAAATTACTATGATTGAAGCTATAAACAATAATTTACACTATAATTACAAAAATAGTTCAATACGATCAAGATTACTCGCACCCTATAATAAAAATATATAATAACTATATAATAAAAATATATATATTAATTATAAATTTTATTTATAAAAGGTTATAAATATAAATTATCTTTTTATGTAGGGAATTAATATAGTAATATTGATTATACTATATATTGAATCTCTCTCTTGAAATCCTGTAATTAAGGGAAAGGGTTTTCAAAACTAAAATATTTTACTTCAATCATAATCACTCTGGTTTGAATATAATCTTTAAATATTTATTAATTCAACCATATAATGATTTCATATTGTATTTTCACCTTATTTTAATGGAACATCATTTTTTACACCAATTTATTCTTACATTATGAATCTATAATTTTATAAAAATGTAATTTTGTTAACAATAATTCCTATATCTTGTTATGGATTATTCCAGCATATCTATGATTTAATATCCAATAACTATTATCCATTCCATATAAGAAAAAATAAATTTAATCTCATATTATATATATATATATATTACCCTATATTCATTTAAAAAAATTATCCTTTTATTGATGTGGGGTTTCAATACTAGTGTTTTAAAATATTTAAATATTTTCATTTCCATGATCATAAACTCATCCCATATACTTAAAATTATGGGCATATGATTTATTTTCTTTTAGAGAATATTGATTTTTATATTTCAAATTTTAATATTCTAATAATGTTTCTAATGTAAACCAATCATTTAATATATGCGTATATATATATATAATCATTTTTTATGAATACTCAATATATCTTCTTATAAAACATGCCCTAGAACCATAATGGTTAATAATATTTGGAGGATAGAGACATCAACATCTTATTTCAGAAAATATATTTAACATATCCCATAAATATATTATTTTATAGTAAACATTATAGACATACCAAACTAAAAACCTTTCTTCATTACTAGTAGAATGTAAACATAACAAATGGTGACTTTAGATACTCAATAAGGGTAAAAATAAGGGATATTAATCAATGATCATTAGTGATCATAAGATAAGAATATGGGTAAATGAAAATTAACACAACTTTTAATATCCATAACCAATCATTCATATATCATTAATCATAAATAATGGAAAAAAGAGTTTTCATGAAAAAGATATAAGTCATACATGTGTGGAATCATCAATAATCAGTCATGAGGAATGAGAACATATCATAAGCATAAGAAATATGTTTTTGGAAAAAATATAAACACTTAAAGTCATTTACTTATTTAAGGAATACATCCAATCTATTATAGTGGATTGGGATCACTTCTCATTCTATTATTTCTTTGGGCAAAGTTAACAACCAATATTATCAAAGTGGATAGAGTACCTCACTGAAGTGGGTTCACTCACTATTCCAGACCTTATTATATAATTATATAAAAATAATTACTCAATTAATTTTAGGTATATATAATTATTGGCTTTCAATATATTTATATTTTAAATGGAAAGACTCTGTTTGATAGCGTACAACGTACACAACCCCAATATTAAAGGATTAAAACTAATATTATTATGTGAGAGTTTTATCCTTGTTGTTAAATTGTCAGTTTAAAATTGTAATAAATAGTTTGTGTAATAAATAATGTTTCACCTCATTTATAATTTATTAATTAATTATTTATAAATAAGAACCCTATTTTTAGTAATGTCTTTTAATTATTTATAAATACATTTTCTTAAAAAAATATTTTTATTTATTTTTTAGGAAAATAAAATAATTAATTTATGAAAATAAATTAAATAAAATTAGCATTATTTTTGAAATAATCATGTAAATTTTATCTTAAAATTAATTTTTGATAATTTTTTAAAAAATATTGAAAAATACTAATTTTGATGGAAAACTCTATTTTTATATAAAACTATTTCCAAAGTGAAGTCATATTTTGTATTAGTATTAAATTTTAATTAGTTCATTTTTATATAAAATTATTTAATTATATATTTGGGAATGTATTTTATAGTTGAATTTTTAATAAAAAAATATTTTATATTTTAAAGATAGAGTTTTTCTAAATACTATTTTTTATTTCAGATTTTTTTCATTTAATTTTAAATTAAATTAAACAAATTAGTTTTTATGAAATTTTAAAATGGATTCCATATTTTAAATCTGGTGTTCTATATTTACTTAATATTTTCCTTTTATTTTTTCATTATGAAAAGTAACATGTGTAATTTTTCAGACCACGATAAAGGGTAAATCAGGTAAATGAAGTCAAAAAAATTATACGGATTGTAAATTAACCAAACACTAGAATAAATTCTATTTAATGAGTTAAATTAATTCATAGGCCTCCAATATTTTGTTTTATGAATTTTTCTGGCCTTTGGATGAGATTAAGACATTTATAGTATTTTATTTTAGGAAAATTATATCATGTCACACTCTTGCTTTTAGTAAATATAATAATTTTATATGTGTTTATCAAAAGTATAAGTTTTTCTGTAAATAGAATTTTAAAATATAAAAGATTTATATTCTTCCTGGTAATTTATTTTAAAAAAAATTGGAGAAATATTTAACATAAATTTTTTCACAATCGATGATGCATTAATAATTTAATTAATAGAAAAATCATATATATGATATCAAAAAACACTAAAAGTAATATAATTTGAGATAATTGATGTAATAAAATAGTTTTATAGATTAATATGAATGTTTAGGGATATAATAATATTTTTTAAGTTTATGTTCTTTCTTGACATTGTTATAGTCAAAGTAATAAATTGTTCTGTAAATTGAAATTATAGATATGTTATAATAAATAATATTTTATTAAATTATATACAATTCCTAAAAATATTTCATTCAAATAAATGATTATTATATGGTTGATAATGGAAACAGGGGTTATTTATTTCCCTTTTTTACATATCTAGTAACTATATTGACCCAAAAAGAGTAAAAATGCTTGTTGTCATGGTAATTTTTAAAGGGTTAACGAGGAATTAAAAATAAATTATAATGTTAAAAATGTGAAATTTATTATTAAAAGATTTTATGTATTAGATTATTTTGATCTATTTCAACCCAATATTTGAAATTAATTACTTTTGAGAAATTTTGAATTAAAATTTAATTTATATTTGATTAAGTTTCTGACAAATTCCAAGAGTGTCCTTGCTCTCTCATATAAAAAGAAAACTTGTTCTTAAAATTACATCACACATAAAATCTCATTTATTTCATCCAATAACTACCTAAATACCTTAATATAATCCATTAACACATTTTAAAGGTATTTTTTATGCATAAGAACATCCTTATAGGTATTATTTTGTAAATTAAAAGAGGTTTTTCAAAGAAGAGGTATTTCTTTTATCCGATTTTTTTAGTTTTGTTTATTCTCCCACCCACTTAAAATATTCTCTAATAATGATATAATAATAAAAAACAAGTATCATCTATACATTTATATGTTATTATTTTCATATCATAACTTATATCTATATCCTCTTCCGTCAAATGGGAAGCGAAACCATCATTTGTGTGTTTAGAGGACTGCAGCATCACAAACCGATGTAATTTGTTTTCTATCACCATCTATCATGAATAGTAATAATTATAGAATTAATTTTAATATAAAATATTTTAGAAATATATAATTCTAAAAATATAATTTATCTTCTACTTTCCTATCATTCCACACATTAAAAATGATAATGTTGTCTTAGCGTACATGTGGACAACCATCTTTAGGAAGCGATGTGATCTATTTTTCATAACCAGATCACATGGATGATGTATATAAGTATATTAAAATAATTAAAATTATATATATGATATAATAATAATATGTTAATGTTAAAAAAATACTTACCTTCTTTCCATAATGATCTATCAAAAATTGAAATGTTACTCATGCCTATGTATAACCTACTGTCTTCATGATTGTAATGAAGTTCTTTTTTTATAATCGTATATAATGGTTGTATTTATAAATTATAATTTATGTATAGAGATACTAATTAATTCATTATTATTATTATGATTATTATTATTGAATAATGACCACATTGTCCATAGTCATCCTATCAAATTCATTTTGGATTTATGTACCAAATGTCAGAAAAAATACCACAAGAACATGAATAATGAAGTAATTGTTATAACATGGTTATAACTGATATAAAATTAATAATTAAATTGGATTTCTTTAATAAATTATCTAATTAACCTATGTTTATGATTAGGATGATAAGTAATTTACATGATTAATCAGACTGAAGGGAACGGTTTCGTGTATAACTTTTACTTTTGTAACAAATTCTTTACATTCACAACTTATTTGTTTTTTATGACATATATAAAATATCTTTGACATATTTTGTTATGAATATATATTAATTTATGGAATTTAAAGTTTCTTCTAAAGTTATTTATTTCATAGGGATTATGATTCAAAACATACCCTTGTTGTAAGGGTTTGTTTCAAAATCCCATCAATATTGGAAATGGTTTATGTTTAATTCTCTACATGGGAATATTTCTCTTCTCTTACCATTTGTTCAAAAAAATAAAATATGTTATTTATTTTATCCAATAGTTGTTTAGAATCATTTATACCAATCTTTGATCTTTTTTAAAGAACGGTTTGAAAGGAATTACGTTTTTTATTTTTTGAATGAGGTAATTTGTAACTTTTACAACCAAAATATAGATGGACTATTTTTAGAACATACATGGAATAAGTGTATGTTCCAACCAATATGACACCTCAGTGATTTGAAGCTTCCATCAAAAGTTTTCAAAATAATTTTTAAATGAATATTTTTTCCTGATATGTGTGTATCATTTAAAAAACTGTTATTTCAAAATAAAAAAGTTATTTTTCAAAATAATTATTCCAAGTGATCTTTCAAATCATTTTTTCTTCCAATATGAAATAAATAGTTGTTACAAATGGTTTAATAGGGATTTTATCTAGGGAAACCATTCTTATTATTATTTTTGATGATTTATGTTAATCATGAAATGATTTTTATAAAACCTGTTTTCTTTCGATGGGTTATTCTATGATGAAATGTATAGGAAACCAATTTCCTTTCCTTGGTTCTGATATGATGAATTTTTTATGCTCTTCTGGTACACATATGTAAAAATTTCATTATTTTATGGTTAGGACACATATATCCTTCCAATTTATTGGTCAAATATTTATATCATATGACATAAACAGGGCATTAATGAGGACTGAACTTAGTTAAGTAAGAGATATTGTCTACTATGATTGTCTTGGATGTGAAAATTGAATACTACGATGGGTTATAAAGTGAGATCATTCTAATTTCATAGTCTTGGAAAATATCCTTGACTACTAGGGAAATGATTTTCTATGTTTATGTGTATGTCATAATTTCATGACTTATTCTAATGATATTCTCTAATGTATCATGTTATTTGATTACTTTATAATTCATATCTTATGAACTTATATGATTTATTACATGACTCCATATTTTAATACATGATTTTTGGAGTATAATTTTCAAATGTTTTTTTTCAATTTATTATTTCCTTTATGATCATTTTGTGCTTATATAAGCATTGTTATCTCCCTTGTTTACACTTACTGATCTTTTGTGATCAATATTTTCATATGTTTCCTTTATATAGGATATGAAGAATGATTTTATGTCGGCTATTTCTATGAAGGGTTCTAGACATAGGAAAATTTTTTGGGATGATAAATATTTGTTTAACAAGTTTATTTTTACAATACATGTAAGAGTTTGTCCTAATTCTCTAAAACTCTAATCCTAAAAAGTTATTAAGTATAAATTGATCTAATATTTCCTTAAATTTGGTATTTTTTATGGTTGATGTTGGGTTATGTTTATCAGTAACATATATATAAATTTATTGATTATTTTTTAGTACTAAATCCAAGAGAACATGTTTTTGGCTCTTACAATTTGTATGAGTGGTTTGTTTGGAAAACTTTTTGAAATTATGATGTATTCATGAGAAGTTATTTTAAGAGTTATGGATACCATATTAGGTATATACCTTTTATTTTGACAATAATTACATAGTATTATAATTCCCTTTTGAGGTTTTAGGTGAATGAATTTTAATGACGTTTATGACATTTTAAGAAAGGTATATGTAACCCTTAGGTTTAACATGAACAATTATTTGAGGAAATAATCTGTTAATTTTAGTGGAAATATTTTTTAAGATATTTATTATCTTTAAGGTTTATGAGTTCTATGATTTTGAGGTAATTATGGGTAATGAATGTTTTTATATTTTTCATCATATTTTGAGATTTTTATCGTAATTATATTAATATTGTTTTAATAAAAGTTCAAATCATTGATCAGGTGAAAATTAGGTGTATTTGGTAAGTCAATGAGGCTTAAACACACAATATAATGGTGACAAGGTTTCATAACCTAACACTGGCCTATAGAATTTCTTAGTTAGTATGAAATTATTTTTCATTATTTTAATTATCAAACATAGGATAACTATGTCTATTTTGGGAGAATATGTTTTATATTATATCAGGCCATGGGATTGATAATTTATTAGCTATTATGTTATTAATTTTATTTTAGAAGATGGTAAATAATTTTGAAACTCTATATATTCAATTTAAATAAAATACTATGGAATCTTATTTAAGGAATAAAGGAAGAATTTATTTTTGGAAGAATATATTAGGTAATTATAGAGTTATAGAGATTCAGATTATTTATATAAATAGTTAGCATATCTGGGATAATATATGTTTTTTGTGTATATTTTGTAAGATAGAGACATAATTTATCTTATTAAATCAATTAGAAGTTGATTTTTTTCCTTTAGTAATGAAAAACGCATCTTAAATACTCATCATTTGGATAAAAGGGTGATATTGTGGTAGAAATTAATTAAAAGTATGAAACTCAACTTGTCAAGTAAATATATTTCATCATGTTATTCGACTACGAAATAAAATAATTCATCAACAATATGAAAAGGACATTGAAATAAAAACTTTATTTGATAAAATTTCTTACCAAGAAATCAATATCATTTTAGCCCATCATAGATTTATAGTTTTGTGATGGTTAACATTCTACTTCTCATGTTCTCTATAACTCCATATCAGTCTTTAGTAGTTAGTTTTCTCAACTATATCAATGTTTTCACTTCCCACAAATATTTTCTTATATGGAAACATATTATGTTTTATTTTATATGACCTTCTTACTTTTGTTTCTCTCTTTTTGAAGGGGGGTTTTATTGAACCATTTTACGATGTGGGATTCCATCAAATCTATTTTAAACAATCAAATCTCTGTTAAAAATACTAAGTTCAAATTAATGGGATAAAATTTATCAAATGATCAATGAATTTAATATCCTGTTATTATATGAGGGAATACTAAGTTCTATAGTGTATATAGTACAAAAACATGAGCTTAAACAAGCAATGAAAAATTATTTTTTGAATGTTATATCTTAATTATAAAATTAGAGGGTCTGAATATGGATAAATGATTTATAAAATATATAATTGTGTTAATAATTGTTAATTTATTAATGGATTATTGATAAATAAGAACTCAGTTTTTAGAAATTTCATATAATTCTTCGTATGTTCATTTTTTTTATAAAAATGATTTTTATTTTATTGTATTATAAAATAATTAAACAAATTTAAGAAAATTTATTTGATAAAATGAACATGATTTTTTAAATACTCTTGTCAAAACTATCTTTGGATAAACTTTTCAGAATTTTTTTAAAGTATTTATTTTTCAAAGAATAGTGAAAAGTAATAATTTTTTTGTAAAACTGTAATTTTATTTTGAAGTATTTACAAAGTCAAAGTATATTTTTTATTATTATTAAAATATAATTAGTTAATTTTGATTTTCCATAATACAATTATTGTTTTTTATGTATTTTATATGTAAATTTAGCAAAAAATACATTTTATACTTTAATACAATTATTTTTCTGAAAAACCGTTTTTGATCACGTTTTTCATATTTATTATTAAATTAAATTACATAACTACTATGTTTTTAATTCCAAAAAATATTTTCTATATTTAAAATCGTAATTTAAAATTTGAATATATAGTATTATTTTATTATTTTCAATACTAATAGTAACCACATTAATTTTTGTTACCATGGTTAAAGATAAATAGGATAATTAAAGTTAAAAATAAATTGAGAAAAATTATAAAATGTCCCCAAAATAAACCTAAATTATATTTTATAAGTTTATTTTATTTATTATCATCAAAAAATTAGAAATATAGAATTTTATATCAACTTTCATGAGATTATAACATTTATAGTATTTTATTTCATGAAAAGTGCAACATGTCACACTCTTATTTTTAATAAATATAATATTTTTAATATGGGTTTATCCAGAGAATATATTCCAATATAAAAATTATTTTTAAATATAAAATATTTATCTTCATCATGTAAATTTATTTTTAATTTTTATTGAAAAATAAATACCTTAAATTATTTCACAATATCTGATGCATTAATATTTTAATTAATGAATAAATTAAAATAAATGATATTCAAAAATTAAAAGTAATATAATTTAATAAATTAAATTAATATAATAATTTTTTAGATGAAATTGACATTTTATGGATATAATAAACTATTTGATTTTAATTATAAGTGTTAAAATGATATTTTTAAAGTCATAGTAATTAATAGGTTTAAAATTTAACATTATTTATATTATATAATAAATGATATTTTATTCAATGATAAAAAATTAATTAAAATTATAAATTCAGAAACATTACTAGGATACAGTTTTTAATTTCAACCACATTCTATTTATGGGCCTTTTTCCAATTTACAGTAATGATATTTACCGTCAAAGAGTAAAATAAATTGCTATCACAATCAGTTTTAAATGGGTAATGAGGGGTTAAAACCAAATGATAAGGGTTAAAATGTGATCTAAACATGTCCAAAAATTATATAATTAGGTTATTAATACCTATTATCATATTATAATTACAATAAATTAGTTTGGAGACGTTTTTGGATAAACATTAATTTGTATTAATTTAATATTTTGATGAATTCCAAGAGTGTCCCTCCCCTCTCTTTTAAAAGGAAGCATTTTCTTCTCATTAAATCATACATAAAACACCATTTTTTTCAAAAAAAAACTCTACCTCGATCCCTTAATAAAATAAATACCCACATTCTAGATGTCTTGTTTAAGTCAGAACACCATCTTTATAGGACATAATTTGTTAATAAATATGTTTCCAAATGAAGATGTATAAGTTTTATCCACTTCTTTTATTTTTAGTTTTTCTTCCACCTAAATCAAATATTATTCAAGAATGGTAAAATAAAAATAAATCCATAATACATATATTGATATTTTATTATTTTAATATCATAACCTATATCCATATCAACTTTTATCAAATGGGAAGTAAATCCATTATTGTGTACAATGGATTTCGGCCTAATGAACCGATGTAATTCGTTTTGCATCACTATCTCCATATTTGGTTATATAAACTGAATTAATGTTTATATATGATATTCCTAACATATTTATCATTTTAAAAATATAATTTTTCATTTAAGTACTTAAAATTTCAGAAAATGAAAAATGATAACGTCGTTCATGTGTACGTGTGGACAACCACCTCCATAAGGCGACGTGATTAATTATTCATTACCACATAACATACATGATATATATATTTATTATAAAATAATTTATATGATATAAATGATAAATTCATTATTCTTGAAAGATAAGATAATACATACCTTCTTTCTATAATGATCGTTGAAAATGGAAATGTTACTCATGTGTAGGTATGGTCTATCGTCTGCAGGATTATATTGTAGCTCTTTTTTCATAACCATATTTAATGGTTTAATTTATATAGTATAATTGAAGTATTAAATTATAATTTTTTCTTGATTCTGATTCTAGAAATTATAGAATAATGACCAATGATGATAATAAACCTATCAAATTAATTTTGGACTAATATACCAAACATCACGAAAACATCATGAAAACATCTAACATGAAAATAAATTATTTTATAATTTTTATAACCTAGTAATAAGCGAGATAAAGGGAATAATAAAAATAAAATGGTTATTAATAAATTAAATAACAAAAAAAAGTTTATTATTTACTAATATATAGAATTCATGTGTTTATTCGGACTCAAGGTAAGGGTTTCTCATCTCACTTTTACTTTTCTGAGACATATACCATATTTATCACTTATTTGTTTTGTGTGGCGTATACAATACAAAAATGTAATATTATATAATTAATCTCTCTACCTACATGGTATTTAATTTTTCATTTAAATTAATTTATTTCACGAGTCTTATGATTCAAAAGACACCCAAGGTGTAAGGTTTTTTTCCTAATCTCATCATTAATCGAGAATGATTATGTTTAAGTCACCATTGGGGAATATTTATCTTCTATGTACTTGTTTTATAAAATTTTTTTAAATTTTTTTTACTATTACCCATATATTTTTTAAAATAATTTTAACACTTTTAAAATTTTTTTACTAAAAAAATTTTAAATACTTTTTTTTAGTTTTCCAAACGAGGTGCTTTGTTAATTTTATGACAAAAATATTGAAGGAATGTTTTTAACTTATATAGAATGAGTATATTTTCACATAGTTATTATGACTCAATTATTTGAATATTACTTTATCATATTTGATGGTTCTTTACAAATTAAATGTTTTACTTTATATGTGTGATTTTTTTTAATGTTACTTCAAAATGGAAAGGTTATTTTTCTCAAGAATTATTCCATGTGATATTTGAAAATCATTATTCCATAAAATAACAAATTGTTTGATTTTTATTTTTCTTTATCAGGGATAATCCAAGGATTCAATTCATATTATTTATTTGAATAGTTTGTGTTTATGATGAAAATATGTTTATAAAACCTTTTTCTTTTCCATGGGTTTTGCAATGATGAAATGTTAATTCAATGAATTTCTTTTGATGGGTTCTAATATGATGTATTATTTATGACATTATGGAACACATGTGTATCATTTTAATTATGTGATATTCCAGACCCATATCTCCCTATAAATTGTTAGGTAAAGATTAATATATCATTATATAGATAAGATTGGAATAGGGAGTGAACTCAGTTCAGTTAAGGATATTTTACACTTTGATTGTCTTTTACGTAAACATTGACTAATATGATGGTTTTGTATGCGGACCCATTCCAAAATGATAGTTTGGGAAAATAGAATTTACTAATAAGGAAATGATTTTGAATACTTATGTGTATTCCATAATTTAATGACTAATTCCATTGATATTACCTCATGACTCATGGTCTTTAAATACTTTATGAATAATATCTTAGGAAATACCATAATTAAATCCATGACTCAATATTTTTATCAATCATATGTATGGTACAGTTTTTAAATGTTATGTTCACACTATTATTTCTTTATGATGATGTTACACTTATGTAATCATATATGTCTCCCTTTTTACCATTACTAAACATTTAAGCTCACCCATTACTTTTGTTTCCTCTCCCCAGGTTATAAAGAAAATTATTAAGTTGGGTATGTCTAATAAGGGTTCTAGATTGGAATAAATATTTGGGGATGATCCATATTTTTATAAAATAGTTGTTTCTTTTTCAAAGATATGTAATAGTTTTTCCAAATTCATTAAAATGTTAAACCTAAAAGGACATTCAGTATGAAAGTGATCCAATATTTCTATTTATTTTTTATGTTTTGGATGGTTGAAATTATGTTATCTTAAATAGTATTAAGGAAAAAAATTAAGAATTTTATTTTTAGCACTGAATCAGGAGTGCGATTTCTAGTCTGTTATAGGGCCCACCTTTTACATGATGAAAATCATATATACATTTTCTAAAAGTACACAAAAATCCATAATATCATCATATCATAACCCATGAATAATAAATTAGTTTCATTAAAATTTTATTATTTCATCATAGCAGAACCCAAGAAAAATAAATGGTTTTCAAAAATGTTTCATCATAACCAAATTATCCCATGGGAAGAAAAAGATTAATAGAATCATTTTCAATCACCATAATCATAATACATAAAAATAAATAAATTATATGTTATTATATTATCATATACCTAATCAAGCATAAAAATCCTTTATGTGTGTCAATATAAATGGAAATTACTTTTGAAATATCATTTGAACCTTTATTTGAAAAAATAAAAGAATATCCTTTTATTTTGATATCATATTAACTAAAATAATTCCAAAATATCAATAAAATATTTTTATTTTAAAATAACCATGGAATCTTTTAAAGGAATATTCTAATTAAAAATGGTCATATGTTTTGGAAATTATGTTTAAGTTTTATATGATAAATGAAAACATTCATTTAACTCATATATAAAAATTCAGAAACAACATGTGTAGAAAATATTTGTATGGATTCCTTTTTAATAAATTAAATGAATTTAAATGTTGTGAAAATTAAATTTTTAAAACATTTAATGTTAATGTAATAACTTTTATAAAACAATTTTGAAGGGGATATGGAAAACATAAAAAATTCAGTGACCAAAGATGAAATAAGGTTAGATTTTTTTAAAAACATTTTACCATTCATTTTGAGTTCCATATATTGAAAAATGGAACTCATACATAAAAATTAGAAATTATCAGATGGAAATAAAATATATGGGGAATAATTGTTAAGATACATATTGTTACATTTGGTTACCAAGAATAGAATTCTAGGTACTGGATGATTACATGTATTCATTTTAATTAATATTAATAAAGTTTATTACCAGATCATGATATTCCTCTATAAGAAATAGTATGTGACAATTTACTCATGATATAGGTCATGTTGAAAGTATATATAAGTTTCTATCTAGGATCGTATGTTTTAGATATTGTGACAGCATTCTTTTAACCCATTTTCTATCGACATATGATATGTTATAATGCAACAGAAATGATACAGGATATGAGGTGTAGGAGTCTCATAAGACATTGATAAACCTCATTATGGTGTTATCCCTCAGTAATCTTATAAAATATATGTAACGACAATGAACACTACCATAGGAAATTCACATTTTACCTGTCATTGGATGTTCCAATCTGGGTAAGTCTGTATTTATCCTTATACTTTCACATAATGAATTATGAAAACCACAAGTCCTTTACATTGATGTACTCATTTAAACTATAATGACATATGTTCGTGGTGAAGTAGGATATTTTGGGAACATCATCATGAGTGATACCACATTAATGGATAACGAGAGAAAATATTTATTCCTTGTTTATATAAATGGATCCAGATATCACATTGTAACACCCAAAATCTTAGAGTATATATTTAAAATAAATTATATGTGTCGCATAACTTTCATTTCTTTTAATCGCTACTCTATATAAACAATGATATAGTAAACATATATAACCTAGACATTAAAAAGTAAGGTATATATATTAACGAGAAATTTTGAAAAATATGTAAAATATATTTAATTTAGAAAAATAAATTTATAAATTCATAAAAAATAATTACTCAATTTTTTGTAACGCTATTTTACACATTAAAAATATGTTTTATTAAAAAATGGTATCATCTTATTTTTTCAAAAAAATGTAAAATTTATTTAAAAATTATTTAGAAATTTTTTATATATTAATTTCATATTTAAAATTATAAATTAAATCTAATCTTAGGGTTAAATTTTGGGATCCTTCAAAAATGATTTATTTATCGGTGAATAGTGAAAATATCAATTTTCGAAACAATTTTCATTTATTTTCAAGTTAATTCCCCCTTATTTATTGAATTTGTTCTTAAGTTAACCTAATTATTATTTTATTTTAAATAATATAATTAATTACATAGGAATCATGATTATACATTATTTTGGTAAGAGTTTATTTTCATGGTTAAAAACACATTTTCCTAAAAAATATTTTTATGCATACAATCTGCTATTATCATAAAATAGGTTTAATATATGTTGATTACTAGTTTTAATTAAATTTAACATCTATATATTAAATAATATATTTTAACACTCATTTTATGGTTTTTACATAGAATTCAATTGAAGTATATTTTGTTTTGTTCTTAAAGATTCATTTTTTACTAAAACAGGTTTATTTGTTGGTTGGGTGGTTATCTAAAATTAAAATATACCAGTTATAGAAATTTAATATGGTAAAATAGATTAATTTTTTTTGATATATATTAATTAATATAATATAATTTTTTTAACTTAATTTTTTGTCATGGTGAATAATAAAAATACAGAACCATTACAATGGTTAAAGATAAAATGTATTTATCCGGGGGTTAAACCAAGTGATAAGGGTTGGATTTACCCCAAACCAATATAATTATTATTTTTTGAGATGCTTTTACCTTATATTATCTTTCATTTGAATATTTTTCCTTTTTGTGCCAATTTCTCGATAAATTGACCTTATATCATTGAAATATTTGTTGAAATTCCATGTGTCTCCTTCCGTAACTTATAAAAGGGTACCTCATCTCCAACATTATTCATAATATTTTATCCTTATATCTCTTTTAATAAATCATAAAAATACTTATTAGAGTCCTTTACTTCATCTTGGATCTTATTTTCTTCTCCTAAGACCAATCCTTTATGGAATTTGATGTAAAATAAAGGATATATCTCAAAGAAGAGGTATAGATCTTAACAAAGCTATTTCAATTTTATTTATTCCTTTACATCCAGTAAAAATGTTTTATACATAAAAACTCAATTAATATAGTTTATTAAATATAATTATATGTTATAATGCGGAGATATTGTCCATTTACCTATTCTTCTCTTTCAAATCAGTGATGAAAGTATTGATTAGGCGTTTGTGTGGACTACCGCCTCCACATAGCAATACAATTAGTTTCCTTCCCCCATAATTAATGGATGGTTAATATGATATATTTAATTTTTATATATTATATTTATGTTATAAAAAATTATGTAAATTTATATTAATATTTACCTTTCTTTTATTCCTTTCATCAAAAACGGAAACATCACTCATGTGTACGTACGAACTATAGTCTCTAGATAGTGATGTAATTAATCATTAATCACTATTATATATGAATAGTTATAATTATTTTTATGGTGAATATATATTATATTAACATGAATACTAATATTTTTTAAATAAATAATCCTTGATCTATGTTCTTGGACAACAACTTTAAAAAAAACATAAACAAAAACCAAGAAATTAACAACTGAAATGATGACATAAATAAAGAATTGATTATAAAATGTTATAAAAATGATATAATTGGATCATATATGATATTATATGTATGAATATGATTCTTTATTTATATAATAATAAATATTTATATAGGAGGTTAGAGCACTTACAAAACAAGTCGGATATAATGAATCTGTTTTATCTTAATTTATCTTCGGTAAGGATTTTACATTACAAAATAATTTTTACTGGTATTTTTTATTATAAAATTTTCTAATATTGAAATTATATAATCTATCTCCCAAAAGTCTTATTAATTTCATTAAAATATGTTTAATTCTAGATATTTCATTTTTTATTTTATTTTCCGCCCTTTAAGTTCTTAGGAAAGTGAAAAAAATAATAATGAAAACTAGATTTACCTCTCTCCTAGTTCGGTAATATTTTTATTCTATGTTCATATTTTATTTAAAATATTTTCAAGAAATTTTTTAAAATCATATATCGATTCATTAAATTAATTTTTACACTAGTTTTACTTTTTATAAAAAATATTAGAAGTAAACTTCTTTTGATTTTTTGAATAATGTATTTCAAATGTTTTACTAAAAATAACAATTGAATGTTTTTGTACTAAAGTACACCACATGAATAACATTCCACTCCATCATGAATAATCTTTTTATTAAATATTTATCTATATATTTATTTATATATTTTAAATGAAATTTTTTACTTAATATTTTTTTATATTTTTAAATTCTAAATAAGTGATTCGAAATGAAAATGGAATTTTCTTCAAGAAATGTTCTAGTGAGCTGTTGATAGAATAATAATATATAATAACATCCATTTATGTTTCCAATTATTTATTAGGTATATAATCCAATATTAACATATTTATTCATTGTGTGGATGTTTTATGAGTGTGGTGATGAATTGTTTATGAAACCCACATTCTTCCCATTGGTTATGATGTGAAGTTATGCCGAATGTTATATGATTTTTTTGAACACATATGTATGGTTTCCACTATATAATGGGTGAAAGTAGAAATAAATACCCATCCAATGAATTGGGTATTGAATAAAATCACATGAAATAATAAGTAATATAATAGGAAGTGACAGCATTACAGTAAGGGTCTTTTCCAATAAGAAAGTCTTAGGACTGAACCCTAACTAATGAAATAATGTAATTATGAGAGAACCCAACCCACTATGAGAGTATTTTCTGTGATCCTTGTCTATGTAAATTACTCATATGATTATGTAAATACCAAAAATGTATATTATTATTATTATTATATGTATTCATAGGTCACGATTGACTATTGATGATTCTGCACTCTTTTGTCTTATGTCTTTTATTTAAAAAAACTATTTGCCACATTTCATTATTAAAGATATTTTAATAATTGGATATGATTATTTCAAATTGTTAATATGTTATAATACCCTTATATTTATCTTATTCAACCTTATGGGCATTGATTGATATATTCTATATTTACGATTTCTAACAATACGATATCACCCTTTCTTATGTTTCTCTTTCCCAGGTTATAATGGAAGGTTTTATGTATGATATGTATAATTGGAGTGCTATTTGTAAATAAATTAACCCTAAATTATGTAGATATTTTATGTAATAATTATTTTCATATCCAATTATACAAATACAATAAACCTTTATATTCCTTAGCTAGTTGTTATTTTTAAATATTTTGAATTATTATAAAAATTTATTTAATATTTATATATTAAAATTATAGTTCACTATAGGTGGTATCATTGGAATTACTAGTAACTTGTTGGCTTATATGGGTAATATTTAGTGAAAAAATATAATATAATATTATGTATTTGGTAGTATCCTAAAATTTTGGTAAATTATGGATTATGTGGTTTTCCCATAAATGCATCATAGTCTAGATACAACAAATGGTTGTGGTTATAGAATAGATACATTTAAGAATAATAACCCAAAAAATATTTGGTTGAGAATATCTCAACCATCATTCTAGTGTATGGTGAATGGTACCTTGTTGTACACTAGGTTTGAAATTGTAGAGAGATATTCATGGGTTAACTCAAATTTTTCTTATAATCCATTAAAAAGGAATTAGATATATAATGACCATGGATGGCCTCGGTTAAAAATAATAAAACATTGATTGAAAAGATAATTTCATTAATTATACATCCACTGATTGATTTTCATGATTATAAAGTTTCACCTATGTTTTTTTCCTAAAAGGATTTTCAATATCATTGAATGGATGGAACAAGAAGGAACCATGTTAATTCTAAATGTGAAAGACAATTTAATGATTGTCCATAAAAACAACTTAATATGATGGAATATGAATTTTGAATGCTTGTTATTATAAATAACCATATATATCATCATTTAATTAAGAACCTGAACATAGGTGTGTTTTTGAATGAACTAAATAAGTTAAAAATAGCGTTTTTTAATATTACAGGTTAAAGAATATTTGTATTTATGCATGCTATGAATTTGGTAAGATGAACCTATAAAAATATCTCAATCGAATTGGAATATGTTTTATATGTGGAAAAGAAGGACATTAATTAAGTAATTTACCAGGAAAATTAAAATTTTAGTTAAAGATATAGATGGAAATAATTGTTTCCATATGGTATTAGAAAAGTTTAAATGTTTTAAATGTGTAAATTTTGGCAATCATGTAAATAAATGTCTTGGGTGGCATCTGAAGAAGGGGTTCATTAAAGATGTATGAGTAAAGGTTTTACTATTGACGATGAAGAGTCTATGGATGACATATAAAAGCTACTCTTTATATTTAGAGTATTATTTATTTGAAAATAAATAATCATGATTAAATTAAGGATAATAAATTTTAATACATGATTTATAATTCATATTTTATTAAGGGAAGTCTCATGTAATAAGGTGATGAATCCTTATTAATGGTTTATGAAGGAAGTGAAATGATTAAAGTATTTATATATTGGGATTCAATAATTATACTATAGAAGTGTTTTATGAATAATATTTTGGTTATAAGACCAATGAAACATCAAAGGATTGTTCTAAAATAGTTTTACATTATGGATTCTGAAGAATTTATGGAAGACATTGATAACATAGAAAAGTGATTTAGTGGAAAAGTGATATTTTTTAAAAAAATTATTGATGGATAGATAACCAATAATATATGCATGGGGTTGATATAATAATTTTTATTTGGGAAAAAGAGTTGATAGATACTAATAATGTATTTTTGATGGTATAGTTTTCATGAAATTTATTTATGATTAGATGAAAAATTGATTTACATTATCTTTGATGAGATTATTACATTTTTTTATTTGTGGTATATATTTTATTGTCAGTTACTTTTTGAGTGTAATAAGTATAAATGAATCTTTTTTGGAAATATAAATGTTTTAATTAAGTTTTTATGATGACTAAGTTTATTAACATGTTTTAGTAGAATATATAATCAATGTATTCACATTTTTAGATGTGACATTTAGAGATACGTTATCTTGAAAGAGGGATTTATTTAACATGATTTTTTTAACTTTTTTCAACTTTTTCAAATTTTTTTGTTTCGTATTTCGTAAAACATATTTTGGGTCACCCTTAAGGTTAACAATTTATAGAATGGTTTTTTAAAAAGTTTATGTGTTATTGTCATGGTTTTAGATAAAAAAATTTTATTTCATCTTATGAATATTTATCCTTATTGGATAACTTATGATAACTTTTTTGTTTGTAAATATTTATAGAAAAAATGAATATCTTTTAACTCTTCAATGGAATTTTGATCTGTTAAATAGAAATTTTATTTATTTAGGCATAAAAAATCATATTTTTGATTCAAAATCAGAATATATTAGAAAATAAATAAAAAATGCAACAAAAGGATTAAATTAAATTTTTATATTTAAAGAAATAATCAATGTATATTTTCTCATATTCCATGGTAAACTAAATTATCAACTCTAGTAAAATGATCTTAAAAATGATACTTTTTTCTTTTTTGTAATTGGTTATGAGGAGTTACCGGTCATCTTCACCCCTCAACAATTTATGGTTTAATAGTCATTAAAATTTTCATGAACATGTTTTCCCTTACTCTCAGTTATAATTTGGATATTATATTTCTCTTCCATGTCCATTTTTAACTACTCAATAATTTTATTCTTATATGGGTACCATATTTTTTAATCTAACCATTAGGGTTCTCTCTTTCCCGCTTCAAATGATGTTTCATTATTCATTTTCTTAATTAAAAATTTTCAATAATAGTATTTTCAAATATTGACACATTTATTTTAGAGATACAAAATTTTAAGGTGTAATTTAAAAAAGGGGGTATAATTTAACACCCCCAGATTTTAGAATATATTTATCATTTATATAAAATCTATAGGTTCAGTAACTTTTATTACCCACAACAGTAAGTCTACATGAACCATGAAATAGAAAGATTTTATAACCAAGCCTTTAAATAAGAAGTTATTATTAATAATTACCACTCTATGAAAAATATATTAAAATATTTTTATTAAGTAAAACTTATTGATTAATTCATAATAAAAAAGTCTACAATTTTCAATACAAAAAATTTACTCTTCAAAAATGGTTTCATAGATTTTTTATAAGAAACATTTATAATTAATATCTATAATTTTTATAAATTTTATTTTTATAAACGAATATAATTTTTAAAATCACAATTATTATATTTTTTAGGGTAAATTTTTAGGATGATTATAAAAAGATTTATTTTTCAGTGAATAATAAAATATATTGATTTCATTGTAAAAATTGTCATTTCCATTCATGTTAATGTAAATCATTGTTTTAAATGTGATATTAAATTATCCTATGTCTCATTAAATTATAAATAATAAAATTAATTACATATGAATTATAATTACTCTTTATTTTGTTATTTGTTAATTTTTAGGCTTAGAAATTCATTTTTCTAAAAAACCTATATTTATTCGTGTAACGTGTTTTTATCATAATAAATTAATTTAATTCGTATTTATTATTGGTTTAAATAGAATTTATAGATTATATATTGAATAATATATTAAAAAATTCATTTTATGGTCTTCACAATGAATGAAGTAGAAGTAGTTCATGTTTTATTCTTAAAGATAATTTTTTTTTCTAAAATAGATTTTCATTGTGAGATTTATACTTTCTTAAAATAAATTGTTCCACATATATATATTGAGTATAGTAAAATAGATTTAGTATTTTTAATTAGAATAATAAATATAATCTAATTGGTTCAAATTAATTTTTATTCTAAGAGAATAATAAAAACCTAAAAATTATGTTACTGAGATTATGGTTAAAATGAGTTTTCTAGGGGTTAAAGCAACAGATAAAGTAGGATTTCAACCCAAAAATATCTAATTATAATTTATTTATGATATTTAATCATTATATTATTCTAAATGGATATAATTTTACATTATTAGAGACCTTCCCCTCAATGTTTACACATATCATTGAAATATTATTTGAAATTCCATGTGTGTATCTTCCCCCACATATAAAATGGAACTTCTCCTCCCTTATTCTCAACATTTAAGACATAAATATAATTAAATTACTACTTAAAAGCCTCAATATAATTTTTATATTCATTCTATATATTGTTTTATTCTCCTATGACCAGTCCATCATTGTATAGGTGTAATCCAAATGTTGTCTCTCAAAAAATAAGTATAGATCATAACCAAACTCTTTTAATTTTATTTCTTATTTTAAATACTATAAAAATTTAGTATAAAATAAAATGACTTATAAAGTATCATAAATATATTTATATTTTATTATAGTAATTTTACAACAATTTACCACTTTCTCTAAATCAAATGGGAGATGAATATATCACTCTCTAATACGTGTGGACTACACCTCCACGTAGCGATGCAACTCATTTTCCACCACCATCATTGTTGGATAGTTATTATGAAAGATATAATATATATATATATATATTATTTATTATATTATAATGATTCTATAAATATGAAATAATATTTACCTTTATTTTTTTCCATCCCTCAGGAAATGGGAATATCACCAGAGCATATGTTTCAACTAATGTATCCATGTAGTGAGGTAATTCATTTTTCATCATTTATTGATATAAATTTTCCTAATTTTGTATATAATTAAAAAAATATTACATTTATATCATTATTAAAATTATTTAGATAAATGAACCATTATATATGTTCTTGGATCATAACCTCCAAACCAAAAAATGCATGAAAAATGAAGTAACTAACACCGAAAATGTAGAATTTAATAAAGAAGTGTTAATGAATGGGTATCAAAATGATAGAAGTGGATATATATGTTATTATTGAATATAAATATATTTATCTTATTTTATTATAAGAAATATTAATTTATTATAAATTATTTTAGAGTGCTTATGAATAATGTTAGATATAAGGTAAGCGTTTCATCTTAATTTCTCTTCAATGAGACGTGTTTTTAATGTTATGAAAAAAATTATTATTTATATCATGTGTTTATATAAAATAGGATTTATATTATTATAATAAATTACATAGTTTAATTTATTTATAGAAACAATTATTCTCAATCTTCTAATAACTTTTATATGAAAATTTACTTAATCCATATGGGTTTTTCTTCTCAATTTTGTTTCATTGATACATATTTGATGTTTTAAACCTATATTATTTTATGAAGTGTATATACTAACAATTTTATATGTTTTATCATGAATATAATAATTTTCATTATTTTTAAATTTCCAATTTAATTTATTTCTTTCATGTGTATTATGAATGAAAATTTACTATGTCAGCAAGGGTTTTATGTTATAGTCTAATTTTTATTTAGATTGTTTATGATTAAATTTTCTAATGATATAATTATATGATATATATCCCCCAAGTCTTATACATTTTCTTCAGCTATGGGTTTTTAAGATATTACATGTTTTGAATTCAATTTCCTCTCTTTCTGTTCGTATGAAATTGAAATAATTTATTTAAGGATAAAAGAAATTATTTCTCTCCTCAATCAGAAATATTTTCCTTCGATGACCATATTTTACATAAATTGTTTTAAATAAATATTTTATTATTCCCAAAATATTCATTAAATTTATTTTTTTCTTGTGATTTACTTGATATAAAATTATTTTAATGGAAACTTCTTGTTTCTTTTCGAATGAGGTAGTTCTATCTTTTTAATGATGATATGAAAAGAGTTTGTTTTATTTTAGCATACAATACATCAATGTATTGCTCCACCATAACTAATACTATTTTCTTTAAAGATCAATTTATGAGTTTCCCTTTTTAATTTTAAATAAAATTTTTCAATTCATATTTGTAGAAATTTTTATATTATAAATAAGAGATTTCAAATGAAAATGGTATTTTCTCAAAGAAATTTTATAGTGATCTTTAAAAGTGATCATTATCTTTAAAAACATACTTTGATTTTTTTATTTAATGGGTTTATGATCTAATTTTACACTCATTATTATTTTTATGGATGGTTCATGATTATTATGGTGGAATTCTTAAGAAACCTTTACCCTTTCCTTGGGTTATGCTATAATGATATGATGAATGTTTTATGAACCTATGGAACATATATATATGGATTTAATTATGTGAAATTTGGGACCAAAATTATAAATTCCTCTAATTAATTGGGTAACTAAGAGAATATCAGTGTATAATAAAGAATATAATGGGTATTTAACCAAATTCAGTAAGGTACTTTGTCCCATAAGATAGTCTTGGGAGTGAACCTCAACTAAGGAAATGATGGAATAAGGAGTGAACCCAGCCCACTATAATAGTATTGTCAGTGAGGCTTGACCATGGAAATGATTTTATTTTATTATTTTCATTCCAAAATTTTTTTTCTTATTCTTATTATATGTTTTCATGGATCATGAATAATTATTTATGATTTTGTACTCTTGTACCTTATTTCATTTGTTTGAAAAAACCGTACACCATGTTTCATGGTTAAAAGTAATTAACATTTTGGGTATGATTTTCTATCCATGTTTCCAAAGACACTAAATCTATATAGTCCTTATAAATGTATTATTACTAAAATTTTTAAATATTCATATAAAATTATATAATATTTATCTTTGAAAATTATGGGTCATTATACTAAGGCCCTTTAATGGGAATGAAACTGTTTAGATAAATCTTTGGCATTACAGTTTTATAGGGAAGTTAATTTCTATAAAGTTAAATATAGATACATCAATAACATAGGTTTATAACACCAATGTTAATCTTTCTTAATTATATATATTGTTATAAAGGGGTTATATTATATAGTATAATTTTATAGGAGGTCATATGTTATTTAGATATTAAATTATTAATCTATGTGTGTCTTAGTGTGTTTCTAGATTTCATCCTTGGACTATAGGTGTGTGTAGATGTTACAACTAAAAAAGAGGCCTAGAGGGTAACATACTATGTGTTTCAATAATCTTAGTTAAATTTAATTTTGAATTTAAAAATATAGGGTAAATATTATTCCTCTTTTTTTAGCATAATAATTATTAAGGTTTGGTTGATCACCAATATCTAATCACAATATATTCAAAAGAATGAGTGAGTAAAATAATTATTATTATATATTTTCATGGTTTGGGGAGTAAATTTTTTTATATTTAATGAAACATTACTCAATGATATTTATTTATTGAAAAAAAATTCATTTTCAAGGTTTGGTAAATATTAAAGAGGATATGAAAAACTAGATTAATGATTAGATGGGAAATGATATATAAATTATATTAATTTATTGTTAGGTAATTAACTGGTCAAGTTAATAATAGTTATATTATTATTATTACATTGGTTTAACTAATAATTAAGAAATTGTAAAGGGGGTTGTGTGAAATTTTCAATCGTAAACATTCTATAATAAGAATAAAATTATATCTCTTTCCAAAAACATAGTAGTTATACACAATGAAAATATAGAAGAAATCTCATGAGTTAGAGAGAGTTATAGAGATCCAATGTGTGATATACCATCCACTTACTTCAAGACATTTTGATATAATCACAATTTATTCATCTTCATAGAATAATTGGGTTGTGATCAACTATCAAAGATGCACGTAGTCATGATTGACCATATTGGAACAAGATGATTCAATGATGATGTTTAGAGATAGTTGTGTATGTTTGGATCACATTTAGAGGGTTTCTATATATGGATCATTCCACACAACAATGATATGATGATATTTATTCAAATATCTCATTAACAAGGAACAATTGTGAATTTAAGTAATTCAATATTTTCTTATAAATTCATTATAAATTACATGTGAATATCCTCCTTTTCTGGATCATGAATTAAAGTTAAGTAATTTGTTAATTATATTAGTCCTGACACAATTAATTTTGTATAGTAATTAATTTAACTAAATTAAGAATAAAAATAATGAATTTTTTCATTCCATACAGATGATTCTTCTATGCCTCAAACCTACACAAATAATTTCCCTCAATGGAATTTTATCAAAACCAATTCTGAAAAGAAATGGGGTTGTAACATGAACCCTTACCTAAAGATTCATCTTTCTTCATACACATTACAATATCCTATATGATATATATATATATTTATTATAAATGTATTAAATAATAATATTTATACATAACATACTATGTATCATTCTTTTATATTTTTATATTATTCTTTTATTAATAATTTCTTCATTATAGATGTTAACTCAGGGGAAAACTATTTCATTTTCCATGCATGGTTTAGTTTGACGGTTTTGGTAATTTCACCTTGGTCAGGGACTTATCATATATAGAATATTATTCATGAAATAATTATCATATTTATTCACCACATATAATTTTATATTTATTAAAATCAATTAGTGTTGAATAAATCACATCATTATGTGGAGGTGGTAGTCCGCAAGTACTCATGAGACACATTTTCATTTTATAATGAATGTAAAGGTGAAAAATGTAGATAAGATATTATAATTATTTTAGAATAATTACGTTATAAATATCATATATAAAAATTAAAAAAATAATAATAACCAACCATAAATTATGGTAATGGAAAATGAATTATATCGTTACATGGAGGCTATAGTCCTCACATAAAAATGAGAAATACGTTCATTTCCAATTTGATGGAAATGAGGTGTAAAAAGGTTGAATAATAATAATAATTATTTTTATTATTTATTATTTATATTGAATATATTTAATTAATTATTTTATAATAGATATCATATTTTTAAAATAGGTAAAAGAAGTAAAATTACATGTACTTAGTTAATAGTTATACATGATTGTTGAGAAATCACAATTTTCTTACACATTTATCCGTTAAAAAATAGTATTCTGATCAAACTAGGACCTTGATAATACAAGACATAATTTTTATCAATTTATTATGGTCATTATTTTATATTTTTATGGATAATTGTGTGTGAGGAATATAATAAAGGTGATATAGTTTTATAATGGAGGGGTGGGATGCACCAAATTTTTATAAAGAGATTAAAACATAATAATGTATAACTCAATTCAACTATATCCAAAATAAAAATGATAATATATTAGAATAAATTAGTCAATATGAAAATAACCAATCAAAGTAAATAAATATTGTTGGTCAGAGTGGATACTCAAGAAGGGGGTGAATTGAGTTCCAATTAATTTTTTTTTTAAAACACTTAGGATTAAAACCCCAAAACTTAAAACAGCCCAGTCAATTAAGGTATTATAGATATAAGTGACTTATTGTTCAATAGTTTTATCAAAGTTTGATTACTCCTCAGTTGAATCAGTATGAGAACTAATTAGGCTTTTAGAACAAGTTTACTAAACGAATCAGATATACAAACTAACAAGAACTAACTATCAGAGTGAATGTAAATGCAGATATCTATCTTTACTAATATAAGCACATCGGATAAATTTAAAACATAGTAATGGAAAGATGAACCCAAAAATTTAAACAAGAGGTTCAGTATTAAGTCAAGACCTAGTCCACTCCACTTGGTGATCTCCTACCACCAAGAAATTATATTAAAATATCATACACACCCTGTATCGGGCTTTACAATAGTTTTCACAAACTGTCAAGGTTTTTCAACCTCTACCACAGTTATACGTGGGAAAGAAATAAACTACCAAGCCACACTAGGCTTCTTCCACAGTTATGCGTGGGAAACAAATGTAAAGAGAGTTTGGTCTGGGGAGTTTCAGTATCCCTCAGTTCAAGCACAAGAGTCAGTGTGTGTAACACAGATACACTGCTCACAAATGTAAAATACATAAACATAGTAGACCTAAACATAAGTTTAGAATGCTCTGTTGTGTTGGAAGATCAGATCTGGACTCGTTGGAATGAAGGAAATGAAGATTTGGTCGTTCTCTTCAAGTTTCCTCCAAAACATAGTGTCGCAACTTCTAGGTTCTGACATCCAAATGTAGAGATGATCAGCTTCTTGGGTTTAATGATCTTTGTAGCATGCCACTACAAGTTGAAAAATGTTCTTTCAATCAATCTTCGTGAATCTCTCTGTTCTTCAGAATATGTTCTCAAGTGTTCTTCTTCTTTCATGTATTTTTTCTGCTATATCTATCTCTCTTATGTATATTCAATATGTTCTCTATATTCTTTTGATGTCTGTCTCTACTCATATATATATATATCCACCTTTCTAGCTCAGCTTTTTCTTATTTGGTTCAGCAGGGGCCGACATGATAAATGTTTTAACCACGTGTAATCTTCCTCGTACATCGTATTGTTTACAAATATGCCGGTAAGTAACATTAAATTAATTTTAGGTGCATTAATTTGTCCATACATGAACATTATGATGGTATTAATAAAATCGATAAAGAAAAGAATAGAATATCATTAGATTGTTAGCAGATGCATGTCACACTGTATATTTCAAGAGTAGTATCTCTAACTGTGAAATTAATCGGTAGGCTATTCAACTGTGAGCTTCATCAGTAGGCTTGATCGGTGCTAGACTTCAACAGTAAGCTTCTAACGATAGCTTTATAACTTCAGACTACTTCAACAGTGACCTTTCCTACGGTAGACTATGCCAGCAGGTAATTTCATTAACAGTGGAATATGTCCATCAGTAGACTTTGAACAACAGTCGACTATCTTGACATTAGGAGTTTTCTAGAAGTATCCTTCTACTAGCGGTAGACATGTCCAACTGTAGACATGAATAGTTATGCTCTCAACAGAAGACTTAAGGAAGAGTCTGACAGTGAACTTCTAACAGAAACCTTGTCAGAGCAGTGACCTTGTGACGATGACTCTTTGTCTATGAGCTTTGATAAGAAGATCAATGGTATACTTGTGATAGTGACCTTGTAGATCTTCAACAGTAACCTTCTAGGATTAGTAACCTAGAGTAACAGTGAACTGTAACGGTGACCTATAACAGAAGGCTCTTACCAGTAGCCTTTAACAGTGAGCTTATGTTTAGATATATGTAAACTGTAAGCAGATGCAACAAATTCATGAGACTAAGAATATATATTATTCAGGATAAACAATATAAATACATATTAAAAAGGTTTAGAAAATGGCTTAATATATCATTGTCAATATTTAAACATGATTTGAGATTATCAAAACAGGTGAGTCCAACAATCTCCCCCTTTGTGATAATCACAAATTATGCCAGTACGTATTAAAGATAGATATCATATATCATATAGTTACTAAACAAAGATAAAAAATGTCTCAAGTATCTTATATTAATAAGATTGTAAAAACAAAAATTATTGGTATATTGTATCAGAGAGAAGGGAAGAAAAGATTCAACATAGGATCATATTATCATATTTCTCCCTAGTAACACGATTAGTCTAGAATGAGCACAGTATTTCTCCACCTTTGTGATTAGAAAGAAGAAACACAAATAGAGAGAATCGAGAAATCTTGTATTATTGAGTGTACATTACATGACCCAAAAAGAATAAACAGTCCCTATCAAAAAACATAAAAAGACTCAATCCACATCATCCTTAGGTGATTGGTATTTCCCTTTGGAAGAAGAAGATGGAGGATGAGTGAGTGGATCAGTAGGTTTTGGAACTACTGAAGGAATGACTAGAGGGGCAGCAATAGAAGCTCATGTGGGTATGTAGTGGGTAGCTCGCTGAGGGATCAGTGGAGTAAGGTTTCTGATGGATTTAGCAGGAGACATCGTGGAAGAACTACTGGGTTGAGATATAGGTATGGCAAGAGGGATGATGACAGGGGTGCAGTCCACATGGAGAAAGGGTAGAAGAAGGTTTCTAAAGACCATAATAATGCTTCCTCCTCTTTCTATAGTAGATAAAAAATCATCTTTATTCTCCCTAAATTTATCCAAAGCATGGGTCAATTATCTCAGTTTTCGGACCTACTCCTTGAATGTCTGAGTCACTTGAGGAAACTTCATATTATCTATCAAAATCTTGAAGTGGTTGGTCATTTGTTGCTTGGAATAGATCTTCTCAAAGTAGGAATATACCTTATTCTTAATGGATTCCTAAGTAGCAGTAGCTTCTTTCAAGTGTTCACGAACATAACTGTTGACTTCCCTAGTGGTAGCAATTACCTGAGAATCAGAGGTTCCACTGGTACTGGCCTTAGAAAGGTTTTCTTAGATCACATTTCTGATCTGGTCAATGTTCACAGAGGTGCTAGATGATGGAAGGGGTTTGACCGAGAAAGTGACTGTCTCTTTGAAAGACTGAGTCAAATTACCAATCACCTTTTGAACAAGTGCATCCTGACTATTCATGTGTTCTTTGACTGATGTCTTAAAAGCCTCAAAAACTTTTACAAACTACTTTACTACCTCTTTGATATATCTAATCTTAGCATTCACTTGTTTTTTAGAACTGTTCATGATGTTTAATGAAGCAAGTGATTGTCTTAGAGCAACCAAAGCTCCTATCAAGCTTTCAATTTGAGTATGTAAAAAATTAATCTCATTAAGCATTTTATTCACTCGACTAGACACATCACATCCCAGAGATAGCTCTAGGTATTTCTCCACATTCCTCAGCTCTTCAACAAGGCTATAATTTAAATCGTCCACTAATTCTATTACAGCCTCTTTCATTTAAACTTTTAAGGACATAAGGTCCTCCTTGGTTGCCAAATTTTCAGCCACAACTACTGGAATACTTTCAAGTAGGATGATAGAATCCCTATGAGGTTGGTATTCCTCATCAGAATCTCCATAATGAGTCCATGTACCATGTACCCTGGATTTGTTGACCAACCCTCTATGTCATACAACACAGAAAATGGACCAAGGAAATTAGATTTCTCCCCCTCACTTAGAACTCTCTCCTGAGAAATCTCATTTATCTGTTTTTCTTTAAATAATTCCACAACTTCCTCTGCAACTCTAGCTGATTCAACAACAGTTTGCTCTGTTAGTTCACTAGTGGGGTGAGTCGCAGCCTCCACTGACTCATCAATGACTTCCATATCAATTGCAGTAGATGCCACTCTTGCATCCTGATCATACATTGTCTTGTCTGTATTATATATCATAGGGCTCAAACAGAACTCCTCTTCTTCATTGTCCTCATCATTAACTTTAGAAACAGTCTCCTTTCCTTCATCCTTATCACAAGCCTCCTCTGGCTCATGAGAAAAATGACCTGACTCAGTATCATCATCCTCTTCAGATGTGTCCTTGACAATATTTTGAGATGCTTCTTCTTCTTCAGTGGTCTCAGTTTCACTGTCCTTCAGAACAATCTCTCTTCTTGGAAGATCTTTCGGAGGGCTAGCTGCTCTGAAAGCTACCGTCATTATTGGAATGTTAGGAAAATCAGGATCACTCCCATCATCAATGGGGGTGTTCTCTCTTTCCGGGTCCATAGCTCCTTCAGCTTCCTTCTCCTCATCTGAGTAAGATGATTATGGCTCATTAGGCTTCAGGCATGGATCTATTTTGTCTTTTGGCCTAGATGGGTGAGTAGTAGGGTCAAACTTTTCATATACATTTCCTTCATTATTCATCCATTCCTTCTTCTAGGGATTCCAACTAATTTTCATGAATTTTTAAATAAACATGGAGATACCAACACTGTTCTTGGCCGCTATCATCTCTTCTTGATTTCCAGATACACCCTTTACCATTAGCATTTGTGAAATTAGCTTGGTATGGAATAGGGCATTGGATTCTGAGCCTTCCTTAGTTATATCCTCCAATTGTGCCATCAGTAACCTACATAGGTTAATCTTCTTTCTATGCTGTAGTAAGTACATTAGGAATATGTACTGGTACTTCAGTACTGCAAAATATCCTCTCTTGGGACTTATTATATGCTGAATGAATTTGATCAAAATCCAATCTTTTCCATTTATCTCAGATGCAATGATCTTCCTAGATTTTCCATTTCCTACCAGTTCTTCCAGAACTTTTTAATACTAAAAAACATCACGGTCTGGAGGAGCCACTCCAGAGTAGTAATCATATACTCCTTCATGAGGAACTGTCAAACAGGTAGCCCACCCAGAAGACGAGAAGCTGACTTCATTCCCATTGATTCTGGATATTATCTTATGCACATCATCTTCCTCTTCGAACATCAGATCTTCATAGAATTATTTCACAAGCTTTGGGTATTATGGTCCATTTTTTTTTGAAAAACATTCAGTTCATCCGTGGGAATCTTGTGCTTCTAGCACTAATGACTCTCTCGACAACGACCATTCTTCACTTAATTACTTCTCAGTAAAGATTTATCTCTTGGTCAAATGCGGGTTGACAGGTCCCATCGGGGTATTACTAGTTCCACTAGATTTGGCTTCAGTTCACATTATCCTTGGTGCATCTTCATTGACAGTTGGGGGTCACTTGGTTCTGTCCATGGAGATTGAAAGAGTTTTGAGGTCTCAAATGAAGAGTTAGGGTTTAGGAATTTTGAGAGCAATATTGAGAGAGGAAGGTGGATTGAGATATGTTCGTCACCATTGGTTTTATCATTTAGGGAATAAAACAAAATAAAATATAAATAATAGATAGGAATAAAAATGGTTTGAATTCCCGAAAAAATAAAGCCAAACAGTGAGGTATCCAATAGTGAGATGTACCAGTGAGGTACAACAGTGAGGTGCAATGGTGAGGTGTAATGGTTAGGTTTATCAGTAATATCCAATAGTGAGGTCTAATAGTGAGGTCTAACAGTGAGGTCTAACAGTGAGGTCTAACAGTGAGGTCTAACAGTGATTTCTAACAAAGAGGTCTAACAGTGAGGTCTAACAGTGAGTTCTAGCAGTGAGGTCTAACAGTGAGGTCTAGGAGTGAGGTCTAACAGTGATGTCTCCTATGATAAAGTTAATCATACCTAACTCACGTTTGATGTAATTTAACCTCTCATAATTCAAATGATTTGTGAATATATCAGACAATTGATGTTCAGTGCCAATGAATTCAAGAGTGATATCACCCTTTTGATAAAGATCCCTCGAAAAGTGATGTCTCACATCAATATGCTTTGTCCTAGCATGAGATACTGGATTTTTGGAAATGTTAATAGCACTTGTATTGTCACACATTAAAGAGACATGTTTTAATTGATATCCATATTCTAGTAAAGTGTGCTTCATCCACAAAATTTTAGCACAATAACTACCAGCTGCTATGTACTCAGCTTCGGTAGTAGATAATGCAACAGAGTTCTGTTTCTTACTACACCATGATACTAGTGACTTGCCTAAAATGTGACATGTCCCAGAGGTGATTTTTTAATCTTACTATAAATCGGAAAAATCAGCATCAGAATAACTCAACAGATCAAACGATTGTCCCTTTGGATAAAATAATCCTATGTTTGGAGTATGTTTGAGATATTTAAAAATAATTTTAAGTAAAGTTAAATGATATTTTTTTGGATTGGATTGAAACGGAGAACACATATATACACTAAACATAATGTCAGGTCTTCTAGCTGTAAGATAGACTAGACTCGCTGTCATACCTCTATAGTTGGTTTGATCCACTGGTTCTCTAGCTTCATCAGTATCCAACTTACATGTGGTACTCATAGGTGTGTCACTTCCTTTACTACCATCCAAAGCAAAACATTTTATAAGATACTTAATATATTTACTTTGATTAAAAAAATGCCATTTTTATTTTGAATGATTTGAAATGCAAGGAAAAATTTGAGTTCTCCCATTAAACACATTTCAAACTCATTTTGCGTCATTTTTGAAAAATCAATACATAATGAATTTTTAGAAGATTAAAAAATAATATCATAGACATCAATTTTTACTATCAAAACATCATTAGAAATCCATTTAATGAAAAGAGTAGGATCAGCTATCCCTTTGGTAGAACCTTTTGAAATAAGAAAAGAGTTGAGCCTATCATACCATGCTCTTAGAGCTTGTTTTAAGCCATATAAAGCTTTATATAGTTTAAAAACATGATTGGAAACATGAGGATTTGTAAAACCATGAGGAATTTCAAAAAAATACATCCTCAACTATATACCCATTTAGAAAAGTGCTTTTAACATCCATTTAATAATGTTTGAAATTCAGATGATCAGCATATGCTAGTAGTATCCTAATAGATTATCGTCTACTTACAGGTGCAAAGGATCCCTCATTGTATATTCCTTCCTCTTGACTATATCCTTTTTCAACTAGCCTAGCATTGTTTCTACCTATATTCCCAGACTCATCAACTTTGATCCTAAACGCCCATTTAGTGACAATGGTCAAAGTGTCCTTAGGCCTTTCCACTAATTTCCAAAATTTGTTTCTTTTGATCTGATTTAGTTCTTCTTGCATTACCATTACCCAAAATTCATTATTGATAGCATCATTAATATTTTTGGGTTTAAGCTGTGAAAGAAAATCTTGATGTTCAACTTCGTATCTTAGAGAACCTCTAGTTTGTGTTCCTCTATTTAAATCACCTATAACAGCATCTAGAGAATGATTCTTGAGAGTCCTAATACCTCTAAGAAGGGTTGAAATAGATTCTTCATTATTGTTTATTGGTTCAGAATCAGCAGGTGTAGATTTTGGAAAATTTCCAGAATTGGATACTTTTACCGGGGATTCACTATACTTATCATTAAAGATCAGATTTGACATATCTTCTTCAAGATTTTCAAAAGAGGTTTTAGGTTCATGTGGATCAGTCTCATCAAATTTTACGTGAACTGATTCTTCCACACATTTGGTTTTCTTATTGAACACTCTATAGGATTTACTTGATATAGAATAACCTAGGAAAATTCCTTCATCACTTTTGGAACAAAATTTGTCAATATTATCTTTCGTATTAAGAATAAATAATTCGCAACCAAAAACTATAAATTAATTAACCGTAGGTTTTCTGTTCTTACAAAATTCATAAGGGGTCCTTTTTAGAATAGGTCTAATTAAAACAATATTTATAACATAAAAAGCTGTATTTACAGCTTCATCCCAAAAATAAATAGGTAAGTCATAATCATTTTGCATAGTCCTTGCAATTTCATGAAGGGTCCTATTTCTTCTTTCTACATCTCCATTTTGTGGTGGTGTCATATGGGCAGTGAAATTGTGACTATAGCCATTGTGTGTGTAGAAAGATTCAAACTCATGTTTCTCAAACTCACGACCATGATCACTTCCCAAGGTTCTAATCTTAAGTCCACTAAGGTTTTCTACAGACTTGGAATATTTGACAAAATAGGAACAAACTTTACTTTTGTGAGATAGAAAGTATACCCAAGTATACCTAGAAAAGTCATCTACAAGGACATAAACATAGTGCTTCCCATTTAAACATGAAACTCTTGATGGCCAAACAAATCCATGTGAACCAAATCAAGTGGTTGAGAAGTTGAAAGTTCTTTCTCTGGTTTGAAAGAAACCTTGTGTTGTTTTCCATTTTGACAGGGATTACACACATTATCATGTGGGAACTCTAATTTAGGTACGTATATAACTAAATATTTCTTAGATAGATTCCTAAGTGAGTGAATAATATAGTGTCCGAACCTTCTGTGCCACAACCAAGACTCTTTATGAAAAACATTTAAGCAGGAAACATTTTGTTTGGATAAGGAATTTAAATCAACAGCATATACATTCTCATTTCTACATGTAGTAAAAACTAAATCACTTTTTGAATTAAAAAAATTGCATGATTCATTTTCAAACTTAACATTAAATCTCTCATCACATAATTGAGATATGCTAAGTAAATTTTACATTAATCCATCAACAAAAAGTACTTTAGAAATTAATATTGTATTAGGATTACTAATCTGGCCTAAGCCGATGATTTTTCCTTTTGCATTGTCAAAAAAGCTGACATGCCCACCATTAACATTAATTAGACTCTTGAAGCAAGAATTGTCTCTAGTCATATGTCTTGAACTTCCACTGTCCAAGCACCATAGGGTCTTACAGGAACTCTTTAAGAAACTTCACTGCAAAACAGATTATACATGGGGTAATTTTGGTACCCAGATCTTCTTGGGTCCAGAGAGGTTAGCTAGTAAAACATTGAGAACCCATATTTTCTTTATAGGTTATATAAAATCAAAAAACATATTTTTAGACATAAATAATTTGTTAGGTCCATTAGAAAATTTTTTCTCAAAAGATGGTCCAGAATTAGCAATGAACTGTCCAGATTTTGGATCAAATTTGGTTTTGCTAATTTGTCTCTGTCCAGGCTTATATCCTAGGCTAGTTGTATATTTAGAAGCAATATGTTTTCCTAGAAAATGTGTCAAGGTATCCATACCAGCAGTGAAATTATCAATATCCTTTCTTAATTGCTCATTAGATAATTTAAGTTGAGTGTTTTCTTTCAACAGGTGAGCTTTCTTTTCTTTTTCTACACTTAGATCTGTTTTAATGTTACTAGTCAAGGCATACTTTTTATTGAAGGATTTATATTTATCTTTTAGTTCATTGCATGTATCTTCCATCATATTTCAATATTCAAATAGTTCATCCTTAGACATATTTTCATCATTATCTGAATCACTCTTATTTCTAGAATAATAATCATTTAGAACAGGGGAAACAGGTACCTTGGATATTATATTCATGAAGCACAAGTTGACATGATTCATTTCAGAATAACTAGCTTCTAATTCACTTCTACTGTCTTCTGAAGCACTCCAGGTTTCTTTGATGGATTTCTTGTACTTCTTGTCCTTATAATCATAGTTCTTTTTGAATTTTAACTTCGGATAGTCAGCCTTGATTTTTCCTTTCCTCTTGCATTCATAGAAGACTATATCATCTTCTTATCAGATTTCTGTAAATCTTTCTTCCACTTACATTGTTGATCATACTTACCCCTGTAATTTTGTTTTCTGAAAAAATTCTTCTTCCTATTGAACTTCTTAAATCTCCTGGCTATTTGAGCCATTTCTTCATCACTGTCTGAAACTGAATCTTCACTAGTTGAACTTTCAGTGGGTACATGTATTTTCTCTTTGTCTTTGCTCTTTGAAGCAGTAGACTTGAATGTCATGGATTTTCTCTTGGGTTCATTATCTTTTTTTCGTTCGCCTACAGTTCTTCCTCATACATCATTAGTTTACCAATCAACACTTTAACATGTATCTTGCTGATGTCACCTGACTCTTGGAAAGACACATAAATGGCTCTCCATCTGTCAGGAAAACATTGCAATATTCTTATAATATGCTCTTTCTCTGGAACAACTTTTCCCAATGAACTCATGGTGTTGACAATCTCATTAAACCTGAGGTATATGTCAGAAATGGGTTCATCAGGCCTCATCTTAAAATTATCATATTTAATAATATATCTATTTAATCTCATTTCCTTCATATTGGTTGATCCTTCCTGAGAAATAGCCAAGGTTTCCCAGATTTCGTGAGTTGTTTTACATATATAAATTTGGTTAAATTCCTCATCTCCTAAAGATCAATAAAAGGAATTCATAGCTTTATATTTATTTTTATAGTCAGACTTTGTAGAATTATCCCAGGTAGATCCAGCAGTTTTGGGGATCTCATATTCTTATTCTATAGCAGACCAAATATAAAAACCAATACTTTCTATTTTAATTTTCATTTTAATTTTCCATTGAGCATAATTCACACGATTAAATAAAGGCGGCATGTTGGTAGCAACACCTTCTAGTCTATTTTCCCTAAATAGATTTTAGAAAATATTTTAAAGAGATAAAATTTAGAACTAATAGAAATTTAATATCTTTATGATAAAACAAAAATCACAGTATGAAAAACAGAGGGTTTGAAAACTTTTTATAAATAAAAATATCTCCTTTTTTTCCAAATGTTGGTCGGACTGGATACTCAACCGGGGGTGAATTGAGTTCCAATTAAAATTTCTGTTAAGATATTTTAGGATTAAAATCCCCCAAATTAAAATAGCTCAGTCAATTAAGGTAGTAGAGATATAAGTGGCTTATTTTTCAATAGGTTTCTCAAAGGTTTATTACTCCTCAGTTGAATCAGTATGAGAACTAATTAGACTTTTGAAACAAGTTTACTAAAGGAATCAGATATACACACTAAAAAGAAATAACTATCAGAGTAAATGTAAAAAAAAGATATCTGTATTTTCTAATATAAGCATAGCGGATAAATGTAAAACAGTTCAATGGAAAGATGAACACAACAATTTAAACAAGAGGTTCAGTCTTAAGTTAAGACCTAGTCCTCTCCACTTGGTGATCTCCCGCCACAAAGAAATTATATTAAAAATTGATACACAGCCTTTATTTGGATTTACAACAGTTTTCACAAACCTTCTAGGTTTTTCAACCTCTACCACAGTTATACATGGGAAATAAATAAACTACCTAGCCACACTAGGATTTTTCTACAGTTATGCGTGGGAAACAAATGTAAAGAGAGTTTGTTATGGGGATTTTCAGTATTTCTCAGTTCAAGAACAAGATTCAGTGTGTGTAACACAGATACACTGCTCACAAATGTAAAATACTTAAACACAGTAGAGCTAAAGATAGTTGGGATAAGTTTAGAATTCTCTATTGTGTTGGCAGATCAGCTCTGGACTTGTTGGAATGAAGGAAATGAAGTTTTGGTCCTTCTCTGCAAGTTTCCTCCAAAACAGAGTGTTGAAACTTCCAGGTTATGACTTCCAGATGTATTTATGATCAGGTTCTTGGGTTTAAAGATCTTTTTATCACACCACTATAGGTTGAAAAGGGTTCTTTCAATCGATCTTCGTGGAGCTCTCTGTTCTTCAGAATACGTGCTCGAGTGTTCTTCTTCTTTCTTTTATTTTTTGTGCTGTATTTTTCTCTCTTATGTATATTCAATATAATCTCTATCTCCTTTTGATATTTGTCTCTACTCATATATATATATACACTTTTCCAGCTCAGCTTTTTCTTATTTGGTTCAGCAGGGGCCGACAAGAGAAATGTTTCAACCACGCGTAGTCTTCCTCGTACATCGTACTGTTTCCTAATTTGCCTGAAAATAAAATTAAATTAATGTTAGGTGCTTTAATTTGTCTAGACATGACAGTTATGATGGTATTAATAAAATTGGTAAATAAAATAATAGAATATCATTAGATTGGTAGCAGATGCATGTCACACAGTAGACTTCAACGGTAGTCTCTCAAACTGTGAACTTCATCAGTAGGCTATTCAACTGTGAGCTTCATCAGTAGTATTGATCAGTGGTAGACTTCAATAGTAAGCTTATAACGGTAGATTTATAACATCAGACTACTTCAACAGTGACCTTTATAACGGTAGACTATGTCAGTAGGTAATTTCTTTAACAGTGGAATATGTCCATCAATAGACTTTGAACAGTAGTCAACTATCTCGACAGTAGGAGTTCTCTAGAAGTAGCCTTCTACTAGTGGTAGACATGTCCAACTGTAATCATGAACAGTGATGCACTCAATAGAAGAATTGAGGAAGAGTCTGACATTGAAATTATAACAGAAATCTTTTCATAGAAGTGTCTCTGTGACGGTGACTCTTTGTCTGTGAGCTTTGATAAACAGATCAATGGTAGACTTGTGACAGTGACCTTATACTGACAGTGACCTTGTATATCTTCAACAGTAACCTTCTAGGATTAGTAACATAGAGTAACAATGAGCTGTAATAGTGACCTTTAACAAAAGGCTCTTACTAGTAGCCTTTAACAGTGAACTTATATTTAGATAAATGTAAACTATAAGATGATGCAACAAAGTCATGAGACTAAGAATATAAATTGTTCAGGATAAAAAATATAAATAAAGATTAAAAAGGATTAGCAAATGGATTAATATATCATGGTCAATATTTAAACATGATTTGGGATTACCAAAATAGGTGAGTCCAAAAAATATTGTGTGCTTTTTTAAACCTTATCTCTTAGTTTAACCACCTCCCCCTAGTAAACATGTTTTAACCTTTAATATGAAAACACATTGTCTAATTTTTTTAGTAATAATTATGTCCAAAAATTAAAATTAACATATTATATTATATTACTTGTGATGATTAAAAATATGGAATCCATTTTAAAATATTAAATTTCTATATGTTCGAGAAATTATTTAAAATAAGTGTGCAAAATTGAATAAAATCATTTTTTGAAAATTTCATTTTAAGCGAAAAATTGAATTCACCTTCTTTACATTCCATAAAAAAATATTACATAAATAATAAAATATATAATTTAAAATATTATATAAAAAATTTATTAAAATCTTTCATCAATGGTGATTAATTTAATTTTTTATGATAAAAATGCATTCTTCTCTTCAAAATAGATTATCAACGAAATAATTTTTACCTTCAAATGATTTTATTTTGATTTTTACCAATTTCAAAATAATAAATTAATTTTATTAATATGTAAAAAATTATGTTTTATAATTTAAATTTTTTTATTCATACCCTATAATCTAATTCATAGATGATAATTGGAACCTTAAAAATAATATTTATATCGTGGTTCATTTAAATTCGTTGTTGGGTATAAAGCAAGCTATTAATAAAATAAAACTTATTTAGAGCTAAATATTTCATAAAATATAAAAGTTCTAGATTATAAACACATATACTAATTTATAATTTAAAATTCTATCACTTTAGTTTAAAAAATTAAGGATGCTTATGCCTCATCACATCACCAGGTTTCTATGTAGCTTCCTCAAATTTATGGTTCCATAAAAAAACATTTCCCATGTGAGAGGCCTTATTCCACAACACTTTCTCTCTTTGATCCAAAATATCCCCTAATTATTCCACATAAGAAAGATCTTTCTTTATTGGTATGTCATATAATTCTAGTACATGTGAAGATTCTGTTATATACTTTCTTAGTAGATATACATGTAACATATCATGAACATGAGAGAGATTTAGTGGATGTTCCAATAAATAAGAAACTATCTGGATATAATCAATAATTACGAAGGGGGTGATATATCTAGGTATTTGTTTCCCATTACTTCCACATCACATAACCTTAACCATGGATAAAATCATATAAGTTCATTCTCACAAACCATAAATACCATATCACACCGATGATTGTTGGTATAAATTTTCTTCTGATTCTGGGCTGACCGGATGTGATGTTGAATAACTCTAACCTTCTAGATAATTTTCTAATATATCTCATCTATCAATAGTTTATTTCTCTAAATTCATCGCATTATTTTGGAGTTCCATACTTCATTCTGTAGAGATAATTATAAAGAGCTATCTAAATGCTCGATTGAAGGCTGTTATGGTATAAAAATTCATCTTTATAATGGTGTCATTACCAACCACCTTTAAAATCCCTAAAATAAGATCTCAAAATATTTTCTAATTTTATAATATACCTATCAATGTGACCATATATTATTGGATTATATTTATTATTGAACCTCAAATATATATTTTTATATTGTTGATGACTTCTCCAAAAAATCTTCGAAAACATGAGATCCCAATCCGAAATAATTGAGAGTGGTGCACCGTGTAAGTTCACAAGTTCATTAATATATATCCAAGAAATATGATCAAGATAGAAATCATATCTAATAGAAATGAAGTTTTTTAAATCAATTAGGTTATCTAATATAACATAAATAGAATTATTCCATTTATATTTTTTTGTATGTTTGGTGATGAAATCCATGGTAATTTTTCCTATTTCTATTCTGGTATATCTAATGGTTTTAATATCCCCTTATACTTCTGTTTCTCAACCTCAATATGTTGATATACTAGACATTGAGATAAATACTCTACAAAAACCCTTTTAATGTTATACCACTAGAAATAAATTTTCATATCTTTATACATATTTCTACATCTATGATTAATAGTGAATAATGAAGTATGAGACTTATCCAATAGATCATTTAATTATGGTCTTGACATTATATATACTTGATTCTCGATCTTTATCATTTTATCACAATCATGGATGAACCAATGAACATTTCTCATCTTATTCTAATGTTTCATATACATCTTTGATACCTCTTTAATCCTCATATAGATGGATTATAAAACATCTATTAGAAAAAGATATAATACACTCCCTTTCCTCATGATTTCAAGATCCATATTCCATATATTAAAAAAATTAGACAACTTTAAATAAAAATCATTAAAAAACTAGAAAGGTCTTTCCAGACATAGATCCTTAGTCACCTCGTTCAACTTCCTAGGGTGGTAGTGTATTGAACACTCATAATATTTCATCAACACCAACCATATCCTTTGGTTTGTATTCAATCGTTTATATGATAATATACAATTCAAGAATTTATGACTAGTATGTATATATCACACCATTAACTATAAATATAATGACCCCATATTTTTTTGTGGAAAAATTACTACTTTCACCTCCAAATAATGAGTAGGTTAATTTTTCACATGAATTTTCAATGAGCATGACATATATAATATCACCATATCACACAGAATTTAGAAGAATCATATCCACTTCTTTGAATCATCACTATAGATTATAAACCCTTCTCCACTGTAGGGTAGTGTATGTACCAACATAATTCCAATCCTTCTTTTCATATCCTTCAAATTTTCCCCACATTCATATTTCAAAATGAACATAGAGTTTGACTAATTCAACTTTTTTATTATATTATATAGTCATGATAAATCTCTCTTAAAGAATCTATAGTATCCATAAAACGCATGAAAACAATGGATATCAGTTACAATGGTTATTATAAAATTTATTTCAATAACATACTTCTTTGCAGGATCCACAGAAATAACTTCACTTGATATTATATAACCTAAGAGTGTGAAATTACATAGACAACATTTGATCATGTTAATTTTATAATACATCTTATCCTTCCTTTGGTTCTTTAGAAAACCCCCCAAATTTTTTCATGATCTTCCTTTCACATTGAATATATAAGAGTACAATCTATGAAGACTACCAAAAAATTATTAGGGTAATATATAAATATTCTATTCATTATATTCATAAATATAGTTGGAGAATTTTTATGTCCAAATATCATCATTATAAATTCATTATGATATTGCCTCATAGATATGGTTTTCATGCATATATCATACTTTTTATGGTTAAATTTATGATATCTAGAATGAAATTCAATCTCAGAAAATTATTCATCTCCATTTCATTTATCAAACAAGTCATCAATATAGGGTATACGACACATGTTCAAGATAGTGATCTTTTTAATTTCCCAATAATCAATATAAAGATGCATTGACCCATATTTATTCTAAAAAAATAACACGTTTACCCTTATCTGATGTACTAAAGAATATAAATCATTTATCAAGATTATCTAAGAGTTTCTTCTTCAATTCATTTTACTGAATTGTTTCAATTATATATGGAGTCTATAAAATAGTTGTGGCACTTGGTTTTATTTTTATTGAAATATTAACTTCTGAATTTAGCAAAATACTAGAAATGTATTCAGTAAATACCTTAGTATAATCCTAAAAAATAGGCATATCATCAATTTTGAGCCTCTCCCCAACCATTTGAGATAAATTCCACTCATGAGTGGGTAGTAATTCAGATGAAAAAAGTAACTTTCATTGTATGTTTATATTAATCCACATGCCAATAGATAATAAAAGGTTGATTTAGAATATCAAATATAAATTTCCATCTAAAAAAATTGATTTTTGATCTATATAAAGTGTATCAATCCATACCTAAAACCACAATTAATTAAACTAAAAATATAATAAAAAGATTTATAGGAATTATATTCCCAAAAACTCTTATAGAGGATGAGCTATATAGTTGAGATGTGAACATCAAACTGTTAATATATTTAACTTCAAGAAAAACATCTACTTGTTGAGGTGGTGATCTAATTCTCTAATAATATTCTACAAATATAAAAAATTTATTATAGGTATAGTCAAATAATACATTTATAATTCTATAGTGGATGGTATGTTTACTTTTCACCAATACACTATCATGATTCACTTCAACAGTTGTGATCAGATGGGATTTCCCTTTATCATTGGCATTAAGTGGTTGTTATCAGTAATTTTCATTATTTACCATCAGATTCATTCACTTATTAGCATAATTTATATAATCATTATAATTATAGTAGTATTGTGTAGGTCACACTTTTTATGTAATATTTTTCACTACTCCATTCATTGACTACCCTATTCAAATCACTTGAATATTCATTTTCTTAATGGCCTTCTTTCCATAGTCAAAACATTTTTTATACTCCATAATGAATCTTTATTTTATGATTTCTTCAACAATTTTATCATAGAGGAACATAAATTCTATTTATTTTGTGGTTTTCATTATTATAATTTACTTGAAATTACATCATTCTCTTTTTTTCACCACAAACATAAGAACATTAAAGGCTCAAATTTACAAAATCCAACATGATATCACATCAATAAATTTTTTTATAAATATAAATGTATCTTTTAGAAAATTACTTTCGAATACTTTGTCTTAATCTATGAAATAATTGATCAACCTTTATTTCGGGGTCAACGATAACAACATATGTATACCTTCTATGTCTTGTGAAATATGCCTCCATGGTACTAATTGATTTTTCATACTTCTCTTTTAGTACCAAAAACTCTATTTCCATTTTTTAAAAAATTTCTTAGAAAATACTTATTATAAATACCTTATTAAACTCTTCTCATTTCAGGGAGACAATTTATTTCCCTGACCTCGTATTCTTAATATAAGTACACTAATGACCAGATTCTCCTTCTATGTGATATACATTTGGGTAAAAAAAATTATTATTAAAAACAACAAATAATGGAAAATATATTTTTAATGAAATTGAGCCATTTCTAAGATATTTGTGGATTATTGTATCCACTAATGAAATGTTGGAATTCCTGTACAAAACTATCAATAATAATTTCTCCCTTCCTTTGGTTGTTTGGAAGATTATTATTACTCTTGTTATAGTTCATAGCTTAAGAGAGTTCGGTGACCACAAACACAATATTTCAAATCCTAGATTCCATTTCCTTTTGGTTTATAATGAGGATGTTTGTTTCATTTCCCCCCACAATTAGTAGTAACAAGATTAGTCTTGTGCACATCCATTAATTAAGAGAGAGAAATAACATTTTGATAAAAAAAATCATATTGAGAAATCATGTAATTCGAAAAAATCATTTATGTTATGTAAGCATCATGACACATGGTTTTTAAAATATTACACCTTAGGTTTAACAAAGTTATTTTATTGTCATCATCAATTCAAATCAATAATAACGGTTCACAAAAAAACTGTGGATTATTCAATATATATCCCTTATATGTGTATATCCAAGTATGTATTCTTAGGCATGCTCATAATTTCATAGTGATGATTGAGATAATACATAATACACCCCTTCCAGAGTTATTAACCCTAGGTGTGTCTATTTTGTAGCTCTATAAACTTTTAGTATAAAGATAGGGATTCAATTTCTAGGAAAACCGCACAATCCCTACTTTACCAAATCTTCATTATATTATCCGATACATAGTTTTATACATATGGTTTCTAAAAATGTTTTCTACTCATAATATCCAAATATTAAAAAAACATTTCTCTAATATCAACTGAGGTAACCCTATAATTATATATATATATATTATCATTTTAGAGGAATATTCAATCCATCTGAAAAAAAAATTCCCCATAACTGTAAGGTTTTAGAGTCTTTAGAGACTAGATATATAATTATAATATATTTTAAAATATATTTAATATCTCACAAAAATATCTTCTCACATAGTATACTTTTTATAAATAAGCTACATAAAAACATTCTTTATGGCCTAGTGAATGGAGACATACGAAAGGGTGATCTCAGATGCTCAATAAGGGTAAACATAAGAGATATCAATCAAAAAACATATATGAGTAAAAGATAAAAATAAGGGTATAAGAAATTTTTCAAAACATATAATATTCATACCTATTCAGTCAATGATAATTAATCACAAATTATGTTCGAGGTTGTTTTCATAAAAAATACATAATCCATAAGTGTATTGAATTGTTAATAATAAATCATGATTCATGAGAACGTATCATAAGCATAGTACATTAGTATTTTTCATATAAATAATAATATAAAATTATTTCCTTAGTCAACGATCACATCCAATGTTATGATAGTGTATTGGGTTCCCTCCACACTCAATTATTTCCATAGACAAGGTTCACTCCAAAGGCTATCATAAATGACTGAGCCCCTTAATGAATTGGGTTCACTCCCCATTATAGTACTTATTATCTCATTAAATATTCATCATTACCCAATAAATTTGATGGATATATAGTTTTGACCCCACCCATCACATAATAAAAATCATACAAATGTTTGTAAAAGTCTAATAAATCATTCAAAATATAATCATAATAAATACTGGGGAAGAAAAATAAGTTTTTTAAACTTGTCCTGATATAATCACATAATACCCATAGAAAAAAATGGAAATAAATAAAATTAGCTGCAAAAATATCAAAAACCTAGTTAAGAATAACAACCCTAAAAGGATGTTACATACTTGAAATTAAGTTTTGAAAGAACATTTGAACCTTTCTTTGAAATAAAAAATAAAATAAACCTTTTCTTTGCTAAAATTTTAACTATGAATTCCAATAATGCTGATGAAATATTTTTATTTTAAAATAACTAAAGAAACATGTAGAGTAACCATAAAATTAAATAACATCCATGATGGTGGAAAAGTTTTTTTGTCATATAAATTAAAAGAAAACATTGCATTCACTCTTTTGTAAAATGTCAAAAATGAGTTGTTTGAAAATATTTTTGAACTATGAATTTTTAAACCTTTTTAAATAATTTAAATATTGGTGAAAATAATATTTCAAAAAAAATTAATGTTTATTACTTTTATATAATAATTTTGAATAGTATCTAAAAGGAAAAAATCAGCCAAAGATGAAATGAGGTCTATTTTTCTTTAAAAACATCTTCTCAGACGTTTTTTCTACCAAAGAGAGTAGAATTAAATAGATATATAAAAATTATAAATCAAAATAGGATAATAAAATATAAGGGTATTTGAGATTAATAACCATATAATTTATTTTAATGGAAATTTAATATACATGATTTGAAAAGAAATGAGATTATAGCATTAACTATTTCCTGAAGATTCATATTTCTTTGTATGATTTAAAATATACTTTATAAAAATTATATATGTATTATAAATATATACCAGAAACATATTCATTAATAAATAACTATTTATCATTAGTTTAAAATTTTAAATTATTATTTTAATATGAAATTCATCATTAAAATGAATATTCATTTGAAAACATGCATGTTTCCCATGAATATTTCATTTTGATGGTTTCAATAATTTTAATATTCTCATAGTTTCATAATATATATAATAGTAATAATTTTCTAATTATCATATTAATTCATCACGTACACTTTTATAATTATTCATATAAATTGGGGATGTAAAAACGAATCATATCATCACATGGAGGTGGTAGTCCACATGTACTCACGAGCGACGTTTTCATTTTCTAAGGAATTTAATAGTAAGAATGTATATAATATATTTTAATTTTATCATAATAATTATTTAATAAATATAATATATAAATATTTAATCCATTATGATAGCCATTCATGAATTATAGTGATGGAAAATGAAACATATCGCATTGTGGAGGTTGTAGTCCACACGTATGCATTAGTAATACTTTAATTTCCAATTTGATAGAATATAGGTATAAAAATTTGTATCCATCACCATCATAATAATTTTTTATATTTAATTTGATAAATTCACTATTTTATATTAGATTTCATTGATTTTGACGAGGTAGAAGAATAAATAAAACTAAAATTACTCAGTTAATAGTAACACCTCTTCATTGAGAAAACTTCATTGGACTACAAATTATGCCTTTTAATGATGGTATTAATAAAACTATGTCTTCAAGGAAAATAAAACTTTGAGATCGTATTAGCATAGGTATTGGAAAATATATACGGCTCGTGCATTGGGAGTAAGAGAGGAAATGTGGTATCCTTTTATAAGGGAGGGAGAAGAGACATATTGAATTTCCCTAAGATAATAATATAATAAGGTCTTACTGAAGTCAAGTGGAACCAAAATGAAAAAAAAATCAAATATAGGAAGTACAATATATAAATCTCATGAATAAATCAAATTAAATCACCTTTATTTATATTATAAACCATATTGATTAGGTAAACCCTTTGGTAAACCAATTTTACGATTAACCATGGTATAAATTTCTTAACGTTTTTCCTATTCATTATTGGAAAAAATTAATATTAAATTATAAAATTATATTACTTTATTTTTTTAAAAAATAATAAATCAATTTTACATGATTTAAATACAATATGTTTCATAAATTTATTGCATAAAATTCAACAAAACCATTTTCAAAATAGGTTAATTTTTGAGCCCAAAAATACGATTAACTTCATTATATTCTATGAAAAAACTATTAGATTATTGTTAAAATATTTGAATAAATATATTTTCAATAAATTTCAATAAAATCACTCATAAATAGAGATTATTAAAATTTATTATGATAAAATCACATTGTACGCATAATGAATTTTTAAAAAAAACATATTTTTACCTTCAAATGATTTTATTTTAATTTTTGAGCATTTAAAAACAAATGATGTTTTTTATAAATTTTTAAAAATAACTTTTCTTATTTTATATAGTCATATTATTACCCACCACTCTAGTAGCTAGGTGATAAATTTCATATTTAAAAATAATATTTATATCATAGAATGATTAACTTTGATATTGAATATAAAGAAAGCTATAAAATAAATAAAAATAGTATTTAGATAAATATACCATAAAATATCAAGGTGTTACCATTTCTCTTCATAGTCATAAAAAAATTATATAGTGGCTCAAAAATCACATTTTTTTAATATGATATTAAAATATATTTTCGAAAAAATTTATTTTTGTGATTTCTATTACATTTCAAAAAGATTTATAATCATTGGATTAATGGTTCACAATATCCCTATATGTTCTCTTTATAAATACTCATTTTTAGTGTTCATGATATTTCTATCAAACGATCATATTTTTTTTTGGAAATTAATTTAATTTTTTTACATTTGGAAAATAATGAAACCCATTTTCTTTCCATGGGTTTTCTATAATCCAATGAATGATTTTATTTTTTGTAGGATTAAAATATATTAAGGATGATGGGTGGAGTATTATATCTACCTCAATTTCATTATTTAATTATTTGTATCTCTTGAGATAATGAATCATGGGAATACATTGATTTTTTTCAGTCTAAATGGTGTACATACATGGATTTATACACAATTTAAAAGGTGTAAATACATGGATTTGTTCACCACCTAAAGGGTGGGTGTGATTGATTTTTCACAAAATGTATTCCTATCATTTTTTACAATTTCTATAAAATTTACCTTATTTTGAATATATTCAAAACTTTAATGATGTCCCATGTTCTAATGATATTCCACTTTCTTATTTTATGATTTCGTGTTTTCGTTTATTTCTGTAATATGATTCTTAGACATATTTGTTATAACCATTCATTAGTCTTATGGTCCTATTCTATGATAATTAACTATCAGTAATGTTTCATGATTTTCACAAATTATTCCGTGATATTTTTATCATATATTTATCCGATATACATTTTTGTCTCATGATTACGATATAACTATTATTACCAGTTGATATGTTTCCCTTACCGGTCATGAATGTTTAAGCTTATCCACTTTTTATGTTTTCTTTTCCCAGGATATAGAGATGTGTATTACATGTAATATGTTTACAAGGGGGTTTAGAGTTTCTTGGATATTGATTAATGTTGATGAGAAGTGTAAATAATTTTGTTTTGTAAATAATTTACCATGATACTAAACATTTATTTCATTGATTTTTGAGACATTTTGTGAAAGGAATGATTATTCTTGGAAAATAATGAAATAATTTTTTTATTTAGATTCTGTCACTATAGTTTTTATAAAATTAGGTTTTATTTATTTGGGTATTTTTTTAAATAATATAAGTGATAATCCAAGGAATAAGTCTTGCAAATTGGATAACTTCTTGAAGTATTGATAAAGAATATATTTTTTTGTGTTTCCTTGAAATTACATCCTTTCATATATATTGGAAATTGGATGAAACTGTGGAACAAATTAACCATGTTTTAGTCACCCCAATAATGGTTATTTGAGCATTAAATCAATCTTAACTCAGTGCACAATGAGTGTTCCTAAGTCTACACACCTGGTGAGATACTTTTGGGTAATATTATTTGGTCATTTCACATTCTCTTTATGAAAAATAATGAGGCATTTTCAATATGTTAAGGATAGTAAAACTAATAAACAATTACCTTGTATAGACTATATTGAGGCCCAAGTATTCATAAGTTAGGGTATTAATATCATTTAAGAGTTATTTCATCACATTTTATAGTTTTCCCTCAATGAATTTACTAAATTAAGTCCCTAAACATTATTTTATTTGTAATAATGGATGGAACAAGGAGTAATCAAGATAATTATATGGGTAATAGATAATATAGGGATTATCCCAATGATATACTAAGTGGTATGTGTAAGATTTGAAATTACTGAAGGTATTTTTTAAGACTTTTTATAGCCTATGTTTAGTTTTGGAAGCTTTTGAAGCTATTTGTTGACATAAATAGGCTTTTGGACATTTTATGGGTACACGATGGGCAGGACCATGATGTGGTATATTAATATTTATTCGTATAAATCCCCTATGTGAAACAGAGAGGTCCAACATTCCCATTGATAGGCGTTGTGTCAATCATGTAGTAATGTGAGTCCCTATTTTGACTATAGCTATAGTTTCATCACCCAATTATGGCGGAAGGTGTGGTGTGTCCAAAATGGGAAAGGTTTTAATAACATGTTGTAGTATTAATCATATAAAGTTACCAAAATTTTCATGTTTGAGGCTGCCATGGCAATGATGGGAATCACCACATCATGGTGATGGATGTTGAAATTTTCTAATATGGATAAATCAGATACTAATATTTGAGTATCTCATGCATTTTATAGAGGAAACAATGTGATATTATTTTAGAGATTTATTAGCTTGTTTTTTTATATCAATGTATTCCCTTGATTAACCATTAAAACCTATTATCCTTTCATGGTGAATATTTGTAATGAATTTATGTTAAATATTTGGGATTATTTCATATCCTATGTTAGATGTGTGAATCAAATTATTCTAGTAAATTTGACCAGTGGTATCTCTCTCTTCATTCGAATGATTTCTATGATGATCATCCATGTCTCTCATATCTGAGTATGAATCATTTCATTGTGTGATCGACCTTGAGGTGGGATGTCTTATCATATCATTCCTATATGTACTATTGTTTTTCATGATTGTGTGGTGTGTGTGTTTCCCCATTAGACCTACATGTAAAATGATTTATGTGTAGTGTGTGTGTAATAGAGAGACCAATGATTGATAAGATTTATATGTGGTGGGTATACGTATACCTATGATTCATATCCTTGATATGATTCACATCTGGTTGTGTATTATACATAAGACACTTTCATGACAAGAAATTATGATGAACATCATTATTGTAGAATTGTGTTTTACATGTGTAGTTCCTCTATATTTTCAATTGTGTGACTAGGTCGAGTCATATAGGATAGTTTCTCCCTTATATAGGGAGTTTTTATAACATGTTGGTTTTCCCTAGAGTTGTGATATTGGATCGGTACATGGTATGAGGCTTCCCCTATCCTAAATGGCCCGAAGACCTTATTTTTTATTGATTTTGATAACCCCCATTTTAAGGGATGAGGTGAAACCCTTACAAGGAAAGTAGGATTAAAATATTACATGGCTCGTATGATTTAAGAGACATTACATGGCTTGAAGGTCTTATAGAATTCAACCAGACTATAACTACAAGGAACTGTCCCTCCCCAAAATCTAAACCATGAAGATAACCCTCTATCTTTTCATGGATATCATGATAAGAATCCCGTACAATCACATTCTAGTTGCGATGGAATTTCCATACCCTCTCATTCTCCAAAATCCATTGGGTTTTCTCTGGTGAGTGCACCTACTATGAATCCTCTTCTAGGGCTACTATTTTTTGTAGAGTCTGTCTAGTGAAATTGCATTGATCATGTGGCACGAAGGCCTTAAGGTGGATCGATGTCCTTAAAGGAAGCTCAAAGGCCTTACTAGCCTGATGACCTGGTTGGACCAACGACCTTAAGGAATCCAAGCCCAAACCAGTGGCCCAAGGTGAATAGTTTCAACTACTACAATACCGAACAATAGCTTCTACAGTACTCATTAAAGTACTACTACAGTACCCACACTTAGAGAGACCCTACCAACTGGGCTAGGGATCATGTGCAGGCTTTCCTTAGAGTCATGAGATTTATTCAAAGCATGATATGTGGATTTCACTTGAGAATTGAATTGGATCGACATGATTATTTTCCATAAAGGTAGGCATGAATATACCTTTAAGGGGGATGTGTTCTGATGATAAGTCATTCGGGTATGTTGGTCTGACGTTTAAAATTATTTAAGGAATAGAGATGAAGTACGTAAATCTAGACTCCGAGGACCTAATCTTTTTGTGCACATTGTTGATTACATTTTTCATACATATTCATTGAATATTTTTTTATCCTACACTTAAGTATATTTGGTACTAATTCTAAGGACCATTGGTGGTATCTTATTTGGTTTTATACTCACACCATATGTGAGAATGTCAGTGTGTGTGTGTGTTTAGACATTATAATCAGGTATCTAGTTCAGGTAAAGGACCACATGGTGGATAGTGGATATGTAGTAGTACGGTGGTGAAAATAAATTTCATCATAGACTCTATTTCATAGATGTTTTTCACATGTTACATATTATATTTCTCTAATATAGTTCGTTGATCTTCATATATGAGGATCCTTTATTTTTATATGGATATTATGACTGGCATGTCAAATTATTATATCATGGGTTAATACACTTGATGGATCATTGATTACCTTATTAATTTTAGTATTATTGTCTATATATTAATATATTTCTTTGATGGTTGACAGTTATAGAGGGAATAGTCTCTTCATAATGCCTCTAAGACCCTCTCCTCTAGTTAGTAACGTATTTCATATAAGGAAGTGAACAAGAAGTCTTTTAGAACTATAGACCATCCTAATTATTTGGGTTAGTGTGTTATAAAATGGTTTCATAGCCTTTTTCACATATTTCCCTTCATTACCTTGATTTTTGGATTGGGTATAGGATATATATGATGATTGGTACTTAAGAATATGAAATATTTCAGTATCTTCCCACATTAAATTGTGGACTTCTAGGTTTCTGAGAAGTGGGATTGATTATCCCATTGTTTGTTGTAACTATTTATTTATTCACCTTGGGAAATGCATGTGATGTTGATATTGTGATTTATGGGATTTTGGTTGTATTAATCAATCATGACTTAGCATATATATTTGTATGTCGCATGATGGTTCCTTATATATAGGTTTTAATTAATTAAATTCCTATTGAAATTTATGATTTCTGAATCAATGGTACATTATTTCTTATATTTAATTACATACAGATTTAAATGGTATACTTGGTGTGTCTATATGGTTGTGACTAATTTGTATGTACTGGAGACTTGGAATTGACCATGGGTAGTTCTTTGGGGGTTGTACCTTTTTTTATGGGTAACATCCTAGGATACGTGTCCTATAAAAATCCCTTATTTTGAATTTGAATTAATTCATTTGTTTCCATAAAAGGCTTTTATGGGAATTCTAAATATTCATTTGGAATATAAGATAATATCACATGATAGATGTTTTATGGGACCTCCTGGTGAAGAGAACTACAATTTTCTAATAAGTGGGAATGACCCTATTCCACCACCTACAGAACAAGAGGGTATATATTGGTATCCACCCATAGCTTCATCATCAATTAAATCCATTGAACTAATCCATCATAGACACTTCTTACTAGTTATTTGTCAGGGAATATGGGATTAAAGTTTAATGCATGAATTCCCTCATGACTTTCATCTTCATCATCCCTTATCCTTTTATGAAACTAGGGGTCCCTTGGGTATTAAATAAATGATAAAAATCATTGATAAGATATTTAAATTGGTGGTGACTCTAGAGGATAAAAGGTGAAAATTTATTTTTTATGATTTAGGGACCTAGTAGTCAATGGTGGGTCATTCGAAATTAGGCAGGAAGACCTGGCATAATGACATAAAAGTATTTCAAGGACCACTTCTTCAGGTATTTATTCATTGGTACGTGGAAGTCATATTGTTCTCAAGAGTTCAGGGAACTTCAATACGGGACGATGTTAGTATCTTTTTATTCTACAAGATTCATTAATAAAACTACACTTTTCATTTATATTTTCTATGAATGAGGTAGAAAAAACATGAAGTATTAAGTTACTCTTCAACCAGATTTAAAATTTAATGTATTGAATTTTTCATTGATGAATTATACTATGGATATTCATAAATTTCTAACTATTGAGATGGAACCAGTAGAATATAAATTTGTAAGTATTATTTAACCTTTCAGTAGACTAACTAGTGGATATTATTTTATTTCCCTAAATCCATATTATATAAACATGAAGAGGAAATCATAGTAAATACCCTAGGGTGGTGGATAGAATTTATAGAAGAGAAAGAGTTCTTCCACTCCCTCTATAAGAAATATTTATCCTAGATGACTCAATCATGGATGAAATGTTGATTTTCTAAAATACTATCCTAACCCTCTATGAAATTTTCATTATTATGGCATGTAAGGGAACCTCAAGTGATTATGTGTGAAGGATTATCGGTTGGGCCCATTGATGACAGGTCAAGATGTAGACTGCGAGTTTTAGAAGCAGGTTCATACTCCTTAGGGATCTGTGAAACTGGTAACTCATGAGCCTCAAGGTAAAGTCTACGGAGTTAGCATAGGTACAGTTTATGTACATAAATAGGTTCACACTGATTTCGGAGTTGTACATTCATCTATTCAAGGTATGGTCCTAATTAACTTTGTAATTTTTTTATAAAATCAGGGAGATGAATTTTTTACCCAATTTATGACCCATAAGAATTTATTGAAAGAAAAAAATGTAACAAAGAAAGCACGAGGTGTGAAGAGCTTAAACAAGCATGGGATTAAGGGTGGGATATTAGTTGATACTTCAAAGAAACAAACCAAAATATTTCATTCAAAAATAAATGTCTAACTCATATCATCAACCTGTCAAAAATTATTTTCTAGAAGGAGGTATTAGGTTTCCCATTGAGAGAATCACAACCATATAGAAAGATCCATGATATTTCTATTTAACCATACTATAATATTTGTACCATATGTCTGTTGCACATACCCCTTGACATAAAAATAGAATATGGAATGTAAGATCATTCCATTTTAATTTTCACAGAAATATAAATAGTCTTATATCCTTTGATTTTGTTGCACAACATTTCAAAGGGTGAATGAAATGTTAAATATCATGGCCAAAGCCTCTATAAATTAACTCTATACTATCTATTTTTTAAATTAAAAAACATTCTTCCCATTCATTTATATTTTCTAAATTTATTTCTAGGTTATACATCTGAGTTATGTTTTCTTCTATGTTTATCTCTATTGATACACCATTGGGAAATATATTGCATCATCTCCGTAGTTTTCAATAATTACCCATTATGATTTTTTGCTTCAGGAATGTGTGGGGTTTCCATAATTCTAGATATTTATGGCTTATATGTGATATTTTTCATGAATCGATTGACTAGTTACTATGAATAAATTGATTTTAATTAGAGATGAGTAACATTTACATTGTCTAAGAAAGAGAAATTTGTATTGATCAGTGAGTGGGACATTAAAATAAGCATAGAGGAATTGGACCCAAGTAAGTTTTGGTCCATTAGAGTATATATGGTTTGAATGATCCTTATTTTAGATTAGGTAGTGATTCCCTCCTCCATTCCTCTAATGATATAAATGAAATATGATGACATTCCAAAAGACATATTTGGGTTACCTTCTTATAGATAGATTGAGTTTGAAATTTAACATCTTCCTAGTATATAGCCTATATCGATCCCATATTTCAATATGGAACATACTAAGGTAATGTATCTTATAGTCTAGCATTTTAATTTATAAGAAATTCATATTTATCAGACTGAGAACATTCATTTGGGGTGCACTACCATTTTTTATATGAAACCATATTGTTTTCTACATCTATATGTAGAATAAAAGAAGTTAAATCAACTTAATATATAGAACATGTACCCATTATTAAGGATTAATGAATTTTTTTAATTATATAAGGGCATCCTGGTGGTTTATAAATTTTTATATTTTTCTTGGATTCAATCAACTTTGGTATAGGGAGGAGGACATATCAAAGATAGTATTTAAGTGTAGGTATGGGTTTTATGAGCCTGTTTTAATAGATTGTGGGTTAAAAAATACTCCAAAAATGTTCATGTGACTCATGAAGAGTAAATTTACCCACAAATTGACTTCTTTATTGTTTTTTTACTGATGATATAATAAAATAATTAAATACCTTATAATCACTTGATAAAAAAATTAAATTTTATTCAGAATACTTAAATCACATCATATTTACACCAAGATCTCAAAATTTCAATTTTGGAACTATGAGGTGTATTTCTATCAAAATGTAACTTATATGACATTATTTTTTATTGATCTAGAGATGGTATAGGCTTCTATGTCCTGGAAATACTTGAGAAATGTGTTAGATATTTGATGTTTCCTTGTACTTATGTAGAGTACCTATAAGCATTTTGAATTTGAAATTGTTTATACTCTTATAAAATTGAATTTTGGCCTAGATTCCTTATAGAGTAAGACCCATAAACATTGAGAGAAAATATTTCAAGATGATTTAATGTTGATGGATTTATTGTTAAACATGTAGGTGGGTATGACTAAGGATCATGGAGTAGATTTTTTTTCACCCTTAATGATTGCATCCTCATTGGTTGATCAAATAAAGTTAATTCAAGAGTGTGATCTCGTATGATTTTTGATGCATGAAAGGTTTGAAATAGATGAATTTATTTCAGGATGTAATTTTGATGGATGTGATGTGATTTATAATTTTGGAAAGGTATTGGTTGATTTTTCTATGAGAGAGTAACTATTGAGGGACTCTCACGATGCATAATGCACAATGAACCTGAGGTCAGCAAAGATGTATAATAATATTAGATTATGATTCTGGTGGGTCATTATGAAGGGGGAAATTGTTGTTTTTTCTCACACTATTTTACTTTACAGATGATCAATGTTGAAAATCAAAGACCAAGAGGGTCACTTCATCCATTATTAATTCTTCTGTGGAAGTAGGATGAAGTGATGATGCACTTCATCAAGAGTTTTCCTTGTACCCTAAGAGTATGAGATGTTGTAAGTATTATATTTGATCAAATAAAAAATTTATCTCATTTCATACTATTTTGGGGGAATCATTAGATGCACTAACTAAGAAAAATTTATTTTTGATAAATTGGATGACTTTATAGAGAGTCTTCTAGTTTCATTTTGAACAAGTATACACATTTTACCTTGCAATTTTATAATGGATTACAGAAGATGATGAGGACTTCGTTGATGTTGAGTAATACTTATCATCCATGTTCCAAGGGTGTGTTAATAAGAATGATTCAGACCTTATAGGATATACACTGGGTATGTGTTTTGGATTTTTATGAAACATGGTATGATCATATAGACTTTGGTGGAGTTTGATTACATTAAAAGATGCCATTTTTTTGATTTATAATGCTCTGTTTGACGATATCTATAGTCGGTCACATCATTTACCAATATTTTTTCATTGGGTGGGTGATTATTTACTTCATGGTCTATGTTTGATGCAATAGACCTCAAAATAGGTGCATTTCATTCAGATTGTTTTCATTATTACAGAAAGAAGACAACAATTGTATATCGAATAGATATATGACCCTTGGACTTCCCTATGGGTGATATATTTTTCTTATGAGTGTCCACTTTGTTATTAAATCCGTGATTATAGAGGTTTCAGAAATTATAACAATGGTTTCTTGAACTATTTGAGATCATTGAATTTTTAAAGAAGGTGTCCTATCAATTATTCATTCCTCCATGATATCATCATATGCATAATGTGTTCCATGTGTACCATATTCAGAAGTACGATCCTTATCCTATGAATATATTTAAATTCAAGGACATTGAGTTCGAATCATATGTATCATATGTGGGATGACCTATTCAAGTTTTCGAAAAAGGTAAGAAGGTGATGCATGGAATGTAAGTTCATCTTGTTCATGTTCTATGGAAGCATAGGCATGTCCTAGAAGTGAAATGGTTTTAGGGATCAAAAATTTAGGTGTAATGGTATATGTCTTTAAAACATTGCTCTATATATAATTCTCAAGAATTATAATTCATTATAGTGGGATATTTTTAATATTCTTGATACTTGAAGGTATTTTATTGTGACTTGTGATGTTTAATTTGGGTTTAAGAAATCATGGGGGATCTTTGGTGACTTATATGTGTTTCCAAAAATTTTCAAGTATGTTATTAGAAAGTACATTCCATGGTGTATTCCATTGGATTTCGATAAACATTTTTTCATAAAGGAGTAGGTATGACATGCCCACATTTGGGCATCATCTCGAGTGTTTTTCATTGTGATTCCTCATTTTTACCATGGAAAGAGTAGCCTCATTGCACCGGGGTAGAAGGTGTGGTGAGTCTAAAATGATTAAGTTTTCAACAACATGTCATAGTGAATGAAATTTTTGTTTTACAAGGATATTCATGTTTGACACCACAAAAACCACGGTGTGTATCACCATGTCATAGTGATGTTCATTATATATTTCTAAATTTTTTTAATCAACAACCAATATTTGTGGGGTTTTTTTACTTTAAGGGAGAAACCATGTGGAATTATTTAGGGCAGTTATTAAATAATTTTTTTTACTCACTTAATTCCCTATAATAACACTTAACTCCTTTTATAATTTCATTGAAAATGGTCTAGATGAATCTAGGTTAAATATTTTGATTCATTTACTCTCCTCTGTTGGGAATTTGAATAGAATTATTCCAAATAATGTGGCCTAGGTGATCTCTCTCATCGTTAAAATGGGTGTTATTACGATCATATATATCCCCCATATCTAATCCTAAAATGTTGTGTTGTGTGATAAAATTTATTTAGAAATTCCTTATCATACATGACCTATACATTTCGGTGACTGACATGATTGTGTGGTGTGATTGTATAAACCTATGAGATCTATTCTTGAAATGATTCATACATATTGTGATTTTACAGATCCTTGAAACCTATTCTTGATATGATTCACAAGTGGTGTACATTTGTATCCCCATGAAAAACATTCTTGGTATAATTTTCTTTTGGATGTGTATTTTCAATCAGACCCTTTCTTGAGAAGACATGATTACGACATGCCTTATCGTAGAATTGTGTATTAAATTATTAGTTTCTATATCTCTACAATAGTTTTACTATGATGAGATATATGAGAAATTTATTCCCTTATTGGAGGGTTCTGGATGATGTTAGGGCGTTCCCCAGATCTGTGAGATAGGGTATACAAGTGATATGTGGCTTTCCCAAAGTAGTGAATTTGGTAAACCTGATTATTTTCCATAATGGATGGTTTGACTATTGTAGTGATAAAAAATTTTATAAATTATTTTTTTTGAATAAATAATTGTCTTATTAAGTAATGTAGTTAAATAAAATACATTCACTACATTTAATTTTGTTATTTTCAGTTGTTAGAAATTAAAGAAATAATTTTTTTATCCGGCTTAAAAGACTATTAAAATTCATAACTGTTGATAATATAGTCATTTTATAGGGAATGCTAATATTATTGTATATTAAGATTTGTGATAAAATCTAATTGACATAGATATATGAAATGATAGTCGCGACCAATAGGATCATACCCAATGAAACTCATTTATCAGAGTTTCCAAGGGAGATGGAATCACTGGGATATGTCCTTTACCAAGCCAAATATGATATTCCACAACTAAAATTCTGGTGAAACCATTTTCATAAGCAGTTCAAGATTATCGAGATCATGTTTGAAAACATTTTCATAGAACCACCCTAAGAAAATACAACCATCATACACATTACACATATGGTGTACACTGGTGTAGTAAGGGGTTATTTATCTACACCCTAGTATTATGAATTTATATATATATATTTTTAAATATTATGAATATATTTTTTCTTTTTTCATTATTACATTATATATATAGAAGACTAAGTAATGAGTTTGGTCAAAAATTGATTTTTGTTTAAAAAAACTAAAACTGTAGTTTTGGGATATTTTTAGTTTCAATTAAAACATTATTTTTGATAAATTCAATATTTTTGGAAATAAAATTGATTTTTATTAAATATTATTATTAAATACTTTTTATTTCTTTATAATTGATAATAAAATTTAATTAATTATAATAAAGGTTTTATAGGGGTCAAGAAGTGGCTAGTGTCATAAAAACCTTTTTCCAGTAAATAAGAATTTTTATTTTCCTTATATTTTAAAATTTGTTTTTAATATTATTTTTTAAATCAGTACATTAAATTTTTCCAATGGTGAATCTTACCTAATATCTTATACAGTATGATTTTTTGGTAAAAAAATATGGTATATATTATGACATCATAATTTTCCAAAAAATGGTTTTAATAAATACTATAAATATAATCTAGGATAAAATATTTTGTTTCAATTTAAAATAACTTTTTTGAGGTTATTTAATTATTTTTTAAAAACACTAATAAATCCTTCAAATCCTATATTATATTTTAAGGTTCTAAAATAAATTCTTTATAAACAAGACTAAAATCTACATAATCACTTGTGTTATTTTAAAGAGTTGGGTCATTATCCTAATAAAATATTTGAAACCACTCCTCTTTGGAATACAACATTGGAAAACCCCATTATAATGTTTCCAGTTTTGATTATTTTATCTCCAAGTGTATAAAATAAAACATGAGATATTAATAAAGAATTTACCTCTATTTTTCTTTAAATACCCAACTAACCTACTATTCCAGTTAACTGAAAACCCATTAAGTATTAAATTTATCTCCCTCTCCCTTTACCACTCTAAATACCTCCCATGTTGTTCCCAAGATCTTAGTAATATCTCCCCAGTATTTTTGAATATCTCTATCAAGGTAAATAATTATCTCCTCTTCATTTTTATTCAAGAATTTTATTTGTAATAATAATTTGGATTTATAATTTCTCATTTTGTGGTTTGTTATTTTAAATCAAATTATTTACTCATTATTCTCATGTAATGAGATAACACCTTCCACTCTCATTATACCATTCCTTGAACCTTAATATACACATGTTATGCTGTTGAAATTATCCTCATATTTTAAATGAAAAAAAATTAATAAAATGAATAATCATCCCCATTTCTACTCATGGGTATTCACCAAGATGTACTGATCCTTATTTTTTAGGTAAATCCATGTTTATAACCCACATTCCACAATTAGGGATTAAAATTGATAAAATTAATTATAATGTTGTTTGATCTATGTGGAACACAAATTCATGTACTTAATTAAATATGACGGGTGGGACCAGAATTATATATTACTAAAATGCATTTTATAATGTATTTATCTCATGAGATACCATGTATAGTTCATATTTAGTTATCTTAAGAACACTATGTCATAATATTTTGGTCGTTAGCCTTGATTTATACTTAATAGGTCATGATTAATGTTTTTTTCTACATTACTATAATGCCTTGATTCTATCAGATTATATCATGATTTGATGTTAATTTTTATGATTCTCACCCTAATATGTCTCCTTGAAATTATCTTGCATTAGTTTCATCATGTTATTCTTTGATTATTCCCATACTAGGATTTATACTTCACTCTTTTATTTTGTATGTCTCCATGTTATCCTAGGAAATTTTAGAACATTAATGGAATTTATGGCCATGTTATGGTGTTTTGAAAATGATGTCATTGTATCCCAATTTCAAGTTAATGTGATATGTGTTTAATTACATTAAGACACCAAGCCTCTCGGTATTTTGGGTTTTTGTTATGTACCCTAAATTAATAAATCATGAAGAGTGTATTTAATATATAGGTTTTTGTAGCTATACCATCATGGGGGATATAGATTTCTGATCAATTGAATGATTATATTGGAAACGTGTGTGACAATATTTTTTCATGGCGAAAAATAAGGAAGATCTAGTATTTTGGGACATGAATTTTTGTGCACATGTGTGATTACTTGTGGATTACATTTTCATTCATTATTATCATGGAATATAGTTGTGTATATTTGGAACATATGTTTAGGATAATTGGTGGATTCCTACAAGGTTTTATACTTACTCTAAATATGGGAATCTTGGTGGATGCATTGACTTTATTATAAGGGATCCAGTTAGGGGAATCAGCCATGAGGTGGGAAGTTAAGCAGGATTAGGATGATGGTGTGAGGCGATGTCGATATGGAATTTAGGTCATAGATTTTTGTGTTGAACATTACATATTTTCCATTATTTTCATTAGTATATTGACCTCAAAATTACATCACATAAATACTAAAACATAAGGATATATCTCTTCCATTACATCCTTTGGTTCCTAAGTAGCTTCTTCTAATTTATGATTCCTCCAGATATCACTAATCATGTGAGCTATCATGTTTCCTATCACATTATCAATGTGATCAAAAATTTCTATAGACTATTCCTTATATGAAATTTCATGATCCAATGTTATATCCTATAATTATAATACATGTGAATAATCAATTATGTACTTCCTCAAGAGAGATACATGGAACAGGTTATGAACTTGAGATAGGTTTAGTGGAAGTAACAAGTGATAAGATACCATCCATACTAAATCAAGAATATATAAAGGTCCAATATACTTATGCCTTTTATTTACCTTCTTTATGAATATAATAACAATTTTCCATTGATAATTTGATAGAAAATCCATCTCACAAATATAACATTTTAGATCACACTGATCATTGTTAGCATAACTTTTTTATCGACTCTAAGATAACATGTTATGTTAATTAATGGATCTAACTTTCTCTTCCATTTACTCATCCAGCTTGGGACCCATTAGCTGTATTTCTATAAATTAGTCTTAGTAGGTTGGATTTATACACTTATTTCTATATAAGGATTCATAATGATCCACTTGAATAATCATGTGAAAGAATTTATTATATGTGAAATCAATCAGAGATAGGTGTTGATCCCAACCACCATTGAAGTCCATAGAATAGGATCTCAAAAAAATTATAGAGTATTATTGTTCATATTATACTAAACATATTTATAATGATGGTAAATCATACAAAAACATGATTCTTTATCCTAATATCACTAAATAATTCTCTATACATGGAGGTAATCTTATGATCCTAAAAATATATAATTGATTGTGGTACTCCATGAAACCCTAACACGTCATTAATTTATATTATAAAAATTTAATAAAGATATAAATTTTCTCAAATTGTAATTAAGTGTGATGATTTTTTAATTTAATCAATTACAACCCAAATAGAATTATGTCCTTTTGACATTTTGGGGATTCCAAAAATAAAATACATAGTAATGTTTTCCCACTCCATTATAGTATGGGTAATGGGTGTAAAACACCATTATACTTCAGTATCTTATCCTTAACATATTGTCACAGTTTCAACCGAGATACATACTCTACAATATCTATCTTCATGTTTTCCCACCAGCAATACACCTTTAGTTTTATATACATCATCATACTTCCAGTATGAATAACGAATGATTAAATATATGTCTTATCAAATATATCCTTCTTCAAGTCTTGTATTAATGGGATACATACTGGGTTCCTAAACATTATCATTCTAGTGTGGTCATTATAAAACATAGGAATATTCCTCAACTTCTTTTATAATTTTCCATCTTTCTTCTTCACATTCTTAATCCTATCATGGATGTATAGTTGAACAATATCTCATAAATATAATATATTTCCCCTTTACTAGTGATTTCAAGATACATATTTTTTCAAATTCATTAATATTTGATCTCTTTCAATTATTATTAGGGAAAAATATTCTTGGTCATTCCAACTCCAAGAATCATCTACTTTGTTCAACATCCCAGGGTGGTAATGTATTGAGTAATAATAATATTTGATTAACTAAAAATATAATATAGATTATATTCAAATATTTATGTGTAAATATATATTTAATTTCATTTTTATCAGTATATGGATTACAATTTTAACCATTAGATAATTCTTCATCATTTTCAATGAAATAACTATCATTGCTAACTCCAAATCTTGTCCCATGTGATTTTTCTCAGGAATTTTCAATTGGGATGGGTCATAAGCTATCACCATATCACTCATCATGAGTATGAATCTTAGTAAAATCATTAATGCATCACTATATATCAAAAATGCTTCTCCATTACAAGGTAGTGTATGAATAGGAATGCTGACCAACCTCCTCTTATTTCCCAAAAAACATCTTAACATTAATTTGTCTATATGAAATTAACCCACTTCTGAGTAAACTTAGTGATCAGATTGTATATTCATGAGAAATAACTCAAAAATAATTTGTAGTATCAATAAAACTAGAGAAAACCATTGATTTATATTAATGTGGTTGTTCTAGGACATTACTCAAAAAACTTCTATTATTGAAGGATCCTCTGATATACCCTCAAATGAGATTATATTAACTAATAATGAATCATTAAAAATCGAAAATTTACAATTTTTAAATTTACCATAAAAGTTTTATTTCCTTAGAATCATTAGAAAAATTACAAATTTTTAAATTATATTCTTGTCTCATTTAGTATATAAGAATATCATATATAAATAATACCAAAAACTGATCAAGGTAATCTCTAAAGACTTTATCTTTTAAATCTGTGAAGATATCTTGAGCATTAGTAAGTTTAAATTGATTAACTATGATATAAAAGTCCATATTTGGTATATTATCCTTCATGACCATTATTAAATGAAATATAAAACAGAAATAAAACTCTAAAAAATATATATATCCTCATAATTGATCAAATATATCCTGAATAAATGGAAAATTATACTTGTTATTAATAGTAATTTAGTTCTATTCTTGATATTTAATGCAAAGATACATTGAACCTTATTTATTCTTAAAAAGATTATTAATTTTACCCTGTTTAGAATCACCATGAAGAATTAATCCTTTGTCTCCTAGAGTTTATTATTCAATTCCTTTAACTCAGTAAGGTCCATTTTATATAGATTTTATGAAATAAGATTTGCACCAAGTATAATTTCTAATGAAAACACAACTTCATGATTTTATAGAATATTAGTAATGTTATAATGAAACACATCAATATATTCCCCAAAAATAGGCACATTTTCTGTATTGATTTCTCCCCAACCATTTTAGATAAATGTACCTCAAGAATATGTATTAAAAACCATATCATGTAATTAGTTTCCCTTGGGTGTTCATATTCGTACTTTCCCAGATATGTAACAGATGGATGATTTGTACTTTCAAATGTAACTTCCCTTCCTCAAAAATTGATATGGGATCTATACTTGGAGAATCAATCCATTCCCACAATTATTTTAAATTAAACTAGTGGAAGAATAACAAGATTTACAGGAAGAACCATCCTACAAACTTCTATCAGGGAGGAGTTATAGACTTTCTCTGTGATCATACAACCATTACAAGTTTTTCATTACCAAATAAATATCTAATATTTAACTTAACTCCAAAATAATTTATGTTATATTTCTTTTTTAGTAAATTTATTCTCATTGAATGATTACGATACATGCAACCCCTATTTTAAAAGAACCTTAAAATAATATATTGTTATAACATAACCATTAAATTGGTGAGTATTAATAGTCATAACTAGATTATCAAAATTATATGGATTAAATATGTATAAAAAATTAAATGGATATCTTTTGATTATAAATAAAATTAGAATCATTTGGAAGAAAAAACTCATATTTTCTAAAAACACAATTTTTCTTAATAGTGGTATTATTATAGTTCGAAAACATGACTTAAAATTAATGCTTCCAGATTTTAGAAAATATATTTTTAAAAATGAAATAAATTTTTGAAATAATCTTATCAAAGAAATATTTTAGTAATTTTTTGTTAATTTCAAAAAAAGAATAATTTTTTTATAAATGGTATGAAATACAGATTTTTATTGAAAACTATACATTAATATAATGTAATTTTAAATTATAAATTATATTTTAATTTTTTTGAAGAAAAAATAGTTCACTTATATTAAAATATAACTAATTTATATCATTGGAATCAATTTAATATTGAATTCTAATATAAATTGTTTTTGATCATTTGGATGATTTCTTTGGAAAAACTATTTTTTGACCCGTCTATGGGTTTAAGATTAAAATGAATTATGAAAATTCTATGAATTTAGTTTTGAAAAATTTATTTCATATTTTTAGTCATCACAATTTATATTCTCTAATAATAAAAATGCAATTTATTACCATTATTAATAGTGAAAATAGTAAATATTAATTACCATGGTTGAGGTAAAAATTGGTTTGCCTGGGGTTAATCTAAGATTTTAATGGTTAAAAATTTCATAAAAAATTTTAAAACCCCATTTAATGGACATAGTTTGACCTTAAAAACTAAAAGGTTACATAATGGACAATTTTGGAGACTTTTTTCTTTTGAAAAATGCGGGAACACTTAATTATTTTCAAAACACCCTTGTGTTTCCTCTCCCCCACTTATAAAAGGCCACTCTATCCACTCACTTATTCACACCTCTCAAGTCATTTGGAATGAAAATACCCTATAAAATGTCTCTACAGAATTTTTATACACATTATAGAGAAAACGTTCTTCCCAAAATACCACACATTGGGTCGTAAAGAAGAGATCCAATAGAGGATTCACTAATGGAAGGTATTTGTCTTAAGGAATATCTTTCGTTGTTTTTATTATTTTTAAACCCTTAAATATGTATTAATACATAAAATATAATAAAACCGATATATCTCACACAATGATATGTTATTATGTTTATGGAACAATATTTATCCACATTCACATCCATAAAATGCGAAACAAAATCATTGATCATATATACGACAGACTACCACCACGCGAATTGATGTAACATGTTTTATATCAACACATATCACAAATGAATATAATTAAGGATTTAATTTATATATATAATATATATTAATTTATTTTCATTATTGAATTATAATATCAAATATACATTTTAAATTTCCATGTCGTTTAAAATATGATAACGTTGCTTGTGTGTACGGTGGACTATCACCTCACAAATCGATGTGATTCATTTTTCACTTAAAATTTACATGGAAAGTAATATGGGTAAATTTAATGAATATATTTGATATATATAAAATTATATTTATTCTATAAAATTAAAATATCTACCACTTAAATACCCTTTCACTTGTAAATGGAATTTTATCGTCGCTCGTGTGTACATACAGTGTACCATATCCTCACAACGATGTCATTCATTTCCCATTTCCAACCTTCAATAATGATTATAAAATTGTATATAATGAGTAAATATGTTTTCTTTTAAATTAATATAATTATTTATATGATTTATCTATATAATCTACCAACTAACTAGAACATTCATGAAGAAAAACACATGAGAAAACATGGAAATTAATACCCGATGCAATGAAAATAATTAAATATCATTAACAAACAGAAAGAAAAATGTTATATGAATAAAATATATTATATTAAAAATATATATATGGTTCTATAAAAAATTAATAACTTCCTCAAAACCATTATACAGAAGGTTAAACAACATTTAAGAAAAACAAAGCATGTGGTAATGTATTTCATCTCAATTTCTACTTTATTGGGCCATATTTGTTAATATACACCTATTAATTTTTATTTGGATTATATACATAGATTTGGTAATATTTAACATGAATACCAATTTATTCATTATTTTAAATTAGAAACCTATTTACGCAATGAACCGATGACCACTTCTCATTTCTTATTTAATTTTTTTGATTAGAAATATTCTCTTAAAACAATCAATTTTTAGTGATCATTTTTCATTGGCAATTAAATTTCACTTAAATATAAATATTATTCATATAATGGATATAATTATTTCCTAAACTATATACCATTTTTACACATGGGGTTTACTTTGATATTTTCGTGTTTATCATGGAAAATATTGATAAATCTATATTATTTACTCAATATGAATATTTGATGACAAGGCACATTATTCATGAATTAAATTGATTATTAGATATATGACGAATACTTTGGAAATTAATTGATTGGGGGGTATTAGTTATAGATATCCCCTTTATGCATCTGTAATATACTGTTTTGAATCGATAAGTCATCATTAAATAGATCATTACCCATTATTTAGGAATTGTCATGTGAAAGGTCTTCATTGTAGATGATTCCTAAGATCCTAAAGTCCCATAATTAAGAATTTAATTCATTGAGATTTAATTTTTTATTATTATCCATGAGGGCTTTTCATTGATATTATCTATGGATGAATTTCATTCTCATTTTATTGATGAAAATTTATGTGTGTTCAGTTAGTTATATGTCTATATATATTATACCTTATTTCATGTTCATTTTATTGATTAAATTATATGTTTTTTCAGTTCTTTACCATTTGATATTGAATATTATTTGTTTACTCATTGTAGATTCCACTATATGTAACACATAATGAGAATTTAAGATCACCATAATTTTGTTTCCTTTTTCTAAGATATTAAAAATAAATATTTGAATGAGTTTCAAGGATAAAAATCATTTAATTTTGTTACGTATTGAATTGTATTATGTATTACCAATGGAAAATTTTTATCATTTATGTTTATAGTTATTCAAGACAAAAAAATATTTGGTCCTTTGTGATGAAATAACTTATATCTAGTTCTAGTGTAATAAATTAAATATCATCATTTCGTAACCCGTTTCGGGGTTGTTTCATTTGTAATTCAAGAAGGTATACTAGAAACCATGCGAACTAGATTATGGAAAACATAGGTTAGGGAAAATATCCTTATAATAGACATTTATGATCATTGTTAATTAACATCTTAATGTTTTTTTGATTAATAGATTATGTGGTTTCCACGAAATACATATCTTCCAGGATACTACAGGTATGCATGGTTCTATAAAAAATTTACCTAGGGGTAATAAATCTAAAAAAGGAACATCAGGGTTAACACAAGAATTACCTATTATAGGAAAACGGGACTTACTCTACTCTTGGATTCACACTCATGAGGGATAATCTTAGGATAATTCACATTTTCATTAAAAACCATAATAATGGATTTTAAAATGAATATATCACCAAGGAATATTTGTTTCTAAGATTAAAAAAGAATAAATTTTCAATTTATGTTATGTTTTATAACATATTTATAATTATACACTGTGATTTAAAATTACTAATTTTATAATATTTCATATTATATTCCATTTTTTATAAATGGTTTCAGGAATAAACAAGGGTATCAATACTCATGTTCAATGTTGTGATTTACTTTCTTAGTAAGCTAATAAATCTTGCGTTGGAATTGAGAAGATCATGGTTGTATTGAGGAATCATAAATAGGTTATGAAAAATAAAATTTTCTTAATTTAGAAACCTTTTTTTCTATAGTTGGATTATCTTATATTGGATTACATCATAATATTCAATCCCACATAGTTTAGTAATACTACTAATCTAATGGTAGATATAAAATGGATTATATATAATTAGAATATATTTATATCCATAGAATGTGAAGAAAGGGAAAAGGTTACACTTGATTTATAATGTCTCAAGGTAAATATTGATAAATGGTTGTCATCCATCCAAAATACTATAGATAAAGGATAATTTCAACAACTATAATGGAGATATTTTAATGAAACGTTTTTATAAATACATTTCTCTCATGATAAATGAACAAAAATTAATATTAAGTTACTATTATTAAATAAAAAATAAACAAAAAGTGTTATAGAGTATAAGGATACATTTTCTTGGCTATCTAAATGTTATATGGATTACATAGGAAACATAGAATGTAATATTGACAATTTAATTAAAGAGATAAATTCAACTTTTCAAATAGTGATGGTATCTATAAATTATTTATTATGTGATGAAATAGTTTTATATATCATAAAATAAAAGAAGGGACTCTCTGGACACTATATGTTTAATGGAAATCAATAAATTGGGAGGTAAAATGAGAACCAAAAAATGGTAAATCATTGAAGAAAAAAATGAATAAATTTCTATCTTGTGATGGTTATGGAAATATTTATCTTAGTAAATCCATTAAGAAGATAGGAGTTTTTTATATTTGTTAAGATAAGTTTAATTATGATAATGAATGTAAAGGGAATAAAGAAAACACCTTTATTCGATTTTTCAACTGTAGGGAGATAGTGAACTTCCTAAATGATTTCCCCAATAATCAATGAAATCTACCATATAAGAGTCTAATGAGATAAGGAAATGATAATGTGATCACTAAAGCTAATGTGGAAGTACCCAATAAATCGGTGGTAGGAAATTTAATCAGAGATTAAAATATTTTCATTTTTTTTATTTGATTTCTAATATTCACACACTTTTATATTTTCCATGTTTTCTAAGAAGATTAAATATCTCTATATCCCCTTAAGAATTGATTTTTTAGTAAAATATCCTTGTGTAATTCTCTTTGTAACAAGTATGTTCTAGGTAGTCCCCATTATGGAATGTAAACATGCTTTATTTTATTAATTTATTCTCATACATATGTTTGACATTGACATATTCGTATGTTTGTAGAGGGTTTAAAAATATTTTGTTAAAATTTATTACAAGTATAATGGAATTACAATTTGGGGTAAAGATGTGGAATTCATTATCTTTAGTGTAGATACTTCATTATATATATCATGTCTAGATCCTCCCAATGTAGCTCTTCTAAATTAGATTCTTGTTGAAGAATAAAAATCATATCCAATGGATGGAGAAGGTAACCTTCAAATTGAGGACATGCCTATTGTATAAGAGTACATTGATTTATTTCCTATGTAATTACCCAATCATATACCCAAGAATTAATTAGATATTTCCTTTTATTTATTCCTTGATGTATTACCAATATCAAAGAATCCATATTGAATGGTCACTGGGGAATTAGTGGGTTTGAAGAAAAAACTATAAGAGTTGTGTGATAAGGGATTTATTCTCCCTACTTTTTTACCATGGGAATCCCTTGTTCCCATCATTAAAAAGGAAAAATGTATACATGTGTCTATGAATTATTTATTGGGAAATAATTTCTATTATGATAAGGAAAAGGTATGTTATGTCTTATATTTTTGACTTATTCAATCAACTTTATAAATCCCAATATTTTTCATATATGGGACTTTTTTCTATGCATCATCAATTGAGATTAGAGAAGGATTTAATTTTATGGATAGCATTACAAATGAGGTAGGGTCATTAATAGTTTATAGTAATGCAATTTTCATTAACTATTAAATCCACTATTTTTATGGATCCAATTAATAGAGTATTCAATGAATACATTGATGTTTTTTGGTATTAATTGATGATATCTTTGTATATTATATAATCAGTGGGGACTATTAGAATTTCTGGTGGATTATTCTTGATATTATTATAAGGAAAGGGTTATATGAGATATTTATTAACTGTGATTTATGGATTCAAGAAATTTCATTTCATGGCCATATTTTCATAAATAATGGAATCGTAGTGGATCTTGTAGAGACAATAGCAGTTAGATAATGGCCTATAACAACTAACTTAATTTATTTTTTAAGTTTAATTAGTTTATAAAGTTACTATTGGTTATCCATTCGGAATTTTTTCCAATTAGATAACACATTAAACAAGATTTCAGGCAAAAGGTTTATGTTTGTTTGGATAAATGAATGTGAAGAATGTTTTCAAGAATGGAAGAGTAGATTGCTCAATGATCTGATTTTGACTCTATCATTTAGAGATGATGGTTTTATATATATATTTATACATTGAAGAAGAGAATTGGTTATGTACTATTTAAAAATTACAATGTTAAGTTGAAGACTCATGAACTGGACTCTCCAAACCAGGATCTTGAGTAAGCAGCAAAAATGAATTCTTTGAAGATACAGATACATTATCTATATGGTAAAATATGTGAGATATACACATACCATAATAGATTTAAATATATTATTTCACATAAAAATCTCAATGTGACAAAACGAAAATGGCTCGAGCTACTTAATGATTATGATTTATAGATACACTACCACCTAGGGAAGAAAAATAAGGTCGTAGATACATTGTGAAAGAAACATCCTGGATTTTTGACCCAAATAATGATTGGGATGGATCCTATAGTCATGGATCTAGTAAATAAGGATATGGTAATTATTAAGTAAGTGTGTACATCATTTATTTTTTAATTTTTTGAAGAAAATATTTATTGAAAAATATAAAAAGTTCTCAATTTGATGATGATAACATTCATTAGAATATGGAATCTGTGAATGATGGGAAATTAGGAGGATTAATTCTTGAAGATGGTGTTCTGAAAATTAGATTGATTTTATGTGTTCCATATATATCTGATCTAAAAAATTGAATTTTTTGGATGACAAACATATATCAAATTTCTATATACACCCTTACAACACCACGATATGTTATAAAAATAATATTTTATTAAATTATATAAAATTCCTAAAAATATTTTATTCAGATAAAGGGTTAGTATATGGTTTATAATGTCAACAAGGGTTATTTGTTTCCCTTTTTTACATATCTAGTAACTATATTGACCCAAAATGAGTAAAAAATATTGTTGTCATGGTAATCTTTAAAGGGTTAACGAGGAATTAAAACAAAATGATAAGGTTAAAAATGTGAAATAAAATTTTAAAATATTTATTTTATTATATTATTTTGACCTATTCTAATCCATTATTTGAAATTAATTACTTTTGAGAAATATTTAGTTAAAAATTAATTTATGTTAGTTTAATTTTTTGAGGAATTCCACGAGTGCCCCTACTCTCTCATATTAATGGAAACCTATTCTTTTAATTACATAACACATAAAATTACATTTTTTTCATCCAATAACTACGTAAATCCCTTAATATAAACCATTAACACATTCTAAAGGTATATTTTAGGCAGAATAACATCATTATAGGTATTATTTTGTAAATCAAAAGAGGTTTTTCAATGAAGAGTTAATTCTTTTATCCGATTGTTTTAGTTTTGTCTATTCTCCCACCGACTTAAAGTATTATTAAATAATGATATAATAATAATAAAAAGTATCATCTATATATTGATATGTTATTATTTTCATATCATAACTTATATACATATCCTCTTCAGTCAAATGGGAAACGAAACCATCATTTGTGTGTATAGCGGACTACAGCATCACAAACTGAAGTAATTTCTTTTCCATCACCATCTCCCATTACTTGTTATAACGATAGAATTAATTTTAATATGAAATATTTTAGAAATATATAATTCTAAAAATATAATATATCATCTACCTTCCTATAATTTCACACATTAAAAATTATCACGTTGTCTAAGCGTACTTGTCAACAACCACCTCTAAGAAGCGATGTGATCTGTTTTCCATCACCAGATCACATGGATGATGTATATAAGTATATTAAAATAATTAAAATTATATAAATGATATAATAATAATATTTTAATATTAAAAAAAATACTTATCTTCTTTCTATAAAGATCTATAAAAACTAGAAATGTTACTCATGCCTACGTACGTCCTACTGTCTTCATAATTGTAATGTAGTTCTTTTCTTATAACCGTATATAATGGTTGTATTTATTAAGAATAATTTGTGTATAAAAATAATAATTAATTCATTATTATTATTATTATGGAATAATAACCACTTTATCCATAGTCTACCTATCAAATTCATTTTGGACTTATGTTCCAAATATCAATAAAACATGACACAGGAACATGAATAATAAAGTAATTGTTATAACATGGTTATAAATGATATAAAATTTATAATTAAATTTAAAAATTTTATTAAGATATTATCTAATTGACCTATGTTTATGATTAGGATGATAAATAATTTACATGATGAATCAGACTCAAGGAAACGGTTCCGTGTCTAACTTTTACTTTTGTGACAAATGTTTCAAATTCACCACTTATTTGTTTTTTGTGACATATATAGAATATATTTGTCATATTTTTTCATGAATATATATTACATTATAGAATTTAAAGTTTCATATGAAGTCATTTATTTCATGGGGCTTATGATTCAAAAGATACTCATGTGGTAAGGGTTTATTTAAAAATCCCATCATTTTTGGAAATTGTTTATGTTTAAGTCTCCACTTGGGAATATTTATCTTCTATGTCCATCTTATCATAAAAAATTAAAAAATGTTTTTTATTTTATCCTATTTTTGTTTAGAATCATTTATACCAATCCTTGATTTTTTTAAAGAACGGTTTTAATGGAATTGTTTTTATTATTTTTTGAATGAGGTAATTTGTAACTTTTCCTACCAAAATATAGAAGGATTATTTTTTTAACATAAATGGAATAAATTTATTTTCCAACCATCATGAAACCATAGTGATTTTAATCGTTCCTTCAAAATTATTCAATGTTCTTTTTAAATAAATACTTTTTATTTACATGTGTGTATCATTTAAAAAACTATTATTTCAAAATAGAAAAGTTATTTGTCACAATAATTATTCCAAGTGATCTTTAAAAAACATTATTTTCATCCAATATGAAATAATTTAATGTCACTAATAGTTTAATTGTAAAATCCCAAGGTTTTCTAAAAATAAATTGAAAATTCTTGGAATTTTTTTTAAAGTATATATTTATAAGTATCCTTTAATCATAATTTTATTTCTTCTATGATTTGAATTTCAAGAAACTGTCATCTACAATTGTGTTCAGTATGTTATTTAGAGTCTGATGGAACAAACTTGTTTTTTTGGTGAATAGTAACATGCCCTTATGAATAGTAATATGAATAGTAATATGACCTCATGAATACTAAATAATAATATTATTTTATTTTCCCATGGCAATAGGATAATGGGATCATAATTAATTTTCCAATGTCACATAAAACTAATTGCACTTCAATTTTGTTATTTTTCGAATTAACTGTGACCTTATTTAGAAATTAAATTAATAATATTTAAAAAATTATTTTTGAAAAATGGAGTTCATTTTTGAATTCTACACATCGAAAAATGGTTGGGGTAAATTTTTGGTATTTTTCTGAAACTCTTGAATTTTCGGTGAATAGTGAAATACGATAAAATACCGTATAATCAATTTATCGGTAAATATGCACTATTTATGACATCATAAGTGATGAAAGGCCACTTTCCTCGAACTCACTTGATATTTTCACTAATTAAGGCCACTTGATTTGAGATTATTCATAGTCTTGATAAAAATATTATAATAATAATTAAAATAATCTAAAATACCTCCCCTCCCCCACTATAAATACCACACTCACTCCCCTCTTCCTCCCACACCTCTCAAGCCTTGATCATTGTCTAATTTCTGCCAAATTTCCTCCTCAATCTTCTTCCCCACGTCCTAGAGCTGCTGGTCTCACCAAAAGACCAAAATCAAAGCCCTTAAGAAGGATCTCAAGGAGAAGGGATCAAAAGGTAAACATCCTCTTTCATTTTCATTCTTTCCTTCCATTTTATGTTATTCTCTTCCTTTCCCTTTGTCTTTTGCTGGGATATTTCATTAAATATTTCCCCTTACTGTCCAAATTTTTTATTATTGATGATTTATTCCATTCCTCTCACCAATCTTGTGTTTATGAAATTTTAAGAGGCGCCGTTAGGCTGCCGAATTTTTTGTAAGAAATTTCTCATGTTTTCTTTATTTCATGATTCCTTCCTCTTCTTTCTTCTCCCCCTCTTATCCAAGAGGCATGAAATCTCCAGAATCATGTATATTCTGGATGTTTTCATGTTTATGGAAAATTTAAAATCATTATTCCTCTCCTCTCTCACTTATTTAAAGAATCAAAAAACATTGTCCATTTGTGTCGAATTGCCGATATCGTGGACGATGTATTTTCAATTTCCATTAATTATTTAAAGTCTGGTCATGAAACCATTTATAAGGTTGAAACAGGTTAAAATATATGTTTTCTGACTCATATAAGGTTCTGTAATTCTTTTGTACTCATGATTCAAATTTATAAGACTAAATGAGGTTGTAATTATCAAAGAACCACTTAAATGATCTAAACGAACATAATTAATGTTTTAACTTATTAATCATCATCATATAAAGCATCAAAGTGATAAATGGTAAAATTTATGGTACTGGAAATATGTAAATACTACTCCTTTCCAATTCTGGAGTCTCACTACCAATCAAAAAAAATTATTCATCATGAACCAATCGTGAAAATCACAAAAGAACTCACCCAAAATAATGCAAGGAACAAAATACTAACAAATAATGGGTGAAATGAGGTTATGAAATGACCATTTAAGATGTTATAAACATGAACATGTTTCTGTAAAATACTAATAACAGTATTTTAACCATTATACAGGAGGTTTTAACAAGTTTGAAGTAAGACAAGATTAAGGTAAGGGTTTCTTCATCTCACTTCCATTTTTGTGAGATATTCCGTAATCACTATTTTTACTTTGAATGGTGTATGTATACTGCCAATTATTGTCTCATATCATTAATATCTTTATTTTTATGATATTCAATTTATCATTTGACAATCATTAATTTTGGGTCATACAAATCAATTGATTTTAAAGTTGTAAGGGAATTCTTAACCCAATTTCCATTCTTTGGGTTAACCTTCTACTTTTTAATTTATGTGCTATTTAAATTGTTTGTGTGATGGGTTCTATTTATATTATGTTTAATTATGTGTATTTACAGAGTATATACATATTCCATCCACTCAATTAAGTCTCACTTCAGGTATATGATGTTTATAAGGGGCTTTTCTTCTAAAAACCTCTTTTAAAATTCTGTTTTATAAGATTCAAAGGCAATGTTTTTATGCTATTTTTTATGTTGTATGATTATGTTTTTGTTATTGGGCATTGTTTATGATGAAGGGTGGGACCTATATTTCCCTCCAATGCATTGGGTATGAGTAAGTTGGAGGTTGGCCGTATGGTTACTCCAAGTGTAACTGTGATGGTTACACAAAGTAAGGTAGCCGTGAGGGTTACAAATTTTAAGGTAGCCAAGATGGTTACGAGATTATGTAAGTAATGCCCCAATATACCTCTATGATTATAATTATGTTTGTGTGGATCTTGTGTAAATCTCATGTTATGCTAAGTAAGATTTTATGGGTGGAAATTATGTCTTTTGAAAATATTTTCATACGTCATGCATATTCATGGATTAATGTGATTTTTCCTTCTTTTTCATACCTTACTGAGCTTTTGTGCTCATCCCAAGTTTTTAAATGATTTTCAAAGGTTAATGGATGAGTAATACAAGGAAGGAAGACATTTTAAATGTTGAATAATTGTCAAGGAGTCTTGTTTTATGTTTTAATGTTTTATATTCTGAGGAAAATGGAAACTGATTTTATGGTATCCACTATTTAACAATATGTAATGTTATGAATATTTTGTCTTAATTATCTAAAGCTCTAAATGTGAAAAGATCCTCAATGTAAAATAAAGTGTTTACTTGATTAAATTCAAGATTATGTATGAAATAAGTGCAGGTCCTTATAGTTGGTATCAGAGGTCGGTTTAGACAACTTTAGGGATTAAGAGTTCTTGTGAGACACGTGATTAGTCCTTATATCTATTATTTCAGTTAAATCCTTGTTTTATAACTTTTTTTTCAGGTCAAGTAAAGTCGGTTACGAATGGAAGGAGAAGGATCTCAAACGACATTCCTATCTCTTCCTGATGACATACTTGCAATAATTATGGCAAAGTCATCTTCGGATGATTGTGAAACTTTTTCTAGCATACAACTCACTTGCAAGCAGTTTTTTGAGATATCAAAGACCTCCTCTATACCTCGTTATCATCGTGGATAATGGGTTGTTTTTAGACAAATACTATTTTCAAAATATTCACATAATTTCAAGAAAGGTAAATATTATCAAGGTATTTTCAAATATTTTACCTTATCACAAGAATTTGAAGCATATTATGATTTTAAAAATGGTGCTGAGGAAGGAGACCCTTGTGCAACCTATTTATATTTGCTTTTAAACTATAGTATCACATCACATACTTATGGTATTTTAAAAGGACCAATAATATAATGTTTTAACTCAATTTCGGTCCGACTATTTTATAGAAATCATGTTTTATCAGATGTTTTGGAATTATATGTCATACATGATTATTTTCCAAAACTGTTTTTCTGTGAACACCCATATGACCCATGTTGTACGAGGTGTATTTGGATGGAGGAAGCAAATGATTTTGAAGGATCTCTAAAACATTGTTGTAATGCATGGGACTTCTACCTACGTGAACAAGATGACGATGAAACCGAGTGGACACCTTGATCAAGGTACCCTTAGTTGTTTAATAAGTAAATAAAATTGCGAGGACGCAATTTCAAGAAGGTGGGGATAATGTAACATCCCAAGGTTTTCTAAAAATAAATTGAAAATGCTTGGAATTTTGTTTAAGGTATATATTTATAAGTATCCTTTGAACATGATTTTATTTCTTCTATGATTTGAATTTCAAGAAACTGTCATCTACAATTGTGTTCAGTATGTTATTTAGAGTCTGATGGAACAAACTTGTTTTTTTGGTGAATAGTAACATGCCCTTATGAATAGTAATATGAATAGTAATATGACCTCATGAATAGTAAATAATAATATTATTTTATTTTCCCATGGCAATAGGATAATGGGATCATAATTAATTTTCCAATGTCACATAAAACTAATTGCACTTCAATTTTGTTATTTTTCGAATTAACTGTGACCTTATTTAGAAATTAAATTAATAATATTTAGAAAATTATTTTTGAAAAATGGAGTTCATTTTTGAATTCTACACATCGAAAAATGGTTGGGGTAAATTTTTGGTATTTTTCTGAAACTCTTGAATTTTTGGTGATTAGTGAAATATGATAAAATACCGTATAATCAATTTATCGGTAAATATGCACTATTTATGACATCATAAGTGATGAAAGGCCACTTGCCTCGAACTCACTTGATATTTTCACTAATTAAGGCCACTTGATTTGAGATTATTCATAGTCTTGATAAAAATATTATAATAATAATTAAAATAATCTAAAATACCTCCCCTCCCCCACTATAAATACCACCCTCACTCCCCTCTTCCTCCCACACCTCTCAAGCCTTGAGAATTGTCTAATTTCTGCCAAATTCCCTCCTCAATCTTCTTCCCCACGTCCTATAGCTACTGGTCTCACCAAAAGACCAAAATCAAAGCCCTTAAGAAGGATCTCAAGGAGAAGAGATCAAGAGGTAAACATCCTCTTTCATTTTCATTCTTTCCTTCCATTTTATGTTATTCTCTTCCTTTCCCTTTGTATTTTGTTGGGATATTTAATTAAATATTTCCCCTTACTGTCCATATTTTTTATTATTGATGAGATATTCCATTCCTCTCATCAATCTTGTGTTTATGAAATTTTAAGAGGCGTCGTTAGGCTGCCGAATTGTTTGTAAGAAATTTCTCATGTTTTCTTTATTTCATGATTCCTTCCTCTTCTTTCTTCACCCCCTCTTATCCAAGAGGAATGAAATCTCCAGAATCATGTATATTCTGGATGTTTTCATGTTTATGGAAAATTACAAATCATTATTCCTCTCCTCTCTCACTTATTTAAAGAATCAAAAAATATTGTCCATTTGTGTCGAATTACCGATATCGTGGACGATATATTTTCAATTTCCATTAATTATTTCAAGTCTGGTCATGAAACCATTAATAAGGTTGAACCAGGTTAAAATATATTTTTTATGACTCATATAAGGTTCTGTAATTCTTTTGTACTCATGATTCAAATTTATAAGACTAAATGAGGTTGTAATTATCAAAGAACCACTTAAATGATCTAAACGAACATAATTAATGTTTTAACTTATTAATCATCATCATATAAAGCATAAAAGTGATAAATGGTAAAATTTATGGTACTGGAAATATGTAAATACTACTCCTTTCCAATTCTAGAGTTTCACTTCCAATCAACAAGAATGATTCATCATGAGCCGATCGTGAAAATCACAAAAGAACTCACCCAAAATAATGCAAGGAACAAAATACTAACAAATATGGGGTGAAATGAGGTTATGAAATGACCATTTAAGATGTTATAAACATGAACATGTATCTGTAAAATACTAATAACAGTCATTTAACCATTATACAGGAGGTTTTAACAAGTTTGATGTAAGACAAGATTAAGGTAAGGGTTTCTTCATCTCACTTCCATTTTTGTGAGATATTCCGTAATCACTATTTTTACTTTGTATGGTGTATCTATACTGCCCATTATTGTCTCATATCATGAATATCTTTATTTTTATTATATTCAATTTATCATTTGACAATCATTAATTTTGGGTCATGCAAATCAATTGATTTTAAAGTTGTAAGGGAATTCTTAACCCGATTTCCATTCTTTGGGTTAACCTTCTACTTTTTAATTTATGTGCTATTTAAATTGTTTGTGTGATGGGTTCTGTTTATATTATGTTTAATTATGTGTATTTACAGAGTATATACAAATTCCGTCCACTCAATTAAGTCTCACTTCAGGTATATGATGTGTATAAGGGACTTTTCTTCTAAAATCCTCTTTTAAAATTCTGTTTTATAAGATTCAAAGGAAATGTTTTTATGCTGTTGTTTATGTTGTATGATTATGTTTTTGTTATTGGGCATTGTTTATGATGAAGGGTGGGACCTATATTTCCCTCCAATTCATTGGGTATGAGTAAGTTGGAGGTCGGCCGTATGGTTACTCCAAGTGTAACTGTGATGGTTACACAAAGTAAGGTAGCCGTGAGGGTTACAAATTTTAAGGTAGCCAAGATGGTTACGAGATTATGTAAGTAATGCCCCAATATACCTCTATGATTATAATTATGTTTGTGTGGATATTGTGTAAATCTCATGTTATGCTAAGTATGATTTTATGGGTGGAAAGCTAGTCTTTTGAAAATATTTTCATACATCATGCATATTCATGGATTAATGTGATTTTTCCTTCTTTTTCATACCTTACTGAGCTTTTGTGCTCATCCCAAGTTTTTAAATGATTTTCACAGGTTAATGGATAAGTAATACAAGGAAGGAAGACATTTTAAATGTTTAATAATTGTCAAGGAGTCTTGTTTTATGTTTTAATGTTTTATATTCTGAGGAAAATGGAAACTGATTTTATGGTATCCACTATTTAACAATGTGTAATGTTATGAATATTTTGTCTTAATTCTCTAAATCTCTAAACTTGAAAAGATCCTCAATGTAAAATAAAGTGTTTCCTTGATTAAATTCAAGATTATGTATGAAATAAGTGCGGGTCCTTATATTAATAGAAATTTTATCTAGGGAAACCATTATTATTATTATTTTGGATGGTTTATGTTAATGATGAAAAGATTTTTTTAAAACCTTTTTTTATTTACGTGGTTATTCTATGATGAAATGTCTATGAAACCAATTTTCATACCTAGGTTCTAATATGATGAATTATTTATGATATTCTAGTACACATATGTAAAATTTTCATTATTTTATGGTTAAGACCCATATCTACCTCCAATTTATTGGGTAAATATTTATATCTTATGACATACACATGGAATTGATGGGGACTGAACATAGTTCAGTAAGAGATATTGTCTACTATGATTGTCTTGGAAGTAAGCATTGACTACTAAATTGGTATATAATTTGAGAAAATTCCAATTTTATAGTCTTGTAAAATATCCTTGACTGCTATGGAAATGATTTTTTATGCTTATGTGTATGGGATAATCTCATGACTTATTCCAATGATATTCTCTCATGTCTCATGTTCTTTTGTTCCTTTATAATTCATATATTATGAACTTATAAGATTTATTACATGACTCAATATTTTGATATATGATATGTAGAGTATAATTTTCAAATGTTTTTTCAATTCATTATTCCCTTATGATCATTTTATGCTTATATAGGCATTGTTATCTCCCTTGTTTACACTTACTAATCTTTTGTGCTCAATATTTTCCTTGGTTTTTCCCTAGCATATAAAGAATATTTTTATGTACGGTATTTCTATGAATGGTTCTAGGCATAGGGAAATTTTTTGGGATGATAAATATTTGTTTAAACACGTTTTTTTTATAATACATGTATGCTTTTTTCCTAATTCACTAAAACTACAATACTAAAAGGTTCTTAAGTATAAATTGATCTAATATTTCCTTAAATTTTTTATTTTTTATGGTTTAAGTTAGGATATGTTTATTAGTAACATATAAATTAATTTATTGTTTATTTTTAGCACTAAATCCAAGAGAACAGGTTTTGGGCTCTTATAATTTGTATGAGAGGTTTGTTTAGACAACTATGGAAATTATGATGTATTCATGAGAAGTTTTTTTAAGAGTTATGGATACCATAATAGGTATATTCAGTTTATTTTCACATTAATTCCATAGTATTATAATCCCCTTTTGAGGTTTTATGTGAAATAATTTTAAGGAGGTTGATTACATTTTGGGAAAGGTATATGTAACCCTTAGGTTTAACATGAAGTATTATTTGAAAAACAAAATCCATTAATATTGGTGGAAATATTTTTTAAGATATTTATTAGTTTTAAGGTTTATGGGTTCTTTAGTTTTGAGTTAATTATGGGTAAAGATATGTTATATCTTTTTCATCATATTTTTTTATTTTTATCATAATTATATTAATATAGTTTTATTAATATTTCAAACCACAGATCAGGGGAAATCAGGTGTATTTGGTAAGGCCATGAGGCTTAAACACACAACAGAAGGGTGACAAGGTTTTATGACCTAACACTGGCATACATAATTTCCTCGTTAGTATGAAATTACTTTTCATTATATAAACTATCAAACATAAGATAATTAAGTTCATTTTTGGAACATATGTTTTATATTATATCCAGCAATGGGATTGAAAACTGATCAACTATTATGTTATTAATGTTATTTCAGAAGATGGTCTCTAATTTTGGAACCCTATATAATTAATTTAAATAAAATACTATAGAATTTTATTTAAGGAATAAAGGCAAAATTTCCTTTTGGAAGAATATATTAGGTAATTATAGAGTTATGATGATTCAGATTATTTATAGAAATAGTTAGCAAATCTATGATAATATATGTTTTTTTGTGTGTATATTTTGTTATATGGAGACTAAATTTATCATATAAAATCAATTATAAGTTGATTTTAGTCCACTAGTAATGAAAACCGCATCTTAAATACTCATTATTTGGATAAAAGGGTGATATTATGGTAGAAATTAATTAAAGGATGAAACCCAACTTGTCAAGTAAATATATTTCATCATGTTATTCGACTATGAAATTTGTTTATTCTTTAACACTGTTAAAAGGAAATTGAAATAAGAACATTATTTGATTAATTTTCTAACCAAGAAATCAATTCCATTTTATCCCATCATAGATTTATTGTTTTTATGGTTATCTTTCTACTGCTCATGTTCTCTACGACTTTATATTAGTCTTTGGGAGTTAGTTTTTTCTACTATATTAATGTTTTCACTTCCCACTAATGTTTTCTTATTTGTAAATATGTTATGTTTAATTTTATATGACCTTCGTAATTCTATTTCTCTCTTTTCAAAGGGGGTTTTATTGAACCACTTTACGATGTGGGATTCCATCAAAGCTATTTTAAACAATCAAATCTCGGTTACCCATTCTAAGTTTAAATTGATTCGAAAAAATTTATGAAATGATCAAAGAATTTCATATCCTGATATTTTAAGAGGAAATAATAAGTTTTATAGTTTATAGAGTACAAAAATATGAGCTTAAACGAGCAATTAAATATTATTATATGAAAGTTATATCTTAACTATACAATTGGAGGTTCTAAATAGTAAAAATTATTTATAAAATATATAATGGTGTTAATCATTTTTAATTTATTAATTGATTATTTATAAATAAGAACTCAGTTTTTAGTAATGTAATATAATTCGTCGTAAGTGCATTTTCTTTAAAAATATTTTGTATTTAAAATTATTATCTAATAACAAAACTAGTTTCTAAAATAAATTTGATAAAATGAACATAATTTTTTGAAATAATCATGTCAAAACTATCTTGGGATTAATTTTTTAGACTTTTTAAAGGATTGATTTTTCAAGGAATAGTGAAATGTACTAATTTATTTAGAAAACTATAATTTTATTTTGAAGTATTTACAAAGTCAAAGTATATTTTTTATTTTTATTAAATTTTAATTAGATAATTTTTATTTTCAATAATACAATTAGTTTTTTTCAATTTATTTTATACATACATTTAGCAACAAAATATTTTATATTTTAAAAATATAATTTTTTTGAAAAACCTTTTTTTAATCACATTTTTCTTATTTAATTTTAAATTTAATTAAATAACTACTATGTTTTTAATTGCGAAAAATATTTTCCATATTTAAAATAAGGAATTAAAATTTAAATAAATAGGATTGTTTTATTATTTTCAATACTAATAGTCACCCTATTAATTTTTGTTACCATGTTTAAGGATAAATAGGATACTTAAAGTTAAAAATAAAATGAGAAAAATTATAAAATGTCCCCAAAATACACCTAAATTATATTTTATAAGTTAATTTAATTTCTCATCATCCAAAAATTAGTTATATAGAATTTTATGTCAATTTTCATGAGATTATGACATTTATATTATTTTATTTCATGAAAAGTGAAAGAAGTCACACTCTTATTTTAAATAAATATAATATTGTAAATATGACTTTATCTAGTGGATATATTCTAATAAAAAAATTATTTACAAATATAAATTATTCATCTTCATTGTATAAATATTTTTTTAATTTTTATTAATAAATAATTACCTTAAATTATTTCACAATATCTACTGCATTAATAATTTATTTAATGAAAAAATAAAATAAATTATATTCAAAATATTAAAAGTAATATAATTTAAGAAAATTAATTTCATACACAGATTTTGAAGATGAAAATGAAATTTTAGGGATATAATAAACTGATTGATTTGAATTATAAGTGTTATCGTGATATTTTTAATGTCAAAGTAATTAATAGTTCTAAAAATTGACATTATATATATTTTATAATAAATGATATTTAATTCAATGATAAATAATTACTAAAAATTAATCATTAAAAACAATTACTATGATATGGTTGTTAATTTCAACCAAGTTCCATTTATGGGCCTTTTTCCTATTTACAGTAACCATATTTACCCTCAAAGAGTAAAATAATTTCTGTAAAAATAAGTTTTAAAGGGGAAATGAGGGATTAAAACCAAATGATAAGTGTAAAAAGTGATCTAAACATGTCCAAAAATTATTTTATGAGGTTATTAATACCCCTTATCAAATTATCTTCACAATAAATTAGTTTGGAGATGTTTTTAGTTAAATATTAATTTATATTAATTTAATATTTTAATGAATTCCAAGAGTGTTCGTCCCCTCTCTTTTAAAAGGAATCCTTTTCTTCTCATTACATTATACATAAAACCCCATTTGGATCCAAATAACGCTACCACAATCCCTTAATAGGATAAATACCCACATTCTAGATGTCTTGTTTTAGTCATAACACCATCCTTATAGGACTTAATTTGTTAATAATGACGTTTTCAAATAAAGATGTGTTGGTTTTATCCACTTCTTTTAGTTTTATTTTTTCTTCCACAAAAATTAAATATTCTTCATGCATGTTAAATTAAAAATAATATCATATTATATATATTGATATTTTATTATATTAATATCATAACCTACATCTATATCACCTTCTATCAAATGGTAAGTGAAGCCATTATTGTGTACAATGGACTTCCTCCTAACGAGCCGATGTAATTCGTTTTTCATCACTATCTCCATAATTGGTTATAAGAATTGAATTAATGTTTATATATGATATTCTTAACATATTAATCAATTTAAAAAAATAATTTTTTATTTACCTACTTAAAATTCCATAAAATGAAAAATGATAATGTCGTTCGTGTGTTCGTGTGGAAAACCACCTCCACAATGCGACATGATTAATTTTTCATTACCACATAAAATGCATGCTATATATATATAATTATAATAAAATAATTAATATGATATAAATTATAAAATCATATTTCTTGAAAGATAAAATAATACTAACCTTCTTTCTATAATGATTGTTGAAAATGGAAATATTACTCATTTGTAGGTACGGTCTACCGTCTCCATGATTATAATATAGTTCATTTTTCATAACCATATTTAATGGTTGGATTTATATAGTATAATTGAAGTATTAAATTATATTTTTTTCTTCATTATAATTCTTGATATTATGGAATAATGACCAATGACAATAATAAACCTATCAAATTAATTTTGGACTAATGTACCAAACATCATGAAACCATCTGACATGAAAATAAATGACTTTATAATTTTTATAAATGTTAATAAGAAAGATAAATGGAATAATAAACATAAAAAGGGTTATTAATAAATTATATAACAAAACAATAGTTTATTATTTAGTAATATAGAGAACGTATGTGTTGATTCGGAGTCAAGTTAAAGGTTTCTCATCTCACTTTTACTTTTGTAATACATATATTGTATTCATCACTTATTTGTTTTCTGTGGTGTATGCACTAAAAAATGGTTTATTATATCATTAATCTCTCTACCTTTATGGTATTTTATGTTTCATTTCAATTAATTTTTTTTCGGAGTCTTATGATTCAAAAGACACCCAAGTTGTAAGGGTTTTTTCATAATCTCATCATTATTCGAGAATGATTATGTTTAAGTCACCATTGGGGAATATTTATCTTCCATTACATGTTTTTTTAAAAATATTTTTAAATTTTTTTACTATCACCCTAATATTTGTTAAAATAATTTTAACCCTTTTAGACTTTTTTTACTAAAAAAAATTTAAAGAATTTTTTTGTTGTTTTCGAAACAAGGTACTTTGTTAATTTTATGAAATTTTTTTTGAGGAATGTTTTTACCATATATGGAATGAGTATATTTTCACACAGTCATTATGCCTAAATTAATTGAATATTACTTTATCATATTTCATGGTTCTTTAAAAATTAAATGTTTTACTTTATATGTGTGAATTTTTTTTAAACGTTACTTCCAATTGGAAATGTTATTTTTCTCAATAATTATTCCATGTGATATTTCAAAATCATTATTCCACAAAATAAAAAATTATTTGATTTTATTTTTTCATTATCAGGGATATAATCCAAGGATTCAATTCTTATTATTTATTTAGATTGTTTATGTTTATGATGAAAAGATGTTTATAAAACCTATTTTTTCCATGCGTTCTCATATGATGAAATTTTTATGAAATGAATTTCTTTTCAAGGGTTATAATATGATGAATTATTTATGATATTTTGGAACACATATGTATTATTTTAATTATGTGATATGTGGGACCTATATCTCCATATAATTCATTAGGTAAATACCAATATCTCATTATATAAATAGGATTAGAATGGGGAGTGAACTCAGTTCAGCTAGTGATATTTTACAGAATGATAGTATTTTGTGTGAACTTTGACTAATATGATGGTTTGGTATGTGGACCCATTCCAAAATGATAGTCTGGGAAAAGAGAATTTACTAATAAGGAAATTATATTGTATTCTTATGTGTATTCCATAATTCAATGACTAATTCCATTGATATTATCTCATGACTGATGTTCTTTAAATAAATTATGATTTATATCTTATGAAATACCATAATTTATTCCATGAATCAATATTTTGATCAACCGTATATAGGGTACCGTTTTTAAAGGTTAAGTTTAAACTATTATTTCCTTATGATCATGTTACACTTATGTAATCATATATATCTCCCTTTTTTACCATTACTGAGCATTTAAGCTAACCATTTACTTATGTATCCTGTCACCGGGTTATAAAGACTCGTATTAAGTTGGGTATGTCTAATAACGGTTCTACATAGAAATAAATATTTGGGGATGATATATATTTTTATGAAATAATTTTATCTTTTTTCAAAGATATGTAATAGTTTTTCCTAATTATTTAAAAAGTTAAACCTAAAAAAACATTTAGTATGAATGTGATCCAATATTTGCATTGATTTTTTATGTTTTATAAGTTTAAAATTTTGTTAGCTTAATAAGTATTAATGAAAAAAAATTAAAGATTTTGTTCATAGCACTGAATCGGGAGTGAATGTTCTAGTCTATTAGAGGGCCCACCTTTTACATAATGAAAATCATATATACATTTTCTAAAAGTACTCAAAATCCATAAAATCATCATATCATAACCCATGAATAAGAAATTAGTTTCATTAAAATTTTATTATTTCATCATAGAAGAACCCAAAAAAAGAAATGGTCTTCATAAAGGTTTCATCATAACCAAGTTATCCCATGGGAAAAAAATTTCCTTAGAATCATTTTCAATCACCATAATCATAATACATATAAAAGAAATCAGTTATATGTTATTATATTATCATATACCTAATGAATCATAAAAAAATTTTATGTATATTGACATAAATAAAAATTAAATTTGAAATATAATTTGAACCTTTATTAGACAAAATAAAATAATATCCTTTTATTTTGATATCATTTTAACTAAAAAATTTCCAAAATATTGATAAAATATTTTTATTTTAAAACAACCATGGAAACATTTAAAAGAATATTATAATTAAAAAAATGTCATAAATTTTCGAAAATATGTTCAAGTTGTATATATTAAATGAAAACATTCATTTAACTCTTATATAAAAATTAAGAAACAACATGTGTGGAAAGGATTTGTAATGATTCTTTTTTAAAAAATTAAATAAATTAATTTGTAGTGAAAATTACATTTTCTAAAAAAATCTTCTTAATGTAATAAATTTTTAAAAATTTTTTTGAATATAATATATATAAAATAAAAAATTCATTGACGAAAGAGGAAATAACATTTAATTTTTTAAAAAACATTTTACCGTTCATTTTAAATTCCATAGTGTGAAAAATAGAACTAATACATAAAAAACCAGAAATCACCATATGAATAGAAAATATATGGAGAATAATAGTGAATATCCATATTGTTTCAGTTGGTTACGAAGAAAAAAATTCTAGGTATTGGATGATTACATGTATTCATTTTCATTAATATTAATGAAGTTTATTATCAGATCATTATTTTTCCTCTATATGAAATAGTATGTGATAAATTCCTCATGATATATATCATATTGAATATATATATTGAAGTTTCCATCCTGGAAAATATACTTTTGATATTGTAACAGTATTCTTTTAACCCATGTTCTATGGCCATATGATATGTTATAATACAACACAAATGATACAATATATGAGGTGTTGGAGGCTCAAAAGACATTGATACTCTTCATTATGGTTTTATCCCTCACTAATCTTAGAGAATATAGGTAGCGATAATGAACCCTACCATAGGAAATTCACATTTTATGTGTCATTGGATGTTCCAATCGGGGTATGTCTGTATTGATCCTTATACTTTCACATTATGAATTATGAATACCACAAGTCCTTTACTTTGATGTACATTTTTACACTATAATGACATATGTTCATGGGGAAATAGGATATGTTGGGTACATCATCATAAGGGATATCACATTAATGAATAACGAGAGAAATTATTTATGCCTTGTTTATTTAAATGGATCCGGATATCACATTGTAACACCTAAAATTTTAGAGTATATATTTAAAATAAAATATAAGTGTCTCATAGCTTTCATTTCTTGTAATTTTAACTCTATATAAACAATGATATAGTGAACTTATATAACCTAGACATTAAAAATTATGGTATATATATTCATCAAAGATTTTATAAAAATATGTAAAATATATTTAATTAAAAAATATATATTTATCAATTTTTAAAAAATAATTACTCAATTTTTAGTAACACCATATTACACATTAAAAATATGTTTTATTAATAAATGGTATTATCATATTTTTTTATAAAAAATTTAAAATTTATTTAAAATTAAAATATACCACTTATAGAAATTTAATATGGTAAAATAGATTAATTTTTTTGAAATAGATTAATTAATATAATCTAATTTGTTTAGCTTAATTTTTTGTCATGGTAAATAATAAAAACAGGAATGCATTACCATGGTTGAAGTTAAAATGTATTTATTTAGGGGTTAAACCATGTGATAAGGGCTGTATTTACCCCTAATCTAATATAATCATTATTTTTAAAGATAATTTCAACTTATCTTATCCTTCATTCAAATATTTGTCAATTTTGGGCCAATTTCTCGATAAATTGACCTTATATCATTGAAATATTTTTTGAAATTCCATGTGTACCCCTTCCCTCATTTTTGAAAGGGTACCTCACCTATAACATTATTCATACTATTATATCCTTATAACTTTTTAAATAATTGATAAAAATACTTCTTAGAGTCCTTTACTTCATCTTGGATCTTATTTTATTCTCTTAAGACCAATCCTTCATGGCATATTATTTAAAATAAAAGAGATATCTCAAAGAAGAGGTATACATCTTAACCAAGATCTTTCAATTTTATTTCTTCCTTTAATTCCTATAAACATGTTTTATATATAAAAAACGATTAATATAGTTTATCAAATATAATTATATATAATTATAGTGATTTATTGTTCATTTACATATTCTTATCTTTCAAATCAGTGATGAAAGTATTTATCGGGAGTTTGTGTGGACTATTGCCTCCACATAGCGATACAATTAATTTTTCGCCCCATTAATTAATGGATGCTTATTATGATATATTTAATTTTTATATATTATATTTATGTTATAAAAAAATTATGAAAATTTATATGAATATTTACCTTTCTTTTATTCCTTCCATCAAAAAATGGAAACATCACTCATGTGTACATACAGACTATAGTATCTAGATAGTGACATAATTAATCGTTAATCTCTGTTATATATGAATAGTTATAGTTATGTTTATAGTTAATATATATTATATTAATATCACTATTAAAATTTTATAAACAAATAAACCCTGATCTATGTTCATGGACACCATCTTTTGAAAAAAACATACGTGAAAACAATGAAATTAACACCCGAAATGATGACTTAAATAAAGAATTGATTATAAAATTGTTTAAAAATGATATAATTAGATCATATATGATATTATATGTATGAATATGATTTTTTATTAATATATTAATAAATATTTATATTGGAGGTTAGATCACTTACAAAACAAGTCAGATATAATAAAAGGGTTTTATCAAAATTTAACTTCATTGAGAAGTGTTTTAATGTTATCTACAAATTTATTATTTCATTGGGTTTTGTGTAGAACCAGAATGAATATTAGAATTCTGCATGAATCAATATAAGGTATTTAAAAACCCATTTCATTCTCAATCTTCCAAGGACATTCATTTCGAAAATTGTAAATATCGTAATGGTTCTACTTCTTAATATTGTTTCATTGAGGTATATTTAATGTTATAAACCAATATTATTTTATGTGGTGTATCTCCTACAACATATATATTTATTATCATTAAAATAATTTTTTATGATATTTAATTGTCTATTAGAAGTTATATCTGACTAGGTATTATTAATGAATAGTAACCAAGGCGGTAAGGGTTTTACAATACAAGATAAATTTTACTCTTATTTTTTATGAATAAATTTTCTAAAAATGAAATTATATAATCTATCTCCCAAAATTCTTATTAATTTCATTAAAATATGTTTAATTATAGATATTTCATTTTTTCTTTTATTTTCTTCTCTTTATGTTCTTAGGAAACTGAAATAAAATAATGAAAACTAGCTTTACTTCTCCCCTCGTTTGGTAATATTTTTCTTTTATATTCATATTATAATTTAAATATTTTCAAGAATACTTTTAAAAGTATAAATTGATTCATTAAATTAATTTTTACCCTTGTTTTAATTTTTATAAAAAATATTAAAGGTATTTTTTTTTATTTTTTGAATAATATATTTCTAATGTATTACTAAAAATGATAATGGAATGTTTTCATATTAAAGTACACCAAATGAATAAAATTCCCCTCCACCATGAATACTATTTTAATTAAATAATTATCTATAATTTTTTAAAATGTAATTTTTTTACTTAATATTTGTTTTGATATTTTTAAATTCTAAATAAGTGATTCAAAATGAAAATTATATTTTCCTCAAGAAATATTCTAGTGATCTGTTAAAAGAATAATTATCAATAATAATATCAATTGATATTTCCTATTATTTATAAGGTATATAATCCAATATTACAATATTTATTCATTCTATGGATGTTTTATGAGTTTGATGATGAATTATTTATGAAACCCAAATTCATCCCATGGGTTATGACATGAAGTTATGAAAAATGTTTTATTATTTTTTAGAACTCATATGTTTGTATTTCACTATATAATAGGTGTAACTCAAAATATATACCCCTCCAATGAATTGTGTATTGAATAACCCCACATGAAATAGTAAGTAATATAATCAGGAGTGACACCATTTCAGTAAGGGTCTTTTCTAATAATATAGTCTTAGGAGTGAACCCTGACTAATGAAATAATGTAATTAGGAGAGAACCCAACCCACTATGATAATATCTTTTGTGATCCTTGTATAAGTAAATTATTTTCTATTCTTGTGTGAATTCCAAACATGTATCTATTATTATTATAATATGTATTCATGGGTCATGAGTGACTATTGATGATTCTACACTCTTTTGCCTTATGTCATTTATTTGAAAAAACCATTTTCCACATTTCATGATTAAAGATATTTGAGTAGTTTGATATGATTATTGTAAATTTTTAACATCTTATAATACCCTTATAGTTATCTTATTCTAACTTATGACCATTGGTTGATATATTTTATGTTTACCCTTTCTACGAATATGATCTCACCCTTTCTTATGTTTCTCTTTCCCAAGTTATGATTAAAGGTTATATATATGATATGTATAATAGGAGTTCTAGTTGTAAATAAATTAATCATAAATTATGTAGATATTTTATGTACTAATTTATTACATATCCAATTTTCCAAATATATAAACCTTTATATTCCTTAGCTAGTTATTATTTTTTAATATATTGAATAATCATCAAAATTTATTTAATATTTATAGATAAAAATTATAGTTCACTATAGGTGGTATCATAGTAATTACTAGTAACTTTTTGGCTTATATGGGTAATATTTAGTGAAAAAACATAATATAATTTTATGTACTTGGTAGTATCCAAAAATTTTGGTAATTTATGGATTATGTGGTTTTTCCAGAAATGCATCACCGTCTAGATAAAACAACTAGTTGTGGTTATAGAATAAATACATTTAGAAATAATAACCCCAGAAATATTTGGTTGAGTATATATTGACCATCATTATATTGTATAGTTAATGGGACCTTGTTGTATACTAGGTTTGAAATTGTAGAGAGATATTCTTGGGTTAACTCACATTTTTTTATAATCCATTAATAATGTATTAGATATATAATGACCATGGATAGCCTAGGATAAACATAATGATCCATAGATTGAAAAAAGGATTTCATGAATTATACATCCACTAAATGACTTTCATGATTATAAATATAACCCTATGTTTTTTTCTTACAAGGATTTTCAGTGTCATTGAATGGATGGAATAAGAAGGAACCATGTTAATTATAAATGTGATAGGAAATTGAATGATTGTACATACGAACAACTAAATGGGATGGAATATGAATTTTGAATTCTTTTTATTATAAATAACCATATATATTATCATTTTATTAACAACCTAAACATTGGTGATTTTTTGAATGAACTAAATAAGTTAAAAATTGAGTTTTTTTAATATTACTGGTTAAGAAATATTTGTATTCATGCATGCTAAGAATGTGGGAAGACGCACCTATGAAAATATCTCAATGGAATCAGAATATATTTTGAATGTGGAAAATATGAACACTAAGTAATTAATTTACAAGGAAAATTACAATTTTAGTTAAAGATAAAGATAGAAACAATTGTTTACATAAGGTATGAGAAAAGTTTAAATGTTTTAAATGAGTAAATATTGGGTATTATCCAAATCAATGTCTTGGGGGAATTCTTAAGAAGCGGGTCATTAAAAATGTATCAGTAAAGGTTTTACTATTTACGGTGAAGAGTCCATGGATGACATATAAAATCTATGAATAATATTAATAGTATTATTTATTTTTTTTAAAAATAAGAATGATTAAATTAAGGATATTTAATCTTAATACATGATTCATATTTCATATTTTATAAAGGAAGTCTCAAGTAATAAGATAATAAATCCTTATTAATGGTTTATAAATGAAGTGAAATGATTAAAGTATTTACATATTGGGATTCAATAATTATGTTATAGAAGTGTTTTATAAATAATATTGTGGTTATAAGAATCATGAAACATCAAAGTATTGTTCTACAATATTTTTACAGTATGGATTTTCAAGCATTTCTTAAATGACACTGATAACATAGAAAAGTGCTTTAGTGGTAATGTGATATTTTAAAAAAATTATTTATGTATAGATAATAAATAATATGTGCATGAGGTTGATATAAAAAATTTTAGTTGCAAAAAAAGATTTGATAGATACTAATAATGTATTTTGGATGGTATAGTTTTCATGAAATTTATTGATGATTAGATGAAAAATTAATTTATATTATCTTTGATGAGATTATTACCTTTTTTGATTTATTGTATATATTTGATTGTTAGTTATTAATAGAGTGTAATAAGTATATATGAATCTTTTTTGGACGTATATATGTTTAAATTAAGGTTTTATGGTGATTAGGGTTATTAACATGTTTTAGTAGAATATATAATCAATGTATTCACATTTTTATTATGTGACATTTATAGATACTTTATCTTGTAACGGGACTTTAGTTAACATGATTTTTTTAACTTTTATGAACATTATCAATTTTTTTGTTTCGTATTTAGTAAAAACATGTTTTGGATCACCCTTAAGGTTAACTATTTATAGAATGGTGTTTTTTGAAATTTGGGTGTTATTGTCATGGATTTAGATGTTAATATAATATTTCATTTATAAATAATTATCCTTATTGGATAACTTATGATAACTTTTTTTTTGTAAATATTTAGAGCAAAAATGAATAACTTTTAACTCTTCAATGGAATTTTGATCTGTTGAATAAAAATTTTATTTCTTTGGGCATGAAAGATCATATTTTTTATTCAAAATTAGAGTATAGTGGAAAATAAATAAAACATGCAACAAAAGGTTGAAATTAAATGTTTTTATTTTAAGAATTAATCTATGTATATTTTCTCATATTCCATGGTAAACTAATTTCTCAACTCTAGGAAAACGATCTTGAACTTAAAACTTTTTTTTCTTTTTTAAATTGGTTCTTAAGAGTTGCCGGTCATTTTTACACCTCACTAATTAATGGTTTTATATTCATTAAAATTTTCATTCACATGTTTTACATCTCTCTCAGTTATAATTTGGACATTATATTTCTCTTCCATTTCCATTTTTTACTTATCAATATTTTTTCCCTTATATGGGAACCATATTTTTGTTTTTAAGATAACTTTTAGGTTTCTCACTTTTCTGCTTCAAAGGATGTTTTATTATTCATTTTATTAATTGAAATTTTCCATAATAGTAATTTCAAATGTTTGAAAAAAAATTAGAGATAAAAAATTTTAAGGTATAATTTAATTAATGGGGGATAATTTAACACCCCAAGAGTTTATAATATATTAATCCTTTATATAAAATCTACATATTCAGTAGCTTTCATTACCCACAACACTGAGTCTACATGAACCATGACAATGAAATATTTTATAACCAACCTTTAAATGATAAGGTACTATTAATAATTACCACTCTATGAAAAATATATTAAAATATTTTTATTAAGAAAAAATTATTGATTAATTCATAATAAAAATGTCCACAATTTTCAATACCAACAATTTACTCTCCAAAAATGGTTTCATGGCATTTTTATAATAAAAAATTATAATTAATAACTACCATCTTTATAAATTTTATTTTGATAAAGGAATATAATTTTTAAAATCCCAATTTATATACTTTTTAGGGTAAATTTTTAGAACTATTTTAAAAAAAAATTAGTGATTAATGAAAAATATTGATTTCATTGTAAAAATTGACATCTTCTTTCAAGTAAATGTAAATAATTGTTTTAAATGTGATATTAAATTATCTTATGTCTCATTAAATTATAAATAATAAAATTAATTACATATTAATTATAATTGTACTTGATTTTGTTATTTGTTAATTTCTAGGCTTAAAAATTCCTTTTTCTAAAAAACCTGTTTTTATTTGTGTAATGTGTTTTAATCTTAATAAATTAATTTAATTCGTATTTATTATTGGTTTAAATAAAATTTATAGATTATATATTTAATAATATATTATTAAATTCATTTTATGGTCTTCACAAGGAATAGAGTAGAAGAAATTTATGTTTTATCCTTAATGATACATTTTTTAAAAACTGGTTTTAGTTGTGGGATTTAAACTGTCTTAAAATAAATTAATCCACATATATAAATTGAATTTGGTAATATAGATTTAATACTTTTAATTATAATAATAAATATATTCTAATTGGATAAAATTAATTTTTGTTAGAAGAGAATAACAAAAACCTAAAAATTAAGTTTCCGCAATTATGGTTAAAATGAGTTTACTAGGCTTAAATAAACATATAATTGTAGGATTTCAACCCAAAAATATCTAAATATAATTTCTTTATGATATTTAATAATATTATTATCATTAATAGGAATAATTTAACATTTTGAGAGACCTTCCCCAGAATTTTTCCATATATCATTGAAATATGTTTTGAAATTCCATGTGTGCCCCTTCCCCCACATATAAAAAGGCACCTCTCTTCCCTTATTCTCACCATTTGAGACTTAAATATAAAAAAATTACAACTTAAAAGGCTTAATATAATTATTATATTGATTCTATATTTTTTTATTTTTCTATGACCAATCCCTCATTGTATTGGTGCAAGCCAAATGTTGTCTCTCAAAAAATAAGTATAGATCTTAACCAAACTCTTAAAAAAATTAGTCATCTAATTGGTATAATAATTTAATATATAATAAACTAATTAATAAAGTATCATAAATATATTTATATTTTATTATAGTGATTTAACAAAAATTTACCACCTCTTCTCAATCAAATGGGATACGAATATATCACTCTCTCAAACGTGTAGACTACCACCTCCACGTAGCGATGTGACTCGTTTTCCACCATCATCATTATTGGATAGTTATTATAATGGATATATTATTTATATATTATATTTATTATATTATATGATTCTAGAAATATGAAATAATATTTACATTTTTTTCATCTATCAAGAAATTTAAATGTCACTAGAGCATATGTATCGACTAATGTTTACATGTAGTGAGGTAATTCATTTTTCATCATTGATATATATAAATTTTTCTTAATTTTGTATATAATTAAAAAATATTACATTTATATCATTATTAAAATTATTTAGATAAATGAACCATTATATATTTTCTTGGATTATAACCTCCAAACTAAAAAATGCATGAAAAATGAATTAATTAACACCGAAAATGATGAATTTAATAGGGAATTGTTAATAAATGGGTATCAAAATGATATAAGTTGATATATATGTTATTATATATATAACTATATTTATTTTATTTAATTATCAGAGATATTAATTTATTATAAATGATTTTAGAGTGTTTATGAATCACGTCAGATATTAGGTAAGTGTTTCATCTTAATTTCTCTTCAATGAGACATTTTTTTAATGTTATGAAAAAATTTATTATTTATATCATTTGTATACTTAAAATAGAATTTATATTATCATAATAAATTACTTAATTCATTTTATTTATAGAAAAATTATTCTCAACCTTCTAAGAACTTTTATATGAAAATTGACTAAATACATAAGGGGTTTTCTTCATGATTTTGTTTCATTAATACATATTTTATTTCTTAAACGTATATTTTTTTATGAGGTGTATATACTACCCATTTTATATGTTTTATCATGAATATAATAATTTTCAATGTTTTTAAATTTCTAATTTAATTTATTTCATTCATGTGTATTATGAATGAAAAGTTACTATGTTAGTAAGGGTTTTATGTTAGAGTCTAATTTTTATTGAGATTGTTTGTGATTAAATTTTCTAATGATAAAATTATATGATATACCTCCCACAGGTTTTATACATTTTCTTCAGCTATGGTTTTTTAAGATATTACATGTTTTGAATTCATTTTCCTCTCTTTATGTTCTCATGAAATAGAAATATATTTTTTAAGGATAAATGACATTATTTCTCTCCTCAGTCAGTAATATTTTCCTTCCATGCCCATATTTTACCTAAATTATTTTAAATGAAATTTTTATTATTCCCAAAATATTCATAAAATTCATTTTTTTTCTTGGGATTTACAAGATATAAAATTATTTTAAAGGAAACTTCTTGTTTTTTTTTCGAATGAGGTAATTCTCTCTTTTTAATGATGATATGAAAGGAGTTTGTTTTATTTTAGCATACACCTCATGAATTTATTTCCCCACCATAATTATTACTATTTTCTTTAAAGATCAATTTATGAGTTTCCCATTTTATTTTTAATGAAATTTTTTTCAATAAATATTTGTAGAAATTTTTATATTATATATAAGAGATTTAAATTGAAAATGGTAATTTCTATAAGAAATTTTATAGTGATCTTTTAAAGTAATTGTTATCTTTAAAAACATACATTGATATTTTTATTTAATGGGGTTATGATCCAATTTTACAATCTTTGTTTTTTTATATGGTTCATGATTATGATGGTTGGATTTTTATGAATCCTTTACCCTGTCCATGGGTTATACTATAATGATATGATGAATGTTTTATGAACCTATGGCATATATATATGGATTTAATTATGTAAAATTTGGGCAAAAAATTATAAATTCCTCCAATTAATTGGGAAAATAAAGGAATATTATTATATAATAAGGAATATAATCCGTATTTAACCCAATTCAGTAAAGTACATTTTTCAATAATAATGTCCTGGGAGTGAACCTCGACTAAGGAAATGACAGAATAAGGAGTGAAACCAATCAACTATAACAGTATTGGTAGTGAGGCTTGACCATGGAAATGATTTTATTTTATTATTTTCATTCCAAAAAATTTCTTCTTATTTTTATTATATGTATTTATGAATCATGAATGATCATTTATGATTTTGTACTCTAATTCCTTATTTTATTTATTTGAAAAAACAGTACACCATGTTTTATGATTAAATTTTTTTAACATTTTGGGTATGATTATTTTATAACTTGATCATGTTATCATACCATCATTATTCTCATATGATCACTTATAAACATTGATATATAAATCATATGGTTACCCTTGTTAGTAACATAAACTAACCCTTCCTAATATTTTTATTCATCACATTATAAAAAAAATTTTAAGTATGATATGTCCAAGAAGGGTTCTATTTGTAAATAACATAATAAAAATGATGTAGATATTTTGTATTCCAGTTTATTTCCTATCCAAGTTTCCAAAGACATTAAACCTATATTGTCCTTATAAATGTATTATTATTATCAATTTTAAATATTCATATAAAATTATATAAAATTTATCTATGAAAATTATGGGTCGTTATATTCAGGCCCATTGATGGAAAAGGAATTGTCTGGATAAATCTATGGCGTTGGGGTTTTATTTGGAAGGTAATATCTATATTGTAAACTATATATACATCAAGCACATAGTTTTATAACACCAATTTTAATCTCTCGTAATTAGATATATTGTTATAAAGGGGTTATATTATATGGTATAATTTTATAAGAGGTCATATTCAATTAAGATATTAAATTCTTTGTCTATGTGTGTCTTGGTGTGTTGCTAGATTTCTTTCTAGGACTATAGGTGTGTCCAGATGTTACAACTGAAAAATAGACCTAGAGGGTATCACACCATGTGTATCAATAATCTCACTAAAATTTAATTTTGAATTTAAAAATTTAGGGTAAATATTATTCCACTTCTTTGGCTCAATAATTATTCAGGTTTCGTAGATCACCAATATCTAATCACAGTATATTCATAACAATGAGTGAGTAAAATAATTATTATTATATATTTTCAAGGTTTGGGGAGTAAAATATTTAATATATTTACTAAAACATAATTCAATGATATTTATTTGTTGAATAAATTTTTATTTTCTAGGTTTCGTAAATATTGAAGAGGATATGAGAAAGTAGATTAATTATTTGATTGGAAATAATATATAAATTATATTAATTTATTATTATGTAATTAACTTGTCATGATAATAATATTTATATTATTATTATTACATTAATTTCACTAATAATTAATTAATTGTAAATGGGGTTGGTTAAAATTTTCAATCGTAAACATTCTATAATAAGAATCAAATTATATCACTTTCCAAAAACACAGTAGTTGTACGCAATGAAAATAGAGAAGAAATCCCAAGACTTAGAGAGAATTATAGAGATCCAATTTGTGATATACCATCCACTTATCCGAAGACATTGCGATATAATCAAAATTTATTCATCCTCATAGAATAATTATGATGCGATCAACTATCAAAGATGCACGCGGTGGGGATTGACCATATCAGAATAAGTTGATTCCATTATGACGTTTATAGATAGTTGTGTGTCTTTGGATGAAATATAGAGGGTTTTTATACATGGATCATTCCACACAGTAATAGTTTGATGATATTTATTCAAATATATCATAAACAATGAATAATTATAAATTTAAGTAATTCAATATTTTCTTCTAAATTCTTAATAAATTACATGTGAAGATCCTTTTTTCTGGATCATGCATTGAATTTATGTAATTTATGAATTATGTTGGTCATGATATTATTACTTTTGTACAATAATGAAGTTTCCTAAGTTACGAATAAAAATAATGAATTTTCCATTCCATACAAGTGCTTTTTTCTATGGCTTAAACCTACACATATAATTTCCCTCAATGTAAATTTAACAAAAACAATTCTAAAAAGAAATGGAGTTGTAACATGAAGCCTTACTTGAAGATTCATATTTCTTCAGACACATTAAAATATCCTATATAATAAATATATATTTATTATACATGTATTACATAATAATATTTATACATAACATACTATGTATCATTCATTTGTATTTTTGTATTATTATTTTACTATCGATTTCACCATTATAGATGGTAATTCAGGGGAAAATTGTTTCATTTTCTGTGCATGGTTCTTTTTGATGGTTCAGGTAATTTTACCTTGGACATGGGTTTATCATATATATAATATTAATCATGAAATAATTATCATATTTATTCACCACATATAATTATTCAATGTTCTTTTTAAATAAATATTTTTTCTTTATATGTGTGTATCATTTAAAAAACTATTATTTCAAAATAGAAAAGTTATTTCTCATTATAATTATTCCAAGTGATCTTTAAAAATCATTTTTTCATCAAATATTAAATAATTGGATGTTAATAAAAGTTTAATAGGGATTTTATCTAGGGAAACCATTATTAGTATTATTTTGGATGGATTATGTTAATGATGAAAAGATTTTTTTTAAGACCTTTTTTTATTTAATGGGTTATTCTATAATGAAATGTCTAAGAAACCAATTTTCATTCCTAGGTTCTGATATGGTGAATTATTTATGATATTCTAGTACACATATGTAAAATTTTCATTATGTTATGGTTAGGACCCATATCTACCTCCAATTTATTGGGTAAATATTTATATCTTATAACATACACAGGGCATTGATGGGGACTGAACATAGTTCAGTAAGATATATTTTCTACTATGATTGTCTTGGAAGTAAACATTGACTACTACATTGGTTTAGAATGTGAGATAATTCCAATTTTATAGTCTTGTAAAATATCCTTGACTACTAAGGAAATGATTTTTTATACTTATGTGTATGTCATAATCTCATGACTTATTCCAATGATATTCTCTCATGTCTCATGTTCTTTTATTCCATTATAATTCATATATTTTGAACTTATAAGATTTGTTACATGAATCATTATTTTGATATATGATATGTATAGTATAATTTTCAAATGTTTTTTCAATTATTTATTCCCTTATGATCATTTTATTCTTATATAATCATTGTTATCTCCATTGTTTACACTTTCTAATCTTTTGGGATCAATCTTTTCCTAGGTTTTTTCCCTAGGATATAAAGAATTGTTTTTAGTAGGGTATTTCTATGAATGGTTCTAGACATAGGGAACTTTTTTGGGATGATTAATATTTGTTTAAACATGTTTTTTTACAATACATGTATGATTTTTTCCTAATTCACTAAAACTCTAATACTAAAATGTTCTGAAGTATAAATTGATCTAATATTTCCTTAAACTTTTTATTTTTTATGGTTAAAGATGGGATATGTTTATTGGTAACATATATATAAATTTATTGTTTATTTTTTAACACCAAATCCAAGAGAACAGGTTTTGGGCTCTTATAATTTGTATGAGAGGTTTGTTCAGACAACTATGGATATTATGATGTATTCATGAGAAGTTTTTTTATGAATTATGGATACCATAATTGTTATATACAGTTTATTTTCACATTAATTCCATAATATTATAATCCCCTTTTGAGGTTTTATGTGAAATAATTTTAATGAGGTTGATTACATTTAGGGAAAGGTATATGTAACCCTTAGGTTTAACAAGAAGTATTATTTGAAAAAAAATCCTTTAATATTGGTTGAAAAATTTATTAAGATATTTATTAGTTTTAAGGTTTATGGGTTCTTTAGTTTTGAGTTAATTATGGGTAATGATATTTTATATCTTTTTTATCATATTTTTGGATTTTTATCATAATTATATTAATATAGTTTTATTAAAATTTCAAACCACAGATCATGGGAAATCAGGTGTATTTGGTAAGTCCATGAGTCATAAACACACAACAGAAGGGTGACAAGGTTGCATGACCTAACACAGGCGTACATAATTTCCTAGTCAGTATGAAATTACATTTCATTATTTAAACTATCAAACATAGGATAACTAAGTTCATTTTTGGAACATATGTTTTATATTATATCTGGCAATGGGATTGAAAACTGATCATCTATTATGTTATTAATGTTATTTTAAAAGATAGTCTCTAATTTTGTAACCCTATATAATTAATTTAAAAAAATACTATAGAATTTTATTTAAGGAATAAAGGAAGAATTTCCTTTTGGAGGCATATATTAGGTAATTATACAGTTATGATGATTCATATTATTTATAGAAATAGTTGGAAAATCCGTGATAATATATGTTTTTGTTGTGTATATTTTGTTAGATAGAGACTAAATTTATCTTATAAAATCAATTAGAAGTTGATTTTAGTCCATTAGTAATGAAAAACGCATCTTAAATCCTCATTATTTTGATAAAAGGGTGACATTATGGTAGAAATTAATTAAAGGATGAAACTCAACTTGTCATGTAAATATATTTCATCATGTTATTCGACTATTAAATTTATTAATTCTTTAACACTAAGAAAATGACATTGAAATAAAAACGTTATTTGATTAATTTTCTTACCAAGAAATCAATTCCATTTTAGCTCATCATAGATTTATTGTTTTTTTATGGTTAAATTTCTACTGCTCATGTTCTCTAGGACTTCATATCAGTCTTTGGGAGTTATTTTTCTCTATCATAGTAATGTTTTCACTTCCCACTAATGTTTTCTTATATAGAAACATATTATGATTTATTTTATATGTCCTTCATACTTCTATTTCTTTCTTTTCAAAGAGGGTTTTATTGAACCACTTTACGATGTGGGATTCCATCAAAGCTATTTTAAACAATCAAATCCTGGTTACCCACACTAATTTTAACGTGATAGGAAAAAAATTATGAAATGATCAAAGAATTTCATGTCCTGATATTTTAATAGGAAATAATAAGTTTTATAGTTTATATAGTATAAAAATATGATCTTAAACGAGCAATGAAATATTATTATATGAAAGTTATATCTTAACTATACAATTGGAGGGTCTGAATAGTAATAAATGATTTATAAAATATATAATGGTGTTAATCATTTTTTATTTATTCATTTATTATTTATAAATAAGAACTATGTTTTTAGTAATGTCATATAATTCTTCGTAAGTGCATTTTCTTTAAAAATAATTTTTATTTAATTTTTTTATATAATAATAAAACATTTTTATAAAATTTATTTGACAAAAGGAACATAATTTTTTGAAATAATCATGTCAAAAAAATCTTGGGATTAATTTTTTAGTCTTTTTTAAAGGATTTATTTTCCAAGGAATAGTGAAATGTACTAATTTATTTAGAAAACTATAATTTTATTTTGAAGTATTTACAAAGTCAAAGTATATTTTTTATTTTTATTAAAATATAATTTGATAATTTTGATTTTCAGTAATACAATTATATTTTTTTCAATTTATTTTATACATACATTTAGAAAAAAAAGATTTTATTTTTTAAAAATATTATTTTTCTGAAAAACCATTATTAATCACGTTTTTCCTATTTAATTTTAAATTTAATTAAATAACTACTATGTTTTTAATTGCGAAAAATATTTTCCATATTTAAAATAAGTAATTAAAATTCAAATAAATAGGATTGTTTTAGTATTTTCAAAACTAATAGTCACCCTATTAATTCTTGTTACCATGTTTGAGGATAAATAGAATAATTAAAGTTAAAAATAAAATGAGTAAAATTATAAAATGTCCCCAAAATACACCTAAATTATATTTTATAAGTTAATTTAATTTATCATCATCCAAAAATTAGTTATATGGAATTTTATATCAATTTTCATGATATTATACCGTTTATATTATTTTATTTCATGAAAAGTGAGAGAAGTCACACTCTTATTTTAAATAAATATAATATTGTTAATATGAATTTATCTAGTGGATATATTATAATATAAATATTATTTCTAAATATATATTATTCATCTTCATCATATAAATATAGTTTTAATTTTTATTAAAAAATAATTACCTTAAATGATTTCACAAATATCTACTGCATTAATAATTTAATTAATGAAAAAATAAAATAATTTATATTCAAAATATTAAAAGTAATATAATTTAATAAAATTAATTTCATACACAAATTTTGAAGATGAAAATGGAATTTTAGGTATATAATAAACTGTTTGATTTGAATTATAAGTGTTATCGTGATATTTTAATGTCAGAGTAATTAATAGTTCTAAAAATTGACATTATTTATATTTCATAATAAATGATATTTAATTTAATGATAAATAATTACTAAAAGTTAATGATTCATAAAAATTACTAGGATATGTTTGTTAATTTCAACCACATTCCATTTATGGGCCTTTTTCCAATTTAAAGTAACCATATTTACCCTCAAAGAGTAAAATAATTTGTTGTCAAAATAAGTTTTAAAGGGGTAATGAGGGGTTAAAACCAAATGATAAGGGTAAAAAGTGATTTAAACATGTCGAAAAATAATTTTATGGGGTTATTAATACCCCTTATCAAATTATGTTCACAATAAATTAGTTTGGAGATGATTTTAGTTAAATATTAATTTATATTAATTTAATATTTTGATGAATTCTAAGAGTGTCCCTCCCCTCTCTTTTAAAAGGAAACCTTTTATTCTCATTACATCATACATAAAACCCCATTTGGTTCCAAATAACTCTACCCCAATCCCTTAATAGAATAAATACCCAGATTCTAGATGTCTTTTTTTAGTCATAACACCATACTTATAAGACATAATTTGTTAATAATGACGTTTTCAAATGAAGATGTGTAGGTTTTATCCACTTCTTTTAGTTTTATTTTTTCTTCCACCTAAATTAAATATTCTTCATTCATGTTAATTTAAAAATAATTTCATATTACATATATTGATATTTTATTATATTATTTTCATAACCTACATCCATATCACCTTCTTTCAAATGGGAAGTGAAGACATTATTGTGTACAGTGGACTTCTGCCGAATGAACCGATGTAATTTGTTTTTCATCACTATCTCCATAGATGGATATAAGAATTGAATTAATGTTTATATATGACATTCCTAACATATTTATCAATTTAAATTTTTTTTTTTATTTACCTACATAAAATTCCCTAAAATGAAAAATGATAACGTCGTTCGTGTGTTCGTGTGGACAACCACCTCCACAAAGTGATGTGAATAATTTTTCATTACCACATAAAATTCATGATATATATATATAATTATAATAAAATAATTAATATGATATAAATTATAAAATAATTTTTCTTGATAGATAAGATAATACTTACCTTCTTTCCATAATGATCATTGAAAATGGAAATATTACTCATTTGTAGGTACGGTCTATCATCTCCATGATTATAATATAGTTCATTTTTCATAACCATATTTAATGGTTGGATTTATATAGTATAATTGATGTATTAAATTATATTTTTTTTCTTGATTATAATTCTTGATATTATGGAATAATGACCAATGACGATAATAAACCTATCAAATTAATTTTGGACTAATGTACCAAACACCATGAAACCATCTGACATGAAAATAAATGACTTTATAATTTTTATTAATGTTAATAAGTGAGATAAATGGAATAATGAACATAAAAAGTGTTATTAATAAATTAGATAACGAACAATAGTTTATTATTCAGTAATATAGAGAACGTATGTGTTGATTCAGACTCAAGGTAAAGGTTTCTCATCTCACTTTTACTTTTGTGATACATATACCGTATTCATAACTTATTTATTTTTTGTGGCGTATGCACTAAAAAAATGGTATATTATAGCATTAATCTCTCTACCTTCATGGTATTTTATGTTTCATTTCAATTAATTTATTTGCGGAGTCTTATGATTCAAAAGACACCCAAGTTGTATGGGTTTTTTCATAATCTCATCATTATTCGAGAATGATTATGTTTAAGTCACCGTTGGGGAATATTTATCTTCCATTACATGTTTTATAAAAATATTTTTAAATGTTTTTACTATAACCCTAATATTTGTTAAAATAATTTTAACCCTTTTGACTTTTTTTACTAAACAATTTTTAAAGAATTTTTTTGTTGTTTTCCAAATGAGGTACTTTGTTAATTTTAGGAAACAAAATTTCGGAGGAATGTTTTTACCTTATATGGAATGCGTATATTTTCACACAGTCATTATGCCTCAATTATTTGAATATTACTTCATCATATTTCATGGTTCTTTACAAATTAAATGTTTTAATTTATATGTGTGATTTTTTTTAAACATTACATCAAAATGGAAATGTTATTTTTCATAAGAATTATTCTATGTGATATTTCAAAATCATTATTCCATAAAATAAGAAATTATTTGATTTTATTTTTTCTTTATCAGGGGTATAATCCAAGGATTCAATTCTTATTATTTATTTGGATAGTTTATGTTTATGATGAAAAGATGTTTATAAAACCTCTTTTTTTCATGGGTTCTTATATGATGAAATGTTTATGAAATGAATTTCTTTTCATGGGTTCTAATATGATGAATTATTTATGATATTTTGGAACACATATGTACTATTTTAATTATGTGATATGTGGGACCTATATCTCCATATAATTCATTAAGTAAATACCAATATCTCATTATATAAATAGGATTGGAATGGGGAGTGAACTCAGTTCAGCTAGGGATATTTTACAGAATGATAGTATTTTGTGTGAACTTTGACTAATATGATGGTTTGGTATGTGGACCCATTCCAAAATGATAGTTTGGGAAAAGAGAATTTACTAATAAGGAAATGATTTTGTATTCTTATGTGTATTCCATAATTCGATGACTAATTCCATTGATATTATCTCATGACACATGTTATTTAAATACTTTATGACTTATATATTATGAAATACCATAATTTATTCTAGGACTCAATATTTTGATCAACCATATATAGGGTACAATTTTTAAATGGTAAGTTCACAATATTATTTCCTTATGATCATGTTACACTTATGTAATCATATATATCTCCCTTTTTACCATTACTGAGCATTTAAGCTAACCCTTTACTTATGTATCCTCTCCCCGAGTTATAAAGACTAGTATTAAGTTGGGTATGTCTAATAAGGGTTCTACATAGAAATAAATATTTGGGGATGATATATATTTTTATGAAATAATTTTATCTTTTTCAAAGATATTTAATAGTTTTTCCTAATTCTTTAAAAATTTAAAACTAATAAAATATTTAGTATGAATGTGATCCAATATTTGCATTGATTTTGTATGTTTTAGAAGTTTGAAATTAGGTTAGCATAGTAAGTATTAATGAAAAAAATTAAGGATTTTTTTCTTAGCACTAAATCGAGAGTGTAAGTTTTAGTCTGATAGAGGGCCCACCTTTTACATGATGAAAATCATATATACATTTTCTAAAACCACTCAAAATCCATAAAATCATCATATCATAACCCATGAATAAGAAATTAGTTTCATTAAAATTTTATTATTTCATCATAGAAGATCCCTGGAAAAAGAAATGGGTTTCATAAAGGTTTCAGCATAACGAAGTTATCCCATGAGAAAAAAGTTTCATAGAATCATTTTCAATCACCATAATCATAATAAATATAAAAGAAAAAAGTTATATGTTATTATATTATCATATACCTAATAAAGCATAAAAATATTTTATGTATGTTGACATAAATGAAAATTACTTTTGAAATATAATTTGAACCTTTATTAGAAAAAATAAAAGAATATCCTTTTATTTTGATATCATTTTAACTAAAAAATTTCCAAAATATTGATAAAATATTTTTATTTTAAAATAACCATGGAATCTTTTAAAAGAATATTCTTATTAAAAAAATTCCATAAATTTTGGAAAATATGTTCAAGTTGTATATATTAAATGAAAACATTCATTTAACTCTTATATAAAAATTAAGAAAAAACATGTGTGGAAAACATTTGTAATGAATCGTTTTTAAAAAATTAAATAAATTAAAATGTAGTGAAAATTACATTTTTAAACAATGTCTTCTTAATGTGATAACTTTTATAATTTTTTTGAAGATAATATATATAAAATAAAAAATTCATTGACCTAAGAGGAAAAAACTTTGATTTTTTAAAAAACATCTTACCATTCATTTTAAGTTCTATAATGTGAAAAATGGAACTAATACATAAAAAACTATAAATCACCATATGAATGAAAAATATATGGGGAATAATAGTTAATATCCATATTGTTTCAGTTGGTTACCATGAAAAAAATTCTAGGTACTGGATGATTACATGTATTCATTTTCATTAATATTAATGAAGTTTATTATCAGATCATTATTGTTCCACTATAAGAACTAGTAAGTGACAAATTCCTCATGATATATGTCATGTTGAATATATATAAGAGTTTCCATCCTGGAAGATATAATTTAGATATTGTGATAGTATTCTTTTAACCCATGTTATATGGCCATATGATCTATTATAATGCAACACAAATGATACAAGATATGAGTTGTTGGAGGCTCAAAAGACATTGATACACCTCATTATGGTGTTATCCCTCAGTAATCATAGAGAATATAGGTAACGATAATGAACCCTAACATAGGAAATTAAAACTTTATGTGTCATTGGATGTTTCAATCTGGGTAAGTCTGTATTGATCCTTATACTTTCACATTATGAATTATGAATACCACAAGTCCTTTACTTTGATGTACATATTTAAACTATAATGACATTTGTTCGTGGGGAAATAGGATATGTTGGGTACATCATCATAAGGGATATCTCATTAATAGATAACGAGAGAAAGTATTTATGCCTTGTTTATTTAAATGGATCCGGATATCACATTGTAACACCCAAAATTTTAGAGTATATATTTAAAATAAAATATAAGTGTCGCATAGCTTTCATTTCTTGTAATTTCTACTCTATATAAAAAATGATATAGTGAACTTATATAACCTAGACATTAAAAATTATGGAATATATATTAACAACAAATTTATAAAAATATGTAAAATATATTTAATTAAAAAATATATATTTATTAATTTGTAAAAAATAATAACTCAATTTTTAGTAAGGCCATTTTACACATAAAAAATATGTTTTATTAATAAATGGTATTATCATATTTTTTTTAAAAAAATTAAAATTTATTTAGAAAATTTGTATAAATTTTTTTATATTAATATCAATATTTAAAATTAGAAATTCAATCTTATGTTAGGGTTAATTTAGGGATTATTCAAAAATGATTTATTTTTTAGTGAATAGTGAAAATATCCATTTTTGAATCAAATTTCATGTATTTTCAATTCAATTCCCCTTATTTATTGAATTTTATCTTAAAGTAACCTAATTATTATTTAACTTGAAATAATATAATTAATTAAGTAGGAATCAGGATTATAAATTATTTTGGTAAGAGTTAATTTTCATGGTTAAAAACACATCTTCCATAAAATATTTTTATGCATACAATGTGCTATTATAATAAAAATAGGTTAAATATATGTTAATTACTAATTTTAATTAAATTTAAAATACTATATATTAAATAATATATTTTAACATTAATTTTATGGTTTTTACATGGAATTAAATTAATGTATATTTTTTTTGTTCTTAATGATTCATTTTTATATAAAACAGGTTTTTTGTTGGTTGGGTGATTATTTAAAATTAAAATATAACACTTATAGAAATTTAATATGGTAAAATAGATTAATTTTTTTGAAATAGATTAATTCATATAATTTAATTTGTTTGACTTAATTTTTTTTCATGGTGAATAATGAAAACAAGAATGCATTACCATGGTTAAAGTTAAAATTTATTTATCTAGGAGTTAATCCAAGTGGTAAGGCCTAGATTTACCCCTAAACCAATATAATTATTATTTTTAAAGATAACATCACATTATCTTATCTTTCATTCAAATATTTGTCCATTTTGGGCCAATTACTTGATAAATTGACCTTATATCATTGAAATATTTTTTGAAATTCCATGTGTACCCCTTCCCTCACTTATGAAAGGGTACCTCACCTCTAACATTATTCATAATATTTTATCCTTATAAATTTTTTAACTATTGATAAAAATACTTCTTGGAGTCCTTTACTTTATCTTAGATCTTATTTTCTTCTCTTAAGACCAATCCTTCATGGTATATTATTTAAAATAAAGGAGATATCTCAATGAAGAGGTACACATCTTAACCAAGCTCATTCAATTTTATTTCTTCCTTTAATTCCAATAAAAATGTTATATGCATAAAAACACTATTAATATAATTTATTAAATATAATTATATATAATTATGGTGATTTAGTATTCATTTATTTATTCTTATCTTTCAAATCAGTGATGAAAGTATTTATCAGTAGTTTTTGTGGACTACTACCTCCACATAGCGATATAATTAATCTTTCTCCCCATTAATTAATGGATGGTTATTATCATATATTTAATTTTTATATATTATATTTATGTTATAAAAAATTTATGTAAATTTATATTAATATTTACCTTTCTTTTATTCCTTCCATCAAAAAATGGAAACATCCCTCATGTGTACATATGAACTATAGTCTCTAGATAGTGACGTAATTAATCGTTAATCACTGTTATATATGAATAGTTATAGTTATGTTGATTTTGAATATATATTACATTAATATCACTATTAAAATTTTATAAATAAATAAACCCTTATCTAAGTTCATGGACAACAGCTTTTGAAAAAAAAACATACATGAAAACCAAGAAATTAACACCCGAAATGATGACTTAAATAATGAATTGATTATAAAATGATATAAAAATGATATAATTAGATCATATATGATATTATATGTATGAATATGATTATTTGTAATATAGTAATAAAAATTTATATAGGAGGTTAGAGCACTTACAAAACAGGTCACATATAATAAAAGGGTTTTATCATAATTTATCTTCATTGAATAGTGTTTTAACGTTATCCACAAATTTATTATTTCATTGGGTTTTGTGTAGAACTAGAATGAATTTTAGAATACTCCATGACTCAATATAATCTATTTACAAAACCATTTCATTCTCAATCTTCTAGGGACATTCATTTCAAAAAATTTAAATATCGTAATGGTTCTTCTTCTTAATATTGTTTCATTGAGGTATATTTAATGTTATAAACCAATATTATTTTATGTGGTGTATCTACTACAACATATATATTTATTATCATTAAAATAATTTTTTATGATATTTAATTCTCTATTAGAATTTATTTCTTACTAGGGTTTATTAATGAACAGTTACCGAGACGGTAAGGGTTTTACATTACAAGATAATTTTTACTCTTATTTTTTATGATTAAATTTTCTAATAATGAAATTATATAATCTATCTCCCAAAAGTATTATTAATTTAATTAAAATATGTTTAATTCCAGATATTTCATTTTGTTTCTTTTATTTTCCCCTTTTTAAGTTCTTAGGAAACTGAAATAAAATAATGAAAAATTGCTTTACTTCTCTCCTCGTTCGGTGATATTTTTCTTTTATATTAATATTTTATTTTAAATATTTCCCGAATATATTTAAAATTATAAATTGATTAATTAAATTAATTTTTACCCTTCTTTTAATTTTTATAAAAAATATTAAAGGTAATTTTTTTGAATAATGTATTTCTAATGTATTACTAAAAATGACAATGGAATGTTTTCATATTGAAGTACACCAAATGAATAAAATTCCCCTCCACTATGAATACTATTTTAATTAAATACTTATCTATAATTTTATTATTTTAAATGAAATTTTTGTACTTAATATTTTTTTTGATATTTTTAAATTCTAAATAAGTGATTCGAAATAAAAATGATATTTTCCTCATGAAATATTCTAGTGATATGTTGAAAGAATAATTATCAATAATAACATCAATTGATGTTTCCTATTATTTATAAGGTATATACTACAATATTACAATATTTATTCATTCTATGGATGTTTTATGAGTTTGATGATGAATTGTTTATTAAACCCACATTCTTCCCATGCGTTTTGACGTGATGTTATGAAAAATGTTTTATGATTTTTTAGAACACATATGTTTGTATTTCACTATATAATGGGTGGAACTCGAAATATATACCCCTCCAATGAATTTTGTATTGAATAACACCACATTAAATAACAAGTAATATAATCAGGAGTGACACCATTTTAGTAAGAGTCTTTTCTAATAATATAGTCTTAGGAGTGAACCCTGACTAATGAAATAATGTAATTAAGAGAGAACCCAACCCACTATGATAGTTTTTTATGTGATCCTTGTCTAAGTAGATTACTTTATATGCTTGTGTGAATTCTAAAAATGTATCTATTATTATTATAATATTTATTCATGGGTCATGAGTGACTATTGATGATTCTACACTCTTTTGTCGTAGGTCATTTATTTGAAAAAACAATTTTCCACATTTCATGATTAAAGATATTTGAGTAGTTTGATATGATTATTGTAAATTGTTAACATATTATAATACCCTTATAGTTATCTTATTCTAACTTCTAACCATTTATTGATATATTTTATGTTTACCCTTTCTAAGAGTATGATCTCACCCTTTCTTATGTTTATATTTCCTAGGTTATAATTAATGGTTATATATAAGATATGTATAATAGGAGTGCTAGTTGTAAATAAATTAATCATAAATGATGTAGATATTTTATGTACTAATTTTTTACATATACCATTTTCCAATTATAATAAACCTTTATATTCCTTAGCTAGTTATTATTTTTTAATATATTTAATAATCATCAAAATTTATTTAATATTTATAGATAAAAATTATAGTTCGCTATAGGTGGTATCATAGGAATTACTAGTAACTTTTTGGTTTATATGGGTAATATTTAGTGAAAATAACATAATATAATTTTATGTACTTGGTAGTATCCTAAAATTTTGGTAATTTATGGATTATGTGGTTTTCCTAGAAATGTATCAGCGTCTAGATAAAACAACTAGTTGTGGTTATAGAATAGATACATTTAGAAATAATACCCCCAAAAATAGTTGGTTGAGTATATATCGACCATCATTATAGTGTATAGTGAGTGGGACCTTGTTATACACTAGGTTTGAAATTGTAGAGAGATATTCGTGGGTTGACTCAAATTTTTCTTATAATCCATTAATAAGGAATTAGATATATAATGACCATGGATAGCCTAGGTTGAACCTAATGAGCCATAGATTGAAAAAATGGTTTTATGAATTATGCATCCACTAAATGATTTTCATGATTATAAATATAACCCTATGTTATATTCTTACAAGGATTTTCAGTGTCATTGAAAGGATGGAATAAGAAGGAACCATGTTAATTCTAAATGTGATAGGAAATTCAATGATTGTACATAAAAACAACTAAATGATATGGAATATAAATTTTTTATGCTTGTTATTATAAATAACCATATATATTATCATTTTATTAATAACCTAAACATGGGTGATTTTTTGAATGAACTAAATAAGATAAAAATGGGGTGTTTTTTTAATATTACAGGTTAAAAAATATTTGTATTCATGCATGATAAGAATGTGGGAAGATGCAACTATGAAAATATCTCAATGGAATCGGAATATAATTTGAATGTGGAAAAGATTAACATTAAGTAATTAATTTACAAGTAACATTAAAATTTTAGTTAAAGATAAAGATAGAAATAATTGTTTCTATAAGGTATGAGAAAAGATTAAATGTTTTAAATGTGTAAATTTTATGTATTATTCTAATCAATGTCTTGGGGGGATCTCAAGAAGCGGGTCATTAAAAATTTATGAGTAAAGGTTTTACTATTGAAGATGAAGAGTCCATGGATGACATATAAAATCTATGAATAATATTAATAGTATTATTATTATTTTTAAAATAAGAATGATTAAATTAAGGCTAATAAATCTTAATAAATGATTCATATTTCATATTTTATGAAGGAAGTCTCAAGTAATAATATAATGAATCCTTGTTAGTGGTTTATGAAAGAAGTGAAATGATTAATGTATTTAAATATTGGGATTCAATAATTATGTTATAGAAGTGTTCTATGAATAATATTGTGGTTATAAAAATCATGAAACATCAATGTATTGTTCTACAATAGTTTTACATTATGGATTTTCAAGCATTTCTTAAATGAATATGATAACATAGAAAATTACTTTAGTTGTAAATTTATATTTTAAAAAAATGATTTATTGATAGATAATAAATAATATGTGAATTAGGTTGATATAAAAATTTTTTGTTTCAAAAAAAGAGTTGATAGATAGTAATAATGTATTTCGGATTGTATAGTTTTCATGAAATTTATTGATGATTAGATTAAAAAGTAATTTATATTATCTTTGATGAGATTATTACCTTTTTTTATTTATGGTATATATTTGATTGTCAGTTATTTTTGGAGTGTAATAAGTATATATGAAACTTTTTTGGAAGTATATATGTTTAAATTAAGGTTTTATGGTGATTAGGGTTATTAACAAGTTTTAATAGAATATATAATCAATGTATTCAGATTTTTATTATGTGACATTTATAGATACTTTTTCTTGTAAGGGGACTTTAATTAATAATATTTTTTTTAACTTTTATCAACATTATCAATTTTTTGTTTCGTATTTAGTAATACAAGTTTTGGATCACCCTTACAGCTAGCTATTTATAGAATGGTTTTTTTGAAATTTTGGTGTTATTGTCATGGTTTTAGATGTTAACATATTATTTCATTTATAAATTTTTATCCTTATTGGATAACTTATGATAACTTTTTTGTTTGTAAATATCTATAGAAAAAATGAATAAATTTTAACTCTTCAATGGAATTTTGATCTGTTAAATAGAAATTTTATTTCATTGGGCATGAAAGATCATATTTTTTATTTAAAATTAGATTATAGTTGAAAATAAATAAAATATGCAACAAAATGATGAAATTAAATGTTTTTATTTAAATAAAAAATCTATGTATATTTTCTCATATTCCTTGGTAAACTAATTTCTCAACTCTATGAAAACAATCTTTAAAATGAAACTTTTTTTCTTTTTTTAATTGGTTCATAAGAGTTGTCGGTCGTTTTCACCCCTCACTAATTTATGGTTTTATATTCATTAAAATTTTCATGCACATGTTTTCCATCCCACATAGTTATAATTTGGACATTATATTTCTCTTCCATGCCCATTTTTAACTTCCCAATATTTTTATCCTTATATGTAAACCATATTTTTTTAAGCTAACCATTAGGTTTCTCACTATTCCGCTTCAAAAGATGTTTTATTATTCATTTTCTTAATTGAAATTTTCAATAATAGTATTTTCAAATATTGAAAAATTTATTTTAGAGATAAAATTTTTTAAGGTGTAATTTAATTAAGGGGGGATAATTTAACACCCCAAGAGTTTAGAATATATTTATCCTTTATATAAAATCTACATGTTCAATAGATTTCACTACCCACAACACTGAGTCCACATGAACCATGACAAATAAAGATTTTATAACCAACCTTTAAATGATAAGGTACTATTAATAATTACCACTCTATGATAAAATATATTAAAATATTTTTAATAAGTAAAACTTATTGATTAATTCATAATAAAAATGTCCAAAATTTTCAATACCAACAATTTACTCTCCAAAAATGGTTTAATGGAATTTTTATAAGAAGAAATTATAATTAATATCTATGATTTTTATAAATTTTATATTGATAAACGAATATAATTTTTAAAATCACAATTTATATATGTTTTATGGTAAATTTTTAGGACTATTTTAAAAAGATTTATTTTTCAGTGAATAATGAAAAATATTGATTTCATTGTAAAAATTGTCATTTTCTTTCAAGTAAATGTAAATAATTGTTTTAAATGTGATATTAAATTATCCTTTGTCTCATTAAATTATAAATTACAAAACTAATTACATATGAATTATAATTGTATTTTATTTTGTTATTTGTTAATTTTTAGGCTTAAAAATTCATTTTTATAAAAATCCTATTTTTATTTGTGTAATGTGTTTTAATCTTAATAAATTAATTTAATTCGTATTTATTATTGGTTTAAATAAAATTTATAGATTATATATTCAATAATATATTAAAAAATTCATTTTATGGTCTTCAAAAGGAATATAGTAGAAGAAATTCATGTTTTATTCCTAAAGATACATTTTTTCTAAAACTGGTTTTAGTTGTGGTATTTAAACTCTCTTAAAATAAATTCATCCACATATATAAATTGAATCTGGTAATATAGATTTAATACTTTTTATTATAATAATAAATATATTCTAATTGGATCAAATTAATTTTTGTTATAAGAGAATAACAAAAACCGAAAAATTATGTTTCCACGATTATGGTTAAAATGAGTTTACTAGGGCTTAAAGCAACAGATAAAGGTAGGATTTCAACCCAAAAATATCTAAATATAATTTATTTATGATATTTAATCATTATATTATTCTAAATGGAAATAATTTAACATTTTGAGAGACCTTCCTCAGAATTGTTCCACATATCATTGAAATATGTTTTGAAATTCCATGTGTGCCCCTTCCCCCACATATAATAAGGCACCTCTCCTCACTTATTATCACCATTTAAGACTTAAATACAAAAAATAAAACTTAAAAGACTTAATATAATTCTTATATTGATTCTATATTTTTTTATTTTTTTTGACCAATCCCTCATTGTATTGGTGAAAGCCAAATGTTGCCTCTCAAAAAATAAGTATAGATCTTAACCAAACTCTTTCAATTTTATTTGTTCATTTAATTATTATAATAATTTTATATATAATAAAATTATAAATAAAGTATCATAAATATCTTTATATTTTATTATAGTGGTTTAACAACAATTTACCACCTCTTCTTAATCAAATGGGATACAAATATATCACTCTCTCATAGGTGTAGACTACCACCTCCACGTAACGGTGTGACTCGCTTTCCACCACCATCATTATTGGATAGTTATTATAATAGATATATTATTTATATATTATATTTATTATATTATATGATTCTAGAAATATGAAATAATATTTACCTTTTTTCCCATCTATCATGAAATTGAAATGTCATTATAGCATATGTATCGACTAATGTATCCATGTAGTGAGGTAATTCATTTTTCATCATTGATATATATAAATTTTTATTAATTTTGTATATAATTAAAAAAATATTACATTTATATCATTATTAAAATTATTTAGATAAATGAACCATTATATATGATCTTGGATTATAACCTCCAAACAAAAAAATGCATCAAAAATGAAGTAATTAACACCGAAAATGATGAATTTAATAGGGAATTTTTAATAAAAGGGTTTCAAAATGATATATGTGGATATATGTGTTATTATATATATAAATATATTTGTTTTATTTAATTATCAGAAATATTAATTTATTATAAATGATTTTAGAGTGCTTACGAATCAAGTCAGATATTAAGTAAGTGTTTCATCAAAATATCTCTTCAATGAGACATGTTTTTAAAAATTATAAAAAAATTTATTATTTATATAATTTTTCTACTTAAAATTGAATTTATATTATCATAATAAATTAATTAAATCAATTTATTTATAGAAAAAATTATTCTCAACTTTCTAATAACTTTTATATGAAAATTTACTAAATCCATAAGGTTTTTTCTTCATGATTTTGTTTCATTCATACGTATTTGATTTTTTAAACGTATATTATTTTATGAGGTGTATATAATACCCATTTTATATGTTTTATCTTGAATATAATAATTTTCATTGTTTTTAAATTTCCAATTTAATTTATTTCGTTCATGTGTATTATGAATGAAAAGTTACTATGTCAGTAAGGGTTTTATGTTAGAGTCTAATTTTTATTGATATTTTTTGTGATTAAATTTTATAATGATAAAATTATATGATATATCTCCCCTAAGTCTTATACATTTTCTTCGACTAGGTTTTTTTAAGATATTACATGTTTTGAATTCATTTTCCTCTCTTTATGTTCTCATAAAATAGAAATATTTTTTAAGGATAAATGGCATTATTTCTCTCCTCAGTCAGTAATATTTTCCTTCCATGCCCATATTTTACAAAAATTGTTTTAAATAAATATTTTATTATTCCCAAAATATTCATAAAATTCATTTTTTTCTTGGGATTTACATGATATAAAATTATTTTAAGGGAAATTTTTTTTTCGAATGAGGTACTTCTCTCTTTTTAATAATGATATGAAAGGAGTTTGTTTTATTTTAGCATACACCGCATGAATTTATTTCCCCACCATAATTATTACTATTTTCTTTAAAGATCAGTTTATGAGTTTCCCATTTTATTTTTAAAGAATTTTTTTTCAATAAATATTCGTAGAAATTTTTATATTATAAATAAGAGATTTCAAATGAAAATGGTAATTTCTATAAGAAATTTTATAGTGATCTTTTAAAGAAATTGTTATATTTAAAAACATACTTTGATTTTTTTTATTTAATGGGGTTATGATCCAATTTTACAATCTTTTTTTGTTTATATAGTTCGTGATTATGATGGTGGAATATTTATCAAACCTTTACCCTTTCCGTGGGTTATGCTATAATGATATGATGAATGTTTTATGAACCTATGGAATATATATATGGATTTAATTATGTGAAATTTGGGCCCAAAATTATAAATTCTTCAAATTAATTGGGAAAATAAAGGAATATTATTATATAATAAGGAATATAATGGTTATTTAACCAAATTGGGTAAGGTACTTTGTTCAATAAGATAGTCCTGGGAGTGAACATCGACAAAGGAAATAACAGAATAAGGAATGAACCCAATCAACTATAACAGTATTAGTAGTGAGGCTTGACCATGGAAATGATTTTATTTTATTATTTTCATTCAAAAAAATCGCTTCTTATTTTCAATATATGACTTTATTGATCATGAATGATTATTTATGATTTTGTACTCTTATTATTTATTTTATTAATTTGAAAAAATTGTACACCATGTTTCATGATTAAAAATATTTAACATTTTTGGTATGATTATTTTATAACTTTATTATGTTCTCATACCATCATTCTTACCATATGCTCACTTATAAACATTGATTGATCAATCTTATGCTTACCCTTATTAGTAACATAAACTAACCCTTTCTTATATTTTCATTCATCACGTTATAAAAAAATGTTTTTAAGTATGATATGTCCAAGAAGGGTTCTATTTATAAATAACATAATAAAAATGATGTAGATATTTTTCATGCCAGTTGCTTTCCTATCCAAGTTTCGAAAGACACTAAACCTATACAGTCCTTATAAATGAATTATTATTATCAATTTTAAATATTCATATAAAATTATATAATATTTATCTATGAAAATTATGGGCCGTTATATTCAGGCTCATTGATGGAAAAGGAACTGTCTGGATAAAACTATGGGGTTGGGGTTTTATTGGGAAGTTAAATTTCTATATTGTAAACTATATATACATCAATCACATAGGTTTATAACACCGATTTTAATCTTTTTTTAATTAGATATATTGTTATAAAGGGGTTATATTATATGGTATAATTTTATAAGAGGTCATATGCCATTAAGATATTAAATTCTCTGTCTATGTGTGTCTTGGTGTGTTTCTAGATTTATCTCTAGGACTATAGGTGTGTCCAGATGTTACAACTGAAAAAGAGGCCTAGAGGGTAACACACTATGTGTATCAATAATCTCAATTAAATTTAATTTTGAATTTAAAAATTTAGGGTAAATATTATTCCACTTTTTTAGCTTAATAATTATTCAGGTTTGGTATATCACCAATATCTAATGACAGTATATTCAAAACAATGAGTGAGTAAAATAAATATTATTATATATTTTCAAGGTCTGGGGAGTAAAATTTTTAATATATTTACTAAAACATAATTGAATTATATTTATTTATTGAATAAATATTAATTTTCTAAGTTGGGTAAATATTAAAGAGGATATGAGAAACTAGATTAATTATTTGATTGGAAATAATATATAAATTACATTAATTTATTGTTAGGAAATTAACTTTTCATATTAATAATAGTTATATTATTATTATTAAATTAATTTCACTAAGAATTAATGAATTGTAAAGGAGGTTGTGTACAATTTTCAATCGTAAACATTCTATAATAAGAATTAAATTATATCACTTTCCAAAAACACAGTAGTTGTACACAATGAAAATAGAGAAGAAATCCCAAGACTTAGAGAGAATTATAGAGATACAATGTGTGATTTACCATCCACTTATCCCAAGACATTGCGATATAATAAAAATTTATTCATCCTCATAGAATAATTATGTTGCGATCAACTATAAAAGATTCACACGGTTGGGATTGACCGTAATAGAATAAGTTGATTCCATGATGACGTTTAGAGATAGTTGTGTATGTTTAGATGAAATATAGAGGGTTTCTATACATGGATCATTCCACACAGCAATAGTATGATGATATTTATTCAAATATATAATCAAAAATGAATAATTATGAATTTATGTAATTCAATATTTTCGTATAAATTCTTTCTAAATTACATGTGAAGATCCTCTTTTCGGGATCATGCATTCAAGTTATGTAATTTTTGAATTATTATGGTCATGACATTATTACTTTTGTACAATAATTAATTTTCGTAAGTTAAGAATAAAACTACAGAATTTTCCATTCCATACAGGTGCTTTTTTCTATGCCTCAAACCTACACATATAATTTCCCTCAATGTAAATTTAACAAAACCAATTCTGAAAAAATGGGGTTGTAACATGAATCCTTACATAAAGATTCATATTTCTTCGTACACATTAAAATATCCTATATAATAAATATAAATTTATTAGAAATGTATTACATAATAATATTTATACAAAACATACTATGTATCATTCATTTATATTTTTATTTTATTATTTTACTAACAATTTCACCATTATAGATGTTAATTCAAGGGAAAATTGGTTCATTTTCCATGCATGGTTCTTTTTGATGGTTCAGGTAATTTCACCTTAGACATGGGTTTATAATATATAGAATATTAATCATGAAATAATTGTCATATTTAGTCACCACATATAATTTTATAATTATTCAAATTAATTAGTATTAAAAAAATCACATCATTGTGTGGAGGTGGTCATTCACAAGTACTCATGAGAGGAATTTTCATTTTATAAATAATGTAAAGGTAAAAAATATATATAAGATATTGTAATTATATTAGTATAATTATGTTATAAATATCATATATTAACATTAAATAAACAATAATAACCAACCATAAATTATATTAATGGAAAATGAATTATATCGCTACGTGGAGGCTATAGTCTACACTTACGAACGAGAAATACGTTCATTTCCAATTTGATGGAAATGAGGTGTAAAATGGTTGAATAATAATAATAATTATTATTATTATTATTATTTAATATATTAAATTAATTATTTTACAATAGATATCATAGATTTAAAATAGGTAAAAAAAGAAGTAAAATTTCATGTACATAGTTAAGAGTTATACATGTTCGTTGAGAAATCACAATTTTCTTACACATTTATTCTTTAAAAGGATAGTATTCTGGTCAAACTAGGACCTCAATAATATGAGATATAAGTTTTAACAATTTATTAGGGTCGGTATTTTATAATTTTTAAGGATAATAGATTGTGAGGAATATAATAATGGCGATATACTTTTATAATGGAGTGGTGGGATGCACCTAAAAGTTTTAAAAAGATTAAAAAATAATAATGTATAACTCAATTCAAGTAGATCCAAAATAAAAATGATAAAAATATAGGAATAAATTGTTCAATATGAAAATAACCAATCAATGTAAATAAATTTCTTGTGCTATTTTGAACCTTATCTCTTAGTTTAAGCACCTCCCCCCAATAAACATGTTTTAACCTTCCATATGAAAACACATTGTTAAATTTCATTACTATTAATTATGTTCAACAATTAAGTTTAACATATCAAATTATAATTACTTTTGATGATTAAAAATATTGAATGCATTTTAAAATTTTAAATTTCTATATGTTGTATAAATTCTTTAGATAAGTGTGCAATATTGAATAAAATCATTTTTTTAAAATTTCATTTAAAAGTAAAATTGAATTCACCTTCATTACTTTACATAATGCAATATTAGATAAATAATAAAATATTTCATTTAAAATAATATATATGAAATTTATTAAAATCTTTCACCAATGGTGATTAACATAATTTATTATGATAAAAATGAATTCTTCTCCTCAAAATAGTTTATCAAAAATAATAAAATTTACCTTCAAATGATTATATTTTAATTTCCACCAATTAAAAAATAATGAATTACTTTTATTCATATGTAAAAAATTATTTTTAATAATTTAAAAATTCTTATTCATAACCTATAATCTAATTCCTAGATGATTATTAGAACATTAAAAATAATATTTATATCGCGGTTCATTTAAACTCGTTGTTGTGTATAAAGCAATCTATCAATAATATAAAATTTATTTAGAGATAAATATATTATAAAATATAAAAGTTCTAGATTCTAATCACATAGAATAATTTCTCATTTAAAATTCTATCACATTATTTTAAAAAAATAACGATTCTTATGCCACATCACATCATCAGGTTCCTATGTAGCTTCCTCAAATTTATGGTTCTATAAAAAAATTACCCATGTGAGAGTCCTTATTCCACAACACTTTCTCTCAATGATCCAAAATATCCACTGATTATTCCACATAAGATAGATCTTGCTTCAGTGGTATGTCAGATTATTCTAGTACATGTTAAGTTTCAGTTATATACTTTATCAGTAGATATACATGTAACATATCACGAACATAAGAGAGATTCAGTGGAAGTTCTAAGAAATAAGAAACTATCATGATATAATCAATAATTATGAAGGGGATGATATATCTAGGGATTGGTTTTTCATTATTTCCACATCACATAACCTTAACCATGGAGAAAATTGTAGAAATTCATTCTCACTAACCATAAATACCACATCACACTGATGATTGTTGGTATAAATTTGTTACTGATTCTAGGATGACCTGATGTGATGTTGAATAACTCTAACATTCTTGATAATTTCCTAATATATCTCAGCTATCAATATTTTCATTCTCTAAATTCATCTCATCATTTAAGAGTTCCATACTTTCTTCCGTAGCGAGATTTATAAGGAACTATCTAAATGCTCGATTGAAGGTTGTTGCTGTATAAAATTTCAACCTTAGAAAGGTTTCATTACCAATCACCTTTAAAATCCCTAAAATAATATCTCAAAATATTTTCCAATTTTTTAATATACCAATCAACATGACCATATATTTTTGGATTATATTTATTATTTTACATCAACTATATATTTTGATATTGTTTAAGACTTCTCCAAAAAATCTACGAAAACATGAGATCCCAATCCGAAACAATTGAGAGTGGTGAACCATGTAAGTTCACCAGTTCATTAATATATATCCAAGAAATATGATCAAGAGAGAAATCATATCTAATAGAAATGTATATTTTTAAATCCATAAGGTGATCTAATACAACCTAAATATCATTATTCCCTTCATATTTTTTTGGTTATTTGGTGATGAAATCCATGGTAATTTTTCCTTTTTCTATTCTGGATATATAATGGTTGTAATCACCCCTTATACTTCTATTTATCGACCTTAATATGTTGAAATACTAGTAATTGAGATAAATACTCTGCAAAAACATTTTTAATGTTATCCCACTAGAAATACTTTTTCATGTCTTTATATATCTTTCTACTTATATGATTAATAGTGAATAATATACTATGAGACTTATTCAATATATCATTTTATTATGGCCTTGACATGATAAATACTCGATTCCTGAACCTTATCATTCTATCAAAATCATGGATGAATTGGAGAACAATTCTCAACTTATTCTAATATTCCATATCCATCTTTGATACCTCTTTAATCCTTATATGGATGTATTGTTAAAAATATATTAGACAAAGATATAATAAATTCCCTATCCTCATGATTTAAAGATCCATATTCCATAGATCCAAAAAAATTAGATCATTTTAAATAACTATCATTAAAAAATTACCAAGGTCTTTCTAGACATAGATCATTAGTCACCTCGTTCTACTTCCTAGGGTGGTAGTGTATCGAAAAATCATAATATTTAATCAACACCAACCATATTCTTTGGTCTGTATTCAACCTTTTCTTTGTTAATATGAAACTCAAGAATTTTTCATTAGTATATATATCACACCATTCACTAAAAATATAATGACCCCATATTTTTAGTGGAAAATTTACTACTTTCACCTCCAAATAATGATTTGGTTATTTTTTCACATGAAATGTCAATTAGCGTGACAGATAGGATATCAACATATTATATAGGATGTGTAATAATAATATCACATTCTTTGAATCATCAATATAGATTATAAACCCTTCTCCACTTTAGGGTATTGTATGTACCGATGTAATTTTAATCCTTCTTTTCAGATCCTTCAAATTCTCCCCACATTAATATTTCCAAATGAACATAGCTCCAAACTAATTAAACTTATTTATTATATTATATAGTCTTGATAAATATCTTTTAAATTATCTATATTATCCATAAAACCCAAGAAAACAATGGATCTCAATTGAAATGGTTGTTCTAGAATTTTTTTCAATAACATATTTCTTTGCAGGATCCACTGAAATAACATCACTTGATATTATATAACCTATGATTTTGAAATTACATAACCAAAATTTTAAAATGTTAAATTTATAATACATCTTATCCTTCATTTGGTTCGTCAGAAAAGCCCCCAAATTTTTTCATGCTCATCCTCTTACATTGAATATATAAGAATATCATCTATAAAGGCTACCAAAAAATTATCAAGGTAATATATAAATATTCTAATCATTATATCCATGAAGATAGTTGGGGAATTAGTATGTCCAAATATCATAATTATAAATTCATAATGATCATGCCTCATATATATGGTTTTCATGCGTATATCATACTTTTAATAGTTAAATTTATGATATCTAGAATGAAATTCAGTCTTAGAAAATTATTTATCTCCATTTCATTTATCAAACAACTCGTCAATATAGGGTAGAGGACACATGTTCTATATAGTGATCTTATTAATTTCACAATAATCAATGTAAATATGCATTGACTCATATTTATTCTTAACAAAAATAACAGGTTCACCCTTATCTGATGTACTAGGGAATATAAATCATTTATCGATATTCTTTTAGAGATTCTTCTTCAATTCATAAAACTAAATTAGTTAAATTCTATATGATGTCTCTAAAATAGTTATGGAACTTGGTTTTATTTTAATTAAAATATTAACTTCTGAATTTAGTGTAATACTAGAAAAGTATTCAGAAAATACCTTAGTATAATCCTAAAAAATAGGTATATCATCAATTTTGAGCCTCTCCCTAACCATTTGAGATAAATACCCCTCATGAATAGGTATTAATGCCCATGAAACAAAAGTAACGTTCATTTTATGATTATATTAATATACACACCAAAATATAATAAATAGTTGATTCAAAATATCAAATATGAATTCCCTTCTATATAAATTAATTTTTGATCTATATAAAGAGTGTCAATCCATACCCAAAACAACATTGAATTGAAATAAAATGATAATCAAAATATTTATAGGAATTATATTTTCATAACCTCTTATCAGAGATGAGATATATAGTTGATATATGAACGTCAAACTGTTAATATATTTTACTATTAACAAAACATATAGTTGTTGAGGTGGTGATCTGATTCTCTAATCATATTCTACAAATATAAAAAAGTTGGTATAGGTATATTCAAATAATAAATTTTCAATTCTATAGTGGATGGTCAGTTCACTTTTTACCAATACACTTTCATGATTCACTTCAACTGTTGTGATGACATGGGATTTCACTTAATCATTGGGATTAAGTGGTTGTTGGCACTAATTTTCATTATTAACCATCAGATTCATGAACTTATTAGCATAATTTATTTAATCATTATAATTATAGTAATGGTGTATAGGTCACACTTTTTATTCAAGCTTTTTCACTGTTCCATTCATTGACTACCCTATTCAAATAACTTCAATATTCATTTTCTCAATGGCCTTATTTTCCATAGTCAAAAAAAATTTTATACCCCATAATGAAATTTTATTTATGATTCATTCAACACTTTTATCATAAAGGAACAAAAATTCTATTTATTCTATGGGTTTTATTGTTATAATTTCCTTGAAATTTAATCCTTCTCTTTTCTTCACCAAACAAATAAGAACACTAATAGTCTCCAATTTCCAAATTCCAACTTGGTAGTACATCAATAAATTTTTATAGATATAAATTTATATCTTATCCAATTACATTCAAATTCTTTGTCTCAATCTATTAAATAATCGATCCACTTTTCTTTGAGGATCAATGATAACTCCATTTGCATACCTCCTATGTCTTGTGAAATATGCCTCTGTTGTACTATTTGATTTTCCATACTTATTTTTTTGTTCCAAAACCTCTATTTCCATTTTAAAAAAATTTCCTAGAAAATAATTATTATAAATAACATTTTAAAATCTTATCATTTCAGTGAGACAATTTATTTCCCTAACCTCGTATTCTTAATAAGAGTAACCTAATGACCGGATTCTCCTTCAAAGTGATATAAATTTGGAGAAACTTTTTATTATTAAAATCAATAGAAAATGGAAAATATATTTTTAATGAAATTGATACATTTCTAAGATATTGGTGGATTATTGTAACCACTAATTAAATGTGTCAATTCCTCTATAAAAGTGAAAATATTGATTTTCCCCTTCCTTTGGTTGTTTGGAGGATTAGTGTGATTTGTTTTATAGTTCATTTCTTAAGAGAGGTGGGTATCCACAAACATAAGATTTCACAACTTAGATTTCATTTCATTTGGTTTCTAATGAGGATGGTTGTTTCATTTCCCCCCCACAATCATTGGTAACATGATTAGTCATGTGTTCATCCATTAACGAAGAGAACAAAATTTAATTTTGATGAAAAATAATCATATTGAGTAATCATGTAATTCGGAAAAATAATTCATAGTATGTAAGAATCATGACACATGGTTTTAAATATATTACTCCTTAGTTTTAACAAAGGTATTTAATGGTCATCAACAATTCAAATCCATAATAATGGTTTACAAAAAACTGTGCATTATTCTACATATATCCCATATGATTGTTTATCCAGGTGTGTATTCTTAGGCATGCTCATTATTCCCTAGTTATGATTGATCTAATACCTAATACACCCCTTCTAGAGTTATTAACCCTAGGCGTGTTGATTCCGTAGCTCTATCCACTTTTTAGTATAAAGATAGGGATTCAATTTCTCGGAAAACCGCATAATCCCTACTTTACCAAATCTTCATGATATTATCCTATACAAAGTCTTATACATAGGAATTATAAAAACATTTTCTTATCATAATATACAAATATTAACAAAAAAATTATCTAATATCAACTGAGCTAACCCAAGAATTATATATATATATATTTATATTATCATTTTCGAGGAATAATCAATCCATCTCAAAAAAACATTATCCATAACTGTAATGTTTTAGAGACTTTAGAGACTAGATATATAATAATAATATTTTGTGAAATATATTTAATATCTTACACAAATATCTTCTCACATAGTGTACTTCTTATAAATAATCTGCTTAAAAACATTCTTTATGACCTAGTGAAAGGAAACATACAAAAGGGTGATATCAGATTCTCAGTAAGGGTAAACATAAGAGATATCAATCAAACATCATAAGTGAGTATAAGATCAGAATAAGGGTATAATAACTTAATCAAAATATATAATATTTATACCTATTCATTCAATGATAATTAATCATAAATTATGTTCGAGGTTTTTTCATAAAAAATACATAATCCATAAGTGTGTTGAATTGTTAATAATATATCATGATCCATGAGAACGTATCATAAGAATAGTGCATAAGTATTTTTCATAGAAATAATAATAGAAAACTATTTCCTTAGTCAACGATCACATCCAATGTTATGATAATGCATTGGGTTCCCACCGCACTCAATTATTTTCATAGACAAGGTTCACTCCCAAGACTGCCATAATTGACCAAGAACCTTAATGAATTGGGATCACTCCCCCTTCTAGTACTTTTTATCTCATTAAATATCCATCATTACCCAATACATTGGATGGATATATAGTTTTTACCCCACCCATCACATAATAAAAATCATAATTTTTTTTGTAAAAGTAGAATAAATCATTCACAATATAATCATAAAAAAAATCATTGAAGAAAAATGAGTATAAACATTTCCTGATATAATCACAACATAACCCCAAGAAAAAAATGGAAATACATAAAATTCGATGGAATGATATCATAAACCTAGTGAATAATAACAACTGTGGGAGGATGTTACGTAATTTAAATTATGTTTTGAAAGAAAATTTGAAACTTGCTTTGGAATAAAAAATAAAATAAACCTTTATTTTGATAAATTATTAATTAAAAAATCCAATAATGTGGATAAAATATTATTATTTTAAAATAAAAAAAGAAACATGTAGAGTAACTATGAAATTAAATGACATCCATGATGGTTGAATTTTTTTTTTGTCATATACATCAAAAGAGAACATTCCATTCACACTTATGCAAAATATCTAAAATGAGTTGTTTGAAAATATTTTTGAACTAAAAATTATTAACCCCTCTTAAATAAATTAAATATTATTGAAAATAATTTTCCAAAAAAATAATGTTCAGTACTTTTATATAATAATTTTGAAGTGTTTCTAAAAGAAAAAAAATTGACCAATGATGAAATAGGGTCTACTTTTCTTTAAAAAGATTTTCTCATTAATTTTTTATAAAAAAGAGTGTAAAATTAAATATATATATATATATATATATATAAATTATAAAAAAATAGGATAATAAAATATAAGGGTATTTGGGTTTAATAACTATATAATTTCACTTAATGGAAATTTAATATAGACGATTAGATAAGAAATGAGATTATAACATAAACTATTTCCTGAAAATTCATATTTCTTTGTATGATTTAAAATATACTTTATAATAATTATATATGTATTATAAATATTTTCGAAAAACATATTCTTTAATAAAGAACTATTTATCATTAGTTTAAAATTTCAAATTATTCTTTTAATGTGAATTTATTCATTAAAATGAATATTAATGTGAAAACTGGCAAGTTTCACATGAATATTTATGTTTTATGGTTTCAATACTTCTAACTTGGTCATAGTTTTATAATATATATAATAGTAATAATTTTATAAGTACTGTATTTATTCATCATATACACTTTTATAATTATTCATATAAATTGGGGATGGAAAAATGAATCATATCGTCACTTGGAGGTGGTAGTCCACATGTACTCACGACTGATGTTTTCATTTTCTAAGGAATGTAATGGTAAGAAGGTATATAATATATTTCAATTTTATCATAATATTTTTTTCATAAATATAATATATAAATATGTAATCCATTATGATAACCATTCATGAATTATAGTGATAGAAAATGAATCATATCGCTATGTGGAGGTTTTAGTCCACACATATGCATTAGTGATACTTTCATTTCCAATTTGATAGAAAGTAGGTATAACAATTTGTATCCATTATTATGATAATAATTTTTTATCTTTAACTTATTAAATTCACAATTTTATAATTGATTTCATTGATTTTGATGACGTAGAAGAGTAAATAAGACCAAAATTACTCAATTAAGAGTAACACCTCTTCATTGAGAAAACTTCATCGGACTACAACTTAAGCCATTGAATGATGGCATTAATAAAAATATGTCCTCAAGGAAAATATAATTTTAAGATGGTATTAGCATAGGTATTGGAAATTCTATAAGGATCATGTAGTGCGAGTAAGAGAGGAAATGTGGTATCCCTTTATAAGGGAGGGATAAGAGACACATTGAATTTCCCCAAGATAAAAATATAATAAGGTCTTACTAAAGTCAAGTGGAACCATAATGAAAATAATTCAAATATAGGAAGTATAATATTTCAATCCCATGAATAAATCAAATTAAATCACATTTCTTTATATTCAAAACCATATTGATTAGGTAAACGATTTGGTAAACCTATTTTAAGATTAACCATGGTAACATATTTCGTAACGGTTTTTCCAATTCATTATTGAAAAAATTAAATTTTAAAATTATAATACATTATTTGATTAAAATATAATAAATAATACAAGACTTAAATTCAATAAGTTTCATAAATTTATGACATAAAATGCAAGAAAACTATTTTTAGAATAGATTAATTTTTTAAGCCCAAAAATAAGATTAACTTCATTATATTCTATGAACAACTATTAAATAATTTTTAAAATATTTGAATAAATATATTTTCTATACATTTAATTAAATTAAGTAATAAATAGAGATTATTTAAATTTATTATGATAAAATAACATTTTACTCATAATTACTTTTTTAGAAAAACATATTCTTACCATCAAATGATTTTATTTTAATTTTGACGCATTTAAAATCAAATAACTATTTTTATAAATTTTTAAAAATACCTTTTACGAATTTATATAGTCATATTATTACCCACCACTCTATCATCTAGGTGATAAATGTGATATTTAATAATAATATTTATATCATAGAATGTTTAACTTTTATATTGCATATAAAGCAAGGTATAAAAGAAATAAAATTAATTTTTAGATAAATATACCATAAAATCTCAAGATGTTACATTTTCTCTTCATCATCATAAAAAAATGTATGGTGGATCAATAACCACATTTTTTTATCTGATATTAAGATATTTTTTCTAAAAAAATTATTTTTTTGATTTCTATTACATTTTAAAAATATTTATAATCATTGGATTAATTGTTCATAATATCTATATATTTTCTCTTTATAAATACTCATTTTTATTAATCATGATTTTTATATCAAATGATCATATTTTTTTGGAAATGAATTTTATTTGTTTACGTTTGGAAAATAATGAAACCCATTTTCCTTCCATGGGTTTCCTATAATCCAATGAATGATGTGATTTTATGTATTATTAAAATATATTAATGATGATGAGTGGAGTCCTATATCTACCTCAATTTCATTATTTAATTATTTCTATCTCATGAGATAATGAATCATGGGAATACTTAGATTTTTCTCATAATCTAAAGGGTGTATATACTTGGATTTATACAGAATTTAAAGGGAGTACATACATGGATTTGTTCAGAACATAAAGGGTGGGTGTGATTGAGTTTTCTCAAATTGTATTCTTATCATTTTTTACAATTTTATAAAATTTAAATTATTTTAAATATATTCAAAACTATTATGATGTTCCATGTTCTAATGATATTCCACCTTATTATTTTCTGATTTCATGTTTTCCTTGATTTTTTTATATGATCCTAAGACATATTTTTTATAACCACTCTTTAGAATTATGTTTGTATTCCATGATAATTAATTATCACTAATGTTTCATTATTTTCATAAATTATTCCATGATATTTTTATCATATATTTATCCCATATACCTGTTTTGTCTTAGTATTATGATGTAACTATTATTACTAGTTGATAAGTTTCCCTTACTGGTCAGGAATGCTTAAGCTTATCCACTTTTTATGTTTTCTTTTCCCAGGATATAAAGATGGGTATTACATGTAATATGTTTACAAGGGGGTTTAGAGTTTCTTGGTTATGGATTAATTTTGATGAGAAATGTAAATAATTTTTTTTTGTAAATAATCTTTCAAGAAACTAAACATTCAGTTCATTGATTTTTGTGACATTTTTTGAACGGAATTATTTTTCTTGGAAAATAATGAAATAATTTTTTTATTTATATTTTCTCACTATAGTTGGTATAAAATTAGGTTTTATTTATTTTGGTATTTTATAAATAAAATAAGTGATAATACTAGGAATAATTATTGGAATTGGATAACTTATTAATGTATTGATAAAGAATAGTTTTTTTCATTGAAATTACATCATTTCATATATATTGGAAATTGAAGGAAGCTATGGAACAAATTAACCATGTTTTAGTCACCCCAATAATGGTTATTTTAGAATTAAATCAATATTAACTCAGTGCACGATGAATGGCCCTAAGTCATCACACTTGGTGAGAGACATTTGGGAAATATTATTTGTTCAATTCACATTCTCTTTGTGAAAAATTATGAGGTATTTTTAATATGTTAAGGATAGTAAAACAAATACAAAATTACTTATATAGCCTATTTTGAAGCCTAATACACATAAGTTAGGGTATGAACATCATTTTAGAGTTATTTTATCACAGTTTATATTTTTTTCCTCTATGTATTTACTACATTATGTCCTTAAACATTATTTTATTTGTAGTAATGGATGGAACAAGGAGTAATCAAGCTAATTATTTGGTAACAGACAATATATGGATTATCCCAATGAACTACCAAGTGGTACATGTAACATTAAAAATTACTGAAGGTATTTTTTTGAGACTTTTTATTGTCTATGTTGGGTTTGGAAAGCCTTTAAATCTATTTAGTGACATAAACAGGGTTTTGGACATTTTTAGGTACACCACGGGCAGGACCATGATGTGGTATATGAATGTTTATTCCTATAAATCCCCAATGTGAAACAATAAGGGCCAGCATGCCCATGGATAGGTGTCGTGTCAACCATAGAGTAATGTGAGTCCCCATTTGGACCATAGATAGTGTTTCATCAACCAACTATGGTGGAAGGTGTGGTGTTTCCAAAATGGGAAAGGTTTTAAAAACATGTAGTAGTATTCATCATATAATGTTTCCAAACATGTCATGTTAGAGGTTTCTAGAAAAATAATGGGAATCACCACATCATGGTGATGGATGCTAAAGATGTTTGTAATGGATAAATAAGCCACTGATATTTGAGGATCTCGTTCATTTCACAGAGGAAATAATGTGATATTATTTTAGAGAGTTATTACCTTGTTTTTTATATCAATGTATTTCCTTGATTGACCATTAAACCCTAATATCCTTTCACGGGGAATATTTGGAATGAATTTAGGTTAAATATTTCAGATTATTTCTTATCCTATGTTGGATGTGTGAATCAAATTATTCTAGTAAATTTGAACAGTGAGATTTCTCTCTTAATTTCAATGAGTTATATGATGATCATCCATATCTCTCATATCTAATTATGCTTCATTTCATTGTGTTATCGACCATGAGGTGGGATGTCTTATCATATCATTCCTATATGTACTGGTATTTGTCATGAGTGTGGTGTGTGTGTGTGTGTGTTTTCCCATTAGACGAACACTTGAAATGATTTACATGTAGTGAGTGTGTGTAATATTGAGACCAATGATTGATAAGATTTATATGTGGTTTGTATACATAGACATACAAGTCATATCCTTGATATGATTCGCATGTGGTTGTGTGTTATATATAAGTCACTTTCTTGACATGGAATTATTATGAATATTTTTTTGAGAATTTTGGTTTATATGTGTAATTCCTCTATCTTTTCAATTGTGTGACTAGGTCGAGTCATATAGGATAGTTTCTCCGTTATATGGGGATTTTTTATAACATGATGGTTTTTTCAAGAGTTGTGATATTGGTTTGATACATGTTATGAGTATTCCCCTAATTTAAATGGTTCGAAGACCTTTTTTATTGATTTTGATAACCCCCATTTCAAGGGATGAGGTGAAAACCTTACAAGGAACGTAGGTTTAAAATATTACCTGGCTCGTATGCTTTAAAAGACATTACATGACCTAAAGTTCTTAAAGAATTCAACCAGACTATAACTACAAGAAACTATCCCTCCCCAACATCTGCATCATTATGGTATCCCACCATCTTTTCAAGGATATCAGGATAAGCATCCCACACAAGAACAGGCTAGTCATGATGGAATTTTCATACCCTCTCATTCTTCCAAATCTATTGGTTCTGCTATGGTGAGTGCACCTACTCTGAATCCTCCTCAGGGGCTTCTACTTTTTTTAGCAGAGTCTGTGTGGGGAAATTTCTTTGAGCATACGGCCCGAAGGCCTTAAGGTGGCCCAAAGTCTTTAAAGGAAGCTTGAAGGCCTTACTGACCTGACGGCCTGGGTGGCTCAAAGACCTTATTAACTCCAATCCCAAAACAGTGGCCCAAGTTGAATAGTTCCAACTACTACAATACTGAATAGTAGATACTACAGTACTTTCTAAAGTAATACTATAGTACCCACACTTAGAGAGACCCCACCAACTGGGCTAAGGCTCATGTACAGGATTTCCCTAGAGTCATGAGATTTATTCAACGCATGATATGTGGATTACACTTGAGAATTGAATTGGGTCAACATGATTTTTTCCCATAAAGGTAGGCATGACTATACCTTTTAGGGGGATGTGTCCTGATGATAATTTTTTCGAGTATGTTGGTCTGACGTTTAACATTATTTAAGGTATTGAGATGAAGTAAGTAGATCTAGACTCCAAGGACCTAAAGTTTTTGTGCACATTGGTGATTACATTTTTCATACATATTCATTGAATATTTTTTTATCCTACACCCATGTATATTTGGTACTAATTATAGGGACCATTGGTGGAATCCAATTGGGTTTTATACTCAAACCCTATGTGATAATGTCGGTGTGTGTGTGTGTGTGTAGACATTATAATCAAGTATCTAGTTTAGTTAAATGACCATATGGTGGGTAGTGGATCGGTAGTAGTAGGGTGGTGAAAAGAAATTTCAGGATAGTCTCTAATTATTAGATGTTTTTTCACATGTTACATATTATCTTTCTCCAATATAGTTCTTTGATCTTCATATATGGGGATCCTTTATTTTTATTTTGATATTAAGGCTGGCATGTCAAATTATTATATCATGGGCTAATACACTTGATGGATCATTGATTACCTTATTATTTTTAGTATTATTGTCTATTCATTCATATATTTATTTGACGGTTCACTATTATAGAAGGAATATTCTCTCTATGATGCTTATAAGCCCCTCACCTCTAATTAGTAATGTATTGCATATGAGGATGTTCACAATAGGTCTTCTAGAACTACAGACTATCCTAATTATTTGGGTTAGTGTGTTATAAAATTGTTTCATAGCCTTTTCACATATTTCCCTTCATTACCTTAATTTTTGATTGGGTATAGGATACATATGATTGTTGGTACATAAGAATGTGAAATATTTTAGTATCTTCCCACACTAAATAGTAGACTTCTAGGTTTCTGAGAAGTTGGATTGATTATCCCATTGTTTGTTGTAACTATTTATTTATTCACCTTGGTAAATGCATGTGATGTTGGTATTATGATTTATGGGATTTTGGGTGTATTAATGAATCATGACTTAGCATATAGATTTTTATGTCGCATGATGGTTCCTTACATTATATAGGTTTTAATTAATTAAATTCGTATTGAAATTTATGATATCTGAATCAATGGTACATTATGTCTCATATTTAATTACATAAATCTATAAATGGTATACTTGGTGTGTGTGTATGGGTGTGACTAATGTGTAGGTATTAGAGACTTCGAATTGACCTTGGGTAGTTCTTAGGGGGTTCTACCTTATTTTTAGGGTTAACATCCTACGATACATATCCTATAAAAATACCTTGTTTTGAATTTTAATTAATTCATTTGTTTCCATAAAATGTTTTTATAGGCATTCTAAATATTCATTTCGAATATCAAATAATATCACATAATAGATGTTTTATGGGACCTCTTGGTGAAAATAACTATATTTCTCTCATAAGTGGGAATGCCCCTATTCCACCACCTACAGTATAAGAGGGTATATATTGGTATGCACCCATATCTTCATCAACAATTCATGCCATTGAAAAAATCCATCTTAGACACTTCTTACTAGTTATTTTTCTGGGAATAGGGGATTAAAGTTCAATGGTTGAATACCCTTATGACTTTCATCTTTATCAACCCTTATCCTTTTATGAAACTAGAGGTCCCTCAGGTGATGTAGAAATGATAAAAATCATTGATAAGATATTTCCCTTGGTGGTGACTCTAGAGGATTAAAGATGAAACATTATTTTTTTATGCTTCAGGGACCTAGTATTCAATAGTGGGTCATTCTGAATTAGGCAGGAAGACATGACATGATGAAAAAAAAATATTTCAAGGACCTCTTCTTCAGGTATTTATTCATTGATATGTGGAAGTAATATTATCCTCAAGAGTTCATGGAACTTCAATAGGGGATGATGTTAGTATCTTTTTATTCTACATGATTCATTAAAAAAATTCACTTTTATTTTATATTAGCTATAAATGAGGTAAAAAACATGAATTATTACATTACTCTTCAACTATATTTGAAATTTAATGTTCTAAATTTTTCTTTGATGACTTATACTAGGGTTATTCCTAAATTTCTTACTATTGAGATGGAACTGGAGGAATATAAATTTTTTAGTATTATTTAACCTTTCAATAGACGAACTAGTGGATTTTCGATTATTTCCTTAACTACATATTCTAGAAATATGAAGAGGAAATCATAAGAAATACCCCATGGTGGTGGATGGTAGTTATAGAAGATAAAGAGTTCTTACACTCCCTCTATAAGAATTGGTTATCCTAGATGACTCAGTTGTGGATGAAAGGTTGATTTTCTCAAATAATATCCAAACCCTTTATGAAATTTTCATTATTGTGGCATGGAAGGGATCCTTAATTGATTTTGTGTGAAAGATTATTGGTTTGGGCCATTGATGAATAGTCAAGATGTAGACTGAGAGTTTTGGAAGCAGGTCCATACTCTTTAGAGATCTGTGAAACCGGTAACTCATGAGACTCAAGGTAAAGTCTATGGTGTTATCGTATGGAGAGTTTATGTACATAAATAGGTTCACGCTGATTTCGGATCGGTAAATTAATCTATTCAAGGTATTGTCTTAATTAACTCTATAATTTTTTTTTATAAAAGTGGGGAGATGAATTAGTTACCCAATTCATGACCCCTAGGGATTTATTGAAAGAAACGAATGTAACAAAGAAACCGCGAGGTGTGAAGAGATTACACAAACATGGGATTAAGGGTGGGATATAAGTTGATACTTCAAAGAAACAAACCAAAATATGTAGTTGAAAAAGACATGTCTAACACTTATCATCAACCTGTCATAAATTGTCCTCTAGAAGAAGACATTAGGTTTCCCATTGAGAGAATCACAACCATAGAGAAAGATCCATGACATTTATATTTAACCATACTATAAAATTTGTAGTGTATGTCTATTGCACCTTCCCCTTGACATGAAAATAGACTATGGAATGTAAGATCAGGCCTTTTTATTTTCACAAAAACAAAAATAGTCTGATATCCTTTGATTTTGATGCATGACATTTCAAAGGGCGAATAAAATTTTGGAAATCATGGCCAAAGCTTCTATAAATTAACTCTATACTATCTATTTCTTTAATTAAAAAATGTTTTTCCCATTCATTTATATTTTATAAATTTATTTCTAGGTTATAAGTCTAAGTTATGTTTTCTTCTAAGATTATATCTATTGATACACCATTGAAAAATATAGTGCATCATCTCTATAGTTTTCAATAATTTACCATTATGATTTCTGGCTTTAGGAATGTGTGGGTTTCCACAATTCTATATATTTATGACTTATATGTGATATTTTCATGCACTGGTTGACTAGTTACCATGAATATATTGATTTTAATTAGAGATGAGTATCATTTACATTGTCTAAGAAAGATAAAGTTGTACTGATCAGTGAGTGGGACAATGAAATAAGAATAAAGTAATTGGACCCAAGTTAGTTTTGGTCCATTAGAGTATATATGGTTTCAATGAGCCTTATTTTAGTTTTGATTGTGATTCCCTCTTCCTTTCCTCTAATGGTATACATTTACTATGATGAGATTCCAAAATACATATTTGGGTTTCCTCCTTATAGGTAGATTGAGTTTGAAATTTTACATCTTTCTATTATATAGCCTATATCGATCTCATCTTACAATATAGAATATACCAAGTTAAAGTAGCTTACAGTCTAGCTTTTTAATTTAGAAGAAATTCATATTTATTAGACTGAGAACATCCCTTTGGGGTGCATTGGTATTTTTTATATAAATCCATATGGCTTTCTACAGCTATATTCAGAATACATGAAGTTAAATCATATTAATATGAAGAACAAGCACCCATTATTAAGAATTGATGAATTTTTTTAATTACTCAAGGGGATCCTGGTGATTCATAAATTTTCCTATTTGGCTTGGATTCTATCAACTTTGGTATAGGGAGGAGGACATATCAAACATAGTATTTAAGTTTAGGTGTGGGTTTTATGAGCATGTTTCTATAGATTGTGGGGTAAAAAATACTTCATAAATGTTCAAGTCATTCATGAAGCGGATATTTACCCATACTTTGACTTCTTAATTTTTTTTGACTGATGATATACTAAAATAATTAAATACTTTAGAATCACATGATAAAAAAATTTAAATTTTATTAAGACCAAATAAATCACATCATATTTACACAAAGATCTCAAAATATCACATTTTAAGCTATGAGGTGTATTTCCATCAACATGTGACTTATAATACATTATTTTTTATTGATCTAGAGATGGTATAGGTTGTTATTTCTTAAGAATGTCCTAGGGACATGTTTGATATTTGACGTTTCCTTGGACTTTTATAGAGTACCTATAAGCATTTTTAATTTGAAATGGTGTATACTCCTATAAAATGGAATTTTAGCATAGATTTCCTATAGAGGAAGGCCCAAAATCATTGAGAGAAAATATTTCAAGATGATTTAAAGATTATGGATTTACTGGTAAACAAGTTGGTGGGTATGACTAAGTATCAGAGATTAGATTTGTGTTCACCCTTAATGATCACATCCTCATTGGATGATCAAATAAAGTAGATTAAAGCGTGTGATATAGTATGATTGTTGATGCATGAAAGGTTTAAAATAGATGAATTTATTTCAGTATGGAATTTTAATGGATGTGATGTGATTTATATTTTTTGTAAAGGTATCTGTTGATTTTTCTATGAGAGAGTAACTATTGAGGGACTCTCATGGTTCATAGTGAACTATGAACCTGAGGTCAACAAATATGTATAGAAACATTAGATGAAGATTCAGGTTGATCATTATGAAGAGGGAAATTGGGGTTTTTTCTTGCACTATTTGACTTTTTAGAGGATCAAAGTCACAAATAAATGACTAGGAGGGTCACTTTAACCATTAATAATTCTTGTGTGGAAGTAGGATCAAGTGATGATGTACTTCATCAAGAGTTTTCCTTGTACCCTAAGAGGATGAGATATTATATGCATTATAGTTGATCAACAAAAAAAGTATCTCATTTCATACTATTTTGGGTGACTCATTAGATGGATAAATTAATAAAGATTTCATTTTGAGAAATTGTATGACTTTATATAGTGTCTTCTAGTTTCATTTGAAACTAGTACACACATTTTACTTTTCAATTTTAGAAGGTCTTACAGATGGTGATGGGGACATACTTGATATTGAGTACTACTTATCATCCACATGCCAAGGGTATGTGAAGAGGAATGATTCAGACCTTATAAGATATACACAAGGTATGTGTTTTGGATTTTTATGAAACATGGTATGATCATATAGACTTTGGTAGAGTTTGATTACAATAAAAGATTCCATTTTTGATTTATAAGGCCTTGTTTGAGAATCTTTATGTTCGTTCACATCATTTACCACTATGTTTTCATGGGGTGGGTGATTATTTTGTTTATGTTCTATGTTCAATGCAATAGACCTCAAAATGGGTGCATTTCATTCAGATTTATTTCGTTATTACTGAGAGAAGACAACAATTGTACACAGACTAGATATATGACCCTTGGAGTTCTTGATGGGTGATATTGTTTTCTTATAAGTGTCCTCTTTGTTACGAAATCTGTGATTATAGAGGTTGTGGAAATTAGAACGATGGTTTCATAAACTATTTGAGATAATTAAATTTGTAAAGAAGGTGTCCTATTAATTAGTCATTCCTCCATGATATCGTCATATACACAATGTGTTCCATGTGTCCCAACTTCAGAAGTATGGTCCTTATCTTTTGAATCTATTTTTGTTCAAGGACATGGAGTAGGAATCATATACATTATATGTCGGATGACCTATTATGGTTTTTGAAAAATGTTAGAAGGTGATGAAAGGAATGTCAGTTCTTCTTGTTCATGTTCTATGGAAGCTTAGGAATGTACCATAAGATAAATGGGTTTAGGAATCACAAATTTAGGTGTAATGGTCTATCTATTTCAAACATGCCCCTATATATACTTCTCAAGGATTGGTATTAATTATAGTGGGATATTTTTAATATCCTTGATACTTGAAGGTATGTTATTGTTACTTGTGATGTTTAATTTGGGTTTATGAAATCTTGGAGGATCTTTGGTGACTTATATGTGGTTCATAGAACTTTTAATTGTGCTATAAGAAAGTACATGACATATAGTATTCCATTTTATTTCAATAAACGTTTTGTGATAAAAGAGTGGGTATGATATACCCACATTTGGGCATGGTCCCGAGTGTTTTTCATTGTGATTCCTTTTTTGGACCATGGTAAGACCAGCCTCATCGCACCGAGGTGGAAGGTGTGGTGAGTCCAAAATGATTAAATTTTCAACAAAATCTCATAGTGAATAAAATTTTAGTTTTACAAAGATATTCATGTTTGAGGCCACAAAAACCATGGTGTGTATCAACATGTCACAGTGATGGTAATTCTATATTTATAAAATTGTTTAATAAACAACCAATATTTGTAGGGTTTTTTACTTCACGGGGGGAACCATGTGAAATTATTTGGGGGAGTTATTAAATAATTTCTTTAATCATTTTGTTCCCTATGTTAACCCTTAACTCCTCTTATAATTTCTTTGAAAATAGTCTAGATGAATCTAGGATAAATTTTTTGATTGATTTAATCTCCTCTCTTGGGCATTTGAATATAATAATTCCAAAGAATTTGACCTGGGTGATCTCAATCATTGTTCAAATGGGTGTTAGTATGATCATCTATATCACACTTATCTACTCATACTATGTTGTGTTGTGTAATGAAATTTATTTAGAAATTCCTTATCATACATGACCTATACATTTGAGTGATTGACATGATTGTGTGGTCTACATGTATAGCCCTATGAGACCTATTCTTGATTGGATTCATACATATTGTGATTTTATAGATCCTTGACACTTATTATTGATATTATTCACATGTGGTGTACATGTGTATTCCCATGACTTACATTCTTGATATAATTTTCTTGTGGATGTGTATTTTCAATCAGACCCTTTCTTAAGATGACATGATTGTGACATGCCTTACCACAGAATTATGTATTAAATTATTATTTTCTCTATCTCTACAATAGATTTACTAGGATGAGATGTATGAGAAATTTCCTCTCTTATTGGGGGGTTGTGGATGATGTTATGTTGTTCCCCATATCTGTGAGATAGGGTAGACAAGTGATATGTGGATTCCCCAAAGTAGTGAAATTGGTAGACCAGATTATTTTCCATAATAGAAGGTTTGACTATTGTAGTGACACAAAAGTTTATAAATTAATTTTTTTTTGAATAAAAAATTCCTTATTATGTAATGTAGTTAAATAAAATACATTCACTACATTTCATTTTCTTATTTTCCACTATTATAAAATAAAGAAATAATTCGTTTATCTGACTTAAAAGACTGTTAAACTTTATAACTATTGATAATATCGTCATTTTATACGGAATGTAAATATTATTATATATTATGGATTGTAATAAAATCTAATTGGCATAGATATAAGAAATAATAGTCGCGACCAGTAGGATCATACCCTATGAAACTCATTTATCAAAGTTTCTTAGGGAGTTGGAATCACTGGGATATGTCCTTTACCAAGCCAAATATGAAATTCCACAACTAAAATTTACGTGAAACCATTTACATAAGTTGTTCAAGCTTATTGAGATCATGTTCCAAACCATTTTAATCAAGCCACCCTAAGAAAATACAACCAACAAAAACATTACCCATATGGTGTACACTGGTGTGGTAAGGGGTTATTTATCTGCACCCTAGTATTATAAATTTTTATATATTTTTTAAAAATAATTTTTAATATATTTATTATTTTTTTCATTATTAATTTATATATATAGATGAGTAAGTAATGAGTTTGGTCAAAAATTGATTTTTGTTTGAAAAAACTAAAACTATTGTTTTGGGAAATATATAATTTCAATTAAAACATTATTTATGATAAATTCAATATTTTTTGAATTAAAATTGATTTTCATTAAATATTATTATTAAATAATATTTATTTAAATATAACCGATAATATGATTTAATAAATTATAATATAGGTTTTCTAATGGTCAAGAAGTGGTTAATTTATTAAAAACTTGTTTTTTACAGTAAATAAGAATTTTTTTTCTTATATTTTGAAAAAAAAATTAATATTATTTTTTAAATCAACACATTCAATTTTTCAAATAGTGAATTTTTCCTAATTTGTAATATAGTTTAATTTTTTGATAAAAAAAATATGGTATATATTATGACATCATAATTTCCCAAAAAAGGTGATGTAATAAATATTATAAATAGAATCCAGGATCAAAAATTTATTTTCAATTTAAAATAATTTTTTTGAGGTTAGTTAATTATTTTTTAAAAACACTAATGAATCCTTCATACACTATATTTTATTTTAAGGTTCTAAAATAAATTCTTTTTGAACAAGACTCAAATCCACATCATCAATGATGTTATGTTAATGATTTGGGTTATTATCCTAATAAAATATTTGAAACCACTCCTCTTTGGAATACAAATTTGGAAAACCCTATTATAATTTTTCCAGTTTTGATTATTTTATCACCTAGTGCATAAAATCAAAATTGAGATATTAATAAATAATTACCCTCTATTTTTCTTTAAATACCAAAAAACATACCATTCTAGTTAGTTGAAAACCTATTAAGCATTAACTTTATCTCCCCCTCCCTTTACCACTCTAAATACCTCCCATAGTGTACCCAATATCTTAATAATCTCTCCCCAATATTTTTAAATATCTTTATCAAGGTAAGGAATTATCTCCTCTTCATTTTTATTCAAGAATTTTCTTTATACTATGAATTTTAATTTATAATTTCTTATTTTGTGGTTTGTTATTATATATCATTTTTTTACTCATTATTCTCAAGTAATGAGATAACACCTTCCCTCTCAATAAACCATTCCTTGAACCTTAATATACACCCACTATGATTCTAAAATTGTAGAGACCCAAAGCCTGACATACATAATCATTACATTACTTTTTCGTAATACTTAATACATGATAAAAACAGACACCCAAAGATCGTATTAGTTTAGTGTCTTTGGAAACTCGGAACATAATCTTCTAATCATGTTGAAAGATCTTCAACATATCTCATAAAGATCTTACACTTTGGTTTTCTTACCTATAACATTTATTTACATCCTGTGGAAGAACATAAAAAGGGTGAGCTCAAATGATCAGTTAGGTTAAACATGGAGAACATAAAAAAATCCCTGAACATTTGAACGTAAGAACATGAACATAAAACATAAAAATCATGAGTAATGACATAAATCTTCGTAGTTTATAAGGAATAGATCAAAAAGGAACATTAACCATGATAAAATAACATGGGAATAAAACATATAAATGTGGAAACCATTAAACACATGTTATGGTTTTCATAGTATCCAAGGCATTGCTTCCAAGACCATCTTAGTGGACAATGTCCCTTTCTAAACCGAGTTCACTCCTCGTTCCAGTCTTGTATCACTGAACCGGACTAACTTACCATTCCGACCACATATATCTCATGAGATATAAATCTTTACCCAATGCATTGGAGGGAGATATAGGTACCACCCATCTCATAATGAAATCATTTTTACTTGTTCTACAAAATAAAAATAAAACATTCATTATAACCCAAAGAATAAAATGGGTTTCATAAACATCATCCCATCATCACATAATCCATATGAAACAAATGGATATCATTTCATCATAAGAAAAATAAATCCATGTAAATAATAGAGACATTATACTTGAAACATAATCATGCTAAATAATGTTATCTTGGATGGAAAATATTATTGATAAAACACTTTAAATGAATTGTTTAGTAAAATATCCTTTCTTCTTCAAAATCATTTTATTTTCACAAAATGCCACACAATTTTAAAATAAAAGGATTTTATTGAAAATAAACATAATAAATTGTAGTGAAAGCTTCATGAAAATTATGCATTATAAAACTGTAAAAATGTGTTCATTCCCTATAAGTTATAAAAACATTATCCTTGTACATTTTTCAGAATAGTCAAAAAGTTCCTTATATGGTAAAAAAAATAAAGATTATTTCCATAAAACAATATAAAAGTCAAAGAGGGGTAAACATGACTTTAAAAGTACATGGAATAACATTAAACAGTTTATGAAAAACATTTTTATGGACATGGATGAAAAATACAACCCCATTAAATACTTACGTATAATCAATCTCAGATAAAAATGAGATTCAAAATTATCCCTTACCTTAGGTGCAATTTCTTCTGTACGTGTTTGAAACTCATTTATAGTGGGTTTAAACATATTATTAACTTTTAAAATACCCACAATAATATTTATGATATCATATATGATTCACTTATTACTTTATATTACCTGTTCTTTTGTCAATTCCATGTTAAAGCAACATTTTGGGTAAAATCGTATCATTTAACGTACGTGTTTGGAATTGTTGTTCTTGATATTATAACTTATATCCTGACTTAATTAATTAATTAATGTAAAAAATTATTTATATATAACACATATATTCAGCATATAAACATATATGGTAGATCAATAAATGGAATGAAATGCACTGTTCAAGGAGACGGTATGTCGTACGTACGCATGAATGCTGTATTCATTTCCTTATTGAATTGAATGGAATTAAGTAATTGATACATATATGTACATAAATATTGTATCATTATTATTTCATATATTTCATGAATATTTATTATATATACTTTAAAATCATTCCGGAATGGTTAACATGGAGAATGAATCTCATCGCGTCGTGGAGACGGTAATCCATACGTACGCACGAGCAATGATATCATTCCCATAATTATTGAATTGAATTATAGTGGATGATATAATATCTCATAATCATTATGATGTTATAATAACCATATATAGTTATTCTTTAAACCATGATACCCATCCAAGTAAGGTGGTGGTGCAAAAACAGATTACACCACGGTGTGGAGACGGTATTCCGTACGTATGCACGTGCAGTGATTTCATTTTCCATAGGATGGATAGAAAGTGAAATAGGGTTGTTTAATATTTATAATAACATATCAGTATATGCGTGATACTTATGTTATTACATTATAATGATACAAATAAATAAGATGAAGTAGAAGAAGAAAGAAACTTGAAATAATCGGTAGAAGAGATTACCTCTTCTTCGACGTGCCTCTTTTAAACATCCTCTTAGGGCACTAGAGTTGGTATTGTGAGAAGAAAAGAACCTATATGATAAAACTAGAGATTTTGATAAGATAAATGGTCAGGGTTTGTATGAGCTTGAAGGATAAAAATTGAGTGAAGAGGAGAGGGAAGGAGGTTCCCTTATATAAAAGTGGAGAGGGGCACCTTCGGAAACCTTAAAAATATTAATTAATAATAAAATGAAACCCTACATAAAAACCACCAAAAAATGACTCAATTAAAATATGAGATGACATATGGTTGTAATATCATCAACCAATAAAATTTAGACTTGTTTTATGTTTATTTTAAACCTTATCAACTTGGTTTATCATTATTTAATATATTTAATTTTATTTGTGGTAATAAACTTGTAAATTTTAAATTGTTATAAATACATACTTAAATGTTGTCAATTTCCCATAATTGGATACTTTATAACCTTTTTGACAATATATTATTAAATTTTTAGTATTTAAATATTTGTTTGATTTTTAAATAATTTAATAATATGTTAGTTTTATAAAATATGAATAGTGTCACTTTTGACACTATTCATTATTTGATTTTAAATAAAAACCACATAGAAGATATGTTCAAACAAAAATATATCATATATTCCTAACATGTAATATTCATAAAAAAAATCACGTGGAACATTAATTTATTCATATATTATTTATTTTAATATTTTCAAAACCATTTATTTGGAATATCTCTTAATAAAATAATTACTACACCATATTTGTATAATTATTTATTATACTTATTTTTTTCATAAAAATTAAAAATAAAATCATTTGATGAAGATAAATTTAATAACTTTCATAATAATATTTTTACTCGAATATATCATCTTAAAATCACTAAATTTAAATTTTTTTATATTTTAAATTATGAAGGTGACGTATTTGACATCATTTAAAATAAAATAATATAAATTTCCTAATCGGTTTTATAAGGCTTCAAATGGTCCACTAATTTGCCCTTTTATTCTTATAGTATATATATACTCGACCAATAATTTTTGGACATGTTTCTGGTCTTTTAAATAGGTATTGTTATTTTAATAAAAACTATATTATTGATTTTTTACTAAATAAACAATTTCTGCATCACTATTGTGTCACCATTAATGACAATGATTTAATTTCTAAAAATTATAAATAAATTTCCAGGATGTATATAATTTTATTATAATTTTTTATACTATTCATATCTGATGTTTTATGTTGTTTATCAATAAATTAAAATTGTTAGACTTATAAGATATAAGAGAGTGACATGTTGTCACTTTCTTTGGTTTTAATTATAATTATATTATTTTCATGGTCAATAGTCCATGAAATGAATCTATTCTGACCCTTAGGTGATATGGGTCGACTTTTATTCATAAAATAGAATTTTGGAAGGTGTTAGGGTAATTTTATAGTCTTATTTTTACCCTTAAATACCTCATTTACCTTTAACTGTAGTAAATAAAAATTACCTTAGTTACTATTCATAATGTTAAAAAAATAAAAGTAACCTATAATCATAATTTAGACACAATGAATCGAAATATGGAATCCATTTTTTAAAATTCAAAACACAAAAGTTGCATTAAATGATTTAAAATTCATCCCGTTGTTAAGAAAACGGGTTTTAAAAGTTAAAACATTATCAAAGATTGAAATGTTTTTACCTATGAATTCAATATAAAATTAATGGTAATGACATGAATTATATTAAATGGTAAAAATAAATTCTATTTATACTTTAAAATCATTAAATATTATAATTTATCCATATAAATTATCTCGATGAAAAAAGTTGTTTTTAATTAAAATTTAGGGTATTTTTACTATTCATCAATATAAGAAACTTATCAGAAAAACATCAAAAATTTATCCCAAGTAAATTTTTATATTCTGATTCCAAAGAATAATTTTATATTATCAAATTGAACTTATAAAAATGTCAAAAACTATATTTAATGTGGGTGCTCCATCAAAAGGCGGAAAAACTGCATTTTTTTAAAAATACTCATTTTACTCGAAAAAATTATTTTGTTCCCATACCATGTTATATAAAATGTGTAAGAGGAATTATAATTTCAAAAAATTCAAAATGTAGTTACTAATATTCATAATTTCTAGTTCATAATAAAATTATAACAATATATCATTGTTTAGTGAAACTTGGTATTGCGTACTACACACGTTATCGAGGAAGGTCGTGATTATGTGTAATGCAAGCCAAGTGAAGGCTGTGTGTAGTGAAATCCTACTTTGGTGTTGAATATAACATAATCAAACATATTTTATTTATACATTAAAAAAATCTATACTTAATGTTGCGTAGAATAATTTCCACATAATGAACTTGAAATTGTGTGTAACACAAGCCAATAATAATGTTGTGTATACTACAAGCTAATACAGTGTTGCGTATAGTACAATTTAATATTGGTGTAGTGTAAAATAGAAGACATCAAAGAAATTAAAAAATATATATCTCATAAAATCTCCGGGTGTTACACTCTACCCCCCTTAAAATGAATTTCACCCTCGAAATTCATCTGGGATATAAATGATTTACTACATGAATGTTTTTCATAGAAACCCACATCGTAAAAAGGAATACTAAAACTTAATTTTAAAAAGTGAAGTAAGAAACATAAAAGTTACCCAAATTTACTCATTACTGGGTTTCCACATAGGAGAACATAGGTGAAAATATGGATATGGAAGAGAAATATAACCATCAACTTCTGATGATGAGTTGTAGAGGACATGGCTATAAAAAAGACCACAATCACAAAGCCATATATTTGTGATGATCTAAAGTACTATCTGATTCATCAGATATAAGGTCACTAAGACAACATTTTTTGTTTTCATGATCATTTCCAAAACGTTGAAGAATTTATTTGAATTAAAATAAATACTTACTTAATTTTGGTACAATCTCACCATCGGTCGTTCCATGAACAATTTCCACTTCATATCTTTATGAAATTAAGTTGAATTTGTCATTCATGAAGTGTTAGCAGATCATGCGATAGAATTATAGGTCATTAAATCTGTCTCAAACAAAAAGTTTGCAATAGTTATTAAATATACATAAGTCCATCTATAGTGAGATTAATCATATATGGTTCCTAAAATGGACTTATACTTCATATATCATAAAACTTAATAAATTAAAACTAATTTATACTAACCAGGGACTTTCTGTAGGTCAGTGGTATGAGATAAAGGCATGTCTCACTTCGGTTCTGGGTTCGATTCGCACAACCTTTTCTGACGCAATGGGTTGTCTCCTATTCTGTAGGTTGTCCCTTTTCTTAAACTATAATTTTATAACATTCCAAAAATAAAATCGAAACAAAGTTCTTACCTTAAACAATACTATCTGATGTTCAACATAATCCATTCCAACCTTAAAACTTATCCAAAATACTTCTTTCCAAACTCATAGTATAAAGAGAACGATTACTAAAAATTTCATATAATAAGCATGTAAATCCCATCATTTATCCATCATATATCACAAGATATATATCTTGTTGGTCACATTCCAAACATGTGATTACCTTAATCATGTATTCTTTTGAAACATGTATTACCATATAACCTTAGTGAAAACATGAATTCTATCACAAGTTAACTCTTTCCACATACCAATATTCGAAAAATTGTATATACTCAAACCATGATATCAATTTGTCCTCATCTCAATCATGAGCTCATGAATACTATCAAACATATTATTTTATTTCTATCCCTTCCTTATGCACATATCATCTGATTTACAAAAATATTTAAATCACTTTTCATGGTTACTGGTACCATATTCTTATAGAAAACCACAATAGACCAATACATAGATATTCCAATATACCATAAAAGTACCTCAACAACATTATTCATGAATATCAATACATAAACACTTCAATCCATCCTCTTCAATGATTGTCATGGAATAATTCCTTCCTTTATTTAGAAGTAACCTCTTAGGAAAGGGCATTGAGTTGGGTAATTTCCATGTTCTCCACAGACAAGACATTGAACTCCATAACAGTCTGTCACTCTATGACCCTTCTCCCCACATAGATAAAATATTTCCCTCCATTTGATGTATTCATCATGGTTCTTCTTTCCTTCTTTATAAATCTCAATATTCCTTTCTCTATGCTCCTCACCATGCGAACATGCGTAAAAGTCCATATTCCTCTTATTTGATGAATTAGGAAAACCACTAAAGTGCACCTTGTTATTCATATATCGTGATGACTGATTTTGAATAATCACAAAATATTTCTTTCTAGGCATTACACAATTTCGTTTCTCATTGTTACCAATTTTTCCATTGGATTCAAGGTTGACCCAATTCCTCCTAGTTCCCTCCATTAACAAAAACCAAAAAACATGGTGTAAGAAACAGTTGAAATAACAAGGAACCACATAATCATAAAATGACACGTATAGGATGTCTAACTTATCACACATTATTTAATCTATGACACACTAGGTTCACCCTAGGTTATTGATGATCATCAACATAATTCTAGAACTGTAACCTATAGTTATACTAACCCTTAGGTACATCCCTAGACATACCTTAGAAATATCTCTAGGGATCTCACTTAAAGTTTTCGCATCCTAGTTTCTAGAGGTTGACTAAACCTTCGCTCTGATACCAACTGTAGAGACCCAAAGATTGACGTACATAGTAATTACATTACTTTTGCAGAATACTTAATGCATGACAAAAACAGACACCCAAAGACCGTATTAGTTTAGTGTCTTTGGAAACTTGTAACATAATCTTCTAATCATGTTGAAAGATCTTGAACATATCCCATAAATATCATCCACTTTGGTTTTCTTACCTATAACCTTTCTATACATCCTGGGGAAAAACATAAAAAGGGTGAGCTCAAATGCTCAGTAAGGGTAAACATGGAGAACATAAAACAATCTTTGAACATTTGAATGTAAGATTATAAACATAAAACATCAAAATCATGAGTAATGACATAAATCTTGGAAGTGAATAAGGTATAGATCAAAAAGGAACATTAACCACGATAAAATAACATGGTAATAAAACATGTAATTGGGGAAAACATTAAGCATAGGTTATGATTTTCATAGTAGCCAAGGAATTGTTGCCAAGACCATCTTAGTGGACAAAGTCCCTTACTGAATCGAGTTCACTCCTCATTCCAGACATGTATCACTGAACCGGATTAACTTACCATTCCAGAAATGTCTATCTCATGAGATATAAATCTATACCTAATTAATTGGAGGGAGATATAGTCCCAACCCATCTCATAATGAAATCATTCTTACTTGTTCCAAAAAAATAAACATAAAACATTCATCATAACCCAAAGAATAAAATGGGTTTCATAAACATAATCCCATCATTACATAATCTATATAAAATGAATGGATATCATTTCATCAAAGGAAATAATAACACCATATAAATAATAGATACATTATACATGAAACATAAAAATTCCAAATAATGTCATCTTAGATGGATAATAGTTTTTATAAAACACTTGAAATGAATTCTTGGGTAAAATCTCCTTTCTTCTTCCAAATCATATTCTTTTCACAAAATTCCACACAATTTAAAAAGAAAAGGATTTTATTGAAAATAAACCTGAAACATTTTAGAGTAAGCTTCATGAAAATTAGGGGTTATGACACCATAAATATCCTTTCTTGCTGTATATGTTAAAAAAACATTCCCTTCATACTTTTTCTAGAAAAGTCAAAAAGTTCCTCGTATGGTAAACAAAAGAAATATTCTTTCCATAAAACAATTTAAATGTCAAATATGGGTAAAAATGACTTTAAACATACATGGAAAAAAAATTAAACACTTTATTGAAAACATTTTTATGGACATGGATGAAAAATATAACCCCAGTAAATACTTACGTATATGCAATCTCGGATAAAAATAAGATTGCAAAATTATACCTTGCCTTAGGTTGAATTTATTCTGTACGTGTCCGAAACTCTTGTATAGTGGGTTTAAACATATTATTAACTTGTAACAGAACCATTATAATATTTATGATATCATGTATGATTCACTTATGACTTTATATTACCCGTTCTTTTGTCAATTACATGTTAAAGCAACGTTTTGGGTAATATCGTATCATTTATCGTACGTCTTTGGACTTGTTGTTCATGATATTATTACTTATATCCTGATTTACATAATTCAAGAATTTAAAACATTATTTATATATAACATATATATTCATCATATAAACATATATGTTAGATCAATTAATGGAAGGAAATACACCGTCCATGGAGACAGTAGGCCCTACGTACACATAAACGCTCTATTCGTTTCCTTATTGAATTGAATGGAATTAAGTAAATGAAACATATATGTACATAAATATAGTATCATTATTATGTCATATATTTCATGTTTATTTATTATATATAATTTATAATCATTCTTGAATGGTTAACATGGAGAATGAAACCCATCGAGTCGTGGAGACCGTAATCCGTACGTACGCACGAGCAATGATACCATTCCCATAATTATTGAATGGAATTAGAGTGGATGATATAATATCTCATAATAATTATGATGTTATAATAACCATATATAGTTATTATTTACACCATTATACCCATACAAGTAAGGTGGTGGTGGAAAAAACAGATTACACCACGGCGTGGAGACGATATTCCGTACGTATGCACACGCGGTGATTTATTTTTCCATAGGATGGATAAAAGGTGAAATAGGGTTGTTTCATATTTAGAATAACATATCAGTATATTATTGATACTGATTTTATTACTTTATAGTGAAACAAAAAAATAATAGGAAGTATAAGAAGAAAGAAACTCGAAAGAATCGGTAGAAGAGATTACCTCTTCCTCGACATGCCTCTTTTAAACTTCTTCTTAGGGCACTAGAGTTGGTATTTTGAGAAGAACAGAACCTATATGATATAACTGGAGATGTTGAGAAGAGAAATGGGCAGGTTTTGGCCGAGATTGAGGGATATAATTGAGTGAATAAGAGAGGGAAGGAGGTTCCCTTATATAGGAGAGCAGATGGGCACCTTTGGAAACCTTAAAAATATTAAATAATAATAAAATGAAAAACCATTTAAAACCCTCCAAAAATGACTCAATTAAAATATGAGATGAGATATGGTTGTAATCGCATCAACCAATAACATTTATAAATGTTTTATGTTTATTTTAAACCTTATCAACTTGATTTATCATTATTTATTCTATTTAATTTAATTTGTGGTAATATACTTGTAAATTTTAAACTGTTATCAATACATACTGAAATGTTGTCAATTTCACATAATTGTATACTTTATAAAATTTTCGAAAATCAAATTTTCAATTTTTAGTTTTTAAATATTTTTGTGATTTTTAAATAATTTAATAATATGTTATTTTTATAAAATATCGATAGTGTCAATTTTGACACTATTCATTATTTGAATTTAAATAAAAACCACAAAGAATATATGTTCAAACCAAAATATATAATAGATTCATAACATGAAATATTCATAACAAAAATTCATGGGGCGCATGAATTTGTTCATATATAATTTATTTGAATATTTTTAAAACAATTTATTTGGAATATCTCTTAATAAAATAATTACTACATCATTTTTGTATAATTATTTATTATACATATTTGTTTCTTAAAAATTTAAAATAACATCCTATGATAAAGATAAATATTATAAATTTCATAATAATTCTTTTACTCGAATATATCATCTTAAAATCAAAACATTTAAATTGTTATATTTATTAAATCATGAAGGTGACATCTTTGACATCATTTAACTGTAGTAAATAAAAAATTACCATAGTTACTATTCATAATGTCAAAAAAAATATAAGTATCCTATAATAATAATTTTTACTCAATTAATCCAAATATGGAATTCATTTTTCAAAATGAAAAACACATAAGTTGCAGTAATTAATTTAAAATTAATCCCGGTGTAAAGAAAACGAGTTTTAAAAGTTAAAACATTGTCAACGATTGAAATGTTATGAATTCAATATAAAATAAATGGTAATGACACGAATTATATTAAATGGTAAAAATATATTATATTTATACTTTAAAACCATTCAATATTATAATTTAACCATATAAATTATCTCGATGAAAATATTTTTTTTAATTAAAATTTAGCGTATTTTTACTATTTATCAAAATAAGAAACTTATCAGAAAAATATCAAAAATTTATCCAAAGTAAATTTTTATATCCTGATTCCAAAGAAGAATATTATATTATCAAATTTAACTTATAAAAATTTCAAAAACTAGATTTAAAGTTGGTGCACCATCAAAAGGCAGAAAAACTGTATTTTTTGAAAAATACTCATTTTACCCGAAAAATTATTTTGTTCTCGTAACATGTTCTATAAAATGTGTAAGTTGAATTATAATGTTGTAGAATTCAAAATTTAGTTACTAATATTCATAACGGCTAGTTCATAAAAATATTATAAAAATATATCGTTGTTTAGTAAAACCAGGTATTGGGTACTACACACGCTATCGAGGAAGGTCACGATTGCGTTTAATGCAAGCCAAGTCAGGGCTGTGTGTAGTGAAAGATTACATTGGTGTTGCATATAACATAATCAAAACTTTTTTTATTTATACATTAAAAAATACATTCTTAATGTTGCGTAGAATAATTTCCACAAAACTAACTTGAAATTCTGTGTAACACGAGCCAAGAATAGTGTTGGGTATACTATAAGGTAATACGATGTTACATATAGTACAATATAATCTTGGTGTAGTGTACAATAGAAGACATCAATGAAATTAAAAAATAATATATCTCATAAAATCTCAGGATGTTATAGAAATTATCCTAATATTTTATATGAAAAAAATTTAGTAAAATGAATAATCATCCTCATTTGTACTCAAGGGAATTCAACAAGATGTATTAACCCTTTTTTTGGGGGAAATCGATATTTATAACCCACATTTCATAATTATGGGATTAAAATTGATGAAATTCATTGTAATGTTGTTTGATATATGTGGAACACAAATTCATGTTCTTAATTAATTATGACTGGTGGACCCAAAATTATATATTACTCAAATGCATTGGATAATGTATTTATCTCATGAGATACCATGTATAGTTCATATGTAGTTATCTTAAGAACACTATGTCGTGATGTTTTTGTGGTTAGCCTTGAATTATACTTAAGAGGTCATGTTTAATGTTTTTTTCTAAATTACTATGATGCCTTGATGCTATCATCTTATATCAATGATTTTATGTTAATGTTTATGATTCTCACCCTAACATGACTCCTTGAAATGATCTTGTATTAGTTTCATCATGTTTTTCTTTAATTTTTCTCGTAAAAGGATTTATACTTCACTCCTTTATTTGGTATATCTCTAAGTTATCCTAGGGAATTTTAGAACCTTAATGGAATTTAAAATCATGTTATAGAGTTTTTCAAAAAATTTCATTGTATCCCTATTTCAAGTTAATGTGCTATGTATTTAATTACCTTGAGGCACCAAGCCTCTTAGTATTTTGGGTTTTTGTTATGTACCCTAAATTAATAAATCATGAATAGTGTATTTAATATATAGGATTTCGTAGTTATACCTTCAATGGGGATATAGATTTATGATCAATTGGATTATTAAATTTAGAAAGTGTTTGACAATATTTCTTACATGGAGAAGAAGAAGGAAGATCCAGTCTTTGGGGACTTGACATTTTTGTGCAAATGTGTGATAACTTGTGGCTTAGGTTTTCATTCAGTATTATCATGGAATACTGTTGTGTATATTGGGAACATATGTTTAGGATAATTGGTGGGTTTCTACTAGGTTTTATACTTACACCCAATATGCGAATCTTGAAGAATGAATTGACTTTATTATATGGGATCCTGGTAGGGGAATCCGCCATGAGGTGAGATGTTAAGATGCATAAGGTGGATGGTGTGAGGCGATGTCGACATGGACTTCAGGTCATATATTTTTTGTTGAATGTTACATATTTTTAATTCTGTTCAGTAGTATACTGACCTCAAAATTACATCACATCAATACAGAAAATAAGGATATCTCTCTTCCATTACATCCTCAGGTTCCCGGGTAGATTCTTTTAATTTATGATTCCTACAGATATCATTAATCATGTGAGGTATCATGTTCCCTATCACATTATCAATGTGATCCAAATTTTTTATAGACTATTCCTTATATAAAAATTCATGATTCAATGTTATATCCTCTAATTTCAATACATGTGAATAATCAATTATGTACTTCCTCAAGAGAGATACAAGGAACATGTTATGAACTGGAGATTGGTTTAGTGGAAGAAACAAGTGATAAGATACCATCCAAACTAAATCAAGAATATATAAAGGTCCAACATACCTATGATTTTTATTTTCATTCATTATGGATATCATAACCATATTCCATTGATAATTTGATAGAAAATCCTTCTCACAAACAAAAAATTTTAGATCACACTGATCATTGTTAGCATAACGTTTTTATCGACTCTAATATACCTTGTTGTGTTCTTGAATGGATCAAACTTTCTATTCCATTTACTAATCTATCTTGGGACCCATTATCTTTATTTCTCTAAATTCCTCTTAGTAGGGTGGATTTATAAACTTATTTCCATATAAGAATTCAAAAGGATCCACTTTAATAATCAAGTGAAAGAATTTATTGTATGAGAACTCAATCAGAGTAAGGTGCTGATTCCAGCCACGATTCAAATCCATAGAATAGGATATCAATTTTTTTATAGATTTTTAATTTTCATATTATACTAACTATATTTATAAGGATGGTACATCATACAAAACATGATTATTTATCCCGATCTCATTAAATACTTCTCCATACTTGGAGGAAATCCTCTGAACCAGATAAGATAGAATTGATTGTGGTAATCCATGAAACCCTAACACGTCCTTAATTTATATTATAACAATTTAATAAAGATATAAATTTTCTCTAATAGTAATTAAGTGTGAAATTTTTTTAATTTGACCAATTAAAACCCAAATAAAATTATGTCTTTTTGACATTTTGGGGATTCTAACAATAAAATACATGGTAATATTTTCCCATTTCTATTATAGTATGGGTAATGGCTGTAAAACACCATTATACTTCAGTATATTATCCTTAACATACTATCATACTTTCAACTGATATACAAACTCTACAATATCTCTCTCCATGTTTTCCCACCAATATTACTCCTTTAGTTCTCTATACATCATCGTACTTCCATGATGAATAAAGAATAATGAACTTATGTGTATTATCAAATAGATCATTCTTCAAGTCTCGTATTAATGGGATACATACTGGGTTCCTAAAAATTATCATTCTGTTATGGTCATTATTAAATATATGAATATTCTTCAACATCTTTTATAATTATCTACCTTTCTTCTACACATTCTTAATCCTATCATGGGTGTCTAATTGAAAATTAATCTCATAAATATAATATCTTTATCCTTTACTTATGATTTCAAGATACATCTCTTTCAAATTCATTAATATTGTATCTGTTTCAACTGTTATCAGGAAAAAACATTCATGGTCTTTCCAAATCAATGCATCATCTACCTTGTTCACCATCCCATGGTGGTAATGTATTGAGTAATAATCATATTCTATTAACTAAAATAATATTATCTAGATCATATTCAAATATTTATGTGTAAATATATATTTAATTTCTTTTTTATTAGTATATGGATTACACTTTTAACCATTGGATAATTCCTCAACATTTTAAATGAAACAATTATCATTTCCAACTCCAAATCATGTGTCATGTAATTTTTCTAATGAATTTTTAATTGGAATAGGTTATAAGCTATCACCATATTACTCATCATGAGTTTTTATCTCAGTAAAATCTTTCATGCATCACTATAGATCAAAATCCTTCTCCACTACAGGGTAGTGTGTGAATAGGCAAGTTGAACAACCTCAACTTAGTTCCCTAAAACTCTCTTAACATTGAGTTGTATTATTGTTGAAGGATCCACAGATACACCCTCAAATGAGATTATATGAACTAATAATGAATCATTAACAATCCAAAATTTCTGTTTTTTAAATTTACCATAAAAGTTTTATTTCCTTATATTCATTAGAAAAATTATAAATTTTTTAATGATATTATTGCCTCTTTTAATATATATGAATATCATATATAAAGAATACCAAAAAATGATCAAGGTAATCTCTAAAGACTTTATCCATTAAATCCATGATGATATCTAAATCATTGGTATGTTTAAATAAATTAACTATGATATGAAAGTCCTTCTTGGGAATATTGTCCTTATTAATCCTTATTAAATGGTATATAGCTCAAAAATAGAACTCATAAAAATATAGATATCCTCATAATTGATTAAATATATCATGAATAAAAGGTATAGGATACTTGTTATTAATAGTAATTTAGTTCTGTTCTTGATATTTAATGCAAATATACATTGAGCCATATTTATTCATAGAGAAAATATTAATTTTACCCCATATAGAAGCACCTAGATGAATGAATCCCCTGTCTAGATTCTCTTATATTTTATTATTCAATTCCTTTAACATAGTAAGGTCTATTTTATATAGTGTTTTTAAAATAGGATTTGCACAAAGTATAATTTCTATTGAAAACTCAACTTGATGATTTGATAGAATGTTAGAAATGTTATCATGGAACACATCAATATATTCCCAAAAAATAGGCACATTTTCTGTGTTGATCTTCTCCCCAACCATTTTAGATAAATATACCTCAATAATATGAAGTAAAAACCATATCATGTAAGTACTTTCCATTGGGTGTTTATTTTCATACTTTCCCAAATAGGTAACTGATGTCTGATTTGTACTATCAAATGTAACTTCACTTCCACAAAACATGATATGGGATATATACTTGGAGACTCAATCCATACACACAATTATTTTAAATTCAACTAGAGGAAGAATAACAAGATTAAATGGAAGAACCATCCCACAAACTTCTATCCGGGAGGAGTTATAGACTTGCTCTCTGATCATACAACCATTAAAAGTTTTTCAATACCAACTAAATATCTAATATTTTACTTAACCCCAAAAGAATTTATGGTATATATCTTTTTTAGTAAATTTAATCTCTTTGAATGCTTAATATACATGAAACCCCTATTTTAAGAGAACTGTAAAATAATATATTATTATAACATAGCCATTAAATTGGTGAGTATGAATAGTCATAACTAGATTATAAAAATTATATGTATTAAGTATTTATAAAAATTAAATGGATGTCTTTTTATTATAAATAAAATTATGAATCATTTGAAAGAAAAATAAATTTTTTTTAAAAACCTTATTTTTCAAAACGGTGTTATCATTGTAGTTCGAAAACATGATTTAAAATTAATGCCTCCCAATTTTATAAAATATATTTTTAAATATGAAATAATTTTTTGAAATAATCTTATCAAAATTATATTTTGGTAATTTTTTGTTAATTTTGAAAAAAAAAGAATTTTTTTTATAAATGGTTAGAAATACTAATTTTTATTGAAAACTCTAAATTCATTTAATGTAATATTAAATTTTAAATTATTTTTTTTTGAACAAAAAATATTTTAACTATATTAAAATATAAATAATTTAGATCATTGGAATCAATTTCATATTTAATTATAACATAAAAACCTTCTAATCATTTGAAGGATTTTATTAGAAAAACTGTTTTTTGACCTGTCTGTGGGTTTATGAATAGAATGAATTCTGAAAATTCTATGAATTTAATTTGGAAAATTTTATTTAATATTTTTAATCATCATAATTTATATTCTATAATAATAAAAATTCAATTTATTACAATTATTAATAGTGAAAATAGTAAATATCAATTACCATGGATGAGGTGAAAATTGGTTTACCAGGGGTTAAACTATGATTATAATGTTTAAAAATTTCATAAAACATATTAAAACCCCATTTAATGGACATTTTCTGGCCTTAAAAACAAAAAGGTTAAATAATGGACCATTTTGGAGCCTTTTTTCTAGTGAAAAATGTGGGAACACTTTATTATTTTCAAAACAACCTTGTGTTTCCTCTCCCCCACTTATAAAAGGCCACTCCCTCGATTCACTTATTCACACCTCTCTAGTCATTTGGATTGAAAATACCCTAAAACATATCTCCGCATAATATTTATAGGCATTATAGAGAAATATTTCTTCCCAAAAGACCGCACCGTGGGTCATTAAGAAGAGATCAAAAGGAGGTTTTACTAGGGGAAGGTATTTGTCTTATCGAATCTCTTTCATTGTTTTTATAATTTTTCTACCATTAATTATGTATTAATACATAAAATATAATAAAACCAATATATTTCACATAATGATATGTTATTATGTTTAAGGAACAATATTTATCCACATTCGCCTCCATAAAATGCAAAACAAAATCATTAATCATGTTTACGATAGACTACCACCACATGAATTGATGTAGCTCGTTTTCTATCAACATATATAAAAAATGAATATAATTTAGGATTTAATTTATATATATATTATATATTAAATTGTTTTAATTATGGAATTATAATATCAAATATACATTTTAAATTTTCATGTCGTTTAAAATTTGATAACGTCCCTTGTTTGTACGGTGGACAATCACCTTGCAAATCGATGTGATTCATTTTTCACATACAGTTTACATGGAAAGTAATATGGGTAAATTTAATGAATATATGTGATACATATGAAATTATATATATTCTATAAAATTAATATATCTACCACTTAATTACCCTTTCACTAGTAAATGGAATGTTATCGTCGCTCATGTACGTATGGTGTTCCATCTCCTCACAACGATGCAATTCATTTCACATTTTTAACCTTCATAAATGATTATAATAATTTTTATAATGATTAAATTTGTTATTTTTTAAATTAATATAATTTTTTATATGATTTATCTATATAATATACTGAATAACTCAAACATTCATGAAAAACAACACATGATAAAAATTGGAAATTAATACCTGAAATAATGAAAATAATGAAATATTATTAACAAACAGGAAGAAAAATGTTATATGAATATAATATATTATATTAAAAATATGAATATAGTTCTGTTAAAAATTAATAGCTTGTTTCAAACCATTATACAAGCGGCTAAACAACATTCAACCAAAACGAAGCAAGTGGTAAGGGATTTCATCTCAATTTCCACTTTATTGAGCCATATTTGTTAATATACACTTATTAATTTTTATTTGGTTTATATACATAGATTTGGTTTTATTTAACATGAATACCATTTTACTCATTATTTTAAATTAAAACCTCTTTTCCCAATGAACCGATGACCACCTCTCATTTCTTATTTAATTTTTTTGATTGTAAATATTCTCTTGAAACAATCACTTTCTGGTGATCATTTTTCATTGGACATTAAATTTCACTTAAATATAAATATTATTTTTATAATGGATATAATTATTTTCTAAAATATATACAATTTTTACATATGGGGTTTACTTTCAAATTTTTTGATTATCACAGAAAATATTGATAAATATATATTATTTAATCAATATGGATATTTGTCGACAAGGCACATTATTCATGAATTAGATTGATTATTAGATATATGATGAATACATTATACATTAATTGATGGGTGGGTATTAGTTATATATATCCCATTTATGCATCAATAGTATTCTGGTTTGAATCAATAAGTCAGCATTAAATGGATCTTTACCCATTATTTTGGAATTTTCTTGTGAAAGGTCTTTGTTGTGGATGATTCCAAAGATCCTGAAGTCCCATAATTAATAATTTCATTCATTGAGAATTAATTTATTATTATTATCGATGATATTTTTCCGTTTATATTATCTATGGATGAATTTCATTCTAATTTTATTGATTAAATTTAATGTGTTTTCAGTTAGTTATATGTCCATATATATTATACCTTATTTCATGTTCAAGTTATTGATTAAATTTTATGTGTTTTCATTTATTTACCATTCTATATTGAATATTATTTATTTAATCATAGTAGCTTCCACTATATGTAACCCTCACTAAGAATTTAATATCACCCTTATTTTGTTTCCTTTTTCTTGGATATTAATAATAAATATTTGAATGTGTTTCAAGGATAAAAATCATTTACTAATGATATGTATTTTGTTTTATTATATATTACCATTGTAAAATGGGTATCATTTATGTTTCTTGTTCTTCAAGTCTACAAAACTATTTGGTCCTTTGTGATGAAATAACTTGTATCTAGTTCTAGTGTAATAAATTAAACATCATCATTTGGTAACTAGGGTCGGGGTTGTTTCAGTTGTACTTCAAGAAGTTTTACTAGAAACCTTGGGAATGAGATTAAGGAAAACATAGATTGGGGAACATATCCTTATAATCGACATTTATGATCACTATAAAATAACATCTTAATTTTATTTTATGAATAGATTATGTGGTTTCCAAGAAATACATATCTACCACGATACTACAAGTATGTGAGGTTCTGTCATAAATGTACCTAGGGGTACTAAATCTAAAAAAGGCACATCAAGATTAACACAATCATTACCTAGTATTAAAAAACTGGACTTACTCCACTCTTGGTTTTATACTCCAGAAGGATATTCTTAGGATAATTCACATTTTCATTAAAAACCCTAATAAAGGATTTTAAAATGAATATTTCACCAAAGAATCTATGCTTCTAAGACTAGAAAAGCATAAATCGTCAATTTATGTTAACAGTTACAACATATATAGAATTATACAATGTGATTTAAAATTACTAATTTTATAATATTTAGTATTATATTACATTGTTTACAAATGGTTTCTGGAAGAAACACGAGTATCGATACTCATGTTTAATGTTGGGATTTACTTTCATAGCAAGCCAAAAAAATCTAGTATTGTAAATGGGAAGATCATGATTGTATTAAGGAATCATAAACAGGTTATGAAAAATAAACTTTTCTGAACTTAGAAACCTATTTTTCTGTAGATGGATTATCCTATATTGGATCACTTCATAAAATTAAAGCCCACATAGTTTAGTAAGATTAGTAATATAATGGAAGATAAGAAATGGATGATATCTCATTAGAATATATTTATAGCCATGGAATGTGAAGAATGGTAAAAGGTTGCACTTGATGTATAATGTCTCAAGGTAAATGTCGATAAATGGTTGTCATCCATCCAAAATACTACAGAGGAAGAAAAAATTCATCATATATAATAGAGATATTTTAATGAAACGTTTTTAGAAATATATTTCTGTAATGATAAATGAACAAAAATTAATATAAAGTTATTATTATTCAATAAAAATAAGCATAAAGTGTTGTAGAGTATAAGGATACATTTACATGGCTATCTAAGTGCCCTATGGATTACATATGAAACATATAATGTATGATTGACCATTTCATTAAAGGGATAAATCCAACTTTTCCGATGGTGATGGTATCTATAAATTATTCATTATGTGATGAAATAGTTTTATTTTTCATAAAAACAAAGAAGGGACTCTATGGATCCTATATGTTCAATGGAAATCAATAAATTGGGAGGTAAAATGAGCACTAATAAATTGGTAATTCATTTATGAAAAATTAAGAATGAATAAATTTCCAACTTGTGATGGGTTTGGAAATAATTATCTTTGTAGATTTCTAAAGTGGATAAGAGTTTTTTATATGTGTTAAGATAAGTTTAATTATTATAATGAATGTAAAGGGAATAATGAAAACACGTTTATTCTGTTTTTCAACAGTAGGGAGATAGTGAACGTCCCAAATGAATTCCCCAATCATCAACGAAATCTACCACATAATAGGCCAATAGATAATGAAATGATTATGTGATCAGTAAATATAATGTGGAAGTACCAAATTAATTGGTGGTAGGAAATTTAATCATAGTTTAAAATATTGTCAATTTTTTATTTGACTTCTAATCTTCACACTCTTTTTTATTTTCCATGTTTTCTAAGAAAATTAAATATCGACATATCCCCTTAACAATGGATTTGTTAGTAAAATATTTTAATATAATTCTCTCTATAACAAGTATGTCCTAGTTATTCCCCATTATGTAAAGAAAACATGCATTATTTTTTGAATTTATTCTCACACCTATGGTTGAAATTAAAATAATCATATGTTTGGACAGGCATTCAAAATATTATGTTCAAATTTATTACAAGAATAATGGAATTACGATTTGGGGTGAAGATGTGGAATTCCTTACCTTTAGAGTAGAGACTTCATTATATATATCATGTCTATATCCTCCCAATGTAGCTCTTGTAAATTAGATTCTTGTGGATGAATAGAAATCAAAACCAATGGATGGAGAAGGTAACCTTCAAATCGAGGACATGCCTATTGTATAAGAATACATTGATTTATTTCCTATGTAATTACCCAGAAATATACCCAAGAATGAATTAGATATTTCCTTTTATTTATTCTTTGATGTAATACCAATATCAAAGAATCCATATTGAATGGTCATTGTGGAATTAGTGGGTTTGAAGAAAAAACTATAAGAGTTGTGTGATAAAGGATTTATTCTCCCTTTTTTTCACCATGGGAATCCCTTGTTCCCATCATTAAAAAGAAAAATGTATAAATAAGGCTATGAATTAGTTATTGGGAAATAATTTCTATTATGGTAAGGAAAAGGTATCTTATGCCTCGTATTGCTGACTTATTCAATCTACATCATGAAGCCCAATATTTTTTAAATATTGGGCTTTTTCTGTGTATCGTCAACTGAGATTACATAAGGATTACATTTGAAAGACAGAATAACAAATAACGTATGGTCATTAATAGTTTATAGTAATGCAATTTTCATTAACTAATAAATCCACTATTTTTATGGATCCAATTAATATAGTATTCAATGAATACATTGATGTTTTTTGTGGTATTCATTGATGATATCTTTGTGTATTATATAAATAGTAGGGACCATTATAATTACTTGTGGATTATTCTTGAGATTCTTATAAGTAAAGAGTTATATGGGATATTTATTAATAACTGTGATCTATGGATTCAAAAAATTTCATTTCATGGCCATATTTTCCTAAATGATGGAATCTAAGTGGATCTTGTGGAGAAAATAGAAGTTAGAGAATGGCCTATACAAACTAACATAACTTATGTTTTAAGTTTAATTAGTTTATAAAGTTACTATTGGTTATCCATTCCGAATTCTTTCCAATTGGATAACACATTAAACAAGATTTAATGCAAAGGGGTTATGTTTGTTTGGATAGAGGAATCTGAAGAATGTTTTCAAGAATAGAAGAGGAGATTGTTCAATGATATAATTTTGACTCTATCAACTAGATATGATGGTTTTTATATATAGATATTCATCGAAGAAGATACTTTGTTATGTACTATTCAAAAATTATAATGTTTAGCTGAAGACTCATAAACTGAACCCTCTAACCCATGATCTTGAGAAAGAATCAAAAATGTTTTCTTTGAAGATACAGAGACATTATCTCTATGATAAAATATGTGAGATATAAACCTAACATAAGAGATTTAAATATATTATTTCACATAAAAAGCTCAATGTGATACAAAGGAAATGGCTCGAGTTACTTAATGATTATGATTTATAGATACACTACCACATAGGGAAGGAAAATAAAGTAGCAGATGCATTAAGAAAGAAACAACCTGGTGTTTTGACCCAAATAATGATTGAGAGGGATACTATGGTCATGGATCTAGTAAATAAGCATATGGGAATTATTAAGTAATTATGTACATCATTCCATTTTTAATTGTTTGAAGAAAATAATTATTAGAAAATATAAAAAGTTCTCATTTTGATCATGATAACATTCATTAGAATATTCAATATGTGAATGATGGGAAATTAGAAGGATTTATTTTTGAAGATGGTGTTCAAAAAATTAGATTTTTTATGTGTTCCATATATATCTGATCTAAAAAAATAGAATTTTTGGATGAAAAACATATCTCCAATTTTTATATACACCCTTACGGAATAATGATATGTTATAATAAATAATATTTTATTAAATTATATAAAATTCGTAAAAATATTTTATTTAGATAATGGATTATTATATGGTTGATAATGTAAAAAGGGTTATTTATTTCCCTTTTTTACATATCTAGTGACTATATTGACCTAAAAAGAGTAAAAATGCTTGTTGTCATGGTAATTTTTAAAGGGTTAACGAGGAAATAAAACCAAATGATAAGTGTAAAAATGTGAAATAAATTTTTAATATATTTATTGTAATAGATTATTTTGATCTTTTCTAATCCATTATTTAAAATTAATTACTTTTGAGAAATTTTGAATTAAAAATTAATTTATATTATTTTAATTTTATGAGGAATTCCATGAGTGTACCTCTTCTCTAATATTAAAGGAAACCTATTATTTTAATTACATCACACATAAAATCTCATTTTTTTTCATCCAATAACTACCTAGATCCCTTAATATAAACCATTAACACATTCTAATCGTATTTTTTAGGCATAATAACATCATTATAAGTATTATTTTGTAAATCAAAAGATGTTTTCTAAAGAAGAGGTATTTATTTTAGCTGATTGTTTTAGATTTGTTTATTATCCCACACACATAAATTAATCTTCAATAATTATATAATAATAATAATAATTATAATCTATATATTGATATGTTATTATTTTCATATCATAACTTATATACATATCTTCTTCTGTCAAATGGGAAAAGAAACCCTCATTTGTGAGTATGGCAGACTATAGCATCACAAACCAATGTAATTTGTTTTCCATCACCATCAATCATGACTAGTTATTATTATAGAATTAATTTTAATATGAGATATTTTAGAAATATATAGTTCTAAAAAGATAATATATCATCTAACTTCCTATCGTTTCACACATTAAAAATGATAACGTTGTCTCAGCGTACATGTGGAAAACCACCTCTAAGAAGAAATGTGATCTTTTTTTCATCACTAGAGCACATGGATGATGTATATAAGTATATTAAAATAATTTGAATTATATATATGATATAATAAAAATATTTTAATGTTAAAAAAATAATTACCTTCTTTCCATAATGATCTATCAAAAATGGAAATGTTACTCATGCCTACGTATGACCTACTGTCTTCATGATTGTTACATAGTTCATTTCTTATAACTATATATAATGGTTGTATTTATTAAGTTTAATTTTTGTATAAAAATAATAATTAACTCATTATTATTATTATTATTATAGAATAATTACCACTTTTTCCATAGTCAACCTACCAAATTAATTTTGGACTTTTGTACCAAATATCAATAAAACATACCATAAGAACATGAATAATGAAGTAATTGTTATAACATGGTTATAACTAATATAAAAGTAATAATTAACATAAAAATGTTTATAAAAAATTATCTAATTAACATATGTTTATTATTAGGAAGAAAAATAATTTACATGATGAATCAGACTCAAGGTAACGGTTTCGTGTCTAAATTTACTTTTGTGACAAATGTTTCAAATTCACAACTTATTTTTTTTTGTTACATAAATAAAATATATTTGAAATATTATATCATGAATATATATTAATTTATTGAATTTAAAGTTTCATCTGAATTTATTTATTTCATGGGGCTTATGATTGAACAGATACACATGTGGTAAGATTTTATTTCAAAATCCAATCATTATTGGAAATTGTTTATGTTTCAGTCTCCACTTGGGAATATTTCTCTTCTCTGTCCATTTGTCCAAAAATAAAAAATATGATTTTTATTTTACTCTATAGTTGTTTAGAATCATTTATACCAATCATTGACTTTTTTAGAGAACGGTTTGAAATGAATTGTTTTTATTATTTTTTGAATAAGGTAATTTGTAACTTTTCCAACCAAAATATTGAAGGATTATTTTTCTAACATACATGGAATAATTGGATTTTCCAACCATCATGACACCTCAGTGATTTGAAGCTTCCTTCAAAAGTTTTCAAAGTTATTTTTAAATAAATATTTTTTATATGTGTGTATCATTTAAAAAACTGTTATTTCAAAATAGAAGTGTTATTTTTCCCAATAATTATTCCAAGTGATCTTTTAAAATCATTTTTTCATCAAATATGAAATCCTTTAGTGTTAATAATGGTTTAATAGGGATGTGATCTAGGGAAACCATTATTATTATTATTTTGGATGGTTTATGTTAATGATGAAAATATTTTTAGAAAACGTGTTCTCTTTTAATGGGTTATTCTATGAAGAAATGTCTAGGAAACCAATTTCATATCCTAGGTTCTGATATGATGAATTATTTATGATCTTCTGGTACACATATATAAAATTTTCGTTATTTTATGGTTAGGACCTATATTTCACTCCAATTTATTGAGTAAATATTTATATCTTATGATATAAATATGGCTTTAATGGGGACTGAACATAGTTCACTAAGAGATATTGTCTACTATGATTGCCTTAGAAGTGAATATTGACAACTATGACAGTTTAGAAAGTGAGATAAATCCAATTTTATTGTCTTATAAAATATCCTTGACAACTAAGGAAATGATTTACTATGCGTATGTGTATATCATAATTTCATGACTTATTCCAATGATATTTTATCATGTCCTATGTTCTTTGATTCCTTTATAATTAATATCTTATGAACTTCTTAGATTTATTACATGACTTGATATTTTGATATATGATATGTAGATTATAATTTTCAAATGTCTTTATCAATTTATTATTCTCTTATGATCATTTTATTCTTATATAAGTATTGTTATCTCTCCTGTTTACAGTTACTGATCTTTTGTGCTCAATATTTTCCTATGTTTTATTTTCCTAAAATATGAAGAATGATTTTAAGTAGGGTATTTATATTAAGGGTTCTATACATGGGGACTTTTTTGGGATGATAAATATTTGTTTAAACAAGTTTATTTTTACAATACATGTAAGAGTTTTTCCTAATTCCCTAAAACTCTAATCGTAAAAGGTTCTTAAGTATAAATGATTCTAATATTTCCTTAAATTTTTTATTTTTTATGGTTGAATTTGTGTTACATTTATTGGAAACATATAAATAAATTTATTGATTATCTTTTAGCCCTTAATCCAAGAGAACAGGTTTTGGGCTCTTACAATTTGTATGAGAGGTTTGTTTAGACAACATTGGAAATTATGATGTATTCATGAAATGTTTTTTTAAGAGTTATGGATACCATAATAGGTATATACATTTTATTTTGAAATTAATTCTATATTATTATAATCCCATTTTGAGGTTTTAAGTGAATTGATTTTAATGAGGTTGATGACATTTTGGGAAAGGTATATGTAACGTTTAGGTTTAACAAAAAGTAATATTTAGCGGAAAATCCTTTAATTTTGGTGGAAATATTTTTTAATATATTTATTTGCTTTAAGGTTTATGAGTTCTTTAATTTTTAGGTAATTATGGGTAATGATATTTTTTATCTTTTTCATCATATTTTGGGATTTTTATCATAATTATATTAATATAGTTTTTATTAAAAGTTCAAACTACAGATCAAGTGAAAATCATGTGTATTTGGTAAGGCCATGAGTCTTAAACACACAACAGAAGGGTCACAAGGTTGCATCACCTAACACTGGGCTACATAATTTCCTAGTTAGAATGAAATTATTTTTCCTTATTTAAACTATCAGAAATAGGATAACTAAATTCATTTTTGGAATATATGTTTTATATTATATCTGGCCATGGGATTGAAAATAAATCTGCTATTATGTTATTAATGTTATTTTAGAAGATGTTCTCTAATTTTGGAACCCTATATATTTAATTTAAATAATATAATATTGAATTTTATTTAAGGAATAAACGCAAAATTTACTTTTAGAGGCATATATTAGGTAATTATAGAGTCATGGTGATTCAGATTATTTATAGAAATATTTAGACTTTCTGGGATAATATATGTTCTTCTTGTGTATATTTTGTGAGATAAGGACCAAATTTATCTTATAAAATCAATTAGATGTTGATTTTATTCCTTTAGTAATGAAAAATTCATCTTAAATACTCATTATTTGGATAAAAAGGTGATATTATGGTAGAAATTAATTAAAGGATGAAACTCAACTTGTCAAGAAAATATATTTCATCATGTTATTTGACTATGAAATAAATTAATTCCTCAACACTATGAAAATTACATTGAAATAAAAATGTTATTTGATTAATTTTCTTACCGTGAAATAAATATCATTTTGGCCCATCATGGAATCATTTTTTTGTGATGGTTAACTTTCTACAGCTCATGATCTCTATGACTCTATATCAGTCTTTGGGAGTTAGTTTTCTCTACCATATCAATGTTTTCACTTCCCACTAATGTTTTCCTATATGGAAACATATTATGTTTTATTTTATATGACCTTCTTACTTCTGTTTCTCTCTTTTTAAAGGGGGGTTTTAATGAACCATTTTACTATGTGGAATTCCATCAAAGCTATTTTAAACAAACAAATCCTGGTCACAAATACTAAGTTTAAATTTATAGGACAAAATTTTCAAATGACCAAAGAATGTCATATCCTGATATTTTAAGAGGAAATACTATGTTCTATAGTGTATATAGTACAAAAATATGAGCTTAAACGAGCTATGAAGTATTATTATATGAATGTTATATATTAACTATACAATTGGAGGGTCTAAATAAGAATAAATTATTTATAAAATATATAATGGTGTTAATCATTTTAAATTTATTAATTGATTGTTTATAAATATGAACTCGGTTTTAGTAATGTCATATAATTCTTCATAAGTGCATTTTATTTTAAAATGTTTTTTATTTAATTTTATTATAAAATAATAAAAACAAATTTAAAAATTTTATTTGATAAAATGATGTTATTTTTTGAAATAATCTTGTCAAAACTATCTTGTGATGAATTTTTTAGAATTTTTTTAAAGGATTGATTTTTCAAGGAATAGTGAAAAGTACTTATTTTTTTGGAAAACTGTAATTTTATTTTGAAGTACTTACAAAGTCAAAGTATATTTTTTTAATATTATTAGAATATAATTAATTAATTTTGATTTTCAATAATACAATTATTGTTTTTTTCAATGTCTTTTATACATACATATAGAAAAACAATGATTTTATATATTTAAAAGATTATTTTTTTGAAAAATCGTTTTTATCACATTTTTCCTATTTAAATTTAAATTAAATTACAAAACTACTATGTTTTTAATTGAAAAAAATATTTTCCATATTTAAAATCAGGAATTAAAATTTCTATAAATAAGATTCTTTTATTATTTTAAATACTAATAGTAACCCCATTAATTTCTATTACCATGGTTAAAGATCAATAGGATAAATAATGTTAAAAATAAAATGAGAAAAATTATAAAATGACCCTAAAATAAAACTAAATTATAATTTATTAGTTAATTTAATTTTTTATCATCCAAAAATTAGTTGTATAGAATTTTATATCAAATTTCATGAGATTATGACATTTATAGTATTTTATTTCATGAAAAACGAAACATGTCACACTCTTATTTTTAATAAATATAATATTTTTAATATGGGTTTATCCAAAGGATATATTAGAATATAAATATTATTTTTAAATATAAAATATTCATCTTCATCATGTAAATTTTGATTTAGTTTTTATTGAAAAATAATTACCTTAAATTATTTCACAATATTTGATGCATTAATAATTTAATTAATGAAAAAATAAAATAAATAATATTCAAAATATTAAAAGAAAATTAATTTAAGAAAATTAATTTAATACAAAAAAATTTAGATGAAAATGAAATTTTATATTAAAAAAAAACTATTTTTTTTGGAATTATAAGTGTTATCGTGATATTTTTAAAGTCCAACTAATTAATAGTTGTAAAAATTGACATTATTTATATTTTATAATAAATAATATTTTATTCAATAATAAAAAATTACCAAAAATTAAAAATTCAGAAACATTACTAGGATATGGTTGATAATTTCAACCACGTTCCATTTATGGTCATTTTTTCAATTTATAGTTACCAAATTTACCCTCAAAGAGTAAAATAATTTATTGTCACAATAGGTTTTAAAGGGGTAATAAGGGGTTAAAACCAAATTATAAGGGTGAAAATGTGATCTAAACATGTCCAAAAATTATATTGTGAGGTTATTAAAACCCATTATCATAATATCATTACAATAAATTAGTTTTTAGACGTTTTTAGTTAAATTTTAATTTATATTATTTTATTATTTTGGTGAATTCCAAGAGTGTCCCTCCCCACTCTTTTAAAAGGGAACCACATCTTCATATTACATCATACATAAAACCCCATTTGGTTCAAAAACAACTCTACCCCGATCCCTTAATAGAATAAATTCCCACATTCTAGATGTCTTGTTTTAGTCCTACCACCATCCTTATATGAATTAATTTGTTAATAAATATGTTTTCAATTGAAGGTGTATAGGTTTTATCCACTTCTTTTAATTTTATTTTTTCTTCCACCTAAATCAAATATTCTTCAATAATGGTAAAATAAAAATAAAATAATAATAAATATATTGATATTTTATTATATTAATATCATAACCTATATCCATATCACCTTCTATCAAATGGGAAGTGAAACCGTTATTGTGTACAGTGGATTTCCGCCTAATGAACCGATGTAATTCGTTTTGCATCACTATCTCCATAATTGGTTATAATAATTGGATTAATGTTTATATATGATATTACAAACATATTTATCATTTTAAAAGGATACTTTGTCATTTACCTACTTAAAATTCCATAAAATTAAAAATGATAACGTCCTTCGTGTGTACGTGTGGACAACCACCTCCACAAAGAAACATGATTAATTTTTTATTACCACATATCATGAATAATATATATATATTTATATATATATATAATTATAATAAAATAATTAATATGATATAAATGATAAAATCATCATTCTTTAAAGATAAGATAATACTTACCTTCTCTCCATAATGATCGTTGGAAATGAAAATGTTACTCAAGTGTAGATAAGGTCTACCGTCTTAATGATAATAATGTAGTTCATTTTTCATAACCATATTTAATGGTTGGATTTATATAGTATAATTGATGTATTAAATTATAATTTTTTTTATTCTTATTCTAGATATTATGGAATAATAACCAATGACAATAATAATCCTATCAAATTAATTTTGGACTAATGTACCAAACATCACGAATACATCTCACGGGAAAATAAATGATTTTATAATTTTTATAACATGGTAATAAGCAAGATAAAGGGAATAATGATCATAAAAAGGGGTATTAATAAATCAAATAACAAACAATAGTTTATTATTCAGTAATATAGAGAACTTATGTGTTGATTCGGTCTCAAGGTAAGGGTTTCTCATCTCACTTTTACTTTTGTGAGACATATACCATATTCATCACTTATTTGTTTTATGTGGCGTATACACTACAAGAATGGTATATTATATCATTAATCTCCTTACCTTTATGGCATTTAATGTTTCCTTTAAATTAATTTATTTCAAGAGTATTATGATTCAAAATACACCGAAGTTGTATTGGTTTTATTCATAATCTCACCATTATTTGAGAATGATTATATTTAAGTCACCATTGGGGAATATTTATCTTCCAGGTACATGTTTTATAAAATTATTTTTAAATTGTTTTACTATTAACCTAATAATTTTTAAAATAATTTTTACAATTTTTACTTTTTTTACTAAAAAATTTTTAAATAATATTTTTTGTGGTTTTCCAAATGAGGAACATTGTTAGTTTTATGATAAAAATATTAGAGTAATGTTTTTAACTTATATACAATATGTAAATTTTCCCAAAGTCATTATGACTCAAAAATATGAATATAACTTTCTCATATTTCATGGTTCTTTACAAATTAAATATTTTACATTATATGTGTTCTTTTTTAAACGTTACTTCAAAATGAAAAGGTTATTTTTCTCAAGAATTATTCCATGTGATATTTCAAAATCATTATACCATAAATTAAGAAATTTTTTGATTTTATTTTTTCTTTATCAGGGATATAATCTAAGGATTCCATCCTTATTAGTTATTTGGATAGTTTATGTTTGTCATGAAAAGATATTTATAAAACCTATTTCTTTTCCATGGGTTCTTCTATGATGAAATGTTTGTGAAACAAATTTCTTTTCATGATTTCTAATATGATGAATTATTTATGATATTTTTAGACTCATATATTATATTTTAATTATGTGATATGTGGGACCTATATCTCCCTATAATTTATTAGGTAAATATTAATATCTCATTATATAAATAGGATTGGAATGGGGAGTGAACTCAGTTAAGTTAGGTATATTTTACACAAAAATAGCATTTTGAGTGAACATTGACTAATATGATGGTTTGGTATGTGGACTCATTCCAAAATTAAGTTCTAGGAAAAGAGAATTTACTAATAAGAAAATTATTTTGAATACTTATGTTTATTACATAATTCAATGACTAATTCCATTGATATTATCTCATGACTCATGTTATTTAAATAATTTATGATTTATATCTTATGAAATACCATATTTTATTCAATGACTCAATATTTTGATCAATCATATGTAGGATACAATATCTAAATGTTATGTTCACAAAATTATTTTCTTATGATCATTTTACACTTATGTAATCATATATATCTCCCTTTTTTACCATTACTGAGAATTTAATCTCACCCATTACTTATTTTTCCTCTCCCCAGGTAAAAAATATTGTTATTAAGTTAATAATGTTTAATAAGGGTTCTAGATATGAATAAATATTTGGGTATGATAAATATTTTTATGAAATAGTTTATTCTTTTTCAAAGATATGTAATAGTTTTTCCCAATTATTTAAAAAGTTAAACCAAAAAGGGCATTCAGTATGAATGTGATCCAATATTTCCATTTATTTTTTATGTTATGGAAGATTGAAATTAAGTTATCTTTATTAGTATTAATGAAAAAAATTTAATGATTTTGTTTTTAACACTGAATCGGAAGTGCGATTTCTAGTCTATTACAGGGCCTAACATTTACATGATTAAAATCATATATACATTTTCTAAAAGTAAACAAAAAATCCATAATATCATCATATCATAACCCATGAATAGGATATCAGTTTCATTGAAATTTCATTATTTCATCAAAGAAGACCCCAGAAAAAAGAAATGGGTTTCATAAAGGTTTCATCATAACCAAATTATTCCATGGGAAAACATTTCATAGAATCATTTCCAATCACCATAATCATAATACATATAAAGAAATAAATTATATGTTATTATATTATCATATACCTAATAAAGCATAAAAATACGATATGTATGTTGAAATAAATGAAAATTACATTTGAAATATCATTTGAACCTTTGTTTAAAAAAATAAAAAAATATCCTTTTATTTTGATATTATTTTAACTAAAACAATTCCAAAATTTTGATAAAATATTTTTATTTTAAAATAACCATGGAAACTTATAAAGGAATATTCTAATTAAAAAATTGTAATAAATTTTAGAAAATATGTTCAAGTTGTATATGTTAAATGAAAACATTCATTTAACTCTTATATAAAAATTCATAAACAACATGTATGGAAAACATTTGTAATGATTCCTTTTTAAAAAAACAAAATAAACTAAAAGGTAGTGAAAATTAAATTTTTAAAACATTTCGTGTTAATGTAATAACTTTTATAAAACAATTTTGAAGACAATATATATAACATAAAAAATTCACTGACCAAAGAGGAAAAACGGTTTGATTTTTTAAAAAAAAATTTACCATTCATTTTAAGATCCATAAAGTAAAAAATGGAACTGATACATAGAAAAAATAAAAAATTACCATATGAAAATAAAATATATGGGGAATAATAGTTAAGATCTATATTGTTATAGTTTGTTACCAAGAACAAAATTATAGGTACTGGATGATTACATGTATTCATTTTCATTAATATTAATGAAGTTTATTATCAGATCATGATTGTTCCTGTATAAGAAATAGTATGTGACATTTTTCTCATGATATATGTCATGTTGAAAGTATATAGAAGTTTCCATCTTGGATGATATACTTTAGATATTGTGACAGTATTCTTGTAAACCATGTTCCATGGCCATATGATATGTTATAATGCAACTTAAATAATAGAGGATATGAGGTGTAGAAGGATCATAAGGCATTGATACACCTCATTATGGTGTTATCCCTCAGTAATCTTAGAGAATATAGGTAACGATAATGAACCATGCCATAGGAAATTCACATTTTATGTGCCATTGGATGTTCCAATCTGGGTAAGACTGTATTAATGCTTCTACTTTCACATTATGAATTATGAATACCATAAGTCCTTTACATTGATATACTCATTTAAACTATAATGGCATATGTTTGTGGGGAAGTGGGATATGTTTGCTACATAATAATGAGGTATATCACATTAATAGATAATGAGAGAAATTATTTATGCATTTTTTATTTAAATGGATCGGGATATCACATTGTAACGCCCAAAATTTTAGTGTATATATTTAAAATAAAATATAATTTTCGAATAGATTTCATTTCTTCTAATCACTACTCTATATAAAAAATGATATAGGAAACTTATATAACCTAGACACTAAAAATTAAGGTATATATATTAACAAAAAAATTATAAAAATATGAAAAATATATTTAATTAGAAAATATATATTTATTATTCGTAAAAAATAATTACTCAATTTTTTGTAACGTCATTTTACACATTAAACATTTGTTTTATTCAAAAATTGTATCATCTTATCTTTTTATAAAAAATTTAAAATTTATTAACAAATTTCTAGAAATTTATTTTATATTAATATCATATTTAAAATTAGAAATTCAATCTTATCTTAGGGTTAATTTTTGGGATCATTCGAAAATGATTTATTTTTCAGTGAATAGTGAAAATATCAATTTTTGAAACAGATATCATTTATTTTCAAGTTAATTCCCCTTTATTTATTGAATTTGATCTTAAAGTAACCAAATTAGTCTCTAATAAAAAATAATATAATTAATTAAGTAGATATCATGATTATACATTATTTTGGTAAGAGTTGTTTTTCATGGTTAAAAACACATTTTCCTAAAAAAAATATTTTTAGGCATACAATGTTCTATTATCATAAAAATAGGTTTAATATATTTTTATTACTGGTTTTAATTATATTTAAACACTATATATTAAATAATATACTTTAACATTCATTTTATGGAATTTACATGGAATTCAATTGATGTATATTTTGTTTTATTCTTAAAGATTTATTTTTTTATAAAATAGGTTTTTTTGTTGGTTGGGTGGTTATTTAAAACTAAAATATAACAATTATAGAAATTTAATATGGTAAAATAGATTAATTTTTTGGAAAGAGATTAATTAATATAATCTAATCTATTTAACTTAATTTTTTGTCATGGAGAATAATAAAAACAGAAAAACATTACCATGGTTAAAGATAAAATGTATTTATCTGGGTGTTAAACCAAGTGATAGGGGTTGTATTTACCCTCAAACCTATATAATTATTATTTTTAAAGATAATTTCACATTATATTATCTTTCATTAAAATATTTGTCCACTTTGGTCCAATTTGTCGATAAGTTGACCTTATATCATTGAAATATTTTTTGAAATTCAATGTGTACCCATTCCCCAACTTATAAAAGTGTACCTCGCCTCTAACATTATTCATACTATTTTATCCTTATAACTCTTTTAATAATTGATAAAAATAAGTCTTAGAGTCCATTATGTCATCGTGAATCTTATTTTCTTCTCCTAAGACCAATCCTTCATGGCATATGATGTAAAATAAATGTGATATCTCAAAGAAGAGGTATAGATATTAACCAAACTCTTTCAATTTTATTTCTTTCTTTACTTCCAGTAATCATTTTTTATCCATAATAACTCTATTAATATATTTTATTAAATATAATTATATGTTATTATGGTGATTTATTGTCCATTTACCTATTATTCTCATTCAAATCAGTGATTAATCACTGCTATATATTAATAGTTATAAATATGTTTATGGTGAATATATATTATATTAATATCACTATTAATATTGTATAAATAAATAAATCGTGATCTAAGTTCTCAGACAATAACTTTTGAAAAAAAACAAACATGAAAACCAAGAAATTAACACCCGAAATAATGACTTAAATAAAGAATTGATTATAAAATGGTATAAAAATTATATAATTGGATAATATATGATATTATATATATGAATATAATTATTTATTAACATAATAATTAAAATTTATATAGGAGGTTAGAGCACTTACAAAACAAGTCGGATATAATGAAAGGGTTTTATATTAATTTATCTTTATTGAGAAGTGTTTTAATGTTATCCACTAATTTATTATTTCATTGGGTTTTATGTAGAACAAGAATTTATTTTAGAAAACTCCACGACTCAATATATGTTATTTAAAAACCCATTTCATTCTCAATCTTCGAGTGACATTCATTTCAAAAAATGTAAATATCGTAAGGGTTCTTCCTATTATATTTGTTTTATTGAAGATATATTTAATGTTATAAACAAATATTATTTTATGTGGTGTATCTACTACAACATATATATTTATTATCATTAAAATAATTTTTTATGATATTTAATTCTCTATTTGAAGTTATTTCTTACTATAGATTATGAATAAACAGTTACCAAGGCGGTAAATGTTTTAAATTACAAAATAATTTTTACTGGTATTTTTTGTGATTAAATTTTATAATAATGAAATTATATAATCTATCTCCCACAAGTCTTATTAATTTCATTAAAATATGGTTAATTCTAGATATTTCATTTTTTTTCTTTTATTTTCCTCTCTTTATGTTCTTAAGAAACTTAAAAATATATTGCAAACTAGCTTTACTTCTCTCCACATTCAGAAATATTTTTCTTCAATGTTCATATTTTATTTAAAATACTTTCAAGAATATTTTTAAAATTATAAATTGATTCATTAAATTAATTTTTACGCTTGTTTTACTTTTTATAAAAAATATTAAAAGTAAACTTCTTTTGATTTTTTGAATAATGTATTTCTAATGTTTTACTAAAAATTAAAATGGAATTTTTTTTATGTTAAAGTACACCACATGAATCACACTTTCCTTTTTCCCAAATACTCTTTCAATTAAATTTTTATCTATAAATTTATTTATTTATTTTAAATGAAATCTTTTAACTAATTTTTTTTGATATTTTTACATTGTAAATAAGGGATTTGAAATGAAAATGAAAATTTCTTCAAGAAAGGTTCTAGTGATGTATTAAAAGGATAATTATCTATAATAACATCCATTGATGTTTTATATTATTTATTAGGTATATAATCCAATATTAACATATTTATTCATTTTATGGATGTTGTGTGAGTTTTATGATGAATTGTTAATGAAACCCACATTCTTCCCATGGGATATGATGTTAAGTTATGATAAATGTTTTATGATTTTTTAGAACACATATGTATGGTTTTCACTATATAATGGGTGGAACTCGAAATATATACCGCTACAATGAATTGGGTATTGAAGAAAATCACATGAAATAATAAGTAATATAATTGGGTGTGACACCATTTCAGTAAGGGTCTTTTCCAATAAGATAGTATTATGAGTGATCCCTGACTAATGAAATAATATAATTAGGAGAGAACCCAACCCACTATGATAGTATTTTCTGTGATCCTTGTCTATGTAAATTATTTTCTATACTTACGTAAATTCCAAAAATGTATATATTATTATTATAATATGTATTCATGGGACATGAGTGACTATTGATGATTCTTCACTCTTTTGTCTTGTGTCATTTATTTGAAAAAAACCATTTTCCATATTTCATGATTAAAGAGATTTAAATAATTGGATATGATTATTGTAAATTGTTAACATGTTATAATACCCTTATAGTTATCTTATTCTAACTTATGATCATTGATTGATATATTTTATGTTTACCCTTTCTAAGAATATGATCTCACCCTTTCTTATGTTTCTCCTTCCCAGGTTATAAAGGAAGGTTTTATGTATGATATATATAAAAGGAGTTCTAATTGTAAATAAATTAATCACAAATGATGTAGATATTTTATGTTCTAGTTGTTTATATATATAAAATTTTCCAAATATAATAAACCTCTGTGTTCCTTATCTAGTTATTATTTTTAAATATATTTAATGATCAAAAATTTTATTTAATATTTATATATAAAATCTATATTTAACTATAGGTGGTATCATATTAATTACTAGTAATTTTTTGGCTTATATGGGTAATATTTAGTGAAAAAATATAATATAATATTATGTATTTGGTAGTATCCTAAAATTTTGGTAATTTATGGATTATGTGGTTTTCCCAGAAATGCATCACGGTCTAGAAACAAAAACTTGGTGTGGTTATGAAATAGATACATTTAGGGATAATAACCACAAAAATAGTTGTTTGGGTATATTGCGACCATGATTCTAGTGTATGGTGAATGGGACCTTATTGTACACTAGGTTTGAAATTGTAGAGAGATATTCTGGGGTTAACTCACATTTTTCTTATAATCCATTAAAATGAATTAGATATATAATGACCATGGATGGCATAGTTTAAACCTAATAAGACATATATTTAAAAGAGTATTTCATAAATTATACATCCATTGAATGATTTTCATGATTATAATGTTTTCCCTGTGTTTTTTTCCTATAAGGATTTTTGGTATCATTGAATGGATCTAAAAATAATGAACCAAATTAATTCTAAATGTGATAGACAACTCAATGATTGTCCATACGAACAACTTAATGAAATGGAATATGAATTTTGAATGCATTTTATTATAAATAACCATATTGATCACCATTTGATTAACAACCTAAACATAGGTTAGTTTTTGAACAAACTAAATAAGTTAAAAATAGACTTTTTTTTAATATTATAGGTTAAAGAAGATTTGTATTCATGCATTCTAAGAATGTGGTAAGATGCACCTATGAAAATATCTCAATGGAATCGGAATATATTTTTGATGTGGAAAATAAAGACATTAAGTAAGTAATTTACAAGGTAAATTAAAATTTTAGTTAAAGATATAAATGGTAATAATTGTTTCCTTAAGGTATGAGAAAAGCTTAAATTTTTTAAATGAGTATGTTTTGGGCATTATGAAAATAAATCTCTTGGGGGGGAAGCTCAAGAAGGGGGTCATTAAAGATGTACGAGTAAAGGTTTTACTATTGATGGTGAAGAGTCCATTGATGACATATAAAAGCTATGAATTATATTAATATTATTATTTATTTTTAAAAAAATTATCATGATTAAATTAAGGCTAATAAATCTTAATACATGATTCATATTTCATATTTTAGGAAGGAAGTCTCAAGTAATAAGATGATGAATCCTTATTAATGGTTTGTGAAGGAGGTGAAATTATTAATGTATTTATATATTGGGATTCAATAATTATGTTATAGAAGTGTTTTAATGAATAATATTAATGTTATAAGAATCATGAAACATCAAAGGATTGTTCTACAATAGTTTTACATTATGGATTTTCAATCATTTCTCGAATGACACTGATAAATTAGAAAAGTTATTTAGTGGAAAAGTGATATTTTTTTAAAAATATTATTGATGGATATGGAACAAATAATTTATTCATGAGGTTGATATAATAATTTTTTGTTTGGAAGAATAGTTGAAAGATACTAATAATGTATTTTTGATGGTATAGTTTTCATGAAATTTATTGATGACTAGATGATAAAGTGATTTATATTATCTTTTATGAGATTATTACATTTTTTGATTTATGGTATATATTTTATTTTTAGTTATTTTTTGAGTTTAATAAGTATATATGAAACGTTTTTGGAACTATATATGTTTTAATTAAGATTTTATGGTGATTAGGGTTATTAACATGTTTTAGTATAATATATAATCAATGTATTCACATTTTTAGTATGTGAAATTTAGAGATACTTTATCATATAAGGGGACTTTAGTTAACAATATTTTTTTTAACTTTTATCAAATTTTTAATTTTTTTGTTTCATATTTAGTAAAACATATTTAGGATCACCCTTAATGTTAAATATTTATAGAACGATTTTTTTTAAAATTTTGGGGTTATTCTCATGGTTTTTGATACTAACATATTATTTCAACTTATAAATATTTATCTTTATTGGATAACTTGTGTTAAATTTTTTTTTGTAAATATTTATAGAAACAATCAATAAATTTTAACTCTTCTATGGAATTTTGATCCATTAAATAGAAATTTTATTTCTTCGGGCATGAAAATTTATATTTTTGATTCAAAATTAAAGTATAGTGGAAAATAAATAAAACATGCAAGAAAAGGATGAAATTAATTTTTTTAATTTAATGAAATAATCTATGTATATTTTCTCATAATCCATGGTAAAATAATCTCTCAACTCAAGGAAAATTATCTTGAAAATGATACTTTTTCCTTTTTTGTAATTGGTTCTGAGAAGTTATCGGTCGTTTTATCCCCTCGCTAATTTATGGTTTTACTGTCATTAAAATTTTCATGAACATGTTTTATATCACTCTAAATTAGAATTTGGACATTATACTTCTCTTCCATGTCCATTTTTAACTTATTAATAATTTTATCCTTTTATGGGAACCATATTTTTTGTTTTTAATCTAACCTTTTACGTTTATCACTTTTTTTCTTGAAAAGATGTTTTATTATTCATTTTATTAATTTCAATTTTCTATAGTAGTATTTTCGAATATTGACACATTTATTTTAGAGATAAAATTTTTTAATGTTTAATTTAATTAAGGTTGGATAATTTAATACCCCATGATTTTAGAATATATCTATCCTTTATATAAAATCTACTTGTTCATTAGCTTTCATTACCCACAAAACTGAGTCTACATGAACTATGACATAGAAATATTTTATAACCAAGACTTTAAATGATAAGGTATTATTAATAATTACCACTTTATGAGAAATATATAAAAAAAATTATTATGTAAAACTTATTGATTAATTCATAATAAAAAAGTCCAAAATTTTCAATACAAACAATTTACTCTTCAAAAATGGTTTCATGGAATTTTTATAAGAAAAAATTATAAATAATATCTACTATTTTATAAATTTTATTTTTATAAACAAATATAATTTTTAAAATCATTGTTTTTATATTTTTTTAGGGTAAAGTTTTAGGATTATTATAAAACGATTTATTTTTCAATGAATAATTAAAAATATTGATTTCATTGTAAAAATTGTCATTTCCTCTCAAGTAAATGTAAATAATTGTTTTAAATGTGATATTAAATTATAATATGTCATATTAAATTAGAAATAATAAAATTATTTACATATGAATTATAATTATTCTTGATTTTGTTATTTGTTAATTTTATGCTTAAAAATTCTTTTTTCTAAAAAACCTATTTGTATTCTTATAATGTGTTTTTATCCTAATAAATTAATTTAATTCTAATTTATTATTGGTTTAAATAAAATTTATAGATTATATATTCAATAATATATTAAAAAAATTTAATTTATGGTCTTCACAAGGAGTGGAGTAGAAGCAATTCATGTTTTATTCTTAAAAATACTTTTTTTTCTAAAACAAGTTTTTATTGTGAGATTTATAATTTATTATAATAAAGTCATCCAAATATATAAATTTAATCTGGTAATATTGAATTAAAATTTTTAATTAGAATAATAAATATAATCTAATTGATTAAATTAATTTTTCTTCCAATAGAATAACAAAAACCTAAAATTTATGTTACCGCGATTATGGTTAAAATGAGTTTACTAGGGGTTAAAGCAACAGATAAAGGCAATATTTAAACCCAAAAATATCTAATTATAATTTATTTATGATATTTAATAATTATATTATCCTAAATTGATGTATTTTTACATTTTAAAAGACCTTCCCCTGAATTGTTCCACATATCATTGAAATATTTTTTGAAATTCCATGTGTGTCCTTTCCCCCAGATATAAAAAGGCACCTCTCCTCCCTTATTCTCACTATTAAAGACTTAAATATAAATAAATTAATTCTTAAAAGCTTTAATAAAATTCTTATATACATTCTATATATTTTTTTATTCTACTATGACCATTCCCTCATTGTATAGGAGCAAGAAAAATGTTTCCTCTCAAAAAATAAGTACAGATCATAACCAAAATATTTCAATTTCATTTCTTATTTTAATTAATATAATAATTTAATATATAATAAAATGAATAATAAATTATCATAAATATATTTATATTTTATTTTAGTGATTTAACAACAATTTACCACCTCTTCTCAATCAAATGGGAGACGAATATATCAATCCCTCATACGTGTCGACAACCACCTCCATGTAGCGATGAGACTCGTTTTCCACCACCATCATTATTGGCTAGGTATTATGATAGATATAATATTTATATATTATATTTATGATATTATAATGATTCTAAAAAATGAAATAATATTTACCATTATTTTTTTCCATCCATCAAGAATTGGAAATATCACTAGAGCATATGTATCGACTAATGTATCTATGTTGTGAGGTAATTCATTTTTCATCATTGATTTATATAAATTTTCCTAATTTTTATATAATGAAAAAAATATATTACATTTATATCATTATTAAAATTATTTAGAAAAATTAACCATTATATATGTTCTGGGATCATAACATCCAAACCAAAAAATGCATGAAAAATGAAGTAATTAACACTGAAAATGATGAATTTAATAAGGAATTGTTAATAAATGGTTATCAAAATGATATAAATGGATATATATGTTATTATATATATATAAATATATTTTTTTATTTAATTATAATAATTATTAACTTATTATAAATTATTTTAGAGGGCTTATGAATCAAGTCAGATATAAGGTAAGCGTTTTATCTTAATTTCTCTTCAATGAGACATGTTTTTAATGTTATGAAAAAATTTATTATATATATAATTTTTTTACTTAAAATATAATTTATATTATTATAATAAATTACTTAATTAAATTTATTGATAGAAAAAAATATTCTCAATCTTCTAATAACTTTTATATGAAAATTTACTAAATCCATAAGGGGTTTACTTCTGGATGTTGTTTCATTGATACATATTTGATGTTTTAAACCTATATTATTTTATTAGGTGTATATATTACCCATTTTATATGTTTTCTCATGAATGTAATAATTTTCATTGTTTTTTAATTTCGAATTAAATTTATTTCTTTCATTTGTATTATGAATGAAAAGTTACTATGTCAGTAAGGGTTTTATGTTACAGTCTAATTTATATTGAGACTGTTTATGATTAAAATTTATAATGATAAAATTACATGATATATCTCCCCCAAGCCTTATATATTTTCTTCTACTATGGTTTTTTAATATATTACATGTTTTTAATTCAGTTTCCTCACATTATGTTCTCATGAAATAAAAATAAATTTTTTAAGCATAAATGAAATTATTTCTCTCCTCATTCAGTGATATTTTCCTTCCATGCCCATATTTTAGATAAATTGTTTTAAATAAATATTTTATTATTCCCAAAATATTCAATAAATTCATTTTTTTATTTGGAATTACTTGATATAAAATCATTTCAAAAGAAACATCTTGTTTCTTTTCGAATAAGGTACTTCTCTCTTTTAAATGATGATATGAAAGAAGTTTGTTTTATTTTATCATATATCACTTGAATGTATTTCCCCACCATAATTAATACTATTTTATTTAAAGATCATTTTATGAGTTTCCCTTTTTTATTTTTAAAGAAATATTTTCAATTCATATTTTAAGATATATTTTTATTATAAATAAGAGATTTCAAATGAAAATGGTAATTTCTCTAAGAAATTTTTATAGTGATCTTTTAAAGTGATCATTATCATTAAAAGCATACATTGATTTTTTTTAATGGGGTTATGATGCAATTTTACATTCATTGTTATTTTATGGATAGTTCATGATTATGATGGTGTAATTTCTATGAAACCTTTAGCCTTTCCATGGGTTATGCTATAATGATATGATGAATGTTTTATCAACCTATGGAACAAATATATATCGATTTAATTATGTAAAATATGGGCCCAAAATTATAAATTCCTCAAATTAATTGGGTAATTAAGGGAATATCATTTTATAATAAGGAATATAATGGGTATTTAACCCAATTCAGTAAGGTACTTTGTCCAATAAGATAGTCCAGGGAGTGAACCTCGACTAAGGAAATGATGGAATAAAGAGTGAACTCAATCCATTATAATAGTATTGGCAGAGAGGGTTGACCATGGAAATGATTTTATTTTATTATTTCCCTTCAAAAAAATTTCTTCTTATTATTATGATATGTTTTCATGTATCATGAATGATTAGTTATGATTTTGTACCCCTATGGCTTATGAATTTTTTTTTAAAAATACCTTACACCACGTTTCCTGATTAAAAATATTTTACATTTTAGGTGTGATTATTTTATAACTTGATCATGTTCTCATACCATCATTCTTATCATATCCTCACTTATGAATGTTGATTGATATATCTTATGCTTACCCTTATTGGTAACATAAACTAACCCTTTCTTAAATTTTCATTTATCATGTTATAAAAAATGTTTTCTAGTATGATATGTCCAAGAAGGGTGCTAGTTGTAAATAACATAATAAAAATGATGTAGATATTTTGTATACTAGTTGCTTTCCTATCCATGTTTCCAAAGACAGTAAAATAATACAGTCCTTATAAATGTATTATTATAAAAAAATATTCCTATAAAATTATATAATATTAATCTATGAAAAGTATGGGTCATTATACTTAGGAAATTTAATTGAAATGGAACTGTCTTGATAAATCTATGGCATTGGGTTTTATAGGGAAGTTAATTTATATAATGTAAACTATAGATACATCAGGTAGATAGGTTTATAACATCGATGTTAATTATTTTTAATTAGATATATTGTTATAAAGGGGTTATATTATATGGTATGATTTTATAGGAGGTTATATGTTATCAAGACATTAAATTCTTTATCAATGTGTGTCTTGGTGTGTTGCCAGATTACATCCTAGGACTATAGGTGTGTCAATATATTACAACTGAAAAAGAGTCCTAGAGGGTAACACACTATGTCTATGAGTAATCTAAGTTAAATTTATTTTTGAGTTTAAAAATTTAGGGTAAATATTATTCCTCTTTTTTAGCTTAATAATTATTCAGGTTTGGTAGATCACTAATATTGAATCATTGTATATTCAAAACAATGAGTGATTCAAATTATTATTTTTATATATTTTTAAGGTATGGGGAGTAAAATTTTTATTATATTTACTGAAACATAATTCAATGATATTTATTTCTTAAATAAATTTTCATTTTCAATGTTTGGTAAATATTGAAGAGGATTTGAAAAACTAGATTCTTGATTTGATTTCAAATAATATATAAATTATATTAATTTATGGTTAGGTATTTAACTTGTCATGTGAATAATAATTATATTATTATCATTATTATTACATTGGTTTCACTAAGAATTAAGTAATTGTAAAGGGGGTTGTGTGCAATTTTCAATCGTAAACATTCTATAATAAGAATCAAATTATATCGCTTTCCCAAAACAGAGTAGTTGTACCTAATGAAAATAGAGATGAAATACCAGGACTTAAATAGAGTTTTAGAGATCCAATGTGTGATATACCATCCACTTATCTCAACACATTAGGATATAATCACAATTTATTCATCCTCATAGAATAATTGTGAGGCGATCAACTATCAAAGATGCACACGCTCGAGATTGACCATATTAGAACAAGATAATTCCATGATGTCATTTAAGGATAGTTGTGTATGTCTGGATAAAATCTAGAGGGATTGTAAACATGAATCACTCCACATAAAAATGGTACGATGATATTTATTCAAATATATCATCAAAGAGGAACAATTATGAATTTATGTAATTCAATATTTTCTTATAAGTTTTTTATAAATTATATGTGAAGATACTCCTTTTCTGGATCATGCATTCAAGTTATGTAATTTGTGAATTATGTTTTCCATGAAATAATTAATTTTGTAAAGTAATTAATTTTCTTAAATTAAGAATAAAAATAATGACTTTTCCATTCCATATAGGTGCTGCTTCTATGCCTCAAACCTACACAAATAATTTCCTTCAATGGAAATTTAATAAAACCAACTCTGAAAAGAAATAGGGTTGTAACATGAACCATTACCTAAAGATTCATCTACCTTCATACACATTACAATATCCGATATAATAAATATATATTTATTATACATTTATTACATAAAAATATTTATACATAACATACAATGTATCATTCATTTATATTTTTATATTATTCTTTTATTAACAATTTTTTCCTTATAGATGTTAATTCAGGGGAAAACTATTTCGTTTTCCATGCATGGTTCAGTTTGATGGTTTAGGTAATTTCACCTTAGACATGGATTTATCATATATAAAATATTAATCATGAAATAATTATCATATTTATTCACAACATATAATTTTATATTATTCAAATAAATTAGTGTTGAAAAAATCACATCATTTTGTAGAGGTGGTAGTCCACAAGTACTCATGAGAGGCATTTTCATTTTATAATGAATATAAAGGTAAAAAATGTAGATAAGATATTATAATTATATTTTAATAATTATGTTATAAATATAATATATAAAAATTAAATAAATAATAATAACCAACCATAAATTATGGTAATAAAAAATTAATTATATCGCTACGTGGAGGATTTAGTCCACACGTATGAATGAGCAATACGTTCATTTCCAATTTGATGAAAATGAGGTGTAAAATGGTGGAATAATAAAAATAATTATTAGTATTTATATTGAATATATTTAATTAATTATTTTATAATAGATATCATAGATTTAAAATAGGTAAAAGCATAAGTAAAATTTCAAGTACATAGTTAAGAGTTATACATGTTCGTTGTGAAATCACAATTTTCTTACACAATTATCCTTTAAAGGATAGTATTATGATCAAACTAGGACCTCGATAATACGATATATAAGTTTTATCAATTTATTAGGTTCGTTATTTTATAATTTTTAAGGATAATAGAGTGTGAGCAATATAATAAAGGTGATATACTTTTATAATGGAGGGGTGGGACGTACCTAAATTTTTTAAAAATATTAAAACATAATAATGTATAACTCAATTCAATTAGATCCAAAATAAAAATGATAAAAATATAGGAAGAAATTGTTCAATATGAAAATAAGCAATCAAATTAAATAATTGTTTTTGTGCTATTTTAAACCTTATCTCTTAGTTTAACCCCCTCCCCTGGTAAACTTGTTTTAACCTTCAATATAAAAGCACATCGTTTAATTTTTTACTATTCATTATGTTCAAAAATACATTTTAACATATCAAATTATATTACTTGTGATGATTAAAAATATGGAATCCATTTTAAAATATTAAATTTTTATATGTTGTATAAATTATTTAAAATAAGTATACAAAATTGAATAAAAACATTTTTTGAAAATCTCATTTTAAGTGTAAAATTGAATTCACCTTCATTACCTTCCATAAAAAATATTAGATAAATAATAAAATTTTTCATTTAAAATATTATATAAAAAATTTATTGAAATCATTCATGAATGGTTATTAATTTAATTTATTATGATAAAAATGCATTCTTCTCTTCAAAATAGATTATCAAAAAATTAATTTTTACCTTCAAATGATTTTATTTTAATTTTCACTAATTAAAAAATAATGAATTAATTTTATTCATATGTAAAAATAGATTTTTAATAATTTAAAAAAATTTATTCATACCATATACTCTAGTTCCTAGATGATAATTGGCACAATAAAAATAATATTTATATCACAGTTCATTTAAAATTGTTGTTGTGTATAAAACAAGCTATCAATAAAATAAAATTTATTTAGAGCTAAATATATCATAATTTATATATGTTCAAGATTCTAATCATAAATAATAATTTATAATTTAAAATTATATCACATTAATTTAAAAAAATAAGGATTTTTATGCCTCATCACATCATCAAGTTCTTATGTTGCTTCCTCAAATTTATGGTTCCATAAAAAACATTACCCACATGAGAGTCCTTATTCCACAACACTTTCTCTCTTTGATCCAAAATATGCATTGATTATTCCACATAAGATAGATCTTGCTTCATTGGTATGTCATATGATTTTAGTATATGTGATGTTTCAGTTATATACTTTCTCGGTAGATATACATGTAACATATCATGAACATGAGAGAGATTCAGTGGAAGTTCCAAGAAATAAGAAACTATCATGATATAATCAATAATTATGAAGGGGGTGATATATCTAGGTATTGGTTTTCCATTATTTCCACATCACATAACCTTAACCATGGAGAAAATCATAGAAATTCATTCTTACTAACCATAAATACCATATCACACCGATGATTGGTGGTATAAATTTGCTACTACTTCTGGGCTGACCTTATGTTATGTTGAATAACTCTATCCTTCTAGATGATTTATTTATATATCTCATGTATCAATAGTTTCATTCTCTAAATTCATCCCATCATTTTGGAGTTTCGTACTTTCTTCCGTATAGATAATAATAAAGAGATATCTAAATTCTTGATTAAAGGCTGTTATTGTATGAACATTCATCCTTAAAAAAGTGTCATTAGAAACCACCTTTAAAATCCCTAAAATAATAACTCAAAATATTTTCCAATATTTTAATATACCTATAAATGTGACCATATATTTTTTGGATTATATTTAGTATTGAACCTCAACTATATATTTTGATATTTTTGAAGACTTCTCCAAAACTTCGAAGAAAACATGAGATCCCAATCCAAAACAATTGAGAGTGGTGTACTATGTAAGTTCACTAGTTCATTAATATATATCCAAGAAATATGATCAAGAGAGAAATCGTACCTAATAGAAATGAAGTGTTTTAAATCCATAAGGTGATAAAATATAACCTAAATAGAATTATTCCCTATATTTTATTTGATGTTTGGCGATGAAATCCATTGTAATTTTTCCTATTTCCATTCTATTGTATCTAATGGTTGTAATAAACCCTTATACTTATGTTTCTAAACCTCAATATGTTCATATACTAGGAATTGAGATAAATACTCTAAAAAAACCTTTTTAATGTTATCCCACTAGAAATACTTTTTCATGTCTTTATACATCTTTCTACTTCTATGATTAATAGTGAATAATGAACTAGGAGACTTAACTGATAAATCATTTAATTATGGTCTTGATAGGATATATACTTGATTCCCAAATCTTATCATTCTATAACAATCCGGGATGAACCAGAGAACATTTCTCATCTTTTTCTAATTTTTAATATCTATCTTTGATACCTCTTTAATCCTCATACAGATGTATTATTAAGCATCTATTATAAAAAGATATAATACATTCCCTTTCCTCATGATTTCAAGATCCATGTTATATAGATCCAAAAAATTAGATCCCTTTAAATAACTGTCATTAAAAAACATGAAAGGTCTTTCCAGACATAGATCATTAGTCACCTCATTCTACTTGCTAGGGTGGTAGTGTATTGAACAATCATAATATTTAAACAACACTAACCATATCTTTTGGTCTATATTCAACATTTTCTATGTTAATATAAAATTCAAGAATTTATTATCAGTATATATATCACACCATTCACTATAAAGATAATGACCCCATATATTTAGTGGAAAAATTACTACTTTCACCTCCAAATAATGAGTTGGTTAATTTTTCACATGAATTTTCAATTATCATGACATATAGGATATCACCATTTCATACAAGATGTGGAAGAATCGTATCCCCTTCTTTGAATCATCACTATATATTATAAACCGTTCTCCATTATAGGGAATTTTAAGTACTAGAGTAATTCCAATCCTTCTTTCTGGATCCTTTAAATATTCCCCACATTAATATTTCCAAATGAACATAGCTCCTGACTAATTCAACTTTTTATTATATTATATGGTCATGATAAATCTCTCTTAAAGAATCTATAGTATACATAAAACCCAAGAAAACAATGGATATAAATTAAAATGGTTATTCTATAATTTTTTTCAATAACATATTTCTTTGCATGATCCACTAAAATAACTTCAATTGATATTATATAACCTAAGAGTTTAAAATTACATAGCCAAAATTTGAACATATTAAATTTATAATACATCTTATCCCTCATTTGGTTCTCTAGAAAAAAACACCAAATTTTTTCAGGTTATTCCTTTCACATTGAATATATAAGAATACCATCTATAAAGACTACCAAAAAATTATCAAGGTAATATATAAATATTCTATTCATTATATCCATAAAGATATTTGGGGATTCAATAAGTCCAAATATCATCATTATAAATTCATAATGAGCATGCCTCATAGATATGGTTTTCATTCATATATCATACTTTTTATGGATAAATTCATGATACCAAGAATGAAATTAAATATTGGGAAATTATTGATCTCCATTTCATTTATCGAAAAAGTCATCAATATAGGGTAGAGGACACATGTTTTAGATAGTGATCTTATTAATTTCTTAATAATCAATGTAAATATGCATTGACCAATATTTATTCTTAACAAAAATAATAGGTTCACCCTTATATGATGTACTAGGGAATATAAATCATTTATCAACATTCTCTAAGAGTACCTTCTTCAATTCATACAACTCAATTGGTTCAATTCTATGTGGAGTCTCTAAAATAGTTGTGTCACTTGGATTTATTTTTATTGAAATATTAACTTCTAAATTTAGTGAAATACTAGAATTGTATTCAGAAAATACCTTATTATAATCCTAAAAATAGGCATAACATTGATTTTGATCCCTTCCCCAACCATTTTAGATAAATACCCCTCTTGAATAGGTTGTAATTCTAATGCAACAAACGTAACTTTCATTGTTTGTTTATATTAATCTACACACCAAAAGATAATAAAAGGTTGATTCAGAATATCAAATATAAATTTCCTTCTACATAAATTGATTTTTGATCTATATAAAGAGTGTTAATCCATACCCAAAACCACATTTAATTAAAATAAAAGGATAATCAAAATATTTATAGGAATTATATTCCCAAAACCTTCAATCAGAGATGAGCTATATAGTTGAGATGTGAAGATCAAACCATTAATATATTTTACTATTAACAAAACATCTAGTTGTTGAGGTGGTGATCTGATTCTCTAATCATATTCTACAAATATAAAAAAGTTGGTGGAGGTATAGTCAAATAATAAAATTTCAATTCAATAGTGTATGGTAAGATAACTTTTCACCAATACACTATCATGATTCACTTCAACTGTTGTGATCAAATGGGATTTCCCTTTATCATTGGAATTAAGTGGTTGTTGCCGCTGATTTTCATTATTTTCCATCATATTCATGAACTTATTAGCATAATGTATATAATAATTATAATTATAGTAATTTTGTGTGGGTCACACTTTTTATTTAATCTTTTTCAGCGCTCCATTCATTGATTACCCTATTCAAATCACTTAAATATTCATTTTCTCAATACCCTAATTTTCCATAGTCAAAAAATTTTCCATACCCCATAATGGAATTTCATTTATGATTCCTTCAACACTTTTATCAAAAAGGAACATAAATTCTTTTTATTTTGGGGGTTTTATTATTATAATTTCCTTCAAATTAAATCGTTCTCTTTTTTTCACCAAAATCAGAAGAACACTTAGAGTATCAAATTTCCAAATTCCAACTTGATAACACATCAATTAATTTTTTATAGATATAAATGTATCTTGTATCCAATTAATTTTGAATACTTTGGCTCAATCTATTAAATAATTGATCCACATTTCTTTCAGGATCAATGATAATATCATATTCATACCTTCTATGTCTTGTGAAATATGCCTCTATGGTACTATTTGATTTTTCATACTTTTATTTTAGTTCCAAAAACCCTATTTCCATTTTTTTTAAAAAAATTACTAGAAAATACTTATTTGAAATTAGTTATTAAATGCTTCTCATTTTAGGGAGACAATTTATTTCCCTGACCTCGTATTCTTAATAAAATTACACTAATTATCGGATTCTCCTTCTAAGTGATATACATTTGGGGAAACATTTTATTATTAAAAAAATAGATAATGGAAAAAAATTTAATGAAATCGATCTATTTTTATGATATTGGTGGATTATTGTAACCACTAATGAAATGTGAGAATTCCTCTATAAAACTATCAATTTTTATTTTCCCCTTCCTTTGGTTGTTTGGAGGATTAGTATGATTTGCATTATAGTTTATATCTTAAGAGATTTGGGTGACACAAACATAAGATTTCACATCCTAGATTCCATTTCCTTTGGTTTCTAATGAGGATGGTTGTTTCATTTCCCCCCACAATTAGTGGTAACATGATTAGTTTTATGTACATCCATTAACTAAGAGAAAACAATAACATTTTGATAAAAATTAATCATATTGAGTAATCGTGTAATTCGGTAAAATCATTCATAGTATGTAAGAATCATGAAACATGGTTTTAAATATATTACACCTTAGGTTTAACCAAGGTATTTCATGGTCATCATCAATTCAAATCCATAATAATGGTTCACAAAAACTGTGAATTATTCTATATATATCCTCTATGAGTGTATATAAAGGTGTGTATTATTAGGAATGCTCATTATTCCCTAATATTGATTGAGATAATACATAATCCACCACTTTTAGAGTTATTAACCCTAGGTGTATCGATTTCATATCTCTATCCACTTTTTGGTATAAAGATATGGATTCAATTTCGGGGAAACCACACAATCCCTACTTTACCAAATCTTTATGATATTATCCTATACATAGTCTTATACATAGGGTTTATAAAAAATGTTTTCTAATCATAATATCCAAATATTAAAAAACATTTCTCTAATATCAACTAAGGTAACCCAATAATTATATATATATATATATTCATTTTAGAGGAATGTTCAATCCATCTCAAAGAAACGTTCTCCATAACTGTTAGGTTTTAGAGTCTTTAGAGAATAGATATATAATAATAATATTTTTTGAAATAAATTTAATATCTCACTCAAATATCTTCTCACATGGTATACTTATTATAAATAATCTACTTAAAAACATTTTTTATGATCTATTGAAAGGAAACATACGAAAGGGTGATCTTAGATGCTTAGTAAGGGTAAAATTAAAAGATAAAAATCAAAAATCATATGTGAGTATAAGATATGAATAAGGGTATAATAACTTTATCAAAACATATAATATTTATACATATTAAGTCAATTATAATTTATCATAAATTATTTTTGAGGATTTTTTCATAAAAAATACATAATCCATAAGTGTGTTGAATTGTTAATAATAAATCATGATCCATGGGAATGTATCATAAGCATCGTACAGAAGTATTTTTCATAGAAATAATAATAGAAAATTATTTCCTTAGTCAATGATCACATATAATGTTATGATAATGGATTGGGTTCCCTCCACACTCAATTATTTCCATAGACAAGGTTCACTCCCAAGACGGTCATAATCGACCGAGCCCCTTAATGAATTGGGTTCACTTCCCATTATAGTACATATTATCTCATGAAAAATCCACCATTACCCAATTCATTGGATGGATATATAGTTTTGACCGCACCCATCACATAATAAAAATCATACAAATGTTTGTAAAAGTAGAATAAATCATTCACAATATAATGATAATAAAAATCATGGAAAAAATGAGTTTTTTAAACATTTCCTGATATAATCACAAAAAACCACATAGAAAAAAATAGAAATAAATAAAAGTGGAGGGAATAATATCATAAACCTAGTGAAGAATAACAACCATAAAAGGATGTTACATACATGAAATTATGTTTTGAAAGAATATTTGAACCTTTCTTTGAAATAAAAAATAAAATAAACCTTTATTTTGATAATATTTTAAATAAAAATCCAATAATGTTGATAAAATATTTTTATTTTAAAATAACTAAAGAAAAATATAGAGTAACCATAAAATTAAATAACATATATGATGGTGGAAATTTTTTTTTGTCATATACATTAAAAGAAAAGATTCAATTCACACTTTTGTAAAATTTTAAAAATGAATTGTTTGAAAATATTTTTAAACTACGAATTTTTTAACATTTTTAAATAAATTAAATATTAGTGAAAATAATTTTTCAAAAAAAAATGTTTAGTACTTTTATATAATAATTTTAAAGAGTTTTTAAATGAAAAAAAACGACCAAAGATGAAATAAGGTCTACTTTTATTTTAAAAAAAATTCAGTAATTTTTTCTACCAAAGAGTGGAAAATTGAATAGATACATAAAAATTATAAATAAAAATAGGATAAAAAATATAGGGGTATTTGAGATTAATAACCATATAATTTACTTTAATGTAAATTTAATATAGATGATTAGAAAAGAAATGAGATTATAACACAAACTATTTCCTGAAGATTCATATTTCTTTTTATGATTTCAAATATACTTTATAATAATTATATATGTATTATAAATATATTCCAGAAACATATTCATTAATAAAAAACTATTTATCATAGTTTTAAAGTTTCAAATTATTCATTTAATAGTAATTTCATCATTAAAATGAATATTCATGTGAAAAGGTGCATGTTTCCCATGAATATTTCAGTTTGATTGTTTCAATAGTTTTAACATGGTCATAGTTTCATAATATATATAATTTTAATAATTTTATATGTAATTTATTTATTCATCACGTACAATTTTATAATTATTCATATAAATTTAAGGTGGAAAAAGGAATCATATCGTCACATGTTGGTGGTAGTCCACATGTACTCACGAGCAACGTTTTCATTTTCTAAATAATGTAATCGTAAAGAAGGTATATAATATATTTTAATTTTATCATAATAATTATTTCATAAATATAATATTTAAATACGTAATTCATTATGATAACCATTCATGAATTATAGTGATGGAAAATGAATCATATCGCTCTTTGGAGGTCTTCGTCCACACGTATGCATTAGTGATACTTTCATTTCCAATTTGATAGAAAGTAGGTATAAAAATTTGTGTCCATCATAATCATAATATTTTTTATATTTAATTTGATAAATTCAATATTTTATAATTGATTTTATTGATTTTCATTAGGAAAAAGAATAATTAAAAGTAAAATTACTCAATTAATAGTAACACCTTTTCATTGAGAAAACTTCATTCGACTACAACTTAAGCCTTTGAATGATGGAATAAATAAAACTATTTCCTCAAGTAAAAGATAATTTTAAGATGGTATTAGCATAGGTATTGAAAAATCTATAAGGCTCGTGCAGTGAGAGTAAGAGAGGAAATGTGGTATCCCATTATAAGGGTGGGAGAAGCGACACATTGCATTTCCCCAAGATAAATATATAATAAGGTCTTACTAAAGTAAGGCAGAACCAAAATAAAAAAATACAAATATTGGAATTATAATATCTAAATACCATGGGTAAATAAAATTAAATCAAGTATCTTTATATTATAAACCATATTGATTAGGTAAACCCTTTGGTGAACCTATTTTATGATTAACCATGGAAACAAATTTCGTAATGTTTTTCCAATTCATTATTGAAAAAAAATTAATATTAAATTATAAAAATATATTACATTATTTAATTAAAAAATAAGATATCAATTTTACAAGATTTAAATTCAATAAGGTTCATAAATTTTTTGCATAAAATTCAACAAAACCGTTTTCAGAATAGATTAATTTTTTAAGCCCAAAAAATTGATTAACTTATTTATATTCTATAATAATCTATTAGATTATTGTTAAAATATTTGAATAAATATATTTTCTTTCCATTTCATTAAAATCACTCATAAATAGATATTATTAAAATTTATTATGATAAAATCACATTGTAAACATTATGTATTTTTTTAAAAAAAACTTATTTTTTCCTTCAAATGATTTTAGTTGAATTTCTATGAATTTAAAAACAAATGAATTTTTTTATAAATATTTAAAAAGAACTTTTCGTAATTTATATATTCATATTATTACCCACCACTCTAGCAGCTAGGTGATAAATTTCATATTTAATAATAATATTTATATCATAGAATTTTTAACTTCGATATTGCATATAAAGAAATCTATAAAAGAAATAAAATTAGTTTTTAGATAAATATACCATAAATTCTCATGGTGTTACATTTTCTCTTCATTTTCATAAAAAAAATTGTATGGTGGCTCAAATATCACATTTTTTAATATGATATTAAGATATATATTTTTTTAAATAAATTATAATTTCTATTACATTTCCAAAATATTTATAATCATTGTATTAATGGTTCAAAATATCTCTATATGTTCTCTTTATAAATACTCATTTTGGGTGATCACGATTTTTCTATCAAATGATCATATTTTTTTGGAAATTAATTTTATTTTTTTACATTTTGAACTGAATGAAAGCCATTTTCTTTCCATTGTTTATCTATAATCCAATGAATGATTTGATTTTATATAGGATTAAAATATATTAAGGATGATGGGTGGAGTCCTATATCTACCTCAATTTCATTATTTAATTATTTCTATCTCATGAGATAAGGGATTATGGGCATAATTATATTTTTTAATAATCTAAAGGGTGTACATACGTGGATTTATACACAATTTAAAGGGTGTACATACATGGATTTGTTGAAAACATAAAGGGGGGTGTGATTGAGTTTTCTGAAAATGTATTCCTATCATTGTTTACAATTTCATTAAAATTTACCTTATTTTAAATATATTCAAAACAATTATGATGTTCCATGTTCTAATTATATTCCACCTTCTTATTTTATGATTTCTTGTTTTCCTTGATTTCTGTTATATGATTCTAATACATATTTTTTATAACCATTCTTTAGTCTTATGTTCTTAATCAATTATAATTAATTATCACTAATGATTCATGAATTTCACAAAGTATTCCATGATATTTTTATCATATATTTATCCCATATATATATTTTGTCTCAGGATTATGATATAACTATTATTACCAGTTGATATGTTTCCCTTTCTGGTCCTGAAATTTTAATGTTTATACACTTTTTATGTTATCTTTTCCCAGGATATAAAGATGGGTATTACATGTAATATGTTTACAGGGGGGTTAGAGTTTCTTGGTTATCGAGTACTGTTAATGAGAAGTGTAAATAATTTTTTTATGTAAATAATCTTCTAAGAAACTAAACATTTAGTTCATTGATTTGGTGACATTTTGTGAAAGGAATGATTGTTCTTAGAAAATAGTGAAATCATTTTGTTTATTTTGACTTCCTCACTGTAGTTAATATCAAATTAGGATTTAGTTATTTTAGTATTTTTTATTAATGTAAGTGATAATCCTAGGAATAAGTCTTGGAAATGGATAACTTCTTGAAGTATTGATAAAGAATATATATTTTTGTGTTTCCTTGACATTAAATCCTTTCATATATATTGAAAATTGGATACAAATATGGAAAAAATTAAGCATGTTGTAGTCACCACAATAATGGTTATTTGACCATTAAATAAATCTTAACATAGTGCATGATGAGTGGTTTTAAGTCTACACACCTGGTGAGAGACTTTTGGGGAATATTATTTGGTCAATTCACATTCTCTTTCTGAAAAATGATGAGGTATTATCAATATGATAACGGTAGAAAAATAATAAACAATTACCATGTATAGCTTATATTGAGTCCTAAATATTCATAAGTTAGGGTATGAACATAATTTAAAAGTTATTTCATCACAGTTTATAGTTTTCCCTCAGTTCATTTACTAAATTAAGTCCTTAAACATTATTTTATTTGTAGTAATGGATGGAACAAAGGGTAATCAAGCTAATTATATAGGTAATAGACAATATAGGGATTATCCAAATGAACTACCAAGTGGTGCGTATAATATTCGAAATTACTGAAGGTATTGTTTGAGAGTTTTTATAGCCAATGTTGGGTTTAAGAATTATTTCAAGCTATTTAGTGACATAAATAGGGTTTTGGACATTTTTAGGTACACCATGGGCAGGACCTTGATGTGGTATATAAATTTTTATTCCTAGAAATCCCCTATGTGAAACAGGAAGGGCCAACATTCCCATGGATAGGCATTGTGTCAATCATGTAGTAATGTGAGTCCCAATTTGGACCATAGCTAGAATTTCATGACCCAACTATGGTGGAAGGTGTGGTGTATCCAAAATGAGAAGGTTTTAATAACATGTTATAGTATTCATCATATAAAGTTTCCAAACTTTTCATGTTCAAGGTTTCCATAACAATGATTGGAATCACAACATCATGGTGATAGATGTTGAAGATTTTTGAAATGGATAAATCATCCACTGATATTTGAGAATCACATGCATTTCAGAGAAGAAAAAATGTGATACTATTTTAGAGATTTATTAACTTGTTTTTTTATATCAATATATTTCCTTCATTGACCATTAAAACCTATTATACTTTCGTGGTGAATATTTGTAATGAATTTAGGTTAAATATTTGGGATTATTTCTTATCCTATGTTGGATGTGTGAATAAAATTATTCTAGTAAATTTGACCAGTGGCATCTCTCTCTTCATTATAATGAGTTCTATGATGATCATCCATATCTCTCATATCAAATTATGCTTCATTTGATTGGGTGATAAACCTTGAGGTGAGAAGTGTTATCATATCATTCCTATATGTACTTGTGTTTTTCATGATTGTGTGGTGTGTGTGTGTTTCTCAAATAGACCTACACTTAAAATGACTTACATGTAGTGTGTGTGTGTGTGTCTGTATAATAGTGAGACTAATGATTCATAAGATTTATATGTGGTGTGTATATGTAGACCTATGAGTAATATCCTTGATATGATTTTCATGTGGTTTTGTATTAGATATAAGACACTTTCTTGACAGGAAATAATTATGAACATCGTTATTGTAGAATTGTGGTTTACATGTGTAGTTCCTCTAGCTTTGCAATTGTTTGACTAGGTCAAGTAATAGAGGATAGTTTCTCCTATATATGGGGAGTTTTTATAACATGATGGTTTTTTCTAGAGTTGTGATATTGGTCTGATACATTGTATGAGGCTTCCCCTAACCTAAATGGCCCAATGACCTTCTTTTTTATTGATTTTGATAACACCCATTTCAAGGGATGAGGTGAAACCCATACAAGGCACATAGGCTTAAAATATTACATGCCTTATATGCTTTAAGAGACTTTACATGACCTGAAGGTCTTAGTGAATTCTATCATACTATAACTACAAGGAATTATCCCTCCCCAAAATCTGCATCATGATTGTAGCCCTCCATCAGTTCATGGCTATCAGGCTAAGAATCTTGCACAATCACAGGCTAGTCAAGATGAAACTTACATACCCTCTCATTCTTCCAAATCTATTGGTTATACTCTGGTGAGTGCACCTACTCTGAATCCTCTTCTGGGGCTACTCCTTTTTTTTTTGCAGAGTCTGACTGGGGAAATTGCATTGATCATACGGCCTAAAGGCCTTGAGGTAGCCTGGAATCCTTAAAGTAGTCTTGAAGGCCATACTGACCCGACAACCTGGGTGGCCCGAAGGCCTTAAGGACTCCGAACCCAAACCAGTGGTGCAAGGTGAATAGTTCCAACTGCTATAATACGGAACACTGTCTACTATAGTACTCGCTAAAGTACTACTACAGTACCCACACTATGAGAGACCCCACCAACTGGGTTGAGGCTTATGTGTAGGCTTTCCCTAGAGTCATGATATTTATTCAACGCATGATATGTGGATTTCACTTGATAATTGAATTTTATCAACGTGATTATTTCCCATAAAAGTAGTCATGAATATACCTATAAGGGGGATGTGTTCTGATCATAAGTTTTTTGAGTATGTTGGTCTCACATTTAACATTATTTAACGTATGGAGATGAAGTAAGTAGATCTAGACTCCAAGGACCTAAAACTTTTGTTCACATTGTTGATTACATTTTTCATACATATTCATTGAATATTTTTTTATTCTACACCTATGTATATTTGGTACTAATTCTAAGGACCATTGGTTGTATCCTATTAGGTTTTATTTGAACACCCTATGTGAGAATGTCGGTGTGTGTGTGTTTAGACATTATAATCAAGTATCTAGTTTAGGTAAAGGACCATATGGTGGGTGGTTGATAGGTAGTAGTAGGGTGGTGCAAATGAATTTCAGGATAGACTCTGAGTCGTAGATTATTTTTCACACTTTACATATTATCTTTCTCGGATATAGTTCTTTGATCTTCATATATGGGAATCCCTTTTTTTATTTGGATATTATGACTGGCATTTCAAACTATTATATCATGGGTTAATACACTTTATGGATCATTTATTACCTTATTATTTTTAGTATTATTATCTATTCATCCATATATTTATTTGATGGTTGAATGTTATAGAGGGAATAGTCTCTTCATGATGCCTCTAAGCCCCTCGCCTCTAGTTAGTAACGTATTGCATATCAGGAGGTGCATAGGAGGTCTTCTAGAACTATAGACCAACCAAATTATTTGGGTTAGTGTGTTACAAAATGGTTTCATAGCCTTTTTCACATATTTCCCTTCATTACCTTGATTTTGGATTAGGTATAGGATACATATGATGGTTGGTACTTAAGAATGGTAAATATTTCAATATCTACCTGCACTAAATAGTGGACTTCTGGGTTTCTAAGAAGTGGGATTGATTATCCCATTTTTTGTTGTAACTATTTACTTATTTACCTTGGGAAATGCATGTGATGTTGATATTATGATTTATGGTATCGTGGGTGTATTAATGAATCGTGACTTAGCATAAATATTTGTATGTCACATGATGGTTCCTCACATTAAATAGGTTGTAATTAATTAAATTCTTATTGAAATTTAGGATTTCTGAATCAATGGTATATTATGTCTCATATTTAATTACATAAATCTATAAATGGTATTCTTGGTGTGTGTATATGGTTGTGACTAGTGTGCAGGTATTGGAGACTTGGAATTGGCCTTTGGTTGTTCCTAGGGGGTTTTAGTTTATTTTTATGGGTAACAACCTAGGATATGTATACTATAGAAAGCCCTTGTTTTTAATTTTAAATATTTCATTTGTTTCCATAAAAGGGTTTTATAGGCATTCTAAATATTCATTTAGAATATTAGATAATATCATATAATAAATGTTTTATGGGACCTCCTGGTGAATAGAACTACAATTCTCTCACAAGTGGGAATGTCTCTATTCCACCACCTACAGTATTAGAGGGTATATATTGGTATGCACCCATAGCTTCATCAACAATTCAATCCATTAAACTAATCCATCTTAGAAACTTATTACTCATTCTTTGTTAGGTAATAGGGGATTAAAGTCTAATGGTTGAATACCCTCATGACTTTCATCTGTATCACCACTTATCCTTCTATGAAACTAGTGGCCCCTCAGTTGTTGAAGAAATGATAAAAATCATTGATATGATATTTAACTTGGTGGTGACTCTAGAGTATTAAATGTGAAACTTATTTTGGTTTATGCTTCAGGGACCTAGTTTAAAATGGTGGGTTATTCTAAATTAATCAGAAAGACATGACATGATGACATAAAAATATTTCAAGGACCTCTTTTTCAGGTAATTATTCATTGATACGTCAAAGTAAAATTGTTCTCAAGAGTTCATAGAACTTCAATAGGGGACGATGTTAGTATCTTCTTATTATACATGATTAATTAAAAACATCACTTTTCTTTTATATTAGCTATGAATGAGGTACAAAAAACATGATGTTTTAAGTTACTCTTCAACCAGATTTGAAATTTAATTTCTTTTATTTTTCTTTGATGACTTATTCTGGGTATGTTGATAAATCTCTAACTATTGAGATGGAACTGGAGGAATATAAATTTTTAAGTATTATTTAACATTTAAGTAAACTAACTAGTGGATTTTCTATTATTTCCCTAACTACATATTCTAGAAACATGAAGAGTAAATCATAGGAAATACCCCAGGGTGGTGGATGGTAGTTATATAAGAGAAAGAGTTTTTCCAATCCCTCTATAATAAATGGTTATCCTAGATGACTCAATCGTGGATGAAACATTGATTTTCTCAAATACTATCCAAACCCTCTATGAAATTTTCATTATTGTGGAATGCAAGGGAACCTCAAGTGATTATGTGTGAAGGATTATCGGTCGTGTCCATTGATGAACGGTCAAGATGTATACTGAGAGTTTTGGAAGCAGGTTTATACTCCTTAGGGATATGTGAAACTACTAACTCATGAGCCTCAAGGTAAAGTCCATGGTGTTAGCGTATGTAGAGTTTATGTACATAAATAGTTTCACACTGATTTCAGTGAGGTAAATTCATCCATTCAAGGTATGGTCCTAATTAACTTTGTACTTTTTTATAAAAGCGGGGAGTTGAATTGGTTACCCAATTCATGACCCATAAGAATATATTGAAATAAAAAAATGTAGCAAAGAAAGCACGAGGTGTGAAGAGATTACACAAGGATGGGATTAAGGGTGGTATATAAGTTGATACTTCAAAGAAACAAACCAAAATATTTAGTTGAAAAATACATGTCTAACTCCTGACATTAACCTGTCAAAAATTATCTTATAGAAGGAGGCATTAGGTTTCCCATTTAGAGAATCACAACCACAGAGAAAGATCCATAACATTTCAATTTAACCATACTATATTATTTGTAGCGTATGTCTATTGCACATACCCCTTGACATGAAAATAGACTATGTAATGTAAGATCATTCCATTTCTATTGTCACGGAAACAAAAATAGTCTGATATCCTTTGATTTTGATGCATGAAATTTCAGAGGGTGAATAAAATGTTGGATATCATGGCCAAAGCCTCTATAAATTAACTCTATACTATCTATCTCATTAATTCAAAAACGTTCTTCCCATTCCTTTATATTTTCTAAATTTATTTCTAGTTTATACTTCTGAGTTAAGTTTTCTTCTATGTTTATCTCTATCAATATGCCATTGGGAAATATAGTGAATCATCTCCATAGTTTTTAATAATTTTCTATTATTATTTTTGGCTTCAAGACTGTGCGTGGTTTTCATAATTCTAGAGATTTATAGCTTATATGTGATATTTTTCATGCAATGCTTGACTAATTACCATGAATAGATTTATTTTAATTAGATATGAGTATCATTTACATTGTCTAAGAAAGAGAAATTTGTATTTATCAGTGAGTGCGACATTGAAATAAGCATAGAGGAATTGGACCCAAGTTAGTTTTGGTCTGTTAAAGTATATATGGTTTGAATGATTCTTAATTTTAGATTAGATAGTGATTCCCTCCTCCTTTACTATAATGGTATACTTTTACTAATATGACAATCCAAAATACATATTTCGGTTACCTCTTTATAGGTAGATTGAGTTTGAAATTTAACATCTTCCAAGTATATTGCCTATATTGATCCCATCTTATAATATAAAACATACCAAGTTAAAGGAGTTTACAGTATAGCTTTTTCATTTAGAAGGAATTTATATTTATCAGACTGGGCACTTCCATTTGGGGTTCATTAGTATTTTTTATATGAAACCATATGGTTTTCTAGAGCTATATGTAGAATACATGAAGTTAAATCAAATTAATATGAAGAACAGGTACCCATTATTAAGGATTGATGAATTTTTTTAATTACATTAGCCGATCTTGGTGGTTTATAAATTTTTTATGTTTGGCTTGGATTCTATGAACTTTGGTATAGAGAGAAGGACTTATCAAATATAGTATTTAAGTGTAGGTATGGGTTTTATGAGGATGCTTTTATAAATAGTGGGTTAAAATATACTCCAAAAATGTTCATATCACTCATTAAGAGGATATTTGCCAATAATTTGACTTCTTCATTGTTTTTTACTGATGACATTCTAAAATAATTAAATACCTTAGAGTAACATGGTAAACAAATTTAAATTTTATTAGCAACACTTATATCACATCATATTTACACCAAGATCTAAAAATTTCACTTTTGGAACTATGAAGTGTATTTCCATAAACATGTGACTTATAATACATTATTTTTTATTGATCTAGATATGGAATAGGTTGTTATGTCTTGGGAATATTCTAGGAAAATGTTTGATATTTGAAGTTTCCTTGGACTTCTGTAGAGTACCTATAAGCATTTTGAATTTTTAATGGTTTATACTCCTATAAAATGGAATTTTGGATAGATTTTCTATGAAGGAAGACACAAAAACATTGAGATAAAATATTTCAAGATGATTGAATGTTGATAGATTTACTAGTAAACAAGTAGGTGGGTATGACTAAGGATCAGGGAGTCAATTTTTGTTCACCCTTAATTCTCACATCCTCATTGGTTGATCAAATAAAGTTGATTCAAGAGTGTTATCTAGTATGATTTTTGATTCATGAAAGGTTTTAAATAGATGAATTTATTTCAAGTTGGAATTTTAATTGATGTTTTGTGATTTGTATTTTTTGAATGGTATTGGTTGATTTTTCTATGAGAGAGTAACTATTGAGGGACTCTCATGATTCATAGTGCACTATAAATCTAAGGTCAACAAAGATTTATAATAACATTAGATTTTGATTCTGGTGGATCATTATGAAGAGGTAAATTGTGGTTTTTTCTCACACTATTTTACTTTTTAGAGGATCAAAGTCGCAAATCAATGACTAGAAGGGTTAATTTGACCATTAATAATACTTGTGTGGAAGTAGGATGAAGTGATGAAGTACTTCATCAAGATTTTTCCTTGTACCTAAGAGGATGAGATGTTGTATGCATTATAGTTGATCAACTAAAAATGTATCTCATTTAATACTATTTTGGGGGACTCATTAGATGGATGAACTAGGAAGGATTTCTTTTTGAGAAATTATATGACTTTATAGAGTGTCTTCTAGTTTCATTTTGAACAAGTATACACATTTTACATTGCAATTTTAGAAGGGATTAGAAAAGGTGATGGGGACTTAGTTGATGTTGAGTATTACTTATCATCCATGTGCCAATGGTATGTCAAGAAGAATGATTTAGACCTTATAAGATATACATTGGGTATGTGTTTTGGATTTTTATGAAACATGGTATGATCATATAGACGTTGGTGGAGTTTGATTACGATAAAAGATTCCATTTTTTGATTTATAAGGCTTTGTTTGAGGATCTATATGGTTGGTCTCATCATTTACCACTATATTTTCATGGGGTGGGTGATTATTTAGTTCATGGTCTATGTTTGATGAAATATACCTCAAAATGGGTATATTTCATTCGGATTTTTATCGTTATTATTGAGAGAAGACAAAAATTGTATACTGACTAGATATATGACCCTTGGAGTTCCCTATGGGTGATATAGTTTTCCTATGAGTGTGCCCTTTTTTAAGAAATTTTTGATTATAGAGGTTGCGGAAGTTAGAACTATGGTTTATTAAACTATTTGAGATCATTGAATTTGTTAAGAGGTGTCCTATCAATTAGTCATTCCACCTTGATATCATCATGTACATAATGTGTTCGGTGTGTCCCAACTTCAGATGTATGATCCTTATCCTATGAATCTATTTAAATTCAAGGACATTGAGCTGAAATCATATGCATCATATGTGGGATGACCTATTCAAGTTTTTGAAAAAGGTAAGAAGGTGATGAAAGGAATGTTTGTTCCTCTTGTTCAATTTCTATGGAAGCATAGGCATGTTCCAGAAGAAAATGGGTTTAGGAATCAAAAATTTAGGTGTAATGGTCTATGTCTTTCAAATAGGCCTCTATATATACTAATCAATGATAAGACTTCATTACAGTGGGATATTTTTAATATCCTTGATACTTGAAGATATGTTATTGTGACTTGGGATGTTTAATTTGGTTTTGAGAAATCTTGGAGGATCTTTGGTGACTTATATGTGGTTCCAGGAATTTTTATGTTTTCCATAGGAAAGTACACTCCATGGTGTATTCCATTTTATTTCAATAAACGTTTTTTGATAAAGGAGTAGGTAAGACATTCCAACATTTGGGCATGGTCTCGAGTGTTTTGCATTGTGATTCCTCTTATGGACCATGGAAAGAGTAGCCTCATCGCCCCAGGGTGGAAGGTTCGGTGAGTCCCAAATGATTAAGTTTTCAACAAAATGTCATAGTGAATAAAACAAATTTACAAGGATATTCAAGTTTGAGGCCACAAAAATCATGGTGTGTATCACCATGTCACAGTGATGGACATTCTATATTTCTAAAAAAATTTAATTAATAACCAATATTTCTAGGGTTTTTTTACTTCAAGGGGTAAACCTTGTGAAATTAATTGGGGGAGTTATTAAATAATTGTTTTACTCAATTTTCCCCTATATTAACCCTTAAATCCTCTTATAATTTCTTTCTAAATGGTCTAGATGAATCTAGGTAAAAAAATTTAATTGATTTACTCTCCTCTCTTGGGAACTTGAATAGAATGATTCCAAAGAATGTGTTCTAGGAGATATCTCTCATTGTTCAAAAGGGTGTCAGTACGATCATATATATCACCCATATCTACTCCTAATGTGTTGTGTTGTGTGATGTAATTTATTTATAAATTCCTTATCATACATGACCTATACATTTCGGTGATTTACATGATTATGTGGTGTGCTCGTATAACCCTATGATACCTATTCATGATAGGATTCATACATATTGTGATTTTATAGATCCCTGACACCTATTATTGATATGATTCACATGTGGTGTACATGTGTATCCCCATGAGATCTATTCTTGATATAATTTTCTTGTGGATGTGTATTTTCAATCAGACCCTTGCTTGAGATGACATTATTATGACAAGCCATATCATAACATTGTGTATTAAATTTTCCGTTTTTCTATCTCTAAAATTGATTTAATAGGATGAGATGTATGAGAAATTTCCTTACTTATTGGGGGGGTTGTGGATGATGTTATGGTGTTTCCCAGATCTGTGAGATAGGGTAGACATGTGATATGTGGCTTCGCCAAAGTAGTGAATTTGGTAGACCTGATTAATTTTCTTAATTGATGGTTTGAATATTGTAGAGACATAGAATTTTATAAATTAAATTTTCTTTTGAGTAAAAAATTTTCTTATTATGTAATGTAGTTAAATAAAATACATTCACTACATTTCCTTTTGTTATTTTTGACTGTTATAAAATAAAGCAATATTTTGTTTATCGGATATAAAAGACTGTTAAACTTTATAACTACTGATAATATAGTCATTTAATAGGGAATATTAATATTTTTATATATTAAGGTTTGTGATAAAATCTAATTAACATAGATATATGAAATGATAGTCACGACTAGTAGGATCACACCCTATGAATCTCATTTATTAGATTTTCCAAGGGATATGGAATCACTAGGATATGTCCTTTACTAAGCCAAATATGATATTCCACAACAAAAATTCATGTTAAACCATTTACATAAGTTGTTCAAGCTTATCGAGATCATGTTCAAAACCACTTTCATCAAACCACCTTAAAAATATTAAAAATAGACACATTACTCATATGGTGTACACTGGTGTAGTAAGGGGTTATTTATCTGCACCCTAGTATTATGAATTTTTCTATATTTTTTTAAAAAAATTATGAATATATTTATTTTTTAAAATTAATACTTTATATATATATATATGTATAAGTAATGATTTTGGTCAAAAATTGATTTATATTTGAAAAACCTAAAACATTAGTTTTGGGAAATATATAGTTTCAATTAAAACATTATTTTTGATAAATTCAATATTTTTTGATATAAAATTTATTTTCATTATATATTTTTATTAAATATTTTTGATTTAAATATAATTGATAATATAATTTAATAAATTCTAATATAGGTTTTCTAAGTGTCCGGAAGTGGTTAGTGTCATAAAAACATGGTTTTTCCAGAAAATAAAAAAATTTATTTAAAAGTGTAAATTCTTATATTTTGAAAAAAAAATTAATATTATTTTTTAAATCAACACATTGAATTTTTCTAATGGTGAATTTTTCCTAATTTATAATAGTCTAATTTTTTAGTAAAAAAATATGGTATATATTATGACATCATAATTTTCCAAAAAAATTGATGTAATAAATACTACAAATAGAATCGATGATCATATATTTATTTTCAATTTAATATAATTTATTTGAGGTTATTTAATTATTTTATAAAAACACTAATGAATCCTTCAAACCCTATATTTTATTTTAAGGTTCTAAAATAAATTATTTTTTAATAAGACTCACATCTATATAATCAATTGTGTTATTTTAAAGAGTTGGGTTATTATCCTAATAAAATATTTGAAACCACTCCTCTTTGGAATACAACATTAGAAAACCCCATTATAATGTGTCCAGTTTTGATTATTTTATCACCTAGTGTATAAAATTAAACTTTAGGTATTAATAAATAATTACCCTCTATTTTTTAAATACCCAACTAACCTAACATTACAGTTAATTGAAAACCCATTAAGAATTAACTTTATCTCCCTTTACCACTCTAAATACCTCCAAATGTGTTCCCAAGATCTTAATAATCTCTCTCAAATATTTTGGAATATATCTATCAATGTAAGGAATTATCTCCTCTTCATTTTTATTCAAGAATATTCTTTGTACTATGATTTTTTATTTATAATTTCTCATTTTGTGGATTGTTATTATAAATCAAATTATTTTACTCATTATTCTCCTGTAATTAGATAACACCTTACACTCTCACTAAACCATTCTTTGAACCTTAATATACAACTTCTATGGTGCTAAAATTATCCTCATATTTTACATGAAAAAATTTAATAAAATGAATAGTCATCCCCATTTCTACTCAAGGGTATTCACCAAGATGTATTGATCCTTAGTTTTTTGGGAAATCCATGTTTATAACCCACATTCTGTAATTATAAGATTAAAATTGATGAAATTCATTCGAATGTTGTTTGATCTCTGTGGAACAAAAATTCATGTACTTAATTAAATATGACGAGTGGGCCCAAAATTATATATTACTCAAATGCATTTGATAATATATTTATCTCATGGGATACCATGTATAGTTCATACTTAGTTTTCTTAAGAACACTATTTCATGATGTTTTGGTGGTTAGCCTTGAATTATACATAAGAGGTCATGTTTAATGTTTTCTTTTTATAAATTACTATAATGCCTTGATGCTATCATCTTATATCATTATTTGATGTTAATTGTTATGATTATCACCCTAATATGACTCCTTAAAATGATCTTGTATTAGTTTTAACATGTTATTCCTTGATTAGTCTCATACTAGGATTTATACTTCACTCCTTTCTTCTGTATATCTCCAAGTTATCCTAAGAAATTTTATAACCTTAATGGAATTTATGGTCATGTTATGGAGTTTTTAAATTAATGCCATTTTATCCCTATTTCATGTTAATGTTCTATGTATTTAATTACCTTAAGACACCAAACCTCTCAGTATTTTGGTTATTTTTATGTACCCTAAATTAATAAATCATGAATAGTGTATTTAATATATGGGTTTTTTTAGCTCTAACTTCAAGGGGGATATAGATATAGGATCAATTGGATGATTACATTGGGAAAGTGTGTGACAATATTTCTTTCACGGAGAAGAAGAAAGAAGATCCAGTCTTTGGGGACTTGACATTTTTGTTCACATGAGTGATTACATGTGGCATATGTTTTCATTCATTGTTATCATGGAATACAACTGTGTATATTGGGAACTTATGTTTAGGATAATTTGTGGTTTCCTACTAGGTTTTATAATTACACCCAATATGGGAATCTTGATGAATTCATTGACTTTATTATAAGGGATCCAGCTAGAGGAATCGGCCATGAGGTGGGAAGTTAAGCAGGATAAGGGGGATGGTGTGAGGCGATGTCGATATGGACTTTAGGTCATAGTTTTTTTGTTTAATGTTACATATTTTTCATTATTTTCATTAGTTTATTCACCTCAAAATTACATCACATCAATAAAAAAATAAGGATATCTCTCTTCCATTACATCCTCAGGTTCCTGACTAGCTTCTTTTAATTTGTGATTCCTCCAGATATCATTAATCATGTGAGCTATCATGTTTCCTATCACATTATCAATGTGGTCCAAACTTCTATAGACTATCCTGATATGAAAGTTCATGATCCAATGATATATCGTCTAATTTCAATACATGTGAATAACAAATTATATACTTCCTAAAGAGAGATACATGGAACACATTATGAACTTGAGATAGGTTTGGTGGAAGCAACAAGTGATAAGATACAATCCATACTAAATCAAGAATATATAATGGCCCAATATCCCTATGCCTTTTATTTACCTTCTTTATGAATATCATAACCATATTCCATTGATAATTTTATATAAAAACCATCTCACAAATATAAAATTTTAGATCACACTGATCATTGTTAGCATAACTTTTTTATCGACTCTAAGATACCTTGTTGTGTTATTGAGTGGATCTAACTTTCTATGCCATTTCCTTAGCTAGCTGAGGACCCATTAGATTTATTTCTCTAAATTCCTCTTAGTAGGTTGGATTTATACACTTATTTCAATATAGGGATTCATAAGGATCCACTTTATAATCAAGTGAAAGCATTTATTGTATGAGTACTCAATCAGAGTAAGGTGTTGATCCAAAATACCATTGAAATCCAGAGAATAGTATCTCAAAATTTTTTATTGAGTTTTAATGTTCATATTATATTAACCATATTTGTAAGGATGGTACATCATACAAAAAACATGATTCATTATCCTAATCTCATTAAATACTTATCCATACTTAGAGGTAATCCTCTGATCCTGATTATATACAATTGATTGTGTTACTTCATGAAACCCTAACATGTTCTTAATTTATATTATAACAATTTAATAAAGATAGAAATGTTTCCTAATAGTAATTAAGTGTGATGAATTTTTAATTTGATCAATTACAACCCAAGTATAATTATGTCATTTTGACATTTTGGGGATTCCAACAATAAAATACATGGTAATGTTTTCCCATTTCCATTATAGTATACGTAAGGGTTGTAAATCACCATTATAATTTAGTATCTTATCCCTAACTTAATTTCATACTTTCAACCAAGATACACACTCTACAATATCTTTCTTCATGATTTCCCACCATCAATACTCCTTTAGTTCTCTATACATCATCGTACTTCTAGAATGAATAGAGAATGATGAACTATGTGTCTTATCCAATATATCCTTCTTCAAGTCTTGTTTTAATGGGATGCATACTGGGTTCCTAAACATTATCATCCTAGTGTGGTCATTATTAAATATAGGAAAACTCCTCAACTTCTTTTATAATTATCCATCTTTCTTCTGCACATTCTTAATCCTATCATGGATGTATAGTTGAACATTAATCTGATAAATATAATATATTTCACATTTCCTTATGATTTCAAGATATATATTTTTCAAATTAATTAATATTGGATGTCTTTCAATTATCATTAGGGAAAAACATTCATGGTCTTTCCAACTCAAAGCATCATCTACCTTGTTCACCATCCCAGGGTGGTAATGTATTGAGTAATAACAATATTTGATTAACTGAAAATATAATCTAGATCATATTAGAATATTTATGTGTAAATATATATTTAATTTCTTTTCAATCTGTATATGGATTACACTTTTAACAATTAGATAATACCTCAGCATTTTCAATGAATCAATTATCATTTCCAACTCCAAATCATGTGTCATGTGATTTTTCTCATGAATTTTCAATTGGAATGGGTCATAAGCTATCACCATATCACTCATCATGAGTATTCATCTCAGTAAAATCAATAATGAATCACTATAGATCAAAAATAATTCTCCACTATAAGGTATTGTATGAATAGGAATTCTTATCAACCTCTTCTTAGTTCCCTAAAACTCTCTTAACATTCATTTTTCTATATGAAATTAACCCCCTTATGAGTCAACTTATTGAATAGATAGTATATTCATGAGAAATAACTCCCAGATAATTTCTAGTATCCATCAAACTAGAGGAAACTGTGGATATATATTAATGTGTTCGGTCTAGTACATTACTCAAAAACTTCTTAATTTTGAAGGATCCACTGATATACCCTTAAATGAGATTATAGTAACTAATAATAAAATATTAACAATAAAAAATTTACACTTTTTAAATTTACCATAAAAGATTTATTTCCTTAGCGTCTTTAGAAAAATTATTGATTTTTTAATGATATTCTTGTCATTTTTAATATATAATAATATCATCTATAAATAATACCGAAAACTGATCAATGTAATCTCTAAAGACTTTATCCTTTAAATCAATGTTAATATCCAGATCATTGGTAAGTTTAAATGGATTAAATATGATATGATAGTCCCTCTTGTGTATATTGTCCTTCTTGATCCTTATTTAATGATTATAGATCAAAAATAAAACATGTAAAAATATAGATATCCTCATAATTGATCAAATAGATCATGAATAAAAGGTATATGATACTTGTTATTAATAGTAATTTAGTTCCGTTCTTGATATTTAATGCAAAGATAGATTTAACCATATTTATTCTTAGAAAAAATATTAATTTTATCCCATATAGAAGAACCTAGATTCTCCTAGTGTTTATTATTCAATTCCTTTAACTCAGTAAGGTCCATTTTATATAGAGTGTTTAAAATATAATTTTCACCAAGTATAATTTCTAATGAAAACTCAACATCATGATTTGATAGAATATTAGGAATTTTATCATGAAACACATCAATATATTCCCAAAAAATAGGCAAATTTTCAGTTTTTATTTTCTCCCCAACCATTTTACATAAATTTACCTCGAGAATATGTAGTAAAAACCATATCATTTAAGTAGTTTTGATTGGGTGTTCGTATTCATAAATTCGTATATAGGTAACTAATGGGTGATTTGTGATATCAAATGAAACTTTCGTTCCTCAAAAATTTATGTTTGATCTATAATTGTAGACTCAATCCATACCCACAATTATTTCAAATTCCACTTGAGGAAGTATAACAAGATTCATAGGAAGAACCATCCCACAATCTTTTATCAAGGAGGAGTTATACACTTTTTCTCTGATCATACAATTATTAAATGTTTTTCATTACCAACTAAATATCTAATATTTAACTTAACTCCAAAATAATTAATGGTATATTTCTTTATTAGTAAATTTAATCTTCTTGAATGCTTACGATATATGCAACCCTTATTTTAAGAGAACTGTAAATTAATATATTCTTATAACAAAGCCATTAAATTGGTGAGTATGAATAGTCATAACTAGATTATCAAAATTATATGGATTAAATATGTATAAAAAATTAAAATTATATCTTTTGATTATAAATAAAATTACAATCATTTGAAAGAAAAATAAATATTTTCTAAAAACCTAATTTTTCTAAACGGTGGTTTCATTGTAGTTCAAAAACATTATTTAAAATTAATGCTTCTAAATTTTATAAAATATATTTTAAAAAAGGAAATACATTTTTGAAATAATCTTATCAAATTTATCTTTTGGTAATTTTTTGTTAATTTTCAAAAAAGAATAATGTTTTGATAAATGGTAAGAAACACTGATTTTTATTGAAAACTCAATATTCATTTAATGTAATTTAAAATTTTAATTTATATTTTAATTTTTATATGGAAAAATAGTTCAATTATATTAAAATATAACTAATTTAGATCATTGAAATCAATTTCATATTGAATTCTAACCTAAAAACATTTTAATCATTTGAATGATTTCTTTGGAAAAACTGTTTTTCCACCCGTCTGTTTGTTTAAGATTAAAATGAATTATTAAAATTCTATGAATTTAACTTGGAAAATTTTATTTCATATTTTTAATCATCACAGTTTGTATTCTCTAATAATTAAAATTCAGTTTATTACCATTATTAATAGTGAAAATAGTTAATATCAATTACCATTGTTGAGGTGAAATTTGGTTTACCCGAGGTTAAACTACGATTATAATGGTTAAAAATTTTAATAAAACATTTTAAAACCCCATTTAATGGACATAGTTTGACCTTAAAAACTAAAACTTTAAATAATGGACCATTTTGGAGCCTTTTTTCTTGTGAAAAATTTTGGAACACTTTATTATTTTCAAAACATCCTTGTGTTTCCTCTCCCCCACTTATAAAAGGCCTCTCCCTCCATTAACTTATTCACACCTCTAAAGTCATTTGGATTAAAAATACCCTGAAAAATGTCTCCACATAATTTTTATACACATTATATAGAAAACTATATTCCCAAAAGACCACACCTTGGTTCATTAAGAGGATATCCATAGGAGGTTTCATTAAGGGAAGTTATTTGTCTTATCGAATCTCTTTAATTGTATTTATAAATTTCATAACTTTAATTATGTAATGATACATAAAATATAATAAAACCAATATATTTGACATAATGATATGTTATTATGTTTAAGGAATAATATTTGTCAACATTCACCTCCATAAAATGCGAAACAAAATCTTTGATCATGTGTACGACAGACTACCACCACGTGAATTGATGTAACTCGTTTTCTATCAACACATATCACAAATTAATATAATTGAGAATTTAATTTATATATATAATATATATTAAATTATTTTAATTATAGAATTATAATATCAAATATACATTTTAAATTTCCAGGTCGTTTAAAATATGATAACGTTGCTCGTGTGTACGGTGGACTATCATCTCGCAAATCGATGTTCTTCATTTTTCACTTACAATTTACATGGAAAGTAATATGGGTAAATTTAATGAATATATTTGATATATATGAAATTATATTTATTTTATAAAATTATTATTTCTACCACTTAATTACCATTTCACTAGTAAATGGAATGTTATTGTCGCTCGTGTGTATGTACGGTGTAGCATCACCTCACAACGATGTGATTCATTTCCCATTTCTGATCTTCAAAAGTGATTATAAAATTGTATATAATGAGTAAATATGTTATTTTTGAAATTAATATAATTTTTTATATGATTTATCTATATAATATACACAATAACTAGAACATTCATGAAAAACAACGCATGAGAAAACAAGGAAATTAATACCCGAAACAATGAAAATAATGAAATATTATTAACAAATGGGAGGGAAAATGTTATATGAATATAATATATTATATTAAAAATATTAATATGGTTCTATTAAAAATTAATAACTTTTTTAAAACCATTATACAGGAGGTTAAAAAACATTCAACCAAAACGAAGCTTGTGGTAAGGGGTTTCATCTCAATTTTCACTTTATTGAGCCATATTTGTTAATATACACTTATTAATTTTTATTTGGATTATATACTGAGATTTGGTTTTATTTAACATTAATACCAATTTATTCATTATTTTATGTTAAAAACCTATTTCCCTAATGAACCGATGACCACCTCTCATTTCTTATTTACTTTTTTTGATTGTAAATATTCTCTTGAAACAATCACTTTATGGTGATCATTTTTCATTAGACATTAAATTTCACTTAAATATAAATATTATTTATATAATGGATATAATTATTTCCTAAACTATATATCATTTGTACATATGGGGTTTACATTGAAATTTTTGTGATTACCACGAAAAATAATGATAAATCTATATTCATTACTCAATACGGATATTTGATGACAAGGCACATTATTCATTAATTAAATTGATTATTAGATATATGAGCAATACATTGGAAATTAACATATATTTGAGTATTATTTATAGATATTCCCTTTATGAATCAGTAGTATGCTGTTTTGAATCGATAAGTCAGCATTAAATGGATCTTTACCCATTATTTTGGAATTGTCTTGTGAAAGGTCTTTACTGTAGATGATTCCTAAGATCATGAAGTCCCATAATTAAGAATTTTATTCATTGAGAATTAATTTATTATTATTATCCCTGATATTTTCTTGTTGATATTATCTATGGATAAATTTCATTCTCATTTTATTGATTAAAATTCATGTGTGTTTAGTTAGTTATATGTCCATATATATTATACCTTATTTCATGTTCAAGTTATTTATTAAATTTTATGTTTTTTTCAATTATTTACCATTTGATATTGAATATTATTTGTTTACTCGTAGTAGCTTTCACTATATGTAACCCTTACTATGAATTTAAGATCACTCTTATTTTGTTTCCTTTTTCTAGGATATTAAGAATAAATATTTTAATGAGTTTCAAGGATAAAATCATTTACTTTTGTTATGTATTTTGTTTTATTATCTATTACCAATGTAGAATTGGTATCATTTATGTTTATAGTTTTTTCAAGACTATAAAACAATTTGTTCCTTTGTGATGAAATAAGTTATACTTAGTTCTAGTGTAATAAATTAAACATCATCATTTTGTAACTGGGGTCGGGGTTGTTTCAGTTGGAATTCGAGAAGGTTTACTAGAAACCTTGGGAACTAAATTAAGGAAACCATAGATTGGGGAACATATCCTTATAATAGACATTTAGGATTAGTATAAAATAACATCTTAAAGTTTTTTTGATGAATAGATTATGTGGTTTCCAAGAAATACATATCTACTAGGATACTACATATATGTTAGGTTCTATCATAAATGTACCAATGGGTAATATATCTAAAAAAGGAACATCTGGCTTAACACAAGCATTACCTAGTATATAAAAACTGGACTTACTCTACTCCAGGTTTTACACTCATGAGGGATATTCTATGGATAATTCACATTTTCATTAAAACCCATAATAAAGGATTTTAAAATGAATATATCACCAAATAATATATGTTTCTAAGATTAAAAAATCATAAATTTTCAATTTATGTTAAGTGTTACAACATATTTAGAATTATACATTGTGATTTAAAATTACTAATTTTATAATATTTCATATTTTTTTCCATTGCTTAAAAATAGTATCAAGAAGAAACAAGGGTATCAATACTCATGTTCAATATTATGATTTACTTGCTTAGTATGAAAATAAATCTAGTGTTGTAAATGAAAAGATCATGGTTGCATTAAGGAATCATAAACAGGTTAAGAAAAATAAACTTTTCTAAATTTAGAACCCTATTTTTCTATAGTTGGATTATCCTATATTGGATAACTTCATACAATTCAATCCCATATAGTTTAGTAATACTACTAATAAAATGGTAGCTAAGCAATGGATTATATCTCATTGGAATATATTTATAGCCATGGAATGTGAAGAAATTGAAAAAGGTTACACTTGATGTATTATGTCTCAATGTAAATGTTGATAAATGGTTGTCATCCATCCAAAATACTATAGAGAAAGAAGAAATTCAACAACTATAATGGAGATATTTTAATGGAACGTTTTTAGAAATATATTTCTCTAATGATAAATGAACAAAAATAAATATAAAGTTACTATTATTCAATAAAAATAAGCATAAAGTGTTGTAGAGTATAATGATACATTTACATGGCTATCTAAGTGTTCTATGGATTACATATAAAACATATAATATAAGATTAACCATTTAATTAAAGGGATAAATCCAACTTTCCAAATGGTGATGGAATATATAAATTTTTCATTATGTGATGAAATAGTTTTATGTTTCATAAAACCAAAGAAGGGACTCTCAGGATCCTATATGTTCAATGGAAATCAATAAATTGGAAGGTAAAATGAGCACAAAAAAATGGTAATTCGTTGAAGAAAAAAAGAATGAATAAATTTCCATCTTGTGAAGGCTATGGAAATAATTATCTTTGTAAAATCATGAAGTGGATATGAGTTTTTTATACGTGTTAAGATAAGGTTAATTATGATAATGAATGTAAAGGGCATAAAGAAAACACTTTTTCGGTTTTTCAAATGTAGGGAGATAGTGAACATCTCAAATGAATTCTCCAAAAATCAATGGAATCTACCACAGATGAGGCCAATAGAATAAAAACATTATTATGTGATCACTAAAGCTAATGTGTAAGTACCCAATTAATTGGTGGTAGGAAATTTAATCATAGATTAAAATATTATGAATTTATTATTTGATTTCTAATCTTCACACTCTTTTATATTTTCTATGTTTTGTAAGAAAATTAAATATCTTCACATCCCCTTACGAATGGATTATTTGGTAAAATATCATAATGTAATACTCTCTATAACAAGTATGTTCTAGTTAGTCCCTATTATGTAAACTAAAAATGCTTTATTTTTGGAATTTATTCTCATACCTATGGTTGACATTGACATAATAGTAATTATGTACAAGATTTCAAAATTTTATGTTAAAATTTATTACAAGTATAATGGAATTACGATTTGTGGTGAAGGTTTAGAATTCCTTATCTTTAGAGTAGAGACATCATTATATATATCATTTCTAGATCCTCCGAATGTATCTCTTCTAAATTATATTCTTGTGGAAGAATGGAAATCAAAACCAATGGATGGATAAGGTAACCTTCAAATTGAGAACATGCCTATTGTATAGGAATACATTGATTTATTTCCTATATAATTACCCAAACATATACCCAAGAATGAATTAGATATTTCTTTTGATTTATTCCTTGATGTAAGACAAATATCAAAGAATCCCTATCGAATGGTCAAGAAGGAATTAGTGGCTTTGAAGAAAAAACTATAAAAGTTGTGTGATAAGGGATTTATTCTCCCTACTTTTTCACCATGGGGATCCCTTATTCCCATCATTAAAAAGAAATATGGATAAATGAGGCTATAAATTAGTTATTGAGAAATAATTTCTATTAAGATAAGGAAAAGGTATCGTATACCTCGTATTGTTGACTTATTCAATCAACTTCATGAAGCCCAATATTTTTCAAATATTGGATATTTTCTGTGTATCATTAATTGAGATTACATAAGGATTAAATTTGAAAGATATCATTACAAATGTGGTATTTTAATTAATAGTTTATAGTAATGCAATTTTCATTAACTGACAAATCCACTATTTTTATGGATCCAATTAATAGAGTTTTCAATGAATACGTTGATGTTTTTTTGTGGTATTCATCGTTGATATCATTGTGTATTCTAAAATAAATGTAGACCATTAAAATTACTTGTGTATTATTCTTGAGATTCTTATAAGGAAGGGGTTATATGGGATATTTATTAATTGTGATTTATGGCTTCATGAAATTTCATTTCATGTCCATATTTTCCTAAATGATAGAATCTTAGTGGATCTTTTAGAGATAATAGCAGTCAGAGAATGGCCTATACCAACTAACATAAATTATTTATGAAGTTTAATTAGTTTATAAAGTTACTATTGGTGATCCATTCTGAATTTTTCCCAATTGGATAACACATTAAACAAGATTTCATGCAAAGTGGTTATGTTTTTTTGGATAGAGGAATGTGAAGAATGTTTTCAAGAATGGAAGAGGAGATTGTTCAATGATCTGATTTTGACTCCATCATCTATAGATGATGGTTTTTTATATATAGTTATACATTAAAAAGATACTTGGTAATGTACTATTGAAAAATTATAATGTTATTACATATGCATCCAGGAAGATGAAGAATCATGAAATGAACTCTCCAACCCATGATCTTGAGTAAGTAGTAAAAATGTTCTCCTTAAAGATACAAATACAAAATCTCTACGACAAAATATGTGAGATATACACATAAAATAAGAGATTTAAATATATTCTTTCACAAAAAAGTGTGTTGTGGGATACAAAGGAAACATCTCAATCTACTTAATGATTATGATTTATAGATACACTACCACCTAGGGAAGGAAAATAAGGTAGCAGATACATTAAGAAATAAAATTCATAAATTTTTTACCCAAATAATTATTTAGAGGGCTCCTATGGTCATGGATCTAGTAAAGAATGATATGGTAATTATTAAGTAAGTGTGTACATCATTCCTTTTTTAATTTTTTAAAGAAAATAATTATTGGGAAATATAAAAAGTTCTCAATTTGATGATGATAACATTCATTCGAATATTAAATCTGTGAATGAAGGGAAATTAGATGGCTTAATTTTTGAAGATGGTGTTCAAAAAATAAGAATGATTTTATGTGTTCCATATATATCTAATCTAAAAAATGGAATTTTTGAATGATAATCACATCTCAAATTTTTATATACACCCTTCCAGCACCACAATGTATAGGGGTTTTAGGGAATATTTTTTTTGGAATAACATGAAGTGGGAAATTACTGATTATGCTTCCATATGTTTGTTTTTTCATTTAGTTAAATCTGAGAGACTATATCCTAGAGGATCCATGAAACCACTTTTTATTCCTATGTTGAATTAGGATGAAATTTTTATAGACATTGTCACATAATAACCAAATACTCCAAGAAAAATAATGAAATATGGGTTATTGTACATCAACTAACCAAATATGCACATTTCCTCGCTGAAATAGTATATTTACCCCTTGATTGAATCACAAGTATCTATATTAATGAGGTTTTTTGAATTCAAGTAACACATCATTTGATTATATCTAATTGTGATCTTTTTTTGTCCATAGAAATTCTATAAGTTCCTTTAGAAGTCTCTTGACATTGAGCTTCATTGGATTACTTCATACCATCATAAAACTGATGGACATTTTCAAAGAACTATTAAAAAATGGGAGATAAGTTTTTTTCATGTTCACATGTATTTAATGGTATATGGGATCATTATTTACCTTTGGTATAGTTTTCCTATATTAATAATTTCTATACAAGTATTCAAATGGCACCGTAAGAAGTATTATATTGTAATAAATGACGTACTCCCACTTCTTGGGGTGAAGTTAGTGAAAGGAAACGTGTTGTACTATAACTATTAAATTTACAATAACAATGGGATATACTATTGAGGAGTATATTAAAGCAGTGTAATGTAGGTAAAAGAGATATGCCTAAAATTGGAGGAAGGATTTAAAATTCTAAGTGTGGTATCATGTTTTATTGTGAGTATCTCAATGAAAGGGTTTTATAGGGTTTTGTAATAAATGAAAACTGATTCCTAGGTACATTTAACCATTTTATATCCTTAAAATAAATTACATATGTTTCTTACCATTTACAATTTCTCCAAGTCTCTCAAAAGTACATGATGTGCTTCATATATCATTTTTTAGAAAGAACATGCAAGAACCAATGCATGTTCTCACCTATGATGAAATATAATTGGCACATGATCTATATTACTATGAAGATCCCATATAAATTCTTGATAATGGAGTGAATGTATTGGGGAATTGTACAACACTACTAGTAATGATACTTGGGATAACTCATAAAAAGGAGGAACCAATGTGGGAACCAGAGGATGTTATGAAGAAGAACTACTATCATCTATTTAGAAGGTAATATCCTTGAATTTTTAAGGATTAAATTTTTGTAGGGGAAATGTAACACTCATATACATTTAAATATATTTTCTTTTAAATAAATTTATTCTCATCGAATTCTTACGATACAAGAAACCCAAAGTTTAAGAGAACAATAAAATAATCTGTCATTATAACATAGCCCTTAAATTGGTGGGTATTAATATAACTAAATAAATTATAAAAACTATATTAATTACATAGGTATAAAATAAATTAAATAGATTTTTATATATTACTAATAAAATAATAATCATTTTAGAGAAAAATAAATGTTACTAAAAAATTGAAATTTTATAAAATGCCATTTTTTGCACTTTTCACACATAATTTAAAATAAATTTGACCTATTATATAAAATTTATTTTAAAAAATTAACTTAATTATTTAAAACATCATATCAAAATTATCTTTGTGTGGATTTTTCAGAGTCTTCTGAAAATCTTAATTTTTTATGAATAGTGAGAAATACTTATTTTTATTGAAAACAATAATTTTTATTTAACTAATTTTCAAAGTGAAATTATAATTTTAATTGTTTTTAAAGAAATAATATTTCTATTATATTACAATTTAACTAATTTAGGTCATTATAATCAATTTCATATTGAATTCTTATATACAAACTTTTTAATGTTTTCAATGTTTTTCCTTGAAAACCCATTTTTGTCAACATGACTGTGGGTTTAAGTTTTAATTGAATTCTACCACTTATGTTAACTGAAATTCTAAAAAATAATTTTATATTATGAATCATAAAAATTTGTATTATCTAAAAAGGTAAAAATATTTTTTTACCATAATTAATAGCAACAACTATAAAAATTAATTACCTCAGTTAAGGTAAAAGAAATGTATCTAGGGTTAAACTAAGAAGATAAGGGCTTAAATGAGTTAATTGTTTTTTTCAAAACCCATTATATAGGAACATTCTGACTTATAACCTCTAATTTTCCAGAATGGTCCATTTTGGATTTTTTTGGAATGTGAAAAATGTGGGTAAACTTTATTCTTCTCAAAAATTCCTTGTGTATCCTCTCCCCCAATTATAAATTATCACTCCCTCCATTAAATAATTAGAATCTATAAAACTCTTTTTATAGACCAAAACATAAATAAATCTTTCCCCAAAATCTTTATCCACATTCTTGAGATATTCACATTCACAAAATACAAACCTTGGGGTTCTTAAGAGGAGATCAAAAAATGTTTCTCTACGAGAAGGTAATTGTATTATTAAAGCTCTTTGATTATATTTATTATTTTCCCATATATTTCTATTTTATTAATTTTTTTTGAATAATATCCATCCATATACTTCTCTATCAAATGGTAAAAGAAATCGTCGATCATGTGTATGATGAACTACCGCCTCACAAACCGATTTAAATCATTTTACATCAACACATATAAAAATTGTATATAATGAATTTAATGTATATATATAATATTTATGATATTATTATACTTATATAATCTTAATATCACATATACCTTATTAATTTCTATGATGATTAAAATATAATATGGTTGCTCATGTGTATGGTCGAGTACCACATCATGAAGTGATGAAATTATTTTTTCTCTAATCCTTTAAATGAAAAACCATAAGGAAAAATTGAATGAATATATTTGATAAATATGACAAGATATTTATTCTAGAAAATTAATATAACACCCACTACTTTACCTTTTCGATCATTAATTTAATGATATCATTACTTTTTCGTATGTATAGCCTACCGTTTCCAGGTACCAATGTGATTTATTTCCCATGTCAAACCATCAGTACTGATTTTAAAATTTTATCTAATAAGTTATTATGAAATTTATAACATTAATATAATTTTTTAGATTATATATATATCCTATACACAAGAAATATGACTTTAATGACAAAATATGCGTGATAAAACAAGGACCATAACAACTAAAACAATGAATAGATTGAAATATTATTAACAGATGGCTCATAAAATATTATATGATTATGATAAATTATTTTATAAATATGAATATATATATTTTATAAATTAATAACTTTTATAAAACCATTATTCTGGATGTAAAATCATGTTCAACCAAAAGAAACTGTGGTGTATGGGATTTCATTTCAATTTCCATTTCATTGAGACATATTTTTTAATATGCAGCTATTATGATTTATTTGGTGTATATATTACAATTTTGATCTATTTAATATGAACACCTATTTATTTTTTATTTTTTTTATAAAAACATATATTCTCAATAAACGGATGGTCACATCTCATTTCTTATTTAATTTTTTTGGATGTTAACTTTATCTTACGACAATCACTTTATTATAATCATTTTTCATTAAAAATTTAATTTTTATTAAACAACCATATTTTTTATATCAGGAATATTATTTTTACCTAAAACATATGTAAATTTCACATAAAATTTTACATTAAAATTTCTTTGATTATCTAGGGAAATATTTATAAATTTGTATTCTTTACTCCATGCAGATCTATGATGACATGGTGCATTAATCATAAATTAAATTTAATATTTGATAAATGAAAAAATATTTGGAAATTAGGTGATGGATGGGGAATGTAATATATTGGACCTTAATTCATAATTGTTCTCATGATTAAAATCAATGTGCTCAAATTAAATGTGTTTTTATCTATAGTTTTAAATTTTCTTATGAATTTTATTTACATTAGAGGTATCATGATGCCTGAGATCATAATGAAAAATAATTAATAATCTCATTTATTGAGAATTATGTAATTATTATAATCCATGAGTTTTTCATTAACATTATCTCTATATTCATTTCATTCTTTATTTATTAAATGGTATGGGTTTTTAGTTAGTTACTTTTCCATGGTAAGTTTTCCTTATTTTGTCATCAAGTAATAGATTAAAGAGAATATGTTCTCCATAATTTGCCTTTCCATATTTAATATTCTCAATTTACCCATGATTTCATCTTCTATATGTGACTATTATTGAGAATATGATCCCACCATTATTTATTTTATTTCCATGGGATTTTATTAATAAATAAATAAATGAGTTTCAATGATTCATATCATTCTATTTTGTTATATATTATGTTCTATTTTCTGTTTCCAATATAAAATGAGTGTCTTTTATACTTCTAGTTATTCATTACTAATAAAATATTCAGTCATTTAGGGTGAGATATATTTTATCTAGTTCCAATATAAAAAATTAGACAGCAGTTCTCAGTTACTATAGTTGAGGTCCTTAATATTGAGGTGGTGATATGATACCATTAGAAACTTCTTATTATTTAAAATATTGGGTAGAACCATAATCAAATAAAACGTTTTAGATTATGGATTGTATGATAAGTATACCATTCAACATGTCATTAAAAACTTTTACATCGACTGTAGTAATTGAATAACCTTAACCTTCTACCCTTGGATTCTTTTTTGGTATGTCCCCTTAACATTCAGGGAATTGGTTAGAAGAGTTACACATATCTTTACAGGTAAAGTATTTTACTTTAATATATTTTTAGTTATCCATGAATTCATAAGAATGATAATAATTTTTTCCACACTTAATGAAAACTGTTTTTCCTTTTAGGAATGTATCAATGTTTTTTCTTCAAGAACTATCACTTATAGGAAAATTATTCTTTATCTTCTTCCCTTTATCTATTTTTTGATTTTCTGTCCTCTTATACTATTTTTTCCTTTTAATACATAATACTTAGAGGATTAATTATATGTATTTATATGACATCATATTGTGTCCTCATATGATTAGTGTTTTTGGGGGACTAGTTTTCTTTAAAGTAGTGGTTTTATCCCATTAAAAAATATTCAATCTTATTCATTAGATTGCGTATATAGTCCATAGCATCCATTTATGACCATGTAAAGTTATATTTATATTTAGAAACATTTTACTTTTTCCGTTTTCATAAAATCAATAATTTTATCTATATATCCAATCATTGTTTGTGAGGAAAATATTTTTCCATTAAAAGTTCCTTAAAATCCTTACATTCCATGATCGTTATTTCCTCATCATCTTAGTATTTTGAATAAATGGACAACATTGATCCATATCCCCTAAAAGGTGATAAACATCCATTAAAATCATATCTATTTCATTACATCGCAATGTGAAAAAAAATCCTCTATAAGAAACATGTACATTAGTCATCTATAAATGAATTTTTAATTTCATTGAATAATAGAGGTTGTTGATTGATGATGTGGTTAAAAATTGCTACACTGCATTGTGGATCATGATGACGCACTTTTCACCCAAGGTTATAGGTCATAACCTGAGTCATCTACCCATATATAATTATATTTTTTTGGATCTAACTCGACCTCCAGCTCTAGCTTCATTATCTTTCCTTGTAAGGAAATTTCTATATGGATTACAAGAAATACTACGGTTTCCATTCCATCCACTATGTGACATTTCTAAACAATAGAACACACTAGATTAGAAAATAACATTATGAATAATAATTTATAATTTGAGAACATCTAAAACACTTAAAATAAATTGAAATTTTTTTATAACTATTCTCAAATTTTTATTTTTGTTTCTTTGGGAATATTATTAAGGTAGAGGTTAGGTTCCCTAGTCATTATTTTTCAAAAAATAGTTCCCATGGATTCTTTTAATACTTCTATAATACCAACTGTAAATACACATAACCTAGTAGACAACATTCATAGGTTACTTTATTTCATTAGTACTAAATATATGAAATCATATCCTAATGTACTCAATAGTATAGTAGTCTTGATAAATTAAATACATAATTGAAACTAACATTCTTTTTTTAAAATATTAAATTAAACGTAGTATTTATTTTTGGATTATATTTATTCTATTTATCATATCTTCAAATATGAATCAAAAATATTTCTTGGAGTCCTAGGGAAAGGTAACATAAGAAAGGGGTGTACATACATGCTCAGTAAGGTAATTCATTCTACAAATGCTAAATAAAGAATGAATAATATAGAGGGAATAAATGCTTATCAAATAATTACACTTAAATAAACACATGATCTTGAAAATTAACCAAGGATATAAAAAATATTAAAATAAAATAATAAAAATTAAAAACTAATTTAGAAATGAAAAAACTCATAATTTTAGATATCTTAAACTTATCATCAATTCCTTGGACCCTGAAATTTTTAAAATTTCATCAAGTCCCCAGGTTAATAAATTTACATAAATGCATAAGGCCTTAACAAAATAACTAGTCTATTTATTCTCATAATACCTACCAATTTATCAATATAATATGTAATTTTGGTCTCACATTTCACATAATAATTATAATTCATTCAGCATAATAATAAACACCATTAATTAATCAAGATGACTTAAAAATAAATACTTTTCCATATTAGAAGAACTGGCATACTGGATATCAATACTTTCAGAAATAAAGTTGATCATAAACCATCAAAAGGAATATAGTGGATGTTATCATGATATTATAACATCATTAAATAATAATATTTAACATATTATGTGGAAATATATGAAAATACATTCATAAAGATCACTAGAAATTTTTGCAAGGAAAACACACTATTTGACTTTAAAAATAAATATTTGAAATCTAAAAAATACCCAAATATTAAAGAGTTTTTATTTTGAAATAACATTATTAAAATATATTTAAAGATTCACAAAAATTAATGGTAATGGTGGTGAGAAGTTATATTTATTTCAAATAATTTAAAAACCCATTCCTTTCACGATTTAATAAAAACGTCCAAATGTACTCATTTCTAAAATGATAAGAATATTCCTTTTATTTTTATCGAAAAAACTAAAAAATAGGTAAATTTTTGTTTAATTAATAATTTTTAATATTATAAACACTTTTTAGACAATTTATGTAAAATATGGACATATAAGAGACTGATTCTTGACCGAGTAGAAAAACTAGGCAAGTTTTCCTAAAAAATTAGTTTTGTATCTCTAGTCATTAATGAGTGGATAGTGAAAGGAAAACTAATAATTTATAGAAATAATAATATTATATGAAAATATATTTGTTTTAATATATAAGTATCATATTATTTATTCAATGAATACTTAAGAATTTCCAATCTCAAATAATGATGAGAGTGTAAAATTAACGTTCACCTCGGGTTTGACTCCCATCATATATTTCTAAAAATAAGTTATAATAAATATATATTTATGAAGCATATATTCCATAAAAATAATCATCTATATCATACCATATATTATTTACATGTAATTATTTCTCCCTAGTTTAGTAACAAATCATTGTTAAAATCACTATTCTGGGATACAATTGCTTCATTTTTCATGAACGTTTTAGTTTTGTAGTTTCAATACTTTTACTATTATCATGATTCCATCATATCTAGAATTTAAAATATAATATATATAAATTATATATATTTATTTATAGTAATCCATTAAATATAGACATATAAAAATAAATTACATTGTTCATAGAGGCGGTAGGTCATATATACAAATGAATGTTGTTTTTAAATTTCGACGGATGGAAAAAAATTAAGATATAAAATAACTCATCTATAAAAAATGAATGTTAAAAAAATATATATCATATATATTAATTAAATATATATATATATATTACCATCCATATAAACCATAAATTAAAAACCAATCACATCAATTCGTGGAAGTGATAGTCCACAGTACGCACGACTGGCGTTATTATTTTCCAACAGATTGTAATGTAAGAAGATATATTTGATATTATAATTAAATAATAATTAGTATGTCATAAATATCATATATAAACCTTAAATCCAACATATTACCCATTCAAAAAATATAATGATGAAAAATGAATTGTATCGCTATGTGGAGATGATAAGTCATATATACGCACAAGCAATACTTTTACTTTCTAGTTGATGGAAAAGATGGTGGGTAATTTTCTATTCATAAAAATAATAAATTTTTTGTGTATTTAGGATTCTGAATATTATTATTATATTATAAATACCATATATTTATATTATTTATGAGAATAAATAAATTGAAAGAGCTTAGGTAAGATGATTACCTCTTGTTCGGGAAACCCCCATTAGATCCATTCTTACGAAAACTAGGGTATTTATTTTGAGGAGAAAACACCAGTATAGCATGGATAATGAATTTTATAATATAATTTTGTATGGATTTATTGACATAGTCTACTCAATGTTTTATAAAGAAGTGAATGAAGGGGTGTCCTTTTATAAGGTAGGGGAAGGACAAACTCGGAATTATTGAAAATATTAAAATATAACTAATCTATTTTAAATACAATTGCTTACCAATTTCCATATATTCAAAGACAATATATTATATTGTTTTAATATAATTAAAAAGTAAAATTATTATATATTTATTTGGTATTTTAAACCTTATCTTTTCATTCAATTACATAGTTAGCATATTTCAACCTTAACCATAGAAACATCTTTTTCAAACTTAAGGGTTTATAATTTTAAATATACGGTGAAATTTGTCTCATAAATGGAAAATTTATTATATTTGAGAACATATAATATCCTCCTTATCCTATTTAAATATTTTATTTATTTTTAAATATTTTAAAAACAATTATTTTCATGAATATCAATAATGTAATTTTTTACACTTTTCATTTAATTTATCTTAAAATACATAAATACAAAGTTTTAATTAAAATATAAACCTTTTAGAAATCCTTAATATGTTATATTTTTCTTAAATATTCACATATCCTAATAAATAAAAATGTTTTTATAGATTTTTATATTTTTAAAATCATTTATTTTATTTTTTCAATTAATTAAATAAATATTATTTCAATGTTTCTTCAAAAGTTAAACTTATTATGTAATACCTAAAAATTATAAATAAATAACCATAATGAAAAAAATTATTATTATTCTCAAAATAATTATCTATATGTATGAACTTATTTCTTTTTTACCAATCTAAACACATAAGAGATATTTAAAAGTAAGAGAGTGACATTTTATATTTTAATTTTATTTTAATATTATATGGGTAATTTTTATTTCAATATTCCTTTAAAAAATTAACTTTATAGTGTAAGATGAAAATTTTATAATTAAATTAATAAAATAGGAATTTTCTTGAAAATAAATAATTTAACACTTGTTTTTTTACCCAGATTAACATAATTTAACCTTTACCGTGGTTATATATTTTACAGTTGTTGTTATTCATAATTCCTAAAACTGAAAGGGAACTATTTACCAAAAATGAACCTCTTAATTCAAAATATGTAACCCATTTTTATGAAATTCAATACCAATAAGTGGAATAAATTAATTTTAAAATAACTGTTCAAAAGGTGATGAAAACTGATTTTAAAAAAATATATTTTTAAGCAAAAAGATGAATTTACTCATATATATTTCATAAAAAATTAGATGAATGTTAAAAAAAATATTGAATATAAAAAATATAAACAACATTATAATATTTCACCAATATTGATTAATTTAATCTATTATTTTAAAAACATGTTGATTTCATAAAAATTATTTTTCAGAAAAATATCTCTCTTACTTTGAAATGATTTTTATTTCCATTTGTAATTAATTTATAATAAATTATTATATTTAATATAAACATTTTTCAAAATTTATTTAGTCCTATTCATGTCTACTAATTTAATATATTGGTAATAACTATATAATTTTTATCTTAGGGTTCCATTTATTGCAAGCTTTCAGGAAAATAATTTTCTAAATAGAAATATATCATATATTCCTAGGGTTTTACAAGAGGTGTCTTTTGAATAAAGAATTATATCTTTAAATAGTTATAAAATTTGATTAAATTGTAATTTAATTATAATATTACAGTAAATATGACTTTAAAATATAAAATTTTCCTTACAAACCTCAAAAATTCATTCATGTATTCAATTAAAAAATATAGTACTTATATGATATTTTACTATTGGCCTTCGTATTTTATTATTTATGAAAAAAATCAAAAAAATACCCTAGAAAATATTGATTTCATGTGTAAAAACTAAAACTAATCGAAATTATATATGTTTCCTCAATATTGGTCTCCACATAACCTCGTATATACCTCCCCATACACTAGAGGCCACCGACTAGCAGTGAGGGTCTAAGAGAGAACGTGAGGAAATTGTACCCTCATTATCAGAGAAAGACACAACATATCAAATGAGAATTAAATTATGAGAGTAAATGATAAAAATTCATTTGAAATCCATTTTAAAAAAAGGGTACAATCCCAAAATCAACATTAAATATGTTATTTCATGTCATATAGTGCCAAGTGTGAGAAAAATCCAAAATAAATACAAGATGAAGAATACCTAAATGGGTCCAAACTCCAAGTCTAGATCCCCCTCCATGCACGTCTCATACCAAAATCCACCATCTATCATAGGACCATTTCCCTTTACCCGACCTTCAAACATGAAGTCTGATCGTTTACCAAATGGTGGTCGAGCAGGGTGCGAGTACTACCCAGTAGGCCACCACCAATGATATCTAAAAAATAAAATGTCTACACTGATAGTTTATTCATGTACTAAATAAATAACAGCATAAATAAAAGACATTCATGGTTCTACTAGTTATCAAGGATCACTTTAGATACTTCTATCAAAGTTCCAAGGGTTTTCCACAATCGTCAATTACACGTCAGCCTATGCTGGTCATATAAACTATGTATAAGAGAAGGAAATTAAGCTCAATAAATCAATTGGGAAAAAATTAAAGAAATAAGTAGATAAAACAAACCCCAAGCCTCAATCCATTAAATCATATCCCACAAATATTTTGGGTGTGGGGAGCATTATTCTGACTCCTGAACCCATAAATTATATAACAATTACCTTTGAGCCTCGGGCTGGCTAATCACATCCCACGCATCCCTTGGGGGCATAGAGAATTAGTCTGACTCCCCATACCATGCATGATAGGGGCGTGTATTGAGCATTAGTCTAACCCAGCCTATGGACATCAATCCTCAGTAATACTCCACAAACCATCAATACATGTACACATTCTTATTTAACCACTTACCACATATACCATTTGAAAAATATAACTCATTAACAAAATCATCATTTTCATCAATGGTTTATTCAATACATATACACATTACCACATTTTCTATTCAGATGAATTATCCCATTAACACATTTTTCATTTCATAGTATAGACCATTCAAACATCAACTTTTTACATTCCTTATCCCATTAACACATTGCCATATTTCATGTAAACCACTCACATTATACCAGACACCCCCTTATCCCATGTTAACAACTAAACAAAATTATCATTTGTTCAATTTCAAAACTCAGGATAACATGTCAACATATTTATCATGGTATCTTTCTCATTATAATTCAATTCAATAGTTAACATCCCAATATCATGTTCAAGAATATATGTACCCTATGGTTGTCCCTTAATACTGGTCTAATCAACCTTAATGAATACCATGTGGATCATGAGGGGTTAAATTCACCATTTATCTAACCAATTCATCATTTCAATCAAGGAAATACAAATAGACAATACAATGACACAAATGCACAATTGCATACATATAATAAAATCAACAAGACTATGGGATATAACTTTTAGACCACCAACCTTGGTTACATATATAACCACAAGATCAACCTTATCTAATGATTCAGAAACAAGCCACCTTTAAATCCCCAACCTAGAAACCACTTGATGAAGACGGTTTTATCTCTTTAAAAGAAGAAGAATGATTACACAATACCTAATCTAGAAAATAAAATAAATAAGAGTTTTAGACTCACCTAGAGCTTTGATCCACTCCCAAAAATTCTCAGAATGACTTAAAAACAAGGGAGATCAGTCCTTGGGATGTATGGAAAGGTTTTTCATGTCACACTTGATACTAGAGTAATATAGGGGAATTCATTTTTTTGAATACACAAAAATCATAGTGGAAATGGTAGTTTTCCAAAACATTAATGAGGCACACTGATTGTAAGCGTGGTTGGACAAACTGTGCACTAATTGTGTGCCACCCTCTGACTAAGAGGGGTGAAAGGAGGCAAGGTTTCATGGAGTTTTCACACAGTTTCAAAAAAACATTCAATAACCATGTGGGATTTCTCTATAAAAACTCACATGCTTCCACCCCCCCCCCCCACCCCACCCCACCCTACATGGATTTATCAATCTTGGAACACCTCCCTTGGTAGACATGGTTACGATGCAAGGTTACCATTAATCATGCACTAACCATGATGCATTCCATGGTTAGACACTTTTCCTCTCTTTCATTACATGAACCCTAAGAACACCCTTGAGACTCCTTATACACCAGAAAAATATATTATTAACCAAACTAAATATAATTAAACCAAAACTAAAATAAGAACATACCACCCTAAAAACCTAGATCTTACAAGCTCCCTACATTGTAATGGAGCATCCTTGAGATGCACTCCGAAATATCACTGAGTTCCTAAGGAAAAAATATTGGTCCATTAGGCCCATATATCCACTTGTCTCTCCTAAGTCTCGTCCTGAACATTACCATTCTTCCACAACACATGGACAAAAAGCATAACCTTTCCATGAAAAAACTATCCAATGTTTTCCACAATATTAACTTGATTCTCCTCAGAGGACGGGTCATCCTCAAGCTCAACATCATCAACATCAATCACATGGGAAGGGTCGGGGTGATACTATTGAAGCTATGACACATAAAAAACAACATCAATTCCATTATACTGATGTGTAAGATCCAATAAGTACACCACCAGTATGATCTAATCAACTATCTCAAATGGCCTCACGTACATGGGTTCCAACATACCTTATTATCGAATCTGGATATGACCCAACATTGGTGAAACTCAAAGAAACACATGATCACCCACCATAAACTCAAGATGTCGACAATGCTAATCAGCATACAATTTCTGTCTATTTTGAAACATATCTATATGTTTTTGAATCAAAAAATCTAATATAATGTATCCCACAAAAGTCTCTATCACAAAAACTCTAATTCCCCAACCTCAATCCAACATAATGGATATTTACAAAGACTCTCATAGATCACCTCATATGGTTTTATTTGAGTCATCACCTAGTAACTGTTTTTATAAGTGAACTCGATAAGTTCCATGTGATTATCCCAAGATCAACCAAATTATAGGACACATTCCCTCAACATTTCCTCTAGCACCAATATAGTATACTCTAACTACATGTATATATGTCGGTAGAAATTCATACTCAGAACCACTTGGGTACCAAGCTCCTTTGGTAACCCCTTCTAGAAGCATGAAGTAAAACATGGATCATGATTTGAAACTATAGTATGTGGTACCTTGTGAAACTAAACTATCTCAGGAACATACAAATCATCCAAGTGGTAAAAGGTGTAGGTCTCTCTTATCAACAAGAAATGTTCCACCTTGGTCAACAAATCCATAACTACTTATATAATATAATTCTTATGAGGTTACCTCAGGAGACCTACCACGAAATCTATCATGGCGTTATCCACAATTCCTTCATGGAATGGGAAAGGAAAAAAATTAAACCACCCAGTATTTAATGGTTGTACTTCACCTTTTGACAGGTGTTGCATCAAGTCACAATTCCTACAACATATTTCTTCATCCCTAGATTCCAATACTATCTATGAATATCATGATACATTTTGGTCAAAACGGGATGCACTGCCAACATTAAAGCATGAAACACGTGAATAAAAGATACCCATATACAAGTAAGAATAATAACATGGACACAAACATAAATGGTCTCATAGTTATCAATAGTAAAATCGGAAGGTGCCTCCCCACCTCTAAGACTTTCCACACAACGAAAAAAAATCAGGTCCTAATATTTTCTTTTCATTAATATGGATCAATAGTGTCGACTCAACTTCTAAGGAAGAAAGTTTCATAGGCCCTTTCCCATCCTGAACATCTTGATGCATCTAAGAAAAAAATTCCTTTATCCTATTCTCAGAACTGGATTCCTTAACCACCTGGTTTTCAGTCTTCTGAATCATTGCATATATAACACAGTTTCTCTTTCCTGGCATGAAAATCAGCACAAACTTGAAGGAATTAAAGTACTCAACCAATATTTTATAATAAATATTCAAATAATGCTATTACAATATTTAATAAGTATTTTATGATCGATATACATCGTAAAAGTATCCCCTAATAAGGAATATCGCCAACACTTTACATCATAAACCAGCACAACCATGTCAAGATCATGTGTCGGGTAATTTCATTCATAAGGCCTCAAATGTCATGACCCATAATCCACAACCCAATAAACCTACATTAATACTTCCCAAATTCAAATACTGGATGCATCAAAAAACAAGTTATACCCCTAACCAGTCTCGGGTTGGATCAGAATTGGTGTGGTAGTTAAACACTACTTTAAATCATGGAAAGCATTCTCACATGCCCTGGACAATTAAAATGTGATTCCCTTATTGGTAAATCCAAAAAATGGTGCTTCCAAATGGGAAAATTCATTCATGAACTTTTGATAATATACTGCTAAACCCATAAATCATGGGATATCCAAAACAGTCACGGGTTTCTCCCAAGATACAGTAGCATACACTTTTTGCGAGTCTACTAACACACCTTCCTTATAGATGATGTGACCCAAAAAATTTACCCTTTCAATATAGAAGTTACATTTAGATAGCTTGGAATATTTTCTATTCTCTCTTAGTGTAATTAAAATGATTTCAAGATGTTTCAAATTATTTTAATGAGTCGTAGAGTACACCAAGATGTCATCCATAGAAAAACTATATACTGATCTAGGTAAGGGTAGAATATTTAGTTCATCATAGCCACAAAAATTGTTGGCACATTGGTCAACTCAAACAGCATCACAACAACCTCATACAAACCATACCTACTTATAAAAAAATATGTTGTATATAATAAGGTCTCACCCTCAGCAGGTGATACCCCAACCTCAAGTCAGTCATGGATAACAAATAATAACCAATAAACTAGTCAAAATATCATTTATTCTGAAAATAGGGTATTGATTTGTAACTATTATCTGATTCAACCTCTAGAAATCAATACACAAATGCAAACTCTTGTCAGCCATCTTGGAAAAAAACTAGATATCCACAAGGTGACGTACTCAGATGAATAAATCCTTTATTATCCAATTCCACCAAATGATTTTTCATATTTAGAAGCTCTATCATTGCCAATATATTTGGAGGGATTGTAATAGGTACTCTTACATGACGAAACATAATAATGAACTCACTATATCTCTTAGGCATGATCCCTGATAAGTCCTCAGGAAACACAACTTGAAACAATTCCACTATTGGAAGAAAGAAAATATGATTTACACCCCTATAATCAAGCGCATGACATGCCACATTGGCTATGAGTTTGTACAACCACTGACAAACAGGCCATGGATGGCCTTCATGGATATCACATTCCCCATGGGAACACAAGTATCCTCCTCCAGGGATGTGAATGTTACCCTGCAGTGGTAACATTCAATATGGTCCGAGTAAAATAGAAGCTAATTTGTCCCCAATATCAAATCAAAAGTGTAAATATCATTCACATGCAAGTTTTAAAGGGAATGGTAACCCCAAAATGGAAGGGTACACACCATACATTACCGAACATTTTCTACATGTACACCATAACTGTGTATCAATCAACATAACCCCCACACACATGTTCCACTTCTAGGCCCAACACATTTAAAAATTGAGCATATATAAAATTGTTTGAGACATCGGTATGAAATAAATAACTAGAAATCATGAAATCTAAAAGTATCATACCTCAAAATGTCGATGGTTCACCCTCAACAACTCCAGGTATAGGCTGAACTACATGGATATGACATGTTCATCTACCCTGGGCCCCATTCTAAGTCTCTACTGTTACACTTTCCTACTGATAAAGACTCTTTTATTATAAAGTACCACATCTACCACCCTCATCAGTATGGTCAATAAAACTCCAACTACCTTTCTAATATGGGATGGCCAACCCTCTGTATGTACTCTGGACCAGCACTGATCCTTTATCATTTCCCATCTATCATTGGTTCCTATATAACCTTTTCACATTCCCCATCCTGTCACATTATTGAAACTCAACTGGTGGTTGGGGACACCAACTATGCATGTGTTCAGGCTTACTAGACGGATAACATATCACCTAGTCACCACCGTGAGATATCAAACCTCTTCCCTCTGTAATTTTTCTACCCTATCCCTATTGAAAACACTCAAACTAGTCCTTCAAACTATTCAATGATGCACCGCTGGATCACCCAACATAAACCACATTTTCACCACTATAAGCCTCTTTGAGGCTCCCTCCTGATGTTAGGACCCGAATAACCAACTTATAAAACCCCTTGAAAGGATTATATTCACCTGAGACTTGATATCATGTCAAATTCCATCCTAAAAACATCTCGTTGTTGTTGTCTCATCCCCTGCCAATGCTGGAATAAAGTGTTTCAAGTCAATAAAGTGGTTAGCATAATTCATCACTGTCAATGTATCATGGAAAAAACTCATAAACTCAACAGCCTTTTTCTTTCTCAAGGTCATTGGATAGAAATGTTTCAAAAACGTTTAGTACAAATCTTTCCACAACATATTGTATTCCTGGTCTGTTTAAAATAGAACATTAAAAAAGATCTTTGCTCACCCCCGGAACACATAAGCTACCAATATGACTTACTTTTCAAGATGACTCTCTAAGTGATCCAGAATCATCTGGATAGACTCTATTCAGAACTCAGATCCCTCGGGTCAACCCTCTCTAGGTAACGTTTGAGGGTGATACAACTGAAACTCTCGAGTCAAATTAAACATACTCTGAACAACCCTCCTTGGGTCTTATTCCATCATCTATATAAAAAATCAAATCTATCACAAAGATTATCTTTCCCACTGTTAACTTAGATCATCGGGGTTTCCTACTCCACCACTGAAGGAAAATTCCATGCGATATCCTCATCATGCCAAACTGGAACACATCATTGTGGTGTAAAATCTATACAATGACACACATCTCAAAATATATAACATAAGGATTCATATTTTTCACAAAAGAAGGCTCTCTACTAGCCATAAACAACCAATTTCTCATACACAAGACCATATGATATAGTTACTTCTATATCAATTCCCTAAATCATCTATTTTATGGTCCATGGTGAGCATGGGGTAAATCGACATAAATAGTCTCATGTATTTCATTAGAAACCCTTTTTAACCACTGTACCATCATAATATAAACCTTTTTAATTTCATAAACTTTCCATTTTTACAACTTTTCATAAAAATATTTTTCAACCATTTATGACTCTTCATTTAGAACTATTATTTAACTATTTTATTTCATTATTCTTATTTACCAGATTGCATCATCTTTATTATACACCATTTTTTTGAAATTTCATAGGAAAATGAAATGCATTCTATCCCTCACATCCCAAAATTATTTTCATTTCGTTTTTCCCATAATGCATGTCACATTTATCCCAAGGTTCCTAAAATGATGCATGGATGCACAACCTTGTACCATTTATATTAAGAGAAAAATATCACAAAATAGTCGCATACCAAAACAAGTGAATCACTTAATGTTAAATATCATTAAACTATAACGACATCATCATGAAAAAAATCCCATCCAGGGTAAAAGGTTTTTTTCTCATAAATGGGTTAGATAAACCCATTCATGATCTCATTTACAAGGTCCAACACATCCTAGCCACCCATTTACCATTCCGAAATAGTAATACAAGAAGAAATAAATCTCTTCTCACACAAAATTTTAATGTTTGTGACCATGTATACACTATAAATGGATCCCTGAGCTATGTCATCAAAAGACCTCAGGGAGGTATCCCCATATGTCAAAGGCTTCCAACTAATAGCCAGTGTCTCTGAGAGCATGTGGGGAGACTATACACTCTTTTTCAGAGAAATCCACAACATATCAAATATGAAATAAATGAGAATAGTGAATGATAAACATGTATATGAAATCAATTTATGAAAACTAGGTACACAACCATAACCAATATTTTATACATGATTCCATGTCATACTATTCCTTGTGTGAGAAAATCCAAAATAAAGAAATGTTGAAAAATCCCCAAATGGGGCCTAACTCCTTCTTCAGATCCCACATCTATGCACATCCCATGCCCAAATAAACTATATCACATACATCCCTTATGATTTTTCTGAACCGCAACCATGAAGTCTACTCAGGTACCCCAATGGCGTCTTGAGCAGGGTATGAGTACTACTCAATAGGCCACCACCAACGGTATCTGTAAAATATCTAGTCTAAATTGATATTGTATTCTTGTAAATGAAGAATAAAAAATTGAATAGACGATGACCAAAATTCTACTAGTTATCATGGTTCACTTTATTCACATTTATCATTAGTCCCAAGGGTTCAACACTTTTAATAGTTACACATTATCCTATTCCATTCATATAAATTATGCATATGAGAAGAAAATTAATATCTCTACATCACTTGGGAAAACATTTCATGAATTAGTACATAACACTTACCTGAATCCTTAGTCCAGTAAATCATATCGTGCACAACTTTCTAAGGAATAAATAATGTGTCCAACTCCCCAACTTGTGAATTATATAACACTTAACTTGGACACTCAGTAAAGGTATACAATGTATCCCTTGGGGGCATAGATTATCATCCTGACTCCCTAGCATATTCAAGATACGGGTGGGTTTGGAGCATTAGTCTAACCCAACCCACGGGTGTGGAGCCTTGGTCTTACCCCCCAAACCACCAATCCATGTGCACATGGTTCTTTAAAATCTTAAGACATATACCATATTCAAAACAAAACTCATTAACAAATAAATTATTTAAAATCATGATTCATTCAATCCATATACCACCTTCGTACCTTAACCCATTACCACATTATCTATTCACATTTCTTAGTCCATTATCACATTTTTCATTTCATACATTATCCCATTCATACATTTACCATTTATATTCCTTATCCCATTAATACATTATAATATTTCATGTAACCCATTCGTATTATACAAAACACCCCCTTATCACATGTTAACAACTAAACCCAATTATAAATTTTTCCATTGCATAAATTATGCTAAAATGTAAACATATTTCTCATAAATCTAGCTTATAACAATTCAATTCAATAATTAACATCGACATTTCATGTTAATGATCTCACGTACCACATGGGTGGCCCCTAATCCATTACAATCAGCATAATTTCATCCCACAGGGATCATTAGGGGTTTAATTATTCATTTATCCAACCAACTCAACATTTATACCGAGTAAAAATAAAAAATAATATCACAAAAACAAAAACTCATTACCATATACACATAAAAAATCAAAGAGACTATGGGATATATCTTTTATACCACCTACCTCTATTATTTAGACAACCATGAACTCAAACATATCCTTTGATTCGAAAACAACCCACCTTTAAATCCCCAAAATATAAACCATTGAAAATGGGGTTTAATAAATTTATAAGAAGAAGAATGATTCCACAAGATCGAATCTAAAAAATAGAACAAAGAGGAGTGTTAGACTCACCCAAAGCTACAATCTTCACCCAAAAATTCTCCAAATGACTTAGAAATATAGTAAATTGATCCTTGGGATGTTTGGGATGGTTAAGCTTGTCACTCCTACTATTGGAGGAAGATAGGGGATGCAATTCGGGTAAAGAAACCTAAATCCTGAGTGATAAAGTTGTAAATTTTCGTAATTTTAATGAGGCACATGGTTTTGTTGAAAATTTGGTCAAACCATGTGCCACCCTCATTCTAAGAGGGGGGATAGGCTGCACAGTTTCATAGGGATCTTGTACTGCTTGGAAAACTAGGTGGTAATTGTGTAGGATGGCTCTATCCATTCCTACGTGGTTTCACCTCCCCCTATATAAGATTTTATCAACCGTGCCCCACCAAACCAAGAAATAACTGACAGGTCTCAGGGTTACCACTGAACATTTTCCAACCACAAAACATGAAATAGATGGCCACTCCCCCCCCCTTCGGGGCCTAAAACCTCAGAACACCCTCGAGACTCCTCATAGACCTGGAAAATATTTCATTAACCATAATAAGGAGACTGAAACCAAAAACTAAATAATAACTCACCTCCAAAAAGTCTAGAATCTTATATGAGGGATCTATAAAATACATCCATTCTTTCAAAATAATTTTTTGAATATAAGAAATTTAATTTTTAAATAAATTCTTTATGTAACACCCGAGACTTTTATGTTATATAAATCATCAAAGGAATCTTTTTCTATACAACACTTGCTTGGCTTGCTTTACATGAAACCGTTACCTTCCTCGATAGCTTGCGTCGTACGCAATACCGAGTTTCTCTAAACAACGATATACTATTAAAATATTATTAAAAATAGCCATTATGAATAGTAATAACCACTTTTTGAAATTTTATAAATTTTATTTTTCAAAATGGACTTCATTTTTGGATTCAGAATATCGAAATTATCCTAGGGTGAAATTTTGGTATTTTTCTGAAAACTTTCAATTTTTGATGATTTGTGAAACCACTAAGTGGTAGTTAAAAAAACTGAATTTTTCATTAAACTTAATTTTACCGCTTCTGTGAGTGGAATTTCGAAAATCTGAGAGACACGGTTAATATCAAATACTAAAATGTGGTTCAATGAGATGAAAATAATTTTTTGGTGAATAGTAACTTTTAACTTTTTTTACCATGGTTAAAAGTAAATAGGGCAATTAAGGGTAAAAATGATATTATTATTACCCTAACACATGTCCTAATTCTATTGGAAAATTTTAATTCGACCAAAAACAACCTTAGGAATAAAATATGACCATTTATTCCCACTTGGATTATATTAGGACATTTATAATTAATTTATTTAAAGAAGGGTTAAAATAGTTAAAATCAAAGTTTAATAAGTAAATAATTTTTAATAAGGGGTTATACATAAGATAAATTCGACTATAAATCTTCATTAGAAATATAAAAATATTTCCTACATAATTTTATTTTATTTTTAATTTTTAGACATTAAATAATTTAATTTATTTATGACATAAAGATGATGCAGTAATTATCTTATTAATGATATATTGACATAATTAATGTAATAAACACCAAAATAAATGTAATTTGAGACTTTTTATGAATTACACTAATTTTCTAGGTTAATATGACATGTTATTATTGATTTAATTAACTTGGTTCGAATTAATAATTGTGTTATGATTTTCACAAAAATCAATTACTAAATAGTGTCAAAATTGACATAAAATAGTTTTTCAAACAAATATTATATTAGTAATTGTTATTTTATTCCTAAAAATCTAAGGGTCGGCAAAATGACTTATATAAGGTTATATATATTAATAGTAAACAACTTTGGGTTCTTTTGGCTTCTTATAGTATGTTTATTAACCTTATAGTATAAGAACACAAGAAGACACGGTAAAAGTAAACTTATTTAACTTAATGTTAAATCTAAATGATAAGGTTAAAATAGGAACCTAAACTTGTCTAAATTCTATTGGATGAGATGATTTCGACCCATCCCCACATTAGCTTCGAAATATATCAATTTGGAGCTATTTAAAACCGAACTTGACTTTATAATAAAATAATAGGTTTAGTTATTCCAAAGGTGCCCATCTCCTCCCTTATAAAAGGACACCTCCTCCCCCTCTTCCTCACACCACTTTGAGCCTTCAATATCGGCCACACCCTACCACTTTATCCTCTCCACTTCCCTAGAGACATCCTAGAGGTCCTGGTCTTCCTCAAAGACCAATTTTGGTGCCCTAAAAGATGGTCTCAAAGAAGCACTTCAAAGAAGAGGTAATGTCTGTTACCGATTCTTTCATCTTTATTTCTTCTTCCACTTATTATTCTTTAGTTGTTTCATTATGAAATAATAACATAATATACCTCATATACGGATATGTTATTATAATTATGAAACAATCCTATTTCACCATCTATCCATCCTACGGAAAAAAAATCACCGCGCGTGCGTACGTACAGAATACCGTCTCCACGCCGTGGTGTAATCTATTTTCCACCACCACCTTATTTGGATGGGTATAATGGTGTAAATAACGACTATATATGACTATTATAAAGTCATATTGATTCCAAAAGAGTATACATACACTCCAATACAATTCCACGATCATAGGAACGATATCATCACTCGTGCGTACGTACGGAATACCGTCTCCACGATGTGATGTGACTCGTTCTACATGATCTTCATTTAATAATGATTATATAAATGAATTTAATTAATTAATATGATATATATTACACTAATACCATTCTGTAAATGAGGTATCTATAACATAAAGAGAAGAATAAGAATTTATTCGACAAAACACGCATAAGAACAAAAAGTTATAAACACCCGAATAACATGTAGCAATGAAATATTACTACTAATAAGCTAAGAATATGACCATATATGATATAATAAAAATAATTATGATTCTGTAATAAGTCAATAACATTATTTAGATCATTATACAGGAGGTTCGGACACTTACGAAGCAAAACGGACCTAAGGTAAGGGAAAATATCACAATCTCATTTTATCCGAGATTGTTTATACTTTGTTATTTACTGGGGTGTATTTTATCATACACATCCATGTTTCATCAATATGTAATATTATTTACATCCACCTACAATTTTTTAAATCCATTTTTACCCTTCGGTGAGTTTTTAGTAAAAGATATGAAAGGAATCTTTTTTCGTTTTTTGTACGAGGTACTTTTTGACTTTTCCGACAAAAGTACGAAGAATGTTTTTTTAACTTATACGGCATGAATGGATTTTTAAAACATTATTTACAAGAATCTTCCTTTACAAGTTTTAATGTTTATTTTTAATAAACTTCTTTTAGTTTAAAATTTTAAGACATGTTAATAAAGGAAAATGTTTTTCAAGTAGAAATGATATTTTCCTCAAGAATGGAGTTCAAGTGCTCTATCGAAATTATTTTCCATCTAAGATAATAAAGGGTTCTGTTTCTATCCCTATTATTAAATGGATTTGATTATGTTATGATGGAAATATTTTTATGAATTCCTTTATCTTATATGAATTGTTTTATGATGTCATGTTGTTTAAGAATCCCATTTTTATTACATGGGTTATGCTATAATGTATGGTTTATGATTTTTTGGCACACATAAGAATGGTATAATTATGAGATGGGTGGGACCTATATCTCCCTCCAATGCATTGGGTAAAGATTTTATATCTCATGAGATAGACATGGCTAGAATGGTAGGTTATACCGGTTCAGTGAAACAGGACTGAAACGAGGGTGACTCGGTTCAGAAAGGGACTTTGTCCACTAAGATAGTCTTGGCAATGAGTCTTGAATAACAAGAAATGATTCTCTATGATTATGTGTGTATTCCACAAAGTTTCATGTTTTAAGTTATGATTATTGGGATTTCATTTCACTACTATGATTTATCCCATGTTATGAAATTAGGATCTCTTTTGCAGGTTATGATTTCCAAAAGTTATGTGCTTATGTATATGATGTGATTTATATTTCTTTTGTTTACCCTTACTGAGCATTTGAGCTCACCCTTTTGTATGTTTTTTTCCCAGGTCAGGAAGAAGGTTATTAAGTAACATATTCCAAAAGGGACTATAGATATGATGAAATAAATGGGAGATAGTGTAGACGCTTTATGAACCAGTTGTTTATGTTTCCCAGTTTCTAAAGACACTATACCTATACGGTCCTTTCATGGTTTTGTTATATGTTGTAATAAGTATGATTCAATTTTGAAGTATTAACAATGTATGTAAAGTATGGGTCGTTATAGTTGGTATCAGAGGAAAGGTATAGTCAACCTTTGGAAACTAGGATGTGAAAGCCTTAGTAAGAACCCTAAGGATAAGTCTAACCATAGAACACAGTATTAGTGTTTTAGAAATGGCCATGAATAACCTAGGATAAGACCTTAAGTGTGAAATTTTGTTCTTGATTATGTGGTTTTCCAATTATAATTAGTGTTGCTCACACTATTCTTCTTTGTTTTAGTCAATGGCTGGAACCCGAAGGAACCGTGTTAATGAGGAATGCGACGGGAAATGCAATGATTGTCCACCTGATCAACCAAACTTTATGGGAGCTGGAATGCAAAATCTTGTAGCCATGCTCACACAACTTTCTCAATCTATGAATCATGCATGACTTCAAAACGAGCAAAGGAGCAACATTCTGTTGAATCCTTCATGAGGCAGCGTCCACCTTCTTTCAGCGGGTCTACTGATCCATTAGTTGCTGAACAATGGATTAGTACTACTGAAAAGATATTTTAAGTTCTTCAATGTTCTGAACATGATAAATTCATCCTAGCAGTGTATCGTTTGGAAGGAGATTCTGATCAATGGTGGAATCTTATTAAGAATACGAGGCAAAGAGATGAAATTGAGTCCATAGAATGGGACGAGTTCAAGAACTTATATTTAAATAAGTACTTCCCTCGTATTCTCTAAACAAAGATGGAGAAAGAGTTTCTTGAACTGAAGCAAAAGGATGATAAATCTGTTGGTACCTATGAAGCAAATTTTACAAGACTTGCAAGGTACGCTTATGGTATTATTATCCAACCTGAGAGTAAGATCGATCGATTCTTTAGTGGCTTAAAACCAAGGCTTTGAAGGGCCTTATCCATAAGGGACTTAAATAGCTATGATAAAATCGTTCGATGTGCTCTCAAAGTTGACATGGAAATCGGAGTAACCCATCAGTCATATGGGTTCGATAAGAAGAGAAAAATGGAATTCAAATGAAAATCTAAAGAGCCCACTGAAAAGAAGATGAGCTTTCCCTTATGCTCAAAGTGTGGAAAGAAACATGGAGGTAGTTGTCTTAAAGGGACATGTAAATGTTTCAAATGTGGAAAGGAAGGTCATCGGGAATTTGAATGCCGCGATGATGGGAAAAATATGTCTAATGATGCAAACAAAGGAAGGGATACACAGAATGAACCTACTACACTTCAATGTTTCAAGTGCAAGGAGATGGGGCATTATGCCAATAAATGCCCTAATCCAAGGGTTGATGATGATGGTCGACGTCAACAAACTCTTAAGGCTAAAGACAAAGGAAAGTCACTTGCAATTTCTATCAGCGATATGGAGTACGATAACGATGTGGTGAAAGGTACACTTACCATCCACTCTAAAGTAGCAAATGTTTTATTTGATTCTGGATCCACCCACTATTTTATTTCTGAAGCGTTTTCTAAGGGTATCACCGTATTACCTCAACAATTAGATATTGAGTTAGCTGTGACAACACCTAATGGCACAGTAGTCACATCAAAAGTTTATAATTCTTCTCCAATCGAAGTTTGTGGGAAAGTGCTTCCTGCAAATCTTGTGATCCTTCATATAGTGGAATTTGATGTGATTCTTGGCATGGATTGGCTTTCTTTATATGGATCTCATATCAATTCCCAAAGAAGGGAAGTCACATTTCATATTCCAGATCAATCTATGATCGTCTATCAATGCAAGGATGAACATAACATTCCAGTGGAAATTTCTTCCATTTTATGGGTATTGATTCCACTAAATGAAGGTTATTTATCTCAAATGGTTGGTGAGAAACTCAAGATTAAGAATATGCCCATTGTACGGGAGTTTGATGATGTCTTTCCGGAGGAATTACCGGGTCTTCTACCAAATCGTGAAGTTGAGTTTTCAATAGAACTTGTACCGGGTGCTTTGCCTATTTCAAAGACACCTTATAGAATGGCCCCAATTGAGTTGCAGGAATTGAAGAAGCAACTCCAAGAGAATCTTGATAAGGGATTCATACGCCCTAGTGCGTCACCTTGGGGAGCACCTGTTCTGTTTGTTAAAAAGAAAGATGGATCAATGAGACTCTGTATTGATTATTGAGAACTTAACAAGATCACTATCATGAACAAATATCGTCTCCCGTGCATTGATGACCTATTTGACCAACTACGAGGAGCTCAATACTTTTCCAAGATTGATCTTCGTTTAGGGTATCATCAATTAAGGGTCAAAAGGGAGGATATACCAAAGACGGCTTTCCGTAAAAGGTATGGACACTATGAATTTATAGTGATGCCATTTGGTCTTAATAATGCCCCTGCTATCTTCATGGATCTAATGAATAGAGTCTTTAGAGACTATCTTGATCAATTTGTGGTAGTCTTTATAGATGATATTCTTGTCTATTAAAAGAGCGAGGAAGAGCATGAAGATAACTTGAGAATTATATTGAAGACCCTGAGAAAGGAGAAGCTTTATGACAAATTTACCAAATGTGAATTTTGGCTTCAAAAATTTGCATTTTTGGGTCACATAATCTCAAAAGAGGGGATATCTGTGGATCCAGCAAAAACAGGGGTTATCAAAAGATGGTCGAGACCAACAACAGTAACTGAGATCCAAAGTTTTCTTGGTTTGGCTGGATATTATCGATGTTTTCTGAAAGATTTTTCACGATTATCTAATCCACTCACCAAGTTGACTCAGAAAGGAGTTAAGTTTTTTGGATGGAGGAATGTGAAGCGAATTTCAAGGAGTTGAAAAGAAGGTTATCCAGTGCACCTGTGCTCACACTGCCCTGTAGTGGAGAAAGGTTTGTGATCTATAGTGATGCATCCAAGAAGGGATTGGGGTGTGTTCTTATGCAAAATGATATGGTGATAACTTATGCCTCACGACAGTTGAAAATCCATGAGCAAAATTACCTAACACATGATTTGGAGTTAGCTGCGGTAATCTTTGCATTAAAGATTTGGAGGCATTATCTTTATGGTGAAAGGTGTGATATTTATGCTGATCATAAAAGTTTAAAGTATATTTTCACACAAAAGGAGCTGAATATGCATCAAAGAAGATGGTTGGAGCTGATTAAGGATTACGACTGCTCAATCCATTACCTCCCTGGGAAAGAAAACAAGGTGGAAGATGCATTAAGTCGACAAGACCATGCTATTTTATCCCTGATGAGGATCACAAAAGATCCAATATTTCTGGATTTACAAAGTATGGATCTTGGAATTATAATGGAAGGGGCAAAATATTATCTTTCTCAAATGAATGTTCAACCATCTATACATGTGAAGATTAAAGAGGCACAGAAAGAAGATGTTGAGTTACAAAAGAAGGTGAGAAGTGTTACTGAATTCAACCTTGATTGTGATGGGATAATAAAGTTCATGAATCAGGTGTGTGTTCCTCCCATCCCCGAATTAAAGAAGGAGCTACTGGATGAGGCTCATAGTTCTTCATTCTCTATTCATCCTGGAAGCACGAAGATGTATAGGGACATGAAAGAGTACTTCTGGTGGGGTGGCATGAAAAGAGATGTTGCTGAATATGTCGCTCGATGCATGGTTTGTCAGCAAGTTAAAGCTGAGAGACAGAAGTCTAAGGGGATGTTACAACCATTATCCATACTCGAATGGAAATGGGAAAACATCACTATGGACTTTTTCACAGGACTTCCTAAAACATCCAAAGGCAATAATGTTATCTGGGTCAAAGTTGATCGTCTTACAAAGTCTGCACAGTTCATTGCTATTAGAGAGTATTTCTCTGTGGATCAGCTTGCCAGGATATATGTAAAGAAAGTGGTAAGATTGCATGGAGTACCACTTTCTGTTATATCTGATCGGGATCCGAGATTTACCTCGAAGTTCTGGCGAAGTCTTCAGCATACTCTGGATACAGAGTTGAGTTTCTGCACTGCTTATCATCCTCAGACAGACGGTCAGTCTGAGAGAACAATTCAAACTCTAGAAGATATGTTGAGAGCTTGATCTATGGATTTCAAAGGTGGTTGGGATCAACACCTACCTTTGGTGGAATTTTCTTATAATAATATCTTTCACTCCAGTATTCAGATGGCTCCTTATAAAGCTCTCTATGGAAAGAAATTCAGGATGCCAACTTGCTGGGATGAAGTTGGGGAATGAAAGCTATTAGGACCTAATCTCGTTGATGAAATGGCAGAAAAGGTCAGATCTATTCAACAACACATAAGAGTAGCTCAGAGTCGACAGAAAAGTTATGCCGACAACCGAAGAAAAGGGCTAGAGTTTGATGTGGGTGATAAAGTGTTCTTACGAATATATCCCTGGAAGAGTGTTATGAGATTTGGAAAGAAGGGGAAGTTGAGCCCTAGATATATCTGTCCTTTCGAAATACTGGATCGTGTTGGGAAGGTAGATTACCGATTGGCGCTTCCACCGACTCTCTCTCAAGTTCATGATGTGTTACATGTATCTATCCTGAGAAAGTACATACCTGATCCTTCACATGTACTCAGCTCAGAAGTTGTACCGATGGAGCAAGATCTTTCTTATGAAGAACAACCGATAGAGATTCTGGATCGTAGCGAAAAAGTCCTAAGAAACAAGATCTCTCACTTGGTGAATGTTTTATGGAGGAACCACCAATTAGAAGAAGCTACATGGGATCTTGAGGATATGATGAGGGAGAGGTATCCTCATCTGTTTGTTACAAAGTGATGAATTTCAAGGGCGAAATTCATTTTAAGGGGGGTATAATGTAACACCCGAGACTTTTATGTTATATAAATCATCAAAGGAATATTTTTCTACACAACACTTGCTTGGCTTTCTTTACATGAAATCGCGACCTTCCTCGATAGCTTGCGTCGTACGCAATACCTAGTTTCACTAAACAACGATATGCTATTAAAATATTATTAAAACTAGCCGTTAGGAATAGTAATAACCACTTTTTGAAATTTTATAAATTTTATTTTTCAAAATGGACTTCATTTTTGGATTCGGAATATCTAAATTATCCTGGGGTAAAATTTTGGTATTTTTCTGAAAACATTCAATTTTTGATGAATAGTGAAACCACTAAGTGGTAGTTAAAAAAACTTAATTTTTCATAAAACATAATTTTACCGCTTCTGTGAGTGGAATTTCGAAAATCCGAGAGACACGGTTAATATCAAGGACTAAAATGTGGCTCAATGAGATGAAAATAATTTTTTGGTGAATAGTAACTTTTTACTTTTTTTACCACGGTTAAAAGTAAATAGGGTAATTAAGGGTAAAAATGATATTATTATTACCCTAAAACATGTTCTAATTCTATTGGACAATTTTAATTCGATCCAAAACAACATTAGGAATAAAATATGTCCATTTAGGCCCACATGGATTAGATTAGGACTTTTATTATTAATTTATTTAAAGAAAGGTTAAAATAGTTTAAATCAAAGTTTAGTAAGTAAATTATTTTTAATATGGGGTTATAGATAAGATAAATTCGACTATAAATATTCATTAGAAAGATAAAAAGATTTCCTACATAATTTTATTTTATTTGTAATTTTTAGACATTATATAATTTTATTTATTTATGACACAAAGATGATGCAGTAATTATCTTATTAATGAAATATTGACATAATTAATGTTATAAACACCAAAATAAATGTAATTTGAGTCTTTTTAGGAATTACACTAATTTTATAGGTTAATATGACATGTTAGTATTTATTTAATTAACTTGGTTCGAATTAATAATTCTGTTATGATTTTCACAAAAATCAATTACTAAATAGTGTCAAAATTGACATAAAATAGTTTTTAAAACAAATATTATATTAGTAATTGTTATTTTATTCCTAAAAATCTAAGGTTCGGCCAAATGACTTAGATAAGGTTATATATATTAATAATAAACAACTTGGGGTTCTTTTGGCTGCTTATAGTAAGTTTATTAACCTTATAGTATAAGAACACAAGAAGACACGGTAAAAGTAAACTTATTTAACTTAATGTTAAATCTAAATGATAAGGTTAAAATAGGAACCAAAATTTGTCTAAATTCTATTTTATGAGAGGATTTCGACCCATACCCACCTTAGCTTCTAAATATATCAATTTGGAGATGTTTAAAACCGAACTTGACTTTATAATAAAATAATAGTTTTAGTTATTCCAAAGGTGCCCCTCTCCTCCCTTATAAAAGGACACCTCCTCCCCCTCTTCCTCACACCACTTTGAGCCTTAAATCTCGGAAAACCCCTTCCACTTTCTCCTCTCCAATTCCCTAGAGACATCCTAGATGTCCTGGTCTTCTTCAAAGACCAATTTTAGTGCCCTAAAAGAAGGTCTCAAAGAATCACTTCAAAGAAGAGGTAATGTCCGTTACCGATTCTTTCTTCTTTATTTCTTCTTCCACTTATTCTTCCTTAGCTGTTTCATTATGAAGTAATAACATCAATATCACTCATATACTGATATGTTATTATAAGTATGAAACAACCCTATTTCACCATCTATCCATCCTACGGAAAAAGAAATCACCGCACGTGCGTACGTACGGAATACCGTCTCCACGCCGTGGTGTAATCTATTTTACACCACCACCTTATTTGGATGGGTATAATGGTGTAAATAATGACTATATATGACTATTATAAAGTGATATTAATTCTGAAATAGTATACATACACTCCAATACAATTCCACGATCATAGGAACGATACCATCACTCGTGCGTACGTACGGAATACCGTCTCCACGATGTGATGCAACTCGTTCTACATGATCTACATTTAATAATGATTATATAAATGAATTGATTGAATGAATATGATATATATTACACTAATACCATTCTGGAAACGAGTTATCTATAACCTAAAGAGAATAATAAGAATTTATTCGACAAAACACGCATATGAACAAAAAGTTATAAACACCCGAATAACAAGTAGCAATGAAATGTTACTAATAAGAAGCTAATAATATGACCATATATGATATCATAAAAATAATTATGATTCTATAATAAGTCAATAACATTATTTAAATCATTATACATGTGGTTTGGACACTTACGAAGCAAAACGGACATAAGTTAAGGGAAAATATCACAATCTCACTTTATCCAAGATTGTTTATACTTTGGTATTTATTGGGGTGTATTTTATCATCCACATCCATGTTTCATCAATATGTAATATTATTTACATACACCTACAATTTTTTAAATCCATTTTTACCCTTCGGTGAGTTTTTAGTAAAAGATATGAAAGGAATCTTTTGTCGTTTTTCGTACGAGGTACTTTTTGACTTTTCCGAAAAATGTACGAAGAATGTTTTTTTAACTTATACGGCAGGAATGGATTTTTAAAACATTATTTACAAGAAGCTTTCTTTACAAGTTTTAAAGTTTATATTTAATAAACTTCTTTTAGTTTAAAATTTTAAGACATGTTAAGAAAGGAAAATGTTTTTGAAGTAGAAAGGATATTTTCCTCAAGAATGGAGTTCAAGTGTTTTTCAAAATTATTTTCCATCTAAGATAATAAAGGTTTCTGTTTCTATCCCTATTATTACATTGATTTTATTATGTTGTGATGGAAATATTTTTATGAATACCTTTATCTTATATGAATTTTTTTATGATGTCATGTTGTTTAAGAATCCCATTTTTATTACATGGGTTATGCTATGATGTATGGTTTATGATTTTGTGGCACACATAATAATGGTATCATTATGAGATGGGTGGGACCTATATCTCCCAACAATGCATTGGGTAAAGATTTTATATCTCATGAGATAGACATGGCTGGAACAGTAGGTTATACCGGTTCAGTGAAACAGGACTGAAACGAGGGTGACTTGGTTCAGAAAGGGAATTTGTCCACAAAGATAGTCTTGGCAATGAGTCTTCACTAACAAGAAATGATTCTCTATGATTATGTGTGTATGCCACAAAGTTCTATGTTTTAAGTTATGATTATTGGGATTTCATTTCACTACTATGATTTATCCCATGTTATGAAATTATGATCTCTTTTTCAGGTTAAGATTTCCAAAATGTATGTGCTTATGTATATGATGGGATTTATATTTCTTTTGTTTACCCTTACTGAGCATTTGAGCTCACCCTTTTGTATGTTTTCTTTCCCCAGGTCAGGAAGAAGGTTATTAAGTTAGATATTCCAAAAGGGACTATGGATATGATGAAATAAATGGGAGACAATGTAGACGCTTTATGAACCAGTTGTTTATGTTTCCCAGTTTCTAAAGACACTATACCTATACGATCCTTTCGTGGTTTTGTTATATGTTGTAATAAGTATGCTTCAGTTTTGAAGTATTACCAATGTATGTAAAGTATGGGTCGTTATACTTTACTAATTAAAAAATACTTATTTTTATGATAGGGTCAAATTTATGACTCTTTAATATTTTCATTATGATTTAATTAAATTGTACGGTCATTTATGAATAGATATTTAGTATTATATAAAAATATTTTATCATAGTAAACTTTTTTAAAAAAAAATCAAATTTATCATAAAAACATATTTAAATTAAAATAAAAAATATATGTTTTCCAAAAATAAATTTATTGTTTCTTTGAGTGAAATATATATTTATTAATTATTAACACATTTATTTATGTGTATTATGATATAAATTCCATATAATTATTTTTAAGAAACCCAGATATTCTTTTACTAACCAAGTTGTCTAGTTACACATCTAATGGCCAGCTTACTATTCACTATGGTTATGTTACTATAACAATGGTTTGGTTATTTTTCTAATAGTCATATTTCAAATGGACATGTAGGTTTTTTTACTTACAAACAATTCCTTCAATTTATTTCTTTCATCATTTTCTTCAATTTCCCTCAGAATTGTATTCAACATTTTTTGAAACAATTTTTATTACTAATGTTTTGTTTCTTATTTAAATTTTTTTTCCATCGGTGTGATTATCATTTATGAATAAAGTGATAAAAATTTATTATTCTATTTGTTTTATATTTTTTTATTTTCCTGTTTATTATTATCAATTTTTATTAGGTATATTTATCCTCTAATTATAGTGTTCAAAATATATATAATAATGTTTTTATAGTTTTTATTATGTTTTTCATTTATTTTATACATTATTCATAAATATGGTAAATAAATATTTATTTCGAAGTAAAATTTTAATGACCACAGAATACCCTAAGATTGGAGGGGTGAATCGGGGTGTAAAATTTTAATTTTAGAATGACATATCTTGTTCCAACGTTGGAAGGAACTTATTAAATTTGTGGTTTGGTAATGTGCAGTAATTTAAACATTCACATACAAAAGGACCACACAACAATTTCACTTGGTTCACAGGTATAGGCTAGTCCATGGATAGTATGCCGAGAGGTTTTCAGTCATACTGAAGTCCACTAATCTTCCCTATTTTTGTATCATAAATGGTAAACATAGTCACTCTTTTACAAGGGAACTACATTCACAAGGTTTAGGGATAGAACACTACGTCCCTCGAATCACTTTCATTCACTCCCCCTTTCTCAATACATTGGAAAGAATCTGAACACAGTTCATTGACATAAAGGTTGCTTCAAATGGGTTGGCATTAAATTAGGAAACCTGAAGTATAAATAGATTCTCTTTTGAAGTCCTATTTTTAATCATATATCCTATTAACTATTATGCACACTGTTAGATCATGAATCATTCCTCTGCGAACTACACTTCTCCGCATACAACCTCTGCGTACTACCTCTGCAAACTGCAACTGTGGACTGCCTTCACAAACGGTGGTCGTGTACGGCTTCTTCTTTGTGGACCAACTCTTCCTCTGCAAACTATCTTCCATGAACCATCTTCTTCGAACCATCATCCATGAATCGTATTCTAAAAACTATTCTGGGCTTCATCAAATTCCATCCGAATTTAAAATCAAAATCTCATTTATGGGGTTTAATTTTTACGAATGACACTAGACTTCACTTAATTCCTCTTGTATTTTTAATCACATTTTCACACCCTAATAAAGGGATTAGTGATAATTATATAGGAAAAAATATCTGTATAATTTACTAAATGGAGATTTACCAAAACGTTGATACGACGTTGCCTTTACCACATACCATGCATATCTCTCTAACCATTTTCCCTATGTGATCTGCATACCACCACTCTTCCTTCATGGTGGCCGAACTCTTCTACAGACAGATCTATGTATCAATTTTTCCAATGAAAATCCTTGTTGTCAACTCTTTCCCTTCAACATACATCAAACCTTTTTGCGAACCATATCCATCTCATGAACTAGTTTTCACTTATGATTCATGTATCACCCTTCACAGTTATATAGCACCACTAAATGGAAATCCTCCATTTTCTATTTTCCCTCACCGACCCATGTACCACCTATGAAGTCCACAAACAATCCTTCGTGGTCCACAAACCAAGATTTTTGGACACCATTTCATTAAAACTTCATTTTTCCTAAATAATAAACTCTTTATTTTGCGGTAAAAAATATGGAAAACACTAGAAAATTTTGCCACCTTGAACACCTTCTTGGTCCTGTACTATAAGATCACTTGACTTGAAAACCCCTTGATCAACCCAATGCATTTTGAAAAAAACACAAATCATACTCCATTCCTATAAAAAAACCTTGGTTCCAATAATCACCCCCTCTAGGTGTGTTGGCAATCTGTAGATAAATTAAATAACTCACCAACCAAAATTGGAAAAATGAGAAACAACTCAACTAACTCTGTAATTCTATGTGAGAAATGCTTGGTGTATAAAACTAGTGGGTATGTAATAATTGGGATCTCTTAATACCAAACAATGAATTTTTTTCCTCCATCCTCATTATCTTCAAAAAAATTCCCCCTTTGTAACTCACCATTCTCCACTACTATAAGATTTTTGTATTCCTCTATTCATTTTTATACTACCATCAGAAATACATTCCATTTTTTATCCACGTCATTTGAACCATAAAAAACATAATATCTCCATTATATCCCTCTAGAAATATACTCAAAGAATCAAATTTTGACTTATAGATCTCAAACCACACTCCCAGGGATTGTATATCACAGAAAAACCTGTAATACATCAACAATATTATTAAAATAGTTAGCACAACTAGGGCGTGTGGAAAAATCGGAACCTCTCCATGAATTGAGAGGTGGTTGAAAACTAAGGTTTAAATAAGTTTTCTCAAACACATGTGATGACAATGGAATGGTCCATAAGTCATCCACTTGATCATCAATTCCCACATGATTAATTTTAATCATGCCTTGTTCCACATTTTTCATTATGAATTGATATCTGGTTTCAATGTGTTTCATATGACAATGCTAAATAAGTTTATCCATAATATCAATTACACTCTTAATATCATAGTGAATCACCATTTTTTATTTCACCTCATCACAAATATCAGTTAGTTGTTACTTTATCTGAAGTAGTTGAGTGCAAGCCTTTGTAGCGGAGATATACTCAACTTAAATAGTACTGAGAGATGTTCTTTCATATTTCTTACTCTACCATCTCCCACATTTCATTCTGATGAATAATGTTCCACCACTTGTGGATTTTCTATCCACCGCATCTCTATCCCAGTCAACATTAGAAAATGATGATAGTTCATTATCTTTTTCTGCAACATAGTATATTCCATACATGTGAGTATCTTGAATGAACCCAATGATTTATTTAACTACTCTCATATTTTATTCCTTCACATTACATTGAAATCAGTCCACAGGTTATGTTTCAAAGACAATATCTGGTCATGTAGTAGTTAAGTACACTAGGATTTAGATTATTCTCTTGTACATGGTGTGATCTATATAAGTCACATCCTCATGCTTTTTAGGTTTAGTTCCAACCGCAATGGAAGTAAATATTGGTTTGGATTCATTAATATTTAATTTATTTCACAACTCTCTCGCATAATTTTTTCGATAAATGAAAGTGTATTATTTCCTCTGAATCACTTGCAGCCCTAAGAAGTATGTGTTTTCTATAGGTTTTGGGCACAGAAAAAGAGCATTGGTGGGTGTAACCAACTTTAATTTTAGTTTCATCAATGATCACTCTGATATCTGTCACGATAATAAAATTCCAGATCCTTGTTATATAACTAAGAATGAAAAAGAAAGAGGGTAGTCCTCAAACCATAGATCCGATCATCATATGTTGGTTATAATTTATTTAATTAATTCACAAGAATTACCCTTATGAAATTCTTTCTTCATTGATGTTTCCGGTCAAAATCTGATGTGATCTATCATTAGGTCATAGAATCCAAGTGTAAGATTCCTTTAGCGGTGATCTAAATGTTCTCCAGATATCATTGGACGTCGCTGATGGGATCTCTGGGTGCTAGCGTGGAAGATCCTTCACGTACGATGTCCGCCTTCGATCGCCTTGATCCGGTGGAGGAGGATCACTATATCATAGATTGAGAGATTTCTTGGAATAAAACAACTCTCTTTTCACATGATATCTTTCTATAGATCCGTTGTTCACAACTACAAAAAGAATTCTAGGCTAATTACAATTATATAATTGGGAATTTAATAAAATAGAAAAATAAAATGAATTAATTACTTGAAAGCATTTATTCATTTCATTTAATTCTAGTAATACCCCATGTCTAATAATAATAGTTGTCTATTGTTATTAATTGACATGAACCCAGCAAATTACACATAATATTATTTAATTAAATAAATAATATTATTTCTCATAAATTCCCATAAAAAATACATGGTGTGTATATTTAATATACACAGCAGGCACTTTTTTCCATTTTTCTTTATTTCTTCCACCACATTTATTAGACCTTGAATAATATCTATTTATTTATCAAATAAATATCATAGAATTACTCGCTAATAAGTATATTATTTAACCCACAATATATTTTCTCAAATAACTAGTGTTTAAATAAATGAGATCAGTCATACTTAAATAATTATTAAACCACATTAAGGAATAATCTTTATTCAAATTTTTAGGTTAATATTAAACTGAGATACTTAGACAAACATAGTGTTTGACCCTCTAGGCCTCTTTCACAGTGGGACTAAGAGGAACCTTTCTAATGTCCAAAGTTATCATCTAGAAACATTTCAAGTCACCCATAGAGAAATAAGTTAATGCCGCAATGGCGTGTCACCATCTACAAACTCTTACCATGTAATGTAATCCTTTTTTCTCGATATTTGGAATCAAGAGGGTTGTATGATATTTCCATCAACCCATGTTCTTAATTATTCTTTCTTTGACTTTCTGAAATTAAACTTTCCCATTACTCACCATGGACAAAAATTTGTTTAGGCTATATCAATTCTATCAAAGGTCTTAGGATAACTACTTCCATTAGGGAATATAAGGGACAAATCCTTTCTCAAATTATATATTAATACAGTATCACTCGTGACACACCCAACATATCCTACCTTACTGTGAATAGTGTGTCATTTCAGTTTTCATCAATAAATCTAAGTGCGTGATTTTTAATACCCATTAATAATAATCTTAAAGTATAAGGACCAATACACATTTCCACAGATAAGAACATCCAATGACACTGTGGAATGTGGATTTCCAACTCGTGGGTCTCGTTCTCATAATATCCTCCTAGATATTACCATGGGCACATGCCATGAAAAGGTTCCTCAAAGTTTTATGAGTCCTCACCCCAAATGGCCTATAATATTTTTTCCCTCAAATAACATCATCCTCCCATAAAACATATATTCCAGAAAAGTGTTATGGAACTACCGGGTTATAATCATAGCAGGGATCCTCTATGAATCTTTAATGCAACAGCTATCCTTAGGACATTATCACATGCACTGTTGTACAAAATAATAATAAAGATGTGATGAGGTATTTATTAGTGAATAAAGTACAAATTAGTTGGTTATAGTCCACCAACTCTAAGAGAATCCTACTTGGACTAGATCTAATACGTAACAACTTTTAACCTGCTATCTCTCACATAATATTCATGATTCTGTGGAGATAGGTCTTTTGTAACATCCCAAGTAAGTAATGAATAATAGATATTTTTATCTATGTCTATTAATGAATTAGATAGTGTTTTAGAGGCTTAAAATGAATATAAATCCAATCTTAAGCATGGAATACACTAATATTTTTTATAAGATTGTTTTACTGCCTTTTGATGGAAAAACATTTTTAAATCTATCTTTTGACAATTTTATAATCTATTTTTGTCAAAATAAACTTATTCTTTATGATTGGGACATCAAAATTTACTTTGTGTGAATTTTTTGTATTTTTCTAACAATGTTCATTTTTTTATGAATAGTGAAAAATACTGCATTTTACATCAAAACTGCTTTTTAATCTAATTTATTTATATGATTAGATTGTCTTTTGAATTGGTTTTAAAGTTAAATTAGAATATATTTTTACCATTTAATACAATGGTGGTCATTAGGATTAATTTCACTTTATAATTGGGCATAAACTAATGCCAAACTTTTCATGTATATTGTTTCAAAAAACCCGCTATTTGTTTTGACAACGGGAATTATTTTTAAATCAATTATTGAAATTTCTATGTTTGGAATTTGGTAAAATGGATTACATATTTGGAATCATAAGGTCCAAATTATTTAATCAAGACTCTTTTTTTTTGACATTATGAATAGTAACGATGGTAATTATCTTTAAATATCTCGATTAATGAGTAATCGGGTAGTTAAGGATAATAAAATAATATCATAATAATAAAAAAATGACACCAACATGTGTCCTAATTCTACTGGTTTTCTCATGTCCGACCATGGGATGTCTTGTGCCAAACTTGGGGACCCCATGGAATCACTTTTGTGCAAAGTGACTTGTTATCTTTTTATATTTTTTAAGAAAGTAAATATAACAAGAATGTATCACCTGATTAAAACATTTTTAATATTGTCTAAATAGATGATATTTTAGACTATAAATATTCATTGGAAATCTAAAAAGATTTCCTACATCATAGTATTTTTTTCATAATTTTTAGTCTTTAAATAAATTAAATTATTTATGACATCATGATGATGCAGCGATTACCTCATTAATAAAGGATTTAAATAAAATGAAATGATAATGTAAAATCTATGACCTAAAAATGTACAAAACCTATTGGATGGGTGTATTTCGAACCCTTATCACCTTACCCTCGAATTATATCAATGTGGGACCTTTTGAATCCGAAAATAATTTTCAAATAAAGTAACATTTTTTACTTTCCAAGAGTGCCCTTCCTCTCCTCTTATAAAAGGCCCCCACTTCTACCTCCTTACCGACACTCCAAAAGCCTTTGGCTCGGCCAAACCCTACCCATTTTTTCTCTAAAAATCCCTCTCTTACTCCTTGAAGCCTCACTTTGGGCAGAAGTCTTCCCAATGAAGCCTTTGAGCTCAAATAAAAGGGAGTTACCCGATTTTAAGGACATTAAAGAACGATCGAGTCAAGTCGGACCCGAGGTATGCGACTTCATCTCAATCTCCTTTCATTGAGGCATATTTTTTTTATACACAACCTTATTTTATATGGTGTATAAACCCCTTTTACTTTTACGTTTATTCAAAAGGAATATTTTTTATACGAAGCATTTACTAAACGACAAAAGGGAATGTTTTTGTCGTACGTATGCGGCGACAATGACTTCTCCGCCACCGTGACCATTATTTTAGTTTCGGCTTCCTCTACAAGCCATACCTTTTTTTAAGAAAAATAAATACCATGTTTTACTTTTCTTTTATTTTGGTATTGAAAATGGGTTTCATAATGTTTTTATATCAATGTGTTGTATTGATATCTTGTGATTAAAAGGTGGAAATGTTATGTTTCCTTTATGCATGTTTTATGTGATACGATTATGTTGAGGTTCTTGGGAATTATTATGAAGATGGGTGGTTCCGTGATAAACTAAGGGCGGTTGAGCCCGATATAGATCTCCAATGCATTGGGTAACGCGATGGAGTGAAACATTAAGGTTTCTCTGAAGAGATTTAGGGAATATAATATGATGGGTATTCCAAACGTAACCAAGAGGGTTACTCCCTACGTAAGAATGTTATGAATGCATCAAGTTACCTTTATGTCTTATGACTTCTATGATTTATTCATGATTTGATGAGGTATGTTAAAGTGCTTATGTTTTATGGGTAAAGTATGATTTCATTCTTATGTATATATGTACCCATATTTCCTTTCCATATTTTTATATCCCTTAATGATATTTTTATTCTCATCCCATGTTTTTTGAAATGTTTTTCACAGGTCAAGGGAAAGGTACATGATATGATTATAGTTTCAAGGAAGTGTCAAGAAAAAATCCATGTTTTATTTTAAATATGTTTCCATTTATGGGAAAGAAGAATACTATCTTTATGTAACCACTTTGTTTATATGTGGAATGTAATGCAAGTTTTATGATCTAATTCTCTAAAACTCTAAACCTAGAAAGATCCTCAAGGTGTAATCTTGTAATAACTCAAGATTAAGTAAGGTTTAAGGCTGGGGCCTTATAGTTGGAATCAAAGGTTGGTTTAGATAACTTTAGGAGTTAGAATTCTATTAAATGATTATCCAAAAATATTTTTTTTATGGTCAAAATGAAGTGATATAATATTTGAAGATTACCATGTTGCTTCATCTAAGACATGTTTGTTCAGAATGATTTTCCGTAGAGGAAATAGGGAAGCAGTGCTAGGAAAGCATGCAGAAGGAAATAACCTTCCGAATCAGCATCCTGAGATGGTCGGAATTGGAGCTGAACAGTTTGTTGCAGTAATGGTACAGTTGACTCAAGTGATAAATGGCGGTGGTATCCATACATGAGATCAGCCAGATCAACCGCAGAGGAACATGTTAGTGGTGGAACATTTCATGAGGCAACATCCCCCATCATTCCGAGGATCATTTGACCCTGTGCTAGCTGAAGGGTGGATTAAAGCACTATAGAAGATTTTCTATTTCATGGGGTGTTCAGACAATCAAAAGGTTAGTCTTGCTATTTACTATTTGGAGGGTGAAGCAGATCAGTGGTGGTCAATGGTTAAAAATATCAGGGATGATGATGAGATTGATGCTCTCGACTGGGATGAATTCAAAGGTATGTTTCTTGAAAAGTATTTTCCTAAGGATGTTTGACTTAGGATGGGAAAAAAATTCTTGGAATTGAGGTAAGAGGAAGACTCAGTGGCTACCTATGAAGAAAGGTTCACTCGATTGGCAAGGTATGCTTCAAATTTTATCCGAGACCTTGATAGTAAAATCAATCGTTTTTACTCAGGATTAAATCCAAAACATCAAAGGGCATTAGCTTCTCGTGAGTTTAGAAGTTATGAAAAGCTTGTTCGATGTGCTGAGAAGGTGGAAATAGAGTTTTCCGATGATCAAGTGTTCTATAACAACCAGCAGAAGAAGAGACAAAGGTGGCAGGAGAAAGGGAAGAATTCTTCAAAAAATTATGATGGTAAGAAATATAAGTTTCCAGTTTGTGATAAATGTGGCAAAAGTCATGATGGGGAATGTCCTCTGAATTCTAGAAAGTGCTACCGATGTGGTAAGATGGGACATAAGGCTCGTGATTTCACTGAAAAAGATCAAGTTGAAGGTAAGAGAAAATTTGATTTACAGTTAGAGAAATGTTTTAAGTGCAATGAGATGGGTCACTATGCAAACAAGTGTCCTACAAAGATCTTGAGTGATGGGAAGCAGTTAGACTAAAAGCAGACAGGGGTGGTGAAATACTTTGAAACTACTTCAGCAGATGTTGGTCCATCAAATGAAGTTGTATCAGGTACTTTGTTTGTTTTTTCAGATTATGCCAGTGTGTTGTTTTATTCAGGGTCTACACATTCATTCATCTCTGAAAACTTTTCTAGTAAAATGGGAATACCATCTCAAGAAATGTCTCTTGAACTTTTGGTAAAAACACATGGGGGAAATGTTGAGGTAAAAAGAATTTATAAGAATCTTCTTATCCTTATCTGTGGAAAAACCCTACTTACAAACCTTATTGTTCTACCTCTAGTAGAGTTTGATGTTATACTGGGTATAGATTTTATCTCTATTTACCATGCTAAGATTGACTGTAGAGCTAAAGAATATTCTTTTCATAAAGACTTTCAGTTTGTGTACAAAAATGAACCCTTACTGTTGATAACATATCAAGAGGCCGAGAAACTTGTAAAAGATGGAAATGAATGTTACCTTGCACATATTGTTGAAAACAGGGGAACTGTTCAGATTAATGATGTTCTAGTGGTAAATGAGTATCCTGATGTTTTTCCTGATGAGTTGCCTTGAATAATACCAGATCAGGAAGTTGAATTTACTGTTGACTTAGTTCCTGATGCTAAGACAATTTCAAAACCCCCTTATCGAATGGCTCAAATTGAACTTTTAGAGTTGAAGAGGCAATTGCAAGATTTATTAGAGAAAGGTTTCATTCAACCTAGCACATCACCATGGGGTTCCCCTGTTTTATTTGTTAAAAAGAAATATGGTTCAATAAGGCTTTGCATTGATTATAGAGCCTTGAGTAACATCATTGTTAAGGACAAATATCTTTTGCCTCATATAGATGATTTGTTTGATCAGCTCCAGGGAGCTTAGTATTTTTCAAAGATTGACTTGAGATCGGGGTACCATCAGCTGAAGGTAAAGGAAGAAGATGTTCCGAAGACCGCATTCCGTACAAGATATGGCCATTATGAATTTGTAGTAATGCCTTTTGGGCTATCCAATGCACCTGCTGTATTCATGGACTTAATGAATAGAATTCTCCTTGAGTTCTTGCATAAGTTTGTGGTGGTTTTCATTGATGATATTTTGGTGTTTTCTAAAAGTAAAGAGGAGCATGAAAGACATTTAAGGGTTATCTTAAAAACCTTAAATGAAAAGAAACTGTATGGAAAATTCAGCAAATGTGAGTTTTGGTTGCAACAAATTTCTTTCCTTGGTCACATTGTTTCTAAATATGGGATAACTTTTGATCCTGCAAAAACAAAAGTTGTGGAAGACTGGCCAAGACCCACAAATGTAACTGAGATTCTTAGCTTCCTTTGTTTGGAAGGCTATTACCGAAGGTTTGTTAGAAATTTTTCACGGTTATCTATTCCAATGACTAAGCTAACTCGGAAGGGTGTTAAGTTTATCTAGACAAAAGAATGTGATGATTGTTTTCAGGAATTGAAAAGAAGATTGGTGAATGCTCCAGTTTTGGCACTACCTTCCAGGAATGGTGAGTTTCTTATATACAGTGATGCTTCATTGAAAGGACTTGGTTGCGTCCTAATGCAGAATGATCAGGTAATTTCTTATGCTTCACGACAGTTGAAAACTCATGAGGTAAATTACCCTACACATGATTTGGAATTAGTTGCTGTTGTTTTCACTTTAAAAATTTGGAGGCATCATTTGTATGGAGTAAAGTGTGAAATATATACTGATCACAAAAGTTTAAAGTATATATTCACTTAGAAAGAGTTAAACATGAGACAGAGGAGATGGCTGGAATTAATCAAGGATTATGATTGTACAATTCATTAACATCCGGGAAAAGCAAATAAAGTGGCTGATGCTTTAAGTCAAAAAAGTAATGCTTCATTAGAAATGTTGTGTTTAGAACATGATCCTTTGGTTAAGGATTTGATGAACTTTGGCATAGAAGTTGTTGGTGCAGGAATTTCTTCTATTTTGTTTCAGGTATCAGTGAGATCATCTCTATCAGATAGAATCAAGCAAGCAGAGAAGCAAGATAGTGAGTTGCAGAAAAAGGTAGAGCTGGTTCAGAAAGGTAGGTTTCCTGAATTCAACATTGATAAAGATTGTGTTTTGGGATTTGGGAAGAGATTGTGTGTGCCTTGTGATTCACAGTTGAAGAGAGAGTTGTTATGTGAAGCTCATAGTTCTCCGTTTTCAGTTCATCCTGGCAGTACTAAGATGTACAAAGATCTGCGGGAGTATTACTGGTGGGATGGAATGAAAAGAGATATTTCTGATTTTACTGTGAAGTGTTTGACATGTCAATAGGTTAAAGCAGAGCTGTAGTTACCGAAAGGGATGATTCATCCTTTACCAATGCCAGAGTGGAAATGGGAGAAAATATCCATGGACTTTGTTGTGGGATTAACGAAGACATCTCGAGGTAATAATGCAATCTGGGTTATTGTTGATCGCTTGACTAAATATGCTCATTTCCTTGCTATACGAGATAATTTTTCCCCAGATCAACTTTCCCGTTTGTATCTTAAAAATATAGTCAGGTTACATGGAGTTCCCCTCTCCATTGTATGTGATCGTGATCCCAGGTTCACTTCTAACTTTTGGAAAGGACTTTAGAAGTCGTTGGGTACTAATTTAAATTTTAGTACAGCATTTCATCCTCAATCAGATGGGCAGTCAGAACAAACAAATCAGACCTTGGAGGATATGCTACGAGCTTGTTCGATGGATTATCAGGGAAGTTGGGACCAACATCTTTCTTTGGTTGAATTTTCATATAATAACAGTTTTCATTCTAGTATACAGATGGCACCATTTGAGGCGTTATATAGGAAGTGGTGTCAAACTCCAGCTTTCTGGGATGAAGTGGGTGAAAGGAAGTTGATGGGACCAGAATTGGTAGAAGAGATGGCAAAAAAAGTTCAGCTGATTTAGAAACACATGAGAACAGCTCAGAGTAGGCAGAAGAGTTATGCAGACAATAGGAGGAAGGATCTAACTTTTGAGGTAGGTGATCATGTTTTTCTCAAAGTCTCACCATGGAAAAGTGTGATGTGATTTGGTAAGAAAGGAAAGCTGGGTCCAAGGTTAATTGGACCATATGAAATTCTGGAGAGAGTTGGATTAGTTGCATACCGGGTGGCTTTACCTCCAAGTTTATCTCAGGTACACAATGTTTTTCACGTTTTGATGTTGAGAAAGTATAGGCCTTTTAGTCTAGAGGTAGTTCAGCTGGAAGAGAACCTATCTTATGAGGAACAACCGGTCCAGATTCTTGACCATAGGGAGCAAGTGTTATGGAATAAGGTGATTCATCAGGGAAAGGTTTTGTGGAAAAACCACAATACTGAAGAGGTAACATGGGAATCTGAAAATTCAATGAGGGATAAATACCCCCACTTATTCGATAAGTAAATAAATTGCGGGGATGCAATTTTCTAAAGGGGGGAGGGATGTAACATCCCAAGTAAGTAATGAATAATAGGTATTTTTATCTATGTTTATTAATGAATTAGATAGTGTTTTATATTCTTAAAATGAAAATAAATCCAATCTTAAGCATGGAATACACTAATATTTTTTGAAAGATTGTTTTACTGCCTTTTGATGGAAAACAATTTTTAAATCTATCTTTTGACAATTTTATAAGCTATTTTTGTAAAAATAAACTTATTCTTTATGATTGGGACATCAAAATTTACTTTTTGTGAATTTTTGGTATTTTTCTGACAATGTTCATTTTTTATGAATAGTGAAAAATACTGCATTTTACATCAAAACTGCTTTTTAATCTAATTTATTTATATGATTAGATTATCTTTTGAATTGGTTTTAAAGTTAAATTAGAATATATATTTTTACCATTTAATCCAATGTTGGTCATTAGGATTAATTTCACTTTGGAATTGGGCATAAACTAATGCCAAACTTTTCATAGATATTGTTTCAAAAAACCCGCTATTTGTTTTGACAACAGAAATTATTTTTAAAAAATTATTGCAATTTCTGTGTTTGGAATTTGGTAAAATGGATTACATATTGTGATAAAAATTTCCAAATTATGTCATCCAGACTCTTTTGTTTTTTGACATTATGAATAGAAACGACGGTAATTATCATTAATTATCTTGATTAATGAGTAATCGGGTAGTTAAGGATAATAAAATAATATCATAATAATAACAAAATGACACCAACATGTGTCCTAATTCTACTGGTTGTCTCATGGCCGACCATGGGATGTCTTGTGCCAAACTTGGGGACCCCATGAAATCACTTTTGTGGAAAGTGACTTGTTATATTTTTATTTTCTTTAAAGAAAGTAAACATAACAAGAATGTATCACCTGATTAAAACATTTTTAATTTTGTCTACATAGATGATATTTTAGACTATAAATATTCATTGGAAATATAAAAATATTTTCTACATCATTGTATTTTTTTCATAATTTTTAGACTTTAAATAAATTAAATTATTTATGACATCATGATGATGCAGCGATTACCTCATTAATAAATGATTTAAATAAAATGAAATGATAATGTAAAATCTATGACCTACACATGTCCAAAACCTATTGGATGGGTGGATTTCGAACCCTTATCACCTTACCCTAGAATTATATCAATTTGGGACCTTTTTAATCCGAAAATAATTTTCAAATAAAGTAACAATTCATTACTTTCCAAGAGTGTCCCTCCTCTCCTCTTATAAAAGGCCCCCACCTCTATCTCCTTACCCACACTCACAAATCCTTTGGCTCAGCCAACCCCTTGCAATTTTGTCTCTCCACATCCCTCTCTTACTCCTTGAAGCCTCACTTTGGGAAGAAGTCTTCCCAAATAAGCCTTTGAGCTCAAACCAAAGGGAGTTACCCGATTTTATGGACATTAATGAACGATCGAGTCAAGTCGGACCCGACGTATGGGACATCATCTCAATCTCTTTTCATTGAGGCATATTTTGTTTTATACACAACCTTCTTTTATATGGTGTATAAACCCATTTTACTTTTATGTTTATTCAAAAGAAATCTTTTTTATACGAAGCGTTTACTAAATGACAAAAGGGAATGTTTTTTTCGTACATATGCGGTGAGAATGACTTCTCTGCCGTTGTGACCATTATTGGAGTTTCGGATTCCTCTACAAGCCATAACTTTTTTTTAAAAGAAAAATAAATACCATGTTTTACTTTTTTTTGGTATTGAAAATGGTTTTCATAATGTTTTTATATCAATGTGTTGTATTGATATCTTGTGATTGAAAGGTGGAAATGTTATGTTTCCTTTATGCATGTTTTATGTGATACGATTATGTTGAGGTTCTTGGGAATTATTATGAAGAAGGGTGGTTCCGTGATAAACTAAGGGTGGGTGAGCCCGATATAGCTCTCCAATGCATTGGCTAACGCGAAGGAGTGAAACGTTAAGGTTTCTCCGAAGAGATTTAGGGAATATACTGTGATGGGTATTCCAAACATAACCAAGAGGGTTACTCCCTACGTAAGAATGTTATTAATGCCTCAAGTTACCTTTATGTCTTATGATTTCTATGATTTATTCATGATTTGATGATGTATGTTAAAGTTCTTATGTTTTATGGGTAAAGTATGATTTCATTCTTATGTATATATGTACCCATGTTTCCTTTCCATATTTTTATATAACATACTGAGCTTTTTATACTCATCCCAAGTTTTTTGAAATGTTTTTCACAGGTCAAGGGAAAGGTACATGATATGATGATAGTGTCAAGGAAGTGTCAAGAAAGAATCCATGTTTTATTTTAAATATGTTTCCATTGATGGGAAAGAAGAATACTATCTTTATGTAAGCACTTTGTTTATATGTGGAATGTAATGCAAGTTTTATGATGTAATTCTCTAAAACACTAAACCTGAAAAGATCCTCAAGGTGTAATCTTGTAATAACTCAAGATTAAGTAAGGTTTAAGGTCGGGGCCTTATACCTTTAGTCAGGGGGTCCACCATGTTCTCTTCCATGGATAGTCTGCTCACTTCAACTTCATCCATTTGATAGAAATCCCTCAAGAGGTGATACTTCCAGAGTATGTTCTTTGTCTGTTTATGTGACCTTGGTGCCTTTGAAAGAGCCACCGATGTAGTATTATCACAATATAATGTGATTGGATCTTTACTGTTAGGAACCACATCATCCTCCTAGACAAATTTCTGAATCCATATGGCTTCCTTGGTTGAATCAGACTCCATTATATATTCAGCCTTTGTTGTAGAATCATTGACAATTTGTTGCTTTGAACACCTCCAGCTCACAGATCCTCCATTGAGATAGAAAACATATCTTGATTGCGACTTCAGATCATTTTGGTCTGTCTGAAAACCATCATCAGCATACCCTCTGATGACAAGCTCATAATATCCTCCATACACAAGGAACATGTCCTTAGTTAATCTCATATACATAACGGTAGTCTTAACAGCAGTCCAATGTTGTTCTCCTAGATCTCCTTGATATCTTCCTACCATGCTCAATGCCTAGGCAACACCAATTCTGGTATATAACATGGAATACATGATGGATCCTATAGACGAAGCGTATAGGATCTTACTCTTTCTATATTTCTCTTAATGTGTTTAGGGACACATTTTCTTAGAAAGATGTAAGACATGTAACACTGGAACCAATCCCCTCTTGGATTGTTCCATAAAAAATCTCTTTAGTGTCTGGTCAATGTATGTACCCTAACTTAGTCCAAGAAGCCTCTTTGATATATCATGAATGATCTTTATCCCTATAATTTAGGTTTCTTCACCCAAGTTCTTCTTAGAGAAACACTTCTTTATCTAGTCTTTAATTGACTATAATACTGGAACATCGTTTCCTATAAGAAATATGTCATCAATATATACTACTAAGATAACAACCACATTCCCATTAAACCTCTTATAAACACAAGGCTCAAATTCTTTCTTAATGGAATCAAATTCTTTTATGGATTTATCAAATTGAATGTTCCATGAGATGGTTTCTTTCTTTAATCCAAAAATTGATTTCTGTAACTTGCAAACCCATTTGGCATCACTTGTTGTCACAAACCCTTCTTGTTGTGTCATATAGTCATCTTCGTGAATTTTATCATTAAAGAATATTGTTTTGACATTAATTTACCAAATCCCATAGTCATGGTAAGATGATATGGAAAGTATTATTCTTATGGATTTAAACATAGAAACTGGTGAGAAGGTTTCATCATAGTCAATTCTTTGATGCTATTTGTATCCTTTGGCCACTATCCTTGCTTTATAAGTGCTAACATGACCTTCCATGTCCAGTTTTGTCTTGAATACCCATTTGCATTCAATAGGATTTACATCAACTGGCTCATCCACCAGAACCCAATCATAGTTCTGATACATGGAATCTATCTCATTATTCATACCTTTTAGTTGTCTTTCATCTTCTGAGCATTAAATTTCTTCCTTGTAGGATATGGGTACATCATTCTCTAACAATAATGATTCAAAATCCTTGGTGAGTAGGAATCCAAATCTATTTGGTTCCCTTAAATATCTTGAGCTCCTACACAGTACTTGTGTTTCTAGAACCTCTTCCACGGGGACCTATGGAACTTGTTCCTATACTAACTCATGTGTATCTTGAGCATCAACTTCATCGAAGTCAGTCTTGCTCCCACTATACTTTTTAGGTTGTTCTCCCTCTCATGAAAGATGGCTTGTCTTGTGATAGTCACTTTCTTTTTTAATGGGTTATATAGGTAATATCCATTAGTTTTCATGGTATATCCTATAAAGATACACTTCGTGACCAGGGGTGCTAGTTTGTTTCCTAAGAAGGCCTTAACAAATTCCTCGCATCCCCATAAATTTGTGTACAATAAAATGTGTTTCCTTCCATTCCATAACTCGGAGGTAATTCCTTTTGCCGCATTAGTTGGTACTTGGTTTAATGTGTATTCTGCAGTTTGTAATGGATATCCCCAAAAGGATAAGGGAAAATCTACATAACTCATCCTTGACCTCACCATGTCTAACACGGTGCAGTTCATCCTTTCACTAACACCATTTCAGTAGGGTGTATAAGGAGCAGTGAGCTTAGATAGAATCCAAGACTCATGTAGATGATCAATGAACTCTTGGTTTAGATATTCTCCACCTCGATCTGATCGAAGATTCTTTATATTCTAAACAATTTGATTCTCTACTTCATTCTTGAATTCCATAAATTTCTCTATGGATTCTAGCTTATACCTCATCAAGTAGACATACCCATATCCACTCAAATCATCAGTAAAAGTAATAAAGTAAGAATATCTACCTCTAGCTTCTACTGAAATGGTCTACACACATCAGTGTGCACTAATCCTAGAAGCTTTGTAAACCATTCAACCTATCCACTAAAAGGCCTCTTGGTCATTTTACCTTATAAACAAGAATGAAATCTATCAAGTGGTTTTAGCTTAGTAGAGTCTAAATAAGAGTCTTGGAAGAGCTCTATCAAGTGATTCTCATTTACATGACCAAGACGGTGATGCCATAACTGGGTGATGTATGAGTCATGTGAGTTTGTTTCGCTATCAATTGCCAACACTTGTTTTCCATAATTTAATTCATACAAACCGTTATTTAAATTCGCCATACCATAACATACATTATTCTTATAAAAGAAGTAACCCTTATTTACAAACATGAAAATAAGTCCATCTATATCCAAACATGATATAGAAATTATGTTTTTGGTAATACTAGGCACATAATAACAATTATGTAAATACAAAATCATCCCGTTTAGCAATGAGAGGTGGTAATCACCAAGAGCTAACACAACCAGCCCCGTGCCATTGGTAGCTCGAAGATCAACCAATCCTCTGTCAATATTTCTAAATCTACTTGGTTCCTGCATTTGGATATATATATGTGAGCCCCACAAATTGTATCTAATACCCAATGTATAGAAATATAAAGATTACACTCGATAACGAACGCACCTTTAGCATCCCAATGCTTCTAGGAGTAGTTCTTCTTCCAGTGACCTTTCTTGCCACATTAAAAACATCTTGCCTCCTATTCATTTCCATCCTCTGGAACTTCCACTTCTTTGAGGGATGGTGCTCAAGGGATTCAGATCATTTATGAATCCCAGGTCCCTTTTTATTGTCTTTCCTTTTTTTATTCGCTATAAATACTGCGGGTTTGTCGTGCCCCATCTCCTTATCTACCTAGAGAATCAAGGTCAGAAGTACCGATAGACCCTTCTCATTGTTGATCATTTTATAGTTGACAATAAAGGTAGATAAGGTCTTGGGTAGTGATGATATGATGATATCTTTATGAAACTCATCTAGGAACTTAATCCCTAAGATTTCTAGGCATTCAATGTAGCCAATAAGCTTTACTACATGAGGCCAAGATGGCACAGACTCTCCGAACATAGTTGTAAATGAAGATATTTAGATCTCATATCTCTCTTGTCTCACCTTATCTTGGCTGAGATCCTTAAGGTGAGACATCATGCTATAATCGTCCATGTTTTAATGTTTCTTCAAGAGCTCATTAAACATGGCCGATAGCATGAAAAATTGTACATATGTGGAATCATCCATATGTTTCATATAGAGAGATAGTTCTTCATCACTAGCCTCTTTCCCAAGATCAACTGGAACAGGATCTTCCAACACATACAACTTCCTCTCGTGGAAAAGGATGACATGTAAACGCCTCTGCCACTCCTAGAAATTGGTGCTGGTGAGAAGTTTTTCCTTCTCGAGTATGGTTTACAATGATATCTTCGAATTAATTTTTCTTTCAAACTATAAAAATTAAGATGAAAAAAGGTATAGTACTTTATTATAATAAAACTGATACAAATAAATATTTTTAATACTTATTAGTCTCCCACTATTTTATCTAAATCCAATAGCCCTCACCATTTACTTTCGAATATTCTTTTGCCTGAATATTCTAGTGGCATGGATCCATATTGCCCATTGCATTACACCAAATAGGGTTGGTTGAGAAATTTGAAGGGTTTTAGGTAGTAATTACAAATTCCAACTTCATTAACTCGCAGCTACATGATCCACTGAGTGGACTCCCCAATCCTAAAATCCTTTTATCTTGGATTTCATCAACCTTTGCCTCTTGGTCACACCAAGTCCTGCTGTAGCAGTCAACCCTAGATGTGAAACAAGTCAATTCAACCCAAAACCTTGAATTATATTTCCACGATAATTGAAATCACCCCATCTAGGGTTGGTAAAGCACTTTGAACTATGGTTCGAGTCTATCCAAGATTTTGGAAGGCTATACCAACTTGATATTTTCTTTTAGGGATTTTATCCTTATACGTAAATTTCCATTTTATTATCTTTGATTATATGATTTTTAATATTAAGTGGGATATACTTAAGTGATTAACAATGTCTAAGATAATATTTACGCATAATCGGATCTTATTTTAGTTCCATCTTGCATGCTCATTTAATTCATTAATTGTGTGATCGTGAAAAAACACCCACAATAAATATACCATGCAGCTGATAGAAATAAAATAAATTGTTTGATCATGAGATTGTTCTTGTTCATTTGTCTATCTAGAGGTTGATAAACTAACCCAAGACATAGGGGAGAAATACCTTGAACCTTTTGGGTTCGTGTTTACAGCATTCTACCTATTCACCTTTGTATCAAATTGGATTGATTTCACCTTGCCTCCTAACTTGAGTCCCCCCCACCATCTTGGGAGCTTCATCCATTATATGTGCTTTTATCTCACATGTATATGAGGGGTAAAATTAGGTTTTACATAAAAGAAACCTTGGGAATGAAGGCCCTACATATTAATAAGGAGATGAATCGTAGGCCAACAAATTTATTTTTAATAAATAAATTAAAAAAACCAATAACATACAACAGTCTTGGTCAAGATCATGATCATCCATACATGCAATGATATTTACACATAAATAAAACTAGCATCCAATTATTTAATTGTTCGTGTTTAAGATAAATCATGCTCGAATCAATTAATTATATTTAATTAATCAATCCTTTTATCATAAACCCCTTTCTGAATTTCCTTGAGATTCTCATCCATCATAATTTTAAACAAATAAATTCATTTAAATTATCTTTGTACGTAACATGTACCATGGAGGCTACCCAGTGAAATATTTTTCATAACTACCTAATGAGTAGTAATGAACATTACTCAGATGTTAAATTAAACACATATATATAAAACACTTATCATGTGTTGTGCCTCAAATTTATTCCTACACTATGGTACACGTCTCAAGGGGTTTTTTTTTAACATAATAATAAATTTTAATAAATCTGTGTAATTTGGAGGAGTACAAGGAATGTACTTCCGACTACACGGTGTGTAACTGTTTTCACACTCCATATGAAGTACATGGATAGGGACATGGTGTATAGATCTACTTAGTAAATATTTGGAGTACACGGCGTGTTAAGTAGTACATGTTATGCTTAGTATCTGTGTTACATAGTTTCCAGTCCGGGAAGTTTTGTATGAGGTACATGTTCCAACACTAACATGAAGGGACTACACACCATTTTCAGTGGACCACATGGTGTGTAATTTTGAAACAATGTTCCACCTATTCCTGGTCAACACATAGTGTCATTTAAGACATAGAAATACTCCAACACATGGCCTGACTTGGTAGACCGGTCTGATTCATTGAACCTATACTACATGGCGTGTAATGCTAAATAGGCATCGTGTATTCTGGTGTTGTACTGCTAGGAATTTTTCACACCTCCAGATGAGATCCTCTGTTTTATTTTAATCAAAATTAATGGGAAAATTCATTTCTATAAGGTGAATGAGAAGCGAGGGAGGAGGAACAGATCTTGAGATTCAGATTTATAGAATGAATCACATGAATTGAAACAACTAAATTATTAAATGCATAAATTACTAATGGAAAACTAAATAATTATAATCAACGATATAATTGCTCTAATACCACTTGTAGGTTCCAGGCGCAGTGGAGGTGTGTTAGTGGGTGTACCCAACATTAATTTTATCATTAACAGTGATCAATCCGAGATCCGTAATGATTATAAAACCCCGGATCTTCGGAGTAGAACGAAGAAAAGAAAATAAAGAGGGTAGTCCTATAACTATAGATAGGATCATCATATGTTGGTTATAATTAAATTAATTAATTTACAAAAATTTCCTTGATGCAATTCTTTCTTCGTTGATGTTTCTGGTCATGATCCGATGTGAACCGTCATTTCATTGTAGAATCCAAGTGTAGGATTCCTCTAGCATTGATCCACATGTGCTCCATGTACCTATAGACATCACCGAATGGATCTCTAGGTGCTAGTGCGGTATATCCTTCACTTGTGATGTTTTCCTTTGATCACCTTGATCCGGTGGAGGAGGATTTATCTCTCATAGCTTGAGAGCATTCTTGGGAGAGAATAATTCTCTCTTGGCTTGATAGCTTTCTCTAGATCCACTATGCATAACCACAAAAAAATGGCTAGGCTAATGAGAATTATATAATATGGATTTTAATTACATAAATAATAAAATGAATTAATTACCCGAAATAATTTATTCATTTCATTTAATTATTATTAATACCACATGTCTAATAAAAATAGTTGACTATTATTGTTACTTGACATACGGCAAGTGAATTACACCTAATATTATTTAATTAAATAAATAATATTATTTCGCATAAATTCCTAGAAAAAAATACCCAACATGTATATTTAATATAAAATGTGTGTAGTTTTGTTTTTTCATTTTTCTTTATTTCCACCCCCACAGTTATTAGATCTTTAATAATAGAAATTTATTTAGCAAATAAATATCACTATATTACTTGCTAATAAATATATTATTTCACCTACAATATATTTTCTTCAATAACTTCTGTCGAAATAAATGTGATCCGAAATCCTTGATTAATTATTAAACAAAAATTGGGAATAATCTTTATTCAACTTGTTAAATTAATATTTAACTGAGATACTTGAACACACTTAGTGTGTGGCCCTCTAGGCCTCCTTCTTAGTGGCATTAGGTGAAGCCAACCAAAATTCCAAGGTTAGCGTCTAGCAACACGCCAAGTTACCCTTTGAGAAAAGAATTTAATGTCACAATGAAGAGTCACCTCCAATGAACTCTTACCGTGTAATGTAATCCATTTATCTCAGTATCTCGAATCAAGCGGGTTGCATACTAGTGCCATTAACCCATTTTCTTGATTATTTTTTTTAAATTTCTGGAATTTAACTTTCCCATTCCACACAATGGCCATGGATTTATTTAGGCTATATCAATTCCATAAAAGGGCCTAATATATCTACATATTTTATAGAATAGAAGGGATAAATCATTTCTTTCATTATCTATTAATACAGTATCACTCATGATGCATCCAGCGTATCCTACCTCGCTGCGAACTGTGTGTCTTACTAGTTTTCATCCATACATCTAAGTGTGTGAGTTGTAATACCATTAATAATAATCTTAAAGACTAAGGACCAATACACACGTCCACATATAGGAACATCATATGACACTATGAAATGTAGATTTCTTACTGGAGGGTCTTGTTCTCATAGTATCCTACTGGATATTACCAAGGGCGCACACCATGAGAAGGTGCCTCAAAGTTTTTTGAGTCCTTGTCCCTAATGAACTGTATTATTTGTGTCCCTCAAATAACATCATCCAACCATAGAACATATATTCAAGAACAATATTATGGAACATCCGGGTTCTCATAATAGGAGGGATCCGCTATGAACCTTTAATGCAACAGCTATCCTTGGGATATTTTCACATGCATTGTCTTGCAAAATAATAATAATAATGTGAAAAGGTATTTATTAATGAATAAAGTAAAAAAAAATTTGTTCTAGGACACCATCTCCAACAATTTCACCAATAATAGTCATTTCAAATTCTGATTTCATGTGATTGGAAAATTCATCCATTGATCCCTGCTTATTTATACAAAATATAATATCGTCTAGATACACCAGTACCATGAACAGATCTTTCTGAGAATTTTTTACACAGAGAATTTGATCCACTCCACCTCTTTTAAATTTGATCTTTATTATATAAAAAACAATTGGGAATACTATGCTCATATTACCTATTTCAGACCATATAGATCCTTCTTCAATCTGAAAACCTTCATTTCATCATTACTAAAAATAAATCCCATTGGTTGTTCAATATATAATTATTCTTCAAAAACACTATTTAAGAAAGGTACCATGGAATCCATTTGATACACATTGTATTCTCTTTAAATTTTCATAGAAAGAAACAGTATGATTGACACCAATCTTTCCACTGAAGAAAATGTTTCATTAAAATCAACCCCTTATATCTTTGAATAGCTGTTACACACCATCTGTGCCATACTTCTGATAACATTTCCATTTAATCAAAAACAAATTTGAAAATCCACTTCATACCAGTAAAATTTTGGTTTTTGGGACTCTTAACTAGATCCCATGTTTAGTTCTTATCAATATGAACCAACTCTTTATTCATGGATTTAACCCATGATTCATCCTTTTTAGATTCTTAAAATGAAGATGGTTACACAATTGAAAAAATTAAAATTGTGCATTATTCCTCATTCTCCTTATCTATGTGGGATTGATCCAATACCTGATAGTGTTGGATTGATCAATTTTTTCTCTTAAATTTCTCCTATGAGGTCTAAGATCATTTTCTTCATCCATGGTTTCCTCTTATGATTATTCTCTTAAGTCAACATCATGATGTGATTCTGGAGTATTTTCCAAACATTTCTCTACTTTATTATTTGGATCTATTCGATGTCCATGTTCTCCCTCATCCTCTATCACATCATCATATAAATTCGTTAAAGAATTTGTGGTTTTATATTGAATGATATTCACATTACTTCTTTCCAAAAAATTTACAAGACATTTGCTTACTCATTTTTATAATTTTCTATTCGATTAATATTTAAGAAATTTTCCTTTATCTATAACGCCACCATACTTTCCTTGATTTAATTCTTTGTTTTGGATAAAAAATTTACTTCTAGAAATTAATAAATACTATAAATAGGGCTTCCTACCATGCCACAACTCATATGGTATCTTTGTTTCACCCATATAAATCCATGTTCAATTACAAATATACATCGTAGCTTGAAAATACTCTTTCCAATAATGTAGAGGAATACAACTATCAATCATAATAGTTTATCCATGTTGTTCACATGTCAATCCATGCGCCCAACAGCTCCATTTTTTTGTGGGGTTCTCACACCAACCACTTCATGTTGTATTCCATGCTTCTCCATGTAATTTTTAAAATAAATGGATGTGTATTCCCCTTCATTTTCAAACCAAAAAAACAATGATTGTCCATCTGGTATCATTATTAGCAATTTAATGATAAGTTTTCAGGTAATCAAGCACTTTACATTTCCTATGTATAACCATCAAACAATCCATTCTACTAATCACCAATTTAAAGTATAAAGTACCTTTCTTCAGGACTTCCAACAACATTTATCAGACCACATACATTCGTATGAATGTGATCCAGAAGATTCGATGCTCTTTTCTTATTTAGCTGATATGAACTATAAACCAACTTACATAAATTCAATAATCACAAGTATGTTGTTGTCCATGATTCAGATTGGGGATATTCATGACTATCTTCAGCTTAGATATCATTTACAAGTATTTTTTATTGATTTGAACCAACCTCTGGTGCCACAAGTTATTTTCCTCTTCAACAGTCGTGTCGAAAATGTTCTCTTTACTGTCAACTTGAACAGTATTCCATCTATTCTACAACCTCTTAAGAGAAAATTTCTTATTTTTCCCTTTATAGTGAACCGTATTTGATTGAATGTCACAATAAGTCCTAATTCAAAAATTTATCTCACACTCAACAGATTGTGATGAAACCCACCCACCTAAAGAAATTCAGTGTTCTTCAACTTTCCATTGACCAGCTCAGTACTTCCACTACCTTTGATATTCAAAGAACCAACATTATTGAATCTCACTGTTCCTTCAAAGTTTTTCTTGACATTCATTAATAGGTATTCATTTCTCAACATATGGGATGATAATACTCTATTAACAATCCAAGTTCTACTATTCTTATTAGCTTTGAGAGCTACCACTACAAGGTTGTATTTTTAAATTTTTCTTATTTTCTTTCCATTAACTATTAGTTTGAGTAAAGGATAAAGATCAATTTTCAAATATCTTTTCCATGTGCATGGTATCATCATACATGCACTCTTTTTGCAGAGGAGATAATCAGTTTGTAAGAACATCATTGTTTGGCTGGAGAGTATTGAGTTGTCTCTAAGTTCTGTATGAATTGTTCCTACCATTACTCTTCCTATAATTAATGGATTTATGGAAAATGTTATAATAATGAAAACAATATCCACATAAATGGTTTCTTATATAATAATTAGGATATGTATTCATTACCATTTGTTGACTTCTTAGATCTTCCCCATTCAAATAGATCATTTCCTCTTCACATTATGACATGGTATGGCCTAGATAGCCACATAATTGACATTTCATAATTGAAATTTTTTTTACACTTCGATTAATCATCATTTCAACTTATTTAGGAGGATATTTTAACTATCTATCATTTTAGGAAACCCGAGTAAATTTTTTGGTCCTCCTTTTGGTCAGATTTGATCCTTTATTTTGGTAAACATTATGTGTCTTTGTAATATGTCTAACTTTTATCTTGCCTTTATTTTGTACTATTTTACTTCCAAAATTTGATGTTCCAAAAACACAACCAATTAATATGTTTCTTATGAATGAGTTTCTTTGATCTTTCAGAAACTTTTCAACTTCATCAGAACCAGTCTTATCTCTCTTTAGAAACTAAACATTTGATAATTTTATAAACTAAAATTTCTTCATTTGTTTCTTGTGGACTTAATTCACATTCGAGTTTACTCCTAAGATTAAAAACATATTCTTCTTCAAGTCCCTAGATATTTTTGGAATTGTACTCAAATATAGATGTAAGGTAATTTAACTTTTCCTATTCTTCAATTCTGATCTTTAGTTCAACTATGTCTTCTCATATTTTAAACGTTTTTGAATGTTCCTTTAGTACTTCATCAAGTAGAACAATTTAAGATTTCAGTGTATCAATATATTCTGATGACTCTTCCACAATTGCTCTCCAATTTTTCATCTCTTACACTGATTTTCAAGATTAACAATAGCATTATTAAGTTCCAACTTGAGATCAAAATCAATGGTCACCTGATTATCTCAAGATTTATCTCCCAATGGTTCTGACATTTCAACAATAGTGATCATTAAGGCATGGATTCTAAATTTAATTTCTAGTTATCCTTCCTCAAAAAATTCACTATCATCATCTTCTTCTTCATAGAAAAACGTATTTCTCTATAATTTCGAACCAATCTTAAAGTCTCCCTTTTAAAAATACATTTTTCGAGTCTATTTCATGTCTCCAACTTTAGTTTCTTCATCGTCAAAGGTTTTTGTGCACCTAGAGGTAGTGTTCCCAACTCCGCCACAACAAAAACAAGCCATAGGTAAATTTCCTTCAAATTTCTCTTTTCCCTTACTAAATTTCTAGGAAATGAGAGAAATAAGTTTTTTTACTCATTATCTTCATAAATAATATCACATAATGATTGAATTTCTCTATGGATTTGAATTCCATTTTCTTTCTTACTCAAGTCGTTGCATATTCTGGTCTGACTCTAATCTCATATTCCACCCGTCTTCTCAGCAGTTCATATAAAGAAAGATTGGAATGATCTCTTTTCTCAAGAGCTAATACCTTTTTATTGTAAAGAGGTGGAAGTATTCTCAATATTTTATTTAAAATATCAATTTCTTTGATTTATTTACAAAGTCCTCATATTTCTCCAACAACATTAATAATTCGATTAAAAGAGGTATCTAAATTTTCATCAGGATGAATATATAGATCATCATACCTTTTGTGAAAAACATATATTTTTTCTTCCTTCACATTCTTTGTAACCTTCAAAAATATTCTCTAAATTTTCACATAAACTTTTCTGACGTATAACTCATCGCCCTTAGATATATTTGATCTGAAAGAGTTGCAATGAGGGAATTATGTTCTTTGGTATCTACATCATGTATTTCCCTATTTCTATTAGTCATAGATAGCCTAGTTGGATCAGTGACTAGTATTCATTATGTATTAAAAAATAAGACTTCCATTCCAAGATATCGTAGATGAGATTTAATCCTATTCTTCCAGATATGAATGTTACATCCATCAAAGAGAGGGACTCCCCTTTTATTCATTGTTTTCTCCCTAGTACAAATGATGGAAAGATTTAACACCAGCAAACTTTACCCTGTGATACCACTTGAAGGACCTTAGAACACCCTGAGAAGTGACGAGTGAATCAGGGTGTCAAATTTTTATTTTATAATCATAGATCTTTTTATCAAGTCAATATAAACTAGTAAGATTTCCATGTTGGTAATGTTCAGTAATTGAAACATTCACACATAGAAGACCCACAGAACAATTTTACTTAGTTCACAACTAAGGTCTAGTCCAAGAAGTATACACTGATAGGTTTTCGATCATACCAAAGTCCACTAATCATAACAAGTTGTGGATTATAACATTTTATCATAGACACTCTATGTCAACTGCACTACCTTTACAAGGTTTTTGGGATAACACATTGCATATCTCATATCACTTAATTTCACTTCCCCTTTCTCACTATGTTGGGAATGATATAAAATCAATTTATCAACCTGAACGTTGCTTCAAATGTGATGGAATTAAATCAGGAACCCTCAAGTATATATAGATTCTCTAGTGAAGTCCATTTTTTACCTGTGGATCTAATCCACTATTCCACACACTATTAGTTCATGAACCATTCCTCTACAAACATCACTACTCTCTATACCGCCTCTGCAAACTGTGATTGCGTACTACATTTGCAAACTGCTTCCTCATACGACTTCTTCTCTGTAGACCTACTCCACCTCTTCAAAACGTCTTCTGCAAACTATCTTTTGTGAACCTCCTTTCCACAAAATGTTCTTTACATCACTAAATTCCATCTTAATTTGTAATCAAAGTCTCCTTTATGGGGTTTTCTTCTTGTGAACCTCTCTAGACTTCATTGAATTCCTCTAAGATTTTAAATCTTAGTTTCATGACCAAATTATGGGATTAGTTCTCCTAATATAGGAAACTAGATCCTTATAATCATTTAAACTGAGATTTACCAAATCATTGATACAGAACTACCTTTACCATGTACCATTAATCTCCCACAAAACATTTTCCTAATGTGGTCCATGTACCACAAAACTTCCTTCACGGTAACAGAACTCTTCCACAAACCAATCTCCATATAATTTTCACCAACGATAATCCATATCATGAACTATTTTTCCTCTATATACTATGAGCCTTCCTATAAAACATATCAGTCCTATGAACCAATTTTCATTCAAAATCTATACACCACCTATCAAGGTCATATAGCGCTACTACAAAAACATCCTACCTTTTCACAATTTCCTCAACGACCCTCATACCTCCTATGCGATCCGAGAACTGTCCTTCACGGTCCATGAACAAATCATGGCAGAATCGTTTTCATAAAACCTTACATTTTCCCAAATAATAAACTCTAGATTTTGAGGACCAAAAATTTGGAAAACACTGGGAAACTAAACAACCTTAAATAACATCTTCAGACTATATTGTAAGATCACTTGACTTATTAACCCCATGATCAACCCAATGTGGATTGACAATAACCACAGTCCATACAACATTTCCCAAAAATCATCCTTGCTTCCAAAAAAAAATATAAATATATAGATATTTAAGATATTACATTCTTTATCCCTTTAAATATTTTATCCTAAAAATTTCATTTCATACACTCAGTTGAAAACATATGGCGGTACTTTTATTTCATTTCTTCTTCAGGTTAACAAGTTTCTTATTCATATTTATGTTTTCTTCATAGTACTTTTACACGGAGTGTTATCTTATTGCGTATAACATTTTCTCTTTGGTCCAAAATATTCATCACCTACCCCTAATAAGATAGATCACCTTCCATGTATACTACCATAGGATTTAGTACATGTGAGGGATCTAGTGTGTACATCCTCAAGAGGGATATATGGAACAATTCATGCATTTAAGATGGGTTTAGTGAGAGGACTTGTTTATAGGATAAATCTTTGATGATATTAATATTGTAAATGGGTTTATTTTATCTAGTAATTATCTTTCACTTCTTCCCAATCCTCTTGACCCAATTCCATAAAACATTTAAGGGAACACTTTATCTCTAACCTCACACTTCAGGTCTTGTCAGCAATTTTATGTGTAGCTCTTCTATCAACTCTATGTTTCATTGATGTGTTATTGAATATATTTTTCCTTTTTTCCACTTATTTGACCAATTAGAGTCTCAATATCTTTTGTTCCATTACTTTATCCCAATATGTTAGAGTTATATTTTTATTTCCATATAGGTATTAATAAAGAGACATCTAAACACTTTAATGGAATCTATTTTTGTATAATGTATGTGGAATTGGAATTTATAGTGATGTAATTTGGGCTTTTAAATTCTTCCTTCGTATTCATGGATATAATTAATAGAGTACTTAGAGACTACCATGATCATTTTATGGTTGTATTCATAGATTATATTATAATATATTCCAAGATAAAGGCATAATTGGATATTATTTTTGGAATATTTTAAATAAACTAAGAAATGAGAAATTTTATTTCATTTTTTAGAAGTTTGAATTCTAGCTAAAGAATGTATTTTTTTTCATGTAATCACTAATAATATCATATCTTTAGATCCTTCAAAGATAAAACTTATTGATAAATAAACCAGAATAACCATTGTAAAAGAGATCTATAATTTTTTTGGGTTATCAAAATATTATAAATGGTTTGTGAATAATTTATCTTAGATATTTAATCCACTAGCCATGTTAACATATAAGGGAGTAAAGTTCCTTTAGGAAAATTAATGTCAATAAAATTTTAAGTAACTAAAGAAGAGGTTGGGCAGGACATGTATACTTATATTACCCATAAGTGGGGAAATAATTGTAAGATATATTGAAACATAAAAAACTATTAAAAAAAATACACATTAATAATTATAAGGTAATTTATTATTCCTCTTTGAAATTAATGGCTCTAGAAAAAATTTACAGAACTCATGATTTGAAGTTGGCATAAATGATCTTTTCATTAAATAATCAGTTTAATTATCTATATGGTGAAAAATGTGATATATACACTAAAAATAAGAGTTCAAAATATATATATTCACATAGAAATAATTAAACAAGATCAAAATGAGATAGTTGGTTTTGATAAAATAGTTTTTTTGCTCACTAAATTACAACTCATGGAAGGAAAAAATGGTGGTTGATGCTCTGAGCAGGAAAGATCATTCTACGTTATCCATGAATAGGATTGAAAAAGACTCAATAAAAATGTAATAGTGGTGGATGAATATTAAAATAATAATGAAGGGAGTGAAAATAAATATTTCCCAATTTATATCTTAACTATAATTTCACATGAGGATTAAATAATCTGAAAAAATATATTTAAAAATACAAAAAAGGTAGTTAGTATTCTAGAGTTCAACCTTGATAAATATTGACTTCTATGGTTTGGAACCTTGAAATTTTTCCCATAAAATTTAAAAGTGAAGAGGGAAATATTTTATGATTCGTGTATCTCATCCTTCTATATTCATCTAGGTAGAATTAATATTTTAAATGATTTTATAAAAATTTATACTATGATAGAATAAAGAGGTTGGATGTAGAGTACATGTCTCAATTCGTGGTGTCGTAGTATATTAAAGCTGAATGAAAAATGTATAAGTATATATTTCAATAATTACACATTGCAATGGTACAATTTAATGATCTATATGTTAATAGATTTATGACTCCAAAAAATTAGGATAAAGTTAGAGAGAGGGATTAGATAATTCCTAACCTTATAGAAGAAATATTAGAAATGTTTTAAACCAGTTAGTGGAATATGATTGTATCATAAATTCGACAGATGATTTATATATAGAATCTTTGATGAGATCTTGAGTATAAAGTTGTTGAAATTTTTTTCCTTTAAATATCTCCATGGAAGAAAGTAATGAGATATGGGGATAAAGGGATGTTCATCCCTATATACATCGGTCCCTTCAAGAACCTTTATTATGTTGGGGCAGTAACTTATCCTTTAACCTCCCTCCAGGCCTCTATTAAGTACATGATGTGTTTCATGTATCTCAACTGAGAAATAAAATACCAGAACCTTCAAATTTACTGAACACAGATGTCATGAAACCAGAACTCTATATCACTTATTAATAATGAAAAATTGAGATTTTGGATTGAATAGGTAATTTATTTCCAAACATGACAAATAATATGGTCAATGTTCTATGGAGAAATTATAATTTTGAGTAAGAAATTTGGGAAATCGATGATGTAATGAGATTAAATAACCCTAAATTTTTTCTTTCAATGAAATAAAAATTTTATTCTGAAATTGATTTAATTGGGAGAAATTTAATGACCCACAATTTTAGTAAATACTATTTCTATAAATAAATATCATACTTTTTAACTTTACTTAAAAAACTAATCTAAACTGGAAAACATGTTTCTTTAATAAAATAAAAAAATTAAATTTTACGTTGATATTATCAACACTAAATTAGTAGGTTTAATTTTGAAGTAACCACCTAGATAAAACTATCTAAAAAGGTTCATTAATATGAGATTCATTTGTTCTGATTAAAGTTTTTTTAATATATCCATTTTTATAGTAATATTAATTCCTATAAAATTTAGAAGTTTCATTTGATAAAATATAATTTTTTTATGTACATGTAACAAAATTATCCTAGAATTAATATTTAGGGTTTTAAAAAATTATTAGGTGAATAGAGAAATTGTTATATTTGTAAAAAAAGTAAATTTTATGTCATAATCAGAATATGATCATAAAATACATATATTATAATAATTTATATTGATCAAATATATATTATATTTAAAATTATACATTTAAAATATTATTTTCAATCTACAAAGTTGTATTTTACATTTGAGAACATAAGTGGTAACTTCCATTAAATTGATTTAATACATTATACATTTATTATCACAAATTGTTTTCACTTATAAAAAAAGAATGAAATAAAAAGGATTTCAAAATTAGAATTATAAGGTAAAAAATATTTTTATTTTTTATGAAAAAAATTAATTTCGTAAGCAAAAACTAATTACTATGATTAAATCCAAAAGGGTAAAAAAAGTTTTACTAAAGTGTTAAAAGGCTTAACATGTTAAAAAAATATTTCTAGTTTTGTTTTTGATGTATTTTTTTGAACAAATGTTATCTCCAATCCATTATTATCCATTTTTTGAGTATTTATTTTCTTGTGAACCATGTTATCTCTTTATATTAGGATGAAATATTTAACAAAATGCCATTATCACCACTTATAGAAGGGGAATCTCCCCAACCCTTAAGAACCACCATAAATTTATGTTTCCTCTTGAAACTAAATAAATATCACATCCTATAAAATCTTATTTCATATGTATTAATTTAGGGACAAGTGAATTTATCCTAATCCCTCCATTTCGAAGGATTCCTCCATGGGAAATTTAAAGTATTCTTCCTGAGTAATAACATTTCCCTAATGTTTATTTTTTGAATTTAAAATTCAAATATATTCTTATTAATTATAAATTATGATTTATGTATTGATATTTTATTTAATATTTTTATATTCCTTGAATATCCATTAATCTCATTTCCCCTTTTCCATTAAGAATGATGACAATTACATTCATGCATTTTTGAAAACCTCCTCTTCTATGAAGTAATGCATCTCATTTTACATCTTGTTTATTTATTATTTATTAAAATATATTAATATATAAATCATAACCTTAAAATATAAAAATTATAAAATTTTTATTCTTAAATAATGATATTATTTCAAAGGAAACTACTTTCATAAACATACACATCCCCTAATTATGGTATGTTCATGTTTAGGTTGGTCTAACGACCTACCCAAAAAAAGAAATAAAATAATATCATGGATGAGTGTGAGAAATTAATTACTAATAACATATTATATAAAAAAAGTAAATAAGGATTTAATTTTTGGATCTATAATGGTAACATTATTATTTAACTCATTAATGAAGATACGACCATTTATTTGTAAAAAATCATTGAAAAATGTTTGGCACCAATTTCCACTTCACGAACCATTAATGAAACTCTAACATAATTTAATTATAAATTTACACGCTATCATGAAACATATATTATAGTACCTTTAATGATCTTTTAAGGACGAAAATTGAATTGGTAAACAAATATTAATAGATTTATTGTTAAAATAGGTCAATATGATCATGATTACTCTCACCTGATATTGAAAATAAAATAATATCTCAAGAAAGATTAGTCAGAGGCTAATCCACTAACCATTTATTAAAAAGAAAATAAAAGTCACAACACCCAAAAAACAAGGAAGAGAAGGAACTACAAGTCATAAAATTTATACCCATCACCACATCCAGGGTAGAAAGATTCATCCGCATTAGCTGACTCCCACTCCGAACATTCATAATGTCTTAGGATCTTGTCATATTTCCTTCTGAGAATCACCTTCTCCAAGGAAATGAACTTCATAGCAGATTGTGTATTATTTTTCATGCCCGAGTCTGTCCCACATTCCTTCCCAATAGTAGAACTAGTAGAAATCGTCTTTGGAAGATATGAATAATCTTTCCTCGACCGTATTTGTGCAGGGACAGACTTGGATCCCTCACTCCCAGATATATTTTTCTTCCCACCTTATACAATGTCACTGTAGGAGGGTCGGATCAAGCTTCCAACATTCTCATAGCCACTATCAGATAAGTCTCCGCATTTTTCAGTAAGGAGCACCCCCTGATATCCCTCATTCACTCCCCGTTCCTACTGAGAAAGGTTGTTAGCATCAATCATAGCCAAGAAAAGTGGATGTTCTCCATGTTCGAAAGTGCCATGAGTCCCCATCTCTATTGCCATTTCACTAGAAAAATCCTCATTACTGCCACTTTCAATCAGAGGGCTACTTCCCTTAGCATTATGAGCCTCACCATGCACCAATCCTTGAATGAAGTTACCTGTGGGAGCATTGAGATCCACACCTCCAACACGATCTTCCTTACCTTTCAACTACTCAACAAAGGCATCTAAGACTCCCAAAGCAGCGCTATATCTAGAAGTATCAGGGTCTATGTTTGGCTTCTTAACAGGTTTTGTCTGTGAAGAACAGCCAAGGCCTTCAGTTGAAATAGCCTTCTCAATGCCAAGATCACGTCGTAGATTATTGAAAACCTGCCTCACCATCAGATTTTGCTGCCTCCGTTGCTCCTCCATCCGAACAGCACCACCATTGTTCACTGCAAGACCAGGCTGCCCCATTGCCTCAACTACCTTCACCACCGGTTGCATCCCAGCCACAATCTGCTCCATGGACTGGCCTTCCACACAAGACCCCTACTTCCAAAAACCTTCAGCAGAATCATGCCTTGAAGGCATGTTTTCCATTGGAGTCTCCAACACTGGCACGACCAAGTTAGGCACATCACTGCCACTGTTACCCTTTCGCATCACCCTTTGCAAAACCCCAGCCAAACTACTACAACAACATACTGTGTCCACATGTCCAAACCAACCACAAAAAGAACAATAAGGAATTTAGGAATCAAATCTTACATCTTTCTTCCACCGAAGTTTCTTCCCGTCAGTGATCCAAACCCACATAACAGGCGGTCGTGCGATATCGATCTCAACAAAAAACCACGGATAGATGGGATGGTATATAACCTCCGTTTGATGATCAGAATACATATATCTTTCTATCATGTCCCAATCGCACACCGAATGGCAGGATTTTGAAATGATAGAGGAATTCCAGGAAGGCTCACCCACATCGCCATCATCGAGGGATCATGCCGCATGTGAAAATCGAAACTCCATCAAAACAAGAAGAATGGATATCCATTGAAAAGTTGAGGGGCTCTGGACCAGGATGTAATAAAATCATCCTCCATTGCAAACCAAATAATTAGATGTCATCTGTCAATTAAACCTACTACTGCATTCTTCTGAAGATCCCAAGAGCTGAAAACAAACCGGTCGAACTCAACAACTGAAGGATGCTGATGTCTAAATCAAGCCACCAGCGTGAGATTGCAAAGATCCGAGGCATGATTGAGCTCTTTTGGAGATAGCAGGAGTTATGGAACTCCTTGAAATAGGTCATGAACTTTCAGGGAAAGTTGGATCTTTGTAAAATAAGGAAGATACTCGGGATGGGAGAACGGAAAGAACAGATTCCATCTATTAGGCTGAGAACGTAGATCTCCCCCCTCTAATCGAGAGGGGGAGAAACGCTCTGTGGCATCAGACTATAATCATTCAATATTTATTTAGTATACCCAATGATGTTGTTACTTTATGTTGAAAAAATATTCTATAGGTAAATAATGTTTCACATAAAAGTTTTATTTCTTTATGAACCTATCATTTCATGAAAATATACATTTATTAAGGATAATCCCCATATCCTTTTATGTATTTTTCTTCCATATCCATGTTTTCTCATCCCACAAATGTTCTTATTTCCTTCGAGGAAACAAAATAAGTTCTGTCTTGTATGAACCTCATATTCCTCTTCATTCGTTTTAAAATAATGGTTTTGTTGTCCTTTTATTAATGTGGGTTTTTAGTAAAGGAGTTTTATAATATTTAAAAACCAATCCTTTCTGTAATCTTATATTCTTACACTATAATTCACATTTTTACATATGGTTTATTTCATTTCATGATTCCTTTAATATATTTTTTAAAAATTTATTTTAAAAAAATTATGTGGTGCACCATGAATTCCATAAATATGTATTGTATTTTTTTAGATTAATATTCAACACATCTAATAACAACGCACCCCATAACCAAAAAAGTTTTTATTCTTCAGTGAATAGATACATAATCAACTTATTTCATGAATTATCTTCAACATCTCCCACAAAGATCTTCTAACACATTAAAATTATTAAACAATCCCAATATAAAACCATTATTCATAAAATTTAGAAAGGAAACATAAGAAAGGGTGATCTTAGATTCTTTATAAGCATAGACTTAAGAGATATCAATAAATTTCCATAATTTATCATAAGATGAGTATAAGGGTAAGAAAATATGATCATGACTCCCAATAACCATACAAAAATAGTTAAATATAATTAATCATAAATAATGGAATAAATATTTTTTTTCAAAAAATACATATTCCATAAGTGTTTGGAATCCTGAATAATTAATTATAATCCATGCGAATATATAATAAGCATAAGACATAATTTTTTGGAAAACAAATAAGTATAGAAACCCATTTCCTTACTCAAGTCCCACCACTAAGGATATAGTAGTGGATTTGGTTCACCCCCAATTCTATTATTTCCTTAGTCAAGATTCACACCTTAAACTATCATAGTAGGAAGATTACATTACTAAAAAAATTCACTCACCATTCCAACCCTTATTATCTCATGAGATAACCAATATTACATAATTCCTTAAAGGGATAAATAATTTAGAACCCACCTATAAAATTATTAAAAGCATACATATTTACGTCACATGATAATAAAAAAATCAATATATCATCATAATATAACCATTGGAAAGGAAACAAGTTTAATAAACAATTCATCATTTCCTCATAGAAATACTTGTGGAAAATAAACATGTTTAATAAAGGATTAATTGTAACTTAATTTAACTATTAAAAAGAAACATGTTTCATAGAATCACGTTTCAATAATCACCATCATAATCCATCCAATGTAATAAATTGGAGGGTAATATAAGAGTATATCCCTAGTGAAGAATAAAAATAATTAAATTATGTTTACATGGATGAAAGTTACTGTTAAATGATCATTTGAACCTTTCTTTGAAAACATGAGAAATTAAAATTTTAATATGAAAAGAAATTTAAAAAAATTACATAATATTGAAAAAATATTTTTATTTGAAAATATAGATGGAAATTTTTAATCTAATTTTCTAATAAAATAATGTTAATCAAGGTAGAAAAATCTATTTATGTCTTATACGTTAAAAGAAAACATTTTGTTCAAACTTTTATAACAAGAGAAAAATGAATTGTTCGGAAAACCATTGGAAAGATAAATTTTTTAAATAAATTATTGTTATTAAAAAGGATATTCTTTTTATTAATAAATTCTATTTTATAAATTTCAAAAAATAATTTTGAAGATTATGGACATAGAAGAAAATTTTTATTAACCAAAGGGTATATAAGATCGACTTTTCTTTAAAACATTTTCCCTTCATTTTTATTACTAAAGAGAGGAAAAATTTACTAATATATAAAAACTCAATAAATAATAAGATCTGAAGAAAATATATATAGTTTAAAGGTTAATATCCCTTTAATTTACCTCATTGAAAATTTAGTATAGTTAATCCTAAAAAGAAATGAGATTTTAATGTAAACCCTTACCTCAAGTTTCCTTATAGAATATACACATTTAAAAATCCTATAAAATAAATATATATTTATTATAAATATAATATAGAACTATATTTATATATAAATAACTATTTATAATTCCTTTATAATTTATAATTTGTCTATTATTAACAATTGCTTCATTAAAATGAGCATTTTGGTAAAAACTTGTTTGTTTTCAATGCATGTTTCTATTTGATGGTTATAGTACATATAACTTATTCAGAATCTCATCATATTGATCATATTAATAATAGAATAGGTATAATAATTATTCATCACATACGCTATTATTATTATTTATATAAATTGGTGATGAAAAATGAATCACATCGTTGTTTGGAGGTGGTAGTTCACACATACTCACGAGCGACATTATCATTTTCAAACAAATTGAAAGGTAAGAAGTTATAAAATATATATTAACTACCAAATAATAATTATATCATAAATATAGTATAAAAATATTCAATAAAAAAATATCAAACCAAGAATTATGGACATGGAAAGTGAATCATATCATTATATATAGGTGATAGTCCACACATATGCACGAGTGATATATTCATTTCTAATTTCAGGGAAAACAGTTGGAAAATGCTTGATCTATAATCATAATAAAAATTTAGTATATTGAGGATACTAAAAAATTATTTTATAATGGATACAACATATCTATAAGCATTATAATAATAAATAAAATTAGTTAAGAGTTGTGCCTAATCTATTACAAAACTCCTTTGGTTTACGCCTTAATCCGTGAAAAGATGGTATTATGATCAAAAAAATAACTCAAGGATATTGTGAGTGATTTTTGGATGGTCTTTTGGTAGTAATTGGTTGCTATAAAATTCTTGTTTAGTGTGAGGAAGAGAGGCGAGTTGGAATACTTTTATAAGGGAGGGGGATGATACACTTCGAATTTTTAAAAGATAGAAATATAAAAATGTCTTACTCAAGTAAAGTGGCTACAAAATATAAAATATTTGAAAACAATAAGGATAAGGTTCAAATAAAATTCTAAAATAAAATTAAATAAAGTCTTTATTGATATTTTAAACCATATCTCTTGGGTTAACTCCACCCAGTAAATTCATTTTAACAAAAACCATAGTTACACATCTTTTATTATTTTTTACTATTCATTCTGACCAAAATATAAGATAAAAATTTAAAATTATATTTATTATGATAATTAAAAATATGGAATATATTTTAAAATATTAAATTACTATAATTGGAAGAAATTCATTTTAAAATAATTGTGTAATGCATAACAAAACCATTTTCCAAAAATTAATTTTGATGGATAAAACAAATTTTACCTTTATTAATTGCCATGTAAAAACTATTAGATTAATGTTAAAATAAATTATTGAATATATTATATAATTTTATAATTAAAATAATTCCTCAATATGATTTTATTTTATTTTTTAAAATAAAAACGCACTGTGTGCATAAAAACAGTTTTTCAAAAAACCACTTCTTTTTACAATGAAATGATTTTATTTTAATTTATAACCAATTAAAAGGTATGGAATTATTTTTATAAATATGTCAAAAATAATTCATCATAATTTATTTTATATTATTCACACCTATTAAACATAAATCTAGGTCATTATTGTCACATAAAATAATAATACCTATATTTTGGTTCGCATAAACTTGGTGTTGTGTATAAAGAAAGATATAAAAGAATTAAAATTTATTTATATAGAAATATCCCATAAAATTTTGTGATTTCACATTCTAACCCATTATAAAAATTCCAACCTAAAAATTCAATCGCTCTGATACAAAAAAACTGAGGATACTTTATCCTCATCACATCTTTTGTTTTTCCACATAGCGTCCTCAAATTTTTGGTTTTTCTAAAAAACAAAGACCATGGGACTGGTAATATTCCATAGAAATCCATCACCTTAATCTAGTATCTCAAAACAAATCCTCATAATAAATATAATTATCCAATGGTAAACCTTTATATTGAATATATTTGAAGGATCTAGTGAATAATTCATATTGAGAGATACATGGAACACATCATGAACTTGAGATATATTCAGTGCAAGTTGCCCGAGATAAGAAATTTCCCTCATATAATCATGAATTTTTAGGAAATGATTTATATAGGGATTATTTTTACCATTTTACCAAATATAAAAACATTATTCCACGTATAAATTCATAGTAATACCTTCTCTCCAATATCAATCTCCAGATCTCACTGATAATTGTCAGTATAAATTTACTAATTGACTCTAAGTTCTCTTGCTATTGTTCTCAACAGATCTAACCATATTTGTAATTTAATCATCTATATTGGGTCTCAATTGCTTCAATTCTACAACTTCATCCCAAAATATGTGATTTATACACTTTTTAACAAAGAGGGCTTTATAAAGATATATCTGAATGCTCAAGTGAAATCCATTATTATAAGAAAAATTATTCATATAAATTTATTAATTCAAAAAAGCATTAAAATCCATATAAAATTATATCAACATGTATTTTTTTCTGATTTTAATGTTCCTATTAAAGTTTCTATATTTCTAGGTATGATATGTAGAACTGAACTTTAACTACACATTTTGTTTCTAATAAATACTTCTCCGAAACATCGAGGTAATCCTCGGATCCTGATATGGTACAATTGAGATTGGTACTCAATGAAATCTCACAACCTGATTAATTTATACCCTTGAAATATGATCATTAGATTAATATTCAATGATGGGAATTAATTTTACTTATTTCATAAGTTGATCAAATATAACGTACAATCATTATTCTCTTTAGATGTTTTATGAAGTCTAAAGATGAAATCCATGGTGATCTTATCCCATTTTCATTCTGGTATGGTTAATGGTTGTAGCATACCCTTATCCATTTTTCTCTCAAGAATTACTTGATAACATACCATGAATAAAGATACATACTCTATAATATCTCTTTTCATGTTATCCCTCTATAAATAATCTTTCATATCTCCATACATCTTCGTACTTTTAGTATGAATATAGAATGGTGAACTATGAGCTTCATTTAACAACTATGTCTTTCAATATGGTATTTATGGGACACATAATCAGTTACTAAACATTATCATTCCATCACCATCATGGTCAAACTAAGAAAAATTTATCACCTTCTTCGGAAGTTCCAAATCCTCCTTTTTTTCCTCCCTAATCCTCACATGGATAAATGGTTGAACATTCATCTGACAAATATATGATATTTCCCCTTTCCTCATGATTTCAAGAACTATATTCTATAAATCCATAAATATTGGATCCATTTGAATCCACGTCAAAGAAAAACTATCATGGACATTCAACGTTAGAGCATTATACACATTTTTTGAATTTATAAGGTGGTATTGTATTGAGAATTCATAATATTTAATCAACTCTTAATATCTTGTAACACCCCAAGCTTACACAGTACGTTTCCCTTTGAATAATACAATATCTTTTGTTGTACGCAACTTCGAGTTCTAACACACCACAACCAATCAAAAAAGATGTTATGAATAGTAATACCCACTTTTTGAAATTTTATAATTTTTATCTTTCAAAATGGACTTCATTTTTTTTATTCGGAATACCGAAATTAACTTAGGGTGAATTTTTTGTATTTTTCTGAAAACATTCAATTGATGATGAATAGTGAAAAAATACGGTGTTATTGGTTTAAGCTGACTTTTTATTTAAATAATTAATTATTTTATTTAAACATATAAATAATACTTATATATGTTCAATGTAATTCATTGGATTTTTTTTAATAATATTAGATATAAAAATTTTATCGAACTATTTACAGTCTTTTACCCACCTCCTAGGAGCATTTGCAAATTTGTATAAAACGTAATTTTACCACTTCTGTGAGTTGAATTTCAAAAATCCGGGAGACACAGTAAATATTAGTAAGTAAAATGTGGTTCAAATAAATGAAAATAATTTTTGTGAATAGTAACTTTTTACTTTTATTTACCACGGTTAAAAGTAAATAGGGTAATTAAGGGTAAAAATGATATCATAATTACCCTAACACATGTCCTAATTCTATTGGATAAGTATAATTAGACCAAAAAACCCCTTGGAATAAAATATGAACCTCTTGGGTCCACTTGGATTATATTAGGACATTTATTATTATTTTATTTAAAGAAGAGTTAAAAGAGTTAAAATCAACGTTTAATAACCAAACCATTTTTAATATAGTATTATACATAAGATAATTCAACTATAAATATTCATTAGAAAAATAAAAATATTTTCAACATAATGGTATTTTATTTATAATTTTTATAAATTAAACAATAATATTTATTTATGACACAAAGATGATGCGGTAATTACCTTATTATTGAATGATTAAAATAATTAATATTATAAATATCCAAATAAATTTAATTTTAGACTTTTAATGAATTACACTAATTTTATAGGTTAATATGACATGTGAGGGTTGATTAAATGAATTTTTTTCGAATTAATAATTCTGATTTAAATTTAACAAAAACAAAAGACCAAATACTGTCAAAATTGACATAAAAGAGTTATTAAAACAAATATATTATTAATTGGTATTCTATTTCTAACATATAAGTTTTGGAGAAAGGGCTTAAATAATATTATATATGTCATTAATTAAACACTTGGGGTTCTTTTAGAAGTTTATAGTATGTTTATTAACCATATAATATAAAATACAAAGAGACATGATAAATGTCAATCTATTTAACAAAGGGTTAAATATAAAAGATAAAGTTAATATGATGTCCTAAACCTATCTAAAACCTATTGGTTGAAAGTTTTTAGATCCATCCCCGAATTATCATTTAAATAATTTATTTTTATCCATTACAAACCTAAAATGATTTTATTATAAAATAATATTTCAATCTTTTTCTAAGGTGCCCCTCACCCCTCTTATAGAAGGGAAATTTACCTTATTTCAAATTAACACCTTAAATGGAATTTCTCTTCGCCAAACCCTACCCAAATATTCTCTCAACTTTCCTCCGTTCATCTTAGAGGCCTTACTTTAGTTGAAAAGCCAACCTATGGAGCCCTTTTAATCAAATAAAAAGGAAGAACCCGAAGAAGAGGTAAATCTTTCATCACCTCTATCAAGTTATTTTCTTCTTTCACTTCTTCTTTATTTATTATTCAAATTATAAAATAATAACTCCATTATCTTATATATATTTTTGTGTTATTATGAAAATGGTACAACCACTTTTATTATTCCATCTATCCAATAGATGAAAAATTCACCATACGTGCGTATGTATAGATTACCATCCCAACGTCCGGGTGTAGTTTTTTATTCAAACACTTCATCATTTGGATGGGTATAATGATGAGAATAAATGATGTAAATAATAAATATAACATGATAATGATTCTATATATATGATATACCATCCAATTATATATGATTTTAAAATAAAAAAATGATATTATTGCTCGTGCGTACGTACGGATTACCGTCTCCACGTACGCGATGAGATTCATTCCCCATCATATCCATTCAAGAATAATTTTTGTTTGATGATTAAAAATAATGTTTAAGGACTTAATATCATTATTAATATTAATAAGATACATCCTATCTATAACAAACATTACTTAAGTAACAAAGAAAATAAAGGTAAACGAATCAATTAACACCTGAAACGATGATACTAGTGAAATTTCATTAACAAAGAAATATTAGAAGATCATATATGATATCATATTTATTTATATAGTTCTTGTATAATATAATAACAATTATTTTAATATTATAAATTAGGTTAACCTACCCTCGACCAAGGAAATTTACAAGGTGTGGGTTAATTTCACAATCCTCCAATGGCCCGAAGGACATCATTTTTATTCATTTTTGATAATCCCCCTTTCATGGGGTGAGGTGGAACCCTTACAAGGCCCATAGGCATAAGTATTTCATGGCCCATAGGCCTTATAATAATTCATTTCTCATGGGCTTCAATCATTTTGTACAACCCAGACTAACTACTTGGAGCTGCTCTTCCCCAAAATCTTCATCGTGAAATCAACTCTCCACCTTCGCATGGCTGTTCGGCTAGGCTTTCCCATGCATGCATAGGATTTTTCCAATGGCAGGTTCCATAACCTTTAATTCTTGCGATCTGTTTATCTTCTTCTCTGTTGAAATCTCCTTGTTCGTCTTCCTTCTGAAGCTTGTTCTTTGTAAGTTTTCTAGTTTTTATATGCACTTAAGGTGGCATGAATGCCTTGAGGTGTTCTGAATGCCTTACTGACCCAAAGGCCTAGGTGGCCCGAAGGCCTTAGAGGACTCAGGGACCAAATCGGTGGCCCGAAGGCCCAAACAGGGGAATATTTCTGACTGCTACAATTCCAAACAATGTCTTATACAGTTCCCCTTACAGTAAATGCTATAGTAATTCTATAGTACCTAGAAATTATTCTCCGCCTAGATTTGATCCCTAGTCTCTTAGATGCACTTAAGGAGTCCTCACCAACTAGGTTGAGGCTCATGTGCTAATTTCATGATAACTTTATTATTAGAGGTTCTTTTAACGTAAGTATCTAATAAGACCTATTTATCGTCCACATCCTTGTTTCATAAGAATGTTTTCCAAAACTTTTTACTATTTACTAGACTATGGGTAAATGGAATTTATACCCTTGTATTATTTTTCATAAAATTGTTTTAAGGGAATCTTTCCATCATTTTCCAAACAAGGTACTTTATGAGATTTTCGACAAAATTAAGGTAATAATGATTTTTTACATTATACGGAGGGTGTGGCTATTTGCTTCCATTATAACATCGTCGAAGCTTCCCTTACAAGCTTATAATAATATTTTCAAAATAAAATTTTCCTTTTATAATTATATGACTTTTAAATGATTTCAAAATAGAAAGAGATATTTATCCAAAAAGAATCTTTGATTTCATCTATGTCAACATCCTTTTATGGATTTTAAGCTTATTTGATGTTGATTTATTATGATACAAAACATCCATACTGTATTGAAGGTTTTGTGATATCTTTAACTATGGATGTGTTATGTTTAAACCATTCATGGATTATGGATAATGTATTGAAATTTATTATGCTAGTCTTAATATTAATGTTTATGTTATGTTTAAACCTTTTCATATGAGGAATCCATTGGACTTAGTAAGTGATGGGTGGAGCTCGCTATAGCTCCTAGATGCATCGGTAGGTCTCATGAGACAAACTAGTTACTTGGCACAAGGCCTTGGAAAAATATTGTTTGTAGTCTTGGAACAAGGCCTTGACTATGTGGTTATGAAGTTTGGCATTATGAATTTTGTCCTTATAAAAGTGGCTATTGATATTGCATGTGATTATTAGACTAGTAGAGTATCCATGTGAATAAATAAATGGAATTATTTAATTTTATCTTTTTCATATTATATTGAAGTTCAAGTTTAAAAGGATTTTGTTTTAGTCTTATATTGCCTTAAATGTTTATGCTTATTTATTAATGTTTCGGCTATATTGTTATCTTTACTGAGCATATGAGATCACCCCTTTCTATGTTTTATTTTTCCTAGGATACGAAGAAGTATATTATGACTGACCTATAGGGATAGTCTAAGGGATATGAGTGTGGCCTATGGAGACTATGTTGTGATTGTTTTTTATTTTATAATGTAATGTAAAACTTATGAATGTGTCTAGTATTTCCAAGGCTACTAAACTAATCAGTATTTCGAGACATGATCCTTTGTGATCATTTCAATGTTATGTAATAATGCACTGACTCCCGGTAACTATGGTCAGGGCGTTATAGTTGGTATCAGAGGAAGTTTAGTACAAACCTTGGAAGCTAGAATTAGAAAAACACTGATTAGATAACATTAGCCTAAGACAGAATTTGAGGATTAGTACAGAATAACATCCTATAATTTTCATATTATAGAGATTTTGTGAGTTTTCCAAGAAATATATCCTTGTCTGGATACGAGCAGGTAGAGGCCGCTCTAGCACAGATGTAACTTGGGGTAAAGCCTAAAAACACCACTTTGAGCTATACTCGAACGGGAACTGGTGCATGACAACAGGCCTTGTTGCACTCTTAGTTACGACACTCTTGGTGGATATACTTAGGATAATTATCAATTTCTTTACAAACCATTATAAAGTATTTATGAGTATATGCTTCCTTAAAAAAGAAATTTTAATGATTATGGATTATGTCCATAAACTATTCAATTTTTGTTAATTATGTTATAAGTTTGGAATTATGTATTGTGATTCATAAACTATTATAGTGTGTGCCATTATTTAGAAAAGGAGCCTAGTGGAAGGAATGGAAACCGTATCAATGCACGTACTCCATGTAGGTATTTCCCTCCCACTCATGAATATTATAGTGGAGCAGGTGATTCAACGGGTGCTGATCATCTTATCACCATACTGGGACAACTCACTCAGGTTATGAATAATAACCTTACCCAAATGGATCACCCTGATCCACAACATGGAGGATCAATGTTAGACCAATTCATGATGCAACAACCACAAACATTCAATGGGACTACAAATCTATTTGTACCCGAGAAATGGAAAAGTTCCTTAGAGAAAATATTCCATACTTTGGGGAGTGGCGAAAGTGAAAAGGTTTTCATGGCAGTTTATCGCCTCACGGGAGATACAGATCAATGGTTTTCATTGATTCAAAACAAAAATGAATATGATGAAGTATAAAATATGAAATGGAGAGAGTTTAAATATATTTTATTAGAAAAACATTTTCTTCATGACCATCGAGCGGATATGGAGAGGCAAATTTTGAGTCTGAGACCAAAGGAGGATGAGAATGTCGCAAAATATGAAGCTAACATTACAAGGTTAGCAAAGCATGCTACATATTATATACATAACCAAAGAAGTAATATTTATCAATTCTTTGATGGGTTAAAACCATTTCTTCATTGATAATTAGTCACACAATTCTTCTAATTGTACGAATATATTTTCTTTTGTGCTATCAAGACAGAAAAGGAATTCTCTATGTCTTATGACATTAAAGTAAAGCAGGAGAAGAATAGATCTTATGAACACTTTGGAAATAGAAATAAGGGAAAGAAGTGAAAATTTCAATATCCATCATGCGGTAAATTTGGGAAGAAGCACCCTGGAACATTCCCAAAGGGAATTGAAGTCTGTTACATGTGTGGTGAAAAAGGCCACCAAGATCGTGATTGTAAGGGGAAGAAAGAGGATTTCAATGTTGAATGATACAATTGTAGAGAAAGGGGGCATTATGAAAATGAATGTATTAAGAACCTAGGAATATTACCTCAGAAAAGGCCAAGGAATCAAGGCCAAGATTATGTTATCCCTACTACTGAAGATGAAGCTCTGAAAGACATGGTGCCAGGTAATTCAATGGTTTCCTAAAGGTAAGAAAATGATTTATTTGATTCTGTATCATCGCATTGTTTCATATCTTCCCAGTTTTCTATGAAAATTAGATATTTTCAATTTGACATAACAAGGGATTTTTCAATCAAAACACCTAAGTGAAGTATCATCGCAGCAATGTTTTTTTTAATCAGTTCCCATTAAAGAATATAAATGTTCTTTATCTGTTGATCTCATCATCATACCCATGATTGAATTTGTTATAATCCTTAGTATAGATTGGCTTTTGGACGATGATGTGAAAATTTATTATAAAAAGGAGGTTACAATTATTGATGATGATAAGGAGTACATTATCTTTAGGGTATAAATGTCACCACCTAATTCTTATCTAAATCCACCCCCAGTAGCTCAACTAATTTTAATTATTTGGGAGGATGGGAATGAAATAATTGTGGGAGAGGATTAGAATTTTCTAATAGAGGATGTACCTATTGTGAAATAATATGTTGGTGTGTTTCCAGAGTATTTACTTGGACATCCTCCAGAATGAGAAATTGAGTTTTCCGTTGATTTAATTCCTGGTTCAAGGCCCATATAGAATACCCCTTATAGAATGTCCAATGTGGAATTAGTGTAACTAAAGAAAAAACTAGATGAATTGAGTAACAAGGGATTTATTTTCCCCAGTGTTTCTCCATCAGGATCCCCTATTCTTTTTGTTAAGAAGAAAGAAGGATCTATGAGGTTATGTATTGACTACAGGGAAATTAATGCTATAACAATAAAGTACAAGTATCCTCTACCTCGCATTGATGATTTATTTGACCAAATTCATAGAGATAAATATTTTTCAAATATTGACCTTCGATCTAGATATCATTAGTTCTGTGTGAATAAGTAAGAAATTCTGAAAACAGCATTTCGAACTAGGTATGGGAATTACGAGTTTACAGTAATGCCTTTGGGGTTAACTAATGCACCTTCTATCTTCATGGATTGAATGAAAAAAGTTTTCAAAGAATATCTTGATGAATGTTTAGTGGTATTTATTGATGATATCCTGGTATACTCCAAAATCTATGAAGATCTTGAAAATCACTTGCGCATCATTCTAAATACTCTTAGAAGAAATGAATTTTATGGGAAATTTAGTATGTGTGAATACAAGATTTAGGAGATTTCTTTTCTTGTCCATATTGTCTCTATGGATGGAATCTATGTTGATCCTTTAATGAACAAGGAAATCCATGAATGGCCAGCACCGAAGAGTATAACTGAGGTACGCAGTTTTATTGGTTTAAGAGGTCATTATCGATGTTTTGTCCAGAATTTTGCCCAGTTGGATAACTCGTTAACAAAGCTCACACGTAGAGGGGTTAAATTTGTTTGGAAAAAATAGTGTGAAGAATGTTTTGATGAAGTAAAGAGAAGATTATTCAGTTCTTCTATCATGACTCTACCATCGGGGAATGATGGGTATGTTACTTATAGTGATACTTCATAGAAAGCACTTGGTTGTGTCCTTATGTAGAATGATAGAGTTATTGCCTATACATCACGGTAGATAAAAATTCATGAGAAAAACTATCCTACTCACGATCCCGAGTTAGAATCTATAATCTTTTCTCTGAAAATATGGAGACACTATCTCTATGGTGAAAAATGTGAGATTTATACTGATCACAAGAGTTTGCAGTATATTTTCTCACAAAAAAATCAACATGAGGCAAAGGCGATGGCTTGAACTACTCAAGGATTATGATTTCACAATATAATACCACTCGAGGAAGGAAAATTATGTGGTATATGCTTTGAGCAGAATGGATCATGGAGTTTTGAACAAGATGAGAGTTGAATGGGATCCTATTTTCATAGATCTAGTGAAAATGGGTATGGGAATAATCATGGAGGGTGAAACATCAATAATTTTTCAACTGGATTCCAAACCATATTTACTATAAAGGATAAAAATTTCATAGACTGATGATGAGGAGTTTCAAAAGAAAATTAAAGCAGTGAATGATGGGAGATTGAGTGACATCATATATAAAGATGGGATTTTGAAATTTGGGAAGAGACTTTGTGTTCCCGATTTACCTGATCTAAAAAGGGAATTGTTGGATAATGTTCATAGCTTCAATTTCTTTATAAACTGTGTTAGAACTAAGATTTATAGAGATTTGAAGGAACATTTTTGGTGGGACAACATGTAGAGGGAGATTGCTAATTTTGTGTAAAGATTTATGGTTTTTCAACAAGTTAGTGGTGGAAGGAAACAGTGTGGAGGAGTTAAGAAACCACTTCCCATACCTGAGTAAAAATGGGATAATATTATGATGGACTTTGTCATAGGGATACCAAAGACTCATAGAAATAATGATTCCATATGGGTCATTTTTTATCATCTTACCAAGTCAGAACATTTTCTTTCTATAAGAGAAGATTTACCACTTGAATGTTTATCAAGACTATATATTAATGAAGTTGTAAGACTTCATGGAGTACCCTTATCGATTATTTCTGACCATGATAACTATTTTACATCAAGATTCTAGAAAAGTCTTCATAAATCCTCGAATACTGAACTTTGTTTGATCACTGCCTACCACCCTCAAACTGATGGACAATCAGAACAGACTATTCAAACCTTAGAAGACATGTTGAGATCTTGCTCACTTGACTTTCAAGGTTTTTGGAATCAATATTTACCTCTAGTATAATTCTTCTATAATAGTATCTTCCATTCAAGTATTCATATGGCACTATATGAAGCATTATATGGAAAGAGATGTTTCACACCAACTTTCTAGGATGATGTTGGTGAAAGAAAACTCGTAGGCAAAGAACATGTTGAGGAAACGATGGAATAGGTGAAGGTTAACCAAACCCCCATCAAATCATCACAAAGTAGGTAGAAGATCTATACCGATTTGGAATTTTAGGTAGGATATCATGTTCTTTTGAAGGTATCTCCGTGGAATGGAGTTATACAATTCGGTAAGAAGGGTAAATTGAGTCCCAAGTACATTTGACATTTCAAAATTCTAGAACGAATTGGGGTTTTAGCTTACAGTTTGCCAATGCTGCCAAGTCTCTCTAAAGTTCAAGATGTGTTCCATGTATCACTGTCGAGAAAATATATGCCTGACCCAACACATGTACTCTTCTATGGGGAAATTGAACTAGAACCTGATCTATCTTATTGTGAAGATTCTGTCAAAATTAATGATACTAGAGAACAAGTGATGAGAAACCGAACGACTTGTCTGGTAAAAGTTCTATGGAGAAATCATAAGATGGAATAGGCAACTTGGAAACATGAGAAACTTATGATGAAGAACCACCCAAATATTTTTATTCAGTAATATTCTAGAAATTTTGAGGAAGAAATTATTTTAAGGAGTAGAGAATGGAAGACCCCGAGCTTCCACAGTACGTTTCCCTTTGAATAATACAATAGCTTGTGTTGTACACAACTTCGAGTTTAAACGAACCACAGCCAATCAAACTACCCGTTATGAATAGTAATACCAACTTTTTAATATTTTATAAATTTTATCTTTCAAAATGAACTTCATATTTGGACTCAGAATATACAAATTAGCTTAGGGTGAGTTTTAGGTATTTTTTTCAAAGTGTTCAATTTTTATGAATTGTGAAAAGAACACTGCGTTATTTGTTAAAACTAGCATTTTATTTATATTTATTCACATTTTCTATATATGTTCAATGTAATTCACTGGATTCATTTTTTAATAATATTATATATATATATAATTTTATCGAACTATTTACCATCTTTTACCCACCTCCTAGGAGCATTTTCAAATTTGTATAAAACATAATTTTACCACTTCTGTGAGTTGAATTTCAAAAATCCGAGAGACACGTTTAATATCATTAAGTAAAATTTGGTTTAATAAGATAAAAATAATTTTTGGGTGAATAGTAATTTTTTACTTTTATTTACCAAAGTTAAAAGTAAATAAGGTAATTAAGGGTAAAATGATATTATAATTACCCTAACACATGTCCAAATTCTATTAGATAAGTATAATTCGACCAAAAAATACCTTAGGAATAAAATATGATCCTATTTGGTCCACTTGGATTAGATTAGGACATTTATTATTATTTTATTTAAAGAAGAGTTAAAATCAAAGTTTAATAACTAAAAAATTTTTAATATAGGTTTATACATAAGGTAAATTTGACTATAAACATTCATTAGAAAGATAAATATATTTCCTAGATAATGGTATTTTATTTATAATTTTTAGAAATTTTGTAATTAAATTTATATATGACACAATTATGATGCAGTAATTACCTTATTAATGAAAGATTAAAATGATTGATATTATAAATATCCAAATAAATCTAATTTAAGACTTTTAATGAATGCCACTAATTTTCTAGGTTAATATGACATTTTAGGCTTGATTAAATTAATTTTTTTCAAATTAATAATGTTGTTATGAATTTAACAAAAAATAAATACCAAATAGTGTCAAAATTGACATAAATGAGTTTTTAAAACAAATATTATATTATTAATTTTTATTCTATTCCTAAAAATCTAAGGTTCGGCCAAAGGGATTAAATAATATTATATATGTCATAAATGGACCACTTGGGGTTCACCTGGAAGTTTATAAAAAGTTTATTTACCATATAATATAAAAATAAAAAGAGACATGGTAAATGTCAAACTACTTAACTAATAGATAAATATAAAAGATAAGTTTAACATGATGACCTAAACCTATATAAAACCTATTGGTTGAGAGTTTTTATTCTCATCCCCACCTTATCATTTAAATAATTCATTTTGGATCCATTAGAAACCGAAAATGATCTTATTATAAAATAATATTTCAATCTTTTCCTAAGGTGCCCCTCACACCTCTTATAAAAGGGAACTTTCCCTTATCTCAACTTCACTCCTTAAATGTCATTTTTCTCAGCCCAACCCTACCCAAATATCCTCTAAACATTCCTCCTTTCATTATAGAGTCCTTACTTTAGTCAGAAATTCAACTTAAAGAGCCATTTTGATCAAATCAAAAGGATGAACCCAAAGAAGAGTTAAATATTTCATCACCTCTTTCAAGTTCTTTTCTTATTCCACTTACTCTTTCTTTATTGTTTCCATTCTAAAATAATAACTCTAGTATATTTTATATAATGTGATGTTATTATTAGAATGGTACAACCATGTTCATTATTCTATCCATCCTATAAATGAAAAAGTCACCATACGTGCGTACGTACATATTTCCGTCTCTACGTCGTGGTGTAGTTTGTTATTAAAATAATTAATCATTTTGATGGGTATAATAATGAGTATAAATTATGTAAATAATAAATATAACATGATAATGATTCTGTATATATTATATATCATCCAATTATATATTATTTTAACATCAAAATAATGATATTATCACTCGTGCGTATGTACGGATTACCGTCTCCATGAACACGATGAGATTCATTCCCCATCGTATCCATTCAAGAATAATTTTCATTTGATGATTTAAAATATTTTTTAAAAAATTTATATAATTTTTAATATGAATAATATGCATCCTATCCATAACAAACATTACTTACGTAACAAAGCATATAAATGAAAATGAATCAGTTAACACCTTAAACGAGGATACTACTGAAATATCATTAACAAGGCAATATTAGAAGATCCATATGATATTATATTTATTTATATAGTTTATGTATAATTTAATAACAATTATTTCACTATTATATAGGATTTTAACCTACCCTCGACCAAGGAAATTTACATGGTAAGGGTTAATTTCACAATCTCTTTATTATCCGATGTTGTTTTAACATAAGTATCTAGTAGGACCTCTTTATCATCCACATCCATGTTTCTTAAGAATGTATTCCAAAAAAAAATTACTATTTACTGGACTATGGTTTAATGTCATTTATACCCTTGTTTGACTTTTTATAAAATGGTTTTAAATGAATCTTTCCATCATTTTCCAAACAAGGCACTTTATAACCTTTTCAACAAAATTAAGGTAAGAATGTTTTTTTAACTTATACAGCGGGTGAACCTATTTTCCACTGTTTTAACATCGTCAAAGATTCTCTTACAATATTATAAGAATATTTTCACAATAAATGTTTCCTTTTATAATTATATGTCTTTCAAATGATTTCAAAATAGAAAGAGATATTTCTCCCAAAAAATTGTAGATTTCATCTATGTCAACATCCTTTGATGGATTTAATTATTATTTGAAGTTGATTTATTATGATACAAAAAATCCATATTTTATTGAAGTTTTTGTGATATGTTTAACTGTGGATGTGTTATTTTTACACCATTCATGGTTTATAGATAAAATATTCACACTTAATATTCTAGTTTTAATATTAATGTTTATGTTATGTTTAAACTTTTTCATATGAGGAATGCATTGGACTTAGTAAGTGACGGGTGGAGCCCGCTATAGCTCCTCGATGCATCAATATGTATCATGAGACAAACTAGTGTCTTGGAATAAGTCCTTGAAAAAAATATTATTTGTATTCTTGGAATAGGGCCCTGACTATGTGGTTATGAAGTCTAACATTATGCATTCTATCATTATGAAAGTGGCTATTGATATTGCATGTGATTATTCGAATAGTAGAATATCCATTTGAATAAGTAAATGGATTTATTTGATTTTAACTTTTCCATATTATTCTGAAGTACAAGTTTAAAAGGCTTTTAGTTTGGTCATACATTGCCTTAAATATTTATGCTTATTTAGGAATGATTTTTCTATATCATTATCCTTATTGAGCATCTGAGATGACCACTTTCTCTATTTTATTTTTACCAGAATGTGAAAAAGTATATTATAACTAACCTGCAGGGATAGTCTAAGGGATACAAGTGTGGCCTATGGAGACTATGTTTTTGTAGTTTTTCATTTTATAATATAATGTAAAACTTATGAATGTATCCAGTATTTCAAGGCCACTAACCTAGTCAGTCTTTCAAGACTTGATCTTTTCTGATCATGCCAATGTTATGTAATAATGCACTGAATCTGAGTAACTAGGGTTAAGGTGTTACATATCTCCAATGGAATATATTAATATTTCTTTATATGAATATATACTTAAAAAATTTATGGTCGGTATATATATCACACTACTCTCTATAAATATAATTCCTCCATAATTTTTGTTCAAAAAATTATATTGCTAACTCCAAATCATGGGTCGGGTAAATTTTCTCATCGGTTTTCATTTGGAATGAGGCATAAGCTATCACCATATTATTATGTGTGAGGAAAAATCTCATTCACTTATTTAAATAATCATTTAATATTTAAAACTTTTCTATTCTATAGGGTAGTGAATGTATAATTATGCTAAACAACCTTCTTTTTACTCCTTGAAATATTCCTCGCATTCATCTATCAAGTGGATCATGGAACCAAATTAATTCAACTTAATTATTGTATTAGGTAGCCCTAATAAATCTTTCACAAAGCATATGTAGTATCGCATTAACCTTAGAAATCTATGGATCATTATTACTGTGGTTGGTCTATGATATGGTTCAATAACTTTCATCTTTAAAGGATCTACTGATTTTCCCTCACTTGATATGATATGACCCCATAATTTAACATTCTATCTCTAAAGTTAACACTTGGTAAATTTATCATACATGTTATCCATCCTCAGTTCCATTAGAACAATCCTTAAATGATCTCCATTATTTTCATGCTCTCACTTTGTCTTTAAATATTTAATAATATCATCTATAAATACTACCAAAAATCTGATAAAGTTAATCCTTAAATATTTTATTCATTGTATCCATAATTATAGTGGGGGATGTGTAAGTAAGAATGGTGTCACCATAAATTTATAATGAACATACCTTTTATGGAAGGTATTCTTATATATATCCTCCTTTTAGACCCTCATTTGATGATATCCAAAACAAACAACAATTTTGGAAAAGTATTTATCTCTGTATATTTGATCAAGAAAGTCTTTAATATAGGGTATATGATACTTGTTCTTGATAGTGAACTTGTTACACTCATGATAATTAATGAAAATATCTATTGACCCATATTTATTCTTAAAAAATAAAAATTGAACCTCATTTTGATGCACTGGGTAATAAGAATCCTTTAACAATATTCTCTTATATTATCTTCTTTTGTTCATGTAAATCAATTGAGACAATTCTATATCGAGTTGTGAAATAGGTGTAGAACTAGGTATGAGTCCTGTTAAAAAATATCCTTTACAATTTAGGGGAATTCTATGAATTTAATCAAGAAATGTGTTAACAAAATCTTAAAAAAAGTCATATCTTCGATGTTGAGTTTCTCCCTAACCATTTGGTGTAAATATCCATTTTGAATATGTTATAGGTATTTTAAAATTGAAGTGAATTTTATTGAAAGTTTGTATTCATCCATGCATAGAAATATGGTTAGAAGATGATTCATAACAATAAATGTAACATTCATTTGGAAATTGATATGGGATCTAGTTAAAGAGAGTAAATCCTTTCCCAAAATTGCAAAAAAATTAAATACATAGATAATCATAGGATTTATAAGAATTATATTCCCACAAACATTTATCATAGAGAAGCTACAAATAAGAGATGTAATCATCATACCAATATATGTTTTTTCTGAAAACTCAAATCTAGTTATTGGGGTGGAGACGTGATACCCTTATAAAATTATTCAGATATAAAATAGTCTGTAAAATAAGAATAAAATAAGACATTTTCAATTCTAGACTATATGGTATGTGGACCTTTGACCACATCGTTATCATAACTGAATTCACTAGTTGTGATTGTGTAGGATTTCCCTTTATCTTTATAAATAAGTGGTCAGTTATTCCAATTGAAATCATTAAACCACAAATTCATATACTAATTAGAGTAATGTTTATACTCTTTATTGCATTGTAGTGTGGGTGGTATAATCAGTTGATCATTTTCAATGATCCTTTCTTATACTGGACTCTTCATATAAATTTTTTATTATTTTTCTTAATGGTCTTATTTTCCATATATAAAACATTTTCCAAGACCTATAAAAAATTTCTTTCTACTTCCTTCCAAACTTCTAACATGAAATAAAATTATTTTTCTTTCCCCCATGGGTTTTATAATTATAATTTATTTAAAATTCCATCATTTACTTTTTTCCACATGAACACCAAGAGTCTTAAATTTATTATTCCTACATAAGAGAAAATAAAATTATTTCTTCATAGATATCAAAGTCTCTCATAGAAAATTCCTTTAAAATACTTGGTCTCCAGATAGTAAAGAATCATTCAATATTTCTTTAAATATTGATGATAAAACTATAGGCATACATTGTATATCTGGTGAAATTTACCTCATTGGTATTAATGGATTATTTTTCCTTATAATTTAGTTTAATAAATTTTATTTATATTTTCATGTGAAGAGTTTAAAAAAAAGCTTATTGAAAATTACCTTGTTAAATACTTCTTGTGTTATGGATTCAATTTTCTCTTCTTTATTTATATTCTTGAAAATATTTCAATATCAATCTGTTTTACCTTCCAAATAATATATATTTTCCATAAAATGTTTTCAGGTTTTTTACACTGAATAATTTAATATAACTCCTCAATGGTATTTATCCATTACTTATCTATTTTTGTTTTTGAGGAACCACAGAAAAAAAGTGGGTGTTACCTCTTAAAAAGGCTCAATAGTGAGTTTTTCCTTCGATTGAATCTTTGGAATATCATCATGATTCATGTTACTATTCATATCTTAAGATATTTCACTGAGCATAGACACAAGGAATTGAATCCCATATCTCATTCCATTTGGTTTTTGATAAGGGAAATTGATAAATTTAATATCACAGTCAGGGTTAACACAATTTCTCTTGGGTCTAGAAATTGTCTAAGACTACAAAACATAGTGTGAGAAACAATAATCATAGTGAGTAATCTTGTAATCCTGAAAAAATCATAGAATTTCTAAATCATGACACCTTATTTTCAATATATGACATATTAGTTTTATCCAAGGTCATTTATGGTTATCGGCTAATAAAATATTTTATAATGGTTTATAAGGAAAGTTTCAATTAACCCAAACATACCCCCTGAGAGAGTCTTCCCAGATGTGTAGTATTATTCCAACTCATCATGCATTGATAGTGATCAAGTTAATACCTAGTACAACTCTTTTATACTTACTAACACTGGGTTATTATATTCATTAGCCACATCTACATTCTAGTATCTAGAGAGTGGTGTATTTTCTAGTAAAACCACAAAATCTATAATTTCCAAAACCTCCAGGATGTTACATTATAATTAGACTTATACCCTAGGTTTTTAACAATATTACCTAATCTTAATATCTAAATATTAGATAAAATTTTCTTTAAAAAAACTAAGAAAACCTCAGAATTTCATATACATATATATAACAACATTTTAAATTAATATTAAATATATCTCATAAAATATATACCTCAAAATTAGAAAGTTTTTTAACTTTTTAAAATAGATACATAATCATATTAGTTCATGAAAATTATTAACATCTCCTATAAACATTTTCTTATATAGTATACTTTTTAGACATACCCTTCTTGAGAAATTTCCCAAAATGTGGGGAAATGATATAAGAAAGTGTATGTTTAGGTGCTCAATAGGGTTAAACATAATATATATATATAAATGATCATAAGTAGGAAAAATATAAGCATATGTGTATTATAAAATGATAATAATTTATAATAATTTTACCCATTTATGAAAAATATCATTTATAATAAATCATGGTATGAGGATTTTATGTAATAATTAAATAATTCATAATCAAGTGGAATCATCAATAGTAAATTGTGATCATTGAGAAAATTTCATATGTGAGAGAGATAACTTTATTGAATTCAAATAATCATTAAAATTAATTTACATAGTCAAGGCTCACTACCAAGATCATCATAGTGGAATTTCTTTACTCACCATACAATTATTTCCTTAATTGGGTATCACTCCCAAGACAATCATCGTGGGTATATTTATTTATTTTAATGGGTTCAATCCCCATTCCAATCCTTATTATATCATGATATATCTATCATTACCCAATGCATTGGAGGACTATATAATTATGTTCCCTCCATTCACATAATAAAAATAACACATATATATTCCAAAATATCCTAAAACATACATCATATCATCATATCATAACACATGGAAACAAAATAATTTTCATAAATATTTCATCATTGTGTCAAATCATAACCAATGCAAAAGAAAGAGGTTTCATAAAGTTTTCATCATAACTTAATTAACATGTGGGAATGAAATGTATTTCATAGAATAATCCTTAAATACTTATCATTATAATCCATATAAATAAATAAATTGGATGGTATCATAATATCATATCCCCATTTAAGGATAAAAATACTTAAAGGATATTAACATAGAAGAATATGTCTTTTAAAAGATCATTCTACCATTTTTTAGAACATAAGAATATATCCATCCCTTTTGATAACATTTTAACTAAAAAATTCCATAATATTGAAAAAATTATTTTCTATGAAAATTATCAATGAAACATTTAAATTAATATTCAAATAAAATAATGTTAATTATGGTTCAAAAAATATATTCTTTTCTTATACATCTAAAAATAAACATTACTTTCACACTTTTTGTAAAAATTATAAATTGAATTCTTTGGAATGATTTTAAAAGTATTAAATTTTAAAACCATGTAAATAATGTAAAAGGTTGATAAAATGTCCTTTTTAAAACATTTAATGTCTATTTAATATCGTTCATTAAATAATTTTTATGATTATAGAAATTTAAAAACAATGTTCATCGTCCAAAGTGGAAATATGGTTATTATTTATTTAAAATCATTTCCTCAATCATTTTAAGTACGAAAATGAGTAAATGGTATTAATAAATAAAAATTATATAATAAACAAAGTAAAATAAAATTTATTCATTTTAAATTTTAAGATCCATATAATTTCACTCAATGGAAGTTTAGCATAGAAAACCCTAAAAAGAACTGATATTATAACATAAAACCTTACCTTGAGATTCATCATGCTTTATACATGTTCATGTATCTTGTATAAAAAAAATATAGATTTATTATAAATATATTATATAAACATATTAATACATAAATAAATATGTATAATTATTTTATAATTTCTAGCTATTTTATCATTAATAATTATTTTATTAAAACAAATATTCGGGTAAAAACTGGTCTATTTTCCATGCATGTTTATGTTCAATGGATCAGGTACCTGAACCATAGTAATAGTTTCATCATAGGAAGAATATTAATAATGAAATAAGTATCAAATTTATTTATCACATAAAATATTATAATTATTTATATAAATTGGTGATTATAAAATCAATCACATCATTGTGTGGAGGTGGTGGTCCACATGTACTTACAAGAGACGTTGTCATTTACAAAAAAAATAAGAAAGGTATCAAGGTAGATAAGATATTATAATCATAAAAGAATAATTATTTCATAAATATCATATATTAATATTAAATACATCATAATAATAAATTATGAGTGATGGTGATGTAAAATCATCATATCACCACATGGAGAAGTTAGTCTACACATTTGCAAAAGCGACAAGTTCATTTACAATTAGATCAAAAATAGGTAGAAAATTGTTGATACATCATCATAATAAAAATTATGTATATTGAATATATGTAAGTAATTACATTATAATGTATTCCATATATTTATAGAAGGCATAAGAAGAAATAAAATTGAAACTACTCGGTAAAGAGTTATACCACTACATTGAGAAACCCCCTTTGGCATAAACTGTAAGCCTTGAATGGATGGTATCCTCATTAAAACAAACAAAAATGGGAATATATTTTAGGAAGAAATAATCTATGTTATTGGAATATATATATGTCTCTTGGTTTGTGATGAAGATAATGTTTGTGGTATTCCTTTAAAAGGGAGGGGACGATATACATGGAAATTTTCAAAATACAAAAATATAATAATGTATTATTCAAGTTAAGTGGCTAAAATTTTAAAAATATTTTAATATGGTAAGTATAAGGTAGAAATACTCTAAACCAATGAAATTAAATAAACTATTTTGTGATATTTTAAATTTTATTTCTTAGGTTAAAACCCTTGGTAAACCCATTTGAAAGTTAATCATATTAACAACTTTTTTACTATTTTTAATATTAATTATGAAAACAAATTAAGTTATTGTTATAAAATTACATTAAATATCTTTATTCCAAATATTATATCCATTTTCTGAGATTCATTTTCAATAATATCGTCAAAATTAATTTAAAATAAGTTCTATAAACAAAAAAAATAATTTTAGAAAAATGCATTTTTTAAGCATAAAATCGAGTTCAACATTATTTATTTCACTAAAAATATATTAGATAAATTATATAATATATTATTGAATATAATATATAAAAACTTAGTACCATTAATTCATCTATAGATGTGAATTTAATTTATTGAATGAAAAACACACATTGTGCACAAAAAAATATTTTTTACAAAACAACACCTCTTTTTACCATCAAATTATTTTATTTTATTTTATAAAAAATTAGAAACTAATGAATAAATTATATACATTTGAAAACAATACATTTAATTTACTTATTTAGTCCTATTTATACCCTCTAATCCAGAGTCTGGGAGATAACTATCACACTAAATAATAATATTTATATCCAGGTATATTTAAACTCATTGTCACATATAAAAAATGATGTCAAACTATCAAAATTTATTTAAAGATATATATATCATAAAATTTTGAGTTGTTAATTTTCACTTCATCTTTAAAAAATTCTTTTTGGAATCTGACGCAAAAATCATGTTTTTTATGATTATATTAAGATATATTTTCTAAGAAAAACTCTTTCCAGATTTATCATAAATTTTAAAAGGATACAATTCCAAATGAGAAATGGGTCATAAATCACCATATATATTCTGTTTATAAATGATACTTTTCAGTGATCCTATTTTTGGTATTAGTAGATTAGGTTTTTTTGAAAATTCATTTTATTTGATACCATTTGGAAAATTATGAAACCCATTTTCATCCCATGGGTTACTTATGATAAGATGGTTGATTTGATTTAAAGTGAAAATTATATGTATTGATGATGATGGATGAATCCTATATCACCCTCAAATTCTTCGGTTAAGGTTCTATATCTGATGAGATATTGATTTGTGGCCATACAAGGATTTTTTCACAATTTAAAGGATGAATATACTTAGGTTTAGTAACAATTTAATGGGTGTATATACTTGGATTTGTTCACATATTAAAGCGTGGGAATGTTTGAGTTTTCTCATTATGTTTTTTATTCTTATTTTCATACCACTTCTCAAAAATTTAAAATATTTTTAATCTATTTCAAACATTAATAATGTTATGTTTCAAAGATATTCCACTTTCTTAACTTATAATCTCAGTAAACATCCCTAACTGATCATTTGAGCTCACCCCTATATTATGTTATCTCTCCCCAAGATATGAAGATGGGTATTACATGTGATATGTCTACAAGGGGTTTATATTTTATTGGATATAAGGAAATATTGATAATTATTGCAAAAATATATATCTAATCTTCCAAGACATTAATCTTTTATTTCTTCGGTTTGTGAGAATATTTGCGAATGTGATGATTATTCAAGAAAAATAATGAAATAAATTTTTTTATTTAGCTTGGGTCACTTTAGTTGGTATCAAATTAGGGTTTAGTTATTTTTTATTTTAGTTTAGATTAATTTAGTGAGAACCTAAGGAATATGCCTAAGTATTTCATAACATTCTAAAGTTTCCATTAAGTCAACATTTATTGGTTTTTTCTATAATTTTCATCCATGTATAGATATTTCCATGTGGATATAGGTATTAAACAAATTCACATAGTGTATTTATCCCCAAAAAAGTATTTTTCAGCATTGACTTGATCTCCACTCGATGCATGATGTTGGGGATTAAGACTTCACACCTAGCGATACACTCTCTAGGTATATTCTTTGGTCAACTCAAATTCTCTTTATGAACTATGATGAAGGATTTAGAAATTTTTTATGTCATTTAAACAAAAGAAATATCATTCATAACTTAGATTAAATCCTATAGATTCATAAGTTAGGTTGGCATATAACTTATGATTTATTTCTTATAATATTATAGTTTTCCCTTAATAAATTTACTAATTTAAGTCCCTATGCATTCTTCTATTTAAATTAATGTACATAATAAAGGGGGATCAAGTAAATAAAGAGTATTATAGAAAATGTGTTGATTATACCAATTAACTATCAAATGGTATATGTAACATATTCAATTATTGGATGTATTTTCTTGATTCTTGTGCTAGCTGATGTTGGGTTTGGTAATCCTTGGAGAATTTTTAGAGATATTAGTAGGATTTTGAGAATTTTTAGGTACACCATCGGTAAGACCAGATTGTGGTGTAGACCATTTTATTCTTGGAATCCCCCTATGTTATGCGATTAGCGACAACACACCCATGTTTGGGTGTAGTCTCAGGTTTGTAGTGTTAAAAGCCCTCTTCTGGAAAATGATCAGAGTGGCCTCACCCTATTGTGGTGGAATTTATGGTGAGTCAAAAATGGTAAAAGGTTCAATGAAAATTTTTAGTTTTAATCATGTCATGTGTCCATGGCTAGTCATTTTTGAGTCCACCATGGCCTTGGTGGGAATTCCCAAGCCATAGTAGTGACCATTTATGAAATCTAAAATGGTTTATCTATCCACTGATCTTTAGGGGTTTTACGAGTTTTAAATGGGAAATAACATGAATTTATTAGGGAGATTTATTCAATCATTTATTAACATTATAAATTCTCTTAATTAACTATTAATACCTCCTTTATTTTCTTAGAAAATGATCCATATGAATCTATGTAATTTTTTTGAACAGTTTTCTTTCATCACTTGGATGAGTGAATCGAACAAATCTAGAAAAGGTGTTCAGGAAGATCAATTTATTTTTTTAATGGATGATAATATAATCATCAACATCCCTCATATCTTCTTCTACTTCATTACATTATGTAATTAACCTTGAGGTAGGAAGTCCTTATCATATAAGACCTAGATGTAAGTGTGTTTTTCATGATTGTGTAGTGTTCATGTATAGCCCCACGAGATATATTATTGATATGATTTTCATGTGGTGTGTGTTTGTTTGTTTGAACTTGTGAGACCATTCTTCATATGACATGAATATAGAGTTTGTGAGTATCCCCATGAGATCTAATTTGTATTAAATTTAAATGTGGTTTTTTATTGTCTAAAAGACTCTTTCTTTACATAAAATTATTATGAACTAACTTATTTTATAATTGGGAGTTACATGTAGAGTTCCTCTATCTCTGCAACTGAGTAAATAAGTTGAGTTGTAATGGATCATTTCTCCCATAGAGGGTGATTTTGGGTGATTTTAGGGATTTATCCAGAGCTATGTGGTTGTGTTGACACATGGTATAAGGATTTCCCCAAAACCATGAGATACATTTGATGTGTGATGTTTAGATTCCACCAAAGCTGTGAATTGGGTCGATTTGAGTTTTTCATTTATAGTTTATAAATACTATCACTTCAAGTTGGTTTGGACAAATGATCAGTTTTATTATTTTTTTTGGTTTGGCATGTGATTTTATTTATCGAATGTATCCAACTAAAGTAGATCTAGTCTCCAATGACCGAGAATTTTTGTGCACATGTATGATTACTTTTTTCATTCATCCACATTGATTATTGTTGTGGAATAAACCTATATATATTTTACACTTATGTTATGGATAATTCTTTAAGTCCTAATAAGTTTTTCACTCACACCCTACAATGGTATCTCAATACGTGTGTAGAATTTATGATTAGAGATACAGTTAAGAAAACATGTCTTTTATTGGTTCATTAACCTAGAGTAGTAGGATAGTGTGAAGAGATGTTGGAATAGACTCTAATTCAAAAAAAAAATTTACATGATACATATTTTTATTTCTCTATAATAATACATTAATCCCCCATATGTATGGATCCATTATTTTACATTAGATACTGTAATTGGAATGTCACATTATAATAGCATCGGTTGATAATCTCAATGGGTTATTTAATACCTTATTATTGTTATTATTATTTATTCCATTTTTTATATAATGGTTCTCTATTACCAAAGTAATAGTGTCTTCATGATGCTTTTAACTCCCTCTCCACTAGTCTATATCCTCTTGTATATGAGGAGGTATGCATAAGGTCATGTGACACTCTAGGCCGGACAAGGTGACTTAAGTTGGGTTGCTAAAAAATGATACAAACACATTCTCATCAGTTTCCATTCAGTAATTTTATTTTAGATATAGTAGAATAGAGATATGAATGATAGGTTTCAGAAAGTAGAACTATGTAAATCTCATTGATCACAATATAGTTTTCCTATGAGTTTCCATTAATTTGGATTGATTTTTATATTGTTTATTATTAATTTTGATTTATTATATTTAAATGATGTAAATGATGTTTATATTATGATTTATGTTATTATGGGTGAATTTATACATCATGAGTAGGTAGGAATGTTCATATTTCACATGTTTGTTTCCTTCACTAGAAAAGGTTCCATTAACTAAATGAATATTTTTTTATGATTTGTTCTTTGATTTTATGTTACTTTTTATATTCAATTACCTGAAACTATGAATGCTATTATAGTTCTGTGTCTATATTTGTGACTATCATGAAGGTAATAGACAAATTTCATTGGCCTTCAGTAGTGCTAAGGGGTTTAAACACTAAGTTTGTGCGTATCCTCCTAAGATAGGTCTCTTGTAAAAATATTTATTTTCTTCATTGAATTGATTCTAAAATTACCTTAACCATGTTTTTATATAACTTTTATACATTTTTTTGGAATTTATAAAAATTTATCATTAGATACATTTGATGGGATTTCATGGTGGGGAAAACTAGAACACTTATGTAAAGGATAATTCCCTTGTTTCACCACAATATATACAGGAGGGTATAGTTGGGAATGATCCCATGGAAGCCTCTATAGTTCAATCCATATAACTAATTCAACCAATAATCCTTTAGAAATTTTTTTCATAGGACAAAGGACTTCAAATTTCATTGTTCAACTGTGCTCATGAATTTTAATTCCATCATCTCATAGAGTTATAGGGAACTGGAGGCCATGAATATTATAAATAAAGATTTATTTCATTGAGATGATATTAAACAAGTTGGAGAATATAGAGTATTAGAAGTTAAAACTTACTAATTTTAAGATTCAAGGACATAGAATTCAATGGTTGAGTGTTATTAATCATGAAAAAAAAGACATAATGTTCTGCTGTGGAAAAATTTCAAAGATCTATCCTTTGAGAAATTCTTTGATGATATGTAATGCTGTATTTTTCTCAAGAGTTCAAAGATCTTCTATAAGGGATGACATTGTTACCTTCATATTTTATAATATTTATTGAGATACATTATTTTTCACTTATATTATTTTGTAATGAATCTCATAAGTCCATGACGTTTTAAATTGGTTATCAACTCTGGTATAAATGTTAGATCGCTAATTTTTATTTGATGACTTAAATTCAGGTAATTTGTAAAGCTCGGACTATTTAGAAGGTACCGGAGGAAAATAATATTGAAGTTATTCTTTCATATTTTAATAGGTTGAATAGTTCAAACTACACTACTTCCCCACATACCATTTGTAGAAATAGAGAGAGGAAATCAAAGTACATGCACTAGGGTGGTAGATGATAGTCACATAAGAGAAATGGAGCTGTAGGTCCCTCTATGGGAGATGGTTCTCCCAGGTGATTCAACTGTAGAAAGAAGTGGTATTATCTAAAATATTGACTTAATGCTCCTAGAAATGTTCACTAGTGTGGAATGAAAAAACACCTCATGTAGTTTCATATGAAGGCTTATCGGTGGGGGAAAGTGACTACAGGATAAGATGCATATTTACAATTTTGGAAGTATATAAGGAATCCTCAGGGGTATGTGAACCAGGTGACTCATGAATCATTGGGGTGAGATCACGAAATTATCACAGGTTGTCTTTATAAGGCTATCTATATTCACATTAATAAAGGATAGTTATATTTTATGGTTTTAGTTTTGATTCTAATTATCTATACACTATTTCTTTCTTTCTTTAGCCCATGCACTTCCTAGTCATTTATATTTTCGCAAGTTATTTCTAGGTTAGAATTTATAGTCACATTTTCTTTGAAGTTTCTCTCTATCGATAGACTTGTGGGAACGAATTTGATCATCAACATATTTTCCCAAAATATCACTAAGTGATTCCTATCTACAATAAGGTTTGTGATTTTATAATTCTAGAGATTTTTGGATTTGATGTGATATTTTTCAAGGACTATTTTACTAGTTTTCATTCATAAATTGATTCTTATTGGAAATTCAAATCCATTATAATGACTAAGGGAGATAAATTTATGTCAACCATTTATTGGAACATTGAATATGACAATGTGGGACGAAACCAAATTTATATTGGGTTCATTATGACATAGGTGCATGGAATGATCCTTACAATAGATCAGACAGTGAATCCATTAACTTTTCCTCTTATGGTAGACATATACTGGGATATATTTCCATAATACATCTTTTGGTTACCTCCAAATATGAAAACTGAATTTAAAATTTAATGCATGGTTAGTACACAACCTATATATATTCCACCTTATGATATAGAACCTACCAAATTAACATAGATTGAGGTGTGGCTTTATTATTTTAAATCACAGGTATTTATCATACTAAACACTTCCCCTTGGGGTACTCTGGTGTTATTCACTAAGAAAGATGATGATAGTCTTTAACTATATTGAAAATACATTAAGTTATATAAAATTTATATGAAGAAGGGGTACCCATTCCAAATATTTTGGGCTAGTTTGATCATTTAAGATGACCCCAATTGTTGTTGAAAATTGATCAGCAGTTTGGATAAAATAAATTTCAATTTCATCAGGAGGGCATACTGAAGACAACATTTTTGAGATGATATTAATTTTAAAAGTATCGTATTATGTCTTTTGGGATAAATAATTATTTATTAGTGTTCACATACCTCATAAAAAATAACTATCACCTATACAAAGACACATTAATCATTGTATTCATTGATGATATCCTAATATATCTGATACCTTAAATTTACTTGTTTGGCACCCTAAAATATTATTGAGTATGCTTCAAGTGAATTATCTTTTAACAAATATCAAAAAATTACACTTTGGATATAAGATATGTGTTTTATTAGGAATATGATTTATAATATGGGAATTTTTTATCCTAGAGAATGTTTAGTTTTTTATTTCTTGGGAACAACCGAGGAATGTGTTCATGATTTAGAGTTTCCTTGGACTAGTTGGGTACAACAGTTTGTTCCTTTAGAACATTTCTTATTTGAATACACCCATGATTATACTTAATAAAAAGGGGTTACATTGAAATATGTGGATCAGTGTGAATATTCCTTCTTAGACTGAATAAAATATTGAAATCATCTCTATTTTTTATTTTTCCTAAACCTAGAGCTGGGTACAAACAGTATTTCGATTCTTTTGGGGGTTTATTGGGAGATTTCTTAACGAATAATGATCATATAGTTACTTAAAAGTTTCACTATATGTCATCACATGGAAATAAAAAAGCTAATCACGACATGGAGTAAGTTTTCAAGGTTCATACAATGCATTTTTGGTTACATTACTTCTTCGATGAATTTCTTTTCATATCTATAGATGATAAAAAAAATATACATCTTCTCAGAGTGACATTTAATTCTTATTCAAAATTATTTGGTATCATACCTATAAAAAATTAAATTTTAAATTATTTTTATCTTTTAAAAGGGAATTTTATCGTAGATTCTCTTAATAATAATATTATATTAACTTGGAGGGAAAACATCAATAGATGAGTGGAATTTCATGGATTTGATGGAATTCTGGAAGGTGGTAATGATTTAGGATTGAAGAGATGTGTCTTTTTCACCCTTAGTGATTATGTCCTCATTTATTACATAAAATAGAGGATATTATAGAGTGGGATTTATATTGTTTAATTATTTTTGAATGGTTGGAAATAAATTCCCATATTCAGGGTTGGAATATGGATGAATGAGATGTCATTTATATTCAAAGAAGAGTATTCCTTCCTTATATTATAATAGTGTAACTCATGAGGGACACTCATTCTTCAATATGAGATATGAGACTAGGGTAAACCAAGATGTATCACGAAATCAGATGATCATTCTAGTGGATATTTATGAAGAGAAAAATTATGGGTTTTGGATCTCATTTTTTGACCTGTCATATGATCAAAGTCAAGAATCAATGACTAAGAGGGTTACTTCAACCACGTATGGTGACTATGTGGATGTGGGATAAATTGATTATGGACTTCATCATGAGTTTTTATAACACACTTATAGTACAAGATCTCATTTGGGTAATATTTTATTGAATAACAAAAGTATATCATTTAATTCTGATTTGGGAGACACATTAGGTGGATGAGTGAGAAAAGATTTATTTCTAGGAGATTTCCTGACTCTATAGATGTCCTCGTGTATCATTTCAGATAGGGATACCTATTTTACTTAAATATTTTGGAAGATATTAAATAAGGTGATTTGGACTCATTTGAAACTGAGTATGTATTATCATCCATAGACCATGCGAAGTTGGGAATAATGATTGAGGCCTTAGAGGATATACTCTAGGCTTGTGTTTGGGATTTTTTTTGGAGTGGGGGATGATTATTTATGCCTGTTTTAGTTTTATTGTAATAAAATATGTGTGTTTTAAATTCAAAATGATCAATTTGAGGATATATATTTCTGGTCATATCTTTCACCACTTTTTGGTATAAGGTGGGTTATCATCCAGTTATTGGTCCATTTATGGTGCAGGAGACAATATAATGGTTGTATTTGATTTAAGAGTTCCAAACTACCACTTAGGGTAGAAAATTATTATATACATGTTGAATGATAAATCTCATTGAGATTACTATGTAAAATCAAGTCTTCTTGTGTTTTTTCCCATGGTTAGTACATCAAAGATTGTGGAGGCATGGAAAGTTAGCATCATGGTTTTTAAACCGTTTGATATCATAGAACATGTTGGGTGGGTAGAATATTATTTGGACCTTATTCTAAGATATAATGGTATGAATATGTTTTCTATGTCTCACAACATTGGAAGTATGATCCCAATAAAATTCATGTGTTCAAATTTAAATACATTGAGTAGTAAATAGATGCATCATATGTGGATTGACCCATTTTATTTTTCAACTAAATTAAAAAGGTGTTTGAATAAAAAAAATCTCTTTCTATTTTTGATGGACTCATAAGAGTATCCAAGAAGAGACATGGGAGTATAAATCATGCATTTGGGAATAATGGTTTATTTTTTTCAAATAGACCTTAGAGATACATATCAGGGATAAAAAAAATTATAGGGGTATTTGTAACATATCTAATTATTAAAGAATTTTTCTTGAGACTTGCGATTCTTAATTTGGGTTTATAAAGTATATTTGTTTCTTTGGTAACATAAACATGTTTTCAAGTGTTTTTTTGTGCACAATGGGTAGGACCATGCCATGGTGTATATCCTTTTATTCCTAGAAACCATTTGTGTCAAATGTAAAAGTTAAAAATTTCCTTAGTTAAGCATGGTCTCGAGTGTGTAGTGTTGTGAGTCCTCTTATAGGACACAGCTAGAGTATCGTCGCCACACCGTCATGATAGGCTTGGTGATTAGAATATGTTAAACATTTCAAAAAATTCCCTAGTAAATTTCATATTATGTTTCCTATTTTGGGTGTGTTTGAGGCCACCACAACAATGGTGGGCATCACCATGATGTGGTGAAATTTGTTACCGATTTCTGAAATGACCAAATAGGCCTATGATATTCTATGGATTCATATATTTAAAATTTAAAACCCCATGAAATTATTTAGGGACGTTATTAACTAGATTTTTTACTCAATTTATATCCTAGATTGAACCGTAACTCTTCATGTTCATTCCTGAAAAAATGATCCAAATGAATATTGGGTAAAGTTTTGAATTGATTTCCTCTCTTCTCCTAGGCATGTGAATTGTATGATTTTGGGTAATGTGACAGGGGTGATCACTCTCTTCAATTTATTGGGTTCTAGGATGATCATCAATATCTCTTGTATATGATCCTTCTGTGTTTCACTATATGATCGATCAGGAGGTAGAATGTCCTCGTCATATATTACTTATACATATGGCTATTTTGAATGATTTTTTTTTTGTTTTTGTGTATCCCTATGAAAACTATTATTGATATGATTGTCATGTTGTGTGCATCAGATGCCCCATGAGACCTATATATGATACGATTCACATGTTGTGTGTATGAATAGGCACATGAGGCATATTCTAGATATGATTCACTTGTGTATATTTATTGGATATAATACAATAGATTCACATGAAATTATTATAAACTACCTTATTTTAGAATTGTCTGTTAGTAATGTAGTTCTATTATCTCTACAATTGAGTAACTAGGTTAACCCTATAGGATAGTTTCTCCCTAATAGGTGGTTGTGGATGATGTGATTGAAATCCCTATAGATGTGATATTGGGTTGACGCATAATGTTTATCTTTCCGGAGAGCTGTGAATTGGGCCGAAATGAATATTTCTCTTAATGTTCGACATTATTATACCTTTGTGAGGGTTTTTTACTAATGATTGGTTTGATAATAACTTTGAGAAAACATGTGACATTTTTTCTGGCATGAAGTTGAAGACTCACACCCCAGATGGGCATCCCAGTACACAAAGAGAATTCATAAATAGGGATCTCGTTAAGGGAAAGTGTCATGCAGTGGTAAGTTGAGAATAAGAAGTGGAATGGTGAGAGTTATAAATCTCCATACTTTTTATAAATATATAATTCATATTTTTATAAAAATATTCATTATATTATATAATTGTCCATGAAATAATTTTATAGGAATAGTACCTTTGTAAACATTGATACATAAATAACTAGGGAATTTTTTAACTACATCATCTCCTAACAAGTTCATCATATATATCACCTTTCATAGTCATTTCATATATAATACCTTTGTTCATAACCTAGAAAAAAGGAAAAACAATAAAAGGTGGGATCAGATTATTAGTAAGGGTAAACATGGTAGGTATCAATGATCACTTAGATATAACATGAGAGTAAGGGTATAATAAGATAATATTAACATTTGAAACACATATGTTCCATATCAAATATCATGATCTTCAGTAATGGAATAACACCTTTCATTTCATAAGACATGAATCATAAAGGAATTAAGAACATAATCCATAATAGAATTACATTTCCAAAATACATGACTTTTTGGAAAATATATAATATTATATATTTGTGAACATATGGTAATAGAACATGTTTACTCATTATGTTCAATACCTAAAATCAATCTCTCGTATAAAATTATGGAAAAGAAACTAGGTGCATGGGTCCATGTATAAACTAATAGAATTGAAAACAAAACTCCAAAAATTATATAATAGATATGATATCCATTTCCATGAATAAATTTATAGACATTAAAACTAGTTCTATGCATAATCTTATTGAAATTAGAGTTAGGTCTACACATAAAATTGTGGATATGAAATCAGGTTCATGAGTAACATGTTTGTTGTATTATTTATGCATCTTTATCCAATTAATTTGATGGATTTAATGTACCTAACCATCATATAATCATAATGTATTCATATAAATTCTATAAGATCATAAATCATAATAGTATTATATAACCCATAGAAAGTAAATGAGCTTTATAAACATCTAATCATCATAATCATTAACCACATAGTGAAATAACAAGGATGGAATCCTTGGATCATATCCCTAGTAAATCATAAGTATCATAAAATGATATTAAAATAGATTAAAAATTATTTTAAAATATTACTATAATATTTATTGTTGAAAATATTAAATTCACTTTGAAATAGACTTTTAAAAAGATAAAAATTTCCCATATTATAAGGAAAACAATTTCGCTGAAAATGGCATTGGAAACTTATAATCATTTCTTAAAATCATTGGTTAATCATAATGGAAATAAAATTCATCCATTACATATAAGTTAAAAGAAAATATTCCATTCTTATTTTTGTAGAAAAATTCATAAAGTACCTCATTGAGAAAATGAAATAATATTCCATTTAAAAAGTTCATAAACTGTCTGACGTCGGTAAAAATTACTTTAAATAGTTATAGAAGAATATTAAAAAAATGATTTAATTTTTTTTAAATATTTATAGAATAAAAATGTCTTTTGACTGAAGAGATAAATAATGTATATTTTCTTTAATATCGTTTTTTCAGTCTCTTGTGTATTAAAGGTGGGGAAAATGAAAGGAAAACATGTATTCTTAAGAAATAACCAGAGTAGAAGAAATGTCATGAGTTTATTGAGTGGTATATCATAATATTTCATCAAAAAACGTAATCAAAAGCAATATCTATAAACATTGAGATTATAACATAAAACCCATAACTATTTGGTAATATTGGAATTGTAAGACCTATGAAAGAAATAACCATAAATTGATATTTAAATCCCCATAAATTTTATAAAAATCATAATAAATAATATTAATCGTTTATATATATACCATATGAAATAATGTGGTGTAAATTGTATGTATCTTATAGAAATAAAATTCTGATAAAAATCCCTTACCTTAGGTCTAGCTACCTTTGTAGGTGTTCAAATGTCCTATTTTTTGAAACAAATCTTTTAGATATCCTATTATGGATCCTAGGGTTAGTATTTTGAGAATCCTATAACCACTATAATGTGTATAGGGAAGTTTAGAATAGATTTTGCTAAGGGTTTTCAAGCTAGATGGACAAAAGTTGTTTAAAAAAGAGAATAAAGGGCTTCCCTTTTTTAATTGATGGGAGAGGCACTCTTGGGATTTCATAAGTGATTAAATTATAGTAAATTCATTATCAAGAAAAATAACTTCAATTTTCCATATATTCAATGATATGGTAAAATGTGGTTGTAATCCAGTCAACCATTGGAATTTTGATAGGCTTAAGCGATGTTTTAAACCTTATCTTTTTCTTCAACCCCTTAGTTAACCCATCTTTACATTAACCACGATAACAAAGTTTCCACTCTTAAATGGTTATAATTTTACTTTAAAGTAAGATATTGAAAAATTTATGGATGAATGATGATATTTTCAAGAATATCATTTCCTAATGTCCTTTTGAAAGATTTTTATAATTTTAAATTAATTTAATAATATAATATTTTGATAAAATATCATTAATAACATTCTTAATTTAATTATCCTTGAAATATATAAATAAAATGTTTAATACAAATATAATCCATTTAAACATTATTAAAATTTTATATTTATCTAAAAAAATTATGGAATACTATAAATCCCTCAAATTATATTACTTTAAATATTTCCAAAATACATTATTTTAATTTTCTATTAATTCAAGAAATGTTGTCTTAGTGTTTAATAAAAATATAATATAATTATATAAATTATAAATTATTAAAAAATAATTTAATTATAATCGAAATCTATATATGTATTAATTCTTAAATATCTTTGTTTCTTGTTTTAACACATAAGTTATATTTACATCTAATAGAGTGATAATTTGTAACTTTTTTGCTTAAAATATTATATAGGTCATTTAAATAGAAAAGTATCCATCAAAAATAACTATTGGTTACGAGGTGATAAGGGACTAATTTTGCTTTATCCAAAAAGAACTAAGATGAAAACTAATGGGCTTATCACTTAGTTTTAACTTTGATTAACCTACTTTACCATTTACCAAGGTGATAGATTTTTCCACAACTACTATTCATACTAACAAAAAATAAATGGTGATTATTTACCAAATTTGAACCTCCTAATTCAAAATAAGAAATGAATTTTTCAAATTTAAATTTATATAAGTGGAAGAAATTAACTTTAAAAATAATCATTCAAAATTCAACAAGAGTCCCTTTTAATAATACCTTTTTAAGCATATAATATGGATAATTCTGATCCCATTATTAGAAAAAAATATTAAATTAATGTTAAAACATTTTTTTAAATATATAATATGTACATTTCATTAAAATAATTCAATAATAGTTTTTAATTTTATTTGTTAAAATAAAACTAAAATTTTGGTATAAAAATTATTTTTCAAAAAATATATTCATTTTATATTAAAATGATTTTTATTTTAATTTTTAATCAAATTAACAATGAATTTATTTTATCAAAGTTAAACCATACATTTTACATAATTTAATTAGTATTATTCATACCTAGTAATCCAATAACTGGTGATAACTATCATTTTAAATAATAATATTTTACTAGTATTTCTGGGTTTGTTTTAACTCATTGTTGGGTGTAACACAAGCTTTCAAAGAAATTATATTTATTTGAAAAGATAAATTTCATAAAATGTTGTGGTGTCACATTCTACCACTATAAAATGAATTTTACCCTTGAAATTCATCACTCTTATATAAAAAAAGGAGAAAATATCTATTTCATTACATCCTCTAGTTCCCATGTAGCTTCTTTGAATTTATGATTCCTCTAGACAACATTCACTATGTGAGTAGTCATGTTCTGTATCACTTTATCACTATGATCCAAGATTTATACTAGTTTTTCTTACTAAGAAATATCATTATCTATTTTTATGACCTATGAGATCAATATATTTGATGGATCATGTAATTACTTATTTATAAGAGATAGATGGAACACATCGTGAACATGAGATAAGTTCAGTGGAAGCACCAAGAGATAAGATACCATCCATGTTCAGTCAAAAATCTTGAAATAAATAATATACCTAGGGCCCAGCTTTCCCTTATTTTTAAATATCAAAACCTTATTCAAAATATATATTCATAGAAAAACATTCTCACTAACTTTTTAATCCAGATTACACTAATGATTTTCACAATTACATTATTTTCAACTCTGAGCTTTCTTGATATGATATTAAATGGCTCTAATATTCTCTTCCATTTTTTCATATAGTTTAGTTCTCAATATCTTCCTTTATTTAACATCTTCCTAGCATGTTGTACTTCTATACGTATTTCCAAAAAGGTCTTTATAAGGAGCCATATGAATGCTTGAGTGAAAGTTTTTATTGTATTAAAACTAAGAAATAGGAAGGTGTTAAACCCAACTACCCTTTAAATCCAATAAATAAGATCTCAAAATATCCTTGCAGGTTTGAATGGTTCTCTCTGACTATCCATCTATCTAAGGATGACCCACCATACAAAATCTCATCTATCTATCCAGAGGTTACTAACGAATTCTCTAGAAATTGAATGTAAATATTGTATCCAGATCAGATATAATAGGATGTAGAACTTCATGAAATCTTACCACTTCTTAAATATAAATTCTTGAAATATTTTCAAGATTGAAATCTTCTCTAGTGGAAATTAAGTGTGAAGAATTCGTAAGGTGATAAACTACAACCCAAGAAATCATTATTTCATTTAGATGCTTTGAGGAGTGTGGCAATGAAATTCATGATGAATTTTTACCATTTACATTCTGGTATGGGTAATGGTTATAAAATTCTTTTAGACATATATATCTCATCCTTAACTTATTGACATACTAATCCATGAGGTACATACTCAGAAAATTATCTCTTCTTGTTGTCCAACCAAAAAAACTATTTTATATCTCTACACATCTTCATTCTTCTATTATGAATAAGGAATTATGAACTACAAGCCACATCTAGTAGCTCCTTCTTTAAATATGTTATGGAGAGAACACATATGTGGTTACTAAAAATTATCATTCCTTCACAATAAAGGTTATATTCAAGAAAATTTCTCTCATTTTCTATATCTCAACATATCCCTTCTATTCCACTTAAACCTTCATTGGGATAGATTTTTGAACACTCATTTGAAGAAGATAATATTTTTACCCTTCCTTTAAGATTTCAAGATCCATCATTTGAAAATATAGAAATAATATATATTTTATAATCCTCATCGTAGATAAGATATCATGATCCTTTTGACTCAAAGCATCTTACACCTTGTTTTATTTCTCTAGGTGGTAATGTAGTGATCACTCATAATATTTATTTATCTTAAACTATCTTCATTTGATAATTTTTAATTATTTAAATGAAAAAATATACATTAAATTATTATGATCATTAAATATATCAAATATTTATCCATAAAGATAATTATTCCATATTTTTAATATAAAAATTACCATAGCTAACCCCAAATAATGAATTGAGTAATTTTTCTCATGAACATTTTATTGATGTGAGGAATAATATATCACCAAATTGTTCTGCATTAGAATGCATCCTATCCCCTAATGCAATGAATCACTATATATTACACACCCTTATCCAATGATGGGTAGAGTAAGAATAGGTTCTCTAACAAAAATTATCTTCAGATCATTGAAATTTTATTCACATTTATCTATCCAAGGGAACATAGATACCTTCTAAGTTAACATGGTTAGTGGATTATATATTTGTGATAAATTATCCACAAAGTGATGATAATATTTAAACAAACTAAGGAAACTATAGATCTCAGTCACAGTGGTTGGTCTGTGCCAATGTTCAATAATTTATATCTTTAAAGGATATTCTGATATAACCTCACTTGAGATTGTATAACCCAAGAATTAAACTTTCTAGAGCCAAAATTCACACTTTTAAAATTTTTCATATAGCTTCGCCTTCTTCTAGGTCTTCAGCACAATCTACAAATTATCTTTATTCTTTTCGTTTCTCTTTGAATAAATAAAAATATCATCTTTTAATACTACTAAAAAATGATCATGGTAATATTTGAAGAATTAATTAATTAAATCCATAAAGATAGTGGAGATATTATTAAAACCAAATGGCATCACTATATATTCATAGTGTCTATAACTTGTATGAAATACTTTATTTGGTATATATTTTTTCTTCACCCCCCATTATTGATATCCAGAATCAAGGTTAATCTTGAAAATTTATTGAGCTCTTTGTAGTTCATCAAAAAAGTCATAAATAAATGGTATAGGATATTTTATCTTTATTTCAATCTTGTTTAGTTCTCAATAATAAATATAGAGTCGCATCGATCCATATTTATTCTTAAAACAATATGTGCACTCTAAGGTGATGCACTTGGATGAATGAATCCCTTATCAAGAATCAACAAAATTTTCTTCTTTAATTACTACATCTCAATCAAGGCCATTCTATATGAATTCATTAATTGGGTATAGAACCTTATGAGTTCTACTGATAACTCGATATCAAGATTTTGGGTAAGATCAAGAAATTATTCCAAAAATATGTAAGAACCTGGTTCTTATTCTTGAGGTACGGGTTTCTTCTTTTCCTTTTTCCTTAAATATTTTTGACAAAACAAGGGAAATTTGTGGAAAATCACAAATTTATGGTTACACACCATGTAATTTTGTACACATGCTGTGTATTTCTGCTGTGGGAGATGATAAAGCAAGGAGAGTAGGTTTTTTAGTAAAAAACCTACACACCGTGTACTTCCATATACATGTCGTGTACTTTGGTCATGTGGTATGAAAATATAGGGTGTGTAGACTTGTCATCGATTCAGGATGTAATAACTATCTACACATCATGTACATAGTATTACACGTTGTGTAATCAGTCAGCAGGTGAACAAGGTGGTGGGAAAAGTAGCCGCTAGAGGAACAATTAAAGAGGAAAGTACACATCGTTTACTTTTAAAGTACATGCCGTGTAGTCATGAAATTTCTCTTAAAACGGGCAGTAGCCTCCTCATTTGGAAGAGGAGGCATAATTCTCATTTGGAGCTCGTGAGAGAAGGTCAAAGCTTGGAGGAGCTCCCAACCACACACCAAGAATTATATTCTTCCTTTATCGATCACTTTTGAACCATGCGAGTGATTTCTTCCCTCTCCATGAGTCTTTCTTTCAAATTCTTCCTTTAAAGGAATTTATTTGAGTTTTAACAGGATATATTTTTTCCCAGATCTACACAATTCTTGGTCATTTCGGGAGGTGTTGTTCATCTATATCGATTAGGGGAGATTGAGGTAGTTGTTCATGTGTTTTATTACAACTATCGAGTAGAATTTGTGTATCGTTTTTCCACTCACCCATGTTCAGGGTGTTTTATTATTGAGGCTTTATCTATTTATAAACCTAGAATTTCTTAGGTAGTCTGATGATTAAATATGAACTGCTATTTGGGATCATTGCTTGGATCCAGGGACACCCCGTGGGTGCGTTCCCCCTGTTTATCCATTTGGCCAGGATAACCGTGGGTATGCCATATCAATAACTTGTTTTAAGTTTTCATGAGATGAACTTATATGTATTTCTTACTATGTATTGGGCTTGTCCCATGTTCTTACTTAGCCTGAGGGCAGTGTTGTGTTTAGCATGTGGGTAGTATTCTTTGTCATGAGGGTAACATTTTTTATGCCTATGGGAAGTACCTTCTGTGCTTGCAGGAAATATCTCGTATGCCTGTGGGCACTATTTTTTATGCCTAGGGGAATTCACCTGTGAGTATTGATTCTTTTTACCTGAGGGTAAGGTAATGCAATACTGAGGACAATGTTTACTTTGAATATTCACTATGGTGATTTCACTTGTTGTACTTTCCAAGATAAATCTCAGGCTTGGAAGTAATAAATAATTGTTAAAATGGCAATGGAACTGGTATAAATAGTTACTTTGGAGTACTGCCTAGATCACTGTATTTTATTATTGCACCCTTTTGTTGCACATTTTCACTGACAGTTGGGCATGGTCATTTGGTGGTTTCCTACTGGGATTTATTTCTCACACACTGTTTGGGTCATGTCATGGGCCCAAATAAATAATATTTCTGCAGGTGCTGATAAGGGAAAGAGACCCTATACATATACTTGATTGTTGCAGAGGAGTAGAAGATCATGGGACCGAGATTAGTCTTGCGATGTTGCTGAGTTCCTGCTACACTGTTTTGTTTTCCTTTTCTGTACATGTACTTTGTATTGGATTATTCTAGATTGCAGTGTATCCTGTTTTAGCTGATTTCCTAGACTTAGATACATAATGCATCATTTGATATATGACTATTGGTAGTCTTTTATTACAGTTCCACTTTCTATTTTAGTTCTATATTGTTACTGCTTATGTTTTTGGTTATGTATATTTTTTTCCACTGCGCTACACTTTGAAAAGTGAGGTCATAGATTCCCCACTTTCAGACCTAGGCCCTCACTGCAAGTTGACAGCCTCTAGCTTTTGAGGAAATGTTCTTTAGTTCATGTGACAAATCGGGTTCAGGGCACCCGTTGTGTGGCACCCGGATCCGGGATGTTACAAAGTGTTATTAAAGGGAACTGAGTACACAGGTGCTTCGAAGCATTGCTTTCCTCCCTCATAGTGATGGTCAGTCAAAGCGTACAATACAGGTGCTTGTGGAAATGATACGTGCATGCGTCCTAGACTTTGGGGGCTCTTGGGAGAAGCACATACCCCTAGTTGTGTTTGTCTACAGTGATAGTTTTCAAGAAACTATTGAGATGGAAACGTATAATGCTTTATATGTTAGGACATGATGATCACCTTTGTGCTAGTTAGAGGAAGGTGAGGCATCTTTACTGGGACCACGTCTCGTGCTAGAGACTTCAGAGTAGGTCATGTTAATTCAGAATCAGATGGCTAATGCACAGTCTCATCAGAAATCTTATGTTGATCGCCGCAGATGACCCTTGGAGTTTGTGTCAGGGATCAGGTTTTCTTGCGTGTTTTTCCAAGGTTGGGACACAGGAGGATCAGGAGACAAGGTAAACTTTCATCGAGGTATGTGGGGTTAATTTAGATTCTAGATATAGTCGAGTCGGTTTCCTATCAGTTGTAGTTACCAGAGAGGTATCAGGCCATGCACGACGTCTTCAACGTATCTCAGTTGCACCGTTATCACTCAGACCCATCTCACATTTTTCAGCCCGAGGAGGTTGAACTTCAGGTCAATTCATCCATTGAGGATCATCTGATTCATATTATTGATAGGATCACAATGGTTCTCCAAGGTCGGTCAGTTACTCTAGTACGGGTTCTATGGCAGCATGGTCGAGTACAGGACAAAACCTTGGAGCAGGAGACCAACGTAGGTGCTCAGTGTCCATAATTGTTCATAGATTTATCTTCACCACCCTTGAAATTAAAATTCAGGGATGAATTTCTTTAAGGGGGGAAATTTTTAAGAACTCGATTCTTATTCTTGTGGCATGGGTTTCTTCTTTTCCTTTTTCCATAAGTGTTTTTGAGAAAACAAGGGAAATTTGGGGAAAATCCCAAATTTATTGGTACATGCCGTGTACATTTGTACAAACGCCATGTACTTCAGCTGTGGGAGATGAGATGGATGGGTGCTTAGGATTTTCAGTAAAAAACTACATGCCACGTACTTCCATATACACACCATGTACTTTGGTCATGTGGGACGAAAACACAGGGCGTGTGGACTTGTTGGTGATTCAGGATGTAATAACTATCTACACGCCGTGTACTTAGTATCACAAATCATGTAATCTGTCAGCCGATGAATAGGGTGGCGATGAAAAGTAGCCACCATGGGAACAGTTAAAAAGGAATGTAAATTCCTTATATTTTCAAAGTACACATCGTGTAGTAATGAAATTTCTCTTGAAATAGAAAGTAGCCTCCTCATTCGGCAGAGGAGGCAGAATGCTAATTTGGAGCTCAGGAGAGAAGGTTGAAGCTTGGAGGAGCATCCGACAGCACACCGGGAATCATATTCTTCCGTCGTCAATCTCGTTTAAACCACACAGGTGAATTTTTCCCTCTTTATGAGTCTTTATTGCCAATTCTTCTTCTAAAGGAATTTATTTGAGTTTTAATGGGAAATATTTTATCCAAGATCTGAACTATTCTGGGTCGTTTCGGGAGGCTCCATTCGCGTATATCGATCAGGGGAGATTGAGGTAGGTGGTCTTGGGTTTTATTACAACTTCCGAGTAGAATTTTGTGCCATTATGCCACTCACCCATGTTTGATGTAGGGGGTCTTGTGTTTTATTAAATATGGACTGCTATTTGGGATCATTGCTTGGATCCAGGGCCACCCCGTGGGTGCGTTCCCCCTGTTTAGCCATTTGGCCAGGATACCCAAGGGTATGCCATATCTATAACACGTTTTAAGTTTTCTTAAGAGGAAATTATATGTATTGCTTTCTATGAATTGGTCTAGGCCTGGTTTCTTTCTTAGCTTGAGGGAAGTGTTGTGTTTAGCCTGTGGGAAATATTCATTAGCCTGAGGGAAACATTTCTTATGCTTGTGGGCAGTACCTTCCGTGCCTGCGGTCAATATCTCATATACCTATGGGAACTATTCGTTATGCCTGAGGGCAGTCACCTGTAGGTTTTGATTCTATTTACCTGAGGTTAAGGATATGCATGTCTAAGGAAAATGTTTACATTGAATATTCAATGTGGTGATTTCACTTGTTGTACTTTCCAAGCTAAAATATAGGCTTGGAAGTAATAAATAATTGTTAAAATGGAAATGGAACTGGTAGAGATTATTAATTTTGAGTACTTCCTAATTTACATCGTTTTATTACTGCACGATGTTGTTACACATTTTCACAGATAGTTGGGCACGGGCCTTTGGTATTTTCCTACTGGGATTTTTTCTCACACACTGTTTGGGTCATGTCTTGGGCCCAAATAGATTATATTTCAACAGGTGTTGATAAGGGAAATAGCCCCTATATAGGTACTTGATTGTTCCAGAGGAGTAGAAGAGCATGGGACCGAACTTAGGCTTGCGATGTTGCTGAGTTCTTGATGCACTGTTATGTTTTCCTTTGTTGTACTTGTACTTTGTATTGGATTATTTTGTATTAGAGTGTATCCTGTTTTGGTTTCTTTCCTAGACTTAGAGACATAATGAATCATTATATATATGACTGTTGATTATCTTTTACTGCATTTCCGCTATCTATTTTAGTTCTATATTATTACTACTTCCTTTTTGGGTATGTTTATATTTTTTCACGGTGCTACACTTTGAGAAATGAGGGCATAGTTTCCCCACTATCATACCTAGGCCCTCGCTGCTAGTCAGCAGCCTCTGGCGTTTCGGGAAATGCACTTAAGGTCATGGGACCAACCGGGTTTGGGGCATCGGTTGTGTGCCACCCGAATCTGGGACGTTGCAAAATAAATCATCAAACTCTATGACAATAGTCATATCATTGGTGTTGATATTCTCTCTAACCATCTAAGATAAACTCCCATTTTGAAAAGGAATCAAGACCGATACAATGTATTTGATTTCCATAAAATGATAATATTTATCATCACACTTATAAATGATTATAGTTTGGATTGGAATATAAAAGATTACTTCCCTTCCCTAGAAATTGATGCCATATTGGTGTAAAGAAATTCCACCCAAGCCCAAAATAAAATCAAATTTAACCGTAGGAAGAATAACCGGATTCTCAACATATAAATTCTAAAAACATCACCCATTGAAGAATCATATTCTTGAGTTGTGATCGTCTTGCAATTAATGTTTTTCATTAATAATTCAATATCTAATCATTGTGTTAGAATTTTAATACCCTTAGTTAATTATTCATATATAAAATAGTGGGTATAACTAGAGTTAAATACAACATTAGCAATTCTAGATTTGATGATAAGTATACCTTTGACCATGTCATCATCACAACCCTCATCAAAATAGTGATAAAATGAAATTAAATTATGTCTCTCAGCTTAATAGGTTGATAACATCAATCATTTTCATTAACTATTAGATTTTAAAATGGTTATCATAATTCCAATACTCTTTTCATTTGAAACATTGGATTTTGGATTGGGCATTTTGTGGCAGTTTCTAGCCATTGAAATCAATATATAAATGCTTCAAATTGTTTTATAATATAATTTACTAATGAACTTAATTTACTCACATTAAACATTTATGAGTCTCCATATGACAATTATCACCATGTTTCTTTCCACGCATCAATCATAGATAAAATATCATCTAATTCTCTCCATTTTTTTAGAATTTCCATCGAATTTCATCATTATTTTTTTTATCAAAACTATGAGATATATCAATAACTCCAATATCAATTTACACATTGATATCTCATCCAATAATTTATTAATTTCAATTTAGGTATCTTATGGATAACTACTTTTGAGAATTCACAAAAATTCACTAAATAATTGATCAACATTATATTCATGATGGATAATAATACCAAAAGAGTACCTAAAAATTATCATAAAAATTTTCTCATAGGTACCAATGGATACATAATCCTTATGATTTATCTCATGTAATTTACTCTACATTGTTATACATTAAATATGAAGAATTTACTTATTTAAAAATAAGATCTTAATCACATCGTATTCCAGGGAGTCAAGTTCTTCTTGTTCCCTTGTAGTTTTTATTAGAGTTCACCATTGATCCATGTCAACTTTCAAATGATCAAAACCCAAAATGAATTTTTCATTCTATGATAATTAGAGAAGATAATGTATATATTCAATGGTATTAATCCACTTCTTAATAGCTAGTGGATCAGTGGAACCAATAAAAATTGTGGATGTTTCTCCATGAAGGACTCAAGAGAATGTTATTTTATATTTTTCTCATTTGTAAGTTAATCATGATTCATAGCTTTAGAAAGTTGTGTGATAATAACAATGATTTTTTTCATTTTATATCCTAGAAAATTTGGTTTCTTAAGAGGAAAATAATTTCATTATCTTTCACATTTAGAAATAACATGTTTCCTTCATGTCATATCCATTGACTAAAACCAAAAAATCATAGAGTGAATAATAATAATCATAGTGGAAACCACAAAATCATAAAAAAATCATTTATAAGATGTCGTAATCAAGACACCTCAGGTTTAACCTAGGTCATGCATGATCATTTCCAAAACATTAGGATGTTATTATATACTTTGACCTATCCTAAGTTTTCTTAACAATGTTTTCTCATCCTTGTTTCCAAATATTAACTAAAAATTCCTCTAATAAAAACTATAGCAACCCATACTTATCATATATAGATATTTCATATTTTTATAAAAATATTCATTACATAGAATAATAATCTATGATATGATCATACAGGTCTAGTTCTTTTGGAATCACAGATAAATAAACAACTTTCCCACAAGTGAACTACATATCTTTACCCAGTAAGTTTTTTATAACTAGCACCCTTCTTAATCATATCATACTTAATAAATTTCCTCATAACCTTGGAAAAAGTAAACATAATAAAGGGTGAGATAGAATTATTATTAACGGTAAAAACGGAGATATCAATGATCACTTAGAAATAACATGAGCATAAGTGTATGAGAAAATGAGCCTGACATTTGTAAATGATCCCCTTTATATCAAAGATCAAAATCTTGATTCATGGAATAAATATTATAATTTGTAAAATACATGAATCATAAAGTAATTAAAGAACATAAGACATGAGAGAATAACATTATCATAATCCATGAGTTTAGGGCATACACATAAGCTTATAAATTTGTGAACATTTGTAAATAGAACAGGTTCACTCCTTAAGTTAAGGACATGAAATTAGGCCCTCATTTAAACTTATGGACTTGAAACAAGGTTCACACATCATATTAGTGACATGATTTCTTGGTTCCTGAATAAACATAGGGACATAAAATTTAGGACTATGAATAATATTATGGAAATGATACCTAGGAACATGCATAAAATTATGGAAATAAAAAACTTGGTCCAAGAATAACCTTATGGATATGAGAGACAGGTCCACGCATAAAATTGTGAACATGAAATCAGGTTCATGCATAACATATTTACCCCATGAGTTATCGAGATTTAACTAATGAATTTTAGATCTTTAAGAAACCCAACTATCACATAATCATAATTCATTCATAGAAATATCCTAATATCGTAACTCATAACATTATAAAATAATTTATAAAAAACAAACAAGTTTTTTGAAAATCTCATCATTATAATCATAAACCACACAGAGAAATATTAAGGATGGTATCATTGGATCATATCCATATTAAATCATAACTGACATCAAAGGATTTTATAATAGATGAAAATTTCTTTTAAAGGATCACCATAAAACATCATGAGGAAAAATAGAATTTTTATTTTGAAATAAACTTTTGAAAACATAAAAATTTTCCAAATATTAGGGGAAACTATTTCTAGGAAAATAACCTTAGAAACATCTAACGGAAGCATAAAATCAATGATAAGTCATTAATATTGAGAAAAACTCAAGTCATATACATAAAAAAGGATTTTTAAAAGATAAATATAATGTTTATTTTCATTTTAAACATATTTTTAGTATTTTGAGTACTTAAGGTGAGTAAAATTAATGGATAATATGTATTCTCAAGAAATAAAGTAAGGAGAATAAATTTATTTTTTTCTTGAGATAAGGATCCTAGTATTTCATCATCAGAAACAAAATCATAAATAATCTTGATAAACAATGAGATTGTAACATAAAACCCTTATCAAATATCATTCAGAAAGATACACCCATAAAGGATCACAATATGTATTTTAAAACACAAAAAATACTCTTGGTGTTTCCTATAAACATCCTAAAGGAAAATTGTAAGAGAAAAAAATTCAAAATATCATATGGAAACAAGTTTATCAATAATATAATGGTCCAATAATAATATCAATAACCTTACATAGAAGAAATAATCCATAAGGATTACAAACTATAACCCATAAATGAATCTATAACAAAATGTATCTAAGAAATAAATTAAAATTAATACTTTCCATTTCAATATAAAAACATATAAAACTTATTAAGGTGATCCAAGTAGCCACAAAATTGATGATCTCTAAATTATTTAAAACAATATAACCTAGAATAACCAAGTTTTCCATAATGGATGTACACAATGTGCCTCTTCCTCCTCTGAGAAGACTTTCCCCCTCAACCACATCTTTTACCTAATTTTATAAAAACTCCTGAAATACACTTGATGAGAAATATTTACCAAATAAAATCATGAAAGAGGAATTATCCACTTCTTTTTATTTTTATAGCTCAAATATAATAGATAAGGCCCTTTCAATCATCTCTTGATAGGAATTTAGGCTAGACACAATGAAAAAAGAATCCAACATTGGGTGAAGGCCTATTTTAAAATCAAGATCCTTTAGGAAGTTCTCATAGAAAATATTATGTATGAAACGTACAAAACATGGAAAATGTTTGGCATATTCCCCCACTAATCACTCACCCTGATAAAGACCCATGAGAATAGGATCATTCTATTTCTTAACATCCTCAGGGAATAGATATCAAATAAAAATTATCATAAAGAGCTTTTCGGAAAAGATTTCATTTTGTAAGGGGGGAGAAATTATCTCTTACTATACACAGATAGGTACTTTGAACAATGATACATTAGTTTTCAAACTTGAAGCCTCAGTTGTCTTGAGAGAATAAATGATTCTTAAGATCTTTTAAATCCACTAAATCACTTTGGTATGACTTTGATCACCATTCTATAAAGGTGTATGATGATTCAAGTATATTGTATGAGCTCCACGGATAAAGAAAACACTCATTCCACCACTCAGTCCTAAGTATGGGTTGATTTTTTAACTTGAAATGCCACTTCTAGAAGATTTAATGGTATTATTTGAAGATTGTACTAATGAAAAGACTATCTACCCTTCTCAAAGAACATTATAGGATGAATAAAACATAGAATTTTCATCTCATACATTGAAAATAAATCCAAACAATTCATTATAAAACAATACCTAAGACAAAACACACATAAACCCTACGTTTTCTAATAAAAAACCCTCATCACTTCCATTGAATTTCCACTACATTAAAATATACATGTTTTATATTTTTTAAAACACCACACTTCAATTTAAAAAAATAATGATTCAATAAAAATCCAATAAATTTTATGATGTTTTATCAACTCATGAAACTCCTTCCATGTTTTCAAAACATTATTCCTAAATTCCAATTTCAAAACCATTACTACTTTAAATGAACTTTGAAACCAAATTTTAGATCATGATTTTAAAATATAACATGATAATATTTTATAGATTAGTTTTAAAAACCAAAAAATTCATTAAAAATACATATTTGATAATAGAAAATATTAATAAAATAATTAAAATGAAAATAATTTTAAATCATGAATCTAATTTTTGAAATCATTAAAAACAAATTCCAAAAAAAAATTATAATAACCAGATATAACTATGAAGAAAAACTACACACATTATCATATATTAAAAATAAATAACCCTCCAAACTAACCTCATGTCAATAAATTCAATTTTGAATAAAATGAATAAGGAATCATGTTTGGGGTTAAGTAAAACTAGTCATGTCTTGTTTCATGGGATGGTGTACCACGAAACAACCATAAAATGGTAACTTGATTTGTTTTCAGATCAACCACAAATATTCATCATGGTTCACCAAACCATGGAAGATAAATGTGTAGGCATGGTCACCTCTATGATTCACGCTTAAACTAAATAAATATCTCCAAGGTCAAATATTTTTTCATAAGGAATTTAAATATCATCAACAATAGAGAAAATAATAACTCAAAGAAAAAAATTGAGACCCAAAATTCTCTATTAACTTGTGTTTCATCACAAAGGGAGGTGATCAAGAACCAATTCAAAAACTACCTCTTGAGTTGTAAGAAGTTACTAAACTCTTTTCTATATTGACTTTCCCAAAAAAACATAAGGGGTTTTAAAGAAACACTCAAATACAAAGGCCCATTTTAGCAAACCTCCATTTGATTCAATTTTATCATAAAATATCCTCGTATACCACTAATAAAATATAGTACTTGACCCATGGAAAGGCCTAAATGGAATTCATGATCCCCACGGGTTGTAATCAAGCACCTGTACACCATGAAATAACCTTTTTGAATGATTTCACCCAAATGAATGATAAAAATCAATAAAATTAACATTTTTCAAATAATAATCAAATCATAAAACCAATAAAAGTGTAGTTAAATTTCATAATAAACAAATAAAATCATAGAAGAAACAAAAAATATCAATTAAAATTAAGGACGCACCAGTAGATCAAATACATATCAACCCAAAGTAATAAAAAGACACAACTACTACAACCCATCTCCTAGTCATTATAGACCACTCACCATATCTCACATCCCTTATCCTTGTACAACTAATCTTGAATGCTTAATTGAAATATAAATATAAACTGAGTATCTTCAAGATATTATTTCTTACACCAAGTGATGTATATAGGGTTGACAAAATAGATCCTGGTAGGATCCCACCTAGGAGTCTTTGAAATTTCATCTACAAAGCAACTCAGTTGTGGTAAATTATGTAAAAAAATAAGAAAATAAAATTTTTAATTAAAAAAAAGGGATAAATATTTGTTCAATGTTTAAAGATATAAAAAATCTATAAAATATGTTTATTAACAACAATCAGTTTAGACAATTATTTTTTCTATTTGGTAGACCTTTTTAAATCTCAATGAAAAACAAGCCAAATAATTTGAAATAGAATGAAATTTTAAGAGAATATTTGAAGACAACTCAAAATATTATTGATTTCATGCACAAATTCTTTATTAGTGTAGTTCCCTGGCCTAAACCCACATTCTATTGGGACACACTAGACAGCGTGTGATATAATCTGGAGTAGCATAAATCAATGTCTCTCATTTATATTCCCATTATATAAAGACAAGTCAATGTAAGTTAGTGAGATAAAAATATTTAAATATCACACCAAGGATCTATATCAGCATCAATATATAGAATAAATGTTTCATAACATATAAAATCCACATATCACCCTCATTTGGTGGCTCCCTCATAGAGAAAAACCAATTTTTGAACACCCATAACCATGTAATATTAGAACCATTAATCAATGGAAAAAATAATATAAGGAGTTAGTTAAGTAATATTCTAAATAAAATCATTGAACTCATAATTTGTGAAACAACCCTTTGATAAAAAACTACCTGATAAACCAAGAGTTTTTTAATTAAGAAAAACATCACTTTGAATAATCCATTCAAAAGATTCATATACATCCATTTTCCTTAAAATACATTATAATGTTTCAAATGATCCTTTATGAAAAATATCTTGAAATTTAAATTAATTTCATTAAATGGTTTCAAATATCATTTCATCTAATATTTCTAAAAAATCATTTCATGTCATTCCTCAAATCATTCCAAAATATATTCGGAATAAACACACAATAAACCATGTATAATTCACTTGAAAGAATCGACCCATCATTATTAAAATAAGGATTTTAATTTTAAAAACTAAATCCTTAAAAATTTCCCCTTGATAACTATGAAACAAATCAATAAAAATTGTTAAAAAAATCTATAAAATTTCCCAAAATAATAAAATTTTATTTTTATGAAAAGCATAAAATAAATAAATAAACTAGTTTATGACATGTAAAAATTTTAAGGTAAAGAGACTAACTCCCCAAAATGAAAAAAACGTTCCTTTATATTTTATAAATGAAATTATTAAAGAACTCAATAATCAAAGGAATAAAATGAAGATGAAAGGGTATAAAAACACTCACATCATAATTTCAATGATAAAATTTCAATGAATCTGAAATGTGTCGTCTTCAATAGTGAACACCAAATACAGTAATAAGTGATCCAAAATAAAACATGAAAACAATACTCCCTAATAGATCATGATAATACCCAAATATTTATTCATAGTAACTTTAATCTGTGGTTATTTATAAAAAAAGAGAGAAGATCTAGAAGGAGGTTGAAGAATAATAAAGAGTAGAGTCATTCCTTGAATTATATAGATATAATTCACTAAGATCCATAGAAATCACTTTCCATGAGGAATAGATTCATCAAAATCACCATGTATTATTATTTGGTTCATGAGTCTAATATATAAGAGAAATAATGGGTCCAATGGGAGATGCTTGAGGTTTTAAAATAAATTTTCAAAATAATAATTTTCTATCACATAGTTTGGTAGAATGTTTTGGTAAAAAAATGCACTAACCATGTTCCTGGTTCTTAACATAAAATAAGTCACATAGTTTTTCCACATTATTTGAATGACCGTGAACAAACTGTGTGAACATCCACTATCCCAAACAACTAAATTCTATATATTGTCTTTTGAATTTCCCACGGTTTTTCTTAACCATACATTAAAATATTTTCCAAATAAATAAATGTACAGAATTGAATGGGATATAAGGATGTGAAACTCTTGTAAAATCATTTGTTATGTTTATATTCTACTCATTGTTTTGTATTCTAAAATAGAATTATATGAATTTTTTTTATGATATTTCCATTTTGACAGAAGCTACAATAAGTTTAATCATGTACATAAAAGTTATTTCTCACCTTGATCTTCTCTTAGGGATAATATTGTAACATCCTAGAAATTTTGTTTAAAATAATAAATAAACCCAATAGCTTCCTTAACATGCCACACCATGATTTAAGTGAATTGTGATATACTATAAAATTATTATTATTTAAATGTGACCATTATAAACTAGCCATTAAATGGGCGGGTACTAGTGTGAGTAAATAAACATAGAATTATATATATAATTTTCCTATATAATATAAATTTATTTAATAATTATTAGGGAATAAGAACTCAATTTTTATTAAATACATTTTAGGCTTTAAAAAATGTATTTTCTTCAAAAAAATAATTTTTATTACATTTTGGGCATGGAAATTATAATTAATTTCTGATAATTTTATAAATTATATTTTATAAAATGAATATAATTCTTTAATTTATCATATAAAAATTAAAATAGGGTGAAATTTTGTTATTTCTATAAAATGATTCATTTTTAGTGAATAGTGAAAACTACTGATTTTTCAAATATTGTCATATCTTTTCATTAAATGAAGTAATTAAAAATTCCCATTATAATTTTAATTTGGTATTAAAGTGAAATATTATCCATTTTATTTATAATAATCAAATTAATTCCATTTTAACCATTAATTTTCAAGATTTTTATATAAGCTGATTTTTTATGCTTAAAACGCATTTTCTAAAATTTATTTTTCTTTTCATTTTATACATTTCTATTAAAATTAATTTGTGGATGATCTTAGAATTCAATATAAAAATTCATACCATATTTTTAATAAATATATTCAAAAAAATATATAGTTCTTTTTTTTATCAATATGAATAGTAAACATATTCAATATTTTTCACCTCAATAAGGGTAAAATGGGTAAAATTAGGTTAAAATATGAGATAAGGTATCCAAATCAACCAAAAAAATGTATTTATTTACTTTTATGGGATTAATTCAACCATATTAATCCTAAATTTTAATATATGGAATTTATGTGCCATTCTCCCTTGATAATGACATTTATGTTATTTTAAGTAAAGAACATTCTAAAAATGTCACTCTCTTTATTTTAAATTATTTTATACATTCTAATATGGATAATAACATGTTATTAATGAATATAAAAGTTTAAATTAAGAATTATTTAATTATTTTTATGATTTTAATATATTTTTAATTTTTAGTAATGGTATAATTACCATAAATGCTTACACAACAGTGACACAACGCCTGTGCAAGTAGTGGAAAAATCAAAATAAATGATTCTAAAAGCATCAAAAATAATATTTTTTGAATTAGTTATTGTTTTAAAATAATTTAATGAGAAATTATAATGTGAAATTTATGGTTAAATGGTATATATTATAAATAAATTATTATATGCAAAACATTAATTTCAAATTAAATGAATAGTCCCAAAACAGACAATAATAATATTTTATTTTAATAATATATTATTGATTTAAAAAATTTAAAATCATTTAAATAAGAAAATTGTGATAATATATGGTCCAAAATTTAATATATTGACCATATTTTAGATAAAAATCCTTATAAGTAAATTTATAGCCCTTTATGATTGAAAAATATTTAACCACGATTATTGTTAAAAATTCTTAATGAAGGTGTTAATCCAAAAGATAAGGATTTAATTAAACTCTAAACCCATATAAATTTTATTTTATGATTTTATTAATACCATATACTCATTATATTAAAATCCTTGTCATTTGTTGATAACTTATCCCTGAACATGACTATGTAATATTTTCTAGTTTTGAAAACTTATAAGAGTTCCCCTCCCATCCTGTATAAAAGGACACACATGTTTTCTCTTCATTACACAAACATGATCCATATATATCAACCAAAACCGACCCACTAATATTCTAAAATCCTCTAGATATTATATATGTGTGTCTTAACTATTTAAATACCATTATAGTGGTCCTTGATACGGGATCCAGAAGAGGCCTTTCGAAGAAGAGGTAATCATCATTCTCAGCCTCTTTAGGTATATTTCTTCTTATAGATTTTCTAAATATATGGTATTAATCATAAAATAATAAATTAAATATATTAAATATAATTAAATATTATTCTTATTCTATAACTACTATTATTCACAATCTTTTCCAACAAATTAGAAAGTGAAAGAATTTCTCATGCTTACGTGTAGACTATCATCTCCACGTTGTGATACAATTTATTTTCCACCACCATATTTCATGTATAGTTGTTAAGATATATTTAATGTTTATATTTAAAATTTATTAAATAATTATTCTTTTCTAATTATAAAATAATACATACCTTCTTACCTTCTCATCTATTGGAAGTCGATAAAGTTGCTCAAGCGTACATGAGGACTACCACCTCCACGAAGAAATGTGACTCATTGTTTTGTTTCTTTTTTTCTTCATATGGTAATAAGAATATATTTTATATTTATATTTTATATTTATGGTATAATTATTTCTTTTTAATCATAAAATTATATTTTTCTTTTTTCAGTTTTATTCTTTAGAAAATGAATATAGTGTTCTTGCGTATGTATGGTCTATCATCTCCATGAATGGTGTAAAACAGTTTTTTGTCCCTTAATTTAATGGATGATTATAAATATTTTATAATTAATATATGTGATATTTATATCATTAAACCCATTTTATATATTATGGAACTATGATGGAAGTATAAGGACTCGAACTTCCAACCCTAAACATCCATGAAAATCAAAATAGTTGACACCCAAAAACGAAAATTTTAATAAGGAATTATTGTTTTGTAGTAGTTGAAATGATTTAACTGAATAATATATGATATTATATGTATATAAATTATTCTATTATATAATTATAATATATTTTAATATATTATACATTTGGTTACATCACTTTTGAAGTAGGTCAACCGTGAGGTAAAGGGATTTTACGTCTTACTTCTATTTTTATAATACACATGCCATATTGACCACTTATATATTTTTGGTGGCGTATAAAATAACTACTAATTTATTTTAGGATTAATTTTTGTAAGTTATATGGATTTAAAAATCTATTTAGGGTTCCCTCTTTAATGAAGTTTTTATATGGATATCACCAAAGTGGAAAAGGGTTTATGTTTCAATCTCATTTTAATCAGGATTCTCTATGCTTGAATTTCCTTTTATAGAAATTATATAATACTATTATAATTAACACATTTCAGTTTTTATCTTTATTTTATCCATGATATTTTATATTATTAGTACCATTTTCCACTCTTTAGTACATAAAATTATCTAGAAAATGTTTTTAAGAAAAATATACATTATTTTATTTTAGGAAGGAAATCATTTTGTTCCATGTACATGTCATGTTTAAAATGTTTTCAGGAAAGTTTTTTCTATTCTCAAGTTACTTTTTAAATACATTTTACCAGAGTTTTAATTTCTATAAAAAAAATTCAAAGGAATTTTTTTATCATTTTTTGAATTATATACTTTTGAATTTTTATAGAAAATGTGAAATGAATCATTATTTTAATATATATGGCATGAATGAAATTTTATACTATCATTAAGAGTTAATTATTTTAATCTAACAGTAAAATTTTCCAATGTTATTTTAAAATAAAATATTTCTCTAATATTTTAAAAAATAGCTAATAAATATGTGTCTTTGAGATGAATAGTTTATTTTCCTCAAGAAAAGATCTAGGGATTTTTTAAAGACATTTTTCATCAAATGATGAAATCATTTGATGAAAATTATAATTTACTGGGGAGATGATTCAATAATACCATCATTATTCATTATCTAAATGGTTTATGGCTATGATGATGAAAAATATTAATTAACCTTTTTTTATTTTACACTGGTTAATTTAGGATGGAATGATAAACATTATTATAATCTATTGGAAAACATATGAATGGAATATGAATATGTGATAGTTAGAGCCAAAATTATATATTCCAAAAATTAATTGGGTAAATATTAATGTTCTATGAGCTCATGGGGTACACAAGAGGTTATCCAATGCCTTAAAGAGTGTACATTAGACATTATCCCAATCCCAATGTAGGTACATGGGTGGTTAGGCCAATCCTAACCTGTTATGAACATCATGGTGGGTAGTATAGACATAATATTTCAATTATTATTATTATAATAAAAAATATCACACTCTTTTATAACATTATCTTACTCCATTGATGTTATCTCATGGATCATAAATTTGTATTCCTTTTTGATTCACGTCATAAAAACTGCAAGGATTTATGAAACGACTCATTTTTCTGATCTAAGAATTATTAGGAATGGTTTTAAAAGGTTATTCTAATGCTATCATACCATTATGATAAGGTTATGTTTAAATGATCATTTATAACTCCCTTTTTTACCCTTACTAATCATGCAAGATCTCCCTTTATTATTTTTCCTTTTCTCTAGGATATGGAGAATGGTTTTTAAGTATGATGTGTCTAGGAAGGGTGATAATTGGGATGTACTAAGTGGTAGATAATTTAGATAATTTATGTACTAGTTATTTATGTATCAAAGCTTAGAAATACACTAAATATATATGGTTTAGGAGTGGATCATAATGTTTTGTAATGAATATTAGTCTAAGAACATGTAATATTTATATATGAAAAGTATAGATCACTATATCTGGCACTATATAAATGTTTGGTAAATATTTTAAGATTAAGATTAGATAATTTTATTGAAAACTTTGGTATAAGTCTATGTATATGATAGCATCCTAATTTATTGGTAAGGTAATGATTTTGTGGTTTTCATAGAAATACATCACTATCTAGATACTACAAGTGGATGTGATATTTTCAGAGCTTTATATTGTGAAAATAATTGTACAAAGAGTTGATCAAGTATATTTTTTCCATAATTATAGTGCATGGTGAATGGGACCTCATTACACACTTGGTATGGCACTTTTGATGGATATGGTTGGTTTAATATACATATTATTTATGAACCTATTATAAAGTATTTTAATATATGATGATCATATATGAGAAAACATAATCCTAAGGTGAAATTGGATGAATGGAAGATGTCATGATTTTTAGTTATTATTTATTATTAAATGATTACACAATTCTTACTCACACTCTAATTTTTTTATTCAATGACCAAAATTTGGAGGAATTGTGTTAACATTGAATGTGATTGAAAATAAAATGATTATCCACATGAGAAACTAAACGAGATAGGGGATAGAAGTTGAAATATTGTGATTATGCTTAATCCACAATCACTACATGTGATTAACAATATAAAATTTTATTATTTTTCTAACACGTCAAATAATAATAAGATATACTTTATGTAAGTTCAAGTGGTAATTAATATATAAGAATAAATTTCAACTTTATTAATGTCAAAAATGTGGTCAGAATCACCCATGATAATGTATCAAATGAAGGGGAATATGTTTTCTATGTGGAAATTAACTGCATAGAGGAAGTAATTACCAAGTAATTTGATGTCTTATATGTTGGAAACTTGTACATTACCCAGGTTAATGTTTTAATCTAAGTGAAAACTCTTAGACCAAGGAAGGTATTATTTTATGGAAATTATTGAAGTTGAATTATTGAAGTTTTTATGTATTATGATTCAACAATTATTTAGAAGAAGTGTTTATCACTACTTTTATTATTACAAGACTCGTGAAACATAAATTTTTTTTCTAAATTAGTTTTACTTTAATAATTTTAGAGAACATGTTGAATGGAACTTATCACCAAGAAAATCAATATTTTGATAAGGTTATATTTTTTGAAAATAGATGATTTAGAGAAAGATAAATATGAATTTTTGTTTGATTTTTTGGATAGTAATGCTTAGTTAGAATAAATACATGATTCATTGTCATTATGTAAATTGGATAGTATTAATATCCTTAGAATTTATTGGTAATTTGAAGACTAAGTTATTTTTCTGATATTTGGTAAAGTTTACTAAATTTCAAGATTTATAGAATATAATAGGTAGTTTTTATGAATTTACATTTTCTTGGGTTTTTTATAATAATTTATGCTTTTAGGAATAGTTATTATAATATTTTAGGAGAATATATAATAATGGTAATAAAATATTTGGTATTTCATATTAGGATCTACTTTATTTTGGTTGGGGAGATTTATTTTAAGTTGATTTTGTGAATTTAGTGAATATATTTCTAAATTTTTGGGTTTTGAATTTGTTCAAACATATTGTGTATGAGTCTTAAAGATAAGTATCTATGGAATGGATTAATTTTACATTTGGGTATTATTAAAGATGTTCTAGAGATTAATGTGTTATATTTATACATATTAGATAACATGTGTTAACCATTTTGGTTTTGGTAATAACTTGAGATAGAAGGATTGAATTTTTATTATTTTATGGATATTATAAAAGTTAATTTTAGTGATTTATACCTAAAAATCATCTTAAATATTCTTTTCATATAGTAATAGATGAATTAAAATTAATTGAAACGTAATATTATCCTTATATCAGTGAAATATTTTTTCATAGATAAAGGGACCACGTTTCTTGTGGATATAATTTATACTCCCTAGGAAAAGTATTCAATTAAAATGATATATTTAATAAAAAAATAAGAAGTAAATTAGTTCACCCAATAAAGTTTCCCCCAAAACATAAAATTATAATTTTTATTATTTTTATGATCTTTAAAGGATCAATCTAACAATAATACTGAGTAATATAGAGAGATTTAATATTACATAAATGAAAATATATTTAAAAAGGTTCTCCTACTCTTTTTTTCTAGTTATTATATATTTTTTTCTTAGTGGTTGTGATCTTGTTTCACATGTTTTTTTTATTATCAATAAATAATAGAGGATTATGTAGGAATATTACCCAAAAAATATGTAATAGTCTGGTATTGTTTTTAGGTATGACCATCTTCATGAATTAATTTCTACATCTTTTTTCAATCTCATTTTGTCTCTATTTTTTTAGTTATCTAGGATGGGTCAATGGTCTATCTTAATGTGTTTTTCATGTTGAACTAAATTCTACAGTGTGGTTCCTTTCAAACATCATGGAGGTTGTTATTATGGTGCAGTTGTGGCACGATAGTGTAGTCATCAGTTTTGGTGATTTTTATACCTTTGGAATAGAAATTGTGTGAAACATAGACTATAGTGTAGAGTCTTAAAAGGTGAAACTGGGTAGTTCATCTAATTTCAGGGTTAATATTCCATGGATCTAAGAAGTCATAACATTCTTCATAGCTTTAAAATTATCTAATGTATTATTTCTCGTATGGGATAGTCGCATTTCCCTGGTTTGTAGTGTTTCTTCATTGACCATGGTTTGGATTATAAAGAATATTTCATCTAGACTTTATTATAGAGTAGTCCCTTACCTTATACCACATTTTTTTTGTGTTAGTCCACTTTATATCATGGAGTATGTCTTAGGGCATGTTTGTATGTTTTCAAGTTTTCCCTATAAATTATAAAGAACCTTATACCTTGAATTCTTCTGTCAAGAACTCCATTCAAACCATGGGAGATTTTTGGGCCACTTCAAGACCCTTTCCATCCCTCAAACTATTTGCTTCATCCCTGATATTGGAGGATAAATCCTTGGAAGATCAATGTGAGAATCCAATTTATGATTCTATCTTAGTAATTATAACTATATTTTGGTCTAAGACATATGAATTCATTGTATACCTAATTTTTATCACTATTTATAGACTCTAACAACATTGGTAATTTTATTTATTTAGGTTTCTAATCATATTCTTTTAGATCCATCAAAAAATTGATTAATCATTTCTATATCTTCAATCCTCTTGATGTTTTGTTTTAGAATTGTTCTATAACGTAATTGATTTTTCTTCCTTTATTAAAGAAGGTTATAATTTATATATTCATGATTGGGAATTATTTTTTTAAGGTCCTTCCTCAATTACTAAGAATCATGGTTAATCCAAGCCTTTAGATCTGATACGTGTGATGATATTATAAGTGTTTCAATGTTTGTTGATTCATGATTCGGATTTATGTTACAAACCATTCTTTCATGATTTGTGGAATTAGTTTCTAAATGGATGTAAATCATAGTTTAAAGTCTTATATTGAAAATTTATTTTCAATTGGTTTATAATGCATTAATCGTGAAATGTTGTGGTTTTGGTTATGGTTTTAAAAATGGATTTCCCCTTTGTTTTGTTAACAAAAATGGTTTTAAAAAATGATTTATATGGTAAAAAAATTACTTTAGATGATTTTTATTTGTTAAACCCACCTTTAATCAATGATGAGGCAAGGATACATCCTCACGGACATTTTATTTACCTATTATTATCTTTGAAAAGTGTGTTTAGTTTTCTTATGGTGATGATTTGAAAACATGGTTATTGATATGATTTATAAGTTGTGAAAATTAGGACATTACACGTTTCATATTGAACAATATAAAATTATATCACATCATTTATCATTTATTATAAAATAATTATTGTTTTATTTTATAATGACACCATATAAAACACTTTTTGGGATCCTACTGGGCTTCTGTTTCTCACACCTTTCAAATACCTCTGTGTGTATCTAAACCTTGTTCGTCATGATTAGAGAAATGTAAATTCACCACAAAGTGTAAGTGGTTTTACTTATTATTAGGGCTTGGGAGTCATAGGTGACCACATGTCACATAGAGTTTTGGTTTTTACTGCATTATTAATTTGGGTTTATCTTGTGAATTTTGGCATCTATTTTTTCGTACTTTTGTATCAACTCCATTATTACATGATTTGGAATGCTGTAAGTATTATTATTTTAGTTATCATATTTATGTTCTATTTTGGATAAATAATTTATAGTGGTAGTTCTTGGATTTTTATTCACTGGTTTCCAGCCCATGGGGATTGGGAACACCCATTAGGGTGTGTTGCAGACCAGCTCGAGTTCTAGAAATTTAGGTAATATGGTTTGGTTCTTGAAATTTTTTTGTCAACATGGGTTTATCTTTTTCAATTGTCAACATAAATTTTTAGATTTCTTGGTAAATAAGAGATATAAATTTGGGACTTAATGTGTATATTGTTAGGGACTGTCTACCTATCTGTTGTTTTGAGGAGCCTTAAGTTAGAATATGGAGTGGGGAAATGTGTTTTTTTTTGGATTTAGGGTTTTTTTATCCTAGAAATTAATTTTCTATGTCTCTTTATAATTATTTTTTATTTATAATATTTTAAAATGGAATTGATTCATGGATCTCATGTTCTTCATCTTGATTTCCTCTTTATGTATAGTATCATGTCACCTCCCAAAAAAAGACTATCAACAGTTCTTCAAGAGGGTGATGTCGATGAACCATAGTAATAAAAAACTCTAATTGATCATAATTGTATCAAAGTAGTTTAATTCATGGTCCAAGCTATAGTCTAAGGTGTATCATATGCCCCAAATCAAGATAGGGAGGTTGAATCTAGAATATAGAAGGAAAATAATCATTCTTAATAGTTTCTTCATTATAAATAATTGACATCACAAGGAATGAACGATCCAAAAGTGTTGGAGGATTGGTTAGTGAATATTGAAAGGATATTTGAACTTATAGAGACACATGATTACATTAATGGGAGGTGTTTTTCCTTCATTCTTAGAGGCATGAGTAAAATATAGTGGGACTTAGGATTTTTGGTATAGGGGAATGATTGATTATATAGGAAATTATTTAAAGTCATATTCACTAGAAAATTGTATCTAGATTCTATGATATTGATGAAATCCATGGAATTTATCAAACCTAAGAAATGTAACTGGAGAGTGATAGAGTACGTCTATCGCTTCATTATTTTCACTTTGTTATCATATGATATTGAATATAATGAGAATATAAATTATTTAATATCTCAAATGTATATTTCATATGATATCTATTCACAATTCTTTATGATAAATATTTACACTGATGTCGAGGTGGTGGATAAGGTGTTGATGGAAGATAATGACATGGTAGGTAAGTCAGGGATAACCAAAGTTTCTCCTATCTATAGTGGTAGCTTCAACGGCTCTTTTAAAAGGTACATGGAATGAGTTTCATAGAGTAAGTAGTTGTGGTTATTATAAAAATCCTTTTTCTACACTTTCATTATAGGTTAGTGGATTTACATGTTATCAACGTGGCTAGATGTGGAACATGAATTTATTTATTACCTCACCTTCAAATAATTACAACTTGTGTTGATATCTCAGTCATTTATACAAATTTTGTAAGGATTTTATTACTCAAACTATATTATAGGCTCATTAGTACCAAGAGGATTTTTTTCGTATCTAAATTCTTCATTGATAATTGATTTTTTGTGGCAGGTCTCTGAATAAAGTGGTTACATGAAATAGAGGATCCTCCAATGGAATTTGATGTGAGTACTACTCCTACGAGGGGAACCATTTTTGTTACTTCAATATTAGTTAATTGTTTATTTGATACAGTTGTCTATCACTCTTTCATATTGACTAATATGGTGAATATTTTAATAAATACATATGAACTCCTGAAATTCGTTATGAAATTGGTATGCATCAATGAAAAAAGAATTAGCATGGATTCAGATGTTCATCATGCACTTTATTTATATGTGATATAGATCTAGTATGGGTTTTTTCTATTCTCAATATAGACCTATTCAATATTATTATCAAGATAGAATAGTTTATTTATCACAAGGATTGGATTGATTTTTAACATCATCAGGTGTCTTTTATTTTTATCAATGTGAACTCATCTATATTTTAAGGTGAGTGGGACCCATTGTCTGGTTCGGTGGGACCTCCACTACTAGAGATTTGTAGTCTGTTTCCTTTTTATGTGTATGATCTGGGTTAAGAATATTTCAATTTAATGCTTCCTATGATAATTTAATGAGTTTTCTAATGTGTTTTATGATAAAATTTTAATTTTTTTTACATAAAGGGGTTAAATTTTTCAATTGACCGGGTGTCTGGAACTAAATTGATATCAATTTCATCATGTTTTATGGCTCCAACTAAGTATAAATAGATGAAAATTTTGTTTTATGGTGTAAAATCCAAGGGATTAATACACTGGAGTGTTTCACCATCAGAAGAACATGTGTTATTTTACGATAAGGAAAATGGGACTCTCTATTAGTGCATTGATTATCAAAATCTCAATCAAGTAACTATTAAGAAAAAGTATCCCATTCCTCACATTAATTATTTTTCAATTTTTGAAAGGATACAAGTGGTTTCCTAAAATTAAACTTCATTTTTTTAGCAGAAACTCAGAATCAAGTAGTTAGATATTCCAAAGACTACCTTTAGGATTTGGTATGGCCATTTGTATTGTTTTGTGGTGTCGTGCTGCCTAACTAATGCTCCTAATGACCTTACAGAATTGATGAACCAAATTTTCCAGAAGTATATAGACTCATTATTTATGGTTTTTATAGATAATTGTTTTTATTATTTAAGATCAAACAAGATCATGTTTTTCGTTTGAGACATGTCTTTGGAATAATAAAGGACCATTACCAATATGAAAAAATCTCAGAATTCCCATATTTGATCTAAGAAGTTAAATTCTTAAGACACATGATCTTAGATCTTGGTATCTTGGTTGATCTTGAAAATTTAATGGCTATCATGTCAGGGTCAAAAAAACAAAACATCTTTGAGATTTGAAGATTCTTTAGTTTGGAAAGATATGATTTATAGTTTATAAAGGATTTCTCAAAACATGAATCACCTCTGAATTCTCTCACCAAGAAAGGGGTGAAGTTATTTTTAAAATTAAAGTGTCATGAATAATTTGATGAAATAAAGATTCATTTGAATTTATCAAGGATTATCACATTACCAGAGTATGGGATGAGATACCTGGAATATTGTATTGTTTCGGGTGTTGGTTTAGGTTGTTTCCTTATGTAAAGAGATCATGTGGTGGTGTATGGATCAAGAATAATTTGACCTCAAAGGGTGAATTTCCCTAATCATGACTTTTAAATTTCATTTATTTTATATTCCATTAAAAATTAGTGTCACTATATATTTTGGGAAATGTTTATTGTTTACTCTAACCAAGAGAGTTTGGGTTATATCTTATATCAAAAAACAGTAATCCCTAGGTAGAGATATTCTGTAGAGTACTTTAATTCTTTCAACTTAAACATTTCCTATACTCTGGGAAAGGATAATTTTGTTGTGTAATCTCTTAGCATGAAGTTTTTCTCATGATATGAAGTACTAGAAGGATGAATGGAATTTGATGGGACTCTTTACTGTGATACATTTCAGATTCTTAAAATAATGGTTTGGAAATATTTTAGAAAGTGTTCATATGGAATCCTATCACCTTGAGATTATTCTCCAAGAACGGGTGAAAAATAATGTGTTCCATAATGTTAGAGATTCATTATATAGTGGTGAGGATATCTTTGACTGGTCTATATCCATAAAAGGTATCCTTTTTTAGAAATATATATGTTATTCCATTAACCATAAAGAAGAATATATTAAGATATTTTCATCATTATTTATTGTTTTTCACCTTATCACCACACAAAAAATTATTACATAAGGAACCAATTTTAGTTCACTTGTATGAAACATGACATATGAAACATTGTATCTCTATGTTGCACATTCCAGAAGATAAAGCCTGAGCACCAAGAGCCTTCTGGTTTGCTTTAGCATCTCACCATGACAACATATAGATGTAATGATATTTCAATATATTTAATAGTTGGTTTTCCTAAAACATCATATAGAAATGACTTTATTTGTGTGGTGATTGATCAGTTGAACAATTCATCACATCTAATACTAACTCATGATACTAAAAAATTAGTAGAATTAGGTAAGTTATATGTGCTGGAGATCATGAGGTTTCATGGAATTCCTAAAGCCATTGTCTCAGAAAAGGACCATCTCTTTACCTCATATTTTTGGAATGGCCTCTAGGAGGCAATGGTCTATTATGTCAAGTTGAGTGTGTCATATCAACCCCATACAGATGAAAAGATGGAATAGGATAATCAAATTTTGGAAGATATGCATATTACTTATATTTTAGACTTTAAAGGTGCTTGGTATATATACATGGCACTCGTTTATTCTTCTTAGAAAAACAGTTACCAATCATCCATCAATATGACACGTTTTTATGACATGTATGGTCTATCTTGTAACTCAAATATTTGTTTCTCTCATGTTAGAGAACAATCCTTTATTTTACTATGCATTTTTTAGGTGATAATAAAACATGTCTAGATAAATCTTCATCATTTGGTGATGTCTAAAATGTGGTACAAGTTTTAAACTTATCATCTTTATTTTTCTTTTGATTCATTAGTTTGTAACCTGGTGTTCTTGAATGACTCTCCTTGGTTAGTCCATCGGTGCATAAATAGATAAAGAAATATTTTTCAAAATATTTGGGATCATTAAACATCTTAGAAATGTGGAATATAACTTAGCCTTACCTATTTAGTTTTATTTGATCCACAATGTTTCGAATGTGTCTCAAATCAATAAGTGTTAGCCTATCCCGTCTCATTTTATGAATTAGGAAGACCTCTACATAGAACCTAATATGTTTTTACTGAGAAATGTTTTTGAGTTATTGATTATCAAGTGAATTTTCTATATAGTAAGTCTATAAAGATAATTTGAATCTTTTTGGTATCACAATTTAGACTCACATGATACCTGACATATGGATTCACTCATAAGGGAGAAGTGGCTTCTAATCATTATGGACTAAATTTATTCAACATAGATTTATGGGGGTAGAAAGCGGTGTGGTGGGAAGAATTATGACATCCATGTATTGTTTTTATGTACAATAACGTTTATGATTTGTGTTCTTTTTAATATTTTCAATACCTAGTTTTCTTTGGTATTTAGGTTTTCTAAAATAGTTCAAAGGTGTGTCTTGAGGTTTCGGACAACTGGAAATGAATTCTATGTTGTGGTGCTCTTCTTGCACAATGGAGGCTCTATTGCGGCTTGGTTTGGGTGTTATGGTGTACGAGTTAGTTTTGGTGAATCTTCCTCTTTTTTCATAGTTGTGTCATAGAGAGTGGTATATGATGTAGAGTCTGGAAGGTTTGACATAGAATTTCTTCCTATCTTAGGGTCTCTATGTCTTTGAGATAGATTGTGGGATAGCCATCTTCTTAGCTTCAGAATTCTATGTCATAGTTTTTCCCTTATGGAATGATATCATTTCAATAGTTTACAGGATCTCACCGTAAACTATGTTGTGGGTTCCAAAAAATCATTGACCAATATCTATAATGGTTTATTCACTTACCTTATAACATATTTTTGTTCCATATAAGTCCACTATGTGTCATGGAGTATGGCTTATGTTGTGGTGTTATTTTTTCCATTTTTTCTTATAAATTTTTGAGAACTCGATATATATAATTCAACTAGTACATCCACTCAAATTTTGGGTGACTCTTGGGCTTCTTTAGGATCTTTTCCAACCATCAAAATCATAGGTTCATCCCTAAAATTGATGGATCAATCCTTATGGGATCAATGTTCCAATTGATGTCAGGATTCTGTCTTGGTAATTCTAACACCATTTTGGTCTTAGATATCATATTTTCGTATCCCACTTATTTAATTTTTTGGGTCAACCATAAAAATGATGGGAATTTTTTATATATGGGATTTTAATCTTATTAATTTAGATCTATCTCAAAATTGAGGGTTCTATTTTGGATCTTCAATCCTCTTGGTGTGTTTTCCATGAATTGTGGTGCTCTGTCATTTCATAGGATTCCTTCATTATAGAAATTTATAATTTTGAGATTATTGATAAATTATTATTTTTTATAATCCTTCTTAAGTTACTAGGATCCTTGGCTCATCATGGCTTATGGATCTCATGCATGTTTTTATATTCTAAGTGTTTCAAGGTAGGTGGTTTCATGATTTGGATTTATGTTACAAACCATGATTTCCTTCCCTTTGAAATTGGTTCCAAAATGGTTATAAAACTTGTTTTAAGACTTTATATTGCATATTCATTTTGTAAAAATTTTAAATGATTGAATTTTGAAATGTGGTGGTTTGGTTATGGTATTAAAAATGGTTTTCCCCATTGGTTTTGTTAACAAAAATGATTTCGAATCATGGTTTATATAGTTAAAAGATAAAAATTACCTTTCAATGATTTTGATTTGTTAAACTTGAACTTGATCGGTGGGGAGGTTGGGAGAAATTCTTAGGGATTAACTCCTTCCCCCAAAAATGTTCTACTAGGAAAATGTGTGTACCAGGTTTCCTAATTTGTGGTAAGGATAAACTCTCAAGAAAGAACTCATACCCTCAAAAACTTTTTTTCTAGAGTAATGTGTCCACCGAGAGGAATACTTATCAAATAAAATTTTATGTGTATCCTAAATGACATATCATTAATGTTAACATAGGTCTATGTTTTATATATTATTTTTTTAGAATGTGTTTTTGGTTTATTAATGGGAATTATATGAAAATTGGGTTATTGTTATGATTTATAAACTTTGAAAAGGGGTGATATTCCATATTACATATTTAACTATATAAAATTATATCTTATGCATTATATTTCTTAACATTATTATTAGTTTTTTTATTTTATAGATAATAATTGTAAAACACTAGGTTGGATCCTCTCGGTCTTATTTTTATCACACCACACATATACCTTTGGTTGTATAGAGTTTTTATTTGGTATGATATAATTAAAGGAAGTTTTACATAGGTTGGTTGTGGGTTTTCTCGTTAATTGGGTGTGGGATTATAGTGGTTACCACATGTCACATAAATTTGTATTTTTTTCTAATTTAGTAAATTGGTTTGGACTTTTGGAATTTGGAATCTTTTTTTCCCTACTATAATATCTCCTCGGCTATGGAATTTTTTTGGTATACCAACACTCTTATTATTTTGGATCTCTTATTTATGTTTGGTTGTTTCTAAATAATTCCTAAATGTAGTTATTGGATTCCCAGGAACTATTATACAGCCCGTGGGGATTGGGAAATTCCCTTCAGACCATACTGTGGATTGGCTCGGGTTCCATAAAGTTATTTAATCCCAGTTAGGTCATGAAAAAATCATAAAATGACATAGGGATAAATAAATGTGAATAAATATCCAGATGATGTACAATGACCATAAATGATCATTTTTAATTCTCCTAAAATTTCTTCATTCAATTGATATTTTTCACCGTGTTCATATCCTTAAAATCTAACCCTTTTCTCTATATAACACTACCAAGAATGTGTGGGAAAAAATATTAATATTTTATTAAACTTATCCAAATAAAACACTAACTACTTATATATCTTCATATATTATATAAAATTTCTATGAATTATTACATAATTCTTTGTTAATCTCATATCTGAATATCAAGGATCAAATATCTACAATAATATTTTAAAAATATTCATTCAAAACCTCAAAATAAATATTTATCTGGGATTCAATAGTATGGTTATTTTTGTCATAACACAATTATTTACATCCTTCCGATACACATATAAATCATATAAATCTATTGAAATTTTATGGTTGGAAAATATGATGTGGCTCATAATCCTATAATTCTAATAGCTACAATAAATTCATATAACCTAGTCATTAAAAATTATTTTATCACCCATGAAAATTTTTTGACACTATAATGTAATATACTCCTAGTAACACCCAATTACGCACCCATACCAACTAATAAAATCATGAAACTAGATTATACTATAACAGGAATGCTAGAGTGTTGTTTTAATTCTCATTCATGTGAAACTCTTAAACCTCTAGAAATGATCATGGATTGAATAATATGTATTGTGCTGTGAAATTCATGTATGTAAAAACATAATCTTCTAATAGAACATTATGATGTAATGATGTCTTCATTATAGTGTGATTTTCAAAAACACAAATGAAATTAAATCATGTAATGAATTAATATGTTGAATAAAACATTATCAATTATGTGAGTATATTGACAATAAATATAACTGGAAAACATATTCAAATATTTTTAACCAAAAACCCAAGAAACTAGTCATAGAATTATTATAAGTTATGATTTATCTAAACCCAATATTACAAGATATATTAATGTTTTTGAGAGTACCCCAACCCTCATAAGAAAGAATAATACTATAATAAACAAGTACCATTAATGGATCTTAAATAATCACTTTACCAACCCACTTTATAATATTTATTTATAGGTTATCAATGGTCTTATGGTTTTTATGTCCTTCATGAATTACATATTCTAAAACACCTTAACTCAATTATTTTGGTGTCTATAGATGGTATTCTAGTTTACTGAAAATAATAATTTGATCTTGGAATGCACCTTGGTATCATTTTGGATACATTATGATAGCATGTGTTATATATGAATCTTTTCAAATATATATTTTGGATTCAATAGGTTAAGTTCATGTGATATATTATCTTTGATAATATTTTTTTGGATTAATCTGATAGCATTGAAGTGGTGATGTCTTGGGAACATACCAAAAATGTATTCAAGATTCATATATTTCTCATTTTTAATTGATATTCTTGATATTTTATCCAAGAATTATCAAATTTGGAATCATCTATGTTGGTATATACCTATAATGTTTTACATTTTGGGTGGGAGGAGAACATATAAATAGGTTTTATAAGATTAAGAGAAGGTTGAATTCTACACCAATTTTAATATTACCTGGATAAGATAATGGGTATTAAATTTACCATGACGTGGTTTGAGCTAGTTTATGATACCTTATTATGAAATGAAATAATGTGGTATTATATAGATTAAATTAATTATGATCACATGAAAATAATTATTTTACGCTTGACTAAGAGTTTCTAGAAGTTCTCCATGATTTAAATAGATTGATAAATTAATGATTTTGGGAGAATATCTTATAGTATTGTGATTATAAGAACCTGAGGTATATTTTATCCCAGTGAAAAAATTGAGGAAATTGAGTTGGGTTGGGTATCTCCATACTTACTACATTGATTTATGTTATACACTAATAAATAATAATGAATAAACTGGTTCCATAAGTGAGAAAACTTATGTTCTGATGGAAATATAAGATAAGTGTAATTTAATGATCTTTATGGTAGATTTTCATCTAGAGGTGCATGAGGAGGGAGGGAACATGGCATTAAATCATACTGATATTAAATTTATGTTTTTGGAATAAATTAATGAGGGAGAAAAATTCAATTTCAAATGTAAATAAGTTAGATGGACATTGAGAAGTAATGAGACCATTTATGAGTGGTTTTGTGGTAAACTCAAGGCTCAATTTTAATAAATGAGTGTTTGTATCCTTATGTTAAAATAAATTTATTATAAAATTTTCATGTAACTCTAGTTGAGTAGTCCATCCTAGTGTAATGCATATTTTCCATATAATCATATGAATTATCTGGTGAGAAAGAATGAAGAACTGGATATCTGGTTATGATTATTAATGATTTATTTTTCAGAAGCTAATGTCTTGGAATAAATAACCTTTAAAACTATATCAACACTTACCAATGTTATCATGGAAATATGTTAATATCATGATGTATTTAATAGTATTTTTACCATAGTAATCAGAAAAATATAGAATTATCTATGTTATTATAGATCAACTTACAATGTTGGAAAATTTATAACCCATTTTGGGGATGATCTAAATGGATGATCTGTGTAATTTATATATAAAGTAGTGAAACTTCATACAGTACTTTCATTTTCTATGTTGAATAGAGATCTATAGTTTACTTCTATATTTTTTAGGGGACATTATAATATAATTGGTAATTAGTTGATGATAATTACATCTTACCATCATCATCATCATAATGATAAATCATAATGAACTATAAAGACATTAAAGGAAATGCTTTAAGCTTGCGTAACAGATTTTAATAGAGAATATGAGGATTATGTCCCATTTTTTGTTTAAAATATTATTTATTAAGAATAAATATAAATAAATAAATTAAAATAATTGTCTAGAATATTGTGTCTATATATATGTATTTATTTTAAGTGGAAAAGTTTCTTTTAATACCATATTTTGTGAAAGATGTTATCGATCTATATTATTTTTTCAAGTTCTTTCAGTTTTTAAATGATTTGGCATTGCATGTAACTTTCATCCTCTTTTTTGAAACATTGAAGTATTGTCGATTTCTCCTTTATATGGATAAATAAAATGAATCAATGATAGTGTAACGACCTAGGTATTTATATAATAATACATTTTTTCATTTCTATTAATATTTATAAACAATATATTAATTTTATGTTAAGTAGTAGACTTTTTTCTCCTAGCATACTCAACATGGAACAACAGGTTTCCTTGAAATCTTACGTTACACACAACTTTGAGTTATATCAAAAAATAAAATAATAATATTATTATTTAACGTATAGTAATTTTATTACAATTATTGAACATAAGTAAATACATTATGATTACACATGTTTGTTAAATGTTTTCACATTTATCCAATAAATTTTTGAGGATTAAAATAAGAATGAATCTGATTTTAAGCATCAAATACTTTAATATTCCTTAGAATTTTGATTTTCCACCTTTTTATGGTGAACCCTTTTAAAATATAGTTTTTTTACTTTTATATATTCTTATTTTAAAAAATAAAATTCTTATTTAGATGTAGGAAATAAAATTATTATTTAAATATAGTTTGTTTTACTTTTATATGTTCTTATTTAAATTATTTATATAGTTAGATTGTAATTTTAATTGGTTTTAAAGTTTAATTGGATTATATTTTTATAATTTAATCCAATTTTGGTCATTATAAGTAATTTCACTTTGAAATTGGCCATAAACACATGTTAATATTTTAGTATTTTTCACTTCTAAAAAACACGCTTTTTTGGTTTTGACAACGGGAATTAATTTTAAACTAATTTATGAAACTTATTTGTTTTGAATTTATAAAATTTGATTCCATATTTTTAATCATGAGCTCAAAATTGTGTAAAAAGGTTACTTTTTTTAAAATATTATGAATAGTAACTTCAGAAAATAGTTTATTTACCATTGTTAAAAGGTAAATCTGGTAAATAAGGGTAAACAATAATATTATAATGATATTAAATACTCCTAACATGTGTACTAATCCTATTGGATTAGATATTTCCAACCATGGGAATCCATGTGTCGATTTTAGGACCCCATGGATCCAGTTGTGTTTGAAAATGACATTTAATTACTTTTAATTTAAAGCTAAAGAAAATATTTCAAAAACATATATCTTTTAATAAAAAAAGATTTTTATAGAGTTATATAAGATATATCTTCAATTATAAATAGTAATTACCAAGATAAAAATATTTCCTACATCTTGGTATTTTATTTATAATTTTTAGACATAATATAAATAAATTTATTTATGACACAATAGTGATGTAGTGATTACCTATTAATGATTTTTCTAAATAAATGAGATTAGAAAATAAAAATAAATTTATATTTGAAACTTTTTATGCCATTCAAAAATTTTAGGGATAATAATGACTTTTTTTCTTTTAATTAAGAATGTTTTTTCGAAATAATAAAGTTGATATGTATTTTTTAAAAGTCATGATAGGAATAGTGTATAAATTGATATAAATGAGTTTGTTTAAAAAAATGTTATTTTATTAAATGATATAATAGTCCTAAAATTATAATATTAGACCAAATGACTTAGATAAGGTTTAAAATGTCATTAATTAACCACTTGAGGTTCTATTGGCATTCTAGAGTAACTATATTGACCATATATTTTGAATATACAAGAAGATATAGTAAGAGTAAAATAAGTTAAATAAGGGTTAAATCTAAATGATAAGGTTAAATTTGAAACCAAACATTTTCTTTGAGTGGATTTATAACAATAATAATCTTATCATATAATTAAATAAGTTGTGGACATTTTTTAACTGAAAATCAATTTATAATAAAATAATATTTCAAGATATTCCTAAACTGCCCCTCCTCCCTCTTATAAAAGGACACCACCTCTAACCCTTAATCACACATATCAATCCCCATTAGATCATCCAAACTATGAACAAATAATATCTAAACATCCCTATCTTAATCCTAGAAGACTTAACTTGTGCATAAAGAAATTCAAGAAGGCCTTTTAGCTTAAATCAAAAGGAGTTACCCGATTTGAGGTAATGTCTTCTCTCAAGATTCTTCCATTTATTCTCCTTCTCCAACCCACTAAACTCTCTTTATTGTATTATTTTATAACAAAACTAGTATATTCAGTATACTAGGATGTTTTTATGATAATTATTAGACTTAAACTTACACACACATCCATCAAATGTATTTAGAACATACTGTTTCTGTGGACAGTGAACTACTGCCTCACGAAACGATAATTGTTCAATTATCTCATACTGCCTCTCATGGTGTCCATTATGATGGAAATTTATTTATATAAGATATATATTATATTTATATTGTCTCTATTCTTCAGTAATTTTCATTTATATCATACCTTTATGCTTTCCATAACGCGTAAATATGAAAATTTAATTTGATGAAGTGCGGACTACCGCCCCCTCAAAGTGATATGACTCATTCATTCTATACATGGAATGTGAAAATGATGTAATTAATGAACTTATGTAACATATATAACATAGATAAAATACTGGAATTATAATATACCTATGTATCATTTATTTTTCATTTCTTTAAATATGAAAAAGAAATTAAAGTAGTGTTTATTCGTACGTACGACTTACTGTCTCCATGAACACTGCATTTCATTTATTATATCCAAATGTTATGGACTATTATAAATACATATATACTGGATCAAAATACATATATAATGGATAAATATGATATTTAAATCATTAATACAATTATGTTGATAATGGATGTTTTACCACATGGACAATTTGTAATTATAACTAGTTCATTTTTTACTCAAGTACCAAACTCAACAAAATGACTGATATGAACTTAAATAATTATATAATTGTTATAAAAAGGTAATAAGTGATATAAAAGGAATAATAAACTTTAAAAATGTTCTTAATCAATTATATATTAACTTATGTTTATTACTCAAGAAAAACAAGGAACATATATGACGATTCAGACTCAAGTTAAGGGAACCTTTCACCCTCCTCTTTTAGTCAAAGACTTATTTTATGTTATGTATTTTAATTTCCATTTTATTATGTCAGGATATTTTCTTCTATATCTTTATTTCTATACATCTTATGTCCATGTGATGAGAGACCCTTTTCTCTCTCATCAACTCATTTTCTAAATTTTTATGTGATGTTGTTAAGCTACCGAATTTTCGTAAGGGAATTTCTAAACTCAATTTTTACTCATTGGGTTTTACAAATAGTTAAAAGATTATATTATGAAAAGATTATGTGTGGAATCACTATTTATTTATTTAAGTTGTAATTTCCACATCCCTTGGTGTGTATATATTTTTTCAACACATAATCACCCCCATTGATAGACTCTTACATCATTTATACAAACTTTTTAATGGAAATCATTTCTAAATAATCATTCATTGAGTTAAATATCCAAGTCATTGGTTTTGTTTTTCCAAGAATATTAGTGAATGCACTCTGCATGATTTACCCTGAATATCCCCTTATATTGAGTATATTTATATTTTTCATACATAAATATGCAATTGATTTGTCTTCGGTCTTAGGATATGATCATTGTTAGGGATTTCGTCTCAATTTACATTCCATTGAGGCTTATTTGTTGTTATGAAATAATTCACTTTTATATGGTGTATATACTGCCCTTTGTTATATTATATCATGAATGTCCTTATTCTTGTGATATTATAAGTTTTTTTAATCTTATTCTTTAATGGTTTTTATTCTAATGTTTATCAAGTAGTAAGGGGTTCTTTAACAAAAACATTGTTTTAAATTTTTTAAAGATTTATTCTTCAAAATATTTCTCATTAATGTCCATTTTTTCAAAATGGTTTTAAGGATTTATTTATATGGATATATATGTTTTAAAATTATAACCCTCAAATTTCTTTTAAAATTTTTAATGTGGTATGGGACCCTTTGATTCAAAAATATTTTTATTAAATGTTTTAAATATTTTTGGAAATATATTGAATATTTAAATATCATGAATTGATTTATTGTGATTTATGAGTGAAATATTGATAACTTCAATATTTTATTTGTTATGACTATATAATAGTACTTAAAAATTTGGCGGGTGGTTATGTGATAAACCAAATACAGGTGGTTCATTGATAAACCTAGGGAGGGTGAACTTGATATTGATCTACAATGTTTTGGGTAACATGAAAGAGGTAAAAATTAATGATTATCTTAAGAGGTTTAGGGAATATATTGTGATGGGTATTCCAAACGTAACTCCCCATGTAGCTGTGAATGAAGAAATATAAGTACGTTATGCATTACAAAACATACCTATATGATTTATGATTTCTATGTGTTATTCACAAAACTTATGATTTTATGAGGTATGTTAAAGAGGTTATGTTTTATGATTGAGAAGTATGATTTCATTGATTTGTATGTATTAATGGAATGATATTTTCTTTCTTTACATTATAACCCTTATTGAGATTTTTTATTCTCATCCCATGTTTTTGAAATATATTTTACAAGGTTTAAGGAAGGGTAATATAAATTAAGTATTCAAGAATATTTATATCAATAAATGAACTCTTGTTTTATTTAAGAAGTTTTATTGTTGTGAAAAAAAAATTGATAGAGTATAAGGGTCTAATTTTTAATTTTTGAGATGTAATGTAATTGTTATATCCTAATTATCTAAAAATCCATACCTGAAAAGATCATCAATGTGAATTCTTGACTTAACTCAAGATTATGTATTTTTTAAGGCTAGGGCTTTACATTTTGTATCAGAGGTGGGTTTAGATAACATTAGAGGTTAGGGTGTTATTTAATAATATGTGACATAACAATAATGGTTAGAATATTAGAAAGAGTCATAGTAATTTTAGATAGTTTGAATGAGTTTAAGAATACATGAATATGTATATCTTAGTGTTTACCCTCTTCATAATATATTATATGATGATTTTTATGATATACTCACACTGACTTTTTTGGTTTTAGTAAATGCTAGATCTAGTAGGTACCAATGTAATAATGGATATTAAGAAAACTATGACGGTTTTCTGAATAAGCAACTGAATGAATTGGGAGTGTCAATGAGAACTCTTATGATTATTCTTAACCAATTATTTAGAGTCATGATTGACCACTTGAACCTTGGTGATTTTTATAAGGAATCATATATGCAAGAAACGAATCCCTATGGAATTTTAGGTAATAATCATAAAGGTAAGTGTATTAAAAAACTTATGTGTCAAGGATGTGAAGAGAATCACCTAGAAAAATGTTTCAAAGTGATGGGATGATGTTATAGATGTGGTAATGAAGGTCATAAATAAATAACATTACGTGGGAAAAGGAAGCGTTCAGTTGGCTCTAGGAAAAGGAGAGAAGTTATTTCTGAGGGATCAATTGAATATTTTAAATGTGGTGTACATGCACATTACAAAAATAGATGTCCTACAAAGATGTTTTAGTAATGGGATCAGTAGTACCGTACAAATATATTTTTACCAATTACCAATTCCATTCACTAGTGGAAAGATATCCTATACCAACACTTATTTCCCAACAATTTGAAAAAATAATTGGGATAAAGAAGCTATATCAATAGTTCTACTAAACTATTGGTACAAGAAATTTTATTTTGGGTTTTCCCAATGGTTTAACAAAACTATTGGAAATGATAAATATCACCTATGGTTTTTAATAACCATTGGGAAGAAAGCCACCTCATTTAGGGCTCCCTCTCAATTTGTATCCCAATGTGAACCCTCCTCGACCTCCACTCCCGACCCTCTCCTCTCCTCTATGACCTCGACATCCTGAACCTCTCGGCCTCTGCCTCCACCTCCTAGACCCCAGCCCCTCTTAGCTCCATCTTCTCCAGCGACGTTCCACATTCCCTTCTCAGCTCCCTCTTTGACAACGATGTCCCCCTCCCTCTCATATCCCTCTTATAGAGACATCCTTTCTCCCCTCTCGGCTACCCCTCCTCTAAAGACGTCCCACGGCCCCATCACCAGTCGTGCACGAGACCCCCCTTGGTCAAACACCCCACACAATGTCCCCCTCTCTCGGCTCCATCTCCTCCTGCCATTTGTCCCAAATTTATTAACAGTTCATGATCAGTACTTCTTGGTAAGAATTAGTCTTCTTTTTAAAAAAATGAGGCAATAGATAATTCCCTGTTAGGTTCATAGTTAGGATAACAATTCACATTAATCATTCATTTTATATAGTTTTTGGTAGTAACCAACTCATGGTGTGGTGAATTATTGGGTAAATTGTAATTTTTTTCAAAATATAGTCTTCCAGAAATGTAAGGACAGATTCAAAGGTTGTAAACCATTCATTATAACAATCTATTCAATAAAAAATTCATTATTTTTTAAAATCTCATATTTTCTTCTATAGACCCCTATTAGACCTAATATTGTGATGGATTTATTTTTTGTTAACAATGATATATATGTGATAAGGTTGCATCAACATTAAAATGTGCAATGATGTGGGTTAATTGGAGGTTACTGATGTTATATGAGATTTTATGGGTTGTTGTGTGGAGTTTCTTTCCCTTTAATTGATTGGTTCATAAAACATAAGTTGGTGCTGCATTTATTATGTAATTGGAATAGGTAAAGTAAAATGTTGGTCTCGGATTTCCAAGTTGGTTATTTGGATGGTAATCTCAATAAAAAGTGGGTATGTCTCAGTTTACTATGGGTTTATTTTCTAATTCACCAATGTATTTATTAAATTGACCATGAAATACACATTTCCCACAATACAGGTGCACCACATAAATCATAGATAGACACTACACACCACAAGGAACCCATGGGAGACTCTCCTTAACATCTACTGATAGTTAAGGGGCCATTAACTTAGGAACTAAAGTTTATTGGCGCTTAAGACTTGAGAAATTACCATTGATGGTAGAAAAGATACCAACACCTTTATTCTTAGTATAGTATAATGAAATATTTTACACCCTCATGAACAAGTAGACCATCTGGTTCATAGACTAGTGACTGACTAGGTTCAAGAGAAAGATCAACTACTAAACATTGATTTTGGTCCTTCTGAATTTCTTTCTATAGTGAAGAGGGTTATGTGCCCAATATTCAACTCAACTAATGTAGCATAGGGGCATATTCATTGGCTAAGTGTACTAGTATTTTGTTTCCAACAACGTTCTATATAAATAACATAATGAAAAATGAAGAGATTATTAAATAAAAATATGTCTACCTTGCTTGCAGGAACATGATTTGACCCATTAGGGCGTTGTGGTTCTTATATATTGGGTAGTGACATGTATAGTAACATGATACTGGTATTTTTTTGTATAGTTTTTATTTTATTTTCTTTATTGTATTGGCCACTTAGGTCTTTTACTGCATTCTATAGAAGAAGGGTAGTGATGTTATCCTTATTAATTGGCATAGATCACTTGTATACTATAATACCATGAGGTGTGAGTGTGAGGAAACATTGGAAGCTAGAGTAGCCTCGGGGTCTTCCCTGAGATGAAATTATTTTTCTAATACATTTTGTGGGAACATTTCTGGAGTATGTTGGAGTCATTAAATAACCCTAAGTGTCTCCATGAGATAACATAAATAACCCCAAGTGTCTTCAAGTGTCTCCATACATCTTATCATCCTCGCATGGGTTGACCACTCACCCAATCGTAGAAAACATATCCCAGTCTATCCTCTCAGTCACATAGTCCAGACTCGTCTCTCGAGGATTATCCCATGCCTCGATGCACATCTCATCATCTAACTAGACAAAAAGTATTATTCACCTCATGATTGTTCTAGTCACAAAATCACACCATGTCGAACCCATGTACATTCTTATCTCATCAACATGGGAATCCTATAGGGTCCCTCAGACCCATTCTAGTCTCTACTCACTGACCATAATCCTCATCCCACACACTATAGTCTTCTCCCATCATGTCAACCATTCCTTAATTATATCTCAATAATCTGGTCAATAAACTCATCAAAATCATTTATTATAACCCATCCCCACTAACCACGTTCCATCCTAAGCTAAATCACACCAAGACTCTTGGAATTATAATGCCAATCTATCCGAAAATACCCAATACCCACACTATCATCTCATCCTCCATCTCTTTAGTTGAACTCGTGAATAATTAAATGGAGTAAAACCTTTCATAAAAAATTTTATAAACTCATAGGGCCTATCCCACTCTAATAACCCACCAGGATTCCAATCTATCCTCATAAGTATTTCCTCATCAAACACTAGACGTACAATTTCTACACCTATCACTACAAGGCCCAATCCTTTTATGAATATTTTACTTGATCTATACCCTCATCTAGTTCAAACACATATCATCCCAATTTTAATACATATGTTAGACCACTCATATACCAATCGATATCTTATCCACTTTGAGACCTAGTGACATAGTGATTTAATTTCCATAAAATTACTAAAGAACCTTCTCAAAAAAAAACAGGTAAATGATTTGGTTAAGTATAATTCCACAAATAATCGATATAAGAAAACATCATATAGGTTATTGGTGACACAATGCGTTATAAGACTTTGTCACAGCCAAAAAAATGATTAATTACTAACATAACCAGTTCATGTACTAACCCACCAAGGGTCAATATACATCCCTTGCATGGAGAGACTATTTAGTCATCATCAAGGAAAATCTCACCATATGATCCATAATACCATTAATTAGAAGTAATATTGTGGTTCAACTATGTAGAATAATTCTATGAATTTATATACGAAAACACAATATAGTGTTTTTTTAATTTAAACAGTTGATCCCTCATTGTTAGTGACATCAATCACATTAAAGCACATAAATATCAACTGGACCCTACATTATGAGAACTATTCATGTGGATAGGCCCCATTCCAATAGGCTAAGAACTAAAACTATAAACAATAATTGCAAATTCATGCATCATCTTTAAATAAATATCTCAACTGTAAACATAAATACCAAGAATAATAATACTGCATCCCTTATATCGAACAAAACCAAACTAAGATGAAGCTCAAGCCAAAATGATTATATACCATTAATAAGAAGAGTAATGTTTAATTAATAGGAATATATTATTTGATGGTATCATTTTAAAACATGGATCTATTTCCCCCTTTCTTGTAGGAACATGATTTGACCCATGGGGCATTGCGGTTCTTATATTTTGGGTGGTGACGTGTATATTCACAGGATACAGTTATTTTTTTCTTTAGTTTTTATTTTATTTTCTTTATGTCATTGGCCACTTAGGTCTTTTAATACTTTCTATGGATATAGGGTATTTATATTCTGTGAAGGGAGATATAAGGGGTTCATATTGTTTCTATCCACCGACTTTGATCTGAGGAATATTCTATGGTTACTAATGGTCTCGCACCTCATGTATTTTTGGATTTCAGTGTTTTTTACTCTATATTATGTTTTCAGTAGGGAGTTGGATCGTTTTTTGTCGCTTCAGGTGGATTTGGTTCTCCTCTTCCAATCAAGGTAAATCTTTAATGTTTTTGGTTGGTTTCGCACTGGTTTTGTAGTGTCATTTATGTGTTTTGAGGTTCCTAATATTATTTGTGTAGTGTCTAGATTCGTACTCATTGGTTTTGAGTCTCTAAGTAAAGGGAAACTCGCCTGTGTGTGCATAGGTAAGAAAGTATATGTTTGTGGGTTCCCCCGTTACGTGTATAGTCAACCATGGAAGTGATTATGCATGTATGGGGCTATTTGTTCCAATATATATATATGCATACACAGGTGATTGTAGACTGGTATATGCATATAAGCATATGTGAAAGTATCCCCTTGCACATACTCATGGCCATGAAAGTGTGTGCATAGGGGCTAGGTGTACTTGCATGTGTGTGAAGGTGTGTATACCTAGTGGGGGAGCTGTAGATTTTAGTTAGAAATCTCTAAGAGCTAAAGTGGACGGCTTGGTTACACCTTGTGGAAGGGTTCATCTCCTAGCCTCTTTAATTCAAGAATGATTTAAATTGAATTTAGATTCTTTCTTAATTCTGCTTAATTATATTTAATTGCATATCTTGAATGACTATTATTTAATATAATTGTTTCATTTGATAAATAAAGTCATGTTTTTATAACAAAACCCCTCCAATGGATATGTATTTTTTGCGAAAACTCAGAGTAATAGTTATGTTGATCTATTTTCTTAACTTATTACATTTGATTTGTGTTGAATGAGTTTTAGAATAAATGATAAATATAAATAATGAATAGTGTGATAAATAAATTCCATGATTTTATAATAAAACCCCTATAATGGAGGTACGCTGTCTTCTAAACCAAAGAGCAGTGATGGTTATTTGTAACATGTTTAGATTTGGTTTGAATTTTCAATATGTCTCTTTTTGGTGTTTGTTTTGTGTCTAGTTAGTTTTTTTTCTTTGAATAATATAAATTGGATTATCATACTCATTTAGATAAAATTACATTGTCCAAGTTGGCATATGCCATGACCATGACACTTTCCTTTTCACCCTTGGAATATTATAAATGAAACATTCATGTTTAGGTGAAGTGAATGAATTTTTAAATGGTTTTTGTAGGGTGTATGATTCTTTTTCATCTTTTTGTTTCCATTTAGACGTTTCATCATTGTGACACTTGATACAACCATCCAATCATCCCTTGTTATAGAATATTAAATAGTTGATTCATTCTATCATGTCGGTTGTGACCTTATCATATGGAGAAACCCATTTGGGGTGTTTTCCTGGACTTTTGGCCACCCCTTTTGGTGTTTACCTAAGCCCATATATCTAAAAACTCTGATGGTGTCATTGTTTAACACCTGTCAGACTTATGGTACTCCCCACCATAAGCTTCATCTTGCAACCACCAATTCATATGATTTAGTGACTCATCATTTGAATATTAATATTGAAACTTTTCTCCCATGTTCTAATGAGAAGACTTATAGTGGGGACATTTACTAAAGGCATTTTTGTCACTATGGTGTTCTTGTGTATACCGAAGTATAGAAAGATTCTAGAGAAATCCCTATGTCACTTCCATGAGAATTTTTGGAAAGAAGGGTGTTTTGGTGTATCAGGATTTTTTAGTTGAGAAAAATGGCCAAGTGGTCATGGTTTATGATGTTTTGAAGGGTTTATTTCATAAAATAAGTGCTTTTTATTCCTTGGTGGGAAGTTCAAAGGAATTTTTTTTGGAAAAACAATTCAAAAAGGAGTTTCTAGGTCATGTGGTTCAGGATTTTAGAAAGGAAAGTTTGAATGGTTTTTGTGTGCCACAGATATTCAGTTGGAGTTTTAAAATCCAGCCAAAGTTATGGACAATGTGGAGAATTAAAATGGAAGTATTCTTGCAAGATATTCAGATATTTTAAGTGGTGTATTTTAAACATGATTTCTATAGATTATTTGGATTGATAGTTAATAGTTTCCAATGGATAACGATTGATAACATGACGAAGTTAATGGAAAATTGAAGTATAGGTCATCAATCAATATAGGTCATCACGCAACTCCCAAAATATACCATACTACTAAATTTAGTCTCATACCACTATATATCACATACCAACCTTCTCCTTCAACTACCATCCATGTTAATACATTATGATCAATGTAAATCCATTTTCTAAAATAATACCCTATTAACCATGGTAGGGCTAATATCAGATTCCAAATACTCCATTATGACTCATGGTTGGGTTAATTTAGAACCTTGTCACTCAAGGTGAGTCCATTATCTTGACCACTACCTTATTAATCATGGTAGGGTTAGATATAATGTTATAATATGATAATTTCTTTATCACCCAAGTAAGGGTCCTTCCAACACTTTATCACTCAAGGTGTTTTCATTCCTTATGATATATCACTGTACTTGTTAGAATTTGTCACCAAACATGTGTATGAAATAACAACAAGGGAGTTTTTTCCATATCATAGCTCACTAGATAAGTACAAGGTTCTAGTCACTAGGGACATGTACCCTGATCTCAAAAAAGTATCACCATCCAAGTGAATATTTCCAGTCCTCTTAGTACTCATATATCTTACACTAGGGAATCCACTAGAGTCCTTGAGACTCAAATTATTCTCATACCCAAAAAAAATTATTACCTCATGATGGCCCCAAATACTATTGGATATTCTTGGAACGTTCCTTGAATCCCAGTTGGCCTATGCTTATAATTCCTCACCACCACACTAACTCAGGTACCGTGTTCTATAAGTATTAGAAGAGCTCTTAAGTCCACTTGTTGAAGGAAAAACATCTTTGTCACACCATTTCAAGTCCTTGAGAAATAATTCTACCTATTTCACACATCATGTGTCATTCAACCATTAAGAGTGTTCTCCCTTTCCCATATGGGAGGATACTTTCTGTTTTTTATGAATGTGACTAGTTTTCTAATCATTCACGATATTTTTAAAGTGTTTATTTCTTGAAATTCAGTGCATTTGGTTTATGAACAAATAAACTATGATAAACAGTTTTCCTTTTGATCCTAGTCATAACATGTAACTAACCAGACACGCTTTAATTCCTACAGTTTTAGATTTCCATTATTGAATAGGAAACATGCTGCAATTATATGTTTTAAATTAAGAAAAAACTTTTAAGGAAATGTGAGAAACCAATAGAGTAAACAGATATACAATAAATCAAAATGATATGAAATAGTCAAATCAATGAGTTTCAATTTGAGCCTTTTAGATACCTTACCTCTAAGGAGACTCTATTAGAGAATGGTAGCCTTCTCATCCAAATCATCATTGAGGAGGTTGTAAAAATAGTAAACCCTCATGTCCCAAGTTTGTATGATATCTTCCACCATAATCTTCTTCCCATTGAATCCATGTTCTATAATGCCAAGTTGTTTTTGGGCCCAGGCCCCTTGATCCTTAGTAAGGTTGGCCTAGAAACACCTCCCCACCATCCTATTAAACTGCCTTTGTGTATTGATGACCTCTATGCCCTTATTTGATAATTCTTCATTGCAATTCAGGATGGTTTCCCACTCATCCCATTCCATAAATTCTTTCCCACTCTAGTGTATATCTGATACATTAGTCTCCTTTACAGCATTCTCCTAGACAGTGAAAAATTATTTTTTTACTAGTGGATAAAGCTCCTTTGTATAATTTTTCACCACATGCTTGGGAACCTTCTGAGGGATCTTCCCTTTGCTTGAGAATCTTGTGACAGGAGGGATAGGTAAGGAGTAGTCTTTCTTCTTCTGTGTCCTCCGAGAGGGATTAATGAACCCCATTGAGTCAATGATTGTTTTCTTTAATTTCTTTGAAGAGATTCTAATATAATCCTCTTCAAGTTCCACTTCCTTGGGCTCGATAGGGGAATCCAAATCAGAATCACTATCATCTTGAGAAACCATAGGTCAGTAAGGTCGATCAATCATCATCATTCCCATTCTTGGTAATCTAAGGATTAAGGGTAAAATGAATTTATTGAAGATACATATTCAAAATATTCCTAAATTGGGTCATGAGTGAAGCTAAATTGATTACATGTGTCAAAATTACAATGCCATAAGAGTTTTTACATGGTTCAAAACCCATTTTTATCATTTGTTGAATCCCTAAAATTCAACTATTGTGATACTACTATCCATATTCGAATATTATTATATAAATGAAAAAATGATGAACTTGAAATATGTTCCCAAATTCCAATTACAAGAGTGATCTAAATTAGAATAAATATGTGAATTAGTATTCTACCTCATCCTCACAGGTATCCATGTTCCCTCTTCTCCTCCCTAATGGTGACCACCTCCTTCACCCATGCATGCAGTATATGATATCCAAACCCACTAGAGTTGAGGGTTCTAAACATATACCTGAATTTGGAAAAAGGGTGCTTGATCTCTTTAAAGGGACCCACTAAGATCAATATTTATATCTCTCCCAACACTTTTCACCTAATTTTTTTTATTGAAATATAGAGTACTATGAAACATAGCTCAAGCCATTTCAAAGAACATAAATGTATTCAGGAACAAGGTGGTGAGTGAGGGACCCGTGCTTGCTTCCCTTGGTGAGTATGGTGTATAGATGGCTTCTATGGGAATAGATACTGAGGCCAAAGGATCTGGGATCTCTGATCCCTGAGGATACATTTCCATAATTAATCACATAATGCCTATTAGTCAACTTACATAAATAATGTTGTTAAATGTATAGAAATTATGTTAACTACTGAGGATTTACCTTTTTAGTTAATGTAGTAACTAGTTATTTTACCTAAACATTGACCTAAGAGATGATAGAAATGTGTTCCTACCATGAATCATTGATGCAAATATATTGCCCCTTCCACTGACACAATATGTTAAAAGAGAATTATAGTGAAACCACCACCCTAAAGGGGTGTAAGTATAAACAAAGGTTAGAGAAATTGATACAGATCGGATGGTATATTCAATTTCAGAATAAATTATTACCATATCCCAGTGATGCCTCCATCCTAGCTAGGTTTTTCGAAGAATATTTACCCCTATCAGAATATTCTAAGAGTGTTCACAATCATGTAAGACCAAAAGGTATGAGGAATATTTCACCCACATCAGACATCAGTTTCAACCCTTCTTGGACCTCAATCGTTTTGTACTCTCCATGGACCTTGTCCAATCATTGGGGAATATGAAGGGATAGAATGTGCATCTTTCTTGGATATATAATTTTTCCCCTCTATGTAAATTGAAGAGAACCGACACATTTAAGAAGGTCAGGAAGAGATACTTAAGAAATTTGGTGATTAAATTCATAAAACACACTACTTACTTGATGACTTTCTGTGAGGTTTCTTAGCTGACTAACTCACACATTTCCTCTTGTATGTATTATTGGAGGGAATTCCTTTAGAATGGGATGAAATTTGATGCTTTGGAGGTGGTACCAGTGAAGGTATACATCCCTTTCATGGTGAGACCACATATCATATTCATATGAACAACATGCATAAAGCATAGAGAGATGTTCACGAATTTCCTATATTATATAGTGATAATCTAGCCATCAACCTTGACCTCCTTAGATCATTAATTTATAGATAACTCATTGAATCTTAGCTTGTAATATCTAATGATATTCGGCTCTGTAACTACAAAAACAAATGCTCAGTATTCACCAAACATAAAAATCTCTACTCATCACCATAATTAATATCGAGACAGCATAAAACCACACCAATCTATCCTAAGAAAACATTGTATCATAAACCACTCATCCCAAAACATATGGTGCTCCCCACCATAACACATGGATCATATAGATCAATTCCAAAAAATGGTGGTCCGCATCATAAGAATCACCTATCGATAATGTGTCCCCAATATTCCATCAACTATCACAATAAAGATCCCACCTTACCCCAACAATTCTTACATAAAAACATTGGTCTGTCATCCTCTATTTGAATTAACCCATAAATGCTCAGTCCCGCCCACCAATGTGATATCACATCTCTCAATCACGATATTTAATTACTAGAAGGCACTAGTAGATCATCTAAATTTCCACACATAAAATAATTCTAATTCCATGGGTACATAGACCACTTTCAAGCACCCATCCTTATTGATAATTTGTATACTAAACCACCCCACTCAAATATTAGGTCACATCTAGGAACATGTAATGAAATAATTATATGATGATTTGTATCATGAAAAACAATAGTTAAATGATTTGGTTATGTAGAATTACACCAAGAAGCGATATGGTAAAACATCATATAGGTTATTGGTGACACAATTAGTTATTATACTGTATTACGACAACAAAATAGGGATTAATTACCACCATAACCAGTTCCTATATGGATCCACTACATCCCTTTCTTGGAGAGACTATGTAGTCGTCGTCAAAGAAAATCTCAACATATGATCCATAATACCATTAATTAAAAGTAATATTGTGGTTAAACTATGTAGAATACCTCCAATAAGTTATATAGCAAGACACCATATACGGGTTTTTTAATTTAAATAGTTGAGTCCTCATCGTCAGGGACCACAATCAAATTATAGAACTGAAATGTCAACTGATCCCCACATTCAAAGAATTATTCATGTGGATATTCCCCATTCTAATAGTCTAAGAACTAAAACCAAAAAATAATAATTGAAAATAAATGCATCATATTTAAATAAATATCTCAACAATAAACATAAAAACCAAGAATAAAAAGACATCATCCCTTGTAACCTAGAATTACCACCAAAAAAGATATTCATAATTCACTTTTCTGAGATCCAAAAATTCTCAAAATTAATGACATTTTAGGTTTACTCAATCACTAAAACTAGAGTGACACATAAACATCATAACCATGATAGATTACCTTTGATGAAATTGCATGAACACATAGTTAACTACACCATATTTTAACATCCACTTCTTTTGTAACTTTCTATAACTCTACTAATTTATTTAAAATAGTGGAATATTATAAATCCATCAAAACATAATATCGATAACCATGGTTTGTGATTCTACCCCAAGATAATTAAATGAACTATAAAAGGAACTAAAACACAGAATCACTGATCCCCTTTTGTCTCTAAATAGTATCCCCCCCCCATTTCCAAAGACATTCATGTTCCATTCATATTTAATTTTATACTGGTATTGGGTGGCCTCCACTTTGTCCATTTACCTTGAATACCTTGAACACATTCCATATTACTAAAATTACATAGAAATAACCTACATAAATATGAAGTGGACTCACCTCCATTAATCAGTGCACCAAACTCTTCCATAAGAGGATCCACTCACACTTGAAGGAGAAGAGGATACATAAGAGGGTGGTCGATGTATGCAACTTTATGGAATTGCATAAGAGGGGAGGTTGCTGGAATTGTTGAGGGGAGTCTGATGGAATTGCATAGGGGAGGCGGCTCGAGTTGCAGAGGGTAGGCTATTGTATACTCGAGGGGAGGTTTTTGTATGCTTCAGGGGAGGATTCTGGAATTACATAGGAAGGAAGGTTGTTGTATGCTTGTTGGAATTGTAGTACTGCAGAGGGGAGGTCGCTGGAATTTCAGTTGGGAGGTGCAGGTTTTGTACAACATATGTTGTTGGAGGTGTAGGTTTATAGTGGGAGAGTATAGGATATACCAATAGTTTTGTAAACCATTGGTATAGTATATGCTACACTATATATCCCAACAGTTTCATTTAAACATTTGGGAAAAAATTGATGCTTCATGTATACCAACGGTTCAAAAACCATTGGTATACATATCTTCCCATGGATTTTTGAAACCATTGGAACTTGTTAGATGTTGTAAATTATCTGTACCAATGTTTCTTGAACCGTTCACTACTGTAAATGGTGGTTTTTCCAACAGAAATATACCAACAGTTTGAAGAAATCGTTGGTATACTGTAAAAAAAATCCACCTTTTCCAACGGTTCGCTCAAACCATTGGAAAATGTGTTAAAATAGTTAATATTTACCAATGGCTTGACAGAACCTTTAGGAAAGCTTCACTTCCTCTAAAATATACCAATGGTTTTAATAAACTGTTGGCAAAGAGGGGCTTTCCCATTGGTTTTTAAAAACCGTTGGGAATGTTTTCCCCCAAGTACGCCCAACTACAGACCTAATCCAGACTTCCTCCCAATGTCTTCTCAGCCTCAAAACACCTTCCATCTAAAGATCCATCTTCAATAAAATAAATTTTCATTTCTACACTTCAAATTAGGAAGTTATTTTAACTATTCTTCCCGTTTTTATTTTATGTTGGATGTTTTGTTTTGATTTTCGATAAATTAGAATTAGTGATGTTTGGGTAAATTAGAATTAGTTCTGTTAGAATTAGTAAGTTGTTTTATGTTTTTTTTTCTACACTTCATACATATTATATGGTCTATTTAGTGGGGTTTGTTTAGTGCAAGGGTAAAGGTTTTGTTTTAAGTTTTTGTTCAGTGGGGTAAAGGTCATATTTTATGTTTGTTTTATTTTTTTGTTTAGTGGGGTTTTATGTATTATGTTTACTGGGGTTTTATGTTTTTTGTATAGTGAAATGGATAATGCATGATAGATTGTATTTCTTAATGAATAAAATGGTTTTAAAGAATATTACCCTAAGGGGGTGTAGGAGGGGTAGGGGTTGTCCCAGTGTGGCGTGTTGTCTAGGTGTGGGGGGTTGTCCAGGTAGGGGTGGGTTGTCCAGGGGGTATGGGGACTCTAGGGGGGTTATAGGGGTGTGTTGGAATGGGTTATGAACTACCCCAAGGATGGGTGTGGGCTATCCAGGGCGGTCAGGGTGGGGTGTTCAGGTGGGGGAGGGGGTGTGGGGTGTCAAGGGAGGGAGTAGGCTGTCCAGGTGGGGGTGTCTAGGTGGGGGTGGGTTGTCCAGGTGGGGGGGGCTATAGGGGAGATGGTGTGGGGTGTCCAGGGAGGGGGTGGGCTGTTCTAGGGGGGCTATCTAGGTGGGGGAGGGGAGTATGGGATATCTAAGGAGGGGGGCTGTCTAGTGGGGGTGTTGGTTGTCCAAGGTGGTTGGGGTGGGTTGTACTAGACCCCTCGTATCCCTTGGATACCCCCCCACACCCTCCCCTAGAAATCCCTCCACCCCCACCACCCAGGACCCCCCCCCCCCCCCCCGACCTCCCTATAAAGCACTGACACCCTAATGGACAGTCCACCCACCCCCTGGATACCCTGCACCCCATGAACAACCCCCCCCCCCCCCCCACCACTGTGGACAGCCCCCCTGGACACCCTGTACCACCCTGGACAGCTCCGCCACCCCGTGGACAACCCGCCCACCCACCCCATACCCCACTAGACAGCACTGCCCACCCCCTGGACACCCCCTCTTCATGTGGATAGCCCCCCACCCCCAGGGATAGCCCGCCCCCCTAGACACCGCGTACCCCCTGGATAGCCCTGCCACCCCCTGGACAGCCTGCTGACCCCCTGGACACCTCGGACCCCTGGGACACCCCCACCCCCTGGACACCTCCTAACCCCCCTGAACAGCCATGCCACCCCTGTGGACAGTCTGACCACCCCCTAGACACCTCATACCCCCTGGACAGCCTGCCACCCCCACCACCACCCCTAGACAGCCCGCCCAACCCCTAGACACCTCATACCCACTAATCAACCCCCCCCTGGACAGCCCCGACCCCCTGGACAGCCCTGCCACCCCTGTGGGAAGCCCACCCATCCCCCTAGACAGCCCCCCCCCCCCCACCCCAGACACCTTCCCACCACCCCCCGGACACCCCTATACCCCCAGAATCTGGCCACCCCCTATAAATCCCCCCCCTACAACACCCCCTACCCCACTGGACAGCCCCGCCACCCCAGTGGACAGCCCGACCACCCCCCATGTACAGCCAACCCACCACCCTAGACAGCCCGCCCACCCACCTGGACACCTCGTACCCCCTGGACAGTCCCACCACCCCCATGGACAGCCCGCCCACCCCCTAGACACATCGTACCCCCCTAAACAGCCCCACCCACCCCTTGGACACCCCTCTCACCCCCTTGGATAGCTTGATCACCCCCCCCCCCAGACACCCCATACCCCCTAGACACCCCCTACCCCCTTGGACAGCCTGACCACCCCCATTGACAGCCCGCCCACCAGGACACTCGACCCCCCTAGATATCCCCCATCCCCTAGAAACTTCTAACCCCCCCCCCCCCTTAACATCCCTTCCACCCCTGGACACCATGTGCCCCCTGGACACTCCCTCCCCCTTGGGAATGTATGTGATCACTCAAATTATCTTCTAAAATATAAATTTTTTTTGATAAAAAATTTATTCAACTCCTGAATAATTCTCTTCCACAAGTTTACATGATCTTGTACACTCATGTATAGTTATTCAATTATTTTTTGTTATAAATATAGTATTTTTTGTCTTTTATATTATGATTTTCATATAGAGTAGTGTCTCAGTTATGGTTTCATATAAAGTGAACAATTCTCGTTTACTTAAATATATTTTCGATGAAAATTCAATCTTGTTGAATTGATTTTCACGATATGAATTATAAGAATTATTTTTTTATAGAATGTATAGAAGTTTTATGTATGAAACCGATCGGATCTCAAGCGATTTTCAAAACAATTTGAAGAGTTTTTTAGATTTTTCATTTCCCAATGCTTTAGATATTTGTCTCATACACTGCCCATGTTCCAATTGTGTTGGCAGACCTTTGTTGAGCTATGAAGAATTAAGCTACCACATAACCAAATATGGTTTTCAAGAAAACTACTATGTGTGGTATCACAATGGGGAGAAAATGAAATCTCAAATTGTTGATGATTCAAATGAGAGGACTGGAGTGGAGAATTTGTTATATGACCAGTTTCTGTTTATTCATCATCATGAAAACGAAAGGATTCTGATCCAAGAAGACTTCGTTATGAGCACACATGACGCGTCTAATGAAAATGATCATGTTTTAAGGGTAAAAAATTGAATGATGCTAGCACGGCTCCAGTATATCGACTGTGCGATAAAATAAAAAAGCAGTAATTTTTAATCTGATTGTTTCATGGGAAAACTATGTATGTGATTTCTAATATAGTAGTCGATTACATTCTTAACTTCTTGAAGTATTTACTTCTAGATGATGCATATATTCCCTCAAAACACTATATGGAATGGAAGTTAGTTGAGGAAATTGGATTTTCAAGAAACAAAATTCATCCTTTCCCGAAAGATTACAGTTTATTCTGTGAGGAAACCGCTGAATGTAATGATTGTATAAAATGTGGCACATCATGCTGGAAGTCAAAATCTAATAGAATACCATCCTGTGTGCCACAAAAAGTAATGTGTCACTTCCCATTGATCCCCATACACCAAAATCTTTTTATTTCTGATGAAATATCAATAAAAATGAGATAGCTTGATACCGAGAGAAATAAGACTAATGAGGAGTTGATTCACATTGCATATGGATTTTCAAGGTAGAGATTTGATGCTCAATATCCTGATTTTTCATCTGACATGCGTAATGTGAGGTTGGGTCTTTCAAGCGACATTTTTAATCCATTTGGGAAGATTCTTACTTCACACAACACATGGAATGTTTTTATACACTTATAATCTTCCCCCATGTTTGTGTATGAAAAAACCTTTCACTCTCATGAGTATACTCATATATGGCCCTTCTGATCCCGACATTGATTTTGACGTATAAATTAAACCTTTAATAAAAGAGTTGAACCTTCTTTGTGATGTGGGTGTGCGCACATACGATGCATATTCAAAAGACATATTTCAGATGTGTGTTACGCTTATGTGGATGATCAATGATTTTCAATCTTATGCAATGATTTTTCTATGGAGTGCGAAGGGAAAACTGTCATGTCCTATTTTTCAAAAGATTACATGATCCAAAAGACTGAAACATCGATGTAGTTTCATTTTTATGGGACATCGACAATTCATTCCAACGGACCATCCATATAGAAATAATCGTCGAAGATTTGATAATACCACAGAGACTGATGATTCACCTCAGCATATGTCTGGAACTGATGTTCTTAATGAATTGAAAGATTTCGGTTTTTCATTCGGGAAGTGTCAAATGAAATCTAGAAAGAGAAATAATGTTTCCACTGAAACTTGTTACAATTGGAAGAAGAGGAGTAACTTTTTTGATTTTCCTTATTGGTCAACCAATTTTTTACATTATTACTTAGACTTAAAGCACATTGAAAAGAATATATGTGAAATGTTGCTTTCGATACTTCTAAATGTTAAGGGAAAGAAAAAAGATGATTTACGGTCTCGGTGTGACTTGGTGGATTGGGTCATCAGACCAAAATTGTATCCTGTGCATATCAGTGAAAATAAATAAAAAGTTCCATGTGCTTCTTATGTGATGAAACCTACAGAAAAAAAATTATGGAAGTATTAGATACTATTATAGTTCCTGATGGGTATTCAAGAAACATATCTAAACAGGTCAATAGAAGAGAGTTGAAGCTAAAATGTTTGAAAACTCATGATTATCACATTCTTCTGCATCAGTTGATTCCAATATCAGTCCTTCATTTATTGGCCAATAATGTAAAGGTGAATGTTATCTGGTTATGCCATTTGTTTAGAGATCTTTTTTCTGAGAATTTTTCAAAGTCATTCTTGCAAAAAATGTTCACAGATTCCCCGTTAATTTTATGTGAGTTGGAGAAAATAATTCCTCCATCATTTTTCACATGCATGTTGCATCTGAATATCTATATTCCCATTTAAATACTTTTCGGAGGACCTGTTTCTTTTTTTTGGATGTATCCAAATAAAATAAATATGTACACATAAAATTATTATGTGTGAAATAGGAATTATCCCGAAGGTTCTATCGTGAACGGTTAATTGGCTCAAGAATGTATGGATTTTTGCTTAATGTATTTGTCTGATCTTACTAAAAGATTAAACAGAACAATGAGAAATGAAGAGGAATATTATGATCAAATTAAACCCAGTTTTCCACCACTTCCTCAAACATGAGGAATTTTTGGATCATATAAATTGAAGACATTAAGCCTTGAAAAGCGGTAGATGGCACATCACACAGTTTTTTGCAACTATGATTTGTTCAATGAATATATCAGGTAACTAAATTGAATATGTATGTCCTATATATATATCTGCTAAAATACACATATTTCTTATCTACATGGAACATAAAACAATGATAAATATAAATCATTGTTCTTTATCTTTGAGAATAACGGAGACTATGCAAAGCAAAGAGTTTTCTGCATAGTTAAAATTGAAAGTAAAAATATTTCTATTTAAAATAATTAAATCAAAATTTAATTAATTTTAATATTCATTTATATTGAAGGTATTGAGTTTGCCTGCTGACTCTATCTCTAAGGAAATAAGAGCATTGTCTTTTGGTCCAAATACCATGGTTCATGACTGCAAATCAAGTTTTATCAATGGGTACAAATTTATTGTCACTGAATAATCAAAGAACATGGGAACACAACATGATGGTGTTTTGGTTACTGCCACAATATATTCTTATACCAATGCATCAGATAGTAGATTGAGATTTGAAATTGTGGGTTATTATGGAGTCTTTGAAAAAATAAAAATGTTTGATTATTACTCTCACGAACAAGTCATGACGATGAAAAGCCATTGGTTTGATTCAATGATAAGACATGGAATATTTATTGATGATTGTGAATTTGGAGTAATTAATATGACTCACACTCTTGCTACCGGAGAACCATATGTATTGGAATCAATGGCTAAACATATTTTTTATTTGAAAGACCAACTTCGACATGAATTTGGTGTCATAGTTGAAGTAATTCCAATACATATTTTTGATGATGGTGATGATGGAATTGACACCATCCCTATTGCCATTGGAACCAATCCATTTATTTCTTTTGATGACTCCAATATCTCAATTGTTAGAGTTGATTTTGAACCTGAATTCGTGGTGGTAAATATATAAAATCATCCATTCATGTTCTCAATTCTTTTTTTTACCTCAAGTTGGATTGTTAAGGTTTGTTCTATTCAAATTGATTTAATATTGAAACATGCATCATCTACCTGAGCTAAAGAAATTAAATTTTTTCTTTAATTATGACAAATTATTTTCCACTTATGAATCTGGTAGAATCGATGTTCTATGATTTGAATAGACCGATGACACTTATTAAATAATCATCCTACTAAAAATTAAATTTCATTATTACAACTTTTACGATTTATTGAATTCATTATATATTTGTTCAAGCTCACCTAAAACAATGGTTAGTTAAATTATCCATGAATCCTCCTATTCCCTCTCATTTATTTTGTTTTTTGTGTTACACATTAGTTACCCTTTTCTATTTACTTCCATATTTGTTTTCAAAAGTAGGAAATGAAACCAATTGAGAAGAGGAAATGAAAACATATTATGGACAACAATCATCGCATGACTTAGCTGGGCATTCCACCACTACTGTCTGCAGTGAGTATTTTATTTCTAATATATTTATTTAAATTATATATAATGTCATGTGACTAATTTTTTTTAAACATTATTTTAGGATCCATCTATTATGAGACAGTTATTTGAGGAGAAATCAAGTAGTGGTCCCAGTATTGGGGGTGTTCTTAAGAGGGGGGTGGTACGGGAGCTAGACAATCTAATAGGCTTACCCGATTAGACCCTGCCGCTCCCACTGACATACCATCCATCCCACATTCTGATATTGGTGTACCGTTAGGGACACATGGGATATTTAGGCCTCCCATGTTTTCACCACCATTTACATCTAATCCTCCTCACCAATCTGTATCATATCCGATGATGATTCCCACTCCCCATCCAGTATATTCCCAGCCATCCCTGTCATCTTCTTTTACTACTGGTTCGATCTCTCCGGGATTTTATATTCCATCTTCTTCAACTACTTCTCTACCAGAGTCTATCCCTGCAGAGCATACATTGGGACCCACTCCATCTATAAAGGGTGTTCCTTCAGTTTCTGTGGATCCAGAAGTTCCCATTGATCATACTACCACAGGTATACTTATAAAACCCTAACAAATTGTTACGCCATTATTTATTTTCATTATAACATGTATTGATAAAATATTTGTTTTTATTTCAAAATAAGTAAATCTACCGATAGGAGGCAAGGGTGGGGGCGTACACGCATGCATTCAGTGTGCAACCACTGCACACAGTTGATGGTGAAATACAATGAAGATAGTCAGATGATTGAAAAATCAGGGTAGCAATGATGGAGTTTTTGGAGATGCTTTCCAAATACTCCAACATCATTTCGTTCAGCCTGCTCTCATGGAGATAGCTGCCAAATGAAGTCAAGGATAACGACTTGGCAAGGATATGGGGAAAATAAGTTTTATTTAATGCAATAAATTAATTTTTTGTATTTATATGAATTAATATTTTGGTTTCAACTGCGATTTAATTTCCCTGATGGTGAGGGTGCATAGCTAGTACATCTAAAGGATTTTTGCGAGCTTTAGAGAGCTTATAAGTATGAGTTGTACATTTTCTATCTTGATAGAGTGGGAACAGAGTTGGAGGCGGTCCCTATTGTGGATGATTTTCCATTAGAACAATATCGACTGATGATTACTCATTTGGTGACTATCCAATTTCCGAAATTAATCAAATTAGAAGTATTTAAATGAAAATTTTCATGTTTTTCGTTAATACTAATTATTAAATTTTATTTAGGATGCATCTGGAAGAAATAAAAAAACATTGATGGTAAGAAATACGTCCACACATTGGGATGTACTACGATGCCAGATCATGAGAGGCAGCTGGTATGACAATTTATAATCTTTCTTTATGAATTGCACTTTTTATTGCTTCCTCTGTAATTTATTCGGTTGTGAAAGTTGTTGTATAATTTTAGTTATGCAATTACTATTTTTTTATATCCTATTATTAATTATGGTTTCCTACATTCAATGTCATTATAGAGGCATAAATTGAATATAGAAGGATGTGTGCCTTGAGAAAAACTATTTTGTGTGAGTAGAAAGAAGAAAGATGGAAGTGAGGTTAATGAACCGACTCAGCAGCATATTTTAATTTTTACTTTGTAGATTAAAAATTTTAATCTCTATTTTGTAACATAATAATCTATTTATATCTGTAAAAGGCTGTTTTAGATGCCCTTGATGCCCAGGAACCTGACAATTTTGGGCCAAACGATCACTTACATCATGTGTTGGGAGATGAGCACCCTGGTAGAGTATGATGCCGACCTGGGAAGAGAATAGCTCCGATGAGGTATTGGACCTCATCAAGTATGAGTTGTAGTGCCATCGAGTTGTAGAAGGTTATGACATAGGCATAACAGGATAAAAAAGGGCCATAGAGATGGGAGCACAGCCTGCTATGGAAAACAATGCATTTATGAAACTGATGGAAGCTTAACGTCTAACACTTCCACCAGAGTCCAACACTGCTTGTAATGAATATATGTCATCAATGTGTTCTATATATGGTGAACCAGGTGGCAGTTCTACCGGTGGTCAAGACGATGGCGAGGAAGAGGCTGAGGCGGAGGAGGAGGAGGCTGAGGCGGAGTAGGAGGGAGTGGAGGAGGCTGAAGCAGAGGAGGAGGGCGATGAGGAGGTCGAAGATGAATACAAGGACGAGGAGGGCGGGGAAGATGATGGGTACGACGATGATGATGAGGTTGAGGGTGAAGATGATCGTGATGATAGTGAGGGTGATGAGGGACAGATTGATCTGTTACATTTTTAAATGATATTACTGACCTTTTATGTTTATTGATTTTTTGTTCCTCAATATATGTGTGATTACGTAGGTCACATTAAATTTATTATTTATGAATAAATAATAAAACTTGATTTGATGATTTTTTGTGACATCCCCCTATTTTGATGGAATTGAAATTTTTTAGTGGAATTTAGAAAATTGGTGGTCTGATTAGAAATTGATATAATGAAATTATTTTTTTTAACCTTGAAATAATTTTCATAGAATATATATAAATAATATCCCATGAACCTGGGACAGCCCCCCCCCCCACCCCCCGAACAGCCACCCCCCCCCCCCCCCTCCTCCCTTGACCATGAACAGCCCCCTGAACAGCTCCGCGGACAGCCCCCAAGACACCACCCCCCCCCCCCCCCACCCTCCTCCCTGTACCCCGGACTGCTCCCCAGATAGCCCCTCCACCCTCCTCCCAGGACCCCGAACAACCCCATGGGAATCCCCTTGGAAAGCACCCTAAACAGCCCCCCAGAAAGCTCCCTAGACAGCTCTCGGATAGCCCCCCTGATAGCCCCCCACCCTCCTCCCTAGACCCCAAACAGCTCCCATGATAGCCCCCCAGACATCCCCCCATAAAAACCCCCAGACACCCCCCCCCCACCATTCTCCCAAGACCCTGGATAGCCCCCCGGACGGCCCCCCAGACGGTCCCTCGGATAGCCCCCAAACAACCCCCACCCCCCCCCCCCACCCCACCCAACCTCCTCCCTAGTCCTTGAACATTCCCCCACCCTCCTCCCTAGACCCTGGACAGCCCCCCCCCCCCCCCACCCTCCTACTATGCATAACCCCTACCACATATATCCTCATCCCCCACTGGGTACCTCACACAACTGTGTATCACCGACATCATCACACCAATCACTACATCATAAGGTCACTGAGACCAATCTAAGATCTCTTCAAGATTCACCCTAAATTCCAATCTAATTAACATTCCATTGTTATTACTTCTGCACCAAGCACCAACCACATACCTTGACTCCTGAGACAATCACACTCTTAATTCAACATCTCAGATCCTAATCTAAGATCCCTACAAGATTCACCCTAAATCCCAGTGGAAAAGAGGGGTTTAGAGGTTCGTAAGAAGATGAGAGAAGAGTGGAAACCCTAATCGAAAAGAGGAAGAAAAGAGATGATTATACTCACATGGATCTTCAATCTGCACCTAACGGCACTCAAAACTCCCAAGTGACGTGTACGAGTCAACCCCACCTAAATCTGAGGCACAGTGTGGCTGGTACCACTCAAAGTGTCTCACTTTTATTTAAAATGGACAAAATTTTAAGTGAAAACAACAAATGGCATACAGAAAACCGACCCAATGCATTCAGATTCTATTAATACTTTAGGACAAGGATCTATGGTTCATTTGTGATGTGTAGAAGCCAACCTTGCCTCAATCTGAGGCATAGTGTAGTCAGTACCACTAAAAGTGTATCACTTTTATTTGAAATCGATACTCTTTTAAGTAAAAACAACAGGCATATAGAAAACTGACCACACGTATTCGTATTGTGTTGATACATTATCACAACAATACTTGGGTCATTTTTGACATGTACGAGTCAACTCTGCCTCAATCTAAGGCATGATTTTCCTGGTACCACTCAAAGTGTCTCACTTTTATTTGAAATGGACAACATTTTAATTCAAAACAACAACTGGCATACAAAAGACCAAAAAAACACATTCGGATTCTTTTAATACTTTAGCACAATGATACATGGGTAATTTTTGATTTTTATGAGTCAACCCTGCCTCAATCTGAGGCATGGTGTGGCCGGTACCACTCAAAGTGTCTCACTTTTATTTGAAATGGACAAAAATTTAAGTGGAAACAACAACTGGCATACAAAAAACCGACCAAATGCATTAAGATTCTATTGATACTTTAGGACAAGAATTCATGGGTCATTTTTGATGTCTACGAGTCAACCCCACCTCAATCTGAGGCACAGTGTGGCCGGTACCACTCAATGTGTATCACATTTATTTGAAATGGATACTCTTTTAAGTAAAAACAACTGGCATACTCAAAACACACCAAACGTTTTCAGATTGTGTTGATACTTTATCAAAATGATCCATAAGTCAGTTTTGATGAGTACGAGTCAACCCTGCGTCAATCTGGGGAACAATGTGACCGATACCACTCAAAGTGTCTCACTTTTATTTGAAATGGACAACATTTTAAGTGAAAAAAACAACTGGTATACAGAAAACAGACAAAACGCATTCAGATTGTGTTGATACTTTAGAACAACAATCCATGTGTCTTTATGATGTGTACAAGTCAAACATACCTCAATATGATCTACGGTGTGGCTGGTACCAATCAAAGTGTCTCACTTTTATTTGAAATGGACTAAATTTTAAGTGAAAACAACTGTCATACGGAAAACCGACCAAACGCATTCAGATTCTTTCGATACTTTAGGAAAATGATCATTGGGACATTTTTGATGTGTACTAGTCAACATTGTCTCAATATGAGGCACAGTGTGGCTGGTAAAACACAAATTGTATCACTTTTATTTGAAATGGACAACATTATAAGTGAAAACAACAACTAATATATGAAAAACTGACCAAACGGATTCAGATTGTGTTTATACTATATCACAACAATCCATGGGTCATTTTGTATTTATACGAGTCAACTCCACCTCAATCTAGGGCACAGTTTGGCCAGTACCACTCAAAGTATCTCACTTTTATTTGAAATGGACAACATTTTAAGTGAAAACAACAACTGACATATGGAAAACCAACCAAACGCATTTGGATTCTGTTGATACTTTAGGAAAAGGATCCATGGGTCATTTGTGACGTGTACAAGTCAACCCCTCCTCAATCCAAAGCACAGTGTGGCTGGTACCACTCAAAGTGTCTTTCTTTTGTTTGAAATGGATACCCTTTTAAGTAAAAACAATTGGCATACAGAAAACTGACCAAACGTTTTCAGATTATCTTGATACTTTAGAAAAATTATCCATGGTTCATTTGGGATGTGTACGAGTCAACCCCGCCTCAATATGAGGAATGATGTGTCTGGTACCACTCAAATTGTCTCACTTTTATTTGAAATGAACAACATTTTAGGTGAAAACAACAACTGACATACAGAAAACTGACCAAACGCATTCAGATTGTCTTGATACTGTAGGAAAACGATCCATGGGTCATGTGTGATGTGTACGAGTCAACCCCACCTCAATATGAGGCATGGTGTGTCTGGTATCACTTGAAGGTTCTATCTTTTATTTGAAATGGACAACATTTTTTGTGAAAACAATTGGCATACGGAGAAACCAACCAAACGTATTCAGATTTTGTCAATACTTTAACACAATGATCCATATTTCAACCTTACACGATCCACTTCTCATGTGAGGAACTCCTACCCCTATTCTAAATCACATGACACTTAATACGCCAAACTCATCCTCAAACAGTGGGTTCTAGGACCAAACCAAAGTCCCTTTGGGAACCCAATACCAAAAAATAATTAAATATTCATACCCATTACCCAAAATGGGGATTCGCCTCACATCACAACCAGGAGACCAAATTACAATTACCCACATACCCCCTTGTTCCAATTGAAAAGTCTATTAAAAACATGTAGGATATTCTGGTAACCCATCTCATATGTCAAGATTGGCCAATGTTTCCCACTAACACATCAGGAACCATTTATACATGGATACAGAGACATTAGTGTAATATAAACATTTCATGTGCTTCATATAACTCATCTTAGGTCTAATCACATGACCACTACCATTTTCTATCTTATGGGTATCATGATCCTTGTCCACTCTACCCAATCCACTCTACCCAAGTTTTTCTGTTGGTTTTAATATAGCACACCCAAGACCATGAGTAAACATCCCATGTTCTTCCTATAACATGTAGGCTTTTTCTCTTGTGTGTATTAGTGTTGTGGTTTGAGTGAGGAGTGAATTATAAATTTTGAATACTGTTATGGGTGTTGTTGCTATTCAATTCTAAATTTCTGAATTATAGATGTATTATATTTTGGCTGTATTGGTAATGAATTCTAAATTTTGAATACTATTATGTGTATTGGATTCTGGATTTATTGGATTTTAATTTTGTATTGGTGTTATGGGTGTTATTGCATTTCAATTCTGGATTTATAGGATTGTGGATGTATTGGATTATGAATTTTTCTCTTCTGTTGTGGTTTGAGTGAGGAATGAATTTTAAAATTCTAAATTTCTGAATTCTGGATGAATTTTAAACATCCCATGTAGGATTTTAGGTTATGGGTGTGTATGTGTTTTTGTAGGTCATGGAGAGTTGCAGGTTGGAGGGGGATGCTGGCTGTTGTGGAGGTGCAGGGTTGCTGGCTGCTGTGGAGCTGAGCAGATGTATACCAGCAGTTTTCAAAATCGTTGGTATATCATTTTGAGGTATATTATACCAACGGTTTTTTATAACCGTTGGTATAAACTTGTACCGATGGTTTTAAAACCAGTATACTTTGGCTGAATATAACATATACCAATGGTTTGTGAAACCCTTGGTATATCTCTTACACTAACACCTATACCAACGGTTTACACAGAACCATTGGTATATCTCTTACGATAACACCTATACCAACGGTTTACACAGAACCGTTGGTATAAGCCTTTAACTACAGCTAACTTGGCCACGGTTTGGGAAACTGTTGGTATATAATATACCAACGGTTTCTAGGCCTTTACCAATGGTTCTAAATAGTTGGTAAAGGGTATAATTCCAGTAGTGGTTGGTACACATATATACCAATGGTTTCCCTTAAATCATTGGTAATATATGCATTCGAATAGCCTATACCAACAGTTTCTAAAAAACTATTGTCATAGGGATATTTCAACACCTAACATACCAACAATTATTGAAATCATTGGGATTTCATATCCCAATGGTTTTAGGACCTATCCCAATGGTTTCAAACTGTTAGGATATGTCAAATTTTCAGTAGTGATTCTAATTGAGGATGAGGAAACTGGAAATGACCTACGAATGGTATGGATTATTTCTTAGGTGATGTTTTGATATTATTTATTCATAGGATATGATTCATGATTTTTTTTGTAAAAAAGAAGTATTACGGAATAAGATGAAAAAATTATTAAGGGTTCATGGATAATGCTGGATGATTAAGATTTATACATTTTAGAAATTTGATATTTATATTAGATATCTGGGTGAATAAATGTATAAAAGTATTAATGCTCTTTGTTGATGGGATTAATTTGGAATAATTTTCTCTTGTATGTATAACCCTACAGTTTGTTATCTGAAAATTCTTTTTGAGGAAGAATTATCATTTCTTTTGTGGAAATATTTATAAAGAACCATTTGGGTTTATATGATCCTTGAATGTGAGGTGATTATAGGTTATTAATTTTTGGGATGAAAATGTGAGGTATGAGATAACATTTGTGGATAAAATATGTTATAGTTATTTTGAGGAATGTATCTCATTTTGGGGAATGATATAAAATTTCGCTGTTTTTGAAAAAAGGAAAACACGCCGACCGTGTGGCAACCTGTTTCATCGGACAAAGCTGCAAGAATCCAACCCACAACCAAAGTGCGGTTGATATTCATTGCCTACCACTGGACTACGTGAAGTCCCTGGTTAGTATGACTAATTCTTTTTAGTTAAAAAAATTATGGACTAAAAATATGTTAATTTTGGTAAATTATGATTTATCAAATCGATATCCTTAGTATACAAAAATGATTTGGTGATTAAGTGATAAATGTTATTTTGGAAGATATTTCCTCTTTTGGGAACACTATATGCCTAAGAAAAATAGAATACCATGGGATTTTATTTGAGAAGTAATGGAGGAATTTTATTTTGGAAGAATATATTTTTTTATTTTGGACTTATAAGGATTTGGGTAATTTATGGAATAGATTAATCTATCATATAGAATATGTGATTAGGTTAATTACTTTTAAGTATGTGATGTTAAGAGTAGTCTATGTTATTTAGAGATAAATGTAAAGATTTATCATGGAATACAATGTGATAAAATCAATCTAAAATTTGGGTTTCAAACATAGTTTGGATTATTTTGAAGAATTTTAAGGATAATTGTTTATTGAATGGTATTTTTTGAATTTTCTGTAATATTTTTTTAATTTTGGAGATTAAGAGTAGTATTTATTTTTATAAAGGATTATCCTTTTTGGGGATCATCTAATCTTGTACTAACCATTTTGGTTTTGCATAATGTATAAAGATAAGGATAATATATAGTTCATCTTTTGTGGATTATGTGATTCTCTAGAAGTTGATTCTAGCACTTCAAGTGTGACCAAGTCATCTTGAATACTCATCATTTTGAGAAAAGATGTATTTGTGGTAGAAATTTTTTAAAGGATGAAACTCTACTTGAAAAGTTAGTATATTTCATTATGTTCTTAGTCATTATCATAAATAAATTCTCAACATTATGAAATAGAACATAAAAAAATGTTGTCTGTTTACTCTTTGTACTGGGTAATCAAATACCATTTAACCCATCACAATATTATGGTTTTCTATTAGTTAACTTTCTCCTGATCATGTTTTCTATCACACTCTATCAGAACATGATGGTTAGTTTCTCTTCCATATCCATGTTTTCCTATATGGAATCCTAGTATGGGTTATCTCGAGTGAACTTTGTAATTTTATTTATTTCTTTTAAGGTGATAGTTTTATTGACACTTTTTTCGATGTGGGACTTTCAATGAAATCTCCAAGCCCAATTTTAAAATTTCTAGGACACAACTACCAAAAGGGGGGAAGGATGTAACAAACCAAGTATTTACATAATAATATTTTTTTCATTTATGTTAATATTTATGAATAAGATATTAATTTTATTTTAAATATGAAACTTTTTCCGATATCATACTCACCACGCAACAATGGGTTTCCTTGAAATCTTATGTTGCACACAACATTGAGTTATACTGAAAAATAAAATATTATTATTATTATTTAATGTATAGTTATTGTATTTTTGGGAATGAAAATAAAAAACTATATTATGATTATAAATGTTTGTTAAATGTTTTTACATTTATCCAATAAATTTTTGAGATTTAAAATAATAATGAATCCAATTTTAAGGATGAAATACTTTAATATTCTTTAAAAAGTCGATTTACCGCCTTTTGAGGGTGAACCCTTTCGAAATCTAGTTTTTTCTCTTTTATATTTTCTATTTGAAAAACTAAAATTCTTATTTACAATTGGGACATAAAAATTTACATTGGATTAAATTTTGGTATTTTTTGATAAAGTTCATTTTTTTAATGAATAGTGAAAACTTCAACATTTTAATTCAAAATTTCCATTTAATATAATTTATTTATATAGTTATATTGCACATTTAATTGGTTTTAAAGTTTAATTATATTATATTTTTATAATTTAATCCAATTTTTGTAATTATAAGTAATTTTACATTGAAATTGGACATAAATACATGTCAATCTTTTGGTAGTTTTTACTTCTTAAAAACATGCTTATTGGTTTTGACAATAGGAATTAATTTTAAATTAATTTCTGAAACTTTTGTTTTATGAATTTAGAAAAATTGATACCATATTTGGAATCAAGAGGTCCAAATTGTGTAAATATGTAACTTTTCTTTTTAGAAATTATGAATGTTACTTCAGTAAATATTTTATTTACCACGGTTAAAGGCTAAATCGGGTCAAAAAGAGTAAAAATAATATTATAATAATATTAAACTACTATAAAACGTGTCCTAAAACTTTTTCATGAGATATTTATACCCATGGTCATCCTTGGGTCGATTATATGACCCCATGGATCAACTTGTGTGTGAAAATGACATTTAATTACTTTTAATTTAATGTTAAGAAAAATATAACATAAACATATATCTTTTACTAAAAAAATATATAGTGTTATATAAGTGATATATTTTACTATAAATAGTAATTAGAAATATAGAAATATCCTGAACATCATGGTATTTTGTTTATAATTTTTAGACATCAAATAAAAAAATTTATTTATGACACAATGATGATGTAGTTATTAACTATTGATGAATGTTTTAAATAAATAAGATTATAAAAATTAAAATAAATTTGTTTTAAAACTTTTAATTCCATCCAAGAATTTTAGGGATATGTATGACTTTTTATATTTTCCTTAATTATTTTTTTGATAAATTAAAAAGATTTTATGGGTTTTTTAGAAGTTATGATATGACTAGTATATAAATTGACATAAATGAGTTTTTAAAATAAATACTATTTTATTAAATGATAAAATATTCATAAAAATATAAGATTCATAAAATTGACTTATATAAGGTTTAACATGACATAAATAAACCAATTTATGTTTTATTGTCATTTTATTGTAACAATATTGACCATATGGTATGAATATACAAGAAGATATGGTAAGAGTCCAATAAGTTAACTAAGGGTTAAAGCAGAATGATAAGGTTAAATTTGAAACCAAGACTTGTCTAAAAACTATTGGTTGAGAGTATTTAGAACAATAATTATCTTATATTCTTATTAAATTAGTTTTTGACCTTTCTTAACCAATAATAAATTTATAATAAAACAATATTTCAATATACTCCTAAAGTGTCCCTCCTCCCTCTTATAAAAGGCCACCATCTCTAACCCTTACTCACACCTCTCGAGACCCCTTGTCACATCCAAACTCTTCAAAAATAAGATCCAAATATCACTATATTTATATTATAAGCCTTAACTTGGGAATAAGTAAATTCAATAAGGACTTTTCTCTTAAATCAAAAAGAGTTACCTTATTTGAGGTAATGTCTTCTCTCAAGATTCTTCCATTTATATTCCTTCTCCAACCCCATAAACACTCTTTATTCCATTATTTTATAACCAAACCAGTATATTAAGTATAATATGATGTTATTATGATAATTATTCGACCCAAACTCACACACACCTCCATATAATGTATTTAGAACATGTTCTTTTTGTGGACGATGAACTACTGCCTCACGAAACAATGATTGTTCAATTATCTCCTACCACCTATCATGGTGGCCATTAAAATAGAACTATATTTCAATATTATATATATTATATTTATATTTTCTATATTATTATCTATTTTTCATTTAAACCATACCTTTATTCTTTCCATTACGTGTATATATGATAATTTCATTTGAGGAAATGTGGACTCTACCCCCTCAAAGTGATATGACTCATTCATGCTATACATGGAATGTATAAAGGATAGAATTAATGAACTTATGTAACATATATAACATAGATATTATACTATAATTATAATATACCTATGTATTATTTATTTTCCATTCCATTAAATATGAAAAATAAATAAAAGTAGCATTCATGAGTACGTACGGCTTACCATCTCTATGAACGGTGCATTTCATTTCTTATATCCAAATTTTATGGACTATTATAAATAAATATATACTGGATCTAAATACACATATACTGGATATATATTATATTTAAATCGTGAATATATTCTTGATATAATGGGATTTTGACCCCATGGACAATTTTTTATTATAACATGTTCGTTTTTATCTCAAGTATCGAACGTCGACAAAACGACTGATATGAACTTGAATAATTATATTATTGTTATAGCAAGGTAATAAGTGATATAAAAGGAATAATAAACTTTTAAAATGTTCTGAAGAAAGTATAAGTTAACCTAAGTTTATTATTCAAGACGAAAAAGGAACATGCGTGACGAGTTAGACTCAAGGTAAGGGAACCTGTCAACTTCCACTTTTAGTCAAAGACTTCTTTTATGTTATGTATTTTAATTTCAATTTTATTGTGTTAGGATATGTTCTTATATATCCTTATTTATATAAAATTTATTTCCAAGTGATGAGAGACCCTTTTATCTCTCATCAACTCATTTTCTTAATTTCCAAGAGACATCATTAGGCTATCTAATTTTCGTAAGGGGATTTCTAAACTCAATTTCCACTCATTGGGTTTTTGTATACTTAGTTGAATATATTATGCCAATATTATATGTGGAATCAATGTTTGTTTGTTTATGTTTTAATTTCCACTTCTGTCTTTTGTGTATATACTTTTTTAACACATAATCACCCCTTTTATAAATTCTTACGTCCTTTATACAAACTTTGTAAGGTAAATCTTAACTCAACACCCATTCATTGAGTTAAATATCCATGTCATTGGTTTTGTTTTTCCATAAAGATGTGTGAATGAACTCTGCTTTATTTACAATTAATATCCAATTATATTGAGTGTATTTATATTTTTTACACATGATTATGTCATTGATTTTTCCTTAATATTAGGATATGATCTTTGTAAGGGATTCTGTCTCTATTTAAATTAAATTTGGTTTAAATATGAAGAAAATGAAATTAGTGTAATCTATGTATGGAATGTGATTACACTACAATATTTCAATCTATCTATAATGTGACAATTCATTTATCATGGAAGATTAATCCTCGATGGATAAAATGCATTTAGATTCTTTCATCGGATAACAACTTCATTAAACATGAAGATAATGAAGCCAACTATCATGTTGATAGTGCTACAAATAACAGGGTGAATGGTTTGGAGAATATTTGGTCTAATGTTTTACTATGTAAATATTTATTTTTATTGCAAATATATTCTTATAAAATTCATTTCTTTAGAGTTTTTTAGTATTTTTTATTTATTGAAATATGCTTTTCCATCTACAAAGCTTCTCAATTTTCCTCTACTTTATATTTTTTATGAAATGAATAATGATAGTTCAGACTCAGATAAAATATTATATTAATCGATGATTATTATGCATGGAGATTTTAGTTGGAGATAAAATATTTTTATGGGTTTCACCTTGGTTGGGGAATAAATTACTCATGAATCGAGGAAAATTAATAATTATATATATGGATCTAATGACCCATGATTTTAATAAAAAAAAATACTCAAATAAATGGAATGCTCAGTAGATTGTCATACACACAACACTAAATAAAATGAAAAATATTACATCTCAATATGATAAAATTATTAAATATTACCATCAAATTAAAACCACTAAATTTTTCGGTATCATTAGAAATAAAAACCATATTAAAAATATGAATAATGGTATATTAATACATTAGTCAGTTATTTTTCTTCAAAATACTTTTGTTTTATAAATTTTTCTTATATTAAAATTAATTAATATAATTTTTGGAAATTTAATTTGATATAATTGAATAAATTTTTTCCATGAATAAAAATTATTTTGGGTTGAACTTTTTTTTATACATTAAAAATATTGATTTTTAGGTGAATAGTGAAAATATCATTTTTATAAAAAAAGACATTTATGTAATAATCAAGATATAACCATAACATATAAATTTTAAAATATTTTTTATTGATCAAGTATGTATTTTATAATTAAAATTATACATTTAAAATATCATGTTTTATCTAAAAACATATATTTTATAATTTAAAACTTAATTTGTTACTTACTTTTAAACTATTTTCATGCGCGATACATTTATTATCAGAAAATAATTTTTTATTTTAGAGAATGAATCTAATAAAATTGATTTCATAATTACAATTATAGGTTACAAATTTTTAAATAAGGGCCATTTTATTTTTTATACATGAAAATTATTACTTACATAAAAACTAGTTACCATGATAAAAGATAAAAGGGTAAACATATTTGACCAATGGGTAAAATACATAACATATTAATAATTGTTTCTAATTTAGTGGTTAAATTAATAATTGACTAAAACATAAATATAATCCATTATTGTCAATTTTTAAGTCTTCTTGGCATGTGATACATGTTCTCCCTTTATATTAAGATGAAATATTAAAAAAATTCAATTTTCATCACTTATAAAAGGGGTCTCCCACCATCTCTTAAATACCACTATAAATTTAAATTTATTCTTTAGAAACTAAAATTTTACCATCCCCTAGAATACCATTCCAATTCCTTTAGCTTAAAATCATAATAATTTATCTTAATCCCTCCATTTTAAATGATCCCTATAAGAGAAAGTCCAAGTCCTCGATGTGAGTACTATGTTTTCCTTAACGTTGTTTCTTTTTCATCATTCAAATTGAAATTTATTTAACCCAAAATTATATGATTATTTTATTATTTATAGTACACATAAATTGTTAATATTGTTGGAATAGCCAATAACCCCATTTCCACATTTCTATTGATAAAAACTAAAACTCCATTAATGTGTTTTTGTGGACGACCACCTCCATGAAGTAATGTATTTCATTTTTAATATAGTTTCATTATTATTTATTAAAAAATTAAAATATAATTAAACACCTTATAAATATCATTATTTTTTTATAATAATGATATTATCAAAAAAATAAACCACATTCATAACCATACTCATCCTTTAATAATGTTATATTCTTGTTTTGGTCAATCTAACCACCATCTCGAACAAAACTATCGGGTCCCGAAAAATCCGTAATCAGAAAGAAAATAGTCCCACAAAGTTGATAAGGGAAAGAGATGCATGTGGGGATAAAAATTTGAGGAGAATATTGAAGAAATACCATTTGGAAAAGGACAAAACTGGTCCATGTACCGGTTATCAGGAAAGGTCCCTAGAAGGCATAGACTCTGAACCAATCAGTACACGGACTACCTATGAAATGATGGTCTGTGAAGCATTGGAGAATGAACCAATCCATTAATGAATGAGATGAAAATAGAAAACCAAGGCACCATGAATCATGTTGTTGGAAAAAGTATGATAGAGAAGTAAGTCCATGCATACCATCCCCACGGACTGAGTAGTCAGCATATGAGTTGTGGTTGGCAGCGCCCCAGGAACCATGTCATTTGTGGTACTGAGGCGGTGATTTTCACCACCACAAAACACAACCCCACTAAACTCATTCCCACAAACCTCGATTGATTGATTCATTCACGGTCTGAGCAATTTCTTCATGGGCTTCCGCAAACGGTGTTTTGTTCCCATACACACGGCTTCCCTGGCACTCTATAAAAGAGAACACAATGGGAACTGATGTAAGAAGAGGTATTTTTTATTAACTTGGATTTTATGAATGGAAGGCTTCAACGGAAAATTATCAATATCATATAGAACCGAGAACAGTTTACAGCAGGTATAAAGCCGCCTTAAACCCTAAAAGGGAGGAAACTCAATAATAATCAACTAGCTACAATCCTAATTGGAGAACTATGAACCATAGGCTCTTCATAAATCAACTCCCCACAAATAATAGTCATAGTGCCTTACCTTGAGTCCAAATAACTGTGTGGTGCATCGCTACGTGGACAATACCATGTGCAGCATATCAGCATGCTCTATAGATAGAACCTGAGACTCTGTACCACTATGGTATGTGGTAGCTCATATCTAGGTCTGCGAACTACTTCGGTATGTGAATGACCCCTTCAACTAAATAGAAGCACTCTATAAAGGGAAGACCTCGTCTTACATGAGAAAACGGTACACAGAATGGGGTGTATTTGACTTTTCCACCTTCCAGTTCAAATATTTTCCTTCCATTCTTGTAATTCCATCCATGGACCCTCTCTTAACCAATACACTGACATCAGGACAAAGCCTCTTCCAAATCCATAATCCCCATATGACTAGACATTCTAGCGCATCAATGTTCCTTTTTGAGTCTACATACCCGAGGTAAGCAGAGCCACAAAGGCAGTTCCTACAATGGATCAGCACCCCAGGACATCCTTAAGTCCACATTCCTGAGGTAACCCAGAGTCCATCCTTAGAATAATCATCTAAACCCCCTCTTCCTAGTGATCAATGGTAATAACATTCTTTTCCATCAAATGAGAGATAGTGAAAATCTAATGAGATTATACATGCTTCCCCTTTGACGAGGAGCAATGATTCCCCCCTTTCATAGAACTCATTTTGGGGCATTATCCAAGAGGCAATCCCCTAAACTTTCTATATGAGGTGTCAGTCTTTCTTCTATTAAGCTCATCCCAAGACATATCTGGATAGACTTATAAACATGACTATCCTAGATATCAATAGGGGTAAGGGTCTGACACATTCAAATCATGTTTCCATCTCCCATTGGGATCATAGACGCGCCCTAATCCACCATATCTCTCCTACTTTTCCCTCTGAGGAGAATGGAAAGTGCTCCTTTTTTGAATGTTTCACATCCCCTTGTTTATCATACCGAGAATGACTCACGTGGTCTTAGAGGACTAAACTGATACGAAATTCAAGAAACTCAGTCATGAACTATGAGAACTCGGATTCCCAACACAACTGGGATATGTAGGAATCCTTTATCTAGGCTCAATTTCTATATCATCTCATACATGAAATGACAATATTGTCCCCCTTAATTTGGGAAACTCCCACGTGTAATCCCCAGTCAAATAACAACCTAATAATGAACTATGAGAACTCTTATTCCTCTTCTAACTAGGATATGTAAGACGCCTATCAAAGGCCCAATATCAAAGGGGAACATTTCTTAAAGGTTCATCCCAATCATGTATTCCATAAAGGGAATCCTATTTAGGATTAGTCTCTAATATAATTCTATTATAAAGGCCTCCACTATGGTGTAAGTCCCAAACATGCCTCCAAAAATAGGGCCTCCTTTACAGTATGAGACCCAACTTAAACTGAACATCAAGGGATTTTATTCCCAGCTAACCGAGATACATAGAAAGCCTCCTTCAGGTCCAAATGAAAGCCCCAAATCACCCTAGTGTTCATTGGGCCATATTCCTAGTAGGTCTATATCTACCCAAAAGACTATGCCTCTCTTGAGCATCTTGGTCTACTTAGGTGTATGTCCCATATGAAATATTTACTATGCATCCTCCGCCTAAACATCCTCACTACATGATGCTAAAACTGAGTGTATGGATCCTCATCACATGATCTTAAAAGGTGATGTGTCCTATTAATTGGAATTAAACTATGTGGGTTCTGATTCCTTTTAGGAGGATATGTAGGAAGACCATTTTATGGGTTAAAGCCTGATATAGAATCACTCTTTGACCTTCATGGATGATGATAAACTCTATAGTGCCTCATAATAAGTCTTAAACTAGCATTGTCTCTCTAATTCTTGTCCCATGCATATACATGGTTATCCTTGAAACCTAGGGTAATCCACGGGCACATGATTAGGAAATAAACAAGGATTCATGAACATATGAACATTGATTTAATCTATAAGAGTAACTCGGAGTATGAAATAATTCCCCCCAAAAGGGTGTGATGAGACTGACCTCCCATCATCTTGACCAATGGAGTGCTTAAGTGTCGTTGGCCAAATTTACATCCACTGAGTACCTATCATTAGAAAACAGGTTCATAAATCATGGATACATGGGTTGTTTGGTGTTTTGGCCACCATGAATAAAACCATTGGAGACCATCTGAGGACATCATATTGGATGTGAAACCCTTCATAATAATAGAAAATGGGTCACTATCAGTTGGGTCATTCCATTTCCCCATAGTACAACAAAAATTAGTACGAAACAAAAATGTTGAACCCGACATGAATCATTAACCAAGGTGGCGATTTTAACCTAATGATAACAAAGAAGCATATATGGAACATCAGACCATTTTCCCCCATATGTTATGATGTGAATTGGGACGAAACAAAAATTCTGAACCCGATATGAATCCTTAACCAAGGTGATGGTTTTCCCCAATGATAAAAAACATGTGTATAGGGCATGTCAGACCTATTTTTTACCCTAATAAACAATGATGTGAATCCAAGAGAAACCAAAAGGAAAACCCGATGTGAATCCTTATCCAAGGTGGAGGTTCTACCCCAATGATAAAAAATAAGTGGATATAGAATGTCAAACAATTTTTTCCCTTATACACAATGATGTTAATTGATATGAAAAAAATGGTGAACCCGATGTGAACCATTAACCAAGGTGGTGGGTCACTCCACTATAAGTTCCTCTCATCTAAAAAGGAAGAGGGTAAATAAATATTACCAATCATCCATGTGATCATGGGATGCAGCATTAACAAGGTTTCGTTGTCTGTCCTTGTTACATATATTATAGTTTTCACAGAACTCTCTTAGATCTAAATGAAACCTCAATAAATTTCTCAGGAACACATGTCAACACCCACACAGGTGGTAGATCCCTGACGATCAGGACTCCATTTCCTACCCATCGACTTCAATGCTAGGTTTCAAACATGATGATCAAATTGTACCACAAAATTAGTGAGCTCCCCATAGTGGAGGCTGCAAGGTAGGCCCTCCAATTAGAAAAAATCTCCTCAACTGGCTCTTTATCCATGGATGACAATCCAACTGAGGATGGACCCACTGGATTTCTCAAATCATTTTGGGGTCCTATCCTCGAAATGCAACAATGAACACCTCCTTTATCTTAAAGAGGTAGATTAGGTCGACACCAATGTCTTCATCCCAGCTGCATAGGAACCCTGCACTAGGGATCTATCTGGAGGACATCACCACCAACGATGTACAACCCAATATCCTCACTCTGAAGATGATCTCATACTGAGGGAATCTGCTAATGTCCAATGGACACAGACCCATCGGGATGCCCGTCGAGGGTGGAAAATGCATAATCAGAAGAAGGCTTTCACCTTGGTTCCTGATGAGGAGTTTTTCCTCACAAAGTCAGCGGTATATACTTGAAAGTAATATAATTATACCTCTACTTCTTAATCCCTCCATGGAAATATGGTAGCAATATATGAGTAAGTGAATATTTGTGATCACTCCTATGAAGCCCACCACAGAAATAGGGTAGAAAATATGAGAAAATGCATATTCCTTCTAGTGTTTTTGGTCTCTCTGGACAGACAGACAGGAAAATTATAGCTAGATTAAAATTTATGACGATGAGCAAGAATCTCGTCATCCAAATAGGATGGAATCCAACTATTAGTAGGTTCTAATTTCTACTAATGCAGAGAATGCCCGCAATATAAATTGGGCAGCAAATTATGAGAAGTCATACAAAAATTTCAGTTCATATGAATCCCACCAACCAAATATGGTGGCATGAAAATATGAGTAGAGTCAAATTCCTATGGAGGAAAATCAAGCCTTAGGAAAAAATACAGTGGAAAATGAGTAGACGCAAAACCCAACTCACAAATATAAATCCCACCAGTCAAATATGGTGGAAACTGGAAAAAATAGTGGGCTTATCCTAGCTAGTTAGGCACATACTCATTCCTCTTCCCTAATAAAAGGGAACCGCCAATACCCACTGGCAACTCATGGAGGACCTGAGCAGGCAGAAAATCCTACTCCGACATCAGAATGGGTATTCATACCCATTATAGCCAAATACATATCACATCACATCTTGGGGATGATGTAGGATATAATTTTGATTATATAACATATCCTATAGACCTATAAAGATGTCATTTCATTGGTGAAAAAAGTGAGGAGTCGGACCCAGGACCTGATCTCGCCGGGTGGGGTGATTCATCCAACAATTCCAATAGTCACTCCAGAGCATACTAGATTCTTTACTCTAGCTGTGAAGGGTCAATGGCCATATTTTTTGATTCAATGACAACTGGATAATGAAAAAATACACATTTCAACTATGTGACACTGGTCCAACGTGGTGGTCACCCCATGGTAGGCATATATCCCTTACATAATTCAAGATTTTTATCAGTGTATCTTAGAGGCATCATATTAACCAATAAAATAGGGACCCATACATAAAGGTCATTACCAATAGTAGGTGGCCCCAGTTTCCCACAAGAGAGTGCACAAAAATGAAACTTTCCAAAGGCAATCGGATAATGAAGATAAAACTCATGATTCTTCTCTACTGGAATCTATAATTCTTAAGGCCATCAAACATCTATCCATAGAGGATCAAGATCTTATTGTTTCATTACCAAATTATGGAAGTGACAAAAATAGTTGTGAAGCCCCCCCCCAATGTCATTACTAGAAACTATTAAGTTCCTCCCCAGAGCACCCATGTGGGATTACTCAGTGGGCCAGAAATGATCGACTATGAGAGTCTGTCTATTGATGCATTTTAGGGTAGCCCTCTCTTTGGAAAAAATATCATAAAGAAAGAAGATCCTACCCTTGATGCAGTCCTCCCTAATGGTACTCTTTTGTTTATACAATGTAGATATGTTTCTCCCTATTGTCAGACGTCAAACTATAATGGTAGTCCACACTGTGATGGCAGTCGCTACAAAGGCCCTCTCCGCAGTGACATCAAGCAATGAAATGTTTCTCTCCTCATTACTATAAATTAGAAAGTCCCTCCCTAGAATTTTCACTACATATACTCTCCCTATAGCTAGAGATATGATGGTATCCCTCGCCATAATATCAGTCGTTGTAAATGTCTACCCCTCAATAATTCCAAGCATTAAGAAGGTCTTCCCCTTGTTGTTGTCCGCCCTAAAGGTCCTACCCAGAGTATGAACTGAAAAAATTACTCTCTATGGTCGGACACTAAGCCACTATGGTAGTCCTTTCCATCATGGAATTGACTGCAAAGGTCTTCCCCATAGTCAAAATTTAAATTAGTGATAAGGTCCCCCCCCCCCCTCATCAGGTTAAATGTGATAAAACCCTTATATGTCGAGGTACTCGGGAAAATGGAGTATGATGTGTGGGATACTCTCTCAATTCCAAAAGATATCCTTTCTCAACAAGAGGACATCCTATGTCCACGCTCATCTTCTAAGCTAACCTTGTACCGTTTACATGTCAATGACACTCTCACTAACCCCACTTTTTGGAATGAAATCATCAAGGAGCATTCAAACCGGGCGGATTAATCAGAAGAGTCCCTAGCAGAATGACAATAATATATTTTTCTTGTGAGAAGAAAAATATCTACGGATAAAATACCAATGATATATTGGCCCACATCCACTTCAAATTTAAACATACCAAGACAGTTTTTAGAATAATGTATGCATAAAATTCTCCTCATTATCAGGAGAACTCCCCACTAGTTAAAAGAAATGATTTTTTCCGATGATGGGTATGAAGATCATGCTAATGTCTTGGGAGAGCTTAATCATCAAATCAACCTAGAATCCCTTCCGTCTACATGACTTCCACAATTAGAAAGGTGAAAAAAAGACCTTGAGTTTTCCTACCTCCATGCATTGCACAAGTTTCACTCCTCAAGTTGCACTGCCTTATCAGCAAAGCCCTGTCTGGTGTTCATATCTGAGGATGGGGAGAACATGGACCTATAATGTTCACACCACATCAAATCCAAAATAACCTATTGGAGGTGAAATCCTGAAACATTTTCATCCCTAAATAGAAATCAAATAATGTCCTTTGTCAGGTTAGGTGGAACGCATAACAAGAACCGACCTTGAGTAAGTCTTAGAATCGTTAGGCCAGATGAGAGAAAGTCATCGAGAAGCTTCTAAACCATGCCACAGAGAACATACAACAGGAATCTCATATTAGGGAAGCCAATGAATGAGCACTGATCATGTCATCAGAAGTGATTAATTCACATGCAGACCCGACACCATATCTTGCTCTCACTGGAATAGGAATATGTGAGATCAAGAAGGTGGTGATAGTAGTAGTAGCCACCACAATATGGGACCAGCCCCAACGTGTAGGGCTGGAGGAATTTTTAACACAACATAACCTCATAAGACTAGAAAATTTGGGCTGAGACACATCAATAGTGGAACAAGATCAACCCCATCTCGTAGGGCTGGGTTCATTTTTACCTCAAATTCCTACCCAACCGGCGTCTATATTCTCCTGACTTGGGAGAATGATGGATTGAGGGGTCACTCATTCTATCTCATCCTGCGAATCAAATCCCTCAAAAATTGGCGTAAAGAATGGTCATATCTGGGCTCCCTTTGAGTCACTCTTCACCAAGAAACTCGAAGAGTATCACAGAATTTCCAGAGAAGATCCAACAATGGATTTAAGAAGCTCTCCAACCATTCAACACCTAGTATGCCACCCCCAATGCAGTTTCAATTAGTGAATATTGTGGACACCATCCCCATAGCCCATTTTGAAAATGATACAGATAATGAGGAAACGAGAGAAGAGGGTTCCCTCCTAGACACGGTCTACACCGAGGTTGGAGGTGTGCACATGAAAACCACTAAATTTGGGTGCCCCTTCAATGAATATTCTACCACCTCATACATGAATCACCTATAAGAAGAAGAATAAGAACAAGGTCGACAACCCACCACCTCCTCCCCATGAAAAAAATCCCCCCACACATGAGGAGAGATTCACGCAACATGAGGAAGAAATGAAATATCTTTTGTGAATCAACACTAAGATGATACGAGCAAGCCATCATAAGGGTTATGTTCTTCAGGTGAAGCATCAACACACACTTTCATCATATGTACCTCTTCCACATAGGCTCATCCTAATGAATGAAGAAAGGCTAGAAATCTCATCTAAGGCAGCGTTGGTGCCATCCGTCAACCAAAACCCAATCCCGGCAAGATATCATGATTTCTCTATATGGAGGAAGAAAACAGAATAGATTCAGGAAAGTCCACAAAGTAATCCCACAGATGGGTATTCACTTCAAGTTCTAACAGTGCTGACACATCCAATATTACCCCTACATCACCCTTTCATGCTCAAGTCCAATAGTACATGCATCAAGGGATCTGAAATACCATCGTGTTATTGATAACTCAAATGGAAGAAATAGAGGGGTGTCACACTCTGATATAACCATAATAGAAACCTTTCCATGGCTGGGTGAGAAACACCCCACCTCCACCAAAATTTTAATATTCCATATTCTTAGTGTCCAATGCCTTATGGGACCTAGAGAAACATCTAATTCACTACTCTTATTACTAATATCCCATGATGGTAACCCCATATAAAAAAGAAGGTTTGAAGATCAGATGCTTTGTGGAAACCCTACAAGGTTCAGCCTTTGTGTGGTACACCAGTTTATATGATAACTCCATAACAGGATGGTAGGATCTCTGGAAAGAGTTCCCATTCTAGTTTAGCTTTATGTTTTCAAAAAATAGTTAATGTTCTCATGAATTGAAAATGGTAAAATAATGATAAAGATTCATACTTCATTGCAAGATAGAAAGGTCTAACTTACTCCTTGAATTGGACGCTCCCTCAAAATGAGATGCTTTCCATGTGCATCGATATTCTTTGTGAGGAGTTGTGAACACCACTTATTTCGGTGAAATATAAAAGTGGGTTCTAGGACTTCTCCTCCATTGCTCAAAGGATAGAATATACCTTTCAACGCACTAATGTAATGTCTCGAGAAGACCCAACATCCCTAGTAAAAATAGTAGGGAGAGATGATGCGGCTTCTATCATGCTTAAGCCACCCCATGCACTAACTCCAACTCCAAGGCCCTCACTAAACTAAGGAAGGACCTATAGACATCAGCATCCAACCCCACCTTGGAAAGATGAGTGTCAGGGATATAATATGAATCATTTTGAGGAACGGAGAAAAAAAGTGTACTCATTACGAGATGATCAATTCCACAGCTACATTTTAGCTTTCATGAATTGCAACTTTATTTGGCTACCAGAGATAAAGAGGGATGATAAAGTAGGCCTAGATGACCGGCTATATTATTGTTCCTTACACCAGATATTGGGACACAATTTCAAGGTGTGTTTTTCTACAAATATATTCTAAAAAGGATGATAGGTTCTAGAAAAATCAAGATAGGACCACCTATAGAGGAAGTTGCATATGTGTCCACCACCATTCCAGATGAATAAGGGGATTGAAAAAATAATTGTTAAAAAATGGAGCACAAGTTTGATAGTTGGATGAATCAGAAAATATTCAATAAAGATCATGGACTACTCCAGGTCAAGTTAAAGCAACCAATCGTCCCTCCAACAGCTTCTTATGGAGCACAATCATCATCATTAGTTCCAAAATCCTCCAAGAGACAACCATATGGAAAGTAGTCCAGTCAAAAAGGAAGAAAGCTAATACAGGGAGATGAACTATCACCAAATCCAAAGTTTTCATTAACACTGTCAGATTTCATGATAGTAAATTTGAAGACATGGACACCACCCCACCAAACGTCATAACGAGAACCACCCCACCAAATGGCACAATGGGAACCACCCCACCAAACTGCACAATGTGTATCACCTAATCAAATGGTACAACGGGCACCACACCACCAAATGGAACCACCGGGGGTAGATGACAAGGAAATGTCATCATCAGAAGAGGAGATGATTTTTGGTGCCATCAATGTTATCCACTCAATGGATATCTACTCTGATGATGAATATGTTTATTAACTAGAATTCCTTGTACCCAATTGGGGGGGTCAGAGGAAGAAACTACAGAAGCCAGGGATATCAAGGGTGATGCAACCATGGAAGAAATTAGGATTACAACATCACCCCCACTCAAACCATCAGTGTTATAGAAACCTACAGAAGGACCCTCCAAAAAACACAACAGGGATAGGATAATTCTCTTGTCCCCATGAGAATCCATCCTAGCCTAATCAACCTAGAGTATCCATCAGAGGAAGAACAGATAACAAATTACCCTTGGAAGGTGATCATAGCAGTCCATAACTATCCAAAAATGATGGAAGATACTCTTGATCCAACCCTAAGGGCCAACCTATGTTCATAAAATGGTCGATACCCCATATCGAATGTGAAAGAGCTTCCTCAAACTGGGATGCGCCAGCCTTTAGATCATAAATCTGATGTTTTGAATAACTTAGTCGTAGTTCCAGAAAACCTTCCGATCCTAGATGCATTGAATCTATCAGATAGTCTCAAACAAGAACACATCAAAGTTTTGTTGAGTCCCTATGAGTTTCAAGCCAAAGTATTAACCACTGAAGTCTTTCAAATATAGTCCAATCATGTGGAATTCCATATAGTTATATCCTTCATGGATCAAGAAGAAGACACCACCAATAAAGGACACATCAAACCCTGATATGTGTCTCGAATAATAAATTTTGTCAGTTCAGAAAAATTCTTTAGCGACAATGGATCTAGGTTTAATCTCCTCCCAATGTGGAAAATTCGTCAGATGGGCTACAATGAGGATGATATGATGCCCTACACTATGAACCTATTGGGCTATGAAAAAAGAGATCGGAAGACGTTAGGACAAATAAAGTTTAAAACCTGGTTCGGTGACCTCATAGATCACCCATAATTTCTGGTGGCCTGAAATAATATTTCCTTCAATACCTGGTTAGGGGGGTCCTAGCTATATAAACATGCATTAATCCCCTCCTCGTTCCATCAGTTCGTGAAATATATAATTAATGGAACAAGTGGGGTACTGCACATCGATAAGGCTCCATTTGACTTCTATGAATCAGACTATATTAATGCAATGTTCTACAAACCAAAGGAAAAATATCCCTCAGCTGGCGAAATTGATTGGGTTGCCACCCTAAATGGTTAGGAAATGCTTCCCACTAATCCCCTCAAGTATCTCGAGGAGGAATATGTATTTCTTGTCAATCGGATTTCGGGTACCAGTCCAAATTTAGATGCGTATTCAATAGTACTCAAGATTTCTGTTACAGTTGTTGGGCCTGATAATGTTAAAAGGATCATTGAGTCCCTCTATAATAGGGATGGTTTGGGTAAAAATGGCCCCGAACTATCATCACAACACCATAAAATTCTAGACTCACCCATAAAGGCAGGAGGAAGTATCTCATCAGTCAATGAAGAAAAGGAAACTCTTTTACCCCTTACTCTGCCTTCCCCAGAAAAGCCTTCACAAATGGATGAGATAGAAGAGGAAGCTTCACATCCTAGACACCAAAAGTATGACTCTTTCTTAAACTATGATATGATCATCTTAGTAATTTTTTCCCTGTTAGAAGATAAAGAGGGATGTAGAGGAGGAAAAACCAATCACATTGTTACATGGAATTAGTACTCCAAACATACTCACAAGTGATGTTATCATCTTCTAATGAATGTAAAGGTAAGAAGATTTATAATATATTATAATTATATAATAATAATTATGTTATAAATATCATATATTAATATTTAAACCATTATAATAACCATCCATTAATAATAGTGATATAAAATAAGTCATATCACTCTATAGAGGCAGTAGTCCACGCATATGCACGGGGAATACTTTCATTTAAAATTTAGAATAAAGTGACAAGAAAAAGGATGATAAACTATTATAATAAAAATTATTTATATTTAACATACTTAATTCATTATTTTGGAATTTATTCCATAGATTTAAATGTGTCTATATAACAAAAAAACAAGAAATGCTCAGTTAATAGTTATATTTCATCCTTGAGAACCCTCAATTGGCTTGCACCTTAAGTATTGAAAGGATGGTATTATCACAAAACTAAGAAATAAAGTACATGTGGATACTTTGAATGTATTACGGTTTCTGTTTTACAGTCTATAAGGCTTGTGGTTTGTGATTAAGAGAGTGTAGGTGGTATCTTTTTATAAGGGAGGGGGAGAAAACACTTGTAATTTTTCAAAATATTAAAATATAATAATGTATTACTCATGTAAAGTGGCTCCAAAATTCCAAATATTCTAATATAGGAAATATAATATATAAATACAGTCAATAAATAAAATTTAATCATGTTTTTTATGATATTGTAATCTTTATTTCTTAGGTTAACCCCTGGAAAACTCATTTTATCATTAACCACGGTAAAATATTTTTTAATGCTTTTTTATAAATTATAGATGAATACTAAGTTGATATTATAAAATTATAATAATTTTTAGAATTAAAAATATGAAATAAATTTTAAATATTTTAATTTTAATAATTGTAATAAATTCAATATGCAAAACGCAATAAAACCATTTCCTGATAAATTCCTTTTTAAGCATAGAACAGAGATTCCCTTCATTCTATGCCATGAAAAAACTATTAGATGAATGTTTACATATTTTATTAAATATATTATTTAATATTTTCATTAAAATAACTCATCAAATGATATTATTTTAATTTATTATGATAAAAACACATTATGTGTATAAAAACTATTTTTCAAAAAAACATATTTTTTACCTACAAATTATTTTGTTTTAATTATTATACCATTTAAAAACTAATTAATTAATTTTATAAATATGTGAAAAATAATTTTTTATAATTTAGTTTGTCCTATTTACACCCTCCAATATAGAACTCTGGTGATAAATATCACATTAAATAAAAATGATATGATGAATGGTTTGATTTTATGTTGAACCCAAATGTATGAATGATAATGGGTGGGGTCCTATATCTCCCTAAAATTATTTGGTTAAAGTTTTAAATGTCATCAGATAATTATTCTTGGGAATAATTGAAATGTTTTAAAATATTAAGAGAGTAAATACTTGGATTTCTACAAAGTTTAAAGCATGTACATACATGGATTTTTTCCTAACTTATAGGGTGAGAATAAAGGATTTTAATCAAAAAGTGTTTATATACCTTTGTCTTTAAAACTTCTCTAAAATTTTCTTTATTTTCAACCTACTCCAAACATTTATGATGTTCCATGTTCTAAAAATTTTTCACTTTATTATGTTATTATTTCATGTTTTCCATGATTTCTATGAGATGGTCCTAGGCCATATTTTTATGACCTTTTTCTATCTTATGTACCTATTCCATGATCTTTAATAATCAATCAAGTTCTATGATTGTCACCATGATTCCATGATCTTATTTTTATATATTTCTCTCTTATAAATTTGTTTCTCTCATGTTTGTGATCTAACTATTACAACTAGTTGATAAGTTTCTCTTACTGAGTGTTTGGGATCATTCCTTTCTTATCTTTTCTTCCTTAGGATATGAAGATGGGTATTAAATGTGATATGTTTAAAAGAGTGTTTAGATTTTATTGGTTTTAGAGAACTGATAATTAGTATTTTAAAATAATTTATTTTTTTAGAATGTCCTCTAAGACACTAAACCTTTAGTTCTTTGATTTGTGTGATTATTTTTGAATGGAATGATTATTCAAGGAAAATAATGAAATAAGTGTTTTAATTTAGATTGAGTTACACTAGTTTGTATCAAAAGAGGGTTTAGTTATTTTGGGGATTGGTTTAAATAACTTTAGTGATAACTTTATTAATAATTCTAGGTATTGGATAACCTTCTAAAATATTGATAAAGTAGATATTTTTTGGTTTTTACAAGAAATTTCATCCCTGTATGGATATTGTAAAGTTGATTTAGATGTGGAAAAAGTTCACCTTATAGTTCTAACCACAAAAATTGTTATTTTATTATTTATCCAATATTAACTCGATACACGATGAGTGGGCCTAAGACTATACACCTTGTGACATTCTCTTTATTAATATTATTTGGTAAGTTTACATTCTATTTATGAAAAATTATGAGGGATTTTCAATATATTTAGGATGGGGAAACTAATATAAAATTATCATAGATGACATAGATTAATTAAATCCAGTAGATTCATAAGTTAGGTTATTAACATCATTTATGAGTTATTATATATATATTTATTGTTTTCCTTTGATAAATTTACTAACTTAATAGTATAATCATTCATTTATTTTAAGTAATGGATGGAACAAGGAGGAATCGGGCTAAATATGAGTGTGATAGAAAATGAAATGATTATCCCAAAGAATTAAATTATGTTATGTGCAACATCCTCAATTATTCAAGGTATGTTCTTGAGCCTTTTAGTGGTTTAAGTTAGGTTAGGGAAGCCTTAGATTTTTTTTAGTGACATAAATAGTGTTTCAATCATTTTTAGGTACGACACAGGTAGTACCAAGATGTGGTATAGGCCATTTTATTCTCGGAAACCCCTTGTGTGAAAAATATAGGGCCAACACACCTATTTCTAGGTGTTTTTTTTGTCATGTAGCATTGTGAGTCCTCATGTGGACCATAGCTTGAGTAGACTCTTCAGGGTGTGGTAGAAGGCATGGTGAGTCCAAAATTAGAATATTTCAATAACATGTCATAGTTTTCATCACATTGGGTTACTGGGTCTTGGTGTTTTTACACCACCATGAACATGGTTAGAATCACTACATCTTGGTGATACTTTCTCTAGATTTTTGAAATTGTTGAATCAGCCACCAATCTTCGAGGGTCTCATGTGTTTCAAAGGGGAAACAACATGAAATTATTTTTTATATTTTTTAATTAAATTTTTACTCAATTTATTACTTTTATTAACCCTTAACAACTTCTATCCTTGCTTCTGAAAAGTTCCGAGTGAATTTAGAGTAATTATTTTGAATGATGTACTCTCCTCACTTGGGCGCGTGAATCAAATGATTCCATTAATGTTGACTGGTGTGATATCTCTCTATATTATAATGATTTCTAAGATGATCATCCATATCTCAAAGATATTCTTCTATTTTGTTGAATTTTCTGATCAACCTTGATGTAGCAATTCCTTGTCATATAGGCCTTATATGTATGGGTGTTTGGAATGATTGTGTTGTGTGCATGTGTATCCCTGAAAGACCTACACTTGATATGATTCACTTGTGGTGTGTGTGTGTGTATGGAACCATGAGACCTATTCTTGATATTATTTATATGTGGTGTGTTTGCATACACCCATGATACCTATGCTTGATATTATTCACATGTGGTTGTGTATTAGATATAAGAATCATTAATGACAAAACATTATTATGAACTTCCTTATTTTATCATTGTGGGTTACATGTGTAATTCATCTAGATATGAAATTGTATGACTAGGTTGATTCATACGGGCTAGTTTGTTTCTTAGATGGGGATTGTGTATAATGTGATACCTTTCCCCAAAGTTGTGAGATTGGGTAAATACATGGAATGGTTCTTTCCCCACAATCATGATATTTAGTCTAAGTGTGAAGTGTGGATCATACTAGAGGTATGAATTGGGTGAACATGAGTATTTCCCTTAATGTAAGGCATGATTATCCCATTAATGGGGATGTGTTCTGATGATCAGTTGGCTGAGTACATCTGTATGGTGTGTGACATTATTTCTATCATAGAGACAAAGAAAGTAGAGCCAGTCTCCAAGGACCTAAAATTCATGTGCACATGTGTGATTTCATGTTACTAACTTGTGCATTGATTATTTTCTTTTCATTAACAATTATATATTTTCCAATTATGATAGGGACCATTGGTGGTATTCTACTACATTTTATACTCTCACCCTAGTTGAGAATCTTGGTGTGTGTGTAGACTTTATGATCAGGTATCCATTTTAAAGAAAGGGTCCTACAATGGTCAGTTGACCAAGAGTATCAAGGTTGTGTGAGGTGATGCTAGGATAGAATCTATATATTATATTTTTTCTATATATTACTTATTTATCATTATTTAATACAGTGGATTGATCTACCACATAATGGAATCCTTTATTTTTCTTAGATATAATTATTGGCATGTCAAATTATTATATCATGTGTTGATACTCATATAGGATTATTTATTACCTTATTATTATTATTATTGATTATTTTATTTATTTTTCTAATGGTTGACTATTATTTAGGGAATACTCTACTCATGAATCCTCTAAGTCCCTCACTGCTTTTTAGTATCCTCTTGGTTAGGTACACATGAGGTTTTGTGTAACTCTAGACCAACATGATTTTTTATGTTGTAGTGTTAAAAATTTGTTTCAGAGCCTTTCTCAAATGTTTTTTTCTTTACCATGATTTGGGATGTGGTAGACATGAGATATAATGGTTTGGACTTAGTTAGGGGAGCTATGTTTGTATCTTCTAGCATTATATTGTGGTCCTATAAGTTTCCAATAAGTTGGATTAACGATCTTATTTTTATTGTTACTATTTATTTATTCACCTTTGGTGATGCACATTTTATTGATATTCTGATTTGTAGGATTTGGGGTGTGTTTATGAATCATGACTAAGAATGTGGATTTATGTGTAACATGTTTTTTACTTAAATTATATAGGGTTCCATTAATTAAATTTCTATTTCAATTTATGATTTTTGATTTGGTTGTACATTATTGCTTTTATTTTATTACCTCAAGTTGTAAATGGTATGATTGTTGTCTGTATACAGTTCTGACTAATGTGTAGGTTCTACATAATTTTAATTGACTATGGGTAATGCTAAGGGGTTTGTACCAAATTTTTTGTGTAGCCTCCTAGGATAGGTATTCTATAGAAATCGCTTATTTTGACTTTTAATTTATTAGGAAGTTACCTTAATAGGGAAGTTATAGGCTTTCAGAACATACATTTGGAGTTTTAGATAATGTTTCTTCATACATGTTTGATGGGAAAACCCAGTGAAGTAAACCAAAACACCCTCGTAGGGGGTAATTCCCCTATTCCACTACCTATTCTATTGGAGTGTACGTATAGGAATGCCCTCATAGCCACACCAGCAATTCAGGTCATAGAACTGATCCAAATTTGAATATTCCTACAAGTTCCTAATCAAGGTGGAGGGGATCAATGTTCAACAGCGAACTATGCTCATGATGTTATGTTTCATCATCCCCTAGCCTTCCAGGTCACCAGAGGCCCGAAGGATGTTGAAGAAAGGGTAAAATTCATAGATAAGATATTCAAATTGGTGAATACTCCAATGGATCGAAAGGTGAATATTGTTATGTTCATAGTTTATGGAATACGTAGTCAGTGGTGGGGAATTATAAATCAATCATGAATAATTGATAGGATGACATGGGAATAATTCAATGACCATTTTTTATGAATTCTTCCCTGACATGATAAAGATGTATCATTCTAAATATTTCATAGAACTTTTATAAGATATAACTTTTTATAAATTCTTATTCTATATGACTCATTAAGGAACATAATTTTCCTCCAATATTAGCTACAAATGATGTATAAAATCCCAAGAAGTTTGAAATTTTTCTTTAACCCAAGTTAAAAAAATAAAGAATTTTGATTTGATGATTTTTGAAGAGGTTATTTGTAAAGCTATTACTATTGAGAAGTGATTAGAGTTAAATAAATTTGTAGGTATTCTTTTAAATTTAAATAGACTGACTTGTAGATTTTACACTACTTCCCTAGCTACCTCTTATAGAAACATTAATATAAAATCATATGAAATACACCATGGTGGTGTATGACAGTTATATCAGAGCATGGGTTCTTCCACTACCTCTATCGGAGACTTTTCTCCCAGGTGATTCAATTGTAGATGAAAGCAGTATTGTCTCAAATAATATTGTAACCCTCCATGAAATTTTTATTGGTGTGGTATAGAAGGACCCCTAGATCAATTCAAATGTCTTTCTAGAATACTTATTTTTTTACCTACATATAGTTGGATTGAGTTTGAAATTAAACTTGATCCTGGTACACAACCTATATCCATTCCACCTTACCATATATAACTTAAGAAGTTAAAATAAATTAACGTTAAACTTGAGGATTTGGAAGAAATGGGGATATTTCAGACCTGTCACTTCCCCATGGGGTGATCTAGTATTGTTCCATATGAAAAAATATGTTAGTATTCGGTTGTGTATAGAATATGTGATGTTAAATCAAATTAATATGAAGAACAAGTACCCATTACCATGTATTGGTGAATTTTTTTATTAGTTAAGGGGATCCTGATGATTTATAAAGATTGATATGTCATTTGGATACCATCAACTTTAGGTCAGGGAGGAGGAAATATCGAAAAAAAACCTTTGAGAATAGATATGCGTTGTATGAGTATCTTTTTATACCTTGTGGGATAACTAAAACTCGAAAACATATTAGGTCCCTCATGAATAGAATCTTTCACCCATACATAGACACCTTCATTTTTTTATTGATGACATACAATTATATTTTTTAAGACCTCTAAATTACATGGTAGACACCTTTAAATATTATTGAGTACACTTAAAGCACATCATATTTACACCATGATATCAAAATTTTACTTTTGGATTTTTGAGGTGTGTTTCTTTATTTATGTGATTTTTGAGATAGTAATTTATGATGATCCCGAGAATGTGGAGGTTGTTATATCTTGGTAACATCCTAGGAATATTCTTAGGATTTGAAGATTATTTGTATTTTTTAGATTCTATATGTAGTTCAGTATGGACTTTTTCTATTTGGAAACACCCAGGACTATACATCCCAAGATGGGGGTAAATTTTTAATAGATGGATCAATGGGAAGAATTATTCCCTGTATATAAGAGAATATTTACATAATCTAGGATTTTAGTTTTCTATGAACCAAGAGATGGGTACATAGTGTATTTTTATGCTTCTAGGGGTTTTCTTGGGTGATGTATTAATGAATAATGGTCAGTTAGTTCCTCATAGGTCTTTCCAGTAATGAACTCATGGGTGGAAATACCCAAATAATGACCTAGAATTTTCTTTCATGGTCTATGCATTTAATTTTTGGTGACATTACCTCTTTGGTGAGAGATTTGTTATATATATAAATCCGAAGAGTTTGATGTACATCATCTACATGAGGGATTTGAATATTTAACAAAAGAATTGGGTAGATTATCTATTGACATTTGAATCTGAAATGTTGTATTATCCTGGAAAATTGATTTATTTTGTAAATTTTCATTGCATGAAGACATGGGAACTTAGAGAGAGGATGTTAGAAACTGAGTCGAACATGATGGATTTAATGGAAAACTCGTAAGTGGTCATGACTGAGGATCATGGATTTGTATATTCTTCACCCTTAGTGATCACATTCTCATTATTAGATATAATAATGTCCATTCAAAAATATTATCTTGTTTTATTTTTGATTTGTGAAAGGTTGGAATTAGACAACTCTATTCTGGGATGAACTTTGGATGGATGTGATGTGATTTATATTTATGGAAGAGTATTTGTTTCTTCTTCTATGAGAGAGGAATTTATGATTGACTCTCATGATTCACAATGCACTATGCACCTAGGGTCAACCAAGCTATATCATGACATCAGATGATGATTCTTTTGGCCTATCCTGAAGAGGGACATTAAAAAAAATTATCTCATTGTTTGACCTGTTAGAGAATTAAATTCAAGCATCAACTGGAAAGAGGGTTACTTTAACCACTTATTACACTTATGTGGAAGCGGGATGAAAGGAGGATGTACTTCATAATGGTTTTCCTGTATACCTTGAGAGGATGAGAAGTTATATGCATATAGTTGATTAGCTAAAAAAATTATCTCACTTATTACTAATTTGAGAGAATCATTAGGTGGATGATCTAGGAAAGATTTATTTTTTAGATATTTAATGACTTTATAGGGTGTCTTAGAGTTTCGTAAAATCACTAAAAATCATTGATAAAGGTACCCCTTTATCATCACTTTTTTAGTGCTATTAAACACATCCCCTTCATCAATACTTTTTTATTAGTACTAATAAAGGGGAACCATTATTAGTGTATTTTTACTAGCACTAATAAAGGTTAAATTTAATAAAAAAAATTAAATCATTAAAAATAGTATATTATCATAAATATATATTTATTTATTTAATATTTTATTAAATCTGATTTATATAAGGCTAAATATTAGTTTACACTTAATATATGATATATTTAGTAAAAATGGATTTTGAAATAATTAAAAATCAATATTAATTAATACTTGATTAATTATTATAAAGTAACATTCAATTATTAACCATTTGAAGATATAAAAAAATAAAAAAATGAATAAAACATATTAAATATGTTGAAAACATAATTAAACTTAAAATGGCCAAAACTTTTTATTTAGGTGTTCGTTCGGGCTCTATCGCACATAAAATTGAAGCATGTGAAGAGATGTATGCACTAATGACCTAAAGGGACCCCTATTAACATTTGTTTATCCAAAAAAAAGAATAGAAGCCCTCTAAAACTTATTTTTTTGTTAGGATATCCTAATTTTTAAACATTCAATGATATTTTGACCCCGTTTAATGGAGTATTTTTCTCATTTTTAGTGGGGTGAATTTATTACTAGGTCTTAAATTTATATTGGTGTTATGGTTTTAAAATATTATAATTTTTCATAATTTCTTTTTATTTAAAATTAAATATATACAAATGTATACATATGTGTACATATTCACACTAAAAAAATTAGTTTTATAAATAAATATGTAAACATATGTACATATAGATTATCTTTCTAAATATATAAACCATATCTAAATAATAAATTCCATTTAAATTAAAATAAAAATGCATGAATATTTATATACCTATACAATTAATGTATATATAATGTTTATATATATAAATATATTTGTGTGTGTGTTGAGAACCAAATATATATTTATCTATATAATATAATATATGTATATAAATATTTATAATTATATTTTACAAACATATATATGTGTGTGTGTATTTATAAATACCCACAAAAAACATATTTTATATATAAATTTAAAAATAATTATATATATATAAATATAAGGATAAAAATGGACTGAAATATATATATATATATATATCTTAAAATATAGAAGAAAACAATATAGAGGAGTGATAAAGGTGGAGATCCATGAAGGGCAGGTCGGTGGTTCGAAACTCAATAGTGGCGCGTGTACGGGTGAGTGATGAAGGAGGTTAGAGCACTTTTAAAGGGGGAGAGATTCGAGCTCTAATAAAGGGAGGGTCTAGTGTTGTTAAAGTTGGGGGATTCTTGTGGTGATAAAAGGAGGAGGGTTTCCTAAACACTGATCAAGAAATAAATCTTTTTATAAAAAAATATTTTTTTAACATTAATCAGTGATTTTTTAGTGTTGATAAAAGGTGCCTTTATTGGCTTTTTTTAGCAATGATAAAGCCCACCCCCCCCCCCCCCCCCTCGTACCAACACTTAGGGAAACAACACACTTTTAGTATTGTTAAATCTGTTTTTACATGTTTTTAAAGGGCCGATATGTAGTAGTTGTGCTAGAAAAAAGAGATGATAAAGGAGATATTTTATCGGCGCTTTTTTAACACTAAGAAATATTTTGATTAAAATGAAATAATTATACAAATACCAATTAAAAATTAGCAAATTAAGAAAATTATTAAAAAAATTATTAATTAAATAATTATTGATAAAGATGAATAAATTTAGTATACATATATAAAAATAAAGAATAATAACAAATAAGATATATTAAATATATAGATATGTAAAATGAAATAATGAAACAAATAAAAAATAAAAACCATTAAATTAAGAAAAATATTAAATGTTTTATTAATTAAATAATTATTGATAAAAATGAATAAATTTAATATACATATATATAGATTAAAAATATTAATAAATAGAATATTAAATATAAATATATAAAGTTAATAAATTGTAATAATTAAAAAAATTAATAATTAATAAATATTAAAAATTAAAAAAATTAACATTGAATAATTGTAATAATTAAACAATAAAAATTAAAGTGAATAAATTACCAAATTTTTTTACAAAAAATTATGAAATAATTATTCATAAAAAATGAATATGAATAATATATATATATATATATTAATTATAAATAGTAATAAATAAAATTTATTAAAAATTTATAGAAATTTAATTAAATTTAATAATTAAAAGCATATTAAAGTCATATTCATTTTTAATGGTTTTTATACATTTTTTTATAAAATGTTGTGGCACAAAGGCCGATTTATTTAAAATAGGAATGAAAGTAAAAGAGTTGGGAGGAGTGTACAAAAAAATATGAAAAACATAACAAAAATCAACCATCTTTTGAGCGGGTACTCATACTGTGAGGAGTGATGTGCCCACACTTGTTGTAAGGGTGATGACCCCTTCTCTAGGTTTTGACCAGAACCCATGAACCATCGTCTTCGTCTAAGTGTTCAGCAACAAAACTGATCTTTAGGGTAGTAGCTCCATCTATGCCATCACTTTTCTTTCCATCATCATCACAACTAGCCGAATCAAGGAGATCAAACTAATTATTAATAAAAACATCCTTATTTACCTTAGAAAACTAGGTTTGAGTAGAGAAGTTTCTTGATGTAGATCCAGCTACTCCTAATTTGGGTTCAATGCTATATTTCGAAAACCTACCTTCGGTAGCATCATTTGTAGTAGGTTGTCCTCCAACAGTAGAAACATTTTTCTCCTTACTACTATGAATTTAACCACAAGATATTTTAATAATAAGAGAAGATTCCCCTAATACTCTAGAGGGATGTCTAGCTTTACAGCCTTGCGTGATCTTACCATAATTTTCAGCAGTCGTTGAAAAAAACTTTATCCCACTAGGGGTATTGCCCAGTGACTTACTAACGTGGTATGTGTCCATATATAAAGACATGGGAGAACCTAAGTGAAGATCCTGAGTCATTCGATTAGAGAGTAGGACCTCCTCCTTACCCAGTTCTAGATAAACCATGTGGTAACAAAATTAAGAAGAAGTGATTTTAATAGAAGCATAAGCAAGGAGAGTCTTGACCACATTTGTAGAAGGGTGAGTGCCCTCTTTATGTGCAAAAAACTATTTTCCTTGATTCTGTTGAGAAAAACTATCACTAAGAGCAGTGGAAGAATACCAAGTGTTAACATTAGGATCACACTTCAAATGAGATAGTGAAGAATCAAATTCCCAATTTGTTCCTATTTTAATAAATCATATCGAGCCATATAATTTCTTTAAGGAGGAAGGACAGTCTAAATGAGTAGACATGAGGTTGGAATAATCAACCCTTTGGGCCTTCTTTGATATTGAAATGACTCTCTATTATTTATCCTTTTTACTCTTAGAATTCACCATGATTTTCTCTTTCCACAAATTAAAATCATATTCTATTTGAGAAGAATGCTTCATGTCCTCCAAACTATCTAATGACTCTTTTTTCTCCTCACTTGATATGACCCTGGAGAGAATGTATTTAAAAGAAACTTCCTCAAAAATAGCATCGCAAATGCCACCATTAACTTCCCACTTCTCTTATTCCTCAATGTCTTCCCAATTCAGTGGGTTTTAATAATCTTTTGAATAGGTGAAACAACATTAGGCTCTTCAAGACCTATAAGACAATCTGTTAGATAGGGATACTCAGTATCTAATTTACTAGAGGCCTCAACGGGATTAGTATCATTGCCTTGATCTTAAATGAAATCATATTGCACTATTTTAGAGTCTAGCTTTATGTTAGTGTAAGGCAGAAATGGTTTAATAAATCTATTATAGTGTTTTAGATCATGTCCTTTGGTTTGGAAATTAGAACACACTAACTTTCATATGCATGTCTCATTTGAATGACCTATAATGCAACAGATTATACAAAGAGGAGGTGTTTTCTTATATTCAATCCTAAGAAATATTTTATCTTATTGTGTGGATAAAACCACCTTGTCTATTGTTGTAAAATTTAGGTCTACCTCTACCAATACGTGTGAAAATTTCCCATAGGTAACTGACTCAATGGAATGATCCATTCTTATAGGCATACTAATGGAAGATGTTATATCAAATAGTATCTCAGCATGCCATAAGACCCAATTAAGTCCATAAATTCTGACCCATACCTATGTGTAGGTATCCGTGAAGTCATATAGCTTTAATTTAAGATTCCAATCAAGAATGTGTTGTGTTCCTAGTCTATGAGTGATAGATCCAATGCTCCATGCTAGACTCTTTAGTTCCACAGATGGAAAACGTATGTGAAAAAATACTCTTTCAAGAAATACACATTTAAAGTCCACAAATCTTCTAATTTCCTCTCAACAAGAAACAAAATAAGTAATATTACATTGTTTCATACCTTTCATCAGTAAAATTCAATAAATGATTGAGTATTTTTATAAATCAAGATGATTAGAGATCGCATCATACATGGTGGAAACATGCATACGCATCACCCTTCTAATGATGTGATGTGGCACTCTATTCACTAGAAGAACAAATGATCCTCTAAAGAAACCCAATAAAGAGGAGAGATACATTGAAATATTTCCTCTATCAGTATTGGATGATTATTGCAGACTGATTCCGTGATTTGCATCAAAGGAGTGAAGATAGAGGCTTCTCAGATGTAGTAGGGAAACTTCTTCGGGGGGTAGTGATTTTCGCCTCTCCCTTTCCTCCATCACTATCCTTTAATGTTAATCTATAATTAATAATTAATACATTTAATACAGAAATATATTCATATATATTTCCTAAAACATGATTTTTATAATAAAAAATATTGATTCTTTTCATTAAACAATGCATATATTTAGTGAATAATGGTTTATAATTAAAAATATTGACTAATTTTATCATGTAATAGACATAATTGAATGTCATTTGATTTTAAAATTTAACATATATCAAATATGTTTTACATTGATTTCATAAACATATATGTACTTGATGCATTTATCACACACCCAAATATTTACATAATTAATGGTATCTTGTATAGAAACATGTATGACTATTATTTAGGTAATTTATTCAAATTCTAGTATCCATTTAAGAGTTTCATTATAACCTGATACATTTAACATATATTATGTATTTAATCCAAAAAATTATTTATTTATTTTTAATATTATTATAGTTATCTATTAATTCATTTTTCATATTTTTTTACTTTTTATTTTTTAATAATTGATTAATTTTCTATTATTTATTTATATATGTTTATTTACTAAATTTTATATTTTCAATGTGTATTTGTCTTTATTTCAATATATATGCATATTTTTTTACTAATTTATATTTAATTAATAAAACTTATCTATTTTTTCAATATTGTTAAACTGTACTCATTTTTAGTTATTCAATTTCACTCATTTTTAACACACATGAATTTAAGATTATATATTCATTAATAATGCTTAAAATATATTTGTAAATAAATATTTATAAATATTTATATTTATAAATTAATATATTTATAAATGTATATTTACTATATTTTTATATTTATATATTTATAATTATAAATAAATAAATATTATTTTTTAAAAATTAATTATATAATAATAAATAAATAATTATATATTTTTTAATAATTAAGGATATATAAAAAATTATTTAAATAATGAATATATTTAATGTATTTATATATATATATGTTAAATATATATATATATATAATTATATAAATATATATAATGATATAAATATATATAATGATATAAATATATAAATATGTAAAAATTATTATTTTTTAAATTATTTATATAATTATATATAAATAATTATATATTAAAAATAATTGTAAAATGTAATGAATATATTTACTATATTTATATTTGTATTTATATATTTAATATATATATTTATATAAATATATTTACAAAAAAAAATATTTATAATTATAATTATAAATTCTTTATTAGCGGTAATGTTTTAATGCTTGTAAATATACCTTTTATTACTGTTTTTTAGTAATGATAGAACTATATCTTTATGAGTGCTAAAAAAGTGCAAATTAAAGAGGTATTTATCATTTCTTTTTTGGAAGAGTGGATAAAAGTTTCCCTGGTCTATTTAAAGAACCCTATCCAAACATTAACCATTCGTGATATCTAAAGCTTTCCACAAAATCCACCTGCTTTCAGTGCTCCTCATCATCGAATCCTAGCTTGAATTAAGGCACAAACAATTCCAAGGTTAAAATCCAAGGGTCGAACAATTCAAGGACTGAATGAATCCAAGGTTTTGGCGATATCTCTTCTTTCTCTCAAATGATTCAAAGATTCAATCTAAGGTATTATATTTTCTCCTCCTCCTGACTCGTTGATTTCTTATTTGGTGATATATTTTTTTGTTTTATTCCTTATCTCTTGTTATTCATTATCCATAGCTTATTTCCCTTCAAGAATTAATTTTTAATTATGGGTTTCAATGATTTTGGGTTTGTATTAACCCTTTATGGGATTTTTCTAGCAACCTTGTAGCATATAAAGAATTTCACACACAGATTCCATCCTTGTTGTGTATTAAGTTTAAATGTTTTAAACATCCATAGAAATAATGCTCACATTGTGTTTATTAAAATTCAACCCATTTTTTTATTTAATAAATCTAAATTGATTTTATGTAATGATTTTTTGATGTTGATTTTCAGTTTGTTTGGGTTTTTTCTCTTTTGAAGCTTTAGTGGTATTACATGGAGATATTTTTATGATCTGAATTTTATATCTTTATTTTTTTCTTAATATCCTAATCAAAATTCTATATATATATATATATATTCATTTTTAAATCTATATATAGATATATATGAACACATTATTATATATATATATATACGTATATATTCATATGAAATATAGATAGGATTCATTCAATAAAGTTGATGATAATTTTTTTTCTTTATTTTAAAAATGCATTACATTATGGACTATTAATTTGTGTGCTTTAAATTTTTAATTTGAGAGAAGTTTAGAATTTTTTAAAATTTTTAATTTTAGGGAAGTTTAGAATTTTTTAAAATTTATTTGATTTTCGCTTTGTTATTTTTAATAATGTTGAAATAAATAAGTTTTTCGTTGAAAATTACTATAAGTATCCAGTGTTATGGACTTGTTGGTACCATTAAATGGTTTTTATTAAATGTTGTCACTGTTTATGGAAGTGGTCTATATTAATATTTATGAGGTAATATTTTTTTTATTTTCAATATAGAGATTGTGATGATGGGTGTTGGATTGATGTTTTAATATACATGTTTGGGTTATGTTCATCACAGATTGATATTTTTTCTAAAAAGGCGACCATAGCTCCCATTACTATCATAATTGGGATTGTATGAATCTTAATGAGAGATGAGATATAGTTACAATGTATTTATGATTAGATTTTATGGCTCCCCACTTGTATCAAATTTTATATGGGATTCCAACAAGGTAGGCTAGTTTTGGTTCTCTTGTATGTTATAAACATAGGAACTCTTCAGCATGGTTATTGGTGGTTCCAACCCAAGTATGTCCAGAGTCACCTCAGAGGATGTTTAATAATTTCCCAAGATTACATATATATTATTTTTGACTTACTCCACATTTAATATTGATCCATTATATAATGTGATTGACTTTTTATAATTTTTATTTGGGTTTATTGATTTATTTATTATTCTAACAAATATTACCCATTATTATTATATAATATTATTCAAGAGTATAGTTAAAAAGATGCATATTCAAGAACCCTATAGTATTTATAGATTCTATAAGTATCTTCATTCAATAAAATATCAGTTATTATAGTGAAAATATTTATTAAGAGAATTTATAGTGATTAATGATATTTGATATACCATTAATATTAAATGAAATTATTCTCTAGGCTATTATATCACTTATTCCAAAAAAATGGAGGTTATCAAATTCTCCATATTTGGGAACAATTATTAGAAAATATTTTTAGGTATTCATCAATTTAGGCCTACGTGTATTGGTTCCACACCTAGGAATATCTAATTAACATCCATGTGTATGGAATAACTCTTTATTTATTAAAATGTTTTTTGAATTCATTTTTATATCTTCTTATTTGATGGTATGTATGTTTATTTTTTTTTTTTATCATATTTTGGTTTCTTATTATTCTTTAATTTCATATATTTTATTTTTATTTTTGTAGGGGATTTAATAAATACTTGATCGATCATTTTAATAGAGGTATGAATAGTCTAAGTTATAGGATTGAATGTATTAAATGTGGGATTTCTCCTATAAATATATAATTTATAGAGTCTCCAAGGATTCATATATTGTTACATGTCCCCAATGAGATCCCTTGAATCACAGACAAGAACATGTATACCCCCAAAATATAACTTCAATAAAACATGAGTTAATAACTAGTGACAATTGTGCAATTACCAAAAATTAGAGGCATTACCCCTTTTAGAGAACATAATATACTACAACTATCATCCTCATCAGCTTCATCTCTTAAACAGTATTATTGAAATTTATTTCTTGAGACTCATCCCCTACCTATTTTATGTTTATTAAACTACTCTAAGCAATAGACATCCCATGGAAGACTACTATTTAGAGTAGTTCATGAATCATATGTTCAGGTCGAAAAGAGATGGACGATGGGTCTCAAGCAACCAAATGAAATAATAATTTTCCAGGTGATAAAGATGATGATGATGATGACAGTTGTCTATAAAATTCATATTTGGATGAATTTAGAGGATAACACCAACCATAGTTGAGTAATTATCTTCTTAAATTCAATAACCCATTTTCCCCAAATCATACTGAAATTATTTGAAGCCATAAAATGATGGGTTCCCCTTATTAAAATTATTTATAACTTTCACCTTTAAAAATGAATATATTATATTATATTTATTTATTTATTATAAAGATTTAATATTTTATGAAATTAACATGATGGATATGAATCAAAAATGGATTCAAACTAATCATTTGAAAAAAAAGAGTATGAATTTGGAGTTAAGTAGTTCATCTTGTTTTCAATAGAGCGTGCATACGACCCCTCTCAAACCCTGGGACTATGTTTATGATGTTTTTGTTCAAGAAAAATTAGCCTAGAAGAGTTGGAAAAACATTTCATTTTTCATAGAATAGATCAGACCTATAAATTTTGGAGTAAACATGGGGAAAACTGGACATGCACATCAATTGAGATGATAATGTGGTTTATGGATCATTTGATATGAATACCAGTGTAAATAATGATGAAGATCTCACTGAGGAAATGAAAATGGAAATTTAAGATGACCTTCATGATTTCCCAAATCTGTTTTAGAAGTTAAATAGTTTTGATAAGGGACTATTTTATACTGATTTTACTACATACACAATATTTTCAGTTGTAGTGAAGTTATATAATTTGAATTATGATAGAAGATAGAGCTATACCAGCTTTACAAAACTACTTGTCCACATAAATTATATACTATCAGAAGAAAATAAACTTCCATATTGAATATATGACACTAAATGAATGTTATATTCAATGGGAATGATCTGTAAAAGTGTACATGTTTTTCCACATTATTGCATATTGTTTCACAAGGACCATGACTCACTCATAAAATTCCCTAAGTGTGATGTTGATCGATACAAGAAAAATTAATCAAGTACTTAGAAATATGTATGTTACATTCCTATCACTCTATCGTTTACAAGACTATATGTATGTTAGGAAACTATGAGAATATTGACATGGACTGCAGATACAAGAATTAATCATGGGAACCTATGTTATCTAGTTGATTCTCCTTAGTGGAAGAAAATTGATTATGAGTTTTCAAAATTTGGAAAGGATATGAGAAAATTTCATCTTGCATTATCTATTGATGGAATCAATCTTTTTGGTATATATTGTATTACTCACATTAAATGTCCTGGCATGTTTTTAAATTATTACTTTCTTCCATGGTTATGCATGAATTGAATATTCATTATGTTGTCTCTTCTTATATTTGGGCCAAAGAAACCCAGTACTGATATTGATGTCTATTTGGCTATATTGTTAAAAGATCTAAAATTGATGTGGGATATAGGTGTTAAAATATATTATGCTCATAAAAGAGAATAATTCACATTGAGAGCCATATTGTATGGGACGTTAAATTAATTTCCTACTTATGAAAATTTATCTAGCTAAAGCATTAAAGTAATGTTGGGATGTCCCATTTCTGAATAATTCACACACTCGGTTTGGTTGAGACATTCCTCAAAGTCTCTATTCTTATCACATCATAAATCTTTACCTTGATGAAATAAATACCAATTTTGTATGATAGTATTTCATGGGAATATCAAACAAGGTACAACATCATCTCTAGTAACAAATGATCAATTGTATGATAAAGTAAAAGATATTTACATTGTTTTTAGTAAAACATTCTTACAAAACCTTATAAAATAGGGTTGAAAGAACAGATCAATTTTCATTGAATTACCATATTGTAATTTTTTATACATCAGACATTTTCTTTATATCATGCATGTATAGAAAAAAAGTATTTCATAGCTTTATTGGAACAGTACAAAATGTTCCTAGAAAACAAATATGGCATCAAGTCAAGGTTGAACATGATTAAAATGGGGATAAAGAAAGAGTTGGCACTAATGACGGGTAAAGGGTGTAATTTTCATACTTCATCACCTTAAACTCTATCCAGATAAGAAAATTTTCAATATTTTCTTTCCCTTAATTGTGTAAAAGTTTTATAGGGGTATTTTTCAAATATAAATAATGTCATGTCAATGACTAATTTGAAGTTACAAGGACTAAAATCACATGACTGTCATATTTTGATACAGAATTTGATCCATGTTGATTTCTATTTCATTCTTTCTTTAAATTTTTGACAAATATTAAGTAGACTATTTTTATTTTTGAAATCTGTATGTAGTAAATTTGTGGACATTATGATGTTTTTAATCATGAATAAAAAGGTTTCAGTCATATTATGTGAATTAGAGATGTTGTCCTGGCTATCATTATTTGATTTAATTGTAACCTTGATGGTTCAACTTTTTAGAGAGGTTCAACTATGTGGTCCTGCCCATTATAGATAGATTTACCCCATTCAATAGTATATGGAGATTTTGAAAGGGTATGTTAAGAATGAAAGTCATCCAGAAGGTTGTATTGCAGAATGATATATTTTTTAAGAATATATTGAATTCTATATAGATTAACTATAAGATGTTGGAATTATCAGTCTCCCAAAGTCTTGTCACAGTAGATGCCTTATGTACAAAGGGATTTTTGGAATTAATGTTGTTAAAATTACCTTCACAAAGATAGAGTAAGTGAAACATGACATTTAACATAATAGTGAAGATGTCGATCCATACATTTAATCCCGGAAATAAATTTTTAGAGATTTGAAAACATTAAGGGTTGAATGATGGTTTTCAAATACACATTATTAAAAATTTATAGGATGGTTCTAAGATAAATTTATTAGGAGATATCTAAAAATTTGAATTCAATTGTCGATTGACTTTGATGGATAGCAAGGGGACTGAGTCCAAATTTTATATCTTACACTAGTTTTTTAATCAAGGGTTATACATTGTATACAAAATAAAACAATGACTATAGTATGATAAAAAATAGTGGAGTTACCATTGTGTCAAAAGTGATGCACATATCTGGTTCGAAGGATAGAAATTCAATTTATAAAAATATGCCGTATTTTGGAATTATCAAACAATTATAAAAGTTGGATTATACAACACTTCAAGTGTTAATTTTCAATTGTAAATGGGTTGACAATAGGAATGCAATAAAAGTTAATATTATGGGATCTGTGAAGGTGAATTATTGTTTGGAATGGGAAAAATATTAGTTATTAATATTGGTATCATAAGTAGTGTAGGTACTTTATGTCTCAAATCCAGCAAACAAGAATTGGTTGATTTTCTTACTGGAGTCTAAAAAACTATCCAATTAGATGAAAATTCAATTTAGGATGACCCTTTAATTGGGAGATCATAATTATTTAATGTTAGGTATAATATATATAATGTATGGTAAATTATATAAGACCACAAAAATAGGATTTGGATACTTGATATAGGACACAAATCCATAAATTCTTCAAAAAATCGAGTTAAATGAGAAGGTAGAAGTGCTTTTTAATATACTATGTTTTTCAACAGAATATTATATATTTTCTACTGAATTAACATAATCTAAATTAAATGTTTGACTACTCATGCAGACAATTTATTTTTCATAATATGGTGATACTAATCTTTATAATAAAAAACTATAATGAATAAACCCCTTTGGGAAGATGTAAATGTAATGTTACAATATACTTTCTCTATTTTACCAATAAATTCTATAATGATACATTAATTTAATTTTCATTATTACTTTCAAATTTTTTTTATTTTATAATATTTCTATCTAACTTTTGATCCTTTTTGTACCAAAACATCCATAGACTTCTTCTCCCCCAAAAACGTTTCACTACTGGAGTGTTGGAATTTATCATTATTCTTCATGTTCTCTCAAGTTCCTTTATAGGAAGAGAAATGGTTTTACCTATACTCAATCATAGAGGTAATATTGTTGTTTTCATAGTAAAATAATTTTCTATATAATAAATGTATTTTATAATATTTATGTTTTAGATTACTCACATTATAATTGTTTTCTTATACAGGTGGATTATTTTGTTTGAGTTTGGGTGGTTTGTTCGAAGATGATCATGATCATGATATATTGGAATTCAAGGATAATTAAATGATAATGAAAACATGTAAATAAGTCAATAATGTATACAACCATCATAAAAAGGTTAATTCTTACTGTTGGAGTTGGTGGTCTAGAACCAACTACTTTGTACTTTATTCATTAAATAAAAGCCTTGTCACATCTTTATTGTTCTTCTATGTGACATGTCATGTGATAATGTCCTAAGGACGGCTGTTGCATTAAAGGTTCGTAGAGGATCCCTACTATGATTAGAACCTGAAAGTGCCATAACACTGTTCTTGAATGTATGTTCTATGGCCGGATGATATTATTTGAGGGACACAAATAATACAGGTCATTAGGGGTGAGGACTCATAAAACTTTGAGGCACCTTCTCATGGTGTGCACCCTTGGTAATATCCAGGAGGATATTATGAGAACGAGACCCGCCAGTAGGAAATCCACATTTCATAGTGTCATTGGATGTTCCTATCTACGGATGTGTGTATTGATCCTTAGACTTTAAGATTATTATTAATGGGTATTACAACTCACGCACTTAGATGTATTGATGAAAACTGTGATGACACATTGTTCGTAGTGAGGTAGGATACGTTGGGTGCGTCACGAGTAATACCGCATTAATAGATAATGCGAGAAAGGATTTGTACCTTCCATTCCATAACGGAAGTAGATATCTCAGGCCCTTTGATGGAATTGATATAGCCTAAATAAATCCATGGCCATTGTAAGGTATGGGCAAGTTCAATTCCGGGAAGTCAAAGAAAGAATAATCAAGCACATGGGTTGACGGCACTAGCATGCAACCCGCTTGATTGGATATATCGAGACAAAGGGATTATATTACACGGTAAGCGTTCGTAGGAGGTGACACGTCATTGCGGCGTTAACTTCTTTCTCTATGGGTGCCTTGGCGTGTTACTAGACGCTAACCTTGGACTTTAGGTAGGATCAGCCTAATGCCACTGAGAAAGAGGCCTAGAGGGTCACACACTAAGTGTGTCCATGTATCTCAGTTAAATATTAATTTAACAAGTTAAATAAATATAATTCCCAGCTGTGGTTTAATAATTATTTAAGGATGTCTGATCGCATTTATTTTGACACTAGTTATTCCAGAGAATATATTGTGGATAAAATAATATATTTATTAGCGAGTAATACAGTTACATTTATTTAAGAAATAAATAGTCATTACTCAAGGTCTAATAAATGTGTTGGAGAAAAATGGAAAATAAAAGTACACGCCGTGTATATTAAATATACACGCTGTGTAGTTTTATGGAAAACAAGTACACGCCGTGTATTAATTATTACACGCCGTGTAGTTTTTCCAATTGGGATTTTGAGGATTTAATATTGTTTTATTAAATTATATTTATTATAATCAGTGTGGGCTCATGTCAAGGAATTAATAATTTGACATGGGGGTTTTCAATAAGAGTTAATGAAATAAATAAAACGTGTAACGTGTTTATTTATTTTCATAACTCTATTAACCTCAAACCTGATTATAAATATCCTCGCAACCCCAACATTTTTTGTGAGCCATTGTTGTGCACAATGGATTTGGAAATACTCTCAAGCCAAGAGAGAATTACCTTTCCACCAAGAACGCCCTCAAGTTACGAGAGCAAGATCCTCCACCGGATCAAGGCGGTCGAAGGCGGACATCGCAAGCAAAGGTTCTTCCGTGCTAGCACCCGGAGATCTCTTCGGTGATGTCTGGAGATACGTGACACACGTGTGGATCACCGCTAGAGGAATCCTACACTTGGATTCTACGACGCAACTATGGATCACCAAATCGTGACCGGACACATCAACGAAGAAAGAATTCCAACGAGGTAATTCTTATGCATTAATTAAATTAATTATAATCAACATATGATGATCCTCCTCAAGGGTTCCGGGACACATCTTTTCTTTTCGTTCTTCATTCTATTCCGAAGATTCGGCGTTTTATATCGTGACGGATCTCGGATTGAACATTTATTAACAAAACTTTAAGTTGGGAAAACCCACCAATGCGCTTCTGCTGCGCCCGAAACCTACAAGTGGTATCAAAGGGGGTCATATAGTTGGTTATAATTATGTAGTTTTTTGTTTCTGATTTACGCATTTAATAATTTAGTTATTTCAATTCATGTTTAATCATTCTGGAAATCTGAATATCGAGATTTGTTCCTCCTCTCTCGTTTCTCGTTCACCTCACAGAAACGGATTTTTCTTTTAATTTTGATTAAAATAAAATAGAGGAACTCATCCAGATGAGCCAAATGTTTCTGGACGTCTAACACCAGAATACACGGCGTGTATTCGTAAGTACACACCGTGTAGTCTAGGTTCAATGCATTGACTGATCCGCCAAATCAGGCTGTGTATTGGATTCTTTCTAAGAATTTAAGACACCGTGTGTTGACCAGAAACAGGTGGCACACGGTTTCCGGAATACATGTCGTGTGGTCCAATGAACACGACATGTAGTCCCTTCGGGTTAGGGTTGGGTCGTGTACTCCGTACATAGCCTGCCCGGCCAGAAACCGTGTAACGTGGAAACTACACGGCGTGTGTCCCACTATACACTCCGTGTACTCCGAATATTTCCGAAGTACATTAACACGCCCAATCCTCGGGCATGTACTTCGGATGGACGGTGAAGAAAAAGTACACGTCGTGTAGTCGGAACTACACGCCGTGTACTCACCCAAATTACGCAGATTTATTAAAATTTATTATTATATTATACAAACCCTTGATACGTGTACCATGGTGCAGGCGTAAAGCTGAGGCACAACACGTGATAGGTGTTTTATATATATGTGTTTAATTTAACATCTGCGTAATAAATGGGAATTCGCCGGGTTGCCTCCAAGGTACAAGTTGTGTACAAGGATAATTTTAAATGAATTTATTTTTTTAAAATTATGATGGATGAGAATCTGAAGGAAATTCAGAAAAGAGATTTAAGATAAAAGGATTGATTAATTAAAGATAATTAATTGATTCGAGCGTGATTTATCTTAAAGAAGAACGATTAAATAATTTAATGCTAGTTTTCTTTATGCGTAAATATCGTTGCATGTATGGATGATCATGAGCTAGACCGAGACCTTTGTATGTGAATGGTTTCTTTTAATTTATTTATTAAAATTAAATTTGTTGGCTTGCGAACCATCTCCTCATTAATATGTAGGGCATGCGCGCCCAAGGATTCTTTTATGTAAAAACCCATTTTTTCTCATCACCTGCGTGTGAGATAAATGCATATGTAATTTATGGAGCTCCCAAGCTAGTGGAGGCGGCTCAAGTCAGAAGACAAGATGAAACCAATCCAAGGAGATACAAAGGTGGACAGGTGGAAAGCTGTAAACACAAACCCAAAATGTTCAAGGTGTTTCTCCCCTAGGTCTTGGGTTAGTTTATCAACCGCTAGATAAACTAACCAATAGAAAATCTCATGATCATACCGTTTATTTTATTTATGTCAGTTGCATGGTTTATTTATTGTGGGTGTGTTGTCACGATCACACAATTAATGAATTAAACGAGCATGCAAGATGGAACTAAAATAAAATTGGCTTATACGTAAATATTATCTTAGACATGGTTAATCACTTAAGTATATCCCACTTAATATTAACAAGCATGTAATCAAAGATAATAAAATGGAAATTTATGTATAAGGATAAAATCCCTCAAAATAAATATTAAGTCGGCATAGCCTTCCATAATCTTGGTTAGAATCGAACCATAGTTCAAAGTGCTTGACCAACCCTAGTTGGGGTGCTTTCAATTATCGGGGAATTCTAATTCAAGGTTTTGGGTTGACTTGACTTGGTTCGCATCAAGGGTTGACTGCCACAGCAGGACTTGGTGTGACCAAGAGGCAAAGGTTGAGGAAATCCAAAAAAGATTTCAGGATTGGGGAGTCCACTCAGCGGATCAAGGAACTACGAGTTAATGCAGTTGGCATTTCGAATGCCTACCTAAAACCCTTTAAGTTTCTTGACCAACCCTAGTTGGGGTAATGCGAAGGGCAATATGGATCCTTGCCACTAGAATATTCACGCAATAGAATATTCCGAAGTCATTGGTGAGGGCTATTGGATTTCGATAAAATAGTGCGAGACTAATAAGTTTTTATTTATTTGTTTGTCTCAGTTTTTATAATAATGTACTAAACCTTTGCTCATATTAAATTGTAGAAACGGTAAGAAAATGACTTCAAAAATATCATTTTGCACCATACTCGAAAAAGAAAACCTTCTCACCGGCACCAATTTCCAAGAGTGGTAGAGGCGTTTACGCATCGTCCTTCGCCACGAAAGGAAATTATATGTGCTAGAAGAGCCTATTCCAGTTGCGCCTAGGAAAGAGGCTAGTGATGAGGAATTATATCTCTACATGAAACACATGGATGATGCCACAGATGTCCAGTGTTTCATGCTATCATCCATGTATAATGAGCTCTTGAAGCAACATGAAAACATGGATGCGTATAGCATGATGTCACACCTTAAAGATCTCTACCAAGAGAAGGCGAGACAGGAGAGGTATGAGATCTCCAATGCTTTGTTTACCACGAATCTTGGAGAGTCTGCGCCAGCTGGGCCTCATGTGGTCAAGCTTATTGGCTACATTGAACGCTTGGACATCTTAGGGATTAAATTCCCAGATGAGTTGCGTACAGATCTCATCCTATCATCATTTCCCAAGACCTTCTCTAGCTTCATTGTCAACTATAACATGAGAGGCAATGAAAAGAGTCTATTGGAGCTTCTGACCTTGATTCGCCAGGTAGATAAGGACATGGGGTGTGACAAACTCGCGGTCCTTATGGTGAACAAGAAAAGGAAGGACAAGGCAAAGGGGCCAAAGACTTATAAACGGTCTGAAGCCCCCGAGCACTGTCCCTCCAAGAAGGGTAAGATCAAGAGGTAGGGCAAGGAATGGGAATCAGTGTGTTTTTCATGTGGCAAGCAGGGCCACTGGAAGAGGAACTGCACCCAGAACCATGGGGACGCTAAAGGTGCATTCGTTATCGAGTTCAATCTTTCTATTTCTACACATTGGGTATTAGATACAGCTTGTGGGGCACACATCTGTATTCAAATGCAGGAACCAAGTAGATTTAGAAAGATCCCCAGAGGATAGGTGGATCTTCGAGCTGCTAATGGCGCAAGGCTGGCTGCGTTGGCTATTGGCGACTATCACCTCTCATTGCCAACTGGCATGATTTTGGTTTTACAAAACTGTTATTTTGTGCCTAGTGTTACCAAGAACATAATTTTTGTATCTTGTTTGGATATGGATGGATTTATTTTCAAGTTTGGAAATAAGGGTTGTCTCTTTTATAATAACAACGTATGTTATGGTATGGCACATTTGAATAATGGTTTGTATGTATTAAATTACGAAAACCAAGTGTTGGCAATCGATAACGAAACAAACTCACATGACTCATACATCACCCAGTTATGGAATCACCGCCTTGGTCATGTGAACGAGAAGCACTTGACAAAGCTCTGCCAAGATGGCTATTTAGACTCTACTGAGCTAAAACCACCTGATAGATGTCACGCTTGTTTACAAGGAAAAATGACCAAGCTGCCTTTTGGTGGACAAGGTGAAAGGGCCATAGAGCTTCTAGGATTGGTACACACAGATGTGTGTGGACCATTTTCAGTAGAAGCTAGAGGTGGATATTCTTACTTTATTACTTTTACTGATTATTTGAGTAGATATGGCTATGTCTACTTAATGAGGTATAAGTCAGAGTCCTTAGAGAAGTTTAAGGAATTGAATAATGAAGTAGAGAATCAACTTGGTAAGAAGATAAAGAAGCTTTGATCAGATCGAGGTGGAGAATATCTGAACCAAGAGTTCATCGATCTTCTACGGGAGTCTGAGATTCTATCTCAACTCACTCCTCCTTATACACCACAGTGGAATGGTGTTAGTGAAAGGAGGAACCGCACCTTGTTGGACATGGTGAGGTCTATGATGAGTCATGCGGATCTTCCATTATCCTTTTGGGGATATGCATTACAAACTGCAACATACACATTAAACCGAGTATCAACTAAGGCGGAAAATGGAATTCCATATGAGTTATGGAATGGAAGGAAACCCACTTTGTCGCACACGCGTGTATGGGGATGCGAGGCGTTTGTTAAGGCCTTCTCAGGCAACAAACTAGCACCCCGGGGCATGAAGTGTATCTTTATAGGACATCCCAAGGAAACAAAAGGATATTACCTATATAACCCCCAATACAAGAAAGTGAATGTCGCCAGACAAGCCGTCTTTCTTGAGAGGGAGCACATCCTCAAGAAGGATAGTGGGAGAAATATTGACTTCAATGAAGTTGATGCTCAAGATAAATAGGAGTTGGTATAGGAACAAGTTCCACAGGTCCCCTTGGAAGAGGTTCCAGAAACACAAGTACTGCGTAGGAGCTCAAGAGAGGTAAGGGAACCAGAGAGATTTGGTTTCCTAGTCACCGAGGATGGTGAATCATTATTGTTGGACAATGATGAACCTCTCTCCTACAAGGAAGCAGTAGAAAGCTCAGAAGCTGCAAGATGGCTAGAAGCTATGAATTATGAGATGGATTCCATGTATCAGAACCATGTTTGGGTTCTGGTCGATGATCCAGTTGATGTAAAGCCTGTTGGATGCAAATGGGTATTCAGAAGAAAGCTGGACATGGAAGGTCAAGTTAGCACCTATAAAGCAAGGCTAGTGGCTAAAGTATTCAGACAGCGTCAAGGAATTGACTATGATGAAACCTTCTCACCATTTGCCATGTTTAAATCCATAATAATCATACTTTCCATAACAGCTTACCATGACTACGAGATTTGGCAGATGGATGTCAAAACAGCATTCCTTAACGGGAACCTTCATGAAGATGTCTATATGACACAACCAGAAGGGTTTGTGACACCAGGTGAAGCCAAACGGGTTTGCAAGTTGCAGAAATCCATTTATGGATTAAAGAAAGCATCAAGGTCATGGAACATTCGATTTGATGAAGCCATAAAGGAATTTGGTTTCATTAAGAATGAATGTGATCCATGTGTTTATAAGCGGTTTAATGGGAATGCGGTCATCATCCTAGTGGTATATGTTGATGGCATATTGCTTATTGGAAATGACGTACCAGCCTTACAGTCAGTTAAGCACTGGTTGAACAAGTGTTTCTCCATGAAGGACTTAGGAGAAGCAGCCTACATTCTAGGGATCAAGATCATTTGTGATAGATCCAAGAGGCTGCTTGGACTAAGTCAGGGTACATACATTGACCAGATACTAAAGAGATTTAGTATGGAAAAATCCAAGAGGGGATTGGATCTAGTGTCACATGGCTTACATCTTTCTAAGAAAATGTGTCCCCAGACACAACAGGAGAAAGATAGGATGAGCAATATCCCATACGCTTCAACTATAGGATCCATCATGTATGCCATGTTATGTACCAGGCTTGATGTTGCCTATGCACTGAGCATGGTAGGCAGATATCAAGCAGATCCAGGAGAACAACATTGGACTGCTGTTAAGACTATCCTTAAGTATCTGAGAAGAACTAAGGATATGTTCTTGGTGTATGTAGGAGACGAGGAGCTTGTCATCAGAGGGTATGCTGATGCTGGTTTTCAAACAGATCAGAATAATCTGAAGTCGCAATCTAGATATGTTTTCTATCTCAATGGAGGAGTTGTGAGCTGGAAGAGTTCAAAGTAGCCAGTTGTCGCTGATTCTACAGTGGATTCCGAGTATATATCAGCTTCTGATGCATCCAAAGAAGCCATTTGGATTCGGAACTTTGTCCAGGAGCTTGATGTGGTGCCTAGCAGTAAAGATCCCATTACATTGTATTGTGATAATACTGCAGCGGTGGCTCTTGCAAAAGAACCAAGGTCACATCAACGGGCAAAGCACATACTCCAGAAGTATCACCTCTTGAGGGATTTTTATCAAAGGGGTGAAGTTGCAGTGAGCAGAGTTTCCACAGAAGAGAACGTGGCGGACCCCATGACTAAAGGCATATCTCAGCAGAAGCATGAATATCATGTGAGAGCTAGCGGGTTAAAGGTTGTTAGCAGTTGGCTCTAGTCCAAGTGGGAGTCTGTTGGAGTTTGTGGTCTAGAACCAACTACTTTGTACTTTATTCATTAAATAAAAGCTTTATCACATTTTGATTGTTCTTCTGCATGACATTTCATGTGATAATGTCCTAAGGACAGCTGTTGCATTAAAGGGTCGTAGCGGATCCCTGCTATGATGAGAACCTGAAAGTGTCATAACACTGTTCTTGAATGTATGTTCTATGGTCGGATGATATTATTTGAGGGACATAAATAATACAGGTCATTAGGGGTGAGGACTCATAAAACTTTGAGGCACCTTCTCATGGTGTGCGCCCTTGGTAATATCCAGGAGGATATTATGAGAACGAGACCCCCCAGTAAGAAATCCACATTTCATAGTGTCATTAGATGTTCCTATCTACGGATGTGTGTATTGATCCTTAGACTTTAAGATTATTATTAATGGGTATTACAACTCACACACTTAGATGTATTGATGAAAACTGTGACGACACACTGTTCGCAGCGAGGTAGGATACGTTGGGTGCGTCACGAGTAATATCGCATTAATAGATAATGCGAGAAAAGATTTCCCCTTCCGTTCCATAATGTAAGTAGATATCTCAGGCCCTTTGATGGAATTGATATAGCCTAAATAAATCCATGGCCATGGAAAGGTATGGGAAAGTTCAATTCCGGGAAGTCAAAGAAAGAATAATCAAGCACATGGGTTGATGGCACTAGCATGCAACCCGCTTGATTGGAGATATCGAGACAAAGGGATTATATTACACGGTAAGCATTCGTAGGAGGTGACATGTCATTGCGGCGTTAACGTCTTTCTCTATGGGTGCCTTGGCGTGTTGCTAGACGCTAACATTGGACTTTAGGTAGGCTCAGCCTAATGCCACTGAGAAAGAGGCCTAGAGGGTCACACACTAAGTGTGTCCATGTATCTCAGTTAAATATTAATTTAACAAGTTAAATAAATATTATTCCTGACTGTGGTTTAATAATTATTTGAGGATGTCTGATCGCATTTATTTTGACACTAGTTATTCAAGAGAATATACTGTGGATAAAATAATATATTTATTAGCGAGTAATGTAGTTACATTTATTTAAGAAATAAATAGTCATTACTCAAGGTCTAATAAATGTGGTGGAGAAAAATGGAAAATAAAAGTACACGCCGTGTATATTAAATATACACTCTGTGTAGTTTTATGGAAAACAAGTACATGCCATGTATTAATTATTACATGCCGTGTAGTTTTTCCAATTGGGATTTTGAGGATTTAATATTGTTTTATTAAATGATATTTATTATAATCAGCGTGGGTGCATGTCAAGGAATTAATAATTCTACATGGGGGTTTTCAATAAGAGTTAATGAAATAAATAAAACACGTAACGCGTTTATTTATTGTCATAACTCTATTAACCTCAAACCTGATTATAAATATCCTCGCAACCCCAACATTGTTTGTGAGCCATTGTTGTGAACAATGGATTTGGAAATACTCTCATGCCAAGTGATAATTCCCTTTCCACCAAGAACGCCCTCAAGTTACGAGAGCAAGATCTGCCACCGGATCAAGGCAGTCGAAGGCGGTCATCACAAGCGAAGGTTCTTCCACGCTAGCACCCGGAGATCTCTTCGGCGACGTCCGGAGATACGTGACACACGTGTGGATCACCTCTAGAGGAATCCTACACTAGGATTCTACGACGCAACGACGGATCACTGAATCGTGACTGGACACATCAATGAAGAAAGAATTCCAACGAGGTAATTCTTATGCATTAATTAAATTAATTATAATCAACATATGATGATCCTCCTCAAGGGTTCCGGGACTCATCTTTTCTTTTTGTTCTTCGTTATATTCCGAAGATTCGGCGTTTTATATCGTGACGGATCTCGGATTGAACATTGTTTAACAAAAAATTAAGTTGGGCAAACCCACCAACCTGCTTCCGCTGCGCCCGGAACCTACACTTACTACTTATTTATTTAATTTTTTCATTAATTTATATACAATTTGTAAGTTAATTTCCATATCATTTTTATCTAATACTTATTAATTTTTTCATAGATCTTTTAGGAAGTCATGTTTTTATTTAGGCTATATTACAGTAGCCAAAAAATAGATAACATGTTTCTTTCATTCAAATCTTACCATGCTTTCCATTTCCATTCTTTTTCAAACTTCCAACACTATATATTGAGTCAATGTTCTTAGTAGAAAAACATTTTCAACTAACAAAATCGACTCAATATGCATTTTTGGTAGTTCAACAAATAAAGGAAATGGAAATCATGGTAACATTGGTTTCTTGGATTTTTTTGATACTTTTCAAAATGTAGGAATCATCCACACATTAATCTGACACATGGTGTGATCGGTATGACTCCAAGTGTGTCATTTTATTTAAAATTGACATCAATTTTAGTAAAAAAGACAACTGATATACTAAAAACTAAGAAAATGAATTCATATTTTTTTATAATTGGTTAAAATATTTATATGATATTTTTGACATGTGTGAATCAACCTCACCTTAATCTGATACAAGATGTGCCCATTATGACTCAAAGTGTCTATTATCAGTTTAAAATTGACATTTTAGTTCAAAAAGGTGTCTCTCAATGAAAACCAATAAAACTTTATTGGATTGTCTTGATAATTTAGGGAAAAAAATTTGAATTTATTTTTGATGTGTAGTAATCAGTTTTATATCAAACTGACACATGATATGATAGATATAAATCAAAGTTCATATTTCCAGTTTAAAATGACATTTTAGTAAAAAATGTAATTGATGTAATAGAAACTTATAAAACACATCATTATTGTTTTTATACATTAGTAATATAATACATAAGTAATTTGGGACATGTAGGAATCATTCTTACCTCAATCTGATGTATGGTGTGACAAGTATGACTCCCAGTACAACTTTTTTTTAAAACTGAAATTAATTTTATTAAAATGATAATTGGCATACTCAAAAATAATAAAACAAATTTATATTATTTTAATAAATTATTAAAATAATAAATAACCCATTTTCGTGGTATATGAATCAGACACGCATCAATCGGATACATGATGTTCTCGTTATGACTCAAAGTATATGTTTTCATTTTAAAATTAGCATTTTAGTTCAAAATGCTTCACTCACTAACAATTGATAAAATGTGTTCATATTGTCATTATAATTTATCAAAATTATTCATAAGCTATTTTTTATGTTTATGAATCTGTCTCACTTCAAACCAATACAGAAAATGATGGATATGACTCAAAGTGTGTGTTTCTAGTTTAAAATGTCATTTTAGTAAAAAAGATAAGTGACATACTAAAATCTAATAAAATACATTAATATTGTATTTATAATTTTTGAAAATTATTTTTATTTTATTTTGGATGTGTAGGACTCATCTGCACCTCAATATAATTCACGGTGTGACTGGTATGACTCTAAGTGTGTCTTTTAATTAAAAATTGACATTAATTTGAGTAAAAAAGAGAACTGACATAGTCAAAACTAATAAAATGATTTTAGATTATATTTATACATTATTAAAATAATATAAAAATCATTTTTTAAATGTTGGAAGAAATTTCACCTCAATCCAACAGACTATGCTCCTAGTAGAACTCAGAGTGTCTGTTATTAGTTTAAAATTGACATTTTAGTTCAAAAAATGTCACTCACTGAAAGTTGAGAAAACATGATCATATTGTCTTGATAATTTTGTAAAATTATTATTAAGCCATTTATGATGTGTATAAATCATTTCCACATCAAACTAACACACAATGTGACCGATATGACTCAAAGTGTGTGTTTCTAGGTTAAAATGACATTTTAATAAAAAAGGAAAGTGTTGTACTCAGAACAAAGAAACATAATTGGATTGTTACGATACTTATGAAAATGATATATAAGTCATTTAGGATGTGAGATAATCATATTCATCTCAATTTTTCACATGATGTGACCAGTATAACTCCAAGTGCGTCTTTTTATTTAAAATTGACATTAATTTTAGTAAAAAGGAAAATTGACATACTCAAAACCAAGAAAACACATTTAGATTGTTTTTATACTTTATTAAAATGATCCATGATTGATTTTTGAGGTGTATAAATCCTCCTCGCATCAATTGGATATACAATTTTCCCGATATGACTCAAAGTTCCTGTTATTAGTTTAAAATCGAAATTTTAGTTCAAAACGTATCACTCATTGAAAACTGAGCAAACACAATCAGATTGTCTTGATAATTTAAAAACAATAACTTATAATCCATTTTCTATGTATAGGAATTAGTCTCATGTCAAACTGAAACATTGTATAACCTTAATGACACAAAGTCCATGTTTCCAATTTAAAATGGTATTTTAACAAAAAAGACAAGAGATGTACTCAAAACTAAGAAAACACATTTATATTATTTTGATAATTTATGAAAACTATCCATAAGTCATTTAATTTATGTGGGAATTATCCTCAAATAAATTAGACACATGGTGTGACCATTATGACTCCAATTTTGTATTTTTATTCAATAATTGTTATTTTTGTTTAAAACGCGCATCACATCACTAAAACAAATAAAATGAACCCAAATTTTTTTACTAATTATTCTCCTTTATATTACTTAATTATTTTCCTAATCATTTTTTAACATATAATTATTTAGTTAATTTTTACAAAGATAATTCTATAAGATAAATAGTAAATGTTGTGATGTGAAATAATCAACCACAACCCAATCTGATACACTATGTTCTTAGTATGACTCAATGTAATATTTAATGTTAACACTTTATATTTAATTTATTTTTTTATATTATTACTAACATAATAATTGTTTTCCTTATACGAGTGTGTTGTTTTCCTCGAACAGGGGTGGTTTGTTCAGTAATATCATGATTCGGGGTTAGGGGAAAAAGAAAAAAGAATAAACAGAGGTGTGAAATTTCTATTATAAAGAATAGTAATGTGTTGGAATGTATGTAAAAATTTATACTTACTCCAATAATTGTATAAACAGAGGTGTGAAATTTCTATTATATATTTTTTTATCTTTTATTTGTGTTATAAATTTCATTTTAATTAAATTCTTTATTGGTACTTGATTTTGATTCTTTCTGATACTATTTTTGGAGCTACAATGTTCTATTACATCACACTACAATGGTGATACAGTGTGATTTTATACCCAATATAGTAATTCTCTTTATAAGTGCTACTAAAAACACTAATAAAGGACCCCTTTATAAGCTCTTTTATTGTGCTAATAAATGCCTAGGGATTTCAATCATGCTCTAATATTAAGAACTTATCTAGCGTTAATAAAGTACATTTTTAGTGTTTTCAATGGGCTGTTTTGTAGTAGTTATTTTACAATGTAGTTTTTGAAGGGGTTACAAAAAGATACGGGGGTTTAGTTGATGTTGAGTATATCTTATCATCCACATAACAATGGGTAGTTGAAAATAATTATTCTGACTGTAGAGGATATACACTGGGCATGTGTTCTAGACTTCTATGAATCATAGAATGATCATATATCCATATTAGTGTTTGCATACAATAAAATCTTTTATTGTTTGATACGGAAGGCCCTATTTGAGGATCTTTATGGCTGGTCGCATCATTTTCCACTCTGATTCCATGAGGTGGGTGATTATTTATTTGATGGGAGATGTTTGGTATAGGAGATCTCGGAATGGGTGTAGTTGATTCATAAGTGTCTCATTAAGCCAAAGAGTTAATAGAAATTTTATGTCAACCAGGGTACATAACCCATGGAATTCACTATGGGTGATTAATTCTTCTTGAAGGAGTCCCCTCAATTAGGACATCAATGATTATGGAGGTAGGGAAAATTGGAACTATGGTTTTTTAGACTGTTTGAGACAATTGAACATGTCATGAAGGTATCTTTTCGACTAGAACATACTCTATTAAGTCAAGTTTTGAATAATTTGTTACATGTTTCTTAGATTTAGAAGTACGATCTTGATCATATGCATGTGTTAGAATGCAAGGATATTGAGTTGGAACCAGATGCATCATATGTGGAATGACCAATTCAAGTTTTAAAAAAAAGTAACAAGGTTTTATGATGAATTGTGATTCATGTCAATCAAGTTATATGGAAGCAAAATCATATCTCAAAATATACTTTGGAGTAGGAATCAAACATTCAAGCATAATGTCTAATGTTTTTCAAATATGCCTCTAGAGATACTTCTTGAAGATTATAAGGGAATAGAGGGAGAAAATTTTAACATCTTAAATCATTGGAGGTATTTTATTGAGCCTTGTGATGTTTAATTTACTTTTGGGAAGTCTTGGAGGTTCTTTGGTACCTTAAATTGGGTTTTATGAATTTTTAGGCACACAACAAGAAGGACGATTCCATGGTGTATTCCTTTTAATTTTAAAAAATCGTTACTATTAAAAGATTATGTCTAACATACCCATGGCTGGGAATGGTCTCAAGCATGTAGTACTGCAATTCCTCATATATACTATGTCCAAAGTGGCCAAACTACATCATGGTGAAATGTATGGTGATTCCAAAATGATAAAGTTTACAAAAACACGCTATATTGATTTCTATGTCAGGTTTCTTGGGATAGGAATTGTCAATCCCACCACAACCATGGTGTGTATCACCATGTCATAGAGATAGTAATTCGACATTTCTAAATTGGACGAATGATTCACTGATCCTCAGGGGGTTAATGCATTTTAATAGGGAAACCATGTGAAGTTATTTGTGGTAGTTATTAACTCAATTTTTTACATGATGTTTTCCCTATATTAACCCATAAATCTACTTATACATTCTTGTAAAATGGTCAATATTAATCAAGGGTAATGTTTTGGAATGATTTCATATCCTCTCTTGGGAGTGTCAATATAATTATTCTAGGGAAGGTGAACAACATAATTTCTCTCTTTGTGCTAATAGTTGTTGGGATGAGCATCCATATCACTAATATCTTTTCCTACTATGTTGAATTGTGTGATCCACCTTGATTTAGGAAGTACTTATCACAATGGAACTATACATACAGGTGTTTGGCATGATTTTGTGGTGTGCGTGTGTAGCCCTATGAGACATATTCTTGATACGATTCATATGTAGTGTTCTTTTATAGCTTTGTGTGACCTATTATTTTTATGAGTCACATGTGGTGTGTATGTGTATCCTTGTGATACCTATGATTGGTTTGATTTACATTTGGATGTGTATTTGATATAAGACACTTTATTGACATGACAAGATTATGAACCACCTTATGGTAGAATTGTGTATTACATGCATAGTTCTTATATCCCTGCAATTTCGTAACTAGGTTAAGTCATACGAGCTATTTTCTCACATAGATGGTGATTGTAGATGATGTGATTTCTTGCCCCAGAGCAATGAGATAGGGTTGACATGCGATATATGGATTTACCCTATGTGAATTGGGTCAACATGATTATTTACCTTAATAGTAATAGGGGCTATTTTAATGACCCAAACGTTTATAAATTAAATTCCCCTTTGAATGAATAAATGGATTGTTATGTAATTTATTTATAGAAAACACATGGGCTATATTTCATTTTTTTATTTTAGACTATTACAAAATATATCCATACTTTATATAACAAGCTTAAAATATTGTTAAACATCATAACTTATCATAATGTAGTCATTCTAGAGTGAACTTTAAGATTAGTATATATTAATGGTCTTGATAAATTCCAATTGACATGTATTGAATAAGCAATTGTATTAACCAGTAGGATCATACCCTATGAAACCCATTTATTAGAGATTATGAGGGAGATGGAATCACTGGGGTTTTTCCTTTACCCAGAAAAAACTGAGATTCAATAACTAAAACTTAAGTTAGTCCATTTACGAGAGAATTTCAAGCTTATCAAGATCATGGCCCAAACCATTTTTATCAAACCACCCCATGAAAATACCACCAACACATGCCTTAACCTTAGGGAATTCACTGGTGTAATTAGGGGTTACATATTTAGACCCTAGTAGTATGAGTATGTATATTTTAATTTTAATAAAATAATGATTATATTTATCCCTATTCATTATTACTTCATATATATATGATTAAGTAATGAGTTTGATAAAAAAATTATTTTGGTACAAAAAAAATAAATTTTTATTTTTTGGAAATATATAGTTTCAATGAAAAGAAATTTTTTGATAAATTTAGGAATTTTTTAAATAAATTGTATTTTCATGAAATATTGTTATTAAATAATAAATATTTAAATATGAATGATAATATAATTCAATAATGTCTATTGTAATTTTTTACAGGTCAGGAAGTAGTTCTTTTTTAAAAAAATTATATTTTTTAGTAAATAAGGATATTTATTTAAAAGTGTATATTCATATATTTGAAAAAAATTAATTATATATTATTTTTAAAATAAGTACATTGTAATTATCCAAGGGTGTATTTTTCATTCTTTTCTGAGATAGTAGATTTTTTGGGTAAAAATTAAATACAGCATATATTATGACATCATAATAGCCCAAAATATATTTAATAAATACTATAAATGGATCCCATGACCAAAACTTGATTTTATATTTAAAATAATTTTTTTTGAGTTTATTTCATTAATTTTAAACATAATTAATGAAACCTTTAAAACCCATATTACATTTTCTGGTTTTAAAATCAATTATTTATGAACATTACTAACTTCCACATAATGAATTGTGTTGTGTTAATTATTTGGGTTCTTATCCTAATAAAATAATTAAAACTATTCCTCTTTGTTATAAACCATGGGAAACGTCTATGGAAAATTTTTTATTTTTGATTATTTTTTCACTAAGAGTCCAAAACCTAATTTTAGAAGTTGATAAGAATTCTCATCTCTTTCTCTATAAATACTCACCCAACATCCTATTCCACTTCAGTAAAAAACCATTGAGAATGAATTTCCTCTTCCTATAACTTTCTAAAGACCTCCCAAGGTGTTCCCAAACTCTTAAGAAGATTATACTAAGCCTTTTTAAGCTCCCTATCATAGTAAGAGATTATCTCATATTCCTTTTTATTCAAGTACATTATTTGTTCTAAGAATTTTTATTTCCAATTGATCATGTTGAAATACTTTTTTACACATCCCTTTATTTTCCTTATTATTCAAAATTAATGAGAGGACACCTTTTAACCCCATTAAAACCTTCCTTGAACCATAATGTACACTCATTATAATGCTAAAATTGTCCTGATATTTTATATGGAAAAATTTTGTATTGCGAATACCCATCCCCATCACAACTCAAGGGTATTCAAAAAGATATACCTATTATTATTATTTTTAATTCCATTTTTGAAACCCAGATTCTTTTATAATTGTATTAAAAGTGATGAAAGATACTCTTCTGTTTATGATCTATATGGAACACAAATCTATGTATAGAATTTTAATGTGATGGGGGCCAGGAATTATATATCCCTCGGTAATGTTTTTATCTCACTATATACCTTGTATGTTTTATAGGTAGTTATCCTAAGAACACTATTTTTTGAGGTTTTAGTTTTTAGTCTTGACTTGTGCTTTTGAGGCATGTTTTAGGTTTTTCCACATTCCAATAATGCCTTGTTGTTATTATATTATATCATTATTTGATGTTCATGTTTATTATTTATCACTCTTATATGACACCTTGATATTCCACATGTATTAATTTCATCATTTTATTATTTTATTATTCTCGTACTAGAATTTATAGCTCAACCATTTCTCATGAACATCCTCAAGTTATCCCGGACAATTTTAGAAGATTAAGTGAATTTAAGGGAAAGCTATGAAGTTATTAAAATAATTTCATTGTATCCTTATTTAAATTTATTATGCTATATATTTAATTACCCTAAGACACCAGGAATGTCAATATTTTGGGTTTTTATTTTTATCCTAATTTAATAAATCATTAAAAGTGTATAAAATATATGTGTCTTGATAAATATTCATTTCAGGGGGATATATATTGATGATCAGTTAGCCGAGTACATTGGACAGGTGTGTGAAAGTTATTATAGAATAGATCCAATATAGGTAGATCCAATATTTAAGGAATAAAAAAATCAGATGTGTGATTACTTGTGGTTTACGTACGCATTGGTTATGGTTATGGAATACACTTAGGTATATTATTCACTTATGTTATGGATCATTGTTGGTGCCCAACTATGTTTTATAATCAAATCCAATATGGGAATCTTGAAGAATGAGTATACTTTATTATCGGGGATATAGTTAAGGTAAAGGGCCATGAGGTGGGTATTTGAGAAGGATATGAAGGATAGTGCGAGGAAATGTTGAGATGGACTTTGGGTCATACATGTTTTTCTTCATGTTACTTATTTTTCTTTATTTTCATTAGTACTGTAACCCACCACATTTAGGGATACTTTATTTTTCATTGGATATTATGATTAACATATCAAATTGTTATATCATGGGTTGATACTTTCATTGGATCATTGATTCTCTTGTTATTTTTACTGTTATTATTGATGATTCTATGTATTTCTATGATGGATGACTATTGTCAAGGGAATAGTCTTCCCATGATTGTTCTAAGGCCCCCACAACTCCTAGATTGCCTCTTTCTTCTGAGGAGTTGCACATTATGTCATGCGGCACTAGAGTCCGACCCTAGTGATTCCGTTCTTGGTGTTACAAGATGGGAGAGGACTTACAAAACGACATAGAAATACTCACCAAAATGTTGAAATCTAGGAATAATAATTTGAATCTCATTATGATCCTAAATTTACCAAGGAAGGAGCAGCTTACTGTCAAATCTTTCATGTCACAACACCCACCTTCCTTTAGTGGATCTTATAATCCACTCATTATTAATAATTGGATGAATGCAATAAAAAATATGTTTTCCATTACCTATTTATCATAGAAGGATAAGGTTTTCTTGGTTAATTATCATTTGGAAGGAGAGGTTTACCAATAGTGGACTCTCATTAAGAACACAAAAAAACAAGTTGGAAACAAACTCTATGGAATGAGGGGAGTTTAAAAAGGTATTCTTTATCAAGATATTTACTCGATATCATTTCATGATGTTGGAATAATAATTTATTATGTTGGAAAAAAGGAGGATTAATCTATTGTAATTTATAAAGAAATCATCATGAGTCCCATGAGGTAATGAATCTGGATATATCTCAAAGTATAGGAAAAAATATCTACCATTTTTTTCCTTAAAACCAAGTCTATGAAGGGAATTAACTATAACAGACTTTGTAATCTATGAGTATAGTGTTTTATGTGTGCTAAAAGTGGACATAGAGATAGGAAATTATCATTATTTGGGGGATAAGAAAATAAAGGTAGAGTATCATGGAATCTTTGATGATAAGACACATGGGGGAAAGAAATAGAAACTAAATCTATGTAAAAAATTAGGAGGAATCAATGAGGTAATTATCTCAAGTGATTTTGGAAGGGTTTTAATTGTATTAGGGTTGGCCATATTGTAAAAAAAATAATATTTCATTCTAAGAATCCAATTAACAAAATAAAGGATAATATGGCCCCAACAAATTAACCACCTACAATTCAATGCATCAATTGAAAATAGTTTCAAGATTCTAAAAATTTCTTCCCTTACCCTAGATATATTATTAAGAATATGCCTTTAAACCTCTTAAAATAAGATAAGAAATAAGATCATATGCTAAAACTACTTTTGATAAGTATCTTGGTAATTAAGTAGTGAAATTTAAACTCATTATATACTCTAAATATGAAAATACATTATTAGATTTTGATTCTTCACTTTTTTTATGTCCCAAAAGATTTATAAAAATGTTGATTCACCACTTAAAATATATCATAATGATCTATATATGAGAACACCTAGATGAATGATTATTTCATCTAATATATATAACTCTTCTATGATTGATACTTATGGGAATCTGTTTCCAACATATCTAGTTCTTCTAACTATTGTTGAATTTGATGTGATATTTGGTATGGATTGTTTTTTCCTATATATTAGGCATATCAATTTTATGGATAAGGATATCCCATTTCATATCCCCAACCATCCCATGATAAAATATTATTTCAAGGATGATCTTGAGCTTCATTTGTAAGAAATTATATTATATGGATCCTAATATCCCTAAATGGGGGACTTCTAACTCAAGTGATTAGTAAAAAAAGTAAACATTGACAACATGTCTATTATATGTGAATATTTTCATGTATTTTTGTATGAACTATACAATATTCCACAATATAATTAGGTTGAGTTTTATATTGAACTCATACAATGATCCATGATTTTATCAAAGGATAATTATAGAATGGCCCCTGTTGAGTTTGAAGAATTAAATAAGCAACTTTAAGAGAATTTGGATAAGGGATTTGTATGCCTGAATTCTTCACCATGGGGTTCACTAGTTTTCTTTATCAAAATAAGGATAGATTAATATTTGTTTTCATTGATAATCATGATATTAATAAAACCATAATCAATAACATGTATCATCTACCCCATGTCAATGATATATTCGATCAAATAATAGGAACTTGGTACTTCTCAATGATTGACCTTTGATATTGATGACATCAGGTATGGGTAAAAAGGGAGGATATTTACAAGATAACTTTCTATATGTGGTAGGTTCACTATGAATTTATAGTGATTATTTTTAGTCTTAACAATTATACTACCATCTTCATGGATATAATGAATAAAGTCTTTATAGAGTACCTAGATATATTTTTGGTTTTCATCATAGATGATATTATTATATATTCTAATAGAAATGAATAGTATATTGATCATTTATGTATTTTGTTGATGACCTTAAAAAAGGATAAATTGTATTACAATTTTAACAAGTGGAAATTTTGGTTTTGGAATGTATCATTACTGGGTTATATAATCACCAAAAGGGAAAATATATATTTCCCTCATATAAAAAAATTTTCAATAAATGGCACAAACCGACCATAGTAACTATGATCAATAGTTTTATTTTTTTATCTAAATTTTATATACTCTTTATAAGTAATTTATCATAGAAATAAACTTCCCTAACCAAGCTACCATGGAAGGAAGTGAATATCATTTTGATAGAGAAATTTGAATAAGGTTTTAAGGAACTAAATAAGAGGTTTTTCACTGTACCAGTAATTTTATTACCCTAAAATATGGATTTTTTGTAATATATAGTGATGCTTCATAAAATAGATTATGATGAATCCTCATGAATAATGACAAGGCAATTTCTTACTCCTCATACAAATTAATTTCACATGATAAAAAATACTCGACGCTTGATTGGGAGTTGGAAGTAATGATATTTGCATTAAAATTTTAGATGAATTGTCTATTTGGGGAAAAGGTTGATACATACACTGACCATAAGATTTGAAAATATATATTCACATTGATGTATTAAAACAAGTTCTGAAAAATATGGTTGAATTTTATAAAAGATTATGATTTCTCAATACATTACCATATAATATGGTCAAAAGGGGGGTTCATGCTCTGAGATAGAAAGATAATTCAATGTTATCCATGATGAAGATTGAAATAGACTCAATATTCATCGATTTTTAATGCATCAATCCTTGAAACAAATTGGAAGGAGACAAATCCTATCTTTCTAGACGAATACTCAACCATCCATTCACATAAAGATAAAGGAATCCTATAAAGATAATGCACAACTATATAAAAATGTACTGAGTATTTCAAAGTTCAACATTAATAAATATGGGGTTATAAGGTTTGTAATCGGAATATGTGTCCTGTAAAAACCAAAACAAAAGAAGAAACTTTTAGATGATAAAAATAACTCATCCTTCTTTATTCATCCAGGAATAAAAATATTCATAGGGATATAAATAAAAATATCAACTTTAATAACATAAACATAGAGATTTCAAAATACATATCTCAATGCCTGGAGTGCCATAAATTTAAGGTTAACAAAAAAAGTCTAATGGTATGTTTCAACCATAAACCATAATAGTATGGAAATATGAGAAAATTACCATGGATTTGGTTTAGGACTCCCAAAGAAATATAAAAACTCTAATTCCATTACATTTTTAGTTGATAACCATATAAATCTAGTGGATTTTATTACTATCAAAGAAGATTTATCTCTTTAACAACTCACCAAGATATATATAATTGAAGTAGTAAGTCTTACTAAAGTAACACCTCCCATTATATATGATCGATATATGAGGTTTACCTATAGCTTCTGTAGAAGCCTTCAGTGTGTGTTATAGACAGTTCTGAGCTTTAGAACATCTTATCACAATTATACAAATGGTCAATATAATAGGAGCATACAAACTCTATAGGATATATTGAGATCTTGTTCTATGGAATTCCAAGGATGTTGATATGAACAACTCCCATGGTAAAGTTCTCATATAGAAACAGTTTCAATTTAAGAATTAAAATAGAACCATTTGAGGCTATATATATGAAGAGATTTAGCACTAAAACAAGCTGGAATAATTCGGAGAGAGGAAGCTGATAGGTCCTGACATTGTCTATGAAATAATGGATAATTTTCAAACAATTTTATGGAAAATGAAAAATCATAATATTAATATAAGTGTAATGTAGAAAATCTTTGATGATATCTATAGTTTGAATTTGGTAACATAATTCTCTTATAAATATCAACATGGTTGAAAATTATTATATTTTGGAAAAAAAGAAAGTGGTTTCCCAGGTACATTGGTCCCTTCGAGATCCTTGATTATGTTGGGGCAGTAACTTATCGCTTAGAACTCCCATCATAACTCTCCCATGTATATGATGTGTTTCATGTATCCTTATTTAGGAAGTGCATACCATAACCTTCACATGTATTGAACTCATAATCCATGCAATTTGGATATTATCTCTCATATGAGGAATAACCAATAGAGATCTTAGATCGAAGAGATAAAATACTACAAAATAATACCACTCATCTGGACAAATTTATATAGAGGAATCATAATTCTGAAGTTGTTAAATGGGACCATGAGGATGTAATAGTACAAAATTACCCTCTCTTATTTTCTTCAGAGTAACAAAATATTTAGGATGAAATTGTTTTAAGGGGGTTGAATGTAACAACCCAAAGTTTTAGTAAATAATAATTTCTTAAATAAATATCATGTTTTGTATCTTTTATTACATGAAACAACAAAATAAAATGAAAAACATGTTACCTTAATACAATAAAATTATTAAATAAAATTATTATATTACAGACACTTATTTATTAGGTATAAATATAAGAATCCTATTTATTTAAACTTTGTAAAAAGACACATCAATACAAGTCATTTATTATGCTTAAAAATATTTTTGTTTTCAAAATATGTTTTTTATATTAAAATAAGTTAACATGACATATAAATCAAGAATTTGATGAAATTAAATTAATTTTTTATTTCCAAAATTCAAAATTTTACTAGGATAAATTTTTCTATTTTAATTTTAAACATTTATTTTTAAGTGAATTGTAGAAAATAACATTTTATAATAATAATGAATTTTATATCATAATATGGACATAATCATAGAAAATAAATTTTTTAATCCTCTTTAATAATCAAATATATTTTTTAAAGTGAGATCATACATTTTAAAATATTAACTCTAATCAGAAAAATTATATTCCACATTTTAAAACATAACTTATAACTTCCTATAATATTGTTTTATTATATTATACAATAATTATCTTAAATTTATGTTTTCACTTTTTAAAATAGAATAAAATAAAATATATTTCCTCATTTTAATTTTAAGGCCTAAATTATTTAATAAATACCATTTTATTTCTTAGGCGTAAACAATCAATCACTTGGTAAAAATGAGTTACTATAGTAAAATTCAAAAGGGTTAACCAAAGGGGTAAGAGGTGTGACATGTTACAAACATGTTTCTAATTGATTGGTTTTGGTTTTAATCAGAAAAATATTATCTCCAGTCAATTTTTTCATTTTGTTGTCTTTTTTATACATGAAACATGTTTTATTATTATATTAAGATGAAGCATTTACAAAAAAATCTATTCTCGTCTCTTATATAAGGGACCTCTCACCACCCCTTAAAGGCCACAATAAATTTTTTCCCATCATGAAAATATTTCCTTATTAAATTAAATAAAATCCTATTTCACTAACATTATATTTTGGACAGAGTAAGTTATCTTAAACCCAACATTTTCAAGGATTCATCCAAGTGAAATCCCAAGTCCTCAATATGAGTAGTAACTTTTCCCTAACATTGTTTCTTTTATACCATTCACTTAAAAATATAATTTTTCCAAATATTATATTATTAATTATGTATTTATTTTATATTGAATACTTTTATATTTTTTTAATAAGAATGAAGCACGATTCCCCATTTTCATTAGGAAAAATGAAAACATAATTTATGTGATTGTATAAATGACCACCTCCATAGAGAAACATATTTTATTTTTTATCTAGTTCATTTAAAATTTATTAAAATATATCAAAATATAACTCAAAAAGTAAAAAATATATAAATAATTTCATTATTATTTTTCAATAATGTTATTATTCCAAATGGAACCACTTTCATAACCACACTCTTCCATTAATTATGGTATGTTCATTTTTGGTTCGATCTAACCACCTACTTGAACAATGCTATGAAAATATCATGGATTTATACGATAACATAAAAATGATAATATATGATATAAATTATTCAATTATTATTTTATCTTTGTTTTTTAATGTTAAAATCAATATTAAACTTATAATTATGATCCCACTATTTGTTTATTAAAAATCACCAAAACATGATTCTCTCCATTTTCATCTACAATAACAACAACTAAAAATACAATATGATGTAATTATAAATTTATAAAATATAATTAAATAGATATTTTAGTTCTTATAATTGTATTTTAATTATTAATATTTAATATATAAACAAGAATTGACATTGCCATTATGTAACTAGTTCAAAAAGATCAAAATTACTCACACTCAATATTGAAAATAGATAATAACTAAGTAATATAAATGTAGAGAATAATTATAAATGAATTTTATAAAACGATATATATATATAAATAAGGATATTAAAAAGGGGATAAAGATATTTATTTCTAATATATAGGATATTGAAGAACTTTTTTGAAATTTTGGAATTAAGGTAGGGATTTTCATGACTCCAATATTTTCTTTGGGCCATAATCACTTCTATTTTACTATAATATTTCATGAATGATTTAATATACCATATGATAGTTTTATATTTCATATACACCTTATGTTCTAGGTAAATAATATTTCACACCATACACTTCTGCCATGATGAATCTATTATTTTATGAAAATTTCATTTTATTAATAATAATTTCAATCTTTTTTTATAGATTTTTACTCCATACCCGTATTTTTACTTCCTTCCAATGTTCTCATTTACCTAGTAGAAACTCAAATTATTTTTATATCATATGATCCTTATATTCCTTTTTATTAATTTTAAAATAAAGGTTTCATTTTCCTTTTAATGATATGTATCTTCAATAAAGGTGGTTTAAAATATTTAAAAGGATTTCCTTTCCGTGATCATGTATTATTCCCTTCTACTTCACATTTTTTAATTATTTATTATTTATTTTCAAGGTATATTTATTTTAATTTTTTTAAATTAATTATTTTAAAAAAAATCTTCTAAACATGAAAAACATTGATATTGGAATGTGACTCAAAAATAATATTTTTTAAATTTATTTTAAGAAACATTTTCTATAAAAAAACTATTTTTGGGATTTCTCTTATATTATCAAAATATTCCTCTAAAATGGAGTTAGGATTCATAAATTGCCCTATATGTGGTATTTTTAAATACTCTTTTTGGGTGATCCTTCTTTTGGTATTGATTGATCTAGTTTATTTTAAATTCATTTTATGTGGTAACATTTGGAAAATTGTAAAACCGATTTTTTTCCCATTGGTTCCATAGGATAAGATTAATGATTTAATTTTAAATGGAACTCATATATATGAGTTATTATGGGTGGAGTATTATATCACCCTCTAATTAATTTTTTAATGTTTTGTAGTTCACATGATAACGAATCATTGAAATATATTTATTTTTTCAAAATATAAATGGTGGACATACTTGTATTTGTTCCTAATTTAAAGGGTGTACATGTTTAGATTTGTTCAAAAATTAAAGGTGTAACACCCTGACCCCAGTTACCCAGATTTGGTGCATTATTACATAACATTGGAATGATCACAAAAGATCATGTCTCGAAAGACCGATTAGTTTAGTAGCCTTGTAAACACTATATACGTTCATATGTCTTACATTATATCATGAAGTGAAAAACTACAACAACATAGTCTCCATAGATCACACACATATCTCCTTAGACTATCCCTACAGGTCAGTCATAAAATACTTCTTCACATCTTGGGAAAAAATAAAACACAGAAAGGGGTGAGCTCAGATTCTCAGTAAGGATAACAATATAGAAGAAACTTTCATAAATAAGCATAAACATTTAAGGCAATGTATAACTAAAACAAAAGAATTTTAAACTTTAACTTCAGAAATATATGGAAAACATAAAATCAAATAATTCCATTTACTTATTCACATGGATATTCTACTAGTCGAATAATCACATCCAATATCAATAACCACTTTCATAATGATGGAATTCATAATGTCAGACTATCATAACCACATTTTCAAGGCCATGTTCCAAGACTACAAATAAGACTTTGTCAAGGCCTTATGTCAAGACACTAGTTTTTCTCATTAGGCCTACCTATGCATCTAGGAGATATATCGGGATCCACCCGTCACTTGCTAAGTCCAATGCATTCCTCATATTAACAGGTTTAAATATAACATAAACATTCGTATTAAAACTAGCATACAAAATGTCAATACTTTATCCATAAACCATGAATGGTATAAAAACAAAACATTTATATTCAAAAATATCACAAAACCTTCAATACAGTATGGATGTTTTGTATCATAATAAATCAACTTCAAATAAGCTTAAAATTCATCAAAGGATGTTGACATAGATGAAATTAGAACTATTTGAGAGAAATATATCTTTTTTGAAATCATTTAAAAGTCACATAATTATAAAATAAAACATTTACTTTTAAAATATTATTATAATCTTGTAAGGGATGGTTTTATGATTTTATAATGGAATAAAATAGCCACACCCTCCGTATAAGTTAAAAAATACATTCTTACCTTAATTATGTCGAAAAGATTCAAAAGGACCTTGTTTGGAAAATGATGGAAAGATTCATTTATAAAGATCTTTTAAAAATTACAAAAAGGGTATAAATGACTTTAACACATAGTCTATAAAATAGTAAGAATTTTTTGAAATACATTTTTAAGAAACAGGGATATTGATGATAAAGAGGTCCCAGTAGATAATTATGTTTAAACAAAATCGGATAATGAAGAGACTGTAGAGTTAACCCTTACCTTGTACTTTTCCTTGGTCGAGGGTAGTTTAACCTCCTGTATAATGGTGAAATAATTGTTATTAAATTATAATAGAATCATATACATTAATATGATATCATATATGATCTTTTAACATTGCTTTGTTAATAATATCTCAGTATTATTGTTGTTTCAGGTGTTAACTGATTGTTTTCATTTATATTCTTTGTTATGTAAGACATGTTTTTTATGGAAAGGTTGTATCTTATTAATATAAATAATGATATTAAGTCTTTAAACATTATTTTTAACCCTCAAATTAAAATTATTCTTGAATGGATACGACGGGGAATGAATCTCATCGCGTTCGTGGAGACGGTATTCCGTACGAGCAACAATATTATTATTTTGATATTAAAATTGTATATAATTGGAGAGTATATAATATATAAAGAATAATTATAATGTTATATTTATTATTTACATCAATTAAATATCATTATCATACCCTTCCAAAAAAATAATTTTTTGAATAACAATTATACCACGACGTGGAGACGATAAGCCGTACGTACGCATGTATAGTACATGTCATTCAAAGGATGGATATAACACTGAATATGGTTGTACAATATTTATAATAACATAACAGCATATAGAAGATACTGTAGTTACTATTTTTTAATGGAAATAACAAAGATAGAAGAAGTGGAAGAAGAAAGGAACTTGAAAGAGGTGATAAAATATTTACCTCTTCTTTGATTTCTTCCATTTGATTTGTTCAAAAAGGATTCTTAGGTTGGATTTATGATCAAACTAAGGCCTATAGGTTAAATTTGGAGAATCTAAAAAGATATTTGGGTAGGTTTTGGCTGATCCAAAATTCTTTGAAGGTGTGAATTAGAGAGAATGGGGACTTCCCTTTTATAAGAGGGGTGAGGGGCACCTTAGGAAAAGCTAGAAATATTATTTTATAAAAAATTCATATTCGGTTTATAATTGCTCAAAAGTGACTTATTTTATGAATAAAGTGTTTATGGGTATAAATACACTCAACCAATAGGTTTTAGATAGGTTTAGGTCACTATATTAACCTTATTTTTTAGTTTTATCTCTTAGTTAATTAGTTTGACATTTTACATGCCTCTTTGTATTTTTATATTATATGGTTAATAAACAAACTATAAACTTCCAAGAGAACCCCAAGTGGTTCATTAATGATACACCTATCTTTATATAAGTCTCCTGGCCGAAATATAGATTTTTAGGAATAGAATATCAATTAATAATATACTATTTGTTTTAAAAACTCTTTTATATCAATTTTGACACTATTTGGTAATTAATTTTTGTTAAAGTCCTAAAAACTTTAATAATTCAAACCAAACTCATTTGATCAATCCTAACATGTCATATTAACCTAGAAAATTCATGTATGGTATCAAAACTTTAAAAATATATTTTTTTTAACATTTATAATACCATTTATTTTATTCTTTCATTGATAATGAAAATATTGCATCATCATTGTGTCATAAATAACATTAATTATTCAATGTCTAAAAATTATAAATAAAATACCATTCTATAGGAAATCATTTTAGCTTTCTAATTAATATTTATAGTCTAAGAGATAACAAATATAAACCTACGTAAACATTTTTTTACTAAACAATATATGCTTATGTCATTTTTGTATTTACTTTAACTTAATTAATATAAAGTGTCATTTCCACTTACAAGTGGCTCCATGGGGTCCCAAATTCAACCCAAGGATGCCCACGGTCGGAAATGTATCATCCAATATGGTTAGGAAATGTGTTAGGGTAATTTAATATTTTTATAATTTTATAATTGTTTACCCTTATTTACCGGATTTACCCTTTAACTATGGTAAATAAAATGTTTACCGAATTAATTATTCAAAATGTCTAAAAATAAAAGTTATCTATTTACAAAATTTGGACCTCAAGATTATAAACATTTAATCTATTATTCTAAATAAAAAATATTGAAGTGGCAGAAATTAATTTAAAATTAATTCCTGTTGTCAAAACAAAAAACGTGTTTTTATGAAATTATAACTACCAAAAGATTGACACTTGTTTATGTCAAATTTAAAATTTAAATTACTTATAATGACCTACATTGTATTAAATGATAAAAATATAATCTAATTATACTTCCAAACCATTCAAATTCGTAATTTGTCACTATTAATTATTTCGATTAAAAAAGTTGTTTTTAATTAAAATTTAGTAATTTTCACTATTCATCAAAATATGAAAGTTATCAGAAAAGTACCAAAAATTCACCATAAGATAATTTCGATATTACGAATCCAAAAATGAAGTTCATTTTGAAAGATAAAATTTATAAAATTTCAAAAATTGGGTATTACTATTCATAATGGCTAGTTTGATTGGTTGTGGTGTGTGTTAGAACTCGAAATTTCATAAAACACATGCTACTGTATTATTCAAAGAGAAGTGTACTGTGGAAGCTTGAGGTGTTACATTCTCCCCTCCTTCAAATAATTTCATCCTCTAAATTTCTTTAATATTGCTGCATAAAAATACTCAGGTGGTTCTTCATCATAAGTTCCTCGGGTTCCCACGTTGCCTCTTCCATCTTATGGTTTCTCTATAGAACTTTTACTAGAAGAGTCGTAAGGTTTCTCAACACTTATTCTCTGGTATCAAGAATCCAGGTGGGATCTTCACAATAAGAAAGATTGGGTTCAAGTTCTACTTCCTCATATGTGAGTACATGCGTTGGGTCAGGCATGTATTTTCTCAATAGTGATACGTGGAATACATCGTGAAATTTGGAGAGACTTTGCGGCATTGTCAACTGGTAAGCTATAACCCCAATTCGTTCTAGAATATCGAAAGGTATGATATACCTGGGTCTCAATTTACATTTCTTACCGAAACATATAACTCCCTTCCATAGAGATACCTTCAAGAAAACATGATCTTCTACCTGAAATTCCAAATCCTTCCTTCGGTTATCGGCATAGCTCTTCTACCTACATTGAGCTGATTTGATGTGGTTTTCAGATTAACTTCACCTTTTCCATCGTTTCCTCCACAAGTTATGGGCCTACGAGTTTTCTTTCACCAACATCATCCCAACAGGTTGGTGTGCAACATCTCTTTCCATATAACGCTTTATATGGTGCCATCTAAATACATAAATGGAAGCTATTGTTATAGGAAAATTCAACCAGAGTTAAATATTGATCTCACATACCCTGAAAGTCAAGTGAGCAGGATTTCAACATCTCTTCTATGGATTGAATAGTTTTTTCTGATTTTCCATCTGTTTGAGGGTGGTAGGCATTACTCAAATGAAGTTCAATATCCAAGTCCTTCTGAAGACTTTTCCAGAATCTTGATGTAAAACGGGGATCATGATCAGAAACAATCGACAGGGGTACACTAGGGAGTCTTACAACTTTATTAATATATAGTCTTGCTGGTCGTTCAAGTGGTAAATCTTCTCTTATATCAAGAAAGTGTGCGGACTTGGTAAGACGATGAACAATGACCCATATTTCATTTTTCCTTCTAGGAGTTTTTGGTAGTCCCATGACAAAGCCCAATGTAATATTATCCCATTTCCACTCAAGTATGGGAAGAGGTTGCATGACCCCTCTAGGTTGTTGCCTTCCATCCTTAACTTGTTGAAAAACCATACATATTAACACAAAATCAGCAATCTCCCTCTTCATGTTGTCGCACCAAAAATGTTCATTCATATCTCTATACATCTTAGTGCTACTAGGGTGTATAGAGAAATTAGAACCATGAGAATCATCTAACAATTCTCTATTTAGATCAGGTATGTTAGGAATACAAAGTCTCTACACAAATTTCAAAATTCCATCTTCATATACGAAGTCACTCAATCTCTCATCATTCACCGCTTTAATCTTCTTTTGAAACTCCTAATCATCAGCTTGAGAACTTTTTATCCTTTCTAATAAAGATGGTTTGGAAACTATTTGAAAAAGTATTGATGTTCCACCTTCCATGGTTATTCCCATATCTATATTTACTAGATCCATGTATATATGATCTTTTTCAACTCTCATCTTGTTCAAAACTCCATGATCTTTTCTGCTCAAAGCATCTTCCACCAAATTTTTCTTCCCTGGGTGGTAGTGTATCGTTCAATCATAGTCCTTGAGTAGTTCAAGTCATCACCTTTGCCTCATGTTGAGTTCTTTCTGTGATAAAATTTACTTCAAACTCTTGTGATCAGTATATATCTCACATTTTTTACCATAGAGATAATGTCTCCATATCTTCAAATAAAATATTACACCAGCTAACTCAATATCATGTGTAGGATAGTTTTGCTCTTGAATTTTTAGTTGTCGTGATGCATAGGCAATAACCCTATCATTCTGCATAAGGAGACAACCAAGTACTTTCTTTGAAGAATCACTATAAATAAAAAACCCATCATTCCCTGATGGTAGATTCAATATAGGAGCATTTTATTATCTTTAGTTCTTCAAAACATTATTCACACTCTTTTTTCCAAACAAATTTAACCCCTTTTCATGTGAGCTTTGTTAATGGGTTATCCAAACAGGAAAAATTCTAGACGAAACGTCAATAATAACCTGTTAAACCAATAAAACTGTGTTCCTCAGTTATATTCAACAGTGCTGGCCATTCATGGATTGCTCTTGTCTTAGAAGGATAAATGGAGATTCCATCCTTAGAGACAATATGGACAAGAAAATAAATCTTCTGAATCTAAAATTCACACTTGCTAAACATTCCATATAATTCATGTCTCCTCAGAGTCTTCATGATAATGCGCAAGTTATTTTCATGATCTTCATAGATTTTGAAGAATACCAAGATATCATCAATAAATACCACTAAAAAATCATCGAGATATTCCTTAAAAACTCTATTCATTAGATCCATGAAGACAGAGGGTGCATTAGTCAATCCAAAAGGCATTACTGTAAACTCATAATTCCCGTACCTGGTTTGAAATGTTGTCTTTGGAATGTCTTCTTTCTTCACACACAACTGATGGTATCCAGATCGAAGGTCAATCTTTGAAAAGTATTGATCTCTATGAATTTGGTCAAATAAATCATAAATTTGGGGTAGGGAATACTTGTTCTTTATTGTTATAGCCTTGATCTCCCTGTAGTCAATGCACATCCTCATAGATCCATCTTTCTTCTTAACAAAAATAACATGGAATCCCCATGGATAAACACTAGAGCGAATAAATACCTTATTACACAATTCCTCTAGTTGTTTCTTCAGTTCCACTAATTCCACAGTGGCTATTCTATAAGGGGTCTTCGATATGGGCCTTGATCCAGGAATTAAATCAATAGAAAACTCAATTTCTCATTCTGGAGGATTTCCAGTAAATCTTCTGGAAACACATCAACATATTCTCTCACAATAGGTACATCCTCTATTGGAACATTCCTTTCCTCACCCACAGTCATTTCATTCTCTTCCTCCCTAATAATTTAATTTAGTTGAGATATTGGGGGTGGATCTAGATAAGAATTATGTGGTGATGATTCTGATCTAAAGATAAGGTGTTCATTATCGTCATAATGAAAAATAGTAACCTCATTCTTCTTAAAATAAATTTTTGCATCATGATCCGAAAGTCAATCCATAACTAGGATTATATCAAATTAAATCATGGGTATAACGATGAGATCAGCAGATAAAGAACATTTATATGCCCTAATGGGAACTAATTCACAAAACATTGTTGAAATGATACTTCCCTTTGGAGTTTTGACTAAAAACTCCCTTGTTCAATCAAATTCGAAATATCTAATTTTTGTAGAAAACTGGGAAGTTATGAAACAATGTGATGATCCAGAATCAAATAAAGCATTGGATAAAATTGAGAAAACCATTAAATTACCTACCAGACGGCTTCGGAGCATCAACCTCAGCAGCAGTGATAGCATAATCATGGACTTGACCCTTTGGCCTTTTCTGAGATAGGTTTTCCTGACGCTTAGGACATTTTTTGAATAATGTCCCATCTCCTTGCAATTGTAGCACTGAACATCGGTAGCTTCTTTCTTCCCCTTGCAATCACAAGCTTGGTGGCCTTTTTCACCACATTTGTAATAGACTTTCATTCCCTTCAAGAAAGTACCAGTGTGTTTCTTCCCACATTTACTACAGGATGGATATTCAACTTTTCCATTCTTCCCCTTATTTCCATTTCCAAAGTGTTAAATATATCTCTTCTTCTATTTCTTTTCTTTAAATTCTTAAGACTTAGAGAATTATTTTTCCATCCTAATAGCACAAGAGACAATGTATCTGTATGAAGAGAAGGATTTTGAGACTAATGCTCAACGGAGAAATGGTATTAAACCATCAAATAAATGATCAATCTTACTTCTTGGGTTATGTATATAATCCGCTGCATTCTTAGATAACATTGTAAAGTTAGAATCGTACTTTGCAACATTCTCATCCTCATTTCTGCCTCAGACTCAGAAATTGCCTTTCCATATCTTCTCGATGGTCATGAGGAAAGTATTTTTCTTAGAAAATTTCTTTAAACTACCTCCATTACATACATGATACTTCTTCATATTCCTTTGTATTTTGAATCAATGACCACCATTGATCAGTATCTCCAGTGAGGTAGTAAAGTGCCATGAAAACTTTTTCCCTTTCACTAATCATCAAATCCTGAAATATTTTCTCTAGGGAACTTATCCATTGCTCATCTACCAATGGATTTGTAATCCCATTTAATTTTGGTGGTTTTTTCTTCATGAAGCGATCTAAGATTGATCCTCCATGCTGCGGATCAGGGTCCACCATACGGGTAAGGTTATTATTCATAACCTAAGTGAGTTGTCCCAGTATGGTGATAATCTAATCAGCACCAGTTGTATCACCAGCTCCACTATAATTATCTTGAGTAGGAGATAAATCCCTACATGGAGTGTTTGCATTGATACAATTTCCATTCCTTCCACTATATGTCATTTATAAACAATTTCATAAACTAGATCAGTTTATGAATCGAAATACATAATTCCAAACTTGTAAAACACTTAACATAAATTGAGCAGTTTATTGATTTAATCCATAATCATAAAAATGTTTTATTTGAGGAAGTATATACTCATAAACCCTTCATAATGGTTTGTAAAGAAAATGAAAATTATCCTAAGCATATTTCTTAGGAGTTTCGTAACCAATAGTGCAGCAAGGCCCGTTGTCATGCACTAGTTCCCATTCGAGTCCAGCTCAAAGCGGTGTTTTCAGGTTTTACCCTTAGATACATCTGTTCCAAAGCCACCTCTGCCTTCTAGTATCTATACATGGAGGTATTTCTCGGAAAACTCATAATGTCTCTCCAATACCGAAATTCTAGTAAGTTCTCCTATACTAATCCTCAAAGTCCATCTTATGTCTATGTGCTATAATCAGAGTTTATATAAATCTACCTTCCAATTTTTTTACTAAACTTCCTCTGATACCAACTGTAACACCCCGACCCCAGTTACCCAGAGTTGGTGCATTATTACAAAACATTGACATGATCACAAAAGATCAAGTCTCTAAAGACCGATTAGCTTAGTAGCCTTGGAAACACTAGATACATTCATAAGTCGTACATTACATCATAAAGTGAAAAACTACAACAACATAGTCTCCATAGACCACACACGTAGCTCCTCAGACTATTCCAGTAGGTCAGTCATAAAATACTTCTTCACATCCAGGGAAAAAATAAAACATAGAAAGGGGTGAGCTCAGATGCTCATTAAGGATAACAATATAGCAGAAACTTTCATAAATAAGCTTAAACATTTAAGGCAATGTATAACTCAAAAAAATACATTTAAACATGAACTTCAGAAATATATGGAAAAGATAAAATCAAATAATGTGGTTTACTTATTCACATGGATATTCTACTAGTCGAATAATCACATGCAATATCAATAACCACTTTCATAATGATGGAACGCATAATGCCATACTATCATAACAACATAGTCAATTCCTTATGCCAATACTACAAATAAGATTTTGTCAAGGCCTAGTTCCAAGACACTAGTTTGTCTAATGAGACCTACCGATGCATCGAGGATCTATAGCGGGCTCCACCCATCACTTACTATGTCCAATGCATTCCTCATATTAACTGGTTTAAACATAACACAAACATTCGTATTAAAACTAGCATACGAAATGTCTGTAATTTATCTATAAACCGTGAATGGTATAAAAATAACACATCCATATTCAAACATATAACAAAACCTTCAACATAATATGGAAGTTTTGGATCATAATAAATCAGCTTCAAAGAATCTCAAAATCCATCAAAGGATGTTGACATAGATGAAATCTGAACTATTTGAGAGAAATATCCCTTTTTTGAAATCATTTAAGAGTCACATAATTATAAAATAAAACATTTTCTTTGAAAAAATTCTTATACGATTGTAAGGGAAGCTTTGATGATTTTATAATGGTGGAAAATAGCCGCACCCGCCGTATAAGTTAAAAAATACATTCTTAAATTAATTTTTTCGAAAAGGTTAAAAAGGACCTTGTTTGGGAAATGATTGAAATATTCTTTTATAAACATATTATAAAAAGTAAAACAAGGGTATAAATGAATTTAACCCATATCCTATAAAATAGTAATAATGTTTTGAGATACATTTTTAAGAAACATGGATGTGGATGATAAAGATGTCCCAGTAGATAATTACGTATAAACAACCTCGGATAATGAAGAGATTGCAGAATTAACCCTTACCTTGTACTTTTCCTTGATTGAGGGTAGGTTAAACTCCTATATAATGGTGAAATAATTATTATTAAATTATACAGGAATCATATACATTAATATTATATCATATATGATCTTCTAACATTGCTTTGTTATTAATATCTTAGTATTATCGTTATTTCGGGTGTTAAATGATTCGTTTTCCTTTATATGATTTGTTGTGTAAGTTTTGTTTGTTATGGATAGGTTGTATCTTATTCGTATCCAGAATGATATTAAGTCTTTAAACATTATTTTTAACCATAAAGTGAAAATTAGTCTTGAATGGATACGATGGGGAATGAATCTCATCGTGTTCGTGGAGACAGTATTCTGTATGAGCGACAATATCATTTTTTTATATTAAAATCATATATAATTGGATGGAATATCATATATACAGAGTAATTATAATGTTATATTTATTATTTACATCAATTACATGGAATTATCATACCCTTCCAAAAAATAATGTTTTGAATAACAATTACACCACGACTTGGAGACGATAAGTCGTACGTACGCACGTGTGGTGACATGTCATTCAATGGATGGATAGAATACCGAATATGGTTGTATCATATTTATAATAACATAAAAATATATAGAATATACTGGAGTTATTATTTTAGAATGAAAATAACAAATACATAAGAAGTGGAATAAGAAAGGAACTTGAAAGAGGTGATGAAATATTTACCTCTTCTTCGGGTTCTTCCTTTTGATTTGGTCAAAAGGGATCCATAGATTGGATTTATAATCAAAATAAGGCCTCTAGGTTTAATTGAGGGAATATGGTAAGATATTGGGGAAGTAATTTGCTGAGCCAAATGGTTTTGAAGGTGTCAATTAGAGAGAAGGGTGAGTTCCCTTTTATAAGAGGGGTGAGGGGCACCTTAGGAAAAGCTAGAAATATTGTTTTATTAAAAATTCATATTCGGTTTAAAATGGCTCCAAAGTAACTTATTTCGATTATGTGGTGGGTATGGGTTGAAATACACTCAAACAATAGGTTTTAGATAGGCTTGGGTTACTATATTAACCTTATCTTTTAGTTTTAGATCTTAGTTAATTAGTTTTACATTTACCATGTCTCTTTGTATTTTTATATTATATGGTTAATAAAATTACTATAAACTTCCAAAAGAACCCCAAGTGGTTAATTAATGATACACCTATCATTATATAAGTCTCTTTGCCAAACCTTAGATTTTTAGGAATAGAATATCAATTAATAATAAAATATTTGTTTTAAAAACTCTTCTATGTCAATTTTAAAACTATTTGGTAATTGATTTTTTTTAAATTCCAAAAAACTTTATTAATTCGAAATAAACTCATTTGATCAATCCTAACATGTCATATTAACCTTAAAAATTATTTTATGGCATCAAAACTTTCAAAATATATTTATTTTAACATTTATAATACTATTTATTTTATTCATTCATTAATAATGAAAATACTGCATCATTATTGTGTCATAAATAACATTAATTATTCAATGTCTAAAAATTATAAATAAAATACGATTCTATAGGAAATATTTTTATATTTCTAATGAATATTTATAGTCAAAGAGATAACATATATAACCCTACGTAAAAATTGTTTTAATAAATGATATATGCTTATGTCATTTTTTGTATTCACTTTAACTTAATTAATATACAGTGTCATTTTCACTTCCAAGTGGCTCCATGGGGTCCCACATTCGACCCAAGTATGATCATGGTTAGACAGGTATCATCCAATAGGGTTATGACACGTGTTAGGGTAATTTTATGTTATTATAATGTTATTTTTGTACCCTTATTTTCCAGATTTACCCTTTAACCATGGTAAATAAAATATTTACCGAATTAATTATTCAAAATGTATAAAAATAAAAGTTACCTATTTAAAAAATTTGGAACTCCTGATTCTAAATATGGATACTTTTTTTTTAAATTCAAAATACATAATTGGTATAAATTAATTTAAAATTAATTCCCATTGTCAAAACAAAAAAGCGTGTTTTTATGAAATAATAACTACCAAAAGATTGACACTTGTTTACATAAAATTTAAATGTGAAATTACATATAATGACCTAAATTGTATTAAATGATAAAAATATAATCTAATTATACTTTCAAACTGTTCAAATTCATAATTTATCACTATTAATTATTTCGATTAAAAAAGTTGTTTTTAATTAAAATTTAGTAATTTTCACTATTCATCAAAATATGAAAGTTATCAGAAAAGTACTAAAAATCCACCCTAAGCTAATTTCGATATTCCTAATCCAAAAATGAAGTCCATTTTGAAATATTAAAGTATAAAATTTTAAAAAAGTGGGTATTACTATTCATAACGGCTAGTTTGATTGGTTGTGGTGTGTGTTAGAACTCGAAGTTGCGTACAACACATGCTACTGTATTATTCAAAGAGAAGCATATCGTGGAAACTTGGGGTGTTCCAAAATGGTTAAAATCACTGAGTTTTTTCATAATGTTTTCATATGATATGTTTCATTCCACCTTTCAAAAATGAGCTTTATTTAAAATCTAATAGAAATGTTTATGATGTTTCATGTTCTAAATATATTCTACATTCTTAAGTTATTATTTCATGGTTTCCCTAACTTATATTATATTATTCTAATCCTGGTTTTCGAAGAACTTTATTTATAATTATGTTACTATTTATTTAACCTTAATGATCAATCATTTTTTATGATTGTCACTTATGATTACAATATCATTTTATTAGGTATTATTCCCTAATTCATGTTTTTTCTCATGGTTATGATCTAACCATTATGAATAGTTGATATGTTTCCATTACTATCTATTTTTTCTCACCCTTATCATATGTTTTCTTTCCCTAGGATGTGAATATGGGTATTAATTGTGAAATTTTTAAAAATGGGTTTAAAGCTTAGTGGTTATGGAGATATATTGAAAAGTATTGTAAAATAAGTTTTTTATGTATCTAATATTTCAAGATGATAAACCTTTGGTTTTCAAGTTTTTTTTAATATTTGTGAAACAAAAATTTGTATTCATGTGAAATAATTAAATGAATTTGTTTATTTAGCTGGATTCCCCATATCAAAACCCTTTTAGATTGTTCAGTGGATTTTGATATAGTATATTATTCATTATTTTCATCAAAGAATATTGTAGTTCATGAAGTGCTCAATATTTATTGGTGAGTGATGTATTAAAAAGATAATTTTCAATATTTTCTCTTTGTTATATTTGATTTAAAACTAGGTAAAACCTTTTTTTAAATACTATAAGGATTTATTGGTAGAAAAACGATAATGGGAGACTAGAAAATTCGTTTGGTCAGACTGTTATGGAATTGTGGAATGATTTAAGGGGATACTTATACAGTAGAAATGTTCAACGTTTTTTATGATGGAAAATTTTTTAATGAATTTTTTGGAATGAAATATTCTATATAGGATATATTTATGAAACCCTATAATGATTTTTAAATTTTATTTTGGGTTTTAGTAGTTTTGGAGTGAATTTTTATGTTTTTATATGGTTTTTTCATGAATCATGGTTGGGTTCACAGTTTTTCAAACCATGAAATATAGTTGTGAATTATGTTTGTGAGGTAGAGGAATGTTCATGGTTATGCACATGGTCATAAAAAAAATCTATATATTAGTCATTCATGACTAGAAATATTGTATATTGATCATTGTATGGTGAGGGACTTGATTGGTTAAATCATGTGGTCATATCATAAGGTATGGTAAAAAAATCCACTACTTTCCTTTTAAAACCCATATTTTTATACTTTATCTGTCATTAACACCCTATGATGAATATAACCAAACACTAGTCCTATCTCTAAGATTCATTGGATCAAATTTAGATTGAAGGTAAGAAATATTTTATCTTAATAGTTCGTGAATATTTCTCTCTCCCTCAAAGGATCCATAGTAAATGGATATTGAGTGATATAATCCTGATATATTTAGTCATGAGTGGGAGAATAATTGTCTTTATTTATTTTTTATAGGGTTTAATATAATAAATTGATCAAATTCTTATTGATTCTTGATTTTTTTTATTTTTTATTTCATTATTTATGTTTATTGGATATTATTCCTTCATTAGTTGATTATGATTCTATGTGATTTGATTAATTTATTTTTCAAAAACTTAATCTGGACATAAATTTTATCAAATAATTTATATCATAATTTTATTTGATAAAATTATGGGTTTTTGAATTTTATTAAATTAATTTTCTCAGATTTTCTGAAAATCATTGATTTTTTTAATTTGAAATTATGAGAATTGATTTAGTTTTTTTTAGGATATGGGATTTATTCAATTTTATATCCACAAAAATGTTTTCTTCACCTTTCCATAGAGTCTATGTTATGAGAATTTATAGATTTAGATTAGTTGAGTTGAAGATGAAAATATATCATACTCGATAAAGAAAAAACAAAGGAATCTCTATGTGATTTATACTTTCATGCACACTGGGTGATATAGTTCCCTTAAAAAATTCATAAATATATTGATGTGGTGGTGAGAACTACCCAATTAGAGTAGGTCATTGATTTCATCCATAGTTATAGAAAAGGTTCCTTGAGTCATTAGTTGTATTTTAGAGACTTTTCATGTCATTTTTAGACAAGAACGTATAATCTAGAGGTAAACCCTATATCCCTGGGAATAGTTTTCTTTATAGTATTAGATTTGATAGCTCATGGATCCTAACTAGAGTTATAGATTAAAAAATATAGAACTTTTGACGTTAGACTTTTTATGAAGAGGTTTTTTCAATGTCAACATGTGTATCATGCTAAGGCACTCATCCTTATGCACAACTGAGGTGATCAGACTCAATCCCTACTTCCAAAACCCTAAATTGAATATCCATATGAAATCCTACATTATATGTTGTTTTATTCCTTGAAAAAATCTATTTCTACCTATTCTCATTCTCTTAGATGAAATAAAACATCCCCAATTACTGTGAACCATCCAAAATCCACACGCTATCCAAGATGATGTCGTATATGTTCCCAACCAAAGACCTAGTCATGTTCCCATATCATGTCATGTGTGAATTATTCTCAAAAACTTTTGTTCCCGAGGTATTTATGAGTGTTTACATGCCAAGTCTAGGTTCCTAGACTGGGTTTTTCTTATAAAAGGACCCCCCCCCCCCTTATCACCCCTTTTTAACACAAATTATTATATGAGCCCAAGTCAAATTTTTCCGAGATTCTACACCAATATAGTTCATAGATACCTTTTTGAGTTCTATAACACTTCATTTATAATAACCAAAGTCTCATACACATGTTATTATAGGATGTATAACTAAACAATCCATAAAAATGTAGAAATATAGAGGTCTAGTGTCATTCAGATATTAGATACATAATACATCAAAGTAAAAATAAAATACACCATAATAATTTAAATCTCCATAATTTTATATTAAAACTCATTGAAATATTATTTCTATAAAGGATTCTCTTAGGATAAACACCAAGAAAAGGGTGAGCTAATAAAACTGATATGGGGGGAAATGATAATGAAGTAAAATAAATGAGTCAAGAAGAATAAAATAATTTCCTAGATTATTAGGATCATATATTATCACATAAAATAGTGTAATAAATTATATTATGTCAAAATATCATGGAATCATAATAATATGTCAACAACATAAAACATGAAATCATAATAATAATTTAACTCTCACTTCCAAGAGAATATATCATGGTTTGTTTATATTATTTCCCATTAACTATACATAGTATCTCATTAGATGAAAACATTACATAATATATTAAATAGTTTTACAATCTCAATCCCACCCATAACATAATAATATTTACATGAATATTTGGGCCACATAATGAAAATAAATCATACATAAATCATAATCATGAGGAAACCCATCAGAATGAAATAGGGTACATAGTCTTATAATAAAGAGTAATCAAATTATATATCATAATGATTCCCAAAAAAGAATGGATCAAATTTTTTTACAATTTAAAAATATAATAAATAATTAAAGGGAATAAATATGGAATTCAAGTAAAGAAAATTCATAAAAAATGAGTGGATAAGTAGGTATAAAATGAAACAATTGAACGATGTCTTAAGAAATGAGTAAAGATATTTTAAAGATGGTAAGAACATAGTGTTTTTCGTAAAACTAAAAATGAACCATAATAATTTTTTATAAAATATAATTTTTTTTAATCACCAATAATAAAAAAGTTAGATACATGAAATGGAATAGGGAATAAAAAAGTTTTTTTAATTAGGTTTTCATTAAGTAAAAGTGTGGGAAGGGAACATGAAAATCTTGAATATTCCCTACAAATAAAGGGAATATAAACTTGGTATATATGTATGGAATAAATATATGGAATATAGAAAAATTATGTGGGAATAAGAGATAGATAAATTGAGATATAGAGAGACAAATCATAACTCAAAAGAAAAAGTGTGGTTTGGGAGTCCCCTTACCCCATGTCCCGAATCACTTGGTATGCTCTTTTAACCTCATAAGAAATCAAAGTAAATTTATTAAATACTATATTAGGAACTTTTTTCTAATATATTTTAATTTTTAATGTCCATTTACCACCATATCTCATTTATTTTTTATATATTTATTTTTTCATTAGCTAGTGGGGTTGTTATGTCAACTTCTCCAAAACTACTTCAGTATATTTATCATAGTCAATGGTGTTGTAAAATTGTTCAATGATATTTAAAATTTCATAAGTATATATACTTTTCCATTTTGTTATAAAAAATTATTCAGTTCAATATGTCGTGTAAAATAGTTCTACATTTTGAGAATTGTCATAATACACTCATTTTAGATGGTTAAATATGACATGATCACTTTTTGTTCATATCACTAATATATTGATCAATTTATCTTTAAAAAATATTAATAATATTATATTTATTATATTTTTTCATTAAATTATTATTTAAGACTAGAAATGTGGGGTGGTAATATCCTTTTAATAACACCATCCATATAGATAGTTAAAACCATCCATAATGGGATGAGCGTTATAAACAACTTTAAAATGGATTGTATGCATTATATAATGAAATTATTTATATTATTATGTTATTTATTATATGATTAAATTAATTTTTATAATAATTATAATGATGATGGGGAAAGGATATGGAAAATTAACTGAAAGGTGTAGTAAATAGAAAAATTACTTTATCACTTTGATGTGTCTCATTTATACTACACCTTAAGAATTCATATATTGGTATTTTTATTAAATAAAAAAATATAGGGTTCCTATAAGGGAGTTAAGAATTCATAGATTGGTATTTTAATTAATCAAAAAAACATTTACTAGCATCCTAGGGAAATAAAAATTAATAATGGGGTGAGATCAAATTATTAGAAAAAGGAATTAATAAAATAGAAAATAAATAAGGCATGAATAATATGGAAGTAATAAATGATGATCGAATAATGCCACATAAATAATCACATGATCTTGAAACATATATAAGGATATAAAAACTATTAAAATAAACTCATGTAAATTAATAACTTATTTCATAATGATAGAATGTATAATGATGGATATATAAAACATAATGTTGATTACTTGTGCATAGACATCTAAAAATACCATCTAGCCCTTGTGATAAGATATATACATAAATTGCTACGACCTAAGAAAAATGAACAAACTATTTTGTCTCATGATACATACCAATGAATCTAAGGGAAATGTAATTTTAGGCCCCACCCATCGTATAATAAGTCCAGTGAATTCTTCATATTAATAAACAAAATAACTTAATCAACATGCCTTAAAAATCAATAACTTCTTAAATTGTAAGAACAAGCATACAAAATATAATTACTTTCCCGAGAAAAGCTAATCATAAACTATCAAAATGAATATGGTGTATTTTATAATAATATTATAACCTTAAAAAAGCATAATATTTAATGAATTATACTAACATAGATGAAAATACATTCAAAAATCTTTCTCGAAAGTTTTCTAATGAAAATACCCTCTTTTACTTAGAAACACTTATTTAAAATCAAAAAATATATCATAATATTAAAGTAAAAAATCATTTTAAATATCATTTTAAAATTTTAAAATAATATTAAAACCAATTATTTGTCATCATGGTGGTAAATTATATTCATTCCATATATGTTGAAAACATTCCTCCCACACTTTTGTAAATAGGTCAAAAAGTACCTTGTTCGAAAAATGAAAAAAATATTTATTCTGAAAAATTTGGTAAAAAAGTCAAAAATGGGGAAAATAAGTAATTAATAAACCATTATAAAATTTTAAAAAACATAATTTTTAACATTTTAAGGAAAAGTTTTACATGGAATAGGAATATTCCAAACATAGTAAAAAAAGAAGGCTGGTTTTTATTAAAACGTTAGTTTGGTATCATGAGATTATAAAGAGTATAAAATGAAAGGAAAACTTATAATTTATATAAATAACCATAGGATAAAATAAATATATTGGGTTTAATATATAAATATCATATACTTACCCCAATATAAACTTAATCATAAATAATCCTAAATAATGATGAAAATGTAAAATAAACCCTTACCTCAGGCTCGACATCATTCATATGTGTTTGAACCTCCAGAATAATAAATATGTATTATTTATAAATATATTATCGAAATATAAACATATATATCATACCAAATATGATTTAATTATAATCATTTATCACTTATTTATTAACAATTCATTGTTAAATCACTGTTCTGGGTAATAATTGCTTCATTTTTTATGAATGTTTCGGTTTAAAAGTTTTGGTCCTTTTTCTTTTATCATGGTTAATAATATACAGAATCTTGACCATAATATTCATATAATATATTTTCATTATATATTTAATTATATTAATCCATTAATGATTGAGATAAAATATGAATTTCAATTTTTATGGATACGATAGGTCGTACATGCGAATGAACGTTGTTCTCACTTTTTGACAAATGGAATAAAAGAAAGTTAAACTCTAAGTCACCTTTCAAAAATTAATATTACAAAATATGAAAAATATAAATTAGTTAAATTTATCCTTATTAAAATCAATATAAAACCAAAAAGAAAAATGGTTGATATCATTTTTTGGAAGTGGTAGTCCACACGTACGTACGAGTCACACTATTTTTTTCCAACGGATTAGATTGTAAGAATGTAGATATGATAATATAATTATAGAAGAATATAAATGACATAAGTATCATATAAAAATATTAAATCCATCATAACACCCATCTATAAAATATGACGGTTAAAAATGAATTGTATCGCTATGTGGAGATGGTAAGACATATGTATGCAAGAGTGATACTTTAAATTTCCACTTAATTGGAAAGAGGGTGGATAATTGTGGTTTAATAATCATAATAACAATTCAATATATTAAGGATAATTAAAAAATAATTAGTGATAAGTTACATATATTTAGAGGAGGTAAAACAATAATAAAATTGAAATGTTTCGGGTAAAATGACTAGCTATTATTTGGGAGACCACTATTAGATCCTTTCTTATGGAAACAATTATTTGATTTTTGAGGTTACAAAAACCACTATAATGGGGATAAGGATTTTTATAATATAAATGGGTAGTTATTGGTTGAGATAAGTTGATCAAAGTGGTGTAAATAAGTAAATGAAGGGGTATCCTTCTATAAGGGAGGGAAATGACACACTGGGAATTATTAAAAATATCAAAATATAACTAAATCATTATCAAGAAAAATGATTACAAATGGCCATATATTTTATGATAAGTTTGGATATGTTTTAAATATTTTAAATACAAAATGATAGATTTAAGTGGTATTTTAACCCCTGTCTTTGGGTTTCGTCCATTAGTTAAACTATTTTAACTTTATCCATGGTAACACCCTTTTCACTCTTAACAGGTTATAATTTTACTTATAATGTGAAAAATGGATAATAAATGTAAAAGGGTTGAAATTTTTAACCATATATTGTCCTATTTTACCTATTTAAATATTATAATGTTTTTTTAATAATGTAATCAAATATTATTTCCAAAAATATCATTATTTTAAATTTGGTTACTATTCATTTAATTTGACATCAAATATATCAAAGAAAAGTCTTAATTCTAATTTAAACATTTTATCGGTCCTTAATATGTTATATTTGTCTTTGAATTCTTAGATCGCAATAAATAACCCAAATTTTATTAATTAAAAAAACAAATTCATTTATTTTATTTTTCCATTAATTCAATAAATATTATGTCAACGTTGCATAAGAATTTAAGGTAATTATATAATATCTAAAAATTAGAAATAAATTACTATCATGAAATAAAATTTATTATTTTCAAAATAATAATATATATTTATGTTCAACATTCTTTTTTCCTTAATTGAACAATAAGATGTATTTAAAAGTAAGAAAGTAACATTTTATATTTTTCTGCTTAAAATATTATATAATTCATTTTCTTTGGAAATTTTCCCCTAAATAATTAAATTTTGAGTATAAGGTAAAAATGGTAAAATTACCTTCATCCAATAGAAATTTTGATGAAAAATGTTGACCTTAACATTTATACTTATCCTAAATTAACTTTATTTACCATTTACCCTAGTGATAAATTTTACCATAGTTATTATACATGTTGAATAAAAATAAATAGAACCAACTTACTAAATTTGATCCTCCTATTTCAAAATATAGAATCCATTTTGTAAAATTCAATAGTGACAAGTTGCATGAATTTATTTTATAATATATTCATAGAACGCGATGAAAAGTACTTTTTAGACAAATATATTTTTAAGCATAAAATTTGATTTATTCCTATCTCATATCTCAAAACCATTTGATGAATGTTAAAACATTTTATTGAATATATAACATACAAATTTCATCAAAATAATTTACTAATAGTGCTTAATTTAATTTATTAGGATAAAAACTAATTGCATACCTAAAAAAATTCATAAAAATCATTATTTTACTTTAAATTGATTTTAATTTCCATTTATAATAAATTTATTTTAAACATATATTTCTAAAATTTTAATTATCATTCTTAATACACACCAATTTAATGGATAACTAATAATGGTATACTATATTATGGTTTATTTAGACTGAGGGTTGTGTTTATCGCAAGCTATTGAAAAAAAAATAAAAAAAAATGTATTATAAATTATTATAGTGTTACATTCTATACCCCCTATAAAGAATATTGACATAAAAATTACTTCACATTGATAAAATAAAATGCAGATATCAATGTTCCATGACATCCTTGGGTTCACAAGTAGCTTATTTGAATTTATGATTCCTCCAGAAAACTTTAACCTGGTGAGTTGACTTGTTCCATATAACTTTATCTGTATGATCCAAAATTTCTACTAACTGTTCTTAATATCAGAATATCATGCTCTAATGGTATACCCTATTATTTATATATATTTAAATAACTAGTTATGTAATTCTTTTATAGAGATACGTGGAATGCATTAGGAACTTGAGAGGGGTACGATGGAAGCATCAAGCAATAAGCTACTAGTAATAATTGATTAAGAATATAAAAAGAGGAAATATAGCTAGGTCTTAGATTTACCTTATTCATGAATCTCATAACCTTATTTCATAGTAAAATTTAAAAAACATCTCACTAACTTTAAATACTAGAACACAATGATGAATTTCAATGTAACGTTGTTGGAGACTCTGAGATGCATTCATTTTTTGTTTAATTGATCTAATTTTATTTGAAATTTACTCCTCTAGATCGGGTTCCAATATCTTTATTTATCTAAATTAATCTATGTAGGTCGTATTTATACACTTCTTCTCATATAGGGCTTCATAAGGATCCATGTGAATGCTTGAGTGAAAGTTATTATTCTACGAAAACATGACCAGAGGAATGTGTTGACCCCAACCACCTTTTAAATCCACAGAAAAATGTAACACCCCAATCTTCTACGGTACACTTCTCTTTGAATAATACAGTACCGTGTGTTGTACGCAACTTCGAGTTCTAACACACACCACAACCAATCAAACTATCCATTATGAATAATAATACCCACTTTTTGAAATTTTATACATTTTATCATTAAAAATGGACTTCATTTTTGGATTTAGAATATCGAAATTAGCTCAGGGTGAAATTTTGTTACTTTTCTGATAAATTTCATATTTCGATGAATAGTGAAAATTACTAAATTTTAATTAAAAACAACTTTTTTAATAGAAATAATTAATAGTGATAAATTATGAATTTGAGTGGTTTTAAAGAATATTTAGAATATATTTTTATAATTTAATACAATTTTGTTCATTGGACGAAATTTCACATTTAAACCAGACATAAACAAGTGTTAATCTTTTGATAGTTATTATTTCTTAAAAACACGATTTTTGTTTTGACAGCGAGAATTAATTTTAAATTAATTTCTGCCACTTCTGTGTTTTGAATTTAGAAAAATGGATTCCATATTTAGATTCAGGAGGTCTAAATTCTGTAGATAGGTAACTTTTATTTTTAGACATTTTGAATAATTACTTCTGTAAATATTTTATTTACCATGGTTAAAAGGTAAATTCGGTAAATAAGGGTAAAACAAATAATATTATAATAATACTAAATTACCTTAAAACGTGTCCTAAACCTATTGGATGAGTCCTTGTCAACCATGGGAATCATTGGTTCGATTTTGGGACCTCATGGATCCACTTGTAAGTGATAATGACACTTTATATTAATTAAGTTAAAATAAAAACAAAAATGACATAAGCATATATCTTTTAGTAAAACTATTTTTACATAGGGTTATATATTTTATATTTTCGACTATAAATATTAATTAGAAAGTTAAAACAATTTCCTACATAGTTTTATTTTATTTATAATTTTTAGACCTTGAATAATTAATTTTATTTATGACACAATAATGATGCAGTATTTTCCTTATTAATGAAAAAATAAAATAATTGGTATTATAAATATTAAAATAAATATAATTTTAATCTTTTGATGCCATAAACGAATTTTATTGATTAATATGATATGTTAGGATTTCTTAAATTAATTTTTTTATAATTAATAAATTTGTTAAGACTTTAACAAAAATCAATTATTAAATAGTGTCAAAATTGACATAAAAGATTTTTTAAAAAAAATATTATATTATTAATTCATATTATATTTTTAAAAATCTAAGGAGCAGCCAAAGGACTTATAAAATTATATTTGTATAATTAATGGACCACTTGGGGGTCTCTTGGAATTATATAGTAAGCTTATTAACTATATAATATAAAAATACAAAGAGACATGGTAAATGTCAAACTATTTATCTAAGAGTTAAATAAAAAAGATAAGGTTAATATGGTGACCCAAACATGTATAAACTATATTGTATGGAAGGATTTAGACCCATACCCACCTTATATTTTTAATAATCCACTTTTGAGCAATTAGAAACTGAATATGAATTTATTATAAAATAATACTTTATATTTTTTCTAAAGATCCCCCCTCCCCCTTATAAAAGGACACCACTTCTAACCAATTATTCACACCTATCAAGACTTTTGGCTCGTCCAACCTCTGCCCAATTAATCTCCATACATCCCTCTACTCAACCTAGAAGCTTTACCTTAGGCATAAGGCACTTCAAGAAGTCCTTTTGGGTCAAACCAAATGGAGTTACCCAAATTAAAGGTAACGGTTTCTCTTAAATTCATTTCTTTTATTTTACTTCTCCAACCCCATGAACTATTTTTATTCCGTTATTTTTTTTAAACACCAGTATAATAAATATACTAGTATTTTGTTATAATAATTATTTGAGCTACACTTACACACACCTCTATCTAATGGGTGAAGAACATAATGTTTCCATGGATAGAAAACTAACGCCTCATGAAACGATGATTGTTCGATTATCTCCCACCGCCTCTTATGGTGGCCGTTATGATGGCACCGTATTTATATATTATATTTATTATGTTTATTTTTTCTCTATTCTTCTTTAATTTTCATTTAAAAACACACCAATATGCTTTCCAATATGTGTGACCTTGATAATTTCATTTGTGGAAGTGCGCACTACCGCCCCCTCAAGGTGATATGATTCGTTCATGACATTCATGGAATGTATAAAGTATAGAGTTAATTGAATTATGTAAAAAATATATCATATGATATTATACTGTAATTATAATATACCTATGTATCATTATGTTTTAACTCCATTAAAATAAAAAATTGAAATGAAAGTAGCGTTCATAAGTACGTATGGCTTACCGTCTCCATGAAAGGTGCATTTCATTTCTTATCTCCAAATGTTATGTAATATTATAAATACATATATATACTGGATATATAACATTTATATGATATCTAAATCATTTATATCATTTTGTAGATAATGGACTTTTGACTACATGGACAAATTGTAATTATAATAAGTTCATTTTTTACTCAAGTTCCGAACATCAATAAAATATCCAATATGATTTCAAATAATTAACTAATTATTATAGAAAGGTAATAAGTGATATAAAAGGAATAATAAAATTTAAAAATTTTCTTAATCAAGTATAAATTAACATATGTTTATTATTCATAAAGAACAAGGAACACACAAGACAATTCAGGCTTGAGGTAAGGGGTTTATTATCTCACTTTTAATTCTATGATATTTCCATTGTTCACCACTTATTTATTGCATGTGGTGTGTGTACTGCCCATGAATGTATTCATTTTGTAATATAAATTAATTTATGGCTATTTACATCATCATTGTATGATCCTTCTTTCATGGGTGTATGTTTCGTAAGTTACCAAATTGATAAGGGAATTTGAAATTTCAATTTCCACTTATTCAGTTTTACACATACTTCATCAATTATTTTACTCCAAGATTATGTGTGGAGTCACTGTTAATTTTCTTATGTAATAATTTCCACTCCCCTTTCTGTGGATATACTTTTGATACACAAAATCACTCCATTGATAAATTCTCATGTTATCGATATGAACTTGATAAGAGTAATTTTAACTCAATCTCCATTTGTTGAGTTAAATATCCAATTCATTGGTGTTGTTTTTACAAGAATATATGTGAATGTCCTTTGATTGATTTACACTGAATATACAATCAGATTGGGTGTATTTATATTTTTCACACATAATTATTTCTTTGATTTATCCTTAACTTAAGGATATGGTCTTTATAAGATATTTCATCTCAATTTTCATTCCACTGAGACTTCTTTGTTGTTATACACCAAATCACTTTTATATAGTGTATATAATGAACTTTGACATAGTATATCATTAATAACTTTATTCTCATTATATTATAATGTTTATATTACCTCAATTATTTTTATTCAATTGTCTCTCCTTTGGTTAAGAACTCTAACTAAAATATCATTTTAAATGTTTTAAAGATTTATTATTCTAAATAATTCTAATTAATGTACATGTTTTAAAAATGGTTTTAAGGATTTATTTATATGGAAATTAATGTTTTAAAATTAAAATTCCTTTTAAATGTTTCAAACTGGTATGGGACACTTTTATTCAATAATCTATTTTTAAACAGCTTCTTGACAAATAGTGTGACTTTTAAATGTTTTCAAGAAAAAGGGGGATATTTCTCTCAAATAGTTTTGATGAATATTTTCATATATGTCAATATCCTTAATTATTCTTGATTGAGGTTAATATGTTATAATAAAATCTTTAATATTGTATTGAATGAGTTTTTTTTGACTGTCGATGTGCTATTTTTATACCATTCATGGTTTGTGGATAATGTATTGACATTTCGTATGCTAGTTCTAATAAGAATGTTTATGTTATGTTTCAAACATTTTATTTGAGGAATGCATTGGACTTAGTAAGTGACGGGTGGATCCCGCTATAGCTCCTAGATGCATCGGTAGGTCTCATGAGACAAACTAGTGTCTTGACACATGGCCTTGACAAAATCTTATTTATAGTCTTGGCACAAGGCCTTGACGATGTGGTTATGATAGTCTGGCATTATGCATTCCATCATTATGAAAGTGGTTATTGATATTTCATGTGATTATTCAACTAGTATAATATCCATGTTAATAAGTAAATGGAATTATTTCATTTTTTTGCCATATTATGTTGGAGTTCAAGTTTAAAAGGCATTTGTTCTAGTCTTATACACTGCCTTAAATATTTATGCTTATTTATGAAGGTTTCGCTATAATGTTATCCTTACTGAGCATCTGATCTCACCCCTTTATATGTTTTATTTTTCCCAGGATTCAAGGAAGTATATTATGACTGACCTCCAGGGATTGTCTATGGGATCTCAGTGTTGTATTTGGAGATAATTTTGTTGTATTTTTTCATTTTATGATGTAATGTAAACCTTATGAATGTATTTAGTACTTCCAAGGATACTAAACTAATCGATCTTTCGAGACTTGATCTTTTATGATCATGCCAATGATACATAATAATTCACTGACTCTGGGATTCTGGGGTCGGGGCATTACAAAAAATATATCAACATTACTTCTGGAGTTTGAATGGTTCTCATAGACTGGCTATAATTCTAAGTATGATACACCATACTAAAACTCAATTCAGTATCTACATCTCACTAAAGTCTTTTCCAAAACATGGATGTAATCCTCGGATCCCAATCAAATACGACACACAATTGTACTCCATGAAACCTTACCATATCCTTGATGTATATTATCTCAAGTTTATCAAGATAGAAATAATTTATGATAGTAATTAATTGTGATGAAATTATAATTCAATCAATTACAATCAAAATATAATTATTTCAATTTTACATTTTGGATTTTTAGACGAAAAAATCTATGGTGAATTTTTCCTATTTACATTCCAGTAAGGGAAACGGATTTAAAATCCCTTGAGACTCCTATCTCTCAACCATAACTTTATGATATACAAGGCAGAAAGATATATACTCCAAAACATATCTCTTCCTATTTTCCCACCTGAAATACATCTTTATATCTCTATACATATTCATACTTCTAGGATGAATATAGAAAGATGGACTATGTCCTACATCCAATAGCTCCTTATTCAAGTCTGATATTTATAGGACACATAAAAAATTTCTAAAATTTGTCATTCTAGAATGCTCATGGTTTAACTCAATAAAATTATTCAACTTCTTCTTCACTTCCCCATCTTATTTCTATGCATTCTCAGTCCTCTCATAGATGGATGGTTGAACATTTATCTAAGAAAAATAATATATTTTTCCTATAAACATGATTTAAAGATCAATATTCTAAAACACCATAAATATTATATCTCTTTCAATTCTCATCATGGAAAAAAATTCATGTTCTTTCCGACGCAAATCATCATCAACCTTTCACACCTTCTTAGGTTTGTAAGGTATAATGTAATCATAATATTTGATTAAATCTAATTATCATCTCGAGTGTATCTTCAAATATTTATGTGTAAATTTATACTTCACAATTTTAAAATTATTATATATATATATATATAACAACATTCACTATATAGATAATGATTGTATATTTTCAATGAAATCATTACCACTGCCAACTCTAAATAAATATTCGGGTGATTTTTCTCATGAACCATCAATTTTCCTGAGGAAAAATCTGTCACAATATCATTAAAAAAGAGGATGCATCCTAGCCCCTTGTATGATAAATCATTGTATATCACAAACTACTCTCTACTAGAGTGTAGTATAAGTACAGCCATGTTAAACTACCTTCTCTTCAGTTCTTGGAAACTCTCGTCACATTTATTTACCCAAAAGAACTTAAACCTCTTCTAATTCAATATTGTGATCGGAATATATAGTCATGAGAAATCTATCAAAAAGCATTAGTAGTATCCATTAAACCAAATAAATCTTCATATTTCGATTAATATGGTTGGTCTTAGCCATTATTCAATAACATACACCATTGAAGGACCCACTAATATACCCTCACATGTGATTATATAAACCAAGATTAAAGCTTTATGAAACCGAAATTCACACTGGTAAATTTAGAATAAGAATTTTACTTTCCTAGGTAATTTAGAACATTTCTAAAAAATTACATGATCTCCTTTTCTAATTGAATATATAATAAAATTTTCACTTTATTCATTAATCCATAAATATAGATATATCATTGGTAATTCCAAATGGAACTACTATGAATTCATAATGACCATACCTTACATGGAAGTAATTCTTGGATATATCCTCCATTATCCTTATTTAATGATATCTAGATAAAAAATCAATCTTGAAAAAATATAGAGCTCCCTATAATTAATCAAATAGATCATCAATATGCAGTAGAGGATACTAGTTATTAATGGTAATTTTTATAAGTTCATGATAATCAACGAAAAGAGGAATTAGACTATATTTCTCCTTAAAAAAGAATACATTCACCCCATGGATAATTACTTGGCTGAATTAATACCTTATCTATATTCTCCTTGAGTTTCTTCATTAATTCAGGCAACTCAATCTGGCCCATTTTATATGAAGTAATTGAAATAGGAGTGGCACAAAGTATGAGTTCTATTGAAAACATTACTTCATGATTAGGGGGAAGAATATGAAAGTTATCAGGAAGAAAATCATCATATTCTCGAAAAATATAAAAAATTAAAATATTCAGTTTCTCCCTAACCATTTGATATAAATATCCCTCCTGAATAGTTATCAAAATCCATATGATGTAAGTAATTTTCATTGGGTGTCCAGGTTCTCCCTCAAAATGATAGAAAACTGAAGGTTGATTATAAATATCAAATTTAAATTACTTTTCTCAAAAATTAATATGGGATCTATATAGTTATATCTAATACATACCCACAACTTTTTCAAATGAAAGTAGTGTAAGAATAACAAAATTCATAGGAATAACAGCCCCATAAAGCTTCTATCAGATAGAAGTTACAGACTTGAGATGAGATTATCCAACCATTAGGATTTTTAACTACCAACCCAATATCTAATATTTTATATAACACCTAGATTCATTATGATATAATTTCTTTTTAATTATATAAAAACTCTTATAATTCTTGCGATACACACTGCCCTGAGTTTTTGAGAACCGTGAAATAATATTTCATTATTACCTAGCCGTTAAATTGATGGAATTGAATAGTACTAAACAAATTTTGAAAATTATATGGTTAGACATGTATAAACAATAAATGTATATCTATTAATGAAAAATAAAATAAGAATCGTTTTAATTAAAAAGAAATATTTTCTAAAAAAATATATATTTTTCTAAAATGTGGCTTCATTGAACTTTTCACACATAATTTAAAAATAAGTTTTAAAAAAAATTGAATATTTATTTTTAACAAATGAATTCAATTTTTTAAATAATAATATAAAAATTATATTTGGTGCATTTTTTAAGAATTATCTGAAAAGATATAATTTTTTATGAATAGTGAAAAATACTAATTTTTTAAACTGTCATTTTATTTAAACTAATTTATAATGTTAAGTTATATTTTTAATTTTTTTAAAAAACTAGTTAAATTATATTATAATATAACTAATTTAGGTCATTTTAATCAGTTTCATAATGAATTATGATATAAATAAATTTAAACTTTTAAAGTATTATTTGGGAAACCCATTTCTCCTATGTGTCTGTGGGTTTAAGTTTAAATTAAATTATATGAAATATAGGAATTTAATTTTCAAAAATATATTAAAATTTTGTAATAATAATAATTTTTATTATATAATTAGTTCCAATTAATTTTTTACCACAATTAATATTGAAAACAATAAAAATTAATTACCACGGTTAAGGTGAAAATGGTTTTACTAGGGGTTAATCTAAAAAAGATAAGGGTTAAAAATGATATAAAACTAGTTGAAAACCAATTTTATGTCCATATTTCTATCTTATAACCAATAATGATAGACATTAGATCATTATTTATCCATTTTTCATGTGAAAAACTTGGTTACACTTTATTCTTTTTAAAAATTCCTTATGTTTCCTCTCCCCCACATATAAAGGGCCACTCCATCTCTTCACTTATTCAAACCTATAAAGAACCTTTTATCAACAAAACCCTAAACTTATATCTCCTAAAAATCATTTTACACATTTTATATCTTCTGTTATTCCCAAAAATACCAACCTTTGGGTCCTTAAGAGGAGATCCAAAGGAGGTTTCTCTAAGATAAGGTAATTGTCAAATCAAATATCTTTCGTTATTTTTATTATTTTTACACATAAAATAGTTTATTAAAACTTAAGATATGATAACATAATTATATACAATATACTTACATGTTATTATTTTTATTACATAATATTTATCCACCTCCTCCTCCAGTAAATCGGAAATAAAATTGTCGACTGTATGTTTGGTGGACTACCGCCTCACGTACTGATGTAAGTCATTTCCCATAAAAACAAATCAAGATTTTATATAATGATGGATTTAATGTATATATATATAATATTTATGATATTATTATAATTATTTAATTATGATAACACATATACCTTATTACTCTCCATATCATTTAAATTATGATAGTGTCACTCGTGTGTATGGAAGACTACTGCCTCATGAGGCAACGTGATTCTTTTTTCACTTAAACTTTACATAAAATATAATAAGGATAAATTTTATGAATATATTTGATATATATGAAATTATATTTATTCTTTATAATTAATATATCGCCCAATTTATTACCCTTTAACTTTTTAATGGAATGATATTTTCGCTCGTACATACGTATGGAAAACCATCTCCATGAAGCGATGTGATTCATTTTAAATATCCAACCATCAATAATGATTATGAAAATATATATAATGAGTAAATATTATATATATATATATATATCATTAATATAATTATATAGATTATGTATCTATATCCTACACACAATAACCATAACCTTCATGATAAAACATGCATGAGAAATCAAGGAAATTAACACTCAAAACAATGAAAATAATAATATATTTTTAACAAATGGGTGGTACAATGTTATAAGAAGATCATATATTTCTTTTAAATATCTATATTATTTATATATTTGATATTATTATTTCTTAAACCATAACTATTTATATGTATATTTTTTACTTTGAAATTGATTTGATTATCTAAGGAAATATTGATAAATCTATATTCTTTACTTAATATGAATATTTAATGATAAGGCACATTATTAAATTGATTATTAAATATATGGAGAATTCTATGGACAGCCATTATGGATGGGCCCATTTATAGACATCCCCTCGATGTATTAGTAGTGTCTGGAGGTGATTCGGTAAGCTATATTTAAATGGGTTTTTACCATAGTTTTAAACTATTTTTTAAAAGGTCTTAACCATAGAGGTTTCATTATGTATGACATCATGAAATAAAATAATTAATCATTTACTTAATTTATAATTAAATTATTTTTATTATCCATGATATTCTCATATTGATATTATCTCTACATGCATTTCAATCTCAGTTTATTTATTAAATGACATTTTTGGTCAGTTACTTACCTTGCCATATTGATTATGCCTTATTTCAAGCTCAAATTATTGATTCAATGGCATGTATTTTCGGTTTTTTACCTTTCCACCTTGAATATGATTTATTTAATCAGTATAGATTTTGATATATGTTACCCTTAATAGGTATTTAAGTTTACCCTTATTTTTCCTTCCCTTATGATATGTAGAAGAAATATTTGAATTAGTTTCAAGGATGCAGATCATTCATGTTTTTAATGTATTATGTTTTATTTTCTATTCCTGAGATAAAATGGGTGTCATGTATGTCTATGGTCATATAATTCTACTAAACTATTAAATTATTTGGAATAAAATCAATTTTATCTAATTCCAATGTATTAAATTAGACATTGGCTTCAGGTTACTAGAGTTGGGGTCGTTATAGTTGAGGTGGTTATACGATACCCATAGAAAATTCATTAAATATAAAATACTAGGAAAAAACATAATAAAATAAATAATTTTTAATTATAGAGTGTGTGATAATTGAACCTTTCAGCACATGATTATGAACTTCCACATCAATAATAGTAACTAGATAAGCTTAAACTTCTCCCCTTTGTTTCTTTTATGGCATGTTCCCTATACATTTAGGGAATTGGTTGAAATAGTGACACATATTCTTATATTTAAAGTATAATACTTTAATGGATTACCTCTTACCTTTTCCTTCATGAGTATGATATCCTTTTTATCTACACTTAAAAAAAACTAAATTTCCTTTTAGTTATGTTCCAAGGTGTTTCCTTCCACAAGAATCACTTATTGAAATTTTTTTGATTCTCTTCCATCCTTTGTCTATTTTTTGATTTGTTTCCTCTTATTATATTTATTTCCTTTAAATATATAAGACTTGTAGAATTATTTCCCTATATTGATGGAATATGTTACTATATCCTCATATGATGAGAATTTTTTGAATACTAGTTTACTTTGGAGGAATTTTTTAACCTATAAAATAAATAGTCAATATTACTCTTTAGATTGTGTACATAGTCTACAATATGCCATGATAACCTTGTATGGTTAGCTTCATACATAGAAATATTTTTCACTTTCTGTTATCTTATTCTAAAAAAATTTCTCTCTGTATCCTCTCATTTTTCGTGTGGTAAATATTTTCCCATGAAAAAATCCATAAAATCCTTCCTTTCCCTGATCGATATTTCCTCCTCATCCTTAGTATTTTGAATCAATGGAAACCATTGATTCTTATCCCCGGAGACATAATAAACTTCCATAAAAGCCTTCTCTATTTCATTACATCCCAAAGTGAAAAAAAAATATTCTATAAGGAACTTATCCATTACTTAGCTGAAAATTGATTTGTGGTTCCATTGAATAATATAGGTTATTAACACATGAAATGGGATAAAATTGTTACACTACATTATAGATCAATAGGATACTCTATGAATACAAAGTTATTGGTCAAAACCAAAGTTAGATATCACAATATATTTATAATTTGTTTAGATCCAAATACCGCTCCAAATATAGCTTAATTATCATTCTCAAGAGGTAAATACCTATATGGATTACGTAAATTGATACGGCTTCCATTCATACCACTAGGAACCATTTATAAATAATGGAACACACTATATTAGATCATAACATTGTGAATCATAATGTATAATTTCAAAACCAGAAGAAAAAATCATAACATAAATTATAAATTTATGTATAACTAATATCAAAATGATAATATTTGTTTATTTGGGAATATTATCAAGTTATTTCTTAGGTAAAAGTTCCATAATCTATGTTTTCATAAATCTAGTTCCCAAGGTTTCTACTAAACCTTATCTAATACTAATTTTAAATACCCCAACCGTAGTATCCAAGAGTCGATGGTTACTTTATATCATTAATACTAAATATAAACAACCACATCCTAAAGGATCGAATAATTTAATATCATTTCAAAAGTATGTACATAATCAAATCCCACATTAAATTTGAAAACAAAAAATACAAGATAGTATTTTCTTTGGGATCATTTTTATTCCATATAGAATATACTTTAATATCAATCATAAAATATTTCTTGGATTAAATTTCAAAAGAAACATAAGAAAGGGGTGATCTTAGAAGTTTCTTAAGGAAATACATTCAATGAAATATTAATAAGGCATCAATAATATGGAATGAGTAAATAATGATCAAAGAATGACACGTAAATAGATATATGAGCTATAAAGTTATCTAGGGATATCAAATAGATTCAAATAAACCCAATGGACATTAATAATGGATTTTATAATGACTTAATACATAATTCAAGGTATCTTAAACTTAACATTGAATCCATGTTCTAATAAATCTGAAAAATACCATCAAGTCCACGTTTTAAGACATCTAAATAAATGGGTAAAGCATGAGATAAAAAACCAATCTATTTTTTCTCATAATAACTACAAAGACATCAAGAGGGTATGTAACTTTATCACCAACAATCACTTAATTAGTCCAATTCAATCATCATATGAATAAACATCATAAATTAATCAATAATCTTTAAAAACAATAATTGACCATATTATACGAACAAGCATATAATATCAATACTTTCCCAAATCAAATTGATCATAAACCATCCAAAAGAATATTTTTTATGGTATCGTAAGAGTATAACATTATTAAATCCATATATTTAACAAATTATGTTGACATAGATAAAAATATTTTCAAAAATATCACTGAGAAATTTCTTAAGTAAAATACACTAAATCACTTTGAAAATGCTTATTTAACTTCTAAAAATTTCTCAAATATTAAGGAAGACATTTCATTTGAAAATAAACTTATAAAAATATAATTTAAACATCAAATAAATGAGAATTCATGATGGTGAGAAATTATATTCATGTCATATAAGTTAAAAACATTCATTTATCACTTTTGTAAAAAGGTCAAAAAAGTACTTCGTTTGGAAAATGACAAAAAGATTACTTTTAAATAATTTTTTAAGTAGAAAAACATAAAAAAAATGTATCTAATAAATCAGGAAATTAATATTAAAAACATTATACTATACATTTTAATGAAAATATATACATGAAAGAGAAATATTCCTCACTGAGTAGAAAAATGTGGCGGGTTCTCCTTAAAACAATGGTTTGGTATATCGAGTCCTTAAATAGTGGAAAATGAATGGAAAATTGCAATTTATTGAAATAAAAAATGATAAAAAAATATTTATTTATTTATTTTAAGATAGAAATATCATCTAATTCCCCCAACTAACACTTAAGCACCTACAATCTCAAATAATGATAAGATTGTTAAATAAACCCTTTCCACATGTTTGAATCCCTTCGTATGTGTATGAAAATATTGATTAATAAATATATATTTATTATAAGTATATTAAATAACAAAAATAATATATACCATACCATATATGATATACTTTTAGTCTTTTCTCACCCATTTTTTAAAAATCCATTTTCAAAATCATTGTTCTAGGTAATAATTGCTTCATTTTTCATGTGTGTTTGGTTTGGTAGTTTTAGTCCATTTACATTTATAATGGTTCCATAATTTCAAAAAAATTAACCATGATAGAAATATCATATACATTAATTATATATATTTATTTTAATCCACTAAATATCGAGATAGAAAACTAAATTACAGTGTTCATGGAAATGGTAGGTTGTATGTACTTATGAACGTTGTTTTCAAATTTTGACGGATGTAACTAAATAAAGGTAAATAATAATTAATCATTCCAAAATCATTATTATAAAACATATATATCATATATATTCATTAAATATTTCATTATTATCATCCATATAAACTATAAATGAAAAAATGGATCAGATCAATTTGTAGAGGTGGTAGTCAACCGTATGCACAAGTGACATTATCATTTTTCAACGGATTGGAATGTAGGAATATAGAAATGATATAATAAAAATAGAAGATAAATTATGTCTTAAATTTAAAATATAAACATTAAACACATAATATTACCCATCTATAGAATATTATGATGAAAAATATATTTTATCGCTACATAGAGATGGTAAGCTATACATACGCACAACTGATGCTTTCACTTTTCATTTGATGGAAAATAGGGTGGATAATTTTTTTAAAAAAAATAATAAAATTTTAGTATATTGAAGATACTGAATTTATTATTTTATGATAAATAAAATATATTTAAAGGAGGTAAAAGAAGAAATAAATTAAAAGAGGTCAGGTAAGATGATTACCTCTTCGTTAAGAGACCTCATGTAGATCCTTTCTTATGGAAACCATTGTTAGTATTTTGAGGAGATAATAACCACTAGAACATGGATAATGAGTCTTATAATATAAATTGGAAGTCATTTTTATATTTACATTGCTCAAAGTGGTGTAAAGAAGTGAAGTAATGGGTACCCTTTTATAATGGAGGGAAAGGACATACTTGGAATTATCAAAACGATTAAAATAAAACTAACACATTATCAATAAAAATGAGTTAAAATGGAAATATATTCAACAATAAGGTAAAATATGGTTTAAATATCATCATATATTAAAATTTGGAATGATATAAGTTATATTCTAATCTTTATCTTTTAGTTAAATTTCTTAGTTAGCGTATTTTAACCTTAATCTTGGTAACATCTTTTCACTCTTAAGGGTTTATAATTTTACTTATAAGGTGAATATTGAATAATAAATGTACAATGTGTTATAATTTTGTCTATACATTATCCTCCTCATCCTATTTAAATATTTTAACTATTTTTAAATAATTTAATATACTATTATTTTCATAAAATATCATTTTCATCATTTTCAAAACTATTCATTTAATTTGAATTTAAATACATTAATACAAAGTTTTAATTAGAATATAAACCTTTTAAACATCCCTAGTATGTTATATTTATTTTAAAAATTCATTTATCATAATAAATCTCCAAAATTGTATTACTTTTAATATTTTTAAAATCATTTATTTTATTTTTTCATTAATTAAATAAATATTATGTCATCATTGCATAAGAATTTAATTTTATTATATAATATCTAAAAATTACAAACAAATTTACATCATGAAAACATTTTTTATGATAAAATTAAAAATATAGATTCATTTAAAACTTGTTTTCCCCTATCTGAACACATGAGAGATATTTAAAAGTAAGAGAGTGATATTTTCTATTTTCTTTGCTTTAAATATTATATAGGTCATTTTTATGGTAAAGTGTACCTTAAACAATTAAATGTAGTTCCTAAGGTGATAGTGGTATAATATAATTCATCCAATAAGAATTTGGAAGGAAAATAGTGGCCTTAATAGTTAGTTGTATCCTAGATTATCCTGATTTACCATTTATCGAGGGGATAATTTTTACCACGATTACTATTCACAATGCCTCAAACAAAAAGGGAACTAAATAAAAATATTAATGGTATATTTCCAAGTATGAAATCCATATTATCAAGTTCAACACCTATATGTGGAATAAATTAATTTTTCAATAAGTGCATAAAATGTGAAGAAAATCACATTAAAAAATACATTTTAAAGCATTAAATGGATTTATTCATTTCTCATGCCAAAAAAATAGATGAATGTTTAAAAAATTATTAAATAAATAAAATATTGAATTAATTAAAATTATATAAAAATAATGAGAAATTAAAATTTTTAAGATAAAAACACATGGTATGAATAAAAATAATTTTCATAAAAATAACTATTTAACATCCAAATGATTTTTATTTCCAGTTATAACCAATTAATAATCAATGAATTTATTTTATACATACATTTTTATAATTTAGTAAGTGATATTAATACACACCAATTTAATGGCTAGGTTATAATGGTATACTCCATTAAGGTTTCTTTAGACTCGAGGTAGCATGTATCCAAAGCTATCGAAAATCATATTTAAAAAAATATATCATAAATTCTCATGGAGTTGCAAGGGGGTGTTTTCGAATAAAATATTATATCATAAAATAGTAATCAAACTTGTGATTAAATATTAAGGTTATTATGATATTATATTAAATATGATTATATAATATTCATCTAACTTCTACAAACCTCAAAAATCTATTTATGTAAACTATTAAAAAATATAGTACTTATACGATATTTTTCTATTCAACTTTATATTTTATTATTTATGAAAAAATCCCAAAACATAAAACTAAAAAAAATATTTATGTGATGATTCCAAAAAATACATCCATTTTATCAAAATAATTTTTTAAATATAAGAAATTTAATTTTTAAATAAAATGTTTACTAATTAAAAAATACTTATTTTTATGACACGATCAAATTTATGACCCTTTAAAAATTTTCTTATTATTTTATTAAATTATGTTATTATTTATACATAGATATTAATTATTTAATTCAAATATTTTATCAAAATAAAATATTATTTCATGTTTTTAAATTTATCATAATATTATATTTTAATGAAAATAAAACAAATCTTTTTCAAAAATACAATTATTGTTTCTTTTTGTCAAATATTTATTTTATCATACTTGAAATAGTTATTTATTTTTATTATGATATAAATTCATTATATTATTACTTCAAAAGATACCCAAATATTTTTTTACAAACCAAGTAGTCTAGTTACACTTCTAACAGCCATTTTATTATTCTCAATGGTCATATTACTATTCCAATTATCATGATACTATTTCAATGTTTATATTTCAAATGGTTATGTAGGTTTTTTACATCTAATAAATAAATCCACTTTCCTTCATTCATCATTCACAGCAATTTCTCTAAAAATTATATTCATCATTTTTTTGAAAAAAAACATTACATTACAAATGTTTTATTTCTTTTCTACAATGTTGTTCATGGGTGTATTATTATTTTAGATTAAAGTGATCCAAATTTTCTAATTCTATTTATTTTATTTTTTGGATTTTATTATCACATTGTATTATTATTAATTTTATTAGGTATATTTATCCTCTAGATATAATGTTCTATATTAATATAATTATGTTTTTTTAGATTTTATTATGTTTTTCATTTATTTTAAATTTTATTCCTAAATATGGAGCACATATATAAATTTAGAAGTAAAATTATATATATAAATTTAGGAAATTACATTATACCTCCCTTAATAAATTTTATCCTCAAAATTTTATTTCATACACATAGATGAAAACATATGAGTGTATTTCGATTTCAATTCTTCTTCAAGTTCCCCTATTGCCTTTTCATATTTATGGTTTATTAAAAATACTCTAACATGGTGAGTATTATTTTTTCATAGAACTTTGTCTCTGTGATCCAAAATATTCACTGGATTCTCCTCATGAGAGAGATCACACGCCAGTTGTACCACCACCAGATTTTTTATAAGTAAGGGATCTAATATGTACTTCCTTAAGTGGTATATGTGGAACAATTCAATCATTTTTGTTGGGATTAGTAAGAGTAATAGTTGATAGGATATATCTATATTGTGATGAATAATTTAAACAGGGTCATTGTATCTAGAAATTAGCTTTCACTTCTTCCTAAGTCTCTTGAACCTCTTCCATGAAGATATGTGAGGGAAAACTTTATCTCCAACTTTGAACTTCAGGACTTGTCAAAAAATCAAATAGTTTCTTATCTATTGACTCTATTTATCTCTGATTTGTTATTGAATGGATTTGACCTTATTTTTCATTTCTTAAACAATTTTGAATCTCAAAATCTTATGTTCTCTTACTTTATCCTAACATGTTAGAGTTCAATGTTTCTTCCCATATAGGTATTAATAAAGATCTATAGAAACACTTGACTAGAAGCTATTATTGTATGGGGTATGGTCACTGTGAATATTTAGTGATTTCATTTGGTCTTATAAATTCTCCCTCCAAAATCATGGATATATTAAATAGAGTATTTAGAGATAACCCTATTTAGTTTTTGGTTGTATTCCTAGATTTATTCTCATATATTACAAGAGAATTGAAGAGAAAATATATTATTTATGGATTGTGTTGAAGAACCTAATGAAGGATAAATTTTATTCCATGTTTAAAAAGTGTGAATTTTTGTTACATAATCATCATTATTTTGTCATGTATTCACTATATACAACATATCTTTTGATCCTTAAAATAAAACATTTATCTAGAAGTATCCCAGACTGACTACAGTAACTGAGATTTATAGTATTCTTGGGTAATTTGAATATTATAGATTATTTGTGAGTAATTGTTTTAGGTTATAAAATCCATTAACCATGTTAATATGTAAATTAATGAAGATTATTTAGATAGAGGAATGTGAAGAAAATTTCAAGGAACTAAATAAGATGTTAAAAACATCACCAACACCTATATTACCTTGAATTTGAGAAGTATTTTTAAAATATATTTATGTTTCAAAAAAGGATTAAAATTAATCCTCATTTATAATGATAATGTAATTTTATATGCAAAACTTCAATTAATGGCTCTTCACAAAAATTACACAATTCATTATTTGGAGTTGGCATCAGTGATCTTTGCATTAAAAATTTGGTTAAATTGCCTATATTGTGAGAAGTGTGACAAATACACTAACCATAATAGTTTAAAATATATATTCACATTGAAATAGTTAAATATGTTACAAAAGATATTGTTGGAGTTGATAAAATATTACGAGTTTTCACTAAATTACCACCTGGGTAAGGAAAACAATGTGATTGATACTCTAAGAAGGAAACATAATTCTATATTTTCCATGATGAGGATTGAAAAAATCTCAATACTCATGGATTTATAGTGGATGAATCATGAAACAATAATGTAAGGATATGAAACCAATCTGGTCCAAATTATTGCTCAACCATCCATTCACATTAAGATTAAATAATCCCAGAATAATGATGCATCGCTACAAAAAAATAGTCAGAATTCCAGAGTTCAACTATAATAAATATTAATTTATAAGGTTTGGAACCTAGATATGTTTTCCATAAAGAGATAACTAAAGAGGGAACTTTTTAATGATGCATATATCTCATCCGTCTATATTAATCTAGGTAGAATGATGATGTATAAATATCTAAATAAAAACTTCTAGTAGGATAACATAACGAGATAGGTTGAAAAATATAAATATCAATGCTTGGTGTGCTAGTAAGTTAAGGCTAAATGAAAAAGTTTTAAGGGTATGTTTAAACCGTTAACCATAAAAAAGGAATTATTTGAGTATCTTTATGTGAAGAGATTTAGGACTCTGTCACATTGGGATAAAGTTGGAGAGATGAATCTGATAAGTCCTAAACTTATCCAAGCAATAATAGAGAAGGTCAAACCCATTTATTGGCATATGAATGTAGTATAAAGTTGATAAAAGTGTTATGTATAGAATTATTTATGATATATAGATTTTAATGTTGGTTAAAGTTATTCAACCAAATATCTCCATGGAAGTAGGTTAAGATATATGGAATAAAGAGAAGTTAATCCTTACATAAATAGGTCTTTTCAATGTCAATGATTATATCCAGGTCGTAACTTATCCCTTAACCACCCTCCACACCATTTCTTAGTACATGATTTGTTTCATGTATACCAACTAAGAAAGAATATATCAGAACCTTGACATGTAATAAACTAGTAATTCTTGCAATTGGAACATGATCTCTCTTATGACTAACAACCAATTGAGATTCTAGATCGAAGAGATAATGTTTGAAGAACATGACCACTAATATGGTCAAAGTTATATGGAGTAATCATAAGATTTAGGAATCTATGTGAGAACTCAAGTATATAATGAGATAAAAATACCCTTATTTTTTTCCTTCTTATAAATAAAAATTTTTAGGATTAAATTATTTTAATGGGGTATAATGTGATTACGAACAATTTTAGTAAATACTCTTTCCATAAATAAATATAATTCTTAGTAACTTTTCTTACACAGATCATCAAAATAAAATGAAAACCATGTTACTTTAATAAAATAAAATTATCAAACATTAATATTATATTATATAAACCAATATTGTAGGTATCAAGAGAAATAACCACCTAATTAAAACTATGTAAAATAGAATATTAATACAAGATTCATTTGTTATGATTAACAATATTTTTATTTCCCATATATAAATTTCCATATATTAGAATTATTTCCTTTCACATATAGAAATATATTTTGGTAAAATCAGATTATTTTTTTATTTTCACTATCAAATTTTTCATAGGATAATTTTTTGTGTTTTTTAAAACGGATTTATATTTAAGTTAATAGTGAAAAATACTGTTTTTGGTATAAAAAAAATCATGCCTTCTAGGTCATAGTTAGGATATAATCATTATATAGGAATTTTTTAACTAATTTTATTTATAAAATATTTATTTTATATTTAAAATTATACATTTAAAATATTAATTTTAATCTACAAACTTAAATTTTACATTTTATAACTTAAGCTATAACTTCCTTTATAACTATTTTAATAAGTTATACATTTATTGTCATATAAAACTTCACTTTCAAAATAATAATAAAATAAATAGGATTTAATTATTTTAATTAGAAGTTCCATATTATTTAATAAGAAAAATGTTGTATTTTATGCATAAAAATGAATTTCCTAGGTAAAAAATATTTTTTGTGATAAAATACAAAAGGGTAAAAAAGGTTAACCATGACAGAAAAAGGACTAGCATGTTAAAAACATGTTTCTAATTAATTTTTTGAGGTCTTTTTCTACAAAATATTATCTCCACTATTATTTTCTATTTTTTATTTTTCCTAACATGGGAAACATGTTCTTTCTTCAAATTATGATGACATATTTAAAAAATGCCATTCTCACCACTTATAAGAGCCTCCCACCACACCTTAAAGGCCACCATAAATTTTTGTTTCCTTTTAAAACTCCCAAAATTTTCCTTCCCATAAAATAATAATTTACATAAATAAAATTCTCCATAAAATATGTTATCCTAATACCTCTATTTCCAAGGATTCTAATATCCTCAACATGAGTACTAACTTTTCCTTAATATTGTTTCATTTCTATATTTACCTTTCAAATATATTTTTCCCAATAATACTTGATGAATTATGTATTTATAGTTTACATAATTTTTTTATATTTTTTGAATAACTATTAACCACCTATCCCCTTTTCCATTAAGAAAAAATAAAATTTCATTCCTGTATTTATGCAAACTACGGCCTCCACGAAATAAAGTATTTCATTTTTCATATAATTTCCTTATTATTTATTAAAATTTAAAGACCCATAAATCTTGTATAAATATTTTCTTAATTATATGGAATTATTGAGAGACTTTGAAAATTGACAGCACATGATTCCGAGGCCCGGAGATCCCAGAACAAAATTTTGAACTTTTTTTAAGGTATATTCAGTAAACATGTGGGAGGGATTTTCTTACTTTTGAACCGATGCTTGGATTTAAAATATGAGAGAACTGTTGAATTAATAGCACTGGGATTCTCTTAGTAGAAGCTTAACATCGACTGGAAAGGGTCAGATAAAAAAGTTAATTTTTGGAATTTTCTAAAAAAAAATAACAATAAAATAACTAAAAGTAGTTTTATTCTTTCATTAAAACTGTTGAGAGAAAATGGGGATACTGCACAGTTAACAGGTTATTTAATAACCTATTTCACTTTTTTGGGTAACTTCACCTTTGGGTCGTTAATGGGTTCATTAATTAATTCATTAATGAATCACATTGATGAGGAGAGAGTTAAACTCATTAACTATAATGTTAAACAAACCGTTAGCGCAAAGGATTGGACAATGGTGGGAGAACTATTAACAAATCACCAGTTGAAACTCTCTCTAATGAAGAAAAAGTATTTGATCCAGGATCAATGAACACCGATGAACACCTTTGAACAACAGATTCTCCTCCTCATCAGCGAATCCAACATGTTCAAGGTAGGGGAACAAATCTTTCTATTTATTTAAAGATTCGTCATACCTCATTCATGAACAATATTATTAACATGGATTAACTGACTAATGGGTTGATCCATGATTCAGTTGAATCTACGAGAGGTTTTGTGGGGTTTTGATTCGGGTCAAAAATTTATCTTGGTGTTTTTTTGATTTTCTTCCCATGATATAACGATAACGCGGAGGGCGTGGCCCAATCCAAACAAATCCTGAAGCCTCTTCCAATCTCAGTTTTTATGTGTTATTCATGGGTGATAAAGAAACATGACGGTAAGGAGAAACTGAGGGCCACACAGTGAAGGTGGCATCTCGGGAAGCCTGTAGACACAGATGGGAATGAAATCGGACCACCGGAGCTTCACCGGTGGCCCGTGGAAGCACCGCCGGCAAGGCAGCAACGGTCGGCTCTTCCCGGTCATGAGAGGGTGAAGGCAACCACAGGAGCCGTAGTGGACAGCAGCTGGCTGGACATTGTTGGCCGTGGTGAAAGCAGGTGGTGCACTTCCGAAGAGGTGTCACGACTCTGGTCGTGGCAGTGGCAGAACCGCATCCATGGATCTCGCCCTAGACTAGTCCACCAGACCATTCAGGTGGAGGGGTGGTGCCAACATGGAACCGCCAGTTAGAGAACCCGAATGGACCATCTCTGTTTGGGAGGGGAGCAGACCCCGCACCCAACTGGCGGGCCGTGCACAGCTAGCAGGCCGGGCTAGTTCCGCTGCCCTGCGGACCATCAGTCCGGACCAGTCCAAGCCCAACCCATTTGGTCCAGGCCCAACATGTCGGTTTGGGTCAACCCAGATCGGGTCGGGTCAGGCCAGACCGGGTGGATCGGACCGGACTCGAACCCAGTTTTGTTTGAAGGGCCATAACTTCTAAACCGAACATTCTTTTGACGAACCGTCTGTCATGCCGGAACCTTCTGCAGCGCCGGAACCCTTAGTATGAGGTGATCCTTTTGAAATACTTAACATGGGTTTTGGAGAAATTTGGATTACAGCGAGGTTGTATTGAACTATAATCCAATCGGGCCCTCGGTACTAAAATTCTTATAACCTAAAGACCAGACGTCTGATTGATGCATCATCTCTCGCATGGGAAACCTTAAGACATTGAGGTCCTTTAGGTTACTTATTTGTGAGACTTAGAAGTAGTTGAAATATGACCAGTGGCTTGAGGAGAAAAATCTACAGAACTCAAGCACACCAAGTGTGAGAATCTTGTGCCTGGCTGTCAAGGGAAGAGCGTCCCTTTGTTGATCAGCATTAGGGTGACCTTGTGTGGATCGACGACTAACAATCCTTTATGGATCTGTAGTATCATGACCTAATAAGGACCAGCCTCCGAACAGCCCATCATGAATCAGCGAGTTATGACCCTGTAACGATCGATGACTTACGACCCTGTGTGGATCAGTAGTAACCCAACCTGACAAGGATGAGCCTTAGATCGGCCCATCATGGATCAACAACTTATGACCCTGTGTGGATTGACAACTTATTACCCTCTTTTGATCAGAAGTAGTGTGACCTGAGGAGGACCAACATTAGAACAGCCCATCGTGGATCAACGAATTACTAGATCGATGACTTACATCCCTGTGTGGATCGACAGCTTACGAGCCTGTGTGGATAGGTGAATTATGACCCTATGTGGATCGGCAATAGAATGAATTCTTTGTGGTTCAGTAGTTGAAATTTTCAAATGAATAAGACGATTTATCTTTACAACTAATCATCATTATTCATGTTTGTTGAAGCTACTTTCCATCATAGAGTCTAACGAATGGAAAATGGGGAATACCTTAAGCACAAGAAGAGTCATCCTTCGAAGAACACCAAAAATTAACAAAGGCATGGACCAGGAACCCATTTGGAGGGAGTCGTGCAAGTTTCATGTGTGCCATGCAAGTCACTTGCGCGCCACCTATGGGCCGCGCAAGTCACTTGTGCTCCCTATTCTTTTTTTCTCCCAACGTTCCTAGTTCCCTATAAATATACCTTGTGGGCCCCCCAATTTCGACAATGAATTTTAAAAAACTCAAATTCAAGCTCTTATTTCCCAAGTCTTTTTCTAACGTCTTCGGAACACTTCTAAGGTAATTCTTTATTTAGAATGGAAATTCTAAAGGGGAAGAATAAGGCCTAAGTGTTAGAATTCATCAACACATGCATGCCTAAGTGTACACCCCTTAATGGAAATGAAGGCACTTGTGCGCCCCCTTTCCCTCTTAAGGGAACTTGCATGCCACACTTATAGAATAATCTAGGGATGATACTAAGGGATTGAGTTCAATGTTTCCCAAGTATTACCCTATGGATTATTCATTACCCAAGGTGACTCATGTCGCACAAGTCTACTTGCGCGACCAGGACTTGCACGCCAGAACAAAACTTGCGCGCCTCCTTCCTAGTCACTTCCTTTCTTCAAATCCACCTCTCCTCTTCAAGATATAGCCTTCAAAACCCTCTTAAAAGTCATTTCTAGCATGGTTCCTTTATTGGATTCCTTATTTAAAAGGAATTCTGGTAGAACCACTCCCAATACCTTGTGACTTACAAACTTCTTGTCACCATGGTTAGGGGTTTCTTATATAACCTCTTCATTTAAGATGAGAAGATCCTTTTAACCTGGGCCTCCTTCTCAGAAGTAAGCCCTATTCATAATCATTTTAACACGGGCATCCTTCTGAGGAGTAATCCCTAGTCATAATCCTTTTAACATGGGCCTCCTTTTTAGGAGTAACCCCAGTCATAATCCTTTTAACCTGGGCCTCCTTCTCTGGAGTAAGCCCCATTCATAATCCTTTTAACATCGGCCTCCTTCTCAGGAGTAAGCCCCAGTCATAATCCTTTTAACCTGGGCCTCCTTATCAGGAGTAATCCCCAGTCATAATACTTTTAACTTGGGCCTCCTTCTTAGGATTAATCCCCAGTCATAATCATTTTAACCTGGGCCTCCTTCTCAGGAGTAAGCCCTAGTCATAATCCTAATAACCTGGGCCTCCTTCTCAGGAGTAATCCCCAGTCATAATCCTTTTAAGTCGGGCCTCCTTTTCAGTAGTAAACCCCAGTCTTAATTCTTTTTTATTTGGCTTTCCTTCTAAAGAATAAAACTCAATCATAATCCCTCTTAATTTAGGCTTCCTTTTAAGGAGTAAGTCTTGGGTTAATACTATAAATCTCCATAAAGTATAGATACTTTTAAGTACCCTGCTCCTAGGATTATTTTCTAAGTCCTAGTCTTCATTTACCTGGGAAGTAATGCATACGTAAGCCCCACATAATTTCTCAGAACTGCATCTTTTATGGCACCATCGTCAAGTTTACCGGTACCTCTTTTTTCTTACACCTAGAATGACTCGCGTGAGCTTAGAGTGCGAAAGTAATCATGAAATCTCTTTCTGGTCCATTAACCATGAATAATCCCCATATTATTTTATCGAACTATTTGGGTTCTAATTCTTTTTTAATAAAGGATATATAGGTTGACCATCTGCGGGTATGATCCTAACTCTGAAATAATCCCTTTCTTTCTGAAGAACAATAAACTTCAATTACCCCACTGAGTGGCTTTAAAACCAGTATGGTCATCATAATGACCAAGAGATTTCTATATACTGTATTGAAGGAAACCATTGACAAAGAATCTCTGATACATATGGATGATTCTCCATCGATGAAGAACCTTAAATATATATAAAAGATTCTCTAAATCTCATACATATCAACCATTGATTTCTAAATCTAAAGGAAAAATCATTTTTACATTTTGTGAATTAATAATGATTCATGAACATAACATAAATCTATAATATAGTCCTGGAGTAGGTAATAATTCCCCCCAAAAAGGTGTGATGTGCCAGACCTCCTATCCACTCAACCAATAAAAATTCTTAAGCCTTGTCAGTTCATGACTAATGAGAACCTACCTTTGGAAAGTTGGTCCAGATGGATATAGAGTCATTGGATGTTTTCAGTTCTACAAATAAACCCATTAGAAATCTATTGTAAAGTTTGAACCTTAAACAAATAAGGTCATCCCCATTTCTAGAAGAAACAATGTTCTTTAAGTTATATACCTGGTGTAAGATTTATTTTACTTTGTGCTTTTTGATTGAGATCATGCTTTGTGGTTTTTCCTTTGTGGAATTTTGGGAGACCTTCGGGGTTCTTGGGGTCCCTATTAGGTATTATTATACTCACCCCTGCACGGGCTTCACCCAAACCTTATTGAGTCTTGTGCAGACGATAGACAGCTTTGATCGAGATTTGGGAGCCACGACTAGACGGTGTACGGAGGTGACCGGTTGATGTGGAGAGCCGCAGTGACGAGTTGTACCTAACCTTCAGGTAGGATCCATGGTAGATGACCTCAATAGATATTTTTCCCTTTTTTCTATATTTTCCTTTAGTTGGGTTTGTATACTGGCCCATTCTACTTCAATTCACACATTTACTTTCAGTAGTTATACAATATGGTTTGCTCTTGTTGTGTTCCTAGTCTGTGTGTTTGAAAGTTTAAAGGAAATGACTTCCCATTTTAGGGATATTACTTTCTGGTGTTAGTCACCAACACCTGGACTATGGAAGGTGGGATTGGGGTAGTCATGACATGGGACCTGGGGGAAGGGTTGTGACAAAGTGGTATCAAAGGACTCAGTTCTACCGAAGAACTAAGACTCTGATCCTTTCAATGGGGAAATAGTTTTAGGTGTTTTGAGTATAGATTTTAGTTCGGGGAGTCCATTGTTGGTGCGGAGGATGACGTATCCATACCCCAGGACACTGAGTTCTAATTTCCAACTTGATACACGAAAACATTGTTTGCCTGTGTTTCAATTTTTTTTCTTTTGATCTTTTTTGAGTCAACTCACCAGGTATAACTGATTGATCGTTCCACATTTTTTTCATTATAGGATGTCGTCCTAAAGATATTCAGGCAGGATTCTAGTGTGATATCACGATGAAGGGCCACCGAGCGATGAGGCTTTGGTGAAGGGACATCTTACGACGATGGTACCTTTGGGTGGTGTACCAGCAGCACTACTACCCATAAGGAAACAGTAGACACTAGTCCCACCAGCAGATAGTGCACACTGACTAAGCATACTGTACGAGTTCCAGTGGTAGAGGCCTCTGAGGTTTCGAGGCGATATTTATCCACACACAGTTGAGGAATGGTTGGATGTTGTGGCATGGGTTTACCGTTTTGTCGAGACACCAGCAAACCAGATGGTGATCCTAGCTGCTAGCCTCTCTCAGGGAACAGTAGGGAGATGGTGGATCCTGATGCTCCAAATGCATGATGAGGTAACCCTCACCAGGTTGTACTATGAGAGCCTCTTCAGGGCATAGTTCATACTAGTGACACTACACTCTGTGCGTATTCAGGAGCTCTTGAACTTACAGTAGCGCATCCTAACAATATCCCAGTACTCGGCGAGATTCACTAACCTCTCCTGTTACTCCACCGACATGTTTTAAGACCCTTTATTCAAGGCCCATACCTTTGATAAGGTACTATGATGGGAGATTAGAGGGTCTATGATATCTCTCAACATACCAATGCAGGCTGGAGTTCTAGAGTAAGCACTTATAGTAGAGATCTTCCTAGCTGATCAGGAACTGATGGTGAAAGAAACCACCCAATGACATGTAGTCGAGTCATCTATAGTATAAAGTATGTTGATGACACAGAGGCCCAAGCGTGCTATTTCATCTAGTGGACAACCCCCAAGATGTAGGGTCGGAGGTGCGGAGCTCACAAGATAGAGGATGTCAGCAGAGAAACAGACTATGCAACTCATGTGCCAGGTAGGGTCAAATGGCTCGCGACTTCCCGACCTTCCACACTAAAGATCATTAGATGATTGAAGGACTACTGATGCAAAGTCATAGATTCAAGTGGGGAGGTCCTCAGGGCGACAGACATGGAAGAGGAGCTAGTTGTGCAGAAAAAAGTAGGCGGTGATTTGAGGTACTACCGCCACCACCTCTATGTGGTCCACCCTAACCTCGGGGACTAGGTGGATAGGGATGAGCTCAACTTCAAGAAGCTCAGGACTACAACCACGACGCTCTAGAGATGATATGAGGTATGATTTGTTTCTACTCTACCCTAGATGTTGTTCTTGTAGACATAGGTATCAGTTACTCTTTCATTTACACATCTCTCGTTCGGAGCTCGGAGATTCCAATGGATCCATTGGCTGGATACTTATGTTTAGAGACTCCTATGGGAGAGGATTTGATGATTTCACACTGGAGACAGCTATTTGATATTACTCTAGTAGTTGAGATTTTATGTTGGGTTTTTCCAGTAGTAGTGTCGAGGCCTTACGACGTTATCTTGGGTATAAACTGGCTATCCACAATCTATGCTCAGATCAACTGTTTTAGGTGCAAAGTGTAGTGTGTCCATGAGGATGGGACCATGTTTTCCTTTATCGAAAAGAAGGGAACTTTTGAGGATCAGGGTGGTCTTTCTCAGAGGAGGGTGTATCTGATCACTAATTAGTTGTCTATCCTTACCCTCAGAGCAGTTGATGAGAGGATTCTAAACTATCCTATAGAGGTGGACAAGTATGTTGATGTATTTCCTAAGGATGTTTCAGGACTACCACCTCGCAAATAGGTAGACTTATAAATCAATTAGTACCTCGGGATGGCACCGATATCTACACCATCATATCAGATGGCTCCTGTAGAGCTTCGTCAGTTGATGGTGAAACTGGAGGACTTGTTGGGGAAGGGGTTCATAAGGCCCAATGTTTCTCCATGGTAAGCCCTGATTTCTTTCTCTGAGAAAGAAGACAGTAGTTTGAGTCTTTTCATATAATATCGTCGCATGAACCAGGTGACTGTGAATAACATGTATGCACTCCCAAATATTGATGATCTCTTCGATCATCTGAAGGGAGCTTGGTGGTTTTCGAAGATAGACCTCAGATCAGACTATCATCATTTCAAGGTATGAGATGAGGATTTATCGAAGACAGCATTCAAGTTCCGATATGTCCAATATGAGTTCTTGGGGATGACCATCAGCATAACCAAATATCTGGCAGTGTTCATGGGACTCATGAACAGGATCTTTCAGCCTTACCTCGATCACTTCATGGTGGACTTCATTGACGACATCTTTGTGTACTCAATGTCGGAGGAGGATCACACCACTCATATGAAGATAGTTATGGATACACTTATAGGGCACCATCATTATGGTAAGCTCTCAATGTTCTAGTTCTTGATACAGGAGTTCCACTTTATGGGACACGTTATCTCAGAGGATGGATTTTTATTGGATCTAGTGAATATAGAGGTAGTGCTTTCTTGGGAGCCACCGAGAAGTGTGACCAAGGTACAGAGTTTTCTGGGATTGCTTAGGTACTACCGGAGATTCGTACATCACTTTTCCATAGTAAAAGCAACCTTTTCAGCTTTGACAAAGAAGGGGAAACCCTTTTTGTAGACGGAGAGATGCCAGCAATGTTTCCAATTGCTGAGGCAGAGATTGACGAGTGCCCCCATATTGAGGCTAAGAGAATAGGGTGTTGAGTATGTATTCTACTATAATGCATCCGGGAATGGAATAGGATGTGTCCTGATGCAGGAGTGAGCAGTGATTTCCTACGGCTCATGACATTTGAGGCAACATGAGCAGAACTACGCTACCCATGACCTAAAGTTATAAGTAGTTTTCTTTTTCTTGAAGATGTGGTGGCACTACTTAATGGGTGGATGGTTCATTGTATACTATGATAAAAATAGTATCAGTTATATTTTCTCATATAAGGACTTGAACCTGAGATAGCAGCGATGGCTGTAGTTCCTCCAGGACTATGACTTTGAGATAGTCTACACTCATGGGAAGAGGAACTTGGTGGCAGATGCACTCAGTAGGAGGTCTGGTTTACAGTTATTGAGTGAGGTGATAGAGAAACTAGCTGCATTGGAGTTATCCTTCAGGGATAGTGATGAATCATCTTACCTCCAGTCTATGACAGTCACTCCCCCACTCCTTCAGCGATTAATGGAGGCTCAGCTTGGGGATGTTGACTGCAAGCCTGATGTGCTCAGATATCTTCAGGACAGGCCCCTGAAGGATTTTCCAGCGGTGGGGAGCTTTTCAATATTTATAGAGGACGCACTGTGGTACCAGTGATACTATGAGAGGATGTGTTTCAGGAGTTCCACACATCCCCTTTCTCAGTACATCCTGATGTGGCAAATATATACCAGGATCTTCAGCATCAGTATCGGTGCCTAGGGATGAAGAAAGTTGTGGCTGAGTTCATTTAACGATTCCACAATTGTCAGCAAGTAAAGGCCAAGAATCAGGTCCCAACCGTCTTGACATATCCACTAGATGTACTGGAATAAGAGTGGGATGGTATCTCAATGGAATTCATGATGAGGTTACCTCGTATGTCTAGAGGCCATAACTCTATCTGGGTGATCATTGACTGACTCACCAAGTAGGACTATTTTCTACCCATCCGAGAGAAGGGATTAGTAGAGGTCATCAGACACCTCTACGTCTAGAAAATAGTACGGCTTCATATTTTACCATCCATGATCGTTTGAAATAATAATGCGCATTTTATATCCCTTTTGTGTAAGGGATTATAGAAGGTATTCGGGACTCAGCTACATTTGAGCTCTGCCTTTCATCCTCAAACAAATGGTCAGATAGACCAGACCATACAGATGCATGAGGACATGCTCCGTGCTTGCATCCTTGATTTTTCCCGCAGTTGGGAGGATCAATTTTCCTTGGTGGAGTTCACATACAACAACATCTATCACTCCACCATCGACATGGCATTGTTTGAGGCCTTGTATGGGCGACCATGTAGATCACCTCTATGCTTGACAGACCCAGCGGAGTCATCAATCATGGGTATATAGTAGGTATGGGCTACCACTAAGAAGGTTCAAATCATCCAGGAGCGGATGAAGACTGCATAAAGTATGAAGAAGTCTTATGCTGATAGGAGATGGAGACCCTTGAAGTCTGAGGAGGGCGGTCATGTTTTCCTTCGAGCCTCACCTCAATGACAATTGTGGAGATTTTTCCATGGTGTCAAGCTATCACTGAGATTCATCAAACCTTTTCAGATTCTCAAGAGATTTAGAGAGGTGGAGTATCACTTATCTCTTCCCCCATAGATGCATAGGGTGCATGATGTTTTCCATGTGTCATAGCTGAGGAGAAACATGCATGATCCATCACATGTCATCGACTGGGGCCTTCTAGACATTGATGATGGGCGATGTTCATGGAGTTTCCGGTGGAGATAGAGGATCGACAGGAGTGGGTCCAAGAGGGGCGTTCGATTCCTCTGATGCAAGTTCGATGGAAACATGAAAACCTCTAGGAGATCACATTGGAGTAGGAGGCTCAGATTTGTTCTTAGTATCAACATTTGTTATCTTATCTATTGTTATGGATTTCGGGAAAGTAAATCCCTAAGGTGGAGAGAATGTAGAGACCCAAAAAATCAATATAAATTTATTTAATTATATGTAATTATTGCGAGACTCTAAAAATTGATGGTACATGATTCCGAGGCTTGGAGACCCCGAAACAGAATTTTGAACTTTTTTTAAGGTACGTTCAGTAAATGCGCGGGTGGGATTTTCTAACTTTTGAATTGGTTCTCGGATTGAGAACCCAAGAGCACCATTGAATATGCAGCACCGGCATTCACTTAGGCAAAGCTTAACTTTGACTAGCAAGGGTCGAATGAAAAAGTTATTTTTTGAAATTTCAAGAAAACAAATAGTAATAAAATAACTAAATGTTATTTTATTCTTTCTTTAAAATTGTTGAGAGATGGGGGTGGGACTGTAGATTTAACAAGTCATTTAATAAACTATTACACTTGGTTGTGTATCCTCACCTTTGGGTAATTAATGATTTCATTAATTAATTCATTAATGAATCACATTGATTGGTGGAGAGTTAAAATCTTTAACTCTAATGTTAAACAAACCATTGGCACAATGGATTGGAAAACCGTGAGAGAACTCTTAATGAAGAATCAGTGGAAAATCTCTCCAATGAAGAATGAGGATTCGAACCAAGGTCAATGAAAGTCGACAAACACCTTCCAATAATAGATTATCCTCCTCATAAGTGAATCCAACATGTTCAACGTAGGGGAATTAATCATTCAAATTGTGTAAGCATTCATCATACCTTGTTCTTGAACAATATGATGAACACAAATCAACCGAATAACGGGTTGATCCGCGATTCTCTTAAATCTGAAAGTGGTTTTTGTGGGGGTTTGATTCGGGTTAAAACATTATCTTGGTGTTGTTTTGATTTTCTTACCATAATATAATGTTAATGAAGAGGGTGTGAACTGATCTGAATAAGGCACGAACCCTCCGCTGATCTCGGTTTTCATGTGTTCTTCATGGTCGACTGAGAAACACTTCAACAAGATGATACCAAGGGCCACACAGTTAAGAGATCATCTCGGGAGGCTCATAAGTGCATATGAGAATGAAATCAGACCACTAGAGCTTCACCGGTTTCTTGCAGAAGCACCACCGAAAATTGGCGATGGTAGCCGGCTCTCGATGGTCGAGAGAGGGTAAAGGTGCCCGCAGGTTCCGCGGCGGACAGGGGGTGGCCGGCCATCACCAGCTGCGTTGAAACTGAAAGTCATCCCATGGACGAGGTGTGATGGCTCTAACTACAGTGGTATTGGTCCCTCATTTGTGGGTCCCATCTTAGACCGGTCCACCGAACTGGTCAGCAGGAGGGGTGGTTCCAAACTGGTGCCGCTGGTTGGAGAAACCAAACAGACCGCGCCCGTTCGAAAGGGGAGCAGACCTTGTGCCCAACTGGTGGTCCGCGCCCCGCCAGCGGGTCAGGTCATCCCGACCGGGTCCGACTGGACCCGGACCTAATTTGACCCAGTTTTACTTAAAGGGTCATAACTTTTAAACTGAATGTCTGCTTGATGAACCGTCTGTGGAACCAATGTAACGCCCCAACCCTAGATACCTAGAGTCGGTGCATTATTACATAACATTGGCATGATCACAAAGGATCAAGTCTCTAATGACCGATTAGTTTAGTAGTCTTGTAAACACTAGATATATTCATAAGTCTTACATTACATCATAAGGTAAAAAAACTACAACAACATCTTGTTTTCATATCCCCTCATACTATCCCTGCAGGTCATTAATAAATTACTTCTTCACATCCTGGGAAAAGATAAAACATTGAAAGGGGTGAGCTCAGATGCTCAGTAAGGATAACAATATAGCATAAGCTTTCGTAGATAAGCATAAACACTGAAAGGAATTTATAACTAAAACAAAATCCCTTTAAACTTGAACTTCAGCATAATATGGCAAAGATAAAATGAAATAATGCCATTTACTTATTCACATGGATATTCTACTAGTCTAACAATCACATGTAATATCAATAACCACTTTCATAATGATGGAATGCGTAATTCCAGACTATCATAACCACATAGCCAAGGCCTCGTGCCAAGACTACAAATAAGATTTTGCCAAGGCCTTATGCCAAGACACTAGTTTGTCTCATGAGACCTACCGATGCATCGAGGAGCTATAGTGGGCTCCACCCGTCACTTACTAAGTCTAATTCATTCCTCATATGAAAAGTTTGAAATATTACATAAACATTCGTATTAAACTAGCATACGAAATGTCAATACTTAATTGACAAACCATGAATGGTATAAAAATAGCTCATCCACAGTCAAACATAACTCATTCGATATAATATGGAAGACTGTATTGTATCAGATTAATCTCAATCAAGAATAATGTAGGATATTGACATAGATGAAAATAATCGTCAAAACTATTAGAGAGAAACATCCCCCTTTTTCTTGAAAACATTTTAAAGTCACACTATTTGTCAAGAATCCATTTAAAAATAGATTTTTGAATCAAAGTGTCCCATACCACTTTTAAACTTTTAAAAGTAATTTTAATTTTAAAACTTTAATTTCCATATAAATAAATTCATAAAACCATTTTTAAAACATGGACATTAATGAGAAATATTTAGAAGAATAAATCTTTAAAAAACTTAAAATGTATTTTAGTTAGAGTTTCTAACCAAAAGAGAGACACTTGAATACAAATAATTGAGGTAATAAAAACTTTATAATATCATGATAATAAAGTGATTCATGATATACTATGTCAGAGTACATTATATACACCATATAAAATTGATTTGGTGTATAACAAAAAAGAAGTCTCAATGGAATGTAAATTGAGATGAATTCTCTTATAAAGACCATATCCTTAGGTTAACGATAAATCAATGACAAAATAATTTGTGACAGATATAAATACTCTCAATATGATTGGATATTTAGTCTAAATCAATCAGATGACATTCACACATATTCTTGTAAAAACAACACCAATGAATTGGATATTTAACACAACAAATGGAGATTGAGTTAAAATTACTCTTATAAAGTTCATACCGATGACGTGATAATTTATCAATGGGGTGATTATGTGTATCAAAAGTATATCAATAGTAAGGGGAGTGGAATTTATGACATAATCAAATGAATAGAGATTCTACACATAATCTTGGAGTAAAATAATCAATGAAGTTTACGTAAAGCCGAATAAATGGAAATTGAAATTTCAAATTCCCTTGTCGATTAGGTAACTTATGAAACATACACCTATGAAAGAAGGATCATAAAATGATGATGTAAATACCCATAAATTAATTTATATTATACAATGCATACAATCATGGGCAGTACACATACACCACATGCAATAAATAAGTGGTGAACAATGGAATTCTCACGAAATTAAGAGTGAGATAAGAAACCCCTTACTTTGTACTTTTTCCTTGGTCGACGGTAGGTTAAACTCCTGTATAATGGTGAAATAATTTTTATTTAATTATACAAGAATCATTTACATTAATATGATATCATATATGATCTTTTAACATTGCTTTGTTAATAATATCTTAGTATTATCATCATTTCGGGTGTTAACTTACTCGTTTTCCATTATATTATTTGTTACGTAAGCCGTGTTTGTTATGGATAGGTTGTATCTTATTGATATACATAATTATATAAAGTCCTTAAATATTATTTTTAATCATCAAATTAGAATTATATTTGAATGGATACGATGGAGAATGAACCTCATCGCGTTCGTGGAGACGGTAGTCCGTACGTACGCACGAGCGACAATATCATTCTTTTGATGTTAAAATAATATATAATTGGATGGAATATAATATAGAAAAAAATAATTATCATGTTATATTTATTATTTACATGAATTACACATCATTATTATACCCATTAAAATAATAATTTATTGAATGACAATTACACCAAGACGTGGAGACGGTAAGCCGTACGTATGCACGTATAGTGACATGCCATTCAAAGGATGGATAGAATACTGAATATGGTTGTACCATATTTATAATAACATCACAGTATATAAAAGATATTGGAGTTATTATTTTAGAATATAAATAACAAAGAAGAAGAAGTTGAAGAAGAAAGGATCTTGAAAAGGGGTGGTGAAATCATTACCTCTTCTTTGGGTTCTTCCTTTTGATTTGATCAAAAGGGCTCCGTAGGATGGATTTATGATCAAACTAAAGCCACTAGGTTGTAGTGAGGGAAGTTGATAGAGTATTTGGGCAGAGTTTGGCCGTACCAAAAGGCTTTGAAGGTGTGAAGTAATGAGAAGGGGAAGTGCCCTTTTATAAGAGGGGTGAGGGGCACCTTTGGAAAAGCTAAAAATATTATTTTATAATAAATTCATATTCGGTTTATAATGGCTCAAAAGTATATTATTTAAAGGTTAAGGTGGGGATAGGTCGAAAACAACTCAAAAAATATAATATAAATAGGTTTGGGTCATTATATTAACCTTATCTTTAAGTATTAACTCTTAGTTAATTAGTTTCACTTTTACAATGTCTCTTTGTATTTTCATATTATATGGTTAATAAACTTACTATATACATCCAAGAGACCCACAAGTGGTCCATTAATGATACACCTATCATGATATAAGTCTCTTGGTCGAACCTTAGATTTCGAGGAATTTAATATCAACTAATAATATAATATGTTTTTAAAAACTCTTTTACGTCAATTTTGACACTATTCAATAATTGATTTTTTAAAAAATAATAACAGAATTATTACTTAAAAAAAGTCAATTAAATAAATCCTAATATGTCATATTAACCTATAAAATTAGTTTAATTCAATAAAAGTCTCCAATTATATTTATTTGGGTATTTATAATATCAATTATTTTAATTTTTCATTAATTTAGTAATTACTACATCACCATTGTGTCATAAATAAATTATATTATATAATGTCTAAAAATTATAAATAAAATATAATTATGTAGGAAATCGTTTTAGCTTTCTAATGAATATTTATATTCTAAAATCCAAAATATATAACCCTATGTAAAAATTGTTTTTCTAAAAGATATATGCTTATGTCATTTTTGTATTTATTTTAACTTAATTAAAATAAAGTGTCCCTATCACCTACAAGTGGCTCCATGGGGTCCCAAAATCGACCCAAAGATGCCCATGTTCGGACATGTATCAACCAATAAGGTTAGGACACGTTTTAGGGTAATTTTTTATTATTATAATTTAATTTTTTTTAACCATTATTTACCGGATTTACCCTTTAACCATGATAAATAAAATATTTACCGAAATATTATTCAAAATGTCTAAAAATAAAAGTTACCTATTTACAAAATTTGAACATAATGATTCCAAATAAGGAGTACATTTTTTCAAATTCAAAACACAGAGGATTAGGTCATCCCGACCGGGTCCGACTGGAACCGGACCCAATTTGACCCAGTTTTTCTTAAAGGGTCATAACTTTTAAACCGAACGTCCGCTTGATGAACCGTTTGTGGCACCAATGAAACGCCCCGATCCTAGATACCCAGAGTCGATGCATTATTACAAAACATTGGCATGATCACAGAGGATCAAGTCTCAAAAGACCGATTAGTTTAGTAGTCTTGGAAACACTAGATATATTCATAAGTCTTACATTACATCATAACGTAAAAAAAACTACAACAACATCTTGTCTTCATATCCCCTCATACTATCCCTACAGGTCATTCATAAATTACTTCTTCACAACCTGGGAAAAGATAAAACATTTAAAAGGGGTGAGCTCATATGCTCAGTAAGGATAACAATATAGCATAATCTTTCGTAGATAAGCATAAACACTTAAAGCAATTTATAACTAAAACAAAAGCCTTTTAAACTTGAACTTCAGCATAATATGCCAAAGATAAAATGAAATAATTCCATTTACTTATTCACATGGATATTCTACTAGTGGAACAATCACATGCAACATCAATAACCACTTTCATAATGATGGAATGCATAATGCCAGACTATCATAACCACATAGCCAAGGCCTTATGCCAAGACTACAAATAAGATTTTTCCCAGGCCTTGTGCCAAGACACTAGTTTGTATCATGAGACCTACCGATGCATTGAGGATATATAGAGGGCTCCACCTGTCACTTACTATGTCTAATTAATTCCTCATATAAAAAGTTTGAAATATGACATAAACATTTGTATTAAACTAGCATACGAAATGTCAATACTTAATCGACAAACCATTAATGGTATAAAAATAGCACATCCACAGTCAAACATAACTCATTCGATACAATATGAAAGATTTTATTGTATCATATTAATCTCAATCAAGAAAAATGAAGGATATTGACATAGATGAAAATAATTGGAAAAACTATTAGAGAGAAACATCCCCCTTTTTCTAGAAAACTTTTAAAAGTCACACTATTTGACAAGAATCCATTTAAAAATATATTTTTGAATTAAAGTGTCCCATACCACTTAAAAAATTTTAAAAGTAATTTTAATTTTAAAACTTTAATGTCCATATAAATAAATTCTTAAACCCATTTTTAAAACATGGACATTAATGAGAAATATTTAGAAGAATAAATCTTTAAAACACTTAAAAATGTATTTTAGTTAGAGTTTCTAACCAAAAGAGAGACACTTGAATACAAATAATTGAGGTAATCAAAACTTTATAATATCATGAAAATAAAGGGATTCATGATATACTATGTCAAAGTACATTATATACACCATATAAAAGTGATTTGGTGTATAACAACAAAGAAGTCTCAATGGAATGTAAATTGAGATGAATTCTCTTATAAAGACCATATCCTTAGGTTAAGGATAAATCAATGAAATAATAATGTGTGAAAAATATAAAAACTCTCAATATGATTGGATATTTAGTGTAAATAAATCAGATGACATTCACACATATTCTTGTAAAAACAACACTAATGAATTGGATATTATCTCAACAAATGGAGATTGAGTTAAAATTACTCTTATCAAGTTCATACCGATGACTTGAGAATTTATCTATGGAGTGATTATGTGTATCAAAAGTATATCCACAGAAAGGGGAGTGGAATTTATGACATAATCAAATGAATAGAGATTCTACACATAATCTCAGAGTAAAATAATCAATGAACTTTGCGTAAAGCTGAATAAATGGAAATTGAAATTTCAAATTCCCTTGTCGATTAGGTAACTTATGAAACATACACCCATGAAAGAAGGATCATACAATGATGATGTAAATACCCATAAATTAAAGTATATTACACAATGAATACAATCATTGGCAGTACACATACACCACATGCAATAAATAAGTGGTGAACAATGGAATTCTCACAAAATTAAGAGTGAGATAAGAAACCCCTTACATTGTACTTTTTCCCCAGTCGACGGTAGGTTAACATCCTGTATAATGGTGAAATAATTTTTATTGAATTATACAAGAATAATTTACATTAATATGATATCAAATATTATCTTTTAACATTGATTTTTTAATAATATCTTAGTATTATCATCATTTCGGGTGTTAACTTACTCGTTTTCCATTATATTCTTTGTTACGTAAGCCGTGTTTGTTATGGATAGGTTGTATCTTATTCATATACATAATTATATCAAGTCCTTAAAAATTATTTTTAATCATCAAATGAGAATTATACTTGAATGGATACGATGGAGAATGAATCTCATCGCGTTCGTGGAGACCGTAGTCCGTACGTATGCACGAGCGACAATATCATTCTTTTGGTGTTAAAATAATATATAATTGGATGGTATATCATATAGAAAAATATAATTATCATGTTATATTTATTATTTACATGAATTACACATCATTATTATACCAATCTAAATAATAATTTATTGAATGACAATTACACCACGACGTGGAGACGGTAAGTCGTACGTACGCACGTATGATGACATGCCATTCAAAGGATGGATAGAATACTGAATATGGTTGTACCATATTTATAATAAAATCACAGTATATATAATATACTGGATTTATTATTTTAGAATATAAATAACAAAGAAGAAGAAGTTGAATAAGAAAGGAACTTGAAAAGGGGTGGTGAAATCATTACCTCTTCTTCGGGCTCTTCCTTTTGATTTGATCAAAAGGGCTCCTTAGAATGGATTTCTGATCAAACTAAGGCCTCTAGGTTCTAGTGAGGGAAGTTGAGAGAGTATTTGGGCAGAGGTTGGACGAGTCAAAAGGATTTTAAGGTGTGAAGTAATGAGAAGGGGGAGTTCCTTTTTATAAGAGGGGTGAGGGGCACCTTTGGAAAAGCTAAAACTATTATTTTATAATAAATTAATATTCGGTTTATAATTGCTCCAAAGTGGATTATTTAAAGGTTAACTTGGGTATAGGTCTAAATCCACTCAAACAATATAATTTAGACATGTTTGGGTCATTATATTAACCTTATCTTTAAGTATTAACTCTTAGTTAATTAGTTTCACTTTTATAATGTCTCTTTGTATTTTTATATTATATGGTTAATAAACTTACTATATACATCCAAGAGACCCCCAATTGGTCCATTAATAATACACCTATCATGATATAAGTCTATTGGCCAAACCTTAGATTTTTAGGAATTTAATATCAATTAATAATATAATATTTGTTTTTGAAAACTCTTCTATGTCAATTTTGACACTATTCAATAATTGATTTTTGTAAAAATCATAACAGAATGATTACTTCAAATAATGTAAATTAAATCATTCCTAATATGTCATATTAACCTAGAAAATTAGTTTAATTCAATAAAAGTCTCCAATTATATTTATTTGGGTATTTATAATATCAATTATTTTAATTTTTCATTAATTTAGTAATTACTGCATCACCATTGTGTCATAAATAAATTAAATTATATAATGTCTAAAAATTATAAATAAAATATAATCATGTAGTAAATAATTTTATCTTTCTAATTAATTCTAATAGTTTAATATCCAATATATATAACCCTATGTAAAAATTGTTTTCCTAAAAGATATATGCTTATGTCATTTTTGTATTTATTTTAACTTAATTAAAATAAAGTGTCCCTATCACCTACAAGTGGCTCCATGGGGTCCCAAAATCGACCCAAAGATGACCATGTTAGGAGCTGTATCAACAAAAAAGGTTAGGACATGTTTTAGGGTAATTTTTTATTATTATAATATTATTATTTTTTAACCCTTATTTACCGGATTTACCCTTTAACCATGGTAAATAAAATATTTACCGAAGTAATTATTCAAAATGTCTAAAACGAAAAGATACCTATTTACACAATTTGAACATACTGATTCCAAATATAGAGTCCATTTTTCCAAATTCAAAACACAGAAGTTGCAGAAATTAATTTAAAATTAATTCCCGTTGTTAAAACAAAAAGCGTGTTTTTAAGAGATAATAACTATGAAAAGATTGGCACTTGTTTATGTCTGGTTTAATTGTGAAATTATGTACAATGACAAAAATTGAATTAAATGGTAAAAATATATTCTAAATATACTTTAAAACCACTGAAATTCATAATTTATCAATATTAATTATTTCGATTAAAAAAGTTGTTTTTAATTAAAATTTAGTAATTTTCACTATTTATCAAAATATTAAAGTTATCCGAAAAGTACCAAAATTTCACCCTAGGATAATTTCGATATTACGAATCCAAAAATTAATTCCATTTTGAGAGATAGAATTTATAAAATTTCAAAAATTAGGTATTACTATTCATAATGGCTAGTTTGATTGGTTGTGGTGTGTTAGAATCTCAAAGTTGCGTACAATACACGCCATTTCATTATTCAAAGGGAAACATACCATGGAAGATTAGGGTGTAAAATTCTCCCCTCCTTCAATAAATTGCGTCCTCTCAATTTTTTTAAAATTGGGTCTGATAATATAATGTAAAGTCCCACATCGGAAAAGGAGTCAATAAAACTATCACTTTAAAAGAAAGGAAGAGAGGTATAAAGGTCACCCAAGATAACCCATAAAAGGATTCAATGTTGGAAAACATGGATATGGGTGAAAAACTAAGTGTTCAGTTCTGATGGAGAGGGATATAAAACATGATCAGGAGAAATTTAACAATAAGAAAATCATAAACTTGTGTTGGGACAAACAGTCCTTAGTCTCCTAGTAGGAAAAGTAAACAGACAACATTTTTTTGTTTTAAGTTACATTAAATAAGGACGAGGAATTCATTTATGATATTGACTAAGATCATAAATAGATATACATACTTTTTAAGTAGAGTTTCATTCTTTAATAACTTTTTACCACTAACTCATTTTTTTTGAACAATGAGTATTCAAGAAGACTTGGTCACAATAGAAGAGGTAGAATAAACTTCTATAGAAATACACGATCCACATAGGATAAACTATATATTTACCTTGTCTTTAGAGATTAATCAAAACCAAAATGGTTAGTATAATATCTGATGACCCCTCAAATGGATATTCCATTAGAGAAAAAAAACTCTAATCTTAATTTCTAAAATTAAACCATCAATACCCCAAAATTAAATAAATACCATTCAATAATCAATTGTCCTTAAAATCATTCAATATAATCCAAACAAATATTGAAACTCAAAACTTATAAGAATGTAGTCTTCCACGTTAAATTGTTTCTACAAATGACATTAATTACTCTTAAAGTTACATACTTAAAAGGAAATAACCTAATCATTTCCATAAACAACCTAAATCACTATAAATCCACAATAAAAACATAGATAAAAATCCACCATTACTCCTCAAATGAAATCCCATAATATTCTATTTTCCTTGGGCATATAGTTTTCACAACAAAGTGAACAACTTCCAAAATAACATCTATCACTTAATCACCAAATCATTTTCCTATACTAAGGTTATTCATTTGATAAGACATAAGATCCCAAATCAAATTATTAATGATCAATAAAATCATTTAACTAAAAATAATAGTCACACTAACCAGGGACTTCACGTAGTCCAGTGGTAGGCAATAAATCCCAATCGCACTTTGGTTGTGGGTTCTATTCCCATTGCTTTGTCCGACGCGATGGGTTGTCACACGGTTTGCGTGTTGTCCTTTTTAAAAAACTATATTTTATAACATTAACAAAATGAGATAAATTCCTCAAAATAACCATAACATAATTTAACCACAAATCTTATCTCATACCTTGCATTTTCATCCCAAATTATAATAACTAATAATTTCCTCAAACCCAACAATCATATAAAACCAAATTGTTATTTATAACTATATTCACAAGTGAAAAGATAATTCTTCCTCAAATATCATTCTCACATGGAAAACTGCAGGGTTAAAAATAAAAGAGAAAATTATTCCAAAGTAAACCCATCAACAAAGAGCACTAATACTTTTTAAACATTTCTCCAACCATTTATTTCCACATAGCTTCTTCTTTGACCAATAAAATATCCTATAGAATAGGGCATTCACTCAGGTAATGGCCAAGTCCCCTACATTTACGGCAAATGAATGTAAATGGACTCTTGGGACCATTTTTATATTCTTCCATAGTACTCTTCATTTTTATTCGGCAATTCTTCACTTTATGTCCTTCTTTCCCGCACGTAAAGCATTTCTTTGTCCCATTGAGACACTTTCCTGGGTGTCTCCTTCCACATTTCCGGTATAATGGAAATTAAGGATTCCTTTCTCCATGGTCTCCACTACTGGAGCTCTTATAATTCATCACCTTTCTATTTTTTTTTGAGTCCGGGAATTGGTTAATATATATATTTTTTATCATATTTTTGGAAAATTAATTTGGTATAAAGATGATATCCTTTACGCCTATCAACATTCCATCTTTTTTCTCATTTCCACCACCGTTCCCACCTTGTACATCATTCTCAAAGTTACTATGACTTCCTTGGAATCCAGCCATTGACTAAAACCAGAAAGCATTGTGTGAGTAACAGTAGTCATAAAATCATTTAGAGATTAACATGTCACCATATTCTCAATTTGAAACACATTAGGATTAACCAAGGTCATTTAATCTCATCTTATATATTTAATACTTCAAATCGATTAGTAAATAAATTGTAAATTATCCTAAGCATATCCCCTAGGAGTGTCGTAACCAAGAGTGCAGCAAGGCCCGTTTCCGTGCACCAGTTCCCATTCGAGTCTAGCTCAAAGCGGTGTTTTCGGGTTTTACCCCTAGGTACATTTGTGCCAGAGCCGCCTCTACCTGCTCGTATCCAGACAGGGATGTATTTCTCAGAAAACTCACAAAATCTCACCAATACCAAAATTCTAGGAAGTTCTTCTATACTAATCCTTAAAGTTCATCTTAGGACTACGTGATCTAATCAGAGTTTATCTAAATCTAGCTTCCAAGGTTTGTACTAAACTTCCTCTGATACCAACTGTAACGCCCCGACCCTAAAAACCCAGAGTCGGTGCATTATTACATAACATTATCATGATCACAAAGGATCAAGTCTGGAAAGAAATATTAGTTTTGTAGTATTGGAAACACGAGATATATTCATAAGTCTTACATTACATCATAAGGTAAAAAAACTACAACAACATCTTGTCTTCATATCCCCTGATACTATCCCGGCAGGTCATTCATAAATTACTTCTTCACATCCTGGGAAAAGATAAAACATTGAAAGGGTGAGCTCAGATGCTCAATAAGGATAACAATATAGCATAAGCTTTCGTAGATAAGCATAAACACTTAAAGCAATTTATAACTAAAAAAAGCCTTTTAAACTTGAACTTCAGCATAATATGGAAAAGATAAAATGAAATAATTCCATTTACTTATTCACATGGATATTCTACTAGTCGAACAATCACATGCAACATCAATAACCACTTTCATAATGATGGAATTCATAATTCCAGACTATCATAACCACATAGCCAAGACCTCGTGCCAAGACAACAAATAACATTTTTCCCAGGCCTTGTGCCAAGACACTAGTTTGTCTCATGAGACCTACCGACGCATCGAGGAGCTATAGCAGGCTCCACCCATCACTTACTAAGTCCAGTGCATTCCTCATATGAAAAGTTTGAAATATGACATAAACATTTGTATTAAACTAGCATACGAAATGTCAATACTTAATCGACAAACCATGAATGGTATAAAAATATCACATCCACAGTCAAACATAACTCATTCGATACAATATGAAAGATTTTATTGTATCAGATTAATCTCAATCAAGAATAATGAAGGATATTGACATAGATGAAAATAATTGGAAAAACTATTAGAGAGAAACATCCCCCTTTTTCTAGAAAACTTTTAAAAGTCACACTATTTGACAAGAATCCATTTAAAAATATATTTTTGAATTAAAGTGTCCCATACCACTTAAAAACATTTAAAAGTAATTTTAATTTTAAAACTTTAATTTTCATATAAATAAATTCTTAAACCCATTTTTAAAACATGGACATTAATGAGAAATATTTAGAAGAATAAATCTTTAAAACACTTAAAAATGTATTTTAGTTAGAGTTTCTAACCAAAAGAGAGACACTTGAATACAAATAATTGAGGTAATCAAAACTTTATAATATCATGAAAATAAAGGGATTCATTATATACTATGTCAAAGTACATTATATACACCATATAAAAGTGATTTGGTGTATAACAACAAAGAAGTCTCAATGGAATGTAACTTGAGATGAATTCTCTTATAAATACCATATCCTTAGGTTAAGGATAAATCAACGACATAATAATGTGTGAAAAATATAAATACTTTCAATATGATTGGATATTTAGTGTAAATCAATCAGATGACATTCACACATATTCTTGTAAAAACAATACCAATGAATTTGATATTTAACTCAACAAATGGAAATTGAGTTAAAATTACTCTTATCAAGTTCATACCGATGACTTGAGAATTTATCAATGGCATGATTATGTGTATCAAAAGTATATCCACAGAAAGGCGAGTGGAATTTATGAAATAATCATATGAATAGAGATTCTAAACATAATCTCAGAGTAAAATAATCAATGAAGTTTGTGTAAAGCCGAATAAATGGAAATTGAAATTCAAATTCCCTTGTCGATTAGGTAACTTATGAAACATACACCCATGAAAGAAGGATCATACAATTATTATGTAAATACCCATAAATTAAAGTATATTACACAATGAATACAATCATGGGTAGTACACATAGACCACATGCAATAAATAAGTGGTGAACAATGGAATTCTCACGAAATTAAGAGTGAGATAAGAAACCCCTTACTTTGTACTTTTTCCTTGGTTGACGGTAGGTTAACCTCCTATATAATGGTGAAATAAATGTTATTTAATTACAAAAGAATCATTTCCATTAATATGATATCATATATGATCTTTTAACATTGCTTTGTTAATAATATCTTAGTATTATCATCATTTCGGGTGTAAACTTACTCATTTTACTTTATATTCTTTGTTACGTAAGACGTGTTTGTAATTGATAGGTTGCATATTATTCATATACATAATTATATCAAGTCCTTAAACATTATTTTTAATCATCAATTGATAATTATACATGAATGGATATGATGGAGAATGAATCTCATCGCGTTCGTGGAGACGGTAGTTCATACGTACGCACGAGCGACAATATCATTCTTTTGATGTTAAAATAATATATAATTGGATGGTATATCATATATAAAAAAATAAATATCATGTTATATTTATTATTTACATGAATTACACATCATTATTATACCCATCCAAATAATAATTTATTGAATGACAATTACACCACGACGTGGAGATGGTAATCCGTACGTATGCACGTATGGTGACATTCCATTCAAAGGATGGATAGAATACTAAATATGGTTGTACCATATTTATAATAACATCACAGTATATATAATATACTGGAGTTATTTTGATTTGATCAAAAGGGATCCTTAAGATGGCTTTATGATCAAACTAAGGCCTCTAGGTTGTAGTGAGGGCTGTTGAGAGAGTATTTAGGCAGAGTTTGGCCGAGCCAAAAGGATTTGAAGGTGTGAAGTAATGAGAAGGGGGAGTTTCCTTTTATAAGAGGGGTGAGGGGAACCTTTGGAAAAGCTAAAAATATTATTTTATAATAAATTAATATTCAGTTTATAATGGATCCAAAGTGTATTATTTAACGTTTAAGGTGGGGATAGGTCGAAAACCACTCAACAAATAGAATTTAGACAGGTTTGGGTCATTATATTAACCTTATCTTTAAGTATTAACTCTTAGTTAATTAGTTTCACTTTTACAATGTCTCTTTGTATTTTTATATTATATGGTTAATAAACTTACTATATAAATCCAAGATACCCCCAAGTGAGAAATTAATGATACAAATATCATGATATAAGTCTATTGGATGAACCTTTGTTTTTTAAGAATTTAATATCAATTAATAATATAATATTTGTTTTAAAAACTCTTTTATGTCAATTTTGACACTATTCAGTAATTGATTTTTGTAAAAATCATAACAGAATGATTAATTCACAAATATTACATTAAATCCTTCCTAATATGTCATATTAACCTATAAAATTAGTTTAATTCAATAAAAGTTCCCAATTATATTTATTTGGGTATTTATAATATCAATTATTTTAATTTTTCATTAATTTAGTAATTATTGTATCACCATTGTGTCATAAATAAATTAAATTATATAATGTCTAAAAATTATAAATAAAATATAATTATGTATTAAATCGTTTTATCTTTCTAATGAATATTCATAGTCTAATATCCAACATATATAACCCTATGTAAAAATTGTTTTTCTAAAAGATATATGCTTATGTCATTTTTGTATTTATTTTAACTTAATTAAAATAAAGTGTCCCTATCACCTACAAGTGGCTCCATGGGGTCCCAAAATCAACCCAAAGATGTCCATGGTAGGAAATGTATCAACCAATAAGGTTAGGAAACGTTTTAGGGTAATTTTTTATTATTATAATATTATTTTTTAACCTTTATTTATCGGATTTACCCTTTAACCATGGTAAAAAAAATATTTACTGAAGTAATTATTCAAAATGTCTAAAAATAAAAGTTACCTATTTACACAATTTAAACATCCTGATTCCAAATATGGAGTCCATTTTTCCAAATTCAAAACACAGAAGTTGCAGAAATTAATTTAAAATTAATTCCCGTTGTTAAAACAAAAAGCTTGTTTTTAAGAGATAATAACTATCAAAAGATTGGCATGTGTTTATGTTTGGTTTAATTGTTAAATTATGTTCAATGACAAACATTGAATTAAATGGTAAAACTATATTCTAAATATACTTTAAAACCACTCAAATTCATAATTTATCAATATTAATTATTTCGATTAAAAAAGTTGTTTTTAATTAAAATTTAGTAATTTTCACTATTCATCAAAATATGAAAGTTATCCGAAAAGTACCAAAATTTCACCCTAGGATAATTTTGATATTTTGAATCCAAAAATGAAGTCCATTTTGAGAGATAGAATTTATAAAATTTGAAAAAGTAGGTATTACTATTCATAATGGCTAGTTTGATTGGTTGTGGTGCGTTAGAATCCCAAAGTTGCGTACAATGCACGTCATTGCATTATTCAAAGGGAAACGTACCATGGAAGATTGGGGTGTTACAACCAAAACCCTTAGGATGAGGTGGTCCATTTGAAATACTTTCCAAATATTTTGGATAAAGTTGGAGTATGGCCGGGTGGGATCGAACTCGAATCCAACTGGGACCTCAGTACTAAAATGCTTATAACTTACAGACCGGGCGTCCGACTGACGTGTCATCTATTGCGTGGGAACCCTTAATACATGGCGGTCGTTTTGGTTACTTATTTTTGAGACTTCGTGGAAGTTTAAATACAACCAGTGTCTTGAGGAGCGTAATCTAAAGAACTCAAGTACACCAAGTATGGGAATCCTTTGGCTGGCTGTCAAGTGAAGAGCATCCCTTTGTGGATCGGCATCAGAGCGACCATACGTAGATCGACGACTTACGACCCTGTGTGGATCAGAAGTAGCGTGACCCAACAAGGACCAACCTCAGAGAAAACTATCATGGATTAGAGACTTATGACCCTTTTTGGATCGATGACTTACCACCTTATGTGGATCTGCAGTAGCGCGACCCGACGAGGACCGAACTTAGAGCAGACCATCGTGGATCAGCAAATTACGACCCTCTATGGATCAATGACATATGACCCTGTATGGATTAGCAGTAGCACGACCCAACCATGACCAGCCTAAGAGGGGCCCATCATGGATCAGTGACTTACAACCTTGTGTGGATCGATGACTTATGATCATGTGTGGATCGAAAACTTGCGTTCCTCTGAGGATCGATGACTTAAGACCCTATGTGGATCGGCAACAGAACGAATTATTCACAGTTCAGAAGTGGAACTTTTCAATGGAATAAGATGATTTTTCTTTACGACTAGTCATCATTATTCATATTATTTAATTTATATACCTGTCATGAGCTTTCTTTTACTTTATTCTTTTTGATTGAGATCTTGTTTTGTGGTTTTTCTTTTCTCTAATTCCGGGAGACCTTCAAAGGTCTCGGGGTCCTTACTGGGTATTGTTATAATCATCCCTTCATGGGATTCTCCCACACCTTATTTTGTCTTGTGAAGATAACGGATATCTTTGACAGAGATTTGGGTGTTAGGACTAGATGGTGTACGGAGGAGATTTGTTGATGTGAAGAGCCGCAGTGACGAGATGTACCAACCCTTTTGGTAGGATCCTTATTGGATGACCACAGTAGCTATTTTCCCTTTTTTCTATATTTTCTTTTAGTTGGGTTTGTATATTGGAACATTATACTTCAGTTCACACATTTACTTTTAGTAGTTGAACTATGTAGTTTTCTCTTGTTTTGTACCCGATTTGTGTGTTTGTGGGTTTAAAGGCAATGCCTTCTCATTTTAGGTATTTGCCTTTCCAATTCTAGTCACCAACCCCTGGCCTATGGAAGGTGGGCTTTGGGTAGTCACAGCACAGGCCTTGGAGGACAGGTCATGACATAAAATATATTAAAATATGATTCCAAACCTGAAAAATGAAAAAATAATAAAATTATGTTTCTATAATAATGATATTATTCTAAAATGAAACCAATTTCATAACCAAACTATTCAATTAATTATGGTATGTTCAGGTTTGGGTATGTCTAACCACCCCCGTAAACAATTCTATAAAATAATATCATGGATCACTAATATAAATTAATTACTAATAATATATTATATAAATAAGTAAATAATGACTTAGTTTTGGTTATTTAATAGTGACATTAATATTAAACTCATTAATTAAGATACAACCATTCATTTGTAAATAATCATTGAAACGTGATTGGTGTTAATTTAATCTTCAATAACAATAACCAAAACTCTCATATAATATAATAATAAAATTATATACTATAATTAAACATATATTATATTACATATAATGATCTTTGAATAATAAAAATTTAATCTGTAAACAATAAGTAATACCACCATTACAATACTAGTTCAAAACGATAAAGATTACTCACACCGAATGTTAAAAATTGAAAATAATTCATTAATATACATGTAGATAATAATTTAAAATAATTATTATAAATGGTTATAAATATGAATAAGGTTCTTAAATAGGTAAATAAGATATTTATTTTGAATATATTGGATATTCAAGAACTTTTATGGAAATCCTGAATTAAGGGAAGGGGTTTTCATGAATCAAATCATTTCCATATTCCATAATCACTAATATTTGATTATAATCATTCAATATTGATTTATTATACCCAATTATCATGTTATTTTGTGTTTGAACCTTCTTTTCTAGGGAAATAATGCTTCACAGAAAAGTCTCCATTTATTATGAATCTATTGTTTCATGAAAATATAATTTTATTAAGAATAATCCCAATATCATTTTATGGACATTTACTCTATATCCATGACTTTCCACCCACAAATTTTCTCCTTTCCTTTGAGGAAAATAAAATTATTTTCTTCTCTTATGACCCGTATATTCCCCTTTATTCATTTTAAAACAATTTTGTTTTATTCTCTTATTTATGTGGGTTTTCAAAAAAGGCAATTTAAAATATTTAAAAAAATTCTTTTCATGATCATATATCCCCCCTAATTCATATTTTTTCATATGATTAATTTCCTTTCATGGTATCTTTATTATATATTTTTTTAATTTGTTTTCCAAAGAAATATTATGTGACATAATAATTCCACATATATGTATTACATCATTTTATATGAATATTCAACACATAATATAACAAAACACACCCAAAACTAAAAAAATTTATAGTCTTTAGAGACTATATACATAATAATCTTATTTTATGAATGATCATCAATAAATCCCAAAAAGATCTTCATACATAGTAATATTCTTATACATACCATACATAAAACCTTTCATCATAGCATGGGGAAAGGAAACATAAGAAAGGGTGAGATCATATTATTAGTAAGGGTAAACTTAAAAGATATTAATCCATGAACATAAGTGATTATAAGATAAGTATAAGGTAATGAGAATATGATCATAACTTGCAATAACAATAACCAAATATTAAAATATTTTTATTTAGAAATCATGGAATAATGATTTTCCATAAAAAATACACAATCCCTAAGTGTGTGGAATAATAAATAATTTATCGTGATCAATAAGAACATATAATAATCATAATACAATATTTTCTGGCATAAAAATAAGAATATAAAATATTTTCCTTAATAAATTCCTATTTTAAAGGCTATAATAATGTATTTGGTTGACTAACCATTTCATTGTTTCCTTCGTCGAGGTTTGATCCCAAAACTATCATTGTCATAAAATTTCTTTACTGAACTAGGTTCACTCACCATTCAAATCTTTATTATTTCATGACATAAACATCATTAGAAAATTCATTAGAGGGCTGTATAATTCTGATCCCACCTATAATATAATGAAAATAAAACATATGTGTTCTATAAGATCATAAAACAATTCACCATATCAGAATATAATAACTCATATAAAGGAGACTAGTTTTATAAACAATTCATAATTTCTTCATAGTAAACCCCATGGAAAAGAAACATATTTCATAAAGGTTTCATTGTAACATAATTATCCTGTGGAAAAGAAACAGGTTTCAAAGAATTATCTTTAAATAATCATTATCATAATCTATCCAAATGAAAAAATTGGATAGTATTATTAGATCATATCCCCATTTATTAATAAAAATATTTAAATGGTGTTTACTTAGATGAAAATTATTTTTAAAAGAATATTTGAACCTTTATTTCAAAATATGTAAAAATATACTTTTTATTTTCAAAATATTTTAAGGAAAAATTCCCATGATATTCAAAACAATATTTGAAAATAACCGTGGAAAAATTTAAAGGAATATTCAAATAAAATAATGTCTAATATGATAATAAGATTCTTTCAGGTCGAATACATTAAAATAAAAATTTATTTTCAAACTTTTGTAAAAAGATAAAAATGACTTGTTCATATAAATTTTGGAAAGATTATTTTTTAAAACATTATAAATAAAGTCTAAGGTAGTAAAAATGTCCTTTTAAAAAACTTTAATGTTTATTTATGAAATTTTATAAAATAATTTTGAATAGTATGGATGTAGAATAAAAATTTCATCAACCAAAGACGAAATAAGACAGACTTTTCTTTAAAAACATTTTTTATCTCATTTTAAGTACCAAAGAGTAGAACATTTTACTAATACATAAGTCTTAAAAAATAAATATAAAAGAAGAAAATATATTTGGTTTAAAGTTTAAGATCTATGTGATTTCTCTTCATATAAATTTAGAATAGAAAATCTGGAAAAGAAATGATATTGCATCAAAAACCCTTAACTCAAGTTTCATCATGATTCATACACGTTAAAATATCATATATAGTAAATATATATTTATTACAAATATAATAAAGAACCATATTGAAACATAGATAAATATTTATCAGTCCTTTATAATTTCAAATTTTCTTTTATTAATAATTTCTTTATTAAAATGACTATTTAGGTGAAAATCGGTCTATTTTCCATGCATGTTGTGGTTCGATGGTTATAGTACTTTCAACTTGCTCATGGTATCATAATATAGAGTATATTAATAATAAAATTGGTATCATATTTATCTATCATGTAAAATTTTATAATTATTAATATAAATCTATGATGAAAAATGAATCACATCATTGTGTGGAGGTGTTAGTTCACACATACTCACAAGCGATGTTATCATTTTTCAAAAATGGAAAGGTAAGATGGTAGAAAAGATATTTTAATTAAAATAGAGTAATAATATAATAAATATACTATATAAACAATAAATCCAGCATAGTATCAAACAATTAATTATGGTTATGGAAAATTAATCAAATCACTCATTGGAGGTGATAGTCCTCATGTATGCACGAGAGATACTTTCATTTATAATTTTATATTAAAAAGGTGGAAATTGTTTATCCAATGGAATAAAAAAATTAATTACGTTGAATATACTGAAGTAATTATTTTATAATGGATACCATATATCTTAAGGAGGTATAATAATAAATAAAATTAAAAGAAATCAGTTTAGAGTTATACCTAATCGTTTAGAAACGTCCTTTGGATTGCACCTTAATCATTGTAAAGATGGTATTATGATCAAAATATTACCTCAAGGTCATTGTTAGAGTTGTTATTAAGGGATTAAGAAAGTTATTGGATGATATATAAGGCACATAGATTTTGAGTAAAAGATTATATGTGGTATTCTTTTGTAAGTGATGGGGTACACACTTGGAATTTTTCAAAATATAAAAGTATAATAATGTCTTACTCTAGTCAACCGGCTCCAAAATGAAAAATATTAAAAGATAATAAGTGTAAGGTATAAATAACCACAGAACATAAAATTAAATAATATGTTTTGTGATATTTTAAACATTATCTCTTGAGTTACCCCCCATGGTAAATTCATCTTAACCATAACCGTGGTACGACATTTTTTGTTGTTTTTACTATTCACTATGACCAAAAAATAAGTTGAAATTATTATATTATATTAATAATAGTGATTAAAAATATGAAATATCTTTTAAATTATTAAATTTATATAAAATTAATAAATTCATTTTAAAATAGGTGTTCAAAATGCAACAAAACCATTTTAGAAAAATGCATTTTTAAGCATAAAACTGAGTTTACCCTCATTCAATGCCTTGTAAAAACTATGGGATGAATGTTAAAATATTTTATTGAATTTATTTTCTATAATTTGTATTAAAATAATTCCTCAATATATATTAATTTATCATATTAAGATAAAAACACATTGTTCAAAAAAATAGTTTTTCAAAAAAACACCTCATTTTACTTTCAAATACCTTTATTTTAATTTATAAGAAATTAAAAAATGATGAATTAATTTTATTGATATGTAAAAAACAGTTTTTCATAATTTAGTTAGTGTTATTCATAATTCCTAATCCAATGTCTAGGTAATAACTATCGCATTAAATAATAATATTTATATTTCGGTTCGTTTAAACATGATGTTGGATATAAAGTAAGATATCAAAGAAATAATATTTCTTTAAAGTGAAATATATCATAAACTATTAGTATTTTACATTATAACCCCATTATAATAATTCTAATCTCAACATTACATCACTCCTATACAAATAACTGAGGATACTTCAGACTCATCACATCTTATAGTTCCCACATCACTTACTCAAATGTATGGTTTTACCACAATACATTAACCAGGAGAGTAGTCTTATTCCACAGCACATTATCTATTTAATCTAGAATCTCTACTAGTTTTTACTCTCAATATTTATCATTATCTAGTGGTAGAAACTCCATATTTAATATATGATAAGGATAAAGTTTGTAATTCTCAATGAGAGATACATGGAACACATCATGGACATGAGATATATTCATTCAAAATTACATGTTATAAGAAACTATCAAGGAATATTAAATAATTTTGAAGAAACTTATATATATAGGGATTAGTTTTACCTTTTTTTCAAATCTAATAACCTTATTCCATTGTGAAATTCATAGTAATACCTTATCACCATTATCAAACTCTAGATCTCACTAAAGATTGTCAGCATAAATTTTCTTGCCAAATTTGAGTTATCCTGATGTGATACTGAATAGATATAATATTAATTATAATTTACTGATCTAGATAATTTCCCAATATCATTCATTATACAACTTCATCCCATCATGTTAGAGTTTTAAATTTTTTACCATAGAGGTATTCATAAGGAACCATTTTAATTCTCATGTAACATCCATTGTTGTAAGAAAATTCAACCATAAAATGTTTTGATCCTGAACCCTTTCAAAATCCATAGAAGATTGTATCAACATATCTTCAAGTGTTTCAATGGTATTATTATCCTGACTGTCAATCTAAGGATGATATGTAGTACTAGACATTAACTCTATATTTTCGTCATACTAAAGACTTCTCTAGAACATTGAGGTAAACATCATATCATAAGCTGATACAATTGAGAATGGTAATCTTTGACATCTCATCACTCCATTAATTTATATCCTAGAAATATTATCAAGAGATAAATATTCTTTAATTGAAATTAAGTGTGCTTCCTTCATAAGGTGATCTTTTATAACCCAAATAACATTATTCCCTTTATATGTTTTGGTAATTTCGATGATGAAATACATGGTAATGTTTTCCAATTTATATTCTATTATATTCAATGTTGGTAACATCCCATTATACATTTTTATCTCAAAATTAACATTCAAACATACTAGTCATTGAGATATATACTCTAAAATGTCCCTTTTCATTTTATCCCTCCAAAAATACTCTTTAAAATGTCCACACATCCTCATACTTCTAGTATGAATAGATAATGATGAACTATGATATTTATCAAACAAATATGTATTCAAGTATGTTATTGATGGAAAAAATACTTAGTTACTAGAACTTATCATTACATAAAAATCATTTTTGAACTTAGTAACATTTATCACCTTCTTCTAAAGTTCAACATCCTCTTTCTATGCCACTGTAATCCTCACATTAATAAATAGTTAAACATTCATCTGAGAAACATATGATTTATCCCCATTCCTCGTGAGTTGAAGATCCATATTATATATGTCCTAAAATATTGGATCTATTTTAATCCACATCATGGAAAACTAGGATGGTATTTCGGGATTATATCATCATCCACCTTTTTATCTTCTTAAGATGGTAGTGTATTGAGCATTCATAATCATTAATCAACTCTAACTATTTCCTGTGGAATATATTTAACTTTTTTTCATGAATATATACTTATTGATTTTATGATCATTATATATATCACACAGATCACTGTAATTGCAATTATACATAATATATCACCATATAATTATACATAAAGACAAATCTCAATCCCTTATTCCATGCATCAATTAAGATTAAGAATCCTTCTCTGTTATAGGGCCATGTATTTATAGGTACGATGACCAATTATCTATTCAACCCCTCGAACTTTTTCTCACATTCATCTATCTAAAGGAGAATGGCTCCCTACTAAGTCCAAATAGTTATTAGATTAGACGTCCCATGATAAATCTATCATAAAGATTTGGTATAATCTTGTTAACCTAGGAAATCTATAGATCTCGATTACCATGGTTGGTCTAGGACATTGTTCAATAACTTCCTTATTTGAGGGATAAAATAATATACCCTCACTTGAGATTATATAGCCCAATAATTCAATATTCAATATCCAAAATTGACACTTGGTAAATTTAGCATACAAATTATCCTTCATTATGGTCTTTAGCACAATATTTAAATGACATTCATGATCATCTTCTCTATTTTAATATATAATAATATCATCTATAAAGACTACCATAAACTGATTGAGGTAATCTCTAAATATTATATTCATTATGTCCATGAATATAGTGGGGGAATTGGTATATTCAAATGGAATCACCATAAATTCATAATTACTATATGTCGCATGGAAGTTTGTCATGGATATATCCTCCAAATAGACCCTTAGTTGATGATATCCAAAACAAATATCAATCTTGTAAATGTATTAATATTTGTATGTTTGATCAAGTAATACATCAATACTGGGTAGAGGATACTTATTCTTGATAGTGATCATGTTTTGTTCTTGATAATTAATGCAAATCCCATTCTCCCATATTTATTATTATAGAATAGAGTAGTCGCACCCCATTTTGATGCACTAGGTCATATGAATCCTTCATTAAAATTCTCTAGTAGTTTCATTTTTAATTCCTATAATTAAATTTAGGACATTCTATATGGATATTTTAAAATAGGTTTATCACTATTTATGATATATATTTAACACTCACCTTAAAAATTTTGGGGAAGACTAGGAAGTCATCAGAAAATGCACCAAAATAATCTTAAATAATTGAAATATCTTCTATGTTGATTTTCATCCAAACCATTTGGGATAAATTTCCCTCATGAATATGTAGTAAGTTTGATACAATGTAAGTAACTTCCATTAGAAGTTCATATCCATCAATTCACTAAAAAAAATTTATAAGCTAATTTAGAATATCAAATGTGACTTCCCTTATTTAGAAATTTATATGAGATCTAAATAAATAGAGAAAATATATGCCCAAAATAACATCAAATTCAACTAGATAGAGAATCATTAGATTTTTAAGAAGTACATTCCCACAAACCATTATTATAGAGGAGCTATAGACTTGAGATTTAAAAATAACACCACTAGGACTTTTTACCGCAAACACAAATCAAATCATTGATATGGTGATGTGATACCCTTACAAAATTATTCGAATATAAAAGAGTGGGTAGATCGAAAATAAAATAATAAATTTTCAATTATAGAGTGGATGGTAAATGTAACTTTAACCACTTCAATATTATAACCAACTTTGGTAGGTTTGATCATATAGTATTTCCCTTTGCCTATGGGATTAAGAGGCCTCTTTTTCTGATTTTCATCATTAAAAACAATATTTTTGTTCTTATTGAAGTAATATTCATACTGCTTATAGCATTAGATTATAGGTGGTACAATCAATTTATATTTTTTGTCTTCATTTTACTGACTGGCCTCTTCACATCACATTGGAATTCTTTTGCTCGACGGTCTTCTTTTCCATAGATAAAACATTTACCATACCCCATAAATCAATTTAATATATTATTCCTTTCACACTTCTAACATGAAGATAAATAAATTCTGTTTCCCCCTATGGTTTTATTAGTATAATTTCCTCAAAATTCCATCTTTCACTTTTTATCCCAAAACACACAATAACACTGAGAGAATCTTATTTATAATTTCTACAAGAGAAAATATAGAATTAATTATTCACAACTATCAAAGTCTCTCACATCCAATTCATTTTTAATACTTGGTCTCAAAAAAGTATAAAATCAATCAATATTGCTTTCAAGATTGACGACAAAACTGGAATCATACCTTTCAAGTGTGGTGAAATTTTCCTTATATGTTACAATTTCTTCATTGACCTTCATCTTTTGTTCAACAAGTTTCATTTAAATTTTCATATGAAGAGTTCAAAAAAATGCATATTGAAAAATTATTTCTTAAACACTTCCCATGTTAGGGAGTGAATCTCCTCATCTCTCCTTGTATAATTATATTATACTTGGTGCTTGGAGGTACAATTAAATAAAACACACTGAGACCACACACACACAGGCCTGAAAGACAGGTCATAGTCCCCCCAAGGGATTTCCCACCCAACTACCTACTTTGTTATATCATATATATTTGGGCCCAAATCCCAATGGATGTCCCGTAGGGCCGAATGTTTTGGCCCAAGGATCATTCTGTGAATAGTAATACTATAGTACCTTACTACTAAACTGCCCATAATGTAACCACCGCTACTATAATACCTACTGTTGGTACTTCTATAGTGTCTTATGCCGCTACAGTGTTTCATTTCTACAGTTACTCCACTACTACACTACCGCTACAGTACTTCTACTGTAACCTGCGCCCAATGGGTTTTGAACCCCCATTTTTCAGGTAGGATTACAAGGTTCTTACCACTAAGAAAAACCCCAACTACTTTCCTTATATTATGGAAAATATTACACCCCTTATCTACTTTACCTTTCAAATGATATATTATAAACATAAATTTTTCATGTTTTGAACACTAGATAATGGTAAATATGTTTTCAATGGTATTGATCTATTACTCAATTATTAGTGTATCAAAGGAATTTTAGAATATAATTGGTAATTATAGAAAAAACACTTAATAGTGATTTTTTCCTTCCATTGGCTATTTTAAAGATAAACATTATTTATGTTACCATTCATAGCTTGAGAGATTTGGGTAAGCATAGCCGCATGACTTTGTATCCCATCTCTCATTCCTTTTTTTCTACTGAGGTAAATCATTAAATTACCCATGACACTCATGGTTAACATGATTTCTCATAGTATGAAAAAATGAAAAATACTAAAAATCGTAGGGTGAGAAATAATAATCATAGTGAGTAATCATGTAATAATTAAAAAAACATTAATAGGATTTCAGAATCAAAACACCTTCTTTTCAATATATGACACCTTAGGTTTAACCTAGGACATTTATTGTCTTCACATATTCAAATACTTCATAATTTTTTATAATTAAAATGTGAATTAACCCAAAGATAACCCAAAGAGTGTCTACCCAGGTGCATAGTATTAGGTGCACTCATCACGCACTAGGGAAGATCGATTTAATACCCAATCCACCACTTTTGAAATTATTACCTCTAGGTGCATATGTTTTTTATCCAATCCACTTTCCAATATATATAAATTGATGTATTTTCGAAGAATACCACACAATATATAATTTACCAAAGCCACATGATGTTATCCTATACTTAGAATTATACCGTGGGTTTTCAAAAAAGTTTGTTAATATTAATATCTAAAGATTAACTAAAACCTTCTTTGATGCCAACTGAGGAAACCCAAGAATTTAATAAATATATTACAAAACATTAGATAAATATTCAATATATATCATAAAAAATACACCCCAAAACCATAAAGGCTTAGATTATTTGGATACTAGAGGCATAATCATATTATTTCATGAAAAATCATTAACATATATTAAAAAAATCTTCTCACAAACTAAACTTCTTATACATAACCTAATTAAAACCTTTATTCAAAACTTGGGGAACAAAAACAAAAAAAGGTGATATTAGGTGCTTAGTAGGGGTAAACATATGACGGATCAATCAATGATCATAATTGATAAAAAATAAGCATATGAGTATGAGAACAAGATCATAAATTATAATAATAATACCCGATAAATCAAATATCATTAATCATAAATCATGTTATAAGGATTTTTTATAATAAAATACATAATTCATAAGTGGGTAGGTGGTATCTGTTTAAAAGGGAGGGGTGGTCACACATGGAAGAATTTAAAATATTAAAATATAATAATCTCTTACTCAATTTTACTGGCTCGAAAATGAAAAATATTTCAATATAGGAAGAATAATGATAAAATAACATCAAAAATTCCAATTAGATCAAGTGTTTTGTGATATTTTAAACCTTATCTCTTAGGTTAACCCCATACCCCCACCCTGGTAAACCAATTTTAACCTTAAAAATGGTAACACATTTTTTACTATTTTTAATTTTCATTGTGAAAAAAAAATTAACCTTATAAAATTATTTTTATTATTTTTATTCAAAATATGGAATCAATTTTAAATATTAAATTTCTATAAACAGTGGAAATTCCTTTTAAAATAAGTTCACAAAACTAAACAAAACTATTTTTGTACAAATGAATTTTTAAGTATAAAATATAGTTTATCTTCATTACATTCTAGTAAAAATCCATTATATGAATGATAAATCTTTTATTCAATATATTTTCTAAAAAGTTCAGTAAAATAATTCATCAATGGACATTAATTTAATTTATTAGGATTAAAACATAATGTGTTCATAAAAATAGTTTTTCAAAATAACATCTCCTTTTACCTATAATTTATTTTATTTTATTTTATAACCAATTAAAACTAATGAATTATTTTTATACATAAGAAAAATATTACTTTTTATTGACTTATTTATTTCTATTGATACCCACTTATCCAATGGCTAGATGATAACTATCACATTAAATAATATTATTTATATCACGGTATATTTAAACTCGATTTCACATATAATGAATGCTATCAATCTAATCAAATTTATATAAATAAAAATATATCATAAAATCATGATGTGTTACATCTTCTCTTCATATTCAAAAAAACTGGTTTCATTAGTTGACTCAAAAATAATGTTTTTAAGTTGATATTGAGAAATATTTTCTAAGAAAAATTATTTTCATGATATTTCATAAATTTTAAAAATATTAAAATTAAATGGAGTAATGGATCATAAATTACCATATATGTGCTCATTTTCAATACTCATTTTGGGTGATCATGTTTTTTGTATTAATAAATCAAATTTTTTGAAAATTTATTTTTTTTAATCCATTTGGAAAATTATAAATCCTATTTTTTTTTACATGGGTTACTTATGATAAGATGAATTATTTTATTTTAAGTGTAACTCATATTTATTTATAACACCCCAAGCTTCCATGATACACTTCTCTTTGAATAATACAGTAGCGTGTGTTGTATGCAACTTCGAGTTCTAACACACCACAACCAATAAAACTAGCCGTTATGAATAGTAATACCCACTTTTTAAAATTTTATAAATTTTATCTTTCAAAATGGACTTCATTTTTGGATTCGTAATATCAAAATTATCTTAGGGTGAAGTTTTGGTATTTTTCTAAAAACTTTCAATATTTGATGAATAGTGAAAAACACTAAGTTATTGTTTAAAACCGGATTTTTATTTAAATAATTATCTATATTATTTAAATTTATTTTAGTTAAAAATAGATACATAATACCTATATAATTTCAATGTAATTCATTGGAGTCAGTTTATAATAATTTTAGATATATAAAAATTTAATTGAACTTTTCACCGTCTTTTACCCACCTCCTAGGAGAATTTTCAAATTCAAATGAAACTTAATTTCACCGCTTCTGTGAGTGGGATTTAAAAAATCCTAGAGACATGGTTGATATCAGTAAGTAAAATTTGGTTCAATAAAATGAAAATAATTTTTTTTGAATAGTAACTTTTTACTTTTATTTACCACGGTTAAAAGTTAATAGGGTAATTGAGGGTTAAAATGATATTAATATTACCCTAAAGCATGTCGTAATTCTATTGGATAAGTACAATTCGACCAAAAAAACATTAGGAATAAAATATGAACCTATTTGGTGTAACATCCCAAGGTTTTATAAAAATAAATTGAAAATTCATGAAATTTTGTTTAAGGTATATATTTATAACTATCCTTTAAACATAATTTTATTTCTTCTATGTTTTGAATTTCAAGAAACTGTCATCTACAATTGTGTTCAGTATGTTATTTAGAGTCTGATGAAACAAACTTGTTCTTTTGGTGAATAGTAACATGCCCTTATGAATAGTAATATGAATATTAATATGAATAGTAATATGACCTCATGAATAGTAAATAATATTATTATTTTATTTTCCCAAGGAAATAGGATAATGGGATCTTAATTAATTTTCCAATGTCACATAAAACTAATTGCACTTCAATATTGTTATTTTTCGAATTAACTGTGACCTTATTTAAAAATTAAATTAATAATATTTAGAAAATTATTTTTGAAAAATGGAGTTCATTTTTTAATTCTACACGTCGAAAAATGGTTGGGGAAAATTTTTGGTATTTTTCTGAAACTCTTGAATTTTCGGTGAATAGTGAAATACGATAAAATACCGTATAATCAATTTATCAGTAAAAATGCACTATTTATGACATAATAAGTGATAAAAGGACACTTGCTTCGAACTCACATGATATTTTCACTATTTAGGGCCACTTTATTTGAGATTATTCATAGTCTTGATAAAAAAATTATAATAATAATTAAAATAATCTAAAATACCTCCCCTCCTCCACTATAAATATCACCCTCACTCCCCTCTTCCCCCACACCTCTCAAGCCTTGATCATTGTCTAATTTCTGCCAAATTCCCTCCCCAAACCTCTTCCCCACGTCCTAGAGCTTCTGGTCTCACCAAAATACCAAAATCAAATCCCTTAAGAAGGATCTCAAGGAGAAGAGATCAAGAGGTAAACGACCTCTTTTATTTTCTTTCTTTTTTTCATTTTTTGTTATTCTCTTCCATTACCTTTGTATTGTGTTGGGATATTTCATTAAATATTCCTCCCTTACTGTCCATATAATTTATTAATGATGATATATTCCATTCCTCTCATCAATCTTGTTTTTATGAAATTTTAAGAGATGTCGTTAGGCTGCCGAATTTTCGTGGGAAATTTCTCAAGATTTTCTTTTATTTCATGATTCATTTTTCTTCTTTACTCACTCCCTCTTATCAAAGAGGCATGAAATATCCAGAATCATGTATATTAATTATGTTCTCATGATTATGGAAAATTCCTCATCAGTATTCTTCTCCTCTTCCACTTATTTAAAGAATCAAAAAACGTTGTCCATTTGTGTCGAATTACCGATATCGTGGACGATGTATTTTCAATTTCCATTAATTATTTCAAGTCTGGTCATGAAACCATTTATATTATTGAACAAGGTTATAATATATGTTTTATGACTCATATAAGGTTCTTGAATTCTTTTATTTACTCATGGTTCTAATCTAAAAGATAAAATGACGTTGTTATTATCAAAGAACCACTTAAATGATCTAAACGAACATCATTAATGTTTAATCTAATGAATCATCCTCATATAAAGAATCAAAGTGATAAATGGTATAATTTATGGTACTATAAATATGTAAATACTAATCCATTCCAATTCTGGAGTTTCACTTCCAATCAACAAGAAAGATTCATCATGAACCGATTGTGAAAATCACAAAAGAACTCACCCAAAATAATGCAAGGAACAAAATACTAACAATTAAGGGGTGAAGTGAGGTTATGAAATTACCATATAAGATATTATAAACATGAAAAAGTTTATTTAGAATACTAACAACACTCTTTTAACCATTATAGAGGAGGTTTTAACAAGTTTGAAGTAAGACAAGCTTAAGGTAAGGGAATTCTTAACCCGATTTCCATTCTTTGAGTTTTAACCTTCTACTTTATAATTTATGTGCTATTTAAATTTTTTGTGTGATGGGTTCTGTCTATATTATGTTTCATTATTTGTATTTACAGATTATATACATATTCCATCCACTCTATTAATTCTCGCTTCAAGTATATGTTGTTTATAAGGGACTTTTCTTCTAAAATCCTCTTTTAAAATTCTGTTTTATAAGATTCAAAGGCAATGTTTTTATGCTATTGTTTATGTTGTATGATTTTGTTTTGGTTATTGGGAATTGTTTATGATGAAGTGTGGGACCTAATTTTCCCTCTAATTCATTGGGTATGAGTAAGTTGGAGGTCGGCCGTATGGTTACTCCATGTGTAACTGTGATGGTTACACAAAGTAAGGTAGCCGTGAGGGTTACAAATTTTAAGGTAACCAAGATGGTTACAAGATTATGTAAGTAATGCCCCAAGATACCTCTATGATTATATTTATGTTTGTGTGGATCTTGTGTAAATCTCATGTTACACAAATTAAGTATTTATGGGTGGAAATCATGTCTTTTGAAAATGTTTTCATACGTCATGAGTATTCATGGACTAATGTGATTTTTCCTTCTTTTTTCATACCTTACTGAGCTTTTGTGCTCATACCAAGTTTTTAATTGATTTTTCACAGGTTAATGGATGAGTAATACAAGGAAGGAAGACATGTTAAATGTTGAATAATTGTCAAGGAGTCTTGTTTTAAGTTTTAATGTTTTATATTCTGAGAAAAATGGAAACTGATTTTATGGTATCCACTATGTAACAATGTGTAATGTTATGAATGTTTTTTCTTAATTCTCTAAAGCTCTAAACGTGACAAGACCCTCAATGTGAAAGGAATTTTTTTCTTGAATAAATTCAAGATTATGTATGAAATAAGTGCGGGTCTTTATAGTTTGTATCAGAGGATGGTTTAGATAAATTTAGGGGTTAAGGTGATGCTAATAGAATACCATAAATAATTTTCACTCTATGTTTAATTTGTTATAGCATTTAAAGATTACCATATTGATTCATCTAAGAAATGTTTTCTTAGAATGGTTGTCTGCAGAAGGGACATGGATGCTGAAGAGGAGAGGCACTGACAGAATGACATCCTTCCTGATCTACAGCCCGGAATGGTAGGGATTGGAACCGAGCAGTTTGTGACAGTAATGGCTCATCTAACGCAGGAAATAAATAGTGGTGTCATCCATTCAAGAGAACAAATAGAGGTACCCCAATGGAACATTACAGTGGTGGAACATTTTATGAGACAACATCCTCCTGTATTCAATGGATATTCTGACCCAGTGGCAGCAGAAGGATGGATTAAATCCCTTGAAAAGATATTTGATGTTATGGGATGTTCAGACAATCAAAAGGTAAGTCTTTCCATTTATCATTTTGAAGGGGAAGCTGATCAGTGGTGGTCAATGGTAAGGAATATCAGTGGTAGAGAGGATTTTGATGCCTTAGTGTGGGATGAATTTAAAAGTCTTTTTATTGAAAAATATTTTCCTAAGGTGGTGCGACTTAGAATGGAGAAGAAATTCCTTGAATTGAAACAAAAGGAGGAAGTTTCAGTGGTTGCGTATGAAGCGAACTTCACTCGACTAGCGAGGTATGCTCCAAATCTTATTCTGGATCTCGATAGAAAAATAAACCGCTTTTACTCAGGATTTAAGCCAAGGTATCGAAGGGCGTTGGCCTCCCGTAAATTCAAAAGTTATGAGAAACGTTTCCGAAGTGCTGAGAGGGTAGAGATGGAATTTGCTGACGATCACATGCGTTTTGGAAACAAAGAGAAGAAGAGGTCCCGTTGACAAGAAATGGTAAGAATCAACCAAAGAAATCTGATGGTAAGAAAATCCAGTTTCCAGTTTGTGAAAAGTGTGGCAAGAAGCACCCTGGGGAATGTCTTATCAAAACTGGGAAGTGTTTTAAATGTGGTAAGTTTGGACATATGGCCTGAGATTGCAATGAAAATGATCCAAAGACTAATCCTGATAAGCAAACTGTAAAGTGTTTTAAATGTGGTGAGATGGGTCACTATGCAAATGCCTGTCCAAAGAGGGATCCAAATGACGCAAAGAAGCCAGACTACAAGCAGAAAGGTGTAGTGAGATCCTTTGCAACTACGTCAGAAGTTTTTGGGCCATCCAATGAAGTTTTATCAGGTAATTTGTTTGTTCACTCAGATTTTTCTAAAGTTTTGTTTGATACGGGGTCTACACATTCCTTTATCTCTTATAAATTTTCTGGTAGATTGGAAATATCACCTCAACAAATGAGACCTGAACTTGTTGTTAAAAAACCAGGGGGAAATGTAATAGAAAAGAGGAATTATAAGAATATTTCTATTGTGGTATGTGGAAAGACTTTACCTACAAACCTTGTTGTTTTACCCTTAGTCGAGTTTGATGTTATTCTGGGGATGGACTGGCTTTCTGATTATCATGCTAAGATTGACTGTAGAGCTAAAGAAGTTGTTTTTCAGAAAGAGTTTCAGTTTGTATACAAGAATGAACCCATAAAATTGATAACATATCAGGAAGCTGAGAAACTACTGAATGATGGAAGTGAATGTTATCTTTCTCATATTGTTGAAAACAAGGGAACTATTCAAATTAATGATGTGCTAGTGGTAAATGAATACCTTGATGTTTTTCCTGAGGAGTTACCCAGTGTCATACCTGAACGAGAAGTTGAATTCACAATTGATTTAGTTCCTGATGCTAAGCCAATTTCAAAACCCCCATATCGTATGTCTCTAATAGAACTTCTTGAATTGAACAATAAATTGCAGGGTTTTCTTGTCAAGGGCTTCATCCGTCCTAGCACTTCACCATGGGGAGCCCCTGTTTTTTTGTTAAAAAAAAGATGGTTCCATGAGACTTTGCATTGATTATATAGCTTTGAATAACATCACTATTAAAAACAAGTATCCTTTGCCTCATACTGATGACTTGTTTGATTAGCTCCAGGGAGCTCAGTACTTTTCCAAGATTGAATTGAGATCCGGATACCATCAGCTGAAGGTGAAGAATGATGACATCCCGAAAACAGCATTTCGTACTAGATATGGGCATTTTGAATTAGTTGTTATGCCATTTGGGTTATCTAATGCACCTGCTGTATTCATGAATCTTATGAATAGATTATTTCATGAGTTATTGGATAAGTTTGTGGTTGTATTTGTTGATGACATTCTGGTTTTCTCTAAAAATAAAGAGGAGAATGAAAAACATCTAAGGGTTGTTTTACAAACATTAAAAGAAAAGAAAATATATGGAAAATTCAGTAAGTGTGATTTTTGGTTGCAACAGATTTCTTTTCTCGGGCACATTGTAAATAAGGATGGATTAACCGTTGATCTTACCAAAACAAAAGTAGTTGATGAATGGCCAAGACCCACAAATGTTACAGAGATTCGTAGTTTTATGGGCTTAGAAAGTTATTACCGATGGTTTTTTAGGAACTTTTCACGGTTATCTAGCCTAATAACTAAGTTAACACGGAAAGGGGTTAAATTTGTTTGGACAGAGGAATGTGATGTTTGTTTTCAGGAACTAAAGAAGAGATTGGTGAATGCTCCAGTTTTGGCCTTACCTTCCCGGAATGGTGAGTTTTTCATCTACAATGATTCTTCTTTGAAGGGACATGGTTGTGTTTTGATGCAGAATAATCAGGTAATTGCCTATGCTTTGAGACAACTTAAACCTCATGAGCTAAATTATCCCACACATGATTTGGAATTGGAAGCTGTGGTTTTTTCTTTGAAAATGTGGAGGCATCATCTATACGGAACCAAATTCCAAATATATACTGACCATAAAAGTCTTAAGTATATATTCACTCAGAAGGAATTAAACATGAGGCAGAGAAGATGGCTAGAACTGATAAAGGATTATGACTGCACGATCAATTACCATCCTGGAAAAGCAAACAAAGTAGTGGATGCCTTAAGTCAGAAAAATCATGCATCATTAACCATGATACATTTGGAACATGATCACTTGATTAATGATTCGATGAATTTTGGCTTAGAAGTTGTTGGTGCAGGGAATATATCTGTTTTATTTCAGGTTTCAGTGCAGTCTTCGTTGTCAGACAGAATTATGAAAGCACAGAGGGAAGACCGTGAGCTACAGAAAAAGGTAGAATTGGTTAAAATGGGTAAGTTTCCAGAATTTAATCTTGATAAAGATTGTGTTTTAAGATTTGGAAAAAGGTTGTGTGTGCCTTGTGATTCCCAGCTGAAGAAAGAATTGTTGTGTGAAGCTCATAGTTCTCCATTTTCTATTCATCCTTGATGTACTAAGATGTACAGAGACCTTCGAGAGTATTATTGGTGGAATGGGATGAAAGGAGATATTGCTAATTTTACAATGAAATGTTTGACATGTCAGTAGGTTAAAGAAGAGCGGTAATTACCGAAGGGGATGCTTCATCCTTTTCCAGTGCCAGAGTGGAAATGGGAGAATATATCCATGGATTTTGTGGTGGGACTACCAAAGACTTCTCGAGGTAACAATGCGATATGGGTTATTGTTGATCGGCTAACAAAGTCTGCTCATTTTATTTCTATTTGAAATACAATGACATTAGATCAGTTTTCTCGATTGTACCTCAAGGAGATTGTCAGGTTACATGGAGTTCCTCTTTCCATTGTGTTTGACCAAGATCCTAGGTTCACTTCTAAATTTTGGAAGGGACTTCAGAAGTCTTTGGGCATATAGTTGAATTTCAGTACATCTTTTCATCCTCAATCAGATGGGCAGTCAGAACGAACGATTCAAACTTTAGAGGATATGCCTCGAGCTTGTTCAGTGGACTATCAGGGAAGTTAGGATCAGCATCTTTCATTAGTTGAGTTTTCTTATAATAATAGTTTCCATTCCAGTTTTCAGATGGCACCTTTTGAGGCCTTGTATGGAAAGTAGTGTCGGAATCATGCGTTTTGGTATGAAGTCGGTGAAAGAAACTTGATGGGTCCAGAATTAGTAGAAAAAGTGGTTGAGAAAGTAAGGATGATCCAGCAACACATGAGGACAGCTCAGAGCAGGCAAAAATTTAGGCAAATAACAGAAGGAAAGACTTCTCTTTCGAGGTAGGTGACCATATTTTCCTTAAAATCTCTCCTTGGAAAAGTGTGATGCATTTTGGTAAGAAAGGGAAACTAAGTGCCCGGTTCATCGGTCCTTTTTCAATCTTGGATAAAGTTGGAACAGTTTCATACCGCGTAGCTTTGTCTCCGAGCTTATTTCAGTTACACAATGTTTTTCATGTTTCGATGTTGAGAAAGTATGTTCTAGATTCATCACATGTCTTGAGGCCGGAAGCAGTTCTGCTGGTAGAGAACATTTCTTATGAAGAAAAACCGGTTCATATTCCTGATCGAAGAGAACAGGTATTGCGGAATAAGGTAATCCACCAGGTAAAGGTTTTGTGGAGAAACCACATGGTTGAAGAAGCAACATGGGAGTCTGAAAATGATATGAGGGAAAAATACGCTCAGTTGTTTAATAAGTAAATAAAATTGCGGTGACGCAATTTCATGAAGGTGGGGATAATGTAACATCCCAAGGTATTCTAAAAATAAATTGAAAATGCTGGAAATTTTGTTTAAGGTATATATTTATAAGTATCCTTTAAACATAATTTTATTTCATCTATGTTTTGAATTTCAAGAAACTGTCATCTACAATTGTGTTTAGTATGTTATTTAGAGGCTGATGAAACAAACTTGTATTTTTGGTGAATAGTAACATGCCCTTATGAATAGTAATATGAATAGTAATATGAAACTCTTGAATTTTTGGTGAATAGTGAAATACGAAAAAATACCGTATAATCAATTTATCAGTAAAAATGCACTAATTATGACATCATAAGTGATGCAAGGACACTTTCTTCGAACTCACATGATATTTTCACTATTTAGGGCCACTTTATTTGAGATTATTCATAGTCTTGATAAAAATATTATAATAATGATTAAAATAATCTAAAATACCTCCCCTCCTCCACTATAAATATCACCCTCACTCCCCTCTTCCTCCCACACCTCTCAAGCCGTGAGCATTGTCTAATTTCTGCCAAATTTCCTCCCCAATCTTCTTGCCACGTCCTAGAGCTGCTGGTCTCACAAAAAGACCAAAATCAAAGCCCTTAAGAAGGATCTCAAGGAGAAGAGATCAAGAGGTAAACGACCTCTTTTATTTTCTTTCTTTTCTTTCATTTTTTGTTATTATCTTCCATTCCCTTTGTCTTGTGTTGGGATATTTCATTAAATATTCCCCCCTTACTGTCCATATATTGTATGAATGATGATATATTCCATTACTCTCATCAATCTTGTTTTTATGAAATTTTAAGAGACGTCGTTAGGCTGCCGAATTTTCGTACAAAATTTCTCAAGATTTTCTTTTATTTCATGATTCTTTTTTCTTCATTCCTCACTCCCTCTTATCCAAGAGGCATGAAATCTCCAGAATCATGTATATTAATTATTTTCTCATGAGTATGGAAAATTCCTCATCAGTATTCTTCTCCTCTTGCACTTATTTAAAGAATCAAAAAACATTGTCCATTTGTGTCGAATTACTGATATCGTGGACGATGTATTTTCAATTTCCATCAATTCTTTCAAGTCTGGTCATGAAACCATTTATATGGTTGAACCAGGTTATAATATATGTTTTATGACTCATATAAGGTTCTGGAATTCTTTTTTTTTACTCATGGTTCTAATCTAAAAGACAAAATGACGTTGTTATTATCAAAGAACCACTTAAATGATCTAAACGAACATCATTAATGTTTTATCTAATAAATCATCCTCATATAAAGAATAAAAGTGACAAATGGTCTAATTTATGGTACTGGAAATATTTAAATACTAATCCATTCCAATTCTGGAGTTTCACTTCCAATCAACAAGAACGATTCATCATTAACCGATTGTGAAAATCACAAAAGAACTCACCCAAAATAATGCAAGGAACAAAATACTAATAATTAAGGGGTGAAGTGAGGTTATGAAATGACCATATAAGATGTTATAAACATGAAAATGTTTATGTAAAATACTAATAACACTACTTTAACCATTATACAGGAGGTTTTAACAAGTTTTAAGTAATACAAGCTTAAGGTAAGGGAATTCTTAACCCGATTTCCATTCTTTGGGTTAACCTTCTACTTTACAATTTATGTGCTATTTAAATTGTTTGTGTGATGGGTTCTGTTTATATTATGTTTCATTATGTGTATTTACAGAGTATATATATATTACATCCACTCTATTATGTCTCAATTCAAGTATATGATGTTTATAATGGACTTTTCTTCTAAAATCCTCTTTTAAAATTCTGTTTTATAAGATTCAATGGCAATGTTTTTATGCTATTGTTTATGTTGTATGATTATGTTTTGGTTATTGGGAATTGTTTATTATGAATGGTGGGACCTATATTTCCCTTCAATGCATTGGGTATGAGTAAGTTGGAGGTCGTCTGTATGGTTACTCCAAGTGTAACTGTGATGGTTACACAAAGTAAGGTAGCCATGAGGGTTACAAATTTTAAGGTAGCCAATATGGTTACAAGATTATGTAATTAATTCCCCAAGATACCTCTATGATTATACTTATGTTTGTGTGGATCTTTTTTAAATCTCATGTTACACAAATTAAGTATTTATGGGTGGAAAACATGTCTTTTGAAAATGTTTTCATACGTCATGAGTATTCATGGACTAATGTGATTTTTCCTTCTTTTTTCATACCTTACTGAGCTTTTGTGCTCATCCCAAGTTTTTAAATGATTTTTCACAGGTTAATGGATGAGTAATACAAGTAAGTAAGACATGTTAAATGTTTAATAATTTTCAAGGAGTCTGGTTTTAAGTTTTAATGTTTTACATTCTGAGAAAAATGGAAACTGATTTTATGGTATCCACTATGTAACAATGTGTAATGTTATGAATGTTTTTTCTTAATTCTCTAAAGATCTAAACATGAAAATATCCTCAATGTGAAAGGAAGTTTTTTCTTGAATACATTCAAGATTATGTATGAAATAAGTGAGGGTCTTTATATTTGGTCCACTTGAATTAGATTAGGACACTTATTATTATTTTATTTATAGAAGAATTAAAAGAGTTAAAATCAATGTTTAATAACTAAAACATTTTTAATATAGAGATATACATAAGATAAATTCTAATATAAATATTCATTGTAAATATAAAAAAAATTACTACATAATGGTATTTTATTTATATTTTTTAGACATTAAATAATTTAATTTATTTATGACACAATCATGATGCGGTAATTACCTAATTAATGAAATATTAAAATAATTGACATTATAAATATCCAAATGAATGTAATTTTAGACTTTTAATGAATTACACTAATTTTATAGGTTAATATTACATGTTAGGGTTTCTTAGATTAATTTTTTTAGATGTAATAATGCTTTTATGAATTTAGAAAAAATAAAATACCAAATAGTGTCAAAATTGACATAAAAGAGTTTTTAAAACAAATATTATATTATTAATTAATATTATATTCCTAAAAATATAATGTTCAGCAAAAGGACATATATAATGATATTTTTTTCATTAATTAACAACTTGGGGTTCTCTGGGAAGAATACAGTATGTTTATTAACAATATAATATAAAAATACAAAGAGACATGGTAAATGTCAAACTATTTAACTAAGACTTAAATCTATAAGATATAGTTAATATAGTGTCCCAAACCTATCTAAACATATTTATTGAGTGTTGTTTGACCTATACCCACCTTATACTTTAAATAATACACTTTTAAGCCATTAGAAACCGAAAATTATTTTATTATAAAATAATATTTCTAGCTTTTCCTAAGGTCCCCCTCACCCCTCTTATAAAAGGGCACTCCCCCTTCTCTCTAATTCACACCTTCAAAGCCATTTTTATCGGCCATACTCTACCCAAATACCCTCTAAACTACCCTCCATTTATCCTAGAGGTCTTCCTTTAGTTATAAATTCATCCTAAGGAGCCCTTTTGATCAAATTAAAAGGAAAAACCCGAAGAAGAGGTAAATATTTCATCACCCCTTTCAAGTTTCTTTATTCTTTCACTTCCTTTTTATTTGTTGTTTCAATACTAAAATAATATCTCTAGTATCTTCTATATACTTTGATGTTATTATAAATATGGTACAACCAAATTAATTATTCTATCCATACTTTGGAAGACATGTCACCATACGTGCATGCGTACGGCTTACCGTCTCCACGTCGTGGTGTAATTGTTATTCAATACATTATTATTTGGATAGGTATAATAATGAAGATTAATTGATGTAAATAAATTATATAAAATTATATTTATTCTGTTTATATGATATACCATCCAATTATATGTTATTTTAATATCAAAAGAATGATATTGTCGCTTGTGCGTATGTACGGATTACAGTCTCCACGAACGCGATGAGATTCATTCCACATCGTATCCATTAAAGAATAATTTTCATTTGATGATTAAAAATTATTTTTAAAGACTTGATATAATTCTGGATATGAATAATATACAACCTATCCATAACAAACACAGCTTATGTAACAAAACATATAAAGGAAAAAGAATCTGTTAACACCCAAACGACGATAATACTAAGATATTATTAACAAAGCAATGTTAAAAGATCATATATGATATCATATTAATGTATATTATTATTGTATAATTTAATAACAATTATTTCACCATTATACGGGAGGTTAAACTACCCTCAACCAAGGAAAAGTACAAGGTAAGGTTTTATTTCACAATTTCTTCATTATCCGAGGTTGTTTATTGGTAATTATCTACTGGGTCCTCTTTATCATCCACATCCATGTTTCTTAAAAATGTATTTCAAAACATTATAACTATTTTATAGACTATGGGTTAAAGTAATTTACACAATTGTTTGAATTTTTATAATATTTTTATAAAGGAATCTTTCCGTTGTTTTCCAAACAAGGTTCTTTTAACCTTTTCGACAAAATTAAGGTAAGAATTTTTTTAACTTATACAGAGGGTGAGGCTATTTTCTGCCATTATAAAATCATCTATGCTTTCTTAAAATCTTATAAGAATATTTTCGAAGTAAATTTTTTCTTTTATAATTATGTGACTTTTAAATGATTTCAAAAAAAGAGATATTTCTCTCAAATAGTTTTGATTTCATCTATGTCAACATCCTTTGATGGATTTTAAGATTATTTGATGTTGATTTATTATGATACAAAACTTCCATATTATATTGAATGATTTGTAATATGTTTGAATATGGATGCGTTATTTTTATACCATTCATGGTTTATAGAGAAAGTATTTACATTTCGTATGCCAGTTTTAATACGAATGTTTATGTTATGTTTAAACCTTTTCATATGAGGAATGCATTGGACTTAGTAAGTGATGGGTGGAGCCTGCTATAGCTCTTCGATGCATCGGTAGGTCTGATGAGACAAACTAGTGTCTTTTCACAAGGCCTTTCCAAAATGTTATTTGTTGTCTTGGCACAAGGCCTTGACTATGTGGTTATGAAAGTTTGGCATTATGCATTCCCTTATTATAAAAGTGGTTATTGATATTGCATGTGATTATTAGACAAGTAGAATATCCATGTGAGTATGTAAATGGAATTATTTGATTTTATCTTTTTCATATTACGTTGAAGTTAATGTTTAAAAGGATTTTGTGTTAGTCTTATACATTGCCTTAAATGTTTATGGTTATTTATAAAAATTTCCACAATATTGTTATCCTTATTGAGCATCTGAGCTCACCTCTTTCTATGTTTTATTTTTCCCAAGATGTGAAGACGTATTTTATGAATAACCTGTAGGGATAGTCTGAGGAGATATGAGTGTGGTATATGGAAATAATGTTGTTGTAGTTTTTCATTTTATGATGTAATGTAAACCTTATGAATGCATCTATTAATTCCAAGGCTACTAAACTAATCGGACATTCGAGACTTGATCTTTTGTGATCATGCCAATGTTATGTAATAATGCATTGAATCTAGGTAACTAGGGTTGAAGCGTTACATATTGATAATTACGGGATGGGTCCTATATCACCCTAAAATTCATTATTTATGGTTTTATATCTAATGAGATAATTAAGTGTGGGAATACATAGATTTTTTTCACAATCTAATGGGTAGATATACTAGGATTTATTCACAATATTAAGGGTAGGCATAATTGGATTTATTCACAACTTAATGTATGGGAATGATTGATTTTCTCAAACAAAATCATCTTCTTATGTTTGTACCACTTCTCTAAAATGTGCCTTGTTTTGAATCAATTTTATACATTTATAATGTGCCATTTTCTAAAGATATTCTACTTTCTTAACTTGGGATTTCATATTTTCCTTTATTTCGGTTATATGATTCTAAGCAATGGCTTTTATAACCTTTATTTGGTCTAATGTTCCTATGATATAATATATAATGATCAATCAAGTTTTATGATTTTCACTTATGATTACATGACCTTTTTTAAGACATTTTATTTATTTATTTTTTATCTCATGTTTATGATCTAACAAATATGAATATGTGATAAGTTTCCCTTACTATGCATTTGAGATCACCCCTATATTATGTTTTCTTTCCACGTGATAAGATGATCAGTATTACATGTGAGATTTTCACACGAGGGGTTTAAAGTTTATTAGTTATATAGAAATACTAATGAGTATTGCAAAATAATTTTTTTATGTAGCTAATATTTCAAGACACTAAGCCATCACTTCTCCGGTCTGTGTGACTATTTTTGAATTGAAGGATAATTCAAGAAAAATAATGAAATAAATTTTTTATTTATCTTGGGTATCATTATTTGGTATTAAAGGAGGGTTTAGTTTTTTTGGGGATTATATTGGATAAATTTAGTGAGAAACCGATGAATAATTCTAAGTATTGTATAACATATTGAATCTTTTATAAAGTATATATTGATTGGTTTTACCTAGATATTTCATCCTTGTATATAAATTGGAAATTGGATGTTGCTATGGAAAAAATTAACCTTGTGTTAGTCACCCCAAAAAATTCATTTTGAAAATTGAATTGATCTTCACCCAAATCATGATGTATGGGCCCAATACTTCACATTTAGTGAGACATGCTCAAAGGATATGATTTTTTAAATTTATATTCTCTTCATGATCTATAAAAATGTATTTGGAATATTTTTAAGTTAGTAAACCTAAAAAAATACTATGTATAACCAATATTGAGTCCTATAGATTCATAATTAAGGGTGTTCATGTAATTTATGAGTAATTTCATATAAGATCATTGTTTTCCATCATTAAATATACTTACTTAAGTCTCGAAACATTCTATTTTTTGGAAGTAATTCCTAGAACAAGGAGGAATCGATCTAATAATGAGTGTGATAGAAAATTTGATGATTATACCAATGAACTTCCAAAAGGTATGTGTAACATATTCAATTCTTAAAGGTTTTTTCTTGATCCTTATGATGTTAAAAGTTGGATTTGGGAATCCTTGTAGGTTTGTTGTGACATAAACTGGGTTTTGTGAATTTTTAGATACACTGTGGGTGGGACTATGTTGTGGTGCATGCCTTTTTATTCTTGAAAACTCCCTGTGTGAAATGGTTAGGGCCAAAAACCCCTTGTATAGGTGTCCTATCGAGCATATAGCATTAAGAATCCTTCTATGGACTGTGATCAGAGTGGCCTCACCACACTGTGGTGGAATACATGTTGTATGACAACCCTGCTCTTTTATTTCACACTTAAACTTGATTTATTACATAAAATTCACTTGATAAAACATATAATATCGATAGGTATAGTGTCTTTGGGGATTAGGATAATTACATAACAACTTAAAACCTGAAATACAGCATCTTTATAGAATTACATGACCACTACATTCCCTCATACTTAGCAATACATAGGATAACCTGAGGACACGCATGAGAAAAGGATGAGCTATAAATCTCATTAAAAGAATAAAAATGAAATAACATGAGGAATAAAGTACATGTTAGACATTAGTCATATCAATGGATCACAAGAGAAACATTAACATAAAGGCATGATAAAGCATGATAATCATAACATGGAAATGTGGCAACAACATTTAACATGATTTTAGCATGATCCAAGGCTCATTGCACATAGAGCATGATTAAACCCTCATTAAACATTCATTATCATGAGTAAACCCTCATTGCACTTTATTTGTCATGATACTAATCTTTACCCAGTGCATTGGAGCGCTATCAGGGCACACCCTTCTTAAACATTTCATTTCATGCATAAATGTGCCACATGAATCATATAACATGGATTCATTAAACATCATCATTTATTCCAAAATAAATGAAATGTGGAATTCATACATGAAACACTATAATCAATAAGTAAATGTGCATAAAGGTGAATACCCTTGATGGGGAACGGGCATGGTATTCAGTACACAATGACATTGTCTTTGAAAATCACAGTGCAATTTCGGTAGCGCAACGGTGTGACATAGGAATTCGTTTAAATGGTTGATGAGAGAGAAATAGGTGTCTAAAAATCTGTACAGGAAATGGAAATTAATGGGGTCATATAGATACATGTCCCAACATAATTAATGGAATTTATCTCCACAATACAAAATAATTTCTTGAATGTAAATGAGGAGAGAGAGATTCCTTATGGAATTTCGGTATGGTAACGGGTGTGCATGAGGGGAATTTAATGAGAGATAAAGGGTTATCTAATCATTCATACATATAGATGGATGTATATGTAGGTGGGAAATCATGCCCCAATATTTGTAATTTAAAACAAAAGGGCATAACAACTTAAAGAAAATTGGACAAAATGAGAAAGGAAAAATACCTTACTTGGAAGTGTGATCCCAAAGGATTGGGAGAGACTTCTAGGGAGCTTGGGGAACCTTAGGGGGATTCTAGAGAGAATAGGGAAAAGGTTGGACAAATTCCAAAGTCTTTGAGTTAAGAGTATGTGGGATCTTGGGTGGGTTTATATAGGAAAAGATAGGGAATTATTTACTATTTAGGTTTGGGTCACCACATATTAAACTAATCAATACCACAAACATGCCCATGGTTTTTTACCACGATTTTTTCCAAAGGGGATTGGAATAAAAAAATTATAAGTCCAATGTCCGAACATCTTAAAATATTGAGGGTGCTTATGTGTAGGTGAGTCACACTCTCAAGGAAATTCTTTTAAAAAGTGAAAATGTTTTATAACTCTTGGAGGGTCCCCAAAAGTTTTGTAAAATAAATAAAACAAACCTAAATTCACATTATTTCAATGGTAAAACATATATTGGACGAAAATATCATTTATAGTATTTTATTAGATCACTATTGGGTCATTATGATGTCATAAAACACATTACATATTTAAACGGTATTTAATTTTTACCCAAAAATTTGACTGTCTCAAAAAATTATGAAGAATTCACCGTTGTATAATTTCGACATCCTAATTCCAAAAATAATATTAATTTTATCTAAATAATTTTCTGAATATGTTAATTTTTACTTTTAAAATAAAAACCGACATTTATCGAAAAATCATGGGTTTTGATAAAAATAGATTTCAAACTTTAAAAAAAATTAAAATTACATTCATAAAATTATCAGATAATTTATATTTAACAAAAGTTAATTTAATAATAATAATATTTTATTAAAATATTATTTAATTAAAAAATCCTTTAATTCATCAAAATAGATTTCTTAGTTGAATATTATATAAAAATACTATTTTTGCTTTTAAAAACTATTTACAAAGTAACAATAATAAAATGAATGCACATTGTTTATACAAAAATAATGTATATATTCATAGTTCTAGGGTCTTGTTTCATAACCCCTTATAACACCCGCATAAAACCGAAGGGTAAGGTTTGTGATGGTGACAGACTCTTGGGGTGGCTCAGATAAAATCGCTCAGGTGGTAATCTCTATTAACTTCCATTTCTCCCATAGTCAATTCCGCTCGTGCTTAATGTGTTCAAGATCGGCTTGGGATTGGTCAAGATTGAATCCCAATGACACCACCTCATTTCCAAGATCTGATAAATGGGATTTGTATGGGGAAAGTCTACTGGATGAGGTCATCGCTTCCTTTGTCTGAGTAAATCGGATTTGTTAAAGCCCTATATTTATACTAATCATTTGATCACTATTCAATGGCTATATTAGAAACGGTCACATTTCATAATGGTATTTTGAAAAGACAAATCATAAAACAAAATATTTTCACAAAACATTTTACATAATGAGACATTTAATTAGATCAAGATAGATTTCCATTAACGAATGTTTGGGTCGTTACAATCTTCCCCCCTTAAGAAATTTTACCCTTGAAAATTCTTTTTCCCACACTAAAACAGATGTGGTTAACTCTTCTTCATTACTTCTTCCAATTCCCACATCGCTTATTCAAACTTGTGGTTTCGCCACAACACCTTGACGATGGGAATTGTCTTATTTCGTAGAACTTTCTCTCTACGATCTAAGATATTCACTGGTTGCTCCTCATATGAAAGATCATCATCCAACTGTACCACCTATGAAGAGAGTAAATGTGAAGGGTCTGGTATGTACTTCATTAATAGGGATACATTAAAGACATCATGTACTTTGGCCATAGTTAGTGGAAGTGCTAGTCGATAAGTCACAGCACCGACATGATCAAGAATTTCGAAGAGGGCGATGTACCTAGGACTTAAATTCTCATTCTTTCCAAACCTCATGACCTTCTTCCATGGAGATATGCATAGAAATACCATATCTCTAACTTTAAACTCAAGGTCTCATCGACAGTTATCTTCATAACTCTTTTGTCGACTCTGGACTTCTTTGATAAGATACTAAATGGTTTTCAACATCTCTTCGACCATTTCTGGTCCTAGAAGCTTATGTTCACCGACTTCATCCCAACATGTTGGTGTTACGCACCTTTTCCCATAAAGGGCTTCATATAGTGCCATTTTGATGCTCGAGTGGAAATTGTTATTGTAAAAAAAATTCAACCAGTGGGAGATATTGGTCTCATCCTCCTTTAAAGTCCATTGAGCAAGCTCTCAAAATTTTCTCATGTGTTTGAATAGTCTGCCCAGATTGGCCATCATTTTGAGGATGATAGTCCATACTGATGTTTAGTTCAGTATCCATAGTATGTTGAAGATTCTTCCAAAACTTAGAGGTGAATCTTGGATCTCGATCGGTTACAATATATAGTGGTTCTCCATACAGACTTACCACTTCCCTGATATATAACTATGTTATTTGATCCAGCGAGAAATCCTCCTGAATATAAATAAACTGTATAGACTTGTTAAGATGATCCACAACAACCCAGATAACATTGTTTCCTTTGGATGTATTCAGAAGTCTAGTGACAAAATCCATGGTGATGTTCTCCCATTTCCATGCTAGTATGGGTAATGGTTGCATCATCCCCTTAGACTTATTCCTCTCTACATTCACTTGCTGACACACCAGGATTTTTGATGTAAAGTCCTCAATATACCTTTTCATATTGTCCCACCAAAAGTTTTCTCGAAGATCTTGAAACATCTTTTTTCTCCCCGAGTGAATAGAGAAGGTTGAGCTCTGTGAGTCATCCAGAAGCTCCTTCTTTATCTCTGGATCGGATGGTACACATAATCATGCCCCAAATTTCACAATTCCATCCTTTTCAACCATGAACTCTGATGATTTCCGATTTCTGATAGCTTCCACCGTTTTCAGAATTTCTACATCCTTTCTTTGAGCATCCTTTATTTTCTCCAAAATAGATGGTTGAGCAATCATTTATGAAAGGATTTATGATGTTTCATTATTTATGATTACCATTTCCATATTCATCAAATCTTAGTAGATTGGATCCTTCTCAATTTTCATCAATGATAGAATTGTTGGGTCCATTCTACTTAGAGCATTTTCCACCTTGTTCACTTTCCTATGGTGGTAATGGATTGAGAATTCAATGTGTTTTATCAGCTCTAACCATATTCATTGGCGTATGTTCAACTCTTTCTGTGAGAATATATACTTGAGGCTTTTTTGGTCCATATACATTTAACACTTCTCCCCAAAGAGATAATTCCACCAAATTTTTAAAGCAAATATCTTCGCAGCCAACTCCAGATCATGTGTTGGGTAATTCTGCTCGTAAACATTCAATTGCCTTGAAGCATAGCCAATGACCTTTTCATTTTGCATCAACACACATCACAGTCCCTTCTTCAAAGCATCACTAAATTCCATAAAAATTTCTCCACTTGTGGGTAAAGTGATCACGGGCATAGTGATGAGCCTACTTTTCAGCTTCGTGAAGCTTTCATCACATTCATCACTCAAAGAAAACTTTACTCCCTTCTGAGTCAGCTTGGTAAGAGGGTTGGAAAATAGTAAGAAATTTCTGACAAATCGTCGATAATGTCTAGTTAACCCCAAAATGATACAGATATCTATTACCGATGTTGGCCTCAACAATCCCTCTATTACAGTTGTCTTAAAGGGATCAACAGATATCCCATTACTTGTGAGGGTATGGACTAAGAATGATACCTCCTTCAACCATAACTCACACTTGTTGTACTTTTCATAGAGATTCTACTTCTGCAAGGTCTCTAGTACAGTTCTTAGATGCTCCTCATGATCCTCCTTGGTTTTGGAGTATATTATAATATCATCTATAAAGACTTCCACAAATTTGTCCAGGTAATCTCTAAAGTCTCTATTCATAAGTCCATGAAGATTTTTGGAGCTTAAGTTAGTCCAAAAGGCATTACTATGAATTCATAGTGCTCGTATTTTGAACAAAAAGTAGTCTTGGGGATATCATCCTTCTTTACCCTTACTTGATAATATCCTGACCGCAATTCCACCTTGGAGAAGTATAGTGCTCCACGTAGCTGATTGAACAAGTCATCAATTAGTGGGAGAGGATACTTGTTCTTTATCATGATTTTGTTAAACTCACGATAATCGATGCAAAGGCGCATTGATCCAACCTTCTTCTTGATGAAGAGGATAGGTTCACCCCACGGTGAAGCACTTGGGAATATAATCCCTTTATCCAGATTATTTTGTAGTTGTTTCTTCATCTCCTCAAGCTACACAACATCCATTCTATATGGAGTCGTGGATATTGGAAACTCCCCAGGTACAAGATCAATAAATAATTAAACATCTCTTTTGTGAGGAAGACCAAGCAATCCCTCAGGAAACACTTCAGCGAATTCCTTCAAAATATGCATGTCTTCAAGGATGGTTGCTTCCTTGGACTCAATCATCTGAGTCAGATACGCATTCTCATAGGGAATTAATACCCATGCTTGAGATGATAGAGCTAAAGAAGATTTATCTTCCTCATTGCACTTGTATAGAATCAGGGGTCGATTATCTATATGGAGAGTAATTTCCCTCCCATGGAAATTTATGTTGGCTCTATATAAGAAAATCCAATCCATGCTAAGAATTACATCAAATTCCACCAGAGGGAGTATGAAAAGGTTCATCGGGAAGTTAAATCCACAAATTATGATATGGGAGGATTTATATTCATGGGATGCAATAATTTCCCCACTTTCCATACTCACTGAAATCTTTAATTCAATGATTTGTGTTGGTGTTGGGATTGTTCTATTAAACTTGCAGGATATAAATGAATGTGTAGAACCAGAATAAAAAATTATGTTCTCTATTCTTGAAAGAATAACTAGCGTACATGTCACCACTTCGTTTTTGGGGTTCACTTTAGTGGTAGGGATGGAAAAAAAGCTCTCCCTTGTTGTCTTAGAGGTTGTGGGTTGCCTCCAAAAACCCTTGGCCTAGGGCACTGATTTGAAAAGTGTCTCGATTCTTGGTAGTTGAAGAAATGAACAATGTGTTGAGGGTCGAGTGGAGCATTACTCTCCACAATTTCAGTCATAGGTTTTTCTTGCCGACAGTTAATAGCTAGGTGCACTTCTCTTCTACACCTAAAGCATTTCCTCATCCCCTTCATGAAATTTCTGGGGTGCTTTTTTCCGCACCTTTGGCAAGTGGGGTGCTGGATTTTCTTAGCATCATTGGATTTATCCATCAGACTGCCAACATTGAATTCTTCCTTACGCTTTTTATCTCCATGATACCCCTGAGATTCTTTAATCTCCATTTCAACCTTGAGGGAACATCAGAAAATTTCCTCATAGATATCGAAGTCACGAATTGTCAGCGCTTTCTGTAGACTAGGTTTTAGCCCACCAAAGAAGCGGTCAACCTTGAATTCGGGGGTAATGACAAAGCCGAAGGCGTATTGTGCAAGCCTTGTGATGTTTGACTCATACGATCCAACAGATTCGTCAACTTTTTTCTTTAGGTAAAAGAAGTCTCTTTCCATATTAAGTCAGAGGGTACACAGAGAATATTTATCAAAAAACATCTTCCATAAATTCTTCCATTACAATGGCTCGATCTCCTCCTCAGGTTTATATTTTCTATCAAATTCCACCATTGATAAGATTTACCCTCTATATGATAATTAGCCAGAAGAACCTTCTCTTGTTCATAACATTGAAGGATGGATAAGATCATTTCAATGGAGTTGATCCATTGTTCAGCGATTGAGGGATCAAATGATCCATTAAAAGTAGGAGGCCTTTGTCTCATGATGCTCTTGATAGTGACTTGTTCTTTATTAGGGGGGCTGAACTTTCCTCTTGACCCATGTTTCTATTCAAAGCTTGAGTTAACTGAGAGAGAAGCACGACAAAGTTCATGATTCCTTCTCCCATCGGATTGGGCATCTCATGATAACAATCATCACATTGATCTTCACATCTATTATTAGCCCGAGTCCTCCTATTACCGTCCATTGGTTAGACTAAAAGGAAAGTTAAGGGTAACACATAAAGGGTAAACCAAAGACAAAATGGATGAAATATACATTACTTTTATTTCCTTAACATATGAATCTATAGGCTTCAATCTATGTTATCCATGATTTACATTCCAACATATATTCTTAGGGGAATTTTTTCACTTAATAATGGTTCATACTAAGATTTTGATTTTACCAAAGAATATCCCTCAAGAGTTTCATAACCAAGAGTTCATAAAGTCTCATTGTCATGCACCAGTTCCCATTCGAATCAACCTCAATGTGGTGTTTTCAGGTTTTACCCCTAGGATACATCTGTGCCAGAGCCGCCTATACCTGCTCGTATCCCGACAGGGATGTATTTTCTTGATAAACCACTTACTCAATACTCACCAATACATGTTGATGTTTTTATTATAGTTATTTTTGTCTCTAAGTCTTCACTAGGTTTTTCTAATCCTAATCCCAAAAATTACTAAACCTATCCTATGATACCAACTATAAAAACCCTGCTCTTTTATTTCACACTTAAACATGATTTATTACATTAACATAACATGATACAACATAGGAGATCGAGAGGTCTAGTGTCTTTGGGGCTTAGGATAATTACATAACATCTTAAAGAATTAAATACAACATCTTTATTGAAAACATCATTTACATGACCACTACATTCCCTTGTACTTAGCATTGCATAGGATAACCTAAGGACACGCATGAGAAAAGGGTGAGCTATAAAGCCCATTATGGGAATAAACATGGAATAACATGAGGAATATAGTACATGTTCGAAAATAGGCATATCAATGGATGACAAGATAAACATTAACATAAATGCATGATAAATCATGATAATCATAACATGGAAATGTGGAAACAACATTTAACATGATTTTAACATGATCCAAGGATCTTTGAACATAGATCAATAGTAAACCCTCATTGAAATTGAATTATCATGAGTAAATCCTCATTGAACTTGAAATTTCATGATACTAATCTTTACCAAATGCATTAGAGTGCTATCAAGGGGCACCCTTCTTAAATATTTCATTTCATACATAAATGTACCACATGGATCATATAACATGGATTCATTAAACAAAATAATTTATTCCATGATAAAGAAAAATGTGGAATTCATACATGAAACACTATAATCAATAATTAAATGTGCATAAATTTTAATAACCTTTATATGGAAATGGGTATGGTATTCACTACATAATGACAATGGCTTGGAAAATCGCGGTGCAATTTCGGCAGTGTAACGGCGTGGAATAGGAATTCATTAAAATGATTGATGAGAGATAAATGGGTGTCTCATAATATGTGCATGAAATAGAAATTAAATAGTTCATATAGATACATGTCCAAAATAATTAATTTAATTTATATCCACAATACAAAATAATTGCTTGAATTTAAATGAGGAGAGAGAGATTCCTTATGGAATTTCAAAACGGTAACGGGTGTACATGAGGGGAATTTAATGAGAGAGAAATGGGTATCTAATCATTAAAAAATAGAGAGGCCAGTATGGGGGAGGTGTGAAATCATAGCCAAACATTTTTAATTGAAAAAAAAAGGGCATAACAACTTAAAGAAAATTGGACAAAAATGAGAAAGGAAGAAATCCCTTACTTGGAAGTGTGATCCCAAAGGCTTGGGAGAGGCTTGAGAGAGGATTCTTGGGAACTTGGCGAACCTTGGAAGGATTATAGAGAGAATAGGTCAGAGGTTGGATGAACTCTAAAGGCTTTGAGTGAAGAGGAAGTGGGATCTTGGTGGGTTTATATAGGAAAGGAGAGGGAATTCTTTATTATTTATGTTTGGGTCACCACATATTAAACTAATCAATACCACAAACCAGCCCATGGTTTTTGCCCATTTTTTTCCAAAGGGGAGTTGAAAACAATATTTTATAAGAAAAATGGACTAACTTCTTAAAATATTTAGGGTGCCTATGTGGAGGTGAGTCACACTCTCAAGGAAATTAATTTAAAAAAAGAAAATGTTTTATAACTCTTAGAGGGTCCACTAAAGATTTGTAAAATAAATCAAACAAACCTAAAATAAAATTATTTTAACGGTAAAACATATATTGGCCGATAATATCATTTTTAGTATTTAATTACATCACATTTGGGTCATTATGATGTCATAAAACACATTATAGATTTAAACGGTATTTAATTTTTACCCAAAAATTTGACTATCTCAGAAAATTATGAAAAAAACCCTGTTGGATAATTTTTATGTCCTAATTCAAAAAATAATATTAATTTTATCTAAATTATTTTATAAATAGGTGAATTTTTAATTTTAGAATAAAAATCCGCATTTATCGAAAAATCATGGGTTTTGATAAAAATAGATTTCAAAACATAATAAAAATAACAATTGCATTCATAAAATTATAAGATCATTTATATTTAGTAAAAATTAATTTAATAATAATAATATTTTATTAAAATATTATTTAATTCAAGAATCCATTAATTCATCAAAATATATTTCTTAGTTGAATATTAACTAAAAATACTATTTGTGCTTTAAAAAACTATTTACAAAGTAACAATAATAAAATGAATGCAGATTATTTATACAAAAATAATGTACATATTCATAGTGCTAGGGTCTTGTTACATAACCCCTTGTAACACCCTCACAAGACCGAAGGGTAAGGTGTACAATGGTGACGGACTCTTAGGGTGGCTTGGATAACATCGCTCGGGTGGTAATGTCTATTAACTTTTATTCCTCCCCTAGTCGGTTCCGCTCAAGCTTAATGTGTTCAAGATCGACTTGGGCTTGGTCAAGTGTGAATCCCAATAAAGCCACCTCCTTTTTGAGCTCCGGAAAATGGGATTCGTATGGGGAAAGTCTATTGGATGAGACCATCGCTTCCTTTGTCTGAGTAAATCAGATTTGTTAAAGCCCTATATTTATACTAATCATGTGATCACTGTTCAATGTCTATATTAGCAATGGTCACATTTCATAATGATATTTTAAAAATCCAAATCATAAAACCAAATAAGTTCTCAAAACATTTTACATAATGAGACATTTGATTATATCAAGAGGGATTTCCATTAATGAAAGTTTGGGTTGTTACATGCTGAGTCCAAAATTGAAATGCTTTCAATAACAATTTGTGGTGGATAGCGTTTTGGGTTTCTAGGGCTATGCATATTTGAGGTGTCCATATCCATTGTTGGAATCCCCAAGTCATTGTAATGGCCATTCAATATTACTAAAATAGAAAAATTATCCACTAATATTTGGGGGATCAGTTCCTTTTAAATGGGAAACAATATGAAATCATTTTGGAGAGTTATTAACTCATTTTTTACTTGATTTATTCCCTCAATTAACCCTTAAAACCTCCTCTCATTTCTTAACCAATTATCCAGATGATTCTAGGGTAAAGTTATGGAAAAATTTCTTCTCATCACTTGGGTGAGTGAATCAAATAATTCCATAAAAGTTTATCAGGGTGATCTATCTATTATTTTGAATGGGTGATAAGATAATAATCTATATCTCTCATTTCTACTTCTGTTGTATTACATTGTAAAATTAACCTTGAGGTAGGAATTCCTTATCATATATTCCCTAGATATATAGGTGTTTGGCATGATTTTATAGTGTTCTTGTATATCCCCAGGAGATATATTCTTGATATGATTTACATGTGATATATGTGTGTGTGTGTGTGTGTCGCTATGAGACTTATGTTTGATATGATCCTGATGTGGAGTGTGTTTGTATCCCCAAGAGAACTAATTTTGATATAATTCACATATGATTGTGTATTTTCTATAATAAAATATCTTTATATGACATTATTGTGAACTTCCATATTGTAGCATTATGTGTTACATGTTTAGTTCCTTTATCTCTTTAATTGAGTGACTAGGTTGAGTTATATGGGATAGTTTCTCCCTTAGAGGGGGTGTGGATGATTTTATGGACTTCCCCATAATTGTGATATTGGGTCGACGCATTTTATGAGACTTAACCTAGATTCATGAGATTTATTTAACGTGTGATGTGTGGATTATGCCAAAGATGTGAATTGGTTTGATGTGATAATTTACCTTAAATTATTTAAATACAATCCCTTTAAGGGAGATGTGTACTGATGATAAGTTGGTTGAGTTTTTCAAGATGATGTGTGACATTCTTTCCATCATGGGCCAAATGAAAGTAGATCTAATCTCCAAAGACTTAAAATATTTGTGCCCATGTTTGATTAATTTTTTCTTACTAGCACATTTATTATTTTCCTAACATACATCTTTGTATATTGTACACTTATGTTAAGGACCATTGGTGGGGTTCTACAAGGTTTTATACTCACACACTATATGATTATCTTGGTATGTGTTTAGAATTTATGATCAAGCATACAGTTAAGAAAAAGGGTCTGGTGGTGGGCCATTGACCAAGATTATTAGGATGGTTTGAGGTGATTTCAGGATAGACTCTCTGTCGTAGATGTTTTGTGACATGTTACTTATTTTTCCTTCTCTACTTTAGTACATTGATCCCTCACATGTTTGGATCCATTAGTTTACATTAGATGTTATGATTGGAATGTCACAATATTATAGCATGGGTTGATACACTCTTTGGATTATTTATTCCCCTATTATTATTATTATTTATGCTTCCTTGTATTTCTATGGTGGTTCTCGGTTAACAAGGGAATAATCTCTTCATGATGCATCTAAAAACCTCTACACTAGTCAATAGCCTATTATATATGAGGATTTGTGCATGTGGTCATGTGACACTCTAGCTTAAATTCATTGATTTGGCTTAGGGTGTTAAATTCATATCCTTTTGTACCTATTTCTATTCATTAACTTGATTTGGTATATAGTAAATAAGAGATATCATGATTTGGATTCAGGAAGTGGAACTATGTCAGTGTATTCCATCACTATATAGTGGACCTCTGAGTTTCTAAGAAGTGGTATTGATGTTCCTATTGTTTATTTTTAATGTTTATTTATTCTCCTTTAATGATTAACATGATTTTTGATATTATGATTTAAGGGATTTGTGGTACGTTCATGCATCATGACTAGGCACGTAGGTTCATATGTCAAAATTTTGTTAGTTGCATTAGATATGGTTCAATTAATTAAATCAATATTTTAATTTATGATTTTTTTCATTTGATTGTAAATTATTTATTACATTTAATTAACTAAAAATGTAAAAGTTATGCTTGTTTAGTGTATAAGGTTGTGACTAACATGATAGTGCCAAATAATTTTTATTGGCCTTCGTTAGTGCTAAGGGGATATACCTATGTTTGTGGGTAGACTCCAAGGATAGGGAACCTATATAAATACCTAGTTTTTTCTTTTAATTTCTTAGTTTTTTACCTTAATATGGTTATTATAGTAATTCAAAACACTCATTTTGAATTTATAAAAATGTATCCTTAGAGACATTTGATGGGACCCCCTAGTGAAGCAAACCATAATTATCTTATAATGAGGAGTCCCTGTATTTCACCACATTTTATATAGAATGGTATAGATGTGAATTATACTATAGTTTCTCAAGAATTTTAGTCCATATAACTGATCCAACCTAGACCCTTTTAGATAGTTCCTCTGTGGGTCAATGGAGATCAACAGTCAGTGGTCAACTATGCTCATGACCTTTAGCTCCATTATCCCTTATACATGTAGGGAACTAAATTCCCCCAAGATACTAAAGGATTGATAGATTTATTTGAGAATATATTTGACTTGGTGGAGACTCCAGAGGATTGAAAGGTGAAACTTTCTATGTTTATGCTTCAAGGACATGGATAGGTTGTGTTGGGGTATTATAAATTAGGAAAAAATATGAAAAGGGATAATGGGGTAAAATATTAAGGATCTATTGATTGATGAATTATTCAATGATATGTTTAATTTGGATCATGTTAAAGAGTTCAAAGATCTTAAATAGGGGACTATTTTAGTGTCTCTATATTATATATGATTCACTGAGCTACATTATTTTTCTTCTATATTTACTTGGAATGAGGCACAGAAGGCTAGTATGTTTGAAATTATTCTTTAACAAAAGTTGAAATGTTAGGTCACAAATTTTTATTTGATGAATTTTTTTGAGTTAATATATAAAGCTTTGACTATTGAGAATAAAATAGAGGAAGATAATTTAGAAGCTATTATTTCAGCTTTTAGCGGACCGACTAGTGGATTTTCCACTACTTCCTCATCTACCTCATCTAGAAATAAAAATTTGAAATCAAAGGACTTGTACCAGGGTGTAAGACGATAGTTAGATCATAGAAAGGGTTATTTGTCTCCCTCTATGGGAGATGGTTCTCCCAGGTGCTTCAATTATGGATAGAATGGGTATTATATCAAATATTGTACAAATGATCTCAGAAACTTTCACTGGTGTAGCATTGAAAAACACCTCAAATAATTTTGTGTGAAGGATTCTCAATTGGGTTTAGTGATGAAAGGATAATATGTAGACTAAGAGTTTTAGTTGAAAGTGCATACTCTTTAGGGGTATTTGACCAGGTGACTCATGAGTCTTAGGTGTGAGGATGCATAGTTAGCACTGGTAGAGTTTATAAGGATAACTAGGTTCACACTGATTGTGGAGAGGGACCTTTGATGGTTCGAGTTATGGTCCTAATTACCTATAAACTATTAATTTCATTCTTTGACATAGGCACTTTCTATTCATTTATTTTTTCTCAATTTATTTCTAGGATAGACATTCTAGTAAAAAAATTATAAGATTCTATCTATAAATAAACCTTTGGGAAAGAATGTGGCTCATCCCCATATTTTCCCATAATGTCACTCGGTTATTTATAACTATAAGAAAGTGTCTGATTTCTTAATTCTATAGATTTATGTATTTAATGTGATCTTTTTCAAGGAATTTTTAACTAGTTATTGTTCATACAGTGACTGTTATCGGAGATGAGAAATAATTACAATTACTAAGGAATAGAATGTTGTGTTGATAAGTGAGTGGAACATTGAAGCTAAAAAAGTGGGAACATACCATAGTTATATTAGGGCCTTTACAACACATGTTGCTGGAATAATCCTTAATATAGACTATAGAGTGACTCCCTCCTCTTTTTCTCTTATGGTAGGCATATACCAAGATGTCTTTCAGTAATACTTTTTTGAGATACCTCTATATATTCCTATTGAGTTTGAAATTGATCCCACACCCATTATTCATCCTATATCCATTACACGTTATGATATGGGTCCTACCAAGTTAAAATAGATTGAGGTGAATCTTGAGGATTTTGAAGCAAAGGGTTTTTACTAACTGAGAACTTCCCCTTAGGTTGACCCAATGTTGTTCACTAAGAATGTGAATGATAGTCTCTGGCTATATGTAAACTATAAGAATTTAAATCAAATTACTATGAAAAATGGGTACCCTTTACTAAGTATTGATTACTTGTTTGATCAGTTAAGGGGGTCCAAGTGGTTCTCAAAGATTGATTAGTGGTTTGGCTAAAATCAACTTCGAGTCAGTGAGGAGGGCATGCTGAATAAAAAATTTCAGATAAGATGTTTATTGTACAAGTATATTGTTATTACTTAAGGGATAAAGGTTTCTCCAACGGTGTTCATGGACCTCATAAATAGTATCTTTCACCTATACATGGACACCTCCATCATTGTGTTTGTTGATGACATCCTAATATATTCAAAGACTTTAGAATCATACGCTAAACACCTTTCAATTTTATTTAGTACATATTAAGTGCATTTTCTTTTCACCAAACTCAAAAAAATGTCATTTTTGATCTAGGAGGTGTGTTTCCTTGGGTATGTGATTTATGATATGGGATTTTGTTTTTGATCTAGTGAATTTAGCGGCGATTATGTATTGGGAATTGCCTAGGAATGTGTTCGAGATTTGAAGTTTCCTTGATCTGATTGGGTAATATTGTTGGTTAATTCATAAATTTTCTTGTTCGGTAGCACCCATGACTCCACTTACAAAGAAGGGGTAAATTATTAATAGATGAATTAGTTTGAAGGTTCCTTCTTAAAACTGAAGAGAAGATTGCAATCATCTCTGATTTTGCCTTTTTTTAAACCCAAAGTTGGGTACGTAGTGTATTTTGATTCTTCTGGGGGTTATCTTGGGAGATTTATTAATATATAATGATTATTTTTTTACTTATGGGTCTCTCTACATGTTTCCACATAAAAATAACTACTATTCTCATGACATTGAGTTAGTTTTCATGGTTCCTGCATTGAAGTGTTGGTGGCATTACCTCTTCGGTGAGAGATTTTCCATGTATATGAATCATAAGAGTTTTTGGTACTTCTTCTCCTAGTGATATTTGAATATTATTTAGAAGCATTGATAGTGTAACTATATAAATTTTACTTTTAAATGGTTTTTTATACTAGAAAAGGGGATATTAACATAGATTCTCTTAACAGGAAGATTCACAAAGTTCGAGAGTAAACATCATAATTTGAGTGCAATTTTATGGATTTTATGGAAGATTGGAAGGGGATATGATTAAGGATCGAGGAGAAGTTCTTTGTTCACCCTTATTGATAATTTTCTCATTGGTGGATCGAATTGAGGCTATTCGAGAGTGGGGTTTAGACTGGTTCATGATGCAAGAAAGGTTGGAAGCATATGACTCAATTTTGGGATTTACTTTAGAATAATGTGATATGAATTATGTTCATATAATAGTATTGGTTTCTTCTTATATGAGAGTATAACAAATGAGGGTCACTAACGATACATAGTGATAATTTCTTCCAGGTTCAACCAAGATATATCAAGAAATCAAATAATGATTCTAGTGGCCTGATATGAAGAGGTACATTTCAGGTTTTTTTTCTCCCATTATTTAACCTATTAGAGGATCAAAGTCAAGAATCAGTAGCCAGAAGGGTTACTTAAACCACTTATGGTGCTTTTGTGGAAGTGAGATGAAGTTATTATGGACTTCATCATGAGTTTTACTCATAACCTAATAGGAAGAGAAGTCGTATGGGTAATAATTTATTGGCTAACCAAAGTATATAATTTCATACTGATTAGGGAGAATTAATAGGTGGATAATCTGGGAAAGATTTATTTCCTTGAGATTCTATTACTATAATATGTTTCCTCTAGTATCATATTATATAGGTACTTTCATTTTACATCATAATTTTGGATTGGATTAAACAAGACGATGGGGAATCAGTTGGATATGAGTATAGATTATCATCTATAGACCATGGGAATTTGGAAAATTTTATTCATACCTTATAGAGTATATTTGGGAATTGGTTTTAAAGTTTAGTGGAGCATGGGATGATCATTTGTCCTTGGAAGAGGTTTTCTTACAATAAAAGAATCATTATTTTAATTCAAAAGGCTCTGTTTCAGGCTCTCTAAAGATGGTCGTATCTTTCACCACTATGTTGGAATGAGTTGGGTGATCCTCTAATTTTTGGGCCAAGCATGGTGCAGGGGAACTTAGAATTGGTGTAGTTTATCTATAAGCAACTAACTATTACTTAGAGAAGATAATGAACATATAACAATAAGAGGATATGACCCTTTGAGTTCATTGTGGGAAATCGAGTCATCTTACAGACTTCCCCTTGGTTGGGACATCAATGATTGTGGAGGTAGAGGAAATTAACACCATGGTTTCTTAGACCATTCAATATCATCTGATGTGTTAGCATGGTCAAATATAGGTTGGACCTTCTTCTTAAATATCAGGGTGTTTATAATGTGTCCATGTATATCATCTTTGTTAGTATGATTCTGATCCTATACATGTTCAACTTTAAGTACATTGAGATGGAATTAGATTCATCGTATATGGAACTACCAATTCAAGTTGTTGAAAAATTAGGAAGGTTTTGAGAGAAAATAGGGTTCCTCTAATTTAAGTTATATGGTATCATGGGTGTATAAAAAAGAGACTTGGGTGTAGGTGTTAGATATTTATGATTAATGGTCCATGTTGTTCAAATGGGTATATGCAGACACTTCTCAAGGATGAGAAGTCATTAGATAAAGATATTTGTAACATCTCCAATTATTAAATTTATGTTATTGAGACTTCTGAAGTTTAATTTGGGTTTGGGGATTCTTAGAAGTTCTTTAGTGACTTTTTCAATCATTTTTAGGTGCACCATGGGTAAGAACATTCCCAGTGTATGTAATTTTATTCATTGAAATTATTTATGTGAAACTGGTTGGTCCAAAATTCCCTTGGATGCACATGGCCTCGAGTGTGTAGTATTGCGAGTACTCCTATGGACCACATCCAGAGTGACCTCACCATGACCTAGTAGAAGTCTTGGTGAGTCCAAGATGGGAAAGGATTCAAAAAACTCTATAGGGTAAACTATATCAAGTTTCCAAGGATGGGAATGTTCAAGGCCACTAATGTCATGGTGGACATCCCCGTGTTTTGCTGATAGTCATTAAATATTTCTTAAATAGAGAAATAGACCATCAATATTTTAGGGTTTCATGTATTTTAAAGGTAAAATCCCATGAAATTATTTGGGATGTTATTAAATCAGTTTTCCACTATATTTATTACATATATTTACCTATATATCCTTTTTTTCTTTCTTGTAAAATGATCCAAATGAATCTAGGGTAATGTTTTTGAATGATTTCCTCCCTTATGTTGGGAATGTGAATCAAATGATTTTGGGGAAGTTGAATGCGGTGATCTCTATCTTCAGTTTAATGGGTGCTAGGATGATTATCCATATCTCTCATATCTGTTATTTCTATTCTATATTGTGCGATCAACTTTGAGTTTGGAAGTTCTTATCATACATTTCCTATACATATTGGTGATTGGAATGATTTTGTGGTGTTCGTGCAAAACCGTATGAGGCCAATTCTTGATATGATTGACATGTGGTGTGTATGTGTATCCCCATGAGACCTAAATGTGGTATGATTCACATGTGGTGTGCATGAATATCTCTATGATTCATATTATTGGTATGATTCAAATATGGATATTTATTGGATATAATATTGTGGATTGAAATTACATGATTATAATCTAAGTTATTGTATCATTGTTTATTACATATGTAGTTCCACTATCTCAGAAGCTGGGTGACCAGGTTGAGCCATATATGCTAGTTTCTCCCTTAGAGGGGCATTGTGGATGATGTGATGGCTTTCCCCAGAGTTGTGATATTGGGTTGACGCATGATGTGTAGCTTTATCTAGAGCTATGAATTAGTTGAACATGACTATTTCTATTAATTATGGGAATTACTATCCCTTCAAGGGGTATGTTGACTGATGATCGGTAGGCTGATCACCATGATATGACATGTGACATTCTTTCTTGCATGAATTTGAAGCAAGTAGAGTCAGTCTCCAATGACCAGACATTTATGGGCACATGTGTGATTACTTTTTTCATACTTTAACATTAATTATTTTCCAAGAATACACCTATGTATGTTGTGAACTTATGTTAATAATAATTGATGATGTCCCATGAGGTTTTATACTCACTCCCTACACAAGCATCTCGGTGTGTGTGTAGACTATATAATTGTGGATCTAGTTAATCGCAAGGGCCTTACAGTGGAAAGTTGAGATGAAGAATTAGAATAGTGTGAGGAATAGAGACCCATACTTTTCATACATAGATATCTCAAATTTTTAGATAAATATTCATTACATAACATAACAATCAACGCCAAAATTGAATTGGCCTAGTGCCTTTGGAAACTTGGATATATAAATAACTAGAGTATAAGTGAAACGCATCATCTCTTAGTAAGTTCTTCATAATGATAACCTTTATTATTCATATCATACTTAATACATTTCTTTACAACTTGGGGAAAATAAAAAATAAAAAAGGGTGGGCTCATATGATCAATAAGGGTAAAAAATGGAGATATCAATGATTACTTAAACATACCATGAGAATAAGGGTATGATAACATGAGATTAACATTTAAAAACCATACCTTGCATATCAAAGATTATAATCTTGAGTCGTGAAATAAAATATTCAAATTTCAAAACATGTGGATCATGGAGGAATTAAAGAAAATAATCCTTGGGAGTATAACATTGGCATAATACATGAGTTCCTAGAATAAACATAAGAATATAACTTTGTGAACATTTATAAATATAATAGGTTTAATCATTAAGTTAACAACATGAAATCAATCAATAGAATAACCATATGGAAATGAAACTATGTACATGCATAATCTTATGAACATGAAAGCCAGGTCCACACATAAACTTATGGACATGAAAACCAGGTCTATGCATAATCTTATATAAATTAGAGTCAGGCCCATGAATAAACTTATAAACCAGAAAACTAAGTCCACACATAATATTACGGACATGAGAGCGAGGTCCAAACATAAATTTATGTTCATTAAAATCAGTTCCATGCATAATATTATGGACATGAGACCCAATTCCATACAAAAAATTGAGAACATTAAATCAGGTTCATGCATAACATATTTAACACATGAGTTATCCATCTTCACCCAATGTATTGGAGGGATCTAATGGAACCAACCATCACAAAATCATAATTCATTCATATAAATGACTCAATATCATAAATCAAAACATTATAACATAACCCATAGAAAATAAATGTGTTATGTCAACATCTCGTCATCATAATCTTAAACCACACAAAGAAATAATAATTATTGAATCATTGTATAATATCCCTAATAAAACATAAGTAGTATCAAAGTATGTTAACATAGATGAAAAATTCATTTAAAGGATTACTATAAATTTTATTGAGAAAAATATCCTTTTAACTCTAAAATAACCTTTTAGAATATAAAAATTTCCAAATTTAAAGAAAATATTTTCCCTGAAAATAACATTGGAAACATGTAATTAATGATTCGAAGAAATTATTAGTCATGATGCCAGGATATGGCATTCATGCTATATAAGTTAAAATAAAACATTTATTTCTTACTTTTATTGAAAACTTATAAAGTACATTGTTTAGAAAATGGAAATAATATTCATATTAAACCATTCTATAAAAAGTAAAATATTGTTACAAATAACTTTAAATATTTATAGGATAATGGTAAAAATTGGTAAAACATTTTTTAAAAATATGGATGTTGATGAAAAAGTTTGTTCATCTAAAGAGAGAAATAAAGTAGATTTTTCTTAAAAACATATTTTCTGTCTCTTGTGTACAAAAGCTGAAGAAAATGAAAGGAAAACATGTATTCTCAAGAAATAACCAAAGCATAAGAAAATTTATGAATTTATTTAGAGTTAGATTATAAGATTTCATTATAAAAAACATAATAAAAAAATCTCTATCAAAATTGAGATTGTAACATAAAACTCTTTCCGCTTTGGTGGAAATTGAACTGTAAGCCCTATAAAAGAAAGAACATTAAATTGATATGTAAATAAAAATGACATCCATAAAATTATTCATAAAAGAAATTTAGAATTAGTACATAAACATCATAAAATAAAATTCGGTTAATATTGTATGTGTCTCATAGAAATAAAAGTGATACAAAAATCCCTTTCCTTAGGTTTTACTTCCTTCATACATGGTCGAACCTCATATTCTTTGAAAGAACTATGTTATATCTCTCCTTATGGATCATAAGCTTGGTATTTTGGGAATACCAACACCTATAGAATGTGTATAAATAATTATAGAAGGTATTTTGGTTGGTTATGGTCAAGCTATATGGGTAAAAGTGGAGTGAAGAAAATAAAGTAGGGGTGCCCTTTTATAATTGAGGGGAGGGGCACTCTTGAGATTTCTTAATTTATTAAATTGTAATAAATTCATTATCAAGAAGAATACTTCCAAATATACATTTATTCAAATATAAGGTATGATTTGGTTGTAATCCCATCAACTAATAGAATTTGTATAGGTTTTAGCAGTGTTTTAAACCTTATATTTTGGTTTAGCCCCTTAGTTAACCCATTTTAACCTTAACAATAGTAACAGAATTTTTAATCTTAAACTTTTATAATTTTAATTTTATGTTAACTATTGAATAATAAATGGAAAAAATATGATATTTTAAATGATATATTTTCTTAATTATCCTCATGTTATATTTCAAAAATTCTTAAATAATTTAATAAAATATTATTTACATAAAATATTATCAATATCAATTTTGAAAATATTCATTTATTTTGACTTAACAGATTGAAAGAAAAATTTGGAATTAAATATGTTCCTTTTGAAAATTTCTAATCTGTTATATTTATCTAAAAATTGAAGTAACTCTACAAATAACTCAAATTATGTTAATTTTAATATTTTTAAAATTATTTATTTAATATTTCTGTTAATTTAGGAAATACTCCATTAGAATTTCATAAGTATTTAACAAAATTATATAATTACTAAAAATTATAAATAAATTTACAATATGAAAATAATTTTATTATAATCAAAATATATATTTAGATTCATTCATAACATTCTTTTTCCTTTTGTGTACACAAAATATATATTTAAAACTAAGTGAGTTACATTTTTGTAACTTTTTTCCCTTAAAATATTATATAGGTAATTTAGATGAAAAAATTTTCATTAAAAAAATATATTTTGAGCCTAAGGTGATAATGTTATAATTACATTAATCCAATAATAATTAGTATGAAAAAATGGACTTGTCACTTATTTTTAATCAAGATTAACTCGACTTATCCTTTACTGAGTTGATAAATTTTACCACGGTTACAATTTATATTTACCAAAAATAAAATCTGATTATTTAAAAAAAATTGAACCTATTAATTAGAAATAAGGAATAAATTTTTCAGAAATCAATTTCTATTAGTGGAATAAATTAATTTTAAAAATAACCAATAAAAATACGACAAAACCCGCTTTTTAGAAAAATTCATTTTTAAGAATAAAACTTGGTTTATTCTTATAACATGACTATAAAAAATATTAAATGAATTTTATAACATTTTTTTGAATATATAATATCAAAATTTAATTAAAATCATTCACTAATAGTTATTAATTTAATTTATTAAGATAAAAATATATTTCATGCATAAAAATAGTTTTTCTTGAAAATTATTTCCTATACTTTCAAATGAATTTTATTTTTATTTCTAATAAATTGATAATCAATGAGTTTATTTTATAAAAGTGTAAACCATTAATTTTACATAATTTACTTATACATATTCATACCCACTAATCAAATGGATAAGAAATAATAATCACATTAAAAATAATAATATTTTAGCATTATATCGGAATATTTTAAACTCTATGTTGCATGTAACACAAGCTATCAAAGAAATTAAATTTATTTGAAAAAATATTTCATAAAATATAGTGGTGTTACATTATAACCCCTTTAAAATGAATTTAACCCTAAAAATTCATCACTCTAATACAAAAAAAATGGATATCTCTATTTCATTACATCCCCTAGGACCCAAGTAGCATCATTAAATTTCCAATTCTGACAGAGAACTTTCACCAGGTGAGTATTCATGTTCTGCATCACTTTATCTCTATGATCCAAGATTTCTATTGGTTATATTCATAATAAATATCATTCTATAGTAGTATGACCTTTGAGTTAAATACATGTGATGGATCAAGTATGTACTTCACGAGAGATACATGGAACACATCATGAACTTGAGAGAGGTTCGGTGAAAGTGTCGAATGATAATGTACTGTCCATACTCGATCAAGAATCTTAAAATATAAAATATACATTGGTCTTGGATTTATATTATTTATAAATTCCATGACCTTATTCCATGTATAAATTCATATAAAAATCTTCCCACAAACTTCAAATTTCATATCATGCTGAAAATTATCAGCTTAACGTTTTTATCAACTCTGATGTTCATTGATATGTTGTTGAACGACTCTAAATTTCTCAACCATTTCCCCATCTAGTTTAGGTCTCAATAGAAATATTTCTCTAGATTTATCACATCACATTGGAGTTCTACACTTATTTACATATATTTATTCATAAGTATCTATCTAAACACTTTATTAAAAGATATTGTTGTATGAAAACTCAACAACAGGAAGGTGTTGATCCCAACTGCCTTTGAAATTCATAGAACAAGATCTCAACATATCCTTGAGAATTTTAATAGTTCTATTAGACTGACCATCTATATGAGGATTATACACCATACTAAAACTCAACTTTGTATCCAGAGCTTACTGAAGAGTTCACCAGAATTTCAAGTTAAACCTTTCATCTTTATCAGATACAATAGAATGTGGTACTCCATGAAACCATGCCAATTCCTTAATTTAAATTTTGGTAAGAATATCCAGAGATAATTCTTCTTTAGTGAAAATTAATTGTGATGACTTTATAAGGTGATCGACTATAAACTAAATAGAATAGTTCCCTTTATAGGTTTTGGGGAGTCCGATGAAAAATCCATGGTGATGTTTTATGGATAATGGTTATAAAATCCCCTTAGAATTATGTCTCTTGGCCTTAAATTTTTGACATACTAATCACTAAGATACATAATCATAAAATTCTATCTTAATTTTGTCCCAATAGAAATACTATTTTATATCTCTATACATCTTGGTACATCCCAGATGAATAGAGAATGATGAACTATGAGCCTCATCCAATAGCTACTTCAAATCTGGCATGGACATAACACATACATGGTTCCTAAAAATTATATTTCTATAATATTCAAGGTAAAATTTAGGAACATTTCTGACCTTTTTCTATATTTCTACATATTACGTGGGTGTATCATTAATCTTCACTTGAATAGATGGTTGAACACTCATTTTAGAAAGATAATATTTCTCCCCTTCTTTTAGGATTTCAAGATCTAACCTTTTTTAATCCAGAATGTTGGATATTTTTTTATCCTCTTCATAGATACTCTAGAATGATCATTTTGACTCAGAACATCTTTCACCTTGTCTGATTTCCTAGGGTGGAAATGTATTGAGTAGTCATAATCTGTAATCATCTCTGACTATCTTCTCTGGTGCATATTTAATTATTTCTATGTAAAAATATATTTTAACCTTTTATGTTTAGTATATATATCACACCATTCTACATAAAGTTAATTACTCTATATCATTAATATAAAAATTATTATAGATAACTCCAAATCATGAGTTGATTAATTTAAATAATGGGCATTTAATTAGAGTGAAGAATAAGCTATCACCAAATCATTATGCATCAGAATAAATATTATTCCATTCTTTGATAAATCACTATATATTACCGTAAAGACCTATATTTTTCCATGTAATACTTTTTATTATTTGGGAATATTACAAGTCCACAAAAATTGATGGGGCATGATTTCGAGTCTTGGTGTGCTCAGAATGAATTTCTGAAGAAAAAAAATTTATGTACGTTTAGTAAACGCGCGAGCGGTGTTTTGTAACTTTTGAACCAATGCTCGAAATTGAATTCTGACGACATTGTTGATCTCACAATGCCTATATTCGTTTCAAGAGACCTTCACCTCGACCACAGTAGTTCAAGGGTGGAATTTAGCATTCTGGATTTTTGTGGGGAGTTAAAAGATTAAAAATAAAATAAAACAAAAATTTTCATTTTATTTTTCTTTTTGAAACCTCTTTTTTGAATTGTGGGGGTGGGGACCACATGAGGGTGGTAGGGCAATTATGGTTGGGAATTAAATGCTCGGTTACACAAATTATGTAACAACAACTCTCTTTAAGTAATAGGGTTCATTAAATATAAATTAAAGAAACAACTTTTCAATTAAGAGTAATTTTATTTACTCTTCTAGAGAGAATTGAGGGTTTTTTATCCGTTGGTGAAAGGGAGATGAGGCCTTTTAAGGAAGATCCCCCAACAAAGAATATCCCCCAATGAAGAACCACCCCCAATGAAGAATAAGGACGATGCTCGATCTCGGATCGGAAGCGTCTTCCGGAAGCAATGAACGTTGATGTCACCATCATCGTCTTCCGCTTCATGACACCTCTAACAGATGATCGAGGTAGGGGTTTTAATTTAAACTATGGTTAACTCTATTTTTTGATTCTTAATATTCCTGATTCATAATGGAGATGGCCAAACAAACATGGCCATCATTCCGCACTTATACCTTGACCCTTTTCTTTCATTCTTCTTGTGTTCTTCGTGCGTTCTTCGATGCCAAATAATTAAGCGCGTTGAAAAAACAATGTCTCATTGAGTGTGACATATGGATGCGTAGATCTCGACCAAAGGATCGTGAATATGCAGACGTCAAATTTTTCGGGCTTAGAACGAAGCTGCAATGACGCGTGGAAGAAGGGTGGTGCGCGTCCGCGCCGCCGGTAGGGGAGGAGGCCATGACTATTGAGTCTTGGCGGTGCCCCATAGGGTGGCCGACACCCAGACGGCCGCGGTTTGAGCAGGCAGCACACTAGAGGGTGGTTGGAACCCATCCTGTCGTGGCCTGAGAAGGTAGCACACCCAGAGAGCAGTCGGTACCCTGCCGGTCGCGGGAGGACATCGGCGCTGTCGCGCTGCTAGGAGGAGAACCGGCTGGGAATCTGGTCAGCCATTATGCACCGAGCATGACCTGCTCCGGCAGGTCCCACATGCCAGTAGGCCGAACGGTCAGTCGGACCGTTCGGCAATCCGGGGGGGCGCCTCTCCCCGTGTGGTGGCTAGGGCAGACCGCACCCAACTCGGCGGACCGCACCCAGCCGAGCGGGTTGCACCGCAGCTGGTGGCGCCCAGCGGGCCACCTAACAGCGGGTTGTGCCCAACAGGCCGCACAGTAGTGGGCCGCGCCCAGTGGGCCGCATAGTAGCGGGTCGCGCCTAGCGGGCCACAAAGTAGCGGGTCGTACAATAGCGGGTCGGGCCCACCGTAGCCCATCCCAACCGGGCCGAACCTGATTCAGGCTGGGTCAACCCAAATTGGGTCGATTCGGGTCGGTCCAGTGTGGGTCGGACTAGGTCGGACAGGACCCGGGCCTATCCAGACCCAGTTTCTCCTTTTTGGCCATATCTTGATAACCAGGCATCCGTTTGATGAACCGTCTACGACGCCAGGATCCTTAGATCGAGATGGTCCTTTTAGTTTACTCCACTTGTGTCTTGGATAAATATGGATTACTTCCAGGTTGGATCGAACCCGAATCAACCAGTCCCTTGAAACGGAAACACTAATAACTTACAGATCGGGCGTCCGATTGACGCGTTGTCAGTCGCGTTGGGTCCCTTTTGATGTGATGGACCTTTGGGATGATTATTCCTGGGAATTTTTGGTAATTTAAGTAATAATATATGGCTTGAGGATCATAACCTCCTGGAATCAAGCATGATTAGTTCGGAAACCTTGTGGCTGGCTTTACTTGAAGAATCTTCAGATCCTGTGTGGGTCAGCGCTTAGCGATCCGGTGTGGGTTAGCACATACTGATCCTATGTAGGTCAAAACTCATCGAAACTCTGTGGGTCAGCGCATACTGATACTATGTGGGTCAGAGATCCGCAATCATGTATGGGTTAGCGCATACCGATCATGTGTGGGTCCGTGATCAGCGATCTTGTGTGGGTCAGTACATACCAATCCTGTGTGGGTCAGCCCTCAGCGATCTTGTGTGGGTCAGCGCATACCAATCATGTGTGGGTCATCTCTATATCCTATGTGGTTCATCTTTAGATCCTGTGTGGGTCATCATCGATCCTTTGTGGGTCAACAGCAGAGCTTCTTGATGAAGTAAGATAATCTAGCAATACAGCTAATCATCTCTACTTCCATACTTAAGTTATACCCGGTGTGAACTGAGTCCTTACCTTCATGGTGATACATGTGTGGTATTATTCTATGTGGTGTTACCTTTGTGGTACTTACCTTCGTAGTGATATCTATTTTTTATTCTCCTGTGTGTCATTATTTTTGTGGTACTTACCTTTGTGGTGTTACCTTCGTGGTATTCATTCCTTCGTGGAACAGTTGTGCATTTGGTTAAAGAATTTCTCCTTGTTTTTCTCATGAACGTGATGGGTATGCTTGAAAACTTAAGTATATTTATGGGAATATACCTAAGTAGGGTTGAAATTTTTTTTCATGCTTAGTGTTTTATCCTTTATGGATTCTGAGTGTTATTAGGGGGTCTCAGGGTCCCTATTGAGTATCGCTATACTCACCCATGGATGGGCTACGCCCGCACCTTGCTGTGTCTTGTGCAGACGATGGAGAGCACTGATCGGGGTCGAGGGTACCAGAACTTGAGGCTACACAGAGGTGGACCTTAGACAAGGCGTACCGTAGAGATGACCATTTGAGAGTTTTACCTATCCTTCAAGTAGGATCCTTGGTGGGTGTTCGTAGGATATATTTTTTAGTTTTACTTGTACTTTCCATTTGGTCTTGTACTATGTACCCTTTACTTACTGTACACACTCTTTTTACTATACAGTTTTTCTTTGTGCTTGTATCTTATTGTGTGCTTGGTTATATGAGTTTTCATGTTATAAAGGAAATGCCTTCCTAGTTTTAGGGATATTCCTTTCCGGTACTAGTCACCAGCCCCTGGCATATAGAAGGAGGACTTGGGGTAGTCACGGCATGGGCCCTGGGGGATGGGTCGTGAAAAATTGGTATCATAGTAGTTCGGTTCTACCAAAGAACTAGGACTATGATATTTTCTGTGTGGCAATAGTATTAAGTGTGATGAGTATGGTTTTCAATTTGGGGAACCCAGTGTTGGTGTAGCAGCTGACGTATCCATACACCAGGACCCTGACCTTTGGTTTCCAACTCAGTGCATAGAAACACTGATTGCATGTGTGTTTTTAAAAAGTTTTCATTGTGATCACATTGAGTCAACTCACTAGGTATAACTTATTGACCATGGCGCAGCTGTTCCTTTTCAAGATGCCTCCATGAAGATAGCGAGCCAGGTTTCTAGGTAGAGTACATGAAAAATGCCCACCAAGCGACGAGTCTTCGGTTCAGGGGCACCCTTACGGTAGTTTTACCATCGGGTGGTGTACCAGCAACACTACTACTCGTTGGGCAGCCAATGCCACCATCCCCAGTAGTAGAGGGTGCATGATGCTTGAGCGCATTGCACAGGCTCCAGCACCATAGGCCACCGAGGATCCGGGGTGAGATAGATCCAAAGGAAGTTGAGGATTGGCTGGAGGTCATGGTTGGAGTTTTTCAACTGGTAGGGACACCAGCAGATCTCATGGTGATCCTTGTCGCCAGCCTTTTTCAGGAAGCAATGGGCAGATGATGGAGCTTGATGCTCTAGGTTCACGATGAGGTGACTCTCATCTGGGTGTACATTGAGATCCTTTTCAAGTAAGAGTTCATCCCAATGACTTTATACTCAGTGCGTATATAGGAGCTTCTCCACTTGCTCCAGGGTGGCATGACTGTGGCTCAATATTCCGCGAGGTTCACCAACCTCTCGCGCTACTCCACTAACATGGTGTGGGACCCTTTCTTTAGGGCCTGGACCTTCGAATAGGGTCTTAGATGGGAGATTAGAGATTCAATTATTTCTCTCAGCATCTTGATGCAGGAGGCGGTGTTAGAGCGAGAACTCTTAGTGGAGAGCTTCCTTGCTGAGCAGTCACCGACAGTGAGACCCACCACCAAATGCTATATAGTAGAGAAATCTATTTCTAGCAGTAAATAGATGATGCATAGGTCCAAGAGTACTAGACCTACAGGTGGAAAACCACTGGATATAGGTTCGGTGGTGCAGGTCTCCCGAGATATAGTAGTACATGCAAGGAACTTTTAGTTTTACTCGTGCGGCGGGTAGGGTCACATGGATCGCAACTGCTCGACCTGCCATGCGGACGACCAGTAGACGGTCGAAGGCCTACCTAAGAAGAGGTGAAGATTTGATCGAGGATGTCATCATGCATAAGGTGGACATGGAAAAGGAGCAAGCCATGTAACAGGTAGTGGGTGGCGATTCGAGGTTCTACTACCACCACCACTGGGTGGTCCACCCCGACCATAGGGAGCAGGTGGACAGGGACGAGCTCAACTTCAATAAGGGGAGGCCTATAACCACAGCGCTCTATAGATGATACGAGGTACGATCTATGTCAACTCCACCTTAGCTTTAATACTTATAGACATAGGTTCCAGTCACTCTTTTATTGCCATGGCTCTTGTTTGGAGCTCGTAGATTCTGGTGGAGCCATTGGCTCGATCCTTATAGCTAGAGACTCCTACGGGAGAGGATTTGACTATTACACCCTGGCACCTGCAGTGTGAACTTACTCTAGGAGGCGAGATCTTCAGCTGGGATCTTCTAGTAGTGGTTTCGAGTCTTTACGACGTCATCTTGGGTATGGATTGGTTATCTACAGTCCATGCTCAGATCGACTATATTAGGCGCAAAGTGTGGTGTGTCCACACGGATGGGACCATGTTTTACTTAATTAGTGAGAAGGGAACCTTTGCAGCATAGAATGGACATACCTTGAAGAGAGTGTATCCAATCACACATCAATTGGCTCGCCTTACCCTCAGAGCAGTTGATGTTGAGAGTCTGATCTATCCTGTCGTGGTGGATCAGTACGCTGATGTTTTCCCTGATGACGTTCTGGGTCTATCTCCTTGAAGAGAGGTATACTTTTATATAGACTTGTACCCTATGATAGCACCGATATCTACACCAGCATATTGGATGGTACCTGCAGATCATCGAGAGCTGTGAGTACATCTGGAGGACTTGTAGAGAAAGGGGTTCATTAGGCCCAGTGTTTCTCCTTGGGCACCCCCTATTTTGTTCGCCAAGAAGGTGGATGAGAGTTTTAGACACTATGTGGACTATAGGCCTGAACTATGTGACCGTGAAGAACAAGTACACACTCCCATGGATTGACGCTCTCTTTGATCAGCTGAAGGGATCACGGTGGTTTTCAAATATAGACCTCAGATCAGGTTATCACCAACTCAGGGTACGAGATGAGGATGTGTAGAAAACATCCTTCAGATGTCGGTATGGCCATTATGAGTTCTTGTTTATTACATTTGGAATGACCAACTCCCCAGTAGTGGTCATGGGACTCATGAACCGGATCTTCGAGCCACACCTCGATTTCTTTGTGGTAGTCTTCATCGATGACATCCCGATATACTCAGTGATGGACGAGGAGCACGTATATCATCTATAGATAGTTCTGTACACACTCTGAGATCACCATATTTATGGTAAGAACTTGAAGTGCTAGTTCTTGATCTGAGAGGTTCACAATCTGGGACACGTTATCTTGGATGCTGGAGTTGCAGTGGATTCAGTGAAAATTGAGGTCGTGCTTGTTTGGGAGCCGCCCTGGAGTGTGATGGAAGTGTGGAGTTTCCTGGGTTTAGCCAGTTACTACCAGAGTTTTGTGCCTGAATTTTCCATAGTTATGGAACCCTTATCATCATTGAAAAAAAGGGGCAACCCTTCATGTGTTCGGAGATATTCCAATGGTGTTTTCAAATGCTGAGGCAGAGACTGATGAGTTCCCTCATCTTGTGGCTACTAGAGGAGGACGTTGGGTACGTAATCTACTACGACACATTAGGGACCAGGCTTGGATGTGTCCTGATTCATGAGTGAGCAATGATCATGTATGGTTCTCGACAGCTAAGAAAACATGATCAAAACTACACTACCCATGACCTGGAGTTAGCAATAGTGGTCTTTGCCTTGATGATGTGGCGACATTACTTGATGGTCGAACATTTTATAGTTTACTCTGATGATAAGAGTCTCAGATATATATTCTCTTAGAAGGACCTGAACCTAAGACAATGGCGTTGGCTTTAGTTCCTCCAAGATTATGGCTTTGAGATAGTCTATACTCCTAGGAAGGGGAACGTAGTAGCAGATGCACTCAACATGAGATCTAGTATACAGTTGCTGAGTGAGGCAACGGAGCAGCTTGCTGCTTTGTGGATATCCTATGTTGATCAAGATGGAGCAGCTTATATCCAGTCTCTGATAGTCACACACCCACTCATTCATCGAGTTAGGGAGGCACAACTTGGGGATACTAAAGGTGAGGCTCAATGTGCTCAGATATCCAAAGGACATGCGCTTAATGGATTTTCTGATGGTGGGGAGCATGTCATCCTCTCTAGAGGACATACTTTGGTACCATTGATGATACAGGAGGAAGTGTTGAGGGAGTTACATACGTCCCCTCTAGCGGTACATCCAGGTGTGGAGAAAATATACCAGGACCTTTCGCATCAACACTGGTGGTCAGAAATGAAGAAAGTAGTGGCAGAGTTTGTCTAACGGTGCCCCTCTCAAGCCTTTTGGCTCATCCAATCTCTGATCAACTAAGCTCCCAACATCCTTATCCTCCCCCTAGAATCCTTACTTTAGGCATAAGGCACTTCAAGAAGTCCTTTTGGTTAAAACAAAAGGAAGTTACCAAAATTAAAGGTAATAGTTTCTCTTAAGTTGTTTTCTTTTATTATACTTCTCCAACCCCTAAACTCTTTTTAATACTTTCTTTTGTGACAAAACCAATATCCTAAAAATACTAGGATGTTATTACGAGAAGGATTAGAACTACACTTACACACACCTCCATCTAATGTATGAAGAACATAATGTTTCTGTGATGGCAAACTAATGCCTCACGAAACGATGATTGTTCGATTTTCTCCTACCTCCTCTCATGGTGGCCATTATGATGGAACTGTATTTATATATGATATAATATTATGTTTATGATTTCCTTATTCTTATTTACCTCCCAATTATATCAAGCCTTTATGGTTTCCATAGTTGGTAGATACTATAATCTCATTTGAGTACGTGCGGACTATCGCCCCCTCAAAGTGATGTGATTCGTTAATGCCTTATATGGGATGTTTAAAGGATGAAGTTAATGAAATTATATATGATATTATACTGAAATTATAATATACCTATGTATCATTATGTTTTAATCCCATTAAAATACTAAATAGAAATGAAAGTAGCGTTCATGCATACGTACGGTTTACCATCTCCATGAACGGTGCATTTCATTTCTTACCTCCATATGTTATGTAAAATTATAAATACATGTATATGCTGGATATATAATGAATATATAGGATATATAAATCATGATTTACATTCTAGAATTAAGTAAATAATTATATAAGTAATTATAACATCAGGAACAACAAGTCCAAACACGTATGATATATAAGATGATTTTACCCAAAACATTGCTTTAACATGGGATTTACAAAATAATGGGTAATATAAAGTCATATGTGAACCATATATGATATCATAATAATGAATATTATTCTTTAATAAGTAAATGACATTATTTAAATCATTATACAGGAGGTTTGGATACGTACGAAGCATATCAGACCTAAGGTAAGGGATAACGTTTCCAATCTCATTCTTATCTGAGATTGTTTATTTCTAAGTATTTGCTGGGGTTATTGTTATCATCCAAGTACATGTTTTATAAAAGTGTTTTTATGTATTTTTAATATCCTTTTTACCCATTTTTTCTTTTACTACATGGTATGTAAGGAATCTTTCTTTTGTTTACATTACGAGGTACTTTTTTACTTTTCTGACCAAAGTACGAGGAGAATGTTTTTTTACTTATACGGCATGAAAGGATTTTTATGGTTTAATAAAGACTTATTTTCATGAAGCTTACTCCAAAATATTTCATGACTATTTTCAACAAAATCTCTTTATTTTAAAAGTTCATGAAGTTTTGTGAAAACAAATTGATTTTGAAGAAGAAAGGATATTTTCCTCAAGAATTCCTTTCAAGTGTTTTATCAAAACCATTTTCCATCTAAGATGACATTATTTCATATATGTATGTTTCCAGTATAATATCTTTATGATTTACATGGTTTAAATTTTCTTCTGATGAAATATCCATTTATTTTATATGGATTATGTGATGATGGGATGATATTTATGAAACCCATTTTATTCTTTGGGTTATGATGAATGTTTTATGTTTATTTTGTGGCACAAGTAAGAATGATTTCATTGTGAGATGGGTGGGACCTATATCTCCCTCCAATTAATTGGGTAAAGATTTATATCTCATGATATAGACATGGCTGGAACAGCAAGTTAAACCAGTTCAGTAATAAAGGACTGGAACGAGGAGTGAACTCGATTCAGAAAGGGACTTTGTCCACTAAGATGGTCTTGGAAGCAATGTCTTGGCTACTATGGAAATCATTAAATTTTCTTAATGGATTCCACAATTACATGTTTTATTACCATGCTAGTTTATCATGATTAATGTTCCTTTATGATCTATTCCTTGTGTACTTCCAAGATTTATGTCATTGCTCATGATTTTGATGTTTAGATTTTATGTTCAATTTTTTGCAGTCAAATGTTTATGGATTGTTTTATGTTCTCTATGCTTACCCTTACTGAGCATTCGATCTCACCCTTTATATGTTTTCGTTTCCCCAAGATTTAAAGAAAGGTTTTAGGTAAGAAAAAAAAAGGGGAATATCTTTATGGGAGATATTGAAGATCTTTCACCACGATTAGAAGATTATTTTCCGAGTTTCCAAAGACACTAAACTATTACAGTCCTTGTATGTCTGTTTTAGTTATGTATTAAGTATTCCACAAAATTAATGTATTGTCCATGTACATAAAGCTTTGGGTCTCTACCGGTGTTCTAATGATCTGTTTTTTGTTTTTACTTGTACTTTCTAGTTGGGCTTGTATTCTGTCCACTTTACTTACTGTACACACTTTTTTTACTATATAGTTTTACTTTGTTCTTGTATCTTATTGTGTGGTTGGTAGTGTGACTTTACAGTTTATAAAGGCAAAGCCGTCCTGGTTTTCAGGATATGCCTTTCCGGTGCTAGTCGACAGCCCCTGGCCTATGGAAGGCGGGTTTGGGGTTGTAACGGCACGGGCCCTAGGGGACAGGTCAGGAAAAATACAAACCCTTACCGACTATAGGGTAAATTATGTACAAGTTCACTGACTAACCTTATCTTTAGTTCCTTAAAATTTTCTTCACATCCATTTATCCAAAGGAACTTATCTCCATTCCATGTTAACTTGGTGATTATATTATAAATTTGTGAAAAATTATCCACAAATTGCTGATAATATCCATCCAAAACAAGAAAACTACAGATCTCAGTCACAAGTTTGGTCTAGAAAAATTTTAATAACCTATTTATTTAAAGGATATAATGATATACCATCACTTGAGATTGTATTTCCCCAAAAAGAAACTTTTTAATGCCAAAATTCACACTTAGTAAATTTTTCATAAAGCTTCTCCTTCCTTGGGGTCTTAAGCAGAATTATAAAGTGATATTTATGTTCTTACATACTATTTGAACACATAAGAAAATCATTTATAAATACTACCAAAAATGATCAAGGTAGTATCTAAAAACTCTATTCATTAAATATATGAATATAAAGTAGGGGCATTAGTAAGACCAAATGTAATCGTTATATATTCATAGTGCCTATACCTTTTACATATTATTGTCTTTAGTATATCCTTCTTATTGGACCTTAATTAATGTTATACAGAATGAATGTAAATATTGTGAAATTATTTATCACCAATAATTTCATCAAATAAGTCATCCATATCTGGTAAAGGATACTTTTTCTTCATTGTGATCTTGTTCAGTTCTCTATAAACAATATGGAGTTGCATCAATCCAACCTTATTCTTAATAAAAAGAATAGGTGCACCCCCAAGGTGATGTACTTAGCCAAATGAATCCCTTGTCAATATTCTCCTATATTTTCTTCTTCGATTCTTTCAACTCAATCAAGACCATTCTATATAGAGTTTTTCAAATAGGTGTAGAACCTGATATGAGTTCTATTGAGAAATCAACATCATGATTTGGGGTAAGAGTAAGAGATTATTCAAAAAGACATCAAAAAACTCTCTTATAATAGGCATATCATTGATGTTGATGTTTTATCCAACCATTTGGGATAAACACCCATTTTGAATATGAATAAAGACCCATAAAATGGATGGAATTATAATAGGAATTTCATATTTATCACCACACTGATAGATGATCATAGGTTGGTTCGGACCATCAAATGTGACATCCCTTCCTCATAAATTGATGTGGAATTTATGTAAATAAATTTAATCCAAGTCCCAAATAAGAATAACTTCAATCATAGTGAGAATAAAAATACAAAAATAATGTTAATTCCCCAAAAAAATAAACCTTAAAATAATCATATACTAGAGATTCGATAATTGTACCATTAGAAGTTTTCACTATTAATTAAATATCTAATCATTAGGGTGGAATTTTGATACTCTAAGAAAATTCTTCAAATATAAAAGAGTGGGTATAACTAGATTCAAATTAGGCATTAACAATTCTAGAGTGGATGGTAATTATACCTTTCATCACTTCGTTATCATACCCTCATCAAAAATAGTGATCGCATGAGATTTCCATTTGTATCTTGGCTTAAGAGGTTGATAACACTGATCATTGTCATTAGCCTTTAGATTCAAAAACTATTTATCATAATGCTCATAATATTTTAATTTTAAATAATATAGTGTGGGTGGTTCATTCTGTGGAGGTTTATCTCCAATCACGTTATTAACTAACTTTTTCCCGTTATTTTAGCATCATATTACCTAATGAACATCCTTTCCACACTTAAAACATTAATCATTCCCCTTAATATATTTTCCACTATGTTTCCTTCCACAATTTGATCATAAAGGAAAAATCATATTCTTCTCTCCATGATTTTTAAAATTTCATTTTAAATCCATTTTTATTTTATTATCAAAACTATAATATGGAAAGGTAACTCAAATACCCATTTCCACCTTGATATCACTTAGAATTATTTATTTATATATACTAAAGTATCTTATGGCTAACTCCCTTTTTAGACTATTTTTAATCCACTGAATAATTAATCAACATTACTTTACGTTGGATAGTAATACCAAAAGTGTACCTCATATGTATCATAAATGTTTTCATAAATGTATGAAAGGATTTGTCATCATTCTACTTTATCCCAAGTAATTACTTCTCTATTTTCATATATATTATATAAGGAATGTACTTATTGAAAAATAATATCATAAACTCATCCCATTCCATGGATTTAATTTCTTTTTATTGGCTCACATTTTTTATAATATTCCACCATTGTTCCGCCTCACCTTCCAAATGATAAACAAAAAAATGACTTTGTCATGATATGAACATTGGAGAAAATTAAATATCTATTGAATTATAATTATACATTGCTAAAAAACTAGTGGATCAGAAGAACCTCTAAAAGATTGTGGATGTTTCTTATTGAAGTACTCAACATAATGTTATTACCACATTTCTCATTAGTAATTTCATTATTATTTATAGATTTAGAAAGTCGTGTGAGCATAGAAACGAGATTTCGAATTCCATATCCCATAGAATTTAGTTTCTTAGAAGTAAAATCACTATACTTTCTATCACATTTAGAAATAACATGATTCATTCAGGTTCCAACCATTGACTAAAACCAAAAATCATAGTTAGAGAAATAATAATCATAGTATAAAACCAAAGATCATGAAAAATAATTTATAGGATGTCTAAATCGTGACACCTTAGCATTAACCTATGACATCCATGATAATTACAAAAACATTGGTATCTTTTCATATACTTAGAACTATCCCAAGGGTTCTCAATAATCTTTTCGCAACCTAGTTTTCAAAGTTTAACTTAACCTTCCGATGATACTGACAATAGTGACCTATAATTTTCATGCATAGATACTTTTTCTTTTTTGATAAATATTAATTACATAATATAATGATTCATTCCAAAATATTATAGGTATTGTGCCTTTGGAAACTATGATATATAAAGAACTCGTTCATAAGTGAACTACATCATCTCTCGCTAAGTTATTCATAACTATAACCCTTCTTAGACATATCATACTTAATACCTTTTTCATAACATATGAGAAAGGAAATATATGAAAGGATGATCTCAAATTCTTGGTAAGGATAAACAAGGAATATATCAATGATCACATAGACATAAAATGGGAATAATGGTATGAGAACATTATCCTAACCTTTTTAAATCATCCCCTAAATGTCAAAGATCATAATATTTAGTTACTGAATGCTGATTGGCATATCATAAGACATAAATCATGAATTAATTAACAAAAAATCCATAAGAGTGTAGAATTTGAATAATACATTAGTTTTTGTCATACACATAAACTTATAACTTTGTGACCATTTGTAAATAGAAGGGGTTCCCTCATTAAGTTAAGGACATTAAATTATGCCCCCATATAAACTTATGGACATGAAACCAGGTCCACACATAATCTTATAGACATGAAATCCTGGTCCACACAAAAACATATTGACGTGAAATCCAAGTTTATACATAATTTTATAGATGTGGGAGTGGAGTATATGAATAAACATATGGATATGAAAACCAGGTCCACACATAACATTATGAATATTAGAGTGAGGTCTATGTGTAAAATTGTGAACATGAAATTAGGTTAACACATAACATATTTACCTCAAGAGTTATCCATCTTTACCTAATGAATAGGACGGATTTAATAGAATCAACCATCACATAATAGTAATTCATTAATATAAATTCTATAAGATCTTAAATCATAACATTAGAACATAGTTCATGTAAAATTAATTAGTTTAGTAAACATATCATTTTTCTAATCATAAAACACCCAGAGAAAGAATATGGATGGTATGAATGGATCATATTCCTAATAGATCATAACTAACATCAAAGGATGTTGTAAAAGATAAAAAAAATTCCTTGAAAGAACCACCAAAAAATTCTTGAGAAAAATATCCTTTTCACTTTTAAATAACTTTTTAAAACATAAAAATTTACCAAATATTACAGAAAATAGTTTCATTAAAAATAAACATAAAAACTTCTAATGGAATATTTAAATAATTTATCGATAATGAAAATGGGAAATTATATTAATTCCATATACATTAAAAATGTTTTTTGACCAAAAAGATAAATACTGTTGATTTTACTTGAAAACATATTTTTAGTATCTTAAGTACTTAAGGTGACTAAAATGAAGGGAAAAGATTTATTCTCAAGAAATAATCTGAGTGGAATAAATTTCATGATTTTCTTTAGTGGTATATCATAAGATTTTGTAACACCCCAAGCTTTCACGATACGCTTCTCTTTGAATAATACAGTAGCATGTGTCGTATGCAACTTCGAGTTTTAACACACACCACAACCAATCAAACTAGCTGTTATGAATAGTAACATGTGTCATTTTTGGATTCGGATTTTTAAAATTATCTTAGGGTGAAATTTTGGTACTTTTCTGATAACTTTCACATTTTGATGAATAGTGAAAATAACTAAATTTTAATTAAAAACAACCTTTTTAATCGAAATAGTTAATAGTAATAAATTATAAATTTGAGTGGTTTTAAAGTATATTTAGAATATTTTTTTACTATTTAATCCAATTTTGGTAATTGGAGATAATTTCACATTTAAACCGGACATAAACAAGTGTCAATCATTTGATAGTTCTTGTTTCTTAAAAATAAGCTTTTTGTTTTGACAGCAGGAATTAATTTTAAATTAATTTCTGCCACTTCTGTGTTTTGAATTTGGAAAAATGGATTCCATATTTTGAATTAGGATTCCCAAATTGTGTAAATAGTTCACTTTTATTTTTAGACATTTTGAATAATTACTTCGGTAAATATTTTATTTACCATGGTTAAAGGGTAAATCCGGTAAATAAGGGTAAAAAAATATTATTATTATAATAATAAATTACCATAAAACGTGTCCTAACCCTATTGGTTTATACATGTCCAACCATGGGAATATTTGGGTCGATTTTGGGACCCCATGGATCCACTTGTAAGTCATAATGACACGTTATATTAATAAAGTTAAAGTAAATACAAAAATGACATAAGCATATATCTTTTAGAAAAACAATTTTTACATAGGGTTATATATGTTATATTTTCGACTATAAATATCCATTGGAAACATAAAAATATTTCCCACATAATGGTATTTTATTTATAAGTTTTAGACACTGAATAATTAAATTTATTTATGACACAATAATGATTCATTATTTTCCTTATTAATGAAAGAATCAAATAATTAGTATTATAAATGTTAAAATAAATATAATTTGAAATTTTGGATACCATAAAAGAATTTTATTGGTTAATATTACATGTTAATATTTCTTAAATGAATTTTTTTCTAATTAATAAAGTTGTTATGACTTTAACAAAAATCAATTATTAAATATTGTCAAAATTGACATAAATGAGTTTTTAAAATAAGATATTATATTATTAATTGATATTCTATTCCTAAAAATACAATGTTCGTCCAAAAGACATATATAATGATAGGTGTATCATTAATGGACCACTTGGGTGTATCTTGAAAGTAAATAGTAAGTTTATAAACCATATAATATAAAAATACAAAGTGACATTGTAAATGTCAAAATATTTAACTAAGAGTTAAATATAAATGATAAGGTCAATATAGTGACCCAAAGCTATATAAAATATATTGGATGAAAGGATTTAGACACATCCCCACATTATACTTTTAATAATATACTTTATATCCATTATAAACCAAATATGAATTTATTATAAATTAATACATTAAGTTTTTCCTAAAGAGCTCATCCTACCCCTTATAAAAGGACACCACTTCTAACCAATTCTTCATACCTTCAAAGCCTTTTGGTTCGGCCAACCCCTCTCAAATTATCCTCTAAACTTCCTTCAATTCAACATATAGGCCTTACTTTAGTCATAAATCCATCACAATGAGCCCTTTTGATCAAATAAAAAGGAAGAACCCAAAGAAGAGATCATATTTTCACCACCCTCTTTCCAGTTCCTTTCTTCTTCAACTTATTCTTTATTTATTATTTCCATTCTAAAATAATAACTCCATTATCTTATATAAAATGTGATGTTATTATAAATATGGTACAACCATATTCATTATTCTATCCATCCTTTGAATGACATGTCACCATACGTGCGTACGTACGGCTTACCGTCTCCACTTCGTGGTGTAATTGTTATTCAAAACATTATTATTTGGATGGATATTATAATGATGTGTAATTGAAGTAAAAAATAAATATAGAATTATAATTATTATTTATATATGATATAACATCCAATTATATATTATTTTAATATAAAAATATTGATATTTTCGCTTGTGCATACGTACGGATTACCGTCTCCATGACGCGATAAGATTCATTTCCATGTTCACTATTCATAGATGATTATAAAAATATATATTACTAATAAGTGTGTAATATATGACATAATAATGCTACTGGATATATATAATTATTTATATATATAATTATTTATGTACTTACATATATCTTATTCACTTACTTCCGTTCAATGCTATATGAAAACAGAAACAGCGTGTATGCGTACGTACGGACTACCGTCTCCATAAAGGGTGTTTTCCATTTCATATATATGTCTATTATACATATTTATATTCTAAATATATATGATATATAAATCATTTTTTATAGTCAGTAAGTTTTTAAATCATGATCAAAGTGATACAATCAAGATTAACAAGTTAAAATACATACGATAAAGAAAGCGATTATTACCCGAAATATTAATATAACATAGAAATTATTATTAAATGGGTAGTATAAATTCATAAATGAATAATGTATGATATAATAAATATTAATATGGTTATGTTATAATTTAATAACATACTATAGTCCTCATAGAGTAGGTTAAACGTACCCTTGACTAAAGAAAAGTGCAAGGTAAGGGGTTTTCATCTCCCTCCTTATTCTCGTGAGATTAATGATATGTCACCACTATTTTCTTTTGTGTGGTGTATGTACTAACCATAATTGTATTATTTGTGTAATAAACTTTAATTTATGTGTATTTACATCTTCATTGTATGGTACTTATTTCATGGGTTGTATGTTTCATAAGTTACCAAATTGGTAAGGGTTAATTCCTCAATATCATTATTATCCGAGATTGTTTATGTGTAAGTATTTACTGGGACATTTTTATCATTCATGTCCATTTTTCATAAAAATTATTTCAAAATGAATATTTTAAAGATTTTTGAAAGTTACTCTTTAACAAGATAATAATTTTAAATGTTTTAAAGATTTATCTTTCTAAATATTTTTAATTAATGTACATGTTTTCAAAATGATTTTAAGGATTTATTTACACGGACATGAGTGTTTTGAAATGATAATTCTTTTCAAAAGTTTTAAAGTGGTATGGGACACATTGATTCAAAAATGTCTTTTAAATTACTTCCTTTATAAATGTGTGACTTTTCAATGATTTCAAAAAAATGGATTTTTCTCTCAAATAGTTTTGATTTCATCTATGTCAACATCCTTTGATGGATTTTAATCTTATTTCAAGTTGATTTATTATGATACAAAACTTACATATTGTATTGAAGGTTTTGTGATATGTTTGACTGTGGATGTGTTATTTTTATACCATTCATGGTTTATAGATAAATTATTGACATTTCGTATGCTAGTTTTAATACGAATGTTTATGTTGTGTTTAAACCTGATCATATGAGGAATGCATTGGACTTAGTAAGTGATGGGTGGAGCCCGCTATAGCTCCTCGATGCATCGGTAGGTCTCATGAGACAAACTAGTGTCTTGTCACAAGGCCTTGACAAAATCATATTTGTATTCTTGGCACAAGGCTTTGACTATGTAGTTATGATAGTCTGGTATTATGCATTCCATCATTATGAAAGTGGTTAGTGATATTACTTGTGATTATTCGACTAGTAAAATATCCATTTGAATAAGTAAATGGCATTACTTCATTTTATTTTTGTCATATTATGATGAAGTTCAATTTTAAAAGGATTTTGTTTTAGTTATACCGTTCCATAAATGTTTATGCTTATTTATGAAAGTTTACGTTGTATTGTTATCCTTACTAAGCATCTGATCTCACCCCTTTCTTTGTTTTATTTTTCCCAGGATTCCAAGGAGTGTATTGTGATTGATATTCAGGGTTAAGCCAAGGGAATAATGGCGTTTGTGAAGGATTATTTATGTTGTTTTGTATGTAAAGAAGTGTAATGTAACATTCATGTATGTAATCTATTTTCCAAGACTGCTAAACCGATCGGTCCTTTGGGACTTGATTCCTTGTAATCATCCCAATTTATTAAAATAATGCACCGACTCTGGGTAACTGGGGTCGAGGCATTATAGTTGGTATCATAGGAAGTTTAGATATAACCTTGGATGCTATATTTTGATAAACACTGATTAGATCACATAGCCCTAATATAGATTTTGAGGATTAGTATAGAATAACATCCTAGAATTTTTCTATTGTAATGATTTTGTGAGTTTTCCAAGAAATACATTCCTGTATGGATACGAGCAGGTAGAGGCGGCTCTGGCACAGATGTACCTAGGAGTAAAACCCGAAAACACCGCTTTGAGCTAGACCCGAACAAGAACTGGTGCACGATAACGGGCCTTGCTGCACTCTTGGTTACGACACTCCCGGGGGATATGCTTTGGATAATTCTCATTTCCTTTACAAACGGTTATGAAGGGTTTATGAGTATATACTTCCTCAAAGAATACATTTTTATGATTATATATTATTTCCATAAACTATTTAATTTATGTTAAGTGTTTTAAGAGTTTGGAATTATGTATTTCGATTCATAAACAGGTCGAGTTTATGCCATTATTTAGAAATGGCACCCAATAGAAGGAATGTGAACTACATCAATACGTATGATCCAAAGAGTAAGAAGGATCATATCATTCATGGCATTAAGCCAACATTTAGAAGGGAAATTTTCTCCTGTGTATTCTCAACATATGAAGAAATAGTATCATGTGTTAATAAGATAAGTAAAGAATTCTCTGAGTCCTATGGATTCGAAGGGAATCCAGAGAAGAAAAGGATGGTAGAGAGAAGGACAGATAAAGGGAAGAAGGTAAAGAAGGATTTTACCATGTGTGATAACTGTGGAAAGAATCGCCTTGGAAAATGCTTGAAGGGAATGGGAGTATGTTACAAGTGTGGAGAGAAAGGACACCACGTTCATGATTGTGAGGGTAAGAAAAAGGTTTCAAATGTAGAATGCTTCATCTGCAAGGAGTTGGGACACTACGCGAACCAATGTCCAAATCATCAGAGTATGCCCCAAATGATGTTATTAGATAATAATAAAGTTATGATACTACCAAAGAAGATGGGGAATGATTATAGTTCTTATGTTGTTGTTAGAGAATTATGTCATTTGAGTGTTGTATCAACAATGTACTGGTTATAATAATTATGGAGTATATAAGGACTGTACTACTGTACTATTTCATTAAGGACTTGAGATTGTGTGGAACCAAGAAAAGTGACTCAATAGAAGGTTAATTTTTTTGAAAATATATGGTTGAGAGAAAGATAAACCATAATATGGTTCTGATACCCAGGTAGTGATTTTGGAATAATACATGATTGATTTGGATAAATTATATTGGATATTTTTTGACTACCATGAAACTGATTAATGATTTGTATATTCCGTCATTGTTGGAGTTTACAACATTTTTTGAAAGGAGTATATCGAGTATTCTATAAGGAATAAGGGATCATGAATGTAATCAATAAGGTTTTATGGTAATTCATGATGTTATAGTGTTTTAAAAGAATACATGATGAAGGTGTTCACATGTTATTAAGCGGAAAAAGGATATTCATTGTGTTTACCTTCTTTATAAATTTTGGACTGTGTGTTTGGATAGAAGTATTTTGGATAATTATAGTTTGAGATTATTTTTGGATTGCTATAAAAGGACAACCTAGAGGTCGGCTGACAACCCGTTGTGTCCGGTAAGGCCGTGAGACTTGAACCCGCAACCGAAGGGCGACAAGGGTGTATCCTATACCACTGGCCCACGTGATGTCCTAGATTGAATAATGTAGTCTTTTTTAAAAAAAATTGGTTAGATGAATTATAAATTAATTTTTTTAACCCTATACAAATAGGATAAATAGAATATTATTTGTAAGTTCTATTATCTTTTAGAGTGAAATATGTGTTTGTGGTAGAAATTAGTTAAAGGATGGGACTCTACTTGTCAAGTATATATTTTTCTTCTTCTCTTATTCTATGAAGAAATTAATTCTTATACTTTAGTGAAGGGATCTTAAAACCAAAAATATGTTATCCTAATACCATATGTTTTGTTGAACCGATGGAATTTTAAATCATCATAGATTGATGAATTTAAGGCCCTCAATTTTACACTTGTTTGTGATTGATGACCCCAATCACTACCTATAAATATATACATTTTTACTCCAATTATATGTCTCCAATTTCCACCAATTTTCTCATAATCGAGATCATAATTTGGTGGTGACCCCTTTCATTTCCCTTTTCCTCTTATTAAGACTAAATTTTATTAACCAAATTTCTAATGTGGGTTTTCCCAATGGTATTTTCTATTTTAAACCTTTTATTTTTGAAAAATAAATTCAAATTGCGAGGACGCAATTTATTGAATAATGGGAGAATGTGACACCCCAATATTCAATGGTACGCTTTTCTTTGAATAATACAGTAGCATGTGTTGTACGCAACTTCATGTTTTAACACGCACCACAACCAATCAAACTAGCCGTTATGAATAGTAATACCCACTTGTTGAAATTTTATACATTTTATCTTTCAAAATCGACTTAATTTTTGGATTCGGGGTATCTAAATTAGCTAAGGGTGAATTTTTTGGTACTTTTCTGATAACTTTCATATTTTGATGAATAGTGAAAATTACTAAATTTTAATTAAAAACATCTTTTTTAATCGAAATAGTTAATAGTGATAAATTATTAATTTGAGTGGTTTTAAAGTATATTTAGAATATATTTTTACCATTTAATCCAATGTTATAAATTGAACATAATTTCACATTTAAACCGTACAAAAACAAGTGTCAGTCTTTTGATAGTTATTGGTTCCTAAAAACACGCTTTTTGTTTTGACAGCGGGAATTAATTTTAAATTAATTTTTGTCACTTATGTTTTTTGAATTTAGAAAAATGTATTCCATATTTGGAATTAGGATGCCAAAATTGTGTAAATAGGTAAATCTTATTTTTAGACATTTTGAATAATTACTTCGGTAAATATTTTATTTACCATGGTTAAAGGGTAAGTCCAGTAAATAAGGGTAAAAGATTAATATTATAATAATATTAAATTACCCTAAAACATGTCTTAACCCTATGTTTTGATACATGTACGAACATGGGAATCTTTGGGTCGATTTTGGGACCCCATGGATCCACTTATAAGTGATAATGACACTTTATATTAATAAAGTTAAAGTAAATACAAAAATTAAATAAGCATATATCTTTTAGAAAAACAATTTTTATATAGGGTTATATATGTTATATTTTCAACAATAAATATTAATTATATCTATAAAACGATTTCCTACATAATGGTATTTTATTTATAATTTTTAGACATTGAATAAATAAATTTATATATGACACAATAATGATGCAGTATTTTCCTTATTAATGAAAGAATCAAATAAATAGTATTATAAATGTTAAAATAAAAATATTTTGAATATTTTTATTCCATAAAAGAACTTTATTGGTTAATATGACATGTTATAATTACTTAAATTAATTTTTTTTGAATTAATTAAGTTTTTAAGACTTTAACAAAAATCAATTATTAAATATTGTCAAAATTGACATAAATGAGTTTTTAAAATAAATATTAAATTATTAATTGATATTCTATTCCTAAAAATCCAAGGTTCAGAAAAAGGACTTCTATAATGATAGGTGTATCATTAATGGACCACTTTGGGGTCGCTTGGAAGTATATAGTATGTTTATTAACCTTATAATATAAAAATAAAAAGTGACATGGTAAATGTCAAACTATTTAACTAAGAGTTTAATATAAATGATAAGGTTAATATAGTGACCCAAAACTGTATAAAATCTATTAGATGAAAGGATTTAGACCCATACCCACATTATAATTTTAATAATCTAATTTGGATCCATTAGAAAGCTAATATTAATTTATTATAAATTAATACTTTAAGTTCTTTCTAAAGAGCCCCTCCTCCCCCTTATAAAAGGACACCACTTCTAACCAATTATTCATACCTTCAAAGCCTTTTGGTTCATCCAAACCCTTCCCAATTATACTATATACTTTCCTCACTTCAACCTAGAGGCCATAATTTAGTCATAAAGCCAACCCAAGGATCACTTTTGATCAAATCAAAATGAAGAACCCGAAGAAGGGGTAATATTTTCACCACCCTATTTCAAGTTCCTTTCTTATTCATCTTCTTCTTTCTTTATTATTTACATTATAAAATAATAACTCCAGTATCTTCTATATAATTTGATGTTATTATAAATATGGTACAACCATATTCAGTATTAAATACATCCTTTGAATAACATGTCACCATACGTGTGTACGTACGGCTTACCGTCTCAACGTCGTGGTGTAATTATTATTCAAAACATTATTATTTGGATTGGTATGATAATGATGTGTAATTGAAGTAAATAATAAATATAACATTATAATGATTCTTTATATATGATATACCATCCAATTATATATTATTTTAATATCAAAATATTGATATTTGCGCCCGTACGTAGGTATGGATTACCGTCTCCACGATGCGATAAGATTCATTTCCAAGTTCACTTTTCATCAACGATTATAAAAATATATATTACTAATAAGTATGTAATATATGACATAATAATGCTACTATATATATATATATATATATTTATATATATAAGTATTTATGTACTAAATTACATCTTATTCACTTACTTCCGTTCAATACTATATGAAAACAGAAACAGCGTTTATGCGTACGTACGGACTACCGTCTCTATAAACAGTGTTTTCTATTTCATATATATGTATATTATACATATTTATAATCTAAATATATATGATATATAAATCATGTTTTATATTCTGGAAGTATTTAAATCATGATCTAAGTGACACAATCAAGACTAACAAGTTAAAACACGTACGATAAAGAAAGCGATTATTACCCGAAATATTAATATAACATTGAAATTATTATTAAATGGGTAGTATAAAGTCATAAATTAATAATGTATGATATCATAAATATTAATATGGTTCTGTTATAATTTAATAATATACTATAGTCTCCATACAAGAGGTTAAACGTACCCTCAACTAATGGAAAGTGCAAGGTGAGGGGTTCTCATCTCCCTCCTTATTCTCGTGAGATTCATGATATGTCAGCACTATTTCCTTTTTTGTGGTGTATTTAATGACCATAATTGTATTATTTGTGTAATAAACTTTAATTTATGTGTATTTACATCTTTATTGTATGGTACTTCTTTCATGGGGTGTATGTTTCATAAGTTACCAAACTGGTAAGGGTTAATTCCTCAAACTAATTATAATCTGAGATTGTTTATGTGTAAGTATTTACTGGTACATTTTTATCATCCATGTCCATTTTTCATAAAAATGATTTAAAAATGAATATTTTAAGGATTTTTGAAAGGTACACTTTATCAAGATCATAATTTTAAATGTTTTAATGATTTATCTTTCTAAATATTTTAAATTAATGTCCATGTTTTCAAAATGATTTTAAGGATTTATTTATATGGACATGAATGTTTTGAAATGATAATTCTTTTCAAAAGTCTCAAAGTGGTATGGGACACTTTAACTAAAAAATGTCTTTTAAATTACTTCCTTTATAAATTTGTGACTTTTCAATGATTTCAAAAAAAGAGATTTTTCTCTGAAATAGTTTTGATTTCATCTATGTCAACATCCTTTGATGGATTTTAATCTTATTTGAAGTTGATTAATTATCATACGAAACTTACATATTATATTGAAATTTTTGTGATATGTTTGACTATGGATGTGTTATTTTTATACCATTCATGATTTATGGAGAAAGTATTGACATTTTTATGCTAGTTTTAATATGAATGTTTATGTTATGTTTAAACTTGTTCATATGAGGAATGCATTGAACTTAGTAAGTGACAGGTGGAGCCTGCTATAGCCCCTCGGTGTATCGGTAGGTCTCATGAGACAAACAAGTGTCTTGGCAGAAGGCCTTGACAAAATCTTATTTGTATTCTTCTCACAAGTCCTTGACTATGTAGTTATGATAGTATGACATTATGCATTCCATCATTATGAAAGTGGTTAGTGATATTGCATGTGATTATTAGACTAGTAGAATATCCATCTGAATAAGTAAATGGAATTACATCATTTTATTTTTGCCATATTATGCTGAAGTTCAAGTTTAAAATTATTTTGTTTTAGTTATAACTTTCTTTAAATGTTTATGCTTATTTATGAAAGTTTTCACTGTATTGTTATCCTTACTGAGCATCTGATATCACCCCTTTCTATGTTTTATTTTTCCCATGATTCCAAGAAGTGCATTGTGATTGATATGCAGGGTTAAGCCAATGGGATAATGGCGTTCGTGAAGGATTATTTATGTTGTTTTGTATTTTAAAAACTTTAATGTAACATTCATGTATGTAATATATTTTCCAAGACTGCTAAACCGATATGTCCTTCGGGACTTGATTCCTTGTAATCATGCCAATGTATTAAAATAATGCACCGTCTATGGGTAACTAGAGTCGAGGCGTTATAGTTGGTATTAGAGGAAGTTTAGAAATAACCTTCGATGCTAGATTTAGATAAACTCTTATTAGAGCACATAGCCCTAAGACAGACATTGAGGATTAGTATAGAAGAACTTCCTAGAATTTTGGTATTGTAATGATTTTTTAGGTTTTCCAAGAAATACAACCCTGTCTAGATATGAGCAGGTAGAGGCATCTCTGGTACATATGTACCTAGGGTTAAAACCCGAAAACACCACTTTGAGCTATACTTGAACGGGAACTGGTGCACGACAATGGGTCTTGTTGCACTCTTGGTTACGACACTCCTGTGGGATATGCTTAAGATAATTCTCATTTTCATTACAAACCATTATAAAGGGTTTATGAGTATATACTTCCTCAGAGAATAAATTTTTATGATTATTGATTATATTCATAAACTGTTTAATTTATGTTAAGTGTTTTACAAGTTTGGAATTATGTATTTCGATTCATAAACTGATCGAGTTTATGCCATTGTTTAGAAATGGCGCCCAGTAGAAGGAATGTGAACTCCATCAATACGTATGATCCAAAGAGTAAGAAGGTTCATATCTTTCATCATATTAATCCAACAATTAGAAGGGAAATTTTCTCCCATGTATTCTCAACATATGAAGAAATAGTATCATGTGTTAATAAGATAAGTAAATAATTCTCTGAGTCCTATGGATTCGAAGGGAAGCCAGAGAAGAAAAGGACGGTAGAGATAAGGACAGATAAAGGGAAGAAGGTAAAGAAGGATTTTACCATATGTGATAACTGTGGAAGGAATCACCTTGGAAAATTCTTGAAGGTAATGAGAGTATGTTATAAGTGTGGAGAAAAAGGACACCACGTTCATGATTGTGAGGGTAAGAAAAAGGTTTCAAATGTACAATGCTTCATCTGCAATGAGTTGGGACACTAAGAAAACCAATGTCCAAATCATAAGAGTATGCCCCAAATGATGCTATTGGATAATAATCAAGTTATGATACTACCACATATGATGAGGAATGATTAGAGTTCTTATGTTGTTATTAGAGAATTATGTCATTTGAGTGTTGTATCAACAATGTACTGGTTATAATAATTATGGAGTATATAAGGACTGTACTGTAGTACTATTTCATTAAGGACTTGAGATTGTGTGGAACCAAGAAAAGTGACTCAATAGGAGGTTGAATTTTTGGAAAATATATGGTTGAGAGAAAGATAAACCATAATATGGTTCTGATAACGAGGTAGTGATTTTGGAATAATACATGATTGATTTAGATAAATTATATTATATATTCTTGACTACCATGAAACTGATTAATGATTTGTATATTCCATCATTGTTGTAGTTTGAAACATTTTTGGAAAGAAGGAGTATATTCAGTATTCTATAAGGAATAAGGGATCATGAATGTAATCAATAATGTTTTATGGTAATTGAGGATGTTACAGCGTTTTAAAAGAATACATGATGAAGGTGTTCACATGTTATTAAGTGGAAAAAAGGATATTCATTGTGTTTACTTTCCTTATAAATTTTGGACTGTGAGTTTGGAAAGAAGTATTTTGGATAATTCTAGTTTTAGATTATTTTTGGATTTCCATAAAAGGATAACCCTGAGGTCGGGCGACAACCTGTCATGTCCGGCAAGGCCGCGAGACTTGAACCCGCAACCGAAGGGCGACAAGGGTGTATCATATACCACTAGACAACATGATGTCCTGGATTGAATGATGTAGTATTTTTTTTTAAAAATCTAGTAGATGAATTATAAATTCATTTTTTAACCCTATACGAATAGGATAAATAGAATATTATTTTTAAGTTTTATTATCTTTTAGAATGAAAGATGAGTTTGTGGTAGAAATTAGTTAAAGGATGGGACTCTACTTGTCAAGAATATATTTTTCTTCTTCTCTTATTATATGAAGAAATTAATTATTGTACTTTAGTGAAGGGATCATAAAACCAAAAATATGTTATCTTAAAACCATATGTTTTGTTGAACCGGTGGTATTTTCAATCATCATAGATTGATGAATTTAAGGCCCTCAATTTTACACATGTTTTTGATTGATGACCTAAATCGCTACCTATAAATATTTATGTTTTCCCTCCAATTATATGTCTCTAATTTCCACCAATGTTCTCCTAATTGAGATCATAATTTGGTGGTGACCCTTTCATTTCCCTTTTCCTCTTATTAAGACTAAATTTTATTAACCTAATTTCCGATGTGGGTTTTCCCAATGGTATTTTCTATTTTCAATCATTTATTTTTGAAAAATAATTTTAAATTGCGAGGAAACAATTTATTGAAGTAGGAAAGAATGTAACACCACAATATTCCACGGTATGCTTCTCTTTGAATAATACAGTATCGTGTGTTGTACGCAACTTCGAGTTTTAACACACACCACAACCAATCAAACTAGCCGTTATGAATAGTAATACCCACTTTTTGAAATTTTATAAATTTTATCTTTCAAAATGGACTTCATTTTTGGATTCAGAGTATTGAAATTATCTTAGAGTGAATTTTTGATACATTTCTGAAAACTTTCATATTTTGAGGAATAGTGAAAATTATTAAATTTTAATTAAAAACAACTTTTTTAATCGAAATAGTTAATTGTGATAAATTATGAATTTGAGTCGTTTTGAAGTATATTTAGAATATATTTTTACCATTTAATCCAATGTTGATAATTGGACATAATTTCACATTTAAACCGGACATAAACAAATGTCAATCTTTTAATTGTTATTGTTTCTTAAAAACACGCTTTTTGTTTTGACAGCTAGAATTAATTTTAAATTAATTTCTGGAACTTCTGTGTTTTGAATTTGGAAAAATAGATTCCATATCTGGAATCAGGATTCCCAAATTTTTTAAATAGGTAACTCTTATTTTAAGACATTTTGAATAATTACTTCAGTAAATATTTTATTTACCATTGTTAAAGGGTAAATCCGGTAAATAAGGGTAAACAAATAATGTTATAAAAATATTAAATTACCCTGAAACGTCTCGTAACCCTATTGGTTGATACATTTCCGACCATGGGCATCTTTGGGTCGATTTTGGTACCCCATGGATCCACTTGTAAGTGATAATGGCACATTATATTAATAAAGTTAAAGTAAATACAAAAATGACATAAGCATTTATCTTTTAGAAAAAAATATTTACATAGGGTTATATATGTTATATTTTAGACTATAAATATTCATTTTAAATCTAAAAAGATTTACTACATAATGGTATTTTATTTATAATTTTTGGACATTGAATAATTAAATTTATTTATGACACAATAATGATGCAGTATTTTCCTTATTAATGAAATAATCAAATAATTAGTACTATAAATGTCAAAATAAATATAATTTTACGTTTTGATGCCATCCAAGAATTTTATTGGTTAATATGAAATGTTAGGGTTAATTAAATGAATTTTTTTCTAATTAATAAAGTTGTTAAGACTTTAACAAAAATTAATTATTAAATATTGTCAAAATTGACATAAATGAGTTTTTAAAACAAATATTATATTATTAATTGATATTATGTTCCTAAAAATCCAAGGTTTGGCCAAAGGACTTTTATAATGATATTTTTATTATTAATGGACCACTTGGGGTTCTATTGAAAGTATATAGTATGTTTATTAACCATATAATATAAAAATACAAAGTGACATGGTAAATGTCAAACTATTTAACTAAGAGTTAAATATAAATGATAAGGTTAAAATAGTGACCCAAACCTATCTAAAATATATTGAAAGAAAGTATTTAGACTCATCCCCACCTTATACTTTTAATAATACACTTTTGAGCCATTAGAAACCGAATATTAATTTATTATAAATTAATACTTTAAGTTTTTTCTAAAGAGCCCCTCCTCCCCCTTATAAAAGGACACCACTTCTAACCAATTCTCCATACCTTCAAAGCCTTTTGGTTTGGCCAAATCCTTCCCAATTATCCTATAAACTTCCCTCACTTCTACCTAGAGGCCTTAAGTTAATCCTAAATCCAACTCAAGGATCCCTTTTGATCAAATCAAAAGGAATAACCCGAAGAAGGGGTAATATTTTCACCACCCTCTTTCGAGTTCCTTTCTTCTTCAAATTCTTCTATCTTTATTATTTCCACTCTAAAATAATAACTCCAGTATCTTCTACATACTATGATGTTATTATAAATATTTTACAACCATATTCATTATTCTATCCATTCTTTGAATGACATGTCACCATATGTGCATACGTATGGATTACCGTCTCCACGTCGTGGTGTAATTGTTATTCAAAACATTATTATTTGGATGGGTATGATAATGTTGTGTAATTGAAGTAAATAATAAATATAACATTATAATTATTCTTTATATATTATATAACATCCAATTATATATTATTTTAATATCAAAAGATTGATATTTTTTCTCTTGCGTATGTACGGATTACCGTCTCCACGAAGCGATAAGATTCATTTCCAAGTTCACTATTCATCGACGATTATAAAAATATATATTACTAATAAGTATGTAATATATGAAATAATAATGCTAATGGATATATATATATATATATATATTTATTTATTTATTTATTTATATAAGTATTTATGTACTTACATATATCTTATTCACTTACTTTCATTCAATACTATATGAAAACAGAAACAGCGTGTATGCGTACGTACGGACTACCGTCTCCATAAACGGTGTTTTCCATTTCATATATATGTCTATTATACATATTTATATTCTAAATATATATGATATATAAGTCATGTTCTATATTCTAGAAGTATTTAAATAATGATCTAAGTGATAAAATCAAGAGTAACAAGTTAAAATACATACGATAAAGAAAGCGATTATTACCCAAAATATTAATATAACATGGAAATTATTATTAAATGGGTAGTATAAAGGTATAAATGAATAATGTATGATATCATAAATATTAATATGGTTCTGGTATAATTTAATAACATACTATAGTCTTCATACAGGAGGTTAAACGTACACTCGACTAAAGGAAAGTTCAAGGTAAGGGGTTTTCATCTCCCTCTTTATTCTCATGAGATTCATGCTATGTAACCACTATTTCCTTTTTTGTGGTGTATTTACTGACCATAATTGTATTATTTGTGTAATAAACTTTAATTTATGTTTATTTACATCTTCATTGGATGGTACTTCTTTCATGGGATGTATGTTTTATAAGTTACCAATTTGGTAAGGGTTAATTCCTCAATCTCATTATTATCTGAGATTGTTTATGTGTAAGTATTTACTGGTACATTTTTATCATCCATGTCCATTTTTCATAAAAATGATTTCAAAATGAATATTTTAAGGATTTTTGAAAGGTACTCTTTATCAAGATCATAATTTTAAATTTTGTAATGATTTATCTTTCTAAATATTTTTAATTAATGTCTATGTTTTCAAAATGATTTTAAGGATTTATTTATATGGACATGAATGTTTTGAAATGATAATTCTTTTCAAAAGTTTCAAAGTGGAATGTAACACTTTTATTCAAAAATGTCTTTTAAATTACATCCTTTATAAATGTGAGACTTTTCAATGATTTCAAAAAAAGAGATTTTTCTCTCAAATAGTTTTGATTTCATCTATGTCAACATCCTTTGATGGATTTTAAGCTTATTTGAAGTTGATTTATTATAATATAAAACTTACATATTGTATTGAAGGTGTTGTGATATGTTTGACTGTGGATGTGTTATTTTCATATTATTCATGGTTTATGGAGAAAGTATTGACATTTTGTATGCTAGTTTTAATATGAATGTTTATGTTATGTTTAAACATGTTCATATCAGGAATGCATTGGACTTAGTAAGTGACGGGTGGATCCCACTATAGATCCTCGATGCATTGGTAGGTCTCATGAGACAAACTAGTGTCTTGTAATAAGGCCTTTACAAAATCTTATTTGTAGTCTTGGCACAAGGCCTTGACTATGTGGTTATGATAGTCTGGCATTATGCATTCCATCATTATGAAAGTGGTTAGTGATATTGCATGTGATTGTTCGACTAGTAGAATATCCATGTGAATAAGTAAATGGAATTACTTCATGTTATTTTAGCCATATTATACTGAAGTTCAATTTTAAAAGGCTTTTGTTTTAGTTATACCTTTCCTAAAATGTTTATTCTCATTTATGAAAGTTTTTACTGTATTGTTATCCTTACTTAGCATTTGTGCTCACCCCTTTCTATGTTTTATTTTTCCCAGGATTCCAAGAAGTGTATTTTGATTGATATGCTGGGTTAAGCCAAGGGAATAATGGCGTTCGTGAATGATTATTTATGTTGTTTTGTATGTTCAGAATTGTAATGTAATATTCAAGTATGTAATCTATTTTCCAAGACTGCTAAACTGATCGGTCCTTCGGGACTTGATTCCTTGTAATCATGTCAATGTATTAAAATAATTCACCAAATATGGGTAACTGCGGTCAAGGCGTTACAAATTTCATCATTAAAAACATAGTCTTAAACAATATAGATAAACAATTAGATTTTAACAAAAAAACCCTTACCTCTTTGCAAACATTTGAAACTTAAGACCCATGAAATAAATAACCTTAGATAAATTTTTAAATAACCATAACATTCATAATAAGAATCATAAAATAAATTAATGGGTAGTACATAGACCATATAAAATAAAATCGGTGAATATGATATATGTCTCATAGAAATAAAAGTGATATGAAAATCCCTTAACATAGGTCTGACTACCTTTGTATGTGTTCGAACCTCCTCTTCCTTGAAATAAATCTTTTATATTTTCTCATAAACATCCTAAGGTTGGTCTTTTGGGAAGAATAAAACATCTATAATGTGGATAAGGAAGTTTAAAAGGTATTTACGTGTGGGATGGTTGAAGAATATGGCTCAAAGTACTATGAAGAAGATAAATGAGGGGTTCCCTTTTTATAATTGAGAGGATGGCCACTCTTGGGATTTCTTAAATGATTAAATTATAATAAATTCATTATCAAGAAAAATAATTCCAAATGTAAATATATATTTTAAGATAATGTATAATGTGGTTTTAATCCCTTAAACTAATAGAATTTGGATAGGTTTAAGTGGTGTTTTAAACCTTGTCTTTGGGTTTAACCCCATAGTTAACCCATTTTAACCTTAACCACTATAACAAAATTTTCACTCTTAAAGGTTTATAATTTTACATATAAGGTAAATATAGAATAATTAATGGAAAAAGGATTATATTTTCTACATATCAGATCCTAATTATCCTATTATAATTTTTTTATAATTTTTAAATAATTTAATAAATTATTGTTTTGATAAAGTACCATTAATATCAATTTTTTGCATTATAAATTTAATTTTAATTGAAACACATAAAAACAAGTTTTTAATTCGAATATAATCATTTTAAACATCAATAATATATTATATTAATAAAATAAATTGTGTAACATAATAAATCAGTAAAATTATATTACTTCTATTATTTTAAATAACATTTATTTTTTTATATTAATTGAAGAAATATTGAATTGGTGTTTCATAAGAATTTAAGGTATTTATATAATTAATAAAAAATTGAAATTAATTTCCATTATAAAAATAATTTCATTATTCTGAAAATTTACATTTAGATTCATTCATAACTTGCCTTTGTCCCTACATAAACATGTTAAATATATTTAAAACTAAGAGAGTGGCAGTTTTTAACTTTATTTGCTTTTAATATTATATTGGTCATTTTTATAGAACTTTTTCCATTAAACAAATAAATTTCAAGACTAAGGTTATTAGGGTATAATTTTATTCCTCCAATAATAGTTAAGATGAAATTTTTTTTCCATATCACTTAGTTTTAATGTAGATTAACATGATTTACCCTTTAGCAAGGTGATAAATTTTACCATTGTTACTATTCATATTTAAAAAAATAAAGGGGAAATATTTACCAAATTTTAACTTCATGATTCTAAATAATCAATAAATTTTTTAAATTTTAATTTCTATAAGTGGAATGAATTAATTTTAAAAATTAGTGCGTAAAATGTGATGAAAAAATATTTTTTAGAAAAATACATTTTCAGCATAAAACATGGTTTATTATTATCCCCTAATTAGTAAAAAATAATGTTAAATTTTTATTTGATATATAGTATTTAAATTTCATTAAAATCATTCACCAAAATTGAATAATTTAATTTAATATGATAAAAAACTTTTGGGCAAAAAAACAGCTTTTCAGAAAAAATATTTCATTTACTTTCTAATGATTTTTATTTTTATATCTAATAAATTGATAAAAAAATGATTTTATTTTATAAATATTTAAACCATATGCTTTTTCAAATTTATTTAGTTATATTACCACCCATAAATCCAATATTTATGTGATAACTATCACATTAAATAATAATATCTTTTCAGTATATCAGGGTTTGTTTAAACTCAGTGTTGTGTGTAATGTAAGATATTAAAGAGAATAAATTTGTTTGAAAAAAAATTTTCCATAATATCTCAAGATGTTACATGAGGTGATTCTAGGATAAAACCTAGGTCTTAGATTATTTGGTACATGTTACTTATTAGTATTTTTTTTGTAAATTGACCCGCCATATGTTGAAATTATTTATTTTTCTTTGGATACTATGATTATCATGTCACATTTTTATAGAGTGGATTGATAATATCATTTTATTATTTATTATTTTGTTATTATTTTGTTATTTTTTATGTTTCTGTGTATTTATCGTAATGTATTCTATAGTATCCACATAATACCTCTCAGACCTTCATCGCTAGTTGGCATCCTCTTGCATACAAGGAGTCATGAATGAGGCCATGTGGAACTCCATCCCTAACCTAGTGATTTAGGTCATAGTGTGATATAATTGTAGTTTTTGTAAAAACTTTCTTAGCAACACTCACCTAACTATCATAATCTATTAATAATATCTTTAATTGTATTAATCTCCTGAATACACAAAGGAATGATCATCTTACTATCAATTCTTTCATGAGATAATGTATATCATCCTTTATTGGAATATCTAATCTAAATATTGATGAGAAATGGACTAATATTATGAAAAATAAGTATTATATTCTCTAGTTATTGAAGTATAATAATGTTGTCTTCGTTAATTGTCATTTAGAAGGATATGAAAACTAATAGTGTACACTTCTTAAGAATACAACAATGAAGGAGGAAAAATACTCTATAGAATGGGAGGAGTTTAAGAAATAATTCTTCTATATTAAATATCCGTTATATATTCATAAGTATATGGAACAATAATTCCTAGAGATGAAATAAAAAGAGGATGCATCTATTGGAACTTGGGAATAAAACTTCAGGATGTTCATGAGGTACTCCTGCAGTTATATCTCACAATCTAAAATGAAGATAAACCATTTTTTCTATAGAATAAAACTATGTATTTAATAGAAATTAGCTATAAGAGTCATTATAATCTATGAGGATATTGTTTGATGTGTGTTAAAGGTTGACATATAAATTGGGAACTAACATTATTTTGGGGACAGGAAAATAAAGGAGGATTATCCTGGAATCTCTAATGATAAGCCACATAGGGGGGAAAATACCAACTAACTATGTGTAAAAATGTGGGAGGAAGCACTCGTAAATTTTCTTCAAGGGATATAGTAAGGGTTTTAAGTGTATTAGGGAAGGCTATATTGAAAAAAAATAAAATATGTGGTAAGAACACAATTGACATAACTAAATAAAAGAATTCCCCATCCAATGTTCCACCTTAACTTTAATTATTCATGTAAAAAGAGTTTCTTCATTATGATAATAACTACATTAACCCCAGATCTATTGAAAAGAATGGACCATAGCATCCTCTTAAACTAATGGAAAAAGGTAGTGTGTATTCTATCACTACTGTTGAGATGGATCATTGTAATGAAGTGGTAAAAGGTACACTCATTCTTCAATCAATATCTAAAAATGCCTTATTTTATTCTGGTTCATCACATTCTTTTATATCACAAAATATTAGTAAGAATGTGGATTCACTACCTCAATCATTGGATAATGAACTATCTGTAAAAACTCCTAGTGTAAGGACGATTTAATTTAGGATATATAACACCTCTCTGATTGAGACTTGTAGGAAGGTATCTTCTAAAAATCTTGTTCTTCTACCCTTGGTTGAATTTGAAGTGATATTAGGTATGTATCAGTTACCCATGCATAGATAACATATCAATTTTTTGGATAATAAAATCTCATTTCATATCCTTAAACATTCTATGATCAAATATTTATGCAAGGATGATCAAGATATCCCTTTGGAATCAAATTATATTATATGGGACCAAATACCCAGTAATGGTGGAATTCTAACTCAAGTTATTAGGAAAAAAGATAGCATTTATGAAATACCTATTATATATGAATATATTGATGTATTTATACATAAACTACATATTCTTACCCTAAATCATGAGGTTGAGTTTCTCATATAACTAATACCTAGATCTATGATTATCTTAAAGATTCCTTATAGAATGGACCCCATTTAGTTTGAATAATTAAAGTAGAAACTTTAAAAGAATTCGGATGAGGGATTTATATGGCTATGTTTTTCACCATGGAGTGAACGAGTCCTATTTATTAAAAACAAGGATAGATAAATTTTACTTTTAATTTATTTTCATGAGACTAATAAAACCATGATCACGAATGGATATACTCTACCCCATATTGATGATTTGTTCGATAAACACATAGGAACTCGGTACTTCTCAATAATTGAACTTTGATCTTCATATCATCAATTTAGGGTTAAAAGGGAAGATATTTCCATGATATAATTCTATATGAGGTATGTACACTATAATTTTATATTGATACAATTTTGGCTTCTAAAATATTTGGAAATTTTTATGGATCTAATGATTAGATTATTTAGAGACTACCTAGATCAATTTTTGGTTCCCTTCATAGATGATATTATTATATATTCCAAGATAACGAAATACTATAAAGATCATTTAAAGATTTTTTTATGATCACGATAAAGAATAAGTTTTATTCCATGCTCATAAATTATGAATTTTGGTTGTATAAAATATCATTATGGGGTCATGTAATGACCGAAAAGAGCATATCTATAGATCCTTAATATATAAAATTTATTTAGCAGTGGCCTATACTGCACATAGTAACTAATATCCATAGTTTTATTTGGTAATTTGAATACTATATAATATTTTTGAGTAAATTCTCATATAAATAAAAACCAATAACCACATTAACATCAAAGGAGTGAAGTTCGTTTGGATAGAATAGTGTAAGGAATGTTTCAAGGTACTAAGGAAGAGGTTGGTCACTGCACCTATAATTATATAAGTCGATGGTGGGGAAGGGTTTGTAATATATAGAAACTATTTAAAAAAAGGTAATATTATGAATCCTCATACATAATTATAAAAAAATCATATGCCTCATTTTAATTAAATACTCGTGATAAAAATTACCTGACACATGATTTGTAGTTGGCAGTAGTGGTCTTTTCAATAAATATTTTGGTGAATTATATTTATGGTGAAAAATGTGATATATAAAGTTACCATAATATTTTGAAATATATATTCACATATAATGATTTAAGAATTATACAAATGAGATATTTGGATTTGATAAAAGATTATTAATGCTCAATACATTACCACCTAGGGAAGGAAAAAATTTGGTTGATGTTTTGAAATAGAAAGATCATTATATGTTTTCCATGATGAGAATTGAAAAAGGCTGAATACTCATGGATTTTCAAGGGTGAAATCTTGAAATCATAATAGAATTATAGAATTCATATCTTATCAAAATTTCTACTCAATCATCTATTTACATGAAGATCAAAGAATCCCAGAAACATGATGTGAAACTAATGAAAAGTGTAGTGAGTATTCCAAAGTTTAACTTCGATAAAAATAGATTTATATGGTTTGGAACTCGAATATGTGTCCTATAAAAACCAAAAGTGGAGATTAAAATTTTGGATGATGGAAATTTCACATCCTTCTCTATTCATCTAAGCAGTATGAAGATTCATAGAGATAAAAATAAAAACATATTTTCAGATAACATGAAGAGATAGATTAAAAAATATACACCTTGATGGTGTGTGTGTGAGAAAGTTAAGGTTAAATGACATAATTATATGGGTATGTTTCAACCTTTTCCCATAATAGTATGAAAATGATAAAATATTACCATGGATTTTTTTTAGGAATCACAAATACATCTAAATCCATAATTACACTTTTTTGTAGTTGATCTATTTATAAAGTCAATGTATTATATTACTATCACATAATATTTATATCTTTACCAACACAACAATATATATATATATATAATAGAAGTGGTAAGGCTGCATGAAGTGGCACATTCCATTTTATCTGTTTGAGATCTGAGTCTTTCCTCTAGGTTTTGGAGAACCCTTCAGTAAAAGATGGAGATATTGTTGAGTTTCGTCACTCCCTATCACCCATAGGAAAATGGTCAGTCTAATAAGAATATGCATGATCTATAGATATTTTTAGTTATTGTTTGATGAAATTACAATTATTTTGGGATCAATAACTCCCCTAGTAAAGTTATCATATAGAAACATTTTTAATTAAAGCATTCAAATGGAACCATATGAAGCTTTTTTTGGGAATATTTGTAGTAATCAAACATATTGGAATAAAGTTGGAAAGAGGAAGATGATAAGTCCAGTCCTTGTCTAATAAATGGCATAGAAGGTTCAAACTATTTAGTGGGATATGAAAGTATCATAAAGTCAATATAAGAGTTATGTAGATAATAATCAATGTTATCTAGAGATTCAATTTTATGGAAAGTTGGTCCTATAGATATCTCTATAGAACTATGATATGGTATTTGGGAAGAAATGAATGTTGATCCCTTTGTACATCTGTCTCTTCAAGATCCTTGATTATGTTGGGGTAGTATCTAGTCCCTTAGAGATCCCTTTAGACCTCTCACAAGTACATGATGTGTTTTACGTATCTCTATTAATGAATTATATACTAGAACATTCACATGTACTAAACTAGAAATCCATGCAATTGAAACATGATATGTAATGAACTAACCTAGGGAAACTAGATAATTCACCCAAATCGATCATCCACAGGGTGAATTGAAATTAAAATAACAAATAACTATCTTATATGTAACAAAAAAGGTATATAATCAAATTATGACATGGAAGTAATAGAACATACCCATGAGACATATAAATTTAATCCAAATAGCCCAAATAAAAAATATAAAACATGATGTGTCTAAACAAGTCCCTTTATGGGAATCTATCACCACCAAACCATCCCGTTATGAATATTATGACAACAAAGGAACCTATAATTATATATAATTCCCTTAAATTTACCTAAGTCCAATAAAACAAAATCTATGACCACCCAAAGGAAAAAATTAGGGTGTGAGAATAAATCTTGATAAGATACCACCAAAGAATCTATATAATTTCTAATTTCAAGAATGATTCAATTCAAGCTTTAAAACAAATATAGTTTTCAAATCATATTCATAAATTAAAAAAAATTAAAAAACTTACTTTAGTTTTATTAAAAATAACCATGTTAACCAAATCTAAGAATATGTTAATTATGAATTAAAATTGGTAAAAACCCATGGATGAATCCTAAGATAAGAAAGTTATAAAATAACCATTAATATACCATATTTTGATAAACCAATCATTAATGACAAAGCACCACATTTGGGCAATAATATATGGGTATATGTGATATAAAAAAAATAAAATTATCAATACAAGCCTAATTTGGATCCAACAAATATAAAATGTAGTGTAAAAACACACACTAAAGTGAAATAAAACCTATCATGAAATCACACACACACAAAAGCAACAATTATATTCCTGGCGCACCCAAGGTTACCCAATGTGCTAAGTTTTTCAAAATCCATTAGTAAAATGACGCTCAAATTTAATAAAACATTTTTATATCAAAAAAATAATTTTTGGAATAAGAAACTATCTATAAAATTAATACCACCATTTAAGCATTTCATCAAACACTTGGTGTGAACAAATCTGTTTTTAAAGAAAAAATCCCTTTAAAAGCATGAAAATAATCTAGTTAAACCATTTAAGAGTCAAATAATTCATTTTTATTGAATAACCCAAAGGTAGTTAACAATAATATAAATCAATTTAATAATTAACCCTTAATATAGAGACTCCTACATTAATAAATGAGGAAACAAAATTGCCTTTGATAATGGTGACTAGAAACAAAATGATCGGCCTCTTAAATACAAGGCATGAGGGGAAATAGGGGGAAGTTGGGAAATTTCTAGGGGGATTGAACATTGAATGCAGCAATCCAACAGAATAGAGGATACCCAAAATCACCAAAAAAACGCCCTAGGGTTTGATTGTAAGGAATGTACATTGAATGAAATCCATTTACCTGAGTGGTGAATAAAACCCATTGGGCATGAGGGGTTTACAGTGTAAATATCATCCTTACACTATAGATTTTCCATATTTCATACATACTAAAAAACACATCACCTCAAGTTAAATTACCCTGATCAATGATTTTACATCATAATATTGGGTTTTATGGTGTAAACCCATTTTATGGAATAAAAGGTTTTACGGCCTGAAGTATTTCCACAGTGTGTTCCCAGCACTGAACTTATGCCATAATCCATAAATTTATGGTGTAATTGTCTCATGTAGGTAGTAAAAAAACTTGACCCCTGCAGAAAACTCCCAACAACATCATGACACCCTCCAAACACTTTTTCACATTTATACATGAACTCCATTAATTCAAACAAACATACATCCCCATACTTTAAGTTATTTTCCCCCAAAAATATGTTTATATTCCCAAAAGGCCTGAAACACACCCTAATAAAAATGGAAACAAAATTAGAGATAAGAAGTACTTGAAGGAAGGAATATATATGTTACATGGTATCTCCTATGAGTATTAACCAATGGAGTTCTGGGATAAAATAGATAAAGTATAAGGAATAAGACCACTCATTCAATCACATTTCTAAAGAGGAATCATAAGTTCAAGAAGATACATGGGAAATTGAGGATTTAATTAGACAAAATTACCCTCACAAGTTTCCATCCTTTTAAAAAATAGAGGATTAAATTATTTTAACGGGTTAGAATGTAACAACCAAAAATTTTACTAAATACTCTTTCCTTAAATAAATATCATTCTTAGAATATATTTTTTCATGCAACACCATACTAAAATGAAAACTGCATTACTTAGATAAAAATTTATAAAATATTAATATCATATTATATACACTAAATTAGTATGTATCAATTAAAGTAACCACTATATTAAAACTATTTGAAATGGTACATTAATACAAGAGTCATTTCTTATGATTAAAAATATTTTGTTTTCAATATATATGTTTTTATATTAAAATAAATTTCAATCACATTCAGAAATTGAATTTGATAAAGTTAATTAAAATTTTTATTTCCATATATCAGAATTATGCTATTTTTTAGTTTTTTTTTATGATTTATGTTTATATAAATAGTGAGAACTACCGTTTTTATAATAACCATGAATATTATAAAATAATCTGGACATAATCATAACCTAAATTTTTTTAATCCTTATTATTAATCAAATATATATTTTATAAGTAACATTATATATTAAAAAATATTAATTTTAATCTACAAACTTATATTTTAAATTTTAGATCTTAAGATGTAACTTCCTTTAAAACTATTTTAATACATTATACATTTATAATATTAAAAAAACTTTTAAAAAATGGATCTTATATAATGATTTTAATAATTGGAATTAAAAATTTCAAAATACTAAAAGAGGATAGTTTTTGTTTTTTAATAATAAAAAATGAATTTCTTAGGTAAAAACTAGTTACTGTGGAAAAAATCCAAAAGGGTAAAAAGGGTTAACCAATGTGTTAGAAGGAATATCATGTTAAAAAAATGTTTCTAATTGAGTGGTTGAGATTTTTATATACAAATATTATCTCTACTACATTATTTTTAATTTTAGAGTCTTCTTGACATGTGAAATATGTTCTCTCTTTATATTAAGATGAAATATTTACAAAAAACTATCATTCTCATCAATTAAAAAGGGGCCTCTCACCACCCCTTAAAAACCACTATAAATGTTCGTTTATTATTGAAAAATATTTCCTTTTACTTTACCTTTAATCCTCACACACTTTAACTATCTTCTAGATATAAGAAGTTAAACTAATCCTTCCATTCCCATGGACTCTACCAAGGAAAATCCAAAGTCCTCAACATGAGCACTAACTTTTCCCAAACATTTTTTCTTTTATATTTTTCATTTTCAAGTATATTTTTAAAAATATTATATGATTACTTAATTATTTATAATATATTTAATTTAGTTACATTTTGGAATGAACACTAACCACCTTTCCCCATTTCCATTAATGAAAATGAAAATATCATTCATGTGTTTGTGTGGATATCTACCTCAAAAAATTAACTTATATAATTTATCATCAATTTTATTTATTATTTAATAAAATATATTAAAATATGATTCAACGCATTAAAAAAAATATATTTTTTCATTATATTTATGTAAAAATGATATTATTCCAAAAGAAACCACTTTTATAACCATACTCATCCACTAATTGTGGTATGTTCATATTTGGGTCGGTCTAACAACCTACTTCAAAAATGCTATAATATAATATCATAGATGACTATGAGAAATTGAATATTGATAATATATGATATAAATAAGTAAATAGTTTTTTATGTTGGTTCTAGAATAGTAACATTAATATTAATATTATTAATTATGATACAACCGTTCATTTGTTAAAATCCCCAAAACATGTTTGTCCCCAATTTTTTCTACAGGAGCCATAACTAAAGATATCATAGAATGTAATTATAACATTATAAAATATAATTAAACATATATTATAGTACCTATAATGATATCCAAATGATGAACATTGAATCTATCAGTAATAATTGACACTACTATTATGAAACTATTACAAAATGATCAAGATCTCTCACATCCGATATTAAAAATAGATAATCTATAACTATAATAAACGTACACAATGATTATAATTAAATATTATAAATGTTATAAATATGAGTAAGGTTTTTAAATTTGTGATTATGATAGTTATTTTGAATATAAAATAGATTAAATAACCTTCAAAAAAGTTAGGAATTGAGGTAAGAGGTTTTCAAGACACAAATCTTTTCTTTGGGTTATAATCACTCCTATTTTACTATAATATTTTAATATTGATTTATTATACCCTATGATAGTTTTATGTTGTATTTACACCATATTTTACGATGAAATCATGTTAACACCATAGTCTTATTTGTTTATGGATCTATTATTTCATGAAAATATAATTTTATTAAGAATAATTCCCACCTCTTTCTATAGATTTTACCTTCATATGAAAGTTTATACTTTCAACCAATGTTATCATTTCCCGAGTTTAAAATAAAATTATTTTTATCTCATAATATTCTTATATTTCCATTAATTAATTTTAAAGTGAATGTGTTTATTATCCCTTTTTTGATGTGGATTTTCAAAAAATGAATTTTAAAATTATTTAAATACTGCAATCTAATTTTTTTATATTTTTTAATGAAACTTTTAAGGGATAAGTGTGAACCCAAACAAAATAACCACCAGATAAAATTCCTCACAAAAGTAAACCAATTCCACCTATACTTCAAAATCCCCAGACCGTGCCAGAGGCCAAATGTTTCAAATTTCAAATTACAAGAGGTCATCATTATTGATCTCAGACCACATGTCAACCGATCAAAATCCACCCAAAGCCTATCACATCACACTCACTGCCATTTCTATATTGAACATCAACACCATCATCATCCTAGAAGAAAAAAAATCCCCATCTCCGACCAGGGAGACCATGAACTATGGACATGGAATAACCAGATTAAAAACCTGAACAAAAAAAACCTCGAAATCAACCTCCTCAAGAAGCCACACTGATGTGAACATCATCACTAGACCCGAGACAGAGAAACTCTGGTGAACTCCAAACTCAAAATCCCCCAAAACCCTCTAACATCTTAAGATGATACTCATGAAAAACTTCCAGGAATAACAAGTTCTACAAAAACCAGATCTATAAAAGAAGGCAAATCAAGGAAGAACCTATCCAGATGGCTTCTTTTTGTCACCTCACCTTTTCCGTTATCTTCCTCATCACATCACACACTCCACCCTATGTCGTCACCACATCACCATACAACTCCATCATCGAACCAGAAAAATAAGAACATAACAGAATGCCAATGAAAACCCCAAATAGAAGACAACCAAAAACCATTGAGAGTTAGGAAGAAGGAATGATATTGAAACCCTAATAGGATCCAGGGAAAAGGCCTTAAAAGGAAAAGTGAAAGACAACCAAAAATCACCACTATAAGGGGATGAAATCTAAGAATGACATAGGGTATAAAACCCTAAATTAAGAATATAAGATACGCCGAGAGGACCCTCAACTACTAGACCACTATCCCAATGCCTCGGTGTGCCCATCACTCTAGATCTGACCCAGAGAGGAGAAGTGAAACTCGAGACCAGAGCGCAATAATGTTACTGGAGAAAGTCCTTCATGAAACTGGTGGAGGTGAAATAGGGATAGGATACCTAGAACTAGTGAAATATAGAGATAGTAAATGACCTATAGAGAGTAAAAAAAGTGATAAGAGAAAAGAGAGAACCAGGGAAAGTGGATAAGAAAATCCAACACCATCGAGGAGAGAGGAAACCCTAGGAGGAATATGATTTTGAGTTGAGAACACAAGAGTGTCCCTATAGAGTGAGGCTACATCCCAGAACTTTTAAAATATTTAAACGGATTTAATTTCCATGATCGTATATTATTCACTTCTACTAAAATTTTTTTTGAAATATTCATTATTTATTTTAAAGGTCGAATTATTGGAATTTGTTTAAAATTAATGTTTTATGAAATTTTCTCTTCATCATTAAAATAAATTATTTTTGGAATGTGACTCGAAAATAATGTTTTTTACAGTGATATTAAGAAATGTTTTCTGAGAAAAACTCTTTTTTTGTGATTTCTCTTCCTTTCTAAAAATATTAATTTCAAATGGAGTAATGATTCATAAATAAACCTATATGTTCTATTAATAAATACTACTTTTGTATGATCATGTTATTGGTATCGATAGATATATTTTTTTAATTATTTCTATGTGATACCATTTGGAAAAGTATGGAACCAATTTTCTTCTCATGGGATCCATATGATAAGACAAATGATTTTATTTTAAGTGAAACCCATATGTATTTATGATGATAGGTTGGGTCATATATCTCTCATCATTACATTGTTTAAAGTTTTATATCTCATTTCATAATGAATCCTGGTCATACTTTTTTTTAAATCTAAAGGGTCAACATACTTAGATTTCTACCCAATTTAAATGGTGGATAAACTTTGATTTTTTCAAAACATAATGGGTGACCATGATTAAGTTTTATTATAATATCTTCTTATGCTTATATTTATGGAACATATCCAAAATGTTCTTTATTTCCATGATATTCCAAACATTTATGATGATCGATTTTCTAAAGATATTCCATTTTCTTAAGTTATGATTTCATATTTTCTTTAATTTCAGTTATATGCTTCTTAGACATGTTTTTTAAGACCTTTATTTATTATTATGTTCTTATTCCATGATCCTTAATGATTAATCATATTTTATGATTTCCGATTATGATTCCAAGAACTTTTTACCATATTATTCACACTTATTCATGTTTTCTCACATGTTTATGATCTAATTGTTATGACTAGTTGATAAGTTTCCATTACTAAGAATTTTATCTCACCCCTTTATTATATTTTCCTTCCCTAGGATATGAATATGGGAAATATTTATGAGATTTTTACAATGAGGTATATATTTGAGTGGTTATGGAGAATTGTTAACATGTATTATAAAATAATTTTTTTATATATTTTATCTTCCAAGACACTAAACCTTTAATTATCCGATTTGTGTGATTATTTTTTATGGGAATAATTATTCCTGAAAAGTAATAAAATATGTGTGTTTTTTATCTTGGGTTGGAAAAGTGGGTCACTTTGAGATTTATTAATGGATTATAGATATATCAAATCTTTTTTGTTTCCATAAAATTATGTTGTAGAGCATAATGTGTTCAATATTTATTAGAGAATTAAGTATCATAATTATCATTTCCATGTTTTTCGACTTGTTATAGTTGATTTGTAATCAGTTATAATATTTTAAAAGGAGTAGAAAAATATCTTTATATGGTTGATTATTCCTTTAGTGAGACCATTATGGCAGCTTAGAAGGATTCAGGGGTGACTTGTACATTATCAAAGTCTAGATTTGTTCATGAAGGAAAATTGTTGATTGATTTTTAGGCATGAAAATTCTTATAGAAGAGACAACTGTGACACCATAGAATGGTGGGTAAATTTTATTTTGATTTTATTATTTTTTAGAGTAAATTTTAATGTTTTATAAGTTTTTTAATATGAATCATGATTGGGTGCATGGTTTTCAAAATAATGAAACATAATTATGAATTATGTTTTTGAGGAAGAATCATGTTCATGGTTTGGAACATAGTTTGAAAAAAATTATGGCCTAATAATTTAAGAATATGGATATTAGACACTTATCCTTTTATGTTAGGTACATGGATATCTAATATGTGTGGCCATGTTATATGGTATGGTAAAAAAGTACTCCATTTTTCATTTAAAACCCCAATTTTTATAAATTTTCCATTATTAACACCCTAATATGAGTATGACCAAACATATGGAATATTGATAGTGGTCTTGGAGATTATTTACTATATATTAATGGGATTATATCTATGATTGGTTAAATCAAATACATATTGAAGGTAATAAATATTTTATCATAACAGTTCTTAAATCTTTCTCTCTACCTCAGAGGATCTATATTTAATATATATTAGGGGATACAATCATCTAATATTAGATCATGAGTGGGAGAATCATGGTCGCGATTTATTATTTATAGGGTTCAATAGATCAAATTGATATAATTATTATTAGTTCAATATTTATTATATTTTCTAATTTCTTTGTTTATGTTTTGTGGATCTTATTCCTTCTTTAGTTGATTGTGATTCCATGTGATTTTATTTATGTATTTTTAAACTACTTAATCTTAACATGAATTTTATCAAATAAGTTCTATTGTAATTTTGTTTCATAAAATTATGGGGTTTTTTGGATATCATAAAATTAGTTTTTTAGTATCTTAAGAAAATCATGGATTTTGGGAATTTGAAATCATAGTAAATGGTTTATAAAAATTTATTTTTTATACTATAGTGTTTAGTCAAATTTGGACCCAAAAATTTGGTATGGACATTTCCACAAGGACCTAGATATGAGACTTTCCTGATTTTCATGAGTTGTATTTAATATGAAAGTGTACCACAATTGAATAAGAAGACACAAATAGGTTCTCCATGTGATTTATAATTTCATGAAAACTGGGTGATGGAGTTCCATCAAAACAAATTACATAAATGTGATGAGGCGGTGAGAACCACCCATTTTGAGTAGGTAATGAATTTCATACATCATTATAGAAAAGGTTCATAGAGTCTTCATATTCATTTTTAGAGACTTTTTATATATCTTTTGTACTAAAAGTGTACAGTATTTGGGTAAACCCTATATCTAGGGATGTAGTTTTATTTTTATCCTTATATTTAATATCTTATGTATCCAAAATGGACTTATAGATTAAAAGTTATGGACCTTTAAAAATTATACATTTTAGGAAGTGTTTTTTCTAAAATATTCATAATTCCATGTTAAGGTACTCAACTCCATGCCCTAATAAGGTTCTCAACTTCATTACCTACTTTAAGAACCTTGATTTTCATTCGTAGATGAAATCACACATGCTAAGTTGTTATGTTCCATATAAAAATCTAGTTCTCCCTATTATCACTCTCCCAGATGAAATACCACATTTTCTATTAACATACAGCTTATTGAAATACACATGTGGTCCCAGATGATGTTGTATGTGTGCCCTTAATAAGTAACATTCATGTTCCTAGATGATTTTAGGCATGCACCCTAAACACTTGATCACTTGAGGTGTTTGTGAGTTATTACTATCCAACTCCTAGTTCCCAAACCAAGGTTTTCCTATAAAAGGCCCCCCATATCAAACCTTTTGACATAAAGTATTGTGCATTACCAAGTCTTACTTCCCAGAGAGGAAACTCCACTAAAGTACATAGAGATCTTGTTTGTGTGCTTTAACACTCCATTTAAAACAACCCAGGTCTCATACATGTATTATTACATGATTTATAATATAGAAATCCATAAAAAAGTCCATAAATATAGAGGTCATGTTTCTTTGGAATATTAGATTCATAATACATCAAATTAAAAAAATAGATCATATTCATTTAAATCTATATATTATCCTCTTCAATGTCATTGAAATTATATTTCTATATAGGATATCCTAGGTACATATATAAAGAAAAAGGGTGAGCTAATAATCTTCTTAAGGTGAAAACATGATAATGAAGTAAAACATGTGTCAAAATGCATAACATAATGTCATGGAATGGGAGGATAATATATAATCACATATAATAATGGAATAAATGGAATGATTAAATTATATCCTATAATTATAAGAATGTATCAACAACATAAAACATGAAATCATAAGCATAAGTCAAGGCTCTCTTCCAAGACAGCATAACACCTTTTTTTATTATTTTCTATGAACCATACATGGTATCTCATTATATGGAAACATTTTACAACACATTTTTGGATTATATAATTAAAATCTCACCCATAACATAATTATGTTTACATGAATATTTTTTTCACATAATGAAAAGAAATCATACATAAAGCATATGAATGATAAAATCCATGAGAAGGAAAAAAGATACATAGCATTATCTCAAAGAATAATAAAATGATGTATTATAATGATTACAATGAAAAAAAAGGATCAAAGATTTTTGGAATTTCATAATATAATAAAGATAAAAAAAAACATAAATAATGAATTAATTTGAATAAAATTCATAAGAAAGAAGTGGAGAAGTATGTATAGAAATGAACCTCTTAAACGATGTTTATAAAATGAGTAAAGAACCTTTCAAGAATGTAAGAACATGGTGTCTTTATAAAAATTAAAATTTAACCAAAATAGTGTTTCCATAAAATAGATATTATTTTATTAAATCGTGAAGAACAAAATAATTTAAAATAATGATATATTAAATCGTATTTGGAATAGAAAATTTTCATTTAATCGGGTTTTCTTTTAAGAAAAGATTGAGAAGAGAACTTAGAAATATTATATATTCCATGAAAATAAAAGGAAGGTAAACATGTTATACATCTAAGGAGCATATATATGGAATATATAATAATATTATGTGAATAAAGCATAGATAAATTGAGGTAAATATTAAGGAAACATAATTCAAAGGAAAAGATTGTGGCTTAGGAGTTCTGTTACCTCAGGACACGAATCACTTGGTATGTTCATATAACCTCTTAAAAAATTAAATTAAATTTAATAAATAGTTTATTTATAACCTTTTCCAATTATATTTCATTTTTTAAAGTCCATTTCTGATCATATTTCATTCATTTATTATATATTTTCTTCTCAAATTAGCTCATTGGGTTTGTTAGGATAACTTCTCCAAAATTACTTCAGTATATTAATCACGGACAGTAGTGTTGTAAAATAGTTCCATGATATCTAAAATTATAAATTTATATATTATTTATCATTTTATTATAAAAAATGTTATATAGTTCAATATATGGTCTAAAATAGTTTCAAATTTTGAGAAGTACCACGGTACACTCATTTTAGATGGGTTAAAGTACTATGATCATTTATTTTTAATATCATTGATATATTATTCAATTTATCTTTCCATAATATTTATAATTTAATAAATATTATATTTATTTATTAAATAAATTTTTAAAACTATACATTTTATGTGGTAATATATGTTTTATAACACCATCCGTATAGGTATTTAAAGCTGACCATGATGAGACGAGTGATATAAACTATATTAAAAATGGATTGTATAAATTTTTTTATGATATAATTCATATTTTTATATTATTAATTATATTATTAAATTCATTTTTATGATAATTATAATTATTATTTGGGATCAATAAGGAAAATTAATTGAAAGGTGCAGAAAATAGAAAACTTACTCTACCACTTTGATGTTTCTCCTTTAGACTACACATTAAGACTTATTATATTGGTATTTAAATTAGATCAAAAATTATAGAATTTCTATAAGAGATCTAGAAAGGTATTTTGGAAGGGTTTGGGAAAGGAATGATTTTTTAATTTAAGTAAATGGGGTGGAGGATGCTGGTATTTATAAGGGGAAGTGGGGGTGTTTTAGAATCAAATATTATACCTTCAATTAGTGATCCAACTTGTGATTGAATAGGAAGGGGATTATATTGTAATAGAAAATGGGACATTAAAATATTAAACTGACCTCTACAAAACTCAAATATTCATTCATATATAAAATTATAAAATATGATACTTATATGATATTTTACTATTCACCTCAATATTTTATTATCTATGAAAAAAACCAAAACATTACCCTAACCTAATTTCATTTTGGTTATTCCAAAAAAAAATTTACATTTTACCAAAATAATTTTTTTAATATGAGAATTTTATTTTTTAAAAAAAATTATTATTTATTAAAAAAATACTAATTTTTATTACATAGTCAAATTTACGACACTTAGAAAAATCACTTATTATTTTATAAAATTATATTATAAATTATACACAGATATTTAGTGTTTTTTTTTAAAATTAAAAATAATATTTTATTTATAATTTTTAAATTTATCATAAAAATATATTTTAATGAAAATAAAACATATATGTCTTCCAAAAATACTATTATTGCCATAATTAATATTTTTATTTAATTGTATTATGATATAAATTCGTTATATTTTTATTTAGTAAGATACCCAGAAATAGTTTTACTAATCAAGAAGTCTAATTACACGTATAATGTTATTTTTATTATTCCTACAAGTCGGGTTACTATTCCAATAATCATGCTACTATTCTAAAAATCATATTTCAAATGTTCATGTGGTTTTTTTACTTCCAATAAATACTTTCTATTTCCATCATTAATCATTCACTTAAATTTATCTCAAAATTATATTCTTCATTTTCAAAAAAATTGATTGCATTACTACTTTATTTTTTCTTTTTTATAATGATGCTCGTGGGTGGGATTATTCTAGGAGACTAAAGTGATCTAAATTTTCTTATTATTTTTTCTTTATTTTCCCATTTTATTATTTTCAATCTCATTAGAGATATTTAACCTCTAAATTTAATTTTTTAAATTAATAAAATAATTTTTTGTTAGTTTTTAATATGTGTTGAATTTGTTCTATATGATACTCCTAAATATAGAAAACTTATATTTATTTAGAAGGAAAATTTTATTTATAAAAATCTAGGGCATTATATTCTTCCTCTATTTGTAAATTTTATACTCAAATTTTCAATTCATACACTAAGATGAAAACATATGAAAGTACTTATATTTCAATACTTCTTCATAATCTCATGTTGAATCTCTATACTTATGGTTTCTATATAATATTTTGACATTGTGAGTTATCTTGTTGCATTGAATCTTGTCTCTACTATCCAAAATATTCATCATTTAATCCATATATGAGACTTCATACTCCAATTATACCACCTTTGGATTTAGAACATGTGAGTGATCTAGTATATACATCCTCAAGTGGGATTTTTTAAACATGTTGTTCACTTAAGATAGTTTTTGTGTGAGTACTAGTCAATATACCATAGCTCTGATGTGGTTAATAATAACAAAGGTTTTGATATATCAAGGAATTATATTTCCATTAACAATAAAACTCTTGAACCTATTCAATAAAGATATTTCAGGGAACACATTATTTCTAACTTCAAACTTCATTTATTATTAACAATTCATAGTGGAGATATTTTTTTAACTATATAATGATTGATGTGTTATTTAATGGAGCTGACATTCGATGGCATTTCTTCAACCAGTTTGGGTCTTAGTTTCTTATGTTATCTAATATTATCCCAACATGTTATATTTCTATATTTATTCCCATATATGGATTAATATATATCCATATGAATGCTTGAGGGGAATCTATTATTGTATGAGAACTCAACCAAAGGGAGATATTGATTTCAGCCTCCTTTAAAATCCATAGAGAAAGATCTCAACATATCTGCAACTTTCTAGATAGTCCTTAATAATTGGATATAAATCATAGAGTGATATATTACACTAAAATTTAACTCTATGTTTAAGTCATGTTGAATAATTTTATAGAAAATTGAGGTGAACCTAGAATGTTAATCAGATACAATTGATAGTGGTGTTTCATATAGCCTCACCACTTATCTAATGTATATCTTTGAAATTTGATTGAATGTGAAGTCCTATAAAATGGAAAGTAATTGATTATTCTTTGTAAGATATTCCAATATAACCCATATTGAATTATATCTTTTGAATGTCTTTGAAAAAACTATTATAAAATTCATTATGACATTCTTTCATTTTCATATAGGTATGGGCATTGTCCCCTTGGGATTTTTCTTTATGAATTCACTTGTTGGAATCCCGATAATTTTGATGTATATTCAAGAATAACGTTATTAAAATTATCCCACATAAGAGATCTCAAAAATCTCTATACAAATTTATGATCCCATCACAGATAGAGAATGTTGAGCTATGTGCATTATATAATTTATTTTTATTTATCTCTGGCTTTGATATTATGTATAATTATGTCCCAAATCTCACAATTACTTGTTTATCAATATTGAACATTGAGGATTTCCTCTTCTATATTTCACCCACCTTCTATTATATCTCCATATCCTCCCTTTCAGTGTTCTTAATCTCCTCCCAAATAGATAGTTAAGAAATAATGTGTGAAAGCTAGGTTGTTGTTCCTTCCTTTATGATCCAATAGTATATATTTTTCATGTCTAATAAGAATTGATCCTTATCAATTCTCGTCGTGAATAATTTTATAGTATCTTTTTTAATTGGAGAATTTTTAACTTTATTCCCATTCTTATGATGGTAATAGATTGAGTAGTCATAGTCTTTGATCAACTCTATACATTTTTACTGGTGCATGTTTAGATCCTTCTATATAAATAAATACTTTAAGATATTATGATCTGTATATATGTGAAACTTATCTCAAAAGAGATAATGCCTATAAATATTCAATGAAATGGATTACTATAGAAAACTTTGAATCATATGTTAGATACTTTAACTTATGAACCTTTAACTATATTGAGGTATATGTTATAAAATTATCATTTTGTATAAGTAAAAAACCCAATACATCCTTTGATTTATCATTTTATATCAAAAATACTTCCCTACTTGAAGGTAGTATGAGTACAAATGTAACCATCTGACCCACCAAATCCCACCTAATCAGTGGAAGACCAGGCTTCTAAAACCCCAAACTTGTCTCTAGGGGCCAGGGGATGGTAACAGGTGCAGAGAAAACTTGAGTAAAATGGAAAGAATTTTTCTAAAGTATGTGACACATGCACCCAACCATATCTATGTAGAAGTGTAGAGAAATAATAATAAATATAGTAACATGTAGATTAAAAATAATGTGTGTAATTACCTCTGGGGAATAAAAAAGTGTGTGAAAGTGAAATTCTAAAAGTAACGGGAAAAATACATGCCCACCCAGAAAAGGTGTCCCAACCTAACAACAACTAGAATAAAGTAAAGATTATAGAGCCCAGCTCCTGATCACTAAGACTCAACCACCGCACATGGTCAAGTGCACCCAAGTATCCCTAAGATCTAACAATTCCACCACTAACTTATCGTACATCTCCAAAATACAAGACACATGCATGAAAATACCATACAGGGGTCAGTATATAGATACATATTAGGACATCCCAAAAACTAAAGATGGAGAAATAGAAGACGTTGTTGAAGTATTCAACTCAACCCAAATTAAGAGGGAAAAGAAACCCAATGAAACTGATATATATAAATATATGCTCATAAAATAAATCCAGATGAAATAAAAAGGTAATCTCCATCTCACAGCCCATCCCTAGATGATGATTCTTCCTGTAGCTCCAAAATTCCATCATTAATACCAAACATCTCATGAGTCTGCCCCAAGAAGTCATGATAAGGGCCTGAAACTCTCCACTGCTCCACAACCCGAGGGAGAATAATCTTTAAAATATAGAGAACCCACACCTTCTAAAAATAGTTTGTTTCTTCTCATTGTATAGATGACTCATTTCCATGAATGAGAGTACCATCTCTATAACTATGTATGGAATATGGGGGACCCATTCCCTGGTGCGGTAGGGGAGTATCATCCCCATATATAGAGGATATATGCCCATGTAGGGGATTACCATCTCTATATCTAGAATAACTTGTATTGAGGAACTTCACCCATGTAGGATATTATATTCTCCATGGACAGAGGTATCTCACCCTGGTGCGATTTAAGTGTATTATCCCCATGTATAGAGGACCTAAACCCATGTACGACAGGGGAGTACCACCTTTACCTAGAATAATGAGTATGGAGAACCCTCACCCCAGTACGATAGGGGAGTACCTTCTACGTGGATAGAGGACCTACACTTTGATGTGAAAATGGGTAACATATCTATCTAGATATAAAGTATTAAAGGCATGCACCTTAGTGAAATAGGGGAGTACTATATATATCTAAAAAAATAGTCTGTGGGTCTTGTACTACATGGAGTGTGTTCTTCCAAACTAAAATCCAATTAATTATGTTTTTTACATAAAGACAAGTTCTTCATCGTGGATCATAGATCCTCTATTTATTCCATGATTTTTATACTTTGACCTCCTTAAATCCTCTAAAATCAAGGGTAATGATGTCGTCCATCGATTTACCAGCCCTCAGTGTCCAAAAATCAGAATTCAACCACCCATAGGAATCCTGTAGTGTATCATGCATGACTCTTATGTTGCTTCCATCACCACCTTGGATCTTCGATCCATGAATCCATCATCAATACCAATAATCCTCTCTAATTCATCTTCAAATATCAGATGTAGACATTATTCCCACATCCACAATGAATATGGGGGTCTGATAATTCTTAGACCCACCCCACAATGTCGAACTATGTCCCTACAACCCAAGGGTGAAGAATGTGTAGAACATGTAGGGGAAAGGTATAAGAAAAAAGGTGCATAAATAATTGGACAAGTTTTCTTTCCAATGATCATAGAACATGGATATTTTTTGTGAAAAATATGTCACAATCAAGAACAAATCAAATAAACAATTTAATTTGATAAACATGCTCATGTGATGGATTAATTAATCACAGATCAAGGAATATAATATAATTGCATGATCAATAATTTAATAAAGTTAAAAACCACAATTGAGGACCCCTGACTTGATTATAGATCGATCATTGGGGAAGATCTATTACATTCACTATCTATAAAACCACATAGATATGATTTTTTTTCATCATCTAATTCAAATTTTCCAAGGAAGAATTATCTGAAACCTTCTCTCAACAATCCCAGGGTTATATAGCTAACCCTAGAGATTTTCCATAAGATGATACTTAAATAGGGAAATAGTTTTGGGTATTAAATGAATTATTTAATTAATCCACTCAATGTACCCACCAATGGCTTCCTCATCTAAACATTCATTATCAAACAACTTTAGGTCACATCTAGGGTAAACCTCACACTCCATATTGATTAATGGTTTCATAATTACAATTCAGGATTCAATTTAATAGATAATCCGTTATTTCTAAAAAAATCACGTGATTGATATAAAATATATTTAATATTTTAATAAAATTAATTTTGGGCTCACTAGGCCTCAAAATCTCATGTTTTCTGAGTGCTTGGATCTGAAAATATTCTTTCATATATTTCAAATTCATACAAGGAAAAAATATAGTCTCTAAATTATTTCTTCCTTAAAATTTTTCATTCCCTAAAATAAAAATCTATGAAAAAATGAGGTGATATTAAGCCCTGATATGGCTCTACCACTCCTAATTGCACTCCTGCATGATCTCATGCTAACACATGACACGAACCGAGGTAATAGTTTATCCTCATAGGATCATTTCCAAATAATCCTTGATTGTCATAGGATACTTTGTGAAGGTGTATCCATTCTCGATGTCTAACTCACCCTAGTAAATAACATGCATAGCATCATGCACATATATCCTTAGATGTGATATATGGATGACATTATGAACCTTCTCTAACTATGGGGGTAAGTCTAGGATGTAATAAACCTTTACAATCCTCTACAGGTTCTCAAAAATCTCGATAAAAATATGGGATATCTTGCCTCCCTAGCTGAATTTCCACAATCCTCTTCTTGGGGAGACTCATAGTAAAATGTGATCTCGTAGCTTAAACTCCAAGGGCCTATGATTTTGATCTACATAATATTTATATCAGCTCTGTTCTATTCTCATCCACTTATAGATATCATATAACATCTTCATCATCACCCACAATATCTCTCGCCTTAAAATAGATGCATCACTAATCTCAATCCATCATAAGGGTAACCTTTAGGGTCTCCCCTAAAAGGCCTCAAAAGTTTTCATTCCGATAGTAGAGTGATAGATATTATTATAAGAAAACTCTACCAAAGTTAATAGATCCTCTTGACATTGGCCTAAGTATAAAATGCAATCCCTCAACAAATCCTCCAACACCTGGATAGTGTGTTCGGTCTTCCCATTTGTCTAAGAGTGAAAAGATGTACCCGTACTCTATTGGGTCCCAATTTCACCCACTAAGCTTCTTCATAACCGTGATGTGAACCATGCATCATGTTTATAGATAATATTTAATGTAACCCCATGGATGAATACAATCTCTCGCACGTATAACTACCCCAAACTCTCCACCGAAATGTTCTCCCTGATACTAAGTAAGTGCACCAACTTGGTAAGTTGGTCAACTATAACATAGATGGATCATGGCCTCTATCTATCTATAGAATCCCTATCACAAAGTACATGGACATTACAACCCACTTACACTCTAGGATCATAATATTTTATAGCAAACCTGTTATAACTTGGTACTCAGCCTTCACCTGTTGACATATGAGACACCGAGAAATAAACTAGGATACACTTTTCCTCATGGAAACCCACTAAAACTTCCTCTAATGGTATATGTACATCTTCATTATAGAAATATGTTCATTCAAATGATATTTTTAAAACTCCATCATCACCTCCTCTCTCAATGTGATTAGAAACACTATCCTTACATATAAAATAATGATGTGATTTCCTCCTTCATAGAATCCATGTAGTGAATCTCTTAAGGATATCAGGTCATGTAATACCTCACAGTCTATGTCCCCTAACTAAGACTCCCTTTCATGATGAAAAAGTGGAGAAATAAACACCATCGATTGAAGATAAGTTTCACCCCTCTTCTCCACTAGGGTCAACTACAAATAAGTTAACTTCTCATGTGCCACCTTTACCAGATGAAAAAGAGACATCCTACTAAGGGTATATGTCACCATGTTTCCCTTATTAGGGTTATAGACTATATTAAAGTCATAGACCTGTAGAAATTACAACCATAAACTATATATCTACTTCATAAATCTCTGTATTAAGGCATACCTTAGAATTTTATTTTCAGAGTAAACAACAAAGCACTCCCTTGGAAGATAGTGTCTCTACTTACTTAGAGAGAATACTACAGCTACTAACTTTAGGTCGTGAGTTGCATAGTTCTTCCCATAGATACTCAATTACCTTAACCAATATGAGATCACTTCCAACCACTACATCAACATGCATCCATTTCTATCTCTAGAGGCATCACAATATACTATATACTACACTCCCTCCTCTTTAGTCTAAAAAAAGGATCACCAGTTATCCCAAGCCTCAACACCTGAAAGTCTCTATAACACTTCTCAAACCAAGTAGATGGATCCCCTTTCCATGTCATATAATTCAAATGGGATGAAATATTAGATAATTCATCCATGAATCTCCTTTGGTATACTACCAATCAAAGAAAACTCCACACCTCTGACACACTCATGGGTGGATCCTAAGAAATCACAACATAAATCTTTTCTGAGTCCATAGATAATCCATGATCAGAGATCAAATGCCCTATAAAGTGAGCCATTTGGATCCAGAATTGGTACTTTGTATGATTACTATATAGTCAGTTCTCCCAAAGAAAGTATAGGTAAATCCTCAAGTGATCTACATTCTCCCCATATAACATAGAATAAATGAGTATTTCATTAATGAATAAAACCATAAATCGGTCCAAGTATGGTTCTAAGATCCATTTTTTCAGATCTATAATCATAGTTTTGTCACACTGAAATGTAATACCAAGAATTAAAAGTGTCCATAGAGACATCATAATTCCATATTTAGAATATTATCCTTTAGAACCATCAACCGGTCGTAAAAAGACCTGAAATCAATCTTATAGAACCATATCACACCTATCAATTGATCAAACAGCTTTTCTATCCTCGAAAATGGGAACTTATTATTTATAATATCCTATTTTGGGTAAAGTTAATCAACACAAATACACAAGACTCTTCCCTTATTTTTCATGAAAAAAGTGAGAGCTTCCTAGGCGGACACACTAGGTCTGACAAAACCCTTCACCCAAAGCTCCACTATAATGGCCACAACCCATAAGCCACTAAACCGGTTCCCCAAGCCGATTCATCACAAGACCTCAAGCATGCCTCCCCGTACTCTAGAGGTTTTCGACTATTGTTGAGGGTCTAATGAGTCATGTGGGGAGACTATACCCTCTTTTCGATAGTAATACACAACATAACACAATATAAATAGTATAATAATATGAAAAATCAATAAACATACAAGTCAAACATCTCACAAACTGGGTACAACGATGATTCAACATTAACAATGTCATGAAATACTAGTAGTGCAGGGTGAAAAAAACCCAAAATAAGAAAAATTTACAAATCCCAAAATGGGGCTCGACTCTTAATCTGGACCTTTATACACATATATTCCAAACCCAAATCAATATTCTAGAGTAGTGCATTTTACCTTGTCCTAACTTGTTACCAAGAAATCTACTCGGGTACCCAACAGTGGCCCGAGCATGGTGTGAGTACAAAACTCAGTAGGCCACCAACAACAGTGTCTATAAAATATCCAATATAATAGATATTGCATACAAGTAAAAAAATTGTGAGTAAACAAGGGATATTTCAGGTGCCATTAGTTAACAAAGTTCATTTAATTCATGACTATCATTTATCCTATTGCCATTTCTTATACCTTTTTTTACTATAATAACCATTTTTAACACATGCTCTTTTGGTTTGGAATAAAATTCATCTCTACATGGGTCAAAGGAAATCAATCATTGTGAATAAGGGAAATAACTCAAGTCCCTATCTCACTAGGGCTATATATATCACATCAACACAGTATCCTCACCTTGAAGCCTCAGTTCGGGTAAAATGCAACCGTTAGGGGAATAGAACCCATGTCCTCTTCCCTAACCCGTGCATTTATGGGTGGAGTTTAGAGCCTCAATCTAACCCAAAACATGGGTATAGAACATAATGTAAATACCCCACTCTACCAAGCCATGTGTGTATGATTATTTATCAAATCACCACAACCTTACCATAACAAAACCACGCATAACCAATTCCATTGGTAAATCCCAATACATGACAACAACATGGGAATTAATACCATTCCATAATAGATTAACACATTTACCAATTACAATTCGTATCCATTTATCCAAATTACCATTATCATTCCTTAACCCATTAAGTGTGTTCAACAACCCCCATAATTATCCAATATTCATAAATTACCATATAATAACCCATTTATCCCATTCACCATCTCACAAGCATTCACCCTTTATGCATTTTTTGTTCAACTCTTATAATACATAGCACAATAACTTTATCACATTCAACCCATTAATTATTCCCCATGATTTCCCATGTATTAACTCATTCCATATTCATCAATTCCCTTATTCAACAATTTACATGTTCTCAATTCACAAGTTATTTCCAATTTAACATGCTCAACATTTCATATGTACTAGTCCTCTTTAGCATTTCAACATAATTCATATACCATTAGACACAATCCCATTTAACCCAATTAAACCACTTTCAATTCATTCCAAACAACCCTTAATGAAATTACCCCTAAACCTAGTCACAAACATCCTTATTCCATTTACAACTAAGTCAACTATTTAGACATGTTCTACATGGGCTTCACATTGTCGCTCAGTAACCCTTCATTTAACCCTGCCATTTTCTAGGTTTGGAATACCGGCACACCCCATGGGTAGCCCCTAAATGGTCAATTCATCCTCTACGCATCCCATGGGGATTTTTAGGGTTTCAATTGGTCACTTAGAAACCCATTTTAAAAAACACTACAACAGAACCAATAACACAATTAAGGAAAAAGAAGAACACAAAATTCCATAAATAAGTCTAAAATAAAACATCGGGATAATAATTGTAGACCACCTACCTCGAATTTGATTATGAGAGCACTCTTAATCAAAGCCTTGGATCTGGATTCAAACACCCCTTGAATCCCCAACCTAGGATTCACTGGAAAAGGAGGGTTTTAGGTATTCTAAAGGAGATGGAAGAAACTAAAAACCCTAATCCGTAAAAGTTAAGAAAGAGGAGATTTAGACATACTCGGGGATTTGATTCGCAACCAACAGTGATACAAACGTCCAAGTACCAAAGGAGAACCACCCTTGGGGAGATTGGTTCATCCAATATTTTCACTAGGGTTGCAGGGGGTGGAATAGGGGAGAATCCCAAGTTGGAATTTAAAATCCTATGATGGAATGTTTATAATTTTCTCAACGTTTTTAGGCCGCAAGGTTTACTCACACAGTTTTCCAACCCATACGCAAATTGTGCATGAGCAACTATTCAAAAAACACCCCTTTGCACAGTTTTCTGGGGATTCTACACGGTTTTCTTAACCATGTGTAAGCCTCTTCCCATGGCTGCATTGTTACCTAGGATACTCTGCACGGTTTGAACTAACCAAGTGAAAATACTGAACCATGCCTAGGAACTCCCTTTTCTTCCTCTTTCATTCCCCAAACCCCAGAAACACCCATGAACCTTCACATAAACTTAGAGAAACACTTATCTATCCAAAAAGAAGAGGCAAAACCAAAACTTAAACAAAACCATACCTTAAGGAAATCTACTATCTTACAAACTCCCCACTATATAACGGCTACTCCTCGAGATACTCTTCTAGGCATCACTAAGGTTCTGTAACTAGGGATAATTTCACTAGGCTTGCCTATCCATTCCCATATTCCAAGTTTCCCATTAAACATCCCAATGCCCACAGAACATGAATCAAGGGAACAAACTTTCCCTGCAAGTTTTCCTTGCTACAACCACAACACAAACTTAAAAACTCATCAAGGATGCATCAACTTTAACTATACCAAACTAGTAGAACCTTTTAGAGGAAACATATGAAACAGTTCTTGATACAAAGTAGGAGAAACTTTTCACACAACATCATCTCATCGTAGAGGAATAAACTGGCTCCCCGTTAGTCTGATCGTCTTCACAACTCATAACCCAAAACACATGGCTTCATTTTCCTCTATTTTCCCCAACTCTAATGGTGAACAAACTTAATATCTCCCAAAGGAGAATTCATGGTCATTTCAACCACATTTCCCAACTTATGTCGATTCGCCACTATCGAGGAAACATCACCTGAATCTCAAATCAACTTCCACATCAGCTGACATGTTCTAACTCACCATACCCAAACATCCATAGGGAATTACCCTGTATTGGCATCCAGCCTCACCCTTGAAACTGTTTGGTATGGCACTCCAACATTATCCACTCAAGGACTAAGATAAAATTGAACTCACTTGGGTACAACTTCATTGCACATGAGCCTCAGTCTAGTTGGTGAGGACTCTTTAAGTGCATCTAGGCAACCCAGGATCGAATCCAGGTGGAGGCTAATTTCCAGGGGGTACTATAGTAGGTCCTATAGTAGGAACTGTGCAGTACTGTAGTAGGTACTGTAGCGAGAACTATAGTTGGCACTATTTGGCACTGTAGCAGCCGAAAATATTCCCCCATTTGGGCCTTCGGGCCACCGATTTGGTCCCTCAGTCCTTTAAGGCCTTCGGGCCACCCAGGCCTTTGTGTTAGTAAGGGGTTCGGGCCACCTAAAGGCCTTCGGGCCACCTCAAGGCCTTCGGGACACCTTAAATGTAGATGCAAACCAGACAAACTATAAAGAACAAGCTTCAGAAGGAAGGATGAGCAAAGAGTTTTCACCATAGTAGAAGCTTAAATGATTGCAAGAATGAGAGGGTATAACACCTGCCATCAGAACAAGCCTATGCATGCATGGGAAAGCTAAGATAAATAGCCATGCAAAGGTGGAGATCTGATTTCATGATGAAGATGATGGGGAGGAGTAGTTCCAAGTAGTTAGTTAGGGTTGTATGTAATATTTGTAGCATAAGAGCAATGAATTCCTTGAAGGACTATGGTCCATGTAATAATTACTCATACATTCCTTGTAAATGTTCCACCTCACCCATTGAAAGATGTATTATCAAAATTCAATAAAAAATGAAGGCCTTAGAGCCATTAGAGGAGGTAAAAATTCATTTAAAAAAGTCACTTTCTGTTGTAACATCAACCTGAAGGTGGGTCACTCTTACCACACCCATTCACGTTTACCATCTCTGGTCGGACCACCCCTAAATGTCTTGTCCCAAAATACCCACCTTCCACTGATGGTACGCTACCCTTTTCTCACCTTCCCAAGGTGATTACTAACTTGGACCCTATCATTAAAATCCTACTCACTAATAAGGTTGTTCCTTGAGTTTCTGTAAAATTCCATCATCATGAAATTACTACCCTCTGGACCGTCATCAGGCTTCACCCTTAGTATGACACCACATCACGTGGCCAAGGTTCACTCAGCTTCAAGTTTTTCTAAAACCACCCAAGGAAAAATTACCCAATTTTAACCTCGATCTTAATTGGATTTTTAGAACCCAACCCCTCTTACTACAACCTGCTATAATATCTAACCACACCCTTCTATAAATTCAGTGCATGCATCCAAATCTTCACACAGAACCACCCTAAGCTTGAATTCTAACACTCGTCTCAAACAACCACCATGATCAAAGCCCACATGGACTCTCTGAGAGGCCCACCATGAAACTCACCAGTTTCTCAATGGAATCCCGATGTCACTACCTCAATACATCGTTCTCCTCTCCAACCAAGATTGATTTATCACTCCCTACCTTAAGAGTGTAATTACCATTTCTCTCTGAGAGTGATTCCACCCACCATGACTTACACTCAATCACAAGTCGAACCCCAAAACATAGTCATGACTATATAGCTTTTCTTGAACAAGAAAATGAAAGTCACCCAGTGCCCATTCTTGAATTCTGTGAATGGAACCCATAGAATTTTTCGACACTCGGTCAATCCCAACGACCACACCCAAAGCAATTGAGGGTGTACATCCCATCATAAAGCTCCACATATATCATTTCTATGAGCATAAATTCCATGATTTCCCAAATCTAACCAAGAAAATTCAAATCTCTTAGTATAAATCTAGAGCTCCTCAATGTACCAGGGGAGATATCAAGATATTGGGTAGGATCGTCGCTAGCTAAGGTATTCTAAGAAGTTGTTGAAGAACACCACCACCAGCCTATCCATTTCTGATGTTGAACTATGGGACACCATGGCTTGGAAAGGTTCTCAGGCTCCCCTTCCAAACGCATCTCATCAACACTCAACCACCACTACTCATGTGTGATTCCCAACCAAGTCTCACCACTACTCCATAGCCAAATTTCTAAGTAGCTGTGAACCAACATTTCATTTGGTACTACTTCCACCACACTTCTTGAGTTCTTCTGATGCGTCCCTAACATCTAACAACTGAATCACATAGTCTACCACACCAATAAAACCAAAATTATTTCACAAATCAACTTTTACTTGTATATAGATCATCGCCCTCTTACATACCTAACCATGTATTTTTCTTAGTCAGCCTAATCATCCCTAAGACAACCCCTACATATCACCCAACAACCAAACCTTTCGTAAAAAAGGTCAACCACATGATGACTCGTGTCTCTTCTAGTTGAAAATGACTTAGAGTCCTCAATTAATCATCATCCAATAAGAGAGTCAAGAATCCATACGATACAACTCTTCAAAAAAACCTTAACTCTTATCACAAACACTAGGGTACCCTTATGAAAGAACCAGGCACAACTATACCATATATTAAAACATAGTGGTACATAGTATGAATTGACACCACCTCTGAAGCATCTCCCATGACTCATATTCCAAGGTACTTGCACCGCTGGGCTAACCTCCCATGAGGTCACCCTTGATTTTTTGAAACTATCATCATGTAACCACAACTTGAGTGCCACAACCAACCATCAAATTTCCCACTTATCCCTTAAGGCAAAACATATACAATAAAACACTATGAGTCCCACTATCAAAGTCCAAAACATCCACATGTGTGATACAATCCCAAAAGCATTATAAACCTTCTCTAACCTCTCTCATAGTTCACCTTGAAGGTTGAATGATACCAACTACCTAGAAGGGAGTCCAAACTAAGAAAATCCATTGGTCCTCTCTCCAACCCATACTTATCATGACATGAACTAATCAATTCTCATGAAAGGAACTCTCACTCCCACTCCAATTTACACTTTGCCTAGCGAACCAAACAACCATCTACTCTAGGTTACACAACAAAGGTGTACACATTCATCAGCACTATAAGCCAAACATCCTCTCTAGGGTTCAAAACACAACTTATAAGATCTCTACTCACAAGGTCACCAAAACCCAGGCACTATCCTTAAGGTTCATCATGCACTCCATATGGTCACGAATCACGAGATTTCCCACACTTTAATTACCAAACATTTCCTCATGTCCCTAAAGTCAACAACCCTACCAAGTGTTCCTTAAACACATCACTTATTCCATATCATAACCATAAAGTCCTCACAATAAAAATCCAAAGTCTCAAACTCAAGAACTCTCACTACCCCAACCAACACATACAAGGGTCAAACTGACAACACAAAGGATACCCACCTTTGAAATCAATCATTCTCTTTTTTTAAACTTATCATTCACCCGAAGTTTCAAAGAATGACAACAGGACTTAACCACAAATGGAAAAGATCTCACATTATCAACCTTAAAAAATCATTCTTCATACTCTATCCTAATGGTCATCTTAACACTTAGGACACTACCCTCTATCATACCTACCTCGGGTCATGGTCAACATGGGGTAACCAATTTTACTTTATCACAAGTATTTCTTCAACACCTCCTCAAACCAATTCTTCTTTTAGAACATGATATTTTCCTCTTAGGAACATTTCCCATTTCATAACTTGTTACAATCATCATTTTAAATCATTTACACCCTTTATTAGGCAAACATTATTAACCATTTTACTGTCATTATGAAATAATTCTCTTTTAGATACGAAATCAACCTTTACAATTTATCAAACCCCAAAAATTTAACCTCATCACAACATTTCTTTATACACGATATTCCTTGACTATTAATTTTCATCTTTTTTATTCACACACTTTCATTATAATTATTAGGAATCATTTTCTTCATATTTATCAAGGAATTAAAATTAATTTTACTCTTTAGGCCTCAAACACCCATCTTGTGTGTGTGCCTATAATGATGCATGCCACATATTTATTTAGGTGCCAAAAATTATGCATGAATGCACAACCTCATTCCATTTCATAAATAGTAAAAATATCATAAATAAGTGAAATCACACAACATGTGCACTACCTAATGGTGAAATATCATTCTACTATAACAACACACATCAAGAATAATAATTCCCACCCAGGGTGACTTGGGTTGTCCCTCATACATGGGTTAACTACTTCTAAGCATGAGCTCATTACCAAGGCCCGACACATCATAACCTTCTATATACCATACCCAAATATTAATAAAGAGAAAATAACTTCTCTAATACCATTTTTTATTGTACCTAACCTGAAATCCACTAAACTAGTTCCCTGAGTCTGGTCATCACATGACCTCAAGCCTGTCTCCCCATATGACAGTGGTTGCCGACTAAAAGTGAGGGTCTAATGAGTCACATGGGGAAACTATAACCTATTTACCAGAGTAATATATAATAGAAAACAATATAACCATAGAAATAATATGAATAGTTAAGAAATATAAAATTCAAAAATATCACAAACTGGATACAACCAGAATTCAATATTCACAATTCCATGACATACTAGTAGTGCAAGGTGAAAAAACCCAAAAATAAGACAAACAGAAAAATTCCCAAACGAGCCCCGACTCCAAGTCCAAATCCTTCTCTACATATATCCTAAGCCCATTTAAACATCCTATAGTAGGGATTTTCCCTTGTCCTAAAATACAACCTTGAAATCTTCTCGGGTACCCAACAGCAACCCGAGCATTATGTGAGTAAAAAGCTCAATAGGCCACAACCAATGATGTCTAAAAAATATCCACTCTAATAGATAGTTAATTCATGTACAAAATAAATGGTGAGTAAACAAGGGACAGTTCGGGTTCCATTAGTTAACAAAGTTCATTTAATTCATGACTATCATTTATCCCATTTCCATTTCTTATAACTTTTTTTACTAAAATAACCATTTTTAACACATTCTCTTTAGGTTTGGAATGTACATAATCTATACATGGTTCTAAGGAAATAAATCACTATATATAGGGGAGATAAGTCAAGTCCCTATATCACTAGGGATACACATATCATATCAACACAATATCCTCACCTCAAAGCCTCAGTTAGGGTGGAATGTAACCATTGGAGGAATAGAGCCTCCATCCCCTTTCCTAAACTATGCATTTATGGGTGGATTTTAGAGAATCTGTCTAACCCGAACTATGGGTGTAGAACCTCATGTAAATACACTACTCTACCAATCCTTGTGAACATACTTATTTATTAAATCACCACAACGTTACTATAACACAACCATGCATAACCAATGCCCTTAGTATGTCACAATACATGATAACAACATTGGAATTAATACCATGCCATAACCCATTAACACATTTACTAATTAAAATTCATATCCATTTATCCAAATTCTAATTCTCGTGCCTTAACCCATTAAGTGTGTTCAATAAACCCTATAGTTATCCAATTATCATCAATTACCATATACTAAATAGCTTAGCCCATTAAACATCTCACAATCATTTGCCTATTTTTCATTTCAGGTTCAAATCTTAAAATACATAGCACAATCACTTTATCACATTCAACCCATTAGGTATTACCCATGATTTCCCATGTATTAAATCATTTCATATTCATAAATTCCCTTATTCAATGTTTTACATGTTCTCAATTCACAAGTCATTTCCAATTTAACAAGCTCAACATTTCATATTTACTAGTCCTCTTTAGCATTTCAACATAAGTCATATACCATTAGACATAATCCCATTTAACCCATTTAACCTTCTTTCAATTCATTCCAAACAATACTTAATTAAATTACCCAAAAACCTATGCACAAACTTCCTTATTTCATTTACAACTAAATCAACTATTTAGACATGTTCTACATGGGCTTCACATTATCACACAACAACCCTTCATTTAACCCTACCATTTTCAAGGTCCAGAATTCCGACGTACCCCATGGTGAGCCCCTAAATGGTCAAGTAATCCTCTACAAATCCCATGAGGATCATGAGGGTTTAAATTGGTCACTTATACACCCCTTTTATCAAACACTTCAATGGAACCAAGAACATAATTCGGGAAAAATAATAACACAAACTTCCATGTACATTTCTAAAATAAAACTATGGGATAATACTTGTAGACCACCTACCTCGAATAAAATGATGAGAGAACTCTTAATTGTAGTCTTGGATCCAGATTAAAACCCCCCCTTGAATCCCTAACCTAGGTTTCACCCGATAAGGTGGGTTTTAGGTCTTTGGAAGGATATGGAAGAAACTATAAACCCTAATCTACAAAAGACAAGCAAGAGGTGTGTTAGACTTACCCGAGACTTCAATATGCAACCAACGGCGCTCCAAATGGCCAAGTATCAAAGTAGAACCACCCTTGGGAAGCTTGGTTAGTCCAAGATCCTCACTAAGGCTGCAAAGGGTGGAATTTATGAGAATCTCGAGTTGGGGATTAAAATCATGGAATGGAATTTTTGTAATTTTCTCAAAGTGTTTGGGATTCACAGTTTACCCACACGGTTTTCCAAACCGTGGGAAAACCATGTGTAATACACTATCTAAAAAATACCCCTTCACAAAGTTTCCTAGGGATTCCACATGGTTTTCTTAACTGTACACCAACTGTGCATATGCCTCTGCCCATGGATGGGCAGTTACCTAGGATACTCTCCATGGTTTGAACTAACAATGCACAAATTGTGAAACATACCCAAGAACTCCCTTTTCATACTATTTCATGTCCCAAACCCCCATAACACCCTTGATCTTTCAAATAAATATAGGGAAATAATTATCTATCCAAAAATAAGAGGAAAACCCAAAACCTAAACAAAAACATACCTTAAGGAAAAAATGGGATCTTACATCCTCCAACAGCACCCTCAACTCTAGAAACTCAGTAGAGACCATATGATATGATATAAAATATTCTAGAGTGGTCTCATGGTGTAATTCAATGAAAAATATACCTCCTTTTATGGAGGTAGTCATAGAATTTCCTTAGGGATGATGTTCATATAATCTTCCATGACTGAAGGAACTGAGATTCCTAAAGAGTGCACTATGCTGAGGGATAAACTCACCAAATTACTGGTGATGGGTTGCATATTCCTGCTCATAAGACCCAATCACTCCACCATGATATCTCTCTCACCCACAAAGTAGAATCATTCCCCATATTTCTTAAGGCATCTAACTCATCCTTGGTGACAATCAATCTTGGTTTAGAACAAGGGAAACTAGTTCATACCAAAGATAATGCTATAAGGTCTCATCATGATGACCAAGAGGTCCCATGAGAAAATCTTTTCACCAATATGAAACTCCCATTTTTCATAGAAAAGTGATATTGAAGGAGTGTTCCCAATAAGAAACTCAATCAAAATATGCTGGGATAATGTCTCAACTACGAACTCTAGCTCTCGCTGCCCCACAGGGTCTCCTGATGTACTAGGAAAAAATATATATGCACCTAGTAAAATTTTATATAGAGGTCTATCTCATAGTGGGGAGTTAAACCCAGAACATCCTCTATAATAATTTCATCATACCCTAAAATCATTGTAGGAAGCTAATATCACATAACATCTAATACTCCAAGTGTAATACAATCCAACTGATAAATTGGTTGTAACCTCCTATGAATGAGCTCATCCAGCTCTTCCTAGGGATCACTCCTTATCAAATGAGGAATAATAATTCCCAAAAACTAGAAGCAATAGCATACTAAGGAAAAATATCATAGTTTCCCACTTCCACTATGAAAATATTTCATGCAAGGCTCTCTCTCTCTCCTCATAGAGTAAGGTCACATCGTTAGCAAAATGTGTGATCATTGATCCTCTCTATTAGATCCTCTAACATAAGGGTCGAGAAAAAAGTCCTCCATTGATATCCCTAGGTATTTAATGGAGGAAATGTCTTGGTAAATGTGTATTATGACTCTGTGCTAAAACTATAGCTAGTGTAGTGGAGACATAGGTCGTAAACCAAACCACACTTGAGCCTTCTTTTTAGAATCCCCTTATACTAGAAGCTCATTATTTCACTTTAACGCATGATCTACTCAACCAAGGTCTTCTTAGATACCACATAACACCAACCTAACCTGAATACACATGTCAAAGAAACTCATCTGACACACCTTAACACTATCGGCTTTGGGTGGTACTGACTCAACCTCATGTATTTTAAATCACGTCGGAAGAAAATGTTTTGGTGGGGGAATTTTCTAACTTACTTGCACGTCTAAAGTAATACTAAACACCTACATCACAGATATCTATTTATTCCTAGTGTTATCCTAGAGATATATCAAAATGATGACCACCATCGAGAGGGGGTAATATCTGAGAGAGATATGCAAACCACAGTATTAGGATTGCACTCAACCACTTGATAAGGGATCCTAGATCAACATTATAACTGGGTGATTTCTTCCTCTAGAACCTGAAATGAGCACTCAACATAGCTGAATCATCCACTGTTACCACTTGAACCAATGGTTTCTCTACAAATTCCACTAGTTTTGAATGAAACTACCTAATCAATTAGGATCCCCGTAAGTATGAAAACTTAGATCATCGACTCAAGCCAATCCTTTATTGCCTGGGGATCTAGATTACTGTGAAACCTCATTGGCCTCTAGTTATAAAACTCATAGAGTGTACTAATTCTCCATTCATTCTAATCCACCTCTGCTAGTATAATTTGATACTTGACTTGTAGGGGTTCTACTACCTACCCACCTAGAGGAAAGATCTCATGAGAAGGGATCTAAACTGAGGCCTCATCACTAATCATATCATCATCCTGATCCTAAATTAGTTATCTATCTAGATTCCTTCACATAGTAATCTTGAAAATAATAAATACATACCATAGTCACATTAGTGTATATATATGGGGAGTTTAATCAAGGAGGATAGTCAAAGGACTCAATCCTATATTATACATGTACTAATGTTCCTTGCAACCAATATCTCATAATTCTGAGTCTAAAAGAAGGTAATCATATTCCTAGTGAATGGATATGTTGGATTCCATACCAACACTAGGTTCCCTAGATTTAATTCCACACTTGATACACTTTGAAAATATTTCCGTAAATTCCTCACCAAAAATTATAAGGGGAAAAACTCCAAACACCATCTCGAGGTCAAAACACCTATGATACCAATATGTAATGACCCAACCCATTATGTACCACTTAGCCAGTAGAAGCCTGGGACACCACAACCCAAAGCCTACCACCAAAGTCCTGGGACTAGCAACAAGCACTGAGAATGTGTAACTAAAATTGGAGGCCTTTTCCTAAAGTAATTTTATGTATACACCCAACCAACTCCATGCAGTAGTGAAGAGGAATAATAACAAAAGATAATAACATATAGAGTAAAAACCATGAAACTAATAACCTATATGGAATAAAAAATATTGTGATATAGAAATCCAAAATGTAAAGGAAAAAATACATGCCCACACATAAAATATGTCCCAGCCTAACAACAACTAGAATAGAGTAAATCTAAGAGTGCTCATCTCCTAATCTTCAGGCCCTGACCACCATACACAGTCAAATTCACCCAAGTATTCCCAACCTTTTCCAATTCCACAGCTAACCTATTTTTCATCTACATAAAACACAATACATGCGGGAAACTCCCATGGAGGTGTGAGTATATACATACCCAATAGGAATCCTCAAAAATTTAAGAGGGAGAAATAGATGAAATGATAGAAGTAGTCATATCAACCCAAAGTAAGAGGGAAATGAAACCCAATGACACAAACACACACACACACACATACACACACACACACATATATATATATATATATTCACATAAAACAAACTCATATGAGAGAGAAAGGGGATCTTCATATCACATCCCATTCTAGGATGATGAGTCTACTTGCCACTCCAACGGTCCATCATTGATGGCTATAATCTCATGTGTTTATCCAGAGAATTCATGAGAAGGTCCAACACCTCGCTGCCCCTCTACATCCTCAGGGAATATAATCTCTAAAAATATTGTACCCACACCCCAGAACAATAGGGTTATTACACTTGGTAGGTAGAGGATATGCACCCATGGTGGGGAGTACCATCTCTATATATGTGTATGGAATATGGGGGATCAGTGCCCTAGTGTGACAAGGGAGTATCATAACCATAGATATAGGACCCACTATCATGTAGGGAAGTACCATATCTCTATCAATAATAACATGTATGGAGGACCCTTACCCATGTAGCGGAGTACTGTCTCTGTGGATAGAGGACTCATACCCTAGTGTGGTAGGGGAGTACTACCTATTCCTATATAAAGAGTTTTGTGGACCCACAACCTTGTGAAATAAGGGAGTATAATTCTTATGGATAAATAACCCACACCCTGGTAAGACAAGGGAGTATAACCTCTTCTTGGAATAATGAGTATGGAGGACCCGCACCCTGGTACGATAGGGGAGTACTGTCTCCATGGATTGAGGACATGTGCCCATATGTGACAAGGGAGTGTCCTCTCTATATGAACAAAAATTATAATGACATTCACCCTGGACTGATAGGGTGTACCATCTTTATCTAAAAAAAGAGTTTGGAGGACTCATTCCCTAGTGTAGTATGGTATTACCATTCCCATCTGAACTCTCTGATGATCCTGATCGATCAATATATCGTAAAGTTTCACCCAAAGAAGCATCATGCTTAGAATATATTAGATCATATATCAAAATATACTAATAAATACCAAAATCACGTTCTATATGAAAAAACACTTAGTATATACTACTCACGGGCCATAATCCAAGTCAAAATAAAGGAGATACAATAGGTAAAAGTTGTACAGGGAAGTAAATGTCGTGTATGGGGGTCCCCACGGTGTGTGAACTCACCTCATCACCTAGTCGTGTCTCCTCTAAACATAGATCAAAATCAATGTTACATTACATGCCATGTACAAGTCCCAAATGGAATTTCTTTCCTATTCAAGGCATTTCTATGTCCTTCAACCCATGCCTATATTTTTTAGGTTGATTTGTGTAATTTTTCCTGTACCTAGATGTGCCTAAGTATGAGCACATTCTTGTGTACCTATTTATGTTCATATGTTTGGTTATTTCGATGCATGTGTACTCTTGGACTATATATCAGTCCTCTAGTATTGGGTCGTATGGTGTTGGGGGTCTCAAACAGCATGTGGTACTTATCTCCACCTAGAAACCCTAGCTGATACAGAAAGGTTACTACATGATGTGTGTTCTTCTAGACTATATGTCATGTAGTCATATTTTTCACATAAAGACAATTTCTTCACCATGGATCCTGGATCCACCATTTTTGCCACAATTTCTGGCCATTGACAACTCAAAATACATTGAAATCAACGTTAAAGATGTTGTCCATCAATTTCCTAGCCTCTGTTTTACAAAAATTAGAATTTATCCACCTTTATGAATCTCATATCACTTCTCACACACATCTCGTGCCACTTCCATCACCGCCTCAGATCCTGGATCAATGAACAAATCACCACTACCTAAAATACACTTTGAATCATCATTAAATATCAAATTTGGACACTATGCGCACATCTACCATAAATTTGGGTGTTTGATCATGGTTGGACCCACCTAGAAACATCGAACCATGGCCCCACAAAAAACAATGATGAATATGAATAATAGGTGTGGAAAAGTAAAAAGAACAAAGGTGAATCAATCTTCTACCAAGAATTCTTGGCCAACAATCATGGATCACGGATATTCAAGGTGAGAAACATATAATAATCTAGAAAAAATAAAATAAACCATTATATTTTATAAATGGGATCATGTGATGGAAAAATTATTTGCACATCATAGAATAGAAGATAATAACAGTCCTAATCATTTAATAAAGGGTGGAAACCACAATTGATGATCCATTCCTCAGTTATAGATTGATCATTGGTTAGGAACATGTTCATAAGTGGTGGGGAATATCCACTACATTCACTATCTATTAAACCACCTGGATTTGATTATCATTATTTGGCTGACTCTAATTCTCCAATAAAGAATTATTTGAAACCTCCTCTCAACAATCCCAAGGTTATGGGGATAAACCTAGTGATTTTCCATAACATTATATTTAAAAGGGTAAAATATGTTTTGGGTAATAAATGAATTAATTTAATTAATTAATTAATTAATCCAATTAATGTATCCTCCAATGGCTACCTCATCCGAACATCCAAGGCCGAACAACTTTAGGGCACGCCTAGGGTAAACCCTACACTCCTAATTCAACAGTGGTATCATATTTATGATTCTAGACTCCATTTGAAATATACTCAATTATTTCTTAAAAACTATACTTGAATGATATAAAATATATTTAATATTTTTATAAAATTATTTCTAGGCTCACTAGGTCTCAAAATATCATGATGTCTCAGCACTTGGATCTGAAAATATTCATTGATATATTTCAAAGTCTTAAAAGGAAAAAGTATAATCTAAAATAGGTTCAATGATTAGTCTCTTTTAAAACTCCATGAAGTTATCTTCACATTCATCAGTCCTTAAAATATTTACTCCATTTTGAGTTAATTTAGTTTGTGTGTTTGAAAATACTGAGATATTCTTTACAATCCATTAATAGTAGCCAACTAATATGAGTAAACTACAAATCTCTATTATGTATTTTTTGGGTAATTCCTTAACCAAATTTATGTTTTATGGATCCAAAAATATCACCAATCTTATGATGACATACCTCGATAGTTTTATATGCTCCATCCAAAAGTCATATTTACTATACATTTCATATAACTTATACTTTCTAAAATTATTTATAATGGTACTCAAATTATCCTCATACTACTCCTCTCTTTTTGAGTATATGAGAATATCATCTATAAAGACCACCAAAAATGTAACACTTCGACTCCAATAACCTAAAGTCAGATGTTATTTTAATACATTGGAACATGATACATGGGATCACATCCCAAAGGATCAAATAGTTTAATAGTATTAGGAGACTAGGTTCATACATGGTTCTCACATTTTATATTAAAACATTAAATAAAATATAAAATTATAGTGAGAATTTTATTACTTCTGCTAAAATATCCTTGAAATCATTCATAGATCCCATTTTATTATCCTAGGGAAATGAAACATAAAAAAGGGTGATCTCACATACTCTTAAATGAAAATCATACAAAATAAGCTACAATATAATAAGTAAATCACGAATAACATGGAAGAGATAAACCAAAATCAAATATTCTATACAAATAATATCATAAAATGGGAATATGTACATGGATAACATAACAACCTAAATAATAACATGGATAACAATAACTAATTTCATAATGATGGAAATCATAATTTTAGACATCATAATCATACCTTAAAGGCATTATTCCAAGATATAATAAGCATATCGTGAAGTATATGTTCCAAGAAATCATAAATAATTGGAAAGTAATGCACAAAATACATAGTATTGTTTGTCTCATTTACCAATAAATGCATTGAGGGACTATAACTGGCCTTAGTAAGTATAATTCATTCATTATATGAAATAAATGTATAATAATTAAATATATAATCAATATAAACATTAATATTTAAAAAATATCATACGAAATGTTAATATTTTCTCAGATAAATAAATAAAAATCTGATCATAAGCCACCAGTAGTGATACGGTGGATGGTATCATTAGATTATGTCCCTAGAAAAGTATAAGATTTGTCAAATAATGTTTATATAGATAAAAATACTAATAAAATACCACTGGAACATTTCTTGAGTAAAATCCTATTTTCATTTTTAAATCACTAATTAAAAATAAAAAAAATCAATAATATTAGGAAACAAATTTGTTTGAAAATAACTATATAAAATTTTAATGGGATATTTAATGAAAATAATATTCATGGTGGTAAGAAAATTTATTTTTGTAGTAAGTTTTAAAACAAATATTTTTTTCACACATTCGGTAAAAAGTGCCTTGTTTGGAAAATTACAAGAATTTTTATTTAAAAAAAATATAGAAATTAATAAGTAGATAAAAATGAATTTAATAAAATATTATACAATATTAAAAGTATTATTAAAAATATTTTAAAGAAAATATGGACATGGAATAAAAAAATTCATGACCGAGTAGAAAAAAAATCTATTTTCCATAAAAACATTCTTTCATACTTTTCGAGTAATTGGAGAGAGGAAAATTAAAGTAAAACATTTAATTTCATGAAATAAAAAAATTAAAGAATAAAATAGGTGGGGTTTAAGATATAAATATCATATAATTACCCCATGAAAAACTTAAACATAAACAATCTCAAATAAGGATGAGATTATGAAATAAACCCTTACATCAGGTCATAATTTCTTCATAAGTGCTTTTAATATCCTGTATAATAAATTTAAGTTTATTTTTCCTTCATAGAATAATCATATAAATACTTATAAAACCATATATTTTTTTCTTATAACATCTTATCACCTGTTTATTAACAGACTTTCATTATCATCATCGTTCTTGGTGTTAGCTACTTCATTCTTTATGTATGTGTTGATTCGATGGTTATGGTCCTTAAATCATCATCATGTTTACATCATCTTAATAATTTTAATCATAATATAAATATCATATATATTCATTATATACATATTTTAAATCGTCCATTAATTTTGGACATGAAAAATGAATCACATCACTTCATGGATGTGGTGGTATACACATTCACATGAGCAACGTTATCATTTTTAAAAATTGTAATTGTAAGAAGGTAGGTGATATATAATATTTATAAAATCATAATTATGTTATAAATAAAATATAAATTCATTATTTTTATATTTATAACCATTCATGAAATTTGGTGATTAAAAGGGAATTACACCGCAACGTGGAGATGGTAGGTCAAATATATGCATGAACAAAGTTTTCATTTTTCATGGGATATAAAGGAGGTAGAAAATGGTTATACTATATTCATAAAAACATATTGGTATATTGGTGGTATTAGATTCAAAATGATAGGATGGTTTCATATATAGACCCATACTTTTCATACATAGATATTTCATCTTAATAGATGGATATTCATTACAAAACGTCATGATCCATGAAAGAACCATAAAGGTTTAGTTTCTATGGAGACTACATACAAAAAATATTATTCATGAAATATCTTCAATGTCACTCAAACATATCTTCTCACATAAAATACTTCTTAGAAATACCCTACTTAAATCATTTCTTCATAACCTGGGGATATAAAACTTAAGAAAGAGTGAGTTAAGATGCTCAATAAGGGTAAAAAGGGAGATATCGATGTTTAAAAAATAATACGGGTAGGAGAAAATGGATGTAAAATTTTAAGACTATACCTGAAAAATCATAGATCATAATCATGATTCATGGAATAAATCTTGGTGGTTCATAAGACATGAATCATAAAGGAACCAAAGAACATGATCTATAAGACAATAACATTGGCATAAGAAATAAGTTGTGTTATACACAAAATCATAAAAAAATTTCCTTAGTCAAGGATTACTTCCAAGACTATAATAGTGGATTGGGTTCACTCCCTATTCCATAATATCCTTAGTCAGGGTTTAATCTTAGGACTATCATAGTGGACAGATTCCTTTACTGAACTGGGTTCACCCCCATTCCAGCCCTTATTATCTCATGATATATCCATATTTACCCAATAAATTGGAGGGATATATAATTCAAATCCCATATAACATAATCATAATCCATTAATATGTTTTCCACAGGATCATAATCCATTCATCATACATCACATCTCATGGAAAGGAGACGGTTTTCATAAACATTTCAACAACTCATCATAGCATAACCCATGGAAAATAAATGAAATTTAAAAACATATATGTGTCTGCATGTGCAATAATATATTTATGTTTTTTATTAAATATTGTTTTATGTTTTTAAATATCCAAACCCTTTTATTATTTTATTCAAAAATATGATTTTAAAACCTCATTGTATTTTAATTATAACTTGAGATGTAATTATTATAATTTTATAAAAATTGTTTCATTTGAAAGATAAAAAGTTAATATAACTCTTATTAAACTACAAAAAGTCTAAATCTTTCTCTAGAATGTTTTCATTTAAGCCCTAACATGATTCAAGTTTTTTCTTTCAATAAATGTATTTAGTATAATATGCTTTAAAGTTTTATTTTATATTTTATTTATAAAATATGATATAGTGATCAGATTATTTAGAAATATATCTTATTTTAAATAAAACTAATTTATCTTCATTTTATTAGTTTAAATGGAAGTATAATTCTATTTTTTAAGGGGTGTTTAAATTATCCTAAGTTTTTATAATAATTATGAAAATTTGGATTTTTCATAATTGAAAATAGTTTTTGTTTCTTTGATATCTCATGCATTTCTAATCATAATCACTCATATTATATTGAGTTAGAATAATAAGAAGATTATATTCATTTCATTCAACTAAATGAACCTCCAAAAATGTATTTTACATAACTTAAAAAATGGCCGAATATTGGCATTTTATTTGTGTTTCAATTTGATTTCTTTATAGTATTTTGATCATATATCATTCAATACTTTTCAGAATTAATAGATTATTATTTTTTTGAAAATATCATGAAATTATATTCAAATAATTATTCTGGATCAATTTATAATTCAGTTTTTTAGAAGGGTTAAAAATTCACCAAAGTTTTTGTGTTCAATATGTACCTGAAATGAATCACTATTCATCAATTAATTTTGTATTTTAAGACCATCAATTAATTTTTACTTTAAAACCATCAATTAATTTTTACTTTAAAAAAATAAATTAACTTTTTATTTTAAAACTATAAATTAATTTTTTGTTTAAAATCACCAATTATTTTTTAAAACCATCAATCAATTTTTTATTATAACGGTCAATTAATTTTTTATTCTAAAAATGAATTAATTTTTATTCTAACATTTAATTAATTTTTTATTCTAAGAGTGAATTAATTTTTATTCTAACAGTCAATTAATTTTTTATTCTCATGGTGAATTAATTTTTTATTATACTAGTGAGTTAATTTTTTATTGTACCAATGAATTAATTTTTTATTTTACCGATGAATTAATTTTTTTATACCGATGATTTGATTTTTTATTATGTTTGTGAATTAATGTTTTTTTGTACCAGTAACTTAATTTTTTAATTTTTCGGAGAATTAATTTTTTATTATAATGGTGAATTAATTTTTTATTATATCAGTGAATTGATTTTTATTCTAATGGTGAATTAATTTTTTTGGTCAGTTAATTTTTTATTCCAACAATGAATTAATTTCTTTTAATGGTCAATTAATTTTTTATTTTAATGGTGTATTATTTTTTATTTCAACAGTTCCAGACACTTGATACCACCGGCTAAAATTTTATTATTCTAAAAATTTATAAATACTCTATTTTTCATCATTTTTTTATTTTGATGAACTGCATACTTATGTTAATTGTTTAAAGTATTTTATTGATTTTTAAAATTAATATATTATATAGAAGTCATGTGAAGCATTTTTAGAAATATTTTAATCAGTTTTAAAATCTGAGTAATTTTATTCTTTATTAATGTGTACACCTATAACATATTTTTGAAATATTTATATTTTTATATTTCTATTTAGTTTTTTAATTTATTAATTTTATAAATAATTATTTAAAAAAAAAGTTAATTTATTAAAAATCATTTTATGATTTTTAAAGTAGTATAATTAATTTTTGATTCACATAGTACATTAAATTAAAATGTATTTAATATTTGAATTTAAACATTCAAATTAACTTAATGTTTTTATGAGATTAACTTTGACTTATTATTGTTATCATTTAATGGGTTATTTAAATCGATTTGAGTTGGTCATTATTTTTTTAATTCAAATCATAATTGTTACCACTATTGTAGACATTATTATTCTCTCTCCTAAATAATTTTTATTTGAATTTGAATTGTTTTACACATGGAAAGTGTTTGTTAGTCTTTAAAGATACCTATTTAAAGGAGTGTAGAGGAACCTTGAAACATATTGAACACACTGGTTAACATCTTTGACTCTCTATTTTATCACAAGAAAAAACTATGAACATTTCAAGTACTGCACAAACGGAAGCCTTGTGTGATACCCTATTTCATCACTTATACATTCTCTTAAGGGATGAATTTCATTTGCTTCAACTTCTACTACCATGACGAGATGTTTCAATCCAATCCTAAAGAACCATCACCTGTGATTTAATTATTTATCTTCTCATTCATCTATTTTATGATCTTATAACACTATTTCTCATGTCTCATATGCACTCATTTATTTGTTTATACTTTTACACAAAAAATCATTATTTATTCTTATCTTCCTCGGGTTGTGACTCTCAAATTCTAAAGTCATGATCTAAGGGTTGTGACTCCCTATATCTAACGTCAAGTCAATTTGAGTTGCAACTCCTAGTGTCTAATGTCAGGTTATAAGGGTTTTGACTCCCCAAACAAAAGTTAGTGTTGTGGTTATCCCTCTATTAGAAAAGGATTCTGTAATTGGATTATGATTCCCCCTCAAAAATCATTTTTAGTGCACATGTATCTCTCACAAAGTAGAGAGATATAAAAGTAGATTAGACCCATGTTGAAATGAACTACTATAAAACACATCCTTGAGTTATTTACTTTTAAAACTTCTAATTAACCTTAATATTAACTTTGATAATTAATTTAATTAATCAATTAATTTGTTTAAAATTTTTAATCTAGTCTATTCACCCCCTCTTGACAATATATCATATCACTATTGGGACCTAACAATTAGTATCAAATCCTAATCCTTTTTATAATTGATTATCTTGGTTATACTCTTTTTTATTAATTTTAATTTCTATAAAAGGTTATTCCTCTTAGAATAGGCCAATTTCTCAATAGAGTAGTCTTATATTTTTTTGTGCTAATATATTCCTAAAATTAACAGTCTAAAATATATTTAATATAGAAGGATTGAACCCAAATTATGTTTGGATTCCTCAGAAGAAACCACACTTCAATGGTAACTATTATGGATACTGAAGATCCAAAATTGCGACATACCTCAAATAGTTAAGCATTGAGCACGGGTCCATCATGGAAAAATCATACACTATGATTGAATATGGACCGAATACACTTACTGGAAATGATGCAATTATATATATTTTATATTATAAAGTTGTTAATATTTTAAAATTTTCTATTAAAAAGTGTTTTTATTTATGTGTCTACATATAAGATAACTCAGGAAATTTCGAAGATTCTATAGGTCACTCACCTGGGCTCTGAAAAATTAGTCTAAACCAATTCTGGAATGTATTGTGCTAAGTACTCAGACTTCAAGATACCTGAAGATGAAACAATAAACTAAATGTTCCATAGATTCACAAGTATTGTGAATGCAATGAATTCATTTGGAGAAGAACTGGAAAACTTAATACTTGTTCAACGAGTCCTATGAGCATTTCCAAAGAAATGACATGCAAAGAATATTTCCATTGATGAAAGAAAGAACTTCAAAGAGTACACCATGAATGAATTGATTGGATCACTACTATAATATAAACTGGAACTGAATAATATAACATATGAGGAGACCAAAAAAAGCAATGGTGTAGGTATTAAATATTTTAATGTTATTTCAACTAACTCTTCTGATTATGATCTACAAGATAGTGAAAACGAAGATATGGCCTAGATTATAACTGGAGTTTACAAAAGAATAAAAAAGAAAGGATTCAAAAACTAGTTTATAAGAATCAATCAAAAAGAAAAATATAAGGAAGATAATAAAGGTGGTGTGGATTATAATGTTTCAAATATTACAAATTATGAGTGTAGTAATAAATGTCATATCAAACCTGATTTACCTAAACTAAAAAACCCCAAAAAAAGGATAAAAGGGCATTAAAAACAGTTTGAGTTGTGCATAGGAATCTGATTCTACTGAACAATCTTGAAATGAAAAAGAAATTTCTAACTTTTGCTTCATGGAATTATTGGATAAGTCTAGTAATTTTGGGTTTTTATTCAAGAAGTTTTGATTCTAACAATGATTCTGAAACCCTCAATGTTTTTATATTAAATAAAGAAATTGAAAGATTAAAAGAAAATATTTTCAAAGATGTTTATTTATATAAAAATATTAAGGAAAATAATGAGAAAATTATTTATGAAAATTAGGTAATTTTACAAGAAAATGAAAAATAAAGAAACATTGCTTCTTCTCATTCCACAATTTATGAAAATTTTAAAACTGCTTGATATTTGATTGAAATTTTGAACAAGGAAGTTGAATGTCTTAAATTAATTTTATATACTTTTATTCAAGGTTGTATAAAATATCATGATATGATGACTTTTAAAAACATTGATAAAAATAAATATGGTTTTGGTTATGATAGAAGATTACCTCAAATGTTTAAAACCTATTTTTTAAAAGTAAAAAATGGTTGTACTTCTACTATTAATTGTTTTAAATGTGGCATGAAAGGTCACTATGAACATTATTGTTCACTTAGATTTAAACAATCCTTTTGATTTACAAAAAACTAATATTTATAAATCATTATTATCTAGAGTACATTATAATACATGATAATGTGTTACATCTACCTTCCATAAACAAAAAACAACTTCATGTTTTTTATGCTTACGTGAAAGGAAAGTAACAAAAACTTTATTTTAGACGCATCAATCAGATAAATACTAATAAACCTTTATAATTAGTATGTATTGATTTATTTATCCCCATGAAAATTTCTAGTCTTTGTGGAAAGAAATATACTATAGTTATTTTTAATAATTACAGTATATTTACATGGGTATAATATCTTTTTCATAAATATGATACTTTATCTTGATTTAATTCTTAGATCAAAATGAAAAAGGTTTTATGATTGTTTCTATTAATAGTGATAAAGGAGGTGAATTTTATAATTTAGATTTATAAAAATTTTGTGAAAATAATGTTTATTTTCGTAATTTATCTGCTCTTTGAATAGTACAACAAAATGGTATTGTAGAATGAAAAAATTGAACTCTTACTAAAATGTCTCAAACTATGTTAAGTGAATATAATTTTCCTAGATATTTCTAGGCTGAGGATATTTTTTCTTCTTATTATATTCTAAATATAATTATTATTATACTTTTGTAAAACAAAACTCTTTATGAATTATTCAAAAATAAAAAGACTAAAGTGGGTTACTTTAGAGTTTTTAGTTCTAAAGTTTGATGAAGGTGTTTTTATTGGTTTCTATAATAATAGTAAAATTATATAGTTTAGAATAAAAGAAATATGGTTATTGAATAATCCTTTAATGTTATGTTTGATGAAAATAATGTTAAATTTAATTCTAATTATAATGTTATTGATGATGAGTTTATAGATTTTAATTTTGGTGAAGAAAAACCTCAGGATAAAGATGAATCAATTAAGGGGAAGCCTACTCCATCTCAACCTGATCCAAAATCATGGAATATTTATAAATATCATACTATTTAAAAAATAATTATCAATGTTGAATCTGGTGTCAAAACTAGAAATTCTGTTTTAAATTTTTTTGTCAACTTTTTTTATTTCTGATTTTGTTCCTATTAATGTTAAAGATTCTTTAAAATATGAAAACTGGATTTTTTTGATATGAAAGAATAATAAAATCAGTTTATTAGAAGTAATTTTTGGACTTTATTAAAATTTTATGAGAATAATCAAGTGATTGTAACTAATTATACTTTTATAAATAAGATGGATGAATCTAGAAAGATTGTTGAAAACAAATCGAAACATACTGTTCAAGGATACTCTCAAAATGAAGGTATAGACATTGAAGATTAATTTTCACCATTTTACATGTTATAGAATATTATAATTTTTTTAGATTTTTCTTGTTTTCAAGGTTTTAAATTATATCAAATGGATATAAAAGGTTCTTTTTTAAATGGTTTTATAACTAAAGAAGTTTAGGTTTCTCAAACCCCTGGTTTTGAAAATGAAAATTTTCCTAATCATGTTTTTAAATTATCTAAAGATTTTATAATCTTAAACAATCACATTTTTCTTGGTATGAAAGAATTTATTTATTTTTATTAAATAATAGTTTTAATAAAGGAAATTTTGATTATAAACTTTTTATTAAAATAACTTATAATGATATTTTAATTGTTCAAATCTATGTTGATGATATAGTTTTTGGTTCTTCTAGTCAAATGATTTTTAATGATTTTTCTATTTTTATGTCTTCTAATATTGAAATAAGTTTAATGGGAGAATTAAAATTCTTTCTTGGACTTAAAATTTATCAAATAAAAGATGTACTTTTTCTTAGTCAATCTAAGTATCCTAAAGAGTTTGTTAGTAAATTTTTTCTTGATTCCTCTAAATCTATAAAAACTCTTATGGGTACTAATTATATATTAGATATTGATGAATCTGATAAATATGTTGATATTAAATTTTATATATTCATGATAGTTACCTTTATATATTTGACTACATCAATACGTGATATCATGTTTAGTGTATGTTTATGTTCTAGAATTCAAGTTGATCCTAAAGGTCATATTGAAGTTGTAAAAATAATAATTAGATGTGTTAAAGTAACAGTTGATTTTTATTTATTTTATCTAAAATATTACTATTTTGATTTAATATCTTATTCTAACTTTGATTTTTAAGGATGTAAAATTGAAAAAAAAACATCTGGTACGTGTCATTTTCTAGGAAAAAGTTTAATTTCTTGGTCTTCTAAGAAACAAGTATCTTATGATTTATCTACTATAGAATCTAAGTATCTCTCTGCTACTGGAAGTTGTGATAAAAATTTATGGATTAATAAAACCTTATGTGATTATAGTATTTATCTTGATAAATTTAATATTTATTATGATAACACTTTTGCAATTTTTTTCTAAAAAACCCTTACAGTATTCTAGAATAAAGCATATTGATCTTAGATTTCATTTTATTAGAGATCATGTGATTAAGGGTCATATTGTTTTATAATTTATGTATAATGAAAATAATCTATAAGACATATTCAATAATCCTTTGGACTTTGCTCAGTTTGAAAAAAATTAAATTTGAACTTGGTATGCTAGAAATTTAATTATTTTATTAGATCATTTGTTTAGGGGAATTTCAGGTTTTCTCATTTTGTTTATTTACAAAAAGGGGAATAAATTGGTTTTAAATGTTTTTATTTTCTAATAAAACAAAAGGGGGATATTTTTTGTGCATTTTCATGTATATATATAACTTTTTTTATTACATATTATTTTATGTTTTTAAATATCCAAACCCTTTCATTATTTTATGTGAAAATATAATTTTAAAATGTCTCTATATTTTAATTATTAGTTAAGTTGTGATGATCATAATTTTATAAATATTGTTTAATTTGAAATATAACAAGTTAATATCACTTTTATTAAACTAAAATAATGTCTGAATGTATCTCTAGAATGTTCTCATTTAATCCCCAACATGATTCATTTGTTTCTTTCAAGAAATGTTTTCAGTATAATCAACTTTATAGTTTTTTTTATATTTTATTTATAAAATATGATATAATGATCATGTTATTTAAAAATATATTCCTTTTGAAAGAAAACTAATTTATTTCATTTAATTATTTTAAACATATGTGTAACACTATTTTTTAAGGGGCGTTCCAATTATCCAAAGTTTTTATAACAATTTTGCAAATTAAGATTTTACATAATTGAAAATATTTTTTATTTCTTTGATATCTCATTAGTTTATAATATAAATCACACATATTTTATTTATTTATAATGATAATATGGTTATCTTCATTTAATTCAACTACATGAAACTCCAAAAATGCATTTTACATAACATAAAAATGGTCGAATATTAGCATTGTTATTTGAGTTTCTATTTCTTAATTTCATAGTATTTTGATCATATATAGATCAATACTTTTCAGAATTAATATATTGTTGTTTTTTTGAAGATATCATGAAATTATCATCAAATAAGTATTTTGGACAAATTTCTAATTCAGTTTTTATATGGCTTAAAAATTCACCAAAGTTTTTGTGTTCAACGTGTACATAAAACGATACACTATTAATTAATTAATTTCTTATTCTAAAACCATCAATTTGTTTTTATTTTAAAACCATCAATTAATTTTTTATTTAAAATAATCAATTATATTTTTTAAACCATCAATTAATTTTTGTTATTCTAAACGTCAATTAATTTTTCATTCTAATGGTGAATTAATTTTTATTTAAAGTATAATTAATTTATTTTTCTAATGTTTAATTAATTTTTATTCTGATATTAAATATATTTTTTACTCTAATGGTGAATTAATTTTTTATTATAACGATGAATTATTTATTTATTATATCGATGAAATAATTTTTTTGAACGGGTAAATTAATTTTTTCTGTACCAGTGAATTAATTTTTTATTATACTAATGAATTTATTTTTTATTATAATGGTGAATTAACTTATATTCTAATGCTGAATTAATTTTTTTGATCAATTAAATTTTTATTCTAATGGTGAATTATTTATTTTTAACAGTCAATAAATTTTTCATTTTAATGGTGGGTGAATTTTTTATTTCAACAGTTTTAGACGCTTGATACCACCGGCTAAAATTTTATTTTTCTAAAAAAATTTAAGTACACGATTTTTCATCATTTTTTTATTTTGAGGGAAAAAATACTTATATTAATTGTTTTAATTATTTTTTTAATTTCCAAAAACTAATATTTTATATATATATGTCATGTGAATCATTTTTAGAAATTTTTTAATAAATTTTAAAATGTGATTAAATTTTATTCCTTATCAATGTATACACCTATAACATATTTTTAAAATATTTATATTTTAATATTTTAAGATAATTTTTAAATATTTTTATTTTCTAAATAATAATTTAATAAAATTAAATTTATTCATAAACTTTTTATGATTTTCAAAGTAGTATAATTATTTTTTAATTGATATGGGGTATTAAAATAAAATTAATTTAATATTTTAATTTAAATATTGAAATTACTTAATGAATTTTATGGGATTACATTTTTCTTATTATTATTATCATTTAAATGGTTATTTAAATCATTTTGAATTGGTCTTTAATTTTTTAATTCAAATCATTATTGTTATGATAATTATAAACATTATTATTTGAATTTGAATTGTTTTACCTATGAAAAATATTTGTTAGTATTTATAGATATCTATTTAAAGGGGTGTTAAGAACCCTTGAAACATATTAAACACACTTTTTAACATCTTAGACTATCTATTTTTTCAATAAGAAAAAACTATGAATATTTTAAGTTCTGTACAAACTGAATCCCTATGTGATACCCTATTTCATCAACTAGACATTCTCTCAAGGGTCAAATTTCTTATACTTCAATTTCTACAACCTTAACAAGATGTGTCAATCCAATCATCAATAACCTATACCTATGATTTAATTATTTATCTTCTTTTTTTTCTAGTTTTTGAGTCTCTAATACTGTTTCTCATCTCTCACATGCACTCAGTTTTTGGTTTATGATTTTACACACAAAATTATTATTCCTTCTTCTCTTTCTCAGGTTGTGACTCTCGAATTCTAAATTCAGGATCTAAGGGTTGTGACTCCCTGTATCTAAAGTTAAAACAATATGGCTTGTGACTCCCATAGTCTAAATTTAGGTTTTAAGATTTGTGACTCCCCATGAAAAGGTCAGTTTTGTGGTTATCCTTCCACTAGAAAATGATTTTTTTAATTGGGTTATGGTTCCCCCTCAAAAATAATTTTTAGTTCACATATATATCTCACCGAGAAGAGAGATATAATAGTACAGTAGGCCCATGTACGATCAAACTACTATAAAAAACTTCCTTGTGTCAGTTTCTTTTTCAAGTGCTAATTAATCTAAATAATTAACTTTGATAATTAACTTAGTTAATCAATTATTTTGATTAGATTTTTTTATCTGGTCAATTCACACCCCTCTAGACCATTTTCTATATCCTTATTAAGACCTAACAATCTCAAAATCATCATAATAAACCATCCAAAGAAAAAATAAGGATGGAATCATCATTTAATATCCTCATTAAATCAAAAGTAACGTCAAAGGATGTCATATAGATGAAAATTCTTTTAAAATATCACTTGGAATATATCCTGAGAAAAATATCATTTTCATTGTGAAATCACTTCTTTAAAATCTAAAAATTTACAAAATTGTATAGAAAACATTTTCTTCCAAATATCCTTGGAAACTTATAATGGAATTTTTAAAACACTGATCGTTCATGAAGATGAGAAATTGTGTTCATGTTGTGTACACTAGAAAAAAGATTCCTTTAATATTATCAGTAAAAATTCAAAAGTGTCTCTATAATGTAATGGACCTCTCTGGTCCATTACATTCCTAAGATTCAGTGTTTTAGGTGTTCTAGGGGGTCATGGTGACTTATTCACAGCACTACCAAATTTCCAGTTCTGTGAAGAGTGTTTCCAGTTTTATGAACAGTGTTGTTAATGACACAGATGTGAATGGTTCCATCAGTGAGTCAGCTTTATCTATCAGGTTTTCATCTTCATCTGTCAGTGTTGCTGAGTCATCTTCATCTGTCGGTGAGTCATATTCATCTTTCGGTGGTAGTGATTCATCATCAACTGTCAATGAGTCATCTTCATCTATCAGTGTTGGTGAGTCATCTTCATCTGTCGGTGTCAGTAAGTCATATTCATCTGTTAGTGTCTATGAGTCATCTTCATTTTTTAGTAGGTGCTAAAATATTTACATATCAACTTGTGAATAGTGAAAATTGTTTTCAGTTTCCTACATTTTCACCCCTTTAACATTTTCTTTGACATAAAACACATTAAAAGACTTTTTTGTGCTAATTGAGTCTAATCCAAATCCCATAACCCCTATCTTAATATTTCAAAAGGGTCAGGATTAATTCACTCAATGAAACCGCATATACTTGAAGAGATCCTCCTTTAATGGAAAATATAAACCGTATCTAAACCGCTACTCTATTTAGATTTTTAAAAGGTCGAGATACATTATGCCTTATTCTCCCTTCTTGTTTTCTTCTTGGTATGAATTTCCCATAACCTTTCTTTCTGAAGGAGTCGTGCGATAAAACCTCAATCCTTGGATCAATTTAGCTTGACGTTTCTCCTACTACATGTGCACCCCCTGACTTGGTTCAACTAGGAAGAATCGATCCATCATTAATAGAAGGTATTGTTATACCTCCATTATTCTGGATACCTCGATTAATTTTTCCACATATTCTCCTTGTCATCTTACAACATGTGATCTCCATTTTTCTAATAAAACTTATTTGTGTGTTGGTTAATGTGGTTGTGTCGCAGAATCCTCATGTAGATGCAATGGTTACAGGAGAGGTGATCATGATATGTTGTGTCGGACATTCTCATGCAAATAATGTTGGAAACCTTTTGAAGTAGGGAATTCATGGCTTCTATAATCTTTTTATGTGAATTCGTACAGTTATAATTATTTATCCCACTAGATCACAATAAAATTAACATAACAAATACTTGAACTAGATTAAATAATTTGTATCTTTTTCTTAGCGATTTTATTGACTCTTGTTTTTCTAGATGGCATGATATTTATGCCTTGTTTGTTTTTCATGTCATTCTTTATTAAAATTTGTAAATAACTTAAATTCGTGATTGGTTATAAATTTAGTTGGCTAATGATATAGAGGCATGTTAAGGAATCTAGTTGTTATTGTTGTTCTTGGTGAAAAAACATATAGATGCAGTTATGAATGTTTAATCAAATTATTTAATTCAATATGGAATAAAGGACTGGTTGTGTGATAAAAAAATAAGTTGAAGGGTTCTGAGTTACCCGCTTTCTTTTAAAGTCCAAGTGCCTTATTCTTTGTAGATGTGAGTGCTCATTGTATGTAAAGATTGAATGCCTTGTTTAGGGACAAGAGCCCAGTTACCAAGTTGTTTGGTTCTTACTTCTTGTGTTGTGGTCTGATCATGGGATGGATGATCTTATAGGGTCGTTGTGGTATGTGGAGGTAGGAAGGCCCATTGGTTTTGGTGGTATCAATTGATGCCTAGTGCGGCGAGATGCATCGGTTTATGCATGTGGGTGTCTGATAGGACATTAGAGATGATGAAACGGGTAGGATGTGAATGTTTGATGGTTGTTTAATATTTTTGTTTATTTATCTACTTTACTTTACCCACTTCTTTAGGTATATATTCTTGTTTACCCTCCTTCCAAAAGAGGCAAAGACATGTAGGGTATTCCCCATGCTTTCTGTGTTTAGCTTCTTAAGGGTGGATGGCCTTACGCTTCATATATAGGTGGTAAAGACTCTATGGTTAGTTCATCTACTCATCATATTAATCACTTTTTGTTTTAAATATTAGATTGTTTTTTCTAGAATACTTAAAATTATGTAAAATTGATAATTTTGTTAACAATTGATTGAATAAATGATGTTAACCCATGGGCTTGGTGCTTGTTGGGATGCAATATTGTGGTAACAATTTAAAGGAACTCTGGAATTGGTTTAGTTATGCCTGGAGGGAAAGAAACTTTGGGTTTGATACTAATTAAATTTAATGTGGAATGATAATGGTTAATTAATGGATAAATAAATAATTAACATGGAGTTCAATGGATAAAAAGGGATAAAGTAATCTAATGTAGCTCTCAAAATGGTTGTGTGCTTATATGATACCTAGTATTAGCAGTGGCAGTCAGGATTCCGAGAGATTTTAGCTGTAGTTGTGTCTAAGACTTGGTTATGCCCATAGTGTGGTTGTGAGATATAGTATATTCTATACTTTTTTTGTTTCTATATGATACTCCACCTTGTCAGTAAGGGAAACTGACACCCTAGGGATTTTGATCCCTATGGGATGCCTTTCCCAATATCTAGGTGGGTGGGTGGATGGATAACTACCCCCTTTGTCCCTGCTCTCTTCTCTTCGTAGTTACTTGTTCTGATAGGCATGACGGTTATTTGTTCCCATATGTGTGTGTTGAGGGTTGTAATGGTTTGTTGTTATTCACATGCATATATTCTAGATATAGTTTCCTATGTAATATTATAGGTGTAACATGTATGGGGTTGGGTAATCTTACTTAGTGTATGGTTTGTAATGGCTTCAGGTATAATATTCAATGTATGATATACATTATGGGATTTGTGGTGTCTCTCAAAAACTACCTAGTTACCTAGGTTATGTGGATGTGTGGTTGTGTTATACGAGGTGCATGTTGTGGTGCTTCCCCCAGGTGTCTTCAAGCAAGCCTTTTTGGAGGGAGATGCTTATGACATACGACATTGGGGAAAAGAGGAAAACTAGTGTGGAAGTATTAGTAGGGTGCCCTTGATATTATTTATTATATTATATACTCTTGTACATGATACTTGTTGAGAGTATCCATGGTGAGGTTGGGAATATAGTATATCTATATAAGTGATGAATTAGTTTCTCTACTTCTTCACTATTCTTCAGCATACTTTCTCTACTTTTTTATGAGACACTCTGGGGAGGATCCTACTGAGCATACTATTGTACTCACCTTACATTATATAAAAAAAAATCATGTCATTTGGAGTAGGTTTCAGATCAGGCTGGTTACTACTAGCTTGGGGTTACATGAGCTGTCAGGGCTTCATGGTTGTCATTGTTTTACATTGTTTTGGTACTTGCAGTTTTCCCTTTCAGTTGTATTAGTTCTTACATGACATTACATAGGTGTACTTGGGTTTTCATTTATATTATAGTCTGAGTGGGAGTTGGTTTGTTTTTATCTTATGTCTCTCTTTCACATGTGTTCTCTTAGAGGGAAATCCCTCCCATTTGTGTGTTTTCTATACCCTTAGTGTTAATCACCAACCCGGGGTCTACTGGAGGCGATACTCAGGTGTCACTATCTCTATCCACTTTTTTCCAGCCCAAGATAGGTACACTTTGTGGAGAGGGGGTCATGATAGAGTGGTATAAGAGGTTTGTTTGAGGGATAAGATATATTTTGGAGATAGGCACAGGTGATGTTATATGGATTAGTAGGGAAACAGTGTCAGATAAGTTTAACAAGCACTATAAACATGGGATACTAGATGATACACGATTATTTAGGGCCCCCTAAGATATTATTAACGGAACTTTTGGTTTACAATGGATACTAAACAAGGTGATACTTGTTGGAGGGTAGAGACCTAGGAAAAGATTATGCATCATTCTTATTTGAACTTATGTTTGAATGGGTAGACCTTGGGATAGGTTAAACTATAATGAATAAAATAAAAAATTAATTAATTAATGTTGATTCATCCATATTCAAGGTTTAGGAGCTCTAATTGTTTTTTATTTTGTAGGTATGGCTCCAGGTCGACATCCTCATCAAGTTCGCACATAATATGCTCAACAGGTTGTGTCAGCTAACCATTGCATAGTATAGGTCGATGAATATGACACTTATAGGAGGAAACTCCAAGAGTTTCAGCACCAGAGTATGTAGAATTATGAGTGCTCCCTTTCAGATGAGGTCACGGAAAACTTTTTGGAGGAGGTTGAGATAACTTTTAGCTCAATCTGTGCTCAGAAGGAGAACTGGGTATCGTTTTTTGTGACAATGATGTTTGGGGCAGTGAGGTAGTGGTGGTTCTTATTCCTTATGGATCACAAGGATTCGTTAGTATTGTGGGAGGAGTTCCAAGACATGTTTAGATTCGAGTTTCTTTCTTCAACCATAAAGGCAGATAGTCGCCAGGAGCTGCTTACCCTTCGACAAGGGAGCTCCAGTGTGAGTGAGTTTGGAATCTGTTTCAGAAACCTTTTACAATATTCTCTAGACCTATTTCCATATGAGGAGGCCCAGGTGAGGCATTTCAAGCAGGATTTGCATCTAGAGATCCAGCGTAAGGTCCCCCCATTTATGTTGAAGACATATCTCGAGGTGCTAGAAAGGGAAGATTTCATTGAGGGGATGTTAGCTAGAACCCGATCATCATGAGAGGCGAGTTGTAAAGATTCATCACGAAGAAAAGTTGTGGTCCAGGGTTCCTGGTTTTCAAGTCATAAGAGTTTCTGTTCAGATTAGGGTAGGTCTTAACCCTTAGTATCTCATTTCTACAAGGGTAGAAGCTCTCAGACCTATGTCATGGGTTTAGACATTCATTTTTCTTATGGAGACTGATGTCATCGTCCGTGAGAGTTACCAACCTTTCTGAGTTGTCAGTATGTACCAGTTGTTTTACTTCAAGTCTCTCCATTGAGGATATTTCAGTTAAGGTAGCAGCAGTAGGTTTCACCATCATTATATCAGAATAGATTAGATGGCGTATGAAGTGGATAGCCCCAAGATCCTCCCCATCCTCAGAGAGTAGAGCATGACCTTGGTGGTGGTCTTCAGTAGGGTCATAAAGTCCATAGATCAGGTCATGCTTAGCTTCTTGCTTTAGCGTTTCCAGCACCGAGCGATCTGGATGTCTTCCAGGTACCCTTTTCTTATTTTCTACATGGGTGTATGCATTGTTTGATTTAGGAGAAACACACTTCATAATATTACATACCCTTGTCCATTCTTTGGGACTTGAGGTAGATAGGATTCTAGTGCCCTTAGCATTGACTACACACTTGGAGGACGAGCTGACTTGTTTGAAGTATGAAGAGACTGTGAGATAGTGATGGGGACGTAGCACTCTTGGGGAGATTTCCTATGTTTACGAATACAACCATATGATGTCATCCTCTCCATGGATGGGTTGTTTTCGGTGTAGTCTATCATGGTTTTATTTAGGAGGAAACTGGTGTTCTTCGATGCTGATGTGGAGCCAGCAGTGTTTATTAGTGAGTGAGACCCTCAGATGGGTGAAAGGCATGCTTTGTCCTTGATAACCTTGACGGATGGTCTGGTTTTGAGTTCATCAAGGGTTCAATAGTTGTAATTTTTTAGGGTCATGGAAATGTACCCTGTTGTATTTCTAGAAGAGGTTGTAGTGTTACCCCCTCAATGAGAGATCAAGTTCAGATAATTCTAGTAATTCTGGTTTTTATTCTAGAAGTTTTGATTTTAAATATGATTCTGAAAACCCCAATGTTTTTATATTAAATAAAGAAATTGAAATATTAAAAAAAATAAAAGATGTTTATTTATATAATAATCTTAAGTAAAATAAAGAGAAAATTATTTCTAAAAATAAGGTAATTTTACAAAAAATGAAAAATAAAGAAACATTGCTTCTTCTTATTCCAAAATTTATGACAATTTTAAATCTACTTGATATTTGAATGAAATTTTGAACAAGGAAGTTGAATGTCTTAAATTAATTTTATATACTTTTATTCAAGGTTGTATAAAATATCATGATATGATGACTTAGAAAAACATTGATAAAAATAAATATGGTTTTGGTTATGATAAAAGATTACCTCAAATGTTTAAAACCTATTTTTTAAAAGTAAAAAATGGTTGTACTTATACTATTACTTATTTTAAATGTGGCATGAAAGGTCACTATGAACATTATTTTTCACTTAGATTTAAAAAATCAATTGGATTTACAGAAAACTAATAGTTCTAAATCCTTATTATCTAGAGTACCGTATAATAGATGATAATGTGTTATATATACCTTCCTTGAAGAAAGAACAACTTCATTTTTTTGATTCTTACGTGAAAGGAAAGTAAAAAACAAATTATTTTAGACCCATCAATCAGATAAATACTAATAGACCTTTATAATTAGTATGTATTGATTTATTTAGCCCCATGAAAATTTCTAGTCTTTGTGGAAAGAAATATACTATAGTTATTTTTAACAATTATAGTATATTTACATGGGTATAATTTCTTATTCATAAAAATGATACTTTATCTTGATTTAATGCTTAGATCAAAATGAAAATGGTTTTATGATTGTTTCTATTCATAGTGATAAAGGAAGTGAATTTTATAATTTAGATTTTAAAAAAAAATTGTGAAAATAATGTTTATTATCATAATTTATCTTCTCTTTGAACACTACAACAAAAGTTTATTGTAGAACGAAAAAATTGAACTCTTACTAAAATGGCTCAAACTATGTCAAGTGAATATAATTTTCCTAGATATTTCTGGGATAAGGCCATTTTTTCTTCTTATTATATTCTAAATATAATTCTTATTAGACTTTTGTTAAAGAAAACTCTTTATTAATTATTCAAAAATAAAATGACTAAGGTTGGTCACTTTAGAGTTTTTAGTTCTAAAGTTTGATGAAGGTGTTTTTATTGGTTACTATAATAATATTAAAGATTATAGAGTTTATAATAAAAGGAATATGGTCATTGAATAATATTTTAATGTCATGTTTGATGAAAATAATGTTAAATTGAATTCTAATTCTAATGTTATTGATGATGAGTTTAGAGATTTAAATTTTGGTGAAGAAAAACCTCATGATAAATATGAATCAATTGAGGGGGATCCTACTCCTTCTCAACCTGATCCAAAATCTTGGAATATTTATAAATATCATACTATTTAAAAAATAATTATCAATGTTGATTCTGGTGTTAAAACAAGAAATTCTGTTTTAAATTTTTTTGTCAATTTTGTTTATTTTTGATTTTGTTCTTATTAATGTTAAAGATTCTTTGAATTATGAAAACTGGATTTTTTTTATATGAAAGAATAATAAAATCAGTTTATTAGAAGTAATGTTTGGACTTTATTAAAACTTTATGAGAATAATCAAGTGATTATAACTAAGTATACTTTTAGAAATAAGATGGATGAATCTAGACAGATTGTTAAAAACAAATCAAAACATACTATTTAAGGATACTCTCAAAATGAAGGTATAGACATTGAAGATTAATTTACACCATTTTCCATGTTATATAATATTATAATTTTTTTGGATTTTTCTTGTTTTCAAGGTTTTAAATTATATCAAATGGATTTAAAAGGTTCTTTTTTAAATGGTTTTATAACTGAAGAAGCTTAGGTTTCTTAACCCCCTGGTTTTGAAAATGAAAATTTTCCTAATCATGTTTTTAAATTATCTAAAGATCTTTATAATATTAAACAATAACCTTGTGCTTGGTATGAAATAATTTATTTATTTTCATTAAATAATAGTTTTAATAAAGGCAGTGTTGATTCTACACTTTTTATTAAAATAACTTATAATGAAATTTTAATTGTTCAAATCTATGTTGATGATATAGTTTTTGGTTCTTCTAGTCAAATGATTTGTAACGATATTTCTATTTTGATGTCTACTAAGATTGCTAGAAGTTTAATGGGAGAATTAAAGTTCTTTCTTGGACTTAAAATTTATCAAATAAAAGATGTAATTTTTCTTAATCAATCAAAGTATCCTAAAGATTTTGTCAGTAAATTTGGTCTTTATTCCTCTAAATCTATGAAAACTCTTATGGGTCATAATTATAAATTAGATATTTATGCATCTGATTAATATGTTGATATTAAAGTTCAAATATTCATGATATTTACCTTTATATATTTAACTACATCTATACATGATATCATGTTTAGTGTATGTTTGTGTGCTATAATTCAAGTTGATCCTAAAGAAGGTCGTATTTAATTTTTAAAAATAATAATTAGATGTGTTAAAGTAACTATTGAATTTTATTTATTTAATCTAAAATATAACTTTTTTTATTTAATATATTATTCTAACTTTTATTTTTAAGACTGTAAAATTGAAAAAAAAAACATCAGGTACGTGTCATTTTCTAGGAAAAAGTTTAATTTCTTGGTCTGCTAAGAAACAAGTATATGTTGATTTAACTACTGTAGAAGCTAAGTATCTCTTTGCTACTAGTAGTTGTGCTAAAAATTTATGGATTAATAAAACCTTATGTTATTTTAGTATTTCTCTTGATAAGTTGAATATTTATTATGATAACACTTTTTCAAAAAAAAATTCTAAAAAACCCTTACAATATTCTAGAATAAAGCATATTGATCTTAAATTTCAATTTATTAAAGATCATGTGATTTAGGGTCATATTGTTTTAGAATTTATGTATAATGAAAATAAGCTATAAGACATATTCAAGAATCCTTTGGACTTTTCTCAGTTTGAAAAAAATTGAATTTGAACTTGGTATGTTGGATATTTAATTATTTTATTACTTCATTTGTTTAGGGGAAGTTCATGTTTTCTCATTTTTTTTATTTACAAAAAGGGGAATAAAATTGGTTTTAAATGTTTTTATTTTCTAATAAAACAAAAGGGGGGATATTTTTTTTTCATGTGCATGTATATATTTAACTTTTGTTTGATTACGTCTTATTTTATGTTTTTAAATATCCAAACCCTTTCATTATTTTATGTGAAAATAAATTTTCAAAACGTCTCTATATTTTAATTATAAGTTAATTTTTGATGATCATAATTTTATAAATATTGTTTAATTTGAAATATATTAAGTTAATATATCTTTTATTAAACTAAAATAAAGTTTGAATGTATCTCTTGCATGTTCTCATTTAATCCCCAACATGATTCATTTTTTTCTTTCAAGAAATGTTTTTAATATAATCAACATTAAAGTTTTCTCTTATATTTTATTTATAACATATGATATAATGATCATATTATTTCAAAATATATACCTTTTGAAATAAAACTAATTTATTTCATTTAATTATTTTAAACAGATGTGTAACACTATATTTTAAGGGGTGTTCCAATTATCCAAAGTTTTTACAACAATTATGAAAATTAGGATTTTCCATAATTGAAAATATTTTTTTTTCTTTTATATCTCATTTGTTTATAATATAAATCACACATATTTTATTTATTTATAAAGATAATATGGTTATCTTAATTTAATTCAACTACATGAAACTCCAAAAATGCATTTTACATAACATAAAAAATGGTCGGATATTTGCATTGTTATTTGAGTTTATATTTCTTAATTTAATAGTATTTTGATCATATATAATTCAATACTTATCAGAATTAATATATTATTGTTTTGTTGAAGCGATCATGAAATTATCTTCAAATAAGTATTTTGGACCAATTTCAAATTCAGTTTTTATATGGCTTAAAAATTAACCAAAGTTTTTGTGTTCAGCGTGTACATGAAATGATGGGCTATTCATTAATTAATTTCTTATTCTAAAACCATAAATTCTTTTTTACTTTAAAACAATCAATTAATTTTTTTTAAATTAAAATAATTAATTATTTTTTTATTTTAAAACCATCTATTATTTTTTTATTTAAAACAATTAATTATATTTTTTAAACCAACAATTAATTTTTGTTATTCTAACCATAAATTAATTTTTCATTCTAATGGTGAATTACTTTTTATTTAAAATATATTTAATTTGTTATTATAATGGTGAATAAATTTTTATTCTAACATTCAATTAATTTTTTACTCTAATGGTGAATTAATTTTTTATTATACCGGTGAATTATTTATTTATGATATTGATGAATTAATTTTTTTGAATGGGTAAATTAATTTTTTATTGTACCAGTGAATTAATTTTTTATTATACTAGTGAATTGATTTTTTTATAATGTTGAATTAATTTTTATTCTAATTCTGAATTAATTTTTTTTGATCAATTAAATTTTTATTCTAATGGTGAATTATTTATTTTTAACAGTCAATTAATTTTTCATTTTAATGGTGGGTGAATTTTTTATTTCAACAGTATCAGACGCTTAATACCATTGGCTAAAATTTTATTGTTCTAAAAAAATTTAAGTACTCTATTTTTCATTATTTTTTTATTTTGAAGAAAATCATACTTATATTAATTGTTTTAAGTATTTTATTAATTTTCAAAAATTAATATTTTATATATAAGTCATGAGAATCATTTTTCGAAATTTTTTAATCAATTTTAAAATGTGATTAAATTTTATTCTTTATCAATGTATACACCTATAACATATTTTTAAAATATTTATATTTAAATATTTTAAGTTAATTTTTAAATATATTTATTTTATAGATAATTATTTAATAAAATTGAATTTATTCAAAAACTTTTTATGATTTTTAAAGTAGTATAATTAATTTTTAATTGATATGGTGAATTAAATTAAAATTAATTTAATATTTTAATTTAAACATTGAAATTACCTAATGAATTTTATGGGATTACATTTGTATTATTATTATTATCATTTAACGGGTTATTTAAATCACTTTGAATTGGTCTTTAATTTTTTAATTCAAATCAGTATTGTTATGATAATTGTGAATATTATTATTTGAATTTGAATTGTTTTACCTATGAAAAATATTTATTAGTCTTTATAGATATCTATTTAAAGGGGTGTTAAGAACCCATGAAACATATTAAACACACCATTTAACATCATAGACTCTCTATTTTTTCAAAAAGAAAAAATTGTGAACATTTCAAGTTTTGTACAAACTGAATCCCTGTGTGATACCATATTTCATCAACTGGACATTCTCTCAAGGGTTGAATTTCTTCTACTTCAAATTATACTACCTTAATGAGATGTGTCAATCCAATCCTCAAGAACCTATACCTATGATTTAATTATTTATCTTCTTTGTTTTCTGGTTTCTGAGTCTCTAATACTATTTCTCATCTCTCACATGCACTTAGTTGTTTAGTTTATGATTTTACACACAAAATCATTATTTCTTCTTCTCATTCTCAGGTTGTGACTCTCGAATTCTAAATTCAGGATCAAAGGGTTTTGATTCCCTGTATCTAAAGTTAAAACTATTCGACTTGTGACTCACATAGTCTAAATTCAGGTTGTAAGAGTTGTGACTCCCCATGAAAAAGTATGTTTCGTGGTTATCCTTCCACTGGAAAAGGATTTTGTAATTGGGTTATGATTCCCCCTCAAAAATAATTTTTAGTTCACATGTATCTCTCTTCGAGAAGAGAGATATAATAGTACAGTAGACCCATATAGGATCGAACTACTATAAAAAACTTCCTTGTGTTAATTTCTTTTTGAAGTGCTAATTAATCTTAATAATTAAATTTGATAATTAACTTAGTTAATCAATTAATTTGATTAAATTTTTTTATCTGGTCAATTCACACCCCTCTAGACCATTTTATATATCCTTATTAAGACCTAACAATCTCATCATCATAATAATAAACCATCCCAAGAAAAAATAAGGATGGCATAATCATTTCATATCCCCATTAAATCATATTTAATGTCGAAGGCTGTCATATAGATGAAAATTCCTTTAAAATATCACTTAGAATATATCATGAGAAAAATATCCTTTTTATTTTGAAATCACTTCATTAAGATCTAAAAATTAACAAAACTTTATAAAAAACGTTTTCTTCCAAATATCCTTGGAAAATTATAATGGAATATTTAAAACCCTAATCGGTCATGGCGATGGGAAATTTTGTTCATGTTGTGTACATTGGAACGAATATTCCTTTCATATTATCAGTAAAAATTCAAAAGTGTCTCTATAATGGCATGGACCTCTCTATTCCATTCCTTTCCAAAAATTCAGTGTTTTAGGTGTTCTGGGAGGATATGGTGACTTATTCCCAGCACTTTACCAAATTTCTAGTACTTTGAACAGTGTTTCTAGTTTTATGAATAGTGTTGTTAGTGACACAGATGTGAACGGTGCCATCAGTGAGTCATCTTCATCTTTCAGTGTCACTGAGTCATCTTCATCTGTCGGTGAGTCATATTCATCTTTCGGTGTCAGTGAGTCATCGTAAATTGTCAGTGAGTCATCTTCATCTGTTAGTGTTGGCGAGTCATCTTCATCAGCTGGTGTCAATGAGTCATATTCATCTGTTGGTTTCGATGATTCATCTTTATTTTTTAGGAGGTACTAAAATATTTACATATCAACTTGTAAATGGTGAACATTGTTTTTAGTTTCCTATAGTTTCACCCCTTTAACGTTTTCTTTAATGTAAAACACATTCAAAGACTTGTTTTAAGCTAATTAAGTCTAATACAAATCCCATAACCCCTATATTAATATTTCCAAAGGGTCTGGATTACTTTACTCAGTGAAATCGCATAGCCTTGAAGAGATCCTCTTTTAATGGAAAATCTAAACTGTATCTAAACCTCTACTCTGTTTATATTTTTAAAAGGTCGAGATACATTATGATTTATTCTCCCTTCTTGTTTTCCTCTTGGTACAAATTTCCCAGAGCCTTTCTTTCCTGAGGAGTCGTGTGATAAAACCTCAATCCATGGATCAATTCACCTTGACATTTTTCCTACTACATGTGCACCCCTGTCTTAGTTCAACTAAAAAGCATCGATCCATCTTTAATAGAAGGTATTGTTATACCTCTATTATTCAGGATACCTCGATCTATTTTTCCTCACATTCTCCTTAGAATGATACGACATGTGATCTCCATGTTTCTAATGGAACTTTTTTGGGTGTTGGTTAATGTGGTTGTGTCGTAGAATCCTCACGTGGATGCAATGGTTACAGGAGAGGTGATCGTGATATGTTGTGTTGGAAATTATCATGCAAAGAATTTTGGAAACCTTCTAAAGTAGGTAATTCATGGATTCTATATTCTTTTTATGTGCATTCGTATAGTTATTATTATTTATCCCACTAGATCACAATGAAATTGACGTAATAAATACTTGAACTAGATTAGAAAATTTGTATCTTTTTCTTAGCGATTTTATTGCCTCCTGTTTTTCTAGATGGTGTGATATTTATGCCTTGTTTGTTTATCATGTCATTCTTGATAAAAATTGGTAAATAACGTAAATCTGGGATTGATTATAAATTTATTTAGCTAATGATAAAGAGGCATGTTAATGAATATAGTTGTTATTTTTGTGCTTTGTGACAAATCAAATAGATGTAGTTATGCATGTTTAATCAAATTATTTAATTCAATATGGAATAAAGGACCGATTTTGTGATAAATAAAATAACTTGAAGGGTTCTGAGTTACCCTCTTTCTTTTAAATTCCAAGTTCCTTATTCATTTTAGATGTGAGTGCTCGTTGTGTGTGAATATTGAATGTTTTTTTAGGGCCAAGATCCCAGTTACTATGTTGTTTGGTTCCTACTGCTTGTGTTGTGGTTTGAGCACGGGACGGAGGATCCAATAGGGTTGTTGTTGTATGTGGAGGTAGGGAGGCCCAGTGATTTTGGTGGAAGCAGTTGAGGCCTAGAGTGGAGAGATGCATCGGTTTATGCATGTGGTTGTCCGAGAGGACACTGGAGATGATGAAATAGGTAGGATGTGAATGTATGATGGTTATTTAATCTTGTTTTTTATTTATCTACTTTACTTTCCCCACTTCTTTTGGTAGATATTATTGCTTACCCTCCTTCCAAAAGAGGCAAAGACGTGTGGGGTATTCCACGTGCTTTCCGTGTTTATCTTCTTAAGGGTGGATGGGCTTACGCTCCAGCTATAGGTGGTAAAGACTCCATGGGTAGTTCATCTACTCATCATGTTTATCACTTTGTGCTTGAAATAATAGAGTTTTTTTATAAAATACCTAAAATTATTGAAAATTTATTATGTTTTTAATAAATAATTGAATAAATGATGTTAACCCATGGGGTTGGTGCTTGCTGGGATGCAATGTTGTGGTAACAATTTAAAGGAACTCTAGAATTGGTTTGTTTATGCCTGGAGGGAAAGGAACTTTGGGTGTGATGCTAATGAAATTTAATGTGGAATGATAATGGTTAATTAATGGATAAATAATTAACTAACATAGAGTTAAATGGATAAAAAGGTATAAATTAATCTAATGTAGCTCTTTAAATGGTTGTGTACTTATACGATACCTAGTATTAGCAGTGGCAGCCAGGATTCTGAGAGATGTTAGTTGTAGTTGTGTCTAAGACTAGGTTATGACCTTAGTGCAGTGGTGAGATATAGTATATTCTATAATTTTTTATGTTTCTATATGATACTCCACCTTGTCAGTTAGGGAAACTGACACCCTGGGGATTCTGATCCCTATGGGATGTTTTCCCCAATATCCAGGTGGGTGGATGGATAGATAACGACCCCCTTTGTCCCTGCTCTCTTCTCTTGGTAGTTAATTGTTCTGACAGGCATGATGGTTATTTTTCCCAATATATGTGTTTTGAGGGTTGTAATGGCTTGTGGTTATTCACATTAATATATTCTAGATATAGTTTCCTATGGAATACTATAGGTGTAACGTGTATAGGATTGAGGATCCTTACTCAGTGTATGGTCTGTAATGGCTTGAGGTATAATATTCGATCTATGATATACATTATGGGAGTTGGTGTGTCTCTCGAAAACTACCTAGTTACCAAGGTTATGTGGATGTGTGGTTGTGTTGCACGAGGTGCATGTTGTGGTGCTTCCCCCAAGTGTCTTCAAGCAAGCCTTTTTGGAGAGATATGCTTATGACATATGACATTGCTAAAAGTGGAAACTAGTGGGGAAGTATTAGTAGGGTACCCTTGATATTATTTATTATATTATATACTCTTTTACATGATACTTGTTGAGAGTATCCATGGTGAGGTTGGGAATATAGTATACCTATATAAGTGACGAATTAGTTTCTCTTGTTGTTCACTCTTCTTTAGCATGATTTCTTTAATTTTTCATGAGACACTCTGGGGAGTGTCCTACTGAGCATACTATTATACTAACCTTACATTATATAAAAAAATTCATGTCATTTGGAGTAGGTTGGAGATCAGGCTGGTTACTACTAGCTTGGGGTTACATGAGCTATCTGAGCTCCGTGGTTGTCATTGTTTTACATTGTTTTGGTACTTTCACTTTTTCTTTTTAGTTGTAGTATTTCTTACATGAAATTACATAGGTGTACTTGGGTTTTCTTTTATATTGTAGTCTGAGTGGGAGTTGGTTTGTTTCTATCTTATCACTCTATTTTGCATGTGTTCTCTTAGAGGGTAATCCCTCCCATTTGTGTGTTTACTATACCCTCAGTGTTAATCGCCAACTCGGGGTCTACTGGAGGCGATACTCAGGTGTCACTATCTCTCTCCACTTTTTTATAGCCCAATATAGGTACACTTTGTGGAGAGGGGGTCATGAAAGAGTGGTATAAGAGGTCTAGTTGAGGGATAAGATGGATTTTAGAGTTAGGCACAGGTGGTGTTGTATTGATTAGTAGGGAAACAGTGTAAGATAAGTTTAAAAAGCACTATAAACATGGGATACTAGATGAGACATTAGTATTTAGGGCCACCTAATATCTTATAAATGGAACTTTTGGTTTACAATGGATACTAAACAAGGTGATACTTGTTGGAGGGTAGAGATCTAGGAAAAGATTATGCATCATTCTTCTTAGCACTTATGTTTGAATTGGTAAACCTTGGGATAGGTTAAACTATAATGAATAAAATAAAAATTAATTAATTAATGTTGATTCATCCATATTAAAGGTTTAGGAACTCTAATTGTTTGTTATTTTGTGGGTATGGCTCCAGGTCGACATCCTCATCAACTTTTCACAGAATATGCTCAGCAGGTTGTGTCAGCCGATCATCGCACAGTAGAGGTTGATGAAGATGACACTTAGAGGAGGACACTCCAAGAGTTTCAGCACCAGAGTATGTAGAATTATGAGTGCTCCATTTCATATTAGGTTACAGAAAATTGTTTGGAGGAGGTTGAGATATCTTTTATCTCAATTTGTGCTCAGAAGGAGAACTGGGTATCATTTTTTGTGACAATGATGTGTGGGGAAGTGAGGTAGTGGTGGTTCTTATTCCTTAGGGATCACGAGGATTCGTTAGTATTGTGGGAGGAGTTCCAAGACATGTTTAGATTCAAGTTTCCTTCTTCAACCATAATGTCAGATAGTTGCCATGATCTGCTTAACCTACGACAAGGGAGCTCCAGTTTGAGTGAGTTTGGAATCCATTTCAGGAACCTTTTTTGATATTCTTCAGACCGACTTCCATATGAGGAGGCTTGGGTGAGGCATTTAGAGGAGTATTTGCATCTAGAGATCCAGCGTAAGGTCCCCCCATTTATGTTGAAGACATATCTCGAGGTGCTAGCAATGGAAGAGGTCATTGAGAGGATGTTAGCCAGAACCAGATCATCATGAGAGGGGAGTCGTCAGGATTCATCACGAAGAAGAGTTGTGGTCCAGGGTTCCTGGTTTTCAAGTCATAAGAGTTTCTGTTCGAATGAGGGTAGGTCCCAAACCTTAGTGTCTCATTTCTAAAATGGTATAAGATCTCAGACCTATGACAAGGGTTTAGACATTAGTTTTTCTTATGAAGAATGAGGTCATTATCCAGGAGAGTTACCACCTTTCTAAGCAATCAGCGTGTGCCAGTTTTTCTGCTTCAAGTCTCTCTATTGAGTACATTTTAGTTGAGGTAGCAGTAGTAGGTTTCACCATCATTATATCAGAATAGAGTAGATGGATTAGGCAATATATATCCCCAAGATTCTCCCCATCCTTAGAGAGTAGAGCACGAAGGTGGTGGTGGTCTTCATCAGGGTCATAAATTCCATGGAGTAGGTCATGCCCAGCTTCATGATTTAGCATTTCCATCACCGAGCAAGCCTGATGTCATTCGAGGTACCCTTTTCTTATTTTATACTTGGGTGTATGTATTGTTTGATTCAGGAGAAACACACTCCTTAATATCACCTACCCTTTTCCATTCTTTGGGACTTAAGGTAGAGAGGATTCTAGTGCCCTTAGCATTGACTACACTAGTTGGAGGACAAACTGACTTGTTTGAAGTATGAAGAGGCTGTGAGCTAGTGTTGGGGTCGCACCACCCTTGGGGAGATTTCCAATGTTTACGAATACAACCATATGATGTCATCCTCTCCATGGATTGGTTTTATTCGGTGTAGTCTATCAAGGTTTTATTTAGGAGGAAAGTGGCATTCTTCGATGCTGATGTGGAGCCAGCAGTGTTTATTGGTGAGTGAGACCCTCAGATGGGTCAAAGGCATGTTTTGTCCTCGACATCCTTGATGGATGATCTGATGTTGAGTTCATCAAAGGTTTAATAGTTGGAATTTTTTAGGGTCATGAAAGAGTACCATGATTTATTTCCAGAAGAGGTTGTAGTGTTACCCCCTCAATGAGAGATCAAGTTCGGGGTTGAGCTACAGTCAGGAGCATCTCCTATATCAATTTCTCAATATAGTATGGAACCTTATAAGTTGTGGGAGCTGCCTATATATCTTGATGTTTTTTTATTGTGTAGTTTTTTCGGTTTAGTGTCATTATGGGGTGCACCTATTTTGTATATGAATAAGGCTGACAGAAGTTTGCGGTTGTGTATCGATTATCATCGCTTGAACAAATTGATAGTGAAGAATTGTTATCCTATTATGGGGATTGATGATTTATTTAATCAACTTAAGGGTGAAAGTTGATTCTCGAAGATCGACTTGTGGTTAGGATATCATCAGATGCATGTGAATGATGAGGATATCTTGAAAACTGCTTTCTATTGTCGCCATGGGCATTATGAGTTTGGTGTGATGTCATTAGGTGTGACGAATGATCCATATGTGTTCATGTGGTTGATGAATGACATGTTTCATGAGTTCCTAGATAAGTTCATGGAGGTCTTCATTGATGACATCCTCCTACACTCTATGTCTGAGGAGAAGCATGCAGATCATCTGCATGCCATTTTGGGAGTTCTTTATTGACATCAATAGTTTGGGAAGTTGTGTAAGTGTGAGTTTTGAGCTTGAGAAGTCCGTTTCTTAGGGAATTTTGTATTCCAATAGGGATTATTTAGGGATCCGACGAAGATAAAAGAATTTGTGTCTTGGTAATCCTCTAAAATAGTGGTAGTGGTGCGAAATTTCCTTGGTCTTGCAGGCTATTACAGGAGTTTTGTAGCTGATTTCTCTCGAGATGTGACTCCTATGATAGTGTTTAATAGGAAGGATCAGGCATTTGTATGAACTGATCAGTGTTAGTAATCATTCGAGTATCTAAAAGAGAAGTTGGTCAGTGCTCCAATTATATTTCTTCCAGCAAAAGGAGTTCAGTTTGAGGTTTTCTATGATGCTTCACTTCTAGAGTTAGGATGTGTTCTAATGCAGTATTGATCAATAATTTCTTATGGGTCTCAGCAGTTACATACCCATGAGTGTAACTATTCCACCCACAATATTGAGTTGTAAAAATTTGTGTTTTCTCTAAAGTTATGGAGACATTACCTCATCAAAGATTGATTTGTGGTCTTCACCAATCATAAAATCCTAAGTTACATTTTCTCCCAGTGTGACTTGAACTTGAGACAGTGTCAAAGGATGGAATTATTATAGGATTATGACATTGAAATATCATATAAACCTTGTAAGGGGAATGTTATAGCTAATGTGTTGAGCCAGAAGTTACATACTGATGCAGTGTGTGAATAAGGTGATTCTTGGAGAGTAATGGGAGAAATATCAGTAATACATCTAGATATGGGAGAAGTTGGGGGCAGAGGTTGGATTTTCCAAATGATGTTAAAATCATATTTGGTGAATTAGGTGTAATATTCTCAATTGGGGGATATTGATGTGTAGGTTTGGAGAGACCGAATTATTTATGGTCAAGCCCTTGATGGTTGGTCTGAGGATAAACAACACTGATTGTTGTTTCAGGGAATAGTTTTCATTACTTTGGTTATGTGTGATATGGTTCTTAGAGACTTACATAGTTCTCCATTAGTGGTAAATTTTGGAATAACAAATATGTATTCATCTTTGAGCAGTTGGTTGTGGTGTCCTGGGTTGAAGCATGCAGCTTTGGAGTTTGTGTCTCCGTGTTTGGTATGCTAGAAGGTGAAGTCCAAGCACTGTGTTCTCAGTTGGTTTCTCCAGCAATTAGATGTTCCTCATTGGAAGTGGGGAGAAATATTGAGGGACTTTGTTTCTAGTTTACAGAGAGATCAGGGTGGATATGGGTCTATATGGATAGTTTTAGATCGTTTGATGAAATCATCCCACTTCGTAGCAATCAAGGAGTCATGCTTAGTGGATGTTTTGTCGAGGCAGTATATGGAGGAGGTGGTGAGACTCCATAGAGTTCTGAGGATGATCATTTCTTATTGAGATCATATTTTTACCTCCAGGGTGTGGAGAGGTCTCCATAATTCTTTCGATTCTCAATTATTTTTTAGCACTGCTTTTTATCCGCAGACGGACTGTCAGACAGATCGGACCATCCAGACTCTTGAAAACATGTTGTGCTCTTCTGTATTGGATTTTGGAGTTTAATGGATGAGGAAATTACCTTTGGTAGAGTTTTCCTACAATAATAGTTTTCACTCCGCCATCGGTATGGTGCTATTTGAAGCCTTGTATAGATGACCTTTCCATTCTCCATTGTGTTGGACTAGGTTCATAGAGTTAGTAATTCTCAGGCTAGAATTGATACAAAACATGACAGAGATGGTTCAGGTGATTCGTGTGTGGTTGAAGGTAGCGTAGGATAATCATAAATACTATATTGATCATAATAGGATACATTTGGAGTTTGACATTAGGGATCACATATTTCAAAATGTGACTCCCTGTCAAGGGAAATGAAGGTTTGGTCATGGGAGTAATATTTTTTCCAAATTTTTTGGGCCTTTCAAGGTGTTGTCTCATGTTGGAGTTGTGGCATATTGCGTAGCACTTCCCCCATAGATGAGGTAGATATATGATGTTTTTCACATGTTGCAACTCCCTTGTTATCTTCATGAAGACTCTCATGTCATAGATTGGGGTGATTTCAATGTTAATGATGATTTAACCTTCGAGGAGTAGCCTATCAAGATCCGAGACCATAAGTAGAAGGTGTTAGATGGGTGGTTTATCCCCTTGGTTCGTGTCTTGTGGTGGTATAGTGGTGGGGAGGAGAGTACTTGGGAACATTATTTGTAGATACACACTCATTTCCCTAAGCTATTTGGTGTTTATATATTTTCTTGTAATGATGTTTGTTTTGTGGTTTTAGACATTTTATGTTTATGATATGGGTTTCCCTCATTCCTTCTTGTGGATTTATCTCTTTTTTTGAGAGGTATCTCCCCCGGGAGAGTAGTTAGGATCTAGTTGCAGTTTTTGGGTGGTTTTACTTTGTTCCTATGAGGAATTGGTTGAGATACTTTGGTGGTGAAAGCATTGAGAAGTATCTCTAAGTGTGGTTGTTTGGACCCTTTTTTTGTTTCCTCTCTGGGTTGGTTTTGGATTCTCAAGGACGAGAATGATTTGAGAGGTATCTTATTTAATGGTCTGGACCTCCTTGGTCCATTCTTTTTCTGAAATATCGTGTTTGAGGTGTTTTGGGAGGCCAATGTGACTTATTCCAAAAACATTTCCAAATTTTCAGTTCTTTGAATAGTGTTTCCAGTTTTTTGAATAGTGTTGTCACTAAGGTAGGTGTGAACAGTGTTGTCGATGAGAGAGATGTAAACAGTGTCATCAGTGAGTTATCTTCATCTATCGGTGAGTCATCTTCATCTATAAATGTCGGTGAGTCATCTTCATCTGTCGGTGATTTATCTTTATCTATCAATTTCATTGAGTCCTCTTCATATGTCGGTGTTGGTGAATCATCTTCATATGTTAGTGAGATATCTTTATTTATCGATGTCGGTGATTCATCTCCATCTATCGATGTCAGTGATTCATCTTCATCTCTCTGTGATCCATCTTCATCTGTCCATGTCGACGAGCCGTCTTAATTTGTCGGTGTCGGTGATTCATCTTCATTTATCGGTGAGTCATCTTCATCTTTCAGTTTCGGTGAGTCATCTTCATCTTTCGGTAAGTTCAATAGTGTTTCCAGATCAACTAGTGAACAGAGTTTCAAGCTTCCAACATTTTCACCCATTTTACATTTTCTTTGACATAAAATGCATTCAGCTCTTTATTTTAAGGTAATTAAGGCCAATCCAAAGCCCATAACTACTATATTAATTTTTTCTAAGGGTCAGTATGCCTTTACTCAGTCAAACCACATAGTCTTGATGTGATTCACCGTTAATGGAAAATCTAAAGCACTACTCTGCTTAGATTTTTAAAAGGCTGAGATACATATTACCTTGTTCTTCCTTCTTATTTTCTTCTTGGTACAAGGAACCTATAACCTTTTTTCTCGATGAGTTGTGTGATCAAACTTTAATCCTTGGATCGATTACCCTTGAAGTTTTTCATACTACATGTGAACCCCATGTCTTGGTGCAACCGGGAAGTGTCGATCCATATTCGATAAAAGGTATTTTATTCCTCCATTATTCTAGGTCTATTGATATATTTTTCCTCCCGTTCTCCTTTCCATGTTAGATAATGTGATCTCCATGTTTCTAATATAACTTTCATGTGTGTTGGTTAATGTGGTTGTGTTTTGGCATTATCGGGTGGATGCAGTGGCTGCGGGAGAGGTGACCATGATCTGTTGTGTTGGTTGTTCTCATGTGAATAATATAGGAAAAATTTTGAGGTAAGGGATTCATGGATTCTATATTATTTTTAAATGTAGTCATATATTTAGTATTATTTATCCCACTGGATCATAATGAAATTGACATAATAAATACTTGAACTGGATTAAATAATTGGTATATTTTTTTTAGCGATGTTGTTGCCTCTTGTTTTTCTAGATAGCATGATATATATTCCTTGCTTGTTTAGAATGTCATTATTAATGGGTATTGGTAAATAACGTAAATCTATAATTAATTTTAAATTTATTTGGACAAAGATAAAGAGGCATGTTAATGAATTTATTTTTTGTTGTTGTTGTGCTTGGTGACAAATCAAATGAATGCGGTTATGAATGTTTAATTGAATTAGTTAATTTAATATGGAATAAAGGACTGGTTCTGTGATAAAGACAATTCCTTGAAGGTTTCTAAGTTACCCTCTTTCTTTTAATTTCCAAGATCCTTATTCTTTGGAGTTGTGAGTGTTCATTGGGTGTGAAGGTCGAATGCCTTGTTTAGGGCCAAGAGGCTAGTTGCTATGTTGTTTATTTCATGCTGCTTGTGTTGTGGTGTGAGCTTAGGATGGATTATCCTGGAGGGTTGTTGTGGTATGTGGGGGTATAGAGTTCTAGTGTTTGTGGTGGTAGAATTTGACACCTAGAGAGGTGAGATGCATCGGTTTATCTATGTGGGTGTCATCGAGGACACCAGAGATGATAAAACGGGTTGGATAAGAATATTAGATGCATGTTGAATCTTGTTGTTTGTTTATCTACTTTATATTCCCCACTACTTAAGGTATTTTTTATTATTTATCCTCCTTATAAAAGAGGTGCATAGGTGTGAGTTATGCCACATGCTTTCCTTGTTTAGATTCTCAAGGGTGGATGAGCCTATATTCCAGCTATATGTGGAAAAGACTCAATGGGTAGTTCATTTAATCATCTTATTGATCCCCTTGTGTTTGGAATCTTAGAGTGTTTATTTCTAGAATACCTAAAATTATTGAAAAGTGATGATGCTGTTAATAAAAGATTGAATAAATGATGTTAACCCATGGGGTTGGAGCATGATGGGATGAAATTTTGTGGTAACAATTTAAAGGAACTGTGGACTTAGTTTGGTTATGCATAGAGGGCATGGAACATTGGGTGTGATGCTAATGAAATGTAATGTGGAATGATAATGGTTAATTAATGGTCAAATAATTAATTAACATCAATTAAAATGGATAAAAAGGGGTAAAGTAATCTAATGTAGATCTTTAAATGTTTTTGTACTTATAAGATACCTAGTCATAGTAGTGGATATTGGGAGTCCGAGAGACATTAGTTGTAGTTGATTCTAAGACTAGGTTATGCCCATAGTATGGTTTTGAGATATAGTGTATTTTATACTTTTTTTTATATAGGATACTCCAGCTTGTCGGTTAGTGAAACTAACACCCTAAAGATTCTTATCCTTGGGGGGTGTTTCCCCAAAATCACAGTGGGAGGATGGATGGATGACTTCCCCATTTAACCCCACTCTCTTCTCTTGGTATCTACTTGTTCTTATAGGAATGGTGGTTATTTTTTCCCATATATGTGTGTAGAGGGATGTAATGGCTTATGGTTATTCATACACATATATTCTGGATATAGTTTCCTATGGAATACCATAGGTCTAACGTGTATAGGTTGTGATGTCTTGAGAATACACTACTACAAATCTGAGTTATAGCCACGGACCTATAGCCACGGTTTTATAGGTCTGTGGCTATATCATTTATACTGCCACGGTTAATTATTTCATTCGTGGCTATATCCAGTAGTCCCGTTTTTTTTTCAAACCCATCGGGCTCCTTCTCCTCCCCCTCGCGATTCCTCCTCCTCACCGCGCCCTCCCCCTCCCCGACGCCTCCATGCTGACGCCTCCTCCATGCCATGCCCTCCTCGCCGCACCCTCCTCGCTGCGCCCTCCTCGCCGCGCCCTCCCCCGACGCACTCCCCTCCCCGGACGACCACGCCTCCCCCCTCCCCGGTCGACAGCGCCTCCCCCGACGCCGACGGACTCCCCTCCTCCCCCGACGCACTCCCCTCCTCCCGACGACCTCTCCTCCTCGGACGACCGCGCCTCCCCCAACGGACTCCCCTCCTCCGGACGACCCCGACAAACTCCCCTCCTCCCTGGACGGACTCCCTTCCTCCCCCTACGGACTCCCCTCCTCCCGACGGACTCCCCTCCTCCGGACGACCGCAACTCCCCTGCTCCCGACGGAATCTCCTCCTCCGACGAACTCTCCTCCTCCCGACAGCCTCCTCCGGACGACCTCATTGTCGGTATCTTTATCATTCCATTTTTTATCATTTCTGGTATCTTTATCTTTAACAATAGTTTTTTCAAAATCCATATCAGTAGTAATTAGATCCTTCTCAAGAATATTTCCATTCTTTTATGTAAGATATTTTTGCTGCTCGGGTCGATCCTCATGAATAAGGATACTAAATCATACCATTTTCGAATCTGAGGAATCCAGAAATTAAATAAGGTATGTCAACATTTTAGAATTTTGTTCCATGGATTTTTGTTTGATTTCCATCCCTTAAATATCGTATGAGGCATCGTGGTTTTGTATAGGGTAATACTGTAGATTAACATCAAGAACTAGGAACATTAGTGTAGGATATTCCTTCACCTTCTAATTATTTTCTACCATATATATCTATTTTTTAGGGAATACTAGATTTCTAGTTGTTCAAGCGAAATTAATGGGGCTTATTCCCAAAAAGGAGGAAAATATGAGAATATCATGGTGATATAACCATATGTAACATATGATTTTACAATTAATCTATGGTTGTTCCTAAAGATAGATGGTTTATCCATCATTGCACATCCAATAAGGATAGGAATCAAGCCTTATATAGTTTTGTATGGTAGAGCTGTTAGATTTATGAAACACCAGAGATGGTGAAAACCATGTGAATAATGGGTGCATGCATATAGTTTAGGTTCACAATGCATTTATCTAGTCTTCTTGTTTGAGTTCATGGAGCTTAGTGAAAATGAAAATAGTTTATATTCTTGATGATTTGAGTATACAGAGGATCTTTAAGGACAATAATGCAGTGAAAAATGCTTAAAACCCATGTGAACGGATACCTGGATGTCCAATAACAAATGAAGTGATCCTGAAGACGGTTGATAAATGTTTAATGTCATACCTCTTGGATGAAAGAAAACAATTTACATTCATGATTCATGGGCTACTGAAACAGGTACATTTTGAAGAAAAAAAATCAATTCATGAATGAGGTTGAATTTGATTTGAATTGTGGGTAGGACATCCCACGCACCACACAAATACCTCAGAAAAAAATTCCATATTGTATAATGTTATAATGATCAGACCGAGATGAATGTAGATGATATTTTAAATTCATGATGCTTGGAATATGTGTAATTTGGTTTCACAGTAATATATGTGTCACAAAAGTGGTAAAAGCTACTGTAAATGGACCCAAATAGCCTTATATACCATGTTCACACCTTGAGATGGACTACACACAAGTTAAAGTCATAATGTTGTGTGTGTAAATGGGACTAAGGGGATGTAGGGTTGAAATATATTTATCTAGACCTATAAATGAGAGGTATAGGAATTACAACGTATCCCATGAAAATGGTAGTCAATCCACACATGGTTCAAAATTATGTAATAGTAGGATTTCAATTCCAAAATTGGGGGAAATCCACTCTCGTGAGGGAATCCCAAATTTATGACATGGGTAATGCTAGAGTTTAGCATCGTGTTATATGGATAATGGTTTAGTTCGTCTCATATCATATGATTCATATTGATTCCAAGTGGGGTGATTTTTTAGACAATATCATACATATATTATGAGGCACCATGGTTATAAAAATTGTAATACCTTTCATATCATCCCATAGTTATCATATGAGTCATCTTAATTTTATATCGAGTAAGATAATTATTTAATTTTGTGTGCCTAGGATGTCAATATCTATAGTTTAAAGTCATTAAACTCAAACAATATTGGTAGAAAATAGTTATTTTCATAATTCATGGAATATGACTCCTTGTTTATGTTCAAAGATTTTAGATTAAGGATATTTTTAAGGTCTTGTTTCTTTGACTAGTTATGAATATTTTGGGGTCATACTAGCTCGACCATGGGGTTTCTGGTAGTTTAGGGTCATAAATCTTGGAACATTTTTGAATATTTTATATTCATAATTCTTGGAACCTTGAAAATATTTTTAGGTTTTCTTTCTTGGACCATGGGTATCCTCATGTGAAGTACTACTTCAGAAACATCACATTGGTGGGAGGTGTGATACGATCTCTATATATGGTGATCAAAGAGTATACCCCATTGGAATAGACCTTATGAATGAGGTAAGGTCATTCCCACTTGGGCACCAACTTCGGTTTATTTATTTGGGTATCATCCATGTTCTGAGATCCAGTACCATGTCATCGTATTGTATGGAGTAGAGGAAACCATATTTTTGAATTATATTTTCATCTAGTTTTGGTTTCTCTCTAGATTGGGAAATACTTGGAAGTTGTTCTCTATGAGGGATTCCAAATCATCCAAGTGATCTTCTTTCATTATTTCTAGACTATTGTTGTTGTATAAATCTATTTAGATCTATTGTATCTAATCCTCGATGGGAATGACTTACTTGGTTTCACATACTAGGGATATGAGGTCACTAGGGTGGAATTGAGAGTCATCATCCAATAGGTATAGAGGAAATTCAAGATATTATCAGGCCAACTCTTATTTTTTATAACCCAGTGTTTTCTATAGGATAATAGATTGTTTCTTATTTCATTCTTCAATCTACACATTTTCCTATGAATTCTAGTAAGTAGTAATGTTGGACCAGATTTTGTACTTCGTGTAAAATTTCATTAAATCCTAATCCTAAAAGTTAGTGCCTTATTATTTGAGAATGGAATAAAGAAATACAAATTGATATATGGTGTGGTAGATCAAAAACATGATCACAAACCTAGATTTAACATCATTGACGATAACTACTTCTTCCCACTTGGAGGAGAATACCATTTCGGTTAGAATAAACTATAACAGGATATATTTTGCTAGTGGGTATGGCCCTATGATATGAGACCCCATAGTGAAAAAGTAAAATATTACATGGTGGTGTAGAGGATCTATAATGGTTGATGGAAAATAATTGAATGTCTCTAACACCCATGAAAACTCTGAGAAAAAATGGTGTAGTTTTGGAGCATGGAGGGATAAATGTATCCCAATAATAGTATCTATTGACAGTGCTTCAGTCCCACATGATGGGTGAATTTGGACCCAACATTGACCTCCAAAATAACATGAGGTATCCCATATATTTGGTTGTAATATACGATAATTTCATTAAACCCAGATCTTCTGAGGGTGGCATTAATTTATTCATACTCTGGAGTGTAAACGGCAAGGCTTACCGGTGGATTCACTTATGCTCAGCTCAGTCACGCTGGAGAGTGCCATGCTAGGGATACTCGATATAGGGAGGGATATAATAGTTTATTTCCTCTACTATGGGGTGACTTTAGGGTCATAGAATATAATCACTAAATGAAAGTTGGTTTAGGTTCTTGTTATCATCATCTCAAATGGAATGGGTACAATGACCCTTGGATAGGCCACATGGATGATCAAATCATCATTTTCATGATCATATAAGAATGTGGCTAAACTTTTAAAGTGTTCAGCTCAACCATTCTATAACATGGGAATTTTATTCACATCCATCATAGAAGGGAATTGTACCATTAGTTGGTGGGTGTGATTCAGTAGGGACATGAGCTCTTTCATCATAACAATGCGGTCACCATTAATATATTTGAGGGCTAACTTGGATTCTCCCTTCATATCCATTTGGGAGAAATAAATATCATCTGATAACTTATGACCAGTAATGAGAGCCTAATAATTTGCCTCATCATCAGTGAAACCTTATAAAAATAGGAAAAAGTATGATTGGACGTCTTGTGTTGGTGTGATAAAGACAACCACCTGGCCTACTCAATTAAGATTGGAATTATTAAGCATTATTTCAGTCGATCTTTGAAAATCACCATCAAAATATGTTTTCTAATACTCTTTGACATGATCCACTAAGAGGGTAGCCTCATTTGGGAAATCAACATTCAGTGGTAGTTCTTCAGGGGTGGATGTGTGTCCATGAAGTCTTCTATTGCCTAGAATTTGACAACCATATATGGGATGAACCTAATGTTGAAATACTAGAGGATCACCTCCCAAAACAACATTCATCCAATAAACATAGGGTAATTGAAGATATACTTTAGGATCTTTACTTGTGTCACCAATTGTGTCTCGTGATTCTATATATAATATCACAACTTCTACACTGTAAAAACTATTGCGAGGAAACTCTTATCTATAGGGGAGTATCGATTCTATATATCGAGGAGCATCCTACTATGATATTATAAACAATTTTCTATTACCTATTTGTTTTTTTGGGTTATATGGGTTACAAGGGATCATTCCAAGGAAGCCCCATAAATGAACAATGTCTTTCCTAAAATGGAAGAAATCAAAACTGACAGTTGTAAAAGATAATGCTTAATGTTATCAATAATCGATATGGAACTCCTCATCCAATTTTTTAATAGGTACTTTATTCATTAGACACTAGAGGATCTTACACTATCCAACTAGATTCACATTAAATGAGTTTATATAGGTGAATAGACCTTGGAGGCCCCACAACTCTTAGAGATTCCATGGGGGAGGAATCTGATTGATGGACTTGATCATATCTGGGTCAATCTTGATGACCATATATCTTGTAGTAAAGTGGAGAAACCTAATAGAGGTAACCCTGAATGTGAAATTCAGGGAGTTTATCTTAAAGTGTATGAAATATAGGAAGATAAACAATTTCTCAAGATCCTTGAGATGGTCCAAATATGGTAGGATTTTTCCACCAAATAATCCTAGTAGCATTCCACAAATTTCATGATAATTGGCTTAAAGATGTGGTGCATGGACAGTTGATAAGTGGATTATGCCTTATTCTATCCCATGAGAATCAATTAAAAGTAGAAATTCCCCTATGGAACCATAATTATGGGAGACTCTACATACTTGGGGTCCATCCATGTCTGATTATACCTGGAGTATCCATCCATAAAAGATAGGGCCTGGAACCCTGTTATAGCATTGATTAATAGCTTTTTCATTGGAAGGGAAAAACAATACTTTAGATAATGGTGGTTGAGTTATAAAAAGTCAATATTGATGATTACTTAATATCTTTTGAAACAATACATATAATGTTAAGTCATTTTCTAGATTATTTATCTAATGTATGTTTATCTCCCTCCTCGTCGCACCCTCCTCGCCGCGCCCTCCTCGTCGCGCCCTCCTCCTCGTCGCGCCCTCCTCCCCGACACCTCCTTGCCGCGCCCTCCTCCCTGACACCTCCTTGCCAACGCTTCCTCCGTGCCGCTCCCTCCTTTCCACGCCCTCTGTGCCACGCCCTCCTCTCCATGGTGTCAGTGAGCATTACTCGGTTATGGAACTGAAGAATATGGATGAGGGTGGTCCCAAGAATCCCTCTGTTTTCTCATTTTCAACAATCGACAATGTATCAGAATAGGTTTAAGGGAGTGAGGCCACATTTATGAAGAGTTCTACAGAAGTGGGAGGTTTTGTGATGGATAACCATTTTTATCTTTTTTCATATGATGAACTAGTCTAGAATTTTGAACAATACCTGGTCAGAACCGTTGGAGAGGAGCAGGTCCCTGAAAATTGGTCATGTGATGAATGTTCTTTCCACTTTTTAGGTGATTTAGAGGACGAGGTTTAGGATTAAATGTATCCATGTATGAGAAGAGTAAGATAGGGAGGGTCAACTATAAAGATAAAAGGGATTACTCATATTTTTCTCTACCAATGGGGACTAGGTCTATGAATATGTCAAAGGAAAAATAGAAGGAATGTAACCCACCTCTCCAAGGTGGTCTTTTAGTAGTGGGATATTCCTGATAATCCTTTCAAAATTCTTGTGAAATCATAAGATGATAAACCAATTAAAGATACCCTTTCCTTTACTTTGAAAAATTATAAAATTGAGGATTTTTGTTTTGATAAGAGGTTGGAGGAGGTTGAATAAATCACTTCTAACTTAGAAACACTCCTAGGATCACCGTTTTTTCTTTAAAAAGAGAAAGATGACCAAATTAATGAAGTTTTTTATTTAATTGAACAAGCTTTTCTTTTATATTATTGTGATTTTTTTGTGTATGATTTTGATTTCTCTTCTCCCTATGTATGTTGTGTAGATTCAAGTGAACTTCATGATTTACTAGAGGTACATGAGAAGGTTATTAATACACCTGATGAGATACTTTTGAAACTCAAAAAATGTAATTGTAATTCAAAGTGTGGGGTATCATTCATGCATTTTTTGTGATTGTTTGAACTCTATGTTCTTCATTTCTTTTGTTTTTAATATATTAGTTATATGCTTTGTTTGTAATTAGATAAAAAAATATTTATTGTTACAAATTGATGCATATATCTAATTAATCATTTCTACCATAGGAAGAGGTGGTTGGTGTTGGTTCAAAAGCGGGCACATTGGCATGCAACTGACAAGAAAGGGGGAGCATCCATTCTTGGTAATGGGCATCTATTTGAACTTCACTTCTCAGTTATTGGTTTTTATTAGAGCGATATTAACATATTATTTTGTTCCCATGTAGTTTTACAAACATAAAATAAAAATTTAATCATAGTTTTATGGTTCCAATTCTAAAATCTTTTTTATGAGCTGAATTCTACGGTACTCAATTGTTGTGCTCGATATGATTGTATCACCTTCTTTCTTCCATAAACCTTTTACAGTTTGATGAAGATAGGGTGCAACTGGTGATGAAATTTTTGAAGCTCTAATTTCTAATAGTTGAACTTTTCAAAACAAAACATATTCCTCTCAAGTAAGATTTTATTTGTGGTTCTTTCATCTACTATTTTTGCAGGATACATGTTTGTATTCAGGCACATAAACACAAATATATTTCTTATCAATTATTTATTCTCTACATAATTACTTCTGAATTATTTTGATCCTTTTTTTCTTTATTTCTTGTAGGTAAAATATAGGCTTAGGGTGAAAAAGAAATATGCACCCAAAGTACTCTTAAGGCACCATTTTGTATTATGGTAACATTTTGGTAAGTTCATTTATTTCTTTTTACCATACTACATCATGTATGTTGAGAGGGGTCTTTGATTTGTGGTTCTTGCATCATATATTTTGGTCTTTTGTTATATTTGTTGAAAATAGTCATTTTATGTCTTGAAGTGTTTTTGATAATATCTTCGGGATGTATTGAAGTATGATAGGGGGCTGGGTGGAGGGGGGCAGGGGGAAGGGTGGAGGGGTGCAGGGGGGGGTGTCCAGGCAGGGGGAGAGGGATGTCCAGCAGGGGGGAGGGGTTGTCCAGTAGGGGGAGGGGTGTCCAGGTAGGGGGAGGGGCTGTCCAGCAGGGGGGAGGGCTGTCCAGCAGGGGGGAGGGGTGTCCGGCAGGGGGGGAGGGTGTCGGGTAGGGGGGAGGGGTGTCCGGTAGGGGGGGGGGGCGGGCTGTCCAGCAGGGGGCGGGGCTGTCTAGCAGGGGGAGGGCTGTCCAGCAGGGGGGAGGGCTGTCCAACAGGGGGAGGGATGTCCAACAGGGGGGAGGGCTTTCCAGCACGGGGGAGGGGTGTCCAGCAGGGGGGAGGGGTTTCCAGGAAGGGGGCGGGGCTGTCCAGCAGGGGGCGGGCTGTCCGGAAGGGGCGGGCTGTCAGGCAGGGGGCGGGCTATCCGGCAGGGGGGAGGGGTGTCCGGTAGGGGGGGTGTCCAGCAGGGGGAGGGGTGTCCAGCAGGGGGGAGGGGTTGTCCGGCAGGGGGGAGGGGTGTCCAGCAGGGGGGAGGGGTTGTCCAGCAGGGGGGCTATCCGGTAGGGGGGGCTGTCCAGCAGGGGGGCTATCCGGCAGGGGGGAGGGCTGTCCAGCAGGGGAGGGCTGTCCGGCAGGGGGAGGGCTGTTCGGAAGGGGGGAGGGGTGTCCGACAGGGGGGAGGGGTGTCCGGTAGGGGGGGGGGGCTGTCCAGCAGGGGGCGGGGGCTGTCCAGCAGGGGGGAGGGCTGTCCAGCAGGGGGGCTGTCCAGTAGGGGGTGGGTTGTCCAGCATGGGGGACGGGTGTCCGGTAGGGGGGGGCGGGCTGTCCAGCAGGGGGCGGGGCTGTCCAGCAGGGGGGAGGGCTGTCCAGCAGGGGGGAGGGCTGTCCAGCAGGGGGGAGGGATGTCCAGCAGGGGGAGGGCTATCCAGCAGGGGGGAGGGGTGTCCAGCATGGGGGAGGGCTGTCCAGGTAGGGGGTGGGGCTGTCCAGCAGGGGGGCGAGTTGTCCGGTAGGGGGGCGGGGTGTCAGGTTGGAGGGCTATCCAGCAGGGGAGGGCTGTCCAGCAGGGGGGAGGGCTATCCAGCAGGGGGGAGGGGTGTCCAGCAGGGGGAGGGCTGTCCAGCAGGGGGAGGGGTTGTCCAGGCAGGGGGAGGGGCTGTCCAGGCAGGGGGCGGGGCTCTCCAGCAGGGGGGGAGGGGCTGTCCAGGCAGGGGGAGGGGCTATCCAGGCAGGGGGTGGGGCTGTCCAGGAGGGGGGGAGGGGCTATCCCGCCATGGGGGGAGGGGTGTCCCGCAGGGGGGAGGGATGTCCATTAGGGGGGTGGGGTTGTCCAGCAGGGGGGAGGGGTTGTCCCGCAGGGGGGGAGGGGCTGTCCTTGAGGAATGTCTAGCTGAGAATGAGCATCAATAGGTGTAACAGCAGGTAGAGTAAAATATGGAATCCCTATTAGTATATGTCATGTGTAACCTATAGGGTGAGGTCTGTAATGATGGTCCTAGACATGTTCTGGTTGTGTAAGATGGGTCCCATGTTGTGTGACCATGTCACATGGCATGTGATATTTAAATCCAACCAAAAGCCTAGTTCCACAGCCCAGGGGTCCCATAGTACCAGTAATGTCAGATTACATGTTATGTAACCTGTGATTTTCTTGATCCCATGGGGTATTCCTCTAGGTATTCCTACACATTTCTAGATCTCTAAACCTCACCGAATTAGGTATATCAGGGGTCATCCAATCCTCTAGTCATCACAGATTAGCATTCATTTCTTTAAATCTTCTGAGAAAACATCCTCTCATACCATCCATATCATCCTATTTGAAACTAAGTGGAAGATGTTGCCCTGCAGGTGTCGCTGGACCGGGCCAACACATTGTGGTCACGCCGCGGTCACGCCGCGGTCACGCCACCGTCACGCCGCGATCACACCGCAGTAACGCCATGGTCACGCCGTGATTTAGCCCTGCTCCAGGACAACACCCTACGACGGTTACTCCTCCAGGACGACACCCTGCGGCGGTCACGCCGCGGTCATGCCGTGGTCACGCCACGGTCACGCCGCGGTCACACCGCAGTCACACCGCGGTCATGCCGCGGTCACGCCGCGGTCAGGCCGCGGTCACGCAGCGGTCACGCCGTGGTCACGCCGCGGTCACGCCGTGATTTGGCCCTGCTCTAGGACGACACCCTGCGGCGGTTACTCCTCCAGGACAACACCCTACGTAAGTCACGCCGCAGTCACGCCGCGGTCACGCCGAGGTCACGCCGCGGTCACGCCGCAGTCACGCCGTGGTCACGCCGTGATTTGGCTCTGCTCCAGGACGACACCATGCGGCGGTTACTCCTCCTTAGATAAACATTGAATGGTTAGCTCTATAATTTTTCATATTTCCTCATTCCTAAACTATATCTCCTCTCAGCGCTGCCTCTCATCCATATTTCCACAAAACGTGCATAGAAGGTGGTACAAAGGCTCAATTCAACTGAAAACATTGGTTTGGAATTGTCTGGCATATTTTATTATACATGTATCACATAATATTTGTTCGGTAATTCTTCTTTTTCCTTATCCTCTTCACATGATGTCTGAACCAGATCATCCTCATCCTCTGCACATGTCGTCTGAACCGGATCAGCCTGTTGTGATGGAAATTCAATGTCTACTTTTGGCTGTTTTAGATGAAATTCCTTCCATAATTCCCATGTTATGTAACCTGTGATTTTCTTGATCCCATGGGGTATTCCTCTAGGTATTCCTACACATTTCTAGATCTCCAAACCTCACCAAATTAGGTATATCAGGGGTCATCCAATCCTCTAGTCATCACAGATTAGCATTCATTTCTTTAAATCTTCTGAGAAAACATCCTCTCATGCCATCCATATCATCCTATTTGAAACTAAGTGGAAGATGTTGCCCCGCGGATGTCACTAGACCGGGCCAACACGTTGTGGTCACGCCGCGGTCACGCTGCGGTCACGCCGCGGTCACTCCACGGTCACGCCGCGGTCACGCCGCGGTCACGCCGCGGTCACGCCGTGATTTGGCCCTACTCCAGGATGACACCATGCGGTGGTTACTCCTCCAGGACGACATCCTGCGACGGTCACGCCGAGGTCACGTCGCAGTCACGTCGTGATTTGGCCCTGCTCTAGGACGAAACCCTGCGGCAGTTACTCCTCCAGGACGACACCCTGCGGCGGTCACGCTGCGGTCACGCCGCGGTCACACCGCGGTCACCCTGCGGTGGTACTCCTCCTTAGAGAAACATTGAATGGTTAGCTCTATAATTTTTCGTATTTCCTCATTCCCAAACTATATCACCTCTCAGTGCTGCCTCTCATCCATCTTTCCACAAAACGTGCATAGCAGGTGGTACAAAGGCTCAATTCAATTAAAAACATTGGTTTGGAATTGTCTGACATATTTTATTGTACATGTATCACATAATATTTGTTCGGTAATTCTTCTTTTTCCTCATCCTCTTCACATGTTGTCCGAACCAGATCATCCGCATCCTCTGCACATGTCTTCTAAACCGGATCAGCCTGTTGTGATGGAAATTCAATGTCTGCTTTTGGCTGTTTGAGATGAAATTCCTTCCATAATTCCCCCATCTCATGTAGCACTCATTAGAGGAGGATGATCACTGCCAAGTTGAGTTTTAAAGGCTGCACACAATCTTTTTGATTCAATTCCAAAGAGGTTGTTCTATTCTGAGGGCCTATTTCATGCTGGAGTTCCCACATTTCCCCCACAAGCTGGAAAAGGGAGGTCTGTTTGGGCCTATGCAAATAGGGCTTGTTTGTTATGGACAAATATTCAACTGGAGACCTGGTTTGCTTGAAGAGTTTCCATGAAGGGTCTTCACTGTAGAGGAGACTAGCTCTGGTCTGTATTTGGTAGTTGCTTCCATGATGGTTCCCACAACCGTTTGACTAAATTTCACACCAAACCAAGCCCTTCTAGTGACTATTTTTCGATGCACTATAAAAATCCCATGGCCAACCCACCAAAATCAAACCATCTATTCCAGGGCCATTTCCACTCTCACTAAAAAATCCAAACTCAATCCCTACTACAATTCCAATCTCCCACTTCAATTTAGCCACTATGAACTCCTTCCCAGTCCCCCACCATTTTTCAATCCACCTAGGCAACCCATCCACAACTTGACCACCAATCAGGCCTACCCACCTCTTAACTTCTAAGCCACCAACCCCACATTTTCCACCAGGCATCCCACTTTAAAACCATTACAAACCTCACCCAATTCTAATCAATTAAACCAGACCCCTTAACATTTGAATCCCTCATCTAAATTCATGTTCCAACTCACTTATTTTAGACCCAATCAGCCCTGCCACTTCAGAAAAACAAGAGCAGCCTACTTAAAATCCAGTCCAACTTAGTTTCCTTCATGCTTTACCCCATGATTCCACAGCCTCACCTCAACCAAATTATTAACCACCTGGACACATGGAAACCACAAGAGGAGAGAGAAGGTTTATAGATTTTTTTTGTAATATTTTATTCCATTGGAAGAGAATTTGTTGGATGCTTCCACTTGTAATGAGGTACTTAATTTCCTCTCCCTCTTTCTTCCATTAAATATTAGACAGATCCTATGTAAAAAAATCATTCTCCACCTCTAGGGAAGGAACTCTCAGCTACTGTTCTTCTGTTCTTCTTCCTACTGATGAATAAAATTCCCCAAGTATATTGGGAAAATTTTATTCATTTTTCTTCATTTACCTCTTCTTACTTACTGATGATTTCAGCAGTCGGATTCGGTCTTTTAGCAATAGCCCATGACATCCATCCGTTGTCTAGGGGGTCCATTGGGGGGGGTCCAGTGGGGGAGGGTCTATCCTGGGGTGTCCAGGGTCTGGGGGGGGGCTGTCCTGGGGGGTCTATCCATGGGGTGTCTAGGGGGTCCAGTGGGGGGGGGGGTCTGTCCTGGGGTGTCGAGGGTCTGGGGGGGTCCGTCCTGGGGGGTCTGGGTTTGGGCGGGGTAGGTTCTGGGGGGTGTCCATGGTTTGGGTGGCTGTCCAGGTTATGGGGGGGTCTGTCCTGGGGTGTCCAGGGTCTGGGGGGGTAGGACTGGCAGGGGGCAGGGGGCAGGGGGCAGGGGTGTCCAGTAGGGGGAGGGGTGTCCAGCAGGGGGAGGGGTTGTCCAAGCAGGGGGGGAGGGGTGTCCGGCAGGGGGGAGGGCTGTCCAGGGGGTGCAGGGGGTGTCCAGTGGGGCGGTCCAGTGGGGCTGTCCAGTTGGGGCATGGGGGTTGTCTAGTGGGGTGCAGGGGGGGGCATGGGGGACTAAGGGGGCATGGGGGTGCAGGGGGTGTTCAAGGGGGATGTCCAGGGGGTTGCAAGGGGGTGCAAGAGGGTTGTCCAGGAACCTAAGCCCATGCAGGTTATGAATGTATCTATAGAGAAAATACAGTGTTGTCCAGATCTGGAAAATATCATAAAACATCCCACAGATACTTCACAGGCACCAGGTATAACTATTTCACCACCTATAGATAGTGAGTACGGTGCTATAAAATCTGGTAACTCTATTTCAAATCATAATTCCAATGTTTTGTTTAATGTAGTACTACATGAAATGAAAGCAGATTTTATCTGAGGATGAGCATGTGTGACCATGATTTCACCAAGCGGTTTGTTTAGTTGATAAACAGTTTTTCTGGTAATGTTTTTCGATTTCAAATATGTTTTATTTTATTTCCATAAACATTTTATAGTTTATTCTATTTTATTTTCCAGACAGATTATATGTATGTTTTCCTAGATTACTCATATATAGCTAATTCTGAATTTTGTTTCAAGTGTTTCCCAAGTCCTACTAAGAACCTATAGTATGGGGTGGTCCTACTAAGAACCTATAGTATGGGGCCAGTGTCCAACAGGGTTCCAGTGTCCAGCAGGGGTAAATATGCAAGGGGGGTCCAGTGTCTAGGGGGGAGTCAAGAGTGTCCAATAGGGGTAAATATGATTTGGGCATCCCAAGAACTAGTTTCCAGGGGGGAGTCCTATGTTCAGCAGGGGTATAAGAGGGCTGGTAGGGGTGGGGGGGAGTATGGGTCCAGTGTCCAACAGAGGTCCAGTGTCCAGTAGGGGTAAATATGCAGGGGGAGTCCAGTGTCCAGGGGGGAGGGAGGGGGGGTGCTGTCCAGGGAGGGGGTGCTGTCCAGGCAGGGGGGTGTCCGGCAGGGGGGAGGGGTGTCCAGAAGGGGGGAGGGGGTGCTAAACATGGTCTGTAAATCTGATTTAGTTCAGTCTGTTCATGTCTTATCTCATGCTGCTAAACATGTCAGAATTGGTGAATTGGTACCTGTTAAACTTGAATCTGGCATTGCTGAAGATTTTGTGGTTATCAGATCAGATAAACTTGGTTATCAGATCAGGGGGCAGGGGGACTAGAAGGGGACTGACAGGGGTCCTAGCAGGGGGCCTAGCAGGGGGCAGGGGGCCTAGCAGGGGGCAGGGGGCAGGGGGGCTGGCAGGGGGCAGGGGGGCTGGCAGGGGGACTAGCAGGGGGGACTGGCAGGGGTGGTAGGGGGGACTGGCAGGGGGCAGGGGGGACTGGCTGGCAGGGGGCAAGCAGGGGGTGGCAGGGGGGGAACTAGCAGGGGGTAGGGGGCAGGGGGGCTGGCAGGGGGGTGGCAGGGGGACTAGCATGGGGAAGGGGGACAAGCAGGGGGGGTGGCAGGGGGGAGGGGTGTCCAGGCAGGGGGGAGGGGTATCCAGGCAGGGGGAGGGGCTGTCCAGCAGGGGGAGGGGTGTCCAGGAAGGGGGAGGGGCTGTCCAGCATGGGGGAGGGGCTATCCAGCACAGGGGGGAGGGCTGTCCAGTAGGGGGGAGGGGTGTCCAGCAGGGGGGAGGGGTGTCCAGCAGGGGGGGGTGTCCAGGCAGGGGGGAGGGGTGTCCAGCAGGGGGGAGGGGTGTCCAGGCAAGGGGAGGGGCTGTCCAGTAGGGGGAAGGGTTATCCTGCAAGGGGGGAGGGGTGTCGAGCAGGGCGGAGGGGTGTCCAGTAGGGGGGAGGGGTGTCCAGTAGGGGGGAGGGGTGTCCAGTCAGGGGGAGGGGCTGTCCAGTAGAGGGGGAGGGGTTGTCCTTGAGGAATGTCTAGCTGAGAACGAGCATGAATAGGTGTAACAGCAGGTAGAGTAAAATATGGCATCCCTATTAGTATATGTCATGTGTAACCTATAGGGTGAGGTCTGTAATGATGCTCCTAGAAATGTTCTAGTTGTGTAAAAAATGTTGGGAACTCTCTATTTTTTATTTCTTGATTCATGTATGTTGGTTGTTGGTACCCCATGTTGATAGGATGTTTCGTCTTAATTCTAGTTGCGGTAGAGAACCCTCTTTGATAAGGTGCTCAAGTTGGGAGTACAAGTTGAGGATCTTCTTATAGAATATATCCAGCAGAATTGTGCTTTACCAGTTTCAGCATGAACACATCCTTGGGCAGGGGGGGCTGGCAGGGGGGACTGGCAGGGGGCAGGGGGGGCTGGCGGGGGAGGACTAGCAGGGGGCAGGGGGGCTGTCAGGGGGACAAGCAGGGGGTAGGGGGGCTGGCAGGGGGACAAGCAGGGGGTGGCAGGGGGGACTAGCAGGGGGCAGGGGGACTAGCAGGGGGGTGGCAGGGGAGGGGGGACTGGCAGGGGGTGGCAAGGGGGGACTGGTAGGGGTGGCAGGGGGGGACTGGCAGGGGGTGGCAGGGGGGTGTCCAGGGGGGTGTCCAGGGGATGTCCAGGGGGTGTCCAGGGGGTGTCCAGGGGGGTGTCCAGGGGGTGTCCAGGGGGTTTCTAGGGGATGTCGAGGGGGTGTCCAGGGGGTGTCCAGGGGGTGTCGAGGGGGTTGGGGGGGTATTTTTTTATGGATTTGGACACCCTATAGCCACGGTTTAAACTATGGCTATTGGTTTATTACCACGGTTATTAACCGTGGCTATAGACATAATGTCACGGTTTTAAACCGTGGCAATTAAGTTTGTCCGGCCTTTAGTATAGCCACGGTTGAAACTGTGGCTATAGGTATACAGCCACGGTTTGAACTGTGGCTATAGTGTTAAAGCCACAGTTTGGAACCGTGGCTATAGGTCTAGGCCTATAGCCACACCAAACTTAGCCATGGTTTGAGGAACTGTGGCTATTACCTATATCCATGGTTTGAGGGCCTATAGCCACGGTTTAGAACTGTGGCTATAGCCTGAATTTCCAGTAGTGATACTTACTCGGTGTATGGGTTGTAATAGCTTGAGTTATAATACCCTATGTATGATACACATTATGCGAGTTGTGGTGGCTCCCAAAAACTACCTGGTTTCCTTGGTTACATGGATGTGGTAGTTTTGTTGCATGAGGTTCATGTTGTGGTTCATCAACCAGGTGTCTAAAGGCGAGCCTTTTTGGAGACAGATTCTTAGGATGTGCGATGTTGGGAAAAAGTGAAAAACCAGTGGGGAAGTAGTAGTAGTATACCCTTGATATTATTTATAATATTATATCCTCTTTTATGTGATACTTAGTGAGATTATCCATGGTGATCTAGGGAACATTGTATACCTATATAGGTGATGAGTTAGTTTCACTTGTTGTTCATTTTTCTTTATCATGTATTCTTTAATTTTTATGAGAGTCTCTAGGTAGGATCCTACTCATTATGTTGTTTTACTCACCCTAAATTATATAAACTATTTTTAGGTCACTTGAAGTGGGTTGGAGATCAGGCTAGTTACTACTAACTTAGGGTTGCAGGAGTTTTTCGGGCTTCTTGGTCGATGTCATTTTTTATTATTTTGGTACTTATAGTTTTAACATTCATTCATAGTAGTTCTTTCATTACATTACATATATGTACTTGGGATTTCTTTTATATTTTAGTATGAGAAGGATTTGGTTTGTATTTGTCTTATCTCTCTCTTTCGCATGTGTTATCATAGAGGGTAAAACCTCTCATTTTCATGTTTACTATACCCTCGGTTCTATTCTCTAACCCAGGGCCTTCTAGAGGTGGGACTCATGTCTCGCCATCTCTCTCCTCTCATTTCCATCCCAGGAGGGGTACACTTTGTGGGTAGGGGGTTGTGACAGTCTCATTCAGAAAAAAGACAAGAAATATCCTTTTTAAAACATTTAAATAAAATATAACATTAGTGAAAATGGATTTAAACAATCATTAAATAATAGTAAAATCATTCTATAAAACATTTTTAGAAAACATTTTTAGAAAACATGGATATGGAAGAAAAAATATTTTTGACCAAAGAGAAAAAAAATTGGTTGTATTGAAAAATGTTCTTTCAATATCTTGAGTATATAAAGATATTAAAGTGAAAGAAAAACATGTAATATTTATAAATAATAATAGGATAATAAAATCATGATATTATTGAGAGTAATATCATGAAATTTCATCATCAAAAACATAGTCATAAATTATCCTGGTAAACGATGAGATTGTAACATAGTACTCTTACCACAAGTTCGAATTCCTTTGAAAATGGTCTATAATCCTCTAAAATAAATTTAAATTTATTATAATTACATAACAGATTCATGTAAATACTTATAATATCACATATTATCCACTTATAACATTTCAATACCTATTTATTAATAATTCCTTATTAAAATTGCTATTTTTTGTGTTAACTGATTCGTTTTTCATGAGAATTTTGGTTCGATAGTTATGTTACTTATACTTTAATCATGTTTATATCCTATAAATAATTTTAATTGTTATATAAATATAATATATATTAATTATATATATATTCATCTAAAAAATTTAATGATAAAAAATGAATTATGCTATTCATGGAAATGGTAGGTCGTACATGCGAATGATCACTATTTTCACTTTTCTAAAGATATAATGAAAGAAAGGTAAGTTATAATTCCCCATTAAAAAATAACTAATATATCATATATATAATATATATTCATTAAGTTAATCCTTTAATCATTTATTTAAATCATAAAAGAAAAAATAATCACATCACTTCATGTAGGCGATAGTCCATGTGTACGTACGGGTGACATTATAGTTTTCAAATGGATTGGAATGTAAGAAGGTGGATATTATATTATAATTTTAGAAGGATTATTATGTCATAAATAAAAAATATAATCATTTAACCCATTGTAACAACCATAGATTAAAGATGGTGATGGATAATGAATTGTATCGTTATGTGGAGGTGGTAGTATACACGTCTTCACGAATGATTCTTTCAATTCCCATTTGATGGAAAAGATGGTTGATAATGGTGGTTAAATAATAACTATAATAATAATAATAATAATAATAATTCAGTATATTACGAATATTGAATTTATTATTTTATTTTGATTACAACATATTTATTAGAGGTATAAGAATAAATAAATTGAAAGTGGTCAGGTGGGAATATTACCGCTACTTTAGTAGGCCTCCTTTAGATCCCTTCTTGATTACCCCTATAATAGTATTTTAAGAAAAATAAAACCACTAATTTGTGTATATGGAAGTTTATAAGATAATTCTTCAATGTTTGGTTGATATAGATGTCTCAATGTGGTCTAAATAAAAGGGATAAGTGGTGTCCTTTTATAAGAGAGGTAAATGACACACTTGGAATTTCTTATAAGATTAAAATGTAATTAAATTATTTATCATGTATAATACTGAAAAATAGAAATTAATTAGAATAAAAAGTAGATATGGTAAAAATATAATCATTCAATAAAATTTATATAGGTTTTGTTATCATTTTCAACCATATATTGTGGTTTAACCCCTTAGTTAACCAAATTTAACCTTAACTATGGGAACAAATTTTTCAAACTTAAAAGGATATAGTTTTAAATATAAGGTAAAAAATGGATCATAAATATAAAATATATGAACTTTTAGACCATTAATCATCTTAATTTTCCTCATTAAATAATTTTATTATTTTTAAATAATTTAATAAAATATTATTTTTTATAAAATATCATTAATGTCATTTTTGAAAATATTCATTTAATTTGACTTTAAATGAAAAAATATAGAATTATAATTTGAATATAAAATTTCAATGAATCTATAATATGTTATATTAAAATTTAAAAAACATTAGGTAGTTTAATCCACCCAACTAATATTACAATTAGAAATTTATTACAATTAGAAATTTTTTAAAATGATTTACATGATTTTTCCAGTAGTTTCACAAACAATGTGTGGAAGATGTGTAAGAATTTAGGGTATTTATTTCATCACTGAAAAATAAAAATAAATTACTATGATAGAAAAATTAATTCATATTTTAAATAAACATTTATAACTGAACTCATCCTCTTTTTTACTCATATGTAAAAAAATAGATATATTAAATTTAAGAGAATGATATTTTGGTATTTTCTCTACTTAAAGTAATATAAATGTCATTTTCAAGGGGAAATAGCACTAAAATGAAATATATTCTACTTTTGGATGTCTATGTTCCAATTAATACCATATAATGAAATAAATAAAAGTGTTAGGTTGATTTGGAGACCTTATCTCATCATTTTAACCACGTTTTACCCATTTTACCCTTATCTAGGTGACAATTATTTACCACGGTTTCTATTAATAATTAAAAAATATAAAATGGGACTATTTACAAAATTTAATATAGATAATTAAAAATATTTAATACAGTTTTTAATATTAAATTCATATAATTGATATAATTTAATTTAAAATTAAATCTGCAAAAGGTAAAGGAAAAACAATTTACCATAAAAAATGTTTTCTGAAGTATAAAATGTTGTTATACAGAAATACAACATAATAATAATTCCAATGAACAAAATTAAACATTTAATAATATAAATTAAATAAATTTACTAAAAATCTAATTTTAAATAAAATTAAACTTTTTAAATTTTTGAAATGAAAGGATAGTGTTCAATAAAAATCAATATTTTCCACTATTCATCAACAAATTAATCTTTTTAGAAAATTATCTTTAATTCACTATAAAATAATTTTTAAAGGATGATTTAAAAAATAATGTTCATTTTATGAAATATATTTTCCAAATTATGTGTAAATTAATTATGTTATTTTATTAAAAAACAATAAAACCTATTTTTGAGGAAAATGTATTTTTAAAGCGTATAATGAATTTTCTAAAAATTGAGTACATATTTATCAATATATTTGTTTTCTAAAAAAATTATGCTTTTTTTTTAAATATGTTTATTCCTATTCATTCTACCAATTCAATGGTTAGGCTATAATAGTATAATTTATTACTATTCATTTAGACTTTGGGTTGTATATATTTCACGTTATCAAAGAAATTAAATTTATTTGAAGAGAAATATATCATAAAATCATGGGTTTTACATTAAAAACCCCATAAAATAAATTTTTCCCTTAAAATTAATCACTCCAAAACAAAAACAATGATGATGTATCTATTTCATCACATCTTCAGGTTCTCATGTAACTTCTTAGAATTTCAAATTCCTCTAGAGAACTTAAACCATATGAGTAATTGTGTTTCGTAGAAATTTGTCTATATGATCCAAGATTTCTAATAGTTATTCTTCATAGGAAATATCATTCTCTAGTTGTATGACCTATGATTTTAGTACATGTGAAGGATCAGGTATTCACTTCCTCGAGAGAGATACATGGAACACATCTTGAACTTGAGATAGGTTCAGTGGAAGTACCAAGAGAAAATGTATCATACCTTCATGATCAAGAATCTAAAAGAGGCACCAATATACCTAGGGATAAGATTTTCTTTCTTTTCAAATTTCATAACCTTATTCTATAGAGAAATATATAGGAATAACTTCTAATTAACTTTGAATTCTAGATTTCACTAATGATTGTCATCATAAATTTTATGTTGTCTCTAAGCTTCCTTGATGTGTTATTGAATAGATCTAAATTTCTATATCATTTCCTCAACATGATAATATCCCAATATATTTCTTTCTCTGACTTCATCCATGTATGTTGGAGTTTTACACTTATTTACATAGATATATTCATAAGTATCCATATGAATTCTCAAGTGAAAGTTATTGTTATAAGAAAACTTGACTATAAGATGGTGTTGATCCCAAACTAATTTGAAATACATAGAACAAGACCTCAACATGTCATCTATGGTTTTAATGGTTCTCTTAGACTAACCATCTATTTGAGAATGATAATTATTATTGAAACAAAACTCTGAATCCAAAGCTTGTTTAATTCTTTAATAGAACTTCGAGGTAAAACTCATATCTTGATCAGATACAATATAATATTATACTCTATAAAAACTTACAACTTTCTTAATATAAATTCTAGAAATATGATCAACAAAAAAATATTTTTTGTTATTAGTGAAGTGTGATTAATTCAAAAGTAAATCAACTAAAACCTAAATATAATTAAGACTTTTAGACATTTTTTGGAGTTCAATGACAAAATCCAAGGTGATATTTTTTTATTTTCATTATAGTGTAGTTATTGGTTGTAACATCCCTTTAGAATTATGTCTCTCAGCCTTAAATTAATGATATACAAAGTTCTGATATATATACTCTACAATATCTCTTTTCATTTTGTCCCACTATAAATATTCTTTTAAAACTCTATACATCTTTGTACTTCGAGGATGAATAGAGAATGTTGAACTTTGATCTTCATCCAAAAGTTCCTTCTTCAAATATGGTACGGATGGAACACATACATTGTTCCTAAACCTTATTATTTTATCACAATCAATGTTGAAATCAAGAACATTCCTCACCTTATTTTATAGTTATATATCTTCTTGTTGTTCCTCTTCAATATTTACTTTGATAGATTCTTGAAAATTAATTTTATAAATATAATATCACTCCCCTTTCTTCATGATTTCCATATATATCCTCTAAAAATTCATAAATATTGGATATTTTGTGATCCTTTCCATAGATAATAAAGCATGATTCTTTCAACTCATAGTATCTACCACCTTGTTTTCCTTCCTAGGTTGGTAATTTATTGAGTAGTTATAATAACTAATCAACTCTAAACATCTTATCTAGTGCATATTCAACTCTTTATAAGTGAATATATACTTTAAAATTTTATGATCAGTATATATATCATACCTTTCTCCAAAAATATAATTCATCCATATCTTTAATGTAAAAATTGCCATAGCTAACTCCAAATCATGAGTTGGATAATGTTTCTCAGGAACCTTCAATTTTAATTTGGAATAATATGTCATCATATCATTCTATAATAGGATTATTCCAATTCTCGTCTTTTATGTGTTACTATAGATTAAAAACCCTTCTCCCATGTATGTTATAATGGGCAAAGGTGCATAAACTAAACTTCTCTTAAGTTCCTTGAAATTTTCCTCACATTCATATATCCAAAAAAACTTGGATGCATTCTAAATTAAATTGGTGAGTAGAATATAAATTCATGAGAAATAATACATACAGCATCAATAATATCCATCCAAATCTAGAAAACTATGAGTCTTATTCACAGTGGTTGGTCCGGTTTAATGTTCAATAACATCCATCTTTGATGGATCCACCTATATACCATCTCTTGATATTATATGGCCCAAAAATGAGACTTTCTAGAATTATAATTCACACTTAGTAAATTTTTCATAATACTTCACCTTCCCTAGGGTTTTTAGTACAATCCTCAAGTGATTTTCCTTCTCTTATTTTCACTTAGAATATATAATAATATCATCTATAATGACTATCACAAACTGATTATGGTAATCTATAAAGACTCAATTCATTAAATCCATAAATATAACATGGTAATTTTTAATACCAGATGGAATCACTATAAATTCATATATTTTATACCTCAAACGGAAGTTTTTCTTAGGTATGTATTCACTTTTTAACCTTAATTGATAGTATCCAAATCGAGTATTAATCTTCGAAAAATAGTGATCTCCTTGTAATTGATCAAAAAAATCATAAATATGAGTTAGAGGATACTTATTCATGATTTTTATCTTGTTTAGTTCTTGATAATCAATACAGTGACTCATTGATCCATCTTTCTTATTTACAAAGAGAATAGGTGCACCCCATGGTGACACACTTAGATGATTGAATCCCTTATAAATATTTTCCTACAATTTCTTATTTAATTTATAAAACTCGATAGGGGACATTCTATATCGAGTATTTGAAATAGGTACATCACCAGATATGAGTTACATTGAAAAATCAACTTCATGATTCAAAAAAAATAGACAACTCTTCTTAAAAGACATCAAAAAATTCTTATAAAATAGGAATGTCTTAGACGTTGATTTTCTCCCTAAACATCTAAGATAAAAACCCCTTTTGAATAGGAATAAATATCCATATAATTGATGTAATTTATATTATAATTTCATATTTATACCCTCATGAATAGATGTTCATTGATTGGTTAATAATATCAAACATGACTTCCCTTCTTCACCCATTGATATTGGATTTATATAAATAAATCCAACCCATACCTAAAATAACATGGAATTCTACTAGAAAGATAATAATGAGATTTTCAGGAAGCACGTTCCCACAAAATTCAATCAAAGAAGAATCATATACATGAGATGCGATCATCGTACCACTAAGGGTATTCACTGCTAATTAAAAATATAATTATTGAGGTGGTATTGTGATACCCTTATAATATTTTTATGATATAAAAGAGTGGATAGTTCCATAATAAAGTAAGATATTAGTATTATGGTATGTATACCTTTTACCACTTCATTGTCATACTCAACATCAATAGTAGTGATTACATATGATTTTACTTTTTCTCTAGGATTAAGAAGTTGTTAATACCAATCATCATCATTAAAATTTAGATTTGAACATCGGTTAGCATAATACCCAAACTCATTGAATTTGAAACACTAAAGTGTTTTTGGATAATTGTATGATGATTTTTCTCCATCATTACTAACTTATTCTTCCCATCACTTCATTATTAGATTTCCCAATGACCTTCCTTTCCACACTTAAAACATTTATTATTCCCTTTAATATAATTTCCTCTATGATTCCTTCCACACATAGAGTATAAAAGAATATCATCTTTTTCTCTCCAAGGTTTTCATAATTTCCTGTGAATTTCATATATTTTTTCTTATCAAAACCATGAGATTTATATGTATCTCCAATCTCCATCTCCAACTTGATAGCATATCAAGTGACTTATTAATATATACTAAAGTTTTTTATGTATAAATCCATTCATATACTTGTTTTTAGGCCACTGAATAATCAATAAATATTAATTTCAGTTTGGATGATAATTCGAAAAGTATACCTATCAAGTCTTGTAAGATTTTCCTCATAGGTATTAATGGATTCATCATCCTTATGTTTTATCTCAAATAAATCATTCTCCATTTTTTTATTAAGAATGTGAGGAAATTAATAATTGAAAAATAAGCACATAATCTTATCTCACTCCATAGATTCAATTTATTCTTTTTTCCTCATGTTATTGATAAGATTCCACCATTGATCTACTTTTCCTCCCAAATGATAAACATATAAAATAAATGTTTCATGTTCAAAACACTAAATAATAGGAAATATATTTTCATTGATACTGATTCATTTATAATCAACTAGTAGATTAGAATACCCCCTAAAAGAAGGTGGATGTTACCTCAAAAAGGATTCAAAAAAAAATTTGTTCCCTCTTTTTCTCATTTGGATGCTCGATATGATATATGGCTTGATAAATCTTCATAATCATGGAAATGAGATTTTGTATTCCATATCCCATAAAATTTGGTTTCTTAGGAGGAAAATAATTTCATTGTCCATCACATTCATCATTAACATGGTTCCTTTAGGTTATATCCATTGACTAAATTCAAAAAACATAGTGTGAGCACCAATAATCATAGTGGGAAACCATATAATCATGAAAAAACAATTATAGGATGTCTAAATCAGTACACCTTATTTTTAATCTATGACACCTTATATTTAAGCTAGGTCATCCATGATCAATACCAAAACATTAGGTTGTTATAAAATACATATAGATTTACCTAGGGTTTTCACCAAAATTTTCTAACCCTAATCTCTAATGATTAACTAAACCCTACTCTGATACCAACTATTGCAACACATACTTTTCATACATAGATACTACATCTTAATAGATGAATATTCATTACATAAAAATATGATCTAGGCCATAACCATAAAAGTTTTGTTTATTTTGAGACTATATACATAAACATGTTATTCAGGAAATAAATTAAAAATAGCTTGTAAATATCTTCTCATATAGAACACTTCTTATACATACCCTACTTAAATACTTTCTTCATAGCCTAGGGAAAGGAAATATGAGAAAGGGTGAGCTCAAATGATCAATAAGGATAAACAAGTAAGATATTAATTTTCACATAAGAATAATGTTATAAGAACATGAGGATAACATTTGAGGACCATATCTAGTAAATAATATATCATAATCATGAGTAATGATATAAATATTGATACTTCATAAGACATTAATCATAAAGGAATCAAAAAACATGATCCATGAGAGAAAAATGTCAACATAGGAGTTAATTTGTGGAATACGCTTAATTATAAAAATTGTTTACTTGGTCAAGGATCACTTCCAAGACTATCATATTGTATTGGGATCACTATACATTCCATTATATCATTATTCAAGGTTTACAACAATTATTATCATAGTGGAAAGAGTCCCTTACTAAACTAGGTTCACTCTCTATTCCAGAACTTATTATCTCGTGAGATATTCATATTTATAAAATGCATTTAAGGGATATATAATTCAAGTCCCACCCATCACATAATCATAATTCATTCATATGTGTTCCATAATATCATAAATCATTCATCATATATCATAACACATGGAAAGGAAATGAATTTTATAAGCATTTCAACAATTCATTATAGCATAACCCCTGGAAAATAAATTGATTTTAGAAAAATCACATCATCATAACCATAAACCTTCTAGATAAAGAATAAGGATAATATCATTGGGTCATAACACAAGAAAATAATAAGTAATATAAAAGGATATTGTCTTAGATGAAAATACCTTTAAAATATCACATGTAAATTTTCTTGAGTAAAACACCATATTCATTTTGAAATCACTTCATTAAAATCTAAAAATTTACAAAACACTATGGAAAACATTTTGTTCCAAAATAACCTTGTAAAATTATAAAATAAGCTTAAAAACATTGAGTAGTCATGACTATTGGAAATTCTATTCATGTTTTTTATGTTAAAACAAATATTCCTTTCATATTTTTGGTAAAAAGTAAAAAGTACCTCATTTATTAAATGAAAATAAAATATTCCTTTTAAAAAATTTGTGAAAAGTACAAGATGGGTAAAAATAACATTATAAAATCATTAGAGAATAGTAAAAACATTCTTGAAAACATTTTTAGAAAATATTCACATGGAAGAAAATGGATTTTTGACTAAAGAGATAACTTGTAATGTCTTGACCCTGATGCCACTAAATGGATTCCATGGGTTGGTTTACTACATGACCCTAGGTGCACCTCCTCGTATGCCATAGGCTACCAGCTAGGAGGGGGTATATGGTGAAGGTGTGATGAGTACCACCATATCATAGTGCGTAATAATAATATAAAAAACAAATAATAATACACATCGAAGTGTTTGAGAAGAATAACCCATTAGATCATTCTATAATATAAAATGAAATGTAGTAAAGGACCGAATATTCATAAAATCCGCACATCTGACCAACCATGAACATGATAGATAAAAATAAAAAACTAAGAAAAGAGGCTCTAATACATCTCCAAGATGAACCTCATCTAGTCTCTTGATACCATCTGATTTATCCTGGTTGATCATTCAAAACTCAACATGGGCCATAGCAGAAACTTGTGCTTGAAATAAAAAATTTAGTGCGGATCAGGTGCCCATGTATAGTGGCAGCCCGAGAAGGGTGTGAGTACAACTTAGATGGCCACCACCAATAGTGTATAAAGAAAATAATAGTTATTAAAATAGTGTATATAGATAAATAATGGTGTTAATAAATATTAAAAAAAATACACATCCAAAATGGGATAATAGTCCATCTAGTAACCTATGGCCCTTGGGTTCTAATGAGACACCTGAGGAAACCAGACATGAATCAACCCAGGATAGTCATCAAAGCCATAAAATATTTGGTGAATCATAGGTTAAATAATTATTTGGTGACTTTCATTAATCATATATCTCATGGAAGAATAAGGAATCAATCCAAAGTATCAATATTAAGCACTCGTGATATGAGTTCCCAAAGAATCTGTTTGCTATCTCAACCATGTATCAATATCAAATGTGTCTAGAAACGTTTTCCAAAACTTAAACTGAGTATAAGGCTATAGGTACTGATATGGAGTGTCTGGTATGATATTTTAATCATATATCATGGCAAAAGTGTTTGGATAATCAGTCCAAAACCTACTTATGCATCAAACAATAGTTCCTAGAGCATCAGTGAAACATCTACAACAGAGACCAGATCATTAGTACAATGCTTACCCATGGATGTAGAGTTTCATTCTGTTATCCATTACATATGGTATACTAGCATGACCAGAGTATCATTTTATAATTTAAATAATAGATCATACCATCGGTGATTATATCCTTAGTTTGAAACCTAGTATATATAGTATACTAAAAGTTCCTAGAGATTAATTTGAAACCAAAACCACACAGTTTATTACAAGTTCTACGAGAATTATTCTATCACCTAAACCACATAGTTTGTTACTAGTATTTGGAGAATCATTCTGGTACCTAAACCATTTCATCAAATCTCAATTACTAAGGTTTAATAACTTGACCTAACAAAACATCTGAAAACCACAACAAACCCTTTTTAAACCAATATGATTTTCTAAGGTCCTTAGGGGCCTTTAACACCAAAATAAGGCCAAACCCTTACTCTCAATTAAATCATTAAAAGATCCATCATGGAATTTCCCCAAAGGGGTAACCACACACCCATTTCTACTCAACATTTTAAAATAATTTATAGATCCATTTTTATGAACCCACATCGAGGTCATCGCCTCATTTTAAAACAATAATCATTTAAAAACATAGATTTACACATTTAAAATCAAAAACTGATTCAAAACCCAATGCACATGGTTAAAACCATTTTAAAAAATTCATAGGTGTTTTATAAGATATTATCACATAAAAATGTTCTTATTCATCCTTTAAACGTAATATAAAAACATTTATCCAAAAGTATTACCAATTGGATCTCAACCATTCAATCAAGATGACTAAAAAGATTAGTAGGGTTAAGATCATAACCCACCAAGTTTACACATTACAACCCCAATTTACCATTTCTAAGAAACTACAAACCCCAATGGAGGTCGTAAGTTTGGTCCTATAAACATTAAAAAATACAACGGGTTTCGTAGAAGCTCTATAGTATCAATTTGAAACCCATATCCATTAACTTAAAGAAATTCAACACAACACATAAGGTATTTAAGGAACATACTATATACACATTAAAATTAATTAACATGCACTACTGGAATTTGTGCTATTTGTGACGAGCTATTTGCAACGGGATCCCATCGCAAATAAGCTTTAGCGACGGGGTCCTATCGCAAATAGTCCATTGTAGAAAACAGCGTCACAAATAACATTTTTTGCGATGTGCCCATCACAAAAAATGTTATTTGCAACGAGGAACTTATCCATCACAAATAAGTCTCCGCTTATATACATTATATATAAATAAATGTTTTGCGACGAGCCCGTCACAAATACTATATATAAATAATTTTTTTGCGACGGTCCCGTCGCAAATACTATATATATATAACTTTTTTTGCGACGGGCCCATCCCAAATACTATATATAAATAAATTTTTTCGTGACGGGCCCGTCGCAAATACTATATATAAATAAAATTTTTGCGATGGGATCCCATCGCAAAAGGTCCCGTCGCAAATAATAACCAAAGTAAAAATATATATATATATTTAATAAAAAAATTTCCACCTTTGGATTCAGACCATTTGGCAGAGGAGGGCGAGCCATTCTAAAACTCCGAGAAGACACGGTTCGTGTTTTCTTCCCCACTTTTTTTTATTCAATCTCATTTTATCGATATATAGATAAAATCTCATTTTGACAGGATTGTAAATGATGAACTTAGATTTTTGACATGATTGAATTTTTTATCTCTCCACAAATTTAACTCCATAAATCAGGTTTTATATTAGTTATATGATATATATTTTTTATCATGTTCCTTGAGATTTTTTTAGGCTCGACACATATGTTTATATCAATATATGTTATGTATTTACTGATTATTACTATTTATTTATTAATATTTATTTATTACTATTTATTTATTACTATTTATTACTATGTATTTATTACTATGTATGTATTACTATGTATGTATTACTATGTATGTATTACCATGTATCTATTATTATGTATCTATTACTATGTATCTATTACTGTTGTTGGTCGGAGTGGATACTCAAGAGGGGGTGAATTGAGTCCAATTAAAAATTCTTGTTAAAATATATTCTTATAAAAAACCCCAATTAAAAACTAAGTTAAACTGTAGTGAATTTGTAAAACTATAAGGGTTCAATTAGGTTCTCAAAAGATTGATTAGGTCTCAGTTAATTTAATCAGAATATTTAATTAGCTTTTGAAACTAACCTACTGATTTACAAAAGTTAAAAACACTTGCTATATTAACTAGCAAAGTAACTTTAAAAATGTTGGGAAAAAATCCCTCAAGGCATCATTGAAGTATTTTTGAGGTGATTGTGTTTGTTGACAAAGTGAACATCTGTGTTGTGATTGTTGACAATGCAAACCATGACATACAAATTTGTTGACAAAGGGGGTTTCATGGTGGAATGTCGAGTTCAAAAGCTGAGGTCAACAATCCATGTTTGATTCAAGAATGTCGACAAAAGGAACGGATGATCTGTAGGTGGTACAAAAGAACAGATACAAGATGGAAGTTGTCATATAGACTTGCGCGTCGAGGACTTGGAGTATATGAAAAGTGTGAGCCATATGTTTTTCAAGATCATAAGATCAAAATATGGCAAAGGAAATAGGTTCGCGCAAGTTTGGGAGTTGGTCGCGCAAGTGTCTAGAAGGACAGAAGACTTGCGCGCCGAGACTTGGTCATGCAGGTGACTTGCATGCCGTCATGCAGGGTGGTCAATTTGCCTATAAATACTAGACCATCCCTCTTCATTCTCAACTGGAGTTCAACACTTTGAGAAATCAGATCTCCCATTGTGCAGGTGTGGTGGTCACGCAAGTGGTGTGTGGGTTGCGCAAGTGAAGTTGTGCGCCAGTGGTTGAAGTTGCGCGCCAGGTGGTAGTTGCGCGCCAATATTGGTTTGGGAATAAAAGGGAGTGAGTCGCGCAGGTTTTGGGTTGAAGAAGGTTATGTCGCGCAAGTGTCTGAGGTAGACTTGCGCGCCAGTTGTGACTTGTGCACCGATACTTGCGCGTCGAGTTAGACTTGCGCGCCAAGTAAGGATTATTTCCAGTAGTGATTTTCGGGATGCGTGGAAGCTGAAAGTTTTCCCGATACCTTCGGTGCAAAGAGATATTCATCTATGGGTGAAAGTTTTACTTCAACAGAGCATCTATCAATAGTGGAAGATGCATTCCTTCATGGAAATGAAGAGACCTGCAGGTCTATAAACTGTGAGTGTATTCCTTCTAAGAGCAGTGAGCAAAGGAAGAGAAAGAAGGTGATCATATCCACCAGCAGTGAGCCAGAGAGAGAGAAATAGGGAGTGACCCTTGGGGAAGCAGTAAGCTGACCCTAAACATTGTAAAGGCAGTGAGCCTAGGCATAGAAGTGATCTAGCCCGAACATTGTATCCACGTCTAGTGAATAATAGTGAAATTTGGTACGACCGGCAACTTGTCGGCGTATGCTCCTTGGACGTATCCCAGTGAGGGTGAACCAAGTAAAAATCTATGTGTCTGCATGTTTGCTTCCCGGCATTGCATTCAAAGCATCATCATTATATAAATAAGTAAAGAAGTTATCATAGTTTACACACAAGAGCAAACAAAGTGACCCTTGTAATAAAGAGGTCAAGATCCAGTGGGGTAGGAAGAACTTTGAAAAAGAATATCCATACCCTGATTCACCCCACCCCCCCTCTCAGGTTATATAGGCCCCTATTGGTCCTAACAAAAAAAATTATATTTCAATGTAATTAGCTGTGGAATATTCAATATAGGTTAAAACCAAAATAAGTAAGCACAGTAGTTTTAAAACAAGAGGTTCAGTCTCAAGCCGAGACTTAGTTATATCAAACAATTTATATAAATTTTGATCTACACCCTGGATCGGGGTAAACAACAGTACAAAGACTATCCAGGTACTAAGACATCTACCACAGTTCATTGGGGGAAAACAAAGCAACAACACATAGGATTTCCAGGTCCTACTTGACCTCTACCACTATCCACAGTGGGATAAAAAAGATTTATTGAAGTGTTGTATGAGGATTTAGAAATCCTCCAGTTCAGCACAAGAGACAGTGTCTGTATAAAATATACAGAGTATGCACACTGCTTGAAATGTAAATAGGAGAATCACTAAGAGAGTATATAAGAGATTATAATGCTCTGGTGATTTGAAGTGCAGCTCTGGACTTCTTTTGATTGAATATAAATGATTCTGAGTCCTTCTCTTGTTTTTGTCTTGAACACAGAGTGTCGTTTGCTACCTTGATTTTCAGGTTTAGTTTGATCAGCTTGAGTGTATGAAGGGATCGTTGTAGTTCTTCACTTCCTTGACCAAGATTCAGCTTGTGTTCTCTTCATGTATGAATGGCCTCATGTATTTCTAGTGTTCTTCAAGTACGCAGGTGTATGGATGTCACCTTTATTTTTTGTGTATATGCACGACTATTCAACCACCCTTTTCCTGGCTTTTTTCCTTCCTTTTATAGCTTTCAGTCCCGGCAATGGGAATGATTACCTTTTCATAGGTACGAGGTACGGTTCCCTGACATGCCAACAACTATCATTACATAACATTAATTGTATTAAAATCATCAAATATGACCGTTGATTAATAAATAAATAGAAACAGAGTTAAGTAGCATTGACTAGTTAACAGTCATCTTATCAGTAGCTTTCTGTCGGTAGACTTGTAACGGTGGACTTTGTATAGCAGTGAGCTTCCTATCAGTGGATCTAAGTTCTTAAACCGGTAGCTCCTTGTATCGGTAGATGTCTATTGGTAGCTCTTATTGTCTATCAGTAACTCGCTTATACTAGTAGCTGCTCATATCGGTGACTTTGTCTGTATCAGTGAACTTTGTAATAGTAGTCGTTCGTCTATGGTTGTATTGGTAGGTCTTTATAGCGGTAGTTGTGTCTGTTTGTATCGGTAGCTTGTATCGGTAGACTTTGTATTAACAGCTCTTCATTGGACTTCATAGCGGTAGACTTTCATATACTGGTAGCTCTATTATGTCAGTTGTTGTTATGCATATTGGTGACCTTAACCGTATCAGTGACCTCGTCTATCGGTAGACTATGTACCGATAGGTCTGTAACGTATTAGTGATTAAGTGCATATATGTGGACTTATGAATACCGGTATACTTATTTTATCGGTAGCTCTGCTTCTATCGGTAATAGTTATGCATATCGGTAGCTCTGTTCTATCAGTATCTATGGGCATATCGGTGGACTTAACACTTATTTGTTCTATGCAACACATATTCTGATTGAGTTAGAATTATTTCAAAGGTCATATAAACATAGATAAACATTGATTAACATATTCCAAAGATCATTTTGATATTCTTATCACTTAAATAGAAGGATTAAAAAGTAATTAATATATGAGTGAACATTAATTTGGATTTTCAAGGCATATTAAAATATAATTGAGATTATCAAAACAGGTGATGTCAACAATATACCCCTTTTTGATCATCACAACTTATGATATTATAATACAAAATAATCATGAATGTATCAGAGGATATCATGGTATTAAATTCAATTGTATTAGAGATAATAATAAATACAATATAAAAAAAGTACTATAATTATAAAACAAATGTATCAGAGGCATTATAAGGTAAAATTATATTTCTCATAAGTCTCATAGGTCTCCCCCTTTCTTATGCTCATACATTTTTCTCACCCTTTTTCCTTGCATATTTTTTCATATCAAGTCTTTTCTCCCCTTTCTTACTTTATATATGTTTCTACCCCTTTGAGATTAGCAAAAATAAGGAAACAAACAAAGAGAGAAATAATAGAATGGAAAATGGAATATGATCATTTGTATTTCATGGTGCAAAAAGATACAAAGAAGTACAAAAATGAAAAAAAAATACAGGTGATTCCTATCAAATGTTTTAGCCACTAGTCAATCCACCTCCTGAATGTCCTCATGGGATTTTCCTTTGGAATCTGATGTAGACTCGGGCTATGTGGATGCAGGTGGAGGCTTAGGAACACCAGAAATGATCATAGGAGGCTGAGCCACTGAAATTGTGCCTAGTATATACTGTGTAGCTCTCTGAGTGATCATAGGAGTAAGACTTCGGATGGCATGGACTGGTGTCATCTGAGCAAGAGAGGTAGTAGAGGCAGATGCAAGTAAATCTGGAGGTACAATCATTGTTCGATCATCAACATGCAATAAGGGAAATAAGAGATTTCTGAAGTCCATTACAATTCCTCCTCCTCTTTCCATAGCAGAAATGAAATCATCCTTGTTCTCCATGAATTTTTCTAGTGTAGGGGTCAACTCTTTGAGATTGCTGACTTGTTCTCTGAAGGCTTGATTGACAGAAGGGAGATTCATGTTCTCTAACATAAGCTTGAAATGGTTGTTGAGTTGATGCTAGGTGTAGACCCTTTGGAAATAGTAATCTACCTTGTCTTTCACTTCTTTCTGATATTCAAAAGCTTCTCTCATATAATCTTGAACAATCTTCATGATATCTCTAGTGGTAGACACCACTTGGGCCATGGTAGATGAGTCCACAGAGCTACTGGTTGAAGCTGAACCAACCTCCTCCTTCATCAATGCTCTAATCTGATCCAATTATATTGAAGGTCTCGAAGTAAGAGAACCAAAAGAAAAAGTCACAGTTTCCTTGAAACTCTTAGTTAGCCCATTAATAAGATTTTTCACTACAGAATCTTGGGTGGTGACATGCTTTGTTATAGAATTCTTAAACTCCTCAAAAACCGAGACTATTTGGCTGACTACATGTAACACCCGAGATTTTTATGAGTAATATTTTGTTTTTATGTTATATATATATATTCAAAGGAATATTTCACTACACACTATCTTGACTTACTTTACACGCAATCGCGACCTTCCTCGATAGCTTGCGTTGTACGCAATACCGAGTTTCACTAAACAACGATATGCTATTAAAATATTATTAAAACTAGCCGTTATGAATAGTAATAACCACTTTTTGAAATTTTATAAATTTTATTTTTCAAAATGGACTTCATTTTTGGATTCGGAATACCGAAATTAGCCTAGGGTGAAATTTTGGTATTTTTCTGAAAACTTCCAATTTTTGATGAATAGTGAAACCACTAAGTGGTAGGTTAAAAACTGAATTTTGCATAAAACTTAATTTTACTGCTTCTGTGAATGGAATTTCGAAAATCCGACAGACACGGTTGATATCAGTAAGTAAAATGTGGTTCAATGAGATAAAAATAATTTTTTGGTGAATAGTAACTTTTTACTTTTTTTTTACCGCGGTTAATAGTAAATAGGGTAACTAAGGGTAAATATGGTATTACTATTACCCTAACACATGTCCTAATTCTATTGGATAAGTGTAATTCGACCAAAAACAACCATATAAATATAATATGACCATTTAGGTCCACTTGGATTAGATTGTGACATTTAATATTATTTTATTTAATGAATAGTTAAAATAGTTAAAATCAAAGTTTAATAACTAAAACATTTTTAATATAGGGTTATACATAAGATAAATTCGACTATAAATATTCATTAGAAATCTAAAAATATTTCCTACATAATGATATTTTATATATAATTTTTAGACTTTAAATAAATTAATTTATTTATGACACAACGATGATGCAGTAATTACCCTTTTAAGAAAATGTTGACATAATTGATGTTATAAATGATCAAATAAATGTAATTTTAGACTTTTTATGAATTCCACTAATTTTCTAGGTTACTATGATATATTAGTGTTGATTTAGTCAACTTTTTTTGAACATATAATTCTGTTATGACTTTCAAAAAAATCATATATCAAATAGTGTCAAAATTGACACAAAATAGTTTTAAATCAAATATTATATTATTAATTGTTATTTTATTCCTAAAAATCTAAGGTTCTGCCAAATGACTTAGATAAAGATATATATATTAATAATAAACATCTTGGGGTTCGTTTGGCATGTTATAGTAAGTGTATTAACCATATAGTGTAAGAAAACAAAAAGTCACGGTAAAAGTTAAATTATTTAACTTAGAGTTAAATCTAATTGATAAGGTTAAAATAATAACCTAAACTTGTCTAAATCCTATTGGTTGATAGGATTTCGACCCATCCCCACTTTACCTTCGAAATAAGACCCTTTTGAACCATTATAAACCAATTTTGACTTTAATATAAAATAATATTTTGAGATATTCCTAAGGTGCCCCTCTCCTCCCTTATAAAAGGCCACCTCCTCCCCCTCCTCCTCACACCAATTTGAGCACTCAAGCTCGGCCAAACCCTGCCAAAATCCCTTATCCACTTCCCTAGAATAATCCTAGAGGTCCTGTTCTCCTTCAAAGACCAATCTTAGTTCCCTAAGTGGAGGATTCAAAGAGGCGTTTCAAAGAAGAGGTAATATCCATTACCGATCTTTTCAATTTCTTTCTTCTTCAACTTCTTCTTCTTTAGTTGTTTCATGATAAAGTAATAACATCAGTATTACTTACATACTGATGTTTTATTATAAATATTAAACAACCCTAATTCACCTTCTATCCATCCTACGGAAAAATGAAATCACTGCACGTGCGTACGTACGGAATACCGTCTCCACGCCGTGGTGTAATCTATTTTCCACCATCACCTTACAAGGATGGGTATAATGGTGTAATGAGTAACTATTTATGATTATTATAAAGTAATATTGATACTTAAATAATATATATATACTCCAATACAATTCCACGATCATAGGAATGATATCATCACTCGTGCGTACGTACGGAATACCGTCTCCACGATGTGATGCGACTCGTTCTACATGATCATCATTACATAGAAATTATATAAATGAATTGAATGAATTAATATGATATATGTTAAACTAATACCATTATGGATATAAGGTATCTATAACCTTAAAATAAGAATAATAATTTATTCGGCAAAACACGCATAAGAACAAAAGGCAATAAAGACCCGAGTAACAAGTAACAATGAAATATTACTAACAAGAAGCTAAGAATATGACCATATATGATATCATATCAATATATATGATTATGGAATAAGTCAATAACATTATTTAAACCATTATACAGGAGCTTCGGCACGTAAAAATCAAATCGGACCTAAGGTAAGGGAAATGTCACAATCTCATTTTTATCCGAGATTGTTTATACTTTGGTATTTACTGGGGTGTATTTTATCATCCACATCCATGTTTCCTCAATGTGTAATATTATTTCCATTCACCTACAATTGTTTAAATCCATTTTTACCCTTTGGTGAGTTTTTAGTAAAAGATATGAAAGGAATCTTTTGTCGTTTTTCGTACGAGGTACTTTTTGACTTTTCCGACAAAAGTACGAGAAGAATGTTTTTTTTAACTTATACGGCATGAATGGATTTTTAAAACCTTATTTCCAATAAGATTCCTTTACAAGTTTTCATGTTTATTTTTAATCAACTTCTTTTAGTTTAAAATTGCATGACATGTTAAGAAAGGAAAAGTTTTTTTGAAGAAGAAAGGATATTTTCCTCAAGAATGGAGTTCAAGTGTTTTATCGAAATTATTTTCCATCTAAGATAATAAAGGGTTCTATTTTTATCTATATTAAGAAATTTATTTGATTATGTTGTGATGGAATTATTTTTATGAATTCCTTTATCTTATATGAAATGTTTTATGATGTCACGATGTTTAAGATTCCCATTTTTATTACATGGGTTATGCAATGATGTGTGATTTATGATTTTGTGGCACACATAAGAAAGGATTCATTATAAGATGGGTGGGACCTATATCTCCCTCCAATGCATTGGGTAAAGATTTATATCTCATGATATAGACATGGCTAGAATGGAAGGTTATTTCGGTTCAGTGATACAGGACTGAAACGAGGAGTGAACTCGGTTCAGAAATGGACTTTGTCCGCTAAGATAGTCTTGGAAATGAGTCATGACTAACAAGAAATGATTTTCCATTATTATGTGTGCATGATACAATGTTTCAAGTTTTATGTTATGATTATGGGGATCTCATTTTCACTTCTATGATTTATTCCATGTTAAGATATTATGATCTCTTTTGCAGGTTATGATTTTCAAAAAGATATGATATGATTTTTATTTCCTTTATTTGCCCTTTGCTGAGCATTTGAGCTCACCCTTTTTTGTAAGTTTTCTTTTCCCCAGGTCAGGAAGATGGATATTTAGTAGAATATGCTTAAAGGGACCCTAGATATGATGAAATAAATGGGAGACACTTTAGAAGATTTATTAACCAGTTGTTTATGTTTCCCAGTTTCTAAAGACACTATACCTATACGGTCCTTTGTGGTTTTGTCATATGTTGTAATAAGTGTGCTTCAATTTTGAAGTATTAACAATGTATGTAAAGTATGGGTCATTATAGTTGGTATCAGAGGAAAGGTATAGTCAACCTTTGGAAACTAGGATGTGAAAACCTTAGTAAGAACCCTAAGGATAAGTCTAAGCATATAACACAATCTTAGTGTTTTAGAAATGGCCATGAATAACCTAGGATAAGACCTTAAGAGTGAAAATTTTATTCTTGAATTATGTTGTTTTCCTGTTATAATTAGTGTTGCTCACACTATTCTTCTTGGTTTTAGTCAATGGATGGAACCCGAAGGAACCGTGTTAATGCAGAATGCGATGGGAAATGCAATGATTGTCCCCCTGAGCAACCAAACGATATGGGAGCTGGAATGCAAAATCTTGTATCCATGCTCACACAACTTTCTCAAGCTATGAATCATGCAGGACTTCCAAATGAGCAAAGGAAGGAGCAACATTCTGTTGAATCCTTCATGAGGTAGCGTCCACCTTCTTTCAACAGGTCTACTGATCCATTAGTTGCTGGACAATGGATTAGTACTACTGAAAAGATATTTTCAGTTCTTCAATGTTCTGAACATGATAAAGTCATCCTAGCAGTGTATCGTTTGGAAGGAGATGCTGATAAATGGTGTAATCTTATTAAGAATATGAGGCAAAGGGATGAAATTGAGTCCATGGAATGGGACGAGTTCAAGAACTTATTTTTCAATAAGTACTTCCCTCGTATTCTCCGAACAAAGATGGAGAAAGAGTTTCTTGAACTGAAGCAAAGGGATGATGAATTTGTTGGTACCTATGAAGCAAATTTTACAAGACTTGCAAGGTACGCTTCTGGTATTATTATCCAACCTGAGAGTAAGATCGATCGATTCTTTAGTGGCTTAAAACCAAGTCTTCGAAGGGCGTTAGCCATAAGGGACTTCAATAGCTATGAGGAAATCGTTCGATGTGCTCTCAAAGTCAAGATGGAGATTGGAGTAACCCATCAGTCAAATGGGTTTGATAAGAAGAGGAAAATGGAATTCAAAGGAAAATCTAAAGATCACACTGAAAATAAGATGAGCTTTCCCTTATGCTCAAAGTATGGAAAGAAACATGGAGGGAGTTGTCTTAAAGGGACAAGTAAATGTTTAAAATGTGGAAAGGAAGGTCATCGGGCATTTGAATGCCGCGATAATGGGAAGAAGATGTCTAATGATGAAAACAAAGGAAGGGATACATAGAATGAACCTACTACACTTCAATGTTTCAAGTGCAAGGAGATGGGGAATTATGCCAATCAATGCCCAAATCCAAGGGTTGATGATGATGGTCGACGTCAACAAAATCTTAAGGCTAAAGACAAAGGAAAGTCACGTGCAATTTCTATCAGCGATGTGGAGTACGATAACGAAGTGGTGAAAGGTACACTTACCATCCACTCTAAAGTAGCAAATGTTTTATTTGATTCTGGATCCACCCACTCTTTTATTTCTAAAAAATTTTCTAAGGGTATCACCGTATTGGCTCAACAATTAGATGTTGAGTTAGTTGTGACAACACCTAATGGCACAATAGTCGCATCAAAAGTTTATAATTCTTCTCCGATTAAAGTTTGTGGGAAAGTGCTTCCTGCAAATCTTGTGATCCTTCCTTTAGTGGAATTTGATGTGATTCTTGGCATGGATTGGCTTTCTCTACATGGAGCTCATATCAATTGCCAAAGAAGGGAAGTCACATTTCATATTCCAGATCAATCTACGATCGTCAATCGATGAAAGGATGAATATAACCTTCCAGTGGAAATTCCTTCCATCTTATGGGTCTTGATTCCACTAAATGAAGGTTATTTATCTCAAATGGTTGGTGAGAAACTTACGATTAAGAATATGTCCATCGTACGGGAGTTTGATGATGTCTTTCTGGAGGAATTACCGGGTCTTCCACCAAATCGTGAAGTTGAGTTTTCAATAGAACTCGTACCGGGTGCTTTGCCTATTTCAAAGAGACCTTATAGAATGGCCCCAATTGAGTTGCAGGAATTGAAGAAGCAACTCCAGGAGAATCTTGATAAGGGATTCATACGCCCTAGTGCGTCACCTTGGGGAGCACCTGTTCTATTTGTTAAGAAGAAAGATGGATCAATGAGACTCTGCATTGATTATCGAGAACTTAACAAGATCACTATCAAGAACAAATATCCTCTCCCACGCATTGATGACTTATTTGACCAACTACGCGGAGCTCAATACTTTTCCAAGATTGATCTTCGTTCAGTGTATCATCAATTAAGGGTCAAAAGGGAGGATATACCAAAGACGGCTTTCCGTACAAGGTATGGACACTATGAATTTATAGTGATGCCATTTGGTCTTACTAATGCCCCTGCTATCTTCATGGATCTAATGAATAGAGTCTTTAGAGACTATCTTGTTCAATTTGTGGTAGTCTTTATAGACGATATTCTTGTCTATTCAAAGAGCAAGGAAGAACATGAAGATCACTTGAGAATTATATTGAAGACCCTGAGAAAGGAGAAGCTTTATGCCAAATTTACCAAGTGTGAATTTTGGCTTCAAAAAGTTTCATTTTTGGGTCACATAATCTCAAAAGAGGGGATATCTGTGGATCCAGCAAAAACAGAGGTTATCAAAAGATGGTCGAGACCAACAACAGTAACTGAGATCCGAAGTTTTCTTGGTTTGGCTGGATATTATCGACGTTTTGTAAAATATTTTTCACGATTATCTAATCCACTCACCAAGTTGACTCAGAAAGGAGTTAAGTTTGTCTGGACGGAAGAATGTGAAGATAATTTCAAGGAGTTGAAAAGAAGGTTATCCAGTGCACTTGTACTCAGACTAACTTGTAGTGGAGAAAGGTTTGTGATATACAGTGATGCATCCAAGAAGGGATTTGGGTGTGTTCTTATGCAAAATGATATGGTGATAGCTTATGCCTCACAACAGTTGAAAATCCATGAGCAAAATTACCCAACACATGATTTGGAGTTAGCTGCAGTAATCTTTGCATTAAAGATTTGGAGGCATTACCTTTATGGTGAAAGGTGTGATATTTATGCTGATCATAAAAGTTTAAAGTATATTTTCACACAAAAGGAGATGAATATGCGTCAAAGAAGATGGTTGGAGCTGATTAAGGATTATGACTGCTCAATACATTACCACCCTGGGAAAGCAAACAAGGTGGCAGATGCATTAAGTCGACAAGACAATGCTAGTTTATCCATGATGAGGATCACAAAAGATCCAATATTTATGGATTTACAAAGGATGGATCTTGGAATTATAATGGAAGGGGAAAAATCTTATCTTTCTCAAATGAATGTTCAATCATCTATACATGTGAAGATTAAAGAGGCACAGAAAGAAGATGTCGAGTTACAAAAGAAGGTGAGAAATGTTCCTGAATTCAACCTTGATTGTGATGGGATAATAAAGTTCAGGAATCGGGTTTTTGTTCCTCCCATCCCCGAATTAAAGAAGGAGCTGCTGGATGAGGCTCATAGTTCTTCATTCTCTATTCATCCTGGAAGCACGAAGATGTATAGGGACCTGAAAGAGTACTTCTGGTGGGATGGCATGAAAAGAGATGTTGCTGAATATGTCTCTCGATGCTTGGTTTGTCAACAAGTTAAAGCTGAGAGACAGAAGTCTAAGGGGATGTTACAACCATTACCCATACCCGAATGGAAATGGGAAAACATCACTATGGACTTTGTCACAGGACTTCATAAAACATCCAAAGCCAATAATGCTATCTGGGTCATGGTTGATCATATTACAAAGTCTGCACACTTCATTGATATTAGAGAGGATTTATCTCTAGATCAGCTTGCCAGGATATATGTAAAGGAAGTGGTAAGATTTCATGGAGTACCACTTTCTATTATATCTGATCGGGATCCGAGATTTACCTCGAAGTTCTGGCGAAGTCTTTAGCATACTCTGGATACAGAGTTGAGTTTCAGCACTGCTTATCATCCTCAGACAGACGGTCAGTCTGAGAGAACAATTCAAACCCTAGAAGATATTTTGAGAGCTTTCTCTATGGATTCCAAAGGAGGTTGGGATCAACACCTACCTTTGGTGGAATTTTCTTATAATAATAGCTTTCACTCCAGTATTCAGATGGATCCTTATGAAGCTCTCTATGGAAAGAAATGCAGGAATCCAACTTGTTGGGATGAAGTTGGGGAAAGAAAGCTATTAGGAACTGATCTCGTTGATGAAATGGCAGAAAATGTAAGATCTATTCAACAACACATAAGAGCAGCTCAGAGTCGACAGAAAAGTTAAGCTGAAAACCGAAGAAAAGACCAAGATTTTGAAGTGGGTGATAAAGTGTTCTTACGAATATCTCCCTGGAAGAGGGTTATGAGATTTGGAAAGAAGGGGAAGTTGAGCCCTAGATATATCGGTCCTATCGAAATACTGGATCGTGTTGGAAAGGTAGCTTACCGATTGGCGCTTCCACCGAATCTCTCTCAAGTTCACAATGTGTTCCATGTATCTCTCCTGAGAAAGTACATACCTGATCCTTCACATGTACTCAGCTCAGAAGTTGTACCGCTGGAGCAAGATCTTTCTTATGAAGAACAACCGATAGAGATTCTGGATCGTAGCGAAAAAGTCCTACGAAACAAGACCACTCGATTGATGAAAGTTTTATGGAGGAACCACCAACTTCAAGAAGCTACATGGGATCTTGAGGATATGATGAGGGATAATTATCCTCATCTGTTTGTTACAAAGTGACGAATTTCGAGGGCGAAATTCTTTTTAAGGGGGGTAGAATGTAGCACCCGAGATTTTTATGAGTAATATTTTGTTTTTATGTTATATATATATATATATTCAAAGGAATCTTTCACTACACACTAGCTTGACTTACTTTACATGCAATTGCGGCCTTCCTCGATAGCTTACGTTGTACGCGATACTGAGTTTCACTAAACAACGATATGCTATTAAAATATTATTAAAACTAGCCGTTATGAATAGTAATAACCACTTTTTGAAATTTTATAAATTTTATTTTTCAAAATGGACTTCATTTTTGGATTCAGAATACCGAAATTATCCTAGGGTGAAATTTTGGTATTTTTCTGAAAACTTTCAATTTTTGATGAATAGTAAAACCACTAAGTGGTAGGTTAAAAACTGAATTTTGCATAAAACTTAATTTTACCGCTTCTGTAAATGGAATTTTGAAAATCCGATAGACACGGTTGATATCAGTAAGTAAAATGTGGTTCAATGAGATAAAAATAATTTTTTGGTCAATAGTAACTTTTTACTTTTTTTTACCGCGGTTAATAGTAAATAGGGTAACTAAGGGTAAATATGATATTACTATTAACCTAACACATGTCCTAATTCTATTGGATAAGTGTAATTCGACCAAAAACAACCTTATGAATATAATATGACCATTTAGGTCCACTTGGATTAGATTGTGACATTTAATATTATTTTATTTAATGAATAGTTAAAATAGTTAAAATCAAAGTTTAATAACTAAAACATTTTTAATATGGAGTTATACATAAGATAAATTTGACTATAAATATTCATTAGAAAGCTAAAAATAATTCCTACATAATGATATTTTATTTATAATTTTTATACTTTAAATAAATTAATTTATTTATGACACAAAGACGATGCAGTAATTACCCTTTTAAGAAAATGTTGACATAATTGATGTTATAAATGCTCAAATAAATGTAATTTGAGACTTTTTATGAATTACACTAATTTTCTAGGTTACTATGATATATTAGTGTTGATTTAATCAACTTGTTTCGAACATATAATTCTTTTATGACTTTCACAAAAATCATATATCAAATAGTGTCAAAATTGACACAAAATAGTTTTTAAATCAAATATTATATTATTAATTGTTATTTTATTCCTAAAAATCTAAGGTTCGGAAAAATGACTTAGATAAGGATATATATATTAATAATAAACATCTTGGGGTTCGTTTGGCATGTTATAGTAAGTGTATTAACCATATAGTGTAAGAAAACAAAAAGTCACGGTAAAAGTTAAATTATTTAACTTAGAGTTAAATCTAATTGATAAGGTTAAAATAATAACCTAAACTTGTCTAAATCCTATTGGTTGATAGGATTTCGACCCATCCCCACTTTAACTTTGAAATAAGACCCTTTGGAACCATTATAAACAAATTTTGACTTTAATATAAAATAATACTTTGAGATATTCCTAAGGTGCCCCTCTCCTCCCTTATAAAAGGGCACCTCCTCCCCCTCCTCCTCACACCAATTTGAGCACTCAAGATCTGCCAAACCCTGCCAAAATCCATTATCCACTTCCCTAGAATAATCCTAGAGGTCCTTTTCTTCTTCAAAGACCAATCTTAGTTCCCTAAGTGGAGGATTCAAAGAGGCGTTTCAAAGAAGAGGTAATATCCATTACCGATCTTTTCAGTTTCTTTCTTCTTCAACTTCTTCTTCTTTATTTGTTTCATGATAAAGTAATAACATCAGTATTACTTACATACTGATATGTTATTATAAATATTAAACCACCCTAATTCACCTTCTATCCATCATACGGAAAAATGAAATCACCGCGCGTGCGTACGTACGGAATACCGTCTCCACGCCGTGGTGTAATCTATTTTCCACCATCACCTTACAAGGATGGGTATAATGGTGTAATGAGTAACTATTTATGATTATTATAAAGTAATCTTGATACTGAAATAATATATATATACTCCAATACAATTCCACGATCATAGGAACGATATCATCACTCGTGCGTACGTACGGAATACCGTCTCCACGATGTGATGCGACTCGTTCTACATGATCATCATTACATAGTAATTATATAAATGAATTTAATGAATAAATATGATATATGTTACACTAATACCATTATGGATATAAGGTATCTGTAACCTTAAAAGAAGAATAAGAATTTATTCGGCAAAACACACATAAGAACAAAAGGCAATAAAGACCCGAGTAACAAGTAACAATGAAATATTACTAACAAGAAGCTAAGAATATGACCATATATGATATCATATCAATATGTATGATTCTGTAATAAGTCAATAACATTATTTAAACCATTATACAGGAGCTTCGGCACGTACAAATCAAATTGGACCTAAGGTAAGGGAAATGTCACAATCTCATTTTTATCCGAGATTGTTTATACTTTGGTATTTACTGGGGTGTATTTTATCATCCACATCCATGTTTCCACAAATATGTAATATTATTTCCATTCACCTACAATTTTTTAAATCCATTTTTACCCTTTGGTGAGTTTTTAGTAAAATATATGAAAGGAATCTTTTGTCGTTTTTCGTACGAGGTACTTTTTGACTTTTCCGACAAAATTACGAGAAGAATGTTTTTTTTAACTTATACGACATGAATGGATTTTTAAAACCTTATTTCCAATAAGCTTCCTTTACAAGTTTTCATGTTTATTTTTAATCAACTTCTTTTAGTTTAAAATTTTATGATATGTTAAGAAAGGAAAAGTGTTTTTAAAGAAGAAAAGATATTTTCCTCAAGAATGGAGTTCAAGTGTTTTATCGAAATTATTTTCCATCTAAGATAATAAAGGGTTATGTTTTTATCCCTATTATGAAATTGATTTGATTATATTGTGATGGAATTATTTTTATGAATTCCTTTATCTTATATGAAATTTTTTATGATGTCACGATGTTTAAGATTCCCATTATTATTACATGGGTTATGCAATGATGTATGATTTATGATTTTGTGGCACACATAAGAAAGGATTCATTATAAGATGGGTGGGACCTATATCTCCCTCCAATGCATTGGGTAAAGATTTATATCTCATGAGATAGACATGGCTGGAATGGAAGCTTATTTCGTTTCAGTGATACAGGACTGAAACGAGGAGTGAACTCGGTTCAGAAATGGACTTTGTCCGCTAATATAGTCTTGGCAATGAGTCATGACTAACAAGAAATGGTTTTCCATGATTATGTGTGCATGATACAATGTTTCAAGTTTTATGTTATGATTATGGGGATCTCATTTTCACTTCTATGATTTATTCCATATTAAGATATTATGATCTCTTTTGCAGGTTATGATTTTCAAAAAGATATGATATGATTTTTATTTCCTTTATTTGCCCTTGCTGAGCATTTGAGCTCACCCTTTTTTGTATGTTTTCTTTTCCCCAGGTCAGGAAGATGGATATTAAGTAGAATATGCTTAAAGGGACCCTAGATATGATGAAATAAATTGGAGACACTGTAGAAGATTTATGAACCAGTTGTTTATGTTTCCCAGTTTCTAAAGACACTATACCTATACGGTCCTTTGTGGTTTTGTCATATTTTGTAATAAGTGTGATTCAATTTTGAAGTATTAACAATGTATGTAAAGTATGGGTCGTTATACTACACTCTTCAAATAATCCAAATCCTTGTCTACTTGAGATTTAGAACTCATATAGGATTCCAGAGAGACAACTGATTTATTTAGAACTTCAACATCCTCTGCCAAGCTAGAAACCTAATTCTGGAAATTTGTGATTTCATCCACTATCTCTGCCACAAAGGTTGACACATTACAACCAAGAGAGAGTTCAAAAGAATTTTACATATTGCTCATCTCTTCAATAAAGTGACTCTTTAACTCGGCAACAGAAGCACTCAAAAACTCTTTCATATCATCCTTCAAATATTCTAAGTCATCCCTAGTGACTATATTAGCAGGAAAAACAATATGTGATCTTTCAGACACAATACTGGCCACTGAGTCATTCATAACAAAGTGAATGGATGACACTAAGGATGCTTCCATTTTTCTTATCTATTCCACAAAATATGTCTTCAGATCAGACTTAAATTGATCCAGATCAGCTTTTCTTACTATATTCTCAGGTAACATCTCAAGCAGAATACCATAATTATCTTCTGGTCGATTGAGGGATGTCTCATTATTAGAATCTGGGTAATCTAATCCATAAACTACAAACCCTAGGTCCTCTGCCCAGTCTTCAATGTCAACAGCCACTGAAACATTGCCAAACCTGGTTGGATACTCCCCCTCAACTGGTGAATTCTCCTGTACATCAAGAGAAACCTCATCAGATCAGTCTTCTTCCTCAGAATCTTACACAACTATCTCTATTTCTCCAACAACAGGAGGTTCCTCAGGAATAGGATCAGGTCTATCAACTTCATCAAAAACAGCCTCTAAAGGCACAACAGAACTTCCAATCAGAGGACTCAAACTTAAGGTGGCAGAAGCAGATGCTTCAGTTTCAGATTCTCTTTCTTGTTCCTCATTCTCTAGGGCAGCCTCTTCCTGATCTGATCTCTGCTGAACTTCCTTTTCTTGTGACACAATTTCAGGAGTTGGGCTAGGAGGCACGTCTGAATCTCCTCCATCTACTGTAGAGTAATTCTCCTCTTCTGATTCATCACTATATTGTGGATCCTCCTCATCAGGTTCTAGACCTAGATCCCTCACATCCTTAGGCCTAGAAGGATGATCCACAAGATTAAACTTATCATGTAACTTCTTATCATCAGTGACCCACTCTCTTTTCCATGGATTCCAATTAATCTTCATGTACTTACATATTATGCTTGTGATATAGAAGTTTTTCTTTACCACAACTGTCTCATCCTGAGACTCAGCTACTCCCTTTATTTTAATCATAACTGAAATCAACTTAGAAAAGAATAAGGCATTGGTTTTTGACTTTGGCCTGGTCATATCCTCAATCTGAACCATTAACAGCCTGCACAAATTTATCTTAACACCATGTCTCAACAGATGCATCAAGTAAATATCCGGGTATTTAAGATTTGCAAAATCCCCTCTCCTTAGAAATAAAACCTGCTCAATGAATTTAAACAGCAACCGATTCTCTCCATTCATTTCTACAGCCACTACTTTTCTAGGAGTGTAATCTTTTATTAGCTCTTCCAAATAAGTTTCATACTTAAAGATATTATGGGTAGGAGTTACTTATTTCAAGAAATATCCAAAAACACCTTCGTGTGGAACGTTCAGCCATTCATCCCACTCAATAGAAGAAAAACTAGCTCCTTTCCATTCACAATAGATACCATCCTATTCTAGACTTCTGATTTCTCAAACCGAACATACTCATAGAAATATTTTACCAGCTTCAGATAGAAGGGGCCATTATTGTTCGAGAAACATTCTATCCATTTCTGATCTTCCAAAACTTCTAGAACAAACGATTCACTTAACATTAGCCATTCCATGCATATCTCCCTTTCAACTACTATCTTCCTTTGAACAAGATGCGTATTTTCGGGTTTCTTTACTTCACTTCCACTGCTAGACTCACCTTTGAGTCTCTTAGCATTCAGTTCATCTTCCTTTCCACTGATTGAAGGTCTATTTACTCTTTCCATTGAATCGTGAGGCTTAGGGATCTAAGGTTTGAGAGAGTTTTGAAGGTAAGGGGATCGAGGTGGATTGAGACAGGTTAAGACTTGTGTTTTATCATTTAGGAATCGTAAAATAGATAATAAAAATATAATAAATAAAGTATAAAAGATTCAGATTCTGGCGGCTAAAGATTAAAAAATTTGAAAACAGCGCGACCCATCGGTAATACGTACCGGTGAGAATACCTAACAGTGGTGTTTATCTATCAGTGAGGTCCACTAACGGTGAGGTATAACGGTGAGGTTCATACTGGTGAGGTATAACAGGGAGGTCCATACCGGTGAGGTATAACAGTGAGGTCTATACCGGTGAGGTTTCTAATGGTGATCTATCATTCCTAGCTTAGGTCTAAAGTAACTTAGCCTATCCGAAGATAAAGGTTTGGTGAAAATGTCAGCTAATTGATGTTCAGTTCCTATAAATTCAAGATTAATATCACCTTTTTGGTAATGATCTCTCAAAAAATGGTTCCTTACATCAATGTGCTTAGTCCTAGAGTGATACACAGAATTATTAGAGATATTAATTGCACTCGTGTTATCACAGTTTATTGATACTTGTCTAAATTGATATCAATAGTCCAAAAGAGTGTGTTTCATCCACATAATTTGTGCACAGCAACTACCAGCAGCTATATACTTTGCTTCAGTAGTAGAAAAAGCAACTGAATTATGTTTCTTACTACACCAAGACACTAAGGATTTTCCAAATAAATGACATGTTCCAGATGTGCTTTTTCTATCCAACTTGCAACCAGCAAATTCAGCATCTGAATAACTCATTAACTCAAAAGATTGTCCTTTTGGATAAAAAAACCTAAATTTACAGTATGTTTAAGATACTTGAAAATTATTTTAACAGCAAGAAAATGGGATTCTTTTGGATTATCTTGAAATCTTGCATGCATACACGCACTAAACATAATGTCCAGTCAACTAGTAGTAAGGTACAGTAGACTTTCAATCATACCTCTGTAATTGGTTTGATCAACTGGTTTCCCAGATTCATCAATGTCCAACTTACAGGTAGTACTCATGGGTTTATCACTTTCCTTAATACTATCTAAACCAAAAAGTTTTAAAATATCCTTTGTATATTTACTTTGATTTAAAATAATATCATTTTAATTTTGAAAAACTTGAAATCCAAGAAAATATTTGAGATCTCCCATTAAACTCATTTCAAATTCATTTTGCATACTCTTTGAAAAATCAATACACAAAGTATTTTTAGAAGATCCAAAAATAATATCATTAACATAGATTTGTACTATCAAAAAAAATTTAGAAATTCTTTTAATAAAAACAGTTGGGTCAGCAATCCCTTTAGAAAAACCTTTTGAAATAAGAAAATTACTAAGTCTATCATACCAAGATTGTGGAGCTTGTTTCAAACCATATAAAGCTTTAGATATATTAAAAACTCAATTTGGAAAATGAGGATTAGTAAATACAGGTGGTTGTTCAACAAAAACATCTTCAATTATAAAACCATTTAGAAAATCACTTTTAACATCCATTTGATAGAACTTGAAATTCAGATGAGCATCATAGGAAAGTAGAATCCTAATAGATTCTAATATAGCTACATGGTCAAAGGTTTACTCATAGTCTATTCTTTCATCTTGACTATATCCTTGTGCAACTATCCTTGCTTTATTTCTAACTATATTTCCAGACTCATCAACTTTGTTTCTAAAAACCCATTTAGTGCCTATGGTCAAAGTGTCCTTAGGTCTTTCAACTAATTCCCAAACTTTTTTTCTTTCAAATTGATTTAATTCTTCTTTCATATCCATTACCCAAAATTCATCATTGATTGCATCATTGAAATTTTTAGGTTCTAAATGTGAAAGAAAATCTTGATGTTCAACTTGGTTTCTTAGAGAATCTCTATTTTGTGTCCCTCTATCAATATTACCAACAACAACATCTAAACGATGATTCTTTATAATCATAGTTGATCTAGTAAAGGTAGGACTATAAATTGCAGGTTCTTATCTAGATTCAGGCTCTACAGAAACAGGTTCTTGAAATTTTCTAGAACTGGATTCCTTTACAACAGGTTCATTGATTTTATCATTAAGGTTCAAAACAGACAAATCTTCTTTAAGATTTTCAAGAGAAGACTTAGGTTCATGTGGATCAGTTTCATCAAACTTGATGTGAACAGATTCTTCCACACATTTGGTTCTTTTATTAAAGACTCTATAGGCTTTTCTATTTAAATAATAACCAATAAAAATTCCTTCATCACTCTTGAAAGTAAACTTGTCAAGATTATCCTTAGTATTGAGAATAAAGACTTTGCAACCAAAAACTTTAAAGTAATTAACCTTAGGTTTCCTATGGTTCCACAACTCATAAGGGGTCTTTTTGAGAACAGGTCTAATTAAGACTCTATTTATAATATAGCAAGATGTATTTACAGCTTCATCCCAAAAGTAAACAGGCAGGTCATACTCATTACGCATAGTTCTTGCAATTTCTTGAAGGGTTTTGTTTCTTCTTTCTACTACACCATTCTGCAGGGGTGTCCTAGGGGTAGAAAAGTTATGATTATAGAAATTGTGTGAGCAGTAAGATTCAAACTCATGATTTTCAAACTCACGACCGTGGTCACTTATCAAAGTATTAATCTTAATTCCACTAAGGTTTTCAAAAGACTTGGAATATTTAATGAAGTAAGAACAAGCTTCACTTTTGTGAGCTAAGAAGTATACCCAAGTGTACCTAGAATAGTCATCTACTTTGACATATACATAGTGCTTCCCATTTAAACTAGAACTCTAGAGGTTCCAAACAAGTCCATGTGAACCAACTCAAGATGTTGATAAGTTGAAACTTCTTTCTTTGATTTAAAAGAAACTTTATGTTGTTTTCCCTTTTGATAGAGATTACAAACTTTATCAGCTGGGAATTCAAGTTTAGGTAGGTCTCTAACTAAGTTCTTCCTAGTCAGTTTTCTAAGAGAATGAACATTGTAGTGTCCTAATCTTCTATACCATATCCAAGACTCTTTATGAAATGAATTAAAACAAGTAATGTTTTGTTTAGCTAAAGAATTAAAATCAACAACATAAACATTTTCATTTCTTAAATTAGAAAATACTAAAATATTTTTAGAATTAAAAAAATTACAAGAATAATTTTCAAATTTCACATTGAAACCATCATCACACAATTGAGAAATACTTAACAAGTCGTATTTCAGTCCATCAACAAATAAAACTTTGGAAATTAAAACTGAATCAGTGTTACCAATCTGGCCTAGGATGATGATTTTTACTTTAGAATTATCACCAAAGGTGACATGGCCTCCATCAACTTTGATTAAACTCTTGAAGCATGAGTAATATTCAGTCATATGCCTTGAACATCCACTGTCCAAGTACCATAACTTCTTATGGGAACTTTTTAAGCAAGTTTCCTACAAAACAGGTTTAAATAGAGAATGATTTTGGTACCCAGATTTTCTTGGGTCCGGGTAGGTTAGAAGGCAAAGCTTTAGGTACCCAGACTTGTCTTATAGGTCTCATATAATATAAAGAATCAATGGATTTTGAAAGATAAACTTTATTTTATCTGTAACTATGTGAATAACTAGTTAAAGCATATGTGTTTCTATAACTAGAAATAGAAGCATTCTGTCCAGATTTAGGAATAAATCTATTTTTAGTAATTTGTCTCTATCCAGGCTGATAGCCTATTCCAGTGGTATATTTTGGTGCCACTTGTTTTCCTAGAATTTGAGTTATAGTATTCTTTCCATTTGTGAATTTCTCTAATTCCTTCCTTAATTTCTCATTGGATAATTTTAAATCAGTATTTTCCTTAAGTAATTGAGCATTATTTTCCTTTTCTATATCAAGTGCAGATTTAACAGATCTGGTTAAAGCATTATGTTTCATTAAGGTTTTGTACTTTTCCATCAATTCATTACAGGTTTCTTCTATCATATTACAATATTAAAATAACTCTTCACTAGACATATTTTCAGATTTAGAATCAGAATCAACTCTAGAATTATAAGAATTTAAAGTAGGAGTATCCAGTGTAACCTTAGATGTGTTTTTCATAAAACACATGTTAGATTTTTGAGATTTTTTATCCTGAGAGAAATCAGAATCACTTGAACTATCTTCTAAATCACTCCAAGTTTCTTTCATATCTTTCTTATACTTATTGTCCCTGTAGTCATGTTTCTTTTTGAACTTTAATTTTTTTAAATACCCTAAAATTTGAAGGAATATTTTTTTTCTTAAATACTTTGTAATTTTACGAGTCTGTGGCTTCTGACGGTGCTTGATTCTGAGGCCCATTGTGCCCAAAATCAATTTCCAAAGTTTAACTTGGGTACGTTCAGTGAACGAACGAGCGCGTTTTTCTATCTTTTGAACCAGTGCCCAGAATTGAAATCCGAGGGCACCGATGAACTCACAGCCCCGGTAATTGCTTAAGGGGACATTTACTGCAGTTGCATTTTATTTGGGTTTGAAGTTATATTTTGGGGTTTAATTAAGCAGTGAATAAAATTGTTTTTACAATTTTATTTTATATCTAGGGAGGTTAATTCCTCCCATGGGTAGTTAATTGTGGGACCCACAACCACCTAACAACCCAAGGGTGGATGTTAGAGAAGTGGGGCCCACACGATACCCAACCATTCAATTTTCCTCTAACTCTTTAAAACCCCCCTCATTAAATTGGAAACCTCCTTTTTATTTCCAATGCATTTAATTAATGGGGATCTTCCCTCTCCCTTCCTTAAATTAATTATCAACACGCTTAATAAATGTGGTGATTTGAATTTTGGGAAGTTACTTTTCATGAGAAATAAAATAATAGGAGGAGCCTATTACTTTAATTTGGGAGAGCTTTCACTGTGCTAAGGAAGATCGAGAGAGCTCTTGAGATCTTGGAAGAATGTCGGCCTCTGATGAAGAATGACATCTCCTCTGACGAAGAACGCTGGTTCCTCCAAGAACGATGACGCACCACCCATTCTCCCCTCTGCGACAAGAGAGGAGATGCCGCTTCCACCTCGGCGCACTTTGACGTCTCCTATAATCCGTTTCCCCGTGACGCCATCTACTGCGACGCCGACGTACGACATCAATTATTGAGGTAGGGAAAAAAATTATATTTTTATTTTATGAGATTTATAACCTCGTACTTGGAGTTTAAATTGTTGGGTGACGATTTTAACCTCTAACGCGGTGGGTGCGTGCTAACGAAAAAAACCCAGACTCACCGCTATTTTGTTCTTGATGTGCGGGGTGATTAGCAACGACATAACGGGACCGCAACAGAAAATCAGAGCCTTCGCAGTGGTGCTCGGGTCCCGTAAGGACCGCAAGCGCAGAAGGGAGCAAGAACGGACCACTAAAATGACTCTGATGGCCCGTGGAGTACCAGGGCGGCGCCTCGGCGCACCGCCGGTACAAGCTGTCGTGACATCGGCCGCGGCGGAAAGGAGAAGATCACGCGGCCCACATGGGATTTGGGGGAGACCGTAGCGCCAGCCTGGCGCCGCATTCGCAGAACAGCCCCCCCCCCCCCCCCCCCCCCCCCCCCGCTCGGCTAGCTGGCCGAGCCAGCACACCCATCCCCCGGTCGGACCGGGGTGGGTCACGTAGACCATGCCGCGCCGGTCGGGCTGGACTCGGGTCGGGTTGACCCGGGGGGGTTGGTCCGGGTCGGACCGGGGCCAGACCCCCCACTTTGGACCATTTTCGGTCTTTTTTTCATAACATGAGCTACTAACCTTTGATCTACGCACCATCAATTGAGTAGGAATACTTGGATCAAGACGGTCATTTTGGTATACTACACTCAAGGTTTCGGTAAATTTTGTGTATGACCAGGTTGGTTTGAACCCGAAACCAACAGGGCCCCTGGAGCAGAAACGCTTATAACTTAAGGACCGAACGTCTGATTGACGTGTCGTCAACTGCGTTGAATTCCTTTTGTTGATATGGTTCTTTTTGCATACTCCACTTGAGGTTTTAATGTAGTTGGAGTACGTTCGGGTTGGTTTTAGCTTAAAAACCAACCGGGCCCCTAGGATGGAAAAGCCAATAACTCTCAGACCGGACGTCCGATTGACGCACCGTCTATCGCGTTGGATTTCTTTTGATGAGACGGAACTTTGGGTTACATCAACTTTGGACTTCATGATAGTTGATGTATCGACTCTCTTGTTCGAGGAGCAGACCCTCCCGGAATCGAGCATGTTGTGTGCGATAACCCTAGAGCTGGCTACGACTGCATCGACTATTGTACTATAATCCTCTACGGGTTCGACAGCGACGACTACCGTACTGGGATCCTTCGTGGGTTCGACGGTAATGACTACTTTTCTTGTATCCGGGGTGGGTCCGGCAATATTGACCTCTGTACTTGTATCCTATGTGGGTCCAGCAGAGTAGCTGGTCTTGTATCCTTTGTGGGTCCGACAGCTTAGCTGGACTTGTATCTTGTGTGGGTCCGACAGATTAGATGAATCAGTGGCTACATCTAATAATCTCTATCTCTATATGAAGATGTATACCTGTGTGAACTGAGTCTTGAATTCAATCATTATCAATGATGTGATTGACTTGTTTTCTTGTGTGGACTGGGTTGTGCTTGGGCTAGAGAGTTGGAGCCGAATTGTAATTGATAACATAGGTATATGTATGGTCATATACCTAATTAGGTTCGTTTGATACTTCGTGATTGTATATTTCCTTGTGGTTTATTCTTCATGGATTCTGAGAGACCTCCGGGGGTCTCGGGGTCCCTACTGATTATCGTATACTCACCCCTGCACGGGTTATGCCCGCACTATGTTGTGTTGGATGCAGACGACGGATAGCACTGGCCGAGGTGGAGTCTTGTGGAGCTAGATGGTACCCAGAGGTGGACCACTTGGCGGGACGTACACGGAGTGGACGGTCAGACCCGAGGAGCTGAGGAGACTATCTGTACCCACCCTTCATGTGGGATGTCTGGAGGATGACTCAGTGTTGTTGTTTTACTTTACTGCTAATGTACTTTCTTTTCAGTTGTACTATACTTTCAGTTGGGTTTTTATACTGTCCATTTTACCTTTCAACACTTATTTTGTACCCATTTTTACTTAGTTCTTACTTCAGTTGCGTACTCTGTTGTGTTTGTTTACTTTATAAAGGCAATGCCTTCCCTTTTATCTATATTTACGCCTTTGGTGCTAGTCGTCAGCCCCTGGCCTATGGAAGTCGGGCTTGGGGTAGTCATGGCATGGGCCCCGAGGACGGGTCGTGAAAAATTGGTATCAAAGGAGTCGGTTCTACCGTATAACTCAGGCCTCTGGTCTTTCCTTTCTGTGAATCAATAGTGTTAAGAGTATTGAGTGTGGATTTCAGTACAGGGAGTCCATTGTTGGTGTGGCGGCCGACGTATCCATACACCAGGACCCTGACCTCTGATTTCTGACTCAGTGCATGAAAACACTGATTGCATGTGTGTTTCATTTCAAAAGTTTTCTTTGTGATTACTTTTTGTCAGCTCACCAGGTATACTTTTTGACTGTGGCGCACCTGTTTCTTCTCAGGATGGCCCCATGAAGGCATCCAGCTAGGGTTCCTAGTTACATGCGTGATGGCAGCCCACCGAGCGACGAGGCCTCGTTACAGGGCCCCATTACAGCGGAGGCACTAGCGGTACCACTACTCGCAGGGCCACTGATGCTACTAGCCCCAGTAGTGGAGAGTGCACACCACCTGAGTGCACTGCATGAGTTTCAGAGATAGTGGCCGCCCAGGTTCCACGGAGAGATGGACCCTCAGGCAAGTGAGTATTTTTTGGAGGCTATCGTTAGAGTCTTCATATTGGTAGGGACACCGGAAGACCTTATGGTGATCCTTGTCGCGAGTCTCCTGCATGAAGCAGCAAGTAGATGGTGGAGCCTGATGATCCAAGTGCACGACGAGGCATCACTACTTTGGACGGAATTTGAAAGCCTCTTCCACTCGTAGTTTGTTCCAACCACCCTCCGTGTGGTGCGCATCTAGGAGTTACTACAGCTACGACAGGGCAACATGACAGTATCCCAGTACTCGGTGAGATTTACCGACCTCTCGCGCAACTCCACGGACATGGTATGGGACCCATTCTTCTAAGCCCGGACCTTTGAGCAGGGACCGATGCATGAGATCAGAGCTTCTACGATTCCCCTCAGCATCCTCACACAGGAGGGGGTGCTAGAGCGAGCCCTTTTAGTGGAGAGCTTCCTCGCCGAGCAGCCACCCGCAGCGAGACCTACCATAGGACGACACGGAGTAGAGTCTTCTTCAGCCGACAGTCGACAGATGTCGCAGGGGTCCAAGTGGACCAGGACATCAGGTGGACGACCTTAGGATATAGGTTTGGCTATGTGGGGCAGACGGCACAGAGCCAACCTTATGAGGAGGAGACAGTGCTATGCATGCGGCGGGTAGGGCCACATGGCTTGTGACTGCCCGACCCACCATACAGAAGAGTAGCAGACAGTGGAGGGACCTTCCAAGAAGATGCAGAGGTTCGACCGTGGTAGTCTGCAGGGAGCAGGCGGATGAGGCAGAGGAGCTGGCCGAGCAGCGGGTGGTGGATGACGTTTCGAGGCTCTACCACCACCACCCCTAGGAGGTCTACTTCAACTATAGGGAGATGGTAGGCAGAGGCAGGCTCAGCTCCAGTCAGCGGAGTCTTATGACCACGGCGCACTAGAGATGATTTGAGGTACTATATTTGTCTACTCCACCCTTGTTGCAGTTCTTATAGACATAGGTGTGAGTCATTTTTTTATTTCCGCTGCCCTTGTCCAGAGCTCAGAGATTCTGACAGAGTCGTTGGATTGATCCTTATGGATAGAGACTCCTACGGGAGCAGACTTGATGATCACGCACTGGTGCCGGAAGTGTGAGCTTACTCTAGGAGGCAAGAGCTTTGGCTGGGATCCTCTTGTAGTGGCGTCGAGGCCTTACGATGTCATCTTGGGTATGGACTGGTTATCTACAGTCTATGCTCATATCGACTGTATTAGGTGCAAAGTGCGGTGTGTCCGCACAGATGGGACCAGGTTCACCTTCACCGGCGAGAAGGGAACCTTTGCAGCATAGGATGGACTTACGCAGAGGAGAGGACAAGCGATCACACATCAGTTGTCTAGTCTCATCCTTGGAGCAGTTGATGTGCGGAGTCCGAGTTTTCCTGTTGTGGTGGATCAGTATGCAGACGTTTTCCTTGACGATGTTCCAGGATTACCTCCTCACAAGGAGGTAGATTTCTACATAGACATGTACCCTGGGACATCAACGATATCTACTTCAGCATATCGGATGGCTCCCGCCGAGCTTCGTGAGTTGCGAGTATAGCTGGAGGACTTACAGGGGAAAGGTTTCATCCAACCTAGTGTTTCACCCTTGGCTTCTCCAATTCTGTTCGCCAAGAAGGAAGATGGGATCTTGTGACTGTGTGTCGACTACTGTCGCCTGAACCAGGTGACTGTGAGGAACAAGTACCCTCTTCTAAGGATTGATGATCTCTTCGATCAACTCAAGGGAGAACGATGGTTCTCAATGATACACCTCAGGTCTAACTATCACCAGCTCAGATTTCGAGATGAGGATGTGTAGAAGATGGCCTTCAGGTGTCGGTATGGACACTTTGAGTTCATGGTTATGCCCTTCGGCGTGACCAAAGATCTAGCAGTGTTCATGAGTCTAATAAGCAGGATCTTCCAGCCTTACCTCGATCAGTTTGTCCTAGTCTTAATTGACGACATATTGATTTACTCGACTACCGAGGAGGATCACACCTACCACTTGTAGGTTATACTTTATACACTCTGAGAGCACTATCTTTATGGTAAGCTCTCGAAGTGTCAGTTCTGGATTCGAGAGGTTCACTTCTTGGGGCACGTCATCTTAGAGGCGGGAGTTGCATTGGATCTCGTGAAGATCGAGGAAGTACTTTCTTGGGATTTACCAAGGAGCGTGACAGAGGTGTAGAGTTTCCTAGGTCTGGCGGGGTACTATCAGAGATGTGTTCAAGACTTCTCCAGAGTTGCATCACCGCTTACAGCTTTGACGAAGAATGGGAAACCCTTTGTGTGGTCAGACAGGTGTCATTAGAGATTTCAGGAGCTGAGGTGGAGATTGACTAGTGCACCCATCTTGAGGCTTTCGGAGGAGGGCGTAGGGTATGTAGTTTACTGCGATGCATCAAGGACCAGACTCGGGTGTGTCCTGATGTAGGATCGAGCAGTGATCGCTTAAGGTTCACGGCATTTGAGGCAGTATGAGTAGAATTATGATACGCATGACCTGGAATTAGATGTAGTGGTCTTCGCCCTAAAAATGTGGCGGCACTATCAGATGGGCGTGTGATTTACAGTCTACTCTGACCACCAGAGTCTCAGGTACATTTTCTCGCAGAGGGACCTAAACCTGAGATAGTGGTGATGGCTCGAGTTCCTCCAGTATTATGACTTTGAGATTGTCTATACTCCTGGGAAGGGGAAAGTTGTGGCTGATGATCTCAGTAGGAGATCAGGCATTCAGCTACTTAGAGAGGAGACGAAGCAGTAATATGCTTTACAGATATCCTTTGTAGATAGATATGGGGAATCCTATCTACAGTCCCTCACAGTCACTCCTCTACTACATCAATGGGTCAGAGAGGCACAGTGTGGGGACGTTGACTGTGAGGAACGACGTGCTCAGATATCCTCAGGGATGGCACCTGATGGAATTTCTGAAGGTGGGGAGCACGTCATCCTCTTTAGGGGGCGTACCATGGTACCATTTTCACTGTCCGAGGATATGCTGAGGGAGTTCCACACTTCCCCTCTAGCGGTAAATCTAGGAGTAGTTATGATGTATCAGTACCTCAGACAACAGCACTGGTGGTTGGGTATGAAGAAGGTTGTAGCAGAGTTCGTTTCTTGATGCCTCACTTGTCAGTAAGTGAAGGAGGAGAACTAGGTACTGGCAGGCTTGGTACAGCCCTTAGAGGTCTCGGAGTGGAAGTGGGATGGAATATCCATGGATTTCGTGATGGGGATTCCATGTACTTCTAGAGGGCACGACTCTATATGGGTGATTGTCGACCAACTCACCAAGTCATCCCACTACCTACCGATCAGGGATCAGGGCTCAGTAGAGAGCTTGGGATGCCTCTACATCCAGGAGATCATAAAAATTCATGGTGTGCCATCATCTATGGTCTCTGATCAAGACGCTCACTTTACTTCCCGGCTTTGGAAGGGGTTACAGGAGGCTTTTGGGATGCATCTACACCTGAGCACTACCTTTCACCCTCAGACGGATGGCCAGATGGAGAGAACCATTTAGACACTCAAGGATTTTCTCTGTGCATTTGTCCTTGACTTTGGTCATAGCTGGAAGGATCACCTACCCTTGGTGGAGTTTGCGTACAAAAACAGCTACCACTCCGCCATCGGGATGGCCCTTACGAGGCACTGTATGGCCGACCATGCAGATCACCTCTGTGTTGGACTAACCCGAGGGAGTCAGCACTTGTAGGACCAGAGATGGTTCAGGCTATGATGGAGAAGTTGCAGATCATCCAGGAGCAGATGAGGACTGCATAGAGCAGACATAAGTCCTATACTGATAGGAGACGGAGGCCTCTGGAGTTCAAGGATGGTGACCATGTTTTCTTACGGGTCTCACCTCAGTGTGGATTGCGGATATTTTGCTGGGGCGGTAAGTTATCTTCGCGCTTCATCGGGCCTTTTCATGTCCTCAACAGAGTGGGATAGGTGGCTTACCACTTGACCCTTCCACCTCAGTTGCATCGGGTGCATGACGTCTTCCACATATCTCAGATGAGGAGATACGTGCACGACCCAACCCACATCATCAACCACAGGGAGATGGACATTGATGACGGGGATACCTTTGTGGAGGTCCCAATGGAGATCGAGGATCGACAGGATTGGGTCCTAGGTGGATGGTCGATTCCTCTTGTGCACATTCGTTGGCAGCACGAGAACCTCCAAGAGAGCACATGGGAGCGGGAGGCTCAGATGCGTGCTCAGTACCCTCATTTTTTTCCCAAGTTTATGATATAGATTTCTGGGGACGTAAATCCCTAAGGTTGGAGTAATGTAAAGACCCTAAAATTTCAAGGAATTTTTTTTCTAAAATACTTTGGAATTTTACGAGTCTGTGGATTCTAACGGTGCTTGATTCCGAGGCCCGATGTTCCCAGAATCAATTTCCAAAGTTTAACTCAGGTAAGTTCAGTGAACGAACAAGTTTGGTTTTCTATCTTTTGAACCGGTTCCCAGAATTGAAATCTGAGGGCACCGATGAACTCGCAGGGCCGGTAATTGCTTAAGGTGGCATTTACCGCAGTTGTGTATTATGTGGGTTTGAAGTTATAATTTGGGGTTTAATTAAGAGGTGAATAAAATTGTTTGTACAATTTTATTTTATATCTAGGGAGGTTAATTCCTCCCATGGGTAGTTAAGGGTAGGACCCACAACAACCTAACTACCCAAGGGAGGATGTTAGAGAAGTGGGGCCCACACAAGCCCCAACCATTCAATTTTCCTCTAACTCTTTAAAACCCCCCTCATTAAATTGGAAACCCCCTTTTTATTGCCAACACGTTTAATTAATGGGGATCTTTCCTCTCCCTTCATTAAATTAATTGTCAACATGTTTATTAAATGTGGGGATTTGAATTTTGGGAAGTTACTTTGCATGTGAAATAAAATAATAGGAGGAGCCTATTATTTTAATTTGGGAGAGCTTCCGTTGTGCTAAGGAAGATCGGGAGAGCTCTTGAGAACTTGGAAGAACGTCAGCCTTCGATGAAGAACGACGTCTCCTCCGATGAAGAGTGTCGGCTCCTCGAAGAATGACGACATGCCACCCATTCTCCTCTCCGCGACAAGAGAGGAGACGCCGCTTCCTCCTCAGCGCACTTCGACGTCTCCTACAATCCCTTTCCCCTCGATGTCGTCTACCGCGACGCTGACGTACGACATCAATTATTGAGGTAGGGAAATTTTTTTATATTTTTCTTTTATGAGATTTATACCCTCGTACTTGGCGTTTAAATTATTGGGTGACAATTTGAACCTCTAACGCGGTGGGTGCAGGCTGACGAACAAAACCGGGACTCAACGATATTTTTTTCTTGATGTGCGGGGTGATTATCAATGAAGTAACGGGACCGCAACGGCAAATCAGAGCCTTTTCAGTGGTGCTCGGGTCCCGTAACAACCACAGGCGTAGACAAGAGCAAGAACGGACCACCGGAATGACTCTGGTGGCCCGCGGAGTACCGCGGCGGCGTGGGTCACCAGCGGTGCCCTAGCGTGACACTGGAATAAGCCGTTGCGGTAGTGAGGGGAGGGTCTCGCGGCCCGCGCGGGATCCGGGGGAGACCACGGCGCCAGCCTGGCACCGAGTCCGCAGAACAGCCCCCCCCCCCCCCCCCCCCCCGCTCGGCTCGCTGGCCGAGCCAGCACACCCCCCCCCCCCCCCGGCCGGGCCGGGGCGGGTCACGCAAAGCGGGCCGCGCCGGCCGGGCCAGGCCATACCTAGCCGGGCCGGACCCAGACCCAGGTCACGTTGACCCAGGGGGCTTGGGCCGGGTCAGACCGGGCCCAGACCCCCCACTTCGGACCATTTTCGGTCTTTTTCCCATAACTTGAGCTACAGACCATCGATTGGAGTACCGTCAGTTTCTTAGGAATCCTTGGATTGAGACGGTCGTTTTGGTATACTACACTTGAGGATTAGGCAAAGTTTGTGTATGGACGGGTTGGTTTGAACCCAAAACCAACCGGGTCCCTGGACCAGAAATGCTTATAACTTAAGGACCGAACGTCCGATTGACATGGTGTCAACTGAGTTGAATTCTTTTTGTTGAGATGGTTCTTTTTGAATACTCTACTTGAGGTTTGGATGCAGCTGGAGAATGGTCGGGTTGGTTTTATATTAAAAACCAACCGGGCCCCTAGGACGGAAAAGCCAAAAACTCTCAGACCGGGCGTCCGATTGACGCACCGTCTGTCGCGTTGGGTTTATTTTGACGAGACGGAACTTTGGGCTACATCAACTCTGGAATTCATGAAATTTGATGTATCAACTCTCTTTCTCGAGGAGCGAACCCTCTGGAATCGAGTATGTTGTGTGCAGGAACCCTAGAGTTGGCTGCGACTGCATTGACTACTGTACTAGAATCCTCTGTGGGTTCGATAGCGACGACCACCGTACTGGGATACTCCATGGGTTCGATGGAAATGACTAATGTTCTTGTATATTGTGTGGGTCTGGAAGTATTGACCTCTGTACTTGTATCCTGTGTGGGTCCGGAAGAGTAGCTGGTCTTGTATCCTGTGTGGGTCTGACAGCTTAGCTGGACTTGTATCATGTGTGGTTCTGACAGCTTAGATGAATCAGTGGCTACATCTGATCATCTCTATCGCTATACGAAGATGTATACCTGTGTGAGCTAAGACTTGACTTCAATCATTATCAATAATGTGATTGACTTGTTTTCCTGTGTAGACTGGGTTGTGATTTCTTGTGTGGACTGGGTTGTTCTTGGGCACAAGAGTTGGAGCCAAATTGTAATTGATAACATAAGTATATGTATGGGAATATACCTAAGTAGGGTCGGTTGATACTTCGTGATTGTATCTTTCCTTGTGGTTTATTCTTCGTGGATTATGAGAGACCTTCGGGGGTCTCGGGGTCCCTACCGAGTATCGTATACTCACCCCTGCACGGGATATGCCCGCACGATGTTGTGTTGGATGCAGATGACGGACAACACTAACCGAGGTGGAGGCTTGTGGAGCTGGACAGTACCCGGAGGTTGACCACTTGGCGGGACGTACACGGAGCGGATAGCCAGAACCGAGGAGCTGAGGACACTATCTGTACACACCCTTCAGGTGGGATTTCTGAAGGATGACTCAGTGTTGTTGTTTTACTTTACTGTTGTTGTACTTTCTTTTCAGTTGTACTATACTTTCAGTTGGGTTTGTATACTGGACCATTTACTTTTCAGCACTTATTTTGTACCCATTTTTTCTTAGTTCTTACTTTACTTTCGTTCTCTGTTGTGTTTGTTTACCTTATAAAGGAAATGTCTTCCCTTTTATTGGGATTTACACCATTGGTGCTAGTCTTCAGCTCCTGGTCTATGGAAGGCGGGTTTGGGGTAGTCATACCACGGGCCCCAAGGATGGGTCGTGACAATTTTGGACAGTCTTCTTTAATGTGAACTTTTCTTTTTCATTCATAGCAGACAATGTCATCACTTTTATCAGGATTTTTACAGTCCTTCTTCTAATGACCTTTATTGTCATACTTTCCTTTGTAGTTTGATTTTCTAAAGAATTTCTTCTTCCTATAGAACTTCTTGAATCTCCTGGATATTTGAGCCATCTCAGCATCACTGTCAGAATCTGAACCTTCACTTGTTGAGCTTTCAGTAGGTATGTGAACTTTCTACTTGTCCTTGCTTATTAAGATAGTAGATTTAAATGCTACCAACTTCCTCTTTGGTTCATCATCTTCTTCCTTATTTACTTTAAGTTTTTCTTCATAAATCATAAGCTTACCAATTAATTCCTTAATAGGTAAATCACTAATATCACAGGATTCTCTAATTGAAACAGATGTGCCTCTCCATTTTTCTGGTAAACATCTTAATATCCTCATGATCTATTCCTTTGCAGGAACAACTTTTCCAAGTGAGCTCATTGTGTTGACAATCTCATTGAACTTGAGATACATGTCAGAAATAGGTTCATCAGACTTCATTTTAAAATTATCATACTTAGTAGTATAAGTGTTTAGTCTCATTTCTTTAACATTGGTTGTTCCTTCATGGGAAATAGCCAAAGTGTCCCAGATTTCATAAGTAGTTTTACAAGAAGATATTCTATTAAATTTTTCATCACCCAAAGAATGGTATAAAGCATTCATTTCTTTATAATTATTATTGTAAGTAGTCTTAGTAGGTTCATCCCAATCAGTTCTTTCAGTTTCTAGAATTTTATATTAAGTCTCTATAGCAGTCCATATGTCAAATCGCATACTCTCTAAATGAATTTTCATTTTCAGTTTCCACTGGGCATAATTTGTACCATTAAAGAAGGGTGTCTTATTGGTAGTAGCACCTTCAAGTATATTATCCATAATTAGATTTTAGCAAAAGATTTAAAGAGATAAAATTTATAACTAACAGAAATTTAAGATCTTTAACATACAACTAAAATCATAGTTAAAAAACAGAGTATTTCAAAAAATCATTTAAAATTAAACAACCCTTTGATACCAAAAGTTGGTCGGAGTGGATGCTCAAAAGGGGGGGTGAATTGAGTTCCAATTAAAAATTACTGTGAAAAAATATTCTTATAAAAATACACCAATTAACAACTATGTTAAACTGTAGTGAATTTGTAAAACTGTAAGGGTTCAATTAGGTTCTCAAAAGATTGATTAGGTCTCAGTTAATTTAATCAGAAGATTAAATTAGCTTTTGAAACTAACCTACTGATTTCCAAAACTTACAAACACTTTCTAGATTAAATATCAAAGTAACTTTAAAACAATTTTATATTTCAAAGTAATTCGCAGCGGAATATTCAATATAGGTTAAAACCGAAATAAGTAAGCACAGCAGTTTTAAAACAAGAGGTTCAGTCTCAAGTCGATACTTAGTCCTCTCAAAAAAAAATTATATGTTTTGATCCACACACTGGATCAAGGTAAACAACAATACATAGACTATACAGGTACTAAGACCTCTACCACAGTTCTTTGTGAAAAAACAAAGAAAAAACACATAGGTTGTCCAGGTCCTACTTGACCACTACCACTATCCATAGTGGGATACAAAAGAGTTATAGAAGTTTTGTATGAGGATTTATAAATCCTTCAGTTTAGCACAGAAGATAGTGTGTGTATAAAATATGCAGAGTATGCACACTTCTTAGAATGTAAATAGAAGAATCACTAAGAGAGTATATAAGAGTTTATAATGCTCTAGTGATTTGAAGTTAATCTCTGGAATCCTTTTGATTGAAGAGAAATACTTCTGAGTCCTTCTCTGGTTTTTTTTCTTGAAAATAGAGTGTCGTTTGCTTCCATGATTTTTAGGTTCAGTTTGATCAGCTTGAGTGTATGAAGATATCGTTGTTGTTATTCACTTCCTTGACCAAGATTCAGCTTGTGTTCTCTTAATGTATAAATGGCCTTGTGTATATCTAGTGTTCTTCAAGTACGCAGGTGTATGGATGTCGCCTTTATTTTTTGTGTATATACAGGACTATTCAACCACCCTTTTCCGGCTTTTTTTCTTCCTTTTATAGCTTTCAGCTCCGGCAATGGGAATGATTACCTTTTCATAGGTACGAGGTACGGTTCCCTGACATGCCAACAACTATCATTAAATAAAATTAATTGCATTAAAATCATCAAATATTACTGTTTCTTAATAAATAAATAGAAATAGAGTTAAGTAGCATTGACTGGTTAACAGTCATCTTATCAGTAGCTTTCTGTCGGTAGACTTGTAACGGTGGACTTTGTATAGCGGTGAGATTCCTATCAGTAGCTCTCAGTTCTTGTACTGGTATCTCCTTATATCGGTAGCTGTCTGTTGGTATCTCTTATTGTCTATTAGTAACTCACTTGTACCAGTAGTTGCTCATATCGATGACTCTGTCTGTATCGGTGAACTTTCTATCTATAGTCGTTCGTCTCTGGTTGTATCGGTAGGTCTTTATAGCAGTAGTTGTGTTTGTTTGTATTGGTAGTTTGTATCAATAGACTTTTTATTAACATATCTTCATTTGACTTCATAGTGGTAGACTTTCATATACTGGTAGCTCTGTTCTATCGGTAGCTGTTATGCATATCAGTGACCTTAACCGTATTGGTGACCTCGTCTATCGGTAGACTAAGTACCGGTAGTTCTGTAACGTATTAGTGATTAAGTGCATATCTGTGGACTTATGCATACTGGTAGACTTATTCTATCATTAGATATACTTCTATTAGTAACAGTTATGCATATCGGTAGCTCTGTTCTATCAGTATCTATGAGCATATCGGTGGACTTAACACTTATCTGTTCTATGCAACACATATGCATATTGAGTTAGAATTATTTCAAAGGTCATAAAAACATAGATAAACATTGATTAGAATATTCCAAAGATCATTTTGATATTCTTATCACTTCAATAAAAGGATGAAAAAGTAATTAATATTTGAGAGAACATTAGTTGGGATTTTCAAAGCATATTAAAATATAATTGAGATTATCAAAACAGGTGAGGTCAACAAATATGTATCTAATACTATTTATTACTATGTATCTAATATTATTTATTACTATGTATCTAATACTATTTATTACTATGTATTTATTACTATGTATGTTTTACTATTTATTACTATTTATTTATAACTATTTATTTATAACTATGTATTTATTAATATGTATTTATTACTATGTATTTATTACTATGTATTTATTACTATGTATTTATTAATATATAATTATTTCTATGTAATTATTACTATGTATTTATTACTATTTATTACTATTTATTACTATTTATTTATTACTATTTATTACTATTTATTTATTACTTATTATTATTATTTATAACTATTTATTACTACAAATAAATACTGATAACAAAAAAAATTTAAATATAATTTAATTACAACTAATCAATAATAATTAAAATTAATATAACAAAATAAAATAAATATTAAATTAAATAAAGTATAAATACCTTTAAACTTGATCTCCTTTTGATGTAGATGGCTTCACAACTTTTTCGTAAAAAAACTAACTCAGAAAAAATTTTCCTCTGAAAATAGAGTTCAGAGAAAAAGAGAAAGTAAGAATTTAGAGAATGAATAAAAAAATGGATTGGGGTATATATAGGTTAGATTATTTGCGATGGGTTACCCGTCGTCAAAGGTTACTTTTTGTGACGGGTCTCATCGTAAATACCTTCGCCCACATTAATTACCATTGGAGGTTAAAAGGGTATTTGTGACGGGACCCGTTGTAAAAACCTATATATCGCTGTCATGTATTTACGACGGGTCCCATCGCAAAAGGTGACTTTTTGTGATAGGTCCCGTTATAAATGCCTTCACCTGCATTAATTACCATTGGCGGTTAAAAGGGTATTTGTGACGGGACCCGTCGGAAAAACCTATATACCGTCGTCGTGTATTTGCGACGGGTCCCGTCGCAAATACCCTCCGACCGACGCACTATTTGCGATGAGACCCATCACAAATACCCTCCACTATTAGTGATGGGGGATTCTCCCATTGCAAATAACCTTCCTGCATCGGTGGTAAAAAGAGAATTTTCAATGGGTCTCGTCGTAAAAACTCACCTTTGGAAACAGGTCCGCATACCATCGCAAAAAACCTATATACCACCACCTGGTATTTATGACAGGTCTCATCGCAAATGCCCTCTGACCGCCTAACTTTTTGTGATGGGTCCTGACACAAATACCATCCGACCGACACACTATTTTCGATGGGTCCCGTTGCAAATACCCTCCATTATTTGCGATGGGGGATTCTTCCGTCACAAATAACCTTCCCGCGGTTTGGCACGTAACCCGCGCCTAAATTTTTGCGACGGGGCCCCAAATCCCATCGCTAAAAAACAATTATTTGTGACGGGATGAATCCCCCATCGCAAATACCCTTTGGGATAGACTATTTGTTACGGGAATTAATCTTGTCGCAAATAGCTTGTCGCAAGAAGCTATTTTCCCCATAGTGACAGCTGTGGGTAAAGCTCTTAGACAACCTACCTCATTAAAGAAACATTCCATAACATTTCCAAATATTGGTGGCCTTTTCAAGGCCCTTCCAAGACTCATCTAAACTCCTCTACATCCAATCGAGCTCATCTCAATCACCCAAACTCTAACCTGACGCCAAGAAATAGCAATCAATTAATTAAAACAATTATAATTTTTTGATTAACTAGACCTAAAATAATAAAAAATTTGAAAAATCACTAGGTTCTCACCCCTTATCAAAACTATGTGCCACCACCATGGGTAGTCTATAGTGGAAACCCAATACCATCCTTAGGAAATGACCTAAGAGTAAATACCATTAAAATAATTAATTTGATTAAAACATTGAGGAAATATAAGAAAAATCACCAAGAACACATACCTTAATGAAACTCCACGCAACAACATGCGGAAATCATATTGGGATATTATTTATATAAGAAAACCAAAATCCCCGTGTGAAATGGAAGATTCTATCATGTTCTAATGGAATATTCAATGAAAAATGAATCATTTAACTCTAAAATTAGAGAGAAGGAAGGAGAAGAGGAAAGGAAGTCGTCAAAGGAGAATAACTCACCTAAACTACCAATGAATCATGATGAACACCCTACCATCATCCCCACACCAAATCAAGGGTTTCAGAAGGGGAAAGGGGTTGGGATCTCCCTAGTCCACATGCACTTAATAGGGGAGGAAAAGGGAGTTGTAACCTAAAACCCAATAGGGGAATTCTAGTAATGTATCACTTTAATGAAGTTCTAGGTAGCCACATGGTTTTCCCATATGGTTATCCAAACTGTGTTCCAATTTTGCACTCACTACTACCCAACATCCCATGTGTTACATGGATAGGCTACATAGATAGGAAAACTCTGAACCAACCTTGTGGTCTGTAATGCCTTCCCTCTATAGCAAGGTGTATGGTTTGTCTGAAACTATGTGAATATTGTGCATTGTGTCCCATGCCCTATGCCACCTCACATTATTTCCTCTTTTTTCATTTGTGGTTTACCCCAAACCATGATCTACCTATGTAACTCAATCATGTTCAGTTCAAAATGAACTAAAGACCCCCTGATCATCAAGGTGTCACACAATTTCTCCCAAACCATTCACACCAAACTATAAATCTAGGCCAAAAAACTCAAAAACATTTGAAACTTATCCTAAAGCCTATAAATTGCATCCAAACATAAGGTCTACCTCTGAAGAATCATTCCTTGCCTCAAAACACCACTTTAAAGCATTAAAACTCTAGGAATTCTATTATGAGTCTTATTCCAAAATGTGACCCATGAAGTAAATGAAAATTCAATTTCATTATAGAAATTTCAACTCATACAAATGCATGTCCTTACAACCTATACACCATAATACTTATCATCCCTAAGTATTCCTAATGGTGATCCATCTATACCACTAGAGCTATATCAGTCACCAATTATTGCCAATGATCTCGTTTTGTTCCTGAATGCCTGAAACATAACAAAGGTAAAACCTCTAACTCAAGGAACTCAACTATAAAAAAACCCAGGTCAACACTTCTAGTCAAAACGGAAACACCATGACAGTGCTTACTGTTGGGTCGTAGAGGATGGCAAGAGGGGGGGTGAATTGCCTTTTCAAAAATAATTAACAATTTAAAACAATTATCAATGCAGCGGAAATAAAAAAAGGCAAGACACAATTTGATAACGAAGTTCGGCTTAATTCCCAAGCCTACGTCTCCTCTCCCAACAAGAACCGTTGAGAGATTAATACGTCAGCTTTCTTTTTAATGGTTGTAGCAAGAAACCCACTAGCCGTTTTAAGGTAGGCTAGAACACCTTCGTACAGCTTGCTTTTTTATTATGGTTGTAGCAATAAACCCAATTGAAAGAAAGAATGGAAATGAGAGGTTTGTTTTAATCCAAACCCAATTAAGAACTAAACAAATACAAACACACGGAAGCCTTGAGCGCCAAAAGTGTGAGAGCAGCTGATGGAGAGGGAGCTCAAGCTTCAAGGATGGCAATGGATCACAAGAGGCCTTGGAGATTTGTCGTTAGAGCGTCAAGACATCAAAATATAATTCGGTTGTGTTCTCGGCATCAATGGTTTCTTATTTATAGTAGAAATACCCATAAACACTTCAATATGGCCGTCGGAGGGCTTTCGGAGCCGTTGGGGGTCAAAAGTACAAGTCTGGTCAAAACCCAACGGCTAGTTTGACTGGGCACACCGGCTGGCCGGTGGTGTCTCACCAGCTGGCTGGTGGTCCACCGGCTGGCCGGTGCTGAGCTCCCAGCTGGCCGGTGGTCCAGACAGAGCATGCTTTCTGTCTGGGTTCCACCGGCTGGCCGGTGGTCATCCACCGGTTGGCCGGTGGCACCAGGCAGTGGGCAAGCCTACTGCCTCGGTCCTCCGGTGGGCCGGTGGGAAAGAACCGGTTGGCCGGTGCCCATACCGGCCGGCCGGTGGCTCTGGAAGAAAGCAATGCTTCTGCCAGAGACCACCGGCGGGCCGGTAGACTCAGAGAGTCCACTATTAGCCTTCTTGGGCCAACTCCTGGGCAACCTTTTTCCTAGCATCAAAACACTTGAAAACAAGTTAGAACACGATGAGAGTGATTGTGATCATTAAAATCCAAGAGAGAGGGTTACAACAATCTCCCCCTATTTTGATGATCACAATCACAAGAGAGAAAGCTTTAAAAAGGATATGCTAATTGAGAACTTAAATAAACAATTTTGGACATGAAAATATATTAGAGATCATTTCAAAAAAAATAAATTGAAGAGATGTACCATATATTGAAAATGATCTTAATCTAAAGAGAATGAGTCATTTTGAAATTGTAACCATAGGTCATTTTTTTTTAAAAGGAACAAAATCAATAACTTACCGGTTTTAAAAAAAATTGAACTTTTAAAAAGAGCACTTTAATCAATTGAAATATGAAACTAGTAAACAGAGAAATTTCTCCCCCTTTGGGATTATCAAAATAGGAGGGAAAAAGAAAGAGAAAAAAAATGAGAAGAAATTAGATAAACAACAAAAAAAAGGAGGTAAGCAATGACAACAAAAAAAAATATGATAGATAAGACAACTTGAAATTTATAAAAGATGAAACGTTACATACAAAGACAAGTCAAAAACAAGAAAGGCTCTATTCACTCCTAGAGGGCCGAGAGTGACGACGACGCCTGAAGGTCGGAGGAGCTGGAGGAGCCTGGACCGCCTCGAAGCGACGATCAAGAGAGTCGATCCGAGAATGGAGCTTATCAAACTGAGAGCTGAAGAATGGGAGGGGAAGGGTTTAATTTTAATTTTAACCCTTCCTCCGGCCGGCCTAAAAAATAAAGGCCCGACACCACCGGTTAACCGGTGATGTACCACCGGTTGACCGGTGGTATTAAAATTCATAAAATATAAAAAAATTGAATTAAAATAAAAAAAGAGTTAAATATTTAATAGTGCTCATTGATGAATAATTCCTAACTCCCCCTTAATAAAATCAAAATGTTCAACCAGGAGCGGTTTGGTAAAAATATCAGCTAATTGGAAATCAGTAGAAATGAAGTCCAAAGTGATATCCCCTTTTTGAAAATGGTCATGAAGGAAATGATGCCTTAAGTCTATATTCTTTGTTCTAGAGTGTTGTATTGGATTCTTATAAATACTAATGGCACTAGTGTTGTCACACCGAATAGGGACATGATCGTAGGAAAGGCCATAATCCAAGAAAGTGTGCTGCATCCAAATAATTTGGGCACAACAATTCCCAGCGGCTACGTACTTAGCCTCGGCAGTAGAAAGAGCAACACAGTTTTGCTTCTTTCTACTCCACGATACAAGGGACTTTCCTAGCAGATGACAGGTTCCACTAGTACTCTTTCGATCTAATTGACATCCGCCAAAATCAGCATCCGAATATGAAGAAAGTTTGAAAGAAGTATTAGAAGGATAAAATAAACCAATGTTTTTGGATCCTCTTAAATACCTAAAAATCCTTTTGACCGATTTAAAATGAGATTCTTTGGGATTGGCTTGAAAACGAGCACAAAGGCAAACACTGAACATGATGTCAGGATGGGTCGCAGTTAGGTAAAGTAGACTCCCGATCATACTCCTATAAAGCTTGTTATCAACCGGTTTCCCGACTTCATCTAACGTAAGATTACAGGAAGTACTCATGGGGGTACTAATTTCCTTTACTTGATCCATACCAAAACGACTTAAGATCCCATTTGTGTATTTGCCTTGGCTTAGAAAAATACCTTTTGAATTTTGAAAGATTTGAAAACTGAGAAAAAATTTCAATTCCCCCATAAAGCTCATTTCAAATTCTTTTCTCATTAAATCTGAAAAATTAGTACAAAGTGATTCTTTGGTAGAACCAAAGATAACGTCATCGACGTATATTTGGACGATTAAAAGATCTTTTGAAGTGTGTTTTAAAAAGTGGGTACAATCAGCTTGACCCATTTTAAAATCATTTTCTAAAAGGAATTTTGTTAACCGCTCATACCAAGCCCGAGGGGCTTGCTTTAAGCCATATAGAGCCTTGGTTAATTTAAAAACATGATTTGGAAATTTTGGATCTTCAAAACCGGGAGGTTGTTCAACAAAGATTTTTTCTAAAATAAAACCATTTAAAAAGGAGCTTTTAACATCCATTTGAAAAAGTTTGAAATTTAAGTGGGCGGCGAAAGCCAACAAGATCCTAATGGATTCCAATCTAGCAACGGGCGCAAAGGTTTCACCATAATCAATTCCTTCTTCTTGATTATATCCCTTAGCTACTAGGCGAGCCTTGTTCCGGGTTATATTTCCTTGATCATCAAGTTTGTTCCTAAAAACCCATTTAGTGCCAATAATTGGATGATCATTGGGTCTTTCAACAAGAGTCCAAACATCATTTCTAGAGAATTGATTTAGTTCATCTTGCATTGCAAGAACCCAATTCTCATCATTAATGGCATCATTAATGGTTTGAGGCTCTAGGTGAGAAATGAAGGCTTGATGTTCAACATCATTGAGGATTGATCTTCTAGTTTGAGTACCGGATTGAAGATCACCTATAACATTTTCTAATGGATGGTCTCTAGAAGGTTTCCAAACCTTAGGCAAGGTGGAAGGCAAAGAAGGTGAAGAAGTTTCATGATCATCATCCTCCTTGAGAGGAAAAGAGGAATCATTTAATTCAAGTTTATCAAGCTTATCTTCAACATCTTCAATGACCAGATGGGGTTTTGGAAGATTTTCATCAAAATTGACATGAGATGATTCTTCGATGGTTTTTGAACGTTTGTTTAAGACACGATAGGATTTTCTTGAGTTGGAGTACCCAAGAAAAATACCCTCATCGGATTTGACATCAAATTTCCCAAGGTTATATTTTGTGTTAAGGATAAAGCATTTACAACCAAACACTTTAAAATAACCAACTTTGGGCAATTTGCCTTTCCAAAGTTTATAGGGGGTTTTCTTAAGAAGGGGTCTTACAAGGACTCTATTGATAGTATAACAAGCAGTGTTAACTACCTCGGCCCAGAAAAATTGAGGGAGGTTGAATTCACTAAGGAGGGTTCGAGCAATTTCATGGAGAGTTCGGTTTCTCCTTTCAACCACTCCATTTTGTTGTGGAGTCCTAGGGGCAGAGAAGGTGTGATTGTATCATTTAGAGGAACACAATTCATCGAATTCTTTGTTCTCGAATTCACCTCCATGGTCACTGCGGAGCGATATAATTTTATATCCTTTTTCGTTTTCTACTTTCCTAGAGAATTTCAAAAAGTTTCTACAAGCATCATTTTTATGAGCTAAAAAGAAAACCCAAGTGAAACGAGAAAAGTCGTCTACTAGGACAAAGGTATAGGATTTTCCACCTAGACTTGCTATAGGGGTAGGACCAAAAAGATCAAGATGTAGGAGCTCAAGAGATTTTGAAGTGGACACTTCCTTCTTAGATTTGAAAGAAGACTTGTGTTGCTTGCCAAGTTGGCATGGCTCACAAATCAAATCTTTCTTAAACTTAAGTTTAGGAAGGTCACGGATGAGCTTGTTCTTATTAAGCTTTAGAAGTGAATGAGAGATAAAATTCCCCAACCTTCTATGCCAAATCCAAGACTCATTGTCAAGAGCACTTAAACATTTAACATTTTGGCTAGCTAAAGACTTTAAATCAATAATGTAAACATTTTGAAAACGGGAAGCAGAAAATATCAATTTGTTTTGAAAATCAAACACATTGCATAAATCATTTTGAAAATTCACCGAAAAACCACTATCACAAAGTTGACTAATGCTAATTAGATTATGTTTTAAACCTTTAACAAATAAAACATCTTTAATTAAAGAGGTTATACCAAATCCAATGGTACCTATTCTGACGATCTTGCTTTTTGAATTGTCACCGAAGGTGACGTATCCTCCATCGAATTCTTCAAGGGAGTTGAACTCGGAGGGATCGCCACACATGTGCCTCGAGCATCCACTGTCGAGATACCACGAGCCTTTCGAAGTCCTACTTCTTTGGCGTTTATCCTACAAAATCAAGAGAGAATAGATTTTGGTACCCATATAAGTTTGGGTCCGGAAAGATTAGCTAAAAGAGACTTTTAAACCCATATTTTTCTAGAGGGTTGCCATCTAAAATACTCATCCGAGTAGGTAATGGTTTTGGGGCTTCCATACCTTGCATTTTTATAATCACACTCATAAATCATGTGCCCGGTCTTTTTACAATAATTACAAAATTTATATTGAGAGCTCCCCCTTACAAAAGTAGTGGGTGCTCTAGAAGAAGTGGCTTGTTTGTTAAAGCCAAGTCCATGTGTTGTTCTAGCCGAATGCTGAGAACCTAGTAATTTGGTCAAATTTTGTTCACCTTGGGTGAACTTGGCAAGAGACTCCCTTAGATCTTTAATGGTTGAATTCAGAGAATCAACATTTGGAATATCTTGGATCTTAAGGGTAAGTTCCTCATTCTTTTTGAGAAGTTGTTCTTTTTCATAAATGAGAATTTTATTTTTCTTTTTCAAAGCCATAAATTTAGAGGTAAGTTCGTGAAAACCTTCCTCTAATTGATCTCTCGCATTTTGAAGATCTTCATAGGACATGTCATTATTGAAAGAAGAAGATGAGGAAGAGGATTCGGAAGAAGATACCTCATCAAATGCCATTAGGCATTGTTCACCTTCATCTCTTGAGTCGCTTGAAGACATGGAGTCATCACTTTCACTCCATGTGGATGCTTTGAAAGCCTTCTTGTTTTTCTTTTATTTTACCCTTTTCTTGAAAATGGAGCACTCCGGTTTGATGTGGCCTATTTTTCCACATTCAAAGCATGTAACTTCATTCTCCGCTTTGGGCTCTTCCTTTCGTGCCCTTCGAAAGTTATTCTTTTTCTTCATGAATTTGCTCATTTTTCTTGCTAGTTGAGCAATCTCGGATTCGCTATCAGCGGAGGAGCTTTCTTCCTTTGCTTTGAAAGCAATGTTCTTTTTCTCCTTAAAGGTTTTACCTTCTTTATCGAATTGCCTCTTCATGGTGATCTCGTAGGTCATGAGTGATCCAATGAGCTCTTCAACCGGCATTTTCTTGACATCTTTTGCTTCTTGAATTGCGGTCACCTTTGGTGCCCATGAGCTTGGTAGGACCCAAAGAATCTTCTTGACCATCATTTCTGCAGAAACATCCTCACCAAGAGATTTTCTTCCATTGAAAACGTCAGTAAAACGAGTAAACATTTCAGTAATTGATTCGTGTGGGTGCATGGTGAAACTTTCAAAATCTTGGCGATACATGTCTAATCTAGTGTCTTTGACTTTGTTAGTGCCCTCATGGGTTACTTCTAAAAGTTTCCAAATTTCATAAGAATAGGAACAAGTAGAAACACGGTTGAATTCATTACGGTCTATCCCACAATGAAGAGCATTCATGGCTTTGCCATCAAGCTCAAAATTGGCAATGTCTTTGGGGGTCCATTTGGACTCATCCTTGTTAGATAAAGTATAGCCTTGCATTACAATCCTATAGATAGGATAAACAATGCTTCTAAGAAAAGTAATCATGCGAGTTTTCCAATATGTGTAATCGGTTCCATCAAAGAATGGAGCCCGAGTCATAGAATACCCTTCGGGAGCATGCGAGGAATTGGCCATCACTAAGGATCTTAAGTTTGTAACCGGTTAAGGTATTACACAAACGCTCCCTTTGATACCAAATGTTGGGTCGTAGAGGATGGCAATAGGGGGGGTGAATTGCCTTTTCAAAAATAATTAACAATTTAAAACAATTATCAATTCAGCGGAAATAAAAAAAGGCAAGACACAACTTGATAACGAAGTTCGGCTTAATTCCCAAGCCTACGTCTCCGCTCCCAACAAGAACCGTTGAGAGATTAATATGTCATCTTGCTTTTTAATGGTTGTAGCAAGAAACCCACTAGCCATTTTAAGGTAGGCTAGAAGACCTTCGTACAGCTTGCTTTTTTATTATGGTTGTAGCAAGAAACCCAATTGAAAGAAAGAATGGAAATGAGAGGTTTGTTTTAATCCAAACCCAATGAATAACTAAACAAATACAAACACACGGAAGCCTTGAGCACCAAAAGTGTGAGATCAGCTGATGGAGAGGGAGCTCAAGATTCAAGGATGGCAATGGATCACAAGAGGCATTGGAGATTTTTCGTTAGACCATCAAGACATCAAAATATAATTCGGTTGTGTTCCCGGCATCAATGGTTTCTTATTTATAGGAGAAATACACATAAACACTTCAATATGGCCGTTGGAGGGCTTCCAGAGCCGTTGGGGGTCAAAAGTACATGTCTGGTCAAAGCCCAACGGCTAGTTTGACTGGGCACACCGGCTGGCCGGTGGTGTCTCACCAGCTGGCTGGTGGTCCACCGGCTGGCCGGTGCTGAGCTCCCGGCTGGCCAGTGGTCCAGACAGAGCAGACTTTCTGTCTGGGTTCCACCGGCTGGCCGGTGGTCATCCACCGGTTGGCCGGTGGCACCAGGCAGTGGGCAAGCCTACTGCCTGGGTCCTCCGGCTGGCCGGTGCGCTAGCACCGGCTGACCAGTGGCTCTGGAAGAAAGCAATGCTTCTACCATAGACCACCGGCTGGCCGGTGGAAATCCACCGGTTGGCCGGTGGACTCAGAGAGTCCACTATCAGCCTTCTTGGGCCAACTCCTGGGAAACCTTTTTCCTAGCATCAAAACACTTGAAAACAAGTTAGAACACGATGAGAGTGACTGTGATCATTAAAATACAAGAGAGAGGGGTACAACACTTACTAATCCCATTCAACTGAACACTTACCATGTCATCACCCTATCACTCACTATATCTTTTGTTCTTTCCACCATAAGCTTCATCTTATAACCACCGAAATCTGATTCATGGAACCAATTCCATAAAAAAAAGTCCAAAAAATCTTCAAATCCATGAGCTAATAATTTTCTTGGAATGTTTCCCAATTCACCACGCTTAAAACCCATGAGAATTCCAATCAACATTAGCACTTTTCTTCATTATCAAAATCCAACTGCAGTGTATGAAAACCCATTGTCCATGCATAAACTAAGAACAAACTGGCCTTTCCTTAAAAGAGAAATTTCATTTCCAAAATGAACTTGGAGTTTCAAAAGTGACACACTAAATCTGATTTACTACTTACTACATAAATTCTATATAGTAATATAGGTTAGACTATCCTCACCTGACTTGTCCTGAAAACACTTTGCTCCAACTGTCGGCTTGTCACCATACACATGCTTTTGATACCTTCGGGCCTAGAGGAATTCCATGACCATATAATCACACCAAATAGATTCCATAACTAACTCTAGGTGTGACTTTATGGTATTATCCTCCACTAACCCTAAATCCATCATCGTACCCTACCACACCACAAATACAAGCCCAACATAGCACCTCATATTACCTCTCAAAACCACCTTATACTAAAACCCAATTCTTATCTAGATCATCCACTATAATTGATTTCTTATAGCCTTCCCTATAGAATTTAAGAATTCACCTCATTGGTTATTAATTGACATCATTGTGACACCACAACCGATCCATGGTCAGTTCCACGCACTTGTAATCCTTCCTACATGAATTTTGTACCTCTATAACTGACAGGTCACTCCCTAAAATAGGAATATTGTTTTCAAAACATCACTCAACCAACCCCAACAACCATGACCCAAATTCCATTCAATGACAACCCAATAATTGGATGTGGTTGTCTCTCCCTCACCAGAGCGATAAAATAAAATGTCAATTATAACTTATTCCTGACTTTTAAGAACAGCACCCAAGGCATTCATCGGTATTTGATCCATCATGAGAAGATTATTCTAATATTTTTGATAATTCACATCCCACCATGAGGCTCCACTTACACAACTCCATGATTTTGATCTCCAAGAAATTCCTTTATCAAACTAGAGAATACATTCAGGTAGCTCGGTGTATAGCCAATTCTCACTCTCCATACATAGGATGATGTCAAGATATTGGATATGATCATGTCTAGGCCAAGAGTATGCTAAGATTTAATCAATGAATACCATCCCAAAATCATCTATTTCTGATGTAACCTCTAAATATAGGGAAATTTCAATCCTATTCAAATATTTTGAGCCTCCCTGATCATAAGTGTCTTATATCACGCACATCAGTTCTTAGACTACTCGTAGCTGCCTTCTCAAATCAAGTAACCTGGGTGTGTAATCCTTCAATTTCTAATCCAAAATCAAAAAAAATATAATTTCTTCATGTGATAATTTCCATAATATCCCATTAACACTTAAATGTTACACTCTAATGTGTAACCCAACCACATAACCTATCTATGACTCTAGTGAGTCACATCTCAAGAAAAATTGGATCGAAGGCCATTTAGTGGGGCCAGCATCGTGACTCCTCGAGCTCACCTCCAATAGGCCAGGGGTTGGTGACTAGCACCGAGTAGGCATATCACTAACATGGAAGGCATTTCATATACATGTACACACGCACATATCTCCCAGCTTACAAAATACTAAAATATAAAAAAAACTAAGTAAGTAATCCATGCATACCAATATATCCCACAACTAGAGCACTACATAAAGTGAAGTAAAGTAAGTAGGTCCATAATAAAATATTTCTATAAATATTCTATAACCACAAGTTAAACCTATAAGAAAACGTTACTAGGACTACTGTCAAAAAGCTACAGGAACACACCTCGGTCTTCCCAATCTCACAAAGCACCATCAAACCCTGGTTCTCCTAGGACTTCGTCAAAGGGTCAATCATCTACATAATACAAAACACATGCGGTTAAGGCCAATGTAGGGGTGAGTATAAAAATACTCAGTAGGACACCCCAAAACCAAAAACAAATATAACAAAGGAAAGAACAGTCATCTCTATAAAATTATATGTCTTCAATACATATAACAAGACTATCCAGGTAGACTCAACCAAGACACACAGTCTAGAGGTAAGTAACAACCACTGCATACCAACCCTAGGAATTCAACACAAAGAGTCCACAAAGCACTCATCCAAGATAACACACTTATGAGTCTGATTGCATTGATGGAATTTGTCCGAGAGGTACTACTCATCGGGTCTCACCATGAGAGAGATACGCTGATAGATCTGAAGAGAGATATGATACAATAAATGAGGATCACATCCAGTTTCATGGGGTTATAACAACAACTCAATATGGATCAAACCACCAAGTAGAGGATCAGAACCCCTATAGTTTGGTCACATCAATACCGAGAACTCCACCTAGGGAATGAAGAATGAATATAGGATCCTGCTCCAGGACTCTTAGGGGATTCCAACAACTCTATCTAGGAAGTCTTGCTTAAAGGGTCATAGTCCTAGGAGTAAGAAATATACTATACCTACCCATGCACGATGGATTGTGTCTTTAGAACATGTCATGTAGAATATGGGTACACATAATGTATTAAAGGTTAAACTCCATGTCCTTCCATCCATGGTCCACCCATGTGCTCTGGTCATGTGCCAATACATAGTGTCATCTCGTGCATGCCTACCCGGGTACTAGTACATGGGGTAGCCCATGTACTTGGTCCAAGCCATGACATGTGGGGGATTACATGTTGTGTAGGAAACCCATGTACTCTACTCTATGCATGTATAATTCCCATGTACATGCCTAGTTTTCCGAAGATGAAATCACGCCATGTATTTAGTACTACACGCCGTGTGTATCAAGTTTTCTAGAAACCCTTCATCTTCCTCTGCAAGCCTCGTTCAATCTTCCAGATCTCATTTTGGTGGTCCATTCACCTTGAAACTCAAGATATAAGGTCATTTAACCACCCTAATAGAAAACTAATGGGTTCCAGGCTTTCAATAGGCTTGTAAATCTGAATTACTACATCCTGACGCAACTCTCCTAAAGAATGAGTTCTTCTGAATCACTTCAATCTGTCTGCCACCATCATCTTCACACCTCCTTCGAGTCGTCCTGATCCTAGGTCTCTAGTTTCGGATCATTGCACTAAGAATATAAGGTTCAATGATCAATTTTTCACAGTTATAGGAAGAAATAAGAACTCATGTGTTAAGATCCGACCCCAGTTGCCTGAAGTTGGTACCTTATTACATTACATTGGTATGATTACAAGAATGTCATATCCTAAAAGAGAAAATATTTTAGTAGATTTGGAAATCTAGATACATACATAATTTCAACATTTCAACTTTAAAATAAAAAAACATAAAAGTTCCATTGGGAACATCCACCACTCTAATATTATCCCTAAAAGTCAATCATAATATACCTCTTCATGTCCTAGGAAAAATGAAACATAAGAAGGGGTGAGCTCAGATGCTCAGTAATGGTAAACACTACAGTGGAAGGTATCATAAACATAAACATTAGACATGGTGAATAATTGAAAACACATGCTTTTAAAAATAAAAAACATGAACACATTCTGGAAAGAATATAAGCTGAGTAAATATTGTCACAATAAAACATAATCATGCATTCTACTAGTCGAACAACCACATGAACTATGAATTTATAGCTTCATAATGAGGTAAATTCATATCATGTACATTCTGAAACATACCATCAAGGCCTCATCTAAGACATCTAAAAATGATTAAGTCCTCAGCCAAAACCATATCAAAAAATGGGCAAGGCCTCAGCCAAGTCCATATTAACTAGTCTCAAGAGACCTACTGATGCATTGAGGGGCTATAGAGGGACCCACCCATCACTTAATAAGTCCAATGAATTCCTCATATGAATAGGGATAAACATAAACAACATATACATTCATGTTGAAACTAACATATGAAATATCAAAAACTTTCCCCGAACATTAATCATAAACACTAACCATTCAGAGTAAATTGGTGAATAGTTTTAAGATAGAACATCCACAGTCAAACCAATAATAAACCATACAATTAAATATGTCATATGATATCATAAAATATTAATCCCAATAATGTAACACCCCAAAACATGTATCTCATATAATGATAATATTATGCTTTTATTTTGTTTAAATTTATTTCTAACCAAACAAAACATATGAGGTGAACACAAGGCTTTTTATTTAAACAAGACACTGAAGTGTTTACAATGCACCAAGATCACAAGAAACCATTCTAACCAAAAATACCTATTAAAAACTCTATAAAAATTACAAGGAGACCACCCAAAACAACAAAAATCCCAAGAAGGTAATATGGGTCCTTAGGATCCGTCATAACAAACATTAGTATGGACAAAGCCACCGCAGCCGCGCTAAGAACCAATGGAATGAAGAGAGAAATTTTCTTTAATTGCCTTGAATTTAGGACACCCTAAGGCATGGTTTTATATGGAATTAACTCGACCGTTGCCTTGGGTGACCGATGAATTCCAACAGCAATAATTATAGTCGTAGGCCTTTTGGTGAATTAATTTGAAGAATTTAAGTATAATTTAGTTTTCCAAATATTTAAGTTATGGATTGAAAACTATAAAACAACCACTAATTATGAACTTTAAAATTACATGGTATAATATTTTGAACTACAGTTAAGTAATTTTTAAATGATACGAGGAATTCAAACGCCTTGAAAATATTTCAAATATGTTGTAAATGTTTTCATTGATAAAGATTAAACAATGTTTTAATTAAACTATGTTTGATGTATTTTAAATAAACAATGTTTTGATATCTACAATACTAGTATAAAAGTTTTCATGTGGATATATTAAATTTCCATTTATAAACTTTTTATATTACAACTATAGTGTTTATAAAAATTTTAGAAATACTCTTAGTTAAGACAAAGTATAATTTAATTTGTGTTATTTAATCTATCAAAGTTTAAATAGAAAGTCACATTTTATAAAAATATGTCCCTTTATAGTTAAAATGAATGTATCAATTTTCTTGTGCCTTTACAATTTTTAAAGTTGGTGTTTATAAAAAAAATAAACATGCTAGGGACAACCATTTAGTCAGGCCAAGGAAGGTAGCACGTACTAGGCAGCTGAGCCTAGCCCTCAGCCTTAGCTTAGGCCAGGCTGAGTGTGGGCATAGATTCCCCAAAGGCCACGTAGGAGCACAGAAGCGCATGAGCGTGCCACCATGGGCACAAGGCCATAGTGAGGCAGGGGTAGGCCGAGGCCTGCGGGGGGGAGGTGGGAGCCCGTGTATAAGGACCCCTGGTGTGTGATGTGATTTCTGAACATATGTTGGGAGTCTCAGGCTTATAAATAAGTTGTGATAGTCTTGTCATTTCAATGTGGGATGAGGATTTTTGGGAAAAATGGGATCTGGGTTGTTGGATCGCATCGCGCGCGATCTGGGCCATCGATCTCGATCCAGCGCTCGACCCTCAGCAATGGAGAAGTACCTTTGCATTTTCGTAAACTGTCTAATCCGATGCGGATCTAATCTTAGCCGTCTGATATTGTTAAAACATCTCATCAAACTAGGGCCATCTGATCAAGCCGCGGATCAAATTCAAGTCGTCCATAACTTTTAAAATCTATGAACGCAACCCAACCATAGGATCAAGTCCGGAGTAGATCATGGTCATCCATTTATTTCCCGGTTTCTCTTCTGGTGGTGTCTCATTCCTTTTCTCTACCTTCTTTGAACTAGTAACCCCTACATATCCTATTTGTACCATTTTCTTCTCCTGTGATAGCTATTGGACCCCCCCCCCCCTCCTTTCACGTGTTTTCCACAAAGACCTTCCCCTGGTCTTTTAATATACCGAAGAACCCTCAGATCCTATGAAAGTTTCAATAAAATATTCTTTGAAAGTATAGTATAATATAGTTTATATAATCAACCCTTTTCACCCCCAATCATTCCCCAGTTTTTCCTCCTCCTCGAGCAATTTCTTCGGGAACCTCTGAACTCTTCCCAAATCCCTCTCATCCCTCCTCAAACTAATGTAAGGATTTTAAATTGCCTTGTCTTTTTTGTTTGAGGGTATATACATATACATGTGTATACTCATAACAATATTTATTTAACCCTATGGTTCAGTTGAAACTTTCTCTTAACCAAACTTAAGTCTCCTGGATTTTGAGTCCAAGAAGTTTTATGATCTTGAGGGTTTTTATAATGCATACAAAACATAAAGATGTGATATACATATATATACACGGTTGTATATATTTTCGATTTATATATATATAAACAAGTATTATCATACTGTTTTGGATGGAAACCCTCAAATACCCGACCCTAGGTCCTTCAGATTTTGGGTTATGCAATATTTTCAAACTTGAAGGAATATTTTATTTCCTCATGAAATATATATATATATATATATATATATATACTATATATATCTAAATATACATATTTACAACCTTACGGTTTTACATAAACCCCCTTATGTTCGGATTTAATATTTTCTGAAACTTTGAGTTTCAATGTTAATGAAGAACTACAAAATAAAAGGATTTAAATTTTGTATAAAACGTTTTTATAGTTTACATACCCAATTATGTATGTTTATATATATATAACCATACATTTTTAAAATAACCTCCTTGAGGTTCAGTTTCAAGCCCACTATACTTTAATTTTCAAAGATGAGGTAGGATTTTGATATATTTTCACACACACACACACACATATATATATATATATATTCATATAAAGTATACACGGTCTCATACAATGGTGTAGTTTGTGTATCTCACCTTCTGGACCAGTTATAAAATCCTTCAACATTTAACTTCTATGACTAGTGGATGTTTTTAATTAATAAGTAAGTGACAGATAACTTTGGTGTCAGACCCATTAGTATACTCGATTGTACATGTGAGATATTCATGTTTACAAAAGAATATATGTACATACATAAGTATTTTATAAAATTAAACCCTTTAAATTTCACTCTAAGGTTTTAAATTCAAGAACCCCTGATAATTTTAATTCATATGGGTGTTAATGGGTTTTTGGTATTAGTTTTGGTTGGTTTTATTTCTTTCTATTTTTGACATTATGGTGTGTCATACAAAATCATTTTTTTTGCAATAAATTTTTGAGTATCTATAAGATTTAAACCCTACATGAAATGTTTGGTTTACCTTTTAATTAATTATGCATCAAATGAAATTCCAATATATCATTGTTTAATATGGTTTTAGAAATTATCATTATATGTGACAAAATTTGTATTTATTTTACTGCATTGGTAGTCATCACATATGCCAAAATATACTTATCATATTTACCATTCAGTGACATATTCATGTAGTTGATGGATTTTTTATTAAAATCAAAATGAATCATTCACTTTATATATTTATGTAAATGTTAAAGGATGAAATTTAACCATTATGACCAATGTGATTAAACAATAAATTGTTCAAAGTGGTATGTGACACTTTGAATAATTTGGAATGTTAATTAAATTACTCAAGGTGGTATGTGACACTTTGAGTAATGTGAAATAAGGAAACAGGAAATATGTGACATTTAAAATAGAAAGTAATAAGTAATTTACTAAATCAGAGTGGTATGTGCACTTTGATTTAGAGTGATCAGGAATGAATTGGACTTAGTATGTAGTGGGTGGGGCCTGCTATAGCCCCTCGATGCATCGGTAGGTATCATGAGAAAAACTATGGTCTTTGCACAAGGCCTTGACAAAATGATTGTTTATAGTCCTGTCATGAGGCCTGGAAAATATGGTTATGATGTCCATCATATGCACTTTCCTCATTATGACTATGTAATTTATTTAACCAGAAGAATATTCGACTAGTATAACATTCTTGGTTAAAGAGATTTTGTTTATGATAATCATAAGAAGTAAATGTTATGGCATAGTGTTTATGCAGTACTCAGAGAGTCTTTATCCAATATATGTTTCTCAGTACTAAAGAATGAAATTGAAGTTTTTATTTAAGAACCACTCTGATCATGTAATACTTTTAGTTATTAAATTTTGTACCTACATATTCACATATCATACTTATAAAAGTTAGAATGTCTTTCACTTATTATTTTGAATGAGTATGCCTATAATTGATCTTATTCCTTGTAATTTTGTTAGTATTCCTTTAAATGTGCACTTATATTTCTTATACAATTTTTATGGTATGTTACATGTGTTAAAACACTTGTAAGAAAATGTTTTATGGAAATTTTAAAGCATGTTTTCAAATTTTATATTGGTTTATTATGTTTTTTTAAACCCCTTACTAGGCATTCGTATGCTCACCCTACGTTTTTAAAAGAAAATTTTCAGGTATCTGTTTTCAGCGGAAGAGGCTTGTCAGAAGTAGCGGGTTTCCCAGAACCTAAACTAAATCTTATCCTCTTTATAGGACATGATGCGTAATTCATCAGTTCATGTTTTTGTTAAAAATTACACATCATGTTTTGAAGGAACCATCTCTGGGTATTCTGGGGTCGGGTCCTCACAGTTGGTATTAGAAGATTCAATTTAGATAACTCTAGAAAACCAAAACTGAAACAAATTAAAATTTACTTAAGCATTACTAAATATGAGTTTTTTCTTAATTTTTAGATGGAAAACGAAGGTACTAGTATTTTGTCTCTTACCAATGAGGCCCTAGAAACCATAATTTATATATCCATCCACCAAAATTTTGTAAACTATGCCCATATATGTATGACATGCAAACTCCTCTATATTGTATCCAACTCTCCCCGAGTACTTCAACTCCACCAAGGAGTGGGTTTGGACAACATGTTTATGATGAAAACCCAATTTCCATCTTACTCATGATGGGAAAAGTTCTATTAGGGACTTTTTAGATGCTTCACCGCAGCGTAAGGCATCTAGTCCCTTATAGATTTCCAAGAAGCTACAGTAGTCGGAGACCTCTGCGTAGCATATATGTTCCAAGTCTTGTCTTATAGCCATTTTGGTCAAGTAATGGACTATGACATTCTTGAATTTGAAGCCTCCCTTTATATGTACAGACAACAAGTACATACATCCATCTCTCCGTTATACACCCCTCATTTCACACTCTAGAGACACCATAAGTGAACCCATGAGATCAAACCAGACTGTTCAAGTTGAATTTGGTTCAAGGAAATTGATAATTTTAAACTTGTTTTGGGAATTCATGTAACCAAGGACTGGGGGAACCATTATCCCTTTTTATGTATCAGTGGTCATATTAGAATATGACTTGTTATCTCTTCCTTCTAAAATCTTTTCATCATTTATACTTTTAGGTGGATTTCAATAAGTGAACTTTAATAATTAATTTTCAGATAGAAGGAAAAACCCAAATTTTATCCCATCCCGTTGAGATACTGGAGGTTATTATGGTCAAAACCTGTGAGGAAGAGTACCTACCCTTCTCAAACATGCGAAGAACGTGCAAGAAAATTTACAAAATATCAAACAGTCTAGACATTCTTCGCTTCTACCAGGGGAACTCTTACTTATACCACTGCATATCCATGGTCCAACTGTCCGAGTACAGGCGAAGGGGAAAATACCACGAAGGGTTTTTCCTATGCTTCACTCTAGCCCGGAACTTCACATCTAGAGTAATTTTTCAAGAGGATGATTTGGAGGGAAACCTTTGTGCATCCTACATGTACCAACTCCTTAGTTTTAGCATATACGACCATGTCTATGACTTATATGTTCTCAATCGGGAGATATTCCAGCGAGTCCTTAGAGACTTTGTCCATTAAGACATATCCAAACTTTCCACCATCCGAGACTCACTCTGGAACCCCGAATGCACTATGAAAGAGTTCAACCCTTTCTACCCGAGGTGTGTCTAGGCCAGGGAAGCAGAGGGGTTGAATACTAATCTGGGAATTCACCTGGCCACATTGGAGGACCCTCTACAATGGAGGATGTGGTGAAGCTTTTGAGGGAGTATTTTTAATACGGTTATGTATAATGAATTGTGAGGATGCAATTATTTGTAGGAGGGAATAATGTAACACCCCAAAACTTGTATCTCATATGATGATAATATTATGCTTTTATTTTTTTTAAATTTGTTTCTAAGAAAACAAAACTTATGAGGTGAACACAAGGATTTTTATTTAAACAAGACACCGAAGTGTTTACAATGAACCAAGATCACAAGAAACCATTATACTCAAAAACACCTATTAAAAACCCAATCAAAATTATAGGGAGACCACCCAAAACAAAAAAACCCAAGAAGGTAATATGGGTCCTTAGGATCCTTCATAACAAACTTTAGTACGGCCAAATCAAACGTAGCCGCACTATGTGCCAATGGAAGGAAGAGAGCCATTTTCTTCAATTTCCTTGAATTTAGGACACCCTAAGGAATGGTTTTATATGGAATCAACTCGACCATTGCCTTGGGTGACCGATGAATTCTAAAGACAATAATTATAGTTGTTGGCCTTTTGGTGAATTAATAAAAAGCATTTAAGTATAATTTAGTTTTCCAAATATTTAAGTTATGGATTAAAAATTATAAAACAACCTCTAATTATGAACTTTAAAAGGACATGGTATAATATTTTGAACTACACTTATGTGATTTTGAAATGAGATGAGGAATTCAAACGCCTTGAAAATATTTCAAATATGTTGTAAATATTTTCATTGCTAAAGCTTAAACAATGTTTTAATTAAACTATGTTTGAAGTCTTTTAAATAAAATATGTTTTGATATCTATAATACTAGTATAAAATTTTTCATGTGGATATATTAAATTTAAATTTATAAACTTTTTATATTACAACTTTATTATTTATAAAAATTTTAGAAATACTCTTAGTTAAGACACAGTATAATTTAATTTGTGTTCTTTAATCTATCAAAGTTTAAATAGAAAGTCACATTTTATAAAATATTTCATTTTATATTTAAAATGAATGTATCGATTTCTTTGTGACTTTATAATTTTTAAAGTTGGTGTTTATAAAAAAATAAGCCCACTAGGGTCATCCCTTTAGTCGGGCCAAGGGAGGCAGCTCGCGCTAGGCGGTTGAGCCTAGCCCTCAGCCTCAGCTTAGGTCGGCCCGAGCATGGGCATAGTTTCCCCAAAGGGCATACAAAGGCACAGGAGTGCATGAGCACGCCATCGTGGGTGCGAGGACACATCGAGGTAGGGGTAGGCCGAGGCCTAAGGGGGGAGGTGGGAGCCCATGTATAAGGCCCCCTGGTGTGTGCTGTGATTTATGAACATATGTCGGGAGTTTCAGTCTTATAAGGAGGTTGTGAGAGTCTCACTGTTTCAATGTTGGATGAGGATTTTTGGGAAAAACGGGATCTGGGCCATTGGATCGTGTTGTGTGCGATCTGGGCCATCAATCTCGATCTAGTGCTTGACCCTCAGCAACTGTGAAATACCTCTACATTTTCGTACACCGTCTGATCCAATGAGGATATAATCTCATTAGTCGGATATTTTTAAAATGTCAAGTCAAACCAAGGCTATCTGATCTAGCTGCAGATCAAATCCAAGTTGTCCATCACTTTTAAAATCCATGGATGCACCCCAACCACCAGATCAAGGCCAGAAAAGATCCTAGACATCCATTTATTTCTTGTTTTCTCTTCATGTGGTTTCTTCTTCCTCTTCTCCCCCTACTTTGAACCATTAACCCTTATATATCCCATTTCCACCATTTTCTTATCCAGTGACAGTCGATGGACCCCCACTCCTTTCACGCATTTTCCACAAAGACCTTCCCCGGTCTTTTAATATACTGAGGAAACCTCAGATCCTATGAAAGTGGCCTTAAAATATTCTATAAAATTCTAGTATAATATAGTTTATATAAGCAACCCTCTTCACCCCCAATCATTCCTCGGTTTTTCCTCCTCTAGTGCTTTCTTCATGAACCTCTGAACTCTTCCTGAAGCCCTCTCCTCCCTCCTCGAACTAATGTAAGGTTTTTACATTTCCTTGTCTTTTTTGTTTGATGGTATATACATATACATGTGTATACTCATAATAATATATATTTAACCCTACGGTTCAGTTAAAACTTTCTCTTGACCTAACCTAAGTCTCCTAGATTTTGAGTCCAAGAAGTTTTATGAACTTGAGGGTTTTCATAATGCATACAAAACATAAAGATGTGCTATACATATATATACACAGTTGTATGTATTTTCGGTTTATATATATATAAACAGGTATTATCATATGATTTTGGATGCAAACCCTCAAATACCTGAACCTAGGTCCTTCGGATTTTGGGTTATGGAATCTTTTCAAATGTGAAGGAATATTTTATTTCCTCATGAAATATATATATGTGTGTGTGTGTGTGTGTGTGTTTGTTTGTGTTTGTGTACTATATATATCTGAATATACATTTGTAAAACCTTATGGTTTTACATAAACCCCCTTATGTCCGGATTTAAGATTTTCTAAAACTTTGAGTTTCAAAGTTAATGAAGAACTACAAAATGAAAGGAGTTATATTTTGTATAAAACTTTTTTATACTTTACATACCAGATTAAGTATGTTTATATATATAAACATACGTTTTTAAAAGAACATCCTTGAGGTTTAGTTTCAAGTCTTATATACTTTAAGTTTCAAAGATGGGGTAGTATTTCATTATATTTTCACATATATATATTCATATATAGTATATACAGTCTCAAAGAATGGTATAGTTTATGTATCTCACATTCTGGACCAGTTATAAAATCCTTCAACATTGAACTTATATGATTAGTGGATGTTTTTTAATTAATAAGTAAGTGACAACTAACTTTTGTTTAAGACCCATTAGTGTACTCGATTATACATGTGAGATATTAATGTTTACAAAATCATATATATACATAAATAAGTATTTTAAATAAGTAAACCCTTTAAATTTCACTCTAAGGTTTTAAATTCAAGAACCCCTGATAATTTCAAGTCATATGGGTGTTAATGGGTTTTTGTTATTGGTTTTGGTAGGGTTTCTTGATTTATATTTTTGACATTATGGTGTGTTATTCAAAATCATTTTTTTGAAATAAATGTTTGAGAATCTGCAAGCTTTAAACCCTACATGAAATTTTTAGTTTACCTTTTAATTAATTATGCATAAGATGAAATTACAATATATAATTTATGAATATGGTTTTAGAATTTATCATTATATGTGAAAATTTTTGTATTTCTTTTAGTGCATTGGTTGTCATCACATATTCCAAAATCTACTCAAGATATTTACAATTCAGTGACATAGTCATGTAGTTCATGGATTTGTTATTAAAATCTAAATGCATGATTCACTTTATATATTCATGTAAATGTTAAGGGATGAAATTTAACCATTATGACCAATGGTATTAAACACTAAATTGTTCAAAGTGGTATGTGACACTATGAATAATTTGGAATGTTAGTAAATTTCTCAAGGTGGTATGGGACACTTTCTGTAATGTGAAATAAGGAAACAGGAAATATATGACATTTAAAATGGCAAGTAATAAGTAATTTACTAAATCAGAGTGGTATGTGCACTTTGATTTAGAGTGATAAGGAATGAATTGGACTTAGTATGTGAAGGGTGGGGCCTGATATAGCCCCTCGATGCATCGGTAGGTCTCATGAGACAAACTATGGTCTTGGAATAAAGTCTTGACAAAATTATTGTTTATGGTCCTAGCATGAGGCTTGGATAGTATGGTTATGATGTTCATCATATTCACTTTCCTCATTATGACTAAGTAATTTAATTAACCAGAGAAATATTTGACTAGTAGAATATTCTTGGTTAAAATATTATGTTTATGAGAATCAGAATAAGTAAATGTTATGTCACGGTATTTATACAGTACTTAGAGTGTCTTTATCCAGTGTATGTTTCTTAGTAGTAAAGAATGAAATTGAAGTTTTTATTTAAGCGCAATTCTGATCATGTAATACTCTTTATTATTAAATTTTGTACCTGCATATTCACATGCCATACTTATAAAAGTTAGAATGTATTTCACTTATTATTCTGAATGATCATACCTATAATTGAATATTGTTCCCTTGTAATTTTTTTAATATGTCTTTAAATGTGAACTTATATGTCTTAGACAATTGTTATGGTATGTTACATGTGTTACAGCATTTGTAAGAAAAATTTTTATGGAAATTTTAAAGAATGTTTTCAAAATTTATATTGGTTTATTATGTTTTTTTTTAAACCCCTTACTGGGAATTTGTATTCTCACCCTACTTTTTTAAATGAAAATTTTTAGGTATCAGTTTTCATTTGAAGAGACTTGTCAAAAGTAGTTGGTTTCCCATAACCTGAACTGAATTCGATCCTCCATATGGGACATGATATGTAATTCATCAGTGTAAGTTTTTTTAAAAAATTACACATCATGTTTTGAAGGAACTGGCTCCTGGTATTATGGGACCAGTTCCTCACAACTAATATATAATAATCAACAAGAGTGTTTAAATAGATGAAGATACTCTTATAAAATCATCAAGTAATTATTGAGATAAATACTCTTTTACTTTGAAAGTAAGAGTTATTATGGAAAAATCATTGAATAAAATCATAAGTAAAGTAATATGGTTTTTTATTAATAAAATTAATGATTTTATAAAGATAATTGTTTATAAAAACAAATTATATACAACCCTTGAAAATAGGTAAGGATTTGAGAAATTTCCTTGAATCAAGCTTGTATTTTGGGAAGAATTTCTCAAAGATCCTTTTAAAACATTTAAATCACCATAAATTATATTAATATTCTAGTTGGTACACATATATAGAATATTCACACAAAATTTTTGAGAAGTAAATATTAATAAATAATAATTTAATTGAGGAAAATATAGAATAAAAGTAACCCGAATGAAAATGAAGGTTTGGGTGAAAACCCCTTACCTTAAGTCTGAAGGTGTTCCTAAATTGATATTAATGACCTGAATAATAAAATTTAGGTTCATAAATTAATGATTATAGAACCTAATATATATTTAATTGATTTATTATAACTTTATTTGGTTCATTCATGGCCTTTGATAGGTTAAGATATTCAATTTCACTGTTTGGGAGTGTTTTCTTCCTTGTGTTTCATGATTGGTTTACTTATATTCATGTATAGATAAACATTTAGAATTATAATGGTTGTGAATAATAGAAGTTTTATTTTATTAGTGAATTTTTTTTATTGGTAGTGAAGATGAATCATTATATAAAACTTTAATGACAATTGTTTGGGTTAATTGGCGGTTTCTTATCACAATGAACTCGTTTTGATTTATAAATTAATATCATGTGTAAAAAATGATTCAATAACCATAAATAAGTTATAAAACATATATTATAGTCTGGTTTAACCATAAAAATTGTTTCATGACCAGAATTGAAGATGGTAATATAAATTGAAAACCTGTCATCCTTGAATGTGATAAATTAACACATCTAGGATGTTGTTTTCATTTTTAGTATAAAAGAAGGGAAAAAGAGAGATGATGAAGAATTACTCCTTTATCATAACAAAATTATAGTAAATTTAAGGTATTAGATTCATCATAAAATTTGGATGAAAAGAGGTTGGGAAAGAAAAATCAATGAAAGGAACTTGAAAAAAAAAGAAATGAAATTAGGAATTTACCTCTTGAAATAGTCTTCCTTGAGAGCCTCTTTAGGGGAGATGTTTTCGTATTTTTATGTGAAAAAGGGATGATGGAAATGGGGTAGGATCTTGGAATTATATTTGAGTAGAATTTAGACAAGGAACAAGTCTTGATAGGAGTGAAGAGAAGAGGAAGTGGGGGGTTATAGTGGAGGAGAGGGGTGATTTTTGAATATCTTATTAATTATTTAATTATTTCCCTCAAAAAAACTAATAGTGTTGATTCATGTGACCCATAAAAGTAATAAGTGCATGTGAGTTAGAACCAAGTGTTATTACATTATCCATGATGCTAGTAATAGTAAATTTAACAGATAATGTCTATATACGGTAAATTATCGTATTTTACTATTCATCAAAAAATCGAGTTTCTCAGAAAAATCCCAAATATTCCCCCAAACCATTTTTTGACATATAGAATTAAAAAATGAACTCAATTTTTTAAAAATATTTTTCTAAATATGATTGATTTAATTTTTAAATAAAATCATAATTTATTCAAAAATTAACAATTTTAAAAGTATAACTCGTTTTATATCAACTTGAAAAATTAATCAAGATCTCATTATATTATAACCTTAAGATAATAAAATAATAATATGATTTACTATTCATAAGGGTCATATTACTATTCATATTAATATTTATAAGGTTATGTTACTATTCACCAAAAATTAATTTTATCTTATCAGACTCTAAATATCTTACCGAATGCAACCATGTATGTTAGTTTTTGGAAATTCAAATCACAAAATTCGAAAATTATGTTTATTAGCTAGGTTATAACAAGTGTTGTTTTTTAAACACTCATTGTTTCATGAACTCAATATTAAATTTATTTTTAAATCCTTAGGGTGTTACATTCTCCCCTCCTTATAAAAATTTCATCCTCAAAATTCACTGTATGTTACCTCATAAAAAGATTTGGGTAGGTCTTCATCATAAGATCCTCAGGCTCCCATATTGCCTCTTCGATTTTTTGATTTTCCAAAAGTATATTTACCAGTCGAGTTGTCTAATTCCTCAACATCTATTCGTTAGTGTCCAAAATCCGGATAGACTCTTCACTGTAAGATAATTCAGGTTCCAATTCTATACCTTTAGAAATGAGGACATGCGATGGGTCTGGCATGTACTTTCTCAACAATGAGACATAGGACACATTGTAAACATTAGATAGGATATTTGTAATTTCTAAATGATAAGCCACATCTCTAATTCTCTCTATAATTTTAAAAGTTCCATATATCTTGGGCTCAATTTTCCTTTCTTACAAAATCTTATAACACCCTTCCATGAAGATACCTTCAGGTAAACATGATCGCCAACTTGAAATTCCAAATCCTTCCTTTCATTATCAGTATTTCTCTTTTTCTTTCTTTGTAATGCTTTGATATGGTGTACAACATCTCTTCTCGTACAATGTTTTATATGGTTCCATTTGAATACTTGAATGGAAACTATTATTATAATAAAACTCCACTAAAGGTAAATATTGATTCCATACACCTTTAAAGTTAATTGAAAATGATCTCAACATGTCTTCTAAGGTTTGAATCATACTCTCTGATTGCTTGTCAGTTTGAGGGTGATGAGCAGTAATCAATAGAAGATCAGTATACAAGATTTATGAAGAATTCTCTAGAATTTAGATGTAAATCATGGATCTAAATTAGACATAATTGAGAAAGGTGCCCCAATAAGTCACACAACTTCATTGATATAGAGTCGTGTCAGGCACTCTAGTTGAAAATCCTCTCTTATAGCAAGGAAATGTGCAAATTTCATAAGTCTATCAACAATTACCCATATCGCATCATTATTACTTGGAGTGTTGGGTAATATAGTGAAAACATCCATGGTTATTTCATCCCATTTCCACATAGTAATAGTTATAGGTTTCATGAATCATCTAGTATGTTGTCGTTCGACCTTCACTTTTTGACAGATTAAATATCATGATACATAATCAGCAATTTCTCACTTCATGTTGTCCCACCAAAAATGTTCCTTCAAATATCTATACATTTTAGTGCTACCAGGGTGTATAGATAAATTCAATCTATGGGCATCCTCTAATAAATTCATTTTTAACTCAGGTATAGTTGAAACACAAAGCCTCTTCCCAAATTTCAGAATTCCATCTTCATATATAAAGTCCTTCAACTTCCCATCATCCACAGCACTAATTTTATTTTTAATATTCTCATCCTCAGGCTGAGAACATTTAATTATTTAAAATAAATATGGTTGGTAAAAAATTGAAAAATTAATGATGTTTCACCTTATTTTATAATTCCCATGTCAATCCTTACTAGATCCATGAGTACAAGATCCCTTTTAATACTCATTTTGTTTAAAATTACACGATCCTTCTTACTCAATGCATCAATTACCTTATTTTCCTTTCCTAGGTGGTAGTGTATGGAATAATAATAATCCTTCAGTAGTTAGATCCACCCCCTTTTCCTCATGTTGAGTTCTTTCTGTGAGAAGATATATGTCAGACTCTTTTGATCTGTATATATCTCACATATTTCACCATATAGATAGTGTCTCCATATTTTTAGAGAAAATATCAAAAAAACTAACTCAATATCATGAGTAGGATAGTTTTGTTCATTAATTTTTAACTTCCTTGATTCATAGGAAATAACTCTATCATTCTGCATAAGGAAACAACCAAGTCCATTCTTTGATGCATCACTATAGATCACAAATACCTTATTCTCTGATGGTAGATTAGAGATCGTAGAATTAACTAATCTTCTCTTCAATTCTCCAAAACATTCCTCACATTTTCCATATGTACTTAACCCCTTTATTTTTAAGTTTGGTCATTGGGTTGGATAAACGGGAAAAGTTCTGAATGAAACGCCGATAATAACCTGTTAAACCAATAAATCTACGCACCTCGGTTATGTTTTTTGGAGTAGGCCATTCTTGAACAACATTTTTCTTCACATAATTATCATATATTCTATCCTTATAGACAATTTTTACAAGAAAGAAAATTGATTGAAGCCAAAATTCACACTTTCTAAACTTCCCTTATAATTTATTTCTACTAAGAGTATGCAGAATATTGCACAAGTGATTTTCATGATCTTCATATATTTTAGAGTATACCAAGATATCATTAATAAATACCACCACAAATTCATTAAGATATTCCTTGAAAACTCTATTCATTAGATCCATGAAAATATATGGAGCATTAGTCAATCCAAAAGGCATTACTGTAAACTTGTAATGCCCATACCTGGTTCAAAATGTTGTCTTTGGAATATATTCTTTCCTCACTCGAAAATGATGATATCCAGATCCAAAAAAAACTTCAAAAAATATTTGGCTCCATGAATTTGATCAAATAAATCATCAATACAAGGTATGGGATACTTGTTCTTTATTTTTATATCATTTATCTCCCTGTATTCAATGCACAACCTCATAGAAACATATTTCTACTTAATGAAAAGAGTAGTGGATCCCCATAGAGAAAAACTAGGGAGAATAAATCCTTTATCACTCAATTACTCTAGTCGTTTCTTCAGTTCTACTAATTCCACAGTGTCCATTCTATAAGGAGTATTTGATATAGTTCTTGAACCAAAAATTAAATCAATAAATATTTTAACTTCCCACTCTGGAGGATGTCCAGGTAAATCCTCCAAAAAACATCAATATATTATTTCATAATAAGTACATCACAAATATGAATATTTATTTCCTCACCCATAGATATTTCATTCTCATCCTCTCTAGTAATTTTATTAAGTAGAGCTACTGGGGGGTGGATCTAGATAAGATCCAAATGATGATGTTTCTACTCTAAAGATAAGGGATTCTACATCATTCTCAAAAATTGTAACCTCTTACTTCTTGTAATAGATTTTTGCATCATGATATGAAAGACAATCTATAATGAGGATTATATCAAAGTAAATTATGGGTATGATAATAAAATCAGAAGATAAAGCATGTTTATATGCCATAATGGTAACTGTCTGACACATCATTGTTGCAATGATACTTCCCTTGGGAGTTTTCACTGAAAAATCCTTTATTAAATCAAATTGAAAATATCTAATTTTCTTTCAAAACTAAGAAAATATGAAAGAATGCGATGATCCAAAATCAAATAAATCATTTTCTAAGTTTGAGGAAATGATTAAAGTACCTATCACCACATCATTAGGAACTTCAAAATTAGTATTTGTGATTTCATAAGCTTGTCCCCACTCCCTTGGCCTTTTCTGTGGCACGTTTCCTTGAAACTTTGAACAATCATTAGAATATTGTCCCATATCCCTAAAATTGTAGCATTTAATGTTAACATCTTATTTCTTCCCCTAGAAATCACCATCTTTATGGCCTTTCTATCCATGATTTTAGCACACCCCTTTCCCTTTTAAGCAAGCACCAGGGTGTCTCCTTCCACAATTATCACAGGGTGTAAAGTCAACTCTTACAATATTACACATTTCTTTATTTCCATTTTAATATTTTTCATCTACCATATTCTTCTCTTTCTTTCCTTTAAAGTCATAAGACTTAGAGAACTCCTTTTCAATCTTGATAGCACATGAGACTATGTCTTCATATGTTGGGAAAGTTTGGTATACCAGTTCCCTTCAGAGTAATGGCTTTAGGACATCAAATAATTGGTCAATTTTTCTCCTTGGATTATGTATATATTCTATAGCATTCCATTATAACATTTTGAATTTAGCTTCATACTTTGAAACATTATCATCTTTCTTTTTCTTCAAATTTAGAAACTATCTTTCCATATCTGCTCTCTGTTCATGAGAAAAGTATTTCTCTAAGAAAAGTTCTTTAAATTCACTATATTCCATGTTTTCTATTTATTCCTCCTCTTTTGTGTTTTGAATTAGTGAACTCCATTGAATAGCATCTCCCAACAGATGATAAACTACCATGACAACCTTCTCTCTTTTGTTACTTCCCAAGGTGAGAAATATATTCTCTTGGTAACTTATCCATGGTTTTGATACTAATGGGTTTATAGTCCCATTAAATTATGGAGGTTGAAATCGCATAAAGCGATCTAACATAGATCCTTCACATTGTGGACCTGGATGCTCTATACAGGTAAGGTTATTGTTTATAACCTGAGTAATTTGTCCCAATATAGTTATAAGTTTCTTCGCACCAATCGTAGATCCAGAGCCAACGTCATTATGTGGCATAGGAGGGAAATCCCTACATGGGATAAAACCATCCATGTAGTTTCTATTCCTTCCACTAGGCACCATTTCTAAATAATGGAATACACTAGATTAGGTTATTAATCCTAATTTACTATCTTAACAAATATTAAAATACAAAATAGAAATTGAAATCTAGTGCATGGCTAATCCTATAATCATAAACATGGTTTCATTGATGAAAATTTTACATTTAAATCCTTCATAATAGCTTTTAAAGAAAATATGAATTATCCTAAGCATATCCCCAAAGAGTGTTAAACTAGGTGCGTAGTAAGGCTCATTGTTGTGTACTAGAATACCCCAGGTCAAGCCCAAAACTCCTTATCATAGTTTTCACTCCTAGGTACATCTGTTTCAGAACCACATCCACTTGTAGTATCCAGATAGTGATGTATTTTCTAGAGAGATCCACATAATCTATTCCCAGCCAAAATTTTAGGATATTCTTGTATACTTATCCTCATAGAATATCTTAGAGTTTTTTCTCTAATCTACATTTTCTAAATCTAGTTTCTAGGCTTTCTACTAAACTTACTTTAATACCAACTGTAAAAACCTAACCCCAGTTTCCCAGAGTCGGTGACTTATTAAATTATATTAGAATGATTACAAGAAATTTGTATCCTAAAGGGAAAAATAGTTTATTATATTTGGAAATACAGATACATATATAAGTTCAACATTACAAATTGAAATTAAAAACAACATAAAAGTTCCATTGGGAACATCCACCACTATAAGATTATCCTTTCAAGTCAATCATAATATACCTCTTCATGTCCTGGGAAAAATGAAACATAAGAAGGGGTGAGCTTAGATGCTTGGTAAGGGTAAACAATACCTTAGAAGGTATCATAAACATAAACATTAGACATGTTGAATAATTGAAAACACATGCCTTTAAAAATAATAAACTTGAACACAACATAGTAGGAATATGAGCTAAGTAAATATTTCCATAATAAAACATAGTCATTGGTATTCTACTAGTTGAATAAACACATGAACTATAAATTTATAGCATCATAATGAGGGAAATTCATATTTCAAACATTATAAAACATACCATTAATTCCTCTTCCAAGACATCTAAAAATTATTAAGGCCTTCGCCAAAACCATATCTAAAAATGGGCAAGGCCTCGGCCAAGTCCATATCTATTTTTCTCAAGAGACCTACCGATGCATCAAGTGGATATAGCGGCCCCCACCCATCACTTACTAATTCCAATGCATTCCTCATATGAATGGGTATAAACATAAACAATATATACATTCATATTTAAACTAACATATGAAATGTAAATAACATTCCTGGAACATTAAGCATAAACACTAACCATTCGGAGTAAATTGGTGAATGGTTTTAAGATAGAACATCCAGAGTCAAACTAATCATAAACCATTAAATTATATATGGTAGATGATATCAAAAAATATTAATCCCTATAATACATAATAATCAAAAAGAGTTTTTATATAGATGAAGATACTCTTATAAAATCATTGAGTACTGCTTAAGATAAATACTCTTTTACTTTGAAAAGAATAGTTCTTTTGGAAAAATCTTTGTATGAAACTAGATATGAAGTAAGATAGTATTTTCATAATAAAAATAGTGATTTTATAAAGATAGAGTTTGTTAAAAACTTATTATATAGTGACCTTGAAAATAGTTATGAATTTGAGAAATCCCCTTGAATCGGGCTTGTATTTCGGGAAGAATTTCCGAAAGGTCCTTTTAAAACATATAACTCACTATAAATGAAAGTAGGATTCTGATTGGTACACATATATAGAAAATTAAAACAGAACTTTTGAGGATTACATATGAATAAATAATAATTTAATTGTGTTAAGTAGAGAATAAAAGTAACCCGAATGAAAATGGAGGTTCGGGTGAAAAACCAATACCTGAAGTCCAAAGGTGTTCCTCACTTGATCTTAATGATCTGAATGATCCAATTTAGGTTCATAAATTAATTATTCCATAACATACACTATATGTAATTGAATTATTATAACCTTATTATGTTTATTCATGTCCTTTTGATGGGTTAAGAGATTCAAATTCATTGTTTGGGAGCATTTTCATCCTTGGTTTTCATGATTGGTTTACTTATATTCATGTATGGAGAATGGTTTTTTGGAATAGAAGTTGTATTTTATTAGTAAAAAACTAGAATATTACATGGTTATAAAATTAATTTAGTTATTGGGATTGAATATGAACCATTATATAAAACTTTAATGACAATTGGTTGGGTTAATTGGCGGGTTTTTATCACAATGAACTCGTTTTGATTTATAAATTAATATCATGTGTAAAAAAGGATTACAGAACCTTAAATAAGTTATAATACATATATTATAGTCTGGTTAAACCATAAAAATGGTTTCATGACCATAATTGAATAATTTAATAGAAATTGAAAATCATCATCCTTAAATGTGATAAATTAACACATCTCGGGTGGTGTTTTCATTTCTTATATAAAAGAAGGGGAAAGGAGAGATGATGATAAATTATTCCTTTATCATAAAAAAATTCTACTAAATTTAAGTTACTGAAGTTATAATAACATTTGGATGAAAGGATGTGAGGAAAGAAAAAGAAAATAAAGGAACTTGAAATAAAAGAAACAAAAAGATGAATTTACCTCTTGAAATAATCTTCCTTGAGAGCCTCTTTAGGTGAGAGGATTTGGTCTTTTTATGAGAAAAAAGGCTTATGGAAGTGGGGGGGATATTGTGAGTATATTTTATCATAATTTAGATAAGGAACAATACTTTAGAGGAGTTAAGAGAAGAGGGAGTGAGGGGACTATAGTGGAGGGGAGGGGTGATTTTTGAATATCTTATTTTTTTATTTAATTATTTCCCTCAAGAAAACCAATAGTGTTGATTCATTTGACACATAATATTAATAAGTTAATTTTAGTTCTAATAATTTGTTCTTAAATCATCCATGATGCTAGGAATAGTGAATTTAACTAGTAATGTATATATACGGTAAATTACCATATTTTCCTATTCATCAAAAATTCGAGTATTTCAGAAAAATCCCAAAAATTCAAAAAAACCATTTTTGGCCCTTTAGAATTAAAAAATAAACTCCATTTTTTAAAAATAATTTTCTAAATATGATTAATTTAGTTTTTTAATGAGATCATAATTTATTTGAAAAGCAACAATTTTAAAATTATAATTTGTTTTATGTCACCTTGAAAAATTAATCAAGATCTCAATATCTTATAAAATTAAGACAATAAAATAATAATATGATTTAATATTCATAAGGGTTATATTACTATTCATATTACTATTCATATTACTATTTATAAGGGTATGTTACTATTCACTAGAAATTAAGTTTATTATATTAGAATCTAAATATCTTACTGAATGAAACTGTGTATGTTAGTTTTTCAAAATTCAAATCACAGAAGTAGAAAAATTATGTTTATTAGATAGTTTATAACAAGTTTTGTTTTGTAGAGACTCAATGTTTCATGAATTCAATATTAAATTTATTTTCAAATCATTAAGGTGTTACAGTATGTTAAGAATGCAAGAAATCGGGGAAGAAAAATTACAAAGAAAAATCTCAAGGAATGAACCTCGTCTGTTGTTCATTCTAGCCTCAATTTGTTCTGGTAAAAATGATGAACGAATCAAAAACAAATCTCTAGAACCAAATCCTGATAAACCCTGCAAATATCATCCCATCCCACAAGTACGACTAATCTGTGGGCTAATCTATTCATTGATTAGTCCATGTTTATCATAGGAATCAATAACAGGAAAGAAGAATCGAAATAATGAATCCTACTTAGAATTAGGATCACTTGCTAATGAACATCAGGTGTCACTTTATCACCATTGGTGAGATCTACCACGAATTGTGTTCGTCAATCTTGGATATAATGTTCTATCATTGTCTACCGAGTATATTTTCCATATCTCTCTTTCCAATGCCTCGAGAGGATTCTAGGTTTATGAGACTAACTCGGGATCTCTACAAAAGGTTTTATTTAAAATAAACATGTCACTATATCACTATGTCAATGATATAAAAATAAAATAAATTTTTATCAATTTATTTTATTCATTTAAAATGTCTGTGATGATTTTCCAAAATTGACTCACACCAAACAATGTTAGGTTGCGCTTAGTGTAAATCTATTATTCTGAACGCAACGATGTCCTCATATTTATAATCCAGGCAACCATTTTGAGTTTATTCCACTTTTTTAGGAAAATTGTCCATGAGTGATATTAAATATTTTAATATATTTTAAAATTTTATTCCAAGCACACTAAGACGTGGAATCTCATGTCATATCATATTCTAGTCTCAAAATAAATCTATATAATATTTAAAAATATTACATGGAAAATCTGAGACATTACATTCTCCCAACCTTGGGGCTTTACATCCTTGAAAAGCCAAAACAAATACTACTCAAAAAGATGAGGGTACTAAGCATGAATTTGAGCCTCCTGAATCTAAGTGCTCTCTTGGAGATTCTCATGTTGCCACCAAACATGCACTATTACCAAAGTCTAACATCAACGCACATAGAATTTCCTCTAAAACCTGAATAGTCTAATATTTCTGGTCATCTATTTATGAGTGAAATTCTATGCTCAAGTGTAACTGGGTCCCAAATGCCTCTTATAATCCATTCCACAACCAGGATATAAAACAAGCATGACAGTCTGAAACTCTTGTCGATTGAACTCCGTGGAGTCAAACTACATCTTGTACATAGAGGTGTCCCAATCTCTCTACTGAATATTATTCTTGGGTAGCTATGAAGTGGTCCAACTTGGTGAGTCGGTCAATGATCACCCAAATGGAATGATTTTCTCTATACATATGTGGTAAACTTGTCACGAAGTCCATCGATATCCCATCCCACTTCCATTATGGAACCTCAAGGGGTTTTTCTAAACCTGCTAGAACCTAGTGCACAACCTTCACTTGCTGATAGGTAAGGCATCATGAAATAAACTATTCCACTCTATTCTTCATCCTTGGCCACTAAAACTGAATTCAGAGGTCCTGGTACATCTTCACCACACCTAGATGTACAACCAAATAGGGTGTGTGAAACTCCCTCAGAACCTCCTCTCATAATGTCACTGGAACTACTGTACATCCTCTGGAAAGAATGATGTGCTCCCTGCCATTTCAATATCCATCAGAGGCATGCCCTATGGACATCTGAACACATTGGGTCTCGTAGTCATTATACTTAAGTTGTGCCTATCTAAATCACTATAAGAGTGGAGGTGTAACAACCATATACTAGAGTTAAGTTTCTCCATATTAGTCCACAAAGGATAACTGTAATGAGGCCAATTACTCTGACACATCTTTAATCAACTTCGAACAAGATCTCCTACTAAGTGAATCTACCACCATGTTTCTATTCCCAATAGTATAGATAATCTAAAATTTATAGTCATAGAGGAACTATATCCATCGCCTCTATCTCAAGTTCAGATCTTTCTGAGAGAATATATACTTGATACTTTTATGATCAGAGTAGACGATAAATTTCTCGCCTATTATGTAGTTCTACAACAACATCAAAGAAAATAATGCCACTAATAACTCAAGATTGTGAATTACATAGTTCTACTCATGTGGTCTCAACTAGTGTGAACCATAGGCAGTTATCACTTTCCTCTTCATCAGGACACAACCAAGGTCGGTTCCTGATGCATCTCAGAACACCGTGTACTTGATAACATCCTTCAACAAACTCAAGATTTTAGTTCTCATCAAACTCTACCTCAACTACTGAAAATCCTACGGGCACTTCTCTTTACACATGAAATTATACCACTTTTGAGTAAAATCAATCATAGTTTTTGATATCCTATAGAAATTAGGTATGGATATCTGATCATAGCATAATAACTTGAGGAAGCTTCGTACCTCTATTGCGTTCTTAGGTAGCTCCCATGCTAACACCACCTTGACCTTGGTCTAGTCCACTATCACTCCATCCACTGAGATAATGTGTCCTATAAATTGGAACACCTAAATACAAAACTGACACTTAGAGAGTCTACCATAAATTTGGTGCTCTCTGAATATGTCCATAAATATTCTTAAGTGTCTCGTATGCTTCTCCTTGGACGCTAAGTACACAAGGATATCATCGATGAAGACTACCACAAATAGGTTTAAGTAAGGTTGAAATATCTAGTTCATGAGTCCCATGAATAATATTGGGGAGTTCATCATGGAAAAGGGCATCACTAAGTACTCATAATGACCATAATGACATTTAAAGTTTTCCTTTGGTATATTATCATCTCGTACTCGCAGATGGTGATAACCTGATTTGAGGTCAAACTTCGAGAACCATCGTGATCCTTTCAATTGATCAAAGAGGTCATTGAACCTCGATAGTGGATACTTGTTCTACATTGTCACCTAATTCAATAGCCAGTATTATACACACAACCTCAATCTCCTGTCAGTATTTTTAGAAAACAAAACTAGGGTTGCCCAGGGTGAAACACTGGGTCTCACGAATCCCTTCATCTGCAAATCCTACAACAACAACTTTAGCTCACGATGCTTTTTATAAGCTATCTGATATGTTGGTGCAGATATCAGTACCGTCTTAGGGTGTAAATCAATACATAATTCTATCTCCTGGTGGGGAGGTAATCCTAGAACATATTCAAAAAAAATATATCCTTGTACTCCACCACCACTACTAGAAACTGGAAGCTCATAACACCTGTTTCACTGGGAGTCAGGCTAGCCAACTAATAAGTAATTAACTTCACCCTCCTATGCATTATTCCATCCTATACTACTTGGGATTCCTTTTCACCAAAAAAAGAAAACATCATTCCATCATTTTGGACACACCATACCCTTCACCTAAAATAGTCAATATGGGTATGGATTATAGATAACCAATATATACCAAGAATGACATCATAAGGCCTCAAAAATACGACCAATAGGTTCCAACCAAAGATCCCACCTCTAAGGGTTAGGCCACACTAACATCATAGGAGTGTGATAATTGAGTCTCCTCTAGTATCTGTCTCCAAACGTAAGGGTGGAGTCAATAGTTCAAATGAAATATCTAGGTCTCAAACAAGATTTGTGGTGAGAAAGGAATGACTAGAACCTATGTCTATTAGTACTAAAGTTAAAGTAGAAAAGAGACATATCATATCTTGAATCATTCCTAGAGCCCCTGGGTCATAAGCCTCGACTATATGCAGTTGTCCCTACCCCTATCCTACAGCTCCCTAAGTCTGGCATGGACCACTGAGGGTGTTGGTGCTACCAAGTAGAAACATTGACCACCTTCTTCTGATCTCCCAAATCCTCTTCCATATCCTCATCCTCAGGTATCTATCTAATTCTATCATTATCTATACCTTGGTGATCCATCCACAGTCTCCCTATCAGTAGTATGACAGGTTGGCAAATCTCGAGCGAGTTGTCCCCTACTGTCGCATGATTAGAACCGAATCTCTAGGATGATTATACCTTCCCTATGAGCCCTTAATTGTAGATCCTCTATCCTGGGACCTCCTATTGAAACATCTCCCATTTCCATGTCCCTATGACTGATGTCATCACCCTACTGCCAAGGTCTCTACTCCTTATCCTCCACTACTAACTATCACCAGTTGTATCTGCTCATCCAAGAAGATTTCAACAACCAAATATCACTCAAGCAGCCCAGCATAAGTATGAATTCATAGAGGGATAATGCAGGATTGTATGTTTCTACACAGAACTCACTCGAAGTTCTGATCCCAAAAGTAATGATTTTGAACCATATCCATCAAGTACCTAGAATGGTTGGTTAACCTTGATGAATAATCATCCACTACCATGCATTCCATCTAGAGCTTAATAAGATCCTATGTATTAACATCTCTTAGATTAACTAATGAGAACTCCTTTTTGAAGAGGTGTTTGAAATCCGTTCATGAAAGAGTCGCCTCATCATGAGTCTGGATAGCCAAAATCCACCATCTACCTATTGAGTCGTATAGAAGGTCAGCCTCCAAGACCACCATCTGATCCATAGGTATCCTAAATAGATAGAAAAATAAATTCAATTCCTCAATATAGTTCTCAACTGCCTGTAAGTTGGGATCACCTCAGAACATGATGGGTCTCTTTTGTTGAAACTCATGAAATGTTCTCAACCTATACTCCTCATTTTCTGGTACTATGGGTACCATGTGTTGTTATACAGGTGGGGGTATAGTTGGTGCACCATCTAAAGGTGACATTTCGGGAACTAGTCCCTATATCGAAGCATCTTCACTGAGGGGGTCATCCTCATGATAAATTTGTTGAATCCTAGCTACTATGTGTCATGGAGGGATCCTATAAAAAAACAAGATGTACCACGGTCAATGAATATATCTGGAGAGCTAACTTGAGAAGGACATGAAAACCACAACACATTCTTATATGATGAATGCACCATTATTTTTCCTAAAACTAGTGTTTTCATGTACTGAGTTGAAAAGCAGTTTATCAGAGTCCTGGTGTATGGATATGTCGATTGTCGCACCAACACTGGAATCCTTGGCCTGAATCCAAACTCAAAACACATTTTTTCCCAAAACCAATCTCACATACTCTCAGTCCTGAAGTAGAATAGACCATCACTGATACCACTCTATCACGACCCGTCCCGGTGGGGCACATTCTGCGACTCCCCAAGCCCGTATCCAATAGGCCAAGGGCTGGTTAATAGAACCGAGTAGGCATATTAATAACATAAAAGGCATTGCCTATGTACCTGTATGCGCGCACACATCTTCAAGCTCAAAAAATGACGAAATATAAAAAAATACTAAGTAAACAATTCATGTATAACACTATATCCCACAACCAGAGTACGGAAGAAAGTAAAGTAAAGTATATAGGGTAAGAATACAATCCCACTAAAAATAGTATGTAACCACAATTCCAACCTATAAAAAAAGGTATTGGGACTGGTGTCTGAAATCCACAGGAACACACCTCGGTCTGTTTGGTCTCACAAAGCATTGTCTTCTCCTGGTCTGCCTAAGACTCTATCAAAGGGTCAATCATCTTCATAAGAAATGACTCATGTAGGTAAGGCTCGTGTAAGGGTCAGTGCAAAAATACTTAGTAGGACACCCCAAAACCACAAAGCAATATAACAAAATAAGAAACATTCCTCTCTACATAGGTATATGTCTATAGAATATATAACAAGACTATCCAAACATACTCAACCAAGACACACAATCTAGAGGTAAGTCACAACCACTACATACCAACCCTAGGAATTAAAATCAAATATTCCATGAAGCACTCATCTAGGAGAACACACTCTTGAGTTTGATAGCACTGATGACGTCCATTCAAGAGGTACTTATCATCGTGTATCTCCATGAAATAGATACACTGATAGATATGAAGATAGATATGATACAATAGATGAGGATCATAGTCAGGGCCATGGGGTGATACCAACAACTCAATCTAGATTAACCCACCATGTATAGGATCGGTGCCTACATAGTTTTGGTCATGTTGATATTGAGGACTCTACCTAGGGTACAAATAATGAATATAATATCTTACTCTAGGCCTCTCGGGGGATTCTAAAAACTCTATCTAGGAAGTCTTACTGAAGGGATTGTAGTCCTAGGAGTAAGAAATTATACTATACCTAACCTTAGGGAATATATATGGGGAAAACCCTAATGAAACTTGTCCAAGATATAGAGGATAAGAAATTAAATCCATGATGAAAGGGGTATACATCATATAGTAGGGTTACATGTCATTCCCCTTGAACCCAGGTACTTCTCGTGTACAACAGCCCATGTCTTTAGAACGTGTCATATAGAATATGGGTACATGGCATATAGTAAGTTTTACAAGTTGTGTCCTTACATATGGGGTCTGCTCATGTTCTCTGCTCATATGTCAGTACATGGAGTCATTACGTGTTTGTTTACATATGTACCAGAATAGGGGGTAGCCCATGTACTCAATACAGGTCGTGTCGTGTGGGGGAGTACATGCCATGTAAGCAACCCGTGTACTCCACCCCATGTCTGTGTAATTCCCATATACATTATGATATGTCCAACAATGAACACACATCATGTATTCAGGACTACACGCCATATGTATTGGGTGTTCCATAAACCTATATTCTTCCTCCGCATGCCTCAAAAAATCTTTTGGATCTCATTTTGGTGATTTTTTTTCCTCAAAACTCCAAATATAAGGTTATTTCACCACCCTAACACAAAATTAATGGGTTTTGGGCCTCCAATTGGATTGAAAATCCAATTTAATCCATCCCAGCTCAACTCTCCCATAGAATGGTTTCTTCTAAATAGATTCAATCCATCCACCACCATCGTCATTGCAGCTCCATCGAGTTGTCCTGATGTCGGATCTCCAGTTTTTGGATCGTTAGGCTAAGAATATAAGGCACAAAAATCTATTGTTCAAAGTTGGGGGAAGAATGAAGAATGTGCATCAAGAACACAAGAAATTGGGGGAGAAAATCACATGGAACAATACCGAGGAACGAACCTCAACCATTGTCCATTCCATCATCAATCCCTTCCTGTAAGAATGATGAAAAAATAAAAAACTAATCTCCAGAACCAAATATCGATAAACCTCACAAATATCTTCTCATGCCACAAGAACGATCGATTTTTTGGTGTATTTTTTCATGGATTAGTCTGCATTCATCATAGGAATCAAGAATGGGAAAGAAGAATCGAAATAATGCATCCTACAAAGATTTGGGATCACTCAATGATGAAGATCGTTCATCGTGACAACGTCATTGGTGGGATCTACCAAGAACAGTGTTCATAGATCTCTGATCTAAAGTTTTATTGTTGTCTACCAAGAGGATTCTCTAGTTCTCTCTCTCTCCAAGGCCTCCAGAGGATTCCAAGGTTATGAGCCTAACCCTAAATTTCTTTAGATTGTTTTATTTAAAATAAATATGCCACTGCATTAATGAAATCAAAATAAAATAAATTTTTATTCATTTAAAATGTTCATGATAACTTTCCACGATCGACCCTCACTGACCAATGTTAGGTCGTGCCTAGGGTAAATTCACTATTCTAAATGCAATGGTGTCCTTATATTTCTGATCTGGGCACTCGTTTAAAAGTTATTCCTCTTTTTCCAGAAAATTCCACGCACATGCTATATAATATTTTAATATACTTCAAACATTTATTCTAGACACACCTAGCCTCGGAATCGTATGTCATCTCAGTGCCTGGTCTCAAAATCAATCCATATAATATTTAAAATAATACATGTAAAATCTGTGACATTACATGGAACAACCTACCTACTCAACCATTACTTGGGCCAGGTACCTAAACAAACTTTCCTCTCTTGAAACCAACCACGAGGTTGAAACACTAGCACACATGTGATCCTTCTCCAAATAAGAGGCATATAATTCACCTAAACCTCATACTAGGTTTCACTATTAAATCACCATTTTCAAAAAAATCCAAAGAATCCATATGTTCCTCACACACCCAAAATCACACTCAACTCGATCATCCCCTCTCATGGGCCACCATCAAAGTTCAAACATCACTGAATCCCTAAACTAGAGTCATTTCAAGAAGTCACTAAGATATACTACCAAGCACCACCATTCAAGCCTCACATCAATTCACTAGCTCCAACCACATATATATATATATATATTCCATTTTATAGTAAGCCACAACTCACGGGAGTCAAACACACTATGGTCCCAAGATTACCTAACATCACCATGTTAAAACACCCATCTCTGGGGCCTCATAAACAAGGAATGTCATCTACCAAACCAATAGCCCATAATCAGTGCACCCATCCCCTCTGAGAATCTACACATCAGACTACTCCCTGGGGGACTTGGACAAACAACCAAACTCAAAAAAAACCACCCATAAGGGGTCTAACGGTTATACACTTATACCATGCCGATGCACAAAGGTCACTAAACCTATTGTTCACAAGGAATACATCATTATCCTCATCACTAAGAATCTCCTCATAGATCCACATAACCTTCCCTCAGAAAGATATCTATATACAAGTCAACCCAACTGAGTAGAATATCACCGAGAACTTATATGGTAAAAAATTGTATGAGTATTTATTTATACTTTAAACAATTAAGCCTCTATCATCAGTAAATTCAAAACTATGAGTCATAAAACATGTGGATCCTATGTGCCTAAAATTATTCATGAGATGCCTCTTACCTCTACAGTCCAAGATTCCAAACCAAATCACTATCCTCTTACCAATTTTAAAAGATCCTTAAACCCATCATAAATCAAAACATTAAAACCACATGTGTGTTTTCCTAGGTGAGAATATTATAAAACCATAACATCACAAATCAAAACACAAATCCTCACCCTGTTAACTTATACTTCCTACCAAGACAGGTGTTCATGATTCACTATCCTTGTATCCATCACAAGATCCAAGACATTACTATATCTATAGTCTACCCAATCCCAATTATTAAAACAATATGAAAGAAACTAATATGATACCATTTTGTAACATCATGACCAAGATGAAACTGAACTAGTTCCCCTTTTTTATTCACCACATGGCATCAAGCATGCCTCCTTGTACGTTAGAGGTTTCTGACTAATAGCGGGGGTCTATGTTAAACTTGTGAGGAGACAATAACCCATATCAAAGTGTATAATAATATAAATAACCAAGAATCTTACACATCAATGTACATGAATATAATAACCCATCATATCATGTAATAATATAAAATTAAATTTAGTAAAGTCTTGAATAGTTGTAGAATCCATACATATAACCTCCCACGGGGTCGGTGACATAACATTCTAGAATAAAATAAAAACCAAGAAAAATGGCTCTAGTTTTTCTCTGATGTGAATCTCATCCAGTCTCTTGATACAATCTGAGCTATCCTTCCTGATCATGAAAAACTGATAACATGAATCATCTAAAACCTTTACCTATAATAAACATATGAGAGCTTCTCATGTACCCATGTGTCGTGGTGGTCGAGCAGGGTGTGAATATAACTTAGTAGGCCACCACCAATGGTGTATGAAGAAAATACTAGTTAGTAAAATTGTGTATGTAGATAAAAGATGATATAAATAAACAGTACAGAAAGAAAAAACATCTAAAAAAAATTAGTGTATCTAGTAACATGTGTCTCATAAGTTTTAAATAGAAAACTGGGAAAACCAATCGTGAATCAGCCCAATACAATCATCTAAATCATAAAACATAGGGTGAATCATACTTTAAATAAAAAAAGTGTGATTTTTTCCATCATTTACCATATGGAATCATAAGGTATCAATATAAAGTATCTTCAACACTAAAATATCATAAATATACTAAAAATATATCATGTTAATGGAATAACCAACATAAATATCCTTACACTCTATATGTTATTTTATAAACGAAATCATCATCCAGGAGGTACTAATTTACAACTTTTGTGGACGATAAAGTTTCAGTTATTTAATTTCTTCTTCAATGATGGTCATGAAAACATTTTCATATTTGAAACAGATTATAAAATGTGTGTTATATCTTATTTAATGATTTTATAACCTTCATTTAAACATGATATTAAATAATTGAAAAAAACTAGTTTTTTGTGATCGAAAACCCACCGTAAAAATATAAACAATTATTACAAAATGTTTTATCTAATGATTCATACTCATAATATATAACCAAATGATATGTATAACCATTTACACTTATGGATTTTCATAAATATCATATAAATTAAATTATGGATAATTATACCCATTCCATTTTAACTTCCATTATCATATACAATTATACCGATCATGAAAACCAAGGAAACGGGCGCTCCTAAACGATAAATTTGTATCTTATAACTCATAAAAAGGCCATAAATGAACATAATAAAATTATATGAAATAAAAAACGTGTAAATAAGGTTCTGAATTAAATAATTAATGGATTTAATTTTATTATCCAGGATGTTAATCTCAAGTGCAGAACACATTCAGACACAAGGTCAGGGTTTTCTACCTGAATCTCCATTTTCTTTTGGGTTGCTATTTTTCTCTATTAATCCTAATTGAATTATTAATTATTCTTATGTAATCATAAAAATTTATTTTTAAATTTTATATATATGTGTACCAGTTAGAATCCATATTTATTTTATGGGGATTTAAATTTTTTATAAAGAACTTTCTCAATTCTTCCCTAAAAACAAGCCCGATTCAAGGGAACTTCTCAAATTCTTACCTATTTTCAACTACACTTTATAATCTATCTTACAACACAGTTATTTTTATAAAACCCCTATTTTCATCATTTAAAAAATAACATAGATAATTTCTTGTTTTATGTAATGATTTTTCCAAAATAACTCTTATTTTCAAAGTAAAAGTGTATTTCTCTCAAAAGTTCCTCGATGATTTTATTAAATTGTTTTTGTCTATTTCAACACCTTTGTTGAATTTTATATCTTATTGAGGTTACTATATTATGTTTATCATCTACCATATTGTATTAAATGGTTTATTATCAGTTTGACTATGAATGTTCTATCTTGATACCATTCACCATACTACTCAAAATGGTTAGTGTTTATGTGTATAGATTGGGGATAGTTATTTAATATGTTCATGTTGTTTATATTTAACCCCTTTCATATGAGGAATTAATTGGACATAGAAAGTGACATGTGGGGCCCTCTATATCCCCTTAATGCATTGGTAGGTCTCATGATAGAAAAAAGAATTGGGTTTTGGCTAAGGCCTTAGCCTAGTATTTTTAAACATCATGGTTGAGGCCTTAACAATATGTTTCAGATATCCAGCATTATGAATTCTCTCATTATGGTATTAGTAATTGATAAAATATGTGATCATTTGACTAGTATAATATCAATGGTTATGTTTCATTCTCTTATGATCATTTATATGGCCATATTTAATCAACTTTCATTCCTACCATATTATTCTCAACTATATTTTTAAAGGCATGCATTTTTAGTTGTTTTAAAGCCTGGTGTTTATTTTTATGATAATTTACACTGTATTAATTACCCTTACTGAGCATATAATCTCAACCATTTCTTATGTTTTATTTTCCCCAGGTTATAAAGATAAATATTATGAATGAATTTTATGGATAATCAATGATTCATATGGATTTTCTATTGTGTAGTTCATTTCAAGTTTTAATGATGGACTTATGTTTGTATCTTGTTTTAAAAAAATACTAAACTATTCATTCTTTCAGGATATGACTTTCTTATAATCATGATAATGTAATAAAATAAGGCACCAAATCTGGGTTACTAGGGTCGGTTCCTTACAGTTGGTATCAGAGGAATTTTAATATAAAAATTAGAAACTATATTTAGGAAATATAGATTAGGGAACAAAACCTTAAGATAAACTTTGAGGATAAACATACAATAACATACTATAATTTTGGTATGGAAGATATTAGGTGGATATTACAAGAAAATACATCCCTTTCTAGATACTACAAGTGGATGTGGTTTTGGAATAGATGTACCTAGGAGTAACAACTCTAACAAGGTGTTTTAGGCTTAACTCGGGGTAACCTGGTACACGACAACAAGCCTTATTGCACAACTAATTTGATACTCCAATGGGATATTCTTAGGATAATTAAAATATTCTTTATAAGCCATTATGAAGGATTTAAAAGTAAATATTTCCTTACAGAAACCATGCTTATGATTATGGGATTATCTATGCATAGAATTTCAATTTATGTTAAGTATTCTGCTAGTTGAGATTATGAAATATGATTCATAACCTAATATAGTGTATGAAATTATATAGAAATGGTACCTACTAGAAGGAATGAAAACCACGTGAATGTGTGTATCCCATGTAGGGATTTTCCCCTAATTAAACATAACGATGTTGGTTCTGGAGCTATGACTGATTCTCAGAAACTTATAGTTATAATGGGACAGCTGACTCAGGCTATGAACAATAACCCTACCTGTATGGAGCACCCTAAACCATAATATAGAGGAGTAGTGCTAGACCACTTTATGCAACAAAAACCTCCATCATTTAATGGTACTAAAAACACATTAATAACAGATTAGTGGATAAGTTCCTTAGAGAAGATATTTCTAGCTTTGGTTAGTAACGAAAGAGAGAAGGATGTCATGGAAATTTATTATTTATCAGGAGATGTTGATCAATGGTAGTCATTAATTAAAAACATAAAGGAGGAGGAATAGATTTAAAATATATAATTGAGGAATTTTGAGGAAATATTCTTAGAAAAATACGTTCCTCATGAATAGTGAGTGGATATGGAAAGACAGTTTCTGAATCTGAGGCAAAAAGAGGAATAATAGGTTGTAAATCATGAAGCTAACTTCACAAGGCTAGAATGGCATGTATCAAACTGCATACATAATCCAAGCAGAAATATTGATCAATTATTTGATGGTTTAAAACCATTCCTCTGAACGGTATTGGTTTCACAAACGTTCTCATCATATGAAGATATAGTCTCATGTGAAATCAAGATAGAGAAATAATTCTCTAAGTCTTATAACTTTAAAGAAAACCAAGATAAGAAGATGGTAGAATGAAAAATAATGGATAAAGGAAATAATAAAAATGGTTGTTTTCCAAAGTGTGATACTTGTGGAAAGAATCACCCTGGAGCCTGTTTAAAAGGAAAAGGAGTCTGTTACAAATTTAGAGAAAGAGGCCACCAATCTTGATATTTCAAGGGAAAGAAAGAAACTACCGATGTTTAATGCTAAAATTCTAAATATATGGGACATTATGCCAATTATTTTCCCAATATTCAAGGAAACATTCCCCAGATAAGGCTAATGGAGCAAGGACAATCTTATGTGATCACAACTTTTGAAGTTGAAGTTCTTAATGATGTGGTGGCAGGTACTATAATCATTTCCTCAAACTTGGCCAATGATTTATTTGATTTTGGATCATCAAATTCCTTTATATCTTCCCGGTTTTCTTTGAAAAATAGATATTTCCAATTCTACTTAATAATGGATTTGTCATTCAAAACCCCTTAGAGAATTCTCATTGCAACAAAGATTTGTTAGGTAATCCCCATTGTGGCATATAAATATTCTTTATTTGCTGATTTTATCATTATACCTATGTTTGACTTTGACATAATCCTTGGAATGGATTGTATTTCAAAATATTATATGAAAATATTTTACAAGAATAAGGAAATTACAATTTGTGAGGATGGTGTAGAATCCATTATCTTTAGAGCAAAAACCTCGCCATCTGATTCTTGTCTAGATCCACCCCTAGTAGCTCTACTGAATGCAATTATTGGGGAGTATGAGAACTAAATATCTATGAGTGAGGAAATAAATATTGAAATTGAGGATGTACCTATTTTGAAATAATGTATTAATATATTTCTAGAGGATTTACCTAGACATCCTCTGGAGAGGGAAATTGAGTTTTCTATTGATTTAATTTCTAGTATAATGCCTATATCAAATATTCCTTATATAATAGACATGATGGAATTAGTTGAACTAAATAAACAAATAGATGAATTAAGTGATAAAGGATTTATCCACCCTAGTGTTTCTCCATGGGGAGCCCCTATTCTATTTTTCAAGAAGAATGATGGATCCATGAGGCTATGCATTGACTATAGAGAAATCAATGCTATTACAATAAAGAACAATTATCCCCTACCTCAAATTGATGATTTATTTGATCAAATTCATGGATCCAAATATTTTTATAAGATTAACCATCAATATATATATCTTCAATTGCATGTGATGAAGGAAGATATTCCAAATATAGTATTTCAAACCAGGTATAGGCATTACGAGTTTATAGTAATGTCTTCTGGATTGACTAATGCACCCTCTGTTTTCATGGATCTAATGAATAGAGTTTTCAAGGAATATATTGATGAATTTTTTGTGGTATTTATTGATGATATCATGGTATACTTCAAAATCTATAAAGATCATGAGAATCACTTGCGCATTATTCTAAAGAATCCTAGAAGAAATGAATTATATAGAAAGTTTAGCGAGTGATAATTTTGGATTCAGCCAGTTTCTTTTATTGGATATATTGTCTCTAAGTATGGAATCTTAGTTGATACTATGAAGAAAAAGGCTGTCTAGGAATGTCCTACTCCAACAAACATAACTGAGGTAAATAGTTTTATTGGTTTAGCAGATTATTATCGGTGTTTCGTTCAAAACTTCAATCGTTTATCCAACCCATTGACCAAGATTACTTGTAAAGGGATTAAGTTTGTACAAACAAAAGAATCTAAAGAATGTTTTTAATAATTAAATAGAATATTAGTTAATTATCTGATCTTGACTCTACCATTGGGAAAAATTTATTCATGATCTATAGTGATTCATCAAAGAAAGGACTTGGTTGTGTCCTTATGCAGAATGATAGAGTTATTTCTTATGCATCAAGGAAGTTAAAAATTCATGAACAGAACTATATAAATCATGATCTTGAGTTATCATCTATAATATTTTCTTTCAAGATATAGAGACACTATCTCTATGGAGAAATTTGTGAGATATATACGGATCATAAGAGTTTAAAATATATCTTCTCAAAGAAAGAACTTAGCATGAGGCAAAGGCGATGGCATGAGCTACTCAAGGATTATAATTTTTCCATACACTACTACCCAGGAAAGGAAAATAAGGTAGTTGATGCATTGAGTAGGAAGGATCATAATGGTTTAAACAAAATTAGGATTGAAAGAGATCCTGTATTCATGGATCTAGTAAAGATAGATATGGGAATTATCAAAGAAGGTGAAACATCATTACTTTTTCAATTGGTTACCCAACCATATTTATTGGAATGAATGAAAACTTCTCAGTTTCATGATGATAATTTTAAAAATAAAGTTAAAGGTGTGAATGATGGGAAGTTGGATGAATTTGTGTGTGAATATGGAATTTTGAAATTTGGGAAGATGCTATGTGTTCCCTCTATACCTGAGCTGAAAAGGGAGTTATTAGATGATTCCCATAGCCCAAATTTCTCTATACACCTAGGTACCACTAAAATGTATAGATATTTGAAGGAATATTTTTTGTGGGACAACATGAAGTAGGAAATTTTTGATTAAGTATAAAGATGTTTAGTTTGTCAACAAGTGAAGGTTGAATGATAACATCCTAGAGGGGTCATGCAACCTCTTCCTATTACTACATGGAAATGGGATGACGTCACCATATATTTTGTCACTGGATTACCCAAAACTCCAAGAAATAATGACTCAATATGGGTAATTGTAGATAAACTTGTGAAATATGCACATTTAGTTGCTATAAGGGAGGATTTTCCATTGGGGTGCCTTGCACAACTCTATATCAAGGAACTTGTGAGACTTCATGGAGAACCTCTCTCAATTGTGTCTAATAAAAATCCATGATTCACATCTAAATTATAAAAAATTCTATAAAAATATTTTTATACTGAGCTTCGATTGAGTACTTCTTATCACCCTTAAACTAACGGATAATCAGAAAGGATGATCCAAACTTTAGAATACATGTTGCTATCGTTCTCATTTGATTTTCAAGGTATATGGGATCAGTATTTAACTTTAGTGGAGTTTTCCTACAATAATATTTTCCATTCAAGTATTAAAGTGGAACCTTATGAAGAATTTTATGGAAAGAGATGTCATACACTAACTTGCCGAGATGAAGTTAATGAAAGGAAGCTTGTAGGACCAGATCTTGTGTAGGAAACAACAACAAAGGTAAAGACTATTCAAACCCATATCAAAGCATCTCAAATTAGGAAAAATATCTATGCTAATAATCAAAGTAAGGATTTTGAATTTCAAGTGGGAGATAATGTTTTTTTAAAAGTATCTATATGGAAGGGAGTTATAAGATTTGGGGAAAATGTAAACTGATCCCCAGGTATATTGGTCCTTTTGAGATTCTGGAGAGAATTGGAGTTGTGCCTTATCCTTTGGAAATGATTCTTAGCCTTTTTAAAGTACACAATATGTTCCATGTATCATTTTTGAGAAAGTAGATTCCATACCCAACACATGTACTCACTTATGAGGGTATAGAATTAGAACCCAACTTATCTTACTATGAATATCCAATCTGAATTCTAGACACTAAAGAACAGGTGTTGTGGAATTATATGACTCCGTTAGTAAAGGTACTTTGAAAAAATTATAAAATTGAAGAGGCAATGTGGGATCCTTATGAACTTATGATTAAGACCTACCCAAATCTTTTTATGAGGTAAAATTCTATTAATTTTGAGGAATAAATTTTTCTAAAGGGGGAAGAATTAAACACCCCAAGGTTTTTCAAATACATATATAATGCATGCAACACTGAGCCCCTGAGAAACAAACATTTTGTTATAGGAGATAGTTATAACCTATCCTATAAACATAATTTTTCCTATTTTGTGAATTATATTTCAAAAAAAATGATATACACGGTTGTGACCAATAAGATATTTAGAGTTTTGTAGGATCAACTTACATTTTTGTGAATAGTCAAATTCGATAATTTAAGAAATATGTTAAATAAATAAATTCATGCATCAATATTGAGTCATAGATGATGTAAATGGCCATTTGTTTGACCTCACATGCACTTTTTGTCACAAGAATCAACATTGTTTCTTATATTGATCAAAATTATAAAATAATGAATAATATATTCAAAAATCACTCCTCGCCTTCACTATAAAAGCCACCCCTCACTCCCTCTTATCTTCACTCCTCTAAGACTTGAAGCACCTCAAAATTCAACCCAAATACTCTTCCCTAGTCTCTACCCACGTCCAGTATCTCTTGGTCTTTCCAAAAGACCAAAACTCCTTCCCTTAAGGCGGTTCTCAAGGAGAAGTACCCAAGAGGTAAAATACTATTACTTTTTCCTTTTTCTTTTAAGTTCCTTATTTTATTATTATCCCCTCACCTCCTCTATCTAAATGATCATGGTAACATATCATATATATAATATAACTATATCATGTTAATAGAAGAACCATCATCAATATCCTTAAACTCTATCTGTTATTTTATAAATGAAATCATCATTCGGGAGGTGCCAATTTACAACCTTCGTGGACAACGAAGTTTTGTTCTTAAATTTCTTCTTCAAGGCTGGTCATGAAACCATATTTTTGTTTTAACCAGATTCCAAAATATGTATTATATCATATGTAATTATTATAGGACCATAATTTATACATGATATTAAATAATAGAACAAAACTAGTTCATTGTGATCGAAAACCCACCGTAAAAATATAAAAAAATTATCACTAAATGTTTTATCTAATGATTCATAATCATACTATATAAACAAATGATATCTATAAACATTTAAACTAATATATTTTCATCAATATCATATAAATTCAATTTAATATAATTATACCCATTCCACATGAACTTTCATTATCATATACAATTATACCAATCATGAAAACCAAGGAAACAAATGCTCTCGAGCGATAAATTTGTATCTTATAACTCATCAAAAGGCCATAAATGAACTTAATAAAATTATGAAGAATAGAAAACATGTAAATAAGGTTCTTAATTAAATAATTAATGGATTTAATTTTATTATCTAGGATATTAATCACAAGTTCATAACACATTCGGACACAAGGTAAGGGTTTTCTACCCGAACCTCCATTTTCTTTTGGGTTGCTCTTTGTCTCTCTTAATCCAAATTGAATTATTAATTATTATTATGTACTCCTGATAAATTATTTTTAAATTTTCCATATTTTTGTATCAATAATAATCCATATTTATTTTATGTGTATTTAAATGTTTTATAAAGATATTTATCAATTCTTCCTAACAAACAATCCCGATTCAAGGGAACTTATTGAATTCTTACCTATTTTAAAGTACACTCTATAAACTGTTTTAAGACAAAATTATCATTCCAAAATCACTAATTTCATAATGAAAAAACTACCTTAGTTAATTTCTAGTTTTACATAGATATTTTTCCAAAATAACTCTTCTTTTCAAAGTAAATGTGTATTTATCAAAAATTCCTCGATGATTTTATTAGAGTGTTTTTCTGTATTTCAACACCTATATTGAATTTTATGTCTTATTGAGTTTAATATATTATGTTTATAATCTAAAATATTGTATTAAATGTTTAATGATCAGTTTTAATATGGATGTTCTATCTTGATACATTCACCATACTACTCAGAATGGTTAGTGTTTATGTGTACAGATTGGGGGAAATTATTTCATATGCTCGTGTTGTTTATGTTTAGCCAATTTCTTATGAGAAATGCATTAGACTTAGAAAGTAATGGTTGGGGCCCTCTATAGCCCCTCTATGAATCGGTATGTCTCATGAGACAAAATAGAATTGGGTTTTGGTTGAGGCCTTAGCCTATTATTTTCAAAAAAATTGGCCGAGGCCTTGACAATATGTTTCAGATGTCCAGAATTATGAATTCCCTCATTATGGTATTAGTAACTGATAAACCATGTGATTATTTGACTAGTAGAATATAAATGGTTATGTTTCATTCTCTTAGGATCATTTATATATCCATATTTAATCAGCTCCCATTCCTTCCATATTATGCTCAAGTATATTTTTAAACGTGTGTGTTCTTAGTTGGTCACCATGCCTAGTGTTTATCTTTATGATAACTTCCATTATATTACTTACCCTTAATGAGAATCTAAGCTCACCCATTTCTTATATTTTATTTTCCCCAGGTTGTAAAGATGAATATTGTGAATAACTTGCAGGGATAATCTATGATTCATATGGATTTTCTATTATGTATTTATTTCAAGTTGTAATGCTGAACTTATGTTTGTATCTTGTTTTCCAAAACTAATAAACTATTCATTTCATGAAATGTTAATTTCTTATAATCATGATAATGTAATAAAATAAGTCACCAGCTCTGGTTTACTAGGGTCAGGTCCTTGCAGTATCTATCTTATTTTATCATGTTATCAATGCCTAGAGAATCCATATGGCATCTCAACCATGTATTAATATCAAACATGCATGTTACCTTAGTCCCATGTTTGAACTAAGTAAAAGGATACCAGTACTGATATAAAGCATCAGTTTAATATTCAAATAATACTTAATGACAATAGTTTCAATGGAATCAGTCCATAACCAACGTATACATGAAACAAAAATTCCTGAAGAATCATTCCAATATATACAATAGGGACCAGAGCATTAGTCCAGTTCCTAACCATGGATGTAGATCATATGTTTTCTATACATTATACCTTGAATACTAGTGTGCTCAGATCATTATTCTAGAACATAAACCTTATATCATACCATCAGTTCCTAGAGCCTCAGTCTGAAACCTAGTCCATATTGAATACTACATTTTCCTGGTGTATTATTTCAGTAGCTATCCCACATAGTTTATTACCAGTGTTGGGAATATTATCCTAACACCTAAGTCATGTCGTTTAATACTAGTTCTTAGAGCATCAGTTTGGGAACAAAACCATTTCATCAGTCCTCAATTACTAAGTTTCAACATCTTGACCTTAGAAAACATCTAAAAACTACAAAAAACAATTTTTAAATTATTATGATTTACCGAGGACTCTAAGATAATTCAACAGCAAAACAAGGCCAAAACCATCATTTCCATCAAATCATTAAATTATCCATAATGGAATTTCACCAAATGGGAAACCAAACACCAATTTCTACTCAACATTTGAAACTTTTTTATAACCCCATTTTTATGAAACCACATGGATGTCAACACCTCATTTTAAAACTCTAATTGTTTCAAAGTATATCTTTCCACATTTAAAATAAAAAATTTGTGTCAAAAACCAGTTCATATAGTTAAAACCATTTTAAAGAACCCATAGGTCTTTCATAAAATATTATCACATAAAATATTATCACATAAAATATTACAAATCATTCTTTGAACATATTATAAAAATAGTCATCACCAAGTCCTACTAAGTAGCTCTCAACCATTCAATCACTCCAACTAATGAGATTAATAGGTTTAAGCTCATAACCCACTTGGTTTAGCCTTTACAACCCAACTTTACCATTTCTAAGAAATGGAACATCCCAAGGGAGGCCTAATTTTGGTTGCAAACACATCAACTAATCTAATGTGATCTATGGAAGGTCAATGGTTTTAATTTAAATCCAAGAAACATTCACTTGATCCAAGTAATACAACACACCACACAATGACTTTAAAGAATATATAAAATACACTTTAAAATAAATTAACATAATTATGGGTAAAGTTCTTACGCCACCCACCTAATCAAAAAGTATTTCTATAAAATTTACAAATCTTAGTATCCTTTCCAAGGCACATCCAAGCCTCATCCAAAGTCTTAATCATCTGACCAAGATCAACTCGATCGCCCAAACTCTAACCTCATACCATGAAATAATAATTAACTAATTATAAAAAAAAATATAATTGATTTTTTAAATAAACTTCAACTAGGTAAAATTCCATAAAACTCCCCAGGAACTCACCTCTTTTGAAACTATGTACCATTGCCATCAGAATTCCATTATGGACTCCTTAAAACATCCTCAGTAAAATTCCTAAGAGGCGATACCATTACAAAAATTATTTTAATTAAAACATTGGGGAAATACTAAGATAATTCACCAAGAATTCATACCTTAACAAAACTCTATAAAATGATAAGTGAAATCATACAGGGATATCGTCTCTGAAATTGAATCCAAATCCCCATACGAAACAGATGATTACACCATGATCTAGTAGAATGAATAATGAAACCTAAAATGAAGAGCTCTAAAATAAAAGACATCTAAGGATACTAAGAAAAAAGTTATTGAATGAGAGGAACTAAACTAAAACACAAAATAATTTCCATGAACACAACACCAAATAAAGGTTTGTAGAAGGGTAAAGTGGTTGGTATCCCCCTTTGTCTACGTGTTCCTAATGGGGGAGAAAGAGGGAGGAGTATCCTAACTACCTGAGGTGTATTTTTGGTAAAATCCCCCTTTTATTGAAGTTCTAGGTAGCCGTATGGTTATCCAAATATTGTGCAAACTATACACCCACTACTTACCAATATCCCATGCCTCGTAAGGTCAAGATAAATAGTGGGGAAAACCATGCACCAACTATGTGTTCAAAACTTCCTCCCCTCCACATCAATGTGCACTATTTGTCTAAAATTGTATGCAGGTTATGATTTGTGACTCGTACTCTCCACCACCTCACACGGTTTACCCTTTTGGATCACACGGATAACCCAAAACTATGCTCTAACCCTGAAAATAAATTGTTCTCAATTAATAATGTAATTAAACCCCTCTTAGCATCAATATATCACATGGTTTCTCCAAAATCATGTACATAAAACCTTATACCTAGGCCAAAAAACTCTAAAACTCATGAAACATACCTCGAAGCCTCAAAAGCTCATCTAAACACCTGGGTTACCTCCATATCATTATTCCTCATCTCAAAACACCACTTTAAAACATTCCAACTTTCATAATTACATTCATATCTATGTTAAAAAAATCATGTATAGTAAATGAAAATTTAAATATCTTTTGGAATTTCCAACTCGTACGGATGCTGGCTTCTATAGAAATAAAGTAGGTTTTCCTTCAAAATATTATTTCAGTATATTGAGTATGTAAAAAGAGTAAAATAAAATAAAAACATATAATCTCTATAAATAACTAGAGGAGAATATAATTCATATGATTCTTGATAGGTATATCATGAAATTTTATCATTGAAAACTCAATCATAAATGATCCTCGTAAACAATGAGATTATAACATTAAACTCTTACATGAAGTTTGACTTGAATTGAAATTTCTATAACCTCTAATATGAAATATTTAGATTTATTATAGTCCTATTAAAAATTAATTTAAAAACTTATAATATCATATATGATCCACTTATAACATTTTAACACCCATTTATTAATAATTTCTTATTAAAATCATTATTTTCGGGTGTTAGATATTTGGATTTTCATGAGAATTTTAGAATGTAAATTCCAATAATTGTACTTTAATCATGGTTCCATCATATCTAGAATATTATTGATTATATAAATATCATATATATTTATTATATATTTAAATATATTTATATTCTTCCATAAAAGGTAGAGATAGAAAATGATATACATTGTTCATAGAGACTGCAATTCATACTTACTTATGAATGCTATTTTAAATTTTTAATGGAGGGAAAAAAAGAAATTTTGATAATAATTAATATTTAAAGAATAATAATTATTCCATATATATTATATAAATTCATTAAATCTATCCTTATTTCCATCCATGTATTTTGGAAATGAAAAATGAATCATGCCACTTTATGGAGGTAGTTGTCCGCATATACTTACGAGCAATGTTATCATTTTCCAAATAATTATAAGGTAAAAAGGTGGATATGATATTATAATTACAGAAGAATAATTATGTTATAAATATCATGTATAATAATTAAACCCATCATAATAGCCGGTCATGAAATATGATGATGGAAAATGAATTATATCTCTATGAGAAGGTGGTAATCCACAGATACGCACGAACGACGCTTTTACTTACCATTTAATGGAAAAGAGGGTAGATAATGGTGGATCCATAATAATAATAAATATAATCATATTAAGTATAATAAATGTTTTATTTTATTATTAATACTATATATTTATGTGTGGTATAAGAAGAAATAAATTTAAAGGGGTCGGGTAGGAAGATTAACTCTTCTTCAGTAGGATTTTTTTAGATCCCTTCTTGAGGACAATTGTAATTATATTTTAAGAATAAAAACACCTATAATTAAAGATATGAATGTTTAAAATATAATTATATAGGTTTTGGTTAATATATGAGGCTCAAAGTGGTGTAAATAAAATAGATAAGGGGTGTCATTTTATAAGGGAGTGAAAGGATACACCTGAAATTACTTAAAAGATTTAAATATAATTAAAGTCCTTACCTTGTGTGATGATTAAAAACAGAAATTAATTCTAATTAAAATATTATATGGTAGAAATATATTCATAAAATGTAATTTATATATATTTTTATGTTATTTTAAACTATATATTTTGGTTCAACCCATTAGTTAACCAATTATAACCTTAATTGTAGTAATGATGTTTTCAATATTAAAGAGTCATAATTTTATATATAAGGTAAAAATTGGATCAAAATGGTAAAGGAATTAAATTTTAGAAAATTTATAATCTTAATTTTTCACTTTTAAGATTTTAAGGATTTTAAATGATTTAATAAAATATTATTTTTTATAAAGTAACATTAATTTCATTTTTGAAACTATTCATTTAATTTGACTATAAAGGCATCAATATGGAAATATAATTCGAATATAATCTTTTAAAACATCCATAATATGTAATATCCATATATAAAATTTATTGTGAGCTATAAATAACCCAAAAAATATTACTTTTAGCATTTTTTTAAATCATTTACATGATTTTTATACTGCTTGCACAAGCATTGTGTGGGTGTTATGTAAGCATTTAAGGTAATTATTCCATCACTAAAATTTAAAAATAGATTACCATGATAAAAAATTAATTCATATTTTAAATAAACATTTATAAATAGACTTCTCCTCTTTTTATCCTTATGAAAAAAAAATTAGATATATTAAAATTAATATAGTGATATTTTTGAATTTTCTTTACATAAAATAAGGTAAATGCAATTAATAAGGGAAAATGGTACAAAAAATCCATATATTATACTTTTGGATGAATATCATAGAATTTATCCCATATAATAAAATAAATTCAAGGTTTGTGTTGATTTTGAGACCCTGTCTCATGGTTTTATCACAGTTTTACCCATTTTACCCTTATCGAGGTGATAAATATTTACCACGGTGACTATTAATAATGAGAAAAAGAATTGTCTCATTTACCAAGTTTGACCTAAATTATTATAAACATTGAATCCATTTTTCAATATTCAATTAATATAAGTGATAGAATTTAATTTAAAACTAAACCTTCAAAATGCGATGAAAATCAGTTTTCCATAAAAAATGTTTTGTAAAGTATAAAACTTTTTATTCTAAAACACTACATAAAATTAATTACAAAGACCTTAATTAGATTTTTCATAATAAAAATGAACTAATTTTAATTTTAAAACCTTTTTTTAAAAAAAAGAAATTTTTAAATGTATGAAACGTAAAGGCATTTTTCAATAAAAATCAGTATTTTTAACTATTCATCAAAAAATAAATATTTTTAGAAAATTATAAAAGAAAATTAACTCTAAGATAATTTTGGAATTATAATTCTAAAATTTAAGTTAAATTTTTCAAATAAATTTTCTAAAAGTGGTATAAATTAATTATATTATTTACTAACAAAAAGAAATAAAACACATTTTTTTGGAAAAATGTATTTTTAAAGCATATAATAACATTTATAAAAAATTGAGTAGATATTTATAAATATATTTTATTTAATTAAACCTTAAAAGAAATTTTAAATGTGGTTATTCATATTCATTATTCTAATTTAACAGCTAGTTTATAATGGTATACTATATTGCAGTTCATTTAGACTTGGGTTTGCATGTATGGAAATCTATCAATGAAATTAAATTGGTTTGAAGGGTGATATATTATAAAATCTCATAGTATTACATTGAAAGATATTTATATGAATTAGAATAAGAAATAAACATTTAAGGGGTTTGTAAATACGATTACCTTTTCTTTGAGAGACCTCATTTAGCTTACAACTTAAACCTTCTAGGTTGCTATTTTGAAGAGATGAGAGGCTATAGTGAATTGGGGAATGGTTTGGAAGGGGTTTGGGTAGGTATTTCTTGAGATACGTGTCTTAAGAGGTGTGATGAAGATAGGTGAAGTGGTTACCTTTTATAAGTGAGGGGACTTAAACTCTTGTGATTATTCAATGTTTTATAATATTAAAAGGTATTATTCATGGTAAAGTGGCACTAAGGACACCCAAATTCATAGATAAGGTTTTATTGGGTTGAAAAAAAATCATCCAATCACATTTAGAAAAAATTTTGAAAATATTTTAAGGCGTATCTCCTAGTTAAACCCCTTTAAACCCAATTTAACCTTAACCATGATAACTTAACTTTTTACAATGATAACTTATTTATGTAACCAAAAATAAATGGGGAATTCTAACCAAATTTTAACATGATGATTCAAAATATGGAATTAAATTTTTCATATTAATATTCTCTAGGTATCATAAATTAATTTTAATATAAGAATGAAAATTTTTTAAAAAATAGTTTATAAGAAAATACCTGATTTAACTATAAAAAAACATTTTACATTGGGATTAAGTAAAAAAGTGGATTTAAAAAAAATTCCTATTATTTAATAAAAAATTAATTTTTTGGAATTTTGGATCCAGATAAAATCAAATGTCACCTTCCAACCATACCATTATATTTGAAGACCCAAAAATAGTTTTAAATTTGAATAAAATGTGACTTATGTTCACAAAATTCAAGATTAGGTTCCCAAATTCAAAATAATGTTTTAAAATAAATAATTTAATTACTTAAACTCATATTTCGTCTATAAAAAGGTTTTACAGATTATTAAGTCAAGATTACATCATAATAATTTTATAAAAGTGAAATTATTTTGAAAAATTGATATTTTCCCTATTGACCTAAGATTCAATTATTTCTAAAAAATCTCAAAAATTCACCATAAGAAAATTTTGACATGAATAATTTAAAAATAATACTAATTTACACATGAAATTTTAAAAAATGGTAGAAATTAATTATAATTTATGTGTACAAAATTTAAAAAACCATTTTTAAAGAAATCATATTTTTTAAGCATGAAATGACTTTAGTGAAAATTAAATTATTATTTATTATGAATAAATAAATAAATTTTAATTATATAAAATCATTATAAATATTCTTCATAACTTTTTCTTAATATTCATACAATCAATTTAACTTCTATTATATAATGGTTTCATTTATATAATAATATTTTTATAGTATATCACAGTTTTCTTAAAGCTCGGTGTTGTATGTTAAGAAAGTTGTCAAGTTTATTATTAATTTAAACTAAATTTTCAATGTGTTACAAAAAAATTGCCAGGGTTTTATCTAAAGACTCTATTGATCAAGTCCATGAAAATTACTAGAGCATTTTGAGTTTGATTTAAATTACTATGAACTCATAGTGTTTATACCATGTACGAAATGTAATATAGGGAATATCCTCCTTCCTAGCCTTCAATTGATGATGTCCTAGATAAAGATACACTTTAGAGAAGTATTGAACCCTTCATAGTTTATTTAACGAGTAATAAATATATGGTATGGAATACTTTTTCTTTATCTTCATGTTATTAACTTCATGGTAATCAATGCAGAGACACATTGAATCATCCTTCTTCTTGTCAAAGAGAAACAGTGCACCCCATAGGGAAGCACTAAGGAATATGAAATTATTTTATATATTATCCTACAGTTTCTTATTTAGTTTTTCAAGTTCAATTGGGATTCATTATATAGAAACTTCTGTATATGGGTAGAGCTTCGAGTATAAATTCAACAAATAACTTAACCTTTTGATAATGAGGAAGACCATAAAAAACTTTATGGAATACATCAGTATATTACATTATAATGGGAATGTCTTCAAGGATGATCAAATTCTTTTCTTAGGTTTAAGGAACTGCCACTCCATTTTAAGATGGATTGTGTGAGGAAAATATTTACTAAAAACTATTTTCTTGAATTCATCCCAATCCATTTATTTGATGACTTCCTTAGGTTTTATATTCTTAATTAGTTTCCACCAATAATCTAATTCTCCCCCTAAGTGATAGATGACCAATATAACTTTTTATTTATTCAATAATTAAAATAAAGAGGATATCTTATTAATGAAATTAATATATTTTTTCAATTAATGTATTTGAAGATCTACTAAAAATGGGGGGACTTGATCACATAAATGACTCAACCACAACTCATTGTATCATGGGATAATGAGGGTGTTTTAAATTATTCCATTTATTATTAATAACTTGAGTCGATTGACCAAGTATCATCATGAGGTTCTCAAATCCTGCTCCCATCATATTTAGAATCTCATTTGTAATACTACTATATAGGCCATCACATTTGTTTTTGAGATGGTCTCTTTTATTTCTATCCATTTATAAAAACAATGGAAAATTAGGGATTGGAATGCAGTAATTAATAATAATATAAATGGGAAATATATGAACATATAAGTAATAAATCATAAATTACATATATATCCTAACTTAAGAATTTATAGGTTTCAATATAGGTTATTCATGGTCTATTTATTATTAGGTTCTCTAACCTAATTTCCAAAAATGTATATAATTTTCTTTAATTCCATTTATAATAATCCAAGACTAATACACATATTATTGCATCATTTATAACATAATAAACCATATAAAACCTCATAATTCTGTAATTATATAATCTTTGGGAGATTATATACATAATACATCAACTTAAAAATAAACTACATCATTTATATTTCAATAACCATAATATTATCATAAATCCCATTGAACTTATATTTCTATGTAGGATACTATAGATACATACATAATGGATAAGGGTGAGAAAATAAGTCCATTAAGTGAAAAAACATGATAATGAAAAAACATATGAGTCAAGAGTCATAACATAATTTCATAGAATAGGATGATCAAATATAATCACATGGAATCTTGTCATAAAGTATAAAATATCAAAAAATCATAGAATCATAAGAATGTGGAAATAATATAAAACATTTCATAATAATCATAAGTCAAGGATCACTACCAAGATAATATAAAATTGTGTTTGGGATAATTACCCATTTCTTATGTGAATTCACACTAGAATACATTTTTTGTTAGTTACGAACCTACTTTACAAAGGAAAGTAGTAGCTATAACATTACTCATGACACTTCAGAATGCATTTTTTTCTAGAGGAGGAGAGTTCAGACTCATATCACCCTTTTTGGGTGAATTATTTCCTACCCTAGGACTCTCTTAAAGATCTAAGATACATCCATGAATATTTATTAAATCTTAGTGTGGGACTGGTAAACACTATTTAATTTATCGATCAAAATTATCTGTTGATGTGAATATCTATATAAAAAATTGTTTATCCATCTTTTTCTACTTGCTGATAAAAACATGGTTTAAATTTTAATATCTAGAACCTCTATAATATATCACCTTTCAAAGAGGTGATAGGTGTTGTATTTTTGGGATAGAGCCCATGAAAGGGGATCCTTATCAATCCTTATGAAGTAAATCAAAACCCATGTAGTTCTTTGTCACTTAATAGGATATGTTGTACCTTTTAAGGTTGTGCGTATAGGACTAATGTGGTTCCTTTTATGGTTGTTCAACCATAACTAAGTGAATTTTCCTTTTAAGGTCATGCGTCTAGGACTTATGGGTTGTTTTGGATTGAACCTCAATAATGTTTCTAATGTATTCCAATTAATTATAATCAAATATCATATAGTTTAGTTTTCATAGTTTAAAGTCATGTGGTAGGATGGATCCACATAATTTAACTTCATGCATTATGGATATGTGTTATGTTGTTTATATTTATGCATCTAGTAAATTTAAGAAAAGGATACCTAGAATTTATTGGTGGGGGACTTATTTATAGAAAACACTTTCCAGTTTGTCCTATTTGTTTGAAACTAAATTATAAAGGATATTATTTAACTCATGGGGAATATATACCCTTGAGGTAGAATAATCTTGTAGGTAATATGTACCTTTGAGAATATGATTCCCCATATGAAATGCATCCATTTGAGGAATGGTAGATCGTTGGGAATATGGCCCTTTGAGATAAGCATCATGGGGGATATAGTTGTGTGAGGATGATTTTTGGATTAATCATGGGTTTCCCTTTCGGATATTGGTCACTAATAGATCTTAGTAATTAGATCATTAATGAGGGTATTATTAGAAATTACACCTAATAGGTGGCCCTATTATATATCAATGGATCATTGAGTGGACCTAATGGATAAGATAAAAAATTTGAGCCTGGTTGGGGATTTCACCTAAGGTGGATTCCCACATATGCATTTAATTCCTATATATTAATGGTTTTATAAGTAAGGATGAATAAACTCAAGGAGTATTTTCCTTATGAGAAAGATTTTAGGGCTTACACATGGGCATCTTGGTTAGTGCTTGGGAGAAACAGGCAAGGATATTTCCTTGGGATGCCTATATTGTTTGGTGAGTTAGGTGAAGGTGGTATTTTGTGGATTACACCTAATAGGATCCCCTTTTTTAATACCTTAATATTTTAAAATATTATTACCTTTAATTATGTCAATGTGTTCGAATTGTATTTTTCTAAAAAAATTACTTTTATGCACTATTATTTTTTATCACAAGAAACTTATGATTAATTGATAGTAATATATATTTATATGAATATTTTGTTAAAAATAATTATTAAATGTTTGAAATAAGAAGAATAATAACTTATGTTTTAAAGAGTCACTTTCCATAAAAAATAGTTTTCCATTATATTTTATAATTTTATTTAAAAGCTAAATATATAAATTTTAGAATTTTAATTTTAAAAAATAAAAATTATTTTTTTCTTCATCATAGTAATATTTTATTGAGATTTATTTTTGGTATTTTTCTTGAAAGATATATTTTGAGGTAAAAAGTGAAATAAATTGATTTTACAAATATTGTGTTATAATGAAATTATTAGTATTTATGTATATCATAGAAATTTTTGAAACCATTTTATATATAAAATATTGATTTTATAAGTTAATTGTAAATATAAAAAGTATTATTTTAGTTTATAAACCTATATTTGATATTTTAGAACTTAAATTACATTTTTCTGTAAAATAATTTTAATACATTATATAAGTATTACTATAAAAATTATTTTATCACTTTTAGAAAATGAATAAAATAAAATTTATTTATAATTTGGAATAATTTGGTTTAAATTATTTAATAAGTAATGTTTTACTTTTATGTATAAATGATAAATTACTTAGGTAAAAGCTAATTATTACAATGATAGTAAATTAGCATTAAAAGGGTTTAACCTAGTGAAAAAGGCTAAAACTTGTTAAAATAATGTGTGATAATGTGTTTCTAAGTTTTTTATAAACATTATATCTTTATCAATCCATTATTTCTCAATTTTGGATCCACTTTACTTGATAGTGGCTTCCCATTATTAAATATTTATGGGTATTTACAAAAATATCATCCTTTGTCACGTAAAAAGGGGTAATATCACCACCACTTTATTACCACACCTAAAATTAATTTTCATCTTGAAACCCTACCATATTTCCTTAACCTATAATATTTTCCCCCACCTTTTTCTTCTGGTCATAATATATTAATCTAATCTCTCTTTTTTCTAAGTAATTCTCCAAGGAAAACTCAAAGTTCTCAACATGAGTACTTATTTTTCCTTAACTTATTTATTTTATGTATTAACATTACAATTATAAGTTTAAAATACTTTTTTAATGAAATATTTATTTTTAATATAATTAATGTTATTATTATAATGTAATAACCATCCACTACCTTTCCCCTCTTCCCTTAAGAAAAATGAAAGCATAATTCGTGTGTATGTGTGGACTATCACCTCCAAGAAACAATGTGTTTACTTTCTTTCATTGACTATCATGGGTAGTAAAAATGATGATTTAATATATAATTATGATATTTATAATTTATTTAATATTATTAAAATATAAACCATATTACTCCTTATTCATTTCTAAGGAAAATGAAATCATCATCTAGGTGCATGTATGGGATACCACCTCCATGGAATGGTGTGTTCAGATTTTTTTCATTAATACCATTAATGGATAGAATTAAGAATTGGTTTAAAGGGTAAATATTTTTTTATGTCACTATTAAGGTTCTATTAAGACAAATTTAATATACAATTAATGATAAAAACAATAAATACTGATTATAAAATTAACTGTCATAAACAAGCATACTAAGAGGAAAATATTTTTATTCATATTTTGTAATATTTTAATATAAATTAATTATTATTATTATTCCTTAAAGTTATGATATATCAAACTAATAAAAACTAAATTATACCATTATTCTTCTATTATAATGATATTAAAACTAAACCACTACATAATCATGTATTAGTCATGGTATGTTCATGTTTGGGTCAGTTTAACCACCTACTTGAATAATTTTATGAATTAATATAATGGATGAATATGATAAATTAATTAAATTTATAATATTATATAATTATTTATATAATTATTTTTTCTATAATGGTTAAATTATTAATAAATTACTTAATTAGAAAAACACCTTTCATTTGTTAAGAATCATTGAAACTTGGTCATCACTAATTTCATATTCATATATTGAAAGAAAACTAAAATAGAATGAAATTATAAATTTATAAATATAATGGATCAAATATTATAATACCTATAATGGTCATGGGAAGACAAAATTCGTAATAATAATTAATACCAACACCATTTTTATGAAACTAGTTCAGAACAATCAAGATTACTTACACCCGATATTGAAAATAGGTAATAACTAACAAGAATTCATAAAGATAATTATTATAAATGAAATGTATAAATTTAAAATATGTGAGTAAGGTTATAAAATAATTATTAAGATATATATTTTTTTATACAAGATGTTTGAGTCCATTCATGTAAACCATGCTAAAAGGTAAGGGTTTTCTTGGTCTCAATTCTGATTCTTTGTGACATAATATATTTTATGCATCATGTTTTCCTTAAATAGTGTATTTACTTACAATGAATTTATTTTTATCATAATTATTTTTTATTTAATTATGTAAACTAATTGAAATAATTTTCACTTATTCAAGTGAACATTGATTCAGTTGTTTCCTTAATAGTAATCATTTTTGGTAACTCAACTTTCATTCATTGAATTATAATCACATCTTAAAATTATTTCATATAATTTAGGAAAATTATACCCTTTATTTTATTATGTTGTATTGTATTTTTTTTTCTATGGATTTAAATTTCTACCACATAAATACTTATCAAATCTATCTTACCCTATGGAGTAGGTTTCCTGTAACAGATATTGATAACTTAAATCTCCCTCCATTGAGTTAAAAAGTTTTATATTGAAATTTGTTCTTCTATACTTGGATTTTCACACCCTAAAAATTTATTATATTTTATTTTATTATACTATTTGGAAATATTAAGTTTCAGTACAAATAATTTTTTATTAATCTTCTTACAATGTGGTTTTCAACAAATCTAATTTCAAAGTATTAAAAAAGTTCTTTTCATAATCAAATATAATATCTTTTCATCCACATTTTCTATAGAAAATTTTATTTAATTTTCAAGGATCTTTTATTTGAGGTTATTTTTAAAATAAAATATTTTCAAAATCATTCACTTCACCTTTTGAAAAGTTACTTTTGGAAGTGACATGTATGTTTGTATTTTATTTCAATGTTAAAAATATTATTGAAAATATATTTTAATCTTTAACCTCTATTTTCATTTTCATATTAAAAATTATTTACACTCAGTGGATTTATGTTGCAAGATTTATTCAATAATAAATATATATTATAATTTTGTGGATTGAACTCACGGTATCAAACAATTCAATTCTTGATCCCTTATTGTTCAATACTATTTAAATCATTCTTTTGCAAGGATGTTTTTCATATATATTAATATCCTTTTGAGTTTCCTTTGTTACACTAGGGATATGTTCTTTTGAAACCAACCACCTTTTTCTATGGATAAATTATTTAATGTCCTTTTTTATCATATATATAATCCCTTGGTTTTGTTTAACTATCCTTTGTGAATAGAATAACTTTTCTTCCAATTAATTTTCATTATGAATACCCTATTTTCTATTATTTTAATTGAAGGGTGTTTGCCTAGATTTCATACATCGATTGAATGGGGAAATTTATTGACTTAACCATATACTGTGACTCTATATATTTTTATCTTGAAGGATGATTACATATAGGTATTTTATATTTATTGATTGGGGAATAATTAAAAGTCCTTATATTTTTTATTCCAACAGGAATGTTTATTAATTACTTAGGAAAGTTGACTACATATTATTTATCCATCCACACTATTTTTCTAGATTAGTTATGATAATTATATCCCCTTTATTGACATGGGAGAAATTATTGTAATTATATATATTTTTATTCCAATATAAATGATTATTAAAAAGGCTAATTATGTATTTTTTACTTGTTATCTCATATGATGAATGCATTGGACTTAAACATGTGATGGGTGGGGCTTGGAAATATATACCACATTGATGCATTAGTGGTTTTCATGAGATAAACATATTTGGGTATTTGATTTATTAATTCCCAATTCAATAATATTTCATAACTTTGTTCTTATTGAGAAGAATGATTTTTGGCTACATCTTTTACAGTAAGAATGATGTCTAGGATGGGACCTTGATGGTAAGATCAAGATGTCTAGAATTATGAATTTATTTACCATTAATTTATTTATTGTTATCCATGTGATCTATTTATTTTATTTATTATTCAGGGATATATTATGCTCTTAGTTTCAGTAGATTATGGAATTATGATGATTAATTATTCCTAACATAATAATTATGCCATGATTATGTCATTGTTAGATCAATTGTATATTTTCCCTTACTGGGAATTTGAACTCATACCTTAATATGTTTCTACTTTCCTAGGTTATTAATAAAATTACTATACATGATATTTATAAAAGGATAAATTTTGTAGAGAATTTTTTAGAGATGTTGAACACCTATTATGGCTTAACCAGTTCATTGTATCATATGTAAACAATGTCCATTTGATTGGATTTATTAATTAATGATGTGTCGTAACTCTATAAATATATAAACCTAAAAATTATCTTTTGGATATAATAGATGAAATAATTATTATTTATTATATAATTAAGGATGTTTATATTAAATATTTTACAGTTGATATCAAAGTAAGTATTTGAAATATGGGTTTATGTCACCAGGCTTTAGAGTGCAGGTCTGGAATGCCATAATTGGTATAATCTCAGGGTTTAGATAACACTATATATTAGGAATTTTTTTTAGGATAATTTATGGGTTGATAAGTTAATTTTGATCATAATTTCAAACATATAGATAACGTGTTGAGATAGTATATGATTTGATGTTAATATAATAATGCATGTTTTATTTGGGTATTAGGATAAGAGAACTTTAATAAAATTACTAAGAATAATTATAAGTATAGGATAAATTATTGAAGTTTTGTTAAAGTCTTGACAATATGGTTTTCCTAAAATTTAATTCATTTTCTAAATACTGGAAAGTGGATGTGAATATGGTACAGTTTCATCTAGTGTTAATCACCCAGAAAAAGGTTGATTGAGCATTGACTCAATATTCATTCTGGTGTATAGTGGATAGGCCTAAGACTGCACACTTATCTAGAAAATACTAATTAATATATCTTTATTCATCATACTCTATTTCCAAACCACTATGAAGGGCTGAATTTCTAGTTACTTTAAAGTGTTAGGTTAAGGAGTATGAGAAACCCCAAACAAATAGTAAATTAGGCTAAACCTGGAATGATATAGGTTAAGCTATGGATTATATTGGTTTAAATAAGAGTGATATTGGTTTTAATAAAAAAATATAGGATAACATGATAGTGTGATAAATTCATATATATTGAGGTTAAATTTTTTATTATTATCTTATGATTTTAGTTTTTCATCTCTTATGTTAATTTATTTTGGATTTTGTAATGAATGGAACTATAAGGAATCATTTTAAAAATGAGTGTGAGGGAAATGTATAGACTATCTAAATGATCAACCAATATAAATGGGATCTAGATTGAGAAATTTAGTTATTATATAAACACAACAATCTAGAAATATTATTAACAACGTGAACATAGTTTAAATAAAGAACACACCAAAGAAGATAGGAAATTAGACTCAAGGAAGTTCAAGTGATGAATATGATAAAGGAAGGAATATTCAATTTATTTAATGAAAAAACTATAAAATGAATCATGAGGAAAATTTCATTCAAGGTATAGATAGATCATATAAGTTTGTAATGAATCCCACCAAACTCGCAGATGTAAGGGAAGTAGAGAATTTATAAAAATTGTTTCTTCAATTGCAAGGGAGTTGGGATTTATGTGCTTAAATGTCCCAATAAAAGTTCTAACAAGGTAAATAACCACTAATAACCTTAAAAAATGAAAATCCAATGAAAATACTATTAATATAGAAGATAGTGAGTTTCCACTCTAAATTTTTCGAAGTCTTATCCAATGAAAGTTTTCACCAACTATTGTATATTGAGTTAAAAATAAAAAACAACTTGTGGTATGATTATTATTAAATCGTTTTCAAGGTTTTTGGTAAGTTATACATTATATACCTAGATACTCTTCCCATTTTAGGAAAAACATTATTTAAGGGGGTATAATGTAACACCCTGAAATTTTAATATATGATTACCTTTAAATAATTCAATGTGTTCGATATCTTGCTCCACATGAAACCATGAACTTAAACAAAAATGTGATATATTTTGATAAAATATAAATATTTACATATGATTGTTAAAACTATCCATTGAATTATCCATAATTAATAGGATTAACCACAATATGAAATATTTATATAAATAAAATAAATGATACTTTTAATATGAATGAAATTGAATTGGTATAACTAAAATAACTAATAAGATTATTTTAAACTTAAATTTGTATTTTTCAGAAAAAAAAAAATTTTAAGTGTTATGATTTATTTATCACAGGAAACATATGATTAATTTATGGTCATAAAGATTCATATAAATAATTGTTTGACACTAATTAGTAAATCATATTAAATAAGAAGAAGAATAGATTATGTTCTAAAGAGTCATTTTCCCTATAAAAACAATTTTTCATTATATTTTATAATTTTATATGAAAGATAAGTTTATAAATTTTGTGATTTGAATTATAAAAAATGAACATTATTTTTTTCTTCATCGTTATAATATTTTCTTAAGATGAATTTTTGGTATTTTTCAGAAAAGATTTATTTTAAGATAAATTGTACAATAAAATGTTTTTATAACTATCGTGATTTAATGACATTATTAGTGTTTAGGTATGTCATAGAAATTTTTAAAACCATTTTTATACATAAAATATGTATTTGATAATTTAAATTTTAAGTCTAAAAAATATAATTCTAGTTTACAAACCAATATTTGATATTTTAGAACTTAAGTTTCATTTTTCTCTAAAATTGTTTCAATACATTATACAAATAGTATTTTAAAATTAATTTTATCGATTTATAAATATAATAAAATAAAATTTATTTAAAATTTATAATTATTGAGTTCAAATTATTTAATAATTACTATTTTATTTTTTATTCATAAAGGGTAAATTACTTAGTAAATACTAGTTATCACGATAAGAGTAAATCAGGTTGAAAAGCGTTTAACCTCATGCAACATACTAAAATATATTAAAACAATGTGTGATAATGTGTGTTTAAGGGATTTATATACCTTATATCATCATTAATCCATTATTTCTCAATTTTTTATCCACTTTCTTAGAGAAATACTTCCCATTATTAAAAATCTGTGGTATTTACAAAAATGTCATCCCTTCTCACTTATAAAAGGGGCCTCCCACCACTCCTTCAATACCATACATAAAATTTGGTTTCATAATAAAACCCTAAAATATTTTTATTCCCATATATATCTATTTATATTACTTTATATTCTTATCATAATATATTATCCTAATCTCTCATTTTCCAAGGAATTCCCTGAGGAAAATTCAAAGTTCTCAACATGAGTAATTGTTTTTCCTTAATTTATTTTCTATCTATCATAAATTTAAAAATATTATTTTAAAATAAAAAATTAATGAAATAATTATTAATAATATACTTAATTTTATTATTCTAAGTTAATAACCATCAACTACATTTCCCCTCTTACCTTGAGAGAAATGAAAACTCGATTTGTGTGTTAGTGTGGACTACTGCCTCCATGATGTAATGTGTTAATTTTAATTCATCACCTATCATGGATTTTCAAAAAAAGGAATTTAATATATAATTATTATATTTATATATTATTTAATAATTTTAAATGACAAACCATATTATTCCTTTCTTTTATTCTAAGGAAAATAAAATCATCATCTATGCGTACATGCAGACTATCGCCTCTATAGAATGTTGTATTGCATTTTTTTCATTACCTTCTTACACGGATGGAATTAATAATGTGTTTAAAGGATAAATATAATGTACATATCACTATTAAGTCTCTAGTAAGACAAATTTAATAACCTATTGATGATATAAATAATAAAAAAACATTACAGAAATTTCCATCTTAAAAAAGCATACTAAGAGGAAAATATTTTTATTTATATTATATAATATTTTAATAACCATTAATTATTAAAATTATAATATATGACACAATTAAACACTAAATCATATCATTTTTCTTTATTTAAAATAATATTACAGCTAAACCACCACATAATCATCCATTAATCTCACTATGTTCATGTTTGGGTTGGTTTAACAACCTACTTGAACAATGCTCTAAATTTATATCATGGATAAATATGGGAACTTAATTACTAGTATAATAGGATATAAATATTTATATAAGGGTATTTTTTGGTTATATAATGTTAACATTATTATTAACCTCATTAATTAATAAAACACCTTTCATTCATTATGAATCACTTAAACATGATCATCATCGATTTCACCTTCATGAATTGTAACCAAAAGTACCATGGAATGAAATTATATATTTATAAATATAATGTAACATATATTAGTATACCTTTAATTATATCAATATGATGATATTTTTTATAATAACTAATTCCAACACCATTTTTTTCAAAACTTATTCCAAATGATAAAATTACTTACACCCGATATTAAAATTAGGTAATAAATAACTAGAGTTCATATATAGAATTATTATAAATTTAAAATATGTGATTAAGGTTATAAAATTATTTATTAATATAGATATATTTTTTATAAAGTATTTTAGAGTTTATTATAGGAATCCAGAATAAAAGTTAATGGTTTTCATGGTCTCAATTATTATTATTTTCAGCATAATACATTTTGGGAACTATATGTTTCTTGTACAGTGTATTTAATTCACATTTATGTATTTTTATCATAAATTTTTTTTACTTCATGGGATATAATAAGACAAATAATATTCCATCCAAATGGATACCGATTCAATTGTTACCCTAGTAGTAAGGATTTTTAGTAACTCAACTTTCATTCAATGAGTTATGATCGCCTCTCAAAATTATTTCTTATAAGTTGGGTAAATTCAAAGATTGATTGTATTATGTGGTAATATCTCATTTTTTTCTATGTATTTACATTCCTACCTCATAAATCCTTGTCAAAAATCTCTTACCATATGTATTATGTTTCCCATAAGAGATATTGAGAGTTCAAATCTTCTTTATTTGAGTTATAAAGTCTTATATTGAACTTTTTTCCATGATTAAAATATCTAAACATTATTTTTTATTATGTGGTATTTTATAATCCTATTTTTTATAATTAATTTTTAATAAATATAAGGTTTTATTACTCTTCTTACAATTTGGGTTTTCTATAAAGGTAACATCAATGTATTAAAAAGGTTTCGTTCATAATTAAATGATTTATATTTGACTCCATATTCCCTATGGAAATATTTTTATCACATTAAAGGATCCATTATTGGATTATATTTTTAAAATTAAAATTTTTCAATATGTTTCACTTCAAATTTTCAAAATTTACTTTTTAAGGTGACTTGTAAGTTTGTATTTTATGTTAAAGTTAAAATATGTTTTCTAACATATCTTTTAAGTTTTCACCACTAATTTTCTTTTCAAATTAAAAATGGTTTAAAATCATTGGATTTATGTTACAATATTTATTCTCTAATAAATATATATATTTATAACTTGGGGTATATAACTCATGGTATCAAAAAATTTGATTCATGATCCCTTCTTGTGTCATACCATTCAAAACATTCTTTTGAAATGATGTTTTTCATCAATGGAAACATACTTATGGGTTTAATTTATTATACTAGGTATATATTCTTTTGAAACCATCCACCTTAATTATAAGGATGTATTATGTAATATTATTTTATATCAAATATATGATCTATCATTTTCATTGTCTTTCCTAACCATCCATCATGAATTATAATAAATTTTATTCCAATGAATTCACTTTGTGAATACCCTATTTTCCATTACTTTTATTGAAAGGTGTCCACCTATATGTTATACATCAATTGATTGGGGAAATTGTTTACTTAACCATATATAATTACTCCATATAATTTTATCTTGAGGGGTGATTACATAGAAAGCTATTTCATTTATTGAGTGTGGAAATATTGAAAATCTATATATTTTTTATTCCAGTATGAATGTTTATTAATTACTCAGAAAAGTTGACTATGTGTTGTTTAATCACCTGCCTTATTTATTTTTAAGGGTTATAATCATGTTATCCCTTTTATTAAAAGGGGGAAATTATTGGTGTTTCTTTTATTCCTATTTAAATAGGGATGATTATTGGAAAATTAGATTATGTATTATTTACTCATTATCTTATATGATGAATGCATTGGACCTAAACAAGTGATAGGTGGGTCTTTACATTATATAGTCCCTCGATGCATCATTATGTCTCATGAGACAGAAATTTTTAGGTATTTGGTGTATGCCTTCTTAATTCAATAAGATATCTTCACTGTGATCTTGATGATAAGAATGATGTCATGTTTGTGACCTTGATAGAAAGAATGATGTCTATAGTAAGATCAAGATGTCTAAGATCATGCATTCTATCACCAAGAACAGGGTCCAATTGTACACTAGACATGGGTTATCCATGTTGGATAGTCTGAGATAAGGGAGGCTTCATTGGTGTCCTCATGACAAGAACCCTTATTATTAAGGGAGTACATGATCATGACTTCCTTGAAGATTAAGTTAGTCTAGGATGAAAAACCAGGGGAGTCATTTTATAAAGGTAGTACATGATCAATAGGGTGGATGATAATGTGCATGGCTCATTTATGTATTTCAAGTGGTTGTGGAGGATGAATAAATAGGTAAATGACCAAGAATAAGACCCGGGATAAAGTGAATCACATATAGAATAAATAGGAGAGGGAACCTTTATCCATGGGGGTTAGGGGTAGTTTATTAACCAAGTATAGGGACCAAGGTGAATTCATACTCTAGTTAAGGGTTTTGGATAAGGTTCACCTAATTATGAGGTATGTAAAAGGTTATCTCTAGTACATAGAGGAGGGATAAGTGTTTCTCTTTTATAGAGAGGAGGGTGAAGTTTCACCCTAGTATAGAGGAGAAGGATAAGTGTCTACCTAGTATGGAGGGATGCGAGAAGTGTTTACCAAGCCATAGTGTAGGGTGAATATGGAACCCTAGTGGAAGTATTAAGTGATGGTTCACCTTGGTATAGAGGCCTAGACACAATTTCATCTCAGTATGGGGAAGGGGGAATTGGTCACCCTAATAAGGTATATGGAAAATAGGTTTCCCTAATGAGGAGACATGGGTGAGAGTTTCCCCTATTATAAAGGCCTTCAGATGTGACTTGGGTGCCAGAAACCCCACTATATAATCTGGTATGGGGTTCTTCACCCTAGTATTAGATAACTAGAGAACAATTAGTCTCCTACAAATCATGAGGACCTTATATATCTCAGTTAATATTCTTATCTTTTTTCATTTTTGTCTCTCTGTGTAAGGACCCATTGAGTTCTATTTATATAGAAATATGTAGAGAAATATATATTAATTCTAGGAATATAAGTTGGTTTCCAAAAGGTAACATGGGAATGCGACATGGGTGTGTTAATAGTTCATATGAAGTAGGGTAGAGAACCTAAGTCAGACCCTAGGTGAATGAAACCTGGTGAATATGGGGTTACATGTGATTTTGAGTACATAGGGAAGGGCATGTGTAACACCCCAACCCAAATCACTAGGTCTAAGCTCAAGTTCCACATAACCTCATACATGCCTCTGGTATTTAAGAGGCTTCTGACTATAGTTGATGATCTATATATAACATGGGGAGACTATACCCTTGATAATCATAGCCACACACCAGAATATATCAAAATATATATAATCCAACTAAACATCATAGTGGAAAATAATAAAAAAATATGATGTTGTAACATATTTCATTTCAATTCAAATAATAATAATCAAATGGACCCCCAATGTAGAAGGCTAAAAAGTATAATAAATACAACATGAAGTAGATAAATAAAAGTTGTTTTTCAAGCTATCTAGAGTCTATTTTGGTACTAATTCTTTCTCTTAACTCTAATCTCCTCAGTAACCTGTAACTGGGACATTACCCTTCTCTAGGTCTATGATCATGAATTTTATATGCACACAAAGATTCCCAAGTAGGGTGTGAGTATAAACCTAATAAGTCCCCACAAGTGTACCTTTAACACAATTTTACATGTTTATATCGGTGTATATCAAGATGAAAAGTTAAATTTTCATAAAATCATACAACTGATCATATACAAAGTGATCATGTGCTAACCAAGATTCCATGAACCCTGTCCATATCTACTTGGGTGCCATGATAGATGTATGTCATGAATATTTATCACATTACATATATCACGATATGTGACTTAATCCACCTTTAAAGTCAATACATGTTCAACCTTTATAGAACAACTCATACCCATGACTCGTGGAAACTTGATATCCTCTAATGGAATGCATGATTTCTATTCCCAAATCAATGGAACTCTACATAGACACAAGTATGTTCTCCATCAGTGCATAACATCAGCATATGGACACTCTTCTAACGGTGTATAGAATTCTTCCCTAATCAATAATCACATTCCAAGATTTGGCATTATCCATTCTATGTCCAAATCCAAAATCTATGATCCATTTCATTCAAGATCCCCCTCTAAGGGGGTGGATAAACTTGTTACGGCCACCTATCAACCTGAACATTAAAATAGAGGTTTCACTAGCTTTATACAAATCCACATGTAAGTAATGACATAGAAAGGAACAATATATCACAATAAATATTCCATGGACTATTAAAAATACACAGGTAAGTCAAAACATGTAAAGGAACAAGTATGTAAAATCAAATATTCCACAGTTATGAAACAACTATATATAAGGTGAGACATAGAAAAGAACACACAATTTATTGTAGGAAAATATCTCATTGGATACCCATGCATTCAAAACAGGCCATATCATGCATGGTTCTCTACACTAGTCACATACACAATATAATAAAGTCAAACAAATCAATAGAAAGGACTAATATGGAAAGTGTAACACCCTAACCCAAACCACCAAGTCTGAACTAGAGATTCAAATGACCTCCTGAACTCCTTCTAATGTGAAAGGGTTTATTGACTAGTAGAAAGGTTCTTAATGCTCTCAGTGGGAAGATTATACTCTCAGTATCATATCTTTTAACAAATAATATAATTAATACATAACAACTCAAAGTAAATAAGGTGGAAGAATATAATTTCAAATGGAAAACATGTCATAAAATAAATAAATGGTCCCATGGTATGAAAATCTAAACTATATAAATAATTGTGTGATGGTAAATAAATAAACTATGGAGAATCCTATGGAGTCTTCCTAGTCCCACCATCAACTCCATACTTTACATTTCAATCATCCATAATGGGCCCCTTGACCTTTCTTAGATCCCTATATAGGAATTCTATACATTCACCAAAGTTATCATTTAGGGTGTGAGTAGTAAAACCAAGTAGGACACAGCTATTATGTCCTTAACAAATGTTCACTTTTATAATATGTGTATGTCATGATAACAATAAATGTACAAGAAATCATAAACAATCACAGACTGAACACCTATGTAATAACTAATCCACCACGATCCATGGTCATACCTGCTTTAGCTCTATGTCGGAAAGACTGTCAAGATATTGGAATAAATCAAGAAGTATACACACATTTAGTAAACATACTAATCATCATTGTGTGGATAATATACTTATAAACCACTATACATCAAGTGAATCATACTACTTGACATCCACTAGGCATCGATTTATCATGTTACTCAGTATCCACTAATAATTGAGTAAATATTCTACTTGGAATCCACTCAACATCAATTGAATAACATAGTATCCTAGAGGCATCTTCATATCCCTACCTTGTGATTAATTCCATCATTAAAAGTCATGAACACTACCCCTCTAAGTTATAACATTTCCATGATAGTCCACTTGTTCCGAGCACCAAGAACAATACCTACCAAGGCATGGTAAAACACATAATAGCGTAGAGTATACAAATAAATCATATAAACTAATCATGAGAAAAATTATCAACATATAATACATGTGATAAATATCCAATATAAACAAACAAGATAAAAGCATACTCAGGTCAACCAGTATTATAAAATAGGTCTCATGGGCTATGCAGGCACCTATATGAAAACACCGTCAATCATAAACAAAAAGCTATGATAAAACATCATGAATTAAGGAAAAAAAGAGTACACAATGGACTCAAATGGTAATGAAAATCCTTTATTAAGGTTTTCAATGTCAATTTCAAGGTATTTTAAGGGTATCATATCCAAAACCACATTTTTACATCAACCGAAACAAGATCATATATCAAAATTTTAAAGAATTGATTCCAATAAAACATGAAATGGGTTCCAGAATGAGACCAAGAAAGAATAATAAGACAAATGGGTATGTTCATAACACTTAACCAATGATAATTACCTACAACGATAATCTTCAAATATAGTTAAATGATTGAGGAATCCGTCTCACTTAGATAGTGACTAGAGAAGAGATATGAATCTATTATGAGTATGAAACAACAAGAATATCCTTCATCTTCAAGGTTTTATCTTCTAGTAAGGTCACGTAGGGAGATTCAAAGATAATTGAGGCTATCTAGGGTATCAATCCTCAAAGGAGGAGGGGTCAACTAGGTACCCTAAGTTCATCCAAAAATTCTATGGAATTCTTCATGTTGAAGGAATCTTCATAAAGAATGGGTTGAATCAATTAATAGGAATAATAATATATTTAAAATAGAATTAAAGACCCCACATTAAATTACCATGTGTTTCACCTTTTAATTATTAAATATTAAAGAACAAATCTGGTTGTTTTGTATGTTTCAATGACAACATGAACATTTCCATGCCCGCCATCATGGCCTAGAATTGGTTGTGGTGTTCTTGAACACAAAAGTCTGAAACGAAATGGCCTACGACATATCCCTAATATTGAGTACATTTTCCCTAAACACACCCTCTAAAATGGTTATCATGAGTTTTCCTGGATCATGGATAAAAACAGACATAATCGAGCACCACTACTTGTATGTGTCTTGGCCAAGTTGTTCCCCCTTATTTTTTTGTATCAATACAAGAGAGGGACCACTATAGACAACACTACAGTAGTGGTGTTTCCCATTTTAGACCATAAAAACTAGAAAAAAAATATAATATTTTACAAGACACTCAAATCTCTCAAGGTTCCTCCCAAGTAAGGATAAACTCAAAAATAAATAGAATAAGGGAAACGAGTCTTCACTTAAAAGAAATAGAATTTCTATGACTTTATAATCTCCCCCTCTATGTACTTCTCATCCCAGAAAATCATATCTATAGTTCATGCTTGAACTACTCATAAAACTAAGCTCAAACATATGAATCCAATTACTATTTATCCTCCAAGACTTTTACATTCTACCATAGAATCTAAAAAGGTAGTGTTTTATTCCCTCATAGGACTTTATTACTTAATTATGTAATCTACAATGGGTACACCACATATGATATGTTAGGATCCACATCAAAGTCCTCATTATTAATAAAATTTTTAGTATAAGTCATTTACCTCTAGATCTAAGTCACATGAAACACATCGTTCATACCATGGTTATAAGAAGGAAGATACATAATACACACCACTATTCAAATCCATTTGGTGATCTCGAAGGGTCCAATGTAGTGTATCTCTATATAACCTTGCTTCCTAAAACATTAGTGGCCTAATTGAGGAGTCACAATCAGAAAATTTTGGTCACCTATAGAAAACTCCAAAGGTCTCCTCTTATGGTTGGTATAGTACTTTTACCTATGATGATCTATGATCAAACTCTTCTAAATCATCTTCACTCACTCAGAGGTCTCCTGTACCATAATGGGTCATACAATCGTTTCCTCACCAACATCATGTCAACAAAGTGATCAATTATATGGCCTACCGTAGAGATCCTCATAATGTTTCATGTGAATCAAATCCTAGTAACTATTGTTATATGAAAACTCAACCAAGACTATGTGGTTATTCCACACTCCACTAAATTATAGGATGAAACCCCATAGATCATCCTCCAAGATACAAATATTCTACTCAAATTTTCTGTATTTCTGTGGATGATAAGTTGTATTCAGCTTCAACTGATTACCTAAGTCTATATTAATGACCTTAAAAACTCATGGTATAAACCATGAATATCTATTAGATATGATTCTCAAGGAACCCCATCCAAACATACTATCTCATGGATATAAATCTTCCCAATCTCATCAACTCAGTGAGTCTCACAGATCGGTAATAAATGAGAATATTTTGATAGCTAATATGTAATCACCCAAACTACATAATGGATCCTTGGGGTCCTGGGTAACCCCATCATAAATTCCATCATGACACCCTCCCTCTTTCACATGGGAATAATAAGTGTCTGAAGAAAACCACCAGGATATTGTTGCTTGGACTTTATCCTCTAGTAGTTAAAGCATTAGGAAAAAATCCAAAAAAATCCCTCTTAATCTCTATCCACTAGAAAAACCTTTTGAATTCATGGAATATAATTGTCACTCCAAGATCAAACATCCAATGAGAGTTATGGATCTTTCTTATAAAATATTAAATGATGTAAGAAGGTTCTACTGCTCTCCCATGTACTAGGATCACATCGTCATTGTCTAACAACCACTCGGGTATCGGGTCACCACCTACTTGTTATTCTCATATCATAGAACATTATGGATTAGTCTTATATTAATCTATTACCTGTTATACTAAAGAATATGTGACCATAAATGGGTCACATTTCATTAATATACGGTCCTTAGAAACATCCATCCTCTAGTCATCCAACAAAATCATCAAGCTCCATTGTACCTTTGAAGGCTATTCACCAATCTCTTGAGATACCTTCATCTTAAAGTTAAGAGAATCTTCAATGACATTATATTTACCTAGTACATAGTCCATCTCAAATTTGAATATATGTAGGTACTCTACCCAATATATATGTCTTAAATTGAGGTCATGATGGGTGAATATATAGTAAAGACTCTTGTGGTACATGTAGAAAATAAACCTCTCTCTTAAGAGATAGTGTCTCCAATACTTTAATGCATAGACCATGGATTCCAGCTCCAAGTCATGGGTATGATAGTTCCTCTCATGTGGTTTGAATTGATGTGAGTCATATGATACTATCTTCTCCATCTATTTTTGTATTACTCTCAAACTAAGGCCTGATGCATTGCAGTATATGGAATAACCAATCCCCGGTATGAAAATTATTAACACTTGAGATATAATAAACCTCTTATTTAGTTTAGGAAACCCCTCCTCACACTATTTTAGCCACTGAAACTTCATTCCTTTTTTAGTTAGTGAATTCATGGGTGCTGATAAATGGGATAAGTAGTATATTAAACAATGATAGTATCCCACTAAAAAAATAAATCTCTTGATCTCAAACACATTCTAAGAAAATGTCTAGGAAATCACTTCATTAACTTTCTATGGGTCCATTGGCATAACAATATCAAAAAACACATACCTTAATAATTTAAACTTTCATATCTAAATATTACACTTAGATAGATTGAAATAATGCCGATGTGCTCGAAGTGTACTTAAAACTATATCAAGATGCCTGGAATTCTTCTCTTGGGTTAATGAGTATATAAGGATGTTTTTAATAAACACAGTGATGAATAAGTTAAGATATGGGTGAAATATCTTGTTTATTAGATCCATAAACACTTCTAGAACATTCATCAATCCAGATAGAATCAACAAGTACTCATATAGACTATACCTACTCTCAAACACCATCTTTGATATATCCTCATCACTAACCTGCATATAGTGATATCCCAATTGAAGATAAATCTTAGAGAACCATCATGATCCCAATAAATAATCAAAGATATCATCAATCATGGAAAAATTATATATATTTTTCACCGTCACTTTATTCATATCTGGTAATCTATGAAGAGTTAAAGACTAACATCCACCTTCTTGGTGAACAAGATAGGTGCACCTCATAGTGAATTACTCAACCAAATAAAACCATTTCATTACAAGTACTTGATTTGTACCTTGATCTCCTTCAAATTTTCCAGTTCCATATGATAAGGGTTAATAAAAATGGGTTGTACACCTAGTATGAGTTCTATCTTAAACTCAGTACCTATATCAAGGTGAATTCATGTGAAGTCAATTGGAAAAATGTCATGATAGAGATCCAAAATTGGAGTAAAAGATAAGGTATTATCATTGATCCTACCAAAATATCCAAGAATATAATTTACATCATTATTTTTTCATCTTAGATAAATTTTATACCCACTCTACCTACTCCCAACTCCCATTCACAAGTCCCAAAGAACTTCTCTCCTTTGGGTGATGTAAACGATACATGTCTCCAATAGTAGTTTATGTGGGATTAAAAGTTGGTCAACTTGTCCATGTCTATAATCACAAAAAAAAAATAACCTCATTTATAGAATCATTAAGTACCATATATTTCTATAACTATATATTACTATAGGACACTCTAGGCATCACAAAATAATGTCCACTTTTATGACCAATGGTGTATCTAGGGAAAGAAACTCTAAAGAAAACATGACCAATAGTCAATTATAGAAATAACTTGTGAATATATAATTAAATAGAAATAATTAGTGTAAAAAATAGTTAAAAAATGTATAAGTGATAAACATCATACTTAGAATAGTATATGGACCATCACTACCATCTTCTAGAGTCTGGTCAACTACATAAAATCGGCCTACCTCAGCTCCATGACCCTATCCCTGTGATGCATGACCTACCTGTTTTGTTATCATCTGATCCTACTACTGAGGACCCTAACTAGATCCCTAGTTCCCTGAATGCACCTACCTCAATACTCTATGGAACCCTAACCTCATAGCTCTAGATAAAAACTACTGAAGATGCTACATCTTTCTATATTGTCGATATTGGCTCTGAGATGCTAAGTAGACCTTATGGTAATTACCAACCTTCCTAAAATTATATCATTGTGGTACTTATATTGAGGAAAATTAAGAACCTAAACTCGACTCCATCAGCATACCAATAACCTTATACACATCCTTGGTCTTCCACTTCATACCACCAGAAGAGGCACTCATCATAGTAGTAATAGGTACACCTACCTAAGTACCGAAGGGTGGAATAAGACCAACTGCTCGATCCTCCTTCGCCCCTTCTCAATACTCAAGTACTTGTGTAGAACTGATGGGTATTTTACTAGGTCTAAGGTCCTAACCTATTTTCTGATTTCATGGAAAATATTATCTCAAACTTCTTAGCCTTATGTGCTTATGTGCATCATTTTTTATCCAAGATTATAGAAAATTGAAGTAGCTCAATGAAATGATAAAAGTATGCAGATACCATCATGGACCCATATTATAGCTCTATGAACTCCTATACTAAGTCTATATTTAGCATATCATGAAAGAATTATCTTAATAACATGTTCTTGAAGGCCTCTCAAGTGATACCCATATGTCTTACATGTTGTCCTATCACACCCCACCACCTCCCTGTGGGTCCCTATATCATGAACACAACCATATTCACCTTTCTATCCCCAATTGTCTCAATGTGGTCAAAGACACCCTTGATGATATCTATACATTCCTCTATATAATGAATCCCTCAAATTACCTAAAAGGATGGTGGATATTTGAGTTGTAAGTCTCTGGAATAATTTACCATGGTCCTTAGTGCCCCTCTTCCCTAGGAAGGAATAAGAGGAAAGACTCCCGACTAAGGTGGTTCTACTACTTGCACCACTGGAGTATATGTGGGAGCATACTCTATTGAAACATCCTTCACATAAAGAGACAAAATAGGGGAATCCTCTATAGTGGGAGAATACTATCACATATCAATTGTTGATCCCATCAGTCTCCTCTGGGGTAGAAACTTCTAAAATATGAAGGAAACATTTATAAAAAAAATAAATTCATTAAGACAAATCCTAATCATTTTATGACATCACACAAGGTTCTCTTAGGATTCTACCCATAATTCAAGGTATATACCTCATAGAACTAACCAAGTCCTTTATCCTTTCACATTAGTCATATATATATATAACATAATAGCATACTTAGTTTCAACTAACTAATTCCAATATATGTACCACAATAGTATAGAAAATAGATATATCACACAATCCAAAATACAATTCTATGCTAAATAGATAGAAAAAATCATGGAATTAAATTAAAGAACTATTATACTATACATAATAGGTATATATATAATATTTGATCCTACCTACATAGTCATGATACATGAATGAACCCAAATCCCATAAAATAATAACAGTAATCTTTTCAATGGTAACTCAGAGGGTCATTACATATGATCTGTTTAGGCACAAAGAAACTCCACTACTCAAGACCCACACATCTTATCTCATTTCTACCATGTCTTGGGTTGGTTTAAAATAAAAGAATAAATCTACCCCCTAATATCATTTTATAATGACTTGACTAAAACCACCAAGTATGAGCCAGAGAGTCACATGGCCTCATGTGCACCTCCCCATATGAAACTATCAACGAGGGTCTAAACACCACTGATGGGGAGACTATACACCCAGTATCATATCCTTATAAAAATAATATATATAATACATAATAAGTAAATAAGGTGGTAGAATATAATTTCAGATAGAACACATTTCATACAATAAATAAATGGGCTCCTGGTGTGGCAAGACAAACCAGAGTAATATGTGCAGTCAGGTAAATAAATAAACTACAAAAAATCCTTTGGTGTTTACCCTAGACATACCACCAACTCCATTCTCAATAGTTCAACCAAAAACCATGCGTCCATTTCCATTTTATGGATCCCTAAACCTAAAGTTTGTACACACACTAAAATTCCCATATAGGGTGTGAGTAATAAAACCCAACAAAAAACCACTAATGGATCCTTAAAAAAATTGCATATATAATCGGTGTATTGCATGACTAAAATAAATTCACAAGTAAGAATAAACAATCACAAAATGAGCACTTGTGTGCTAACCAATCCACCATGATCCTTGTCTACACCTAATTTGACTACTTAAAAATGAATATTAAGATATTGGAAGTAATCAATAACTATGCACATGACTAGTAAACATAATTCTTGGAATCATGCGAAAAATATACTCAAAATCCACTTGGAATCAAGTGAATCATGCTACTAGACATTAACTAGGCATCAAGTGATCATGTTACTCAACATCCACTGGGCATTGATTAAACATGCTACTTGGAATCCACTAAGCATCGAGTTAATCACACATCATCCACAATTCATCATCATATCACTACCCTATGTCAAGTCCATCATTTTCATCATCTTAAGTCATGTGCACTCCCCATATAATGGATAACCATGTCATGATAGTTCACTTATTTTGAGTACCAAGAATAATACCTCCCAAGGAATGGTAACACGCATAATAGGGTAAATCATACAAAAAAAATCATAGTTATCATCATGAGAAAAATAGAAACATATAATACATGTGATCAACATTCATCATGAATAAAAAAGTTTCAAGAATACTCATGGAAACAAGTATCATAAAACATGTATCATATAATATGAAAACACCCAAAAGAAAAAACAATCAATCATGAACAACAAGTTATGCCAACACATCATGAATCTAGGAAACAAGAGTATATCAGTTCCTTAAGTGGTAAGGAACTTCCTACCTCAAGGTTTTTAATATTAAAATTATGTTTTCCCAAGGTAATTTTCTCCTAAACCATGTTCTCATTCCATGTAAAACAAGTTCATATGTCAAAATCTCCTATAGTTGATTCCAATCAAGCATGACATGGGTTCTATAATTAGAACAATAAAGAATAAAAATCCAAATGGGTTGGTTCCAAAAACTTACCCAATGACAATTATTTAAAATGGTAATATTTAAATCCAATTAAAGGAGGGTGGAAGCTATCACTCTTGGATAGTGACTAGAGAAGATATTTAAAGATCATATGAGTCTAAAACAAAAATAAAAATGAATTCCTTCAATGTTTGATCTTCTAGCATGGTTGGGTTGGCATATTCAAGGAGAATAGATGTTATCCAGGGTACCAATACTCAAAGAAGAAGGTTTTATATAGGAATCCTAGGTTTAATCCGAATTTGTCTATAATTTTTTAGATCGAAGGAATCCTCAAGGAGAAGGGGTTTTAATCAATTAATAGGGGGGATAATCAAGTTAAAACTGACTTAAATACCCCACATTAAACTCCCACGCATTTACCATTTGAACTATTCAATATCCAAGAAGAGATTCATCCATTTTAAAGACAATACGACCATCACAACACCTTACACCACAGCATATCCTTGGTCATGGTGTTCTTAAACACACCAAGATGAAAAATCATGGACTATGTTGTATCCGAAAGATCTAGGAAATTTTCTCACACCGCGAACTCCAAAATTAACGTGGTGAGGTTTCCCAAGTTGTGGATGATAACATCCTTACCAAAGAACCACAACATGTCCCAACCATTTCCCTATTTCTGTTTTTAACTGAGACAAGACAGGGACAACCATGGCCAGCACTATAATGGTGTTGTCACCCATTTTTTGTTCAAAAATAGATAAAACCCAAATTTAAGATTCCACAATTAAATCAAAATTACCAAGGATAAAAAAAGAATATATCAACTCAAAAACATAATGGAAACAATGATTCAGTTAAAAGAAATAAAATTTCCAATACTTCATAGTAAGGACTTCCTACCTTTAGCTATTTGATGCTAATCTCCAATATATGTCAATGGATGACACCCATATCAGACTAATACTCCAAATTTCACTAGAAAAATAAAAAATAAATCCTAATAGAGTCTTTATAATTAGTATTAAATTAAATGATCATGAAAAAAAAAGTATACTCCATATCAATTTACCAAAATAGATTCATGACTAGTAGAATGTCTAAGATCAATCAAATTGTTGTCACTAATTCTCATAATCCAACATTGATATATCAATAAAGAATGAAACCACTATTATATATAGTAGAAATTTAAAGATCTATAAAATATTTATTGGATCCATGATAAATTCTAGGGAAGGAATGAGAATTTTTTTAGAAAGGATAGGATGTACCTTGATTGGTGACCACGGATCGACCTAGACTTCAAGAACCTAAGAAGAGATGAATAGAAATTATAGAGCACCAAGTGTGATCTCTCTAAGAGTTTCTGGTCACATTAGTTTCATATTAGGGTTAGAGTTAGTCTAATAATTATATTAGAGTAAAATAATGAAAATTTATTTAATAATGGAAATATATGGGAATCACTAGTTAGCTGGTGGGTCATTAGAAGTGTAGATCTCACTGCCAGTACCATCAACTAGATGGTTCACCCCAATGGCTTCTCAATGGACTTATTTTATCCACCATACATCTTAATAATCCTACATCCTCTAAAATAATAAATTTGATACCCATTTACCAATAGAACACTCCTCTAAGGTAGACAACAAGATAATATATGTCGTAATTTAAAAAAACATGCCTTGAAAGTCAAGGAAATTACAATTATCCCCATATAATTATTTCTCAACTCTGAGAAGTGTCTCTATAAGTATTGATTGAATAGATCAGGCCACTATTCCCAAACATCATACTCACACTCCCAAGTCTCCTCTTGAATATGATGATGCTTCTATATAACTATTCCAAGTGGAACCATATTTTCTTATAACACTTTCTCACTCCATCTATAGATCCACACAAGGCGCTTCATGAATGATGAATTAGGATCTATCTCAACATCCTCACAATTGACCACATGTATAGTATTAGGCATGTAGCTCTTAAACTGATATACATAGAGCACATCATGCATACCAAGATATCATAGAGGAATATCCAATTAGTAAGGCACTATCCTGATATGCTCATTAATATTGAACGGTGTAAAAAATATCAGAGCTATATTTACTTGATTTCATAATCATATATTACCTAATCGAGGAGGTACTCATAAGAAATCTAGATCACCCCCAGAAAACTTTAAATTTTTTCTCCTCTATTTAGTATATGATGAATTCTATATTTTAGTGGTGATTTACCACTTTTTTATCAGCTACACTCTCTCAAAGGTATCTTTCACCATGCTCAGACCACAAATGCACCCTCACTAGACTCATGTCAATATAGCAGCGAGCGAAATGGACAGCCATAAAGATCCTCAAAAGGTGTCATATAATTTTAATCCGTGAATTTTTTATTTTATAAGAACTTAACCAAGGATTGGTGATCATACCATAGTCCTATAAAGATGAGAACTCCTGCCTATAGCATATCCTCTAATATCCATATCCTCCTCTATTATTTTCCATTAGTCTATGGATGATATGCTATACTCAGTTTTAGATGGGTACCCAAATCCTTTTGTAGGACCATCCAAAATCATGGCATGGAACATGGGTCCCTATTTGACATGATACTCAAAGGAACTAAATGAAGGTACATAGCCTCTCATATATACATCTTCCCAACTCATCCACTGAAAGGGTCTCTATAATCGATAAGAAATGTGAAACATTATTATTTTATCAATAATCACCCAAACAACATCATGAATCCTTGAGTTCCAGGGCAACCCCGTCATGAATTCCATTATCACATCATCCCACTTCCACATAGGCACTAGAAGTGAATAATGTAAACCAACAGGATGTTATTGCTCGTCCTTTACCCTATGGAATGTAAGGAATCCCTAAACAAAATTGGTGATGTCCCTCTTCATACTAGACCACCAAAACTGAATTCAGATATCATGGTACATATTCATCAATCCTAGATTCATATTCTATTTCAAAACATATGAGTCTCTCATCAAATCCTATATTAAGGAAGCTAACACCAAAATTTTGCCATTAACATAGATCATGTCATCATCACCTAAGAAACACCCTAGGACTGAGTCACCCCTCACTAAGAACTCTCGTAACACTACGAACTCAGGATCTAAATTCCAGTAGGACTTTATCCAATACACTAAAGAAGATGTGATAACCAAATATTAACATTCCATAACTCCATTATCCTTAGATTCATCCACTAGCCACTCATCCATCAAACTCATCAGATGTTATTCATCTTATGAAGGTTGATCTCCAATATTCTGCATATTTAATGTTTTCTTACTCAGATCATCTACATTGAAATTATCTTTCCCAGTATCATAGGTCATCTCAAAGTAAAATATTTTTAGATACTCCACCCAACATCTCTTCCTCATATTCAAACCCCACTAAGAGAATATGTATTCCAAGTTCTTATTGTCTATGTAGACAAAAAAACTTCTCACTAAAGAGATAATTTTTCCAACACTTTAGAGTATGGACCAAAACTACCAACTCCAAGTCATTTTTCAGGTAAATCTGCTCATGAGGTCATAGCTGACATGACCCATTAATAGCTACATAAACCCTCTACATCAACACTGCTACCAACCCAACACCTAAGGTATCACAGTACATTGTATACCCAATCCTAAACTTTATAAGAATCAAAAATGGAGTTGTGATCAATCTCCTCTTCATCTCTATGAATGTCTCTTCATATTGATTAGACCACTCAAAATTCACCCCCTTTTTGTTCAACTCTATCACTGGAACATACAAACATGATAAGTCTTGGATGAAATGTAAATAGAAACCTACAATCCCAAAGAAACTCTTGATATCAAACACATTACTAGGATATATCCAAGGCATTACAGCATCTACCTTATCTAAGTCTTCTGAAATCCTTGTGTTACAAATTACATATCCGAGGAACCATACCTCCTGAATCCAAAATTTACACTTCAATGGTTTAGAATAAAGATGGTTTGATTGAAGTTCACTCAATACAATGTTAAGGTTTATAAATGATTATTTTATGTCCTAGAATATATTAGTATAACATCCATGAATACAAAAACAAATGAGTCAAGGTATGGATGGAAAATCTAGTTCATAATTTCCATGAACTCTATTGGAGAATTTTTCAACCCAAAAGGTATAATAAGATACTCATATAGTTCATATATACTCCTGAACTCTATCTTTGGGATATCCTCCACTCTAACTCGTAGCTTATGGTATCCAGAATAAAGATCAATCTTGGAAAACCAATTGTATCAATGTAACTAATCAAAGAGATATTCAGTCATGGGTAAAGGATACATATTCTTTACTAACACTTGATTAAACTTATTATATATTAAAAATATCCATATATTATTATCCTCTTTCTTGTAAAACAATAGTGGAGTACCCCAAGGATATGTTCTTGGTATAATAAATCCCCTCACCTAAAAATCTTCTAAAAACACATTCAACTCTCTAAACTCATCTTGTTTCATAAAATAAGTAGGAATAGATATCTGTTTCACCCTAGGTATAAGCTCAATATAAAAATCAATTTCTCTATATGGAGGAATATTAGAGAAGTCGTATGGGAATACATCCTGATAATGATCCACTAATGGAGTACATATAGAGGGAGATATTATTGATTATACTATGAGATTCAATCCTTCTACTTTCACTATTATAGTTCTAATTTGGATCAAGTCTAGTCTCATCCTACCTGCTCCGACATCCCACTCACTAGACAACATAAACCTCACTCATCTAATAATGGTGAGAGATATATGTCTTCCATTACGAATATTTCATTAAAACTAATCATCTATAATTTCATAAATTTCCATAGATTTATGTAGAGAACAATAACTATGAGATGTTTTAGTACATCATTGGATATGGTATAATTTAATTCCAAAGGGTGTGTCAAGATAGATAAATGCATAAGATAACTCAACCAGTAAATCTAGAACAACAAAAACTTGAGTAGATATAAAAATTGAAAGATTGTGTATAAAAAAAGTAGTAGATAGAATAGTGGTAATTAAAACGGTACATATAACTATAGAAGGTCCCGCTATATTAATGGATAAAATGTCCTTAACTTCTTATGTCTTACCTGGCTTCAAAGTATAACCTTTCCTCTATGTTATATAACTCACCTGAGTCACTGGGGCCAGTGGTGTCTGGGTATAATATTGAAAAACCCTATTTTCAACATGACCTAACCTCCTTGTATGATATGACACACCTTTCCCAAGTGATGAAATTCCATAGGTTTCTTTATGCATGATGTACTAAATTTTCCCTTCCATCCACACTTATAGCACCCAACAGAACCTCCTCACATATAGGTATTAAAAGAAACCCTACTCTACTTAACCTATATGCCAATTTATTTAACCTCCTTGTACTTTCTTCTCCTTCTACAAGAAGAGACACTCATTGTAGAAATATGAATTTCTATTGTTAAAGCATTGTAAGCTGGAAGAAAACCTACAATATTTTCCTCCTCTAGTCCCTTCTCAAAATTTAGGTCCTTAAAAATTATATATTCATATTTCATCAATTAAAATCCCTTATAATGACATCTAATCTCTAGAAGAAGGTCAATCTCAAACTTCCTAGCCTCATGCACGTCATTACTATGTAAGAGAGTAGAAAAGCATATAAACTTTGTAAAATGAGTAGAGTAAGAAGAAATTGGTTAGTTCCCTACTGAATCTCCATAAAATCCTATTATTTCTCCATCTTTAGAATATTGGGAAAGAACCTATTGAAAAAAACTTCTTGAAGGACTCCCAAGTAAAACCCTCATGCTTTACTACGTATCCCATAGAACCCCACCATCTCTTAGTGGGTCCTTGAATTATAAAGGCATCCAGTGTCACCCTCTTTTCTTTAGAAGTCCCAACCAGATAAAAGATTTACAAGATAATGTCAATACAATTCTCAATATAATATAGACCACCATGGCCCTAGAATGCTAGTAGACACTGGAATTAGAAATATAGGGAATATTATTCCATATTATAATACACTCCTCCACCTTGAGTATGAATAGTCTATAAGACTCTGGGCCCAGGAAGTTCAGCCACTTAAAACATTAGAGAAAGTGCAGAGGAATAAAATGTGGTGGAGATGATGTTCCCTCTCTAGCATGATCATTTTGGTTTTCTTTTTCGGGCGGCCCCATCAAGCATCTTTGAGGTGGTATTTTTCTAAAATTACAAATGAATTTTTATAATTTCTATAATAACTTCCTTAAAATAACAAGTTCAATATTTATAAGAAACACATATAGAAACTCTATAGGAAGGAATATCCTAGGATATGCCCCCTTATAGAGTATAACCCACCTAATTATATCAAAGGTTCAACCCAAGGCCTATGTACCTTCATGTTAGTCACAATAATATATATAAATCATAAAAATATTCACAAGTTCAAATGATTAATGCTAGAATAGATATATCACAAACATATATAACGTGGTTATATCACCAAATAGATTGCACAAATTAAGGAATTTAATTAAATAACCACTATACAAAAAACAATAGGTATATACATGACAAGTGATCCTATGTTCTTATTCATGATAAATGAACACACTAAAATCCCATAAACTATAATAGTATAATATATTTTGGATCAGAATTAAACCATAAAGACACAACTATAACAGAAATCCCATTATAGTAACTCATATTTTTGTTAAACATAATCGGGATAGGCACATAGAAAATCCCCTACCCAAGTTCCACATACCCTACCTCCTTTCTACCATGTCCCAAAATATCCAAGAAGTAAAAAAGGAAACTTGAGACTTTGATACCATTTTTTTAACACTCCAACTCAAATAACTAGGTCTAAGACAAAGTGAAATGTGACCTCATGCATGACTCTCTCTACATAAGAGGTTTTCAACTAGTAGTGAGGGTATAGAGATGACATGAGAATTTTATACCCTCATTAATCATAGATATACACCAAAATACATCAACGTATACATAATCCAACTAAGCACCATAGTAGAAAATAACAAAAAATACAATGCTATAATAGATTCATTGTCAAGTCATATAATAATAATAAAATGGACCCCCATTGTGGAAAGAAATCAAGTATAATAAATAAAACTATAATGAAATAAATAAAAGATGTTTTAGTAGTTATTTAGAGTCCATACTAATACTCTATCCATCTCCTAACTCCAAACTCCTTAGAAACCTCTCATTGGGACTTTATCCTTCTCTAGGTTCTTGATCATGAATTTTACATGCGCATCGAGACTCCCATGTAGGGAGTGAGTATAAACACAGTAAGATGCCACTAATTTTTCCTTAACACAAATGTACATGTATATAGAGGTGTATGTCATGATGGAAATATAAATTAACATACAAGCATACAACCAATAATATACAAAATGATCATGAACTAACCAAACTAATACAAACCTCAGTCATACCTGCTTTAATTCCATTCCATATCAATGTCATGATTAGTCATCGCATAACATAGATCATGTTATATGAATCTGTCCCCCTTTAATGGAAATATTCATTCTTCCTTTAGTGAAAAAATCAAACCCATGACTCATGGATACATGTTGTCCTCCAATGGAACACATTCTTGGCATGACTAAATTGATGAAACTCTATACATACACAAGGGAATCCCCAATTATAACATCATATTGGAATTTGGACCCTCTCAAAAAAAACTTATAGAATTATTCCACTGTGGTTTAGTGAAATGGAAATATCTAGCTCTATCCATCCTATTCCCATATCCACAATCTACGAGTCATGTCATCCAAGCTCCCCCTCTAAGGGGTTGGAAAAAATTCATCAAGGCCACCTATCAACCTGAACATTGAAACATAGGTTCTACTAAATATATACAAATCCACATGTAAGGCATGACATAAAAAATTATCACTATAAATATTCTAGAAACTATGAATGGTAAATAAGTAAATAATAACATAACATGGAACAATTATAGAATACCAAGTATTCCATGACTATGAAATAACTACATATAAGGTGTGATGTAGTAAGGAACACAAAATACATACCAAGAAAATGTTTCATAGGATACCCACAAATGAAAAACATGCCATATTATTCTAGGGTCTCTACACTAGTAACACACACACACAAGATAATCAATTCAAAAAACTCCATAAAAATTCCCAAGATGGTATGGAGTTATTATATTTAGAACATAGATTCCAATTTCTAAGATCTGTTAAGGGATGAAAAATAGTTCACACCCTCACACCAAAATTCACTATAAAAAGACCCAATCCATCATAATAGAGTATATATAACTAATATTCAAATAAGAGATCATGAAAAAATATGTAATCCATATAAACTTACCAAAATATATATTTTTTCCAATATAAGATCTAAGATCGATCAAGTAGATGTCACCAATTCTCATAATCCAACATGAATCTATCATTAAAGTATGAAACCACCATTAGATCCCGTGGGGATTCCCAGATCTACCCAACATGGCTTGTATCAATGATAAATTTTAAATAAATAAGAAAAAAAATTATTATAATAGATATATATTACCTTGTTTCGTGCCCATCAATCAATCTAGACTTAAATCACCCAATATGAGTAGAAGAGGAATCCTAGAGCACCAAGGGAGAGCTCTTTAGGAGGTTATGATCACATTAGGTTAATATTAGGGTCAGAGTTAGTCTAATAATTATATTAGAGTAAAATAATTAAAATTCTATTAATGATGGAATTATCTATGTTCCATTGATTAGATGGTGGGACTCACTAATAGGCTGGTGTGACTAGGAAGAATGTAAGTATTCTGCCTTGTCCACTGGTAGACTAGTGGGATCTACAAAAGTATAGTTCCCACTTTCGGCAGCACCAATTGGTTTTTGTATTCTACGAGCTAGTCAATGGCCTTTTTTTATCCACCATGTATCTCACTAAGCCTCCATCCTCTAAAAGTGTAACTATATGCCTACTTTACCCATAAGACACACCTCTAGGGGAGAAAACAAGACAAGATACATCATAATTTAAAAATAAATACACTTTTAAAATTTATGCAAGACAAAATATTTTAATTTTTTAATTTATTTTCATTGATAATAACCCTCATTATTAATTCAAATACCATATAATTGATTCATTTTTTACACTTTTTGAATTTTTTAATTTATTGAAAATTGGATTGAAATATGATATTTATTGATTTATTTAAATTTTTAATTAAATGGTGAGGCCAAATTTTGATTTTTTTTTCTTTTGAAATATAATTTTCCAATTCAATCTATAATTACATTTTTAAATGATTTTTTTTTTTTTTTGATTTTAATTGATTTATTCATTTTTGAATTTAATGAAAATATATCAAATGAAATTATTTTAAAATTAACTATCAATATTCAATCTAGAATTCATGAATGTGTTTTTGAATGATCATTTGACAGTACTTTTGCTTTGAAAAAAATCCAATTTTGAAAGTAATTTTAAATTAATCTTGGAAATTAATTGATGTAATTTAATTTGATTTGTATTCAATTGAAATTGATTGTAAAAACCCTATACTAAAAAAGGATGAATTGTAATTTTCATATATGAGTTTATAAAAATCTTAAAAAGGGAATAAATTACCACACATTGAAATTAAATTTTCCATGTGGGAACTAACCACAAGTGCTGGAAAGTAACTAAAAATTTAGTCTCAAACCTACTATGTTTCACCTCATGATTACTATATTGACCAAATGATAAAAATATAAGTGACCACAAATAATTTTCCTATAATTAATTGATCATGTGGCAAATGATCCCCAAGCTACCGTAAGGAAATTTCTAAGTGACGTCAATAAAAAGTACCAAAATTAATATGGATGACCCTCACTACCAACCTACCATGCCACATTCATGGTCACATTCCAAGTGACAGCACCCCCCCCCCCCTCTTCATTGTATCCTATTCTACCATAGATGAAGCTACTACACCATTCTTCCCAAAGTGATTGTGGCCTCCATATTCTTTAAGTGAACATACCTTACCCTTCTCCAATGATCAAAGGATACTACACCACCCTTATTAAGGCCACTAAAAGTTAAAGTTAATGATAACTAATTTTAGGATGAAAATTACACTGAGTAGATCCAAATTCAAGCTTTTTTTTAGAAAAGATGAACCAAATAAGATGAAGTTCCAATCCGTGGGAGAAATTGACTGCACCACTACTGAATACCAAACCGTTCTTGTCGAGACTAATGACCGGGATCCCAGATCCTTGATGTTGTGATAACCAAAGAACCATGGAAGAAAGGGTAATAAAAATATTAGAAACTAAATTATCAACCACAAAAACAGAAAGCTGAAAAGTAGAGAAAAAAGTAAGAAAATATGAAAAGTGTAAGAAGACTAAAAAGACCCTTTGGATCTCATCCTTCATTCTCGGGAAAAGATGCTTAAAAATTTTGTTCGGGTTAATGTCTCCAAAGAGGACATTAAAAAAATTATGAAATAAGGTTTCAAGTTGATACCAATGAGGAGCAATAAAAATGGATAAACAAGAAATAATGAATACTGACATGGGGCTTCAATAAAGGTAAAATCAACATAGAGGAATTTATACAAACAATAGACAGAATGGTTAATCATTATGAAGAGTTTCTGAGTGAGGAACTAGATCTTCAGGTTAGTTCACTTCATTGGGATTTATATAAAGTTTTGAATTCAAAAAATATTAGTATTTTTTTAATCAATTTGTGAGATCTCTCAATACATAGTTTTTTAGCTATATTGACTGAGTTTTCCCACTTCTCCTCAAAGTGGATTTTCAACAAAAATTTATATTTAGTGGTGTATATTCCCTACTATGCTGATGTGAGTCGTGTTCCCTGTTGGAACTGAGCTCCACCACTGATGATAATGGATGAACCCCAAAACTTGAATCAACTAAATAAATCAGTGTTGAGGATGTTCAAAGACAAGATACTTAATTTTACTTTTATGTAGAACCACACCAAAAGAATAAGATCATGTAAAGATCAGATGAGTAGTGTCTCCTATTGATGTTGAACAAGGCCTTAATTTGAGCCACACCAATAAATCCCAACTGAAATCAAGAAAAGTTATTCTCTAATATTCTAATGAATACCCAAATAAATAATACGAACCCTTTAAGATTCACTGATAAATACTCTCAAATAAAAATCCTTAGACAAGATAAATGAATTCTGAGTTATAAATATTTTATAGATAAAACAAAACCTTCATAAAGTTGTGGTTAAATTCTTCAATTCATTTTTTTCTATGAATTTTATACCATAAATACTGGAGGAGGCCTCATTTCTTTACAATGTTATAGATGCTTCTATAAATAAAGTTTCATGCTATATACTCGATAAATTTTCTCAAATAACCACTTAGGAAGACATATAATGTAGTTTCATAACCATTTCAATGTAATCCATGAAGTGTTAATACCAAGAAGACTAGATATTATCCAGTCATCAACCAAACTAAAGTTGATGAAAGCTGAATCTCATCTTGAATAAGATGACCATGTCTCCCATGCTCGCTGAATATGACAGATACCAACTAGCTAAGGCCCAAAAGTAGTGAAAACTAGGACCAATCTTTGATTATCCGAACTTATTCCCTATGTAAAGGACCATTCTAATTCCACTAAAAAAATCCAAATCCAAATCCCACCATGAGCATCATTATCTTCCTCTCAATAAAATTTTACATCCACTATGCTGCAAAGTACTAAAGTAATACACCTCAAAATTCCATATAGATAGATTAAGGGAGGAATGAGAATCAGTTTTGGAATATTATTTATGCCTAGAAAATCCATTGTATCGCTCAATAATGTAAACTTGTCAAGTATTCAAAATTCACAGAGGTCGGGCACTAAAATTGAGGAATATTTCCATAGTCACCCAAAGAAGTTAAAGATAACTATGTTTCTCATGTGGTTAATTGCAAGCATGTAAATGTTCTCCAAGAATTATTATTTTAATCATTAACTATTCACTATGTTGGATTATCTCACTTTCTCTCATAGTCCACTTCCATGATTATAAAACTCAATTTTTTGTTTACTAATTACTTTCATTTATTTTTAGAATAACTTTGGTGATGACACACTAATCCCTTAGTGGTTGAGATGGGTAGATTCTACATATCCCCATATTAAGGAATTAAATATTTTAACACTTTAATATATTCTAATTTTATCTCCAAATTCATTTGAATTATATAAAAATTAGGATATATTTTATTTATTTCACATTAAATTCATCTTTGATTCTTCACTAGATCGCACACATAGGCCACTTAGGTCCTATATATTTCTTACAATCATGATTTTTTTGGTTGACTTAATGGTAATTGGAGATCTTTCAATGGTAATTTAAATCCTCTATTTAAATAGAAAATTCTAGGTGAGGGTAATTGAATGATATTTCACTTGATTTGAGAGTAAAAATTAGAATAATGATTTAATAGAGAAGATAAGGGAATATCTGAGGATAAGAAACTTTTTTTAAAACTAAATTTAAAAACTATTCTAGCTTAATTCCATTAATTGTTTTACCAAATGAAATAAAAAAACAAAATAGAAACACATCCATAGCACTTTCCTCTCCAAAGACAACCTGAGACCGAATAATACAACATTTTACTTGGGTTCAAAAATTATTTTACCGATCACCCCATTATAGGCTTCTCATAATACATAGTGTCGTCGCTAAAGAGGAAAGTGTTTTTTTCAAATTTTTTAAAATTTTATTTAATAAAATGATCAGATTCAATCATCTCACCACATTTTTTAATCCATATATTGAGTAAACTTTTATAGAGAGAATTGGAACTTTGAAAATCATAGAGGAAGTTGAGCGGGAATTTTTCACTATCCCATTAACTTACTCCTAGTCCCATACTTATACTTCTACTAGAGTCACCTTAAAAACCAAAAACACGTAAGATAATAAAGTTCAAGTTAATATAACTTTAAGATAAATATATGCACCTAATTTCAACCGCAACAATTAGTAGTTATAAATTTATAATAAATAGTATTGTGAGGAAAATATTTAATTATGAGTAACCAACCTAAGTTTTATTGTTTTTCATGAGAATAACCCAAAAGGAATATTTTAAAATTTAGATAATTCTTTAAAGGGATCCAAACCTAGAGGATTTAGTGAGGCTCAGATCATCTAGAAGGTATTTTCATTCTCTCTTGAAGGATCTTCCAAGGAGTGACTCTATAATATCTAACCTAGAGAGAGTGATACCTCGAATGAACTTTAAATATCCTTATTCTATAAGTATTTACTGCATCAAGTAGTGAACATATGAGGAATGATATTTAAGTAGTCAAAAAAGAAAGTGGAGAGACCCTTTATAAGTATTTTTATAGATTCAAGGGATTGAGAAACAGATACCCACATCAACCCTGTGAGTGGAATAAATTATGGATATTATTTTACTAAGGATTTATAGACAGTTATTAAAACCTTTTGTATGATTCTTATGGATGAGAAATGATTGAAAAATCTCATGCTAAAGTTAGGGATCTGATTAAAAAAATTTCCCATAACTCCCAAAAATTTGGTATGAGAATTACCATAAGGGGAGTACATGAGATGAACAGTTCTAACTCTCTATTTTTTTAAAACAATTAGTGAACTAACCTCTTTATGAAAAATTTAGATTCAAACAAATTATACAAAACGTCACCCACCATACCCCCTCTAGTCTTCTTTATTTGTTTTACTTAGGAACAATTCACCAATGGTTGTCCTCAAGTTCAAGAAAACTATAAATCCATGTACCAAAGACCATACCAGCAGTATCTAAGCTACAACCAAGTAAGTAGAGAATACTCTAACACTCAATACGGAAGTGGAAATTAACAAATTTAGAGAGAACCATTTCATTGAGGTTTTCATATTTATTTTCATCTACCTCATTTACAAAGATGGAACTATTAACCTTCTAAAAGCTATCAACTGAGGAAATATCAAGAACCCTCACTAGATGACTGGATAGAAGAAATTGTGAAATTCCAAAAACCAGATCTTAACAACCATCAATGAATTAAAAAACCAAGGCTCATGTAGGATTACCACCAAATCCATTACAAACCCTATAGGGAGTTTCAATTATATTATATTAAGGAGTGTCAATGGTATGGAAAGAAATTAATAATCACCATCTAGAGTGGAATCTAGAAAGTAGTGAAGAATAACTATTTGGATAAGAAGATAAAATTAGAAAACCCACTAAACCTGAAGAATTTACCCTTGTAAATGAACCTGAAGAGAAGGTACTTATAGAAATACCCCCAGTGAATAAGTTTAAAGGGAATAAAAAATGTAAAATCCATTTCAACCCCAAACTCCCTTCCTTAAAAGTAAACAATTTCCCAAGAAAACTTATGAATAATCATTGCAACAGAAGATCCTATAATTTTTCAAGAAAGTGGATATTGACATCCCTATATTGTATTCCATACACAAAATTCCAAGGTATACAAAATTCATCAAATATATGTGCATTGCGAGGAAAATATTTTGAGCTAATGAAAAGGTAATTCTAAGTAAAAATGTGTTCACCCTTGTTACCCCGTAAATTCATAAGAAATGTTAAGATCCAAGTACTTTATTTATCCCCTTCGTTATTATAAAGCTTAATTTTCCCAATTCATTATGTGATTTAAGAGCATCAATTAATGTTATATCTTATTTTATACATCTTTGTAGAAAAAAGAACTAAAACCCACTAGAGTGGTTGTGCGACCTGCCAGCTAATCCATTGTGTACCCATTAGGTGTTTTAAAATATGTTCTAGTAAGTGTATAATTCTTTTGTTCCTTGATGATTTCTACATCCATAAACATGGAGGAGGAAAAATTTAATAATCATTACACCATCATCTTATATGGGATATTTCTCAATACTTTCAATAATAAATGTCATTTAGAGAACTTTTTTCATGACTTTCAGTGGAAAAACTATGGATTTTAATATACTTAACTTGAATAACTACCCTCATGATGAATAAAATACTTTTAATCTAGACTATTATGAATTGATATACTTTTCTAAATAAGAAATTGAAATATTGGAAGATATAATTATTTTAAGAAAAACATTGGAACCACATTATTTTACTACTGAAACTGTTTTTTAAAATGATTTTAATTTAGAATCTATTTTATATGTTTAACAGTTTGAAGATATTAGTGAGAAATATTTAGATAATTTACTCAAATTTGTTTCTAAAACCTCTACCTTTATTATGAAATATAAAATAAATAATATATTTTTTGTCAATATACTATATAAATCCTATTGGGATGTCAAAGTATTAACCCTAAAATTTTGAAAAACTTGAGAGAAATGGAAGATGTAGAAGATGAAAAGGAGGATTTGAGAATTAAATCTTATGATAATACCTTTTTATATAATGAAAATTCCATTTATATCCCTAATAAACCAACCCAAAAGGGATATTTTCAAATTAGAGACAAAATTTTGTTGCATTCTTCAAAAAGGAAGCTGATGCTCGGTAAAAATCATTCCAAACATACTAGACCATATACAGTGACTAAAATTTTTCCATTTTCTACATTTTAAATCAGGAGTGTTTATTTATGGAACCCCTTCAAGGTCAAGGTATAAAAGTTGAATCATTTTTTAAAGATCCCTAGAAAGAACCTATGGAGGATTATAAAGTCTTCTTTCCTCTACATTTATCTAGACACTCATTTTCAATTTGATATTTTCTAAAAAAAATCATGTTAGACTTAAATGGAATGGTTTCTAAGACAGTTGTGTGGTAGAAGGGAAAAGTAGTTTTATGATATAAATACCATTTTTATTTTTATATATTTATTAAAAAATATATATTTTAGGAATCTGTATATAGTTTCTATATTTTTTTTCTTTTTTTATTTTTAGATTTTAAAAAAATAAATAAGAGAAAAAATTATAGTAAAATTTAACTTTAATGTGTCTTGTCTAATGAAAGTATCATGCTTGATCTGAGGAGTTCATTTATTCTAAATTATTGAATGTGAATGATTATTGAGTGAATATTACCCATGTATTATGGAAATTCTATTTGAGGGTTTGGAAAATAGGGTGAAAACTTAAGATATCTTTATAGAATAACAATTATAACTTGTGGTACATATAATTTTAAACTTAATATTGAGTAAACTTACCTTTTTAATTAAATATCATCTTAGGTATCCTACCTCAAATAAATTTATATAATTCCTTTTAACTATGAGTAAAATTGTAAATTGGGATCCCAGAATGAATCTATGCGACAATGGAACTGATTGTGTGAGTTTAATCCCTCTATAAAAATTCAAATAAGTTTTTTTAATAGTTCTCTCTATATACATGACTGTGAAAAATTAGAAAACAAATTAAGTGCCCATTTTTTTAAAAATAATTCATTTAGGTGAGGGGAATATTGATACTATATGAAGAAGTTTTCATCTAACTTATAAAAATTGTCATTTAGGAAGTATCTAGGATGTTTGAAAATGAACTTTAGTTTAAGAAGCATAGGAGAAAGGGTTAAATAAAAGTGTTACTTGTTAAAATTTTAATTCCACTTAAATATACCTACTTCACTCATGGGACTAGAATTTGAATATGAATTAAAGTAAAATGGTGTGTAGAAGTCACATAAGAGGCAGGGTCATTTAGAGGAAAAAATATTTGATCTTCTTTAATTCTAATTTTTTTGTTTTAATGTTAGGTTAGATAATCATTTTCATATATCTTTATGATAAAATTTCCTAGTATTACAATAGTTCAAGTGTGGGTGAATGATGTGAGCCCAGATATTTAGAATTTTCAATTAATTTTCATTGATAATAACCCCCATTTTTAATTCAAATACCGATAATAAATTAATTTTTAACATTATAATTTTTTTATATTACTAAAAAGTAGCTTGAAATGTGATTTTTATTGATTTATTTAATTTTTGAATTCAATGGTAAATGAAAATTTAAATTTTTATTTGGAAATATAATTGTTTGATTCAATTTTGAATTACATTCTTAAATGGATTTATTTTTTTGAGTTTTAATTGAATTATTCATTATTTAATTTAATGAAAATTCATAAAATGAAATTATTTTAAAAGGAATTGTGAATATTCAATATGGAATTCTTGATTGTGTTTTTGAATGATAATTTAAAATTAAATGTGATTTATAAAAAATTGATTTTGAAAGGAATTTAAAATTAATCTTGGAATTTAATTGAGGGAATTTTGATTTGATTTTTATTTAATTGAAATTTAATGGAAAAAAACCTTCACTAAAAAAGGATGAATTTTGATTTACATATCTGGGGTTGAAAAAACCTCAAAAATAGAGGAAGTGATTGTGAGTCTAAATTGAAGTGATTGTGTGGGAACTGACCGCAAGTGTTGGAAAGTGACCAAACAAATAATATGGAACCTATCATTCTACACCTCATGGTAATTATACTAACTACATGGTGAAAATTGAAGTCATTGTAAATAATTTTTTCCAATTAAGTGACTATGTTTCCATTGATCTCTACCCTATCGAAAAGAAATTTCCAAGTAACCTTAAGAAGAAGAAGTAAACTAAATGTAGATAGACCTCACTATCAACCTAACATGACACCTTCTTAGTCACTTTCCAAGTGACCTCACCCCCCACCCCTCTTCATGATAGATTAAGCTACTAGAGATAAATCCACCACACCTTTATTCCTATAGTTAATGTGGACACTGTAATATTTAAGTGACCGCTCTTTCCTATTCTCCACTAATCAAAGGTTTTCACACCACCCGTCTCAAGGCCACTGAAAGTTTAAGCTCCTAAGAATCAATTTAAGGATGTAAATATAACTGAAAATATCAACATACAATCCAAAATTTATAAAATATAAACTAAATAAGATCAAGTTCTAATATATGGAAGAAATTAGTCACTCCACTATTGAATGAAAAAGTGTGCTTGTTGAGAGTGATGACTAAGATATTACATCCTTAAGACTATGAAAATTATAGAACCATGAAAGAAGAATATATGTTATTTAAGCTAGTGATAAAAACCCTAAGCTCATCTAGGATAAAGAAGGTGAGAATCCTTGTTTTTTTAACATGATCCATGCAACCTATTGAAACTCAGCTCCACTACTGATGATACATGATGAACCTTGAATCTCAAATCAACCAAAGAAACTGGTGTTGAGGAAGATCTAAGATAGAATGTTTTTTCATCCTTTGATTATAAACCAAGAAAGAATAAGATTATCATGATAAAAAAAGATGAGTCACGTCGCCAATAGATGTTGAACATGAATAGAATCTAAGCCACTCTAATGAATCCCATCCAAATTCAAGTGAAATTGTGTCATGATATTCCACTAAATCCACAACTAAAGGAGATTAACCTCTAAATATTTTTTGATGAAGAATATTAAATATAAATAATTGGATCATATAGAAAAATTAAAATACATGAGTATTTTTCAGATAAAACTAAAAATTGATGGAGTTATCGTTAAATTTTTTAATTCATTTACTATTGTGAATTTTTTTCCCATAAATACTATAGGAGGCCTCATTTCTTCCCAATGTTGCAGATATTTCTTTGAAGAAAGCTAAATAAAACATGTTAGAAAATTTTCCTCAACTAAACGCTTGAAAACACCTCTAATACAGTTTTATTCTCAGCCTATTACAATCCATGAAGTCAGTATACCAACCAGACCTGAGATTAGCTAGTTAAGACCCAAGATGAAGTTGATAAAAGCTGAATATTAGCTTGAAGAAGACGAAAAAGCATCCCTTTCTTAAAAAAGATTACGGAGACTAACTATATAGGGCATAAAAAGAAGTTAAACACAGGCCCAAGCCTGACCAATCCTCACTTAGGACTATTTTGAAATCCCATTATAATTCCACTAAAAAATCCCAATCCAAATCCCATCATGAGCATCATAATCATCCTCAGAAAAAAAAATCAACTTCATTTGTTCTATGAAGTAATGAAGCACTTCACCTTTAAATTGTATGGAGATTAATCATAGGAGAAATGAAAATAATATTTGGAATATTATTCATTCCATACAAAGCCATCACCTCCCTCAATGATGGAAATATTTCATGGATCCAAAATTCACTAAAGCTGAGATTTGAAATTGAAGAACATTCCTAGAATCATTAAAATAAGTTAAAGATACTAATTCTTCTCACATGGTCAATTTTTAGTGAACTAAGGATCTCTAAGAATTATTCTTTAAATAGTGTACTATTAACTATTCTAGAGTCTCTCGCTCACTCTCAGAGTCTGATTCCATGATCATCAAACTCAAGTTGTTGTTTACTACTAACCTTCTTTTCTATTTGTAATAACTCAAGTGAGGGGACACTAATACCTTAGTGGTTGAGTGAATTAGAATATCCTTATCCCCATATTAATTAATTATACATTTTATATATTTAATATCTTTTGATTTTATCTCTTGATTCACTTGAAATGTATTTACATTAGGATATTTCTTATATCTTTCACTTTGAATTCATAATCCCTTATTTGTTGGATCTCACACACAAGCCACTTAGGTCCTATACAATACTTTTGATCATGAGTATTGGATTGACTTAGGTTTAATTGTGTATATCCAATTACTAGGATAGGGGATATTTTAGATTTAAGTTATCATTTCATGACTCTAATCAAACCAAAAATTCTAGGTGAGGGTAATCGAGTGGAGTTTCACTTGATTAGAGACAAAATGGGAGGGTACAAATTGGAAAATGATTTAATAAGAAAGGTAAGGGGATATATAAGGTTAGAAAACTTATTTAAAAATTTTATTTAAAAACCAATAAAATCTAATTCCATTAATTATTTCACCAATTAAACCCACAAAACAAAATAAAAACATATCCATATCACTTACTTCTCCAAAGAAAACATGAGTCCCACTACTATAACATTTTACTTAGGTTCAAAAAAAATTAGAGTTACCCTTGGTAGGATTCTCATCAAAAGAAAAGGATATTTTGACATGTGAACTAGGTAATACATGTAGATCTCTCATCTATGTAAGACCATAATTTGGAAAAACACCTTTCAAATTCCATTTCCCGTAACTTTTGATTTGGGTGCTTGTTTGGGCTCTATGTGCATTCAAATTAAATCCTATAAAATAACTCATGCCCCTAGATATAAAATTACCTTATAAAAGGTTTTTTTTAATGAAAAAAAGTTTTTATAACACCCTAAAATTATTTTTATGACCATTGAATCCCTTTTTTCCAATAATGGATGAAATATATGGCCTACTCCAAGTGGAAGGTTCACACCACCATATCACTAGACTAGCCAAATTTTTTGAGAAATCTGTAACCCTCAGTGTGTAAGCAGTCATGTTGTATAGGAATATCCCATTAGTGTATTCTTCATTCATAGAGATACTTTTTTCCCATAATTTAGTCATTTTATCTAAGCAAGGACGGTATTATGGATTTCATGACAAACTACATTGAACACATTTCCCAGTGCCAACACCCGTACACTAAACATGGTATCTCATGAGATAAAAACATTTCCTAATGAATTTGGGGATATAAATTTTCTTCCCACCAAATAATAATATTTACATGAATATGTGCGACACATAAGGAAAATATATCAAATATAAATTATAAACATGTGAAACCCCCATGAAAAGGATATGGTTTATATAATCATTTCATAAAGAAAAACCAAAATATATATCATAATGATTCTCAAGAAAATAAGGGATTAAATTTTTTTGGAAGTTTATAATTGAATAAATAATTATAGTTCATTAATATGGAATTAATGTGAAGAAAATTCATAAGAAATAAGTGGATAACTAGGTATATAAATGAACTACTTAAATTATGTTTTAAGAAATTATTAAGTAACCTTTAAATAAGGTAAGTTCATAGTGTTTTCCTTAAAAAAAATAAACCATAATATTTTTTTCATAAAATATATATTATTTTTGGAAATTATTATGGATAAAATAATTTAAAAGAGTAATACATGAAATGGAATAAATAATAGAAAATTTCCCTTTATTCGGGTTTGCTTTAATGAAAAGTGTGAAAAGTAAACTTCGAAAACATTAATATAAAAAAATAAATAGAAGATAAAATATGTATATATGTAATGAATATATATATATATATATATATTTAATATATAATAATTACATGTAAAGAAGATGGTGGTAAAGAGAGGTAAAGAGAGAGAAAGCATAACATAAAAGAAAAAGGGTTGTTTGGGAGTTCCCATACCCCAAGTACCGAATTTCTTGGTATATTCATATAACCTCCAGAATAATAAAATTAAATTTATTAAAAACTTAATTTATAATATTTTTGAAATATATTTCATTTTTTTAAAGTCTATTTATTATCATATATAACTTGTTTATTATATATTTTTTACTCATATCATCCACTTGGGGTTGTTCAGTCAACTTACCCAAAGATAATTGGTCATATTTTTCATGGTAAAAGGTGTTATGAAATAATTTAATGATATATAGAATTATATAGGTAAATATTATTTTTCATTTTATTAGAAAAAATTTAAACAATTCAATAAATGGCCGAAAATAGTTTCAAATTTTGAAAAGTGTCTCGAAACACTCGTTTTAGATAGTCAAAATTATTATGATAAATTATTATTAATATCATTTATATAATACTATATTTATCTTTATAGAGTAGTAATAAAGTCATAAATATAATATTTATTCATTATATTCATTTTTAAATTCATCCACTCAAGGCATTAATAGATTTTTTATAACATCATCCATATTGGTAGTTGAAACCGGCCATGATGGGATGAGTGTTATGAACTACTATAAAAATTTATTGTATGGGTTATATGATGATATAATTCATAATAAAGTTAAATTGTACTCTTGGTTGTATAATAAATATAATTTTTATGATAATTAAAATGAGGATGTGGGAGGAATAATGAAAAGAAATTGAAGGGTGTAATAAATATAAAACTTAATTTATCACTCTTATTTGGATCCTTTAGACTATACTTTAAGCCTTCTTAGATTAGAATTTTGGTGATAAATAAACTGTTAATACATGGATAAGATATTTAGAGTGGTATTTTTCAGATTTGGGCCAAGGTAAGGTGTTCTGAAAGTGAATTGAAAGGGGTGGAGGATGGCAGTATTTATAAGTAAAGGAGAGGGGTGTTTTAGAATAAAACATTATATCTTCAAATAGTTATAAAAATTTTGATTCAATAGTAAGGGGATTGTGATATAACAATAAATAAGTCATTAAAATATTCATATAACTTCTAGAATCCTCAAAAAAAATATAAACTATAATAAGATATAGAACATATACAGTATTTTACTATTCACCTCCATATTTTATTATTTATAAAAAAATAAAAAACTTAACCCTAACTAGATTTCAATATGAATATTCCAAAAATAAAATATATCTTATCAAAATAATTTTATAAATATGATAAATTTAATTTTTTTAAAAATCCTTATTTATTGATAAATACTAATATTTATGATACGATTAAATTTATGACCCTTAGAAAATTTACTTGTGATTTCATAAAATTATATTATCATCTTCATATAAATATATATAATTTTATAGAAACTTTTTATGAAAATAAAATTTTATTTTTCAAATTTAAATTTATCATAAAAAATATTTTAATGAAAATAAAATATATGTTTTTTTCAATTATTCAATGTTGGTTTCTTTGTGTAAAATATTTATTTTATCATATTTAACACTTTTATTTAATTATCTTATGATATAAATTATTTATATTTTTATTTTATGAGATATGAAATTATATTTTTACTACTCTAATAGTTCGGTCACTATTTTAATGTTTAGATTATTATTCCTAATAGTCAGGTCAATATTCTTATTATCAGGTAACTATTCCAACAGTCATATAGGTTTTACACTTCTTGATAAATACCCCATATTCTATCATTAATCATTAACTTAAATTGAACTCAATTTTATATTCTTTATTTTAAAAAATTATAATTACATTACTCATGTTTTGTTCCTTCTTTACAGTGTTGTTTGCGGTTGTGATTGCTATAGGATGTAATATCCCGACCAAAATGCCACTAAACGGTGCCTCAAGTTGGTGGGTCACATGTCCTCAAGAGCATCTACTCAAATCCCAGAGGTTGTTGACTAGTATTAATTCCCTAAGGTGTGTCTATGGAGAGACTATTCCCTCATTTCAAAGTGTAGCATAGAGGTAGTAAACAAAGCAGTCAATAACGGAAGTAGTAAATCATCCAAATATAAGACAAACATCCAACATAGGAATAATTAACAATGACAAAAGTAATATCATATACAAAGATGATATTTTATTTCATGTCTGAACAAAGTATCCAAAATATGTGTATAATAATCAATACAGTATATTTATCAAAATACAAAAATACAAAATATAAATATCTCCAGATAGCATCATGAGCCTAGCTCAATCTCATGATCCTTGATCCTAAGCATGGCACGAATCAAGAATCAAAATGTGGGTGTGTTCCTCGTTCCCTACCTTCATCCAAGCAATATATCCAGGTAACCAATGGAATGATGAACAGGTTTTTATATATCACTCAGTAGGCCACCACCAATGTTGTCTATAACAAATCAATTCTGTGTGATATAAACAAAAGCAGTGTGCGATATATCACAGGTAAAAAGTACTGAAAGTAAAGTTCCCAAGGTCTATTTATAAAACATGCTAAAATATCCACCACAACCAAACCATACAACCAAGTGTAAACAACTACCATGGACTCACCATATAATCAAGTAAACAAAATCCACTATGGCTCTGATGTATAATCAAGTCATCTACAATGGTCGCACCATGTAATCAAAAGTGTCAAACCATGAAGGGTCAGATCCAAGGTATATAAGACTGAGGAACCCATGTTGAGTCCCAGGAGAATCTCAATGGAAACTTGGTAAAGACCTGGGTGGAGTTATAGGATCATGTTAGTAGACCATGTCCTACACGAGTCTAAACAAGCTGAATCCAAGGGTTAGAAAGGCCCAATGCATCCTACATAATCAAGACCCAAGGAGTAAACAAGTCCAAGGTTTCTCCTACCATAATCAAGATCTATGGGAGAAATTCCCATGGAATCTAATGGAATCAATATCCAAGGTATACCAACCAAGGAATCCACTACCATTTCAATTCATCATCTTATTTCAATAACCAGTTCACAAAATAGGAAAATTACATGATTTTACCCACACATTTCTAAAATTTGTCTAAAAAATATTCAATAAATTAAATCAATTAACATCATGTAACAATATGTAAAATAAGTCTTACCTTCTCCCAAACATCTCATGTCAATTCTCATTCAATTAAAAGGGGCTTACTCTAACTAGGAAAGCACACATGCACCCTACAGGTGGCATAACAAAATGAAAAAAATACAAGGGCACACACTATGGGTGTCCAAGGTTGGGGAAACAACCTCCAAAATACTCAAAGGTACTCAAATGGAAACCAAATAGGTTCCAATTCATTCAATTCAATTATTTAATTCATCTTCATGAAATACTGGAAATTCATGTGTAACAGTACATGGAAACTATTCTTAGAAAACATCAAACCCTGAGGGAAAGGTATAGATCACCTACTATAGATTCTTAGTAGAGTGCCTGCCCATTATCATATTCTGATTCGATCTAGATTAGAATAAAAATGAATAATGGACGAAGAACCTAGAAATAGGGAATACTATCATGAACCAAAATAACTCTATCAATACACATTCAAATGAAGAACACCACATGATGATTGAAGAACTTACCGACGTGAATCAAATGAAACTGGTTGCATTTGAATCTAAGTTCATGTAGTGAAATGGGATCAAAAAATATACTATAGCCTTCAAAGAAGCTCTCTAATGCTCAATTTTGTTCAACAGAGGAGAAAGAAAATGGTTTTTAGGCTTAAAAATATTTTAAGAGAAAAATGGTCATTTTTCCTCAAAATACTAGGCCACATGGTTTGGTTGAATGGTTGGCCAAACCATGCGCCAACTGTGCACCCTTCACCATGTTAAGGGGAACCTTTCACAGTTAGTGTGAAAAATTTTCCTAATCATGCGCAACCCATGTGTTTAGGATATATTAAGGTTTGTATCATTTTTCATGGGCATGCATCTGAGGTTTCATGGTTTTCTAAAACAATGTGACCTATTTCACCCCTCTATAAAGTCCCATATAGTTAGGGGTAACTACTCTAATGGTTGGTATCCATGCTTCTATCAAGACCCAAATTTCCCCTGAAACTCTTGTGATCTCAATGAGAATTCACATTAATATATAAATAAGAATTTAAACTAGAAAAAAAAAGAGATCTGGACCTTAAGAATAACCAAGATCTTACATAGGCGACCAAAATGATACAAATTTTCTTATTCTAGTTATTTTCTTTATTTATTTTTATTATTCTGCCATTGATTATTTTCAATTTTATTAGGTATATCTATCCTCTAAATATAATTTTCTATATTAATATAATAAATTTTTATTGGTTTTTATTATGTAGTTCATCTGTTTTATAATATATTCCTAAATATAATACACACATGTTAATTTAGAAAAAAATTAATTATATAAAATTCTATCTTATTAAACCATTTAATTCCATAGGTGTTTATCAAATAAAAAACCTAATGGGAGGTTGAAATATCAAGGTCCCAAGGTTATCCCAAAGTGGAATTTCACCCAAGCCTTACCTAAGCCAAGTTATGGCCAAACAACAAGGGAAAACTAGAGTGAATTAGCATGGATTCTAGTTTCCTTTAACTTGTACTGACACCCAACCCTCAACTAGGGTGAAACATCATGGTACCTAGTTATCCCAAAGTGAATTCTAACCCATTTTTTCCAAATAGGAGTTGTTCCTGGTCTTTAAGGCCCTATCTAAGAACCCATTCCTCCAATTCTCCCATTCGAAGTTGTTCTCAACCCAACCAAACTAGTACATACCATGGGGGCCTTACCTGTTTTTCCCCTATTTGGAAAATTTTAGGTGCTTATGTATTTATCCTTCATTATGATCCCTCTACTTCCTTCACTCACCCCATTCAATTCATGAGTTTCACCATAAACTTTTCAAGTCGAATCAAAGAGTATTTGGGTTTCAATTATGGTAATCTCTGCATTGATCCCAAAAATTCCTTGATTTGATATTATCCTATTAGTTTCCTCAAATTACATAATTCAAGATTATCCTCTTGGTTTTAAAAAATTACTGGATTCAAGATAATTTTATTGGATTCCTTAAATTCTTTATGTTGAGATTATCCTCTTAGTTTTCTCAAAATTCTCTAAGTTGAGATTATTCTATTGGTTTCCTCAAATTCTCTGAGTTGATTTTCTCTTATTGGTTTCCTAAAATTCCTTGAATTGATATACTCCTTTTGATTTCAAAAAAACACTTTCATTCAATTTATTATACTTGGTAACTAAAAAACCCTTCCCCTAACTTATTTATCATATTAAATAATAAAGGGATTCTCATTAGTAAGCCTCGCACAAAACCATTTCTTGGTACTTTTCAATTACTAGTCCACTTTTCAAGACTTAAATATTTATAAGTATTCTTGGATTTACAAACTTAAAATACACTACTATGTTCCTTATCACATAACCTTAAAATATATGATGTGACTCATTAAATAGTGTTTACTTACATAGGTTTTGATTATTTTTATAGAGATATGTGGGAATACCCTTTCATGGTCTTAATACCATCATCACAACACCTCACACCTCCTTTAACAGGATCCTAATTCTTACCTAGATGGTAATAAATTCTTGACTTATTTCCTATATAGATTTAAACTATGCAGTAACCAAATACTTAGATCAAATGTGATATAGGATAATTCTCATTTACAGTGTCTAATCAAATTTATATTGTCAATCAATAACTTTATTCAAAAGTTAAACCATTATTATTAATGGTAATTATTTCATGAATATTTCTTAAATATATAAGAGAGACCCATACTAAATAATAATACCCCATGGGGTATAAGTTGACCTCCTATTCTATTGACTGAAAAAAAAATCAATACCACTTGATGTATCCTTCTTTTGGAAAGTAAGAGATTTTTCTAAGACACAAAATAAAAAAGACAAGACCATGAGAACAAAGAGTTGATAATTATTAAAATAAATTTTTTTAAATTTTATTTTTTCATAAAATATGGTTGAATTTTAGAATAAATATATTTCCCAAATTTTATTGGAAAACTATTTCTGAAAGGAAACTATTTTTTGAAATAAATGAATAATGTGTGTGGGTAATGGTCAATAAGTGATAAAAATAGGCTAAATAGCCATATAAAATTCGATAGTGTTCAGAATTAACAAGGGTTAGAAAAATCCATGATATGTGATATGATATGGGTATATTAATGAGAAACAATTAAATTGATGATGATCCATGGTGGGTGATCCTATGATCATAGGAATATATTATTTTGATTATTACTTATTATTCCTAGTAATTGGAAATTCTATAAAATGGTTTTTATTTATGGTTTAATTCAGATAGCTTACCTTAATTTGTGAAAAATCACACATGAGTTGTTTTGGAATGATGTTTGAATTATATAAATAATTTATTAAACCACTATTTGAAATTTGTTTAACTATTTTTTAAATGAAATTGATTTAATATTTTGGGATAGATCTTATGTGGGAATAAATATAAGTGATTTAGGGATATATTATTGTATATTTTTTCACTCATTCCTACCAAAAAATCTCAATGAGTGTAAAGATTCATTTTTTCAGGATGCAAGAAAAAGGAAAGTTAACTTGTTCATTAGGGATGGGTCATATGAGTTATGCTGTTGGAGAGACATGTTGGTGTTCAATTGTTTATCACTTGAGGAGTTGTACTACCTAGTATGGATAGGTTTTGGTTATCTACTTTTGTTTTAGTTATTCCATGACTTGGTAGTTTTGTTTTCATTATATTAGGTTACTATATTTTCATTAAAAAAATTAAGATTGGTTTAACTTTTAAAAAATACTCATTTACACTTTATATAGTTATTTTATTACTTTAAGTAATAAATTATTCCCCAATGATTTCATGTTATCCATCAACCCTAGTTTCTATCCTCTGTCGATTGAGGAAAACACCTATGGCCATGAAAAATATTGAAATGGGTATAAAGGTAGACATTCAGGTTAGAAAATTAAAAATTAGTACACCATTATTATAACAACCTAGAATTTCACTAATATAATTTCCATTCTAAATATATAATTGTTTCGTATTTAGTAAAATAATATTATATAATGCACAAGCACCACATGATGAACCAGCGATGATTTATTATAATAATTTGAACATTAAATTTTGGAGAATAAATATGGTCATAATAATTGAAAATATTATATTTAGATAAAAAATATAAAATAAGATAACTAAAATATGAAAATTTAGATCTACTTGATCCACTAGAATAATTACACTCACGAACAAAACTATAGGAATGAGACAAAATATTAATAATAAAATATTCTTATTGAAAATGAAAATATATTTAACCATGATATAAAATATAAGTGAATGAGAAATGCATAAAACATGAGGTATTTATAGGAAGTGGGGAACCCATATGAATATTATAAATCTGACCGTTGGAATAGTAATCTGATTGTTGGAATAGTAACTTGGTCATTGAATAGTAATCCAACTGTTAGGAATAGTAACATGATTGTTATAATAGTATCCTCATATTTTAAGGTGTAAAATAATATTTAGTTATCTTATAAAATTAAAATATGATATATTTAAATCATGGTAAAGTAATTAAATATTTTAAAAATGATAAATTAAGTGTCTGTATTTTTATAAAACATAAATGTTTTAATTGAAATTTTTGAATAAATATAGGGTTTTGAAAAAAAATATTTTCATAAAATGGATATATAAATTAATATTAATTTTTACTCTATTTATAATATAATTTCATGAGACCATAAGTAATTTGTCAAAGGGTCATAAAATTGATCATAATATTAAAATTGGTATTTTTCAAATAAATGATGATTTTATTTAAAAAATAAATTTATCATATTTAGAATTTATTTTCATAAAATAGATTAAATTTTTTAAATATAAACTTTGAAAAAAATTTAGGGTTATTTTATGGTATTTTTATAAAATAGTTGAATCTTTAGTTAATAGTGAAATACAGTAAAATACAGTATTTAACATTACAAGCTAAATACAATAATTTTTTAGTCATGGATGATGTGTGAACCCACTAGTTAGAAATCACATGCATAATTTATTGTATATAGTCACAATAATCAATAATATTGATATTATGGATCCAAAATAATAAATTAATGACTATAATGTTCAAAAACACCCATCTCATACCCGTATAAATACCACCTCTCAAAACCCCTTCTCCCCACACATTTAAGCCTTTGAGATTGTAAACAATCTACCAAATTATCTTCCCAATAATATTCCCCATGTCCTAGTTATTCTATTTTCATCCAAAGACCATTTTAAGGTTCCATTAAGGAGTATTCCAAGGTAACAAAACTTAAGAGGTAATAATCTCAATTTAACTATTTTAAATTCATTTCTTTTTCAACCTAATCCTTTACTCTCTCATCAAAAATGACATAATGAATCCATTATAATAAATATAAAATAATTTTATTATTCTAATAGAATATCCATCTTATAAATTCCCTTATTATATCCTAAAATGAAAATTTTGTCTACAGTATGGTTGATTCACCGCCTCTATGAACAAAAAACTTTTTTTTCTCCACCACCACCAAGGATGGTCATAAAAATATTATTATCATTAAATAAGATGATAATAAGTATAATAAAACTTATTTTAATTTATTTAATGTTTTTATGATCAGTTAACTAAATAAAATTAATCTAGTTCATGATGGTTGGTAAAACCTCCAAAATAAACAAACCATATAACATTAACTTATTACTAAATAGATAATCTATATGTTGTAAAAAAGGTAATTTGGTAACATCTCAATTTTTGGAAGTACATTAATACCATTTAATTTCACTTCTATATTTGTAGTCCCATTTTACAAGAACTTTAATAATTATCCACAAGTGATCTGACCTTGGAATCATGAAATGAATACCCCCAAAACAACAAAATTAAACTTTATATATCATTAAAATAGTTATAAATAAAAATAATAAAATAATTGAAAATAAAATATAGATAGAAAAATTTATAAATTAAGTAATTAATGAATTTAATTTGATTATCCTCTACATTAAGTTAAAATGTGGAATGATTCTAGAACATAAGGTAAGGGATCTCTCTTAACTGCTCTTTTTCATTAGGTTATGAACTTTATCTCTATAGATCACTTTATATATCCCTTTGATGTTATGGAATGATTATGAATTATTTATATATCTATCTCACATATATACCTATCTTATTACCCCTTCCTTTTATGGGGTAATACATTCTGTATGTTCATTTCTCAAATTCCTTCTTTATGAAATCTGCTTTGATTATGATATAAGGGAAGATTATGAAACTCATTTCTTTCCATGGGTAATTCTTATTTTTATGTCTTATGATTAATTTATTTTTTTGGTAAACATAATTGTATACATGCTATGATAGGTGTACCCAGATAGAGATCTAATTTAGTGGGTAATTTCTTTGTCTCATGAGACATTCGTATGGAATTAGGGAGTGAACCTAATCCATTATGGGAATCTATCTTCCATAGAATGTTTTCTTAGAATTTTGTCCTTGAATTATGATTATGTAATTTTTTATATTTCTTCCATTATACTATATTTACATGATATTATAAAATAATGTTATTTATGTTATGAACCCATGTTATTATTCATGGTCCTTCTCTTTTATGAAATCATATTATGTTGTTTGAATCACATGTTATTCATCATTGACATGTTTATTCCCTTACTAGGATTTATAGATCACCCCTTTTTGTTTATGGATTCCCAATGTTATCCTATGTGGTTTTTAGAGATCAAATGGATTTAAGATCATGTTAAGGAGTTCATTAAGGTGGATAAAATAAAGATTTTATGTGTTAGTTTTCTTTTTAAGTATTATGAAACTAGTCTTTAAAATATACTAGGCCTTTCAATACTTTGGTTGTATTTAATAGATATTAATTGTATAATTCATGTAATGATATACTTAAAAGGATTGGGTCCTATAATTATGTGTACAAAAAATTAAAAAATAAAAGAAAAACCTGTAAGAAAAATACATTTCATGTATTTCATACATGCATGTGTAAATTTAAAGTTATATAATGTAACTTTGGTTGATTACACTATAACAATGTTCTATGAATGCAGGATAATATTATCAGTAAATTACATGGTTTTAATCTCATATCACCCATGAAAGTTTTTATGATTTTGATATATACATGGGGCTTGATATTATCATTGTCGATCCATATATCAGGTACCTTAACCACCCCCCCCCAACCGAAGACCTGTAAAAGTAAAATATCAGTATGATATTGCATGGAAAAAATGAAAAAGGTGTCATTGAATGAGTAATCACCATGTAATTTTATACATTCTATGTAATTTAAAATTCTTATAAAGAATTGGACTTTTAAATTTATAGGAAAAATGAGTTCAGTATTTTTTATTATTTTTTGTATGATCCTTCAGGTCTCAAGTTATTTAAATTTTCCTTTATTTCATTTTATATTTATTTTATTTTTCTCACATATATATTCCATGCACTTTTATCCATGTGAAGGATTGATTTAAACCTTAACTACATTGTTAATCCCATGGAAATAAGAGGAAAAGGAAGCTAAGTTGGAGTTTTATATTAATGTGGGGTGAAATCCATCTTAATTTATTCATTATTTTATTTAAGGAGTATATATTGGGTTTATTATATTATTTAATTTATCATTTTCATTTTCACTACTTGGGTATTGATTTATTTTAAAATATTAAATAAAATTAGTAAATTAGGTTGTTTCTCTTAAAATCGATGGGTATTGGTATTAAAAGATCAGATAGATATATTTATTTTATAATATTTTTTATATTTAAAAATCACACCAAACTAAATACTTATTTATATAAAATTAGGGTACCTAAACAAAACCATTATAGGATAATACTTTTTAAAATCATCAACATTATCTAATCTAATTAAATAAATGTAATCATTTAAATTTAAAAAAAAAATCCAAAACTATATGAAATATCCCAATGTTTTTATATGATTATTTTTCAATAAAAATTCATCAGGATACCCTATTTCCCAAATACAATCCTGTTTTTTTTTTAATAAAAAATATTTTAATAATATTGTACCCACATAATTTCTATGTGGTTTGAAACTCATATCATACCACTTAATTACATTTCTAGGATAATGCAAGGTAAAAGGGTAATCTTTATAAATTTCAATATTAAGAACTAATGAAATTCCACGATTGTTGTTTCACTTATAAAAGTTTAATTAATTAATTTTATATTGAATACTCTCTTTGAATTTCTAAATTTGAAATATTCCCTTTAATATATATTTATCTAGAATGTTTTACTTCTATTGTGTTTAAATTTATAATTATTTACTAAGCATAAAAAGGTTTGAATAGTTTTCCTAATAAATTATCTTATAGAAATTAGATTATTTTATTACTTCTATTATATAAGAATTATATTTATTATCTTTATTTGAATTATTAATCAAGAATTTTATTTTAATAGAAATTTATATATATGATAGACAGTTTTATCGTGATTCGTCACAAGTTCTTTTAGATTTTCTTTTAAAAATAGATAATATGTTATTATTTCCTACCATTTTTTATATTTCTATTTAATTCTTAAATATTTTTATTATTTTAATTATTTAATCTGATTAATTTATTTACATTATTTTAAATATTTATAAGAGGGTGTTGTTTCTCTAAAATTTTAAATTATCTATTCACCCCCTTCTTGAGGACTGCATACTAGTATCTGTATTATATATTCCCAATGATACATAACATTTATGATTGTTTTATATTTTTAAATGAATCATAAATTATAATAATATATGTAGTTAAAAATTTATCATGAGTTTAATAATCCTTGATATGGATATGAGATGATGAGAAGAAAAGAAGTGAAGTATTTTTAAATCCATTTTAAGAAGAAAGATAACTCAAGTCCATTTATCCTCATGAGATGACAATTTTAGATTTTGAATCCATGATAAATTAAGAAAATAATAATTAATAAATTTTATATTCCACATAAGTCTTATCATTTAAGGATGGATGTTCTTAACCAACATCATCTTATTCGGGGATGTAGTGTTAAGTATCTTTCTATGATAGTGGACTGTATAATATCCCTAATAAAAAAGGTACAAGGAACCTATAATTTGTTTTATATATATGTATATATTCACACCCTTTACTCTATTATACTGATTATGTATTTAATTATAAATTTTTTAATCTTCTCCATGAGTTTTGGGACTAATCTATTTTTTTTTTTAAAACAAGTTGGATTTTCAGAAAAGGTGCATGGTTAGCACAATGTTAGTATAATTTTTTTGGAATCCATGTGAATGAGTATATAATTGGATAGAGAAAAAATTCATGATTGGGACATATTTTTCTAACCATTTATCCTACCAATGTGTGGTTTCCTAGGTGATCTCATTGGTGGTGCACATTCTAGCCAACGGTGTGGCTAAACCAAGTATAGAGTTTAGACATTAAAAAATTAAAAATTTACCAAATTATCCCTCTACCTTAATAAAAATTGTACCCACTATTATCCCTCTACCTCTCTTAAAGCATGTATGTCTAGAAACCACCTTTTATACATGGTCTCCTCCTCCCTCTCCCTCCAGACTCCATTTTCTTTTTTAATTCCAACTATGATCATCTCAGGTTAGGTCTCCTCATACTCCTCCTCCTCCCTCTTCTTTCTTCTAGTTCTCTTCCCTAACCATCACTATACACACCACTAGGTTGAAACCTAGGTGGTATCAGCTTTTGATTTCATTTTGTATTGTTTTCCTAGTGTTTTTTATATATCTTTTGGGTCTCCTTCAACACGTATTCAAGGCTTTAGAGATTCCACCATCGATTCTAGGTATATTGCCTCTAGTATTTAGTCTTTGATTTTTTAACCTTTGTTTCTTGTGTTTTTAATCTCTTTTTTTCAAATTAAATGATAATATTAATTTATTTTGAGGGTTATTTGATAGAAAAATCAAGTTTTACTTGATTTTTATTTCAATGCCGGGGATTTTTTTAATTTAGAAAAAAAATGTGGGAAATTGTTTTAATTCCCTAAGCACATTGAATGTTTGATAAACTACTTGAATGGACCTAATTTATGAGAATTGATATTTTAAATGGTGTTTTGGTCTTTAAATAAATTATCAATTGGGCCTTTTAGTTTTACTTGGAGTTTCAAATAATACTTGGAAATCCAAGTATTGATAAAGTGTTTTAAAATTGATTTTGAATAAAAACATGAGGTTTGAAAATACATTCTCATGTGTTTAGTGGTTATACCCATATACATGGTTATACATACATATATACATACATACATACATACATACATACATACATATATATATATATGTGTGTGTGTGTGTGTAAAAATTCACATAAGAGTGTATGAATTAGTATGGTAAGAGGCATATGTGTGTATGTGTGAATATATATGTGTATAATAATAAAGTGAAAATTTTAAATTTAATTTTGATTCTTAAAAACTATTTTCAAATGAGTTTTAACTATATTTATAAAGTGGATTATAAATACTTGGTTAGAATGATTTATAATTATTATTATTTTTATGAAGAGTGTTTTGATTTATTAAATCCATGTTGTGATATCTATGAATGAAAAATTATGTGTGTGTGTGTGTTTATTATTAAATGGTTCACTTGGTTTTAATTTAAAGAAGTTTTAAAGATGTATTTTTACTTTTGATAAATGTAATGACTTGTGATGGGTTAATGAAGTCATCATTTCATAAAGTGTAAAGAATTTGTAATGGTAAAAACACATGGGAACCTAAGGTGCTTAGGTGATATGCGTGGACAAGTATGATAATAAAATCAATTCCCTCTCTAGACTTTTAACAATGCAACAAAACTAACTAAAAATCATGTGACTATTTGGATGCGCTTACCACTAGTAATTTGGACGAGGTTCTCCCAAGCAGCTTTTGTAAGGTAATGTTATATATGGTTTGATTATTGAGAGTATGAGGATCCTAGGATGAGGCCCTAACCTAAGTTTACCTTGGGTTTCCCCATGGTTCATGTTTATTAAATGGTTATTTTTATGGTATTTTCCTTCATTTTATAAATTTGTTAAATTATGGAACTTTTTGTAACATCCTAATAGTTTCAAAATATTTTTCTTTTTAATAAATGTTTCTTAAATAGATTATTTAATAATTAAAACAAAATGAGACTTGTTTTAATATAAAGAATATTTTATGAAACAAAATTATTTTTTTAATCAATATAATTATTGGTTATAAGTTAATTTTGAAATTAAAAAAAAACTACTTTTGTATTATTTTCCTAGATGTACTTGGTTCGGAACCTTCTGAAGGACTATAAATGAAGTTCCTAAGTCCATAACCAACCCTATTTCTCTAAAATATCCATACAACTGGCACAAAAAAATATAGTCTCCAAAAACCTAGAGGATCTAATCTATCTAATCAGGATTAGATAGAAATATATCTCTTCCCATAGCGAGATTACTAGGATACCCATTTGTGTCAATTAATCAATAAGAGGTGGGAAATATAATAAATCAAGTAGTAAACTTTCATCAAAGTATAAGAAATAAATATCATCTCACATACTACACCCTCATAAGAAACATCCCCTTATATTGATCATCCATATCACAATTCAAGAATAGTAATGCCCCTCTAGACACAATTTATATCAAAGTTATACACAACACCCCCTTTGTGGACACAATCCCTAAAGGGGTTAAAGAGGGTCTCTCATAAACACACAACATTTAGAAATCATTTAAAAGTTTCAAACAGACCTTCCATTAAAATGGACTCTAAATTCTAAGTAATATTTATTATTTTTAAATTTAATTTCAAATGACTCTTTAACATCAATCCATTGAAATCAATTTACCAAAAAAAATTCTAAAATAACTCATCAAATATATTTTAAAATCGATTAAAGAATCAATATATTTTTCCTTATAAACACCTAAGGGTCCAAAATGTCACTTTAAAACTTTCTACAATACCTAAATAGGTAGAAAATAATTTTAAACAACACAATTTATTTAAAAAATACATTGAAATTTTTATTAATACTTGGAATTTCAAGTACCACTTGAAATTCCAAGTAAAACATTTATACTAATTTTAAATCTACCTTAAAATCATTTTTAAATTAAACTAAGCTATCACTTGTACAATTAATTTAAAAAATAATAAATTTAAAATGATGAAGCACATAATGACATTTCAATTTAAGGAAATTCATAAAAACACCTACCTCAGTTCAATGATATTCCAGTTGGAAGTCATATCCTCTAATGTAGGATGTTATGAAAAACCTTAAGGAGTCCCAAGAAATACATGATAATAATAAACACATGAATAAACAATATTAAACTCTAAATCTAAACCTTTATGTACCTATGGTTCACGGGAGAGGTAGAAATTAAAGGGGGTGGGGATATGAGAGGAAGGAGAAGGAAATGAGGGATTTACCTTGAGATGAATCATAAGAAACAAGGTTAGAGGAGGATTAAATCATCAAAGGATGGATTATGAACTACCTTGTAAATAAATGGGAATTAAATTGAGGGAATTTTCCCTTAAACTGGTCCATGGATAATTTTAGAAACAAAATTTACAGAATTCTAGGAAACTTTCATAGTTTGGAAAATTGTATGCTAACTATTTAAGAGCCACTAGATATATAATAAACCTTCACATGATTTGGATTTAGGGCTTACTAACCATAAAAAATAGATCTTCTTGACTGTAGATTCACATCTCACACATGTCGCGTGGTTTTACTTACTATGCATAAGTTGTGCACTAAGAAACTCTTCACAGAAATGTATGATACATGGTTTATCCTAGGATTCATCCAAACCATTCATGTTAAAAATTAAAATAAAAACTTCCCCACATAAGGGTACCCACGTAGTTTTTCTAAACCATGTGTCCCAAACTATGCAGAAAACAAAATTTCCAAACAAAAATGAAATCCCAAAACTATAAAATTTTAAATTTTGCCAAAATTAATTAAAATAATAAAAAATAAATGCACCTATGGTGAAAAAGGGTGTTATAAAATCCAGGTATATTAACTAAGTTTTAAACATTATAGATTATCCAAAATAGATAAAACTGAGATGGTGTAAATTATATTTTCAAAGAAAAAATGACATGGATAGTGAATTATTTACCCATAAATAATGGTATTGGATTTGAAGAAAACTTTTCAAAAAACATTATGTTTTAGTACATCAAGATTATTTTAGTTATTATTTTATTCCATAATTTTCAGATATATAAAATAGATGTCAAAACTACTTTCTATAATATAAATGTAATTACAGACATTAATATAAAATAACTCAATGGTTTTTTTATCCAAACATGGTTTTAAAGACATTTTTCTGTCAATGATCCATTTATGAATCAAAAAAATCATCCCAAAGTTGGAATATTTCAATCTAAAAATGAAATCAGAGATTTTGGTTTCATTAATAATAATGATGAACCATGTATATACAAATTTTTTAGTTGAAACCCATTGTTCTTTATGATATTATATATATATATGTTAAACTTATTATCATAAATGATGTCTCTCTCCTATGGTATATTAATTATTGGTTAGGTGATAGTTTATTCATGATAATAATAAGTGAAATAACATAAATTTTGGGTATAATGAAGTATATAAATTGATCTAGAATGATTATTGATTTTATTCAAACCATATACATTAATAAAATTAATAAAATATGTAAGATAAAGGATTTAAAAAAAGATATTCATACAAATGTTAAGTTAAAATTTATTATAAATGAATGGTTCCCTTTTTAAAATCAAGTGATGAGATATATAGAAGTGGTTTCTGATGATTTTTTTATAATTTTATTCATTTATTAAATTCTATGCACTTTATAACATCCATTGTCGTTATGGGTTGGTGAAATTAGAGGGAATTTTAATTTTAAGTCTCTAGGATTAATATTTTTTTGAGAATTAAGAATTTGATTAAGATTTTTGGGGGTGGTAACATCTCTAAGATATGATTTTGGATGTGTTCAAGGAATTATTAGTTGAATCAGGTGATCAGGTGATCAATAGAGTAGGGTTGGGGTGGCCTAGCTACAAAATTCTATTGCAATAGATATACCATGCTATAATTAAGGGTGATAAAACATGGTGTGTGTCATGTGAGATTAATTTTTAGTGCAGGAATAGGATTAAACTATGATATAATGGGACCACACAAAAAACTCCCTATATAAGATTACAATTTTTGAGTTAGGGATAGTTTCATCATAGCGTGGGAGATTGTGTCATGAGGGTGATCATAGAGAAAGGATCGCACCGGAGCCTAAAGGGTTGCACCTTGAGGGTTGTTTGAGGGGGGAGTATTGGACCACAATGAGTGATCTGTATCATGGAGGGTATTCAAAAGGAAAGGTTGCTAGTATTATTTAGAAGGATACTCACACTGTGAAACTTGATGTTGTTCCATAGTAGATAATTGGTGGTGAGTACTATATCATGGCCCATTGGGTCACACTATATTATAAACCTGAATGAGTGAAATTTAACCCTGAACCCTATAGGTCATAATACAATGGGATATTTTTTATTTTTTAAAAAATAACAGTAGGAGTAGCTTTTCTAGGTCAACCCCCTTTGAAGTTAGGGAAAGGGGGTATCGAAAGAGGGTCATTCGTTCGGACCCTCCCCTCTTCCTTCCTCTCTTGGTTCATATTTGACGAGGGGTGGTTATTTGGTTTTTTTCATGGAAATTAGATGAAATTTATTCCCTATGGTCCCTCTTTTTCTTATTTTCTTTATTTTTTATTTGATTTCTGGTGTTTTTGAGTTAGGGGTTGAGTGATTATTCCACCAGATCATAGTGGAATCATCCCAAGAAATGGGGCTTTTTAATATAATAGATGGAGAATATCCCAAGATGGTGAACATATATCATATTCTCTATTTCAACTAATATATTTCATATGATGAAATTATGTATGATATTTTATTAAATTATATGAAATTAGAGAATGATCAGTTTCTATATGATGGGGATCTTGATCATAAAGGTGTTGTAAGTGCATTGTAGACATTCTTCATGTGGTTAGGAGTGGTTTTGACAATGCGGTGTTAACTAATGAGTTTTAAAGAGATTATGAATCATTGGATTAAATTTTATAATTAATTATAAACTATTATAATTAATTATTGGTTATTGTGGATGAGATAGAGGGTTTAGATATGGAGTCCCATGGTCGAGGAATGGATGGGGTTGGATAATGATGGTAACTCTTACACAAAGGTAATGAATCCATATAATACTTAATCATATATTTGTTTATACATGAGTTTGAATGACTACATGAGGTTTTGGGTTTGATTAAATTGGAAAGGGACTAAGGGTGTCATGGGTAAATGAGGAGGGTGGAATTGAGCCTCCTAGAGCTAGAGTGAGGGATTAACTGAACATTTAGTATTTTGGGATTATTTGGTGGCTACTCTACCAAGGGGGGTATGGATGCTGGTTGATTTTATAAGAGGAATAGTGTAAGTCATGGGGGTTAAGATGAGTTATGGGTAGCCTGGATTATACCTCTATGATATATTATCATAAAAATTAGGGTCTTATGCCTAAGGATGACGAGTGAGATAGTTTTCAATCTCAATTTTGGTTGGGGATACCCTATTGAAGGTGGATTTGAGTCTTAGGGTGTGAAATGAGTCGGAGAAGTCCTCCAGGGATAGATGTGGTGTATCAAAGAGGTTTTTCCTCCAAGTGATGGGATTGAGATATCACTTAAGGAATATGAGATTTGGGACTCAGGTACGGCTCATGGGAATTACCTTGATCAGTCAGCTGTGAGTTTCTATGAGGTCTTAAGTATGTTCCCAAGTAATAATCCATGGGGATTGGGAAAATAATATTGATATGGGAATTGGAATAGGTATTTATTCCACCATCTTGAGGCTAGTGTTTAGTAGGGCCTATGGTCTATGGGATCATCGTGGAGTGATGGGTGAAATTTAGTATCAAGGAGTAGAGACTATGTTAAGTATAAATCTCTTAGTGTATGCCTCTGTGGGTGACATGAGTATGTTGATGGGTTTGGTACGTCGTTCCCTATGCAATGGGTCCTAACTTGGAAAGGTTAACCTATGAGGCTAGGTTATATTTCATGTGTTCCATGGCTAGTGGGGATAATTCTCATAAGACTAGTGTCTAGGTAATGATTTTGGGTATGGAATTAGCTAGGTGTGTGGAATTCATGATGTGGGTTATATCAGGGGTTATGACGGCTATGTGGTTAAATTCATATCGATATTTTGATGCAGGTATCGAGGTAGTGGTGACATGGGGCCCTGGTAATATCGGTGTTGAGTTTTATAAACTAGGTGATCATATCCCCAAATGAGTTACTTTTGGAACTTATGATCAGAATAGTTGTGAGCCCAGGATGTTATATGGAATTTGGTGTTTATTCTCAAACTAGTAGAGACTCTAAGAAATAATTTGAATTTTTCCTCTTATATTTAGAAAATATAAGAGCCCAAGAGAGCATATATCATTTTGAATTCATTTTTATACTGAAAGATATATTGGGATAGAATATGAAACTTTTTATCTATGTTCATACTAGCTAAGAGCTTAGGATGCCATATGGAATTGAGTGATTATGGAAAAAATAGAAATGAGTCCAAAATTCTAGGTGATATTTTATCTCATATGGTCAGACCATAAAAGATCCTAAGACTCTATATAGAATTTGGAATCTATGTTTATACTAGAAGAGAGTCTGGGATGCCATATGACATTTTACCACCTATGGTCAGAGAAACTGAGTGATTGGGATGGCGTATAAACTTTAGTATATATGGTTAGATCAGTTGAGATTCTAAGAATCCATATGACATTTGACACCCATCGTCATACTGTTCAAGATTTGGAACATCATATAGAACCCTTTTTTGTGTCTATGGTTGAATAAATAGTAGTTTGGGACCCCATACATGTAATGCCCCGACCCCATAATCCCAGAGCCAGTGCATTATTTTAATACATTGGAATGATTATAAGGAATAAAATACCAAAGGATCGAGTATTTTAGTAGTTTTGGAAGACCAAATACATACATAGGTTCAACATTACAACATGAAAATAAATACAACATATAATTTTTATTGGGAACATCAACAAATCTAATTTTATCCCTATAGGTCATTCATAACAAACCTCTTCATGTACTGGGAAAATGAAACATGAGAAAGGGGTGAGATCAAATGAATAGTAAGGGAAATAAATACAGTGAAAGATATGATAAACAAAAACATTAGTAATGGTGAATAATTTAAAACACATGCCTCTACAAATAATAAACTTGAACACGTTTTGGAAGGAATATGAGCTGAGTAAATAACGCCATAATAAAACATAATCATGGGTATTATACTAGTAGAATAAACAAATTAAATTTCAATTAATAGCTTTATAATGAGGAAAATTCATATGCCAGACATTTTGAAACATACCTTCAAGGCCTTGGCCAAGACATCAAAAATGATTAAGGCCTCGACCAAAACCATATCTAAAAATGGGCAAGGCCTCGGCCATTCTCATATCTATTTGTATCATGATACCTACCGATGAATCGAGGGGATATAGAGGACCCCATACATCATATAATAAGTCCAATTCATTCCTTATATAAAAGGGTTGAACATAATCAACATATACATTCATATTGAAACCAATATACAAAACGTAAATAACTTTTCTCAATCATTGAACATAAACACTAACCATTCAGAATAATATGGTGAATGGTATCAAGATAGAACATACATATTAAAACTAATCAAAAATACTTAAATAACATATTTTATATGATATCATAATATACAAACCTAAATTAAGTACAATATTCAACAAAGGATGTTGGCATAGGCAAAGATATTTTTAATTGAGACCATTGAAAATTTATTGAGGAAATAATCCTTAAACATTACAAAGTGTCTCATACCACCTTGAAACATTCAAATAATAATACCTTATAATATCATGAGAATAAATAGAATCTTTATATGATATAACAAGGGTTATTACATACACCACATGCATGGAATAAGTGGTGAACAAGGCATATACCTCATAAAAGTTAAAGCAAGATGAGAAAAATCATTTTCACCTTAGAAATAAGAGTTATTTTTGAAAAATATTTGTATAAAACATGAAATAGGATTGTAAACATGTATATCACATAAAGAAGGTAATGAAATTGAAATTATATTTTAGGCATAAATTTTTTCCAATCATTGTAAAAATAGTTGGTAAAGAATCATTAAAAATAAAACATTTTAGTACAGTTTAAGGAAAATATTAAAGAGATTTTAAAGCGGAGAGGCATGTTTGATTTAATAAAACTAGAAATGAACCGAGGTAGTTTTTCATGCTAAAATTTTTTATTTTATAAAGACAATTATGTCTTAAAACAGATTATATATTTCACTTGAATATAGGTAATAATTTGAGAAGTTCCCTTGAATCGGGCCTGTATTTTGGGGAGAATTTTTAAAAGATCCTTTTAAAACTTGTAACACCCCATAGAATAAAGAATAATTATGGTTGGTAAACATATATAGAACACTCACACAGAATTTAAGAGTAGTTAATAATAATACATAATAATTTCATTAAGTAAAGTAGACAATAAAAGTAACCCAAATGAAAATGGAGGTTTGAGTGGAAAACCCTTACGACTCTGTAATCAATCAAATCATAAGAAACAATACTAATAATAATCAAATGATACATTGAATACATTTAAATTAAATAGATTCATGATATGATACATCAATGAGAACTATAAATATACCATACACAAGTAATACTAGTGAATAAGGAATGTCTCATAAAATGGAAGTGAGATGAGTAAACCCTTACCTTAAGTCTGAAGGTGTTTTTAACTTGATCTTAATGAACTGAATAATCAAGTTTAGGTTCATAAATTAATGATTAAATAACCTTATATAAATTTAATTAATTTAATATAACCTTATTAGGTTCATTCTTGGATTTTTTAGGGGTTAAGAGATTCAATTTCATTGTTTGGAAGTGTCTTTTTACTTGGTATTCATGTCTGGTTTACTTATATACATGTAAGGATAAACAAGTAATATGAGAATGGATTTCTAGAATATGAGTTGTATGTTATTTATTAACATCCATAAAATTACATGGTTATAAAATTTATTTGGTTATTGGGAGTGAATATGAATCATTATATAAAACTTTAATGATAATTGTTTGGGTTAATTGGTGGTTTTTGATCACTACGAACTCATTTTGTTTTTTAAATTAATATCACATGTAAAAAAGATTAAATAACCTTAAATAAGTTATAATATATATATATATAATAGTATTTTTCAACCATAAAAATGGTTTCATGAGTATAACTAAAGATGATAATATAAATTGAAAACTCACCGTCCTTGAATATGATAAATTAACACATTTGGGGTGGTGTTTTCATTTCTGGTATAAAGGAATGGGAAAAGAGAGATGATGATGGATTATTCCTTATAAAAAAACATTATAGTATATGTAAGTTACTGTATTTATCATAAAATTTTGATAATTCATGTGAGTAAATAAAAAAAGAAAAGAAAGGAACTTGAAATAAAAGAAAAGTTGAGAAATCCCTTACGAAAATTCGGCAGCCTAATGGCGTTGCTTAAAAATTCATAAAATATTTTGATGAGATAAAATGAGGTATCTAATAATTATTAAAAAATATGGAAATTAATTGGGATATTTAATGACATACTCCAACATAATCCAATTGAAATTAAAAGATAATAACCTAATAAGAGTGCTTGAAAAAGAGAGATTTTGTGATGAAAATTATGCAGCATAACGGCTATGCAACATGGTTTTAGAAAATATTAAAAAGAGAAGGGAAAAGTTTAAAACATTAATAAAAGACTAATAATATAGTGTAGGAAAATAATAAAATGTAAATAATAACATGGTATGAAAACTTGAAATATATACCACATAAAAGAGAACTTGAATGGAAAACAGAAGTTGAGAATTTTCTTACCTTGTAGATTAATTCCTAAAACTTTAAGGTTAGGATCTTGGGAACTTAAGGAAACCTCAGGAGGACTCATATAGAGGTAAATATTCCATATCTTTGAGTAATATTAATTTGTAATGAAAGAAAACAAAGTAATGAGGGGGTATTTATAGTAAAAGAGAGAGAGTTTTTTATTAATTTCCAATGACACCTCATTAGTGGTATTTGAAAAACTATGGGTTTGCCAATGGTTTTAGCCACTTGGGAAACCTCATATCATATTTTAATGTACACAAGTATACCAGAATTTTATATTAATTATTAAATCATTATTATGTCATTAAAAATACTGAAAACTCATAACTGTATTTTTACTATTCACAAAAAATTCAAGTATTTTAGAAAAATCCCAAAAATTCTCCCAAACCATTTTTATATGTGTATAATTCAAAATTGAAATCCATTTTTTGAAAATAATTTTCTAAATATTTTTAATTTAATTTTTAAATAAAATTATAATTTATTCCAAAAAAAACTTTAAAATTATAACTCATTTTATAACACCTTGAGAAATTAATCATGGTCCCATAAAATTATCTTATAACTATAAAAAAATAAAGTAAAATTTATGATTACATTTTATTAAAATATATTTCCATTTTAAATTATTAAATTAATCATAAAATTTTAATTAAAATATTTATGACATACAAAAATACTAATACTTATACTATGATTATTTTTTCACTTATAAGATATTTAAATTGTATTTATACATTCATGAGTGAAGTTTCTATTTTTTTCGATTTACTATTAATTACTATTCATAATAGTAAAATTAATATTCATAAGGGTATGTTATTATTCATAAGGGTATGTTACTATTCATCAAAAATTAAGTTTGTCTTATTATAATCTAAATATCTTACTGAACGCAAACGTTTGTGTCAGTTTTTTGAAATTCAAATCACAGAGGTGGAAAAATTATGTTTACTGGCTAGGTTATAAAAAAGTTTTGTAGAGGCTCAATGTTTCATGCATTAAATATTAAATTTATTTTCAAAATCTATGGGTGTTATAATACAATATCCTGTGGTTCATAAATTTGTAGCATACATGGTTCACTAGAGGTGATAAAACCAGGCATGGTCAAGTTTCGTGGTAGCCTAGTTAGCACAAATCACTCGATGTGCATACTTATTTGAAATTTTCTTCTGTGATTTATTTTACTCAAACACACATAGGTATATGATGGTGTATATTAGGGTAACTTGGTGAGACCCTACTGATAGGAATTTCTCACACCCTAAATAGGCACTCTAGTATGTGTAGACCTTATGTTTGACTTGAAGGGTTGAGCACGGGTTTCACAGTGGATCGGGTTGAAGAAACGTGACATTGTTTAGATATGTATTTTGTAATAACCTCATATTTTCCTATATATTACTCTTAAATAAATAATATATTAAATATTTTTTTGAACACACTATAAAAAATTAAAATGAAAAAACCCTTATATATATTTAATATTAAATATGATCATTATAACTTAGACATAAAATTAGTTGTTTTAAGTTGAAGTAACCATATTTTAAAATCAATAAAGTAGGAAGAAATAACAACTAAAATTATGATTCTTCCTTACAAGTCCAATTTTTTTAGCTCTAAAGGGAGATAGATTCAATAGGGTTTTCCCTAAACCAAGACCAAGTCGAACTTTGACAAATACTATTTGAGTGAAACTATATATAGGATAAGTTCAAGATCATGGAGATTTCCACAAGATCCATGATATCTGAACCACCACCCAAAACTACAACTTAGGCATATCTTATGCTTAGGTATTATGAGAAGATCATAAGAGATTATGTAAGATAAAATTAAAATTATATTAACATCTAATAAAATGTTTATATGTATTTATATATCATGAATTTTTATACTTTTCTAAAAATTATTTTTTCTCAATTCACTTTAGGATTAAAAAAATGTATTTTTTAGAAATTTAAATTTTATTTTAAGAAACTAAGTTTATTTTTATTGAATAAAAATAATATATATTAATTAGTAATTTATAGTAAAAATAATAATTAATATACCAAAATTCATTTTCCTATAAAAAAGTTTTTCACTATATTTTATGTTTTAAAGAAAAATAAAATTTATAAATTTTAGGATGTTAATTTGAAAGAATTAGCTTCATTTTTTGATTTATCATGAAAATATTAACTTAATATGAAATTTTTATATTTTTCTAAAAAGATTGATTTTTAGGTGAATGGTACAAATTAAAGTTTTTACAAATAACATTACTTTTATGACATTATTAGTATATAAGTATGAATTTTAAATTCGTGAAACATTTTTATAAAAAAAATGTATTTTATAAGTGAATTTATAATTCTAAAAAAAATATTTTATATTATAAACACATATTTTATATTTTAGAAAATATGATAGATTTTGAAAAAAATAATACATTATACATTTAGTATTTTAAAATTAATTTTTATCACTTTTAAAAATTGAAACAAAAAAATGATTTCAAATTTTGAATCTATAGGTCCAAATTATATAATAAGGACCATTTTATTTTTTTCTATAAAGGATAGATTATCTTGGTAAAAACTAGTTATTGTGGTGTAAGCCAAAATGGTACAAATGTGTAACCAAAGAGGTAAAGGGGTTAACATGTTAAAAACATGTTTTAATTGATTTTTGGAGGTTTTTATAAACTTTATCTCATCCCTAGTGCAATATTACTGTATTTTTTAGCCTCTTTACATAGAATTGACTTCCCATTAATGAAAATTTTTGGGTATTTACAAAAATGTCATCTCATTTCACTATTAAAAGGGGCTCTCCTATCTTCACTACCCCTCACACCACAACCCACTAAGTTCAGCCAAAAATATATCAAACCCTATCCTATAAACTTATATCCACATTAACTTGGTTCTTTTATTCTAAAAATACCACCCCTAATTAGATTATCCCCCTTTGTAAAGGATTTAATCCAAGAAGAGAGTTATAAATTCTTAACCTCTCTTTCTATTTTTTATTTATTTATATGCAATTTTTCATCCTCAAATTCCAATAAATAATATTAAAATTATAACATCAGTATCACTATTATATATATATTATTATAATGATGGTACAATAATTAACCACCCTTCTTATTTTTTTCTTTCCTTAATAAAATAACAAACGACTTTTGTGTGTGTGTGTGGACTACTACCTCTACAAATCATCATGTTTTATTTTCCTTAACAACCTTACACAGATGGTACAAATATTGAATTTAATAAATAATTATGATATTTAGTACATATTTTATATTATTAAATGATAAAACATATTATAGATTTCTCTCATTATATGGAAAATGAAATAATCAACCATGTGTACGTGTAGACTACCGCCTCCATAGAATGATTGATTTCTGTTTTTCTTTTCATCCATGCCTTACATGGTTGGTCCTGAGAATGGGTTTAATGGATGAATATTATGTTTATTATATCATTAATTTTATGGTATGAAAAATTGGATAACCTATTAATGATATGATCTACAAACTATTATCGTTAATTCAATTGTTTAAAACAAGCATACTGAGATAAAAATATTTAATTCAAATTATGTAGTATTTTAATATCCAATACTTATTCTTATAATTTGTTTATAATTATGAAATATCACACCAATAAAAACAATATAATATCATTATGCTACTTTTGTAGTTATATTGAAACTAAATCACCTCATTATGATACATTAATCATGGTATGTTCATGTTTGGGTCGGTTTGACCACCTACTTTAACAATGCTACGAAATTATATCTTGGATAACTCTAAAAATAACAATTACTAATATAATAGGATATTAATATTTAAATAATTATTTTTTTTCTATAAATGATACATCAATGTTTGACTCAATAATTAAGAAAACACCTTTTTTTGTTAAGAAAAGCGCACTCAAGTCTTATTTTAATCGATTTCATCTTCAAGGATAAAGAGTAAAACGTTCATCAAGGAAAATTGAAACTTTATAAATAATTATAATTCACCTATTATAGTAACTTTTATGAAATTTTAATGATGAAATTTTTAATAATAATGAATATCGACACCTCTTCTATGAAACTAGTAAAAATGTTCAAAACTATATATACCTGATATGGGAAAATATGAAAAATAGATAAATAATATAAATATAGATAATGATTATAAATGAAAATTATAAATAATATTTCATATTAATATGGTTTATAAATATTATATTAAGATATTTTTTGTATAGGAGGTTGAATCACATTTGACTAAGATGGAATAATGGTAAGGGGTTTTCTTAGCTCAAATATTTTTCTTGAGTCGTAATCACTCCAATTAGATTATAATATTTCAAGATTTAATTATCCTTACATATGATGTTGTAATTTTTTTTTTCCATCTTATTTTTTGGGGAAATCATGTTTCACACTGAAGTATTCTTCCTTGATGAATCTATTGTTTCATAAAAAAATGTAATTTTGTTAAGAATAATTCCCTTATCTTTTAATGTATTTTTTCTCCATATTCATGTTTTTACATCCCACCAATATTTTACTTTATTTAGTGGAAACTCAAAAAAAATTATCTCCAATGATATTTATATTCCCATTTATTTATTTTTAAACAAATTTTTCATTAACCTTTTAATGATTTAGATTTTCAATAAAGGAATTTTAAAATATTCTAAAGGACTTTCCCTGTTATGATTATATATTCTTTCCTTAAACTTCACATTATGAAATATGTTTTACTTATTATAAAGGTATATTTATTAGAGTTTTTTTAATTAATTTCTTAAGAAGTTTTCTTTTCATATTCAAAAAAATGGTTTTTGGAAAGTAACTTGAAAATCGCATCTTTTAAGGTGATATTAAGAAAAATCCTTTTGTTATTTCTCTTAAATTTTTAAATGATTATTCTCCAATATAGTAATGGTTCAAAAATCACCCTATATATTCTCTTCATAAATACTCATTTTGGCATATTTTTATTTTGGTATCAAATGATCATTTTTTATATGATACCATTTGAAAAATTTATAAAACCCATTTTCTTCTTATGGGTTTTTTATGATAAGATGAATAATATGATTTTTATATGGCACTCATGTGTATGGATGATGATGTTTTGGGTCCAATATCACCTTCAAATTAAATTTTTAAGGTTTTATATCTCATTATATAACTTTGGGAATCAATTAAGGAATTCTCACTCCATTATGGGAATCGAGTAGTGACGCCTTCTTCACTATGGGAATTGGGTAGTGATGCCTGCTCCCCTATAGGAATTGGGTATTGATACATTATCAATTGTGGGAATAAGGTAGTGATTCCTACTCCACTAGGTTATGGGAATCAAGTGGTGATTCATGTTATACTATGATATTCCTTCCTAAGTTTTTTCCACTTCTTTTTTCTAGGTTTTTATTTATTTTCAAGATATTCCAAATGTTTATGATATTATATATTCTAAATATGTTATATTTTCTTAAGTTTTGAATTCATGTTTTGTTTTATTTATATTATGTGTTTCTAATCCATGTTTTGAGGAACTTTCTTTGGTATTATGTTCCTATTACATAATCCTTAATGCACAATCAAGTTTTATGATTGTCGCTTATAATCCCATGATCTTTTTTTGGATATTTCTCCCTTGATCATGTTTTAACTCATGTTTATGATCTAATGGTTATATCTAGTTGATAATTTTTCCTTAATGAGTATTCAATATCAACCCTTTCTTATGTTTCCATCCCCTAGGTTATGAAATCAAGAAGTAAAAGTTCAACATAGAGTAGACAAAGAAGTGATTTGTGAACAAGTAAGACAGAGTAAGGGGAATTTTGATTGTTTGATAACTCTAAAATCATATTGATTGTGTGAAAATATGCTAAACTAACATCCACTAAAGATATTTCCTACTCACTTTGATAAGGAATAGGAAAGTAGAAGTTTAACTCAATAGTTTTTTAATGGTGAAACTCATCACTCTCACAAATGATGAGTGGATGAAATCACCTAGACTAAATTTTTTCTCATATTTAGTTTTCTTCCCTTTATTTAATTTCAATATTTAATATTAGAAGATTTTAAAATAAATTTTTTCTTGATAGTTTTGAAAATTATAGTCCAGATCAACTATCATTTTACCAAAAAGGTTAGGACTAAGCTCATTTATTAAGAAAATAAAAATAAAAACACTGAGAAAAAATAGGGTTATACATGAAATAAAATTCCCTAATTTAAGAAAAAAAAATATACAAAAAATAGTCAGGGATGACTTAGATATCATAATATAGACTATTGTAATCCTCATATTCTCTCTCTTAGTCTAAATCATCTTCCAAAGAGTTCAAATAATTGTCCAGCTACTTCCACCTGATAATAAAAGGCATCGACTTAGTTCCCATGGTGGGATTAAGGTGTGAATAATATCTTCTTAATCTTGAATTTTTTATAGGAACCAGTGAAAAACCTTCACCATCTTTCATATTATTCTTAGCAATGGAATTCTTATAAGATGTCTTTAGTGATAGAGAATCATACTCTATATCTTCCCATTTTCCCCCAATATTATTCAATTACCATTGCTTGTTCAACTCTTCCATAATATGAGAACCAGGAAGATAAGGATCACTAGATGCATTTTCAGGTTGAGCAGTTACATGTCTATGTGTCCCATGCAGTAGGGAGTCTCAACGATCCTCCCCTTGAGGGGTTTTTCCATGTTCAATACTTGATTTATCACATCTATCACCAACCAATAATTTGTTACCCTATCCAGTACCACCATTATCACCCTCATAAGTTCCTTAAGTTAAATACCTTTCACTCTAGGTACTATATTACTGCACTTGTACAATGACCACCTACAGACAATATTATTTAACAGGATGTCCAAGACCCTCCTGATGGTCCCCTAAATCATCCAGTGTATAGCCTATGCCCTACACCATTTCCTGAGTAATATACTTCCCTTGTTTAGAACTAGAGATAATATTAATTTATTCCATTAACCTTGTCACTTAAATAATCTAATTATTCCCAGGGGAAACCTGGATCATATGGATACCATTCTATCCAAATTCAACCTGAGAGTGTTCAGGCTCTCCATCTTGAGCATCAGGACCAGGACCAGATCCACTAGTCTCATTTATTCTATCTAAAGATCTCTTATCCATAAAATGTTTCATATTATTACCAGTTAAAGAACAAAAAGTGAATGTGAAACCCTTCTGAAATTTTCCCTTGGAATGTCACGTGATCTTGCATCAAATCAAAAATCAAGAGGATTCTCATATACTAGTCTAAGATTTAACTCATAATCATGTGTATCAAAAGTTACATTTTATATTATCACTAAATTGAGATCAACCACAACTAAAACCTAGGAAATATTCCCAAATCCAGCATGTTTTGAATCACTATACATTTTAATTGGGATTCCAATTACAGATACAATTCCATATAGAATTTTAGGATGCCACAATATCCAATTTTATCCAAATATTTTAAACCACACTTGGGAAAAATATTTTTTGATTTAAAAAGGTTTAAAACTGAAATTAAATTCTTTAATATCGATAAAAACTGGCTTAATCGAAATGAAACCATGTCCCCAATCCCATTTCTTAAATTATTCACTAGGGAAAAGAAAATGAAAATAACCATGACCCACTGGTATGCATTTCCAGATCAATAAGCCCCAAATCAGGGATAAAAAATGAAAAATTCCATCAAGTTTCTTTAGATTCATACCTTAGGTAAGGATATCCCATCAAATGATAAAGGTATTTTATTGACCTAAATGGTTTATGATTACAAATGACCTCACATGGAGCCCAGAAATTACTCTTTTTTTAAGGGTTGTGAAAACCCTTTCATTGATAGATCCCCTAATTTTGTTATCAATTTTAGATCTATGACTCCAAGGTTGGACTTACCTTCCTTAAGAATCAATATTATATAAATCTACCCCCACACTCTAAAGTAAACCTCAAACAAAGAGGCATTCAACCTCATAATCATTTTTTATCAAAAAATACATCACGCTCAAAATTCTCTAATCGCCCCACGAATCTCCATGGTTATAGCTCTCTTGGACTACCATATTGATGAACCGTGAAAGAATATTGGGTAACGAGGTATTTCTAGGCACCACAACATGCTAAGAAAAAGGATAAAAATGGATTTGATCCAACTTAAAAATAAATAGAATGATTAAATATAAATATGATCATCAACTCAATCTCATTACCCAAGCACAATTTATCGAATAATTGTTTTTGTAACAATAATTTTTAATATTAAATTCATTATATTATAAATAAGAAAAATATAGATAATTAAAACAGGAAGAGGCTTTAGGAAAGGTATTAAATCTTCTATGTCTACATGATTATCATCCAGTCCAAGCTCCCTTACCAAAATCATGATCTACCTAGTTCATGAATTGTGATATTTCAGACTCCAATGGTATGATGTGTCTTGATGATCTGTCAATCAATCAAGCCCCCTCCCCCATGAGGTTTGGTCCAGTTCCTTTATAAAATAGATCTACCAGCTAGTTCTTTGATCTTTGAATTTTTGGAACCCAGTATCATAGCCAACATCTTCAGTCATTGTGTTAATCAACCTCCACATGGCATCATTCATTGTAGATCATCCTCCTTATAGGTGATGCTAGTTAATCCCTTTTTAACTTAAATCTTCCCTCCTCACATGGGTAGTATTAACCTCCACACAACTTGAGAATCTCTATATCTTCCAACAAACTCCATATTATTCCCCAGTATTTTCACAAAATCTTCTAGACAAGCTCCCCTTACATTGAATTTACATTTTTATTTTATTTTCCCCTTAAATTTTAGATATTTACCATTAAAATTAATTGAGTCGAAATGGATCCAAACCAGAATGCACATGAATTATTTAAAAATTGGGATCAAGGTTATGAAATGATAGTGTAAAATTTCTTTTATGGTTTAAAATATTCCACAAATAAAAAATGAACATAAAACATTGTGAAATTTTAAATCCAAAATACAATTTTCCAAAATAAATATTTGAATATTATGTTTCAATGTTTATTTACTAAAATTTAAAAAACTATATGATCCTAGAAAATTTTAAAAATTAACCCAAGAATTATTTAATCATTTAATCCCAAAAAACCCTTTTTTATTAAAATATTAAAATAAATAAAAATCTAATAGTAAATTGGACACTCATTAAAAATGTATCATTAACAACACATTTTTATATTAAAAGATAAATTGAATGTTCTAAATGGTGTGTAAAAGTACATCAAAATCAAGCCACATCAAATTCCCCCACACTTAACAAATTGTTTGTTGTCGAGCAAAAAATTAATCAAGTTTAGTGGTATAAAAATAGTCTATGGATAGAAACATTGTAATTTCAAAATGAATTGGTTTTCATAAATATTTTCCCTAATATAAAATCTTAGGTTGTCAATGTGACTTCCCTATCAAAATAAAATGTATTTAGGGAAAATTTGGTTTCATGTGTTATAAAAATGATTGAAATTGAAAATTTTAAAAATATTTAAACATGATTCAATTTTCATCCAAATAAATCCTACAAATATATTTACCTCTTGGTGATAATACATACAAAAATTAAAATCATAGAATAATTTATACACACTGTTGGATGCAGTGGAATGAAAATTTATTGGTGGAATAAAGAACTATCCAACATAAAAATAATAAATAATAAATAATAGAAAGTTCATCCTAAATTAGGATTTTTTTTATATCCCATTTGGATCCATATCTTATGAGTTTAATTCAAATTAAAAAACTCAAATAAAATGGTAAGTATTATGCATACTTCTAAAATTTTACCAAAAGTAAGATTTTTTAAAGGATATTATAAGATGTTCTTAATCAAATACAAGGGGTAAAAGAGATTAACGACCTCAAAGTGGAAACAATATACCTAAAACTTTAGAAAAATAACCACCCAATAAAATTTTCTATTGAAGCTCAAATTCCCCCAAATTTCAAAAAAAAATGAGGCATTTTTATGTGAACAATCATTGAATCACATCTCATCACATTGAAATACCCCTATACCCCACACTTAAAACCCAAAATTTTCCCCAATATTGATTACTTAGTCATATAAACATTAAAGTAGTTTGGTTTAAAAGAAGTTTCAATTTAAAAGTAAAATATGTTTTAAGAGTTGAAAATAAAGATCAGGATAGTACACATGAAACATTTCAAAAATATTTTTCAAAATATATTTTAAGAAGTTCATTCTTTTAATTTATAAAAAAAATATAGGAATTAAAAATTTGGATCATAAAGTATCATGATGAATAATTATGTATTTATAATAAAAATTTAAATCAAAAGGTATTACTAGGATTCTAGCTGGGTTTGAAATTTGGTTCAATATAATTTTCAACATCTTAAAAATTAGCAAGCCTCACATACCACAAAGAAAACAAAATCACCCAATTTAGTTCATAACAATAAAGGGGACTCTCCTACACTTAATTCCCAAAAGAAAAATGATTTCCAATAGATATACATATTAAAATATAATCTCATAAAGTAGTAAAAGACAAAAACATCCCTTATCAAGGAGAATTGATCATTTAAATATATATATAACTCTCTTTTCTTGTTCTACGATAAAACAAATCCTTGTTTCCCCTAAAATAACAAGCAGTAAACATAGGATGCATAAAAGTTCATGTGTAGATGGGAACAAAGGTAAGGTTGAGATTGAAGTAATTTGAGATTACATGAGGAATGAAGCTCCTTCTATTATTTGAAACACCTTTGAAATTATATTCATAATGATCAACATAAGACTCCTACTGAATGTGAAGACAACATGTCATGGGTTCATGTAGTAGGTCAATCGACCATAAAAATTAATTGACCATAAGAAGAAAAACATAATGACCACACCAAGGATAACCTGTCTAACCATGACACTTGTGGTAGGTAAATTAAAAATATGTTGAACCCAATGACCACACCTAAAATTTTATAAAGTCTTGGACTGACCACATGAATAAAGGTAATTAGCCACATGAAGGAAATATGATGGACCATGTGAAGTAAAATAGACTATGAGACATCCTTTAAACTAACCTCATGGGGGAAACAAGGCACTGTTTACTAAAAAAATTAAACCAATTCCTAGAAATACTATGAAAATCAACTGACTATGAGGGTCTTATGGTAGTTCAGTTGACCACATATTGAAATTCTATGAAGAACCAAACTAACTGCAAGGCTCAGGTGATTAGAATCCCAGAAAAATATTTAATATAAAGTGAAAATAATAGAACATGGTTGACCTACCATGAAAGCTCACTAAAAATCAATAAAGGACTGGAGTAACCATAAGAATAAAAAGAAATCGACATTGAGTAAAGTCAATCGACCATAAGAAGAAAAGTGATACTAAGAAAAGGGGAATAATAGGGATTATTCCTATAAAACAAAAGGAAATAAAAAAATAACCATGGGTTATATCCTATAAAGAACAAAGTTTATAGTGTTTAGCTAGACTCTGATAAATATCAAGGATCAATAAAAAGTAAAAAACCAAGCCCTTCGACTACCCCTAAAAGTGAATCTTAATACTTTTTCTCTTAACTAAGAAGGGTTTATTTTCCTCACCTTCCAACTTGAAAATTTCATTAACCAAAACCCTCAAGATAGTAAAAGGTTAGGACCACTTAGATTCTAGCTTCCTAGGAAATAGTTTAACCCTTGAATTGTAAATTAACACTCTGTGTCCATATTTAAATATTCTATTATCAATGTTGGTATCATGGAAGGCCTTAGTTCTCTATTTATAGATTGTATAATTTTTATAAGTATCCCTACATATCACATTTAACTCACTCAAAAAAAGCAGTCTCCTCTCACTAGTAGTCTTGGAATCAAAATTTAAGTCCTTCATAGCCCAAAAGGATTAATAATTAAGCTATGTAGGTAGATGACATGTTTTCCCAAAATGAAGTCAAAAAGGAGACATTAATAAAGGCGTTTGAATGTAGTTATATAGGACTGTGTGACTTTATCTATATTTAAGTACTGGTATTTACTATAGAAACAAATGTTTTTCTCTATAATTTATTTAATCTTCATATTTGAAAACTCATCTTGTTCACTTGAATATGGGTGGTAAGTTGTTCAACATTTATGAACACAAACACATTTTCCCATAAAATATTTGAACATATAATTAGTTAAATGAGTTCCATTGTTTATGATAAAATCTATAGGCACTATAGATATAGAAAAAAAATCATGATGAATTTCATAACATTAGTATCTTGGTTATTTGGAAGTGTCACTGCCTCAACCCACTTTGAAACATAATCACAGCCACAAAAATGTACTCATTCCCATGAGAAAATGGAAATGATCCCATAAAATATAGAACCCATAAAAAAGTATTTAAACATATAAGATTTTTTTTGGAACACCTGCTTTCTACCTATATTTACTAACCTCTAAAACTTATCATAACATAATACCAAACTCCCAACATCCTTGAACAAATTATGCTAGTATAAACCATCCAAAAGAACTTTACAGGTTGTATTATCTCCCTTATGGTGTCCTACCCATGGATTAGATTAAAAACTATCAATAATAGGTAAAATTTATTCCTTGAACACACATTATTTTAGAATACCATTAGCACATCTCCTAAAAAATAAAGGATCATCCCAGAATTAGTATTTTACCTCAAAGATAAATCTCTTCTATTTATTTTGTATGAGATAATTAGTAAATACTACTAAATATAGAAAACTAACATAATCAGTAAAATATAAAACATTAATATATTTTATAACTAGTAAATTTTAATCTAGGAATGATGAGTTAATAGATGTTCCAATAACAACACCAAAATTTGATCGAGCATGTCGCCAGGGTTGGAAAATTATTTATTTATTTTCCCTATTGTGAACTTAGTTAAGTGGTGAATATGGATCGATCTATAGGGAATGAATGATAATTTTTTTGAGTGAACAAGGGATAAAATAAAAAATAATAAAATAAAAATCCATAAATTGTGATTATAAAGTTATGATGAAAACATAAACTAAAAGTTCAACACAAAGAAAGTGGGGAAGTGATTTGTAAACAACTAGTGCTAAGAAGGGGAATTTTGATTTCCTAGTAACTCTTAAATATCTTATATCATGTAAACATGTTATAAACCAATATTCATTGAATATATTTTCTACACACTTTTTCAAGGAGAAGACAAGTGATGTTTTAACTCCACAGTTTTTCAATTGTGAAACTCAACACTATCAAAAATAATGAGTGGGTGAAATCACCTAGACTAAATTATAGTTCAGCCATAGTGTGCTCCCATTTTTTTATTTCAAAATATACTTTCATGAGATTTTAAAATGAAATTTTTCTTAAAATTTTTGAAAATTATAGTTCAGTTCAATTGTTGTTGGTTCTTAGATATATGAAAAAATTCACTACTAAGAAGACGGATAATAAGGGAGGTGATCCATCTTAAAAAGAAATTTCATAATCAAATATCAATAAGAGCATAATTTTAATATCATTAACAAAGAAAATTTTATCCAATAATAATTTTAGTAAAAATAATTTACAAAAATCAATTCATTATATTAGAAATAAGTAGCATATGGACAAATAAAATAGGAAGAGGGTCTAGGAAAGGAATCAAATCTCCTATATTAATTTTATTATCATCTAATCCAAGATCCATCACCATAGTTGTGATCCACCTATTTCATGATTCATGATCCTATAGAATCTAGTGGTATGATGTGTTTTGGTGACCCATCGATCAATCAATCCCCCCCTAGGATCTCAGTCCAATTCTTTTTTAAAAGAGATATACTTGTTCATCCATTGATCATTGAATTCATAGCATCAAGTATCACAATCATCATCTTTATTAATTTTTTTAACCATCCTCCATGTGGTAGTATTAATTATATATCATCCTCCTAATATATGACACTTGATTATACCTTATTAACTATTTTTTCTCCTCTTTGTGTGGGTAGTATTTTCCTCTGTACATCTCGAGCATCTCAGGCTCTTCCAAAAAACTCTAGAAAATTCCCTAGTGTTTTGGAAGCTTTACTCAATCGAGTTCCCCCTTTCATTGATTTTATATTTTTCTTTGATTTTCTAATTAAAAATAAATGATTTCATCCTTAAAATTTAATGAGCGTGGAAAGGGATTCGTACAAGAAAATACATAAAGCCATTATAAATTAATATCCATGTAAAAAAATGATATTGTGGAATTTATTTCATAGTATAAAATATTTCACAGATGATAAATGAAAATTAAATATGGAACTTTATGAAATTTTAAATCTAGAAACAAATTTTACATAAATAAATGTTTGAAAATTATTTTTCGATGTCTATTTACCAAAATAAAAAAAAAATTCATGATCCTAAATAAATGACAGAATTAACCCAAGAATCATTTAAGCATTTAAGCCTAAAATTCATCATTTTTATAAAATATTAAAATAATTCCAAATACTACATCATATTAACCAATAATTGAAAACAAACTGTTAATAGAACATTTTGATATTAAAATATTAATTAAATATTATAAATGATATAGAAAATTGATTCAAAATCAAGCCACATCATGTAGCTCTGAAAGTTTTATAAACTTGGTCTATATTCATACAACCACAAATTATGACCCCACAACACTTTATAGTACTAAAAATAATTTTAATTTCTTAAATTCATAAATATAAGAAAATAGATACCTTTTTTAAAGTGTTAATGTTACTTAGGCCACGAAGGAATATATTTTGTTCTCAATCAAACACATATATATAAAAACCTATGTACACTAATTATATCATATATAAGTATGAATAATTATATAATCCATTTATATTAGACATAAAATAACTATAGGACATGAATTATTTCAATCTCATATCGCCACTCATACATTCTCGATTCTCAAAGTATATACTGATCAAGTCAATGAATGAATAATATTCTATTCATCTAAGAAGATAAGCACATCAAATTCCCCTCATACAAGTATATAAGTACATAATACATACCTTATTAAGGTATAGATACACACTTCCTCAAAATATCTCAATCGAGGGCCCAAATTTAATACTCCTCATATGAGAGGAAAAAATCCATCTTAGTTAAGCCTTAACTGATGACACATCATCAACATTCCCAACTACCACTCATTAGCTAAGCCTCAAGGCTTACATAAGAAAGGTATAAAAGTATGAAGGTTATCATGCTAAATATATCACCAACCTCAAGTATGGGGATTCAATATAAAACATACAACTATGGTATACTAAATACATAGTGTATTACATTCCATGTGGTATACATGGTGGGTCATCCAGTGCACAAAAATTGTTTTGTGACTCAAGATCATATTCTATATCTCAATATGAAATATTACCCATGAAAATATTAACATTTTATCACAACCTATAATACTGTATAAATAATATTAGTTAGGGATAACTCAAAGTTATCCACTGAGAGTATAATTATCATTTAACTTCATTAAATATATGTATCCAATGTGAAAGAATTATAATGTTTATATTTCCTTTTCTATGAAATGAAATATTTTATATTCATAATATTCTTTAAGAATTCTTAAAAAAACTATACATAAGTAAATTTATAATCATATTTCATATGATAGACCGCTAGAGCATCCATGTGTTTGGTGTACTTTTAGGGATTTTTTGAACCCACTAAGTCTCTATATAACTCTTACAACGTCTCTATTACAACATCTGATAAAACTATCCCATTAAAATATTTTAGTGAGTAATAACTATGAAAACAAATTGAATAATTGTGATACATAGGGATCATATTATTAATTTCAAACTATTTAAACATATTATTCAAACTTATTTAATTTATAATGTTAAAAACTTATCTTTTCTACTTATAAATCTTTCTAAGTCTATCATAATTTTCTGGAATTTTTCCTTAAATAATTTTATTTGAGATCAGTTTTGGTAACTAAAGGAAACTCTTTACATTATTTTATCTATACCAATACATCATATTCACTTTTAGGATATAAAGTGACATTCACTTCATAATGGAAACTAAATGTAACTCTTTTCATTTTTATTTACTAACATAACCTAAAATATTTTTGGATATTAAGTGACATTAACTTTAATTTTGAAAGGAAATATAATTTATTTATTGTACTTGAACTTATATAAGTACAAATATACTTCTGATATCCTTTTAGAAACTATATTCTCTTCAAAATATCATTCTAATATACACAAACTCTTTTGTGTTTTGGAAATAAAACGTATTCCCTTTAGTGGGAAAATTTAACAAATTAACTATTATATGGTATTTTATGTGTTTGGAGTAATATTTTTAAAAGAAGATTATATTATTTAAAATATACCATTTATGGGTGGTGGAAACTATTTCCCTCATATTATAATAAAATTTTTGAATAAAATCTTTTATACTGGATAAAACTCCTTTTATCCTTATACATTTTTCAATCATGTTATAGATAAGATAAATAAGATGAAATAAGATGAAAAATCAGATTATAAAGACCCAAACTTCTAATACATATATATTACATTTTAATAGATGAATATTCATTACATAGCATAAAAATACTCACTAGAATCATATAGGTCTAGTTCCTTGGAACACTTGGATACATAAATAACTGGTTCATAGGTGAACTACATCATCTACCACTAATTTATTTATAAGTATCATCCTTTTTAGACATATCATACATAATATCTTTTTTTCATAACCTATGGAAAGTAAACATAAGAAAGGGTGAGCTGATATTCTCAGTAAGGGAAAACAAGGTAAATATCAATATAATATGAACATAATGGTATAAGAAGAAGTGAATAACATTTGAAAACTTTACCTTGCATATAATTTATCAAAAACATGATTCATGGCATAAATATTGGCAGTTCATAAGACATGAATCATAATTTAATCAAATATCATGATCTATGTGAGAATAACATGGGCATAAGACATAGATTTTTGGAATACACAAAATCATAGAAAATAATTTTTTTAATGGTCAAGGATCATTTAAAAAACTATCATAGTGGAATATGATCACTCCTCAAACCATTTTAGTTGTCAAGGTTCACTCCCAAGACTATCATAGTGGAAAAATTCCCCTACTGAGTTGGGTTAACTCCCTATTTCAATCATGTTTATATCATGAGATATCAATCTTTAACCGATGCATTGGAGGGAGATATAGGTCCCACTTATCATTATTTATAACGTAACCACCATCCTTGGTTATAAAATAACCACCATCCTTGGTTATACGTAACCACTATCCTTGGTTATAATATAACCACCATCACATAATGAAAACCATACATGGGTGTACCATAAGATCATAAAACATTCATCATATCAAAACCCATGAAAAGAATTTTTTTTCATAAACATATTTTAATCATAATAATAAGTCATACATAGAAAGAATATGGATGTTATCATGAGATTATATCCCTAGTAAATCTTAAGTAACATCAAAGGATGTCATCTTATATGGAAAATGGTTTTGAATGATCAATTGGAACATTTCTTGAGGAAAATAACCATTCCACTTTCAAAATAACCTTCTAAGAAATAGAATTTTACAGAAAATTATCGAAATAATTTTCTTTGAAAATATTTATGGGAAATTATAAAGTATGATTTAAAATATTGGTTTGTCATGATGAAAAAAAATATTATTCATGACATACATGTTAAAATAAAGATTTCATTTACATTTTCAGTAAAATACAAAAATACCTTATTTAGAAAATAAAAATAAGATTATTTTAAAAAAATTATAAAAATTAAAACATGGGTAAAAATGTATTTAAAAAATAATTTTGTAATAGTAAAAAAATTCTTTAAAACATTTTTCAAAAATAGGGATGTTGGAGAAAAGGGATTTTTGATCGAAGAGAGAAATAAAGTCAATTTTTCTTAATAACATTATTTTGGACTCTAGAGTATATAAAGGGAGTAAAATCAAAGGAAAAAAATTATTTAAATTAAATAACAATATTATAATAAAATAAATTATTTTATTGAGATATATATCACAATATTTCATCATCATAAGCATAATCATAAACAATCCTGATAAACAATGAGATTGTATCATAAAACACTTACCACTTTGGTAACTTTTGAATATTAAAATACATTAAAGAATAATAATCAAATGAAAATTTAAATATCATTAAAATATTTAGATTCATGGTATAAAATTTTAAAGTGGTATTATATACACCACACAAAATAAATGAGTGGTGAATTTGGTATAAGTCTCCTATAAATAAAAGTGAGACTAGAAATCCCTTACCTTAAGTATCAAATTCATCAATACACATTAAAACCTACTATATAATAAATATGTGATTATTATATATCTATTCCAGAACCATAATCATATATATCATACAATATATGATTTACTTATGACCTTTTATTACCCATTTATTAATAAGTATTTGCTAAAATCACATTTCGAGTAATGACTGCTTCATTTTTCATGTATATTTTGGTTTGGTATTTTCAGTCCTTTTACTTTGATCATGGTTCCATAATATCCTAAATGAAAAAAACTATATAAATATAATATGTATTCATTATATATTTATTTAGAGCAATCTATTAAATTTAGAGATAGACAATGAATTACACCATTCATGGATACGGTTGGTCGTACGTACGCATGAACATTGTTTCCATTTTCTTGAATGATGTAAAAAAAGAAAGAATAATATTAATTTAGCTTTAAATAATCATTATTATATCATATATATCATATATATTCATTTAATCAATCCTTTTTACTATCTAAGTCAAAATAAAATGATGGTATAATTCCAAAAGTATAATGTATTGCATTACTTATAAGAAGTTATATATCATGTTATAATTATAGAAGTATAATAATGTCATAAATATCATATATAAACATTAAATCCATCATTTTATCCATCTATGATAGGTGGTGATAGAAAATTAATTACATTGATTCGTGAGGCGGCGATCCTATGTACACACGATAGATGGTTTTGTTCCCCATTTGATGGAATAAGATATGGATATATGTTATTACATTAACATAATAACATCTCATTATATTTTATAAAATTTTTTATTACATCATAATAGTTTAATAATATTTTAATTTTGTGTAATAATAAATAATACAAAAACACATGTTTAATGATTTTACCTCATCTTTGGAGAACCTCTTTAATTTTATACCTAAAGCATTATTAGGAGGATTTAATAATAAAAATAAGTCCTCTATGATGTGGGTATGGAAATAAGTAATGTATTGGGGAAGTTATTGTCTAATAAAAAGGTTTTTGTAAGAGTTAATAGGAGAGGATAGGGGGTTCCCTTTTATATATAGGGGAGAGGACAAACTTGGAAGTTTTTAAAAGAAAAAGGTGTACCAAGATTTTAATCAGAAAAAAAGGATAAAAATGGATCATTATATAACTTTATATAAGATAAGGTCGAAAAGTGGCCATAAAATTGGATTTTGACAAGTTTTTAGGTAATTTTACCCAAGATATTTTTAGTTTAACCCCTGATAAACCAGTTTTAACCTTAACCGTAATAATTAATTTTTACTATTTTTACTATTCATTTTAACCAAAAATTAAGTTTAAATTATTAAATAATATTAATTATGATAATTAAAAATATTAAATTCATTTTTCCAAATTTAATTCATAGAATTTAAAATTAAATCTGCAGACATGGTGAAAAGGCAGTTTTCTCAAATAGAAAACTTACGTAAGTATAGAATGTTTTAATATAAAAATTCAAAATTAATTTGATTAAAATGGACTAAAATAATTTAATAATATCATAATTGAACTAATTTTACTTTTAAAATATTTTTAAACAATATGGAACTTTTTAAATGCTTTCAACAAAAAGGAAATTTTTAATAAAGGCCAGTATTTTTCACTATTCACCAGAAAATTAAAGTTTTTAGAAAATTATAAAAAATTAACCCAAATATAATTTTGACATGTTGATTCAAAAAATTAATTTAATTGTTTTGAATAAATTTTCTAAAATTTTCAAATATTATTTTTATTATTTTTTTATAGAAAATCAATAAAAATATTTTTTTGAGAAAAATTATTTTCGAAGCATATAAATATTTTACTAAAAATTAAGTATTTATTTATAAATATATTTTATTTATCTAAAACCTTTATAATTATTTTTTTTAAAAAAATATTCCTATTTATACTACAAAATTTAATGTCTATGTTATATCGGTTACATTTAAATAATATATTTAATAGTATATCGTGGCTCATTAAAACTCAGTGTTGCATGTAATGCAAGCTATCGAAGTGATTAAATTTATTTTAAAAAAATCATAAAATCTTAGGGTGTTACACACATACTTTATTCAGAACCATATGAGCTTTAAATATTCCTTTACATTCAACCCCATGATTTACTAACCCTTTTACTCCATCACTTGAATAAAAACTACAAGCATCATCAATTCTTACCATGATTTTGAACTCCTATATATTTACAATATTTGTAAAATATACACTTGGTATCATATACCCTTAAAAATAGAAGAATTAGATTCTATAACACTAATACCTAACATGATTTCTTAATAGAATTTCTCAAACTCCTGATATTTTACAAATTTCAATCCAATGGAAATACCACCCATATTCGTAGTTTTTCCTTTAGGTTTTAAAAAACTAGGATGTGAATTAAACCTTGAAATATTATTCATCTAGATAGAATATTTACCATTTTATATTATAAACACCACACTAGAACCAATAAATCACATTCCATGCTCACTAATCCCCAATAACTTGTGAAAATAGGGTAAATTTTTATTGAAATCATTCACGTTTTTGGAACATTTCCAATAATGATTAAAAAATGAATTCCATATCCAAAAAAAATCCTTAAGGAAATATTTAGTCACTCCATTAGTTAACTTACTCAATCATATTGAGTACATTATAGGAGACCGATGTTCCTTTGGTTATCATGAATTTTAACAATGCCTTTAAAACCTTAAGTGAATTCATTTATGCTTCTTAGTAGCATTTAGATCCATTTTTTTAACAAATTTAATATTTTGTTACATAGAAAGGGGTTATTTAAACATATAAAATTTCCCCTTTTTTACTTAAGAACAATTCTTAATATTTTATACTAATTTCAAAATTTTCTTTTGTTATATTTCTTCTTTTCTAAGATTCATCTCAAATTAATATTTGATGATGATGATGATGTCATTTATCTATAATATAATCTTTTATTATATGAGTAGCATATTTAACAACTATTTAATAAGGAATTTTATTAAATGTGCTCCCACTAAAATGATGACCCCTCTTAAATTAATCATATCAATTAGTGTAAAAAGATCCATATTTTAATAAGTAATGACCTTACTTGGTGTAGAACTCATCATTTAAGTTATTTAGGTAGAACATCATGAAAATCATATCATATATGACTCTTGGATGGTTGAGTATACAACTTATTATCTAATAAATTGTATGGATAAAATCAACTTTATTCCTCCGGAATACTTTCCAAGGGTTTCCCATCCAAATGTAACCTAGTGAAAATTCCAAAAAGGAGGTACCTAACTCTTAGGGTCACCTCATTACTTACTTTATATACATAAGATAACATAAGGGCGCATAGATTTTGCATGAACCTTCCTGGTTGGATGATCGAGGTCTTCAAAATAGTTTCTTAGGAAGAAATCTAACACTCAGTATTTTGAAGGGGATCTGATCTCACCGCCTTATTTCATGTTATTCAAATTATATAAGCATGGTTTTAATAATTTAGTTTTGAATCCCTATTTTTTACTCTTAATAAATATGTGTAAATCATGTTGATATATAGCACTATATAGCTCTAGGAGAAATAAGGGGTGGAAGGGATTCAGGGACTCAGGGAGCTGCATCCTAGTCAAGAGGAAGAGATCAGAAGGGTAAAAGGATTATTCTTACCTTCCTAAGCCCATGGAGACAATATCAGTCTTGAAGTCGAGGCCCTAGGAGTTGTATTGTGTCTCCACTTATTTAGAGTGGGAATATTAAGGTGGAGTACCTAAGTATCAAACAAACACAAATGGTGTGATAGATGACCTTAATCAGATGTAGGCAGACTCCCTGGTGGTGGATCTTGTAAAGAGCTAGAAAATTACATGTAAATTTTTTTTAAATTATTTGGGATTATTATGAGTCTGCAAAAATTAACGGCACGTAATTCCAAAGCTCGGTGTGCCCATAATTAATTTCTGAACTTTTTTTCTGGTACGTTCGGTAAACACACGGGCATCATTTTCTATTTTTTGAACCGGTGCTCATATTAAACATCTGAGGGCACCATTGATTCCACAGTTCCAGGATTATCTTAAGATAAGGTTCACTTCGACCGTAGTTCGTCGGGAAAAAAATATATTTTTTTAACTTTTAAAGAAATAATAAAATAATATAAATTGTTATATTCTTTTTCTTTTTCCTACCACCTCTTGAGTGGCAGAGTCGGGGACCACGGAGGTGGTAAGACCTTTAATTATGGGGTGTTAATTGTACAGTTACACTTTGGTTGCATAACCATCCCTTACGTCAATTAATGATTCACTTTAATTACATAAATTAATGAGGTACATTAATTACGTCAATTAATGAACCTCATTAATTCATCAAGGTGCTGCTCACCTTTCCGCCTCCTATTTAAATGGAGCTCGAGGTGGGGTTTTTTGCATGGCTTCAACAAATGAGGAACCCCTGACGAAGTGACATCATGCCTTCCACTGACGGAGAACGGAGGATTGATGATGCCCATTTTAAGATCGATCTGAAGGTCGACGGATGATGAACGCCAACGCATGTGAACCTTCTCCTTCATCCGCAATACCCTCGAACGTGGAAGCACCACCATCCATGATGTCCCCAACAAATCACGAGGTAGGGGTTGTCTTTTAATTAAATAATTCCACTCGTTTCTATTCCGTGTTCTTGTATTTGTGAGAGTTGTTGAGGGGGATTTGAATGGGGTTCAACATTATTTAAATATAATGAATAATTCTTCCCGCTTGATATAATGCTAACGCAGAGAGCGCAAGCCAAACGAACAAGGCTTAGACCCTCTCCTGCATCATTTATCATTGCGTTCTTCGGGGACGGTTTTCCCAATTTGACGGCAACACGAGACAGAGGGTCACGCAGTGACATCGGCAGTCCGGGAGGCCCATAGGAGCATACAACAATGGAAATGGAGCTCTCGAGCATCGTAAGAGATCCGCGGAAGCTCCAACGGCGACCAGCGCCGACGGTGGAGATGACGGCCGGCGCTCGCCGGCCACGAAAGAGCACGGAGCTTCTCGGCGCCGAGGTGGCCAGATAGGAGGCCGGCAGCGCCAGCCGTGGAGATAGAGGAGGCGCGTCGTCACGCGCCGTGTTGAAGAGGAGTCGTGACTCGAAGCCGCGGCCTGTTGGCAGGGACCCGCCTCCTGTGAGTCCCACAGGTGACAAGGCAGCGCTACCTAGTGATTCCCTTAATAGAAACTGAATGGATCTATGAACTGTTTAGGAGGCAGACCGCGCGCCCCGCGTGAGGTGCGCCAGCAGGCCAGGCTGGGTCGCATCCCCCGGTGGGCCGCACCTACCTCGGACCAGCCCATCTGGGCCGGCTCAGGCCGGTTCGGGCTAGGCTGGGTCAAAATGGCCCGAACCGGGTCGGGACGGCCCGAACCAAGTCAGGTCGAACTGGACCCGGACCCCTCTCGGGCCTAGAAATGCTTAAAGGGCCATAACATGCAAACCGGATGTCTGTTGGATGAACTGTATATGGCACCAAGATTTGGGGAGTGAGACAGTCCTTTTGAGATACACCAAGAGAGTTTTGAACAAAGTTGGAGTATGACTGGGTTGGATCGACTCTGAATCCAATTGGTCCTTTAGCACTAAAATGCCAATAAAAAACAGACCGGGCGTCCGATTAACGCGATGTCTGTGGAATAAGGACTCTTGTGACAAGGAGGTCCTTTGGAGATAATCTAAGTGAGTTTTGAAAAAAATTTATGTGTGACCAAGGTTGGATTAGACTTGAATCCAACTGGTCCCTTTTTACAAAAGTGCCCATATCTTACAAATTGGGCGTCCGATCGACGCGCCGTCTATCATGTTGGGACCCCTATAATGGGGTGGTCCCTTGGGTATGATTTTTTTAAGACTTCGTACCGGTTGAAATATGACCAATGTATTGAGGATCAGAGTCATCCGGATATTAGGCGTGCTTCGTGTGGGAATCCAGTGGCTAGTTGTGACATGAAGATGAAGAGTGACCAATACGGTTTAGCATCAGAAACTCCAAAGTGGGATGATATAGTTGTATGACTAATCATACATAATTATATACCAGTGACCAATATGGGTCAGCACCAATGACCAATACGGGTCAGTACTAGTGACCAATACGGTTCAGCACCAGCGACCAATGCGGGTCAGCACTAGCGACCAATTCCGGTCAGCACCAATGACCAATATAGGTCAGCATCTAGAAACCAATACAGGTCATCATACAGTGACCTATATGGTTTAGAAGTAGATTTAATATGGATAGGATGATCTAGATTTATGACTAGTCATCCCTATCCCAGTAACCTTGAAGTTATACCATTAGAGTGAGCTGTCTCTTTTTCTTTGTGCTTCATGATTTAGATCATGATTGTGATATTACCTTTGTTGTATTTCTTGTGGTGTTTTCCTCTGTGGATTACTGAGAGACCTCTGGGGGTCTTGGGGTCCCCTATTGGGTATTTTTATACTCACCCATGCATGGGCTCCGCTTACACGTGTGTGTCTGGTGCAGACTACGAATGCTCTGAGGTAGACTTTGAAGGTTTGGGACTTGGTGGAGCTTGGTGTGATGGGATTAGTTGAGATCCTCTTATTTGAATTCAGAATTATAGCTAATACCCTCTAGGTAGAGATCCAGGGGAGATACAACAGTTTTTTAATTTGTTTTTAGTTTCTAGTGCTTGTATTCTAACCCACTGTTTTCAGTTTACAGTTGTACGTGTGGTTATACTTTACTCTTTTGGTTATACCTTACTTTTGTTGGTTGTTTACTTCAGTTGACCTTTTTGAGTGTGTACAGATCTATAAGTCAATGTCTTCCCTATTCGGGAAAAGACTTCAAGTGCTAGTCACCAACCTCTGGCCTATGGAAGGCGGGCTTGGGGTAGTCATGTCTGGGGCCCATGGTACGGGTTGTGACAAACTGGTATCAAAGGGAGATCGGTTCTACCAGAAGAACTAAGAGTCTACTTTTAATGAGGCAATGGTGTAAAGTTTCTTGAGCTCATTTTTTAGTATAGGGAGTCTAGTGTTGGTGTGGCAGATGACTTATCCCTACACCAGGACCCTGAATTCTGTTTTCTGACTCGGTACATGAATACACTAGTTGCTAGTGTTTTGAAAAGTTTTCTTGATCTTTCTTGATTTAGCTAACTAGGTATAACTTATTGATTGTGGTGCATCTGTTTCTTACAGGATTCCTCCATGAAGACAGCCAGTCTGGATTCCAGTTAGAGATTGTAACAGTGGCCCACTGAGTGACGAGGCGTCGGTGTAGGGACTACTCACTGTGATGGAACCTTTGGGTGGTGTACCAGTATCACCACCACCCGTTGAGCAGAAGATGACACCAGTGGATCATGCACACTGGCTGAGCATGTTACATGAGTTTCATAGACATAGGCCTCTGAGGTTTCGAGGCGAGACAGACCCCCAAGCAGTAGAAGATTTTCTTAAGGTGGTTTCACGGGTCTTTTGCTTAGTAGAGACATCCACCGAGCAGATGGAGATCTTAGCCGCTAGCCTCCTTCAAGGATCAGTAGGACAATAGTGGAGCTCGAAGCTCTAGGTGCATGAGGAGACGACCCTCACCTAGCCGGACTTTGAGATCCTTTTCAGGGTGAAGTTCATGGCAGCGACACTACGCTCTGTGCGTATTCAGGAGCTACTGCATCTGCAGCAGGGCAGCCAGACTGTGGATCAGTACTTGAAAATATTTACAGACCTCTCTCGATACTCCACCGACATGGTACGGGACCCTTACTTCAAGGCTTAGACCTTTGATCAGGGGCTCCAACAAGAGATCAGAGCTGTGATAGTTTCTCTCAGCATCCCGATGTAGGCTGGGGTGCTATAGCGAGCTTTGCTGATGGAGAGCTTCCTTTCTGAGCAGGCACTGACAGTGCGAGACCCTACCGGATGACAGGTAGCAAAGTCATCTACAACTGGCAGTAGACAGATGACGCAGAAGCCCAAGTGGGCTAGACCTTCTGAAGGGAGACCTAGGGATGCAGGGTCATAGGTGTGAGGCTCGAGATGCTAAGGGAGCCACCAGTGAGTCATGATCTATTTTTCCTATGGGGGATAGGGTCATAGAGCTCGTGATTATCCAACTCCCCACGCGGATGGTCAGCAGATGGTGGAGGGGCCACCTGAGGTAGCAGCAGCAGTAGGAGCATGAGTGTCATCTAGGTGTAGAACAAGGCAGGGGAGCAGAACATGCAGTGGGAGGTGGTCGGGGTCACCAGTCACTACCACCAACACCCTTAGGTGGTCCACCATGAGCTCAGGGAGTGGTTGGATGGGGACAGTCCCGACTACCGGTAGTAGAGGCTCACGATCCTAACATCCCTAAGATTATATGAGATACAATCTGTATCTTCTCTAATTTAGTAGCAGTTCTTATCGATACAAGTGATAGAAATTCTTTTCTTTTCATGGACTTAGTTCAGGACTCTGAGATTCCAAATGAGATTTTATCTCAACCTTTGCGTTTGGATACTTCTATGAGAGGAGATTCAACGGTCACACATTGGTTCCGATAGTGTGATCTTACTCTCGAAGGAGAGAGTTTTATATCGGATCTTCTAGTAGCGGCATTAAAGACCTATGATGTCATTCTAGGCATGGACTGGATATCAGCAGTTCATGCACAGATTTATTGTTTGAGATGTACAGTGTGATGTACTCACAGATATGGAGGCCTATTTTTCTTTTTTGGAGAGAAGGAAAACAGAGCAGCACAGGATGGACTTGCGCTCAGGAGGGTGCATCCGATTACATATCAGCTGGCTTGCATGACCTTTGATGTGGTGGATGAGGCGAGTCCATAGTTCCCAGTTGTGGTGGATGAGTATGAGGATGTATTTCTAGAAGATGTCACAGGACTACCTCCTCGTAGAGAGGTAGACTTCTGCACTGACTTGTACCTAGTAACAACACCGATATCTACACCAGCATATCGTATGGACCCTGCAGAGCTCTGGGAGCTGAGAGTATAGTTGGAGGACTTACAAAGGAAGGGATTTTTAAGGCCCAATTTTCTCCATGGGCATCCCCAGTGTTGTTTTCCAAGAAGGAATACAGAAGTTTGAGGTTATGCGTGGACTTTCGGTGCCTAAACCAGGTGACCGTGAAGAACAATTATCCTCTGTTGAGGGTCTATAATCTCTTTGACCATCTGAAGGGAGCTCGTTGGTTTTCAAAGATAGACCTCAGATCAGGCTATCACCAGCTCAGAGTATGATATGCGGATGTATCAAAGACATCCTTCATATGTCGGTATGGCCATTATGAGTTCTTGGTGATGCCTTTCGGCATGACCAATGCTCCAGCAGTGTTCATGGGGCTCATAAACATGATATTTCATCCATACCTCGATCATTTTGTGGTGGTCTTCATCAATGACATCTTGGTGTACTTAGCATCCGAGGAAGAGCACGTTTTACACTTGAGGATAGTTCTGGACACACTCTGGGAGCACCAGTTATATGGAAAGTTCTAAAAGTGTGGGTTTTGGATATGAAAGGTCCGCTTCTTGGGACGCATCATCTAAGAGGCTGGATTTGCAGTAGATTCAGCGAAGATCGAGGTAGTACTTGCTTGGGATCCACCTAGGAGTGTTACTGAGGTGCAGAGATTCCTTGGATTAGTAGGCTACTATCAGAGGTTTGTACCCGATTTCTCCAGAGTAGCAGCACCTATGACTACCTTGAAGAAGAAATGGAAACCCTTCCTATGGTTACAGACATGGGATCAGAGATTTCAACAGCTAAGGCAGAGCTTGACCAGTGCTCCCATCCTATGGTTACCGAAGGAGGGAACTAACTGCATGGTTTACTGTGATGCATTAGGGACCAGACTCGGTTGCGTCCTAGTGCAGGGTGATGCAGTGATTGATTATGGATCATGATGGATGAGGACTCATGAGAAGAATTATGCGACTCATGACTTGGAGTTGGTAGCAGTAGTCTTCACAGTGAAGATATGGTGACACTACTTGATGGGTGAGTGGTTCATTGTTTACTCAGACCACAAGAGTCTCAGCTATATCTTCGCACAGAAAGATCTGAATCTAAGACAGCAACATTGGATAGAGTTACTCCAGGACTATGACTTTGAGATAGCCTATACTCCTGGGAAGGAGAATGTAGTGGTAGATTCACTTATCTGGAGATCGAGTTCGTAGCTACTGAATGATGCTTCAGAGCAGTTATCCTCACTTTAGATATCTTACGTGGATGAGATGAGACAGTCTACCTCCAATCGATGGTAGTTTCCCCTCCACTCCTTCAGTGAGTCAGGAAGGCACAAATCAGAGACAGTAGTTGAGAGACTACACGTGCTCAGATATCCCCAGGCCATGCACCTAATGGATATTCTGAAGGTGGGGAGAATGCTATCCTTTTCAGAGGATGTACAGTTGTACCAGTGGAACTACGAGACAAGGTGTTGAGAGAGTTCCATACATCTCCCTTGCCAGTAAATCCAAGCATGATGAATATGTATCAGGACCTCCGGTGTCATTATTGGTGTCCAGGGATGAAGAAAGTTGTGGCAGAGTATGTTTTTAGATGCCTCACTTTCCAGCAAGAAAAGGTTGAGCACCAGGTACTAGCAGGATTAACCTAACCCCTCGAGATACTAGAGTGGAAGTGGTAAGGGATATCGATGGATTTCATGACGGGGTTACCATGTATGTCTAGAGGGAATGATACCATCTGGGTGATCGTTGAACAACTCACCAATTTGTCCCACTTCCTTAATATTTGAGAGAATAGTTCGGTAGAGAGCTTGGGAAGTCTCTACGTTCAGAAGATCATGCGACTTCACAGGGTGCCTTTGATGATAGTCTTAGACCAAGACACACGCTTCACATCCTGGTTGTGGAAAGGATTGTAGGAGGATTTCGGGACTCATCTTCACTTGAGCACAACTTTTCACCAGCAAACAAATGGTTAGACTGAGCAGACCATCCAGACCGTGGAGGACATGCTTCATGCATGTGTCCTAGATTTTGGTCGCAGTTGGGAGGACCACCTACCCTTGATGGAGTTCATGTACAACAACAGTTATCACTTCACCATTGGTATGGACCCTTTTGAGGCATTGTATAGACGACCGTGCAGATCGCCCTTGTGCTGGATGGATCTAGGACAGCCAGCACTTGTAGGCCCAGAGATGGTACAGGCTACCATTGAGAAGGTTCAGGTAATCCGAGAGCGGATGAAGACTGCTCTGAGCCGACATAAGTCTTATTTTGATAGGTTATGGAGACCACTGGAGTTCTAGGAGGGGGGCCACGTATTCTTGTGAGTCTCCCCTCGATGAAGACTACGGATATTTAGCCGAGGTGGAAAACTCTCACCGAGGTTTATCGAACCATTCCTGATACTTCAGAGGATTGGAAAGGTGGAATACTGCTTGGCACTACCACTGTAGTTAGAGAGAGTGCACGACGTCTTCCATGTATCCCAGATGAGGAGATACGTGCATGACCCATCTCATGTCATCGACCATGGTGAGCTGGAGATTGATGACGGGGCGACTTTTGCGAAGTTCCCAGCAGAGATAGAGGATCGACATGAGTGGGTCCTTCATGGGTGGTCAATTCCTATGGTGTGAGTTCGTTCAAAGCACAGGAATATCTAGAAGAACACATGGAAGTGATAGGCTCATATGCGTGCCCCATACCCTTCTCTGTTAGTGTAGCCTTGTTTAGATTTCAGGGACATTAATCCCTAAGGTGGGGAGAATGTAAAGACCCATAAAATTTTATGTAAATTTTTTTAAAATTATTTGGGATTATTATGAGTCTGAAAAAATTGACGGCATGTAATTACAAGGCTTGGTGTGCCTAGAATGAATTTATGAACTTTTTTCGGTTACGTTTAGTAAATGCATGGGTGGCATTTTCTATCTTTTGAAATGGTGCTCGGATTAAAAATCTGAGGGCACCGTTGAATCTACAACGTCGGGATTCACTTAAGGGAAGCTTCACTTCGACCACAGTTGGTCAGGAGAAAAAGATTTTTTTTTTCAATTTTAAAGAAATAATAAAATCACATAAATTGTTGTTTTATTTTTCTTTTTCTTACCACCTGTTGAGTGGCGGTGGCAGGGACCACAGAGGTGGTCATACCTTTAATTATGGGGTGTTAATTTCATGGTTACACTTTGGTTGTGTATCCACCCCTTATGTCAAATAATGAGGCACATTAATTACATCAATTAATGAGGAACATTAATTACGTCAATTAATGAAACTCATTAATTCCTCAAGGCATTGCTTATCATTCCATCTCCTATTTTAATGGAGCTCGGGGTGGGGTTTTTGCATGACTTCATCAAGTGAGGAACCCTTGATGAAGTGACGCCATGCCTTCCACCGATGGAGAACGGAGGATTGATGACGCCTGTTATAGGATAGATCAAAATTTCTATGGAAAATGAATGCCAATGAATGTGAACCTTCTCCTTCTTCTACAATACCCTCAAACATGGAAGCACCACCATCCGCGATGTCCCCAACAAATCATGAGTTAGGGGTTGTCTTTTAATTCATAAATTTCCCTCATTTCTATTCCTCGTTCTTGTATTTGTGGGAGGTTTTTGCGGGGTTCAACATTATTGAAATGTGATGAATAATTCTTCTCACTTGATATAATGCTAAAGCAGAGGGAAAGAGCCAAATGGACAAGGCCTGGAGCCTCCTCTACTTCGTTTATCATTGAATTCTTTGGGGACGGTTTTCCCAATTTGACGGCAACACGAGACAGAGGTTCATGTAGTGACGGCGGCAGTTCAGGAGGCCCGTAGGCATAGACGAGAATGGAAATGGAGCTCCTGAGAATCCCCAGAGCCCCGCAGAAACTTCTATGGCAACCAGAACCGGTGGAGAAGATGGCAGTCGGCGCTCGCCGACCGTGGAAGAGTGTGGTGCCGCGGTGGCTGAACAGGCGGCCGGCAGCGGGCCGGCCGTGGAGATGGATGTGGCATGCCATCGCGTGCCGCATTGAAGAGCATTCACGGCTCGAATCCATGGCATGATGGTAGGGACCCGCCGCCTATGGGTCCCACGGGTGATAAGGTGGCGCCACCTGGTGCCACCCTTAATTGAAATCGAATGGATCTATGAGACATTCAAGAGGTAGACTACGCACCCCGTGTGGGGCGCGCCAACAAGCCAGTTCAGGCCATTCCATGGCCCAGTAGGCTAAGCCCACCCCGGCCTAGCCCAACTGGGTCGGCCCAGTCCAGGTCAGACCGGACCCAGACCCGGACCCCTCTCGGGCCCAGAAACACTTAAAGGCCCATAACTAGCAAACCAGACGTCCGTTTGATGAACTGTCTATAGTGATGAGATTCATGAAGTGAGACGGTACTTTTTAGATACTTCACAAGAGTTTTGTAGAAAGTTGGAGTACGTTTGGGTTGGATCGACTCTGAATCCAACTGGGCCCTCAGCATTAAAATGCCAATAACTAACAGACAGGGCATCCGATTGACGTGCCTTCTATGTCATAAGTACCCATGTGACGAGGTAGTCCTTTGGAGATACTCTAATTTAGTTTTGATGGAGTTTGACATGCGACCTGGGTTGGATCAGACTTTAATTCAACTGGGCTGTTTTTACAAAAGTGTCAATATCTCATAGACTGGGCTTCCGATCGACGTGTCGTCTGTCACGTTGGGACCCCTATGATGAGGTGGTACCTTGGGTATGATTTTTTCTGGACTTTGTACTGATTAAAATATAACTGATGGCTTGAGGAGTAGAGTCTTCTGAAGATCAGGCGTACTTCATGCGGGAATCCAGTGGCTGGCTGTGACATGAAGAAGAAGAGAGACTAATACGGGTCAGCATCAGAAACTCCAGAGTAGGATGATCTAGTTGTATGAATAATCATCCCTACCTCTATACCAGTGAACAATATGGTTCAGCACCGGCGACCAATATGGGTTAGTACCAGCGGCCAATACGGGTCAGCACTATCGACCAATTCGGGTCAGCACCAGCGACCAATACGGGCCAACATCTAGCGACCAATACGGGTCAACATATAGTGACCTATATAGATCAGAAGTAGAGTTACTACAGATAGGATGATATGTCTTTACGACTATTCATCCCTATCCCAATAACCTTGAAGTTATATTGTTAGAGTGAGCTATCTCTTTTTCTTTGTGCTTCATGATTTAGATCATGCTTGTGATATTACCTTTATGGTATTTCTTGTGGTGTTTTCCTCTGTGGATTACTAAGAGACCTCTAGGGGTATCGAGGTCTCCTACTGGGTATTGTTATACTCACCCCTTCATGGGCTTCGCCCGCATATGTGTGTCTACTGCAGACTACTGACGCTCCAAGGCAGACTTTAGAGGTTCAGGACTTGGTGGAGCTTAGTATGACGAGGGCAGTCGAGATCCTCTTCTTCAACTTCAGACTTACAAATACTACCCTCCAGGTAGAGCTCCAGGGCAGATGCGATATCTATTTACTTTCTTTTTAGTTTCTAGGGATTTTATTCCATCCCACTGTTTTCAGTTTATAGTTATACATGTGGTTTTACTTTACTCTCGTGGTTATACCTTAATTTTTTTGGTTGTTTACTTCAGTTTCCCTTTTTGAGTGTGTACAGATCTCTAAGGCAATTCCTTCCCTATTCGGTAAAATTCTTTAGGTGCTAGTCACCAACCCCTGGCCTACGAAAGGTGGGCTTGGGGTAGTCACTTTCAGGTCCCATGGGACGGGTCGTGACAGATGTTTTCAACAATGAGGCTTTACTAGGGTTGTTTGATCAAGTGTAATAGGTGGGAAAGGCAGATTTCAAGGGGACATCATGGGAGCTTATCAACCATTCGAAAGAAGAAATTTTAGAGGAGGCCTTTTTTATTAAGGACTTTATAGAGGTTGCAGACAGATGTTTGAAAGAATGATACTAGGGAACACAAATAAAGAACAATGTGACTGGATAAAAAAGTAGGATCTTATTCTAACATGATTTTTCAATGAAAGGAATATTTCTAGGGAGGAGTACATCCAAACATGGGACAATATGGCTTATTGGTTTGAAGACCTAATCAAGGATGACTTGGATATCAAGGTATGTATCCTTCAATGGAAATTATATAAGGAAAATTATTCTAATAGGATCAAACTTTATTTTAATGGTTTGTCTATATCGTTCAATGTATGATGGTGGTGTGGTTTGTCTATGAGGTTTCTCACATTCTCCATAAAAGTGTGTGAAAATAATAAAAATAATATTTTCAGTAAAAAAAATAAGGTACATGAAACCATTTCATGTAAAGGATTGGAATCATATGAAATTAATAAACCCTGGAATAGTAATAATGGAATGATGAGTATCCAACCCCCACTTTTGTATACATGTTATAAGCCTATGGACTATTAAGAAGTCCAAACCAATGCCCCTATTCCCAAAATTCTTTACTCAAGATAGGCCTCAATTCCATAATAATCCTAACACATAATATTTATAATCTATAATTAACTTCTTTTTTAATACCACAACATAATACAATCCAAAGTAAGGTAAAATAAAGCTAAATAAATTATCACACCTAGTATGTAACTCCTTAAATGTATGTATGATAATTTAAATAAGAGGTTCAACACATTTTAATTAAATCATACATCATAATTCATAATATAGTTTTTATATTCATGAATATGCTAGGAAATAAACTAAATAAATGAAAAAATCACAAATTTAAACCTAAGATAAATAATTTATGGACAATTCATAAATAAATAGATTATAAAAAAATTATAATTTATACATGGATAAACATGAACTATTCACTTTTATCTAATGTGAACATTTATTATTATAATTATAATGGTTTTAATATAAACTTCTTCATATTCTAAAATATGTGATATTTTATGATCATGTTTATTATCAAATAATGAACATTTTATATTTTATGTAAACAATTTACACAAATTAATACCACATATTTTTATAAATAAGGTTACTAATATAAACATTTTATATTTAAATTTATGATCTAATCATAAATCAATATAAACAAGTTTATATTCCACCTTATTTTAACCATGTAAATTATCTTTAAAACTATATCAAATCCACAAAAACATTTTTGGTATGTTTGACCCTCACCCCACCCCCCAATTTAGTGTTGACTCAGAAGGCCTGTGTTAGTGAATATTTTTTTGAAGTTTTAAAAAATATAATATTCATTAAAAAAATTCTCAAAATTTATTTTCATCATTGAATAGTTGTAAGTTGTTTTATATAAGGTGATATGTCATAGTGAAAATACACATTCCATTTTAGGTGGATAATCACTATATCATTTTTATTAAATGTTCATACCATGATAGCGAGCATTTTGACAAGTCGTTTCTAGGTGGAATTCATTTCAAGTCACGACATTGTTTTGATTCTTAAAAATGTTTTATTTCTATGGTCAAACAATATAAAATGACTATTTTACTATTAATATGTAATTTCATGTTCCCATAGTTTACATCACTATGAAATAGTAATCGTCTAACCACGATATAGTGACATCAAATATGATGCTCTGTTTTTCATTAAAAACATATATAAGAGACTACACCCATTTTTATTGGATTATGGAATAGTCTCATAAAATTTATGAGACTATACCCATTTCCAAGAAGACTATTTTGTGGTCTAGAAAACCCAAAAAAGAAAACTTGTGTTTTGAATAGGGTTATGCCATAGTAACTAGAGAACTCATTTTTCTAGTTTTATTCATTCATTCAAAATCAATCAAAATGTTGGAAAAACTACTTTGATATCACTAAATGTTTTATAGGGATGTCTATAATCCAAAATTTAGCACAAAAAACTCCAAGATCCATAAAAAACCAAGATATATCTATAAATTTAGATTGAATAATAAAATTTTGAAAATAATAGCATAACTTTCACCTATTAATCTAATATCCAAAAAAGATTTTGATGTAGATAATTGATAAAAATCCAAAAAGTTTCTTACTTTTAGTGTATACATGGGCTTCATGAATCTCCCAATACTCCAAAAGAAACTTTATCCTACCTATGGTCTTCTAGGACCTTCATATAGAATGATTAAGGGAATGAAATCTAGAGGATTTCATAAAATGAATTTTTTGGTTAGTGGTCGAAATTATTTTTCGATAAAATTGTTAGGATATATAGATGATATTTCTATAGAAGTTACTCTTTTCTATCACTGTAAGGATATAAATTCATCCGCACTATGGGAAATCTGAGTTTAATTCAACAGGAATCAGTTCACTAAAAAATGCTAAGTTCAATGGTCATCATTTCAAAGGATGACAAGTTTTTTAACTCAATGGAAGACAACTAAGTAGTTTTGTTAGTACACTGGAATGTGGATCAATGAGAATAGTTGATTGGTTTCAAAAAAATCATTTGTATGGATTAATTTTTGGTGGATTGAGTAAAGTGGTGACCTGAGTATTATAATGCATAGTAGGTTTCATCTGATGCATGTACTTGGGGGGTTGGTCAAGTTCTGGAGGAAGGAGTGAGGTGATATAAAGGGGTATCTTCTAGAATCCAAATATAGTTTCAGAGGAAGTGAATGGCTTTGTGGAATTCATGTTAGGTGATGTGCACTATTCACCATATTTTGGTGGTTGAGGTTGTTGGAGTTGGTTCCCTAGAACCAAATTATATATACTTTATGACTACATGTTCATAGTTTTGAATATTTATAAATTATTTATCACATTATGATTTTTATACTACATGATATAGTATTTGATAATTTCATAAGAGTAACTACCACACTGAAAGGTCATAGCAGTTCCCCGCTATGATGAGAACCCATAAGTTCCATGATAGTATTCCTGAATATATGTTTTAAAGTTAGATGAAATCTTTTTAGGAACATAAATGATATAGACTGTTAGGGGAGGAGTCTCATGGGACTTTCAGTCACCTTCACATGGTGTATAGCCTTGGTGATTTTCAATATAGGGGATTATGATAATGAGACCTATCAGTAGAAAATACACATTTATATGTTTCATTGGATGTTCCAATGTGTGAATGTGTGTATTAATCCTTATATTTTAAGATTATTATTAATGGATATTATGAGATGTGTAATTTTCTGTATTTACAAAAAAGTATGATGACATGTTCATATCAAAGTAAGATGTGTTGGGTGTGCCATGAGTAATGTTTAATTAATGAATAATGTAAGAAAAAAAATCCCTTTTTTCTTTAATAGAATTTTATATCTCAATCCTTTTGATGGAAATGATATATACTAAATAAATCCATCACCATGGTGTTTTTAGGAAATTTGAATTTTTGGAAAGTCAAAGAAAGTGACATCAAGAACAGAGGTTGATGGAACCAGCATGCAGCTTTCTTGATGAGAGATATCACAATAAATGGATAATATTACATAGTAAGAATCTATAAGAGGTTTTATTTCATTACTAAATTAAATTCTTTCTTTATGGGTGTCATTTTGTGTTGTTAGATGCTAACCTTGGACTTTGGAGTTTTTTCCTAATACCCCTGGAAAAGAGGCCTAAAGGGTCACACACCAACTATATCGAGAACCTCAATTAAATAATAATATTTATTATTATTTAACATGTTGAATAAATATTATTCTTACATGATTTAATAATTATTAATATTTTCTTGATTTCATATATTCTATCACTAGGTATTTGAAAAAATATTTTGTGAGAAGAATATTTAATAAATATTTATTTTTTATTTAGAAAATATAATATTTATTTTCTTATTGTTAAATCATGTGGTGATATTTATTTATTAAATAAATAGTCAATATTCAAGGTCTAATAAATATTATAGAGGAATGGTGGACCGTATTTAATGTTCGGGTGATAAATAATATATATTTAATATTATTTAAATAAATAATATTTAATTAATTTATGAGTTTTTTCCATGGTAAGAAATATTATTATTATTATTATAGACATGGGGTTCCATGAGGATTAAAGAAATAATAAAGGAAAATATGTATCTATAATTTCTAACCCTATCATTATATAAACCCAATTATATTATTTTTCATATGTGTGGTTTCCATTTTTTTTGGTTGTGCACAACAACATTTGAAGAATTCTCTCAAGGCCCTAGAAATATCCCTCTCCAATAACCCTCTCAATAACAGATAGTGATCCTCCTCTACCACCATGCTCAATTCTAGAGAGACCAAATAGAACCCTTATTGAATTGATTCTTATGGTGATCAAATACAAATGACTCAAGCATTATGATCTAATGTGTTAGCACCTAGAGATTCATGCAGAAATGTTCGGAAGTTCATAGAATATATGTGGATCACCACTAGAGAGAATCAGAACTTTATTCCTACAACACAATGATAGTATGACATAGATACATTGTCAGATTCATCAACAAATAAATAATTCATCAAATGGTAATTATGAATTTCTTAAATTAATTATAAATAATTATGTGATGATAAGGTGTTTTGGTTCTGGTGTTCTCTCATTAATTAATATTTGATTCAATTTCATTGGTCATTTAATTTATAATTGATGTACATCTTGGATTAATCATCAATTAAAAAATTAGGTTGGGCATTGTAACATCCCACCCCTTCTCGTTGGCTTGATAGGGTGGTGAGATGTTACTTGGACTTAAGCAATATCCCCAAGATGCCAAAGGCTGGAAATAAATGTCAAGGTATTCATTTACAATTTGGGGGACGATTTTCCCTTTGAATATAAACAACCAAAAAAAATAACCAAATAAAACACTAAATGATGCATGATAAAAATTAAAGACAAATCAAACATTTCATTTATATCAAACCAAACAAAGATTACCACAGCAGAAGAAAAACTATCATAAAAGTAAATAGTGGAAGACAAACTATCAGCACTCAATACAACCACATGACTTTAAATATCCACATGATCCATGATCTAAATCCACCAAACAGCCCAAGTATCATTAAGTATTACTAAATATGTGTGATACTTTACCTTTTCCTATATCCTGATAGAAGATATCTGCAAAAATCACCAAAGTACCAAAGCAGGGGTAATTAATGACACTCAGTAGATTTTCCGCAATGACTTTTCTACTCATGACACTAGGATAAAACATGCTAGAAACACTTATTTAAGACAATTTCTAAAACATTTTATATCAAAATATAAACAAAATCTACAATAAATAGTTTTCCAAGGAAAGCACATAAACAATTATTTAAATAACTTAACATTCTATTTTGGAATACCCATTACATGGTTCACAAAACACCCACACATGCATGCTTGTTTGACAGTTCCATACTCATGAGGGGTTTATTTTTCAATCTACTTGGGTCTCACTGATACACGCCCCCAATCCAGGGTCACGTCCCTAGTACCCCACTTGTACACATCCCTTATTTAGGGGCACGTCAAACATGAACTCACACAAAAATCATGTAGGCCAAAACCATTTCAACCAAACCGTTTAAAACCATTTCAATAAAACTTTCTTTTTATTGAAAACCTTTCCAACAAACTATTTCAAAAATGCAATAAATCCATATTTTAAAATAAATATTTTAAAATAAAGAAACCAAATCACTTTGCACAACAAATTACCATGATTCCACAATTTCACCAAAAAACATAAGTTGTCCCTAAAGAGGATTTATAACATGCTTTACACAAAAATTTCACAATCAAAATAAATTAATTAAGCTAATTTGAAACCGGTCCTTTAAGTTCTAAATAGAGGAGTTGACAGTGAAGCCATCTACCTTGAGAGTTTTAGTGAAAATGATAAACGACATAAAAACGCCAACAAAACCAGGTTAAATCTCCACAAACCCACCTTATATATCTTTACTTATCATAAAAAAATCAAATATAAACATATTTATCATCAAAAAACTTATATCTACCCACAATGAGTGTAGATATAAGAAACTAAGAGAGAGAGGGAGAAGTATATCTAAAGAAAACTACCAAAAACCACCAAGAACAATAACTTACCACAAGAATCAAGCTTCAACACACTATGAAATGGCTCCATATCACTTCTAATTCAATGGTAAGAGGTTATATAACCTTTGAGGGGTAAAAAAATCCCTGATTTAGGGCCTTTTGGGGTAAAAAATGAAGCATTTATAGGTGAAAACATGTTAGATCCACAATTTAAGGATCTAAATTTTGAACTGCACACAGTTTATTTTTATGGTTAAGAAAACTATGCACTAACCATGATCCTACATCTACCTAAAGGGAGACCTTATGTGGTTGTCTCAAATGGTTACCAAACTGTGTGATAACCATGTCAAAGCTCATTGTCCAACATATGCTCAACACAGCACGGTTTCTCTTAGGCTTTCATATGGTTTGGGAAAACTGTTCACTACCCGTGTGCCTTCCATTTAGCCCATGTTTTATTGTGCATAGTTTCCCATAGGTGTTTCATGGATTTCCCAAACCAAGTATCAACCATGTACCTATATAAAATCCCCAAAAATACTCCAAAAGTTCTCCAAACTCTCCCAAAATTAACCCTAAAACTTTATATATTTAAAATAAATAAAAGAAGGGTTAAGTACCTAAAACTGGGGGTGCTACGGGAATTCCCCTTATAGAGCTTCTACTACACCCAGAACCTATATAGGTGATGAATACTATGGAGAAACAGTGGTTTCCAATTTCAATAGTGGGCCTCCTATATATTTCAAATGGTGGTGTGTGCCTAATGAATAGCTAGAAATTACTATAATTAGAAAGGATAGACCACTACCATAAATAGACAATGACTATGACTGACACCAAGGATGAGGTAGACCAAATGTGCTATCCTAGGAATATCCATTACCTAAGGCCTTGGATCCAAAGATGTTGTTCAAAACCCATAAGGGTGGATGATTAGAAAGAGTAGTGTGAGATCATGGATCAACTAGAAGAATCATTGGAAATAGGTACTTATTTTGGTGATTCATTGGTGGATATATCCCAATATTCATAGTAAATAAATGAAATATAGTTTTTCCTTATAACTAAAGTGAATGTTTCCTTAAAATAAAATAGATTACATTATTCTCACAAGATTATAAGAAACTCGGTTTGAACCACATAATCACGAATGCATTATTCTTGTGTATGCATGCATGTTCAATTTATTATTACATGCTTGTATTTATTTTTCATTGTCCATAAATAAATTTGATATGTGTAATGGAATGGGGATCTAGTTAACTAGAGTAATACAAACCAATACAATTATTTAGGGCGTGGTGTTGCTTCCTAAGTTCCAATATTTTAATTCATGGGGGATCTTACAATCATGAAAGGTGTTAAGGATATGTTATGAAATATTTATCTTCTAGTATATGGATTCTGATGGTCAAAGAGGATAATATCTAGTGTTTTTATTTAATGGTGTCTAGTATTTCCAAAAATTGGTATCAGATCTAGGTTGTAATTCTTGGTGCTGAAGCAAGTTTTCAGAGTAACTGGTGGATCTATTTATCAAGGTCTTGAAAGGGTGTTATTGAAATATAGTGATGATACCAGTGGTGTTTTTGGAATATTGAAATTCCACTATGCTGGTTTAGTCTAGCGGTGCATTCCGTTATTAGAGAAATTTGATCTTTAGTGGAAGATTTTAGAGGTTTCCCTTTAGTTTAGAAATTTCTAAGTCTCCATAAGAAATTATACAAGTGTAGATAGTATTAGTACCAAGGGTTCTGGGGTTGATGAAAGAATATCCACTACCATTATGAGTTTGGTGGTGTGTTCTGTTCATCAAGGTGTAATATTGGAGCTTATTGGAGTGACTATTGAAGACTTTCATGGATGATATTTGTCCCTATGTTATATGGATTCAGTGGGATTTTATAATCTCTATAAGATAGAGTGTGCAGGGGGTAAGTTCTGGTTGATGTGTTGATATTGTGTACTTCAAAATTTAGAGAATGTTGGTATTTCTACTCCTAAATAGCTTGTAAGTTCTATTGGATAGTGATTCACCTAGAAGTGAGATAGATAGTAGACAGTAATATTGTCATAGTAAGAACTAAGATATTACATAAGGTTATAGTTTGATCAAATGGATCATGTTTCTAGAAGGGGTTATCATCATTGAAGTTAGTTCAAATTGAGTAATATCAATATTGGCTAGAAGGTATGTTCCTAGAAGGGAAAATTCTGGAGGTTCTATAAACCTGTGACTAAATAGGGGGTGGTTGAGATTACTACCAAGTGTTATTTAAGCACAGATTGTGTTAATAGAAGTGACTCTATGGTTTCATTGATCAATATCTAAGAGGGATTAGTTTTCATATTTCTAAGAACTCAAGTGTGTGATGGTTTAATTTGGACAATGATTGGAAGGTGTGTGAAACGGTCCTGATTCATTAGAAGATGGTCAAATGGAAATTGGGAGGTGGTTATAGAAGGTGTGAGATTCAAGATGGGGGATTCATAGTTATGGCTATATTTTTAAAAGGTTTATAGCACCAAAATATGATAATCTAAAGGATATTTCCATGTTAGGAATCATATTTTTGGAAAATGATATATATATAATGGTTTTCATGAGCACATGAAAGTGAGAGTAAGATGGAAATCCTCAATCACTAGAAGACTTACTATAACTCGGAAATAGAGGGTTTCCTTTAGAATTAATGTTAGGTGTTCAATATTTGTAAGGATTCATGTATCAGTAATAATAACTTAACCAAGTTCTGGTGATCTTATAGGATCTATTGGTACTTCCTCATTGTACCTTTATTGATGGTTTTTCATGACAATATGGGTGCTGGTTCTTCAAGAGCACAGTCAGAGGAGTATCTCAAAGTAATTTTTGAGAAGAACCATAATGGTTGTTTCTTGAAATAATGATATCTAGGAATATTAGAGTTTATATATCATGTGGGAGTTTATTAGAAGGTATGTTGGATGAGGATACCTATAGTTTTGGGAGACTGGACTGCAACACCAAAAATTTATATCATAGTGCAAAGGTTTCTCCAGCTAGAAGCATGTGTTGGATTAAAGATGTTTAAATTATATTGGAACATGTGGAAGAGTTGTTTCATTTTCTATTTGAGGTGGTATCTTCCGATGATGCTTCAGGTGTTTGAAGTATGGATGGTTTTTTTCTCCCATTAAGAAATTCTTTGAAGAATTTTTCCATGACCATACTAAATCCAGATTATAGAATTCTCAAGACCAAGGCACGTGTTTCTTTTCAAAGGGTGGTGATGAGGAATTTGGTGGTTTCTAAGTTATATGGAAATGATCATTAGAAGATCATTAGAGCATTATAAGGACCTATATAATATAGTTAGACTCTAAAAGAGTTGAATTGAGTCTAGGCATACTGGGAGAAGAGAACTAAAAAAAATTGGTTTCATTGAGTAAAAGTTTTAATGGGAGTTTTTTAGTCTGAGGACATCAAAATTTCTAGAAATTAAATCTCTAGATGAAAGTTATTTCAAACAGTTTTACTGAATCTCGATATATTATACAACTCTCAGTTTTATGGAAGCTCGGTTGTAGAGTCTTCATAAGTATAATGACTTGGGGGAGTGGGTCCATAGGCATGGTGCATAGTGTATCTTATTGATGAGATTTTAATAGATTCATAAGATGATAGCTCATAAATGTTTGTTTTAGGAAGAAAAACTCTTAGATGCATTCATATAATATCGTGGTTATGGAGAATTGAGGAGGTGTATCTTATGTGAGATCCTAGATGAGCGTAAATTTCATATTGGAGAAACATGAAGGTGCTACAAATATAGAATGAAAGTTGGTCTATTGGTAATTTTGTGTAATCATGAGAATAGTATTTGAGTGGGAGATCATTAGGCTTAACCCACAAAAATAATTCTCAAGAGGTAGATTATTGGGTTTAGTGTGAAAATTGTTTTCCAGACAAAGTTTTGGAATATCCAAGCGATATGTCTTTGAGAAAAAAGAGAAATTCACCATCACCATGGGATGTTCGAGTTTAGACCAGAAAGAATCATTTCATCGAAAGATGTATAGTTAAACAGTCTTCAATTTAATAGGTGAACATCTTATTAACTCAGTGGGAGATAGATGAGTATTTTTTTTAGTTCACCAGAAGGTGTATCAGTGAGAACAAATGAGTAGATTCAACAGCAATCATCTAGATGGTTTCAATTTAATGGATTGTGCATAGTGGTAACCCAAGTGTGGTGATATGGAGGAGGTTTTTTCTGATATATGTACTCAGAAGTCAGTCAAGCTCTAAAGGAAGGAGTGAGGCGGTCAAAAAGGGCAGATTTTGAAAGCTAAATAGAGCTCTGAAGAAGGTGAATGGTTGTATGGAAGTCGCAGGAGGTGACATGCACTGCTCACCAGATATTGGCAGTTGAGGTGGAGAATTATACAAGGAAACAAAGGTTTCCAATGTTAATGGTGGTTCACCATCATTTTTGGATGGTGTTTCATGGCTTATGACTAGCTTAAAGTTTGTATATTAGGCAAGGATAGACTATTATAGAAAATAAATGATGATGAATACTAACACCAAATTGTAGGTGGCCTAAAGGGGATAGTCTAGGCACATCCAATGTCTAAGGCCTTAGGGATAAATATGTATGAAACTAGAAGGTCAGATAATCGTAAGGAGTAGTATTAGAAGGTGGATTTATCAAATGAAGTGTTAGTAGTAGGTACTTATCCTGGTGATGCATTGGGGGTTATCTTCTGGTAGTTTTGGTAGGGAACTAGAACATGGGTTTTTCTTATAACTCAATTAAATGTTTCCTTAGAATTATAGAAATGTCATTGTTCTCCCATGGACATAGGACACACTGTTTGAACCATATAATCCTTTAGGCATTCTTCTTGTGTATGCTTTCATGTTTAATTGGTCGTTGCGTTCTTGTGATGCATGTATGTTTATATGGTGCTTAATTTACTTTATCTTGTGTTATAACTAGTAATTCTAGGGCCCGATAATTTTTGGGTTGGAATTTTGGAGTTTTTGGAGGCTTTATGGGTGTTTCATAGTTTACTTGCATGATTAAAGGTAGTTGTGTGGTGACCATGCATAAGGGGTTATCCCAGGGATAGATATTTTTTCATATATTCCACATAATTTGTAAAACCATGTGTAGAAACCTATAAACCATGAGGATGTTATTTTCTTGGGCAGTGTCTTGTACATGGTTGGTGCACAGTTAGGAAACTTGTACGGCCAAACCATGTGGACTTCCCAAAATCACTTAAAATGTGATTCAACCATAATTCCATCTTCAAATTAATAGAGGTTTCACCCCATTCTTCCCCCATACACATATTCCAAACCTTAGGATCACATTGAGTATCTCTAACCTCCTTCCATCTTTAATCTCGGTCCTTCTTTTGTGGTTTTCAAGAGATTTCAAGGTAAATCTTCTCTCTTTTCTTCTCTACTCCTCTTCCTTCCTTATTTCCTAGGGTTATTACTCCTACCAAAACCTTAGTTAATTATGTATGATAGTGATTAGGTTTGGGATGGTTCTAAACTAGTTTTTTGTATCTTATGGATTGAAGATAAGGTATTCTTTCTTATTCAGTTGGTCTCCATTGAAGGTACCTTTTTTCATATTGGTTTATGCTTCTTCCAAGTAGTTACTTAATTGAAATTGTTTTGTTTTAGAATTAAAATCATGCTTGTTCTTTCTAAATCTATTTTTATTGAAAGTATGAATATATATTATATCCATGGGATTAATTAAAATTGTTTCAATGTGTTTTGAGCTTAGAATAAAGAGTTTCTCTTTTGAATTTCATGTTTTCATTCTTGAAATGAAATGTTTTTATGTGATAAGCATATTTCAAATTCACATGTGACTTTTTGAAATGGTTTTGATAGTGTGTGTGTGTGTGTGTGTGTGTGTTTTATTTTTATCTAGTTTTGGTTTTCAATGATTGAAAAATATGTTTTAAAGTGAAAATTATTTTAAAGTGAGGTGTTGACCTCAAAGTGATTTTAAAAGGGGTTATTTAATTAATTTCAAATGTTGGTTTGCAATTAGTATGTGGTTTACCCCTTGTGAAAATTCCTTAATGGATATTTTAAAATGAATTTTATTTAAATGAGGGACCTTGGGCTTATTTTAATTTCAAAGAGAAAAATACGCATGTTAAAGGGTAGATTTGAAATGATTAAAGGGGTTCATGATTTCAATGGATCTTTAAGTATGCCTAAAGTGGTGTTTTATGAAATATGAAAATGTATTGGAATTATGAGCCATGTTTTATGGTGAAGTTCTAGTTGGAAATTTGGTTTTAAATGGATAGTTACGAATTCCCCTCTTAATTTTCCCTTGAATTATTTACATCTTGTGTGGATTTTTTACTATTATGTGATCCTTGTTACCCCTTGTGTGGGTTTTTTTCAAAATGTGATACTTGTTTCTCCACTTATTTAGGAAGGTTACTATTAATGCTATGATGTAAAATATATATGGTATTATTTAATTACAGGGTTTTTATAGCCATTTTTTAAACCTTTCTTCTAGTTATTTATCTCCTAATATTGTAGTATAGTAGTACCCAAATGTTGTCTACAATGCGGCTTCCACTATGGAGATCTTCTGTCAGGATTTTTTTTGTTATTTTATAATTTTTAATATGGGAAATTGTTTACTAAAATAAAATTGTTCTGTCTTATAAAAAATCAAGTAAGGAATTATAATGCAGAAAGAAAACGGAAATATGAGAGTAGTAACAGAACGATGGAGTAAACAGAATGAAATTAGTGGATTATTCTGTAAATTCTCATTCTTTTTCTCTATTTATCATTTAAAAATATTTTCAAACTAATAAATCTCTTGAAACATGATTCAAGATCAAAAAACATGCATTTATTTTAATTTTAAAAAAATTGTAATCAATGACAAAAAACTTAGTAGCTGACATCATTTCAGTAGGAGTTAATCAATGTACTCAACAATCATCGAGCACGATGATAAAGATTTTTTTTAAAAGGTTGGGGCTGAAGCCTCAATTTATTATTTAAAACAAAGACCTCTTTAGACTGGGTAGAGGGAGACCCATTACATAGCTCGAAGGCCCAAGGCCAAGTGGCCTAAATACAATGCTTGAAAGCCCTTTTTTTGCCCAAAGGACCCCTCAGTGAACAGTTATGCTACAGTACCCACACTACTATAGTACCTGATACAGTACCGCTACCGCTACAGTACCTGCTACAGTCCCTCCGCTGCTACAGTTCCACCGCTGCAACAGTACCTACTACAGTACTTCTACAGTTCCTGGAAATTCACCCCTGCTCGGATTTGATCCTGGGTCTCTTGGATACCAAACAGGAGGGACACTATACTCACAATCCTTGATTTAAAATTGATAAATTTAAATAAAGATTCATTATCAAACTCCCACTCATACTTAATTAACAGGCCACATTCTATGGTCAACACACTTAGATCAGATAAATGTTGATCACAGAATTGAAGAACAATTATTAACTAGAAGACAAACGGAATGAACATCTAAACTCAATCAAAATTTAATGTTTATTTATTTAGAGAAAATTACAATGTAATTTAAGTAATAAAACTCATAGAGAAATCACCTTGAGAAATCACTAGTTTTTTCCAAAAATAATTTATCTAGACATGACCATGGTGCATATGATAATTCCAATCCCTATCTTCATCAAAGTAGAAACAATAATATCAACCTTGATCTCTCTAAAGAATCCTCTAGAACTGTGCTCCCAATGATCTACTCTCTAAATCTATTGTTTCTTCTCCATAAAGTGTCCATTTCCCTTAGTTATGTCATCTTGGAATTTATTTTCAATGATTTTTCAAGTTAGTCAAAGACCATGTGCACCGAATTAAGTGTGATTTCATATCTACACGGTCCACATGGAAGCAGTGTTAGTATTTCTTCACCTGAATGTGACTTGAATAAATCCTCTAACTACTTGTGAAAGACCCTTGTTTGTAAGATTAGTCAGCTAATAAAATGAATCTTGATGTACTTATGAATTAGTTCATTCTTCTTCTTCATTGGTTGAACTCCCTAGTAACTCATGTAGGTTATGGGCGCAACGAAAGCGTGCGATGGGTGGTTCCCAACATTTCTTTTTTCAGGATCGATGATAAATCCATGATCTATACGATGTTTAATCACCATGATCAATGTAATTGAATCAAATATAAACAACATTAATCACATCAGAACCAGAGATAGGGGATCATCACATATTACATATAATCAATTTAATTAAATAAGGATTGCATTAAAGGAATTATTTCTTTATTGATGAATTAGTGACAGATTTATTGTGCACCATCGTTGCGTTGTAGAAACCAAGTGTAGATTTTCTCTAGTGGTGATCCACACATGTTCTAGGAATCTCTATACATCACTGAAGGAGTATTCAGGTGCTAGCATGGAAGATCCTTGCACTTGCACCGTCCGCCTTTGATCATCTTGAGAACTGCTTCTAAAGAATTATTCTTGATCTAATAGAGGATGATTTCTCCCCATTCTTGGGATAATTCTTAGAGAATGGGGCTCCCTAGGCTTGATATAATTCTTCAAATCTACTGTGCACAACCAAGAAAAATGAATTGGCTTATTGAGAAAATAATATAATTGGGTATTTATATTACTGGGGTTAAAATAAAATAATTACATGAGTACCCTTATTTATTTATTTAATCCTAGAAAAACCCCATTTCAAATAATAATAATATTATTATTTCTTGAGATTAAATTAACTTGTGAAATATAATTAAATATTATTTAATTAAATAATATTCCTTATTATCATTTCTTGCCAGACAATCAAACTCGGTATTCCATTCCTCCACAATATTTATCGGGCCTTGAATAATTTCTATTTATTTATTAAATAAATATCATTTCATTATTCACCAATAAATGAATAAATATTATATTCACTAAAAAGAAAATAAATATTTATTAAATATTTTTCTAATAAAATATTCTCTCGAATAACTAGTGATGGAATAAATGTGATCAAGCATACATGAATAATTATTAAACCATATATGGGAATAATATTTATTCAACCTATTAAATAATAAACAATAATTTATTATTTAACTAATATCCTAGATACACTTAGTGTGTGGCCCTTTAGGCCTCTTTCATAGTTTCATTAGGTAAAGCAGCCTAAAGTCCAAGTTTAACGTCTAGAAACACGCCAAGGAACCCATAAAGAAAGAATTTAATGTCGCAAAAACATGTCACATCATATGAATTCTTACCGTGTAATATAATCTGTTTATCACAATATCTCAAATTGAGCAGGTTTCATTCCAATTCCATCAACCTATATGCTCAATATCTCTTTCTTTGACTTTTTGAAAATAGAACTTTCCTATAGATCACCCTGGACATGGATTTATTTAGGCTATATAATTTTCATCAAAGATACTAAGATATTAACTTATATTAAATAAAAGAAGGGATAAATCTTTTATTGCATTATTCATTAATGAAATATTACTAATGACGCACCCAATGTATCCTACCTCACCGCGAACATCTTTCGTCATGGTTTTTATCAATACATCTAAGTTCATGACTCCTAATACTCATTAATAATAATCTTAAAGTATAAGGACCAATACACACATCCGTAGATAGTAATATCTAATGACCCGTAGAAATGTGGATTTCCAACTGGAAGGTCTCATTCTTATAATATCCTATTGGATATTACTAAGGGCGTACACCATGAGAAGGTGCATCAAAGTCCTATGATTCTCCACACCTGATAGCCTATATCATTTGTATCCCTCAAATTATATCATCTACCTATATAACATATATTCAAGAATAGTTTCATAACACTTCCAGGTTCTCATCATAGCGGGGAAATGCTATGACCTTTTAGAGTGATATCCACTCTTAGGACATTATCTCATAAAATGTTATATAGAAGAACAATCATGATGTGATAAGTAGTTTATTAATATTAAAAACCATGAATACAATTTTATCATAAAGTATATAGAAGTTGATTCTAAGAAACCAACTCCAACAGACTCCCACTTGCACTAGAGCCAACTACTAACAACCTTCAGTCTGCTAGCTCTCACATGATACTCATGCTTCTGCTGAGATAGGCCTTTAATCAATGGTTCAATAACGTTATCTTCCATGGTTACTCTACTCACTAAAACTTTACCCCTATTTTGAAAATCCCTCAAGACTTGATACTTTCAGAGTTTATGCTTTGTCTGTTGGTGTGACCTTGGATCTTTTGAAAGAGCCACTGCTACAGTATTATCAAAATACAATGTGATAGGGTCTATAAAACTAGGTACCACATCAATCTCTTGGACAAAGTTCTGAATCCAAATGGATTCCTTGGCTGCATCTGAAGTATCTATATAATTGGACTCCACTATAGAATTAGTGAAAACTAGATTATTTGAACTCTTTAAGATCACATATCCTCTGTTGAGATAGAAAACATATCATAATTACAACTTCATATCATTTTGATCTATCTAGAAACTAACATCATTTTAACCTATGATGACCAGCTCCTTGTACCCTCCATACACGAGAAGCATATCCTTAATTCTTCTTAGATACTTAAGGATATACTTAAAATAAATCCAGTATTTTTCTCTTATATCTTCTTGATATCTTCCTACCATACTTGGTGTATAGGTAACATCAAGTCTAGTACATAACATGGCATACATGACTGATCCTGTCGCTGAAGAGTATGGGATCTTAATCATTCTCTCTTTATCTTGTTGTGTATGAGGACTAATTTTCTTAGAAATATGTAAGCCATGTGTCATTGGAAATAATACCCTCTTGTATTGTTTTATAGTAAATCTCTTTAGTATCTGATCAATTTATGTACTTTTACTTAGTCCAAGCAGCCTCTTGGATCTATCATGAATGATCTTGATCCCTAGAATTTAGGCTGCTTCACCTAATTTTTTTAGGGAGAATCACTTGTTAAACCAATCCTTAATAAATTGTAAGATTGGTATGTCATTTCCAATAAGTAATATTTCATCAACATATACTAATAGGTTAATGACCACATTCCCATTAAACATTTTTTAAACACATGGATCACATTCATTTTTAATGAAACCAAATTCTTTTATAGATTCATCGAATCGAATGTTCCATGAACTAGATAATTGTTTAAATCTATATATGGATCTTTACTACTTGAAAATAATTTTGGCATCACCTAGAGTCACAAACCCTTCTAGTTGTGTCATATAGACATCTTTCTAAAGGTTACCATTAAGGAATGTAGTTTTTACATCCATCTTCCAAATCTCATTGTCATGGTAAGCTGTTATAGCAAGTATGATTCTGATGGATTTAAATATTTAAACTGGTGAAAAGGTTTGATCATAGTCAATTCCTTTACATTTTTTAAAAACTTTATACACTAGCCTTGCTTTATAGGTACTTAATTTACCTTCCATGTCTAGTTTCCCCTTGAATACCCATTTTCATCCAACAAGATTTACACCAAATGGTGGATTAACCAAAACCTAAACTTGGTTTTGATACATGGAATCCATATCATAATTCAAAGATTATAGTGATCATATAGCTTTTTATATCTCTAATACATCCTTATAGGAGATAGGTTCATCATTGTCAACCAGTAATGAGTCACCATCCTCGATGAATAGAAAACTATATCTCTATAGTTCTCTTACCTATCTAATGATCCTATACATTAATTGTGTTTTACGAACTAATTATTACATGGGTACTTATGTAATTTGTTCATGTACCAAATCTTGTGTATCTTAAGCATCAACTTCATTGAATTCAATCTTGATCTCACTATCCTTTTTGAGGATGCACTCCCTCTCAAGAAAGATGTCTTGTCTAGCGACAATCACCTTCTTGTATGAGGGGTTTTATAGGTAGTATCCCTTTTTCCCTTGGGATACTCTATAAATATACACCTCATGCCCTAGGGTGCTAGTTTTTTTCCTAATAAATCCTTAAAAACACCTCTCAACCCCATACACGTGTATGCAATAAAATGGGTTTCTTTCCACTCTATACCTTGAAGGGAATATCATTTTCCTCTTTAGTTGGTACTCGGTTTAATGTGTATGCTGCAATTTGTAATTAATATCCCCAAAAGGATAATGTAAGATCTTCATGACTCATCATTGTCCTTACTATTTATAACAAGTTGTGGTTCCTCCTTTTACTAACACTATTCCACTGTGGTATATAAGGTGGAGTGAGTTGAGATAGAATCCCAAACTCCCATAGAAATTTGATTTGGTTAAGATATTCACCACCTTGATCTGATCGAAGCTTCTTTATATTATTACCAAGATGATTCTATACTTAATTCTTGAATTATTTGAATTTCTCAAATGAATCGGGCTTAAACCTCATTAATTATACATACCCATATCTATTCAACTCATTAGTAAAAGCTATAAAATAAGAATTTCCACCTCTAGCTTCTACTAAAAATGGTCCACACACATTAGTGTGTACCAATCCTAGAAGATCTATGGCCCTTTAACCCTATCCACTTAATGGTGGTTTGGTCATTTTTACTTGTAAACAAACATGACATATATCAAGTGGTTTTAGCTTAGAAGAGTCTAAATAACCATCTTGACAGATCTTTGTCAAATGCTTCTCATTTACATAACCAATATGATGATTCCACAGTTGGGTGTTATATGAGTCATGTGAACATGATTCATTATTGATTTCCAACACTTGGTTTTTATAATTTAATACATAAAGACCATTATTTATATGCATCATACCATAACTTATATTGACCTTATAAAATTAGCAGCTTTTATTTATAAATTTGAAAATAAACCCATCTTTATATAAACATGAAACAAAAAATATGTTCTCGGTAATTGTGGGTACATAATAACAATCTATTGAAACCAAAAAAATTCATGTTGGCAATGAAAGGTGGTAGTCACCAATGTCTAGGGTAGCCATCCTCACTCCATTGGAAGCTCTCAGATCCACCTCTCCTCTGGAAATCTTTCGAAATCTACTTGGTTCCTACATTTGGATAAAGATGTGATCACCGCAAGATGTATCTAATACTCAATGTGTGGAGATAGAAAGATTACACTTGATAACGAATGCACCTTTATCTTCCCCTTACCTCTGGGTGTAGTTACTATTATAGTGGCCTGACTTTACACAATAAAAACACATTTCCTCCTCTTCCTTACCCTGCCTCTGGATCTTTTTCTTCTTGGAAGGATGGTGCTTGGAAGCTTTAGACTATTTATAAGTCTTGGTCCCCTTTTCCTTTTCCTTTATTTTCTTATTCACCATAAGAATTACGGGTTTTCCATGCCCCATGTCCTTATCCACTTGTATAATTAAAGTAATAAGTTCTGAAAGACACTTCTCACTATTTATCATATTGTAATTAACAATAAATTTTGAGAAGGTCTTGGGAAGTGATGAAAGTATGAGATCTATATGCAACTCATCTAGGAATTTAATCCCTAAGATGTCTAGGAGTTAAATATAGCCAATGAGCTTGACTACACGAGTCCCAACTGGCACAGACTATCTAATCTTAGTTGTGAAAAAATCATTGGAGATCTCATATCTCTCTTATATCACCTTCTCTTGATAGAGATCTTGAATGTGATACATCATGATATAATCATCCATATCCTCATGTTTCTTTAAAATCTCATTGTACATGGATGATATCATGAATCACTGAACATATATAACATCATTCAGATGTTTCTCATAAAGAGATAGTTCATTATTACTTGCCTCATTTCCAGGCACAACTAATAAAGGTTCTTCCATCACATACAATTTCCTTTCATGACGAATGATGACACGTAGGCACCTTTTCCACTCATGGAAATTTGTATTGGTGAGAAGGTTTTTCTTCTCAAGTATGGATCGTAATGATATATTGGATGTAATTTTATTGTTGTTTCTATAAAATAAGATAAGTAGAATTTTAGTACTTTATCTGATAAAATTTAGACAAATAAATAAATTTTATATTTTTTAGTCTCCCATTATTTTATCAAAACCCAATATCCCTCACCATTGGCTTCAGAATATCTTGTTTCTTGGATATTCTGGTGGCAAGGATCTATATTCCCTTTCTCATTACCCCAACTTTGGTTGGTCAAGTAACTTGAATGGTTTTAGGTAGGAATTTCAAATACCAACTACATTAACTAGTAGTTCTTTGATCTACTGAGTAGACTCCCCAATCTTGAAATCATTAATTTATATTTCCTCAACCTTTTCCTCTTAGTTACACCAAGTCCTACTTTGGCAGTAAACCCTTGATGTGAACCAAGTTAAGTCAACCCAAAACCTCAAGTTAAAATTCCCCAATAATTGAAAGCATCCAACTTTGGCTGGTCAAGCACTTTGAACTATGGTTCGATTCTAACTAAAGTAATGGAAGGTTATACAACTTAATATTTTATTGAGGGATTTTATCCTTTTATGCATAAATTTATAATTATTATCTCTAGCACATGCTTGTTAATATTAATTGGGATTACTTAAGTGATTAACCATGTCTTATATAATATTTACGCATAAGACAGTTTATTTTAGTTTCATCTTGCATTCTTGTTAATTATTTTATTATGTGATCATGAAAAAACATCCATAATGAAATAACTATAAATTTTGATAAAAATAAAATAAATGGTATGATCATGAGCTTATACTAATTGTTAGTTTGTCTAACAGTTAATAAAATAACCACTGAACTCGGGGGAAAACACCTTGAACCATTGAGGTTCGTGTTGTAGTTCTCTACATTTCCACCTATGTATCTCCTTGGATTGGTTTCTCCTCAGTTTTGAACTTGAACTACCTCCACTATCTTGAGAGCTCCATCTACTACATATTTTTTTTACTCATGTGCAGGTGAACAGAAAATGGGTTTACATAAAAGAAACCATGGGCGCACAAGACCAACATAATAATGAGGAGAGAAGGAATGCATGTCAACAATTTAATTTAATAATAAATTAAATGTAACCAATCACATACAAAAGGTCTGATCTATCTCATGATCATCTAAATGCATGCAATTAATTATGCATTTAATAAAACTAGACTTCAATTCTTAATTATTATTATTTAAGATAAATCACGCTCGAATCAATTAATTATTATCTTTAATTAATCAATCCTTTTTTCTTAATTATTATCTGAATTTTATTGAGATTCTCATCCATTATAATTTTAAACAAATTAAATAAATTCATTTAAAATTAAACTTGTACATAAATTTACCTTGGAGGAAACATGGTGAATATCCATCCTAGTCTACCCAACATGTATTATACTCATATACTATTTTACTCTTGTCATATATGGTATACAAAACTTGTCATGTACTTTCATGATGTGTACTTCACGGATGATTACATGAATTACATGATTTTTTGGTCACATGTTATTCTTCAATGCACGTAGAGTAACAACTTGTAATACAAATCATACATGATATGTGAATTAGAACATTATGCAGATATTAATTAAACATTTATATATATTTATTTATTAAAACCTATCACATGGATTTTCCCATCTTTACGACCACACGCAAGTACATGTTTCAAGGTTTATATTGTATAATAAATAAATTTTAAATCTGCGTAACTGGTAAAAGTACACAGCATGTAGATCTGATCTACATAGCGTGTATATCTCTCACCATCTATCCAAGGTACACACCTAGGGACTCGGCGTGTGAATCATACCTTGGAAATTTTTGAGTATACGGCATGTCCAATGGGCCACATGTCGTGTTGACTCCATGTTACATGGTCACTGGTCGTTTAGGTTGTGTATAGAATACATTCCCATCTCTGACCCAAAGGGATTACACACCTTGTCTAATAGTCCACATTGCGTGTAGTCTAGTTGACCATGCGCCATTTATTTATTGTCAAAATGCAGTGCATTAATGGTGTAATTAATGCAGTAATTAACACATAATATTGAATTGATTTCCAAATCAATCTTGATGCATTGAACATGACTACATGGAATGTAACTCTGGTGACATGGTGTGTAGTCTAGTGTTGTCTAACCAAAAATATTGGCATCTCTGGATGAGTTCTTCAATTTTATTTTAATCATAAAATTAATCATCTCGATTAGATCTATGAGAAACAAAAGAGGAAGAAACAGATCTCACAATTCAGATTAAAATAAATATTAAACTTGAATTAAAAAACTAAATTATAAATGTTTAAATCACCAATGATTTTTAAATAATTATAAACAATTATATGCTTACTCTAATACCACTTATAGGTTTTGGGTACAACAAAAGTGTGTGATGGGTGGTGCCCAACATTGCTTTTTTTCATGATCTATGATCAATCCAAGATCTATATGATGTTTAATCTTTCTAATCAATGGAATTGAATCAAATATAGATAAAATTCATCAAATCGGAACCAGAGAGAGGGGATCATCACATATTATTTATAATAAATTTAATTAAAAAATAATTACCTCAAAGGAATTATTTTTTTGTTGATCAATCGATGACAGATTTGCGGTGCACCATCATTAAATTGTAGAAACCAAGTGTAGATTTTCTCTAGCGGTGATCCACACATGTTCCAAGAATCTCAAGACATTATCGAATGAGTCTTTGGATGCTAGCATGGAATATTCTTATGCTTGCATTGTTTTCCTTTAATTTCCTTTAGAACCGCTTCTAAATAATTCTCCTTGATCTTGTGGAGGGTGATTGCTCTCCATTCTTAGGAGTGTTCTTAGAGAAGGGAGCTCTCTAAAAATGAGAGGATTCTCTAAATCTGTTGTGCACAACCAAGATAAATGAATTGGATTATTGAGAAAATAATATAATTGGGTATTTATATTGCAAGGGTTAAAATAAAATAATTGCATAAGTTTCCTTATTTATTTATTTAATCTTAGAAAAACCATATGTCAAATGATAATAATATTATTATTTCTTGACATGTGCTTAACTTGTGAATTATAATTAAATATTATTTAATTAAATAATATTCAATATTATCATTTATCACTAGATGATCAAACTCAGTCCTCCATTCCTCCACAATATTTATTGGGCCTTGAATAATGTCTATTTATTTTTAAAATAAATAACATTGTATTATTTTATAATAAATAAATAAATATTATATTCACTAAATAAAAAATAAATATTTATTAAATAGTATGCTCACAATATATTCTCTTGAATAAATAGTGATGAAATAAATGTGATCAAGCATACATGAATAATTATTAAACCATGTATGGAAATAATATTTATTCAGCCTATTAAATAATAAATAATAATATATTATTTAACTAAGATCCTTGATACACTTAGTGTGACCCTCTATGCCTCTTTCTCATTGACATTAGGCAAATCATCCTAAAGTCCAATGTTAGAGTCTAACAACACACCAAGGAACCCATAGAGAAAGAAGTTAATGCCGTAATGACATGTCACCTCATATGAACACTTATCGTGTAATATAATATATTTATCAAAATATCTCAAATCGAGTAGGTTTCATGCCAGTGCCATCAACCTATATGCTCGATATCTCTTTCTTTGAATTTTCAGAAATAGAACTTGCCTATTGATCACCATGGACATGGATTTATTTAGGCTATATCATTTCCATCAAAGGGCCTGAGATATTAACTTCCATTAAAGAACAGAAGGGTTAAATCATTTCTCACATTATTCATTAATTCAATATTACTCATGATGCACCCAACATATCCTACCTCATTGTGAACATATATCATCATGGTTTTCATCAATACATATAAGTGTGTGACTCATAATACTCATTAATAATAATCTTAAATTCTAAGGAACAAAAAACACATCCACATATAAGAACATCCAATGACACATAGAAATATGGATTTACTACTCGAGGGTCTCGTTCTCATAATATCCTACCACTACTACAAAAACGGGCAAGGGAAGCGCTACCCTTTTATCAGTGCTAAAAAAAGCAGTGATAAAGGGGGCCTTTATCAGCACTAAAAAAGCACTGATAAAGGGGCTCTTTTATCAGTGCTAAAAAAAGTGGTGATAAAGGCACCATTTGTTATATAAGTATATTTATATTGATATAAATATAATATATATTTTTTAAATATGTTTTAGATACGTATAAATAGACTATTAAATTTAATACATAAGAAATTTAGTGAAAATGGCTTTAAAATATTTAAAAAAATATTATTAATTAATAATTTTCTAATTATTATCGATTAAAAATCATTTAATAACAATTTGAAGACACAAAAAATCAAAACAATTAATAAAAGATCTAAAATAAGTTGAAAATGTAACTCAAACTTCAAACAGCCATAACTTTTGATCCGGGTGTCCGTTTAAGTTCTACAGCATATCAAATCGAATCCTGTGACGAGATCTACATGCTGGTGACCCAAGAAAAGCTTTTATCACATTTTCGGAGGCCAAAAAAGGCCCAAAAGGCCTCTGAAACTGAGTTTTTAGTCGGGATACACCGATTTGTTAACATTCAAACAGGTATAACTTCTGATCCAGAAATCTGTTATCCCTATACCATATATCATATCGAAGATTGTTTCATTTTCTTCTATTTGACTAGTTGTGGAGTTGAAACAGGATTCTGGATTATAAGTTATGATCGTTTTAACATTCTATGGCTTTTCAAATACACATATATATGTATTTATTCGTAAATATATATGTGTGTGTGTGTGTGTGTCTATATGTGTGTGTGTTGTATATATGTATGTATGTATTTATTTATTTAATTATAAACACACATAAAAAAATATTTCATAAATGTATTTAAAAATAATATTATAAGTATATATTAATATACAAATAAATATACGGATAAAAAATTATAACTAAAAATATATATATAAATAAATAAATATAAATATATATTAATATACGAATGAATATATATATACTAATATATGAATAAATATATTTATATTAATATGAATCTATATCAATATACAAATAAATATAACTATATATATATAAATAGATATAACATTAAATATAGAAAAAATGAAATAGCTTAGTGGTAATGGCGTAGCTGGGAAAAGGGGAGGTTGCGGATTCTAGTTCAGGTGGAAGCAAAGGGGTGTGTGTGTGTGAGGATGCGTGGGAAGAGCAGTACACGGGAGACCTCCTAGCACTGATAAAGGGGGGTCAAGCATTATTAAAATCTCTCCCCCGCATTATTTAATTCTTTTTTTCTAATTTTTTTGACTTTTATAAACGCTTTTTTAAAAGCGATGATAAAGGTCCCTTTTATCAGCGCTGATAAAGGGGTCTTTTATCAGCGCTTTTTTAGCACTGATAAAAGGGGCCTTTATCAGCACTTTCAGAGTGCTGATAAAAGGGACCCCACTATATTAGCGTTGAGGTTTACAGTGCTTTTTTAGCGTTGTTAAAGCCAATTTTGAGTGCTGATATAGGCCGTTTTTGTAATAGTGTACTGGATATTACCAAGGGCATACACCATGAGAAAGTGCCTCAAAGTCCTATGAGTCTCCACCCCTGATAGCCTATATCATTTGTGTTCCTCAAATGATATCATCTGACTATAGAACATATATTCAAGAATAGTGTCATAACACTTCCAGGGTCTCATCATAGTGGGGAACTGCTGTGAACTTTTAGTGCGACAGCCACCCTTATGACTTTATCACATAAAATTTTATGCAAAAGAATAATCATGATGTGATAAGTAGTTTATTAATATTCAAAACCATGAATACAAGCATATCATAAAGTACATAGAAGTTGGTTCTAGGGAACCAACTCCAAAAAATCAATCATGCAAGATCCAAAAATGTCATAATATTATCATCCAGCTTCATATTCTTCTCTAGCTTTGACTACTCATTTGAATTCAGATATTCCTCAGTATACCTCATGAACTCAGTGATTCGGGTTCATCGGATTCACCAATATTCACTAATGGATTTGAACCGATCTTGGAGGAGTCTCTTATCGCTAAACCAATTAATATTCAAGAAATGTCAGCATTTTTCATGCTTGGATCCATCTTGAGAGAGCCTTGGACTCAAATATTCTATAATAAACTTGGTAGAATCCTTAACATTCAGCCTCATCTTCATCAAATCATAAGTATCTTATTTATTCTTTAATCAAACTGAGCAAACATTGGAATCACTACTCCTCTTCATATCTCAAATATCAATTAGTGAATGGGTCAAACTTTATCTTAGATAGGTGTTTTCTTGAGTTCATCTTCTTATGCTTCGATTCGAATGGTGGTACGTCGACTATCATGGGTTTGAACAGATCTTAGGTTTAGTTTTTTCAGTCTTCAAGCTTAGTGGAAAACAACGTTTTGTCATGAAATTTGTCTGGATCATCAGGGTAGAAAATGAGCTGTGAGGTCAGAAGGGTCCTCAGTGGTGACTTAAATCTCAGCTTCAAATAGATTTGATGTCATATTCTTGTGGAAAATATTCTCAAAGGTGTGGTCAAAAGGATGTTGTGTGATCGATCACATTATCTTACAGTTGATGTAGTAAGCACAGTTAGTTGGAAGGATGTTGCATGGTCGATTGAAGTGCCATGCAGTCGCTTACCTATAATCCATGTGGTAAATATTTTCCTCTGTTTAATTTTCAAATGGGTTTTCACAGTTGATTAAATTTAAAAATTTTGGTCACTACCTACCTTTTTCAGATTTCCAAAAAACTCGTAGTCGCTGCTTGGTACCATGCGGTCACTTACCTTTTCTAAATTTGCATCTATACATCGATTGAAAAATAAAAAAAATATTATTCATCTATAACTAAAATAAATTAAACTAAAATTAAAATATTTAAATATAATATTTAAATTAAATTTAATGAACTTCAAATAATTGTCTAATAAATTAATTAATAAAAAATAATTAACTTTACAAGATAATATAAAGTGAATTAAAACTTCAATTAATTATATTATTTTGAAAATGAGAATTATAATTAAATTAAACTTCTATAAATTAATAAATAAATAATAATAATAACACATAAATTATTATTTAATTAAATTAATACTTGAATTAACCAAAAAGACTAGAAATTAATATTTAAAAAAAACTTAAATGATAAACTAAAATTTGAACAAAATTAAAATTAAACAAATAAACTCGTATTTTAACATAAAATTGACGGGTTTATTAATTTGAAAACAATTTATCAACAATTATAAATTATTCCGTAAAAATATAATTTTATTAATTAAAACACAATTAATTTAAAGAAAATTTTTGGAAAATATTATAATTAAATTTCATATCAAATTCTCCCACACTAAACTTTTTCATGTCCTCAAGAAAACAATGATCCAAATTCAGTGGAATGAAATGAATCTTAAGTTTAAAATACTGGATGGCCGAAAAAAATTGATTTTTAAAATTATTTTCCCCTTGTATTTTTATCAAGCAGTGAAAATATTTACCCTAAATAAATTGAATAATTTTAGTGAAAATTTGATTCTTATTTTAAAAAGATGACTAACCTTAAAAATTCTAAAATAGATTAAACCAACTTCAATTTTCATTCAATTGAAATTTCAAACTTCTCTTTACCTCCAGGAGAATAGACTCACATAATTAGCAACCAAATTAATTTAGACACTCTATTTGGATGAGCAAACTTAATAATTAATAGGGAAGAATAAATAACTCATCCAACAACTTAAATAATAGAAGAATGAGTTTAACCTGGATTAGGATTTTCATTTCATAATTTATTTGAATACATAATTTGTGAGTTTGAATTCAAATAAAATAGTTCAAGGGAAATGATAATTGTATATAATTCACACAATCTTTTACCAAAACCAACTACTTTTCTAGATGGTAATAAAAATGGTTTGATCAAATAAATCCAAGGGTTAGTAGATAATTAACCTCCTCCAAGTGGCTACACAGTATTCATACTTCATAAAAAATCATAACCACTGAAAATTATTAATTGAAACTTGATATATTGTAAAATTAGAAAATTTTGAGGGGTTTTCTATGTGTATTACATTAAATCCCAGTTTAGCACATAAAATTCCCCACCCACACACTTAAAACATATCATTGTTCCTAATGTTGAACTTCAAAGTGGGAAAACATAAAAGAAGTTTGATTCAAAATGATTTGGAAATATAGCACAGAAAAATCTAATTAAAGGGATAACATGAAATCTTATAAAACAATATTTCCACATAAATATCACATAAAACAAAATTTGCATAAAAGGTCCCTAATGGACACTAATTTAATCAAATTACACATAGAAAAATATGTTCTGAAATATTTCACCATTATAAAACACAATGATACATCAAGATAATACAATGAACAATAAGTTTTTTTAGAATTCAAATCATTTACTTGAATTAAGAAACAAACACACTTTATAAATAAGTAATCAACTAGAAAAAACTTAAGAGATTAAAGGGAAATAATGAAAAATTCATAAGTTAAAACAAGTACCCCCCGGAAAGAATATACAATAATAGAATCAGTTTAATTTTTCCTTTAAAGCGCAACATGTGTAACCACTTTTGAATTCGATAAGGGACTCCCTGGTTAGAAATCACATCTCTTACAAGAAGAAAAAAATATAGTGAAGTTCCATAAGTTAAAGTTCAAAAATTAAAATAATCAGAGGTAGATATGAGGGAGTTTTTATCTAATATACTTCATTGGAAACTCTTTGGTCTTTGAGGTATAGATGAAACTAGTGCTACTTCATTCCATAGTGTCTACCAATCAACCGCATGACCACAACACCTTATCACTCTTGTACATATTCTCCCTATCAATGAAGTGGTGAATATCCCCCAGTGAATTACTCATGGTAAACAGTATAATCAATAGGCTCACTTTATTCTCTATGAAGAATAAAAATGAAACAAAAAAGAAAAAACAAACATTAAAAAAGGTTATTACCTTCCCCCACACTTATTATAAATAATAAAAAATATCAAGGGAATAAAAAACTGGATTATTTAATGGTATTTATATTATAAAAAATTAAACTCCTTCCTCAGAGCTTATTTGATCTATACTCTAAATAGTTTAAGCCTATGTCCATTTACAGTGAAAGTATCATCCTACTCAGGATCTCTAATATGCACAACACCAAAAGGGAAAATGTGAGTTAAAATAAAAGGACCATCCCCCTTAGAATGAATTTACCTAGTAAAATATTCATCCTTGAGTTGTACGGTAGCACCTTATCTCAAATCTAGAATCCTTTTTTCAAGATCATTTTTCATGGACAACTTTTTTTCTCCTTAAAAATCATTTTATTTTCATAGGCATTGTTCCATATTTCTTTCAACTCCTGTAAACATAATTTCCTCTATCTTGTATCTTCATACATATTTAAATTTCATGATTTTACATCCCAAAAATATTTATGCTCTAATTCTACAGGAAAATGAAAATGTCTTCTAAAAACTATCCTGTAAGGTGACATTCCTATTTGAGATTTATAAGCAATCCTATATGCCCACAAATAATCCTCAAGCCTTAAGCTTTGATCTTTCTTGTTTGGGTTAACATTTTTCTCAAGAATATGTTTAATATCCGTATTGGACACTTTAATGATCCCATTATTTTTAGGATAATAGGGTGTAGAAACTTTATGAATAACCCTATATTGTTTCAGTAAAGAGTCCAAATCCCTATTACATAAATGAGTACCATGGTCTATGAGAATAAAACTTGTCATCCCAAATCTACAAAACAGATGACCCTTGAAAAACTAGGACACCACCCTAGAATCATCAGTTTTAGTGGTTAAAGCTTCAATCTACTTTCACACATATTCTACCATAATTAGGATGTAAAAATATCCAAATGAATTAGGAAAAGGTCCTATAAAATCCATTCCCTAAACATCAAAGACATAAAAAAACAATAAAGTTTGTTATGGAATCTCATTTCTTTGAGAAATTTTTTCTTGGAATTGATAAGAATTACAAGTTCTATAAAACTAATGTGAATATTTTAAGATGGTAGGCTAAAAAAACCTAAATCTAACACTTTATTGATAGTCCTATATGGCCCAACATTTCCACTACAACTCAAAATATGGAAACAAAATTAGTGCTGAAGAAATTTATGAATTTGGGAAACAAATCCTAAAAATTTGATCACTACCCATATTCCACAAATAAGGATCATCCCATATATATTTTCTTAAATCACTAATAAATTTAGCAACCTAATTCTTATAAAACCAATGAGGAATAATTTTAGTGGATAAGTAATTCAAAACGTTTAAAAACCATTGCCTCTTGTCAATAACATTAGGATATAATTTATCCCTAGGTAAAAAAATTCTAATTAGTTCAAAAAATGAATTTCTAGGAAAAAACTCAGTAGGTATCCTACTCAAATGATTGGCCACAGTGTTCTAAATTCCTCTCCTATATTGGATCTCTATATCAAATTCTTGAAGAAAAAAATCTATCTAACCAACCTTAGTTTTGATTCTTTCTTTTTCATGAGATATATAATATCAGAATAATTTATGAAAACAACAACTTTAGATCCCAAAAGATAACTTCTAAACTTTTATAGATAAAACAAAGGCTAATAATTCCTTCTTTTTTATGGACTATTTGGACTAGGAAGCATCTAGAGTTCTAGAAGAATAAGTAATGACATGAGACTTCCTATCCACTATTTACCTAAGAAAAACCCCTAAATATAATTCTAAAGCATCAGTCGTTAGTTCAAAAGGTGAGTTCCAATTATGTGGTTGAACTATTTGTGGGGAATAAAGATTTTTGAGTTCATTAAAATACTACATACACTTTCCATCAAAGATAAATCTAATTTATTTCTGAATAAGTCTTTTCAGTGAAAAAGAAATTAGGTTTAAATATTTTATGAACCTCTTATAAAACCTATCATGTCGAAGAAAATATATAATATCCTTCACAATATTAGGAAATAGTAGTGAATAGATTATGTCAACCTTAGCCTTTTCTACTTGAATCCTATTCTTATACACTTCATGACTAAGCACAATTCTACTCGCAAACAAAAAATGGAATTTCTAAAAATTTAGAACAAGGTTCCTCTCAATACACACTATAATAATATCCCCTAAACTTCTCAAATATCTCTCAAATGATATACCAGAAACTTTAAAATTTTACATAAACACCTATGTTCATTCCTCAAAAAAATCAAAAAAAATGATAAGCATGCGTCATTGGAAGGTGGAAAGGAAATTATATAGTCCAAATGGAATTCAACAATAAGAAAAGTTACTGAAAGGGCATATAAAAGTTGTTTTATCCTAATACTATAGGGATATGTGAATCTAGAATTATCTATAAAAACCATATAGGAAGAAATAATGTGATTTACCAGCTAACATATCAAGGATTTGATCAATAAAAGGCAAGTGAAAGTGGTCATTCCTAGTAACTAAGTTTAGTAATCAATGTATACCCTCCAATTATTGGGAAACCTAGAAGGAACTAACTCTATGAATTTAATCATAAAAATATTTAACCCTCCCTTTTCAGGTATAATATGAACTAGAATTACCCAATGACCATTATAATTGAGGTAAATTATACTCATAGCCAATAAAGTAGTCATCTCTTTTTAACCACTTTAAGAAGGGTAGGACTCAATATCCTCTAGAATTTTTAAACAGTATTGAAACTATCCTCTAGAAGTATCATGTTAATCCACACCAAAGTTATAATCCTTATTAAATCATCTAAGGGACGGACTATAGTCTTCATATTCTCCCTAAGGTCCTCTAAAATTTGGTTTTATTATTCATTAGATAGATCACTTTCAATTAAAATAAGGAATTTTTGTTTTCCTCCAAGTAGGAATATTTCAATTTTCTAGGAAAAATTTTTAGTTCAAGTGTTGGTGGGATGTTATATTTAGAAAAAATAGGTTTTATGAGTTCTTTAAGTTTATTTTCAGCCACTAAATAATCCTTAGGAATAGAAGAATAAAAAACTCTTGGACTAGTAGTACAATCATTTTCAAGTAGTAAAAATGTTTCTTCCCCAAAAGAAATTTAAAATTAAAGTTCACATACATGATATAACTCTAAAATGACATTTTGAGCATAATTTAAGTTCGAAACAGTGGGTATATAAGAAAAATTCTTAGATAAAAAATAATTTTCCATAGTTATTTCATGTTGAGAATAATTTAAATCAATTTTAGTCATTTCAGTTCAAATTTTAAAAAAATATCAAAATTTATAGTATCATTACATGTTGTAAGAAACTCATAAAAATATTTATTATTTTCAGTATCATTTTCAAAAAATAAATCATTCTTTTTAATGTTTATAAATTCCAAAATAGCATGCAATCTCATTAAAAACATACTTGGTTTCAACATCTTTATAGTAGATTTCATATTTTCTAGTTCCAACATCTTCATTGTCAGGAAAAAGTTTGTTTTGTAAGGAATTTAGAGCTTGGTTATCTTGAATAAAATTAGGAAACAATTATGTGAAAAATTATTCAATCTTGTTAACTTATTGTATAGAATGGTCTTCTATATGGAGTTTCATTGATTAAAAATATGAAAATTAACCATATTATCTCTGAACTCTAAATACAGGGTCCCTTTATTCACATTAATAATATCCTTATCAATTTTCAATAATGGTATTCCTAATATCAAGGGTTCATGTGTATTAAATATAACATCTTCTATATCTAAAACCTAAAAATAGATAGGGAAAACAAGATCTCTAACCCTTACCAACACATCCTCAATGAATCCAGCTAGCTTAGCTAAAATTATATTAGCTAGCTGGATGAAAATACCATAATATTTAATATCTCCAACCTACATAGATTAAAATATGGAATAAGGAATAACAATTATAGAGGCTCCTAAATCAAACATAGAATTTTTAAACTGATGATTTGCAATTTCACACAGAATAGAAAATGTACCCGGATCCTTTCATTTCATAAGGAGAGAATTCTATATCATGGAACAAATATTTCTTCCCAAATTAACTATATTACCTCCCATAAAATTCTTTTTATGAGTTCACATATCCTTAAGAAATTTATCATACCAATGGATTTGTTTCAAAACATATAATAAGGAAATGTTAACCTAGACTTTATTAAAAGTTTCAAGCACTTGTTTTTCTATTTTAGTTTCAACATTATTTTAAATAGTAGGTCTTTCCAAAGGATAAGGTAGTGGATCCCTGTACATTTTTAGGTCATTTTAAATTTTTTTTTATTCCCTTTATAATATCTCATTAGAGTTCTAAAATTTTTATAGGTTCTTTAAAGTAGGATTTCTTCCTTTTTATTTGTTTTTTCTTATTCCACTGATGTGTGGATAGAATATTCTTGTAAAGATTTAATAGGTTCTAAAATAGGTTTAGTAGGTAGTTTAACAGATTTAGAAAGAGTTTATGTCAATTATTCATGTTATTTTTCCTTAGTTTTAGAAGTATAACTACCCTTTTCTGGTTTTTCTCATTATTTTAATCTTGGTGGTTTTGAATTTTAGTTCCACTTCTTGTAATTATTACACTAACATTATCTCTTCCTCTTAGGTTCACTTCATATTGAGATAAAAAAATAACACTTATTTGATTTTTTAATCCACTAATTTCTATTTCCATCTGACCCATTTTAGTTACTATGTTTTGTAGCAACACCCACTATTGTTGAGAAATATCTTATTACTTTTTAACCATCTCTTAAATATTTGATTCATTTCTTTTATTACCTTGTTTTTTTTTGTTTTCTTGATTCTAAAAATTTGTGAAACTCCTTTTAGATTAGTTTGTAAATTTATTCTGATTATACCTAGGCATTATCAAAATTTCGGGGCTATAAATTCATATTTGGTTGATCATTAGTCCAAATCCTATTGTTTTTTGGTTATTCCAGCCTTGTTTGAAATTATGATTTGATTGAAAAGGTATTGATTAAAAATTATGGTTTGGAAATTGACTGTTCAGGTTGTTCTGTAAGGGTTTTCCAAGAAATATTCAATTAAAAGATTTAGAAGTTTCTTGAAACTAATTAAATTGATCATTTAGATAATCTTTAGTATAAAAAATGACACAATGCATATGAATATAATATACTAGTTCTTATTGATATTGTGAAGGGATAGAGTTGGTCAACATGTGTCTCATCATGTTTTCAAGGTCACTCAATTGATTCTCTATTCAGATATTGTCAAAATTAGAATTATACACTTCCATAGCCAGTTTGACATAGATTAATCCCCTAGTACTAAATTTCTCTGAATTTTGGGTTATATTTGAAATTAAATTCTTAGGATCAATAGGATTCTTATCAACTAACTCTCCTCTAGTAGTAGCATCAATCATTCTCTTATCTATAAAGACTAAGCCTTCATAGAAGTATTAGATAAGTAGTTGGTCAGAAATATAGTGGTGAGGGTATATAGAACATAACTTCTTAAATCACTCTCAATACTCCTGAAGAGTCTCCCCTTACAACTACCTAATCCAACATATGTATTTTCTAAGTGAAGTAGTCCTAGAAGCTGGGAAAAAAATTATATGAAGATCATTTTTAGTTGGTAATAACTCTCTATTATGGTAGACACATAATAGTAAAACTACTCCTTAGTCACTACATCTAAAGAAAAGGGGAAGACCCTCATTTTTATCTGGTCCTCACTCACTCCTTGAGGTTTCATGGTGATGCACACCATGTAAAATTTAAATGGATGTTTGTGAGGATCCTCACCTGGCATCCCATGGAATTTGGTAAAATGATGTATCAAGTTTGATCTAAGTTCAAATATTGGGTCCATGCTTTCATATCCTAGATAGTTCTGATTATTCTCAAAATCATTAGCATTAAGCTCCTTCAATGTTCTATATTCATCCATATTGTCAAAGTTTGAAATTTTTTTAGTTTTTACTATGTTTGTTTTTAGTGTTTCGTTTTGATATGAATCATTTTTCATATGTTTTAAAATTCAATGAATTTTTTGTTTTTTTATTCTTCTTGTTCTTATAATATATTAATTTTATAATTATAGACTTTTGATGTTACTATGTGACATACAAGCGTTAACTATTTCGTTTATCATGAGTATTTTAGTTCAGTAGTTCCAGTATTTGTACATTTATCTAGTTTCAATCACCTAAAAAATATAAATAATTATAGAAATATCATATATATTCATTATATATATATTTATTTATATTTATATATAAATGTTATAGATAGAAAAATGAATTACATCATTCAAGGATAAGGTAGGTCGTACGTACGCATGAACATTGTTTTCATTTTTCGATGGATAAAATGAAAGAAAGGTAAATATTAATTCAACTTCCTAGGATAATTATTATATCATATATACAATATATATTCATCAAATCCCTCCTCATTACCATCCTTAGAAAAATAAATGAAAAAATAATAACATCGCTTTGTGAAGGTGGTAGTCCACACGTACACACAACGACATTATTATTTCCCCAAAGATTGGATGATAAGTAGTTTGATGTTATATTATAATTATATCACATATATAATATATAAATATTAAATCCATCATAATAATCATCCTTAAAATATGGTTATAAAAAATTAATTGCATCGCTACGTGAAGACAGTAAGTCGTACGTGCGTACGAGCGATACTTTCAATTCTTGTTTGATGGGAAAGAGGGTGTATAATGGTGTTTTCATAATAATAATAACACTTAATAATATTTAGGATAATTAATTTATTATTATTTTTATAAATTACATAAATTTATATGTGGTAAATAAGAGTAGAAAAAGAAAGTGGTCAGTAAGGGCAATTACCTCTTCTTTGGAATGACTCCTTTAGATCTCTTATAAAAGGCTCTAGGGATGGTATTTTTAGAAGATAAAACCTTTAGTATGTTTCTAAGAAATTATAATAAGGAAATTGGTAGAGTTTCTTTAATATATAAGGCTCAAAGTGGTGTATAAAAGTGATGGATTAGGTGGCCTTTTATAATTGAGGTGAGGGACACTTTTGGAATTTCTCAAAAGATTAAATTATAATAAATTCATTATCAATAAAAATGATTCCAAATGTCCATTAATTATAATATAAGGTAGGATAAGGTTTTAATACCATCAATAAATATAATTTAGACACTTTTTTGTTTAATTTTAAACCTTATCATTTTGATTAACCCTTAGTTAACCTATTTTAATTTTAACTATAGTAACAACTTTTTAATATTAAAGGTTGTTATTTTTACTTATAAGGTACAAATTGGACCATAAATTAAAAATTAATGACATTTTAGACCATGTAATAACAAACTTTTCTTATTTTAATATTTTTATTATTTTTAAATAATTTAATAAAATATTAATTTGATAAAATATCATTATTGTCAATTTTGACAATATTATTTTAATTTTACTTAAATGACATAAATAAAAATTTATAATTTGAATATAATATTTTAATACAATGATAATATGTCATATTCAAATATTAAATTTGTGAAACACTATAAATTACTCAAATCATACCACTTTTAATCTTTTTAATACCATTTATTTTATTTTTTCATTAATTGAATAGATACTATTTTGGCATTGTGTAAGAATTTAAGGTAATTATATAATAGATAAAATTTAGAAATAAATTTAAAAAATGAATATATAATTTCATTATTCATAAAATAGATATCAATATTTGTTAATAACTATTTCGTGTCCCTATGTCAACACATAAAAGATATTAAAAACAAAGAGCATGACATTTTTTAATTTTCTTTGATAATATATAAGACATTTTCATGGAAAAGAATCCATTAAAAACTAAATTTAATGCCTAAGGTGTTAAATGTTGAATTTTATTAATCCAATAAGAATTTTTATGAAACATTATGTCATTTTCACTTATTTTTAATCCAGGTTAACCTGATTTCCCCTTTACTAAGGTGATAAATTTTACCACTGTTACTATTCATATTGACCAAAATAAAAGGGGCCTAATTACCAAATTTGAAACTCCTAATTATAAATATTTGAATAATTTTATATAATTAAATACATATAAATGGAATAAATTAATTTTAAAGTAAGTACGCAAAATTCATCAAAAAACTGATTTTTAGAAAAAAAATGTATTTTTAAGCATAAAACTGGATTTATTCTTATCCTATGCTTATAAAAATATTTTTTAAGAGATTAAAACACTTAATCAAGTAAATAATATATATTTAATTAAAATAATTCACCAATATTTATTAATTTAATTTATTACTGTAAAAATACATTGTTGTATAAAAATTATTTTTATGAAAAACCCTTACTTTTATTTTCAAATAATTCTTGTTTTTAATTCTTATCTTTTAATAACTAAAGAATTAATTTTATAAATGTATATACCATATATTTTTCATAATTTAGTTATTAATATTCATACCCTCTAATCCAACAGCTAGTTGATAACAAACACATAATATTCTAATAATGTTACATGGTTCGTCTAAACTCGTTGTTGCCAATAACACAAGTTATTAAATAATTGAAATTATTTAAAGAGAAATATTTCATAAAAATATAAGTGTTTTACATTATACCCCACTTAAAATTAATATAACCCTATAAATTAATCACTCTAATAAAAATAAATTATGATCCTTATGCCTCATCACATCTTCAGGTTTCCACGGAGCTTCCTCAAATTGGTGGTTTCACCAAAAAACTTGGACGAGGTGGGTGGTATTATTTAGTAGCACTTTATCTATATGATCCAAAATCTATACCAGTTTTTCTTCATAATAAATATATTTCTCCAGTAGTACAACCTATGTTTTTATTATATATGAAGGATCATGTGTGTACTTCCTCATGAGATATATATGGAACACATCATGATCATGTGAGAGATTCAATGGAAGTGTCAATCGATAAGCTATTGTACCGATACAGTCAAGAATTTAAAAAGAAAGGATATACATAGGGATTATATTTCCCTTATTTCCAAATCTCATCACCCTATTCCAGGTATATATTCATAGGAATACCTTGTCACTAACTTCAAACTCCAAATATTTTCAACGATTTTTAACATAACTTTTTATCAGATTTGAGATTCTCTTCTATGTTCTTGAGTGGATTTAACATTCTATATCATTTCCTTAATCAGATCAATTCCCAATATCTTTATTTCTCTAACTTCATTCCATCATATTAGAGTTATTCACTTCCTACCATAGAGGTATTCATAAGGATCCATCATAATTCTATAGTGAAAGTTATTATTTTAAGAAAATTTCACCAAAGGTGTTGATCCAAACCACCTTTGATATTCATAGATAGAGATATCTATGTGTATTATAGAGTTTTAATTTTCCACTTATACTAGTCATCTATCTAAGTATGATAAGAAGTGTTTAAAATTAACTTTGTATCTAGAACCTACTGAATACTTCTCCAAAACTTTAAGTTAAACCGCATATCCTGATCAGATACAATTGATAGTGGTACACCATTCAATCATACCACTTCTTTAATTTATAACTGAGTAATTTTATCAAGATATAAATATTCTCTAATGGAAATGAATTGTGCTGACTTCATAAGGAAATCAACTACAACCCAAATAGAATTATGTCTTTTAGATGTTTTGGGGAGTCCGATGACAAAATCCAGGGTGATGTTTTCCCATTTCCATTATGTTATAGGTAATGGTTATAACATCCCCTTAGAATTATATCTCTCAATATTAACTTTCTGACATATTAAGCACCCAAATATAAACTCTACAATATCTCTCTTCATATCATCCCACCAAAAATACTCTTTCAAATCACTATAAATCTTCATACTTCCAAGATGAATAGATAATGAAGAACTATGAGCCTCCTTTAATAGCTCCTTATTCAAATTTGGTATGGAAGAAACACATACATAGTTCATGAATCTTATCAATCCATCAAAATCAATTTTTAACTCAGGGATATTTCTCATCTTATTTTGTAGCTCTACGTCTTCCTTTTGTGCCGCTTTAATCTTCACTTGGATAGATGGTTAAAAAATGATTTTGGAAAGATAATATTTCTCCCCTTTATTTAATGTTTCAAGATCCATCCTTTAAAAGTTTATAAATGTTGTATCTTTTGTGATCCTCATCATAGATAAGATATCATGATCATTTCAACTCAGAGCATATAATGACCCTGCTCTTTATTTCAAAATTTAAACATGATTTATTACATAAACTTTCACTTAATACAACAAAGAAGATAGAGAGGTATAGTGTCTTTATAAATTAGGAACATTACATAACAACTTAAAAATGAAATACACATCTTTATTAAAAACTTATTTTACATGACCACAGCATTTCTTCGTACATAGTATTACATGGGATAACCTAGGGATATATATAAGAAAATGGTGAGCTATAAATCCCATTAAGGGAGTAAACAAGGAATAAAATGAAGAATACAATACATGTTAGGTAATAAACATATTAATAGAGAATAATAGAAACATGAACATAAATTCATGATATATCATGATTATCATAACATGAAAATGTGGCAACAACTTAAAACATTGTATCATTAACATAAAAGAATCAGGTAAACCCATGTCCTAAAATGGTGGACAAAATTACTATAAAGGAATCAGGTAAAACTCTATCCCAAAATTATTTATCATGATACTAAACATTACCCAATGCATTGAAGCGCTATCAAATTGATCCCTTCATAAACATTTCAATTTCAAGCTTAAGTGTGTCACATATATCATATAACATGGATTCATTCAACATAATCATTTATTCTATGATTGAAGAATGTGGAATACATACATTTAAGTCCCCAATCAATAAGTATATGTGTATAAAGGTGAATACCCTTGATAGAGGAATGGGTATGGTATTCACTATATGATGATTTTGGCATGGAAAATTGTAGTGCAATTTCAGCAGCATAATAGCGTCATATGGAAATTCGTAAAATGGGTAGATAAGAGAGAAAGGGGTCTATCATCATTTATAAATGAAATGTAAAGTTAGGGGATCATGTTACATAATATTCCAACATATTAAATGGAATTTAATATATATAATATAAATGAAGTGTTTGAAATGGAAATGAGAAGAGAGAAATCCCTTACAGAATTTCAGCATAATAACAGTGTAGGTAAGGGTCTAAATGGGGGAGGATAAATGATACCTCATTGAAATAAAATAAAATTGAAAGTATATAATTGATTATAAATGGATGAAAATATAACCAATTGAAATTAAAAATACTAATTTCAAACAAGGTTCTTGAATTGAAAGGAATAGAGAAAGGTGAGGATCCCTTACTTGGATGTGTGATCCCAAAGGCTTGTGAGAAGCTTCTTGGGAGATTTAGAGTGCCTTTGGAGGACTCTAGAGAGTAGGAGGAAGAGTTTGGTTGAGCTTCAAAGGTCTTGAGTGAAGAGTAATGGGTTCTTGGGTGGTTTTATATAGGAAAGGTGGGGGAATTGTTTATTATTTTGGTTTTGGACCCTACACACTAAAATATTCAAAACCAAAAACCATCCCATGGTTTTTGCACATGGTTTCTGGAAAATGGTAGTTTTATAAATTATTTTTAAAGTCTAAGGTATGAAGATATTAAAATATTTCCCTTTCTTATGTGGAGGTGAGTCACACTTTCTAAGAAATGATTTTAAAATCTTAAAATATTTTATATGTCTTAGAGGATTCACTAAGGCTTTATAAAATAAATAAAATAAACCTAAAATTAAATTATTTAAAATAAAAACATATATTTTTCCAAATATATTATTTATAGTATTTTATTACATTACTATTGGGTCATTATGATGTCATAAAACACATTATATATTTAAACAGTATTTAATTTTTACCCAAAAAGTTGATCGTCTTAGAAAATTATGAAAAATTCACCATTGGATAATTTTTGATGTCCTAATTAAAAAATTAATTTTCATTTTATCTAAATAATTTTCTAAATATGTGAATTTTCACTTTAAAAATAAAAATCGACATTTATTGAAAATTGACGGGTTTTGAAAAAAACAGTTTTAAAATTTATAATTAACTTCATAAAAATTTTAAGATCATTAATATTTAATAAAATTAATTTAATAATAATATTTTATTAAAATATTATTTAATTAAAAAATCCATTAATTCATCAAAATGGATTTCTTAATTGAATTTAAATATTAACCAAAAATACTATTTGTTCTTTAAAAATCATATACAAAGTAACAATAATAAAATGAAAATATATTCATTATTATATATAAAAATAATGCACATAATCATAATTATAGTATCTTGTTATATATCCCTTTATTACACCAGCATACGCCCTAAGAGTAAGGTGTACGATGGTGGGGCTTTCATGGGTTTGTTCAGTGAACATGGTTTGGGTCGTGATCTTGATGAGCTTGAAATTCTCCCATAAATGGTTTCTCTCATGCTTAAGTTGTTGGATCTCAGCTTGGGTTTGATCTAGTGAAAATACCAGAAATGATATCTCCCTTGGAAGATCCAATAAATGGGATTTATAGGGTACAATCCTACTGGTTGAGGTCATCACTTCCTTTTTCGGTGTCAAAAGGATTTGTTAAAACCATATATTTATACTTGGCATGTGATCACTGTTAAATGGATATATTTTTAATGGTAATAATACTTAAAGTTAATTTAAATATAATTAGATATAATAAAACAAAATGAGTGCATGTATTTTCTATATCTATAATACATTTAATTAAAAGAAAGGGAATTTTATTCATAACAGTTTGGTTCGTTACAACCTTCTCCCCTTGAGAAATTTCACCCTCAAAATTTCATTTTCCCAAACTAAAACAGATGAGGGTAACTCTTACACATCACTTCCTCTGATTCCCACATATCTTCTTTATACTTATGGTTTCTCTGCAACACTTTGACGATGGTCATTGTATTATTTTCTAGAAATTTTTCTCTACGATTTAAGATCTTTATCGACTTCTATTCATAGGAGAGGTCATTATCCAATGGTATCACCTCTAGATTGAGTACATGTGATGGGTCTGGTATGTACTTCCTTAATAGTGATACATGGAATAAATCATGTACTTGAGACAGGTTTGGTGGGAGTTCTAGTTGATAGGCCACTTCCCCAATGTGATCAAGGATCTCAAAAGGGTCGATGTACCTTGGACTAAGCTTTCCCTTCTTCCAAAATCTCATAACTCTATTCCATGGAGATATGAAGAGGAATACTATGTCTCCAACATCAAACTCTAGGTCTCATTGATGATTTTCATCATAGTTATTTTGTCAACTCTGAGCATCTTTGATGTGTTGCTGGATGGTCTTAACCTTCTCTGCCATTTCTTCGACCATTTCCTAACCTAGAAGTTTTTATTCCCTAAATTCATCCCAAAATGAAAATATTCTACACCTCTTCCTATAAAGGGATTCATAATAATACATTTGGATTCTTGAGTGGAAACTGTTATTGTAAGTGAACTCCACAAAAGTAATATGTTGGTCACATCCACCTTTTAAGTTCATTGAGAAATATCTCAACATATCCTCAAGTGTCTAGATATTCTGCTCAGATTAGCCATTAATTTGAGTGTGATAGGTCATGATGAAGTTCAACTCAGTGTTCAGACCATATTGTAGACTCTTCTAGAACTTATAGGTGAATCTTGGATCTCGATTGGACATAATCGATAGTGGTACTCCATACATCCTTACCACTTATCTGATGTATATTTGGGCCAGTTGATCTAGTGAAAAATCCTCTAAAATTAAAATTAAGTGTGAAGTCTTTGTAAGAAGATCCACAACAACCCAGATTTCATTGTTTCTTTTGGATGTCTTCGGAAATCCATTGATAAAGTCCATGATGATGTTTTCCCATTTCTGTGTTGGTATGGGTAATGGTTTCATCATCCCCTTAGACTTTTTCCTCTGAGCCTTCACTTACTGACATACCAGGCACTTTGATGTATGTTTTGAGATCTCCTTCTTCATGTTATCCCACAAATAGTGCTCCTAGAGATCTCAATACATATTCATGCTTCCTGGGTGAATGGATAAATTTTAACTATGTGTATCATCCAAAAGTTATTTTTTTAACTCTAGATTTTATGGAACACATAGTCTTGACCCAAATCACATAATTCCTTCTTCATTAACATTAAACTCCAAGGATTTCCATTTTCTAATAGTTTACACTTTCTTTTAAATTACCACATCATATTTTTGAGAATCCTTTAACCTTTACAAAAGATATGGTTGAGCAATCATTTGTGAAAGGATTTATGATGTTCCCTTCTTTATGATTCTCATGTATATATTTATCAAATCTAATAATATTGGATTATTTTTAATTCCCATCAATGATAGAATTGTTGGGTCCATTCTACTTAGATAATCTTTCATCTTATTCGCTTTCCTAGAGTGGTAATGGATTATGTAGTCATAATACTTGGTGAGATCTAACCATCTTCATTGTCACATATTTATCTCTTTTTGTGTGAATATATATTTGATACTTTTTTATCCATATATATTTCACACTTCTCCCCAAAGAGATAATTCCACTATATTTTCAACGCAAAGATCACCGTTGTCAACTCTAAATCATGCGTGGGATAGTTTTTCTCATGAATTTTCGACTGCCTTGAGGCATAGGCAATGACTTTGTCATTATGCATCAACATAAAGCTCATTCCTTTATTCAAATCATCACTGAAGATTATGAAAATCTCCTCGCTTATGGGTAGTGTGAGCATAGGGGTAGTAATAAGCCTCTTCTTCAAATCTATAAATCTTTCTTCACATTCATTATTCCAAGAAAAATTGACTCCCTTCCAAGTTAGTTTGGTAAGAGGGTTTGACAATCATGAGAAATTTATCAAAAATCAGTGATAATATCCAGCTAACCCTAGGAAGCTACGGATATCCACAACATATATCGACCTCGACCATCCCTAAATTTATTTTATTTTGGAAGTATTCACAGATATCCCATTACTTGTGATGATATTCCCCAATAATGATACTTCCTTCAACTATAACTCACACTTGTTGTACTTTTCATAAAGATTCTCTTTTTGCAAGATCTCTAGGTGCTTAGATACTCCTCGTGATCCTTCTTGGTTTTGGATTATATTAGAATATTATCTATAAAGACTACCAAAAATTGGTTGAGGTAATCTCTAAATAATCTATTCATCAAGTCCATGAATATTACTAGAGAATTAGTGAGTCTAAAAGGCATTACTATGAATTTATAGTGCACGTACCTTGTACGAAAACCAGTCTTGGGGATATCCTCCTTATTCACCCTTACTTAGTAATATCTCGAATACAGATCCACCTTGAAGAAGTATTATTCTCCACATAGTTTATAGAAAAATTTATTAATTTGTGGTAAAGGATACTTGTTCTTTATCATGATTTTTTTGAGCTCATGATAATCAATGAAAAGGTGCATTGACCCATCCTTCTTCTTGATGAAGAGGACTGGTACACCCCATAGTGAAGCACTTGGGCGTATAAACCCTTTATCCATATTCTCATGTAGTCTTTTCTTTAGCTCCTCAATCTCCACAATAGACATTCTATACGGGGTCTTGGATATTGGAAACACCTCTAGTATAAGATCAATTGATAATTCAACATATCTTCTAGGAGGAAGACCAGGCAATTCCTTGGAAAACACATTAGTTAATTCCCTCACAATAGGCATGTCTTAGAGGATGGTTCCTTCCTTATACTCAATAATATGAGAAGGATATGTGTGCTTATATGGAAATAATATCCATGCTTGAGATGATGGTGCAAAAGAAGATTCATCCTCCTCCCTGTACTTGTATAAAATTAGGGGTCAATTCACCAAATGGATAGTGATTTCCCTCTCATGAAAATTTATGTTGGCTCTATATAGAGAAAGCCAATCCATGCTAATAATTGTATAAAATTTCACCATAGGGAGCATGATGAGGTTCTTCAAGAATTTTAATCCAAAAATTGTGATAGGGTAGGATTTATATTCTTGGGATGCAATAATTTCCCTATTTGTTATTTTCACTGACATCTTTACTTCTATTATTTTTGGTAATGTTTTGATTATTATACTAAACTTTTGGGATGTAGAAGAATGTGTAGAACTAGAATCAAAAAGTTTGTTTGTTATTATTTAATGAATAACCAGTGTACCTGTCACCACTCCGTTGTCGAGATTCAATTTGGCAGTAGTGATGGAAAAATCGCACCCTTGTTGCCTTGCAGGTTGTTGGTTGCCTCCAAAAACCCTTGGCTTAGGGCACTGGTTTACAATGTGCCCTGGTTCTTTGTAGTTGTAGCAATGAACAATGCGTTGAGGATCGAATGGAGCATTCCTTTCCTCTATCACAGAAGTAGGTTTTTCTGGATGACAATCGCTTGCTAGGTACCCTTCCTTCCGGCACCTAAATCATTTCCTCATCCCCTTTAGGAAATTTCTAGGGTGCTTATTTCCACAATTTTGAAAAGTGGAGTTCTAAAAATTTTTAGCACCATCCAATTTATCCATCAGACCACCATAATTAATGTTTAATTTCCACTTCTTATCCCCATGATACCCCTAAGATTCACTGATCTGCATCTCAAATTTGAGGGAACATCAGAAAATCTCCTCATAACTTTCAAAATCACAGATTTATAGGGATTTCCTTAGGCTAGGTTTTATCCCACCAAAGAATTGTTCAACCTTTCACTCAGAGGTAACTACAAAACTAGAGGCATATCATGCAAGTCTGGTGAAGTTTTTCTCATACACCCCAATAGATCTGTGGTCCTTTTTCTTGAGTGCAAGGAAATCTCTTTACATCTTAAGACAGAGGGTATGGGGAAAATATTTATCGAAAAACATTTTCTAGAAATCCTTCCATCCCATCACCTCTATCTCTTCCTCAGGATTCATATTTTTGATCAATGTCCACCATTGATTAGCTTCACCCTCCATATGATAAGTATATAGAAGAACCTTCTCTTGTTTAGAACATTTAAGGATGGAGAAGATCTTCTCAATGGAGATGATCCATTTTTCGGTGATTGATGGATCGGATGATCCATTGAAAGTAGGAGGCCTTTGTCTAATGAAGCACTAGATTGCAACTTGTTCTTTCTTAGGGGGGTTGGGCATTCCTCTTGATCCATGTTTATATTCAAAACTTAATTTAACTAAGGGATTATCATGAAAAAGTTTGGGATTCCCTCTCCCATCGAATTGGGCATCTCATTAGAGTAGTCATCACATTGATCTTCACATCAGTTGTTAGCCTAATTCCTTATATTACCATCCATTGTCTAGAATAATAGGAAAAATTAGGGGTAAATATTTTAAACTATTAAACACATAAAGAGGAATCCAATGAAAAAAGGATAAATTATAAATTAAATTTATCTCCTTAACTTATGAATTTATAAGCTTCTATCTAAGTTATCCATAACCTACTTCCTAACATATATTATTAGGAAATTTTTTTGTGTTCCTTTAATAATGGTTCATACTAAACTTATTAATTTACCAAAGAGTATACCTCAGGAGTGTCGAACCAAGAGTGCAGTAAGGCCCCTTGTCATGCACCAGTTCCTGTTTGAGTCTAGCTCAAAGCGGTGTTTTCCGGTTTTACCACTAGATACATTCATGCCAGAGTCACCTCTAATTGTTCGTATCTAGATAGGGATATGTTTTCTTGATAAACCACTTACTCTATACTCACCAAAATTTAGGGATTATTTTCCTATACTTAGTCTTATCCCTAAGTCTTTCACTAGAGTTTTCTTTGATACCAACTATAACAACCCTACTATTTATTTCATATTTAAACATGATTTATTACATAAAATTGCACTTAATACAACTCAGAATATTAATAGGTATAGTATCTTTGGGGCTTAGGAACATTACATAACAACTTAAAACATTAAATACACATTTTTATTGAAAATTTATTTTACATTACCACAACATTCCTTCATACTTAGCATTGCATGGGATAACCTGGGGACATAAATAAGAAAGGGGTGAGCTATAAAGCCCAATAAGGGAGTAAACAAGGAATAACATGAATAATACAATACATGTTAGAAAATAGACATATTAATAGAGCAGAAGAGAAACATGAACATAAAGGCATAATATGGCATGATTATCATAACATAGAAATGTGGCAACAACTTAAAACACTACATCATTAACATAAAGAAATCAGGTAAACCCATGTCCCAACATGGTGGAAAAAAGTACTATAATAGAATCATGTAAACCCTTATCCCAACATGATGTATCATGATACTAAACATTACCCAATTTATTGGAGCACTATCAGGGTGCACCCTTCATAAATATTTCAATCTCATGCTTAAGTATTCCACATAGATCATATAACATGGATTCATTCAACATCATCATTTATTCTATGATCTAAGAATATGGAATACACAAATTTAAGTATCCAATCAATAATTATATGTGCATAAAGGTGAATACCCTTGATAGAGGAATGGGTATGGTATTCATTACATGATGATTTTGGCATGGAAAATCATGGTGCAATTTTGGCAATATAACAACGTTATATGGAAATTAATAAAATGGGTAGATGAGATATAAATGGGTATATCATCATTTATACACAAAATAGATAGTGAGGGGATCATGGAACATAATATCCCAACATATTAAATGGAATTTAAGATGCATAATACAAATGAAGTGCTTGAAATGGAAATGAGAATAGAGAAATCCCCTACAGAATTTCGGCATAGTAACAGCGTAGGTAAGGGTCTAAATGGGGGAGGATAAATGATCCCTCATTGAAATAAAATAAAATGGATAGTATGTAATTGATTATAAAAGGATGAAAATATAACCAATTGAAATTAAAAAGACTAATTTCAAACAAGGTTCTTGAATTGAAAGGAAGAGAGAAAGGTGAGGATCTCTTACTTGGATGTGTGATTCCAAAGGCTTGGGAGAGGATTATTGGGAGCTTAGGGGCTCCCTGAGAGGACTCAAGGGAGTAGGGGGGAGAGTTTAGTTGAGCTTAAAAGAGATTGAGTGAATAGGAATGAGTTCTTGGGTAGGTTTATATAGGAAAGGTGGGGGAATTCTTTATTATTTTCGTTTTGGGCCCTACTCACTAAAATATTCAAAACCACAAACCATACCATGGTTTTTTCCCGTAGTTTCTAGAAAATGGGAGTGGTATACATTATTTTAAAAGGCTAAAGGCCTAATATATTAAAATATTTCCCTTTCTTATGTAGATGTGAGTCACTTTCAAGGAAATGATTTTAAAATATTAAAATATTTTATATGTTTTGGAGGATTCACTAAGGCTTTATAAAATAAATAAAATAAACCTAAAATTAAATTATTTTAAAGGAAAATACATATTTTTTCTAATATAATCTTTATATTATTTTATTACAACATTATTGGGTCATTATGATGTCATAAAACGCATTATATATTTATACGGTATTTAATTTTTACCCAAAAATTTGACTCTCAGAAAATTATGAAAAAATAACTATTGGATAATTTTAACATCCTAATTCCAAAAATAATATTCATTTTATCTAAATAATTTTTTAAATATGTGAATTTTTACTTTTAAAATAAAAACCGACATTTACTGATAATTAACGGGTTTTGAAAAAAACAGTTTTAAAAATTACAATTAAATTCATAAAAATTATATGATCATTTATATTTAATAAAATTAATTTAATAATAATATTTTATTAAAATATTATTTAATTCACAAATCCATTAATTCATCAAAATATATTTCTTAATTGAATTTTAATATTAACTAAAAATAATATTTGTGCTTTAAAAATCATTTACAAATTAATAATAATAAAATAAAAGTATATTCATTATTCTATAAAAAAAATAATGCACATACTAATAATTCTAGGTTCTTGTTATATATCCCTTTATTACACCAGAATACTCCCTGAGATTAAGGTGTGTAATGGTGGTGTTTTCATAGGGTCATTTGGTGAACATGGTTTGGGTCGTGATCTTGATGAGCTTGAACTTCTCCCATAAATGGTTTTTCTCATGCTTAAGTTGTTGGATCTCAGTTTGGGATTGATCTAGGAAAATCCCAAAAATGATCTATCCCTTGGAATCTCTGATAAATGGGCTTCATAGGGTCTGATCCTACTGGTTGAGGTTATCACTTTCTTTGTCTGTGTCAAAAGGATTTGTTAAAACATTATATTTATACTGGTCATGTGTTCACTGTTCAACGGATATATTATCAATGTTAAGGATACTTTGCGGTCATTTAAATTCAATTGGACATAATAAAACAAAATGAGTGCATGTGTTTTCTATATCTATAATACATTTAATTAAAAGAAAGGGAATTTTATTCATAATACTTTGGGTCATTACAGAGCATCTTCCACCTTGTTCGCTTTCCTATGGTGGTAATGTATTGATCAGTCATAATATTTAATCAAATCTAACAAACTCTTTTGGAGAATGTTCAGATCCTTTTGAGTAAAAATATACTTGAACTTTTTTTATCAATATAAATGTCACACATTTCTCCATAAAGATAATTCTTTCAAATCTTTAATGAAATTTTACTATAGCTAACTCAATATCATGATATGGGTAATTTTGTGCATGGACCTTCAATTTTCATGAGGAATAAGCTATAACTGTATCATTTTATATGAGTAAGATTCATAATACCTTCTTTGATGCATCACTATAGATTACAAAATCTTCCCTATTATGGGGTAGTGTAAGCACAGGTTCACTGACTACCCCTCTCTTCAGTTCCTTAAAAAAATTCCTCACACTCATCCATCCAAAGGAACTTAGATCCCTTTCGAGTTAACTTGGTGAGTGTATTCTATAGCTGTGAAAAATTCTCTAAAAAGTGCCAATAATATCTATCCAAACCAAGAAAACTACATCTATCAGTCACAGTGGTTAGTTTGGGATAATGTTCAATAAATTTTTTCTTTGAATGGTCTACTAATATACCCTCACATGAGATTATATGACCCTAGAATGAAACTTTATGAATACAAAATTCACACTTGGTAAAATTTTCATAAATTTTATCCTTCCTCGGGTCATAAGAATAATCCTCAAGTGATATTCATATTTTTCCTTTCTCTTTGAATATATAAGCATATTTTCTATAAATACTACCACAAATAATCAAGGTAATCTCTAAATACTCTATTCATTAAATACATGAAGATAGTGGGGGAATTAGTAAGACCAAATGGAATTACTATAAATTCATAATGTATATTCCTTATACATAATGTTGTATTGGGTGTCTCTTCCTTCTTGACCCTCAATTGATGATGTACAGAGTGAAGATAAATCTTAGAAAAGTATTGAGCTCCATGAAGTTGATCAAACAAGTCATCAATATAGGGTAGAGGATACTTTTTCTTGATAGTTATCTTGTTAAGTTATTCATAATTAATACTGATCCGCATTGATCCATCTTTATTATTAATAAAAAGAACAGGTTCACCCCATGGTGATGCACTTGGATGAATGAATCACTTGTCAAGGTTCTCCTAGATTTTCTTCTTTAATTATTGAAACTCAATGAGGGTCATTCTATATATAATCTTGGAAATATGTTTCACACTAGTTATGAGCTATATTAAAAACTTAATTTCATGATTCAGTGGAATACCGAGAAACTCTTCCAGAAATAATCAATAAACTCCAGCATAATAGCCATATATTCGATGTTGAGTTTCTCCCCAACCATATGAGATAAATTTTCCTTTTTAATAGGAATCATAACCCACTAAATGGATGTAATTTCTATTAGAAGTTTGTCTTTTTCATAACAATGATAGGTAATCAGAGGTTTTTTTAGAATATCAAATGTAGCATCCCTTTCTAAGAAATTGATGTGGGATTTATGTAAAGAAATCTAATCCATGACTAAAATTATAGTGAATTAAACTAGAGGAAGAATGAAGAGATTTTCTAGAAACAAATTCCCACAAACTTTAAGGTGGTACTGTGATACCCTTAGAAAAGTCTTCAGATATAAAAGAGTGGGTAGATCCATAATCATTTAAGTCATTAGCAGTTCTGGAGTGGATGGTAAGTTTACCTTTCACCACATCGTTATCATACCCCCTCATCGTAAATAGTGATCACATGAGATTTCCATTTGACTCTGGGATTAAGAGGTTGTTAACATCGTTCGTCGTCATTAACCTTCATATTTGGGAACTATTTATTATAATGATAATACTCCTTATATTTAAAACATTTTAGTATGGGTGGTGCATTTTTTGGATATTTATCTCTATTCTCGTCATTATCTAACTTATTCCCATAACTTTGGTATTTTATTACCTGATAACCTTGCTTTCCACAATTGAAACAATTACCAGTTACCTTAAGAAAATTTCCCCCATGTTTTCTTCCACAATTTGAGCATAAGAGAAATATAATCTTCTTCTCTCTATGGTTTTTAGAATTTCATTTGAATTAAATTTTTCTTTTCTTATCAAAACCATGAGATCTATGGGTAACTCCAATCTCCATATCCACCTTGAGATAACATCAAATAATTTATTCATATATATTGAAGTCTCTTATGGATAACACCCTACAAAGACTTTATTTTAATCCACTGAAGAATTAATAAGCCTTACTTTCAAGTTGGATGATAAAACTAGAATAGTATCATGCAAGTCTTATAAGATTTTCCTCATAGGTACTGATAGATTCATCATCCTTATATTTTAACACAAATAATTCTTTCCCCATTTTCATATGAATAATACAAGGAAAGTAATTATTGAAAAATAAGATTATAAATTCATCCCACTCCATAGATTCAATTTCTTCTTATTATCTCATATTCTGGATAAGAGTCAACCGCTATTATTTTCACCTTCCAAATGATAAACAACCAAAATAACTTTTTCATGTTCTAAACATTGTATAATAGAAAATGTTTTTTTAGTGGTACTGATCCATTGCTCGTAACTAGTGGATCAGTAGACCCACTAAAAGAATGTCGGTGTTGCCTCATGAAGGACTCAACTGAATGTTGTTCCCTCATTTGATCATTTAGAAGCTTATCATGATTAATATATTGAGAAATTTATTTGAGTATTGTAACAAGATTTTGTATTCTATATCCCATAAAATTAGATTGCTTAGGAGGACAATCATTTCATTGTCCATTGCATTCAGCATTAACATGATTCCTTTGGGTTACATCTATTGACTAAAACCAAAAATAATAGTGTTATTAATAATATACATGGTGTAAAACCACATAATCATGAAAAATAATTTATAGGATTTCTAAATTGTGACACATTATTATATTACACCATGTTTTTAACCTAGGTCATTCATTATTAATGCCTAAACTTTAGGATTTTATATTGTACATAGACTTATCCCTATGTTTCTTACTAAAGTCTTCTCATATTATTTTACAAAGTTAACTAAACCTTTCTATGATACCAACTATAGTGACCCATTTTTTCATATATAGATATTATATCTTAAATGATGAATATTCATTAAATAACATTTTGATCCATTATACTATCATTTAGGTCTAGTATCTTTAGAATCATTGAAACATAAACAAATGGTTTATAAAATATCTACATTACCTCCAACTTATTTATTCATAACTTACACCCTTATTAGACATATCATACTTAATACATTTCCTTATAACCTAGGGAAAGGAAATATAAGAAAAGGGTGAGCTTAGATGATTAGTAAGGGTAAACAAGGTAGATATCAATGATCACATAAGTATAACATGAGCATAAGGGTATAAGAACATGATTTTAATGTTTTAAAATAACACCTTGCATATCAAAGATCATAATATTGATCATGGAATAAATCTTGGTAGTTCATAAGACTTAAATCATAAGGGAATAAAATAACATGGACCATTAAAGCATAACATTGGAATAAGACATGGAATTGTGGCATACACATAAGCATAGAAAATAATTTCCTTAGTAGTAAAGTCTCTTTTACAAGACTGTCATATCGGAATGGGTTCACTCCCCAAACCATCATAGTAGTTAAGTTTAACTCCCAAGACTATCATAGTGGACAAATTCCCTTACTGAACTGGGTTCACTCCCCATTCCAGACCTATTTATCTCATGATAAATCAATATTTACCTAATACATTAGAGGGAGATATAGGTTACAACCATAACATAATTAAAATCATATATATTTTTGTTATAATATCCTAAAACATTCATCATATCATAACCTATTAAAATAAATGGGTTTCATAAACATTTCATCATAGCATAACTCATGTAAAAGAAATGGGCTTCATGAACATTTCATCTTTTCATCATAAACATAAACCATCCAGAGAAAGAATAAGAATGGTATCCTTGGATCATATCCTATTAAATCATAAGTAACATAAAATTATTTCATCTTATATAGAAAATGATTTTGAAATATCACTTGGAATAATTCTTGAGGAAAATAACCTTTCCATTTTGAAATCATTTCTTTTTAAAAAGCTATTCAATTATAAAGGAAAATATTTTATTTGAAAAGAAATTTTTAAACTTTTAAAGTAAACTTAAAATAAAAAATTATTCATGATAGAGGTAAAAAATTTTCATCCCATATAATTTAGAAAAAAAATTCAACCATACTTTTCTCAAAAAAATCACAAAGTACCTCATTTGGAAAACAACAAAAAGATTCCTTTCAAACCATTTTGTAAAAAATCAAACATGGGTAATAATTATTTTAAAAAATAATAGGTGAATAATAAAAACATTATTTAATTTTTTTTTATAAAATATTGATATGGAAGAAAATTATTCCTCGATAGAGAGTTAAATGTAAACAATCCTAAATATTGATGAGATTGTAAATTAAAACCCTTACCTCAAGTTCTCCTTGCTTATAAATCACTCTAAAATAATGTATAATAAATTTAAATTTATTATAATTATATAATAGAGTCATTTTTTTACTTATAATTTTATATATATTCCTTTTATAACATTTCAACACCCCATTTTATTAATAATTCTTTATTAAAATTGTCATTTGTGGGGGTTAACTATTTTATTTATCATGAGTATTTTAGTTCAGTATTTCCAGTACTTGTATATTTATCTTGTTTAAATCACCTAAAGAATATAAATATTTATATAAATATCATATATATTCATTATATACATATTTAATATCATACATATAATTTAGAGATTGAAATATGAATTACATCATTCATGGAGATGGTAAGTCATACGTACAAATGAACGTTGTTTTCATTTTTTGACGGATGGAATAAAAGAAAGGTAAATATTAATTAAAATTTATATAATAATTATTATATAATATATATTATATATATTCATAAAATACTTCCTTGTTACTATCCAAGTAAAATATAAATGAAAAACGAATCACATTGCTTCGTGGAGGTGGTAGTCCACACGCACGCACGAACGATGTTATCATTTACCCAAGGATTTGATGGTAAGTAGGTATATGTGATATTATAATTCTTGAAGTATAATTATTTCATAAATATAATATATAAAAATATTAAAATTATAATAATACCCATTCTTAAAATATGGTGATGAAAAATGAATTATATCGTTGCGTGGAGATGGTAAGTCATATGTACGCAGTAGCGATACTTTAACTTCTTGTTTGATATAAAATAGGGTGTATAATATTGTTTTGATAATCATAATATCACTTAATAATATTTATGATACTTAATTTATTATTTTATGAGAAATACCATAGATTTATAAGAGGTAAATAAGAGTAGAAAAGAAAGTGATCGATAAGGGCGATTACTTCTTCTTTGGAACAAATCATTTGGATCTCCCCTAAAGGGATCTAGGGATGGTCTTTAGAGAAGAAAAAAACTCTATAATGTGTCTATTTAGGTTTATAAGGTAAATTTTTAGAGTTTGGTTGAGTTATAAGGCTCAAAGTGGTGTAGATAAGTGAGGGAGGAGGTTCTCTTTTATAATTGAGGTGTGAGGTACTTTTAAAATTTATCAAATGATTAAATTATAATAAATTAATTCTCAAGAAAAATATCTCCAAATGGTCATAGATTATAAGATAAGGTATTATAGAATTTTAATCCCATAAAAAAATAGGATTTAGACAATTTTTGGTATAATTTTAAATCTTATCATTATGATTAACCCTTAGTTAACCTATTTTAATTTTAACTACCGTGAAAAAAAATTAATATTAAAGGTTGTGATTTTTACTTATAAGTTAAAAATTGGACCATAAATGGACCATTTATGAAATTTTAGACCATTCCATAACCACCTTGTCTTATTTCAAAATTTTATGATTTTTAAATAATTTAATAAAATATTATTTTGATAAAATATCATTATTATCAATTTTTCCACTATTATTTTAATTTGACTTAAAGGACATAAAGAAAAAAAATTTAATTAAAATACAATATTTTAATACAACACTAATATTTTATATTAACCTATTTAATTCGTGTAACACTATAAATTACTCAAATGATACCACTTTTAGTATCTTTAATATTATTTGTTTTGTTTCCATTAATTGAATAAATACTTTTTTGGCATTGTGTAAGCATTTAAGGAAATTATATAATTGCTAAATAATTTAAATAAGTTTCCATAATTTATATAATTTCATAATTCACAAAATTTCTATTAATATTTATTCATAATTATATTTTTTCCTATATGGATGCATGGAGGATGTTAAAAACAAAGTGAGTGAAATTTTGTAACTTTCTTTGATAATATATAAGTCGTTTTCATGGAAAATTGTCCATTAAACAACTAATTTTTTAGCCTAAAGTGTTAAGGGTTGAATTAAATTCATAAAATAATAATTAGGATGACAAATTATGGCCTTGTAACTTATTTTTAATCCAGATTAACCCAATTTACCCTTTACCGAGGTGATAAATTTTACCATGATTATTATTCATATTAACCAAAATTAAATGGGGCCTAATTACCAAATTTGAACCTCCTAATTATATATATGTAATTAATTTTATCTAATTCAATGCCTATAAATGGAAGAAATTAATTTTAATCTATGTATCCAAAATGTGATAGAAATAGTTTTTTAGAAAAAAATACATTTTTAAGAATAAAACTAAATTTATTATTATCTTATGCTTAGAAAATTATTTTTTGAATGTTTAAAATATTTTATAATTTAAATAATATATAAATTTCATTAAAATCATTCACTTTTAGTGATTGATTTAATTTATTATTATAAAAAATACACTGCATTTATAAAAACAATTTTTCAGAAAAATCATCACTTTTATTTTCAAATAAGCATTGTTTTTAATTATAATAATTTGATAACTAATGAATTAATTTTATAAATTTATATAAAATATATTTTTCATAATTTGGTTGTTAATATTCTTACCCTCTAATCCAATTTCTAAGAGATAATGGACACATAATATTTAAATAATTCTACACAGTTCGTCTAAACTCGTTGTTGCGTATAACGCAAGCTATCAAAGAAATCAAATTTTTTAAAGAGAAATATTTCATAAAAATACTAGGGTGTTACAAAGACCAATAACCAAAATTTACCATAGAAAATCATAAATTTCATAGGAAAAGTGTGTGAGACAACCTTCCATTTCCAATAAGATTTCACTCTTATCTACAAGGAACCGACCACGCCTACCAAGGCTCATCGTCCAACCCCATCCAAGTCATATGATATAATTTCTCACAACCAAACAAACAAAAATTAATTAATTATAATCACATTATAATTAATTAATTTAACTCAAAAATTATAATTTATTAAAATATTTTATTTAAATAGGCATAATGCCTAAATTCTCACTACGTGATCTCATCATGCCGGAACCATGACCAAATGATCCCCAACAACCCGAAACATACCCCCATTATTGAACTGGGAAAAATCCCTAGCGAAAAACATAAAAAAATTATTAATTTAATTTAATTTAATTTAAAATCTTTGAAAAATTCCTACGGTGACATACCTCAATGAAACAACATGCGGTGAAGTGCAGACTGTATATCAGGACATCCTCTTCCTAGGCGGAGTAAAATCCCCTTAATGATTGATTGATTCCACCATGATTCTATTGAATCATAACCAAATCATTAAACTGGTAAATCAAAAATTGGTAAGGGAGGGAGGGGGAAGTCCAAGGAGCTTACCGAATTTGAAGATGCACCTCCAATTACTGAAGAGGAGGTTTCCCTATTAAAAGCTCAGGAGGGAAAAATGATAATTTTCCCTCTTTAAATGAGTTTCATGGTTTTTAATCAAGGTTATCTAAACCATGTTCTAACCTACACCCCATTTTCCAAGGAAACACCTTGCATGATTATGATTCATGGTTTAAACAACCTTGCACCAACCGTGGGACCTGTCTGTAATTCACTACAGACACTCACACAGTCTCTTAGGACCAACTAAATAGTTTACCAGCCCATGAGCCTATGAATTATGGGATAACTTTTTTGGTTTCATGTTTAACACTAACTATTCACCCCAATCTACCTTTACAAAATCTTGATCTCTAATACTCGAACTCCTAGGATGCTCCTGAAACCTCTAAACCCTCTAAGGAACTGCATTTTAAGTCCAAATTGGACCTTCTGAGGGATTTCAACCCTTAGAATTCTATTCAAAAACTCTGATCAAATTTTAACCTATACAATAATTGAAAATTCAAATTCCTTCTGAAATTTACAACCCATATTAACATAGGATCTTACACAAATCGTGCACAACCCTATTTTTTCCTCAGTATGGTTTTTTTGACTCCTCTCAGTTATAGATTTACCCTAAAGTGATTCTCACTTATTATAGGTGTATTTATGAGTGTTTTTATTTTATTTAGATCTAGTTCCCATGATCCTTGTTTTAAGGTTTTTGTGGTGCTTTGTTTGTGCTTGATTTTAAATCCTTGTTTTGAAAAATGAGGGAATTTTTTCAAATTCTTAATTTGAAAACTTGGTTTTATGAATCATTAGAAAGAGGAATTCCCCTTATTTTTCATGAAATTATTTATAAAATGGTTGTTTACATTAGATTATTTAGAAAATTTCTTTAAATGGGATTTTTTTTAAAGAAAATGTGGAAGGAGTTTCTAAAGAAAATTGAGTTTTGATGAACTATCATCAGAAACTTGTTTTTCAAAATTGAATGGAATTTTGAAAGGAATATTGTGATAAGGTTTTTTGGGGTGATGTGTGTTCCACCAAGGTTGAATTATTTTTAAAGAGTTTTGTTGGATTTTTTTTCAATTTCATTCCTTGGTGGGGGGTGTTTTCAAAATTCCTTGATAAAAGTAGGTAATTTCAAAAGAAAAGTTCTTTTTCTTAGAGTGAAAATGATGTTTCTTATTTGAGTTATTTGAATTTTGGATTTGATCCCTAGTGTATGATGGGATCATTTGGTTTAATTTTTGAGTCATGAATTGATTGTGTTTAGGTTTCATGTTGTTTATAGTATTCCTCCTAGAATGGTCGAAAGAGTTTCTTCAGTTCCAAAATATACCCAAAATTTGAGTAGAGTGGTGGGTGTGGGACCTTTTTTATGCTCGGACCATGTTTTGTTATTCTTGAATAAATTTTCACCTTACTCCTATAGTGATTAAGGATCAATGTAAGTAATGAGGTTGTTGGAAAGGATTGAGGTGATCTTCAATTCTCTTGGAATGCCTAAAGCTTCATTGGTGAGAGATTTTGTGAGCTTGCTTGATAGTTCTAGATGATTTTGGTGGGAGTATATGGTACCTTATCATCTACATGAAGGTATGTCTTGGGATTTTCTTAGGATGTTGTTTATATAATAGTTCTTTCCCAAGTTTAAAAAATTATAGAGAGAATTGGAGCTTTTGATCCTTCATCAGGGTGATCAGTCAGTGAGGGACTACATCGATCACTTCTGAGAATTGGTCAACTTCTCTCTAGAGTTGGTTATGAATGATTCTAATAATTCTAATTTATTTATAGGTTTTATTTGCCCATATTTTGTTCCATCTATATTTGTGTCTATCTTAACAACTTTTTAGGAGGTTTTCAACAAGGCCATTTGAGTGGAAGCTGGCTAGTCTAAGAAATTATTGGTAGGTAATTCCTCGGTTCCATTTTCATGGGAACAAGGGTAACCCGATGAGTAAGGAGAAAAAAAAGATGAGATAGGGATAGAAGAAAAGGGTCATTTTTGTGGGAAGAAAAGATCTATTGTGTTCTTCTAGTGTGGGTATCCAGGTCATTCTAAGTCATCCTATTCTAAATCTCCTAGATTTTTCCTCCATTGTGGCCATTTGGGTTATCTTAAAAAGTTTTATAAGATATATTTTCATAAGATGTTCCAAGTTTAATCCTTTTGTGGATATTTTTTTGGGACCTTTCGTTTCTTGATTGTAATTTGGGTTGATCTTTTAGAGCTTTGGCTATTGTTGTTTGGAATCTAGTGGTTGGTTCCTTTTTGGGATGCTTTTGGTGGATAGACTTGAATGATATTATATGAAATGCCTTGGTTATTTTTTGGAACTTCCATGTGTATGGATATAGATGTTTTTGTTCTAGTTTTCCTCACTCTTTTTCAGTTGGTTGTGAGTGTTGTTTTGATCTTTCAAATTGTTTGGGTGAACCTTCCTTAATAGTGGTAGTTTGTGCCTTCTATTTTTGTTGAGATTTTGAGGTTCTCATTGGTTGGACAATAAAAAGGCCTTGGGTTCATGATTGGATATCTAGGGTGGGTTATTTTTTAGTTGAGTTTGTATAGTAGCTGGTGTTTTCCTTGGGCTATTTAGGATCCACCATGTGAGGGTGATATGATTTATGACCCTATGTTTTCCATGTGTTTTATGGCCCGAGGTGAGAGATCATGTCATTATTTTGAGGTTGATTGTGGGTTTTCCTTACTTTTTTCTATTTGGAAGTGCTTTTGGTTTGAGATTTAGTTTTTATTTTGGTTGCGTGGATATTTTGAGGATGTGTCTTCTAGTAGTTTTCCTTGGTTTCACCATGTTAGAGTAATTCTAAATGGTGGGAAGATCATGTTTGGTCTCCCTTACTTATTAGGACTTTTTATTTTAGGTTTTTATTTTGGTTTTCCTTAGAGATGCTTATAGATCATGTGGTTGATTGATTAAATCATTTTTAAGATCTTGTTCAATTGGTTTCAAGTTTTGATCATGTTGAGTGGTTCTTTTTGGTTAGATCCTCTCGATCATCCATTTACTATTGCCTTCTATTTTTGACCACAGACCTTTTAGGGGTAGATATTGGCATGGTGGGGAGAATTATAACACTCACATGTCACTATAGTGCTTAATTTTATTTATTTTATGTTTTCTTGGGTCATTCAGGGTCCCAGTAATTTTTGGTCTAGAGTTTTGGAGTTTTAGAGACTGTTTGGGTGTTTCATGGTTTACTAGCATAATTAGGGGTAACCGTGTAGCACCCGTGTGGAGGGGGTTGTCCCAGGGATAAATTCATTTTTCATGGATTTAGCATAGTTTGGAAAATAATGTAGAGAAATATAGAAACCATGAATATTTTCTTGTATTAGGTAGTGTCCTTCACACAGTTGGTACATGGTTTGGAAAACTGTGTGGCCAAACCATGCCCCCTGCCCAGAATCACTTAAAATGTGATTTGACTAAAATTTATTCATTGAATTAAGAGGGATTTTAACTTTTTATTCCCCCATCATACACTTAATTCAAACATTGTGAGCCCAGGTAAGAGTTCCAACCCCCTTCCCTCTTCAATATTGGTCCTTATTTGGTGGTTTTCAAGAGATTTCAAGGTAAATAAACTCTCATTTCTCCTCTACTAATCTTCCTTTATTATTTTCTAGGTTTTTTTCTCCTGAAACCCTAGTTCATTGTTTAAGATAGGTATTGACTTTAGGATGGATCTAACCTATGGTTTTGGTCTCTTATGGATTGTATAGGAGGCCTTCTTGCTTATTCGGGTGGTTCTTGTTGAAGGCGACACATTTCGGCTTGGTTTACGCTTCTTCCAAGTGGGTGTTTCTATATAATTATTTCATTTTTTGGAATTAAAATTATTCTTTTTATTTCTAAATCTCTTTTTATTGAATATATATATATATAACATCCATGTGATGATTTGATACCATTTCAATGTGTTTTGAGCTTCGAATAAATAGTTTCTCTTTTGAATTATATGTTTTCATGTCTAAAATGGAATGATTTTATGTGCTAAGCATATATGAAAAGATCATGTGGATTTTTGAAATTATTTTGATTATATGTGTGGGATTTTGATCTGGTTTTAGTTTTTAATGAGTGAAAACTATGTTTTAAAGTGGAAATTATTTTAAAGTGAGGTGTTGAACTCAAAGTGATTTTAAAAGGGGTTCTTTAATGAATTTAAAATGTTGGTTTGAAATGATTTTGTGGTTTACCCCCTGTGAAAATTTCTTAATGGATATTTTAAAATGTGTTTGATGGAAATGAGGTACCTTGGACTTGATTTAATTTCAAAGAGGAAAACATGTGTGTTAAAGGGTGAATTTGAAATCTTTAAAGGGTGTGTGTGATTTCAATGCATATTTAATGATACCTAAAGTGGTGTTTTATGAAATTTTAAAAGGTTTTGGAATTATGAGCCATATTTTATGGTAAATTCCCAGTTGGTACTTTGGTTTTAAATGGATGGTTATGAAAGACCCCTCTTTATTTCCCCTTTAATTTTTTACCTATTGTGTGGGTTGTTTACCGCTATGTGATCCTTATTACCCCTTCCATGGGTACTTGCCATTATATGATGCTTGTTTCCCCCCTTGTGCGGGAATGTGCTTGTTTATATTTCTAAGTATGAGATATATGGGGATATTCACTATGAGGATGTTGGAGGTGAGGAAGAGTAATTTCTTATGCCTTTCATGTTAATCTTGGCTTGCATGTTCACTCACCTCACTTCTTTATTAGTCATGGGAACCTAGGTACTAAGTGGGAGGTCTATTCTTATATTACACCAGTTGGTTCACACACTACCAGTGTCCCTCTAGTCATGCTAGGTGTAACATCCCCAACCCAGAAGCCACTAAACCGGTGCTCCGATCCGAATGGTTACATGACCTTAAGCGTGCCTCCTCATATGCCAAAGGTTGCTGACTAGCAGCAGGGGTCTAAATAGTCAATTGGGGAGACTATACCCCCTTTTTATCAGAGTAATACACAATAGAAGATAAATAAAATAGCGGAATTAATAACTAGTAATACCAGAGTATGCATAAACAACCATTTCCCAAATGGGGTACAACCAAATATGTCATGCCATGCTACAAGTGCAAAGTGAACAAAACCCAAAAATAAAGACAACTGCAAAATCCCCAAAAGGGTCCTGACACCAAGTCCAAGTCCTTCTCCACACACACTCATGCCAACCCAACTACCTAGCAATAACCTTTTCCCTTCTCCTAACCTACAAACATGAAGTATGCTCGAGTACCCAACAGCGGTCCGAGTAGGGTGTGAGTACAACTCAATTGGCCACCACCATTGGAGTCTACAAAATATCTGGTATAAATAGATGTGCATGCAAAAGAAAATGAATAGTAAATGACAAGTTAAATATTAAGTGTCATTAGCCAGTTTAGGTCCATTACCAACATTTATTACCATTTCTATAACTTACCATTTCATCCCATTTCCCATTACTTACCATTTTTAACACATTTAACATGGGTTCATCAAACACAACAAATTACATGGGCTCATGTACACAATCCCATACCCAAGGGAAAACAAATAATGGAGTTTAGAGAATCAGTCCAACTCGCCATCAACCATATCCTCACCTCGAAGCATCAGTCCAGGTGGATGCAACCGTTAGTGGAATAGATCATTAGTCCTCATCCCTAACCCGTGCATTGGGGTGGAGTTTAGAGCATCAGTCCAACTCGACCTGTGGGCGTAGAACCTCATTCAATACCCCACACTACCAAACAATGTGCACATGCTATATATATATATGTATCCATTAACCATTCACACCACATCATAATGATTTTCCAAGGAAAACATAAATCATAACAACACATATGAGTTAATACCATGCTTTAACCCATTAACACCATTACCGCATTTCACATCATCGTCCATTTAGCCCAATTACCTTTTGTTAAGCTTATCTCGCTAAGAATTTTTCATTATTCCTATCTAACTAGGCTTCATTACTAGACTCGCAATCCATTTCATTATAGTCTTTCATCATTTCCACATACTAACCCATTACATGTTCCAAAACTATTCACAATTCATTTAACGTAGCCATGTTCACCCATATAAACCACTTTCATGTTAACCCAACATCCCTTAGGTTAATATTATTAAGACTAGGTAAATCACCTAGCTTCTACCCCAACACCGTCAATCTCATCAACATGTTTATCAAGGGATCATCATAAACACACAACAATCTTACTTGTTCTTCACAATCCCTAGGTCCGAAAAAGTCATCTCACCCCATAGGTGGCCCTAGTTTAGTCTCATCACCCTCGACGCATCCCATGGGGATCGTGAGGGTTCCCATTTACCCTTTTTATAACCATTTTACCAAAACATGCCATGGGTAGTCAAAACACACCAAGAGACACCCAAGAACAAAACCACACATGATCAAATCCACAAATAAACCATGGGATATAACATGTAGACCACCTACCTCAATTCCGTAGGTGAACGCACTCTTAATAGAGCCCTTAGATTCCACTTCAACCTGCCTTTAAAGCTTAAACCTAAAACTCGCCCAAAGAGTAGGGTTTTAGAGCTTTGGAAGGAGAGGAGAAGAATATAGAAACCCTAAACTCAAAAGAGAGGCAAGGATGGTATTAGCCTTACCTGGAGCTTCGATCCGCAATCAACGGCACCAAAAATGCCTTAAAAATGAGGGATATTGGTCTCTTGGAGCCCTTGGGAGGTTTGGTTCGTTCCTAGGGTAAAGAGGGGTGAAATGGGAGGAAATATCGAGTTGGGGTTAAAAATACTGGGGTGGAAATTTTGTAATTTTTAAAAGATTTATGAGCCGCACGGTTTACTCGCACGGTTTGAAAAATAGTGCACAAACCGTGCGGAGGCTACTGTCCAAAAAACACACCTTCCACACGGTTTCTTGGGCTGTCCACACGGTTAGCACTAACCGTGCGCAGACCATACGGCCTACCCAGAAAACCCCTTTTTCTCTACTTTTCATGTCCCAAACCCTCATAACACCCCCGAGCCTCCTTTAGGACTTGGGTACGCACTTAATTAACCAAAATAAGGGATTCAAACCAAAAATTAAATGAGAACATACCTTTCCAAGATCCGGGATCTTACAACCTCCTCACCTTATAACGGCTCGTCCTCGAGCTGAACTCCCAAGCTTCACTATACTTCCAAGGAAAAGAGATCGGGCCACTGAGCCCACATATCTGGTTCCCGCTCCCAAGTTTCTTCCTGAACATTTCCATGCTAGCATAGTACTCACACCAACGGCACAACCTTTCCCTGTAAGACTTTGTCACTACGATCCACAACACAAACCGGATGCTCCTCAAAGGACGCATCATCCTCAATATCAACATTCTCAATATACACCATGTGATTTGGGTCAGGGTGATACCACCAAATATGCGACACATGAAAGACATCATGCATCCAGCTATACCGTTGTGGAAGATCCCATCGGTATGCCACTGGCCTGATCCTCTCGATAATCTCAAACAACCCCACATACTTGGGTGCCAGCTTTCCCTACTTCTGAATCCATCGGTGACCCAACCTTGGCGACACCCAAAGGAACACACTATCACCCACCCCAAACTCAAGAGGTTTATGCCTCTGATCCGCATACGAATTCTACCTGCTCTGAGACATTTCCATTAATTTCCAAATCAACTCAACTTTTTCTGAAGTCTCCTATACGAGACTCGGTACCAAAAGCTCAGATTCACCGGCCTCCAACCAACACAACTTAGATCTACATGGCCCCCCATAGAGAGCCTCAAACGGTGCCATATGAATTGTAGCTTGAAAACTATTTTTGTAGTCAAATTCAACAAGTGATAGGTACTTCTCCCAGGAAGCACTGAACTCCAAGACACAAGCCCTCAACATGTCTTCCAACACTTGGATTGTACGCTCCGGCTGCCCGTTCGTCTGTGGGTGGAAATTCGTACTCAAAAGCACCTATGTACCCAGCACCTTCTGCAACCCTTTCCAGAAATGAAATGTGAAATGAGGATCACGATCTGAAACTATAGTTTGTGGTACACCATGAAACCGTACTATTTCCTAGACATACGACTTGCCCAACTAATCTACTATATAATTCTCTTGAATCGGTAAGAAATTGGACACTTTTGTTAGCCGATCCACAACCACCCAGATTGTATCATTATTCTGAGGCATACTCGGAATACCCACCACAAAATCCATCGTCACATCATCCCACTTCCATTCTAGAATGGGAAATGGATGTAACAGTCCACCCGGGTGTTGATGCTCAGCCTTTACCTGCTGACAGGTAAGGCACTGTGCCCCAAAGTCTGCAACTTCCTTTTTCATTCCTGGACACTAAAACTGTCTGTGAAGAACATGATACATCTTGTTCAAACCAAGATACACTGCCCATTTTGATGCATGAAACTCACGCATCAACTCTTCCCTCATGAACACCAGCACAACCACATGATCATGAACACAAACAACCTCGTCCACATCGACAGCCCAACCTGAAGGTGGATCCCTACCATTAAGTATTTTCTTCATGGCCAAGCATTTAGGATCTTCAAGATGAATTCCCTTAACACAACTCAGAAGCATTGAATCAACCACCATAGAAGCAAGATTCACCTAACTGTTTTCCTCCCGCACCTCTAGGTGCATCTTTGCAAACAAATCCATCACCTTCCACTCGGAGTTGGATTCCTAAACCACTTGGTTCTAAGCCTTCCTACTCAAAGCATCAGTAACATTGTTCCCTTTCCCCAGTAATGGAGATACTCAACCCATATTCACTACCAAAGATTCAAATCCCATTGTGAAAAGATATACTTTAAACTCTTGTGATCGGTATACACCGTGATCCGTTCTCCCAACAAGTAGTACCTCCAGCACTTTAAGGTACACACTACTGCAGCCAACTCAAGATCATGAGTGGGATAATTCCACTCATGGGGTCTCAACTGAATCGACCCATAAGCCACAACCCACTCATCTTGCATCAACATAGCCCCAATCCCGATACCATACGCATCACAAAAGAGGACATACTTCCTAATTGGCTCAGGTAAGATCAAGATCAGTGCAGTCGTTAATTGCTTTTTAAACTCTTGAAATGAATTCTCACAAGCCTAAGACCACTCAAACCTGATTCCCTTCTTGGTAAATCCCGATAATGGTGCTTCTAAGCGAGAAAAATCCTAAATGAACCTCTGGTAATACCAAGCCAAACCTAGAAAACTTCAAACATCTGAAACACTCTTGGGCTGCTCCTAAGACACAATGGCATGCACTTTCTCTGGATCCACTGACACACCTTCCTTAGAGATGATGTAACCCTAAAAATGAAATTATTTAATCCAGAATTGACACTTTGATAGCTTAGCATATAGTCAGTGCTCTCTTAGTGTACTCAGAACAATATCAAGATGTTGGGCACGATCGTCATGAGTTTTCGAGTACACCAAGATGTTTTCAAAAAATAAAACCACAAACTGATCCAGATAAGGATGAAAGATTCATTTCATAAAATCCATGAACACCACTGGTGTATTAGTCAATCCAAAAGGAATCACTACAAACTCAAAAAACCTGTACTGACTCCTGAAAGTTGTCAGTAGTACGTCAGAAGGACTCACCCTCAACTGGTGAAAACCTGATCTCAGATCAATCTTAGAGAACACTGATGCACCCCTCAACTGGTCAAATAGGTCATCAATTCTAGGAAGATGATACCAATTTTTCACTGTTATCTGATTTAACTTCCTATAATCAACACACATCCTTAATGACCCATCAGTCTTCTTTGAAAAAAGAATAAGATATCCCCAAGGAGACGTACTAGGATGTATGAACCCCTTACGTTCCAATTCCTCAAGCTGAACCTTTAACTCCTGGAGTTCTGTCAGTGCCATTCAGTATGGCAGAATAGAAATTGGCTCTGCTCCCAGCAGCAACTCAATCATGAACTCAACATCCCTCTCGGGTGGCAACCCCAAGAAATCCTCAAGAAACACATCTTGAAACCGATCCACCACTAGAGGGAAGACAGATTGTTCCCCTCTTTCATCATCAAGCACAAGACAAGCTACTTGATCCGTGAGCCTATCCAACTGCCGATAGAACGTTCTCGCATGACCTGCTCAAACATCCCACTCTCCGCGATGGACAAAAGCATCGACCTTAAGTGACCTAAACAATACCCTACGACGGTAAAAGTCTATGTGCGCCTGATACAATACTAACCAATCCATACCCAAGATCAGGTCAAACCCCGACATCTCAAGAATGAACAAGTCCCGCAGGAAATGATACCCACCAACCTCCAGAGTATATCCCTTACACTGCTTGATATCTTCATTTCATACCCCCAACGGAGTGTCAATAGACATAACCCCGCACACACTCTCCATAGGAAAACCCAACACTACCATAAGCTGAGAAAAAATAAAATATTGTGTGGAACCAGTGTTAAACAATGCACTAGAAAGCATATAATCTTCAAGGATTTTACCTCAAACAGTCGATGTCTCAGCCTCTCTATCACCAGGTGTAGACTGAACTGTGTGAAACTGACCTGCCCCTCTACCCTGGGCTCCAACCTATGTGCCCTGCACTGTACTACCCTGTTGATGCGGGCGATCCTTCCCCGAAGTTCCATGCCCAACACCCCTGCCAGTACAGCCCATGGAGCTCTAACTGCCTACCTCATATGGAGCAACTGATCTCTTGCCTTCACTTGGCATCTTCCTATCACAAACATTCATGCTCACCTGCTGAGGGTTCCTGTAGAACCTTTGCACGTGTCCCAATATTATGCATGATCGGCACTCAATTGGAGGTCAAGGACACTGGCCACGCATGTTCACCATCCTGCCACATTGATAGCAGAACACCCGATCACCATCCGGAGAGGCTGACCCTATCTTCTGACTACCTTGCACACTTCCACCCTGCTAAAAACTTCCAAAACGACGCTTACAAACCTCAGAAGCTGCACCACTTGTCTGCCCAGCTAGCATGAAAATCCCACTACCTGAAACTCCCTTCAGGTTCTCTTATGATATCAAAGCCATATCCACTACCTCTGTAAACTTATTTAGGCGAAAGATATTCACCTGAGACCTAATCTCGTGTCTCTGCCCATCCTGAAAATGTCTCACCACTATTGTCTCATCCCCTACCAACGTTGGAACAAAACGTCGCAGGTCGGTGAAGCGGCCAGTATACTCCATCACTCACATCGATCCCTGAGTGAGGCCCATGAACTCTATAGCCTGCTCTTGCCTTAAGGTCTCTGGGTAAAACTTCTCTAGAAAATTTTCCTGAAAATCCTTTCACAACATCCCCTCAACCTGCTCAGTCTGAGCCAGGATATCCCACCAACTCTTTGCCTGAACCTGCAACATATAAGCTACCAACTTGACCCTCTTCCCATCAAGAGTCTCCAGATGATCAAGTATCGTCTAGAAAGACTCTATCCAGAACTCTGCTGCCTCTGGCCCACCCTCTCTAGTAAAGGTCAGAGGGTACTGCAGCTGAAACTCTCCAGTCAACTCAAACATACTCGATGCAACCTGCCCTAGGTCCCAATCCATCATCTGCATAAAACAAGCCAAGTTCTCTCTGAACCTCTCCTCCCTACCTTCCTGGATCACCATGTTCTCTTGCTCCTCTACTAGAGGAGTATTCTTTACAACATCCTCTTGTTTCCCAACCGATGCTCGATGTTGTTTTGGCATTTCTCTACATTTCCAAACATGAGATTTAGAACACATACCATAGAACTTTCACAATTCATAAAAAAAGGCTCTTCACCAGCCACAACAACCCACCGTACATGCACCATCCCAACAAACCTTCGCATTTCAAAAACATTACCCTGACCATCCCTATCGCGGTCCATGATCTATAAGGGGTAAATAACCATACACCACCACAAATCTCACACAACATGTTACAATAATATTTTTAATTCATTACAACCCTTAACTACACATATTTCATTTGTCATCACTTATCATTCATTTATCTTAACCCACTTTCATTGTTTCATTTACCACATTTTCCCTTTTCAATTATCAAAATTCAAGGTGCATTCTATCTTTCATGCCTCACACACCCAACCCGTGTGTGCCTACTATGATGCATGTCACCTACCTCTCTGGGTGACTACAATGATGCATGAATGCAAAACCTCATGCCATTGAGGCCATGAGCCAAATATCATAAAACAATCACATCACACAATATGTGCATCACCAAATGGTGAAATATCATCAATTGTAACATCGCACAACAAGAAAAACAATTCCCGCCCTGGGTGACTTGGGTTTTCCCTCTTACATGGGTTAGCTACTCCCAAGCATGAGCTTATTACCAAGGCCCGAGACATCCTAACTTCAGTCTACCATCCCAAATAACAAGATTTCAGAAAAGGAGAAGAAAGACCACCTCTGATACCACTTTGTAACGTCCCTGACCCGAAATCCACTAAACCGGTGCTCCAAGCCGGGTGGTTACATGACCTTAAGCATGCCACTCCGTATGCCAAAGGTTACCGACCAGCAGCAGGGGTTTGAATAGTCAATTGGGGAAACTATACCCCCTTTTTATCAAAGTAATCCACAACAGAAGATAAATAAAATAGTGGAATTAATAACCAGTAATACCAGAGTATGCATAAAAAACCATTTTTCAAATGGGGTACAACCATGTCCAACAGTAAATATTTCATTCCATGCTACAAGTGCAAAGTGAACAAAACACAAAAATGAATACAACTGCAAAATCCCCAAAAGGGTCCCGACACCAAGTTCGGGTCCTCCTCCATGCACACTTGTGCCAACCCAATAGCCTAGCAATGACCTTTTCCCTTCTCTTGACCTGCAGACATGAAGTCTGCTTGGGTACCCAACGGTGGCCCGAGCAGGGTGTGAGTACAACTCAGTAGTCCACAACCAACGGTGTCTAAAAAATATCTGGTATAAACAGATGTGAATGCAAAGGAAAATGAATAGTAAATGACAAGGTAAAGATTAAGTTCCATTAGATAGTTTAGGTCCATTACCAACATTTATTACCATTTCTATAACTTACCATTTCATCCCATTTCTCATTACTTACCATTTCCAACACATTTAATATGGGTTCATAACACAAAAAATTACACAGGCTCAAGTACACATTCCCATACCCAAGGGAAAACACACGGTAGAGTTTAGAGCATCAGTCTAACTCGCCATCAACCATATCTGCACCTCGAAGCATCAGTCCAGGTGGATGAAATTGTTAGGGTAATATAGCATCAATCCTCATCCATAACCCATGCATTGGGGTGGAGTTTAGAGCATCAATCCAACTCGACTCGTGGGCATAGAACCTCAGTCAATACCCAACACTACCAAGCAATGTGCACATGCTATATATATATATATATATATGTATCCATTAACCATTCACACCACATCACAACGATTTCCCAAGGCAAACATAAATCATAACAACACATATGAGTTAATACCATGTTTTAACCCATTAACACCTTTACCACATTTTACATCATCATTCATGTATCCCAATTCCCTTTTGTTATGCTTATCTCACTAAGCATTATTCATTATGCCTATCTCACTAGGCTTCATTACTAGACTCATAATCCATTTCATTATGGTCTTTCATCATTTCCACATACTAACCCATTACATGTTCCAACACTATTCACAATTCATTTAACATAGTCATGTTCACCAATATAAACCACTTTCATGTTAACCCAACATCCCTTAGGTTAATATTATTAATCCTAGGCGCATCACCTAGCTTCTACCCTAACACCGTCGATCTCATCAACATGTTTATCAAGGTATCATCATAAACACACAATAATCCTACGTTTTCTTCATAATCCCTAGTTCCGGAAAAGTCGCCTCACCCCATAGGTAGCCCTAGTTTAGTCTCATCACCCTCGATGCATCCCATGGGGATCGTGAGGGTTCCCATTTACCCTTTTTATAACCATTTTACAAAAACATTCCATGGGTAATCAAAACACACTAAGAGACCCAAGAGCAAAACCACACATGCTCAAATCCACAAATAAACCATGGGATATAACATGTAGACCACCTACCTTGATTCTGTGGGTGAAAGCACTCTTAATAGAGCCCTTAGATTCCACTTCAACCAACCTTTGAAGCTTCAACCAAAAACTCACCCAAAGAGTAGGGTTTTAGAGCTTTGAAAGGAGAGGAGAAAAAGATACAAATCCTAAACTCAAAAGAGATGCAATGATGGGATTAGCCTTAACTGGAGCTTTTATCCGCAATCAACATCACCAAAAATGCCTTATAAATAAGGGAGATTGATCTGTTAGAGCCCTTTGAAGGTTTGGTTTGTTCCTAGGGTAAAGAGAGGTGAAATGGGAGGAAATCCCGTGTTGGGGTTAAAAATCCCGGGGTGGAAAAATTGTAATTTTTAAAAGATTTCTGGGCCACATGGTTTACCCGCACGTTTTTCCAAACCGTGCACAAACTGTGTAGAGGCTTCTGTACCAAAAGACCCCCCTCACAAGGTTTACTCACACAATTTTCTAAACCGTACGCAAACCGTGCGGAGGCTATTATCTGAAAAACACACCTTCTGCACGGTTTCCTAGGTTGTTCGCATGGTTAGCACTAACCGTGTGCAGACCATGCGGCCTACCCAAAAACCCCTCTTTTCTCCACTTTTCATGTCCCAAACCCTCAGAACACCCATGAGCCTCCTCTAGGACTTGGGTACACACTTAATTAACCAAGATAAGGAATTCAAACCAAAACTTAAACGATAACTTACCTTTCCAAGATCTAGGATCTTACACTATGAACTTGTGTTATGAGGGTGTTCCATTTGCAACGAGGCTTATTTAGGCTAGTTGGATGTCTTGTGGTTTAGACACAATGTGTACCAATAGTTGGTTTATGAGTTAAATTGGAAAATTTATATGTGTATCACATTAGGTATCCCAAGGTAGATCACATGAAACGTTCATTTTCTTGGTTGGTTATTGACATTAGGGGTTTTGATCTAGTGCTCGATTGTATCATTTCCCCTACTTACAAGTTTTGGTGCCCATGTTTTTATTTCATACACTATATTCCTTGTGACTTGTAGTGATTGATTTTTTATTCTTAGCCCATGTGTGTTTGGGTTGTTTCCTTTGAAAAATGGTTTCCAAAGATTTTTGGAAAACGCATTTTGAAATAAAGACTCATGTGTTGGGTTTTTAAAATGGGTAATTTAGTTTAAAGAAGGATTTGGTTGGTTAAATGTTTATGAAGTGTTTGTTTTTATTTAAAGAAAACAAATGGGTTGTTTTTTTGAGAAATGTTAATGGGTGTGTGGTTTTGAAATGTCTTGGGCTGGTGGAAATGCTTTAAAAGTGTGTGTTTTCAGTTTAAGAAAGAAAAATGGAACATTTTGAAAAGTGTTTAAGGACCTGTTAGTTGTTTTCACCTACTTATGTATGGAATCATGCTTTCTATTTATATTTTCAAACTAACATTTATGAATTTATTTATTAAATGAATTTCATAGTATCGATGGGTAGAGACCTACTGGTATTCTTATCTCACACCTATATATTTTAGGTTCCAAGTTTCCAACTGGATTTCGTTTTTGTTCCTTGAGGTTGATGTGGGGTGAGTTGGGTGGTAGTGAGAAACTGGTGGTTTCATGGAGATAGTTTTAGGAATGAATTGAGTTTTTTAAGTATAGAGAACCATACTTTTTATACATATATATTACATCTAAATAGATGAATATTATTTACATAAAATTTTGATCCACGCTATAATTGTATAGGTCTAGTGCCTTTGGAAACATAGACACATAAACAATTGGTTCATAAATGATCTATATCATATCCTAATAATTTCTTCATAACTAGCACCCTTATTAGACATATCATTTATAAAACTTTTCTTCATAACCTGGGTAAAGGAAACATAATAAAGGGTGATCTCAAATGCTCGGTAAGAGTAAAAAGGGAGATATTAATGATCAAATAAGTATAACATGAGCATAAGGGTGTGATAACATGATCTTAACATTTGAAATCTACACCCTATATATCATAGATCATAATCTTGAGTTATGGAATAAATCTTGGTAGTTCATAAGATATGAATCATAAAATAATCAAAGAACATGAGCTATAAGAGCATAACATTTTCATAATACATGGAATTGTGACATACACATGAACTTATAACTTTGGGAATATGTATAAATAGAAAAAAATTCACTCATTAAGTTAAGGACATGAAATTAGGACCTCACATAAACTTATGTACATGAAACCAGGTTCTTACATAGTCTTATGGACATGAAATCCAAGTCCATGCATAAATTTATGGACATGAAAGTTAAGTCCATGATTAATCTTATAGACATGAAATCTAGGCCCACATATAAAATTGTGAGCATGAAATTAGGTTTATGCATAACATATTTACCTCATGAGTTATCCATATTTACCCAATGAATTGGAGGGAGATATAGGTCCCACCATTCACATAAAGAAAATCATACATATGTGTTCCATAAGATCATAAAACATTCATTATCTTAGAACTTATGAAAATAAATGGATTTTATAAAAATTTCATCAATGTATAACCCATGTAAAAGGGAATGGGTTTCATAAACATCTTGTCATAATAAACATAAATCATCCATAAAAAGAATAAATATGGTATCCTTGTATCATATTCCTAATAAAGAAAAACATTTTCTTTAAAAAGAACCTTGTGAATTTGTAAAGGAAGCTTCAAAGAAAATATTAGTCGTGATGGAAGGAAAATATGTTCATACCATATTAGTTAAAGAAACATTTGTTTCGTAATTTTTTGAGTAAAGTCGTGAAGTACCTTATTTGTAAAATGACAAAAAGATACTTTTCAAACCATTTTGTAAAAAGTCAAAAGGGGTAAAAATGATTTTAAACAATCATTAGATAATAGTAAAAACATTTTATAAAACATTTTTAGGAAACATGGATATAGAATAAAAATATTCCCTAGAAGAGACTTAAATATAAAAAATCTTGAAAATGATTATATTGTGAAATAATACCCATACCACTTCGGTAACTTTTAAACCATAATCCCCATGAAAGAAAGAACCTTAGATGGATATTTATACCCCTTAATTTTTACGATAAGAATCATAAAAGACATTCATAATAAGTGTATACACAAAAAAAATAAATGAGTGGTGAATATGACATAAGTATCTCAGAAATAAAAGTGAGACTAAAAATCATTTACCTTGAGTCTGACTCATCACGTGTATTCTTTATCTTTCTCTTATGTAAACAACCTCCTTTACTTAACTTGTTAATACCCCTAAGGTTGGTGTTATGACGAAAAAAAGACCTCTAGAATGAGGGTAAGGATTCCAGGAAGGGATCTGGGTAGGGATTTTCCAAACTAAATGGGTTTTTACATGTGAAGGATTGAGAAGAAGAATAATTTTCCTTTTATAAGAGATGGGAGGGTCACTCTTGGAATTTCTCAAAATATTAAATTAATATAAATTAATTTTTAATTATAAATGACTCCAAACTTATTTATTTCAAAGATAGGATGATTTTTAGTCAAAATAATCTTATAAAATAAAAAATTAGACATGTTTTATCTATGTTTTTACTCTTATCTTTTGGTTTTAACCCATTGTTAACTTTTTGAAAACTTACCGTGATAACAAGGATTTTTACTCTTTGAGTATCAATATAGTTACTATAAATGGATAAAAAACCATAAATAGACCATGGTTGATATTATCAACTATATACTAATGAATTGGAAAAATCTATGATTTTTAGTAATTTTATATCATTTAATAAAATATTTTTTATTTTAAAATATCATTAGTGTCAATTTTTAGAATTATTCATTACTTTGACTTTAATAACATCAAGACAACAATTAAAATTAAAAAATATATATCTTAATACATCCCTAACATGTCAAGGCAATCTATAAAATTTATTTATTACATTAATTATCTCAAATTATATTACTTTTAATATTTTTAATACCATTTATTTTATTTTTCCATTAATTAAATAATTACTTAATCAACATTGTGTAAGCATTTAAGATAATTATTTATTCACTAAAAATTAAAAATAAATTACCATGATGAATATAAATATTTTATATTTCAAAATACTATTTATAGTCAAACATGTCCTCTGGATAATCCCATATTAAAAATATTATAGTTATTAAAAACAAGAGCGTTGCGTGTTTGACTTTTCTTGAAATAAAATATTATAAAAGTCATAATCTCATCCAAATGGACAAAAAATTCTATATAATCTAATATTGGATAATTATGTATGAAATTAACTCATAAAATAAATTTAAGGCATGCGTTGGGGTTATTTTATATTCCTTATCATTTTATTTTTAATTTTAATTACCTGATTTACCATTTATCATAGTAACAAAAATTGCTAAGGTTTCTATTCATATTGACCAAAAAATAAAATGGTACTATTAGATAAATTTAGACCCACTGATTCCAAATATTTAATCTATTTTTAAAAATTAAAAACATATTAGTAGCAGAATTTAATTTAAAATTAAACTGGAAAATCGTAATGAAAACAGTTTTTTAGAAAAATGGTCTTTTAAGTATAAAATTTTTTTATACTAAATTTAAGTATAAAATTATTTTCAAAAAATATTATTTAATTATTTTAAATCAAAAGTAAATAATTTAATTTTAAAACAATTACAAAATATAATTTTACTTAATAAATACTTCGAAAGAAAATACAGTTTTAAATAAAAGTCGGTATTTTTCACTATTCATTAAAAAATCAAACTTTCCAGAAAATTATCAAAATTTCACCATAGGATAATTTTGATATGATTATTTAAAAAATTAATTTATTTTCTAAAATAAATTTTCTAAATCTTCTAGAAATTAATTATAATATTCACTTATAAAAAGAAAAACCATTTTTGAAGAAAATGTATTTCTGAAGCATAAAATAACTTTACTAAAAAATTGAGCACTTATTTCATAATAATTAATAAATAAATTTTTATTTAGTAGGTAATTTATATATATTTCATAATTTGATTGATAATATTTATGCCCTCCAATTTAACGGCTAGGTTATAATGACCATATTTAAATAATAACATTTTGGGGTTTGTTTTAGGCTCAGTGTTGTGTGTCGTATACACTATCAAACATAGTGTTATTTTAAAATATTTAGGTGTTACATTGTGGTTTCTTTTATTTTTTTTTAGTGTTTTATAAGCCAAAAATTCTAATTGTGTAGCTGCTTTCAGTGGTTCCTTTTGTATTTGGTTATGCCATGTTGTATTGTTTTTCTTGTGAATGGTGTATGGTATTCATGTAAATGGGTTGGATCAATGTTGTTGGTTAAAACCCATTTGGAATGTCCTTTTTTCTACTTATATGATTGATATTTCATATACATCCAATATAAGGGTAGTCCATGTCGAACTCTCAATTGATGTTTTATTTTCTTTTATCTCTAATTTGGGTGAAATCATTCCCAAAGGGATCCTTATGATGACCAAACACTATTTGTGAGTCCATGGGGATCGAAAACATCCTTAGGAACTTGTGGCGATTCCGTTCAGGTTCCAAGTGGATGGAAACCCAAGTTGTTTCACTATAGTTCTTGTCTTTCTTGTTAGTTTTCTAGAAGGAAGTTCTTGAACCAGAAAAGGGTAACTCGATAGAGTGACTTAGGGTGATACATTTCCTGCTTTGGTCTTCGAAGCCATGAGGGATCTTCTGATCACCATAGGTGTCATGGATTTGTTACAAAAGTTGTATCTTCTAATAGATAGGTTTCAATTAATGAAGAGGATATTGTTTGGTGATTTTATTGGATGGTGGTCAGGATTCCAGATAGGAGTTGCACAATGTCGCACTAATCACCTGAGGATCAAAACACCTTTATAGAGTCCTAAAGGTCTCAAATGGTTGGTCTACATTGATTAATAATTTTCAAAAAAAATCCCTAATTCTTAAACTCTTGAAATATTTGGTCTCTAGTCCTCATATTAATTTTTTAATGCTTAATTAATTATATTAAATGTTCAAACTCATTAATCGAGTATTTTAGCATTTGGAGTGAGAGAAGGACGAAACCATCTTGTTATTGCATTGCATGATAATTCCATGTGTGAGCACCACGACATAATGACTCTTACTATATCATGGTGTGAACCTACACAAACCATGACATAGTCAAATCTACTATGTAGTTTTCATATTTTAATGCATAATTCCATCAGGCTGAAGATCATCACTGAAATCTAACACTACGTAATTTTCAAATCATATTTTAATTTATGAGACTCTTGGATAATTTTGTAAGTGATTCAATTTTATTCTCCACTAACAATAGATATTAAAATATTCATAAACCACAACAAAGTGTTTATGTTCAACTCGACCCACATCACCTTGGGTTAAGTCCTCCACCCATTTGCCTCCCTTATGGCCCACCCACCACTTTATATATCCAATGACCATGAATTAATTTGAGGCTTGATGGCCTCACTGATTGAAATTGTTACATAATATATTTCCTTGACCTCTATTTGAGTTTTATTGTTCTCTCGATTGGTTCATTATGGTTTTGACCTATCTATGACTTATATTGCCAAGGCTATGACCTTAACTTAATTATTACAATGAACCAGTATTTTATCAATGAAATTTTCCCTTCTTATAATTCTGACATGTATTATAAAGCACATACATAACATAGAGAACCCAATAAAAACATCATTATCATAAATTAATAATGATACATTAGTCAGCAGACAAACTAATAAGAATTCAAAATATTATAGCGGGACAATAAATAGAAAATAAGATAATAAGAATAGGAAAATTTGGATCTGCTCGATCCACTAGAATGACCACACTCACAAACAAAACTATATAAATAAAACATAATTTTAACAGTAAAATATTAATTTAAAAATGTAAGTATATATAACCTTGGGAGAAAATAGAAGTGAATAGTGAATAGAATAATAGGTATTTATAGGAAGTAGTAAACCCTTATGACCGTTAGAAATCTAACCATTGGAATAGTAATGTGATTGTTATGAATATTAATCTGAACTTTAGAATAGTAACCACACCTATGGAAGTATAAATAAAATTTAGGTACCTTATAAATAAAAATATGATATATTTATACCATGAAATAAGTAAATAAATGTTTTAAAAATGATAAATTAAGTGTTGGTATTTATGTGAAACATAAATGTTTATTTATAATTTTATAATTAATATAATGATTTTAAAGAAAATTTATTTTCATAAATAGATTCATAAGTAATATTTTAATTTCTTATAATTAGAAGATAATTTTATGAGACCTTAATTAATTTTTCAAACTGTCAAAAGATCAATTATAATATTAAAATCGATATTTTTCGAATAAATGATAATTTTAATTAAAAAATAAAATTATCATATTTAGAAAAATATTTTCATAAAATGGAATCCATTTTTTAAATCTACGTATAGAAAAATGGTTAGGGTATTTTTTAGGATTTTCAAAAATAATTGAATTTTTTGTGAATAGTGAAATACAGTAATTTAGAGTATTTAACAAATGCATGAATTATTGATTCATGGTTGATGTATGAATGTGGTAAGAACCCATTGGTTTGAACTCACCTTAACCATTTATTGTATTTATTCATGGGAATCAACACTACTAATAGTCTTGAGCTAAAATAATAAACAAATGAATAAAATAATCAAAAACATCTCTCTCCTCCCACTATAAATACCACTAATCACCACCCCTTCTCCTCACACATTATAAGTTTTAGATCCCACTAATATTATTCCTGATTCATCTCCCAAGACTCTTCTCCATATCTTGGTCTTTTTTATCTCACCAAAAAACCAATTCCAAGTGCCTTAAGGAGGTTCTCAAGGAGACGATATTCAAAAGGTAAAATCCTCATTATTTCTCTTTTAATTTATTTTCTTTTCTTATACTCCTCTAACCCCTATAAAAAGTGAAATGATAAATCCAATATCATACATATACTAAAATTTTATTTTTTTTAATAGAATATTCATCATCAAATCTATTCTCTTCCCTTTTTATCTTAAAAAATGAAAATATCGTATGTGATATATCGATTCACCGCCTTCATGGATGAAAAGTTTTTGTTTTTATTTACCACCTTCAAGGCTGGTAATAAAACCATTGTTATGGTTAAACCAGACTATAATATGTTTATTATAACTTGTTTCATGTTCTAAAACTAATATATATACATAATATTAAATAATAAAACAAAACTAGTTTGTGATGATCAAAAAACTGTCAAAATAAACTAAATGTTTACCATTAATGTTTTATCTAATGAATAATCCTCATATATGAAAACAAAATGATATATGTAAACATTTAAAATTTTTAATTATATTAATACCATTTCATTCCACTTCTATATTTTTTCTTCCATTTGACAAGAAATTCCATAAGTATACATGAGTTAACCGACTATGAAACCATGAAATGAATGCTCCCAGAACAACAAAATTAAACATTATAACTCATCAAAATGGACATAATTGAACATAATAAAATTATAATAAATCAAATATATGTTTAATAGGTTTTTAATTAAATTATTAATAAATCTTATTTGATTATCCAGGACATTAAGTGCAAGTGCATAACACTTTCGTACATAAGATAAGGGATCTCTTCGAACCTCCAAATTACCTTTGGGTTACACTTTATCTTTATTTAAACCAATGTATTTATTCATTATTCTTATTTAAATCTTCTAAATTATTTTTATAAGTTCCAAAATTATGTATCTAGATCAATTTATCCTTATTTTATGGGGAAATAAATTTTTTAAATGGTTCCCTTCTCAATTCCTCCAGATAATCAAGCTCAATTAGAGAGAACTTCCCAATTTCTTACCCAATTTCAAGAACACTCCATATTCTATTTTAATACATCATTATTTTTATAAAATAAATAATTTCACTATGAAAAAATATCTTAGTTCATTTATGGTTTTATACAAACAATTATTTTTTTGTCATCTTTAAAGAATCTTTAATATTTTCCTTAAACCACACTAAAGTGTCTCATTTCTAAAGTTTCTTAAACACTCCTTTTACATGTTTTCACTTCAGGTGGACATAATTTATCATGATATAGTCCTATTTTATCTTATTAATGTACATGTATAATTAAAGTTCATTATTTCATGGACACCATTATGATACGCTCATTGGTTATGCCTTATGACGTGATTACAATACCCATTTTTTTCTATGAGTAATCCTTATGTTTATTTATTATGTTTTGATTCTTCATGTGGTGAACATATGCATGAACATTTTATTATGGTTGTTCCTAGATATCACTCTAATTCATTGGGTAATGTTTAGTCTCATGAGATGGTGTGTATGGGATTAGGGAGTAAACCTAATCCATTATGGGACTTTGTCCACCATGTGATATTGTCTTGACAGTTAGCCTTGACTCGTGTTTATTTCATTTAGTATATTGTTGTCACATTTCTATGTTTCTGTGATCACATAATTATATGTTATATATGTTATGATTTCATATGTTTATTCGTGTTCCTTAACTTTTTATGTCATCATGTTATGTCTTCTAACTCATGTGCTACACTCTATTCCCATGTTTATTCCCTTACTGTGATTTTTAGCTCGTCCCTTTTGTCTATGTATTCTCCGGGTTATACTATGAATATATAAGGTCTCAAAGGAAGTTAGGATCTCATTACGGATATTAAATAAAATATGATTTTATTTTCGTTTCATGCAATCTAATTATGTACTTAGTCTTCGAAAGACACTAGAATTTATGATCCTTAGTTTTTATGTGATGGTTAATTATGCTTAAAATCATATAATAATTTGTGTAAAAGACTAGGGTCACTATAGTTCGTATTAAAGAACGGTCTAATTATTTTTGGGGATTAGGAATAGATAACTTTAGTAAGAACCCTAGGTATAATTCTATCATTATGGATAACCTAGATTGAAACTTAGGGAATCACAAGTTAGGATATACTTTTCATCTATAAGTTTATCCTTGTATGTTCAAAGTTTCTTTTTTATATGATTATTAGCTATGTATTCAAGCCCCCCTAATTGTACTTTATTTTTCTTAGTTAATGGTTGTAAATAGGATAACACGTGCCAATAATCAATGTGATAGGAAATGTGAAGATTTCCCTAATGAGATGCCAAATATGATGGGAATAGAAACTCAAAACTTTATGATAGTACTAGCACAACTAGCTCAAGTTATGAATAATAAATTGAATTTTATGGAACTCCCTACTTCTCATAAGAAAGAGAAAGTTGTGTTAAAATCCTTTATGTGAAAAAGGACTCCTATATTTAGTGTATCTTTTGATCCCCTCATCGCAAAACAATGGATTAAATTCATTGAGAATATATTCTCTATCCTCCAATGCTTAGAAGAAGAGAATTTTGTGTTGATGGTCTATCATTTTGATGGAGAAGCTGATTAAAGATGGACACTAATCAAGAACACAAAGTCTAAGGAGGAAATTGATTCTATGTATTAGGAAAAATTCAATAAAATAGTTTTCAATAAATATTTTCCCTGAACTCTCTATCTTAATATGGAAAGGGAGTTCCTCGAACTGAAGCAAAAGGAAGACGAGTCCATGAGGATGTATGAGGCAAAATTTACAAGTCTTGAAAAATATGCCTCATGATTTTTTATGAAAACTAAAATTGGGGTGGATCACTTCTTTATTAGACTAAAGTTGAGTCTACAAAAAGAATTGATGATTCGAGACTTTAACAACTATGAGGAGATTCTTCGTTGTGTTCTTAAGGTTGAAATTGAGATCGGAGACTCTAAGTGGTCTTGTGGGACTAAAGATAAAAAGATGAAAATGGAGTTTAATATGGTATGATCAAAAAATAAATCCCATGAAAAAAAAGAAAACCCAACATACCACATGTAAAAAGTGTGGGAAGAAGCATCCTGGAAACTACATAAGGGGAACTAAGAGATACTTCAAATGTGGAAGAGAGGGTCACCAGGCTAATTTTTTCTAAAGGGGTTTAAAGAATCCCACTAATGTGAAATAAGAAAGGAAGGTTAAGACCAACACTCGTCCTGTAGTGCATTGTTTCAACTGCAAGGAACATAAGCATTATGCGATCCAAGACCCTAAGCCAAGGGTTGTTGGAGACAATCAACAACAACAACCTCCAAGGAAGCATGGAAGGGAATATGTTATCACTACTACTGAGGTGGAACCTAAAAATGATGTGGTGAAGGGTACACTGGTTATTCATTCAAAAATAACTAACGCACTATTTGATTCTGGTTCTACACATTCTTTCATATCCTACAAGTTTAGTAGAACTATTCAAAAACCACCTCAAAATATGAAGGTTGAGTTATCTTTGAGAATAGTGAATGGGGAAATTACTACATCTAAAGTTTATAACTCCTCCCCAATTAATGTTTATGGACTGAACCTCCCAAAAAATATTGTATTACTTCCCTTAGTGGAGTTTGATTCTATATTGGGAATAGATTCACTATCTTTATATAAATACAACATCAACTATCGGGAAAGGGAAATCACTCTTCACATCCTGAGGCATCCTCCAATTATGTACAAGTGTAAGGATGAGGATGAATATCCTTCAGAATCATCGTATCAATTGTGAATATTATTTTCTTATGATCAAACATATCTAGCTCAAATGATTGAGACAAATGAGAGGATAATGCTCAAATACATGCCTATTGTGAGGGACTACACTAATGTGTTCCCTGAAGAATTGACTAGTCTTCCTCCTGACTGAGAGGTTGAGTTATAAATTGAACTTATTCTTAGATCTCTGCCTATATCAAATACTCCTTACAGAATAGCAACCATTGAGTTGGGAGAATTGAAGGAGCAATTACAAGAGAATCTGGAAAAGGGTTTCATATACCTGAGTGCTTCACTGTGGGGTGCACCAGTCCTTTTTATCAAGAAGAAGGATGGATCAATATGCCTCTGCATTGATTATCATGAGCTCAATAAAATCATGATAAAGGACAAGTATCTCTTGCCATGGACAAATTACTTTTTTGATCAACTGCATGGGGCCAAGTATTTCTCTAAGGCAGACCTTCAGTTGGGATATCACCAATTGAAGGTGAAGAAGGAATATATTCCCATGACTATCTTTTGAATGAGGTATGGACATTATGATTTCATAGTGATTCCCTTAGGACTCACTAATGCTCCATAAATTTTCATGGACTTAATGAATGGAGTCTTTAGATATTACCTTAATAAATTTTTTGTAGTCTTTATAGATGATATTCTAATATACTCTAAGGGTAAGAAGGAACACAAGGAGAATTTTAATACTGTGTAAAAGATTTTGTGGAGGGAGAAACTATATTCAAAGTATAGTAAATGTGAGTTATAGATGGAGGAAGTATCATTATTGGGGTATGTTATCACAAGTAAAGGAATATTTGTGGACCCTTCTAAGACAAAGGCAATTGAGGAGTGGCCCAAACCAGCATATGTAGCGCAGATCCATAGTTTCCTTTGTCTAGCTAGGTATTACTGACAATTTGTGAAGAAATTCTCATGATATTCAAACCCACTAGCCAAGCTGACTTAAATGGGAGTAAAGTTTTTTTGGGCCAGTGAATGTAAAGATTACTTCAAAGAGTTAAAAAAGAGGCTTATCACTGCATCAGCACTCACACTTCCAACAAGTGGGAAAATCTTTTTTGTATACAACGATGCTTCAGATAAGGGCTTGGGATGTGTAATAATGAAAAATGATAAAGTGATATCATATGCCTCAAGATAGTTGAAATATCATGAGCATAATTATCCTATGCATGATCTGGAGCTAGCAGTTGTGATCTTTGCATTGAAAATCAGGCGACATTATCTCTATGGGGAGAAGTGTGAGATATATACTGATCACAAGAGACTAAAATATATATTCACATAGATGGAGATTAATATGAACCAGTGAATATGGTTAAATATCATTAATTATTATGACTTCTCAATCCACTACCACCCTAGTAAAGCAAATAAAGTGGTGGATCCTCTAATTAGAAAGGATCCTACAACCTTATCAATGATGGGAATTGAGAAGGATCCAATCTTCTTAGACTTAAAAGGGATGGGCATGGGAATTATAAAGGAAGGTACATCATCATTCCTTTTACAAATGATTGCTCAACCATCCCTTATGGATAAAATAAAGGATGCTCAAAGAAATGGTGTGGAAATTCAAAAAAAGGTGGAATTTATAAGAAAGTGGGAATCCTAAGAGTTCAAATTTGATGAGGAAGGATTTGTAATATTTGGGTCACAATTATGTGTACCATCCAATCCAAAGATAAATAAAGAGCTTCTAAATGATGCACATAGCTCAACCTTCTCTATTCACCCAGGGAGTACAAAGATGTATCGAGATCTCCAAGAGCGGTATTGGTGGGACAATATGAAGAAGGAGATCGATGAATATACATTAAAGTGTCTGGTATGTCGGAAAGTGAAGGATGAAAGAAAAAAAATCAAAGGGATGATGCAACCATTACCTATACCAACATAAAAATGGAAAAATATCACTATGGATTTTGTCACTGAACTTCAAAAGACATCCAGAGGAAATAATGATATATGGGTCATTATGGATTGTCTTACAAAGATAGATCGCTTTATCATAATTCGAGAGGACTTATCACTCGATCAACTTGCACAGATATACATCAGAGAAGTGGTGAGGCTGTATGGAGTACCATTATCAATTGTAACCAATCGACAGATATTTACCTCCAAGTTCTGGAAAAGTCACCAACATACTCTAAACACTAAGCTGAACTTCAGTACGGTTTATCATCCTCAAACTGATGGTCAATCTTATTGGACTATTTAGACATTGGAAGACATGTTGAGAGAATGTTCTATGGACTTAAAAGGAGGATGGGACTAACATCTACCTCTGGTCAAGTTATCTTACAATAATAGTTTCAACTTAAGCATTAAAATGGCCCCATGTGAATCCCTTTATGGGAAAAGATGTAGAACACCAACATGGTGGGATGAAGTTGGTGAACGTAAATAGTTGGGACTTGAAATGGTCGAAGAAATGGTAGAAAAGGTGAAAACTATTCAGTATCACATCAAGGAAACCCAAAGTCGAAAGAAGAGCTATGCAGATAATCGTCGATGGGACCTAGAGTTTGAGGTTAGAGACATGGTATTCCTCCACACATCTCTATGGAGGAGAGTCATGATATTTGAGAAGAGAGGAAAGCTAAGTCCCAACTACATTTTCCCCTTTGAGATTCTTGATTGTGTCGGAGTTGTGGCCTATCGACTAGTACTCTCACCGACCATGTCTCAAGTACATGATATATTCCACGTATCCCTCCTAAGGAAGTACATAAAAGATCCCTCACATGTACTAAATTTAGAGGTGGTACAGTTGGAAAATGATCTCTATTATGAGGAACAACTGGTGAAGATCTTAGACCGTAAAGATAAAGTTCTACGCAACAAGACTACTCACCAGATCAAAGTACTATGACAGAACCAGAAGTATGAAGAGGCGATATGGGAACCATAGGAAGAGATGAAGGAGAAGTAACCTCACCAGTTTTTACCTTAGTATGTAAAATGAAATTTCGAGGTTGAAATTTCATAAGGGAAAAGAATGTAACAACCCAGAATTTTATCAATGAAATTTCTCTTTCTTATAATGTCATGTAGTATAAAACACATACATCACATAGAGAACCCAATAAAAACATCCTTCTCATAAATGAAGAATGATACATTAGTCAGCAAAAAAATCAATAATAATTTCAACTATTACAGCAGGATAATAAATAAAAAATAAGATAATAAGACTAGGAAATTTTGGATCTGCTCGATCCACTATAATGACCGCACTCGCGAACAAAGCTGTAGAAATAAAACATAATGTTAATAATAAAATATTCATTTAAAAGATGAAAGTATATATAACCTTGTAAGAAAATAGAAGCGACTAGTGAATGGAATAAGTTATTTATAGGGAGTAGTAAACCCTTATGATTGTTAGAAATCTAACTATTGGAATAGTAACCTAATCGTTGGAATAGTAATGTGACTGTTAGGAATAGTAATATAGCCATTAGAATATTAACCTCTCCTATAAAAGTATAAATAAAATTTAGGTATATTATAAATGAAAATATGATATATTTATATCGTGGAATAAGTAAATAAATGTTTTAAAAATGATAAATTAAGTGTTGGTATTTTTGTGAAACGTAAATGTTTATTTCCAATTTTATAATTAAAATAATGATTTAAAAGAAAATTTATTTTTATAAAATATATTCATAAATTAATATTTTTTTGTATTATAATTATAAGATAATTTTATGATACCTTAATTAATTTTTCAAAGTGTCATAAGATCAGTTATAATATTAAAATCGGTATTTTTCAAATAAATGATTACTTTAATTAAAAACTAAATTTCTTATATTTAGAAAATTATTTTCATAAAATGGAGTCCATTTTTTAAATCTACACATCAAAAAAATGGTTAGGATGAATTTTTTGATTTTTTCTAAAATAGTTGAATTTTTAGTGAATAGTGAAATACGATAATTTACAATATTTAACAAATACATGAATTATTGTGTCATGACTGATTTATGGATAAGGTAAGCACTCATTGGTTCAAACTCTCCTGAAAAAAAAAATTACTGTATTTAGTCATGACAATCAACACTATTGATAGTCTTGAGCCAAAATAATAAACAAATGAATAAAATAATAAAAAACGTCTCTCTCCTCCCATTATAAATATCACCCCTCATCACCCCTTCTCATCACACCTTCTAAGTTTTGGATCATGTTGGTATTATGCCCAATTCCACTCCCAAGCCTCTTACCCACATCCTAGTCTTGCTGATCTCACCAAAAAACCAATTTCAAGTGCCTTAAGGAGGTTCTCAATGAGATGATATTCAAGAGGTAAAATCCCCCTTCTTTCTCTTTTAACTTCTTTTCTTTTCTTATCCTCCCCTCGCCTCCCCTATCCAAAGTGACATGATAACTCCAGTATCATACATCTGTTGGAATGTTATTGTGCTAATAGAATATTCATCATTAAAACTCTTCTCTTCCCTTTTTATTTAAAAAAAAGAAAACATCGCTCGTGACGTGTCGATTCACCGCTTTTGTGGACGATGAGTTTTCATTTTTCATTACTGTCTTTAAGGTTGGTCATAAAATAATTGTTATGGTTAAATCATACCATAATATGTGTATTGTAGCTTGTTTCGTGTTCTGGAACCAATATATATACATAATATTAAATAATAAAACAAAACTAGTTCACGATGATCGAAAAACCATCAAAATAAACTAAACGTTTTATCTAATGAATCATCCTCATATCTGAAAACAAAATGATATATGAGATCATTTAAAATTCTGCAAGAATATTGATACCGTTTCATTCCACTTCTGGAGTTTTTCTTCCATTTGAAAAGAACTTCCACAATTATACACAAGTGAACTGATCATGAAACCATGAAATGAACGCTCTCAGAACAACGAAATTAAACATTATAACTCATCGAAATGGCCATAAAATGAACATAATAAAATTATAATAAATCAAATATATGTTGAAGAGGTTCTAAATTAAATTATTAATGAATCTAATTTGATTATCCAGGACATTAAGTGCAAGTGTAAAACACTTTCAGACGTAAGGTAAGGGATCTCTCAAAACCTCCAAATTACATTTGGGTTACTCTTTATCTTTCTTTACACCAATGTATTTCTTCATTCTTCTTATTTACTTCTTATACATTCTTTGTATAAGTTCCTAACTTGTGTATCTAGATCAATTCATCCTTCTTTTATGGCAAAATACATGTTTTAAATGACTCCATTCTCAATTCCTCTCGATAATCAAACCCGATTAAAAGGAACTTCCTAATTTCTGGCCCATTTTCAAGCACACTCCATAATATGTTTTAATCCACCATTATTTTTATAAAATCAATCATTTCACCATGAAAAACAGTCTTAGTTCGTTTTTGGTTTTATACAAAAAAAATATTCATTTTTTCTCTTTAAATACTCTTTAATATTTTCCTTAAACCGAACTAAAGTGTCACATTTCTAAAGTTTCTTAGACATTATTTTACATGTTTTCACTTCAGTTGGACATCATTTATCATGATCTATGTCTATTTTCTCTTATGAATGTCCATGTATGATTTAAATTCATTTTTTCATGGTCATCATTATGATACACATTGGTTATGCCTTATGACATGATTATGATACTTATTTATTTTCATAGGTAACTCTTATGTTTATTCCATATGTTTCGATTCTTCATGCGGCGCACATATGCATGAACATGTTATGATGGGTGCACCCAGATAGTGCTCCAATGCATTGGGTAATGTTTAGTCTCATTAGACGTCATGTATGAGATTATGAAGTAAACCTAATCCATTATGGGACTTTGTCCACCATGTGATATAGTCTTGACAATTAGCTTCGACTCGTGTTTATGTCATGTAGTATGTTACTGCAACATTCATATGTTGTCATGATCACGTGATTTCATGTTCTATATGTTATACTTCCATATGTTTATTCACGTGTCATGCCTTTTTATGTCGTCATGTTATGTCTTTTAACTCATGTGCTACACTTTATTTCCATGTTTATTTCATTATTGAGTTTTTTTACTCACCCCTTTTGTCTATTTATTCTCCAACTCATCCTATGTAGATGCAAGAGCTCAAAGGAAGTTAGAAACTCATTATGAAGATTAAATAAAAGATGATTTTATTTTGGTTTCATGCTTTCTAATTATGTACTCAGTCTTTCAAAGACATTAGACTTTACGATCCTTGATTTGTATGTGATGGTTAATTATGCTTAAAATCATGTAATAATCTGTGTAAAAGGCTAGAGTCGCTATAATTCCCTTGGCCTAAAATTGCATTTGATCGGCAATCTTGCTTGATTACCATAACACGTGCTTTGTTTGGTCAACTAATGATTCTATGTTCAATATTTTTGAACAATTTTTTTTAGAAGTGACATTTTCAAAGAGAAATAAAATTTGGTGGAGTTTCTCAAACTCATTCACTCGTGCTTAGTTGTGTGGTGAGTCGAACGTTAAAATTTGCACCTTCAAGTAACTTCCCAATTCATCCAACTTAAGTTTCAAAAACGGTGAAGTACTCACTAATACCTAAACATTGTTGCCAAAACAATGTCATTTTGTCTTGCCGTGGATTAATGCAAGGCTTGTTGCTCAATGAATACTATTATTTGAGGTCATACTATTTTTTATCATCATAATACAATACACACTTTGAAGGAACTTCCCTTTTTGATTGAAGATTGGAACATCAAACTTCTCAAAAATCCTAAAACAAATATATTACCTCATGACTAAGAAAAACCTGTTGAAGCGTCAATTTCTTACCACCAATCCCATTTTTCAATAAAAATAAAAACTAATGATATTTACATTGATGTGAGAGAAAATAGATGTAGTACATAGAAAAGCATGAAACACATAAATGGGAGAAATTACATGATGATGCTCGAATTTCGAAACTTACAAACACCCACATGAACATCTATTTCTGATATAATATTAAAACAAATATAATATATAAAATATTCAAACAAATATAATATTTGTTAACTGTCCAAAATATAATATATGAATAAATTTCTCTAACATCTTGCCTGCGATTTTTTTGGTGCTCTAGAAGAATAAAAAACATAATTTAATTTTTATATTTAATTAAATAATGATTAAATACACATTAGGCTGAACATTAAAAACAAAAAAGTCGTAGTCGATAAAGTACCTTTATCCGAAGCTACTGCATTTCCCCTCGACAGGAGTTTTGCTTCGTCCAGCCCGCCTTCCACTCCAACGCATGTACAGATCCGACCACCCTCGCCGCTCCACGTTTCGCAATCGCTGCCGTTCCCGCCACCTGCCCGGCCACAGTTCGGGTCACAGGCCCGTGACTCTAGTCTCCCTCACACACTGCACCACTGCACACTCCTTCCCCCACACGCCGCCCTCGCAGTGGCTGGCCACTTCATTCGAGTGGCATTTCGGAAATTACTCAGAAATACGAGTCCCATTCCTGAACTCGGGGGATTGAAAATCCGACTTCGTCGTCCGCCTGCTTTCCGGGGCATTTCATCGCTTCCATCATTTCCTGGTTTCACCCTCCTTATCTTCTTTCTTGGCGTATAAATTTTATCGCATGAATTTGATGTCTGTGTCGTGGTAGCATTCTCTTCGATCCTTGCCCGTACCTGGTTAGTAGCCCTAACTCGCGAGGATCGTCGGAGACGATTGCCATGGAATATGCCGGTGATTCGTGGGCCGCTCGTCTCTCGACTTCCGCAAGGCGGCACCAGCCTCGATCTGGTCAGATTGAGCATCCGTTTATAGGTTATTTTGCTTCCCATGCAGCGGCGTGTGCGTGCCTGCGTTCTGCGTGGCTGATGCTAGTTTGGTTCGATTCGCAGATCCGTTCTTCGGCGCGGAGGATTTTTTCGATGGAGACGACGAGTCGCGACCGGAGTATGTCTGTCCTTTCTGCTCCGAAGATTTTGATGTCGTCGGACTGTGCTGTCATATCGATGAAGAGCATCCGATTGAAGCTAAGAATGGGGTATTTAATGTTTTGATTAATCTGTAGAAATGTTTCTTCACATATCAATTTACTTTTTTGCATCCAAATCTTTGATTATCCAGTAAGAATTTCAGCGTCTTTTTTAGGATACATTCTGCATTCCAAATTTGGGCGTTTTCCCGAGTCCACTGGTTGCAACAGGTATATGCATTTGGGAAAGAATCCTAGTTTCTTTAATCGAACTTGCCGCGATCGTTCTTGCAGATATGTCCAGCCTGTGCAAAAAGGGTCGGAATGGATCTGGTCAGCCATATCACCATGCAACACGGGAGCATCTTTAAGATATCCTTTATCTTAACCATTCTATGTTTTCAAACTGTGTCAATCCAGCCTGCTGGATCTTCTCAGCCATATTCTGATTTTTTTGCAGCTCTAGCGTGTATAGATGGTTAAGTTTTGAAACCGTTTTCCGAATTTAACCATGATTGCTGTCAATCTAGGCTCGTAAGCAATAATTTTAATGAAAACGAGGAAGCGCACATGATAAACATGCATTCACTTCGCATCTCCCTTATTAAGCGAGCATTTTGCTAGTTCAACCATATATAATATTTCGAAGGAAACCTGTGTGGGCTGGTTGTTTTGACACAACTGTCTCATCATCTTATGAATCACCACTTCATTTTCAGTTTTCATTTTATGGGTCAGGCAGATTTAGAGTGCAATTCATTTGAAACTCTTGAATATAATAAGGAATTCCCAAGCATGCCTTTTCCAAACACCCAAACCTTTTTTTTCCACTTAACTGATGATACGTGATACACAAGAAGAGGCTGCGCAAGGGCGGGGCTCACTCAACATTTTCTATGCTGAGAAAAGAACTGCGGGAAGGAAGCCTGCGGTACCCCTTCGGCAGTCCATCACGCCCACGTGCATCCTCTAACACAGAACCCGACCCATTGTTGTCCTCGTTTATATACAGCCCGCCCCCGGCTGCAAATGATCCTGTGAAGTTACAGCTTTCTGTTGCCGCTGATGAAGCCACACCATTGAAGGAAAGCTGGGATGAAGAAGTTTTAGAAAGGTATTCTTTCACTGAAGGCATTGCATGCAGCTAGGGCATTTTTATGACATCTGTTATAAAATTTGCATCCTCACAATCCCACAAAATCCTGTCATGTCTGATACCCCTTTTTTCTTGTTTACTTCTCCATATGATTGCTGCTAAATTTGTCGATTTTGGTTTTTATTTGATGATTTATGGGAACAGAGAGGATCAGAGGCCGGTGCTATCGGGTAAGGACCAGGAAGAGAAGGCTAGGAAGTGTGAGTTTGTGCAAGGGTTGCTGTTATCGACCATCTTGGATGAAGTCTTATGAATGGAAAGGTTAGAGGTACGGGCTATGAAATAGTCAATATATATATTGCTATGTTTGTATGTATCATTAAGAAAGGTATGGGCAATTCGTATCTGGTGGTATCCATGACTGGTGCATAATGAAAGATGGTTTAAGGCATCTTGTCATTAGGCCCCTTGTTGTTAGCTAATACTACTGCTACTACCACGGATGATCACAAGGTAAGTAGTTCTTGTAATTTTTACGATTGCCGAGATAAGGCTAATTACCATCTTAAAACTGGTGGTATCTTTCTGTATCAATTGTTGATATTTAATTAATATTGATACATATGGGTTGGAATGATTCTTTATTGGTTTAGGTAAAAAATGTGGTCCTTGAGTCAATAACAAAGCCCATACATTTCTTCCATGATAAGTGTTCTTATAGTTGTTGTGTATCATAAATCCTAAGATTTTGGGTGGTATTGCATTAATGAAGGGTTCAAAGTGTTTGTTTGAAACCTGAATCTTTTCAAATATCCTTTTAATTTTTAATTTATATAATCTTTTTTTTAATATTAGACCATTTTGAAACATGCTGGCATGCATTTAGTTATTTTAAGATTTTTAGTCCATAAATATATAAAGCCGATTTTGCAAATCCTTTAAACCCGTTTCCAGCCCTTTAAATCATTATGGTGGATCACTGTCATTTATTTTAAATGCATGCCACACGTCTTGTATTTAGGTTTGCAAGCATCATCCTATCCGAACCCAATTAGAAGGCATCCGAGCCTAATTTAATCTGATTGAGTAGGGCAGTTACTCATATACTCAGTTTATGGGTTATCCATTGTTCTCTCTCTCAACAGTAATCGATTTTTGTTTAATATCGTACACAATACTAAATCTTCAAATTTCCAAATAAGGATAGTAATAATAATGCATAATATGAGTATCTTTCAATTGAAATCAATACTCGGTGTAAACATATCAAATGATATTTGATTTGAAGTTGATTAAATATTAAACTATAAATCTATACAACAACTTGAGAGACCAATTTCTCATTCATCATTACATCACAAGCTTGTCCTTTTTATGAATTTTCTTAGAAAATAAATGTATGAACTAAACGTCACCACTTCTAAGTTTAAAGTGATGATGTGGCCCTATTGTTATCGACCATGTAAGTGTTTTGTTAAGAGCTATCGTTTAACATTGAATTAACAAATGATATTGATATAAAATATATTAGGGTGAATTGTCAATATTAACAATCATTATGATAATTTGTTTTTATCCATTAAATATTTTAATTATGATCTATCTAAGAAGAGTGTTGGGTCCTAATTACCAAATGATCCTCTAGTAGGTTTCAACTAGTTTTCTTTATTAGTCGCATGTGTGATCTTTCTCTTTAAAGATTTTGTAAAAAGATCTGTCAAGTTTTTGCATGATTTTACATAATTAATTATATTAGTATCATTTTGTAGCGATTGCCTCACATGATCGTGCCTTAAGCTAGACTTCCCATTATGCATGTTACTATATGCTCTTGTCAAATGTATGTATGTTTCTTGCTCATCCAAGAAACAACTCCTTTGATAGTGAACCACCGCTCGAAAGTGGATTGGTTACCCCCATCTTTGTAATCCAATTTGTTTTGGTGTATCCTTCTAATACATCTGGTTAACTACTGTAGAATAAACATTGATTTTCGGTCTTATTGAAGTATCCAAATAATTTGGCAATACACTTCCAATATCAGGTCTAGTGTTAGGTATTGTGCACATAAGTGATCCAATTGCACCACATATTTAAGTTGTGTTAGTACTCTGCCAATATTAGCAATCAACCTGACACTTGAGTCAAATACAACATTCCCATATTTGATACCATCATGATTGAATTTATTCAATATTTTATTGATATGATGAGATTGATTCAAGGAATATCCTTATGTTTCTTAATTATGATTCTCATAATAGTATCAACTATTCCGGGATCCTTTATATTAAACATAGAAGAATGATATCCGTTGGTCTCACTCAAAGTATATTGGTTCCAAAAATTAACAAATCATCTAAATTTAAGCAAACCAAAACTCCATATTCTTTTGTAAACTTTGAGTAGGTAGATGTTAGGTTTCAACCGTGTGCGTGAAAACCAAGAGTTATTCTAACGAAAGGAGGAACTCTAAAAGATTACCTTTGATGCCTTGGATGACAATGGTAGAGTGACAACTGTGAAGTTCGGAAGTCTTGAAGTTATGCATACCAGATGATGCTGATTGGAAGGTACAACTAGAAGTTACCCCTGATCACTCAATTTGGAGGTAGTGTAGGAAACATAAAGGGAATAGCGTAAGGGTCTTTAGGGAGGTTGCATACAAGTCATTCTGCGAGATTTTCAAAAGTAGGCTCCGTTTCTTAGATATGTGAGTTGTGGCGGGGTGAGTCTTTTACTGAATAGAGGTTTCGTCCATGGGGATCAAATCAGGTGGACTTCTCTCTGAAGATTAGGAGGTGGTGATTACTAAATGCACTGGTCGGGTCCTACAAATAGGAGATTGAATCATTTGATCAATACTATGCACTCGTGCAAAAATTGTAATTATCTTTCGTTTACTTAAAAAAAAGGTTGCAGTGTTCCCTATGTGGAGTAGGACTCATGTCCAAACCACGTAAACTTATGTTGTTCTTGTATCTTTATTTCTTTCGATAGTTGTATTCCAATTATTTTTTTTTGTCTTTGTAACACCCCGAGATTTTATGAGAAATATTATTTTTAATTTCATTGATGTCTTGTGTTGTACAATACACCAAAATTAGCTTGCGCTATACGCAACACTGTATTAGCTTTTATTATACGCAAACATTATTCTTGGTTTGTGTTGCACGCAAGAACGACCTTTCTCAATAGCGTGTTGTACGCAATACCGAGTTTCACTAAACAATGATATATTATTATGAACCAGCCGTTATGAATAGTATTAACCATATTTTGAATTTTATAATAATATCATTCATCTTACACATATTCTAGAACATGGTATGAGAACAAAATAAAATTTGCAGGTAAAATAAGTATTTTTCAAAAAATGCAGTTTTGCCGCCTTTTGATGGCGCACTCACTTTAAATCTAGTTTTTGACACGTTTATAAGTTTAATTAGACAAAATAAACTTATTCATTTCAATCAGGATATAAAAATTTAATTTGGATAAATTTTTGACATTATTCTGATAACCTTCATATTTTGATGAATAGTAAAAATATGCTAAATTTTAATTAAAAAAAACTTTTTCCATCAAGATAAATTATATGGTTAAATTATAATATTGATTGGTTTTAAAGTATAAATAGAATATATTTTTACCATTTAATATAATGTAAGTCATTGACATTAATTTTACACTGAATTCATAGGTAAAAATATTTCAATCTTTTGCAATGTTTTAACTTTTAAAACCTGTTTTCTTAACAACGAGATTGATTTTAAATTAATTACTGCAACTTCTGTGTTTTGAATTTTGAAAAATGGATTTCATATTTGGAATCAGTTGGTCCAAATTATGTTAATATACTACTTTTTATTTTTAGACATTATTAATAGTAACAATGGTAAATTTTATTTACTACAGTTAAAAGTACATCGGGTAATTAAGGGTAAAAATAAGTTTATAAAATTACCCAACACCTGCAAAAATTCTATTGGATAAATAAAAGTTGACCCATATCACGTAGGGGTCGACATAGATTCATTTTATGGACTTTTGACCATGAAAATGATATATTTATTATTAAAACCAAAGAAAGTGACAGCATGTCACTCTCTTATATCTTATAAGTGTAATAATTTTAATTTAATGATAAACTTCCTAAAACTTCGAACATAAATAGTCACCAGAAATCTATTAAAATTGTCTACAACATGTGAATTTATTTAGAATTTTTAGGGATTAATAATTATCATTAATAGTGACACAATAGTGATGCAAAAATTGTTTATTTAGTGAAAAATCAATAATACAGTTTTTTATTAAACTAATAGTGACCATAAAAGGCACAGACTCCTGACCAAAACTTATTGGTCGTGTACATGTAAACCATAAGCATCCAATGGTCGAATATTTAACCATTTAGAGCCTTATAAAAGCGATTATGACACTTATATTATTTTATTTTAAATGGTGTCAAAGTTGTCACCTTCATAATTTAATAAATATAACAATTTAAATGTTGTGATTTTAAGATGATAAATTCGAGTAAAAGTATTCTTATGAAAGATATTAGATTTATCTGCATTATAGTATTTTTTTTTAATTTTTATGCAACAAATAAGTATATTAAATAATTATACAAAAATGTTGTAGTAATTATTTTATTAAGGGAAATATCAAATAAATGGTTTTAAAAATATTAAAATAAATGTTATATGAACAAATTAATGTGCTCCATGAATTTTTTAGATGAATATGACAAGTTAGTAATCTATTAAATATTTTGGTTCGAATATATCTTCTGTGTGGATTTAATTTAAATTCAAATAATTGAATAGTGTCAAAATTCACACTATTGATATTTTATAAAAATAACATATTATTAAATTGTTTAAAAATCACAAAAATATTTAAAAATTAAAAATTAAAAATTATATGGTCGACAATGTAATAATGTATCTAATTATGGAAAATTCACATAACATAAGTATTTATAAAAATTTAAAAATTAAAATATTATTACCGCAAATGAAATCAAATAGATTAAATAAGGATAGATCAAAATGATAAGGTTTAAAATAAAATTAAAACATGTCTAAATTTTATTGGTTGATGAGATTACAATCCTATCTCATCTCATCTTCGAATTGAGTCATTTTTGGAGGATTTTAAGTAGGGTCTGAATTTATTATAAATTAATAATTTTGAGGTTTCCAAAAGTGCTCATATCCTTTCTAATAAAAGGGCACCTCATCCCTCTCCTCTTCACAACCGTTTGAGCATGCAAGCTCGGCCAAACCCTGTCCATTTCTTTTTTCCACTTCCCTAGCAACATACTAGAGGTCCTGATCTTCTTCAAAGACCAACTTTAGTGCCCTAAGAGGAAGTTTAAAAGAGGCGCATCAAAGAAGTAATATCCTTTACCGATTCCTTCAAATTTATTTCTCCTTCTACTTCCGCTTTTTTATTTGTTTCATTATAAAGTAATAACATCAGTATCACTCATATACTGATATGTTATTATAAATATGAAACAACTCTATTTCACATTCTATCCATCCTATGGAAAACGAAATCACCGCGCGTGCCTACGGAATACCGTCTTCACACCGTGGTGTAATCTGTTTTCCACCACCACCTTACTTGGATGGGTATAATGGTGTAATGAATAACTATATATGATTATTATAACATGAACTAATTCTGCGATATTATATCATTCACTCCAATTCCATTCAATAATTATGGGAACAATATCATTGTTCGTGCGTACGTACGGATTACCGTCTCCACGATGCGATGAGATTCATTCTCCATGTTAACCATTCAAGAATGATTATAAAATATATATAATAATTAATCATGAAATATATGACATAATAATGCTACTGGATTTATGTATATATGTTATTTACTTCCATTCAATTTAATAAGGAAACGAAAACAACGTTCATGCGTACGTACGACCTATCGTCTCCATGAACGGTGTATTTCATTTCATTTATCGATCTATTATATACATTATATATTCTGAATATATATTATTTATATAAATCATGTTTTACATTCTAGAAGTAAGTAATCATGATCTAAGTAATCATATGAATAATTATAAGTCAAAACATGTACGACAAATGAAACAATTTTACCCAAAACGCTGCTTTAACATGAAATTGACAAATGAATGGGCAATATAAAGTCTTAAGTGAGTCATATATGATATCATAAATATTATTATGGTTCTGTTATAAGTTAATAATATGTTTAAACCCACAATACAGGAGTCTCACACACATACGAAAGAAATTGGATATAAGGTAAGAGATTATTTCGTCTCACTTTTATTTTTGTGAGACATATGCCTTAATCACCATCTATTTCTTTTCTACGGCATTTATGCTTCCCATGAATGTTTTATGATTTTTATTATGAAGGATATGATATTTACATATGCATGTAATTTTCTTTATTTTATGACACGTATGATTCCACCGATCATAAATGGTAAGAGATAATTATTCCAACCTTGTTTTTATCTAAGATTGTTTATTCGTAAGTGTTTACTAGGGTTATAGTTATCATCCATGTCCATGTCTTCTAAAAATATTTCTACATGTATGTTTAAAGTCATTTTTACCCTTTGTCGACTTTTACCACATGATATGGAAGAGATCTTTCTTTTGTTTACCATACGAGGTACTTTTTGACTTTTCCAACAAAAGTACGTGGATAATGTTTTTTTTAACTTATACGGCATGAACAGATTTTTACGGTTTCATAACGACTTATTTCCATGAAGCTTCCTCTACACGATTTCATGATTATTTTCAACAAAATTCTTTTCTTTTAAAATTTCATGGCATTTTGAGAGAAGAAAATGATTTTGAAAAAGAAAAGATATTTTCCTCAAGAATTTATTTCAAGTGTTTTATGAAAACTATTTTTCATCTAAGATGACATTATTTAGTATGTTTATGTTTCAAGTATAATGTCTTTATTATTTACATGGTTTGATTTTTTCTTACGATGAAATGATATTCATTTGTTTTATATGAATTATGTTATGATGAGATGATGTTTATGAAACCCATATTATTCATTGGGTTATGATAAATGATTTATGTTTATTTTGTGACACACGAAAGAATGATTTCATTATGAGATGAGTGTGACCTATATCTCCCTCCAATGCATTGAGTAAAGATTTATATCTCATTAGATAAATATGGCTGGAACAACAAGTAAATCTGGTTCAGTAATACAGGGCTGAAACGACAAGTAAACCCAGTTCAGTAATGGACTTTATCCACTATGATGGTCTTGGCAGCAATGCCTTGGCTACTATGGAAATAATATCACGTGCTTAATGGTTTGCCACAATTACATATTTTATTCCCATGTTATTTTATCATGATTGATGTTCCATTATGATCTATGCCTTACGTACTGTCATGTTTTATGTCATTGCTCAAGATTTTGATGTTTAAACTTTATGTTCATGTTTTTAAGTTCAAATGTATATGATTTGTTTTATTTTCTCCATGCTTACCCTTACTAAGCATTCGAGCTCACCCTTTATATGTTTTATTTTCCACAGGATATAAAGAAAGTTTTTAGGTGAGAAAACAAAAGGGGAATATTTTTATGGGAGATATTGAAGATCTTTCACCATGATTAGAAGATTATGTTTCGAGTTTCCAAAGACACTAAACTATTACGGTCCTTAGGTGTCTGTTTTTGTTATATATTAAGTATTCCGCAAAAGTAATGTAATGTCAATGTACGTCAAGTTGGAATCTCTACAGTTGGTATTAGAGGAAAGATTTAGTTAACCTTTGGAAACTAGGATGCGAAAACTTTAGTGAGATTCCTAGAGATATTTCTAAGGTATGTCTAGGGATGTCCCTAAGGTTAAGTATAAGTATAGGTTACGGTCCTAGAATTATGATAATGATCATGAATAACCTAGGATTAAACCTATGATGTTAGAGATTGAAAGTACTCCTATGTTGTTTTCCTAGTATGATTTTTGCTTCTCACACTATTCGTTTTGGGTTTTAGAAAATGGCTGGAACCCAAAGGAACCGTGTTAATGATCAATGCACTGGGCAATGCAATAATTATCCTCCTGAACAACCAAATGTTATGGGAAATAGATTGAAAAATCTTATTGTCATACTTACACAAGCTTTGAATCATTCTGGACTTCCAAATGAACAGAGAAAGGAACAATATTCTATTGAGTCCTTCATGAGGCAACATCCACCTTCTTTCAGTGGGTCTTCTGATCCACTTGTTGCTGAACAATGGATCGGTACCATTGAAAATATATTTTCCATACTTCACTGTTCAGAACATGAAAAAGTCATTTTGACTCTTTACCATTTAGGAAGGTGAAACAGACCAGTGGTGGACTCTAATTAAGAATACAAGGCCCCAAGATGAAATTGAATTCATGGAATGCGATGAGTTCAAGAACTTGTTTTTCAATAAGTACTTCCCTCGTATTCTTCGAACAAATATGGAAAAGGAGTTCCTTGAGCTTAAGCAAAAGGATGGTGAATCTGTTGGTATATACGAGGTGAATTTTACAAGGCTTGCAAGGTATGCATCTGACTTTATCATCCAACCTGAAAGTAAAGTTGATCGATTCTTCAGTGGCTTAAAACCAAGTCTTCAAAGGGCATTAGCTATAAGAGACTTCAGTAGCTATGAAGAAATTGTGCATTGTGCTATCAAGGTAGAACTGGAAGTTGGTGTTAAATATCCATCTCATGGTTTTGACAAGAAACGAAAGATGGAGTTCAAGGAAAAATCTCAAAATGATGGTGAAAAGAAGACTAATGTTTTGTTATGCTCAAAGTGTGGAAAGAAGTATGGTGGAAATTGTCTTAAAGGGACTAGAAAATGTTTTAAGTGTGGAAAAGAAGGTCATCGAGCAGCTGAGTGCCGAAGTAATGGGAAAAAAGTAGCTAATGATGTGAATAGAGAAAAGACTAGAGAGAACGCACCACCAACACTTCAATGCTACAAGTGCAAGGAAATGTGGCATTATGCTAACCAATGCCCTAATCCAAGGGTTAATGATGATCGACATCAACAACCTCTTAAGGCAAAGGACAAAGAGAAGTCACATGCGATCACTATTGGTGATTTTGAATATGACAACGAAGTGGTGGAATGATTAAGTGTATATGTAACGGGATTCCAAAACAGTGTTGTGAAATCTCATTTATAGTATCGTGGAATTTTGGAATATCTATGTATTGGTTTACTATTGTTTTTAATAATTATATGGTACTGGTAACCATGAAAAGTGATTGAAATATTTTTGGAAAGCAGATAATATGCACATAATGAAGGGATAAGGAGAAAATAATATGTTTGATAGTATTAATGAGCTCATGACTTGTATAATGACAAAGTGATATCATGGTTTGAATATATAGAAATTTTGGGATTTTGGTATGTGAAAAGAGTTAACTTTTGACAACATTCATGTTTTCACTAAGGTTCAATGAGTATTCATTTTTCAAGAGAATACAAGATTAAAGTATTCACATGTTTGAAATGTGACCAACAACAAGATATATCTTATGATATATGAGAGATAAATGATGGTATTCACATGCTTGGTAGATGACCTTTTTAGTAATCATTTTCTTTATACTATGAGATTGGATTGTAGTATTTTGGATAAGCCTAAAGAATGGAATGGATTCAGTTGTACATTAGATAGTATTGTTTAAGGCTAGAACTTTTTGATATTATTTTTTAAATGTTATAATAGTATAGTTTAGAAAAAGGACAACCTGTCGTGTCAGACAAGGATGCAGGAATCGAACCCACAACTGAAGTGCGACTGACCTTTATCGCCTACCACTAGCCTACAAGAAGTTCCTGATTAGTAGAAATTAGTTTTATTTTGTTAAGTGGTATGATATATGAAGTATAAGTCCATTTTTGGAGCCATATATGATTAATATCACCATATATGGACTTATGTATATTGAATAAACTTTGCTAACCTTTTGTTTGAGACAGATGGAATGACCCATCATTCTATCACATGATCTGCTAACACTTCATGAATAACAAATTCAACTTCATTTCTTTAAAATATGAAGTGGAAATTGTTCAAGGAACGACCAACAGTGAAATTGTACCAAAATCAAGTAAGTATTTCTTCTCATTCAAATTCTTCAACTTTAGGGAAATGGTCTTGAAAACAAAAAATGTTGTCCTAATACCCTCATATCCGATGAATCAGATGCTACCTTAGATCATCACAAATTTATGGCTTTGTGATTGTTGGCTTTTTCATCGCCATGTTCTCTACCACTCTCCATCAGAACTTGATGGTTAGATTTCTCTTTCATATCCATATTTTCACCTATATTCTCTTATGTGGAAACTCAGTGATGAGTTAATTTGGGTAACCGTTACATTCCATACTTTAGTTATTAAAATTAAGTTTTAGTATTCCTTTTTACGATGTGGGTTTATATGAAAAAAACTTTCGATTAGTAAACCATTTATAACCCCGATGAATTTCGAGAGCAAAATTCATTTTAAAGAGGGTAGAATGTAACACCCTGAGATTTTATGAGAAATATTATTTTTAATTTCATTGATGTCTTGTGTTGTACGCTACACCAAAATTATCTTGTTCTATACGCAACACCGTATTAGCTTGTATTATACGCAAACACTATTCTTGGTTTGTGTTGCACGCAAGAGCGACCTTCCTCAATAGCGTGTGTTGTACGCAATACTAAGTTTTACTAAACAATGATATATTATTATGAACCATCCGTTATGAATAATATTATCAACATTTTGAATTTTATAACAATATCATTTATCTTACACATATTCTAGAACATGGTATGAGAACAACATAATTTTTTCGAGTAAAATAAGCATTTTTCAAAAAATGCAGTTTTGCCGCCTTTTGATGGCGCACCCACTTTAAATCTAGTTTTTGACACGTTTATAAGTTTAATTAGACAAAATAAAATTATTCATTACAATCAGGATATAAAAATTTAATTTAGATAATTTTTTGACATTATTCTGATAACCTTCATATTTTGATGAATAGTAAAAATATGCTAAATTTTAATTAAAAACAACTTTTTTCATCGAGATAAATTATATGGTTAAATTATAATATTGGATGGTTTTAAAGTATAAATAGAATATATTTTTACCATTTAATATAATGTAAGTCATTAGCATTAATTTTACACTGAATTCATAGGTAAAAATATTTCAATCTTTTGCAATATTTTAACTTTTAAAACCTGTTTTCTTAACAACGGGATTAATTTTAAATTAATTACTGCAATTTTTGTGTTTTGAATTTTGAAAAATGGATTTCATATTTGGAATCAATTGGTCCAAATTATGTTAATAGACTACTTTTTATTTTTAGACATTATGAATAGTAACTACTGTAAATTTTATTTACTACAGTTAAATGTACATCGGGTAATTAAGGGTAAAACTAAAATTATAAAATTACCCTAACACCTGCAAAAATTCTATTGGATGAATAAAAGTCGACTCATATCACCTAAGGGTCGGAATAGATTCATTTAATCGACTTTTGACAATGAAAATGATGTAATTATTATTAAAACCAAAGAAAGTGACAACATGTCACTCTTATATCTTATAAGTGTAATAATTTTAATTTAGTGATAAACTTCCTAAAACTTCGAACATAAATAGTCATCAGAAATCTATTAAAATTATCTACAACATGTGAATTTATTTATAATTTTTAGAGATTAAATAATTATCGTTAATGGTGACACAATAGTGATGCAGAAATTGTTTATTTAGTGAAAAATCAATAATACAGTTTTTATTAAACTAATAGTGACCATAAAAGACACAAACACCTGACCAAAACTTATTAGTCATGTACATGTAAACCATAAGCATCCAATGGTCGAATATTTGACCATTTGGAGCCTTATAAAAGCGATTATGACACTTATATTATTTTATTTTAAATGATGTCAAAGTTGTCTCCTTCATAATTTAATAAATATAACAATTTAAATTTTGTGATTTTAAGATGATAAATTCGAGGAAAAGTATTCTTATGGAAGATATTAGATTTATCTGCATCATAGTATTTTATTTTTAATTTTTATGCAACAAATAAGTATATTAAATAATTATACAAAAATGTTGTAATAATTATTTTATTAAGGGAAATATCAAATAAATGGTTTTAAAAATATTAAAATAAATGTTATATGAACAAATTAATGTGATCCATGAATTTTTTAGATGAATATGACAAGTTAGGTGTCTATTAAATTTTTTGGTTCGAATATATCTTATGTGTGGATTTAATTTAAATTCAAATAATTGAATAGTGTCAAAATTAACACTATTGATATTTTATAAAAATAACATATTATTAAATTGTTTAAAAATCAAAAAAATATTTAAAATTTAAAAATTAAAAATTATATGGTCGACAATGTAATAATGTATCTAGTTATGGAAAATTCACATAACATAAGTAAGTATTTATAACAATTTAAAAATTAAAATATTATTACCGCAAATGAAATTAAATAGATTAAATATGAATAAATCAAAATGATAAGGTTTAAAATAAACTTAAAACATGTCTAAATTTTATCGGTTGATGAGATTAAAATCCTATCTCATCCCATCTTTGAATTGAGTCATTTTTGGAGGATTTTAAGTGGGGTATGAATTTATTATAAATTAATATTTTTGAGGTTTCCAAAAGTGCCCCTATTCTCTCTTATAAAAGGGCACATCATCCCTCTCCTATTCACAACAGTTTGAGCCTACAAGCTCTGCCAAACCCTGTCCATTTCTTTTTTCCACTTTCCTAGCAACATACTAGAAGTTCTGATCTTCTTCAAAGACAAACTTTAGTGCCCTAAGAGGAGGTTTAGAAGATGCACGTCGAAGAAGAGGTAATATCCTTTACCGATTCTTTCAAATTTATTTCTCCTTCTACTTCCTCTTTTTTATTTGTTTCATTATAAAGTAATAACATCAATATCACTCATATACTGATATGTTATTATAAATATGAAACAACCCTATTTCACCTTCTATCCATCCTACGGAAAACGAAATCACCATGCGTGCGTATGGAATACCTTGGATGAGTATAATGGTGTAAAGAATAACTATATATGATTATTATAACATGATACTAATTCTGCGATATTATATCATACACTCCAATTCCATTCAATAATTATGGGAATGATATCATCGCTCGTACGTATGTACGGATTACCGTCTCCACGATGCGATGAGATTCATTCTCTATGTTAACCATTCAAGAATGATTATAAAGTATATATAATAATTAATCATGAAATATATGACATAATAATTCTATTGGATTTATGTATATATGTCATTTACTTCCATTCAATTTAATAAGGAAATGAAAACAGCGTTCATGCGTACGTACGACCTACCGTCTCCATGAACGATGTATTTCATTCCATTTATCGATCTATTATATATATTATATATTCTGAATATATATTATATATAAAAATCATGTTTTACATTCTGGAAGTAAGTAATCATAATCTAAGTAATCATATGAATAATTAGAATTCAAAACATGTACGACAAATGAAACCATTTTACCCAAAACGCTACTTTAACATGGAATTGACAAATGAATGGGTAATATAAAGTTCTAAGTGAGTCATATATGATATCATAAATATTATTATGGTTCTATTATAAGTTTATAATATGTTTAAACCCACTATATAGGAGTCTCAAACACAGACGGAAGAAATTGGACATAAGGTAAAAGATTATTTCGTCTCACTTTTATTTCTGTGAGACATATGCCTTAATCACCATCTATTTCTTTTGTATGACATTTATGCTTCCCATGAATGTTTTATGATTTTAATTATGAAGGATATGATATTTACATATTCATTTAATTTTCTTTATTTTATGACACGTATGATTACACCAATCATAAATGGTAAGAGATAATTATTCCAACCTCATTTTTATCCGAGATTGTTTATTCGTAAGTATTTACTGGGGTTATAGTTATCATCCATGTCCATGTCTTCTAAAAATGTTTCTACATGTATGTTTAAAGTCATTTTTACCCTTTGTTGACTTTTACCAGATGATATGGAAGGAATCTTTCTTTTGTTTACCATACGAGGTACTTTTTGACTTTTCCGTCAAAAGTACGTGGAGAATGTTTTTTTAACTTATATGGCATGAACAGATTTTTACGGTTTCATAACGACTTATTTCCATGAAGCTTCCTCTACACGATTTCATGATTATTTTCAACAAAATCCTTTTCTTTTAAAATTTCATGGCATTTTGAGAGAAGAAAATGATTTTGAATAAGAAATGATATTTTCCTCAAGAATTCATTTCAAGTGTTTTATGAAAACTATTTTCCATCTAAGATGACATTATTTAGTATGTTTATGTTTCAAGTATAATGTCTCTATTATTTACATGGTTTGATTTTTTTCTTATGATGAAATGATATTTATCTTTTTATATGGATTATGTTCTTATGAGATGATGTTTATGAAACCCATATTATTTATTGGGTTATGATAAATGATTTATGTTTATTTTTTGGCACATGAAAGAATGATTTCATTATGAGATGAGTGAGACCTATATATCCCTCCAATGCATTGAGTAAAGATTTATATCTAATGAGATAAACATGGCTAGAACGACAAGTAAATCCGGTTCAGTAATACAGGGCTGGAACGACAAGTAAACCCGGTTTAGTAATGGACTTTGTCCACTATGATGGTCTTGGTAGCAATGCCTTGGCTACTATGGAAATCATATCATGTGCTTAATGGTTTTCCACAATTATATGTTTTATTCCCATGCTATTTTATCATGATTGATGTTCCATTATGATCAATGCCTTACGTACTGCCATGTTTTATATCATTGCTCAAGATTTTGATGTTTAAACTTTATGTTCATGTTTTTAAGTTCAAATGTATATGGTTTGTTTTATTTTCTCCATGCTTACCCTTACTGAGCATTCGAGCTCACCCTTTATATGTTTTCTTTTCCCCAGGATATAAAGAAAGTTTTTAGGTAAGAAAACAAAAGGGGAATATCTTTATGGGAGATGTTGAAGATCTTTCACCATGATTAGAAGATTATGATCTGAGTTTCTAAAGACACTAAACTATTACGGTCCTTGGGTGTCTATTTTTGTTATGTATTAAGTATTCCGCAAAAGTAATGTAATGTCCATGTACGTCAAGTTGAGGTCTCTACAGTTGGTATCAGAGGAAAGGTTTAGTTAACCTTTGGAAACTAGGATGAAAAAACTTTAGTGAGATCCCTTGAGATATTTTTAAGGTATGTCTAGGGATGTCCCTAAGGTTAAGTATAAGTATTGGTTACAGTCCTAGAATTATGATAACGATCATGAATAACCTAGGATTAAACCTATGATGTTAGAGATTGAAATTACTCCCCTTGATTATGTTGTTTTTTAGTATGATTTTTGTTTCTCACACTATTCTTTTTGGGTTTTAGAAAATGGTTGGAACCCGAAGGAACTGTGTTAATGATCAATGCACTGGGCAATGCAATAATTTTCCTCTTGAAAAACCAAATGCTATGGGAAATGAATTGTAAAATCTTATTTCCATACTTACACAAGCTATGAATCATTCTGGACTTCCAAATGACTAGAGAAAGGAACAATATTCTATTGAATCCTTCATGAGGCAACATCCACCTTCTTTCAGTGGGTCTTCTGATCCACTTGTTGCTGAACTATGGATCGATACCATTGAAAAGATATTTTCCATACTTCGTTGTTCCGAAGATGAAAAATTCATTTTGGCTGTTTACCATTTAGAAGGTGAAGCAGATCAGTGGTGAACTCTAATTAAGAATACAAGGCCCTAAGATGAAATTGAATCCATGAAATGGGATGAGTTCAAGAAATTGTTTTTCAATAAGTACTCCCCTCGTATTCTTCAAACAAAGATGGAAAAGGAGTTTCTTGAGCTTAAGAAAAAGGATGATGAATCTGTTGGTATATACGAGGCGAATTTTACCAGGCTTGCAAGGTATGCATCTGGCTTTATCATCCAACCTCAAAGTAAAGTTGATCGATTCTTCAGTGTCTTAAAAGCAAATCTTCGAAGGGCATTAGCTATAAGAGACTTCAGTAGCTATGAATAAATTGTGCGTTATGCTATCGAGGTAGAACTGGAAGTTGGTGTTACATATCCATCTCATGGTTTTGACAAGAAACGAAAGATGAAGTTCAAGAAAAAATCTCAAAATGATGGTGAAAAGAAGACTAATGTTTCTTTATGCTCAAAGTGTGGAAAGAAGAATTGTGGAAATTGTCTTAAAGGGACTAGAAAATGTTTTAAGTGTGGAAAAGATGGTCATCGAGCAGCTGAGTGCCGAAGTAATGGAAAAAAGGTAGTTAATGATGTGAATAGAGAAAAGACTATAGAGAAGACACTACCAACACTTCATTGCTGCAAGTGCAAGGAAATGAGGCATTATGCTAACCAATGCCCTAATCCAAGGTTTAATGATGATCGATATCAACAACCTCTTAAGGAAAAGGACAAAGGGAAGTCACATGCAATCACTATTGGTGATTTTGAATATGACAACGAAGTGGTGGAATGATTAAGTGTATTGTAATGGGATTCCAAAACAGTGTTGTGGAATCTCATTTATAGTATCGTGGAATTTTGGAATATCTATGTATTGGTTTACTGTTGTTTTCAATAATTATATGGTACCAGTAACCATGAAAAGTGATTGAAATATTTTTGGAAAGCAGATGATATATGCATAATGAAGGGATAAGGAGAAAATAATATGTTTGATAGTATTAATGAGCTCATGACTTATATAATGACAAAGTGATATCATGGTTTGAATATATAGAAATTTTGGGATTTTGGTATGTGGAAAGAGTTAACTTTTGACAGCATTCATGTTTTCACTAAGGTTCAATGGGTATTCATTTTTCAAGAGAATACATGATTAAGGTATTCACATGTTTGGAATGTGACCAACAACAAGATATATCTTATGATATATGGGGGATAAATGATGGTATTCACATGCTTGGTAGATGACCTTTTTAGTAATCATTTTCTTTATACTATGAGATTGGATAAAACTATTTTGGATAAGACTAAAGAATAGAATGGATTTAGTTATACATTAGATAGTATTGTTTAAGGCTAGAACTTTTTGATATTATTCCTGAAATGTTATAATAGTATATTTTTAGAAAAAGGACAACCCGTAGGAAGGACGAAAACCCATCGTGTCGGACAAGGATGCATGAATCGAACCCACAACCGAAGTGCGTCAGGCCTTTATCGCCTACCACTGGCCTACAAGAAGTCCCTGATTAGCATAAATTAGTTTTATTTTATTAAGTGGTATGATATATGAAGTATAAGTCCATTTTTGGATCCATATATGATTAATATCACCATATATGGACTTTATATATTGAATAACTTTTGCTAACCTTTTGTTTGAGACATATGGAATGACCCATCATTCTATCACATGATCTGCTAACACTTCATGAATAACAAATTCAACTTCATTTCTTTAAGATATGAAGTGGAAATTGTTCAAGGAACGACCAACGGTGAGATTGTACCAAAATCAAGTAAGTATTTCTTCTCATTCAAATTCTTCAATTTTAGGGAAATGATCTTGAAAACCAAAAATGTTGTCCTAATACCCTCATATCCGATGAATCAGATGGTACCTTAGATCATCACAAATTTATAGCTTTGTGATTGTTGGCTTTTTCATAGCCATGTTCTGTACCAATCTCCATCAGAACTTGATGGTTAGATTTCTCTTCCATATCCATATTTTCACCTATGTTCTCCTATGTGGAAACCCAGTGATGAGTTAATTTGGGTAACCGTTACATTTCATACTTTATTTATTAAAATTAAGTTTTAGTATTCCTTTTTACGATGTGGGTTTCTATGAAAAGAAACTTTCCAGTAGTAAACCATTTATAACCCAGACGAATTTCGAGGGCGAAATTCATTTTAAGGGGGGTAGAATGTAACACCCTGAGATTTTATGAGAAATATTATTTTTAATTTCATTGATGTCTTGTGTTGTACGCTACACCAAAATTAGCTTGTGCTATACGCAACACCGTATTAGCCTGTATTATACGCAAACACTATTCTTGGCTTGTGTTGCATGCAAGAGCGACATTCCTCAATAGTATGTGTTGTACGCAATACCGAGTTTTACTAAACAATGATATATTGTTATGAACTAGCCGTTATGAATAGTATTAACCACATTTTTAATTTTATAATAATATCATTCATCTTACACATATTCTAGAACATGGTATGAGAACAAAATAAAATTTTCGGGTAAAAAAGTATTTTTCAAAAAAATGCACTTTTTCCGCCTTTTGATGGCGCATCCACTTTAAATCTAGTTTTTGACACGTTTATAAGTTCAATTAGACAAAATAAACTTATTCATTGCAATCAGGATATAAAAATTTACTTTGGATAAAATTTTGACATTATTCTGATAACCTTCATATTTTGATGAATAGTAAAAATATGCTAAATTTTAATTAAAAACAACTTTTTTCACCGAGATAAATTATATGGTTAAATTATAATATTGAATGGTGACACAATAGTGATTCAAAAATTGTTTATTTAGTGAAAAATAAATAATATAGTTTTTATTAAACTAATAGTGACCATAAAAGGCACAAACACCTAACCAAAACTTATTGGTCGTGTACATGTAAACCATAAGTATCTAATGGTCGAATATTTGACCATTTGGAGCCTTATAAAAGCAATTATGACATTTATATTATTTTATTTTAAATGATGTAAAAGTTGTCACCTTCATAATTTAATAAATATAACAATTTAAATGTTGTGATTTTAAGATGATAAATTCGAGAAAAAGTATTCTTATGGAAGATATTAGATTTATCTGCATCATAGTATTTTAGTTTTAATTTTTATGCAAAAAATAAGTGTATTAAATAATTATACAAAAATTTTGTAGTAATTATTTTATTAAGGGAAATATCAAATAAATGGTTTTAAAAATATTAAAATTAATGTTATATGAACAAATTAATGTTCTCCATGAATTTTTTAGATGAATATGACAAGTTAGAAATCTATTAAATATTTTGGTTCGAATATATCTTTTGTATGGATTTAATTTAAATTCAAATAATTGAATAGTGTCAAAACTGACACTATTGATATTTTATGAAAATAACATATTATTAAATTGTTTAAAAATCACAAAAATATTTAAAAATTAAAAATTAAAAATTATATTGTCGAAAATGTAATAATGTATATAATTATAGAAAATTCATATAACATAAGTATTTACAACAATTTAAAAATTAAAATATTATTACCGCAAATGAAATTAAATAGATTAAATAAGGGTAAATCAAAATGATAAGGTTTAAAATAAACATAAAACGTGTCTAAATTTTATCGATTGATGAGATTACAATCCTATCTCATCTTATCTTCGAATTGAGTCATTTTTGGAGGATTTTAAGTGGGGTATGAATTTATTATAAATTAATATTTTTGAGGTTTTCAAAAGTGCCCATATCCTCTCTTATAAAATGACACCTCATCCCTCTCCTCTTCACAACTGTTTGAGCCTGCAAGCTCGGCCAAACCCTGTCCATTTCTTTTTTCCACTTCCCCAGCAACATATTAGAGGTTCTGATCTTCTTCAAAGACCAACTTTAGTGCCCTAAGAAGAGGTTTAGAAGAGGCACGCCGAAGAAGAGGTAATATCCTTTACCATTTCCTTCAAATTTATTTCTCCTTCTACTTACTCTTTTTTATTTGTTTAATTATAAAGTAATAACATCAGTATCACTCATATACTGATATGTTATTATAAATATGAAACAACCCTATTTCACCTTCTATCCATCCTACGGAAAACGAAATCACCGGGCGTGCGTACAGAATACTGTCTCCACGCCGTGGTGTAATATGTTTTCCACCACCACCTTACTTGGATGGGTATAATGGTGTAAAAAATAACTATATATGATTATTATAACCTGATACTAATTTTGTGATATTATATCATCCACTCCAATTCCATTCAATAATTATGGGAACGATATCATCGCTCGTGCGTACGTACAGATTACCGTCTCCACGATGCGATGAGATTCATTCTCCATGTTAACCATTCAAGAATAATTATAAAGTATATATAATAATTAATCATGAAATATATAACATAATAATGCTACTGGATTTATGCATATATGTCATTTACTTCCATTGAATTTAATAAGGAAACGAAAACAACATTCATGCGTATGTACGGCCTACCGTCTCCATGAACGGTGTATTTCATTCCATTTATCGATCTATTATATATATTATATATTCTGAATATATATTATATATATAAATCATGTTTTACATTCTGGAAGTAAGTAATCAAGATCTAAGTAATCATATGAATAATTAGAAGTCAAAACATGTACGACAAATGAAACAATTTTACCCAACACTGCTTTAACATGGAATTGACAAATGAACGGGTAATATAAAGTTCTAAGTGATTCATATATGATATCATAAATATTATTATGGTTCTTTTATAAGTTAATAATATGTTTAAACCCATTATATAGGAGTCTCATACACATACGGAAGAAATTGGACATAAGGTAAGGGATTATTTTGTCTCACTTTTATTTCTATGAGACATATGCCTTAATCATCATCTATTTATTTTGTACGGCGTTTATGCTTCCCATGAATATTTTATGATTTTTATTATTAAGTATATGATATTTACATATGCATGTAATTTTCTTTATTTTATGATACGTATGATTCCATCGATCATAAATGGTAAGGGATAATTATTCCAACCTTGTTTTTATCTGAGATTGTTTATTCATAAGTATTTACTGGGGTTATAGTTATCATTCATGTCCATGTCTTCTAAAAATATTTCTACGTGTATGTTTAAAGTCATTTTTACCCTTTGTTGACTTTTACCACATGGTATGGAAGGAATCTTTCTTTTGTCTACCATACGAGGTACTTTTTAACTTTTCCAAAAAAAGTACGTGGTGAATGTTTTTTAACTTATACGGCATGAACAAATTTTTACGGTTTGATAAGGACTTATTTCCATGAAGCTTCCTCTACACGATTTCATGATTATTTTCAACAAAATCCTTTTCTTTTAAAATTTCATGGAATTTTGAGAGAAGAAAATGATTTTGAAGAAGAAAGGATATTTTCCTCAAGAATTCATTTCAAGTGTTTTATGAAAACTATTTTCCATCTAAGATGATGTTATTTAATATGTTTATGTTTCAAGTATAATGTATCTATTATTTACATGGTTTTATTTTTTCTTATGATGAAATGATATTCATTTGTTTTATATGGATTATGTTATGATGAGATGATTTTTATAAAACCCATATTATTCATTAGGTTATGATAAATGATTTATGTTTATTTTGTGGCACACAAAAGAATGATTTAATTATGAGATGGGTGGGACCTATATCTCCTTCCAATGCATTGGGTAAAGATTTATATCTCATGAGATAAACATGGGTGAAACGACAAGTACATCCAGTTCAGTAATACAGAGCTGGAACGACAATTAAACCTGGTTCAGTAATGGACTTTATCCACTATGATGGTCTTGGCAGTAATGTTTTGGCTACTATGGAAATCATATCATGTGCTTAATGGTTTTCCACAATTACATGTTTTATTCCCAAGCTATTTTATCATGATTGATGTTTTATTATGATCTATGCCTTACGTACTGCCATGTATTATGTCATTGCTCAAGATTTTGATGTTTAAACTTTATGTTTATGTTTTTAAGTTCAAATATATATGATTTGTTTTATTTTCTCCATGCTTACCCTTACTAAGAATTCAAGCTCACCCTTTATATGTTTTCTTTTCCCCAGGATATAAAGAAAGTTTTTAGGTAAGAAAACAAAAGGGGAATATCTTTATGGGAGATGTTGAAGATCTTTCACCATGATTAGAAGATTATGTTCTGAGTTTCCAAAGACACTAAACTATTACGGTCCTTAGGTGTCTATTTTTGTTATGTATTAAGTATTCTGCAAAAGTAATGTAATGTCCATGTATGTCAAGCTCGGGTATCTACAGTCTTCGTTCATAAGTTGTGCGTTGTAGTGCAATGACTTGCGTGCGGTGTGTCTTCCAAGTTCTGGACGTCGTAGTGTGAGTTCACATTCTGATACTTTGTTTCTGATTAGTAAGTTTTGGTGAATATCTTATGGTGGTTTAATCAGAAGTTAGTCATGATCCCAACAAGTGGTGTCCAAGCATGGTTTGAGTGCTCTGGACATTAGACCATGACCAAGGTGATTTATAACTCAGTTCATTAGCATCATTCCACCCTCGGCCTTATAAGAGAATATCGATAAATAGTTTCTAATCTATCTGTTTTTTTACATTGATTGGAAGTTAGTGGGAGTTTATAATTTTTGAAGGAATGACATTGGAATAAGGTAAGGTCCAGTTGAAAAAGTTTAACAGAATGGATTGTGGGCTCTAGAGAACGGAGAGAAAGGATTGTCTGCCACAGAAGAACCTTGATCTTCTGTTAATGAATACCAACTTGGGAGCGATGAAGAATGAAGAATGAGAGAGGTTGGATAAGAAATCACTGATCTTGATTCAAGTTTCGTTATCCCAGAACATGGCTTATAATATTCAGGAAATGAAGACCACATCAGAACTTATGAAGAACCTCACACACATTGCTTTGTTCCCCGGAAACCATGTGGGGTTGGAATGACGTTTTATGGTGGTGGTGGCCCGACTCTTCATGTCAGACACATATTTCCATGCCCTTTCTAGGCGTTTTCTAATGGGTTATGTTTATGGAACTGGAAACACTTAATGGTTCCCTTATTCGAGATGTTTCACAAACCTACTTTTCAGAGGTAGGTGGTCATTGGGAAATGGCTCCAACCCGACCTGAAAATTAATTTTTTTTATTTCAAAATCACTTTTAAGGAAAAAGTGAGAAACCACACAAGTTCAACATCAAGGATCAATGAGTGCAGTAGGAAATCACAAAATCATTAAAAATGAGACTAAGATTATTGGAGTCGCTTACTCGATATAGCTCCCACTGAAGTGTCTTAACCTTCGTATGTAGATCCTCCTTGATTAAATCTTCAAAATGATCGACCATCTTGTCCCAAGTCCGGATGTACTCCTCAGCGTCTATCTTCCATTCATTGAAGCCCCGTGCCAAAATTTGGTCTTGTTGGTTGATCCAGGACTTTTGTTCCTTGTTAACATCATTTCAGACCTCTCTTTCTAATATTCTGTTCAAATCCTCCTCTGGAGCATTGATTTGAAAACCCCCATCCTAACACTTTTATCTTAGAATGAAGAATTAAGTCAAGGTATTTCTTTGTACCCCCATCGCCCTTTTCTGCCACATCACCCATCCCTTGGACCTCAGCAGATCCACTCTTGGCCTTAATTTTACCACTGTTAATATCTAATCCGTTCTTTAGATCCTGGTCTTGAACTGTTGGTACACTTTCTTTCTCCTTGACCTTTTTAGCAGATCTTGTTTCCATCGGCTTAGGAAGCTAGGGGTAATCTTTCTGCCCTTTTTCCTTCTTCCCTTTAACTACAATGCAACCCCCGCACCACAGTTCCCCTTTCTTCCTTTCTTCTTCCTTAAACTGTGGAGTCCTTTAACTCATTCAACGCTATCAATAGAGAGTTGACTGGAGAGCTCATCATCATCCTCTTGTAATGGTGTCTGCATGCTCAGTTCATCAGGTTGTTCCCGAACCAAGAATGTGACCTCCAGGTCTCCAAAGCAGTTGGTTAGGGTAATGGATGGAGAAGAAATGTTAAAAGATACCATGCCCAACATCTTCACCCATCCCTCATTATACCCATGGGCCTTACTGTCCAAAGAACCTCCCTCTATAGGCACCTCCAGATTCAAGCACTCAGTCCTTGTATCTTCCTGGTTTCCAAAGATCTGTTCCACCACTTGCTCCATTAGTGCAATGGGGGAACAAACAACTGGAAACTCTTGCTGTCCACTCCCCCCAGCCGCCACAATTTGAGAGAATGAGGGGATATTATGAGCCTCCCCCTCCCTTAGCACTGCTAGCTTGTCCCCAATCAAACTGCAGCAAGGAGGGACCTCAACCATCAAAGTAGAAAGATACGAACCACCCTACAATCGAGGAGGGTCAGTACATATTGTTTGGTCCAGGAGAACTCCAGAACAACTCTCCTTCAGGACTGAGTAGCGAGACTCACGACAATACATATGCAAATGTTCGAGACGATGACAAGACAGACAAAAATCGTACTAGTACTCAAAAACCACAGATTGAAGGCATCAATGTTCTTCACATACCTCAATCCAGACAGCTTCAACCGGAGGCTTAGAGATGTCCACTTCCATGCATATACATGGAGTAATTGTATGGAATATGGATCTCGATTTCTCGTCAAAGTCAAGGAACCTCCCGATGAGATTACCTAACATCCGGAGAATAGCAGGGTTTTGGAATGGGAGGGGAATGCCCAGAAGACTTACCCAAATCACCGTAAGGGGTAGATCACGTTTCCAGTGAAACTCGTAGCTCCATCGAAGGAAAAAAAATGAGAACCATCGCATGATAGACGCCCTTTAGACCAAGATATAGCAAGATCTTCATCACAAGAAAAGCGAAGGATAAAGTGACGCGAATCCAGAAGGCCAACTACGACTCGATCATGCAGGGTCCAGACGCCATTAACAAATCTATAGAAACTGTCAAGGGAAGACCTTCGACGACTGAAGTGAGAAACGAGGGATAACTTGTGAAGCATTGTTGCCTCTGTGAACTCCTGTAGAGAAAGTGGAAGTGCAGGAGCCCCACAGTGAAGTGCGGGGACTTTCGAGCAAAGGCGGATAGGGGGAAAATCAGGGAGGGAGGCAAGATTTGTGAATGTAGAGAAAGCTGAAGGCGAGGAGAAGGAGGGGACAGGTGGGTCGGCCATCATCGCCGCTCGAAAGGGCCCCCGCTGCGTCTAGGGTTCCCGACCCATCACCAACTCCTCGATAGGTAGAGAGCCCTCGAAGAGAACATAGACGAGTTCCACACCGTTTGGGGAAATGGCTCCAACAATGCTTAGGGATTGGTTGAGAGGATGAGAGCCCAGACTCATCACACCTTTTTGAGGGGAATTATTGCCTACCCTAGGGCTATCTTATAGATTTAAGACATATTCGTGAATCCTTTATTAAATACCAAATATAAAATGGGTCTCCCTTAAGTCAAAAATCAATTGTTAGTATGTATTGGCTTTAGAATCATTTGCATGCATCCGATGTTCTTCATCGATGAAGACATCTGTATATATCTGAGGTTCTCCACCAATGATTCCCTTTTGTGTGCAGATTAGAGATTATTATGTCGTTTATTATCATGATGCTGGTTTTAAGCCACACAGTGGGGAGCTAGATGTCAGGATCAAGCCCATGAGTTGGGATTCCTACATATTCTTGTGAAAGGAATCAGAACCCACGTAGTTCAGTGCCACTTAACAGGACACATAATATCTTTTAAGGTCATGTGATGAGGACCAAACCATTCCGTTTAACGTCATGCAAAAAGGAAATCTAGGCAAAAGATACCTAGTCAAGGCTTGGTGTGAGACTTATGCCGAAGTGGCCCAAGGGACCCGAGATGGATGTATCCTCCTAGGTTGGATCTGAACCTACTAGGAATATGAACCTAAGAAGATTAGGGTTGATTGAGGTGCTGGGTTTGAACCTCATAGAGGCTTCTTATGTATCCCATTTGGACAAGAATCAAATCCCACATAGTTTGGAATGTTGGAGCTTACACCTATAGAGGAGGCTCTATGTTAAGGCGAGAGGGAGTTTCAGAAAATGACTCTCTGCTGAGATAAGTATTTCATTCCCCTCGGTGATTCAACCTTTAGGGATTATGTGTTCACTACCCATGCACCTTTGGGCAGGACATTGTGAAAACACTGTCATGGAAGAGTGATAATTAGGTGGTCTAAGGGTTTTCCTCATTGGGATTGTGGCCCTTTGAGGCGACGATAACATGGTTGGGGCTTATACCGAATAGGAGGCCCTGAGGGAAGGTGAGTATAATATCCATAAAAGGATTCCCTTATCGAGACAGGTATTTGATCATGCAGATGTCATGATTGTCACTAACCTTTAAGCCCACACGAGTCATGCTCAGTGTGAGAAACAAGAGGAAGTGGAAGATCTGGAAAACCACACGATCTCCTTCGTCTGCTAGTGGATGAGGACAAGGCTACAAATGGTGGGGGGGAATACCCCACAAGAAAGACTAGGTGATTACTCTAGGAGTAATTCCCTAACAAAGATCCTCCCCTCCTCCCCTTTTGACAGGTGGAATAGAGGAAGAGGGCAAGCCTACGAGCCACAGATGTTGCCGCCTGACTTGAGGAGCGACCTGCCACCATACCTAAGGTTGGGATCCTCGTTACCACACAAATGTATGATTGATAACATCCCGAGGATTCCCCTTATTAGGTAGGTTAGCAGTAAGACCTCATTTACCATGAGAATGTATGATCGAGAGGACACACTGATGTGCCATGTACCCTGATCACACATATCCAGAGGCTTTGGAGGAGGCCTTGGCTTGGTCCCCCTCAGAAGAGGGACCCAAGGGAAGAGGCACCCTATCATTAGTGGTATGAAAGAGGGATCAATGAGTGGCTCATGCAGGTGAGGCCTGGGCAGACAAAAGGTGTCTCACACAGGTAAGGCTTGGGTGGACTGAAGGTGTCTCGCTTAGGTAAGACCAGGGTGGGCCAGGTGATGGCTGGGTGAGCTGAAGGAGCTTTTCCAAGGTTATAGCTGGGCGAGCTGAAGGTGATTTTCCCAGGTGATGGCTAGGCAAGCTTGGATGAAGAGAAACCTGGGAAACAACACTAGGGCGAGGCTTCACTCAAACCTCTAGGGGCCTCCTCCAAAACTTTTGGAAGGGGCTCGCGCAAATCCTAGGATTGGGAAGGGGCTTTAGCCCTAGTACTTTTTGACTAGGGTAAAAGTCTCTTTGCACAAGTCTTTTGTGTTTCACACACTAGAGGAACTCAAATTATACTACCCTCTTTAATTTCCTCTTTATTCGAGGCTTAGAGAGCTACTTGGGAGATTTTGAGAACCTGGGTGAAGGACCAGGGCAAGATGAGCTTCGATGCTTCTTCTGATCTTCCATTCGTTGCAAATGAGGAGCCCAAGGATCCAATCTATAGGAAATTTCAAGACCCTAGGTGAAGGAGTTAGATTTCACAGGTATGTCACACTGGGTATCACGCAGGTGTAACCCATGCGAGTCTCTTGGGTGCACCTGTCTAGGCCCGTGTGATGGTGCTGAGCACACAGATTGGACCTGTGCGGTGATGCTGGTTGGGCCTTGTACTGGACTACTTGGGTGAACACATGCGATCCTTAAACATCTTTCACCTATCTTTTACTTTGGGTATTTACCTTTAAAACTCATTCTCATGTGAAAAAGGAGTGTCAACAAAATCCCCCCCACAAGATAGGATCCGATCAAAAGAAGAGGGTCTGGTCCTGAGGTAGAGAAATATAAGCATCGATCGGCCCTTTACTCATTGGTTTCTCAGGCTCTGCTAGCATTACGACTTGTGTTTTGTTCATGGGAGGCACGAACAGATGGAACAGGTAGGGTCGTCGCGCAGGGCGGTCGCACAGTTTTGTCTGCGCAGGTACCAGTGTGCCTATAAATAGTGTCGCCCACCTCACATTCATTCCTCTCGCTCACACTATTATTTATTTCTACCTGCTCTCATCGCGCTAACCCTTTACACACATCCTCTAAGATTTTACTCGGTAAGATCCTTGGTCACTTAAGCGGAGCAACCTGGGCGAGGATCTGTGTGAAGTGACCTTATTGAGGAACTCGCCCGATGTGACCTCAGCTGGGCACTTTCACGAGGTGGCCTCAGTCGGGTACCTGCGCAAGGTGGCCTTGGCTGGGCACCTGCACGAGGTGACCTTCCTTCTTTATTGGGTCACCTTACAATCACGAGCTCCTTCTTCATAATAATTGAACTTCTGAATAATCATCTACACTAAAACTTCACATCATTTCTTGCATATTTCTAATGGCTTCTCAAACAGTTTGAGTCTCTGATGAATAAGCTACTACACGCATCAAGGAGATGCTTGACATTGTTGGGCCATATTACTACTGAATGCATGATTCTAGCCTCCCAGATCTTGCGAAACATTTGAAAAAGTACCACCGTGAGTATCCTGATAGTGAGCAATTGTCGCTTTATGCCCACAGGCTACTGATGGACGTACTTATTCCGAGGCTTTAGAATTACATGCCGCACTCATAGTTCAAGGAATACATGAATCTTGCTACCACCAACATCTTTTCTAAGGGGTCATTTATTAATGAGGGAACGAATCACTCAGCGTGTCTCATGCATTACAGTGCTTGTGCTTCGGACCTGAAGCCCCACACCCCCAAGTTGAATCCACACTTTTATTCTTCTATAACATCCTGACCTGGGTGACACATGTCAGTGCCCCGAGCTGGTTCACCACATGACCTTAGGCATGCCTCCCCATACGTTTGAGGCTGCCGACTAGCAGTGAGGGTCTAATATGTAATGTGGGGAGACTATACCATATTTATCAAAGCAACACAATAGTGTAAATAAATAAACAATCACCAAAAGATAATAAACGATAACAAGGATAATACCATAATCAATAAGACCAACATCACATGATAATATGAAAACATAAATAAATGACCATAAACCAAAACTGCAGATATGTCATGCCATATAAGTTCAAAGTGTCAAATGGAACCCAAAAATAAAGACACACTAACAACTGCCAGGTGGGTCCTGAAATCATGTCTGGTTCCCTCATCCATGCTCCATCCCGAATCCTAATTCAGCCATCTAATATAGGGCTCTTGCTGTTATCCTGTCATGCAAACATGAAGTCTATTCTGGTACCGATCAAGCAACCTGAGTATGGTGTGAATACAACTTAGTAGGCCACCACCAATGACGCCTAAAACAATATCCATTCTATAACAGTGTATTCAGTTGCATAAATAATATGATACAAAAGATAAGGTAAATAGTTTTCACATTAAATTATTCTTTAATTAACCACATAGGTCCATGGGTTCACAATGACACCCAAACCAATAACACCTGCTTCAGCTTGTGCTAGAGTCTGAACAATCCCCCAAAGGGATATCACATTTCATTCTATTATGGGCTTTCATTAATCATTTAATTCAATTTTCACATTCATACAATAGGGATGAGTAACAATCTGACACCCTGTGGGTATTTGGAGCAGTAGCCTTTTTCCCACAACTCAGTGATCACATGAAATAAATATATAAATATATATCTTTTGGGGGCCTTGAGTGGTGAGTAGCAGTCCATGTCCCACAACTTAGTCACAAATATAACATCTCATGGTTCCACTTTCACAACCCATCAATCAACTATTTCCATAATCCATTATTCAACCAAATTTCATAATTTCATTTATCAACCATATTCACAATTCCATTTATCAACCATGCATAAATCATAATTCATCATTTCAATTATATCAGCACACCCCATGGGTTTCTATCAAGTTTGGTTTCAAAATCATCAACGGGTCCAACGGAACCCGTGAAGGGTTTCACAATCTCAAGGAAATCAATCAATTAAATTAAATTAAATATGAAATTGCCCAACATGACAATTGCAATTTCACATTCACATACACCCATTTAGAATCAAGATCATGAGAATTGAAAATTAGACAACCTACCTCAAGATCGTTGATGAATTCTTGCCGAGCCGTAACCCTCAATTTGATGTGGAAAGATCAGAATCACAACAGTGCGGAAGATCAACGATCAATACCTAGGACCAAGATCCAAAGAAACTAGATTCATCAATACCTAGATCTAAACCATCTCTAATAGAGGAAAAATCACCCCTCTTCATCAGGAAAGAGAGATGAGAGAAAGAGGAAACCAAACGGGGAAGAAAACACTTACCAATGAGGAGTCGATCTTTCAATCGGATCTTCAATTCACCAATAAAGGGGTTAGAGGAGCCTTGAAATCATCCTAGGAGCCTCTAAAAATGATGGAAATCATATTAGAACAAAATAGGGTGCTTAGGGTTATAATTTGGGGGTTTAAAATCCCGCACACATGGTTTCCTAGGCAGGGCACACAATTTTCCAAATCGTGCTCCTTAATCGTGTGCCCCTACTTATGGGGTGCACAATTTCTCTTAGGTGGCGTATAATTTGATAAACCCTGCACCCACCATACAAATCCCCTATGTATGAGGGTGCACAGTTTGGGGAGGGAGGCCCCACTGTTTTTCCAAACCATGTGCCACATCCTGTGGCTCCAAATGGGGTGCACGATTTCCTAGGGAAAATCACACGGTTTTCCCTAATTGTGCACCAACCGTGCACAACCCCATGACCTTCCAAATTTCTCCAATTTTACCTAAAAAAAACCCAAAAAAACCCCCAAGGTATAACCAAAAAAGGGTAACAAAGTACCTGAAAATGAGCACAAGACATCTCTTAAAAGGCAGGGATCTTACATCTTCCATCTTTTGTGCTTCAATGAAAAATCAATCAAATGGATGGAAAGAGGATTAATACTTTTGTGCTGGAGGGGGAGTCAAGCCAGAATGGATGTGGGTGTACTGGGTGCACAAAAAATGTACAGAGTTTAGAGATGAGTTGAAGGTCATCAGCATTTATGAAGCTACCTGGGTTGTGTAAACATGTGTGTATAAAAGCACTGACATAATACCAGAGCTACTCAACTGGTGGAGTCCACAGACTAATACCATTAATATGACACATTGTGAAGTTGGTATCAGTTTATGGGATGTTTACAAGGTTTTTAGAGCACCCATTCTTGGTGAGATGTACGATTAAGTCATCCCACCAAAGAAAATGCAGAAGAATGATGAACAGACACATGCCTTGGCTCGTAAGTTATTGAAGATAACCTAGAAGGTTATGGGGAAAGAACCTCGCCCGAGGGGCGATATGAATACCGAGTCATGGATGAATGTTTTCTTGGAATCCAAGGGGTAGGGACCAACATGACAACGTCCAACATGGTGCCCTTCATTGGAATAGAGGGGCATTCCCGACATGTTTTGGACCACATTGGAACAAGGCCAGTACGACCAGTAAGGGTATATGATCAAGCCTGACGTTCTTGCCAGGACCTGCCTTGCTAGATTTTTAGAGATGTGGCTGAGTGTCTACATGCTGTCGGTATGTGAGTCTAATGGTGGTCTGAGGCTGAGGACATTCTTCATGGTATTCATATTGGCGAAAGGGGAAAACATAGGATTGACAGGCCCTATCTTGGTGAAGATCCATCAGTGCCTCTACACATTACTCTGGGTAAGTCCCCCACCAAATTTTGAGTCCATTCCAAGTATTGTGGCGATGGATTGTGGCACATTTTATTTCCTATGCTGTGTTGAGTGAGGTAAACATCATTGGAACCCAATTCTGACCATTCGTGGAAGCTGTCCCAGGTATCCAACCCCCATATTTGAAGCACGGGGTGACTATGAATATTTTGAACCACTTTAGAGATTTCAACTTTTTTTCCATATGAGGATCCCCCTGTAGAGAAAATTACTGACAACGACCTTGGTGATTACGAGTCTAGGTCATATATGATGGTCGTCAGAGACTGTGTACCAATGACGTAGATAGATGACGAAGTTATCTGTGAGGCTTACACACCTTATATATTTTCACATCAATTAAAATGCCTTAAAAAATTGACTGTGTCATCTCATGTACATGTTCGATCGGAGAAGAATCCAATGGTGGCTTGAAAACTTTGGTTCCTTTTTACTCAGGAGGCATCCCAAATGGTGATCGAGCTGCCCCCATCAAGTGCATCTATGGGGTTAAGACCTGGGTATACTGAAGCTTGGATTTCTTAATATCCACAAGGGGTGATGACCAAGAGTGACCCTCGAGTTAAAGATGTTACTACTCTTGGTCATGGCAAACATGGTTGTAAGGCCCCTAAAAATCTAGAGGGTGGTAGTAGTGAGGCCCCAATCTCTCCCAAGTGACCCCATGAATGGATTGGTCAGCCAATTAGGATTAAAAGGGTTATGTCAGTTGAGGTTGAACTTAGATGGTCTAGACTCCATCATCAAGAGGAAACTCGGGCTCCAGTTTCCCATCCTTTGACTATGATAGAGAGAACCGGGAACCCAGTGAAATCGAGAAGCATCATGTCCTCTTTACAATCAACTAAGGAAGCATCAGAATACGTGTGGCCTGATGCGGCTAGCTTCTAGCAGGATATACCCACTGATGTTAGAGACCTGTGGACACTTCTTCCGGCTGGTGCACATGTTCCATGACTCAAACATATCCAGGAACCTTCTGGTTTTAATTATGACACTAACCCTGTCGAGGTGGGGATGTACATATGAGAGCTCGATATGCTCATATATTCCACATAGGAACGCATCCCCACCATGAGGTAGGTAACTAACATGATGAACTGGGGCACCGCTAAAGGGGTTTATGAACAATCCACTAATTAATGAGATGACTTCATCGATCCTCAGAATGTAAGATTTTCCTTCTCCTGTTTCCTCCTTTGTTCTGATCTTCTTTTTTTTGAGAAAAAATGCCATTATTGAGGAATGTGTGACCCTAATTTGTAGCAGGTCGAGGGAGAATCGGTCAGGATCCTGTCATTGAAATATGCCTCAACAGGAACCCCTATCGGGGCTGAGGGATCAACTCCTGAATCAGGGGAACTATCCTCAGGCCATAGGATGATGGAAGAGGAGATGGCATGAGAGTCTTCTCAACTACCACCTCCAGTACCTGTATTTGAGGAAGCAAGTGATAGCCTTCCTTTGTCAAAATTGAAGGGACGATGAAGAATAAAGTCCTTGTCCAAGCGTATTATTAGTTGTGGTAAGTTTTCATGACATTATTTATTCTTGATTCATCCAGAATAAATGTTTGATCATGCTGGTGGGTTGCAGGTTCCACTCCCCTCTCCTCTCTCAAGGGACTCAAAGATGATCCTTTGAGAATTGAGGAGGAAATTCCAGACGAGGCGCAGATACCTTCTGGTGAGTCCATCCCTTCGATAGAAGAAGCATAAAGGGATGTGACCACGTTTGTTCATGTCCTTGTAGAGAGGAAGGAAAATCTTAGTAATGTCAAATGTGAATCATAAAGTGCCATGTATTGACCACTGACTTCTCTTCCTCATGATACTTAGATCCATCACATGCACTATAGGATCCTATGACCACTACTATAAGTCCTGTTAACACCCCAAAAGGGGCTGACATGGACCCCAGGCCGTCCAATGAAGGTACTGGTGCTGATCTCGATTCGGTAGGGACTGAAAGGGTTGTGTTCGCTAAAAAGGAAGCGAATGATGCTGATGGAGGAGCCAATTTGGGTCCTAATTCTAACATCTTAGATACCCCTAATGGTGAGGATGCTATAAGACTTGTATTATATAATTAAATAATAGAAGAACTTTATCAATATATTGATATTCCTAGATCCCTAGAGGAGTTTGAGGACTTTAATAAGGAGTTGGACGAACTCGAGTTTCTCCTTTAGTGTCTCCCCCCCATGACTGACCTTCTTACGTCCAATGCATTAAATAAATGATCTTGACTGGTTTAGCTTTCTCTGCAGAAAACATTTCCAAGGCGATTCATGACTAAGGCATCAAAGTTCATCCTGCTCTTATTGCTGAGGGAACAATAGCTGAGGGCTGGAAGTGGGAGATTCTTGAGAGCCTTCTATTCCAGTTTTTGAGAAAACTCAGGAGGATGTTCCTCATCAGGAGATACTTAATCAAAATGTTGAGACTGGGGGGTGTTAGGAAGGCATCAATCCTAGTAGCTGATCCATCAATGGGTGAGAATTATTAACAGATTTGATTTTATCTACCCTTTCTATCTATTATCCCCCAATGTTAATGATGGGCCCCATCTATTATCTAGTGCCATTGACTTCAACAGCTGAGCCTGAGGGAGAATCCTCCATGTCTATTCAACCAATAGCAGAAGGAAAAGCTGACATTTCTTTGTAGATATAAAAACATGGTGCCTCATTGAGTGCATCAATCCCAAAGTATATAACCCCCTTCGAAAACGACTCTGATTCATACTTGGAGGTATAGGATACCTTTCACACTTCACACCGTTTTGTTTGGCGAGATATCTGGAAGTTAATCTTAGAAACACCTCTCAAATATATACCATTGTGATTTCAATGACTTCCAACCATGTTTTCCATTTTGGGGTACAATGAATTTGATTACCACACAATCCACCATGTTGTGAAGTCGATCATACATTGATGGGAAGATGAGCAACGATAATAGCAGGCTAAGGTGCAGCTAGTGGTCCAGTTTGAAGGTCTTCGAGCTGCTGTATCCCAAGCGAAGCTTAGCCATTCCAAGGAAGTGGAGGAGAATCAGCTCCACCTTGAAGAGAAATTTCTCTAGATGAAACACCTTCAAGAATAATTAGATGTTGTGAAGGAAGAGATTTTCCAACTCCACCAATACTTGAAGAGGATCCTGGCACAAGGAAGGGATGTTTTTGTTGCAGAGAAGGAGAAACTTCATCACACTGAGGATGTTGTCACCACAAAACTGGTTGGGCTTCGACAAACTGTGAATAATGCTTAAGCTTTAGTCCAATAGATCAAAGCCTATGTTGAGGAACACTTATAAAACTTGGAGGAGAGACTCCAATATGTGGAAGCTCCTTAAAATTTTAATACTTCAATAAAAAAGGATCAGTATTCGAATCCTGGAAAGTCCCTTGGGGGATTTATGATGGAGGTGGTGACGTGAGCATGAAGTGGGAAGGCAGTGATGCAGACATGATGCCGGTAGGCGATGAAGTAGACCTGGTGACGCGAGTATGATGATACAAACATGACACTGCTTTGGGCCTTCAGGCCATATTCATGGTCTACTTTTCCTTGGGCCCATTAGCCATGTAATGAGTCTTTTTTTACCCAGATATAAAGAGGGATTTTCTTTCATAATAAAAAGAGGCTTAGAAACCAACCTTTTTTTAAAAAAGGTTTTTATTTCCAACCATATATTTTTGTGTTCCCATCCTCATTGTAACCATAACATAACACTGAAACTGACTCATTTGATTTAATTTAATTGTGTCAATGTGTTGCAATTACAATGATAAGAATGAGAGAGTGCTCTAATTTTTTCCAAGGTTTTTAGACCCAACGAGCATAGTTCGATTGTTGCTAAAATCACGTAATGGATCCTATTAACTTTTGGGTTTTTTCATCATCACCCTAATTGTTACCTAGGTCAAATATGAAGAAGACTCAGTGAATGAGATTTGAATTTTTCTTGGACTTTCCTTAGTGTGTTTTCAAACTAACAAGTTTTATGCCCCTTTCTTTTAATTGTTCAAATTTTTTTCCTAAACCATGCAGAATGAATATCTTGTGAGCTGAAACTCAACTTTTTCCCAGGTTTCCCTTTTGTGGGGTTTCAACCTAGCGAGTACTACATCTCTTTTCATAGGCAATTTAGAGTCTTGCAAGCAGGACTAATACAATTGGTGTTTTAGGTTGAACAACTTTGGCCGTGAATTATGGATGTAACGACTCCAGTGTGGTTTGCTAGCCGAGAATGTTTTGACATTCTTTAGGTACAGAAGGGGGTGGGGGGTTAAGTCACAATTTTGTGATTTTAAGATCTAAAACATGATATGGGACAAGTATGCAGGGAATGACAACATGACATGTTTGAAAATTGGTTTCCAACACGATGTTGTCGGGGCTTACGAAGACATAAGAGGTTTATCTTGAGGATGAAGGTGCCTTTGGTTGACAATAATTTTGGGGGAAACTTATGAAAATCCAGACTGGGGCGTATCAATGCATAGTCAAAACAAAGGTATCTTCTAGAATCATACATTCTATTACTGATGGCCAGAGAGTTTAAGTGGATCTAAATTTCTTAAGACCGTGGAGGGTGGTTTGTGAAGGGATTATGTCTTGAGAATGAAGGGAGCATCCAGGTTGACACTATCCATGAATGATAAACTACTCCTACACAAATTTGGTTTGTATTTAAAGGAGGGGGCATTCTATTTTGACCGTAAGCTTGCAAAGGGGTATTGGAAAAAATCCAGAACTTCCCGCCTAGATCGGGGTTGTGTCCATGACTGGAGGAACACAAACGTTTTAGTTGCTGTAGCATCTAGTCATAGAATGAAGAATCTAGGAATCAATATGTGTCTTAATGGAATTAGCATCAATTCATACATGTTTCTTAAGGGTGATGTGGTGGATGACCAATACTAGGAGGAAAGGCTCCTCCCCGATGAGGGTTGAAACATCATGCGGTTTAATTTCATGCGACCAGGATGTGGACCGTGCAATTTAATGTATTATGAAAAGGAAGTTGAGGGATTCGATTTAAGGCCATTTAGCTTTGAATGAAAGATTATTATTTTTCCATTTCACAGTGATCTGACCAATAATGTTCCATCATCCTTTAGATACAAAGAGGGAAAATTGTAAGCTACAATTTGGGGGATTTTGGATTCGAAAGATGATATGGGATAGGTATGCAAGGAATGACCGCGGACCATGTTTGAATAGAGGTTTCCAGAATAAAGTTGTTGGGGATTATGGAGATAGAACCCATTTCTCTTGAGAACGAAAGTGCTTCTGGTTGACAGGTCTTTTGGGGGAGACTTATGCAAATCCATATTGGGGCGTATCAATGCATAGTAAAAAAAAGGTATCCTCTGGAATCAGACATTCTATCACCGATGGTCAGATAAAGCTTATAGAGATATGTATTTCCCCAGAAACAAATTTTGATTTGCGTAAGGAAGGTGTCTGAGTATAGAAGGAACATTTCATGTTGAAACCACCTAAGAATGGGAAAAAATAACCCTACGTAGGTTTGACCCATACATAGGGAAGAGTTTTTTATTGTGGTTGGGCCCAAAACATAGGATCCGGGCATCACTACATATCTCATAGGGGTGAGAATCAATCCACACATAGTTCTGAGGCAGATTCCCCTCACTGATCGAATTCTTATGTGGAGAGGGGGCATTTTTCTTTGAATACAGGCTCATGAGCAGGGTGAGAACCCATACTAGACCCTCCTATATAGATTTGAATCAAATATAGGAGAGTGAGGGAATTTTTATGTTGTGGGTGGACCAGGATGTAGTATTTAAGTGTCACTACATATCTCATCAAAGTGAGAATCAATCCACACATAGTTCTTTGATGGAGGGGTGGTGGGAGACCAACACCCAGGATAGTGGTCCTCTCGGGCGAGAGCCATAACAATGCACAATTTTACATCATGTAAGAGTGATAGAGAAAATATTTTTAATAATTTTACTTTGAATTTAAATATTTTTAATCCCAATTAAGTATTATTTTATGGGTATTTGTCACATTTTATAATTTTAGGTAGTATTTTGAGCTTAATTGCTAGAAGGACCTATTTTGGATTTAAACTATTTTAATTTATTTTTATGTTTCTGCTATAAATTTTTCTATACTAATCCAAATTGGGAAATTATTTGTTTTTATGATTCCATACATCATGAGATTCATTTCATTATCAAGTCCCCAAAGATCAAACCATCATTTGAAGGCCCAAAACCATCTCACACGTCAGGCCTTGAAAACTATGCACAAATATGGAGATTTTTTATTATGGGCCCATATATCATAAATGGATTGCCCAAATGAGCTTAAATTCTACAGGAAAAGAATCCTCTACAGTTCAGGTGATTCCAATGAAATCCCCACTAGAACTTTCACTATTCACTAGAACAGTGAAAGTTCCAGTGGGGATTTAAGGCAGTTCCACTGGACTCGGCCATCTAGTGGAAACACCTGAACTGGAGACGATAAAAGGTGAAATTATACATGGATCAAGAAGAAATCCGGAGGAAGAACTTTAATTAAGGTGTCCACGCATGATCTATTCATTTTCAAGGTAATAAATGCATGGGAATTCAGATTAATTGGAATACAAATAGTCACCTATCCATAATAAATTCTTGGAGTAAATTGGATATATCCCTCTCCACACACATCTAATGAATTTCAAATTTTATAGGTCTACATAGGAGAGATAGGTAAACAAATTTCAAGAATAAAGCCTTTCCAAATTATGTCATTTAATGGGTCTATCACACACCTACTTTCAATGGACATATTTGGAGCCAAAAACTTCACCCCTTTTCCCTATAAAAATGTACTTCTTCATTCCAAGGGGATGATAACTTGGGGGTAGCCTTCATTGGACATTTTATATAGTTTTATAGATTATTTTATGTTGTAATAGAATTATGATTTTTTAGTATATGTTGGTATTATTCTTCCTCTCATTCTCATTTTTTTATCTTTTGTGTTTCCACCTTAGTTTCTTCTCTACTGTGATCTCTTATACTCATGATCATGAGTTACTAACCCGAGGAAGTTTTTTAGAGATCAATCTAGTGTTGAACCCAAGTCACTGTAAATTCATTTTTAATGTTTCTTATTTTCTTAGAGTTATTCCATGGAGGATCTTAGTGGGCAATGTGCCTTTGTGTCTCTACTTGCCACTCGAGGCTTAACTTTCTCTTCTACAATATTCTCCCTCGATCGAGGAGGTGGATGTGCGGTATCTCGACGATCGTTGAGTGTACTGTATATTCACAACCATAGGAATAAGGGATTTTCATACACATGATGGAGCATTCTCATTAAGTAAATTTGAAACTAATTAAGAGACGATGAAGGTTCACTTTGGGTGTTTTCCTGAGAGGATTTCCTTTATGTCTAACATCATTCATTTTGTCTTCATTCATTCCATTTGTATTGCATATGCATGTTTAATTTTATTATTGAATTCTCAATTATAGAATCTCCATTTCTATTCATTTTATTTCATAAATAAAAAAATATAAATTAAAAGTGAATTATAAGTAGTGAGTGTTTGATCGTAACAAATCTTCAAGAGAACGACCTAGGCCAACCCCTGTGCTGCACTTAGTTATACATATTTTGAGAGCACGCACGACAACACTTCATCAAATTAGCATCTTTTTCTAGGATCTAAGTGATATTAACTCACTATTTTTATTCACATTTTTTAAATAATTACCTTTTTTCATAAAAAACAAAAAAAAATCATAAATCTCAAAAAAACTAAAAGAATTTATCTTTGTTCATGATGTATTTCAATTCAAATTATTCTGCATGGGTTGACCAATATCATGTGCAAGAATAAGTTCATAATGATCTTGATGTTCGATTGAAAATTATTAGTGTTTGAAATCAAAACTTGGAGAGACAAATAAAGTGGATAATTGAATACGTACATGCATGTCAGGAGAAACTGAAACCAGAACCAAAACTAGATCAAGTGGTGAAATAGATTTCACCAATTATTTTTATGTTAAATAACCTGATGTGGATGAGAAGGATCTACTAAAGGAATTAATAACATCATACCACACTCAACCATTGACTGAGGAGTTCCTTGAAGAACATATGCTATCTGATGTACTTATGAGAGATCAACATTTTTTGGAAGAATCCTGGAATCAATTTGTTGAAGATAACCTAAAAATTGATCTTCCCATTCTTGATAATCAAAAATATGCACCTCTCTACCACTCTCTTTCTCTGGAAGACAACAACGAAGATGCACCTGTAGAGATTGAGTTGTCGATGGTCCCACCAGAGGAGATTAATTACCAAGATGACATACTTGAAAGGGAATATTTTCTTATTGATTTGTCATGTTTTAATTTTATTCAAGATGAATTATTTTCTGACTTCTCCTTTTTTGAAATTTATGATACAACACAAATAGAGTCGACCTTGGAAGTTAAGGAAGAGACCACCAAAGTGGTAGTGATTGAAGAAGAAGAGATGGAGAAGCATGTGGTGCGACTGCCTCCTCTACAACAACTTGTATACCATACAGAGGAGGATACCACAAAAGTCAGTAGGGAGCACCCCTATTTTCTTTTCCCTCCCGCCATGGACCTCAAATTCCATCTTTCTTATTTATTGGGGGTTAAGAATTTTCCCATATTCTTTGAGGTTCTCCATTCTTTGTTTCTACTCATGGATATTGGGAAAAGTCACATGTGGTGGTTCATCTCAAAGAAACTACACCCACCTTCTGATTGGGGATAATCCACTGCAACTGCCTGACTAGGGGAAGTAAAAACCTAGCACCCGCTTGGAGGTCTAAACCAAGCATTATCCATTTTATTTCCCCTTTATCTTTATTTTTATTTATTTTTATTATGTTTTGTTTTTTTATTTCTTGTATTTTTAAAGTTATAGCAGTTAGGATATTAACTCAAGGCTGCCACTGAAAAATAAATCAGGTTATGTCTCTATTTTTCTTTATTTTATTTGTTTCCCAATTTAAATTCTGCATGTAAAAAATTCTTGATCTAATTGAACTAAAATGAGGGTAGTAAATGGAATAAGTGTGGGGTAGGGATTTCAATGTGTTTTTAAGAATTTTTGTGTGCTTTTATTTTATCTTTCACGTCTTTTTCTGAATTTTTCATGTTTTCCATTTCTATTTTTGGTGTGTTTTTTAGAATTCTTGAGCTGAATCAAATACTTTGGAAAATTCAAACCATCTTGGTATTTTTGGAATATTCCTTGATTTTAATGTTTGAGGATTTAAATTATTTCTAAATAGATTTTGTTTTTTGATTTTTGATCTTTTCATTTGATGAAATTTGATTGATTATAAAACTCATGTGCACAAGTACTGTCCAAATTGAAAATTTCACCCAACTAAAGGGGTTTTTAAACCTATTTGACATCTTTTTACATTTATCTTTTTATTGAGAGTCTTAAGACATGTTGTGTGATCCATAACTTGTTGTTTTTCTCTTTTTCAAAACTGTTTCATGGAATGTGTCAAGTATGATTGAGGCATAACTTTGAAATCCCTTTTGTATTGAAATCTAATTTTAGACTACCTTTATATACAAACTTTATTAAGAAATTATTAGCCATGAAATACCTTGTTAGGTAGCCACATTACAAGCCATTTATCCCTTTATAACCTACTCTAGAAGTTAAATGCATGATTATTGTTGAACTCAAGTGCGGGGGAGGGAGAAGATGAGTTATATTTTGATTTCCTAAAGAATCTTTTGAGTTGAAAAAAGTGTTTCCATATTTATTGTTACTGGGTTGGAATAAATTTCATGATGGAAAGATGTATGGGTGACCCAAATATCATTAAACATATGGGTTGTGTTCACTAATTTTTGAAGATCAAATGATGCCTCTATTTTCCTCAAAAATATGATTTTGAAGAGAAATCCAGATTTGAATTTAAGATAAAATAATGCTACAAATTGGGGAAGAGTGAAGAAATTTATCATTGAAGCTAAAAATTCCAAGTGTGAACTTCCTAGAGAAATAAATAGGTGTTTAGAGGTGAATCATTTTTGAGTTGATTGAGGAACACAACATTCTTGAGAAAAACTGTTTTTATGAATTCACTTCACTTTAGAGCTTAACCCTCATCATTCTACCTTTGATATTTTTACATATAAAACCTGCCAACCCTCAATCTCAGAACAAACCATGAAAAAGTCCTCATTATTGACACATTTGTGACTCTTTTAAGTGAAGATACTAGGAGGATAACAAGCCTATAGATATCACACATGTTTTTGAGAATGGGAAAAACTCCACATTAAATATCCTTAAATGAAGAGAGAAATATTTTTTTGGGGGAGGTAGGTGCAACATGTATGTGAGGATTAACATGAGATAGAATGATTTTTTATTATTTTTGAGGAGTTATGAAATTTTGATCCATGTAGGAGGCATGATATTTTCCTTGATATGATAATCAATCTTTGTTGTCATTTATGCTTTGGGAAGTTTGTTTTGACCTTGGTATATGATCATTGCCCATGAGTGCAATGTTTAAGTGTGGGGTAATTGATAGAGAAAATATTTTAAATGATTTTACTTTGAATTTAAATGTTTCTAATCCCACCAAAGTGTTATTTTATGGGTAGTTGTCACATTTTATAAGTTTAGGTAGTATTGTGAGCTTAATTTCTAAAATGACATATTTTGGATTTTAGCTATTTTAATTTATTTCTATTTTTTGACCATAACTTTTTATATACTGTAAAAAATTGTTAAATTATTTCTTTTTAGGATTCCATACATCATGGGATTCATTTCATTATTTAGGCCCCAAAACTCAAACCATCATTTGAAGGCCCAAAACCACCTCACAAGACAGACCTAAAAAATTGTGCACATATCTGGATATTTTTTATGATGGGACCATATATCATAAATGGATTTCCCAAATGAGCTTAAATTATAAATGGATCAATAAGACATCAGGAGTAACAACTTTAATTAAGGTTTATATGCATGATTCTTTCATTTTCATGGCAATAAATGCATGGGAATTCAGATTAATTGGAATGCAAACAATCACCTTTCCAAAAATAATTTTTAGAGTAAATTGGATATATTTCTTTCCAAACGTATCCAATGAAGCTCAAATTTTGTGAGTCAGAATAGGATATATAGGTAAAGAACTTTTAAGAAGATTTTTTTTCTTCAAATTCATCCATTTAATGGGGCTATCACGCGCCTACTTTCGGTGGATATATGTGGATCCAAAAACTTCACCCATTTTCCCTATAAAAATGTACTTCTTTTTTCATTCTAAGGGGTTGACAACTTGAGGGTAGACTTTTTTGGCCATTTTCTATAGTTTTATAGTTTCTTTTATGCTATAATAGTATTATGATTTTTTAGTATATGTTAGTCTTCTTCTTCCTCTCATTCTCATTTTTTTATCTTTTGTGTTTCCACCTCGATTTCTTCTCCACTGTGATCTCTTATACTCATAATTATAAGAAACTAACCCGAGGAAGTTCCCAAAGGATCAATAAAATATTGAAACCAATTCCTTTCACATTAATTTTTAATGTTTCTTATTTTATTAGAGTTAGGATAAGGGAGATATTAGTGGGAAAGGCACCTTTGTGTCTCCACTTTCCACCCGAGACTTATCTTTCTCTTCTACAATATTCTCACACGATCGAGAAGGTGGATGTGTGGTATCTTGGTGATCATTGAGTGTACTGTATATTAACAACCATAGACATAAGGGGATGTTCATTCATATTGCAGAGCATGTTCATTAAGTAAATTTGAAACTAATTAAGAGATGATAAAGGTTCACTCTAGGTGTTCTCCTGGGAGGATCTCATTTCTATCTAACATATTTCATTCTATCTGCATTCATTCTATTTGAATTTCATATGCATGTTTAATTTTAGTATTTCATTCTCAATTATAAAAGATCCATTTCATTTTGTAAATAAAAAAATATAAATAAAAATTGAATTATAACTAGTGAGTGTTTGACCACAACAACTCCTCAAGAAAACGATCTAGGTCAGTCCCTGTGCTACACTTAGTTATAAATATTTTGAGAGCATGGATGAAAATGCTTCATCAAAGAGATGTTAATCATGTAGTTTAATTTCATGCGGTAAAGATTTTTGGTGTGCCTTTTAAGGTCTTTCATCTGGTACCATGCTAACCATGATGTGAACTAATACACATTGATCATGCGTGGAATCTATTATCAAAACTCCTAAGCCCATGTGAGCTATGCTCACTTTGAGAAACAGTGAGTGAAAAAAGTTTTTTTCACTATATAAAGTCAATTAAAAGAAAGGACAAGGTCATTTTGATCATGTGGTGGTTGGACCAGGATGTAGGATCCGAGCATCGCTACATATCTCACGAGGTGAGAATCATGTCATACATAGTTCTTGGAGTGATTTCAATGTCAAATGTGAGGGATATAAACCACGCAGTTTAGTGTCATCTGGTAAGGATGAATGGTGTCTTGTAGTTTTATATCATATGAATAGGACTATAAGTATGGAAATGATGAGTGACGTAAGGCTTACCGAGTCAAGGATGTTCTAACCTACATTGGATGTGAATAAAGAAATTATAAACCATGATCTTTGGGGTTCTCAAATCAGGAGGGGTGATACAGGACAAGTATGCAAGGATTGAACACGAACCATGTTCAAAAAAGTGGTTCCTAGCATGATGTTGTCAGGGCTTACAAATATAGAAGAATATTCTATTGAGGATGAAGGTGCCACTGGTTGACAGACCTTTTGAGAGAGACTTATTCAAAGCTTGACTATGGTGTATTAATGCATAGTCAAAACAAAAGTTTCCTCTAGAATCATACATTCTATTACCGATAGTCGGAGAAAGCTTATAGAGATCTGAAATTTCCTAGGAAAAGGAGTATGATGTGTGGGAGGAATGTGTCTAAGCACAAAGGAAACATTTGGACCAACATTGTCCATGGAGTGTGAAGTTCCCTACCTAGATTTTTTGTTTATATGTAGGAGAGGGAACATTTTCCATACTTTGTGGTTGGGCCCATGACATAAGGTCGGGGCATCACTACGTATCCCATTGAGATGAGAATCAATTCATATGTATTTCTGGAACAGGGTGTGGTGGGACACCAACACCAAGAATTGTGATCCCCTTAAGCACAAACTAAAATGTTATGCATTTTTACATCATGCAACAAGGATGTGAACCATGCAGTTTTATGTCATGCGGTAATGACATTGTCATACAATTTAACATCTCATGACTAGGATGTTGGGCTATGTAGTTTAGAGACTTACAGCTTGAACCGTGGTGTCTCATAGTTTTAGGTTGTACGACTAGGACCCTATTCCATGAATTTTAAGGTCATGTGATGAAGACCATGTATTATTATACAATGTATTTCTTGAGAAACCTTACATTGGTAGGGGTCGTAACAAACTCTCCATCCATTGAGATCAAATAATAATCTCTGTTAGAGTAAACCTTGTGTATAGCATAAGATCCCTCCCACTTCAGCTCAAGCTTTATAGACTTCTTCCTCGACATCATTGGGGTCCCAAGGGCCAATACCAGTTCAGTGTGGAGGAACAATTGTAGGTGGAATTTCTTGTTAAAATCCCATGCTATCTGATTTTAGTGGACTTCCAAGTGATGCAGAGTATGTAGTCTTTTCTCATCAAGTTTCTCTAATTCACCCATCCATTTTTGAGATTTCTCATTTGTAGATAGATAATCATATATGGCAATGTGAAGTGATGGAAATTGGACCTGAATGGGTAATATTGTTTCTATCCTGTATACTAGTGAATACAGGGCCGCTTGTGTGGCAGTGCAGGTTGTAGTTTGGTAAGCCCACAAGGCATGAAAGAGCTTTCTAGGCCAAGAATTTTTATCTTTATCCACCATCTTCTGGAGTATGTTTGATAAGGTCATATTAAAGGTCTCTATCTTTCCATTACCCACTGCATGATAGCGAGGTGAATGGTTGGATTTGATATTATAATCATGATATAACTTCTCCAACTCAGTAGAACAAATATTGGTGCTATTATCTATCAGTATCTTATGAGGGACACCAAATCTAGTGATGATATTGGCTTTCATGAAGCTAAAAATAATTTTGGTCCCAACTTCTTCGGGAAGTATTGCTTTAGACCATTTGGAGAAAAAGTTAGTAGTAGTGAGGATGTATTTAAATTACTTGTCCGTAACTGGAGGATACAAACCTACAACATCCATCCCCATATGAAAAATGGTCAGGAGTATTTTGATGTGTGTAACTAATCTAGGGGCTGATGGATGAAGTTGTAATGCACTTGTTAGGAATGAAACCTTTTGGTAAATTTTGTGAAATCATGACTCATTGAAGGACTAAAGTATACAAGCCTCCATATTTGATGGGAAATCCTGAATCTTGACTGGTGGGAAATGTGGAACCCTGTGTGTACTTATTTTATAATAACAATAGTATCTTATCCATCAATGAAACTGAGAATTACTTCGTTGAAGCCCCATTTATATAAGAACTTCTGGTGATTTGGGCCATCATAAAGAGTGAAGTTGGTTGCTTGTCGTTTGGTTTTCTATTTTCTAGCTTTGTCCGATGAGAGCACTCAATTTTAAAGGTATTCTACAATGGGCATCAACTGGTTATAAGACCGTCTGGTTTAGGGATGGAATTAACCTCATTAATTTCTTCCATGTCGACACAATAAAAAGGAGATACCATTTGTTGGTGCGTAATTCTGATGACTATTTCATCCCGATTTAGATTATCCAAAGTTGTAGCTGCAATTTCCAATGCATTTTCCTAAGTATTTTGTGATTGTGGGATGTGAGTTAATGTTAGCTCTGTGGGGAATTCCACTATTAGTCTTCTAACATTTTCAAGTAGGGGGATTAACTATTCCTTTCTGATGGAATAATCACCATTTATTTGCTTGATTATCAATTCTGAATCATCTTTAAACTTCAAGTGGTCCACTATCATTTGAAGTTCCTGTTCTAGCCCTAAAATGAGGGCCTGATATTCTGACCAATTTTTTATACAACCTTCTAACAATAGGAAGGAGTAAGGTAGGATAACCTTTGAAGGAGAGATGAGAATGACTCCCAACCTAATTTTTTTTAAGCTCGGGGTCTTCCACTCTTTTCCCTATTGGGATTATGGATGCATCTTTAAAATACATATCCCATATATGGGGACCCTCTTGAATAGAGAAGATCTCTTCATTGGTAAATTTAGTATTCAATGATGTCATTTCTGCAAAGGGATGTTCTGTGAGGGAGTTTGCTAATGCCTGGCCTTTTACTGCCTTCCAATGCACAAACTAAATGTCAAACAACCGTAAGATGACTACCCACCATGAAAAAAATCCATTCAATATAGGAAAACTGAGGATGTATTTGAGAGGGTTGTTAATAGAGACCAAATGGACTTTGTGGTGTTGTAGGTAATACCTCAGCTTATGAACTATGAAAATTAATGTCAAACATCTCTTCTTTATTTCTAAATAACGAGTCTCAGTATCAAGCATGGTTCAAATGAGATAATAGAGGATTTTTTCATTCCTGACATCATTCTTTTGTTTTATGAAATCACCCAGTGATCATTCTGGGGTTGTCACATGAAAAATGAGCAGATTCCCCTCAATAGGAATCATTAAAACTGGTAGACTTAAAAGACATTTCTTGAGAGTATCGAATGATTCCTGATAGTCGTTAGTCCATTGATATGCAACCCTCTTTTTCATCTACCTGGTGTAGGGAAAACACTTGCCTGTGAGGTTTTCTATGAAGCAATGAATATAAGAAAGGTTTCCCTGTAATACCCTCAACACTTTGAGGTTTTGAGGATGTGACATGTTAAGGATAGCCTTTGTATTCTCAGGATCAAATTCAATACCATGATGGAATATCATTAAGTTGAGAAACTTTCCTAAGGTAACTTCGAAAGTGAATTTCAAGGGGTTCATCTTTAGGCTATGCGGTCACAGTTTATTGAAGATAGTGTTAAGATTAATCGGATGGTTAAAACATTGCCGATATTTAACCACCAGATCATTGACGTAGCATTTGATAGACCTTCCCAAAAAGTGTTTGAAGATGTGATGCATGTCACGTTGGTACATAGTGCCGACATTCTTCAAACCAAAGTGCATTACCTGATAGTAATATACCCTTTGGGGCAACCTGAAAGTAGTGAATTCCTCATCTTCATGGGCCATTTAGATTTGGTTGTACCCTAAATAACCATCCACGAAGGAAATGGCCTGATATCCGGCCATAGCATCAATCAATAGTTATGTGATTGGAACTGGGAAATCATCTTTTGGACAATGCTGGTTGTGATCTATAAAGTCTATGCTGACCCAAATTGCTATCAAAATCCTACAAACTTATCAATATATAATTACGAAAATGATAGTGGTTGAAGGGTGGACACACAACTCTATCCCCACAATTGGGGTGACTCATCAACATAATTTTAGGGTCACTCCAGAGAAGACGCATATCCCTACTCCCTTTTAGGAGGGTCATGGGTTAAATCCCATGAAAAATAGACAATCAGATCTGGCCCATACCCCCATTCCAACTGGAGGTCATCAATCTATCCCAATGGACCCTCCATGGAAGACATATATCCCTGCCAAAATTCTAGAAATCTGTCATAAAATTTCAGCAACAACACGGGAGATACTCAAATAGGTCTCTATATATGAAAGTCATTATCCACAACAAGCGACCCCAATCACCCACAAGAGAGCATCCAAAAAGAAGCCTCGCCAAAGGAGGTTGGAAATTGAAGAGCTGGTCTACAATCCCACTCTACTCATTTTTGATGTTCTTGAATCCCTCATATGTTTATATATGAAAACTTAGGATTATACTCATTCGTTACAAAATTATGTGAATAAAAACTATAGCTGCAAAGGTATTCCCCCCCAAATTTGTTGCAAGCAATTATGGAGATCCTCCCCGTACATCTTACCATGAAGACTTACTTTATAACCACAATATGATCGGTCACGAGAGCCTATATCTTGATGCACGCCAAAACCCTCTTCATGGACATAACATCAAACAACAAGGAGTCCCTCCCATTACTATCATCCATCCTGAAGGTCCTCCCCATGGCATACACTGCAGGATTTCTCCTTGTAGTCAGACGTCAAGATGTGATGGTATTCCTCCCCATGATGGAACTCATTGTGAAGGTCCTCCATATAATGACACTTCATTTCATCAAGGAGATCCTCCCCTTGCCGAATCAACTATGATAAATTTCTCCTATCGCGGGGCACTTGGGAAAATGAGGCCAATCATGCCTAATGCATTGTCATTGGAAAGTGACATATTTTCTCAACCGAAAGACAACCCAAGACAATGGTCATTCACCAACCACCCTTAGGTCTCTTTCCTTACAATACAACATATGAAATCCCTGCTGACCCCTGTTTACAACAAAGCAACAGGGAAACATCCACTTTGGTTAGATCAGGTTAAAGACCCTTTTGCAAAATATGAAGATGACATATTGCTAATGAGGAGATAGTTGTCTAAAGAAAATATACCAGTCATGTTATGGAATTTAGTCACTCCCCAATATAGAATTCCAAAGGAGTTGTCATAAGATTGTGTGCATGAAATTCTCTTAAATTTATGGACTACTCTTCATCACCTAAAAACAAAAGTCTTTCCTTAGGAAGAATATACAATCCACGTTAAGGTAATATAAGGGATACACCGTCAAATCAACTTGGTGGCCCACCTAGTTGCACGACACCTAAAATTGGGAAAATAACAAGGATACCTTCAACGCGCATGTCTTGATGCATTAAAAGAGTTGTATCAGCTAATCACTAACACCCCATTCAGTGTTCATATCAAAGGATGGGGTGAACATGGGGTATTTTATTTCAACTCACTCACCGACTAGAAAATCCCACCAAACGTGACATCATGTAATTTCATAGCCTCAGGATGGATTTGAGAAACATTTTTTGCTCTCAAAAGATGGTATACTCATAAAAAACATGCCCTAAATGACTCTCACAAATGTTAGTCTAGAAGAGAGTGTTCCATCAAAATACTCATGCATCAAGCATTTGAATATATTGAGAAAACCTCCTGCTTAAGGGAATCCAATCATCTGGAAGTGCCAATATCTTTGGAGGTAGGTGGATCAGGTGCAAATCATAAAATGAACCCAACCCATTTTCTAACAAAGCTCCATTAAATCAAGAGTGCCAATGTGGCAACAACATCCATGAAAATCAAAGAATAAACTTAGCCCGAAAGGTTGGATAATTTTTTAACACAACCTTCGAGATATACAAACCAAGATCGAAAGGTTATGAAAATGGAATAGGAGCAGCCCCACCTATAGGGTTGAGATATTTTTTACCCCAAAATACTCCTCAACGAAAGTCGGTCTTTTCCCGTTTAGGGGAAGAACCATAAAATGGATCTTCCTAGATCGTCCTACCCTGTGACTTGATTTCCTCACTTGGAACATGAACTAAAAAATTGTCCATAGATTCACTTTGAATCACCATCCATCAAATGGTTCCAAGAGGACCAGTGAAGGAGAGGACAAATCCTCATAGCAGACACAAACAAAAGCGATCTCTCAAGAAGGTTGATGAAACACCTGTAATGTGTTATGCATTGGTGAACTTCATTAGCACCAAGCCTATAGATGCTACAGAACATGAGGCCATATAGAGGAATAGGAGGAGGGGGTTTCTATTCATAAAGCGGTCCACATAAAAATAATTGAATAAAGTGTGTGTACCCAAAACCAGAGGCTTGCTATAAATTTGGGGATTCCCTCTATTTATCTACTACTACCTCCTCAACGAGCATCTTCCAAAGAAAATGGAAAAGGTTCGGTCATACCCCACCCACCACCCAAAGAGTTTGAACTCCTCACACTTGAAGAAATATTTTCTTGATAGGAGTATGAAATGAGAGGGTTAAGAAAACTCAATACATAACTACTCCAAGGAAACATCCCTACTGAATATGTTCTACAAGCAGAGCCTCACCCCGTGCTCCAAAATGATGCACCTCAACAAAGAGGGTTTATCGTAGTAACTGAAATAGATCTAGAGAATCCTCTTAATTAGGGGTACCAATAACTAATATATTTGGACCCCACAATAGCCAAATATCAAAGTTATCCTAACCTGTTGTTTCTCTTGCTCAGGATCTTTCCCAATTGGTTATTCCTCCCCAGATCACCGACACTATCAAAACACTTATAGCTTGAATATAATTTGTGGAAGTATGGTGTGTGCCAACACAACCAAAGAGGAAGCCTTACCCTAAATGGTTGGATGCAAATATTCTCCTACCAAACATTGGGAATCCTACATTCCCAATTTTCAATGGTTCATGGGATCTAGAATAGTATCTAATGCACTTCATGTCTAGGTGTGTCCCCATGATGGGGACCCTTGAGAATCAAGAAGAGGATAAGATCATATGTTTTGTACAAATTTTAGAAGGAACATCCTTCACCTGGTATACTAGTCTACCAGCCGGATCAATCAAAGGATGGAAAGATCTTCACTGATAATTCCTACATTAATTCAGCCCTATGTTGTAGAAGGAAACTAATAAAACACATTTTTATTAAATATTTTATTGATAATAAATGATAAAATTTCCTCACATTGTGTTAAATATGTTTATTTATAAAATATTTGTGATTAGATCATTCATTTGAAAATTTGATGGAAATTCCAGTTTTACCCTTTATAGTGTGCTGTAGTATTTCAAAGATAAATATTTTAATATTTATTATTTGAACTTGAAATTTTTTAAATATGTTATTGACTTAATGGGATACAACTTTTATTCAGGAAATTGGATCTAAATCATGAATTTGGTTGGACTAAATAGACCATGAAGTCAAAGGTGGGCTGGGCCCACCCGATTGGACATTGGTTCTATATTTGGGATATAACTTCTTAATCAGAACTTTTATTGGGACCAAATTTTGAGAGGAGATCACCAACCCAAATTTACAAAAATAATTCTTCTTTAAGAACACCTGATTTAAACATTTGAAGGTCAAATGGGTGGTGTAAGTTGGATTAAAATATTTGGCTGAGATTCTCTATTCACACTTGAAACCTCTTTAAACCTAGCCTCCAATCCACTCTATAAATTAGTGTTTTTATCATTTATAGGGTTTGGGATGTGAATTAGCATATTGGGAGTAGAGGAGAAGTGGTTCTACACCATTTCAATTCACCATTGGATGAGGGAAGCTACCAAGCTAGGATCTCCTCCAAAATGCTCTTCTTTTCATCTTCTTTGTTGTAATGTTGTTGTGATTTCAATAAACTCTTAGTTTCTCTTATAATTCTTATATTATTTTCAATTTTTCTTCTTCTATTAATAAAACTATTTGGTCTGGAATTCAAGAGTAGAAACTAGATTGGGTTATACCCTTTCTAAACCTTTTCACTTGCATAATGTTTCTACGATGACTACACCGCCTATAAAAGAGTAGTTTTTTTAGTAATCAGTCGAACTCTATCCTTATTCATTAATTTATTTTGAATAAATTATATACTTTAATTCACATAATATGATCAATTAATTGAGTTTTTAATTTAATTTAAACTAATCAAGCAATTGAACAATTAACACACAAACATGCGAGGATGAGATTTTGTGTAAATTGTGAGAGCATGAACTTAATCGATAATACAAAACCATACGGGATCATTTTTTAGTGTTAAAATATAATTCATAAAATCAATTAATTATAATTTATATAGAATAAATGTTCCTTAATTTAACACTGACCATAATCTTACCTTAAAACATCAATCAAAGCAGGGTGCTGCGATTATATGTTCCGAGGTTAGCATAGGGTTAAATTCACTTTATCTTTATGGTAAAGTTAATTCTTGTAGGGTTAAGGATTTAACAAATTAAGGGATCATAATTAAGTGAATGTTAATTTAAATGTTAATGATAAATAATTGAGTGAATATCTAGAGTTAGATTGATTACACCTTTTAAAACATTTTCTAAAAAAACATCTTCTTGTTGTGTCTTTTTAATCGAACTTCATTTCAAAATTAAAAACAAGAAAATGAAATATTCTTCCAGAAAAATTCTCCTAGTTTTGTAAACAATAAAACCCCCCAATACTTTTAAGTAGTGTTTTTATTCTATTTTATTTTTTTATAATACCTTTAAGAAGTTGTTTTAATTTACTTTTCCCTTTGATATACGACATTGGTCAGCCACTCTACTGCACCCAAGTACCCCAAAAAACCATTAATCATTTGAGGGTGCCCACAAAAGCGCCTTTCAAATTGGAACTGTTTTTGGGGAGGAAAGTAATTATTTTAACCAATTATAGGTATTTATTTTATTTTACATTTTATTCTCTTCTTCTCTTATTTCTTTCTTCTTTATCCAATCTGAATTTTTTTCCTTCTTTTATTTTCTTCTTCTTCTTTTTGGATCATCAACTCAAAGTTGTTATCTTTTATTTTATTATGGCAAACTTTTCTTCTTTTCATTTTTATTTGATTTATGAAACAAACTAATCCCAGATATCTCTTATATCTTGATCCTGATATTGAATGTAGCCTTCGAGATCGAATCAGACATTCTCAGTATACGAGAAGTTTCAACATTAAACTAGTTGGAGAATTCCTCTACTCCAGGAACATTGAAATTGGAAACACTTCTATGTACAACTTTTAAAAATAAACAATGGTTGAAAATAATGGAAATTAACTTAATAGAACCATTCAATAATTGACTGCACCTGATATTAATTATCAACCAAATTGCATTTCATACCCAAATCTCGAATCAGAATTTGAACTGAAATTTGGGTTAATTCATCTACTTACAAAATTTCATGGCTTCTCTGGTGAGGATCCCAATAACCACCTTAAAAAATTTAATTTGGTTTGCTCAACCCCTAAATCAATAAATGTATCTGAAGATCAAATCAAACTAAGAGTATTCTCGTTTTCACTTGATGGAGCTGCAAATGATTGGATGTATTATTTACAACCTGAAGATGTAACATGTTGGAACAATTTGAAACATCTTTTCTTGCAGAGATTTTTTCCAGAATCAAGGACCACATCCATTCGAAATGTTATCTCTAGGATAAAGCAAGCCCAAGGGGATTCAATGTATGAGTACTGGGAGAAATTAAAGAAGTTGTGTGCAAGATACCCACATCACAAAATTGGTGAGAAAATCCTCATACCATACTTCTATAAAGGAATAACACCTATGGAGAGAAGCATGGTGGATGATGAAACTAGAGGGGCATTGGTTGACAAAACACCAACAACTTCATGTGCATTGATTAACAAGATGGCCCAAAACTCCCAACAATTTGGTGATCAAGGTACATCACATATCAGGGGAGTACATCAGGTAAGTCCTTATTCTCTTGAGAGTTATTTGATTGATACCAAGTTAGAATAATTGACGACTATGGTGAGACAAATTTATTTGGCTCAAAAAACATCTCAACTCACTCCTTCAAGGCCTTATGGAATTTTCACCGAGACAAGCCACCCAACTGACTGTTTCCCCCAACTACAAGAAATAGAAGATTGTGCATCAGTGTTTCCTGGGAGACCGTATCAGCAACAGACTCAACCATATCCACAAAAGAAGCTTGATTCCTTTTCTCCAACATACAACCAAGGGTGGAAGGATCAATTAGACATGAGGTATGTATCTAGACAACAATAAAGTCCCCCTTTTCAAAAAAACTTCCAACAGACTCCACCCTACCAACAGGGTTTTCAACAACCCCAAAGGCGATTTAAAGCTCAAACATCAACAAGTCAACAACAAGGGAATCCCCAAACCAAGGTATATTCTAACAATGATGATATTTTGAAACAAATTGTTTATAATCAACAGAATGAGATGAAGAGACAAGGTTCAGAGGTGAGGGAGTTAAAGACACAAATGAGCTAGATTGACACTGCCCTCCATGAAATGGTAAGTAAGAACTCTAGAAATATTCATCCCCAACCTACTCCAAATCCTAAAGGGAATTTCAGTGCCATCACATTGAGAAGTGGGTAGAAAACAACTGATATATCTGCACCTATCATTACACTGAGATTCACCTCAACTCCAGAAAATCCCCATTCAAAACCAGCTGATGAGAAACCCAAGGAGAAAGATAAAGGTAAGAAAAAGATTAATGATGTTCCTCTTAAACCCCTTACCTTTCCAGACAGGGTAGTACAAACCAAGAATATGGCTGAAGAGGCAATTCAAAAAGAGGTTTTGGACACATTCAAGCATGTGAAGATCAACATCCCTCTACTTGAAGCCATCAAGAAAATCCCAAGGTATGCGAAATTATTAAAAGAACTTTGTACCAATCGAAGTGAGATTAAGGGAAATGAGAGGATAGATCTTGGAAGGAATGTGTCATCACTCATTACACCAACTCTAGCAATGCCAACAAGTGTAAGGATCTCGGGACATTCACCATACCATGCACCATGGGGGAGTTACACTTTTCTGATGCTCTTTTTGATTTAGGAGCTTCCAAAAATGCGATGACCCACTATGTATTTTCTTCTTTATAGGTTGGTGAGTTGAAACTGAAAAGAGTAGTGGTGCAGATGGTGAATAAAACTACAACATATCCAATTGGAGTCCTTGAGGATGTACTTGTCTGGGTAAGAGACATGATATTTCCAACATATTTCTACGTGCTTAATATGGAGGATGATTAGGTAAGTTATCATGATCCCATTATCTTAGGTAGTCCCTTCCTCAAAACTTCAAAAACTATAATAAATGTCAATGAGGTTACACTTTCCATGGAGTTTGGAGATGAAGTTGTGATATTTAATGTTATGGACTCTATGAAGTACCCCTCAGAGGACCATTCTGCATTTTTTATCTCCCATTTTGAACCACAAAATAAAAACCCCATGGAATTTGATTGTCCTATACTTAGGGATATTATGAGTATTGGTTCTAGTTTGATGTCTAAGAGTACTTACACGCCTATTTTAAATGCACAAGACTCTCTTAGATTTGATTTTGAAATGGATTCATATTCTGATTTTGATCATGTGAACTCTAATTATAACATGGTTGTTGAGTATACTGATGGATCTGATGCTTTATTCTCTAATTTTGATGATGTATATTCTATTACTGATGTTTGTTGTGCACATATTTCAGTTCCTTCAATTTATCCATCTATACATCACCCCCTTCATTGGAAATCAATCCATTACCACCTAATCTCAAATACTCATACTTGTTAAGTGGTGAGATATTACCTATTATAATTTCTAATGATATTACTTTTGAACATGAAGAAAAGATTTTGAATCTTTTGAGGGAGAATATCAGGGAAATCGGGTGGACCTTGGCTGAAATATCAGGTATTAGCCCCTCAATTTGCATATATAGGATTCTTTTAGAGGATGGGGCTAAACTGGTTAGGCATCCACAAAGGAGACTCAATCCAACCCTTCTAGAAGTTGTTAAAAAAGAAGTTGAAAAATTGCTCGAGGAAGGTATAATTTATCCCATTTCAGATTCTCAGTGGGTGAGTCCTATTCTGGTTGTTCCTAAGAAAAGTGGTGTTAAAGTTGTTAAAAATGAGAAATATGAGTTAGTTCCAATGAGGGTGAAAAACAGTTGGTGTGTGTGTATTGATTATAGGAAACTAAATCAAACCACTCGCAAGGACCATTTCCCCCTCCAATTTATTGATCAAATAATTGAGAGACTAGTTGGGAAGATGCATTATTGTTTCTTGGATGGATTTTCTAGATATTTTAAGGTTTCTATTTCTCATGAGGATCAGGATAAGACAACATTCACTTGACCATTCGGTACGTTTTCCTACCTAAGGATTCCATTTGGACTTTGCAATGCCCCAAGTACCTTCCAAAGATGCATGGTGAGTATTTTTTTTCAGATTTCATTGAGTCCTGTATGGAGGTATTTATGGATGATTTTATAGTGTATGGGTCTTCATTTGATGATTGTATCTATAGTTTGGTAAAGGTTTTGAATAATTTTATTGAGAAGAATATGGTCTTAAACTTTGAAAAGTGTCATTTCATGGTAGAGCATGGGATTGTCTTAGGGAATGTAGTGTCAAAACATGGGATAAAGGTTGATAGATCTAATTTATATATCATTTCATCCTTACCATATCCCTCATGTGTGCGTGATGTTAGATCTTTCCTATGGAATGCAGGATTTTATCGGCACTTCATCAAATATTTTAGTAATATTTCTCTTCCTATGTCATGATTACTTCAAAAGGATTCTGATTTTGTGTTTGATGATTCTTGCAAGACTTCCTTTGATGAGATAAAGAAGTGTCTGACCGCTCCACCTATCATACAACCACCATGGTGGGAGATTCCTTTTGAGCTTATGTGTGATGCCTCCACCTTCACAGTTAGGGATGTTTTATCTTAGAGGGTGGGGGGATGTTCACATGTGATTGCATATGCATCAAGGACACTGTATTCAGCCCAATCAAATTACAAAACCACGGAAAATGGGTTTCTTGATGTCATATTTTCTTTAGATAAATTCTGTTCATATTTATTGGGATCTAAAGTAGTTGTTTTTTCTGACCATTTAACTCTGAGGTACCTCTTGAAGAAGCCAGACGCAAAGCCCAGACTTATTTGATGGATTCTCCTTCTTCAGGAATTTTATATTGAGATAAAGGAAAAGAAGGGGTCAGAAAACCTAATGGCAGACCAAATGAGTAGGCTCACTCACACACTAGAGGATAACACCTTGGACCAGGTACCACTTTGGGACACTTTCCCCAATGAGCATCTTTATTCCATCTTAGGTACACATCCTTGGTATGCTGATTTAGTGAACTACCTTGTGGCCTCTGAAATTTCTATAAATTTAAAGAAACATCAAGTCCAAAAATTAAAGAGTGAGTCTAGATTTTATGCATGGGATTATCCCTACTTACGGTGCATGTGTAGTGACCAAGTTATTAGGAGGTGTGTTCCTGATCATGAGTTTGAGTTTGTCCTGCAATTCTATCATACACTTTCTTGTGGTGGGAACTTTGGACCCCAACGTACAGCTAGGAAAGTTTTGGACTCTGGATTGTATTGGCCTAGTTTATTCCATGATGCTCATGTGTTTTGTAATCCGTGCTCATGTTTCCAACACACTGGTAATATTTCTAGGATACACGAGATTCCCCAACAACCCATATTATTCTGTGATATTTTTGATGTATGGGGTATCAATTTTATGAGTCATTTTCCTAGTTCATTTGGATTTTTATATATTTTGTTTGCTATTGATTATGTGATTAAATGGGTGGAGGCCTAGGCCACCAGGACTGATGATTCTCATTTTGTAGTGGACTTTGTTAAGACACAGTTTTTTTGTAGGTTTGGAGTACCAAAGGCCATCATCAGTGACCAAGGGACACTTATACAATCGGAATTTTTCTTCCCTCCTTAGGAATTATGGGGTGACACACAAAAAATCAACACCATACCACCCCCAAAAAAATGTCCAGGCTGAGGTTTCAAATAGGGAGTTGAAACAAATTTTGGAGAAAACCATGCAGCCGAATAGGAAGGATTGGAGAAAGCGCTTGGATGATGCATTGTGGGCTTATAGGACAGCATAAAAGACCACCATCAGTATGTCCCCATTTCATATTGTTTTTGGGAAATCCTGTCATCTACCCATGGAAGTTGAGCCTCAGGCTTATTGGGCTATAAAGAAATGTAACATGGATTTGGCCCAATCTGGAATTCAATAGAATATGCAAATTCAAGATCTTGAGAAGATTCAATCATCTTCATATGATAACTCAAGGCCCTACAAGGAAAGATCCAAAGCATCTCATGACAAAATGATCCAAAAAATGGAATTTCATGTTGTAGAGAAAGTGCTTCTCTATAGTTTATGACTGAAGATGATGCCTAGTAAGTTGCATTCTAGGTGGTTAGGTTCTTATGTTGTGACTAATGTTTTTCCTTATGGTGTAGTGGAGATCGCACAAGAGGACACTAGAAGGAGATTTACAGTCAACGAGCAACATTTGAAGAAATTCATTAAGGGAATTCCTACTGATTCAATGGATTTCATCACACTGCATGACCCCATCATCACTTGATCATATCAGACTGTTCCTAACCCTTTCACTTTTATATTCTTTTTCCTAATTAAAATTATAAATTTCATGTGCATATATCATCTAATAGGTTCACATTGAGAAAAATGTAATATTTTAAGTGTGGGGGAGGGAACAAAATTTTGGGGTAGATATTTAGGATTTTCATTTGTTTGTTTTATGTGTATTTTCTATTAAGTTTTTGGTTAAAATTTTCAAAAAAAAAACAAAAACAAAAAAAAAACAAAAAAAAAACAAAAAAAAATCAATAATAAAGAAACAAATATATCATGTAACATTCTCATGTGGAACATATGAAAAATGTATGTTTTCAAAATTTATTGGTAGAAATATAATCATGCGTAATATTTCATCATTAAGGGTTGACTTTTATAAAAATTGTATTCGTTGATGATATTAATGGTTGTGTCATTATAAAAAATTTTAAATTTTGACATCATTATTTGTGATATTTGTTCATGGTAAATTGTGTCATTGATTTCTCCACACAATTTTTCACACAATCATGACTTGTGATTTTCTCTTACCCAATTGAATGTATATTCAGGGTAAGTAATCTTTTTCAGCTTATAACATTGTCTTTCCATATGTTCGTTTCTCTTCCGATCATTTCCATCACTGTACCAGATTGACCTATGTGTGTGCACCTAATATCTGACCGTTGTATGCCCTCTAAAAAAAACAGTCAATAAAGAAGGGAGTAAAGAAATGTACAACATGTGGGGATATTTAGGTTGAGATCTCATGGTTTGACTTCTGGGAATGCTTAAATGAGTGGGTTTTGGAATTTGATTGCAAAGGATGTTGAACAGGTTCGGTGGAATAGAATCAGGTAATAAGAAAAGTTTTTATTGACCTAAATATACTAGATAAAGGGTGGAGAGATAAGATTGGAATGGTTGGCATACACACATATGTAGAATTAGTGGCATGGTAGACCCATGACTTGTTTCGCTATGATTGGTGTTATGAATCTCACTAGATTTTGTTTTGACACAATTTATGAGAAAATGAATTTAAAATTTATTGATATTGACTCTTTATTTGATTCTTAATTTTCTTATATTTTCAATGTGGATTGAGAAATTTGAATATGCATATCTTGTCATAATTGTTTCGAATACATGATATGAGATTTTTCCTAGGAGTACAAAAGGGTAAGTGTGGGGGAGTTGATAAAACACATTTTTATTGAATATTTTATTGATAATAAATGATAATTTTTTTTCACATTATGTTAAATATGTTTATTTATAAAATATTTGGGATTATATCAATCATTTAAAAATTTGATGGAAATTCCAGTTTTACCCTTTATAGTTCATTGTAGTATTTCAAAGATAAATATTTTAATATTTACTATTTGAACTTGAAATTTTGTAACTGTGTTCCTAACTTAATGGGATAGAACTTTTGTTCAGGAAATTGGATCTAAATCTTGCATTTGGTTGGACTAAATAGACCATGAAGTCAAAGGTGGGATGGTCCCGCCTGATTGGACATTGGTTCTGTATTTGGGCCATAACTTATTAATCCGAGCTTAGATTGGGACCAAATTTTGAGAGGATATCTTAAACTCAATTGTGCACAAATCATTATGCTGGAAGAATAACTGGTTCATGTGTTTTGGAGGTCAAATGGGTGGTGCAAGTTGGATTAAAATATTTGGCCGAGATTCCCCATTCACACTTGAAACCTCTTTAAACCTAGCCTCCCCTCTACTCTATAAATTAATGTTTTCTCATTTGGAGGGATTGGGGATTGCATTATGAGATTGGGAGAAGAGGATAAGTGGTTCTACACCATTTCAATTCATAATTTGAGGAGGGAAGCTACCAAGCTAGGATCTCCTCCAAAATAATCTTCTTTTCCTCTTCTTTGTTGTAATGTTGTTGTACTTTCAATAAACTCTTATTTTCTCTTCAAATTATTATGTTATTTTCAATTGTATTCTTATATTAATCTTCCTATTTGGGCTGGAATTCAATAGTAGAAACAAGATTGGGTTATACCCTTTCTAAACCTTTTCACTTTCATAATGTTTCTATGATGACTACACCGCCCATGGAAGAGTAGTTTTTTTAGTAATCGATCAACCTATATCCTTATTCATTCATTTATTTTGAATAAATGATATATTGTAATTCACATAATATGATCAATTAATTGAGTTTTTTATTTTATTGAAACTAATCAAGAAATTTAACAATTAACACAAAAAATACACGAGGACGAGATTTTGTGTAAATTGTGAGAGCATGAAATTAATCGATAATACAAAACCATACATGATCAATTTTTAGTGTTCAAATATAACCCCTAAAATCAATTAATTCTAATTTCCAGAGAGGAAATGTTCCTTAATTTACCACTGACCATAAGCTAACCTTAGAACATCAATCAAAGCAGGGTGCTGTGATTGCATGTTCCAAAGTTAGCATAGGGTTAAATTCACTTCATCTTTGTGGTAAAGTTAATTCTCATAGGGTTCAGGATTTAACAAATTAAGGGATCATAATTAAGTGAATGATAATTTAAATTATAATGATAAATAATTGAGTGAATATGTAGGGTTAGATTGATTACACCTTTTAAAACATTTTCTAAAAAAACATCTTCTTGCTGCGTCTTTTTAATCGAACTTCATTTCAAAATAAAAAAAATGCAATATTCTTCCAACAAACTTCTTCTAGTTTTATAAATGATAAAAAAAACCCATCCTTTTAAGTAGTGTTTTTATTCTCTTTTATTTTATTTTTATAATAAATTTAAGATGTTGTTTTAATTTACTTCCTCTTTTGAGATATGACCTTGGTCAGCCACTCTGTTTCACCCAAGTACCCCAAAAAACCATTAATCATTTAAGGAAACCCATGACACCACCTTTCAGAAAAAATATTAGATATATAAAAATGTAGACAATGAGAAAATGAGAGGATGTCAAATTTTATTTCCTTGTGTAAGAGTTTTATTTATTCCCTAAACTTGCAGCTTCCTCAAGAAGATTTACTGGGTATTTTCATTGAGAATCTTCATGATGAGCTATGAACACCACTTATCCTAGTAAATTTTTTAGGTGGATTTCAGGATATTTCCGAAGTACCACAAAATTTGGAAGATTTTATTCCATGGACAAAGGATAACTACCATCCCATGTCAGCATCTGAAGGGAAGAGGAAGGGTAGAGTGGAAGCTAGAACAACTACATTAAAATCGGCTTCTATGCCAGCTCCAACTTCAAATCCTACACCTCCTCATGAAGCGCCCCCTCCCGGGATGCAACAATAGTGGTATCCTTGTAGGGATGAAAAGAAAGAGTCGAAATGCTCCCAATTTTGATAATGGAGGAACAAAGTTTACTCCTTCAAATATGAGCAGGTTCCTAGATACTTATTAGCAAGCTTGGAAACAATTTGTTAACCCTACTAGAACCCAAAATACTTGACCAAGTCACATTAATGATAACCCCAATTATTTCACCTTTCATTGAATATTGTGGAACACCATACATGACTATTTAATTTTCAAATATGTCCTATAAAAGATGGTTGATTATGGGAAAGTGAGGCTGGGTAAACCACCGGTGCAGGTAGCGTGTGTTTCTACCACCAATCCAGAAGAAGTGGGTGAATGGTAGGAAGTTACCCATAAGAATACACAAAAGTTTAGTGATTGGATGACTAAAAAGACAATCAACTTAACTCATGCTATTCTCCAAGCATAGTTGAAACAACCAATTGTGTCCCTAGTCGCCTCTGATAAGACACAAAAAACTCTGTCGGTACTGAATCCCTCCAAAGGCTAGTCTTCTAAAAAACAAAATAACCAAAAGAGAAGAAAACAAACACAAAAATATGAGCCTGTACCAAGGAAAAATTTATCTTTGACTCTCTCAGACTTCATGCCTTCAATCCCAAAACACTTCTTTAACTAGGCTATAGTGAGGCCAATTTGTGCCCTTCCGCTCTGACACTATAGGTTAATGACAAAAGAAATAAAAATCCCCTCAGTAGAATCAAGATCAGAGCTCAGTTTGGGGACCTCACATCTGACTCAGATTTTTTTTTGGCAAGATACGACCATCAATGCTCTACCAGGAAGTCCTTTGTTGCATCAGCACACACCAATCCCCTCATCATACCACTAATGCCTCATGTATTTCATTAATGGGAAAATTGGGATATTTAATGGTGATAAAGCTTCATTTTAATCCTGTAAATCACAATATATTGATGTAGGATTCTACTATAGGAAAGGTAAACAACCCATGACTGACGGTGTCACCCGGTTCACTGCCCTGAATGGTCTAGAAATGACTCCGACCAATCCTTTCAAGAAGATCAGAGATGAGTATGTGATGCCCATTAACCAGATTGAAGATATAAGTCCCAATTCAAGTATATATTCAATGAATTTTGTGATATAATTCATGAAGATTGATCTTAACAATGCTGGAAAGGTTTTCAACCCTCTGAATAGTGGTAAAGGCTTAGTGAAAATTCCTTCATTCCATATCTTAAGCTTCAAAATATCAATTATTCATCAGCTGGTTCATACAAAGTTATTACACCACTAGGAAATAATAGGGATAATTTTTATCCATCCCTCACTCTATATCACGAGCTTCAAATAAACCTCATATTGTTAGTCATGTCAGAAGAAGCTACTTTCGCTTCCAGATGTCAAAATGTTGACTCCTATCCTAAATTTCATTCATAGTATACTTTTTTTACTTTATATTATTTCTAATTTTCTAAATGTTTGTGAGATTTTTGTTGTGAGGGTATGTGAAGAGGTTGACTTGGTTTGGTGAGTAGGGTTTCAAGATCTTTTTATCTTTAGGTACATCAAGTTTGGTGGAGTCTTTATGACTAATAAAGTTCCAGAGGATCTATTTTCCCAACATGGTTCTTCTACTTGTTGAATTATAGAGATCAATGGTTTGGAGGATTCCTAATATTATCATTATATGTTATCATGAAGTCCACACTTGGTGATCTCTAGTAGGGAGATCACGAGGACAAACCCACCAATAGGAACACCACATGTGTAACGTCCCGAATCTGGGTGCCACTCAATGGGTGCCCTGAACTGGGTTCGCCACGTGACCTCAAGCGCATTTCCCTAAACTTCAGAGGCTGCTGACTAGCAGCGAGGGCCTGAGTCTGATAGTGGGGAAACTATGCCCTCATTTGTCAAAGTGTAGCATAGTGGAATGAAATAAAACATACAGCAACATCGGAAGCAGTAAACCATACATAACTAAAATAAACAACTACAGTAGATATAACCAACCAATATTTAAAATGGTGCAACATGACTCAAATTCTAAGAAAGCAGCCAGAACATGTTACACAACAATACAGTGCAGTACAAGTACAAAAAAGCAAAACAGAACAAAATAGCCGGTAGCATCATGAGCCTCAGCGCAATCCCATGCTCCCCTACTCCTCAGTAGCAATCAAGTACCTGTATAAGGACCCTTGAACTTATCTACACTTACAGAAACATAATCTATTTGGGCCGAAAAGCATGGCCCAAACAGGGTGTGAGAAATAATCTCAGTAGGCACCCACCAAAGGCCCGTGCTCAACTGTGTGTAAACATGCAACAACAGTGTGCAAAAAGTAGATGCAATAAACTAAACAGTACTCAAAAGTAACTAAATTACCAGTTATATTTCCATTTTAATATCCATTTAATCAGTTAATTTAAAATATCACCATAGTGAATATTCTAAGTAAACAGCCAACGTCTTCAGACATGTAACCCCTACCCTCAGGTAAAGAGAATCCAAATACAAGAATCTTCCCACAGGAATACAGATATTTCCCTTGGGTGTACAAAGGTGTTTCCCTCAGGCACAGAGTCTATTGCCCATAGGCATGGAAGAAGTTTCCCTCAGGCTAAGAGAAGATTTCCCTCAGGCTAATACAGTCATGCCCTCAGGCTATAGTAAAACACTGCCCTCAGGCACAAGAAACCGGGCCATGCCTAACATGTAAACAAGCAGTTCACATACAATTCCTCTCAAGGAAAAAGTAATGCGAAAAGTAAATAAGGCATACCCCCGGGTATCCTGGCCAAACGGATAAACAGAGGAACGCACCCTTGGGGTGGTCCTAGATCCAAGAAGCGATCCCAAACAAAATTTTAATATCACATTTAATTACCTATACAATTCTAGGTATTTAAACAGCTATGGACCTAGCCACATGACACCCCGACATGGGTTTGTAGCTCAAAAATGCACAAAACACACAACAGTTGGAAAATAACACCAAGCCACCTACCTTAAATGCCAACGAACGATATACGTGAATGTCGATTCTAGAAATTCCTAAGAACGATGTAGATCTGATATAGAAGAGAACTCGTTCAAACTTAAATAACTTCCCTTAGAGGAAGAATTAGAAAGAACAGCTTAAGAGGAGTAGAGGGATAACCCATGTGGTTCCAAAGAGATCTTATGAGGTGGAAACGGATTACCGACGTTCACCTGGAGAATCTCCGAAGATTCGGCCGTCCCTCCCAAGCTCCCGTCCGATTCTAAGCCTTCCCTGTGAATAGGGGAGGCTACTTCCCATTTTAAGCAAAAAAAAAAAAAACAAAGTACACGACATGTATTTCCAAGTACACGGCCTGTACTTTCCATTTTTTAACTGTTCCTCTGGCGGTTTCCTGCCAGTGTGGCACTGTTTATCCTCCGACATGACTACACGGTGTGTCTCCTTGAGTACACGGCGTGTTCTATCGCACAACTGTCCACCACCTTACTATTCGTCTACCGACTGACTACACGGCGTGTAAGGGACCACTACACAGAGTGTAGTCAGTCTTTACACCCTTCTTCGCCGACATGGCCACACGACCTGTGTACTCATCCCACACGGCCAAAAGTACACGATGTGTGGAAAAGTACACGGCGTGTACTTTCCAAAATTTGGGATTTTTCCCCATTTTCCATATTTTCTCTAAAAAAATTAAGTAAAAGAGAAAAGAAGAAACCCGTACCTCAGAAACAATAACCGGGTTCTTACAAAATTCCCCCCTTAAAGAAATTAATCCCCGAATTTCCCTTCCAATGGTGGCAAAGATATAGCCATAAATAACTCCAACCACTGATCACGTACATCGATCTCCCACTCTCAGGTTTCGTCCTGCACTCGACCATGCTGCCATAGCACCCGTATGAGAGGAACTGACCAGCCTCGAAGAAACTTCGTGCTCCTATCAACAATACGAATCAGATTCTCCTCGAAGGACGCATCTATCTGAAGCCCAAACTCCTCGGGCTGAAAGACATGAGACGGGTCTGAATGATAGTGACGCAACTGAGATACATGGAAGACTTCATGCATGGCTCGATACCTCTGTGGTAACTACAACCGATAGGCAACTAGCCCGACTCTCTCCAGAATCTCAAATGGCCCCACATACCTCGGTGAAAGTTTACCCTGTCTCCTGATCCGTCTGTGTCCTAACCTCGGTGAAACACGCAAGAAAACCGGATCCCCGACCATGAACTCCAAGGGTCGTCTGTGGCAATCAACATAAGATTTATGACGAGATTGTGCTGTATCCATCCGCTTCTAATTCAACCGGACCTGCTTAGAAGTCTCCTGCACAAGACATGGTACCAGTAAAGCTACCTCACCTGCCTCTAACCAGTACAAAGGTGATCAGCATGACCTACCATATAAATACTCGTAAGGTGCCCTCTCAATAGTTTCCTGAAAACTATTATTGTAGGAAAACTTGACTAGGGGTATATGATTCTCCCAAGAGCCCCCAAAGTCTAGGACGCATGCTCGCAGCATGTCCTCAAGCACCTGTATCGTACGCTCTGACTGGCCATCGGTCTGAGGGTGGTAAGCTATGCTCAGAAGCACCTGTATCGTACGCTCTGACTGGCCATCGGTCTGAGGGTGGTAATCTATGCTCAGAAGCACCTGTGTACCCAGTGCCATCTGAAAACCCTGCCATAAATGAGATGTAAAACGGGCGTCCCTATCTGAAACGATAGAATAAGGGACCCCATGAAGACGTACGACCTCTCAAATATACAACCTTCCGAGATTTTCAACTCTGAAGGTCTCTTTGATTGGAAAAAAGTGAGCTACCTTTGTGAGTCTGTCCACCACAACCCACACTGCATCATTGCCTCGAGGTGACCTCGGCAACCCAGTCACAAAATCCATCGCGACATCATCCCATTTTCACTCTGTAATAGGTAACTGTTGTAACAGTCTAGCTGGCCTCTGATGCTCCACCTTCACCTGCTGACAGGTGAAACAACTCGTAACAAAACCAGCTATATCTCTCTTCATACCCGACCACCAGTCTTGATGTCTCAAGTCCCGGTACATCTTGGTAACCCCGAGATGAACTGCCCAATCTGAAGCATGAAACTCCCGCATCAGCTCCTCGTGTATATCCCCTGGAACCCATACTCGTCCACAGAATCGAAAAACCTCATCATTGCCTATCGTCCACCCAGGAGGAGGGTCCTCACTTGCCACCGACTCCCGTAGAACTAGGCCTTCTAAATCAGATAACTATCTCATCCTCACTCTATCCATGAGGGTAGAATTCACAGTTAAAGAGGAAAGATAAGTCTGCCCCTGAATGTCGTGCACCACCAAATGCATCTCAGAGAACAAAGCCATAAGCTGCCATTCACCACTGGCCTCCTGCACTGCCTGTATCTGAGTCTTCCTGCTCAGTGCATTAGCTACTGCATTACCTTTACCAGGTGTATAGGAAAGCTCAAAATCAAAGGACTGAAGGTATTCGACCCACCTTCGCTGCCTCAGATTCAAGTCACGCTGAGTAAATATATACTTGAGACTTTTTTGGTCGGTGAAAACCAAAAAATGTTCTCCCAAGAGATAGTGTCTCCAACAGCACAATGCATGCACAACTGCAGCCAACTCAAGATCATGTGTTGGGTAATTCCTCTCATGTGGCCTCAACTTCTGAGACCTGTATGCAACAAATTGATCGCCCTACATCAACACAGCTCCCAGACCAATCCCTGATGCATCACAATAAATTATATAGCTCTACCCCTGCTCTGAGAGTATCAGGATTGGTGCTGATGTTAGCTTTCCCTTTAGCTCTTGGAAGGCTATCTCGCAAGCTTCTGACCAAACGAACTTCACACCCTTCTTAGTCAAGCCTGTCAACGGTGCTGCTAAGCGGGAGAAGTCCTATATAAAATGCCTGTAGTAACCAGCCATCCCCAAGAAACTCTGTATCTCAAATACGTTCTTAGGCTTCTCCCAGGAAATTACTGCTCTCACCTTCTCTGGGTCTACTGCAACTCCTGCCTCTGAGATGATATGACCCAGGAAGTGTATCTGGTCCATCCAAAAGTGGAACTTTGAGAGTTTAGCATATAGACTATGCTCTATCAGTGTACTCAATACGATCTCAAGATGGGTGGCATGGTCGTGTTGAGTGTGAGAGTACACCAAAATATCATCCATGAATACTACCACAAAAGAATCCAGATAGGGATGGAACACACGATTCATCAGAGCCATGAGAACTGCTAGTGCATTCGTGAGTCCGAACGACATAACCGTATACTCGTATAGACCATACCTTCTCCTAAAAGCTGTGAGAGGTATATCAGATGGTCTAATGTGCAGTTGATGATATCATGGTCTCAAGTAAATCTTCGAAAACACTCGTGCTCCATGAAGTTGATCAAAAATATCATCTATCCTTGGCAAGGGATATCGATTCTTAACCGTCAACTGGTTTAGCTTCCGATAATCCACACAAAGTCTGAGGGTACCGTCCGCCTTCTTCGCGAAAATGATCGGAGAACCCCAAGGAGAAGTATTGGGTTGGATGAAACCCTTTGCCTGTAACTCCTCTAACTGCCTCTTGATCTCCTGCAACTATGGTTTAGCCATCCTATAAGGGGGAATGGACACCAGTGCTGCTCCTGGCATAAGCTCAATAGATAAATCCACCTCTCGCTCTGGAGGTATACCTGAAAAGTCATCCGAGAAGACATCCCTGAAATGATCAACCACTAGAGGGAAATCCTTCTGACAAGTCCCCTGGTTGTCCAGATATAAATTCGCAATCAGGGCTATGACTCCACCTCGCCCATGCTGTTCTGGTCCATATCGACTCGCCTGAACATCCCATTCGCCCTTGTATAGAAACTCTCCGCCCTTTGGTGACGTGAAACTCACCCTACGACGATAGCAGTCTACAAAGGCTTGAAAGGGAACCAACCAGTCCATCCTGAGAATGACGTCCTAAGCTATCATCTCTAAGACATAGAGGTTCCAAAGGAAGTGACACCCACTAAACTCAAGGGGGAACTCCTTGAACTGATGCACACCAGCCGTCCTAGTCCCCAACGGAGTGTCTAGTGTCATGATATCAGAAGAAGTAGAAACACAGATCCCAAGGCTCTCCACTATGGGTATAGATATGAAACTATGTGTAGCACCCGTATCGAAAAGTATTGAAGATAAAATAGAAGATACTAGAATAGTACCTCTGATTGTAGAAGGTCCAGGATCCTGCTCCTGCTGGGTCTGTTGCATTGCATATGCCAGCCCAGTGCTGCGGCCCTGCGACACAGCCTGACTACCCTGAGCTGTCCCGCCCTGCTGTCTCTAAGATCCTGGTGTCTGGCTACCACGGCCACGACCACAATCTCTGCCTACACGCCCTGATGTATTCCAGTTCCCTGACTGGTAAGAAGCCACTGGTCCTGCTCCCGCACGCGGAGTCTGCACAGAACCCCTCTCACTAGCCACTGGTGGGAACGCCCTGCAAAAGCGCTGTAGATGACCCATCTTGCTGCAAGCTCGGCACTCCAATGGGTCTCATGGACACTGAGGTCTCTTGTGCCCCTCCTTACCACACTGGTAGCACATGACCTGGCCACCTGAAACATTCTTCTGGCTGGTACTGCTACCCTGAGAGAAGACCATCTGTCTCTTCCTCTTACCAGTAGAAATAGTACCATAAACTGGTGCTGAACCGCCCTAGCCCACACTAATAACTTCCCGCAGGTTTCTCTCTGTAATCAGTGTCTGGTTTAAAATAGCATGTACTGAAGGCAACCTGAAAACATTCACCAGTGCACGGATGTCATATCGAAGACCATCCTCAAAGCGTCTAGCTCTCAGCATCTCATCTCCCACCAGAACGGGTGCAAAACGCTGAAGCTCGGTAAAGCGAGTAAAATAGTCCATCACCGACATAGCGCCCTACTGCAGATTCATGAACTCTCGAGCTCTATCTGCTCTCAGCGTCTCTGGGAAGAAGAAGTCATAGAAGACTGCCTGAAAATCTTCCCACGCCATGTCTCTGTAATGCTCTAACTGGGTGGTAACATCCCACCACCTCTTGGCGGAATCATGCAGCATGTACGTCGTGAGATTGACCCTCCGCCCTGTAAGTGTCTCAAGATGCTCAAAAATAGTCTGCATCTATCCTATCCAAGACTCCACATCCTATGGTCCGCCATCCCCTGAAAACGTAGGCGGATGCTGCTGCTGAAAGATATGAGTAAGCTCAGTCATATATGTGGCAGCCGGCGGTGCTCCCTGAAAGGTCCGCATTAACTGCATTAAGCCTTCATGGAACTGCGCTTCCGCACCTGTGTCCGGTATAACAGCTGGTGCCTCATCTGGCTCTGCTGGAGGATCAACTGGTAGCCCATATCCCACTATCTCTGGAGTATACTCGTTGCCGCTCTCCTGGAAAACAACGCGCGGTCGTCTCGGCAGCATGACACTACAAGGTCAAAAACACGCATTTTAACAAGATTAACAACTACCGAAAATGAAGAAACCCAAAAAGGGAACAGGAGGAAGAAGGCATTTTAAATATTTACAAAACCAGACTACACGGCATGTATACTGACTACACGACATGTACTTGACTTATCTTCCCCTGCTCGGGTCCTTCTACATGGCTAAGCCACACAGCTCCCGTTTGAACAAAACTACACGGCGTGTATAAAATCTACACGGTGTGTATGGTGTAATTTTCCAACTACCTGTGTCGTTTATGACACAACCGACTACTTAGCATGATACTACACGGCGTGTTACACCCTCACACGGCGTGTACACCGCTCCATCTTCTCAACCACACGACTAACTCCAGATGGTCTATCCTCAGACAAGACTACACGGCGTGTCCCGCAGGTACACGGCGTGTCCCGCAGGTACACGGCGTGTACTAGACGTGCTCTGCCGACCCGTGTTGTTAGTTACATGGCCGAATCCCAGGTTGGACTACATGGCGTGTTCCACAGTGGACACGGCATGTATGTCTTAAGGTTTCCTCCGCCCGTGTTGTTAGTTACATAGTGGACACTGGGTCAACACTACACAGCGTGTACTGAAGCTACACGGCGTGTTTGCCCCAAGCTCTTCCCTTCCCCGTGTCGCCGCCCACACGGTTTGTGACACGGGAAGAGACTACATGGCGTGTACTCGGGGTACATGGCGTGTACTCAAAAAGTTTATTTTTCTTCCCGAAAAGAAGACCATACACGGCGTGTTTAAGATACTACACGGCGTGTATACTGGGTTCCCGGACAGTATGCCTCAGAAACTTCTCCAGAGCCCAGAAAATACTGAAAAACAACACCTAAGTGCCAATTTCCGATCTGTGAGGGCCCATACTCCCCACGAATCAAAGTTCGACAACTTATTTGTGTTATAACATAATAAACCGTCAATGATCCACCAAATTACGGTCAATGGGGGCCCATACTCCCCAAAAACCAAAGTTTGGCGTCCATTCTAGAAACAGGCTCACACAAAAATACCCTATCACATAGTAGGTATTTATCAAGCAGCTATCACCACAACATGTTTTACTAGTACAATATCTATCACAACAACATGAAATTTCTAGTGCACCTATATGGCATGGAAACTATGCATGGCATGTGATTTCTAGCATGTGCCTAAATGATGCATGAGATGGAATACCCTCATCTCATCAGGTTGCAACTAAATAGAACCCATGAATGACATATAAATAGTACAATACAAGTGTGTCACCCTTCGGTGAAATTAAATCAACTGTAACATTGCAAAATCAGAAAAATTGCAACATAAGGTAAATTGGTTTTTCCCTGTACACGGGTTAGCTATGCCTGGGCATAACTTATTACCAACTACCGTTCTCGTCCTATCCTTGACTAAGGCTCCAAATAGTAAGTCGAAGAAAAGAACCCCTCTGATACCACATGTGTAACGTTCTGGATCCGGGTGCCACTCAACGGGTGCCCCGAACCTGGTTCTCCACGTGACCTCAAGTGCATTTCTCCAAACGCCAGAGGCTGCCGACTAGCAGCGAGGGCCCAGGTCTGATAGTGGGGAAACTATGCCCTCATTTGTCAAAGTGTAGCGCAGCGGAATGAAATAAAATATACATCAACATCAGAAGTAGTAAATCATACACAAATGAAATAAACAACTGCAGTAGATATAACCAACCAGTATTTAAAATGGTGCAACATGCCTCAAATTCTAGGAAAGTATCCAGAACATGTTACACAACAATACAGTGCAGTACAAGTACAGAAAAACAAAACAGAACAAAACAGCTGGTAGCATCGCGAGCCTCAGCCCCGTCCCATGCTCCTCTACTCCTCAGTAGCAATCAAGTACCTGTATAAGGAACCTTTCCCTTATCTACACCTGCAGAAATGTAATCTGTTTGGGCCGAAAATCATGGCCCAAACAGGGTGTGAGAAATAATCTTAGTAGGCACCCACCAAAGGCCCGTGCTCAACTGTGTGTAAACATGCAACAATAGTGTGCAAAAAGTAAATGCAATAAACTAATCAATACTCAAAAGTAACTAACTTACCAGTTATATTGCCATTTTAATATTCATTTAATCAGTTAATTTAAAATATCACCACAGTGAATATTCTAAGTAAACAACCAACGTCCTTAGACATGTAACCCCTACCCTCAGGTAAAGAGAATCCAAACACAAGAATCTGCCCACAGACATACAGATATTGCCCTCGGGCGTACAAAGGTGTCACCCTCAGGCACAGAGTCTATTGCCCACATGCACAGAAGAAGTTGCCCTCAGGATAGGAGAAGATTTCCCTCAGGCTAATACAATCATGCCCTCAGGCTATAGTAAAACACTGCCCTCATGTACAAGCAACCGGGCCATTCCCAACATGTAAACAAGCAGTTCACATACAATTCCTCTCAAGACAAAAGTAATGTGAAAAGTAAATAAGGCATACCCTCGGGTATCCTGGCCAAATGGCTAAACAGAGGAACGCACCCCTGTGGTGGTCCTGGATCCAAGCAGCAATCCCAAACAGCATTTTAATATCACATTTAATTACCTATACAATTATAGGTATTTAAACAGCTACGACCTCAGCCACACGACACCCCGACATGGGTTCGTAGCTTAAAAACGCATAAAACGCACAATAGTTGGAAAATAACACCAAGCCACCCACCTTAAACGCCAACGAATGATATACGTGAACGTAGATTCCATAAACGCCCAAGAACAACGTAGATCTGACGTAGAATAAAACTCATTCAAACTTAAATAACTTCCCTTAGAGGAAGAATTGACAAGAACGACTTAAGAGGAATGGAGGGCTTACCCGTGCGGTTCCAACGAGATCGTCCGAGGTAGAAACGGATTCCCGACGTGTGCCTGGCGGATCTCCGAAGATTCAGTCGTCCGTCCCGAGCTCCCGTCTGGTTCTAAGCCTTCCCTGTGAACAGGGGAGGCTACTGCCCATTTTAAGAGAAAAAAAAAACGTACACGGCGTGTATTTCCAAGTACACGACGTGTACTTCCCATTTTTTTAACTATTCCTCTGGCTGTTTCCCGCCAGCGTGGCACTGTTCATTTGCCGACATGACTACACGGCATGTCTCCTTGAGTACACGGCGTGTTCTGTCGCACAGCTGGCCACCGCCTTACTATTCGTTTGCCGACTGACTACACAACGTGTAAGGGAGCACTACACGTCGTGTAGTTGGTCTTTACACCCTTCGTCACCAACATGGCCACACGACTCGTGTACTCATCCCACACGACCAAAAGTACATGGAGTGTGGAAAAGTATACAACGTGTACTTTCCAAAATTTGGGATTTTCCCCCATTTTCCATATTTTCTCAAAAACACTTAAGGAAAAGAGAAAAGAAGAAACTCGTACCTCAGAAACAAGAACCGGGTTCTTACAACATGTTTTAGGTGTCATTGGTTGTTCCTATCTATGAACATGTGTATTGGTATCCTGAATTGAGATCATTACTAGTGTGTGCCATTTGATAGCGTACTTTGATGCAAGAAAAAAACCATGATAATGAAATCATGAAGAGGTAGCTTGTGTTTGGTGTGCCATTGGTGGTATGACATTGGCCGAATGATAAAGATATGATTTTTCTCTTTCGAGTTGAGGAAGTTATATCTCAAGCCCAGTTGATCATGATGATACTTCCTTTATAAGCCTTTGTCCAAAGAATTTGAAAGTTAAATCCATTAGGTTATATCAACAAACAATAAAGCATGGAAGGACGATGACAAAAGTGTGCATATTGCTTTATGAGATATTTAAAGACATAGATTATAGTACATAGTACATGTTCATAGGTTGGTTATTATCTCTATGATTTTCCTTATCTCTTTAGGGGCCTTGATGGGCTGCTAGACTCCACTCTTGATCTGTGGATATTATTCACTACTATTGAAATAAGGGTCTAGAGGGTCACGCATAATAGCGTATTCAAGAATCATCTTTATTTAGTTGAATAGGTATATCGAATATGGTTGTCCCCACCATGAGGTCTGAGTGTTTTCCAAGTTATTGATCACCAATAAATAAATAAATTTATTATTATTCAAATTAATGAATAATTGGGATAAATTTATTTATTAAAATTATTTGCAAGTTAATTAAATACGTTGAATAATATTCATCGAACATATATTATGCCAGGTTTGTTTAATATTAAGTGGGAATTAAGAGTTGAGTTAATGTCTCAGGTTTATCACGTAATATATTTTATATATATTTTAGGTATGTGATAAAATAATAAATAACATTTATGATACAATTTAGTTCTTCATAATTATTTATTTAGTGGATGTTAAATAAATAGAGGTCGGGGAATCCTATCAGGTATTTTGAACATCCACTATATAGAGAGAGAGAGGATTTCACAGAACAGACTATTCATTATGAGATTTCTAGAGCCTCTCTCTTACCGTCTGCTTCCTAGAGAGAGAATCTCTCGATCCAGGTGATCAGATTGAGTTCATGTCTATGCATTGAAGGTAAGTCGATGGGGTGATTGTTAGGGCATCAAAGGCATCGTTAGATCTCTGCGATAGCACCCAAAATTTGATGATAGATGCTCCAATTGATTTTTGAAGCATGTATGGAAGATTTAGAGGGATCCAAATTTAAATCCTTCAAGCAGCGATCGCCGAAGAAAAACAGATGTTGAGCACGAATCCAAATTGAAAAAGGTATGTTTTCAATTTTATTTTTGTGCTTTGTTTAATTTATGAGAGATCCTCGGACTGTATCCGGTCTCATATAATTGGCGATGAAAAGTCTCATCATCTTGACGATGAAAAATTTTAAAATCCCCAACCCACTGGATTTCGCTATGACATTGGTACCTTCAATTGGTATCAAAGCAATCGTGTAAAATTTTCCAAGCCTAGAAAAATTAAGTTGCTTTAAATTTAAGTAGATGATTTCATTTCGGTCCCAAATGTACCGACCATGATTCGATTCGAGGTCAGATGACCATGTTATGACCATCCAAAATATTTTATGGGTCGTTTGCAATTTGTTCTGTGGAATTAAAATTAAATGATTAAATCCGATCATCCCAAAAGAACCGACCATGTTTTGGCCGGAGTCCAATGACCACAAATTAACACCGACCAATAGTTGTTCATTCCACCATTTTGATAATAATAATCATTATTATCATTTTATTTAATAATTATAATAATTATAATAAAATAATAATAATTATCATTATAATTATTAAAGGCTATTTTTATATAGCATGTAGTTTTTTAAAAAAAGGGGGCAGACTTTGTTTATTAAGACATGTGGATTTTTTGCACACAAATCAACATAATGAAAAAGGGGCGGCTTGAATCCAATAAAAAAATAGATCGTTTAAAAAATGGGTGGGTGGCCCCCTCCCCTATCGGCCACCCTGTTTCCCTCCTCACCCCTATCAGCCTCCCCCTGACGACCTCGTAGTACCCAGCCTCATCAACGCCTCCCTACTACAGCGCGAACCGTCACTGTCCAGCTCTGTCATGCGAACCCAGCCAGAAGTCGTGCCTCCTCCCCTTCAAGAATTACCATCTAGGCCGACCAGCCACCCTCAGCCACACGCTACTGGGTCTCCCTCCTAGAGCCACGACACAACCCAGAACGTGTCTCGGCAGCTCCTCCTGGCTCGGAATAGTTCTGCACGGGTTTTTAGAGCCCGAAATGGGAACTCGCGTTGGTCCTGTGCGAGGTTTTGGGGCCCGCACAATTTTTAAATAATCAAAATTAATTAATTAAATTAATTTAATTTTAGTCTTAAATTAAATTAATAAAATATTAATTTTGGTTTAAAAATAATAATTTTAATACCTGAGATAAAATTAATTTAATTTTGGTATTAAATTAATTAATAATTTATTTTTTTGATTAAAAATAAATTATTTAAGGGATCAAATATGAATTAAATAAATTATTTTAATTTTTAATTCATGGAATTTATTTAATACCCCTCTTAATCTATTGCAATTTAATTTTTACCGCGTTTTAATTTTAATGATCGGTTTTAAGAAATTGACATGACCTATGTATGTATGGTTGTATTTATTTAATTAATCAGTTAACTACGTGCGATTATTGTAATTAATTAAGACGGTATGTGCATCGTCGTTTATTTTTTAGTCAATATGTATAAGGGCCTGCATGTCCAAATTCACCTGATGTGCATTGCACCCCTAGCCCCCCTCACCTGCACGCAAGTATTTTTGTACATTGGATGAAGATGATGTACGATGCCGAACCCACCAAGATGAGGATGGACACCTTGATGAAGACTATGAATGATGTGGACCCCGCCAAGATGAGGAAAAATATAGACGAGCCGTGGACATACTGGACAGGGGTGAGCTGCATCACGAGTTAAGCGATGACTCAGGTATGATGCCCCTAGGCCGTGGTTAGTCCATTGAATTTAAATGGATCAACTAATATTAGATGTTCAAGACTAGTCGGGTAGTATATTCCCTTTATGAAATTATTTATTATTTTATGTATTTTATAACAGTATGAAAATACATAAAATAGTAAATAATAAAATGCATAAATAAGAGATGAATGTTTTTCTATCAATGTTTAGTTGTGAGCGCGATAACATAGTACAAACAAGATTAATATAAATGGATTACATTCATTGAGATAAAAATAAAAAAAATCTCAAAGAAATATTAAGTTGTAAATGCCTTCCTTCATTTGAATTTGAACACAATCAGGTGTTCGGGGTGCTCGGTCAGCCATAGCTGAGGGTGCCTCTTACTACTGGGGAGTTATTATGAGAACAATGGGTTGAATTAACTAAAATGGTAGTAATGATTAACCATATATAACTTGATATCACTTTAGAGGCAAGAATTGATAAAATCTTGTTTATGATTTTCGAATCTGGGACTTCACTCAATAGATCAAGGAACCGCGAGATAAATATGGTTGGCTAGTCAAATGCCTACCTTGAACTCTATGAGTAGTGGCATAACCATAGCTTGTAGACTATTAGGGGGGCTCAAGGATCCTTTCCACTAGAATACTCAAGCAACATAGTATTTTGATTCTAGTACAGAGGGTTCCTAGAATTCGATAAAATAGTGAGATACATTTAATGATTACATTGATAAGTAATATATAAATTGTTAATCAAGATAAAATTAAAATATTCTAGAATTTTATTTTTGTAGAAAATTAAAATTAACACCACAAAAAAACTTTAATAACAATTGGCTGAAGTCAATGTCCTATCCAGCATGAGTTCTCAAATGTAGTACATGTTTTTGCGTACAATACTACTATATCAGAAATTCAAGGTGCTAGTGTCCCTATACCTGTTAAGCCAGCTTAGGAAGTGAAGGTGTAAAAGATTCTTACATGAGACTCATATATATAACATATGATGGTTATGACATAATGCTATCACCAACGTCCAATGTTTGTTATGGTTACAACATTGGGACATGGATGATATAACATGTAGTCTCATCTTTGAGAAGCTTATGAGGAGAAAGTGAAGTAAAATATGAGGGTGATAAATTAAAATAGATTATGTGTAAATATGAAAGATGGATTATGGTATTTCAAGGAATCCCACTCTTATATCTTTTTAAGGTTACAAAACAAACAGGATGGAGTAAATGCTTCATTACCATTTAGGTAAGGTTTTCCAAGTGAATAAAAATATTAAAGACAACTTAATCTTTAATTCTTATAGCGAACAAGTTAAAAGTAACGAAGAAAAGTCCAATGGAAAGTGTAACTTCAGAGGCATATTCGCAACGTCCTAAAATGAAATGGGGTTGGTTATTAAAAGGAGGTTATTTACATCGCATAACTTGAAATAAATTCTATAGAAGTTTATAAACAATGAAACAAATTAAAGAATCAAGTTATAGCTTATAATTAAGATATATTCATCAATATAAAATGTAATTTTTATGATATACTACTCGGGTATTAAATAAAATATTCCTTTCACATATGTGTATTGAAATACAGTAACCAAGTAATTAATAAAAACACCACAAGAAGTAAAGTGTATTATCCAAGCTGTTGAGAAAGGGTGATTCGTAAGTCAGTGGTGAGAAACACATAACTTCTAATTTCTAAGTTGATGATTTAAGTCAAAATATTATTGAGTCTAACCAAAACATTTATCTCCTTGTTTCCATTGGACATAAGGAGACATTATTCCAAGTTCCAGAATGAATGATATTTGTGGTGTATCATACTCAACAAATAGTTCAGTTTTACTTGAATCATAATCAATATGGGATGAATATAACATGTAAGACTTATTTACCCAATTGTGGAAAGATAATTCACTATCAAGTAAAACTAAAAGTAGATGTCAATGATATTCCCATTTTGGTATTTAGAATCAGTAGATCTAAACACATTAGGTATTATCGATGCGTATACTTGTTTATTTTGGACAAAGAAACCTTTATAAATAAAGGTATGCCACAATGCTTTTGGAATTAGTTCAACAAGAGAGAGTGAACTATTCCAAGGGTAAGCTAGTGGTAAATATACTTCATAAGATTCATTTAAGTAATTAAGGAAAGATAAAGTAAAGTTTTCATGGTCAGAAGAAATAAATTACTTCGGGCCAGCATGCCAAAGAAAATCTTGACTAAGTGTTCATCGATCAACATAATGTAGTGTAGAGTAATTCCTAAACACACATTATCTTATCTATATCACTGAATTGATGGTTATAAGGAGGATCGATTATAATTCTTACATGTTAACATTGATCAATAAAATTTAGCATGGAGAAATTCCTAAATGCACATTTTATACATCTGAGTCATGATGTAAGAAGTATCAATGTTAAAACTTGCATAAACTTCCATTAATTTCAAGATGTGCTTTGAAAATAATGGTGGAATCTCATAACCATATGCCAACTATCATAAAAAATTTATATCATATAAGTTATATTATGATGTAAATCCATTATTTCATAAGGACATGTGTTTAGATGAAAAGATTTTGTTAGGATATAAAAAAACTTGCATCAATAAAATCACATTGGGAATCTAAGTAATTATACTAATGGTTACTTAGGCTACTACATAAATCCCTAATATAGAAAAGTGATAGTCAAAGTTATTAACTATATTTCTATATAAGGGTTCACATATATACTTGATATAGTGGGATCAAGATTGACTTGGGTTTAGTCAATTCTTGGTATGCACATGTAGTTGGCATAGGAACAAGTTCCACAAGAGGTGTGGAAGAGGAATTTTTCAGTGACACATACTAGGTAGGAAGGTTAAAACCATAGTGACTATTTCATATTCCCTACATCCGATGATAAATTATTAATTGTGAATAATAATTCCTACAAGTAGGAAGTATTTGGAAATCAGCTAAGATTGACAAGGTAAATTAAAATTCAGCAATGGATTCCATGTATCCAAGTGAAAAGAGGATTATTATGTTGAATACTATGGTTGGTATTCAAGTGACTCGATACATGGATGGCATAAGAGAAGTACCAATAAGGATTGATTGGTAATACCAAGTCGGTATTCCTAAATCTATTATAATTTTACTTGTCATATCTTATATCTATGATAATTTTATTGATCATTGGATGTCATGACCACCAATCATGGAAGGTGTATTTACGACGCAATTTGAAAAGTATGGTCACATCATAAAATGACAATAAAGGTTGCAAGTTACTGAAACCCAATTTAGGATTAAAGTAAGAAACATGATCATAGAATATTAATTTAGAATGAATATTTTCCATGTGTCTACCGGAGGTTAGTGGGAGAATCACTCTTTTCAAAGCGAAATATGTTCGGAAACACATGGAAAACAAATATTGGTCTTATAGTTATTTATGACCTGGATGAATGTAATTATCTAGATATTGACTTAAATTAGTAACCTAAGTTCTAGGGAACATGATCTACTGAGGTATATCTAATGGTTGATTGGACCTAGTCAATCGTACATATAGTGACATTGTATTGGAAAATAAAATATAAAACAATTCAAGAGAGAATTTTTACTAATGTCACATGGCATAAATATATCCAAGTAGACATGAAATGGAATAGGAGGACATTAAGTGGTGAGTTGAGTTCCATACGCTTTAGTGATGGATCAATCACGTATCCATGATATTCCAAAAAAATTATATTTCCAACATATACTTTATGGAAGGTAAATATTAGTTATATCCAAGAGAACTAAAAGTAAAGTAGTGAGTACTATCTGATTGTACTTGGGAAAGTACAAAGGATATGTACATAGTAAGTGGAGAGAAATATATACTAGTTTTAGTGGGACACAAACTAGTCTTCCTTTGGATCAATTTGATCTAGTATCGTAGTTAGGATAAGGCATGGAGTGAGACAAGATCATAAAATCCAGTGGTAGCCATACCTACAAAACCGAGTACATTACAGATTCTGAGGTAGCTAAGAAGCAGTTATTAAATGCAATGATTTGTTCCAGTTTTTGAGATCACACCTAGTAAGTAATTTTTTATCAAGATGATAATTATTTTATTTGTACTAGACAAGATGTCAAGTTTTGACAGCGGAAAAAAGGGATATACTCAGGGTTACCATCTCTTGATAAGTTTTACTCAAGGAGATGAGGTCTCATATAGAAGAATAGCCATGCGGCATAAACGTGGCAGACCCAGCAGCTAAAGCCGTCACTAAAAAAAACATGATCGTTATCATGCGAGAGTTGACAAGCTTAGTTAGTAAGTTGGATATAGTGCAAGTGAGATCATTTTAAATGTGGTTTCCCTAGACCAAACTTGAATAGTAATTTTGATTAACATATTGTGTATATAGTTAGATATACATGATGTACTCTTACCATAATAGTGTAGAATTTTCTGTGTCCACTATTGAAATGGTAATTTCAATAGATTAATTTTCATATCAAAAGGTTATCTTAGATCCCAGGATATAATGAGTACCTTAAGATATTATGAAATTAATCTTAAATAAAGGTCCTATGGTCTAGATACATCATACTTATCATGACCCGTCCTCGGGACCCGTGCTGTGACTACCCGAAGCCCGCCTTCCATAGGCCAGGGGCTGGCGACTAGCACCACAGACGTAAATCCAGATAAAAAGGGGAAGGCATTGCCTTATAAAGTAAACAAACACCACAGAGTAAGCCAACAGAAGTAAACACTAAGTAAAACTGGTTACAATAGTAAGTGTGAAAAGTAAATGGGCCAGAATACAAACCCAAACTGAAAGTAAAGTACAACTGGAAAGAAAGTACAACAACTGAAATTAAAGCAGAAACGTCGAGCCGTCCACTGGAAGTCCCACCTGAAGGGTGGGTACAGATAGCCTCCTCAGCTCATCGGGTCCAGCTATCCGCTCTGTGTACGTCTCGCCCAGTGGTCCACCTCTAGGCACTGACCTGCTCCACAAGCCTAAACCACGATCAGCGCTGTCCGTCATCTGCATCCAACACAACATAGTGCGGGCATAGCCCGTGTAGGGGTGAGTATACGCTACTTAGTAGGGACCCCGAGACCCCCGAAGGTCTCCCAGAATCCACAAAGGATAATCTACAAAGGAAAGATACAATCACAAAGTAACATCCAACACTACTTAGGTATATGCCCATACATATACCTAAGTCATCAATTCCAGTTTGGCTCCAACATCCGAGCCCAAGTTCGATCACATCCACACAAGATAGTAAAACCCAATCCACACAGGAAAGCACAACACAATCCACATAGGAAAGCAAGTCAATCATATCGAAGATAATGATTGAAAGTCAAGACTCAACTCACACATGTATACTTCTTCATAAGGTGATAGAGATGATCAGATGTAGCCACTGATTCATCTAAGCTGGGACCCACGTAAGATACTAAACCAGCTAAGCTGTCGGACCCACGTAGGATACAAGACCAGCTACTCTGTCAAACCCACGTAGGATACAAGTACATAGTCAAATACTGCCGGACCCACGTAGGATACAAGAACAGTAGTACTGCTAGACCCATGTAGGATACAAGAACAGTAGTCATCGCCGCCGAACCCACGGAGGATTTCAGTACGGTTTTTATCACTGCTGAACCCACGGAGGATTTCAGCGCAGTCGTCGTCGCTACCGAACCCACGAAGGATTTCAGTGCAGTCGTCATCGTCATCGCAGTCGCAGCCAGCTCTAGGGTTCCCGCACACAACATGCTCGATTCTGGAAGGGTCTGCTCCACGATCTAAGGGGGGTCGATACATCAACTGACACATTGTCCGGATTTGATGTATCCCAAAGTTCCGTCTCGACATAGGGAACTCAACACGACAGACGGCGCGTCAATCGGACGTCCGGTCTGAGAGTTATTGGATTTTTCGTTCTAGGGACCTGGTTGGTTTTTAAGTCAAAACCAACCCGACCATACTCCAACTGCATCCAAACCTCGAGCGGAGTAAGCCAAAAGGTCCGTCTCACTAAGAGGAATCCAACAAGGTCGACGGCACGTCAATCGGACGTCCGGAGCTCAAGTTATAAGCGTTTCCGCTCTGAGGGCCCGGTTGGTTTCGTGTTCGAACCAACCCGGACATACCCAAAGTTCTCCGAAACCTTGAGTGTAATATACCTAAATGACCGTCTCAATCCAAGGATTGCATTGCAACTGACGGTGTTTCTATCAGAGGTTTGTAGCCCAAGTTACGGGCATTTAAACGAACATGTCCAGTTTTAGGGGGTTTTGGGCCGAGACCGACCCGGCCCAAGACCCCCTGGGTCGGCCCGGCACGGGGGGTGCGGCCCGGCCCGGTGCGGTCAGTCCAGCCCGGTGCAGCCGGTCCGGCCCGGTGCGGTCGGTTGGCCTGGCGCGGGCACGACCCGCATGGCCAGCTCGGCGCTGGCTGAGCTGTCGTGAAAGGGGGGGGGGGGGTGCCCCCCTGTTTTGAAATGGCGGCCCCACATGGGGGGATACTTCTTTGGCCAGCCGGGGGTTACGACCCCCGACCTTCTTCGATCGGCTGGCCCGGCTGGCCGGCCGTGCTGCCGCTGCGGGACCCCGCGGTCCCGCCCCTTCGACGCACCGACGACCGGTGGTTCCGGCCGCCTCTCCCTGCTCCGCCACGGCCAAAGGCCGCGGCCTTGGTCTGACCGGCGCGACGCAACGACACCGCGCCCCTCCGCCGCGACCTCGCTCCGAAAGAGGGAGGAGGGTCGGCCGTGTTCGTGCAGTCCGACCTCCTCCCGTTATAACGATAACAGGCGGCCTAAAAAGAATAAATATCCTCATCAAGCAAGCACAAATTTAATCCATAATATTTGAACTCAAACCCCTAACTTGCCAAGTAATTCACGGTTGTCAAGCGCCGCAAAATATGGTGTCGCGGGGCGTGGTTCTGTAGATGTCGATGGAGAGATTCCGAGGAGACGTCGTCTTCTCTTTATCACGGAGAGAAGAAGATGATTGCGCGTCGTTGGAGAACTCCCGCGTCGGTGTCTCTTCCCTTGTCGCGGAGGAGAAAGGGAATGGAGATACCAGAGTCGTTGAGTCGTTCTTCATTGAAGAGATGACGTTCTTCGCGGAAGGATTGAAGCTCTTTGCGGGAGGATGAAGTTCTTCCCAAGAGAAAAGAGTTCTATCTCCCCAATCTCCTCACACAACAACTAACCCCCCCACCAAATAAAATAAGACTTATCTTATTTTATTACATCAATCCAAGCATTTCAATTTTAAAATTCAAACACATAACTCACTTAATTAATTAAGTGTGTTGGCATGATTAAAGAGGAGAGAGGGGGAGGTGAGTGGTCTCACATTAAAGGGGAGTTAACAAAAACAAGGGGAAGTTATGGAGTTAAGGATTGTGAAAAGGTGGGGGATCGTGTGGGCCCCACCTCCCTCATAACCACACATGGGAAGTTGGGTGGTCGTGGGCCCCACCAATAACTTCCCATGAGAGAGTTTAACTTCGATGGATAAAATAAAATTGTTCACAATTTTATTTTACTTATTAATTAATCCACATTTTTTTTACAACTCCTCCCAAGCAAACGCACCTTCGGTAAAAGTCCTCTTAAGCAATTACTGGCGTTGCGGTTCCATCAGTGCCCTCGGATTTCGATTCCGAGCACCGGTTCAAAATTTAGGAAATCCCGCTCATTCGTTCACTGATTGTACCTGAGCTAAACTTCGGAAATTGATTCTGGGCACACTAGGCCTCAGAATCAGGTGCCTTCAGAAACTGTGTACTCGTAAAATCCCAAAGAAATTAAGAAAAAAAATTCCATGAAATTTACGGGTCTTTAAATTACTCCCACCTCAGGGATTTACGTCCCAGTAAAGATACATCACAACTAGGGAAGCAAATGAGGGTACTGAGCACGTATCTGAGCCTCCCGCTCCCAAGTGCTCTCCTGGAGGTTCCCGTGCTGCCACCTGATGCACACTAGAGGAATCGAATACCCACGTAGGACCCACTCCTGTCGATCCTCGATCTCCACCGGGACCTTCGCAAAAGTCACCCCGTCATCGATGTCCAGCTCCCCATGGTCGATGATATGCGTCGGGTCGTGCACGTATCTCCTCAACTGAGATACGTGGAAGACGTCGTGAACCCGGTGCAACTGAGGTGGTAGAGCCAGGTGATAAACCACCTCGCCTATCCTGCTAAGAATCTAAAACGGTCTGTTGAAGCGTAGAGATAACTTGCCGCCCCGACCAAATCTCCGTAATCCATGTTGAGGTGAGACCCATAAGAAAACGTGGTCACCATCCTTGAACTCTAGTGGTCTCCGCCTCCTGTCAGCATAAGAATTCTGCCGACTCTGAGCTGTCCTCATCTTCTCCTGGATGACCTGGACCTTCTCTTTCATGGAATGGACCATCTCCGGTCCCACAAGTGCTGACTCCCCAGGGCCTGTCCAGCACAGAGGTGATCTGCAAGGTCAGCTGTACAATGCCTCGAATGGTGCCATCCCAATGGTGGAGTGGTAGCTGTTGTTGTACGCGAACTCCACAAAGGGTAGGTGGTCCTCTCAACTGCGTCCAAAGTCAAGGACACATGTACAGAGAATGTCCTCGAGAGTCTGAATGGTCCTCTCCATCTGAGAATCTGTTTGTGGGTGAAAGGTGGTGCTCAGACGTAGCTGCGTCCCGAATGCCTCCTACAACCCCTTCCAAAGCCGGGAAGTAAGGCGAGAATCTCGATCAGAGACGATAGATTGTGGCACACCATGAAGCCATAAAATCTCTTGAATGTAGAGACGTCCCAATCTCTCTACTGAGCCCTGCTCTCTAATGGGTAAGAAGTGAGCCGACTTGGTGAGTCGGTCGACAATCACACAAATGGAGTCGTGACCTCTGGAAGTACGTGGAAGTCCAGTCATGAAATCCATAGATATCCCATCCCACTTCCACTCCGGGACCTCCAAGGGATGTACCAAGCCTGCTGGTACCTAGTGCTCTGCCTTCACCTGTTGGCAGGTGAGGCATCGAGAAACTAACTTTGCTACAACCTTCTTCATACCCGGCCACCAATGCTGTCATTTGAGATCCTGGTACATCTTCGCCACTCCTGGATGTATCGCTAAAGGGGAAGTGTGAAACTCTCTCAGCACCTCCTCCTGCAAAGCAGCTGGTACCATGGTACGTCCTCTGAAAAGGACATCGTGCTCTCCTAATATATAGAATCCATCAGGTTCCTGTCCTGAGGATATCTGTGCACGCCACGTCTCACAGTCAACGTCCCCACGCTGTGCCTCTCTGACCCGCTGTAGTAGTGGAGGAGTGACTGTGAGTGACTGAAGAAAGGCTGATCCATCTCTATCCACGAAGGATATCTGCAAAGCGGCTAGCTGCTCCATCGCCTCTCCAAGTAGCTGAATGCCCGTCCTCCCACTGAGAGCATCAGCTACTACGTTCCCCTTTCCAAGAGTATAGACTATCTCAAAGTCATAGTCCTGGAGGAACTCGAGCCATCGTCACTGTCTCAGGTTCAGGTCCTTCGACGAGAAGATATACCTGAGACTCTGGTGGTCAGAATAGACTGTAAAGCGCTCGCCCATCAGATAGTGTCGCCACATCTGCAGAGCAAAGACCACTACTGCTAACTCCAGGTCATGGGTAGCGTAGTTCTGCTCATGCTTCCTCAACTGTCGTGATCCATAGGCGATCACTGCTTGCTCCCGCATCAGGACACATCTGAGCCCAGTCCCTGATGCATCGCAGTAGACTACGTACCCTACTCCCTCCTCTGGTAGCCTCAAGATAGGTGCACTGGTCAACCTCTGTCTCAGCTACTAGAAGCTCTGATGACATCTATCTGACCACATTAAGGGTTTCTCCTTCTTCGTCAAAGCTGAAAGTGGTGCTGAAACTCTGGAAAAGTCTGGAACAAATCTCTGGTAGTACCCAGCTAGTCCCAAGAAACTTCGCACCTCCGTCACACTCCTGGGTGGCTCCCAAGCTAGTACGACCTCGATCTTCGCAGGATCCACCGAAAATCCTGCCTCAGAGATGACGTGTCCCAAGAAGTGGACCTCACGTAACCAGAACTGACACTTAGAGAGCTTACCATAAAGCTGTTGCTCTCGGAGTGTGTCCAGTACAACCCGCAAGTGGTAGGCATGCTCCTTCTCAGTGGTCGGGTATATCAAAATGTCGTCGATGAATACCATGAAAAATCGATCGAGGTATGGCTGAAATATCCTGTTCATGAGACCCATGAACACTTTTGGAGCGTTGGTTATGCCGAAAGGCATAACCAAGAACTCATAGTGGCCATACCGACATCTGAAGGCCGTCTTCTGCACATCCTCGTCCCTAACTCTGAGCTGATGATAGCATGACCTGAGGTCTATCTTTGAGAACCATCGTGCTCCCTTAAGATGATCAAAGAGGTCGTCAATTCTCGGTAGGGGATACTTGTTCTTCACAGTCACCTGGTTTAGGCGAAAGTAATCGACACACAGTCGCAAGATCCCGTCTGCCTTCTTGGCGAACAATATCGGGGAAGCCCAGGGTGAAACACTAGGTCGGATGAATCCCTTGCCCTGCAAGTCCTCCAGATGTACCCGTAGCTCTCAAAGCTCGGCGGGAGACATCCGATATGCTGGAGTAGATATCGGGGCTGTCCCGGGGTACAGGTCAATATAGAAGTCTACCTCTCTGCGAGGAGGTAGTCCTGGAACGTCATCAGGGAAAACGTCCGCATACTGATCCACCACTGCAGGAAAACTAGGACTCTGCACGTCAACTAATCCTAGGATGAGGATATCCAACTGACGAGTGATCGGTTGTCCTCTCCTCTGCGTGAGTCCATCCTGCGCTGCTAAGGCTCCCTTCTCGCCGGTGAAGGTGAACCTGCTCCCATCGGTGCGAACACATCGCACCTTGCACCTAATACAGTCGATCTGATCATGAACTATAGATAACCAATCCATACCCAAGATGACGTCATAAGGCCTCGACGCCGCTACAAGAAGATCCTAGCTGAAGCTCTCACCTCCTAGAGTAAGCTCACACTGCCGGCACCAGTGCGTAATCGTCGAGTCTGCTCCCGTAAGAGTCTCTAGCCGTAAGGATCGAGCCAACGACTCCGTCGGAATCTCCGAGCTCCGAAAAAGGGCAGAAAAAATAAAATAATGACTCACTCATGTGTCTATAAGAACTTCAGAAAGGGTGGAGTAGACACAGATAGTACCTCGAATCATCTCTGGTGTGCCGTGGTTGTAGGCCTCCGCTGCCTGAGGCTGAGCCTACCTCTGCCCGCCAGCTCCCTGTGGTCGGGGTGGACCTCCTGGTGGTGGTGGTGGTAAATCCTCAAAGCGTCGCCCACCACTTGCTGCTCGACCAGATCCTCTGCCTTTTCCGCCTGCTCCCTGCGGACCGCCACGGTCGACCCTCTGCCTCTGCCTGGATGGCCCTTCAACCGTCTTCTGCTCCTCTGCATGGCGGGTCGGGTGGTCACGAGCCATGTGGCCCTGACCGCCACATGCATAGCACTGTTTGCTCCTTGGAAGGTTGGCTATGCTCCGTGTGCCCCGCACCTCTGAGCCAGTGTCCTGTCGTCCGCCTGATGGTCTGGTCCGCTTGGACCCCTATGACGTCCATCGACTGCTAGCTGCAGATGACTCTGCTATGTTCCGCCCTGCGGTAGGTCTCACTGCTGGTGTAGGCTCAGCAAGAAATCTCTCTATGAGAAGGGCTCACTCCAGTACTCCTGCCTGTGTCAGAATGATGAGGGAGATCATTAATGCCCTGATCTCATGCCTTAGTCCCTGCTCGAAGGTCTGGGCCTGGAAGAATGGGTCTCCTACCATATCCGTCGAATAACGTGAGAGATCGGTAAATCTCATCGAGTACTGGGTGACCGTCATATTTCCCTGCCGCAGCTGTAGAAGCTCCTGAATGCGCACTACATGGAGGGTGGCTGGGACAAACTCCGAGTGGAAGAGGCTCTCAAAGTCCGTCCAGAGGAGAGATGCCTCATCGTGCACCTGGAGCATCAAGCTCCACCATCTGCCTGCTGCCGCGTGCAGGAGGCTCGCTGCAAGGATCACCATGAGGTCAGATGGTGTCCCCACTAACCTAAAAACTCGAACAACCACCTCCAGCCAATCCTCGGCTGCCTGAGGGTCTGTCTCCCCGTGGAACCTGGGAGGTCTCTGACGCTAGAACTCATGCAGTGCACTAAGGCGACATGCACTCTCAGCGGCTGGGGCTGGTGGCATCGGTGGCTCGGCGGGTAGTGGTACCGCCAGTGCCTCCACTGAAAAAGGGCCCTACACTGAGGCCTCGTCACTCGGTGGGCTGTTGTCTCGCACAAAGCTCGGAACCCTAGCTGGCTGCCATCATGGGGCCATCCTGAAAAGAAACAGGTGCGCCACGGTCAAACAGTATACCTGGTGAGCTGACAAAAAGTAATCACAAAGAAAACTTTTGAAACACACTTGCAATCAATGTTTTCATGCATTGAGTTGGAAATCAGAAGTCAGGGTCCTGGTGTATGGATACGTCGGCTGCTGCACCAACACTGGACTCCCTGGACTGATAACCACACTCAATACCCTTAACACTATTGCTTCATAGAAGAAAGATCAGAGTCCTGAGTTCTACGGTAGAACCAAACTCCTCTGATACCAATTTGTCACGACCCGTCCTCGGGACCCGTGCCGTGACTACCCCAAGCCCACCTTCCATAGGCCAGGGGCTGACGACTTGCACCAAAGGTGTAAATCCCGATAAAAAGGGGAAGGCATTGACTTATAAAGTAAAAAAACACCACAGAGTAAGCCATCAGAAGTAAACACTAAGTAAAACTGGGTACAGTAGTAAGTGCGGAAAGTAAATGGGCCAGAATACAAACCCAAACTGAAAGTAAAGTACAACTGGAAAGAAAGTACAACAACTGAAAGTAAAGTAGCAATGTCGAGCCATCCACTGGAAGTCCCACCTGAAGGGTGGGTAGAGATAGCCTCATCAGCTCCTCGGGTCCAGCCGTACGCTCCGTGAATGTCTCGCCCAGTGGTCCACCTCCAGGTACCGACCTGCTGCAACAAGCCTCAACCACAATCAGTGCTGTCCGTTGTCTGCATCCAACATAACGTAGTGCGGGCATAGCCCATGCAGGGGTGAGTATACGCTACTCATTAGGGACCCCGAGACCCCTGAAGGTCTTCCAGAATCCACAAAGGATAATCCACAAAGGAAAGATACAATCACGAAGTAACATCCAACACTACTTAGGTATATGCACATACATATACCTAAGTCATCAATTCCAGTTCGGCTCTAACATCCGAGCCCAAGTTCGATCATGTCCACACAGGACAGTACAACGCAATCCACACAGGAAAGCATAATACAATCCACATAGGAAAGCAAGTCAATCATATCGAAGATAATGATTGAAAGTCAAGACTCAGCTCACATAGGTATACTTCTTCGTAAGGTGATAGAGATGATCAGATGTACCCACTGATTCATCTAAGCTGGGACCCACGTAAGATACTAAACCAGCTAAGCTGTCAGACCCACGTTGGATACAAGACTAGCTACTCTGTCGGACCCACGTAGGATACAAGTACATAGTCAAATACGGCCGGACCCACGTAGGATACAAGAACAATAGTACTTCCAGACCCATGTAGGATACAAGAAAATTAGTCATCGCCGTCGAACCCACCGAGAATTTCAGTACGATTTTCATCACTGCCGAACCCACGGAGGATTTTAGTGCAGTCGTCATCGCTGCCGAACCCACGATGGATTTCAGTGCAGTGGTCATCGTCGTCGCAGTCGCAGCCAGCTCTAGGATTCCCGCACACAGCATGCTCGATTCCGAGAGGGTCCGCTCCACGAGCCAAGGGGGGTCGATACATCAACTGACACGTAGTCTGGAGTTTATGTATCCCAAAGTTCTGTCTTGACATAGGGAACTCAACACGACAGACGGCGCGTCAATCGGATGCCCGGTCTGAGAGTTATTGGCTTTTTTTTCTAGGGGCCCGGTTGGTTTTTAAGTCAAAACCAACCCGACCGTACTCCAACTGCGTCCAAACCTCGAGCGGAGTAATCCAAAAGGTCTGTCTCACTAAGAGGAATCCAACAAGGTCTACAGCACGTCAATCGGACGTCCGGAGCTCAAGTTATAAGCGTTTCTGCTCCGAGGTCCCGGTTGGTTTCATGTTCGAACCAACCTGTCCGTACACAAATTTTTTCGAAACCTTGAATGTAATATACCAAAATTACTATCTCGATCCAAGGATCGCATCGCAACTGACGGTGCATCGATCGAAGGTTCGTAGCCCAAGTTACGAGCATTTAAACGAACATGTCCGGTTTTAGGGGGTTTTGGGCCCGGACCGACCCGACCCGGGTCCGGGTCCGGCCCATTAGGGCGCGGCCCAGCCCGGTGGGTGCGACCCGGTGCGGACGGTTGGCCTGGCATGGGCGCGACCCGCATGGCCAGCTCGGCGCTGGCCGAGCTATCGTGGAAGGGGGGGGGGGCACTGCCCCCCTATTTTGAAACAGCGGCCCCACGTGGGGGGCCGCTCATTTGGCCAGCCGGGGGTTACGACCCCCGGCCTTCTTCGATCGGCCGGCTCGACTGGTCGGCCGTGCTGCCGCCGCGGGACCCCGCGGTCCCGCCCCTCCGACGCGCCGGCGGCCGGTGGTTCCGACCGCTGCTCCCTGCTCCGTCGCGGCGCGACAGCGCCGCGCCCCTCCTCCGCAGCCCCGCTCCAGCCGTGGTGTCTTCGTGGTTCTCCGGCGCGGCGTGACGGCGCCGCGCCCCTTCGCTGCAACCCGACTTCAGCCGCTGGTTCGTTCGGCCTCAACGGCGCGGCGCGACGGCACTGCGCTTCTTCGCCGTGATTCTCCATGTTCCCGCGCGGTGCTGTTGCACCGCGCTGCCTTTGTTCATGCCGAAACAAGAACAACAACAAAGACGGAGGAGGGTCGGCCGTGTTCGTGCGGTCCGACCTCCTCCCGTTATAACGATAACAGGCATCCCAAAAAGAATAAATATCCTCGTCAAGCAAGTGCAAATTTGATCCATAATATTTGAACTTAAACCCCTACCTCGCAAAGTAATCTGCAGTTGTCAAGCGCCGCAAAATATGGCGTCGCGGGGTGTGGTTCCGTAGACGTTGACGGAGAGCGTCTGAGGAGACATCGTCTTCTCTTTATCACGAAGAGAAGAAGATGATTGCGCATCGTTGGAGAAATCTTGCATTGGTGTATCTTCCCTTGTCGCGAAGGAGAAAGGGAATGGAGATACCAGAGTCGTTGAGTCGTTCTTCGTTGAAGAGATGACGTTCTTCGCGGAAGGATTGAATCTCTTCGCAGGAGGATGAAGTTCTTCCCAAGAGAAAAGAGTTCTATCTCCCCAATCTCCTCACACAACAACTAACCCCCCCAAAAATAAAATAAGACTTATATTATTTTATTACATCAAGCCAAGCATTTTAATTTTAAAATTAAAACACATAACTCACTTAATTAATTAAGTGTGTTGGCATGATTAAAGAGGAGAGAGGGGGAGGTGAGTGGTCTCATATTAAAGGGGAGTTAGCAAAAACAAGGGGAAGTTGTGGAGTTAAGGAATGTGAAAATGTGGGGTATCGTGTGGGACCCACCTCCCTCATAACCACACATGGGAAGTTGGGTGGTTTTGGGCCCCACCAACAACTTCCCATGAGAGAGTTTAACTTCCATGGATAAAATAAAATTGTTCACAATTTTATTTTACTTATTAATTAATCCACATTTTTTTTACAACTCCTCCCAAGAAAACACACCTTTGGTAAAAGTCCTCTTAAGCAATTAACAGCACTGCGGTTCCATCGGTGCCCTTAGATTTCGATTCCGAGCATTGGTTCAAAAGTTAGGAAATCCCGCTCGTTCGTTCACTGAACGTACCCGAGCTAAACTTCGGAAATTGATTCCGGGCACACTGGGCCTCGGAATCAGGTGCCGTCAGAAACTGCGTACTCATAAAATCCCAAAGAAATTAAGAAAAAAATTTCGTTGAAATTTACAGGTCTTTACAATACTGACTGGAAACAGTTGATTTTTGACTATCAGGTGTTGGGGGCACATAAGCATTGAGACTTATTCTCATAAAGTTCTCACTTGATGATCTCTAGTAGTGAGATAATGAGGAAAAACCCTCCAATTAGAACACCACATGTTTCAGGTGTCATTGGTTATTCCTATCTACACACATTTGTATTGGTCTCCTGAATTGAGATCATTAGCAGTGTGTGAAATTTGATCACGTACTTTGATGTAAGGAAAAAACCATGATAATAAAATTGGGGCAAGGTAGCTTGTGTTGGGTGCACTATTTGTGGAATGACATTGGTTGAATGATCATGATAGGATTTTTCGCTTCTAGGTTGTGGAAGTTATATCTCGGGTCTGGTTGATCAGGATGGTTCTACCTTCATAAGTATTTTTCCAAATTAGTTAAAATGTAAATCTACCCGGTTAGATCAAAAAACAATAAATCAAGGAAGTATGATGAGATAAGTGTGCATCCTTCTTTAGGATATATTTAAAGACAAATATATTATAATGCACAGATCGTGTTCGTAGGTTGGTTTTTATTGCTATGACTTTCCTTATCTCTTTAGGGAACTTGATGAGTTGCTAGACTCTACTCTTAGTCTATGGATACTATTCACTGCTATCGAGATAAGGTCTTAGAGGGTCACACACACAATAAAGTATTCAAGAATCCACTCTATCCAGTTGAATAGGTATATCATAAATTGTGGGCCCCACCATGAGGTCCTAGTGTTGTCCAATTTATCGATCACTGATAAATAAATAAATTCATCATTATTCATGTAAAGAATAACTGGGATGAATTTATTTATTAAAAGTATTTACAAGTTAAGTAAATACGAGGAATAATATTAATCAAACAAATATTATTCCAGGTTCGTTTAATATTAAGTGGGAATTACGAGTCAAGTTAATGACTTAGGTTTATCATGTAATATATTTTATATATATTAAAGGTATGTGATAAAATAATAAATAATATTTATGATATAGTTTAGTTCATCATAATTATTTATTTAGTGGATGTTAAATAAACGGGGGCTGGGGAACCCTACCAAGTATTTTGAACATCCATTATAAATAGAGAATGAGTCTATCACACAACAGACTATTCATTATGATATTTTCAAAGCATCTCTCTCCTATCCCGCTTCCTAGAGAGAGAAGATCACGATCCAGGTAATCGGATCGAGTTCATCTCCATGCATCGAAGGTACGTCGATGTGGTGATCATCGTGGCGTCGAAGGCATCATTGGATCTCCGTGCTAGCACCCAGAATTCTGTGATCGATGCTCTAATGTATTTTTTAAGTGTGTGCAGATAATCTAGAGGGATCCTTATTTAGATCCTTCAACCATAGATCGTCAGAAACAAGCACATTTCAAGCATAGATTCAGATAAAAAATGTATGTTTTTTATTTTATTTTTGTACCATGTTTAATTCACACCAGATCCTCAGACCGTACTGGTGCTTAGATCATCAGAGATGACAAGTCTCATCATCCTGACCCTGGATCACTGGCTTCCACTATGAACCTGGTACCTTCATCCTACCTATCCCATTTGGATATGAATCAAAGCCCAAATATTTCAAAATATTGGGTCTTACACATATAGAGGAGGCCCTATGTCCAGGTGAGAGGATGATCCAGAAAAGGACTCTCTGCCGAGACAAGTATATTGTTCCCCTTGGTGATTCCACCTTTAGGGATTACATGTTCCTTACCCATGCACCTCTGGGTGGGGCATGGTGAAAACACTACTCTGGAGAAGTGGCAATTAGGAGGTCCAATGGGTTGACTCATTGGGAATGTATCCCTTTGAGGTGGTGATACCATGGTTGGGGCTTATACCGAATGGGAGGCCCTAAGGGAAGGCAAGAGTAATATTCAGAAAATAATTACCCTATTGATATATTTATTTGATATTAATAATGTCATGATCATCACTAACATCTAATCCCACATGAGTCATGCTTAGTGTGAGAAACAAGATGAGGTGGAAGATCTCAAAAACCACATGATCTCCTTCATTCAATAGTGGATGAGGAAGAGGTTATAGATGGAGGGGGGAATACCCCACAAGAAAGACTAGGGGATTTATAACATCCTGTTACCTTGATAAGGTAATTATTCACCTTTTATAATTTCTCGTTTAGTTAAAAATCCTTTTATGTGATTTTTATGGGTTTACTGCAGACTACAGAACAGGTACACGTCGTGTACCTAGAGTAAACGTCATGTACTTGGTTCTGGTTGCATGTCATGGATTGGGTGATCATGCTGTGAATGTCGAGATCACACTGTGAGCTAGTACACACCGTGTACATGAGTTACATGTTGTGAAGGGATTAGATATCATTTTTTCAACCCGATATGACGGGTTTTCAGCGTACTTATCCAGCGTGTCCTATATGTCATGACCCCTTGGTACATGTCATGAATTGAACCACACCCAACTTAAAGTCACACGTTTGGATTTTTTTCTTGGTCCTTTTCATTATAGTCTTTGTGGATCTCGACCTAGAGAAGTTATGGTGCATTTTTGAGAGACTCAACTCCTTCCAGATCGAACCAAACGGCTTGGGATCTTTGTTCTTCTTGCGGTGCGATTTCTGGGTAAGTGTTCTACCTCGTTATTCAAGTTTCTCTCTTCTTCCCCTCTTGGGTTTTCAATGGATTATCTTGGGATTGATGTATCCATGTCTTGTGGTGTTGGATATTGATACTAGGTAGAGTTTTGAGGTCTTCTACACCTTCATTCTTGTCGATGGGGGCCATTGCGAGTGTTGTTCTTAGGGAAAGTGGTAGGTGATTCTGTCTCAATTTTCCAAATTGATTGCCATCGTATTTCTTGATTTATTTAAATTTCTGATTTAAATTCAATTGCTCAATATTACTTTCAATTTATTTGATAAAACCCAATTCCATTGAATTGGGATATTTGAAATGGTTTTGGCAGGGAAACTTGGAAAACCCTGATTCCATTGAATTAGGGTGGATTTATGGAAATTGGATGATATAAATTGTTGAATTTAAATTATGGATTTTATGGAAATGTTTTCAATTAAATTGTTGAATTTAATTGTGGAAATTAATTTAAAAAAGGATGGAATTAGTTTTGAATGGATTTTAAACTCATGAAAATGTTGAAATAGTGGGTGACCTAAACCCAACTATTCAATACTTTTTATTACCATATCATGTATACAGTTAGCTATACATGATGTTATCTTACCATTATAGTGTATACTTTTCTGCGTCTACTATTGAAATGGTAATGTCCAAAGATTAATTGTTGCATCGAAAGGTTATAGCAGATCCCAGGCTATAATAAGAACCTCTATATACTATGAAATTAATCTTAAATATATTTTCTATGGTATAGATACATCTTACTGATTGGAAACAATAGATTTTTTACTATTAGGTGTTGGGGGATCATAAGAATTGAGAATTATTTTGATGGAGTTTTCACTTGGTGATCTCTAGTAGTGAGATCATGAGGACTGACCTGCCAATAGGGACACCACATGTTTTGGGTGTTATTGGATGTTTCTATCTACGATCATGTGTAATGGTATCCTGACTTGAGATCATTACCAATATATTTCATTTTATTGTGTACTTTTATGCAAGACAAAAAACATGACAATGAAGTCGTGGCGAGGTAGTTTGTGTTGTGTGCATCATTGGTGGCATGGCATTGGTTGAATGGTCAAGAAAGGATTTGTCGCTTTTGGGTTATGGAAGTAATATATATCAGGCCATGTTGATTAAGGATGGAAGTACCTTTATAAGACCATGGCCATGATAGTCGAAGGTAAGTCCGTCTAGTTTGATCAACAAACAATAAAGCAAGAAAAAGGGCAATGACACATGAGTGCATCTTTATTTATGAGATATTACAGATAAAGAGATTATATTACATAGTGTGTGTTCATAGGTTGGTTGTCACTACTGTGACAATCCTTATCTCTTTAGGGGCCATGATGGGTTGGTAGATCCTGCTCTTGGTCTGTGAATAATATTTACTACTATCAAGATAATGACTTAGAGGGTCACACACAATAGTGTATTCGAGAATGCTCCATATTCAGTTGAATAGGAGTTTTGGGCTTGGTGGGCCCCACCAATGGGGTCTGATATTTTTCCAAGGTTAAACGATCACCAATATAATAAATAAATTCATATTATTTGAGTTTATAATAATGAGTATTCAATTTATTTATTAAATCTATTTATGAGTTTTAAGTAAATACATGAAAAAATATTAATTGACGAATATTAAATTATTCAAGGTTTAATTAATATTTATGGGAATGAAAAATCAAGTTTTGGACTCAATTATTGTAATGTAATATATTTAATATATTAAAATAAAATGACAATAATATTTATGACATAGTTTAGTAGTCATAAAATGTCATTGATAGTGCGTTAAGTATTCAGGGCCGGTGAGGCTATACCAGGTATTTTAATTAAACACTATAAATAAAATGGGAGGGGATTTTTTTAAGTACTATTCATGGTGATTCTCTCTCCTATCCTCTCTCCCATGATCTAGGGAGAGAGGCTCTAGATCCAAGGAGATCGAATCGAGCACTCTTTGAGGCATCGCTAGCAAAGTGATGCGGTGATCGTTGGAGCATCGAAAGAGTCATCATAATTCCGCGCTAGCACCTGAATTATGACGAACGGAACTCCCATGGATTCATTAAAGCATGTGTGGATGATCTAGATGAATTTAAATTCAGATTCTTCGAGCAGAAATTGCTAACGATGAGCAGACGTCGTGTGCAACTTTGGATTTAAACCAGGTATTTTATGGTTTATTTTTGTGATTAAAACCCTTCACGCAAGATCCTCAGCTTTGACCGGGTAGCTGTTCACCAAAATCGACAAGTTCACATTGACTGTCGATGATTTTTTTTAAAATCCCACCTATTTGGGGCTTCCGTTGACGCCCAGTTCCTACAAGTGGTATCAAAGGGACGCGCGACGATTTTAAGTCAATTGAAAAAAATTAAATTTGTATTGATTTATAAAGATGGTATTGTAATAGTCCCAACACCGCATACCAGGTATTAATCTGACATCGGATGACCATTTTGCGGTCATCTGAAGTTTTAGTTCTGATTTAACACTGATAAATATATGAGGTTTTAGATCTATGAACCTCAATTTAATCATCCAAATCCATTGTTTATTCCGGAATAGTATTTTCCAGTGAGTTTTGATAATAATAATTGTTATAATAATTTAATTATAATAATAATTGTTCTATAATAATAATAATTTCATTATTATAATATTTTATTATAATATTATTTTAATATCATATTATTTTATTTTTAAAGTCTATATTGAAAGCTTGGAAAACTTTATTTTGGGTGGGAAGTTTCTTTGGGGATTGGGTTATTAGATAATCCTTTAATAATAATAATAATAAAAAACAAAGGGTCTTGATTAAGGGGTGGGGCGGTGCCTCCCTTTGTGGAAAGTGAAAAAAAAAGTAAAGGGTAGACCTACTTTGCAGGTCTCTGGTAAAAAGAGAGAGGCTATTTTGGAGGGTCGAGCGGCCCCTAAATCATCTCCCTTGTAGAGACGCGCTGCAGCAGGCACCAGTGTCACACCCAACCAGGCGCAGTGGCCCCGCGACCTCCCTCCTCTACTGCTCTGCCACGACCAACCAACACCGAGGCCACCCCCCGGTCTTCGCCTCACGTGGCATGATGGATCCTTCCCACACCAAGCACACACTGGCGCAACGCCACCCCATGAACCATCCAATCCAGACTCCCCACTGGTCCAGCCTCCTCCCCGGCGACCCGCACCATCGACCCCATCCTGGCCCTCCTCAGTAGCGCACCGGGCCAACCGACGGTCACTGGAGTGCCTCCGCCTAAGCCTACGCTGGGCTGGAGCAGCCAAACCACCCTTGCACGGATGTCCCAGGCATGCCGCGCTCCTTGCAGCAATGCATTGCCCCCTTTAGAGCTAGCAGTGACCCGCCGGTCCTGGGTCCCGGCCGCCTCCTCCTCGGTCTCAAGAGCGCCGCCTCCGGACGTGCTACCCGTTGCTTCGGCCCATCCTCCCTTGTCAGCTCCTTTTCGCATCACTAACCACCCCAGTTCTAGTGCCCCTTCAGTCTAGCAGCGAACCCAGCCGGTCCTCATCTCCTCTGTGTGTTGCCTCGTGGGTCCTCCTTTCCTCCATAGTGCAGCGTGACCAAGACTTGCCCGAGCCGTCTCCTGTCTATCCAGCCATGGGTCGAACCAAACAAGTGAGGTATTGCTAGTTTGTTTATGCCCAGACCGGATCCACCCCAAAATGGGCCCAGACTGGTCTACCCAGCTAGGAACGGGCTTGGGCAGACCTATCCAGCCTAGAACACCCCTGCATGGGGTCTTCAAGGCACGGACTGGGCCTGTGCGTGTTCACCCTGACCCGCACAGGCCCTTCCCAGTTTTCAAGGCCCAGATATAATTTTAATTAATCAAAAATTAATCAAGATAATTAATTTAATTACAGTTTATAATTAAATTAATTAAATACTAATTTTTGGTTTAATAATGATTGTGGTGTAATTAATTTGATTTGGAGATTAATTAAATCAATCAATTAATTTATTTTTTAATTTTAAAAATTAAATTAATTAAATGAGACCAAAGACAACATTTTTTGAATTAAAATTAGAGTGACATTTTAATTCAATAAAATAATGCCCTTGAATTTATTAAATGCAAGTTTAATTTTGTATTCTGAATTTATTTAATATACGCGAGTTTAATGTGTATATGACTGATCATGATCCATATACCGACCAATGTATGTCTAATGTATTTATTTAATTATTTCATGCAGTTTTGTAATAATTATTTTAATTACAAAAGGGGCGATCTGCATGTCGTCTCCGAGTCGTTATATATATAAGGGCCTGCGTGCGCATTCCCAGAGTTGTAATTTTACTCACCGAGATCCCCTTACCTACGTGCGAGTAATGTTGTATAATGACGAGATGAAAAGTGATTCTTTTTTGCACTGAGTGATGGAGGCGCACTAGACAGGCATTGAATGCATTGGAGGGGCATGCACTGCAATTCAGGTTGCAAGCGATGCAACTCAAGGTATCACCCCTAGGGTTTTAGGTTGGTCCATTATTTACTCAACGGATCAACCATTAGCACCAGATCATGATCAGGTTTTTCATTTTATTTCTGCATGGGTTATTATTTTTTGAATGTGTAGTTAGAGCAAAATCACATAGAATAATAATAAACTAGCATGCAAGATAAAATGAACATGCGACGTGATGAAATTTTTATTTTTTTGCACGGTCAGTTGTGAGTGAGATCTCATAGTACATGCTTATAAAATAGAAAATGATTTATTTTTTCACATTAAAAATAATAAAACCCTCAAATATATATTAAGTCATAACAGCCTTCTGTCATTCAAATTTGGACAAAACTGGCTGTTTGAGGTGTCAGTCATGTCATAGCTGAGGGTACCTCTTACTACTGGGGATTCCTTATAAGAATTATGGTTTGAATTAGCTAAAGTGATAATAAGGATTATTCATAGCTAACTTACCATCATTTTAGAGGCAAGCATTGAGTAAATCAAGTTCTGATTTTAGAAGCTGAGACTTCACTCAACAGATCAAGGAAACACAAGTTAAAGCGGTTAGCCAGCCAAAATCCCACCTTGAATCCTCAAAGTAGTGGCGTAGACATAGCTTGTAGACTATGAGGGGTGGTTCTGAGATCCTTTACACTAGAATACTCAAGAGACAAAGTATTCTGATTATAGCATAGAGGGTTCCTAGAATCTGATAAAATAGTGGGAGGCATTTAATTAATTAATTAATCAAAATGTCTAAATCGATAATCAGATAAAAGTAACTAATCTGCTATTTTTTTGTTGGATGGAAAATTGTACCACAAGTTTAAAAACTACAATATTATAATGGAAAAAGAAAATGTCCACACTAGCGTGAGTATCCAAGAATAATATAGGTTCTTCTATATAGTATTATGATATTGGAAACTCAAGGTGCCAGTGTCCCCAACACTGTTAAACTACCTCAAGAAGCGAGAGTGAAATTGCTTACAGGATATTAATGTAAAAAGTGTATGATAGTTATATCATTATGATTTCATCAACATCTGGTGTCAGCTGCGGTTGCTACACCAGGACGTGGGTGATGTAACATGAAGTCTCATCTCCGAGAATTTTTCAAGGAGAAACCGAAGCAATGATATAAATAAGACGATGTTACACCGACATGTTTAAATTTAAATATTGATCCCTTTATCATATCATTTTCTACACTTTACTCAAGTTTAATTTTAAGTTATAAAATGAACAAATATTGAGTAAAATATTCATTACATATCCAGATAAGGTTCTCTAAGTGAATAATAATTCAAAGATAGTTTTGTCTTTAATTCTTAGGGAAAATAAATTGAAAGACAATGTGAAAAGGCCAAAAGGCAAGTAATTCCAATGGAACGTTTCACGAAGTCCTTCAATGAATGAGGTATTAAAAAAGTTTATTTTCATTTCATATTGTAAAATAAAACAATGGAAGTTTAAAATAATTAAACTAAATTAAAGAAAAAAGTTAGCCGCTTCTTCTTAAAAAATACTCATCAATTGTAATGTTTTAGTTTTAATACTTGGCTATTAAATACAATATGCTGGTGACATATGTGTATTATAATACGGTAACAAAGTAAGTATAGAAACCTTACTAGAAGTCATTTTTATTCTCAAAGTGGCTATGAAAGGGTGATACCTAGGTTAGTCGTGAGAAGTACATGACTTCTTTAATTTCTAAGTGAAAGATTAGTTTTGAACTATTATTGAGTATAACCACAAACATTAATCTCATGTGTCCTTGGATGAAATGAGACATTATTTTAGGTTCTGGAATAAATGTTGTTTTTGGTATTTAAAACTTAATCACTAGTTCAATAATACATGAATCATAGGCAATTAATGATGAATATAATTGTAAGACTTATACCCAGTCGTGAGAAGATAATTATTTGTCAAGAAATACTAAAAGTGGATTTCATGAATATAAAAAGTATGGTATTTAGTTTCATCACAACTAAACTTTTTTGGTATTATCAATGTCTTAAGTTTAGACAAAGAAACCTTTATAAATAAAGGTATGTCACAAAGCTCTCGAAATCAGTTCAGCAAGAAAGCGCGAACTATTCCAAAAATAAGATAGAGGTATATATCTACTTCATAAGATTTCTTTAAGTAATTAAGGAATGTACTAGTGAAGTAAAATCATGGTCATAAGATATGAGTTGCTTTGGGTTGGGATACCGAAGAATATCTTGACCAAGCATTCATCAATCATGATAATCTAGCAGGGAGTAATTCCTAAACAGACATTACCTTATCAAAATCATGACATTGATGTTAATTAGGGGGATTGATGATGAAGTATTACATGTCAACATTGATCAACAAAATGTAGAATGGAGTAATTCCTAAATGCATGTTTTATACATCAAAGCATTGATGTAAGTAATATCAATGTTACAACTTGCATAAACTTCCATTATATTTCATGAAATTATTTTCAAATAATGGAGATATCACACAACCATATGCCAACTATAATTACAAATGGATATCATACGAGTCATAGTATGATGTAAATCCACTATGTCATAAAGACATGTGTTTGTATGCAAATAGTTTGTTTGGATATAAACAAACTTGCATAAAGATAAACACATTGTGCATCTAAGGTAGTTATCCCAACGATTTCTTAGGATATTACATAAATCCCTAAGATAAAAAAGTTATAGTCAAGTGATAGAATACATTCTATAAGATGGTACAAATCTCTATTAGAGATAGTGGGAGCTATATTGACTTGTGTTTATTCAATGATCAATAGGCAAAAATAGTTTTCATAGGAACTAGTTTCCCAAGCGCATGTGGAACATAGGATGTTCTAGAGACACATATTGCGTAGGAAGGATAAAACCAGGGTGATGGTTTTTATATTCACTGCTGTTGGTGATATATTATTCAACGTGAATAATATTTAATACAAGTAAGAAGTGTATAGAAATTAGCTAAAATTGATAAGACCAACTAAAATTGAATTAATGGATTCCATTTATCAAAGTGAAAAGGGGATTATTATTTTGAATACTGCGGTGGGTATTCAAGTGAGTTGATACATGGATGGTACAAGCATGGAACCAATAAGGATTGATTGGTTTGAACAAGTCATTATGCCTAAATCCGTTATAATTTTACTTATCACAGCTAATATCTATGATCAAATTATTTAGCATTGGATGTCATGAACACCAATCGTGGATGATGTCTATATGACGTAACCAGAAAGGGATGGTCACATCACAGAATACTAATAAAGGTTGCAAGTTACTAAAATCCATTTTAGTATTAAAGTAAGCAACATGATCATAGAATATACATTTGTAACAAAATTTTTCCATGTGTTTTCGAGAGGTTAGTGGAAGCATCATGGTTTTCCAAGAAAAGTATGTTTGGAGACACATGGAAATCTGACATTGGTCTTATAGTAAATTAAGACCAAGATAAAATTTATTCTCCAGTGATTGACTTAAAGTAGCAACCTAAGTTCTAGGTAACATGATCTATTGAGGTAGATCTATAGGTTGCTTGGTCATAGTCAATCATACATATAGTGACATTGTATTGAAAAATAAAAGTTGTAACAATTCAAGAGACAAATTGTTGCCTATGTCACATGGCACAATCTCTTCAGGTTGACATGTCTGGGACATGGGAATAGATAAACATGGTGAGTTGAAGTCCATAAGATTATGAGATGGATTAATCACATATTCCATGATATGTACAAGAATTAATATTTCTAGGATATGATTTATAATAGTCAAATATCAGTTATATCTAGGAGCACTAAAAGGGATGTAGTCATAACCATCCAATTTTACTTTGGAAAGTACAAAAGATATGTACTTGGTAAGTGGAGAAGAAAGGATGCTAGTTTTCAGGGATACAAACTAGTTGTCATAGATAAATGTGGTCTACTATTACAGTTAGGCTAAAGACGATGTGTGATTCCAGCTCATATAATCCGATGGTAGCCATACCTATAAAGACCGAGTACATTGCAGCTTCTAAGGCAGCTAAGAAGCTGTTATTAAATTCAATGATTTGTTCCAGTTCTTGGAATCACACCTGGTGAGAAAAGTTTTATCATAATGTAAATTATTATATTATTACTAGCCAAGATGTCAAGTTATGCTAGTGTACAAGTGGGATATACTCAGGATACCATCTCTTGAGAAGTTTTACTCAAGGAGATAAGGTCACTATAATAGAATTTCCACACGGAAGAACCGTGGTGGACCCAATAGCTAAAGTCGTTACTCTGTAGAAAAATGATGTTCATCATGTGAGTATCTGAGTAGCTAACAGGTTTTGTTAACAATTTGAATATAGTGCAAGTGGGAGTGTTAAAATAGTGGGTGCCCTAAACTCAACTATTCAGTGATTTTGATCACCATAACGTGTATATAGTTATCTATACATGATTTCATCTTACCATTATAGTGTATAATTTTATGCATCCACTATTGAAATGGTAATGTCCAAATATTAATTGTTGCATCGAAAGGTTATAGAAGATACCGGGCTATAATGAGAACCTATAGATACTATGAAATTAATCTTAAATATATATTCTATGGTCTCGATACATCTTACTGATTCAACATAGTAGATGTTTGACTATCAGGTGCAGGAGGCTCATAAGCATTGAGACTTCTTCTCATGAAGTTCGAACTTTCTGATCTCTAGTAGTGAGATCATGAGGACTGACCTGACAATAGGTACACCAAATATTTCGGGTGTCATTGGATGTTTCTATCTACGATCATGTGTAATGGTCTCCTGACTTGAGATCCTTACCAATCACTACTACAAAAATGGGCTTTATCAGCGATCAAAACGGGCTTTAACAGTGCTAAAAAAGCATTGTAAAGATCAGTGTTGATGGGGGGGGGGGGGTCCCCTTTATCAGTGATAAAAATTCACTGATAAATGCCCTTCTTTCTGTAACATAAAATTTTACAGCAACACACCCAAACAAGACCTACAAAAAAATCAGAATATCAATAAGTATACCCATAAAAAATTAACACATAATTCAGAAGGTAATTATAACAAGTATACACATACAAAAAGTATACCCATAAAAAAGTATAACCATAAAACAAGTATACCCATACACCATTAACACATAATTCATACGTTAATTAAATACATAAAGAATTCAATTCAGAATTCAGGGGGTTGGGGGATGTTTAGGGGTTTGGGGTGGCTGTCCAAGGGGGTAGGGGGTGTCCACGGGGTGGGGGGGGGGGGGGGCTGTCCAGGGTGGTGGTGGGGGGGGGTGGGGCTGTCCATGGTGGTGTCCAGTGGGGTGGGGTGGTGTCCAGGGGGTTGGGGGGGGGGGGGTTCCATGGGGTGGGGGTGTCTAGGGGGGTGGGGGTGTCTAGGGGGTGGGGTGGTGTTCAGGGGGTGGGGGGAGGGGGGGGGGTCCAGGAGGTTGGGGGGTTGTCCAAGGGCAGTGGGGTGGTGTCTAGGGGGGTGGGGGTGGCTGTCCATGGGGGTGGGGGTGTCCCGGGGGTGGGGGGTGTCCAGGTGGTAGGGTGGTGTCTAGGAGGGGTGGGGGTGGGGGGTCCAGGGGGCATCCAGGGGGGCTGTCCAGGGTGGTGGTGGTGGTGGGGGGGCTATCCATGGGGGTGTCCAGGGGGTGGGGTGGTGTCCAGGGAGGGTGGGGTGGTGTCCAGGGGGTGGGGGGATTTAATGGTTTTAATGGAATGAATTTCATAGATTTTAAGATCATTGGTATTTTTAAAATGGTTTTGGAATAATGTTTATTTCAATAGTATGTTTTTATTTAGGAAAAAAATGAATGCTTTTGGTGTGTATGGTAGGAAGGGGGTTTTCCATACGTCAGTTGTTGTTTTCACTTAAAATTCTGTCCATTTTAAACAAAAGAGATACACTTTGAGTGATACCGGCCACATGGTGCTTCATATTGAGGTAGGGTTGACTTTTACAATTCACACATGACCCACGTATCATTCTCCTAAAGTATCAACACAATCTGAATGCGTTTGGTTGGATTTCCATACGTCAGTTTTGGTTTTCACTTAAAATTCTGTCCATTTTAAACAAAAGAGAGAAACTTTGAGTGATACCGGCCACACCGTGCCTCATATTGAGGTGGGGTTGACTCATACACATCAAAAATGACCCATGGATAGTTATCCTAAAATATAAACACAATATGAATGCGTTTGGTTGGATTTTCTGACATCAGTTGTTGTTTTCACTTAAAATTTTATCCATTTTAAACAAAAGAGAGACACTTTGAGTGATACCAGCCACACTGTGCCTCAGATTGAGGAAGTGTTGACTCATACACATCAAAAATTACCCTTGGATCATTCTAATAAATTATTAACACAATATTAATGTGTTTTGTCGTATTTCTGTATGTCAGTTGTTATTTTCACTTAAAATTCTGTCCATTTTAAAAAAAAGAGAGACTTTAAGTGATACCGGACACACCGTGCCTCACATTGAGGAGGATTTGACTCTTAAATGTAAAAAATGAACTATGGATCAGTCTCCTAAAGTATCAACACAATACGAATGCATTTGGTCAGTTTTCCGTATGTTAGTTGTTGTTTTCACTTAAAATTCTGTCTATTTTAAACAAAAGAGAGACACTTTGAGTGATATCGGCCACACCATGCCTCGAATTAAGGTGGTGTTGACTCGTACACATCAAAAATGACCCATGGACTGTTATAATAAATTATTAACACAATCTTAATGTGTTTGGTCGGATTTCTGTACGTCAGTTGTTATTTTCACTTAAAATTCTATCCATTTTAAACAAAAGAGAGAATTTAAGTGATACCGACCACACCGTGTCTCGTATTGAGGAATAGTTGACTCTTACATGTCACAAATGACCCATAGATCATTCTACGAAATTATCAACACAATCCGAATGCGTTTGGTCGGTTTTCCGTATGTCAGTTGTTGTTTTCACTTGAAATTCTGTCCATTTTAAACAAAAGAGAGACACTTTGAGTGATACCGGCCACACCGTGCCTCGTATTGAGGCGCGATTGACTTTTACACATCACAAATGACCCATGTATTGTTATCCTAAAGTATAAACACAATCCTAATCCATTTGGTTGGTTTTCTGTATGTCAGTTGTTGTTTTCACTTAAAATTCTGTCCATTTTAAACAAAAGAGAGATACTTTGAGTGATACCGGCCACACTGTGCCTTGTATTGAGGCTAGGTTGACTCTTAAACGTCAAAAATGACCCATGGATAATTATAATAAAGTATCAAAACACTTGAATGTGTTTGGTCATATTTCCGTACATTAGTTGTTGTTTTCACTTAAAATTCTGTCCATTTTAAACAAAAGAGAGACACTTTGAGTGATACTGGACACACTGTGCCTCAGATTGAGGATAGGTTTACTCGTAAACTTCAAACATGACCCATGGATCATTATACTAAAGTATCAACACAATAAAAATTCATTTGTTTGGATTTCCATACATTAGTTTTTGTTTTCACTTAAAATTCTGTCCATTTTAAACAAAAGAGAGACACTTTGAGTAATACTGGCCACACCGTACCTCGGATTGAGGAAGGGTTAACTCTTACACATAAAAAATTACTGATGGATCTTTCTCCTAAAGTATTAATACAATCCGAATGCGTTTGTTTGGTTTTCTGTACGTCATTTGTTGTTTTCACTTAAAATTCTGTCCATTTTAAACAAAAGAGAGAAACTTTGAGTGATACCAAACACACAATTCCTTGGATTGAGGTGGGGTTTACTTTTACAAATCAAAAATGACACATGGATCATTCTCCTAAAGTATAAACACAATCCAAATGCGTTTGGTCATATTTCCGTACGTCAGTTGTTGTTTTCACTTAAAATTCTGTCCATTTTAAACAAAAGAGAGACACTTTGAGTGATACCGGACACAACATGCCTCATATTGAGATAGGTTTTACTATTACATGTCACACATGACCCATGGATCATTCTTCTAAAGTATCAACACAATCCAAATGCATTTGATCGGATTTTCGTACGTCATTTGTTGTTTTCACTAAAAATTCTATCCATTTTAAACAAAGGAGAGACACTTTGAGTGATACCGGCCACACCATGACTCTTATTGAGGCGGGGTTTACTTATACACGTCAAATATGACCCATGGATCGTTCTCCTAAAGTATCAACACAATCCGAAAGTGTTTGGTCAGATTTCCGTACGTCAGTTGTTGTTTTCACTTAAAATTCTGTCCATTTTAAACAAAAGAGAGACACTTTGAGTGATACTGGCCACACCATGTCTCGGATTGAGGTAGTTTTGACTCTTACACATCACACATGATCCATGTATAGTTCTAATAAAGTATCAACACAATCCGAATGCGTTTGTTCAGATTTTCATACGTCTGTTGTTGTTTTCACTTAAAATTTTGTCTATTTTAAACAAAAAAGAGACACCTTGAGTGATACCGGCCATACCGTGCCTCAGATTGAGGCGGGGTTGACTCTTACATGTCACACATGACCCATGGATCGTTATACTAAAGTATCAACACAATCCTAATGCGTTTGGTCAGATTTCCCTACGTTAGTTTTTGTTTTCACTTAAAATTTTGTCCATTTTAAACAAAAGAGTGACACTTTGAGTGATACCAACCACAAAATTCCTTGTATTGAGGTGGGTATGACTCATACACATAAAAAATAACCCATGTATTGTTCTTATAAAGTATCAACACAATCCTAATGCATTTGGTCAGTTTTCCATACGTCAGTTGTTGTTTTCACTTAAATTTCTGTCCATTTTAAACAAAAGAGAGTCACTTTGAGTGATACCGGCCACAACATGCCTCAGATTGAGCTAGGGTTGACTCGTACACATAAAAAATGACCCATGGATCATTCTCTTAAAGTATAAACACAATCTGAATGCGTTTGGTCATATATGAAGGTATTTTGAATATTTTACTAGTTTTTCTTATCCAAAGCCCAAAGAAAAGTGGTTCATCATTCTTGAATGTTGCTGGTGAATTTCATCTGTTAAAATGGACAAATGAATCATTGGAGAAAGGATGTTTTATTTAATAACAATTACAATTTTCCTATGAACATTTACATACAACAATGTTTCATCTTTTGATCTCCTTAACCCCTCTAAAAAATGTCTGCCAATTGTACACATCCCCAAGTCAGATCTTCATGGTATTTGTGTACAATATTCCATTAGGTATGCGGCCCACTCGTTTTTGAACAAATCTATATCATCTTGTGAATATGAGGCATGTGCTGATGTTTTTCGGACCTCAAAACTAGGAGCAACAATAGGTTTAGAAACTTATTGTTTCTCTGCACTGTGAGCAGCAACAGCAGTAGAAACAATAGCAGCTTGAGAGACTTGTTCAGCCTTGAGGTTAGGAGAACCAGAATGTGCATAAGTCATTATCTGCAAAAGTGGTTGAATAGTTAATTTAGATTACATAAATTCAGTAATGATAAGATAATAACATGAGGTAACAATATCTATATTACAAACAAAATATAACATGTTTATTGAACTCTCTTTCTTTTTTTCAAAGGCTGAAGGGATTTGAAACCTCTATAGATTATCCAAATACCTTCATTGTGGTCTCCTCTAACATACAAAACATTATTTACATTGGGACCACTGCAAAATGATTGCGACATACCACTGAAAGGATCATCCTCAAATGAATTTTCATCAGAACCTTCAATAGTTTTGGACGATAACAGAACAATCAACCACTTTCAGTTTTCAGGATCTGGAATATAAAATACTTGTACCGCTTGTGATTCCATTATAAACTATTCGTCTTTTTACCCTTCTTTACTAAAATCAACTTTCACAAATCCCAATTCATCTATTTTAACACCACTATTGTTATCAACCCATTTGCATTGAAAAATAGGAAATTGGAATGTCATATAATCCAACTCCCATATTTGTTTAATAATGCAAAAGTATGACATATTCGCATAAATTGGATTTCTGTCCTTACTACCAGAAACATGCATCGTTTCAGCCACAAGTGTAACTCTACTATTTTTCATGGTACTATCTTTATCATGTTCATCTGTATAGAATGTATAACCATTAATTACATAACTATTGTAAGATAATACATACACACTTGGTCCGACGACTAGCCATCAAAGTCATTCTAAAATTGAATTTGGATTTTCAGCTAACTCCTTAAAAATATGGTCCCGAAACCATCCTATAAACTGGTGATTATGTGTATTTGATATCCATTTTTCAGCCCTTGATGGATTCAACTACCCAATAATTTCTTTGTGGGTTTCAATATATGGATCAACCTCCCAACTATTATGCAAAACATAAAGGTGGTCCTGCTCTCGATCTGTAATATTGATTGTCACAAAATCTCTTCCAGAAGTTCCCTCACCCTCAATGCATCTAGTGTGACGATATTTTGGGAGACCAATGCTTTACACATCAGATAAGTATTCGGTACAAAATTTAATGGCTTCCTCAACAATATATCACTTCACAATACAACCCTATGACCGACTTCGATTTTTGACATACCCTTTCAAAATCTTCATATACCATTCAACGGGGTACATCCATCTATAGTGCACAGGACCACAAAGTCGAATTTCTCTCACCAAGTGAACCATCAAATGAACCATCATATCAAAGAATGATGTTGGTAAGAACATTTCTAATTCACATAATATGATGACAATTTCTCTTTACATAGCTAAAAATTTCGCCAGGTCTAGAACTTTACTGCATATAGCTTTGAAAATGAAACAAAGTTTGGTTAACATATGATGAACATTCTTGAGAAAAATGCAACGTAAAGCTATAGGAATTAAATCTTGTATCAAAACATGACAGTCATGTGATTTCAAACCTTTTAAATTCAAATCATTCATTGACACAATGTTCTTGATATTTTATGAATACCCCTATGGAACCTTTACATCATTAAAGAAGTTGCAAAACTGATATCTCTCCTCCCTAGAAAGAGTGTAAGCAGTTGGAGGAAGAAACATTTGATTTTCACCCTTCACGGGAGCCAACTCTTCTCGTATTCCCATGTAAACCATGTCCAACCTTGCCTTAATTCCATCCTTTGTTTTTGAAGGGGCATTTAGCAATGTTCCGATAACACTGTCACATACATTTTTTTCCACATGCAGCACATCAAGAAATTTTTTGACGTACAGACAATTCCAGTACGGTAATTCAAAAAAAAACTGATCTCTTTTTCCAACCGATTTTCATAAGGTTTTTCAAAAATGGTTTACCAAAAATAGTGTTCACATATTTTAATTTCTCAAACAGCTGATCACCTGTTAGTGGATATGGTGTTGTGCGTTGTTCTGAACTTCCATTAAATGATGTCGTCCAAGATAGGTACTTATGCCAATGAGGTAGAAATCTATGGTGTCCTAGAAACATATATTTCGATGAATATTTCAACCTAATTGATTCTGTATCTTCTTCACACACATGACACCCTTGAGTTACTTTAATGCTATAGCCTGAAAAATTTCTATAAGTAAAGAAATCATTTATCATCCCATGCAAGATCGCTCTCAACGTGAAGTATTCACTTTTATAAGCATCATACAACATAACACCTGAATCCCACAATAAATTCAAATCCTCAATCAAAGGATCCAAATAAACATCAATATCATTACCTGGTTGTTTTGGTCCTGATATAAGCATAGATAACATGATTAATTTCTGTTTCATGCATAACCAGGTTGGTAAGTTATAATTTACCAACATAACAGACCATGTACTATGAGTGTTGGTTTGAAAACTAAAAGGATTCACTCCATCTGTAGATAATGCAAGACGAAGGTTTCTAGGCTCATTTCCAAATTGATGATACTCATGTTCAATTCTCTTCCATCGAGGAGAGTCGGTCGAGTGACATAATTTCCCATCATTATTTCTTTTCTCTGCATGCCACAACAATTGTCTTGCAGTTTCTTCACTTCCATATTGACGCCTAAACCTTGGAATGATTGGAAAGTACCATACAAATTTCATAGGACTGGATTCATCTATCTTTTATCAAGAAGCACCACACTTTGGGAATTCTGTAAGTGATTTTTTCTCCTTGAGAAACAATATACAGTCTTTTGGGCATTCATTTATTCTTTCAAAAATCATACCCATCGAGCGTAACATTCGTTTAGCTTTATATGTCCAGATTGGGAGCTCATTATCTTCTCGGAGCATGTCATTTAAGAGAGAAAGTATTTCAATAAAAATGACATCACTCCATCCATTGCTTGATTTCAATTTATACAAATTTAGTATAACTGACAATGCTGTATATTTAGTGCAACCAGCATACAATGGCATCTTTTCACAAATCTTTAACTTCTCAAACAATTTTGGGCAATCATGGAGTTCATCTTAAACTGTCCTTGTCATTTCCTCAATACGATCTTTATCATCATTGAAATCTGTAATCACATACTCCATACGGTATTCTTAATTATGCATATTTTTAATCATTGATGAACCATAAAACATAGTTTTATCCCATACAGTAGATATATTTTCTTTTTCTCCGTGTTTATTCCAAAATTTATAACTCTAATCTATTATATGACATATAAAATGTTCTTCCAACTCCTCTAGAGTAATTAGTCTAAAATAACAACAATGTAAACATGGAAAAAGGATTTGAGAAGGATCCTTTGCGTGATCCTTTGCAAACTTGATGAACACTTTCACTCCATTCTCATACTCTATTGTCAAATAATTAGCATCCATCCAATCTTTATTCATATCCATCTTATTTGAATATGAAATATTATTATTTATGATTCAAATACTCAACATAACCAGGATATCCCCCCCATAAAAATTAACACACTTTTCTACCCCTTAACAATTGTTCTAGATCGCACCACCCTTGCATCAAAACATTAAACATACTTTTAACCATCCCTACCATCCAACTCATTCATAATAAAATAATCACATTAAACATCCCAAAACTAGTGAAAAAACTCAAATAAAATGAAAACAAGGATACAATTTTGATGAGAAAACTAATATAGTAGATACATTTCCAAACACAAAGGGGATCGCAGGGGAGAAAAATAACCTATGTTTATCCAAAATTACTATGGAATATCATAGGTTTTGTTACCCCAATTAACATAAATTATTTCCCAAAAGCATGACCTTTAGATTAGAAAAATTCTCATCCATTTAGTTAAAATAGAAATATGCTTCCCTTTTTTCTTATGAATCATTAAATTTGGACAAACACACTAACCTAATCAATAAAATTCACATTTTCACAAGAATTTTAAGGTAAAGAGAGATAAATAATTCCATTGAAAATAATTCAACTGTATCTTTTATTATCAATTAAAAGATGGTATTGGTTAATAAAGGGATGAGGTCAATAAATCAGGACATAATCATGCCTAGACTCTCAAACCAAACTCACCACATCCCAAAATTTTATCAACTAAAACATGACCATCCGACTAAATAAAACTACACCATAATGAATATTAGCATAAAAATAAAAGGAAACAAATGAGGATGAGAAGAGAAACCACCAAAGATCAAAGATGGGAATCCTAGAATCTAACCTTGTCGAAAGGAATCTCAAACACTTGAAGTAGGGTTCACAGGGAGTAGGGTCCAGCGGGGAGGAGGAGAAGTAGGGTTTGTGGGGAGGAGGATCCACAGAAGGGGTTATAGGGGTAGGATAAGGAGTAGGGATAGCGGAGACAGAGTAGGGAATCAGTGGTGGAGTAGGGAAGCAGCGGAGGAGAAGGGCTAGCAGCGATGGAGTGGCAGCGGCGGCGGTGTGGCAGCCAGAAAAGAGAAGATTGGGGGGGGAGGGAGGGGAGTTTTCGCAGGGGTACAGTCCTGCACGAGCTTAAGGGCACGATAAATAGAGGTCACTGTGTACTGTATTTTATAAAATGGGACTATGGTTTTATCAGTGCTAGAAAACACTAATAAAGGATCCCTTTATCAGTGCTAAAATTTTAACGCTGATAAAGTGACCCTTTATTAGCTCTTTTAATTAGCACTGATAAAGAGTTACCTTTATCAGCGCTTTTTGCTTAGCACTGATAAAAGGTGGCACTTCCCATGACCATTTTTGTAGTAGTAAATGTATGTCATTTGATTTCATACTTTGATGCAAGATGAAAACCATGGCATTGAAGTTGTGGCGAGGTAGTTTGTGTTGGGTGCGTCATTGGTGGCATGACATTGGTTGAATGGTCAAGAAAGGATTCGTCACTTCCAGGTTATGGAAGTAATATATCTCAGGCCATGTTGATTAAGGATGACAATACCTTTATAAGACCATGGCCATGATATTCAAAGGTACATCCTTCCATTTAGATCAACAAACAGTAAAGTAAGAAAAAGGGCAATGACACATGAGTGCATCCCGCTTTATGAGATATTATAGAAAAAAGAGATTATATTACATAGTGCATGTTTGTTGATTGGTTGTTGTTGCTGTGACAATCCTTATATTTTTAGGGTCCATGATGGGTTTCCAGATCCCACTCTTGGACTATGAATAACATTCACTACTATCGATATAAGGGCCTAGAGGGTCACACATAATAGCGTATTCAAGAATCTGCCCTATTCAGTTGAATATGAGTTTTGAATTTGGTGGGCCCCACCACTGGGGTCCAAGATTTGTACAAGGTCAATAAATCACCAATGCAATAAATAAATTCATATTGTTTTAGTTTAGAATAATGAGCATTGAATTTATTTATTAAATGTATTTTTGAGTTTTAATTAAATACATAAAAAAATATTAATTGACGAATATTAAATTATTCGATGTTCAATTAATATTTATGGGAATGAAAATTCAAGTTTTGGACTCAATTAATGTCATGTAATATATTTAATATATTAAAATAAAATGATAAAAATATTTATGACACAGTTTAGTAGTCATAAAATGTAATTGATAGTGTGTTAAGTTTTCAGGGCCGGTGAGGCTATAACGGGTATTTTAATTAAACACTATAAATAGAAGAGTAGGGGCCTTTTCCAAGTACTATTCATGGGGATTATCTCTCCTATACTCTCTCTAATGATATAGAGAGATAGAGTCTCTAGATATAAGGATCTTGGATCAAGCACTCTCTTAGGCATCGCTAGCGAAGCGATGCGGTGATCGTTGGAGCGTCAAAGGTGTCGTCGGAATTCAGCACTAGCACCCGAATTACAAAGAAAAATGCTTACACAGATTCCTTGAAGCATATGTGAAATATCTAGAGGAATTAGACTTCAGATTCTTTGAGTAGAAATCACCAACGATGAGCAGACATTGTGCGATACTTCATATTTAAACTAGGTATTTTACAAATTATTTTTGTGCTTAAAACCCTTCATGCGAGATCCTAAGCTTTGACCGGGAAACTGTTCGCTGATGTCGACAAGTTCATGTCGACCATTGGTGATTTTTGTTAAAATACCACATGTTTGGGGCTTCCTCTACATTCCCGGTTCCTACAGAAAATGTCTTTAAACAATTTGATAGAAATCCAGTGGTTTTATCTTGTGAAAAGACATGTTTTTGAATAAAACCTGTTTTGGTTTTAAATGGAAAGGAATTGGAATTTTTGAAATGGAATAATGGGATTGATCATATTTTTAAGAAATCTTAAAATAGTTCTCCCATCATGTAAGAGTGCATTCAAGACTACGGTAGTTAGTGAGTTATTTGGATACACTCTACACTATGACAACATTCTAAAACATACTTGTAGCGGGTCACATCCTCAATAGGTTGGTGAAAAGTCTCCTTTGTATGGTGTCATAGGGACGTGTGTATACACGTTTTTCTATGTTCACATAGAGAGTGATGAATCCTATAACTAGTTAATACTATCATACCTTTTGGAAGATGACCATGTTGCTCGCTTGTTTATTTATATTTGAGATATAAATGTATGCCAATGTTATTTGAGTTGCTTTACATGCCTTATGAATATATATAAACCGTTTTATATAAATTTTTTAATTAATCCATTATTTTAGAAATATTCCATTTCTCATAAAGGAAAGTCTATGCTTTGAATGTATTTTCCATCACTTTGAAAATGTATAGCATGTTTTGTTTAAATATTCTTTTAAATTTACAAACCTGTTTATTTTTAAAATTGAAATATTTTCTTTATATAATCTATATTTGGAATCTATTATGAAATCTTTTGTGGTATCCTATAGGGCTTAGGCTCGCACCCTACTTTTTTCCTTCAGGTGTTTGTATACTTTATTCTTCTAGCTCTTGGAGGTGGATCCAACTATTGAGCTTTAGACATGGTGAGTTGTGTCCTTAGAGACTTTGGGCTTGCTTTTCTATTTTACGTACTTGGGTTTCAATACTTTGGTTTTTATGTCTCATTTTATTATGGTACTTTACTCCCCATGGAGTTTTCTTATTGATATGCATATTGTCTTTTATCTATCGCTTCTGTATTCTTGTGGAAAAATCATTCCCACTTGTATGTTGTATGATGATAGGTGCTAGTCTTCAGCCCGTGGGGAACATGCTTCAGGTCATGTCAAGGCCAGCTCGGTTATTGGGTTACCAAGGTAACCAGGCTAGTTCATGAAAAATTGGCATCAGAGGTAGGTTTTTTAGCTTATGTCATGAAGTCAGTATGCTTTTTTGAAATATTGTTAGGACTTAGGAGGTATTTGCGATTGAGTGTCTGGAAAGCTCTCACCACAATTAATCTTAAGTTGCCAAGGGTGGTTAGGTAATGTTCTCTTGTGGATTAGTTTTGGTATTTTACCTACAGATATTTTGATAGGTTGAAATCCAAATCTTTTTTTCCCTTCTGTTGAGAATATTTTCACTTTATACTCAGTTTGAGTATTAATATAGTATTCTCCTTTTATATACTAATATTGTGTAGCATCATGCCTCTGAGAAGACATGAAAATCAGATATAGGAAAAGGCTGATGCTAAACCTTAACAATAAAATCCTATTATTGATCCAAATCTGGTTGAGGTGATTGTGTGCATTGTACAAGCTCTGGGATAAGCATCACCTCCAGTTCCCGCTTAGGTTCCAATCGTGGATCCTCAGGGGGATGTTCTTCAAAATCGTTCTCAAGAGTTCATTCACCATAATCCACCATTCCTCAAAGGATCCACTGATCCTCAACATGCTGAGGAATGGTTGGTCAAGATAGAATGTATGTTTGAGTTCTTGGAGACACCAGAAGTGACTAGGGTGAAGTGTGCCACCTTCATGCTAGAGGGACCGAGCAGGAGATGGCAGAACACGGTGACGACGGAGAAACATGAGGGCTTACAGTGGAAATAATTCAAGGTTCTTTTCACCAATCAGTTCTATCCATATTCCATGGTGTTGAATAAGGATATAAAGTTTTTCAAGCTTGAGAAGGCCAAAAAAACCACGAATGAGTATTCAAATCACTTTTTTGAGCTGGTGCAGTTTTCTCCTGAGATTGTATCTAATGAGAGGATGAAGGCTCGAAAGTTCAAGTTGGGAATTTGATCATATATCCTTTATTAGGTTTTCTTACTGAAGCTTCCCACGTATGATGATGTGCTGGATAGGGTGATTATGGTTGATATGGACTTGGCTGGAAAGTCAGGGCTGACAGGAGTTCCTTTTTATCCTAGTGGCAGCATTGGTTCCTTCAAAAGAAAACAAAAGCGTGATGATCCTCATGAAAGTTCTCGATGACAGAGTTATTACAGACCTCCTACATCTCTAGGAGGAAGTTCATTGACTTGATACCAGTGTGGAAATCTAGGAAATTCTAGGAGGGTTTGCACTGAGGCACCCAAGAATTGTAGCTCTTGTGGATGTTTAGGGCACTTACAGAGGTTCTACCATCACTTATGTTCTCTGCATAGTGGGACAAGATCATCAAATCCTCTTAACACTGAGGGAAAATCAAATACTTTATGTTTAAAAGGGTTCCAACCACAGGCATCTGGAATGAAGCTTCTTGACGTATTGGAAGAGTCTTCAGAGGAAGCAGACAAAGGTCCAATGACTGCGAGAGGTACCATTACCATTGCTTCATCATTAGTGACTGCTCTTTTTTGATACTGGTACATCTCAATCTTTTATTTCAACCCATATTATAACCTACTTAATATTACTATTGAGAAACTATCTTGTGCAATGGATATTACTACACCACTTGGTACGAAGAGAGAGCAGGGCCTCTATAGTTCTACATGTGTCTTATCTCTATCAGATGTCGAGATAACTTGGAGTTTTCTGGTTCTTGATATGAAATATCTTGACATCATATTCAGGATGGATTGGCTTATTGCCATCAAAGCCCAAATTTATTGTTATCTTCGATGGGTCTACTTTACTACACCCAGTGGTGTGCCCCTTGTTTTTTAAGGAGAATGGGACCCAAGGTCGAGTAGAGCCGGACCATCTTATCCAGAGTTAGGGAAAGTGATATTAGTGTTTTCTTTTGACCTAGAGTGAGATTCAATGGGTGGTGATATTCCTCTAGTTTTCGCAAAGTTTTCCGATGTGTTCCCTTTAGATTTATCTGGTCTTCCACTGATGAGAGAGGTTTAGTTTTCTATTGACTTAATGCCTGGTACTCAACCAGTCACTATCCCTTCTTACCACATGGCACCAGATGAGATGAAAGAGCTGATGTCTCAGTTGGATGATCTTCTTGAGAAAGGATTTATTCATCCCAGTGTGTCACGTTGGACAATGCCAGTTCTCTCTGATAAGAAGGATTATGGTTCTCTTCACCTATGTGTTGATTATCAAAATATCAATCGAGTTACAATAAAGAAAAAATAACCATTGCCATGGATTTACGATCTATTTGATAGCTAAAAGGGGAGAATTGGTTATCAAATATCGACCTTCGATCTGGTTACCATCAGTTGAGGATAAAAGAATAAGACATTCAAAAGACTGCCTTTCAGAGTAGGTATGGGTACTTTGTGTGTCACATACATGAAATATGTAGAGGTATTTTTCATTTAATTTACATCCTTGATTTGTTTTGGTGGTTTTTCATGCATTTTTAAAGGAAATAGTGGGTTTCCAAAATTTGGGCCAACCTAAGAGCCCATTTCCAGTTTTGAAAGTATATTTTGTTTCTTTAATAAATCCTTCGTTTTTCAACATTTTTCAAACATTCAACTTCCAAAATGACCTTAATTTAAATATTAAAACCACAAAATAATTTTGGGCCCCTTAAAAATTCATTAGAATCATGGATTTGGGTGATAAAATTAGGTATTGGGCCAACCCGAAAGCCCATTTCCAGTTTTAAAATTGTTTTGTAATTCTTTCATAAAATATTTATTTTTTATCCTTTTTCGGTGATTCCACCTCTAACACATTCCCATAGAACCCAGACACACCCCCCATATTCGTTTTCTCCTCTTTGGAGCTCATATTGATCGTGATTTAGAGCCGAACTTCTCAAGATCCAAAAAATGTCCAGATTTCTCAAGTAAGTTGTTTCTCTTCCTTATTCCTCCCTTCTTCTTAGGGTTTCTTCCTTTTTTATTGAATCCCCAAATGTCCAGAAGATGGGGTTTCGTACCTAGGGTTTTATTTTTGAGTTTCTTGGTCCAATCCCCTGGTTTTAGGTTCAATCTTACTCCTTTGTGGTGTGGCGGAGGTGCGGTTGAAGTGACGCACAAGGATTTGGGGTTTTTGAATCTTTTGGTAGGTGATTTAATATGTAGGTATTGTATAATGAGTTGGATTGATGTATTTATGTTTCCATTATGTTCATAATTCAGTATTTTGATTTCAAAAATTGATTTGGGTAGCATTTTAAAAGTGGTAGATTTTTAAGTGCCAATCTTGTGTGAAAAATGGGTGTTTTACATGTGTAACCCATATTGTGCCTCTTGGTGTTGTTTTATAATTCAGGGATTGGATTTATAAAAATGTTTTGATGCTGAAATTTATGTTTTGGTATAATATTGGTCTCCATTTTTTTTAAATATGGGATTTTAGATGAATTTAATGTGCAACATTTGATTAATTTTCTTGAAATTGTTTTATGGAAATTATAAATGGTTTATTGAGTTATGAAAAAGGTGAAAAGAATGTGTAGATACTATTTTGAATGTGTGTGACTAGAACTGATATTTATATGTGAATATTGATTTTGTTAGCATGTGGTGACTATTTGAGAACAATACGGGAAACCCGGTTATCTAGGTGGGCTAACGTGTACTAGTACGCTAGTGAACGGAGGGGTTTTGACCATGGTTCACTTAGCAAGTCTGACATGGATAACACTAACAAAACTATAATGGAGATGATTGGAGACCACTAGGTTATGGGTATGCTCCCTACTAGTGGATCTTGCACGAGAACGAATTTCGTTATGGTTACTTTCACCGAGGTACGAGGTACTTGGGGCTCACAACAAACTAGTACCTAGGAGGGGTTCCTACGCTTGGTGCTCGTAGCCTTTTTGGAATTTAAACTTTATTTATGGTATTTTGGGATGTGAAAACCAGAATCTTGAATGTTTTATTCAATTTCACTGATTCTTTATAGTTATCCCCATTGAAAGTTATTTTCTTTTCAAAGTTTCACTTTTATAAATAAATGCCACTATTATCTATTTATAACTCTTGCAAGCCTTTTATTTTACAATGCCTATCACTTGAAATACTTGGGTGATATCCTATTGGGCTTAGTCTCACACCCTACTTACACCTTTGGGTGTAAGTAGACTTGATCATGTTTGACACAGGAAAAGGAAAAGCCTTGGGCGATGGCAGTTCGGGTTGCTAGTTTCTCTCGATGGTGCGGTGTTGTGGAGACAGCTTGTGGGTGATGACCCCTTGTCGTGTGGAGTCTCATGGGATGTTTGCTGATACTTTTATGTACCTTTGGACCTCTTGTGTCTTGTTTAAACTCATATACTAAGTTCTGAATTTTTATTAATTCTTGTTTGGCATAATTTTTCAGATTTGGTTTGTTGTTTGTTTTTGGTTATCTTATGAACCCAAACTCGGGTAAATCGTTCCCAAATGAATTTTTATGATACCCGGGCACTTTTGCCAGCCCGTGGGGATGGGGAACGCCCTTCGGGTCTTGCCATGAGCCGGGTTTGGTGCTGGTTTGATGGCGACCAGATTCGGTTCGTGACAAAATGGTATCAGAGGAGGTTAATGTTTTTGGGTTATATTGTTATTTTGGGATGAGTCAGGATAGAAAGGAGCTAGGACTGTCGGGGCTCGAGGTTTCGGTTGTGAGTAGGGTGTCTAGACCACACCTCTCATGGCATACCCTAAGTCACCAGGGGATGTTGGAATTTAAAGATTGACTTCACTTCCAGGTGAGACGTGTGGGCTGCAGACCACATGTGGACATCATGCGGATGTGTTGTAGTTGTTTATTTTATTACTGAAATGTGTTTTGATTATCTATATTTGAGGTATTTGATTAACATTTTCAGAATTTTGGTATTGATTATTATTTTGTGACTGTTACATTTTGTAGCAACATGCCTCCCCGGAAATCTCTCACGCACCCACGGGAGGAAGCCAGAGAGAGTTCTCCCACACCAATTGATCAGAGGATAGTCGAGGCCGTGGTCCGGGCTGTCCAGGCTCTAGGATATGGACCAGCTCCAGTTCCAGCTCCTATTAGAGAGGATGAGACTGGTCCTAGAAAGGACAAGGCCCAGGAGTTCCTGAAAAATAAGCCTCCAACCTTCCGAGGCAGCTCAGAACCCCAAGAAGTAGAGGAATGGCTCGAGAAGATCGAGCGTATGTTTGAGTTCCTGGAAACACCCGAGGAGCTCAGGGTGAAGTGTGCCTCCTTTCTATTGGAGGGTCCCAGCCGTAAATGGTGGGAGTCAGTGCTTTAGGCTGGGAAGAATGAGCAGATGCGCTGGGGAGATTTCAAGGTTGTCTTCAATGAACAGTACTTCCCTGAGGTGTTGGCTTATGCCAGGTCTAGAGAGTTCACGGAACTTGTTCAGGGAAATCTATCTGTGATGGAGTATGCCAACCGTTTCGCTGAGTTGGTTCGGTATGCTCCAGAAATTGTCTCTAATGAGCATGCTAAGGCCCAGAGGTTTGAGAAAGGCTTGAGACCAGAGATATACTCTCAGGTGTTCTTGTTTAAGCTGAGGACCTATGCTGAGGTCGTTGATCGGGCGTGCATGGTGGAGATTGATAGAAAAGGCAGGGCTGGTTTCTATGGTTCTGTATCAGCAGTGGGAAGTGGAAGCTCCTCAGAGAAGAAAAGGAAGCGGGAGGATCATGTGAAGAAAGGAGGAGGCAGTTCAGGGAACTCTTCTAGGCAGTTGTCATCAGTGGCTTCTGATGCGAGATCGGTCGTGTGCCACCAGTGTGGGAATCCCGGGCACATCCATCCAGCATGCCCTCATCCTCCGAAGACCTGTTTCCAGTGTGGAGGTATGGGACACGTGCAACGCTTTTGTGGGATAGCGCGTCCACTTCAAAGTGGGGCAGGATCCATGGCTCCCAGAGGAGTGCCAGCACAGTCTGAGCCGTCGAGGACTGGGGGATCTCGATTTGGAAGCCGTGGTGGTAGGGCTGGGTCATCTTCTGGGCAGATCCAGTTCAGGGCATAGCCACAGACTATCGGTCGTCTTCAGGCAGAGACTGGACATCTCCATGCGGTGGATCATGCACCACCAGGATCAGAGGCGGGACCGTCGACTGTTCGAGGTACCGTTTTGATTTCATATTCTATAGCTGCTACTCTTTTTGATACTGGTGCCTCTGTTTCATTCATTTCTGCCCGTTTTGTGGACATTCTGAATCTGCCAACTTATTTGATGTCATTCGCAATGGAGTTGGTGACACCGTTGGGAAAGAAGAAGGAGCAGGGTCTCAGGTGCCCATCATGTGCGCTTTCTGTGTCAGGGGTTGAGATGGATTGGGACCTCTTGGTCTTAGATATGAACCTTTTTGATGTCATACTCAGGATGGATTGGCTAGTACACTTCCAGGCACACATCGATTGCTATAGACGGCGAGTGAGTTTCACGGCACCTGATGGGAGTCGTCAGGTTTTTCACGGAGAATGGGATCCTCAGTCAGGTCGCGCAGGGCCTCCACTCCCAGAGTTGGGAAGTGTTATCTTCCAGTTATCTTCACTTATGCTAGAGGATGGTCTTTCCCCTGAAGGTGCACTACCTCATGTAGTGAATGAGTTTCCGGAGGTATTCCCAGATGATTTTTCAGGCTTTCCCCCAGAGCGGGATGTGGAGTTTTCAATTGATCTGGCGCCAGGAACACAGCCGATATCTCTTCCCTCTTATCGCATGGACCCCACCGATTTGAGGGAATTAAAGATAAAGCTGGATGACTTAGAATCCAAAGGATTCATTCGCCCGAGCGTCTCTCCTTGGGCCGCTCCTGTGTTGTTTTCAAAAAAGGCTGATGGATCCCTCCGGTTGTGCATTGACTACCGGAAGCTGAATAAGGTAACAATTAAAAACAAATACCCTTTACCCAGAATAGATGATTTGTTTGATCAGTTGAAGGGGGCAAAGTGGTTCTCAAAGATAGACCTGCGTTTAGGGTATCATCAACTCAGGGTGAAGGAGTCAGATATCCCAAAGATAGCCTTCCGAAGCAGGTACGACCACTTTGAGTATTTGGTCATGCCCTTTGGATTGACAAATGCTCCAGCTGTCTTTATGGAACTTATGAATAGGGTTTTCCATCAATATCTCGATTCCTTTGTTGTGGTGTTCGTGGACGACATTCTGGTATACTCTAGCTCTGAGGAGGAACACGAACATCACTTGAGGGTCGTTTTGGGTACATTACGGGATCACCGCCTCTATGCAAAGTTGTCAAAGTGTAGTTTCTGGATCAGGGAGGTGAGATTTCTCGGGCATGTGATCTCAGAGAATGGAGTTTCATTGGACCCTGATAAGATTAGTGCGGTTATGTCATGGGAGCAGCCGAAGAATGTGTTCGAGATTAGGAGTTTCCTTGGCCTGGCTGGTTATTATAGGCGATTCGTTCGGGATTTCTCTCGGCTTGCTTCACCGATGACTACCCTCACCCGGAAAGGGGTGAAGTTTGTATGGGGTCTAGAATGTCAGGCATCATTCGAGGAGCTGAAGAGGTGATTGACTACTGCCCCCGTGCTGATTTTACCAGAGGCTGGAAAGGGATATGTGGTTTATTGTGATGCCTCGGGTATGGGTCTTGGGTGCGTGCTTATGCAGGATGATCACGTGGTGGCGTATGGCTCTCGCCAACTCCGGCCACACGAAAAGAACTACCCAACCCATGACTTGGAGTTGGCAGCAGTGATGCATGCTTTGAAGACGTGGCATCACTACCTCTTTGGGGAGAAGTTTGTGGTCTATTCTGATCACAAAAGCTTGGCTTATATCTTCTCACAAAAGGACCTCAACATGAGGCAGCGTCGCTGGATCGAGTACTTGCAGGGGTTTGATTTTGACATTGTATATACCCCAGGTAAGGGTAATGTAGTGGCTGACGCCTTGAGCAGAAGGGTTCCAGTGCAGGCTTTGAGGAAGTCCAGTGATGAGTGGACATTGATGGGGATCTTTTCTCAGATGCATGTGGAGACCAAGGAACATAGTGGAGGGGCATTATTGGCGAGCATCCAGTTGACTCCTTCTCTGTTGGAGTTGATTCAGCATGAACAACCTAGTGATGAGCTTTATCAGCGATCGAAGCAGTTTCTTCATGGTGGGGAGACATCCTCTGATTGGTTGTCGTCTCCCGAGGGCATCTTGTGCTTCAAGGGTCGTTCGGTAGTGCCGTTATCTCTACAGAAGGTGGTGATGCAGGATAGCCACCAGTCTCAGTGGGATGTCCATTCGGGTGCCACTAAGATGTATTATGATGTCTGTCGGCAGTTTTGGTGGCCTGGTATGGGACGGGACATAGCGGACTTTGTGTCGAGATGCTACACATGCCAGTAGGTGAAAGCAGAGCACCAAAGGCCCTCTGGTTTGCTCCAACCACTACCCATTCCTACCTGGAAGTGGGACGAGGTTGCCATGGACTTCATTGTTGGATTACCTCATACACCTCGATCTAAGAATGCCATTTGGGTGGTGATTGATCGTCTAACCAAATCATCCCACTTCATTCCGATCAGAGATACATCTAAAGTGGATGAGTTGGGCCGTTTGTATCTTCAGGAGGTGGTGAGACTCCATGGTGTGCCATCAGTATTTGTCTCAGATAGATACCCTCGTTTCACATCTCGATTCTAGGAAGGCCTTCAGAAGGCCTTGGGGTCCCAGATTAAGATGAGCACATCATACCATCCGCAGACGGATGGTCAGACAGAGCGGGCGAATCAGATTTTGGAGGACATGCTTCGTGCATGTGTCCTAGACTTTGGAGGTTCTTGGGATACCCATTTGGGATTGGTTGAGTTTTCTTATAATAACAGTTACCAATCCTCGATTCGAATGGCTCCTTTTGAGGCGCTCTATGGTCGGCCTTGTCGGTCCCCCCTCTGTTGGGATGAGGTAGGTGAGACCTCACTACTGGGGCCGAGTATGGTGCAGGAGACATCTGAGAAGGTAAAATTAGTCAGGCAACGTTTATTGACAGCTCAGAGTCGTCATAAATCATATGCTGACCGGAGGCGTCGAGACCTAGAGTTTTCTGTGGGTGACAGAGTATTCTTGAAGGTGGCCCCTCGTTTAGGCCATCGTCGATTGGGGAAGCAAGGTAAGCTGACTCCGCGGTACGTCGGGCTATTTGAGATCATCGAACGTATTGGAAAGGTGGCATACAGGTTGGCCTTACCTTCTCAGTTGATGTCCATCCATGATGTCTTCCATGTTTCTCAGTTGAAGAAATACTACCCGGATCTGTCCCATGTGTTGAGTTGGGAAGAACTGGAGATAGAGCCTGACTTGTCTATTGTTGAGAGGCCAGTGAAAATAGTGGACTCCCAAGAGAAGATACTTCGAGGGAAGTCTATTCCATTAGTCCGGGTTCTATGGCAGCATGGAAATGATACACATGAGACATGGGAGCGAAAGTCGTGGGTCGAGGAAGAGTACCCGTTCTTGTTTTCCAATCAAGCCTCATGTTGACTTTCCGGGGCGGAAAGTCCTTCATGGGGGGGAGAATTGTCACATACATGAAATATGTAGAGGTAGTTTTCATTTAATTTACATCCTTGATTTGTTTTGGTGGTTTTTCATGCATTTTTAAAGGAAATAGTGGGTTTCCAAAATTTGGGCCAACCTAAGAGCTCATTTCCAGTTTTGAAAGTATATTTTGTTTCTTTAATAAATCCTTCGTTTTTCAACATTTTTCAACCATTAAACTTCCAAAATGACCTTAATTTAAATATTAAAACCAAAAAATAATTTTGGGCCCCTTAAAAATTCATTAGAATCATGGATTTGGGTGATAAAATTAGGTATTGGGCCAACCCGAAAGCCCATTTCCAGTTTTAAAATTGTTTTGTAATTATTTCATAAAATATTTATTTTTTATCCTTTTTCGGTAATTCCACCTCTCACACATTCCCATAGAACCCAGACACACCCCCATATTAGTTTTCGCCTCTTTGGAGCTCATATTAATCGCGATTTAGAGCCGAACTTCTCAAGCTCCAAAAAACGTCCAGATTTCTCAAGTAAGTTGTTTCTCTTCCTTATTCCTCCCTTCTTCTTAGGGTTTCATCCTTTTTTATTGAATCCCCAAATGTACAGAAGATGGGGTTTCGTACCTAGGGTTTTAGTTTTGAGTTTCTTGGTCCAATCCTCTGGTTTTAGGTTCAATCTTACTCCTTTGTGGTGCGGCGGAGGTGCGGTTGAAGTGACGCACAAGGATTTGGGGGTTTTGACTCTTTTGGTAGGTGATTTCATATGTAGGTATTGTATAATGAGTTGGCTTGATGTATTTAGGTTTCCATTATGTTCATAATTCAGTATTTTGATTTCAAAAATTGATTTGGGTAGCATTTTAAAAGTGGTAGATTTTTAAGTGCCAATCTTGTGTGAAAAATAGGTGTTTTACATGTGTAACCCATATTGTGCCTCTTGGTGTTGTTTTATAATTCAGGGATTGGATTTATAAAAATGTTTTGATGCTGAAATTTATGTTTTGGTATAATATTGGTCTCCATTTGGTTTTAAATATGGGATTTTAGATGTATTTAATGTGCAACATTTGATTAATTTTCTTGAAATTGTTTTATGGAAATTATAAATGGTTTATTGAGTTATGCAAAAGGTGAAAAGAATATGTAGATACTGTTTTGAATGTGTGTGACCAGAACTAATATTTATATGTGAATATTGATTTTGGTAGCATGTGGTGACTATTTGAGCACAATACGGGAAACCTGGTTATCTAGGTGGGCTAACGTGTACTAGTACGCTAGTGAACGGAGGGGTTTTGACCATGGTTCACTTAGCAAGTCTGACATGGATAACACTAAAAAAACTATAATGGAGATGATTGGAGACCACTAGGTTATGGGTATGCTCCCTACTAGTGGCTCGTGCACGAGAACGAATTTCGTTATGGTTACTTTCACCGAGGTACGAGGTACTTGGAGCTCACAACAAACTAGTACCTAGGGGGGGTTCCTACGCTTGGTGCTCGTGGCCTTTTTGGCATTTAAACTTTCTTTATGGTATTTTGGGATGTGAAAACCAGCATCTTGAATGTTTTATTCAATTTCACTGATTCTTTATAGTTATCCCCATTGAAAGTTATTTTCTTTTCAAAGTTTCACTTTTAGAAATAAATGCCACTATTATCTATTTATAACTCTTGCAAGCCTTTTATTTTACAATGCCTATCACTTGAAATCCTTGGGTGATATCCTATTGGGCTTAGTCTCACACCCTACTTACACCTTTGGGTGTAATTAGACTTGATCATGTTTGACACAGGCAAAGGAAAAGCCTTGGGCGATGGCAGTTCGGGTTGCCAGTTTCTCTCGATGGTGCGGTGTTGTAGAGACGGCTTGTGGGTGATGACCCCTTGTCATGTGGAGTCTCATGGGCTGTTTGCTTCTACTTTTATGTACCTTTGGACCTCTTGTGTCTTGTTTAAACTCATATACTAAGTTCTGAATTTTTATTAATTCTTGTTTGGCATAATTTTTCAGATTTGGTTTGTTGTTTGTTTTTGGTTATCTTATGAACCCAAACTCGGGCAAATCGTTCCCAAATGAATTTTTATGATACCCGGGCACTTGTTCCAGCCCGTGGGGATGGGGAACGCCCTTCTGGTCTTACCATGAGCCGGGTTTGGTGCTGGTTTGATGGCGACCAGATTCGGTTCGTGACATTGAGTACCTTGTTATTCCCTTTGTCCTGAAAAATGCTCCTGTAGTTTTCATGGATTTAATGAAAAAGATTTTCCACGAGTATCTAGATACATTTTTGGTAGCCTTTGTGGATTACATTCTTCTTCACTCCAAGTCCAAGGAGGATTATGTCCAAAATTTTAGAATAGTTCTGAATCTTCTAATAAATCACCGACTTTATTCCAAGCTTTCAAAGTGTGATTTTTGGATTCGAGAAGTGAAATTATTGGGACACATGGTGTCTGAATAGGGTGTATCAGTTGATCCTGAGAAGGTGAAGGATGTTATGATGTGGGAGAAACCAAGAAATGTATTCGAGATCTAGAGCTTCTTGGGCTTAGCCGAATATTACCGTAGGTTCGTGAAGGACTACTCGAAGTTAGCTTCTTGAATGACTGCTCTGACCCAAAAGGGGGTGAATTTTGCGTGGGATGATAAATGCCAGAGTTCTTTTATCGAGTTGAAACACCCGTTGACTATTGTTGTTATGTGTATTTCATGCATATATTTTTGAGTAGCTTAATTTTCTAATTTTATGATTTATTGAATTATCTTGCCAAAATTGGAATTTATTTTCTTTTTTAATGTTTTTTGGTAGGAAATGAAAAATTTGTGAAACATGAATGAAAAGAATAGAAAATATGAACTGAATGATGACACCATTTTTTTTGGAGATAAAGAAGAGCTGGAAACTGAAGAAAAGTAAACTACACGTCATGTATCACAAGTACATGTCACGACCATTTCAAGTAAAGAAAATATGCATGGGACAAGTCATGACGATGGTCACACTATGAAATTCAAGTACACATCATGATCCACCAATACACGAAGTGACATCAGTTAAAATAGCGTATGATATTTTCATGGATTCAATGTAATAGAGGAAAAAGTGGATCTAAGGTACACGTCGTGTAGGGGTCGACGCATAAAGAAAAATCAAGTGACGTGGGCCATGAGTTTTGGACAATTTTAGCTATAAAAGGAAGCTTCTGTCTACAATTTCAAAATACTCTAAGGTAGAGGACGACCAACAACACCAAGGGGTAGCCTTCAGATGATGGAGTGAAAAACCGAGGTCCCACTTCAAGGCTGTTCAACCTCAGGTACCAATTCCACTCGCTCCTGCCATGACCAAGTAGTCCCATAGTGTTGGGTGATGTGATCTATAGGGGGAAGTGTGCTTAGGGGTTATCTTCATTATTTTTTTCATGTTTCAGATAGCTGCAAACTTGTTCTATCAATTCCAATTCATCTTCTTTTTGTATTTCATGACCATTGTGTGTAATTTGAGGAGTTTCATTATATTACATCAATTAATTAATCTATTTTGTGTATGACCATTATGCAACATAGGCTAATTATGTTTAAATAAGGTTTTGGGTCAACTAGTTCTATGATTACACCAAGTAGATGATCATTCCAAAGGTGAAATCATAGGATTAGGGCGGGATACCAAGACAAAGGATCTCTGCCAACCCAATTCCAACACCAAAACTAAATAAACACACTTTAAAATAAATACCTAGCACATGAACATGAAAATCACTGATCCTGGAATGACTCCCATATGGATTAAAAACCCCAATCTTTTCTACTTTCTCTTTTCACCAAATGAATTAAAATTTTTGTTTCCTAATTAATTTAGAATATATAAATCCTCTATATGGGTTTCAAACTCAGACTTACTAGATACTACATATTTAATTAGATTAGCTAAGTTTTATAAATTTTATTTTTTCTTAGCACTGTAGGGAACTAATGATGCCCTGTGGGGCTTTCAACTATTCCGGTGTTAACTCTTCTAGAAGTTGGGCAGGGTTATGCGGTCTTTTGTGATGCATCTGGTTTTGGATTGAGCTATGTTCTTATATAGGGTGATCATGTAGTAGCATATGGATCTCATCAACTTAATCCACATGAGAAGAATTATCCTACCCATGATCTGGAACTTTCAGCTGTGATGCACGCACTTCAAAGTTGGTGTTACTACATTTTTGGTGAAAGGTTTACGGTGTATTTAGACAAAAAAATCAGGATTTATATCTTCTCCCAAAAAGATTTGAATCTTCGGCAGAGGCGTTGGGTGGAGTACTTGCAGTCTTTCAACTTTGATATCGCCTATACCCCTAGGAAAGGGAATGTCGTTGCTGATGATTTGAGCAGGAAACTTCCAACCCAGGTAGTGAAAGAATCTTTAAAAGAGTGTAATTTTATGGCTCTATTTGCACAGTTGCATATTGGAGTTTAGGAGGAAGGGGATGATGTTTCTTTATCCAGTGTACAATTGGCGTATTCTATTCTCGAGATGATTCTTCAAGATAAAAATATTGATAATGAGTTCTGTAGAACTAGAGAATCCCTTTATAGTGGGGAGACAGTTTCCCAATGGTCGTTCTATAAAGAGGGTGTTCTATGATATCAGAACCACTTCATTGTGTCATTAGCGAAAAGAAAGGCAGTGATGGTGGGTTTCCATAATTCTTAGTGGGTTGTGCACCCGGGAACCACTAAGATGTTATATGAAATGACACAACAGTTTTGGTGGCCAAGTATGAGATGAGACATTTCCAAGTTTGTCTCTCATTGTTATACATGCCAATAGGTGAAAGACATGCACCAGAAACCTTTGGGTTTACTTCAACCACTTCCAGTCCCTACTTGGAAGTGGGATGAGATATCTATGGACTTTGTGTTTGAGTTTCCTCATACCCAGAGAAAGAAGAATGCAATATTGTTGACGCTCCTTTCTATCACAGAGTCTAAACGAATGAAAAGGGAAATGCCTTAGCATAAATTGATTCATCCTTTGAAGAAAACATCGAAAATTGACAAAGGCATGAACACGGGTTCTTTTCCCTTTGGGTTGCACAAGTTCCCTCATAGTCGCACAAGTACACTTGCGCGCCGCCTAATGGTCGCGCAGGTGACTTCTGCGCCCTCTTTGAAAACCGCCCAGGGTCTTCTCCAGCCTATAAATACCCCCGGTGGGCCCCCCATTTCAAAGGATTGTTTTTTCAGAATTCAGATACAGAGCTCTGAACACCCAAGTCTCTTCTTCAAGTCTTTCGAACACTTCTAAGGTAAGTATTTACCTAGAATGGAAGGTCTAAACAAGATGAATAAGGTCTAAGTGTTAGAATTCACTAAAACTTGCACGCCTAAGTGTTTTACCCTTAAGGGAAATGGACACACTTGCGCGCCTCCTTACCTACTAATTGAAACTTGCGTGCCATTCTTCTGGAAGTACCTCGGAATAATTCTAAAGGCTTTGGTCAAGGATCTCCCAAGTATTACACTACTGGTTAACAGTTGCGCAAGTACCCATGTGCCGCGTAGCTATACCTGCGCGACCAGGATTTTCACGCCCACGCAGTACCTGTGCGCCCACCAGGACTTGCGCGCCCTTCTATTTTTGGGTGCCCTTCCTGCCCATTTAACCCCTCTTATGCCATTCCACCTCTCCTATTCAAGATTCAGTCTTCAAGACACTCTTCAAATCCATTTATGGCATGTTTTCTTGATTGAAATCCTTATACGAAAGGAATTTCGTGGAGTATCTCTCAAAACCTAGTGATTTACACATATTTATGTCACTAAAATGAGATATTTCATTCATTTAACCTCATCCTTTAAGATGAGATAACCCTATTCATGAGAATCCTCTATAGGAGTAAGCCCCAGTCATAATTCCCTTGACCTGGGCCCCCTTTTCAGGAGTAAGCCCCAGTCATAATTTCCAAAATTTGGGCATCCTCCTCAGAAGTAAGCCCCAACCTTAATTCCCTTAACCTGGGTTTCCTTTTCAGGAATAATCCTCAGTCTCAAATATGGGCATCCTCTTTAAGAGTAAGCCCCAAGTCCCTTAATTTTCAAATCCCTTTAACCTAGGCTTTCTTCTTAGGAGTAATCCCCAACCTTAATTTCTCTTAACCAGTCTTAATTTACTTTTGATTTGGACTTCCTTCTCATGATTAAAACCCAATCATAATTCCCCTCCTAACTTGGGCATATTCCTTAGGAATAAGCCCCAAGATTAGAGTACCCAAATCTCCATGAAGTACATATACCTTTATGGACCTTGTTCCTGGATTTCTTCCCTGAAGTAAATCTTAATTCTCATCTATTTTTGGGCAGTCATACATATATAAGCCCCACATCATTGCATCTTTTGTGGAACAATTGTCTGGTTTCACCAATACCTCTCGTTTCTCACACCGAGCATGACTCACGTGAGATTAGAGTGTACAAGTAATCATGACATCTTTCTTTGAGCCATCAATCATGCATAAACATCACACTCCCTTACTCGAACTACGTGGGTTCTGATTCCTTTTCCAAAACAAAGGATACATAGGTAGCCCATCAGCGGGTACGATCCCAACTCTGAAATATTCCATGTCCTTTTCAATGAAAATAAACTTCAAGTGCCCCACTGAGTGGCTTTAAAACTAGTATGGTTATCATAATGACCAAGAGACTTTTATGTATTGAAGGTTGACTAAGAATCTCTAACAAATACAGATGATTCTCTATCGATGAAGAACCTCGAATACATATAAAAGATTCTCTAAATTTCCTACATATCAATCATTGATTGTCAGATCTAAAGGAAAGATCATTTTATACTTGGTAATGTAATAAGGATTCACGAACATAACTTAAATCTATAAAGAGAGTCCCGAAGTAGACAATAATTCCCCTAAAAAAGGTGTGATGAGTCCGACCTCCCATCCTCTCAACCAATGCAAATTCCTAAGCCTCATCAGTCCACAACTAATGAGCACCTACCTTTGGAAAGTAGGTCCAAATGGATATGGAATCATTGGATGTTTCCGGTTCTACGAACAAACCTGTTAGAAACCGATTGGAATGTTTGAACCTTCAATCAACGAGGTCATCCCCAATTCCAGAGGAAAAAAAATGGTGAACCCGACGTGAATCCTTAACCAAGTTAAAATAATGCTTTTCTTATTTGTTAGGCCCCTATTTAAACTCAATGAGAGGGATAATAAAGCAATCAATAACATAAGTGCTCATCCAAAATATGTAGCAACCGAACTTATATTGATTATGTTTGTTATATCAAACAGGCACTCTTTTTCAAGATATTTTTGCATTATGAGAATGGATTTTCTTAAGTCCACATCTGTGAATATCTCTACTGTGAAAACCTCTACTGCGAATGCCACTGCTGCTACTCCTGCTGGATTGTCTTTCGCTCTGAGGACGACATCACCTACTCAGCGTCTTCAACGCTGGGTATCAAATGCAACGGTTAAGGAGTACCATCAAACAGTACTATTCCGACTCTGGAGGCTGCCCAACAAGCCCTCCAAGTCAATAATTCAACCTGGTCGTCCGGACAACGATGACCAGCGATCAAGAAGCAGGCGGTGCTTACCACCTTCTCCAATCGTTTCGGGTCGTTATCCCCGGAACACAATCACCATTCACTCTCATATTCTGAGGAGATGAATGAGCAGGTCCCTCAGGGCCTTAATTCAAGGATACAAGAGTCCTTCCCGAGGGATCCCATAAACAATCGCTGCCAGACTCGTGCTGCAGTGCGCCCTCAACATGATGAGGGTATCAACTCCAGGCATTCGGCTCAGGTTCCTTGAACCCGAGCAGGGAAGACGAATCACCAGAGGCAAAATCCGATCAACAGTGAGCATGTTCTTATCTCTGCCATCTCCGGAGAAGTCCACCAACCTAACTTGATGGCATGAAACGAGCGGGCACACACACCCGCCTGTTCTAATTCCGTTGTCCAGCAGACTCATCTGGCAGCATCACGCCAATCCCGCCAGGCAATTCTGGCGGGGTACTATAGAAAGGAACACACACTTGTTTATAAATCATCAGCTAGTCAGCAAGCTCGTCTGACTACATATGATGGAGCTCATCAACCATGTTCGGTGAAGTGAAATCAGAAGGCACATACACCTGCTAGTATTGATCAAACTTACCAACAGTCTCATTTGGTAGCACTCGGAGAAGTCAGTCAGAAAGCTCCGGCGACAAACAGGAGGCAGACTCAAATCTCTGGCCCCACACTTGAGTACTGTTAGGATTCACCGACAGGAAAAGGAGGACAGGAGCAGGAACACACACCTACTCCAAGCATGGAATAGACGTATATCCCTGTTCCGGCAATTGAAGTCACCAAACATATTCTATCAATGGTGAAAGAGCAGAAGCAAACCCTTGCTCATATTCTGGATGCCTGCCAGGATATCATAACAGCTTCAGCAGCATCTCAGGGAAAGACACATAAATCTATCCCTACCAGTAGAGCGACACATCAAAAGTTCACTCCAGAACAGACACACACATCTATTCCAATCCAAGAGGGTTGTGGAGAATACTCCCCCATATCATACGGACAACCAAGTCAGGCACATACACCTGGTTTTAGCGGAGATAATCAGCCTAACCTAATCATTTCTCCTGAGTAGGCACATACACCTGCCAAATTGAGTAAGAAGGCATCTAAGAAGAAGACCCACCCAGCATAGTCAAGAAATAAAGGTCCAATCTATAACAAGGCCTTACTCGATGCTGGAGTTCTTGATGCACTCAGAAAACTATCTGTTGCAACTCAAGATTCTTCTCTCTCAGTTCCCAATAGTGGGAACATTAATTCCGAAGGTCTACATCAGATACTTCCTCATGAAGGCTTGCTTCATGAAAATTTGGTCGATCTCGAAGTTTCATCTTCAGATGAGAGCCACAAGAACCCTCTGTGTGGTCAGAAGATCAAGGAACAAAATGTTTCGTCTTTTGCTATAACCCACCATGGTGGTCCTCCCCATGATGATGAATTTTGCTGTGAAAGTCCTCTCCGCAGTAGTGATTCACATTGCTTGGAAAATTCTCCAATAGACAATGTAGTAACGAGAAAGACATCTTATCTTGAGGCACTTGAAAATTTGAAGCCGATCATGTCTGATGCTTTACCATTAGCAGGTGAAATACTTTTTCAACAAGAAGATAGCCCAGGGTGTAGGTCATTCTTCGAACCACCCCTAAGTCATGAATCTTCTAGTTTGATCAGTGATTTCTCTACCAATTTTGTTGAATCCGATGAAGCAACAAGTAAGAACCATCTCTGGTCTAATCAGGTAGAAGAATTTTCATTGAATGATAAAGAGGAAGTACTGAACATGAGAAAACAACTGGCGAAAGGTGAAGTACCAGTTATGTTTTGGCCTCTGGATGACTCTCAGTATGACATTCCAGAGATGTTGATGGAAGATGGAATTCATGATTTTCATCTCAACATATGGAAAACTATTTTTCAGTTGAAAAATAAAGTATTATCTTATGATGAATATGAAAATCATGTTAAGATAATAGAAGGGTTACAATGCCAAATTGACTTGGAATCTCTATCAGTCTCTCGATATTCGAAGGTTGAAAAGCAGTAGAGAGCCCTTCAGTGTTCATGCCTTGGCACATTAAGAAGATTGCGCTAGTTAATTTCCAATTCCCCATCTAGTATTCATATCAGGGGATGAGGTGTTCATGGATCACTACATTTCACTGTAATCTCCAGTCAGTAAAGCCCTCCGAAAATGGTCTCATGCAATGTTATTGCCCGTGGCCAGCCACAGTCAATGGGTTTTGTTTGTAATCAAAAGTCTTCCCAAGAACATGCCTCAACTAGTTCTTCTCAAAATCAAGAATACAAAGAACAAGTTGTTGAATTAATTCTGCATCAAGCAAATGAGAATATTGAACATGCCTCTCGTTTGGATCAAGCACATCACCAAGTGACAGAAGTGTCAGAAAGCATCCAACGGTCTTTTGAGCCAGGTGATAAAAGTGGATGTAGGTTGATGCATCCAACTAATTTCTGGACTAAGGTCCACAAGATCAGGAGAGATTTCAAGAAAGTCTCAGATATATCATGTCAAGAACCACCCCATCTTGCCAAACTGGGGACTATTTTAACCCAACCCTCAGAATCAACAAATAGGATTCGAGGAGTTGAGCAAAGACAGCAGGAACAGCCCCAATCCACCGGACTGGGGACTTTTTCAAATCCTCAATCCCTCCCTCAGAGAAAGTCAGTCTTCACTCGATTGGGGAAGATACCTCAAGAGGAACGAAGAGCCAAATTATCAGAAGATTCCCTCCAAATTACGGTTCGTCAAGAAGTTCCTGAGGGATCGAATCAACAAAAGGCAATGTCTCATCAAAGACATGGAAGAAGACAATATCACAGAAATGCTGATAGAAGGGATGTGATGCGTTATACATCAATTAATGTCATTAATGCCATTGTTTCTGATCCACCAGATGAGGCTCACTCATAGGGATCAGATGAAGTGGTTCCTGCTCAAGAAGTTGTATGCACATACACAAATGAAAAAGGTGTGCATACACGAAATTAAAGGATTTCCCAGAATCTAGGTAATCCTTCAAGTAACCCACTTCCCCCTCTCTGAAAGGTGTCCAATAAGGGGAAAGGAAAGAACCGGGTTACATAACCTTCCTCTGTAGAAGGCCATTCGCTCTCAATAGATCAAAGATTTGCACAACAAGAGGAAGAAATGAAGGAATTGAGGAGGTTGAACACAGAACTACTTCAAGGTAGTCTTCCTCCTAAGCGTGCTGGAGTCAGTCAACCAAGGGAATTTGTTGCAGCTACTGAGATGGATCAAGAATATCCTCCTCTATCAGTACACCCTCACAGGTCTAATCCTACGGGTCAAGTGCAACAACAATCAGTGGTACTACCATCAGTCGCAGTACCAGCCACCATACCTGTCCAGAATCCAATTATTGCACCTGCCCAAGTCCAAGTTCAACCAGATGTTTCTCAAAAGTTAATAACTACCATTGAGTCATTAAAATCTCAGTTAGAGACTATGGAAGGGAAGTGTGCGCATGTTCAAACAGAAAAGAGAGCTTACCCTGAATGGGTAGATTCAATCCCTCCTCCATCAAGTTTTGGGAACCCTGTATTCCATATTTTCAATGGATCAGGTGATCCTAAACATCATTTGATGCATTACGTGTCTTGTTGTGATCCTATGATGGGAACTCCAGAACATCAAGAAGCAGTGAAACTCAGATGCTTCGTGCGAACATTGCAAGGACTAGCTTTTGTCTGGTACACAAGCTTGCAATCTCGGTCAATTAGAGGATAGGAGGATCTTCGCCAAAAATTCCTTCTTCAGTTCAGCTCAACTTTTCCAAAGACAACAATTTTTGATCTTACAAACTGTAAGCAAAGGGATAATGAAAGGGTTTCGGATTTCATTGCTCGCTAGAAGGGATTAACATATTCCCTAAGCCTAGCACTCCCTCAAGAGGAATTGTTTCCAATATGTGTAGAAAATCTGTGTGACGAATTACGCATGCTGTTGATCCCTGTGAAATACACAGGAGGGTTTCGAGACCTTACTTCAATCACTCAACAGATTGAATATTCTCTTATAAAGAATAAGGATAAAACTCGTGTAATTCCATCAACTCCAGGAAATAGAATGGGTAAAGCAAAGACTGCTACAGTTATACTTAAACAAGCACCTGTACCTGCTTCTACTTCAAGGCCTTCATCTTTTCAAAGGGCTCCACCTCCTGAGCATCAATAACAGAGGCCATTTCATCAAGACGATCAAAGAGATCAAAGATGGAAACAATTTGAGGATCTGAAGAGAAAAATATACTCTTTCTGAAATGAACAAGTTCTTGGTTACTTCATTTCGACTCTGGAAAATAATTTAGTTCAATTGCCAAGGCCCAAGAGGCTGAATAAGGAAGGAGATGAAGACTGTCCCAATTATTGCCCATTTCATCAGATGTTGGGGCATCCCATTCAGGAGTGTTTTGTTTTCAAGGACCTACTGTAAAAAATGGTCGACTCGGGACTAGTCAAACTGAAAGGTTCTTCATCTTAGGTAGCATGTGTTACTGCTACAGTTCCAGAGGAGGAAGGCGAGTGGCAAGAAGTTAAGAACAAAAATGCACAAAAATATGATGATTGGATGGTCAGAAATACAATCAACCGAACTCATTATATTTTTCTAACACAATTGAAGAAACCAATTGTGCCTTCTACCATAAATGCCGCAACAAAATCCTCTTCATCAGAGGGAAAATACTCAAAGAAATGGCATGATTCAAAGAAATAAAAAGAATCAAAAGAAGATGAATATGTATCAAAGCCTAAGTTGTCTTTGACTCTGGAAGACTTCATGCCATCTACTTTAAATCCACCGGCACTACCTCACCAAATGGCACAACTTAAACATGCTAATCAGGCAGAGTCTTTATCGGATGAAGAGTTCATATTCGGTTCTCATAATATGATTCAATTAATAGATCCATATGCCAGTCGTAGTTTCGATTTTGATGAGCCTGAATTCCCTATATTAAATAGAGGAATCAGAAGCAGTTCCAGAGGCTCAGGATACAGAGAAAGACAAAGATCTTTTATAGGCCACTATTCCAATTCTACCCCTGCTAGAACTATGTATGCAGCAGAAACTCGTGGCAGAGCCCTTCAACGAGCTCAACAAGAACAAGCAAGTTCTTCCACACAAGGAAGACTCAGCCCTAGAAAAATTATTCTGGAATATCGGTTGAAGGTTCCATCTTCTTCCTCTCAGTAAGTAAATAGACCTAATCGGTCTAATCTTCTAAATCCAGGAGTATTACCAACTCCTATCCCGGTACAAGATGCATCAAATTCCAAAGCATCAACTTCCAAGGCACCTGCTAAACCACATGTTCCTGTTGGGAAATGTAGACCTTTGGATCAAAAGTATGATATATTGAAACACCTGGCCCAAGTACCAGCCAAGTTATCAATTCTTGATGCCTTGAATTTATCAAAGGATCTTCGGGAGGCACTCATTGAGGCTTTGTCAAGTCCTCAGGAGTTTGAGACTGAAATTGCTGTAGCTGAAGTCTACCATGTAGAGAATAATCCTGCAGAATTCCATGCAATGATATATTTCACAGATGAAGATGAAGATGATGTCGTGCATGGACATATCAGACCTTTATACTTATCTGTAAAGGTCAATGGTGTAGACATCCGAAGAGTTTTCATTGATAATGGTTCAGGAGTCAACCTCATGCCCATTCGTACACTTCGTCGATTGGGCCTCATGGAATCTGATTTATCTCCTTCTACTTTGATGTTACAAGGATATGATAAAAATGAACAAGAACCATTGGGTGAGATTACACTCAGAACTCAGTCTGTATATCTTGTATCCAATTTAGCTTTCATGGTTGTTGATCAAGATTCAGCCTTCAACATCTTTCTTGGTAGACCCTGGCTACATCGGCATGTGGCTATCCCTTTGTCATACCATCAATGTCTCAAATATTGTTTTGATGGTAAAATTGGGACATTGTATGGTGATAAATCCACGTTCAAGACATTTGAATCTCAATACATTGAGGTGGAATTCTATCACATAAATGGAAAATACAAATCTGCAACAAGGGAGATTACCAAAGTTAATGCTCCATATGGTTTGGAAAAGATTCCAATAAACCCATTTACACATGTGAGTACAGATTATGTGTTACCTATCAGTCAAATTGATAGGATAGAACCAAATCAAAATACTCTTATGGAAATATCCATAATGTCAATTACGATAATCAATCCAGACAACATGGGAGAAATTGGTGATCCACCAAGCAATGATAAAAGCTCAAATAGAGATGTCTTCATTTCATCTGCTAAAATCCAACAAGTATATACTTTTCCAATCAGGCCAGGGCAAGTTATAGCAATGTCAGAGGTAAATGATGATGTCGATTCTCAATCCATCATCTCATTTTTGTTACCCAAAGAAGACCCTTCATCATCAATTGGGTCGGAAATGGAAGCTTCTTCTTCAAGATGTGCAAATTTTAACATCTCTTCTGATCATGGAAATTCTGCTTCATCATCTACTATGCAAGTAGAAAAGGAAGAAGTAACACATGTTGAAGAAGTAGAGGAGGATCTCAGGGATGCTCCTCCATCATTTGAAGAGGGTATCTCTACCACCGTGGATGAACTCAGAGAAATAAATCTAGGTACAAAAGAAGATCCACACCCCACTTTAATTAGTGCGGCCATGACTCTTGAAGAGAAAGAGATGTATATTTCCTTTTTAAAGAAAAATCGAGATATATTTGCTTGGAACTATACAGATATGCTAGGTCTTGATCCTGATGTTGGCACTCATCGTTTGGGTTTTCCAGAAGAACATCAAGGATTCAAACAAGCCGCTAGAAGAACACACCCAAACTATGCTTCCAAATTTGAAGCTGAAGTGGATAAGCTCATCAAATATAACTTCATTAGAGAAGTTCAATATCCCAAGTGGTTGGCTAATATTGTCCCAGTGAAAAAGAAGAATGGGAAAATTAGAGTTTTCATTGATTTTAGAGATCTTAATCGGCATTGTCCTAAGGATGATTTTCCAGTTCTGATTACAGAACTCTTGATTGATGCGACAACTGGCTATGAAGCACTTTCCTTCATGGATGGATATTATGGATATAATCAAATCTGGATGGCTCCAGAGCCCCTCAGAGTGTGTTTTTCTATCGGGTAATGCCTTTTGGCCTAAAGAAGGCATGCACAACATATCATCATGCCATGCATCGTGTCTTTAGACCCTTTTTAGGGAAGTTTGTTGAATGTTATGTGGATGATTTGGTGGTCAAATCCAAACAACGTTCTAATCGCTTGGCTGATTTGGAAGTCATATTCCGCAAGCTTCGACAACATAATTTGAAGATGAACCCCTTAAAATGTGCTTTTGGGGTAACCTCAGGAAGATTTCTTGGCTTCATCGTACACAATAATGGTATCGAGGTCGATCCTGAGAAGACAAAGTCAATCCTTGGTATGTCACCTCCTCAAAATTTAAAAGAATTAAGAGGACTTCAAGGACACTTAGCATATATTTGGCATTTCATCGCCAATTTGGCAGGAAAAAGTCTACCCTTCACCAAATTGATGAAGAAGGGAGTCACTTATAAGTGGACTAAAGAATTTCAAGAAGCATTCAATATTCTCAAGAAGTATCTCTTGAGTCCACCAGTGTTAATGCCACCTGTTGAAGGAAGACCACTTATCCTCTATGTGACAGCTCTAGAGCGATCATTGGGTGCCTTTCTTGCTCAGAAGAATGATGTTGTGAATGAAAACAACCTCTACTATCTCAGTCGGACTATGCTTGAAGTAGGAACCCGAAACTCAAATATTGAGAAGTACTGCCTAGCATTAATCTTTGCAGTTCAAAAGTTGAGACACTACCTGCAACATCACGAGGTCCAATTGGTATCTCGCAATAACCCGCTAAAATTCATCCTTAGTCATCCAATGCTTACAGGACGTCTGTCAAGGTGGGCAGTTATCTTGCAGTAATTTGATATTCAATATGTGTATCAAAAGGAAATAAAGGGCCAAGATTTGGATGATTTCCTTGCTGAACAACCTTTAGTGGAAGACACATCTTCAGATATTGAACTCCCTGATGAGGAAGTCTTATCTATTCAAGAAAGTCTTCAAACATGGGAAATGTACTTTGATGGTGCTTCCAGAAGTCCAACAGGGAAGAGAATGGAAAATCCTAAATTCAACAAAGTTGGCTTAGGAATTCTAGTCATTTCTCCAGAAAAGGCAGTGTTACCTTATTCCTTCTCATTGTTAGGAGGCGGTACAAATAATGAAGCAAAATACCAAGCTCTCATCACAAGCTTGGAGTTGGCACTTCAAGAACAAGTGAATCACTTAAAGGTGAAAGGTGATTCAGACCTAGTAATCAAACAAGTCAATGGGGATTATTCCATCATAAAAGAAGAACTAATCCCTTTGTATGATTACATCAGAGAGTTAATGGAGGAGTTTCCTTCAGAACTAACATTTTCTTATGTCCCAAGAACACAAAATGCCCAAGCTAATGCACTGGATAATATAGCCACAACTCTAGAAGATCCAAATCAGGATGAGATAACCATCAGTATTTCCCACCGTCGTACAATTTCACCTTATGTTCAATCCAGAACAGAGTAAATCAATGAAATTAGTCCCATTCCTGAACCATATGGTCATACTACAGGATGGATGACACCTATCAGGGAATACCTTCAAAATGGAACACTTCCACCTGATAGAGCCGGGAAAGAACAAGTCCAGAGACGTGTGGTCAATTTCACTCTTTATGATAGCCCAAATCACTTAGAGAAAAATCTATACAAAAATGGTTTTGATGGAGTTCTCTTCAGATGCATTGATGGTGAAGAGACAATGGCTGTCATGAAAGAAGTGCATGCAGGAGTCTGTGGTGCCCACCAGTCTGGACATAGACTGTCTGATCAGATTCGAAGGCTTGGATACTTTTGGCCTTCAATGATACAATATTGTGTTGATTTCACAAAGAAGTGTCATTCATTCCAAGTACATTCCAACTTCATTCATCAACCTCCAGAGTTTCTTCATACAACTAAATACTCGTGGCCATTTGCCACATGGGGAATGGATGTGGTGGGACCTTACCCTTCAGCTACGACCAAGTAGTTTAAGTATATTCTTACTGCTACTGACTTATTTTCCAAATGGACAGAGGAAATTCCTCTCAAATAAGTTAGTTCTAAAATCATTGTTAGCTTCATCAAGTCTAACATCATTACCATATTTGGTGTCCCTCACACCATATTCATGGAAAATGGAACCAAATTCTGTTCATCTGAGGTGAAGAAGTTGTATCAAGAATACAACATCAAATCCAATCATTCAACTCAGTATCATGCAGCGGCCAATGGCCAAATAGAAGCCTTCAACAAGACTCTGTCAAATATACTGCAAAAGATGGTGGATAAAGATAAGAGGTCATGGCCTGATAAACTCTTTCATGCTTTATGGGCTTATCAGACCACCACCCGCACTACAACGCGGTCAACTCCATATTCACTGGTATATGGAACGGAAGAAGTCTTGCCCATTGAAGTTCAATTAAATTCACTCAGAGTAGCCATTTTTGATCAATCATCTACAAATGAACAATATCAAAAGTGATTGAATGAATTGGAACAGTTATATGAGAAAAGATTGTGCACTCTGCACCACTTGGAAGTCTATCAGAATCGAATAACACGAGCTTTCAACAAAAAAGTTCATCTTCGTTCATTCATTCAGCGAGAATTGGTATTAGTTCTCAGAACTCCAATGATAGCAGGAAAGAAACCTCCTAAGCTTGAACCAAAGTGGGAAGGACCTTATTCAGTACATAAGGTCTACTCCAATGGAGCATATTCATTAATATCAATGGATGGAGAAATCATCACTACTCCAACCAATGCCAGATTTCTGAAGAAGTATTTTGTATAAACACAAAATACACCATCCACGGTCCATGCATATGACCTTAAACTATTTGCATGTCCCTTACATCTGGAACGACGTTAAACTGCACCATCCAGGGTCCATGCATATGACTTTAAACTATTGGCACTTACATCCAACATGACGTTAAACTGTGATGTCCAGACTACATGATGCTAAACTGTACAGAAGTCCCTTACGTCTATCAAGACGTTAAACTGCATAACCAACGGTCCATGCTTGTGACCTTAAACCATTCGCAATTTTATCCAACATGACGTTAAACTATGAAAAAGTCTCTAATACGTCCAACATGATGTTAAAATGTGTCCTCTTTTGTCCTTACTGCAAGACATTAAACCGCACAGTCCTCTTTTTGTCCAACATGACATTGAACTATATTTTCCCCATCGTCCTAACTACATGATGCTAAACTTTATAGAAATCTCTTAATACGTCCTACATGATGTTAAAATGTATTTTTGTCCCTACTACATGACACTAAACTATGCAGCACCAATAGTCCTAAACTGCAAGACTTTAAACTGCATAGTCCCTTCATATTTCCTACATGACATTAAACTGTGCATCGTTAAGGTTGTTGTTACCTCTTATTTCTCACACCGAGATTGACTCATGTGAGCTTAGAGAAAATTTCAATCATAAAACCCTCTTTGGGTCGCTAACCACGCGTAAGTCCCAACATAATTTTTTAGGTCGTTGTCCCCAAAAAACAACTTGATCACTAATTCATTTTTTAATTGAACTATGCGGACTTTGATCCTTTCCTTCCAGGCTGGGTACGTAGGCAACCTACCAAGGTTCAAGACCAAAACCAATATCTTCACATCGGTTCACCTCCATCTCATACGATGTTGATTCGTGAAACCGTCCCTAGAATAAATATCTTTACATTGGTTCACCTTCGTCCATGCTATACGAAGTTAAACTGTACAACATCTTTGTACTGTACGACAATAAACTACAATATTCTTTGATACCCTCACCTAAGAGGGAATCATTATTTACATTGATTTTCAATCATGTTATATTCCAAAATTTTATGTGCATACATGGCAATACCTAAACCTTTTATCTTGGGTTAAACCATCATTGCATTAAAGTCCCCTTTCACCCTTCACATGTACGCACCAAATTTGTATAGAGGGTATTTCTAGAACTACATGGGCTTGATTCCCATCCTTATGGGATACGTAGGAATGTTCAAGTGTCCCTCGAATCTATCCCCAAGTCTTTTGGGCCTAACCCCAAATTCCACTTTCAGTCCCTTGGCTGAAAAGTCCCCATGAAAACACACATTGTGTATTTCTTATAATGGTCCGAGCTCTATGAACCTAAACTAAGATCTCTCATACTTTTGTCCCACACAACGTTAAACTGTATTTCAAGAACTACGTATGGCTTGATTACCATCCTTATGAGATATGTAGTGAAGTCCAGTATTTCAATTCAGGACCCAGCCACAACGTGATTATGGTTAGCATTGATCTATGTATATTTACATACATTGAAAAATACCCATTTTTATGTGTCATAAATCCTAACCTTAAATATTTTCAGATCTTCACAACCCTTTTCTTGACTTCTAGTCACAAAAATGTCAAATTTCTGAGAGTTCTTTTGCCTGACTATGCAACACGTTCCCTTAGGCGGCCTTGCATAAATAGTCTCCATAACATATCTTTCAACCAAAAGATACTATTATTTGACTATGCAGCCAATTCCCTTAGGTGGCCCAGCATAATTCAAACCCCTAACGGGTTTGTCAGATAATAGTAACTTCATTCTTGGGAAGAAAGCCTCTTTTTTCCTCATTGGTCTTATCAAAAATATGTAAGGATCCGTAAAAAAATAGCAATCCTTAACATATTTATTTCATATTCTTTTTCATGATCTGAAAGTATTAAAGTCTATGGTTTATATTTTTATTCCCTACATTTGGCTCAGACCTTCGTAGGAGTAGCATTCATCTAATTCATAGACAATCTTGATTGAAAATATCTTCCCAATATTCAAGTACCTCTTTCCATACAGCAAACTCTATACTTTGGAAAAGTTGAATCCCCATAAAATTTCAATGGATTCTTAGCAGTAGAAAAGTAAATTTCTGAGAGTTCTTTTGCCTGACTATGCAGTATGTTCCCTTAGGAGGCCTTGCATAAGTAGTCTACATAACGGACCTGTCAGCCAAAAGATGCTATTTATTTGACTATGCAGCCAATGCCCTTAGGTGGCCCTGCATAATTCAACCCCCTAACGAGTTTTTTAAATAATGGTAACTTCATTCTTAGAAACTACTTCTAATGCCTTTTAGCTCCTTTTCATATCATTCCTCAGATTCAAAATTTCTTAAGTCGTAGTTTACATGTTTTCATTCATACTTAAGTGTGGTAATATGTTTTCAGATAAATTTTCAAGGAATTGAGTCAATTCTTATTTTCCTCAGAGTCATATCCTCATTTATTTCGGATCCAACTCTGAGGGGGGACTTTTTTTGATTCTCCTTTCTGTCACAGAGTCTAAATGAATGAAAAGGGAAATGCCTTAGCATAAATTGATTAATCCTTTGAAGAAAACATCGAAATTTGACAAAGGCATGAACAAGGGTTATTTTCCCTTTGGGTCACGCAAGTTCCCTCATAGTCGCGCAAGTACACTTGCGCGCCGCCTAATGGTCGCACAGGTGACTTGAACACCCTCTTTGAAAACCGCCCAAGGTCTTCTCCAGCCTATAAATACCCCCGGTGGGCCCCCCATTTCAAAGGATTTTTTTTTTCAGAATTCAGATATAGAGCTCTGAACGCCCAAGTCTCTTCTTCAAGTCTTCCGAACACTTCTAAGGTAATTCTTTACCTAGAATGGAAGGTCTAAACAAGAGGAATAAAGTCTAAGTGTTATAATTCACTAACACTTGTGCGCCTAAGTGTTTTACCCTTAAGGGAAATGGACACATTTGCGCGCCTCCTTACCTAATCATTGAAACTTGCGCGCCAATATTCTAAAAGTGCCTCAGGATAATTCTAAAGGCTTTGGTCAAGGATCACCCAAGTATTACCCTACTGGTTAACAATCGTGCAAGTACCCATGTGCCGCGCAGGTATACCTGCGCGACCAGGACTTGCGCGCCCACGCATTACCTGCGCGCCCACCAGGACTTGCGCGTCCTTTTATTTTTGGGTGCCCTTCCCGCCCATTTAACCCCTCTTATGCCATTACACCTCTGCTATTCAAGATTCAGTCTTCAAGACACTCTTCAAATCCATTTATGGCATGTTTTCTTGATTGACTTCCTTATCCGAAAGGAATTCCGTGGAACATCTCTCAAAACCTAGTGATTTACACATATTTATGTCACTAAAATTAGAGATTTCATTCATTCAACCTCATCCTTTAAGATGAGAGAACCCTATTCCTGGGAATCCTCCTTAAGAGTAAGCCCCAAGTCCTCATTAATTTGGGCATCCTCCTTAGGATTAAACCCCAGTCATAATTTCCTTGACCTGGACCCTCTTTCCAGGAGTAAGCCCCAGTCATATTTTCCCAAATTTGGGCATCCTCCTCAGGAGTAAGCCCCAACCTTAATTCCCTTAACCTGGGTTTTCTTTTCAAGAATAATCCCCATTCTCAAATATGGGCATCCTTATTAGGAGTAAGCCCCAAGTCCCTTAATTTTCAAATCCCTTTAACCTGGGCCTTCTTCTCAGGAGTAAGCCCCAGCCTTAATTTCTCTTAACCAGTCTTAATTTAATTTTGATTTGAACTTCCTTCTCAGGAGTAAAACCTAATCATAAGTCCCCTCCTAACTTGGGCATCTTCCTTAGAAATAAGCCCCAAGATTAGAGTACCCAAATCTCCATGAAGTACATATACCTTTATAGACCTTGTTCTTGGATTTATTCCCTAAAGTAAATCTTAATCCTCATAAATTTTTGGGCAGTCATACATACATAAGCCCCACATCATTGCATCTTTCATGGAACAATTTTCTGGTTTCACCAATACCTATTGTTTCTCACACTGAGCATGACTCACGTGAGATTAGAATGTAAAAGTAATCACGACTTCTTTCTTTGAGCCATCAATCATGCATAAAAATCATACTACCTTACTCAAACTACATGGGTTCTGATTCATTTTCCAAAAAAGGATATGTAGGTAGCCCATCAGCGGGTACGATCCCAACTCTGAAATAATCCATGTCCTTCTGAATGACAATAAACTTCAAGTTCCCCACTGAGTGGCTTTAAAACTAGTATGGTTATCATAATGACCAAGTGACTTTTATGTATTGATGGTTGACTAAGAATATCTAACAAATATAGATGATTCTCTATCGATGAAGAACCTAGAATACATATACAAGATTCTCTAAATTTCCTACATATCAATCATTGATTGTCATATCTAAAGGAAAGATCATTTTATACTTGGTAATGTAATAATAATTCACGAACATAACTTAAATATATAAAGAGATTCACAGAGTAGATAATAATTCCCCTCAAAAAGGTATGATGAGTCCGACCTCCCATCCTCTCGACCAATGCAAATTCCTAAGCCTCATCAGTACACAACTAATGAGCGCCTACCTTTGGAAAGAAGGTCCAAATGGATATGGAATCATTGGATGTTTCCGGTTCTACGAACAAACCCGTTAGAAACCAATTGGAATGTTTAAACCTTCAATCAATGAGGTCATCCCCAATTCCAGTGGAAACAAATATGGGTTGTGATCAACAGAATGACCAAGTCGGCACACTTTATACCCATTTGAGATACAACCAAACTTGAGGAGTTATGCAATCTCTACATGAGATATATTGTTTGTTTTCATGGAGTTACATCTGTTATAGTCATTGATAGGGATCCTCAGTTCACTTATTGCTTTTGGAGAGGCCTTCAAGAGGCCCTGGGATCTCAAGTTTGTTATAGTATGGCCTACCATCCGTAGTCAGATGGACAGATAGAAAGAGCTATACAGATTCTTGAGGATATACTTCGCGCCTATGTCCTCAACTTCGGTGGGGATTGGGATGATCACTTGGGGCTGATTGAGTTTTCTTATAACAAAAGTTACTAGTCCAAAATCATAATGGAACCTTTTGATGACTTTTATGGTCGACCTTGTAAATCTCCGTTGTGTTGGTCGAAGGTTGATGAAAGTTCTTTGGTTGGACCAAGCTTGGTACATGAGACGAAAGAAAAGATTCAGCTGATACATCAAAGGATGATGACAACACAAAGACGATATAATTCTTATGTTGATCGATGCTGTAGACCTTTGGAGTTTTCAATTGGTGAATAGGTGTTCTTGAAAGTTTCACCCTGATTGGTTCATCGACGACTTGGGAGGCAAGGGAAGCTTGATCCTCACTTTTTGGGAACTTTTGAGGTTTTTGATCAGGTGGGGAAGGTTGCGTATAGATTGGCACTTCCATCGATGCTAATTTTGGTACATAACACGTTCTATGTATCACAACTGAGAAAGTATCTATCTGATCCATCTCACATTTTGAGCTGTAGTGATCTTGAGATCGAGCCTAATTTATCTTTAACTGAGCGACCAATCAGAACAGATGATTCTGAGACCAAGGGACTTTTTGGGAAGACAATACCTTTGGTTTGTGTATTGTGAAAAAATGGCTCTGATAATTGTAACGTATCGGTTCCGGAAACCACCCAGATGTGCCCCGTACCCGGTTGGTCACATGGCCTCAAGCACATTTCCACAAATGCCAGAGGCTGCTGACTAGCAGTGAGGGCCTTGGGTGTGATAGTGGGAAAACTATTCCCTCATTGGCAGAGTACACAACGGAAGTAATAAACATGCAATAGTGGAAGCAATGATAACCAAAAATATAAACAGTGGAAGACTAAATCAACAGACTGGAGCACATATGTATATATGAAATGATGCATGATATATGTCTAGGAAAGCATGCAAACAAGTCACAATGTTGGAAATCACCACAGTACCAAAACAAGTACAAAAGAAAGTAAAACAGCTCCTTAGCATCGCAAGCCAAAGCTTGGTCCCATGCTCTCCTGGTCCAAGAAATCAAGTACCAGAAGTCGAAGGGTGCTTGCAATTGTCTATACCTGCAACAACATAGTCTGCTTGGGCCCAAAAGCATGGACCAAATAGGGTGTGAGATAAAATCCCAGTAGCAACCACCCAAAGATTTGTGCCTAACAGTCAGTGAGTATATGGCAGGTAAAAGTACAATAAGTAGTAAACAACAACAGCAAGAAGTAGGCAGTAAACAGTAAGTAGTGAAGCAGGATGATACACAACAGTAATCAATCCACAACCAATAATAGCATAGAATCAAACAACTAACCACAAACGGAAACCCCCTGGGAAGTACTCGCATCCATCCCCTCTGGTTCTATCTAAGAAGTACCACAACCCTCTGGGAAGTGAACTCAGCCTAACCCCTCAGGTTTGGTCATACGAATTTATGATAATCTCTTGGGAATCTCACTCGGTCAATTCCCCTTATAGTCTAGGGTAGTCAGGGACTCTCTGAGGAAGATCACATGGTCTAACCCTCTTATCCCCAAGGTCTAGAGACTCTCTGAGGAAGCTATCTCGGTGAATTCCTCCTATAGCCTCAGGTATACCACAGACTCTATGAGGAAGCTCACTCGGTCAATTCCCCCTCTAGCCCAGGGAAGGTTCTTAAAGAGAAAACAAACAAGGTAAGACTCTCTGAGGAAGCTCACTCGGTCTACCCTCCTGTAGTCCATAATATCTGAAGGCACTCTGGGAATCTCGCTCGGTCTATCCCCTATGGCCTATAATTTCTAAGACTCACTGAAGAAGCTCACTCAGTCTACCCTCCTATATTCTATAATGTCAAAGACTCTCTGGGAAGCTCACTCGGTCTATCCCTTATAGTCTATAGCAACGGGTTCTCACAGCCCTGTTCCAGTCAGTGCATGATAATTCTATAAGGACAAAGTAAACCTATAGAGCTACTTGGCTAACATTCTTACAGGACAACAAGCATGTTATACAAAACACTCCATCCTATAGACACAAAGCATGGCAACGGTCATAACAGCCAAAGGCTAATAAGACCCAAAGGTCGTAAACAGAGAAAAGCATGGGAAAAAAATCCAAGCACAAAAAAATCCTCCAACATGATTAATTTACCTCTACACAAGCATACAAGCAAGGCAGAAAAACAACAAGGGAAAAAAGGTAAACACGCAATACCCCGTTCACAGGTATTGGTGGAATTTTCACATAAAACTCAAAGACTTTGAACGGTAAGGCACAAACCACCTACCTCAATCCTAGGAGATTGGTATACTCAAACCATGAAAACTTATTCTCCCTTGAACATCGTAGATCTAAGAAAACGTCCAAAATGCTCAAACCATGATAACTTGAGAAAGAGGAAGAATCAAGGAATGAAACTCAAGAAGAAGGAAGAACTCACTGCTGCAGTTCTAACGCAATCGACGACGGTCGAATCGGCCAATAGATGGAGGCTTGGGAATCCAGAGAAGTTTCACATCCGTACGGTGTCTCTCGGTCGAACCAGACCAAGAAGAAGACATTTATGGTGACCGGGCATGACCCTAGTCCATTTAATAAAAAAAATAAAGTACACGGCGTGTACTTTTAGAGTACACGACGTGTACTAGGTTTTTCCGTACTCCGCCAAAATCGGCCTCCACGTCACCCCTACACACCGTGTGTGTGGCCCGAACACGACCAGTACATGGCTTCGAGTGGGAAAAGAGTACACGGCATGTACTCAGAAAGTAGACAGCGTGTACTTCAAAAATTTCTAGAAACCTCATTTTCCTCAAAAACTCCAGAAAAAGGAAGGTCATACCGGAAACGAAGATCTGGGTTCTTACAATAATCACGAGACATGGGAACATGAGGCACTGACAAGAGAGCAGTGGCCTTATCTTTTTGGAATGGAAGCTTCTTCATAGGATTTCTAGGGATACAACATTTTTATGGCGTGGAGGTTGTAACATCTCATTACATTGATCAGGTAATTTTCCACCTTTTCTAAGTTCTTATTCATTTAAAAATCCTTTTATGTGATTTTTTTGGGTTTACTACAGATTTCAGAATAGGTACACACCGTGTACCTGAAGTACATGTTGTGTACTTGGTGTTGGTTGCATGTCGTGGATTGAGAGATCATGCTGTGAATGGGGAGATCACCCAATGAGCTGGTACATGCCATTTACCTAAGGTACACATCATGAAGGGATTAAATATCAGTTTTCAACCCGAGGCGATGGGTTTTTTGGAATACATATCCAGCATGGCCTACACGCCATGACCCCTTGGTACATGTCGTGACTTGGACCACACCCAACTTAATGTCATATTTTTGTCTTTTATATTAGTCCTTTTCATTCCAAACTTTTTTGATCTTGACCTAGAGAATTTATGGTGCGTTTTTGAGAGACTCAACTCCTTCCAGATCGAACCAAATGGCTTGGGATCTTCATACTTCTTGCAGTGCGATTCCCAGGTAAGTGTTCCCCCTCATTATTCAAGTTTATCTTTTCCTCCCCTCTTGGGTTTTCAATGGATCATCTTGGGATTGATGGATCCATGTCTTTTGGTGTTGGATCTTTCTACTAGGTAGAGTTTTGAGGTCTTCTACACCTTCATTCTTGTTGATGGGTGCCGTTGTGAGTGTCATTCTTCGAGAAAGAGGTTGGTGGTTCCGTCTCAATTTTCCAAATTGATTACCATCATATTGCTTGATTTATTTCAATTGCTGATTTAAATCCAATTGGTTAATCTTTCTTTCAACTGCTTTGATAAAACCCATTTCCATTGAATTGGGATATTTGAAATGTTTTTGGCATGGAAACTTGGAAAACCCCCGATTCCATTGAATTGGGGTGGGTTTATAGAAATTGGATGATTTAAATTGTTGAATTTAAATTATGGATTTGATAGAATTTTTTTCAATTAAATTGTTGAATTAAATTGTGGAAATTAATTGCAAAAAGGATGGAATTAGTTTTGAATGGATTTCAAACTCATGAAAATGGATTAAAATGATTTTATAGAAACCTAGTGGTTTTATCTTGTGAAAAAGGAATGTTTCTGAATAAAACCTATTTTGGTTTTAAATAGATAGAAATTGGAATTTTTGAAATGTAATAATGGGATTGATCATATTTTTAAGTAGTCTTAAAATAGTCCACCCATCATGTAAGAGCACATGCAAGCCTTAGGTAGTTAGTGATTTATTTGAATACACTTTATGCTACGACAATGTTCTAAAACATACTTTCGGTAGGTCACATACTAGATGGGTTGGTGATGAGTCTCCTTTGGATAGTTTCATTGGGATGCATGTATACACATTTTTCTGAGTTAACATAGAGAGTGTAGAATCCTATAGCTGGTTAATGCTATCATACCTTTTGGTAGATGACCATGTTTCTTGCTTGTTTATTTATATTTGAGATGTAAATATATGCCAATGTTGTTTGAACTTCTTTACATGACTGATGAATTTATATAAACTATTTTACATAAATGTTTTACTTACACTACAACAAAATCACCGTTTAGCGACGGTTCTAGGAACTGCCGCTAAACCTTTTTTAAAAAAGGTTTCCCGACGGTTTATAATAAAACATCGCGAAACAATTTTTTTTACCAGTCCCGATGCTTCCCCCTCCTCTTTCTCAACCGCTCCGTCCCCCACTTCCCCCATGACCCCAGCCCCCCGCGACCCCAGCCCCCCATGACCCCGTCTTCCCCGCGACCCTGGCGACCCCGCGACCCTGGCAACCCTGCTTCCCCGATGACCTATATGAACCCCAGGGTTTGATTTCTAAGTTTTTTCTTGTTTTGATATTAGTTATTTCTTTATTATTATTGTTTATTATAATAAATTTTAATGTATGCAGATGTTTATGAATCTTTAATGTTGAAATGGGTTCATTGAAAGGGTAATAGAAATTTTATTATCAGATCCTAATAGTAATGGAAACTGCACTTCAACTTTTAAATCTTCTATTTGAGTCTTAATCCACATATGTTGTCTTGAAGAATGGGTGGAAGGAACATATTAAAATTCAATAGTGCTCATGTTTACAAAATTACACTTATCCAAATTCCAAAAAAACATATTTATCCATGAAAAAATGCTCCACCAGATATCGATTTCCTATTATCAACAATCATTCCCAATCTGCTTCTAAATAACCAAACAAATCATGATTCCATTTGATTTCATATTTCAATTCATAGTTCAAAGTTTCATTTATTTATTTATGTATTCTCTTTCCATCCATGAAATGAGACACTTTTGAAGCACTTTGATACTACTCACGAAGAGTAACAACATACATAATATCTGGTCTTGAAGCTGTTAAGTATAGTAGACTACTAATAAGATTCTACAATTCCCTTAGATCCACATTCGTTCCTTATTCATCCTTAGACAATTTAGTACCTACTAAAATTGGTGTAGAAGTTGGATTCAAATCCTCCATTCTAAAAATATTCATCATTTTATTAGAATAATTCTCTAGATATAAAAATATACAATCCTTTCTTTGAGATATTTTTAATTGAAGAAAGTATCTCATCTCACCAAGAATATGCATTTTGAAATTATTTTTCATTTATTTATAGAACTCTTAAAAACACATTCTTTATTTCGAGAAAAAATAATATCATCTATATAAACAATAACAATGAGAAAAATCTCATTGTTATCTATAATGTAGATATTTATATCCACTCTTCCTTTCTCGAATTTCAATTTGATCAAGAATGTGTTAATAATAGATTACCGAGATCTTGTAGATTTCTTTAGACCATATAAGTCCTTATTTAACCTAAAAAAATTAATCTTCACTAAGAAAGAAATCGTAGGGGTGTTCAACATAGAGTTTGTCTTTCAATTCATCACCAAGGAAGGATGCCAAGAAATTTATTTCAAATATCTTTCAATAGATTTATACTAAAAAGTAATGAAGATTTATTATGGTTTCAAGTCTTGAAAATGGTGAAAATGTCTCATCGAAGTTAACTCTTCCAACCTATGAATAGCCTTGACACAATAATCCTGATTTATTTTTCACAACTTCCCCTTTTCCATTCATTTTTGTTTCGAAAACCCACTTTATTCTGATAATATTATTCCTTTTGGGATTGGGTTATAACACCAAAGTATCATTCTTTTCTATTTGATCTATCTATCTCTCTCTTCAACATTTCTATTTCATTTCATCTTGCACATCTCTTGGTTAAACATGAGGGAACAATGATATATGAGAGGTTTTCCTAAAAGTTCTTCTAGTTTGAATCTATTTTCCATGATCTCCAATGGTATTTAGAACCAGAAAATGAATATTAATCCATGGATAAAGTGAAAAATATTATTATTAATTACTTAATTTTTATGAATCAACCTCTTCAACTTGAAATCCCTCTGAATATTCAACATTTTCTGAAACTTCACCTTGTTGTTTCACAAAAATATATTCATCATCATCACTTATAAAACATTCTTATTCTTGAGAGTTCAAATTAATTTTGTGTTCCGTCACTTTCACATGAACAGAATCAACAATATTTCCTATTTGTTTTTTATAACATTGATATTCTCTTACATTTGGTGGATAACCTTGGCAGATATCATCTGCACCATTTATTTCTAACTTGCCTATATTTTCACCTTTAACTTTTATTTCAAAAGTGCTTCCAAAAACTCTTAGATAATTCAACCGTGTATATTTATTGTAATAAACCTCATATAATGACATATTACAGTCTATCCTATAATGAAAATGATTTTAATATAAACCATTTATCCAATGGATTGTCTCCGGAAATAATGATATGTGTCATGCTCTAATGACATAGTTTGAGTCAGCTCATCAAGCACTCTATTCTATCATTTAGTCACAACATTCATTATGTCTGTTTGATGCACTTATTTAATGAGGGATAAAAAGTTTCTTATAGGCTTCAAATATTCCAATGGTATACTCAACACAATTATATGTTAAAATATTCTTTAAAGAGTAACCACCCTTCGCCTTCTTAACCTTTGAGTTCGGCTTTCCCGAAGTTGCTCTCCTATGGCAGATCGATGAGGGATGTCCCAGCTTCTTGAAAATAGAGCAGAAATCCATCCAATTATCATAAACAACCTTCTGTTTGCACCTGTACTCCTCACTGATGGTAATCCATATAAACTCAAATGGCAGTCGAGACACATCCAATTCAACACATATTCGGGGGTTAACAGGATGACACACAACCGTAGTATGACTATCAGAACAAAGAAACCTTCCTATCATATTATCGATCAACTGAAGAATAACAGGGTTTTGAAAAGGAAGCGGAAGTTTAGGTAAACTGACCCAAACTTCCATTGATGAAGAATCATGCTTCATATGAAGATCTAAAGTCCAGCGAAGGATAATGAAACTCATACCGTTAAAGCTTCACGGCGCCCTGGACCATGCCTGAATGAGGTCTGCCTCTGATTCAAAGTGGATCATAATCTGGCGGCTGTCAAGCAAACCAACCACCGCCCATTCATGCAGATCCCAAGAACCAAATACAAACCTGTCAAAAGCATCAACGGAAGGTCTCCTAAGCTTGAATCAAGCAACCGGCGCGAGGTTCAGAAGCACCGAAGACTCCAAGAACTCCTAGTTCGAGATTTGAAGGTTAGGGTAACCATCGAGGAGTTCCAGTGCTTTAGGGAAAACCAAAACATTTGGAAAAGGAGTTCTGAAATATTATTTATTTTTAGGAATTTTTTGATCAATAGTATTACCTGATCCTTGATTTAGCATATTATTGAGGGTTGTCATGAGTTGGATGGATTTCTTGTTCAATTCCTTCAATTACGATCTATGAGTGGTGAGAGTGGTATATTAACTATTTTGAGCTTTAATTACTTGTCTCAGCATGTCTTTCATAGAAGGCTCTTGTAATTTTCCATAATGGTAGCTTTTATAAGGTTTTAAATTTTATCATTGGAATGGAGGGGTTTTGAAGGACTGTTGATAAGCATGTTGGAATACTTGCTGTAATGGTGGCCTATGTTGTTGTTGGTTCACATCTACAAATTGTTTGGAGGAAAAATATTTTCATCCATATTTTCTAATTGGTTGGTTCTAGAGTTTCCATCAGGGACTCATCTTTATTATATTATGTTTCTGTAATGTTACACTATCGTATATATGAATCTCTTTCTCTATTTAGTAGTAACTATGTGTTTTAATTATTTTTATTATTGTGTAGGAACATTATGATATACATGGATAAAAGCTGGATCACATTACCGAGGAACACACCTCAGTATGTTAAGGGTTTGAATGAGTTTTTAGAATTTTTAATTTCTAATCGATCCGTTGAAGGGAGAATAAAATGTCCATGTCCTAAATGTAAATTTTGAACATGGTTGAAGAGATACGAGGTTTATGAAAATTTAATACTGAAGCAATTACCTGGTCAATATTTGTGTTGGATTTGGCATGGAGAATCGAATGTTACAGAAAGATTGAGCATTGATGTTAATCCACAGAATGAGATCCCAAGTTCATTGACAATGGAAAATGAAATGAAAAACCTCATAAATGATGCATTCGGCACTGCAAGACACCACGATCAGCATCAAAACATATCAGAACAACCAGAAGAGGGTGCTAAAAATTGCAACGTGACAAGTGATGTTTTTGAGACTATAACACAGGCAGATCAAGATTGTAACATATCATTGGATCCTAATCTTGATTCTGTGGAGCCAAATGTAAGAGAAAACTTCACTGAGGAAAATGCGTTTCATGATTTAGTTGATGATGGAAATCAAGAGTTGTATAGTAGGTGTTTGAAATATTCAAAGCTTTCATTTATGTTGAAGTTTTACCATATCAAATGTCTATGTGGAATTACAAATAAGGCAATGTCCATGATATTGGAATTGATTTGTGATGCATTTCCTGAATCAAAAATCCTAGAATATTTTTATGATATGAAAAAAGTTGTTAACAAGCTTGGTCTGAATTATACAAAAATACATGCGTGTCCCAATGATTGTATGCTTTATTGGGGAGAGGATTCAAGTAGACAGAATTGCAAGAAATGTTCTTCTTCTAGATGGCAGGAAAAGGGTGATGTTAGAAGTCTGAATAAATATAATTTCATAGAGAATAAGAAAAGGAACACACCTGCAAAGGTTTTGCATTACTTTCCTTTGAAGCCTCGATTGCAAAGATTATTCATGTCATCGAAAACCGCCGAATACATGAAGTGACATTCTATAGATAATAACAATGATGGGTTAATGAGACATCCACGAGATTCTCAATCATGGAAGACATTTGATTCATTACATATCGATTTCTCAGCTGATCCTAGGAATGTTTGACTGGGATTGGCTGCCGATGGATTCAACCCATTTGGGACTTTGAGTACCAGTTATAGCATTTGGCCAGTTGTTTTGATCCCTTATAATCGGCCTCCTTGGATGTGTATGAAACAAACATATTTTATCCTTTCGATGATTATGCATGGAAAACAAATGCCTGGAAATGATATTGATGTATACTTGTAGCCTTTGATTGATGAATTGCAGGAGTTATGGAGCAATGGTGTTGAGACATTTGATGCTTCTTCTAAAACAATGTTCAAAATGCATGCTGCTTTAATGTGGACCATTAGTGAATTCCCTGGGCTTGGTAATTTATCTGGTTGGAACACTTACACAGGTTTGGATTTTCCCGTTTATAACTTTGATTTTGAGCCCAAACAGCTACCTCACAGTAGAAAATGGTGCTTCTTGTGTCATCGAATATTTATCGATGCATCTCATAGATTTCGGCGGAACAGATCAAAATTTAATGGTTCCATTAATCGTAGACCACCTCTAAAGTTGTTAAATGGTTCTGAAATATTGACACAGCTTGAAAATGTTGAAATAGAATTTGGTAAGGTTCATTATTTGAATGAGAGAGGAAAACAGGTCTGAAATTCATCATCAAGCGAAATCGGAATGCAACAATGGAAGAAAAAAAGTACATTGTTCAAACATCCGTATTGGGAATTTAATTTGCTGCGGAATAATCTTGATGTGATGCATATTGAGAAGAATGTCTATGAAAATTTGATATTCACATTGCTTAATGAGCATGGAAAGTCGAAGGATCATCTCAATGCTCGCAAAGACTTACAAGCAATGAACATAAAACGCGATCTTTGGCCAGATGAGAATGAAAAGTATCCTCCGACAAATTTTTCAATGAAAAATAGGGATAAAGATACATTCCTTCAAATGTTAATGAATGTTAAGGTATCTTATGGGTATTCAAGTAACATATTGAGGTGTGTTGACTTGAAGAATCATAAGTTACATGGATTGAAAAGTCATGATTCACATATTTTGTTACAGCAGTTACTACCATTGGAATTGCGTACATTATTACCTGAAAAAAGTACTGCTGTTGTACTCCAGTTCTGCACATTTTTTAGACAAATATGTGAGAAATATCTACATCCATTTCAGCTTGACAACCTCCAGGAGAGGTTTGTATTGACCCTTTGTGCAATGGAGATGATCTTTCCTCCGTCGTTTTTTACTGTAATGATGCATTTAACTGTGAATTTGGTTGAGGAATCTAAATTAGGAGGCCCCGTTCATTATAGATGGATGTATCCAATTGAGAGGTACTTTATTTATATGTTTTCCAGTTAAGTAAACAATTTTCGGTACTTAATTAAATTCATAATTATGTTTATTTTATTTCACAGATATCTTGGGCATTTGAAATCATACGTGAGAAATAAAGCTCAACTAGAAGGCTCTATTGCTGAAGGCTATTTGGATGAGGAGTGTCTGACCTTTTGTTCTCGATACTTGGATGATATTTAGATAATATTTAATCAAGTTGGATGTTTTGAATACAAATCGAATCAATCTCAAATACATCAGAAATCCAAAATATTTCCTACTATTGGCCGATCAGTTGGGAGGACCTCAAATGTGACATTGACTGAATTGGAATTATTACAGGCACATAGATATGTGCTGCTGAATAGTGAAATTGCAGATCCATTTATTGAAGAATTGAGGATACAAACAAAGAGACGAATGAGAGACCGAACATGAAATGAGAAAGATATAACGAAAGATGTTAATAAATAGCTTGTAGAATGGTTTTCATGACGTGTAAGTTCTTAAATATTGAAATAAATATGAATATTAGTTTGACACATAAATTTTGTAAATATAATAAAGTATATTTCTTTTTTCAGATCATGAATATTGATACTCAAGCAGAGGTGTCAGAATATTTGAAGTTTCTTGCTAGAGGTCCTCTAAAACACGTTAGAAAGTTTGATGCTTATAATGTGAATGGCTTTAGATTTCATACAGTCGATCGAGAAGTGGGTTTGAAAACACAGAATAATGGTATATTTACATTTGCTGAAGTGGAATACTATAGAAAACTGCATGATATTATTGAATTAAACTACCATGGACATTTTTTGGTTTTTTTATTCAAATGAAAATGGGTCGATTTTATCATAGGTGTTAAAAGAGATTCCTTGAAATGTACTTCTGTGAACTTCTCTCACTTGATGGATGTTGGTGATTGTGAACTGCATGATCCATATATCTTAGCATCGCAAGAAAAAATGGTATATTATGTGAATGATGTTGCCGATGAAGGGTGGAGTGTAGTTTCTCACGTAATACAAATAGATTTTTATGATATAGGCGATGAAGTGGAAAATTTGACCTCTGAAATTGAAGTTAATCAGCAAAAAGGAAGCATGATTATTTGTCCATCATGATATTGAAAATATTAGTCTAGTAAGGATGAATGAAGTGGATGAAGCAATGGAGTAGGAAACTGACGTGATTGAAGGGGAAAATGATTGTATGTACAATTATTTATTTATTCAGCAACAAGTTATTTCATTTCTGCAGTCATTCATTATCATTGTTATATATATTTTGTCTATTAGTACTACGCATCTATTATCATTTTTAATTTTTTTTCTTCATATTTTTTTTGAAATATATATTCTGAACTTAATTTTATTTTATTAAATGATAGGAATTCCAAGGAAGAAGCAGTATTCTATTCCATCTAGTTCCGAGCCAGATGACGATCCATCTGGCTCCCTCCCCACAAAATTTGAGGCACCAACTTCCTACACTCCTGCACCATCTCCCCTTGCACCATCTCTCACAACATCTTTGGATGTACCATTATAGGGTGATTCATCGACTCCCCCTTTAGGAGCCTCAGCAGTGGAGCAGCGACATGCCCATTCCAGTTCATCATGGGCGTACTGGACTGTCACTGTCATAGGTACACATTTTAATTAAATAAATTTATTGCATTTTGTTTATACTAATTGTTTTCTCATTGAAGATAAACAAAATACAACCGTAAAGAAAAACATAAAAAGTGATGATATTTGGAATATGACTGGTGAAAATATAGTCGTGCCGTTTGATTCTTATGGGGTTCCGACGGATGACGCCACGAGGTTACTTGGCCAGATTCTAGGCCAGCTGGCAGCAGAGCCCATTTCCCTTCCAATTTCATATGATGATTAGAGACATATTCCTCCAAGATGGAAAAATGAAGTTTTTTATTCTCAAATAAAGGTAAATTTATTACATTATGGTTTAATTGAATGTCATGTTACTAATATGTTCAAAATGAATTTCTGTATATAGATGTTCTTCCACTTTATAGTTGCTGATGTGATAGCATGGAAGTGGATGTTGAAAAATCTAGGCAAGAAATGGAAAGATTTCAAATGGAGATTGTGGTGTGATTTCAACAATTCCTCGTTGATTGTGCAACAAATGTATGAGAAGCTACCCAGTGGGGTACCAAAAGAACAGTGGAAAGTTTTTGTTGACAGACATCGTGATGAGAAGCAGATGGTATTGAAATATATATTATTATATTATCCTAATTTTAAATTTATACATGTATATGAATAGGACATGGCATTGAATACATTACTATTAAATTTCATTTTATTTATTTCAGGATCTCTCAAGAAAGAATGCTTCAAACCGGGCTAAGCAAGTCATCCCTTACACTGCGGGCTCAAAAAGATTTTCTAGAAGCCAAACGACATTAGTAATCTTTTAATTAGTTTAAATATTTATAAGACAGTATTATCTATTTAATACATTGAATTATTGATTTATCTTTTCTTAATGCATTCACAGATTTTAGGGCATGAAGCATCTCGAACTGAACTGTGGTTGGATGTTCACAAGAAATCAAATGGAAGTTTTGTTAATGAGCCTGCTAAAGAAGTTGGGGTATGAAGTCAATTTTTTATTATAATAAATTATTATCAGTTTTTAATGTGTTAATATATATTGATATTTTATTTATAGGTAAAAATTAAAGAACTATGGGATGCCAATCCTGCACAGTCCTACTTAGTCTCCCAGGATGACCCGGTTGCTAAAGTCCTTGGGAAGGAGCATCCTGGTAGAGTGCGTGGGATGGGTTTGGGACCCATACCATCTAAGTTTTTTAGCAGGCCACCGAGGATGGCAGCTGCATCTACTCCTGGATTTAGTCATCCCATACCAGGATATGCTCAGAAAGAGATTGTTTCTCTACAAAACACAGTTCACCAGCAGGGGGATCAGATATCTACTTTGTAGAAAGAGTTGATTGAAATACATCAGCATATGAGAAGATATGCCCCCAGTGGTAGTGCATCGACTGGTGGTATGCAGGTAAATCACAAAAAATAAAAAATATTTAGTTTTCTAACTTTCATTGGTTTTAAGTTTTAATATAAATATGAAACCATGTTTAATTTTCAATATAATGTTCTTACAGATGACAACAGAAAGTGGTGATGAAGGTGGAAAGGGTGACGATGCATCATCGGACCATGAGTAGTTGTATTTTTCATGTGTTGAACAAATATGGGAACAATCGGTTTGTATATGTAACATTTGTGGCCGTAGTTTCCACCAAACATTTTCATGTCCTAAAATTTCCTTGATTTCTCATGTTTCCTTTTATGCGTTTTACTGATTTCAGATATTTCTTTTCATGTCTTGATTTCTCGAGTGTGGTATAAATCATTCCATTTAGTCCTGTGTTTGAATTGGTAGTCGAGATTTTGGATGACTAGGAGTTAAACCCATTATTGATGTGTTGAACAAATTGGGTCATTTCACATGTTATACTATTTTGAATTTGAACTAAGTAATATTCTCTTATGTTGAGATGGTTTTACTATTTTTTAGTGGTGAGGGGGTAGTGGATTCATCCACATCTGTTGGTTTTATAGAATACACTTTTCCATACATAATTATACGTTTCTTTATATTATATATGTATTCTCGAGTGTGAGATGTTGTTTTTTTATGACAATGGTTTGATGATTCTCAAGTGTGACACTGAGTGAGTGACGGACTGGTGTAGACCATCAATATCAACTGTTGGGGTGTGTTTTTTGTAATCTATATTAATGAATTCTGTTTTAGTTTTTGAATGATCATTGAGTTTTAAGAAAAAAATACCATTTAAATGCATGAAATGGAGTTGTTTTTAATAGTTTAATAGTTAGGGTGAAATTTAAGCATGAATATAACTAGTATGATTCAGAGAATTTGTGCCATAAATTAAGTATTAGGGACTAATTTTTTTTTTGAAGAATCATGAGGAGACTTATTAGGGATTATAATAGTTGTGGTGGAATTTTTGTAATGACTTGTATTCTAAGGTTTTGTCAGCATATGTGAAATTTGATTTTTTTAGTTCTACAATCAGGTATTCTTGGAGAATTTTGTCACGAAATATGATTTCAAATGTTATAAAATCACTAGGATATGTTTTTTGGAAATGATCTGATACTTGAATGGCATCTTGAATCCATGGTGGGTATTGGAGTAGGGCTTAAGAGGCCCTTCATGGAGGTGGATGTGAACTTAGGATTTTTTTATGATAGGATGGTGGGTGTTTAATTATTTAGAAAAGTGGAGGAAGAACCATAATTGAAAACTTTTATATTGGTCTTAAAATATAAAAGTAACCATTTAAAGGGTTGGTGTGAAATAAAAAATAATCATGCATACACATACCTAAGTAAATAAGTAAGGTTCATATTTTTTGAAAATTTTTCCATGTCTGATATGTTGTGGTTACCCTATATATATTGGGGTGGTCCTATATGATATATAAATGTAATCTAGTATTTAATGTCCCTTCCATTAATAATAATAATATAATTGTTGAAGTCACAATGAATACATAATGGTAACAACATAATATATAAAGGAAACATCTTTAACAAAGGGTGATATATAAGGGTCATCTGGTTCACTATAGTTTATATATAGTGGTCAATCTATTCTAGAAAAATTGTAATGTCCTCAATGTATAAAATTCACCCTATAAATGTAATGTTCACTCTCTTATGTGAGACTAAGAATATGGATATGTTTTGGAATACATAAGGTTTTCCCTAGGTCACTTAGTATATGTAAGGATCATTTAAAAAACTTAAGATTCAGAAAATGGTACATAATAGTCATCCACTTATTCTAAAAAATTTATTATGTCTTGATATACCATATGATATATAAAAATCAACATGGGAATTCATAATGGTTAAAATAGGTAATATGCAAAGTTCATGCAGATACATAATGATAATGCATAAGGGATACAAACATTGTGAAAAAGATAGATGATATTCAAGATTCATCTTTGAGGATATGTATATGTTAAGAGTGTTTCAAAAAATTTATGCCACATGGTTTTTCAAAAATTTAGAAAATAATGGCAGGATAGTCATTTTGGGTGTTTTAAATTAGAAATTTTCTTCTATATTATTCAACGTCGAGATGTACGATCAAGTAGAGGCATAAATACTCTTCTCATCCACTTTCCTCCTTAAACCACTTTGATTTTTGGTGATTAATTATGGTTTGTTTCATCATTTATGTTACAATTATTTTCTAATTCCATGGTACTTCTTTTATTTCATATTCCATTGACTGTAATATCACTAAATAAGGGTATGATATAAATTCCACTAAATCATGAAGGAATTGAGTCGATGTAATGGGTGTTTTGTTTTACTTGTTTAAAGAAGATTCAAAGAGGAAAATTTCAAAATGATATGTGGGGTTTATAGATCTATGAAACTTCTTGAGTTATTTGTTACTCTTTAATGATGTGGGTGAAATTTATGGGTATGGCATAGTAAGGAATTTTTTATTTGTATACTAGATATTTGGATGCATATTAAAGCTTATGTGCACCACTTTTCTCTAGCATTTATGTTTTGGGGGATCAGTGGTAAGTAATTATTTGGTTTTATAGAGTGGGATATATTACCCCTGGTTAGGATATATGACTTGTATTATGGGGTTAGATATATTCCACTTTCTAATTTTGATATGTTAATGGTATTATCTGTGTAGATATGAAAATATATGGTATTTATGTTTTGATTTCTCTTTCAGGGCAGTGGTGCAGCGGAATAATTTTTCTTTCTGGGCTACATTTCGCAGCGGTTTAAACTGCCACCAAATTTACATGGGTGGCGGTTAAAACTGCCGCTAAATGGTGAAAAATTCCGCTAAACGTAAAAAAAATACGTTTAGCAGTAGTTTTAACCGCTGCTACATAGTTGCACTGGAGGTTCTCATTTCGCGGCGGTTCTGGTGACTTCAGCGGGGGTTTTACGAGCCCTAGATTTCGGTTTATTCGCGGCGGTTATAACCGACTCGAATAAACCAAAATCCAAGGCTCATAAAACCGCCGCTGAAGTCAATAATACCACCGCGAAATGAGGCAGCTATGATGCTTTCCAGAAACCTCCTTGAACCAGAAATGACCACCACAAATAGATTGCCGACGCCGTATTAGGTGGCAGTTTCTGTAAACCGCCGCCAAACCCTTTAACGGAGGTTTAAACCGCCGCCAAATGCAGAAAAACCCACCGCTAAGTGGAGGTTCTCTTGTAGTGTTAATCCATTGTTTTAGAAATATTCCATCTCTCATAAAGGAAATACTGTGATTTGAATTTATTTTTCATCACTTTGAAAATGTATAACATGTTTTGTTTAAATATGCTTTTAAATTTCCAAACCTATTTATTTTAAAAATTGAAATATTTTCTTTGGATAATCTATATTTTGAATCTATTGTGGAATATTTGGTGGTATTATACTGGGATTAGGCTCACCCTCTACTTTTTCCTTTGGGTTTTTGTAGAATTTCTTCTTCCAGGATCGAGCAAAGGGAAGGGATCTCTTGGAGGTGGATGCAGCTGTTGAGCTTTGGATGTGGTGAGTTGTGTCCTTAGGGACTTTGGGGTTGTTTTCCTATTTTAAGAAATTGGGTTTTAGTACTTTGGATTTTATGCCTCATTGTATTCTGGTACTTTACTCCTTGTGGAGTTTTCTTATTGATATGCATATCATCTTTTATCTTTCACTTCTGCATTCTTGTGGAAAAAATCATTCCCACTTGTATGTTGTATGATTCCAGGTGCTAGTCACCAGCCCGTGGGGATCGATAATTCCCTTCGGGCCATTTCAGGGTCATCTCGGTTATCGGGTTACCAGGGTAACCAGGCTGGTTCATGACCGACTTACTCCATGAGGGATTCCCTAACAAATATCCTCTCCTCCACCCCTTTCGACTGATGTAAGAGAGGAAGAGGGTGGGCCTATGGGCCACAGATGGAGCTGCCTGACTTGATGAGCCACCTTCCACCATACCTATGGTTTTTATCCTCATTACCACATGAATGTATACTTAAGAACATTTTGAGGATCCCCCTTATTAGGTAGGTTAACAATAAGACCTTATTTACCATAGGAATGTATGTTCTAGAGGACATGCTGATGTTCCATGTACCATGATCATACATATCTAAAGGCTTTGGAGGAGGCCTTGGTTTAGTCCCCCTCAGATGAGGGACCTGAGGGAAGAGTAACCCTACCACTGATGGTATAAAAGAGGGCTCAAGGGGTGGATCATGTAGGTGAGTCCTAAGAAAACTGAAGGTGTCTCACATAGGTAAGGTCTAGGAGGAATAAAGGTGTCTCTCATAGGTAAGGACTAGGTAGACTAAACATGATTTTCTCTGGTGATGGCTAGGTGAGCTAAATGTGATTTTCCCAGGTGATGGCTAGGTGGGATGAAGGTGCTTCACCAAGGTGATAGCTAAGAGAGCTTGGATGAAGAGAAATATGGTAAAAAACACTAGGGTGAGGCTTTTCTCAAACCTCTAGGGGCCTCCTCAGAAGATTCTAAAAGGGGATTGCACAAATCTTGGGCTTGGGAATGGGATTTCTCACTAGTAATTTTTGACTAGGGGAAAAGGATCCTTGCTCAAGTATTTTTTGTTTCACACACCAGAGGAACTCTAACTCCACCACCCTCCTTAATTTCCTCTTTATTCAAGTCTTGGAGAGCTACCTGGGATATTTCAAGGACCTGGGTGAAGGACTAGGGTGAGAAATGTTTCAAGGATTCTTATGATCTTCTAGTCATTGAAAATGAGAAGCCCAAGGGTCCTATTTATAGGAAATTTTAGGACCTTGGGTGAAGAATTTAGCTTACATAGTTATGTCACACTGGGTATCACATAGTTTTAACCTACATGAGTCATTTAGGTGTACCTATTTGGGCCTATGCAATGGCGCTGGGTTTGCAAATTGGACTTGTGCAGTGACATTGGTTGGGCCTTATACTGGACTACTTGGGAAAACACATTCAATCTTTGATGTTTTTTTATTCTCTTTTACTTGGGGTATTTCTCGTTGAAACTTCTCATTATTGTGTGAAAAAGGGAGTGTCAACATACATGTATGAGAACCCCATGATGGTGAAAAAAGTGTTCTTACTAAGGAGATTGTTTGACATGAGATTATCTTAAGGGAAGTTTGATATCGATCATATTGATGAATTCAACATGATAAGAAGTCATTTGGAATCAGTAGAGGTGAACTTCAAAGATCTAGACTAGGTGTTGTTGTTACTCTCACTACTCCTTGAATCTTGAGATGCTATGCTCACCATTGTAAGTAACTTGAGCGGGAAGTTGGAACTAGTGTTTTTAGACATTAAATATTTAGTTATAAATGAATAAATTCATTGGAAGGAGATCCAAATAAATTTTGGTAATACATATAGTGTGGTAAGAATGTGGAGACCAACAACAAAAAAGGGTAATAAGAAATGTAAAGGAAGAAGAATCCAAAATAGGAGTATATTTGAAGAAGGGGATCTCATGTGCTGAAATTGTGGAAAAAAGGTCACCTCAAGAAGTATTGTAATGAGAATAGAGTGAATTTAGGAAGATATGCTTCTAGAAGTGGGTCTACAAATCTCATGTCAGAAGATAAGAGTGGATTAATCCTAAGTGTCACTAGTTTACTTTAGTCTTGGGTGATAGACCCTAGAGCATCATTTCACCCAACATCTGAGAGAGGAATATATAAAGAACTACATTTCCAAAAGATTTGGTAGGGTATATTTGGCGGATGATAAAACTCTCAGGATATTTGGTATGAGAGATCTTTCTATCCAGAAAAGGAGCATAAGATTTATGAATTTTCAAGGAGTGAGGTAAATCTCAAGATTAAGGAAGAACATAATTTATATTATATAGTTAAATGTCACAAGTTTCTTTATAACATTCATGGATAAAGCATGGAATATTTCACATGATTCTATGGTTCTAGAAAAAAAAGTTAAGGATGAAACATTGTACATAACGAGAGTTTTAAAAGGTGCGATGCATGATGGAAAAGTAACTTATGTAATGTTATGACATTATTATCTAGGTCACCTTAGTGATAAAGGTTATGAAAGTCCTAGTTTCTAAAGGGATGTTGATGATCAGAAGCATGGAGCCTGGAACATGTAAGGAATTAATTCTAGGGAAGCAGCAAAATATTTCCTTCCAAACTGAAGGAAATATGCTGAATAACTAGAAGTTTGAGTTGGTTTATAGAAATGTATGAGGGATGAATCTAGTTTTTTCTCACTGAGGATCATTGTAATATATAACTTTCATCAATGATGCAACACATAAAGTGAGACTTCCCAGACTCACATTCCCAAATTTAGTTCCAAAATAAAAAACATTACACATATGCTTACTAAGTGAGATGACTAGAACATAATATACATATATTTTACATCATTTTTATATTTTAACATTAAATATCACAAATTAATTCACAACCCCAAATCCCAAAGGTTTAGTGTCCCTAGAAATTATCTATATAAATATCTCACTACACATTATTGCTTCAATATCTCCTACAAATATTTGTATATAAGAATTCCTTATACACATAGTTTTATGTATAATTTCTTGGAGAAATGGGAAATATAAGGAGTGATCTCAAACACTCAGTAATAGAAAAAAAATTTAAAACAAGTTATAAAGTGTTAGATTATAATCATGTGAGAAAACATGAACATTAGATAAATATTTTATAAAAAAATAAGGAATCATAAGATTTTTCCATAAGGCATGATAGGGGTAAATATAACCGCAAAGTATCATACATATACCATGGAATAATAATTTAAATACATGAGGCATTAATCATGATCCATGGAATATAACATCGACAGATGACATAATATAGGAATTTTACATAAATATAACCATAAAAATCATAGCATGGTGTATTAGGCATCACTACCATAATCCCTTGATATAGTATATTAGACATCATTACTAGTATCCCTTAGTATAGGGGACTAGAATTCACTACTAGCATTTTAACAACCCTGAATCTAGTAACCTAGAGCCAATGTTTACTTTATTACACTAGTACAAGATACAAGAAATCACATCTCATGATAAAAAATAGTTTAGAAATCTTGAAAGAATAGATACATACATGATTGAAATTTTAAATTGGAAACATTAAAATACACCCTATAAAATTATTTAAAACTTTCTTATTTCTATTTAAACTCATTCAAAGACCCCTTATTGGTACCCTAGGGAAAATAAAACATACTTAAGGTTGAACTTAGATACTCATTAAGGAAAAGAGTACAATATAAGATATCATGAATACTATTTCTGTTGGATTTGTGTTGGCTATTCAGGTTTGGGAAACAAGATGGATGATGCCTACGATGATTGAGTTATTCTGTTATCACATGATTTCACATCAGGTTTTCCATATTTGTTTCTCGAAAAAAGTAATGTATGTAACGCCAAACACTTGATTGTGGGTGATTGAGTGTGGTTTCACAATCATTCATATTGGTTTCACCATTTTTGTTTCCTTCCATATTGGTTTCTCAACAAAAGTAATGTGTGTAATTCCTCAAACTTTATTGTGGGTTATTGAGTGTGGTTGCACAATATTTTGTGTTGGTTTCACCACTTATTATCTCTCATGAAAACTCCTAATAGATCCCATATCCGTAATGACTCACTGGTCTTCTTTACAAAGGTAGGTGATCATTTAGGGTTTCAAACCCAATGATTTTTAGGAGATCACACTAGTCGAGAGGATGAGAGTTTGGGCTCATAACACCCTTTGGGGGGGGATTATTTCCCACTTCATAACTATATTATCTATTTAAGATATGTTTGTGAATCTTTCCCAAATCCTGATACATGACTAGTTACCCAAATAAAACAATCATGCATTTAATCCTTGTACATGAATGAGGGGCTTCTATTAATGATACCATCTATATATATCAAAGGTTCTCCATTTGGTTCCTATTATTACTTAATAATGAGTTATTTCTTGTTCTTTGAATCCATATGACTAGACACTCTTGAGTTTACTACCATCCAGGAAGGCGATTGGTATTTCAATATTGTGACTGAACCTCAAAAAGGCATCCTACATATCTTGTGAGAATAAAAATAGAAGACCATGTAGTTCATTTAGGACTAAGTTGTGGAGTTTAATGTCATGAATAAAGTACATATGTGAAGGTATTTAGGCTTTGGGTATTGAGCTCTGGCTTTAGGAAGCCATCTTACGTATCTTGTATATAAAAACAATCAGAGTCTTCTTAGTTCAGTTTATCCTCAAACCGCTGATTAGTGGGGATAAATAATTAATACTCCTAAGGGTTATTTACCTAGAGTTTATCAATACAATAATGCCTTAGGGACCTACACTAAGGTGGATGCCCATGTATGGGGATATTTATATCATGATGTTGAGCGGGGATTACACACTAATATTTCCTTGATATTTGAGTTAGACTTACACACACTAAGGTTTTCCTTCTTGGATAGATTTTTATGATTCTAGTGACACGATCATTGAAAATACCTAAGATCATGTGATTCATTCTCAGTGTGAGAAATAAGAGATAGTAAGTGATCGGACACACTGCGTATAGATGTGAGGCTTGCACATTGAAGAAACCCTGATGAAATGTTTTATATGGAGCTCAGGCCTTAGGAAGGAATCCTACATATCCTTCTTATAACAAGAATCAGAGTCTTTATAGTTTAAGTTAAGTTTCCTAATCCAGTAATGGATGTGGAAGAATGGTAGACCCATAGGAGGTGGGTCCTATGAACCGGTGTAAATGGAATATCGAGGGACTTAAATCAAGGTGGATTCCCAAAAAAGATATCCATCACTTATCATATTATGGATAAAGAGAGGGAACCATGAGTGGTTTATTGAGCATGTTTGGGTGGAATAAGGGTCCCATAATAAAAATAAGGTTGCATAAGTACATGAACCTAGTCCACTATAGAAACTTCCCATATGAATGGGGAATGCATGACCAAAGACTCATGGTGGGGGTTCACATGGTTTGAGGGTACATATCCAAGTATTCCTACTGGGCAAGGCTAACATGTCTAAGTAAGTTTTCCTAACATGTTTGAGGATGTTTGTGGATGTTAGCTTGACATGTATGAGGATATCTATCTAACATGTCCAAGGAATTTGTATAAACTAGACTAACATGTCTGGGGTGTGTTGTGTGATCCAGCTGACATGTCCAAGGGTTGTTGCGTGATCAAATATGTCATGTATAGGGACTTTTCATGAACCAGGATGACATGTCTAGGGTGCATCGTGTGATCCTTCTGACATGTCCAAGGGTTGTTGTTTGATCAAAGCTGACATGTCCATGGATTTCTCATAAACTAATTGACATGTTTGGGGTATGTTGCGTGACCCATTTGACTTGTATAAGGACTTAACATAAACCATATGACATGTATGAAGTGTGTATCTCAATATAAATGACATTTCCAAGGGTTGTATCATGATCAAAGATGGTGTGTCTAGGGACATTTCATGAACCAGATGACATGTACGGGGTGTATCGTGTGATCAAAGATGACATGTCCATGGAATTCACATGAACTAGATGACATGTTCAAGGAGTGTTGTGTGATCCAGATGACATGTACAAGGGATGTTGTAAGATCAAAACTAACATGTACAAGGAATTTTTATGAACCAACTGACATGTCTAGGGTGTGCCGTGTGATCCAGCTAACAATTATAAGGGCTATCACATGATCAAAGATGACATATCCAGGGACTTCCCATGAACTGATTGACATATCTAGGGTGTGTTGTTTGATCCAGAAAACATGTACTAGGGTTGTCACATGATCAATTCAAACATGTATAGGGTGTTTTTTTCCTGATCAAGGATCTGATCATGTGAAGCATGCATTCCCTTTATGTGGAAAACAATGTATCTTCCTTTGTATGAATCTTCTATTTTTTTAGTCTTCTTCATGTAAATTTCCCAATATTTGTCAGGAATTTTCCTACTAAAGCATCATGTTATCATTACAAAATGATAAAGGTCCTTCATGTGATCCATATGACATGACATATATCCTTTGTGTTATCAACGAAATGATCATGCAAAGTACATACACATACTACATAATATATTAAGTTACTCACCAGAATTTTTCTGGTGGAAGACTCTTGAGGCTGCATGATTCTTTAATCTGGAAATTTTACTCTCACCTCTATCTGTGTTTTCATCATGTTTAAATTGGGATTTTGTAGGCATCACCACCATGAATCTATTCCACTTTTTATGGAGATTAAATCTCATATTTTGGATTGATTCAGTGGAAGTAAGGTTCCCATTAGTTTATAATATATCATGAATTTCACATGATTCAACTGCATGATGTTGATGGTGTCGTCATTGTGTCTTGTGAAAAACAATAACTGCATGATATCTCCATCATTACCATCCTTCTTGAACCTATGGATTGACAAATGGATTTCACATGATCAATTTAGGATGCCTAATGGATTTCATGTGATCTAATAAACATGTCAGAGAGACTTTGCATGATTAATTGGACATGTCAAATGGACTTTTGTGTGATTAGACCAACACATCTAGGGACCTTCATGAGATCATGTTGGCATGCTTGGGGCTCTTCGTGAGAACGAGATGGCATGTTTGGGTCCCTTCACGATATCAAGTTGGCATGTTTGTGTCCCTTCTTGAGATCAAGATGGCATGTCGAAAGGCCTCTGTGTGATGAGTAAACTGATCACACAAAGCACATTATCCCTTCACATAAAAAAGCACACACATTATTTCCATAAGGGTCCCATCATTTTTATATTTTATCGCATGATACCCTTGGTAGATTTTCATAAATTTTTCAATCAACATGTTGTATGATCAGAAGGACTTGTCTAGAATCCTTCATGAGATCAGGAGGGGTTGTCTAATAAATTTTGTGTGATAAAATAAAAGACTAAAAAAAACACATGAAACCATCATGTGATTCTCATAGGTTCATGCGATTGAAATTCCCATTGAAGGTTACACGATTCATGTGCTTAAGACAATTAATCTCAATGTAACTATGCTTCCTCATTGTTTCCTTTTTGTGGAACTTAATACCTATGATTTAGGTGTTTCTCCAACTCTAAATTTTCTGAACCTTATTTTGAGGGTGTCAAAAAATTCTCCCCCCCTCATAAGTGAATTCTGGAGGAACAATGACTCAATTCCTAGGAATTAAATCCCCCATAAGTCCCCTAGGCTTCCACTGGTTGGTATTCTGAGCATCATTTGATCTTATGAGAAACTATTGGTATTCCATGATGTTCCCTATAAATAGGGGATTGAGGGGTTGGTAATTTCAATTCTGTCTCAACCCTACCGACCTCTTAGATTTCCTCTCTTGCATGATTAATTTGAAAGACAGCTTTGTGTAACCCCATCGCAGGAACTGTTACCGAGACCCAATCGCATGACATCGTCGCTTGATCTCTTCATATAATCACACATTGTCTAGAAAACTCTCATAACCAAGATTCTACTAATCAATGGTAACTTATTTGGGCTATGATACATTTCCTTGGTTACAGGTTCACTTCATGCGCTTCGTGTGATCCACTCGGTGACTATCATCTGACTGCATAATCTTTATTTTATTCACGTGACCTTTACATAGTCACATGATCACAACCATTAAAATAGATCATGTGATCGTGAGATATTATGTGAGTCATGAGGTCATGATATTTGTAATAGGTCATGCAATCATGTTCTTTTATATGGTTCACATGATTTGAGAGAACTAGAATTGATCACACGGTTCACAGGACTCAGAATGGGTTGTGCACTCCGAATGATATTGTTTAAGTCATGAACATTATCTTTTTTCCATTCCATCCATTTTTAGGAGTCCAATTTTTATCTAATACATGATTTTTATGTTTTAGTGAAGATAGACTAAAAGAGGTAGGCCATGAAAGTAGTGGCTCATTGGAATTATATGGTTGTAAATTTGGATGCTAATCAATGTCTGGTCATCCATTCACACCAGGTGTAGTTTTCAAACTTGATGGGAAAAAATATATTAGAATATCCTTATTCATACTAATTACCACTCTATGGGTTTGGCCTATAAAATGATGCTCCTATCCTAACACCCCTACCATAGATCAAGCATCCTTCTTCGATATTTAAGACTAAAAACATATTTAGAGAAAATATATATCATGTGGTCTATTTCATTTCTGAGGAAAAATACTCCAATGGGTATATGTTAAAGCTTATGCCAACAGACTTAGAAGAGGTCCATCATGAATCTGACCTTGAAATTAATATCTATCGAACGATAAGTCAGAAATATGTTATGAATCAAAAGTTCAGATGGTTTCCCAACTAGGACCTTTAATTAGGAGGGATCTTCATAATGTATTGGGGATGACCCTTTTGGGTGCAACACATTGCCACTGGATTTACTAATGAGTTAAAATGGGTTGGAATGTAAGAGTCCATGTGGATTTCACAAACCATTTCTTATTATAACAAAGGATTAATGATAGACCTCTTCAGGTGATGGATCTCAGACACAAATACATTTCATCTGACACATGGTGAAGTTAACATCATTCTTTGGGATGTTGAGAAAATATGAGGCACACCAATTTTGGGAGATATGTATGATGATTTTCTCTATCTGTCATCTATTTGGGATGATGTAGAGAAGGTGCCTTCCATTTCCAGGGAGTTGATAAAGCTGGCCAAGAAGGCCCTTGGGAAGGCCCCACTTCCTTGGGTGGATATCCCATTAAATAAATGGGTAGGATTTTTTTATCAATAAGGTTCATTCTGAACTCAAAGTCAAGAATCCAAGGGCTTTACCATCAAAAGAGTCTCATGGGGATGAAGGTTACTATTTTCCTATAGTTTAAGAAGTTTCATTTAATGATTGGGGGTGGGTGGTCATTTATGAAATCGATCGACCTATTCAATTGGATGGATTTATTGCAATGTACTTAAGAAGTTACCTGCTTCTAACTTGAGAAAATGGTGGAGTCAGGGTTTATACCTTCATGATGGAAATTCCCATGGGAGGATGAAAGCACATCAGTTTGGATATTCCTGTGTTGGTAAGAATATACCAACTCATATTCCATATTTATAGGGGAAGATCCTCATATAGAGTCTTTGGACCCTTCCATGTTTATGGGGGTTGGATAGAGACTCACCTGGGAATATATGAGTATCTAAGGGCCAAAAAATATTTCTAGTTTCTGGTTCAATCCCTTTTTATAGTGAATCAATGGAGTGAGGCCCATCACATTGAAGATCTTGGAAATTTGGGCCCACCTGAGTCTCTATGATCGTTTTTCTTTCATGCCTTGGGAGGCACCTACCAGTGGTATAACTGAATATGATGATGGTGACCCTAAGACTCGAGCTTATTTGATTTCAATTCACGAGGGCATCCTATCCACCTAGATTGGTGGTAAAATTATCTGTGAGTGGGACATACCTTATCGGTTTGGGTGACAATTTTGATGCATTCAAATGAGGTGTCCTGCTCCTCTTCACATCCGATATGAAATGAACCTGATGGTGGATCACCAATTTTGGTTGATGTTTACTAGAGAGGAGACGTGTACTTTGGTAGAATTCCCTCCAACTCGCATTGAGATTGGTTTTTCCAAAAAATTGTAAGGATATTTGGATCCACTCATACTAGAATGATTAGTTATACACATTGGTACATAAGTAAATATAGATGTAATAGATGATAGAGGCCAATACAAGACCTGCAAAGCCGCCTTCTTCCTGCAAACCCATGATTCAAAGATGCCTCATAATGAAGTGAGGAATTTGGAATCATTTTTGTTATTAGGAAAGGTGCCTTAAAGTGTAGTTACAATGAGCGAGGTGCTTATAAGTGAACCCTGGACTGTGATGGAATTTCCTACAAAATGTTAGAAATGAGAAATTTGGATGAAAGATAACTCAGTTTTTGAAGTCTAGGGTTTGTTACGTCAGGTGAAAATAGACTTGGATAGATTTTTACAATTCACTACTCCAAGGGGAATCACCTTTAAATATCATCCCTTTGAGGTTGAGGCATTTCTTTAAGATCTTGATGCGGCAATACAAAGTGTAAAAGGACAAGTCCACTATTTGCCCTGATTGCAATAGATGATGGTTCCCGACACAATAGTCATTTCCAAAGATGAGGGAGACTAACTTATCATCAAAGGAGAGGTAAAACTAACTTCATTACCATTATAAAATGACTTAATTACTATCAAAACCTTATTTAAATATTTTTTATCTCCTTGAGTATAGAAAGAAGTTGAAGGGACCTGATCACCCTTAACATCTCCGATGTATTCCCCCTGGGTTATGACTACTGAAGTTGACCCCAATGAAAACCAAGAGACTAAGAATGAGGTATATCCTACTAATATAGATCTAATTATGGTGATGATTTCCATCATAGATTTGTCATGACCTACACCTCCATTAGCACCATCTTCAATGCCTTCAGTGTTGGCCCCTTTCGTGGATCCTTCCTCAAAGAGGATAATAAAAATGAAATGTTTCAATTCATCTAAGGTTTCTCATCTAGAATCATCAATTAAGTGTAAAATTTTATTTTCCTTCTTTCCAGGCCATTTCAGAAACTTATTTTTATTTTCTTACATATACATGCCCTCACCGAATTCATGTGGATGCATGACCATCTGTTCCCAAGGGAAAAGGTGGAACTTATTCCCCTTCGGTGGAACCTTTGACACTGAGTTCATTCCAAAGAGAAGTGGGGATGGTTGAATCACCGATAGGGTTGTTCCCAGTGCCTAATTCTGATATATCATCAATCGTACCCTTTGAACCATTACTGGTGGATGCAATTCTGGATGAGACTAATGCCAATATCTATTTTTCCACCGACTTGGCTAGAATGGAGGTGTCATTATGTGAAAGTAAGAACTTCTTTAGAGAACAAACATATTTTCCCAACTATATTATGTTTCTTCACATTTATTTTCTCTTACAATTCTTAAAGAAAACACATGGACTGTGCTGACATAGATAACATTAGTGGTGTTGCTAAGTCGCTCGATGCAAGAGGGAGTCACTTATTCCCCTGAAGACGGGATCAGGGTGACAAATGTTTCCAATGATGCAACTGAAAAAGGTATGTTACCAACATTGATCATTGTCATTTACCATTATATAAATCATACTATTCATCTAGTAATTGATAATCCTTTGTACCCCTTATTATAGTACATTAACCTCAGAGCTCAGAGGCCCCATACCCTTCTTCTTTTAAATCCCCCTCTAAATTAGTTGACTAATGCGAAATCTATCTATGTATCAAGATCATCAAAGGAAGTGAGTACGATTCCCTCACTTAGTGACTTAGTATCAGAATATATCCCCATTACTAAGATAGACTTGATTTGAGGCTCGAAATATGCAACCTGTCATCAAAAAATGATGTGAAAAATGTGGGGGGATATTTGAAGCATAATCTTAGAGGCCCCCTTGGAGGAGATGAAGGTTTGGCTAGGTCATCTTAGATACATATTTACCACCCTTTACTATGGGATATTTGACTATATGGTTATCCATTATTGAGCGAAAGATATGATTTATCTAGGAGAACAGACGAGGGCCCTTGAATTGAGGGTAATAGAACTATAGGCCTCATATTTAGTAAAAAATAGTTGGGAAACAACCCCAAATGAGGTTTCCCATTGTGAAAATGAGGTAGTGGATCATTGAAATTTGATCAATGTTGGGAAGGATAATATTGGCAGATTACATTTCAAAATTGACTAGCTTCAGTAGGAGTTGTCCCGATTGCAGTATATGCTAAAAACCTCATAGAGAACTATCTCAGAGCAATAGGGGATTGTTAAACTAGTGTAGAAGGTTGAAATTGATAATTTTTCTAGAGAATAATCATTAAAATAGGTTTCATGGATAGAGATTTAGTTTTTTGATCAGTTATACAATTCCATAGCCTCATTGGAACATAAGTCATTGAATCTTAAGTAATCCTCTGAGAAAATATTTTAAAGGGCCTATACTTTTAAGAGAATCATTTTGTTTAGGGATTCATAGGGGAGTCTCTAGGTTATGGATATTCCTCTATCCTTTGTATATCATTGATGAAAAAACCTTTCAAACATTACATGTTATTATTAGGATTTCTTTCATTCATTATGTTCATGGTATTTCATCGAATTAGTATAACATAGAATTTCAAAGTCATTAATTCTTTTTTATAATATCAAAAAACCCAAATTTGAACCCAAATTATAGAATTATAATAGGACTTATATGGGAATAGATCATGAATGATTAATGACATAAATATCCTCATTGAATTATCTTCTCTAGTCACTCTGAAATCACCTAGTTTGAAAAGATAATTTGGGTAAATATGTTCCAAAGGGAGTGCTCTAAATTTTTCCTAGGCCAAGGTCCAAGAGAGCATAACTTGATTTTTTATAGATTCAGAGAAAATTACTTATAATATTTGTATCTATTTTTATATTTAGCTCTAACTTTTTCTTAATCCTTTGAAGGAAAGACTTAGCTATCATAGACTTGAATTTCCCTTAGGCCCCCCTTTATGTGTTTTCAAAATGAAAATTTTGGTAACAACTTGAGATTTTGTGAAATATTTTTTTAAATAAATTCAATCTTTTAGATATTTTTCATTACACATAACAACAATTTTATCTTACGTTACATTTAACACTGAGTTTATCTTGCGTTAAACGCAACACCGAGTTTAAATGAAACGTGACATACTATTAAAATTTTATTATCTTATATGATAGTTATCACATAACTGTTGGAATGGTGAGTAGGAATAGGATTAAATAAATTATTAAAATATATGGTTTAGACATGTATATAAAATTAATTCTTTGGTGACCAATTAATTATAAATCAAAACAAAAACTATTTGGAAATAAATGAAATCTTTTTTTGAAAAACTATTTTTATGCACTCAAACACGTTTTATATCAATAAATTAAACAAATAACTTTTGGTAAATGATTTTATTAAAATGTATATATTATATATTCAATAAAATGTTTAACATTCATTTAATGTTTTTTCTAGACAAGAGATAAGAATAAATCCAATTTTACACTTAAAAACTGTATTTTTCTAAAAAATAGTTTTGTTGCCTTTTTCACACTTATTTTAATTTTTTTTTCCAATTTTAGATTTTTTTTGAAAAAAAATAATTTTTGAAATTATCATTTCAAAATTATCTTGTATTTAATTTTGAGAATTGTTTCGAAAAGATAAATTTTTATTTGAATAATGAAAAATAATGGTTTTTATTAAGACTTTTCATTTATTTTAAAACATTTAAAAACTTAAAAATTTATTTAATATGGTTTTAAAAGTATAATTATTTAAATTATATATCTATTAATCTAATTTAAGTCATATAAATAAATTTTATATTGAATTTTGATATAAATACTTTTTTAAAATTTTGAATATTTTCTCTTTGGAAAACCACTTCTAGGTTGTGTATGCGTAATTAATTTCAAATTAAAATGTTCCAAATATGTGAATAAAATTAATAAAAATAGATTTCATGTTTGGAATAAAAAAATTATATCATATAATAAGGTCAAATTAATTTTTGACCATAATGAATAGTAAATACAGTAAAAATTATTTACCGCGGTTAAGGTTAAAACGGGTTTACCGGGGGTTAAACTAAAAAGATAAGGGAAAAATGTTCTATAAAATTGTCTAAAACCTATTTTATGACCATATGTTTAACTTATCACCTATAAGGTTCTAGAATGAACTATTTTGGAGCCTTGTGGCATGTAAAAAAATGTGAGTACACCTTTTTATTTTCAAAAATTACAGGCGTTCCACTCACATCACTTCTAAAAGGCCACCCCCTATTCTCCTCTCCACACTTCAAAAACCCATTGTTTCAACCAATAACTACCTAAATAACTTCCTTAATTACCTCATATTATTCTATAAGCCTTATTTTGGTCAGAAATCCAACATAAGAAGCCTTCTGGTGAAAATCAAAATAAGTTGTCCAGAGAAGAGGTAACATCCCTAATCAAGCATTTTATTTTATTTCTTCATAAAATTCCTTAAATTATAATTATAAAATTATGATATAGTAAAATATAGTCTTACATATAATGATATTTTATTTTTTAATGAAATAACCTAAATCCTTCTCCTTTTTTATCGAATGGGTTTTGAAATCATCATTTGTGTCTACGACATACTCTCATCTCGCGAACCGATATTATTTATTTTCCATCACCAACTTTCATGGAGGGATATAATACAGATTTATTATTTATATATAATATTTATGATATTATTATACTTCTGGAATCATGATATCACATGAACCTTCTTACTTTCCATTCTATGAGAAATATGATAACGTCGTTCGTGTGTACGACAGACTAACACCTCACAAAGCAATGTGATTCATCCATGATTTACAAGGATGGTAATAAGTATGAGTGTAATGAAAATATGTGATATATAAGACACAAAAATTATTCCGTACTATTAATATATTATTTACCTTTATTTTTTCAATTCATCAAGAAAATGGAAACAACGTTCATGCATACGTACAACCTACCGTCTCCATGAATGATGTATTTAATTTTCTATCTATAAATTTTATAGACTAATATAAATATATATAATCAATATATAATATATTTATATCATGGTTAACATTTTGGATATTTTTAAACCATTATCAAAGTAATAGGACTGAAAATAACAAATCAAAACATACACAAAAAAGCAGTTATTGTCTGAAACGTCACTTTAACATGGAATTGTTAATAAATAGGTAATAAAAGGTCATAAGTAAATCATATATGGTATGATATATATAATTATGGTTATTTAATATATTTATAATAAACTTATACTTATTATGCAAGATGTTTTAATCTGTACAAAGGAAGTCAAGAGTTAAGGTAAGATATTTTCATCTCAATTTACCTTCATTGAGACATATGTTGTGTTATGAAACAATATTATTTTATGAGGTGTATATAAATCCTATTTGACATGTAATATAATGTATTTATTTATTATCATGATATTTTATGTTTCATTTAATTCTATTATTTCATGGGGTTTACGATTCAAATTTACCAAAGTGGTAAGTGTTTTATGATACAATCTCATTGTTTATTGGGACTGTTTATGTTTATGATTCAGGTGATGTAATATTATGATCTATCTCTCAATAAACTCATGAATTTTATTCTATTATGTATATTTCATTAGAATACATGTTTTCCCTTCATTTTACTTGCTTTATGTACTCAATATTTCAAAAGAATGTTTTTTTAAGAAAATTGACTTTATTTCTCTCTTCAGTCGAAAATCCTTTTTCTTCCAAAACCAAGTTTTCTAAAAATGTTTTCAAAAATATTTTTAATATTCTACAAAATTATTTATCAAATACATTCTTACCCATTTTTTAATTTTTATAAAATGTTTTTAAAGGAATATTCATGCCATTTTCCATTAAATTATTGTTTATTTTTTACTAAAAATGCAAAAGGAATCTTTGTTTTAATATGTACAATATGAATGGTATTTTCTACCATCATGAACAAATTGTTGTTTTTCAATATTCACTCATAAGGTTAAAATTTTATTTTCAAATAAAATAATTTCCAAAATGTTTTATGATTTTTTTGTTTTAAAAAGTGATTTAAAAAAAACTAATTTTCCTCAAGAAATGTTCCAAGTGTCTTTTCAAAACATTTTACATATAAGATGAAATAATTTGATGTTACTTTTGTTTTACTTAGGATATGATCTAAGGATACCATTATTATTATTTCTATAAATGGTTTATATTTATGATGATAATATGTTTATGAAACTCGTTTCTTTTCCATGGCTTATACCATGATAAAAGGCTTATGAAACCCATTTTTTCTATAGGTAATGCTATAATGAAATGTTGAAATGTATATTAAACCCATTTATTTTAAAGGGTTATGATATTCTGAATTTTTATGATCCTATGGCACACACATGTATGATTTTCAATATGTGACAGTGGTTCCTTATAACCAAGGACGATGGTTACATTATAACCAAGGATTGTGGTTACGTTATAACCAAGAAAATTGGGACCTATATCTATCTTCAATGCACTAAGTAATGATTAATGTTATATGATCTAAAATGGTACACATTAGGTTATCCCAAGCCCAAAATATGGTACACGAGATGTTATCCAAATCCCAAAAGAGGGTATATGAGAGGTTATCCCAATCTCGAAGCAGGTACATGGGTGGTTAGCCCAAGACTAACTTGTTATGAATTTATTGTTGGGTATCCTTAACACAATATTTTTTTATACTTAGGTATATGGCACAAATATATTTCTTATTCCAATTTTATTCTATCATAGATCATGTTATTTAATTCCACTATGATTCATGTATTATAAACTTTCAATATTTATTCCATGACTCAAGTTTATGATCTGTGATATTAAGGGTATGGTTTTCATATGTTATTCTCATTCTCTCATACCCATATGCTCATGTTGTATTGATATATCCCTTGTTTACCCTTACTGAGAATTTAAGATCATCCTTTCTTATGTTTCATTTCCCTAGGATATGGAGAAAAGTGTTATATATGATATGTCTAAGAAGGGTTCTAGTTATGAAGAAATTAATGGGAGATGATGTAGCTCACTTATGGACTGGTTTTTTATGTTTCCAAGTTTCCAAAGACATTAGACCTAAATTATTCTAGAATGGATTTTTTTATTATGTATTGATTATTCTTCTATTAAAATGTAATATTTATGTATGAGAAGTTTGGATCTTTACAGTTGGTATCAGAATAAGGTTTAGTCAACCTTTGGAAAATAGGATAAGAAAACTTTAGTGAGATACCTATGGATATTTCTAAGGATATGTCTAGGAACATGTCAAAGGATAAGTATAAATATGAGTCAAAGTATAAAAAAATCTCCTAGAATTTTGGTTAAGGATAAAGCGAGTGGTTTCCAATAAATTACATACTTGTCTAGATACTACAAATGGATGTGGCTATGAACCAGAGATACCTAGGAGTAATAATGCATAAAAGGGTGCATTGATATAGAATAAATTATCACATAGTACATGAAAACATGACTCGATACACACCTGGTTTGATACTCTTGGGGTATATGATTTGGAAATTCACAAACTCTTTATGAAACATCATAAATGATTTGAATAATGACCATGAATGACATAGGTTAATCATAAGGTGTCATATATTTAAAAAAGGTGTTGTGATTTAAACCTCATATAAGTGTTTTTTCATGATTATGTTGTTTTCACACTATGATTATAGTTTCTCACATTATTATTTTTGGTTTAAGTCAATGGATGGAACCAGAAGAAACTGGATTAACATTGAATGCGATAGATACTGTGTTGATGAGAAACCAAATGGGATGATGATTGGAGTGAAGGATATTGTTATTATTCCTAATTAGTTATCATGATAAATGATTAAAAAATTTCACCTTAACCAACTCTCAAACTCACCAGAGAAGACAAGGATACAATTCGTTGAGAGTTCGTGTGGTGGAGACCACAGAGGAAATAAGATCGAGTTTCTTATATGTCAATAATGTGGGAAGAAGCACTCAAGAGAATGTATAAAAGGGATAATAAGTAGTTTTGAGTATGTAAAATAAGGACAAAAAGAATGTAATTTCCAAGGAAAAATGAAAATTTCAGTTAAATAAATGGATGGGAATATTGGTATCCCTAAAGTATTTTGAAAGGAAAAATGTTTAAAATGTGGAAAGTATGAGAATTATGTAAATTTATTTCCTTTGGGGAAAATTGTGAAGAGAATCAGCATGGTGGTATGAGTATGGATATACTACTGATGATGAAGAGAACACAAATGAAATATTAAAGGAAATAGGTATGAAGGAATAATATAACAAATCCTAGTTAATATTTTAAGAATGAAGTAAAATGATTGAAGTGTTTATGTATTGAAATTAAAGAATTATGAAATATATAAGGATTGTTCTATATAATTTTTTCATTAAGTATTTTCAAGAATATGTTGAATGGTGCTGATGACCTAGAAAATTGATTTAATTGAAAGGTTATATTTCATGGAAAACACACGATTAAAGAAAAGACAACCCTTAATATGTTTCTGATTTTGAGATAATGATTTTGGGAAAAAGAGATGATTGATATGAACAAAGTAAATTGGATAGTACCGATTACCTTGGATCTGATTAATGATTTGTTGAAAAAGGGGTTTATGATATCATTAATGGAGTTTAATTTTTTTTGGTTTTAAGGAATATATTCTACAATAAATGTTTTATTTAATGAATAAGAAAAGATGTATTTTTTTTCAATAATGTTTTATGGTAATTCAGGTTATTACCATGTTTCAAGAGAATACATGATGAAGGTATTCACGTGTTTGGTATGTGACAATTAAGAGCCAATTCATGTTGTTTGGAGGATTAATGATAAGTTAATTTTATAAATTTAACAACCTTTATAAATTTTTGGATTTTAATATTTTGGAAGGGTCATAAGGTTAACCATTTATGTAATGGTTTAAGTTGAACTTTGGATGAGGTTTTAGATATTTAATGTATTACTTCACTGTATAAATTTTTATCCATATTGGAAAATGAGTGCTAAACATTTTGTTATACTGATAATTTGAGATATAAGGAATGATTTATAATTATATTATGGATATTATGATCCATTAGTAATTCATGCATAAAAAATCAAGTTCATTTCTTAGAGTAAGATATGAAGTGAAAATTTATTGAAGCACAACCAAAGGATGAAATTGTGCTTACGATACAAAGGAAATCTAAGCCCTAGGTATATCGATCCCTTTGAAATTATTGATCACATTGAAATTGTATCTTATCACTTGGATCTTATACAAAACCCCTATAAGGTTCACAATTTGTTCCATGTATCTCTCATATGTAAGTACATACTTGATCCATCACATGTACTGAATTCCGAGGTCTTACCACTGGAGCATGATCTTTCTTATGAGGAAAAAATGTTGGAGATTCCAGATCATACAAAGTGATACAAAACAATGGCACTAAACTATTCAATGTTTTGTGTTAAAACCAATATCTTTAGGAAGTTATGTTGGAACCTAGGAATGTAATGAGACATAAGTATCCTTAGTTGTTAGTACAAAAGTGATAAATTTCGAGGGAGAAATTAATTTTAAGGGGGGTAAAATGAAACACCCTGATATTTTGTAAATTTATTTTTCAAATAAATTTAATATTTTTTTATATTTTCCCTTACACACAATATCAAGTTTATATTTCATTACACACAGCACTGATTTTAGCTTGTGTTACACCAACACCGAGTTTGAATAAAACTTGACATACTATTAAAATATTATTATTTAATATGATAATTATTGCCTAGCCATCGGAATGGATGATATAAAAAGAATTAACTTAATTATGAAAATATATGGTTTACCTATGTATATAAAATGAATTATTTGATAAAAATTAATTAGAAATTAAAATAAAAACTATTTGAAATCTTTTTATGAAAAACTATTTTTTATACACACAAACACGTTTTAAATAAATAAATTTTAAAAAAAAATTATTTAAAAGATTTTAATGAAATGAGTATATAATATATTCAATCAAATGTTTAACATTCATTTTATGTACTTTCTATATAATAGATAAGAATACATCCAATTTTACGCATAAAAACTATATTTTTCTGATTTTTTTCACCTATTGTGTACTTCTTTTAAAATTAGTTTTCATCACTTTTTTTTTTTGAAAAAATAAAATTTATTTTTGAAATAATATTGTCAAAAATATCTTCTAGTGAATTTTTGATAACTTTTCTGAAGATAAATTTTTTTTTGATGAATAATGAAAAATACTGGTTTTTGTTAAGAATTTTTATTTCTTTCAAATAATTTAAGAACTTAAAAATTCTTTTAATGTGGTTTTAAAAATATAATTAGTTAAATTATATATCTATTTATCCAATTTATGTCATTATAATCAATTTAATATTGAATTTTGATATAAAAACTCTTTAAACCTTTGAACATTTTCACTTTGGAAAATCACTTTTTCATCTCATACGTGAGATTAATTTTAAATTAAAATTTAAAAATTATATGAATATAATTTTTAAAAATATTTTCCATATTTTGAATCAAAATAATTTATATTATCTAATAAGGTCAGCTTAATTTTTGACCATGATGAATAGTAAATATAGTAAAAATTGTTTACCGCGGTTAAGGATTAAATAAGTTTACTAGGAGTTAAACTAAAATGATAAGGGGTAAAAGGACATATAAACATGTACAACACCCATTCAATGTATATATTTTGACCTTATCAACTATAAGGTTCTATAATGGATGATTTTTATCCTTTTTGATTGTGTGAAATGTGGAAATGCCTTTTTTTTCCAAAAAATACAAGTGTGGCACTCACATCAGTTAGGAAAGGTCACCCCCTCTCCTCTCCTCTTAACACTTAAAAAACCAATTTTTTTAGAAAATAACTTCCTAATTTACTTAATTAATTCTCTCATATAGTCCTATAATCCTTCTTTTGGTAAAAAATTCAACCTACTAAGACTTTTGATGCAAACCAAAAGAAGTTGTCTGAAGAAGAGGTAACGTGCCTAATCAAGTTTTTTATTTTATTTCCTCATCCAACTACATAAATTTTTTATTAAAACATGATTATATAATAACATAAGTATATTACATATACTGAGATGTTATTATTTCAATGGAATAACCTAAATAATTCTCCTCTTTCATCAAATGGTTAACAAAATCATCATTTGAGTGTATGATGGACTATCGCCTCGTGAACCGATGTTATTCATTTTCCATCATCACCTATCATGGAGGGATATAATAATGTATTTATTATTTATATATGATATTTATGATATTATTATTTTGGAATCATGATATCACATGTTCCTTCTTACTTTTCATTCAGTGGGAATATAATAATGTCATTCGTGTGTACGACATACTACCACCTTTTTAAGCGATGTGATTCATTCATGATTTATTTGAAAGGTAATAAGGATACGTTTAATGAAAATATGTGATATATATGAAATAAAATTTATTATTAAATGGTAATATATTATTTACCTTTCTTTCTTTCAATTTTTTTAGAAAATGAAAATTACATTCATGCATATGTATAACCTACCATCTCTGTAAACAATGTATTTTATTTTCTATATCTAAATTTTATGGAATAATATAAATACATATATAGTGAATATATATGAAATTTATTTCATGGTTAAAATTATGGATATTATGGAACCATTATCAAAGTAATATGACCAAACATAAAAGATCAAAACATACATGAAAAAACAAAGTAGTTATTGCCCAAAATGTTACTTTAACATGGAATTTTTAATAAATAGGTAATAAAAGGTCATAATTAAATCATATATGGTATGATATATATGTTTATGATTATGTAATAGATTAATTATAAAATTATATTTATTATAAAGTAGGTTTTAATGTGTATAAAAAAAATTGAGACTTAAGGTAAGAGATTTTTGCCGCAATTTTCCTTTTTTGAGACATGTGTTGTGTTATGAACCTATCTTCTTTTATGAGGTGTTTATATATACCCTTTGAAATTTTATATAATAAATTTATTTATTCTCATGATATTTTAATTTTTATTTAATTTTATTCTTTCATGAGGCTTATGATTCAAACTTATCAAAGTGGCAAGGGTTTTATGATACAATTTTCATTGTTTATCAGGATTGTTTATATTTATGATTTTGATGATGAAATATTATGATACATCTATCAAGAAACTCCTTAATTTTATTATCCACTGGATATTTCAGGATAATACATGTTTTCTATTTATTTTATTCTCTTTATGTACTCAAGAGTTCAATTTTTTTTAAAGAAAACCGACTTTATTTCTCTCTTCGGTCAAAAGTCATTTTCTTCCAAAATCATGATTTCTAAAAATGTTTTCAAAATTATCCAAATGATTTATCAAATAAATTTTGAAACATTTTTTAATTTTTAAAAAATGTTTTGAAAGGAATCTTCATGTCATTTTCCAAATAATACCCATTTTCCTTTTACTGAAAATGTGAAAAGAATCTTTGTTTTAACATGTACGACATGAATGGTATCTTCCACCATCATGAAAAAATCACTATTTTTAAATCACCTTATTAAGTTTTAAAGTTTATTTTTAAATAAAATGATTTCGAATTTTTTTATGAATTTTTTATTTTTAAAAAGTTATTTTTAAATAAAAGTTATTTTTCCACAAGAAATGTTCCATGTGTCTTTTCAAAATAATTTTCCATCTAAGATGAAATAATTTGATGTTACTTATTCTTTAATGGGGAAAATATAAAAGTATACCATTATTATTATTTCTCTAAATGGTTTATCTTTACAATGAAAATATATTTATGAAATCCATTTCTTTTACACGGGTTATACCATGATAAAATTCTTTTGAAATGATGTATGTTTTATGATATTTTGGCACACACATGTATTATTTTTATTATTTTATAGAGGCTATGTTATAACTAAGGATGGTGGTTATGTCATAATGAAGGATGGTGGTTATACTATAACCCAAGATGGTGTTCATGTTATAACCAAGACAATTGATTCTTATATCTCCCTCCAATGCATTTGGTAATGATTAATATTATTTGAGCTCAAAGGGTACATGATAGGTTATCCCAAGCCTAAAATGGGGTACATGGGAGGTTTTCCTAATCCAAAAAATAGGGTAAATGGGAGGTTATCCCAAGCTCAAAGTAGGTATGAGGGTGGTTATCCCAAACCTCACATTTTATGAATGTTTTGGTGGGTATCCTTGACATATGATTTACTATGATTATGTATATGCCAAAAATCTGTTTCTTATTCCAATGTTATGCTCTCATGGACCATGTTATTTAATTCCATTATGATTCATGTCTTATGAACTAACAATATTTATTCCATGATTCATTTTTATGATTTGTGATATGTAGGGTATAGTTTTTATATGTTATTCTCATGTTCTCATACCCATATGATCATGTTATACTGATATATTCCTTGTTTACCCTTCCCAATCATATGAGCTCACCCTTTATTATGTTTCCATTCCCTAGGATATAAAGAAAGGTATTATGTATGATATGTTTGAGAAGGTTCTAGTTATGAAGAACTTAGTGGGAGATGATGTAGCTCACTTATGAACCAATTGTTTATGTGTCCAAGTTTTCAAAGGAACTAGACCTAAACTATCATGATCCAACCCACCAGGGTCCATCTAGCTGGTGATAATCTAAGTGTGACCACCCCAATATTTCCTCTAATAGGTCAGGGGTTAGAATCCAGTGCTGAGTAGGAATAACACTCACATGGGAGGCCTTATCCTAAGGTACCTGTATGTACACACACATCTCCAAGCCCATAAAATACTGAAATGTAAAATACAAATAATACCAAATTCATGCATACATCGAAATCCCACAATAAGACTACAAAAAATTACTGGGAAGTAATAAGGTACAAATACAATCCCATAAAAAACTAGAAAGAATTACAACCTAATAGTAAGAGGGGACTACAGTAAAATGTGACTCATAGTATAAACAATGATTTTTAACCCAAATCTAATCTCTATATACTCTTAGTCCATTGAGAACCCCATAGAATGGAAAGTCATTTTCATAATACATGACACATGTGGACATATCCCATGCAGGGGTGAGTATAAAAATACCTAGCAGGACACCCCAAAATTAAAAAGCATAAATCATCAAGAGTAGTCAGATCATCACAGGATATAGAAATCCTAATATGACACATATAATTAAACATTAAAATATACTCATAGTCAACACTAAGTCTCAAGGTCAGGTTAGAACTACATTACCATCCTAAGATCCTACTCTAGTGTCCATAACCACACTCGCTCGGGAGAACTCACTCTACAAGCCTGATAGCACTGATGGATTCCATCCAATATGTCATGCTCATCTGGTATTACCATGTGGAAGTACAAATTGGAAGTTTTAAGAGATTGATACAAATATGGGGATCACACCTAGGGCCATGGGGTAATATTGACTAACCCAATCTAGATTAACTCAATATATAGGGGACCAATATCCATGTATAGTTTGTCACGCTGATTATTAGAACCCAAACTTGGGAAAAAGATGATAGAGGATCTTGTCTCGACCTATGGGAGGGATTCCTATAACTTTATCTAAAACTAATCCCTTGGAGAGAATTATAATCCTTAGTTTGAGATATAATTCCATACTATACCCTTATAAAAATGGATCAAGGGAACAGAACCATAAGAAAAATAGTACGAGTTGAGGGGAAGAATGTCTCTAAGTTATATTGGAATAAGTACACTACATGTACTTTCAATACATGATGTTTCCCTTTAGCATTGGGTTTACTCATGTATCATGGATCATGCTTGTGTCTGTGACCACGTACACTTGGCCATTCCCACGTACATGTCCGTGTCAGTGTACTTTCCCATGTATGAGTAAATAGATCAGCTAGTGTACTCTTGTCATGTCATGTACCTAGTCATATCCATGCCCTAATATCCCTCGATATACATGTTGATTTCCTAGGTAAGGGTTTTTGGATTGGGTTATACCAAATATACACAAGAGGGGGGGGGGGGGTGAATTGTGTTTATTACAATTTCTTCGCAAGATCGTAATATGTCTTTTTAACTTTATCAAAATGATTAAGTAGTAGAAAATAAATAGCAAAGGACTCATGATATATAGTGTTTCGGGGAAAAAAATTTCCCTAGTCTACTCCACCAATGCTCTACTCCACGATCTTGGTGATTTTCACTATCTGGTCCTCTTATCAACAAACCGTTCCACAACTGAGTGCAGATAGTTGACACCTTTACAACTTTAAGGAAAAACAGAGCCTTCTGGTTCATACATAGAACCGAACACACAACTTAGTATGAGAAGCCGGTCACTCAAAGTAAAATATTATTTTCTCTATGAAATACTTTCTAGTTGTTCTTCACAATTGCAACTGCAAGCAATTGACAGTCAATGGATCATCGATTTCAGAATTGATGTTCTTCAGGTAAAGAGTAGTTTTGAGTCGATCCAGTTGCAGTATATCTTGAAATATAATTCACAACTTTAACAACAGTAAATTCACAAAATATATTCAATATATAATCGGTGAATCTTCAATTTTGTTTCTTCTTCTTCAGAAAATAGAGCTTTTTCGCTCTTCGTAACAGAAGATCTTTAAGACTCGATTGTCTATGTAAAACTGTAGCAGTGAAAAACTCAAGTGCTTGATATATATTTTTCTTCTTTTCGACTATTCTCCTCTATATATGTAATACAAAGTAATATAGGCATATATATAATAAATACAAGTTATATCCTTTTAAATTTAGATCCACAAAAATCACTTTTAGAATTGCAATATTTAAAGATTTGAATAGCAGAGCAGTTGTAACACCCCTTAAAAATCACCATGAAAAGCTCCTCTTAAATCAATCCTTTGAATCATAAATAATCAGATTTGAATCAGTCAAAGACACACTTTAGATTCGGGCTATTAATATGTCTGGAAATCAGCCTGATAATCCGCATAAAGACCGTTGCTTTAATAAAGTCATAATTTAAATCTCTGACACCAAACGTAGGGTTGAACTGCATAGAATACATTCTCTGAATGTAAGGTTTACAATGTAAGGCTGATCACAAACATAAGGTTGATCACAAATGTAAGGTTGATCAAAAACCCTTTTCTCTTCTTCTTTCAAACGTACGATATATAATCCAAGCTTTTATCTGCTTCTAAATGAAAATAAAATGATCCAAAAAAAGGTTGTTCACAAAATTAAGGTTGATGATCCATAATTTTGAGAAACAAGCATGAAGTTCCATATTAACAAAGGATTATTCTTCCATACATTTTTGATATTCCAAATGTAAGGTTTCTTCTAAACGTAGGGTTCTTCTTCTATAATTTTCTGATAACATATGGTTACTTAACCATAATTTTTTTGATAACGCGCAAGCGACGATTTTCATCCTTATGCTATGTTCCTCAATGTAGGGTAAGAACAGTGTTTCTAGAACACACTAAAGTGATTTATGAACACTTATAGTATGAAAAATGTTTCCATAAAAAGCTAAATTGATTTCCGAACACGTTGAAAAATATTCCACATAGATTAAAATGCTTAAAGATTATTTCAAAATAGAGAAATAAATAGTATTAATTTCCTGAAATATACTCAAAGTAAAATCATTAGAATAACAAATAAGGTTATTTGAGAACATCAAAATCATCATGAAAAGATAGAGTATTATTGAAAACAAAACTTTCTCAATAGTCTCCCCCTTTTTGATGATAAAAAAACCCATAAAATAACCAATAAAATTATCTTAGAAAATTAATTTCATATAAATTAGAATTTTTCAAAGATAAAAGAAATATTTTATTTTAACAAAATTTTTTCCTAATTTTTACATTTTCTCCCTCATTGCAAAGTAAAATAATATGTCCTCCTTTATAAATAAATAATTTTGAGTTTATCCAAAAAAGATTCTCCCAAAAAAACATGTTGTGTTTATCCATATTTCTCCCCCTTTTGTGATATAAAAAAGAATGATAGAAGAAGGAATATAACACATTTTAGTGTAGCAATAAACTTAAGTAAATGCTATGGTAAAATAGTTATCAATATTTGAATCTGGAATACTGGCATTCGAACATAGACAGTATAGTAAAACAAGTTAATGACACATAAACATGTGATTCAAATATATGTTATTGAAAACATAATTACAAGTACAGTAATGACGATGAGAATCAAGTTTGGGCTATAATTTTTTGTAAAATGGGTTTCAACACCTCTGAATGATTTCTTTGAGCTCTGACATCTGTAGTCTCAACCTTTTCATCCATCTATCGCCTAACTGGACTATGATATCTCTTACTTCTTGAGTCAGATGAACGTCTTAAATTAAATGAACTCTGAAAAACTCATGTAACCTCTCTTCCTTCTCCATAAAAGAGTTAACTTTTCAATTAACTGATTCAATAAAACTCTAATTCTAGGTTCATTCAAATTCAAATGGTCAATAAGAAACTTTTGATTATCCAACAACATAGATAAAGGAGCACTATTTCATTAAAGGTTCTGCAGTCTGTCATTCATATTGCTTATAGCTGCTGTAATGACCTGAAATCTTCTGATCAGATCAGGTTAAGTACCTGATGTACTTGCTTCACTATTTATGAAAGCTACAAATTGTTGCTCCATGAATGATTTAAACTCTAATAAATATGACTTCATCACCATTTCAGACTTGATATTTGCAACTTCATCCAACATTTCCTTCTTGAAATTTTCAACTTCTTACTTAGAAACAGAAATGAATTTTAGTCTTTGAAATTTAAAATGTTACTTTTCTAATTATCTTTTTAAAGAATTATTTTTGGATTGAACTTTATTAAATTTTCAGATCAAATTTTCTACATAATCATTATCATAATCAGAGGCACCTTGGGCTTGATGTTTAGTCTGAGCTTCCACTAGATTTATCAGTGCTAGAGGTAAAGATTCAACATCTGATTTCTCCTCATCGTTCCTCTGTACTAGATTCTCCATTGATTTTTTCTTCGAGTCCTTTCCTGACTCATCCATATAAAAATACTCACCAATAATTTCAGTGTGAATTTCAAAAGGGTTATCTACTGTGTTAGATTATTGCTCGTCTTAAGCATCTTCTTCCTTGATTTCCTCCAAGACAGGTCCCTCTAATATAGGTTCCTCTAATATAGGTTCCTCGTGAGCTAATTATTCTTGGAAAATTTCAGTAGGCTGTATATTTTCAGATCTAGACACTTCAACTTCTCCAGGATTTTCAACAGATGGATGCACAATTTCTTTTTCTACTTGAAAAGTCACCTTAATTTGAGAAACTATTGGTTGACCAACTTGCTGTACTATAGATTCTCTAATAAATTTGTATCTTAGAAGATGTTCTGTTGTTCCAATATTTTCTCGAATAGGTTCCTCATTAGCTTGAGCTACTCCTGGCATTCTCCACTGAATTCCTTCTTGAATTTCCTCATTAGCAGGTGTATCAACTATCTCAAACTGTATCCTCCTTGATACGCCACTAGTTCTAGATTCAGATACTCCTTCCTTTGATTTTGCAGGTATCTCATCGGCACTATCTTGGTCTTTTTCTGCTCCAACAGGCATGCGTTTACCTTTTATTGTGCTCCAAAAGAAATCAATCTTCCTCAATGTTCCATCATTGAAAATGTTGCTATGGTGACATTCCACTCGAGAATCCAGCGACCTTATCATATCTGACTTAAATAAGATATTTGAAATGAACCTTCCAAAGGGATAAAAGGTCATTCTCGCTTTTGGTTGGCAGCACTAGTTGAGATATCTGATCATAAATCTCAGAAAATTGAACTTTATATCACTCATAAATAGAAACATTATGTACATACCAGGGTACAATATTTTCTACATCTCTGACATTCTGGGTGCAATACCTGTTTGCACAAATTTAACTAAAATCTTCTGGTTAGGCTCTAGATCTTTTACTAACATCTTCATTATATTTTTAGAGATAAACAGAAAAGTCATAAGGTCCTTAGATTTATAGACATTAGCATCAATATTATTTAAATCAAAATGAAAAACTCCCTCATGAGGGCAGTGAAGAATTTTGGCTATATCCACAGATAAAATTGAAAAATCTCTATCCTTGATATTAGTTTTTAATGAATCTTCATCTTCTCCCAGACTAAAATGAACCGATTTAAAAACGTGATGAAGTTCTACCTCATATAGAAACTTTGTATAGTCCCCATTGAAGGTTTGCTCGAGTTTCTGAAATGATAGGGCTTGCCTCAGCATCGGATCGGTCTGGTACAACCATTCCAGATCGATCACCTTTCCTTGAAAAATCTTTCATCCTACTGAGCGTTGCTTCTTGGAATTGCTAGTTTCTGGCTCATCAGTTCTTTTTATTTTGGCCATTTCTTTCACATATTTCTAAAGGTTCGAAAAGCTAGGGTTTCGAAGGTTTAAGTGCGGATAAGGAATAGCGGTAGAAGTTCTTGAGGTTTCAAAGGGTTTTGGAAAAATAAATGGTTTTGGAATAGGAAACGGTTTCTTTCATCCTTGATTCCTGTGTCATTACACACATAGTAATTATTGCATTATTTAAAAGTAAAAACTTACACGGAAAAAATTTTAAAGCATAACTGACGAAAATTTTAAATTAATAAAGAAAAGATAAAATAATAATTAAAATAAATAATTAAAAAAAATTAATTTAAAAATGAATAAACCTAGCTCCCCTTAATAAAATCAAACCTTGCAGTGGGAAGTGGTTTATTAAAAATATCAACTAATTGAATTTTAGTGCTTACAAATTCTAATAATATATCCTTTTTAATTACATGATCTCTTAGAAAGTGATGTCTGATATCAATATGCATAGTTCTAGAATGATTAATAGGGTTTTTGAAATATTTATAGCACTAGTATTATCACATAAAATAGTTTTATTATTAAAATTTAGTTCAAAATCTATAAGATTGTTTTTCACCCAAAAAACCTATGCACAACAACTACCAGCAGGTATATATTCTGCTTCGGTTGTTGACAGAGCAACTGAGTGCTGTTTCTTACTAGACCATGACACTAAGGATTTTCCTAAAAAGTGACAAGTCCTTGAGGTGTTTTTTCTATATAATCTACAACTTCCAAAGTCTGCATCTAAATAATAAATTAAATTAAAATCAGAATTTTTTGGAGAGAGAAGAGATTGAAAAAAAGTTCCTTTTAAATATCTAAAGATTATTTTAACAACACTTAAGTGAGATTATTTTTAATCAGATTGAAATATAGCACTAAGACATATTGAGTACATTATATCTGGCCTACTAGCAGTAATATATAATAAACCACCAATCATACCTCTGTATAACTTGTTATCAACTGATTTTCTAGTTTCATCCAGATCAACTTTTATATTAGTACATATAATTGTTGAACATGTCGTGTTGTTTTAAAGTCCAAATTTCTTTAGTAAATCAGTAATGTATTTTCTTTGATTTAAAACATTGGCAAAATATTTTTGATAAATTTGAAGACCTAAAATGAAATTTAATTCTCCCATAATACTCATTTAAAATTCTTTTTGCATTAAATTTGAAAACTCATGACAAAGCTTTTTGTTTTTTGAACCAAAAATTGCATCATCAACATAAATTTGAACCAATAAAATATTAGAGTTGACAGTTTTCTTAAACAAATTTGGATCTTCCATCCCAAAAGTAAAATCATTTTTTAAAAGAAAAACACTTAATCTTTCATACCTAGCTCTAAGTGCTTATTTAAGGCCATAAAGATCTTTAGTAAGTTTAAAAACAGAATCTGGTTTTTGTGAATTTTCAAAACCAGGAGGTTGCTTAACATAAACTTACTCCAATAAGTAACCATTTAAAAAGTTAGACATAACATCCATCTGAAATAATTTAAAGTTCATATGAGATGCATAGTATAAAAGGATCCTAATGGATTCTAATCTAGCTACAGGCGCAAAGGTCTCATCATAATCTATACCTTCTTATTGATTATAACCTTTAGCTACAAGTGTCACGACCCGCCCTCGGGGTCCGTGCCGTGACTACCCCAAGCCCGCCTCCCATAGGCCAGGGGCTGGCGACTAGCACCAAGGCGTAAATCCCGGTAAAAAGGGAAGGCATTTCCTTTGTAAAGTAAACAAACACCACAGAGTAAGCAAGCGGAAAGTAAACACTAAGTAAAAACAGAGTACAACTGAAAGTGCGGAAAAGTAAATGAGCCAGTATACAAACCCAAACTGAAAGTAAAGTACAACTCGAAAAAGAAAATAGCAACTGTAAGTAAAAGCCGCTACACTGAGCTGTCCACTGGAGATCCCACCTGAAGGGTGGGTACAGATAGCTCCAAAGCTCCACGGGTCCCGTCGTCCGCTCCGAACACGTCCCGCCCAGTGGTCCACCTCCAGGTACCGTCCTGCTCTGCAAGCCTCAGCCAAGATCAATGCTGTCCGTCGTCTGCAACCAACACAACGTAGTGCGGGCATAGCCCGTGCAGGGGTGAGTATAAGCTACTCAGTAGGGACCCCGAGACCCCCGAAGGTCTCACAAAATCCACAAAGGATAAACCACAAAGGAAGATACAAACACAAAGTAACAACTAACACTGCTTAGGTATATGCCCATACATATACCTAAGTCATCAATTCCAACACGCTCCATCCTCCGAGCCCAAGTAAAACTCAGTCCACACAGGAAAGTAAACGTATTTCACACAGGAAAGCAAAACGAAATCCACATAGGATAGCACAACTCAATCCACACTGGAAAGCAACAGGATTCAGCTCACACAGGTATACTTCTTCGAAAGACGATAAAGATGATCTCTGATCCATCTAAGTCATCGGACCCACGAAGGATCGATAGGTAACTAACCCCCGCAAAAGGCCCACATAGGACCTGTAGGCGCTGGTTCACATAGGACCGCTGAGCGCAAAGACCCACACAGGATCGAACCCACACAGGATCGGGCCCACACATGACCTGTAGCACTGATCCACGTAGGATCGCTGAGTGCTGTAGTCGTCGTCGAATCCACATAGGATCTCTGTACTGTCGTCGTCGCAGTCACAGTAGCAGTAGTAGCAGTAGTAGTCACAGTAACAGTCGCAACCAGCACTAGGGTTCCCGCACACAACAAGCTCGTACAGGAGGATCCGCTCCACGAGCCGAGAGGCTGATACATCAACTGTCACAAAGTCCAGAGTTGATGTATCCAAAAGTTCCGTATCGTCAACAGGAACTCAACGCAACAGACGGCGCGTCGATCGGACGCCCGGGCTGAGAGTTATTGGCATTTTCGTCCCCAGGGCCCGGTTGATTTTAAGGAAAAACCAACCCGACCGTACTCCACCTGCGTCCAAACCTCGGGCGGAGTATTCCAAAAGATCCGTCTCACTAAGAGGAACTCAACAAAGCTGACGACACGTCAAACGGACGTCCGTAGCTCAAGATATGAGCGTTTCCGCTCCGAAGGCCCGGTTGGTTTCGTGAACGAACCAACCCGGCCGAACTCAAAGTATTCCGAAACTTTGAGTGCGATATACCGAAATGACCGTCTCGATCCAAGGATCGCGTTTCCGCAGACGGTTTGTCAATCGGAGGTCCGTGGCTCAAGTTATGGCCAAAAGATCAAAACCATCTCGAAAACGGGGGGTCCGGGTCCGGGCCGACCCGAACCGGGTCGACCGGACCCGGGTCTGACCCGGCCCGGCCAGCGGCGGTCCGGCGCGGCGGTGCGACGGCGCGGCCCTGCCGGCGGCGGCGCGGCCTGGCGCCGCTGGGGTCACGCGCGGGGGGCATGGCCCCCGCTTCCAGCAAGTGGCGGCGTGGCTTTTAGCCGCGCCTTTTGGAGAACCGGCCCCCCCTCGTGGGGGGCCTGCTTAAGGAAACCAGGGGGGCCGCCTGCCCCCCTCAAAGAAACCGCCCCCCCTCATAAATGGGGGGGCTTTTGAGAGTTGACCGGGGGAATTTATTCCCCCGGTCTTTGACCTTCCGGTCGGCCACCTGGCCGGCCGGTTTTTCTCCAACGGGACCGGCAAGCCGGTCCCCTTCCGGTTTCCGACGCCGGCGGCCCGGCGTGCCGCTGGTCTTCCCGTCTCTCCGCGGCCCGGAACCGACCGCGGTGTTCATTGTCCGGCGCGGTGCGACGGCACCGCGCCCCTCCGCCGCGGCCCCGCTCCGGCCGCGGCGCCTTCGATTTCCTTCAACGCGGCGCGACGATGTCGCGTTCGTGATGATTCTTCCACGGTGCGAATTTCCGCGTGGTGCGTCGGCACCATGCCATCTTGTTTCATCCGCAAGATAAATCAACAAGAACAAAGGAGGGGGTTCGGCCGTGTTCATGCAGTCCGACCCCCTCACGTTAAACGATAACACATATTTAAATATCCTCACGTTTGTTATGCTAGAACCACGATCGAGAATAAATAAATAAATTAACAACAACCCCTACCTCGATAGTCGCACGTTGACGTAGTCGTGGGAAGCGGTCGTCGTTTCGTTGACGTCGGTTAGAAGACGAAGAAGTCGAGGAGGAAGCAATCGGAGAAGATGAGTCAAGATGTCATCATCGGTGTTCTTCGTGGGCGGCGGACGTTCTTCGCGTTCTTTCATGAAGGAGATGAAGAAGGTGGAGGATTTCTTCAGCTTCTCTCCAAAGCTCTTCCACACCTCACCCAACAATCCAAATAAAATAAGGTCCCTCCTTATTTTATTTACTAAGCCAAGCATTTCAAAAACTTAAATTTCAAAAACAAAACACTTAATTAAATATACATGAGTTGTGTAATTAATTAAGTGTTAAGTTATCAAGCTTTAAAGAGGGAGAGAGGGGAGTTAGGGAATTTGAAAAGGTGGGGCTCGGGTGGGACCCTCCTCACCTTAATCCTCTCTTAGGTGGTTAAACCACCCAACTTCCAACAAAAGATTTTAACCACTTTAAAGATATAAAATAAATATTGTATCACAATTTTATTTTACTCTTCATTTCATCCAGAAAAATTAAACAACTCCTCCTAGGCAAACACAACTTCGGAAAAGGTCTTCTTAAGCGAAAATCGGCGCTGCGAGTTCATCGGTGTCCTCATATTTCAATTCCGAGCACCGGATCAAAAGTTAGAAATTCCCGCTCGTTCGTTCACTGAACGTACCCGAGCCAAACTTTGGAAATTAATTCCGGGCACTCCGAGCCTCGGAATCAGGTGCCGTCTGAAACCGCGCTCTTGTAAAATTCCAAAGAAAATTAAGAAAAAATTTCCCTTGAATTTTACGGGTCTTTACATTACTCCCACCTCAGGGCTTTACGTCCCCGTAAAGATACATCAAAAACTAGGGAAACAAATGAGGGTACTGAACACGCATCTGAGCCTCCCGCTCCCATGTGCTCTCCTGGAGGTTCCCGTGCTGCCATCTGATGCGCACAAGAGGAATCGATCGCCCACGTAGGACCCGCTCCTGTCGATCCTCTATCTCCACCGGGACCTCCGTAAAAGTCGCCCCATCGTCAACGTCAAGCTCCCCATGGTCAATGATGTGCGTCGGGTCGTGCACGTATCTCCTCAGCTGAGATATGTGGAAGACATCGTGCACCCGGTGCAACTGAGGTGGCAGAGCCAGGTGATAAGCCACCTCGCCAACCCTACTGAGGACCTGGAAGGGTCCGATGAAGCGCGGAGATAACTTGCCGCCTCGGCCAAATCTCCGAATACCACGTCGAGGTGAGACCCGCAAGAAGACGTGGTCACCATCCTCGAACTCCAGTGGCCTCTGCCTCCTGTCAGCATATGACTTCTGCCGGCTCTGAGCTGTCCTCATCCGCTCCTGAATGACCTGGACCTTCTCTGTCGTGGCCTGGACCATCTCCGGTCCCACAAGTGCTGACTCCCCAGGGTCTGTCCAGCACAAAGGAGATCTACAAGGTCAGACGTACAATGCCTCGTACGGTGCCATCCCGATGGTGGAGTGGTAGCTGTTGTTGTACGCAAACTCCACCAAGGGTAGGTGGTCCTCCCAGCTATGACCAAAGTCAAGGACACATGCGCGGAGCATGTCCTTGAGAGTCTGAATGGTCCTCTCCGTCTGACCATCCGTCTGAGGGGGAAAGGCTGTGCTCAGACGTAGCTGCGTCCCGAACGCCTCCTGTAACCCCTTCCAAAGCCGGGAAGTAAAGCGAGCATCTCGATCGGAGACGATAAATGATGGCACACCGTGGAGCCGCACAATCTCCTGAACGTAGAGACGTCCCAAGCTCTCCACTGAGCCCTGCTCTCGGATGGGTAAGAAGTGTGCCAGCTTGGTGAGTCAGTCAAAAATCACCCAGATGGAGTCGTGACCTCTAGAAGTGCGTGGAAGTCCAGTCACGAAGTCCATAGATATGCCGTCCCACTTCCACTCCGGAACCTCCAAGGGTTGTACCAAGCCTGCTGGTACCTGATGCTCCGCCTTCACCTGCTGGCAGGTGAGGCATCGAGAAACGGACTCTGCTACTACCTTCTTCATGCCTGGCCACCAGTGCTGTCGTCTGAGGTCCTGGTACATCTTCGCCACTCTAGGATGTACCGCCAAAAGAGAAGTGTGAAAATCTCTCAGCACTTCCTCTCGCAAAGAGACTGGTACCATGGTATGTCCTCTGAAAAGGATGTCGTGCTCTGCTCCAAGGGAGAAACCATCAAGTGCCTGTCCCGAGGATATCAGTGCACGCCGTGTCTCACAGTCAGCGTCCTCACGCTGTGCCTCTCTGACCCGCTGCAATAGTGGAGGGGTGACTGTGAGAGACTGGAGGAAGGCTGCTCCATCTCTATCCACGAAGGATATCTGCAAAGAGGCTAGCTGCTCCGTCGCCTCCTCAAGTAGATGAATGTCCGTCCTCCTACTGAGGGCATCGGATACCACGTTCCCCTTCCCAGGAGTATAGACTATCTCAAAGTCATAGTCCTGGAGGAACTCGAGCCATCGCCGCTGTCTCAGGTTCATGTCCTTCTGCGAGAAGATATACCTGAGACTCTGATGATCGGAAAAGACTGTAAAGCGCTCGCCCATCAGGTAGTGTCTCCATGTCTTCAGAGCGAAGACCACTGCTGCTAACTCCAGGTCATGGGTAGCGTAGTTCTGCTCATGCGGCCTCAACTGACGTGATCCATAGGCGATCACTGCCCGCTCCTGCATCAGAACACATCCGAGTTCGGCCCCTGATGCATCGCAGTAGACTACGTACCCTACTCCCTCCTCAGGCAACCTCAAGATAGGTGCGCTGGTCAATCTTTGTCTCAGCTCCTGGAAGCTCTGCTGACATCTGTCTGACCACACGAAGGGTTTACCCTTCTTCGTCAAAGCTGTGAGTGGTGCCTCAACTCTAGAGAAGTCTGGCACGAATCTCCGATAGTATCCAGCTAGTCCCAAGAAACTCCGAACCTCAGTCACGCTCCTGGGTGGCTCCCATGCTAACACAGCCTCGATCTTCGCAGGATCCACTGCAACTCCCGCCTCAGAGATAACGTGTCCCAAGAAGTGGACCTCAAGTATCCAGAACTGGCACTTCGAGAGCTTACCATAAAGCTGGTGCTCTCGGAGTGTGTCTAGTACAACTCGCAAGTGATAGGCGTGCTCCTCCTCAGTCGCAGAGTAAATCAGAATGTCGTCGATAAAGACCATGACAAACCGATCGAGGTATGGCTGAAAGATCCTGTTCATGAGAGCCATGAACACTGCTGGAGCATTGGTTACACTGAAAGGCATAACCAAGAACTCATAATGACCATACCGACATCTGAAGGCCGTCTTCTGCACGTCCTCGTCTCTGACTCTGAGCTGATGATAGCCTGACCTGAGGTCTATCTTCGAGAACCACTGTGCTCCCTTGAGCTGATCAAAGAGGTCATCAATCCTCGGTAGCGGATACTTGTTCCTCAATGTCACCTGGTTTAGGCGACGATAGTCAACACAAAGCCGTAGGCTCCCGTCCGCCTTCTTGGCGAACAATATCGGGGAAGCCCAGGGTGAAACACTGGGTCGGATGAACCCCTTGCCCTGCAATTCCTCCAACTGTACCCGTAGCTCTTGAAGCTCGGCGGGGGCCATCCGATATGCTGGAGTGGATATCGGGGCTGTCCCGGGGTACAAGTCAATATAAAAGTCTACCTCCCTACGAGGAGGTAGCCCTGGAACGTCGTCGGGAAAAACATCCGCAAACTGATCCACCACTGCAGGAAAACCAGGATTTCGCACGTCAACTACTCCAAGGATGAGGCTAGCCAACTGATGAGTAATGGGCTGTCCTCTCCTCCGCGGAAGTCCATCCTGTGCTGCAAAGGCTCCCTTCTCACCGGTGAAGGTGAACCTGCTCCCGCCGGTGCGTACACATCGCACCTTGCGCCTAAAACAGTCAATCTGTGCATGGACCGTAGATAGCCAATCCATGCCCAAGATGACGTCATAAGGCCTCGACGCTGCTACAAGAAGATCCCAGCCGAAGCTCTCGCCTCCTAGAGTAGGCTCACACTGCCGGCACCAGTGCGTAATCGTCGAGTCTGCTCCTGTAGAAGTCTCTAGCCGTAAGGATCGAGCCAACGGCTCTGTCGGAATCTCCGAGCTCCGAACAAGGGCAGCGGCTATGAAAGAGTGACTCACTGCTGTGTCTATAAGAACTGCAGCAAGGGTGGAATAGACACAGATAGTACCTCGAATCATCTCGGGTGCGCCGTGGTCGTAGGCCTCTGCTGCCTGGAGCTGTGCCTGTCTCTGCCCGCCAGCTCCCTGTGGTCAGGGTGGACCTCCTGGTGGTGGTGGTGGCAGAGCCTCAAAGCGTCGCCCACCACCGGCTGCTCGTCCAGCTCCTCTGCCTCGTCCGCCTCCTCCCTGAGGACCGCCACGGTCGACCCTCTGCCTCGGTGGTCCCTCAACTGTCTGCTGCTCCTCGACACGGCGGGTCGGGCAGTCATGAGCCATGTGGCCCTACCCGCCGCACGAGTAGCACTGTCTGCCTCTCGAAAGACTGGCTCCTCGCTGTGTGCCCCGCACTGCTGAGACAGTGTCCTGAGGTCGTCTGCCTGAGGGTCTGGTCTGTCTGGACCCCTGAGTCATCCGTCGACTGCCTGCTGCAGATGACTCTGCCACGTGCCACCCTGCGGTGGGTCTCTGTGTTGGTGTAGACTCAGCAAGGAAGCTCTCGATCAAAAGGGCCCGCTCCAGTACTCCTGTCTGAGTCGGTATGCTGAGGGAGATCAGCGATGCCCTGATCTCGTGTCTCAAACCCTGCTCGAAGGTCCGGGCCCGGAAGAATGGGTCCCGTACCATGTCGGTCGAGTAGCGCGAGAGATCAGTAAATGTCGTCGAGTACTGAGCGACCGTCATGCTGCCCTACCGCAGCTGAAGAAGCTCTTGGATACGCACCGCACGAAGGGTGGCTGGGACAAACTCCGAGCGGAAGAGGCTCTCAAAGTCCGTCCAAAGGAGAGATGCCTCATCGTGCACCTGGAGCATCAAGCTCCACCATCGTCCTGCTGCTGCGTGTAGTAGGATCGCAGCGAGGATCACCATGAGGTATGCTGGTGTCCTCACTAGCCTAAAAACATGTACCACTGCCTCCAGCCAGTCCTCTACTGCCTGGGGATCCGTCTCCCCGCGAAACCTGGGTGGTCGCTGGCGCTGAAACTCATGCAGTGCGCTGAGGCGACGTGCATCGTCAGCGGCTGGCGCTGGAAGCATCGGGGGCTCGGCGGGTAGAGCTACCGCCGGTGCCACTGCTGACAAAGGGCCCTGCACCGAAGCCTCGTCGCTCGGTGGGCTGTCGTCACACTCGACTCTCGGAACCCTAGCTGGCTGCCGTCGTGGGGCCATCCTGAAAAGGAAACAGGTGCACCACGGTCAGAACAATATACCTGGTGAGCTGATATAAGTAATCACAAAGAAAACTTTGAAACACACACGCAATCAATGTTTTCGTGCATTAAGTCAGAAATCAGAAGTCAGGGTCCTGGTGTACGGATACGTCGGCCGCCGCACCAACACTGGACTCCCTGGACTGATAACCACACTCAATACGCTAAACATTATTGCTTCACATAGAAAAGATCAGAGTTCGCGGTAGAACCGAACTCCTTTGATACCAATTTGTCACGACTCGCCCTCGGGGTCCGTGCCGTGACTACCCCAAGCCCGCCTCCCATAGGCCAGGGGCTGGCGACTAGCACCAAGGCGTAAATCCCAGTAAAAAGGGAAGGCATTGCCTTTGTAAAGTAAACAAACACCACAGAGTAAGCAAGAGGAAAGTAAACACTAAGTAAAAACAGAGTACAACTGAAAGTGCGGAAAAGTAAATGGGCCAGTATATAAACCCAAACTGAAAGTAAAGTACAACTTGAAAGGGAAAACATCAACTGTAAGTAAAAGCCGCTACACTGAGCTGTCCACTGGAGATCCCACCTGAAGGGTGGGTACAGATAGCTCCACAGCTCCACGGGTCCCGTCGTCCGCTCCGAACACGTCCCGCCCAGTGGTCCACCTCTAGGTACCGTCCTGCTTTGCAAGCCTCATCCAAGATCAATGCTGTCCGTCGTCTGCAACCAACACAACGTAGTGCGGGCATAGCCCGTGCAGGGGTGAGTATAAGCTACTCAGTAGGGACCCCGAGACCCCCGAAGGTCTCACAAAATCCACAAAGGATAAACCACAAAGTAAGATACAAACACAAAGTAACAGCTGACACTGCTTAGGTATATGCCCATACATATACCTAAGTCATCAATTCTAACACGCTCCATCCTCCGAGCCCAAGTACAACTCAGTCCACACAGGAAAGTAACGTATTCCACACAGGAAAGCAAAACGAAATCCACATAGGATAGCACAACTCAATCTAAACAGGAAAGCAACAGGATTCAGCTCACACATGTATACTTCTTCGAAAGACGATAAAGATGATATCTGATCCATCTAAGTCGTCGGACCCACGAAGGATCGATAGGTAACTAACCCCCGCAAAAGACCCACACAGGATCGGACCCACACAGGATCGGGCCCACACATGACCTGTAGCACTGATCCACGTAGGATCGCTGAGTGCTGTAGTCGTCGTCGAATCCACATAGGATCTCTGTACTGTCGTCGTCGCAGTCACAGTAGCAGCAGTAGTAGTAGTAGTCACAGTAACAGTCGCAGCCAGCACTAGGGTTCCCGCACACAACAAGCTCGTACAGGAGGATCCGCTCCACGAGCCGAGAGGCTGATACATCAACTGTCACAAATTCCAGAGTTGATGTATCCAAAAGTTCCGTATCGTCAACAGGAATTCAACGCAACAGACGGCGCATCGATCGGACGCCCAGACTGAGAGTTATTGGCATTTTCGTCCCCGGGGCCCGGTTGGTTTTAAGGCAAAACCAACCCGACCGTACTCCACCTGCGTCCAAACCTCGGGCGGAGTATGCCAAAAGATCCGTCTCACTAAGAGGAACTCAACAAAGCTGACGACACGTCAAACGGACGTCCGTAGCTCAAGATATGAGCGTTTCCACTCCGAAGGCCCGGTTGGTTTCGTGAACGAACCAACCCGGACGAACTCAAAGTATTCCGAAACTTTTAGTGCGATATACTGAAACGACCGTCTCGATCCAAGGATCGCGTTGCCGCAGACGGTTCGTCAATCGGAGGTCCGTGGCTCAAGTTATGGCCAAAAGACCGAAACCATCTCGAAAACGGGGGGTCCGGGTCCGGGCCGACCCGGCCCGACCCCCCTGGGTCGGCCCGAACTGGGTCGACCCGAACCGGGTCGACCGGACCCGGGTCTGACCCGGCCCGGCCAGCGGCGGTCCAGCGCGGCGGCGCGGCGGCGCGGTGGCGCGGCCTGGCGCCGCTGGGGTCACGCGAGGGGGGCATGGCCCCCGCTTCCAGCAAGCGGCGGCGCGGCTTTTAGCCGCGCCTTTTGGAGAACCGGCCCCCCCTCGTGGGGGGCCTGCTTAAGGAAACCGGGGGGGCCGCCTGCCCCCCTCAAAGAAACCGCCCCCCTCATAAATGGGGGGGCTTTTGAGAGTTGACCGGGGGAATTTATTCCCCCGGTCTTTGACCTTCCGGCCGGCCACCTGGCCGACCGGTTTTTCTCCAACGGGACCGGCAAGCCGGTCCCCTTCCGGTTTCCGATGCCGGCAGCCCGGCGTGCCGCTGGTCTTCCCGTCTCGCCGCGACCCGGAACCGGCCGCGGTGTTCGTCGTCCGGCGCGGTGCGACGGCACCGCGCCCCTCCACCGCGGCCCCGCTCCGGCCGCGGCGCCTTCGATTCCCTTCGACGCGGTGCGACGGCGTCGCGTTCGTGATGATTCTTCCACGGTGCGAATTTCCGCGTGGTGCATCGGCACCACGCCATCTTGTTTCATCCGCAAGATAAATCAACAAGAACAAAGGAGGGGGTTCGGCCGTGTTCATGCGGTCCGGCCCCCTCACGTTAAACGATAACACATACTTAAATATCCTCACGTTTGTCATGCTAGAACCACGATCGAGAATAAATAAATAAATTAACAACAACCCCTACCTCGATAGTCGCATGTTGACGTAGTCATGGGAAGCGGTCGTCGTTTCGTTGACGTCGGTTAGAAGACGAAGAAGTCGAGGAGGAAGAAATCGGAGAAGACGAGTCAAGATGTCATCGTCGGTGTTCTTTGTGGGCGGCGGACGTTCTTCGCGTTCTTCCATGAAGGAGATGAAGAAGGTGGAGGATTTCTTCAGCTTCTCTCCAAAGCTCTTCCACACCTCACCCAACAATCCAAATAAAATAAGGTCCCTCCTTATTTTATTTACTAAGCCAAGCATTTCAAAAACTTAAATTTAAAAAACAAAACACTTAATTAAATATACATGAGTTGTGTAATTAATTAAGTGTTAAGTTATCAATCTTTAAAGAGGGAGAGAGGGGAGTTAGGGAATTTGAAAAGGTGGGGCTCGGGTGGGCCCCTCCTCACCTTAATCCTCTCTTAGGTGGTTAAACCACCCAACTTCCAACAAAATATTTTAACCACTTTAAAGATATAAAATAAATATTGTATCACAATTTTATTTTACTCTTCATTTCATCCAGAAAAATTAAACAACTCCTCCTAGGCAAACGCAACTTTGGAAAAGGTCTTCTTAAGCGAAAATCGGCGCTGCGAGTTCATCGGTGTCCTCGGATTTCAATTCCGAGCACCAGATCAAAAGTTAGAAATTCCTGCTAGTTCGTTCACTGAACGTACCCGAGCCAAACTTTGGAAATTAATTCCGGGCACTCCGGGCCTCGGAATCATGTGTCGTCTGAAACCGCGCTCTTGTAAAATTCCAAAGAAAATTAAGAAAAAATTTCCCTTGAATTTTACGGGTCTTTACAAGAAGTCTTTCTTTATTTATAGTTATTATTCCTTGATCATCTTGTTTATTTCTAAAGACCCATTTGGTTCCTATAACTGGATTGTTCTGAGTTCTTTCAGCTAAATTCCAAACTTCATTTATTTTGAATTGGTTTAGTTCTTCTTGCATTGCTATCATCCAACTTTCATCAACTAAGGCTTCTTCTAATGTCTTAGGTTCTAATTGGGATAGAAAGGAAGAAAATTCAACAAGATTTCCTACATTTATTCTAGTTTTTATTCTAGTGTCTAGGTCTCCTATTACAGTTTCTAAAGGGCGGTTCTTTAGGGTTCTATATTTTCTAGGTAGTACACTGTTAGGTTTTTCAATGTCATGTTCTTCTAAACTAGATTGAATTTCATTTATATCTTTTTCAAAATCATATTTTAAGTTCTCAAGTCGCATGTTATCATTATAGTTAGATTCATCAATTTGGTCTTTCCTTTTCTCAAAGGGATCAGATTCATCAAATTCCACATGAACCAATTCTTCAACAATACTTGACTTTTTATTAAAAAATCTATAAGCATTGGAAGTAATAGAATATCCTAAGAAAATTCCTTCATTAGATTTTGGATCAAACTTACCAAGATTGTATTTGGTGTTTAAGGTGTAAACCTTGCATCCAAAAACTTTAAAGTAATTTACTTTAGGTTTTATGTAATTCCAGAGTTCATAGGGTGTCTTTTTAAAAAAATGTCTGATTAAAACTCTATTCATTATATAACAGGTTATGCCTACATCTTCTTCCCAGAAATAGGTAGGAAGACGGTATTCATTTAGCATAGTCATAGCCATCTATTGAATAGTCCCTTTTCTTCTTTCAACAATTCCATTTTGTTGAGGTGTTCTTGGTGCAGAGAAGGTGTGTTTAATACCCATATTTGAGCAAAATGAATTAAATTCTAGGTTCTCAAACTCTCCACTATGATCACTTCTTAATGAAATTATTTTAGAATATTTTTCATTTTGAATAGCTTTGCAAAAACTTTCAAATATATTAAATGCTTCATTTTTATATTTTAGAAAATAAATCCAAGTAAATCTAGAATAATCATCAACTAAAAAATATATATATAATTTACCAGCCAAGATTTCTACCCTTGAAGGTCCAAACAGATCCATATGGATGAGTTCTAGAGGTTTAGATGTAGCAATTTTGTTAACAGATTTGAAGGATGACTTGTGCTTCTTTCCAAGTTGACATGCATCACAGAATCTATCAATTTCAAATTTGAGACTAGGAAAACCAAAAACTAATTGTTTCTTAGATAACTTATGTAAATCATATATATTTCAATGTCTAAGTCTTTTATGCCATATCCAAGATTCATTTATCTTAGCAGTTAAGAATTTTAATTTTTATTTACATAAGGAATTTAAGTCTAGGGTGTAAACATTATCAGTTCTTGGTGCTCTAAATTTAAGCAATTTATCTTTAAAAATAGAAAAACAGTTATTTGAAAAATTGACAAAATAACCATCATCACAGATTTGAGAGATACTTATCAGGCTGTGTTTCAATCCGTGTACATAAAGTACTTTATTGATTGATACTGCTTCTGAATCTCCAAATGTTCCAATTCCAATAATCTTACCTTTGGAATTGTCACCAAATGTGACTAGACCACCATCATTTTGAGTTAGAGTTCTTAAATTTGATGAATTTCCACTCATATTCCTAGAGAAGCCATTGTCTATATACCATATTTTTGTTTGGATTCTATGACCTGCTTCCTCATTAGATTCTTCTATAAATCACTTGTTTACTTTTATATTTTATTCTTATTTTTCCAAGTAAGACTTTGATGAGCTGCTAGAGTCTTCAGAAACACTCCATCTAGATTTCATTGCCTTATTTTCTTTCTTCTCATAGTCATTTATTTTAAAGAATTTCTTTTCCTTGTCTTCCTTTAATTGAGGACAGTCAGGTCTGATGTGACCCATCTTTTTGCATTCATAGCATCTGACTTCCTTTGGTTCTTTTTCATCCTTTTTGAAAGATTTTTTGAATCCTTTATTCTTTCTGTAGAATTTACTAAACTTTCTGGCCAGATGAGCCAGTTCCACATCTGAATCAGATGAATTGGACTTCTTTGATTTCACTTTGATTTGATTATTTATTTTTCTGATTTTCTTTTGAGATGTTACCTTCAAAGAAATATTTTCCTTTTTGATTAAAAATTTATGCTCATTTGCTTCATCTTCCATATCATATTCATACATCATAAGATTTCCAATTAACTATCTCATTGTAAAATTTTTGACTGGTGATGATTGCCTAATGGAAGCCGAAATTCCCTTCCATCTCGGTGGTATTAATCTTAGAACTTTCAGGGCTTGATCTGCTTGTTTGATAGGATCTCCAAAGGCAGTGATGTTATTGAAAATTTTTGTAAGCCTTCTATTCATCTGGGTGATAATTTCTCCTTCAAACATTCTAAATGTGTCAAATTTTAATTTAGCAGTGGAATGCGTCATTTGTCTGACATTGTCAGTTCCTTCATAATAAAATACAATCGTCTGCCACATTTCATAAGCTGTCAGACACTGAGATACTCTGTTGAATTTATCTTGTCCAAGACCACAGATGGTAGCATTCATAACTTTCGAGTTTATGTCATACTCTACTTCTGTATCAGCACTCCATGTATCAGGTTTCTCTAGAATTACATAGGGATTTAGAATTTTTGAGTAGACTCTGTATCCAAGGTTCTTTAAATAAATTATCATTCTTGATTTCCAATATCCATAATTTTCACTATTGAATTAGGGAGCTCAAAACATTGACATACCCTCTCATGTATCAGCCATTGAGCTTTGTATAATTCAAAAACTTTCAGCTTGTTATAGCTTTATCAAAATAACCAACCTCTGATACCAATTTTTGGATCGAGTTATACCAAATATATACAAGAGGGGGTGAATTGTGTGTATTACAATTTCTTTGCAAGATCGTAATCTATCCTTTTAACTTTATCAGAATGATTAAGAATCAGAAAAAATAGAAAAGGACACACGATGTATAGTGGTTCATGGAAAAAAAATCCCCCTAGTCCACTCCACCAATGCTCTACTCCACGAGCTTGGTGATTTTCACTATTTAGTTCTCTTATCAATAGACCGTTCCACAACTGAGTGCATAAATTTGACACCTTTACAACTTTAAGGAAAAACAGAGCCTTATGGTTCATACATAGAACTAAACACACAACTTAGTATGACAATCTGGTCACTCAAAGTAAAAGAGTATTTGATCTTTGAAATAATTTACAGTTGTTCTTCACAATTGAAACAACAATCAATTGATAGTCGATGGATCATCGATTTCAGAATTGATGTTCTTTAGGTAAAGAGTAGTTATGAGTCGATCCGGTTTTAGTAGATCTTGAAATATAATTCACAACTTTAAAAATAGTCAATTCACAAAATATATTTGATGTAGAATTGGTGAATCTTCAATCGTGTTTCTTCTTCTTCAGAAAATAGAGCTTTGTCGCTCTTCGTAACAGAAGATCTGTAAGACTCGATTGTCTCTGTAAAACTTTAGTAGTGAAAAACTCAAGATCTTGATATATATTTTTCTTCTTTTTGATGATTAAGCTCTGTATATGTAATACAAAATAATACAGGCATATATATAATAAAGATGATCGATCTCCTTTTAAATTTATATCCACAAAAATCGCCTTTATAATCACAATATTTAAATATTTAAATAACAGAGCAGTTGTAAATCCCCTTAAAAATCTCCATGAAAATATCCTCTTAAATTGATATTTTGTATCATAAATAATCGTCTTTGAATTAGTAAAAGAAACACTTTAGATTCGGGCTATTAATCTGCTTGAAATCATCCTGATAATCCGCATAAAGACCGTTTCTTTAATAAATTCATAATTTAAATCTCCGACACCAAACTCAGGGTTGAAATACATAGTATACATTCTATGAACGTAATGTTTACAATGTAAGGTTGATCACAAATGTAAGGTTGATCACAAACACTTTTATCTTCATCTTTTAAACATACAATATATAATCCAAAGTTTTATCAGCTTCTAAATGAAAGGAAAATAATCCAATGTAAGGTTGTTCACAAAAGTAAGGTTGATGATCCATACTTTTGAGAAACAAACATGACATTCCATATTAACAAAGGATTCTTCTTCCATACTTTTCTGATATTCCAAACGTAATATTCCTTCCAAACGTAGGGTTCTTCTTCCATACTTTTATGATAATGTATGGTTACTTAACCATACTTTTTCTGATAATGTGTAAGTGACGATTTTCAGACTTACGCTACGTTCCTCAATATAGGGTATGAACAGTGTTTCCAGAACATGCAAAAATGATTTTAGAACACTTAGAGTATAACCAGTGTTTCCAGAACACGCTAAAGTGATTTCTGAACACGTTGACAAATATTCTACGTGGATTAAAATGATTAAAGATTATTTCAAAATAGATAAATAATTAATATTAATTTCCTGAAATATACTCAATGTAAAATCATTAGAATAACAAATAAGGGTATTTGTGAATATCAAAATCATCATGAAAAGACATAGTATTGTTAAAAACCACACTTTATCAACAAGGGTCACACAATGTGTGACATGTGTCACATAGTGTGTGCTATTTATTTCACATGAAACCCTATCATTGAAAACAGGGCCCCACACATGGCATGTGTTCTTCCATTACATGTTGTGTAGTATAGAAATTTATAGAATCATGTGGTTCTTTAAGAGGTATTCTGAATCTATTTTCTCCACTTCTAAACTTGCTCATGAATCTTTTATTCATGGGTTTACCTGCCTCACCATCATAGATGGTCAGATTCTGGCTTTCGATTCATCGAGAATCGCTTCCTAAAGCCACGCCTTCATCATGCAATAAATACATGCATGAACATCTACTATCTATTCCTGATTTTTCACCACAACTATTTTAGCTCGATCTCATCATCAAAACAAACCTAGATCTAATATATAAATTTATTATCCAAGAAATGGGTGCAAAATAATTTATTTTCTGGTATTTTTCAAACCTCTGACCAAAATGAACGCCAGTGGTGAACGCAAGAAGAATGGGAGAGTAAATGCACAAAACACAAACACGAGGAATGGAACTTGTCCAATTTTCAAGTCGGAATTGATTCATTTCCATTAAAATGGCAGATGAAGAGATATAAATTAAACATAAATTGATATCCACAAATTCCAAACAAAAATAATCTCATACCCACAATACAATCGATCTACGAATCAATCCATTAGTTGATTGATTATGATTCATTGTATGATAAGAAAATGAGGATAAATCCAAATAAAAAATTTCATACCTCAAGATGTATTGATCTCTAATGAAGAAAAAATCCACATCATTTTTATTTAATAGATTCATTTGTTCCATTGGCACACCGATCGCCAAATATTGATTCGTCCATGTTCATCCACAGAAGCTCCTCTACTGGATCCTCTCTCAAAATACAAGGTTATGAGGACAACCCTAAAATTTAGTTATAACCTAGTTTATATATAATTTTATTAATTTGATTCATCATCCTAATTAAAAAATTAATTAATTATTTATTTATGTTTGTGATGAATTTTTCACAAACTCTCGACGCAAAAAAAAATCACCCATAGAGTAAACAACACATCATGAACTCAATGAAGATCTCATATTTTTGATCTGATACTCTTTTTAGGAGTTATTACTATTTTTCATGAGAAATGATTATGCGTGATATTAATATAATTAATATTTTTCAAATATCTGTTCTGAAATCACTGGGCATCAGAATCTTACACTGTCTCAATTCATAGTTCCAAAAATATAATTAGATATATTTCAAATATTTACATGGAAAAAATAATAAATTATATAAACAATTTTAGTGTAGATCATTATGTTATTTATTTAATATTCATCTATTAAAATAAAATATTTATGTATGAGAAGTTTAGGACTTTATAATTTTTATTCATTTTCCATTTTATAAGTGTTCAATGTTTCTTGAATTACATAGTGTGTGTGTCCAGTGAGTAGAGACTCGACTTTTTTCCTTGGGTTCCCTTTATGGGTTTTTAACCTAGAGAGAATTGTGTCTATTTTAATGGGTAGTTTAAGGTCTTGCATGTCAGACTGATGAGGTACTATAGTTTATGGTCTTTTAGCTTGGACCTGCTGTTTCTGTAGTATAGGTTCTTTTAGCTTAGACCTTCCATTAAATTCAGATGCTTAAGACATGGTTGATGTATACTCATGAAGGGTTTTGACACCCCACATCCCAGTTTAGATGATGAAGGATGGGAATTCATGAAGGGTTTGGACACCCTACATCATTACTTATAACTGGTTTGGTGTATAGTGATGTAATGTTAGGGATTCCAAATCCATTTGGATAGTCAAAATATAGGGATATAAATCATATACCAGAGAGTTTGAACTGCTGAAGATGTGATGCGGTAGACATGCCAGGGATGATTTCAAAACACTCTCAGTTGTTGAGTTCCACTACAACGTTGCTATATGTTACACATATTGGTGGTCCTTTACTACAAAGATAATACAACTCTATTTTATGGGTCAATGAACCTTATGAATGAGCCTATATGGACTATATGCATGGTCAAGTATAGGGGTCCTCGATCCTTTCTAAGTCCTTTCTAAGATTTATAGAGATTCAAAAATTTGGTTAATGAATTTGGATATAGAGAAATGGATATCCAATAAGGGTTCCCGCACCTTGGGTGTAGTTTATTTTATGGAAGTGGAGTCTGGACCACTCATTAAGTGATTTCGAGTCACACTAAAGGGGTATTTAAAAGGTTTGAGAGGGAAGTACTAGATTCCTAAAGTGAGAATGAGTACAATACATGATGATGTAATATTGAGGAAGTAAAATACACTTTAATAGTTTGATCATTGGAATTATAAATCATGATCTAGGTATATCAGAGTCAATTGAAAACATAGGATAGTGGGTATAGGTTGACCATTGGTAATGGTGGACACCAATATCAGATGTAGTCAGGGTGATAACTCATGGATTCAATGGGGACCTTTCCTCTATGAAAAAAATATAAACTAATCAAAAGCTCTAAGGTATTGTGTTATTCACAAGTGAATCCCAGTGGAGTCCCTTCAGAGTAATCGGTCCCTATTACCAATACACTATTGGGGAGAAACAAGAGAAATAACTCAATACTATAGGGTTCTAGGAGAAGTGTATAAACTTAAGTAATTGTTGAATGTAATCTCATAATTCAAATATATGAAGGTGGTTTATGGAAAATATAATATTCAAGAAGGGTTTGAGCACCCTAAAAGTTGTGTTCCCGCCTACTGAAAATGTTATCACAGTGAGAAGATATAAGGACCCAACCTTATTACTTTAAATAATCTTGAATTTAGTCAAGAAATCACTTCCTTTTTACATTTAGGATCTTTTAATGTTTATATATTTAGATAATCATGACATAATACATTCATAACATTACACATTAATACAGAGTGGATACCATAAAAAACAGTATTCATTTCTTCCAAAATATAAAACTTTTCAAATAAAACATGATTTATTTGACAATTCTTCAAACATTTAACTAGGATTCTTTCTTTGTATTACTCATCCTTATAACTTATGAAAATCATTTTAAAACTTGGGATGAGCATAAAAATCTCAATAAGGGATATAAAAAGAAGGAAAGAACACATTAGTCCATGAATACTTGTAACATATGAAATCATTTAAAAAAACATACTTGTCACTTACTTTCTGAAACATGATATTTCCAAAAGATCCCCAAAATACATAAGAAAATAAATAGAACCATAAAGGTATCTTGGGGAATTACTTAAATAATCTTTTAACCCTCTCGGCTACCTTATAATATGTAACCCTCATGGTTACCTTACAATTTCTGTAACCATCAGAGTTACACTTGGAGTAACCATACGACCGAACTCCAACTTACACATACCCAATTAATTGAAGGAAGATATAGTTCCCAGACTTAATCATAAATAATTCACAAGAACTAAAACATAATCACACAACATGAATAATTGTGTAAAAGCTTTGCTTTTGAATTTTGTAAAACAGAATTTTAAAAGAGGATTTTAAAAGAAAAGTCCCTTACAAATATCATATAATTGAATTCAAACTTAATAGAGTGGATAGAATATGTATATAAACTGTAAATAAACATATTTCAACATAATATAAACAAAATTCATCACATAATATAATTTTAATACCACATAAATAATGGAGTAGAAGGTTAACCCAAAGAATGGAAATCGGGTTAAGAATTCCCTTACCTTGGGTTCGTCTTACTTCAAAATTGTTTAAACCTCCATTATAATGGTTAAAAGAGTGTTATTAGTATTTTAAAGAAACATTTTCATGTTTATAACATCTTATATGATCATTTAATAACCTAATTTCACCCTTTAATTATTATTATTTTGTTCTTTCCATTGTTTTTGGTGCGTTCTTTACATGATTTCCATGATCGGTACATGATGGATATTCTTGTCAATTGGAAGTGAAACTTCAGAATTGGAATGGTATGGTATTTAAATATTTATAGAACCATAAATTATACAATTTATTATTTTTAATTCTTACATGAGGATGATTCATAAGTTAAAACATTATTGATATTTGTTTAGATTATTTTGGCGATTCTTCGATCGTAATGAACTCATTTGTTTAATAAATTAATAACATGTGTATAAAATGATTCCAAAACATTATATAAGATATAATACATAAATTATAATCTGGTTCAACTATAAAAATGTTTTCATGACCAGTATTTAAGGAAGTAAAGAAAATTAAAATCACATCATCCACGATGTCGGTAAATCGACACATGACAGATAATGTTTTAATTTCTTGAATAAGTTGGGGAGGGGAAGAAGTATAATGTTGTATATTCCATAAACATGATGAAATATAGAATATTTAATATACCTGATCATTCATGTCTCTTGGATAATGGAAGGTGAATAAATAATAATAATAGAGAATAAAATGAAAAGAAAATAAAGAAAACAAAAGAGGATGTTTACCTCTTGATCTATTATCCTTGAGATTCCTCTTAAGGCCTTTGGTTTTGGCCTTTTAGTAAGAGAATAATGTCTAGGATGTGGGGAAGAGACTTGGGAGGAGTTTTGGGTAGAACTTAGGTAAGGATCTAGGCTTGATAGGTGTGGTAGGAAGAGGGGAATGGGGGTGGTATTTATAGTGGAGGAGAGGAGGTATTTTACATTATTTTAATCATTATTATAATATTTTTTCTCAAGACTATGAATAGTCTTAATTAATGTGACCCCAAATAGTAATAATGGAATTTGAGTTCAAACCAAGTGGAATTAAATCCCTTATTATGTCATAAATAGTGTATTTAACTGATAATTTGAATATACAGTATTTTACTGTATTTCACTATTCATAAAAAAATCAAGAATTTCAGAAAAATCCCAAAAATTCACCCTAAACATTTTTCAACATGTAAAATTAAAAAATGAACTCCATTTTTTAAAAATAATTTTATAAATATTATTGATTTATTTTTTTAAATAAAATCATAATTTATTCAAAAATAACAATTTTAAATCTATAACTCATTTTTAACACCTTGAAAAATTAATCAAGTTGAAATTATCTTAAAGCCTTAATAAAATAAAATAATAATACAATTTAATATTCATTAGGGTCATATTACTATTTATATTAATTTTCATAATGGTATGTTACTATTTACTAAAAAACAAGTTGGTCCCATCAGACTCCAAATAACTTACTGATCATAATTGTAGATGACCATTTTTCAAAATTCAAAAGATAGAAATGGAAAAATTATGTTCAAAGGATAGTTATAAATATATAATTAAAACAATGTTTTATGAATTTTAATTTATTTTTAAAACCTTGTGGTGTTACATTATGCCCACCTTCTAGAAATTGGATCCTCATAATTTTATTTACTTATTAAACAAGTGAGGGTACCTTTCCCCCATAGAATTTTAAGACTCACATGTTTCTTCTTCTACCATGTGGTTTATCCAGAAAACATTTACTTGGTGTATTACCTTATTCCATAATACTTGTTCTCTTTGATCAAGAATCTAAACTGATTTCTCTTCAAAAGAAAGGTTCTCTTCCAACTAGACTTCTTTTGGGTTCAAAACATGAGTTGAATCTGGAACATACTTCCTCAACATTGAAACATGAAAAACATTATGTACCTAAGATAAATTTGGAGGCAAGGCTAATTAGTAGGCGACTGGTCCAACTTTCTCTAGAATTTCATAATGTTCAATGAACCGTGGACTTAAATTTCTTTTCTTACCAAAATGCATAAAACTTTTCCATGGTGAGATTCTAATAAAAACATGATCACCTACCTCAAAAGAAAATTCTTTCCTCCTATTGTCTGCTTAATTTTTTTGTCTTCTCTGATTTGTCCTCATATGTTGCTGGATCATCTTCACTTTATCAGCCACTTCCTCTACTAATTCTATTCCCATAAACTTCCTTTCCCCAACTTCATCCCAAAAAGCTAGAGTTCTACACTACTTCCCATAAAATTCCTCAAAAGGTACCATATGTATACTGGAATGAAAGTTGTTATTATAAGAAAACTCAACTAAAGAAAGATATTGATCCCAACTTCCCTGGTAGTCTATTGAACAAGCTCGAAGCATATCCTCCAAAGTCTGAATCATTCGTCCTGACTAGCCATTTAACTGAGTATGAAAAGCTGTGCAGAAATTTAATTCTATGCCCAATGACTTCTAAAGGCCCTTCCAAAAGATATAAGTGAATCTAAAATCCCGGTCAGATATAATGGAAAGAGGAACTCCATATAACATGACAATCACTTCGAGGTACAGTCGAGAAAGATGATCCAGAGACATTGTATCTCTAATAGGGAGAAAATGTGTATATTTAGTCATTCAGTCAACAATAACCCATATTAAATTGTTACCTCGAGAATTATTTGGTAATACCATAATGAAGTCCAAGTATATATTCTCCCATTTCCACTCTAGCACTAAAAAAGTCTAAAGCATCCCCTTCAATAATTGTCGCTTCGCTTTAACCTATTGACTTGTCAAACATTTCACAGTAAATTCTGCAATATCCCTTTTCATTCCATCCCACCAGTAATACTCCTGAAGGTCTCTGTATATCTTAGTATTGCTATGCTGAACTGAAAATGGAGAACTATGAGCTTCACACAACAATTCTTTCTTCAATTGGGAATCTCAAGGCACACACAACCTTTTACCAAATCTTAAAACATGATCTTTATCAAGGTTAAATTTTGGAAACTTACCCATTTTTACCAATTATACCTTTTTCTGTAGCTCATGGTCTCCCTTCTGCACTTGCTTAATTCTAGTTGACAACGATGACTGCACTGAAACCTAAAACAAAACAGTGGTATTTCTTCCTGCACCAAAAAATTCTAAGCCAAAATTCATCAAATCATTAATCAATGGATCATGTTCCAAATATAACATGGTTAATGATGTATGATGTTTTCGACTCAAGGAATCCACCACTTTGTTTTATTTTCCCGGATGGTAATTTATCGTGAAATCATAATCCTTTATCATTTTAATCCATTTTCTCTGCCTCATGTTTAATTCACTCTAAGTGAATATATACTTTAGACTTTTATGGTCAGTATATATTTGAAATTTGGCTCTGTATAAATGATGCCTCTAAATTTTCAAAGCAAAAACCACAACTACCAATTCCAAGTCATGTGTGAGATAATTTAACTCATGAGGTTTTAGTTGTCTTAAAGCATAAGAAATTACCTAATCATTCTGCATCAGAACACAACCAAGTCCCTTCAAAGAAGCATCACTATAGATGAAAAACTCACCATTTTGGGAAGGCAAGGCCAAACCCGGAGCATTCACCAATCTCCTTTTCAGTTCCTAAAAAAAAAACATCACATTATTCTATCCAAATAAATTTGACCCCTTTTTGCATTAACTTAGTTAGCGGGCTAGATAACCATGCAAATTTTTTAACAAACTGTTGGTAATAACCTATTAATCTAATAAAACATTGAATCTTTGTAAAATTTTCAGGTCTTGGACATTCATCAACCACCTTTGTTTTGGAAGGATCAACTATTATTCCATCCTTATTTATAATTTTACCAAGAAAAGAAATCTGTTGTAACAAAAAAATCTCACTTTCTGAATTTTCCATAAAGTTTCATTTCATTTAAGGTTTGCAAAACAACCCTTAGATGTTTTTCATGCTACTCTTTACTCTTAGAAATACCAGAATGTAATAAATAAATACAACCAAAAACTTATCCAAGAACTCCTGAAATATTCTATTCATAAGATTAATGAATACAATATGTTCATTAGTTAACCCAAATGACATAAAAAAATTCATAATGCCCATATCTAGTATGAAAAACTATGTTCTGGATGTCATGATCCTTCACCTTCAGCTGATGGTATCTGGATCTCAAGTCAATCTTGGAAAAGTACTGAGCTCCCTGGAGCTGATCAAACAAGTCATCTATATGAGGCAAAGGATACTTGTTTTTAACAGTGATGGTATTCAAAGCTCTATAATCAACGCAAAGTCTCATAGAACCATCTTTATTTTTAACAAAAAAATAGGGGCACCCCATGGTGAAGTTCTAGGACAAATGAAGCCTTTATAAAGAAACTCCTACAACTGATTTTTCAATTCAATAATTTTCATTTGATCCATTCGATATGAGGGTTTTAAAATTGTCTTAGCATCAAGAACTAAGTCAATTGTGAATTCGACTTCTCGATGAGGTATGACACCGAGTAACTCATCAGAAAAACATCAAGGTATTCATTTAACACTGGTACATCATTAATATGAATAGTTCCCTTGTTTTCAACAATATGAGAAAGATAGATTTCATTTAAATCTTTCAATAGTTTCTTAGCTTCCTAATATGTTATCAATTGTATGGGTTCATTCTTATATATAAACTAAACATCTTTTTGAAAAACAACTTCTTTAGCTCTAAAATCAATATTAGCATGATCAACAGAAATCCAATCCATTCCCAAAATAACATCAAACTTGACTAATGGTAAAAAACAAGGTTTGTAGGTAAATTATTTCCACAAACCACAATAGAAAGATTATTATAATTCCTATTTACTATAATATTTTCCCCTGGTGTTTTAATAATAAGTTTTGGTCTCATTTGTTGAGGTGATATTTCCAATTTACCAGAAAATTTCTTAGAAATAAAGGAATGTATAGACCCTATATAAAAAAACATTATCAAAATCTGAGTAAACAAATAAGGTACCTGATATAAATTCATTGGATGGCCTGACATCTGCTGGCATAGTCTTAAAGGATCTCACTACACCTTTCTGCTTATAGTCTAGATTCTTTGCATCATTTAGATCTCTATTTGGGAATACATTTTCATAATGATCAATCTCACCACATTTAAAACACTTAACACTTTTCATATCAGAATTAGTCTTAGAATCATTTTCATTACAATCTCGGGCCATATGTCTAAACTAAACGCATCGAAAACACTTCCCAGTTTTGGTAAGGCATTCCCCAGGGTTCTTCTTTCCACACTTTTCACAAAATAGAAATTGGATTTTCTTACCATCAGATTTATTTTGTTGATTCCCACCCATCGCTTTCCATCTATACCTCTTATTCTCCTTATTGTCAAAATGCATGTGATCATCAACAAACTCCATATCTACCCTCTCAGTACATTGGACAAGTTTCTCATAACTTTTGAATTCATGGGAGGCCAATTCCCTTTGATACCATGGATTAAATCCTGAGAAAAAGTGGTTGATTTTGCTATCAAGATCCAGAATAATATTTGGAGAATACCTCACGAGTCGGGTGAAGTTCGCTTCATACACAGCCACTGAATCCTCTTCCTTTTGATTCAATTCAATTAATTTCTTCTCTATCCTAAGTCGCACCACCTTAGGAAAATATTTTTCTAGAAAAAGACTTTTAAATTCATCCCACTCTAAGGCATCAATATCCTATCTATCCATGATATGTTTTAATATTTACCACCACTAATCAGCTTCACCTTCAAAATGATAAATGGAAATACTTACCTTCTGATTATATGAACAACCCACTACATCAAATATCTTTTCAAGGGCATTAATCCATCCTTAAATTTCTAATGGTCCAGAAGATCCATTAGAAGTAGGAGGGTGTTGTCTCATAAAATGTTCCAATATTGTCATGTTCCGTTGTGGTCTCTCTGGTTGTTCTCTTGCATGGATTCCACCACCATTTATTTCCTACGTCAACTGATCCATTACTATCAAAATTTTCTCGGCTCCAATCCTTACCATTCTGGGCTGCAGATTCGGAAGGATATCGTTTTGTTGATGCCTCTCCTCTTCAGCTTCCCTATTTATTCTAAGGACAACCATTCTGAACAAACATATCTTAGTCGAAGAAACATGGTAATATTTAAATTCTATAACATTTCAAATTAATCATAGAGTAAAAATAATTTATGGTATTCTATTAACATCATCCTAACCCCTAAAGTTATCTAAACCATCCTCTGATACCAACTATAAGGACCTGAAATTATCACATTACATAATCTTGAATTTAGTCAAGAAATCACTTCCTTTTTACATTGATGATCTTTTCAAGTTTATAACTTTAGAGAATTGGGACATATACATTCATAACATTACAAATTAATATACAGTGGATACCATAAAAAACAATATTCATTTATTCCAAAATATAAAACTTTTCAAATAAAACCTGATTTCTTTGAAAATTCTTCAAACATTTAACTTGGATTATTTCTTTGTCTTACTCATCCTTATAACCTGTGAAAATCATTTCAAAACTTGGGATGATCACAAAATTCTCAGTAAGGGATACAAAAAGAAGTAAAGAACACATTAGTCCATCAATACTTGTAATGTATAAAATCATTTAAAAAAACATACTTGTCACTTAATTTGTGAAACATGAGATTTACACAAGATCCCCAAAAAACAAAAGAAAATAAATAGAACTATAAATTTATCTTGGGGAATTACTTACATAATCTTGTAACCCTCTCAGCTACCTTATAATTTTTAACCCTCATGACTACCTTAAAATTTGTGTAACCATCGCAGTTACACATGGAGTAACCATACAACCGACCTCCAACTTACACATAACCAATTCATTGGAGGGAGTTATAGGTCCCAAAATTCATCATAAAAAATTTTGAAGAACCAAAACATAATCATACAACATGAATAATTGCGTAAAATCTTTTCCTTTTAATTTTGTAAAACAAAATTTTAAAATAGGATTTTAAAAGAAAATCCCCTTACAAATATCATATAATTTAAGTGAAACTTAATAGAGTGGATAGAATATGTATATAAACTATAAAAAAACACAATTCAGAATAATATAAACAAAATTCATCACACAATATAATTTTAATACCACATAAATAATGAAGTAGAAGGTTAACCCAAAGAATTGAAATCGGGTTAAGAATTCCTTTACCTTGGGTACATCTTACTTAAAAATTGTTTAAAACTATTGTATAATGGTTAAAAGAGTGTTATTAGTATTTTACAGAAAAGTTTTAATGTTTATAAAATATTATATGATCATTTCATAACCTAATTTCACCCTTTAATTATTAGTATTTAGTTCCTTCCATTGTTTTTGGTGCGTTCTTTACATGATTTCCATGATCGATTCATGATGGATATTCTTGTCAATTGGAAGTGAAAATACAGAATTGGAATGAAATGGTATTTACATATTTCTAGAACCATAAATTATACAATTTATATTTTTTTAATTCTTACATGAGGATGATTCATAAGCTAAAAAATTATAGATATTTGTTTTGGTCATTTTAGAGATTCTTTGATCGTAATGAACTCATTTGTTTAATAAATTAATAACATGTGTATAAAATGATTCCAAAACCTTATATAAGATGTAATACATAAATTAAAATCTGTTTCAACCACAAAAATGGTTTCATGACCATTATTTATGGAATTAAAGTAAATTGAAATCACATCATCCATGATGTTGGTAAACCGACACATCACAAATGGTGTTTTAATTTCTTGAATAAGTGGGAGAGGAGAAGAAGTATAATGGTGTGTCTTATATAAACATGATTAAATTCATAATATGTAATATAATGGATCATTCATTCCTATTTGATAATGTAAGGTGAATAAATAAGAAAAATAGAAAAGAAAATGAAAAGAAAAGAAAGAAAACAAAAGAGGATGTTTACCTCTTGATCTCTTGTCCTTGAGATTCCTCTTAAGGCCTTTAGTTTTGGCCTTTTGGTAAGAACAATATCTTTAAGACTTGGGGAAGAGCCTTGGGAGGGGTTTTGGGCAGAACTTAGGTAAGGCTCAAGGCTTGAGAGGTGTGGGAGGAAGAGGAGAATTGAGGTGGTATTTATAATGGAGGAGAGGAGGTATTTTACATTATTTTAATCATTGTTATAATATTTTTTCTCAAGACCATGAATAACCTTAATTCATGTGACCCCAAATAGTAATAGTGGAATGTGAGTTCGAACTAAGTGGGTTTAAATCACTTATAATGTCATAAATAGTGTATTTAACTTATAATTTGAATATATGATATTTTACCGTATTTCACTATTCATAAAAAATTCAAGAATTTCAGATTAATACAAAAAATTCACCCGAACCATTTTCAAATGTGTAGAATTAAAAAATGAACTCCATTTTTTGAAAATAATTTTATAAATATTATTAATTTATTTTTAAATAAAATCATAATTTATTCAAAAATAACAATTTTAAATTTATAACTCATTTTTAACACCTTGAAAAATTAATCAAGTTGAAAATATCTTAAATCCTTAAGAAAATAAAATAATAATACAATTTACTATTCATTAGGGTCATATTACTATTCATAAGGGTGTGTTACTATTCACCAAAAAAACAAATTGGTCCTATCAGACACCAACTAACTTACTAATCATAATTGTAGATGACCATTTTTCAAAATTCAAAACATAGATGTGGAGAAATTATTTTTAAAGGATAGTTATAAATATCTACTTAAAACAAATTTTTATGAATATAAATTTATTTTTAAAACCTTGGGGTGTTACAGGAGATGTGAAAAATCATTGATCTAACTTTTTTCTGGCTTAGAGTAGTCCAGTAAGCATGGACAAACTTTTATTAGGGCCATAAGATAGGCTCTATGATATTTATGCATTTTATATTTATAATCTAACTTTTTCCTAAACTCTAAATATAAAGTGTTTAACTAATAGAGACTTTACTTTTTCTAGAACTTTCTTTGTGGGTTTTTATCCTGATGATTTTTATATCTATTTCACTAGAAGTTTAGAGTCTTGTGATTTGGACTATCAAAGTCTAAAGTTTTTAAGACCGTATAGTTTTTACCAATGTGAACATAGTTTAGGATCTTTATACATGTGAACTTGACATCATAGAGATGTTACATAATACCTAATTAGGATTCACAAGGTCATGAGTTCTCTAATGACCTCTTGATTGGGAGATCATAATTTTGTAAATCATGGATCAAGTTTCTTGTATCAATGAAAATGGTATGGGACCGTCATGCCAAGGATGATCACGAATCAAACTATGGTGATGAGTTCCATGATGATGATTTTAGGGATTATAAGGGTTGGAAATAACTTCTTGTAAGGACTATATACCTATAAGTGATGGTTCTATGACTCATATACAGATCCAAATAATACATGGTCACACAAAGGGATCTTTTCTTCTTTCTGAGGTCTGTAGAAGGTTTGCGGTAACTCGAGACACTCAAGACATGAAGTGCGGTTTATGGGTTGAGGTGCTTAGAAAGATGATGAAAACACCTCAATCTTTAGTTAACCAAGGTCATCTGTTGTTATCCTTTTATAAGGATTGATTAGGGAAGATGATCTAAATAGTTTAACATTGTGTTGTGGGGGTGCACTTTCCATGTAGTTTAATGTTATACGATGAGGATGTCTTTCATGTAGTTTAAAATTATGTGATAAGGATGTATTACATATAGCTTAATGTCACGTAGAAAGGATACGTGAATCAACATGAAATTATATAATGTGTCCCTAAAGATAATCTGTAATCATTGGGGGTAGTAAGGGTATAATTGTAATTTCTGTGGCTGGGCCACTCTGGTATCCCTATGCATTTCACAAGGGAATGAATCATGCCACAATCTACTTTATCATATGGCTCCCCATAGGGATCAAACTCACATATGGGTAGGGGAACTTTCATCTGGCCATACATAATATTTATGAGGCTTACTTTGCACAAATCTAGCTCATGTATAGGGAAGGCGGATTAAGTTTTACCTTAGCATAAATCCATTGGGTAAGTGAGGTATCACTTCAAAGGTTTGGACACTTAGGTAGGGGTATTATATATTATTTTATTTCTTGAAATTTTTGGATGAGCTTGGTCATGGGTGATCCGAGCATCACTACATATCCTATAGAGATAGGAATCAAGCCGTACATAATTCTAGATAAGGAATCCTCATATAGATCTACCTCATATGTAGAGAGGGGGAATTTTTATCTTCCCTTAACGAGCCTCAACATCACAGTTGGCTGAAGGGTCCTCTATATAGATCGACCTCATACATTGGGAAAGGGAATATACTTTTCCAGTATATAGATGAAACACTCATACCTTGAATATATTTAAGGATATGATAGCCTGCCCTAAGCAGTTTTAGGTCTTGTAGGATTTACCACATGGGGTTTCCAAGAGGAATGATTAACTCAAGGCATTTGGATTATTTATGAGAGATTCATAACATATAATATAGGGGTATAGGAATGCGACATTATAATATTTCTTCAATAATGGGTACGATGCAAAGATAAATTTCATCTATGGTATCTGAATCCCACTTGAATTGTTGGGTTGTATAAAGTGTAAATAATAATCCATGAATACCTGAGTTAAAAGGTAGTGGAGACCAATGAGCATAGGCCAACAATTAATAATTGGGGAAACCCATATTCCACCTAGTTAGGGAAATAGTTCTTGGTTTTAAGGGTGGCCTCTCCTCAGGGACCAAAACATCTACTACACATAATCTATAAGGCATTTTGTTATCCACCAGCAAATCCTATTAGGTTCACTTCAGATTAACCATTCCCTATTACCAGTACACTATAGGGGAGAACCAAGAGTATGTTTCCCCAAGGTCTATGAGGTTCCAAAATAAGTGTATCAACTTAAGAAAGTTGTTGGTATTTACTCACATATTGAATATATGAACTTGTTTCATGGAGAACATAAGATTCAAGAAGGCATTGAACACCCTAAAGGCTACACCAATGTGTATTGAACACTTTTTTTGTGCAAATAGATAAAACATAAAATTCATGAGTATACAATAATTGGAGGGAATGAACTATCCAACATGAATATCCCAAGTCGTATAGTTTAACATCATGTGACTAGGGTGCTTTAATGTATTTTAATGTCATGTGACTAGGAAATTATCATGTAGTTTAATGTCATGTGACTAGGACATTATCATGCAGTTTAATTTTATATGATTAGGACATGGTTCCCTATCATTGTATAGAATGTACCTCAATTGTACTATTCAGATCAGCTTTCTAGGTTCCCTAAGCCCACATGATCAATTCTTGATGTGAGAAACAAGATACAACTGGGTAGTTGATTGAGCTATGTAGGGGTGCATGATAAAGAATATATAGGGATATCTATATTTTGGTATGAATTGGAATCACTGCATCAACTTGGTTCTCATTGAAGAATCTAGTTTGGAGTGATAAGAATTCATGTATGGGACTGATATAGAAGATACATGCTTCACAACTTATCCTATGACGATAGGAATCAAGACACTCATAGTTCCTAGATTGGATCCCCACAAAGATCGAACTTGTATGTGGGGAAGGGGAATTTTATCATTTTATTGTGGCTAGACCCAGGATTGGAGAACCAAGATTGGAGACCCAGACATCACTATGTATCTTATGGTAACAACAATCAAGCTACATGTAGTTCTTATAAAGATGTTATGTAGTTTGTAGTCTTGTCTCTAGGACTTAGGTATGAAGGCATAAACCATAGAGTCATTCTTGATCCCTCTTGGATGTGGGGAAGAATGGATGAAATAAGTAATGTCTTTAAATTCATATACCAAGGATTATTATTTGAAAATTGGTGACATTAATGTATCACCATTAGAGAAATAGATCATGGATTTAAAGGGGGACATATATTTGGGACCAAAACATCCACTAGGAACAATCTTTGAGGTGTTATGTTATTCACCAGTGAATCCTAGAAGGTTCCTTTTAGATTAGTCAGTCCCTATTTCCAATATTCCATGAAATTTTAAGGTATTATGAAACCAAGTATTTCCGTGGTTTAAATATGAAAAGGGGGTATGAAGTTTTTTTGGGGGAAAGGGGGTGTGTAAAGAGATTTATAAGCTCAAGGAATATAGGTATGCATTATAGATACATACCTTGAAATTAAAGGGTATAATAATGAAATGTCATAATCTTTCTTTGATGATGGGTATGATGCACAGATGAGTAGCATTGAGGGAATCCACATTCACTTGATTTTTTTAATAGGTTTAGGGTCAAACCCTATTTATTAAACATAAAAAAACCCTTTTTATAATGGGTAAATAGGGAACCCATACAAGAAATAGAGGTACAATTTCCTTAAATAAATATAACTTGAAGTTCAAAACATGGTCCTGAATGATTGAAGGGAAGACAACTTCAAGAAAAACATTAAAAAAATCTCATCACCCCTTCACCAGAAAATAAATCAGTTGTTATATAGGAAGTTTAAATAATAAACCGAGAATATCTAAGTCAAAATGAGATGAAGACCGGTGGGTATAGGTCAACCATTAATAATGATGGAATCCCATATTCTATGCATTTAGGACAATAGATCCTGGATTTAAGGGGGGGTCGCTCCTCTAGGACCAAAACATACACTAAGAATAAGATCTAACAAACTGTGTTATTCAAAATTGAATTCTAATGGGGTCCCTTAAGATTTACCATTCTGTATTACCAGTACACTACATGTGATAACCAAGAGTATGAGGCCCAAGGTCCATGAGGTTCCAAGAGAAGTGTATCAACTCAAGGAAGTTGTCTGTATTAACTCAAATATCAAAGATATAAAGTTGGTTCATGGATAATGTAAGATTAAAGAAGGGATAAAACACCCCAAAGGATACACCAACATGCATCTAACACATTTTTAGGGTTAAGGGATAAAACATGCAATTCTTGAGTACATAATCATCAGAGGGGATGATCTGTTCAACATAGAGGCCTCGATTCATGCAATTTAATGTCATATGACTAGGATGTTGTCATGTAGTTTAATTACATGTGTCTAGGACATGGTTCCCTATATTTTAATAGAACATACCTATATCACACTAATTATAGAAACTTTCTAGGTTGCCTAATCTCACATGAGTCATGCTCAGTCTGAGAAACAAGGGACAACAGGGTAGTCAATTGAGTTGTGAGAGGGTTCATGTGAGGGAATATATAGGGATATATATATTTATATGATAAGGAATTGCTATATTAATTTGGTTCTCATCAAGGAACATAGTTTGGGGTGATTAAAACTCATGATTGGGCCAGAAATAGGAGATCTAGGTGTCACTATGTATCCTGTGATGATAAAAATTAAGCCACATGTAGTTCTTATATAGATTCCCCTGTAAAGGTCTAACTCATATAAAAAGGAATGAGAGTTATATATATATAATTGTGGTGGGCCTAGGGTTTGAGATCCAGGTGTCACTATGTATCATGTGGAAATAGGAATCAAGCCATACATAATTCTTCGATGGAAAATTCCTTGCACAAGTCTAAACCATATATAGAGAGGGGGTATTTTTCTGTTTATATTGCAACTGGACCTAGAATTTGAGATCTGTGTGTCACTATGTATCCTGTATTAATAGTAATCAAAACACAAATTATTATTAGAAAAGATCCCTGTACAGATCTAGACCACATGCATAGATGGGTACATTTTTTTTTGTTTATATTGCGGCTTGACCCAGGATTTGAGATCTGGGCATCACTACATGTCTTATAGTAATAGGAATTAAGACACATATAGTTCTGGGATGGAAAATTACCCTTAATTCTTGAGTTCTTATTTGGGGAGAGGAAATTTTTATCATATTGTAGTTTTTATAGGATATAATATCTATAAGTCACTATGTATCTCATCATATGGAGAATCAATCCACACTTAGTTCTTGATAAATTTCTATTCACAGGTCTGACCCATATGATGGTAATGGGGTATTTTTTCCTTTTATATTGCGGATAGACTCATGATTTGAGATATTGGAATCACTATATATCCTATTATAACAATAATCAATCCACACATGGTTCATATATATGAATCCTTATGTAGATCTTACTCACACATAGGGATGGGGGTACTTCATTTTTTCCTCTACACAGTTCTAGCTCATGAATAGTGAATCACTCATGAAGTAATTTCCCTGATTATGAAATAAGGAAACTTATCATGAATACGATTTATATTCTAGAACCAAGTGAGACCACTTTTCCTTAGTGAAAGGTCATTAGATAAAAATCATCATGATCTAGTAGGCTAGTACACTGGAAACCTTTTACATAGATTCAGTTCATGCATGGAAGAAAAGGTAGGCCCAATAGGGTGGCATCAGGTTGTGTAGTTTTAAATTATTTTGACCAGAACCATGTTATGTGAAGTTTAACATCATGCGATGAAGAAATCCTCTGTGAATTTTAACATCATGTGGTAAGGACATATTCTGGGCAATTTAACATCATGTGGTAAAGACATCGAATGATATGAAATTCAAAGTCTTACTACTAGGACCTTGATTTCACAATATCAGTTATATGAAGTACTTCTTAAGAAACCTCAAGTTAGTGGGCGGCATAACACTTTATCCATCCATTGTGGAAAATGAGTAAGCTCCATTGGGATAGACCTTATGTATGATTTAAGGCCCTTACACTTGGCTTCCATCTATAGAGGTTTATTATTGAGTAATATTAGGGTTTTAAGAACCAATTACAATTCTCTTTAGATAAGTGAGCATAAGTGAACCATTTTTCTAAAGGCTCCCACCATCCAATTCTGATGAATTTCAAGGTTGCGTAGCACACACAACCTTTTCTCATCAGGTCATTCTAACTCATCTATCCTCTTCTATGATTTTTCATCATATGAGAGTTGTCTAAAGATAACTATTTAGAGTGAGGGAAACTGGACTTTGATGGGAAACACTACCACTATCCCATAAACCATATAATATGGTTCTTATTGTACGGTAGTGCGCATAGTAGTATGGTAGGCCCATAAAGTATGAAGGTGATTTTGTGGCCAATAATTCTTATCTTTTTCCACCATTTTTTGGAGTATATTTGGAAGAGTCTGGTTGAAGGCTTTTATCTCTCCATTTTTCACTACATGATAGTGAGATGAATGGTTGGAATCAATGTTATACTCTTGATATAGTCTCTTTAACTCACAATAACAGAATTTGGTACCATTATTGGTCAATATCATATGAGGGGAAAATAATCTAGTGATGATATTGGACTTCACAAATTTGATGATATTATTCATCCCAACTTACTTGAGGGGATTGACCTCAACCCATTTGGAAAAGAATTCAGTAATAGTAAGTATATACTTAAACTGCTTATCTATAGTTGGGGGATGTGGCCCCACAACATCTATTCCCTATATGGAAAATAGCTAGGAATACTTAGTTGTATGTGTAAACTCTAGGGGATGATGGATGAAGTTTGCATGAATATGACATACATGACACTTCCCGGTGAATTCCATGAAATCCTACATAACCGTTTTCCATCAATAACCAAGCCTCCTAATTTGGTGTGAAAGTTTGGTTCTATAATGGTAAGTGCCATAGGATACTATATGAACTTCCTCTATAATAATGGGAATCTATCTTTCTGCAATGAACCTGAGGAGGACTCCATTGAGTCCTCATCTATAGAGGGATTTATGCTAGTTTGGCCCAACCCAAAGGGTGAATTTTGCTTCTCAGTGTCAAATATATTCCACATTTATCTCAATACAATGGGAGTGACCCATCTTATAGGTAATCTATTATGGGATCCATCCATCCAGGGGTGGATATTGGCTCTTTATGCTCTGGGGAAGTGTTGTCTTGATTAATTTCCTCCATGTCACAGATAATGACTGGTGATACCCCCGTAGTCCTGATTGGGATTGGCTAGGACTATGGATTCATTAGCTAGTTCATCAGCATGAGAATTTTTTGATTGAGGGACATGATGCAGTGTCCGTTCAAAAGGTAATTCCACCATCAATCCTCTAACATAAACGATGAGCGGGGCCAATTTTTATTTCCTGTTGGCATACTCACCATTTATCTGTTTTATTACCAACTCTAAGACCCCTTTAATATTGAATTAGTATATCTATACCTATAAGGATAGCTCAAATCCTTCAATAAGGTCTTGGTATTCTTTCTAATTATTAGTGAAACCTTTATATAGTGAGAAATAATAAAGAAAATCTTTGTATGGGGAAACAAATAAAACCCATAGAACAACCTAGTTAAGCTTATGTTTTTCTATTATCTTACCAATAATACATTATGAGGAACTAACAAAATACATATCCCATGTTTGGGGAGTTTCATGGGCATATAAAACTTCTTCATATGGAATTTTGGTTTCCACTAGCATGTTTTTTGAGGCGGGATGTTCCACAAGGAAATAATCCATTACATGTCCTTTAACTGCCTTCTATGACATAAATTGAATGTCATACTATTTTAGAATAACTTCCCATTGTTACAAACACCTAGTTAACATAGGTAATCCAAGAATGTACTTGAGTGGGTTGACATGAGATACCGTGTGGAATTCATGATGTTGAAATTAATGCCTCATCTTTTTCACCACAAATATGACCATGGAACAGTTATTCTCAGTATCAGATTTTCAAGTCATAGTATCTAGAATCATTTAGATGATATGGTATAGAATATTTTAATTCACTACATCATTTTTCTATGTGATTAGAACACAAAGAGATCATTCCATGGAGGCCATATATAGGATAAGTGGATTTCCTTCTTCCAGCGACATAAATACTGGTGGATATAGAAAGTATTGCTTGATATTCTTGAAAGCTTCTTGGCAGTATTCATCCCATTGGTAGGCGAATCCATTTTTATTTAACATAGTAAAAGGGAGATATTTTCTAGATGGTTTGGCTATAAAATTCCAAATATAAGAGAGGTGACCTTCGATCCCCATCAATTATTTAAGATTACAAGGGGGTGGCATTTCTAGGATTTCATTAGTCTTTTCTGGATCAACCTTGATGCCATGGTGGCATACTATAAAGACAATGAATTTCCTTAACATTACTCCAAAATAACACTTTATAGGTTCCATATTCAAACTATGTTACTACAATTTTCTAAAGATTATTTTAAGATCAATGAGACGATCACAATTCTGTCAATATTTAACCACCTGGTAATTGACATAACATTTTTTGATTCATCCCAATAAGGGTTTAAAGATAGTATCCATGAAGTGTTGATTAGTCGAGACAACATTATTTAATCAAAAGGGCATGAACTGGTAGAAAAATATCCCCTAAGGCGATCTTATGGTAGTGTATTCTTTGTATTCAAGAGTCATCTTTATCTGATTATACCCTAAATACCCATCCATAAAGGAAAGATATTGGAATCTTGTAGTCACATCGATCAAAAGTTCTATATTTGGTAATGATAAATCATCCTATGAGAAGTGTCAATTAAGTTCTCTAAAATCAAATTAGACCTTGATTTTAGCATTCTTTTTATTGATGTGGATGATGTTCTTTATTTATTTTGGGTATTTCACCTATTAGAAAAAACTATCTTTAATCAATTTTTCAACTTTAGATTCTACATTAGTAGCATAAGAGGGGTGCATTCTTCTGGACACCTACTTAAAACCTCGGTGGTCATCAGCCATGCCTAGGTGATGTGTATCCACATTAGGATCCATCCTGAGAATCTTTATATAATTCCAAGATAACATGTATTGATGATACTTTAGAAATAAAATACACATATATATCTCTTAGAGAGGCATGGAAGCACTAATTAATGTAGGTAATGGATCTTCTTCTATTTCCATATTCACCAGCCTGAGCTCATCGATGGTGGTGGAGACGCCTTCCTCAAATGTGGGAGGAGTGTTCCCGAGGTCAACCTCTTCTTCTTCCATTTCTGTTTCCATGGAGGAATCTTTAGACACAATGTATAATTCATGGGAATATCTATCCATATCAAGATAATGGAGTCCATGAGAAGAGACAATGATATCCTGGACTTCCATATTCATTGAATAGAGATTATGAGGATTCTTATATTCCTTTATGATGCTATCGAGGGAAGAGTGGTTTGGAAATCATGAGTTTTTGGGAATGTATCAGGTTTTTTTATTTTTGATAATGGTGAAAGTGAATTCTCAGATCCCGATATATAATTACTCTAAATAACCTTTGATGAACCCACTTCATCTTTCATGATTTCTTTCGCATGTACATGGGTTAGTGAATTTGTGGTTCAAAACATCTTCATGGAATTGAGTATACTACCCCAATCAGGTTTATAGGCAACACATAATCACCATTGATCATGCTCTAGTGATTTTTAGGGGAAGTTACTATGATGTTGGGAGTGGAAACCTATATATCACCATCCAACATTTGTTGTTTACCTCCCCTCTTATAGAAACTTTGCTCAATGTATATGGATTCACAGGACTCAAAAGGGGTTCTGTCACCATGTAGTATGTTGAACTTCCCATTTATGGGGTATTTTAAGCATTTATGAAGCATTGAAGTTACCACCATGTGGATATGAAGTTGAGTTATTCTAAGAATGAAATTGTATGTTGTGTCTTGATAGATAACCATGAACTCAAAATTAGATGTGAGATCCCCAAACTGATCCTTAAGCTTGATATTTCCGAGGGGACTTTGCTTTCTTTTGTCATAACCTTGAATGGTTAATTTTGTTGGAGACAAAACCCCATATCTATATTCCAAACTTCAGAGGGTCCGTACCAAGATGAGGTTGATCCTAGAACCATTTTCAACTAGATATCTTCAGATGTCGACATTATCCAATTTTCCTAAAACATAAAGGGGTCTGATATGCCCCTATATAACTTCTTTCTAGCTTCACTTCATGAATGAGATAGTGTTATTATATTCTAATAGAATATTCTACACTTGGTAAAATTTTAATGCAGGGAATTCTATTTCAAACTCCCTTGGTCTCTAGAGTGACTCAATGAGTGGCTCTCCAAGTTCTTATGAAATATGGAGAACATCTAGGATTGAATGTTTGTCTGGGAAAGCTACAAAATATTTTATAATTTCATATTTCTTTGCCAAAATTTTGTGATTCCAAAGGTGTGGTTTCTCTTTATCATGAAACTTAGGAGCTTAGGTGTTCAAGGTATACATGCTTGGTGCTTGGGAAGAGGTTGAGGGAGTATCTATTACAGGTGGCATAAGTTTCACTAACCTACTCATTTGTTTATGCTGGTCAAAAAATTGCACTCCATCTAATTGGTCTGTAATGGTACGTTCCCTCCTAGTCCATTACTTTTCCAGTTTTAGTTATTAGAGGTGTCCGGGGAAGGTTTCATGAGTTTTTGGTGGAATTTGGGGGTGAAGTAGAGCTTCTGTAGGAAATACACGCCGTGTAAGTGTATTACATGATGTGTAATAGTGGTTTATGTCTTGTTTGAGGTCGGTTCATGAAGTTTATATTTTCAGGGATAAATGATAAAAAGGTGAAACATTTTTTGGTGAAACCGAACCTTGAGGATTACACGATGTGAAATGGGATCACATGTCATGTAAATCCCTGATACAATGCAGTTTTAAAAGTTCTTTTCAGCTGAATTTTCATTCATTCAGTGACGAATTCTTCTTTCTATTATTTTGGGAGAACCCTAGGCACCCTGAGAAGTTATTCATGCCATCTTACTCTCTCTTTGATCCATTGGTTCTAGTGGTTGTTCATTTGAAATATGTGGTAATCCCTTCATTCTTCTTGGTAGGTTTTCTTTTGTTCTTCTCTCAGGGATTCTTTGAATCATTTTTTATGGTTTGGGGTGTGTTTTGGGTTCCTTTTTGATATTATTTGGTGGTAGTGTAGGTTTATCCATGTTTTCTCATGGTGTAGTTGTGGTTTTCATGCATTCTTCTTCGCCCTGCGGTGCGCAGAAAGTCAAAAAGATTCTTTGAGGTAGGGATTCCCTCATTTATCTTTATTATGTATCATGCGAGAGGGGTTTTCTTTTGTTTATCTATGGATTATGGTTGTTCCTACTTAATAAAAGATAAATAATTGGTTAAAATGAATTTAAAGGATTAAATGGGGTTTTATTCAAATGGTTTTACAACTTTGATATTATTTGTGCTATTTTGGATTGTACGGTCTTGTTGCTCCACTAAAAATTGTGGCCATTGGGGTATTTATTTACATTGGATATATGTGTTGAGATTTCTGATTTGGTTGTGATTATTTTGATATCACCCTAAAATGTAAATTTATTAACAACTTATATATGGATAATGAAATGATTTCTCTAGGATTATGACTTGTGAGATGACACCCTAAAATAAAGTGGAATGTGATAAAATCCCCTTTATAAATTTGTAAAATGATCTTGATTTGTTGTGACATGTGGCCATGCTTATGGGACGAAAATGAGTGGTTGGGTCATGTAGGGATAATGGTTTGTGTACTGTGATTTTAGGATAGTGAGGTGGTTTGTTTGGCCTTACTTTTGGGGCAGTGAGGTGGTGTTTGCTTTGTTCTAGATTCCTGAGTAGCGATGGAATAAATAAATATTTTCTTGCTACCTTTTGAAATGATATCTGTTGGTTTGGTTAATTATATGATAGTTTTTAATGAAATATTAAATGGTGGCTTGCGTGGTTAAATGTGGTTTATGCTAAATAAATAAAATAATGAGATAATTAAATAGAATTGGTTGGAAATGTGGAATGGGGTTTCAGCTTGCTGCGTGGTGTTATGCATTTAGAGGTGGAAGCAAAAGTGATGGTGTTGTGAGTTGGTGGTTTGTTTTTGAACCCACAAGTCAGGATTTATTATTTGATACAATGTATATATACTTTTATATTATTTTAATTTTTTAATCACCCCAACCACATCGAGCACTATGTTACGACACCCATATAGTCCTGTGTAGTGTGTTTTTCTCAACATTTGGTGAGAAGTATAGATGGTTGGGTACTTGCTCTTTCCCTCTCTCTCTTATAGGTGAGGTAGGTATTGCATAGGATGTGATGGACAAAGGATTATTAGTGCATTATATGGTGGTTTTGATATAACAAGTGTTTTTAGGTGAGGTGTGATGGACCAGGTGTTTTCAGGAGAGATGTGACCGTGCTTGTGGGGTGGTGGCCCAGGTGTTTTTGGGTAGGATTTGATATGACCTTGCCTGTGGGGAAGCTTCTTGTGGGGGTCGTGCATGGTTTGAGGATGAAACGAGGTTGATGTTATCCATATTTGTAATAAATACTACTCTGGTTATGGAAGTGGTTGTGTTGTGGCCAAATGTTTTTTGGAGAGATGTGTTGTGGCTGTGCTTGTGGGGAGGCAAGCCCAGGTGTTTATGGGTGAGGTCTGTTGTGACCATGATTGTGGGGTGGTGTGATATCCAGAAGATATGGGAGCACCAGGACGTACGACGTTGGGTGTGATAGCGGCATACCGAAAGGAAAGTGGTGTGAGGAACCCTTATCAATGTGATTCCTATTATATTATATTACTTGGTTTGTGTTATTTTGTGAGAATGCATTGGTGAGGTTGGGATCGTTAGTATACCTTGATAGGTGCTGTTTGGTTCTGCTATTTTCTCACAGGTTCATTAGTATGATTCTTTTACATATGCATGAGAGACTTCGGTTTTCTTATTGAGTATACGTTTATGGTCACCGTATGTATATAAAACTATTTTTAGGTTTCAAATAGGACAACATAGACCATACTAGACATTACTAGCACATATCCTTGAAAATTACTATGTCGCTACTTTAGCTTTACTTTTGGGTATTTACTTTGGAGACTTTTATCTGTATCAGTTCTATTTATACATGTATGTGGGATAGTTTTAGCTTTATTTTATGTTATGTCTTGGAGTTGTTTTTGGATGATCCATATTATCTCCCTATCCTATATTATTTTAGAGGTTAATGGCTCCCATATGACGATATTTTTATACCCTCAGTGCTAGTCTCCAACCCTGGGCCTACTGAAGGTGGGACTCGGGGGTCATTAGCTCTCTCCCCTCATTGCGGTATCTTTAGAGGGAGAGGGTCATGAAAGAGTGGTATTAAAGGAGTGGTTGATAGATAGGATGAAGTTTGGAGTTAGTCATAGTGTGGATTACATGGGTTAGTATAGAAACAGTTCTAGTTGACCTCATTGCTTGACATAGTCCAGGGGGACTAGCTATAAAATTGGATTTTAGCCCCCCCCCCACAATCCAGTGCACGAACTTTGAGATTATTGAATGACCAAGTGAGGTGGACCTATTTTTAGGGTAGAGATCTAGGAGAGGTACATGCATCATGATGAATTGTGTTCTAGTTTTAACTGGGTTGTTTTGGGAAGTTTAAAATGAATAAAGTGAATTAAAACAAATTTAAATAAAAATTCCACACTACTAGGATTAAGAAGATCTTTTTTTTAATTTTAGATATGGATCATGTTCATCATTCATGTGTGAATTAGGTATTTCAGTTTCAAAAATCTGATCCAGTTTATCACCGTAGGGTTGATTAGGTTGAGGAGGAGGATCAGTGGAAGAGGGTGTTGCATGCTTACCAGTGGAAGGATTTGATAATGTATGAGGGAAGTGTTTCTAACGTGGATACAAAGAGTTGGCTGGAAGATCTTGAGAACACTTTCAATTTGATCTGAGACTCAATGAAGTACTGGGTCCCTTTGGCATTTAGTTAGATGTGAGGAGATGCATGTTAGTGGTGGATGCTATATCTAGGAGAACGGAAGCAGGCAGATATTTTGTGGGTCCACTTCCAGAAGGAGTTCTGGGTAGAGTTCCTTTCATCGACTGTGAAGGTAGTAAAGAGGTGAGATCTTATTTATATTTAGCAGGGGATCATGATAGTTCAAGAGATGAGAACCATGTTCAAGTACCTTATTCACTTTTCCCCAGTTCTTTTTCTCGATGAAGAGTCTCATATGAGATGTCTTGATGAGGCACTTCTTCCTTCTATCTAGTATGCAGTTGCTCCTGTTATGTTTCCAACATATCTAGGGGTTAATAAGAATGCAAAGGTGATCGAGCAGATGAAATCATGGGGAGGTTTTCTATGGGAGGGGAACTAGTAGATTTCTTCAAGGATAATATTTCTTAGTAAATGGTCTTAGGCACAATGACCTTTTAGGTTTTGACTAGTAGGGAGTCGACCTCAGTAGCATCCTTTTTAGGATTATGGGGCCAGTAGTTTCTGTGATTTTCTTTGGAGCTTTATTCCAGTGTTATTTGGTTATGTGGTTCATTACCATCACAAAAAAAGTTCCTAGTGGTTCCCTGATATTATTTTGGTGGTAGTGGATAGGTTCAGTGCCAGCCTCAGTATCAGTTGCTAACGAGGTCGTTTCAGCAGTAGGGAAAATAGGTTTTTTCTCTACTACAGGGATATAGAGAAAGTAGAGGCTGACCTCAGGATGTTACTAATGTTTAGGTGCCAAAACCCGAGAGTGTTCGTGGAGGGGTTCATCAACAGATAGGTATAAAAGCTTGGCATGGTTAGTCGAATGCAGTGGAGACATCAGTTCCAGAGGGGCTAGAGATCATCAGAGGTACAATTAGTTTGTTTAGTACTATTTTTTGTGCCTTGTTTGATTTATAAGCTCCACACTCCATTGTTTCACCCTCTCTAGCTCATGATCTTGTACTATAAATAGAGACGCTTCCTGTGTTCTTGGTGTTTACTACACCAATAGGGAGTCCAGACCATCTTGTTTGATGCGTGTTGGGGGTGTAGACTGATGAAGGGGACACATCAGTCCCATGTGAATATTTTCTTACTACAGATAGAACCATATGATGTCATCATTAGCATCAATTTTTTTTTAATTTTATACGTGATTTTATTGACTACTTCTAGAGGATATTCATGTTTTTGAATGTGGATGGTCAACGTGTGGTTTTCATTGGTGAGCAGAGTTGTTAGGTGGGTAGTTGGCGTATAGGGCCCATTATTTCCTTGTTGGATGAGTTTTTAGTGGAATCAATTAATTCCATGATGGTAGAGGTTTCCAGGGTCATTGAATAGTTTATGGTTGTTTTTACCAAGGAGGCTGTGATGCTTCCACCTTGATGTGATATTGAGTTCAGGATAGACTTGCAGCCTGGTGCATCTCTGATTTCGATGGATCCTTATCGAATGATGCCTTATAAGTTGTGGGAGTTGAGGATTTAGATAGATGATCTGATGTAGAAGGGTTTATCTGGCCTAGTGTTTCACTGTGGGGTGATCCAGTGTTGTTTTCAAAGAAGACGGGTGACAGTCTAAGGTTGTGTATAGAATACCAAAGGTTGAATCAGGTGATGGTAAAAAACTATTACCCTCTTACAAGGATAAATTATATTTTTGACCAGATGAGAGGGGAGAGTTGGTTTTTTATGATTGATATATGGTATGGATATCACCAATTGAGGGTGAAGAAGGGAGATATCTCAAACATTTCCTTTAGATACAGATATGGGAACTTTGAGTTTTAGTCATTCCATTAAGTGTTAAAAATGCACCATCCATGTTCATAGGGATTATGAAATCTGTGTTTTTTGAGTTCCTAGATCGGTTCATCTTCATATTCATCAATGATATATTAATCTAATTGAATTTAGAGGATGAGCATGCTGAGCATCTTAGAACTGTCTTGCATGTTCTTCAATGCCACCAACTCTATGGAAAGTTGTCCAAGTGTAAGTTATGGACATGAGAGGTTCATTTACTTAGGAATTCGATGTCTCAAAAGGATGTGGAAATAGACCCATAGAAGGATTAATTAGTTGTTTCTTGGGTAACACCCAATAACATCCTGGACTTTCAGGCTATTATTGGAGGTTTGCACTCATTTTCTCTTGATTTGTATCCCCATTAATAGCTTTGACTAGAAAGGACTAGCCTTTTGTGTGGAGTGATTAGTTCCAAGTAGCATTCAGTTACTTGAAGGGGAAGTTGGTTAGTTCTCCAGTGCTCTGATTTCCTGTGGAAGGGGTGATGTTTGAGGCATTTGTGATGATTATCATCTGATATTGGGATACATTCTAGTGTAGAAGTGGGTGATAATATCTTATAGGTCTAGGAAATTAAGTCCCCATGAGAATAACTATGACACCTATGATTTGGTTCTTTTAGCGGTTGTGTTTTCTCTAAATTTGTGGTGGTATTACCTAATTAGGGAGTGATTTGTGGTCTTTATAGATCACAAGAGTTTCAGGTATATCTTTTCCCAGCATGATTTGAAATTTCAAAAATGGATGTGGATAGAGTTTCTTCAGGATTATGATTTTGAGATCTCTTACACCTTATGAAAGGGAAATGTTGTGGCTGACTCTTTGAGTAGGAATTCATGAAAGGGTGTTGTTTGGGAATCTAGTTATGCTTGGGGAGAAATGGTGGAGTTGATAGCCTTATACTTAGATGAAATATTGGATGGTGGTAGGGGATATTTGTTTCAGATAATGGTGTAGCCTTATATGATGTAGCAGGTGGAGAAGTCTCAGTGGGTAGACTCAGAGGCAGATGTGGTGCGTAATTGTTTTGGCCATAGTGATTCTCTAAAGGGATAATCAGAGGATATTCAGAACCATATATTATTTCATGGTAGGTTGTTATTCTGGAAGTAGTGCATGATGGTGTTCTCCGTGAGTTTCAAAACTTAACTTTGGTGGTACACCTAGGAGTTTCCAAGATGTAACATGGCTTGAAGATGCATTTTTGGTGGTCTGGGATGAAACAGGCCAAGGAAGAGTTTGTGGAAAAGTGTTTGGTTTCCAACAAGTAAAGGTCGAGCATCGTGTTCCTGGTAGTTTTTTTCAGCCCTTGAATGTTCCCAAGTGAAAATGAGATGACATATTAATGGATTTCATCATAGGGATACCTATAACACAAGGAGGTTGTGATGATATCTAGGTGGCCGTGGATTGGTTGATGAAATCACCCCTTTTATTAACAATCTAGGAGTCGGGCATAATGGATGATTTGGTTAAGAGGTATATGGATAAGGTGGTGTAGTTTCATGGAGTTATGAGGTCCATTGTCTTGGATTGGTACACACATTTTACCTCATGAGTCTAAAGGGGATTGCAGCATGCTTTTGGAACTCAGTTACTCCTCAACAATACTTTCAACCCTTAGATAGATGGGAAGATAAAACAGACTATATAGACATTGGAGGATATGTTGCGGGCATGCATCTTGGAATTTGGTGGATCTTGGGTATGGAACATTCCTTTGGTAGAGTTTTCTTGTAATAATATCTATCACTCTTCCATTTTCATGTCCTTGTTTGAGGCTTTGTATGGGAGACCATGTCATTCTCTATTGTGCTATACAGAGGTTGGGGAGACAACCGTTCTTGGTCCCGATGTGGTGTAGAGCATGACAGAGAAAGAAAAACTTGTTCATGAGAGTATAAAAGTTGTGAATGATTGGATGAAGTATTATGATGATCATAGAAGGATGCCCTTGGAGTTCAAAGTTGGGGACCATATGTTTTTGAAGTTTTCCCCTCGACGTGGGCAACATAGGTTTGTAGGAGGGAGTAATAGTTTTCCAAGGGTTTTGTGCCTTTTGAGGTGTTGGGGTGAGTTGGAGAGGTGGTTTATTGGTTGGAATTTCCACTATAGTTGGATAAGATCCAAAAAGTCTTCCATATCTCTCAGCTTCATCAGTATCTTCATGATAACTCCCATGTCATTGACTAGGGAGAGTTAGATATTGGGGACAATGTGAAATTTGTGGAATGACCAATAGAGATGAAAGATCACCAAGAGAAGGTGCTGTATGGATGGAACATTTCTTTTGTTCATGTTTTGTAGAGTCATGGTGTCCTATAGGAGAGTACATGGGACTGAGAGACTCATATACATGACCAATACCTAGAGTTTTTTGAGCTTTTATTTTATTTATTTTTCTTTGTGATGTGATGTTCGGACCCTGTTTTATGAGATGAATTGTTTTACTTGGTTTGTGATATGTGTGGTGTGATGTGTGTGATAAATTCCTAATGTATGAAAAGGAGAAAAACTGATTCCTAATTAGGATTCATTAACTATGATGCGATTAAACCCATGTGGGAGGGTCAGTGTTGCCCAAAGTGGATAGTATCTTGACATAGAATATAGAATTCCCTGATTTGTGTGTTCGGGACGGTGCGGTTCGTTAGTTGTAACGATTTTTGGTTTGGGCTACATGGCGTTTGAGATGGTTGTGTAGTGGTTTTGTGAGAGGAGTCAGGTTTTGGTTATGGTGATGTGGTTGTGCAGTGTGTTTTTTGGTCATTTGGATTGGTGTGTTTGGATGGTGGAAGCTTTTGAGGTATGATGAGACCCATGATAGGTATCTCACAAGGTGGTTCTTTGGACCCCTTTTCCTTTGGGCTTGGTTTTGGATTCTCAGGGGAGATAATCATTTGATAGGTATACAATGTAATGTTTTGTAACCTCCCAATCAAATATTTTTCTATTTTTAGTTGTTGGAGGTGTTTGGGGGAGGTTTCAAAAGTTTTCGGTGGAAGCTAGTGGTACAACAAAGCTATTATAGGAAATGCATATCATGTAAGTGTATTACACGATGTGTAATGGTGGTTCATGTCTTGGGTGAGGATGGTTCATGATGTTTGGATTTTTTAGGTTTAAATAATAAAAAGGCTATTTGTTTTTAGTGAAACCAATCCCTAAGGATTACATGACGTGAAAGGGGATTACATGTTGTGTAAATCCATGATGCAGTGTAGTCTTAAAAGTTCTTTACAACTGAATTTTTATTAATTTATCCATGGATTCTTCTTCCCCTTGTTTTTGGTGAACCCTAGGCACCCTGAGGATTTCTTCAATCCCTCTTCCTCTCTATTTTATTCATTGGTCCTAGTAGTTATTCATTTGTAATCCGTGGTAAGCCCTTCCCTTTTCTTGGTAGGTTTTCTTCCATTCTTCTCCTGGGGATTCACTACAGTGATGTTGTTATGGTCTGAGGTGTATGTTGGTTTGTATTTTAATGTTATTTGGTTGTGGTGTATGTTGATCCATGTTTTCTCATGGTGCAGTTTTGGTTTGTAGGATTTCTTCTTCTCCCCACGGTGCACAACGAGTCAACAAGCTTCTTTGAGGTAGGGATTCACTCGTTTCTCTTTATTGTGTTTCATATAGGAGGGGTTTAATTTTTTCATCTATGGATTATGGTTGTGTTGACTTGATCAAAGATAAATAATTGGTTAAATCTAACTGAAAGCGGTAAATGGGGTTTGATTCACATGTTTTTACAACTTTGATATTATTTGTGATATTGTGGATTGTACGGGCTTGATGTGTAACGACCCTGAATTATATCAATAGAAATTATTTTCTTATAATTATGTAATATAGTATAAATCACACTAAATCACATAAATAACACAATACAAACTTATTAATGAATAAATAATTAAATAGTAGGTATTTCTAGAAGTTAGGAAACATATACTAAAGTAATAGTAACTTCACATTTGGAATAGTAATATGACCCTTATGAATAGTAAATTGGCCAATAGAATAATAACCTCACCCTTGAAAGTATAAATAATATTTAGGCATCTTATAAATGATAATATTATATAATTATATCATATTATAAGTAAATAAATGGTTTAGAAATTATTAATTAAGTGTTGATATTTTTATAAAACATAAGTATTTATTTTTAAATTTTATAATTACTATAATGTTTTAAAATAAAATTTATTTCTATTAAATGTACTCATAAATTAATATTATTTTATCTTATTATTATAGTATAATTTTATGATACCTAATTTAATTTTTTTTAAAGTGTTATAAAATCAATTATAAATTTAAAATCTACATTTTTTTGAGTAAATTGTGATTTTAATTAAAAATTAAATTTCTCATATTTAGAAAATTATTTTCATAAAATGGAGTAAATTTTTTAATTATACATGTTGAAAAATTGGTAGGGTTAATTTTTTGGGATTTTTCTGAAATACTTAAATTTTTGGAGAATAATAAAATATGGTAATTTGCGGTATATATACATTGTAAATCAAATACACTATTTATTAAGTCATGGATGATGTAAGAACCATAATATAAAACTATCCTTCATTATTTTAATATATTTGGAAATAATTATCAAAATATTCATAATCTTAAGGCAAAATAATAAACTAATGAATAAAATAATGAGAAAACACCCCTCTCCCCCCTATAAATACCACCCCTCACCACCTCTTCTCCTCACACCTATCAAGATTAGAGTATTTTTTAAATTATGACCAATAATATTCACAATCCACACCCCACATCTAGGAGCACTTATTCTCATCAAAAGACTAAAAACATTTCCCAAAGGATGCTCTCAAGGAGGAGAAATGCAAGAGGTAAATTCCTCTTTCCCTTTCTTTTAATTTCTTTTCAAGTTCTTTTCTTATCTTCTTATAAACTCCCCTCATCAAAATGGTATGATAACTCCAGTTCCTCACATGTACTATAATTTTATTATTCTAATGGAATAATACATCATTAAAACCCTGTCATCTTTCTTTTATTCTAAAAATGAATATGTCATTTGTGAGGTGTTAATTTATCGTCTTCAAGAAAGAAAAATTTTCATTTTCCATTAATGCCTTCAAGGATGATAATAGAACCATTATTATGGTTAAAATAACTTATAATATATTTATTATAGACTATGTAATTTTCCATAATCATTATATACACATGATGTTAATTAATAAAACAAAACTAGTTTATGATGATAAAAAAACCACCAAAATTATTGTAAATAATTATCATTAAATATTTATCTAATGATTCATCCTCATACCATACAACCAAATTATTTATAATATCATTTAACCCTTTTTATGTTCAATAATAACATATAAATTCAATCCTGTATTTCTATTTCCATTTTACATTAACTTCCCTACTATTTTATAAGAGAACATATCATGAAAATTAAGAAAACGAGCACTCTGAGATGATGAAATTGAACACTATAACTCATAAAAATTCCCTAAATAAACTTAATAAAACTATTATAAATCAATTACATGTATAAAAAGTTCCAAAATTATTAATTAATGAATCTAATTTGATTATTCAGGACATTCAGATCAAGTGCAGAACCGTTTTAGACATAAGGTAAGGGATTATACCCAAACCTCCATTTTCTTTCTGGTTAGTTTATCTCTCTTTACCCCAATGAAATGCTTCTTTATTTTTATATAATTCTTTTAAATTCTATTTATATGTTCCAAAATCATATATCCAGATCATATAATCCTTATTTGATGGGGAAATATATGTTTCAAAAGGATTCCCTTCTCAAAACTTCCTACTAAGAAAGCCCTCCTCCTCCAATGGCCCGAATGCCTTCATTTTTTTTTATTTTTGATAATCCACCTTTCAAGGGGTGATGTGGAACCCTTACAAGGCCCGTAGGCATAATAATTACATGGCCCATAGGCCTTAGAGGAATTCATTGCCTGTAAGATTCAAACATTACATACAACCCAGACTAACTACTTGGAACTGCTCCTCCCCAGGATCTTCATCGTGAAATCAGATATCCACCTTCGAATGGCTGTTTGGATAGGATTTACCATGAATTCACAGGCTTGTCCCGATGGAAGGTGCCATACCCTCTCATTCTTGCAATCCGTTTAGCTTCTGCTATGGTGAAAGCTCCTTGCTCCTCCTCCTTCTAAAGCTTGTTCCTTGTAGGTTGTCTGGTTTGCATCTGCACTTTAAGGTGGCCCGAAGGCCTTGAGGTGGCCCGAAGGCCTTACCGACCCAAATTCCTAGGTGGCCCGAAGGCCTTAAAGGACTCAGGGACCAAATCAGTGGCCCAAAGGCCCAAATTGGGGCATATTCCCGACTGCTACAGTGCCAAACAGTGCCTGTGACAGTTCCTGCTACAGTACCTGCTACAGTACTTCTACAATACCTTCTACTGTACTGCTACAGTACCAGAAATTATCCCCCACCTAGATTTGATCTCGGGTCTCTTGGATGCACTTAAGGAGTCCTCACCATCTGGGTTGAGGCTCATGTGCTGATAAGAAAGCCCGATTAAAGAGAATTTCCCGATTTCTTACCCATTCTCATGTGACATCCATAATCTATTCCAAGCCACCATTATTTTTCTAAAATAAATCATTTTTTCATGAAAAAAAATATCTTGGTTCATTTCTATTTTTATACAAACAATTATTCCTTTTTCTTTTTAATGAATCATTAATATTTTCCTTAAAACCGCACTAAAATGTTTTACTTCTAAAGTTTATTAAACAATAATTTTACATGTTTACACTTAAAATGGGCATAACTTATCTTGATCCATTTTTATTTTCCCTTATTAATTTCCATGTATATTTTGAATCCATTCTTTCATGGACACATTTATGATGTACTCATTTTTTATACCTTGTTACATGATTATGAAACTCATTTCTTTCCATGGGTAACCCTTATGTTTATTCTCCATGTGACACACATATTCATGAAAATTTTTTGATGGGTACTACCAGATAGCACACCAATGCATTGGTTAATGTTTAGTCTCATGAGACATCATGTTGGTATAGGGAGTGAACCTGATTCCTTTATGGGACTTTGTCTACCATCTTATATATTCTTGGAGGTTAGACTTGACTCATGTTTATACCATGTTATATGTAATTTCCGCATTCCTATGATTCCATGATTATATTTTTCCCATGTTGTAAATGTTTTTCTTACTTATGTTTATTCATGTTCCATGCCTTTTATGTCATCATGTTATGCCTTCTAACCCATGTACTATGTTTTATTCCTATGCTTACTTCCTTTCTTGGATTTTTAGATCATCCCTTTTGTTCATATATTCCCAAGATTATCCTATGCTGATATAGGAGTTCAATGTAAGTTAGGATATCATTATGGAAATTAAATAAAATATGTTTTCATGATGTTTAATTATGTACCTAATCTTCCAAAGACACTATAATTTATGATCCTTGGATTGTAATTTGATGGTTAATTATGCTCAAAATCATGTAATGATATATGTAAAAGGATAGGGTCACTATAGTTGGTATCAGAGAAAGGTTTAGTTATTTTTGGAGATTAGGAATAGAAAACTCTAGTGAAATCATTTAGGATAAGACTAATTATGAGAAAAAATAGTTAAATTTTGGTTAGTGTAGAGTAAGTTTTTTATCAATAAAATAAATCCCTATCTGGATACTACAAGTGGATGTAGTTTTCGTCACATATGTACCTAGGAGTAACAACTCCGACAAGGTGTTCTAGGCCTGACTTGGGGTAACCTGGTACACGAAAATGGGCCTTACTACACACTTGGTTTGACACTTTTGGGGGATATTCTTTGGTAAATTCATAATCTCATTATGAACCATTATTAAGGAAATAAAAAAAATACCATAAGATTATATGTTAGAAAATAGGCCATGGATAACCTAGATTGAAACCTAGGGAATCACAAGTTAGGATATACTTTTCATTTATAAGTTTATACTTATATGTTCAAGGTTTTCTTTTTATGTTCTTATTACCTAATTATTCAATCCCCCTAATTGTACTTTATTTTTCTTAGTTAATAGCTAGAAATAGAAGAAACCATGCCAATAATGAATGTTATAGTAAATGTGATGATTTTCTTAATGATATGCCACATAGGATAGGAATGGGTGCTCAAAAATTTATGATATTACTTGATCAACTGGATCAAGTTATGAACAATAACTTTAATTGTGTGGAACTCCCTCCTTCTCCAAAGTAAGAGAAAGATTCCATCGAATACTTCATGTGGAAAAGGCCTACCATGTTTATTGGATCTTACAATCCCTTCCTCAGAGAACAATGGATTAACTCCATTTAGAAGATATTCTCTGTCATCCAGTGCTCAAAATAATAAAAAGTTGTACTGGCGGTCTATTGTTTTGATGGGGAAGATGATAAGTGGTGGACACTGATTAATAACAAAAATTTTGAAGAGGAAATTGATTCCATGGAATGTGAAGATTTCAAGAAAAATATTTTTCAAAAAATATTTTCCCTGAACCCTCCATCTCAATATAGTAAGGGAATTCCTCAAACCGAAGTATAAGGAAGACAAGTCTATTTGGGCATAAAAAGTAAACTTCACAAGGATTTGAAGATACACATCCAACTTTTTCATGAAAGCTGAAAGAAAGTTGGATTAATTATTTAGCAGATTAAATATAAGTATATGAAAAGAGTTGTAAATTTGAGACGTTGAAATTTATAAGTAGATTTTCTATTGTTCCCTCAAGGTTGAAATGGATATCAGAGACTCTCTATGGTCTCATGGTCTCGATGAAAAAATGAGGAAAATAGAGTTTAATATGGGTGATAAATCCCATGATGGAAAGAATACCCTACATCCCACATGTCAAAAGTGTGGGAAGAAACATCCTAGAGACTATTTAAAGGGAACCATGAGATGCTTAAAATGTGGAAAAGAAGGGAAAATGGTTAATATATTCGAAAAGGATACGAAGAATCCCAATAATTTGGAAGAATAAAGGAAGGTTTGGATCAAAACTCAGCCTGCAATGTAGTGTTTAAACCACAAGGAACATGGGAATTATGCAAACTATTACCCTAAGCCAAGGGTTTTTGGAGGCAATCCACAAAAAAAACCTCCAAGAAAGAAAGGAAGGAAACATATTATCACTACTTTTAAGGTGGATCTCGACAATGATGTAGTGATAGTTATGCTGGTTATTCATTCAATAATAGTGAATGTGCTGTTTGGTTCTATTTCTATGCATTCTTTCATATCTTGCATGTTTATTAGAACAATTCAATCACCACCTCAAAATTTATAGGCTGAGTTATATGTGAGAATAAAAAATAGGGTAATTATTGCATCCAAAGTATATAACTCTTCCCTAGTTAATTTTTGTGGATTGAACCTCCCAACAAATATTATCATACTCCCTTAAGTAGAGTTTGATTCTATTTTGGGCATGGTTTGGATATCTTTATATAAAGACAATATCAACTTCTAGGAAAGGGAGATCACTCTTCACATCCCAAAGCATCCTACAATTATATACATGTTTAAGGAATAAGATTATTATCTTTCAGAATCATCATCTCAATTGTTGATATTTTTTCCTTATGAGAAATATTATCTAGCTCAAATGCTTGAGATAAAGGAGAGAATCATGCTTGAAGACATTCTCATCATGAGGGATTACACTGATGTATCCCCTAAAGAATTTCATGGTCTTAATCCTGATTTATAGGTTGATTTCTCAATTAAAATTATTCCTAGATATCTTCTTATATCAAATATAACTTATAAAATGGCCACTAATGAGCTGGAAGAACTAAAGAAGCAATTATAGAAGAATCTAGACAAGGGTTTTATATGCCTGAGTGCATCACCATGGGGTACGCTAGTACTCTTTGTCAAGAAGAAGGATGTATCAATGTACCTATTCATTGATTATAGTGAGCTTAATAAAATCATGATAAATACCAAGTATCCCCTACCATGGATAAATGGCTTGATTGATCAGCTATGTGGGTCCATTTATTTCTCTAAGGTGGAACTTCGATCAGGATATCCCCAATTAAAGGTGGGGAAGGAATATATTCCCAAGACCACCTTTTGAATGAGATATGGATACTATGAGTTCATAGTGATTCCTTTTGGACTCACTAATGCTCCAAAAAATTTCATGGATTTAATGAATAGGGTCTTTAGATATTACCTCAACAAATTTGTGGTAATCTTTATCGATGATATTATGATATAATCCAAGAGAAAGGAGGAACATGAGGACCATTTTAATACTATTATAAATACTTTGTGAAGGTAGAAAACTTATGAAATTTATATTAAATGTGAGTTTTTATGAAGGAAGTATCATTATTGGGGTATGTTATCATCAATAAAGGGATATATGTGGACCCTTCCAAGACAAAGACGATTGAGGAGTGGCCCATACCAATATCTGTAATGGAAATCCACAACTTCCTTGGTATAACTGGGTATTACTGATGATTTGTGAATAAATTATCATTATTTTAAAACCCACTAACAAAGATGACTTAGAAAGGAGTAAATTTTGTTTGGACTGGTGAATATGAAGACTGCTTCAAAGAGTTAAAAAGTGGCTTATCACCGAACCAGTGCTCACACTTTTAACAAGTGGGAAACTCTTTGTGGTGTACAAAAATTCTTCAAAGAAGGGATTAAAATGTTTACTAATAAAAAATGATAAATTTATAGACTACTAATCAAGGTGGTTGAAAATCAATAAGAAAAACTATCCCATGCATGATTTGGAGTTAGAAGCTATGATCTTTACATTGAAAATCTAGCGGCATTATCACCATAGGGAGAAGTGTGAGATATATACTGATCACAAGAGTCTCAAATATATATTCACATATAAATAGCTTAATATTGACCATCAAATATGGTTAGATCTCATCAAGGATTATGACTGCTCAATCCACTACCACCTGGTAAGGAAAATAAGGTAGCATATGTTCTAAGCTGAAAGGATCCTGTATCTTTATCAAAGATGATAACTGATAAGGATAAAATATTCTTATACTTTAAAAGGATGTAAATGGGAATCATTAAGGGAGGAAAATCATAAATCCTTTCTCAAATTATTGCTCAACCATCCCTCATAGAGAAAATAAATCATGCTCAAAGAAATGATGTGAAAATTCAGAAGAAGGTGGAATCCATGAGAAAAGACAAATCCTTAGAGTTCAAAATGGATGAGGAAGGAGTTATGAGATTTGGGTCATGACTATATGTACCATACAATCTAGAGATAAATAAGGAGCTTCTGAATGAAACACATAGCTCGACCTTCTCTATTCACCCAGGGAGCACAAATATGTATCTAGGTCTCTGTGAGAACTATTTGTGGAACAATATGAAAAAGAGATCGCTGAGTATACATCGAAGTGCCTGGTATATATTCAAGTGAATTCCAAAAGGAAAAAGTACAAGTGGATGATGCAAACATTACCCAAACCATCATGTAAGTGGGAAAACATTACCATGGACTTTGTCACTGGAATTCTGAAGACATCTAGAGGAAACAATGAAATATAGATTATTGTGGATCATCTTATAAAGACAACTCACTTTATCAAAATTCTATAGGACTTCTCACTGGACCAAATTTCATGGATATACATCAAGGAAGTGGTAAAGATTCATGGAGTACCACTATCGATTGTATCCGATCAAGATATGAGATTCACCTCCATGTTCTGGAAAAGTATCCAACATGCTCTAAACACTAAACTAAACTTTAGTATGACCTATCATCCTCAAACTAATGGCCAATATAAGTAGATGATTCATACACTGGAAGAAATGTTGAGAGTATGTTCTATGGACTTGAAAGGAGGATGGGACCAACATCTACCTCTGATTGAGTTCTATTACAACAATAATTTCCACTCAAACATCCAAATAGCTCCATATAAATCCCTTTATAGGAAAACATGTAGAACACTGACATGCTGGGATGAGGTCAGTGAATGTAATCTTCTAGGACCTGAAATGGTCGAAGAAATGGTAGAAAAGTTAAAAACCATTCAGCCGTACATTAATGCTGCCTAAAGTAGAAAAAAGAGTTATGCAGATCATCATTGACGAGACCTTGATTTTAAGGCTGGAGACATGGTATTCCTTTGTATATCTCAATGTAAGATAATCATGAGATTTGGGAAGAAATAAAAGCTAAGTCCCAGGTACATCAAAACCTTAAATATTATTGATCATTTTGAAGTCGTGGCCTATCGACTGGCACTTCCACCTACCATGTCTCAAGTACATGATATATTCCATGTATCCCTATTGATGAAGTACACACTTGATCCTTCACATTTATTGAATTCAAAGGTGGTACAATTAGAAAATGATATCTCATATGAGGAATAGCCAGTGAGGATATTGGATCATAGAGATAAAGTTCTACACAACAAGGATACTCACCTATTAAAAGTACGATGACATAAACATAAGTATGAATAGGCAACATGGGAACCTAAGGAAGCGATGAAATATAATTACCCACATTTTTTCAGCTTAGTATTTAAAATAAAATTTCAAGGACACAATTTCATAAGGGGGGAAGAATGTAATGACCCTGAATTCTATCAATAGAAATTTGTTTCTTATAATTATGTCATATAGTATAAATCATACTAAATCACATAAATAACACAATAAAAACTTTATAAATTAAGAAATAATGAAATCATAGGTATTTATAGAAGTTAAAAAACATATACCGAAGGAATAATAACTTGACCTTTGGAACAGTAATATGAACCTTATAAATAGTAAACTGGCCAATAGAATAGAAACCTCACCAATGGAAGTATAAATAAAATTTATGAATCTTATAAATGGTAATATGATATAATTATATCATTGAATAAGTAAATAAACTATTTAGAAATTATTAATTAAGTGTTGATATTTTTATAAAACATAAGTATTTATTTTCAATTTTATAATTAATATAATGTTTTAAAAGAAAATTTATTTCCAAAAAATATACTTATAAATTAATATGTTGTTATCTTATGATTATAGAATATTTGTATGAGACCTCAGTTAATTTTTCAAAGTGTTATAAAATAAATTATAATTTTAAAATCTGTATTTTTTTGAGTAAATTATTATTTTAATTAAAAATTAAATTTATCATATTTATAGAATTATTTTCATAAAATGGATTTCATTTTTGAATTATATATGTTAAAAAAAATTTTAGGGTGAATTTTTTGTATTTTTATGAAATACTTTAATTTTTGGTGAATAATAAAATACGGTAATTTACAGTATATATAAATTATAAGTTAAATAAAATACTCCTTGAGTCATGGTTGATGTAAGAACCATAATATAGAAATAAAATTTATTATTTTAATATATTTTGTTATAATTCTCAATATATTCATAGTGGTGAGGAAAAATAATAAAATAATGAATAAAATAATGTAAAAACACCCCTCTCATCCCCTATAAATACTACCCTAACCACCTATTCTCCTCACACCTCTCAAGATTTGAGACTTGTCTAAATTCTACCTAATACTATTACCAAGACCCTACAAAAATTCTAGGATATATTGTTCTCATCAAAATACCAAAAGCGTTTCTCAAAGGAGGCTCTCAAGGAGGAAAAATTCAAGATGTAAATTCCTCTTTCCTTTTCCTTTAATTTCTTTTCAAGTTATTTTCTTATTCTCTCCTCACCTCACCTAATAAAAATGGTATGATAACTATCTTACCTCAAATGTACTATAATTTTATTATTATAATGGAATAATCTATAATTAAACCACTCTCCTCTCCCTTTTATTCTAAAAAATAAAACACCGTTTGTGAGGTATTAATTTATCACCTTCAAGGATGAAAAATATTCATTTTCAATTAACGCCTTCAAGGATGGTCATAAAACCATTATTATGGTTAATTTTTTTTATAATATATGTATTATAGACTATTTAATGTTCTGGAATCATTATATACACATGATATTAATTAATAAAAAAAACTAGTTCGTGATGATTGAAAAACTGCCAAAATTAACCTAAACAACCATAATTAAATATTTATCTAATGATTCATCCTCATAACATATAAAAAAATGATTTATAATATAATTTACCCCTCTATATATTCAATAATAACTTATAACTTTAGTTATGGATTTATCTTTCCATTTTATATGAACTTCCATACTCTTATATAAGCGAACAGATAATGAAAATTAAGAAAACGAGCACACCCAAATGATGAAATTTAAAACTATAACTCATAAAAAAGGCCATAAATGAACTTAATAAAATTATAATAAATCAATTAAATTTATAAAAGGTTTTATACTTATTAATTAATTAATCTAATTTTACTATTCAGGACATCAAGATCAAGTACATAACTGTTTCAGACATAAGGTAAGAGATTCTACTCGAACCCCCATTTTCCCTTCTGGTTACTTTATCTCTCTTTACCCCAATGAAATGTTTCTTTATTTTTATATAATTATTATAAATTATGTGTATATGTTTATAAATCATATATCTGTATCATATAATCCTTGTTTGATGGTGAAATACATGTTTTAAAAAGGTTCCCTTCTCAAAACTTCCCGACAATCAAGCCCGATTAAAGGGAATTTCCTGATTTCTTACCCATTATCATGCGCTATCAATAATCTATTTCAATCCAAAATTATTTTTCTAAAACCCCTCATTTTACCATGAAAAAATATCTCGGTTAATTTCTTGTTTTATACAAACAATTATTCCTTTTTTCGTTTTAAAGAATCATTAATATTTCCTTAAAATTGCACTAAATTTTTTAATTTCTAAAGTTTATTAAACAATAATTTTACATGTTTCCACTTAAATTGGACATCAATTATCATGATCTATTTCTATTTTTTCTTATGAATGTACATGTATGTTTTGAATCCATTCTTTCATGGACACATTTATGATATGCTCATTTGTTATGCCTTATGACATGATTATGATACCCATTTATTTCCATGGGTAACCCTTATGTTTATTCTTCACGTGGAACACATATTCATGAACATGTTATGATGGGTGTGCCCAGACATGACTCTAGTTAATTGGGTATTTTTTAGTCTCATGAGACGTCATGTTGGGATAGGGAGTGAACCTGATTCCTTTATGGGACTTTGTTCACCATGTTATATAGTCTTTGCAGTTAGTCTTGACTCATGTTTAAGTCTTGTTATATGTCTTTTTTACATTCCTATGATGCTATGATTATATGTTCCCATGCTGTAAATGTTTTTATTCCTTATGTTTTTTCATGTTCCATTCATTTTATGTCGTCATGTTTTTTCTTCTTACCCAGGTTCTATGTTTTATTCCTATTATTACTCTCTTACTAAGCTTTTGAGATAATCCATTTTGTTTATGTATTCCTCAGGTTATCCTATGTAGATATAAAAACTCCATGGAAGTTCAAATCTCATTATAAATATTAAATAAAATATGTTTTCATGATGTTTAATTATGTATCTAATATTCCAAATACACTAGAATTTATGATCCTTGGATTTTAATTTGATGGTTAATTATGCATAAAATTATGTAATGATATGAATAAAAGGCTAGGGTCACTATATGATTCCCTGATGAAAAATTTGGCTATTGGGGGCTTTGTTTGCATTGAATATATGTGTTGAGATTGCTGATTTGGTCCTAATTGTTGTGATATCACCCTAAAATGGAAATTTATTAGCCAATTATATTTGGGAAATGAAATGGTTTCCCTAGGATTATGGATTGTGTAAAAACGCATCTAAAATAAAGTGTAATTTGATAAAATTCCCTCTGTAAATCTATAAAATGATCTTGATGTGTTGTGATGTGTGGTCGTGCTTGTGGGAAGACAATGTGTGGTAGGGAAATGTAGGGATAATGGTTCATGTTATGTGCTTTTGGGGTGTAAATCTGGTTTGTTTGGCCATGATTTTGTGGTGGCGAGGTGGTGGTTACTTTGTGATAGATGCTCGAGTAGTGATTGAATAAATAAATAATTGTTTGATACTATTTGAAATGACATGGGTTGGTTTGGTTAATGAGATGAAAGTTGTTAATGAAATATTAAATGGTGGGGTGTGTGGTTAAATGTGGTATATGATAAATAAAGAAAAGAATGAGATTATTAAATGGAATTGGTTGGAAATATGGAATGGGTTTTTGGCTTGTAGTGTGGTGTTATGCATGTATAGATGGCATCAAAAATGATAGTGTTGTGATTTTGTTGGTTTGTTTATGAACCCATAGGTTGGGTTTGGGTATATTATACTACATATATATACTATTATATTCTTTTGATTTCTATACACACCCACCCACGTCAAGAACTATGTACTGACACCCACATAGTCACATGAGGGGTATTTTTCCTGATATCCGGTGAGAAGTATGGATGGATGGGTACCTGCAATTTCCTGCTCTATCTTCTAGGAAAGGTAGGTATTGCACATGCTATGATGGTTAGAGGTCTGTTAGTGAATTAGATAGTGTTTGTGATATCATAGGTGTTTGCGGGCGAGGTGTGACGACCCATGTGTTTTTGGGTAAGATGTGACCATTCTCATGGGGTGGAGACCTAGGTGTTTTTAGGTAGGATGTTATATGACCATGCTTGTGGGGTGTATTTTGGTGGGGGTCATGCATGGTAGGGGGAGGTCACGAGGTTGATATACTACATGTTTATGATACCCTACCACTTTGGTTATGGTAGTGGTTGTGTTGTGGACCATGTGTTTTCATGCGAGATGTGTTGTAGACATGCTTGTGGGGTGGTGAGACCAGGTGTCTATGGGTGAGGTGTGTTGTGATCATGCTTGTGGGATGATGTGATATACAGAAGATATGAGAGTTCCAGCACTTACGACAATGGGTGTGAGAGCGGAATACCAATGGGAAAGTGGTCCGGGGTACCCTTATTGATGTGATTCCTATTATATTATATTACCTGGTTTGCATTATTTGGTGAGATTGCATTGGTGAGGTTGGTATGGTTAGTATACCTTGATAGTTTCTATTTAGTTCTGCTATTTTCTCATGGTGTATTAGTATGCTTCTTTCACATGTGCATGAGGGAATTTGGTTTTCCTACTAAGTATACTCGTATGCTCTCCCTACAAATATAAAAACATTTTCAAGTTTCCAAGAGGACTATGTGGACTGTAATGAAATTACTAGATCATATCCTTGATAGTTGTTGTATTGGTGATTTATCTTTACTTTTGGGTATTTACTTTGGATACTTGTATCTGTATCAGTTCTATTTATACATGCTTGTGGGATGGTTTTGGATTTATTTTATATTATGTCTTGGATTTATTTTTGGATGATCTATCTTATCTCGCAAACCCATATTATTATAGAGGGTAATGTCTCCCATATCATGGGATTTTTATACCTTCGGTGCTAGTCGCCAACCTGGGGCCTACTGGAGGTAGGACTCAGGGGTCATTATCTCTCTCCCTTAATTACAGCATCTTTAGAGGGAGGGGTTGATGACACGATCGTTTAAAATTATTGGGTTTGTATGAACACTAAAGTGATTTGACGCATCTCCATGCTTCTATTGGTCATGATTAAGTTCTCACCCACAAGTCTCAGCCACATATATGATTTTTTTGGGATGTGACCAGAATATTGGGATTGTCCATGACCTCACCATCCCCTGTACTCTCAGCTTTTGGGGTCTCAGCTTCCATCTCCCCGATCATGTATGGGGAACTCATATTCATGATCATATTTTTAATATGATAAAGGGGATATCAAGTGAATAACATTAAAGGAATTAAAAATAAGCATTCATTTGATGAAGATTTGGTTTAGTGGGGTGGTACCTATTCTCTGGATGATAACGGAAAGAAATCCACAAGAGTCTGATTCTGTGTGGGAGTTGGATACGACTCTTTATATTGTTACTTTTATTGTATCTAATGAATACATATACCTATAAGAGGCAGATTCAAGGATTTCTACCTAATAAATGAAATCATTACTAGTTTGCGAAGCTGTTCTCTTTGAGTGGTATGAGCTCGGTCGATTGTTTTTCGAGTCATCCACTTATCAAACTTATGTTAATACCTAGATGAAACTTCTTTCTAGTCACCCTCTTCTTCTAGTTGGGTGGAGGTCACACAAGTCACCTATTCTAGGGATTTTATCAATGTCACCTATCCAGAATCTACTATTCTCTAGAGGATGTCCTTCAAGAAAAAGTATTTTTAGATGGTGTGACCTAGTCTCTTATGAAAAGTACCATAGTTAGGGAGATCACTGAGGTTAAAATCATTGTTTTTCTTAGTATTTGGTATATTTTGGAGGTTATTTTCCATAGATGTGAGGAAATAACTAGGAACATATTCATTTCAGAAGGAGTACATATTTTTCATCCATTCCTCAAATCATAGAAGACCCTAATCTCTCTTTACCTCTGGTCGAGAGTGGTTTTGCTACTTATACCACTCAATGGAAGGTTTCAGGATATTTAAGGCATACATATGTGCTTTAACAGAAACCATTAATGGTTTGAGTGTGATAATAATAGTCTCTACCTTACCTGGCCTTTTCCCTAAATCATGGGCATGGGATGAGATTTGGCCTGAGTTTTAAATGGAATCTTCTAATCACTACTCAGTTTCTAAAAATTCATAGAATTTTCCTAGATATTTCATTAGGATCAAAGGTTTTTTAATATCATCTCAAATATTATTAACACAAAGTTCCAGAAATCTCTCTTGTGAGAGTGGGATACTTAGGAGTACGTTAGACCCTTACACCTAGAAATAAAGTCAGATACTCTTTAATTTTCATGTTATTTTCAAATTTTATGGTAAAAAATCTTATTTTCCTTAATTTGGAGATTAATTAATAAATTTAATTGGTGAATAAGGTCTTACCAACCTGAAAAGGATCTATCTAAAAAGATGTTGTACCAAATAAAGGCTGACCCTACCAGAGCCTATACAAATCATCTCAGTTTTTTTGTCTTATGTTGGTCTTGAGGGACCATCATTGGGATGTATTGGGACACAAAGTGTGTGAGATGTTGTTCTGGGTCTACCATGATATATAAGGTTCAGAATATTGGATTTTCTAAATTGGGAAGTGGTAAAGTATCATCTACCCATTCAGGATAAGGTTTCTTTATTAGCTGTATAGGGGTGCACCTTCCCTCTATGGATTCCATTAGAGTAGATTGGGACTCCATGGTGTTGAGGATTTTTGGAGGTATCACTGTGTGGAACACCTCCCATGTATGGGGAGTGGGAGAGGCTTATCATGGTTTCCCTTCTTTTATATCCCCCAGATTATCAATCTGTGCTAGGGCTGAGTGATCACCCTGATAGGGGAGAGAATATCACTATAATAGAAGAAAGTCACGATCATACTGAACTTCCTCATTTTTGTAGACAAATTTTCTAGATCCATGGCCAACATGATGCTTAAATGATTCTATTTTAGGTGGATTATCTATCTATTGATGTGTGGGAGGAGGGATATATGTTTTTATGTAGGTGATACCCAGTAGGAATATTTCTCTAGAGTAGTTCCTCATTGAGTTGTCTACGATTCTATATCTCATTCTCTTATTGTGATAATCATTCCTATGAATTGGGAATTTTGGTTTCTTTAGGTGGTGAGTGAGATGTATCCACACCTTTCGCTTTATCCTTGGAAGATTTTTACCAAGGATGGTGACAACACATTATCTGGAGGTTCCAGGTTCTGGATCCTTCCCTGATTCTGCCTATGTGAAACCTTAGTTTTTCCATCCATATCACCTACCTATCAAGTTAATATTTCTATATTGTTCTCGTCTGTGTTTTAATCTTGTTCCACATCATTTTCTGGATTGATGGTGATGATTTTCACTAAGGTGTTTTGGGAAATGGTAGTCAACCTGTCATTGACCAAATAGTTGGGAAACTTCGTACTACTTTTCTACCTTCAAGAGTTTCATGGTGGTCATTCTTCTATACTTTTAACTTTCTAGTTATTCTTGAATTATGAACCCTACAAGGTTTTATTTATGCTTCCAATTGTTCCCCCTATCTTAGCCTTTGAACAACGACCTTAAGGTAATCTTCGATCGTGCTTTTCAAATGGGCCCCAAATGAAAGGGGCGTGTCTTGTAGTGGGAGGAATGAATGGGATGTCATCTATTGATATTTATTCCCTAACTTGGTAAAAACCGATTACCTTTGAGATGATGGTAAAAACTCGCCATGCCTATAGGATGGGGCTGATTCAGAGCCATTCTTAGAACTCTTTGTTTCTATTATTGAGGATCCGATGACTTATAGGGTGGTAATTGAGATAAAATCTCCCCCAACCCTATGTTATAGGGTTTGTTTGGAGTCACCACAAATTTATTTATGACTTTTTTGGGTTTTATAACCCTAGGGGTGGAGGTATTGGTAAAAAATCCCCCAGCCTTGTGAGCTGGGTTCACTCCTGGATGGTTTACATGGTAGCCACTATTATGATTTGACTGATTTGGCACAATCTTGTTCATGAATGGGATGGGTGTAATGGATTATCATGATGATAGTCACTTACTATAGGGATTTTTCAAGTAATCCATGACATAAAATTCCATGTTTGATATATGTTCCCATTTTGTTGATAGGGACAACTTAGGAGTCTTCTGGTGGCCCTCTCTCACCATTCACAACATCTTTGTATCCTTAAAGAGTAGGATCTTCATTATATTTATTAGATATCCCATACATTACCTGATTCCTTGATATCTCCTATGGATTTGACATTATAGTATTTCATATCCAAGGGGATTTTACGGACCAGAGAAAGAGTGAAGTACAATGATCAATACATGCCCGAACCTCAAATATGAATGTCTAATGGGGTTTTGGAATTCATTGTTGGAGAGTTTTCATTCCACATAATAAAACACACAATATTAATTTTTTATTATCTTGTAATCTTAGGTCTTGATCCATAGAAAATTTGACCATGTCCAACTGAAAACAGAGTGTATTTATGATCCGAAGGTTACCCTCATATCCTTGATTAGGGAGGTGTCTAACCTTCAACCACTGATTGGTTTACCACATATTCTGGCCTAATTATGGCATGTAATCCTCCTTTGTATCATATAGAACCTCATATTCGGAAGTGGAAATGGTCCAAAACATCATTGGAAGGTTGTTTTATTTTTTAATCTCCTTCCACATATCTATGTTAACTTCTAATTTATGAAAGTCACATTCCTCCACCTAGTAAGAACACAGAGGTCATTTCCCTGGGTCGCCTACTAACTAAGGTAAGGCGTTGGTGATAATTTATGGGGAAATATATATGATTAAACCTAGTGTTTCTAGCACTACTCTATACAATGGTTTCTAGAAAAGGGGATGATTTCCTTGTCTGAGCCAGATATTACTATGGGGTGGTTGTCCATGATGGATATCAGGAGTAGAGTCTCTTTAATACATATCTATACTACTATGAGAAGTAATATATAGGTATTTATCACCATATTATTTAGATCAATAAGTATAAGACCCTTGAGGTGTTTTATATACACATCATAAAGCCTCTAGGACACTGGCATTGAGCAGATCAGGAATATAATCCTCATTCTGCGTCATGGTCGGGTTATGCCGACCTGCCTTTTTGGGTTGGGTAGAGATATGAGCCTACTGCATGATGATTACTAGAATATTTTGATGACTGTATATTGTTTTTGGAATATGATATCACTTCTTAAAGATTATGGAGTATTTTTGTGAGCTTTTGTATCATCAGTGGGGATATGAGGTTGCCTTTGGGTGGTTTCTAGAATATGCCAGTCAATCTTGGTTGAAGTGGGGGTATGGACCTGGTTCAAATATGCATTCCTCATAAAAATATTCCAATAGACCTATAGAATGGGAGAAGGGGTATGGGACTTCTATAAATATATGAATGATACTGGTTTAGTCTTTCATAGAAAAAAGTAGGTATATGAGCCTAGATCCCATAAGTTGTTGGAGTATGCCGAGTAGCTTCATCAATAAGGATATGATCCTTCCCTGAGGTGATTTACAAATTTTTCCAATAGACCTCAGTTGGATCTGGGATATAAGACTGAACCTGTTCCTTTGGATTATGTCTATGGATTTGTTTGATAGGAATGTTCACCTATCCTGAGGTGACTTCCAGACTAAGTTGACAAGCCCCAGCCATAATGGAAATATATGCCTGATCTTGTGCCTTGTCCTTTACTAGAGTATTTTGATAATCATATTGGATGAGAGAAAGAATATATTCTTTCTCTAGATTAGCCACCTATTCACATTGATCATGGCGATATGATGATCTGCCTATTGGGATAAGAATATGTGCCTATCCCTATATCTTTACTAGTGTGGGAATATGTCAACGAAGCTCTTTTTCAGTTTCTAGAATATAGTGTCACTTCAGTTGAGTATGTGTAGGAATATAGGGCAAAAATTTCATGATCTCCAAGATATACTAGAATATGTATTTAATTTAAGCAAGTATATAACCCCAATCCTATCATCCTTGTGCTATCGGTATATGCCAATGGGATTCATGCATGGGGGAGAGGATATGTGCCTACCCCATGCTTGCTATCAGAATATGCTAGCAGAATTGATCTGGGTGAGTAGGGATATGAGCCTTATCACTATCATTGATTAGAATAAGTTGGTGAGATTCATTGGTGTGAGTGGGGGTATGGGTTCCTTCCATTTGATCTACCAATTTCTATACCCAAAAACATCTCCTTGGTTCCTGGGCATGAGTGTCCAGGATGGTGATCTATTGGGTAGTTCCCTTAGTAGGTGATTGGGGGGTATTGGTAGGATGACACTGATGATGGAGGTTGGCATGAGCCCTCCTTAGGAGATCCTAAACTAGTATAAAGATACATTTGACTCCTTGATCCCACAACCTAAGGCATGTAATGTTCTGATTTTCATGATCTATGGATAGAAATCCAAAGTGGTTGGTAGTGATGATAGGTGTTGTCAGTTTTGTAGCCTTCCCTGAGTGAGGTGGACTTGCAGGATTCAGTTCCTAGGGACCTCTACATGTGGCCTCAAGGGCCTGAATAATATTATGTCTATGGTATTCCCAAACCATCATGATTTCCACATGATTTTGAAGGCGACATGTGGGTGATGTTGCTTTGAAACCCATGGAGGTTGCTGTCATAGCTGAGGTTTTCAAACATTCACTTAATGATGACATGATCTCAGGACCAAGTTTTGTTTTTTATAATAGTATATTCATTTACAAATATCACAAGTAACAAGGTCTCTAATTACTGTATCATCATAGGTATGAAACATGCTCAATTATCTATGCACATGCTACGCAATTTTTCATTCTTTTTGTTGTTTTAGACATTTACTTATGTGGGATTCATAGAAATCACATGTTTCATGGGAAATCCAAATATATTTTATTAATAAAATATTCACACTAGGTTCACTATTTTTGTTTCCTTCATATTTTTATTGGCTATCCAGTTTTGGGAAATAAGATTTCTAATTCTTATGATGACTTAGTTATTCTATTATCACATAATTTCACATCTGGTTTTCCATATTACATTACTGAAAAAAGTAATGTGTGTAATTCATGGTACTTGTTTATGGGTGATTGAGTGTGGTCTCATAATCATCCACATCAGGTTCAATATTTTTGTTTCCTTCAGAATCATGTTGGCTATCCTAGTTTGGTAAATAAGATGCCCTTGCCTATAATGACTTATTTATCCTTTTACCACACACTTTCACATTTGGTTTTCCATCACGGTTTCCTGAAAAAAGTAATGTGTGTAACACTTAACACTTGATTCTGGGTGATTGAGTGTGGTTGATTTTTTTATCATCAGGTTCTCCATTACCTATCTCTCATAGAAACTCCCAATGACTCCCAGATCTGTAATGATTCCCAAGCTTTCTTTCCAAATACATATGACCATTTTGGATTTCAATCCCAATAATGCCTAGGAGATCATATTGGTAAAAAGGATGGTAGGTCAGGATTATCACACCCTTTTGGGGGGAATTATTTCCTACTCATGGAATATCTTATATATTTAAGATATGTTCACAAATCTTTCCCAAATACATGTATAGGACTAGTTACCATAATAAAACAATCGGGTATTGAATCCATGTACACGAAATAGAGTGTTTTATTAATGAACCCCTATGTATGTATCATTGGTTCTCCATCTATTTTCCATTATCTCTTAATAAAGAGGTTATTCTTGTGCTTTTTAGACATATGACTAGGTACTCTAGAGTTTACTTCCATCCAGAAAGGTGATTGGTGTTTCGGTATTGGGATTGAACCTCCAAGAGGCGTCCTACGTATCCTGTAAGAATTGGAATAAAATCCCATGTAGTTCATTTTGGACCAATCCGTATAGTTTAACATCATAAGTAAAGGATTTATATTAGGTTATTTGGGCATTGATTATTGATCTTGGGCCTTAAGAGGGTGTCTTACATATCCTACATATAACAAGAATCAGAGTCTTTATAGTATGGTTTTTCCTCAACCTACTTATAGGTGGGGAGAAAAAATTAATACTCATGAGGGTTATTTCCCTAGAGTTTATCAATATGGAAATTCCCTAGGGACCCACAACAAGGTGGATACCCATGTATGGATGAATTTGTATCATGATGTTGAGCAGGGTTTACACACTAAGATTGAACGAATATTTAAGCCGGACTTACACACTGAGGTTTCCCTGCTTGGGGGCATTTTTATGATGCTAGTGACATGATCGTTGAAAATACCTAAAATCATATGAGTCATGATCAGTATAAGAAACAATATATAAAAAGTGATCATATGAATTTTATATAGATGTGAGGCTTACACATTTAATTAGCTCTGTTGGAATGTTTTATATGAAGCTCATGCCTTAGGTTGGTGTCCTACATATCTTGCTTATAACAGGATTGAGAGTCTTCATTGTTCAGTTAAGTTTCCTAATCTACTTATGGATGATAAATAATGGTATACCCATTGGGGGTGGGTCCTATGAACATGAGTAAATGGAATATTGAAGGACTTACACTGAGGTGGATTCCCACAAGGGATATCCCCCCTTATCCTCTAATAGATAAAGAGTGGGAACCATTAGTGGTTTATTGATCATGTTTAGGTGGTATGAGGGTCCCCATCATGAACCGTCTCAATGGGGACCATTACATGACTACCCTAATCCCTAATCCAATAGGACAGGGGCTGGAAACCAACAATGATTATCCATATCACACACATGGGAGGCCTTAGCCTACTGTACCTACACACACACACAGACCTCCAAACCCATACAATGATAAAATGTAAAACAATAAATAAAGATGCCTGTATACATCTAAAATCCCACCATTAGAGTATGAAAAGAATCACTGGAAAGAAAGGGTCCAAATACAAGACTACTAAAAGAAAATGAAAATAAGTCCAACCTAAAACAATTGAATAGGACTACTATCAAGGTAACCGTAGGAACACACCTCGGTTTGTATAACTGACTAAGATCTGCCTAGTTCTGCTCCATTTAGGAATATATAAAAACGTTGTTCATCTACATAATAAAAAACACATATAGGAAAATACCATGAAGGTCTGAGTATAACAATACCCATTAGGACACCCTAAAATCACTAAGCATAAAGCATCAAGAAAAATAGTCATCTCATCATAGAGATATGTAGACAACATACACGAAAAGAATATCCAAATATAATCATAGTAGACACATAGTCTTATGTAAGGTCATGATTGTAATACCAGCTGAGGATTATATCTTGAAGATTCCATATTACACTAATCTGGGAGAACACACTCAATGAGTTAGATAACACTGATGACATCCGTTAGAGAGTTTATACTTGTCAGTTCTCTCCATAGGAAGTACACTCTAGGAGTTTGAAGAGAACGAAGCATAGATGGGGATCACACCCAAGGGAATGGGGTATACCAACAACCCAATCTATATTAAAACTATAATTAGGGTATCAATTCCCATGTGGTTTTGGTCACAATGATACCAGGAACCCCACCTAAGGCAATGATGATGATAGAGGATCTCACTCCAGGCCCCACAGAAGGATTCCAACAACTCTATCCAAGAATGAAGTTACTTAGAGGGGATAAACATCCTATGAATATGACATTACTCTATACTAAAACCTTAGGTAAAGGATCAAGGGAACATACCATAAAGAAAATTTTCTAAGTTGAATAGGACAATGGATTCAATCCATCTTTGAAGGAGTACATGGTGTGTCCCTTTGGCATTGGGTTCTACTTGTATATCACCACCCATGCCTATATTCATGTCTGAGTACATGGTGTATTAATTCCCATGCACTATTGCACATGTACATGTCCATGTGGCCATATATATGTTAGGTTATCCATGTACATGTCTGTGTACCTCCCCAGGTACACGCCGATCCTCCAGGTAAGGTTCACACCCTGTGTGATAGGGGTCACACGCTATGTGATACATAACTCCATGCTAAACCCTAGTGCCACATCTAGGGATCCATAAATGGAATGTGTTCATGCATTACACACCATGTAGTGTGATATTTCAAAGAAATTGTGGGTTCATCCTCTGCATACACCCACTCCCTCATCGCCTCTAGTTTCTCCCCTAATCTCACCTTGAGATCATAGATCTGGTCTGATCGAGCCTTTCCATCACCCCTCATTGGGATTTGACCATCTAATTCACATGAGAATCAGTTTTCATCATGACTCATCATCGCCATACACCCCTCTAGAATTTGGGGTCTCAAATCAATCCTTGATCCATCATTACCATCATCGCAACTTAATATCATTGTTGATTTGAACTCGGATCTACGATATCAATCATTTGCACTAAGAAACAGGTGCACAATGATTGATCACCGGTAATTTGTCAAACTATTGCCCAAAATAATTTCCTATGATGAATGAAGAATATGGGAAGAAATTCAAAACAAAGAAAAATGAGGGAAGGAACTCGACCAATGTTTATGTTGGCATTGATTCATTGATGTTAGAATGATGAACAAAGAGATATAACATAATCAACAAATAAATCACCAATTCTAGATAATATCTATCCCATACCTATAATACACATGATTCACAAATCCATTAATTAGTTTATTGATTTGTATTCCTCATAGGAATAAATAAATGGGTATAAATCCACATAAAACAATGTCCAACCTTGATATGCATATATCAATGAAAAATAATGGATCCACATTGTTTTCATTGGAAAGTTCCTTGAATTCCGATGGTGCAACAATACTTGATCTCAATCTGATCCTATGTCTCCTTCCAAGAAAGATCTCCTCCAATGGTCTTCTAGGTCTCTAGGTTTAAGTGGCCAACCTTGATAATTCCTCATAACCATATATTTATATAGGATTCCAAGTCTCTTCACCAAAATAAATAACATAAATAAAATAAATAAATTTTATTTATTTATTTTATTAATTTACCCATGAATGAACTTTATCAAAATGCATAGTGCCAACAAAGATTATGTCATGCCTAGGGTAAAGCCCATACTTTGAGATCAATGATGACCTAATATTTATTATTCGAGCCTATGTTTAATAGTTATTCCACTTTAGGAAAACTATGCACACGTGATATATAAGATAAATAATATATTTCAAAAATTATTTTTGGGATCACTAGGCCTTAGAATCTCACGTACTCACAAGGCCTATATTTGAAAATAATCTATAAATATTATAAAGTAATATATAGAAAATTTAGATTCATTAATTTCTCCCTAACTTGGGGATTTATGCCTCAAAAATCCAAAACAAAAGGCTGTACAAAGAGATGTGGGTACTGAGCATGCATCTGGGTCTCCTTCTCCCAAGTAATCTCCTGAAGATTCCTATGCTGCCACCAGATATGCACTAAAGGAATCAATCGCCCATGGAGGATCCTATCCTGATGATCCTTAATCTATACTAGGTACTCTATAAAATTATGTCCCTCATCGATGTCCACCTCACCCTAGTCGATAGCATGTGATGGGTTGTTCACGTATCTCCTCAACAGGGACATGTGTAAGACATTGTGTACTTAGTCTAACTACGACAAAAGAGATAAGTGGATATTCAACTTTTCAACTCTACACCATGTCTGGAAAGGGCCAATGAATCTTGGAGATAGCTTTACACCCCCACTAAATCTCAATAACCCTAATCAAGGTGAGACCCTTAGGAATATATGGTCTCACTTATTGAACTCCAAAGGCCTCCTTTGTCAGTTAGCATATGAATTATGATGGATTTGTGCAGTTCTCATCCACTCCTAGATAATCTACACCTTCTCTATTGTGGCACATACAAACTCTGGGACTATAAGTGCTGACTCTCTTGGGTTGGTCTAACATAGCAGTGACTAGTAGGGTTGACCATACAAGGACTCAAATGGTTCCATACTAATAGTGGAAGGGTAGATACTATTGTATGCAAACTCCACCAATGGTAGGTGATCCTCCCAACTACGTTTAAATTCTAACTTACAAGAACACATCATGTCCTCCAAAACCTGAATGGTCCACTCAATATTTCTGTCAGTCTAGGGGTGAAATGCCATACTCAAACATAATTGAGTCTCAAAGGCATCCTAAAATACCTTCAATAATTGATATGTGAAGCGATAATCATGGTCAAAAATGATCATTGAGGGAACTCCTTGAAGTCGAACTATCTATTGTATGTAAAAGCATTACAAGTTCTCAACTGAACTCCTCTCTTGAATAGTTAGGAAGTGGTATGACTTAGTGAGTTGGTCTATGATTACCCATGTGGAATAATATCATCTAGAAATCTATGGTAACCCCTTATTGGAGTCCATAGATATCCCATACCACTTCCTCTATGGAACATTAAGTGTTTTATCTAAACCCATAGGAACCTGGTGCTCAACCATCACTTTCTAACAAGTAAGGCATCCAAAGATAAAATCTGTAACTCCCTTCTTCATCCTTGGAAACCATAACTGACGTCAAAGGTCCTGGTACATATTCACCACACTTGGATATACCACAAAGGGAGATTTATGAAATTAAATCAGAAACTCCTATCACAATTCCATTGGTACCATCATGCATTCTCTGAAAATGATGACATACTCCCCACCTTTATAAAATCCATTAGGAGTATTTATAGTGGATATATTAGTATGTAGGGCCTCACAGTTAGTATCCCCAAGCCATGAATCCCTAAATATATGGAAATGTAGAGGGGTAACAACCATCAATTGGAGGTATGCTGCTCCATCCCCATCCTAAAATGATAAATGTAATAAGGCCAGCTACTTTTTTGCCTCACTCAGTAACAATGAACAAGATCTCCTGATGAGATCATATGATACCATGCTCCCCTTCCTAGGAGTATAGACAATATCAAAGTCATAATCCTATAGGAAATATAGCCATCACCAATTTATCAAGTTAAGCTCATTCTAAGAGAAGATATACTTGAGACTCTTATGGTAAAAATAGATCATAAAATTCTCACCCATTAGGTAGTGTCACCCCATATTTAGTTAAAATACTACCTCTTATAACTTAGGATCATGGGTCTTGTAGTTCTTCTCATATAGACTAAATATATGTGAACCGTAGGAAATCACCACCTACATCTAAGTCAGAAAAAAAACCAATTCTAGTCCTTGATTAATCATAGAACACTATGTACTCATGACCCTCCTCTATAAATATAAATATAGGATCACTCATCAATCTCTAACCAACTCCTGGAAATGATGTTGACACAACTTTTTCCATACAAAAGGCTTTCACTTTCAGGTCAATGTTTTCAAGGGAGATAATATCTTAGAAAAATTGGTAAAAAATATTTTATAGTATCCTTCAAACTCAAGGAATCTACATACCTCAGTGACACTCTTAGGTGGCTCCAAAATAATACCACCTCTACTTTTGTTGGGTCCACTGCTACACTGTCTACTAAGATAACATGTCCTAGAAAGTGGACCTTCTGAATCTAGAACTAGAACTTTGAGAGATTCCCATAGAGATGGTTCTCTCATAGTACGTCTAGAACCATCCTCAATAATCTCTCATGGTCCTCCTTAGATTCCAAGTACACTAGGATTTCATCGATGAAGACTACAAAAAACCGGTCTAAGAAAGTCTAAAAGATACAGTTCATGAGTTCCATGTACACTACTGAGGTATTCTTCACATCGAACATCATCACCATGTACTCATAGTAACTAAAATGACATCCGAAATAAATCTTCATTATATCCTCATCCCATACTCCTAGCTAGTGATTTCCTGATTTGAGGTCAATCTTAAAGAACCATCGCGCCCCTCTCAACTGATTAGAGAGATTATAGATCCTCAAAATTGGATAATTTTTCTTCATGGTCAATTGGTTTAGGAAATGATAATCTACAAAAGACCTCATGCTTCTATCTTCCTTCTTGGTGAAAAACACTAGGGCTTCCAAGGGTGAAACAATGAGCATAACAAAACCCTTCCTCTACAAATCATCCAACCACACCCTCAACTCGTGAATCTCTACAAGATCTATTTGATATGTTGGTGTAGATATTGAGGTTGTAAAGGGGTTTATATAAATGTATAATTATATCTCTCAGAGGGGAGGTAATTCTAGAACATCCTTAGGAAATAAATCCTCGTACTCCGCCACCACTACGGGGAACTGAATACTCCTAGCTTCCACTACACCATGGGTCATTCTAGAAAAATAGTGCGTAATCTGTTTCACCCTCCTATTTATGATACCATCCTACTTTATTTGAGTTTTATTTTCACCCACAAAGAAGAACCTCATCCCATCACTATAGACACACCACATCCTCCACCTGAAATAACATATCTAGGCATGAACTATGGATAACCATCCCACACATAAGATGGAATCATAAGAAATAATTGCCTCTAAAAAGATATCATAAAAGAAACTATCATGTCCAATAGGCAGGTCACAGTATCAACAAAAGTGTGTGATTGTTGAGTCACCGCCAATAGGAGTATCCAAGCACAACGGTTGATCCAAGGGATCAACTTGAGTCTCTAATTCTTAAACCAGTGAAGTGGAAATAAAGGAATGTATCAAACCTGTGACTATTAGTACTACATATAATATAGATAAGAGACATATTGAACCTTATATCATCCTTGGAGCCTCTGGGTCATAAGCCTTGACCATCTGCAGCTTCCCTCACCCCTTGGACCACATGTGGGTGGTGATGGTTACAAGTCAAAATGTATACCACCTCAATCTACTCTCTCAATTACTATGCCTCGTCTGCCTCCATGAAGACCTAACTTCTCATGACGCTACCTTTAACTAGGTGTCCCATCCAACGTCTCCCTTTTAGTCACAAGTGAGGTCAGATAATATCATGCAAGATGTCCCTGACCATCAAAATAGTATAACCACCTCTCTCTTAGTTGACTGGATCCATCATGTGAGACCTAAACTAAAGACCCTCTATCTTGTGATCACCTCGTGAAACATTACGCACATCTAGATCCCTATGTCTATTATTGACTCCCTATCGCTGAAGTCTTAGCTCCCATGTGCCCACTGCTGGCACCAAGTTTCTCTGTCTGCTCATCTAGGAAACTCTTGACTATCAAATAATGGTATGTCACCCCAACATAGGTAGGAATTAATATAGGTATCACACTAGCTCAGATGTCTCTGCATAGTCCTAAATCAAAGGTATGATCCTAAAAGAACTGATCATGCACCATATCCATCGAGTATCAAGATAGGTTAGTAAAACTAAACGAATACTCATCCATAGTCGTACTGCCTTGTTGAAGCTATAAAAGCTCTTGGATTCACACATTCCTCAATATAGATAGAGAAAAATCCTCTCTGAAAAGTTTCTTGAACTCTAACTAAACAAGATTCACCTCATCATATTACTAGGTCACCAAGCCCCACCACCATCCTACATATCCATAAAGGCTCACTTCCAGGACCACCATCTGGTCTATTGGTGTCCTAAAAAGATAAAAGACTCATTTCACTACCTCAATCCAGTCCTAAACCGCCTATGGGTTGGGATCTAATTTAAACCTGAGGGGTTTCTGTCACTAAAACTCATGAAGCATGATCATAATATGTACCTCATCAGATAATAATGTAGGCACCATCTACTTCTTAATAGGTGGTGGTAAGTCTGGTTCAATACCTGGAGGAAACACCTCCTAAAGTGGTCCTCATATTGATGTATCATCACGGAGGGCTTCATCCACATGATCCTTTTACTAAATCTTATATGAAAAAAGTAATGGAGGAATCCTGTAATAGACAATATATACCCTGGTTAATTAGTATATATAGATAGATAACTCAAGAAGGACATGGAAACAAAAAACCATTCCTATATGATGTATGTACCAATATTTTTCCACATTACTAAGGTCTACATGTAATGAGTCAACAAATAGGTTTTTAGAGTCCCGGTGAATGGATATGTTGGCCGCGACACCAACACTAGAGCCCCTGGATTGAAATTCGAACTCAAAAACACTTAAAACTACTTCCCCAAACCAATATCATAGGCTTTGGTCCTAAGGTAGACCTGAATGCTCTGATAACACTCTGTCATGTCCTGTACCAATGGGGCCCATGATGTGACTACCCAATCTCACCTCTAATAAGATAGGGGCTGGTGAACAACATCAAGTAGGTATATCAAACACACGGGAAGACATAACCAAATTTACCAAGACAGACACAAATATCTTTAAGCCCATACAATGATGAAATTTAAAACAACGAATAACCATGCAAGCATACATAAAATATACCACCATCATAGTATGAAAAAAAGTAATGGAAATAAAGGGGACAAATAAAAACCCACTAAAATAAATTGAAAACAAGTCCAACTTGAAACAATAGAAGAGGACTACTATCAAGGTAATTATAGGAATACACCTCTTCCCATCTAGCTCACTAAGCTCTTCTTGGTCCTAGTCCCTCTAGGACCCTGTCAAAAGGTCACTCATCTTCATAATACCTGACATGTGTGGGAAAATACCTTGTATGGGTGAGTATAATAATACCCATTAGGACACCCCAAAATAACTATGAATATAACATCAAGAATAGTGGTATGATAATCATAGAGATATGTCAACAACATACATGACAAGAATATCCAGATATACTCATTGTAGACACACTATATCAAGTAACATCATGACCATAATACCATCCTAAGATTCCTTCTCAAAGGTTCCATATAACACTTATCCTTGAGAACACACTACATTAGTCAGATAACACTGATGATGTCCATATGAGAGGTCATGCTCATTGGGTCTCTCCATAAGATGTACACACTAAAAGTATAAAGAGAACGATGCACTGATGGGGATCACACCCAATACCATGTGGTATACCAATGACCCAATATAGATTAACCTACTAAGTCAGGGATTGACACCCACATAGTGCTGGTCATTAAAATACAAAGAACCCTGCCTAGGGAATTTATGATGATAGCGGATCCCAGTCTGGGCCTTAGGTAAGGATTCCAAAAACTCTAACTGAGACTAAGGTTCCTTAGAGAGGATCAACATCCTATGTATAGTATGATAATCAATAATAAACCCTCAGATAAAGGATCAAGGGAACATACGCTAATAAAAATTTTCCAAGATAAATAGGAAAAGGGATCTAATCCATCTTTGAAGGTGTACATTGTGTGTACTGTAAGTACATGAGATGTCCCATAAACATCTGGTTCAACCCATATGTCATGGCCTATGGTTGCATCCATGTCTTAGTACACAACATGGCCATTTCCATGTACTCCTATCTATGTCCATGTTTGGCTAGCCATTTCCATGTTTATTTGGCCATGTCCATGTTTGTGTACATACTCATGTACATGATGAGCCACCACTATAGAAAAAATGGGTATTTGCGACGGGTTATTTGCGACGGGGATAAATCTCGTTGCAAATAGTCCCGTTAGAAACTTATTTGCGACGGGGGAATTTGCCCGTCGCAAATAACTACTTATTTGCGACGGGGAAAGCTAACCCGTTGCAAAAGGTCTGGCGCGCAATGCGCGCCAAATCACGGGAAAGTTATTTGCGACGGGGGGTTACCACCCGTCCCAAATAACTGGTGGCGGTAAAAGATATTTGCGACGGGGAAAGCTCACTCGTCGCAAAAGGTTATTTGCGGGAAAGTTATTTGCGACGGGGGGTTACCGCCCGTCGCAAATAACCGGCGGCGGTAAAAAAAAATTGCGACGGGAATATACCCCTGTCGCAAATAGATTGTCGGCAGGTTATTATTTGCGACGGGATACCCATCGCAAATAGTCCCGTCGCAAATAAGCTAACCAATAAATACCTCCATCCGTTTTTTTTTCATTCATTCTCAAACTCTATCTTCTACTTCACTCAAAACTCTATTTTTAGAGTTCAGCATTTCTTAAGTTTAATTTTTATTTCCGAAGTTGATATTGAAGTCTTCAACAACGATCAGAGATCAACCTCAGATCAATTTTAAAGGTATTTATGTTCATTTTAATTTAATATTTATTTTAAATTTTTTATTAGTTTTAATTATTCTTAATTAGTTGTAATTTAATTATGTTTAGATTGTTTTGTTACTTAATAAATTTAAATTATTAGTATTCATTGTTCATAGTTAATGGTAATTAGGAATAATTAGTAATAATTACCAATAATTAAGAATAAATACTAATAATTAGTAATAAATACCAATAATTAGGAATAATTAGTAATAATTACCAATAATTACTAATAATTAGTAATAATTAGTAATAATTACCAATAATTAGCAATAATTAGTAATAATTACCAATAATTAGTAATAATTACCAATGATTAGTAATAATTACCAATAATTAGTAATAAATAGTAATAATTAGTAATAATTTCCAATAATTAGGAATAATTAGTAATAATTACCAATAATTACCAATAATTAGTACTAATTAGTAATAATTATCAATAATTAGCAATAATTAGTAATAATTACCAGTAATTAGTAATAATTACCAATAATTACCAATAATTAGTAATAATTACCAATAATTATCCATAATTAGTAATAATTACCAATAATTACCAATAATTACCAATAATTAGTAATAATTTACTAATTACCAATAATTATCCATAATTAGTAATAATTACCAATAATTACCAATAATTAGTAATAATTTACTAATTACCAATAATTATCCATAATTAGTAATAATTACCAATAATTAGTAATAATTATCAATAATTAGTAATAATTATCAATAATTAGTAATAATTAAAAATAATTACCAATAATTACCATTAGTTAGAAATAATTACCAACAATTACCATTAATTAGTAATAATTACCAATAATTATCCATAATTAGTAATAATTACCAATAATTACCAATAATTACCAATAATTTCCAATAATTAGTAATAATTGGTAATAAATAGTAATAATTACCAATAATTAGTAATAATTAGAAATAATTACCAATAATTACCACTAATTAGTAATAATTAATAATAATTACCAATAATTAGTAATAATTAGTAATAATTACCAATAATTAGTAATAATTAGTAATAATTACCAATAATTACCAATAATTACCAATAATTACCAATAATTAGTAATAATTACCAATAATTATCCATAATTAGTAATAATTACCAATAATTACCAATAATTACCAATAATTAGTAATAATTGGTAATAATTAGTAATAATTAGTAATAATTAGTAATAATTACAAAAAATTTGTAATAATTAACAATAATTACCAATAACTAGTAATAATTACTAATAATTACTAATAATTACCAATAATTACCAATAATTATTAATAATTAGTAATAAGTAGTAATAATTAGTAATAATTCGTAATAATTAGTAATAATTACCAATAATTAGTAATAATTTCCAATAATTACCAATAATTAGTAATAATTACCAATAATTACCAATAATTACCAATAATTACCAATAATTTGTAGTAATTAGTAATACTTACCAATAATTAGTAATAATTACCAATAATTAGTAATAATTACCAATAATTAGTAATAATTCGTAATAATTAGGAATAATTACCAATAATTTCGAATAGTGTCAATATTTACCAATAATTCCCAATACTTGTCAATATTTATATTTTATAACAATATTAATATGAATAATAATATTATTTATATTTTATAATATTAAATTATATATATATATATTAAAATTTTATAATACTATAATTTAATTATATTTTTTTGTAATATTTGAATTATTTTAATATTTGAATGTAAAATAATTCTATTATTTTTATATTAATTAAAATAACTTATTAATATTTTTTTTATTTATGAATTATAATTCTAATATTATTATATTAATTAAATCATTTATTAATATTATATTATTTTTTATTTTTGAATTATAATTCTATTATTATTATACTAATTAAAACAATTTATTAATAATTTATTATTTTTATTTGTGAATTATAATTCTATTATTATATTAATTAAAATCATTTAATAATATTTTATTATTTTTTATTTTTCAATTATAATTGGATTATTATTATATTAATTAAAATAATTTATTAATAATTTATTTTTTTAAATTTTTATAGTATTTGCGATAGGATACTATGCCCGTCGCAAATAGTATTATTATTATATTCATTAAAATAATTTATTAATATTTTTTAATTTTTTTTAAAAAATAGTAATTGCGACGGTAGTATTTGCGACGGACCCGTCGCAAATACTATTTGAAAAGTTTATACAAATATACGGAGTAATATTTGCGACGGGAAGGATCGCCGTCGCAAATAATGTCTTTAGCGACGAGCCCGTCACAAATAATTGTTGTTGCGATGCCGTTTTCCGCAACGGGCTATTTGCGACGGGGGCCCATCGCAAAAGGCCATTTGCAACGGGATCCCGTCGTAAATGACCCGTCTCAAATACCTGTATTTCTAGTAGTGCACTAGGTAAGGGGCACATTTTATGTGATACTTAACTCAATGAAAATCCCTAGTACTGTAGCCAAGGATCCATACATGGAATGTGTTACACATCATGTGGTGTGATATTTTATAGAAATAGTGTTTCCTCCTCTATGTAAACTCAATATACTATTTTCTATGGTTTTTCCATCGATCTCTCACCAAGCTCGTGGATCTTGTCTGACCAAGCCTCACAGTCACATCTCACTAGAATCTGGACATCTGATTTTCACAGGAATCAGTTCTCATCACACCTCCTTGCTGCTGAATTCCCCACTCAACTAGGGGTCTCAAATTTATCCCTGATCCATCATCACCATCATCACATCTTGATCCCATCATCGATCATAACCCAAGTCTACTATATCAATCCTTTGCACCAAGAAATGTGTGTGCAACAATTGATCACAAGGTAATCATCGAACTGTAGTCCAAAGGAATTGCCTACAATGAACAATGAGTGGAGGAAGAAATGCACAAATCACAATCATGTGGAATGGAACTCATACAATGTTCGTGTTGACCACAATTCATTATCATTAGAATATAGAATAAAGAGATATAACATAATCAACAATGAAATCCCAAATTTAGGATAATATCTATCCTATACCCAAAATACACACAATCCATGAATAGATTTGTTAGTTGATTGATTCAAATTTGTTGTTGGAATAAATCAATGGGGGTAAATATATATAAAACAACATCCTACATCGAGATGGATCGATCACTAATGAAGAACGAAGCCACATATTTTTATTGGCGATATCTTTGAATTGTGATGGTGCAATGATCCTCGATCTCAATTCGATCTCATGTATCCTGCCAAGAAAGCTATCCTCCAATGGTCCTCTAGGTATCGAGGGTTAAGATCATAACCTTAAGAACTCCTCATAACTATATATTTATAGATTATTTTAGGTCTCTGTGTCAAAAAAAAGTCAATTTAATTTATTTATTTTATTAATTCACCTATGACTACACTTTATCAGAACATATAACACTGACCGATATTATATCATTCTTAGGGTAAAACCCATGTTCTAAGCTAAAAAACAACCTCATATTTCTAATCCAAGAATATATTTAAGATTTATTCCACTTTTTCAAGAAAACTAAACATACTTGTTATTTAACATATTTAATATATTTTAAAAATTAATTATGGGCTCACCAGACCTCGAAATATCATGCCATCTCAGTGCCTAGCTCCAAAAATAATCCATATAATATTCTAAATTAATATATGAAGAAAAAAATTCATTGGAGTCCCATAATAAAAATAAAGCTGCATAAGTACAAGAACCTAGTCCACTATGAACACTTCCCATATGAAGGGGGAATACTCAACCAAAGACTCATGGTGTGGGTTTACATGGTTTGAGGGTACATATTCAAGTATTCCTACTGGACAAGGCTAACATGTTGGAGGATGTCTACCTAACATGTTTGAGGATGTTTTTGGATGTATTCCTAACATGTCTAAAGATGTATGTATGACATGTTTGAGGATGTCTTTGTAAAAGGATAACATGTCTGAGGATATATTCCTGACATGTTTAGGGACTTCTCATGAACCAGGATAACCTATCTAGGGTGTGTTGTGTGATCTTTCTAACATATCCAATGGATGTCGTGTGATCAAAGACTACATGTAAAAGTACTTTTCATGAACCAAAATGATATGTATGGGGTGTGTCGTGTGATCCAGCTGACATGTATAAGGGTTGTCCCATGATCAAATACAACATATCTAGGGATTTCCCATGAACCACATGACATGTATGAGATGTATCGCGTGATTAAAGATGTGTCCAGGGACTTTACATGAACCAGTTGATATGCCCAAGGTGTGCCATGTGATTTAGTTGACATGTCCCAGGGTTATTGCGTGATCAAATATGAAATGTCCAGGGATTTCTCATGAACCAACCGACATTTATGGGGTGTGCCACGTGATCCAGATGACATGTCCAAGGGATGTCACGTGATCAAAGACGGCATGTCTGGATACTTCACAATAACCAGCTGACATGTTCGAGGTGTGGTGCGTGATCCAACTAATATCTACAAGGGATGTCATGTGATCAAATATGACAAGTTTAGATACTTTTAATAAACCAGTTGACATGTATGGGGTGTGTCACATGATCCAGCTAACATGTCTAAGGGTTGGCATGTGATCAATGCTGACATGTTTAGGGTGTGTTTGCATGATCAAGGGACTGATCATGCGAATCAAGCATTCCCTTCACATGAAAAAAACATATATTAATTCACATGAAGCTTCCATAATTTTTAGCCTTCTTTTAATAAAAATCTAAATATTTGTTAGAAATTTTCCCAATGAGGAATCATTTGATCAGGACGACATTCCACAGTCTCTTTGCATGATCCAAATGACGTTCCATATATCCTTCATGTGATCAATGAAATGATCACATGAAGCACATATACGTACCGTGTAATCCATTAAGTTACCCACCAGGATTTTTCAGGTGAAATAATCTTATGACTGCATGATCCTTCACTCTGGAAATTTATCTCTCATCTCTGTTTTTGTTTTCATCTTGTGTTAAGGGTGATTTCGTAGGTATTTCCACCCTAAATCTATGACGCTTTTTATGGTGATTAAATCCCATATTTTGGATTGATTCGGTAGAAGGAAGGTTCACATAAGTTGATAATATATCATAAAATTTTCAGGATTTACCTGAATGATGTCATCTTTGTGTCCCATGATAAACAATGGCCACATGATCTCTCCATCATTACCAGCTTTCTTGAACTCATGGATTGAATAAGGGATTTTGTATTATCGATCCAGAATGCCTAATGGATTTCATGTAATCAAATCAACACGCCTAAGATCCTTTTTATTACTAATTTGACATATCAAAGGGCCTTTAATATGATTAGGATGACACATCTTGGTCCTTTTTCTAGATCAAGATGGAATTCTTGGGGCCCTTCATGAGATCAAACTAGCATGTCAAGAGCCATTTGTGAGATCAAGTTGTCGTGTCAAAGTGCCTTTTTGTAACCAGTGAAATGGTAATGCGCATAATATAATCCATTTGCATGAAAAACAATATACCTATTATTTGAATAAGGGTCCCATCATTTTCATCTTTTATCACATTATCACCTTTGGTGATTTTCAGACGTTTTTCAATTGACATGTCACATAATCAGTAGGACTTGTTTGGAAGACTTTACGAGATCAGGAGGGCTTGTCAGAGGCTCTTCATGAGATCAAGAAGGCTTGTTTGAAAAATTTAATGTAATTAATTGAAATATTATGAAAGGTGCATAATACCTTTACATGATGATCCTAGGTTCATGCAATCATGAGTCCCATTGAAGATTACTCGATTCACATGTTTAGATAATTAATCTCTATGTATCCATGATTATCACTTATTTATTTTTTTGGGAACATAATGCCTATGATTTAGTTTTTTCTCCAACCCAAAATTTTCTGATTCCGATTTATTGAGCATCAAAAAATAAAAAAGGTATAAAAAATATGATAGTGTAAATAATCAATAAATTCACCGTATAATTAATAAATCGAGCATAAAATATATTAATGGATAAAAACTTAGTAATCAAAAGGAGAATAATAGCTGATTTCATAATTATGGAATGCATAATGCTAAAAATCTTAATCATACTATCAATACCTCTAAACCAAGAAATATTACATATCGTTAATGCCTCCCAACCAAGTCATCATAAATAAACAGGTAGGGAATATGCCAAATACCCAAGATAGTTTTCTCATGAGACCTATGGATTCTTAGAGGGGATATAACAGGCCCCACTCATCACTTATACATGTCCAATGCATTCCTTAAATATCGAATGATCAATAAAATAGATAATAAATATTTCTCAAAAATCAATAAATATTCATATTGAATGAATTAAAGAATGTTAATATTTCCCCAGTCAATGGAATAACTTTCTTAGCAAGATTACTTTAGTTCACACCATATATAACAATGATCATGTGGTTTCATTATTGAAATGAATATTGATAGAGAATATATATTGAGGTGGATCATTATGGTTTATAAATAAGCATGTTAAATATCCAAAGTGTAAGGACCCAACCCTAGTTGTCTGGAGCTGGTGCCTTATTTTATTACATTATCATATAAACAAAGAATATGTATCCTGAAGGACCAAGTAGTTTATTAGCTTTTAGAAATAATCTACATATATAAGTTTAACATTACAACATCAAGGGAAATACAACACTAATTTATTCTATTAGAAACATCCAAGCATCCTAGATTATGCCTGAAAGTCACTCATAAATAACTTCTTCATATCCTGGGAAAATGAAACATAAGAAAGGGGTGATCTCAAATTCTCAGTAAGAGTAAGAAATACAGTAGAAGATAGAATAAACATTAGACATGGTGAATAATTGAAAACACATGAGTTTAAAAATAAACTTGAAAATAATATGGTAGGAATATGAGCTGTGTAAATATTTCCATAACATAATCATGGGTATTCTACTAGTCAAATAACCACATGATATTTCAATTAATATCTTTATAATGAGATAAGTGCATATTCTAGACATTTTGAAACATTTTTTAAGGCCTCAACCAAGATGTCTAAAAATGATTAAGGCCCTGGCCAAAACTATATATAAAACTGGGAATGGCTGTCATGACCCCCTCCCCACAAAGTGTACCCCTCCTGGGCCGGCAATGTGAGAAGGGAGATAATGACCCCTGAGTCCCACCTTCAGTAGGCCCTGGGTTAGCGATTAGCACCGAGGGTATAGTAACACACAAAATGGGAGGCATTACCCTCTAAGAGAACACATGCGGAAGAGAGATATAAGATAGACAACAACCAACTCCATCTCAGAACTGAAATATAAAATAAAACCCAAGTTCACATATGTAATGTCATGAAAACGTACCTCAACTATAAGGGGAAAAACTGCAAGTACCAAAAAAAAGTAAAAACAGCAGCAATAAAAAGCCCGAACAGCCCCTGCAATAACAAACTAGTAGAAACCAGCTTGATCTACAACTTGCTCCAAGTGACCTAAAAAATAGTTTATAAATACATAGGGTGAGTATAACAGTATACTAAGTAGGATCCTCCCCAAAGACTCTCATGCAAAAGTAAAGAAATCATGCTAAATAACAGTGAACAACAAGTGAAACTAACTCATCACCTAAACAGGTATGCTAAGTTCCCAACCTCACCATGGCTACTCTCACCAAATAACGCATACAAGAATATAGAATATAGTAAAGAATATCAAGGATACCCCACCACTACTTCCCCACTGGTTTTCCTCTTTTCCCCAACGTCGCACATCCTAAGAATCTCTCTCCAAAAAGGCTTTCCCACAGACACCTGGGTGAAGCACCACAATCTACAACTCGTGCACCACAAAGGCTTGCCCGCAGACACCTAGGAGAATCACCACATCATCCTCACAACCAAAAGTAACTAGGTAGTTTCTGGGAGCCACCACAGCTCGCATAACGTGTATCATACATCAAGTATTATACCTCAAGCCATTACATCTTATACACTGAGTAAGGATCCTCAAGCCATCACAGCCTATACACATTACACCAATAGTATTCCATCGGATACTATATCTAGAATATATGTGTGTGAATAAACACAAGCCATTACATCCCTCTATACACATATATGGGAAAAACTAACCGCTGTGCCTAATGACACAAGTATCTACCAAGAGAAGAGAGTGGGGCCAAAGGGGGTAGTCAGCCATTCATCCTCCCACCAGAATATTAGGGAAAACACCCCCCAGAGCTCAGAATCCCTAAGGTGTCAGTTTCCCTTAATGACAGGGTGGAGTAGCATATAGAAACACAAAAAGTAAAAAATATACTATATCTCACAACCATACTATGGGCATAACCCAGTCTTAAAAACAACTGCAGCTAACGTCTCTCAGACTCTAGGCTGCTATTTCTAAGACTACGTATCCTATAAGCACACAACCATTTAAAGATCTTTATTAGATTCTTCATTTACATTTTATTAGTTCCACTGTACATTGATTAATTCTTTAAACATTAATTAACCATGAACGATTCCACATTAAATTTCATTAGCATCAAACCCAAAGTCGACTGTCCCTTTTTAATTATAGCCTCATCATTATGTTCCAGCGAACTCCAACCCCATTGGTTAACACCATTTAATTAAAAATTCATTACAGAAATAATTTTCCATATTCCCAAGCATTCTAGAAAATCATTATATGCTACTAACACAAAGGGGGCACAACACAGTGAGTAGATGTACTACCTGTCGAGTCTTTGCTGCCTATAGCAAGAGCGTAGACCCATTCTCCCTTGAGAAGCTAAACATGGAAAGCATGTGGAATACCCCACACGTCTTCGCCTATTTCGGAAAAAGGGTGAGCAAGAACAGCTGCCTTGAGCAATGGGGAAAAGTAAAGCAGAAAATCAACCAAAAGAAATAACAAGCATCCAACAATCACATCCATCCCATTCCATCATCCCTGGTGTCCTCCCTGACACCCACATGTATAAACCGATGCATATTTCCACTCTAGGCATCATCCGCTACCACAACCAAAAGGCCTCTATGCCCCCACATATCACAACAACCATCCAGGATCACATCACAACACAAGCAGCAGGAAAGCAAACATCATATCAATTGGGATTTTGGCCCTTTAACAATCAAGAGGGTAAATCAGAACCCTTCAAGGAATTATCAAACAATCAAATCTTTAACCCATCTTGAATTAACAGATTTAATTCTTAGGTTCCAAATTTCAGAGACCCAATCAGTAAGCCATCACAAAAGATTAAACATTCTTACGATGCCAATTTGATTATCATAAAATTGCAACAAGAACTGGATTCATTTTCATGCCTCTTTATCTTTAGACAAACAATTATCAATTAATCCCGGTTTACGTTCTTTACTGATTCCATCAAGAACAACAACTGAGAAAAGCAAGCATAGATATCACACTATCTAGAAAAACAAGAGGAAATAACATACGATCAATATCAATTTATTTATTCAGTTAAAATATTTATTATGTAAATTCCATTGTCATCTAGTGGGATTAAACATTCTAAATTGCACGTAAAATAAAGAGAAGCAACGAATCCCCTACCTCAAAGGTTTTCAACGAAAACCACAACGGTCGAAGAACGCCCAAGATAACCGAGCCAATTCACCAAGTATCCTCCTTAGATATCGACTCCTAACACAACCAAGACCAAATCTCATCATATTTGGCATCTACACACTTAGATCTACCCTTAACGGGCATAGATCTAAGAAAACGAGAGAATAGGAGAAATAGATCTAAGTAGATCTAAGAAACCAAACAAGAACGATCACATACCTCAAGAAACCGACTATGATTCTCCAAGAGAAGCCTTTAGATAGCCTTCAAAATTCTTGGTAGAGGTTCTTCTACCTTCAAGGAAGGGTAATCCCGAGTTATGGCCGCTTAGGGGCTTAAATGAACCATTTAGAGGGAAAACGAGTTAGATCCACAATTTTAGGATCTAATTTAAGTGCTCGCACGATTAGACAAACCGTGCGCTAACTGTGTGGTTGATACTACCTCGTCAAACAATCCTCACATGGTTAGACCTCATAGTTAGAAAAAATGTGCGCTAACTGTGCGTTAGCCACTACCTCCAAGACCAATTACGCACGGTTTGGCCACACGGTTTAGACAAACTGTGCGCAGCTCGTGCAAAAGATATCGCCCTTTAGTTTTCCTTAAAAGTCCACCCAAATGCACCCCCAAGTCACCTTAACCTCCCAGAACACCTCTAAAACCTCATTTTCAAAAATTAATGGACTATAGAGGTCCGGGCCATTACATCAGATACCTCTCAAAACATTCTCGTCCTTGAGAATCCAAAACCCACCTAAAGTGAAAATGAAATAGGGTCTGAACAACCACTCATCGAGATACCTCTCAAAAGCGAGCAAGCCACAAAATCAACAAAGGGAGACATCTCATAAAAATTAAAGTTTCATAACCACAAAAGTTACAACGATACATGAAAAGAGTTAAACATCAAACAACTCTGGGTACTGAGCACATACCTGTGACTCACGTTCCCAGGTACTCTCCTCCAAGCCACCGTGTCTCCACAAGACATGAACTAAAGGAATAGAATGCCTGTGAAACACCTTATCCTTGTGGTATTGGATCCCCACAGGTCTCTCCTCAAAGTTTGCATCATCATCAACATCGATCTCTCCCCAATCAATGATGTGAGAGTCTTCATGAAGATAACGATGGAGATGTGATACATGGAAAACATCATGTATCCGACTCATCTGTGGGGGAAGTGGTACTCGATATGCCACAACTCCAACATGAGATAACACCTTGAAATTCCCAATGAACTGGGGAGAAAGCTTACTTCCACGACCAAAACTTCACTGCTCACGATGGGGAGTCACCTTCAGAAACACATGATCCCCAACATTAAACTCTAAGGGTCTCCTTCTTTGATCGGCATATGATTTCAGACGATCTTACGCTGTCTTCATCCTCTCATGAATCACCTGAACCATCTCTATTGTATTCTTCACTAGTTCCAGTCCGAGAATTACTAACTCTCCGACCCCAGTACAGCACAACGGAGAACGACAAGGCCGACCATACAAGGATTCAAACGGCACCATACCGATGGTGGAGTGAAAACTATTATTATAAGAGAACTCCACTAAGGGTAAGTGCCTCATCCATGAACCTATGAAATCAAGAACACAAGAGCGTAACATTCCTTCAAGAGTTTGGATGGTTTGCTCTATCTGACCATCTGTTTGAGAATGAAAATTAGTGATAAGGTATAGTTGAGAGCCAAAAGCATGTTGGAGACCTCTCCAAACTCTGGAGGTAAAATGAGGATCTCGATTAGAAATTATCGTCCTAGGGAATCCATGAAGTCTCACCACCTCCTCTATATACTGCCTCGACAAAACTTCCACCGAGCTTGACACCTTGATTGCTATAAAGTGGGCCGATTTTGTTAAACAATATACTACCACCCAAATAGCATCATGTCCTCCCAGAGCTTAAGGTAAACCAGTAATGAAGTCCATTGAGATATCCTCCCACTTCCACTGATGAATCTATAATGGCTGGAGAAGACCACCTAGAACACGGTGTTTGGCCTTCACCTTATGGCAGACTAAACATTGAGACACAAACTCCGCAACCACCCGCTTCAGCCCAGGACACCAAAACTGACTCCTCAAGGATCGGTAAATCTTTGTCACACCAGGATGTACTGCTAAAGGAGAACTATGGAACTCTATGAGGACCGTATCATGCATCATAAAAGGAAAAAAATCCTTCCGTCATACAACACTATGTGTTGTTCATCCCCAGAATAACCATCAGGGGCCTCACCACAAACAACTCGGTATCTCCTGACCTCCATCTCAAGATCTCCCAACTGAGACTCTTCCACATTCTACACCAGGGATGACTGTACCTTCATCTGAAAAAGAAAACCTCTACCCCCAACTTCTCCCATATTAATATATAATGCTGACAGTTCTTCCATTACTCTCCAGGAATCACCGGATTCATGCACAACATCACTATGTGACTTTAGACTCAACACATCAGCTAAAAAATTCCCATTTCTAGGTGTATACGATATTTTGAAGTCGTATTCCTAGAAGAACTCCATCCACCAATGTTGTCGTAAGTTCAAGTCACGCTGGGAGAAAACATACCTCAAACTCTTATGATCAGTGAAAACCATAAAGCGCTCACCAATGAGGTAATGTCTCCACAAATTCATAGAAAACACCACGACTGTCAACTCAAGATCATGGGTGGAATAGTTGCATTCATGGGGATGTAACTACCAAGACCCATAAGAAACAACTGAACTCTGCTGCATGAGAACACAACCTAACCCCATATGAGAAGCATCGCAGAAAATCTCAAACTGACCTCCTTTATCTGGAAGACAAAGGACTGGAGCACTTACTAACTTATCCTTTAGATACTCGAAAGATGACTAGTACTGATTAGTCTATATGAATGCCTGATCCTTCCTAGTCAAAGCTGTCAGAGGAGTTGAAACTCGTGAGAAATTGGTTACGAACCTCCTGTAGTAGCCTGCGAGACCAAGGAAACTTCGCACCTCTAAAACTGTCTTGGGGGATGCCCAAGACACAAATGCTTCTATATTCTATGGATCCATAAAAACCCCCTGTTGGGACACAACATGACCCAAGAAACAGACTTCTCGATCCCAAAACCCACACTTCGACAACTTCCCAAACAGTTGATGTTGACGAAGGACTCCCAAAACGGCTTGTAGATGCTGTGCATGCTTCTATTCAGATTTGGAGTACACAAGGATTTCATCGATGAAAACTACCACAAACTTGTCTAGGAACTCATGGAACACAACATTCATCAATAACATGAATACATATGGATAATTCGTCATGCCAAACAACATTACAACAAACTCATAATGCCCATGACGACAACGGAAAGCAGCCTTCAGAATATCCTCATCCTTCACATGCATCTGATGATATCCTGACCACAAGTCGATCTTTGAGAACCAAATTGCACCCTTCGTTTGATCAAATAATTCATCAATCCGTGGAAGAGGATATCGATTCTTTATTGTAACTTTGTTCAAGCGACGATAATCGACACACAACCGCAAACTGCCTTCGGAATTATTCACGAACAAATCTGGTGAACCCCACAGTGACACACTTGGCCAAACAAAACCACACTGTAACAAACCATCATGCTGTATAATAATCTCTTGCAACTCATAAGGGGCCATACTATATGGACACATAGAAATAGGAGACGCTCCTAGCTGTATCTCGATCCCAAACTCGATCTCTCGCCGAGGGGGTAATGATACAAACTCTTCTAGAAAGACATAAGGGCACTCCTCCATGACCCTAAGAAACTCCAACTACTGAAACTCTAATGAACTTAGCATTATATCAGCCATCATGGACGATAAGGATGGGACGCACCTATGGCCCATCCGAGGATCTCGCTCACCAACAAACACCACTTGTTCTCCATCTACACCAAATAAAACGACCTTATTCCGGAAGCAATCCACGATACCCTACACTGAATACAACCAATCCCTAATGAGGATGAAATCATATGGTTTTATTCATAAACATAGTAAATCTCCCCTAGAGCAGTGTTTCCCAAACACTAGCTCACAGTCTCTACATATTTCAAACAACTCGGCTCGACCTCCAACTAGCATAGCCAACTCCAAGGGTACTGGAAGCCTCTCTAACTCAAGTCCCAAAGCCTTGAAAAGGGTAGGTGATATGAATGAGTGTGTCGCTCCTAAGTCAAACAAGGCATACACCAAGGTATAAAGCAAGAAAAGGGTACCTCAAATGACATCTGGATCGCCTGGAGCTGGCAACGCTAGAGCATGAAGCTGACCACAACCTCCTCCACGGCCTCTCTGACCCTGATGAAGACCACCACCATGGCCGCACTCTACTCTCTAAGGAAAGGGAGCATCATGGGGTTGTCCTCTTCCTTCCCCATCTACCCTCTGCAGATCTAAAACTGGTGCAACTGGCTGCTGCTGCCTTAGCTGGAACTGCCTCAATGGAGAAACCTGGAGCATAGCACCCGGTGCAGAATGACCACTCTGAAAGGTTGGGCACTCCCACTATTGATGGCCACAAACACCACAAGAAAAATAGGCACCTAATCCCTTGGCATAGGCCTGAGAGTTGCTACCTTTAGAGAAACGAGATGTGAAGGGCTGGGACATACCCCCGGCTGAACGAAAACTCTTCTGTCCTGAAAACTGGGAACCCCAAACCACAACTCTGCTTCATGAGGAATCATGAAGATTCCCCTCTCATGATGATCCCGTCCTGGCCAAAGTCCTCTCAACAACCTTTGACCTTTCTAGTACCTCAAGATATGTCTTCAGCATAAATGGGGTGACCTAGCTTTGGATCTCTGGACGCAAAGCCTCCTCGAAATACCTCACCCTAGACTCCTCATCTGGTAACATGTCCAAAGCATATCGTAAAAGGTTATTGAAATAGATTCCAAACTCACAAATAGTGGAGCTCCCCTGTCGAAGGGTAAGAAGCTCTTGGCGACTGGACACCTTCGCAGTCGAAGAAAGAAAATCGACTGTAAACTTGCCTCAGAACTCCTCCCATGAGATCGTTGACTCCTCAAAATCCATGAGGAACAAGAACCACCACTACCTTGCTGCTCCATGCAGCATTATCACAGCTAAGGAAACCCTGTGCTCCTTCTGAGCACAGATCGAACCGAAGCCTATCTCGACCTCCTACAACTAGTATTTTGTGACTGCATCTGAAACAGAGCCCTCATACTTATTTAGACTCTGGCACTGAAACTCTTAGAGTGTCTTCCTCCAAGTATCGTCGTCTTCAACCTGTACCCTACGGTGACCTTCTGGAATAGCCTGCTGGACATTTTCTGCGCAAACCTGATGAGGACATCGACCTAGAGCCATACCTGTAAAATAACAAACCATTAAAGCTCCTAAACCTAGAAAATGGAAGACTCAACATTAATTAATTAATTGTTTTCTTTTATTCATTTTAGGTTAACCTATCCCAAGGTCTACCGATTCAAACATAGGAACAAGGAAGAATGATGCATGATCCTTTCCTAGGTCTCTACCCTATAACTATTATCACCTTATTTAGTAGCCATTGTAAACTTAAGGGTTAGTACATCAGATCATAGGGGGGCATAAACACCTATGTCTCAGTAGGTCTCCAGTTTTTACCTCACTTTCTAAACATGAATGACACCATTTCGCTACCAACCCAAGCAACCTCACATGTGCCTAACTCCAAACTCCATCCTATCCCTCAACCACACCTATGATACCACTCTTTCATGACCCCCTCCTCAAAAAGTGTACCCCTCTTGGGCCGACAATGTGAGAAGGTAGATAATGACCCGTGAGTCCCACCTCTAGTAGACCCCGGGTTGGAGACTAGCACTGAGGGTATAGTAACACACAAAATTCGAGGCATTACCCTCTAAGAGAACACATGCATAAGAGAGAGATAAGATAGACACCAACCAACTCCAAATTAGAACTGAATTATAAAAGAAAACCCAAGTTCACATATGTAATGTCATGAAAAAGTACTACAACTATAAGGGGAAAAACTAAAAGTACCCAAAAAAAAGTAAAAACAATAGCAATCACAAGCCCAAACAGCTCCTGCAACCACAAACTAGTAGAAACCAGCATGATCTCCATTCTGATCCATGTGACCAAAAAAATAGTTTATAAATACATAGGGTGAGTATAATAGTATACTCAGTAGGATCCTCCCCGAAGCCTCTCATGAAAAAGTAAAGAAAGCATGCTAAAGCACGGTGAACAACAAGTGAAACTAACTCATCATCTAAACAGGTATGCTAAGTTCCCAACCTCACCATGGATACTCTCACCAAGTAATGCATACAAGAATATATAATATATTAAAGAATATCAAGGGTTCCCCGCTACTACTTCCCCACTGGTTTTCCGCTTTTCCCCAACATCACACATCCTAAGAATCTCTCTCCAAAAAGGATTGCCCACAGACACCAGGGTGAAGCACCATAATCTGCACCTCATGCACCACAAAGGCTTGGCCGTAGACACTTGGGTGAAGCACCACACCATCCTCACAACCAAAAGTAACCAGGTAGTTTCCGAGAGCCACCACATATTTCATAATGTGTATCATACATCCGGTATTATACCTCAAGCTATTACGGCCCATACACTGAGTAAGGATACTCCAGCCATCACAGCCTATACACATTACACCTACATTATTCCATAGGATACTATATCTAGAATATATGTGTCTGAATAAACACAAGCCATTATAGCCCTCTACACACATATATGTGAAAAAATAACTGATGTGCCTAACGACACAAGTATCTACCAAGATAAGAGAGAAGGGCCAAAGGGGGTAGTCGACTATTCATCCTCGCACGAGAATGTTGGGGAAAACACCCCCCAGAGCTCAAAATCCCCGAGGTGTCAGTTTCTCTTACTGAAAAGGTGGAGTAGCATATAGAAACACTAAAAGTACAAAATATACTATATCTCACAACCACACTATGGGCATAACCTAGTCTTAGACACAACTACAGCTAACGTCTCTTAGAATCCGGGCTGCTATTTCTAAGACTAGGTATCCTATATGCACATAGCCATTTAAAGAGATTTATTAGATTCTTCATTCCCTTTTTATCAGTTCCACTGTATGTTGATTAATTATTTTAACATTAATTAACCATGAATGATTCCACATTAAATTTCATTATCATCACACCCAAAGTCAACTGTCACTTTTAAATTATAGCCTCATCATTATGTTCCAGTGAACTCCAACCCCATGGGTTAAAACCATTTAATCGAACATTCATTATAGAAACAGTTTCCTATATTCCCAAGCATTCTAGAAAAGCATTCTATGCTACTAACACAAAGGGGGATCAACACGGTGAGTAGATGTACTACCTGTTGAGTCTTTACTGCCTATAGCAAGAGCGTAGACCCATTATCCCTTGAGAAGCTAAACACGAAAAGCACATGGAATACCCCACGTGTCTTCGCCTCTTTCAGAAGAAGGGTGAGCAAGACCAACTACCTTGAGAATTGGGGAAAAGTAAAGCAGACAATCAACCAAAAGAAACAGAAAGCATCCAACAATCACATCCATCCCATTCCATCATCCCTGGTGTCCTCCCCGACACCCACATGCATAAACCGATGCATCTCTCCACTGTAGGTGTCATTCTCTACCACAACCAAAAGGCCTCTATTCACCCACATATCACAATAACCATACAGGATCACATCACAGCACAAGCAGCAGGAAAGAAAACATCACATCAATTAGGCTTTTGGCACTTTAACAATCAAGAGGGTAACTCAAAACCCTTCAAGGAATTATCAAAATATCAAATCTTTAACCCATATTGAATTAACAGATTTAATTTGTAGGTTCCAAATTTAGGAAACCCAATCAGTAATCCATCACAAAAGATTAAACATGCTTACTACGCCAATTTAATTATCATAAAATTGCAACAAGAACTATATTCGTTTTCATGACTTTTTATCTTTATCCAAAAAATTATCAATTAATCCCAGTTTACGTTCTTTACCGATTCCATCAAAAACAACAGCTAAGCAAAGGAAGCATAGATATCACACTATCTAGCAAAACAAGAGGCAATAACATACGATCAATATCAATTTATTTATTCGGTTAAAATATTTATTATGTCAATTCCATTGTCATCCAGCGGGATTAAACATGCTAACAATAAATTTGCATGTAAAATAAAGAGAAGCAACGAATCCCCTACCTCAGAGGTTTTCGACGAAAACCACAACAGTCGAAGAACACCCAAGAAAACTGGGCCGATTCACCAAGGATCCTCCTTATATCTCTTATCCTAACACAACCAAGACCAAATATCGTCATATTTGGCATCCAGACACTTAGATCTACCCTTAACGGGCATAGATCTAAGAAACTGAGAGAAGAAGAGAAGTAGATCTAAGTAGGTCTAAGAAACCAAACAAGAACGATCACATAACTCAAGAAACCGGCTTCAATTCTCCAAGAGAAGCTTTCAGATCGCCTTCAAAACTCTTGGGAGAGGTTATGATACCTTCAAGGATGGGTAATCCAGATTTATGGTCACTTAGGGGCTTAAATGAACCATTTAGAGGAAAAACGAGTTATATACACAATTTTAGGATCTAATTTAAGTGCCTGAATGGTTTACTCGCACGGTTAGACAAACCGTGCGCTAACCATGCGGTCGCTACTGCCTCGTCAAACACTCCTCGCATGGTTATACTGCATGGTTAGACAAACCGTGCACTGAATATGCGTTAGCCACTGCCTCCAAGACCAACTACGCACGGTTCGGCCGCATAGTTTAGACAAACCGTGCACAGCTCGTGAGAATACTGCCCTTTTATTTCCTTAAAATTCAACCCAAAAGCACCCCCAAGTCACCTTAACCTCTTAGAACACCTCTAACACCGCATTTTCACAAACTAATGGATTGGAGAGGTCCGGGCCATTACAATGGCCTTTGCCAATTCCACATCTATTTGTATCATGAGACCTACCGAAGCATCGAGGGGATATATCGGGCCCCAAATTTCACATAATATGTCCAATTTATTCATAATATGATCCGAGATAAACATAAACAACATATACATTCATATTGAAACTATCATATGAAATGTAACTAACTTTCCCCAATCATTAAACAGAAAACACTAACCATTCCGAGTAATATGGCGACTAGTTTTAGGATATATCTTCCACAATAAAATTATCCATAAAGCATTTAATATAATATGGTATATGAAATAATAAATTATTAAACCCAATAATACATAATAATCAACATGTGTGTTGAATTAGATGAAAATACTTTTATAAAATCATAAAGCAATTCTTGAGATAAATACTCTTTTATTTTGAAAAGAAGAGTTATTTTGGAAAAATATTTGTATAAAACTAGAAGTGAAGTAAGATATTATTTTCATAATAAAATGGGTGATTTTATAAAGATTATGGTTTCCAAATATAGGTTATAGATTTCCCTTTAAAATAGGTTAGAATTTGAAAAATTCCCTTGAACCAGGCTTGTATTTTGGAAACAATTTTGAAAGTTTCTTTTTAAAATGTGTCACTATACATAAAATAAGGATGGGTTATGGTTGGTAAACATATATAGAAAACTAAAAAATATTTTATGAGTATTTCATAGTAATATACAATAATTTAATTGAGTTAATTATACAATAAAAGTAACCCGAATGAAAATGGATGTTCGGGTGAGAAAACCCTTACCTTAAGTCCGAATGTGTTCCCCTCTTGAACTTAATGTCTTGGAATATGAAATTAGACTCATTAATGACTTAATTAAGAAACTATTATACATGTATTTAGTCTATCATAATTCTTTTTAGTTCATTTATATCCTTATTGATAAGTTATAATATCAAATTCTGTCATTCCGGAGTGATTGTTTTCTTGATTTTCATAATCGGTTCTCTTGTTTTTAAGTAATGGAGTTCATGCGGAATGGTTGTAAATATATAGAATTGAAATTAAATATTATTTATGAACATCCATAATTATTAATGGTCATTAATATAATTTGGTTACATGGAGTAAGGATGAATCATTAGATGACATCCACTTCGATTATTTGGTGGTATTTGGATTATCATGAACTAGTTTTGTCATATAAATTAATAATATGTACATATTCTAGTTCCTAAATATTAATTAGGTTATAATACATATATTATAGTCTGGTTAAAATATAAAAATGGTTTCATGACCGGTAATGAAGGAGAAATTTAAGAAAAAAACATTTTCATCCACAAAGGTTATAAATTGGAACCTCATGGACGTTGATATCATTTATAAAAATAAAAGGGAGGAAGTAAGAATATTGATGATGATTATTCCATTAAAAAGATATAAATATATTATATAGATGATATTGGAGTTATAATGGTCATTTGGACAGAGGAGGTGAGGAGAGGATAACAAAATAAGAGAAATTGAAATGAAACTAAATGAAAAAGAAGGGTGCTTTACCTCTTGAAATAACCTCCTTGAGAACCTCCTTAAGGGAAGGGGTTTTGGTCTTTTGGAAAGACCAGGAGAATCTTGGAAGTGGGGAGTGACTAGTTAAGGGTAATTATTCAGAGATTTGAGGAGATTTAAGGCTTATAGGAGTGAAGATAAGAGGGAGAGAGGGGGGGGGGGTTTATAGTGGAGAGGGGTAAATTTTGATTATTTTATTCATTATATTATTATTTCCATCAATCCAACCAATAGTGTTGTTTCTTGTGCCCCCTAATAGTAATAATTGCATGTTATTTTTAACCAAGTGGCCTTAAATCAATTATGATGTCATAAATAGTGTATTTAACTAATAATTTGAATATACATTATTTTATTGTATTCCACTATTCATAAAAAATTCATGAATTTCAGAAAAATCCCAAAAATTCACCCATACCATTATTTGACGTGTATAATTCAAAAATGAACTCCATTTTTCAAAAGAAATTTTCTAAATAATATCAGTTTAATTTTTAAATAAAATTATAGTTAATTCAAAAAATAACAATTTTAAAGGTATAATTAGCTTTATATCACATTGAAAATTTAATTAAGATATCATTATATTATTACCTTAATAGAATAAAATAAAATCATTATTTACTATTCATAAGGGTCATATTACTATTCATAAGGGTATGTTACTATTCACAAATAAAACCAAGTTTGTTTTATCCGACTCTAAATTACTTACTGATCACAACTCTAAATGACCATTTTTTGAAATTCAAAACATAGTAGAGGAAAAGTTATATTTAATGGATATATTATAAAATGAATTTATTTAAAAAACCTTGGGTTGTTACATTCTACCCTCCTTACAAAAATTTCGTCCTAAAAATTCAAAAAATATTACCAAAAAAGATTCGGGTATGTCTTCAATATAAACTCCTCAGGCTTCCATGTTGCTTACTCCATCTTATGATTCCTCCAAAGAACCTTTACCAGATGAGTCATCCAATTTCTCAATAATTTTTCTCTGGTATCAAGAATGTTGATAGGATCTTCACAATAAGATAGATCGGGCTCAAGTTCCATTTCTTCATTGGTGATTACATGTGTTGGGTCAGACATGTATTTCATTAACATTGATACATGGAACACTTTATGAAATTTGGAGAGACTTGGAGGTATTTCCAAATAGTAAGCTACAAATACAATTCGATCCAGAATTCCAAAAGGTTCGATGTACCTGGGACTTAAGTTTCCCTTCTTATCGAATCGTATAATACCCTTCCATGGAGATAAATTTAAGAAAATGTGATATCCTTCTGGAAATTCCAAATCCTTCCTTTGGTTTTCAATATAGATATTTTTATATTTTGAGATTTTTTGATATGGGTTTGGATAATCTTAACCTTTTCCATTGTTTCCTCGACAATTTCTGGGGCTACGAGATTTCTTTCACCAACATCATCCCAATAAGTTGGTGTACGAAATCTCTTTCTATATAACACTTCTTATGGTTCCATATGAATATTTGAATGGAAGCTATTGTTATAGGAAAATTATACAAGAGGTAAATACTGATCGCACATACCTTGAAAGTCAAGTGAACAAGACCTCAACATGTCTTCCAAAGTTTGAATAGTCAGTTTTGATTGTCCATCAGTTTGTGGGTGGTAGGCAGTGCTCAAACAAAGATTAGTATATAGGGACTTCTGAATACTTTTCCAAAATTGTGATGTAAAACGGAGATCACGATCATAAAAAATTGATAAAGCTACACCATAAAGTATTACAACTTCATTAATATATAGTATTGCTATGCATTCAAGTAGTAAATCTTCTATTATAGAAAGAAAATGTACTGATTTTGTAAGATGGTCAATAATAACCCATATCACATCATTCTTTATTGGAGTATTTGGTAGCCCTGTGACAAAGTACATTGTAATATCATCCCATTTCCACATAGGAATAGGAAGGGGTCCATGACTCCTCCAGGATGTTGTCTTCTAGCCTTCACCTATTGACACACCAAACATCTCGCCACATAATCAACAATATCCCTCTTCACGTTTTCCCACCAAAAATGTTTCTTTAGATCTCTATACATCTTTGTGCTACTAGGGTTTATAGAGAAATTAGAGCTATGAGAATCAACCAATAGTTCCCTCTTTAGCTCAATAATAGTGAGAACACAAAGCCTCTTTCCGAATTTTAAAATTCCATCTTCATATACAAATTCAATCAACTTCCCATCATTTATAGCTTTAATTTTCTTTTGAAACTCCTCATCATCAGCCTAAGAAATTTTTATCCTTTCCAGTAAAGAAGGTTTGGAAACCATTTGAAGAAGCAGTGATGTGTTACCTTCCTTGATAATTCCCATATCCATATTTACTAGATCTGTGAACATAGGATCCCTTTCAACCCTCATCTTGTTCAGAATTCCATAGTCCTTTATACTCAAATCATATGCCACCTTTTTTGTCTTCCCTATGTGGTAGTGTATTGTGCAATCATAATATTTGAGTAGCTCAATCCATATCCTTTGTCTCATGTTGAGTTCTTTCTGTGAGAAGATATATTTCAAACTCTTATGATCTGTATATATATTATATTTTTCTCCATAGAGGTAATGTATCCAAATCTTCAGAGCAATGATTACCACTGATAACTCAATATAATGAGTTGGATAGTTTTGTTCATGAATTTTTAGCTACCTAGATTCATAGGAAATCACTCTATCATTCTTCATAAGGACACAACCAAGTCCTTTCTTTGATGCATTATTAAATATCACAAACCCATCATTCCATGTTGGTAGATTCAAGATTGGATCATTCACTAATCTTCTCTTCAATTCTTTAAAACATTCTTCACATTCCTTTGTACATATGAACTTAACACATTTTCTTGTAAGCTTGGTTATTGGGTTGGCTAAATGGGAGAAGTTCTGAATGAAATTCCGATAATAACCTTCTAAGCCAATAAAAATATGTACCTCAGTTATGTTCATTGGAGTAGTCCATTATTGCACAACCTTTGTCTTTGTAGGATCTATAGATATTCCATCCTTAGAGACAATGTGTCCTATAAAGGAAATTGATTGAATCCAAAAATCACACTTTCTAAACTTCCCATATAATTCATTTCTTCTAAGAGTCTTCAGAATAGTGCATAAGTGATTTTAATGATCTTCATAGATCATAGAGTATACAAGGATATCATAAATAAACACCACCACAAAGTCATAAAGATATTCCTTGAAAACTCTATTCATTAGATCCATGAAAAAAGATGGTGCATTAGTTAGTACAAAAGGCATTAATGTAAACTCATAATGCCCATACCTGGTTTAGAATGCTGTTTTTTGAATGTCTTCCTTCCTCACAAGAAACTGATGATATCCAGATCGAAGATCAATCTTCGAAAAATATTGGGCTCCATGAAGTTGATCAAATAAATCATCAATGCATGGTAGGGGATACTTGTTCTTTATTGTTATATAATTGATATCCCTATAGTCAATGAACAACCTTATAAACCCATCTTTCTTCTTAACAAAAAGAATAAGGGCTATCCATGGAGAAATGCCAGGGAGAATAAATCCTTTATCACTCAATTCCTCTAGTTTTTTATTTAGTTCCACTAACTCCACAGTGTCCATTATATAAGGGGTCTTTGATTTGGGCCTTGAACCAAGAATCAAGTCAATGTAAAACTCAATTTCCCACTCTAAATGATGTCCAGGTAAATCCTCTGGAAAGAAGTCAATATATTCTTGCACAACAGGTACATATTCTATTTGATCATTATTTTCCTCACCCATAGTTATTGCATTACCTTTCTCCCCAATAATTGAATTCAGTAGAGCTACTAGGGGTGGATCTAGATGAGAACCAGAAGGTGATGTTTCTATTCAAAAGATAAGAAAGTACTTATCATCATCAAAAATTGTAAACTCCTTCTTACAATAAATTTTTGCATCATGATCCAAAATCCAATCCATACTGAGGATTAAATAAAATTCAATCATGGGTATGAAAATAAGATCCATAGATAAAGAACATTTATATGCCATAACAGTAACTGATTCACAAAAATTTGTTGTAATGATAATTCCCTTAGGAGTTTTGACTGAAAAATACCTTAATAAGTCAAATTGGAAATATATAATTTTCTTGGAAAACTGGGAAGATATGAAAGAATACGATGATCCAGAATCAAATAATGCATTGGATAATTTTTAGGAAACGATTAAAGTACCTTCCACCACGTCATTTGGAACTTCAAACTCTATAGTTTTGATCGCATAATGTTGGCCTTTCTCCATTGTCCTTTTCTGTGGCATGTTTCCTTTATGATTTGGACAATCATTAGCATAGTGCCCAAACTCCCAACAATTATAACATTGAATATTAATAGATTCTTTCTTACCCTTTCAATCACCAACAAGATGACCTTTCTTTCCACATTTTTAGCATACTTATTTTACCTTTAAGCATACACCAGGTCATTTCCTTCCACAATTATAACAGGGTGTAAACTCAACTCTTACCTTCTTCACTATTTCCTTATTTCCTTTCCCAAAGTTTTTAACAGCCCCCTTCATCTCTTTATTTCCCTTAAAGTCATAAGACTTAGAGAATTACTTTTCTATCTTGATATCACATGAAACTATATCTTCATATGATTAGAAATTCTGGGAGACTAGAGCCCTTTGGAGGAATGGTTTCAAACCGTCAAATAATCGACCAATTTTTCTCCTCGGATTTCATATGTAGTCAATAGAATGCCTTTATAACCTTATGAAGTTTGCTTCATACTTTTCAACTTTATCATCTTCATTTTGCTTCAAATTCAAAAACTATCTTTCTATACTCGCTCACTGTTCACGAGAAAAGTATTTCTCTAGGAGTATTTCCTTAAATTCTCTCCATTCCATCTCTTCTATCTCTTCATCCTCCTTTATGTTTTTTATTAAGGACCACCATTGATCCTCATCTCCTGATAGATGATAAACTTCCATGATGACCTTCTCTCTTTCATTACATCCCAAAGAGATAAATATATTCTCTAGGGAACTTATCCATTGCTCAGCTACAAATGGGTTTGTAGTCCCATGGAATGATGGTGGTTGTTTTCATATAAAGAGATCTAACAAAAATTTTCCACGTGGAGGATATGGATGCTCCATACGATTAAGGTTATTTTTCATAACCTAAGTAAGTTTTCCCATTATAGTTATAAGCTGCTCTGCACTAGTCGTAGCACCAGAGCCTACATCATTATCTTACGTCGGAGGGAAATCCCTACATGGGATACGTGTGGTCATATGGTTTCAATTTATTCCACTAGAAACCATTTCAAGATGATGGAATACACTATATTAGGTTATGAATCATAATGTATAATCTTAACTTAACAAAACACTTAGCATAAATCAAGATCCTATGCATGGATAATCCCATAATCACAAAAATGGTTTCTTTGAGGAAAAATTTACATTTAAATCCTTCATAATGGTTCATAATGAAAATGTGAATTATCCTAAGCATATCCCCCAGGAGTGTCAATAAAAAGAGTGTAGAAAGGTCCGTTGTCGTGTACCAGGATACCTTGGGTTAAGCCCGAAACTCCTTGTTAGAGCTTTCACTCCTAGGTACATATGTTCTAAAGCCACCTTTGCCTGTTTGTATCCAGAAAGGGATGTATTTTCTAGAAATATCCACATAATCTATTCCTTATCAAAATACCAGGATGTTCTTGGATAATTATCCTCAAAGATTAACTTAGGGATTTTTTCCCTAATCTACGTTTTCTAAATCTAGTTTCTAGGCTTTCTACTAAACTTCCTCTGATACCAACTATAAGGAACCGACCCCAGTTGTTCGGAGTTGGTGGTTCATTTTATTACATTGGAATATATACAAGGAATATGTATCCCGAAGGACTAAGTAGTTTAGTATATTTTGGAAACACAATACATATATAAGTTTGACATTACAACATGAAGGGAAATACAACACTAATTTATTCCATTAGAAACATCCAAGACTCCTAGATTATGCATGTAAGTCACTCATAACTAACTTCTTCATATACTAGGAAAATTAAACATAAGAAAGGGGTGAGATAAAATGCTCAGTAAGAGTAAGAAATATAGTGGAAGATAACAGAAACATTAGACATGGTGAATAATTGAAAACACATGCCTTTAAAAATAAACTTGAACATAATATGGAAGGAATATGAGCTGTGTAAATATTTCCATAACATATTCATGGGTATTATACTAGTCAAAAACCACATGATATTTCAATTACTAGATTCATAATGAGGGAAGTGCATATGTCAGACATTCTGAAACATTTTATCAAGGCCTAATCCAAGACGTCTAAAAATGATTAAGGCCTTAGCCAAAACCATATATCAAATTGGGAAATGCCTCATCCAATTCCACATCTATTTGTCACATGAGACCTACCGATGCATCAAGAGGCTATAACAGGTCCCAAACATCACATAATAAGTACAATTCATTCCTCATATGAGCGGGGATAAACATAAACAACATATAAATTCATATTGAAACTATCATATGAAATGTAACTAACTTTCCCCAATCATTAAACATAAAACACTAACCATTCTGAGTAATATGGGGAATGGTTTTAGGTTTGATATTACACAATAAAATTATCCATAACCCATTCAATTGAATATGGTAGATGAAATCATAAATGATTAAACCCAATAATACATAAGGAAGGGTTATGGTTGGTAAACATATATAGAACACTAACAAATATTTTATGAGGATTACATAGTAATATATAAGAATTTCATTGAGGTAATTAGACAATAAAAGTATCTTGAATGAAAATATAGGTTCGAGAGAGAAAACCCTTACATTAAGTCCGAATGTGTTTCCCTCTTGAACTTAAGGTCCTAGAATATGAAATTAGACTCATTAATGACTTAATTAATAATCTATTAGACAATTATTTAGTCTATCATAATTCTTTTTAGTTCATTTTCATCCTTATTTATAAGTTATAATATCAAATTCCGTCATTCCGGAGTGTTCGTTTTCTTGATTTTTATAATCGGTTCTCTTGTTTTTAAGTAATTGAGTTCATGTGTAATGGTTTTAAATCTCCAGAATTGAAATTAAATATTATTTATGAACATCCATAATTTTTAATGGTAATTCCTATCATTTGGTTACAAGGAATGATGATGAATCATTATATGAAAACAACTTCGATTATTTGGTGGTATTTGGATTATCATGAAAAAATATTGTCATATAAATTAATAATATGTACATATACTGATCCTAAATATTAATTATGTTATAATACATATATTATAGTCTTTTTCAACCATAAAAATGGTTTCATGACTAGTAATTAATGAGAAATTGAAGAATGAAACTTCATCATCCACGAAGGCTATAAATTGGAACCTCATGGACGTTGATTTCATTTATAAAAATAAAAAGGAGGGAGTAAGAATATTGATGATGGTTCTTCCATTAACATGATATAAATACAGTATATAGATGATAATGGATTTATCATGGTCATTTTGATAGAGAAGTCAAGGATAAGATAACAAGAGAAGATAAATTGAAATGAAACTAAATGAAGAAGAAGGGTGCTTTACCTCTTGAAATAACCTCCTTGAGAACCTCCTTAAGGGAATGGGTTTTGGTATTTTGGACAGACCATGAGATTCTTGGACGTGGGTAGTGACTAGGGAAGGGTAACTAGGTAGATATTTTAGGATATTCAAGGCTTAGAGGAGTGAAGAGAAGAGGGAGTGGGGGGGGGGGGGGTATAGTGGAGGAAAGGGATAAATTTTGAATATTTTATTCATGATTTTATTATTTCCATCAAGAAAACCAATAGTGTTGTTTCATGTGACCCTTAATAGTAATAAGTTAATTTGAGTTCAAACCAAGTGGAATTACATAACTTATGATGTCATAAATCGTGTATTTAACTGATAATTTGAATATTTGGTATTTTACCATATTTTATTATTCATAAAAAATTCATGAATTTTAGAAAAATCACAAAAATTCACCCCTACCATTTTTTGACGTTTAGAATTCAAAAATGAACTCCATTTTTCAAAAATAGTTTCCCAAATTTTATTAATTTAATTTTTAAATAAAATCATAGTTAACTTGAAAAATAACAATTTAAAGGTATAATTAGTTTTATATCACATTGAAAAATTAATTAAGATATCATTATATTATTACCTTAAGAAAATAAAATAATATCATTATTTACTATTCATAAGGGTCATATTACTATTCATAAGGGTATGTTACTATTCACAAAAAAAATCAAGTTTGTTCTATCATACTTCAAATGACTTACTGTTCACAACTCTAGATGACCATTTTTTGAAATTCAAAACATAGTAGATGCAAAGTAGTGTTTAATGGATAGATTATAAAATTCATTTATTTTCAAAACATTTGGGTGTTACACAAGGCATATCTTTCAGGAGTGTTAAATTAGATGTGCAATTAGGAAAATTAGTTGTGCACTGAGTTAATATTAATTTAATACCCAACCAATCTTTTTTAGGGTTATTACCCCGAGGTGTATCTGTATTAGAGCCTGAATTAAATTGTTTGTATCTATATAAGGGAAAGATTCCTAGGAATCCCCCACTCTTTACCAAAATTTTAGAATGTTGAAATAGATGTAAAACACCTTTAAAAAGAACATTTGGAAGTAGCTTTGAAAATAAGAAAATATCCTTTCCTTTAGAAAAAACTTTAAAAAATAATAATTTTTAAAAAATGGGAATATAATTTTCTATGAAAAAACATAAAAACTTGGAAATGAAGCTTGATAATGAATAACAATCATGATGATTGGAAAATGTGGTCGATCTGTAAACATTAAAAAATAATTCTTTTCTTACTTTTGAAAAAAGTCAAATGTGACCTGTATAGAAAATGTTAAGAAGAATCCTTTAATTGTTTTTAAATAAAGTCAAATATAGTTGAAAATTATTTTAGTAATCATTTAAAAGTAGATCAGAACACTTATAAATTTTTTAATAACATGAATATATAAGAGAAAGATTCTCGACCTAAAAGAAGAAATAACTGTAGTATTGCTTAAAAACTTTATTTTAATATTTTTGAGTACTAAAGAGAAGAAAATTGGAAATAATAATTTAAATATATAGAAATAACTAGATTGGAATAAAATATATATGATTTAATATAAAAATATTATATAATTTCTCCAATGGGAATTTAAAACTATACAACTCTCAGTAAAAAGATATTGAAAAATAACCTTTATGACTTTAGTAACTTTTCAATAAAAACAATTTAAAGGATGAAACTTTAAATGAAACATTAAATATCATGAATAAAAATAGAATAATTATACAATATTCAAAATAGTTAGTATATAAACCATATAAAAAATAGGTGTAGAATATGAAAAATGTCTCAATGAAGAGAAATTGAGACGATAGACCCTTACCTTGTATTCATGTTTAGTCGGACACATTCCAACATCCTGTATAATAAATTTATATTTATTATTCACATATATCATATATTTATTTATATTTGTATTACTAGATATAATTTATTCATAATTTTTTTTACCCATTTACTCATATTTCTTTGTTCAAATCAATTATTTAGATGTTAATTGTTCTTCTTCCCATGCATGTTTTGATTTGGTGGTTTTGGTCCTTGGACCTTGATCATGGTTTCATCAACTAAAAAATATTAATCATGTCATATATATATATATCATATTTATACATTAAATACACCCACTCATAGAAATATGAGATATACCAATGGAACTATACTAATAGTTTTGGAAAACTGTTGGTATAGGTATGATATATAGCCACTTATACCAATGGTTTGGCCAAACCATTGGTATATGTATTTTTTATGGACACCTATACCAATGGTTTGGTTAAACCATACATATAGTTATTTTTTATGGCCATCTATACCAATGTTTTGACCAAACTATTGGTATATGTCACTTATACCAACAGTTCGACAAAACTATTGGTATAGGCAGTGCCATTATTTATGTATAATAAAATAAATAAATAAATAAATAAAGATTATTTTTTTATTCATATATACATACATATATACATATATATATTTATATATTAATATATAATATTTTTTATCATAGTAGTGAAGTCTTTGGAATATAAACCGGAGGTTGTGGGATCAATACAAACACATTAATATTTTTTAATAGAAGAACTATACCAACGGTTTGAAAACTTTGGTATAGGTATATACTAACACAAAATCACCCAATGACCCATAAAAATGTTTTTATAGGCTTTTTTCAATAGTTAATTTTATAACCATCCTTATAATGTGGTTATTAAAAGTGAAATGTGTCATTCATAGAGGTGGTAGTTTGCATGTATGCATGAGTGACAATTTCATTTTTCAATAGACTCAAAGAAAATAAGGTAGTTAATGATTTATCTTTGAAAAACATTAATTATTTCATTAATATCATATATATTCATTAAATATATTTTAATAACCAGACATGTGAGTTAATAATGAAAAATTAAATGCATCGTTTTGTGGAGGTGATAGTCTACACATACGCACGAGCGACAATTTTATTTTCCATAGGTTGTAAGGGACACAAAAAAATATTATAAAATATATATAATAAAAATTAATTAAAGTAAATATAATTATGTCATTATATTAGTATAATTAGAATATATTTGAAATATGTGGAAGAAAAAATAAACTCAAAAAACTTGGTTAAGACTTATAACTCTTCTTTTGATATCATCCTTTTGACTGGACTTAAGGTATTTGAAAGACGGGTTTATGGTCACACTAGGGGATCAAGAATTTGTTATGGGAATTATGGAGATTTATTTGGGAATAATTTTGGGAGAAAACCGAACTCATATGTTTCTTTTGAAAGGTTATATAAAGTCAACCTTTTATATGTAAAAAATCAATGTTGTTTTCACAAATATTAAGTCTTTAAAGGCCTTGAAAGTAATTTTGAAAATTGAAGTGGCTCACAAATAGAGAGTGGATGAATGTTTCGACCATTAACCATACAAATTTCTATTTTATAATATTTTTATGAATCTTAAGTCAATTGATACAATATTTTTTATCGTTAAATATCATTATATCCATTTTCAGGACTATTCACATAATTTAACTTTTAAAACATCAAGATAACAATGGAGATAGAATAAAAAAACTTTAATCATTAAAAATCCTTCATAATTATTTATAATGTTCATATAACACCATAATTCATACAAACCTTATCACTTTTAATGTTTTTTAAATCATGTACTTGATTTTTCTGGTGCTTCCACAAGTGTTGTGTTGGCGTTGCGTAAACATTTTAGATAATTATACTATCATTTCAAATTAATAATAAATTACCAAAATAAATTTAATTTATTCATTATGAATATTATTATCTTGAACCTTTCATAAATTAGTTTATCCTTATCATTATATTGTAAAAGTATTAAGTGAGCGAGAGTGATATTTTTGTTTATATTAATTTTATAACATAAAATAAATGTCATAATCAACGAGTGTGGCACAAAATTAAAAAAGTTTAAATATTGGATAAGGGAGGGTCAAAATACACTCATATGATCAATTTTAGACACGTTTTTTAGATATTTGAAGCCTTATATCTTTGTTTAACCCCTTGTTAATCCTTTTTATCCTTTATTGTGATGATATACTTTTACCAAGGTAAATATTCATTATGAATAAAATTGAAATGGATATTATTAAATAATTTTAATATGTTTATTCTAAATATGGAATCCATTTTACAAGATTAAATTTATAGAAGTTACAAAAATTAATTCTAATATAAGTATGCAAGGGTCAATGAAAAATAGTTTTTTAGAAAAATGTATTTTAAGCATAAAAAATATTTTATAGCAAAATATTGTATATAATTGATTTTATTGACATTTATTGATTTATTTATAAAACTATAAGAGTTTTATTACTTTAAAAGAAATAAAAAATTGAATGGATCAATGTGAATACTTAATTGAAGGAAAAGACAAAAATAATTTTTTATTATAAATAAATATAAATTAGGTTCCAAAAATTCAAACACGAGTTTCCAAATTCAATATAAAATGATTTATTTTATGATTTAAACACATATTTTTTTTGAAAACTTTTTTATATATTTTTAAGGAATCCTTATATCATTGGATGTCATAAAAATTATGGTATTTTTAAAATATGTATTTTTTACTATTCACATAAAAATCAACCATTTTAGAAAAATAAAAAAATCACCCTAAGATGATTTTGAAATGATAAATTCAAAAATTAATTTAATTTCATCAAACTGAAATTATAAAATTTAATAATTTTTCTTTTAAATGAAAATATTAAATATAAAGAAAAACAAATTTTATAGAAAAATGACCATTTTAAACATCAAGTGTTATGAATATTATTTCATATCAATTTATAATTGAGTGTTAATTTATTATTTCAATAATTTAATTCTTAAAATATATTAATTTATTATAATACCCAACATATCAAAATATTTCTTCAAAAAATATTCCTTTTTAACATTGAATGATTTTAACTTTATCGCTTTAATGATTTATTTTCTAATCATTAAATCTCATCAGTCAAAATAAAATAACAAGTATCATAATTGATTAATAACTTTATATTTACTAAAGGTTTATTATAACATGTTTCAACTCATTTTATTTTTTTGTTGTACATGTTACAATTTATTTATCATGATATTTATTTATAGAAAGAAATGTAATAAAATATTAAGGTGTTATATTCTACCACTTTACATAAAATTAATCCTCTCAATTTCAATTATTACTTACTAATGAAGCTATGATTCAAGTCCCCAGACCATCATGTTTACTACAATTTTATTTCCTTATATTGTGTTCTACATTGGGGGATGTAATCGACCATATGACTCAAGATATAATTTCTACTAAGATATCAACCTCACTATCTTGGATTAGACTATAAAACTTATCATAAATATTTATTAAATAATATATTTATCTTTATATGTAATATAATTTTGAATTAATTTGAAAATGTGCATAGTTTTTTTTTCACATAATAGATTTATCTTCCTCTTAAATTTAAGGAATATGAAAAAATATAGAGTTGATTTCTTTCAACTTTATAAGTTCAATTTTCTCATTTGATTGAGTGTTTTAATTATTTTCCACTTTTAATTATAATAAATAATGACCAAGAGAGATTTTTTATGTCATAAGCTTGAAAACATCCTTAATGGACCATAAAATTCACAAAATAAAGAAGAGTTATTCCACCTATCTAAACTGAAATGTGTAGTAACAGATAAGATAATTCTCAATGTGAATAACCCTTCATATAAAGAAGTAAAATATTAATTCATAAAATATCAATAATAACACTATAATAATTTAACCTTTAAATTATTCATTCTAAATAATACCAATAGATTAACAAATATTATTTTGTGCTCAATATACTAATTCCCCATTTCCCAATCCCCAAAAATTAGGATTATGTCAAATTCAACCATAAGTATAACAACCAAGTTTGAAACTAGAGAAAATTTGTGAATATTACTAGATACCAATCGATATATTCTCATTAAAAACAGGTTCCCACTCTTGGGTTTGTGAAATTTTATTTAGTTTCATTGGATATAGTTTTTCAGATAGATATGATTAGACAGAGATCATCAAATAAACTGGATAAATGTTTCATACTATGATGTTTCATAGTTTTTGGGTATAAGGTTTTTCACTTGATAGAACTTCAAATGGATAGTATAAATCAAATAGGGGTGAGCAGATGCAGAGTCATCAGACTGAGGATTTCTACAATGAGGTTTTGATCATTAGGTGAAGTTCTCGTAGTTGATGTTCACTAAGAGTGGAAACTATTTTCTTGGGTTGTTTCTTGATGACCAGATATTTGAAGTTTCAATGTATGATACAATAGTATATTAGTGGGTTTTCAAGTCAGTGTAATATTGATTGTGAAACTCAGAGTTTGGTGGAACTTATTGACCAGACATAGATATCTATAAAGAGGTGTGGTGGCCTAGCTCTGAAGATAGAACTATATGTATGAAAAATGCATGTTTCTGAATTAATTTTATGAGACCCAATAGTATATAGGAAGTGGGAGATAGTTTTTTAATCACTTATATATACTGAAATGAAATATTTTTATAGTGATCTCATGTGGATGTATAACTTTTTCCAAGCCATCTAAATCTTACTTGTCCATTTTTTTGTTTCTTTTATGTGAAGTACGATCTTGTTGTTTTATGTGGTGATTATATTTCTTATCATACTTATTCCAATAAACATAACTTTATAGGAGGTGGTTATTGGAAAAAATATTCATTCAATAACATTGTGGAGAATTTATTCTTTACAGGATAGAGAAATTGGATGAGCTGGTGAACATTATTTCACTAGGTCTATCTATTGGATCTAATATATAGAGTTTGTGTTTCTATTATCAGTATTTCTACTTTCAATAAGTGGTATTAATGGTTAATCAGTTGGTTCTACTTCACTATTCAGGTGAATTTTCTTCCCAGATTAAAATTTGTTTGATTTCAGTTGGTTTACTATTATAAGAAGAATGGATTTATAGGAAGTAAAAGATTGTATCGATAAGTTTTATGGAACATAATTTTCTTTTTGGAGAATATAGATGGAATATATTTTGATACAAAAATATCTTGAATATAATTTTTATGGTAAATGTCCTGAAACCATTGAAAATATAATAATTTTAGAGGTTTGATATGAAGGCTTCGTCCCTGGTCATGATGTCTCTTGCGCATAATGTTGTGTTCAATATTAGAGAGAACAAAACTAATGCAGATGTTATGAAAGAATTGGAAGAAATTTATGAGAATCCAATAGCTATTGACTTTTTTTACAATGTGAAGATTGTTCAAATTAAGGTTATCAAATAAAAGTCCAGCAGTTGATCGTGTGAATGACTTCAATATAATCATAGAGAAGATCTAATCTGTGAAGGTAACATTTAAAGATGATGTTTGGGATTTACTTATTCATTCATCACTTCCAAAGAGCTAGGATGTGATGATGAAAACAATTAGAAACTCTAGTGGGAAGGAATATATTGTGTTTTTTAACATTAAAATATTGATCTTGAATGAGTACTTGAGTTAGAAGGAAGTTCAGAGTTCATTTGAAAGTGCTCTTAATACCACTTGATGGGGACAATCTTTTCATCAGATAGACCATCAAAAAAATAAATCTTTAGAGGATAAGTCTCATATAAGTAGTCCAAGTAAATCCACTGGTCTAGGTCCATCATTCTATCTTTGCGGGTAAAAGGGACATATCGAGAAATATTTTATTAATCGGTCATTGGATTACACTTCTAGATATATAAACTCGGTCAGTACAACAGATAGAGGGTCCAACCTGATACTGACCATGATCATTTCAGAAGAGTCCTGGATTATTGACTCAGGGGAATATTTTCTTTAAAATGGTGAGATAGGGTGTATGGTTGATTATGTACTATTATGCTTATGTAGTGTAACACCTTTAAATTTTGAAATAAATTTTTTTCGATAGCATATACGACACGCAACACCGAGATTAAACGATTCAAAAAATATATTATTTAAATATAACCCTTATAACCTACCTCTTGGATTGGAATATACGAATAGGATTAAGTGAATTGTGATATATATATATATATTTACTTCCCAATCAATACAAATTTATTGATAAATTCTTAGTAAATAATCACTCAAATTTTTAGTAAAGTCATTTTATGCTTCAAAATACATTATCCTCAAAAATGATTTTATTTTTCATTTGATGTTTAGAAATTATAATTAATTTATAATAATTTTAGAGATTTTGTTGCATAAAATAAACCTAATTTTTTAAATAATCATATAAAAATTATCTTATGGTGAAATTTTGGGATTTTTATGAAAAGACTTATTTTTCAGTGAATAGTGAAAAATATTGCCTTTTGCAAAACTGTCATTTATTTTTAATAAATTAAGTAATTTAAATGTACCATTAGGATTTTAATTTAATTTTAAAAAAAGTATTATTTATTTAAATTTAAAATAATTAATTACATTTGAATCATCTTTATATCTGATTTTGGTACAATTTTATTTTTAAGCTTAAAAACTTATATGTTCTGAAAACTATTTTTAAACACATAATATTCCTCCATTTTAATTAAGTAAAATAACCGATAATGAGGAAATATTTAATTTAAATTTATAGATTATATATCTAAATATATTAATTTAAATCCATATAATTATTATTACTAGTGATATAGTTAATGTAAGATCATATTATGCTTGAAAAATGCATTTCTTACAAAACTATTTTTCGACATAACTTGCGAGTTTATTTTTAAATTCAATTATACCAGTTATGTGAATGAAAATAATAAAATGGATTCTATATTTTAAATAATAATAATTAATATTATATAATAAGTTCAACTTAATTTTTGGTCATAATGATTTGTAAAGACAATAAAATTTATTCACCACGATTAAGGTTAAAAGGAGGTTTTGCATGTTATATACATTTGTGTTAAAATTAATGTTCCACACACATAAGATTTATATATGATAAATTGGATTTTATATCATTATTTATAAATTATATTATAAGAATCATTTTATTTTAGGCTTAAAGTATTAATTACATATGACTAAAAACTAGTTACCGTGGTGAAAACATAAACGGTAAAACTAAGTAAACTTAGGGGATAAGGGGATTACATATTTAAAAAATGTTTTATTTTATGTGGTGGAAATTTTTATTGACCTTAAATTACCTACAATATTTTTTTATAAATTTTGGAGGCACTTGAGGTGAGAGAGACCTCCCATTATTGAATAGTGATGAGTATTTACAAAAATACCACTCCTCTCAAATTATAAAAGGTCACATCCACCCCTCACTTATTAACACCTATAATTCCATTTTTATTGAAGAAAACATGCCAATATCCCTCAAAAAAATCCTTAAAAACATTCCATATATAATGGTATTCCCAAAAGACTAACCCTAGGGTCCTTAATAGGAGATTCAAAGGAGGTTATTCTAAGAGATGGTAATTGTCTTCACTATTCTCCTTCTTTTTTACTTCTTATTTTTATACATTCAATTATATATTAACACTTAAAATATATTAACAAAATTTTCTCCCATAAAATGGTATTTTATTATGTTTATGACATAATATTTATCCATATTCTTCTCTATCAAATGGGAAACAAATCCATCGATTGTGTGTGTCATGGAATACCACCTCACGAACCGATGCAATTTGTTTTCCATCATCAACTCACATGGATAGTTTTAATGATATAAATAATGAATAAATATGATAAATATTACATGATATTGATTCTTTAAAATTAATATATCATCCAATTCCTTACCCTTTCACCAATTAAGGTAATGATAATGTTGCTCGTACGTGCGTACAACCAACCATATTTACGAAACGATATGATTCATTATCCATGTTAAAATTTAAATAATGACCATAAACATGTTTCTAATGAAAATATTTGATATTTATAAAATTAATATAATTATGGATATGATGGAACTATATCATATTCACAATAATTAGAACTTTTGTGGTAAAACATGCATATAAAACAAAGTAGTTAATACCCAAAACATTGGTAATAAAAAAATATTATTAAAAAATGGGTGATAAGATGCTATAATAAGATCATATAATATATTATAAATATTAATGTGGTTCTATTATAAATTAATAACATATTTAAGACCATTATATATGCGGTTAAATAATGTTCTACTAGAGGGAAACGTAAGGTAAAGGACTTCGTCTCATTTTCCTTTCATTGAGGCATACTGTAATGTTATGCAATAATTTATTTTATATAGTGTATATAATTCCCCTTTTACATGTAATATTATTAATTAATCATTATTATTGGTATTTTAAATTTAAATTTGAATTATTCCATCCCATGATATTTGAATTGAATGTTACCAATTGGTAAATAATTTCATAACTCAATTTATTTTCATTGGGTAATATTACTTCCTTATTGTATTTGATATTATACGATTATGTGTGTAATTAATTTTAGTTAAATCATGTTTTATTTACAATTTTTTATGTGGATTTTCATTTGACACACATAATTCATTCATTTATTAATTCTCAGTTCAATTTTATGATCATTTTAATTGTTTCTCTCTCAAATTGTTTTCCTTGGGACATATATTATGTTATAAACCTACATTATTTTTTGAGGTGTATATAATTACCCTTTGATATTTTATATAATGGTTCTATTTATATTCATAGTATTAATTTTTTATTTGATTTTATTCCTTTCATAGGGGGTTTTATTTAAAAGTCACCAAAATGATAAGGGTTTATTTTACAATCTCATTTTAACTGAGATTGTATATGCTTGAATTTAAACTAAAGGAAATTATTTCATTATTGTATAATAAACACCTTCCATTTTATTATCTTCTATATATTCATGAAATTTTGATGTAATAGTACAATTTTCTCTCTTTGGTACTTAAAATTACTGAGAAAATGTTTTTATGAGAATTTGACTTTATTTCTATCTTCGATCGAAAATACATCTTTTTCCAAAACCATGTTTTATAAAAATGTTTTCAATAATGTTTTTAATATGATTGTATTATTGTTAAAATTAATTTTTACCCATGATTTTATTTTTATACGATGTTTTAAAATAAATATTATTTTTTCCCAAATAATGTACTTTTTAACTTTTCTTACAAAAATGTTAAAGGAATATCTATTTTAACATACTCTATATGAATTAAACTTTATACCTTTATGACCACTCATTTAATTGAATATTACTTTTCAATTTTACAAGGTTAATTTAAATGAAAATGTTTTTTATAATATTTTGTAAATTTTTAATTTTTAAAATTGATTTTAAAAGTGAAAATGTAATTTTCTTCAATAATGTTTTAATAAAATTGTTATTGTATTTATATTAGTTAATGAAAAAACACTTTATTTAACTCCACTAGGGATATTTTTTATTGATACAATCCTTATCATTTATCTGGATTGTTTATGATTAGTTTGAATAGGGAAAATATTTACATTAACTTTCTTGATTGATTTCATAGTCATTAAATTTCCCTTGAAACATTCAATTTATTATGATCATTGGAAAATACATTTCTCTTAAATAACGTTTATATCATGAATATAATTATTTACTAAACCATATTCTATTTTTACATATGGCGTTTTACTATGGAATTTATTTAATTGATTGGGGAAAATCATGATAATTCCATATTCTTTACTCAATAAAAATATTTATTGGTAAGACATATTATTCATGAATTAAATCGATCATTAAATATATGAGGAATGATATAGACATGTAGTGATGGGTGGGGCCTGGTTATTGATATCCCCTTGATACATCAATATTCTTATGATATGAATCATTAAATAACCTTATTTAAATGAGTTTGGTGTATGCCTACCCATTGATTAAACTATCTTGGAACAATGTCTTGAAAATATAGATATCATGATGTCTAAGATCATGACATCCAATATTAATCATTTCCTTCATTGAGAATTCAATTATTATTATCCATAATATTATTGCATTGATATTATCCATGGATTTTTTTCTCAAGTTATTGATTAAATGACACATGTGTTCAGTTGTTTACCTTGTCATGTTGATTATTACTTATTGATTTATGATATATTACACTATAGTAACCCTAATTGATTATTTGTGACCACCCTTATTTTTCTTCCCGTCCCTAAGATATGAAGAAGGAATCTTTGGATGTGTTCAAGGATGCTAAATAATTACATTCAATATGTTTTAATTTATGTTTTCAAATGTAATGAGATATTAAAGTATGTATCTAGTTTACCAAGACTACTAAACCATTAAGTACTTTGGTATTCAATCACTTATCTCTAGAACCAATGTAATAAAGTAACCAATATATTTTTTCTACCGGGGTCAGGGTATTTAGATTTTTTATTACGAAGTATCTAAATTTTAAAATGGTAGATAATAATCCCTTACTTTAAAAAGTTAACTATTTAAAAGTTATTGTGAACAAACTTCATTCCCTATCTATGGTATTATAAGAAGTCTTATATATAGATGTAATTATTGTAATGTTTATACCTATATGGAAATAATTTGGTAAGTCCCTTCTCAAGAAAAGTGATGATAATTCTTTGGATTTTATTTGAAATTACTTTTAATTGAATACAAGTTGATGGTGATGAATAATTTCATGGTATATAGTTTTAATTTCAAAGAATAAATAATTTATTGGTTCTCTTTATGTAATAATACCTTAAAACTAAAAAATAATAGTAATAAATTCATTAAGAAGAATAATACTTTGAATAAGAAGTGGTTTTTTTGTTTGTGGAAGAAAATAAATTATGTGATGGAATTTTGTCTATGTGATGCAAATAAAACATATGAAAATCTTATGACTGAGGAAGATCCAGTGATGATGATATCTAAAGTTAATATGATTTCAAAAGTGATTAAGTGGTGAATTTATTCTAGATCCATGATTCATATGTAAAAGGATCATATATTATTTGATACTTTTGTTGAGATTATCACAAAATAAGTACATCTTGGGAACTACACATGAATTATTGTAAGCTGTAAAGGGAGTGTGGTGCAAGATATTACTTCTAGAAAGAAGTTAAAAATTATAAATACATTTTTTGTACTTGATATTAAAATATATTTAGTGTCCTCTGACATCTTATGTAAAAATGAGTTTCAAGTTTCATTCAAGACTGGGAATGTAACACCCCAAGCTTCCATGATACACTTTTCATTCAATAATGCAATAGCTTGCATTGTACACAACTTTGAGTTCTAAAACACCGCAACTAATCAAAGTAGCCGTTATGAATAGTAATAACCACTTTTTAAAATTATATAAATTTTATATTTCAAAATGGACTTCATTTTTGGATTCGGAATATCGAAATTAGCCTATGTTGAATTTTGGGTATTTTTCTGAGAACTTCTAATTTTTATGAATAGTGAAAAATACTTAAAAACAACTTTTTTAATCAAAATAATTTATAGTGATAAATTATACTATTTAGTGGTTTTAAAGTATAATTAGAATATATTTTTACCATTTTATCCAATGGTGTTCATTAGAATTAATTTAACATTGAAATTGGACATAAACAATTTCCAATCTTTTGATATAAATTGTTTCTTAAAAACACGCTATTTGTTGTGACAGCAGGAATTAATTATAAAATTAATTAATGAAACTTATATGTTTGGAATTTTTTAAAATAGACATCATTTTTGAATTTGGAATATCAATTATAGCTTATGGTGAAATTTTGGCATTGTTCTGAAAAACTTCAATTTTTGATGAATAGTGAAACCACTAAGTGGTAGTTAAATAACTGATTTTTCGTTTAAATGAAATATTACCACTTCTGTGTTTTTATTTTCAAAAATACGACATACATGGTTGTCATTAAGAAGTAAAATGTGGTTCAATGAGATTAAAATAATTTTTGGTGAATAGTAACTTTTAAGTTCTTAATCGCGATTAGAGGTAATTAGTGTAGTTTAAGGTAAAAATAATGTTTTAATAATATGAGATGAGCTTGACACATGTCCTACCCTCATTGGATGTGCCATGGCCGACCAAGAAAATCCATGGGTCAACTTGGGGACCCCATGGAGCCACTTTAGTTGGAAAATGACATAAATACCTTTTATTTAATGTTAAAGTAAAAAATGACACAAACATGAAATGTTTTACTAAAACAATTTTTACATTGGGTTATACATGTCATATTTTTAACTATAAATAGTCACTGGAAAGATAAAAAGATTTCCTACATCATAGTATTTTTTTTATAATTTTTAGATATTAAATAAATTAAAGTATTTATGACATCATTATGATGCAGCGATGACCTCATTATTTAACGATTTTAATAAAATGAAAAGATAATGTACAATCCAAGGCTTACACTTGTCCAAAGACTATTGTATGGGTATATTTCGAACCATTATCACCTTATCCTCTAATTATATAAGTGTGGGACCTCTAAAATCCGAAACTCATTTTATAATAAAGTGACTTTTCTTTACTTTCCAAGAGTGCCCCTCCTCTCCACTTATAAAAGGCCCCCACCTCTACCACCTCATTCACACTTTCAAGCCATTTGTCTCAGAAAAACTCTGCCCAAATACTCTCCCAACTTTTCCCTCTTACTCCTAGAATCCTCACTTTGGGCAGAACTCTTCCCAAGGAATCCTTTGGCTCAAAGTAAAAAGAGTTACCCGATTTTGAGGTAATGTCTTCTCTAATGTTGTTTTGTTTTATTTTTCTTCTCCAGCCCCCTAAACTCTTTTTATTCATTTGTTTTGTAACAACAACAGTATACTAAATATACTAGGATGTTGTTATAATAATGATTCGATCTACACTTACACACACCTACATATAATGGTTAAAGAACATACGGTTTCTGTGGATGGTGACTTTCTGCCTCACGAAACGATGATTGTTCAACACTCATATAACACCTTCAAAGGTGGCCATTAAGATGTAAATATATTTATATATGATATATAATATGTTTATGTTTTACTTATGCTTCTGTATTTCTCATTTATGGCATACTTTATGATTTCCATTATGGGTAAACGCGATAATTTCATTTTAGGAAGTGCGGACTACCGCCCCCTCAAAGTGATTTGAATCGTTAATGCCATATGTGGGATGTATAAAGGATGGAGTAAATGTTATTATACACTATATTATAATGGAATTATATTATACATTTATATCATTATGATTTCATTCCATTAAATACGAAATAGAAATGAAAGCAGCGTTCATGCGTACGTACGGCTTACCGTCTCCATGAACGGTGCATTTCATTTCTTACCTCTAAATGTTACGTAATATTATAAATGAATGTATATACTGGATATATATGATATATATGACATCTAAATCATGAAAATAATTCTAGAGATAATGGATATTCTACCACATAAACAACTTGTAATTATAAGAAGTTTATTGTTGACTCAAGTACCAAAGATCGAAAAAACGACCGTTATTAACTTAAATAATTACATAATGTTCATATCATTGTAATAAGTGATATAAAAAGGATAATGAAATTGAAAATGGTTTTTAATAAGGTATATATTAACTCTAGTTTATTATTCAGGAGGTTAAAGAACGGCTGAGTCAAGTCAGACACGAGGTAAGGGAATTTCTTAACCCAACTTCCATTCTTTGGGTTAATCTCCTACTTTCAAATTATGTCATGATATTATTGTATCCTATTTTGTATTTTTACATTCTTTATGTGTAACTATAGTGAATACACATAATAGATATATTTTATTTTAAAAATGATCTTTTAAGGACTTCGTCTCAATCTCCTTTCATTGAGGCATATTTGGTTTTATACACAATTTTCTTTTATACGGTGTATAAACCACTTTGACTTTTACGTTTATTCAAAATGAATCTTTTTTATACGAAGCGTTTTGCTAAACGACAAAAGGGAATGTTTTTCTTTCCATACTTATGCAGCGACAACGACTTCTCCGCCGCTGTGACCATTATTTGAGTTTTGGCTTCCTCTACAAGCCATCATTTTTTTTAATGAAAAATAAATACAAAGTTTTAACTTTCTTTTATTTTGGTATTGAAAATGGTTTTGAAAGCGTTTTTATTATATCAATATGTTGAATTGATATCTTGTGATTGAAATGTGGAAATGTTACGTTTCCTTTATCATGTTTTATGTGATACGATTATGTTATGGTTTATGATATGTTTAAACCTATTCATATGAGGAATGTATTGGACTTAATAAGGGATGGGTAGAGCCCGCTATAGATCCTCGATGCATCGGTAGGTCTCATGAGACAACTAGACGTGGAATTGGCCGAGGCCCTTTCCCAATTTGATTTATGGTTTTGACCGAGGCCTTAATCATTTTAGATGTCTTGGACGAGGCCTTGACAAAATGTTTCAGAATGTCTGGCATTATACATTCCCTCATTATGAAAGTGGTTATTGATATTTCATGTGATTATTCGACCAGTAGAATATCCATGTGAAGAAGTGAATGGCATTATTTCATTTTACTTTTGCCATATTATGTTGATTTTCAAGTTTAAAAGGCTTTTGTTTTAGTTATACATTGCCTTAAATTTTTATGTTTATTTATGAAAGCTTCCGCAATATTGATATCCTTACTGAGCATCTGAGCTCACCCCTTTCAATGTTTTAATATTTTCCAGGATGTCAAGAAGTATTTTAGGAATGACCTACAGGGATAGTCAGAAGAGGATATGAGTGTGGACTATGAAGACTTTGTTATTAGTTTTTCACTTTATGATGTAATGTAACACTTATGAATGTATCTAGTGTTTCCAAGGCTACTAAACTAATCGGTCTTTCGAGACTTGATCTTTTGTGATCATGCCAATGTTACCAAGTAATGCACCGGCTCTGGGTAGCTGGGGTCGGGGCGTTACAGTTGGTATCAGAGGCAGTTTAGTACTAACCTTGGAAGCTAGATTTAGATAAACTCTGATTAGAGCACATAGCCCGAAGATAGACTTTGAGGATTAGTATAGAAGAACTTCCTAGAATTTTGGTATTGTAGAGATGTTGTGAGTTTTCCAAGAAATACATCCCTGTCTGGATACGAGCAGGTAGAGGCGGCTCTGGCACAGATGTACCTAGGGGTAAAAACCGAAAACACCGCTTTGAGCTAGACTCGAACGGGAACTGGTGCACGACAACGGGCCTCACTGCACTCTTGGTTACGACACTCCCGGGGGATATGCTTAGGATAATTCTCATTTTCTTTACAAACCACTATGAAGGGTTATGAGTATATACTTCCTCAAAGAAATTTTTTTTATGGATTATATCCATAAATAGTTCAATTTATGTTAAGTATCTTACAAGTATGGAATTATGTATTTTGATTCATAAACTAATACAGTTTATGCCATTTTTTAGAAATGGCTTCTAGTGGAAGGAATGGAAACCGTATCAATGCACGCACTCCATGCAGGGATTTCCCTCCTTCTCAAGATAATTATTGTGGAGTTGGAGATACAACTGGTGCTGATCAACTTATTACCATACTGGGACAACTCACTCAGGTTATGAATAATAACCTTACTCGTATGGATCACCCTGATCCACAACATGGAGGATCAATGTTAGACCGCTTCATGAGGCAACAACCACCAACATTTAATGGGGGTACAAATCCGTTAGTAGTTGAGCAATGGATAAACTCTTTAGAGAAAATATTCCACGCCTTGGGGAGTAGCGAAAGGAAGAACGTTATCATGGCAGTTTACCGCCTCACTGAAGATGCTGATCAATGGTGGTCATTGATTCAAAATACAAAGGAATATGAAGAAGTATCAAGTATGGAATGGAGAGAGTTCAAAGAGATTTTCCTAGAAAAATACTTTCCTCGTGACCATCGAGCAGATATGGAAAGGCAATTTCTGAGTCTAAAACAAAAGGAGGATGAGAATGTTGCAAAGTATGAGGCCAACTTTACAAGGCTAGCGAGGTATGCTGTAGATTATATACGTAACCCAAGAGGTAATATTGATCGTTTCTTTTATGGGTTAAAACCATTTCTCCGTCGAGATTTAGTATCACAAACCTTCTCTTCATACGAAGATATTGTCTCATGTGCTATCAAGACGGAAAAGGAATTCTCTAAGTCTCATGACTTTAAAGCAAAGCAAGAAAAGAAGAGAACGGTGGAACAAGAGACGGATAAAGGAAAAAATGGAAAGAAGGATTTTCCATTATGTGATAATTGTGGGAAGAATCACCCTGGTACTTGCCTAAAAGGAATGAGAGTTTGTTATAAATGTGGAGAAAAAGGTCACCAGGCACGTGATTGCAAGGGAAAGAAAGAGGCTATCAATGTTGAATGCTACAATTGTAGGAAAATGGGGCATTATGAAAATGAATGTCCTAAGCGTCAGGGAAACTTACCTCAGAAAAGGCCAAGGGATCAAGGAAAATCTTATGCTGTTACTACAGTTGAAGTAGAATAACTAATGTATTGGTGCTTTTGGACTCATGGACTATATTCTGGTTATTAGAATAATGTGATATATATATAAGGATTGTACTGTAGTACTTGTTGATTTCAGTAAGGTTTTAATATGATGAAGGTAATTATATTTTTAGTATGTGACAATAAGATAAACTTTACTTTGTTTGGGGAATCTGATAAATTGATTTTGGAATTAAGAGACCTTTTCGAGAAAGTCTGGACATAGGTATTTTGGATAACTATAAAGGTTGGAGTGGATTAAGTTGATCTTTGGATAGTATTGTTTAAGGTTAAAAAATTTATGAAGATTATTTTTGAATATTATAATACTATAGTTTTAGGAAAAGGACAACCTGCAGGGTGGGGCATAACCCGTCGCGTCGGACAAAGCTGCAGGAATCGAACCCACAATCATAGTGCGACATGCCTTTATTTCCTACCACTAGCCTACAGGAAGTCCGTGGTTATTACAATATAATTTTACTAATCTAAATGGTATGTGTTAACATTTGGAACCTTATACAATTAGGATAAGTATAATATTTTTGAGTTCTATTATCTTTTTGAGTGAAAGATGAGTTGAAGGTTGAAACTTTAATTGTCAAGCATAAATATATATATACCTATCTCTTATTCAATGAATAAATTAATTCTTAAACATTAGTAAAGGGATATTAAAACAAAAAAATGTGTTATCCTAATACCTTATGTCTTGTTGAATTGATGATATTTTAAATCAACAAAGATTGAAGGCTTTGAGGCCCTCAATTTGACAGTTGATTGTGATTGATGACCACAATCACTCCCTACATATATTTACGTTTTCCCCCAATTATACGTCTCTAATTTCCACTAATGTTTTCCTTATCGATATCATAATTTGGTGGTGACTTTCTTATTTCCATTTCCCTCTTATTAAGGCTAAATTTTATTAACCTTATTTCCGATGTGGGTTTTCCACAAAGGTATTTTCTATTTTCAACCTTTTATTTTCAAATAAAAATATAAAATTGCGAGGACGCAATTTATTGAAGGAGGGGATAATGTAACACCCCGAGCTTCCATGATACGCTTTTCATTCAATAATGCAATAGCTTGCATTGTACGCAACTTCGAGTTCTAAAACACCGAAACTAATCAAAGTAGCCGTTATGAATAGTAATAACCACTTTTTAAAATTATAGAAATTTTATATTTCAAAATGGACTTCATTTTTGGATTCGGAATATCGAAATTAGCCTATGTTGAATTTTGGGTATTTTTCTGAGAACTTCTAATTTTTATGAATAGTGAAAAATACTTAAAAACAACTTTTTTAATCAAAATAATTTATAGTGATAAATTATACTATTTAGTGGTTTTAAAGTATAATTAGAATATATTTTTACCATTTTATCCAATGGTGTTCATTAGAATTAATTTAACATTGAAATTGGACATAAACAATTGCCAATCTTTTGATATAAATTGTTTCTTAAAAACACGCTATTTGTTGTGATAGTGGGAATTAATTATAAAATTAATTAATGCAACTTATATGTTTGGAATTTTGTAAAATAGACATCATTTTTGAATTCGGAATATCAATTATAGCTTAGGGTGAAATTTTGGTATTGTTCTGAAAAACTTCAATTTTTGATGAATAGTGAAACCACTAAGTGGTAGTTAAATAACTAATTTTTCGTTTAAATGAAATATTACCACTTCTGTGTTTTGATTTTCAAAAATCCAACATACATGGTTGTCATTAAGAATTAAAATGTGGTTCAATGAGATTAAAATAATTTTTTGTGAATAGTAACTTTTAAGTTCTTAATCGCGATTAGAGGTAATTAGTGTAGTTTAAGGTAAAAATAATGTTTTAATAATATGAGATGAGCTTGACACATGTCCTACCCTCATTGGATTTTCCATGGCCGACCAAGAAAATCCATGGGTCAACTTGGGGACCCCATGGAGCCACTTTAGTTGGAAAATGACATAAATACCTTTTATTTAATGTTAAAGTAAAAAATGACACAAACATGAAATGTTTTACTAAAACAATTTTTACATTGGGTTATACAAGTCATAGTTTTGACTATAAATAGTCAATGGAAATATAAAAAGATTTCCTACATCATAGTATTTTTTTTTATAATTTTTAGACATTAAATAAATTAAATTATTTATGACATCATTATGATGCAGCGATGACCTCATTATTTAACGATTTTAATAAAATGAAAAGATAATGTAAAATCCAAGGCTTACACTTGTCCAAAGACTATTGGATGGGTATATTTCAAACCCTTATCACCTTAGACTCGAATTATATAAGTGTGGGACCTCTAAAATCTGAAACTCATTTTATAATAAAGTGACCTTTCTTTACTTTCCAAGAGTGCCCCTCCTCTCCACTTATAAAAGGCCCCCACCTCTACCACCTCATTCACACATTCAAGCCATTTGGATCGGCCAAACTCTGACCAAATACTCTCCCAACTTCCCCCTCTTACTCCTAGAAGCCTCACTTTGGGCAGAACTCTTCCCAAGGAAGCCTTTGGCTCAAAGTAAAAAGAGTTACCCGATTTTGAGGTAATGTCTTCTCTAATGTTGTTTTGTTTTATTTTTCTTCTCCAACCCCCTAAACTCTTTTTATTCATTTCTTTTGTAACAACAACAGTATCCTCAATATACTAGTATGTTTTTATAAGAATGATTCGAGCTACACTTACACACACCTACATCTAATGGTTAAAGAACATACGGGTTCTGTGGATGGCGACTTTCTGCCTCACGAAACGATGATTGTTCAACACTCATATAACACCTTCAAAGGTGGCCATTAAGATGTCACTATATTTATATATGATATAAAATATGTTTAAGTTTTACTTATTCTTCTGTATTTCTCATTTATGGCATACTTTATGATTTCCATTATGGGTAAACGTGATAATTTCATTTTAGGAAGTGCGGACTACCGCCCCCTCAAAGTGATTTGAATCGTTAATGCCATATGTGGGATGTATAAAGGATGGAGTAAATGGTATTATACACTATATTATAATGGAATTATATTATAAATTTATATAATTATGATTTCATTCCATTAAATACGAAATATAAATGAAAGTAGCGTTCATGCGTACGTACGGCTTACCATCTCCATGAACGGTGCATTTCATTTCTTACCTCTAAATATTACGTAATATTATAAATGAATGTATATACTTGATATATATGATATATATGACATCTAAATAATGAAAATAATTCTGGAGATAATGGATATTCTACCACATAAACAACTTGTAATTATAAGAAGTTTATTATTGACTCAAGTACCAAAGATCAAAAAAACGACCGTTATTAACTTAAATAATTACATAATGTTCATATCATTGTAATAAGTGATATAAAAAGGATAATGAAATTGAAAATGGTTCTTAATAAGTAATATATTAACTCTAGTTTATTATTCAGGAGGTTAAAGAACGGTTGAGTCAAGTCAGACACGAGGTAAGGGAATTTCTTAACCCAACTTCCATTCTTTGGGTTAATCTCCTACTTTCAAATTATGTCATGATATTATTATTTCCTATTTTTTATTTTTACGTTCTTTATGTGTACCTATAGTGAATACACATAATAGATATATTTTATTTTAAAAATGATCTTTTAAGGACTTCGTCTCAATCTCCTTTCATTGAGGCATATTTGGTTTTATACACAATTTTCTTTTATACGGTGTATAAACCCCTTTGACTTTTACGTTTATTCAAAAGGAATATTTTTTATACGAAGCGTTTTGCTAAACGACAAAAGGGAATGTTTTTCTTTCCATACTTATGCGGCGACAACGAATTCTCCGCAGCCGTGACCATTATTTGAGTTTTGGCTTCCTCTACAAGCCATCATTTTTTTAATGAAAAATAAATACAAAGTTTTAACTTTCTTTTATTTTGGTATTGAAAATGGTTTTGAAAGCGTTTTTATTATATCAATATGTTGAATTCATATCTTGTGATTTAAATGTGGAAATTTTATGTTTCCTTTATGCATGTTTTATGTGATACGATTATGTTATGGTTTATGATATGTTTAAACCTATTCATATGAGGAATGTATTGGACTTAATAAGTGATGGGTGGAGCCCGCTATAGCTCCTCGATGCTTTGGTAGGTCTCATGAGACAGCTAGATGTGGAATTGGCCGAGGCCCTTTCCCAATTTGATTTATGGTTTTGGCCGAGGCCTTAATCATTTTAGACGTCTTGGCCGAGGCCTTGACAAAATGTTTCAAAATGTCTGGCATTATACATTCCCTCATTATGAAAGTGGTTATTGATATTGCATGTGATTATTCGACCAGTAGAATATCCATGTGAAGAAGTGAATGGAATTATCTCATTTTACTTTTGCCATATTATGTTGATGTTCAAGTTTAAAAGGCTTTTGTTTTAGTTATACATTGCCTTAAATGTTTATGTTTATTTATGAAAGCTTCCGCAATATTGATATCCTTACTGAGCATCTGAGATCACCCCTTTCAATGTTTTAATATTTTCCAGGATGTGAAGAAGTATTTTAGGAATGACCTACAGGGATAGTCAGAAGAGGATATGAGTGTGGACTATGAAGACTTTGTTATTAGTTTTTCATTGTATGATGTAATGTAACACTTATGAATGTATCTAGTGTTTCCAAGGCTACTAAACTAATCGGTCTTTCGAGACTTGATCTTTTGTGATCATGCCAATGTTACGAAGTAATGCACCGGCTCTGGGTAGCTGGGGTCGGGGCGTTACAGGGAATATTATCTTGTTAAAGGGTAACATGTTTGTTGGGAAATTATATTCATGTAACATGATATATTAGTAGTAAATTAATGTGAATGAATTTTATTTTTCTTACTTTATTAATCATTATAATTTGTATCATGATCATTTAGAACACATTAGTTATAATTCATTAATATTAATGAAGAATTTTAATTTCATTAATTTTGGAAGTGATTAGATAAATTTGAAGTACGTGTGGAGTAAAAAATGACTAATAATCCATTTCATAGAGTTGAAATAAATTTAAACTTGGTATATTTATTTTATTATGATATTTTAGAGATGATTTGTTTTTTTTGAGATGAGTGTTTTGGGGAAGAGGTATTTTATTGATTTTTTTGATGATTGTAATATATATTTATATCTTTATCTACTTATAACAAAAGAAGAATAATTTTTCATGTTTAAGAAATATAAACTGATACTAAAAAAAAATTGGATAGGAAAATTAAAATTTCATGATCAGATAGAGGTGGGGAGTTTTTAATGAATGAATTCAATTATTTTTGTGAGATAAATGGTAGTGTAAATCAATGTGAAACACCATACATCACAAAAAAAATATTTTAGAAGAAATAAAGAAACATAAATTAGTAGAAATTATGAATTTCATACTTAATAGATCAAAATTTACAATGAAGTTATGGGGTAAATGTGTTATTTATTTCTTATTACATTCAAAATATAATGGTATCATGAAAATATAAGTTATTGAATCATGAAATATTTAAGGGTAGAAAACCTAACCATTAATATTTTATTGTGTGGGGGATTTTACCTATTATGTGGTTCCTGATCCTAAATAGTCAAAGTTGTGATCTAGGATTGTTTAAGGTGTATTTGTTGAATATACTAAGAATAATAATAAATATCAAGTTTTTGATTTAAAATATAATGTTATTGTTGAATATTGAGATATAAAATTATTTGAAAATAAATTTTATAAAGATAATTTGGAAGAGAAATTTCCACATATTTCTAGTTCAAGCAATCAATTAGATTCAAAACTAAATATAGAGAGTAATTATGAATCTCTGGTTGAGCCAAGAAGGATTATTAGTCCTATAAATGATAAGTATATTCATCCATATTTTATCTCTCTTCATTCATTAATTCTTCCTATATAAGGTGATCAAAATAAAAATCTTATACACAACACTAAATGGTTTAACCTTATATGGTGATCCAAAATCATATCAATAAGTTTTGGTTTCTAGAGATAAAGTATTCTAGAAAGAGGTGAAAACCAATGAGATAGATTCCATTATAGGAAACCATACTTCATTCAACACTAACTTACTAGAAGGATCAAATAATATTGTGTGTAAGTGGGTTTTTATAAGAAAATATGATTCCAATATCAACATTCAAGATTTCAAAAGAAGATTAGTGGTTAAATGATTCAAACAAAAGGATTGTATGGATTATTTTGATACTTTTCTCTTATGTATCATATTACTATGATAAGGATTTTGTTTACATTTAATTTTATCCATCATTTGTGTGTTCATAAAATGGATGTTAAATCAGGTTTTCTAAATAGTGGTTTAGATAAATATATTTACATGAAAAAACATGAAGGATTAGTTTTACAAGGAAATAAGAAAAAGGTTGGTAAATTAGTTAAATATATTTATTATCATAAGTAAGCTCTAAATAAGTGTAATGGAAAATTTTATTATTTTATTTTGTTTAATAGTTTTATACACAAAATATTTGATAAGTCAATTGTTTGAATGAATAGCCCGAAGGCCAAAATTTTTATTGATTTTGGATAAGCCCCCCTTTAAGGTTAAAGGGTGGGGAAACCAAGAATTCAAGGACATTAAGACATTAAATTTTTTGAAAAACAACAGGGTTTCAATCTAGAATAAGACTACGTAGAAGTTCCTCCCCCAGCATCAACAACATTAAGGCATACCTCCACTAGAGCATGAATACTCCGCAAGCTGTCTCGTTCAAAAAATGCACGAGTTCGGTATTGATGGAGATGTCATACCATCTCAATCATCCAAATCCTAAGAGTTATGCACAGTGAAGACGACCAGATCTATCCTCATTTGAAGCAATTCCTTGTAGCCTGCCCGAGTTCCCCAACAGTTGATCTCTTTCACCTCCAACAATAATTAACCAATCAGGGCAACTCACAGATCACCAATTTCACACCCAGTCGATCTCTTTCACCTCCAACAACAATTAACCGACCAAATCAACTCGCAGATCACCAATTTCACATCCAATCAAACATATCACAGATGTTACCAAATAAAAAAACATTCAAAAAACCACAAAGCAAACAAAAAGCAGGACCTCCCCCCTCCAAAACACACCAGATCTATCATCGAGCCGCACCGGAAGAAATCCATAGGCGTAACCTGGACGCGTTGGACCAAACCTCCAGATCCACATCATCACGACTAAGCCTCATAAATCCACACCGACAGAATAGACGCACCGAGAAGCCAAACCAAGCCACACCGGGAGCATGATGGTGAGACTGAGCCACTCAAGCCGAGAAGATATTAGATACATGAGAAGTCACAGCAACGCCGGTGTCGAGCCACGCCACAGAGCTGATCCACACTATAGAGCCGAGCCACGCCTCAGAGCCATGCCACGCCACACTGAAATGAACTAGAGACATCACCAACCACGCTGGAGACCCACCATGCCACACCCAAGTCACCAAACCACAACATAAAACTTCTGAACAAACACATACAATAATAATCAGAAGATAATGATAAAAATAAAGAAAGTTAAAAGAACAAAACAAGTTTACATGGCTCAAACATGAGTCCTACTCCATGGGTGGGGTACTGAAAATATTTTATTTAAGTAAATATAAGATGATTAAAATTTCATGAGTTATTTGTAATGATCAAATAATCCATTATATTATTTGTAGTAGGACCCAACTAGTGCATCTATGTAAAGACCCAGAATTTACATGTATTTTTTTTAAATCTATGGGAATTTTACGAGTCCGCTAAATTTAACGGCGTGTGATTCTGAGGTCTGGAGTTGCTGGAATTATCCATAGAAGTTTTGTTGAGATTAAGTTAATGTGCATAAGCAGTTTTCCTAAAAATGTAGAATAACTCTTAAACAGTAACTTAGATCATAAATCCGAGGGCACCGTTGCACTTAGAATGGAGGGTTTACCCTAGGTGCAACTTAAGATTAGTCGGCACAGTCCTCCTGTGAGAAAACCCAAAAATGACATAATCGTAAATAAAATAATAAAATAAATTATTTTATTTTTCAAATGATTATAACTCACAAATAGTAAATCAGATTAAAAATCTGAGAGCACCAATGAGCTCGTGAGGGTATGCTTTCTTTAAGCAGATACTAACTTTGGTAGGCGCGGGCCACCAGAGAAAGTTAGTTTTTGGCTGCAAATAAAATAATTAAGTGACAATTATTTTATTGTAAAATTAATAACTTCTAAAAGGTAACTCGGATTGAAAATCCAAGAGTACAGTTGGGTTCGCTGGGGCATGTTTCACTGAGGCAGAGCCTAACCTCGACCAGCACGGGTTGAGGGTGACTAATGATAATTTTCTGAACTTTTTTTTCAGGTACGTTTAGTAAACGCGCGAGCGGCGTTTTGTAACTTTTGAACCGATGCTCGGTATTGAAATCTGAGGGCACCGTTGAACTCTCATCGCCGATATTCTCTTAAGGAGACTTTCACGTCAATGAAAATGGGTCGATAATAAAAGTCAGTTTTGGGGTTTTTAGTGAAAGAATTAAATAAAAATAAAGTTGTGTAGCTTTATTTTTATTTTGTTGGTTAAAGCCTTCATGTGAAAGTTGGATGTGGGGACCACCACACCTTAACCACCCATGAGAGGTTATGGTGGTGGGGCCCACACGAGGTCTAAACCTCATCTTCTAGTTTATTGTGGTGGGGACCACCTGAGGTTAACCCCCCTTGAAACTCCCCTTTAATGGGGAGAAACCCTCCACCATCCATTAAGTGTAGGGGAGCCTCTTCAACTCCCCAACACTTAATTTTTTGCAAATCCTCCACATTAATTAAGTGGAGCCAACTTAATTAAATCACCTATATTGAATTTTGTGCCAACAATTAAATAATAGATTAACTCAATCTATTATTTGTCTTGGAATATTCATTTTGGGTGGAAACTTCGGAGAAGGGAGAGATTAGGGAGAAAAGCTATCTCCAACGAAGAGCGAAGAACAAAGAACACATTCTTCCAACGAAGAAGGTCGACAATGATCTCCTTCAACCTTCACCCCCAGACTCCTACCGACATGGGATGTCTTCAACCAACCTTCCCTCCTCATCGTCGTCAACGAACCGACGCACGTGCTCAGGATTGGAAGTTTGCGGCGGATGAGACGAATGATGAAACATCATCTTCTTCCCCACGACTCCATCAATGAACATCGATTAAGGTAGCGGTTTAATATCATTTAAGTGTGAATATTTTCCATGTTCTTCCTTTCTTTCAAAAATGAATAACTAGGATGTTTTCATTTTGTGGGAGGGTTTTTGTGCTTCGTTCTTATGAACCGATTGCCATCACCCTAAACGCAGAGGGTGCGGCCCAAACTAAAATGGTTCAACTCCCACCACCGATCTCTTTTTGGTGTTCTTTGATATGGCGACGAAATGACGAGGCGACGAAGGTGACATGCAACGACCGCACTACCCACGGTGTCCGTGACCCATGTCGCTCGCCAGCCCACACGCCCCGTGTGACCCATGCCTCTCAGCCGAACTGAGCCAGCCCACCCCACCCGTCTCCCTACCACCACTGGCCTCCCATGCACCCTGACCGAACCGTGCGCCCCATGCACCCTGCGCCTCCCAGCCGAACCGACCCGGCCCGCGCCACCCACCTCCCTGTCCCCGCCGACCTCCCGTTCACCCTAGCCGAATCACGCCAGCCCGCACACCCCATGCCTCCTGTCCAAACTGAGCCAGCCCGCGCCACCCGCCCACCGACCGCCACCGGCCTCCCATGTGCCCCGGCTAAACCACGCTGGACCGCGCACCCCGTTCGCCCTGCGCCTTTGCTGGCCGGACTGGTGTCAGCCATCCGGGCTGAGCCGCCTGAGCCACGCCCCTCGCGGTGCTGGCCGAACTGGACTTGGCCACCTGAGCCGAGTCATCGAGTCATGCCCCACACGTTCTTGGCTGAGCCAACCTTCCACGCCCTCACGATAGGTCTGTGCCCTCGCGCTCCTTGCGGCCATCGCGGCCTACTGGGCCGGGTCCAGCGGGCCGGGCCAAACCCAACGGGTCAGGCCGGGCCGAACCCAAACCAGGTTAGACCAGACTAAGTCGGGCCGGGTCGGTCCGACGAGATCAGACCAGGCCCGGGCCCACTACCAACCCTCTACTTTCTTTGGCCATATCTTTGGCACTGGACGTCCGTTTGACGAACCATCAGTGACGCTGGTAATCTTGGAGCTTGACAGTCCCTTTGAGTATACCCCACTAGAGTTTGGGGTATAGTTGAGATATGTTCAAGTTGGATCATGCAAGAATCCAACCGGGCCCCCGAGACTAAAAGGCTAATAACTCACAGACCGGACATCCGATTGACGCGCCATCTATTGCGTTGAGTCCCCTATGACATGGCAGACCTTCGAGATATTTTTTCTTCATGGGACCATGCGGAAGTTGATGTATCGACACTTGGATTGGGGAGAGGACCCTCCCGGAATCAACCGTGCTTTGTTAATAAACCCTATGGCTGGCTGCTCTCTAACTACTTTTACTAGATCCTGTTTGGGTTCAATAGCTCTGACTACTGTTCCTGGATTCTATGTGGGTTTGACAGCTCTGACTACTATTCCTAGATCCTATGTGGGTTCGACAACTCTGACTACTGTTCCTGGATCCTATGTGGGTTCGACAGCTCTGAATACTGTTCATGGATCCTATGAGGGTTTGACAGTTCTGATTTATGTACCAGGTTCCAAAGTGGGTTCGACAGAATATATGATTTAGTGGCTACATCTAATCATCTCTAACTCTCAACAAAATTTGTATACCTGTGTGAGATGAGTCAGTAAATTTCATGTTTTCTTCATGAATGAGATGTATTACTTGATAACTTAGGTATATGTATTGGCATAAACCTAACTGGGGTTATCTGTTTATTTCATACTTTGATTTATCAATGTTGGATTTTGTGAGACCTTGAGGGTCTCGGGGTCCCTACTGTCACGACCCGTCCTCGGGGCCCATGCCGTGACTACCCCAAGCCCTCCTTCCATAGGCCAGGGGCTGGCGACTAGAACGAAGGCGTAAATCCCAACAAAAGGGAAGGCATTGCCTTTGAAAAGTAAACAAGCACCACAGAGTAAGCAAGCGGAAAAGTAAACACTGAGTAAAAACTGTACAAGCTGTGCTGAAAGTAAAAGGGGCCGGAAATACAAGCCCAACTGTAAAGTACAACTGAAAGGAAAAACAGAAACTGAAAGGAAAAGCCGCAGCATCGAGCCGTCCTCTGGAAGTCCCACCTGAAGGGTGGGTACATATAGCCTCCACAGCTCCTCGGGTCCACCTGACCGCTCCGAGTACGTCCCTCCCAGTGGTCCACCTCCAGGTACCGTCCTGCTCCGCAAGCCTCCACCACGATCAGTGCTGTCCGTCGTCTACAACCAACACAACACAGTGCGGGCATAGCCCGTGCAGGGGTGAGTATAAGCTACTCAGTAGGGACCCCGAGACCCCCGAAGGTCTCCCGAAATCCACAAAGGATAAACCATAAGGAAAGATGCAATCACGAAGTAACAACCGACAATGCTTAGGTATATGCCCATACATATACCTAAGTCATCAATTCCCGTTCGGCTCCAATGTCTGAGCCCAAGCACAACCCAGTCCACACAGGAAAGCAAAACGTATACCCACACAGGATAGCACAACACAATCCACAAAGGAGAGTAAACAGTAAATCCACACAGGATAGCTCAACACAATCCACAAAGGAGAGTAAACAGTAAATCCACACAGGATAGCTCAACCCAATCCACAAAGGAGAGTAACTCAAGATTCAGCTCACACAGGTATACTTCTTCAGATGACGATAAAGATGATCACTGATCCATCTAAGTCGTCAGACCCACAAAGGATTGATAGGTAACTAACCCCCGCAATGACCCACACAGGATCAGGCCCACACAGGACCTGTAGGCGCTGGCTCACACATAACCGCTGAGTGCTGAACCACAGAGGATCGGACCCACACAGGATCGGGCCCACACAGGACCTGTAGCACTGATCCACGTAGGATCGCTGCGTGCTGTAGTCGTCGCAGTCCACTAAGGATCTCTGCACAGTCGTCGTCGTAGTCCACTGAGGAACTCTGCACAGTCGTTGCTGCAGTCCAATGAGGATCTTTGCACAGTCGTCGCTGCAGTCCACTGAGGATCTCTGCACAGTCGTCTCTGTCGAAGTAGCAGTCGCAGCCAGCTCTAGGGTTCCCGCACATTGCAAGCTCATTCGGGAGGGTCCGCTCCACGAGCTGAGAGGACGATACATCAACTGTCACAAAGTCTGAATTTGATGTATCCAAAAGTTCTGTATCGTCAATAGGAACTCAACGTCGCAGACGGTGCATCAATCAGACGCCCGATCTGAGAGTTATTGGCTTTTTCGTCCCAGGGGCCCAATTGTTTTTAAGGAAAAACCAAACCGACCGTACTCCACCTGCGTCCAAACCTCGGGCGGAGTATGCCAAAAGACCTTTCTCACTTATAGGAATTCAACGAAGTCGACGGCACGTCGATCGGACGTCCGTAGCTCAAGATATGAGCGTTTCAGCTCTGAGGGCCCGGTTGGTTTCGTGTACGAACCAACCCGGCCGAACCCAAAGTATTATGAAACCTTGAGTGCGATATACCGAAACGATCGTCTCGATCCAAGGATCGCGTTGCCGCTGACGGAGAGTCGTTTGGAGGCCCGTAGCTCAAGATACATGCATTTTACCGAAACGGTCCGAAGATGGGGGGTCCGGGCCCGGGCCGACCCGGCCCGACCCCCCCTGGGTCGGCCGAACCGGGTCGACCCGGTCCGGCACGGCCAGGGCGCGGCCCGGCCGGTCGAACCGGCCTGGCTCGGCCCACCCGGCCCGGCTCGGCCGAGCGACGCAGGGGGGGGGGGGAGCCGTCGCCCCCGCGTGACAACCCCGCGGCACCCACGGGGTGTCTCCCCGGACAACCGGACGCGGATTCAGCGGCATCCTGTGCGCGCCGGACTCGCGCGGCCGCGGGTCCGCGAGTGCCGCCGGCGGCTTCCGCGGGCCACCGGAGTCGCTTCGGTGGTCCGATTCTGTTCTCGTCTGCGCCGCTGCTCCTCCCAGGATTCGTTCTTCACTGCGGAATCCTCAAAATTCAGTTGCAGCACGTTCCATCGTCGCCCGTCAAATCCGCACAACAACGAAGAACGACGGAGGGTTGTCGGGCCGTGTTCGTTTGGCCCGCACCCCCTGCGTTAGAGATAAACAACGGGAGAAATACATTCAACACATGAATACATATCCGAAAACAATTTTTAATGAAATAAAATTGTTTTATGAATCGGGTTCTTCATTCTTGAACGGAAACAACACGGGAAATAAGGGCATTTCCAAAAATAAAATCCCTACCTCGTAGTCGTCGTCGAACGCACGTTCTTCGCGGATTTGTTCGTCGCGGAAGGGGGGGATCGCCGCGTCGTCGCGGAAGGGAATCGCGTCGTCGCTGAACCCAGCGTTGAGTCGGAGAACTCAACGGACCAAGAAACAACAGATTTAATTTAATTATACAAAATTAAATCCGTGTTTTATTAAAAAAAACACAAGGGAGATTTAATAGAATCCCGAAGTCTCTTACCTCAAACAGCTGATCGAAGATTCATTGCAGAGGGAGAGACGTCACAGAAGAACGTTGTAGGAAGGGAACGTCGGCGTCGCGGAACACGGCGTCGCGTAGTCGACTTCCACGGGTTCAGTGTTCTTCGTCGGAGGCCGGCGTTCTTCGCGTTCTTCGCGAAGGAGGATGAAGGCTCAAGAACTCTGACAAACCTCCCAACGAGTAATCCTCCAAAAAGACATGTTGGTCTTATTTTATTATTACGCCAACAAACGAAAAAGGTAAGTAACGACCCATCAATTCGTTGAATTAATTCAACGAAAGAAACCGCCGATTTAATTCACGAAATAAACCGCCCAATTAAATGGTGCGTTAAGAATTTAAGAAAACGCGTCAGTTGACTTTCATAATGACGGGTTTTCGCGGGTGCGTTACTTAGCGGAAAGAAAATGCGGGGCTCGTGCGGGCCCCACCTCACAAATATCCTACCAAGGGGGTAGGATATTTCTGGATAGCATCCTATCCGGATCAACTAAGCTTAAGCCTCCTTTAAGTGGCTTCAAGTGGCTTCCAAGTGGCTTAAGTGAAATAAAATAAAGTTGTCATAAAATTATTTTATTTCTTAACTTTAAGCCCGAAAATTAAAAACCACACCCGAGCAAACGCAACTCCGGAAGAGGTGTTTCTAAGCAAATACCGGCACTGTGATTTTATCGGTGCCCTCAGAATTCGATTCTGGGCACCGGTTCAAAAGTTAGAAAAACCCGCTCGTCCGTTCACTGAACGTACCCGAGCCAAACTTCGGAAAATGATTCCAGGCACACCGGGCCTCGGAATCAGGTGCCGTCAGAAACTACGTTCTTGAAAAATTTCAAAGAAAATTAAGAAAAAAATTTCCTTGAAATTTACGGGTCTTTACACCTACTAAGTATCATTATAGTCAAACCTGCATGGGATATGACCGCACCTCATTGTGTTGGATGCAAATGATGAACAACACTGACTGAGGATGAGAGCACCAGGATCGGACGGTACCCGGAGGTGGACCATACGGCGTAATGATACATGGAGGAGACAGACGAACCTGAAGTACTGAGGAGGTGATCTGTACCTACCGTTTAGGTAGGAACCTCCAAGGACAACCCAGTGACAACTTTTATTTTCTTCAGTTGTATTTTCCATTTCCTTGTGCTTTACAATTGGGATTGTATTTCCATCCCCCTTTTTCTTTTAGTACACTTTGTTATATAGTTTTACTTAGCATTTTTCTTCCAGCTTTTACTCTAATTTGTGCGTTTTCAGGTTATAAAGGCAATGCCTTCCTAGTTTTAGGGATTTGGCCTTTGGTGCTAGTCTCCATCCCCTGACCTATGGAAGGCGAGTTTGGGGTAGTCGCAACACGAGTCTCGGGGGACGGGTCATGAAAAATTGGTATCATAGGAGTCGGTTCTACTGTAGAACTTAGGACTCTGATATTTTTTGTGAAACAATATTGTTAAGTGATCTAAGTGTGGTTTTTAGTTCATGGAGTCCAGTGTTAGTTCGGCGGATGACATATCCATACACCAGGACCCTGACTTCTGATTTCCGACTTAGTGCATGAAAGTACTGATTGCGTGTGTGTTTTCCTTGTGATTTCCTAAGTCAGATCACCAGGTCAGCCGACCAGGTATAAAATTTTAACCGTAGTGCACCTGTTTCTCTTCAGAATGCCTCCATGCAGACATCCAGTTAGACTTCCGAGAGTTGTATGCACTTACAACCCACTGATCAATAAGGCTCCGATGCAGGGCCCTCTTACTATGTTGGCACCTTCGAGTGGTATACCAAAAGCACCACCACCCATTGGGTAGAAGATACCACCAGACACACTGGCGGATGGTGCACATCGACTATGTGGGTTGTGTGAGTTCCAGTAGTAGAGACCTCTGAGGTTTCAAGGCGAGACAGATTCCCACGCAGCTGAGGGATGGCTGGAGGTGATTTCTAGAGTTTCCCATCTAGTTGAGACACCAGTAGAGAATGCGATGATCTTAGCTACTAGTATTTTTCAGTGAGTGACCATGAGGAAGGTCCGCTTAGTGATGAGTCTTTGGTACGTGGACTATTTCCTGAGATAGTACCTTCGGGTAGTGTGCCAGCTATATCACTAACCGTTGGTCAGTAGTTACAATCGGTGGTACCGGTAGAGGACACATGTAGGCTTAGTGCCTTACATGTGTTTCAGAATTAGATACCACTCTAGTTCTGAGGCCAGACCGAATCACAGGTGGCTAAGGACTGGCTCGAGGAGGTGGCTGAGAGTTCTCTATAACTTCTACAACTTTGGTAGGACGACATGTCAGTAGCTGAGCATTCATCGAGGCGTACCGATCTTTCCTGGTACTCGATAAATACGATACGATTAGTGCTTCAGGGCTCAAACTTCCGATCAATGTGTGTTTAAAGGAAATCCGATCCAGCACTATTTCTCTATGCATTCCTACTTATGTTAGGGTGCTAGAGAGAACCTTTGTGGTTGAATGTTATTTGGTTGAGCGGATACAACCAGTGAATGTTAGCAGTGGGAAAGCAAGAAACTGGTGCCAGTCTTAGAGGATTGGGAATTTAAAATGGTTCAGGAAGAAGAAGTGTTAGAGACATATGAGTCTTCAGAGCAGCAGACATGGAAGCAGAGTTAGGAGAGCAGCATGAGGTGGTGTACTTTTCGACATGTTACAACCACCCCCCCTTTTTTTTGTGGACCCTGCCAAGCTCAGGGAGCTGGAGGACAGGGGAAGAGAGTAGTTTCATGAAGTCAAGGAATGCGAACCAATGGCTCTAAGATTGACTTGAGGTACGGTCTATGTCTACCACTAGCTGCCGTATCAATAGACATAGGTACCAATCATTCCTTCCTTCCATGAATATTGACCATGACCTAGAGTTTCCGGTTAAACCATTGAATTGACCCTCATGTCTCGAGACACCTTTGGTAGGAGACTCAATAATCACACTTACACCGATGGTGTGATCTGACCCTTGAGGCGATAGTTTTGGTTGGATCATCTTGGTGGTAATGTTGAGGCCTTACGACGTTAGTTTGGGTTTGGACTTGACATCCATAGTTCACACTCAGATTGAATTTATTAGGCAAAGAGGTTTTGGTTTATCTACACTGTAGGGATGGGGTTTTCCTTGGTCAGTGAAAAAGGAAACCCAGGAAGCATAGGATAAACTCATGCATAGGAGGGTGCAGTCAATCACTCGAGAGTCGGAAAACCTCACCCTCATGGTAGTAGAATTTGAATTTGAGATAGTCTATACTTTTGGGAAGGGGAACATGGTAGCAGACACACTCAGTAGGAGGTCTGGACTGCATCTGTTGAGTGAGACGACAGAGAAACTATCCATTTGCAGATATCCTTTGTGGATCGAGAAGGAGAATATTTTCTTCAGTCTCTTACAGTAACTCCCCCAATCCTTCATCGAGTCAGGGAGGTGCAACACAAAGACACTGACTACGAGACACGATGTGCTCACATATCCACATGATAGGCACCTGATGGATTCTCTAAAGGTGGGGAGCAACGTCATCCTCTTCATAGGAAGTAACATGGTAACAGTGTCACTTCGGAAGGAAGTGTTGAGGTAGTTTCACACATCCCCTCTAGCGGTATATTCAGGAGTGGTGAAGATGTACCAGGACCTCTGGCGATAGCACTAGTGGCCGAGAATAAAGAAAGAAATTGCAAAGTTTGTCTCTCGGTGCCTCACTTGTCCGAAATTGAAGGCAGAGCATCAGGTACCAGCGGGATTGGTTCAGCCTTTATAGGTCCCAAAGTAGAAGTGGTATGAGATATCCATGGACTTTTTGGCAGGACTTTCACGTACATCCAGGGGTCATGACTCGATTTGGGTGATCGTCGACAGACTCACCAAGTCGGCCTACCTCCTACCAATCAGAGAGTAGGGTTCAATAGAGTGATTGGGATGCCTCTATGTGCAGGAGGTTGTGTGGATACATGGAGTACCTTTGATGATTGTCTATGATTGTGACACACATTTTACTTCCCGGCCATGGAAGTGGTAGTTGGAGGCTTTCCGAACACTACTTCGTTTTAGCACCGCCTTCCATCTTCATACGTATGGCCAGACTGAGCGGATCATTCAGGCCCTCGAGGACATGTTGCATGCTTGTGTCCTAGACTACAATCATAGTTGGGAGGATAATTTACCTTCGGTGGAGTTTTCATACAACAACAACTATCACTCCACAATTGGGATGCACCTTTAGAAGCATTGTACGAGTGACCATGCAGATCACCCTTGTGCTGGACTGACCCAGGGGAGTCAGCACTCGTAGAATCAGAGATAGTAAAAATTACCACAGAGAAGCGCAGATCATCCAGGAGTGGATAAAGACTACACATAGCAAGAATAAGTCATATACCGACAGGATGTAGAGACCTCTGGAGTTTGAAGATGGAGACCACGTCTTTCTACAGGTCTCACCTCCGATGAGGACTGTGGAGATTTGGCCGAGGAGACAAGTTATCTTTGAGATTCATTGGACCTTTTCAAGTCCTCAGCAGAGTTGGCGAGGTGGCATACTACTCAGATCTTCTACCTCAGTTGCACCAGGTGCATGACGTCTTCCACGTATCCCAGCTGAGGAAATACGTGCACGATACTTCTCACATAATCGACCATGGAGAGCTGGACGTCGACAATGGGGAAACTTTTATGGAGGTTTCAGTAGGGATTGAGAATCGACATTAGTGAATTCTTTGTGGACAGTTGATACCTCTAGTGCACGTTCGCTGGTAGCACAGGAACCTCTAGGAGAGCACATGAGAGTGGGAGGCTCAGATGGGTGCTCAGTACCTCCACTTGTTCCCTTAGTTTGAGCTGTGGATTACGGGTATGTAGAGCCCTGAGGTGGGGAGAATGTAAAGACCTAGAATTTCCATTTATTTTTTTTAAATATATAGGAATTTTATGAGTCTGTGAAATTTGACGGCATGTGATTCTGAGGTCAGGAGTGCCCAGAATGATCCATCGAAGTTTTGTTGAGCTTAAGTTAACACGCCTAAGTAGTTTTCTTGAAAAAGTGGAATAACTATTAAATGGTAACTCGGATAAAAAATACGAGGGAACCGTTGTGCACAGAATGGAGGATTTACCCTAGGAATGACTTAATATTAGTCAACACGGGCCTCCTGTGAGAAACCCAAAAATTTTATAACCATAAATAAAACAATTAAATAAATTATTTTATTTTTAAAATGATTATAACTCACAAACGGTAACTCGGATTAAAAATACGAGACCACCGCTGAACTCATGAGGGTATGCTTTCTTTAAGTAAATACTAACTTTGTCCGGTACATGCCACCAGAGAAAGTTAGTTTTTGGCCACAAATTAAATAATTAAGTGATAATTATTTTATTGTAAAATTCATAATTTATAAACCATAAGTTTGATTGAAAATCCAAGAGTACCGTTGGGTTCGATGGGGTGTGTTTCACCTAGTCAGAGCCTAACCTCGACCGACAGGGGTCGAGGGTGACTGATAATAATATTCCAAACTTTTTTTCAGGTATGTTCAGTAAACGCACGAGCGACATTTTGTAACTTTTGAACCGGTGCTCGGAATTGAATTCTGAGGGCACTGTTGAACTTGCAGCGCCAGTATTCTCTGAAGGAGACTTTTACCTCGACGACAGTGGGTTGAGAATAAAAGTTAGTTTTTGGGTTTTTAGTGAAGGAATTAAATAAAAATAAAGTTGTGTAGATTTATTTTTATTTTGTTGGTTAATGCCTCCATGTGGAAGTTGGAGGTGGGGACCACAAAACCTTAACCTACCATGAGAGGCTATGGTGGTGGGGCCCACCCGAGGTCTAAACCTCATCTTTTGGTTTATTTTGGTGGGGACCACCTGAGGTTAAGCACCCTTCAAACTCCCCTTTAATGGGGAGAAACCCTCCACCTTCCATTAAGCGTAGGGGAGCCTCTTAAAATCCCCAACACTTAATTTTTGCTAAATCCTCCACATTAATTAAGTGGAGCCAACTTAATTAAATCAACCATTTAAAATTTTATTCCAACAATTAAATAATAGATTAACTTAATCTATTATTTGACTTGGAATATTCATTTTGGGGGGAAACTTTGGAGAAAGGATAGCTTGGGGATAAAAGATCGCCCCAATGAAGAGAGAAGAACAAAGAACGCGTTCCAACGAAGAACGCCAGGAAATATCTCCTTCAAACTTCACCAACAGACTCCTACAGACATGGGAACTCTTCAACAATCCTTCCCTCCTCATCGTCGTCAATGAACCAACACACATGCTTGGGATTGGAAGTGTGCAGCGGACGCGACAGATGATGACAACACCATCTGCTTCCCCGTGACTCCGTCAACGAACATCGATCAAGTTAGGGGTTTAATATCATTTAAGTGTGAATATTTTACATGTTCTTCCTTTCTTTCAAAAATGAAGAACGGGGATGTTTTCCTTTTATAGGAGGGTTTTTGTGCTTTGTTCTTATGAACTGATTTCCATTACTCTAAACGCAGAGGGTGTGGGCCAAACTAACATGGAACGACTCCCTCTACCGATCTCTTTTTGGTGTTCTTAAATATGGAGACGAAATGATGAGGTGACGAAGGTGACAGGCAATGACCGTGCTACCCGCAGTCTCCGCGACCCGCGCCGCTCGCCGGCCCGCGTTCCCCACGCCTCCCGGCCGAACTGAGGTGACCCGCGCCACTCGGCTCTCAGCCGCCACTCGCCTCCTATGCGCCTCTGCCGAACCGTGCGCCTCGCACCTCCCGGACGAACCGAGCTGGCCTGCGCAACCTGGATCCTAGCCGCCACAGGCCTCCCGTTCGCCCCAGCTGAACCGCGCCAGCCCGCGCACCCTGCGCCTCCCAACCGAACCAAGCCAACCCACGCCACCCGACTCCCAAACGCCGCCGACCTTTCGTGTGCCCCAGTCTATCAACGTCATCCTGTGCGCCCCACGCGCCCTGTGCTGTTGCTGGCTGGACCAGCATCAGCCATCTTGGATGAGCTTCCAAGCCGCGCCCCACGCGTGCTTGGCCGAGCCGGCCTTCCGCGCTCTCACGACCAGTCCGCACTCTCGCGATCGGTCCGTCCCCTCGTGCAAGTCGCGACCATCACGGCCGGCTGGGATGGGCCCAGCGGTCCGGGCCAAACCCGAACCAGGTCAGACCGGACCTGGGCCCACTACCGACCCTTTACTTTCTTTGGCCATATCTTTGGCACCAGACGTTCGTTTGATCAACCGTCAGTGGCGTTGGTAATCTTGGATCTTGAAAATCCCTTTGAGTATACCCCACTGGAGTTTGGGGTATAGTTGAGATACAGTCAGGTTGGATCGTGCACGAATCCAACTGGGCCCCCGAGACTAAAAGACTAATAACTCACAGACCGAGCGTCCGATTGACGCACCGTCTGTTGCGTTGAGACCCATCTGACATTACGAACCTTCAGGATATTTTTTCTTCATGTGATCACATGTAAGTTGATGTATCGACACTTGGATTGAGGAGCAGACCCTCCTGGAATCAATCTTTCTTTGTGCGAAAACCCTGTGGCTAGCTGCTCTCTGACTACTGTTCCTCGATCCTGTGTCGGTTCGAGAGCTCTGACTACTATTCCGGGATCCTATGTAGGTTCGAAAGCTCTGAATACTATTCCTAGATCCTGTGTGGGTTTGAAAACTCTGACTAATGTTCCTAGATCCTGTGTGGGTTTGACACCTCTGAATACTGTTCTTGGATCCTGTGTGGGTTCGACAGTTCTGATTTCTGTTCTAGGATCCTACATGGGCTCGAAAAAATAGTTGATTTAGTGGCTAAATCTAATTATCTCTAACTCTCAACAAAATTTGTATACATGTGTGAGCTGAGTTAGTAAATTTTGTGTTTTCTTCATGATTGATATGGATTACTTGATAATTTAGGTATATGTTTGGGCGTATACCTAAGTGGGGTTATCTGTTGATTTCATACTTTGTGATTTATCCTTGTTGGATTTTGTTAGACCTTTATGGTCTCGGGGTCCCTACTGAGTATCGTTATACTCACCCCTGCACAGGATATCCCCACACCTCATTGTGTTGTATGTAGATGACGGAAAACGCTAACTGTGGCTGAGAGCACCAGGACCGGACGGTACCTGAAGGTGGACCATACGGCGTGAGGATACACGGAGGCGACATACAAACCTAGAGTGCTGATGAGGCGATCTGTACCTACCCTTCATGTAGGAACCTCAAAGGATGACCTAACAACAACTTTTATTTTCTTCAATTGTATTTTCTGTTTCCTTTTAATTTACAGTTGGGCTTGTATTTCCAGCCCCCTTTTTCTTTCAGTACACTTTGTTATATAGTTGTACTTTGTGTTTTGCTTCCATCTTGTACTCTTTTTTGTGCATTTTTAGGTTATAAAGGCAATGTATTCCTAGTTTTAGGGATTTAATCCTTTGGTGCTAGTCGCCAGCCCCTGGCCTATGGAAGGCGGGCTTGGGGTAGTCGCGGCACGGGCCTCGGGTGACGGGTCGTGACAAATTGGTATCAGAGGAGTCGGTTCTACCATAGAACTTAGGACTCTAATATTTTCTATGAAGCAATAGTGTTAAGTGTACTAAGTGTGGTTTTCAGTTCAGGGAGTCCAATGTTGGTGGGGTGGCCGATGTATCCATACACCAGGACCCTGACTTTTGATTTCCGACTTAGTGCATGAAAACACTAATTGCGTGTGTGTTTTCCTTGTGATTTCCTGAGTCAGCTCACCAGGTCTACTCACTAGGTATAAAATTTTAACTGTAATGCACCTGTTTCTTTTCATAATTCCTCCACACAGACATCTAGATAGAGTTCCTAGAGTTGTACACACTTACAACCCACCGAGTGACAAGGATCCAGTGCAGGGCCCTCTTACTATGTTGGCACCTTCGGGTGGTGTACCAGCAGCAGCACCACCCGTTGGGCAACAGATATCACCAGCCAGACTGGCGAACATTACATGCCGACTGAGTGCATTGTGCCAGTTCCAGTTGGAGAGGGCTATGAGGTTTTGAGGCGAGACAGATTCCCACGCAGCTGAGGGCTGGATGGAGGCGATTTCTAGAGTTTCCCGTCTAGTTGAGACACCAGTAGAGCAGAGGATGATCTTAGCTACTAGTCTTTTTTAGTGAGTGACCATGAGGATGGTCCTCTTAGTGATGAGGGTTTGGTATGTGGACTGTTTCCCAAGATTTTACCTTTGGGTAGTGTTCCAGCTATATCACCACCTGTTGGTCAGTAGTTACAACTAGCAGTACCGGTAGAGGACACATGTAGGGTTAGTGCCTTACACGTGGTTTAGCATTTGATACCCCTCAGGTTCCGAGGTGAGCCCAAATCATAGGCGGCTGAGGACTGGCTCAAGGAGGTGGATGAGAGTTATCTAGAACTTCTACATCTTCGGCAGGATGACATGTCGGTAGCTAAGAATTCATCGAGGCGTACTGATATTTCCTAGTACTCGATAAATACGATACGATCAGTGCTTCAGGGCTCGAACTTCCAAGTGAGGTGTGTTTAAAGGACATCCGATCCATCACTATTCCTTTATGCATTCCTACTTATGTTAGGGTTCTAGAGAGAACCTTTGTGGTTGAATGTTCTTTGGTTGAGCGAGTTCAACCAGTGAATGTTAGCAACGGGAAAGCAAGAAACTAGCACCAGTCTCAGAGACTTGGGCATGTAAAATGTTTCGGGAAGAAGAAGTTTTAGGTACAGATGAGTTTACAGGGCATCAGACGTAGAAGCAGAGCTAGGAGAGCAGCATGTGGTGGTGTACTTTTTGACATGTTACAACCACCCCATTTTTTTGGGACCCTGCTAGGCTTATGTAGTTGGAGGACATGAGAAGAGAGTAGTTGCAAGCGGTCAAGGAATGAGACCTAAGGGCTATAAGAATGACTCGAGGTACAATATATGTCTACCACTAGCTATTGAATCAATATACATATGTACCAATCATTCCTTCCTTCCAAAAATATTGTCCAAGACCTAGAGTTTCCGGTTAAAATTTTGACTTGGCCCTCACATCTGGAAACACATTTGGGAGGATACTCGATAATCACACTTACACTGACGATGTAATCTGACCCTTGAGGTGAGAGTTTCGGTTGGAACCTCTTGGTGGTAGTGTTGAGGCCTTATGAATTTAGTTTGGGTTTGGACTTGACATCCACAGTTCACACTCAGATTGACTGTATTTGGAAAATAGGTTGTGGTTTTTCTACAACATTGGGATGGAGTTTTACTTGGTTATAGAAAAAGGAAACCCAGGAAGCACACGATAAACTCATTCATAGGAGGGTGTAGTCAATCACTCGAGATTTGGACAACATCACCCTCATGGCATCAGAAGTTGACTTTGAGATAGTCCATACTTCTGGGAAGGGGAACATAGTAGCAGATGCACTCAGCAGGAGGTCTGGCCTGCATCTGTTGAGTAAGGTGACAAAGAAGCTAGCTTCTTTGAAGATATCCTTTGTGGATCAATAATAATAGGCTTTTATTTAGTCTCTTATAGTCACTATCCCATTCCTTTAGTGAGTTAGGGAGGCGCAACATATAGATGCTGACTGCGAGACATGACGTGCTCAAATATCCAGAGGACAGGAAACTGGTGGATTTTCTGAAGGTGGGGAGCACATCATCATCTTCAGAGGAAGTACCATGGTACCAGTGTCATTTCAGGAGGAATTGTTGAGGGAGTTCCACACATCCCCTCTAGCGGTACATCCAAGAGTGGTGAAGATGTACTAGGACCTATGATGATAGCACTGGTGGTCGAGAATGAAGAAAGCAATGACCGAGTTTGTCTCATGGTGCCTCACTTATCAACAAGTGTAGAGGGAGAATTAGGTACCAGGAGGCTTGGTTCAGCCTTTAGACGTCCTAGAGTAGAAGTGGGATGAGATATCCATGGAATTTGTGACAGGAATTTCACGTATATCTAGGGGTCATGACTCGATTTGGGTGATCGTCGACCGACTCACAAAGTCAGCCCACTTCCTACTAATCAGAGACTAGGGTTCCGTTGAGAGCTTGGGATGCCTCTATGTGAAAGAGATTGTGCGGATACATGTAGTACCTTCGATGATTGTGTATGATTGTGTCACACATTTTACTTCCCAGCTATGGAAGGGTTTGCAGGAGGCTTTCAGAGCACAACTTCATTTGATCACCGCCTTCCATACTCAGATGGATGGCCAGACCGTGCGGACCATTCATACCCTCGAGGACATGTTGCGTACTTGTGTCCTTGATTACGATCGTAGCTGGGAGGATAACTTACCTTTGGTGGAGTTTTCATACAACAACAGCTATCACTCCACCATTAGGATGACACCTTTCGAAGCGTTGTATGGGTGACCATATAGATCACCCTTGTGCTAGACTGACCTAGGGGAGTCAGCACTCGTGGGACTATTGATGGTACATATTACCATAAAAAATCACAGATTATCCAGAAGCGGATAAAGACAGCACAGAGCAGGCATAAGTCGTATGCTGACTAGAGGAAGAGACCTCTGGAGTTCAAGGATAGAGACCACATCTTTCTACGAGTCTCACCTTCGGCAGGGACTATGGAGATTTGGCCGAGGTGGAAAGTTATCTCTGAGATTCATCGGACCTTTTCAGGTCCATATCAGAGTTGGTGGGGTGGCATACCTCTTATCTATTTCACCTCACTCGGAATTTCCATGGATTTTTTTAAATATATGGTAATTTTAGGAGTTTGTGAAATCTGACAGCGTGCGATTCCGAGGCCCTGAGTTCCCGGAATCGAAGTTTTGTTGAGATTAAGTTAACGCGCGTATGTAGTTTTTTCCTGAAAAAGTGGAATAACTCTTAAATGGTAACTCAGATCAGAAATCCAAGGGCACTGTTTCACTGAAAATGGTGGGTTTAACCTAGGCACAACTTAAGATTAGTCGGTGTGGGCCTCCTGTGAGAAAACCCAAAATGGCATAATCGTAAATAAAATAATTAAATAAATTATTTTATTTTCAAAATGATTATAACTCACAAATGGTAACTCAGATTAAAAATCGGAGACTACTGCTGAACTCATGAGGGTATGATTTCTTAAAGCAGATACTAACTTTGGCTAGCATGGGTCACCAGAGAAAGTTAGTTTTTGGCCACAAATAAAATAATTAAGTGACAATTATTTTATTATAAAATTCATAAAATCTAAATGGTAACTTAGATTGAGAATCCAAGAGTACCGTTGGGTTCGTTGGGGCGTGCTTCACCTAGGCAGAGCCTAACCTCTACCGACGCGTGTCGAGGTTGATTGATAATAATTTTCCAAACTTTTTTTTGGGTACGTTCAGTAAATGCACGAGCGGCATTTTGTAACTTTTTAACTGGTGCTCGGAATTAAAATCTAAGGGCACCATTGAACTCGCAGTGCCGATATTCGCTTAAGGAGACTTTCTCCTCGATGGCGGTGGGTCGAGAATAGAAGTTAGTATTTGGGTTTTTAGTGAAAGAATTAAATAAAAATAACGTTGTGTAGCTTTATTTTTATTTTGTTGGTTAAAGACTCTATGTGGAAGTTGGAGGTGGGGACCACCACACCTTAACCTCTTATGAGAGGTTATGGTGGTGGGGCCCACCCGAGGTCTAAACCTCCTCTTCTAGTTTATTGTGGTGGGGACCACCCGAGGTTAAACCCCCTTGAAACTCCCCTTTAATGGGGAGAAACCCTCCACCTTCCATTAAGTGTAGGGGAACCTCTTCAACTCCCCAAAACTTAATTTTTTCCAAATCCTCCACATTAATTAAGTGGATACCACTTAATTAAATCAACCATTTTGAATTTTGTGCCAAAAATTAAATAATATATTAACTTAATCTATTATTTGTCTTGGAATATCCATTTTGGGTGGAAAATTTGGAGAAGGGAGAGCTTAGGGAGAAAAGCTCTCGCCAATTAAGAGGGAAGAACAAAAAACTCGTTCTTCATACGAAGAATGCGGGCAACGATCTCCTTTTACCTTCACCCCGTGACTCCTACCAATGTGGGACCTATTCAACCAATCTTCCCTCCTCATCATTGTCAACGAACCGATGCACATGCTCGGGATTGGAAGTGTGCGGCAGACGCAATGAACGAAGACAACACCGTCTTCTTCCCCGCGACTCCATCAATGAACAACGATCACGGTAGGGGTTTAATATCATTTAAGTGTGAATATTTTCCATGTTCTTCCTTTATTTCAAAGATGAAGAACGGGGATGTTTCCCTTTTGCAGGAGGGTTTTTGTGCTTTGTTCTTATGAACCGATTTCTATCACACTAAACGTGGAGGGTGCAGGGCAAACTAACATGGCCCGACTCCCTCTGCCAATCTGTTTTCGGTGTTCTTCGATATGGTGATGAAACGACAAGGCGATGAAGGCGACATGCAACAATCGCGCTACCCGTAGTCTCCGCGACCCGCGCCGCTCGCCGGTCCGTGAGCCCCACGCCTCCCGGACAAACCAAGCCGGCCCGCACCACCCGTCTCCTGGCCACCGCCGGCCTCCCGTGCACCCCGGATAAACCATGTGCCTTGTGCGCCCCGCACCTCCCAGCCGAAACTATTCGGCCCGTGCCACCCGACTCCCGGCCGCCACCAGCCTCCCGTGAAACACGACCTAACCGCGCTGTCCCGAGCACCCTGCGCCTCCCGAACGAACTGAGCCAGCCCACGCCACCTGGCTCCCGGTTGACACCAACCTCCTGTGCACCCTGGACGAACCACACCGGCCCGTACGCCCTGTGCCTCCCAGCCAAACCGAGACGGCCCGCGCCACCCGGCTTCCGGCCACGGTCGGCCTCCCTTGCGCCCCAGCCGAACCGCGCCGGCCCGCGTGCCCTGCTCCTTTATTGGCCAGACCGGCGTCAACCATCTGGGTCGAGCTGCCTGAGCTGCTCCCCTTGCGGTGCTGGCCGAACTGGCCTCGGTCATCCGGGTCGAGCAGCGCCCCACACGCGCTTGGCTGAGCCAGCCTTCCGCTCCCTCGTGACCGGTTCGCACCCTCGTGCTACTCACTGCCATTGCGGCCTAATGGGCCGGGCCTAGCGGGCCGGGACGAACCCAATGGGTCCGGCAGGGCAGAACCCGAACCGGGTCGGCCCAGACTAAGTCGGGCCGGGTCGGTCCAACCAAGTCGGACTAGACCCGGGCCCACTACCGACCCTCTACTTTCTTTGGCCATATCTTTGGCACCAGATGTCCGTTTGACGAACCGTCAGCGGTGCTGGTAATCTTGGAGCTTGATGGTCCCTTTGAGTATACCCCACTTGAGTTTCAGGTGTAGTTGAGATATGGTCAGGTTGGATCGTTCATGAATCCAACCGGGCCCACAGGACTAACAGGCTAATAACTCACAGACCAGGTGTCCGATTTCCGCGCCTTTTGTTGCATTGAGGCCCCTATGATGTGGCAGACCTAAGGAATATTTTTTATTCATGGGACCATGTGGAGTTTGATGTATCGACACTTGTCTTGAGGAGCATACCCTCCCAGAATCAAGGGTGCTTTGTACGGAAACCCTATGGCTGGCTGCTCTCTGACTACTGTTCCTGGATCCTGTGTGGGTTTGACAACTCTGACTACTGTTCCTAGATCCTGTGTGGGTTCGACAGCTCTGAATAATGTTCCTGGATCCTGTGTGGGTTCAACATCTTTGACTACTATTCTTGGATCCTCTATGGGTTCGACAGCTCTGAATACTGTTCTTAGATCCTATGTGGGTCCGACAGTTCTGATTTCTATACTAGGATCCTACGTGGGTTCAACAGAATAGATGATTTAGTGGCTAAATCTAATTATCTCTAACTCTCAACAAAATTTGTATACCTGTGTGAGCTGAGTCAGTAAAGTTTTTTTTTTCTCCATGATTGAGATGGATTAGTTGATAACTTAGGTATATGTATGGGCATATACCTAAGTGGGGTTATCTTTTGATTTCATACTTTGTGATTTATCCTTGTTGGATTTTGTGAGACCTTGAGGGTCTCGGGGTCCCTACTGAGTATCATTATACTCACACCTGCATGGGCTATGCCCGCACCTCGTTGTGTTGGATGAAAACGACGAACAACGCTGACTGATCTTGAGAGAACTAGGATCGGACGGTACCCGGAGGTGGACCATACGGCGTGACGATACACGAAGGAGACAGATGGACCTGGTGTGCTGAGGAGGCGATCTGTACCTACCCTTCAGGTAGGAACCTCGGAGGATGACCCAATGACAACTTTTCTTTTCTTTAGTTGTATTTTCCATTTCCTTGTACTTTACAGTTGGGATTGTATTTCTGTCCCCCTTTTTCTTTCAGTACAATTTTTAATATAGTTTTACTTAGTGTTTTAATTCCATATTGTACTCTGTTGTGTATGTTTTCAGGTTATAAAGGCAATGCCTTCCCAGTTTTAGGGATTTAATCCTTCGGTTCTAGTCGCCAGCCACTGGCCTATGGAAGGAGGGCTTGAGATAGTTGCGGAACAGGCCACAGGGGATGGATCGTGAAAATCTGATAGTTTCTACCACCAATATTTATGGATATAAGTCTACCTGATTTGATCTTTGTGGATGGAACCCCCATTCGATCAGAGAATCCCACCACCACAACTCAATCATCTAGTAAAAAATAAAAACTTTTTAAATCACATATAATTAGTCTTATGTGGCCTCCCTAAAGACCCTTACTCAATTCCCTTCATGTTCAATGAACTACCTCTAAACTACTTAGTGATAACTTTTGGTTGTACCTTTTGGTCAATATAATCCAGTTTTCCAAAATTTTAAGATTTCAAACTTTGTAGTTGTAACTCCACCATTACAATATATGACATCAAAATTTATCTTACAAAGTTAATATTTCCATTAGAATGACCCTTTGTCTAGATAATGGTTTTCACAAACATTGGATAAACCTTACTATCTCCCAATTGAGAATAATTTTCAGACTTCACCACTAAGTCCCTAGTAGTGTTCGAAGACCTCCTTAATTTCATGAATCTTTTATTGTAGCCACATGGTTCCCCTACCATGCTACTGGTCATCCTAACCCAACTAAGGCATAAAACTGTAATAGAACATCCTAGAAAATAACATTTGTCAACATATCTCATAGATTTTGAGCTCCCTATATCATCCATAGATCCAACACTTCGTCCTCTAATAAATTCTAGATAAAATGATACATTAAATGAATATTATTTGTCTAGGAAGGAATATTTGGGTTTTTGGAAAAGTGAACTATAATATTTGAATAAGAAAGATAGAATCTCATCATCTTACCTCATTCTAAGATCATGTAATATCATTCAATCAAATCAAATCCTTTCCATCTTCCATTAATTCAACATACTCCACTTCTGTTTTCAAGAGTGAAACTACTGGCTGAATATTATACATCTAAATAACTTTCACTCCTCATAATGCAGACACATTTCCAGTATACCCATCTCCTCCAAAATTTTTGTATTAAAAAACTTTAAATAATGTGTATATTTTAAATAAAATTGATAATATTTAGGAACCACTTAAGTATCAGGGAATCCACTTCAAAACCTCCCAATGTTCTCTTCTAGGATTCAACATGAATCTGTGGAAAACTTTCACTTATTGTGTAATTTTTGTTTAAGTAAAAACGAGGGGAATACATCAATATTCCAACAACTGATGCATATGGAAATTTTTCCATATACTCAATATCATATTCCTTTTGTGGCACCTTCTCCTTGATTAGCTTGAATTGTCTAACTAGGGGTGTGGTCACAAGTTTTGACTCACCAATGAAGAAGTGATCCACCACCTTATGAATGTAATTAGCCCGAGTCAGGTACAAAGTACCAAAACCTAGGTCTCTCAAAAAGATCTATTTATTCAATTTGAGATCTTTCATTTGGAAACTTCCAGAAAATTTATCTTTTATTTTATTGATCCTTTCCTTCACTAGACATGTGATAAACATATCATCAAAGTAGAGAAGTAAGATAATAAAACACCCATCATCGAATACCTTTTGGTAAAAAAATAATCAACATTACACTGAATGAACTTTTATTTCATCATAAATTCATTAAAATTATGGTTACATTATCTTGGAACCCACTTTAAACCATAATGGATCCACTTCAGATTGTAGACAAGGTTTGGGTTTCAATGACCCATGAAACCAACCGGTTTCTATATATATATTTTATCATCTATGTCCCTATGAAGGAATGTTGTCTTCAAATCCAACTAGCCAAGATGAAGTATTCTATTGGAAACATCATCAATACCATTCAAATAGTTTTGTGTTTAAATACCACTGATAAGACCTTTGAAAGTATACACATTCCATTTGTTTAAACCCCTTTACAATTAGTCTGGCCTTTTACCTCCGACTACCATATTCTTCTTCATTTAGCTGATACACCCATTTGTTTTGAAGAACCTTCTTCCCAATATACCACTTTTTTTATATACCATGTTCTAGAAACATGGAAGAAATTGATTCCATGCCTCATAGTTAACAAACTATGATTCAAGTATTTCAAACCTCTTACATCATTTGAGATCTCATGCTCTCCATCATTCATAAGAAGAAATCAGTACAAGGAACTACAATACACGTGCACTTGGTGCCCCACTCTAGTAAATCTCTATAGTTTTCCTTGAAACTATTATCTGGTAGTGAAACATCTAGAACTATATTTCTATATCTTTTTCTCAAGCTTCCATATCTTCACACGATAGAAACCTCCACCCTTTAATGTTTCTATAAATCCATTGATGGATGGAAAATAGATCAAGTCCCTTAAAATGATATTTTTTATCTTTGAGAAGTAATGAAAGAGAGAAGTATATTTTAGTAGTGTATTGTTTAAATGGAAATGTTAATTAATAGTGGTCATTGATTCAGAATACAAAGGAGGGAGGAGATAGAGAAAATGATATGGAAGAATTTTAAGGTAATATTATTTGATACATATTTTCCTTGAGAGCAACGAGATGATATTGAAAATAAATTTCTTAATTTAAGATAAATGGAAGAGGAAATTGTTACTAAGTATGAGTAAAAATTTACAAAATAGAAATACATTCTATGGACTACGTATATAACACAAAAAGTAAAATAAAAAATTTCTTTGACGAGCTTAAGAAAATCCTATGAAGGGTACTAGTATCTCAAAAAATTTCATCATTTTATGATATAGTATCAAGTTCCATCATGATAGAGAAAGGATTATCTATATCTTATATTTTCAAAGGAAATTAAGAGAAGAATAGGATATTTGAGAACCATGTAAAATGAAATGATGTGAAATATAAGATTGGAAAGATGAAATGTATAAAATGTGATAATTGTTGAAAGAAACAACTTTTAACTTTATTAAAGTGAATGGGAGTCTATTTCAAGTGTGGATATTAAGGCCATAAGGCCTATGTCTGTAAGGGAAAGTAATAAATCACTAATATCCAATGCTTCAATGATAAGGATATGGAGGAATATTCAAAAAAATTCTCTAATTTTCAATGAAATTAACCTTAGAAGATGCTGATAGAGAAAGACCAATCTTATGAAATTATTACAACTGAATTTGAAGTCCCTTAAGTTATGATATCAAATACTTTGGTCAAAAAATAATTATTTATTTTATTCCTAGTTTTTGAAATATTTTATATTTTTCATGGATATTGAATCATACCTTGACACTCTAAAGAAAGAGTTTCCAATCAAGATACTTATTGAATTTTAAGAGGTTAAATCTAGAGAAGAAAAACACAAACTCTATTTGTTTGATCCAATGGGTAGAACTGGTGAGAAAACATTCACTGAACATATATGTCTATCTGATTTCTCTAGACCATACAATTAAAATTCTTCATAGTGTTATAGGATCATGAGTTTGTTAGATAACCACCTCATCCTAATTTATATGCATTGGAACTAGGATGAGAAGCAACCTAACCACCAAAAAAACCCCATGATCATACTTCACACAAAGAAACAAAACAAATGGAAAAAAAGATTTATGTGGTTTAGAAAAGTACAGTATGCTTGAGTGAACACTGTAAAAATATTTATTTTTAGGAGATATAAGTGATTATAAAAATCTTTCTCATTTCCTACCCACTATTAGGTCTCAGAAAATTAAGTAAAAAACATGAACTATTCATACATACATTTAGATATTCAAAACTAGGTCACCACACCTCTTTATAGAGGTCTCTATATGGTCAACGAGTGGTAATGAACTATGAGTTTAACAATAAACCTTCCATTGAATTGAGAAACCTCTGATACACTATTGTATATTTTGTTGCTATTTCTAATATCCAGTCATCATGTAAAAAACTAAGAAAATATTTTATACTCTCAATTAATTTCAATTGTATTAAATCAATATAATGATCAAAACATCACCATAGATACTTAGTTATATGACTCTATGTCTGCTCTCCTCTACCTAATTAAATCTATCCGTTTGAAGTTCAATCTAGTGAAAAAACTTCTACACAAATTCTCTAAAACATCACAATAGGAAACATCCATCTAGCCTATCTAATGATCTCTGTCTGATCATTTCAATTCGGAAAAATCCATTTGATGAACATGAAGAAACTTCCAAAAACCTAACAATCTACAACATGGAAATTGATTCAAGATTTCAACCTTATTATTCTTTTATTCACTTGATCTCTTCCTATATTTGATTCAATTAGTGCCCTCCAATCTATCCAATTAACTGAGTCCCACTAAGGCACATTTTTATATCTAAAATTATTGGACTATCACATTTGTAAACATATCTATGGATTTTTTCTTCACAGAACCTTATGAAGATCCAAAACTTTATCCTCCAGTATAATTTGGATGAAGTGATGATTTAGGTAAATGTGTTTTATTCTTGTATGAAACATTGAGTTGTGAGAAAGATGTATGAAATTACGACTATCAAAGAATAAAATTTCTTTGTTTGATCCATTTTAGAGTTCCTTTAAAAAGTGCATTAATCACATCAGATCATTCCCTACATCAGTAGTAGAAATATATTCTTCTTCTGTTATAGATAAAGTGACCACTAGTTGAAACTGAGACATCCAAATATATACTGTTCCACAAAAAGTAAATAAAAAAGATATAATACTTTTCCATGAGTCTATGTATCCAGAAAAATATAAATCTATAAAACCTTTCAACTATTCATCACCACCAAAACATAAAGTTACATCCTTTAAATCCTTCAAGTATCATAAGATCAATTTCATAACTTCCCAATGTTTCATTATAGTATTTGATATGAACCGACTAATATCTCTCACCTAAAGATAAATATTTTTTCAAGTACAAACCATTACATATATCAAACTTCCTTATGCTAAAGAATAAGGAATGTTATCCATGTCAAGAACTTCCCAATTTGTTGGTGGTGTCTGAGTTTTACAAAGTTTTAAGTGTGTGACAAGGGGAGTTAAGATAGGCATACAAACCTCCATTGTGAATATTTTGAGGAATTTATTAATGTATTAATTACGAGATAAAACCAATGAACCATATTTCCTATCACTCTTAATTCTTATACCAAAAATATTCTTAGATTTCCTAATATTTTTCATCTAAAATACTCTTGATAGCTTCCTCTTAATTTCCTCAAACTATTGGAACTCTAGAAGAGTAATCAATATATCACCCACATACTAAAATATTATGAGATATGTTCCATATTACCATTTATTTTTGTAACAATAGTGATCAGAATCACATAAACTAAAATTTATTCAAACATAAAAGTTTCAATATTCCTATTCCATTGTCTTGGATATTACTCCAAGAAATAAAGACTTTTTTCAACTTAAAAACCAAATCCTCATTCTGATGAACTTCATAACCCTTGGCCTAAGACATATAAATCTACTCCTTAATTACCTATGAAGAAAATATATCTTTAAATCCATATGATCCAAGTCTAGATCATCAGATGAAACAATGATAAACATTTTTAGAATTGTTTTATGTTTTACTATTGGTGAAAAAATGTTATAAAAGTAAATTCTTTAATTTTATTTAAAACCTTTCACCACTAACCTTTATTTTTCAAAATCTCAATTTCATAAGATTATTATTTCAAATGAAATACCCATTTGTTTTCTAGATCTCTCTTTCCTTCTGGTGGCTAAGATAACTCCCAAGTGTTGTTGAGATTTAAGGAACTCATTTCCTCATCCATGGATGAATCCCACTATTTTGAGTATTTGGGAGTAGCTTCTTTCTCCAGGATGTACAGTTCCCCTTAATCTATAAGAAGTAACAAATTCATATCATCTCCAAACCTATGAAAGAGTTTATGATATGATTGGATATCCTAAAAAACTCATTTTTTCCATACAAACCTCCTTTTTTGGGTACTATTCTATTCAGTAAAGACATATCTAATTGTTTTAAATGAGGTACTTATCTACCCAAAATTTCATTATCTTTCAATTGTTTGTCTGATGTAGCTATTTTAGGTACCCTGAATAATAGAGTTCTAGCCTATCATGGTTTCCCTAAAATTTATGTATTGAATGTTTTTATGGTAAATTTTTTATAATCACCCTAAACTTAAAAATTGAAATTTTCTCAACTTATCTTTCATCCAGGTTCTGATATTTCCATAGAAATTATTCATTGAAAACATTATCTCAACTTTATATGACTTGTTTCTTTTTATCATCTCACAGGAGATAAATAAAGTTCTTATCACCATATCTGATAAGAAAACACAATTTATATTTCACCTCCAACATGTCTCTATCTTTAAAATAAATATGAACATATGTGATTCTTACAAAGATCATGAGTTGGTTAATCTATGGTCTCTTACCAGACCAAAGTTTCATACGAAGTTCCCATATCACAGCTGATGTTAGGATTTTTTCACCAAGTAAGATGCTATATTCAAGGGCTATGAGGAAATTTCATTAGTAATTCCAGAGGGAAGCCTCATAATTAGAGATTTTTCTAATATATTACTATTCATTCACTCATCTATTAAATTTTTTATGGAGTCCCTAGAATTGTATTATCATTCCTTATTCCCTTATTCTTATAGAGGTTATGAAAGTTGTGTCTGGTGTATTCCCCACCATTGTATGTCCGAATACATTTCAAATTTCTTTCACACTCTTTCTCAAACAAAATATTCTATTTAATAAATTTATAAAACTCATAAGATTTATTCTTAAAGAAGTAAACTTAGACCTTGTGAGTGGAATCACCAATGAAGGTCAAAAAGTTTAGTAATCCTCTATATGAGTGAACACGGTCTGGTCCCCACACATCTTAATGCACATGTTCTATCTTTAAATTCCTTAGATTTATTCCATAAAAATGTAAGGAAACTCTATTTTATATTCCTAACATATAAATATCACATATTATAAGGTCTATGTGATTAAGTTTTAGTATTACATTTTGTTTTAGAACTACAAGATTATTTTAACTAAGGTAACTAAACATTCAGTTCCACTTTTATAGACCATATGATGAAGTCATTCAGATATCTATAACTTCATCACTATATCTGGTAAGATACAAGGTACCATTATTTACTCTATAAGAAATAACCATGGAACCTCTGTTTATCTTCCAAAATCCATTTAAAAAATCAATCTTCAAACCCATATCATTAAGTTTTCCCACTGATATGAGGTTATTTTAGAGACCTATAATATGTATAACATCTTTCAGTTTCAATGTAATTTCAAATTTTTTCAAAAAGTTCACATATCATTTCCCAACTATATCTAGAGCTTCATTATCTTATACATGTACTTTTCCAATAAATACCTCAACCCAAGTATCCCAAAACTAGTGGTTACTTTATTACATCAGAGTAGGAAAAAAACGATCATATACCAAAGGACTTGATGGTTAATTAGTCTTGGAGAAATATATACATACTCATGCATCATATTATATTTTAAAACATAAATTATAACATAGTGAATGTAAATATTTATCATCCTTGAACTCACTCAAGGATTCCATATTTATATCTTGGGTAAGGGAAACAAAATAAGGGTGAGATTAAATGCTCAGTAAGGGTTACATACATTGGAAGCTATCATGAATCAATAAGGAATAATCATTATGGAAAAGTAAATAACTAAATACACATTCCATTTAATTAATAACTTAAGAATAAAATGCATCCATGGATAATATCAATGAAATAATCTCATAGATAATTTTAATATTGGACTTCATGATCTTATACGTAGTGATATCTGTACCATAAAGACCTTGCGCAAAGATAGATTGACCGATGGGTAATTATGAAACAAAACCATTTAAATAAGGTTATCCAACTGATCTACCTTATGAGAAAAATGATGAATCAAGATTCTATCTATAACTAATCCTCACCTATCACTACATGTCCAAATCATTCCTCATATATTTAATGATCGATTTAATTCATGAAAAATATACCTTACCAATAAATATCCATATTGAGTAAAGAATACAGATTTAAAAAGATTCTACCTAGTTAATTAAATAAATTACATAGTAAAACACCATATGTAAATTAGTATACAGTTTAGGAAATAATGATATCCATGATACAAAGGATATTTAAGAGAAATGTTTTGTCCAATGACCACAAGAAAGTGAATTTTTCAAGGGAAAGTTAATGATTATGAAATTAATCAAGAAAGTGAATGTCAATAATTTCCCTCATCAAAATGATCATAAACCATCCAAAGAAAGGATAAGTATAGTATCATTAAAACATATCCACAGTGTATTAAAATAAAGGGTTTTTATTTGATGAATATAAATGCCATAAAAAGATCATCAGAAACATTCTTAGGAAAAATACCATTTTCACTTTGAAAATAACTTTTAAAAACTAAAATTTTACAAAATATGAGGAATTTTATTCTTTGAAATGAACCATGTAATCTTGAAAATTAATCCTAAAATAAATAAGTGGTCATTATGGCAGAAATTTATGTTTATTCCAAGTTTGTTAAAATAAATATTCCCTTCACATTTTTGTAATAAAAGTATTAAAGTACCTGGTTTAAAAAATAATAAGAATATTACTTTTAAAACATTTTGTAAAATGTAAATACTGTTTAAAAATTACTATAAACAATAATATTATAATATTAAAAACATTTTTGAATCCTTTTTAGAATACATGGTTTTGGAAGAAAATGGATTTTTATCTGAAGAGAGAAATAATGTCAGATTTTATTAAAACAATTTCTCAATAATTTTAAGTACCATAGATAGGAAAATGGAAATATTACTTAATAATTTCATGAATATATATATGAGAATAAAATTAAATGGGGTTATTAAAAAATGATCAAATAATTTCATTCAATGGAAATTTAAGTATAAACAATTCCAGTTAAAATGAGATTGTGAAATAAAACCTTACCACTTTGGTAACTTTTAAATTATACCCCCATAAAAGGAATAAATTCAAATGAAACCTTAAATACCATTAAAATAAATATAATAAATATATAACATATCAAAGGATTAGTAGATATACCTTATAAAACAAGATAGGTGTATAACATAACATATGACCCAAAAAAGACAATTTGAGATGAGTAACCCTTATAATGATCATAAATTTGAAGTGAGAATTAATCAATGAATTGATTATGTATGATAAATATAAATGAACATAAAAATATTTTAAATAAAACATAAGGTAATAAAGATTAATTACACAGACACTCTTAGAATATCACAGACAATGTGGAATTAATTTAACCCAAGTAAATGAAATTGAGTTAGGAAATTCTTTACCACTTGATAAATTTCATGACAATTCACATTAGATGAAATAATTCAAATTGAAACTTAAAATAACATGAAATACTAAGGATTTATGATATTAAATGTAAAAGGGGTTGTTCATACACCATATAAAATAAATTTGGTTCATAACTTTACAATATGACTTAATAAAAGGAAATTATGACGAAGTCCCTTACCTCACATTTCCCTCTTGTAAAATGTGATTTAACCTCATGTATAATGGTTTAAAACATGTTAATAATTTATAATATAATTATATTTATATTTATAATATCATATATGATCTTATTATAACATATTATCATCCATTTGTTAATAATATTTTATTATTACCATTGTTTCATGTGTTAACTGCTTTGTTTTCTCATGCATGTTTTGTCATGGAAGTTCTAGTTATCATGTACATGATATAGTTACATAATCTCCAGAATGGAATTAATGTTATAAATATTACATTTTTTCATTAGATACATGTTTATAATATTATTTAAACTTGAACATGTATAATTAATCATACCACTTTGTGTAAATGATAGGTTATAAACATGCACAAGTAATGTTATTATTTCCTTAATGGGTGAAAGGGTAATGAATTGGATGATATATTAATATTAAAAAATAAATATAATTTCATATTTAACACATATATATTCATAATTTCCATTATTATTACTATCCATGAGAGTCAATGATAGAAAAAAATTAAATTGGTTCGCGAGGCGGTAGTCCGCCGCACACACGACCGATATCTTTGTTTTTCCATTTTATGAAGAAAATGATGGATAAATATTATTTAATGAAAATAATAATATCTCAGTATATTTTAGATAATTATTTTAATGTATTATAATTTTTAAGACATAATTTAATTTTGAAAAATAATAAGTAAATAAGGAGCTTAGTGAAGACAATTACATTTTCTTAGAAGAACCTCCTTCGGATATCTTATTAAAGACCCTATGGCTGGTATTTTGGGAAAAAAAGAATCTATATAATGTGGATAATTATTTTAGGGATTTATTTTTATCAGTTTTTATCATGATAAATGGATTGATAGGTGTTAATAAGTGAGGGGAGGGATTTCCTTTTTATAAATAAGAAGAAGTGGCATTTTTGTAAATACCCAAAACTATTCAATTATGGGAAGCCACCCTCACTGCAAGTGCCTCCAAAATTAAAAATTAATAGATTTTATAGAATTTAAATCCAATAAAAACATCAAACAAATAAAAATAACACATTTTAAACATGTTATTCCCTTATCCTATACGTTTACTTACTTTTACTGTTTTAATTTTTACCATGGTAACAAGTTTTTTAAAATAAGAAATTAATCCTTTCAGAATAAAATAAAATGAACCTTTTTGGTTAATTTTGAAATAATGATATTAAATCCAATTTATCAAATAAAAATTCTACGTGTGAATAAAATTAATTTTAACACAAACACATGTAACGTGTAAAACCCCATTTTAACTTTAACCGTGGTAAATAAATTTTATCATCTTTACTAATCATTATGATCAAAAATTAAGTTGACCTTATTATATAAAAATAATAATTATTATTAAAAATATGGAATACATTTTATTAAATTCAATTCAAATAATTTTTCTAATTTAATTTAAAAATAAACCCGCAAATTGTGTCAAAAAATGATTTTCAAGAAATGCATTTTTAAAGCATAAGACGATCTTACATTAACTATATCACTAGTGATCATAATTATATGGATCTAAATTTATATATTTATATATATAATCTAAAAATTTAATTTAAATTATTCCTCATTATTGGTTATTTTAATTAATTAAAATGTATGAACATTATGCATTTAAAAATAGTTTTCAGAAAAATGTGTTTTAAGCCTAAAAATAAAATTATAACAAAATCAAGTATAAATATGATTAAATGTAATTAATAATTTAAAATATAAATAAATAATACTATTTTTTATTTTAAATCAAATTCAATTCCTAATTTTACTTTTAAATCACTTAATTTTTTGAAAAGAAATTACAATTTTCAAAAAGCGGTATTTTTCACTATTCACTGAAAAATCACCCTTTTTAGAAAAATTACAAAATTTCACCCCAATATAATTTTGATATGATAATTTCAAAAGATAATTTTATTTTATGAAATAAAATTCCTAAAAGTGTTGTAAATTAATTATAATTCCTGAACATAAAATGAAAAATAAAACCTTTTTTTAAGAAAATATATTTTGAAGCATAAAATGACTTTACGAAAAATTTGAGTGATTATTTAATAGTAATTTATCAATAAATTTTAATTTAATAGGACATATATATATATATATACATATACATATTTCATAATTCTGTTAATCCAATTCGTACCTACCAATTCAACGACTATGTTATAAAAACTATATTTAAATAATATATTTTATGGGTTGTTTAAGCTCGATGTTTCATGTCATATACATTATTGAATATAATATTATTATTTTAAAATCTTTTCGTATTATAATAAATTTATTCATACCTTATTATTCATCTTTCTACTTGAATTCCAATGTGTTCTAGTTTTTATGTACCTTCTTCATTTGTTGAAATAATTCATAATGTAGGTTTGATTTTTGTTGAGAATATATCATTGAAAAATAAGTTTATAAGATCCCAGGTTCATAAATATCATTAAATTTATATATTTTTTGAATTTTCAATATAGTGGAAGGGTTGATTTTGAGTCGATGTTTGGAATGGGTTTTTGGAGGTTGGAACCACTTAAAAAGGGGCATATTAGATGTGGAATGGGGTATTGGAGTTCTCAAAGGCTTATAGAAGGTGATCAAGGCTATGAATATTTGGATTTGAGAGGATAGAATGGGTTGTATGGTTTTTTCTCACCGTACCCCTAAATCGTGTGACCTAAAATTCTTGGGAACATAGTTTGTTGAACTATGTGAAGGAGGCCGAGAATGAAGTATTGTGGTGTGTGGAAGAAGAAGATGGGCCAAGAATTTAAATTTTTTCATCATTGATACATATACCTATATCATCTTCTGCAATGAAAAAACATTTAAGAAATCTTAGGATCCCACGTGAAGGAATAAAGCCTGAAAATTAAACCAAAAAATTTCCTCATTTGATTTGAAGACACATTAAACAAACATTCATCATCATCATCTTTTGTTCAAAGGAACTGAAGATGGATCCATCTAGATCATCCACAAATTCTTCAAAAGTACATAGTAACATCAATCGTTGATATCCGTGTTCTTGCATGAATATCCAATGAATCCTTAAGTACCCCAATGATCACCACCACACTGATCCTTCGATTCGTGAAGGAGAACTCAGATTAGTTACTTGGATCAAAAAATTCTCTCTCTAAGAAGTGGGAGAGATGATAGAGAGGTTATCAAAATCATGCAGTGAATAATAACTAAAATGACAGACTATAACTTATATAACAAGGTGAAAAATACTTGTAAATGGCCCCTAGTCCCTGAATATGCATTAGCCACTAAATAATACATAAACGACATATTATGAATATTTAATGAGTCATAAATATCATTTGAATTTTTATCACTTAATTATAATATTATAAATATATTACATGATAAAAGCGATCCATTAACTTGACTCATTATCCCCATAAATATTAAACAAACACTGAATATTAAAATAATATTCATTCATATAATACTTTTCACATGTATTCACTTAATATATTGTGAATAATTTTAATAAATAAATTAAATACCAATTATTATAAACTCAAATAATAAGAATTTATTTATTTCATGGAGATCTCTCAAACTAAGACATCCCATAGTCCCTATGGTAGGACCCACCATGTCATAGTTTCTTAATCACTTAGAATAGGCCTGAATTTTGAATACGATTAGTGTGTGAACCTCTAATCACTTATATCAAATGCAGTGAATACTTTTACAAACTAAGAGTGGAGTCTAGCAACCCATCAAGGCCCATAAGAAGATAAGGAAAGTCATAGCAATGACAACCATTCCTTCCAAAAAACTCTATGTAATATAATCTCTTTGTCTCATGATATCTCATAAAGAATAATTCAAACATTGATCCATAATCCTTTCTTAATTTATTATTTATTGATCTTATTGGAAACTAATATAAACTTTAGATATGACAAATAATATAATAAAATTACTATATAAATCATGGACATAGAAATATAAAAACTATTATGGTAAAATAAATCATGTATAACTCACTATAAACATGATATTTTAATAAAAAAATATTATTCAAGTTGGGTCTAAGGCACCCACATTTACAAAAACCTCAATTACACTAGATCCAACTTGTTAACAATCCTTTTTTACCTATCACATTATAAGATCATGATTCTAGTGAGTTATAGCTTTAGTCCTTGGGCCTGTCACGTCACTGATGCATTGATACTCTTCTATTTGTGACTTCACCACCTTGAATAAGACTTCTCAAGTGATGAGATCCCCGAGTATATTCCTTTTTGTCCACTATAAAAACTTAACATCTTGGATAGTACCATTAGTAGGATTATTATAATTTATATTATGAAAAAATTTACTTACTATGTTCAATTCCAAGAATCAGATCAAATCATTGCATATTTTACACTACTTCTTTAGTTACATCAGAATCCACAATGCACTTGGTATTTGTAGATATGGATACCACTGGCTTGAATAAGACTCTCTTTCTCATTAACCTATTCTAAATCTGATATTTGATCATATTTATCCAAATAAATACTGGGTTTTACCCCCTTAAACTAGTTTCCATTCCTCTCAAAATACCAGGAACATATCTTTTGTACTATCTAACGTATAATTGGATCGTTCTGAATTATTCCTGTGATATCCTCCTTGATATAAATGATATTTTTCTACCATAAAGTATATGTTGGAAATATCATATTTTTTTTCATAGAATAACACATGTGATTTATCCATAACATAATCATATGAAATTCTACTCATCACTTTAATCTTCTCTTATGTATCATACATATATTCTTGGAGAGATTTATTCCATATTAAATTGGAAGAAAATATCACCCAAATAGTTCCAACTTGTATTATTCAATACCTTGTTAGTATATGCACCTTTTTACTTGGACTGCAACCCATCTGATCTACCTCACTAGATCTCACTCCCTAAAACTTATGTTGTTACTTTAAGTCAATCTCCATAGAGTTACTTTCATTCCAATATTACCTAACTTTAAGAACAAAATCTATTTTCTATATGTTATAAAAAGTATTTTTTCTTGTAAAACAGTGATTATCACACTAAAATCTTATGTACACATTGAAAAAATTCATTTTAAATTTATATTCTATGATATTGTTGTTTGAATTCAAAACTAGATTTTAGTAGATTTCACCCCTTATTAGCATCCTATAGAATCACAAAATCTTTACGGTTGTATCAAATAGAAACTTTCAAAAAAAGTTGATCTTGAAATCCCATGCCAAATATAATGATCAAAGAAATTAGCTATGATAAGTGTAATTCAAATAGATGAGCATGATAATTAGTTCAAATGTTTTTTCATAGACTATGTATAGACATGAATGTTTAAATCTTTTTACTATTAATCCGGCCTCATCGGTCCAAGATTTACCTATCTATGTATTTTTTCTATTTAAAACCACTACATTATCAATTTTTAAACATTCAAAATACTAATAACCTATACTTTGATACATGGAATCAATTATTGAATTTTTATTGAACTTTTAAATCTTTGCTTATTACTATTTATTTCTTATTAGTTGGATTCATTATTCTCAATAAATAATGTATCACCCTCCATGGTGAATATAAAACCACTACTACAGTTTTATCCTTAATACACAGTATATGTATCTAGAAAATTCTTTTTCCACAAGATCTTGTGGAACTTGTTCATATGCCAACTACTTGCGCATCTACAGCCTTGACTTAACCCAAGTCAAACTTTTTCCCACTATCTAAAATATAGGTTTTCATAAATTTATAGAAATAAAACCTATTACTTTCATATCACTTTTATATCTCAGATGTTTCTATAATATCCTTGGAAAACTTTAGGATAATTATATTAGATGCACACTCTGTTTTTCTTGATGGATGTTTTTATATATACTTAACATACACTTTTCATCTAAACACATGTTATTATGAAATGATGAATTTATATAATATTATAATTCATATGATATCCATTTCTCATTATAGTTGGAATATAGTTTTGGGATAACACCACAATTTTCAAATAATTTCTTCAATGATAATGGAAGTATCTGTAATGCATATGAATTTTAACATTGATTCTCCTTTTAATTACATCATGACTTTGATTTGTTTAAGTAAATGTTCTTTTAGGAATTAATCCATGCTATATTTTAATGATCAATGATAGTATATTAGAATAATCATCAACAATCCTTACTAACTTCATAACTTTTACGTGTGTATGAAAATGTGAATTTTGGAAGAAATCCACTACAAATTTCATGATAGATGAATGCTTAGACAAGATATTGTTTGGTACATGGGCCTGACGAAAATCATATATTCTAACCATTCATATATTTTAGTTCACTATTACATTTATTAAAACTCTTAAATAAATCTTATAAAGTATATAAGTTTACCTCTAGCATAACCATGGAATATTTCATGCTCTTTAGATGAACAAATTTTGAAATATTTGTGGTTTACCTTTATTTCTAAAGGTTTCTATGTAAAAAACTAGATAATTGAATGCATCTATAATACCTAATTTATTTTACTCCAAATAGTATAAAAAATATACTGGTTATATCCATGAAAATTAATTTCATGTTTACTAGACAAAGAATTTTCTCGCCACAACCAGGTATTAGAGTATTATATTTTATATTCATCATGTGTTTCCAATAATTCATGTTTTACTGAATTATTTTTGGTTTATGAAATACCATAAACAAAATTCAATCCTAAATTTTTTATTGTTACTCATTACATAATTATAGTTTTACAAGAACCATTCAATTTGTAATAATATCATGCACTTCTCTCCACTAATGTAGGTATCACCATTTCTTAGTTTCTTGGAGAACAAACATTTAATTATAGAAATGTTTTATGATTTCCTTAGTTACTTTGTTTATAAAAAAATATGTAAGGAAATATTTTATCTAATACACAAGGATTATAAATTAAATACTACATTTAATGATGAATATACCTCAAGTGGAATCTCATGATTTCTTATTCTTTAGTTCATTACAGTTTCTCTTCTAGTGACCTCTCTTTCCAAATGTGAATAAAATCTCCTCATGTTCAATTCTCTCCCACTTTATATTTGTTTTCTTAGAAATAAATTACAAAGGTGTCTTCGGTGATGTACTTTCAGTTGACCCTTTTTTATTATCTTTCTTATTGTTAATCTTAATAATTAAATATTTATATTTATATAAATTTTAATCTTCCTTGTCACATACATGAATTATTTTGAAGTTAAATTTCATTTTTTTTCCTTTCATTTTTTGTTTTGGATGGTTTCCAAAGGTTTTATGGAGAAATAGATGAGTTTTCATGAATTGGGCCAAACCGCGAGCCCAATTCCAGATTTAAAAATAAAATTTGTTTCCTTTATAACTTTTTCTTTTTTTTATATTTTTCCTTAATTCCAACTCCTAAATGTCCTCCCCTGATATATTAACACCAAAATTAAAATTTGGAGCCTTTGGAAATCCATAACCAAGGTTTATGTTGGTTTTTATTTAAGAGATTGGGCCTGCCCGAAAGCCCAATTACAGTTTTAAAAATAATATTTGATTAATTAATAACTTATTCATTTTTAAGTATTTTTCGGTGATTCAAAGCCTCATATGCGCCCCTTGAACCCAGACACGCGCCCAAACTCTCTCTCCCCTATTTGGAGCTCTTATTCATCGCGATTTAGTACTGAACTTATTAGGGTTTCAAAAATCGGGCAGATTTGGAGAGGTAAATTGATCCTTTCATAACTCCTTCATTTTTCATCCTTTTTCCCCCATTTCAGTCCCCACATGACCTAATATGAATCCTTAGAACCTCCATACCAGTTTTGGGTACTTGGTGATTCATTATTTTGTGGATTGGGGCCGATTCCTTCAAGATATTTCAAGTAAGAGAATTCCTTCTTGGTTCCTTCCATCCTCTTTTAGTTTTATTTCCTTTTTCTTGAAGTTCCTCATGTCCAGAAGTTGGGGTTCGATCCTAATGTATGATTTGGTGTCTTTTGGGTAAATTTTTGTGGTTTAGGTCTGGATTTGTATTCCTTTTGGTGCAACGGTGGTGCGCTTAAGGTTTCGCACCAAGTTTTGAGGGTTTCGACACATTCGGTAGGTGATTCCGTGGGTAAACATTTAATGATGAGTTAGTTCGCTTGATTAAATAATTTTGAATGTTCCTTATGTGCTGTGCATTATGTGAAAACCATTTTTGGTTGCAATAGTAAAGCATTTGTTTTTAGAGTTACATTTTTGCTTGAAGTGTGTATTTTTCAAATGTATTTCATGTGTTATATCTTGTGGTAGTTTTGTAAAATGTGGAAGTGATTTATTAGTTGTTGAAAGGGGATTACAATTATGGTTAGGTAATGATATAGTTCCATGTGGGTCTAAAAATGGGGTGTATTTTAATGGTTTTATTTGTATAACCTTGTTATACTCCTTGAAAGTGTTTTATGGATTTGTGTGTTCTCATGGGTATCTTTTGTGATATTATTCAACGTGATTATATAACATTTGAATGTGGATTATTTCATGTTTATTGGGCTGCCAATTATGTTTTGGTAGGGTCTTGGTGTGCTTTTGGTTTAAAAAGAGATTTTTGAAATGGATTTTATGTGCAAAGTTTGGGTATACTCTTTATAATTGTTTTATGAAAGTTTTGAATGCTTTATTGGGTTGTGTAATAGGTGAAACTATATCAGCAAACTGTTTTGGTAGGAGTATATTTTTAAAAGGTCCATTTCATTTGTGAAAAGGCTTATATGTGATATTTATCATCTTGGAAATATTTTATTAAATTTTTTGAAGGAGATATTTTGGAGTGAAAGTGATGTGAAAGTGATGTGGAGTGTTTTGTGTGAGTGTGATGTGAAAAATTGAATTTTTGAATATGAAAGAAGTGTTATATTCCATGTGTGTGGGCTGTTATATGAGTTTAAATATCATATAATTGTTTTATAAAATTGTTTAATGGTTTTGTGGAAGTGTTGAAGAAATGTGAAATGTGTTGTGGGCTATTTTGGTGTGATTCGGATTTCAAAATCATTTTGAATGAAAAATGGATTTTTTGTGACTTGTGTGGTATACATATGGGCTGTTTGGTGAATTTGTGATGTGGAAATGATATTTTCATGTTCAATGTACATTTCTTGATGTGTTGAACATGTTTGAGCACAAGGGGAAAACCTGAGTATCTAGGTGGGTGGACGTGTACTAGTATGCTAGTGAATCCGTGGGGTTTGGCCTCAGTTTTACTTAGCAAGATTGACGCTTACAACTCTAACTAAACTATGATGATGATGATTGGAGACCACTAGGTTATGGGTATGTTTCCTACTAGTGTATCGTGCACGAGAATGGATATTTGTGATGGTTACTCTCACCGAGATACGAGGTACCTGGGACCCACAACTAGCTAGTGCCTAGGTGTTACTTCCTATTTCTTGTGCTCATTGTTTACTTTGTACTTACCGTCGGCATACGGTATAGTTGGCTGGAAAATTCAGTAGTGTTGACATTTTTTTTAAAGTGTTGATTCTTAATGATAGCCCACTTGAAAACTATTTTTATTCAAAGTAGCATCTTTTAGAAATTGTAACTAGCTTTTCATGTTTTTGAAAACTTGCATGCTTTTCGTCTTTAAATGTTTATCTAATGGAATCTCTTAGTGGTGGTATCCTACTGGGCATTGGCTCACACCCTACTTACACCCTTGGGTGTAAGTAGACATGGTTTTTTTTGTCACAGGTTGGGTACAGTTTTTTTTGTTCCAGTGGTTCGGGTTTCTAGCAGGTCCTTGGTGGTGAAGTCTTGTGGAGGTGGCTTGTGGGAGGTGCCCCTTGCCATGAGGGTTCTTGGGCTGTCCTTATTTGGATTTTTAACTTTGGTATAGACCTTTTGAGTTGTTTTAAGCCATGTAATTCAGTTCTGAATTTTTGTAAAAGATTGTTTGGTTTGAAAAATCCAGATTTGTTTCATTGGATTCTTTTGTTGTTTTATGTTTATAAACTCGGGTAAATCGTTCCCAATTTTCATTTTATGATACCCGGGCACTTGTTCCAGCCCGTGGGGATCGGGAACGCCCTTCGGGTCTTGCCATGGACCGGGTCGGGTGCCGAGTTTGAAGGCGACCAGATTCGGTTCGTGACAAAATGGTATCAGAGGAGGTTCAGGTTAACTCTTTGGGTCATGTTATTTGGGGAAGAGTCAGGATAGTATGGAGTTAGGATTGTTGGGACATGGAATTCTGGTTATGGGTAGTGTGCTTGATCACCACACCTCATTTCAGGATTCAAGTCGCCAGGGGAAGTTGGGATTTGTCTATGTCTTTTGGTTTTCTTGGTTTGATGATGATTAGGGGAAATGAAAAGAGAGTTGGGTTAATGGTCTCAATGAGCTCGCAGGGTCTGGCAAGCCATGTGGAGCTGGGGATATTCCCTAGAACACTCTCTGTGACAGTGAAGTGATTGGAATATGGCCTCCAACCATATGTCCAAGTCACCCACTGAAACTAGTTTCCTCTTGCACTGTTTTGTGCTCAGGTTTTGAAACCTTAGCACTTTGGTTTTAAGAAGTGTAAAGTTTTTGTGAAATGATTTTCAAATAAAGAGGGAATGGTTTGGTTTATGAAATGGCGGAACTTAATTTTTAGAATTATTTATAAATAGAAAATGGTGTGATTACACCTCTTTTGAAGGCAGAAACTGTATTGAAGGTGGTTTTGAAAAGTGTTTCCAATAAAGTTTTCTAAACAATCAGAGTGTGTTTTAATGGGATGAGATGTTTTTAAATTGATGTGAATATCTTGAATGTGAGTTATTTTCTAAATGGTTGTGACTTTCTGAAAAAAAATTTAAGATGTGAGTTGGGATTTTGATCTCGTGGTTAGCGGTTATGAAAAAAAGGGATGCGTTGGTTGACCGTGTTGGTTTTGAAAAGTGGAAAGAATTTTTGTTTTAACCTTTGGTATTTCCCTTAGTGACCACATGCATGGGGTTATATGGGATGATGGATGGTTGATGGCATGAATTGATGAGTGCCGGGATGGATATGAGGAGGGTGTCTGGTGTGGCACAAAAACATGCATGTGTGAGGCCCATGGGGTACCATTGGTCGATACTCTTACCGCTGAGCCGCTTGATTTCAAAGAAATGGTTTTAAAGAAAAAAAAACATGATGTCTTGATGAATAGTTTTGGGATGGTTTGTATTATGGGTCTTTGAAGATGTTGTTTTTGTGGGATGTTTTTTTTAGTCCAATAACCTCTCCTGTTTGAACTGTGTTTTGGGTTTGTGTTTGGTCGGTAAGCTGTGTTGTAGGGACGGTTAGTGTTCTCTTTTGAAAAATGTTTTGGTATGCCTTTACGATAGTTCCCTTCATGTGTTTGGATCTGGTTTATGTCTTTTTTTGACCAATGGACCAGGTTGGTTGGGTCCTTGGGTTCTCCCATTGGATAAGGTACACCCCCATTAAAGGTTAATGCATAACTGAAGCGCAACCCAGATTGTTTCTCCATTGGAAAATCCTCCAGTTGATCAATATAAGGAATCCATTTCTTGATATTTTTAGATTGAGTATGCACCCTTTCCTTTATTGGTTTTGTGTATCCTCTTGTAGTGGGAGATTGATTATGGATGGTTGAAAGTGACTTTATCCTCTTAAGTTTCCTAATTTTTCGAAGGTGGAAGTGTTCTGGGTTTGTTAGCATGGATGAGTATTTGGATGGTGTCTAAGAGGGCCTCTGGGTTCTTCATAGTTTCCTTGAAGCAAGAGTTATTATTAAACCACCAATTTTGAGATTTTGGTCCTGATAGGATATTGTGTCCACTTTTTGGACTTGTCTGTTGTTTAGGGACTTGGTATATGGTCATGTTCCATGTATTGTTTCTTTCAATCACAAAGGTCCTGTTTGGTGACGCATTGTGATGCTGTGTGCTCTTTTGACTGTAAAGGTCAAGGTCACACAATCCTCTTAGGTTATCTGTAATGTTGGGAGTATGTATCCCTTGGAAAAAACATCAAATCCTCTATCTTAGTGGATGGTGTTTATACGTGTCCTACCCTTCTGTTGTTTCTCACCCAATGAAACAAGGTGCGATGTGTGTGCTTATTCTGATCCCTTGTTTCAGTGAAATGTATGGTTTTGGTAAAGTGAGTTATGGAGTGTGTTATGTCTTGATGAACCCATCAGGGTATGCGGTGTAGTTGTTTGTGGCACCGAAAGAAGAAGTTCCACATAGGGGTTTCAACAGCCAAACTGCGTGGCCGAAGATGCTTCAATATTTTGAGCTCCAGCCATAGGTCCCGGAGAGAAGCTGGCGCGTAGTCAGGGGAAACCCCAGTGTCGTTTAAACCCTTGTACAAAGTCCTATCCTCAGTATGAAAGATAGTAAGATTTTAAACCTATGGTGTCATCATATTTCTTCTGTTGTTCCTGTTCGGTGGAAATAGGTGGAGGGTCTTGTACCCATGTCATCACACAATGTTATTCCCTCCCCCTTTGGTTTCCATTGAGTCTTTGGAGAATGGTTGGAAATTTGGCTAGACAAGTTGAGCACATGGTTTTCACATAGTTAGTTCTAACCGTGAACAAAAAAAATAACCATGCAGATATAAGGATCCACATAGTTATCGCACAGTTTCTCAAACTGTGTAGACTAACTGTGTGACCGTCCCAACTCCTTAATTTTGGGGTCTTTTCATGTCGGCCCACGCCGGTCGGTTAAGATGGTTGGTTCTTGTGGTGGGAAGACCCACCATGGGTATTGTGCATATTATTTTGTAAATTTCTAATGGATGTATACCCCTTGTACTAGGGAGTCTGTTTGGGCCTTCCCCTATTACTGTCTTGATTCTGTCTCGGGAAAAAAAAAATTAAGTTGTCTCTTATGGTGGGGAGCTCATTTGTGTCTCTTCATACAAGTAACTCATGTTTTTCCTTGGTATTGTATGGGAAGTAGGTAATATCATTTGGATATATCTAACTACTTACATCTTCCTTGGGTAAACTTTGGGACTGGAGAGTGCCCAATGTATTAGTTAAAGTAAGGTAAGTGTAACCTTGTTCGATTTTGTTGTTCGTTTGAGTGAATTGCTTGAGTCTTGTTCTGATAGTGTTTGAGGTGTTTTCCTTTGGGATAAAGCCTGAATGTGATTGATTGTTTCAGTAAAGTGGTGTATGATTTTGTTGTGAATTATTCCTTCCTTAATTGATCAATGGAGGTGTTTTGGCCTTTGGGGGGCGAAACCTGGAAAGGGAGTACATCTTGGTTTATCAGTTCGGTTTGGCTTTCGTATCTGGCCTTTCTGTAGCTTTCCGGGGACGGAAAGTTTTCATGGTGGGGAGAATTGTCACATACATGAATTAGTTTGAAGTTAAATTTCATTTTTTTTCCTTTCATTTTTTGTTTTGGATGGTTTCCAAAGGTTTTATGGAGAAATAGATGAGTTTTCATGAATTGGGCCAAACCGCGAGCCCAATTCCAGATTTAAAAATAAAATTTGTTTCCTTTATAACTTTTTCATTTTTTTATATTTTTCCTTAATTCCAACTCCTAAATGTCCTCCCCTGATATATTAACACCAAAATTAAAATTTGGAGCCTTTGGAAATCCATAACCAAGGTTTATGTTGGTTTTTATTTAAGAGATTGGGCCTGCCCGAAAGCCCAATTACAGTTTTAAAAATAATATTTGATTAATTAATAACTTATTCATTTTTAAGTATTTTTCGGTGATTCAAAGCCTCATATGCGCCCCTTGAACCCAGACACGCGCCCAAGCTCTCTCTCCCCTATTTGGAGCTCTTATTCATCTCGATTTAGTACTGAACTTATTAGGGTTTCAAAAATCGGGCAGATTTGGAGAGGTAAATTGATCCTTTCATAACTCCTTCATTTTTCATCCTTTTTCCCCCATTTCAGTCCCCACATGACCTAATAGGAATCCTTAGAACCTCCATACCAGTTTTGGGTACTTGGTGATTCATTATTTTGTGGATTGGGGCCGATTCCTTCAAGATATTTCAAGTAAGAGAATTCCTTCTTGGTTCCTTCCATCCTCTTTTAGTTTTATTTCCTTTTTCTTGAAGTTCCTCATGTCCAGAAGTTGGGGTTCGATCCTAATGTATGATTTGGTGTCTTTTGGGTAAATTTTTGTGGTTTAGGTCTGGATTTTTATTCCTTTTGGTGCAACGGTGGTGCGCTTAAGGTTTCGCACCAAGTTTTGAGGGTTTCGACACATTCGGTAGGTGATTCCGTGGGTAAACATTTAATGATGAGTTAGTTTGCTTGATTAAATAATTTTGAATGTTCCTTAGGTGCTGTGAATTATGTGAAAACCATTTTTGGTTGCAATAGTAAAGCATTTGTTTTTAGAGTTACATTTTTGCTTGAAGTGTGTATTTTTCAAATGTATTTCATGTGTTATATCTTGTGGTAGTTTTGTAAAATGTGGAAGTGATTTATTAGTTGTTGAAAGGGGATTACAATTATGGTTAGGTAATGATATAGTTCCATGTGGGCCTAAAAATGGGGTGTATTTTAATGGTTTTATTTGTATAACCTTGTTATACTCCTTGAAAGTGTTTTATGGATTTGTGTGTTCTCATGGGTATCTTTTGTGATATTATTCAACGTGATTATATAACATTTGAATGTGGATTATTTCATGTTTATTGGGCTGCCAATTATGTTTTGGTAGGGTCTTGGTGTGCTTTTGGTTTAAAAAGAGATTTTTGAAATGGATTTTATGTGCAAAGTTTGGGTATACTCTTTATAATTGTTTTATGAAAGTTTTGAATGCTTTATTGGGTTGTGTAATAGGTGAAACTATATCAGCAAACTGTTTTGGTAGGAGTATATTTTTAAAAGGTCCATTTCATTTGTGAAAAGGCTTCTATGTGATATTTATCTTCTTGGAAATATTTTATTAAATTTTTTGAAGGAGATATTTTGGAGTGAAAGTGATGTGAAAGTGATGTGGAGTGTTTTGTGTGAGTGTGATGTGAAAAATTGAATTTTTGAATATGAAATAAGTGTTATATTCCATGTGTGTGGGCTGTTATATGAGTTTAAATATCATATAATTGTTTTATAAAATTGTTTAATGGTTTTGTGGAAGTGTTGAAGAAATGTGAAATGTGTTGTGGGCTATTTTGGTGTGATTCGGATTTCAAAATCATTTTGAATGAAAAATGGATTTTTGTGACTTGTGTGGTATACATATGGGCTGTTTGGTGAATTTGTGATGTGGAAATGATATTTTCATGTTCAATGTACATTTCTTGATGTGTTGAACATGTTTGAGCACAAGGGGAAAACCTGAGTATCTAGGTGGGTGGACGTGTACTAGTATGCTAGTGAATCCGTGGGGTTTGGCCTCAGTTTTACTTAGCAAGATTGACGCTTACAACTCTAACTAAACTATGATGATGATGATTGGAGACCACTAGGTTATGGGTATGTTTCCTACTAGTGTATCGTGCACGAGAATGGATATTTGTGATGGTTACTCTCACCGAGATACGAGGTACCTGGGACCCACAGCTAGCTAGTGCCTAGGTGTTACTTCCTATTTCTTGTGCTCATTGTTTACTTTGTACTTACCGTCGGCATACGGTATAGTTGGCTGGAAAATTCAGTAGTGTTGTCATTTTTTTTAAAGTGTTGATTCTTAATGATAGCCCACTTGAAAACTATTTTTATTCAAAGTAGCATCTTTTAGAAATTGTAACTAGCTTTTCATGTTTTTGAAAACTTGCATGCTTTTCGTCTTTAAATGTTTATCTAATGGAATCTCTTAGTGGTGGTATCCTACTGGGCATTGGCTCACACCCTACTTACACCCTTGGGTGTAAGTAGACATGGTTTTTTTTGTCGCAGGTTGGGTACAGTTTTTTTTGTTCCAGTGGTTCGGGTTTCTAGCAGGTCCTTGGTGGTGAAGTCTTGTGGAGGTGGCTTGTGGGAGGTGCCCCTTGCCATGAGGGTTCTTGGGCTGTCCTTATTTGGATTTTTAACTTTGGTATAGACCTTTTGAGTTGTTTTAAGCCATGTAATTCAGTTCTGAATTTTTGTAAAAGATTGTTTGGTTTGAAAAATCCAGATTTGTTTCATTGGATTCTTTTGTTGTTTTATGTTTATAAACTCGGGTAAATCGTTCCCAATTTTCATTTTATGATACCCGGGCACTTGTTCCAGCCCGTGGGGATCGGGAACGCCCTTCGGGTCTTGCCATGGACCGGGTCGGGTGCCGAGTTTGAAGGCGACCAGATTCGGTTCGTGACATTCCTGGTAAACCAATTCCAAAACACATCGAAGTGGTTTATCTAAACTATTTTCTTGATAATTTTCAACAAACCAGAGAAACTGGGTGGTAAGGATGAGATAATAAGATGAACTGAAGGTTCTTGATTTAACTTGAATCCCAATTCTTTTAGTTGTTCATGGTAATTTATCATCCTGAGTATACGAGGGCTAGCTTGAGTTCCATATTTGAATATATATATGTGAAAAAATTGATTATTATCTCATTAATTTCTAGCTTTAATTTCTCCTCACAGACTTCTTAGAGATGAGACAACATGGTATAGCCATATATGTCATCATGTTACATTTGCAACTATTTGGACATTAATGTTAACATTAGGATATAAACATAGAATGCATCATTCATGAGTCTCATGTAAGAATATTTCTCATCCTCACTAGTTTTCTAAGGAGACAGATCAGGTAGTGGGGACTCAATCACATATAATTTTCTTTCATACTATAGTACTATGTGCAACCACTTGTACCACTCTTGGAAATTTATTCCAGTTATGATATGTTATTTTTCCATTATTGATCACAGTGTATTCACGATATTAATTTATATTTTTATAAAAAAATGAACACAATAATATTATTAATTTATCTTGATTAATGATTAGACATTATTGATTAATTAAATCACTAGATTCCTTACAATATTTTATCAAACCCTAGTATCCCTCACTACAAGATTCAGATTACCCAGTATCTTGAGTATTCTAGAGGAAAGGATCCCTTAAAACTCTCCACATAGTCTAATATATATATCTATGCCACTACTTAGATAGTTTTAAGGTAGGTGTCAGAATATACAATCGCATTAACTCGTTACTCATTACAATATTGAGTGAAGTCCTAGATTTTAGAAATCATAAACTTTATTTAATAAAACATTTCCCTATAAAGTAGAAGAAATCTAGATATAACTACTTATTTTCCAAAATATTTAGTTAAGTAATCCCATTAATTTTTTAATAACTCCCTAGTAGTAGGAGGAACCCTAATCTATAGATGAAGAGAACACCATACACCTGGTTTTGTTCAAATTAAAAAAACAAAAGTTGTTCTGACTTAATATATCTTTAAGTATTTTTATTATTTCTCAACAAACAAAACCATTTTCTGTTAGATATGTACATATTATGTGATCACGCTCACAACTTTACCCTTCACTAAATAGAGAACATTCATCATATCTTAAGTTGTTTTAATCTATGAATTTTATCTTATTATTTTATGTGACCATGGAAACTTTCATATACACAAAAAATCATAAACCATTCATAAATAAAATAAAATAAATAACTGATCATGAGATTTTATTATAGGTTTATCCATTGATCATAAATGGACCAACTGAGACCCTAAGGGTAATTATTAGATTTTTTTCATGACTCATGTTATAACACCTACCCCTCTCAATATATTTACGTCTTGTCTAAAACTTTTCCTCACATTGGTGTTGACCACATATTTGTCTATATTCATCATAATACATAAATACTCTTAAGAAGATAAGGGTATATCAAGAATGCATAATACACATGCAATATAGCTCTCACAGACACACATTCACTTATACTTATAAATAAGAAGATAGATGATGTACAAACCATCTAATTAATCAATTAATCACTAAAAACATCAACCACATGAATTAATTAATTAATTAATTAAACCAAAAAATACATTGACTGGTTACCATTCATGATTAGTCGACACACAAATTAAATGTGTAATACAAATTAAATTTTCCTTAAATTCACATCGAGGGTAATTAAATGAATTAAAATAATTCCTTATAATATTAATTCTAGTAAATATGTTTCTTGGTCCCACATAAAATTCAATTTTATTCTAAAAATTTTAAATTAATTTTTAAAAATTTAAAAAATTTCCCTAGACCTGAGTGGTCTTAAAACACCTTAAAAGGATTTCCAAGCCTATACTGAGCATGTAATGGGTTAGGTAGGTTGATTAGGGATTGAATAAGCCTGAACTGGGTTATGAAGAATTTTCTTGGTCATAGGTCAACCAACTTGAGGTGGCCCACATGTGCTACGAGGGAATAAGGGAGAGGGAAGGTGGCCAACATGACTGTTGAGAAGGGGAATCTGAGAGGTGGGAGGGCTACCATTGGGGACTGGGCTCATGGGTTAATGATATGATGGGTGGGGGGGGGGGGGTGCTAGGGGGTAGTGTGTGGGAGGATGAGATGGGGGTGGTGTGTGGGAGTCCAAATGATGAGGGTTTGGTAGGTAAGGACTATGTGCGAGAGGCCGACACTACAGTTTGGACCATGGGGATTATAAATGGGATATCGAAAAATGGGGTTTTCCTATTGGGGATACCACATGGGAGACTAGAAGTAGTGGTCTACGGTGGTTTGGGTAGTAGATCTGGATGGATGTGGTAGACTATAGGGGAAGGGGGTGATGATGATGCTACCACTAGTTTTTTAAAAGGTTTTTTATGTTTATAGTGCATGGATGTGTCCCACCACCCCCAAAATATGATGATTTTTTGTGTGTACAGTAACTAAGTTTGGATAATAGATGTCCATACAATTTTTTTCATTTTTTATTTTAATTTATTTTTTGTTTTTTTGTTTTTACAATTCTACACTCTTAGTCTTTCAATTTTTTTTGTAATTCCAAAATCAGTGGAATTATTCCCACTGGTTGAAATAGTTTTGGACAAAAGAGTTTTTTTCTAGAACCTGGATGATAAAAACTTTTCAAACCATTATTGAAAAATCATTAATTACACACACACACACACACATTCTTGGTTTCAAACCCATAAGAACACTAAATTTGATCAAACTTAAAAATTCGGATGATGAAATCTTTGCCATTCGAGATTGAATCAAAGTATGGTTCATTACAATGGAACTATCCCAATTCCCTCTACTATAATTTAATAATTTTTTTTATTAAACCATCACAAGATCACTCTAATATAAATTGAAAACATTGGGGTATGAATTGGAAGTAGATGAGTGAAGAATTTCAAAATTTGCACCACTGATTGATGTAACTATACCATCTTCAGTGATTTGCTGCCTAGTATGAAAGTTGAGAATCACACATGAAGTAATTAAGCATGAAAATTAAAGTAAAAAACTACCTCATTCAATTTGAATATGCGTTTGACAAATTCTTGTTTTCCTATACCATTTCTCGAAGTAACTGAATTCATATACCTCTAGATCATCCACACATGCTTCAAAAGTCTATGGGAATGTATATCATTAACATACGAGTGATATCGTAGAGATATTATTAATACTTTGGTGTCCCAATGATCACTGGTAAGTTGATCCTTAAATCAATGAATATAATGAACTCAGACCTATACTACCAAATATGGTTCTAAAAACATAATCATTATATTTCTGTATTGATACCTATATACATGAGTCAATTGTTTTCATCCAAAACTCATTACAATAAAAGGAAATAATGGATGACTTACATATCTAAGGACCTTTTGGGTCTAGAGTATAATATAAATAGGACAAACTCTTACATAAAAAATACCTATGACTTCAAGAGAGTATTTGTTTCACTTTACCAGATTTTATTATTTCACAATAAGTCTTCAACAAATCCCATAAAATTCATCACATATAAAATATTTATAGACAAAAATCACTTAACATCATTATTCATAACCTAGGGAAAATGAAACATAAGAAGGGTGACCTCAAATTATTTTTAAGATAAAACATAAGAATTAAAATTTGAATGTAATCAATGAGAAAAAGATGAGTATAAGGGTATGATGACAAAGTAAAATTTCATAAGAATAACATAATAGAATTCAAACCCATCAATACTTGAATTACCAATCATGAAACATGGTATAAGGATTTAACAATGATAAGAGTCATATGATTCAATAATAACAAGCCATGTGATGTCAAAATTGGTCAATAGAATCATTAAAACCCACATAAAGAATAAATAAAACCTATTAATACCTTGGGGAGTCATCTTTATAGATCCCAGAACCCTTACAAAACCATTACAAATGGAATAACCAAACGGTTGACTTCCATACCGAATGCATTGGAGTGCTATCTGGGTTCACCCATCATATAAGGTATATTGGGATCACCTATGAGATATAATGGGGATCAAAACATCATATAAATAATTTACAAGAACCAAAACACGAATAAAGTACATATATATTTCTTTTAATCATAAAACTCATAAAAAAACCATTATTCTTTTTATACCTTGATTAAACCATGGAAATAGAAAGGGTTCTTTGACAATCTCTTTGAAAAAAATCATAATCTATATAGAGAAAGAATGAGAATGGTATCATTACATAATATCCCCAGTGGATCATAAGTAACATCAATGGTTGTTAACCTTTATGAATGAAAATACCATTAAACTATTATTACAAACATTATTGAGGAAAATAACCGTTTCACTTTTAAAAACAAAAAATTCACAAAAAATTATGAAAATAATTTTATTTTAAAATTAAATTGGAAACTTATAAAGGAAACTTCAAGGAAAATAATGTAAATTATAGAGAGAGAATCTATTCATATATTAAATGTTAAAGTAAACATTCTTTTTAAACATTTTTGTAAATGGAGTCAAAAGTGACCCATTCAGAATAAGCCAAAACTTTACTTTTTTAAAAATATTTAAAATAAGTTCGAAGATCATGTAAAATATATTTAGGAAAAATTTATGTTTATAAAATAGCAGTTTTTAAAACATTTTAGGAAACATGGATATGGAAGAGAAATCTTCCTGGTCTAAAATAAGATACAAGATCAATATCACTTACAAATGAATTTATTGATGTTTATTTAATAAATAAGGCAGTAAATGGAAATTAAACATGTAAAACACATTCAAAACCAGCATATAATAAAATATATGTGGTCCAAGAAAATAAAAAATATATTACTTCATCTAAAGTAACTATGAATATAATCAATACAGAAAAAAGGAGATTGCAACATTATACATTTTCTAATTTGTTAAATTCTCAATTGTAATTACCATGAAAGAATAAATTCAAATGAAAATTTACATATTATGAAAATAAGGAGATTAATTATATACATGCCAAAGGGGAAGTATATATGCAATATTAAATAAGATAGATGCATATCATAAGCATATGTCTTGAAGAAAAGAAATTTGAAATGAATAACCCTTAGAAAGATCATATAATTGAATTGAGAGTTAATAAATGGGGAGATTATGTAAAAAATGGAAATACACAAAAAAATGTATATATAGAATAAAACAATTTAGAGATTAATTCACACAAAATAATGGCATAACAAATTTAATGAAAAACGATTATAACCCAAAGAAAGGAAATTGAGTTAAGAAACCCTTACCACTTGGTAACTTTCAAGTCAAATACCATTAGATGAAATAATACAAATTGAAACGTAAAATACCATTATGTATGAATGATTTATGATATAACATGTAAACATATAGTATACATACCATATAGAATAAATTAGGTGCATCGAAATAAATATGTCTTAATGAATGGAATTGAAATGAAATCACTTACAATATTAGTAATCTCTGGATGAAAACCCCAAGGAAGAGAGAACCTCATATGGATTCATAAATCCAAATAAATTTTATAAAAACAATCATGAAATACATTTATGGGTAGTATATACACTACATAATAAAAATAAGCAGTGAATATGTGTAACGGACCAACCCGGGACAACCAGACCAGTCACCCAAATCAGCACATTACGAGGTGGGGTGTAATAAAGATAAAAACACAAGTATTGAATATAAAAAAAAGATTATATAAAAATAGAGTAAATAGTGGAAACAAAGGAAGATATAACCGATCCAAATAGGATAAACCCAAAAATATGAAAACTCAAGACAAAATGATCTCCATGTGACCAACCATCACCTCCAAACCATCCTGAAAAATAATCAATGATGAAAAGAGAAGACAACATGATATAGAATGGAATTAACTTTACCTATATCCTAAAAAAGGTCTAAAACCACCCAAATTCATAAGTAGGTTGTGAGAAATAGATGCAAGTAGGTAACCACCAAATAATCTATATAAGTTCTACTATTAAGAATACACAAGTTCTAGATTTAAAACAAATCAATTTTACAAGAATTTTTATACTAAAAAAATTTAAAAACCTTTCTCAAATAATCCTTGATTTTTCAAAAATTTCATATCACATATTCCAAATACAAGAAAATCCCATTTATATAACAAAACATGTAAACATATTGAATATGAATACACATGTGATCTAATATCTATGAAATAATATATCATGCAAAAAAAACCAGAAAAAAATGCACCATCTAATCTGGATCTAGACTATGGGAAAATACATACTAGAAAATCATGAGCCTAATAAGGCATAAGGTTGGATCCAACTAATATTGAGTTTTTTCATAGTCCATTGATATGTAATAGGTTAGTTTCGAGTGGTGTCACACACATTGAGGTTACCTGTGTCTATTTCTCAATATACCCAAGGTTCCCACTATGGCATATTTTTCAATTTCTATTTTTAAAATCATGCTTTCATTTTTTATAAAACCATTTTAAATCCAAGATAATCTACTTCAGGGTTTTAAAATCCATTTATTTCTAAATCAAGGCAATAAATTTTTAAAAACAAAAAATAACTTAAAATTTGAACCCATTCCATTTTTAATTTCAACACATGAAATTACATTTCAAATATTAAGGATTTAATAAGAACAATAGTAAATTAAAGAAATTAAAATCCTTAGACGGATCCACCTACCTCAAGGTCATAGAAAACCCAACCACCTTGGACAAAGGGGATTAAAAACTTCATGATCTTACTTTGGAAGATAAAGAAACAAAAGAGACCAAAAATTATTGATAAAAACGCAATCTAATAAAAAAACCACATCCAAAACAAATCCACAACCAAAACCTAAGAAGAACCAGAAGGAATGCTTACCCAGTGTGAAGAAATCTAACCAAAACAATGATCAATCTCTGAATGAAGAAGTCTATATGGGAAGAAGTCACTAAAAATATCCTAGGGAGGACTCTATATTGAGAGAGGAGGGCTACACTGAAAATGAATATAGAGTATCACTCATACAATAACCTAAAAAACCAACACTATGACATTTATATGGAGTGTAACCCATTTACATGTCATGTAATCATTAGGGTCTATATACGCTGAAAAAACCATCACTTTTTTTTATTTTAAACTGGATTTTTATATATACATGGTGTGTACCTGTTACATAGTGTGTAAACCTTACACTCCATGCGCCCAGTTCACGGTTTCTTACCAGAAACTGTTATACGATGTGTACTTTACTTACACAACATGTAAGTGACTGAAGAGAAATATAAAACCTAGGTTTTATGCTAAAAATTACAAAAATCCCTAACTTCACCATTATAGGTATCCTACCAACTCCATGGTTAGCAATACTCACCCAATGGAAAATGAAACTAGAAGAAAATATTAGAACATACCTGAAATAAAGGTAACAAGGAGTTATAATCTCCCCACAAAAAAATATTTCTATCCCCAGAAAGTGATCAATATCTTAGATAAAAAAATATAAGGCCACTGCTACCTCATCAATGACTCCCAATCCCACATATTATGGAAATCTTGTCTGCACTACCACAATACCTAGACTAGGGGGATCATTTTACCATAAAATACCTTATCCTGGCGATGCATAATCTAAACTGGTTTCTCAACCAATGTGGTCCCAAGATCAAGGTCAACATTCTCCCATCTAATAACATGGGAAGGATCTGGTATATACCTTATCAACTGGGAAACATGAAACAAGTCATGTAGAGATGTTAAGAAAGATGGTAAAAGTTTCTGATAGGTCACGCTCCCTAGTCTCTTAATGACATCAATGGTCCCCACAAACCTTAGTGCCAAATTACCCTACTTAACCAAATGATTATTTCCAAATCGAGATGAAATTATGAGAAAGATCGGATCACCAATCTCCAAATCCAGTGGTTGGAGACATTTTACATAAGATTTATGTCAACTCTATTCCATGATCAAACACTTCTAGATAAACTACACCATATCTGTCATGCCCTGAACCAAACTTGACCAAACCAAGGACCACTCTCCCAACTCTCCCCAGGACAAGGAAGATCAAAATGGCCTCCCATACAAACCCTGAAAGGGAACCATCCTTATCAATGTATGATAACTATTGTTATAGGAAAAATAAACTAATGGAAAATGGCTATCCCATGATTCATAAAAATAAAGCCCACAAGCTCAGTGCATATCCTTAAGAACCTGTATAACCCTCTCTATATTTAAATCCATATGTGGATGATACTTTATACTCAATTTTAATTAGGAACCCATTGAATCCTAATTTTTTTTCCAAAATATAAATGTGAACCTCGATTCCCTATCAGAAACAACTATATAGGTAAATCCCTAAAGTATCACAATATCTCGTACATACAAGTCCCCAAGTTATTCCACTTTTTTCATTTCCTTTTATTGGTAAGAAATGCATTGATTTAGTGAGTTTTTCAATAATCACCCAAATCACATCCTTCTCGCTCGGATTCCATGGAAAACCAATGATGAAATTCAGGGAAATCTTATCCCACTTCCATAAAGAAATGGGTAAACACTGCAACAAACCTGTAGGTCTCTCGTGTTTTGTCTTAACTCTTTGAAAAGTGAGACACCGAGATACAAAGTCTGCAACTAACTACCTCATTCTTGGACACCAATAAAGATGTTTCAAATCATGGAACAACTTTGTATCTGTAGGGTTCATAAACCAACATGATCGATTTCCAATATCTAACAAATCCTTTCTTATAGAAAATGAAATAACCAACATACTATGGATTCAAAAAGCTTCACTAGAAGACCAAAATGACTCAACTAAGGTCTCCCAACCTTTTAGTATTTCTCTTAAGTGTTGGATCTCAATGTCTATCATCTTCTCAAGTCAAACTCACTCATCAAAAGTAGATTTAAACTTTATTGAAGCCAAGAAAACCTACCCACCAAAATCCTTCACTCTGAATCTCATCTTAACAAATAATATCATCAGAGACCACTCTGAAATTTATTCCTTTACTGCCTGGATAAGTAATTTTCTGCTCAATGCATTAGAAACTACATTTCCTTTTCTGGTGGATAATACAATATCAAAATCAAAGGTCTAAAGATACTCAACCCAACATCTCTGCCACAAGTTCATATCTCTATGAGTAAAAATATATTTCAGGATCTTATGAATAGAATATACTATAAAATGTTCTCCAAAGAGATAGTGATGCCATGTATTGAGTTCATTCATAACATCTGCCAACACAAGATCATGGGTAGGGTAGTTCTTTTCATGAGGGAATAACTGGTGAGAGCCATAAGCCACAAGACATTTCCCTTGCATTAAGACACATCCCAAACTTATACCATAGGCATCGTAGAAAACATGATAACCATACCTTAGTCCTAGAAGAATACAAAATGGTGCTAAATAAAACTTCATCTTCAACTCCTCAAAATATCTCTAATACTTATCATTCCATTCAAACTTTACACCATTACGAGTTAAAGATGTCATTGAATATTCAAGATCAGAGAAGTCTCGAACAAACCACTTGTAAAAACTAGCCAAACCCAAGAATATATGGATCTATAATAAATTTATAGGCTTCTACCAAGACATAACTACCTACACATTTTTAGGATCTACTAATATTCCCCTCTCAGATACCACATTCCCTAGAAACCTCACCTCTTGGATCAAAAAATTGCACTTGGAAAGTTTACTATATAGATGATGTTTTTTCAAGGATCTAAGAATGATATCTAAATGGTCCACATGTTCCTATTCTAACTTCGATAACACCAATATATTTTCTATGAACACTACAATAAAAGAGTCCAAGAACCAATGAATGATTCAGTTCATCAAAGTTATAAATTCTTCATGAGAGTTAGTGAGTCCGAATATAATAACTACAAAACTCTAAATGACCATATCGACTTCGAAATTCTTTCTTAGGTTTTTCATCCTCTAATACTTTTAATTGATGGTACCCTGAATACATGTCAAAACTATAAAACCAATTTTCTCCTCTAAGATGATTAAATAAATCATCAATTCTAGGTAAAGGATACCTGTTATTAACAATCACCTGATTTAACTTTCGATAGTCAATAAAAAGATGAAGAATTCCATATTACTTCTTAGAAAAGAGTACAAGAGAATACCATAGAAACATGCTTAGAAGAATAAATCAATTTTCCTCTAGGTCTTCAATCTAGATGTTAAGCTCCACCAATTCAGCAGATTCCATTCAACAAGTTGACATTGAAATAGAAATCATTCTAAGAAGCAATTAAATAATAAACTCGACCTCTCTCTATAATGGTAAACTAGAGAAAACATCTGGAAAGATCTTAGGGTACACAAACACAAAAAATAGTAGCTGAATTCCCAATAAAGGTTCAACTACATCAAGAAACATCTCTACCAAATTACATGAGATTATATCGGCATAAGGAACGACATTCCCTTCCCTTCCTAATATAGAGCACCAATCACCTTGTAAAACATGAGTAACCCCATCAGGAGATATAAACTATAACTGATGTTGATAAAAGTCTATCTATTCATTCAAACTGATCATCAAATCCATGCCAATAATCAATTTAAATATGTCAAGATCAAGAACTATGAAATCCCAAACCACCTCAAGGTCATCTATCATCACCTAACATGCGGGTCACTTGAAACCTTGTTTAGACCTCTTTCCCAAAGGCGTGGAAAGATAAAAAAGGAATGGAATAAGCTCCAAACGCAAACCCAACACGTCTACCTAATTTGACAATATAAAATAATGTGTAGCACCTATATAAAACACATCTAGCACTATAGAAGATGAAATAAACACCATACCTATAACAGTATCTGGACTTGCTTTAGATTTCTCCAGCGCACACCCTTCCACATAAATCCATCTAGTCTTAGCTACCTAAAAATTAAACTTGTCCAAAGAGTGAGACCCGCCACCCTTGGGAGTATAAAAAAGAACCTATGATCCCTTTATGAGAGTGGATCCCACCTTAATTTCTTGGTACATCTTGTAATAGAAACATTTCAAATGGCCATATCACCCAAAAAGATGAAAATTTCTAAGAGCCTATGTAAAATGAGGCATGGTGTGACCACACCTCCCACACTGGTAGAAAATAACTTGTTTATACCTTAAAAAAGACTCTAAATCTTGTCCCGTAGAAACTAACCACTCTTACACATCCTTTTATAACCAGATGAAGCACCCTCGCTAACAGCTACAACAACTGAAGCACCACCCACAACTGTACTCCCAACTACATCTTTCTCAGCCAATTTTTATTTATCCACTATCTTCATAAATTATAGAAGGAAAAAATTACTATCATTGACTAAAATCATCCCTCGTCCCCATATCAAACCTCTTAGACTTTAGGTAATCATTGGTGATAATCTATGGTGTCAGATGCACCAACCTAGAAAAATGGGTGGAGTACTCAAGAATGGTATTCTCCCCTTAATCTAAAGTTAGAAAATCCAAAGTCTTTTCAACATGTTAATAATAAGGTTAAAACTTACAATTAAATATATTCTTGAAATAAACCCAAGTAATAACTTCGTGCAACTTATCTTTCACTATAGAGTCCCACCATCTCCTTTATGCTCCCTTGAGTATATATATTGAAAAAAACACTAGAGAATATTTATGAGTCTTCAAAAAAGTTGACAATCCCCTCAATAAATTCAAGAAACTACTCTGATTCTTGGGTCCCTTTTTCACTTCAGAAGATAGGGGGTTGCTTCTTGGTAAATTCTGAGCCATGATCTACTACTCATCCTAGGTTCACTACACCCACTGACCCTAGCATCTAAATGGTACATATCACTACTTCAACCAAATAATGGCCCACTAAAGGATCCACTTATGGAACTTTACTCATAGATTCCCATCTCATATTTAAAAGAGATCTTCTAGGAGGCATTATCTGTTAAACAATATACAATTACCAACTAGTCATGAGTAAATTCCAAAACCATTGAACCAACTTCTTGAATAATTTTTTTTATAATGATAATAATTTAAAGTAATTATATTTTATATCACATAAAGTCAATACCTTATGAAAGGAAGATTTTCATCTAAATAAACTCCCCACTTAGTTTATTCAAATGATCTCACTAACACCAAGTCCCTAAACATAGTAGATATGTCAATTTAAATATATTTCTCATAAAATTCATCCAAATTAACCTTTATACAAGATCTCATACTTAGTAAAGATTTTATGACCAACCATGGTAACTTAGACTCAATCACGGCAGTGAGCTGGACATGCCCCTTTTTTGCACTCACTTTTTGAATTCTAATGACCCTACTCCTATCTAGCCAGGACATAGAACCAACTTAGGAAGTGTTGACACACTTCAAGCTGAGTAAAATCTTTGATACCAAATTGTAATAGATCAACCCCGTCTAACCAGACCAGTCACCCAAATCATCCCATTATGGGGTGAGGTATAACAAAGATAACAAAACAAGTCTAGAACATTAGAAAAAAAGACATAAAACCAGAGTACAAAGAAAAAAAATGAAGATACAACTAATCCAAATATGTAAAACCAGAAAGTGTGAAAAGTCAGGACAAACTAGTCTCATTGTGACCAACTGTCACCTCCAAACCATCTCAAAACTAAAAAAATGATGAAAAGATAAGACAACATGATATAGATTTCTCTTCACTTTACATGTATCTTGAAAAACAAGGTCAACATAAACCCAAAGTAAGAAGTAGGGTCTAACCGGAAGAGCGGAGTTGGTAACCAGCAAAGAATCTATACAATTTCTACTATCAAGAATGCAAAAGTTCCAACTTAAAAACAAAACGGTTTTACAAGCATTTTTATAATAAAAAAAATTAAAATCATTCTCAAACAATCCTCAAGTTTTCAAAAATTTCATATCACATATTCCAAATCTAGGAACACTCCATTCGTATAAAACAATTGGTAAACATACTGAATATAAATTCAAATATGAGACAACATCCTTGAAATAATCTATCATGTAATAGATAGATACAATAAATAATTCACCACCTAGTCAGGCTCTATCCTGTGGTAAAATACATACTAGACACTCATGAGACTAAAAAGGCATAAGGTTTGATCCAAATAATATTGATTCCAGCCACAGTCCATCAATATGAAAGATGCTACCACCTAGTGGTGTCACAAACCCTAAGGATACCCATGTCTCTTTCCCGACGTACCTAAGGTTCCCACTGTTCAATGTTTGTCAATTTCTGTTTTAAAAACCATAGTCTCATCTATTTATAAAACCATTTCAAATCCAAGCCAATCAGCTTCAGGGTTTGAAAATCCATTTCTTTACAAATAAAGATAATTACATTTTCAAAGAAAAAACCACTTTAAAACTAGAACCGGTGACCTTTTTAATTTCAACACATGTAATTCCATTTTAAATCTCAGATAATTAATAAGAACAATAGGAAATTAAGGAAATTTGAATTCTATGATAGATCCACCTACCTCAAGGTTGTAGAAAACCTATTCACCTTTGACAATGATGATTGGAAACCACAAGATCTACCTTAGAGAGACAAGGAATGAAAATAGACTAAAAAGGATTTATAGAAAATGTTATGAAATAAAAAAACTATACCTAAACCAAAGCCACAACCAAAACCTAAGAATAACCAAAATGAAAGATTACATGATGTAAAGAAATCCAACCAAAATAGCAATAAATTGCTGAATGAAGTAATCTGGATGGGAACAAGTAACTAAAAATCACCTAGTTAGGAATCTAAGTTGATATAGGAGGGTTGCACTAAAAATTAATGAAACATATCACTCGTACGATTCCCTAAAAAACCAACACTATGAAATTTACATGACATGAAAACCATTTACATGTAGTGTAATTATCAGGGTCCGTATACACCAAAAATTCCATCAACTTTTTATTTAAAACCACAATTTTATACATACATGGAGTGTACCTATTACACGACATGTAAACCTTACACTCCATGCCCCGAGTTCATGGATTATTCTTAGTATGCATTACATAATGTGTACTTTAATTACATGGAGTGTAAGTGCCAAGTGAGCAGTAGAAAACCTAGTTTTTATGCTGAAAATTTAAAAAAAAATACTTAACCTCACCATAATAGGTATCCTCCCAATTATATGCTTGGAAATACCCACCCAAAAAAATTAAATCAAAATAAAATATTATAACATAACTAACAGATAGGTAATGAGATGTTACAATATAGAATATGAATAAAAAAAATAAAAGTGATACAGAAAATCTTACCACATATAATGAACCTTGATTTTCATACATGATCATTATATTAATTTTGAGGAATACTTAATACATTACCAAAAAATATGCCCAAAGACCATATTAGTTTAGTGCATTTGGAAACATGGAACAAAATATTCTAACTCTGGGAAATGTCTTCAATGTTTCCCACAAAGATATTTACCTTTAGAAATTATACTTAAAAAATTTCTTTATAGCATGTGCAAGGGAAACATAAGAAAGGGGTGAGCTCAAATGATTAGTGAGGGTAAATAAAAGAAATGGGTAAGAATATCATGAATATAAGGGCATGAGAACATGAACATGATCATTAGAAGATAATTCCCTACATATCAAATATCATAAACATGATCATGACATAAATATTGGAAACTCATAATAATTGAATCATAAGGAAATAAAGAACATAAGCCATGAAACCATGTCATAGAAATAAGACATGGAATTGTGGCATACATAAACATGTGATATCATCCCCTATAAGACAAGAAGCATTTTGTGAACTTATTAAGGCACTTAAAAGGAATTGAACCTATTGGGAAATACACACCACCATCCTCATTCATTGTCCTTTTATTGTAAAGGATTAGGTTTCCCCATCTCCCCATAGTGGATTAGGTTTCCCCATCTTCCATCTTCATGGTGACTACACCTACTGGGTGGGACACACCACTACCCCCTGTTGTAATCCTTTCCTTTTAAGGGATCAGGTTTCCCTATCTCCCCATAGTGGATCAAGCCTGTCAACTTGATTCCCATCATTATCTTATGAAATATAAATCTTTACAAAATTCATTAGAGGGATATATAAGTCCATCCCATCTCATAATAAAATAGTCCAAACATGTGCCGCAAGATAATAAAACTTTCAACATATCATTACCCATAAAAAGAGATGGGTTTTTAAACATTCTATCATAATACCATAAAATGAAATGGGTGTCATAAACATGTAATCACATCTTAACCTATTAAAAAATATAGGTTTCATAATCATTTCATAAATTCCTAACCCATGAAAAGAAGTGGGTTTCACAAGGATAGAAACCTTGGAAGAGGAATGATTTTCATAAACATATAACTCATGAAAGAGGAATGTGTTTCATAATAATTATACCATCAAAAAATAAACCATTCAGAGAAATCATTTGAATGGAACATTTGGATCATTTCCCAGAAGAGCATGATTAACATCTACATATTTCATCTTAGATGGGAAATAATTTTGAAATATATTTAAAAAACATTTCTTGATAAAAATATCCTTTCTTATTTGAAAATGGATTTTTAATTCCTAAAACATTTTGAAAACCATTTTCTTAGAAAATACCTTGAAAAAGTAGATATAAGTTTTAAAATCATTTTTAAATCCTTTTTCCTCAAAAACTTATAAAATAATATTGAAATATTTTTGAAAAATTTTTCCATTAAAAATTATAAAATAATATTCAAAACATTTTTAAAACTTGTAAAGAAAGCTCAATTTTTTTTGAAAACCATTTCTTTGAAAATAATTTTAAAACTTATAAATTAAGCCTTGAAAATAATTTAATTTTTTAAAAACATAACCAATTTTTGAATTTTTTTTCATTGAAAATAACTTTAAAAATAATTAATTTTCAAAATATTAAGATTTTTTTCCATAAAAGTAAACTTGTAAATGTACAATTGAAGATTCAATGAAATTATGGTCATGGCAGTGGGTATGTCCGTACATTTCGAGCATTCCCTTTTTACCTTCAAAGTTGAGAAAAGTGTATTGATTAGAAATGAAAAGAAGGTTCCTTATAAAACCATTTTTTAAAAGGTAAATAATTGGAAAAAACTACCTATAACATCATAGGATAATATTAAAACAATTTATAAAACATTTTTATAGATCAGAGTTTTGAAAGAATATAGATTTCCGTCCTAAAGGAGAAATAAAGTCAGACTTTCATAATTTTTTTTCTTACTTATCTTAAGTACCAAAGAGTGAGAAAATGGTACTAATACATGAATATTTAATGAAAAAATACATTATATGATAATTTATTAATGTTATTGAGATATGGATCATAATATTTCATCAATGGAAGCATAATCATAAACAATCCTGATAAGCGATCAGATTGTTTCAATAAACTCTTACCACATGGTAACTGGGGATCATAATCTCTTTGTAAAAAATGAAATTACATGAATAATAAAATAATAATAAAATAATTATATTCATTATATAACATTTAAATGGTATTATATACACCTCATATAAAAATTTAGGTGCATAACATGACATGTGTCTCAAAGAAGGAAAACTAAGACAAAATTACTTTACTGATTTGGTAACTATTGAAACATAAACCACATGAAATAAAGATAATAAAATGGGAATGTAAATAAATGTAAATTTAAGTATAACAGGAGTATAATAAATTCATGTGAATTATATATACACCACACAAAATAGGTGAGTGGCGAATAAGGCATGTATCTCACGAAAATAAAAAGTGAGATGAAATCCCCTTACCATATGTATTGACTCTCATAATACTTGTAAAAAACTCCTATATAATAAATATAAGCTTGTTATAAATAATTTATATAACCATATTATAAAATATAATACCATATATTATTTTATTATAACTTTATATTACCCACTCATTAACAATTCCATGTTAAGGTTTTTCTTCGGGTAATATCCGCTTCGTTTATTTGCATGTGTCTTAATTTGTTATATTTTGGGTCCTAATAATTACATAATGATTTAAATAATTTAAAACATTATATAAAATATTATATATTTATTATATATTTATTTATAATAATATGTTAAATATATAAATATGAAATGTAATACACAGTTCATGGAGATGGTAGGCCATACGTACGCATAGACGTTGTATCCACGTTTTATTTGTAATATTGAATGTAAATAAAGTAAATGTAATTTATGTATATATATATATAAATAATATAATTAAATTAGAATTATTATGTCATATATATCATATAATATCACTAAAACCATACTTAATACATTCTGTGAAGTGTGTGAACGAATCATATCGCATTGAGGAGGCGGTAAGCCACACTTCCTCAAATGAAATTATCGTATTTAAACTAAATAGAAAGTATAAAGATATGTGTTGTAAAATAATTAAATAATATTAAATAAATAAGAAGTATAAAAAATATAATATAAAAAATAGTTTCCATCATAATCCTCAACCATGAAATCCGGTAAAGGAAAAATGAACAATGATCGTTTTCGTGAGGTGGTAGTTTGTCGTACACATAAATAGTATGTTTGTTACCCATTAGATGGAAGTGTGTAAAAATGTAGGTAGAAACCTTATAAAAAAAACTCAGTATATTGAGGATACTAGTTTTTTTATTATCATGGAATAAAGAGAGTTTTGGGGGTGGAGAAATGAAAATAAAAGAAAGGAGCTTAAGGAAGGATGTTACCTCTTCTTTGGGTAACTCCTTTTGGTTTATACCAAAATGATTATTGGTAATTATTTATGCCCAAAGGGAGGATTAAAGTATTAAGGGAGGTATTTTGTAAATTTTATTGGGTATATATTGGCTGAACCAATGTGGTTTAAGAGGTGTGAAGAAGATGGAGAGTTGGTGGCCTTTTTATAGGGGAAGGAAAGGGCACAATTGACATTTTTGAAAATAAGTTAGGTGTACCCAATATTTTACCTAAACATGTCATAGAAAACATGAAAAAATAAATAATTGAAGGTTTATGGACTAAATATTGCATGAAAATGGATTTTTTATAAGTTTATAGGTAATTTGGGCCCTTAAGTTTAAGGTTTATTCCCTTATTAAGCTTAATTTCACTTTAATAATTGTAATTAATTTTAATTACTTTCACTATTATTTTTGGTAAAAAACTAATTTGAATTATTAGAAATTAGAAATTATAATTATTCCAATTATGGGATCAATTTTTCTAATTTACTGTAATATAAGTGTCATAAATTAATTAAAATTCAGTCCGGGAGACGGGATGACAATGCAGGTTTTGAAAGTAAAAATATTCAAAGGCTTGCTATGTTTTTATATTCAATTTCAATGTAAAATTTATTAAAATAACCTAAATTGGATTAATTGATAAATAATTGATATAATGTGACATTAAAATAAAATTAAAATATAATTAACACTATAAATAAATTAGATGTAAAAGCAGTTTTGAATTAAAATTATGTGGTTTCATTATTCATTAAAAATTGAAACTTCACAAAAAATGCCAAAATTTTACCCTAAGATAATTTTTATATTTATATTTAAAATATGAATTTTATTTTTTCATATAATATTTATAAAAGTTCAAAAAATTGTATTTAAATTAGGTTCTCCCTTAAAAGGTGATAAAAGTGCCTTTATAAAAATATTGATTTTTATATGAAATATTGGGTTTGTTATTATCTTATGCTTATCAAATATATTGGATGAATTTGAAAAATATTTTATTGAATAATATATATATATATATATTTCATTAATATAACTATATAATATTAAATAATTTAATTTATTAGGATAAAATTCTTTTGTGATCATAAAAGTAGTTTTAAAATAAACATTCCCTCTATATTCAATTTGGTCTTATATTCATTTCTAATTAATCCGTAACAAATTAATTCAACAATATATTTTCATAAGTTAGTTAATCCTATTCATAACCACCAACATAGTATCTAAGTTATATCTTTCTAAAATAATAATATTTTTAATAATATAATTTTGTTTGGTAAAACTCAGTCTTGCGTGTTATGCAATCCATCGAGGAAAGTCATTATTGCATGTAACACAAATTAAACTTGATGTTATGTGTAGTGAATGTTAAAATTTATGTTGTGTTTAGTGAAAGATGAAATTGGTTTGGTGTATAACACAATTCAAACATAGTTCTTTTATATAAAATAAACTATTTTTAGTGTTTCATGAAATGAAAATTTTGAAAAAGAATAAATTAATTCAAAAAAAATATTTTACAAAACCTTGGGGTGTTACATTCTACCCCAATTAAAATTAATTTCACCCTTGAAATTCATCTAGGTTATAAAAATACTAATACTTTAAGGTTTCATTCATAGAAAGCCACATCATAAAAATGAAAGCTAAAATTACAATTAAAATGGAATGTTGGAACCATAATGGTTACCTAAAGTAATATATAACTAGGTTTTCACATAGCAGAACATAGGTTGGGAGAGAAGATTAGACATGGAGGAAAAGAGTAAATATTTATAGAGAGTGATTGAGGTCATCAATCCCAAAAAAGTGAATGATCAAAGAAAATTTTAGGGCCTCAAAGTCATATATTAGTCATGATTTAAAAGGTCATTAGTTCAACAAAAATCAAGTTATTAGGAAAACACTTTTTTTAATCATTATCCTATTGTTGAGTAATTATTTTATTGGCCAATAATATAAGGGAATATACTTACTTTATATATTTCTATAAAAAAAATTCATTATTTGGTTTGCTTTTATCTATTTCTAATTCATCCATTACTTCAACAAACAGATGTCTAGAAATCAACTTTGGTGTCTGAAGCACTAAAATACACTTTTAGAAGATCTTAAGGCCCATAAAAGAATGAAAAGTATAACTATTTGTCTCTAACTATTCTTAAAAATAAATATGGTTAATACATTAATCTCTAAACAAAAAAATTAACACTATTATTTAATGATAAATATTTATTCATAAAAAATAATTATACATTAACCAGGAAATCATGTTGTCTAGTGGTAAGTGTGAACCCCTTATAGTCCTTCAATCATGGGTTCAAGACCCAAATACTTTTCGGAATTTATTGTTTGTCACCTAAAATACAAGATTCCCTTTTCTAAAACCACACTAATATAATTTCCAAAATAAATATGACGGAAATACTTGAAATAAGGTTAATCACTAAATAGAATTTTATCTATGGTTTTCAATATAACCTCAATATATAAATACTTCAACCAAAGTTTAACTTAGACATTCAATAAATGGTTAACCTTATAACCCTTAAAAAATATGTAAAATACAAAACTTTATAAATAAGGTCATGAAATCATCTTAACATTGATTCCCCATATATAATAAAGTATCTCTTGGTTGTCACATTCCAAAAATGCAAATTCCCTCATCACATATTCTCTTGAAACATGGTAATAACCTGAATTACCATAAATATTTTTGTAAAACATGCATGATTACATATTACAGTGATTATTGGATACATTATTTAAATCCAAGAATTTGTAAATTTTATCCTTGTTGTCATAGACCACTTTTTCAAAAATCGGTTCTAGGGTAATCTATACCATTAAATTTACTTAATCATATCCTATATATCTTTATAAAAACATAATTATCTCAATGTTAGAAATTAATTAAGGGTTACCTTCCCTTAATCAATACATCACCTTTCCATGAAATAAATTTTCTATATCTTCATCACCATTTAACATGTCCTTTTCAATCCTTAATGAAAACTTATATTGAAAATACTTATATATTTCATGATTCATATAACATAATCTCTAAATTCCCAAACATAAATACTTCATTCATCCAAACTTATCCTTAAACCATTACTCATGCTTCTTCAATTTATTCCATAATAACTATTTCTAAGAATATGAAATATGAATCATGTCTTAAGGTTTCTAAACCTAAATCTAATCATGATTATTATTTTTAATGTAAACAATACTGGATGAACATCACATACCTTTCACATGTTGTTTGTAGTCTCATTATCTTCAGAAGTACAACCACTACTCATACCACCATACTGATTCTATTTATGATATTTCCACTTGGGAAGTCAATTATCACAATGACCATAATTTCCACATCTAAAACATTCAATGTTAACCATGTTACTTATAGTTCTCACCATTGACTAAAAACAAAAAGCATAATGTGAGAAACATTTATCATAATCGCACACCATATAATCATTAAAAATTACCAATATGATCCCTAAATCAAGGATCCCACTTCTTTAATATATGACACTTTAGGTTTATGCTAGGTTATTCATAGTAATATTCTACTTAAATCCTTCATGATGGTTTATAAATAGTTTGTTAAAATGCATATCCCCTGGGAGTGTCAAACCAGGTGTGCAACAAGACCCATTGTCATGTACCAGGTTATGCCGAGTCAGGCTCGATACACCTTTTTAGAGTTATTACTCTTAGGTAAATCTATTCCAGATCCACATCCACTTGTAGTATCTGGACATGGATGTGTCTAGAAAACAACTCACTCTATCCACTACCAAAATTCCAGGACATTTTCCTAAATGTCAATTAATCGGTATACTTTTCCTTAGATACATCCCTAGACATATCCTTAAAAATATACCTAGGGATCTCACTAAAGTTTATTATCCTAGTTTCTAAAGGTTTAATAACCTTTAATCTGATAACAACTATAATGACCCTCACTTTTCATACATCATCATTACATTACTTTTGCACAATACTTAACACATTTCATAAAAAGACACCCAAAGGCTGTATTAGTATAGTTCCTTTGGAAACATGGAACCAAATATTCTAACTCTGTGAAATGTCTTCAATGTTTCCCAAAAATATCCCCCCCATTATTAATTATACTTAAAAAAATTCCTTCATAACCTGGGTAAGGGAAAAATAATAAAGGGGCAAGCTCAAATTCTCAGTAAGGGTAAATAAAGAAAATGGGTAAGCATATCATGAACATAAGCACATGAGAACGTGATCATGATCACTAGAATATCGTTCCCTTCATATCAAAGATAATAAACATCTATCATGGAATAAATATTGGCCATTAATAAGGCATGAATCATAAGGAAATAAATAACATAATCCATGAAATCATATCATAGGAATAAGACATGAAATTGTGGCATACATAAACATGTCAAATCATTCCTTATAAGTCATGACTCATTTCTAGAACTTATCAAGGCACTTTATGGGAACTCCACCTACTGGGTGGGACACACCACCATCCCCAGTCATAATAGTTTAATTTTAAGGTATCTAGTTTCCCCATATTCCCATAGTAGATCGAGTCACTCCATCTTCCATATTCTTGGTGACTACACCTACTGGGTGGGACACACTACCGTCACCTGTACAAGTCCTTTCCTTGTAAGGGATAAGGTTTCCCCATCTTCCCATAATGTATCAATATTGTTGACTTTATTCTCATCATTATCTAATAAGATATAAATCTTTACCAAATTCATTGGAGGGAGATATAGGTCTCGACAGTCTCATAATAAAATAATTCATACATGTTCCATAATATAGTAAAACTTTCATCATATCATGGCCCATAAAAAGAGATAGGTTTTATAAACATCATATCATAATCCCATGAAATGAAATGGGTGTCATAAACATGTAGTAATATCTATAAATATGGAAAAATATAGGTTTCATAATAATTTCATCAATGCCTAACCTGTGAAATAAAGCAGGCCTCACAAGCATAAAACCCGTGGGAGAGGAACTTGTTTTATAAGGAATAAGTTTCATAAAAATTATTCCATAAAAACATAAACCATTAAGAGAATGAATGTGAATAAAATTTTTGGGTCATTTCCCATAAGGAAATGAGTAACATCAAGGGATGTAATCTTATGAGGAAAATAATTTTTAAATATCTTTCAATAACATTTCTTGAGGAAATTATCCTTTCTTCTTTAAAAAGAGAGTTTTAAAACATAAAACCTTTTGAAAAGAATTTTCTTAGAAAATACCTTGAAAACTTATAGAGAAGAATTGAAATCATTTTTAAAACCTTTTCACTTCCAAAATTATAAAAGAATCCTAAAAAAATTTTGAAAACAAGTTTCCATGAAAACAAATAAAAGAAGCTTGAAAACATTTTGAAAACCATTTTCCTTGAAAACTTATAAAATAAACTTCAAAAAATTTTAAAAAACATTTTTATTTGATTTTTTTTTGAAAAATTGTAAAGAATTATTGAAAATGGTTGGATAACCATTTATATGAAAATAATTTTAATACTTATAAATAAATCTTGAAAACATTTTGAAAAACATTTATTTGAAAATTCTTTTAAAACTTAGAAAAGAAGCTTTGAAAACCATTTCAATTTTTTTAAACAAATTTTTTTTGAAAACATTATTAATTGAAAAAATCTTTAAAAATAATGAATTTAAAAAATATTAATTAAAAATATTCCTTAAAAACAAACTTGTTAATGTACAATGTAGGATTCAAGGAAATTAATGTCATGATGGCGGGTATGTGCGTACATGCCGAACATTCCTTTTTTACCTTAAATGTTCAGAAAAGTGTCTTGATCATAAAATGACATGAAGGTTTTTTATAAAACCATTTTTAAAAGGTAAATCATGGGTAAAATTTTCCTTTAACATCATTGCATAATAGTAAAAAAATTATTTTTTTAGAAATCACAGCTTTGAAAGGACACAGATTTTCAACCGAAAGGAGAAATAAAGCCAAAATTTCATAGAAAACTTTTTCTTAGTTAGATTAAGTAAAAAAGAGTGAAAAAATGGTACTAATACATGAAGATATCATAAAAAACTATATGAGAAGGTAATTCATGAATGTTATTGGGATATGGATAATAATATGTCATCAATTGAAGCAAAATCATAAATAATTCCGATAAGTGATGAGATTATTTCAACAAAATCTTACCACATAATAACTTGGGATCATGCCCTCCATGAAATAAAATGAAATTAAATAAAGAATAAAATACCATGAAGATAAGGATATTCAAAATATAACATTTTAATGGAAGTATACACACCTCATAAAAAATCTTGGTGCATAACATGACATGTGTCTCAAAGAAGGAAAATTGAGACAAAATTACTTTACCATTTTGCTAACTTTTGAAACTAAAACCCCATGAAAGAAAGTTCATAAAATGGATACTTAAATACACATAAATTTATTAATAATAGGAATATAATATATTCATGGTTTGTATATATACACCACACAATATAAGTGAGTGGTGAATAAGGCATGTATCTCACAATAATAAAAAGTGAGATGAAATCCCCTTACCTTTCATCTTAACTCTAATCGTACTTGTAAAAAAACCTTTATAATAAATATAAGTTTATAATAATTTTTTTAAATAAACATATTATTATATATAATACCATATATGGTCTTATTATGTCTTTACATTACCTTCTTATTAACAATTCCAAGTTAAGGTTTTTCTTCGGGTAATATCTGCTTCTTTTTTTCGCATGTATCTTAATTTGTTATATTTCTGGCCCTCATACTTATATCATGATTTAAATAATGTTAAAAATGATATAAAAATACTATATATTCATTATATTTGGATTTATAATAATCTATAAAATATATAAATATGAAATGGAATACACCATTCATGGAGATGGTAGACCGTACGTACGCATGAACGTTGTTTCTGCTTTTTATTTATAATATTGAAAGTAAAAAAAAGAAATTAAATTACATATATGTATATATATATATATAATATCATTAAATTAGAATTATTATGTCATATATATCATATAAGTTTTCTAAACCCATCCTTAATACATTCCATGAAGTTTGTGAACGAATCACATTACTTTGAGGAGGCGGTAGTCCACACTTCCTCAAACAAAATTATTATATTTACAAAAAATTAAAAGTATAAATATATGTGATGTAAAATAATTAAAAAATCGGAAAAAAATAATAAGTATAACATATATCATATATATGCATCTTTTCTATCATAATTCCCAACCATTAATGGTGGTAAAGGAAAAATGAGCAGTCATCATTTTCATTAGATAGTAGTTTTTCATACACATAAATAGTATGTTCATTACCCATTAGATGGAAGTGTGTGTAACTGTAGGAAAAACCCTCATCATAAAAAAATCTCAGTATATTTGGGATTCTCACTTTGTTGTATAATCTTGGAATAAGGAGAGTTGAGGGGGTGGATAAATGAAAATAAAATAATGGAGCTTGAGGAAGGATGTTACATATTTTTTTGGGAAACTCATTTTGGTTTATACCAAAAGGATTACTTGGATTGATTTATTCCCAAATGGAGGACTCAAGGAGGGAGGGAGGGATGTTTTGAAGTTTATTGGGTATATATTGGCTGAAACTAAGTGGTTTGAGAGGTGTGTAGAAGTGGGAGAGTTGGTGGCCTTTTATAAGGGGATGAAACACTTGGAATTTTTGAAAAAACGTTAGGTGTAACCTCATTTGTAACTAAAATAAGTCATCCCAAACCAACTAAACTCAATAATAAAAGGTTTATGTCCTAAATATGGCCATACAATGGGTTTTAGAGAAGTTTCTAGGTCATTTGGGCCCTAATGTTTAAGGTTTATTCCCTTGTTAAGCTTAATTTGACTTTAATCATTGTAATTAATTTTAATTAATTTCACTAATATTTTGGGTAAAACAAAATAAGATGACCTTATTATAAATTATACATTATTATGATTCCAAATATGGAATCTATTTTTCCAAATTACAATCATAGAGAAATAATCTTTTATTTTCTTTTATACTGTTATGTGTATATAATTGGTCTGGTGGGTATCTAGTTATGTGTTTTGTATGATATATGTCAACACTTTATTTTATGTAGCATATTCAGTCTATTTACTCATTTTTTATAATATGATATATATAATTATTGATTATTTGTTTATTATTTTTCACTATAATAGAGGGCTTATAGTCTCCCCATGATATTACCATATACCAATACTGAGAGTTGGTAGACTCTAGCATACAAGGGGGGATGTTTGAGGTTATGTGACAAACTGGTCTAGTCACTATTCATAGAGTGAGATGGGTTGGGATGTTACAAAGTTGTACTAGAGACCCTTTTATTCTTTCTCATTATTTGGGATATGGTATCTAGGTGATATAGATATGTTTTGTAACCTGTGATGGATATCGGGTTGGTGCATCATGAACACCTTCACCCCCAGGAAGTCCAGGTTACCATGGGATTGATATAACTATTATTGGTTGTGATGTTACACTTATATATGATTTCCAATTTTAGTGGATCATATAGAGGTGGAATGATTTTATGATTTATATTGGATTCTTGGATCTTGAACCATTATAAAGAGACCCATTATGGATTTTGGATCTTGGTTAGTAGAGGCAAGTGGCATGTAGGGATTCACATGACATATAGGGGCCTACTAGTGTGATTGTTATCACTAACCAAAGTTCCATTTTTTTAAAGTGTCAAAAAATACACATATAATATTTTCTCATATAAGTACTTGGTGTAATTTTACTCACCTAGGATGACATGTATATGATTTCTTTTTTATGGTAGGCCAAGTGGTTTTATAGAGAAATGCGCATGAAAATGATGACATGATTCATTGGTTTGGGGAATGTTGTGACCCTAGTAGGTTAATTTAGTCATTTTTTTCCTTCATGATAAACCCCTTATGGGTCTTAATTTTTAGGTTTTCTTAATTAAAGTGTTAGTAACATCCTATATGGTGTTTTCTATATAGATTATAATAAAATTTTACTTAATCAAGATAGTGGTGGTGTTTCCTTTGATACAAATCATTTGAGATGATTCCGTTGGTTTTGGAAAGGGTTAAAATTTGAGTATGGATCATAATTCTTGATGAATCAGTCCCATAGGTGGATTCCTAGTAAGAATTGGTGCATATTGGGATGGTGAGTTGGAAAGTGATGCATGTACCGTATTTGTAACCCTTTAGAGGTTGTTCGATACATTGGATGCCATGGTTTGTTTAGACGAGAGTGGGGATAACATCCCATGGGATATGAAATTTTGTGAGATTTGACTTGTTATGGCTAGGTGTTAGACCTATATACCGTATACATGACCTGGTGTTTTAGTGGAAAACCACTTTAAGTGACAGAGATATGGTTTGTGTTTGGCCTTAGAAGGTGGGATCATTTAGTTGATAGACCCCGATGTTTTGGATATTCTTTAGAAGCATGATGTAAGTGTGGATAGATGCTTTTGTATGACATCAGGGGGGGGGTTGTGCATATTAATGTATTTATGAGTCACCATTCTAGGAACTATGGTCAAACTTGTTTGGCGATGCGACTCTTGTGAGTGTGAGTTGGGTTTTCTATGGTTGGGCGGTGATGGAATGCACACTTGTTCATTTCTTGTTGAGATCAAGGTAACACATGAGCTGGTTAAGTGTGGTACTATTTAAATTGGAATTTATGATGACTATGTATTGGCCATGGGCTAATGGATTCGAATGGAAATACTTTGAGTGTGTATTAGGGGAAATAACACACATGCGTTTATGGATGAACCTAAAGAAGTTGATCTGTAGGGTAGTTTGAGGGTTTGATCCTTATTATAGAGTAATGTTTTGAGATGGTGCACAAAGGTAAGTGTTTTGGACATGCCCAATCATTGTGTTTGAATAATTATGGATCATGGGTCCTGAATATTAAGAATTCTATTTCAGTATTTGATGACAAGGACACTCCTACAGTAAGGAGTGAGCTTCTGGTTGTGTTAATATAAACCCTTGTGGGTAGGATTGCGGTTTCATGAGAATGATCATAAGATGACTAATTGTGTATTTTGAAACTTTTGTATAAATAGATATAGATTTATCTATATTCCTAAGGGGATTCTAATTGTAAATTTTAATGTGATTATAGATGGAGTCCAAGCATTGTCTTAGGCATAGGATTAATTGAGATGTTTAGAATGTGATTAGATTGGGAACACATCGATGCTGGTGTATAGAGTATGTTGATGGAGTTGGTTGATTGAGTATTAGACCATGGATCCAAATTGAAAGTTAGGTTGAGACTATAGGTATAATATCATAACAATCTTGGGATACCTCTAAGAGTAAAGGCAATGAGGTCAGCTAAATGGATGGTGCTTCAGAAACTGAAGTTGATCACTTCGAGGTAGGTTGAACATATAAGGTCCAATTAATTTTTTCCTAGAAAAATGTACTATGAGGTGGATAACACATCATATATGTCATTTTTGACATAATAGGAATGTTTCAGGAATTGACTAGGGATTTTATAGTAAAATCTAGAAAGCTTATGTTATGCTTGGGTGGTAAAGAGATGCTCTCTTATAGCTTGGAACTTTGGAATGAGAATCTGTATTGCCACTTAACTGGTGTTTTAATTTATTTTGGGATGTGGTAATTTTAGAACCATTCTAAAATGGTTAATTGACTACCACAAGTGTGTTTTGGTAGGAAATTTCGATGGAAGATGTGCCATGAAATCAAAATTGGCTATTGCAAGCCAAAATCTATGGTGGGAAGCACCATAGATTGGATGAAAAATTAGTTGAAACATGATAATTTCTTAGAATAGGTGATCTCAGGTAAGCATTCTCTTAGTTTTCTTAAAAATATTTATGATTTTTAGCTTGTTTTTTGGTGGTCAAAGTACCAAAAACTGAAGGTTGGCCCTTGGGTGAGATTCAGATGTTCGAGAATGGGAGAGAGTGTTTTTCTATAAATCAATGATTGATGTAGGTCAGTTAATATGTCTATTTGAACACCAATAAATTATAGGGATGATTATAATTATGATGTATAGGTTATCAGATCCCATGTTCATATGTTTCATGAAATTTAGTGGGTTTTTCAGTTTTGAAGATAGTGGAAGGGTCAAATTTTCAGTCAATATTCATAATGGGGTTATAGGAGTTGGAACCCCTTAAAATGGGTATATTAGATGTGTAATGGGGTTTAGAAGGTCTAAAAGGATTATGGGAGGTTTAGGATGTGACTAAAGCTTGTAATTTTGTAATTTGGGAAGTCAGAACATGGCGTAAGTTTAGGGCATGGTTTTTGCTAACTATGCACCCTAACCATGCAACCTAAAATTCTTAGGTGCATAGTCTGTTAAACAATGTGAAGGAGGCTAAGAAACTATTCCGATGTCTATAAAAAACTATAGAGGCATACCATATGGTCGGTGCATGGTTTATGAAATAGTACAAAATAACTGTGTAGAATGGTTGAACTTGGCTAGATGGGATCACATGGTTAACACCAGATTGTTTCAACTATGCACCCTTTAAAAAATGGGTTTTTTCTCCATTTCCCCCTATGAATTATTAAGGGGAAACCCCCTTCATATTATTCTCTCCCACTTACGAGACTAGTTTTCTCTCCCATTACTCTTCTCCTACAAGCCTTCAAGAGGGGTGTTTTCATTGGCATTTTCCAGTGATACAAGGTTTTTGGTTCTGATTCCACTTTGTCTTCATGGAATTGAAAATTATGATAGGGATTTTGTTCTTTCTAATGTTCCCAGTTAGGATCCAAGTATCATTGAGAGGGGGAGGGGGTGAATTAGTGATATCCTTTTCTTTTTTATGTTTCCTTCTTTTTGAAACAACCTTCACCTCATGTTAAAGAGTTTCTTCCCTGCTGAAAACACACAACCATAGGCACACAATATTTAAAAGGTTCACTACTCAACAAGAGCAACTACTTCCTTGGCATGGTACAGAAATAATCTAGTACCACACAATCCAATAAAAAACAATCCTTTGATTTGTAATACAATGAGTAGGATATACCCTTACACTCGTGCAACACTTGGAAATCAATCTTCAAGTGCATGTGCACCCTCTTATCAAAAATAGGTAATTACAGTATTTCAGTGCTTCTTTACAATTGAATAGATGTATTCTCTGAATTAAAAATCTTCACCTTCTTACCTAGAAGACAATAAGAACTATCTTGTGCACAACTGAATACGTTCGAATACCCCAAATATTTCGCATACCCTTTTAGGTGTCTTGTGCATAACTTTTATGCCACACACGCAAGATTTAACTTTTGTCGCGAGACACCTCTTGTGTGCAACTTCAATCTTGCGCGCAACTCTCTTCTTGCACACACCTTCTACTTCTTGCACAAAAACCTATTTCTTTTGCACACTCACCTTTACTTAATATTTTTTCACACCTAATAGATTGGTATTTCTCTTAGTGTCAACCACACAAAGTGTGAGGGGGTCACCTCTTATTTATAGGCCTCATTGATCCCTGCGTGCAAAAACCCCAATGCGTTGTACAAGATCCTGATGCATCACGCAAAACCCCATTTAATGTTTCCTTGGGCGCGTAAGTCTCTTTCATTCCAACATCATCTTTTGTGCACTTCTTTGAATCTTTCACGCACTTTTTTCCTTTTCCATTATTCAAAGTTTATACCTCGAATCACTCCTTGCGCACAAGATTCCAAACTCCATTCAATCTTGCATGCAAAAACCAATCTTGCGCGCAAGCCTCTACTTTTCCAAATTTTGATGTTTGGATAATGGAACTCCACTTGCGCACAACATATGAATCCATCTTCAAACTTGTTCGAAACATAATTTTCCAAAAAATACATTTCTTCGTCTCCCGATTTTCAGGCCCTTAAATTTAGAAAACACTGGAAAACAACGCCACGTTAAAATGTTCTTTTTTTTGCCTCCAGATCATCCATTCATTTTTCATGATTCTCTTCACTTCATTCCATAAAGATTCATTATATTTCATCATGAATTACACTATCGTGATATATATCCTTTGATAGATCAACTCTAGGATTGTAATAGTTTCAACAGAAAGTACTAAACCTTCCCTATCTTCCACTAGCATCTTTCCTTCCAATCAAAACAGAATATTATTGGAAGCACATTTACTCCCTATTCACTTTATAAGTATTTCATCATAAGTTCTCCTAACTTATGATATTTGTGAAATACATATCAGCAAAGAATCGTCTGATTTTCATGTCCTTTACAAAGTGAATTGATTTATCTTCTTTGACAACAAAAGAAAACACTCTGTAATAGTAAACTATTTTTACTTCCTTATTTATCCAACTTGGTCCCAACACATTCTAGAATAGGGGCATCCTGAGAGGTCATTCGGGTACTACCATTCATCATTTTATTAAAGTAATGGTGCATTGACTAATTTATTATAGTTTTCCCTAAATTTTAAATGAAATTGTTTATTGAATTGCTGGCATGTGTTAGGTTTTTTTCTCACATTATGGTTGGGGGATTTACATAGGTCAATGGATTTTGTTTAATAGTGGTTCAAATAAGACAGGTTCTTCTAGTGAGATTTTAGTGTTTATGATAAATTGAATTAATTTTGAATTCAATTGTGTTTTGATTGAAATAATAATAAATTGATTATATTCAGTTAATTAAGGATGTTGGGAATGAGTTAAAGGATCATAATGGTTGTGTGATCTTGGGAGAAGCTGGATGGGATTTGGAATTAGTTTTTGGCCTTTGGTAGAGAAATGGTAAAATCTTCAAAAGAGTTAGGTGGTCCTTAGTATATTCGCTATGAATTTTGTATAAAATTTATATGCATGTGGGTGTGCATCCTCCTCAATAAGAAAATAATCAAGTTATTATTTAATTGTTAAGTTTAATTTAATTTTTTTTAATTTAAATTAAATTATTTGTCTAAATAGAATGCCTAGAATTGGAGAAAGTGTTGAGGGAATGTTGGACCCATGTGCACTGGTTGGTTTACCAAGGTCACCGACAACCGATTCCTTGTCAATAGAAGTTTATTAATGCCCCCAATATAGGATCATTTATGTGACTTTATGTAGAGGGGGAGATGGATTAGGATAGTTTTCCCCAATGAGCTATGGATAGATCATGAGATTCCTTAGAGCCTTAGTCTAGGTGGAGTGACCATGTGTTGAGAACTCCTCACCCACTAGGATGGGACTGTCAGGTGAGTGGACTCCATAGAGAATTGGTGGTTTGGATGGGTGTGATAACTGACATAGTTTTAATAGGGAAAATGTGATAGGATTTAAATCCTTCCCTCCAGTGATATTAAAGTATCTAGACCATTAAGTCCTATTAGGTCAGAAATTGACATAGAAGTCGCCAAGGGATAAGATGTCCTTCAAATTTTGGGATTTTTCCCAAGAGATTATATGTGATAGGGGATTCCAAGTGGGATGCCTTCAAAGTATTAAATACCTTAGAGACCCATATGGGTTACACTTTAAGATATGGACTTGAGTATGTGAACATGGGAATGGGTATAGATGATCATGAGTGTCACCTTAGAACTCGGGTCAATGATTGAGCATGTTTAGGTTGTGATGCACTAGGTCACACTCTAAGGAGCCTGAACTGGTATTCATGACGGGTTAGGAATGTGTTCACCCATGTATGATTTATTTATTGATGTGCTACATTTTACATTCCCTTATTGGTGGATATGATGTTTATGTAATGCACTATTGGGTTTGGTGTGATGTGTTATAAGGAAGAATCCCATAATAGGGAGGTCTGCGATAATTATGGGCTTAGGCCTTAGTTGAAATGATTATAGGGATTATAACTAGATGGGGAAACTACCATAGGTGATGTTTGTAACCTTGGTTTTAGTTTTTATGATTTTTATCTGGGATATTCTGAGTGGCCTATTATGTGCTATCCTGGTAGGGATATTTCAATGGGGGCTTATAGCCTATGATATTATAGTGGCGTGATATCTATTGAGGTATAACTATTTCAGTATACCCAGGTGATCTTGGATACTAGTTTTTGATTCTTTTAGGATTATTAATGGATGATAAAATTCTCATTGGTTTGGTATGTGATATCTTTGTGATTATTCCTTGATAAGAAAACTTCCATGAGGGGATGTTTGTGATACTCTTGTGAGAAAAGTACCTGATGAGTGGTTGTATTATTATGGTTTTCATGGTATCTTGATATGTTCCAATACATTATGAAATTGGGGTAAAGTAGGTATTTCATCTGGTTTTATTTATTTTGAGCAGTTTACTAATTTTGATCATGACACATGCACATATCATTGCATTGTCAGTTTTCTATGGGACTTCATTGGTGGTGACCTACTGAGTTATGTACTCGCACTTGGGTCGGGATTCCATTGTACCAGGGTACTCAAGAAGCCTCCACTTAGTTGAAATCATAGGTAAGGTTGTGGACCTATCTGATTAAGTGGGATTGATCAGGTGATGACCATAGACTGGGATAAGGTTTGGCTCAATGTGGTCATAGAGCCATCATATTTTATTTTATTTTGTACTATTATGTGAATGTAACTGGTCTAGTGGGTGGATAGTTGTGTGTTTTTTATTCCATATTTCAAAAATTTATTTTTTATAGAATTTTTAATTTATTTAATCCTTATGAATAATCTGATGTGTATAATGTTTGACCATTTATTTATTATTTTTCACCCTAATAGAGGGCATATAGTCTCCCCATGGTATTCCTGTAGACCTTTTATACTTATCAGTAGCCTCTAGAATATGGGGAGGAAAGCCTGATTTCACATGGATAACCAGTCCAGTTACTATTCATATAGTGTTCTATATTGGCAAGTTACAAAGTTTATCTTCTTCACACCACTTCTTGAGTGCTTGAATGCGGTTGAATTCACCTTGATTGAGTGGATCATTGATATTTTCCATCAGTTTAGGCGGAATAGTTGGAAGATTTAGATCGAGTATGTAATAGTTTTAGAATTTTTATGATAATATATTTTATATCTAAGTGATAAATCTCTTAGAAATGGGTAAATTTTATAACTTTATAATGATACCGAATGCAAATTGGCAGCTAAACCAGAAGTCTAAAACTAACAGCAGTGGTGATGGTGAATTCAGATGTTGGTAGTGGATGATAAAATAGAATAATCTAAGTATCCAAGAGGACATGTATGATTAATATGTTAAGGAATATGATTAAATATGAAGTAACAAGTGTAGAATATGGAGGATGTATTCTGGAAGTTTTCCTTGATATAAAAATGGGGGAGGGGGGGAAATGTCCAGAAGATGCACTATTTAACAAAAAAGTTTCGTTGAGGTAGTGGAATTAAAATAGACATCATGTTTATACGGTCAATTATCTCTAAAGTTCATATAGTGGTGTAACTTGAATTACTATAATTTATCTACTATTTTTCCTATAAATAGGTTGTGGTGTTATTTTAATGGTTGGATGGTTTTGTATCACACTTAAGATTTCATTGGATTATTATTTGGAATTAATAATTTTGTTGCAATATCTTGTTTCCTCTTAAATTGAAGTTTTATTTCTAGGTATTAAGACTCATTATAAACCATTTTAAATCGTTATATTTATCATGTGAATGATTCTTCCATTTATTACTTATTTCATTTGGGTTGTCTAATCGAACCGTAATTCACTGTTTCATTTTCACCCTTACACCACTGTGCTAAACTTGTTTTGTGTTGAAAATTATAGAAAAAATAACAAATTTAAATTCATTTTTGATTAATTTATTTTGTTTTTATCACTATTAAAAAGTTCAACATCACTTTTTTTGATGAATTCATTATAGGAGTAGGTGATTTGGAGGCCTTAGAGATGATCTAGAAGGAAATGGGCCAAACTGGATGGCATCCCATGGACATTTATCCACTATTTTAAACATTACTAGAATTAAGTGCCTCAAAATGGGTTGAAATATTTTTTCACCTCCAAAAATTAATTTTATACAACCCATATCAAAGAACCAAATCCAAATTCATCAATCTGATGTCCCATCCAAACTATTCTATCCAGGGGACATAATATTCCTGAATTCAAACGTTTGGTTCATTATTTTTACCATATATCCCAATAAAGATTTCTAATAGATGCCAAATTTTACATGGATATAGCAAATATTCCTACCAATAACTCTTACCTTTCTTTCCAACTCGTGATATGGATTTCTACTAGTCCAAAACCGATACACAAGTTGTATCTCAAAAAGAAGGTGCTCAAAACCATGTCCCATTTTAGCTATAAAAAGGCACCATGGGCACCTCATTTGTAATTTCGTATCAGGAGCCAAGATCTGCAATTTTTGAGTCCTAGAGGAGTCTCTTAATCATACTATAAGTTCTGGAGGCCTCTATCCTAATAGGGGTATCAAGGATGAAGAAGGAGTTCCACCCGACTTTCCTCCTCTCGATTTTGGGATAATCGGTGGATGTTTGTTGTGAGGGAGAAAAAAATCTTGTAAAGGGAGTTATGAAAATTGTACTACTACTGGTTTTATTTATTTTGGATTTGAAAACATTTCACTCAGAATTATATTACAGTGATTTATCTTTGTTTGATTTAACCGAATTAAATTCTCTTTAATTTTAACCGATCGATGTGAGGTTTTGAGTGTGCGACATGCGTTGTTCTGATTGGATAACACAAGAATCCTTTTCTTTCCAAATTATTTGAGATTTCAGTTTGTTTTATAATCTAATATAACATGCATGTGATCAACACCTTATCTATACGATTTTTATGTCAAGGTTTGGCTTAACATGATTTGATATAAGATATTGGAAAGTAATCAGGATTCAGATTAATTTCCACCAAAGACTTACATAAAGTCTTAAATAATCTCTGAGAACAATGAACATTAAATGTGTGTAGTTAACTAACAATGATCCCTTTTATCTCATAATTATAAAACACCACCTTTCCTTGTCAACTATTAAACTCTTTAATTAAGTCATTTTATTTTTAAAACTGTTTTCAAAACCGCCCACAATTTTAGTTCTTTTTATTAAAATACACATTCTAAATATATCAATGCTCCTTGAGAGAAAACCTAGGGTATTCCCTTTACAATAAATCAATATTAAAAACATAATAAATTTTATGTGTCATGACAACACATTCAAATTTTGGTGCCATTTCCAGGGAGCGCTTCGATTTTTAGTGCATATTTTTTTATAAGATATCTGTAAATTTTGTGAATATTTATTTAAATTTTCAATAATTTTGTGTTATGATCTATTTTTTGTGCAGGTTTTGTGAATGATGCATTATAATCTAATATATTCACCTCATTTCAATCTTGAACTAGAGAGGATCCTACATCTATGACACTGAGACACAGAAGAGAACCCTTTGAATGAGGACACACAAAACATCAAAACTCTTCTGGATCCTTTTACTTATTCTTCTAGAACTGACATGAAAACTGAAATAAACTTATGTAAAATGGATGAAAATAATAATATATTAAAAGAACTAACCTCACTTTATGTTGATATCCAACCCACCTATATTCAAATACAAGGCGAGGAACCTAGTTTTGAACTAAAACTCGGTCTAATTCACTTATTTCCAAGATTTTATGGACTCACTGGAGAAAATCCACAAAAGCACTTAAAAGAATTTCACACTGTGTGTTCAACATTAAAACCAAAAAATGCATATGAATAACAAGTAAAGCTCATGTCATTTTATTTTTCATTAGAATACACTACAAAATACTGAATTTATTATATTATTTCCCCAATAAGAGGTTGGGCGGACATGAAACACCTTTTTCTTGAAAAATGTTTCCTAGCCCCTTAAACTGCAATAATAAGGAAATAAATATGTGGTTTAAGAAAATATAAAGGGGAAAAACTTATTGAATATTGGGAAAGATTTAAAATATAATGTTCAAGTTATCTACACCACAAAATAAGCGATTAACTTTTAATATGATATTTTTATGAAGTTTTAATTCCAATTGATTGTAACATGATTGATGTTACTACAGGTGGTGTACTAGTGGATAAAAACCCAATCGATGTAAGGAACCTAATTGATAACTTGGCCCAGAACACTCAATAATTCAGTACAAGGTTCAGTATACCCATTTGAGGTGTCCATGAGGTGAAAAGTTCTGAATTCAAGAAGAAGGTGGACACAAAGTTTGAAGAGCTAAGTACCCTTCTTCGACAACTTTCTATTTCCCAAGGGAAATCCCAATATCATCATCCCATCCATTGTGGTATATGTTCTTATAACACCCAGTACTCTAACAAATTCCCCCAATTGATAGAAACTTCATAGATTTTTGAGGAAATATTTCTAGGCTACCCCTATAACCAACTCTTTATGCATGAACCATACTATCCATCCAACCCTAGGTGGAAAGAAAAACAAGATTATAAGAAAGGGGGTATTCAAACTAACCTAAAAAATGAAACTGACCGGGGAAGATTAGTCATCCACCACCACCTCCCAGAAATACCCAACCACCAAAAAAGACATTCCAACCAGCCCTCCAAAACATAAGCCTAGTCTAGAAGATATGATGAAACAAATGGTTGCAAAAAATATTGAATTCCAACAAACCACTCAAGCTTCCATATAAGACCTAAAAACCCAATTAGGCCAACTTTCCAACTCGGTGGGGGAAATCCAAATCCATGGGTCAGATAAAATACCTTCTCAACTAGTAGTTAACTCTATGGATAAGGAAGACATTAGTTTCATCACCAATTGTAGTGGAACAAAACTTAAAATCCAAATGACCCATTCACTAGAGTCATCCCCTCTTAAGGAAACCACCACCCCAACAACTGGGAAAACTCCAAATGAAGTAGAGACTTGTCCAGAGAGAATCTCTTCCAAAGGAAAGAGTGTGTCTATTAGAAAGTCACCAAGACCAACCATTCCTCTTCCATTCCCCCAAAAGGAAAACCATCCAAGAAAATAAAAATAAACATATCTTGATAAGGAAATCTTGGAAACTTTCAAAAAAGTGAAGGTCTACATCCCGTTGATTGATACCATGAGAACAATTCCAAGATACTCCAAGTTTCTAAAGGATATGTGTACAGACCAAAGATGACTTCATGGAGATGAAAAGGTGATCTTACGGAGGAATATATCAGCATTGATAGAGCCATCACTTCCCACTAAGTGCAATGATCCTGTGACATTTTCAATTCCATGCACCATAGGAGAGTATTCATTTTCCAATGATATTCTTGATTTAGGTGATTCTGTAAATGTGATGAATCACTCCATTTACTCTTCTTGGAAGGTCGGTGAACTGAAGACCACTAGAATAGTTTTTTAGCTAGAAAATCATAGTACAACACACCCTTATAGTGTGTTAGACGATGTTCTTGTGAGGGAAAAAAGTTTAATTTTTCGTGCTGATTTTTATGTGCTAAAAATAGAAGATGATAGGATGAATGCACATGCCCCAATTATATTAGGGTGACCCTTCTTGAAAACCTACAAAACAATAATTAATTTCCACAATGGTACATTACTTATGGAGTTTTTTGGTGTCATTATCCACTTCAACATCCTTGATTCCATGAAGAACCCCTCATAAGAACATTCCCCTCTCTCTATAAATTCAATCGATGTACTCCCTTCCCCTAAAAAAACTTTTCATTCCCCCAATCCTCTTTTTGACTTTTCACAATTGATTTAAATGCTAGGAAATTAATCATTCATTGATTTTTATAGTGTTCTAGAAAAATTTCATGCATGTTTGTTAATTTATGATTTCTTTAACACTGAGGATCCAATAACCATCAATGATACTGATAAGCCTGTAAAAGATCATTCCTCATCTAAGGATGATTCCATTAAGCAGTTAGATGATATTAATGACCTATTACTTTCAAAGAAACTCCCATCAATCCAAAATCCACCTGAATTGGAACTAAAACAAATTCTTCAAGATCTAAAATATTCATATCTTGAGAATAGAAACAAGATTCCCATTGTCATTTCTAGTTCACTCCCTCCTGAGCATAAATTACTACTTCTTAAAATTTTAAGGGAGTATAAAAAAGAATTAAGATGGACACTTGCAGACATTCCTGGTATTAGACCATCAATTTTTACACATAAAATTTTGTTAAATGATTAGGCTAAACCAGTGAGGCAGTCAGAATGTCGACTGAACCCAAACCCCCTAGAGGTTGTAAAAAAGGAGGCAACAAAATTATTAGTTTCTGGAATCATTTAACCAATCTCTAATAGCCAATGGGTCAGTCCCATTCAATTAGTTCCTAAAATATCTATCCTTATAGTAATAAAAAATGAAAATAATGAATTGGTTCGAACTCATGTACAGAATAGTTAGCGTGCATGCATAGACTATCGACGACTAAACCAACACACTAAGTAGGACTATTTCCCTTTTCCATTCGTTGACCAAATGCTGGAGAGGCTAGCAGGGAAGTCCCATTACAATTTTCTTGATTGGTATTCTAGATACATTCCGATCTATATTGCCCCTGAGGATTAGTAGAAGACAACCTTCACATTCTCCTTTGGCACATTTTCCTATAGAAGGATGCCATTTGGTCAGTGCAATGCTCAGGGTACTTTCCAACGATGTATGGTTTGTATTTTTTTAGATTACCTAGAGAATTTCTTGGAAGTATTCATGGATGATTTCACTGTTTATGGATCCTCTTTTGATGAAAGTTTGAGTAGTGTTGGTTTAGTACTACGTCATTGTATTGAAAATAATAATGTATTAAATTATGAGAAATTTCATTTCATGGTGCGACAAGGTATAGTATTGGGGCATGTCATTTATTGGGATAGTATCCAAGTTGATAAATAAAAATTGGATGTCATTTCTTCCTTACCATTCCCAAAAAATGTATGGGATGTGCGGTCTTTCCTAGGTAATCCTAGATTTTACCGTCATTTCATTCGTGAATTTAATAAAATTGAACTCCCCATTTCTCGATTAATCCAAAAAGAAAAAGAATTTCTTTTTGATAAAGAATATGAAAAATCTTTTAATAAGTTAAAATTGAGTCTCACATTACCCCCAATAATCCAACCACCTCAATGGGATTTACCATTTGAGATCATGTGTGACGCCTCTAACTATGCAGTTGGGGAAGTATTATCAGAAAGGGTCTATCAAGCTCCACATGTCATTGCATATGTCTCACATACTTTAGTCCCTACCCAAGTAAACTACACCCCAACTGAAAGTAATTCCTTTCAATTTTGTTTGACTTGTAAAAATTTAGGTCACACCTTTTGGGGTCCAAAGTCATTGTGTTCTCATACTATGCAGCCTTCTGGTATCTTCTAGAATCCAAACCACGTCTCATTTTCTAGATGCTCCTCCTTAAAGAATTCAATCTAGAAATTAGAGATAAAAAAGGAGCATAGAATGTGGTGGTTGACCATATCAGTAGGATACCCCCATCCTCAAACATTGACTCATACCCCTATATTAGTCTAAATGACATGTTTCCTAATGATAAATTGTACCTAGTGCAAAATTATATTCCTTGGTATTCTGAAATTGTAAATTATTTGGTAGCATATTTCATTCCTACTGATTTCAACAAAAACCAAGTTAGTCGTCTAAAACATGAGTATCATTGGTACATTTGGGATGACCCCTACCTCTGGCGTACATGTAGTGATCAAGTACTTAGGTGTTTTGTTCCCAATAGAGAGTTTCAGTCTGTCCTTATATTCTATCACACTCTTGCTTGTGGGGTCCACTTTGGTCCCCAACAGACTAATCGCAAGGTACTTGATTCTGGTCTCTTTTGGAAAACACCTTTTTGGGATGATAATGATTTTTTCAAATATTGTCCTCATTTTCAAAGAATGGGTAATGTCTCTAAAAAAAATTAAATTCCACAAAAATCATTGTTCTTTCATAAAAGTTTTGATGTTTGGGGTATTGAATATATGGGGACATTTCCCAATTCCTTTGGAGACTTGTACATTCTTCCAGTAGTGGATTACGTGTCAAAATGGGTAGAGGCATGAGCTATTAAGACTTATGATTCTAAGGAAGTTATATAATTTTTGAGAACCCAAATCTTATGTAGGTTTGGCTCACCTAGGTTCATGATCAGTGACCCAGGTTCTCATTTCTTCAACCAAACAATGCAATCATTTATACATCAGTATGGGGCCATTCATTGAGTGTCTATAGCAAATCACCCATAGACCAATGGTCAATCTGAGGTGTCGAATCAAGAGGTCAAACACATTCTGGAAAATAATGCTTCAAACCAATAGAAGAGATTAGAGTCTTGGACTTGATGATTCATTATGGGATTACCATACTTCTTTTAAAACCCTAATCAGAATGTCACCTTATAGGATTATTTTTAGAAAGAGTTGTCACCTACCTATTAATATTGAGAACTAGGCCTATTGGGTCATCAAACAATGCAATTCTAGTCTTTCCAGTGCAGGTTCTCAAAAGAAGGTGTAGATTCAAGAGCTATAGGAAATGAGAAAATATGCATATGAGAACTCCAAGATTTATAAAGAGGGAACCAAGGCTGACCACAACCATCTCATCCTTCATTGTCAATTTCACATTGAGAATAAGGTCTTCCTCTATAATTCAAGGCTGAAGTTGTAACCAGGTAAGCTTTGTTCCCACTAGTTTGAACCATACACTGTTACTAATGTATCTCCATTTGGTGTTGTTTAGGTTTAAAATGAAGAAACTAATAAAACCTTCATTGTCAATGGGTATCAGCTAAATCACTTCCACAAAGCAATTCCAGAGTTCTCGATGGAGGAACTCCATGTTCAAGAAGAAAAATACCAATGAAAACCAATAGGTTTTATCCTTCCTTCCCATATTCTATTTTATTACAGTGAGGATACTGCATGTTTTAGGTGTGGGTTGATGGGTACATTCCTGAGTTAGTTATGATTTTTCATTATTTTTTCCCTCATTGAATAGTATTTTCACTTTCCCCCTAATTTTTCCCTCTCTTTTGCGCCAGAATGTTAATTTTACGATGAAAAAATATGACCACTTTAAAATAATTACAATTCATTTTTCATTCTTGAGTCGATTGTGTGGAAAATTACAATGTTTTTGGTAAAATGATCTTTAAAATGAATGTTGATATGTAATCTTTTTCTAGAATTTATGTTTTCAAATCATTATTAATTGTTTAATGGATTTTTGAAACCCATGCCTTATTAGTACTGACCAATATTTTAATCCCTTACCCGAGATACATTCTGATCCCTTTATTGAATATTATTCCTTTTAATCAATTTCTTGAGAGTATTAGGTCATGTAGAGAAACTAGAACCTACCTTTATTCTGTTTGAATCTATAAGATTCAAGTATGCTACATTCATGATAGAGGCCATTGTTCATTGAAAATCCCTTTGTACAATTGACCTCTATTTTTGGCCACCTTGACATTTTACCCCCCTTAAGCCTTAGAGTCCATGAAATACCTATTAGGTAGCCACATTACAAGCTTATTTATCCCTACCTACCCATCTATTGTGTACAATCTTTTTTTAATTTCAGCAAGTGTGGGAGAGAGGGTGTTTCCATGGGAATTATTTTGAATGAATCATTGTTATAGATTGATGGAAAGGGTGCCTACATTTTCCTTGGGAAAGGGGTTTGCAAGCCATATTGCATCATTGTTTTACAAAATTTCCCTCATTATCTCTAATGAAAATTGTAAAAAATGAAAATAGTTCTTTACATTGAAAAGAAAAACAGAACAAAAAGAAAAAAAACTATTGGAGAAATGAGTAAGTTTATTCATTATTATTCACTGATCAGTTATGACCCACACAAATGGGAAATGGGGATAGTTAGTTAGAAGTGATACAGTTTTTGAGGGGATGAGTGTGTACATTAATTGTGAACACTTGATAAATCTTTACATGTTTTTTACTTAAGATATTAAACACTCCTCTTCTACCTTATATTTTTTATAAATTTAATCCTTCCAACCCTTGAACCTCGGAACAACCTGTTGGAAGTCCACTTGAGAAGCACACTAGTTTTGGCTAATATAGAACTTATAATCTTGGGAAGCATATGGTAATATCACATGAACTCCAGGAAAAGAGAATAAATCAACTTTCATATGTTCCTTGAGTGAAGAGGGAAAATTTCTAAGCGAGGTAGGCTATGACTTGTTGCATGGGTGAACAAATGATGTTGAACAGATTTGAAGGAGAGATAAGAAAAATGATAGAAAAATTGATTTCATAAACAAGACATGATGAATTTAATTTCAGAAGAATCTTGTAACTTTTATCACCTTTTATTTATGAATGATACTTGGTTAGGATATAAGACTTTTCCCAGGAGTGCAGATGTTTAGGTGTGGGGGTTTGATTGAACCTTGATTCACTGTTTCATTTTCACCATTACACCACTATGCTAAACTTATTTTGTATTGAAAATTATAAAAATAATAATAAATTATACTTCATGATTTAATTTTTTTATCACTATTAAAAAGGGAAATGTCACTTGTTTTGATGAATTCATTGTTGGAGGAGGTGATTTAGAGGCCCCAGAGATGATCCCGAAGGAAATGGGCCAAACTGCATGGAATCCCATGGACATATGTCCACTATTTTAAACATTAATAGAATTAAGTGCCTCCAAATGGGATGAAAACTTTTGGTCCGCTACAAAACTTCATGTTCTACAACCCATATTAAGGAACCAAATCCCAATTCGTCTATCTGATAGTCCATATGAACCATTCTGTATAGGGGAAAAAATCTGACCAAATTCAAAAGTTTGGTTCTTTATTTTGACTATGTATCCCAATTAAAATGTCTAATTGCCTCTAAATTTGACATGGATATAGTAAAAAGTCCTTCCAATAACTCTGATCTTTTTTCCATGTCGTGATATGGCTTTATACTATTCCAAAACCGATACAAAATTGGTGTTTCAAAAAAAGGGTGCTCAAAAGCATGTCCCATTTTGGATATTAAAAGTCTCCATGGGAACCTCATTTATAAGTTTGAAATAGGATCCAAGATCTGAAATTTTTGAGTCCTATAAAATTATCCTCATCATCCTCAAAATTATAGAGGCCCCTATCCTCATATAGGGATCAATGATGAAGGAGTTCCACCCGACTTTCTTCTTTCTCTCGATGTTGGGATAATCGGTGGGTGTTCATTGTGAGGGAGCTAAAAATATTGTAAATGGAGCTATGACACTTGTACTACTACTGGTTTGATTTATTTTGGGTTTTAAAACATTTCATTCTTAAGTATCTTACTTTGATTTATCTTTGTCTGATTTAACCAAATGAAATGCTCTTTACTTTTAACCGTTATGTGTGAGGTTTTGAGTGCGTGACTTGGGTTTTTACGATTGGATAGCACAATAATCCTTTTGTTACCAACCTATTTGAGATTTAAATTTGTTTTTAAGCTATTATACCATGCATGTTATCTGGACCTTGGCTATATAATTTTGATGTCAAGGTTTGTCTCAACTTGCTTTGATATAAGAGCTTGGAAAGTAATAGGGATTACGATTAATTTCAACCAAATAATTACATCAAAACCTCAATTAATCTCTGAGAACAGTGAATGTTAAATGTGTGTAGTGGACTCAAAAAGAAACCTTTTATATCATAATTATAAAACACCACCTTTCCTTGTCAACTATTAAACTCTTTAATTGAGTCATTTTATTTTTAGAACTTTTTTCAAAACCACCCTAAATTTTAGTCATTTTTATTAAAAATACTCATTCTAAACCTATCAAATCTCCTTGAGAGATAACCTAGGGTATTACCTATACTATAAATAAATCTTAAAAACATAATCAATTTAATGTGTCATGACAACATGGTCATTGTCTTCAATGAATTTCTATTAGGCATTTAAAATGAATAGTGGATGCTTGAGGTGCTTGGGCTTCTTGTTTTCCATATAAAAATATATGTGGCATCAAGTTTTTATAGATTTCTGGATGAAATTATTCTTTATTTTATGTTTTAGAGGTTAGTTAATTCCATAACTACTATATTATTAATAATAAGTGCTATGATATCATGTTTTAGAGTTTTTAAGGAAAAATCATATAATGATTTCCAGAAAGCATTTGTTACTTTCCCTTTACCCTTTTTGGATTTAGTAGGATATTTATATTTCAAAAGATGACATTAAAAGATGTAAAAGTGAAGTTGGAAAAGTTTTGATGGTCAAGACGTTGGTTTTTGGAATATGTTGGTGGAGGGATATTAGTTCCAAAAGGACTACAATGTTTCATTGATTAGGGTGAAACCAGAAGCATTGTCAAAAGTAAAATATGAAAGGATTGATAAGAACATGATGGGTAAAATCAAGATGATGTTGGACCATAAAATGGATTTAAGCTTTCATGATAGCAATAAAACTATATAATTGATGTATAATCTTGTGAACATGTATGAGAAGCCTTCTGAAATGAACAAAATTGTTATGTTGCGGAAAATTTTCATCATAAGAATGAGTTCAATATGAACAGAGATGATCATATGAATGAGTTCAATATGATCCGTAGTCTGATATTAAATTAATATATATAGAAGACAAAGGTTTTAGATGCTACTAGAAGTGTGTTTAGTATGAAACTCATGGGACACTACACCTTAAGAAGTTATAAGAAAATAGCGTAATGTAAAAGATATAGGATCTATGGAAAGTTAATTGGTCTTCATGTTGGCACTATGGAAATAAGGATTATTTACAAAAAGATTTTCAAGATAGGAATTTCAATTCTAGAAATCATGATTCTTTTTCTTTTAAAAACTCTAAAACTAAAGGGTATAGTGACACATTGATCCCAAGTATCACGAGTTTGATGGAGTCAAGTGTTCTTGATTCTGAATATTTATTTAGTTCAACTTCTAGATGGGGATACATGCACAATTATGTGTCTAGAATCCTTGTAAAGTTTCACCTTGCAGATGGAGAGGCTCTTAAGGTTTTTGGAAAAGGAGATATGATAATTTTAATAAAGAATGAATGCCTATTTCATTTGAAAGGTGTCCAACATATCCCAAGTTTATGGAAAAATCTTATTTCCATTGGTCATCTGATGATAGGGAATTTGGTACTATATTTTCATATGACATCTGGAAAACCAAAAAATGTTCTTTTATGGTGTATTGTTTTGAAAAGGATGAACTCTATACCTAACCAAGGTTTTATAAGGTATCATGCATTATGGAGAAAAAAATTATGGAATGAAGAAGTTGTGGCATGATCATCTTGGTCACATTAGTGAAAAAGGTTTATAGACCATGGATACTAAATAATTTTTAAATATTGATCACATAGAGTATGAAACATGAGAGGGTTTCATACAAGGAAATTAATAGATTTTTTCATTTAACACAAATGGAAAGACAAAAAATAATCAAAATCTTGAGCTATTTTATACGAATGTATGGGGACTAGCACTAGTTTGATCTCACAGGGGTGAATTGTACTATGTTACCTTCATTGAGGATTATATACAAAGATTTGGTGTTTTTCCTCCAAAAATGTAAAACTTTTTCTTAATTTTAATTATATATATATCCATGGTGGAAATTGAGACTATAATGAACTTGGAATTTCTTTGGTCTGACAATGGTGGCGAGTATAGAGGAAGGTAGTTTCAGAAGTTCTGTTGGATAAAAAAACCGAATGGAGAAGCCTATTCATGGATAAACTAAATATAATGGTTTTATAGAATTAATGAATCAGATTATGAATAATAGTTCTATATGAATAATGTTAAGTTTCATTTTTTCCAAAGGATTATTGGGATGAAGCAGTTAAGTTTTCATCTAATCCCATGAATCAGTTTCTTTCCAAATGCATGGCGCAAACAAATTCCAGAAGAATTTTATTCTAGAAGTAAGGTGGACTTAACTCATCTAAAAGTTTTAGATATATCATTTAAGACCCATATCATTGAAAATTATAGAGAAAATTTGGAAGCTAAATCCTGAAAATGTTTTTTTATTGGATATGATAATGAATTTTTTTTTCAAACTTAGAGATCACAGTCTGTGAAAGGTTATTAGATTCTAAATCATCCTCTTATATGAGGAGATATTGTGGAAATATTAGATTCAGAAAGGAGATTCTATTGGGATTAAGGATATAATAGATCAAGTTGAGGTTGTGTGATGCCCCTTACCCACACTCCTAAATCTAGTTCCTTAAACTCATACTTTACATACTTTTTTTAATAACATCTATACAATCCTAGATATAACTATCATTAATTAAAAAATTGATAATTATTATTGAATATATTACATCAAAATAATATTTTCATGTTTAGATCTTTATATAAATATGAAACATCATAAAGTAAAAAAATCCCATGTTCTTTGTACCAAACAAACATTTTTTTCATTATACAAGAAACTACTTAATTCAAGATAAGTCTTAAACATCTCAAATAAATTATTCTACACATTCTATCATTCTAAACATGTCAAATTTACTACTTTTATTTAAAAATGGGGAAGGTAAAAATAATAAATAGGTGACCTGAAATTCATAGTAGGGGAAACATATAACTGAATAAATCATGAAATACACATGGCATAAATATTATGATAAGAAGAAGTAAACAATATGAACCCATAATCAACTAAAACTAATAGAATTATATATATGAAAATAAATTAAAATAAGGATATAAATAATACTAATCTCATAGAAATGGAATTCATAATTCTAAAAATCAAAAACATGTTGTTAGATCCTTGTTACAAGACACTATATGGTTATGGGAAGAGGTATACACCAAAACCCAAACTATTTTGTCTCATGAGACCTACTGATGCATCAAGGATCCATATAATTCTTAGCCCCACTGGTCACTTGATTAAGTTTAATGAATTAACCATAAGAGTAAACAAGACTTTTCTTACCATTCCCCAAGGAACCTTTGACCAAATAAAACATGATTATCTATATAATAAAATATATAGAATGCCAATACATAATCAACCTATGTTAATAGTCAATAATTATCAAGAATATCAATAATTTTCCCTCTGTCAATAAATGGATAACATGATCATCACCCATCCTTATAAACAAGGTGGATGGTCAAATAATACATAGTCAAATTTCCAATAATAATCCATATTGAAAAAGAAATATACAATACACAAATAACTTTCCCCATGTTGATTAAATAGAATTATTTCTAGGTGAACATCATCCAATCTAAATTATGTAAAATATTATGTTCACACCGTATTCAACAATGAGTATACATATAATTCAATACAATAATAATAATGATCATAATATATCCATAGAAGGAAGGTGGATAGTTTCAATTGAACATAACCCTAGTGGAATAAGGAAACATAGAAGGGTGTGTACATAAATGAAAAACACCCTCATAAAATAATGCTTCAAAATGTATAACAAGTGTAATGACCTGAAATTTTATCAAAGTAATTTCTATTCATTTAATTATGGAATCTAGTAAAAAGAACATACATCACATAGAGAAAATGATACAAAATTATTCTCATAAATAAATAATGATACATTAGTCAATAAATAAACTAATAAGAATTTAAAATATTACATTGGGATAATAAATAAAAAATAATAGAATAAGAATTGGATAATTTGGATCTGATCGATCCACCAGAATGATCACACTCATAAAAAAATGTTAGGTCCACTAGGCTAGATACCCTGAGAGTGGGGCGAATCAGGGTATGAAAGATTAAAATGATTGCCCCTTTTGATCTTGTTTTGATGTAAAAAAACCATCTTCTCTCTCCTTCCCAATGAAGAGTATGAACAAACCTTAAATCATGCACATGACACATCGATTTTTACTTTGTTTACCCTCACTGGTCTATGTACAAGGAGCATACATTGGCAGTGTGTCGATGTACCAATTCCACTATAAGTGCACCGCTGTTTACAAGTTCAAAGCGGACTCACTGTCTTTCCTGGTTTACAACCACTCACAATTTTAGAACTCACTGCTCTCTCAACTGAAGTGAGCTCACTTCTTTTCAGAAAATCCACTCACAGTTTATAGACCTGTAGGTATCCTCATTAGCACTCATGAATGCATCCTCCACTGTACATAGATACGCTATTGAAGTTTAAAGTTTATCCACTGATGAATACCCCTTTTCCCCTGAACACCGGGAAACTCACTTTGGAAACACCTTCGCAAAGCACCCTACTTCGCAAGGATCCCAAATTTGTAAAGCTCAAACAAGACATCGTGAAGCTCCTACCTTTTTGCGAAGCACTCTCTCAAAGCTGAAGTCATCACAGAGCTACTTCCTTCACAGATCTCACTAAGACAACACGGAGCTCACAACTTTCGCGGAGCTAAATTAGCCACCGCGAAGATCTTATTTCGCGAAGCACACTTCCTTCGTGAACCACCTTCGCAAGCCGAGATCAAATTATTTTCTTCTAAAACTCTCTACTTTTCCTGAAGGGGTCGAGGTCTATTTATAGGCAATTCCCCTGACCCTTGAACCTTCCACACGAAGTCAACGCCACATCATCTCTAATCGCGAAGAGCCGAAGTTCCCACCGAAATTATCTCAAAAGCGCGAAGCACCACAAAAAATTTCCGATCATGGAGCTCATCACAATCATGGATAATTCTGTCATTTACTTTGTGCATTTTCCACAAATCTCCACTCGCAATGCCCTTCGCTACCACAATGCTCTTCAACTCTGCCGTTCATGAAGCTCGTCGTAATCATGAAGCATCATCGTAAAAATTCTTATGGTCTTCAAAAAATCCAATCCATGAAGCCTATATTCAAGAAACTCATGCCTTTTCCATATTTAAATTAGATCTTCAAGGAAATCCTATTTTCATGATGCTCACCAAACTCCAAATTTTGGACCCCAAAAATTTGGAAAACACTGAAAAATGGTGCCACCTGGTATCTATTCTTTTATACCGCCTCCAGATCATCCATTCCTATGTCATGGTTCTTTGTCAACATGGATTGTCAAAAAAATCTATGGAACTTGAAAATTCACCATCGAAACCTACTTTTTCAACAAACACAATCAAACCAAAAATGATGCAATGTTACTTTGAGGGATTTTTCCCAACAAAAAAGCTATAGAAATAAAACATAATGTTAATAATACAATATTAATTTTAAAGATAAAAATATATATATACTTGAGAAAAAATGTAGTTGAATGCAGAATGAATGGAATAATAGATAATTATAGGAAGTAGGGTACCAATATTACCATTATAAATTTGACCATTGGAATAGTAAACTGAACCTCAAAATAGTAACCTGAATGTTTGAATAGTAATATGATCATTAAGAATAGTAATATGACTATAAGAATAGTAACCACACCTCTAAAGAAGTAAAAAAATATTTATTTGTCTTATTAAATGAAAACATGATATATTTATATCATGTGTTGGGAAAAAATCCCTCATGGTATCATTGAAGAATTTTTAAGGTGATTATGTTTGTTGACAAAGCGGGCGATTGGAATATTGCGCACTAGGCATGTTTCAAAATCAAACATCAAAATATGGAAAAGGGGGGAAAGTGGCGCGCAAGTGAAGAATTGGTGCACAATTCATTAAGTGGCGCACAAATCCTCAAGTGGCACACAAGTCATAAAGTGGTGCGCAAGTCATATTTAAAAATCAGACATCAAAATATGACAAAGGAAAGAAATTGGTGCACAAGTTAAGAATTGGAGCACAAGTCATTATGTGGCATGCAATTCCTCAAGTGGCGCGTAAGTCATAAAGTGGCACGCCAGTCATATTTCAATATCAGACATCAAAATATTACAAAGGAAAGAAATTGACACACAAGTGAAGAATTGGCGTGCAAGTCATTTAGTGGCGCGCAAGTCTTTAAGTGGAATGCAAGTCATGAATGGGTTCACAAGTCATAAAGGGACAGGCAAGTCTTTAAGTGGTGCATAAGTCATATTTCAAGATCATCCCATCGAAATATGAAAATGGAAAGAAAGCTGCTTGCAAGTCATCAATTGGTGTGCAAGTTAAGAATGGGCACGCAAGTCATGAATTGGTGCACAAGTAACAGAGCGGCGCACAAGTCACCAAGTGGCGCGCAAGGTGAGCGGTACACCTCACGCGTCGGGTCCCCAAAATGCCTATAAATAGGGGGCTATCCATCCTCATTTGAAACTAAGCTCAACACTTAGAGAAAGTCAAATATCTGATCACGCAAGTGGAAATGACGCGCAAGTAGTGTGACACACAAGTATATTGGTGCACAATTATCTTGTTGCACAAGCAGTAGCACCCAAGAAGTGGCACACAAGCAGTGGGCACAAGCAGTGGTGCTCAAGTGGTGGTCCACAAGCAATGGCGCGCAAGTAGTGGTGCACAAGTAGTGGCACGCAAGTAGTGGCACACAAGCAGAGGCACCTAAGTATAAAATTGGTGCGCAGGTGGGTTTTTCAGCAATAAGGGAAGAGGATACCCACTAGTTAAAGGGGCCCACAAGTCACCCTAGGGTTGTGTGAAAGCTGGAAGTTTCCTAATACACCTGTGGTAAATGGGTATTCATCAGTGAATAATAATTGGACTTCAACTGAGCATCTACACACAATGAAGGATTCATTAATTAGAGATAATGAAATAACCTACAAGTCATTAAATTTTGAGTGGGTCTTATAAAGTAGCAGTGAGCTCTCTTTATTTGAGAGAGTAGTGAAATTTCACATTGTGATTGGTTTTAAACAAGGAGGGACAGTGAGTCCGCTTCGAACTTGTAAACAGTAGTGCACTTATAGTGGATTTGGTACATCGACACATCACCGATGTATGCTCTTTGGGCGTAGCCCAGTGAGGGTGAACCAAGTAAACTTGATGTGTCTTGTGCATGGTTTAAGATTCATTCATACTCAACAATGAGAAGGAGAGAGAGAAGAGGGTTTTTACTAATAATAAAACAAGATCAAAAGGGACAGTTGTTTTAATTTTTCACACCCTGATTCACCCCCTCTTAGGGTGTCTAGCGTAGTGGACTTAAAAATTGGTATTAGAGAGAAAGGTTGATATTAGTGTTTCTATCTCAAATGGAGGTCACCAATAACAAAGGGATTCCGATATTCGATAAGAACAATTTTCAGCTATGGAAGAATCAGATGCAACACTAATTTCAATCTTTTCGAATGGATGTGTTCACAATATCAACACATGGCATAACTGTCGATATTAAAAGTGGTGCATTATTGGAAGCCAAGAGAAGATAATTAGATATTGATGCCAAGGGAATCAATGATTTAGGGGGATACCTATCCAATTCTATCTATACGTCGGTGATATCATGTTAAACATCACATTCTATGTGGGAAAAGATACTGAAAATATATGAAGGATATTCAAAGGTCAAAGAGGCAAAGCTGCAAGGGTTGTGGAACAAGTGTGAAGATATGAGAATGAACTCGAATGAGTCTTTCGATGCATTATTTGATAGGGTAAATGTTGTATTGGATAAAATGAGAGGTCTTGGAGAATTTATTAAAGACATAAAGATTTTGAATCACATCTTGAGGAAACTTCTACCTCGGTTCAATCCGAAAGTTTCAGTTTTGGAAGATAAAGACCCAAAAGAGCTGACATTAGATAACCTGCATAACACCCTTATTGCATATTAGATGATAAATGATTATAAAGATTCTTTGGAAAAGGGGAAATCTAAAGAGGTGGAATTCAAGGCCATAAAGAAGCTCACCATTGAATATTCTCAGGAAGAAGAAGAGATAGATGAGGTTATGTCATTACTTTCCTCGAATCTTCAAAGAGGAAAAGGAATGTTCAATGGGAAACTTCTACTTTCTTGATTTATCTGTGTAAAAGTTGGTCACCTTTCCCTAAGGTGCCCCATGAAGTTTTAAGAATATGTGGAGGATGAAATAGAAATTCCCAAGAAGAAGACTTCAACCTATGTGAAATGAAAGAAACAATTCAAGATAAATTTCTTTAAGAAAAAAAATCTTCTCTCATAAGAATGTGGTAGTTCAGATGAGCTTGAGGTTGAAGAGGTTGAAGTGATAGACAACTATATAGATCAAAGAGAGAATGCTATGGTGGAAGTTGTCGGTAGTTCTTAGAAAAAGGGAGAAACATACACTGATGAAGAATAAGAAGAAATTGAAGGAAGAGTCGACATGGAAGATGAATTAGAAGAAACTCTTTGAAGAGATGGATGTTTGGAGAGGAAAAACAAATAAATCCAACAAGGTGGTACATGATGCCAAAATCAACATGAAATAGCAAGAAGAAGAGAAGTCTGAGCTGATAAAATAAATTGAAAACCTTAAGTCTTCTAGGCCAGAGAGATCAGAAAAGGTTGATGAATATAAACTCAAGGTTAAAGAACATAAAAAGGAGATTGATGTCTTGGATATCACAATTAAAGATCAAATCAAGCGTATTTAAGAACTTCAAGGTGAAGTTTTCAGTTTGCAGAAAAAGGTTAAGGATCAAGAAAAAATCTTGACTCCTACCGAGACATTAGGAAAGCATATCACTCAGAAAACTGAGAAGCTAAAATTAGAGTATAGTGGTTTAGAAAGAAGGAAGAATCAGTTATGTTTAGATGCTAAGGCCAATGGGGGGCTTGATTGAAAACAAAATCTATGAAATTTGAAGTCAGGTTCCAAGCACACATTCCAAGAATGAAGATTTATTTGGGCACAAAGAAGAATCAGAATATTCAGAGATCCCAAGGGGAAACTACTGATTCAGAAGTGACATGAAGGAATTAACCTTATATCAGGTGTTATGTCTATGGAAAGATAAGACAACTGCAGTATGTCTGTTCCATTGCTAAGAGATATCGAAGGATACAAGAACAGAGGTGGAATCCAAACAGAGAACGATTCTCTTGAACATATTTCGAAGGACACTGTTTTTGGGGCAGAGGATTTGGGAACATGGCTAGATATTATACATCGACTATATAAAGGAATATTCCAAAGTAGAATAAAAATGTTCACAAGAATAAGATCAATGAACCAACAAGTGAGTTGAAAATGAAAAATATATTTTTAACTTTTCCAGATGAAGCTGGTCTATCATAATATGAGAAAAATCAGAAGTAGCAATCTATGTCGAGTGTGAAGGAAAAAATATGGACCAAGAAGAAAAAGGATTAGAAGGTAGTGGTGGTAAAAAATTTCCCTTAAAGCATCTAACAGTTTTAGTGTGTGGATCCTTGATAGTGGTTTCACATCTCACATGATAGGTAATAAGGATCTTGTTACAGGCATAAAATATGACATATGAGGAGTTTTCAAGTTTGGAAATGATGAAGTCCTAAAGATTGTTGGATCTGAAAAGGCTAGGTTTGGGGGAAAAGAGATAAGACACACTGATGTCTTAGTAGTAGAAGGCCTCAGTCATAATTTTATCAGCGTCAGTCAACTATGTGACTCAGGACATTTGTTGACGCTCCTTTTTCTTCATAGATTCTAAACAAAATGAAATGGGAAATATCTCAAACAAATAAGATTCATACTTTGTATAAATATCAAAAAAAGATAAAGGGATGAATAAGGAGAACATTTCCCATAGGTCGCGCATGTTCTAGCATGGTCGCGTAAGTATACTTCAGCGCCGCCCAAATGGCCGTGCAGGTGACTTGCGCACCCTCTTTGAAAATCGCCCAGGGTCTTCTCTAGCCTATAAATACCCCTGGTGGTCCCCCCATTAAAGGAGTATTTTCTTTCCAGAATTCAGATACAGAGATCTGAATGCCCAAGTCTCTTCTTCAAGTCTTCTGAACAATTATAAGGTAATTCTTTACCTAGAATGGAAGGTCTAAACCAGAGGAATGAGGTCTAAGTGTTATAGTTCACTAACAATTTCGCGCCTAAGTGTTTTACCCTTAGATAAATGGACACACTTTCGAACCTCCTTACCTACTCATTGAAACTTGCGCGCCACTCTTCTGGAAGTACCTCATGATAATTCTAAAGGCTTTGGTCAAGGATCTCCCAAGTATTAATCTACCAGTCAAGGATCACCCAAGTATATATGTGTCGTGCAAGTATACTTGTGCGACCAAGACTTGCGCGCCCATGTAGTACTTGCGCGACCCCCAGGACTTGTGCGCCCCTCTCTTTTTGGGTGCCCTTCCTACCTATTTCATCCCTCTTACATCTATCCACCTCTCCTCTTCAGGATTAATCCTTCAGAACTCTCTCCAAGGCCATTCATGGCATGATTTCTTTGTTGGCTTCCTTATCTAAAAGGAATTATGTGGAATATCTCTTAAAACCTAGTTATTTATATATCTTTATATCACTAAAGTTAGAGAGTTCATTCATTCAACCTCATCCTCTAAGATGAGAGAATCCTTAATTTGGGACTCCTTTTAGAAGTAATCCACAGTCCAAATTTTCATTAATTTGGGCATCCTCCTTAGGAGTAAGCCTCAAGTCCTCATTAATTTGGGCCTCCTTTTCTGGAGTAAGCCCCAACCATAATTCTCTTAACCTGAGATTCCTTTTGAGGAGTAAACCCCAGTCTCAAATATGGGCATCCTCTTTAAGAGTAATCCCCAAGTCCCTTTATTTTTCAAGTCCCTTAACCAGGGTCTCCTTCTGAGGAGTACGCCCCAGTCTTAATTTCTCTTAAACAGTCCTAATTTACTTTTGATCTGGGATTCCTTCTTAGGAGTAAAACCCAATCATAAGTCCTCTCCTAACTTGGGAATCGTCCTTAGGAGTAAGCCCCAAGATTAGAGTATCCAAATCTCTATAAGGCACATATACCTTTATGGACCCTATTCCTGGATTTCATCCTTGAAGTAAATCTTAATCTTCATCTGTCTGGGAAATCACACATACATAATCCCCACATCATTTCTTATGATTGCATCTTTCATGGCACAATTGTCTGGTTTTACCAATACCTCTTTTTTCTCATACCGAGCATGAATCACGTGATATTAGAGTGTAAATGTAATTATGACACCTTTCTTTGAGCCATAAATCATAAACATCATACTCCCTTACTCAAACTACATGGGTTCTGATTCCTTTTCCAAAACAAAGGATACGTTGGTAGCCCGTCTGCAGGTACAATCCCAACTCTGAAATAATCCATGTATTTTTGAATGACAATAAACTTCAAGTGCCCCACTGAGTGGATTTAAAACTAGAATGGTTATCATAATGATCAAGATACTTTTATATAATGTGTCTAAAGATACCATTGACTAAGAATCTCTAACAAATATAGATGATTCTCTATCGATGAAGAACCTCGAATACATATAAAATATTCTCTAAATTTCCTACATATCAATCATTGATTTTCAGATTTAAAGGAAAGCTCATTTTATACTTGGTAATATAATACGTATTCACGAAAAAAACATAAATCTATTAAGAGGGTCCCAGAGTAGACAATAATTCCCCTCAAAAAGATGTGATGAGTCCGACCTCCCATCCTCTTGACCAATGGAAATTCCTAATCCCCATCAGTTCACAACTAATGAGCGCCTAACTTTGGAAAGTAATTCCAAATAGATATGGAATCATTGGATGTTTCCGGTTCTATGAACAAACCCGTTAGAAACCGATTAGAATGTTTGAACCTTCAATCAACGAGGTCATCCCCAATTCCATAGGAAACAAAAAATGGTTAACCCGACGTGAATCCTTAACCAAGTTGAAATGTTGTTTTACTTATTTGTTAGGCCCCTATTTAAAACTCAATGAGAGGGCCAACAAAATAATCAATAACATATGTTCTCATCCAAAAAGATGTAGCAGCCGAACTTATCTTGATTATTTTTTATATATCAAAAATGCACTCTTTTCCAAGATCTTATGCATTACGAGAATGACTTTTCTTAAGTCCAAATCTGTGAATACCTCTGCTGCGAATGCCACTACTGCTACTCCTGCTGGATCATCATCTGCTCTGAGGACGACATCACCTACTCAGCATCTTCAACGCTAGGTATCAAATGAACTGGTTAAGGAGTACCGTCAAGATGGTATTATTTTGACTCTGGAGGCTGCCCGACAAGCCCTCCAAGTCAATAATTCAACTTGGTCATCCGGATAGCGACGTACAGCGATCAAGAAACAAGTGGTTCCAACCACCTTCTCCAACCGTTTCGGGTCATTATCCCCAGAACACAATCACCAGTCCCTCCCATATTCTGGGGAGGTGAAAGAGCAAGCCCCTCTGGGCCTTAATTTAAGGAGGAAAGAGTCATTCCCGAGGGCTCCCATCAACAATCGCTGCCAGACTCGTGCGGCAGTGCACCCTCAATATGATGAGGGTATAAACTCGAGGCATTCGTCTCAAGTTCCTCAAACTCGAGCAGGAAAGACGAATCGCCAGAGGAAAAATTTATTCCACAGTGAGTAGGTCCTTATCTCTGCCGTTTCCGGAGAAGTCCACCAACCTAAATTGGTGGAAAGAAACGAGTGGGAACACACACCCATCTGTTTTAATTCTGCTGTCCAGAAGACTCATCTAGCAGCATTACGCCAATCCCGCCAGGCAATCCCAGCGGAGTACTATAGACAGGAACATACACCTATTTATAAATAATTAGCTAATCAGCAGGCTCGTCTGACTACATATGATGGAGCTCGTCAACCACGTTCGGTAAAGTGAAATCAGCAGGCACATACACCTGCTAGTATTGATCAAGCTTACCAATAGTCTTGTTTGGTAGCATTCGGAGAAGTCAGTTGGAAAGCTCCGGCGACAAACAGGAGACAGACTCAACTCTCTACCCCAACACTTGAGTACTGTCAGGATTCATTAACAGGAAAAGGAGGACAGGAGAAGGAATACACACCTACTCCATGCACGGAATGGAGGTATATCCCCGTTCCGGCATCTGAAGTCACCAAGCATATTCTATCAATGGTGAAAGTGTAGAAGCAAATCCCTGCTCATATTCTGGATGCCTGCCAGGATATTATAATAGCTTCAGCTGCATCTCAGAGAAAGACACATAAATCTATCCCTACCAGTGGAGTGACACATCAAAAGTTCACTCCGGAGTAGACACACACATCTATTACAGTCCAAAAGGGTTGTGGGGCATACTCCCCCATATAATACGGACAACCAAGTCAGGAACATACACCTTATTTGAGTGGAGATAATCAGCCTAGCGTGATCATTTCTCCTGAGAAGGAACACACACCTTCCAAATTGTGTAATAAGGACTCTAAGAAGAAGACCCGCCCAACACAGTCAAGAAATCAAAGGAAAATCTATAACAAGTATTTACTCGATGATGGAGTTCTTGATGCACTCAGACAACTATCTGTTGCAACTCAAGATTCTACTCTCTCAGTTCCCAATAGTGGGAACATTAATTCTAAAGGTATGCACCAAACACTTTCTCATGAAGGCTTGCTTCATGACAATTTGGTCGATCTTGAAGTTTCATCTTCAGATGAGAGCCACAAGAACCCTCTATGTGGTCAGAAGATCAAGGATAAAAATGTTTCATCTTTTGTAGTAACCCACCATGGTGGTCCTCCCCATGATGATGAATTTAGATGCGAAAGACCTCTACGCAGTAGTAATTTGCATTGTCTGGAAAATTCTTTAGAAGACAATGTAGTGAAGAGAAAGCACTCTTATCTTGAGGCACTTGCAAAAGTAAAGCCAGTCATGTCTGATGCTTTACCTTCAGCAAGTGAAATACTTTCTCAATCAGAAGATAGCCCAAGTTGTAGGTCATTATCCAAACCACCCCTGGGTCATTCATCTTCCAGTTTGATCAGTGGATTCTCTACCAGTCTTGTTGAATCTGATGAAGCAAGAAGAAAGCACCATCTCTGGTCTAAATAGGTAGAATAATCTTCATTAAATGATAAAGAGGGAATGCTGAACATGAGAAAACAACTGGCGAAAGGTGAAGTGCCAGTCATGTTTTGGCCTCTGGCTGACTCTCAGTATGATATTCCAGAGATGTTGACAGAAGATGGAATTCATGATATTCGTCTCAACATATGGAAAAATCTTTGTCAGTTGAAAAATAAAGTATTATCTTATGATGAATATGAAAATAATGTTAAGATAATATAAGGGTTACAATGTCATATTGATTTGGCATCTCTATCAGTCTCTCAATATCCGAAGGCTGAAAAGCAGCAGAGAGCCCTTCAACGTTCATGCCTTGGTTCACTACGAAGATTGCGCCAGTTAATTTCCAATGCCCCATCTGGTATTGATATCAGGGGATGGGGTGTTCATGGAGCACTACATTTCACTATACTCTCCAGTCAGCAAAGCCCGCCGAAAATGGTCTCATGCAATGTTATTGCCCGTGGCTGGCCACAATCAATGGGTTTTGTTTGTAATCAAAAGCTTTCCCAAGAACAGGCCTCAACTAGTTCTTCTGAAAATTAGGAATACAGAGAACAAGTTTTTGAATTACTCCTGCATCAAGAAAACGAGAATATTGAACATACCTCTCGTTTGGATCAAGCACATCACCAAGTGACAAAAGTGTCATAAATCATCCAATGGTATTTTGAGCCGGGTGATAAAAGTGGATGTAGGTTGATGCATCCAACTAATTTCTGGACTAAGGTCTACTAGATCAGGAGAGATTTTAAGAAAGTCTCAGACATAGCATGTCAAGAGCCACCCCAGCTTGCCAGACTGGGAACTCTTTTAAACCAACCCTTAGAATCAAGAAATAGGATTCGATGAGTTGAGAGGGAACAGTAAGAACAACCCCAGTCCACTAGACTGGGGAATTTTTCAAATCATCAATCCCCTCCTCAGAAAAAGTTGTTCTTCTATTGATAGGGGAAGAGCCACAAGAAGAATGAAGAGCCAAATTTTCAGGAGATTCTCTCCAAATTAAGGTTCGCCAAGAAGTTCTTGAGGGATCAAATCAACAAAAGGCAATGTATCTTTAGGGGAATGGAATAAGACAATATTATAGAAATTCTGATAGAAGGGATGTGATGCGTTATGCATCAATTAATGTCATTAATTCCGTTGTTGCTGATCCTCCAGAACATGAGGTTCACTCAGGGGACTCAGATGAAGAGGTTATTGCTCAAGATGTTGTACGCACAGACACAACTGAAGAAGGTGTGTGTACACGAAGTCAAAGGTTTACCCAAAATCTGGGTGTTACTTCAAATAACCCACTTCCCCCTCTCCAAAATGGATCCAACAAAGGAAGGGGAAAGAATCAGGTTACATATCCTTCCTCTAGAGAAAGCCAATATCTCTCACTAGAGGAAAGATTTGCACAACAAGAGGAAGAAATGAAGGAGTTAAGAAAGATAAATGCAGAACTACTTCAGGGTAGTCTTCCTCCTAAGTGTGCTGGAGTCAGTCAGCCAAGGGATTTTGATGCAGTTATTGAGAGGGATCAAGAATATCCTCCTCTATTAGTACACCCTCACAAGTCTAATCCTACGGGTCAAGTGCAACAAGAATCAGTGGTGCTACCATCAGTTGTAGTACGAGCTACCATACCTGTCCAGACTCCAATTATTGCACCTGCCCAAGTCCAAGTTCAACCAGATGTTTCTCAAAAGTTAATAACTACCATTGAGTCATTAACAGCTCAGTTAGAGATCATGGAAGGAAAGTGTGCGCATGTTCAACCAGAAAAGAGAGCTTACCCTGAATGGGTAGATTAAATCCCTCCCCCATTACATTTTGGGAACCCTGTATTCCCTATTTTCAATGGATCAGGAGATCCTGAACAGCATTTGATGCATTATGTGTCTTGTTGCGATCCTATTATGGGAACTTCGGAACAAAAAGAAGCAGTGAAACTCAGATTCTTCGTGCGAACCTTGCAAGGACCAGCTTTTGTCTGGTACACAAGCTTGCAATCCCGATCAATTATCGGATGGGAAGATCTTCGTCAACAATTCCTTCTTCATTTATGCTCAACTTTTCCAAAGACAACATTTTTTGATCCTACAAACTGTAAGCAATGGGAGAATGAAAGGGTTTCATATTTTATTGCTCGCTGGAAGGGATTAACATATTCCCTAAGCTTAGAACTCCCTCAAGAAGAACTATTTCCAATATGTGTGGCAAATATGCATGACTAATTACGCACACTGTTGATCCCTGTGAAATATACATGAGGGTTTCGAGACCTTACTTCAATCGCTCAACATATTTAAGATTCTCTTATAAAGACTAAGGATAAAGCTTGTATAATTCCATCGGCTCCAGGAAGGAGAATGGGTAAAGCAGAAACTGCTACAGTTATGCTTAAACAAGCACTGGTACTTGCTTCTACTTCAAAAACCTTAATCTTCCCGAAGGGATCCACCTCCTGAGCATCAACAACAAAGGCCTTTTATTCATGATTATCAAAGAGATCAAAGACGAAAACAATTTGAGGATTTGAAAAGCAAATTTTACTCTTTAAAAAATGAACAAGTTCTTGGTTATTTCATTTCGGCTCTAGAAAATAATTTAGTTCAATTTACAAGGCCCAAGAGGACAAACAAGGAGGGAGATGGAGACCATCCCAACTATTTCCCATTTCATCAAATGTTGGGGAATCCCATTCAGGAGTGTTTTGTTTTCAAGGACCTCCTGAAAAAAATGGTCGATTTGAGACAAGTCAAACTGAAGGGTTCTTCAGCTCAGGTAGCATGTGTTACTGCTACAATTGCAGAGGAGGAAGGCGAGTTCCAAGAATTTAATAACAAAAATGTACAAAAATATGACGATTGGATTGTCAGAAATACAATCAACCGAACTCATGCTATTTTGCGAACAAAATTGAAGAAACCAATTGTGCCTTCTACCATGAATGCTGCAACAAAACCCTCTTCATCAGAGGGAAAATCCTCAAAAAAATGGCACAATTATAAGAAAAAGGAACAATCAGAAGAATATTAATATGTGTCAAAGCCTAAGTTGTCTTTAACTTTGGCATATTTTATGCCCTATACTTCAAATCAACGGGCACCGCCCCACCAAAAAGTACAGCCTAAATAGGCTAATCAGGCAGAGTCTTCATCAGATGAAGAGTTGAACTTCGGTTATGTTAATATGATTCAATTAACAGATCCATATGTCAGTCGCAGTTTCAATTTTGTTGAGCCCAAATTCCCTATATCAAATAGAGGAATCTGAGGCAGTTCTAGAGGCTCAGGATACGTGGGAAGACATGGGTCTTTCAGAGGCCACTATTCCAATTCTACCCCTTCTAGAACTTTGTATGCGGCATAAACTCATGGTATAGCCCTTCAACAAGCTCAACAAGAACAAGAAAGTTCTTCCATACAAGGTAGACTCAGTCCTGGCACAATTATTCTGAAAGATCGGTTGAAGGTTCCATCTTCTTCCTCTCAGCAAGTAAATAGACCTAATAGGTCTAATCTTCCAAAGCCAGGAATATTTCCAACTCCTATCCCGGTACAAGATGCATTAAATTCCAAATCATCAACTTCCAAGGCACCTACTAAACCACATGTTCCTATTGGGAAATGCAGACCTTTGGATCAAAAGTTTGATATATTGAAACAACTGGCCCAAGTACCGGCCAAGTTATCAATTTTGGATGACTTGAATTTATCAAAGGATCTTTTAGAGGCACTCATTGAGGCTTTATCAAGTCCTCAGGAGTTTGAGATTGAAATTTCTACAGCTAAAGTCTACTATGTAGAGAATAATCCTGCAGAATGCCATGCAGTAACATCTTTTACTGATTAAGATGAAGATGATTTCGTGCATGTACATATTAGACCTTTGTACTTATCTGGAAAGTTCAATGGCGTATACATCCAAAGAGATTTCATTGACAATGGTTCAAGAGTCAACCTCATTCCCATTCATACACTTTGTCGATTGGGCCTTATGGAATCTGATTTATCTCCTTCAACTATGATGTTACAAGGATATGATAAAAATGAACAAGAACCACTGGGCGAGATTACACTCAGAACTCAGTTTGGAGATCTTGTGTCCAATTCAGATTTCATGGTTGTTGATCAAGACTCAGCCTTCAACATCTTGCTTGGAAGACCCTGGCTACATCAACATGCGACCATCCCTTCATCATACCATCAATGTCTCAAATATTGTTTCGATGGTCAAGTTGGGACATTGTATGGTGATAAGGACCCGTTTAAGACATGTGAATCTCAATACATTGAGGAAAAATTCTACCACATGAAGGGAAATGAGGAATCCACAACAAGGGAGATTACCAAAGTTAATCCTCCATATAGTTTGGAAAAGATTTCATTAAATCCATTTGCGCATGTGAGTACAGATTATGTGTTTCCCATCAGTCAAATTGACAGGATAGACCCAAATCAAAATACTCTTATGGAAAAATCCATAATATCAATTACGACAATCAATCCAGACAAAATGGGATAAATTGGTGATCCACCAGGCAATTATAAAAGCTCAAATGGATATGTCTTCATTTCATATGCTGAAATCCAGCAAGTCTATACTTCGCCAACCAGGCCAGAAGAAGTTATAGCAATACCATAGGTGAACGGTGATGTCGATTCTCAATCCATCATTTCCTCTTTATCACCCAAATAATACCCTTGATCATCAATTGGGTTAGAAATGGAAGCTTCTTCTTCAAGATGATGAAATTTTAACATCTCTTCTAATCATGGAAATTCTTCTTCATCATCTACTATGCAAGTAGAAACAAAATAAGTAACACATGTTGAAGAAGAGGAAGATCTCAGAGATGCTCCTACAACATTTGAAGAGGGTATCTCTACCACTATGGATGAACTCAGAGAAATCAATCTGGGTACAAAAGAAGATCCACGCCCACTTTAATTAGTGCGACCATGACTCTTGAAGAACAAGAGATGTATATTTCTTTTTTAAAGAAAAATCGAGGCATATTTGCTTGGAACTATACAGATTCCCGAGCTTGATCCTGATGTTGCTACTCATCATTTGGGTTTACCAGAAGAACATCGAGGATTTAAGCAAGCCGCAAGAAGAACACACCCAACATATGCTTCCAAAATTGAAGCTGAAGTGGATAATCTTATCAAAGATAACTTCGTCAGAGAAGTTAAATATCCCAAGTGGTTGGTTAATATTGTCCTTGTGAAAAAGAAGAATAGAAAAATTAGAGTTTTCATTGATTTCAGAGATCTTAATCGACATTGTCCTAAGGATGATTTCCCAGTTCCAATCACAGAACTTTTAATCAATGAAACAACTGGCTATGAAGCACTTTCCTTCATGGATAGATATTCTAGGTATAATCAAATCCGAATGGCTCTAGAAGATGAAGAATCTATAGCCTTCAGATCCCCTCAGGGTGTGTTTTTCTATCGTATAATGCCCTTTGGCTTAAAGAATGCAGGCACAACATATCAGCGTGCCATGCATCGTATCTTCAAACCCTTTTTAAGGAAGTTTGTTGAATGTTATTTGGACGATTTGGTGGTCAAATCCAAACAATGTTCTAATCACTTGGATGATTTGGAAGTCATATTCCGCAAGCTTTGACAACATAATTTGAAGATGAACCCCTTAAAATGTGATTTTGGGGTAACCTCAAGAAAATTTCTCGGCTTTGTTGTACACCATCGTGGTATTGTAGTCGATCCTGAGAAGACAAAGTCAATCCTTGGTATGTCACCTCCTTGAAATTTGAAAGAATTAAGAGGACTTAAAGGAAATTTATCCTATATTCGGCGTTTCATCGTCAATTTGGAATGAAAAAGTTTACCCTTCACCAAATTGATGAAGAAGGGAGTCACTTACCTGTGGACTGAATAATGTTAAGAGGCATTCGATATTCTCAAGAAATACCTCTTGAGACCACCGGTACTTATGCCACATGTTGAAGGAATACCACTTATCCTCTATGTGACAGCTTTAGAGTGATCATTAGGTGCCTTTCTTGCCCAGAATAATGATGCTGGGAATGAAAACAACCCCTACTATCTCAGTCGGACTACGCTTGAAGCAGAAACCCGATATTCAAGTATTGAGAAGTGCTACCTATCATTAATCTTTGCAGTTCAGAAATTGAGACACTACATGCAACATCACGAAGTCCAATTATTATCTCGCAATAACCTGCTCAAATTCATCCTTAGTCGTCCAATGATTACAGGGTGTCTGGAAAGGTGGGCAGTTATTTTGCAGCAGTTCGACATTCAGTATGTGTCTCAAAAGGCAATAAAGGGCCAAGCTCTGGCTGATTCCCTGGTTGAACACCCTTCAGTGGAAGACACATATTCAAATATTGAACTTCCTGATGATGAAGTCTTCTCTATTCAAGATAGTCTTCAGGTATGGGAAATGTACTTTAATGGTGCTTCCAGAAGTCCAACATGGAAGAAAATGGAAAACCCTAAATTCAACAAATTTGGCTTAGGAATTGTACTCATTTCTCCAGAAAAAGTAGTGTCACCTTATTTCTTCTCATTTTTGGGAGGCGGTACAAATAATGAAGCAGAATACCAAGCTCTTATTGTAGGATTGGAATTGGTGCTTCAAGCACAAGTGAATCACTTAAAGGTGAAAGGTGATTCAGACCTGGTAATCAAACAAGTCAATGGGGATTATGAAATCAGAAAAGAAGAACTAATACCTTTGTATGATTACATAAGAGGGTTAATGAAGGAATTGCCTTTGGAACCGACATTTTCTTATGTCCCAAGATCACAAAATGATGAAGCTGATGCACTGGCTAATATAGCCACATCTCTGGGAGATCCAAATCGGGACAAAACAATCATCAATATTTCCCACCGTCATACAATTTCACCTTATGTTCGAACCAGAACAGAAGAGATCAATGAAATTAGTCCCATTCCTGAACCATATGGTCATACTACAGGATGGATGACACCTATCAGGGAATACCTTCAAAATGGAACACTTCCACCTGATAGAGCCAGGAAAGAACAAATCCGTCAATGTGTGGTCAATTTTACTCTTTATGATTTCCCAGATCACCTAGAGAAAATTCTCTACAAGCATGGTTTTGATGGAGTTCTCTTCAGATGCATTGATGGTGAAGAGACAATGGCTGTCATGAAAGAAGTGCATGCAGGAGTCTGTGGTGCCCACCAGTCTGGACATAGACTGTCTGATCAGATTCGAAGGCTTGGATACTTTTGGCCTTCAATGATACAAGATTGTGTTGATTTCACAAAGAAGTGTCATTCATGCCAAGTACATGACAACTTCATTCATCAACCTCTAGAGTTTCTTTATACAACTAAATACTCATGGCCATTTTCCACATGGGGAATGAATGTGGTGGGACCTTACCGTTCAGCTACAGCCAAGCAGTTTAAGTATATTCTTATTGCTACTGACTTCTTTTCCAAATGGACAGAGGCAATAACTCTCAAAGAAGTTAGTTCTAAAAGCATTGTTAGCTTCATCAAGTCTAACATCATTACCAGATTTGGTGTCTCTCATACCATATTGATGGAAAATGGCACCAACTTCCGTTCATCTAAGGTGAAGAATTTGTATCAAGAATACAACATCAAATCCAATCATTCATCTCGGTATCATGCAGCGGCCATTGGCCAGATAGAAGACTTCAACAAGACTTTTCTGGCACGCCAGGGCAGTCAGGAGGATCCTCTTGTGGTTTTTGATAGCCTCCTCTCTCTTCCCCTAGAATGTCAGTGTGTGGTTTGAGGGGATGCCCTGGGTCTGCACCATTTTCGTCCCCCTTGAAGGGTTTTCTTATTTGTTTCTCATTTTTGTTAAATAATAATAAAAAATAACTTTTAGTCAGTCACTAGTATATGGAACGGAAGCAGTCTTTCCCATTGAAGTTCAATTAACATCGATCAGAGTAGCCATTTGTGATCAATCATCTACAGATGAACAATCTCAAAAGAGATTGAATGAATTGGAACAGTTATATGAGAAAATATTGTGTACTCTGCACCACTTGGAAGTCTATCAGAATCGAATAGCACGAGCTTTCAACAAAAAAGTTAATCTCCGTTCATTCATTCGGGGAGAATTGGTATTAGTTTTCAGAACTCCAATGATACTAGGAAAGAAACCTCCTAATCTTGAACCAAAGTGGGAAAGACCTTATTCAATACATAAGGTCTATTCCAATGGAGCTTATTATTTAATCTCAATGGATGGAGAACTCATCACTACTCCAACCAATGCCAGATTTCTGAAGAAGTATTTCGTATAAACACAAAATACACCATCAACGGTCCATGCATATGACCTTAAACTATTTGCATGTCCCTTACGTCCAGAACGACGTTAAACTTCACCATCCAGGGTCCATGAATACGACTTTAAACTATTGGCACTTACGTCCAACATGACTTTAAACTGTGACGTCCAGACTACATGATGCTAAACTGTACAGAAGTACCTTACGTCCAGGAAGATGTTAAACTGCATAACCAATGGTCCATGCATATGACTATAAACTATTTGCACTTTCTTCCAACATGAAGCTAAACTGTATCATCCTTTTTTCATCCAACATGACGTTAAACTGTGAAAAAGTCCCTAATACGTCCAACATGACGTTAAAATGTGTCCTCTTTTGTCCTTACTGTATGACATTAAACTGTAAAATCCTCTTTTTGTCCAACATGACATTAAACTGTATTGTCCCCATCGTCCTAACTACATGACGCTAAACTATATAGAAATCCATTAATACATCCTACATAACGTTAAACTGTATTTTTGTCCATGATACATGACACTAAACTGTACAACACCAATAGTACTAACTGCAAGACTTTAAACTGCATAGTCCCTTCATATGTCCTATATGACATTAAACTGTGGATCGTTAAGGTTGTTGTTACCTCTTGTTTATCACACCGAGTATGAATCACGTGATCTTAGAGAAAATTTCAACCATAACACCCTCTTTGGGCCGCTAACCACGCATAATTCCCAACATCATTTTTTTGGTCGTTGTCCCCCAAAACAACTTGATCACTAATTCATTCTTCAATTGAACTATGCAGAATTTGATCCCTGCCTTCTAGGCTGGGTACGTAGCCAACCTCCCAAGGTTCAATCCCAAAACCAATCTCTTCACATCGGTTCACCTTCATCTCATATGATGTTGATAGGTGAAACTGCTCCCAGAATCAATATCTTTACATTGGTTCACCTTCATCCTTGCTATACGACGTTAAAATGTACAACACTTTTGTCCTATATGACAATAAACTACAATATTCTTTGATACCCTCACCTGAGAGGGAATCATTATTTACATTTATTTTCAATCATGTTATATTCAAAAAAAAATTATGTGAATACATGGCAATACCTAAACCTTTTATCTTGGGTTAAAGCATCATTGCATTAAATCCCCCTTTCACGCTTCACATGTACGAACCAAATTTGTACAGAAGGTATTTCTAGAACTACATGGGCTTGATTCCCATCCATATGGGATACATATGAACGTTTGAGTGTCCCTCGAATCCATCCCCAAGTCTTTTGGTCCTAACCCCAAATTCCACTTCCAGTCCCCTGGCTAAAAAGTCCCCATGAAAACACACAATGTGTATTTCTTATAATGGTCCTAGATTTATGACCCTAAACTAAGATATATCATTCTTTCATCCCACATGACGTTAAACTGTATCTCAAGAACTACGTATGACTTGATTCCCATCCTTATGAGATATGTAGTGAATTCTAGTATTTCAATTCAGGACCCAGCCACAACATGATTATGGTTAGAATCGATCTGTGTATCTCTACATACATTGGACAATACCCATTTTTTATGTGTCATAATCCTAACCTTAAATATTTTCAGATCTTCATAACCCTTTTCTTGACTTCTAGTCACAAAATGTCCAATTTCTGAGAGTTCTTTTGTCTGAATATGAAGCACATGCCCTTAGGTGGCCTTGCATAAGTAGTCTACATAACGGACCTGTCAGCCAAAAGATGCTATTATTTGACTATGCAGCCAATGCCCTTAGGCGGCCCTGCATAATTCAACCCCCTAATGGGTTTTTTAAATAGTGGTAACTTAATTATTGGGAGGAAAACCTCTTTTGTACTTATTTTTCTTAATGAAAATATGTAGGGATCCGCAAAAAAATATCCATCCATAACATATTTGTCCCATATTCCTTTTCAAGATATGAAAGTATTCAAGTCTATGGTTTATATTTTATTTCCCTACGTTTGGGTCAGACCTTCATAGGAGTAACATTCATCCAATTCTTAGACAATCTTGATTGAAAATATCTTCTCCATATTCAAGTACCTCTTTCCATAAAACAAACTATATACTTTATAAAAGTTGAATCCCCATAAACATTCACTGGCTTCTTAGCAGTAGAAAAGTAAATTTCTGAGAGTTCTTTTGCCTGAATATGCAACAAGTTCCCTTAGGCAGCCTTGCATAAGTAGTCTACATAACGGACCTGTCATCCAAAAGATTCTATTTATTTGAATATGCAGCCAATTCCCTTAGGTGTCCTTGCATAATTCAACCCCCTAACGGGTTTGTTAAATAATGGTAACTTCATTCTTGGGAACTACTTCTTCTAATTCCTTTTAGCTCTTTTTTAAATCATTCCTCAGATTCAAATTTTCTGAAGTCATAGTTTACATATTTTCCCTCATACTTGAGTGTGGTAATATGTTTTCAGATAAATTGTCATGGAATTGAGTCAATTTTAATCTATTTCGGTCAAAGCTATTTCGACCTTAAACATTTTCCTCTTTATGTCTGACGTGCATGACTTTAAACTGCCCACAAAAGACAAGGGAACTCTGAATAAAAGTCAAGTTATAGATCACTAAACATAAATTTTGTATGATTTAGGTAATATTGAGCAATTAAAAGATTCAAAGTTTGTATGGTTATTTATAATAATCCTAGTAAAAATCAAACTATGCTTACTAGGACCACTGACTTATGTAAAAAATCTAAAAGCAGGTAGCAAAGGAAAATGCATGTACAAATGATTGTAGATGAAAAAGTTTTTCATTTGGTGTACAAGAGATTAGAAGGACATCCACAGATTGGAGTCTCTTCTCTTTTCCAGGAAATTACAAGAGGTTATCAATATAAGTCTTCACTTGATGAACAACATCCCGAGCTTCATCAGCTGCTACTTGAAGCTCATGCACCCGACCAACTTCACTCTTTTCAGCCTGATGGAGTGCTTTCTTGGCATCTGCAATGGCTTTTATACTGTTCGATTGAGCTCCCTCCAGTGAATTATTGAGTTGGTCAAGTTCCCCAGTAAAAACATCTAACTATTGCTGGAGGTGCATCTGTTGGATGAATTTATCTTTGATCTTATGGTTCAGCTCCTTCATCTTGGCAGCATAGTCAACCTCATCTCAGGATACCACTACCTCAAATTCACTGATGTTGACTGACAGTTTCACCCTGGTCAGATCTTTACGGAACTTTTTCTCCTGCTCCCTTCTTAAGATGACCTGTTTCACTGCAGTATGGATCTCTTGATATCCAAAACCGCCAAGTCCTAGTATGATGAACAGGGACGACAATCTGGAAATATTTGATGACAGCTCTTCAAGAGGCACTTCAGATATGATTTTCCATATGTTGTTCCATGCCTTGTGTTGTGAAAATCTAAGCACCTTAAGAACCTCCAGGTCTGATTCGACATCATCATCACAGGGAGGTATGTAATATAGGATTAATGCACTTAAGGAAGTTCCCTATTCTACTCCTCCCCCCTGACCCTAGTTGCTTCGCCTTCTACTACTGTTTGGGAGAAAGTTGAGAATTCACCTTCAGATCTAGCCATTGAAGTTGATGGCCCTGTTTGATCAATTAAAAGTATGGTTAGTTTCACAGAACAATGAAAGTTAGTTGTCTATCTTGAAAACTAATTACAATCATTACCTAACAGTAGATCAACATCTTGAGAAGACTCCTCCCCATCTTTCCCAGTTTCAACAGGATCTTCAAGATGGGTCTTAGGAGGGTTTAATTGGTTTAGCTCCACTTGAGCTAATGTTTCTGCAATGGTAAGGTTGACATCAATGTCCACACCCACTTCAGGCATTGGTAGTTCAGCAGCTTCTTTGGATGGAACTGCATATTATTTTCAGTCATGATTAGAAGAGTAAATTATAAGAAAATTTACCGGACGAAGGATAACACTCATGCCCAAGATCTTCTAAATCACATGATAACTTAGCATGATCAAAATATTATTCGAAAGACATGCCAATATTCATCGTTTCATCCAATGATATTTCAAAATCCTAGTTATTCTCACCAGTGGGAGCATTTGATGTGTCTACTTGGTGACCCTCATTCTGCGGCCCCTGACCCTGGACAACTTCTTCAGGAAGGATGGCAGATTCAGTTGCTACGACCGCCAATGATTCTGGTGCAGGTGTTATACCTAAAATATCATAGAACAAAAGTTAGTTGATGTTTTCATTCAACATTTAATGAATCATTGTTAAATTACCAGAAGCAGGTTCTTCTCTATTTGTAGCAGCAACAAAAGCAATAACGGGAATAGATGTTGGATCTTTTTCAGAAGCAGCCAAGTCATCCTGAATTTGCGTTTGTTCTACAACACCCTCCGTGTTCCTCAAAGGAGGATCAATCCTCTCCCTCATAGGGGAAATTTAAGAATCCCCTACAATCCCAAGGAAAATGAGCAATATTTTCATGGTTTAAGACTCATGATTATTCGAAGGACTTACCACTACTGATGAAGCATTTAGTTGTGGACTTCTTCCTCCAACACCTTTGTACCTTTGGATTTTTGGGAGTGTTGGCAATCTCCCTTATAGGTACCTGAATTGGAGAATGGAAAGTCACGTCCAACTCCTCATCGATGGCCTATTAGCCTGGAGATATCTCGCCCGACTCACGAGGAGATTTAGCAGCAATCCCCATGGTAGTACCACCAGGGCTATACTGTGGTGAAGGAACTTCAGTAGTTCCTTTCCTTGCAAGCTGTAGGATAAAGAAAGTAATTTCCTTGAGTAACAAATCTTTTACTGAAATCGAGTTGCAAAGTAAATAAGGAAAGAAAACTTACATCTTCAGGAGCCACGTACTCATGCCACTCGTCATCAGTGGTGCCATGATCCATCATTTCCTTCACCCGCTTGGTGATAGGGATAGAATCATTGGTGGCATGTATATAGGTCCTCAACTTTTTGACATAGGCTCTTACTTCATCAGGGTTATCCTTGAAATGAATATTTTCAGGAGCCTAAAGAGTCCCTATTCCAGGAAGATGTAGCCCTTCACATAGCTCCATCCAGATAGTTTCAGTATCACAGTATACATCCCACCATGTCTGGATGGCCTCTGGTTGCAGATATGCAGATGTACTAGAAGGCTGCGAAGAGGGTACTACAACCTTAGATTTTAATTTCTTTCTAGATCCTGCAACTATAAAAAGAGAATGAAAACTTGTTACTATATAACGTTACTAGCAATTAAATTACCTCCATAAAGTAACTCACCAGGAGTTGATGGAGTGGCTCTCTTGATTCTGACAGGAGGATTATATACAACACGTGGCTGCTTTGACACATGTTGTATCTCCTGAGAATCTGATGAATCAGCCTCGGTTGAAGAACTCGGTGAACCAGCTTCAGGAGTGGAAGAATCATCTGCCACCTGAATTGTTTCTTTCTCAATGGTTCTCTTCTTCTTCCCCACCCAATAAACAGGTTTATTCAATGTTGCCTTAGGATATGACGCTACCCAGTTTTCAGCATACCATATGGCGAAGTTGTTTACCGCTTCAGCATCTGGTAAGTCAAAAACTGCCCCAGTCCTTTCCATATCCATTAGCAACCATAGTTGTCGGGAAACCATTGGATGATGCTCTGACCTGACGTGCACTAGAGGAGATACAACAGTTGTCTGCAGACACTTGAATTGGCATGCAAATCGATATCGATCATAGGCCTCATGTATAATTTCCCCAGCAATTCTGGTGGCCAGTACACCATCTCTGCATGCCAGCATGTAAGACCTCTATTCCGAGGTTGCTGATCCATCGTCAAAAAATCGCCCAGTCGGCGGATTTCCATAGGTAAAGAAGTGGAATTCCTTATTCATACCCAGACTTGGCCTAATATCATAGGCATTGAGGGACAAAGGACAAACTCCAGAGAAGGCCTGAACAGACGACCTGAAAGAACTTCCAGGAATTTGTATTCCATTCTGAACAACATATGTCCGGAAGTGAGTGGCGATCCATCCCCATAAAACTTGGAATGGTCCCACTAATCTCAAAGGAGACTTACCCATATAGACATGGAGTAAGATCCTATGAATCTTTGACAAAACTGGGGTAGCCAATCCCACCATCTTCCTCTCATCCAACTTGGCTGCAATAACAAAGGTCTTTGGCCTGACACCTCCCTTCGAATCTCTGACTGGAAAAAGATAGACACTGATCCATAAGGCTAAAAATCCTACCAGACGGGTCTTCTCCGGGATTTTATGATTCACTTCATACCCCCATTTCTCAAACTCTCCTACTTCCAGAGTCGGACAGAATGTGCCAGGAGCACCTCTCTTATCCGCTCTAGGGAAGCTAGTAGGATGAGTACAGATGGAAAGAATTAGTTTCTGGGCTCCAGCGGCTAAGCAACTCCGATGAAAAATTATCATTCCTATAAACATACGTCTGCCTAGCCTAGATAGCTTCATAAATTGCAGCTCCCTTCAGATCCTCGATAAACTCTTCACAAGTTTGTCACACCCAATAAGGCCACATCCAAGTTGGCTTCACCCCTCCTCCAGAACGGAATTCCCATTTCTCCTTCCAGCCTTTGGATTGATCCATTTTATAATTTTGAAAGATTGAGTGATAACAATGTGGTTGCAGCTCAGGTTTGTGAGGTTTCAGATCTGGTGCACACGAGCAATGATGCATTATATAGGCTTTCTTTACTGTTCCATCACTAGAAAATGTTCCTGTGATTGAGACATTTGCTAAAGAAAAGTTGGTATATGACTGAAACCAGGAATGCGGGAGATAGTTCTTTGCCTTTGGAATACTGAAATCTTGTAGATGACTATGTCCATATAGAGAAAGATAGATGTTGTGTGGGAAATTAATATGATGCTTCTTCAAGTACTTGGCTAATTTTGGGAGAGTAATTTCACAAATGGAATAGTAATCATGGCCAACGATGTCTATCATATCATCAATTATTTTTCTTTCCAGTTCATTAGCCGTTCTGATTCTCTTGGGAGCCATTGGATCTGCACAAAAGTTGAATAATTAAATCTTAAAGTAGGTTAATTTTTCATAAAATTTGTGATGAAATTTGAAAAATTGGCTAAGGTATTTAGGCACGCAAGTCCCATAGATGGCACACAAGTCTTCTTTGGTCGCACAAGTATTGGGAATGCATGTATCACCACGCAAGTCCAAATACCTTAATAGAAGCACGACACAAGAAACAAGAAGCACGGACGAGTGAAAACTGGGAGTCCACTTGCGCGCCGAGAGAAAAACGAAACAAGTGAGAGCCGAGTGCTTTGTGCAAAGTGAGGCCATCTATTTATAAACGAGGCCATACCCCTACGTGCCAGACCCTACATGCCCAAATCCTAATTGCGCGCCATACCCTACGTGCCCTAATTTCCTTTTGTTTCATGTTTTCCTCAGAGTCAAATAATCATTCCTTTTTGGATCCAACTCTGAGGGGGGACTTTTGTTGATTCTCCTTTTTCATCACAGAGTCTAAACAAAATGAAAAGGGAAATACCCCAAACAAAGAAGATTCATCCTTTGAATAAACATCAAAAAAAGAGAAAGGGATCAACAAGGAGAACATTACCCATAGGTCGCGCAAGTATACTTGCGCGCCGCCCAAATGGTCGCGCAGGTGACTTGTGCACCCTCTTTGAAAATCGCCCAGGGTCTTTTCCAGCCTATAAATACCCCCGGTGGGCCCCCCATTAAAGGAGGATTTTCTTTCCAGAATTCAGATATAGAGCTCTGAACGCCCAAGTCTCTTCTTCAAGTCTTCCAAACACTTCTAAGGTAATTCTTTACCTATAATGTAAGGTCTAAACAAGAGGAATAAGGTCTATGTGTTAGATTTCACTAACACTTGCACGCCTAAGTGTTTTACCCTTAAGGGAAATGGACACACTTGCACAACTCCTTACCTACTCATTGAAACTTGCGCGCCACTCTTCTGGAAGTACCCCGGGATAATTCTAAAGGCTTTGGTCAAGGATCGCCCAAGTATTACTCTACTGGTCAAGGATCACCCAAGTATATATGTGTCGCACAAGTATACTTGCGCGACCAAGACTTGCCATCCCATGCAGTACTTGTAAAACCCCCAGGACTTGTGCGCCCCTCTCTTTTTTGGGTGCCCTTCCTACCTATTTCATCCCTATTACATCTATCCACCTCTCCTCTTCAGGATTAAGCCTTCATAACTCTCTCCAAATCCATTCATGGCATGATTTCTTTGTTGGATTCCTTATCTGAAAGGAATTCTGTGGAACGTCTCTTAAAACCTAGTGATTTATATATCTTTATATCACTAAAGTTAAAGAGTTCATTCATTCAACCTCATCCTCTGTGATGGGAGAATCCTTAATTTGGGCCTCCTTTCAAGAGTAAGCCCCAGTCCAAATTTTCATTAATTTGGGCATCCTTCTTAGGAGTAAGCTCTAAGTCCTCATTAATTTGGGCCTACTTTTCATGATTAATCCCCAACCATAATTCTCTTAACCTGGGATTACTTTTTAGGAGTAAACCACACTCTCAAATATGGGAATCCTCTTTAAGAGTAAGCCCCAAGTCCCTTAATTTTTGAAGTCCATTAACCTGGGTCTCCTTCTCAGGAGTGAGACCCAATCTTAATTTATCTTAACCAGTCCTAATTTAATTTTGATCTGGGCTTCCTTCTCAGGATTAAAACCCAATCATAAGTCCTCTCCTAACTTGGTCATATTCCTTAGGAGTAAGCCCCCAGATTAGAGTATCCAAATCTCCATAAGGCACATATACCTTTATGGACCATGTTCTTGGATTTCTTCCCTAAAGTAAATCTTAATCTTCATCTATTTGGGCAGTCACACATACATAAGCCCCACATCATTTCTTATGATTCCATCTTTCATGGCACAATTTTCTGGTTTTACCAATACCTCTTATTTCTCATATCAAGCATGAATCACGTGAGCTTAGAGTGTAAAAGTAATTATGACACCTTTCTTTAAGCCATCAATCATAAACATCATACTCCCTTACTCGAACTACGTGGGTTCTGATTTCTTCTCCAAAATGAAGGATACGTAGGTAGCCCATCTGCGGGTACAATCCCAACTCTAAAATAATCCATGTATTTCTGAATGACAATAAACTTCAAGTTCCCCACTGAGTGGCTTTAAAACTAGCATGGTTATCATAATGACCAAGATACTTTTATATAATGTGTCGAGGGATACCATTGACTAAGAATATCTAACAAATATAGATGATTCTCTATCAATGAAGAACCTCATATACATATAAAATATTCTCTAAATTTCCTACATATCAATCATTGATTGTCAGATTTAAAGGAAATCTCATTTTATACTTGGTAATGTAATAAGGATTCATGAAAATAACTTAAATCTATAAATAATGTCCCGAAGTAGACAATAATTCCCCTAAAAAAGGTGTGATGAGTCTGACCTCCCATCCACTCGACCAATGCAAATTCCTAAGCCTCATTAGTTCACAACTAATGAGTGCCTACCTTTGGAAATTAGGTCCAAATGGATATGGAATCATTGGATGTTTCTGGTTCTACGAACAAACCCTTTAGAAATTGATTGGAATGTTTGAACCTTCAATCAATGAGGTCATCCCCAATTCCAGAGGAAACAACATTTTATAAGGTTTACTAAGAAGATGTGTATCATCAAAGGAAGAGATGGGGAAATGGTTCTACAGGAAACAATAAAAAATGGAAATCTTTACCTGGTAAGTGGATAAGAAGATATATACTTTCTCTCTTGAGAGGAAGAAAACAAGTTGTGGCATAAAAGACTTCTTCATCTATTCCATCCATCCCTGGAAGATCTGGTAAAGTGTGATACCGAAATAGACCTCCCTAATCTATCACGTGATCATACTCACATGTGCGATGCATCGAAACAAGGGAATCTCATTAGAAAGACATATAAGGTAAAGAAAAATAAGCCAACAAGAGTGCTTGAATTGGTGAATGTAGATGTTTGTGGGCCTATCACACCAAGATCAATTTAAGAAAAGATGTACTGCATTATTTTTATTTATGACTATAGAAGAATGGCAGGGGTATTTTTTATCGCCCATAAGTCAGATGTGTTCAGGTACTTGAAACAGTACTGAAGGGAGTGCTAAAGGATTCTTGGACAGAAAATTATGAAGTTTCTTGCTGATAATGGTACAGAATTCACTAACAGTTAGGTGGAGGAATATCTCAAGAAACATGGGATAAGGAATCAAATTTCCTCAATATGAACTCCTCAACACAGTGGAGTGGTTTAAAGGTGGAATCAGATGATCAACAACATGTCCAGAATGATGCTTATAGAAAAAGACCTACCATAGATGTTTTGGAAGGAAGCAGTGTTGACATCAGTCTACATTTCTAACAGAGCTTTGTTGTGTCCAATGGAAGGAAAGACTCCATATGAGATGTGGTATGGAAATAATCCAATAGTGAAATACTTTATAATCTTTATAAGTAATTGCTTTATTCTCAAAAAAAGAGAAATATAGGAAATTTGATTCATGTGGAGATGAGAGGATATTCCTTGGATACTCAAGAAAAAGAAAAACATACAAATTCTTTAAAAAGAGAGTAGGAAAAGTAGTTGAGATCAATGATGTCACTATTGTGGAAAATTAATAGAATACTGAACAACATAGTGAACTGTTTATTGAAGAAAGTGATGAATAGGAAAGTAACATAGGAGGAGTAGAAGTGGGTGATGCTAATTCAGAAGAAGATATTTATGATGAGCACGAGGAAGTAAAATCCGTATATGCATTGAATCCAAAGATTAGAAATAAAATTGATAGGAAGAATATCATTGATGATCAATCAGCTCCAGTTCAGACAAGAAGAATGAAATTACAATAGCAGACATCTTTCCTATCTCAGGTAGAGCCTAAATGCTTTGATGATGCAATAGAAGATGAAAACTAGGTTCAGGATATGAATGAAGAGCTCGATCAGATTGAGAAGAACCAGACGTGGGATATTGTTTCGAGGCCATAGAGAAAAATGTCATTGAGACTAAATGGGTCTATCACAACAAGATGAATGAAGATGGGATAGTGATTCGAAACAAAGCATGACTAGTGGGAAAAGGATACTCCCAGATAGAGGGAATATATGTTGATGAGACATTTGTACCTGTTGCATGGCTGGAGACAATTAGATTATTCCTATCCATTATAGTGCAATGATAGTTCAAAGTGTTCTAGATGGATGTCAAATAATTATTCTTGAATGGGGTTCTAGAGTAAGAAGTGTATATCGAGTGGCCATATGGTTTTCTCATTCATCAGGATGATAACAAGGGTTTTCAGCTAAAGAAGGCATTATATGGGCAGAAACAAGAACCTAGAGCATGGTACTCAAGGCTTGATTAATATTTGAAGAATATTGGTTTCCTGTGTGGGGGATTTGATTAAAATATCTATTTCAGTAATGATTATAATCAAAGTATGATGGTGATGGTTTAATTCGATGACATAATATTTATCGGATCAGATGAAGCTCAGTGCAGACAGTTTTCTGAATTTATGAAACGTGAGTTCAAAATTTCAATGATTGGGGAACTGACATTTTTCCTTGGTTTAAAAGTGACACAAGGAATGACACATTCATTTCTCAATCCAGATATGCCAAGGAGGTTCTGAGAATATTTGGAATGAAAAATTAAAATGAAATGAAGACTCTGGTTGCTACCTGGATGAAATTATCGAAAGATGATATTAGCAAGGCAATTAATATCATATAGTACATGTATATTATTGAGAGTTTACTGTACCTGACAGTGACGAGACCTAATATTGTTTTCGCCACATGCCCAGAAGTGTGATATCAAAGCAATCCCAAGGAAATCCACTTGCTTTCAGTGAAACGAATACTTCATTATATCAAAGGAACTGTAGACTTTGGTTTGAAGTATACTGACAAATCACAGCAAGAGATTTTGGGATATAAGATGCAGATTAGGCTAGATCAGCATATGATATGAAATCAATGCCAGGATGTGCTTTCTATCTTGGTGGTTTGTGTATTTATTGGCTAAGAAAGAAGAAAGATTTCATTTCATTGAGCACTGCAGAAGCCGAGTGTATTGCTGCCACTGAAGCTTGAACACAATTATTGTGGATGAAACAACAACTTGATGATATGGGAGTTGTAGTGAAGTATCCTCTTAGAATCCAGTGCGATAACTCAAGTGACGTGCAATTAATCAAGTAGCGTGCAAGTCCTAAAGTGGAACACAAGTCATATATCAAAATTAGACATCAAAATTTGACAAAGGAAATAAATCGGTGTGCAAGTGAGGAATTTGAACGCAAGTCATTAAGTGGAGAAAAATTCTTTAAGTGGCATGCAAGTCATAAAGGGACGTGCAAGTCATAAAGGTGCACACAAGTCTTGAAGTGGTGCACAATTCATATTTCAAGATCATCCCATCAAAATATGATAAAGGAAAGAAAGGGGAATGCAATTCATTAATTGGCGTGCAAGTTAAGAATGGGCATGCAAGTCATCAATAGGTGCGCAAGTCAAGAAGGGGTATGCAAGTGATGGAGTGGTGCACAATTCACCAAGTGGTGCACAAGGTGAGTGGTGCACCTCATGCACATGGTCCCCAAAATGCCTATAAATAGAGGGATACCCATACTAATTTGAAACTGAGCCCAAAAATTAGAGAAAATCCAAGCTATGATCATTCCAGTGGAAATGGCACGCTAGTAGTGTGGTGCACAAGTAGGTTGGTGCGCAAGTATTTTGTCACGCAAGGAGTGGTGCACAAGAAGTGGGAACAAGCAGTGTCGCTCAAGTGGTGGAGCACAAGTAGTGGTGTGAATGTAGTGGCACACAATCAATGTCATGTAAGTAGTGACACACAAGCATTGGAGTGCAAGAAGTGGTGCACAAGTATAAAATTGGTGTGCAAGTGGGTTTTTTTGCAATAAAGGTAGAAGATTTCCACTAGTTAAAGGGGTCCAAAAGTCACCCTAGGGCTGCGTGAATGTTGGAAGTTTCCTAGTACACATGAGGTAAAGAGGTATTAATTAGTTGATAAAAGTTGGACTTCAACAGATCATCTATACACATTAAAGGATGCATTCATTAGAGATAATGAAAGGACCTACAAGTCTTTAAACTGTGAGTGGATCTTCTGAAGTAGCAGTGATATCTCTTTAGTTTAGAGAGAAGTGAGATTTAAAATTGTGATTGGTTGTAAATGAGGAGGGATAATGAGTCTGATTCGAACTTGTAAACAACAGTGTGCTTATAGTGGATTTGGTACATCAACACATCATCAGTGTATGCTTCTAGAACGTAGCCTAGTGAGGGTTTCTTGTGCATGCTTTAAGATTCATTCATACTCTGCAATGAGAAAGAGAGAGATAAGAGAGTTTTTTCTAACAACAGGACAAGATCAAAAGGGGAAGTTGTTTAAAATTTTCATACCCTGATTCATCCCCCTCTTAGGGCATCTATCCTAGTGTACCTAACATCACAGTACAAGAACATAAATGTTTTAAAAATGATAAATTAAGTGTTGTTTTTTTTTTGTAAAATGTAACTATTTTATTTTAAATTTTATTATGAATATAATGACTTAAATGAAAATTTATTTTCCTAAAGTGGATTCGTAAATTAAAATTATTATTTATTATAATTATAAGATAATTTTATGACACCATAAATAAATTTTCAAAGGGTCATAAGATTTATTATAATATTTAAATCTATATTTTAAAATAAATAGGGATTCTTTTTAAAAATTAAATTTCTCATATTTATAAAATTATTTTAATAAAATAGAGGTTATATTTGAAATATACTTGTAAAAAATTTTTAGGTTTAATTTTTGATATTTTTTTTAAAATAGTCGAATTTTGGGTGAATAGTGAAATATGGGAATGCAAGGTATTTAACATTATTAGCCAAATACATGAATTTTTGAGTCATGGATGATGTAAGAAACCATTAGTTATAACTCACATGCACCATTTACTATATATGGTCATAATAATCTATACTATTGATAATATTGAGCCAAAATAATAAACTAATGAATATGATAATAAAAAATCCCTCTCATACCCTTATAAATACCACACCTTATCCTCACACCTTCTAAGACTTGAAGCCTTAAAAATATCTAAAAAAACCACTCCTCATCACTCTCCTCACATCTAATTTCTTCTCACCTGACTAAAAGAGAAATTCCAAGTTCCTTAAGGGGTCCTTCAAGTAGGTGATATTCAAGAGGTAACATTCTCAAACTACCTCTTTTAATTTCTTTTTATATTATACCTTCTCCTCACCTCATTAATCCATAAAAGAATAATAAATTCAGTATAATTTATATACTTAAATTTTATATTTCTAAATTAATAACTTCTATCTAGACCATTTCTCATCTCCACTTCTTCAAAGAAATGAAACCGTTGTCTAAATTATGGTTGTTAACTGTCTTTGTAGATAATGAGTTTTTGTTTTCCATTATCACCTTCAAAGATGGTCATAAAAATATTATTATGGTTAAATAAGATTTCAATAAGAATATTATAAATTATATCATGTTCTAGAACTAATATATATACATAATATTAAATAAAATGAAACTAGTTTGTGATGGTTTGTAAAACTGCCTAAATGAACTAACTACATAACAATAACGTTTTTACTCAAAGAACCATCCCCATGTAAGAAAAACAGATATATAGGGCCATTAAATCTTATATAAGTGAATTAATACCATTTCATTTCACTTCTAGATTTTTATTTCCATTTTAATAAAAATTCATAGTTATACACAAGTGATTTGACTGTGAAATCATGAAATAAACACTCTCAGAACAACAAAATTGAACCTTATAACTCATCAAAGTGGCCATAAATGAACTTAATAAAATTATAATAAATAAAATATATGTGGAAGGGGTTCTAAATTAAGTAATTAATTAATCTAATTTGAATATTCAGGACATTATGTGTGAGTGTAGAATACATTCAGACATAAGGTAAGAGATCTCTCTAAACCACCATCTTTCCTTTGGGTAACACTTTATATCCATTTTCCTCAATTTATATATCCATTATTCTTTTATAATTCCCCTATATTCTATATATATGTTCCAAAAATATATATCTATCTTAATGTATCTTTCTTTTATGGGGAAATACTTGTTTTAAAATATTCCCTTCCTAATTCCTCTCGACAAGTAAACCCGATTAAAGGGAACTTATCTATTTCATACCCATTTTCAAGACACCCATATTTTATAAAATCAATAATTTTATCATTAAAAACTAATTTATTTCCCTTTTGGTTTTATGTAAATAATTATTCATTTATCCTTTTTAAAGGCTCTTTATTCTTTTCCCAAAAACCCTACTCAAGTGGCACATTTATAAAGTTACCTTAACATTATTTTTCTTATTTTCACATCAGTTGGAAATTTTTATTCATGAAATATTCTTATTTTTTACTTTACTATTGTATAGTAATGAGTTAATCCCTTTTTTATTGGATTCCATTACGATATGCACTTTGGTTTTTCCTTTTGATATGATTAAAAAACCCATTTCTTTCCATGGGCAACCCATATGATTTTTCATTATGTTTGATTTCTTTATGTGGAACCCATATTCATGTACATTATAAAATGGGTATGATTCGAAAATATTACATTTCATTGGTTAATGCTTAGTATCATGTTATTTTTTTATGTGATTAGATAGTAAACATAATTTATTATGGGACTCTTCCCCCCCATGTAATATCATCTTGGTAGTTAGCCTTGACTCATGTTTATTTCATGATACACGTTACTGCCAAATTACTATATTTCTATGATCATTTGATTAAATTTTCTATATATTATGACTCTATATGTTTATTTAGGATCCATTCCTTTTATGTCATCATGTTATGGATTTCGAATCATGTGTTATGCTTCTTTTCCATGTTTATTCCATTATTGGGATTTTTAGCTCATCCCTTCTGTCTATGTATTTCCCATTTTATCATATTCAGTTATAGGAGATCAAAGGGAGTTAAGAGATCATTATGGAAAATAATAAAAAATATTTATTATTATAGTTTCATTTTTTCTAATTATGTACATTGTCTTACAAAGGCAACAGGCTTTTCGATACTTGGTTTTTATTTGAAGGTTGATTATGCTTAAATTCATGTAATAATATGTGTAAAAGGATTTGGATTGATATGTTGGTATTAAAGTATGGTCTAGTTATTTTTGTGGATTAGAACTAGAAAAATTTATTAAGAACCCTAGGGATAATTATATCACAATGGATAAAAAATATTGAAATCTAGAGAATCATAAGATAGGATATACTTTGTATCTATAAGATTGTAATTCTATATTCATAGTTTCCTTTTTATATGATCATTAACTAATTATTTATATCCAATAATTTTCTTTTTTCTTTTTTAGTTAATGTTTAGAAATAAGACAACCTGTTCTAACAACCAATGTGATGATTTCCCTAATGAGATGCCACACCTATGGGAAGGGGAAATCAGAGCTTCATGACAGTACTAGATCAACTGGATCAAGTTTTGAATAAAAAGTTAAATCATGTGGAACTCCATTATCCTATGGAAGATCAAGTTACAGTCGAATCATTTGTGTGAAATATTCCTCATACATTTAGTGTATATTCTGATCCCATCATCATGTAACAATGAATTAACTACATTGAGAAGATATTATATGTCTTACAGTGCTCAAAAGAAGAGAAATTCGTGTTGGCAGTCTATCATATTGATGGGAAAACTGAATAGTAGTTGACACTTACCAAGAACACAAGGTCTAAAGATGAAATTGATTCCATGGAATGAGAAGAATTAAAGATAATATTTTTCAATAAATATTTTCCCTAAACTATCCGTAATTAAGTGAATAGGGAGTTACTCATACCGAAGAAAAATGAAGATGAGTATATCAGTGAATATAAGGAGAAAATAAAAAGGCTTTCAAAATATACCTGTGGATTTGTCATTAACCCTAAAAGAAAATTATATTTATTATTTAGTGGATTAAAGTTGAGTCTATAAAAATATTTCGTGATTTTAGACTTTGAAATCTATGAGTAGATTTTCAGTTATACCCTTAAGGTTGATATGGATATTGGAGAATCTTAGTGGTCTCATATGATTAGAGATAAAAAGAGGAAAATAATGTTTAATATGGGAGGATCAATAGATAAATCCCATGGAGGAAAGAAAACCCAACATCACACATGTAAAAAGTGTGGGAATAATCATCATAAGAACTACCTAAAGGGTACTAGGAGATTCTTTAAATGTGTTAAAGTGGGGAATTAGGATAATCATTGCTGAAGAGATATGAAGAATCCCACTAATGGGGAAGAATAAAGGACGGTTCAGATAATAAAATATCCTATTGTTGATTGTTTCAACTTCATGGAACATGAATATTATTAAAGTTAATTCCCTAAGCAAAAAGTTGTTCGAGGCAATCAATGATAACAACCTCCAAGGCAGCAAGGAAGGGAATATGTTATCACTACTACTCAGGTGGAACCTAAAAATGATGTGGTGATAAGTACGCTATTTATTCATTCAAGAATAGAAAATGTGCCTTTTGATTTCGGTTTTACACATTCTTTTATATCTTGAAACTTTAGTGGAACTATTCATACGCCACCTCAAAATATGGAGGTTGAGTTATCCCAGAGAATAAATAATGGGAAAATTATTTCATCTAAAGTATATAACTCCTCCCTGGTAAATTTTTAGGGACTAAAACTCTAAGTAAATATTTTATTACTTCCTTTTGTAGATTTTATGCTATATTCAGCATGTATTGGATATATTTTTCTAAAGAAAACATAAACTATCGGGAGATGGAGATCACTCTTCACATCAGGAGGCACCCTCCAATTCTATAAAAATGTAAGGAGGAGATGAATAACCTTTGGAATATCCTTCTGAAACATGGATTCTATTTCCTTATGAGAAATCATATCTAGCTGAAATGATTGAGACAAAGGAGGGGATAATTCTTGAAGAAATTACTATTGTGAGGGAATACATTTATGTTTTCTATGAAGAATTGCTTGGTATTCCTCTTTAATGAGAGGTTGAGTTATCAATTGAACTTATACATGGATATCTTCCCATTTCAAATAATCCTTATAGGATGACCACCATTATGTTGGAATAACTAAATAATTACTTACAAGAGAATCTAGAAAATGTTTTTATATGATTGAATGATTCACTATAGGGTACACCAGTCCTCTTAGTCAAGAAGAAGGATGGATTAATGCCTCCCTACGTTGATAATCACGAACTGAAAAAAATCACGATAAATAAGTATCTCCTACCATGGATAGATGACTTGTATGATCAAGTACAAATGGATAATTTTTTATATAAGGTGAACCTTTGGTTGGGTTATCACAAATTAAATGTGAAAAATGAAGATATTCCTAAAACTACCTTTTGAACGAGGTATGGGAAATATAAGTTCATAGTTATTCCCTTCAGACTCACTAATTCTATAGTAATTTTCATGGAATTAATGAATAGATCCTTTAGATATTACCTCGATTATGTTATGGTAGTCTTGATAGATAACAATATGATATACTACAAGAATAAGGATGGAATGTAGATAATTTGAATACTGTGCTAAAGACATTGTGAAGAGTGAAAATATATGAAAAGTGTCATAAATGTGAGTTCTATATAGAGGATGTATCATTATTCAGGCATGTTACCACCATCAAGAGGATATATTTGGACCCTTCTAAGACAAAGGGAATTTTAGAGTGTCCTAGACTAGCATATGTAATAGAGATCCATAGTTTCCATGGTCCAGATGGGTATTACCGATGAATTTTGAGGGACTTATCATGATTTTCTAACTCTCTAACCAAGTTAATTCATATAGGAGTAAAGTTTATTTAGACTAGATAATTTTAAGACAACATCAAAGAATTTAAAAAGAGGCTTATCACTATCCTAATATTTACACTAACCATAAGTGGGGAACCCATTGTGGTATACAGTGATGCATCAAAGAAGGGATTAGGTTGTGTACTGATGAAAAATGATAAAGTGATTGTCTAATACTCAAGGTAGATCAATGTTATTGAGAGTAACTCTCTAATATATGACATGGAGTTGGCAGATGTGAACTTCACGTTGAAAATTTGGTGGCACTATCTCTATGGGGAGAAGTGTGAGATATATATTTATCATAAGATCCTAAAATAGATATTAAAACAAATGGAGATAAATATGAACTGGAAAATATAGTTACAGATCATAAGGGATTATAAATTATGAATCCTCTATCATCCCAATAAAACATATAAAGTGGAATATGATCTAAGTAGAAAGGATCCTACAAATTTATGAACGATGAGGATTGAGAAGGATCAAATATTCATACTTTTGAAGGATATATATCAAAATAATAAATAAAGGAACATCATAATTCCTTTCACAAATTATTTCCCAACCATCCCTTTTAGATAAGATAAAGGATGCTCAATGATATGATGTGGAAATTTAGAAGAAGGTGAATGCTATTAAAAATGGGAAATCCTCAGATTTCAAAATTTTTTAGGAAGGATTTGTATGATTTGGGTCAAAAATATGTGTACCATTAAATCTTAAGATAAGGATGGAGATTTTGAATGATGTGCATATCTAAAACTTATCCATCTACCTAGAGAGAAGATAGATGTATCGAGATATCTAAGAGAACTATTTGAGGTAAAATATGAATAAGGAGGTCACTAAATATACATCAAAGTGCCTAGTATGTCTGTGAGTGAACGATTAAAGGAAAAAGTATAAGGGGATGATGAAACCATTATTGATACCTATATAGAAATGGGAAAAAATCACCATGTAATTTTTCACTGGACTTCCAAAGACATCCAGAGGAAATAATGCTATATGGGTTGTTATGAATCATCTTATAAAGATTTCTCACTTTATTGTAATTAGATAAGAATTCTTACTCAACCAACTTCCCAAATATACATCATAGAATTAATGAGGCTTCATGAAGTACAATTATCAATTAAATTTGATCGAGATCTTATTTTTACATTCAAGTTATGTAAAAGTATCCAACATTTCCTAAAAACTGAGTTGAAATTTAGTATGGCTTATGACCCCTAGACTTATGTTCAGTTTGAGTGGGCTATTCAGAAATTGGAAGATATTTTGAGATCATGCTCGATGGACCACAAAGAAGGATGTGAAAAACATCTTCCTCTGGTCAAATTATCTTATAATAATAGTTTCCACTAAAGTATCTAAATGGATCCATATGAACCCATTTATTTTAAAAGATTCATAATACATACATGCTGGGATGAAGTTGGTTAACTCAAGCTATTGGGACTTTAAATGGTCTAGGAAATGGTAGAAAAGGTGAGGACCATTCAGCGGCACATCCAGACTTACCAAAGTTTATAAAAGAGTTTGACATAAAATTGTTGATGAGACCTATAGTGTGAGGTTTTTAGATAAGGTATTCCTTCACATATCTCCATGTAATAGAGTCCTGAGATTTGGGAAGAAAGGAGAGCTAAGTCCCTAGTACATCAACCAATTTTATATTCATGATCACATTGGAGCTATTTCCTATCAATTAGGACTTCCACCAAACAAGCCTTAAGTACATGATGTATTCCACATATCTTTCTTGAGAAAGTACATACCCGATCCCTCACATATATTGAATTTAGATGTGGTACTTCTGGACAATGAACTCTCTTATGAGGAGTACCCAGTTAAGATATTAGACTGCAAAGATAAAGTTTAATGCAACATGACTACTCAGTTAGTCAAAGTACTATGGAGGAACCATAATTAAGAAAAGTCAATATGGGAACTAGAGGAAGAGATGAAGTATAATTACCCTCACCTGTTTTTACTTTAGAATGTAAAATTAAATTTTGTAGGAAAAATTTCATAAGGGGTGAAGAATGTAGTGATATATAATTTTATCAATGGAATTTCCATTATTATAATTATATCATGTAGTATAAAGTACATATATCACATAGAGAAATGAACAAAACATTATTCTCATAAAAAAGAATGATGCATTATTAAGAAATTAATGCAATAAAATTTCCAAATATTACAGCGGGACAACAAATAGAAAACAAGAGAATTAGTATAGGATAATTTTGATATTCTTGATCCACTAAATGACCATACTCAATAACAAAGATATAGAAATAAAAAATAATTTTAATAAAAAAAATTCATTTTTAAGATGAAAGTATAGATATAATTTATGTAAAATGTAATAGAATGAATAATTAATGGAATAAGAGGTATTTATAGGATGTAGGGAACACATGTGACCATTATAAATATGACCGTTGGAATAGTAACCTGACTATTAGAATAGTAATATAATATTTAGGAATAGTAATATAAATGTTAGAATAGTAAACTCACCAATGAAAATATAATATAATATATATGTGTCTTATAAAATGAATATATAATATATTTATATCTTGGTAAACTAAATCAATGTTTTAAAAATAATATATTATATGTTGGTATTTTTGTAAAATGTAACTATTTTATTTTCAATTTTATAACAAATATAATGATTTAAAAGAAAATTTATTTTCATTAAATGGATTTATAAATTAATATTATGTTTTATTATAATGATAAGATAAATTTAGGATACCATAAATAATTTTTCAAAGGGTCATAAATTTGATTATAATATTAAAATCAATATTTGAAAATAAATGATGATTTTATTTAAAAATTAAATATCTCATATTTATAAAATTATTTTAATAAAATTTAGTATATTTTTAAAAACTAAATTTTGAAAAAAAATTATCGCGAAATTTTGATATTTTTTAAAATAGTTGAATTTTGTGTGAACAGTGAAATATGACAATTTACATTATCTTACATTATAAGTAAAATATATGAATTTTTTAGTCATGGATATTTAATAACCCATTTTTTAAAACATACATGAACCGTTTAATTTATATAATCACAATAATAAATACAATTTATAGTCATGATCCAAATAATAAACTAATAAATATTATAAATCAAAAACACCCCTCTTCTCCCCGTATAAGAAACATCCCTCACCTCCCCTTCTCCTCAAAACATATAAGCCTTAAATCTTTACAAATATCTTACAAAAACTATCCTCACCACTCTCCCCATGTTCAAGTGCCTTTGATCACCTGAGAAGACCAATTCCATGTTCTTTAATGGGTCCTTCAAGGAGTTGATATTAAAGAGGTAACATTCTCAAACTACCTCTTTTAATTTATTTTATTCTTCTACATTATACTCACCTCATTCATCCATTAAAGAATAATAACTCCAATATCAAGTATATATTGTAATGTTATATTTATAATATAATAAATTATATCCAGTACTTTTCTAATCTCCTCTTATTCAATGAAATCAAACCACTGACCAAATTATTGCGGTTATCGTCTTCATGGATAATGAGTTTTCATATTCCATTACCACCTTCAAGGCAGGTAATAAGACTATTATTATGGTTAAATTAGATTTTAATAATAATATAATAACTTATTTCATTTTTTAACTAATATATATACATAATATTATACAAAATGAAACGAGTTTGTGGGGGTCGGTAAAACCACCTAAATGAGATAACCACATAACGATCACGTTTTTACTCAAAGAAACATCACCATATTAGAAAAAATGATATATGAGACCATTTACAATTATATAATTACATGAATAACATTTAATTTCACTTCTAGTGTTTTATTTACATTTGAAAAAACATCCATAATTATACACAAGTGAACCGACCACGAAACCATAAAACGAACGCTCCGAGAAAAATGAAACTTAACCTTATAACTCATTGAAATGACTATAAATTAATGTCATAAAATTATAATAAAAAAATATGTGTGTAAGAGATTATGAGTTAATTAATTAATGAATATATTTTTTTATCAATGACATTGAATGGAAGTGTAGAACACATTCAGGCATAAGATACGGGATCTCCCAGAACCACCATATTTCATTTGGGTAACAATTTATCTCCCTTTTACTCAACTTGATACTTCATTATTTTTGTTAAAATTCTCCTATATTCTATATATATTTTCAAATCATATATATATAGCTCAATTAATCATTATTTTATGGATAAATACATGTTTGAAAAGTCTCCCTTCTCAATTTTTCTCAATAAGAAAACCCAATTAAAGGGAACATATTTGTTTATTACCCATTTTCAAGTACACTCCATAATTTTTTTAATAAAACCATATTTTATAAAATAAATCATATTATAATGAAATAATAATTTAGTTCATTTATGGTATTATGGAAATAATTATTCCTTTATCCTCTTTAAATACTCTTTATTATTTTCCCTAAAACTACACTCAAGTGGCACATTTCTAAAGTTACCTAAAATTTATTTTTGATGTTTTCAATTCTGTAAGACATATTTATTAATAATATATTATTATTATTTTTAATTTATTATAGTCTAATAATTATTTAATACCTTATTTCCTGGAAACCATTATGATGCGACCTTTGGTTTTTCCTTATTACATGATTACAAAACCCATTTCTATCTATGGGTAACCCTTATGATTTTTAATTATGTTTGATTTATTTATGTGGAACAAATACACATTTATATGTTATGATGGATGTGATAAGATATCAATCCAATTAATTAGGTAATGATTAGTCACACGATATGTTATTTAGTGGATTAAGGAGTAAACCTAATCCATTATGGGACTCTTTCCACCATGTGATATCATCTTGGTAGTTAACATTAACTCTTGTTTATGCCATGATATATTTTCCTAAAACATTCATATATTTCCATGATCATATGATTCCATGTTATATATTTTATAACTTTATATTTTTTTATGATATATTAATTTTATGTTATTATGTCATGCCTTATGACTCACGTGTTATGCTTATTTTCCATGTTTATTCCCTTACTAGGCTTTTTAGATCATCCGTTTTTTCTAGTATTCCCCAGGTTATCCTATAAAGTTGTAAGAGATCAAAGGGAGTAGGAATCTCATTATGGATACTAATAAAAAAAATATTTTGTTTTCATTTTTTCTAATTATGTACATAGTATTCCAAGGACACTAGGATTTTTGATCCTTGGTTTGTATTTAAATGCCACTTATTCTTAAAGCCATGTAATAACATGTGTAAAAGGATTTGGATCACAATAAAAATAATTGAATTATTTTATATCATTATTTAAATCCACAAAATGATTACATATATATATATATATATATATATATATCGTGAAACATAAACCCAGCTATGGTAAATCCTCTTGAAAATGATAAGGGGAATGTAAGTGAAAAACTAAAAGATATTTTAGAATTTTTTTATAATCAACATAAAATGGAAATTTAATTGTTGATTTTGAAGTATAATTATTAAAATGTTATGTGAAATCCTTTTAAGACTTTTAATTTTAAAAATAATCCTTAATAATGGATCCTTGAAAACACATAAAAGGAAAACCCTTTTTATTATTTTCAAAATACTTTTGTTAAAAACTCACATGGTAAGAAGAGTAAAAAAACATCAATTGGTATTAAAAATTCATTTTACCAAATTGTATTATAAGATACTATATAATAAAATATTATAGTGGGCTAACCCAAGCATGTAAGGAGGAAGTTTATCATGAAATAATATAACTCAAGGAAAGAAGACTTGGGTTATCAATATCCTTTATGACCACCAAACTCCTTGAAGCATGAAATATATAAAAATGGGTTTTATGTGATAGATATGTGAATAAATAAAATAAGACATAATATAATCAATGGGTATAATGTATACAACTTATATGAAATCATTTCAAGAGAATGATCGTAACTCAATGAATGATATTTGAGTTACCAAAAATCCATACTATTGGGGAAACAACTAAATCAATAACCACTTGAATAATGGAAAATGGTTTTTCTATAAAATATCATGAAATAAAAATATTTTGATAAAAATATATCCATGGTTAGTTAATACACCATAAAAATAATTCTAGGTGCATAAATTTCATTTTGTCTCAAAGAATCACGATTGAGACTAAGAAAACACTAGTTATGCCTTTAGAAACATTAGAATCCAAACCCCTTGAAAGATTGAAATTTTTATCAAACTTAAAATACCATTATTAAAATATAATTAATTATATGATATCTCAAATATGATGTATATACACCACATAAATTAAATTAAGTGTATAATACCAAAAAATGTCTCAAAGAGAGAAATTTGATATGAAAACCCTAACCTCGTTCTTGATTCATTCTTCAATTGCACCAAATGTTAAGAATAATAAGATTAATTCATTAAATAAATACTCAAAAAACTTATTCATAACTATATCCTTTTATATTCCTCATTTATATTTATTATATATATATATTAGTTATTTTTTTACCTATTTTCAATACCGGGTGTAAGTAATCTTTATCGATTTGAACTAGTTTTGTAAAATATATGTTGTTTTATATTATTTTTCTAAATTAAATCACTATTAGATATTATATGGTACTATAATTGATGTTACAAGATATTTTATAAATTAATAATTTCATTTCATGTATGTTTTGGATATGAACAATGAAGATGAAATTATGGATGATCGTGTTTTGGTGATTCATAACGGATGCAAGGTGTTTTCTCAATTAGTTAGTTAAATGTTGATATAAACTTAGAAGAACAAAAAAAATTTATTCAAAAATTTATTTCATAATATAATAATAAATAATTTCTCATAGTCATCTATGATATAAATTTATGGTATTGTTCATGTAGGTGGTTAAACCGACCCAAATATGAACGTTCCATGATTAGTGAGTGATTATGAGGTGGTTTAGTTGTAAAATAATTATACCATAAAAATAATGATCTTATTTAGTTCTCTTTAGTGTGATAAATTATAATTTTAAAGGATTCTAAAGTTAATAAAATTTATACTAAGTCATCACTTAGACGGAAGAGACCATTTTTTTCTTAGTTAGCTCATTTTAAATGATTGAATTAACAATAATTTTTTGTTGATAATATCAATAACTGGTTATAAAATTTTTCATACCCTAACCTTATGATAATATAAACATCACATTTATCCTTTAATACAATTCTCATGACCTTGTATGTAAGTAATTGATGAAAATAAAATAAAAAATCCAACGTCCAATTGAGGCGATAATACACACATACACATGGTTGATGATTTCATTTTCCATAGAGAGGGATAAAGGAGTAATATGGTTTAATTTTTCAGAATCATAAAAATGTTATAAATATAATAATTAATTATTAAATTTCAATTTTATAACAACCTTATTAGGTGTTTAAGTAAAATGAAACATGTTGTGTTGTGGAGGCGGTAGTCAGCACAACCCACAAATGCTAGTTTCATTTTCCATAATTGAAAAGGGAAAGATAATTAATGATTATTACCATATCATAATAACAATAAGAATATAATAGATAATTATTTAATTATATTGTTACTTTAAAATAATAATTGGAAAAGATAAATATAAATGGTATAAGTTAAGTAAAAATTATTATTCACATTGAGCACTTTGAGATTTTCTTGGAAGAACCCATGGAAATGGATGACATAGGATAATATTTTGTGAGAAGAAGATTATGAGGTTGAAAGATTATTATAGTGAAAGAAAAAGGGCAAGGTTTTCTGGAGGAAACTGAATTTTTCAGAGTGCCTTTAAGGGGTGGTGAGGTTCCCCTTTTCTAATTTGTTAGGATAACATTTTTGTAAATATTTAAAATTTATATAAAGGGAGAACATGTAAAAAATGTAAAGTGTCCCAAAATTGAGAAATAATTGAGGTGTAAAAGGATAATGTTTAACCAAAACTCATCCATTCAATTATAGACATGATTGTTTTATCATTTTTAAATCCCTTTACCCCTTGAATTATTATTATTACCCTTTTAGCTTTTACCATGGTAACTAGTTTTTATGTATGATAACTTAATCTTTATGTCTAAAAATAAAGTCATATTTGTTATATAATTTGGAACTTATGATTATAAAAATAAAAATAAAAGTGATAAAAATTAAATTTAAAATAAAAATGCATAATGTATTAATTTTTTTTTAAAAATATTACTCATGTTATAAAATATAAAATATGGGTTTGTAAATTAAAACCAACATTTTTAAAATTAGAAATTTACATATGAAATACATATTTTATCTTGTAAAAAGGTTTCATTAATTTCGAATTAATACATATATAATAATAATATCATAAAAGACATGTTATTTTTATAAATAGCATTTTGTACACCTCACCTAAAATCATTTTTTTTAGAAAAAAAGTCATGAACCAACACATGGAGACCCAAAAGTGGGTGGAAGTAAGTATAGAATGAAAAACAAATCCAAACTTTAATAGGCCAAGGGTTGTAGACAAGAATTGATTAGGAATAAAATTGAAATGGGAGGCCTTAAACCAAAGTACTTGTACACATGTGCACACCTAGATCTATAAAACAGTGCAAATAAATGAAAAGAAGTAACATATAGAGAATAAAAAATATATGAAACAAACTCTAGGATACATTTCTAAGTGAATCAATTTAATCCAAAAATAATGGGTAAAATAAACACCCAAATAGAGATACATGGGGAAACCAAATTTTACAACAACTATAAGGAAAAACTAGGGGAGATCCCAGCTCAAGATCCTAGATTCTAACCACCAAACATGGTTAGAACACCACATTCTACAAAGCTTCACTAATACCAGGTCCACCGTAGTCATTGTTAATCTGTCTATATTCTACAAAAAACCTGAAACATGTGGGAAAATCCCATATGGGGGTGAGTATATACATACCTGATAGTACACCCCAAAAACCAAGAGGGAAACAATATAATAAACATAGTAAGATCAACATATAAGGAAAGATAATAAGGAAACCCAACATTAGATATGGTTATAAAGAAACCCATGATAAGAGATAAAGGGGATATAAATATTCACAGTTAGTTAATAATGATGAGTCATCTTTTATCTCCAAAATGTCCCATATATGACACCAAACCCCATGCAAAAATCTCACAATAATAATGATGGATAGCTCATTTTTTTCTACTCGGATCCAAAATTAAGGGAGTTCTATCTCTAGTGGAGTAATGGATTCCTGTTAGAGATTAATTATGGGGGAGTACCAGTCCTTAGATAGAGGACCCATTCCCTATTTAATGTGGGGGAATACTGACTCTACCTATATATTAGGAATGGGGGACCAACACCCTAGTGAGATAGGGGATTATCGACCCTAACATCTCTCTGATCAAACCTAATCATTTCCATCATCTAAGCATTGCCAAAAGAATCATATTTCTCATGTCACCTCACTTCATATCTCTATTTCCAAAATTAAGGCCACTATCACGTCTTACTTAGAAAACTACTCAGGATAGGATACTTGTGGGCCCAAATCTGATTTCATATAGAAAATAAATGATAGGTATAAGGTTCTAAGGGGAGTATACAACATGTCCCACTGGGGTAAATGACATGTCTCATGAAGCCAAAGCCTGTCCATGTCATACGGCTTCATTCCGCATGTAAAATTCAATATAAATAGAGTTTTATCTAGTTGACATGGTGTGTGTTACTTTTATAGGTCTAATATATGTTCCTAACTAAACACATTATCATTTAATGAGGAGGGGTATGTAGGTTATACTACAATGTATATAGTTTTTTGTCTATAAATACTGAATGATCATATACTAATAGTACATGGCTTGGATACCCAACTAATGTCACAAAGCACATGGTTCATGCACATGGTGTGTGGCATTTATAGCATCTTTAAAGCCCCTATTGAGATACATGATGTGTGCGCCTTTAGATCACATGGTGTATAATTATGTTTTTCATTTCAGATGCAGTTTCTTTTTTTCTTCTCACTGGTTACATCACATCTGATGCTAACTTCACCTGAATATCCACCCCAGGACCAATATGGAAGGAAAACTCTTTCACTAAGATTTTTCAATCTCCAATGGATGGAAAATCATACTTTTGTTGACCAGATCCAGTTTTTTTCACTCCTAATTTCACCGAAAAGGGGGTCTCGATCCATGGAATATCAGTGATATACTATTTACTCTCACAAACAATCAAAATTGAAGGAAAAAACCACAGATCATCGATCCCAGCCTTTTGTGGCTATAAATCAAGATTTATATTGCCTGAACATGATCTTCTACATATCCCATATCCAAAAATAGGTTCTTATTTCTAAATCCATCACTAATAAACCGATGCTACCTCATGATCCTTCTAAAAGCATTCAATCTACTTACATTCACACAAGACCATGAATTAAAAGGTTTGATCATGCTTGAACAAGTTTGAAAATGATGAATCACTAACCTTATTGGATAATAATGAAGAATGCAAAGAATGGTGGTAGGAAAGACACACACAAAAATTGAGAATTATTGTGGGATTATGTGATCTTATCCAATGATCATAGTTTTGGAAAGAAAAAGTAGTCATGATATGGGAACAAAAATAAATAAACAATATAGATGAAGAACACTAATTCAAGATCTTATGAAGAAAAAAAATCAAGAATTAAGTAGATATATGATCCACACACAATAAAGAAATCAAAATGGGTGGAAATATATAAATAAAAATACTTACCACATGAATAGATCAATCACTAGTTACTAACACATTTGATAGTTATGATGTTGGAGAATCTGGTATAAACACTTTTTTCTTACAAATATCCTTGATTCATTTTTCCTTGATCCATGATATGAGTTCATCAATGTCATCAATGGATCTCCTCCTCCTCCTCTCTATTCTCCCAAGGTTATATGGATAACCTTAGATATTGTACATAATAATATTTTTAGAGAGTGAATTAGGTTTGGGGAATTAAATAAAAATAAAATCAACTTATCATTTATTTTATTTAATGCAACTACCAATAGCTTCTCTCAAAGGTATTTTCGATGCAAACTGAAATTTTGTTTCACCTAGTCTAAAACACACATTCTTGAAATAACTATGGTCTCATATATTCCATCAGTGGTGCTGATCAATTGGCAATCTATTTTTATGAAAATATGAAAGATTGTGATTTAATTTTTTTAGTTTGTTTAATATATTAATTATAAGATCCTTTGAACCCAAAACCCCATTCCAAATTCAAGGGATAATCCAGATATATCGGTATAAATATTTAAAGGATTGAATTACCAAATATAGACATATTACATTCTCCCCACCTTCAAGGCTTTTCACCCTCAAAAGAAAAAGATATACAAAAAGGTGATAGTACTGATCCCACATTCGGTTCTCATTCTCCCCAGAGCTCTGATAGATGTTCCAATGCTTCCAAAGAACTCAAACTAGAGGAATAGTCCATACATGTACGATCCTATTATTGAAATCCTTTTTTTCCACTGGGTACTCCAAGAAGGAGACTCCATCATCAATGTCTAGTTCAACATAGTATTTATGATGCGATTGTATGTGCATTTATCTACTCAGATGTGACACATGGAAGACTTCAAGCACTTGGTCCAATTGTGGGGGTAAGTTCAATTAGTATGAAACCACACCAAACCTACCCAGAATCTCATATGGCTAAATGAACCATATGGAAAATCTTACTACCCTTGAAACAACTCTACAATCAATGTCATGGGAGACTCTCAAGAAGACAATGTATCCTTTCTCAAACTCTAAAGGTCTATGATGTCAGTCTATGAAATATTTTTGTTGATACTAAGATATCCTCAAATGATCATGGATCTCCTAAACCCTCCTCTAACATTTCCTATGAAAATTATAGACCAAAAAGAGATGTCTCTCCAACCAAGGTCCCAGAAAAAGGTGTCTTGGAATAGTTACTTGAATGGATGCATGATGATAGTGAAGTATTAACTGCTATTATAAGAAATATCTATTAATGGTAAGTGATCATCCCATCTCTGGCTGAAAACAAATACAGAAGCTCTCATCATTCCTTAAGAAACCCAGATAGTTTACTTAGACTGGCTATCTTCTTGGGGTGAAGCATTGGGTTCATCTATAACTAGGTCCCAAAATCCTTCTACAAACCTCTCCACAATAATGGTGTTTACCAATAATCATAGTTGTAGATGATCATCTTGGATTCCCCATAAATCCAGATGATCTCTTTCACATAAAAATGCCCTAAAGTCTCAAGTGAGCTCTACCATCATATGGAAAGGAAGTGTACCAACTTGGTGTGTCAGTCAACAGTAACCAAGATAAAATCATGACCTCTCATTGTACATGGAATTTCTATCACAAAATTTATCGATATTCTATCGCACTTCCATTCAGAAAACTAAAGAGTTTGAGTCAAACCTATTGGAACTTGATGTTTATCCTTTACCCACTAACATGTGAGTCATCAATAAAAAAACTTGACAACACCACAAAAAACTAAAACATACCAAAACCACCACTAAAGGTCTTGGTACATTTTTATACTTTTTGATGTACCGTAAATAGTATTTAGAAAAATCCCTCAATGCCTCCTCATACAACATGAACAGAAACACCATCCATACCAAGAAAAGTATAATGCACTCTCCACATAAAGGAAACCTATAAAGTGTATCTATTGAGGATATATTGTCATATAAAAATTCATAGTTAAATTATCCCAACTGAGCCTCTCTCACAAAATGAAGAAGAAACGGAGTCACCACCATCAACTAAAGATATTTTCACCCCTCTCCTCTAATAGGGTTAGCTGAAATGAGGCCAAATACTCTATCTCCTCCTCCATAAAATGAGAATGGTATTTCCTACTAAGGGTATTTTCCACCATGTATCCCTTCTGTAGTGTATAGAATATCTCGAAGTCATAGTTCCATAGGAACTCCAACCAATGCCTCATTCTCAAGTTGAGTTCTCTAGGGGTAGATATTTACTTAAAACTCTACTGGTTTGAGAAAAAAACAAAATTATCCCCAAAATATAACACCTCAAAATATTAAAGGTAAGGAATTACACTACCTAAACCATGTCATGGGGTGCATAGTTATACTCAAAGTGTCTCAATTTCCTTGACCAATAGACAATCACTACCTTCCATTGAATCAATACATATTTAAGCATATCTCCATAGGTATTACAAAACAACTCACATTCGAATACCTCATTTAGTAGTCTCAACACAAATACATTGATCAAGCTCTACATCAGCTCCTCAAAGGCCATGGCACTACTCAGGATAAGAAAATTGATTCCCTTTCCACATAAATAAAGTCAAAGGGGGATAAAATCTCACAAAATTCTTCCAATAACCTCTTATAATACCATTCTAAATCTAAGAAACTCCACACCTCCATCACACTGTTGGGTGGCTCCCAAGAAAGAACTACATAAATCCTTTCCAAATATAGAACTACACCATGATTAGGGATGAAATGCCCCAAAAAGTGAACATGTCAAATCTAAAATTGGAACTTTGAGATATTACCATATATTTGGTACCACTGAAGTAAGTATAGGACCATGCTTAAATGATCTGTGCGAAACACATCAAACACAATGTATACAAGGATTTCATTGATAGGGGTAACCAAAAACCGATCAAATAATGGATTGAAAATCCCATTTATAAGTTCCATGAACACTACAGGGAAATTCATCACACCAAAGGGAATCAATATTAACTCATCATGACCATAGAACCATCAAATTATTGTCTTTGATATACCATCCACATGAACCCTCAACTGATGGTAGTTGTACCCGGTATTAATCTTTGAGAGCCATATCACTCCTCAAAACAAGTTAAATAGGTTATAAATCCTTGTAAAAGTGTGATTTTCCTTAATCTTTACCTAATTCAAGTGATGGTAAACAATGAAAATCCTAAATATCTTGTTTGAATTTTTCAAAAATAACCCTAAATCTACCCATAGGAACACACTGTGTCAGTTAGAAACATTCCCATAGTTTCTACCACTCCAAGGTTTATACCAACCATCTAATGAGAAGTATACTATATACTCTAGTATATGAGCCCATATGACTATGCCTGATACCACCCTCACCAATGAATTAAAAACACATCCCTCCCACTTGGACACACTGGAAAATATCATAGAGTCTAATTTCTCCTATAAAAAGATCTTATGAGAAGCTATTTACTCTAATAATCAAGTCACACCACCATAAGTGAAGTGTGATAATCAAAATCTCCTCAGTGGGAGTCTTTGGATTCAATGGTTGTGCTAAAGGCCCTACTAGAATATCTAGGTCTCAAGAAAGTAATATGGAAAGGAAGGAGAAACCTATGCCTATTTCTACTATAACTGCATATGAATTAGAGAAGTAACAAGTCATACCTAAGATCACCCCCGACACCTCTAGGTCATAAGCTTCCACTACCTGAAGCTATCCTTCCCCTTTCCCACTAGTTCCCCACAACCAAGGTTTATACCAAAACATTATAATATCAATGAAGAACTCAAATATACAAATCAATGGTACTCATCCACCACAACTAGATACTATCTACTTTGGGTGTCATTAACTCACCTGCATAGTTGTAAACTGTGTCATAGGAGAACATGTATTGGTGGAAGAAGTTTACCTCTTCCTTGAATTCCTAGATCCGCATCACACATCACCAACATAGGGATATATTTCATCCCAATGTTTCCTTGAATAATTATAGTTGTTAGGTCCACTATATAACTAGGAGGGGTCTCACATGTGGTATAAAACCCAATCTATCACCTCTAACTAACCCTCGATGATATATGGGTTCTCTAGAATGTGATCCTCTTTGAAGAGGTGGTAATATCTGTCTAAGATATGGACACATAATCATAGATCTAGATGACTAGACCCTACCAATGATCAATTGATCTAAGAATATATCTAGTTGTGAGCATAACCATCAGATCCGTTGAGGTATGCATAAGCTAAAAACCTAAACCACTACCTGAGAGTCTAGATCACTATGAAACCTAAGGAGTCTTTATTTCTAGAATTCACGTAACACGATAATCCTATATGAATCATCATCCTATTTTTATAGATCTAATGGATACTTAACATGGATATGTCATCCATCTACACCACTAGAGGAGGGTCCTAGTGCTTTTAATTTGGTAGAAGCGCTATTTTTTCTCACCTATAGGGAAATCCTCAAGAATAGGTCCCTATATAGAGGCCTCTTTACTCAATTTATCACCATCATGAACTTATCTTAGAATCCTAGCTAGATGTCATCTTAGAAGTATCTTGAAAATTATCAATACATACCATAGTCAAAGAGTATATCAAGAGATCTAACTCAAGAAGGAAATGAACATAAAAACAATCAATCCTATAAAAAGAATGTACCATTATTTTCCATATTACCAAAGCCTTAGTATAATGAGTCGACAAGAATGTAATGAAAGTCCTGGTGTATTGATGTGTTGGTAGCTGCACCATCATAGTGTTCCCTAGCTTATGATCTGAACTCAAGACACTCCAAGAAAATTAACCAAAGTTCCTAAACCAAACCTCATAACATGTCTAATTTTGAACATCACCTCTAGGAAAAAACAAAATTTGATACCACTCTTTCATGAACTAATCTATCTAGACCTAACCCATGCCAGTAGTAATCTTAGTGTGACACCCTAAGCCTACATCCAATAGGCTAGGGGTTAGAGACAAGTGCCGAGTAGGTATAACATTGAAATTGGAGGCCTTATCCTAAATTATCTATATAAATGCATACACCTAGCTCCATACACCAATGTAGAGATATGAAAAAGTAGTGATCTCTAGAGAGTAAAAAATACATGTAGCAACCTCTAGGATACATATCAAAGTGAAGCAAGGTAATACAATTATATATGGGAAAAAATACACACCCAGCCAAAAATACAGGGGGAAAACCAATATGAAAAAAACTATAAGGTAAACAAAAGGAAGTTCCCATCTCATGATCTCAGATTCCAACCACCGAACAATATTAGCATCACCACACACTTCTAATCTCCACTGATAGTCGGTCCACCATAGTCACCACTAATCTTTATTTCATATGTATAATACACTAAACATGTGGGAAAATCCCATGAAGGGGTGAGTATATAAATACATAGTAGAAATCTCTACAAACTAAGAGGGAATAAATAGAACAAACACAATGAGCTTAACCCATAATGTAATAGGTTAAAGATACCCAACATCAGATATACTCATAAAGAAACCCAAGAAAAGAGAGAAAGTGGATATCTATCTTCATAGCTAGATAATATTGATGATTCATCCTAAAGATTCCAAAGGTCATATCTTTGATACCAAGGACTATGCACAAAACTCAAAATAATTAAGGTGGATGGCCCAATCATCTCTACTATGATCCACAACCAAGGGAGAAATATCCCTATTGGAGGACCCACTACCTTCTAGAGATTGATGATGGGGGAGTACCACTCTATAGATAGAGGACCTACACCCTCTATAATGTGGGGGAGTACTGACTCTACCTATATATAGGTTATGGGGGAACCATGACCTGGTGAAATAGGGGAGTACGAACCCCGAAATATCTTTAACAAAACTCGATCATTTCCATTAGCTGAGAATTACTAAATGAATCACCCATATCATGTAACATCATGTCATATCTTTATGAAAAAATGAAGTCCACCATTGTGTCACGCATGGGAAAATAACCAGGATTGTGTACTCATGGTCCCGAATCTGAGTCTCTAAGGAGGAGATATGTGAGGTAGAATGTTTTGAGGGGAGTACATGCAGTGTGTGACTGGGTACATGGTTTGTCTCATGAAGCTGAATCCTATCCATGTCCCACTACTTCACTCATCATATAAAATTCAATGTATGTGGTGTTTCATCTGGGTGATATGATGTGTGTCACATCCCTAGGTCCAAGTGTTTTCCTCATTGAACACGATATAATTGGCTGAGTAGGGGTTCATGGGGTATTTTATAAGGTACAAAATGTGTAGGTCACATAGACTACCTGAGTGTTTATTTCTAGTGCATAGATTTTATAGACATCCAAGGTCCCATGACATGTGGGTCTTCCACATGACATATGATATTTATAGCGTCCTAAAACCTTATCTACTGAGATACAAAAAGTGTATTTTTATGGATTAAATGACATGTAATAAGGATTTTCCCACCAAACAAGGTTTATTACCTTCTTTTTTCTAGGTCAACTAAATTCATTTCCAAATTCGCATGAATCTATACCCAGTTATTGATATGGAAGGAAAAATCTTCCACCATCATTTTCCAATCTTAGAAATCTGTAAAATGGTAGTTCAATTGACCTGGATGAGGTTTCTCATGCTTCTCATCGACACGAAGGGGGAACTGATCCTTTAAGCAATATGATCTACTATTGAATCACCCAAATAGATAAAATCTAAGTAAATTTTATCCTATAATAGATTACTAGTCTTCATTGTCCATAAATCAAGATTCTTGTCTCCCATACATGATCTGGCATGCCTCCTATTTCGAAAATGGGGCTTTAATTCCTTAATCCATCACCGATAAACCATTGTTTCCTTAAATTCCTTCTATAAATATTCAATGATCCTTTGTTCTCACAACAACCATGAATCCAGAGATTAAATAAATCTCAAATCATTATGACAATGTCAAATCATTGAAATCATTTTAAAACAATGAATAAAAAAAAGAACAAAGATAATAGAGACACACAAACAAAGTGATAATTATTTTTGACCGATGAAATTTCCACCAATGATCACAATTTTGGGAACCAAAAGTGGTGACGAAATAATCCCAAGGAAAAAATAAATAATTTTGATAAATAATTTTGATTGAAATTCCATATCTTGCAAAGAAATAAAATCAAGAATTAAGTAGATATACATTCCATGATTAAGAATCGAATAAAAAAGGTGGAAATCCATAAATAATGATCCCTAACTCAAGAATAGATTGATGTTGGTAAAGAACATGTTCTCTAGTGAAGATGTTGGAGAATCTATTTCATTCATCATTCATCCTATGAATCTCCTTGATTAATTCATTATCAATCCATGATCTGAGTTCTTTAACACCAATTGTGGCTCTCCTCCACCTTCTATCTAATCTCCCATGGTTATACAAATGACCCTAAAGATTCTCTATAAAAAAATAATTTTATAGAGTGAATTATTTTTTATACATTAAATAAAAATAAAATAAATTTTTCATTTATTTTATTTAATGCATCCCCTAACGACTTCTATCAAGGAAATGTTTGATGCTGACCAAACATATGTCGCGCCTAGGGTAAAAACCAGGTTCTGGAACCAACCAAGATATCATATTCTCCAACCAATTTCTAGATAAATAGGAAAAACATTTATTCAAAAAATATTAATTCATTTACTTTAATATATTCTATATTTTTAATATATTAATTTTTGGGTCTCGTGACACCCAATACACCATGCTAAATCTGACAAAAAATATTGAGATATATGTAGAAATGTTTAAAAGATCAAATTCCCATAATTAGAGTGGTTACAAAAATACCATAGATTCATCTTAAGCTTATATTATTATACTTAATCCCAAAATGGTTTTCATTTTTCCAAAAATAATCTTATAAAATTTGATAATTCAATATATTAAGAAAATCCCAAAATATAGCAGAAATCTGTTCATATTGGAAAATAATTTTTTGAAATGTTATCTTTTCTTTATTATTATTTCATATAAAATACCAATTAATTTATTGATCATATATTATTAATATTATCAATATATTTTATTATTATATAACCATAATATACTTAGTTTCTTGAAATAAAACATCAATTTTTGAAAAATGGGTTTTTAAATGTAAAACAATTTTCTTAGTTATTTTCTCTATACTAATTGAATTTCATTAATATTAAAAGTAGACATTATTTTACTTCAATAATTACCTCATAAAGCAGTTATTCCCATTAATTCCTACCAATTCTACCACTTGGTTTTAGTAGTCTAAACAGATTGAAAATTTTTATGTTTGAAGTTGTGTGTGGAATAAGATATCAAACACATTGACTTATTTAAAGGTAATAATATATTAAAATTTTGTTGTGTTACATTATACCCCTTTAAATAAATTACATAATCACAATTTATCTTATAAGACCATAGTAATTTCTATAAGGAACTTTTCAATTACTATACACTACTAGATAATCATGAATTGATTTAGGATGTAGAATAATATTTATATATATGTTAGATTATTATAAGATCATCATAAAGGGAGCTAATTAATTTCACACAAGATTTTACTAAGGGAATACAATATGAATCTATAAGGAATAACTTTTAAAAATCCCTGAAAATGTTTTATATGATAGTAATACCATAAGGGGTTTTTATTATTACTCAATATCTAGTATTTGATGATGAATTACATGACATATGACACTAGTAAGTCTATAATTAAAAATCACTATCCACTACATTAGTAATAGTTTCATAGTATCTTCATTGTTCATATTGTTTTTGGTGACTATCTCCATCATTTTCCCTTAGATTATGCCATTTAGTCACATAGTTCCTAACTCTCTTGAAATTGAAGATTTTTTTATAGATTCTATATTTCTTTTAGACCTGTAAGTATGCTGACCTTCATATATACACTTATATAATTCACCAAACACTTTAAGGAAAATTCCCCCATGTTACTTTCCATAGTTTTGACTGTAGGAAATTTAATAATTTTCCTTCACCATTTTATCACATCATTTTTCATGAAACTCCATATTTAGGTTCTTTGGTGTGTTTGGGACTTCATCTATATTTACATTTTTAATAATATTTCAAGATAGATGGTTCGGAATAATAACAATATTTCTCACTCATTACCTCATCCCATTAGTTTTTTTGGGACAATTTCTGCTTTATCCATGGCATCCATTTTTACCTTAGTTCCTTTAAGATTTATCCATTAAAAAAAACCAAAAGAGTTAACATGATTTTTAATGGAATTAATCCTATTAGACCTTCCTTTGTGATTTTTTTTTGTGTTGGAGGTGTCTAGATAGGGTTACTAAGGAGTTTTGAGTGTAACTGAGGAAAGTGAAGTGCCACTTCAATTTTTAGAAATTCTACGGCATGGAGACCTAGGCTTCACCATAAGGTAGGTGACTATGACATGCCGTTAATTGATCTATCGTAGTGCCTCAGGGGTCCACTTAAAAATCCTTCATGGATGCATTGTGGTCTCCTACCTGTGGAATAGGGCCCCCAAAAGAGGGGTTTGGAAGCTATTTCATTTTTTGGGGGTATATGTGCTATGGTGGTTGGCTATGACATCACCCCTTCCCCACTGTCTGAACACTATGTCATGGAGTGAGGAGGCTATGACATAAGGGTTTTGGGCAGTTCTTCCATTGGAGGGGTTAACTTCACTATGGGGCTTAGGATATGGTGTAACATCCTTGTTGAAAAATAGATTTTTGTGATGTAGAGGTAGGCTATGTGGTAGTCTCTTCCCCAGGTATATAGGATCGACACAGTAGAGGTAGGTGTGGATCTTGGAAATAGATTTTATTGGGGTCTATAGTGTGGTATCCTTCCATTGTGCCTTAGTCCTCATATTTTTTAATAGTGCTTTGGTTTGGTCTAGGTGGCTGCACCGTGGCCTCCTAAAAACCAGTCAGACTATAAATACCACCAAGGAAACAACCCCACTTTCTTCCCAAAAATCTCTCTCAAACTACATCTTCATCAGAGTTCTTTTGAAAGGATTTTAATTCCCTTTTGATAGGTATTAATCACTTTCTTCTTGAGATCGATTCGTGGTGATCCAAGGTGAAATCTTCTCCATTTATAACAATTTCTCCTCAATTTTTTCTCATTTAGTCTTGTTATTATTGGAATGATATATGGCTTGATCTCAATCATTCTAATTGATATTCTTTTATTTTTTTTTGTGATTATGGAACAAATTACTTGGGGGGATGTACTTTTCTTGTGGAAGATTTTATCAGAGAACCATATTATTGATCAATTGTCATTGAATAACATTGAATCTTTGAGGTATGGGGATCATTGGTTATACTTTATTAATGTGAAATCATAAATTGATCATTCTTTAGTTTTTTTAGTGGTGGTGGAATTAACCCTAGTTAAGGATAAATTAAATTAAAGAATGAAATTGGTTTATGGTTTTAGAAATCACATGTCATTGTTTTCTACCATGAAAAAAAATTTATTCTTGATGTTATAGATAGTGTGCTATTTATGCCTATGATTTATTCATCAAGTTATTATTATTGGTTTTAGCATGTGTTAAAATGATTAAATTGGTAAGGAACATTAATAATATAATTTTTTAGTTTGCTAAATAATTAAAGATTCATGTTTAATATAATAATTTTTCATGTAATTTAATAGAAATAAAATTGGAACTCAATTATTGTATAAAGGAATTTGTACTTCAATGTGTAAATGAACGTGGATAAAGAGATTGAAGATAGAATTCTTATTCATGATAATAATAATAAAAGGCATGTTAAATTATAATGGTTATTCTCTCAGTTATTTTTAAATTGGAATTAATTCTAAGAGCATGATTAAATAATTTAAATAGTTTATTATAGATGATTCCTTAGGTTAAATATGAAAGTAACCTATGATAAATGAATTAGTTAATTTAATAAAGAATAAAACTATTTTCTAGAAAAAGATAAATTCTTAGGTCAAAGAGTTCCCATTGTTTATAAAGGTTGGATGACTTGTGTTGGGCACCTCAAGATCCCATTTTCATGTGAAGTGTGAATAACTTGTTTTTCAAGAAAAGTTTACCTATTGACTTGATCATTTTTTCTTTTTGTGCTTCTTTATATGTGAGCCTTTCTTTTTGATGTTATATAATAATTGGATAAATTATGAGAGATAGGAGGGGAGGCCGAAGGTTGTGCTAGCAGTTGATACTAATGACAGTGAGATTCATGGTGATGTGTATGATGGTGTTGAGGATAGAACTAAGATAATGGAATCGATTGAGGATGGGATTAACCATTTATATGATTAAAATAGAAATGCTTTCTTGTTAATAAACCTTTTAAAGGATGGTGGGGTGAGTTGATTATTTATATACATTATATTCTCTTCTGCTTGAAGAAGCTAGATGTAATTAGTTACATCTATTTTTTATGTTATCATAGGTTGTTTTCTAGAGTATTTAGGATTATGGAATGATAAATAATGTTTAATTAAATTTATTAACCCTGGGGTTGGTTCTTACTAGAATGAAATGTTGTTACTCTTGAGAAACCGTGGAATTGGTTTGGATTATGCCCAGATGATATTGAATTTACTCTGATGGTTAATGAAATTAAATTTGGAACAAAGTTAATTAATAATGGAATGTAATTTGGAACAATGTTAATTAATGTTTAATTAATTTATTAAAGAAATTAAATTATAAAAAGGAAATAATTAATTTAATGTAAGTGTACTTAAAATCATTTTTTCTTATAGGATATCTAGTCCCAAGAAATAGTAGCTAAGTGTCTAAGAGACGACAGATGCAACTGAGCCCAAGACTAAGTTATTCCCATAGTGTGGTTGTATGATATATTATATCCTATATACTTTGATATTTCATATGATTCCATAGCCATGTCGGTAGGGTGGCTGACACCCATTGGATTCTGGGGGGGGGGTGTTTTCCCTAGTATCTAGGTTGGTGAGGGATAAATGTCTAACTAACCCCTATGGGACAACTCTATTCTCTTTGTAGTATTATGTAATGGTAAACATAGTGGTTAGTTTCCCATGTATGTGTATAGAGGGATGTAATGGGTTTTGGTTATTTTCCACATATGTATATCCAAATATAGCATCCAAAGGATTATTGTAGGTATGATGTGTATGGTCTATGATGTCTAGAGTTATATACACGGTGTATGGACTGTTATTAATTGAGGTATAATACATGACATACATGATGTGGTGGATGCCAAAAACTAATCAGTTACTTTATGGGTATGCGGATGGGATGATGATATGATGTGATGCCTGAGATGGATGTTTTCATACTTATCCCATGTGTCTTTGGGTTGGATTATGTTTGGAGCGAGATGGATCAGGACGTATGATGTTGGGGTAGAGCAGAAAACCAGTGGGGAAGTGGTAGAAGGGTACCCTTATTTTATTACTATATTAAATTATATTTTATATGTGATAATTGGTGAGAGTTATCCATGGTGAGGCTAGGAACTTTTTATACCTATTTAGGTGATGAGTTATTGTCACTTTTTATTCACTAGGCATCAACATTATTTCTTTATCTTTTACAAGAGAGGCTATAGGGATGATCCAACTGAGTATACCCATTATACTCACTATATATATATATAAAATATTTTTTAGGTTAATATGAGTAGTTTGGAGATTGTCCTGGATATTACTAGCTCATGGTTTTGGAGAAGTTATTTAGGATTTGTGGTCACTAATGAGTTTAATTTTTTGGTACTTGTAGTTTACTTTCTAGTTTTTTAGTTATGTATTAAATTTCATGGATATGATTTAGATTTAATTAATTTTTATAAGAAGGATTTTTTTAGTGTATCTGTCTTATCTCTCTAATCCACATGTTCTCTTAGAGAGTAATGCCTCCCTATTTCATGCTTATTATAAAATCTATTCTTTTTGACAACCCATAGGCTATTGAATGTGGTATTCAAGTGGTAAATATTCTCCTACTCTCATTTATGGTCTGAGATGGGTACTCTTTAGGAGGGTGAAGGGTTTGGATAGAGCGGTATCAAAGGTCAAAGTTAAGGGATTGGATGGAGTTTGAAGTTAAACACAGGTGAGGAATGCATGGGTTGGTAGGGAAACAATTTCAGCTAAGTTTAGTAAGTGATATAAACACGGGGGAATATCTGTGACATGGGTATTAAGGACCTCTATGATATTATTCATAGAAATTTAAGTTTATTAAGCCTACAAAGTGTAGGGATACTAGTTTTAGGGTATAGACCTAGGAAATGACCAAACATAATTCTTCTTTGTGCCTGTGATTGAAATGGAAAGACCTTGGGATTAGGATAAACCTTAAATAAGTTAGTAAATTCATGTATTTTTTAATCTTAAATATTCCATATTCTTAGTTTAGGAGTCTCCCAACATTATTCTTTTTTCGTATGTCTCCAGGTCGACGTTCTCATGAGTTTAGAACTAAATATGTTTAGAATGATGTGCCAACAGATCATTATAGGGTGGAGGTTGATGATGATTACACTTAGAGGAGGAAAATATGAGTGTTTTAGTACCATATTATCTTGAAGTATGATTGTTCAATATCAAAATTCGTTTCAAAATACTGTTTGGAGGAAGTTGATATAGATTTTAGTTTGATATGTATTTGGAAGGAGTGCTGATTTTCATGGTTTGTGACGATGTTGCAAAGAGCAATGAGGTTGTTGTGGATATTGTTCCTCAGGGATCACGAGGAGTTGCGAGTCTCATGTGATATTTTCAAGAACCAGTTCTGGGTAGAATTTATTTATTATACCATTAAGGTAGCCAACCATAAGGATTTTATTACCCTTTTATCGAGGAGTTCCAACATATGGGAGTTCAGGATTGGTTTTAAGACCCTTCTCCAATAAAATTACAACCTATTTCTAGATGAGTAGGCTAGGGAAAGGAATTTAAAAGAATAATTGTGTTTAGATATAAATCTAAAATTCACCCCATTTATTTTTTGATATATCTCTAGGTGATGGAAAGAGAGGAGGTTGTTGAGAGGATACTTCCAAAAACAAGGTCCTTATGAGAGGGGAGTCATTAGGATTTCTCACAAAGAAGATATGTGTTCTGTGGTTCATAGTTTCCTGGATAGAAGATATTTTGGTCAGTTTGGGGGTAAGTACCATCCCTCATCATCTTTTTTCTCTAGGTTTAGCAGCTCTCAAACATTTTCTAAAGGTTTAGAAATGTTTTTTTTGTGTGGAGGAAGAGGTCATCAATAGTGGGGGTGACCAACCTTTCTAAGAAGGAAACATGCGCCAGGCATTCCACTTCAGGTTCATCCGTTGAGATAGTTTCAGAAAAGGTAGTAGTAATAGGATTCTCTATCTTGGAATCAATAAAGTGAATATGTGGAAGATATATGATATACATAATATGCTACTAGACCTTAGAGAGTAGATCATTCCCATGGAGGTGGTCATCATGAAGGTCATAAAAACCATGGAATAGTTTATGGTCAACATCATGATCTTACATTTCCATCATTGGGTGATCTAGACATCATTCAAGGTACCCTTTTCTTATTTTATACCTGGGTTCATTCCTTGTATGATTATATAGCTAAAAAAGTATTCATATCACCTTCCCTAGTTTATACATTGGGACTTGAGATGGAGAGGCTTCCCGTACCCTTAGTATGGAATAATATACTGGTAGTTCAGGTTTGTTTGTATGAATTATTCAGAGAATGTGATCTAGTTCTGGGGTAGTAATACTCTTTTGTATACTTTTTTTATAGATAAAACCATATGAAATCATCCTCTGTATGAATTATATATATTTAGTGCATGATGATGTGGATTTCTTGAGAAGATAGGTAGTGTTATATGATGTTTTTTGAGATCTAGAAGTGTTCATTAGTGAGCGAGACCCATTGGATGTGTTATAGGCATGTCCTATACTTGTTTTCATTGATGGTATAGTGGATGCTAAGTTCATTTTAGGTTTATCCATCGTTGTTTCCAAGGTCTATGGAAGAGTACCTTGATGTTTTTTCTTGAGGATGTTGTAGTGTTTCCCACTTGAAGAGATATTTAGTTTGGGATTGAACAAAAAACTGGGAGCATCCCCTATATTGATGTCTCTATATAAGATGTCACCTTCTATGTTGTTAGAGTTGTGTATATATCTTCCTGATCTATTATAGCAGGATTTTGCTCGGTTGAGTGTGTCACCTAGGGGTACACTGATTTTGTTCATGAAGAAGTTCAATTACAGTTTGTATGTTTATATAGATTATCATCTCTTGAATCAAGTTATAGTGAAGAACCACTATCATCTCCCATAGATTGATTATTTATTCAATCAATCGAATGGAGAAAGTTGGTTCTCAAAGATCAATTTGTAATTAGGATATCACTATATGTGGGTAAAGTTGAAGGATGTTTTAAAGACTAATTTTTAATGTCATTATGGGAATTATGAATTTATTTTAATGCCATTAGATGGGAATAATTCCCTATCAGTGTTTGTGGGTTTAATTGACACATTGTTCATGGTGTTTTTGGATAAGTCCACATTGGTCTTCATTGATGACACCCTTCTTTACTATATTTCTGAGGAGGAGAATTCATAAAATTTGTGTGATATTTTGGAAGTTCTTTACCATTATCATCTATTTAAGATGTTTTTAAAGTGTTTCTTCTAGGATTTTAAAGTTCATTTCATGGGGTATGTTGGGTCCCTGCAGAGATTAGTTGTGGATCCTCCAAAGATTGAAGTTGTCATTTCTTAGGTAGCCCTCAATAATGTTAGAGAAGTAAAAAGTTTATTTATTCTTTTAGACTATTATAGGAGGTTTTTAAATTATTTTTCTCAAGTTTCTACTCCTCTAAAAACCTTGATCATAAAAAAGTAGATGTTCTTTTGGACTGACCATTACCAAACAACTTTAAAATACCCGAAGGAGAATTTTTTAGTGTATTGGTCCTTTTTAATCAGATTGAGTTCAACATGAGGTTTTATATAATGATTTTCATATTGAGTTGGGATATTATACGATGTAGTAGAGACAAATTTTTTCTAATAGGTCTCAAAAGTTTCATCCCCATGAGCATAACTATTCCAAACATGACCACAAGTTGACAACAGTTGTTATTTCCTTAATGTTTTAGTGAAATTACCTCATCAATGAGCATTTTCTGATTTTTATGGATCATAAGAGTCTAAATTATGTCTTCTAACTAAATGAATTGAACTTGAATCACTGGTGGTGGATGTAAATCTTACAAGATTATGAGTTCAGGAGTTTGTATACATGAGGAATGAGAAATATTATAGCTGATGTGTTGAGTAGAAAGTCATATTGTGATTCCATACATGAATATAGAGGTTCCTGGAGAGTAATGGAAGAGCTATCAATGATATATCTTATTATGGAAGATGTTGGAGGCAGAGGTTGTATTTTACATATTATAGTTCAATTTTATTTGGTGTAGTAGGTGAATTAGTCCCAACTAGGGGATTCTAAGGTGGAGGTCTAGAGATACTGATTATTTTTTAGTGATTATTCTGATGGTTGGTCTATGAATAAACAATATTGATTGTTGTTATTGGGGAGGGTTTTTATCCCTTTATAATGTGTGGTATATTTCTCTATGAGTTCTATAGATCACCCTTGGTGGTACATCATGGTGTGAAAAAGATTTACCAAGATCTGAGAGGTCAGTTTTGGCGGCCTGGGTTGAAGCATGCAGTTTGAGAGTTTGTGTCTCAATATTTGGTATTCCAGAAAGTGAAGGTCGAGAACCATGTTCCTGGTGGTTTTATCTTTCTTTTAGATTTCCCCCCATGAAAGTGGAGGGATATCTTGATGAAATTCATTATTTTTTACCTAAAGATGAGGGAGGATTTGTTGCTATAATGGTGATAGTGGATTATTTGATGAAATCATCCCACTTTATAGTGGTTAAAAAGCCAATATCAATGGAGATTTTGTTGAGGAAATATCTAAATGATCTGGTGAGACTCCATGGAGTCTCAAGTATGATCATCTTAGATTGTGATCCCTATTTTACCTCTAGGTTATAGAGAGGCATTTAGGATGATTTTGGATCAAAGTTATGACTTAACACTTCTTTTCATTCATAGATGGATGGTCATAAAAAGTGTACCATCAAGACTATTGAAGACATTTTGGGTTATTTTTTATTCTATTTTGGATTTTTTTGGAAGAAGAACCTAACTTTGGTTGAGTATTCTTATAATAATTGTTTTCACTCAACCATTTTTATAGAACCACTTTAGTATTTTTATAGTTGAACCTTTTGTTATTCATTGTATAGGATTGGGGTTATAGTGGTAGTAATTAACTGGCCAGAACTAGTGAAAAATATGATAGACATGGTTCATGTAATTCATGAAAGGATAAAATAAGATAAGGATCATTAGAAGTTCAATTCTGATCATTGTAGGAGAGCACTAGAGTTTTATTTTTGAGAACATGTGTTCTTAAAGTTGAATCCTCATCATGGGTAGTGAAGGATTGGTTATGGGAGTGATATTTCTCCCCAATTTATTAATCCTTTGAAGGTGTTGGAACATATTGGAGCCACGAAATATAAAATAACACTTTACACACAAAATATAAATACAATATTTTCCATGGGTCATAGCTCCACTGTTACCTTCAATATCACTCTCATATCATTTATTTGAGAAATATTAACATTAATGATGATACCACCATCAAGGAGTGGACTGTGGAGACCCAAAACCAATAGGAGAAGGTGTTGTGCATGCATACTATTCCCTTGGTTCGTGTCTTGTGGTTAAATGGTGGTGTAGAGGATAATTCCTTAGAACGTGAGCCACATATATGTGGTCAGTACCCTAAGCTATTTTCTATTTAGCAATTTTCTTATAGCATTTATTGTTTGTAGTTATTGAACCATTTATGGTTTATGAAAGGGTTCTTATCTTGTTGATTTCTTGTGCATTTACTCTTTTTTGAGAGGTATCTCCCAAGAGTGAGTACTTAGGATATGGTTGTTACGGTTATGTGGTTCTCTAATTTGTTTCCTTTGAGTGAGGGAATTTAACTCATATGTTGGGGGACATTCTTGAGATGTATCTCATAGGGTGGTTTTTTTAGAAAATCCTTTTTTCCTTATTTCTCTCCAAGTATGGTTTTAGATTATTAAGTAAAATAATGGTTTGAGACGTATCTGATATAGGTGATCAGATTCTATTATACCTTCTTTTGTGAGTTTTGGGTGTTGGAGGTATCCATAGAATGTTCCCATGGTGTTTGGAGGGTAAATGGGGAAAAGGGGAGTGCCACCAACATTTTTTGGTAAGGCTATAGCCTAGATCCCTAAGCTGTGCTGTAGGGTACATGACTGTGGTATGAAGTTGATAGCTATTCCATATTTCCTCAAGGATCTACTACCAAATTTTACCTAGAGGTGGTTTGGTCTCCCATTTGCTGCATAGGGTCTCGAGAGGAGGGTTTTTAAAGATACAACATTTTGGGGCGTAGATGTACCGTGTTGGTTGGATATGGAATAGAACTTTCCCCGATTATTTAAAATTACATCATAGAGGGAAGTGGCTATGGCATAGAGGTTTTAGAAGGTTCTTCTATTTGAGGGGATAACTGCACCATGGTGTTTAGGCAATGGCTTAGCTTCCCTATTGGAAAAGGTATTTCTTCTGAAATGTGGAAGTTTGCACCATAGTCCCTCCCTAGAGTATATAAGATATACTTCACATATGAATGCATGTTTATCAGATATGGATTTAACTATGGGGTTGTGTTGTGGTCTCCTTCCATTGTGTTATAGTCCTATTATTCAATAATGTTGGAGTGTGGTTGGGGTGGTTGTGCCATGGTCTCCCAAAAATCAGTCTGCCTATAAATATCTCTAAGGCCCTTGACCCCAATCTTCTACAAAACTTCTCTCGAACCCTAGGAAACCCATAATGAGTTTTAAAGGTTTATAATAACCTTTTGATATGTATTAATACATTTATTCTTGATATGAATCTATGATGATCTGAGGTGATTAATTTTCCTTTTCTTGCAATTCTCATATGTTCGATCACATTTTCCTCCCATTATTATTTTTATACCATGGAATTTTATCTCCATAGTTATTATAGTGTTTATTTTTTGGTGCATTTGTGGCATTATTTCCTTGTAGGGATGAAGTTTTCTTATCAGAGATGTGATTAGAGAACCATTTTTTCATTCTATTCTCATTGAATAATGTTGAATAATTGAGGCAGGGGATTTATTTCTTCTCCATTACTTACATTTAATCATAAGTTGATCATTATTTAGTTTCTTTGGTTGGTAGTGTAATTAACCCTAATAAAGGATATACCATATTAAATAATGAAATTGATTTATGGTTATAGCCATCACATGTTGTTATTTTCGACCATGATAATGGTTTGCCTCTTAATTTTCTAGATAATGTGCTATCCATGCCTATGATTTGTTTAGAATGTATTTATTCTTGGGTTTATCATGTGTTAAAATTATGAAATTGGAAAATAATGTAAAACCGATAATTTTTTCTTTGGCTAAAGAGTTAAAGAGTAATATTTAATGAAACCGTTGTTCTTGTAATTTTATCAAAATAAAATTAATCTTAATATATGTTTAAATAAATATGTTATTCCATTTGTTAATAGAAGTGGATAAGGAACATGAAGCTATAATACTTGTTTATAATAAAAATAATATAAGTAATATTTAATGAGAATGGTTCTTCTCTCATTTTTTTGAAATTGGAATTAATGCTAATATCATGTTTTAATAATTGTAATAGATTTTTATACCCGGTTACTTAGGATACCAATTGATGTAACCCGTGATAAACAAATCAGTTAATTCAATATAGAACTTGTTGTTTTATTAAGATAAATGTTTGGGGCTGGGATTTCCCATTGTTTATAAAGGTTATATGCTTTGTGTTTGGGGTAATGGGAGCTTGTTTTCATGTGAAGGATGAATTCCTTATTTTAGGGCCAAATTTACAAATTGATTTGTTGGTTGTTTTCTGCCTTCTATGTTACTTTGGGTGTGATCCTTGTAATCCAATGTGGTATGATCCTTTCATGGTTGAAGATATATAGGTAGGGAGGCATGTGGTTGTGGTAGTAGTAGATGCCTATGACAATGAGATTCTCAGTGATGTGCATGATAGTGTTAGAGATGGAATCATGATGATGGAATGAGTTAAAGCTAGGATTACCCATTAATGTGCTTATAGTTGAGATTATTTATTGAAAATAAATCTATAAAAGGCTGAAGGGACAAGTTTCTTCTTTATATGTACTCATTTTTCCCCCGCTTGAGGTAACTAGATGTGGTTGGTTGCATCTGTCTTTTGTCACAGGTTAAGATATTTCATAGTCTACCTAAAATTGTGGAATATTAATTAATGTTTATTTAAATATCTTTACCCCTGGGGTTGGTTCTTGTTGGAATGAAATGTTGTTACTCTTGAGAAACCATGGTATTGGTTTGGATTATGCCTAGAGGTCATGGATTTTACTCTGACGGTTAATGGAATGTAATTTGTAACAATGATAATTAATGGTAGTGAATTTATTATGAAAGGAAATGATTCAAAGGAATGAAGTAATTTAATGTAAGTCTTCTTAAATTCTCATCTTCTTATAGGATATCTATTCCCAATCAGTGGAAGCTGGGCATTTGAGTAATGATAGCTATATTTGATCATAGGATAAGGTTATTCTAATAGTGTGGTTATGATCTATATTATATCCTATATTCTTTTTGATTTTATTTAAGAGCCACCCATGTCGGTAGGGAGATTGAAACCCAATGGATTTTGAGAGGGTGTTTTTTTCAACATATAGGTCGGTGAGGGATGGATAGATGAGTAAAACCTTTATCAATGCTCTATTCTCTTCTTAGTATTATTTTCTAGTATTCATGGTGGTTAGTTTCCCATATATGTGTGTAGTGGTATGTAATGGTTTTTTGTTATTTTACACACATGTATCTCCATATTTAGTATAAAAAGTATTATTATTGGTATAACCGATGTGGGATATGATGGATCAAGGTACATACTTAGATTATGGGCTGTGATGGATTGATGTATAATTCCTAATGTATGATACATGACATATGAGATGGGGTGGATCCAGGAAAATAATTGGTAATTATATGCAGATGTGGATGATATGGAAATATGATTTGATGAAATATATGGATGTTATAATACTTATCCCTGGTGTTTTTGGGATGTATTACTTTTAGAGAGAGATTTCTTAGGATGTACGTTATTTGGTAAGGGAGGAAAACCAGTGGAGAAGTGGTAGCAAGGTACCCTTGTTTTATTATTATAATACATTATTTATTACATGTGATAGTTGTAGAGAGTTATCCATGGTGAGGTTGAGAACGTAGCATACCTATTTAAGTGATGAGTTATCTTCACTTGTTGTTCACTAGGCGTTAGTATGATTTATTTATAATTTTCATAAAAGAATCCAGGGAGGATCCTACTGAGTACACCCGTTATGATCGTCCTATGTAATATAAACTATTTTTTAGGTCAACAAATATAGGTTATAGATTGGGTTAGATATTATTAGCTCGTGGTTTTTTAGAAGTTGTATATGCTTCACGGTCACTAGAGAGTTTACCTTTTTGGTACTTATAGTTTCATTTCTAGTTGTTTTATTTCTTTATGAAATTGCATATATGTACTTTGAATTTATTTTATCTTTAAGAGAAGTTGAAAATTTGTGTATTTGTATTATTTTTATCTTCTAAGTGTTCCCTTATAAGGAAATTACTCTCATATGTGTGTTTATTATTCCATTCATGATTATCTCCAACCAGTGGCCTAGTAGAGTCTAGATTTGGATAGTCACTATCTTCCTTCTATTATTGAAATCTTAGTAGGGGTAATCTTTTGGGGGAGGGGGTCACTACATGATTGATGATCATTATGAGATAATTTTCATAAATAACCACAGGAAAATTTAACCTCATGATGTCTCACTTTATAACACTATAATGTTATCCTATATTTCTTACAACTCAACTTGTATCAGGCATATTTCAACCTATATCACACATAGTTTAACATATATCATTATTTGTTCTACATAGGTTACTTTGAGTTGGGTTCCATCATAATTATTAAAATAATCATCAAAATATAGAATCCAAATTACTATGAAAATTCTTAAAATATCCTAAACCAAAAAATAATTTAAATTTATACTTCAAAATATAAATTAACCTTTATTTCAGAAAGCACATATCAATTAATATGCACCTTAACTTATGAATATCTATGTTTCAATATTTATTATCAAGGATAACTTTCCAATTAGTTTATCTAACCTAAACATATTCAAATCCCTCATAATGGTTCATAAGGATAATATGAATTATCCAATGTATTTCCCTATGGATTTTCAAACCAGGAGTGTTGTTAAATCAAGTTAATACCGAATCCATATTTTTTTTGTGATATTACCCCTAGGTACATCTATGCTAGTTCCTGCATCCCCTTATAGTATTTAGAAAAGTATGTAATTTCTATGATAACTACATACTCATGTTTTTAAAAAAACATCCGGATTTTATCCCATACTTAAACACATATCTAGGGTTTTCACAAAGTTTCTCTAACCTTAATCTCAAAATAAAATTTATATCATTACCTTAACATTAAATCATATACTAATCCCAATGGGTTATACATACCTTTGAAATTATGACCAACCTTAACTTATCAAAACTTAAATTATCCTCAAAAAACATTCTAATCTTCAAATTTATATAAAATTTTCCTTTGATATCAACATTAAAGCCCCAGACCCACACTCCTGGATCTGGTTCCATAAACTTATAATTTACATACCTTATTTGATAAAAACTATAAAATATTAGATATAACTATCCTTAATTAAAAAAAATTAAAAAATTATTGAATCAATTACATCCAAATTATATTTTTAGGTTTATAGCTTTATAGAATTATGAAACATTATAAACTAATATATCCCATGTATTTGTATCAGGCAATTTTTTTCATTATATAAGAAACTACTTAATTCATGATGATTTTTCAACATCTACCATAAATTCTTTCAAACATGCTATAATTATAAACATGTAATGTGTACTATATTTCTTCATAACCTAGGGAAGGGAAACATAAGAAGGGTGAGATCAAATGTTTAGTAAAGGAAATAGATAAGGAAATCATGACATAAATATGGAATAAATATAATGGTAGGAATAAGTAAAAAACATGAATATATAATCAATTAAAACTAATAACATGCTATATCCATGAAAATAAACAAAAACATGGATATTGATAATACTAATCTCATTCTAATGGAATGCATAATGCCATAAAAAAACATTTTGTGAAGGCCTTATACCATGATACTATATTGTCATGGGAAGAGGTAACACTAAAAACCAATCTGTTTTGTATCATGAGACCGATCCTTTCATTGAAAGGATATATAATTTGGGTCCCCACTCATAACTTTATTAAGTCCAATGCATTAACCATAAGAGTAAACGATAATTTTCTTACCATTACCCAATGAACCTATTAATGAATAAAACATGTCAATATATATAAAAAAAGATATAGAATGTCAATACATAATAAAACTGTGTTAGAAATAAATAATCATCAAGAATACTATTGATTTTACCCATGTCAATAAAGATATAACATGATCATAACCCATCAAGATATATAAGTTTGATGGTCAAACAATACGTAGTCAAATTTCCAATAATCATCTATATTTAAATTACAATATACACCACCCTGATAATTTTCCTCATTTCAACAGAATATCATTCTTTCTTGGTGAACATCCTCCAATTTGAATTATGAAAAATACGATGTTCATACTATATAGAAAAAGAGTATATAAATAATTAAATACTAGAATAATCATGAAAATAAGTCATCTAGACAAGGAAGGTTTATGGTTTCAAATGAACATAAACCCAATGAAATAAGGAAACATAGAAGGGGAACATGATTCTCAACCTGATTGGTGAGGACCCTTCATTTACATCCAAGAGACCCAGGTTCAATTCTGGGTGGAGGCATATTTCTGGGCTACTGTAGTAGTAATGTCTCATATAGTATTTTATACTATAGCAGCCAGAACTATTTACCTTTGGGCTACCAGTTTGAGAATGGAGTCATTAAGGACTTTAGGACACCCATGAATTCAGGTTAATAAGGATTTCAGGCCACCTTAAGGACTTCAAGCCACTTTAAGGCCTTTGGTCCACCTCAAGACCTTCGTTCCACAAGATGTGTAGATGCAACCCAGTCAAACTCTAGAAGGAACAAGTTTTAGAGGAGGATTTAGATCAAGGAGAATCCACTAGAGTAGAGACAAAAAAAATTGGATGAACGAGAGGGTATGTCAATTTCCGTTGGGACTAGCCTATGAATATCTACATATTATTTCTATATGAACAACCTTGTGATGGTGGATAGCTGATATCATGGAGTAGATGGTTGGGAGGGGAAATTTCTAGTAATTATAGTTTGGATGATTCCTCTAAGACCTTCAGGTCATGTAATGTCTCAAAGCCTATGGTCCATGTAAGGGTTCTCATTTTTCCCATTAAGGGGGGGGGGGGGGTATAAAAAATGAATAAAAAATAGGCATTTGGTCCATTAGGGTCTAAGAAAACATATAAGGGTATTGACATAAATGAAAAAAATCCTTGTTAAATAATGATTCAAATGATATCACAATAATTTAGTTATTTGAAACAAAGAGTTCAATCCATCAAATGATACCATATATATCATTTAACATAAACCCCATTGGGGTAAATACTTTTGAAAATGAAAAGGCAAATAAAAATGAAAACTTAAAATATATTTTAAAAACATTATTATCATTGATGTAAAATAAAAAAATTTAAAATTCACTTTCAAATGAAAATTTTAAAAAGAATGCATCAAATAATTTTAAATAATTTAAGTTTAAAAATAATTACTGATAATAGATCATTGAAAGAAAATAAACTTTATCTTATAAAAATTAAGAGAGGAAGACAAAACATGTGAATGTGAAAGGAAAAACCGTTTTTATTACTTTCAAAATACCATTGTTTAAAATTCCCATTATAAGAAGAGTAACAAAAAATTTATTTATATTAAAAATTTATTTTCCAAAAATAGGATTATAAAATACCATAAATTTAAATATTTTTATGGGAGAATCTATGAATGAAAGGAAGAAGTTAATTATGAAATAATATATATCAAGGAAAAGAGACTTGAGTTATCAATATCCAACATGAGAAGAATACTCATTGAAGCAAGAAATATTTTAAAACTGAGTTTTATATGTCATCAATGTGAATAAATAAAATACCACATAATATAATAAAAGGATATAATTTACCTAACTCATATGAAATAAGTTCAAGAGAACTATCATAACCCAATGAACAAAAGTTGGGTTACCAATCCTTACCACTGTGGAAACAACTAAATAAATAGAAACTTGAATAAGGGGACATTATTGGGATAATAAATCACATGAAATAAAAAGAGTATGTTATGAATATCTTTCCAGTTAGTGAATAAACCATAAAAATAAAACATGGTGAACAAATTATAATATGTCTCAAAGAATTAGATTTGAGACCATGAAAACCCTTATGAATTTTGAAACATTAAAATAAAAACCCATTGAAAGGGAGGACTTGTAATTGACCTTGAAATACCATTATTAAAAGATAATTCATGATTTTAGATCAAAAATAGGCATTATATAAAATATATAAATGAAATTATGTTCATAATACCAAACTTGTCTCAAAGAAATAAATTTGAGACAAAAACCCTTACATAGGTTCCGATTCATTCTTAACTTGAAAAATATGTGTTGAATAATTATATTAATTAATTAAATAAATTCTGAATAACCATATTCATAAATATCACCATTCATACTCCTTATTTTTAATCATTTTATAAATATATATATTAGTTAGTTTTTACCTATTTTCAATACCTAGTGTAAATAATCTTTATCTATTTGAACTAGTTTTGTAAAATAGGCGTTGGAGTAAATTATTTTTCAAAATTCCATCACTATGAGATAATAAAAGTTACTAGAATATAATTTCCAAGATATTTTTTAAAACAATAATTTTATTTCATTTCATTTTTTGTTAAGAACCATGAAGTTAAAATCAATGCTAATCGTGTTTTAGTGATTCTTAACAAACATAAGGTGTTTCATTAATTAATGAGTTAAATATTGATATAAAATTACCAAAAACATTATTTAAATATTTATACCATATTATAAAAGTAAATAATTCTCATATTAATACCTAACATAAATGTATAGTATTATTCAAGTAAGTAGTCAAAACAACCCAAACATGAATCTACAATGATTAATGGGTGATTATGAAGGGGTTTAGTTCTAATATCACAATAAAAGAAGAATAATTATCTTATTTGGTGCTTATAGGTGTGATATATCAAAATTATAATGGATTAAAAAGATAATATAATTTATAGAAATTTATTACTTAGAAATAAGAGATCATTTCCCTCATAGTTAACTTGTTTTAAATGATTGAATTAATGATAACAGTTTGTTGATATTAAAATTAATTGGATATATTTTTTTTCCAAAAGGAACATTAATGATACCATAAAAATAATATCTATCCTTTAATCCCATCCTTGGGGAGAGCCATGTAAGGTGTTGACAAAAATAAAAATATAAATCAATCATTACATTGAGGTGGTAGTCCACTTGTACAGATAGTTGATGATTTCATTTACCATAGAACGAGACAAAGGATTAATATGATTTAATGTTTAAAAATAATAAACATGATATAAAAATATTTATTATTTATTAAAATATTATTTTTAAACTGAACTTGTAATGTGGTGAATGAAAATGATACATGTTGTGTCGTGGAGGCAGTAATCCTCACAAAACATGAATGATGGTTTCATTTTTATTAATTGAAAAGGGAAAATGTGATTAATAATTATTCCCATAACACAATAAAATTAATTATATAACCAATAAAAATTAATTTACCTAGGAATTTTAAAATTATAATTAGAAATTATAAATATAAATGGAAGGAATTAAGTAAAAATAATTACTCACGTTGAGCATTTTGAGATTTCCTGGGAAGGACCCTTAGAAGTGGATAAAATAAGATAATATCATGGGACCATAAGCCTAAGAAGGTGAAATATTATTCTATAGTAAGTATAAAGGTATGATTTTAATGGGGAAACAAATTTTAGGTATTGCATTGAATGGGTTGCAAGAGGCCCCTTTTATAAGTGGTGAGAATGAAATTTTTGTAAATATTTCAACTTTATTTAATGGGTGTACATGTAAAAAATGTCAAGTTTCTCTAAAATTGAGAAATAATAGATTAGGGAAGAGGTAAGGTTGAGAAGATCCTTATACACACAATTATAGACATGTTTTTATCATGTTTAATGCCATTTACCACTTGAATGATTTCTTTTACCCTTTTATATATTACTAGAGTAACTAGTTTTTGCCTAAGGTAACTTAATAGTTACGCATAAAAATAATGTGGTCCTTAATAGATAATTTGGACCCAATTATTATATATTTGAGATCAATTTCATTTTATTCAATTTATAAAAGTGATAAAAATTAATTTTAAAATAAAAATATACAATGTATTAAGAGAAATTTTTGGGAAAATAATGTGGTACTTAATAGATATTTTGGACCCAAAGATTATAAATTATAAATAAATTTCATTTTATTCAATTTATAAAAGTGATAAAAAGTAATTTTAAAATAAAAAGTATAACATATTATTTTTTTGGGAAAATATTACTTATTTTCTAAAATGTCAAATATGGGTTTATAAATTATAACAAAAAAAAATTTAAATTATAAATTGATACAAAAAATATATATTTTATCTTATGAAAAAGTTTCATGAATTTATAATTTATACTTATATACTAATAATTTCATAGAAGTCATGTTATTTATAAAAATGGTATTTTTCACTATTCAACAAAAAAATCAACTTTTTAATAAAATATCATAAATTAATATTATGATTATGTTATTATGATTAATAAAAAAATGATGTTCATTTTTTCAAAATAAATTTATAAAATTTTATAATTCATTGTTTTAATAAAATACCAAAATATAATGGAAAACTATTCATATTGGAAAATAAAATTTTAAAATGTTTTATATTATTTATTATAATTTCCTATCTATTAGAAATTAATTTATTAGTAATTTTTTATTCATATTATCAATATATTTTATTTTTATCTAACCAGGATATACTTAGTTTCTTGAAATAAAACATCAATTTTAGAAAATTATTTTTTTAATCATAAAATTATTTTCTTAGTTGTTTTGGAGATGCTAATTCAATTTCATTTATATTAAAAGTATCCTATAATTTTTTTTATAAATATTTCATAAGAGGCTCCTCCTATCATCCCCACTAATTCAATATTTAGGTTTAATGGACTAAACATATCACATTTTCATTATTTTTTGGTTTTATGTGTATAACAAGCTATTAAACACATTGAATTATTTAAAGGTAATCATATATTAAAATTTCAAGGTGTTACATGTTGAATATAGAATATTATGTGTAGTTTCACATTGTTTATAGAGCATGTGAGATGAAGTCTATGTGGTATAACCATGTTTCTAAATGGGGGATGTTGATCCAATTCCATAAGTAGCATAACTTAGTGTACCAGAAATTTAAAGGATGGTGGAAGATCGAGTAAGTGTTTTGGAAATGAAAGATATAGATGAACTTGAACCTCAATCATTGAGGTATTATACTTGGGTCAGTATACAAGTGTCGGGGTTTGATTTTGGAATACACTTTCTACATCTCATGGATGGTGGAGAACCCCAAATCTGTAGTAAGAAGAGATGTTTCAGTTACTTATTGTAGTCGAAGTTAATAATGATGGAATAATTATGTTCCATTAATGTTTTTAGTATATTTGGAGATAAAAAAACTTTCATGAAGTAAAGAGGTCACTTCAAGATAAATGATTTTATCATCTAAAGGAGAAAATAGATAGCATATTTCATTACAAGTCAAAGATGATTTTTAAGGGGTTCCAACAATCAAAAGGAGTGGATTTTTATGATATTTTATCTCTTATTTTGAAACACACAACTATTTAGAAGGTTCTCATCATGTTTAGAATGTATGGTTTTTTTATTGAAAAAAATGATTTCAATATATTATTATTTTATAGATATTTGTAGGAATAAATATACATTGATCAACTAAAAGGTTTTATAAAAAATAGAATGAGGGAATAGTGGGAAAGGTTAAGTAATATATGTATGGGCTCAAGAAGGAACCAAAGAAATGGATTCAAAAGTTTAATATGTTTATAATGGAATAAAAGTTCATCAAGAGCAATGAATATCATTACTACTCCTAGTTGGTGTATGAAGATGGAAGTTTCATTGTTTTTCTTCTCTATGTTGATGACTCACTCTTAGCTGGACCTGTGATGTTGGGGTTGGAAGAGTTGAAGTTTGAATTTTATGGAAGTTTCTTGATATAATATATTGGTTTTATAAGGTGAATGTTTTGGATGAGTATCATAAGAGAAATAATATTTTGAACTTTGTTCCTTTCTTAGTTGGAGTATGTCTAGAAAGTTTTAGAAATATTAAAAATGAGTGAGTCAAAGATTGTGAGTAATACCCTGGTCAGTCACTTCAATATTTCAAAGGAGAAGATGTTTAAAATCATTGAAGATGATAAGTATGTGGTGAAGTTTTTATTTATATCATTGGTGGGAAGTCTGATGTATGCATTGGGGTATACATGGGAAAATATCACTCCAGTGGTAGGATTGGTTTGTATATTTATATAAAAACTAGGAAATGGGAATAGAGGGGATGTTAAGTATATATTTTAGTATCTCAATGCTTCAGTGGATCCACTACTACAAAATAGGCCTTTAACAGCACCATAAATGGCATTCATCAGTGCCAGAAAAGTGTGGACTACATGAGCGAGGTTAAAAGCCATGGTCTTTTATCAGCGCTAAAAAATCGCTGATAAAGTGGTCCTTTATCGGTGCTAAAAAAGAAAAGATAAATGGGAACATTATCATCTCTTTTTAAAAGTGTTGATAAAGGTTTAATTTATCAGTTTTTTAATTTAGCGCCGCTAAATTCACCATTTATCAGATCTTATAAAAGTGATGATAAATGGTCTTTTATCAATGCTTATAGAACTGCTGATAAGGTAAACCTTTATTCATGCTTATAAAATCACTGATAAAGGAATGTTTATTAGAACTCATAGAAATGTTGATAAAGTATACATTTATCAGTTATTTTAAAAGCATTGATAAAAGGCCATGATGCAGTGTGCTATAACAACACACCACAACACCAGGAACACACCAGATATAAAAAAAACAAGTCCCAATATAGGATTTAAATGAAATCAAATTTATAACACAAACATAAAAAACACAATATTATAGACATTTCAAATATTGGTTTATAAAATTTCATAAATACAAATTATTACAAACATTCAAAAATATCAATTTTCCGTTTTCTTTTAATCCTAACCAGACTCATGCTATTGTTGAAAAGATAACCCCTACTCGAACAAAATAATTTACCAGTATAGGAATTTTTTTATGTTAGAAATAATATAAAAAAATAAATTAATAGAAATTGTTAATTAATTTTACTAAAATTGATGTCAATTTTAAATAAAATTATGCTCTTGGAGTCATAAAAGTCACACCATGTATCTGATTGAGGTGTAGTTGATTCCAACACATCTCAAATGACTCATGGATTGTGGTCCTAAAGTATCAAACAATATGAACGTGTTTCATAGGTTTTGAGTATGTCAATTGTCTTTTTTACAAAAATGTCATTTTAAACTAGAAACACACACTTTTGAATCATTTTGATCACATCATGTATTAGTTTGATGTAAAAATGATTCCAACACATTACAAATGACTTATGAATCATTTTCCTAAATTATCAAGAAAATCAAAGTGAGTTTGATTAGTTTTCAGTGTGTGAAACTTTTTGAACTAAAATGTCAATTCTAAATTGATAACGGACACTTTGAGTCATACCAGACACATCATGTATTGAATTGAGGTGTGGATAATTATTACATATCACAAATGACTTATGGGTCGTTTTATTGAAGTATCAATACAATATGAATGTGTTTAATTGGTTTTGAGTTGGACAATTGTCCATTTTACTAAAATTGATGACACATTTAAATAAAAAGACACACTTTGAGTCATACCAGTAAAATAGAGTGTTAGATTGAGGAGTGGTTTATTCCTACACATCCAAAATGACTTACAGATCATTGTCCTAAAGTAAAAAAAATATTAATGTTTTATATTGGTTTTTAATATGTCACTTGTCTTTTTTACTAAAATGTCATTTTAAAATTGAAACATGCACTTTGTCTAATACCAATCACGTCAGATTGAGGTTCCACTAATTCCTACACATCAAAAATGACTTATGGACCATTTTACTAAAGTATTTAAACAATTTTAATGTGTTTTCTTAGTTTTGAGAAGGTATGTTGGCCTTTTACTAAAATTGATATCAAATTTAATTAAAAACACACACTTGGAGTCATACCGGTCAAACAATTTGTCAGATTGAGGTATGGATGATGAATACTCGTATCAGATCACTTATGGATTGTTTTACAAAAGTATCAAAACAATCTAAATTTGTTTGTTTAGTTTTGAGCAGCTTACTTTTTAAAAAAAAATTGATGTTAATTTTAATAAAGACACAGTTAGAGTCATTCCAGTCAAACTGTGCATCATATTGATGTACGACTAAATCCTACACATTCCAAATCACTTATGGATTGTTTTCATAAAGTATCAAAACAATATAAATATGTTTGATTAGTTTTGAGTACGTCACTTGTCTTTTTTACTAAAATGTAATTTTAAACATGAAACACACACATTGACTCATATGGATCACATTGTGTATCGATTTGATGTGAGGAAAATTCCTACAAATCACAAATTATTTATAAATAGATACCCTAAATTATCAAGAAAATCTGATAGCGTTTTCTTGGTTTTTAGAGAGTGATGCTTTTTAAAGTCAAATGTAAATTTTAAGATGATAACTGCCACATTGAGTCATTTATATTTTTTATTAAATTAACATCAATTTTAAATATTAAGAAGTACTTGCAGCCATATGGGTCACATAATGTATTATATTGATGTGTGGGTGATTCCTATATGTCCCAAAGTCTCAAAACAATCCTAACTGTCAATGTTACCACAATTTCTATTTAATTTCTTTATTGAACTACCAAAATTGCATGATCAGATTTGAATAAACCACCTAAACTTGAAAAAAGAATCCACATATATAAGAAAACATTTATTATGAGTAATAATAAAAAGAAATAAATGAAACATAAATATTAAATAATACATTAATTCTATGGAAAATTATTTTACTATAAAAATAACAAGATTACCTCTGTGATTGAGTGGTGGAGGGAACTTGATGAAAAGTGATAAATGTAAATACTAAAGTGGTGAAAGGTGTTGAGGGAGAGGTATTTTGTGGAAGTTTTGGTGTATAAAAGAATGAAATATGGAAAAATAAATGCAACTCAATCAAAATAATCCACCTGTATAAGAAAAAAATTATTATGTGAGTGAAACTAAAAATAAATAAATTAAACATAAATATGAAACAATAAATTAATTCTATGAAAAATAATTTTACTATGAAAACATCAATATTACCTCTATAATTGAGCAGAGGTAGGGTCATTCTCTTCCTACAAAGGTAGTGGAGGAAACTTGATAGAAAGGGATTAATGCACCACTAAAGAGGTGAACAGGTTTTGAGGGAGAATAATTCTATGGAGGTTTTGGTGTAGAAAGGCATGCAAGATGGAAAGACCGCCCCAACTCAAACAAAAGAATCCACTAGTATAAGAAAACAATTATTATGAGAGTAATACTAAAATAAATAAATTAAAGATAAATATGAAACAATACATTAATTCTATGGACAATGATTTTACTATGAAAACACCAAAATTATCACTGTAATTGAGCAGAGGCAGGATACGTTTTCTTCCCGAAAAGGCAGTGGGGGAAACATGAAAGAATGTGATAAATGCACCACTACAGGGGTTAAAATTTTTTGAGGGAGAAGAATTCTATGGAAGTTTTAGTGCAGAAAGGCATGAAAGTTGAATAGAACACCCCAAATCGAACAAAAGAATCTACTTGTATAATAAAAAAATTATTATGTGTATAATAATAAAAATAAATAAACCAAACATAAATATGAAACAATAAATTAATTTTATGAAAATTATTTTACTATGAAAACATCAAGATTAACTCTGTGATTGAGCAGAGATAGTGTTGTTTCTCTTCTTACAACAACATGACACATGGATAGAAATATTTTAAAATAATCAAACTCTACAAGGAATAATGATAATTAAATAAATGTTTTATTGTAGAATTTTTCATTAAAATAGAGATAATAGATCTTAACATAACCTTTACATATTTCTAAAGGGTTTCCATTATTATTGTTTGTTCTTCCAAGGGATTGGTAATATCATCATGTGTAGAAGACATTTTCTGCATGATTAATCAACAATTATATTTATATTATGTTAATGTAGTATATAACATATAATATTTTGAAGAAAAACATAATATATTAAAAACAAATTATCCTTTTCATTGAACTCTCTTTCTTTTTTAAGGTTTTAATGATTTGGTTCCTCTATTGGGAATCCGAATCACCTATTTGTGGCCCCCTCTGACATACAATACATTGTCTAAATTGGGATTGACATAAAATAATTGTGATTTCTCATTGAAAGGGTAATTATTGATTGAATATAGAATTTAAATTAAGAAAAAACAATATAGGCTCGTCTGCTTAGTTTTGGCGATGTGATGCATATTTTAAACTAAAATGATACTTATATACTAAAAAATGAACTCAGATTCATACTGGACACACTGTGCATAATATTGAGGTGAAGATGATTCATATACATAAATAATTACTTATGATTAATTTTTCTAAAGTATCAAAACAATTCTAATGCATTTTATTAGTTTTGAGTAGGTGAGTTGTCCTTTTTATTAAATTTAATGTCAATTTTAAATAAAATGAAACACTTTGACTCATATCAGTCACACTGTGCATAGGATTGAGGTGTGGCTAATTTTTAAACAAATAAAATTTCTTATTAATTTTTTCATAAAGTATCAAAATAATCCTAATGCGTTTACTTAGTTTTGAGTATATCACTTTTCTTTTTTACTAAAATGTCATTTTAAATTGGAAACACTCACTTTGACTCATTATGATCACATAGTGTATCAGTTTTATGTGTTACCAATTTATACATGTAAAAAATTAATTATAAATCAATTTACTAAATTATCAAGAAAATAATAGCGTGTTTTCTCAGTTTTCAGTGAGTGAAATTTTTTGAACTAAACTATTGATTCTAAACTGATAACAGAAACATTGAGTCATACCAGGCACAACATGCATTAAATTGAGGTGGGGATAATTTCTACACATCAAAAATGACTTATTTATTGTTTACCTAAAGTATCAAAACAATCTGAATGCGGTTTCTTGGTTTTGAGTAGGTCAGTTTTCCTTTTTATTAAAAATGATGTCATTTTTAAATAAAAAGATGCACTTGGAGTCATATTGCTCACAACTTGTATCGGATTGAGGTTTGGATGATTTATATACATCTAATATGAATTATGGATCATCTTAATGAAGTATAAAATCAATGAAAATTCTTTTTCTTAGTTTTTATAACATTAATTTTTTTTACTAAAATGTCATTTTAAACTGGGAACACACACTTTAACCTATACTTATCACATCGTGTATCGGTTTGATGTGATACCGATTCCTACATGTCATAAAGGACTTATGAATAAATGTACTAAATATTCAATAAAATACAAGTGCATTTTTTTTAGTGAGTAACATTTTTTAAACTAAACTGTCAATTTTAAACTGATTACAGACACATTGAGTCATAGTGGTCACACCATGTGTCGAATTGAGGTGCGATTGATTTCAACACGTCTCAAATGACTTATGTATCATTTAACTAAGTGTGAATTATGTAAATACCTCCATCAACATATTTTTCAAATAATATAAAAAACTATAAATTTTTTTATAAAATAAAACCTATTAAAAAACCATGTTTTATTGTAAAAAACATTATAAAAAATACTCAACCAATTATTTAATTAAAGTTCTATTCGGATCCTTGTGGATAAATTAATAGATAAAAGTGAAAGTGATTAATCATTAACTATTCATACACATAAAATCAAATAAATTAATTTCAGTAACATACACTTTTCAGTTGGAATTACACTGTAGAAACCCAAGACCCACAGGCTGCACAACATAGTAGTTGCGTATTCTGATTCTTCTGTCTCCACCCTCTCCATTTCTTTCTCACCCTTCACCCTATAATTTACATGGTTGCGTTGATATTTTCTAGGTAAGGAGTGAGTGGAAATGTAGGTTTTGAGTTAATAAATAGTTTCAATGGTGTAATTATCACAAATGGGAGGCATTTCCCGTTTTATAGAACACAATGAATTAAATGGGGCCCATTTCCCCTTATGCTTGATTGTGTTCTCTAAAATGGGGATTTCCACACATTTGTGAGAATTAAACCATTGAAACTAGTTATTAAATCTACGCCTCAATTCCTACCAACTCCTTCCAGTGCAAAGCTCCACACAACCAGATAAACAATAGAGTAAAGGGCTGGAAAGAAATAGAGAGGGTGGAGACAGAAGAATCAGAATACACAATTGTAGTGCTATGTATCCCAAGGGTCTTGGATTTCTACACTATAATTTCAAAAGATGATTGTATGTTACTAAAATTAATTTATTTGATTCGATGTAGAGGTAGAGTTAATGATGAATTACTTTCATTTTTATCCTTGAATTTATCCACAAGGATCTGAATAAAAATTTAATAAAATAATTGTTTAAGGGTTTTTTATATTGTTTTTTTGACAAAACATGGTTTTCAATAGTTTTTATTTTATTAAAAAATGATAGGGTTTTATATGATTGAAAAAATAGGTTGATGGAGGTGTGTACTTCATTCACACTTACCTCGATAGGTAGTAAACCGGAAGATGGTTCATTCCCTCCACTATCAAAAACTCTAAAATGGATGTCACTCCTCATTCGATACATAGATAAATAAAGCTAATATACCTAAATATTTAAAATATCTGTCATATATATTTATTATATTTGTAACTTTATTTGAATATAATTATATATATATATATGTATCTTATTTATCATATTTAAATTTATTTAAATATACAATATATTATTTGATGTATATATATAATTCTATATTTTCTAATGAAACTAAAAGAATAATATTAATAATAATTTTTAAAATATATTAATTATAAATAATTATTTATTTGGTCAATTTTGTATAAACTATAATTATTTAAATTTTTAAAGTTTTAATTATTTTAAAAAAATGTATATAATGCTACATAATTTTATTATTTTGAAAGTAACATGAGTTTACAATATTTTATTGTTTTTTTGAGTATATATTATATTATTTTTAATTAAATGTATATATAGAACTAAAATGTATATATAGAGCTAAAATGAAGAAAACCTAAAATAATTTCTAATATATAAAATTTGATAACTTCCATTATATTTTTGGAAAAAAATGATGTAGAAATCTAAGGATTATAGGGAGGTCGAAAAAGAATTTGGAATAAATCAATAATACACATCAACAAGATATATCAGAAACAAAGGAGAAAAAACATCAACCCTTGCAACATCTATCCCATACACATTAATATATATATATATATATATATATATCATGTAATTTATAATAAACATAATTTAAAAACAAATGCACCTTTAAGTATAATTTTTAATGAAAATAATTATAATCCCATCCTAATTTGGAAATCCAGAACCATAACTTGTGAATGGATAATTATAAAATCACCCTTACATTATAAGTTTTGAAAACACATATAAATAGACAACAAGATATATATTTACATATATATATATATACATATATCTTTATAAAATAAAATTAAATTGATAAAATATATGTAACCCTTACAACAGAATATCACAACATAGTAACATAAATACAACCCCAAACTAATTTTAAAAATAGAGAGCCATCAAAAATAAAAAAATATGGTATCACCCTCACAAAGATTTATCTTAAAATAAAACAACACAATTCTAAGAAAATAAAATTTTAAGGAAAAATCCTTAGATCAAAATATTAAAACAGAATTCAAATAAATAAATTCCATTACATGAATTTCATAAAATTAAATTCTGTTGCTGCTTCGCACCATCATTAGACTGAGAATTGGTTTACTAAATCAATTTTCTCTAAGCCTATAAAGGAAATTGATTCAAAACAGTGATGGAATCTAGTGTATAGACATCCAAAGTGAAGGAAATTGATTTAGAAAAAACAATTAAAAAAGAATAAAATAGGATATTCAAACTTGTAGTCAAGAAAAAACTGTATCATAAATAAATAAACAATAGAATACAACAACTAGAGCACAAATACAGAAAGAAAATCATAACCTACAATGGAAAATCAGAAACCCTCAGATCCATATCTCAAAATGATAAGTACAAAAAGAAAATCATAACCTACAAAGGAAAGCACATTCCTTCCTCACTAGGTTGAAGAAAATATGAGACCCTCAGATCTAGATCTCGATTTTTTCTTCGTAAACCCTAACTACAACTGAAAACTAGATGTCAGATGATGTTTGGAAGACCAAAGTTAGTGGGTTTGTGTGATTTGAGGTTCAATTCACTAAGGAGGGGCACTGACAATGGGTGGGTTCTGTGTAAATCTTCTTATATCATGATAGTTTCCCAATAGGTTAAGTTTTTTTAATTAGATTTGGTCAATTTTATCATCACTTTTTTAACAGCACTAATAAAGAGTCCTTTTATCAATGCTTATTATCTAAACATTGATAAAAGGTGTATTTATCAATTCTTTTTAGCACTGATAAATGTAGTTTTTTATCAACACTAATAAAGCCTAATCTTTATCAATTCTAAATAAAGCACTTATAAAAATTTCTTTTATCCGCACTTATTACTTAAGTGCTTATAAAGAATTTATAATTATAAGTATAAATAATTTTTTTTGTAAATATATATATCTATACTTAATAAATATATATAAATATAAATATAAAAATATATTCCTTATTTAAATATATTTAATATAATTTTATAAATTATTTAAGTTTATAATTGTTTATTTAAAATTATATAAATATTTCTAAAAAATAATATATATATCATTATATATATTTATATAATTATATATATATAATAAATAGATATAAATATAAATATAGTAAATATATTCATTATTTATATAAATTTATTATAAATTTAATAATTATATAAATATATATACTTATTTATTTATAATTATATAAATACTTTTAAAAAATATTTTATTTATTTGTAATTTTAAATATATAATTTTATAAATATAGTATATACATTTATAAACATTTTTATTTATGAATATAATTATTTATAATTTTTTTTACAAATATTTTTTTTACATTATTAATGAATATTAAATTTTAAGTGCATGCGTGTTAAAAATCAGTGAAATCAAATAAATTAAAAATAAGTACGATTTAATAATATTGAAAAAATGTATAAATTTTGTCTGTGTGTGTTGTATATAAAAATGCACTAATTACATATATTTGAAATCAATATATCACTCATTTGATCTATTTTAAATTTAAAAATCAAACGACATTCAATTATATGTCCATTACTCTATGCAATTAGTCTGTATTTTTAATTCATATTAATTTTTAATTATAAACCATTATTCACTAAATATATGACTATTTAATGTAAAGTGAATAAATATTTTGTAATATATAAATCATATTTCTATACATTAATATATATCTATATATTTAATACATACTATTTATTAAAATTATCAATACTTATCTAATTAATAAAATGTTTAATATTTTTTTATCAATTTACTTATTTTTAATTTACATTTGGTTAATTTTAATTTTTCATATCTATATATTTAATACATACTATTTATTAGTATTTATAATTTATATATAGTATAATCAATTTGTTCATTTTTATCAATAAATATTTAATTAATAAAATTTGTAATATTTTTTTAATAAACTATTTTTTATTTTTTTATTTAATTAATTAATTTTATTTATTCTGATGTTTATCAATTCTAAAAAAGCGCATATAAAAGACTTCTTTATGTGTGCTTAAAATATAGCGCTGATAAAGGGTACCCTTTATGAGTGCTAAAAATAAAGTGCTGATAAATGGTATAATTTATCAGCACTAAAAATAAATCATTGATAAATGGTACCCTTTATCAGTGCTAAAAATAAATTACTGATAAATAGGAATTTTATCAGTGCTAAAAAAAGTGATGATAAATGGTTAAAATTATGAACGCTTTCTTTAGTGCTAATAACGATGCCATTTATCATTGATTTTTTCTAGCACAAATAAATACCAGCACTGTTAAATTCTGGTTTTGTATTATAGATCTTACAATCTATTTTGAAATTGATGATCCATTAAAATGGTTTGTGGATTTTATCATTAACAGATATATAGATTCATAGAATAGAACCACTGAATTTTTGTTCACTTATAGTGGCACTTCCTTGAGATGGATTTCCTGGTTATAACTTATAGTTTCACTATCATCTTTGGAAGCTGAGTAAATTATAATTATGTAAGTAGGTAAGGAGTTGGTATAGTTGAATTGTCATCTAGAAGTGATCAGAATAAGGAAAGAGATCAACATGTTATACTATGATATCTAAATAATGATTCACTTGTCCCTGAATATGAAATTTTACTCTTAGATAAAGCACATTTAGCTGAAGTCCTACTTCATATGGATGATATACTAACTAAATTTATATCTTAGGATAGAATGGAGCAATATTGTGATTTAATGGGTCTTGGATAATATGGAGGTTATAAGAACTCTGAAACTTCGACAAGATAGAAGTGAGAAATTGAAGAGGAGAGTTACGAATCAAAGTAATTATGACCTATAGAACTTGATGAATTTTGAAAATGATTATCATGTGAGATATTTTTAGGCTTGGTGTGGGAATCCATTTTTTGGATAATTAATAAATCTTTTAGAGAGGATTTAATTTTGTAACTATTTACTGACATCATATGGAAGGTAATAGTTGAACCAAAATTCTAGAACAAGAAGTAGTAGCGATGTTGAATATGAATGACGAAAATGAAGGCTATGTCAATATAATATGAGTATATAAGAGTATATATAGGATTAATATGTCTTTTTGGATTATTCCAAAGATAGATGAAATTGAGAATGATAAATTATGCATTCCAAATTCTATAACTAATGATGGAATGATGGAGAACAAGTTATAAAGCCTAAACAATTCATAGAAGTGTTCAGTTGAGGCAGTGGATGATGCGACGGTTGTTGCGGGCCTCACCCCAAACAATTGTAAACCCAAGTTTAAATTTATTATAGTGTGACTCGGTTTTGAAAATCGTGATATTTTTCACATTACATTGAGTAGTTATGGGTGTTAGGGGTGTTTGAAGGAGGCTTGAGGGGAAAATGGCAGAGTTGGATAGAGTTTTCAAACTAGAAGAGGAGGTTGCGACATAATAGAGTCCCTTGTGGAGTATTAATGATCATGTTGTATATGAGTATTGAGGTGAAAGTTTTTGGTGGCTCTCACAATTATATAATGGCTACAACATAGAGGATATATGTAGGGTGGAGACCTAGGGAGGTCAGTTTAGGTGGTTTTGTTGATTCAAGGATAGTTTTTGTGTGGCCTAAAGTTGTGTATTAGTGGTATTAGATATGGATCTCTTATGGAATAGTCCCTTGTATTGTATAATGAATTATTTTTTTTCTGGGGTTATTGTGTATTTGGAGTTTTGGGGGTGAATACTTCATAGTGTATCGATTTCATCATTACCTTACCACAGGTAAATAGGATCTAGGCATGGAATGTACAATGAATTTCATAGACTAGTTCAAATGGGGGTGATTTAATCATTGATCTATATGTTTTGTAGTAGTATTATGAATAAAACTAATGGTTGTATTATAGAAATGGGTACTACACCATGGTATTTGAATTTATCTACTTGGAATAAATTTGAAATCAAATTTAAAACTCATTATTCCTTTTAATTTACTATTGACTCTTAGGTGGACAAGGTGTGCCCTTGAGAGGTCCTCCGCCCCCTTTTAGTGTCATTAATACCTAAATTCAAGGGATTTATTCATGGCAATCTAATTGGATTTCCATTTCTTTCCCTTCTCTATTTCCTTCTAATTCTTTCTTTATAAAAGGTTGTGGCCATGGAAATGGCCAGTTTGGGTGATGTTGTAGCTAGATATTGATGGGTGAACCTATGATTTAGTTTACTCCAAGTTCCCTCATGTGGTTATAGACTTATGGACATCCCTTTCTCACCCTTCCTTCATATAGTTATTTATAAATCTTTATTCATAGTAGAGGATCCTTTTTATCTCAATTTTTATATGCATATATAAAATTTATATTCCTTTGATTTCCTTTTGGTGTGTGTTATATATTTAATTAATTAATATAATGAACAATAATAATTTAAATTTAAGTATAAGGGGATGTGTTCACATGTGTTCTTATATTTTCTTGTTATAATAGCCCAACCTTCCCTTGAATATTGATGTTTCTATAATTATAATTTGTTGTTTCTATTACATGTGTGTAATTTTTATGGATTATAAACCCTTTTTGTGTTGCATTGTTTGAAACCATCATTCCTAAAATTCTAATCACTTAAATATGTACTAGAAATGGTTGTGTGTAAATATGGAAAACATGTCAAAATACCAAAGTAAGAAATGATGAAATGTTAAATAGCCCACTTAAAAACTATTTTTGGTAATTATGGGAGTTGTAATCTATTATTTTGTGTGGTGGTGTGCTTTCTATATTTCCCACATATTTTTTAATCTTATGGTAATTTTATGTTGATGTGGGAAAATTTTATTGGTGGTGGAATATGTTATATAAGTGGGGATGTGGTCATTTTGACATGGGATATTTTGAGGTGTGGTTTTTGATGGTTTGTTGATGGCTATTTATATGTGATCATTGATATACTTTAATGCATTAGAATGAGGTGTTGCATTTTAGTTGTGATATGGTTTGGATATTACTTTGAGGAAATTTTGTAGTTTACTAGTTGTTATGGGATGTAATTAGTAATGATGAAATGAGAAGGGAATAGGATGGAAACCAATAAGTGGGATGGAATTTAATTTGTGGTAAGTGGATAATAAAATAAATGTTAAAAATTGGAATTAAAATGGGATGTCATTAAAACTAATTATGGGTTGTTATTGAGGGTGATTTTTTATTAAATATGGAATTGAATGTCCTATTAAACATGTCACAATAAGGAATAGGAAAATTTAGAAAATGGTTGAGTTGTAATGAAAGAATAATTTTGGGTTATGTGTGGTTATTTGGTTTGGTGAGATGTATTTAGTAGTGGAAACAATTTTACATGGATGTCATGAGGTGATGATATAGTGATTTATTATATCTACAATTTTTTTGATGTGGACCCTTATATTGGGTTTTTGTGTGTGATTATTATACATTTATTTTATGTGATATCATACACACCCCTTCTAAGTTTAGTAATATTACCAATGCCCAAATGTTTTGGTTTCTAAGTGTATTCCTTAATATCTAGGTTGGTGGGGATGGATATTTAACGTCAATAACTTCCCCTCTCTCCCTTCAGTAGTAGTATGTGGTAGTCAATGGCCACACATGGCAGTAGGTTTACATAGTGGGGGTAATTCCTAGAAGGAGGAGGGAAGAATGTTGATTTCATTCACGTACCCTACTGTTTCAGACACATGGTATATAACGGATGATGATGGGGTTGGATTCCCATGATGTGCGTGGGGGGGGGGGTTGATTTTGATGATATATTTGGATGCCCATGAAGTGGGTTCATAATTGAAAATGTTGAAATTTGGAACATATTGAAAGCATGGGAGCATAATACATTTTATGTTGGCGGATGAAAGAAAAAAACCATAGGGGAAGAGATTACATGGTGACTTTAAAAATGTTCTCTTAATACTAAATTACTACACCAAATTCATTATTTGGTGAGTGATCCTTGGCAAGGTTGGGATGATTATTTTAGATGTTTAGGTGCATGTTAGTCCTTATGTTGATTTATTGGTTTATTATTATGCTCTTTTCACATTTTCTTGAGAGATCTTAAGTATTATAATTATGAGTATATATGTTACTCTCAACCTATTCATGTAAAAAAACCATTTTTAAGATTTCTAGGAGAGTTTTAAAAACTTAGTTGGGAATTACTCTCTTAGAGGTTGGAGTTTCTATATAGTCATTACCTTCAGTTTTCTTTCGGTATTTCTTTTTGAATATTTTAATTTGTATCACATGACATGAATTTTGATATGATGGTTATTTTATATTTATAACATAGTGTTGATTGGTTTATTTCATAGTATATATAGTCCATGAATTATATTACGAGGGTAAATAACCTCATTGTATGTTTTATATCATCGATAATAGTCACCAAACTGGGGCCTATTAGAGGTGGGATTTTGGGAACACTCCCTCTATTAAATATCAAGAGTTGTACCAATGGTGGGGGTGGGGTGGGGGGGTCATGGCAGAGTGGTATCAAATATTTTGGGAAACAGATTGGATGGCACTTAGGGTTAGGAACTTTTGAGCCTTTCATGGGTTGGAAGGGAAACAAAGTTAGTTGATCTTATCTTGTGATATAGGAAAAAGTGACTTGAAAGGGAATGAAATTTTAGGACCCCTTATAAACTAACATATAGATATTAATATTGAGAAACATGATAAGTGAAGTGACACTGCTTACAAGGTAGAGACCTCAGTGAGGTATATAATTTTTTTTGTTTACGCTCTTGATTAAATATGGTGTTCTTGAGAAATTAAAATGTACTCAAATAAATTAATATTTTTAAATTCCATGATACCACAACTAGGGTTTCTCTTGTTCCTTATATTCCAAAATTTATATTGGTTTTTTCCTATGTGAATTTTAGGGAGGATAGGTTCATAAATTTGACCCAGTGGATCCTTTAAGGATTGTTTTGACTAAGGAGGATGAGTTGTGGAAGAAGTTGTTGTGTGCTTTCCAATGTTAGAGTCTAAAAAAGTATGAGGGTAGCATTTTTTATTTAGATATGGAGATATATCTAGAGGAGATTTTTATCACCTTTATTATAATTCATTACCGAAATAAGTATTGGGTTCTATTGTCAATAAGTTAGATGTGAGGTAACATTCATTAGTGTTGGATATTATATTTTTGGTAGTGGTAGGTTGAAATTGTTTCACGGGATGATTTATAGAGGTAGTTTCATCAAGAATTATTGTCTATAATGTTGAAGGTAACAAAGATTATTGATATAATCTCTCTTTAGAAAGTGTTCTTGAGCATGTGAGAGCATGAAATCAGGTTTATGGACCTTATATGTTTCTCTCATGAATATTTTTCAAATGAGGAGTCCTAAGATCAGTGTCTTAAGGAGGCCTAACACCTAGAGATCAACTATGCAATCATCCCCTTTATGCATTCTATGTTTTTAGAGGTATAAATGAAATAGTAAGTGATCAATTAGATGCATTCATAGGGAGGAATACATCATAAATGAGTGCAATAATTTTTTATAGGAACTGATATATTTTGAGGGAGGGTTACAAGTACCAGGGCGTTTAAGGTTTTGAATGGTAGGGAGATGACCTAAACAGTCTGTTTCATGCCATTATAGAGAAGTTAGTTCCCATACATATATTTAGATCTCACTATTGGTGTGTTATTACTATAGAGGTCATGGTAATCATTAGACTTAGTTCCTAATTACTCTAGGAGGTTAGTATGGAATGGGTGGTCTAGACCCTTTTTAGCCACAACGACAATAGATTCCCCCAAGTCCATATCCACAGTAGAGGATAATAGTGTTTATTTAGAAGAAAATATAACATGTTTATGATCATATAAGAGGATATGGAGGTGGAATATGTCATCCATGCAATAGTCCTTATCCTTAGGGACTTAGATTTAATCGTGGCTATGGAGACAATCAGTGGCGAGGTTGATGAGTTCGATACAAAAAGATTCATGCCATAGATGTGATATTTCTACAGGAGTTAGAAGTTATATAAGGTATTATTAGTTTATAATATACCTTAGTTTCTATCTTTTTTTATTCTAGAGCTTTACACTCCTTCGTTTCACCCAATTTGGTTTGTATATTAAGACTGGAGGTGGAGATAATTCTAGTGCCCCTGGTGTTTTTCATACTAGTTGGAGGTTAGGATATGCTATATTTTGTGTACCAAGGGTGTAGACTAATGATGGGGAAACATCAAAAACAGATATACTTCATCTTAATATAGATATAACCATACAATGTTATCCTTGGTATGGTTTGGATATATTCTTTGTGCGTGGTTGTTGATTTTTTTCGGGATAAGAGTCACATTTTTTGATGTAGAGGGATAGTGAATGATCTTAATTGTCTAGTAAATTTATCATATATATAACAGGAATAATAATAACTTTTTATATAAATTGGTATATTCTTTAGAGGAGGCTCATGCAGTAGAGGATCCTAGAGTTTTAAAAGATTTTATATATGCCTTCCTTGATGCGGTTGTGCCTCTACCTTCCCAATGTGATATTGATTTTGGGATAAAGTTACTAGTATATTCATTTCTATTTTTTTGGGATACCAATTGTATGACACCCATGAAGTTACACATGATGAGAATTTAGATCTAAAACTTATAATATACAGGATTTATTTGACATTGTGCATTACCATTAGGTGATCCAATGTTGTTTACCAAGAAAAAGGGTGATAGTTTGAGATATGCGTGGACTACTGGAGGATAAACTAGGTAAAATAAAAAAAATATTACCCCATTCCAAGGATAAATGACCCATTTGACTACCTTAAAGGATCTAGTTAGTTTTTCGAGATTGATTTGTGGTTTGGATATCATCAGTTGGGGGTAACGAAGGAGGATATCCCAATGACTACCTTATAGTGTGACATGGATACCATTCATTGTCACTAATGAATCAAACATATTAATGGGGATCATAAGATTCAAGTTCCATGTGTTATTGGACTAGTTCATAGTTTTTTAGGGATGAAAACCTCATATACTTAATATTGGAGGAAGAACACATCGAACACCTTAGAGATATATTACTGGTTCTTCGATAGAATCATATATCTAGGAAGTTATCCAAGTGGATGTTTTAGAATAAATATGTGAAATATATTGAACATGTGGTGTCCCAAGATGGAATGCCAGTTAAATTTTTGAAGAATGAGGCTGTAGTTTCATAGGAGACACTTAAGAAAATCATAGAGGTTCGTTACTTTCTTCGTATTACAGACTATTATCATTGGGTTATGACCCCGTTCTATTGGATTGAATTAACATTAAAAAATTTAAACAGGAAATAATAAGAATTTATCTCGACATATCAGTGTAAGGTAACCTTTGAATACCTAATGGAGAAGATGGTCAGTAGCCCATTGCTTTCACTACGAAAATAAGGGGTGATGTTTGAGGCCTTTTATAACACTTTCCTTCTGAACATAAGAATAATCTTGATGAAATAGAGGTTAATTATCATTTATGGGTATAGGAAGTTACATCTCATAGAGTGTACCATTCCCACTATGATCTGAAGTTGGATGTTGTAGAGTTTTCCCTAATGTAGTGGTGACATTACTTTAAAGATAAACACTACGTGTTCTTCCTGAACAACAAGAATTTGAGGAAAATTTTATCTCAGTGGGATATGAAACTAAATAAGTGGAGGTGGATGAATTTTCTTTAGGATTTTGATTTTTATATCTCTTATGCCACAATAAAATGAAAATATTATGGCTAACATGTTGATTAATAAGTCACAATGAAATTTTGTTCAAGATTCCATGGATTCTTAGTGGGTGATGGAAGATTTGGTGAGTTTTTTTAATAAGAAATAGAAATATGATAGAAAAGGATGGATATACCATATGTCACATGAATTTTAATTATTATGTAAGGTATGTGAGTCTATGTGGGGATACTTAGAGGCAGTGGTGATTAGGGACCTTGTGGGTATGGTGAGGTTCTAGAGGGGTGTTTGGAGGATAGCCAACATTGTATGCTATTTTAGGGGAGGATGTATATTCCATCAGTCATTACTAGGGGATTAATTCAAGAGTTTCTTAGATCACCTTTATTAGAGAATCCATATTTGTCTAAGATGTAGCATGGTTGTAAGAGTTAGTTTTGGTGGCTACCAATGAACTGGTTAATGATAATGTTTGGGAAATATTGTTTGGTTTTCTTATAAGTGAAGATGGAACAACATTTCTTTAAATAATTGTTGTGGAATTTGGATAAACCCAAGTAAAAATGATAGGATATCTTTATGGAATTCACCCCTTGGTTACCCTGATCCTAGGGAGGATATGATTCCATTTTCATGATTATGGACTGGATAAAAAAGTCATCCCATTTTATGTAAATTCGGGTGTCTAGTGCCTGGGATTTTCTTAGGAGACCCTATATGTATAAGGTGGTGATACTTTATGGGGTATCAAGGAGCGTCATTTCTAATCAAGTTACATGATTTAAATCATGAGTTTTATGAGGATTGTAGAATGATTTTATCACCCAACTATTTCTTTTCACCCCTTTTATCCCCAACCATATGAGAAACGAATGTAGTCCGTCCAAACATTGGGGTATATGTTGCAGGATGGAATTATAGACTTTGGAAAGTCATGGTTAAGAACCTAAATTTGGTTGAGTTTTTCTATAAAAATGAATTTCATTCATCCATCGTTTTTGATCCATTTGAGGCATTATACAGATGAATATGTAGTTCTCCTTTGTATTGATCTGAGGTTAGGGAGTTTGTATTCCTTGGTCCAAATGTGGTATTGAGTATGATGAATATTTTCTATGTGGTTCAGAATTATATGAAGGTTTTTCAATACCACGAAAAATAATATGATGATTGCAGGATAAGACCCCTAGAGTTCAAAGGTGTAGACAAAACGTTCTTTGGGGTTTACCCTCACCAGGGGAATCCATGTTTTCTCTATGGGAGTGAGATTTATGCATGGTTTTTTCAGGTATTTTTAGTTTTGGTATCCTATAGGGAATGTTGTGTATTGGTTGGTGCTTCCTTCATTGTTGGGAAGGACCCAAAAAGTCTCCCATGTGTCCCGTATTTTTCAGCAACTACATGAAAACTCCTATGTTATTCACTGGGGAGATTTATATATTGAAGAGTATATTATATTTATTGAGTGACCATTTGATATCCAAGATCATTGGGAGAAGGTATTGTGAAGATGATTTATTCCCTTGGCATGTTTTTTATGGAGTCGTGATAGTTTTGAAGTGAGTACATGGGAGTGTAAGACAAAAAAGGTGGGATCGGTTCCTCAAGTTGTTTTTTTCTATTTTTTTGTTTTTCTTTAGTGATGTAATAATTGATTTTTTTCTGACTTATTAAATATATTTACTCCTCTTATTGGTTTTGTTTAGTTTTTGGTCAGTTTTTGGAAGTAACACGATTCCAAAGAGGTATCTCATGGGATAGTTGTTTGGACCTTTCAATTTTAAATTAATTTTATAGTTTGGTCTTGATTATTGATGATGTGAATCATTTGAGAGGCATATAATGTGAAATACCTTATCTTATATCCTATTAATTTGAGTGTTTTTGGGTGTTGGGAGTTTCTGGAAGAGGTCTGGGGGGAAACTGATGGAGTCGATCTACGATTTCAACTATAATAGGATGTTAAAAATGGAGCTATAGAACATGATTTGAGGGATACATTAAATTTTAGTAAATCCATTGAATCACTTGAGGCTTGAGATGATGGGTTTTGGTGTATCTCTCATTTCTATAATTGCTATTTTATGGAGGAGATCTAGAGCATGGAGACCTAAAGAGGTCTATTCTAGTTGTATTATTGATATGAGGGGAGTTTCTACATGGCTAGATGTTTTGGTATAGTGGGGTTGTTGATGTATTTCTTGTGAAATAGTCCCTTATATTATACCATGTACACTTTATCTATGGGGGTTTAGTGTCTTTGGAGTTTTGGAGGTGATTTTGGCATGGTGATTTAGTTTTGCATTAACTTTACCATGGGTAAGAAGATTTTGGTGTGGATTGAATCATAGACTCTAGAGGCCAGTTGGGCTGAGAGTGATTTTGGTGTGGCTCTCTATGTTCCTCTGTATTATTATAAAAAACCTATTGGTTATGGTGTTACAATGGGTATTGCACCATGTTATTGTTATTTATCTTCTGAGCATAAATTTGAAACCCCTTTCAAATCTCATCATTCCTTCAAATTTTCTCTTAACTCTGGGGTATCCTAGGTGAATCATTGGTAGGTTTTCACCTCCTTTTAGTATCTTTGACACCTAAATTCAGGGTATTGGTTCTTATAAATCTAAAGAAACTTTCTTTTCCTTAACATATCTATTTCCTTTTCGTTCTAGAATCAATAAAGTATATGAAAGTGGAAAAAATTTATTTGGGTGATATTGTGGCTAGAGTTTATGGGAGATTCTTTACTTTAGGTCTCTGAGTGTTCCCTGATGTGGTTATGGTCTTGCAAAAATATATTCTTTGCCTTGCCTTTATGCGATGATATGGAAAACTTCCTTTTGAGGTAGGGGATCCTTGTTCTCTCCCTTTTTATTTGAATATATGAAATTAACATGACATAATTTTCCTTTGGGTGGGTAGTACAAATTTACTTAACCAAGACAATAAACATGATTAATTAAAACTGAATTGGAAGGGTATGTGTTTTTATGTGTTTATTTGTTTTCTTACTATATCCACCTGAACCCCCCTTGAAGCTTTATGTTGTTGTGACTATAAATTTATTTTTATTACTAAGCCATGTGTTTTATTTTTTAGATTATGGAACCTTATTGTGATTGATTATGTAAACTCACCATTCATGAAATGATAATCACTTAAATATGGACAATATTTATTTGTGTGAGAAAATGAAAAACCAGTGAAAATACCAAAGGAACAAATGATGAAAATTTATGGAGGTCCTCTTAAAATAATTTTTTAGTAATTGTGGGAAGTATAATCTATTTCTAGGTGTGGTGATGTGATTTTGGAATTTCCATTAGGTTTATATTGATCTTGTGGGGGATTTTATAATGATGGTAGAAACATGTTCATTGGTGGAATATGTTTTGGTAGTTGGGCTATGATTGGTTTGGAATTTGATATGTTGAGGGGGTGTTTGTGATGGGTTTTTAATGCATATTAATATGTAATTATTAAGATGATTTGTTGTATTAGAGAGAGACATGGAATTGTTATTGTGAAACAATTGGGTAGTTATATTGTGGCCTATGTTTTAGTTTCTTGGTAGCTATGTGATTTAATTGGTAATAATGAAATGGGAATTTAATGGGATATAATTTAATAATTAGGATATAATTTAATGTGGAGTAATTGTAAAATGAGTTAAATGTTAAAAAATATATTATAATTAAGGGGGGGGGGTGGATGAAACTAAATATTATTTACACTTGAGGGTGATTAGTCATTAAATACCGATTTAAATGGATTATTAAACCTAGATTCATAATGAATAGTAAAATATAGAAAATCGTTTAATTGTAATAAAAGGGGAATTTTGGGCTGTGTGTGGATATGTGGTGTGATCAGTTGCATTTAGTAGCAACCACAGTTAGTGGTGGTTGTCCTGAGGTGATACAACAGTGATGTGGTATTTGAAATTTCTATTTGATGTGGATCATTAGGCTGGGTTTTTTTATAGAACTATACATGTATTTTTATGTGATTTCATATTCATCCCACCTGAGTTAGGTAATCTTACCAAATCCCAAGTGTTTTTGGTTTTGAGTGTATTTCCCAAAATCCAAATTGGTGATGATGGATTGATGTATTCTCCCTATTCCTCGCTCTCCCTTCAGTTATTGTATGAGGCCGTCGATGGTCGTACATGGAAGTATTATTATATAATGGTAGCCGATAACTCCCTAGGATATTTTATACACTCTAGTGAGGCATGAGTCCCTTACTATCATTGTGTAATAGTGACATATTAGTTGTGGAATGGGGGTTGAATAGAAGTTTTAAATTCTTAGGGACATGTGGGGTATAGGGTGCTCTAGGTTCCCCTTTCGTGTACTGATATGATGGATCTGATGGGGTTTGGGTGTTTATCTAATGAACATTGATTGTTTAGAAAACCCATTTAATGACCAATCTATATTTAATAAGTTCAAAATGTATTGAATATGAGGAATATAAAATAATATACCTTAATATATTTAAGCACCCTCATTATTCTTCAATAGAGAACACTTAATGAGGATCACTATATAAAAAAACAAATACCTCCGACCTCTAAGGTATTATAATTGTCTTGGCTCCATATCCAGATATAGAGGACTCAAAATCACCAAGAGGGAGCTAGTTCCTTCTTCCAATTAAAAATTGTGATGTTTAATGAAGAGTGTTTCCACCTTTTAGTTTTCATGCATTAAGGGTACTCACAATTGGATGGATCTAATACCTTTCATCGAATATATTCATCTAATAAAGTGATTCATAATATTGGAGTGTTGAGTGACATATCAAGGTGCCCGTACATTATTTCCTATTGTTTTGCTTCATTCATTGAACACTTAAAAGAATATATTTTTTTTTGTACGAATCCAGAAATGAATAAATTCTATTGATTCTTAATTGAAGGAACCTATTGGAAGGAAAAGCCTATCACTCACATACCATAAATCCCATATCATAATTCTTATCATAATCTATGTTAGAGGTATATAGAAATATCTAATGCTTTGTACAGTATAAGAATATATTGGGAAAAAATCCCTCTAGGTAACATTGAAACACTTTAGAGTTGGCTGTGTTTGTTGAAAATGCACGTTTTCATGGTGAATTGTCAAATTCCAGAGATTTTTTGAACAATTCAGGTTGACAAAGAACCATGAAAAAGGAATGGAAGATCTGTAGGTGGTACAAAAAGATCAGATACAAGGTGGCACTGCTTTCCAGTGTTTGCCAAATTTTTGAGGTAAAAAATCTGGAGTTTGGTGAGCATCGCAAAAATATGGATTTTCATGAATATCTCATCAAAATATATCAAAAGAATGAGTTTTGGGAAAATGGGATTCTTGATTTGGATTTTGTGAAGACATGAAGAATGCTGATGGCGTTCTTCGCAATTTTGACAAGCTTTGAAAACAGCGGAGGTGAAGAGCATTGTAGTGATGGTGTGAAGAAATTGACGGAATGATATGCGATTATGACAGGATCCGAGATCTGAAAATTTTTGTGGTGGTTAGCGATATAGAGAGAATTTTAGCGGAAATTTCAGAGCTTCACAATTTTGGCTGACGTGGCGGTGAATTCGTGCAGAAAGTTCGAGGGTCGGTGGAATCGCCTATAGGTAGGCCTCGAACCCCTTGAGAGAATTATAGAGTTTTCCAATAAAAATTTGTTGCTCTCAAATTGTGAAGGAGTTTTGCGAAGGTAGTGTGCTTTTTGAAAGACATTATCTTTGTGGTGGCTAATATAGATCAACGAAAGTGGTGAGTTTCGCATTGGCTCAGTGAGCTTCGCGACAGAAGTCACTTTGCAATGGATTGAGCTCTACGGAGACCTAAGATTTACGAAGGATTTCTCTTTGATAAGGCTTAAGCTCTACAGAGTAGTGTGCTCCATGAAAAAGTAATCTCTACGAAGTTGTGTGCTTCACGAAGAGACAGGGAATTCGCAAAGGCTTGTTTGAGCTTCACGAAATTTGGAGCTTCATGAAGTGGGGTGCCTTGCGATGGTTTTTCCAAAGGTTGTTGCCTAGTAGAAAGTGGAAATGGGGTATTCATCAATGGATGAAAGTTGGACATCAACAGAGCATCTATATATAGTGGATGATTCATTCATTAGTTATAATTATTGGACCTACAAGTCTATAAACTATGAGTGTATCCCTTCCAAGTGTAGTGAGTAGAGGAAGAGGAAGAAGTCTATCCTTTCTACCAACTGTGAGCTAGGGAGAAAGAAATAGGGAGTGACCCTTGGGAAAGCAGTGAGATGACCCTTAACATTGTAAAGGTAGTGATCCTTGGCCTAGAAGTGATCTAGCCCGAACATTATTCGCAGTGAGATTTAGTGGATTTGGTATAGTGACACATCTTCATTGTATACTCCTTAGATGTAGCCCAGTGAGGGTAAACCAAGTAAAAATCTTTGTTTATACCTGCTTGATTTCCTATATTGCATCCAAATAATCATCATCAGATAAAAAAGAAAATAATTGATCATAATAAAAACACAAGTGAAAATAAAGTGACCCTTGTGATAAAGAGGTCAAGATCTAGTGGGGAAGGAAGAATTTAGAAAAGAATATCCATACCCTGATTCACCTCCCTTTCGAGGTATATAAGCCCCTATTGGTCCTAAAAATTTGTATCAGAGGAAGATTTATTTTATCATACTTGTTTTCTCTAACTTGGTTCAGTCGATTTGTGTGGTTAAAGATTCGTTCTGCTCTTATATTATAGTTCCATGGCAAAGGGAAGAACTTCAAAGAAGAAGCATAAGTATTGTGAAATTCCCCAGTGTGGAGGTGTCAACAGAAAGCGTGTGATTCAGTTAAAGGAATCATTTAGTGAACAAAATAATGGTTTGGATCAATCATACAGTGAAAATACTTACTCATTCAATGATGCTAACAGAATGAGTGAAGAACCTGATATTACAAGTGATGTTGGAACTACTGATGATGTATAAACTCCTAGATGGAGAAAATTAGAAGTTTGTCCATGAAATAATGAAATTTGATTAGAATTTGGGTAAAGATATTAAATCTAAATATATCCATATTCAAGAAATGGAAATTGAGGTTAAAAAAAATAAGAGGATTAAATCAAAGGCTTATTGACGTGGCCAATGATCTGGGGGAGAATAATGATTCTCAGGATGAAGAACTTAAAAAGTTTTCTATAAAGAGAGAAAATATCAAAGATGATGTTAAGGGAAAAAATATGAACTCAGATGAAATTCATAATCTGAAATATATAAATGATTTTCTTTCTAAATAGTTATCTGATTTAGTTTCGAATAATCAAAGGCTACAACAATAGAATGCATCCATCTCTAATTTTGTTTCTCAAGAAAAACTGAAAATGAAGGAGCAAAGTGATATGGTAGATAAGCCCACATGAGAACATGAAGATGAGATGAGTAGTGGAAAGAATCTCAGAAATGAACGCAATTATCAACTTGAATCAAGAGATAAAAAGATTCTGCAACTGGAGGAAGAGATAGAGTTAGTAAAGAAAGAAATGGGGAAAACTAATTCTAAAGAGAAACCCAAGTTGAAGGATTCCTTACACTTACTATTTTATTATCCTTTGGATGTTGATGATGAAATGAAATCCAAATCTTCTACTTTAGAGGAGAAGCCTGAAAGGATTGTATCATCCCAAAGGCCATCCATTTTGGGAAAATCTAGAATTGGATATGATGATCCCACTACTATGCGTGATAAGAAAAAGAGTAGCTAAAATATCCAGAGATAAGAAAAACCTTGTGGGTTATATACATAGACCTAAAAAGTATTTTATAAAATGAAATGATAGCATGTGATATTTTTGTGGGATTCATGGTCATACATCAAGCTTCTATTCAGAGGCCCAGGAATACAATTCAGGCTGTGAAAATAGAAACTTTACTAAATATGATAATAAGAAGATGTGTCAAGAGTAATCAGAAAGAAGAGTTTCTATGAGGAAAGCATTCATTAGATGCTATTACTGTGGAATAATGGGACACACCATGATTATGTGTCAGGAAGCTCAGAAGCTCAATGTTAGAGGAAGAACTCAAGTTGCATCAACATCTCGACATAGAAATGGTGAAATTGGGTATTTCATTTATGGAAAATTTATTTTATGATCTGATTATTGGAATTTGGAAAGGCATTGCATCAAGATGAAAGAAAGGAAGGAAAAGGAACTCGAAAGGATATTCTTGACTCCAGTGGTGCATGATAAGAAATTTTTCACTAGAAGAGAAAGTGGTATATTGAAGAATAGACTTATAATATCATATAAATCACAAGGAGGTGAAAGAAAGGTGTATCAATCACCTTCTCTGTCACACCCAGACATCTCTCATGGAGAGAATGTGGAAAAACCTAGAAGATTAATGGGAAATATAGTCCAGTATTGAGTAAGAAGAATGCACATTCATTAGAGGACTCACCACTAGTGAAAAATAGTGTGGTGACACTGATATCTGATAAAATAAATATGAAAAAATAATTTATTGAAAAATTTTCATGTCATGTGACACAGAGAGAAGTGGAGGAAAGAGGAATATCCCTATAATGGTGGAAGAAGAAGGGGAAGATGACAAGTATAGAGATTCCTACATAGAGAAGGAATAAGGGGAAGTGGCATATTGGTGGAACATCAAAGACAATAATGTGTACTAGTGGGCTTAAAACCCAAATTTTGATAATGGAAAAGCCTGTAGAATATATATATCATAAAAAGACTCATCATGTGGGTAATGAATGCTTAGTCATATGACTAGAGCAGTTGATGTTGGCTAGGAAGTTAGTAGAATCAAGGAAGGAATGTGATGATCTACAAGAAATAATCAAAGGGTTGACCCATTAGGATCAAACACAATCCTCACCTTGAAGATTCCAGAAGAACCCCTATTCCTATATATATAAATGTTGTTAACATATGATTCAAGTGTTTCAGGTTCATTGGGATATACGATCAAAGGGGAAGTGGCATCAAAAGATGCAAAGTAGTGATGCGATGTGATCTAGAATGTCAAATAATTCAAATCAGTTACCAGAGACGAAGAAGGAATTTAGTAGAATTCCATGAAAGGAGTTAATTTTATATTGCTTCTTGAGATTGGATAAGGAAAATGATTGTGGGTCAAAACATTCATCCCAACAACAAGAAGAGTTTCACAACAAAGGTGAAGATCTCTATCTTCTAATCAGATGCATGATCTCAATGGAATATAAAGGATGTATTTTGAAAGTAATGAAGTGGTAAGAGACTCCAGGTGAGTAAAAGTTGCTGATGATGATTTAGAAGAAGATTCTGATGATGAACATGAGGAATTAAAATCCATATCTGCACAGAATCTAAGAAGTCGAGCTAAAATTGACAGGTAGAATATCATTCGTGATAAGTCAGATCCAGTTCAGACAAGAAGAATGAAATATCTATAGTAGACATATTTCTGACCTTAGGTTGATCCTAAATGCTTTGCTGCTACAATTAAAGATTAAAATTGGATTCAAGATATGAATGAAGTGCTAGATCAGATTGAGAAGAATCAGACATGGGATATTTTTTCGAGGCCAACATATAAGAATGTCATCGGGACTAAATGGGTCTATCGCAACAAGATGAATGAAGATGGCACAATGATTCAAAACAAAGCATGACTAGTGTGCATTGGATACTCCCAAATAGAGGGTATTGATGTCGATGATACATTCACACCTATTGCAAGGCTGGAAACAATAAGATTATTCTTGGAGTTTGTAGTGAAACGGAAATTCAAAGTGTTCTAGATGGACGTCAAATCTGTATTTTGTAATGGTTTTTTGGAGAAAGAAGTGTATATCAAGTAGCCACATGGTTTCCTCATTCATGTGGATGATAACAAGGTTTTTCAGCTGAACAAGACATTATATGGGCTGAAACACGCACCAAGATAATGGTATTCAAGGCTTGATCAATATTTGAAGAAGCTCGGTTTCCAACATGGTGGAGTTGATTATAATCTCTATTTCAAAAAAGATATCAATAAAAGAATTATGGTGCTGTTTTATGTCAATGAAATAATATTTTGTAGATCAGATGATGCTCAATGCAGACAGTTTTCTGAATTCATGAAAAGTGAGTTCCAAAAGTCAATGATTGGTGAGACGACATTTTTCCTTGGTTTACAGGTGTCATAAGGAAGAAATGATACTTTCATTTCTAAATCCAAATATTAGAATAAGGTTATGAGAATATTTGGAATGGAAAATTACAAGGATATGAAGACTCCAATTTCTACCCAGATGAAATAATCAAAAGACTATGATGGAAAGGCAATTAGTATAACAAAATATTGGTAGATTATTGGATGTTTTCTATACCTGATAGCTACAAGACCTGATACTGTTTTCGGCACATGCCAAGTAGTGCGATATCAAATTAATCCCAAAGAAAATACACATGATTTAATTTAAAATAATACTTTGGTATATCAAGGGCACGATGGATTTCAGCTTGATATATAATGAAAAATCCCAGTCAGAGTTATTGGGATATACTGCAGAAGATTGGGCCGGTTCAGTGGATGAAAGGAAATCAACATCAGGAGGTTCATTCTATCTTGGTGGATTGTGTATTTCTTGGTTAAGAAAGTATCAAGATTCCATTTCATTAAGAACCATAGAATCTGAGTATATTGTGGCCAATCAAGCATGCACACCATTGTTATGGATGAAGCAGTAACTTGATGATATGGGAGTTGAAGAGAAATCACTGATCAGAATCCAGTGCGATAACTCAAGTGATATAAATCTTAGAAAAAATCCATTCCATCACTCAAGGAAAAACACATTGAGAAAAAGTATCATTTTATCAAAAAGAAGTATTAACAGGGGATAGTGAAGTTGGAGTATGTGCCTACAGAGCTATAGGTTGTAGACATTATGACAAAGTCCTTACCCAAGGAATATTTTGAGAGGCATCGACAAGATCTAGGAGTTTAGCCAACTCTGCTCAGTTGAAAAAGTGTAGATGTGGGTCCCCCTCTCCCCGAGGTATGGTGTTTTTTCTCTAATGTGCTAATCTGTGATCTTTACAATACCTCAGATCACAGAGGAGCGACCTTTGGGTTTGTTGAAAAAGGGGGATAAATAGTGACTCCTTAAGGGGGAGAAACCATGGCTAAGGGAGAAAATTTCTTAGTCAAAGACAGAGGGAGAAACTGATAGGTGGAGTAGTGAGATTGGGGGAGAGCAATGAGATAGTGGGAGTGTATTAAATTTAATGATGCTAGAAGTGATCGATCAATGTATAGATATCACGACCACTAAGGATCATGATAAAAGAATAAGAGTGGCATTAGAATGGTGTTAGAAGGTTTCCTGTGATCAACAATAGGTATTAGTATGTCATCAATGATTGGTGTCAGAAATGAAATGATTCATTGGTGAACTTTTCATAATACTCTTTTTTCTCATGCTGAGCATTGATCATGTGTGCTTAGAGTATGTGGTGAGTGAATCTTCGGTCTCTATCTGAATTCCAAGATGTGACTGGTTGTAGCTAATAGAAGGAGCTTCAGAGAGGTATCAATGTGTAGAGAATGATTTTGAGAAGAGTTGTCAACAAAGACAATGGGGGATATTGTTGGGAAAAAATACCTCAAGGTTACATTGAAGCATTTTTAGGTTGGTTGGGTTTGTTGACAATGTAGGTTTCCATGGTGAATTTTCAAATTCCAGAGATATTATTGAAAATCCATGTTGAAAAAGAACCATAACAAAGGATGTTGTTGGAAATCCTTGAAGATCTCATTAAAATATTTCAAAGGCATAAGTTTTGTAAAGATGGGCTTCTTGATGTGGATTTCGCGAAGACATGAAGAATATTGACGGTGTTCTTCACGATTAGGATGAGCTTTGTGAATAGAGGAGGAGAAGAGAATTGCAATGAATCTTAGTGATGGTGGTGCGAAGGAATTGACAGAATGCTTTATGATTATGATATGCTCCATGATCTTAAAATTGTCTTGGTGGTTCGCGATATAAAGAGAATTTCTGCAGAAATTTTAGAGTTTTGCGATTTGGGCTGATGTGGTGCTGACTTTGTGTGTAATGTTCGAGGGTCAGGGGAGTCGCCTATAAATAGGCCTCCACCCCCTTTAGAGAAGTAGAGAATTATCTAAGAAAATTTCATTGCTCTCAAATTGTGAAGGAGGTTCTCAAAGTGTTCTTTGCAAAAGACAGGAGCTTCACAACAGCTATTCTAGCTCTGTGAAAGTGGTGTGTTCAGTGTTAGCTCAGTGAGATTCATGAAGGATGTCACTTTTAGATGTCTTGAGCTCTGTGGCAGCATAAGATTTGTGAAGTCTTTCTCTTTGCGAAGGCTTGATCTCTACGAAGTAGTATTCTCTGCAAAACAGTGAGCTCTGCGAAGTTGTGTGCTTCACGTAGAGATAGGGACTTTGCAAAGGCTAGTATGAGCTTCCCGAAATAGGGAGCTTCATGAAGTAGGGTGATTTGTGATGTTTTTTCCAAAGGTTATTTTCTAGTTAATAGTGGAAAAGGGGTATTCATCAGTGGATGAACTTTGGACTTCAACAGAGCATCTACATACAATGGAGGATTCATTCATTAGTGATAATAATTAGACCTACAAGTCTATAAACTGTGGGTAGATCCCTTCCAAGTACAATGAGTAGAGGAAGAGGAAGAAGATTATCCTTTCTACCGACAGTGATCCAGAGAGAGAGAAATAGGGAGTGACCATTGGGAAAGCAGTGAGTTGACACTAAAAATTGTAAAGGTAGTGAGCCTAGGCCTAGAAGTGATCTAGCCCAAACATTATTGGTAATGAGCTTTAGTGGATTTGGTACAATGACACATCACCATTGTATGCTCCTTAGACATATCCCAGTGAAGGATAACCAAGTAAAAATCTTTGTGTTTGCCTGCTTGCTTCCCTGCATTGCATCCAAAGAATCATCATCACATAAAGAAGAAAAGAATTGATCATAATAAACACACAAGTGCAAATAAAGAGACCCTTGTGATAAAGAGATCAAGAACTAGTGGGGTGGGAAGAATTTAGAAAAGAATATCCATACCCTGATTCACCCCCTCTCAGGGTATATAGGACCCTATTGGTCATAACAGAATATCATAACATGTGATATTAATATCATAAACAATTCATGTTATGATATAGGGTATATCATATAGTATGATATACCATTTTATCAAATTTTAAAAATATCACACTTGATCTAATCACACTTGATATAAAATCCCATAAGTACATTTCACAAAACATAAAAACTATTTATAAATACATCCAAAACTCTTTTGGATATAATTAATCAAGATATCTTCATTTGGGACAAATTGTTTTTCTAAAACTTAATCCATATCCAAAATCCTAACTATATGATCCTGCGGGCCTTAGTAACATTGAGAAAAAATATAAAATCCTAATTTCATAAATTTAAGAAAATAGAAAACTGGATAAAAACAATAGTTCTATTCAATCGATTAACTGGTCTGGTATCATCTCAATCAAACATACCCATATCTCCTTATGAACGTGTCCAAAAAGGATATACCATATAAATCACATTTATACCTATATAGTCCCATTTTTTCAGGAAATGGATTGACCATTAGATGAGGAATAATTTCAATCTAGTATACAACATCTTGTACATCTTTTATTCTCCATGAAATGATGACCTCGCTGATGAAGGCATCAAATGTCATTCATCTAGAAGAAGAGCATATCAAATTTTCTTCATCCATGTAGACGACAAAATCACATTTCACTAAAATAATCATGGAAATGAATTTACTCAATATATTTTAATCAAGATCCATATGTATTTTCTCATTAGATAAGTGGAAAAATATCATATTAGTTGATCTCCAACTGATGAAATGATAAACAACATACCTAACCACCCCATTATTAGTTAATACCGATGGATTTCATAAGAAATGTATCGAAGTGTGAATTTTTGTATACTAGGTATCTTGCTAACTAAAGGTGAAAAATATTGATAATAATCATACACCCCTAAGTATATCAATGACTATAAGAAATTCCATGGGATATACTTTAGTGGGCCAGTCCAAATAATAATACCCCAATTATTATCTCATCATTTCACCACTCATGATAATTTTATCATATCATCACCACACATCATACTCCATGATGATAATTGATTGAGAACAACTCAAAGTTATACTTTGGGGGGATATTATCATCCACTATTTATGTAATATACATTACAAAAAACATGTGTTTCTTTTAAATAGATATAAACTTTATTTATAAAACATTGATACATTTACAACCATTACATTCAATCTATTATGTATCCTATTCCAAGATAATCTACATGGCCATCATTCTTTTGTTTTGGTAATGGTTTTGTTAGTGGATCCAAAACATTGTCCTATATATGGACCAAATATATCCTGACAAAACTCCTATCAGTGATCTATTATATGAGATGGTATTTGAAAACTATGTGTTTGGTACATTGGTGAGATGGGGATTTCTGGTCCTGAGTAATGACTCCATTGTTTCTTTTATAAATCTTGATTTCTCCAAAAAATCTAGAAACCAACCCATGTTTATAAATAAACCCGTTGATCTAAAATTATTCTTTTACAACATATGATGCAATGATGTTCCTTTACTTTGTTGTTGAGTCCAATATGGTGGCTTTTTTGGAACTCTACTAATTGATATCTCCACCATTTTTTGAAAAATACGAAACCAAATTAAGATCTCATGGTACCTTTATCATATTTTAAACCATAATCAGTGTAACCTTTTACATAGTGATCACACTATCCTCCAATGACCAAGGACATATCCTTTTTTCTTTTCATGTACTTAATAATGTTCTTAAAAAAATACAATTACTATGAAAAGAATTATATTGGTATCTACTGGTTATGAAAAGAGTATAAAAAACATTCCATACATGATAGTCTCTCTAGAGAATGAATATGGAATTTTATCTATCATTTATAACTCTAGATAAGAATATTTAATCATTCTAAGATTCATGCTATGAAATACTTGTAAAGAATCCATTTAGGGGTTCCCTATATTAAACCTCCTTAACACTTTACCGATATATATTTTTAACCCATTCTTATAATCCTATTATATCTATATTTATAGATTATCATACCCAATATGTGGGATTAATCAGCCATGTATTTCATAGATATTCATTTTCCTAAAAACATCATTACAATTTGTAAAGTTGAGATATCATTTTCGATAATAAGATGTCATCCATATACAATTTAAGAAAAATTAAAACACTATGACTAATGTTCTTGTATACACAAGAGTTATATCTATTCTTGAAGAAACCAAACTATTTTAGTGTATTATCCTACTATATATTTCAAATATGAGAATATTTCTTGAATCCATAAACGGCCCACTAGAACTTTCATACCTTAGAAAACTCATTTGGCACTTCAAAACCCTTAGGCTATATCATATACACATTCTTAACTAAATTACCATTATAGAAATATGTTTTTATATTTATTTTATATTTCTCATAATCAAAATGGGATCCTATGGAAAGTAGTATCCGAATAGAATTATTATCACAAACGGTGAAAATATTTCTTTATAGTCAATACCATAAATATGTTTGTAACCCTTTTCCACCAAGAATGCTTTATACGTCAAAAATCTACCATCCATACAAGTTTTTTTATGAAAAACCCAATTTCAACCTATGGGTATAACCCTTTCAGGTGTATCTACCAAGTTCCAAACATAATTAGGGAGCCTATAGTCTATTTAAAATTCTATAGATTTTATCCATTTCTTAGAATAATAACTCTCGATCTTCTCCTAGTGTCTAGTAGGTTAATCACCTATAAATATTAATTTATCATCATTTTCTATAATAAATCCATATTTATTAGTCTTATAATGAATCTTACCAAACCTTCAAGATTCTTGAGTAGCTTGAGTCATTTATTCTTACAAAACTATTTATAAAAATGACTCAACCTCTATTTCATGAATACTTCTTGTTTATTAGTCTTGAACATCATCAATTTTTATTTTCCTCCCACATAAACCTTTACTAATATAATATTTCTTTCATAACATAGAAAATATTTCTATAAGAACATTATTATGAGTATGATTATAGAGTAATATCCCTTAATTTTCTTTTTATAGCCAATAAATAAGCAATTATCAAGTTTATTATCAATTTTATTTGAATTCAATAATTTTAATAACTCTTCAAAACCCAATATCTTTATGGAAGACATATTGGAAAATTTCCCAGTCCATATCGCATATGGATTCTTCATGACTGATTTTGTTGGAACACAATTAAGTAGGAATGGAATAGTCTCTAGTTGAAATACTAAAAATTTAATTATAATATCGCATTGAATCATCATCAATAAAACTGTTTCTAGCATAGTACAATTATTTATCTCAAAAACACCATTCCATTTTGGTGTTCTAGGAGGGGTGAGTTCTTGAACAATTTTTTAGTCTCTTAGATGATTGGTAAATTCATGTATCAATTATTCATCACCCCAATCAGATTGGAGGATCCTAATTCTTTTTCATAGTTGATTCTATAATTAATTTTGAAACCCTAAAAACATTTCAGAAATTTCATATATGTGTATCATTAGAAACATATATTCATACCAACTAAAGTTATTGGTAAAAATTGCAAGGTAAATGAAATAAAAAGTTGTTTTTTACTCATAAGTCCACAAAAATAACTATATATGAGATCCAAAATCCCATAATCCCTTTTACAATTTCCACTTGAAGTTTCTTTGGTAATTTTTTCAAATAAATAATATTTTCAATTTATAAAAATTTAATAATTGAATGATTTCAATAATATATCTTAAATGATTATTTAGATGTGTTTCTCATTTAGAATTCCAAAGAGACAATTCCAGATGAAAATGAGATTTGAATCTTCCATAACCTTATTATTATAAATTTTATATATATGGGTATCCATATATAGAATATATAATCTGTTTACCATATTCTGTATTTAATAATGAATTTCATTGACATATAGAGAATAAATCTTTTTCTTTATAAATAATAAAAAACTCTTGTCTAAACAAGATTAAAAATAAAATTTATGTTTATGGATGAAGCGTAATAAATTTTTTCTAATTCTAGTACCATTAAACATGGTAAACTTAAATCATATGTGCTGACCTCTAATACAACAACTATTTCTCTATTGAAAACACAAATATCTAATTGAAAATTATTTAATTATATCATATCTCTATTTCTATATTAAAAAAAACAAATGTGTGATGGACACATGAAATCGAATACCCTCGATTAAGAGTTAGATAAATTTATCTCTAAAACATTCATATTTAGATGATCAGAATGATTATGTTTGTGAACACTTCTCAACATTAGATTCAAATTTAGAATTTTTTTATAGATCGTACAAATTAGAGATCTCAAAGTTATTAATATGATATATTCAATAATTTACAAGAAGTAAAATCTATGTGAGAGTATCATTTATTATATATTTTTTATCAAAGAAAATTAATTAATTTACTACTAAAAATGTTGACCATATACAACATACCCATTTAGTGAACCAATATCCAAATTTCATTAAGTAATGAGTTCAATTTGGTATTCCTTAGATGGAATAATTATTTTGGTAGTTAATATTCCCAATTATATCATATATGATTCTTAGACAGTGGTGTAGAAAACTATTTTTCCAAATCCATCACATGGATGTAAAATCCACTCTATTCCTTTGGTATCCTATCACTTAGGGTTTCCCAGGTAATTTTCACCCAATTTTTATAATAGGATTGGGTTAACTAACTCTTAGTGTTAATAATTTTTAAAATTACTTACATAATATAATAATTGGGAACCCTGCTCTGGTAGAACCTACTTTATAAGATGATTGAGGTATAGACATATGCTTTCTCTGGAAGGAATATTACAATTAGTAATTTTAGAGGATTCCTTTCAAAGACGCATCAGTTTAATATATATCATATGCATATTAAACCCACTTATGTCAATTAATCTTTATTATCTCTTGTTAATTTCATTTATACATGAATGCTTCTAATGATTTAGTTTTAGAATCCCTATAAAAACCTAACAATTAATATGTTAACACCATATTATTGTGTGAATTTATTGGCAACTCTTGATATATGTCACTCACCCAGCAATAGAATCAAAATATATTCAAACTGAAGCACACTTTTATGTAGAGAATCTTGATTTGATTTTTTTTTTATCAATATAAAGTAATTTAATCTGTGTTAAATAATGATGATATGGTTTCCATTATGTATGAAGTTGATGATCTATCACACATTGGAATATTAAGTGATAAGGTTTCCTAAATATTAGGGTAAAGGAGAATGAAGTTGGTTGTTTTGGAGAAACCCAACACATGTGATAATTTTTGAGCTTATCCTAAAGTATAATACATGTTCGGATGAGGTCAAGAGAACTATCTAAAATAGATAACATAAATTTGTTTATGGTTTGTAAGAATTTATCCCGTGGGGAGATTGAAGTATAATTATTTAAATAAGAAATATAACCGAAGTTTTTTGGATAAACCATCCTTGATTTTTACAAGAATGTCGACCTCTATACATAGTGTTTATTAACTCTTGTATAGAGGTTTGAGTAGGAAGGATATGGTTTTAAGAGGCCCTAAACTAATATTCTTGATGTTTTAATAATATCTATAAGTCCATGAATTTTTATAAGGATCCTCTATGTCCTACACAACCATAATATAGTGCATTAGATGTGAATAATGGAAAGTTATCATTCTACATGAGAATTATACCCCATCTTTGTAATCATCATCTGACTGCATAGGATTTAATCCTTATTTTTGTAAGCATCATTCCATGAGCTATGTAAGAATCATTGAGTCCTATGTAATCATCAATATGAATATGTGTAACCATAGATTATTTCTAAATAATAATCATCTACCAGTGCATAAGAATAATGTTCGTCTACATAAACATCAACACCATGAAAAAATTCTAAGCATTTATAGACTGAAATTTTGAATTTATGGATTAAAATTTGAAGAAATTAATAAATAATAAAGATAATGAAGTTGTTACTCAGTGTTATAAACTTAAAAAACAACTAAAAGTTTTTTTGATTATAGATAATTAATTTTAGAATCCAATCTTTATGCTTTGAGAATAAGATCAAAACAAGATGACTGTTTGATATATTAATTTTAATGTCTGAAATTATGATTTTCAAGAATTTAATTATTTCGATGACAATTTATTTGAAGATGGTGAATCAATTTTTAAGTTATTTATATCATGATTCTATTTATAAAAATGATATAATCATGGTTTTATGAGGTCTAGTGTTCTTGATAAGGAAAAATAAGATTCATGATTTTTTTAATAATAATGTAGATAAAGTTGTGTAAAGGATTGGGCTATTTACATAGGTTTAAATCAATAAAAAATCAACGAATTCAAGTATAAAAGATTTATTTTTTAACCTTAATGACTACGAAAAAGGAGAACAAGGATGATATGGAAGGATGTAAATTTTCCAAGGCCTGAAATGAGAGGTATTTTTAGGAACGTAATTAATCTATATATATAAAAAAGATATAATTTTATGCGTTGTTCATAAAATATTAAATATCATAAATTATTTTAGACTCAATCATGATAAAAAGTTAAATATACTTTTTAATATGTTGAGGAAATATTCGACTTGTTTTCGTATATGTTCTTCATTGGATGCACTCAATCCAAATGAAAGAAGATCATATTCAAACATGCAATTCTGTTCTTTTATATATCATATAAAGAAGACTTATCTATGGATTTTATGGTTGAATTTTAGGAGAGGAAGGAACTTGATCCTACTGTAAAAAATAGAATATATATATTGATAAAGAATAATGATAATGAAAATAAAAATCCATAATTGTTATTTAATAATGGGAGAATGAATAATTAAAAGTGATTTAGAAATCACAGGGGGAAGGAAATGAGGCTATGGACATTAAATTTTTATTACATGTGTTTCTATTTAGGGAAAATGTGATAAGACCCTACAAAATTAATGGTTCTATCAATACAATTAAGGCTTGTGGATCTCTCAAGAATAAATTATTGTATTGTCCTCAATAAATATATTTTATTATCAAAAAACTAAGTGTGATGCACAACTTAGTTATTTGAGAATGTTTACATATATTTCAAAGGGAGAAGAATACATATGAGAATCGTAGAGAAGAATATTATCTTGAAGAAGATGATAATGAGAAACAGAGTAAACAGAGACTCTCGAGGAAGTAGATAAGTGGAGTTATCCAAAATAATGTTAAAGAGATACACATGGTGGGTTTAAAAGAATGATAATAAGAAAAAGATAAATTCGATTAGTATTATTTGTTTCCATTGGAGTGATTTTCGGGGAGATAAAAAGGAGTAAACCAGTGATTTTAGAGAGTTAAGCACAAGACAAGATCTTGAGGAGCTGTTCATGACATTATATGTTCATGAAGTAAGATTTTTTTCTAGGGATTCATTCTTGAGATTTTATATTAAAATTATATAACATTCATTTTTATAAAGATAATTTGATATCACATATTAAACATTTAATTTCATAATTCATAAATGAAAACTCTTGATGGATTCCATTCATTTTAATAATATACAACAAACATGCTTAAATTTATTATCAGCTAAGATATTTTATTATATATTATTAATGTATAGATGGATTTATTTATTAAAATATTTTATTAAAAAAGGTAATCTCTAGGGTTGGGTGACAACTAGTCACATCCGGTGAGGCCGCGAGGCTTGAACTCATGACTGAAGCGCGACTAGGGCGCAATATCTAGCATTGTATTATGTTCTGCCCTACTTTTATTTTTTATCCTATTTACATATACTTGTATCTATTTACATACCTAGTTTTATCTAATATCTAAATTAATTTTTTGTTTTATTTTCATATCATCTTAGTAGACAAGTCATTATAATTTATCAGTTAAAATAGCATGATACTTGTTTTCAATGAAAAAAAGTTATAACACATTAAAAATAATTCTATATAAAATTATATGTGAAACATATAATGAATATAAAAATATAATTTTTATACTAAAATAATTTTATACTATGAATTTTAGTTAAACTATATTTTATTTATATTTTTAATGGGTTTTGTCATAATATATATACATATTTAATTAATTGAAGAATATCCCTTTTAAAAAAAATAACTAACATGTTTTATAACAAAATAAAATTAGGAAATATTTATTATTTTTATTTGATAATGAGTCTTATATTTTTGGTAGTGAATTATAATAATTTTTTTATAAGGATTTTATAATGTATTTTTTAAAAGTAAAATGGTCACTGACATATAATTTTGATCATAGTGTATAAAATTTGTTACACTCAATATGTTTTATGAATTATGTTTTTAACTGATAAATTCATATTATTTAGAATATTAAATTTATTTAAAAATTATTATTTTATACATGTAATTTAATTAATTATCATTCAAACATTGATTATCAATTTTTAGAAATGAATATAAAATCATTTTATGCTAAAAAGAGATAATTTTTAGAAAACCATTCTTTAGAGCATAACCTGTCTTTAAAAATTAAATTATTAGTACTGATAAATTATTTTAATGAAATTTATTGATAATATTTTCAATAAAATAAATTAAAAAACATTTAATTATTTTTACGAGGAAATAAATTCGAATAAATTCATTTTATGCTTCAAAAATACTTTTTTTTGTAGAAATGGTTTTTACACATTTTGTACGTAGATATATGAATTTATTTTGGGCACCTTTAGAAATTTCATTTCATTAAAATGAAATAATTTTTTTAATTAATCATTTAAAAATTATCTTAGGGTTAGTTTTTTGGATTCTTCAGAAATATTTTATTTATGGATGAATAGTGAGAAATGGCGATTTTCGGAAAACTGTAATTTTTTATTTGTAAATCAAGTAATTTAAAATAATTATTATATTTTATATTTTTTTTAAATTAACATAATATATGTTTATTTAAACATTATATAATAAATTCTATAGTAATCTTCACTATTGTTTATTTTGGTATAATTTCATTTTTTTACTTAAAAACACATTTTTCAGAAAAACTATTTTTCATTATGTTTTTTACTCTTATATTAAAATTTAATTCTTCCAATTATAAAAATTAAATATTTTAAATGGATTTAATATTTTTAATAAATTGGTTCAAATCTAGTAGTGAGTTTAATTTCAATTTTTGATTATGAATAGTTACCTTGGTAAACATGTTGTCACCACATTAAAGGGGTAAAATGAGTAAATTAAGGTTAAAAATTTATGATAAGGGAAAAAATATCATATTAATTATTATTTTATGAAGGTATTTTTACCCTTATCATCCTCACTTAAAAATATAATTATTTTAGTGACACTTTACCGTGAGTAAGATACTTATAATATTTAAAAGTTAAGAACAATTATAAGTGTGTCACTATTGTCACTTATAAAAGGGAAAGTCCTATCCCTACTTCTTAAAAAATGTTAATCATTATATATTTAAAAATACCTAGCTAAATAACTTCCTAATTTCCTTTACCACTTCTTAGAAGTCATGGTCTCACTAAAAGACCCACCTATGAAGGCTTAAGGTGTAAGCCAAATGAGGGTTTCCAAAGAAGAGGTATGACTCTTACTCAAGTTATTTATGGTTTATTTATTCTTCTAAATCATTAAAACCTATCATAAACATGTTTATTAAATAATATAAGTATCTATATTATATTTAAATTTCAATATGTTTATTGAAAAATTATGTTTCTTTCAATTTTCCATCCTATGGGAAATGAAAACATCGCTCGTCCGTACTTGTGGACCACCCCTTCCATAAAGCGATGTATTTCATTTTCATCACTGCCTCATATATTCATTTATATAGTTGAAACTTGGTAATATTTATTATTTATATGACATTATCATGATATTGTGAAAATAATATATTATTTACCTTATTATCATGCTATCTGTTAAGAAATGACAAGGTCACTTATGCGTACATGTAGACTACCACCTCAACGAAGCAATGTAAATCATTTTTCATTACAGAACCATATGTATGGTCATAAGGGTATAAATAATGAATAAATATTAAATTTATAAAAAATTTATGATTCTGAAAAATTAAAAATATTATCAAATTTATTTCTCTTCCATCCATTAGAAAAATAAAAAACTTCACTCATGTATAAGTACATACAACAATCTACATGAAACGATGTATTTCATTTTTCTTGAAGATTTTTAATGGATGGATATAAATGTGTATCGAATTTATAAAAATTATAATTATAAAATATTTAATATTATAGATATGACGAATCTATGACCATGGTGAAATTATTAGAACCATCGGACTGAAACATGTAAGGAAAATAGAATGGTTAACATTCAAATGTTGATTTTAAAAAAAAATTATTAATAAATGGGTATTAAGAAATTATTAATAATAGTATATTTTTAGATATGTGAAAATATTTTTATTATATATATGTATAATAATTCAAAAATTATTATATATGGGATTATATCTTCTCCAACCAATCATAATTCTGAGGTAAGGATTTATTTCATAATATCATTCTTGTCCGGTATTATTTATGTTTAAGTTTACATTGGGATAATTATATGATATTTATCTCTTAGAAAAAATTAAATTTCTTCTACTATGGTTATTAATTGGTTTTAATGTTTTACCATCATTTTACTCTCTTTGTTATTCAAAATGACTGAGAAAATGTTTTTAATAAAAGCTGATCTTATTTCATTTGTTTGGGTCTAGAATCTTGCTCCTCCAAGTCCATATTCCTAAAATTGTTTTAAAGATGTTATTATCCACTTTTAAATGATTTATAAAGACATTTTATAATATATTTTAATTTATATATAAAATTTTTAAAATAATATTCTTTTTATTTTCGGTATAATATTGTTTTTACTTTTTACAAAAGGGAGAAAATATCATTTTTTACATTTCCCACATCACTAAATTTTCTGTTAATAATATCTATTATTAATTATCAGTATTCCAATAAAAATTTTCAATTATTTTAAGGAAATTTTTATTCCCATTATTCTATGATTTTTTAGTTTAAAATGATTTTAAAAAGGATGTTTCTATTTATTTTCAAAAAAACCTTTCTAATGTATTTATAACTATGGTTTTGTCTGTGTCAACATACTTTAATGATTCTTATATTTCAATGGGTGCATAATCTGAGGAAAAAATACACATTATTTGTATTTATGGTCTATTATTATGTTTTTATATTTATTGATAGGGTAAAATATTTAAATTTCCTTTGCTAGTTTTTCAATACAAATGTTGATATTGATTATGCATTGTATTGTCATTCATTTGTTTCATATGATAAATGAAATTTGAATAAAAAGTGATAGGTGGGGTATGATATTATATAGAACCTCAATGAATAGTTACATATCATAAGACATAATAGTTTGAGTATTTTAATAATTCCTTGGCATTTTATGTATGATATATTGGCATGAGGACTTGATGGAAAGATTATGATTTCTAGAATTATAGATTATATAATTAGAAATCCATCTATTTTTATCCATGTGATTATTTATGTTTCTATGTCATATTACCCTTTCATGATATTAGTTATATAAAATATTTTATTGTATTGTAGCTCTTACATATTATTTATGTTTTATTTATTCTATGATATCTTCCTCTATACATTTTCCCTTATTGAGCATCTGATCTCACTCTTTAGTATGATTTCCTTTCCCCAGGGTACCAAGAAGTGAAATTTGAATGATTATAGGGATATAATAGAATGAATAACAAATTTATCACTTGAATTTTATATTTTATTTCATGTTTTCCAATGTAATGTGAGAATCATGTATGTATCTAGTCTCCCAATAATACTAAACTCTTTGATCATTAGGGATGTGATCTTTTATATCTTATACCTATATTATAAAGTAACCATCATCTTTGGGTTACTGGATTTAGGGTTGTTATAGTTCATATCTAAGAAAGTTTAGTGGGACACTTGGGGACTATATTTTGGAATAATATATTTCATTAACATTTTTATAACCTCCTATAATGTTCAATAATATTTAGGGATTTTTATTCCATAAGTCAATATTACAATTTGAGATATTTGAGCATATTCTTTTATTTAGGGATTTTTACTAGTTGAATGAATGGAATACATATAAATACCTATAATTTATATAGGGAAAATAATATTAACCAATTAAAAATAGTTAGTGCTGGAGTTGATGCAACACCCTGACATTTTAAAATAAGGATATCATGTTTCAATAGTGTATATAAGGTACAACCCTGTGCATAAACAACCCACAAAATATATGACCATTATAACCTAACCATTAAATTAGTAGGTATTAATAGTATTAAATAATTTTTTAAATTTATATAATGGTTCTAATAAATATATATGTATTGATAAATTATTATAAAGAATAAGTCAATTTTTAATAAAGAGATTTTATTCTAAAAAACATGTTTTCTTAAAAATGATTTTTATTGTTTTTATGAGAAAATATTATAATTAATTTATAGATATTTTCTTAAAATTTATTTGATAAATTTAAATTTATTTCTGAAATCATCATATTAAAATTAAATGAGGATTAAATTTAAGGATTTTTCAAAAAATATTGATTTTTTAGAGAATAGTGAAAAATACCAATTTTTGTAAAAGTGCCATTTATTTTCAATAAATTAAGTAATTTAAAAGTTAAATTTTGATTTAAATTTTATATTAAGTAAAATAAATAATATTTATAAATAATTAATCCATTTAATTACATTTTAATCATCATTATACTAGATTTCAGTATAAGTTTTTTTTGAGTTTAAATATGCATTAATCTAAAAAATGTTTTATAGTGTATACTGTTTATCCTTTTTAAATAATTAAAAGATCCCTTAATGAGTATTTATTTAAATTAAATTTATATATTATATATCTATAAATATTAATTTAAATTCATATAATGATTATTACTAGTTATAGAGTAAATATAAAATCAACTTATGCTTGAAAAATACGATTCTTGGAGAATTGTTTTTCATCGCGTCCACCAGTATAATTTTAAACTAAATTATAAAATAGATGTGAATTAAAATTATTAAAATGTATTTAAAATTTTCAATAAAAACAATTTATATTATATTATAATTTTAACTTAATTTTTTCTCATAATGAATAGTGAATATAGTAAAAATATTTTACCACAGTTAAGGTTAAAATGGGTTTATTAGGGGGTTAAAGAATTTGTGGGTTAAAATGAATTAATAACTTATTAAATTAATATTTTATGGAAATATTTTTACCTTATATCATCTAAGGTATAATAATTATCCATTTTAGATGTTTTGAAAAGTGTAAAATGTTTGTTTAACTTGTTTTTTTTAAATTCCAAGTGTGTCCTCTCCCCCACATATAAAAGGCCACACCTATACTACCACATTAAAACCATAAATGAATTTTGTTTCTAAAAATAACTAACCAAATACCTTAATTAATTCCATACCCACGTACTATATTCTATTTTTTGATCAGAAATCCAATCTGGGAAGGATTTTGGTATAATCCTAAAGTGGTGGTCCGAAGAAGAGGCATCATTCTTAATCGAGGTTTTTTGTTTTGTTTCTTATTCCACATATTTAAAATATAATTAAAACACAATGATATAATAAAAAAATGTACCATATAATTAAATGTTATTATGTTATTTAGAAAACCTAAATCCATATCCCCTTCCATCAAATGTGAAACAAAGCCATCATTAGTGTGTTGGCAGACTACCACCTCACGAATTGATGAAATTCATCTCTCATAATTGACTCTAATGGATAGTTATAATTATTGAATTAATGTTTATATATATTATATTATTTAAATATTTTTCATTATGAAAAGATAATATATCATTTCATTTCCTACATTTACACTCACTGAAAAATTATAACATCGTTCGTGTGTTTGTGTGGATTACCGCCTCTACAAAGTGATGAAATTATTTTTTCACCACCAAATCACATGGATGATATATATAAGTATATTTAAATAAATAATATTGTTTTTATAATAATAATATTATTTTTTAAAGATAAAAAACCACTTACCTTTATTCCATAATGATCATTGAAAAATTGAAATGTTACTCGTGCGTATGTACGACCTACCATTTCCATGATCATAATGTCGTTCATTTTTCCTAACCATCTTCCATGATTTGTTTCAAAAGAATAATTTATGTATAAAAATAATAACTATGTAATTATTATTAATCTATATATTATGGAATAATGATTTATTTGACCAAATCCAGCCTACCAAATTCAAATTTGACATATAAGCTAACCACCATCAAAACTTCTGAAGTGAACTTAAATGATTAAATAATTGTGTATAACAAGGTAAAATATAAAATAAAAGGAATAATAAACTATAAAAATGTTCTTAATAGATAAAATAATTAGCATAATTTTATTATTCAGGAATATAAATAAGATACGATATGACTTGGACTAAATGTATGGGGCACTTTTACTTGAAACATCATTTTAAATGTTTGAAAGATTTATTTTATAAATAATTCTATCACATGTACACATTATTATAAATGTTTCAAGAATATTATTATTTATTTTTAAATGGATTATAATGGTCATTTTTACCACATTTCACTTTATTTACAATGTTTTTTAAAATTAATATTTTTATGTTTTTATATAAGAGGCTATCTTTAAAAAATATTCATTTAAAGTTTTCCTTTTCCAATATTTTTGTTCAATATAAATATTTTTAAATTTTTTTATGGATGTATTTTTATGGAAATAAAATAATTATAATTGAAATTTTATATCGCTTCTAAATTTCATTAAAATTATTTTATAAGGATTCTTTTTATGGAATGTTTTGAATTTCTTTTAAAAAGACAAAAGAATTATTTTATTTTGAAATATATGGCATCAAACAATTTCCCACCACCATATCTATTTTATTAAGTTTTTCCTACTTTGTTATATTTCTGGTTTTATTCAAAGAAAAAACTATATTTCACTTTTTATGTGTATTTTTGTATTGGAATAAGTTCTTTTTGAAGAAAATGGTATTTTGATTTCCAAAAGTCATCTATATAAAATTTAAAAGAGTTTTACACAAATTTTATGATAAAAAGGTTAAAGAATAATTTTTTTATTTATGATATGGTAATTGAGAATTATTTATAAGAAACAGGTGTGCTCGATATACCTTATATAAAGGGTTGACCCCTATTACAACTTATGAAAAATGGGTGAGCCTGATACAACTTATACGAAGGGTGAGTGGAGAACCCCTAGTTTCAGGTAAGTATACTTTTATTTAGGATTTTAAGTATTAAAATTATATTGGTGAAGTTTTGAGAATATTAACTGTGTTTTTTGGGCTAAAGGTAAGGCGCATGATTTTTCCAAACCATGCGACAACCTAGGGGAAACCGTGTGGTTTGGGAAGTTTGAGGTACTGGCTTAGGCAAAGTTGAAGTAGGGTTTTGGAGACTATGCGAGGAGAATATGTGAAAGGTTATATTTAATGTAGTAGCTAATGCACAAATGGCATACAGTTTGTCTAACTGTGTGACTAAACCATGTGTGGGACATAACCACCCCCTAAAAAAGTAGATCGTACACATTTTTCCTTTATGTGCCTTATTTTACCTCTTATTCATCCCTAAATCGGGATTTTCTTCCCCAAAGGTCAATGAAGGTTCTCTTCTCAATCCATAAGTGATACAAAGCCTTCAATTGGTGATTAGAATCTGATTACTCATGGTAAGTGTTTGTTATTCATCATTCTCGATGGTTTCTTGGATCTACTTCACCCATATTCTCAGTTTCTGAGATCTATGCCAACTATGAATATATATAATGTTTTGGATACCAAATTGGGACCAGATTTTTTCTTTTTTTGTGATAAGGGAAGGTATATAAGGAGGTTTCGTGGATATTTAATCCAGTTTTGTGGGTGTTCTTCATCCGTTTATCATTTTTTCCAAAACGGTTGAGGTAGGTGGATTCAATATTGATTCCTCTTACTAGAATTGAATTTATTAGATTCAAATTAATTTAGTTTCATGAAATTGATTATTAAATAATTGTAAAAATCATGGTATAAATCCTCTTTAGTGATTATTTGTGGTTTTTGGTGAAATTTTGAAATTCTTGTGAATTGTTGTGTAAAGTGATTTAGTTTCTTGATTTTAAAATAGTGATTTTAAAATATGGATTGGATGGATTTGTGAAATTTTTTGTTGGAAAATTGGTTTTCAATGAAGGGTTGTTTTCTTTAAATAATTTTGTAATGTTGGTTTTGGAAATGGTATTGGGCATATTTGTGTGTGTATTTATATTACATTTACGAAGCTTGGTTGAAATATGACCTTGTCCTCGATACCAAAAGTGTAATGGTACATGGTACATAATTATCATGTGACAACATGGTAGATCGATGAGAGACCACTCATGAATATGGAACTATCATAACGAGGCATGCATGGTTGGATTTGTATAATGTAATGGTTATGCAAAGGGAACTTGAGAAATGGATTCAGAGTATTGGTTGGTTGTTTTCATGAAAATTAGATTTTGCTGGAACATCCCTCCTTATCCTCCTTAGCATGAGAAGGTGGGAGGATTCAACTAGGCCTTAAGAGACATCCCCAAGATTCCAAAGGTTGACAATAAATTCCAAATGGTTTCAATACATGTGGGGGACAATTTACCCTTTAAGAATAACAAAACCAACCAGAAAAACATAACAAAACATACCAATATATGATGCATGATAACCATAGAAGATAACTCAACATTTTTTATATCAAAATTATTCTCAATTAAAGTGCCACAATGGAAGACCACAACATCCATGTAAATAGTGGATGAAAAACTAATAAAACTCCAAGATAACCACATGAATCCATGATCTACAAGCTCCGTTCTCCCACATCACTAAAATCCCAAGTATCAAGAAGTAGTGATAAACATCCGATACTTTAACTTTTCCCATGTCCCAGTAGATGACATCTATAAAAGAACCAAAGTGCAAAGCAGGGGTGAGTACTAAAACTCAGTAGGTTTTCCCCAATGAATTCCCTACTCACAACACTATGATAGAAGAGTTAAACCCATTTTTATAATGTTTTTTATATAAAACAATTTCTAAAATGGTTTATAACTAAATATAAACAACTTCTAAAATTTTTTATAACTCAATATAAACAAGTGATATATTAAATTTTTTCCTATAAGCTATTTTCAATAAAATGACCAATCCATGCTTTAAAACCATTCAGCATATTCCACTTGGAATATCCAATCAACTTTAAATATTCACACCACCAACCATACATGCTTCGTTATGACAATTCCATACTCATGAGCAGTCTCTCATTGATCGACCATGTCATCACATGATTAGGAAGCATTGTATGGGAGACATGAAATGAAACAGTGTAGAAGATACAGTACTAAAACTCAGTTGGTTTCCTCTAATGACTTCCCTACTCACGAAACTAGGATATAAGAGTGAACAACATTTATATTAAACAATTTATATAAAAAAACTTACAAAATAGTTTATAACTAAATATAAACAAGTACATTAATAACAAAATTTCCAATAAAATCTATTGTTCAAGAAAGAATGTAGATACTACTTTTAAAACCATCCCACAAACTTCATTTGGCATAACCATTTTATTACACATGAACACAATACCAAATATGCATGTTTCATTATGATAATTCCATACTCATGAGTGGTCTCTCATTGATTTACCTTTTCATCACATGGTAATGATGTTCCATGTGCCATTACACTTTTTTCACTGAACACAAGGTCATATTTCAACCAATCCTTGTAAATGAAATATGAACACACACACAAGTATGCCTAATACCATTTCCAAAACCAACATAACAAAATTATTTCAATAAAAAATCCTTTTATTGAAAACCCTTTTTCTAACAAAACATTTCAAAAATACAACCAAGCTATATTTTAAAATGACGATGTTAAAAAAAACGAAACCAAATCGCTTTACCCAATAACTCACCACAATTTTTGAATTTCACCAAAAACCATAAATAATCACTAAAGATGATTTATACCATGCTTTGTGCAACAATTTCGCAATAAATTTCATGTAACTCACTTAATTTGAAACAAATTCAATAAATTATAGAAAAACCAATCGAGAGTGAAACCACCTACCTTGAGAGTTTTGTAGTGAATGATAAATGGATGAAGAACACCAACCAAACCAGGTTAAATCTCTAAGAACCCACCTTAGATCTCTTTCTCCATAAAAAAACACTGTATCTAAAAAAATTTGGTATCCAAAAACTTAGACCTACCCACAACGAGCACAGATTTAAGAAACCAAGAAGTGGGGTGAAGTAGATATTATAAAATGCCAAGAAACATGAAGAACAAACACTTACCATGAGGAATCTACTTCTAATCACAAATTAAAGCCTTTAGATAGCGTCTGGATCAATGAAAAAACCTTTCTTGACCTTTAGGGAAGAAAAATCCTAAGGTAGGGACATCTAAGAGGTAAAAAAGGAACTTAATGAAAAAAATGTTAGATTCACTTTTTTAGGAGATGGTTTTGAACTACGCATGGTTTATTTACAAGATTCGACAAACTATGTGCTAACCATGCATTAGATACTACCTTAAAGATGTCCCTTCATACGGTCTCCTCACACAGTCTCCAAAACCATGCTCCAATTGTGCTAAATACACTACATTAGAATTCCCAAACCACATGGTTTCTCCAAGGTTGTCGCACTAATCCTAACAATGTGATTCGATGATATCACATTGACCTAGAAATGGATGCTTCATTTGTATATATCCGAGTGTGTATTGTAGCTAACAAAGAAAAAGTCCTTCATGGAAAAAATATCTGTCTCGTAAAAGTTTTATGGAAACATGGTCAAGTTGAGGAAGAGGCTTGGGAACGTGAGAAGTAAATAGAAGAGAAATTATTGGAACTCTTTCAAGACCCTTATGGTTTTATACTTTCCAGGGACGAAAATACCCACAGTGGGGAGCACGTAGCATCATCAATTTTTTGTAAGTTAATCTTTATTTATGGGTTTAAGTATATAAAGTATATTTTTGTAATTTATAGAACTTTAAATTTGTTTTATTAGTCTAAAGGGATAGTGCACGATCGGCACACACTTTGTCCAAACTGCATGAAAACCTAAGAGAAACTATTTGGTTTGGAAAATTTGAGGCAATGGCTTCGACATGGTTGGAGTACAGTTTTGGAGACCATGAAAGAATAACATGAAAAGGGTCATCTTTAAGGCAGTAACTAATGAAAATTACCACATTATTTGTCTAACCATGAGACTAAACTGTGCGTGGGTCAAAACCACCTCATAAAAAGCGGGTCTAATGCATTTTTTCATTTAAGTGCCTTGTTTCCCCTCTTATGCGTCTGTAAATCGATATTTTTCTTCCCCAAAGGTCATGGAATGTTCCCTCATAGATCTAGAGGCAATCTGAAGGCTTTAATTGGTGACTAGAAGTCGATTCCTCATGGTATGTGTTCGTTATTCATCATTCTTGACATTTTTTAGATCTACTTCGCCCCTCTTCTCAGTTTCTCATATTTACAGCAATTGTAGGTAGATCTAAGGTTTTAGAGGTAAAATATGTTTTTATTTGGTATTTTTTGTGATAGGGGAAGTACCTAAGGTAGGTTGATGGAAGTATAACCTGATTTAGTTGGTGTTCTTTGTCCTTTTATCATTTACGCCCAAACTCTCGAGTTAGGTGGCTTCACTCTTGACTCCTCTTGATAAAATTGATTATATTTGTTTCAAATTAATTGAGTTGCATGAAATAATTATGAAAGTGTTGTAAAAATAATGGTATAATTCCTCTTAAGTGATGATTTATGGGTTTTATGGAAATTGTGGTGAATTCTTATGTAAATTAATTAATTTTTGGATTTTAAAATGGTGATTTTGGAATATGGATTGAATGGATATGTAAAATGGTTTGTTGGAAAACAAGTTTTCAATAAAAGTTTGTTTTATTGAAATGATTTTGGAATTCTAGTTTTGGTAATGGTATTGCGTATACTTGTGTGTGTATTCATATTTAATTTATGAGGCTTGGTTGATATATAACCTTGTTCTTGGTGAAAAAAGTGTAATGGAACATGGGACATAATTATCATGTGACGACATGGTAGATCGAGGAGAGACAACTCATGAGTATGGAACTGATATAATGAAGCATGCATGGTTGTATATGTGGAATGGAATGGTTATTCCCAAGGGAACTTGAGAAATGGATTCAAAGTATTGGTTGGTAGTTTTAATGAAGAATAGTTTTTTCTAGGAATTTGGGTGACATGGAATTTGTTTATATTTAGTTATAAACTATTTTTATACTTATTTATATTTAGTTATAAACTATTTTGGAAGTCGTTTTATATAAAATATTTTAATTTTTTTTATAATTAGTTATAAACTATTTTGGAAATTGTTTTATATAAAATATTTATATAAATGTTTCTAACTCTTCTATCCAAGTGTCATGAGTAAGGAATTCATTGGGGGAAAACCAACTTAGTTTTAGTACTCACCCATACTTTGTCACTTTGGTGCTTTTGTTGATATCATCTAATGGGATATAAGAAAAGGTAAATTATCACATGTTTAGCACTAAATTGTGATACTTGGGCTATTTGGTGATATTGTAAAATGGATCTTGTGTAGAATGTAGTATTGTGGTTCTCTTAGAGTTTCATTAGTTTATCTTCCTATCTTTACTTTGATTTTGTGGTCCTCTATTGTGTTACATTATTTGAGTTTGATTTTGATATAATAAATGTTGAGTTATCTTCCAAGGTTATAGTGCATCATATAGTGGTATCATTGGTTGTTTTTTGTTGGTTAGTTGTGTTATTATTAAAGGGTAAATTGTCCCCACATGTATTGAAACCCTTCAATATTTATTATTAGTCTTTAGCATCTTGGAAATGTCACTTAAGGCCTAGTAGCATCCTCTAACCTTCTGAAGCCAATGACGATAAGGAGGGATGTCACAACGATCCCTATTATATCTCTCCAGTGCATTGGGTAATGTTTATTTTATTAACAAGAAATAATAAGGGAGTTAGCATAATATTTATCCTATAGATTTAACTAGGCCCCATTTATTTCTAACATGGGCTATATAATTTGATACTCTATGTTTACAGAAATGGTTTTTATAGGTTTCTTTGAATAAAAATTGTGTGTGATTTTTATGTAGAAATGATTTATTCCATTCATTCAAATATCAATGAGATAAACTTAAAAGTTTCTCAGGTTTTCATGTTTTTCATTGAATTAACAATTTTATCCTTTTTATATTTTTTACTGAGATTTTTGTTCTCATACCATGTTTTTAAATTTTTTTTGTAGGGTTTAAATACGGGTAATATAAAGGGAGAAATCAAGTTAAAAGTTGTGAAGATTCTCTATGAAAATAAATCATGTTTTTATATTAAAATGATTACATTATAGAAAAAATGGATACTGATTGGAAGTGTCCCCTTTATAATATATGGATTTTTATGTATAAGTTATGACCTAATTCTCTATAACTCTAAACCTAAAATATCTTTTAGAATGAATGAAAGTGTATTATAGTCTAAATAAACTATAATATTTAATTTTTGAGGTTGGGTCTGTATAGTTAGTATCAGAGAAATCTTTTAGACAACTTTCTTAGTTTGGATGTCAATTGAGTTTTTGTTAAAATCACTCTATAACCACAAAGGTTTGTATTCTAGGAATAATTATGATTACTTTGGATGAGTAGAAATATTTGAATATAGTATTTAATGGTTAAGATATATTCGTATTTATTCTCCACATAAGATGATTTATTATGGTTTATTTGATATACTCACACTAACAATTTTTTGTTTTAGTAAATTCCTAGATCCCATAAGAACCAAATTCATATTGGATGTGAAGGAAAATGTGGGGGTTGTTTGAATGAGAAACCAAATGTAATGGGGGATGTTGTAAATACCCAAACTTCTCAAACATATTTATTATATATTTTTAAATGAATATTCATTAAATGAGTAAAAGATATTCTTGAGGATCATGAAGGTATATTACCTTTAGAAAATTGGACACATAAACATCTGGTCCATAAGTGAGCTATGTTATCTCCCACTATGTTCTTCAAAACTAGAACCCTTATTATAAATACAGTACATAATACCTTTCATCATAACATAGGGAAATAAAATATAATAAAGGGTGATCATAGATTCTCAGTAAGTGTAAACAATTGTGATAACAACATATCATGATAATAAGGGTATGGGAAAATGAGAATAATAATTAATAACCATACCTTACATATCCATGATCATAAAACTGAGTCATAAAATAAATCATGGTAGATCATAATACATGAATCATAATGTAATAAAATAACATGAACCATGAGAGCATAACATTGGCATATATTTTTGGAATATACATAAGTATAGAAAACCATTTACCAAGTAGTTCAAGGATAATTTCCAAGACTATCATAGTGGATTGGGTTCACTCCCCAAACTATCGTTGTAGTCAACATTCACTCACATGACTATCTAAGTGGACATAGTCCCTTATTGAATTTGGTAAAATTCCCATTATATTCTTGTTTATCTCATGAGATATCAAAATTTACCCAATGCATTGGCGAGAGATATAGGTCCCACCCATCACATATTGAAAATCATACATATGTGTTTAATTGACTGAAAATTAATTTTTTTATTATCATAAGTCCCCTTTTAATGGGTGAGGGGGAACCAAACACGACTTCAATGACTAAATGATTCAAACCATTCTCTAACCATCCAGAATAGAAAAAACTAAATTAAACAATAAAGAAAGCCTCTCCCATCATAAACGACATTAAGATCGGTTTCCACCATTCCAACGGTGCACGACAAGCTATCCCATACAAAGACGGGACAATACCGATGGCCAAGGCCATAACCTCTTAAACATCCAAAACCGGATCGTGAAAGTCTAGTGAAAACTTGTAGCTCTAATCCTCATCTGAGGCAGTCTCTGAAGAAAATCTGGAATCATGAACCCTTGAACTGAGATCGCATGTCAAACAAAAAAATCATACCATACCATCACAGCAAGCACAACATACCCAAATCTCAATGGGGGAACCATACGAAAAATCATAAAACCTTCATAGACAGTCTATTATGCTCCTCTGCCTTTAGCGACTCAAACTCAACAACACAATTCAGAAACAAAGAAGAAAAAATCATCCTCAACTAAAAATCAATCCAAACCTAACCAGCATAGATGAAGTCCACCCGACATCATCTACCCATCACAAGACCCGAACCAAAAAATGCTGAAGAGGAATAGAAATCACGAACCAACACCAAATTGAGGGCCTCCTAAATCTCACCGGAAGAATAAAACCTCACTGAAAGCTATAGCCACGGATCCCACCGCCGCCTTCAAACCCGCACACTGAGACCCGATCTCCCAACACACCCACAACCAACCTGAAGCGCGATGACAACCCCATGCCACATTATCTGAAGCTCAAAATCTGAACCATTACTGCGCCTCCAAGAAGCCCTAACCAACTTGAAGGATAGGGTGATAGAGGGCAGCAATGATGGGGTATCACGACCCGCCTTCACTAAAAGGAGGGAAGGGACAACAGATTGCCAAGACCTTCCTTATTTAAGTTGAAGGAGAGATAATGACCCTCGAGTCCCACCTCTAGTAGGCCCCGGAGTGGCGACTAGCACCAAGGGTATAACATTTTCAAAATATGGGAGGAATTTCCCTTTTTAATTAACTACGATTGGGAGAAATAATGAGTCAACACCAAACACTACCAAGTATAGAAAACTTAAGGTAAAAACCAAACTACATGTATGTTTTAATAATAAAACTGAAAAAAGTACAAGGACTCCAAATTACAATACCCAATAGGAAAGGAAAAAGGATAAGCAGAATCCAATAGTAACCAAAAACAACTCCAACATCCAGACTATTAAGGTCCTGCACGGCCTCCGAAGCCACACTGGAAACCTGGAAGTAAATGTAGGGTGAGCATACAAAGTATACTCAGTAGGAAAACCTAAAGCTCTCGTTCACAAGTGGAGAGAGGTCCTAAAGTCCCGTGAGAAGTAGAAGAAACATCAACTATCAAGGAATCTATCCATCCCACCTCACCGGCCATGCTCACCAAATAACACAAGCAGTAAGATAATAGTAAAGAATAAAACATTTGGGTACCCCGAACCACTATTTCCCCCACTATCTAGCTTCTCATCCATAACGGAAAACGTCCTAACGCTACCACACTCTTCCTGCCTGCACACACCTGGGCCTCACCACCATCCACATCCCCGCCTGCATACACCTGGTCCTTAAAACCATCCACATCCCTGCTCACACACACCTGGGCCTCATAACCACACATCCCTGCCCGCATACACCTGGGCCTCATCCCAAAGATTCTTGGGGAAACAACCTACCCGAAGAGTCTCAGGATAAAAACACACCAAACGAAACCTACCCAAAGAGTCATGGGTGTAAGGTCACCTCCATCCATCACAGCCTAGGGAAGAGGGAGCAATAAGGAGAGTAACTAGGGTGAAACACCCTTCCCCATGAGATGGGGTGTCCGACTCTAAGTGCCCAATGCGGATGGGGTGCGAATAAACACAAAACATACAGTTACATATATATATATATATATATATATACCAACACACAAGCTAACCTATGGATCCTAAACCAGATACAAGTAAGTTCCCAAGCACTGATGCCTCAGAAAACAGGCACATTACAAATAGTTCCCAGCTTCCCTATTCAAGTTTTCATTTCATAACAGTTCAGTTTGAGTTAATACCTTCACTACTGGCCAACTAACAGGCACAATCACAGATGATAAACAATAAAGTAGGAAGGAAAACCATCGGGTAAATGGAGCATTCACACCCAGTTCTCTTGTAAATAATAACATCAAAGTGGGATCTGGAAACCCTAAAAAAACTGGAACCAATGAAAAACCCAACAACCATTGGTTATCCCCACATTAATTCATTACCATTCCACCCAGTTAATTATTAACTTTCAACTTTTATTCATGTTCACAACCCAACCAGCCGCCCTGCTGCCAAACACCACCACAACCACACAACAACTCATGCCATTCCAACCACACCATTCACAGCCCCACTGTTCACCCATCCATAACAAAAACTTTCACCCCTTCACCCATTTCAGAACTAAACCATACCAACATTCATAATTCATTCTTTTATATTGTTTTGTTCAATTGGGGTGATCACACAAGGTTATGGGCATTCACATTCAACAACCAAGTTTAAGTGTTTAACCGATTTATACATGATTCCCATTCACCAGACGATGCGTAAAACATAGCATAGCATAGATGTGCAAACAAAATCCTCCAACGACCATGATTTTCAGTAGGCCTAATCCCATTCAATTCATAACAACATCATAGGGAAATCATGGGTAAAAACATGTGACAACATTAACAAACTTCCTCGTCCACATTATTTAACCATTTATTATCTTCATTACAGAATTTAATTAAATACCTCAAGGGAACCATATAACACCCACCCCACATGATAAAAAAGGAGGAGAGACAAAGGTAAGATCCCTACTTGATTGATCAAGGATCGAAGTTAAGTCCTCGCGTGGAAACTAGAAATCAGGAGTAGCAGGAACTCCACAGAACGCGATCAAGGAAAACTTCATGGGGGTAAAACTAATCCTAAGGAAGGGTATTCCGAGGGTAGGTTGATAGAGAAAAAAAAAGAAACCTAGGGAGAAGAGAAGCCTTTAGGTTATAAGGGATGAGATACAACATCCCCGGGATGGTTAAGATATGGAGAAAAACCCAAAACTGCGGAATAAACAGTATCGTGGGTTGACCACACGGCTGGACCACCCGACACATCCAACTTAAAAGGTCCCTGACCTTCGGTGAAATTAAAACTGACGCAAACCTCCTTAACCAAGGAAGGACTCCTCACAGGATGCAGTAGAGGCATTTCTGAAAACGCGGTTAAAGGCATGACCAAAATGCATGGTTTTTAATTTAAAGAGGGTATCTCACCAATCATTTAATTAAACACCATTAATGGACTTTAAAACATGCTTAAAGGAGTCAAAACATGCTTCAAAAACCAATTCGCGCAAAAAGGAGGTGCTATTGGAAAACCCGTAGAGAGGTCACCTGTAGGCTAGGTCTACCGGTAGACCAAGTTACCAGTTGGTCGAGGCAACCGGTAGGCCGGGGCCACCGATAGGCCGAGCTATCGGTAGGCCGTGGTGACTGGTAGGCTGAGGCCACAGATAGGCTAAGACACCCATAGGCTGAGGCTACCGGTAGGCCGAGGACACCGGTAGGCCGAGCTACCGGTAGGCCAAGGCCACTGGTAGGACAAGGCTACTCTTTGGAGTCTTAAGATTCACCGAGAAGCTAGGATGGCCTTCCAGACCACCCAGAACATCCCAAACATTAGATTTTCACCATGTAATAGACCCCAAAACCCAGGGCCATTACATCAGATACTTCTCAAACTATTCTCATCCCAGAGAATATAAGAACAAACCAAAAAGTAGAAAAGTGGGGCCCAAACAACCACCATCTAAAGATACTTCTCAGGGGAAAACCCTTGAGTTGTTCGAAAGCTAGAACAGAACCCCCTTACATCCAGGAAAACTCCCCTAAGAGTTATCAACCACAAACATCCACAACAAGTCCAAGGATCACACTATCCAACACCTGAGTCTGAGAGTCCCTTCCTACATGTCAGGATATTATCCGCTTTGGGCAGCACTGACTCACCCGCAAAGGTTTAATCGCATCCACATTAATGAGACTTGATTAGTAGTCAGGTTTTCCCACCCTCACACATTCGGACACAAAACAAGAAAAACAAGAATTTCATATATTAAATCACAGGGTAAAACATCTCAACAAAAATCAGAACAAAAACAATAAGGAAGTAAAAACATCTCTTGGTACTGAACGTGTAACTGGGCCTCCCACTCCCAAGTGCTCTCCTCGAGGCCACCATGCCTCCACAACACACGAACCAAGGGAATGGTTCATCCACGAAGCACTTTCTCTTTAAGATCCTCGATCTTGATCAGTTTTTATATGAAGGTCGCATTGTTTTCGACATCTAACTCTCCCCAATCGATGACGTGGGACTCTTCATGAAGATATCGACAAAGTTGGGAGACATGAAAGACATTGAGAACTTTCTCCAACTAAGGTGGAAATGCCAGCTAATACGCCACCTCACAAACTCATCCGAGCACCTCTAAAGGTCCAATGAACCTAGGGGAGATCTTACTCCCCTTCCCAAACCTTCGCTTCCAACATCGAGGTAAAACCTTTAAAAACACATGATTTCCAACCTCAAACTCCAAGGGCCTCCTCCTACGATCTTCATAAGACTTCTTCCAGTCTTGGGCTGCTTTCATCCTCTCACGCATGAGGTGAACCTTCTCAGTGGTGCCCTGTACCACTTCTGGCCCAAGAACAGCTGCTTCCCCAATCTCTGTCCAGTAAATGGGTGAACGACACGGCCGTCCATACAAGGCCTCAAACGGTGGGTGTCATGCTGATAGTGGAGTGGAAGCTATTGTTATAAGAAAACTCCACTAGAGGCAAGTGTTTTACCCATGATCCCCCAAAATCCAGAACACATGCCCGCAACATGTCTTCCAATGTCTGGATCATTCATTTTGTTTTCCCATCTATCTGTGGGTGGAAGGTAGTGCAAAGGCATAGCTGGGTGCCAAAGGCATGCTGTAATCCCCTCCAGACTTGTGAGGTAAACCGCGTGTCTCTATCGGAGAAAATAGATCTCATAATCCCATGAAACCGCACCAGCTCATCGACATACCTCTGGGATAAGGTGCTCACCGGGATCGACTCCTTAATCTCCAAGAAGTGAGCTGATTTTGTGAACCAATACACCATTACCCAGATGGAATCATAGCCTCCCTGAGCCTTGGGTGGCCTTGTGACAAAGTCCATCGAGATGTCATCCCACTTCCACTCGGGAACATCTAAAGGCTGTGACAACCCTCCAGGAAAATGGTGTTCGACCTTCACTTGCTGACACACTAGGCACTTAACCACAAACTGTTCCACCACATGCTTTACCCCGGGCCACCAAAACTGTCCCCTCAGGCCTTGATACATCTTTGAGGCCCCAGGATGTACCTCTAAAGCCGATCCATGGAACTTACAGAGAACTTCTTTAGGCATCATCTCCAGAACAAAAAGCCTTTCATGGAAAAACATCTGATGCTGACCATCCTCCGACCGTACCTTATGAGAATTTCCCTGATTAACACGATCTCGAATCACTTCCACCTCCGAGTCCCCCCACTGAAACTATTCCACCTACACCACTAAAGAGGAAACTATAGTCATCTGAAACAGACAACCTCTTCCACCTTCCACCCTTTCATCCAAATGCAAGGCTGCTAACTCTTCCATCACTCTCCATGCATCTGCAGACTCCCAAACTACTTCCTTCTGCGATTTCCTGCTCAGGGAATCAGCCGCAACATTACCCTTTCCCTCAATATAAGAGATCTTGAAGTCGTAGTCTTGGAGGAACTCAACCCTTCTATACTTCCGCATGTTCATATCCCGCTGGGAAATGACATAACTCAAGCTCTTGTGATCTGAGAAGATCACCAAGAATTCTCCGATAAGGTAATTATGCCACAACTTCAATGCGAACACCACGACCGCAAGCTCCAGATCATGGGTGGAATAGTTACGTTCATGAGGACGTAACTGCCTAAACCCATAAAAGATCACTTCTTGCTGCTTCATCAGAACACATCCCAACCCAAGGCCAGATGCATCACAGAACACTTCAAACAAAACCCCTTCCTCTAGTAATCTGAGTACTGGAGCACTAACCAGCTTCTCCTTCAGGTATCCAAAAGATGTCTGTCACTGGTCTCTCAACAAGAAGGCCCTGTTCTTTCTAGTCAAAGCTATCAACAGAGCTGCAACATGAGAGAAGTAGGGCCCAAACCTCCGGTAATAGCTTGCCAAACCCAGGAAACTATGAACTTCCGCCACATTCTTGGGTGCTGCCCATGAAATGACTGCCTTGACCTTTGACAGGTCTACTGTTATTCCCTTTTGAGACACTACGTGTCTAAGTAAATGTACTTATCGTGTTAAGAACTTTCACTTAGACATCTTCCCATAAAGATGGTGGTGTTGAAGGACTCCCAAAACTGCCCTAAGATGCTCAACGTACTCTTCCTCTGATCTTGAGTAGATAAGGATGTCGTCGATGAACACCATAATGAACTGGTCCAGAAACTCTTGGAAGACAGAGTTCATGAGGTTCATGTACATAGCTGGTGCATTCGTAACGCCAAACGACATGACCACAAACTCAAAGAGGCCATATCTAGACCTGAAAGCCGTCTTGGAGATATCACCTTACTTCACTCTCAACTGGTGATATCCAGATAGAAGATCGATCTTAGAGAACCAACCTACTCCCCTCAGCTGGTCGAAAAGATCGTCTATCCTCAGGAGGGGGTAACGATTCTTGAACGTCATCTGATTAAACCTCCAGTAGTCTATGCACAGTCGTAGACTACCATTTTCCTTCTTTACGAACAAAACTGGAGCACCCCATAACGACACGCTGGGTTGAACAAGGCCCTTCTCCATCAGATCGTCAATCTGAATCTACAGCTCCTATAACTCAGAAGGTGCCATCCAATAAGAAGCCATCGAGATCGGGCGGACACCAGGATGTAAGTCTATCCCAAAATCAACGTCATGTCGAGGGGGTAGATTCACAACCTCATTGGGAAAGACATCAGGGAATTATCTTACGACCTCTGGGAAATCCATCATTCCAGCTTCCGCCGACTCCACCGACTCCACCGACTCCACTGACACCCCATCCATCATAGAAAGAAGTGGCCCCACATGTCGACTCCTCACCTGATAACTCCTCTCCCCAACAAAATCCACATGACGTCCATCCTCGTTGGAGAATTAAATCCTTCTCTGATAGCAGTCGATGATGGAATGCATAGAGAATAACCAGTCGATGCTCAGAATGACATCGTATTGCTGCATCTGCAAAGAACGAAGGTCTCCACTGGACTGATGCAGTCCCAACATCAGTCTACATCCCTAGAAAAAGTAAGATACGCTGGTCTGACCCCCAACTGGTGTTCTCAAAACTAGGGGCACAAAAAGTCTCTCGAAATCCAGACCTAGAGCATGGGATAATTTGGGCGTAATAAAGGATTTCGAAGCTCTAGAATCAAACAAGGCAGAAGTAAGAGTGCTGAATAAACTGAACGTACCTCGAACGACCTCTGGTCCCACCGGAGCTACTAACTCTGCGGTGTTCAACTGTCCACACCCAGCTCCTATGCCTCGCTGCTGTCGACCACCTCCCCGACCACACCCTGGTTGAGGTCCCTGAGGAGCACCCTGGTGTCAGTCTCCTCCCGCAAGGTTGTCCCTTAGAGGGCCAGGGGCCTGGTGCTGCTGCTGGAAGGGCCTCACTGATAATAGATACTGCTGAGGTGGGTGCTGAAACTTCCCACCTCCATCATGTGGATATCGAGTCAGACACCTGCTCTAGACATGCCCAAAAACTCCGCAAGAGAAACACTTCAGTCCTGGCCCTGCGGAAAAGGGGCAAGAGCCAGAAGCTCGGGACTGGAACTGATGAGGCCTAATCCCTGCTTGTCGAAACCTGGAAGGCCCTATCGATGGAGACCTACTACTGACCGCCTTCCCCTTTGATGAACTTAGATGGTTCCCTTCTCATGGTGTGCCTCCCTTAAATTGCATCCTCTTTACTATAACGGCCTTCTTCTGTACTGCTAGGTACATCAAGAGAGTGATGGGAGTGACAACGTACTAAAGAGAAGGACAAAGTTCCTCCTCTAACAATATTGCCCGAGACTCCTCATCTGGAAAGAGATCTGGGGAAAAGTGAAAGAGATCTCTAAAATTGATCCCCAACTCCCTCACTGACATGCTTCCCTGCTGAAGGGAGAGAAACTCCTGTCTCTTCTCAGCCTTCGCCATAGAGGAGTGGAACTCCTCACGAAATCCCTTCTCGAAACCAGCCCATGAAACTTCTACCTCTATCTTCTCTCCCCAAAAAATCATCCACCACTGACACACAACTCCTCTTAGCTAACTAATAGCTAATGGAACCTAGTACTCCCTTGGAGAACGGATCAAAGAGAAGGTGATGGCTAGCTCCTCGACCCGTCCCTCTGTTACTGAGTCAAAAATGCTGCTCTAGTACTTCTCGAGGGTTTTTTGCTAGAAAGAGCGCAGAGTCCTGTTCCAAAAGTTGTCCTACTCATCTCGGTAAACCATTTTCTGGTCAACTACCTCGATCCACTGGGCCTCAACCGTCTGAGTCGCTCGTGGATAACGTCCGGGTCCCATAGCTGCAAGGTAAACAAAGAATGACTAAGCCCGAGTAGTGAGGGAATTATTATTATTATTATTAAATTTTTCTCCCCAAGGTGCCCCAAATAAATTAAAAACACATCAATATGATCCATGTACCTTCCCTATGGTATCTACCCTGCAATAAATGTAGTCTCACTTGGTCATTTGATAGGCTCAGAGTCCTTGTATCGGATCACGGGGGTCCCAAAAATCCCGTGTCCTAGTCGGTCCTCCCTGGTTTATTTCACGAACCAAGATCTCCTAACATTGTTTCCCTAACATCGCATGAAATCCTCACTGTTCCAAACTACAGACTCCATCATATCCCTCAACCTCTGCCTCTGATACCATTCTGTCATGACCCACCTTCACTGAAAGGAGGAAAGAGACATCAGATTTCCAATCCCTTCCTTCTTTAAGTTGAAGGAGAGATAATGAAACCCTGAGTCCCGCCACCAGTAGGCCCTGGAGTGGCGACTAGCACCAAGGGTATACCATTTTCACAATATGGGAGGCATTACCCTTTTTAATTAACCAATATTGGGATAAAGAATGAGTCAACACCAAACACCACCAAGTATAGAAAACTCAAGGTAAAAACCGAACTACATGCATGTTTTAATAATAAAACTGAACAAAGTACAAGGACTCCAAAGTAAAATACCCAGAAGGAAAGGAAAAAGGTTGAGTAGAATCAAACAGAGACCAACAACAACTCCAACGTCCAGACCAGTAAGGTACCGCACGACCTCCGAAGCCCTCCTAGAAACCCGAAAGTAAACGTAGGGTGAGCATACAAAGTATACTCAGTAGGAAAACCTAAAGCTCTCATGCACAAGTGGGGAGACATCCTAAAGTACCATGAGAAGCAGAAGAAACATCATCTATAAAGGAATCTATCCATCAAACCTCACCGGCCACACTCACCAAATAATACAAGCAGTAAGATAATAGTAAAGAACAAAACATTTGGGTACCCCGCACCACTATTTCCCCCACTAGCTAGCTGGTTATCCCTAACGGAAAACGTCCTGACTCTACCATACTCTTCCTACCCACACAAACCTGGGCCTCACCACCATCCACATCCTAGCCTCCACACACATGGGCCTCACAAACATCCACATCCCTTCCCACACACACCTGGTCCTCATAACCACACATCCCTACCCGCATACACCTGGGCCTCATCCCGAAGATTCTTGGGAAAAAAATATTCCTGAAGATTCTTGGGCTAACAACACACCAAAAGAAACCTACCTGAAGAGTCTTGGGTGTAAGGTCTCCTCCAGCCATCACATCCTTGGGAAGAGGGAGCAGGAAGGAGAGTAACTAGGGGGAAACACCCTTCCCCATGAGATGGGGTGTCTGAAACTAAGTTCCCAAAGCGGATGGGGTGCGACTAAACACGAAACATATAGTTAAACATATATATATACCAACACACATCCCAACCTATGGCTCCTTAACCAAATACAAGAAGGTTCCCAAGCACAACTTCCTCATAAAATAGGCACATAACAAACAGTTCCCAGTTTCCCTATTCAAGTTTTCTTTTTATAACAGTTCAGTATGAGTTAATCCCTTCACTACTAGGAAACTAACAGGAAAAATCACAGATGAACAACAATAAAGCAGGAAGGAAAACCATCGGGTAAATTAAGCATTCACACCCGGTTCTCTTATAAATAATAACATCAAAGTGGGATCTGGAAACCCTTGAAAAACTGGAACCAATGAAAAACCCAACAACAATTGGTTATCCCCACATTAATTCATTACCATTCCACCTAGTTCATTATTAAAATTCCACTTTTATTCATGTTGACAACCCAACCAGTAGCCTTGCTGCCAAACACCACCACAACCACACAACAACTCATGCCATTCCAACCACACCATTCACAACCCCACTGTTCACCCATACATAACAAAAACTTTCACCCCTTCACCCATTTTAGAACTGAACCATCCCAGCATTCATAATTCATTCTTTTATATTATTTAGTTCAACTGGGGTGATCACACAAGGTTATGGGCATTCACATTCAACATCCAAGTTTAAGTGTTTAACTGATTCATACATGATTCCCATTCAGCACACGATGTGTAAAATAGATAATATCATAGATGTGAAAAAAATCCCCCAACGTCCATGATTTTCAGTAGGCCTAATCCCATTAAATTCATAACAACATCATAGGGAAAGAATGGGTAAAAAAATGTGACAACATTAACAAACTTCCTCGTCCCCGTTATTTAACCGGTTCTTATCTTCATTACAGAATTTAATTAACTACTTCATGGGAACCATAGAACTCCCACCCCGCATGATACACAAGGAGTAGAGACAAAGGTAAGATCCCTACTTGATTGATCAAGGATCGACGTTATGTCCTCGTGTGGAAACTGGAAATCAGAAGTAGCAGGAAGTCGACAGAACGCGATCAAGGAAAACTTTGTGGGGGTACAAATCATCTGGTGGAAGGGTATTCCGAGCACAGGGTGATAGAGAAAAAAAGAAACCTAGGGAGAAGATAATCCTTTAGGTTATAAGGGTTGAGATATAGCATCCCTGGGAAGGTTAATATTTGGATAAAAACTCAAAACTGCGGAATAAGCGGTATCATGGGTTGACCACACTGCTGGGCCACCCCACACATCCAATTTAAAAGGTCCCCGCCCTTCAGGGCTGTTAAAACCGACACACACCTTCTTAACAAAGGAAGGAATCCTCACAGGATGTGGTAGAGGCGTTTCTGAAAATGCGGTTAAAGGCATGACCAAAAGGCATTGTTTTTCATTTAAGGAGGGTATCTCACCAATCATTTAATTAAACAACATTAATGGGATTTAAAACAAGTTAAAGAGGTCAAAACATGGTTTAAAAACCAATTAGCACAAAAATGAGGCGCTATTGGAAATCCCGTAAAGAGGTCACCGGTAGGCGAGGTCTACTGGTAGACCAAGCTACCGGTAGGCCGGGGCCACCGGTAGGCCGAGGCCACTGGTAGGCCGAGCGACCAGTAAGCCGAGGCCACCGGTAGGCCGAGGCCACCGGTAGGCCAAGCGACCGGTAGGCCGAGGCCACCGGTAGGCTGAGGCCACCGGTAGGCTGAGGCCACCGGTAGGATGAGGCCACCGGCAGGCCGAGGCCACTGGCAGGCCGAGGCCACCGGCAGGCCGAGGCCACCGGCACTCCGAGGCCACCGGTAGGCAGATTCCACCGTTAGGAGTCTTAAGCTTCACCAAGAAGAAGGGATGGCCTTTTAGACCACCCAGAACACCCCAAACATCAGATTTTCACCATGTAATGGACCCCAAAACCCTGGTCCATTACATGGGGTTTTACAAGAGTAACATGCTTACACGACGCCGCAACTGGAAGTGGAAAATGCCATGAATGTGCCAAGCAGAAGCACAAAGGAGATCCGCAGTCGATCCATGATGAAGGAGAGGAAGGTGGCATGGGGGAAACCCTATTGTCGCAAGGCCATTTACGGCCTCATCCTAGCATAACGTGTGTAAGGTTAAGGCTTGAATCTCACCAAGGGGGCCCTGCCATCCCCCAGAGTGCACCACACATTCTTCGGCTAGGCATATGGCTTTGAATCACCCTGTGCATAATAAACACTGTGTCCGAGTCTGGCGGGACTCGAGCCTGGGCCGGTTCCCACAGAGAGCGAGGGGTACAACCAGTGAGTACCACTCGGCTAACACCCCAGGGGACATATGTGTGATAAAATATCACAAAAAATTCATCATATCAGTACCCATGAAATGAAATGGGTTTCCTAAAAATTTCATCATAAAATAACCTATAAAAAATAAATAGGTCTGATAATCATTTCATTATTTCTTAAAAGTATACCTATAGAAAAATAATTTTGTTTCATAAGCATTTTACAATTGTAAAATCCATTCAAGAGAAAAGGGTTTCATAAAAATATTTTCATCATAAACATAAAACATTCAGATAAAGAATAAGAATAGTATCCTTGGATAATATCCACATTAAATAATAACAACCATCAAAGGATATCTTCTTATATGGAATATTATTTGATAGAAAAATCACTTGGAACGTTTTTTTGAGGGAAAATCCTTTCTTTGAAAATCAAATTTTTTAAAATTAAAAATTAATAAATACTTTGGAAATTATATTATTTGAAAATAAATTTTAAAAATTATAAATTAATATTAAAATTAAATAATGGTCATGACATCATGAAATTTCTTTCTTGTTGTAAACGTTTAAACAAATATTCCTTTCATAATTTTGGTAAAATCCAAATGGGCCTTGTTTGGAAAGCTACATGAAGATTACTATTAAATAATTTTGTAAAAATCTATACATGGGTAATAATTTATTTAATAAATAATTTGGATAATTCTAATTTTTTTTAAAATGTACTAGAAAACATTATTTTTGATGAAAAATGGGTTTTTTACTGTATAGAGAAATAAAGACAATTTTTCTTAAAAACATTATTTTGAACTATTGAGTACATAAAGAATGGAAAATGAAGACAACACATTTATTCTAATGAAATAACCATAAAATAATAAATTTCATTATTTTTTTGAGATGTATTATAATATTTCATCATCATAGGCATAATCATAAACAATCCCAATAAATGATAAGATTGTGACATAAAATCTTTTTAACTTTGGTATCTTTTGATTATTAAGAACCATTAAAGATTAAAATAAAATGGAAATTTTAATATAAATAAAATCAGGATATTCAAGATATAAAACATCAAAGGGGAAGTATATACTCCTCATATAAAAAGACATGTGTATAACATATCTTATGTCCCATAGAAGAAAATTTGAGACAGAAATCCCTAACCTTAAGTCTCAGCTTCCTTTGTACATGTTAAAAAATCTTGTATAATAAATATAAGTTTATTATAAATATATTTAATAACCGTAAATATATATATTTTAACATATATGATTTACTTATGACATTTTATTACCTATTTATTAATAATTCCATGTTAAGGTCACGTTTCGGGTAATAACTACTTTGTTTTTCAAGTATGTTTTGATTTGTTATTTTTTTGGAACTCTTAATTTAATCCTGGTTAAATAATATCCATAATTTTAACCATTATTTAAATATAATATATATTTATTATATATTAATTTACTGTAATTCATAAAAGTTAGAGATAGATTATGAAATACATTATTCATGGAGATAGTAGGTCATACGCAAGCATGAACACTATTACCATTTTCTCAAAGGATTTTAATAAAAAGGAAAATACAATATTTAGATTATAAAATCAATTTAATATCATATATATCAAATATTTACATTAAACCAGACTTATTACCTTCTATATAATGTGTGATGGATTAACATCACTTAGCAAGGTGGTAGTTTGTTGTATACACGAGCGACGTTATCACATTCTCATAGAATGGATGTAAGAATGTATATGTGATTTAATAATTAAATAAGTATAATAATACCATATATATCATATATAAAAATTTAATTCATCATTATATCCATCTTTGAGAGGTGGTGATGGAAAATTAATAACATCAGTTCAAGAGGCAGTAGTCTGTCATACACATGAATAATGACTTCGTATCCCATTTGATGGAAGTGGAGAAGGTTACTGGTAGGTACTTTAAAATAATAATATATAAGTTTATTTAAGATACTTAGGTTATTATATCAATCTTTTTATATAAAATATTAACTAGGTTGAGGTAGAAATAAAATAAAAATACTTCTTGAAGAATGTTACCACTTCTTCAGGTAACCTCCTTAGGTTTGCACTAAAAGCCTTCCTAGGTTGGGTTTATGAAATAATACGGATTATATAATGATAGGAGGTAATTAAGGAATATATTTGGGTAGGTATTGGTCTATACAAAGGGTTTTTGGAGTGTAAATAGTATATGATAAGGGGTGGCCTTTTATAAGTGAGGTTAGTGGCACACTTAAAAATTTTGGAATGAAAAAGGTGTAACCTATGTTTTTCACATTCAAAAAAGATCTGAAATAGAAAATTATTGATAATTATACGTGATAGGATCTAAATAGTTTCAAAAAATTATTTTTTTACAAATTTTGGGTCATTTTTAACCCATTTCGTTTTAGTTCAACCCACGACAAACCCATTTTTACCTTAACTGTGGTAAATAATTTGTAATGTTTTTTACTATTCATTAGGGTAAAAAATTAAGATTAAATTATTATATAATATAAATTATTAATATTAAAAATATTTAATACATTTTTAAATTCCATTTACAAAAGTGAAAAATATTAATTTAAAATTAAACCCACAAAATTGAGGAGAAAGCAATTTTCTAAAGAAAAAATGTTCAAAAGTTTTAAAAAAAATTTATATCAAGATTAATTATGAAAATCATTACAATGAAATAAATTAGATTAATTGAAATATAACTGAAATAATTTTACTCTTAAAACCAGTTTAAAATAAAATTTATTTTTATAATCTCTTTAAACGGAAAGTCTATTTTTAATAAAAAATAGTATTTTTCACTACTCATCGAAAAATTAATCTTTTTTAAAAAAATCCAGAAAATTCACCATAAGCTAATTTTTATATTATAATTTCACAAATGATGTTTATTTTATATAATCAATTTACTAAAAATTTCAATTTTTTTTTTATTTTTCACAAAAACGAAATAAAAAACATTTTTTTAGAAAATAGTATTTTCGAAACATATAAAGGAATTAGTGGAAATTAAGTATTTTTTATCAATAATTTTTCTTTATATAAAAAAAGTATACTTAAAATTTAATTTTTTTACTATTCATAATTCCATGTTTACCGTCTAGGTATTAATTTTATTATTAAAATAAAAATATTAATTATTTTTCATTGTTTGTTAAAACTCTAAGTTGCATGTAACACAAGCTATCAATGAAATTTAATTTTTCAAAAAAATAACAATTCATAAAAACTCATGGGGTTATAGTTATAGTGAAAACTCTTATGGTTATTATTAACTATATTTCAAGAGTTATGATGAATAACATGATCCTATGTTAGTTTCTTAGGGGACCTAATAAGAGAGAAATAAAGCTCCGTGGAAGTATAGGTGATAATCATAAAAGTAAAAATATTCAATGATCTATGTGTTAATAATGAATGAATAAGAACTCCAAAAAATATCTTAAATTAATGGTAAGATGTTTTTTATGTATTTAATGAGGGAATCAAGTAATAATCTTCCAAGGAAAACAAGGAAGCATTCAGTTAACACGATGTAGGGGAATAAAATTATTTCAAATGTACAAATTGAATGTTCTAAATATTATAATTTAAAGAATATTGAAAATATATGTCCTAGGGTAAAATATAAAATCAAACATTATAAATAATATATAGATAAATTTCTAGTAATGGATAATTCCACTATAGTTGGAGATGAGGAAACAAAAAAATGACATATGAATGGTATAAATTATATCTTACATTTATTTTGAAAATTTTGAATCATAGGACAAGATTCATATTTTTATAGGAAGAGAGTCTTAATGATTAATATGAGAGACATGGTTACTGGTTTATGAAGGATTTTGAACGAAGGATGTGATTATTTTTAGGAATATTCAAAATTTAATGGGGATCATGAAATTATTAAAGATTATTTATATTTTAGGTTTTTTCTTCAAAATTTGAAAACTTATGTTGGATAGAATCAATACCTTTGAATAGTTATTTAGTGGGAAATTTATATTTTAATAACATAGGGTCAAATAATAAATAAAACTTTGTGTTAAAATGTTCTTGATGTCAAGGAAATTACAGTAAATTATAATAATTTTATTTTGTGTAAGAATGTGCTGTTAAAACGTGATTGGAGGAATGATAATATTTTTAAGGATGCTTATCATTATTTCTATAAGATTTATAATAATTATATTAATATGGTTTAAAAAAGTATAACTTATAGGATGGTCAATAAACCCTTACATCTGGCAAGGCAGCTGGGAAGGAACCCACAACCAAAGGGAAACAAGGGTGCATCACCTTCCATTGACCTGATTAGTTTGACATTGTTTTATACTTAAATAGTTTTAAAGATAATGTTTAATTTTATTTTTTAAACATATTTTTTATCGTATGGATAACCATGGGATTGAAAATTTATTTTGTAATTAGTTGATTAATGTTATCTCTAAAGAAGTTCATGATTTTGTGAACCTTATATGACTATGGTATACCAAACAAGATGTGAATTTATTTTAGGAATAAAGGTTTAATTATCTTTTTGAAGCATATATGATTTTAATTTAGCTTTATTTAGATTCAATTTAATTATGTAAATTATTATCATATCTTGTAGATTATATGATTAGGGAAAACTGATTTTTCTTATGAGACTATAGAAATGATTTATGTTATTTAGAGATAAATTTTAAATTTATCTTAAAAGAATATGTGACCAAATAATTATAATATTTGGGTTTCAACCATATTTAGGAATACATTGAAGAATGTTTAGATTAGTTTTTTTAGAAAATCATGCTTTAAAGCCCTAATTAAATAAAATAAGTTACAAGAGTCTAAAGGAGAGAATTTTACATTTATCTTTATTGAATAATGTTTAGTCTAGATATTTATAAAATGATTTAGTTTTAACATTAGGTATTACTATTTAATTTTGGAGATTAATTATATGAATGATTATTCATTTTGGAAAGTATATTATCTTATGCTAAACGTTTTGGGTTTTATTAATGTATAAAGGTATAAGGAATATATTTTTATCATTTTTTGGATTATTGTATTTTTATAAGTATATATTAGTTCTTCATGCTTAGAAAAATCATTATGAAAACTCATAGTTTATAGAAAAATATGAGATTGGGGTTGAATATGATTAGAGGATGAAATTTTAATTATCAATTAAGTATGTTTCCTTATATTCTTAGTCAAGATTGTAAAGTATTTCCTCAAACCTAGGAAAATTATCTTAAAAAATTTATCTTATTACCTTTATTTTTGATGAGACGATGGTCTTTTTCACACCTCTTTAGTTTATGATTTTGTAGTTGTAAAATTTCTCACGACCCTTCTCTTTTTTGTGATCAATGATATAAATCACTCTCCATAATTATTTGGGAATTATGAATTTCATGAATGTCCATATATTCACTTACAACTATTTTTTCCTACTTGTAAACCTAGTTAGGCGTTATATCAAATAACCCTCACTCTTCCCTTTATCTCTTTTTAAATGGAAGTTTTATTAACCCTTTTTATGATGTGATATTTAAAGAAGGGTATTTTGAAATTTAATACCCTTGTTTACTGAGTTAAAATTTAAATTATAAGGAATATTTTTTTTAAATTGGGTGGGGGTATGTTAAACCGAAATATTTTAAAAGGACATTATGCTCAACAATGTATATGATACAAAACACTGAGCCTAAACGACACACGAAAGATATGGCCATTATAACTTAGATATTAAAATAGAGAATATGAATCGAATTAAATAATTTATAAAATTTACATAAATTTCATAATAAATAAATATATATTTATAAAATCTTAGTAAATAATCCCTAAATTTCTAATAAATACATTTTATTATACAAAAAATACATTTTTTTCAAAAATGATTTTTATTTTTTTTTGTGAGAAAATATTAGAAATAATTTATAGAGATTTTAGAAAATTTATTTTATAAGATTAAATTAATTATATAATCAATATATAAATATTAAATTAGGATTATTGTTTTGTATTCTTTAGAAAATATTGATTTTTGACTAAATAGTGAAAAATACTGATTTTTGTAAAACTCACATTTCCTTTTAATAAATTAAATAATTTAAAAGTCCCATTAATATTTAAAATTTATTTAAATTAACATAGGTATTATTTATTAATATTTAATCCAATTGTTTACATTTTAATCATTTTATACTATATTTTAGTATACGTTTAGTTTTGGGCTTAAAAACACATTTTTCTAAAGAACCGTTTTAAAGGGAATACTGATTATCCATTTTAATTAATTAAAATAAACTATTTTGAGGAATTATTTAATTGAAATTTATAGATTATATATCTAAAAATATTAATTAAAATTCAAATAATTATTATTACTAGTCATAGAGTTAATATAAAATCATCTTATGCTTCAAAATATGCTCCTTGAAAAACCACTTTTTTATGTTATATGCATGTAAAATTTGAATTAAATTATTCCAATTTTTCAGATATAATTTTGTAAAAAAGATTATATATCTGGAATCATAATAATTTTTATTATATAATATGTTTAACTTATTTTTTGGTCATAATTAATAGCGAAAATAGTAAAAAAATATTTATCCTAGTTATGGTTAAAACAGGTTTTATGGGGGTCAAACTAAAACTATTGGGGTTAAAATTACCAAAAAACCTGTCCAATTTAAATTTTATGGCCATATTTATACCTTATATCATCTAAGGTTCTAAAAGTATCCATTTTCAAGTATTTTAACATGTTTAAAACAAGGGTATAACTTTTTATTTTCAAAAATTTCAAGTGTGTCCCCTCCCCAACATAAAAAAGGACACCCTCACCCCCTCTTCACTCCTTAAAAATCTTTATGTTAATTCAAGAACTGATAAAATACCTTATTTAATTATATCCCCATGTACTAGAGGCCTTTTTGACAATAAATACTGTCTAATAAGGGTTTAGGTATAATCCTAAAGAGGTGGTCTGAAGAAGAGATATCATTCTTAACTGAGTGTTTTTCTTTTGATTCTTCTTAAGAAACATTAAAATATTCTTAAAACTTGAATATATGATAAAATATTATCTAATATATACTTATATTATATTATCTTAATGTAATAACCTAAATATATATCCCCTTCCATCAAATGGGAAACAAAACCATCATTCGTGTGTACAACAGACTACAGCTTAACAAACTGATGTAATTCGTTTTTCATAATATCTTCTCAAGGATGGTTATAATAATGGAATTAATGTTTATATATAATAATTATGATATATATATATAATTATTAAAATATAATATATAATTTTATTTCATACCTTTTACACTCACTGAAAAATTATAACATCATTCATGTGTATGTGTGGACTACCTCCTCCATGAAGCAATGTATTTATTTTTTCATCACCACACCACATTGATGATATATATAAAAATATCTAATGAAATAATATGGTATTTATGCTTTTATTATCATTATGAAAATATAATATATTACGTACCATCTTTCAACAATGATCATTGAAAAATGGAAACGTTACTCATGCGTACATATGACATACCGTCTCCATGATCGTAACATAGTTCATTTTTCATAACCATATTCAATTATTGGTTCTAATAGTATAATTAATGAATAAAAATTATAATTATTTCATTATTATTATTATATATATTATTTAATAATTACCTCTTAGACTATATTCAACCAACCAAAGTCATTTTGGATACATAAGCTTAATGTCATCAAAACATAAAGTGAACTTAAATGGTTAACTAATTGTGTAAAACATGGTAAGAGATAAAATAAAATGAATAATAAAATTGAAAACTATTATTAATAAATTAAATCATTTAGAAAATTTTATTATTTAGGAATATAAAAAACATACGAGATGATTTGGACTCAATGTAAGAGACACGTTAACTTAAAACCTTATTTTAAATGTTTTAAAGATTTATTTTTTAAATATTTATCTTCTATGAAAATGTTGTTATAAATGTTTCAAATCAATTATTATTATTTTTAAATGTATAATAAATTTCATTTTGACCATATTTCACTTTATTTATAATTATTGTTATAAAATTAATCTTTTTACGCTTTTACGTAAGCGTATTTTCTTTAAAAATATTATTTTAATGTCTCCATTTTAAACTCTTTTTTTTCTATGTTCATATTTTTAAAATTTTCTTATAGATGTATTTATAATTAAAAAATAATTATAAATGAATTTTTAAATATATTTTCTATTTCTTTCAAAGGTTTTCAAAAGGAATATTTTTTTCGAAATGTTTTGACATTCTTTACAAAATAAATTAAGAAATTTTATTTTAACAAATATGGAGAAAATGAATTTCCCAAATGACATTTCCACAATTTTATGTTTGGATTAATTTATAAGATTTAATATTTTATTGGAATAATAAAACCCTATTTTCCTTTTTCTGGGTATTTTGTTATTAAAAGTGGGCTCTCTATAGAAATGAGTGTTTTGATATCTGAAAGTGTTGTGCATATGAGTTTAATAGATATTTCCAAAGGTTTAATGATGAAAATGTGGAAGAATAATTTTTTTATTCATTATGTGTTACTTGATAATTATATATGGGAAATGGGTGATCTTGATATATCTTATACAAAGGGTTGAGTACAATTGTTTCTCATGAAAAACACGTGATCCCAATATAACTTATACGAAGGTAGAGGTCCATTATAGATCTCCAATGCATTATGTAATTTTCATTGTATTAATAAGAAATTGCAGGGAGTCACTATAGGGTTTCTCTTATGGATTTAACTAGGATCTGTTTATTCTTGAAGTAGGTTTAAATTGGGTTATAAATATGATGCTTTGAGTTTTCAATAAAGGTTTTTATTTTATTTCTACGTGTTTTATGGTTTTCTCTGAAAAAAAGTGTATGTTATTTTCCTTTGGGAAGGATTTATTTAATTCACTGAAAGAAAATTGAGACAAAGGTAAACATTTCATGGTTTGTCATATTCTTCACTGTTCTAAGAGATATCTTCTTTTTTATGTCCCTTACTAATTTTTTTATGCCCATACCATATTTTTAAAATGTTTTTAACATGTTTTATTGATGGGTAAGGGAAAATATGAAGTCAAGTTAAAAGTAGTGAATATTTTTCATGAAATTAAATCTCATATTATTTTAAAATTATTAAATTTTAAAATAAATGAAACTGATAGAATGGGAGAATTTTTAATACATGATTTTTATGTATGTTTTATTACCCAATTCTATAAAACTAGAAACTTAAATGATATTTGAGAATTAAAGGAAGTGAATTGTAGTATAAATACAAAATAATATGTAATTTTTAAGTCTGGGACCTTATAGTTGGGTATATTATGACTATATTAGAAAATATGAATCATTTTATGAGAAATAAACTTGACCGTATGGAACTAATTGTTCCTTAGTAGCATGATACTATATTGATGGACCACTTTATGCAGTATAGATCAATATCCATTAATAGATCTATTAATCTATTGGTATTTGAATAGAGGATCTGATCCCTCAAGAATATATTTATATTTTTGACATGTAATGAAATAGAAAATGTTAACTTGTAAATGTTTTATTAATAAGGGATTCAAATCAGTTACCATCATTGATTTAAAACACTATGGAGGCTGAGTAAATATAAGGTTTAGAATGAGATACTGTTTAAGAGATATTCTCTAAAAAATACATTCCTCATGAGTAACGAGTTGATTTGGAAAGGAAGTTTTTAAATTAAGGAAAAAGGGAAGAGTAAATTATTTGAAAGTATAGAGAAAAAATTATAATATTAAAAAGGTATGTTGAAGATTATATATGTAATCCAAAGATTAAGGTTTATTATTTCTTTTGTGGGATAAATAAGACACATTGATGGGTGATAATTTGTCAAATTATTTTTCAACATATGATAATATGGATTCAAGTTCCCTCAATGTGTAGAAGGTATTATCCATGTCTTATACTTTCACATGAAAGTATGATAATATGGGAATATTTAATCTCAATATAAAGGGAAATGTGGAAAAAATAAAAAAGGTAAGAGTGGAATTTATAACATATAATAATTTTGGAATGAAACACCTTGGTTTTTTATTAAATGGTATGTGAGTTTTTTACAAGTGTGAAGATAAGGGACAACAAGATTAAAAATGTAAGGTAATTAAGGAATCCACTAATATCTAATGTTTCAAATACAGGGAGATGGGGAACTATTTGAATGAACTACCTAAGAATCAATGGAATTCACCTTTGAAGATGTTAACAAGTCAAGTATAATCTTATTAAATCACCAATATCGTGGCTGAAGTGCCAAAGTACATTATAGTAGGTACTTTTATCTTTAATACAAAGTTAACCAATAATTTAATTGATTATGGTTCTATAAACTCTTTTATATATTTTGATAAAATTTAATTATCCCTTAACACAATGAGGATAGAATATTCAATCAATATACCTAGTGGTAATCTAGTTATAATGATAATAAATAAATCAATCATTGTTAAGATAAAAAATTATTTCCTAGTTAAAAACATGGTTGTTATACTAATGTTTAAAATCGATATAACCATAATTTTGGGGGTTTAATTAGTTTCTAAGAATAAGGAATCAGTAGATGAAACATAAAATAATCTATGATGAATTGTTTATATGAATTTAAAGGTGAAAGTATTGTAACATTTCTTTGGGTGTTATTACTAATGTTTTAGGAATTAATGTATAACTTCATAATATGAAGGTTTATTAATATTGATTATTATATAATGTTGAGATATATATTTCGGCGGAATAAATTTTATCTATTTTATAGATCCTATAATCCATTAAAGACCTATTTTTATTCCACTATCATAAAAAATCATGTTAGTCATTCATTATTAAAATCAATTGTGAAAACTTATTGAAACGCCTAATTAAAAGAAAAAAATTTCACTTAAAAGGACAAAAATAATAAAGTATCTATTTTCTCCACTTATTTCTTATGTTTAAGATGATGATAAACCTATTATGTAGAAAAATAACTCAAATGTTCACATTTGGAATCTCATTATTGTTATTAAAAAGATATATATATATATATATATATATAGTGTAAATAAATATTTATTATAAGATTCCTAGTGTTACCTAAGATACTTAGGTAGATGTATTAGTAGAAATTATATCTTGAGTAATAAATTTGTTATGGATACCCTTATATAAATTTATTTGTAATTAATAATTAAAATTATAATGATTCAATTCATGTAAGGGGTAGAATATAACATCCCAAATTTAAAATTTTATTTCTTAATTAATAAATGCAAATCCTATATGAATTTATTTTATTTTAATAATTTAAACCAAACATTCTTGCAATTATTTATCAGCTAAGTTCTTTTATTATATATTTTTTTATGTATAAAGGTATTTATTTATTAAATTTTTTAATTAATAAAAAGGTATCCCTTAAGCCAAATGATAGCTTGTCGCATATAGTGAGTCCATGGCGCATGAACCCATGAATTAATGGTTAATCTGGTGCAAAGACTACCATTGGTCTACATTCTTTTGGGATTCCATTTTCCATCTTATTTGTATATACATGTAACTATTCACAAGTAAAACCCTCATTTTTATAAAACTTAAATCCCCTATTTGGTTTTAATTTACCATTATTTTTATATGGAAATAATTTTTAAAATAAATGACACTTTTATTTTTTGTTTAGAGGTGTTGTGTAAAGGTAATATTTGATTTTCAATGTTTACATAAGGGTAAAATGGGTTTCCAAGTCTCTCTATAAGGGTAAGTTAGATTTTCCCTTAGTTACATAAGGGTAAATCCCTTGTACCATGAACTAAATATGGGTAGATAGGTATTTACCTACACTACATAAGGGTAGATATCAGCTGAATAAAGGTAATCAGGTTACATAAGGGTAAGTTAGATTTTCCCTTATGAAAATGATTTTTATTTGAAAAGTGAATCTTTATGATTACTTGTGGTGTAATGTATGGTTTCATTTCTTATTTTTTTTAGAAATGATTATTTATTCATGACAACTTGGAATGTTTTTTGATTTTAAAATTACTTAAAAACTTTTCATGAAACAATTTAACACCATTGGGAAATATTTTAAATAATATTTAAATATTTTTGAATGAAATAGTTATTTTTAATGATGTTTTAAATTGTGGTTTTTTTAGTTTTATAGAAAAATATTTGGTTCTTTTCAAATTATAATATAGAAGGGTAAAATATTTTGGAATATAAATGGTGAATTAAAATAAGATTATGAATTTTATGTAAAAATAGTTTTATAACATGAATGGTGGTAACATGAAACTCGAATAATGTGATTCTAGATAAAAATTAATCTAGTTTAATATTTCTGAAAGAAAAGGGTGCAAGGTTTCATCATATAATTATAGAATTTTGAAATGTTTGTCTTTTTGAAAGCTTTTATAAGGTAATGAAATATGTTTACTTATAAAACCAATTGTTTGTAAAACTCATTTTCAAGTGATGTTTGGAGGTTTTAAATTTTTTTTTTGAAAGAAGTTTCGGCTCCTTGAGTGGGTTTGTTTTGAAACCACTCTAAAAGTGTTACCTTATTTGATGTATTATATATTTTTCCTGGACTATATTGTGTATAGGTGTTATATGATGCATTAAAAATTACATAGCTTAATGGAGTTCACCTTTTATGATGTTGGAGTGAGTTTTCTAGGTAGGTATTATTTTGGAGTGTGATTCTTTACTTGGGAACACTATATTTTTCTCATCTCCTTAGTATTTTATTGAATCTGAATTCAGTGTAGATATTTTTATTCCCACTTGAATTTCTAATGAATAACATTCTTTAGGTAAATCAAGAATACATTCTATTTTGGCATGAATATAGGACCTTATATGTTTGGTTTGGTAGATGGGTCTTTTAGGATAGGTTCTCCTGGTTTCCATGTGTTCTTTGGGAAGATTGGAATATGAGGTGTAACCTATGTTATGTGTGTTGATACCTTTGAATTCAAACTGTCTTATTTTATATTGTTTGTGTTTTTTGGATATCCATGTTTAGGTGAAATCATTGATATCTTCCTTTTGATTCTTTTTTGAGAGAAATTTTCATCTTGGGCTTCTTATTTCCATTTGGTTAATTTCACTATGTGAACTTTGTTCCATTGGATATATTTGAGGTGAAATATATTCCATGGGGCTTGGATTAGTGCCATGGTATTTTTAAACCTTAGTTTTATGCATGGGTAACATGATTTAGTTTCATGTTCAGTTTAGATAAGAGATCTGTGGGAAATATATCACTATATTTTGGATATTAGGGACCACCAAATTGAGATTTCTAAACCTGAGTTACCCTAGATTCATTTTCATAACCTAATACTAGGGCTATATCATTTATTTTTAAGGAATTAATTTGTTTAAACTTTCTCCTAGTTTTACGAGATATGGTAGATCTGGTGGTCTAGCTGGTGCCTTCCTAGGGATATCTGTGGTTAATCCTTTGGACGTTTCTTAGGGATGGTTCCCCTCTATTGGCTTGACCTATGTTTCCCTTTTTTGGTTTCACCCTATGACTAAAGGTTTATCTCCCTTTGTTATAAGTGAAAATCTTGGGGGTTACCTTTTCTAGAAACGTAGAACCTTATCTTTTTTGTTGATGCTCGATTGCGTGAGTTTATTTTCTTACTTTTACATAATGTTATATTGAATCTAAATGGATGGGATACCTATATTAGGTATCTATATTCCATATAGCCTTGTGTTAGATAATAAATAACCTAGAAATTCATTGTAATGATATAGGTGAGGTTAACTTTCTCCCCGGTGTTGGTTCATACAAATCCTAGTTGGGTATTGTTTATGTCAATATGAAGCATCAAGCATGATGTTGAGATATACCATAATTATAGATAATGGGTGGTGGATTAAGGCTTCCATCAATTATTCCCACTTTTAAAGAGTATATCTCCCCATGACCTTGATTTTATAGAAGTTCTAAATTATCCCAGAACATTGTGACACTAGTCCCTCAAAGAGAAGTTTATGATATATTCATATTATAATTGATTGAAGTGTATCTTTTCCCTAAGTAATAGAATCATATGATATAAAAAATGGGTCAAGTGATATTAGATATTTGATTATAACATTGGGTAACCCCTTGAGATAGTATTTATGGTCACAAACACCTTGAGTAGGGTTTTTTCTAATTCGGGTTGTGATGAATCAAAGGATTATGGATCTTTAGAGAACCTTTTATTTATAAATTTACGTGGTTGTGTTTGAGGATCTATTATGTTTTTGTGCTCATTTTGTGATAATGGAGGTTCTTCCTACCATAATCAGACATTTCTCAAGAATGTAGTGGATATTGATTGGTATAATTTTAATGTATTCTTTTACGGTGGAGAGACCTTGAGTTTCTATCTCCAGTCCCATGATGGTGACTTGTGTCTTCATAGGTATTTGTCTATTCTGATTGATTCAAGATAAGAGTTTACATATTTTAAACTTAGGTTGAGATGTTCGATGTAATATAGGGTTAACATGATGTGTCATAATTTGAGACATCAATGTTAGTGTCCTATGCAAGATGATCAATTGAAGATTCTATATAATAACGCCCAGCTTATTAGAAAAGTAGAGTGGAACACCACATACTTACTAGTTTTTTATATCCTAATACATTTTTATGTAATTTTTAAAAAGAATCGATCGACTTCTTAGTAGGACTACCATAGAATCCTTATGAATTTTATTAAAGTAAATCATGAGGTGAATGATTGGCTCATTATCAATAAATATATTTTCATTTGGGATATAATCTTTAAGGTAGAAGGGTAAGTCAGAACAAAGACATATTTTCCCCTTTTGAGATCGTTGGATGTCTTAGAATGGTGGCTAATTAGTTGAACTTACCATATCTCTTGATGTCAATTCATGATGATTTGCATGTTTCCAAATTAATAATGTATTAATTGGATCTCCTCCTTATGTTTAAATGGGAAAATGTTGATCTTACACCTAACACCTTAGTGTTTTTATAGTTCGTTATGTTTATGGATCACCAATATAATGTACTACATGGTAAACCAATATCTTTAGTATGTTTTATTTGGAAATACATATTGTCTATCCACATGACATAGGAAAAAAATCATTGTTTATGTGGTAGGAGTCTTTTATATTTATGAATTAAGAATAATGACTTATTTTTGGGTAATAAATTATTTACGGTGGGAAGAAGTATAAAAACCCTCATTTTTATAAGAATTAAATACCCATTTTTGTTTTAATTAATAATTATTTTTATGTGGATTTTTTTTATAATATTTACTTATTTTTGGATTTAATGTGTCTTATGAAGGTAAAAATTGATTTAAGATGGATATATAATGGTAAAATAGGGTTTTAAGTCTTTATGTTTGGGTAATGTAGTTTTCCCCTTAGTTACGAAAGGCTAAATCCCTTATTTCATGCACTGTGTAAGGGTAGAGAGGAATTTACCTATGCTGTGTAAGAGTAGATATGCGTTGAATAATGGTAACCATGTTGTATTAGGGTAACCATGGAGCACAACATAATGGTAAGATGGTTTCGTAAAGGTAACCCTAACACACTACATAAAGGTAAGCTATATTTTTGAAAGGTTGTGTAAGGGTAACCCATCACTGGGTATGGGCAGCCTTGAGTTTTCAAAGGATGTGTAATGGTACTAGGTTGAGTAGTATATGGGTAATAAAACATTTTCATATAGAACATAAGTTTACCGAGGACGTTATGAAAATGTAGGTTATGTTGTGTAAGGGTAATCTAAAGCTTCGTAAGGGTAACCTCCCTTTTTCAAAGGCTAAGTAAGGGTAATCTAGAGTTGTATAAGAGTATGTTGTACCCTTCAATAGTTATATATGGTTAAACATGTTATATTATGTGATTTTAAGATCTACAAAAGGATAATACCATGTTACCCTTTTATAGTGCTCTTTTTGGGAGAAAAATAAATAAATAATCATTTTCCTTTTTCTCCTTCTCTAAATAAACCATATAACACCTTAAATCCTTTTTAAAAGCTGTAAAATCACAAGAAATCTATTATTTTATCCCCATTAAAGTTTTTAACTCCTTTATGAGATTTTTAAACACAATGAAATTATGAATCGATTAAAAATACAATTAATTGATATAATTAATTTGTGGTTTAAGTGATGAAAACCAGAACTCTTGATGTTTTTTATTTATTAAAAATATCCAAAAAAACATTGTTCTTAATTTCCTAGTATTCTATTGATATGGGTTTAGCTAATTTTTCTTTCTTCTACCCTAAGAAACCAACATGAAGGGTTGAAGGTTGTTTTTCCTTAGAGATTTGTATGGACTTCCACATACTAATATAGGCTTATCTTCCTCAGTATGGTGATTTATGGATGTGTGTTGTTGAGATTTGTTGTGTTAGGTGTCTCTATAAATTGGTTCTAACCCATTTAATAATGTGCATTCTTGTAAAATTCCTTCTAGTCGATTTATTATTTTATGTGAGGTATGTTTTGAAAATCATTTATTGTGTGATTTGACAAATATTTTTAAAGGTGTTTTTATTTAAAAACATTTTATTCACCTATTTCTTTTTATGAAATATATATATATAATGGATTTACTATCAATAATGGATTTTGAAAGCATAGGAGTTGAGATTATTTAATGGTGAAAATTATATAAATAATTTTTTTTTGAATTAATGTAGATTTCCAAATCATGGGAGTGGAAAGACTTATATTGTGTTTTTTTGTAAATTTTTGAGTGTTATTGATGTTTCATTTTGGAAAAAAATGGAACATGGGAACATTTGAGAACCTTGGGAGTGGAATCATATACATTAGTGTGTATAATACCACAAGAATGTTTGTATAGGTCCTCATGAGGATTTGGTTGAAAATTGGGTATCCTAATATCGATAGAATATGAATGTAATTGATATCATATGATTCAGTTTCTAGATTTGCATCTTATGGATTTTGGCTTTAGGATGTTGTACCCCCAAACTGAATTATATTAACCTTATTACTTTTGAGTAATTTTTTTATAACATCACCATGTTATCTTTTGGGAGATATTTTTTTACCACAGACTATTTATCATTCTTTTTTATTTAGATATTATTATATATTTAAATGAGGAACATTTTGAAAAGAAACCAAAGGATTATTTACAAAAAGGGTTTCATATGGAAATAGATTTATAAACTGGTTATTTTTTAAATAAAGAGCTAATAGTTACATAGAGAGAGATTTTATTTATAATATTTGGTGGCATCCTATTGGGATTAGTGCTCGCACCCTATTTTTTTTTTACTTTGGGTGTTTTTAGCCTTAGTTTTATATGTTACATGTAAAACGAAAGGAATTATGTGGCATGGACACTTATCTTGGTTGTTATCACTTTTAGAGTGATTTGGGATGGTGGTGAAAGACTTTTATGTGGATACATGGCCTTGGGTTTGTTTAGTTTTTCTTATAGGTTTATCCTTTTTTATTTCCTATATAAGTCTCATGGATGTGTATATTACATATGCATTTTAATCTTTTATTTCTTCTTTTTTCTTCAGCTATTTATGAGTCTTTCTTGATTATTTGGTTAATCTACACCTTCTATTGAGCCAGATCGGCTGATATATTATGTTGATCTGGGTTGGTTAATTACATTACATACATAGTTTTATTTGATAACTACATTAATTTTTAGTTTTAATTTCATTATAATCAGAGTAATTGAGGCATTATAATTTAAGAGATAGCATATTATGATACATGTATTCAAAGAAATAGAGTTATAATATATTGAAAGTAATTCCATTTAAAATTATATGTGTAATATGTTATAACTAGTTAAATATCATTTTATACTAAAATAATTATTTATCATTAACTTTAGTTATATTGATTTCATTTAAATTATAAATTGATTTTTTATACTCTATATACATAATTAGTCAAAAAATATCTATTTTAAAAATTTAAGTATCTTTTATAATAAAATAACATTATGAAATATTTATTATTTTTATTTTATAATTTGATTAATATTATTCATAGTGTCTTATTATCACAGAATGGTTTTAATTTTTTGATAAAATATTTTGAAAAGGTAAAATAGTAATTGATATATAATTTTGATATGTGAATAAAATTTGTTAATTTAAATCTATTTTCTCGATTATGTATTTAAAAGATACTTTTATATTATATAGAATATTAAATTTATCTAAAAATTACTCTTTATAAATTTAAAATAATTTATGATCATTCATACATTGATTATAAATTTTTTATAAATGAATATAAAATCCATCGATAATGGAAAGATATTTTTTTAGAAAACAGTTTTTAATTGAACAATATATTTTTAGAAATTAAATTAATCATTAAGGATAAACTAATTTGATTATATTTTTTGATAATATATTCAGTAAAATAAATTTATAATCATATAATGGATGTTACTACTAAATAAATGAGAATATATTAATTTTATGCTTTGAAAATACTTATTTCTAGAAATGGTTTTTACGCGTATTGTGCGTAGATATTTGAATTAATTTTTACAATGCTTAGAAATTTTTTTTGATAAAATTAAATTATTTTTTTAATTCATCATGCTAAAATTAAATTAGGATTAATTTTTAGTATTTTTGATTAAAAATTGTTTTTTGGAGTGAATAGTGAAAAATGTTGTTTTTTGGAAAACTGTCATTTCTCTTCTTTAAATAATGTAATTTCAATATACAACTATATTTTGTATTTTTACATAAATTAATATAATATTATTTTTATCAAATATAATATAATTAATTCTACACGAATCACCATTTTATTTCATTTTGGTATAAGTTCATTTTTATGCTTTAAAACTCATTTTTTAAAAGGAAAACATGTTTTTATTTTCATTTTTTGTACATTTATTATAATTATTTTGTTAAAATTATAAAAGATAAATATTTATAAATATATTTCATATTTTAAATAAAGTTTTTAAAATTTAATATTTAGTTAAATATCATTTTTGTCATTATGAATAGAAACCGTGGTAAAAATGTTGTCATAATGGTAGTGGGGTAAATAAGGTTAATTAAGTTTAAAAATTTGTGATAAGATCAAAAAATATAATCTTAATTCATATTGTATGATTCAATTTAGATAATTATCACCTTATGTTGTAAATATTTTTTTTCCTCTTTTCCATTATTATTACACTTATAATATTTAAAAGCTACAAATAATTAAAAGTGTGCCACTACCCTCACTTGTAAAATATAACCTCCTCTATTCCCTTATTCTCAAAGTTTTATCACTCTTTTACACCTAAAAAATCCTTCCTAAATAAATTCACCATTTACTAGATGTCTTGGTCTCACTAAATGACCATCCTAAGAAGTCTTAAAGTGTATGCCAAAGGAGGTTTTGCAAATAATAGGTATACCTCTTAACAAAGTTGTATTATGTTTATTTCTTATTATACCTCATTCAAACTTATCAAACCATGATGAAATTATAACATCAATATCTGTGACATATTGAAATGTAATTATGTTTATGGTACAACAATTTTATATCTCTTCTTCTTTCTAATGGGAAATGAAAACATTGCTCGTGCGTACGTGTTGAATACAATCTCTATGAGGAAATGAATTTCATTTTTCATCACCGCCTAACATGACTAGTTATAAAGAGAGGATTTATGAATATATAAAATATATATTAATTTATTATGAATATATAAATATAATATATTATCTAATTTCCTAAACTTCTATTCATTGAAAAATGATAATGTTTCTCATTCGTACATTTGGACTACCACCTCCGTGAAGTGATGTGATTTTTCTCATTATCGCCTTACATGGATGGTAATAAGGATAGAAATAATGAATAAATATGAAATTAATAAAATATTTATGATTCTATATAATTAAAATATCATCTATATTATTTATCTTCCATCCATTATAAAAATTGAAATGTCTCTCATGTGTACATAAAGACTACCGTCTCTATGAAAGAATGTATTTCATTTTTCATGACTATTTTTATGGGTTTCTTATAAAAGTATATTTAATGTATAAATATAAAAATTATAACATTTTTAATATTATAGTGATTAATAAACCCTAACCAATGTGCAAGGTCCATAACCATCAAACCGAAATACATAAGGAAAATGAAATAGTTAACACTCAAATATTAATTTTTACATAAAATTATTAATAAATTGGTTATAAGAAATTATTATTGAATATTAAGTAGTAATCAAAATCCAAATAGGTTTTTATATAGACGTATTATATTTATAAATTTATTATATAGGATATTAGAGTGATTTTGACCAAACAAAATCCCAAGGTAAGGGTTTATTCCACAATCCCTTTCTTATTCAAGATTGTTTACATTTAAGTTTCCACTAAGGGAATTATATTATATTTCTCTCTTAAAACCAATATATTTTCTTCACAAATGGTTATTTATGGGGTTTTAATATTTTTAATTCATTTTACTCTCTCCATTATTTAAAATGACTGATATTTTTTTTAATAAAAGCTAAACTTATTTATTATGTTTATGTCGAGAATCTTTATCACCAATATCCATATTCTTAATTTTTTTTATAAAAGTTCTTATCATATTTTAAATTATTGATAAATTTATTTTGATTCAATATTTTACAATATTTACTAACATTTTAAGGGAATGTTCTTTTTTTCTATAAAAGTTATTTTTTTAATTTTTACGAATGTTGGAATATAATGTTTTTTAAATTTTCTTACATGAACTTCTTCTCATACAATCATAAATATTACTAATTATCAAGATTAATAATAAATTTTACATTTGTTTTTAAATAAAAATATATTCACATTATTCTAGGTTTCTTTAGTTTAAAAAATGATTTATAAAGGATATTTATTCTCATTTTTGAAGAGACATTATAATGTATTTATAATTGTGTTTTTATCTATGTCGTAATAAATTAAAGAATATTAGTTTTCACTAGGGATATAATATAATGATACTGTCCAAATTTTTTTTATGTAAGGCTTATGATCATGTTTTTATATTTTTTAACAGGGGATAATATTTATATTTTATATGAAATTTTTTAATACTAATGTTTATGTTTATTTGGTATTGTATTGTTATTAATTTCAGTAAAATGATCAATTAATTGAATGTTCTAAGTGATAGGTGGGTGCAGATATTAGTATCTCGTTGATACATCTGTAGGTTTCATGAGATAAACTAGGATGTGTATTTGGAAAATTCAATTCTTATTTATATATGATATCTTGGAATGAGTCCCTCATGTAAATATTCTGATGTTTGACATGACATATTATATCATTTTGAATCATTTATTATTATCTCTACTATATTATTCATGTTTTATTTATTTTATGATAGCTTCCTCTATATTATTTCTTTTACTGAGCACTGTGATATCTATTTATCATGTTTTTCTTTTACTAAGTTTCTTATACGTGAAATTTTAATTGTTACTTGGAACTCTATATGAAAATATAAAGTTATCCTTGAAATTTCCAATTGAATTTAAATTTTCCAAATGTATTATGAGAATCATGTGAATATATATTATCCCAAGACAACAAAACTCAGCAATCCTTTGGGATTTGATCTCTTTTATCTTCTACCAATGTATTAATGTAACTATTATCTCTAGGTTACTGGAGTTTGGGTTATTATAGAGAACCTGAAATCTATATTGAAATATAGAGGTTGAGTTGCATGAACAATTGTTATATATTTTAAGATAGACAAACTAACTATATTTATGGAATCATATCACCTTTGTGGGTTCAGTTTCATTCTTCAACAGATTGTGATCTACTTCAAGAGGAGGAGGAAAATAAATATTAACTAGTGGGATTCTAGTTTGATAAGTAGATATTGTCTGCTTTTTGGGTTCACATTTATAATATCCTAAACCCTCACCTATGTAATACGGTGAGAGTGGGTTTAGATAAAAATATCTCACATCCACCTACATTGATAATCATATTCATAGTAGAAAATATATGGATCAAGATAATAATAGACTATAGTAAGGAGTAGACTCACATTGAGGCCAAACCATGTAAAAACACATATTACTTTTTTTACTAATCTATTTACCTTAAAAATATGTGTATAATATGTTTAATAACAATATGATCCATTCAATTTAACTAGCATCAGAAGTTCAAACCAAAGGGGGTTCAAGGTATTAAAATATGTAATAGTGTTTAGTAAAAGAATTTGACATCACCTCATTCTCCCCCAAAAGTAAGTCTGTATTATCCACCAAGGACTCTAAATTGGTATCAAAGCATATGTTCCATCTAATTTGGATATATATCTTTTATTTTAATTGGAATCAGACATAAGGTTTTCCTCTAATAAATTACGAAAATTTTCATTGCCTAGTTTTTTTTACAAGAATACATGAAGTGAAAATCGGAAAGGTTTGAATAAGTACCTTAGATCAAAGAGTCTGAACCCTTCACTATTTATTCTAATTTTTAGGTTTCTTCTAGAACCCAAAAAAATAATAAAAATATGGAGATTTTATTTTTTAGATTGGTAAATTTTGTGATAAATCTATTTAGAATTATTCCTTTATTGATTTTGGTAGCTCAATCTATGGGTATGGTTGTTTCAATGAACCACTAATTATTTTTTATTATGGAATGAAATATTACTTGAAAAATGTTCCAGTTTAATTTTTACATATATATTTTCTTATATCAATGGAATTATTTTTTGAGAAGTCACATCTTGAAAAAAGAGGATAATTTAATGGAAGAAACATTAGTTAAGAAAACAAGATACTAAATCACTCACATGAATCTTGTGAAGGTTAAGGAATAAGACAAATCACTTTTCTATGAAATAATTTTAGTCGTTGATGAGGAATTTCAATGAATTTTTTATGAGAAGGAAAATTTTCCAAATATTTTTAAGGATTTATTCCATTTATTGTATAAAATACATGATGTGTCTATGGCTATTATGTTTTCAAAAATAGAAGCTAAAGAAAAAATAGCAACAGAATTGGGAACTTATATAGATGGGACTAAGAAAATTCATGTGGATAAAATTAAAAATATTAAATATTTTTAAGAAGAAATATTTAACTTATATAATACTAGAAAGAATAATTTTAATATGAAGTGTTTGGAGATTTAAGTAAAACCAAGAAATATATATTCTATAAAATATGAGTCTTCCCAAATAGTTGAGAAGAAAAGTGTTTCCACCCAATTACTTGAGACATGTTTTCCATTATAAAGGACTCATGATTGTTTTAAAGATATCTTGTGATTATCTAGATAAGACTTTTCTATAGGATCATTGAAAAATGTATCCCACAATACAATTCAGTTTGTTAACATTGAATATAATATTTTTGGAAGCGTATAAATAATTAAAATTTATTAAACATGGAAGAAAATTACCATAAATTCACCACACAATCAAGGGTGAATTTAGACATGTTTAAGAAAAATATATCCCCCAAAAAATCCCAAATTAGTGGATAAACTATTTACAAATAAAAAGTATTTCATGATAGATTAACTACAACTTAATTGAAAATAATAACCTTAATAGGAATAAGTCAGTTCTTCATGAGATTCAAGCATATGGAAATTGAATGTGGGAAAAAAAATAATAATATGGGCAGATTATAGAAGCCATGGAAAAAGGTTGAGAAAATATTAATGTCTAGGGAAACATTTAGACTAATGAATATTTTATAGATGAAGAAATATATATCTGTAATAAAAATATATCTTGGATTATCTAACTTCTATGGTTTTTGAAAGAACATTGACCATTTCTATGAGGAGTGTTGGTATATACTAGCTGACTCAAACTCTTATTATTATTATAAGAGAAGGCCTTAACAATAGGTTATGAAACAAAAAAAAGTTAGTATTCCTTGGGTTACACGTTAGTGAATATGAGTAAACCCAATATGATTATGAAGAAAGGTAATCAGGGTTTACAACTTATAGTAATGAAGTTTTTATATTTTATAAAACATGCCACATCATGGACCATTGCATATTGTCCTTTAATATTAAGAGAGAATGGATACATCTAAAAATTAAAAGGGAAACAACCCAAGAGAGATAACCATATTATTATGGTTTTTAACACTCCTTGTGAAGAGGTTGAGAGGATTCCAAATATGGGTAATTTTTAGATTGTTGCAAAAGTGTGTGGAAAGTGAAATAAGGTAGGCCAATTTTCTAACAAGTGTATGAAAAGGATTCCTGAATAAGAAGAAAGAGTAAATAATAATGTTAAAGCACCAATGAATCCTACCATCAAGATAAACAATATAAATAATGATATTAGACTAAAGAAGAAGGATGAGCATATGAAGAAATAATGATTAAACTATAAGTGTATCCTGGTTAGAAGAGGATTGGAATTTAGGTAAATTTAAAAGATTCAAAATTATCTAGTTTCTAAAATTGAGAATCACATTTTTGATAGGTATGAAATTATAAAGAAGAAGACCATGATTCCATGTGAGGTTCATATTTGGAAACCCAAGTAAAATGAAAGTGTAATGAGCCAAATTTTTTAAATGATATTTGTTTCCTGAAAATGTGTGTTATATTATTACAAAACCAAATTATATCCCTTTAATAACGATGTAAGTATATTTTAATGAGACTATTGGGTTTGAACCATTATATGACCATTGGTCAATTATGACCCTTGGTGAATTATGACCTATGGTTAATTATGATAGTTGGTCAATATGATCATTGGCAACTACAATCTTAACTTTATGATTAATGTTTATAAATTGAAATGATAATGGTTAATTAATATATAAATAAGATTCGATGGCCTCATCCTGTAGAATTGTGTTGTACGAAGCCCATTTATCAGAACTTGGGAGGGAAGTAGTGTCTTTGGGTTTTGCTCTTGACCAATCCCAATCCAAGATTCAACATGTTAATCTTAAATAAAATAACCTATGAGATAAGTTAGTGTTAGTAGAGATTACCACTCGAAAAAATGTTATCCGAGCCACCCCAAGAGTCTATCACCATCACACACCTTACCCTTAGGTCGTATGTGGGTGTTATAAGGGGTTATGTGTCAAGGCCTTAGCCACATAAATTGTAATCCCTTGGTTTTAATAAAATTTTTATTTCATCATTTCCATTTTAAGAATAGTTTTTCTTAATAAAATATAAGTTTAATTAAGATAGATTTATTAAATTGATTTTATATGTAAATTTTTTTACTTATTATAGATTTCTTATATTTAGAGAATTATTATGGTAGAATAAATATCATTTTTGAATTTCAAATTTCAAAATTAATCTAGGGTTAATTTTTTGTCCTTTTTAAGAAGTTTCATATTTTTTATGAATAGTGAAAAATAATGTATTTTTATTTAAATATTATACATTAAATAATTGATTCTATGAAATGATTTTCAAAAAACTGATATACGTGTTTTTAATCAATATGATATTTAGAGTCTGAGAGGATCAACTTAATTTTTTTGGTGAATAGTAACTTGAACCTTTGAAATAGTAATGTTACCCTTATGAATAGTAATATGACCAATGGAATAGTAACCTTGCCTAAGGAAGTATAAATATAATTTAGTAATAATAAATGGTAATTTGATACAATTATATCATAGTATATGTAAATAGATGTTTTAGAAATTATTAGTTGAGTATTATAATTTTTGTAAAACATTAATGTTTATTTTTTAATTTATAATAAATATAATGATTTAAAAGAAAATTCATTTTTATAAAAAAGATTCATAAATTAATATTTTTTGTCTTATTATTGTAATTTTATTTTATGGGACATTAGTTATTTTTTCAAAGTGTTATTAAATTGGTTTTAATTTTAGAATTTGTATTTTTTGAGTAAATAATAATTTTATTAAAAATTAAAATTCTCATATTTAGAAAATAATTTTAAAAAAATGGAGTTCATTTTTGAATTCATACTATATATATTAGGTTAGGGTGAATTTATTATAATTTTATAAAATATTTAGTTTTTCATGAATAGTAAAAATATAGGTTTAGTTTTTCAGTAAGTTTAACGACATCATAGCTTTTTCATAATGATGTAATAATTAATTTAAAATTAAGGTTGGATATTATGTGTTAAAGTAACTCAATAGGTGTACCATTTGGAAAAAACTATAATGCCTCGACCCTAAAAACCTGGAGTTAATGCATTATTTTAATAAATTGGCTGGATTACAAGGAATGAAATCCTGAAGAACCGATCAATTTAGCAGTCTTGGAAAATAGATTATATATATAAACATTACATTATAATTTCTAACATAAAACACAATGTAGATAATCTTTTGAGAAAACATTATTACCCTATCTTAACCCTACATATCAATCATAAAACACTTCTTGGCATCCTCCGAAAATAAAACATAAGAAATGGATGAGCTCAGATGCCCAGTAAGGATTACCAAAACAGATGAATCTATAAAAACATACACTATTATGGAAAGGTACACAACTAAAACAAAAGCCTTTTCAAACATTATATTCAGCATAATATGGTAATAATAAATCAAATAATGCCATTTATACATTCACATGGATATTCTACTAGTCGAATAATCACATGTAAAATCAATAACTAATCTCATAATGAGGGAATTCATAATTCCAAACATTTTAACAACTACTTCAAGGCCTTGTGCCAAGACCATAAACAAATATTCTATCAAGGCCTTATTCAAAGACAGTAGTCTATCTCATGAGACCTATCGATGCATCGATTGGTTATAGCGGGCCCCTCCCATCACTTACTATATCTAATTCATTCCTCATATGAAAAGGTTGAAACATAACATAAACATTTGTAGCATTCAAATTGTTAATATATTAACCATAAACCATGAATGGTATAAAAATAGATTATCCACAGTCAAAATTTTGACAAAACTTTCAATACAATATCGAAGATTGTATGATAATATATCAACAACAAACAACCATAAAATATAACAAATGATGTTGAAATAAACTAAAATAATTCATTAAAACTCTTTGAGGGAAATATTCCTTTTTTTACATTAAATAATTTAAAAGTTGTACAATTATAAAATAAAACATTTCTTTTAAAATATACTTGTAATATTGTAAGGAAATATTAAAAATGGTAAGGTGATATAATGGAAGAAAATATATACTACCACTGTATAGGTTAAAAAACATTCTATCCTTAGTTGGTAAAAAAGGTCATAAAGTACCTCGTTTGGAAAATGACCAAAAGATCCCTTTAAAAACATTTTATAAAAAGTCAAACATGGGTAAAAATGAATTTAAAAATCCATAGGATAAGAGAAAAACATTTTATAGAAACATTTTTAGAAACATGGACTATGATGATAAATATTTTCCAATATATTCTTATGCATCAACTACCTCGAATAATAATGAGATTGTGAAATTAACCCTTACATTAGACCTGATATTCTACGTACATGTATAAAACTCATGTATTATGTTTTTAAACATATTATTAACTTATATCAGAATCAAAATAATATTTATGATATCATATATTATTCTTTTATGACTTTATATTACCCGTTTATTAACAATTCCATGTTAATGCAACATTTCGGTTCATAATCGTTTTGTTTCTCATACGTGTTTTGAGTTTTTATTCCTGATCATATTAATTAGATCATGAATTAATTACTTTGAGAATGTATAATATTATTTTTTATCATATATATTCGTAATATAAATATATATAATAAATAGTTATATGAAATGAAATACACTGTTCATGGAGATAATAGGCTATACGTAAGCACGAACGTTGTTTTCGTCTTCTTATCGCATTGAATGGAAGTAAGTGAATGACATATATGTACATACACACACACACACACACACACATATATATATATTATTATTAAAGTATCATTGGTATGTTTTATAGTTTATAATTATTCATAATATATATATATATATATATATATATATATATTTAATCATTTTGGGATGGTGAATGTGGAAGATGAGTCTCATCGCGTCGTGGAGACAGTAATCCGTACGTACGCACGAGCGACAATATCATTTCCTTAATGTTTAAAAGGTATTAAATTGGATGGAATATAAAATTTATAGAAATTATTTAATGTTATATTTTTTTTAATTCATTTATATTCATCATTATACCTGTTGAAAAAATGTATAGATAAAAAACAGTTTACACCATGACGGGAAGATGGTAAGTCATATGTATGCACGCATGATGATATTTTTTTAATAGGATGGGTAAAAGGAGGAATATTGATGTACCATAACCATAAAAAATAGCATTATATATTAGATGTTCGATTTATTATTTTAGTATGTTTTCAACTTAGGAAGATGGAGTAGAAGAAGAAAAGAATCTTGAAACGAGGGATAAAACGATTACCTCTTCTTTAGGTGTCTCCTTTTGATTTTAACAAAAGGACTCCTTAAGTGGGTTTTATTCCAAAATTTTGGACTCTAGGATGAATTTAGGGAAGTTTTTAGGAGTTTTGGGTATGGTTTTTCCGAGATAAAGGGCTCTTGAGGTGTGAATAAAAGAGAAGGAGAAGTTCCCTTTTATAGGAGAGGAGAGGGACACTTTAGGAAAGTATTGATATACTAATTTATTATAAAAATATTTTCGGTTTCTAATAGATAAAAAGTAATTTATTTATATGATAATATTAGTATGGGTCGAAATCCAATCAACCAATAGGTTTTGGAAAAGTTTAGTTCATGAATTTAACCTAATATTTTGGCTTTAACACTTAGATAAATAAGTTAAATCTTACCATGTCTTCCTGTATTTGTATACAATATAGTTAATATATTTGCTATAAAATGAAAAGATAACCTAAATTGTATTATTAATGAAAATTTTAACACTATATAAGTTATATTTCCAAATATTAGATTTTTATGACTATTATATTATTTAATAAAATAGTGTTTGTTTTAAAAGTTCATTTATGTCAATTTGACTTTATTTGTAATTGATTTTTGTTAAATTCATAACAACTTTATTAATTGAAAAAAGAATTAGTGAATCCATAACATGTCAATGTTATCCAAAAAATTTGTGTATGACATCAAATATATCAAATTACATTTAATTGAATAATTATAATATCATTTATTTCAATCATTCATTAATAAGGTAATCATTACATCATCATTATGTCATAAATAAATAAATTTATTTCAGGATTAAAAATTATAAATAAAATACCATGATGTATTAAATATTATTATATTTCTAATGAATATTTATAGTCTAATATATCATTTATATAAACCAAATTAAAAAAAAATTAGTTAGGAGATACAAGTTTATGTTATATTTCCATTTCCTTTAAATTAAACATTACAAAAGGTCATTATCACTTCCATGTGGCTCCATGGGGTCCTAAAATAGACCTAATGATTATCAAGGTCGTAAATATATCATCCAATAGGTTTAGTATAGTTTTTAGGGTAGTTTTATATTATTATAATATTATTTTTTACCCTTATTTACCTGATTTACCCTTTAACCAAGGTAAATAAAAATAATTACTGAAGTTATTATTCATAATGTCCAAAAATAGAAGGTTCCTATTTACAAAATTTGGATATTATGATTCCAATTATGGAATAAATTTTTCAAAATTAAAAATAAGTAATTTTAAGAAATTAATTTAAAATTAATTCCCGCAATCAAAACTAGAAAGCAGGTTTTTAAAAAGTAAAACTATCAAAATATTGACATGTTTTTATGTCCAATTTCAATGTGAAATTAATTACAATGACCAAAATTGGATTAAATTATTAAAAATAATCCAATTACACTTTAAAACCAACTAAAATAACCATATTACTATATAAATAAATTAGATCAATGACAATTTTGAAATAAAATGCAGTATTACCCTCTATTTATTAAAATTTGGATTTTATTAGGAAAATACCTAAAATTTATCCAAACTAAATTTTTATGTCCATATTCTATATTATAATTTCATTTTGTAAAATTTAACATATAAAAGTGTCAGATATTGTATTTAAAAAGGGATCTACATGAAAAGGAGGAAAATGCATTTTTATGAAAAATAATTCTTTTATATAAAAAATTGAATTTGTCGTTATATTATATATAATAAAAACATAAGATTAATGTTAAAATTTTATGGGATATATATAAAATAAAAAATTGGATAATACTATTCATAAACACTTTTTAAATGGATAATTTGATAGGTCATGGTGCGCTCAAACTCAGTGTTGCATGTAGAGCAAGCTAAGACGGTGTTGTGTGTAGCGCGAGCTTATCATGGAGTATAGTACAACAAAATCTATTGAATTTATTTAAAATTAAAAATACCATGGAATCATGGGGTGTTACGTTATCCACTCCTTCAATAAATTTCTTCCTCACAATTTTCAAATTTGGGTTCGGTAACTACAGTTTGATTATTTAAAATACCTTTATTTGAATCCCACAATAGTAAAATTGTTCGATAAAACTTCCAATTTAAAATAGAGAAAGGAAAGTAATGCGGTTTCTTGAGATAACATATACTAGGATTCTATGTAGGAAAATATGGATGTGGAAGAAAAAACTAACGATCATGTTTTAATGGAGAGTGATAGAGAACATGATTAAGAAAAGGTTAACATCTATAAATATATAGATCTGTTATGATCCAAAGGGCCATTTGATTCATAAAAAAATTATGTACTAGGATTTTTTTTGATTTTCAAGATCCTTTATCTAAATTTGAATAATATGAGAAGAAATACATATTTTATTTTAGTACAATCTCATCATTAGTCATTTCTTGAACAATTTACACTTCATCTCTTAGTCAAAGAAATGATGTTGAATTTGTCATTATTGATGTGTTGGAATATCATGTGATACATAAATAGAATGGTAGGTCATTACATCTGTCTCAATAAAAAAAAGTTATCACATATTACCTCATATTCATAAGTCCACCTATAGAGAGATAATACATCAATTTAATAAACTTCAACCGGATTATAACAAATACTATCCATAAATGGATAACCTTACAACCATTCCCAAAATTGAAAATATACAGCTTTAAAAAAAGGTGAACCAAATAAGTTTAGAATTTATCTCGAATATCTCATAGGGCAGTTCTTGGTTGTCACGTTCCAAACATGTGAACACCTTCATCATGTATTCTCTTGAGTCATAGGGAAGACTTGAATTATCAAATATCCATATTGAATATATGCATGTTCCTTTATTCCAAAACATAGTGGATTATTCCTTAAGTCCCAAAATGTTTTATATTTCATCCATGATAGCATAACCCTATTTTCAAAAAACATTAATTATTTCTCAAGAAACTAGCATCATCTAATTTACTTACTCAAATGCAACATATCATTATTGAAAAATCATTATCTTAACATAAGGAACATATTAGGGGTTATCTTTTCCTTAATCATATCTTATCCAAAAATAATATTACACTTAAATAAATTTTCTTATCCATTATAACTATTGAACATATTATTGAAAATCTTTATCAAAAAACATAAACTGAATAGTCCTTATATAATTCACTATTCATAATTCTTGGATCCAAATACATAAATACATAAATATTTCTAATTTAATGGTGGTTATGGAATAGGTCCTTCCTTGGTTTAGAAGTATATTCTAATGTCTGGGCATTGATTTGGGTAATGCACATGATTTACAAAGATGAGACATTAAACTCCATAATAATTGGTCACTATATGACCCATTTTCCTTCAGAGATAATATCTTCATCTCCATTTGAGGCATTCCTCAAGGTTCTCTTCCGTTTCTATTGAAATGTAGGAAGAAGAATCTTTTTTCCTATATTCTTCTTAAAATTTGAACATTTATAAACGTTCATATTCCTCTTATGAAATGTTTTAGTAAATTCATTAAATATCACATTGTTAATCATACATCATGATAACCGATTCGGCATAATCATAATGACTTTCTCTCTAGTAATTATCCAATTTTGTTTCTCAAAATCACTATATTTTCCATGAAACTCAATGTTAATCCAATTAATTCTAATTTCCTCTATTAACTAAGACCAGAAAGAACAGGGTGAAAAACAAATCTCATTGAATAAGAACACATAATCAAGGGAATGTACTTTCAATCTATAACATCTTAGGTTTAATCCTAGGTTATCCATGATCATTACCAAAATTCTTGGGGGTTCTTTTATACTTATCATCAAAGTTGATCCAAGGGTTATGATTCCTAATCTAAGTTTTCTTAATCTATTTCCAAGGTTGTTTCTAAACATCCTATGATACCAAATGTAATACCCGACCCCAGAAGCCTAGAGCTAATGCATTATTTTAATACATCAGCATGATTACAAGGAATCAAATCCCAAAGGACCAATATGTTTAACAGTATTGAAAAAAATATTACATATATAAATATTAAATTAAAATTTATAACATAAAACACAACATTGATAATCCTAATAGAACTCCATTATTCCCTTAGATTAACCCTGTATATCAATCATAAAACACTTCTTGGGATCCAGGGAAAATAAACCATAATAATGGGGTGATCTCAGATGCTCCGTAAGGATAAACAATACAGATAAAGCTATAAAAAATAAGTATAAAATATTAAGGAAAGGTAATATCTAAAACAAAATCCTTTTAAAACATTCTCTTCAGCATAACATGGAAAGAATAAATCATGTAATTCCATTTAAACATTCAAATGGATATTCTACTAGTCTAATAATCACATGTAAAATGAATAACTAATCTCATAATGAGGGAGTGCATAAATTCAGGCATCTTAACCACTAAGTCAAGGCCTTATGCCAAGACCATACAAAAATATTCTGTCAAGGCCCTGTGACAAGACACTATTTTGTCTCATGATACCTACCAATACATCGAGGAGTTATAGTGGGTAACACCCATCACTTACTAGGTTCAATGCATTCCTCATATTAAAAGGTTGAAACATAACATACTCATTCGTATTTAAAACTAGAATATGAAATGTTAATTCTTTAACCAAAAAACATGAATGGTATGAAAATTGAATATGAATAGTCAAACATATGAAAAAAAATTCATCACAATATGGAAGATTTTATCATAATAAATCAACCCCACAAAATCATAAAATCTAACAAAGTATGTTGACATAGATGAAAATAATTAATTAAAATGCTTTGAGGGAAATATCACTTTTTTACTTTAAATAATATAAAAGGTGTGAAATTTTAAAATAAAACATTTTTTTTGAAAATAACCTTGTAATTTTTTACGTAAATCTTCAAAATGGTAAGGCGACATAACGGAAGAAAATAAATTCTGGTTTGGTATAGGTTAAAAAACATTATTTCCTTAATTTTTCAAAAAGGTCATAATGTACCTCTTTTGGAAAATGACCGAAATATTCTTTCAAAATATTTTATAAAAAGTAAAACATTGGTAAAAATGACTTTAAACATCCATAGGATAATATTAAAACATTTTATGAAAATATTTTTAGAAACATTGACTTGGATGATAAGGATGTCCCAATAGATACTTACTGATAAACAACCTAAAATAATAATGAGATTGTGAAATTAACCATTACCTTAGGTCCGATATTCTTTGTATGTGTCTGAAACTCCTGTATAACGTTTTTAAACATATTATTAACTTATATCTGAATCAAAATAATTTTTATGATATCATATATTATTTTTATGACTTTATATTACCTATTTATTAACAATTCCAATTTAATGCAACATTTCAGGTAATAATCACTTTGTTTATCGTACATGTTTTGACTTTTTATTCTTGGTAATATTACTTAGATCATGATTTAATTACTTAAAAATGTTTAATTTGATTTATATATCTTATATATTCATAATATATATATATATAATAGATAGATATATGAAATGGAATACACTGTTCATGGAGACGGTAGGTCGTACATACACATGAACGTTGTTTCCATTTTCTTATCATATTGAATGGATGCAAGTGACTAAAATATATATATATATATATATATATAAAATTCTAGTATCCTTATTATTTCATATATTTCATAATTATTAATAATATATATATATATAATTATTCATGTATGGTGAACATGAAGATGAGTCTCATCGCGTCGTGGAGATGGTAAGTCGTACATATACACGAGCGAAAGTATCATTTAATTAATGGTTAAATGGTATGGAATTGTATGGAATATTAATTTTAAAGAAATAATATCATGTTATATTTATTTTTAAAGTCATTTATATTCATCATTATACCCGTCAAAATAAAGTATAGATGAAAAATAGTTTACACCATGGCGTGGAGACGGTAAGCCGCTCGTATGAAAGAATGGTGATATTGTTTTTCATGTGATGGGTAAAAATAGTAATATGGTTGTCCCATAATCATAACAAAATATTAGCATATAGTAGATACTGGATTTATTATTTTATTATGGTAACAACTTAGGGAGAGGAAGTAGAAGAAGAAAAGAACTTTGAAAGAAGAGATAAAATGATTACATCTTCTTCGGGTGTCTACTTTTTATTTTCACAAAATGACTCCTTAAGATGGTTTTTTATTAAAGGTTTTACTCTAGGATTATTTGAGGGAAGTTTAGATGAGGTTTGGGTATGATTTTTCCAAGCCAAAGGGCTTTGGAGGTGTGAATAAAAGAGAAGGAAAAGTGTCCTTTTATAAGAGAGGTGAGGGACACTTTTAGAAATTCTTGAAATATTAATTTATTATAAATATATTTTATGGATAAATAGTTATTTATTTCAAGGATACGATTATTATGGGTGTAAATACACTCAACCTATAGGTTTTAGACAAGTTTAGGTCATGAATTTAACCTTATCTTTTGGATTTAACCCTTAGTTAAATAAGTTAACTCTTTCCAAGTCTTCTTGTATTTGTATACTATATGGTTTATATAGTTACTATAAAATTACAATAATACTTGAAGTGAATCATTAATAAAAAAATTAACACTATATATGTCATTTTTCAAAATCTTATATTATTATGACCATTATATCATTTAATAAAATGGTGTTTTTTTAAAAAATCGTTTATGTCAATTTTGATACTATTAAGTAAATGATGTTTGTTAAAGTTATAAATACTTGATTTATTATAAAAAAGCATTAAATCATCCCTAAATTTTCAATTTTATCCAAAAAATTCTTGTATGGCATCAAAAATCTAAAATTACATTTATTTTAACAATTATAATATCATTTATTTCAATCATTCATTACTAAGGTAATCACTACATCATAGTTATTTCATAAATAAATTTATTTATTTAATTTATAAAAATTATAAATAATGTATCATGATGTAGGAAATATTTTTATCTTTTTAAATACTATTTATAGTTTAATAGATCATTTATTTAAACCAAATTATGTTTTTTTAATTAGGAGATACATGTTTATGTTATATTTCCTTATTATTTAAATTAAACATTATAAAAGGTCATTATCACACCCAAGTGGTTCCATGGTGTCCTAAAATATACCTTATAAGGTTCATGGTCGGCCATATATCATCCAATAGTATTAGGACACGCATTAGGGTAGTTTTATATTATTATAATATTATTTTTTTTACCCTTATTTATTAGATTTACCCTTTAACCATGGTAAATAAAAATAATTACTGAAGATTCTATTCATAATGTAAAAAAATAAATAGTACCTATTTACACAATTTGTAACTTATTATTAAAAATATGGAATCCATTTTTTATAAATTCAAAAAAAAAATTGTCAGAAATTAAATTAAAATTAATTCTAGTTGCCAAAACCAAAAAGCGGGTTTTTAAGAAGTAAAAACTATCAAAAGACTGACACGTGTTTATGTCCAATTCCAATGTGGAATTACTTCCAATGAAAAAAATTGGATTAAATGATAAAAAAATAATCCAAATTTTAAAACAAATTAAAAGGAAAAATTTAATTATATAGATAAATTAGATGAAAGGTAGTTTCAAATTAAAATGCAGTATTTCCCACTATTTAGTAAAATATGGTTTTTTTAGAAAAATGACAAAACTTTATCCAAATTTTTTTTATATCACAATTATACTTAATAATTTAATTTTTTCAAATTTAATATATAAAAGTGTTAAATATTGTATTTAGAAAGGGTTCTCCATGAAAAGGCGGAAAAATGCATTTTTTGAAAAATACATATTTTATTTGAAAAATTGAATTTGTCTTTATATTAAATCTAAGAAACACATAAGATGAATTTTAAAATTATATGGGATATATATAAAATACATTTTTTTTAATAATTTTCATAACCACTTTTTAAATGAGTAGTTTGATAGGTCATGGTGCACTTGAACTCGGTGCTGGGTGTAGGGAAAGCTAAGATGATGGGGTATGTAACACAAGCTTACCTTGGTGTATTGTACAAAAAAATATACTGAGTTTATTTAAAAAGAAACATACTTTGAATCATGGGTTGTTACAAATACCAAGGGAAAAAACCATGGGCAAGCCCATGGTTTTTTAAATACCACTACTGAGGTGTCCTCAGAAATTAATAACAAACTCCCTCACTTTTGCTTCAAATTACAACCCATTCCATTGTTTAGGTTCATTAAAAAAAATTCCCCATTAAGATATGATATTATTACCTCCCAATGAGTGCTCACAAGGTATCCTCAATCCCGTAAGGTCTCAATCTTCATGTTTTTGGAGATACTCTTCCAGGTAAGGGAAATCTCAACTTTTCTGTTCCTTTCAAGTTCTCTTTTTATGTGGAATGTCTGTCATGTTTTGATATCATGTTCTTATATGAATTTTATTATATCCCCTTATTGTATTAATATTCATTTATGAATGTGATACCATTTTCCCTCTCCTTTTTATGTTTTTTAAAACCTTGTTTCATACCCGTTATGCTGCTATATTTTCATCTCAAAAATATTTTTCTGTTTTTTTCGGTAAATTATTTTATTTTCTTTTGTGAACACCCAAAACTCTATATTATCTTAAGGTATTAAAATATATGTGAAAATTATCTATTTAATTATATGATTAACAAACATGAATCCTCCATTCCTTTTCCGTGGGTTTAAAATGACAAAAAGGATATTGTTTTTCAAGAATTTTCTAAAACACCATGATTTTGAAATAAAAACCTTTTTTTATTATCCATAGGTTATTTATATGATGTTTTATTAAGATATATGTGGATAAAATTAATTAATACATATTAAGTTTGTTCCTTTATAGTTACTCAATGAATGGGGTAAATGATTTATTCTCTAGAGATGATAAGTTTTACGATACCTTGGTGAATAAATTTGGTAATTTTTATGACACCTGAGTGATAAACCTAGGTGATATGCTTATTAATGACTCAATTAAATATTTTAGCCACATTTACATGTTATGATTCTTGTTATTTTATGATATTTCTCCTTTTCAATTTCTTATAAATTTTGGTATTTCCTTAAGTTCTTATTGATATTCCTCAAGATCATAAGAAAAATATTTCCCATGTTTACCCTTTCCGAACCTTCTTCTCAGCCTTTCCTTTGATGTATGTCCCTAGGTTATGAGATGAAATAAATATACTTATTATGAACTGTGATAAATCCCTTTAATTATAACAGAATACTGTTTTATGTTTTCATGTATTATGTACTTTATTTTCAATACACTAAACTTTAAAAGATCCTCTATTTGTAAAATGATACGTAAAGTTATGTATTAAAATGGTAGGATGCAGTAGTTGGTATCAAAGGATTTTTTAGTTATTTTTGGAAATTAGGATTTGAAAACATTGAGAAGAACCCTATAGAAAAGTTTAAATATATTAAGAATTTCTTCTAATTTGGTGAAATATTAAGTAAGTGGTTTCTGAACAAATAAATACCTATCTAGATATGAACCAGTGGATGATGCTCTGACACAGATGTATCTTCGTGTAAAACCCAAAAATACTGCTTCGAGCTAGAATCAAATGGGAACTGGTGCATGACAACTGTCCATGATACACTCTTATTTTGACACTCCTGGAGGATATGTTTGGTTAATCACATGATTTTTATGAACTATTATGTAGGATTTATAGAAAATCTATTTTTTTGTTAATGAATACAAAATTTGAGCATGATGTTTTTAGATATAAAATTCTTTTAGAGTTATTATAATATTAAAAGAAATATGTTTCTCAAAAAGATTCTGTTATTTTAGAAAATGGTGGGAAATAGGGGGAACTATGTAAATGATGAGAGCAATGGACCATGCACTGATAGACCTCCGATGGAAGACAAGATGGAATCCTTCAAGAGAATGACGAATCAACTGACTCAATTTATATGAAATAACTTGAATCAATCGGAGATTCTGGTTTCACCATGAATTAAAAAACGTTTTTTAGCCTTTTATGCATCAACAACCACCAATGTTTAGTGGATCTACCAACCCATTGATTACAGAATAATGAATAATATTTATTGAAAAGATCTTTTATTTATATAAAGTTTCAAAAAATAGAATGTTACTCAGGTTGTGTACCATTTAGAGGGAGAATCTGACCAGTGGTGGGAGTTGATTAAAAACATGATGACAATAGGGGAGGTTGAATCTAGGGAATGGTAAGTTTTCATGGGAATATTCATTAATAATTATTTCTCTTGTTCGATGAGAATGAAAATGGAGAAATAATTCCTTGAACAGAAGAAGAAGGAGAATGAATCGTTTGGCAGTTTTGAAATTAAATTCACAAGACTTTACCATCAAAACTATATCATTATCATAGATCCTAATGGTAAGGTTGATTGATTATTTGGTGGACTGAGACCTCATCTACATAATATTTTTTCTAACTGAGACTATGACAGCTATGAGGAAATCACATGATGTGCTATGAAGGTCGAACCTGAGTTCAGTGAGATGCAGTGGTCTCAACAATCGAATGGGAAGAACATATATCGAGGGATAAACCTAGATATAATATGTGATCAAGATGGTGTACTAAAATTTCATACAAGGCTATGTGTTCCATCTATTCTGAAAATAAAGAAGGAGCTGATGGATGAATCTCATAGCTCTACATTCTCTATATATCCTGGAAGTACTAAAATGTATAGGGACCTTCATGATATTTTTTGGTGGGATAACAAGAAAAGGGAGATAGATGACTACACTAAAATGTTCCAGGTGTGTCAATAAGTGAAGGCAGATTGAAGACTTTCTAAAGGGTTATTACAACCACTACCCATACCAGCATGGAAGTGGGACAATATCACTATGGATTTTGTCACTATTCTCCTAAAAACATCCAAATTAAATAATGTGATATTTGGTTTAGTGGACCATCTAACCAACAAAAAAAAATTATCAATATCTGGGGAGACTTATCTCTTGACAGAAATACTAAGATATACATGAAGGAAGTTTTAAGGTTGCATGGAGTACCACACTTTATCATACTTGACCATAATACAAGGTTCACACCAAAATTATATAGAATTATTCAACATGAATTGAGTACCGAATTGAATTTTATTATGACTTATCATCCCCAAACTAATGTCCAATCTAAAAGGTCTATTAAGACACTCAATGAGATGCTAAGAAAATTCTCAATGGAATTTAAAGGTGGATGGGGTCAACATCTCCCATTAGTTGAGTTACCATATAGAAACATCTTCCATTCAAGTATTCAAATAGGTCTCTATGAAGCTCTATATGGGAATAGATGTATAAATCCAAATTTTTGGGATTAATTTGGTGAGAGAAATATTCTTGGACCTCATCTTATGAAAGATATGACAGAAAATTTTCATTCCATCCAACATCACATTAAGGCTACTTAGAGTCGGAAAAAGAGTAATGATGACAACCATCAAAGGGACTTGGAGTTTTACGTTGGAGACGAATTCTTCCTTCAAATTTCACCATGGAAGATATTTATGCGATTTGGGATTAATGGGACGCCTAGCCCTAGTTATATTGGCCCAAATGAAATCCGTGATTGCATAGGAGAAGTGGAATATCGGTGAGAAATTCTACCAAATCTATCTTAAGTCCATGATTTTCCACGTATCTATCTTGAGTAAGTACATACTTGACCCTTCACATGTACTGAATCCAGAGGTGGCACAATTAGAACCCAATATATCTTATGAGGAGTAGCCGGTGGAGATCATGGAATATAGGAACAAGGTTTTAAACAATAATACTACCCACCCCATCAAAGTGTTATAGAGGAATCACATGTATGAAGAAGTAATGTGGGAACCAGAGGAAACAATAAGGTAGAAGTACCCTCACCTTTTCTCAACTGAGATAATGAGTTGAAATTTTGAGGATGAAATTTATTAATGGGGGAATAATTTAATGACTTGAAATTTTTAAATGATATTTGTTTCATATAAATGTGTGTTATATTATTACAAAACAAAACTATATCCATTTAATAATTAAGTAAGTATATTTTAATGTGACCATCAAGATTCGACCGTTATATGACTATTGTTCAATTATAAATGTTGGTCAATATGACCATTGGAAACTGTACTCTTAACGTTATGATTGTTGTTTATAAATAAAAATGATAATGGAGAATTAATACTGAAAGAATATTCGATGACCTCATCTTGTAGAATCTTTCCATATGAAGCCCATTTGTTAGAACTTGGGAGTTATGTAGCATCTTTGGTTTTTGATCTTAGCCAAGACTAAACCAAGCTTCAACTTTTTAAGCTTGAATGAAATATCATATGAGAGAAGTCCAATCTAGTGGATATTACCACCAGGGTGATGATGTTTGAGCCACCCAAAGAGTATATCACCACTGCACACCTTACCCTTAGGTCATATGTGGGTGTTATAAGGGGTTATGTGTTAAGGCGTTAGTCACTTAAATTGTAATCCCATTGTTTTAATAAAATTTTTATTTCATAATTTACCTTTTAAGAATAGTTTTGCTTAATAAATATATATGTTTAATTGAGACAAATTTGATAAATTGATTTTATTGGTAAAAATTTTACTTTTTAATTATTTGTCATACTTATAAAATTATTATAGAAAAATAAACATCATTTTGGAATATTAAATGTCAAAATTAATCTCTGGAGAATTTTTAGTATTTTTCTAAGAAGGTTCATATTTTTGATTAATAGTGAAAAATACTGTATTTTTAATTAAAAAATTATAATTTATATAATTGATTCTATTAAATTATTTTTAAAAAATGGTCTACAAGGTTATGATCAATAAGAAATTTAGAGTTTGATAAGATCAACTTACTTTTTTGGGGAATAAGAACTTGACCTTTTGGAATATTAATGTTTCCCTTATAAATAGTAATATGACCAATGGAATAGTATCCTCGCCTAAGGATGTATAAATATTATTTTGGCATCTTAAATGGTTATGTAATATAATTATATCATAGTATAAGTAAATATATGTTTCAGAAATTATTTGTTATGTATTCTTATTTTTGTAAAACATAAATGTTTATTTACAAATTAGTAAATAATATAATAATTTTAAAATAATTTATTTTTATAAAATAGAATCATAAATCAATATATTGTTGTCTTATGATTATAAGTAAATTTTAATGGGAACTTATTTATTTTTTCAAAATGTTATAAAAGTGGTTATAATTTTAGAATTGACATTTTTCGAGTAAGTAATGATTTTACTTAAAAATTAAATTTATCATATTTAGAAAATAATTTTCATAAAATTTAGTACATTTTTGAATTCAAAACATTGATATTAGTTTAGGGTGAATTTATGAAAATTTTATAAAATACTTTCGTTTTTTGGTAAGTTTAATGACATCATAACTTTTTCATAATGATGTAATAATTAATTTAAAATGATGGTAGACTATTATGTGTTAAAGTAACTCAACTTGTTTTACGAATGCCCAATACCATGGGTAAATACCATGGGAAAAAACACTTGGGGTTTTAAATACCACTTCTGAGGTGTCCTTGAAAATTATTAAAAAACTCCTTCACTTTTTCTATAAATACCCACCCATTCCTTTGTTTCCTTTCATTACAAGAAAAATTATCCATGAAGATCATATAGTATTTTTCACACCCATATTTTGGATTCTATGCTTTATTTAAAATCATCTTTTGGTTCCTAGCTTTCTCTTGGGTTTTAAGTGTTCTGAGTTTGAAATTTTGGTTCCTCTTGTGTTCTTAATCTATAACCGTGGTCTTAGGGGTATTTTATGGTACTTTTCCTTATCTTTTTTCAAAGGGATGGTATAAGGTTGTGGTGTTTTGTAGTTGGTTTAGTGGAACTCCTAGTGGAACCGCTTATGGGGTAAGTTTTCTAGGTGGTTTGTGCCCATAAGATGGATAAGTTTTGAGGTGAAAGGAGTGCTTTGTTTTTGGAATTATACTTCCATATCCTTGGCCTATATTTCCCCCTTGGTTTCCCCCTTAGACCCACCTTAAATTGGGGGAGAATGGAAGGTTTTTGGGTGTCCAGAACAGGCGGCATAGTTTGGCCACACGGTTTACTAAACTATGCATCCAAACCGTGCAAGGGTGTCCACCTCATAAAAAACATTTTTATATTCCTATTTTTCCCTATAAGAAATAAACCAAATACACCCCTCTCATCTCCATTTCGTTCCCTACCTCCATGGAAATCTTCTAAGCTCTCTTACCCTCCCTTGGAACTCAATTTTGAAGGAATATTTGATGGGGAAAACATCAAAATCATGCAAGAAAGTCTTTATCTATTTGATTTCTTCCTTCGCCTTAGGGTTTATTCCACTCTGTCAGGAATTTTCTCTTATACAGAAGCTAGGGTTCGTACCTAGGGTTTAAACTTGAGTATTTTTGGTGAAATATTGTGGTCTAGGGCTTGATTTATCTTCCTTGTGGTGCGGCTGTGGTGCGGTTGATGTTTCACACCACGATTTGAGGGTTTTGACACAAAATGTAGGTGATTCAATGTGTAAGAAATTATTTATGATTTAGTTTAATTTATTTATTAATTTATAATGTTCCTAATATGTTGTGGGTGGTGTGAAAACCATTTTGGTATCATTATCAAAGCATTTAGTATTGAATCAACATTTTTGTTTGAAGTTGTGTACTTTTCAAATGCCACTCATGTGATATCTTTGGTGGTAGTTTTATAAATTATGAAGGTGATTTATTATTTGTTGAAAGGGGAATCCAATTCTGGTTTTTTAATTATTTAGTTTTATGTGGGCCTCAAAAGGTGGGTTCTGAAAGGGTTTTATGTGTAAAACCTTATTATACTCTTTGATTTTTTTTAGAGAAATGTGTTTTTTTCTTGTGTAACTTTTGTGGTATTATTTGAGGTGATTTTATAACACTTGAGAGTGGTTTAATAAATGTTTCTAGGACTTCCAATTATACTTTGGATTGGTATTGGTGTGATTTTGGAATGTAAAGAGGGTTTTGAAATGGGTTTTATGTGCAAAATATTGTTATACACCTTGGGATTGTTTTATAAAAGTTTTAAATGATATATTTAGTTAAAAAAGTGGGAAAAGGATGTACATGTACTATTTTGGGGATTTTGTTAACATAATATGGGTTTTTGAAAGTTAAAGTGGTGATTTAAGATTTCAAACATTTTTATAATGTTTTATAAATTGATAAAATGTTTTATCAAATAGAAAGAAAGGTGCAAAACACGTTTGTGGGCTATTTTGTGTGAGTGTTATGTGAAAAATGGATTTTTCATATGAAAGAAATAATATTTGATATGTGTGTGGTCTGTTATATGAATTGGAATATCTTAGAAAGGATTTATAAAATTGTTTAAAGGATTTTTTGAAGTGTTAAAGAGATGTGAAAAGTGTTGTGGGCAATTTTTGTGTGCATATGATTTCAAAATGAATTTGAATGAAAAGGGGGATTATGTGACTTGCGTGATATACATGTAGGATTTTTGGTTAATGTGTGATGTGGAAGTGGTATTTTTATGTGAAAATTATATTTCATGGCTTATTGAACTTGTTTGCATAAAAGAGGGAAACCTAGGTATCTAGGTGGGTGGACTTGTACTAGTACGCTTGTGATCCCGTTGGGTTTGACCTCAGTTTAACATATCATGATTGTAGAAGAAAATACTAACTAAACTATGATGATGATGTTGTTGGGGGACCACTAGTTTATTTGTATGATCCCTACTAGTGGCTCGTGTGCATGAGAATAGATATTGTGATGGTTACTTTCACCAAGATACGAGGTACCTTGGACTCACAGTGAGCAAGTGCCTAGGGGTTATTTCCCTTTGCTTGTGATCATTGGATGACTTATGCTTACCATCGGCATACAATATTATTGTATTGAAAATTCAGTAGATTTGGTATTTTATTTAAAAGTGTGGATTCTTTAAAATATCCCACTTGAACACTATTTTTATTTAAAGTTTCATTTTTTTAAATTGCTACTATAATTCCATGTTTATAAAAACATTCAACCTTTTCATCTTTGAATGTTTATCACATGGAATCTCTTAGTGGTGGTATCCTACTCGGATTTGGCTCACACACAACTTAAACCTTTGGGTGTAAGTAGACTTGGTTATTTTTGTCGTAGGTTTGGGTACAATTTTTATGCCAATGGTTCAGGTTTTAAGTGGACCATCATAGTGCAGTCTAGTGGATATGGATTGAGGGTTGTGCCTCTTACCCTGAGAATGTTCTTGGGATGTCCTTTTTCTGGGTTTTTACCTTTTTTAATGGTCTTTAAACAATGTTTTAAATTGTGTTACTCAATTATGAATTTTTTTAAAAGAAGCTTGGGTTTAAAAAATCCAGACATAGATTATTGGATTTTTTTGTTGTACGTTTATAAACTCGGGTAAATCGTTTCCAACTTTAATTTTATTATACTCAGACACTTGTGCCAGGCTATGAGGATCGGTAACGCCCTTCGGGCCTTATCATGGGCCGGGTTTGGTGCTGGATTTGATGGTTACCAGATCTGGTTTGTGACATTATTACCTCTCAATTAGTCCTCCGAAGGTGTCTTTAATCCTGTAAGGTCTCGATATTCGAGTTTTAGAAGTCACTCTTCAAGGTAAGGTAAATCTCAACTTATCTTTTACTTTCATGTTCTGTTTTTTTTGTGGAATGTCTAAAAAATTTACATATCATGTTCTTATGTCCACTTTATTATTTCCCTTTACTATATTAAGATTCATTTATGAATGGTATAATCTTTTCCCCTATCTTTTTAATGTTTTACAGAACCATATTTTATACCTGTTATGCTGCCAGATTTCCATCTCAAAATTTATATCTTTTTATCAAGAAATTATTTTTCTTTATTTTGTTAATAAAGAAATCCCTATCTTATCTAGGGGAATTTACAGATATGTGAAAATTATTTATTTAATTCTGGGATTAACATACATGAAACCCTCATTCCTTTTCTCTGGTTTTAAAATGAAAAAATGGCCTTGTTTTTAAGAACTTTCTAAAACATCATAATTTTCAAATTAAACCCATTTAATTAATTCTTTAAGGGTTATTTATGAGATGTTTTATTATGATATATGTGACTCACATTAATTAATACATATTAAGGGTGCACCTTAATAGTTCTCCAATACATTGTGTAATGAATTTAATCTCTTGAGATGCAATGTTTTACAATACCATGATGAATAACCTTGGTAAAATTTATGACCCCTTAGTGATAACCCTTGGTGATATGTTTATGAATGACTCAATTAAATGTTCTATTCACATTTCCAAATTATGATTCATGTTATATTATCATATACCTCTTTTTTCCATCGCTAATGACTTTATGTATTTCCTTATTTTCTTACTGATATTGCTCAGGATCATTAGTAAACTATTTCCCTTATTTACATTTAATGGGCCTTTGCTCACTCTTTCCTTTGATGTATGTCCCCGGGCTGTGATATGCAATTAATATACTTAGTATGAACCTTTATGAAGCCCTTAAATTGGAATAAATTAATTTTTTAATCTTTCATGTGTAATGTAACTTATTTCCAAGACACGATACTTTAAAAGTCGTTCAGTTTGTAAAATTCAACGTATTGTTATGCATTTAATAGGATGGATGCCATAGAAAGGATAGAGAAGTCTCAGAATTCCAGAACATAAAGGATGAAATGAAATTTGAATTTAGTTTTTGTTTTTTATCAATGAGCATATCAATATTTTTCATAATAATAAATTAGCTGGTGGATTTTAGCATCGAACCATTAAGGAAGACGTGAACATCCTATGATGGATACATTGGAAAGGTCAAAGAGGAGTTTCTTCCAAAATTTTGGGTAAAGTGTAAACATGAGTTGGATTCCATTGAATATTGTACATGAAATATTCAATTGTGAATCTCATATATATATATATATATATATATATATATATATCTAACAATTTAAAGATACGAACTTCATAGAATAACATTACTAGTGAATAAGGATGAGTTCCGGTACCTTTTACAATAGTTTAAAAGAGTCAAATTTCTAAATGAATGAAAAAATTGAAGGGTTATTTTTAAAAAGAGGTGAAAAATGGAAAATTACCTGAATTAAATCTTTCTTTGAGAATAAATATTTGAATTATTGACCTCAAAACTTTAAATCATTGATTTTTAAACCTTTCATTGAGAATAATTCTATAGGCTGAACATAATGCTCAATCGTAAGACTTCATGAAAGATCATAAGTCTTTAGAAATAGAATTTACTGCAAGAATTTATAATCCTAAAAAAATGAAAAAGTCTTGGAGAATAAGGATTTTTTGTTAAACATAAGTATTTTTCATTCCAAGTATAAAGATTTTATATGTTGTGTATAAATAGTAGATTTCAGTATATGACTTCTATAATTTGTGAAATTTTCGATATGTTTTTGGATGAAAAATTAAATGTCTCCCAATTTAAATCTGAGGAAGGTGAGATTTATGGGTGTGATGTTGAATCTATTCTTAAGTTTCCTAATAATCATGATGCCAAGGATGGACATGATTCAAGACTATTTCAAGAAATATTAATTGATATGAGAATGCTGTTAATTTTTACTTATGGTGAAAATGATGTTATCAAGGTTTCAAGAATAATGAAGACAATATTCCATCAATTTTAGATATGTCTATTAGTGTCTAAATCAATTTAATCTATGTTTATTGAGTGATTTTACTGATCTTGTTAACAAAGATAAAATATATCAAATGAACTAATATGAAAGGATGATAGTATTCCCAAGAATTAAAAGTTACAAGTCATCATGATTTTAAGAATATGGGAATGAAAAAACCTTGTGATGCTTGGTAGTTCTTGAGATCCTAAATCACCAGATGAGCATGAAATACTGAAATTTGAGTTGTTTAGATTAGTTTTAATTGAGAAGTTGATATATAGATATTGTGTGTAGAAATTATATTCAAGGTTATACTATTTTTTATATAAAGTCTCATGCTAAAAAATGTGTTCCACACATCAGATAGAGTGCTATATATTTTTATACAACTGAAAAATATAGTGTCGATTTTTGTGGAGAAATTTTGAGTTAAAGACGGAGATAAAGAATCCATTCTTACTGTAGAGATATTTTGAAGATATTTGGGGTTGATTTTTAATAATCAGAATAATTAAATGATTCTACACACTAAATACACCTTAATTTTAAATATTAGTGTATGTAGTAATTTGGGAACCCAAAATGAGTATTCTATGATGGAACTTTATGGATAATACTGAAAATATCCCATCAATATTCCATTTAAGAATACTGATTGATATGGTATTCATTTAATTATTTTAATGAAGTCACTCATGCATATGATAAATTTTGGAAATTGGTGAGGAAGAAACAAAAAATGATCTAGTATCCACTACAGATGGTTTATAAATTTTTTGTGATGATGATATTTTCTCTATGGTGTTTTGAGGAAAATATGAAGTATATATCTATCACACAAATAAGTATCCATTGCATTTTTTATTTAATAAGAATAAGAGAGTAAGACCATAAATATGAGGTCATTTTTTTAGATATGGAGTTACGAGAATAAGAATAATGGGAAAACCAATTATTCTATGATATTTATATTTGGTGTCTATCCTTTCCATGTATGAGAAGGGAGGAAACCAAAACGGTAGGCTCTAAAAAATTTTGACTTTCAGTTTCAATAAGTGCCGGAGTTGTAGAGTATTCTTTTAGATCATCTCGCGTATGAAGAAGTTTCTATGAGTTAAAATAAATCTATCTTATTAATGGAAAATAATCTTGTACAGAGATTATGATCTACTTCTATAAATAAATTAGAATGAACACTTTCCTATATATAGTGGGACTCCATAGAACCTATCCATATTATGCTATGTATATATATCACCATGAAACTATGTGACAATAGTCTACAATTGCAGGGATAAGTCCTGTGGGATTATATAAAGATAATTCCTTTGAGACTCAAGTATTGTAAACACCATGAGTCTCAGTGTTGGTTTGATAAACACCATACATTTTAATAAAAAACTGACTATAGCATATAATCATTGATTTAGGAAAACAAAAAACCACAGAAATATTTAGGTATTCATATAGAACCTTATAAATATACTATATTGATCTTTATTTCTTTACTTTCATGTATTTATTGATTATTTCTAGGTAAAACATTAAGATATTCATTTACACTAACTGAAAATAGTGGTAAAAATACAAATGGATTTCAGGATAGTTTGGAATTTAGTTAAAAATAAGAAATACCAGATTCCCCCCTACTTAGGTGTCTACATCAGTCCTTTTGGGAAAAAAATTGCTATCAAAGGGGGTTCTCGCTGATTGGATATATTATTTAGGACACTATTTAATTCATTTATGTTTCTAAAGTGAAGACTAGAGATGTTTCAATAAAATTTGATTGAAATATTAGAATTTATTCATATTTTTATATGTGTGTAAGTCTGACCTAAGATGATAGGAAACAAGAGAATGATATAAGCTAAAGATATGAGAAAAACCTCCAAAAAAAGGAAGAATATCTAATAGATCGAGGTAGTAAGAGTAGAGTAGAGTCCGTAGTACAAGTTATGGTGATAATAAATGTATTAATGACAATGATTATCTCTATTATGATACTGGGTTCTATATTTATAATGTTCCAACCAATATTGGTTCTCATTTTTTGGTTCCTTTTAATATCTTGAAGATGAAAAATTCAACCTGATAGAATTGAAAAAGTAGTGTAAAAGGAATTGGTTGGATATTTGGGAAAATGAAATTGTATCATTTAAGAACTGAAAAAAGGAGTAGTCCCTATAGATTTGTTGATAAATATTTACAATTTAATAAGAAAACATGCATTACTATATTTTTAAAAAAGTTAAAATTATATTAGATTATAAAAATAATAACCATACACAAGGATATTCACATTAATCTTCTATTGGTATCCAGAATTCTTTTTTGGAGATAAAATCATAAAAGGTGAAGGTGGTTGAATGTATTTTCTAAGAAAGTAACAGGTAAAATGAATATGAAATTGAAAATATTAATAAATAGTTGTAAGGGGAAGTAAAATCAATAATGATTTTATATAATACACTTAGTAAAAAATTTCTTGACTTTAAAAACAAATTAATGAATCTGAAATCAACCAAAGATGGACTATCCCAAATAGCTGAAATGAAATGTGCTACCACAAAAACATCCAAGTAAGGATTGGTCACTACGAAGACTTAAAATTGTTTAAATGAGACCCTTATCACCTCTAGATATCAACTTTTAGTTTCTCATAGATGAAGGTAACTCAAAACTCAATTCATTATGTTAATACCAAATCTATTTTTAATGCATGTACTAGGGAAAAAATATTTTTTTTAGAAAACATGGTGTTTAATAATCATGGGTAACCACCAATAGATAGAGGGTGTATGTATTTAAATCCAAAATTATTATCCCCACCAAATTAATATAAAAGGTCGATCAAACTACGCAAAATAACAAGCTTGTAAATTTGGATAATATAAGAATCCAGATACAAAAAAATGAAAATAAATTGGATTGTATGATATGTTTGGTGATTCCAAATGTTTGTGCATTTGTATATTTTCTTTCATGACATGTAAACATTTGTAAATAATAAAAGGCAAATAGATAGGGTAGAAAAGCATAATGTGAGAAAAAACATATGGTATAAAAGAATCAATTTTCAAAGAACCAAAATAATTTATCATTGAATAATAGATATGAAAACATGGAAGAAGTCTGTGACTCTTGAAAAAATCATGACAAAAAATATAAGGAATATTGGTTTTCATAAAACCAACATAGTTCCTATGTTTAGGATAAGATAAAGGCATGATATTATATGTATATGAAATAAAAAATATGTATGCCTTTAGTAGTGATCAAGTGAATAAACTTGTTTTAACCACTCCCAGCAAGTCAGTGATGGAAGATGAGTAAAATCAAAATAAATGTAAATCAAAGAAGATAAAAATCATGTATTTATGGTGAAAATTTCATATACGCACTTCTAAAAAGTTTATAATAGTCTTACTTAGTCCAATGGAGTTGGAATGTGATAAAGGGAAAGTGCTAGTGGGGTCCTTAGTGAAAACTCATTGGTTATAATGATGTAGTCCACACAAAAGAAAAAGGAGTTTCATGACCCAAATAATATCTTAATCATATGGCCCAATCAGTATGAACAAAATTTTTTTTGGATCAAGAATCAAGACATGAATCAATCATGATAGTTTGGGAAAATAAAGCTAATCTAACTATGATATAAGCTATGAATAAAAAGAAGACCATGCTTCCTAATAAAGTAAAAGTATAGTAAGTGAAGAATACAAGAATGAAGAAGGGTAGAAACTTTAGAGATTCAAATAAAAATGAAACCAGTTTGAGGGGGAAGTCTTAGGATCAATGATACCAATAAGGAGGTGATAAAGACCACATTATTATAAAATCATCTGTGATTGTGTTTTGATGTTGGGGATTGAAGGTAAGGTTTGAAGTAGGGATGTGATACTGATACATCTAGGGAGAATAACCATCTTGGTGGACTAAATTTTAGATTGTTAATAGTCACCAACAAGAATAAAATGCTTGGAGATAATTACTATAATAAATTAACCATGTTAAATAATCTTGGAGTACACCCATTGAGGGATAAAAAATAATGAAGGGAATTCTACTAGAGATTTACTATATTCTCAAATTTTGGAATCTAGATAACACCAACATTGTTAAAGTGTGAGGTATGATATTAAATCTAATTTCTTTTTTATGGTGAATAAATGTATTAATTATCAAATGGGAGTGTTTGAATAATAAAAGGGATAATATACCTACTTTTACTTGAGCTTTCATATGTGTTTTGTGAAGATAAGATATGGTTTACAAATGGTTTTGAAAATTTAATTGTACATCCCATGATAATTAAAAAAACTGAGTTGAAACTACATTGAGAAATTTAATTAAAAACTTTGATATTTTCGTTATGAAATTCTATTTTCTATAATGGGAATGACCAATTAGAATTATACGGATAAACAAATGAATCACATTAAAGAGGGTCGTGGTTCCTTCCTCCACTAAGAATATTAGAATATAATCTGGATAAAAAGAGGTATTTCATGTGGATGGCAATAACCTTACATTAAGTTCAAGAAATATTTACCTCAATTTCATTGATTATAATTTAGGGGTAGGAAAAGATATATTATATTAAATATTTTCATGCATCATGTGAGTATTTAAGTTCAATGTATTGAGAATAAATCTAAAGGGAGAGATTGAAGTACCATTTTCCTTTTTTTTTGTTTCTTATCAATGTTCATTCCAATAGTTATTAATAAGAAATTGGGTGTTGGATTAGAGTATCAAACCGTTAATGAATAAGTGACAATCCAATGATTTATACATGGGAATTCTGATATAAGAGATACTTCACACAAGTTGGGAAAATAGTAAACTGGATTTGGATACCCTTGAATATCTAGAAAGATATATTACATTGGGTGTCCAAAGCATAAATAAGATTATTTAAAGAGTTGATCTTCAAAGAATAACACCATAAGTTCTATAAGAGTGGTTATATAGTTTTTCTATAGTGGTTTTGTAGAGTGAAATTACTTCATATAATGACCAAATTAAAGGGATATTTACAAGTAGAGTTAAAAGGATAAGAGATTGGATTTGGAAGACCCATGAGATAAGAGAAAGCTATCCTAGTGCACTATTACATAGTATTTTTGAAAATAGTGTAAAGTAAAACTTGGATAAAGGTTGACAAGGATCAAATTATCTTTGAAGAGGTATTGAATTCATTTCATTAAGTCTAGATATTTTAGGTTTGGAACTATAAAAATGTAAAATTCCATAAACCTAAGGCTTTGTCTCTAAGCGTAAATATTTGAATCACTAAGCTTAATGATTTTAATTACTTTTCATAAATATTTGGATATTTATAATTATTTATTTTGATCATAAATATTGACCATAAGAATTCATGTCATATCTTAAGTCTTTAGGTACAAAATTTATCACATGAATTTGGAATCCAATCAAAAATGGAAAAGGTATGGAATGGAAAGCTTCGTCAATGAATATATGTCCTTGGAATGTTGTGAGTAAATATTTTTGATTCAGAGTGTAAATATTTGAGTTGATTATAAGGCTTCTATACTTTGATAAATTTTCAATAAGTATTTGGATGAAAAATATATATTTTCCATATTTAAATAAGATGAATAAGGGATTTTCTAGGATGATGTTGAAGCTATTATTAATTTTCATAATAATCAGGAGGATATGTTTTTCCATGGTTCAAGAGAATTTCAATAAAATAAAAGTTATAAGATAATGAGGTGAATCATTCTTTATAGTGAAAAATTGATTTATTAGGTTTTCATGAAAATTGAAGACACTATTCCATCAGAGCTTGATCTGTATATTAGAGTCTACATTAGCTTAATATAACCTAATGGAGTGTTTCTTTAATTGTTATTGATTGAGATAAAAGATATAAAAGGAATTGATATGGAAGGATAATATTTTTCACATTCTTAAAAGCGAGAATAGTTCTAGATTTTAGAAATCTGGGAATAAAAAAACCTGATGATATTGTGCTTTTGTAAAGATCTTAAATATAGATACCCGATTTCAACATGGGTTTATTTTAAATATTTTATAATATTTAAAACACTATATTTCGTAAATAATATTATCCCAATGACTGATAAGATCAGTGTGTTTATAGGATAGATACATATTAATTTTATTTTAGAAAACACTTGATTATTTCCCCTTAAAGTAACTATAGTAGAATATATTCTAAATATCAAATTAGTAAGAATCAACTTCAAAATATGGGGAAAAAAATATAAGGAAAGGGTGATTTCAAACTCTATACCAGGGATGAATTAACCTTTCAAAAAGGATGAGTTCATAAGAGCAAGTAAAAAATATGAGCATAAGGGAAAGATAATAACATCATGTTTGATATTGATAATATATAAGTGATCTTGAAAGTATATAACATAATAAATTAATGTCAAAAAAGATAAAAATGGATGAATTTTAGATACAACATGTCTTAGAATCATTTAAAATAAAACATTAATCATGTGAGAATAAAATCAAAATGAATAAAATCCTTTAGCTATGGAAGAAATATTTGTATAGGGAAACACTAATTTCCCGGGCCACTCCATTAGTTCACATGCTTAAGAGTTACTAAAAAGTATTTGAGAATACATTTCTCATGATATATTAAATCTTATACATTTTATTGGAGGGTGATATAGGACCCCACAAATCATTCATCCATACTCACATGTGCCAGTTTAAAAAAAATTCAATTTTAAGATCATAAATTACTCATGGATATAAAATGGGTTTCATAAAACATCCAAATGAAAAAAACTACTTTTAATAACAAACCCATTGAAATAAATACATGTTTCATAAAACATCCAAATAGTATATAATAACATCATGAATTAAATCAATTATTGTTGAACAATTTACCACTTATATAATCAAATAATATATGATGAAACATGAAACATAACTCCAATAGAGATATATAATTTTATGATAATGAAAAAACAATCATGGAAATATATTTTTGTTGTGAAAAAAATATTGTATTCATTGTTTTAAAAATCCTGGTTATGAGTCTCTTTTCAAAAAGTATCCTTCATTTTTTTCATAAAAAATTAAAAAAAACCTTTTATGTAAATTAATTTGGATAAAAAACTCTATCCCTCCAAAAATAAAAGACATATAATCATTTAAAATTTAAATATTTAGAACAATTATGTTCAATAGTTAAATTTTATAACTTAATGAAAAGAATTTGAGTTACTAAGTCCCTTACATTTACCCTTGGTTTATAGAGATATGATTTAACATTATGTGTCAAAATGATAAACATATTAATTACATATTTAAGAAAATTATTCATATAAATTTCCAATTATACTGTTTCTTAATAAAAAAACTACTTATGTATTAGATTTTTATAATCGATTTTCAAAATCTGTTATTAATAATCTTGACTACTTTGTACTAGGTTTATAAAATAAGTGCCAACCTTCCTTTTTTCTCAAAAATATCATTATTTAAAAAACTTTAAAGGTACTTGAATTGATGTTTTAAAAATATATAATATCATTATAATTACATTAAAATGTTATTTTAGTATTGTTTCATAAATTAAAAATCAGTGTTGAACTAGTTTTGGGTTATTTACCAATATCAATGGTCTACTATATAACAATCATTACTTTTCGGGTTATCCCTAAAGAACATTATTCGAGATATATATTAATTATATATATCATATATACAAATGAAATATAAACTAAAATCATCCATGACGAAAATAATGAAAAATGGAAGGCATTGTTCCATAGATGCGGTAGTCCACACTGTCCTAAGGATGATGATTTCATTTTTTGAAGGGATGGAGAAATAAGTTACAAGTTTTTTTAAATTTAATGAAATTAAATATGATATATATGTATAATAAATTTTTAGTTAATTCCTCATTTTTACCTTCTAGGTTAGGTGAATAAAGAAAATTAAACACATTTCTTCTTGTATGTGGTAGTCCACACTTAACACGATTAACCTTTTTGTTTTTTGTTAAAGGAAAAGGGAATGGCCATTGATTATTGTACCATAGCTATAATAAAAATGTATTATAACAATGATACTGATGTTATCATTTGAAAATTATGTAATGGTATTTGAGGATGAATAAGTACACATAAATAAATATAAATGAGAAAGGAGAGGTTATAAATTTAAACCTCACTCCTTGGATTATCTCCTTTGGAAGGGGAGTTAAGCCTTTGAGGGGTGTTATTTTGAGAACACTAGAACATGTTGAAGGTATATAGGATTGGTTAGGATAGTTTTGGTTTATTTTTTTTATGAATTAGGGGGGGGGGTTGTGTGTTGTTTAGTGAGTAGAGGAGTTCCCCTTTTATAAATGAAAAAGGACCACATTTTTTGTAAATACCCAAAAATTTTAAATAAGGTGAAGTCACTATCAAAAAAAGTTACTACAAAATTGGGAAATAATGGATATGAGAAGGGATAAGTTGGTGAAATTATTAAAACACCCATTCTCACACATGTTTTAAATATGTTTTTGGTCTTTCTATATTTGTTAAACCCTTTTAACCCTTTTGATTTTTACTAAGGTGACTAGTTTTTACCATAGTAATTTATCCCTTATACTTGAAAATAAAATGGTAATTAATACATAATTTGAAACTAATGATTCCAAATTTTAAATCTATTTTATAATTTTAATTTTCTAAATGTGATAAAAAATTATTTTAAAACACTAACTGTATAATATATTTTTTTTGATAAATACAACTTAAGTTCTAACATGAAAAATTTGGGTTTGAAAATTTAAAAAATATTTTTTAAAAAAATATAAAGACACCTATAAAATAAATATATGGTATTATAAAATGGTTTCATGAGTTTATAATAAATACTTATACACTAATGATTTCATAAAAGTCATGTCATTTGTAAAAATGGTATTTTGTACTATTTTCCTAACAATCAATCTTTTTAGAAAAATAAAATAATAATTTTAAGTTACATTTTTATGATAATTTCAAAAATGAATTTATTTTTTTTAATTCAAATTCTTAAATTTATAAATTTAAAGTTTAAAAATAATCAAAAAATATTAATAAAACTCTTTTTATAAGAAATATTTTTTTGTATATTAACTATTCATCTAAAATTAGTACTAATTATAAATATTTCAAAATAAGAAGATATCTATTTTATAAAAATCATTTTAATAATAAAAAATATTCTATTATCTTCTTAGACACACTTGTTGAAATAATATTCAAAGGGACCTTTATTTCTTAGGTTGGATATAACTGTTTATACCGAATTAATAAATTAATACTATACATTAGTTAATATCTATTTTAATAAAAGTGGTGTTGTACTTTAGGGTTTTCTATTTTTCTTATGGATTAATCTTTCTAACATAATATTTATTTAATTATTGTATTTTTACTAAAAAAATGTACTTACATTTTACCCCTTAAAATAATTTAATACTTGAAATTTTATTGCATGGTAGAAAATAAATGAGGGTAATTTTTTCCCATCACATACTCAAGTTCCCGTATATCCTTCCAAAACTTATGATTCATCCATAAATAGTTTACCATGTGAGTGTTATTTTTTAAAACATGTTATTTGTAATATAGGATCTCTAGTAGTTGTTCATCATATGAGAGATAATTCTCTAATTACATAGCTTTAGAGATTGTTACACGTGAAGGGTATGGTATGTAATTTCTAAAAAGTGATACATGGAACACATTGTATACTTGGGATAGGTATGTATGGAGTGATAAGTGATAATATAAAACCCTTATATGATAAATGATCTCAAAGGGTTTGATATACCTATGACTTATCTTCCCTTTCTTTTCAAATCCCATAACATGCTTTCATCTTTTTTTATCCAAATTCATCTAACCATGTCAGTGTATAATAAATATTACCATATAGAACCTTAAATGGTGTTATATGAATTATATAATGGAAACTATTGATATTTGAGAACTCGACTAGGGGATTTGTTGACCCAACATCCTTGAAACTACACTGAACATGATCTCAACATGTCCTCAAGTGTTTGGATTCTCCTCTCAAAGTTACTATTAGTTCATGGGTGATAAATTGTTCTGAAACTTAGATCTATCTCTATTATTTATAAAGACTTATCCATAACCTCAAGGTAATCCTGATATCTCATTTAGATCATATGGAGTATATTATTCTATGCAACCTTACCACTTCCATTGTATATATCTTGGAGAGTTTTTTAAGATAGAAATATTCATTTATGTAAATAAAACACAGTGAATTATTAAGGAGATTGACTACAACCTAAATGAAATTATGGAATTTATATGTTTTGAAGAGACTTATGTTAAAAATAAATAGATATGTTTTCTGACCTAAAAATTTCTTTTTTATTTTCAATCACTTTTATGGGAATATGAGAACCCATTCCAGTACAAACTACAAAGCTTAAAACATAAAAAGAAATTGAAAAGACATTGAAATATAATTCAAGTCTATTAGATGAAATATTCCTTTGTAATTTCAAAATAATACCTTTTAAATCGAAATCCAGATCAGCCTTGATAAGTTCCTCAACCCAATAATCCAACTTGTCCCGCATTTTTATGAATTATTCCAAGTTTAACTTCCCTTTATTAAATCATCTTACCAAAATACAATATTGTTTGTTGATCCACACTATATTCACCTTATTATCTTATACACATAGCAATCTCTCTATCATCTAATCACCATTTTCTTTCAAGGTGTTAATCAAAAGAAATTCCTACAACATTTCATCCTCATATTGAATAATGATTTCCCATAACCCCCCTTCCCCTACAGCCTCAAACTAGTTATTGTTAACCACATTGGAAAGAAAGGTTTTTCACCTTGGAAACCTCCAACATGTCTCCTCCCTGCTCCTTGGGCTTAGAAATTTTGTAGGATCTTTTCTCCATTTTTGGGGTAAGTAGGAATAATTCTTGTGATTTTTTTGACTTCTATCCATTAATCAGGGTACAACTCCCTGAGTCCCAATTTCATCTTCGGACCTTCCTCCACTTCAAGATGGGAAGACCTATTCCATGGAATTCATCTGCACAATCTTTTGAAAGATGAAAAAGAATAATCTTCACTATATTTTTCTATTTGGAAACCCTGATATTCATTTAGTCTCCCTACCCAGGCTGCATCATGATCCCGTTCCAGCCCTTTACTCACAAACCCTTCAAACCGATTGTCTAACAAAATAGTTCACATCCCCCTTTTGGGTATTGGCGTATTCAACACTCCATTTTGTAGTTTCTAAAGCTTGACACAAGTTTCAACTCTCTCTCCAACCTCATGAGACACCTAGGTAGGACCTAGTCACCCAGGTACTGTCTCCTATGACACCTCCTTCCATAGTTGTTGGTCCTTGGCCGTACATCCTTTGAATATGAAACAGACTTGGGATCAATGTTTCTATGATCTAAATTATCATAATTACACACCCCATCATAATCTTCTAACTCATTCGAGTCTTGTACCTCCATAGCAAGGTCACGATTAATTCTTCTAAAGACATCAATAACTTTTAGATTAGGATTCATAGGGAAAACCTTTTTCAATGGAAGGGCATCTTTGGATTCTCTATCATCCCACACCTAGCATGGTCCTCCAAACTCATCCACCACTATCTCCCTTGAATTCAATGTTCTTACCTAATTCTATAGAATAGAAGATGTTCCAGCCCCACTGGTACCCAATTGATCCACCTATGTGACATTGTACGCTGCTACCATACCGTATTCTAGAAAACCATGAGGAAGAGCACTCTGAGAAAAATCAGTGGAGCTTCGATGGCATTTGGAAATTTCATGACCCAAAAAATGACAACCTTAACATAATAGAACCCAATAATTGAATAAAACCTTATGATTATAGTGGATTTATCCTTCAATACCATTGATTATGGAGTCCAACAGTCCCTTTAAAACATTTAATTCAATGAAAACTATTTGAGAAACTGGATGGCATATAACATTGGTACGAGAATCAAAATAAAGGTAGTGAACTATCATGTTTCTGATCAACCTAAGAATTGATGGATTCTAGAAAGGTAATAGAAGGTCAGGAATATATATCTAGGGTTATCTGACCAACGAGTCGTGCATCCGATGAAAATCAAAATTCCACATATATAGTGAAAAATAGAATCCATACATAACTCATGGAGCATTATCCCAAGAACATATCAGATCTTCCTCTTTTGAAAAACAAATCTGGATATGCTTCAGATCTAAAAGGATAACAACCACCTAGTCATGTAACTTTCAGGATAAGAAAAAAACACGTTGAAGGCATCTACAGTGGTTCGTTTCTCCCCCAAAAGGAAACCGGAGTGAGATCCATCTTTTTCAATGCATTGCAGAACTCCAATGAAGAAACCATAACTGATAAAACTCCATTCACACAGTATTGGAATACAGGGATAGCTTTGATAGGAGGGATGTGAGGGATAGATGATGAGTCAGTTAAAGGGGGAAAGGAATTGGTGTGAGAGGGAAATAAGCATGAAGAAGGATCATCTTTTCCCATCTCCAGCCAAAGCGGGACGACGAGGGGAGGAAACAGTGTGACAATGACCTACACCATTTAGGGAAGAAGGAAGGATAGTGTGATGTGATGATTAGGTAGCCCCCTTTTCTAATTTTCATACTACATTGGGTAATGGTTGTAACCAAATATTCAACTACTTTTCATTTAGACTTAACTTACTAGTATTCCACGCATTAAGATACATATTCTACAATTTATCTCTTTATTTTATCCCACATGTAGTTTTATTTTAGGTATATTTATATCTTCAAACATCCAGGATGAATAGAGAAGAAGGTGCAATTTGGATCATCCAAAATCTTCCTCTTAAGTTCTAGTTTTTATGGGACACATATCCAGATACCAAAACATATAAATCCATCTTTATCAAAGTTGAACTATATAATATTTAATTAATTTTTTATATATCTATATCTTCTTCATAGGATTATTTTATCTTCATGTGAATGTATAGTTGAGAATTCAATTGGAAAATATAGGATTTATTATCATCCCTTAGAAATTAAAGATGCATGCTTGCAAATCCCTGAAAATCGGGTAACATTCAACCATCATTATAGATAATGTAACATGATATTTCCAAGTCAAAGCACCGTCCACCTTGTTTTCCTATCCTATGTGGTAATTTATTGAGAAATAATAGTTTTTTATTAGTTTCAACCATATACTTTGGTGCATATTTAACTCATTTTTGTGAATATATATTTTAAACTCTTTTGGTAACTATGAATATCACACTTCTTACTATAGAGATAATTCCACTAAATTCTTAATTCAAAGATCATTGCCGCTAAGTCAAATTCATGAACTGACTAATTTTTCTCATGAGTTTTAATTGCAATGAAGTATAAGAAATTAATATTTCACTTTTTATGAGGAAATATAAAAAATTCCTTCTTTGAGGCATAAAAATATAATACAACCCCTTCCCACCACAGGGTGTTGTAACTACTGGTGTGGTGACCAGTCTCTTATTTAGTTCCTTAAACAATTATTCACATTCTTCTTTCCAAAGGAACTTTACACCCTTCCATGTTAACATGGTAAGTTTATTTTATATCCATGAGAAATTTCTCACAAAGTTTTCATATTATCTAGCTAACGTTATAAAAATATAGACCTTGGTTAATATGACTAGTTTTTTCCATTTTTCGATAACTTTTAGATTTGAAGGACTGGTAGACAAGACCATATTGGTGATTACATGACACAAGAATGATTAATTTTGAAGTTAGAATTGACATTTTATATATTTGACACATAAATTCTCCTTTTATAGGGTCATAATTTTTTTTAAATGATCTTTATTCTCTTAATTTCTCTTAGAATAAATAAGAATATTGTCTATGAATGTAACCTCAAATTGATATATGCAGTATCTAAAGACTCTAGTCATTAGATCCATGGAATTCATAAGAGAATTAGTCAATATAAATGAAATCACTATAAAATAATAGTGTCCATACCTCGTTTATAAATATATTAACGAAATGTATTTCCTTTTGAACCTTAACTGAAGATATCCAGATCACAGGTCAAACTTTGAAAAGTAATGAGCTCCTATGAGCTAATCAAACAAGTCATTGATATATTTTATAAGATAAATATTATTAATTTTTATTTTTTAATATCATAATATTCAATGAAAAAATTTATCCATCCATATTTTTGAAAAAAAAGTATTAAACACCCTATGGTGAAGAACTAAGATGGATAAAACCATAATATATATTTTATTATAACTTCTTCATTAATTACTATAATTTAACAGAGGTATATATCTAGATATAAGTTCTATTGAAAAAATAACCTCACACACGAAGAAATTCATCTAGGAGTAAACCAACTTATTCATATGCAATAATGATTTCCTCAATACAAAATTTCTATATGATAGTTTAGGCTAGAAATTTATTATTTATGGGTAATAGAACCCATAATATAGAATTTTATTCCATTCAGAAATCATACCTAAGGTGATACTTTGGAATAGGATGATATGGGATATAAAATGAAATATTCTTATCTTGAAAATTTATATGGTCTCTATATTGAGATAAACAATCCATACCCAAAATTATTTCAAATTCAACCAAAGGAAGTAGAATTAAATATGTTGGAAGTATCCTAAAACAAATATCAATAAGATAAGATTTATATATCTTAGACATGCTCATTGTACCACCTTTTGACTTCATAGATAATTAAATATTCATCACTCGAGTTGGTGATTTTATTTTCCTAACAAACTTATGGGATATGAAGGAATGTTAATAACCAAAATCAAATAAGGCACTTATATATTTTGAATAAAGATGAAGTGTACCTCACATCAATACATTTTCATGATCTACCTTATTGGAATAGATTTCAAATTACCTTCCTTGTTCCCATGGCCTGGGAGGCTTCTAGGGAATATTTTCTTCATTCACTCAAGGGTTAATGAATTGACTCACATAGATCCAAAACTCCTTGAACGTGAATCATTCTAGTGTAAGTATATCATTAGCTGTGAACGTTTTCCCATATTTTGTGTTAAACAACCAATTAGCCTTAATTTTGAAGTTTTGGGATTGGTGGCATACTAAACCATACTTACAACACTTCTTTAATATTTTAAGAAAATGAATCATGTTCTTTCTCCCACACCTTTAATAAGTAGGGTGTTGAAATTTCTTCCCCCCACATGACTTACCATCAGGGTTCTCTTGGTATTCTACCTTCCTTTTTCTCCATCTGAAGTGTTGAGAGACCCCATATTCCATATCTACCTTCATAATACACCATAAAATTTATTGAACGATTCTAATGTCTTTTAAGGATAAATTATTTCAATAACTATGTTTTAGTACATTGAATAAATGATCGATTTTATTTTCCAGATCAGAGATAAAACTAGAGGCGTATCTTGTGAAAATCATGATGTTTGCTTTGTATGTTCCAATGGATTCATCCAAATTTTGTTTCAACTACAAGAATCTCATCTCTATCATTTTGAAAATAGTTATATGGAAATAATTGGTAGAGAAAACATTTTTAAACATATCCCATTCCATGGAGATACTTTCTTTTTCATTGTTGTATTCCTAATGAGTTTCAACCATTGGTCAAAATCTCCTTCTAAATAGTAAAAATACCATGAAACCTTATAATTTTTTGAGAATTGGATAATTAGAAATATAATTTTCATTGAAATGATTCAATACTCAACTATAAGTGGATTTTAATATCCAGTGAAAGAGGTTGGACGTTTCTATATGAACGACTCAATAGAGAAAAACTCCCAAATTGGTGTGTTCAAGTGCTCAATGAAGTTTGAATTAATATTGATATATCGTGATAGTTGAGTGAGAATTTTCATAAGTTCTTTTACTCTATCTCCCATTATTTTAGGATATTTATTTGGGAAACCATTGCATTACCCCTTACACCCATATTTAACTCTATTACTTCTGATTCTAGCCATTAATAAAACAAAAAATGAGTTATCATGAGTGAAAAACAATTAACATCATAATGGAATAATTGAAAGAATTGAATTCGAACATAAAATAACTAACTATTTGATGCATTCATGTTAGTCTATAATCATTTTAGTTCAACCTTCATCATTCTTGGTTACTCTTTATGATGGGTTTTATCATACTTCTTAACCCAATTAAACAATGTAACCTAAAAATAAATCCTTCATAATAGTCCATAAAGTGCATGTGATCAACCAAATCACATCCCTTAGGAGTGTTAAACTAGCTGTGCACTTAGATATCTTTTTCTCTTGCACCAAGAGATGATTGAGTAATACCCAATATGCCATTTTTAGGGTTATTACCCATATGTATATTTGTGGCAGAGCCTATATCCAATTGTAGTTACCATATAGGGATGTAATTGACATGATAACCACATGATATATAATTTTAAAAACTTCAAGATATTACCATACACTTATAATTATCCCTAGGTTTTTTGATAAAGACTTCCAAACTAATCTTAAAAAATAACTAAAACTTTGTCCTGATAAAAAATATAGGAAAACAAGATAAACATGCCTTTATATTACATATTTTACATTATTTAAAATATTATATTTCATAAATAATAATATTTCAAGGAATTATAGGTTCAATGTATTTGGATAATTTCTATATAATATACTAATTTTATTAAACTTGTAATCATTTCTCTTTAAAGGCACCATACTAGGCCATATTCAAGATATATCTTTAGTAAAACTCATCCTCAAAACTTGGGGAAGGAAAACATAAGAAAGAGGTGAACTCAAATTCCCAATAAGAGATAAGTAAAAATGATACCAAGTTTGATTTCACAATCATTAGTGAAATACATAAGGATAAGGGAAATATCTTAAAATTATGATTGATAATCATAAGACATAAGTGATCTTAAAATTAAATAACATAAGAACTTGAAAGAAAAAAAAATATCAACATGGATGGATCACAACTACAACATGGATTAGAATTATTTTACATAAACCATGAATCATGAGTGAATAATATCATAATGAATAAAATATTTTAACTATGACATAAAAATTAACATAGATAAATATTACATTGATGATCCACACCATCGTTGACTATGCATATATGTAACTAAAACATACTCATGAATTCTTTTTTGTATTTTTTTTGTTATTACAAAAAAATAATTTTAATTCGTTAGTGTTAGTGATTGAATAAAAGGTGTACTTGACTCAAAAGATCAAAAACATTCTTGATAAGAAAATATATTGGTTTTAGTTTTGTATTTTGGAGATAATTTCTGCATGAAGTTGTTTTTGGACTCACATTGTATATGAAATTAAGTCTCTGATCAAAATAAAAAGTTGTATTGGAGTCTGATTTAATTTTAAGATATTCAATTCTTGATTTGAATATGATTAAGTTTTCAACATCATAAGTTAATCAATACTTGTGATCCATGATTTTTGAAATAAAGGAGTAGAAAAGGTTTTGTATGTCAGACAATGATCTACTGATCCCTATGTTTGTAACATCATAGAGAAGTCATGATACAGAAAAATAGTTTTGTTGAAGAAGAGATTATATAGTAAAATTCTTATGGTAATAGTTCATCAGTGTATGTATCTTTAGATAAAAAATTTGTCTAAATATTAAGATGTTTGAAGTTTTCGAATTATATGTTTTCTTGAATTTATGATAGATCAATCCATCAGAAATTTTCGATCTACTGAACAAACCATTATGTAAGACCTCTAATCATTTCATTGAATCTGGAAGAAAAGAAGACTTTTCTAAAACTAGTCCATTAGAAAAGATCTTCCACCGATAAATCAAAGGAGTTCTGACATCGATCCATCAGAAACATTATTGGTATCTTTTTTCCATTGAATGTAGAGTTCTATCAGAGGTAAAATATAGTTGTAAAGTTATTAGGATTGATAATCCAAATGGATTCAGAGACTGATCAATCATATGATGGTAAAAAATTTAGTCCACCATTTTTAAAAGAATCTTAATTGTCTTAAGTGAGTCAAGATCTATTGAAAAAGATATGACACAAACAAATCATATGGAAACAGATACTAATTAATCAAATTTTGAACATCATCAGAAGTAGTTTTCCATAAATTTGAGATTTTTTAATTAAATAAAGAAAAGGGGACATTTTTTGAAGATACTGGCCAGGTTTTCTATAAGGATTTATAATGTATTTAGAATTTTTAATGATGTTTATGAAAGAACATGTTCAGTTGGATCATCAGAATGGGAATTCATCAGTTTTACATATTCTCAAGTGGTTCAAAAGGATCTTTTTAAAAAATTATATTAGAAAAAAATTTATATCGAATTAATTTTGTTTGTAAGTTAGAATAAGGATGATGTTATGATAAGATTGAAGAAGTTTTGAGAAGAATTTAGTGGAGATGAGAAGCATTAAAATGGTAAAATATGAAGTCTAAATGAATTGTAAATTTGAGTTTATGGAAATTTTGTTGAGGAGGAAAACGAAATTGGTTTTCCACCCATTATATTTTTGGTGCACCTATAAATAGTGGTCAAAGTATAAAATACTCTGAAATTATTTACGTGTGGGATAGAGAAATAGTACTAATTTTTTTTAATATATTTGGAAGAAGAAAAGTTTTTGGGAAGTGTTTTTTTGAGATAGTTCTTATGATATAAGAAGAGTAAGAAATAGGTTTCATTTAGATTTTCCTAGATTAGACTGAGCGATCAGACTGACATTTCTAGGAAAGAAATAAGTGTTTCCGAATTGTTTTTGGAGTATCTATTTAGAATTTTTTTCTAGATAAAATAATTGGAATGAATAATCAGATTGATCCATCAGACTGAGTTTTTGTACAATGTCTAGAAGAGTAGATTCTACCGACTATTTGAAGGAAAGTGAATAATTACATTATGAAGAAATAAAAAAGTGGAAGTTTTTGAAGAAACACACTATTGTGTTTGGACACAAATGGTGAATGCTTCTTATCTTATTACATAAATTATTTTACATCATTCATGCTATAATAATTACATCTATTGTTGTATTGATCATAGTTATACACAATTTTAAGGGTATTTCCTACTTGTTGTATCCATATAAAAGGATTGTTTTATTTTAGATTTTATGGTATTGGATTATTTCTAAATGATTCAAAGTACTAGATACTCTTATTGACTAGTGAAACTTGTAAATACTTATGTTCTTATGGATGTGTGGATGTTTTGTTTTTAGAAAAGTGATAATTCTTTTAAAGGAGGTGATAAGTGTTATACAAGAAATATAATATGAAAGAAAAAAGTATCACTAATTCACCCCTCCCTCTTATAATGATACGTTGATCCTAGTTGGGCCTTTTCAATTGGTATCAGAGAAAAGGTTCCCTTAATTTACTCTTTACTAATGTTTTTGAAGATAATTTGTTATGCAGAATCTGAATTGTGTGAATAGTAAGGGGATTCGAATCTTTGATGTAATGAACTATCATATATAGAAAGATTTAATATTTCCTTATCCAATGTCTCTCGGGTATGATGTTTTGGAAGCTTCTATAGATGTATTTTCTCCCCTTGTCAAGAATGTTCCACTTATATTTACAGATAAGAAGAATCTATAGAATGAAAGAAGGGATAAGAATTAATTACTCTCATAACTTTCTAAAAGGTAATTTATTAGAGTGGAGGGAGTTTTTACTACTAATGGTATCTGGGAAAAGTTGAGAAACATTTATTCAGTAAATACAATGCTGAAGAAAGACAAGTTACACATCTAGAGTCCAAAGTATGAATATATCAAAATGGGTGAGTATGAATCTGTTGGTGACATGTTTTATAAGGGTGAATGATATTGTTAGCACCATAAGATGTCTTGGTGAGAAGTTGGAAGATTAAATTATTTTTGAAAATATATTGAGAAATATTTATGAAAAGTTTGATGTCAAAGTTTCATCTTTTTAATATTGATATCATTATATATATCTTCCAATTATATTCATAGAAATCTCATTACATAGAAAATTAGAAGGGGGAATGTTATGAAAATAACCTAAAAAGTTAATTGATAAATTTTCTTCAAGGCTACAAAGAAAGGAAAATATACAAAGATTTATGAAGATGAAGACGTTTGTGATTCTGAATATGAAAATGAGGTTAGTAAAAATATTGATGAATTTTTATCCTAGTTTTCTAAAAATGTGAAAAGTGGTTCAGGAAATTATAATGGGAAGATTCCCCTAAATTTTTTTAATGTGGATCCATTAGGATCTTTGTTTTAATTTTCATTGAAAAAGGTATGAATAATATATTGATAAAGATGAAATGTTTGCAAGAAGTTCTTAGAAGAATCATAGTGATAATTTAAAATCTAATTCCAATGGAAAATATAAAAAGTTATTCTAATACAAAAAATAATATTTTTTTCAAAAGATGTTGAAGATAAATATAGTGAATTTGATGATTAAAGGTATACTGATGTTTCTAGAGATAATAAATTTATAGAAAAATTTATTGATGAAGATTTTGGAAGTAGCAGTTATGAATATGAAGATGAAGATACAAAGTTAGAATTTCATCTGAAAATAGATTTGAAAGAATGTATCATAAAGATTATGAGACTTGAAAGAGAAATCATGATGTTGAATATGGAAATTCCTATAACAAATAGTCAATAATTTCTTCATGAAGAGAAATCTAAGTTGCTAGAAGAGATTTTTTGTATAAAGAAGAAAAGGTTTAGAATAAACATCTTGAAGTCAAGTTAAAGAAAAATTTCAATAAAATTTTTCTAAAGTTGAGAAAGGAGTTACATGTTTCAAGAACGTTGTCTATAATTTTTTGGAATTTTTTGTAAATGTTGATCATGATTAGGATCTAAAAAAGTTAACTTGAATGGTTGGAAAGAATAATGAATATTTTCCTAATAATAAGAAAGGTGATAAAATCTTGATTGTGGCCAAAACCAACAATGCTTCAAATTCATAAGTCTCTAAAATTTATGAGACCAAAAAAAAATGCTACCAATTTTTATTTCGATAAAGTTTAAAATAAATCTAAACTGAAGAAAGATGTTTCTAGTGATAATTGGAAGGTGGAAGACCAACAAGGCTCTGATATGAAAGATAAGAATGTTGCTGAAAAACATGCTAACAACTTTGATCAGTATGGAAGGTACAATGGTAAATATTCTTTCTATGGGTACTGTTGGTACTATGGTCGATTTTGGAATATTAAAAATATGTGTTCTTTTAACCAACAACATTATAATTATCCCTTGTGTTATAGGAAAGATATTTTAAAGGGTACTAAGTTCTATTAAAGACATAATTCTATGAAATTTGTTTTGAATGTTTAAAATAGGTTCTATCCTTTGGAAACTATTTGTAAAAAATGTGAAAAAACCTAGACATCTTGAAAAAGGGTGTCTTGTTTTCTTACCACCAAAACAACATGTTTATAACAATTCTCAAATATTGGATGTGAAGAAAGATAAAGGGAATAATTAGGCTCTTGTTATAGAGACCTCTCTCAAAGCTATAAAAGGAGAATGAAATTGTATTTTGGATAGTGGGTGTTCTTCTCATATGATAGGATATTTGAAATTATTTATAAATATGAAATAATTCAAATAAAGGACAATGCAATTTGGAAATGATGAATACCTCATAATCAAAGGTACGTGATCAACAATTATTAGGGAAGAAAAGTTGAAATCCAAGAAATCATTGTTTGTTTATGGGTTGAAACACAAATTGTTAAGTGTTTCAAAACTTTTTGATTAAGGAAATAAATTATATTTAGAAAAGATTTTTTTGTTCTAAAAAAAGAGGAATATAGAAAATTTGTTACAAAAGTCCAATACACAAAAAGAAACATTTTTAAAGTTAGAGAAGCATAAGATTCATGTTACTTAAGAATGGTGGATGAAAATTAGTTAAGGCATAAAAATTTGGGACATATTTGTTAGAGAAATATTAGAATGTTATAAAAGTGATATAATGTCCTTGATATTTTTAATATGTCAAGAAGAATAGATTGATATTGTTGAATTTGTTGGAAAGGAATTATTAAAAACTCTATACATAATATAGTTTATGTTCGATCAAATTATCTCCTAGAACCAATTCATTCTTATATTTGTGGTACAATGAGAAAAAATCAGTATTTAGAGATAATTAATTTATTTCTTTCATTGACGATTTTACTTTCATTAATCGTGTTATATATTTGATGCATAAATCAGATGATTTGAAAATATTTAAGAGTTTCAAGAGAATAACTGAGAATGAATGTGCGTATTCTATAAAAAATCTACAAATTGATAATGGTGGATAATACTGGAATGAAGATTTTGAAGGTTATCTTGAAAAACATGGAATTCAGCATGAGTTCAATACACTATACATACCACAATAAAATGGTGTTGCTAAAAAATAATAATAGAATTTTAATTAATATGGGGAAAACTATGTTACTTGAATATGGTCTTTTCCTTTAATTCTGAATGCAAGATATCAGAATAGTGGTGTATATTTAGAATCAATGTTTCTATAGTAATGGTTTTGATATGACTCATTATGAAATGTTCTATTATATGACTTGTTGTTTAAAACACTTAAGAGTTTTTGTGAGTCCCTAAATTATAAATAAAAAGGGTAGAAATATTGGTAACTTTTATCAAATAAGTGAAGGTTGAATATTTCTTATATATGAACCAAATAAAAGAGGAAACATATGTCTTAATAAATAAATAGGAAGAACAATTTATTATATTGATTAAAAGTTCTTGATAAATATGATAAATATGTTTCACAAAAACATATAGGTGATGAAGATAAAGAAGATAAAATAATTGTTGTTGAGAAACATGAAAAGAATTCAAACTTTACTGATGGAATGAATTTTTAAGAGTTGGACTCCACTATTTATAGCTGAGAGGATGAATTTTGTATATCTGATTCCACGACGATGAAACAAGTTCAAGCATAAAACATTATTGGAGATCAACATCCAAAGGTTCAAATAAGAAGAAAATAAAAAGTTGTTACACATAATTATTTGTATTGAATATTTGAGCTAAAAGATTTTATTAAAGATTTTGAATCCCAGGAATGGATTAATTCCATGAATAAAGAGTTGGATTAGATTTATGAGAATGATACTTGAGAACTTTGACCAAAACCAAATGAAAAACTTTTATTAATACAAAGTGGGTGTTATAGAAAATATTGAATGGAGATGGTGAATTGATAAGAAACAAAGAATGATTCATTAAAAAAGGTTATTCATAAATTGAAGGAATTTATTTTTATGTGACTTTTGATTTAGTTTTAAGGTTTTAAAAAATCATAATCTTTCTTGAAATTGATGCACAATGAAGTTATAAGATTTTTTAGATGGATGTGAAGTCAACATTTCTGATTGGAGAACTTGAAGAAGAATTTTATATTGAAAAACCATGTGGTTTTGTTATTTGGAAGGATTAATGTTATGTGTGAAAATTGAATAAATCTTTGTATGGGATAAAACAAACTCTGAGGGCTTGGTATTCAAAATTAGATGTCAGTTTAAGAAAGATGAACTTTAAGAGAAGAAGAGTCGATATTAATATCTATATAAAATAAATTTTTGTAGTTTTACATCATTTACATTGTATATATTGATGATATTGTCTTTACTAGGTATGATGGACGAACATGTGAATGATTTACTGAATAAATTATATTTTTTAAAATGTCCATGCTTGGTCAATTGAAATACTTTCTTGGGTTAAGAATCTCAAAAACAAAGAAACACATTTTTATTTCTCAAGAAAAGTATGCGAAGGAACTTCTCTATAATTTTGGAGTAGAAAATTAAAAACTTTTTTACACACCAATTTTTGTGAGAACCAAGTTTTCTGAAAATGGATAAGGTAAGAAAGTTGACTCTAAAGAGTTTTAGATGCTGGTTGGATATTTTTTTTTTATTTTGAATACCTCAAGACTGGATATTGTTTATGTTTTTACCTTATGTGTAATATTCCAAAGTGAAACAAAAGAATCACATCACTTGGATGGTAAAATAATTCTAAGATACATTAAAGGAACAAAATATTTCAGAATCAAGTATGATAGCTCAAAAAGAATTGATTTGTTTGGATATAAATATACTGTTTGGGAAGGAAGTGTAGATGATAGAAGATCCACATATAGTGGAGTTTTCTTTATGGGAAAAAATTATGTAATTTGGAATTATAAGAAACAAAATTTGGTAACTCTTAGCATGACCAAACCTAATTATGTTTCTACCACTCAAGATTCAACACAACTTATGTGGATGAAGAGTTAGTTGGAAGGATAACTTGTTGAAGTGAAGCTAACTCGTCTATTAGGTTGTGGTAATCAGAGTGAAATCAACCTTACAAGAAATCCAATGTAATATTCTCATTCAAACCAATTAATATCAATTATATCTATCAAATATCATGTGGATAATAGTTAACTCAAGCTAGAGTATGTTCCTATAATGGAAAAAGTTACTATCATTTTCACAAAACCTTTACCAAAGGAGACATTTTTCAAAATGAAGTTTAACATGGGAATCTGACCTCTTTCTCTCTTAGGTTTAGGTATCTGTTTATTTCCCCTCATTTCTATATTCTTTGGATAATGTTTTCAAGGGGGATAAAAATTATGATTCATAAATATATCCATTGGTATGTGCTAAACCTTTTAAGGAAGAATGTATTTAGGGGGAGTTGTGGGTAATCTATGAACTCAACATGTATGTATGTAAACTAATCTAATTTTTTTAAGTGGTTATAGGGAATTTTTATTATAGGAAAAAAGAAGCTGTGAAGAGGTGGAATGTTTGAATGTTTTTAAGTTTTATGAATAAGATTCATAAGTCATAGCTTTTGGACAACATGGTTTTTTTGTCAATGATTATTGTTTCATATAATGAGTTCACTCATGTAATCTTAAATTTTTTAATTAGTGATCCATTTATTTAGTTACAATGTATCAGTGATTTATGAACCTTGGTTGAAAAAAATCCAAAGAGGGATATTGTAGGGACAAAGTTAGATGAATGTAGTTTTTAGATACAAAAATAAGTTGTGGTTGTTTATTTTGTATTTTGTTGTCATTATGAAAAATTATTTCCCTTTTTAATTGTTGGTTATTAGATAAAAGGTGTACTGAACTCAGAAAATCAGATTCATTATTGAAAAGAAAATCTATTAATTTTAGTTATTCTTTTTGGATGTATTTTCTATGGGAAGTTTTTTTTTCGATTCACATTGTGTTTTTGATTAAGTATATGATCAGACTGAGAAGTTTTATAGGAGTTTGAATTTACTTCAAGATATTCGACTCTTAATCTAACGATGCTTTTCTATTTTGTGTGTTTTCAACATCTTACGTTAATCAATACTTTTTCTCCAAGCTTTGTGAAAGAAAGGAGGTGTAACGTCATTGTTCCAGAAGCCGCCCAGAGGTGACCCGTACCCGGTTGGTCACATGGACTCAAGAGCATTTCCCTGAATTCCATAGGTTGCCAACTAACAATGAGGGCCATGGGTGTCATAGTGGGGAAACTATGACCTCATTGACAGAGTAACATAACAGAAGTAAATAGATATATAATAGCGTAATTAGTAATAATATGATACATTAGTAAACAACAGAAGACTGAAAGAATAAACTGAAGCACTTATATATATAATGATGACGCACAATACTTATGTCTAGGAAAGCAGCCAAACCAGTCAGAATGCTAGAATATAGAAATAACCTTCTTTTTTATTTTATTATAGATAATCCCCCTTTTAAGGGTTTAAGGGGAACCCGTACATGACCCGTTGGTCCCATGCTCTCTAGCTCCTCTGTAATCAAGTACCTGATGTAGAAGGGTGCTTACCTTTATCTATACCTGCAGAAATATAATCTGTTTGGGCTCAAAAGCATGGCCCAAACAAGGTGTGAGAATAAATCCCAGTAGGCAACCAACCAAAGATTTGTTCCTAACATTCAGTGAATATATATGACATGAAATAATCAAGATGGACCAGTAAACAAGGAATTACTCATAATAAAACAATCCAACAATTCAAATTCATTCAATTCCATATATCAAATAAGAAGCTAAACAAAGCAGGTAACCCTCTAAGAGTACTCACATCCTAACCCCTCTGGTTCAACCAAACAAGAACAAGAAACCCTATGGGAATTTCACATAGTCTAACCCCTCCAGTTCAACTTAAGTATAGACTCTCTGAGGAAGCACTCGCCGTCAATTCCCCCTATAGTCTCATATCAGTAACTAAAAGGTGCTATAAGGAAGCACTTATGTCACATTACCCCTGTGGCCCACCTCGAGGAACTATAGACACTCCGAGGAAGCACTTACGTCAATTCCCCCAATGGTGTCGCATCGTAAAAGTAAAAACAGACACTCTGGAAAAGACCTTACGTCCATTCTTCCTATGGTCTACTACCCCAGGTTCTCACGGCCCTCTGTAAGTCAAATGAGCACAAAAATTCAATACGACCAATGTAAACCTCAAGAACTACTTGGCTAATGGTCTACAACATAACAACATGTCAGATAAACAAACACTCCATCCTACAGTACTAGGCAGGGTGAAAAACAAGGCATCCTAATAGCATATGTAGGACCAAACGGTCATAAACAAACATGCATGGGAAAACACTTCCAAATTATAGAAAATATCCCTATTCACATTTAATTAACCTATATTCTAGTATACAATCATAGTAGGAAATTAATAGGGATATAACAGTAAACACACAATACCCCATTCAAGGGTATTGGGAAATTTTGCACATATAACTCAAAGAATTTCTACAGAAAAGCACAAACCACCTACCTTGGAATTCTATGATCAATATACCCCAGCGTCGGCCCTTGGAGCGACCTAGAATGCAGTATATCTATAAAAAAGTCTAAAACATTCAACCGAGGACAACTCACAAGATAAGAGAAAATCAGAAAACGAAGCTCTAGAAAAAGGAAGAGCATACTATGGCGATCCCAACACAGTCGAAGAAGGTAGAATCAGAGAACAGATGCTCGATCGGGGGATCGGGGAAAGATCAACGCCGTACAGATGCTCTTAGATGAACTAGGTCAAGAAGGTGGTGTTTCTGTTTGTTAAATGTGACCCTGGTACGTTTAATGAAAAAAAAACAAAATTCATTGCGTGTAATTTTGAGGAACATGGCATGTACTTTCCCTTACCGAGCCCCACTTTAGGTGGCCTCCAGGTCACCACACATGGCCATGTGCACAACTGTTACACATCCAGCACACAGCTACCTATGGTAACCGAGTACACGAAATGCACTCATAAAGGCGTGTACATAAAAAATTTACAGAAACATTTCTTTTCCTAAAAAAACCAGAAAAATGGAAAAAATACATGAAAAGAGTATCTGGGTTCTTACAAACTTCCCCCCTTAAAGAAATTCATCAATGATTTCCTTAGTAAGGCGACATAGAAAAAGCATCCCCAAACAGCTCTAGCCACTACGATCGTACATAGGCCTCCCTCTCCCAAGTCTCGTCCTGTACGCACCCATGCTTCCATAACACTTGTACCAAAGGAACAGACTGGCCACAAAGAACCTTCGTACTATGATAAAAAAATGTAGATAGGATGCTCCTCAAAAGATGCATCTACCTCTAGCTCAACTTCCTTGGGTTGAAAAGCCTGATACGGGTCTGAGAAGTAACATCAAAGCTGAGAAACTTAGAAGATGTCGTGCATTTCTCGTCACCTCTGAGGTAACAGCAACTAATAGGCAATCGGCCAAACTCTCTCCAACACTTCAAACGGCCTAGCGTACCTCAGTGAAAGCTTACCCTGCCTCATAATCCTCCGGTGTCCCAACCTCGATGTGACACACAAGAAAACTTGATCCTCGACCTCAAACTCCAAAGGTCATCTCTGTCGATCAACATAAGACTTATGTCGTGACTGTGCAACATCCATCCTATTCCGAATCAACTCAATCTGCTCTATGGTCTCCCAGACAAGATGAGGTCCTAAAATAGCTTCCTATCCTACCTCCAACCGACATAAGGGTTATTGGCATGGCCTACCATACTTAGCCTCATTAGGTGCCATATGAATAGTTTCTTGAAAACTATTATTGTAGGAAAACTTCACAAGAAGTATGTGCTTCTCTCACGAACCTCCAAAATCCAGGATACATGATTGAAGCTTGTCCTCAAGAACCTGAATCGTACGCTTAGACTGGCCATCTGTCTGGGGGTGGTATGCTGTACTCAAAAGTACCAATGAACCCAAAGCCTTCTGTATCCCCTGCCAGTCACGAGAAGTTAAACGGGCATCCCTATCTGAGACAATGGAGTGTGTAACCCCATGAAAAAGTACAATCTCTTTGTTTTACAACCTTTCCAGTTCATCAACACTAAAGGTCTCCTTGAATGGAAATAAGTGAGCAACCTTCATGATCCTATCAATGAAAACCCATACAACAACATTTCCTCGAGGCGACCTCAGAAAAACTGTCATGAAATCCATCGCGACAGCATTCCACTTCCACTCGGGAGTGTGTAACTGCGGTAAAAGCCATGTCGGTCGCCGATACTCTGTCTTCACCTGCTGACAGGTGGAACATCTCATGACAAAACTAGCAACATCTCTCTTTATACCGGGACACCAATACTATCAGTGTAGATCACGATAAATCTTTGTGACACCATGATGAACTTCCCAAACTGGGGAATGAAAGTCCCACATCATCTCCTCGGGTATGTATGCTGACACCCATACACACCCATGAAAATTAAAGATCTCATCCTCTCCTATTGTCCATCTAGGAATAGGGTCCTCTCTTGACACACTCTCCTACAAGACTATTCCTTCTGAATCTGATAGCTGTCTCATTCTCACTCGATCAAGAAGAGTAGAGGTAACATATATAGAAGAAAGAAACATATTCCCCTATCTATCGTGAACCTCAAAATGCATCTCAGAGAACAGAGCCGTAAGCTGCCACTCACTATTGGCCTCTTGAACTGCATGTATCTGAGTTCTCCTGCTCAGTGCATGAGCCACTTCATTTCCTTTCCCATGCATGTAGGCAAGTTCAAATTCAAAGGACTAATGGTACTCAACCCTCCTTCGGTGTCTCAAATTCAGGTCACACTGTGTGAAGATATACTTGAGACTTTTGTGGATGGTGAAAACCAAAAAATGATCTCCCAACATGTAGTGTATCCAACAACATAAAGCATGAACGACTACAGCCAGATCGAGATCGTGCATCGGGTTGTTCCACTCATGTAGCCTCAACTATTGAGACCCATACACAACAACCCCTTCCCCCTACATAAGCACTGCTCCCAGCCTGATACCTAATGCATCACAGTTAACAGTATAGATCTTGTACGGCTTTGGAAATACTCGTATCGATGCTGATGTCAACCCCTCTTTTAGATCCTGAAAGGCTAACTTACAAGAATCTGACCACACAAACTTTTCACCCTTCTTAGTTAGGCCCATCAGTGGCACTTCAAAGCATGAAAAGTACTTTATAAAATGTCTGTAGTATCCAGCCAGCCTTAGAAAACTTCATACCTCAAAGACGTTCTTCGGCTGCTCCCAGGAAACTACTGCTCTCACTTTCTTTGGGTCCACTAATATTCTTTTCTCCGAGATAACATGACCCACAAAGTGAATCCAGTCCATCCAAAAGTGGAATTTTGAGGGCTTAGCATATAACTGATGCTCTCTCAGTGTACTCAAAATGATCTCAAGATGGGTAGCATGGTCATGTCGAGTGTGAGAGTACACCAAGATATCATCCACAAAGACTACCACGAAAGAATCCAAGTATGGATGGAACACTTGGTTCATTAGTTCCATGAAAACTGTAATTGTATTTGTGAGACCGAATTTCATAACCAAATACTTGTATAGACCATACCTACTCCGAAAGGCTGTAAGAGGTACATCTGATGGTATAACATGCAACTGATGACAACCAGATCTCAAGACAATATTTGAGAACACCTGGGATCCTTGAAGTTAATCAAAGATATCATAAATAATTGGCAAGGGATATCGGTTCTTAACTTTCAACTGGTTCAACTTCTGATAATCCACACAAAGTCTGAGGGTACCATCCACCTTCTTCACAAATAGGACAGACAAACCCCAAGGAGAAGTACTGGGTCAGTTGAAACCCTTTGCCTGAAACTCCTCCAACAGCTTCATGATCTCCAGCAACTTTGATGTTTCCATTTTATAATGAGGAATGGAAAACAGTGCTGCTCCTAGAACAAGTTAAATAGAAAAGTCCACCTCCCGCTCCGGAGGAAAACTTGAAAAGTCCTCTAGAAAGAAATCCTTGAAATGATCCACCACTAGAAGAAAGTCCATCTATGAAGTTCCCTAGTAATCTAGATATAGACTAGAAATCCGGGTTATAACTCCTCCCAACCCATGATTCCTGGGTACCGCTCTACTCACCTGGACATACCATTCGCCCTTACAAAGAAACGATCTTCCCTTTGGTGATGTGAAACTCACCCTATGGTGATATCAATCGACAATTTCTTGGAAGGGAACTAACCAGTCCATTTTGAGAATGAAATCATATCCCATCATCTCTAAGATATAAAGGTCCCACAAGAAGTGACACCCACCAACCTATAGAGGGCACTCCTTGCACTGACTTAAACTAGCCATTGTAGTCCCCAACAGAGTTTCCAACATCAAGATATCAGCAGAAGAAAAGATACAGAGCCAAAGGCACTCCAAAATGACAACATGTATAATTATATGAGAATATACAGTATCGAAAAGATCAGAAGATAAAAATGAGGCAACTAAAATTGTACCTCGAACTGTAGAGGGTTCAGTATCCTGCTTCTGCTAGGTCTTCTCCACTTTAAAAGTTTGGCCTGTACCGTGGCCTAGTGACCCTGCCTGACCACTCTAAGCTGATCCACCCTATTGTTGCTGAAATCCTGGTGACTGGATACCATGACTATGACCTCTACCTAGGCCCGAACAACTGGAAGAACTCTAGTTCCAAGACTGGTGAGAAACTGGTAGTGTTGCTCCCGAACGAGGAGTCATAGAAGAACCCTTGTCACCAGCTGCTGGTGAGAAGAACTGACAGAAGTTCTGATGATGGCCTATCTTGCCGCATGATCAGCACTCCACTAGATCTATTGGGAAATTTTGCCTCGTATTCCCTCTCTACCTGCACTAGTATCACACCACCTAGCTACCAGAAGAATTGTCTCGCCTCCTCGGATCTCCAAGCATAAACCCCCTACGGTGCTTCCTACTGTCATTTGGAGGGATACTAACTCCAGATGTTGAGCAACCCTGGATCACAACTCCAGAATCACTCAGATTGCAATCTGTTATCAATTCCTAGTTAACTATTTAAGTGATGGAAGTCATCCTGAATATGTTCACTTGCTATCAGATGTCATGCCTGAGACCATCCTTGAACTTCCTTGCCAGAAATAACTCATAACCTTCTGGAATAGGAATGCAGTGATGTAGCTCTGTGAAGCGAGAAGAATAATCCATAACAGAAAGAGTACTATAATCTAGACTCATGAACTCTTAGTCTTAATCGGACCTAAAAGTCTTTGGGTAAAGGTTGTTATATAAGGAATTTTGGAACTCATCCCAAACCATAACCTATTGGCATCCTCGCTATGAGATCACATCCCACCATATCTTGGCGGAATCCCGAAGAAAGTATGTAGCAAGCTTGACCCTCCTCTTTGAAGGTATCTACAGGTGATCGAAGATAGATAGCATGGCTTCGAACCATGACTCTAGAGCCTGAGGTCCTCCTTCCCCTATGAAGGTGGGAGGATGCGGCTGCTGGAAAACCGGTGTCATCTCTGCCATAGACGGGGCAGGATGCGGTACTCCACGGAAGGTCTACATTAACCTCATGAAGACCTCTCAGAACCGTGCATCAGCACCTGTATCCAGAACGAGGACTGGTGCCAAGATTGGGAAAATTGGAGGATCTGTAGGTAGTCGTTGATCAGTTATGTCCGACGTCTGATCAATACTCGGTAACTGGCGGACAACTGGAGGACGTCTCAGTGGCATGACTCTGCAAGGTCAAGCGCACACCTTAGATCAATATTTTCAAGGAATGAAAACTATAAGTGGAATAAGGGAACAGGAGAAAGAAAGAATTCATGTTTTTTAAAACATGGATACATGGCATGTATAATGACTACACGGCGTGTTCCCTTAAGCCTTCACATGGGTATGTACTTCTACCAACCCAGGTCGTGTAACACCCAAAACACACGACGTGTTATCCTAGCACACGACATGTTCTTGAATCCTCTTCCCCTGCCCGAGTTCTTCTACACAACTAACCCAAATCGTTCCCCTAAAACAAGACTACAAGGCATGTTCTTTCTAGACACTGCATGTACTAAATGTGCTTAACCGACCCGTGTTGTTAGTGACAGAGCCGATTACACAACTGAATTGACACGGCGTGTTTGTGCCAGACACGACGTGTACTTGGAGATTTCACTATCCCGTGTTGTTTGTGATAGGGATGGATACTTGGTTTACACTACACGGCATGTTCCAAATAGACACGGTGTGTATTAGAAATGACTCAACAGACCCGTGTTGTTAGTGACACAGCCGGTTACACTGTTCTACAACACAACATGTACATCTGGCACACAGCGTGTCCTACCAAAGATTTCCAAACCACGTTTCCCAGCCCACATAGTCTGAGACACGGATAGAGACTACATGACGTGTACATACATTACATGGCGTGTACTTAATAAAAACAGTTCCTTCCCTAACCGAAGAACACATGGCGTGTATTCATCATTACACTCTGTGTATTCTGGGTTTTTTTGTGTAGTAGGCCTTAGAAACTACTCCAGAACTCATAAAAACACTGCAACGAACATTGAAAGTGGAAAATTATGATCCATGAGGGCCCATACTCCATGCGAACCAAATATTGGAATCTTATACATGTTATAAAAAGGAAAACAAGGCAGTGATCCGCCAAATTACGGTCTTTAAGGGCCCATAACACCTCAAGAACAAAAGTTTGGCATTCATTCAAACAAGACATTTCACAATTTAATACCCTATCAAAAGCAGGTATTCTATCAAGGCAACTATCATAACTGCATTCATATCTAGCACAACATCTATCACAACAACATGAAATTGCTATGGCACCCTAAATGGCCTGGAAAGAATGCATGACATGTGATTTCTAGCAAGTGACTATATGATTCATGAGATGACATACCCTCATCTCATCAGGTTGCAATAGAAATAGAACCTCAATAACTTCAATAGTAAGAGTTAAAAACATATGAATCACCCAAAGGTGAAAATCAAATCAACTATAAAATTGAAAAACCAAAAAAAATGTAGAAAATGAGGTAGATTGGATTTTCCCTGTACACGGGTTAGCTACTCCCAAGCACAACTTATTACCAAGTACCTATTCCGTCCTACCCCTAGCTATAGACTCCAAAAAGTAAGTCAAGAAGAAAATAATACCATTTGATACCACTTTTTAATGTCCTGGTTTTGGAAGCCGCTCAGAGGCGCTCCGTAATCAGTTGGTCACATGGCCTCAAGCACATTTCCCCAAATGCCAGAGGCTGTTGACTAGCAGCAAGGGCCTTGGGTGTGATAGGGGGGAAACTATGCCCTCATTGACAGAGTAAAACATAGAAATTAAATGAATATACAATAGCATAAGTAGTAATAATACCATAGATCAATAAATAGCGGAAGATTGAAAGAATAAATTGGAGAACATATATATAATGATGATGCATGATACATATGTCTAGGAAAGCAGCCCAACAATTCACAATCCTTGAATATAGAAATAACCAAAGTACAAAAGAAATTGACAAACTTCAACAACATTGCAAGCCTCATCTTAGTCCCATGCTCTCCAGCTCATCAGCAATCAAGTACTTGATGTAGAAGAGTATTTCCCTTATGCATACTTGCAGCAATATAATCTATTTGGGCCCAAAAACATGTCCTAAACAGGGTGTGAGACTAAATACCAGTAGGAAACAATCCAAAGATATGTGCCTAATAGTCAGTGAATATATATGGTAGGCAACAATCAAGATGGAGTAATACACAAGGAAGTAATCAAAAGTAAACAATCCTATAGTTAAAATGCATTCAATTTAATATATCAAATAAGTAGCTAAAAAAGAAGGTAACCCTCTGGGAGTACTCATAGTCTAACCCCTATGGTTCAACCAAACAAGGATTAGAAACCCTCTGGGATGTTCGCACAGTCTAACCTCTATGGTCTAGCTTACGTATAGACTCTCTGAGGAAGCACTCGTCATTAATTCCACCTATAGTCTTGTATAAATAACTAAAAGGTGCTCTGGGGAAGCACTTAGGTCACATTATCTATATGGGCCGCGTTAAGGAACTACAAACACTATGAGGAAGCACTTACGTCAATTCCCTCTATGGTCTCGCATCGTAAAAGTAAAAACAGACACTCTGGAGGAGCCCTTGCATCCATTCTTCTTATGGTCCACTACACCAGGTTCTCATGGCCCTGTGTAAGTAAAATGAGCACAACAATGCAATACGACCAAAGTAAACCTCAAGAACTACTTGGATAACTGTCCAAAAAATAACAGTATGTCCGATAAAATAACAATCCATCCTACAGTACTAGGCATGGTGAAGAACAAGGAAACCTAACAGGCTAAGAAGGACCAAACGGTCATAAAAAACCTGCATGGGAAAAAACATCCAAATTCATAGAAAATTACCCTATTCACATTCAATTAACCTCTATTCTAGCATACATGCATAGCAGTAAATTAACAGGGCTATAACAATAAACACGTAATACCCCGTTCAAGGGTGTTGGGAAATTTTGCACATATAACTCAAAGACTTTCTACATAAAGGCGCAAAACACCTACCTCGGCGTCGTATGATCGGTATACCCTAGTGTCGGCCCTTGGATTGACCTAGAACGCGGTATATCTAAAAAAACGTCTAAAACGTTCAACAGTGGACAACTCACGAGAGAAGAGAAAATCGGGAAACGAAGCTTCAGAAGAAGGAAGAGCTTACAGTGGTGATCCCAACGCAATCGATGGCAGTCGAATTGGAGAACAGATGCTCGATTGGGGGCTCATGGAAAGATCAGCACCGTATAGATTCTCTCAGACAAACTAGGTTTAGAAGGTGCTGTTTCTGTCCGTCAGAAGCAAACCCGATACGTTTAATAAAAAAAAAGTACATGGCATGTACTTTTGAGGTACACGACCAGTACTTACCCTTACCGAGGCCCACTTTAGGCAGCCTCTAGGTCACCACACATGACCGTGTGCACAACCATTACATGCCCAACACATGTCTACCAGTGGTATCTGAGTACACGGTGTGTACATCAAAAATTTCCATAAACTTCTCTTTTCCTAAAAAACACTAGAAAAAGGAAAACAAACCTGAAAAGAATATTCAGGTTCTTATAGGAGAAGTAAAGGTTTTGTAAGTTATATGATTCCTTTCCAATATTTTTGTTCTTAACATCATGTAGAAGTCATCAAATAGGAAATAGCTTTGTTGAAGAAGAGAGTATGATGTTAAAGTCTTCACTTCCACAAAACAGGGCAAGGGAAACGCCTTGTTTTATCAGCACTAAGAAGAAACCGATGCTAAAGGGGTAGCCTTTAATAGAACTAGATAAAATCATTGATATGTGTATCTTTTATCAATGCTAAGAAAAGCATTGATAAAAGGTACACCTTTATCATCATTTTTTAGCACTGATAAAATATTTATTTATTAGTGCTATATTTAGCACTAATAAAAGTTTCTAATAATTTATATTTAAAAATAATGTTTATTTGGATACATTATCTAAAAAGCGAAACATTATAATTAATATATATTTTTGAATATTTCAAAAATATATATATAATGTTTAGACAAAGCATTTCTAAGATTATATATATATATAATTATAAGATTATAATAAATTTCATTAAATAATAAATATATTTATTAGATTTATTAGATTTAATTGATTTATTATATTTATTAGATTTATTAGATTTGTTAATTAGATTTTTTAGATTTTTTAGATTGTTAGATTGTTAGACTTATTGGTTTATTATATTTATTATATTTATTTTAATAATAATTAATATATAAAAATACCTTTTTAAATATAAATATTTGTATTAATTATTTAGTATATATGTTCCAATGAATTTGGTCAATAAATATATTGATCATGCATACATATATTATGTATCATAATGTTTATTTATGCATTACACCCTTTCTTTTTATTCATGTTGTCCATTGATGGCTCATTTTTTATTATGTATATTTACTAGGTATGGGATTAATTCATGTTACCATATATACTATATTAAATATATTTAAATAATAAATATACATATTATATTTATAAATATGAAATTTTAATTATATATAAATACTTTTTAAATATTTTTATTTGTATTTATAATTACAACTATATATATTTTTTAATAATTATAAAATTACAATAATTACATATATTATAATTATAATTATATATATATATATATAAATATTTATAAATATATTTATTTGTAGTTAAAATTATAACTATAAATAACTATATATATGTAAATATTTATAAAATTATAATAAATTTATTTGTTATACTACTTATAAAGATATAATATAAATAAATATTTATATTTATAAATATATACAAATATTTATAGTTAAATATAAATATTTATAATTATAATTCCTATATGAATATAGATATATTTAAATAATAAAATAATTATAAAAAATATATTAATTATATATATTTATATTCAAATATTTATAAATAAATACAAATAGTTTTAAATTTAATTCTAAGAAAATGTAGATATATTTAAATAATTAAAAAATTATAATAAATATATTTATAAATATTTATAAAATAATAAATATATTTTTTTTTATAATTTTATAGTTATATAGTTATATAATTATAATTATAAATAAATATTTATTTAATATAATTTTTAATTAAAAATATAAATATATATTTTTATTAGTTATAAATATAAATAAATATTTTTATTAGTTATAAATATAAATAAATATTTATTTATTTAAATAATTATTAATTAATAAAAATATATTTATTATTTTCATATATAATGTTATATATAATTAAATAACTATATTGAAATATTGATAAATAAATACAAATATTTATATTTATAGTTATAAAAAATATACATTTAAATAATTATAAAATTATAATAAATATATTAAATATATTAAATTTATATTAATAAAATTATAAAAATTAGAAATATTAATTTGTTAGGATTTAATAATTATTTAAATAAATAAATAAATACATCCTCTTTTATAATTATAATTAGAAATAAATATATATTCATATAAATAATTATAAAATTAGAAGAAATATTATTGCATATATCTATAATATTAAAAACATATATAGTTAATATATTTATTATATGTATTCCAAGATTATAAATATAATAAGTATATTTCTTATAATTTTATAATTATTTAAATTATAATTTTTTAATTTTTTAAATTATAATTTTATAAATATAAATATATTTGTATTTATTTGTAGTTATAATTATAAATGAATAAATATATATTTATCATATATATAATTTAATATATATATATATTAATATAAATAAATTATTAACATAATATCTTTATCGACACTTTTTAGGCCTAGTAAAGTTGAGCCTTTATCAGTGCTAAATAAGCACAGATAAAAGGTGTCTATTAGCGCTAATAAAGGCACCTTTTATGAGTGCTTTTTTAGTCCGGATAAGTGCCCATCATTATCAGTGTTAAAAAAGCATTGATAAAGGTGCATTTGATGAGAGATTTTTATTTCAGTGCGGATAAAATATACATTTATCAGTGCTTTTTAGATAGCGTTGATAAAAGGTTCACTGAGTTTTATAAAAAAACCAAACAGTCTTCTTCATTCTCACACTCCTCAAGCTCTCGCAGAAGCTGGCCCTTGCACCATGACTTCTCCTCCTCCTCCTCATCCTCCTCTCCCACCGCCTCTCCTCAACCATGAACCACACCTCCACCGTGCGCTGTCTCCTCCACCGCGCACCACACTGCTGCACACCACACCACTACACACCACACCATCGTGCATCTCCTCTTCTATAACAGTATCCTCTGCTATGTGAGAACCAACCATCGTGCGCCTCTCCTCTACCGCGTGCCACACCTCCATCATGCGCCACACCTCTGTCGGTCTCCTCTCCTTTATTGCATTCCCCTCCTCTACTGGTGAGTTATCTCGTCTTTTTCATCCATTTCGTCTTGTTCACACGTAATTATTATTTTATATTGATGGTATACAGTGGATTGTACTAGCTGAATTCCCCACTAAAAATCATGTCCTTTGTTTGTCCTTGTTTTCACCCTAAATGAATTGCATGGTGGTGGGTGTTCCTCTTCATTTTTTTCTTTGATTTTTTGTGACTCGGTTATGCATTTGAAGTGTGATTCCACTATATCATAGTTTAATTGATTTTTAATAACGAGGATTTATATTGTTCAGGGTTGGGTAGTATATCACTTGACATATTTATGTGTTCTCCATTAATGTCGACAAGTTTTATCTTTTATTTGTCTTGACTGAGGTAGGTGTTTCTTTGGAACTCCCTTGCAATACATGTTATAAAATTAGTGTATGTTTTAAATGATTTCTTATGAAATTAAAATCCTATGATATGATTTTTTTGGTTTTCAATTAGCTTGAAAACGGTTTAAAGTGTTGGCATAAACTCATGTCACATGCCAAGTGTTTTGTGAAAGGCCCAAGTGAATTTTTAAAGGAATTTAAATATTTGGAAAGTTCGGTAATAATTTTTTTTCTTTAAATTGAATATACGATATTTTAAATTCATGTTTTTCAAAATGAATGGAATTTAACTTCAACCAATTTAAATGGTTTTGTGACCCTTAACTCTCATTTTGGATCAAGATTTTTTTAAAATGATATTTAAGATTAATAAAGGAGTTCTTATAACATATTTACTTAAAAAATATAAGGCTTTATTATTTAAAAAATTTATGTAAAGAAATTTGTTGGGTTTCCAAATGTGATTTCTAGTGCATTTTTATAAATGAGGTTTGGATGAAATTTAAAATGTTTCTATAAAATGGGGTGAAAATGGATTAGCTTCTTGAGCACATTTGTAAAATCATAATAGGCAATTTAAAGGAAGTTATTTTATAAATATGAGAGACCCTCAATAGAGCTCCATGCATTTATTATTCATGTTGTGGATCCTGACCCCATAGGGGATTCTTTATATTTTTATTCTTATTCTATTGCTTATAAAAGGATGTGGCAAGGGTTGTTTCTTGTGAGGGTGTAGGAGGTGAGGTAAGGATAAAATTTAAATTATTTAAATTATATTTATGTGAGGATCTATTATTTTTCATTAGTTTCTCACTTCAACTATTGAATTGCCATTGGTGTCCTAGGAGACTTGTAGAGATCCAGATAACTGAAATCCCTAGTGTGGAGTGCGCTTCCTAGTGTAAGTACCCAGTTAAATTGAGTGAGTTTATGAGATGTTTTAGTGTCCCTAGAATCTACTGGATGGGACCAGGGTTTCTTTTGATCCCCTGATCACGATATATCCTAGTGAGTTCTATAGGACAACTTGGATATGAAAAAGTTAAATAGTATCATCCTAGGTTCTTCATATCTTGTTCAGGATCCAAATACACGAGTGTTAGGAAGTTTCACATGATGGTTACTGACAGAGATAGTATTTTGATAATAATTAATATGTTTTTAAATTATTTAATCCCTGAAAATTAATTAATTTAAGCTTATTTACATCATTTTTTGATTTTTGGTAAGTTTTGAGCTTAAATATCAAAATTGGTCAAATCTGGAAATATACAGTTTCATGAACCTTATGTGTTTCGAACATAAATTTTAATAATGTGAACCAAATTGAGTGAATGATTTTTTAGGTTGTATATTTCTTTTGTCTACATAATTTTCTTCTGTGAAAATATCCAATTCGAATTTCTACATGCCCAACAATTTCTATCAATGTGAAAAGTTTTTCTGAATGGCAGAATGGACTATGTGTTATTAAATGAAGTATATCTTAGACCACCACCCTCCAAATTTAGTGGTTCTAAATGGGTTTTAAATATTACTGGATGTTTCAGAGGATCACAAAATATCAAGAATAAATTCATTCATTAAGGCCACCAATGTAATGGTCAAAGAAGGGTTGGTGGAATAGTGTTTGGCGTCCAGGAAAAGACTCTTCCATTTAGGCGGCCATAACTTCCTTGAAAAAGCTCCAATGGATCTGATATTTTGAGGGTAGATGGAAAACTCAATTATCAACATTCTATAAGATGGGACCTCGGCATCATTCGGCTATGAGAGGGAATAACTGAAGTGAACTTGTAGCAGACAGATTCTGGAGGATTTATTTTTGAGTTCTTCATTTCTCTCTTTTGTTCTTCAAGTTCCATAATGCCTTATTCTTCCACTTTTATCTCAATTAACCTTACCATGGTGGGGTAAATATTTTGAGTGATTGGGGGAGAGTAGGTTTTATATTTTTAATTCTTTGAGTTCTTGCATATGACTGTATAAAATATTTATCTCTTCTCTGAAGTTGTTTTCAAATTCTAATAACAGAATTTATTATCTTATGCGATCATATTCAATTTTATAATCTGTTGTTATTATTTATTTGATAAATGATCAGTTTTCTCCCTCAATTAAGTTCTGATCTATATTTGATATAATAAGATCAGGACTTAGTGGTGAAGTACTTAGTGATCGCTATTATGTCTGAGAGGGGTGGTGAACATCCATGATTATTCTGGATAAAAAATACCCGATTGGGAATTGGCTAAGATAATTGGGGTTATTCACTACAACTCTATCACATACCGAAAGAAGATTAGACCAAACTATAATTTTGTTAAATTCTATCCTTATCATAACCATTTAAACAAAGAAGTGAGTTGAAACAAATTGTTGAATCTCACTTAAATAAACGTAGCAGAAGAGGATCGAATAAAATAGAACTAGGATAGCATTGCAATTATAAAACTGTAACATCCCCAAATGATAAAGGGTTAAATGACTAAATGATATGACTCATGTCAACAAGGTGCACCTTCCTTTTCGGGAGCCTACCTGATTAGAATTCCACAGTTAAGCGTGCTTGGCCTGAAGTAGTGATCGGGATGGGTGCCCTTCTGGGCAGTTTCCCAGGGTGTGTGTGAGTGAGGACAAAACACACTGGAAATGACATGTGTTGGCCTGTGTCGGAAATCATTAGTCACATGACCAGTTTGGGCATGTGGGTGGACCCTGGGGTGGGCCCCATTTGTCTGCGGGGCAACTGGGGTACCTGGTAGGCCAGAACCCGACGACCATGTTTAGGCGGGGTTCATGTGCTGTAACCGGGACCCGATTGTCACATTTGGTATCAGAGGAGGAACCCAACCTTAAGTGTGGTGCACTGCCTGGGTTGTGATGTAGGGCCCACAACGAGGACGTTGTGCTTTAAAGGGGGGGTGATTGTAACATACCCAAATGATAAAAGGGTTAAATGACTAAATGATATGACTCATGTCAAGAAGGTGCACCTTTCTTTTCGGGAGCCTACCTGATTAGAACTTTACAGTTAAGCGTGCTTGGCCTGGAGTAGTGATCAGGATGGGTGACCTTCTGGGAAGTTTCACAGGTGTGTGTGAGTGAGGACAAAGCACACTGAAAAGGACATTTGTTGGCATGTGGGGAAAATCATTAGTCAGATGACTAGTTCGGGCATGTGGGTGGACCATGGGGTGGGCCCCACGTGTCTGCGGGGCAACTGCGGTACCTAGTAGTCCAGAAGGCAGGGTGCCTGTGCTGTAACCGGGACCCGGTTGTCACAAAAGCCGACCCCAACTTGATCACCCATCCCATAACATGGTAGGCCAGAACCCGACGACCATGTTAAGGCAGAGTTCATGTGCTGTAACCGGGACCCGATTGTCACATTTGATATCAGAGGAGGAACCCAGCCTTAAGTGTGGTGCACTGCCTGGGTTGTGATGTAGGGCCCACAATGAGGACGTTGTGCTCTAAAGGGGGGGGGGGGGGTTGTAAAATTCCCAAGTGATAAAGGGTTAAATGACTAAATGATATGACTCATGTCAAGAAGGTGCACCTTCCTTTTCGGGAGCCTACCTGATTAGAACTCTACAGTTAAGCGTTCTTGGCCTGGAGTAGTGATCAGGATGGGTGACCTTCTGGGAAGTTTCCCAGGGTGTGTGTGAGTGAGGACAAAGCACACTGGAAAGGACATGTGTTGGCATGTGGGAAAAATCATTAGTTAGATGACTAGTTCGGGCATGTGGGTGGACCATGGGGTGGGCCCCACGTGTCTGCGGGGCAACTGAGGTACCTAGTAGTCCAGAACCCGACGACCATGTTAAGGGAGGGTGCATGTGCTGTAACCGAGACCCGGTTGTCACAAAAGCCGACCCCAACTTGATCACCCATCCCATAACATAGTTTTTAAATCACTTTCATTCCATTTTTTTTAGGAATATTGTTCTCAATTTATTCCTTTTGTTTCGTTTCTCTCTTTGATTTTAAAACCAAACAATTTCAAAAAAACACCCAATGTTTTCTCTAAATAAAAAGTGACAAACTATTTTGTGTTCACTCCTCATCGGGAGACAACCTAGGTTAACCACTATATTATATTTAACTTAGTAAATACTTTCTTTTCCCACACCCCACGACAGGTGTGCTTCAAACATAGTGCCGTTGTCGGGGAGGAAGTACCTCAAAACACCAAGCACACTGGAAAGGAAATGTGTTGGCATGTGGGGAAAATCATTAGTCAGATGACTAGTTCGGGCATGTGGGTGGACCATGGGTTGGGCCCCATGTGCCTGCGGGGCAACTGAGGTACCTAGTATTCCAGAACCCGACGACCATGTTAAGGCAGGGTGCTTGTGCTGTAACTGGGACCCGGTTGTCACAAAAGCCGAACCCAACTTGATCACCCATCCCATAACATAGTTTTTAAATCACTTTCATTCCATTTTTTTTTCAGGAATATTGTTCTCAATTTATTCCTTTTGTTTTGTCTCTCTCTTTGATTTTAAAACCAAACAATTTCAAAAAAAACACCCAATGTTTTCTCTAAATAAAAAGTGACAAACTATTTTGTGTTCACTCCTCATCGGGAGACAACCTATGTTAACCACTATATTATATTTAACATAGTAAATACTTTCTTTTCCCACACCCCACGATAGGTGTGCTTCAAACTTAGTGCCGTTGTCGGGGAGGAAGTACCTCAAAACACAAAAAGAACTAAAAAAATTTCTTGAATGACACGTAGTTCAAATAAACTTTTAATCGAATTGGATCCTGAAATAGATCTTTCAATGAACCAATTGATAAATAAAAAAATTTAAAAAATATTTTGAAGAAATACACCTCACATATTCAAGTGATACTTCCAGTGATCACTCTGAACCTATAATAATGGCTGATAATCCCAATAAACTCTGTGTGATCCTTGTGCACCTCAATTTGGTAATCAAAATAACCAACTCACTATCCTTGACATAGAAAATGATTTTGAACTAAAAATTAATATGACTCAAGTGCTTCCAAAATTTCATGGTCTTGAAGGTGAAGACCCAAATAGACACATCCAAGAGTTCACCTATGTATGCTCCAGCTTCAAACCCCGAGGAGTCACAGAAGAGCAAGTAAAGTGGTGGGAATTCCTCTTTTCACTTAAGGGAGAAGAAAAAGAATGGTTATACAATCTCCAACCAGGGGAGATAAATGATTGGGAAGATCTAAAAAGAATCTTCTTTCAAAGATACTTCCCAATATCCAGGAGTATAGAAATATAAAAAAAATTCATGTCATACATCATTCGACTGGAGAGATTCTCTACAAATAATGGGAACGTTTCAAGAAACTCTGTGCAAGCTGACCACACCATGAAATGGAAGAGAACCAATTTATTGTGTTCTTCTACCAATGATTGCTCGAAAATGATCTCAATTTACTAGATTCCTTATCTAGAAGAGACTTGATCGACAAGTCACCTGCTAATATTTGAGTTTTGATTGAGAAGATTTCAAAAAACTCACAGCAATTCGGAACTAGAGGTATGAGCACTAGAGGCATCCATGAGGTAAGAAAATCTGATTTATCCTCACCCTTACTTGAAGCAGCACTTAAGGAAATGACTAGTTTGATGAGACAACTTGCTGTGAACAAAGTGAAGGAACAACAAGGCCCAAATCAGGTATTTGGTTTATGATTTTCTAGTTATCATTACACAGATCAATGTCCAGAAGTACATGGAACTGAAAATTGTGTAGCTTCCAATGAAGAAAGGAAAATCTAGTAAAATCAACAATGTCAACCCCAACAAGGATATGGAATCTAATATAACCAGGATATGCCTCTATTTCAAAATCAATACCAAAATCAACCTCCATTCTAGCAGGAACAATACCATAATCCTCCACCATTTCAACAACCCTATAAATAGTCATACCAGTAGAAACCATATAAAAAACCTTCAACAAGTTCTCATAGAAACCACCAAGAAATGGATATTGAAGACCTAAAAAGACATTGAAAATTTTAGATAATAAATTTGACAACCTTATAGATATTCTAACCAAAAATCAAGGAAAACTCCCAGAACAAACAATTCCAAATCCCAAAGAAAGCATGAGATTCATTACAATACGAACTGGAAAAGTGCTAATGTCACCTGAACAAAGTGAGGATGATGATTATATAAAACCTACTGAAGAACAAAAAATCCATCCAAAAGAAAGAGACTGAAACAACAAAGGAGAAAGAATCGGGTTTAGAAAGGAAAGGCTAGAAACACCTTTGCAAAAACAACAAAGGGAGAGGAAGGATATCCAAGTAACATTCCCATATGCATTAGTAGAATCAAAGAAGGTTGAAGAAAGGAGACTTCAAAAATAAATTCAGGAAACTTTTCAGAAATTTGAGATCAATATCCCACTACTATATGCAATCAAACAAATCCCCAAGTATGCAATGCTTTTGAAGGAACTATGCTAAAAAAGAAGGCGACTAGATAGAAATGAGAGAATTAGCTTAGGAAAAGTGTCTCAGAACTGATCACACCAATGATACCAAAAAAAATGTCAAGATCCAGAGACATGTTATACTCCTTGCACTATTGGTTAATTAAATTTTACTGACGCACTATGTGACCTAGGAGCTTCAATAAATGTTATGCCTCAATCAGTATTTTCATCCCTACAGATCAGAGAACTAAAACCAACTCAAGTGGTGGTCCAATTAGCAAACAGATCCACTGTTTTCCCAGCTAAAGTTGTAGAAGACGTACTCGTTGGAGTAAGTGGATTGATCTTTCCAGAAGACTTTTATATCCTTACCATGGAAGAAGACAGAGCTTCAGGACACTCTCACATCATCCTAGGGAGACCCTTACTTAAAATAGAAAGAACTACCATCAATGTCCATGAAAGAACACTGACAATGGAACTTGGAGATAATACATTACACTTCAACATTCTAGATGCAATGAAACATCCTTCTAGTAATCACTCACTTTATGCGATCTTCCATGAAGAAGGTGTAGAACCAATTGAAGATTCAGGTATGCTTCTTAACTTCTTATCATTAAGAGAACATTATTCAATTGAAAATTCTAATTTCCAAGAACCTGAAAAATCCTAATCTCAGGTTAGAGGATGATGTAAAATATGGGTTTTTGATGATTTATTAAAGGAAAATGAGATGATACCAGAGATTCCAGCCTTAGGAATAGAAAACCTTAATTCAATGTTATCCCTTGAACAACCCCCATGTCTTTAGCTTAAGCCATTTCCAAGTGATTTGAAGTATATTTAACTAATGGAAGGAGAAAAATTTCCAATATCCTATCCCATTCACAAGAGGCTCAAAAGAAATATCGAAGATGTAGGATGGAGTTTAGGTGATATTCATGGAATCAATCTCAAGGTCTGTTCTCATAGAATATTTTTAGAAAGTGATTCCTGACCAGTTATACAACCTTAGAGAAGACTCAATACCACAATCATGGAGGTTGTCAAGAATGAGATAGATAAATTTCTAGCTACTGACTTCATTTACCCAATCTCTGATTCTCAGTGGGTTATCGTCAATCATGTAGTCCCAAAGAAAACTAGCCTAACAAATGTCAAAAATGAAAGAAATTTATTGATCCCCATGAGAGTACAAAATAGCCTGAGAGTGTGTATATATTACAAGAAGTTAAATAAAGTTACATAAAAATACCACATCCCCATTCCATTCATTGATCAAATGCTAGAATGGTTATCTTGAAAACCCCATTACTGTTTTTTCGATGGATTCTCAGGATACTTTCAGGTAACGATCGCACTAGAAGACCATGAGAAGAAAACCTTAACCTGTCCATTTGGTACATTAGACTAAAAAAGGATGCCTTTTGGGATATGCAAAACCCTAGTTACATTTCAACGGTGTATGGTGAGTATTTTCTCAGATCATATTTTGGACTTTTTGGAGGTATTTATTAATGATTTCATAGTTTTTGGTAATTCATTTGATCATTGATTAAGAAATTTGGAAAAAGTTTTGAAAACATGCATTCAAAAAAATCTTGTCTTAAATTTTGAAAAATTTCGTTTCATGGTTGAAAAGGGAATAGTTTTGGGACACATAATTTCACAAAAAAGGGATTGAGGTTGATAAATCAAAAGTTGAAGTAATAAATTCCTTACCACATCCAACATGTTTAAAACATGTTAGATCATTTTTAGGACATGCTGGATTTTATAGAAGATTCATCAAAGATTTTAGTAATATTTCTCTCCCTCTCTCAAGATTACTACTTAAGGAATCTGACTTTAATATTGATTATTCATGCAAGAAGTCGTTTGATGAACTAAAGAAAAGGTTAATCACACCTCCAAAAATGCAACCACCCAACTGGGATTACCCTTTTGAGTTGCTTTGTGATGCATCCAACCAAGCAGTGGGATATTCTCTATCACAAATAATTGAAAGAAAGCCTCAAGTCATATCATATGAATCAAGGACATTGGATTCCAGACAAATAACCACCGAGAAGTAGTTCCTTGTAGTTGTCTTTTCACTAGATAAATTCTGATCATATCTTCTTGGAACTAAAGTTGTTGTTTTTCTAATCATGCATCACTCATGTATTTAATGAAAAAGGTAGATGCAAAGCCAAGGCTAGTAAGATGGATGATACTCTTACAAGAGTTTGATTTGGAAATTAAAGATAAAAAGGGAACTGAAAATCAGGTGGCTGGTCATCTAAGTCGACTACCCCACACCGCTAAAGGCGAAATCCCAAACCAAAACCCTCTTAATGATGAGCTTCCTGGAGAACAACTCTACATCATCAATAGTGAAGTTCCATGGTATAAAAATATGGTCAATTATCTAGTAACATCTCAAGTCCCATCTCATTTAAATTCCCACCAAATTCAAAAGATGAAATCTGAATCTAGATAATACATCTGGGATGATCCATTTCCTTGGAAGATTTGCAATGTCAAAGTAATAAGAAGATGTTTTCCTGTAAGTGAAATTAATTCTGTCTCTGATTTTTGTCACACATTAGCTTATGGAGGACACTTTCAACCTCAAAGGACAACAAGTAAGGTTTTAGAATCTGGACTTTATTGGACCACCCCTTTTAAATATGCTCATGAATTTTGTAAAAGGTGTGAAAAATGTCAGTTTTCTGGAAATATTTCAAAGAGAAAAGAAATTCCCCAACAACCACTTAATTTTTGTGAAATTTTTGAAGTATGTGGAATAGATTTTATGGGACCTTTCCCAATGTCATTTATAAATTATTATATCTTTCTTGTGGTTGATTATGTTTCCAAATGGGTGGAAGAAAAAGCCACCAAGACTGACGATTCTAAAGTTGTTTGCGATTTTTTCAGGACTAACATATTTTGTAGGTTTGGAGTGCCTAGAGAAATCATTATTGATCAAGGGACTCATTTTTGACATAGGATAATGGAGGATTTTCTGAAGAAATATGGGGTGCATCATAAAAAATCGACTCCCTATCATCCACAGACGAATGGACAAGATGAAGTGTTCAATAGGAAAATCAAAGGAATTTAGGAAAAGACTGTTAATCCAAATATGAAGGATTGGAGCCAAAGGTTAGAAGCCACATTATGGGCTTACAGGACAGCCAACAAAACCCCAATTAGAATGAGTCCATATAGGTTGATTTTTTGGGAAAAGATGTCACCTACCTATGGAATTGGAACATAAGGCATACTGGGCTGTGAGGAAGATAAATTTGGATCTAGAAAATGCTGGGAAGGAGAGAAGATTACAGTTTCAGGAGCTGTAAGAGATTCGAAGGGAAAATTTTTAAAACTCCATGATTTACAAAGATAGAAGAAGTGCGGCTCATGACAAGCTGATTCAACTAAAAAACTTATAACCTGGAGACACAATGCTGTTATTCAAATCAGGACTCAAGTTGATGCAAGGTAAACTTCGTTCCAGATGGGAAGGTCCATTTATAGTTACAAATGTATATCCTTTTGGTGCTGTTCAGATTATGAAGGATCAAGAGAATAATCGATTCACTATTAATGGGCACTGGTTGAAGAAATTCCTTGGGACCATGCCATCAGAGCTAGTGGAGGAGATAACACCTCTCCAACACATTTATCAATAAATCCATCAGGTTGTAACTCTCCTCAACACTTTCATTCTTACTGTGATTCAATTTAAAATCATCTTACATGTTTAATCCAATTGAATTCATTGAAGACATTTCATCATTTAAGTGTGGGGGAGGGAACCTTTGTAGTTAGGATTTTTATTTGTGGTCTGTTTTCTTATTTATTTAAAAAACCTTTTTTAGTCAATATGCGTGTTTCTTTTTCAAATTTTTTTGTTTTTATAAAACTATTGAGCTAAAATGATTCTCATTTTTGTTTTTAAAACCCATTTCCTTAAGTGAAACTATTTATTCCATGAAACTAAGCTTAAATGAATGTTGAAAATGACTTTGTTTCAAGTTCAATTCATTATGAATTTCTTGAAAAGTACTTAGAATTTTGAATCTCATGCCACATATCAAAATCCTTATATTTGATATCACTTTCCTGTGAGGCTTCTAAACCTAATTTTCATATTTTTTTCATTCACCTCACTTATTGAGAGAACTATACCATGCCTGATTTATCTATAATTTCATTTTTTCCATTTAATATTTGAGCGTTTGAGGTGCATATTTTTTAAATGATTGAGGTATTTATTTGATTTTAAAGCCCCCTTTTCAATATAATTCTTTTTATAATGTCCCACCTTATACATTTAATCCATGTATCCCATAGAATCCATGAACAACCTGTTAGGTTAGCCACATTACAAGCCAATTTTCCCTATCTAACCTGCTCTTGAAGTGAAATTGAATGATCTAGTTGAACTTAAGTGTGATAGAACGTTGACTTGTGTTGTTATACCTAATTTTGAGATACTTTGGGTTGAAAATAAAAAGTTGAAGAGATGTTCTTGTTGATGAAAAAAGTATCATTTTGTATTAGAAGTTGTACCTATCTGGAGCTTCCAATGAAACAAAGTTGTGCCTATCTAGAACTTTCAAGAAAAATCATGGTTGAGATGATTAAAAATTTTGCTTCTGAAATGATGAATGGTGTAAAGTTTCACTGATTTGTTATGTGGATGGAGCTGATTTACTACTAAGGGGAGAGAGAGGAGGAGACTACACTTGAGTAAAAATTATAGTAATGCAATTTTGCTTCAAAAAGAGCCTAGCCCTTCTAATTCTACCTAAGACTTTTTTTCACATCAAAATCCTACCAACCAAAAGTCATAGAACAACCCTATTAAGTCCTAATGACAAACTAATGTCCTTGACTCACATTGGGTGGAGATATAGGAATTTACCAAACCTATGATGACCCTTGCATGAGTATTGGATGAGAAAGACATTGCTAAAAAATTGAAATTTGTGTGACGAGGGAAAATGAAAGTGAGGTAAGTATTTTGTGTGCGTGGGAGAAGAAATGAAGATAAAATATATTGAATGATATAAAATGAATAACTAAAAATAATAGTGTTTTTGGAGGCATGAAATCATTTGTTTCTTGGTGTTAAATTAGTGGATCTCTTGGATATGTGTTTTAAATGTACTATGATTTGATTTTGAGTTTTACTTGTCTAGGAGTCCAAGTGATAAGTGTGGGGGAATTGACAAAGATAGTATTTCCATAATAATTAATATTTTTTTAAATGATTTAATCCCTTCCAATTAATTAATTTGAGCTTATTTACATCATTTTCTGATTTTTGGTAAGTTTTGAGATTAAATAACAATATTGGTCAAATCTGGAAATATACAGTTTTATGAACCTTATGTGTTTTGGGCATAACATTTAATATTGTGAACCAAATTGTGTCATTTTTTAGGTTGAATATTTCTGTTGTCTACATAATTTTCTTCTGTTAAAAGATCGAATTTTAATTTCTACATGCCCAACAATTTCTATCAATGTGAAAAGTTTTTCTGAACGGAAGAATGGACTATGAATTATTCAATGAAGTATATCATGGACTAATAGCCTCCAAATGAATTAGTTCTAGCTGGGTTCGAAATATTACTACAAGGTTCAGAGGATTAGAAAATATAAGGAATAAATTCATTCATTAAGGCTGCTTATGTAATGGTCAAAGAAGGGTTGGTGGAATAGTGTTTGGCGACAAGGAAAGGTATCTTTCATTTATGCGGCCATAACTTCCTTGACACAGCTCCAATGGATCTGATATTTTTAGGGTATATGGCCAACTCCATTCCCAACATTCTATAAGAAGGGACCAAGGCCTCATTCGGCCATAAAAATGAAGAACCAAAGTGAACTTCTTGCAGACAGATTCTGGAGGATTTATTTTTGAGTTCTTCATTTCTCTCTTTTGTTCTTCAAGTTCCATAATGCCTTATTCTTCCCCTTTCATATCAATTACCCTTACCATGGGGGGGGGGGTTAATATTTCCAGTGATTTGGGGAGGGTAGGTTTTATATTTTTAATGCTTTGAGTTCTGGCATTTTACTGTATAAAATATATATCTCTTCTGCGATGTTGTTTTCAAATTCTAATAACAGAATTTATTATCTTATGAGATCATATTTGATTTTATAATCTGTTGTTATTGTTGCTTTGATAAATTATATGTTTTCTCCCTATAGTATGTTCTAATCTATATTTGATATAATAAGATCAGGACTTAGTGGTGAAGTACTTAGCGATCTCTAGTACGTGTGGGAGGGGTGGTGAACATCCATGATTATTTGGGATAAACAATATATGATTGGGAATTGCCTAATATAATTAGGGTTATTCACTTAAAATCTATCACATAACAAAAGGATATTAGACCAAACTATAATTTTGTTAAATTATATTCTTATCTTAACCATTTAACCAAAGAAGTGAGTTTAAACAAATTGTTGAATCTCACTCAACTAAGCAGAAGATGATTGAATAAAATAGAACAAGGATAGAATTGCAATTTTAAAACTGAACACAAATTGATCACCCATATCATAAAATAGTTTTTAAATCACTTTCATTCCATTTTTTTCTTGAATATTTTTCTCAATTTCTTCCCTTTTTTGTTTCTCTCTTTGATTTTAAAACCAATCAATTTCAAAAAAAACATCCAACGTTTTCTCTAAATAAAAACAACAAATGATTTTGTGTGCACTCTTCATCGGGAGACAACCTAGGTTAGACACTATATTATATTTTAACTTAGTAAATACTTTCTTTTTCTACACCCCATGACAGGAGTGCATCAGTTACATCATTCTCATGAAACTTTAGAGTATTTATTTTCTTGGATGGATTGTATTCCTCTTTTTTTTAATTATATAGCACCATCTTTTGGTTGTATTTTGGATTATGTTTCCTTAGTGGCTACGTATTATAATTTTTTTACTTCAAGTTTGTATTTTATTACCTTAAAATAAGTTGAATTAAATATTTAAAATGTTTTTTTGAAAAGGAAAAAATTAGTTATTTGTTAAAAGAGTTTTAAGAAACTGGGTTTTAATTGTGGTTATTTATGAAAAAACTGTTTTTCAGAAAATGATCTAGAAGTGGGATAAACTGTGATTTTACATGTATTGTATGGTTTGAAAGGCCCTGTTTCAATTTTTTGTTATTTTTATTTCAAATTTTTATTCATCCTTGTTTTTATATTATAAAATGGGTGGTTATTTGAAAATATATAAGTTTATTGTTTTTACAATTGTTTAATAATTCATGTGAAAATATATTTTATACCTTATGTTAAAATTAGCACTTTATGAAGTATATTATGAAGGGATTCAAATATAATTCTTTATGAAATCATACAATGTATTTTTAGCTCACATGCTATATATGAACTAGTGTACGGGAGTGTGTGACACTCTTATATCTCCTTTTTTAGTGCCATGTTTTTTTCTTGATACATAGATTGGTTTATGGTTGGACGATGGGATGTTGGGAGTTACTCGGGGTTTCTGGTGTTTATGTTGGAGTTATTTGGGTTTTGATTCCCTTTTAACTTTTATTTTTGGATATTTTAGTAAGAATGAGTTATGATTTTTTTAGGAATCAGGTGATTGGTTTGGAGTGGGTTCTTAATCACTACCATTTGTAAAGAAAACTTATGTTTCCATAGGCTAGTTATACTCCCTACATTGATGGTATTGATAAGGAATGGTTGTAGATAATACTCTATGTGAGATGATGGAGGATTATAAGATGAGATTTGAATTATATGAGGTAGGGATGAACTACCAACTACAAATTTTAATCTATGATAATACCATTGAAATAGACATGGATTTATATGAGACCTGACCTAAGTTGTGTAACACAATATGTATTTAGATGTTCATGAGTGATCCTTCTAAGATCGTAATGGATGATTGATGAAAACACCAATCTTAACCATAAATGAGCTGGGTAATGAGTATGGCTTATGTTGTGATGTATCAGGAATCAGGATTTGAATAGTTTCAGACCATGATGGTCATGTGGTTCCTTATGGGTCTGAAAATTTGAGAACACAAAAGAGAAACTTCCCAAATCCTTTCCTAGATTTGGAAATAGTGGTGCTTTCCATGAGGTGTTATTGGAATACACTAAAAAAAGTGGTTGAAAAATGTGCCCAACATTCATTTTTTTGGTTTTAAATTACTTTAATATGATTAAAACACTTTTCATGGACTTAGGTTTCATAAGAAGTGTTTCTCAATTCACATGATTGGATTTCATAAATGGATGTGAATGTTTTTAAATCATATGTAATGATGGTTTCATTTTAACAAGGGGTGTGTGATGTTTTAAATGAAAATTTATAAAATATAGAGGGTTGTCGCTCATTTTTAACAATTAACATTATTGGTTCACATAGTTTACTTGAATGTATTATGAAAAAGGAATTGGGGTTTTCAGAAAGAGTATTTGAAACTGATTTTTTTATTTTAAAACTAGTGTGTTATTTTAAAGAAACAATTTGTGTAAATGGTTGGTTTTTTAATTGATTTTAAAATGTTATTTTATAAATATTTTTCAAAGTAGACATAAAGTCTATAACTATATTTGTCCTTGGTTATTTTTTATATCAACATTTTGGGTATTTATTTTTGTAAAAATTAATATCACTGAATAAAAAAATGAGGGCTATGAATAAAGACTAGATTAATGCCAATCGTTTGATAAGATAGTATGAATATAGAGTGAAAGAGTTCATCAAGCTTGAAAAAGATCATGCACATAACCCTTCTCAAATCCTTTGTCCATGTTTATGCAATTGAAATTCCAGACAAGTTATTCCAGAGGAGTTGGAAGAACACTTCATCTATCACAGAATAGATCAAAGTTATAAATGTTCGAATAAACATGGGGAAAAAGAGAATATATCTAGTGGTTAGGGTAATGGTGAATTTTATGGATCTTATGATATGATTACAAGTGGGGAAAATGAAGAAGACCATATCAAGGGCATGATTACATATGTGAATGATGATGGTGATCATATAGAATAAATGAAAAGGACCATTGAAGATGAAGTTCGTGATTTACCAAAATTGTTAGAGTGATTAATGAGTTGTGAAAAGAGGCCTTTGTGTGGTGGTTCCAATAAATATATATCATTGTCAGCCATACTGAAGCTGTATAATTTGAAAGCATGAAATAGATGGACTAACATTGGTTTTACAGAATTACTTTGCCTCTTGAATGACATGATCCCAGAAGATAATGACCTCTTGAGCCTAACCTACAATGCCATAAAATTCTACATTTGATGGGTATGATATATGAATTAATACACTCCTGCATGAATGACTGTATAATATTTTTGAAGGACCAAAAATCACTTAGAGAATTCCCAAAATGTGGTGCTTCTCGATACAATAAAGATGAATCCAGTCTTATGAAAGTTGTATGGTTTTATCCAATCACTACAAGGTTTAAGTGCCTATATGGAAGTGAGGAGACCGCATGGAAATTGACGTGGCACACATACAAAAAAAATAATGATGAGAAACTATATCACCCAGCTGACTCTCTTCAGCAGAACAGAATTGATCATGAGTATCATGATTTTAGAAACGATATGGGAAAGCTTCATCTTTCATTATCTATAGATGGAGTGAATCCTTTTGGTTTTCAAAGAAGAACTCATAGTACACTGTCAGTTATGTTGGTAAATTATTACTTTCCATCGTGGTTATGCATGAAACGAAAACAAATCATGCTATCTATGCTTATATCATGACCGAAACAACCGGGTAATGATATTGATGTTTATTTGGCTCTATTGATTGAGGATTTATAATTATTGTGGGATTTAAGTGTTACGTTATATTATTCTTATAGAAATGAAGATTTTATGTTGAGAGCCATGTTGTATGGGGACAGTAAGTGACTTTCTTGCTTATAGTAATTTTTTAGGATATAGCATTAAAGGAACTTACAGGTGTCCCATCTGCAAACAAGGTACACAATCAATTATATTGAAACATTCATCAAAAATCGTTGTTCTCAGACATGACATATTTCTACCTCGATGACATAAGTATCTATCTTGGATGACATCATTCGATGGAAGTTCAAAAGAACATACAACACCGCATCTACTAACTGGTGATCCAGTGTTTGAGAATGTAAAATATGTGGACACTTCTTTTGGTAAACCATTTTCGAAAACCCTTATGAAAATCAGTTGAAATAAGAGATCGTTTTTTTGAATTACCATCCTGAAATTGTCTATATGTCAGAAACCTTCTTGATGTTATTATTTTTGGAAAAAATGAATGTGACAGTCTCATCAACACATTGCTAAATGTACTATGCAAAACAAAGTATGGAATTAAGGCTAGGTTGGACATAATTGACATGAGAATATGGGAAGAGTTAGTTCCAGTGAAGGGTGAAAAATAAACTTTTCTTCCTCCATCTATTTACACTCTTTCCAGGATAGGGAGATATCAGTTTTTCAACTTCTTGAATGATATAGAGGTTCTATAGGGTTATTCATCGAATATCAAGAACATCATGTTAATGAACGATTTAAAGTTAAAGGGTCTGAAACCACATGACTACAAATTTTTGATGATAGATCTAATTCATATTTCTTTACGTTGCATTTTTTTTCATGAATCTCTGTTATAAGTTGGAAAATCTCTATTTTTTCTTCAAAGATATATGATGCAATTTCATAGACCTGGTGAAATTTCCAATATGGAAAGAGAAATTTCCATCATATTACATGAATGGAAAATGTTCTTCCCACTGATATTCTTTGATATGATGGTTCATTTGATGGTTCACTTGGTTAGATAGATTCAACTATGTGGTACTTTACACTATAGATATATGTACCCCATTTAACAGTATATGAATATTTTGAAAAGTTATGTCAAAAATATAGGTCAGCCGGATGGTTGTATTACAGAGAGATATATTGTTAAAAAAGTCATTAAATTCTATACCAAATACTTGCCCATTGTGGAAAGGATTGGTCTACTGAAATCTCATCACACTGGGTGGCTTGTGTGTGAAGAAATTTATGGATGAGAGGTTGTCATAATCAATATTAAAAATCAGGAGCCGGCCCACCTTTACGTTTTTCATAACAGTTTTGAGGTTGATCCATATATCATAACCCACAAAGAAATTATTAGGCATTTGAATTCATCAAGGGATGAAAAATTGATATCAAATGCACATAATTGATAGTTTATAAGATGGTTTTGCAACTATATATTTTGGAGTGAGATGACAATCTAAACACAATTTTAGAACTACTTCGATGGCTAGCCGGAGGACCAAGTGTGTATGTATTATCTTATAATTCATATGCAATTAATGGTTATACATTCTATACTAATGAACATAATAAAGATAGTACCATGAAGAATAGTAGAGTTACACTTGTGGTTTAAGTGATGCATGTTTTCAGTGATAAGGAAAGAAATCCAATTTATGCAAATATATCATACTTTGGCATCATCAAACTAGTATGCACTAATGGAAAATAGGTCTATACCCACACTTTTGTAAAAAACTGTGTGTATAGGGTACCCTTATACCCACGGTTTTCCAAAACCATGGGTATAGGGATAGTATGTGAACCTATACCCACAGTTGTGCCAAAAACCATAAGCTTAGTTTTCTTTTTAGACCTATACCCTTAGTTTTGGAGAAAACCGTGGGTATAGGGTTTTTTTCGAAGACCTATACCAATGGTTCATCAAAACCGTGGGTATTGGGTTTTTTTTTGAAGACCTATACCCACAGTTCTCTAAAACCATGGGTATATATTTCCCGCATTATGGTGGGGAAAGAAAATTAGGCGGGACACGAAAACAATTTGGCGAGAAGACATTTTTTCACGTTTTAGATTAATATATTTACATAAATATAAATATATATTTTCCAAAATTCTTTAGCATAGTTGGTAAACCCTTCTCCGCGAGTGTTGTAGGTTGCGGGTTCAATTTTCGTAGTTAACATTTTTCGAAACACAGATCATATTAATATATATACATAGATGTGTATAGATATATCAAATAAAAATGATAGCTTAGTTGGTCCCTTAGGTAAGCATGACCATGAGGCGCATTGTGAGACGCGGGTTCGAGTCCCCCTGCATGCATTTTTTGAATTTAAATACCCCACGTGGATCATATTAATATATATATGTAGATGTATGTATATATAGAAATTAAAAATCATAGCTCGGTTGGTCCCTTGGTGGGGCGCAGCTGTCAGGCGCAGCGGGAGGTGCGGGTTCGAATCCCCCCTGCGCGTGATTTTTGAATTTAAATACCCCACGGTTTGAAAATCATGGGGTCTATTGTGTGCCACGCTGGAACAGTAGTGTGCCACACTTTGACTCCCCTATATCCACAGTTATCCAAAACCATGGGTATAGGATGAGACCCCTATACTGACGCCTTTTCGGTCCATGGTTCCCAAAACCGTGGGTATAGGCTATACCCACTGTTTTGAACCATGGGTATAGGTCGTTTTTCCAGTAGTGATGAGAGTTGAATTATACAAACTTATAAGTGAAGATTTTTCAATAAAAGTGGGTTGATAATAGGAGTGCTATAAAAATAGATGAGTTGGGATTTATGAAAGTTGATTTCAGTAAGGAAGGGTATAAATACGAACCATTTATAATGTCATTACAGGAAGTACAAGTATTTTATGTTCTAGATCCCAAAAACCAAAACTGATCAATAGTTCTGTTATCCACCAAAATAAATGAAGGGTCAAATTAAAATTCAACAGAGGATGTCCCTTTCATTGGGACTTTGAAATCATTTCCCAAAAATTCCAATGTATGCAGTGTTTTGTATGTGAGAGGGGACCACAATGAAGGGATTTGGATAGTCGATAGAGTGGTCAAATCCCTTCAACCTTTTAAAAAAGAGAGTCCAATAATTAGGTTATATTTTTTTTAATAAACATCCTGCAACCTTATGTTATTATCAGTTTGTTGCTATTTTTATATAATCTAAATTAAATATTAAACCACTTCTGCAGATAATGACTTATGTATGTGATGGTGCTCCTAATCCTAAGGAAAAACAGGTCTCTCAACCTGTTGCTGCTCGAAGTGTAGAGGACCAAAAAGTTTATTAACCTATTTCTTCTACTTCTCCCAGTACAGAGGTAAAAACACAATCTTCACATGCCTATTCTAGCACTACGAAGGAACATATTGATGATGTTGAAACTGAGTAAATGGTAGGCACCGAAACACTAGTGGTGCAGAAAAAAATGGGTACCATAGTTTGATGGTGTTATGAAAAATCCGTAAGGAAAAAGTGAAAGTCATCAAGTACGAGGTCGGATGGAATAAGCGGGGTCAACATGTTAACCTCAACAAGGCCATGTTCAGTAGTTACATTCGAATCTTAACTCAGAAACATGTTATGATTGATTTATAGTCATGGAACCATGTTTTCACTAGGCTCAAGACACTGATGTGGCGAGATATTACGGTATCATTATGATATATCATTTCTTTAATTTACAAATAAAAACAAATAATGAAACATAGACTTACTCTTCATCATCGCTTGTAGAGTGCATTTATAGTGGATGACTCATAGAAGGACTATGCATTGAGGGTTACTAGAAGTATTCATAGAGTCTTTTGCACAATTTTGACATAATATTATCATAAGGACGTTGAAGGGAAAATAAACTCGCACCCACCTCCCATTTATGCACACCTAATTACCCCAATGAGCATGGGATGTGTTTACTAGCTGTCATGAGGATCAGTATTCTCATGTACATTGTGTTTGGTAAAATGTTGTTTGATGATACATGTATTCATCAATTTGATTGACAATTTTTTCTTTATGAAACAACAAATGAGTGTTGAAAATAAGGAACGAGCAACAAAACCAGTGTACCCCAACCATTAATCAAGAATGGGGTATTCTTCACTTGAAAAAAATTGGTATGTATTTTGAATCTACCAAATTAATTTTATGTGACATAAAAAAATACCACAACTATTTTCCTCCATTTATATAAAGATTGATGAATCCAAATGCAGTTTCAATTCCATCCCATAAAATGTGTTATGGAAGGAGGAACATGTAAATAAAGATGGTATACTAATAGATGAAAACACAAAAAAAGAGTGGGAAACATGTGTAAGTATGACATTATAAATATTTGTTTTGATTTAAATCAATATTATATAGTAATGATTAATTATTTCCCTATATTTTCTATCTGAAATATTCATAGGAATTAGAAATACCCAAACCGGATGCAGACATACTTTTGGTGGCCTTGAAGTAGCCATAAAAGAATGGTCGTGTCAGAGGTGCAAGTTTTGGGGTGACTCTCCAAACATTTTTTGAAAAAAAACCCAGAGGAGAATCACAATGTAGAAATACAAATGATGAGTGAAAGAATAGATATCCTTTAAGAACATATTAAATTTCAGAGATATTTCATGTAAACTATGATGGCGGCGGGGAAAAGAGAAGAAACAACTCAAGAACAATAAGTGCGGAAAGATCCCGCCCCACCCCACTAGATTTGAGGTTTGCCACTCTCCTCAACAACTTGTCTTAGATGAGGTAATCAATGTTCTAATAGTTTTTTTTGTGAATTGTAAATCAGATAGACATTGATACCTTTCCTGTACTAAAATTTTACAAGGTAAAAATGACTGTGATTTATATCTATCAACACCCACCCATCACCTTATAGTGAGGGATACAGTGTTCAATATCCAGAACTTCATGCTACAAAACAGACCAATTCCAATAGGTCATGTAAAAGTGATGATTAACATATCCCATGATCCAATCACCGAGCTACGAGTTCCAATTGATGATGAAGATATTCCTAAGGTTGAACAAGCATTTAGAAGATTCATAGCATGGTCGTCAGAGCTTGTAAAAACATGTCGACAAGGAGGTATTCATTTCCAATTTTTTTCAAGATAAACCATTAACATTTAATGATTTTTTTTTAAACTGATGAATGTTATTACAGGTAGACACAGAGAAGGGGGTGAAGAGAAAGAACAGCTCAAAACCATCTCATGGATCAACCAACCAATTAAAATGATTTATCAAAAGAACATTAAACCCACCCATTATATATCCTCATTTAGTATCATTGTAGACTCATGTGAATACGAAGTTGAAAGATAGTGCGGTTCACACAATTCTTTTTGATGAAAATATATATAGTAGGGAAGATCCAAATTTCATTAGTGTTGAAAATGTAACTGAAATCCAGGCTATGGTTGGTTAGGTGGATCTGTTGTAAATGTATACATGAGGTATGTTTTCAAGCTTTGATTTTCCAAAAGATGATATACTATGATAATTAGGACTAAATAAGTTTATTGTTTTTTACAGGTGTACATATGAAAAAAATGAAGTGATTTCCCCATGAACAAAAATTTGGACTCGTTAGTCCTCACGTCACCTCTACACAAAAAACGGAGATAGAATATAAAAAAGTGTGTGAAATAGTGGAAGACCTACTCAAATCATTTAAAAAAAATTACAGATGACAGAATCTTCTTAATACCAACGATGCCGGGGTAAAACTATACAATTTAATTATATCAAATATATTTTAATTTATTTTGTTAATTATTCCTTTTGGTGCTTTTTACAGTGTCAGACACTTATTGTGATCAATTTGGATACTCAAAATATTTATTTCTTGGATTCAATGCATGGATATCCAACAAACCGACTACAAATGGTGACATTTGTCAATTTTTAATACACTACATCCAACATTTTTGAACTAAACATCTAGTTATATAATTTATATTATATTTTAATAAGGATTCTATTATGATAGGGTGGTGTGTGAATATCATCTACATCCTGAAATGAGGCCAGGGGAAGAGGACAAGAAACATCACAAGTACTACAGTTGGATAAAAATTATGGTATATATAATTAGATATCACTATCCAAACAGATATAAAATATTACTTATTTTTATCAATATTTATGCAGTGGTCGAAACAAAAAAATGGTAAAGAATGTGGTTTTTATGTTTGTAAATTTATGAAAGAGATCATATTACATGAACAAGACTACATCACTAAAGAGGTATTTTTAAAGATAATTACTATTTCATTTAAAATACTTATTAATACTTTGTTTATTTATATTTTTTTAGTACTAACATGATTCTAAAAAAGAAAATGACTGAAAAGGTGAGATAGATTTATTTATAAAGGAATTGGAAGCATACCTGAAGGAAGAATGTACAGAAATAGCATGAAGGTGTGACCGGTATTACTCAAAGTGTCTATTTTTATTTAAAATTATCATTATTTTTAGTGAAAAGGACAACTTCCATAATGAAAATTGAGAAAACACATTAGGATTGGTTTGATACATTAGGGAAACGATCCATAAGTCATTTGTGATGTGTAGGAATCAAACTCACCTAAATAGGACATATGGTGTGACCGTTATGATTTAAAGTTTGTATTTTTATAATAAATTAATTATAAATTTAGAAAAAATAATGAGTGACATTCTAAAAACTAATCTAATGAATTTTTATTTTTTTCTTACTTTAAGAAAATGATTGATCAATCATTTTTGACATGTAAGAATCAACCACACCATAATATGATGAATGGTGTGACCTATATAACTAAAAGTGTCTGTTATTAGTTTAAAATTGAAATTTTAAATCAAAATACGTCACCCACTGAAAACCAAGAAAACTCACTCCCATTGTCTAAGTATTTTGGCCAATGATTCATATGTTCTTTTTGATGTGTATGAAGCAGTGTCATGTCAAACCAGCATATGATGCAATTGGTATGACTCAAAATGCGTGTTTCTAGTTTGAAATGATATTTTAGTAAAAAAAGACATCAATCATACTAAAAACTGAGAAAATGCATTTGTATTGATTTTATACTTCAGGAAAATGGTTTATAAGTCATTTTTGAAGTGTAAGAATCAACTGCACCTTAATCCAATGCATGGTGTGATAGGTATGACTCAAAGTGTCTCTTTTTATTTTAAATTGACATTAATTTTAGTAAAAAAACAACTGGCATACTGAAAACTAAGAAAACACATTTGTATTATTTTTATTATTTAGGAAAACGATCCTTGAGTCATTTGTGACGTGTAGGAATCAACTCCACCTCAAAACAACATAAAATGTGACCAGTATAAATCTAAATGTGTCTTATTATTTGAAATTGACATTAATTTAAGTAAAAAAAACCACTTCCATACTGAAAACCAAGAAAACAAATTTTTTTGATACTTTAGAAAAATGATAAATGAGTCTTTTGTGACATGTAAGAATCAACTACACCTCAATCCTATCCCTGGTGTAACCGATACGACTAAAAGTGTCTGTTATTAGTTTAAAATTTACATTTTATCTCAAACTGTGTCACTCACTAAAAACCAATAAAACACTTTCTGATTGTCTTAAAAATTTAGGATATTGATTATTAAGTCATTTATGATGTTTATGAAGGTTTATCACATAAAATTGATTCACAATGTGACCGGTATGACTCAAAAATCATGTTTCCATTTCGAAATGATATTTTAGTAAAAAAACACAACTGACATATTGAAAACTGAGAAAATACATTTGGATTGTTTTGATAACTTAGAACAATGATTCATGAGTCATATCTGATGTGTAAGAATCAACCACACCTCGATCCGATGAATGATGTGAACAGTATAAATCCAAATGTGTTTTTATCTGAAATTGACATTAATTTATGTAAAAAAGAACAAGTTACATACTAACACCAAGAAAATCCATTAAGATTGTTTTGATACTTTAAGACAATGATCCATGAGTCATTTGTGATGTATTTGAATCAACTTAATCTCAATCTGATGCACAATGTGACCAATATGACTAAACGTGTCTGTTATCAGTTTAAAATTGACATTTTAGCTGAAAATGTTTCACTCACTGAAAACCAAGAAAACGCCCTCCAATTGTCTTCATAATTTATGAGGGAAATTCGTAAGTGCTTTATGATGTGTATGAAGCTGTCTCACCTCAAAACCGATGCACGATGAATCCAGTATGACTAAAAATGGGTGTTTATAGTTTGAAATGATTTTTTAGTAAAAAAACAAATGTCATACTAAAAATTTAGAAAACTAATTCATATTGATTTGATACTTTAGAAAAACGATTCATGAGTCATTTTTGATGTGTAAGAGTCAAACACAACTAAATCCAGTGAATGGTTTGATATGTATAAATCCAAGTATGTAATTTATGTTTTATATTAATTTTAGTAAAAAACATTGGACAAAATCAAAACCAAGAAAACCCATTCATATTGTTTTGATATTTTTGGAAAATAATCCATAACTTATTGGTGATGTGTATAAATCAAACCCACCTCAATACGATGCACGATGTGACCTGTATAACTCCAAATGTGTCTTTTTTATTATAAATTTACATTTTATTAATATATTATTTCATATTAATGTTTAATTTATTTCTTTATAGTGTTACTAACATAATATTTGTTTTCTTATATAGGTGGTACCTTTTTATTGAGTTGGGATGATTTGTGTGGCAACTAATACCATGGGTGGACATTTTTTAGAGGGGATCCCTGATACTAAAGGACGAAACATTAATTTTTTTAATTGTTTTTTGGGTGATTGTAAATTTAATTATATTAGACATTGTTTGAAATTAATATATTATTGTTTTACAAACCCTTGTGTACGCTACTTTTCTCTTGTGTGCGTTGTGCATGTGCTGTTTTGTGTAGGTGGTGTGAGTGTGTTGTGCATGTGCAGGTGCTGCTGGTGGGTGTGATATTATATAAATAACAAACCACATGAATCTAGGCCTTTATCAAAGCTACTTCAAGTGCTAATAATGTAACCCTTTATTAGTTTTGTTTTGAGCACTTTTAAAATCACCATTTATCAATGCAAAAAATGTGCAGATAAAGGGGGGCCTTTATCTATGGTTTTTTAGCATGGTTAAAGGACACCCTTTGTTAGTTATTTTTTAGAGCTATAAAATGGGACCCCCCTTTATCTTTACTGATATTAATAGTGATTTTTTAGTGTGGTTAATATCATTTTGTAGTGATGATAAAATCATTATCTATAGTAGTTCTTCCAGTCATAGTTCATCGATGTAAAAATCATCAGATGTAGAATTTTTCTAAAGGCTAGGAATTTTGATGTTTATGAAGTTAGAAGTTTTGATGAAGTACTGATTGACCAATCCATTAGACTATCTGATGAACCAAATGAATCATTCTATAAGATCTATCATGAGTTTCATAGACTCTGGAATAAAATAAGTCTTTGTTGACACCAACCTGTCAGAAAATATATACCAACGATCCACCAGAAGAGTTCTAAACCTAATCCATGAGATACATTGATGGTTTCTTTAGGTCATAAAATCATGTTTCTATTAGAGGAAAAAAATAATTGTTAAGTTATTAGGACTGATAATCAAAATGGATTTAGATACTGATAAATCATATGAAGTTAAAAAAATGTAGTCAACCGTTTTCAAAATGGCTTCGAATTATTTCATATGGGTGAAGATTGATTAGAAAAAATGTGATGTAGATACATTATATGATAATAGAGACCAATTAATTAGATTTATTCTAACTCTAATAGGTCATTAGAAACATTACATCATTAGAATTAGTTTTCCATCGGTGTGAGGTTTTGTCGATTAAATGAAGAAAATGAGAACTATTCAAAATCCACTCCGGAAGTGTTGTACTTTGGGGTTTCAAAGTCTTTATTATTTTCAATGATGTTTATGGAATAATAGTCTCAATTAAATAATTGGAATGTGAATTAATTAGTTTTACATATTCTCAAGTGGTTCAATAAAATCATGGTGACAAACTGTATCAGAATGAAAATTTGTGTCAGATTGATTTTTTTTGATAGTTCGAAGAGGGATGAAGTTATGAGATGATTCAAGAAGATTCAAGAAAAATTTAGAATAGTTTATTTTCACTGAAATGAACATATATGAAGCTGAAATGATCTTGAAATTAGAGATTCTAGAAATTTGGTTGAGTAGGAAAAGGAAAGTTGTTTTCTACCCATTACGTTTCTGACACACTTCTAAATAGATGTCAAAGTACAATGTACTCAGACACTATTCACATGTGGAAGAGAGTTAGAGCATTGAATTTTTTGTGAAAGATTTGGAAGAGTAAAAGTTTCTAGATATATTTTTCCTAGGAATGTTTTCTAGACATAAGAAGAGTAAGAAATAGGTTTCAGTCAGTGTTTTCAAAATCAGTCTAAGCCATCATACTTACGGTTCTAGGAAAGAAATAACTGTTTTAGAATAGTTTATAGAGTATCTATTCAGACTTGTTTTTTTGGACTTAATAATTGGATATAGGCATCAGACTAAGTTTTCATAAAAATTCCAGAAGAGAAGTTTCTTCCTACCACTAGGTGGAAATGTTATGAATTGCATTTCAAGGAAATAAAAATAGGAAGTTGTTGAAGTGGCACAATGAAATATTTGGAACCAACTAGTGAAGGTTTTTTTGACTTTTTTAAAAACTTATTTTACCTTATTCATGCTATAAAAATCACATGCACTGTTGTATTGGTTACAATGTTATACAAGTGTAAGGGTATTTCCAACTTGTTGTATCCACAGAAAAGGATAGTTTTTTCTTGTGGATTGTGTGGTATGGGTTTATTTATAAACCATTTCAAGGACTAGATACTCTTATTGAGTATTGTAACTTTTAAATAATTGTGTTCTTGTGGATGCGTGAATATTTTGTTTTTAGCAATGTGATAATTCCTTAACAGAAGGTGAATGTTGTTCTACAAGAATGATAACCTAAAAGAAAAAGGTATCACCAATTCAACCCTCCCCCTCTCAGTGATACATTGATCCTAGTTGGGCCTCTTCATAAAATTTCCAAATCAAAATCATTTATCTTTCATAATTAAATTAAAAATGGGTTTTTAAAACACTAAAATGATATACAATAAAATCATAAATTAAATTAATCTATTCCAAAAACATGGACACCGAAAGTAATAAAATAATAAATGAACAACTTATGGTGAAACATGAAACTTAACTACATTAATGATAGATCATTTTATGATAATAATAACCAAATCAAGAGAAGGCGTTTTTCAGAAAAAAAATAGAATTCATCATTGTCAAAGTTATAGTTACGAGTCCCTTTACAAAAATACTCCTTTGTTTTAAAATGAAATAGAAAATAAAACCTTTCATAGAAATGGATTTGGATAAAAAATCTCATTCAAAAGAAATAAAAGTGATAAAATCATTCATAATGTAAAGTATTATAATAATGAATTTGAATAATAAATCATGTAACTCAAAGAAAGGAGTTTGAGTTACAAAGTCCATTAAATTTACCAATGATTACCACATAAGTGATTTAACCTTGTGTATCATAAAAATAATTGTCTTGATTAAATATTTTAAAGACTTGTTCATATAAATTATTAATTTATACTCTTCATTAATATCATCCATCTTCATGTATTATATTGTTTTAAAGTATTGTCCACATCAAGTGTTCGTAATGATGACCTTTTAAAATTAGGTTAATAAAAGTGGGGTCAATATTCCCTATTTTATGAAATATCATAATTTAAAAAAAAATAAGGTATTGAAATTGATGTTTTATATATACCTATGATGCCATAATTCTATTTGATGATAGTTTTAGTTGAGTTTTATGAAGATTAAATCGATATTGAACTAGTTTTGGTTTATTTACCAATATCGATGGATTACCTTATAACAATCAATAATTTATTTTGTTACCTATAAAGAACCTTATCAATGATACATATTAGATATATATATATATAACCATTAAAAGGAACTAAAACTATCCTTGAATGCGGTAGTGAAAAGCAGAAATCATTATTCAATGGAGGTGGTAGTCCGCACGTACGCTTGGATGATGATTTATTTTTTGGATTGGAGGAATATATAAGTAACATTGTTTATTATTTTAGGGAAATAAATATGATATATACTTCAGAATGTTTTAGGAAATCATCCTTTTAGACTACATATCTTAGAAAATGATGGAAAATGAAACACGTTTCTTTGTGGACGCAGTAGTCTGCATGTACACATGATTCAAATTTTCATTTTTTAATGTAAAAGGGAAATTGTTTGATGATTATAACATAATTATAATAACATATCAATATAATAATTATTCTAATGTTATAATTTTATAATTGAGTAATGTAATTTAAGGATAATTATGTTCACATAAATAAAATAGAAATGACAAAGGAGAGGTTATAAATTTACACCTCACTCTTTAGATTATCTCCGTTGCAAAGGGGGTTATGTGTTTTAGGGATGGTATTCTAAGAAGACCAGAAAATCATGAAGGTGGATAAGAATTTTTAGGAAATTTTTGGATAAATTAAGTGGGTTTTAGTGTTAGGGTAAGTGATTATAGGAGATTTCCAAAACTTTTTAATAATGATAATTCATTCTCAAGGAAGGTTTCCCCAAATTGGGAAATAACGGATATGGGAAGGGATAAATTATAGAAAGTCATCAAAAAAAAATTATTGTACATGTTTTAAACATGTTTTTGGGTTTCCCATCTTGGTTAAACCCTTTTTATCCCCATTTTCTTTTTAATGAGGTAGCTAGTTTTTACAAAATAAATTTTTCCCTTATTTAGGAAAATAAAATGGTCCATATAACATAAACTGGACCTAATAATTTAAAATTAGAAATTATTTTTATTATATTAATTATATAAATGTTACAAAAAGTAATTTTAAAATACTAAATGTATAATGTATTTAAAACAATATTTTAAAAACTAGAACGTAAGTTTTAAAATGTCAAATATGAGTTTATAAAGTATAACAAACATTGTTTATATTATAAAGTCAATTATAAGATAAATATTTTATCTTATAAATAGGTTTCATAAATTTCTAATTCATACTTATATACCAATAATGTCATAAAAAATAATTTAATTTGTAAAAATGGAATTTTCAATATTTACCTAAAAATAAATCCTTTTAGAGAAATCTAAAAAATTAATATTAAGTTAATATTTTCTTATGATAAGTACAAAAATGAATTTAAATTTATCAAATTCAGGTTATAAAATTTAAATAATTAAATTTAGAATAAAATCATAAAATATTTTAAAAAAAATAATTTATATGAAATAATTTTTTGTATATTGACCATTATTGAAAAATTAGTGCTAATAATAAATATATAAAACTTTTAAAATATATATTTCAACCTTGAATGGCCCAAAGGACTTCGATTTTTATTCCTTTTTTATAATCTTCATTTAAGGGTTGAAGGGGAACCCTAACATGGCTTATAGGCTTTGTGACATTACATGACCCGAGGGTCTTAGAGGAGTTCGTCCAGACTATAACTAATTGGAACAACTCCTCCCTAGAATATACATCATGATGACAACTCTCCACCTTCACATGGATGTTCGGTTAGTAATCCTATGAAGAGATTCACAAGATAGTCCAGATTGAAATTTCAATACCCTCTCATTATTCTAAATCTGTTAGCCCTGCTATGATGAATGCGCCTACTCAGAATCCTCATATGGAGCCTACTCCTTTGTAGAGTCTATATGGTACAATTTTTCAAAACTTATGGCCTGAAGGCCTTGATATGGCCTGAAGGCCTTACTGACCCAAAGGCCTGGGTGGCCAGAAGTATTTTATAAATTTTAAGCATAAAAAGTACTTTATAAGTTGTTGAGCTGCATTTATTGAATGGGTATTATAAGGATAATTTATTTCATAAGTTGATTATAATTTTTTTACCCTCTTACTAAATAAATACCATATGTTAGTAAATATCTATGTTAATAAAAAGAATTATTATTTATTAGTGTTTTATGTTTCATGTGGAGAAGAATATCAAACATAATATTTACTTAAGGAGTTTAATTTTACTAAAACTCGTGTTATTATGCTAAATCACATTATGATCGAGCAGTGTTATAAGATTGAGTTGTTAATATGAGTATTAGTAGAGAATATTAAATGTTTCTGTAGTGTATAGATTCAAGATTCAAGTTTGTAATATTTTTTTATGGAAAGTATAATTCTATAAAATTTGATTCACATAAGAAATGATGTGTTCTAAATCTTCAATTGGTTAAATATGTAATGTGGATTTCATTAGATAAATTTTTAACTAAATAAGCAGAAGTAAATTAAATTTTGTCTTCTATAGATATATTATGAACATATTTTGAGTCATGCTTCAAGAACAAGAAGCATTAAATGAATCCATTCTTGGAATATCCCTTGAGTTCCAAAAGCAGTGTATAGAGTTAAATGGTAACCCAAATTGGGTATTCTATGATGGAACTTTATAGATGTCAATGATGATCTCTCCACAATATTCCATTTAAGAATAATGATTATGATGGGGTCTGTTTAATTCTCTAAAATTAAATAACTCATGCACATGATAAATTGAAGAGATCATGGAGAAAGAATTATAGAATGAAAAGGTATCCACAACTAATTTGGTGTGATATTTTTTATAATCCTAGAGTTTTTATGTGTCATTATACCAAATATATGAATTACTTTTCCTAAATAAGAATAAGTATCAACAAAAAGTTGTAGTGTAGAATAAAAATACAAGTTTTCCATCAATATGATATTGGTTTGAGAGAGAACATTTTGGGAGAACAGGAATATTGGAATAGTTGATTATGTTGTGGTTTTTATATAATTATTAGATCCATTAAATGGTTGAGAAGAGGGGAATCCAGATGAGAAGTCTATAAAGATATGTGAAAATGAGTTTTGAGTAGTGACCAAGTCGTAGAGTAATCTTGAAGATCATCTAACTTATGAAGAATATTCATTGAGTTAAAGTAGATCTATCTCATAGACGTTGAAGGATCTAGTGTTTAATTTTTGATTTACTTCCAAGAATAAATACAAAGGTATAATTTAATATATATAGAGGGACTCCATAAAACCTACGTGTCTTAAGGAATATAGGGATATCACTATGTGATTTATTGACACTAGTGTGAAGCTATTGATATAAGTATAGTGTGACTCTGGAAATGGAATTCCTGTGATACATAGGCATTGAAAACACTATCAGACTCATTATTTCTATGAAGAAAAACCAATTGAAAAAAATATCATATTATATTGGATAATCCTTGATTTCTATGGACAAAAAATCAATTCATGGAGTAGGCCTTTGTACTGAACCTTATAAAAATTACATGTTCCACTCTATTGATTTACATTCATGCATGTAGTTGATTTTTTTATGAAAAACATTTATAGATCCATTTTCACTAAATGGAAATAGATGTTAAATTTCATTAGTGTTTTATGATAGTTTGATTTTTTCTTAAAATATTTGAAATAATGAATCCCCCCTCCATGTGTCTAAACTGATCATGTTGGTACCTTAGTGGAAGAGAGTTTCTAGGTTGGGAAGTAATTCTCAGCCTTATTTATTACATTCAAGTATTGATGTAAGATAAACTTTATTCTCATATTTTTTTGGTTATGCATCATGGAAGAGGAAATTAAATGTGAAAATTAAAAAAGAAATAAATTATGAAATCTTTAATTTCTAAACAGTTTGAGAAAAGACATCCATCATGGAATATCTCAATTGGAACTCATCTCTTAATTGATATTTGACATACTAACTATAATCCTACATTCCTGAAAAATACAGTGGTAAAATGTTTCCCTTGAAGTTTAAGGTATGATTTTTATTCTCCCAATCCAATTTTTATTCATATTGAATATGTTTATCAAGGGAGATTGGTTATCTAAACAGATAAAGAAGAAGAAACATGAACTGAAACTATTTTGTTGTGTGTGTTCAAGTGAGTACAGGCTTTTAAAGATTCTTTGAAAGAATTTGGATCAACCCCTATAGAGGGTAATTTTGAGTTGGTACCACATTCATGTATGTGGATAATTGTTTTTCTAAACATGTCACTCTTATGTTCTATAATGGTCGTGCCCTTGTAGAATTATAGTTGGTCTGTTTATGACACCTAGTTATGAAAATATATAGTTCCAACCTTATCTCAAATGGAAGTTGAACGAATCTATCCAAGTGGGGGGGGATTATATAATTTTCCTAAAATTTTAATAGTTATTTGGAGAAACAAAAAAAACTCCTACAATGTCAATAAGGTGGACAACATCATTCCCACGTTTTCATTTCTTGTCAATATGGAAAGACAAGTTTCATTGAATTTATATTTAAAATTGTATTGAAAACAAATGAAAATGGATAGAATGAAGTTCCCATGAATTTTGAGAAGCTTGAATTATAATGTTTTTCAATATAAATTATTCCAATGAATGGTAAATAATTAAGAGTTGGTTTCTATTGTGTATTTAAATGAGGATCTATCTCATATTGGAAAAGGAAGTGAGTGGTTTGCCAATGAATTTAGGTAAAATAGAATGAATTTGTCTTCTTGGTGAGAAACTTAAAACATGGAATATTTGTTAATATGGTATTAAAGTCTAGGATATGTGTTATTAATATCTAGATAACTGTATACAATAGTTAATATGAATTTTTAGAAGGATTGAAAGCATTCATGTTGTGGGGATATTGAATTATAATTATTCAAAAAGAAAGAGGGATAAATTATATGGAGAACCCTTATTTGAGTTACTAATAGGGTTGGTTATAATAAAAAGTGTCTCTTCACTCTTGGATGAAGGATTAATAAGGTTGTAGATGGTTTAAAGAGGTCCTGGAATGATAGGGTGTATGTTTGCAGAATATAGATATGTATTGAAATTTGTGTAAGGATTACCTATGCCCTATGTAACCATCATTCGGTGTAGTTGAGTGAAAAAATTGAAATGTATCTTCTTTTATAATAATTAACCTCTATCTATATAAACATCATTTGTATTCATATATATGAATCCTTATCTATGTAAACATCATTCACTAAGAAGCATATACATCATCTAGGCCTACATATCCATAAATTTGTTCTGAATAACCATGATTGTTGTCTATGTAAGAATCATCAGTCTACATGTAAGAGTCATATTTTTCTTTGTAAACATCAACACTTAAAGAAGAATATATGTTAATATAAATTAGAAATATGAGTTTTCATATTTAATAGATGAAGTAAGAAATAAATTGTGATGATGCCTAATCTTTTCCCTAGTGATATGAACATCCCTATCACCTAAAATATTTTTTTGATTTAAGTCAAATAATTTTTAGAAGTTGGTCTTCAATATTGAAGAAGAAAATAAAATAATTATGAATTATTGATAGACTTTTTAAAATAATTTTTTTTTAATTTTCTATAATTTAATTATTATTATGAAAATTAATTTAATGATGTTGAATCCAATTTCAAGTTATTTATATCATTTTATTATTTATATCATTTATATAAGAATAGTTTTATAATGTTCAATGTTCATGAAAACATAAAACAAAATTCACGAGTTTTCATGAATAATGTTGATGGCATTTTGTTAAGGATTGGGGTGTTCAAAATAATTTAAATAATGAAAAAGGAATTGAGATCCATTATGAATGAGTGAGTGGATGATATATTATAGATTATTGGATATCAATAATGAGATAGAAGATAACATATTTTCCTTGGTATTAAATGAATATAATGTACTAGAACAAAATTGATTTAGAAACATAATAATAAATCACTTATTGTTTCTATTTTTAATGAATGATTAAATTTTACAAATGAATTGTGATTCAAGTATGATAAGAAGTTAATTATTAGTTTCATGTTACTATACATGAGTCTGTTCTTGTTCTTCGTTAGATATAGTTAATTGGAATGAGATAGGATTGTATATACACTTGTGCTTCAGTACTTTTATACAACATATAAATAAGATTTATTTGTGACTTTGTGGAGGAATTTAAGGAGAAGAAGAAATCCAATTCTGTTGTATAAATCTTAAGGATTCACTTATCCAAATATTAACGAGATAGATAATTAAAATGGTACAAATTCTATTTGAAAATGGGATAAGAGTGAAGGAAAATTGATTTGGAAATCCTACCGACAAGGAAATGATGTTTTGTACATGCCCTTTGTCTTTCATGTGTTTCGAGTTATGGAAAATGTTATAATTTTAAAATAAAATAATTCCATCCAATTTTATATTTAATGAAAAATTATCTCTTAATAAAATATGAGTGTGATATCCTGAATAAATATATTTTGATCATAAAAAAACTTAGTGTGATGTATGAATGAGCTGGGCAAGAGTATCTAGAGATATCTTGAAGGAATAATTATAGGTAGGTGGAGAATATATATAAGAATATCATAACAAAGAATAAGATAGTGAGAAACCAAGAGAACCATGACTCTCAAGGGAGAAAATAAGTAGATTTAGTCAAACCAGTGCTGAAGGGGACTACATGTTGGGTTTTAAACAAAGGGAAGAAGAAGGAGAGAAATTTGAGTAGGATGATTCATTTCATATGGATAGATTCGTTTGAGTATAATAAAAGGAAAACACCAGTGATTTTAGTGAGTAAATCACTAGATATTATCTTGAGGATATGGGTATGTAATTATATGTTTTATGTTTATGATTTTTTATAGGGATACATTCACGAGATTTGGAGTATAAAGTGGAAAATATTCAATTTAAGAAATAGAATATGGATTCTTAGTAAAATGAAAAAGGATGAGTTGTACGAAATTTTTTTGAATATTTGAAAGTAGTAAGTCAATTTTTTTGAGGAAGCTAATAAACCTTATGGGTGTAGTTTCATCCCTAGAAAAATCATGATCTACTTAAAGACTAGGATGAAATTAGTTACCAGATAATGGGATGCCAACTTGATGAGTTGTTGGAGGATGCATCTTGTATTAACATGTGTAATACTTTGAACCCTAAAATGTGTAATATTGAGAAAGTTGGTAAGTATAAAATCATCCCACATACAATTGTATTTATAATAACATTAATCTTTGAAAATATGTAGATCGGGATAATAATAGACTATTGTAAAGAGTAGGCTCACATTATGACTGAACCTTGTAAAAAATGTGCCATATTTAATGACGTATCTATATTATATATATCTTTATGTTTGGTTAATTTACAAAAGGATACATCTAGGATAACTATTATCAAGGATTCAAACCAAATTGGGTTAAATGAATTAAAATGAAGAAATGGTGTTTGGTAAACGAATTTGATAACACTTGATTCACCCCCAGGTAAATCTTCAAGATCTTACAGATTCTCCCAACCATATGTCCATATATATATCATAAATAATTTATATGAACAATTTCTGTAAAAAATTATAAATATACGAGATTTTAAAACTACACATGAGTAATATTGGAGTGATATATAGCTAACCCCACCTTTATATTACATGGAATAAGCCTTCAGTCTATTGGAAAATATGGACTAAATTTCCTTTCCCCAAGGATACTTTACTCAAGATAGAATTATGTCCATAATAAATATAAAATCTAATATGTAAAAACTCCATTGAACAATTAAATTTAACCTAGTTAAATTAATTATAAATCATGGTTAATTTATATAAAAACTAAATATTATATAATCAAATCTAGCATGATATGAATGGATAAACAATTTATAAGAATACTTTTTTTTCACAAAAACTAAATCATATATAATATTCATAATTTATGGACACATTATAAACATGAATATACTAAAATAATAAACAAATAAAAAAACTCTTTATTTATTTTCCTAAATGTTGTATACAAATATGAAAATTTGATATTTAATTAAGCATGAAAAATTTAATTTATAATTCGTAGAACTTATATGTTATAAAAATATTATAAAATATAAAAAAATCCATTAGTTTTTTTATACAGTACCTTATTATATATAAAGGTTGTACACTATAATTAAAAGGAAAAAAATCTCTTCAATTCAAACACCATGATGTGGCCCTAAATGCCATATGATATCCATGTTATTTGAAATATATTGGGGAAAAAAGTTTTTTCATTGAAGATTAGGACTTTGAAACCACTAATTTATTTTGGGTGTTAATCTAATGAACTTTGTCCATTGAAAACACCCATATAATTCTTGATATATCATTAAAAAATCAACAATTAGTATAAAAAAGAGCATAAACCAATATACCTTAATATTAGTGAGATAAGAATTTATTCTTTGACAGAGAATGCTTGATAGGGATCACCATAGTAGCAACTAAATTCCTCCCACCCCTAAAGGATTACACTGGACTGTGATCCTTATTTGAATTGATAGGATTTTAAATCAATGAAAGGGTTATAGAAACTTTTTCTAAAGATAAATGGTGATGTGTAATAATGATAGTTTTGACCACTTATCTTCCATGTGCGGAGAAAACTCACAATGAGAGGGATCAAAAATATTATACTATCTTTTCATTTGACGAAGACATTCATAATGTTAGAGAGTTGGGTTCAATGTCGTAGAACCTTAAAATTATATCCCATAGGTTTTATTTATTCATTGAATACATCAAAGGATTTATTTTTTATACAAGGCTTTAAATAAATCAATCAGATATATTCATAACTAAAGGATCTATCTTGATAAAATGAAAGTCACTCACATCCCATGAAAACCATACTGTAATCCCTATCATACTTATGAGAGACGCAGAAACAAGAATATAAAGATTCTTATGATAAAATAATATCGTAACCAATTATATAAATCCCATGCATATTGAATTCTATTATATAGGATATATCATACATCTTGATATACCCTTTTGATTTATTTCCAATAAGATCTATTCTATGTGGGTTGTGATAAACCTTTTTAGCACTTAATCCCCCCAACATAGTGTATATTTGGTCACATGATTTTTTTAAACCCTAAACTATTGAGGTGTGTTTCCCCTCTAGTTTGATGGGGTTGGTAAGTACCCCATAGAATAGGGTATGGGTTACTCATTTATGGGCTCCATAACTAGAGTAGTAGGTATACATATCTTCTATCATGTTTTGCATCCCCTAATTTTATCGACTATAGGTTTTGGGCTGTTAGTGTGACGTATTTACATGGTTATTGTTTTCCATAAGGACTTATTTTGGGAATAATGATGCACTCATGAGTTCATCTATTCTCCATACATGTTAGGTGAGTGGTTAAGTTTACATACATGATGTGGATCATATTTTAGGGAACCTCCCCTTAGTATGGGTTCTTCCTAATTAGATCCCCTAGGTATGAGACAATGATTTGGGGTTTTGATTCCTTCATATGAACCAATTGTGGTTTGATCATCCATATCTTAGACAATAAGGAAGGTGGAGTTTTTACCCTACAATGTGGGGTATATCTATGGGGTCTTTGGTCTATGAAAGGAGTAAAAGTTTTGGTTATCCCTCAATCCCTTGTGATATTGGGTTGGGGTTATATTAGGAAATGAATCCAAAAATTCTTCCTTGAATTTTGTTTTCCCCTTATAGTTGAGCTGGATAGCTGTAAAAAATTTCCATTGGTTGTGGGATGATCTACAATATGCCACCCATTATGTTTTTTGGGAAACCTACTGGGTATTTTTATACTCACCCTTGTAATGTTTTTTTTCCACACATGTTGTGTTTGTTTTGATGATTCACATGTTGGATTTGATTTTAGTGGTCATGGTGTTAGTGGAGCTTGAGATTAGTAGATCCATGTGGTGTTTGTTTCTAGTGATGTTCATGTCAATGTTGGTGCAAAGTGGTGATATTTCATACTATTCTCTCATGTACATTTAATATTATAGGATATTAGGCCCCATTTTTTTCCTATTTGTACGTAGAATTTGTATTGTATTGTTATTAGGATGCATAGTGCATACTATATAAATTATTTATTTTAGTTATTTATGTATACCATTAATTGTTGTGGTTTTTATGGATGGATGGTGATGAATATATATTTTTAGTTATATAAGAGAACCCCCCCCCCCCCCATTTATGTGTTATAGATTCATGGTTCTAGTCACTATTCCCTTTCCTATTAGAGGTTGTCTTTGGGTAGTACACTTGACATACTATGGGTGGGTCGGGTCATGCCAGATTGGTAATATAGTGATTTGGACCTAGGGATAATGTTTGGATATAGGAGTCTCATGAGTTTTGGTTTGGGACATACGATACAATAATTCTTATGGTGATTAGGTTTTGTTTTCAGACTAGGGAACCCATGTAAGATGTGTCAGCCAAATCATTCATATGAAAGGACTCTAATAATCTATTAACTAACACAAGTACTTAGGAAATTTATTATAGGTTATAATTAAGTTAGTCCATGCAGTATATATTGGCTAATGTATTTTTATCTTAGTAACATGGCATCCCACTACCAGTGATGTCACTGTGATATGAGGATTTTGATTCACTCATGAAAATAATTTCACTAGAGGCGATGGGTGTAAATTCTATGATTTATAAGAAGAATGATACTACTAATGGTTTTTTAAACTCCTTGAGTGATGCTCTTAAGATATTTTAGTTGTTTTACATGTGTATAATTTTCTCAATACGATCATAGTGCTGGTACATGGATCCTGGTAGCCTTAGTAACTAGGTTTGGATGGGGTTTGTAACCATATAGGTGCTATAGATTTTTGGGCAAGGGTTCCATGGATATTTTATGGAATATTCATGATGTATGGGTACTCCCCCATGTGATGGGGTTCCTATCCTCTATGCTTTGTGTTGAAAAATATCATGGGGATATGTTGATACAATGGTGCGACCACCACTTATGATTGTGGTGTTAGATACACCCCATCGATATAAAAGTGAAAAATACAATCTATTGGTGCATGAGTCCTTTATTCAGGCATAAGGTTAGTATTTCCTTGATCCTCACATGGTGTGGGTTGACCATATTTTTTTTGAGTTGGTACTCCCCTACAAGATAGGGTGTAGGTCCACCTATTGGAGTTATACTCTAAATCCATATATTCATATATGTGGGTGATGTATGTGTTACAATATCATATTTTATGATATTTATATGATTTATAGTAATACATATATAAATAAAATCATTTCAATTTCTTGGTCTTGGAAATATTTTATAAAAAGATATGGAGATATCGTTTAACACTTTTATTATATATCATATTGGATGGAAGTTGAATATTAAATAATAATGTCAAAATCATACAATATTTTCTATAATTAAGAAACTATTTTTGGAACCAAGGCCATTCTATGAAAGATTTGGGGTTCGTTTTGTGTTTTCTATCAATACTCATTGGAAGTTCAGAATGTTTTCAAGGAAAGGGATCATACAGTTCATAAAGACAACAATATTGAAGGTGGCGTCATTTCACAGTGTTTACCAATTCTTTTGGGCCAGAAAATCGGAAAATGGGGAAAAGTGTGTTCGGAAAAGGTTATCATGTGCTAGATTGTAGGTGTTATGGAAACTTAAGGGGAAGGCATGTTTTGGGATCAGAACACCGAGAAATAGATAAGGCGTGACCTACATGAAAAATAGGGAGTTGTGTGTGGAAAATGGTTCCTATGCAAAAATCATTGCATGTAGAATGAGAGGTTTTGCACGGTATGGTGGGTTTTGTGCATGGTGGTCAGTGAATCCTATAAATAAGAGGTGACCCCCCTCATTCGGTACAACTAAATACTTACAGAAGATCCAAGTTCTGATGCATGAAAAAGTTGCATGAAAAAGTAGTTGTAGAGAAAAGATACGGTTACATGGAAAAGATAAGGATGCATGCAAAAAGTTAAAGTTGCATGTAATGGTTATTGTTGTGTGAATGATTTCCATGCAGAAAGGAAAATATTGTGTGAAAAAGTAAGATCTTACACTCAAAGGGTAGGTGTTGCATACAATTGTTAGTGTAGGCTAAATATATGTTCTGAATAGCTAGTTCAGTTGTTCAGTGCTTTCAAGTGCATCAATTCAATACTTTGATGCAAGAAGTGTCTCATGCTGAATAGAGACAAAGAAATCAATGAAATTCTATTTAAGCGACCTTCAAGTCGATAAAATGAGTTTGACTTCCCTCATGGTAGTGAGCTAGGTAGAGTCGAGGGAAGTGATATGAGGGACACAATGAGCAATCCTTGAACCTTTGTAAAGGTAGTGTGCCTGACACAGTGTGACTATGACCAAATATTTTAATCCTATAACTAGTAAATATTAGTGGATCTATATATGACCAACACACTTTCAGCATATACCCCTTGGATGTATCCCTTTGCGGTGAACCAAGTAAAAGTGCCATGTCATCTCCCTGCTTTCATTTGTTTGACAGATTTAATAAGTTCTTACCAACATAAGAGGATGATCCAGAACTTTAAAAAGAAAATGTTGACACCCTAATTTACCCCTCCCCTATCAGGGTGTTGTGGGCTCCTTCAAGTGGTTTCAAAGGGAGGTTTATGGTGTTTTATATGTCTTATACTGTTATGGAGATCCCAACCAATGTTAGGGGAGTCCACCTATTTGAGGGAAGTAATTTTCTGATCTAGAAGAAGATAATGAGATCTCATCAATGATATCTTGGAATGGAAGTCCAATTTTCTACTGTGCAAGGAATACAAGTCAGTGGTCCAATAGGGATGGCTATGACTAATGCAGACAGGAAAATTCTTGATGTAGATGCTAAAGTGCAGAATGCTCTTACCACAACCCTTTCTGATTAGTTTGATCTAGAGGTGATGAGTTTCACCTTCGCAAAGTCCATGTGGTATAAACATGAAAATATTTATGAAGGAGATAGAAAAGTGAAGTAGGATAAACTACAAGTCAAGCTTAATAGGTTTGATGATATGAAGATGTATCATGATGAGAATACAATCTCCTTCTTCATCGAATTACTAAAGTGGTTAGAGCAATTTGGTTTCTAAGGAAAGAAATCGAAGATTTTGATATTGTAAAAAAAATATTGGGAAGAATTTCACCCCTGTACAATGTAAAGGTGTCAGCCCTTGAAGAAATATATCTTTCCAAACATTCTTTAGATGATCTTCTGAGCATCCTAGAGGCATAAGAAATGAGATTCAAACTAAAAGATTCTACGACTCGAGTGAGCAAGGAAATGGAATTCAAATCCATGGAGATACTAATAATTTCAAAAGAAAGTTGTGGTGAAGATGATGATGAAACATAAATTATTTCTCTCATTTCCAAGATGTTCTAGAATGGAAAAGGTAAATTCAAAGGGAAGTTACCTCTAGATTACTTTAATTGCGGCAAAGTCGGGAAAATTTCCTCTTAGTGCTTAAGAAAGATCGATGATGAAGATAGAGAAGCTGAAAACAATGAGAAGTCTCAGAAAATATTTTTCAAAAAGGGATAATTCAAATATAAAAAGAGAGTACCGAAGAAAGTTTTGTTTGTGAAGAGGAAGATAATGATAATGAATTCTTTGAAGAATAAGAAACAAAATTTAAATCCTAAAACCATGCTTCCATGATGGCCATTGTTGAAAAATCGGAACTATCAAAAGATAATGGTCGAGATAATCAGTTGAAAACTAATTCCAATCCCGAGTTTCAACTTAAGGATGCTATTAATAAGCTTAAGATTAAATTTAAGAGTTGTAAAAAGTGAAATAAAATTGTCTAAGAATCATATGAATATGATTATCTTCATGAATTTGAAATTGAACGACCGGGAGAATTTGTGAATGTACATTCTAAAATCCATGAATGCATTGATGATGTAGTGGATCTCAAGCTTAGAATTGAAGAGCAGGCAAAGGTTATCAATGGACTCAACTCTAGACTAGAAAAAAAGTCCAAGACTGATGAGGGTCTTGAACAAGAAGTGGTTACTCTTAAGAGTAAACTTGAGAGTGAATCAATTTCAAAACAATCAAGGAAGAAAATAAAATTGGGAAGGTTCTCAGATACTAATCTATTGGATAGAGAAAACCATGGTACTAATGGATTTGATTTTTTTTGAATTATCAAAGACCTACTTACATGAGAAATAGTGGAATTGGTTGTGAGGCCGAATCATCAAATGCTGCAAATAAAGGTGATCAAAATAAAGGCAAGCTGAATGTGGATCATGTGGAAAAATCACTTAGAGTTATGAAAAAGAAATTCCCAATTCAATCTAAAATAAGGACATAATACTATCCTTGAGCCTCCATGAATAACAGACAGTCAAAATATTATCCCACAGAAGAAGGAATGTGGATTAATATAAGTGAGAAGACATTCCCTTCCATGAAGTGACGGTTCTATGGATATTTGATCCATCCCATGTCTTATTTCAAATAGGCAATGAGCTATTTTAATGGAGAAGATATGGGAGTTCAAAATAGAGAACAAATTCATATCCTTATTCTTTTAGAAGACAAATTTTTTATGGATATTGTTTTCGTTGTTCTATATTGAGATATAAAGCTATTTATTGTAGGAAGATGAGTAAAACATACACCTCATATCAATGTCATAGAAAATTCAATGTTCAACAAAAGACTATGTTGATCTTGCAAATATGTTTTCCTCTCTATAATAAGATCTTGAATATGAAGAACCCATGTACACAAAAGAGATATTTGAAAGTCCATCAGTGTACTACACTCAACATAATAACTCATCGAAACAAAAGAGGAAAATAAAAAAAATCTAATCCCTCAAAACTATCCATCAAGGATACAAAGAATATCAACAACTGGATTCTTGATAGCAGATGTTCATTCCACGTGATGTTTAAACCAAAACTATTAACGAATGTCAAGAAAAAGGTTGATGGAATAGTGAGTTTCGGTAACGATGGTGCTTTAAAGATAAAAGGTTGTGGAAGTACTGAGATAACTAATGGAGAGCTAAAGAAAACTGAAGTTCTTTATGTGGATGATCTGCATCATAATCTTTGGAGTGTGAGTCAACTACTTGACTCAAGACTTATAGTCACTTTCAATCAGAAAGGTTTCACTATTAAGGGAAAGAGAAGAAATTCACTTATGAAAGGATGTAGAATAAAAGGAAACCTGTACCAGGTTGATAGTAAAGAAAATATTTGTTACATGGATTTTAAAGAAGAAAATAACCTGTGGAATCGGAGACTGGGGAACATCAATCAACAAGAATTGGTGAAAATATCAAAACTGAATATTGTCAGAGAAATTACCAACCTGAAGCATGAACATGAAAAGTCTTGTGATGCTTGCATTCATTGAGAGTTGGTCTGCAGTTCATATCTTCCATAGAAGAAAAGGGTATCTCATCTTCTTGATCTCATTCATACACACGTGTGTGGCCCAATAAATGTTTCCAGAATTCATAGAGAAAGGTACATTTTCCTTTTTATAGACGATTACAGTAAAATTTAATGTGTAATGGTTATACATAGGAAATTAAAAGTTCTTGACTATAGGCAGACATATCGTTGAATTTTCGAGAATGTTACTAGACGAACAATCAATGTTCTGTGATATGACAATGGAGGGGAATACACGTCCATTGAATTTGAAAATTACCTATAGAATCATGGGATACAACATGATGTATATTCTATGAGAACTATAAAACAAAATGGAGTTTTGAATGAAAAAATAGATAGGTGAACAATATGGAAAGAACTATGCTGATTGAGAGTTGTATTCCACAACATTATTGGAAATAGGTTGTTCAAGCTACAGTGTATATTCAAAATCATACATGGATTTATATGGGTGAGACAAAGACACCATATGAATTGTGGCATGGTAGGAATCCCTCTTTGAAATAATTTCGTTTTTTTGGAAGTAAATGATTCATCAAAAACAAATATGGAAGTCAAGGGAAGTATGATGACAATGCAGATGAAGGAATTTTCCTTGGATAATCAATGAATAAAAAATCCTACAAGTGTTTCAACAATCACTTAGGAAGGATTGTGGAAAGTATCGATGTTAAGATCATTGAATAGAAAAACAAAAATGCTTATAGGGTTTCACATGATGATGTGATATAAAAAGAGGAATAAAGTGAACATGGAGTTAATAAAAATATAGAAATAGAGGAAGTTTTACAAAACAATCAAGATTCACATCATGATGTTAAATCATAAGAAGAATCTAAGGAGGAATCATTGGATGAAGATAATGTGGTTGAATCTTAAAGGATTAATCTAAGAGATAAACTTGATCAATCCAACCTTATTGGGGGATTGTACTGCACCCACACAAACAAGGATAATGAGGAATAACACTCAATATGAATTTCTCTTAGTTGTGGAACCACCCTCATTTGAAGTTGTAAAAGATGAATCATGGGTGAAATCCATAAATGTAGAGTTAGATTAGATTGACAGGAATTAGACATGGGATCTAGTCAAGATACCCAAAGGTCACAATGTGATTGAAACAAAGAGGATCTTAAAGAACAAATTTGATGAGCATGGAAGTGTTATCAGAAAAAAAGGCACAACTGGTATGTAAAGGATATTCACAAACTAAAGGTGTTGATGTTGAAGAAACCTTTTCTCCAGTGGCTAGATTGGAGTCAATCATTATTTTTCGTTCCATGGAAATCCAAATAGGATATAAAGTATATCAAATGGATGTCAAGACAACATTCATGAATGGTGTTCTCAAAGAAGAAGTCTACATCGAACAACCAATGGGTTTTCTTCTTGGTACTGATGAAACAAAGTATTGTAAACTAAAGAAGGCCCTCTATGGTTTGAACCAAGCACCACAAGCATGGTATTCCTGACTAGATTCTTATCTCAAGAAGCTGTAATTCAAAAGAGGAGGAGTTGATCACAATATCTATGTGAAGATTTCTCCGAAAGATAAATTCATGGTTATAGTTTACGATAACGACATTATATTTGGTTGAAGCTAGCATAAATTCGTGGATGAATTTTCAAATCACGTGAAATTAGAATTTTAAATGTATATGATTGGGGATCTCAAATATTTCGTAGGGATACAGGTTATTCAAAATAAGTATTACACTTTCATTTCTCGGGAAAAGTATGTAAGAGAGCTACGGAATAAATTTAATATGCATGACTCCAAACCAATGTCAACTCCAATTGCGGTTGGAACCAAACTTGGGAAACATGAGGATGTGACCTCTATAGATCCCACCATGTAGAAAAGGATTATTAGAAGCTTACTATACCTAATGGCGACACGACCTGATATTTTCTTTGCAACTTTCTTAGCAGCCTGATTTCAGAGTAATTCAAAGGAAGAACATATGGCAACAATAAAAATAATCATGAGGTACATTCAAGGTACTCATAATTATGGCTTATACATTTCTGTAGGAAGGGTTAGTGACTTATCAGTGTTTTCTGATGCTGACTGGGCTAGAGATGTAGTAGAAAGAAAGTCCACCAGTGGTGGAGCATTCTATATTGGGAAGAAATGTGTTGGCTAGTTGAGTAAGAAACAAGAAAGCACTTCTCTTAGTACTACTGAATCTGATTATTTATCCACTACAAAGGCATGCACTCAACTACATTGGATGAACCAACAACTGACAAATATTGGTGATGAGGTGAAACAACCAATAGTGATTTACTGTGGTAACAAGAGATTAATTTATCTTACAAAGAATCTTGTTCATCATTCTCATACAAAACATATTGAAATTAGATATCACTTTTTCAAGGAAAAAGTTGAACAAGGCGTGATTAAAATGGATCATGTGGGAAATGATGAGAAAGTGGTTGATATCATGACCAAGTCACTATCAGCGGCTGCATTTGAGAAACATCAGTTGAACCTCAGTGTTTAGCCTCCTCCCAGTGAATAAAGAGGTTATGAAACTCCCTAATCCCTGGTTATGTTAACTGTTTTTAATCTGTTTATGGATGTCACGAACCAGATCTGGTTTCCACCATTAACGGCACCAAACCCAGCCCGTGGAAAGTCCCGAAGGGCTTTCCCTTTCCCCACGGGCTGGCATAAGTGCCCGGGTATCAAAAAAATCTGGTTTGGGAACGATTTACCCGAGTATGAAAGCATAAATCATAAAAAACAATCAATTATTAAAATCTGAAATTTTCATGCTAAACAATTCTTAACAAAACCAGATCTGAATACATATGTTTAAAGACACTAAAAGTGGTCTAAAAACAAATAATTACAACATAAAGACATCCCCATGGACTCCACACGACAAGGGGATCATCACCTGCAAGCCGTCCCCACAACTCTGCCCCAACGATGGGGACTAACATCCCGAACCGCCATCACCCTTAGTCTTCCCTTTACCTGAGTCAAGCATATGCAAGTCTACTTACACCCAAGGGGTGTAATTAGGGTGTGAGCCTAAGCCCAATAGGATACCACCAGATGATTCCAAAGAGCATGCAATACAATGTGAACAAAACAAGCAATTTTAATACACAAGGTGAAACAATGTTAACATTTAAAGAAATGCAACTTTCAAATGAAAACAGTTTTCAATCCGAAAATTTCAGAATGTTAGCACATTAAATAGACTTGTGAGCTACTGTAAAGTACTACAAAAAAACCCACAACAATGGTAAATACCACAAATCCAATGAGCATCAAAATCAGGAACACCCCTAAGCACTAGGTTGTCTCGGGCCCTATGTACCTCGTACCTCGGTGTAGAGTAACCATAGAAAAATCCATTCTCGTGCATGAGACACTAGTAGGGAACATACTCATAACATAGTGGTCCCCAATCATCATCCAAATAGTTTAGTTAGAGTTGTTTTTATCCTGATGCTAAGTTGAACAGGGACAAAACCCATCCGATCCACTAGTCGTACTAGTACAAATCTTCCCCACCTAGGTACCCGGGATTCCCCTTTTTGTGCTCAAACAATTTCAGAAAACAACACACATCCTTTTTCATATAAAATATCACTACTGGCCACAAACAAATTTTAATGTAGCTACACACATTTTATACCATTTAAAACACACAATAAAATAATTTTATTTCCAATAAAACAACCTCTCAAAACATCACATTGTTTTGCACCCAAAGCTCTTTAAGATATCCACCTTTCACACTATGTTTACACTTTTAAGTTATTAAAACAAAATTTCAGTTCAAAAAACTTTAATTAAACCAACAATTCAGTTATGGGGCATCCCAAAATGAACCAATAAAATATTTGAATGAAAACCCCCCAATTTCACCAAAAATTGTAACTTAAAATTCATTTTCATTATAAATGAAACTAAAACCAATTTTTACAGAAACATTCAAGTGAAATAAACATTAATGTACCATGAAAACAGAAGGATAATTCACAAAAATTTCACACACAATGGAATCACCTACCAAATTAACAAAAACCCTTGAATCTCCGTGTGAAAATCAAATCGCACCCCCGCCGCACCAAGAGAGAACTAGATCAAACCTAAAACCACACAAATTGGTCAAGAAAGCCCAAAGTTAAACCCTAGGTTCTAAATCCTAGTTTATGGACATTAGTAAACTCAATTATAACCGATGAAACCCTAAGAACAATGAGTTAAACCCAAACTAATTTGAAAGAGGAAAGAAAAGGGATCATTTACTTGAAGTATCTTGAAGTAATCACTCCAAAACTCCAGTATCTGTAATTTAAAAGAGCTAAAATTTAGGGTACGTTCTAACAAGATGAATTACTTCATTTAGGAACTTAAATGGAGGAAAAATATTGATAATTGAGAGAGTTCTGAAAGAAATACTTTACCTCTTCCAATCTGGGCGATTTGAGAAACCCTATGAATTTCGGCACCAAATCGAGATTATACTGAGATCCAAAGAGGTGGGGGAGAATTCAGACGCGAGGCTGGGTTAATTGGGCTTAGGTTAGACTTGGAATCACCGAAAAATCCCAAATATTGAATAAGTTATAACAAAATAAACTTTTATTTGTAAAACAGGAACTGGGCTTTCGGGCAGTCCCAACCCCTTAGATAAAAACCCAAATAAACCCTAGTTATGGATTTTTAAAAGCTCCAAATTACATTGGTGGTGTTAATAGGTTAGGGGAGGTAAATTAGGAATTTGAATGGATGAAAAATGTTGAAAAATGAAAAAGTTATAAAAGATACAAAATTTATTTTTTAATTTAGATTTGGGCTCACAGTTTGGCCCAATTCATGAATACTCATCTATTCCTCCCTAAAACCTAGTGAAACCCCCAAGACAAAGAAAGGATATAAATTAAATGAAAAATACCTCTAAAATATGTCTTGTATGTGACAATTCTACCCACCGTGAAGGACTGTCCACCCCGGAAAGTCAACATGAATCTCGGTTGGAAAACAAGAATGGGTACTCTTCCTCGACCCATGACTTTCACTCCGATGTCTCATGTGTATCATTCCCATGCTGCCATAAAAAACAGACTAAAGGAATAGACTTTCCTCGAATTATCTTCTCTTGGGAGTCCACTATTTTCATCGGCCTCTCAACGATAGACAAGTCAGGCACTATCTCCAGTTCTTCCCAACTCAACACATGGGATGGATCCGGATTGTATTTCTTCAACTGAGAGACGTGGAAGACATCATGGATAGATGTCAACTGAGAAGGTAAGGCCAACCTATATGCCACCTTGCCAATATGCTCGGTGATCTCAAAGGGTCCGACATACTGTGGCATCAGCTTACCTTGCTTCCCCAATTGACGATGGCCCAGACGAGGGGCCACTTTTAAAAATACCTTGTCACCCACAGAAAACTCTAGGTCTCAACGCCTCCGGTCAGCATAAGATTTATGACGACTCTGAGCTGTCAATAAGAGCTGCCTGATCAACTTGACCTTCTCAGAAGTCTCCTGCACAAGGCTCGGCCCCAACAGTGACGTCTCTCCTACCTCAGCCCAACATAGGGGGGACCGACAAGGCCGACCATAGAGCGCCTCAAAAGGGTCCATTCGAATCATGGATTGGTAACAATTATTATAAGAAAACTCTACCAATCCCAAATGGCTATCCCATGAACCTCCAAAGTCCAGGACACATGCACGAAGCATGTCCTCCAATATCGGATTTTCCCGCTCTGTCTGACCATCCGTCTGTGGGTGGTATGTCGTGCTCATCTTAATCTGAGACCCCAAGGCCCTCTGAAGGCCTTCCCAAGATCGAGAAGTGAAGCGGGGGTCTCTATATGAGACAACAGCTGATGGTTCACCATGGAGTCTCACCACTTCCTGTAGATACAAATGGACCAAATCATCTACTTTAGTTGTATATTTTATCGGAATGAAGTGGGCTGATTTGGTCACACAATCAATCACCACCCAAATAGCATTCTTACCCCGAGGTGTACGAGGTAAGCCAACAATGAAGTCCATGGAAACCTCTTCCCACTTCCAGGTAGGAATGGGTAGTGGTTGGAGCAAACCGAATGGCCTTTGGTGCTCTTCTTTCACCTGCTGACATGTGTAGCATCTTGAAACAAAGTCTGCTATGTCCCGTCTCATACCAGGCCACAAAAACTGCCTACGAACATCATAATACATCTTAGTGGCACCCGAATGGACAACCCACTAAGACTGGTGGCTATCTTGCGTCACCACCTTCCACAGAGATAATGGCACTACTGAACGACCCTTGAAGCACAAGATGCCCTCGGGAGACGACAACCAATCAGAGGATGTCTCCCCGCCATGAAGAAACTTCTTAGACCATTGACAAAGATCATCACTGGGTTGTTCCTGATGAATCAACTCCAAGAGAGAAGGAGTCAACTGGACGCTTGCTATGAATTCCCCTCCACTGTATTCCCTGGTCTCCACATGCATCTGAGAAAAGAGACCCAACAATGTCCACTCATCACTAGACTTACTCAAAGCCTGCACTGGAACTCTTATGCTCAAAGCGTCGGCCACTACATTACCCTTTCCTGGGGTATAGACAATGTCAAAGTCAAACCCCTACAAGTACTCGATCCATCGACGTTGCCTCAAGTTGAGGTCCTTTTGCGAGAAGATATAAGCCAAGCATTTGTGATCAGAGTATACCACAAACTTCTCCCCAAAGAGGTAGTGACGCCAAGTCTTCAAAGCATGCATCACCTCTGCCAACTCCAAGTCATGGGTTGGGTAGTTCTTTTCATGTGGTCGAAGTTGGCGAGATCCATACGCGACCACATGATCATCCTGCATAAGCACACACCCAAGACCCATACCTGAAGCATCACAATAGACCACATATCCCTTTCGAGCCTCTGGAAAAATCAGCACGGGGGCGGTAGTCAGCCGCCTCTTCAGCTCCTCGAACGATGCCTAACATTCTGGACCCCATACAAACTTCACGCCTTTCTGGGTGAGGGAAGTCATCGGTGAAGCAAGCCGAGAGAAATCCCGAAAGAATCACCTGTAATAACCAGCCAAGCCAAGAAAACTCCTGATCTCAAACACATTCTTCGGTTTCTCCCACGACATGACTGCACTAATTTTCTCAGGGTCCACTGAAACTCCATGCTCTGAGATCACATGCCCCAGAAATCTCACCTCTCTGAACCAGAAAGTGCACTTTGAAAATATTTCATAGAGGAGGTGATCTCGTAATGTACCCAAAACGATCCTCAAGTGATGTTCATGTTCCTCCTCAGAGCAAGAGTATACCTGAATGTCATCCACGAACACCACAACAAAGGAATCGAGATACTGATGGAACACCCTATTCATAAGTGCCATAAATACCGCTGGAGCATTGGTCAATCTGAAGGGCATGACCAAATACTCAAAGTGGTCATACCTGCTTCGGAAGGCTGTCTTAGGGATATCTGACTCCTTCACCATGAGTTGATGATACCCTGAACGTAGGTCTATCTTTGAGAACCACATTTCCCCCTTCAACTGATCAAACAAATCATCTATTCTGGGCAAAGGGTATTTGTTTTTAATTTTTACCTTATTCAGCTTCTGGTAGTCAATGCACAACTGGAGGGATCCATCAGTCTTTTTATGCAAACAACACAGGAGCGGCCCAAGGAGAGACACTCGGGCGAATGAATCCTTTGGATTCTAAGTCTTCCAGCTGTAACTTTAATTCCCTCAACTCGGTGGGGGCCATGCGATAAGAGGGAAGAGATATTGGCTCTGTTACCGGCGCCAGATCAATCTAAAACTCCACATCCCGCTCCAGGGGAAAATTAGAAAAATCATCTGGGAATACCTCGGGAAACTCATTCACTACATGAGGTAGTGCACCTTTAGGGTAAAGACCATACTCTAGCACAAGAGAAGATAACTGGAAGATAACACTTCCCAACTCTGGGAGTGGAGGCCCTGCGCGATTTGATCGTGGATCCCATTCTCCATGAAAAACCTGACGACTCCCATCCAGTGTCGTGAAACTCACACGTCGTCTGTAGCAATCGGTGTGTGCCTGGAAGTGTACTAGCCAATCCATCTCTAGTATGACATCAAAAAGGTCCATATCTAAGACCAAGATGTCCCACTCCATCTCGACCCCTGACACAAAAAGTGCACATGAGGGGCACCTGAGGCCCTGCTCCTTGTTCTTTCCCAACGGTGTCACCAACTCCATCGCAAAAGACATCAACTTAGTTGGAAAATTCAGAAAGTCCACAAAATGTCCAGAAATGAATGAAATAGAGGCAACAGTATCAGAAAGAGCAGTAGATATAGAATATGTGATCATAACGGTACCTCGAACTGTCGACGGTCCTGCCTTTGATCTTGCTGGTGACTGATCCACTGCATGGAGATGTCCAGTATCTGCATGAGGACGACCGCTAGTCTGTGGTTTTTCCCTGAACTGGCTCTGCCCAGAAGATGTTCCAGCCCTACCACCATGACCACCAAATCGCGATCCCCCAGTCCTTGACGGCTCGGACGGTGCTGGCACTCCTCTTGAAGCCACTGACCCTGCCCCACTTGGGAGTGGACGTGCCACACCGCAGAAGCGCTGCAAATGCCCTATACCTCCACACTGGTAACAAGGATTCAGAGGAAGAGGACATTCTGGTCGGATATGCCCAGGCCTCCCACATTGGTGGCAGACGACCGATCTCACATCAGAAGCCACAGAAGAAAACTGCCTGGAAGAGTGGCCTGAACTGCCCCCTCCTTTCTTCAAATGATCCTCCCGCTTCCTTTTCTTCTATGAGGAGCTCCCACTGCCCACTGCTGATACTGAACCATATAAAATAGCCCTGCCTTTCCTATCAACCTCCAACATGCACGCCCGATCAACAACCTCAGCATAGGTCCTCAGCTTAAACAAGAACACCTGGGAGTATATCTCTGGTCGCAAGCCTTTCTCAAACCTCTGGGCCTTCGCTTTCTCATTAAGGACCATTTATGGAGCATACCAAACCAACTCAGCGAAACAGTTGGCATACTCCATCACAGATAGATTCCCCTGAACAAGTTTTATGAACTCTCTAGACCTGGCATAAGCCAACACCTCAGGGAAATACTGTTCATTGAAGACAGCCTTGAAATCTCCCCAGCGCATCTGCTCATTCTTCCCAGACTGAAGCACTAACACCCACCATTTACGGCTGGGACCCTCTAAGAAAAAGGAGGCACACTTCACCCTGAGCTCCTCAGGTGTTTCCAGGAACTCAAACATACGCTCGATCTTCTCGAGCCATTCTTCTGCTTCTTGGGGTTCTGTGCTACCTCGGAAGGTAGGAGGCTTGTTTTTTCAGAAACTCTTGTGCTTTATCTTTTCTAGGACCTGTCTCCTCTGCCCTAACAGGAATAGGAGCATGAGCTGGTCCTTGTCCCAAAGCTTGGATAGCCTGAACAACAGCCTCCACGAGCCTCTGATCAATCGGTGTGGGAGAACTCTCTCCAGCTTCCTCCCGTGGGTGCGTGGGAGCTTTTCGGGGAGGCATGTTGCTACAAAATAAAATAGTCACAAAACAATATTAAATACCACAATTCTGAAAATTTTAATCAAATACATCAAATATAAATAAACTAAACACATTCATGTAATAAAAGAAACAACTACTCCACATCTGCCTGATGTCCACATGTGGTCTGCAGCCCACACGTCTCACCTGGAAGTGAAGTCAATCAGTAAATTCCAACATCCTCTGGTGACTCAAGGTCTGCCTTGAGAGGTGCAGGCCAGGCACCCTACTCACAACCAATACCCCGAGCCCCGACAGTCCTAGCTCCTGTCTATCCCGACTCATCCCAAAATAACAATATAACCCAAAAACATTAACCTGCTCTGATACCATTTTGTCACAAGCTAGATCTTGTCACCACCATTAACGGCAACAAACCCGGCCCGTGGCAAGGCCCGAAGGGCGTTCCCTATCCCCACGGGCTGGCACAAGTTCTCGGGTATCAAACAAATCTGGTTTGGGAACTATTTACCCGAGTATGAAAGCATAAATCATAAAAAAACAATCAATTGTTAGAATCTGAAATTTTCATGATAAACAATTCTTAACAAAACCAGATCTGAATACATATGTTTAAAGACACTAAAAGTGGTCTAAAAACAAATAATGACAACATAAAGACATCCCCATGGACTCCACATGACAAGGGGATCATCACCCGCAAGCCGTCCCCGCAACTCTGCCCCAACGATGGAGACTAAAATCCCGAACCGCCATCACCCTTAGCCTTCCCTTTACCCGAGTCAAGCATAAGCAGGTCTACATACACCCAAGGGGTGTAAGTAGGGTGTGAGCCTAAGCCCAATAGGATACCACCAGATGATTCCAAAGAGCATGCAATACAATTTGAACAAAATAAGCAATTTTAATACATAAGGTGAAACAATGTTAAAATTTAAAGAAATGCAACTTTCAAATGAAAACAGTTTTCAATCAAAGAATTTCTGAATGTTAGCAAATTAAATAGACATGTGAGCTACTGTAAATTACTGTTAAAAAACAACCCACAACAAGGGTAAATACCACAAATCCAATGAGCATCAAAATCGGGAACACCCCTAAGCACTAGGTTGTCTCGGGCCCTATGTACCTCGTACCTCGGTGTGGAGTAACCATAGAAAAATCCGTTCTCGTGCACGAGCCACTAGTTGGGAACATACCCATAACCAAGTGGTCCCCAATCATCATCCAAATAGTTTAGTTAGAGTTGTCGTTATCCTGATTCTAAGTGGAACAAGGATAAAACCCATCTGATCCACTAGCCGTACTAGTAAAAATCCTCCCCACCTAGGTACTCGGGCTTCCCCTTTTTTTGCTCAAAAAATTTCAGCAAACAAAACACATCCTTTTTCATATAAAATATCACTACTGGTCACAAACAAATTTTACAGTAGCTACACACATTTTATACCATTTAAAACACACAATAAAATAATTTCATTTCCAATAAAACAACCTCTCAAAACATCACATTGTTTTGCACCCAAAGCTCTTTAAGATATCCACCTTTCACACTATGTTAACACATGTAAGTTATTAAAACCAAATTTCAGTTCAAAAACCTTTAATGAAACCAACAATTCAGTTATGGGGCATCCCAAAATGAACCAATAAAAGATTTGAATGAAAAACCCCCAATTTCACCAAAAATTGGAACTTAAAATTCATTTGCATTATAAATGAAACTAAAACCAATTTTTACAGAAACATTCAAGTGAAATAAACATTAATGTACCATGAAAACATCAATCTAATTCACAAAAATTTAACACACAATGGAATCACCTACCAAATTAACAAAAACCCTTGAATCTCCGTGCGAAAATCAAATCGCACCCCCGCCGCACCAAGAGAGAACTAGATCAAACCTAAAACCACACAAATTGGCCAATAAATCCCAAAGTTAAACCAAAGGTTCGAAATCTTAGTTTCTAGACATTAGTAAACTCAATTATAACTGAATAAACCCTAAGAACAATGAGTTAAACCCAAAGTAATTTGAAAGAGGAAAGAAAAGGGCTCATTTACTTGAAGTATCTTGAAGTAATCACTCCAAAACTCTAGTATCTGAAATTTAAAAGATCCTAAATTTTGGGTACGTTCGAACAAGATGTATTATCTCATTTAGGAACTGGAATGGAGGAAAAATATTGATAATTGAGAGAGTTATGAAAGAAATACTTTACCTCTTCAAATATGGGCGATTTGAGGAACCCTATGAAGTTCGGCACCACATCGCGATTATCCAGAGCTCCAAAGAGGTGGGAAAGAGTTCAGACGCGAGGCTGGGTTAATTGGTCTTGGGTGAGACTTTGAATCACTGAAAAATCCAAAATATTGAATATGTTATAATAAAATAAAATTTTATTTTTAAAACAGGAATTGGGCTTTCGGGCAGGCCCAACCCCTTAGATAAAAACCCAAATAAACCCTAGTTATGGATAATGGTACCTATACGAAAAGCATTGTGTGCAGAATGAAAGGTTTTGCACGACATGATGGGTTTTGCACATAAGGGTCATCAACAACTATAAATAAGAGGTGAAACCCCTCATTCATTATAGATGAAGACTTAGAGAAGATCTGAGTTATGATGCACGTAAAATTTGCGCGAAAAAGGAGATGTGCGAAAATTTACAGTTACGCAGAAAAGTTATAGTTGCCTGGAAAAGTAAAAGTTTCACGGAAAAGTTACTATTTCATGGAAAATTTAATGCTACTCGCAAAAAGTTAATGTTCCACATAAATGTTTTAGTTGTGTGAAATTTTTCTGCATGTAAAGGGAAATATTGCGTGCAAAATTAAGTTCTTGCGTTCAAAGGGTAGGCGTTGTGCGCAATTGTCAGTGTATGCTGAATATATGTTCTGAATATTTGGTTCAATGGTTCAGTGATTTTAAGTGAATCAATTAAAAAGTTTGATGAAAGTGTTGTCTCATGCTGATAATATACAAAGACTAAAATGCAAATCTATTGAAGGGATCTTCCAGTCGATAAACTGAGTTTGACTTCTCTCAAGGTAGTAATCTAGGGGGAGTTGAGGGAAGTGATATAAGGGACGTAGTGAGCAATCCATAGGCCTTTTTAAAGGCATTGTTCCTGGAACATAGTGACTCTGACTAAATATTTTAATCCTCAAACTAGTAATGATTAGTGGATTTAAGTACGACCAATACACTTTCGGTGTATGCTCCTTGGACGTAGCCCATTATGGTGAACCAAGTAAAATTTTTGTGTCATCTCCTTGTTTTAATTTGTTTTAAATATTTAATAAGTTCTTACCAATGTGGGAGCAAGATCCAAAACTTTAAAAAGAAAAAGATGACACCCTGATTCACCCCTCCCCTCTCAGGGTGTTCTGGGGTCCTTCAACTATTCCATATGATGAAAATGTGGGGGATAAAATTACTAAAGGATACATCCAATGTTACCACATGAATTAACATGCAACATATGAGTTAATTCACGTTCACTCAAGAGTGTATTGATTGGTTACAAGGTAATATGATCACAATAATATGGGATCAACTAAACTACCCAATCCATGGTCGATTCCATCATCTCCCCAAAGATATTTTCTTCTCCCATCATTAACATTTAGAAGTAATAGCATATCTTAGATGGAGGAAGATTCCCACTCGAGTGTGTTGAAAAATTAATCCAACTTGTTGATAAACCATAGATGATGGATATATTTTAGAAACCACTAGTGATCTTATTTAATAACATAATGAAGACAATGGTAGAAATAGTTTCTATGGTAAAAAGTACACATATGGTTCTTCATTTTACAGTTCAATCATGGTTTCATGTTTCACACATGTTGATCTTGGTTTTTGGTTTCTTAATCACATTTACCACTAGTTTAACTATTAAAGTATCCTAAGAGACCATTCAATGGAATCAATGCTTTAACATTCCATTTAATACTCAACATCATGCTTAAGATTGTGATTCTAATGCTGTTGTATATAAGAAAGAACTAAATCATCTTGAACAATTTGGGGTTTGTAGTTAAATATTTCTATAAATAGTAGGGTTACATCATAGCTCATGAAAGGTGTTGAATCATTATTACATGATCCACATCACACATAATAAAAATCAAGGGTTAATGTCATTCAAAGAAAATGTTGTGTGATGTTAATCCTATGAAAGGGTAATCACTATAAAGGGTGAAAGATCAATTATTCATAGGTCACATAATGTACTTTATAACCTTATATAGTCATCTTGGGGCCAAGTTAAAATCACATGAGTCCATATTATGTTATTATCTATGCATCATAGATTAATCCTATACACACCCTAATTATAAGGTTTGATTCCCTGTGCTGTATGCGATTAACACTAGTTATTATCACACAAGACCAAAACACACTATTTATCTCTTTATGATGTTACCCTACGTGAGATTAATCTTACTTAATCTTATGTGTGATTTTTTGTTCCTCATAAAGAGAATCTTATGTAGCCACTGATTTAATGGAATATAACCATAGATTAACGTTATTAGAGGCTATTGAATCACTCATATGATGATATATCTTATGCTACTGTATAATAAGAGTATATATGATCTCCACTTGTTTTTATTCTTAAACACCTCACCCTATACCAATTAATCTTACACATATAGGGAAGTTGTTAAATACAACTAAGAAGAAAAAAAATGAAAAATATTGTTTTTCCTAAAATTTAGGCACGTAATGCATTGTAAAATTTAATTTTTTTTATAAATTATGATAAAAGGTATTTTGAGATATTTATTAATTTTGATGTTTTATAAATTAATTAATTACAACATTTTCATAATCGATTAATAAATATTTGTGAAATAATTATTAAATATATATCCTATAAATATTATATGTTAGTATTAAATACCATTTTCAAATTATATGGAATCCCTTATAATTTATAAATAATGTGTTTATATTGATAATTTTTTGAGTAATTTATAAATTTTTAAAAATTTTAAAAAAAGGCTTACATTTAAATATATTTATATTTTAATTATGATTTTTCATAGTCACTATTTTTTTGATTAAATTAAAATCCTTATTTGGGAATTATTTAAACCATTTCAAAATGTGTTTTGATAAATTTTATATCATCATGGTTTAAAAAATAAATTTATGATATTTTAGTTGTGTAAATAGTTATATAAAATAATTGAAATATAAAATGTTTCCTTTCCATATAACATCATATATTTAAGTAAATTGTATATAATGAATAATATGAATGTGTTCATACTATGAATAAATATTTATAAATTGTTTATAATAAGTTTTAATTTATGTATTATTTATAAATGTTTTTCTAATGTTTTAATATATGAATTTTTCATTTATTTCGTTTATTCCATTGTTTAATATTCATAATTAAATTTTTTATTATATTATGAATATGTGAAGAAATTAATTTAATGGTGTTTATATATCTTATAGAGATTATCATACAAGCATTTAAGAGTTACATCCTAGGCATGATAGTTGATTTATTTTACTTCAACCTTTTATTTGGTTTATACTGGTTTATAAAGTTGAATTTCGAAGTCAATTTGGATTTATACATAACATGGAATGGTATCATGTTCCTTCTGCTTGGGAAACACTTAGGTGTTTATAAATATTTATTTATTTTAATTTAAGTCAGTAACACATATTCTAGACTCATGTAAAGGTTTACACGTAAATATGATTTAATCATATTGATTTAGTGGAAAAGGAATATGCTTCCAACGTAAATAATTTGAAACATGCATACATGAAAATAATGAAAAAATGAGATAATATGTTGACATTAAATACACTTTAACAACTCTAAGTGTTAGACTCATTCCTAAGTAATCAAATTTCAAGACCTCAACTATCATATTGGGTAGTTTTGGACTAAATTTGGGTGCCCATTGGTTGTATTATCTAAGGCATGGTAGAAATGGACAACCCTATGATTTAGGTAAAAACATAATGCCATGAGATTTGGGTTGAATTTAGTTAGCAAACCCTAAGTGTTATAATTCTAAAGGAATATTGGTGATATTATATCCATATGATGTATTTTGGGAAATTGTTTTTCCACTATACTGTACAAGAGTTATATATGACATGATTTAGATGATTAACTATATAAACAGATAAGTGTTGATATGAATAGTAAAATAGAATTATTACTAATGAAATATGAGATGAGTTAAAAAGGGTTCATCATTTTTGTGGGAACATATTTAATAAATTCCATATTAAATGTTTTTAAATTATGATACTTATCTAATAAAATATTTTTTTATAGATAGATAACAACAACATCATCATCAAACGTAACTTTAATATCAATATTTTGAAGGAATAATCTCTATTTAAGAAACCCATATGGTTGAAAACTTAAGAAAAGTTATTAATTAAGATAAATTATTTATTTAATTGAAATCCACTAATGAGTAAAAAACTATTGAATCTATTCAATAAGTGAATCTATATTATTATGAAAAGAATAAAATGATTCAATTAAGTATTCAAATGAATTATATAAAACATTTCCTAAGTAATTTTAGTCTCCACTCTAATTCTCAATATTATTCAGTGTGGTATTAACTTGGTGAGACTGAAGGTTTCCTCGAATTCTTTTTTTGGTTGTGTAGTTCTTCCCAATGGAAATGTCCTAATAATGGGAATGAGTTCAGGAAATGTTTACCCAATATTCTCATAGTGATAATGATAGATTAATTGGGATATAATGTATAGGTTTATTTTTAGTATTTAAAATACAACCAAAATAATAAAATCTAGTGGTATATTCAAATAATGTTTGTTAAATTATCCTGTTAAGGTCATTAAAACCATTAGTTATCAGGAAGGAGGGTTAATGTTTCTATATAATGTAACCGTTTAGAATGCTTGAAGGGGTTTATGAAACTCCATAGATTGTATATTTCATGTATTAGTGTTATATTAAGTATTTATTTAGTTTGGAATTGTATATTATACTATGTGTATACATAAAAAATGTTATAAATATATAAGATTTAAAAATCAAGGGTAGAGTTGATCGATTTTTTGTTTACATTCAAGTGATTAAGAAACAAGTTTCTAAATTAAATATATGAATGTAATGGAATTTATCAAACTCAGATGGATCTTAATAATGAATGAGTATAATCATCTCATTTCTCTTATAGAATAAGATAAGTTTATATATAAATTCTTATTATGAACAATATTATATGATGAATTAAATATACATAGTTTAGGATTAATAGGATTTTATAACATGTTTTGAGAATAAGAAAAAGATAAAAATGTATTAACTACGAAAAAAGAGTTTACCTAGTTATCAGTAAAAATATACATATTTGGTATTCCACCACTATTAGAAAAATATTTTAAATAACAGTCTTGTTATCAATAAAATTCCCCAAACACATATAATTCAATATATTGTATGGAAAAGAATTTGTTTGTTAAGTATTCCCACAATGGAATTAAGAGTGGTTTCTTAAATAGAAAAGAGTATGTTTGTGTTAGAAATATATATTATAAAAATAATAGGGTATAAGGGTGTTTTTATAGAATTATTGACATTCAAAGTAAATATATAAATTATTATGCTAGTGAATAATGTGAATATAACTTTATATACTAAAAGAGTTTAGTATAAGTTGGAAAATTAAGATATAAATAGTTACTATAATAAAGTATATACCACTATATCCTAAATGGGTTTATAATTTTGTTAATAAAATAATAGTGTGACTAGTTTCATCGGTTATCCAAATATGTCATGGAATGAATTTTATGGAAAGGGTTCCAATAATGATTATGATGAATATAGAATGTATTCTAAACAAAAAATAGAAGTTAATAACAACATAACATTTGTTATTGTGAAGTTAAGGAATTTGAATATGTTTAAGAAGTTAAAATTTTGGAATATGATTCCTAAGTCTCACCATTATTAAAACTAGCTTAATTCATGGATGTTTCTCACTAAAACATTTAGTGGTATGATTTTATCATATGGACACATAGATATATAGTAGTATTTATATAAATAATTATTCTATTTTACCAAACCCATGAAAGTTCATCAAAAATAAGGATGATTTGGAAATCTATTATATGTGATATATTATATAGGATCTTATATATGGTTCTGTTAAGTATTATTAAAGAATATTAAGGATATAAAATGTTTCATACAATAAAAAAGCAATTATCCCCTTTATCATTCATTCATGGTGGATTTATATATATATTGATATAAATTTAATAAAGTGTAATGATAATTAAACTCTCAAAGAATTATTTCACGTTATTCCTAATGGATTTTCGTCAAGGAGTATTATAGGTTATGGAAATAATATTGAGGTTAGTGTGAGTATGATTCTTGTTTTGAGATACAAAATATGACCCTGAGGCACAAAACATGCTTTATACACTAGGTGATCCCTGAAGGATACCACATAGAGTGTCATAAACTATGTCACTAGTATAGTAAGGGTGTATTTTTTATATTTAGAGTCCCCATTACTTGAGTTTGGTGAGATACTGTTGACCCTGCAAAATGAGTTTCATGTACATTTCCATAGAATCCATGATGTTACCCTCACTTAGACAACAAATGTTGAGTTTGAGTAGAGATGTGTCTCCATGTCGGAAGGAGTAGATTGGATTTCCATGTGTCACAACCTAAAACATCCTCAAGCGCGATTGAAAAGTTCACAGTGTGGCTTACTATTTTTAAGGAGGGTTAGTGACGGTAGCAAAATGAGTGGCCTAAAGACCCATGACCAAAGCTCAACACTGATCTAGATTAGGGGTTTGGGGGTGTATCCCCTATAGTATGAAGTAGCAAGTTCTTCCAAGTGAGCCATGAGGTATTCACCCAACACCTGATTAAATAATAGGGAATTAAAGGGGAATAATGAAACTAAATACCTCCAAGGGTTTCAAAGAAACAACACCTACATGAAAAATTCACCCAACTCCAGAATAAATAAGACTAGCCCGAGGTACGCTTCCTCAAATAGGTACCTATGTGACTTACCTATGGGAACACCTGTAGATACCCTTGAATGCTAGAGTATGGTCTCTCTCAAGTGTAGTCTCCCAGGTGTTATATCACCCAAGGTTCATTCAAATCTCCCATACCTACTAGCGTGAATCACCCCTTGCATGAGCCTCCTTGGTCCACCCTAACATCTAGCCTATTTGAGCCATTCATGAAGAATTTTTCAAAGCCATACATGGAAGGGGCCTTCCTTCATTGGATTCCTTGTCTAAAAGGGGATGAGTAGAAACCTCCACCAAGACATTTGGACTTTCACAACCACATTGAGTGGCACACCAACATGCCATCCATTTGAATTATATTCCTATGGAAAGAGGTTTCCTTCACTTGTTCGGTTGGCCAGTTAGGGCCATCAAGGTTCATGCAGGTTTTTCTTCCCATGGTCATGAGGACCCTAACCTAGGAACATATTTATGGATTTTCTGGTCTGGGAGGTTAGGGTTTGTTCCATGTTTTTCCCTCATCATATCTAAAATATGGACCCTCTAGATCCAGGTGAGGAGGATGAGGATTACACATGCTTTTCCATTCAATATGTAATTATATCCTCATCCCACTATGAAACTAATTATAGGGAATGCTTACGGGATTAATCCACTTGACTTTAATGTTCTAGGTTCCAGTCTTTCTCCTCCCTACCATAGTGTCCTTTAACTTCATTCCTTACTTGGGGTAAAGTGAAGAGAGGGAAGTGTTGTAACTTTATCATCTTCCACCATCCTCCTTCTCTACTTCCATCGGTGGAGAATGGTTAGAGGAATTGGGAACACTCAATAACACATCCCTCTCCCTTTGTGATTTTCAACCATTTCCACTAGAAGGCCCAAGAAGAATGTGTGGTTTTTTGGATCTTCTATTTCTACTTTCTTCTCACATTCAGCATGACTCACGTGAGCTTATAGGTAGTGAAGATCATGAAATCCTTATGATCTAGGAGACATATTGAACCATGGGAACTTTTATTCCTACTCTAACCAGGATATGTAGGAAACTGACCTAAGGGTTGAGATCAATGAGAATCCTCTTCAGAAGTAATCCCCAACTTAATCGTCTTAAACGTCTATACACCCCTACGAGACTTATTGAACTATGAGAACTCTATGTCCTTCTCTAACTAGGATATGTTGGATGCCTATATAATTCCCAAGCATAATGGGAATTCTATTCAGAAGTAAGCCCCAACTTTTTCCACTTAAGGGGCCATACTCCCCTAGGAGAATTATTTCACTACGAGAACTCATATTTATACTCTAACTTGGATACATAGGAAGCCTACCTAAGACCTGAGATCAATGTATTGAGCTACAATAACTCTGATTCCTACTAACCATGATACGTATAAATCCTAACTATTTCCTAAGCTCAACGTATTGAACTATGAAAAAACTGATTCCTACTAATTGGATAGATTGGAAGCCTACCTAAGTCCCGACCTCAATGTATTGAACTATTAGAACCGTGATTACTACTAACAAGTATACATAGTAATCCTACATATGGTACGATCTCAATGTATTTCACTATGATAACTTCGATTTATGCTAACCAAGATACATAGGAAGCTTACATAAGGCCCAAGATCAATGTATTGAACTACGATAAGTCTAATTCCTACTAACTAGGATATGTAAGAATCCTAGATAAGGCCCAAGCTCAATGGGAATACTCCTTAAGAGTAACCCCCAAGCATAATTCCTTTAATCAGAGTATCCAATTTAGAAGTAATCCCCGAGTAAAACCCCCTAACCACCAAGATTTTAGTCATTTCACATGGTCTATTTTAGAAGGGAATAATATTCACGAATAATCCCCAACTTAATCCTCTCAAAGGGCCGTACACCCCTATGAGACTAACGGAACTATGTAGGAACTGATTCCCATCCAAATGGGATACATAGAAAGCCTCCTTGAGGTATAAATACAACACCCAAAATCAACCCTTTTCTCTATGGTCCATATTTCCTATAGGGTCTAATTCAACTTGGAAATTGATATCATTTCCATGTTCCTTGGGAAGCTTCCACATAAGTCTCACCATATGGGTTCGATCCCAACATCGAAACAACCACTATCTCCCTGGATGAAAATAAACTCTTAAGTAACCTCTACCTCCCTAGATTATAATAAACTCTATAGTTCCCCACTATGTGGCTATTAGACCCGTTTCATTATGGTTATGACCAAATAATCACTAATCTGAATATAAGAAGAAACCATTGATAGAGAACCTCAGGTACATATTGATATCTTCATCGATGAAGAACCTCAGATACATACAAATTATTCAAATATCTATTCATGAAAATAATTGATTGTTAAATATGGGATGAACTACATTATACTTGGTAATTAATTAAGGATTCATGAAAATATATTAAATCTATAAGAGAGTCCTAGCATAGGATATAACCCCCCCAAAGTGTGTGATGAGCCCGACCTCCCATATTCTCGACCAATGTGAGTTCTTAAGCATTGTTGGAAAACCCCCTAATTATAGCCTATATTTGGAAAGCAAGTACCTTAGAATATTGAACCATTGCGTGTTTTCAATTCCATGAACAATCCCATTGGAAACTATTTGGAAATAGAAAATCATCATGAGGTGCGAATTCTGAAGGGAAGAAAAAATGGGGAAATGATGTGAATTAATTAAATATGAATATTATTTAAAAGATAAATGTGATTTACTGAATATTATTTTTAGGACCATTATATTCCTCATTAAAAACACCTTTCCATGGGGGAAAAGATCATGAACCCGACGTGAATCCTTAACCAAGATGATAATGTCACAGACCTTCCAGCCCTTTCTCATTTGATAAAAGTGGTATAGATAAGAGAATCAATCATGCATGTGTTTATTCAAATGAGATAATTCATTTATGTAGTTTTTTTTTCAAATATACATGAACCTACTCTTAGAACTCCCCTTAATCCAATGGGGTCATTAATGTGTTCACCAAAGAACTCTTTAGTCACTACTCAGGCTGGGTCTTCATCCACATGAAGGATTCCATCACCCACATACCAACTTTAGTTTTGAGTCTCTAACTTGATAATCTATGAATACAATAAAAAAGGGTACAATACCTACCCTAGAGGTCACCCGAAGGGCCCTACAACTAAACAACCACCACATATCGTCTGGTCAATGATGACCAGTGGTCCTAAAGTAAACATCATGGACCACCCAAATTCAATAATTTGAGGAGATTATCCCATGAATTTGACAACAAGTACCACTAATATATCATGTAGGTGGATCAGGAGTCTATTTATGACCTCATCCTGAAGACACATGGATCCTTATCAAGGGATCCCGCCAGCAATTGTTGCCACCAACACTGCGCAATAGCTTACCCTCAATGTGATGAGGGTGTTGTTCTTGACAGTCTAAACTAGGTCCTTTAAACCCAAGAACACAAGAAATCCTTCCAGGGATGAAAAATGGTCAACATGGAGTAGGGTTGCACCTTTTTTCCCTATGGATAACCCCACAAACCAAATTTGGTGGACAATTGTTAGTCAGCACATACACCCATCTTCTTGCATTCAACTAGCCAGTAGAATCACCTAGGGGAATTCAAATAATCCCACCATCCAAATATGGTAGAAACATTCAATCAAAAAAATACACCTATTGACACCCATTGATCCTACTAGTAGAATCTTCAAGAAGCACTCAAAGAAGTCTGATGACAATGCTTGGTGGTAAGTAGTGACTAGGCACAAACACCTGCCATAATTCATCTAGCCTTCTAGCAACCTCATCTAGTTTCATCCATAGAAGTTAGTTGGAAAGTATTGATAAAAATCATGAAAAAGACTCAAATTAATGCCTACACACATGAGTACTGTCAGTATCCACTTGTAGGAAACTGAGGACAAGAGAAGGAACATACACATACTTTAAATATAGAATGAACGTATATCCCCATTCTAGTAGCTAATGTAACGAAGCATATCTTTAAAATGGTAAAAGGGAAGATGAAAATTCATTCAAATATCATAAAATTGCTATTATGACATAATTAAAATGATAGTAGTGTTAGGGGGAAATACACACAAATCTATCCCTGCAAATGGGGTGTCTCATCAGCATATCACCCTACAGTAGATACACACTTCTACTTCAGTCTAGGAGGGGCATGGGAAAAACTCCCCCATACTATATGGATAACCAGATTAGGAACATACACCTTCTCTAATTGGAGGTAATTGGCCTATCCCAATGGACACTCTAGGGCAAGCACAAACACCTTCCCATGACAACCACTTCTCCTAGAAATTGTCCCCAATCACTCCTAAGAAGACACCCAAGAGGAAGAGTCAACAAACATGGTTGAAGGATCAAGAGCTGATGAATGATCCTAATCTTTTTAATGCTAGAGTTCATGAATCCCTCAGACATTTATCTATGGTAGCTGAAGATCCTACTCTTCTGTAACCAAATTATGAGAGCAGGAGCAATAATTCCCAAATTCCCTTCTGGACACTTCACCATGAAATATTTCTTCATGATAGTAATCCAGTCAATCTTGAGAGCCTATATCTTGATGAGATCCACGAAATCTATCTTTATGTCAAGTAGAATAAAGAGAAAGAGGGTTTCCCCTTTCTATAATTCACCATGGTGGCCCTCTCCATGATGGAATTCGCTCTGAAGTTGTCTTTGTAGTAGTGTTTCTCGTTGTCGAGAGAATTCCCCAATTCAAAATGTAGTGACAAGAAATCCCTCATATCATGAGACACATTCAAAAACAAGGCCAGTCAAGTATAATGTTTTTTCACTCACAAATGAAATCCTTTCTCAACTAGAAGACATCCAAAGACAATGGTCATTCTCTAAACCTCATTTGGATCATCTGTATTCCAACATAATCGGGGAAATATTAACCAGTCTCACTAACTATGATAAAAAAGTAGGAAAGTGGCCACTCTAGTCATACAATGTAGAGAAAAATCTATTGAAAGACAAATAAGATTTGGTAAAAACGAGGAAACAACTGGCTAAAGATGACATAATAGTCATGTTCTAGCCTTTATCCACAACTCAATACAAAATTCTAGAGGTATTGGCAGAATATTGTATGCACGAAATCCACCTCAACATATGGAAAAGTATTATTCACCTAAAAGTAATGGTACTACCCTCTACCGAGTATCAAAATCATTTTAAGGTGATATAAGCGTTGCAACACTAAATTTAATTGGCATATCTCATGGCTTCATGAAATACAATGATCAATAAATAGAAAATATTCCTTCAAAAATCATTCATCAATGTATTAATGAGGTTGCAACAGCTGATCCCAGATACCCCATATAGTGTTCATATTTAAGGATGTGATTCACATGGAGCATTAAATTTTACCATTATCCTTAATTACAAAAGCCCACTGAAGGTTGTAGCATGCGATGTTGTAGCATCAGACCAAGATAAATAATAAGAACCTATCCAAGATCAAAGACATACTATACATGAACATGACCTGACTTAACCTCACTGACGTCGAGTCAAAATAGAGGAGGCTAATGAGATACTTTTGTGTCAAGCATATGAGAACATCAAACAAGAATCCCGCATAGAGTATATCAGCCTTCAAATAACGCAAATGTTATAAATAACACAATGGTCTTTTGAAATGGGAAATTTAAGTGTGTTTTGAATGATGCACCCAACCCATGACCAAATAAAATCTATAAAATAAGATGAGAAGTTATGGTAATCTAAGACATAACAATTTGGAAGCAACCCTTGCCCATAGGACTGGGTGATTTTTTATCCCAACCCTTGGGGTCATCCAACCAAGATGGATGGGTTGTGAAAGTAGAAAATGAATTTTCCCAGCCCTTAAGGCTTGGGTATTTTTCACCTCAATAATGAAATCCTCAAAGGTAATTTGTTTTATCCTGATTAAGGAAGATTCCAAAGAATGAATCCTCTTAGTTTGTCCCATACCACAATCTGATACATTCACATGGAACACAAATGGCTGAACAATTTGGAGATTCCCATTGGGATATGGTTCACCAAGAAAATCACAGGGAACCAATAAAGGAGAGAACAAGTCATTGTGGAGGATGCATCATAAGGCGATCTTTTAGGGAAACTGATGGAATGACCGAAATGCATTACACATTGATGAACGTCATCAATGATATCACTGAAAATCAACCATAACATGAGTCCAGTTTAGGGGAGTTAGAGGAGGAGGTTCCAGTCCATAATGCGGTACAAACTGAAACAAATGAAGAAGTTGTACACACCCAGAACTAAAGACCTACTTGTAATCTAGGGATTCCCCCAAAAATCCACCATTACCTTCTATAAAGGCATCAAACTAGTAAAAAGATAAGATTCAAATCTTGTATCACCTCCCACCTAGAGAGGTTAAGTCTCTTTCAGTAGAGGAAATATTTTCCCAATAAGAGGAAGAGATGAAATAATTGAGGAGACTTAATACATAACTACTCTGAGGAAGCCTTCCTACTTGGTATGTTCTATAATAATATCCTCAACTCATGTATTCAGGTGGCAGACCACAATAAAGAGAGTTTTTCACCACAACCAAAGAAGATTTGGAACACCCTCTCAACATGGTAAACCAACCACCAATATATTTGGATCCCACAATAGAAGATTAAAAATTCCCACTATTGGGTAAACAACTAGAAAATGGTGAGAAACATCTTTACATGCCCTCCCCTTTGGGTTACCCATGACAAGTTCTAGCAGAACTGCCACCAATGGTCCTACCAGTCGCTGCACCTGTTCAGGTGCTAGTCGATGCACCTGTTCAGGCTCTAAAAAATGAACCTGCTCATGTCCTGGCTCATCCAAATATTTTCAAAATTCTTATGAACATCAATGAGTCATTAACGACATGATTGGAAACCATGTAAGGATGGCATGCACTGATACAACTAGAAAATAAGGCTTACCCTAAATGGGTAGATCCAACTATTCCCCCAACAAACTTTGGGAACCCTACATTTCTAATATTTAATGGATCAGGAGACACATAGTTTCACTTGATTCATTCCATATCTCATTGTGATCCCATGATGGGTACCCATATATATCACAAGGCATTGAAACTAGGTGCTTCGTGTACTCTCTACAAGGACCGACCTTTGGGTGGTACACGAGTTTACAAGAATGGTCAATCACGGGTTGGGAAGACCTTCATCAGAAGTTTCTCCTCAAGTTCAGATCAATGCTACAAAACACAACAGTATTCTATCTCAAAAACCAAAAAAATGGGAGAATGAAAGGTTCTCATATATTATTTCTCTATGGAATGGATTGACATACTTCTTAAATTTACCACTCCATCAATAAGAGATACTTCCCATATGTGTAGAAAATCTTCGCGATGAGTTTTTCACCCGTTAATACCTATTCAGTACACATGATTGTTTCAAGACCTTGCCTCAATTTCTCAACAAGTGAAAAAATTCTTCATAGAGACCAAAGAAAAGTCCCAAATAGTTCAATCGTCTCCAAGAAGGAGAACATGAAAAGAAGAGGCCGCAATAGTTACACTTAATTTGGCCCCTATACCTACTCATACATCAATGCCTAGACCATACCATATGGTTCCACCTCCTGAGCATCAAAAAAATCACATGTCTCATCAATATGTTTAAAGATACCAATAAAAACATTAGTTTGAGGAGATAAAAAACTAGGTCTACTCTTTTTTTGAGATAACCAAGTCCCCGATTACTTTATCTAAGTAATTGAAAGCAATAAAATCAGGTTTCCAAATCCTAATAATCTATGTAAGGAAGTTGATGAAGATATCACAAATTATTTCCCCTTCCATTAGATGTTGGGGCACCACGTCTAGCATTCTTTTTTAAAGAACTCCTACAAAAGGTGGTAGAATCTTGGCAAGTGAAGTAGATGAGTTCATCTACTCAGGTGGAACATGTTTTGAAAATTATCCCAACAGAGGAAGAAAATGAATGGAAATATGTTAAGAGAACGAGTGTATTGAAGTTTGGTGATTGGATGGTTAGAAAAATTATCATCCCAACTCACACTATTCAACAAACACAGTTGAAACAACCAAATGTCCATCCTACCACTCTCGCAACATCATAACCAACTTCATCGGTAAATAAATCCTCCAAAAAGTGACATGTCCATCAGGATAATAAGAAAACACTGTAATATGAACATGAACCGAAGCAGAAGTTGTTCTTGAATTTATTAGACTTCATGCCTGTACTCCTAAAAGCATGGGAACTACCCTTCCAAATAGTACATCATGAATTGGCCTGTCTGACATAATATTCTTATGATAATGAATTGATATTTGGTTTCATTAATTTTATTCATTTAATGGATCCATTAGAAGATGGTTATTTTGGATATAAATTTTAATTCCTTGTTCTTGATTGGGGAACTGGGGGAAGAGTTTGTCGAGGTTGAGAATATAAGGGAAGATGTGGTCATGTAAAACATCACTACTTCAACCAAACCCCTACTCAAACTGTCGACACAACTAAAACTCACGTGAAACCTCTTAAAAATGATCAAAATAAACATAGGAGTTCTTCCTCCACATGTGATAGGGTTTTCCCTAACATGATCATCCTAGAATATTGGTTTGAGGATATGATACTTCCTCCTCAGTAGGTAGGTAGTCCCATGAAACCCAATCCACAAAGATCATAATTACATTCAGCTCCTATTCTAAAGGAAAATGCATCCACAACAGGATCATCAGCTCCAAAATCACTTAAGAAGGAACACTCTCATTCCAGGATGCATAGACATCATGATCCGAAATATGATGTATTGAAGAAATTGGCCCAAGTGGCAGCCATGTTGTCAGTACTGGATGCTTTGAGTCTATCAAAAGACTTACAAGAGGGACTCATAGAGACCTTGTCAAGACCATAGGGGTTTGAAGTAAAGTTTGAAGCTGCAGAAGTATATCATGCAGAGAATGACCCAACAGAATTACATGCAGACATCTCTTTCACAGACCATGATGGGGATTCTATCATACAAGGACATGTTAGGACCTTGTATATATCTATAAAAATAAATGATTTTGATATCCAATGAGACTTTAATGATAATGGCTCAGGATTTAACCACATCCTAGTCTGTACACTTCGCCAATTTTTCTCAATGAATATCACTTGTCCCCCTCCACTCTGAGGCTACAGGGTTATAACAATAATGATCAAGAGCCTCTCGGTGAGGTCACACTCCAAAATTAGTTTGGGGATCTTGTTTCTAACTCTTTATTCATGGTTATTTGGAAGGATAGATCCTTCAATGTCCTACTAAGAAGATCTTGGCTACATCAACATGTTCCCATTCTTGATCATATCACCAATGTCTCGAATATTATGTCAATAGTCAAAATGGGACATTGTTTGGTGATAAGTCCACATTCAGATTTTGTGAGTCACAATACATTGAATTAGTATTCTATCCCAAGGGAGGTAAAAATTCAATGGCTTGATGATGTTACTCAAATCAATGACCCTAATGTCCTAGAGATGATCCTGACCTAACCTTTAAAGTATATTAGAAAGTATTATGTGATTCCCATTAATCAAATTTATTGGGTGGCCCGAAATTCAAGCACACACATGACAAATTTTGTAATTCCAGTCATGACAACCCGGATTGACAGTACATGAAAAGTTACCAACTTTTCATACAATGATGAAATCTTGTATGAAAATGTCTCCCTTTTATCCTTCAAGTTTTAACAAATCTCTTTTTCATCAAACAAATCAAAATAAGTCTCTTTATCAATGGGGAAAATAAATATTCTCATACTCAGTCTTTCATTTATATTATAGAGCTCTAGAGATACCAAGTGCCACCAGTCGATCCAGGGATTCTCTATTCATCTTTTGGATGTCCAAATGACAATTCTCTCCACAACTCTAAGAGTTTTGATTTACTACCTACCTCCCAAGATGAGGTGAAAGTGGTAAATCATGAGGAAGATGAATAATAGAAAGACCATTAGGATGCCCCTCAAAACATTGGATAAGGTGTCTCCACCACTGTGGATAAACTCATAGAAATAATTCCGAGTACAAATGAATATCCATGACCCACTATGATTAGTACGTCCATAAATTCTGAAGAATAAAAGGTATATACATCCATTCTAAAGAAACAATGGGACATGTTTCAATGGAATTAAAACATGATTCCAGTCTTTGATCCTGACATGTCCACCCATCACTTGGGTTTTCCAGAAGATCATTAAGGATACAAATTGGCAGCTAGAATGACACACCCAGCTAATGCCTACAAGACTAAGGCTAAAGTGGATAATCTCATCAAAGATGACTTCATCTGAGAATTTCAATATCCAAAATGTCTAGAAAATATTTCCCCTATGAAAAATAAAATTGGTCAAATTAGTGTCTACATTGACTTCAGATATCCCAAATGGCATTGTCCAAAAGATAACTTCCCAGTTCTAATTACAGTACTTTTGACTGATATAATAGATGGTTATCAAGCCCTCTCATTTATGGTTGGCTTTTCTTGGTTTAATAAAATATGAATGGCCCTTGAAGATGAATAATCCCAAATCTTTATGTCCCCCCCATAGAGTATTATACTATCAAGTAATGCCCTTTGGATTAAAGAATGTTGGTGAAACATATAAACGTTCCGCGCATCACTTCTTTAAACCCTTTTTGGGGAAGTTTTTTTAATGCTACAATGATGATATAGTAGTTAAGTCATGAAAAAATTTTGACTACTTGGAAGACCTTTAAATATTCTTCTATAAGATACAACAATATAGCTTGAAGGCGAACCCCTTAAAATGTGGTTTCGTGGTAACCTCAGGTAATTTTATCATCTTCATTGTACACCAACACGACATCGAAGTATGTCATTAGAAAACTATATATAACCTTGACATGTCACCTCCTCAAAACATTAAGGATTTGAGAGAACATCAAGGAAACATAGCCGACATCCAGTTCTTCATATCCAATCTAGCAGGAAAGCATTTTTCCTTCACCAAATTGAGGAAAAAGTGGGACAAATATCAGTTGAAAATGACTATTAAGAAGCATTTGATAACCTCAATACATACCTCTTGAGACCACCATTATTGATGCCACATGTTGAGGTAAATCTGATCATTCTATATGTGATGGCCTTGGGGTAATCATTGGGAACCTTGCTTACGTAGATAAATGTTGATGGGAATAAAAACAACCTCTATTATCTCATTCAATAACTCTCGATGCAGAGACTCAATAATTAGATATTAAGAAGAGATGATTATCATAAATCTTTATAGTTTAGATGGTAAGACACTATCTGCAGCACCATGAGGCCCAACAGGTCTTTATAAATAACCCTCTCAAATAAATCCTTAGTTTTCCTATGTTGATAGGGAATCCAGAAAGGTGGAAATTTATTTTGCAGTAGTTTGGTATACAATTTTTGCCTTAGAGAGAAAGTAAAAGGCCATGCCTTGGAATATTTTTTGAAAAAGCACCCATCCGTGGAAGCTTCATTTTTAAATACTAAATTTCTAGATGATGAGGCATTCTCCATTCAGAAAAACCCTCAAACATGGGAAATTTATTTCGATGGATCATCTAGGAGCATAATAGGGAAGAGAATGGAAGACCCTATGCTCAAGAAAGTTGGTTTAAGGATATTTCCCATTTACCCAGTGAAGAAATTATTATCATACACCATTCTATTATCAAAGAGATGTACCAAATATGAGCCATAATATCATTCCTTCATTGCGGGTTTGAAATTAGTGATCCAAATACCAGTGAATCACATGGATAAAAAGGGTAATTAAAAATTGGTAATAGAACACATCAATAGGTATTACACCATCAATAAAGAAGAGTTGATCCCCTTGTTTGATTGTGTCTGAGGGTGGATCCTAGAGTTCCCCTCAGAACTAACATTGACTCACATCTTGCAGTCACAAAATTCCCAAGTAGATGCATTGATAAATTCCACCACATATTTGGAAGATCCAAATCAGGATGAAAGAATCACCACCACCACCCATCAAAAAATGTTACCACCTTTTATTTAAATCATAATAGAGGTTATCAATGAAGTCAACCCTATCCTTGTTCCATATGGCCCCAACACTACATGGATGACACTAATTATGGGATACATTCAGGATGGAGTACTCCCACTGGATAGGGATGGAAAAGAGAAAGTTAGTTGGAGAGAAACCAACTTAACTCTATATGATAGCCCGAATCACAAAAAATTTCTATATAAATGATAGTTTTATGGAGTCCTTCTCATATGTATTGATGGAGAAGAGACTGTGACCATTATGGATGAAGTACTTACTGGGGCTTGCAGTTCCCATCGGTCTTGATATATGCTTTCACACAAAATTCAAATTCTTGGCTATTACATTTCTTCAATGACGTAAGATTTCACAAAATTCATTAAGAAGTGTCATTATTTATAAGTGAATTCCAAATTCATTCATCAACCCCTAGAGCTACTGCATACAAACAAATACTCATGGCCATTTTACATATGTGGAATGGATGTTGTGGGACCATACCCTCCAACTACGGAAAACCATTTCAAATACATCATGACTGCTACCAATTTATTCTCTAAATGAGTAGAGTCAATAACCTCAAAAATTCCATGACAAAATAATTATTGAATTCATAAAAGAAAAAATATTTACTAGATTTGGTGTCCCTCATACCATATTGATGAACAATTGAATCAATTTCTATTCTACTATGGTATAAAATCTATATCAAGAGTAAAATATAAAATCCAACCACTCATCCTGCTATCATGTAGTGGCTAGTGAATAGATATAGAATTTTAACAAGACTTTTCCGATAATACTCTAGAATATGGTGGAAAAGATAAAAAGTATTAGCCTAACAAGCTCTTTCATGCCTTATGGGCTTACCGAACTACGACCCATACTGTAGCACAGAAAACTCCATACTCATTAGTTTACAAAACATGAGAAGTCTTTCCCATTTAAGTTCAGTTTTCACCACTTAATATTTCAATATGTGACTAGCTATCTATAGATGAACTGTCACAGAATTCGATGTATGAATTGGAGCTACTGGATGAAAAGAGACTACCCACCTTTCATCACTTGGAGGTCTACCAGAATTAAATAGCACATGATTCTAACAAGAAGGTCTACCTCCACTCATTCCTCTACAGATAATTTTGTGGGTCCTTAGGACTCTAATGATACTAAGAAATAAGCCACTAAAGATGGAATCAGCGTGGGACGGACCTAATTCCATACACAAGGTCAACTCTAATAGAGATTATTCCTTGATCTCAATAGATGGGGAACTCACTCTGACCCCAACTAGTGAGATGTTCATAAAGAAATATTTCATGTAATTACACGATCAATGTAAAATCTGAAAGACATTAAAAATCATTGTGGGTCTTTTTCACATGACCTTAAAATGCACGACACAATTTTCTTGTTCCACGATAATAAAATTCACGACATAATGTCTTTGTTTCATGATAATAAACACCACGTAACCTTTTTTTTCTTACCACATGACATTAAACTGCATGGTTAACTCCCTTTTCATTCGACGGTAAGAAACCCCCATTGCACCATGTGCTAAGATATCCCTTATGATCCCTTTAAAAATGGACCTCAATTTCATGTGTAGGTCCCAATCACATCACTCTAACCCATCAGTGGGTCGAGATGCCTTCTTGTCTAAACATGAGGAATAAAGATGGGTTGCCCATGTGCATTAGTCCCACTTATATCATTACAACTCCATAATGGAATTTGGGCCCCTTTTATAGGTATAAGTCCAAAAAAATTAACGTACTTACCACAAGAGGATAAATTTCACGGACAAAAATTTCATCTTATGATGATAAACTCCATGATCCGTTCAAGAACTACGTGTTGATTGATTTTCATTCCATTGGGATACATAGTGACACCTATATCTCCAACCCAAGTCCAGTTACGATTTAAAAAAAGAAAACCCCCTTCCTTTCCCTATGTAGGAACCAGATCTACATAGGGAAATTTTACAGAACATATGACTTGATTATCATTTAAATATTATTCAGAGTGATTCCTAGAACACAAGTATCAGGCCTAACCATTTTTCAAGAAAGTACCATAAGCCCCTTTCCCCACATCAAAAATCGAATTGTGTGGGCAAAATCCTTCAAGAAATACATGTGTTTTGATTCTCATTTTCAATGAGATATGTATTGATGCCCATATCTGTTATCTTGGGTCCATAAATGAAAATAATATATCCCCTTTTCCACATATATGAGTAATATCTTTATAGGGATCCTCTTCAATAACTATGTGCGGCTTGAATCTATCTCTAGCATGATATGTAGTGACACCCAGGTCATATCCCCTAGTCCATCATCAACATTCCTTTCATGTTAGGTGACCAATTTACTTGTAGCATGACATTAAACTGTATGATTATTCAAGAACTATATTTGATTTGATTCTCATTTCCTTGAGATATGTAGCGATGACCAGATCTTCATCCTCAGGCCTTGCCATAATATTTCCATTCTTTCATGATGGTTCATCTTCATCCTTATCACATGAAGTCAAAATGAATGGAATTTCGATAACTATGTATGGATATAATCTTATAATTAATGGATATGTAGCAACACCCAACATTTTTATCCTTGGGTCCAGCCTCATTACCCCTATTCATGTTAAGAAATCAACGTCCTTGACACATGATGTTAAACTACACAGTTTCTCAAGAACTATGCATTCCTTGATTCTCATCCTAAAAGGATACCTAGTGACTCCTAGAACATTTCTCCTGGCCTAACCACCACAATGTCTAAATGTATCTATCGTTCACTTGTGATTCCTTTGTTTCATAGAAGAAAATTTTTCCACCCCTTGTTTTTCACACCAATCATGGATCACATGGGCTTCAAAAATTTGGTAAAAAAGTTTCCCTAAATAATTATGGCATATCAGTTCACATTGAAGTTACTCTAGTATATTAAAAATATTAATTTTCATGTTGGAATCACCCAAATCCTTTCCTCTTGATGATAAACTATGAAGTTCTTTATAAACTATGTGTTACATGATTCTCAATTCTATGAGATATGTAATGATGCCCAGATCTTCAATCTTGGGCCAAGCAACAATACAACATGGGAAATAATCCCACTCTCCTATGTACGATTCATATCTACATGAGAATACCTAATATGAGCTCTCACTTTATGCATGAACTCATATTATAACAAAACCCCCATTTTCTTCCACTCATGGTTTCAATCAGGATGGAGGACCTTTATTTAAGAACTATGTATGGCTTTATTATTTCTTCAAAAAGATACATAGTGATTATTGGGACCTATTACCTTGTACAAACACAATATTACATTTCTATTCAAATAGCGACACCTTCATCTTTATCGCATAACATCAATATTCGTAGCTAATGTCTTTACCACATTACATTAAACAGTACGTTACCCAGAGAAATTTGTAAGGATTGATTCTCATCCCAATGAGATATTTAGTGACTCTAAGTCCATATGTCCTTGCCAAATCCATGGGTTAAATATGAAGTTCCCATTTCTAGAATAAAAATAAATATATATGTTGAAGCTTTAATGCAGACCCCCCTCATTAGGGGAAGACAACATGTAAATAGAAATTCACCCCTTTAAAATATGTGTTAGATCTATGTAAGGGATTCCAAACTAATGGTTGATATCATTACAGATTCTTCCTTTGTGATTGAATACTTTTCTTCCACAAGTCATACTCCTAATATTTGACACTTTCAAATATTAAATATATTTCTTCATCTCCTAGTGACATAATGTCTGATACCTGAAGGCTCATTTTCCTGACTATGCAGTATGCACACCAATTTGTCATTGTATAAAACTACCCACATCATGGGTCTGTTAGACAAAGGATATCACTCTTTGACTATACAGAATGTTCTCTAGATGGAATTCCATAAAAAATGCCTCATAACATGTTTTTCAACCACTTATAACTTCACCCTTGTGAGAATCCCCTTCTATCCTCATAAGCAATGATGAAAATATTTCAGAACACATTATTGTTTTTAAAAGTCTGTGGTTATCATGCATATCTATCCAATTTTCTCTCTCTCTCTCTCAATTTGAGAACCCCCAAGACCATGGTTTATAGATTCCACCTCCATGTTTTTTAAGCATATTAGGAAAATCTTGATCCGAAAGGCTATGGATCCCTCTAATTTCCTTGATGCAATAGTCCTAGTCATATGAACTAGAACAACAGACATCATAATTCATATGCTAGGGGCATGCCTTCATAAAAGATCTCGTTTCACCGACACTTTCAAAATCATGAATTGCAATATACCTTCATGTCTGTTTACTTTTATCCACAAAACAAACTCTTTTCTTGGGGAGATTGGAATCTTCAAAAACAATCATCGTCTTTTAGCGATATAATGTCATAATTATTGAGAAATCCTTTTCTAGACTATGTAGTACATTACAATGTTGTCCTTGCATAAGTCACACATATAATGGGTTTTTTGGACAAAGGATGCTTCTATTGACTATGTAGTATAATCCCTAGTTATCCTTTCATAAAACAACCCCATGATGAGTTTTCCAGAAGTGGTAACTTGGTCCTCGGAAGAGACCACCAATAATGCCATAATACCTTTTAACATACCACTCTTCGGTTTTTGGACCCCCAATTCATAGCTTATAACTTTATCATTTTCATTCCAAAATATGGTAGTACATTTCCACACAAAGAGTTAGATAATAATTAATCTTTTAGTCAAAGCTAATGACCTTAAATTATATCCCCAATGTGTCCATACAATTTGACTTTAAACTACACAACATAATGTCCATTATATATGACTTTAAATTGTATATCATAACATCTTTGTGGTATGAATTTAAACTAAAAATCATATTTTCCTTACTGTATGAATTGAAAACACACATCATAATGTCATTGTTGCAAGACGTTAAATGAATTGATCAATGCCTTAGTCGCATGACATTACAATACATGATTCCTTAAACCTTGGATACAAAGAAGAATTATCCCCTAACATTGACCATCTAACAAAATGTACCCTCCTTCTCACACTAGATTCATATAGGATTGGTTTCTCATTCCTGGTCTATGCTTATATAGATGTTCCCTTTTTTTCTCTGACATTTTTATTTTGTAAAACAACCCTTGCGGTCTTGAGAAATATGAATCTCCACAAAATTCTTTAACCAATGAGCAATAGAATGTTGTAATTATTAAGAACTCCTTTATCTAACTATGCATTGCATGCCCAATTTTTCCCTGAATAAGTCACCCACATAATGGGTCTGTCAGCCTAAGGATGCTACTATTTAACAATGTAGTATGTGCCCAAGTTGGATTTATAGAGAATAGACCACACAACAGGCTTTTCACCTTTTGGTAACTTCTTCCATGATAGATACATCCTCTATTCCCTTATATCATGTTTTATATTTGGGAACCAAAAAATTGTGGATCAGGATTCCCTACTGGATATCTAAAGAATGTTGGAAATTTATTGGCCCACAAGACTTGTTTGGGTAAGTATTTAAAAATTTATGGTCAAAGATGTTAGACCTAAAGCACTGGCCTCATTAGTATAACATGGATGAATTCAAACTACCCATGAAAGAAGACGAAGTACTCTCCAGATTGAAAACCCACAAAGGGAACTCTGGAAAAAAGTAGAGCATCTGCTCGCTAGACATGCAATTTGTGTGGTTTGTCACGACCCGTCCCCTAGGGCCCATGCCGTGACTACCCCAAGCCCGCCTTCCATAGTCTAGGGTCTAGCGTCTAGAACTGAAGAAGTATTCCCTTAAACTGGGAAGGAATTTCCATTATAACCTGTAACACACACAACCAATCACACCACAAGATATGAACTCAAGTAAAATGAATAGTAAACAGAGTGAGTACAGTAAGTAAAAGGGACCAGAATACAATCCCAACTGGAAAGTACAATGAAAACATGAAAGTACAAGAAGGATGATAAGTGAAAATTAGCTCTTGGATTGTCCACCAAAAATCCTACCTGAAGGGTAGGTACAACTCACGAATGAACATCTCTGCGGTTCGCCTCATCTAACGTCCACCTTCGTGCCACCTATAGTCCTGGTACTCTCATCCTCAGTCAGTGATGTCTGTCATCTGCACCAGACATAACAAGGTGCAATCATAGCCCATGCAGGGGTGAGTATAATGATACTGAGTAGGGACCTAGAGACCCTCAAGGTCTCACAAAATACACCAAGGATAAACCACATAATATGAAATCAACGAAAAACCCTACTTAGGAATATTTCTATACATATACCTAAGTTATCAAGTATACCCATCTCAATCATGACGAAAACACAGAGTCCAACTCAAAGCCCCAATATCAATTGTTCCACAAGGTAAGTAATACCATGAAGGCAAGTAACACATAGGTAAGCCACACAAAAGAATACCACCAAGGTATTACCATGAAGGAAAATACCACAAGGTAAAGACTCAGCTCACACCAGGTATAATTTAGGTACAATAGTAGAGATAATTAGATGTAACTACTGAATAATTTTGCTCTGTTAAGAGGAAGACCCACGATGGATCGCTAATCATCATCAGAACCACAAATGATCTCTAGGTGCTGACCCATATAGGATCGCTCGGTGCTGACCCACACCGGATCGCTAGGTGTTAACCCACACATGATCTCTAGGTGCTGACCCACAGAGGATTTCTAGGTGATGACCGAAATAGGATTGCTGGGGTAGTCCAGCATGGAATCCTAGAGCGGTTTCATGTGGGAACCTCAATCACAGACCCACGAAGGATCTCTTCCTCAAGTCACAGCCAGCTATTGGGTTCCCGTGCTAAGCTCGCTCGTCTCTAGGAAGGCCGCTCCTCAAGCCACTGGTCAATACTCTAACTGAAAATAATTCCCTGTAAGAGGTATCCCAAAGGATTTCCACATTATAGGGGTATCAATGCAATAGATGGTGCGTCAATTAGATGCCCGATCTGCGAGTTATTAGCCTTTTAGACCCAAGGGACCGATTGGATTCGTGCTCGATCTAACACAACCATTCCACAAATTTATGCGAAACTCTAGTGGGGTATACCAAAGGTACCTTTTCACTCTGATATTTATAGTACCACAGACGATTTGTCAAATGGATTACTGGTGCCAAAGTTATGACCTAAAGACCGTATAGGGTCAAAAACTGGTCCGGGAACAGTCCAACTCGGCCTGGGCCGACCCAGTTCAGGTCGACCTGGCCTGACCCGCTGGGTTTGGCCTGACCCTCTTGGTCTGGCCAAGTCTGTGCTGGGCAGCCCAGCCCGCACCGGGCGGCCTGGTCCGCTGGGTGGTCTGACAGTCCATGGAGGGTTTCTAGGGGCCGTGGAGGGTCGTGGGAAGCTGCGGGCAGTGCGAGGCCGTGGGGGGGGGGGAGCGCCGCGGTTCATGGAGGCCATGGGCCATGAGGGTAGCACAAAGCTGTGGGGGCCATGGAGTGGCAGAGCACAGCAGGACGCAAAGGCCACTAGGCGATGGAGGCAATGGGAAACATAGCGCTGTGGGGTGCGGAGGCCGCGCCTTTGTCGTTGGATGGCTTGACCAGCCGCCCTTCGTTCGTCACCTTCATCGCGGTTCTCGAGTTCCTTCTAGGCCAACCACTGACACCGGTCGCTGACACCATTGTTAATATCACACAAAATATCCACAAGATTTGTGGAGGGTTCGGGCCATGTTTTCTTGTCCCGTACCCTCCGCGTTAGGGTGATAGCATACGACTCAAGGAAGATGATTCAATTTTAGAGGGAATTTAACATGGATTAAATAAAAACACACCCCTAAGTAATTTGATTGTTGACGTCAATGAGAGATGTCGAAGTTGTCAACGTTCGTTGCACCCGCCACATGCCTTGGATCCCGAGATCGTTCATTGGATAGACGCTCTTCAATAGATGTGTTTCTTTGTTGTTATATATGTGCACCATTAGAGGATGTCTTGAGGAAGAATCCGAAGTCTTGCATCGATGTTCTTTGTTAGAGGATGTGTTCTTCCAAGTTCTTCTCTTACCAACCCTATCCTCTCAATTCCACCAAAATGAAAAGTAGCCAACATAATAAAACAAGTTATCTATTATGTTTGTTGGTATAATTTCAAATTAGCTTAATTAATTTATTGATTAGTTGGTATAATTAATTAAGGGGTTTGAACAAATAATGTGGGGGAGTTCAAGAGGTTTTTCACCCCTAAAGAGGGGAGTTCAAGGGGGTTTTAGCCTTGGGTAGACCCACCACCATTACCCACATGGGAGGTTAATCTGGGTGGTCCCCACCTCCATAACCTCACATGGGAGGTTTAGTTCTAGTGGTCCCCACCTCTCAACATCCACATGGGATTTCTATAGAAAATAAAATGTTACACAATTTTATTTTATTTTAATATTTCACAAAAAAACCCAAATTCTATCATTCACCCTTGACCTACTCTGGTCAAGGTGAAGGTCCCCTTATGCGAATACCGGCGCATCAAGTTCAACGGTGCCCTCAGATTTCAATTCTGAGCACCGGTTCAATAGTTACAAAAACCCACAAGTATGTTAACTAAATGTACCCAAAAAGAAGTTCAAAAATTCATTCATGCCACACTGAGCATGTATCTGAGCCTCCCGCTCCCATGTGCTCTCCTGGAGGTTATCGTTCTTCCAAAAAATGCATAACAGATGTATCAATCTCCCATGAAGGACCCGCTCCTATCGATCCTCAATATCAACTGGAAACTCCGTAAAAGTTTCCCCATCGTTGATGTCCAGCTCTTCATGGTTGATGATGTGGGAAAGGGCGTGCACGTATCTCCTCAGCTGGGATATGTGAAGGACGTCGTGCACCTGGTGCAACTGAGGTTGAATAGATAAGAGGTAAGCCACCTCACCAACTCTGCTGAGGACCTAAAAAGGTCCGATGAATCTCATAGATAACTTGGAGATTTGGCCAAATCTACGCAAACCACATCGAGGTGACACCCGTAGAAAGATGTGGTTGCCATCCTCGAACTTCAAAGGTCTCCCTATCCTATCATCATATAACCTCTTCTTGCTTTGTGTAGTCTTCATTCGCTCCAGGATGATCTGCACCTTCTTTGTGGTAGCCCATACCATCTCTAGTCCCACTAGTGCTAACTCCCATGGGATAGTCCATCACAAAGGTGATCTATAAGATCGCCCGTACAATGCCTCAAAAGGTGTTATCCCAATGGTGGAGTGATAGCTATTGTTGTATGAAAACTCCACCAAAGGCATGTGATTCTCCTAACTGCGACCGAAGTCAAGGATGCAATCACGCAGCATGTCCTCGAGGGTCTGAATGGTCAGCTCAGTCTGGCCATCTGTCTAAGGATGGAAGGCAGTGCTTAAATGAAGTTGTGTCTTGAAATACTCCCACAATCCTTCCTTAGTCTGGAAATAAATCATGTATCATGATCAAATACAATCATCGAGGGTAATCTATGTTGCTACACAATCTCCAGCACATAGAGTCATCCCATGCTCTCTACAGAACCATGCTCTCTGACTAGTAGGAATTGGGCCGACATGGTGAGTCGGTCGAGGATCCCCCTGATAGATTCATGACCTATGGATGTATGTGGAAGTCCTATCATGAAGTCCATGGATATCCAATCCCACTTCCACTCTAGGACCTCTAAAGGATGAACTAATCCTGCTGGTACTTGATGCTCCGTCTTCACTTGCTGACAAGTGAGGCACTAGGAGACAAAATCTACTACTGTTTTATTCATTTCCGGCCACCGGTGCTGTCGTCAGAGATCCCCGTACATCTTCTCCACTCCGGTATATACTGCTAGAGGGGATGTGTGTAAATTCCACAACACTTCCTCTTGAAGTAACACTAGTAGCATGGTACATCCTCTCAAGAGGATGACATGCTCCCCACCTTTAGAAAATCCATCAGGTGCCTGCCCTATTGATATCTGAGCATGTCGATCCTCGCAGTCAGCGTCCCCACACCGCGCCTCCCTGACTCACTGAAGAAGTGGGGGAGTGACTGTAAGAGACTAAAGAAAGAGTTACACCATCCTGATCCACAAAGGATATCTATAAAGAGGCTATCTGCTATATCGCCTCGCCTAGAAGCTGTATACTAGATCTTCAGCTAAGTGCATATGCTATAACGTTCCCCTTCCCAGGAGTATAGACTATCTTGAAGTTATAGTCCTGGAGGAACTCAAGCCAACATCGTTGTCTCAAGTTCAAGTCCTTCTGAGAGAAGATATACCTGAGACTCTTGTGATTAGAGTACACTGTAAAATGCTCTCCCATAAAGTAATGTCGCCACATATTCAAGTAGAAGACCACTGCTGCTAACTTCAGGTCATGGGTAGAATAGTTCTTCTCATGTTATCTCAGTTGTCGAGAACCATAATCAATCACTACTCGCTCTTGTATCAGGACACATCCAATACCAGTCCTTGATGCTTCGCAGAAGACTACGTACCCTATGACCTCCTCTAGAATCCTCAAGATGGGGGCACTAGTCAACCTCTGCCTTAGATTTTGAAAACTACGATGGCATTTCTATGACCAAACGAAGGGTTTCCCGTTCTTCATCAACCTTGATAAAGGTGAATCAACTCTAGAGAAATCTATCATAAATCTTTGGTAGTATACAGCCAAACCCAGAAAATTCCGTACCTCCATCACACTCCTGGGTGGCTCCCAAACAAGTACCGCCTCAATCTTAACTGGATATACTACAACTCCAGCCTTCGATATGAAATGTCCCATAAAGTGAACCTCTCATATCCAGAACTAGAACTTAGAGAGATTACTATAAGGCTGGTGCTCTCAAAGTGTTTCAAGTACTACCTGCAAATGATAGGCATGCCCCTCCTCAGTAGTCGAGTAAATCAGAAATTCATCAATGAAGACTACTACAGAGCGATCAAGGTATTGATGAAAGATCCTGTTCATGAGTCCAATGAACATTGTTGGATCATTGGTTACACCGAATGGAATAACCCAGAACTCATAATGGCCGTACCATCATCTGAAATATGTCTTCTGCACATCCTCGTCTTGTACTCAAAGTTGGTGATAGCCGGATCTAAGGTTTTTCTTCGAGAACCACCGTTCTCTCTTCAGCTAATCAAAGAGGTCGTCCATTCTCGAAAGTGGGTACTTGTTCCTCACAATCACCTGGTTCATGCACTGATAGTAAACAAAAAGTCTCAAGCTCCCATCTGCCTTCTGGGTAAAGGAAATCAGGGATGCCCAAGGAGAAACACAGGGTTGAATGAACCATTTCCCCTATAAGTCCTCCAACTATACCCACAACTCACGAACCTCTATGGAAGCCATACAATATGCCGGTGTAGATATCAGTTCCATCCTAGGGTAAAAGTCAATGTAAATGTCCACCTCTCTATGAAGAGGTAGACCCAAAACATCATTAGGGAAGATATCTGCGTACTGGTCCACCACTATAGGATAACTCAGACTCTCCACATCAACTGCTCCGAGGGTAAGGCCAGAGAACTAATGAGTTATTGGTTTAACTCTCCTCCGGGTAAGTCCATCCTATGTTGCAAGGTATCCCTTCTCACCGGTGAAGGTAAAGCCGGTCCCATATGTGTGGAAACACTGCACTTTGCTCCTAATACAGTCAATCTGAGCATGTACTATAGATAACCTGTCCATACCCAAGATTATGTCTTAAGGCCTCGACACTGCTATTATAAGATCTTAACAGAAGCTATCACCTCCTAGAGTAAGATTGCACTGTCTGCACCAGTGCGTAATCAACAAATACTCTCCCGTATGAGTCTCTAGGCATAATGATCAGGCCAACAACTCCATAAAAATCTCCGAGCTCCGAACGAGGGTAGGGGAAATAAAATAATGACTGGAACCTGTGTCTACAAGTACTACAACTAAGGTGGAATAGACAGATATTGTACCTCGTATCATCTTTGGAGTTCCATGATCGTAGGCCTCAGCTACCTGGACTTGAGCTCTCCCATGTCCACCTGCTCCATGTGGTCGGGGTGGACCTCCTGGTGGTGGTGGCGGCAACATCTCAAATTGTAGCCCACCGCCAGCTGCACGACCAGCTCCTTTTCCACATTCTCTTGATCCCTGGGGACCTCCTAGGTCGAACCTCTATCTCTGCCTGGGTGGTCCCTCAACCATCTGAAGATCATCTGTACGGTTGGTCAGACAGTCACGATCCATGTGACCCTGCCCGCCACATGTGTAGCACTACCCGCTCCTGGCATGATTAGCTCTGCCTTAGGTGCCTCGCACAACCGACCCTAAATCCTGTGGTCATCCACTTGTATATATAGTCCTCTTGGACCTTTGTTTTTTCTGTCTGCTACCAGCTATAGAAGAATCCTCTACGTGATGACTGGAAGTGGGTCTCGCTGCTGGTGACTGCTCAATAAGAAAACTCTCGACTAAGAGGGCCAGATCTAACACCCCCGCCTAGATCAGGAAGCTGAGTGAGATCATCAAAGCCCCAATCTCCTTCCCGAGTCCCTACTCAAAGGTCTGGGCCCAGATGAATGGGTCCCACACCATATTAGTGGAGTAGCATGAGAGGTTGGTGAACCTTGATGAGTACTGATCCATAGTCATGTTGCCCTGCTGCAGATGAATTATCTCCTGAACGTGCACTGCGTGAAGAGTCCCTGGGACAAACTCTTCCTAAAACAGGCCCTCAAAGTCTACACAGAGAAGTGTCACCTCGTCGTGATCTTGGAGCGTCAAGCTCCACCATCTGCTTGCTACTGCCTGTAGTAGACTGGCGACAAGGATCACCATGAGATCATCTGGTGTCCCAACCAGTCGAAAAACTCTCACAATGGCCTCCGGCCAATCCTCAGCCACCTTTGGGTCCATCCCTCCTCTGAACCTGGGTGGCCTCTAGCGCTGGAACTCGTGCAATGCGCTCATGCAATGTGCACCGTCTGCTGCTGGGGCCAGTGGCATCAGTGGCCCAACGAATAATGTTACATATTTTGCCTCCTCTGGAAGAGGAACCCGAACCGAGGACTCATTTCTCGGTGAGATATCAATTCATACTACTCTTGGAACTCTAGATGGTTGTCTACATGGAGGCATCCTGAAAAGAAATAGGTGTTCCATGGTTAATAAGTTATACCTGGTGAGTTGACTCAAAGTGATCACAAATAAAACTCTTCCAAAAATACACACAATCAGTGTTTTCATGCATTGAGTTATAAATATGAAGTTAGGGTCTTGGTGTGTGGATACGTCGGCCGCCACACCAACACTAGATTACCTAAAGTGATAACCACACTCACAACACTTAACACTATTTCTGTTAAAAGAAATCTCATAGTCCTATGTTCTATGGTAGAACCAAATCCTCCGATATTTATTTGTCAGGACCAATCCCCCGAGGCCCGTTCCGTGACTACCCCAAGACCGCCTTCTATATGCCAGGGGCTGGAGACTAGCACCAAAGACATATTCTCTTAAACTGGGAAGGCATTGCCGTTATAACCTATAACCCACATAACCAAGCACACATCAAGATATGAACTCAAGTAAACTGAATAGTAAATAGAGTGAGTATAATAAGTAAAAGGGATAGAATACAAGCCCACCTGGAAAGTTCAAGGAAAACTGGAAAGTACAATATGGATGATAGGTGAAAAGAAGCTCATGGATCGTCCACCACAAATCCTACCTGAAGGGTAGGTACAAATCACAAACGACCGTCTTTTCAGTTGGACTCAACTAACGTGCACCTCTAAGCCACCTCCAGTCCTGGAACTCTCATCCTCAGTCAGCATTGTCCTTCGTCTACACCAGACACAATAGGGTGCAGGCATAGCCTGTGCAGGGGTGAGTATAATGATACTCAGTAGGGACCCCGAGACCCTCAAGGTCTCACAAAATCCACTAAGTATAAACCACATAGCATGAAATAAACTGACAGCCCTACTTAGGTATATGGCCATACATATACCTAAGTTATCAAGTATACCCATCTCAATCATGAGGAAAACATAGAGTCAAACTCAAATCCCAAAGATCAACTATTTCAAAATGTATGGAATACCATGAAGGTAAGTAACACACAGTTATTTCACATTGAATAATACCACCAAGGTATTACCACGAAGAAAAATACCACAAGGTACAAACTCAGATCACACCAGGGATAACATAGGTATAGTAGTAGAGAAGATTAGATGTAACTAATGAATCATCTTACTCTATTAAGATACTGACCCATGAAGGATCTCTAATCATCATCTGACCCACATAGGATCTCTAGGTACTAACCCACATAGGATAGCTCGGTGCTGACCCACACAGGAGCGCTCAGTGCTGACCCACATAGGATTGCTTGGGGTTGAACAACACATGATTGCTAAGTGATTACCCACACAGGATCACTAGGTGCTATCCCACATAGGATCTCTAGGTGATGGCCACATAAGGTCTCTCAGGTAGTACCACATCGAATCCTAGAGCAGTTCCATGTGGGACACTAAATCACCGACCCACGAAGGATCTCTTCCTCTAGTCACAGCCAGCTACTAGGTTCCCACACTAATCTTTCTCATCTCCTGGAGGGTCTGCTACTGAAGCAACAGGTCGATACTCCAACTAACAAGAAGTCCCATGAAGAAGTATCCCAATGTATCTCCACATCATAGGGGTATCAACACAATAGACAGTGCTTCAATCGGACGCCCAGTCTGTGAGTTATTAGACTTTTTGTTCTAAGGGCTCGATTGGATTCATGCTCGATCCAACCCAACCCTTCCAAAAATTTATTGAAAACTCTATTGTCATATACCCAAGGGACCACCTTTCTCCAAGGTTTCCAGCACCTCATACAGTTTGGCAAACGGATGCCCGGTGCCAAAGTTATGGCCAAAAGAGCATATGGGGTCGAAAACAGGTCTGGGTCCGGTCCGACTCGGCCCAACCCGGCCTGGGACAACCTAGGTTGGGTCGACCCGACCCAATCCTCTGGTTCTGGCCCGGTCTGTGCTAGGTATCTCGGCCCGTGGGGTAGTCTGATAGGTCGCGAGTGGCCGCGGAGGGCCACGGGCGGTGCGAGGCCAAAGGGGGGAGCGTTGTGGGGCGCAGAGGCCACAGGGCTGAGGAGCGCCATGGGGCACGGAGGCCGTGGGGTGGCAGAGGCCATGAGGGCAGTACGAGGCCGTGAGGGCCATGGAGCAGTAGAGGCCGTGGGTGGTGGAGCGCCAAGGGTGGTGGAGGCCACAGGCGGCGGAGCGTTGTGGGGCATGAAGGCTGCGGGGCGGTGGAGGCCATGCCTTTTCCGATAGCTAGCTTGACCAGCTGCCCTTTGTTCTTCGCCTTCGTCACAGTTCTCAAGTTCCACCGATGCCAACCTCTAGCACCGGTGGCTAACACTATCGCGAAGATCACACAAAAGATCCAAAAGATTTTCAGAGGGGTCAGGCCATGTTTTCTTGGCCCGTACCGTCTGCGTTAGGGTGATAACATACTTCTCAAGGAAGATGATTCAATGTGAGAGGGAATTTAATATTTATCCAATTAAAACACACCTCCACATCATTTTATTGTTGATGTCGATGAGAGAAGTCGAATTTGTCGACGTTAGTCGCGCCCTCCACATGCCTCCGATCCCGAGCTCGTTCGTTGGATAAACACTCTTAAATGGAGTTGGTTCTTTGTTTTTGAAGATGTACACCATTGGAGGATGTCTCGAGTAAGAAGACGAAGTCATGCATCAGGGTTCTTTATTGGAGGATTTGTTCTTCCTAGTTCACCTCTTTCGATCCCTTTCCTCTCAATTCCACCAAAATGCAAAGTAGGACACATAATATAACAAGTTATCTATTATTTCTGTTGCAATAATTTCAAATTATCTTAATTAATTAATTGTTGAGTTTGTATAATTAATTAGGGGGGGTGGAACAAATAAATTGGGTGAGTTCAAGATGTTTTTCTCCCATAAATAGAGGAGCTCAAGGGGGTTTTAGCCTCAGGTGGTCCCCACCACCATAACCCAAATAGGAGGTTAATCCTGGTGGTCCCCAACTCTATAACCTAACATGGGAGGTTTAGTTCTGGTGGTCCCCACCTCTCAACATCAACATGAGAGTTCCAAATAAAATAAAATGTTACAAAATTTTATTTTATTTTTTTCTTTCATGAAAGAAACAAATTCTATCTTTCACCCTCGACCTACTGCGGTCGAGGTGAAGGTGCCCTTATGCGAATACCAGTGCTATGAGTTCAACAGTTCCCTATGATTTCAATTCTGGGCACAAGTTCAAAAGTAACAAAAACCCACTCATACATTAACTGAATTAACCCAAAAAAAGTTCAAAAATTCATTCCGGGCACACTGGGCCTCAAGAATCATGCGCCATTTGTTTTCGCAGACTCGTAAAATCCCCATTTAATTAAAAAAATTACATGGAAATTCTGGGTCTTTACATGGTTTAGGAAAAATCAAGTTATGAAAAGATAAATGGGACAAAACTTGTTTGGCTGAAAACATGAAAAGGGAAATCTAAGAAAAATCCAAGTATCGCTCCCTATGTCTCCTTTATATCAAGCTTAGGAAAAAATTTGGGTGATGACACAAAAGTCACAAATTTTGTAGGGCTATCAATATGACCCTAGAAGATGTCAAACCATCTTCACTAGGATCCATGGATTTGGAAAAAATTAGAGCATCATTCCAAACATAAAATATCTCTAAAACCCATGAAATGATGTTGGAATGTGTCAAAGTTCCATATAGTAACCTTATATCCAAATTATTTTAGTTTTGAATGAATATAATTCTATGGGGGGGGGGATTTTTTAACACCAAAAATGAGTTTCGTGAACTTTTCCATTGAATCCGTGATACGGACCTCCTATAGACAACAAATGTTGAGTTTGATTAGAGATGTGTCTTCACACCAGAAGAAGGAGAACATTGGTTATCCATGTGTCACGACCCAAAATGTCTTCAATAGGGCTCAAAAAGATCATAGTACAACTCTTCATTTTTCATTGGGTTTAGTAATGGTAGTGAAGATACCATCTCGAAGGGTTGGGACTGCATCCTGGAACTAATACTAAGTAGGGGTTTGGGGATACATCCCCCACAATATGAAGCAACAGGTTCATCCATGTGAGACATGTAAGTACCCTAAACACTATCGGTGTGCAAGATACCTATGTGGAACCCTGCATAACCGACCTATGAACAAAAACTATACACATAACCTTCATTAGATGACACCTTCTCTCATGGTTCTATATTCACCAATAAATAGGACCTTGTGGTCTTCATTTGGATGGATGAAATTTCCCAAAGGACAACCAATTCTTAGATCGTCCTATTACTTCACTCAATCCCTCCATAACCTTCTAGGTAGTTTTATTACACCTGAAGAAGATGGAATTAAAGGGTAATAGTGAATCTAAATTGCTCTTAGGGTTTCAAATAAACAACACATGCATGAGGCATTCACCCATCACCTGATTAACGAAGACTAGTGTGAGGTACCCTTCCTCAAATAGGGACCTATGAAACTTACCTCTGGGAACACATATGGAAACCCTTGAAGGATTAAGTAGGTTCTATCCCAAGTGTAGTTTCCTATGTGTTCAATTGCCCAAGGTTCTAAGAAATTACTTAAACTAGCCTGTGTGAAGAACCCCTTGCATGAGCCTCCTTGGTTCACTATAACCTCCAGCCTCTGTGATCCATTCATAAAGCCTTCTTCAAAGCTATCCCTGGTAGGGCCTCTCTTTCTTTGGATCCCTTGTATGAAAGGGGCCAAGTTTAAAATTCCAATAAGAGCTCCATACTTTCAAATCATAGTGATCAGTACACCATCATCAAATACATTAGGGTTAGTATTCCTATGGTTAGAGGTTTCTTACAACTGTTTGGTTTTCTTATCAGGGTCCTAGAGGTGCATGTGGGTTTGTATCCCCATAGTCATGAGGATCCCTACACTAGGGATAGTTTTCGAGAGTTCCCAGTGCTATATATTTTGGTTTGGACCATTTCCTTCCCTTATTTTCTATAATATCCAGAGCATCCAGTTCCTAGTGTGGTGGGTGGGGATTACACTTGATTTTCCAGTCAACATGGAATTAGATCCTCATCCCACTATTGAACCGATTCTAGGGAATATCTTCTAGATTAATCCCATAGACTTTCTTGTAGGATCTTGTAATATTTCTCCTCTCTACCTCAACATCCTTTACGATCATTCCTTCCTTGGTGTAAATTGAAGAGGGGGAAGTGCCATAACATCGGCTACTTCCACCATCACCCCCTCCTCTTCCATTGGTATAGAAGGGGTATAGGATATATGAACACTAAATTCCCCATCCCTCTCCCTTTGGGATTTGTCTCCATGTCCACCAGTGGTCCCAGGAATAATGTGTGGTTTGTTGGATATTCAAATTCCCCTTGTTTCTCACACCTAACATGACTCACGTGAGCTTAGAGGCAATGATGACCATGACATTCTCACAATCTAGGTGACATATTGAACTATGATAACATTGTTTCCTTCTCTAACCAGGATATATAGTACACTCTTCTAAGGCCCAAGATCAACATGAATCCCCTTCAGAAGTAAGCCCCAACCAAATCCTCTCAAAGGTCCATACTACCCTTCAAGGCTTACTGATCCCCAAGAACTCTGATTCCTTTTCTAACTAGGATATGTAGGATTCATACCAAATTCCCAAGCTCAATAAGCCCCATCTTCTGGAGTTAGCCCATACATAATCCTTTTAAAGGTTCATACTCCCCTAAGAGACTTATTGAACTATGAGAACTCTAATTCCTTCTCTAACCAGGATATATAGGACGCATCTATAAGGCATGAGTTCAATGGGAATCCTATTTAAGTGTAAGCCACAAATTAACCCTCTCAAAGGGCCATACACCCCTAAGAGGCTTATTGTACTACAAGAACCCTAATACCTACTATAACCAAGAGATATAGGAATAATACCTAAGGCATGAGATCAATGTATTGAACTACAAGATCTCTGATTTCTACTAACTAGGATACATTAGAAGCTGACCTAGGGCCCGAGATCAATGTGTTGAACTATGATAACTATGATTCTAACTAACCAAGATACCTAGGAATCCTACCTAAGGACCGAGCACAATGTATTGAACTACGAGAACTCTGATTACTCCTAACTAGGATACGTAAGAAGCCTACCTAAGGCCCAAGCTCAATTTATTGAACTATGAGAACTATGATTCTTTCTAACCAGGATATGTAGGAAGCCTAAAAAAATCTTGAGATTAATTTATTAAACAATGATAACTCTTATTCCTACTAACCAGGATACATAAGAATCCTAGATAAGGCCTCATCTCAATGGACATCCTCCTTAGGAGTTAGGCCCAATCATAATTCCTTTAATCTGAGCATCCTCCTTAGGAGTAAGCCTTGTGTTAATCCCCCTAACCACTGTTATTTAAGACATTTCTCATGGTATCTTTGACAAGGGAATATTCTTAAGGAATAATCCCCAAATTAATCCTTTTAATAGGCCATACTCCCTTACGAGACTAGCTGAACTACATTGGCTTTGATTCCCATCAAAATGGGATATGTAGGAAACCTAATTGAAGTACAAAACCAACACCCCAAATTAAACTTATTATCTCTAGTTCATATTCTTGAAAGGTTCTAATTCAACTTGTAAATTCATATCCCTTCCAGGTTCCTTGGGAAGCTTCGACATAAGTCCCACACTGAATATTGACTATGAATCTTCCACCAAGAAATATTTTCCACATGATTTTAAACTATATAGTTAGGTCGTTTTTTCATGACCTTAAAAGGTATGGTGTTCCCCATTAATAGGAACCAAAATACATGGGTTCTGATTCCATTCATGAATGTACGTTGGAATCCCCCCATATGGGTTTGATTACAACATACAAACACCACTTATCTCCCTTAATGATGATAAACTGCAGAGTAACCTTAGTCTCCTTGGATGATAATAAACACCAGAGTGCCCCCAATATGTGGCTTTAAGACCAACATCATTATGATCAAGACTAAATAATCACTAATCTGTACATAAGAGGATACCACTAATGGAGAACCTCAAATACATACTAATATCTCTATTGATGAATATCCTTAGATACATATAAATGATTTTAATATCTATACATTCTAATAATTGATTGTTAACTCTGGAATGACCTACATCATACTTGTTAACTAGTGGAGGATTCATGGAAATATATTAATTATATAAGAGAGTCTTGAAATATGAAATAATTCCCCCCAAAAGGGTGTGATGAGACCGACCTCCCATCCTCTCAACCAATGTGAATTCTTAAGCATCATTGGAAAAAAACATAATGAGCACCTGACTTTGGAATAAATGTCCATTAGGATATAGAACCACTGGTTGTTTCCAGTTCCATGAAAATATCCATTAGAAACTGTTTGGAAATAAAAAATCGTAATGATGTGAAAATTCTGAGGGGAACAAAAAATGGTGAACTTGATGTGAATGAATTCACTATAAAATCTCCTATATACGATAAAAGGGATGTTCTGAGCAGTCTTCGTTGGACCAGTCAATTCCTCAATGAAAACACATTTCCATTAGAAATATATACTTATCATGAATACATTTATACGTTGATTCATTATCATATAAAATCATAAGGCGTATCTAATCAGGAGATGTTTGGATTTTTTTGTTAATCTTTTCATCAGTTTGAGATAATCCAAGATGGGATTTATACTCTCATTGATGGTTATAACATCTAAGATATCTATTTAAATAAACAATGTAATTATGAGAGTATACATAGATATTTCACATGATAGTCTTATTTATTTAGGTGAGGGGAATGTGATGTACTCATCCCAAAAGGTGAATGACGTGTGATGTATTTATTGACTTGGTTTAACTTTAATAAGAGAATTGGGAAGGTATAAATAGACTTACAGGATTGACTTTCTTTGTGTCCCATGATTATTTTATTTCCTTAATAAATGGATTTTATAAAAATGCATTTATTCATATAATATAGCAATTGGACACATGAAGTAGAGATATAAGTGTTTGAAGGAGTTCACACTAGATCCATTTCTATATTGTATAGGAATTATTCACTGATACTTGGAACTATTTTCATACATTTTTAGATCCACTAATTAATATTTTTATCAACACTATAAACACCTATGATTTCACACTTTTTGGGTGACTTAATGGGTATTATGATTAAATCAAAGAGCCACTCTAAAACTGTTTTTACAGTTTATCAGAAAATGAGTTTTGATTGGGAATTCCATAAGGTATTTAATTAAATTTGAAATAAGGTGAATTTAATGATATAATTCCATTTTTTTGAATTTGTATAAAAATAGTTTTTATATGGTTTCATATGTTATTTATGTGATACACTATTAGGTGAAATGGAACAAAGTCTACAAGGTTTTTATCATAAGTGGGATATTATTAGAGTTATTCCCTAAATTCATATATACGTGTGTGTGATGTATACATGAAAATATCATAGTGAATGATATTGAAATATCATATGGTATGACATATAGAAACCAAATAATTTTCATTTTAGGTTCATATCATATAAAATGATATAGTGATATTTTTGAACACTTCCACTTCATATAATATTACATGGTAATGGAATCTTAAAGGTTAATGTTTAAATCATCCAATGTTGGATATCATTAATAAATCATTTCATATGATGAAACAATGTTAGATAATATGGATAAAGGGTTGTAGTAAATGTTACTTCATGCATTAACTTTTAATAAATGGGTTAATTCTTGCTCATGTGGGTGTGTCTCGAGATGATATAAATAAGATAATACTAATTAGATGGGATGAACTGAACATCCCAAGCCATGGTCAAATATATCTTATCCTAGAAACTCTTTTTATTCTCCCATCCAAAACCTTAAGAGAAACTATAATATATTAGATATAGGGAGAGACCCACTTAATCATGTCAAAAATTCAAGAAACCAATTGATACACCATAGTGGAGGGATCTATTTTGGCTACCAATAGTGATCTTATTCAATCCCATACTGAATAAAATGAAATAAAAATATTCTACTTGAATAGTACCTAAAGTGTTCATAATTTAATAGTTCATTCAAAGTTTCATGTTTAAAATAAGGATATCTTAGTTTTGGTTACATAACCACTTTAACCGTTCAGTTTAACTATTAAAATATCCTAATAAACCTTTCACCTCACATCTATATAGGTTGGTGTTACTTGTGAGATTGGGTGTGGTTTATTTAACCATGATATCCAATAATCCCTAGAGATTTTGGTTCTAGTCCTCCATCAGTGTATTGCATACTCCCTTGACTAATATAGATTTCTTAGTGATTTGGGAGTCCCCCATACTTATTGTGGAGTTACATTTAACCCAGTTGATACAAGAGTGTAAAATACCATTCTTAGTCATTTAGTTTTTTAATTAGAGCATGGGGTAAGTAATCCATCAAATTCAATGAGGTACATCTCCTCTAACAACATAAGAGTCAGTAATACACAACGAGATAGGGTGTGAGCCCTCCATATATATATTTATAGGTTCAATATGATATAGGGTACAATTATTTTACCTTTTTGGTTAGGTACCCCTTCCGTAGACCGAGTTGTGGTTTCCTCCCCTAGTGAGGTTGGTTACCCAATCTTTTAGTTTATATAGTCTTAGAAAGGTGAAGGACCCTCACCATGGTTTAGTTATCAATAAGAGATTACTCGATGCATGGTGGTTTATTGTGATATTTTGGATAAGTGTTTGACCTGAAGGTGATCTATTTTTAGTATTCCATAGCCTATATGGAGATTTTATCTAGATTATGATAGGTATAATGAGATGGATATTAGTAAGGAATATATGATTGGATGTCTTCACTCTTTTGTGTGTGACGAATCAGTTTTTCAAAGATCTTTTTTTGTGATTGATATAAAGATTTAATATGAGGATCATTGTGGTGATTGTCTCTTAGTGTGATGTTTATGATGTATCTATCCACATATTACCCCACCAACTATATGTATTCCTCACTTGACTTAGGGAGTTGGTATCCATGAATCAGATGAGTGAGAGTTGTGATTGAATTGAAAAAGTGCCTGATGTGGCTTGAGATTTTACCATTATCCTTTTTTACTTGAAACGTAAATTTGTTAAAACAACACATGCTATTATACTATTATAGAATCTTTGGTATTAGATATAGAGAACTTAGTAGAGTATTTGAACCAAAAATCTGTGACTTAAGAATTCTATTTGGGTTAACCATCTACCACCACTTTTATCATTAGTGTGAGTTAGATTTAGTGGAAAGGGTTTTCTTGGATATTTCCATGAAAAAGTGATGCCCAATGATGATATTATTGGTAACAGATGGTCCCCCAAAATATTAGTTGGTTGGATAGATATCTTTGTGGGGTATTTTATGATTGAGAAGATTGGACATGAACCACCTTCATTAGGAAGTGAGACACAAACAATATCCAAGACCAACCATTATAAAGGTGAAACTAGTTATTTCACCATTTAGTGAGTTTGGAAAATGTACTCCATAGTTGTTTCAATGGATCATAACTATTGTTGTGGAGTAGAGCATAAATGTTTTCTTTGTGGGATGTTTTTGGTTTTCCAACCAATAGATTTTTTATGGGACTACACTAATTACATTTGCGATTTAGAGGATTCCATAATGAATTCTCCAAAAATTCCTTGATTGATTCATTTTATAATAATTCCTTATCATTAGGGGTGAGTGTACTCAGATTTTAATGATTTTTACTTATCCAACATTATGGGATTTCATGGAGCTAAATTAAATTCTGATATATGCCCCTGTTCTATGTTGTTTAGAGTATGTATTCATGTACATAATACTCTATGATATCCTTGAAGTTAGACTTAGATATGTGATAAGGTAGATATGATATATTTTGTGAATTTTTAAATGTTATGAGTGTCCATACTATCGATAGTCAATGGTATCTATTATATGGAATCCCCAGTTACATAATGAGAATTTTAGGATAGATTCATTATAGAATCATGAGATGTACTATAAGGATAATTATTTCAGAATATTTTGGTGGAAGTCACTTGAGCTTTGGTCTAGTTTTGACCATGGGGTCGAGTATAAAAATCATGTCACTTTCAATGGATGAGAACTTGGTTGAGTTCAGTTGAATAATAATGTTCTTTCTACTATTGTTTGAATTAATGTAATGCGAGGATCATTTTTATCCTTATTCTCTACTATGTATAACATCTATAAGTTCACTTGTCATCTATTAATGGAGAGCAGTGTTCATCCATTATGATACAACATGGAACTCTTATAGAGGAACCCAGTGGAAAGTTTTATGTGATTATATTTTCTCCATATAGTAGTCTTCCAGTTTTCCCTTTGAAGGTTGGGGGTTCATTCCCCCATGGTAAAAATCTTGGTAAATGAACCATATATAATTGATACTTATAATTCAAATAATTTATTTATTTTGGAATATATAGGTATATTATGGATGGAGAAAATGGATTTTGGAGTAAATACTTGATGAAATTCATGAGAGGTGATTTGTTCTTGTGTTAGGTCAAGTTATTTTTTCATTAATTGAGGATCATTAATCTTGGATATGGAACTCAAGATCTATTTTATATTACGGTGATACATTCTTGAGTGAGTTTCATTCTAGGTCTTTATATATTTACAAACCTTTAGAAGTTAGAGGTTCTCATGATATGTTTTTCCTTGTTTCTACATGATGATGGCTTAGTGGATTATTAGTAAGATTCTATGGATTAGTTTATTTTAAAGGATGAAAAGTCTTGATGGAATGGAGGATGCAGTGATCCGGGATTTTATATGTAGAATACTTTACTCATTTTTTGAATTTTTCAAACCTAAACCATCAAGAAAGTTAAAATTGTAAATTCCCATTAGTAAATCACCTCATAATTTTTTTTGAAAGTTATATTATTCTTGGGAGGTAATTTTTAACCTTTGAATAAAATTTATTAAGATTTTATGTTGGGTAGGTGAGGTATAAACATTGACAAGGATTCATGTCCTAAACCAATATTTTTTAGGTTTTAATTTTATTTTTATTTAATCCCTCCATTGGATTTTCCATTTTCTAATTACGAAGGTGGAGACCTCCCTCTATTCATGCTATGAGTGTAAAGGGGAGGGAGATATGGGATATCATATAAATAGTATATTGGTGGGGATTAGTAATAGTACTGGCCAATGAGTTTCCATAGGATAAGGAGGGTAACAATTCCAAAGTGTTCTTAGGGGAAATTTCCCCACATCCTTGTTTATGGTGACAATGAGTCAACATTGTTAAAAACATTGGATTTGGAACTCCTTAAAGATTGTATCATTATCAAGGCATGGTCCATACCATACATCAATAGACTTAGTGCTCCCACAAAGATGTGGGCTATGGGTTCTCCCTAAACAAGTTTAGTTTCATAGATCCCTCTTTGGGCTATGGGAAATCATTTACATGGTCTGTTACCGTACTCACAATGATAAACCATTTCCTTCAGTGAGGTGTGAGGTCCTCCTTAGTGGTTAGTGAATGCATAAGCCTATTTATGAACTTCAGTAAGGCAAGGGTCCCCCATTTTTATTTTATAATGGTGACATGTTAGTTATAATATATTATTAGTGTTGATGGTTTGGGTGAAAATTGACTTGTGGTGTATAAGGTGCTCCAGGTTCACCCTTGGTATATTTTATAGTGGAGCTAAGCTATGTGGGTGGGGATTAACCTTGCTTGTGTTTGATTGTGTGATATTGTAACCTAAAAATAACTAAATTTTTAATTCTAATTACTAGAATATTAAAATACTTAAATAATAATAAATATATCATCGCATGATGTGTGTTCTTAAATATAATATTAATGTGATAATGTTATTAAAATGAATTTCACATTGGAATGTTACATCATTTACCTAGTATAATGAGAACCTTGAAGTGCTTTGAAAATATTCTTAAACATTTTTCCTTTGGTCTAGATAGAATCTATCTATTAAGATATATATATTTTTTTTATTATCAGGCGCACAATTCTTGTACATGGATGAGGCTTGGGCTCATGATGTTCTCTTCATTGTAATATCCAAGAGAGTAGTTTATGCGGAAGACCCTAAATCAAAATTCCCCATTTTATATGCCACTGGATATTACTATTATTGAATGTGTATATTGGTCATTAGACTTGATATTATTATAATATATAATATAAATTGCATACTTTTCTGTTTTTTTAAACTGTGATGACATATGCTCATGGTGAAGTTGGATATATTAAGTGAATAAAAAGTTATATGAAATTAAAAGATATATCAATAAAGGATTTTTTTCCCTTATAGTTATAGAATGTAATTTCTCTTGAATGTTTATTGAAAAAAATATCTAATTAAATCTATGTCCATAGTAGTTCACCTACATGTTCATTTCAGTTATTCGGAGAAAAATAATCAATCACATAGGTTGATGAAACAATATTGAATCTCGTTTGATGATATATTTATGAAAAGGAATTATATTATACAATAAGAATTAATATGAAGTTATTATCATTACAACATCAAATTTATTCTCTAAGGGAACCTTGATATATTTTGACACTAATCATATACTTTATAAAATATTAAGTAATTCCACTAAGAAAAAGGTCCTAGAGGGTCAAACAGAAAGCGAATCTACAATCTCAAGTAAATTCAATTTGAATTTAATATTTGAATAAATATTATTCTCATGATCAAGGAATGATAATTATTTAGGTTATGTTAATCACATAAATTTAGAAACCAATTATTCATATTAATAATTTATTTGAGTTGAATTTTAAATAAATGTTTTTTTGCGAGCTATAAAGTATATATTATTTATCTCTTGTTTATTTTTCACAATGTAATAAATAAATAATTATTTATTCACAAGTTTCAAAATACATTAAAGTAAATATTTGTCTTATTACATGAATATTAATATAACTATTTACTCACATGTTTAGTAAATATAATATTTATTTATTGAACGAATAATAGAATTAAAATTATTGAGAATAAATATTTATTATTAAATATTAAATAAATGATGAGAAGGATTAATGGTCTGAGTTAAGGACTAGATGGAAATCAAATATTTTATTTAATGTCATTCAAATAAATAATATTTTATTCATTTAAGAAAAAATAATTAAATATTCTTTAATTCACGAATGTAATGGATTATAATAATATTATTATTATTAGTTGCGGGGTTTACTTAGAATAAAGAAGTTAGTTAAGTGACACTATGAAATTACTAATTTTATAACCCAACTTATATGATTTATTGGGCAGTGGTATTTTTTGTTCACAACAGATTCTCCCTATAGAAATTTATCAATACTAGAGATAACTTCTTATGAAAGCTCATAAGAAAATGATATAGTGATACTCCTACTTCCTGTCAAGATTTAAATAATTAGAGAAATAATTCTATAAGTCTGAAAGAATTCATTTTTTAATCAATTAATAATGGTGAAAGAAGTTTGTTTCCTCTATGTTAACACCCCAAATACCAGTGATAATTTTCTTAGATTTTTGGATCATGTGTGAATACTAGTTGAGGAATTTTACTTTGGATTATTGACTCTAATGATGATTTGAAAGTGATTACTAAATTTATCAATAAAAAAAAGAATTATTATGGAGAGTAAATTATTATTTTAAATAATTTATTAATTACTTATGAAAAATTCTTTTTAAAGAAGAATTCAGGGCTAGTCCATCCCATTGTAAGGGTTTTATCTCAAGAAACTAATGAAAAAAATATTTCTCATAGGGTCAACCACTTTTGTTGTGCCCCATAATCATCAGGTGGCATCAAAGTGGTCACATATTAGTTTATAATAATTTATTATTTTTTGATTATATTTGGATATTATTATAAATATTTCATTTATAATTTTTCATTATTTAATCCAAAAAACGAGATAACATGAATTGTTTTAGTTTTATATGGATAAAAATAATCCAAGAACATATTAATAATACTTTAAAATCCTATTCATAGGTGATGAGGATATTGGTAGAGCAACACAGTTGCATGGTGTGTAACTAAAAAGTAAACAAATTGTGTCTATGGTTAAATATAGAAGGCCGAGATGAGGTAATCCTGGTAATTCATTTGGTTATCGGTACATGGTGTGTTTAGTTACACACTATATATTGACCACTAATATAAACAAGACTAGATAGGGTTGTACGATGTATAGAAAGTGTATATTCCATGTGACCTCACATAGTTTTTCCAATGTAAATTATAGAATCCTTATAGTTAAAATATGTGGAATAGAATTATTACACACCATTTATTAATTTCTAAATGTGTGACATCAAATAAAAAGACATAAATGGTTTATAGTGAGTTGTACATGTCATATAACACATAAAAACACATATTATACACATGTATTCCATAGGTGTGTAGTGTGTATGACCTATAATTCATCAATTATTGTGTATCTAGATATACACGCCGCATAATTCGAGCCAAGTCACACATGGTATATATCTAAATATGGGTTTCATGCCATTCAAACACTTATAAAGAATAATTATTTAAATTAAAACCAAACAATATGGAATGTGTCTAGTTGTAAATTCCATGCAACAATGTGTTACTCATATATAAGACACCAAGTGATTTTTTAGGTCATTTGAGATAATAAATATTTTATAGTTTTTTTGTTTTATCCTGCATATAAATGATGTGTATGGTTTCTATACCTGTTGCGAAATTATTTTGAATTTCTAGTGATTTGTGAAATGTATATATGGGCATGACATGTGGTTAAAGACACCTTGAAGACTAAAAAACATAGCCTATGATACAAGATTCCATATATATCATGACACACTATTTAGGTATACATTCCATGTATGTATGATGTATATGATAAATGATACACTTTCCATTTTTCAACCACTATATCATGTTACGATACACATGATGTGATAGTTAAATTGTATAAATTGGTTTAAGAAGGTGCATAAGGATACACACTATTCTTCCTCCACTAAACAACATGTATTTATTTTATTTTAAATTAATATTAATTTATTTACAATTTTGTAGGATAAAAATATCATGGAATATTTTGATTGATAATTAAGATAAATGAATGATTTAATTAATGAGATAATATATATACAATTTGAAAATTTTGTCTTGATAAATATGAATTGAAATGATTACTAGTACGTAGTCATTTCATGTGGTGATGAACATGAGATTGACCAACCTATGTATATATTGAGATTCTATTTAATTTAATTAATTATTACATTTTTTGTGAAATATTTATTATTAAATTTAATAGGATAATGTGTGTATCTTCTCTTCATATTTATTATGTATTGGACTATGAATCTATAAATTATTTTATGTAACCATAACCCCCTTTTTTCCTCTCAACTATGAGTGAGTAAACATAGGTAAATGAGCTCCAAACAAGAGGAGATGGTTTAAGGCTCAGATAAGGTGAAACCAACCAAAGGTGATAGACATGATAAATGTGGAATACAACAACTAAAGCATAGTTCAATTCATGGAGTTATTCCCATATGGTCAAGGGGTTATTAGTTAAATGATCATAATCTTAGTACATTTTTATTTTATTATATCTAGTGCATAGTTATGTATTTAGTTAAATATTAAAATATTTATTGCATGTTTAATCATAATTTCATAAATTAAATTAAAAAAATCATCCTTAGATAAGATAAAATATATGGATTATGTGTAAATTATTTCTTCAAGACATGATTAATTAATGATATGTAATCCACATAATATTAAGACACATTTAAAATATAAAATATAAAATATAAGTGCATAAGTTAAAAATAATCCCTCAAGAAAATATTAAGTTAAAAATTTCCTTCCATTACATGAGTCAAAATGAAACCATAAATCAAATTATTGGTTTCTCCCTTATTTGGATACATCGAATATTAGAGATTTCTAATTAAATATTTGGGTTGAAATAACCATGTTGAAATCAATAGTAGTTTCCCATGAAATATTTGGTACAATAAGGTGGCCATTATTGAGGATATCTTAGTTTAGGATTTCTGGATTTGGGAGTCAACTCAATAAATCAAGGAAATGTGTTTTAATTAAATTGGAATGATTTCTTAATTAAATACCATTGAGTAATTGACCAGACCTAGTTCTAGGTTATATGATTGGAAGTATATATCTTTTTAATTAGAATATCGATGTGATGGGATATTCTAAATTTGATGGTGAGTTTTGTTGAGATTTTATAAAATAGTGGGTGAATAACAAAATAAAATTTGTTTCACCACACTTGGTAACTAGAATAAAGTATTAAAATTTGAATTATTTATTATAGAAAATGGAAAATGAAATATTTCGAACACTGTGATCATTACTGAATAAGTATAATTTCGTCACCATCAGAAAATTTTCAAGTGTGATATAATCATTTATACATTTCACTACTATAGGAGAATTTTTATTATGTGATAAATTTCCATATTGTTAATTATCAACCATAACTAGTTTGTAATTGTGAGGTTTTTCCATATATATGTCATATAATAAATGATTTATATGTACATTAAATCATGCTATTAGATATCTTAATAGAGTTTAATCTATAATATAAATACATGGATGCATACACCATGATAACTAATCTTCTTTAACTTGAAAATGATAAATAGAGACCAAATATATATGATATTATCACTAAAATACACCAGAATAAACGAGGACATTTTTACCAAACTAGTGATATTGGCTTCAAGATGATGAAGTACATTTTTTAGTTATAAAATTTGGGATTCTATATCGATTATAACTTATCTGTTAATGTTGAATTATCATCATTACCACCTAGATTATCCATTTATTTCATGAATTATGGGATGAAATATACAGATATGAAACTATGGTATCTATTCACTATGATTCACCAAGAAGATTATGATTGGTGGGAACATGGTTCATCACCACTTACTATAAGCAAAGTGAAATACAAGGTTGAAAATCCCATGATGGCTATAAACTATATGGATTATTTATAATGAACTTTAAATAGAAAAATGATTTAGGGGAAGAGTATAAAAAATGGGGTTATCTACTCATCATGCATAAATAAAGGTCATTAGAATTGGAAGTGCAGTTAAATCATGAAGAATTAAGAATAATCTTCTAATTCCTGTATATTCATCATTTAATATAATATTTCCAATTAAATTCTTGGATATTAAATAAAACATGAAATTAATATATTTTTCATCCAATATTGGAATTAAGGATGTTCAAAATTGTTAAAATAAGTATGTTGAACTCTATAATTATTTGAGAAAGGAATATTCCAATGTTTTTTAATAAAAGTAAAAAACTTCATATTTCCAAGTGAATTGGTTATCATGAGACTATTATTTCCTATTATTGTTACCAAAAAATATATTTTAGTGATTTGTTGAACTGTATAATTATTTGAGAAAGGAATATTCTAATGTTTTCTAATAAAAGTAAAAAACTTCATATTTCCAAGTGAATTGGTTATCATGAGACTATTATTTCTTATTATTGTTACAAAAAAAATATTTTAGTTATTTGTTAGACACAAAGGGATGTTATTTCATATTTTATATGAATATTGTTTTAGTATTTCCAACTTAATAGTATAGTAATTCATGAATTACAGTTATCTATATCAACAATGAATGATGATTAAAAAGTATAAGACTCATACCTATTAGGGAAAAGCTAATATTTTATCAATTAAAAATAAACAAATTGTAATTTATATATGAAGAAGGATGTATAGAATATTTAGATCTAACACTTATGTATTCGTCACAATGATTTATTAAATTATAGACAATTAATTCTTTATAAATAAAGTTATGGAATAAATTTTCAAGATATAGTTTAACAATATTTTGAAAACTATTCTAAAGATAATTTAGATATAAATTCATATACTTCATGATATTATTTTAAGAGATTTTAGGTATGTTTAGTGAAGAAATAGATACACTTGTAAAATGACACCATATACCCTGTGTTTTCTTTTTAGAGAATATATTAACCAACTATTCATTTATCAGTTAAATTTTCAGTGGAATCATTTATGAGCTTGCATTATTATATATACATCATATACCATATGGTAGTATAAGGAGGATCAACGAGGATTCATATATATTTCATGTTTTCCTTTATTTATTTCAATACATGTTTCAAAAAAGTAGTGTAACAGCTAACCATATGACAACCAAATTGACTAATGGATATCATATTGTTGGAATCCATTATATCACAAAATCATATGTTTAATGAGAAATATTTTATAAATATGGATTTAGATACAAACATGCATCATGTAAAACAATAATTTTGCCTCAATTAATTATCATAAATCCATTTAGGATATTAAAATCCCCAAGAGAATAGGGTATTAGTCAAAACTTACTATATTTATATAGAATAAAAGTACTACTCATTTGATATATTAGGAGAATAATTGAATTCAATCAGGTTAATGATTCAATGGGAATGATTTTGAATGAGAAAACTAAACTCTATAAGACTTAGTTGATGTTGTTGTTAAAAAAATGCGTACTATATTTGAAAGTTAAAACAAAATGTTGTTTTATATTCACCATGATTGATGATATATTATTTTATAAGAATAATGAATCCTATATTGAGTATAAAATAAAAATATACTAATGCTAGAAATCTTATATGAAATAATTAATGTATGATATTTACTGAAATATAGTTATGTATTTTGGTGATTTCTTTAGTTGAATTAAATCATTTGGTGGGTATTCAAGATGAAACAAGATATGGATTCTAAAAATTGGTAATAATAAGGCTTGATTGGTTAAATGATGTTTCAATCTACTTCTTGACAAATTCTATGATGAATCTTTTTACCGTTTGTCATGATTAAATCCCTTATAATTATACTTGTCATAGAAAATTTCTATGATCATTATACCCCTAATTAAATTTCAAGACCACTGTTATTTATATAAACCATATAGAAGATGTCTATAAGGAACAACTAGAATTGTGGGTGACAAAAAAATAATTCCAATAAGTTATAAAGGATTCAAAAATCAATTTATGGATTGAAATTAGCATTGTGATTGTATAATATGAACTTAATAAATCCACATGATAGTTCGACATTATTAAGAAAAAAATCGGTATATGTTTCTATAATATGTTAGTGTAAGAACTATAATTTTCCAAATCAAATATCTTAATAACATATGGAAAATAGATGTTTAGTCTTATAGTTTATTAAAACTAAAACTAAGGAAAATGGACTTCTCAAAGAATTACATAAAGTAGAAAACCCAATTCTAGGGACTAAGTTATATAAACATAGATATATTGGGTTTCTTAGTTTGAGTCATAGTATATTTTTTGAAAACTTATTGTAAATATATATTCGAATAATTCATTATTTAATTATTTGTAGTGCCTTATGAATTATAATCTCTATAAGAAGGGAGGAGATTGTTATAATGAATAAAATTCCTTATCCCTATGATTATTTAGGAATCTATATCACATTATATAATATATACATTATTTTATATTTCTTATGTGTAATGAATATAGGTACACTATCAAATAATACCAAGATAACCTCAAAGGATTATAGTTTGAACTATTTTATTTTACCTGAGAAATTGAAATAGGCGGGTACCATGGAGTTATATAAGTGGGAATAATAGTTTAAAAGGGGATACAGAACAATTCTACCATCATATAAATTTGATTTAGTATAATAGTGAATCTAAGTTAATAAGAAAGAAAAAAACTATACATCAAGTTAGTTCCCTATAACAAACCGACTACATACTTTTTATTACCAAAATATTAATAAATATCATATCACATGATGAGTTTTCTTTAACCTAACATTAATGTGATAATTTCCCTTGAATATATATCGCATAAAAAGGTTATAATAATTCCAATCTATAATGAGAAACTTTAAGTACTATTAAAATATTCTTAAACATATTTCTTATTTTATAAATCACATATATTTGATGTGACATAAATGATTTCATGACTATCAAGCATTGGATACTCCTGATATAATAAGGCTTTGAATCACGAGGTTTCTCACTTAGTAATATACATTAGAGTAAGTTATGAGGGAAGATATTCCTATAGAAATTCAACAAGTTATGTGTCATTGTATATTCCAATATATAGACGTGTGTGTTATTCCTTTGGCTTGAGATTATTATTAATTTACATCATGAATCGTTTAGTTTGATATATTATTAAAAACCAAGTTGATATATGCTTGCGTTGAAGTTGGATACATTATTTTTAGCATAAGGTGTGTGAAATTAGTAGAAATATCAAGAATGGATTTATACCATTTGAGTTATAGAAGATGATATATATACATCTGATTAAAATGGAACCGTCCAATTAAATCCATGAACATGGTAGTTTGTTGAAGAGTTTATTTAATATAGTTAAAGAATGAAAGTCAATCATATATGTTGCTGAAACAAATACACAACCTGCATGATGATATATCAAGAACAATAGAGTATATTATATAATAAGCATTCGTATGAGGTTATTTTTCATTGTGACATCAACTTATTTATTTATGAGTACCTTGACATATTTCCAGACACTAATCTTGGTATTTAGAAAATTTCACCTAATATAACTGAGAAATATTTTTACAGGATAATACATTAAGTTTATCTAGAATCTTAGTTAAATTAAATTTGAAATTAATATTCAAATAAATATTATATTTAAGTCCAAGTAATAATTATTATTAAAGGTATATTGATCAGATATATTCATTCACCAGTTATTCGATTTTAGAATATTTTTGAGTTGAATATTAAATAAATGTTATTTTTGAGTTATAAAATATATAATATTTATTTATATCTTTTTTATTAGTCACAATATAATAAATAAATATTTATTTGGTCTCTAGTTAGGGAATTGATTTAAATAAATATATATCTTATTACAAAAATGTTAAAATAAATATTTATTCCCAAGTTTAGTGAATATAATAGTTATTTATTGAAAAAATAATATAATGATATTTATTTAGAATAATTATTTATTATTCAAGGTTCAATAAATGTGGATTTGTATTGAAGAGTTGAGTTAGGGACCCAACAAAAATGATATATTTTATTTAATTTTGTTTTAATAATTATTGATTTTTTAAGAAATGATATTTTAATATTCATGATTTACACTGTTTCATGGAATATAATTATAATAATAAAAATAATAGATGCCGGGTTTAATTCGAATAAAGAAATTAGTTTTGGGACTTTGAGAAATTATTAATTATCTGAACCTGAATATATAACCCAACATATATATTTTTTAGATTTATCAAGTTTTTTTCTCATTGTATATTTTCCCTAGATAATTCTCTCAAGACTGGTGAGAACTTCACAAGAAATATTCAAGAATTAGAGAAAATTATCCTCCTCCACTCCCTCAAGACTGAGGTAATGAGATAATGAATTGTTCTAGTATAAGTTTATTCATGTTTTGATTGATGAAGAATGACATAAAATGGTTGGTAACTCCATGCTAGTACATGGAATACCAACATTGATGTTCCAAAATCCATGGATCACATGGGGATACCAGTAAAGGAATTATACTTTGGATTATTCATTACAATGATGATACGAGAGTGGTTACTAAATTGATAACCTATTAAGAAATAATTATCAAGATGTGGTAATCATTATTTTACATTATTTATAAATTATATGTGAAAATTAATATTTATAATGAATTAGTGTTTGCTTCATCTAGTTATGAGGATTTTATTTGAAGATATTGATGAAAAACATTGTTGGGCATGGGATGCACCACTTTCACTATGCCCCAACTCTGTGACTTTGGTGACTACGTGGTAAGAATGGTATGAACACCAGATTGGGTACTCACTTTGGATTATATCATTATAAAGGTGTAAATTATTTCTTATATTGATTGAGTTAGGACTACCCTAGAGATGTGGAGTGTTTTAGGATCACATAAGGATGTTTCAATCACCAGGGGGAATTAGGGTTGGTATACTTTTACTCTAATTTTTCATTTAATCCCCTTTCACCTATTCCCTTATTTAGCGACCAGATATCTATCTCTTTATCTCTCATTTTTTCGTATAAAAGATATAGAATATAAAATCAACATAAGAGAACACTGGGGGTGAATTGATGGGATTCACCACCGTAATAATGACTATACTCCTAGTTTATCATAGTTATTATCCCCCACACACAAATTCATTATTATTATTAAAGAAATTGAGATGAAGATTTTTCCTTGAACTCATTTGTCCTTTCACCAACTATGTGTAGTGACAGAAGTGGATTATGATTCTATAACTCTATATAGAATACATGATTTGGCCTACCATATTAATTATATTAGAAATTTTGCTGATGTGTCCCTCAGGTACAATGAGAATGAACTTCTTCCTTAGCAATCACAATCTGGTAGGCCATCTTAATTTTATTCACCCTTCTACAGTATATAGATTTTGTAAATTATATCTCTTAAATATTCAACCTATATATGATCAACTGATATATGAAACTTAGTTTATATTCTTCTAATTCATCTTTAGAGAAAAAGAAAACTTTTATCAATAAGTTCAATATTAACTCTCTTTTTATTTCATTCTTTCAACTTAAAAAATAGGTACATATAGTTGATACTCTATACTCACTTTTTTATTTCACTTCTAAAAATATTTTCATCCTACTCATAGTAAATCACTCACATATGTTTTTCTTCTTATTCAAGTAAAATGTATTCCTTGAATTTTTTGAATATGGACATTTTAATTTCCAAATGGATTATTTGGTTTCTCCCAACACTCAATGAAGAGATAGGATTAATAATTTTGAGGTTTTAGTGGGTCTCATCATTGATTGGGGTGATAATTGGAAAAAAAGGTTCCTATAATTTGGTGGCCGTATTAATATTGTCAACAATGGGTTGCCTCATATTCTCATACATGTTATGTCCATTCTTAGGGTCCCAAAATTGGTTGTTAGGTCTATTGAAAGTGTGTTGAACAAATTTATCTAGTATTCCCACAATTTAGGGAAGTGTAACTGGGAGAGATGGAATAGATAGGATAAACCATATAAAGAATGTAGAATAAATCTGAAGAAAGTGGAGGAAACCTTCTTCTTTTCCTTTGAGATAAGATTTCATGGGTGATCTTGAATGGACACACTCTCTAGGCTAGTTTCATGTGGGCCAAATATCATTATTTTTATTCTACGTACTCTATGTATCATGGTAAACACTATGAAATATATAGTTTTATGTTTTACCTCTTTTGAATACTTTATGATCACATAAGATGGATTGTTGGGAGGGGTGATCTTAGTTTCTTTAAGGTTAAATGGGATGGGAATATACTGTATTTTCCTGGATGCTTGATTCCTAACTGCTCAATTTGAGAGTCCAGTTCTCACCCATGTCTTTTATTTGTGGTGATCAGTAGTGAAAAAAAATCTATTTTTGAGGAATTTTTCTTCTCTAATGAGGATGAATTGTGTATTTTCACACCACATGAGTCTGGATCATTCATAATGGAGGATCTTCAATGCAATTTTCAGGTGAATTAGTATAAATATGCTTGGTTTGGGAAATCTTGTTGTAGAGGTATTCCTATCAATTTTATTTTTCTTATTTTTTGCTTCTATAATCTTGTTATTCCCTATCAATGAAGATATTAAAAGGAGTGTTAATCAGTTAGCCATGAAATTTAGCTACTGTGTGTCATCCAAAGTTGATTATTTATTCTATTTTTGGTAGATAGTGAGTGGTCCTCCTTAATTTGGAATATGTTGTGTGGTTTTCTCGGTCTCAATATCCACTTGGTTTCTTTGGAATTTTTTTTGGAATAGTTGGTGCATGGTATTCATGGGGATGCTAGTTTTACTATGTGTTGCATGTTTCTTACAGTGATGTGTTGGATTATTTGGGATGATCACAATAAAATTATATCTAATGGTCCCTATAACATTATTCTTGGCCTGAAGGTGAGAGTTTGTCCCTTATTGCAGAGCTTTCTGATCATTTTTAGTGGAAGTATGAGTCCCTAGTTCTTATTTCCCACATAAAGATGTCTAAATATCATTAGAATCTATTATCTTGGCATTTCCATTGGGTATTATGGATTAAGTCAGATCATGGAAGGAAAGTAAATACTGATGCATCTTAAATTAGAGGAATTATGAAAGTTGGTGTGATAGTGCATAATATGTGGGTATCCATTGATATTTCTTTCAGTGATTTTTATGCTCCCAGTTATTCTCTTCTTATGGAGGAAAAAGTTATAATTAGAGTTCTTCTCATTTTTATGCTTTATAATGTATATATTCAGGAGATTGATCATGAATATTCCTTGGGGAACAGTGCTCTCACAGTCCAGCGTGATGCTCACTGGTCTATTATTTATCAAGTTCGTTTATACAAAACGTTTTTGGATAGCCGTGTCACTATTAAAAATACATTGCATGATGGAAACAAAGTGGTATATATTTTGACCTCTCAAGGTAACCAAGGGAACGATATTATTATATATTTTAGTATTGGGTAACTACCTGATGGTTTTATGAACATTGTTTTTGAAGATTATTTGTGTATTCATCATTTTAGACTACCTTGTCTTCAATGGTGTGTCTTTTTATTTATGAAATTCATTTATTTTTTTGTAGTTGATGTAAATTCAAATGGATGTATTGAAATTATAATCGACAACATGAACACTTGATCGATCAAGATTGATACATAGAAAAGGTATCAAGAGACCAAAATATATATTCCATAGTGAATGAAATCTATATCTCAAATGATTGCAACTTTTTTTTACCAAGGGATGAATCAACCACAAAGACATATGGAAGAAACTATGCGTCTATTAGAAATTTCACAAAGAGATTCACCAACTACACAATTATTGTCAATTTACGACGTGTTTAAGGAATAAATAATTTGTGAAATTTTGACTTTTGAAAATGTAAATAATCAACAACTTGAATCAATTAAGTGACATGTTTAGTAGTTAGAATATCTCAAAGTATTAGACTGACAATAAGAATAAGATGATCAACCATATGTATTATATAATCAACTATAAGATTAAGTGATAGAGAATATTATCTATCATGGAATTAGACCAAAATTATTACAAAGAATTGTAGGGGACATGAATTCTGACATGGAAAACATTAAGAAACTATATCTAAAAGTAAGTATTATATTATTAAATATATTATTTCAAATAAAATTTTATATAGAATTAAATGTTGTTCAGAATCATTCAATGAGATCATATTTAATTATATAGTATTAGGATCTCCAATGATAATGTTTAAACATCCATTTTGGATAATTATTAGGAATTTATAGAAGACGTAAGACCCAGTAGAAGAGTTTTCATGACACATATATAGTAGAATTTTTCATGAATGTAAAAGACAAACTGATCCTCTATTTTAAAAATCTATGACAATTTTTTATTCCATGGACTTAAAAAATAGTAGATAATGTCTTCTCATCCTATCATATCATTTATAAATCAAAACAAAGAATTTACAAGATAAGACTCGCCTAAAAAAACCAAAACTTCATTATCTGCAGTATCAAATTCCTACACTTCTCATACTCAATTCTTTCTACATTTTTGAGCCTTGTGAGTTTTACATCATATATATTTTTATAACTCACTCATACATTATAATAGGGAGGAAAAGATACTCTATAACCTAATTTATTGTTATATGTACTGCCATAGAAAAATTTGGAAGAGGCTATGTGCAGCTTATACTGCCTATGTGCAGTTGTTTCTCTTTTTGTATCCCATGAAAACAATGGAAGTGAATCTGTATAGCCAAGATATATTTGTGCATTGTTGTGTATAAAACCTGATCAAGATTATGGATCAGTTTATTTATTAATAAATTGATTTTAAGCAGGTTAGTACTAAGTGAATATTACTAGGTTTAGACATGAGGCTGAACCTCTTGTTTCCATTATGCTTTTTTACTATATTTTACTCATTTTTTAAAATAAATATATTTTAGTTTTTAAAACACGATAGTAAAATTATACTTTGATAGTTAAATTTAATAAGTGTTTAGTGATTTATATAAGTTAATCTTTCTAAAAAGTTAAATGAGTTTTAAACTTTTTTTAATTGGGTTGTGATATAACTATTGAGAAGCTTTTTTAAAGATAAAACTATATAATCTTACTGTTATAGTTAACTAGCATTTAATTAATAAACTGGGAGATTTACATTTTAATTTTTTTTAATGTAATATTGAATTGAAAACTAAATTCACCCCCTCTTGATTTATCCACTCCAATGAACAAGGATGTAAGAATGTAATATGATATATGAAAGTTTACTTTCATAGATTTCAAAAATCTCAAATTACTTATATATATATAATGTATTATAAGTGTCTCTTGTAACTTAATTCTCTTCCAATTAGATCAATTTACTGTTATAGTTTTTCAAGACTACTTAGGTAGATGAAATTTTATACACACTAATGAAATATCCTATGCATAGGACAATTCCAATTTTCAATTTTTATCTTTTATATAAATATTTTAGATTTAATTAAACTACCTATAAGGAATATTTATCTTATTTTGTTGCCTCCTCAAACTCCTGAAAAAACTACTCAACGCATATTTACATTTATTTAATCATAATTCAATTTCAACGAATTAAGGATGGATTATCCATGGATTTATCCACTCCATCATCAAGTTGTAGATAACATCTTACATTTATTCACTCTTTAGGTTGAAAATTCTCCCATCTCCATCAATAGTTGTTATATTTTCATAAATTAATATTAAAAAATAATGACACTTAGAAGAACTTTTTTTGAATATATCCACACAAGAACTTCATGGAAGCTACATAATTTCCAACGCTCCATGAAAAAATATTTATTAATCAACAAGAGATCACCATTGGTATAAATATCATCATCATTTTCCTTTTCCATAGTCAATGAAAATTTCTCAAGTATACAGTTTCCATAAAGTGATTGGATCTATAATAATTTAATGGAAGAAACTTCATCAACTCATCAATTCATCTCTAAAAGATTTATAACATATACTTAATGAATCTTCTTCAATCCCTTTCTATATGTATAATAGAAAAAAATGCATAATATATCATTCAGCACACAACTAGTGATGGTAGTAACACTTCTAGGATTAAAGGTTTTCCTTTATTCCATATCTTAAATTAAATAATTTCTTAGAAAAATATAGATTATTCTTACTAATATTTAGATTATAACCTTATCTTTTACATATTCACATTATATACATTGATCCCTTAATTTACAATAAATATAACATTAGAACGCGTTTTATTCAAGAATACACAACTTTATGCTTATTATTAATACCAATAAATGAAAATGAAATTCAACATGTAAACTCAATTCCTTCATCACTCATGATTTCTCTCCTCTCCACCTTGATCATTTTATTATATCATTTTATTATCACCACCACATTGGAAATTTATACAATTTTTCTAAAGAGAAGGTTTTATTGATTTATTCTAATGAAATATGCCATTAATCATTCCACTATAAGTTTACATGATCCTTGATCAGTGAAGAAAATAAAGTGAGTTTGACTTATAAAAAAATTAGTATATTGATGAAATGAATTTTGATACTAATTTATACTCCTTTAAATTTATCACTCAATGAATTCTCAATATTCTTTAGACTAAAACCCCTAAATACCCACGATAAAATCTATTTTTTCATTTGATTTGTTACATAAATTACTATACTCACATTTCAAGGAAAAAATGTTAAACTCTATCAAAATGATTTAAAATTATATTAATTATATGATCTTGGTAGCTTCACAAGTAAAAATCCATGACAAGGAATTATCTCAATCTCAAATTTATCATGGTATAATTTTTATTTAGATTTTATTTTGAATTTTATGTGATAGAATATACTATGATGGCGACTTCTTGAAATCTATAATAGTGATTCTATATAATATTACTTCATTGGTTCTCTATTTTTAACTAACATCAAATTTAATTCGCTACATGGTTAGAACCCAAACATAATACATATGATAATGAATAAGGTGGACCTCCTTTCTCATTAATGTGAGATGCTGGAATGAGAATTTATTCCCAACCATGAAACTATTTCCTTTTTTACTCTAAGTCTGGATGAACTCTTCATGCATGAATTTTCTGATCTCCAGGAAATATGGGGGAAGCATGAATAATTGTGTTCTCTCCTTCTGTGGGGTTTTCTTTTAACACGAGCCACCAAGTCATATATACCACTTGATATTTATTTCCTATTATTTATAATTTATTTTTTGGAAGGTATTATTAAAATATAGTCATTTTACGTTTTTCTAGATTTATTTGACCACACAGAAAAACTCATAGGTTCCAAGGTTACCCTCCTTTGAAAACCTATCATGAAATTATATTTCCTATTCATGTGGAATAATTTTTTCCCTTTAGATATTTCCATATCTTGTGCTTATATTTTTCTTTATTTTCCTAAATGATATGGATATATTATATTATATACTTTAGGAACATGATAATACTTTCTAGTTATTCAACATTGTTTCAAATAATATTTTATCACTAATTTAGTCTTTTAATTTTTACTTTTTATTGATTTTCTATTTTTCATTGTATTTTTTCCTTTAAAAAAGTAAACCAAGGATTGTGTTCATATGTCCTTGGTATATCCTCTCTTTTCAAAAAAAATTATATGGATCTACAGGATGTGTCATTATTCATATATTTATTTCTGATTGGATTGAATATACTAATTCTTTTTCCTAAAACCATAGAGTGACTCACCATTATTCATTGGTTTCTTATTGGGATAATTCTATTTTTCATGATTCATTATATTTATTCACAAGGATATATCAACTAATTTCTCAAGTTTCTATTTTATTTTATTTTTAATTGTTTCTAAATCAATAATTATTAATTTTAGTATGCAATCTTAACTCTAGTGAGCATAATTACTATAAACATCACAGAGATCTCCAAGCATTTCAAACATGTTTATTGCATACATATCTTTTTTATTAATCTTTGATCGTATCCTTTTCATAGGTTTTATACTTATAAATTTTGGAATCTCATTTACTTTATTAGTTGAATAATTATGACAATAACTTAAAGATTTATTATTGAAACTATTAAAACATAAATTGTATCCCAAATACCTTGTTATTCTTTTAGTATAAGACATTCTAGTTTTAGTTCCGAGCTATTTTTACACCTTTAATTCTATTTTGTGGGATTAAATTGGGGAAGAATTCCATATATATTTTATTCCAATGAATTTGGATGTAGTGGTGGAATCCTCTATATTTTTCTTCATTTATTTATGTTTAGTCCTACAATGTATAATGAATTTTTTTTAAAAGAATTATAATTTTTAGAGGTGGATGGTACATTCTCCTTTAAGGATGATATATATTGATCAGTAGATGATATAATTATGATCTTTTCACAAGATAAATATATTTTAATATAAGAGTACTAATTAGTAGTTTTTATAGAGGAAAATATCCTTTCAACTTTTTGTGAAGAAATGACATGATTGGTCTCCTAAATTTTCAATTTAACTTTATGTTCTAAGAATCTAATATCAGAATTTATTTCTCCTAATTTGTTATCTACAATTTGTCTTTTGTTTCCCATTTAATATATTTAGACTAATATTCTGTAAATTTTATTTTTTCTTTTAGAATATCTTCATCCTCTTCAATCCTCTTCTCATTTAAATATAGCCAAGTATTCTTGAAAAAAAAATATTTTTTTAAATTCACGGTTCTTTTATCAAATCAATTTCGTAGATTATTTTATCACAAGAATTTTAGAAATCCAATTAGTTTCAATACTAGAGAATCATCATTTAATATATCTATTAAAAGAGATTTATTTATTTGTATATCATTATAAACATCATCATCTATTGTTCTAAATCTTTCTATAAGAATCCTGAATTTAATTTATGTTGGGAAATCTTTAATTTCATGCTCCTAATAGAGCCAAAAATAAAATAGAATAAATATCTAGGTTATTCCAAAAGAGTATTGACCAGAAAACTAAAACAACCATCATATTCATTATCACATGAGTTTTTAATTATATGATCTTCCTCAGTTCTAGATCAATCATGTATAGGATTATTTTTATAAGAAATTTTTTTAACTCCTCTTAATGTATAGATTGTGAAATACATGTTTCCAAATGGTTTTTTAATTCCTTGGTGATGGATTTATCAACATTATCTTCACCTTATATTCCATAATTGTGTTTTTTAATTAATTCACGGGGAAAGAATATTCTATCCCTATTTTATTTTTAGGTTTATCTTTTCACCATCTTTAATAAGATATGTAAATAAAAATACTTTAACTCTGATTACTTTAAAATAGTGTATATTATACATAATTTAATAATTATTTTCTAAACCTATCTAGATCTATTTGCTTCTTATTCATTATTACTTTTTATACATTTCTTCCAATGTTACTTTGATAAGGAATCCATAGGTATATTTAAATATTCACTTCATATATCCTCTATAAAAATAAATTCAAGTATTCAAACATTGGTATTATTGAGAATCCAATTATTGTTGTATCCCACCATGATACCTATTTGTTAGGATGACATATGGATATTTATAACAATGTGGGGGTGAATTAATGTTGGTGTACTTTCACTTTAATTTTCTATTTTATCCATTATCACCACTTCACTTATTCAGTGAAATGATCTCACTATCTTTATCTATCCTTTGGATTTAATGAAGATATATAACAGAAATGTAAAATAATATTACACCTCAATTTTTTTATGATGTTTTACTCCATAAGTAAGAATATTCCCTTGATGCATCATAGTTATTATCCCAGCCACACAAATTACTTATTGTTTTCAAATAAATTATAATAAATGTTATGGACCTGCAATCATTTATCCCATCACTAAATCCGTACAATTAAAGTAGTGGTTTTCTATTTACATAAATTCTTATAGAATATAAGAGTTGGAGTACATTATGTAAATTAGGTTAGTAATGAGGCTCTTGGGTCCCTCTCAGATAATGAAAATTATCTTCTTCCGTGACTACAATAACTGAGTGTTTGATATGAGATTCATTATACATCAGTAATATATAGATGTAGTAGGATGGATCTAACAAATATTTAGACTATATATGATAAAAGGATATATTCCACTTTGTTTCTTTTATATTCTTCTTTAGTGTACTTGGAAACTTCTCTTCTTATATAATTAAATTTATATCTCTATTTTCCATTGAGAATTTATAAAAAAAGGGTTTTCAAAATTAGTTTTTAACATCAATTAAATAGAGATGTCATTATAAGTGATGTTTTAAATTGGAGATTTTATGTATTTTATTTTTAACTAATTTGAAAAATCCTTTATATATTTTATAAGATAAAAAATCATAAAAAACAATATAAAATGATAAATAGAATGTCTATTTCACATAGGTTATCGTATAAATTATTTGAAAGACTATTTATCATGTCAGTTACTAAAAATAACCAATGTAAAAACCTATTTTAATGTAATTTATATAATAATAAACAAGAAATAACACTTATGTTTTATATTTTATAATAGTTATAAAGAAACCCACATAAAAGTTTTTTATTTATTTTTTAAATTTATTTCCTAAAAATTTGACCCTAATAGTATAACATCAATTGACACAAAAAAATAGAAAAAAACAAAAAATAAGCATAACAAATATAGTGTCATAAAAATTTAAATCTTACCCTTTATCAAGTAAATTTAGTATTACAAATCAAAATTTAAACATAAATGTTTATTATAAATAAATTAAAACAAAATCAAACATATGAAATAATCCAACCATGATCCTTGAAATTGATTAAGATATTTATTATAATAATTAATAGAGTTATAAAAATGTTAAAAATTAAAATAAAGGCATTTAACATGTTTTCTAAAAATAATTATAAGATAAATATAGGAAAGGTTACAGTAAAATCTAACCATGTATAATTTTGTTATTATCGCGATTGAAATTATTTCAAACATAAACCATAGAAAATAATAACCTCATTCCATTACAATTTTGATTATGAAATTTATATCTCAAAATAAATTTTTAATTAAAAATAAAATTTTTAAGTACTGTAGCCAAAATGTATAAATAATAAATGAGAATTCACCTTTGAAGACATATATTTGGTATTTTCTTTCCACATTCCCACTGTATCACTAAAGTAATTACATTACCTATTTAAAAATGATATGAATGGAAGAAAATTAAAGTTTTTCATAATATATATTTTTTCAAAAAATCAAACTTATGATTTCAATACATCGCTAAACTTTTCTTACAAGTCACATTGTATAGAGTATAACCGGTAAGTTTTCTTCTCTTTTGGATAAAAAACAACTCAAAATGAACACTTATATAAAAAAACATAATTCTATAGGATATTAAATTAATATAATTAACTCTTTAAGAAATATATTTTTCATACCCCTCAAGGTAAGGAAGCATCCAATAGTGTATTTCAATATTTTGAAGTGTTTCAGAATTATATAATGTTCTTTTTGTATCTTTCATTATCATCGTCAATGGTGAAATAAAATGTGGGTAAAAAATCCAAATATTTGATGTTTCATCTGTAAAGACCCATAAAATTCAAGGGAAATTTTTTCTTAATTTTCTTTAGAATTTTACAAGAACGCGGTTTCAGACGGCACTTGATTCCGAGGCCTGGAGTGCCCGGAATTTCTATCCGAAGTTTATCTCAGGTACGTTCAGTGAACGAATGAGCGGGAATTTCTAACTTTTGAACCGGTGCCCGGAATCGAATTCCAAGGGCACCGATGGAACTGTAGTGCTGGTAATTGCTTAGGAACTCCTGTTCCGGAGTTGCGTTATCATGGGTGTGGATGATAAAAATTGTGGAAGTTAATTTATTATTATTCTACAATTTTTATTCTAAGTGTTTAGTTCTTAATGGAAGTTGGGTAACCACCCAACCTCCCTTGAGAGGTTATGAGGGTGGTGGGGCCTACACGAACCCCACCCCTTCATATCCTCTAACCCCTCTCAACTCCCATTAAATGTTGATAACATAAGTTTAATTAACTTATGGATTTAATGTGGTGAGTTAAATGTAAGTTTTTGAAATTCAAACCCTTGAATTTTCCTAAGTCTTGTTGTGTTAATAAAATAAGAAAGTAGCTTATTTTTTTTTGTTAGAGTTTTGTCATTTAGAGTTTTTTTGGGAAGAACATCTTCTTCTTTGACGAAGAACTCGAAGAACATCGGTCTCCGTCGAAGAACGCCGAGTCCTCGAAGACCGACTCCAGATTGAAAACCCACAAAGGGAACTCTGGAAAAAAGTAGAGCATCTGCTCGCTAGACATGTAATTTGTGTGGTTTGTCACGACCCGTCCCCTAGGGCCCATGCCGTGACTACCCCAAGCCCGCCTTCCATAGTCTAGGGTCTAGCGTCTAGAACTGAAGACGTATTCCCTTAAACTGGGAAGGCATTTCCATTATAACCTGTAACACACACAGCCAATCACACCACAAGATATGAACTCAAGTAAAATGAATAGTAAACAGAGTGAGTACAGTAAGTAAAAGGGACCAGAATACAATCCCAACTGGAAAGTACAATTAAAACATGAAAGTACAAGAAGGATGATAAGGGAAAATTAGCTCTTGTATTGTCCACCACAAATCCTACCTGAAGGGTAGGTACAACTCACAAATGGACATCTCTGCGGTTCGCCTCATCTAACGTCCACCTTCGTGCCACCTATAGTCCTGGTACTCTCATCCTCAGTCATCGATGTCTGTCATCTGCACCAGACACAACAAGGTGCAATCATAGCCCATGCAGGGGTGAGTATAATGATACTGAGTAGGGACCTAGAGACCCTCAAGGTCTCACAAAATACACCAAGGATAAACCACACAATATGAAATCAACGAAAAACCCTACTTAGGAATATTCCTATACATATACCTATGTTATCAAGTATACTCATCTCAATCATGAGGAAAACAAAGAGTCCAACTCAAAACCCAAATATCAATTGTTCCACAAGGTAAGGAATACCATGAAGGCAAGTACCACATAGGTAAGCTACACAGAAGAATACCACCAAGGTATTACCATGAAGGAAAATACCACAAAGTAAAGACTCAGCTCACACCAGGTATAATTTAGGTACAATAGTAGAGATAATTAGATGTAACTACTGAATAATCTTGCTCTGTTAAGAGGAAGACCCACGATGGATCGCTAATCATCATCAGAACCACATAGGATCTCTAGGTGCTGACCCATATAGGATCGCTCGGTGCTGACCCACACAGGATCGCTAGGTGCTAACCCACACAGGATCTCTAGGTGCTGACCCACAGAGGATTGCTAGGTGATGACCAACATAGGATTGCTGGGGTAGTCCAGCATGGAATCCTAGAGCGGTTTCATGTGGGAACCTCAATCACAGACCCACGAAGGATCTCTTCCTCAAGTCACAGCCAGCTATTGGGTTCCCGTGCTAAGCTCGATCGTCTCTAGGAAGGCCGCTCCTCAAGCCACTGGTCGATACTATAACTGAAAATAATTCCCTGTAAGAGGTATCCAAAAGGATTTCCACATTATAGGGGTCTCAATGCAATAGATGGTGCATCAATTAGATGCCCGGTCTGCGGGTTATTAGCCTTTTAGACCCAAGGGCCCAATTGGATTCGTGCTCGATCTAACACAACCATTCCACAAATTTATCCAAAACTCTAGTGGGGTATACCAAAGGTACCTTCTCACTCCGAGATTTCCAGTACCATAGACGGTTTGTCAAATGGATTACTGGTGCCAAAGTTATGACCTAAAGAGCGTATGGGGTCGAAAACTGGTCCGGGAACAGTCCAACTCAGCCTAGGCCGACCCAGTTTAGGTCGACCAGGCCTGACCCGCTGGGTTTGGCCTGACCCTCTCGGTCTGGCCCAGTCTGTGCTGGGCAGCCCAGCCCGCATCGGGCGGCCTGGTCCGCTGGGTGGTCTGACAGTCCGTGGAGGGTTTCTAGGGGCCGCGGAGGGCCATGGGATGCTGCGGGCAGTGCGAGGCCGTGGGGGGGGAGCGCCGTGGTTCATGGAGGCCATGGTCCGTGAAGGTAGTACAAAGCTGTGGGGGCCATGGAGTGGCAGAGCACCGCAGGACGCGAAGGCCACTAGGAGATGGAGGCAACGGGCGGCATAGCGCTGTGGGGTGCGGAGGCCGCGCCTTTGTTGTTGGATGGCTTGACCAGCCGCCCTTCGTTCGTCACCTTCATCGCGGTTCTCGAGTTCCTTCTAGTCCAACAACTGACACCGGTCGCTGACACCATTGTTAATATCACACAAAAGATCCAGAAGATTTGTGGAGGGGTCGGGCCATGTTTTCTTGTCCCATACCCTCCGCGTTAGGGTGATAGAATACGACTCAAGGAATATGATTCAATGTGAGAGGGAATTTAACATTGATTAAATAAAAACACACCCCTAAGTCATTTTATTGTTGACGTCAATGAGAGATGTCGAAGTTGTCAACGTTCGTTGCACCCGCCACATGCCTCGGATCCCGAGATCGTTCATCGGATAGATGCTCTTCAATAGATGTGGTTCTTTGTTGTTATATATGTGCACCATTAGAGGATGTCTTGAGGAAGAATTCGAAGTCTTGCATCGATGTTCTTTGTTAGAGGATGTGTTCTTCCAAGTTATTCTCTTACCAACCCTATCCTCTCAATTCCACCAAAATGAAAAGTTGCCAACATAATAAAACAAGTTATCTATTATGTTTGTTGGTATAATTTCAAATTATCTTAATTAATTGATTGATTAGTTGGTATAATTAATTAAGGGGTTTGAACAAATAATGTGGGGGAGTTCAAGAGGTTTTTCACCCATAAAGAGGGGTGTTCAAAGGGGTTTTAGCCTTGGGTGGACCCACCACCATTACCCACATGGGAGGTTAATCTCGGTGGTCCCCACCTCCATAACCTCACATGGTAGGTTTAGTTCTAGTGGTCCCCACCTCTCAACATCCACATGGGATTTCCATAGAAAATAAAATATTACACAATTTTATTTTATTTTAATATTTCACAAAAAACCCAAATTCTATCATTCACCCTTGAACTACTGTGGTCAAGGTGAAGGTCCCCTTATGCGAATACCGGCACATCAAGTTCAACAGTGCCCTCAGATTTCAATTCTGAGCACCGGTTCAATAGTTACAAAAACCCACAAGTATGTTAACTGAACGTACCCAAAACAAAGTTCAAAAATTCATTCAAGCCACACTGAGCATGTATCTGAGCCTCCCGCTCCCATGTGCTCTCCTGGAGGTTATCGTGCTTCCAACAGATGCATAACAGAGGTATCAATCTCCCATGAAGGACCCGCTCCTATCGATCCTCAATATCAACTGGAAACTCCGTAAAAGTTTCCCCATCGTTGATGTCTAGCTCTTCATGGTTGATGATGTGGGAAAGGGCGTGCACGTATCTCCTCAGCTGGGATATGTGAAAGACGTCGTGCACCTGGTGCAACTGAGGTTGAATAGATAAGCGGTAAGCCACCTCACCAACTCTGCTGAGGACCTAAAAAGGTCCGATGAATCTCATAGATAACTTGGCGATTTGGCCAAATCTACGCAAACCTCATTGAGGTGCACCCGTAGAAAGATGTGGTTGCCATCCTCGAACTTCAAAGGTCTCCCTATCCTGTCAGCATATAACCTCTTCTTGCTTTGTGTAGTCTTCATTCGCTCCAGGATGATCTGCACCTTCTCTGTGGTATCCCATACCATCTCTGGTCCCACTAGTGCTAACTCCCCTGGGATAGTCCAGCACAAAGGTGATCTATAAGATTGCCCGTAAAATGCCTCAAAAGGTGTTATCCCAATGGTGGAGTGATAGATATTGTTGTATGAAAGCTCCACCAAAGGCAAGTGATTCTATTAACTGCGACCGAAGTCAAGGATGCAATCACGCAGCATGTCCTCGAGGGTCTGAATGGTCAGCTTAGTCTGGCCATCTGTCTAAGGATGGAAGGCAGTGCTTAAATGAAGTTGTGTCTTGAAATACTCCTACAATCCTTCCTTAGTCTGGAAATAAATCATGTATCATGATCAAAGACAATCATCGAGGGTACTCTATGTCGCCACACAATCTCTAGCACATAGAGTCATCCTATGCTCTTTACAGAACCATGCTCTCTGACCAGTAGGAATTGGGCCGACATGGTGAGTCGGTCGATGATCCCCCTGATAGAGTCATGAACTGTGGATGTTTGTGGAAGTCCTATCATGAAGTCCATGGATATCCAATCCCACTTCCACTCTAGGACCTCTAAAGGCTGAACTAATCCTGCTGGTACCTGATGCTCCGTCTTCACTTGCTGACAAGTGAGGCACTAGGAGACAAAATCTACTACTGTTTTATTCATTCCCAGCCACCAGTGATGTCATCAGAGATCCTCGTACATCTTCTCCACTCCGATATATACTGCTAGAGGGGATGTGTGTAAATTCCACAACACTTCCTCTTGAAGTAACACTAGTACCATGGTACATCCTCTCAAGAGGATGACATGCTCCCCACCTTTAGAAAATCCATCAGGTGCCTGCCCTATTGATATCTGAGCATGTCGATCCTCGCAGTCAGTGTCCCCACACCGAGCCTCCCTGACTCACTGAAGAAGTGGGGGAGTGACTGTAAGAGACTAAAGAAAGAGCTACACCATCCTGACCCACAAAGGATATCTACAAAGAGGCTATCTGCTATATCGCCTCACCTAGAAGCTGTATACTAGATCTTCAGCTAAGTGCATATGCTATAACGTTCCCCTTCCCAGGAGTATAGACTATCTTGAAGTTATAGTCCTATAGGAACTCAAGACAACATCGTTGTCTCAGGTTCAAGTCCTTCTGAGAGAATATATACCTAAGACTCTTGTGATTAGAGTACACTGTAAAATGCTCTCCCATAAAGTAACGTCGCCACATATTCAAGTAGAAGACCACTGCTGCTAACTTCAGGTCATGGTTAGAATAGTTCTTCTCATGTTATCTCAGTTGTCGAGAACCATAATCAATCAATACTCGCTCTTGTATCAGGACACATCCAATCCCAGTCCTTGATGCTTCGCAGTAGACTATGTACCCTATGCCCTCCTCTAGAATCCTCAAGATGGGGGCACTAGTCAGCCTCTGCCTTAGCTTTTGAAAACTCTGATGGCATTTCTCTGACCAAACAAAGGGTTTCCCGTTCTTCATCAACCTTGATAAAGGTGCATCAACTCTAGAGAAATGTAGCATAAATCTTCAGTAGTATCCAGCCAAACCCAGAAAATTCCGTACCTCCATCACACTCCTGGGTGGCTCCCAAAAAAGTACCGCCTCAATCTTAACTGGATATACTACAACTCCATCCTTCGATATGAAATGTCCCATAAAGTGAACCTCTCAGATCCAGAACTAGAACTTAGAGAGATTACTATAAGGCTGGTGCTCTCAGAGTGTTTCCAGTACTACCTGCAAATGATAGGCATGCCCCTCCTCAGTAGTCGAGTTAATCAGAAATTCGTCGATGAAGAATACTACAGAGCGATCAAGGTATTGATGAAAGATCCTGTTCATGAGTCCAATGAACACTATTGGATCGTTGGTTACACCGAATGGAATAACCAAGAACTCATAATGGCCGTACCATCATCTGAAAGATGTCTTATGCACATCCTCGTCTTGTACTCTATGTTGGTGATAGCCGGATCTAAGGTTTTTCTTCGAGAACCACTGTTCTCTCTTCAGCTAATCAAAGAGGTCGTCCATTCTCGAAAGTGGGTACTTGTTCCTCATAGTCACCTGGTTCAGGCACTGATAGTAAACAAAAAGTCTCAAGCTCCCATCTGCCTTCTGGGTAAAGGAAATCAGGGATGCCCAAGGAGAAACACAGGGTTGAATGAACCCTTTCCCCTGTAAGTCCTCCAGCTATACCCACAGCTCACGAACCTCTATGGAAGCCATACAATATTCTAGTGTAGATATCAGTGCCATCCTAGGGTAAAAGTCAATGTAAATGTCCACCTCTCTATGAGGAGGTAGACCCAAAACATCATTAGGGAAGATATCTACGTACTGGTCCACCACTACAGGATAACTCAGACTCTCCACATTAACTGCTCCGAGGGTAAGGCCAGAGAACTGATGAGTGATTGGTTGCACTCTCCTCCAGGTAAGTCCATCCTATGCTGCAAAGTCTCCCTTCTCACTGGTGAAAGTAAAGCTGGTCCCATCTGTGTGGAAACACTGCACTTTGCTCCTAATACAGTCAATCTGAGCATGGACTATAGATAACCTGTCCATACCCAAGATTATGTCTTAAGGCCTCGACACCGCTATTATAAGATCTTAACAGAAGCTCTCACCTCCTAGAGTAAGATTGCACTGTCTGCACCAGTGCGTAATCATCAAATACTCTCCCGTATGAGTCTCTAGGCATAATAATCAGGCCAACAACTCCATAAAAATCTCCGAGCTCCGAACGAGGGTAGTGGAAATAAAATAATGACTGGAACCTGTGTCTATAAGTACTACAACTAAGGTGGAATAAACAGATATTGTACCTCGTATCATCTTCGGAGTTCCATGATCGTAGGCCTCAGCTACCTGGACTTGAGCTCTCCCATGTCCACCTGCTCCATGTGGTCAGGGTGGACCTCCTGGTGGTGGTGGTGGTAACATCTCAAATTGTAGCCCACCGCCAGCTACATGACCAGCTCCTTTTCCACGTTATCTTGATCCCTGCGGACCTCCTAGGTCGAACCTCTATCTCTGCCTGGGTGGTCCCTCAACCATCTAAAGATCATCTGTACGGTTGGTCAGACAGTCACGATCCATGTGACCTTGCCCGCCATATGCGTAACACCACCCGCTCCTAGCATGATTGGATCTACATTAGGTGCCTCGCACAACCGACCCTAAATCCTGTGGTCGTCCACTTGTATATATAGTCCTATTGGACCTTTGTTTTATCTGTCTGCTACCAGCTATAGAAGAATCCGCTACATGATGACTGGAAGTGGGTCTCGCTGCTGGTGACTGCTCAATAAGAAAACTCTCGACTAAGAGGGCTAGATCTAACACCCCCGCCTGGATCAGGATGCTGAGTGAGATCATCAAAGCCCCAATCTCCTGCCCGAGTCCCTACTCAAAGGTCTGGGACCTGATGAATGGGTCCCATGCCATATTAGTGGAGTAGCATGAGAGGTTGGTGAACCTTGATGAGTACTAATCCATAATCATGCTGCCCTGCTGCAGATGAATTATCTCCTGAACGTGCACTGCGTGAAGAGTCCCTGGGACAAACTCTGCCTAAAACAAGCCCTCAAAGTCTGCACAGAGAAGTGTCACCTCGTCGTGAGCTTGGAGCGTCATGATCCACCATCTGCTTGCTACTGCATGTAGTAGACTGGCGACAAGGATCACCATGAGATCATCTGGTGTCCCAACCAGTCGAAAAACTCTCACAATGGCCTCCAGCCAATCCTCAACCACCTTTGGGTCCATCCCTCCTCTGAACCTGGGTGGCCTCTAGTGCTAGAACTCGTGCAATGCGCTCATGCAATGTGAACCATCTGCTGCTGGGGACAGTGGCATCAGTGGCCCAACGGATAATGTTACATATTTTGCCTCTAATGGAAGAGGACCCTAAACCGAGGACTCATTTCTCGGTGAGATATCAATTCGTACTACTCTTGGAACTCTAGATGGTTGTCTACATGGAGGCATCCTGAAAAGAAACAGGTGTGCCATGGTTAATAAGTTATACCTGGTGAGCTGACTCAAAGTGATCACAAATAAAACTCTTCAAAAAATACACACAATCAGTGTTTTCATGCATTGAGTTATAAATATGAAGTTAGGGTCTTGGTGTGTGGATACGTCGGCCGCCGCACCAACACTGGATTACCTAAACTGATAACCACACTCACAACACTTAACACTATTTCTCTTAAAAGAAAGCTTATAGTCCTATGTTCTATGGTAGAACCAAATCCTCTGATACCTATTTGTCAGGACCCATCCCCCGAGGCCCGTTCCGTGACTACCCCAAGACCGCTTTCTATAGGCCAGGGGCTGGCGACTAGCACCAAAGACATATTCTCTTAAACTGGGAAGGCATTGTCATTATAACCTATAACCCACACAACCATGCACACATCAAGATATGAACTCAAGTAAACTGAATAGTAAATAGAGTGAGTATACTAAGTAAAAGGGAAAGAATACAAGCCCACCTGGAAAGTTCAAGGAAAACTGGAAAGTACAAGATGGCTGATAGGTGAAAAAAAGCTCCTGGATCGTCCACCACAAATCCTACCTGAAGGGTAGGTACAAATCACAAACGACCGTCTTTTCAGTTGGCCTCATCTAACGTGCACCTCTAAGCCACCTCCAGTCCTGGAACTCTCATCCTCAGTCAGCATTGTCCTTCGTCTACACCAGACACAATAGGGTGCAGGCATAGCCTGTGTAGGGGTGAGTATAATGATACTCAGTAGGGACCCCGAGACCCTCAAGGTCTCACAAAATCCACTAAGTATAAACCACATAGCATGAAATAAACTGACAGCCCAACTTAGGTATATGGCCATACATATAGCTAAGTTATCAAGTATACCCATCTCAATCATGACGAAAACATAGAGTCAAACTCAAAGCCCGAAGATCAACTATTTCAAAATGTATGGAATACCATGAAGGTAAGTACCACACAGTTATTTCACATAGAATAATACCACCAAGGTATTACGACGAAGAAAAATACCACAAGGTACAAACTCTGCTCACACCAGGGATAACATAGGTATAGTAGTAGAGAAGATTAGATGTAACTAATGAATCATCTTACTCTATTAAGAGACTGACCCATGAAGGATCTCTAATCATCATCTGACCCACATAGGATCTCTAGGTACTGACCCACATAGGATCGCTCGGTGCTGACCCACACAGGATCGCTCAGTGCTGACCCACATAGGATCGCTCGGGGTTGAACCACACATGATTGCTAGGTGATGACCCACACAGGATCACTAGGTGCTATCCCACATAGGATCTCTAGGTGATGGCCACATAGGGTCTCTCAGGTAGTACCACATCGAATCCTAGAGCAGTTCCATGTGGGACACTGAATCACCGACCCACGAAGGATCTCTTCCTCAAGTCAGAGCCAGCTACTAGGTTCCCACGCTAATCTTTCTCATCTCCTGGAGGGTCTGCTACTGAAGCAACAAGTCGATACTCCAACTAACACAAAGTCCCATGAAGAAGTATCCCAATGTATCTCCACATCATAGGGGTCTCAACGCAACAGATGGTGCTTCAATCGGACGCCCAGTCTGTGAGTTATTAGCCTTTTTGTTCTAAGGGCTCGATTGGATTCATGCTCGATCCAACCCAAACCTTCCATAAATTTATTGAAAACTATATTGTCATATAACCAAGGGACCGTCTTTCTCCGAGGTTTCCATCACCTCATACAGTTCGTCAAACGGACGCCCGATGCCAAAGTTATGGCCAAAAGAGCATATGGGGCCAAAAACAGGTCTGGGTCTGGTCCGACTCGGCCCAACCCGGCCTGGGAAAACCTAGTTTGGGTCGACCCGACCCAATCCTCTGGTTCTTTCCCGGTCCCTGATAGGTATCTCGGTCCGTGGGGCGGTCTGACAGGTCGCGAGTGGCCGCGGAGGGCCGCGGGCGGTGCGAGGCCAAAGGGGGGAGCGTTGTGGGGTGCAGAGGCCACAGGGCTGAGGAGAGCCATGGGGCACGGAGGCCGTGGGGTGGCAGAGGCCAAGAGGGAAGTGCGAGGCCATGAGGTCCATGGAGCAGTAGAGGCCGCGGGTGGCGGAGCGCCAAGGGTGGTGGAGGCCACATGCGGCAGAGCATTGTGGGGCATGAAGGCTGCGGGGTGGCAGAGGCCGTGCCTTTTCTGACAGCTAGCTTGACTAGCTGCCCTTTGTTTTTCGCCTTCGTCACAGTTCTCAAGTTCCACCGATGCCAACCTCTAGCACCGGTGGCTAACACTATCGCGAAGATCACACAAAATATCCAAAAGATTTTCAGAGGGGTCAGGCCATGTTTGCTTGGCCCGTACCGTCTGCGTTAGGGAGATAACATACTTCTCAAGGAAGATGATTCAATGTGAGATGGAATTTAATATTTATCAAATTAAAACACACCTCTACATAATTTTATTGTTGATTTCGATGAGATAAGTCGAAGTTGTTGACGTTCGTCGCGCCCTCCACACGCCTCTGATCCCGAGCTCGTTCGTTGCATAAACACTCTTCAATGGAGTTGGTTCTTAGTTTTTGAAGATGTAAACCATTGGAGGATGTCTCGAGGAAGAAGCCGAAGTCGTGCATCGGGGTTCTTTATTGGAGGATTTGTTCTTCCTAGTTCACCTCTTTCGATCGCTTTCCTCTCAATTCCACCAAAATGTAAAGTAGGAAACATAATATAACATGTTATCTATTATTTCTGTTGGAATAATTTCAAATTATCTTAATTAATTAATTGTTGAGTTGGTATAATTAATTAGGGGGGTGGAACAAATAAATTGGGTGAGTTCAAGATGTTTTTCTCCCATAAATAGAGGAGCTCAAGGGGGTTTTAGCCTCAGGTGGTCCCCACCACCATAACCCAAATGGGAGGTTAATCCTGTTGGTCCCCAACTCTATAACCTAACATGGGAGGTTTAGTTCTGGTGGTCCCCACATCTCAACATCCACATGAGAGTTCCAAATAAAATAAAATGTTACAAAATTTTATTTTATTTTTTTCTTTCACGAAAAAACCAAATTCTATCTTTCACCCTCGACCTATTGCGGTCGAGGTGAAGGTGCCCTTATGCGAATACTAGTGCTATGAGTTCAACAATTCCCTATGATTTCAATTCTGGGCACAGGTTCAAAAGTAACAAAAACCCACTCATACATTAACTGAATGTACCCAAAAAATGTTCAAAAATTCATTCCGGGCACACTGGGCCTCAAGAATCATGCGCCATTTGTTTTCGCAGACTTGTAAAATCCCCATTTAATTAAAAAAATTACATGGAAATTTTGGGTCTTTACATGGTTTAGGAAAAATCAAGTGTTGAAAAGATAAATGGGACAAAACTTGTTTGGCTGAAAACATGAAAAGGGAAATCTAAGAAAAATCCAAGTATCACTCCCTATGTCTCCTTTATATCAAGCTTAGGAAAAAATTTGGGTGATGACACTAAAGTCACAAATTTTGTAGGGCTATCAATATGACCCTAGAAGATGTCAAACCATCTTCACTAGGATCCATGTATTTGGAAAAAATTAGAGCATCATTCCAAACATAAAATATCTCTAAAACCCATGAAATGATGTTGGAATGTGTCAAAGTTCCATATAGTAACCTTATATCCAAATTCTTTTAGTTTTGAATGAATATAATTCTATGGGGGGGGGGGGCTTTTTAACACCAAAAATGAGTTTCATGAACTTTTCCATTGAATCCGTGATGCGGACCTCCTATAGACAACAAATGTTGAGTTTGATTAGAGATGTGTCTTCATACCAGAAGAAGGAGAACATTGGTTATCCATGTGTCACGACCCAAAATGACTTCAACAGGGCTCAAAAAGATCATAGTACAACTCTTCATTTTTCATTGGGTTTAGTAATGGTAGTGAAGATACCGTCTCGAAGGGTTGGGACTGCATCCTGGAACTCATACTAAGTAGGGGTTTGGGGGTACATCCCCCACAATATGAAGCAACAGGTTCATCCATGCGAGACATGTAAGTACCCTAAACACTATCGGTGTGAAAGATACCTATGTGGAACCCTGCATAACCGACCTATGCCCAAAAACTATACACAGAACCTTCATTAGATGACACCTTCTCTCATGGTTCTATATTCACCAATAAATAGGACCTTGTGGTCTTCATTTGGATGGATGAAATTTCCCAAAGGACAACCAATTCTTAGATCGCCCTATTACTTCACTCAAGCCCTCCATAACCTTCTAGGTAGTTTTATTACACCTGAAGAAGATGGAATTAAAGGTTAATAGTGAATCTAAATTGCTCTTAGGGTTTCAAATAAACAACACATGCATGAGGCATTCACCCATCACCTGATTAACGAAGACTAGTGTGAGGTACCCTTCCTCAAATAGGGACCTATGAAACTTACCTCTGGGAACACATATGGAAACCCTTGAAGGATTAAGTAGGTTCTATCCCAAGTGTAGTTTCCTATGTGTTCAATTGCCCAAGGTTCTAAGAAATTACTTAAACCAGCCTGTGTGAAGAACCCCTTGCATGAGCCTCCTTGGTTCACTATAACCTCCAGCATCTGTGATCCATTCATAAGGCCCTCTTCAAATCTATCCATGGTAGGGCCTCTCTTTCTTTGGATCCCTTGTATGAAAGGGGCCATGTTTAAACCTCCAATAAGAGCTCCATACTTTCAAATCATTGTGATCAAGTACACCATCATCAAATACATTAGAATTAGTATTCCTATGGTTAGAGGTTTCCTACACCTGTTTGGTTTTCTTATCAGGGTCCTAGAGGTGCATGTGGGTTTGTATCCCCATAGTCATGAGGATCCCTACACTAGGGATAGTTTTCGAGAGTTCCCAGTGCTATATATTTGTGTTTGGACCATTTCCTTCCCTTATTTTCTATAATATCCAGAGCATCCAGTTCCTAGTGGGGTGGGTGGGGATTACACTTGATTTTCCTGTCAACATGGAATTAGATCCTCATCCCACTATTAAACTGATTCTAGGGCATATCTTCTAGATTAATCCCATAGTCTTTCTTGTAGGAGCTTGTCATATTTCTCCTCTCTACCTCCACATCCTTTACGATCATTCCTTCCTTAGTGTAAAGTGAAGAGGGGGAAGTGCCATAACATCGGCTGCTTCCACCATCACCCCCTCCTATTCCATTGGTATAGAAGGCATATAGGATATATGAACACTAAATTCCCCATCCCTCTCCCTTTGGGATTTGTCTCCATGTCCACCAGTGGTCCCAGGAATAATGTGTGGTTTGTTGGATATTCAACTTCCCCTTGTTTCTCACACCTAACATGACTCACGTGAGCTTAGAGGCAATGATGACCATGACATCCTCACAATCTAGGTGACATATTGAACTATGATAGCATTGTTTCCTGCTCTAACCAGGATATATAGTACACTCTTCTAAGGCCCAAGATCAACATGAATCCCCTTCAGAAGTAAGCCCCAACCAAATCCTCTCAAAGGGCCATACTACCCTACAAGACTTACTGATCCACAAGAACTCTGATTCCTTTTCTAACTAGTATATGTAGGATTTATACCAAATTCCCAAGCTCAATAAGCCCCATCTTCTGGAGTTAGCCCAGACATAATCCTTTTAAAGGTTCATACTCCCCTAAGAGACTTTTTGAACTATGAGAACTCTAATTCATTCTCTAACCAGGATATATATGACGCATCTGTAAGGCCTGAGTTCAATGGGAATCCTATTTAAGAGTAAGCCACAAATTAACCCTCTCAAAGGGCCATACACCCCTAAGAGGCTTATTGTACTACAAGAACCCTAACCCCTACTATAACCAAGAGATATAGGAAGAATACCTAAGGCATGAGATCAATGTATTGAACTACAAGATCTCTGATTTCTACTAACTAGGATACATTGGAAGCTGACCTAGGGCCCGAGATCAATGTGTTGAACTATGATAACTCTGATTCTAACTAACCAAGATACCTAGGAATCATACCTAAGGCCCGAGCACAATGTATTGTACTACGAGAACTCTGATTACTTCTAACCAGGATACGTAAGAAGCCTACCTAATGCCCAAGCTCAATTTATTGAACTATGAGAACTATGATTCTTTCTAACCAGGATATGTAGGAAGCCTAAAAAAATCTTGAGATTAATTTGTTAAACTATGAGAACTCTTATTCCTGCTAACTAGGATACATAAGAATCCTAGATAAGGCCTCATCTCAATGGACATCCTCCTTAGGAGTTAGGCCCAATCATAATTCCTTTAATCTGAGCATCCTCCTTAGGAGTAAGCCTTGTGTTAATCCCCCTAACCACCATTATTTAAGACATTTCTCATGGTATCTTTGACAAGGGAATATTCTTAAGGAATAATCCCCAAATTAATCCTTTTAATAGGCCATACTCCCCTATGAGACTAGATGAACTACATTGGATTTGATTCCCATCAAAATGGGATATGTAGGAAACCTAATTGAAGTACAAAACCAACCCCCCAAAGCAAACCTATTATCTCTAGTTCATATTCTTGAAAGGTTCTAATTCAACTTGTAAATTCATATCCCTTCCAGGTTCCTTAGGAAGCTTCGACATAAGTCCCACACCGAACATTGACTATGAATCTTCCACCAAGAAATATTTTCCACATGATTTTAAACTATATAGTTAGGTCATTTTTCAGGACCTTAAAAGGTATGATGTTCCCCATTAAGAGGAACCAAAATACATGGGTTCTGATTCCATTCATGAATGTACGTTGGAATCCCCCCATATGGGTTTGATTACAACATAAAAACAACACTTATCTCCCTTAATGATGATAAACTGAAGAGTAACCTTAGTCTCCCTGGATGATAATAAACACCAGAGTGCCCCCAATATGTGGCTTTAAGACCAACATCATTATGATCAAGACTAAATAATCACTAATCTGTACATAAGAGGATACCACTAATGGAGAACCTCATATACATACTAATATCTCTATTGAAGAATCTCTTTAGATACATACAAATGATTTTAATATCTATACATTCTAATAATTGATTGTTAACTCTAGAATGACCTACATCATACTTGTTAACTAGTGGAGGATTCATGGACATATATTAATTATATAAGAGAGTCTTGAAATATGAAATAATTCCCCCCAAAAGGGTGTGATGAGACCGACCTCCCATCCTCTCAACCAATGTGAATTCTTAAGCATCATTGGAAAACAAATAATGAGCACCTGAATTTGGAATAAATGTCCATTAGGATATAGAACCATTGGTTGTTTCCACTTCCATGAAAATATCCATTGGAAACTGTTTGGAAATAAAAAATCGTAATGATGTGAAAATTCTGAGGGGAACAAAAAATGGTGAACTTGATGTGAATGAATTCACTATAAAATCTCCTATATACGATAAAAGGGATGTTCTGAGCAGTCTTCGTTGGACAATTCAATTCCTCAATGAAAATACATTTCCATTAGAAATAGATACTTATCATGAAAACATTTATAATTTGATTCCTTGTCATATAAAATCATAAGGCGTATCTAATCAGGGGATGTTTGGATTTTTTTGTTAATCTTTTCATCCGTTTGAGATAATACAAGATGGGATTTATACTCTCATTGATGGGTATAACATCTAAGATATATATTTAAATAAACAATGGAATTATGTGACTATACATAGATAGTTCACATGATAGTCTTATTTATTTAGGTGAGGGGAATGTGATGTACTCATCCCAAAAGGTGAATGACATGTGATGCATTTATTGACTTGGTTTAACTTCAATAAGAGAACTGGGAAGGTATAAATAGACTTACAGGATTGACTTACTTTGTGTCCCATGATTATTTTATTTCCTTAATAAATGGATTTTATAAAAATGAATTTATTCATATAATATAACTATTGGACACATGAAGTAGAGATATAAGTGTTTGAAGGAGTTCACACTAGATCCATTTCTATATTGTATAGGAATTATTCACTGATACTTGGAACTATTTTCTTACATTTTTAGAACCACTGATTCATATTTTTATCAACACTATAAACACCTATGATTTCACACTTTTTGGGTGACTTAATGGGTATTATGATTAAATCAAAGAGCCACTCTAAAACTGTTTTTATAGTTTATCAGAAAATGAGTTTTGATTGGGAATTCCATAAGGTATTTAATTCAATGTGAAATAAGGTGAATTTAATGATATAATTCCATTTTTTTGAATTTGTATAAAAATAGTTTTTATATGGTTTCATATGTTATTTATGTGATACACTATTAGGTGAAATGGAACAAAGTATACAAGGTTTTTATCATAAGTGGGATATTATTAGAGTTATTCCCTAAATGCATATATACATGTGTGTGATGTATACATGAAAATATCATAGTGAATGATATTGAAATATCATATGGTATGACATATAGAAACCAAATAATTTTCATTTTAGGTTCATATCAAATGAAATGATATGGTGATATTTTTGAACACTTCCACTTCATATAATATTACATGGTAATGGAATCTTAAAGGTTAATGTTTAAATCATCCAATGTTGGATATCATTAATAAACCATTTCATATGATGAAACAATGTTAGATAAGATGGATAAAGGGTGTAGTAAATGTTACTTCATGCATTAACTTGTAATAAATGGGTTAATTCTTGCTCATGTGGGTGTGTCTCGAGTTGATATAAATAAGATAATACTAATTAGATGGGAAGAACTGAACATCCCAAGCCATGGTCAAATATATCTTATCCTAGAAACTCTTTTTATTCTCCCATCCAAAACCTTAAGAGAAACTAGAATATATTAGATATAGGGAGAGACCCACTTAATCATGTCAAAAATTCCAGAAACCAATTGATACACCATAGTGGAGGGATCTATTTTGGCTACCAATAGTGATCTTATTCAATCCCATACTAAATAAAATGAAATAAAAATATTCTACTTGAATATTACCTAAAGTGTTCATCATTTAATAGTTCATTCAAAGTTTAATGTTTAAAATAAGGATATCTTAGTTTTGGTTACATAACCACTTTAACCGTTCAGTTTAACTATTACAATATCCTAATAAACCTTTCTCCTCACATCTATATAGGTTGGTGTTACTTGTGAGATTGGGTGTGGTTTATTTAACCATGATAGCCAATAATCCCCTAGAGATTTTGGTTCTAGTCCTCCATCAGTGTATTGCATACTCCCTTGACTAATATAGATTTCTTAGTGATTTGGGAGTCCCCCATTCTTATTGTGGAGTTACGTTTACCCCGGTTGATACAAGAGTGTAAAATACCATTATTAGTCATTTAGTTTTTTAATTCGAGCATGGAGTAAGTAATCCATCATATTCAATGAGGTACATCTCTGCGTACAACATAAGAGTCAGTAATACACAACGAGATAGGGTGTGAGCCCTCCATATATATATTTATAGGTTCAATATGATATAGGGTACAATTATTTTACCTTTTTGGTTAGGTACCCCTTTCGTAGACCGAGTAGTGGTTTCCTCCCCTAGTGAGGTTGGTTACCCAATCTTTTAGTTTATATAGTCTTAGAAAGGTGAAGGATCCTCACCATGGTTTAGTGATCAATAAGAGATTACTCGATGCATGGTGGTTTATTGTGATATTTTGGATAAGTGTTTGACATGAAGGTGATCTATTTTTAGTATTCCATAGCATATATGGATATTTTATCTAGATTATGATAGGTATAATGTGATGGTTATTAGTAAGGAATATATGATTGGATGTCTTTACTCTTTTTTGTGTGACGAATCATTTTTTCAAAGATATTTTTTTGTGATTGATATAAAGATATAATATGAGGATCATTGTGGTGATTGTCTCTTAGTGTGATGTTTATGATGTATCTATCCAATTATTACCCCACCAACTATAAGTATTCCTCACTTGACTTAGGGAGTTGGTATCCATGAATCAGATGAGTGAGAGTTATGATTGAATTGAAAAAGTTCCTGATGTGGCTTGAGATTTTACCATCATCCTTTTTTACTTGGAACGTAAATTTGTTAAAACAACACATGCTATTATACTATTATAGAATCTTTGGTATTAGATATAGAGAACTTAGTAGATTATTTGAACCAAAAATCTATGACTTAAGAATTCTATTTGGGTTAACCATCTACCACAACTTTTATCATTAGTGTGAGTTAGATTTAGTGGATAGGTTTTTCTTGGATATTTCCATGAAAAAGTGATGCCCAATGATGATATTATTGGTAACAGATGATCCCCCAAAATATTAGTTGGTTGGATAGATATCTTTGTGGGGTATTTTATGATTGAGAATATTGGACATGAACCACCTTCATTAGGAAGTGGGACACAAACAATATCCAAGACCAACCATTATAAAGGTGAAACTAGTTATTTCACCATTTAGTGAGTTTGGAAAATGTACTCCATAGTTGTTTCAATGGATCATAACTATTGTTGTGGAGTAGAGAATAAATTTTTTCTTTGTGGGATGTTTTTGGTTTTCCAACCAATTGATTTTTTTATGGGACTACACTAATTACATTTGTGATTTAGAGGATTCCATAATGAATTCTCCAAAAATTCCTTGATTGATTCATTGTATAATAATTCCTTATCATTAGGGGTGAGTGTACTCAGATTTTAATGATTTTTACTTATCCAACATTATGGGATTTCATGGAGCTAAATTAAATTTTGATCTATGCCCCCGTTCTATGTTTTTTAGAGTATGTATTCATGTACAAAATACTCTATGATATCCTTGAAGTTAGACTTAGATATGTGATAAGGTAGATATGATATAGTCTGTGCATTTTTAAATGTTATGAGTGTCCATACGATCGATAGTCAATGGTATCTATTATATGGAATCCCCAGTGACATAATGAGAATTTTAGGATAGATTCATTATAGAATCATGAGATGTACTATAAGGATAATTATTTCAGAAGATTTTGGTTGCAGTCACTTGAGCTTTGGTCTAGTTTTTACCATGGGGTCGAGTATAAAAATCATGTCACTTTCAATGGATGAGAACATGGTTGAGTTCAGTTGAATAATCATGTTCTTTCTACTATTTTTTGAATTAATGTAATGTGAGGATAATTTTTATCCTTATTCTCTAATATGTATAACATCTATAAGTTCACTTTTCATCTATTAATGGAGAGAAGTGTTTAGCCATTATGATACAACATGGAACTCTTATAGAGGAACCCAGTGGAAAGTTTTATGTGATTATATTTTCTCCATATAGTAGTCTTCCCATTTTCACTTTGAAGGTTGGGGGTTCATTCCCCCATGGTAAAAATCATGGTAAATGAACCATATATAATTGATACTTATAATTCAAATAATTTATTTATTTTGGAATATATAGGAATATTATGGATGGAGAAAATGGATTTTGGAGTAAATACTTGATGAAATTCGTGAGAGGTGATATGTTCTTGTGTCAGGTCAAGTTTTTTTTTATTAATTGAGGATCATTAATCTTGGATATAGAACTCAAGATCTATGTTATATTATGGTCATACATTCTTGAGTGAGTTTCATTCTAGGTCTTTATATATTTACAAACCTTTAGAAGTTAGAGGTTCTCATGATATGTTTTTCCTTGTTTCTACATGATGATGGATTAGTGGATTATTAGTAAGATTTTATGGATAAGTTTATATTAAAGGATGAAAAGTCTTCATGGAATGGAGGATGTAGTGATCCGGGATTTTATATGTAGAATAATTTACTCATTTTTTGAATTTTTCAATCCTAAACCGTCAAGAAAGTTAAAATTGTAAATTCCCATTAGTAAATGACCTCATAATTTTTTTTTGAAAGTTAAATTATTCTTGGGAGGTAATTTTTAACCTTTGAATAAAATTTATTAATATTTTATGTTGGGTAGGTGAGGTATAATCATTGACAAGGATTCATGTCCTAGACCAATATTTTTTAGGTTTTAATTTTATTTTTATTTAATCCCTCCATTGGATTTTCCATTTTCTAATTAGGAAGGTGGAGACCTCCCTCTATTCATGCTATGAGTGTAAAGGGGAGGGAGATATGGGATATCATATAAATAGTATATTGGTGGGGATTAGTAATAGTACTGGCCAATGAGTTTCCATAGGATAAGGAGGGTAACAATTCCAAAGTGTTCTTAGGGGAAATTTCCCCACATCCTTGTTTATGGTGACTATGAGTCAACATTGTTAAAAACATTGGAATCAGAACTCCTTAAAGATTGTATAATTATCAAGGCATGGTCCATACCATACATCAATAGACTTAGTGATCCCCCAAAGATGTGGGCTATGTGTTCTCCCTAAAAAAGTTTAGTTTCATAGATCCCTCTTTGGGAAATGGGAAATCATTTACATGGTCTGTTACAGTACTCACAATGATAAACCATTTCCTTTAGTGAGGTGTGAGGTCCTCCTTAGTGGTTAGTGAATGCATAAGCCTATTTATGAACTTCAGTAAGGCAAGGGTCCCCCATTTTTATTTTATAATGGTGACATGTTAGTTATAATATATTATTAGTGTTTATGGTTTGGGTGAAAATTGACTTGTGGTGTATAAGGTGTTCCAGGTTCACCCTTGGTATATTTTATAGTGGAGCTAAGCTATGTGGGTGGGGATTCACCTTTCTTGTGTTTGATTGTGTGATATTGTAACCTAAAAATAACTGAATTTTTAATTATAATTACTAGAATATTAAAATACTTAAATAATAATAAATATATCATCACATGATGTGTGTTCTTCAATATAATATTAATGTGATAATGTTATTAAAATGAATTTCACAATGGAATGTTACATCATTTACCTAGTATAATGAGAACCTTGATGTTCTTTGAAAATATTCTTAAACATTTTTCCTTTGGTCTAGATAGAATCTATCTACTAAGATATATATTGTTTTTTTATTATCAGGTGCACAATTCATATACATGGATGAGGCTTGGGCTCATGATGTTCTCTTCATTGTAATATCCAAGAGAGTAGTTTATGCGGAAGACCCTAAATCAAAATTCCCCATGTTATATGCCATTGGATATTACTATTATTGAATGTGTATATTAGTCCTTAGACTTGATATTATTATAATATATACTATAAATTGCATACTTTTCTGTTTTTTTAAACAGTGATGACATATGCTCATGGAAAAGTTGGATATATTAAGTGAATAAAAAGTTATATTAAATTAAAAGATATATCAATAAAGGATTTTTTTCCCTTAGAGTTATAGAAAGTAATATCTCTTCAATATTCATTGAAAAAAATATCTAATTAAATCTATGTCCATAGTAGTTCACCTACATGTTCATTTCAGTTATTCGGAGAAAACTAATCAATCACATAGGTTGATGAAACAATATTGAATCTCGTTTGATGATATATTTATGAAAAGGAATTATATTATACAATAAGAATTAATATGAAGTTATTATCATTACAACATCAAATTTATTCTCTATGGGAACCTTGATATATTTTGACACTAATCATATACTTTATAAAATATTAACTAATTCCACTAAGAAAAATGTCCTAGAGGGTCAAACAGAAAGCGAATCTACAATCTCAAGTAAATTCAATTTGAATTTAATATTTGAATAAATATTATTCTCATGATCAAGGAATGATAATTATTTAGTTTCTGTTAATCACATAAATTTAGAAACCAATTATTCATATTAATAATTTATTTGAGTTGAATTTTAAATAAATGTTTTTTTGCGAGCTATAAAGTATATATTATTTATCTCTTTTTTATATTTCACAATGTAATAAATAAATAATTATTTATTCACAAGTTTCAAAATATATTAAAGTAAATATTTGTCTTATTACATGAATATTAATATAAATATTTAATCACATGTTTAGTAAATATAATATTTATTTATTGAACGAATAATAGAATTAAAATTATTGAGAATAAATATTTATTATTCAATATTAAATAAATGATGAGAAGGATTAATGGTCTGAGTTAAGGAATAGATGGAAATCAAATATTTTATTTAATGTCATTCAAATAAATAATGTTTTATTCATTTAGGAAATAATAATTAAATATTCTTTAATTCACGAATGTAATGGATTCTAATAATATTATTATTATTAGTTGTGGGGTTTACTTAGAATAAAGAAGTTAGTTAAGTGACACTATGAAATTACTAATTTTATAACCCAACTTATATGATTTATAGGGCAGTGGTATTTTTTGTTCACAACAGATTCTCCCTATAGAAATTTATCAATACTAGAGGTAACTTCTTATGAAAGCTCATAAGAAAATGATATAGTGATACTCCTACTTCCTATCAAGATTTAAATAATTAGAGAAATAATTCTATAAGTATGAAAGAATCCTTTTTTTAATCAATGAATAATGTTGAAAGAAGTTTGTTTCCTCTATGTTAACACCCAAAATACTAGTGATAATTTTCTTAGATTTTTGGATCATGTGGGAATACTAGTAGAGGAATTTTACTTTGGATTATTGACTCTAATAATGATATTAAAGTGATTACTAAATTGATCAATAAAAAATAAAGAATTATTATGGTGAGTAAATTCTTATTTTAAATAATTTATTAATTACTTGTGAAAAATTCTTTTTAAAGAAGAATTCAGGGCTAGTCCATCCCCTTGTAAGGGTTTTATCTCAAGAAACTAATGAAAAAAATATTTCTCATAGGGTCAACCACTTTTGTTGTGCCCCATAATCCTCAGGTGGCATCAAAGTGGTCACATATTATTTTATAATAATTTATTATTTTTTGATTAAATTTGGATATTATTATAAATATTTCATTTATAATTTTTCATTATTTAATCCAAAAAACGAGAAAACATGAATTGTTTTAGTTTTAAATGGATAAAAATAATCCAAGAACATATTAATAATACTTTAAGATCCTATTCATAGGTGATGAGGATATTGGTAGAGCAACACAGTTGCATGGTGTGTAACTAAAAAGTAAACAACTTGTGTCTATGGTTAAATATAGAAGGCTGAGATGAGGTAATCCTGGTAATTCATTTGGTTATCGGTACATGGTGTGTTTACTTACACACTATATATTGACCACCAAAAGAAACATGAATAGATAGGGTTGCACGATGTATAGAAAGTGTATATTCCATGTGACCTCACATAGTTTTTCCAATGTAAATTATAGAATCCTTATAGTTAAAATATGTGGAATAGAATTATTACACACCATTTATTAATTTGTAAATGTGTGACATCAAATAAAAAGACATAAATGGTTTATAGTGAGTTGTACATGTCATATAACACATAAAAAACACATATTATACACATGTATTCCATAGGTTTGTAGTGTGTATGGCCTATAATTCATCAATTATTGTGTATCTAGATATACACGCCGCATAATTCGAGCCAAGTCACACATGGTATATATCTAAATATGGGTTTCATGCCATTCAAACCCTTATAAAGAATAATTATTTAAATTTAAACCAAACAATATGGAATGTGTCTAGTTGTAAATTCCATGTAACAACATGTTACTCATATATAAGACACCAAGTGATTTTTTAGGTCATTTGAGATTATAAATATTTTATAGTTTTTTTGTTTTATCCTGTATATAAATGATGTGTATGGTTTCTATACCTGTTGTGAAATTATTTTGAATTTATAGTGATTTGTGAAATGTATATATGGGCATGGCATGTGGTTAAAGACACCTTGAAGACTAAAAAACATAGCCTATGATACAAGATTCCATATATATCCTGACACACTATTTAGGTATACATTCCATGTATGTATGATGTATATGATAAATGATACACTTTCCATTTTTCAACCACTCTATCATGTTACGATACACATTATGTGATAGTTAAATTGTATAAATTGGTTTAAGAAGGTGCATAAGGATACACACTATTCTTCCTCCACTAAACAACATGTATTTATTTTATTTTAAATTAATATTAATTTATTTACAATTTTGTAGGATAAAAATATCATGGAATATTTTGATTCATAATTAAGATAAATGAATGATTGAATTAATAAGATAATATATCTACAATTTGAAAATTTTTTCTTGATAAATATGAATTGAAATGATTACTAGTACGTAGTCATTTCATGTGGTGATGAACGTGAGATTGACCAACCTATGTATATATTGAGATTCTATTTAATTTAATTAATTATTACATGTTTTTGTGAAATATTTATTATTAAATTTAATATGATAATGTGTGTATCTTCTCTTCATATTTATTATTTATTAGACTATGAATCTATAAATTATTTTATGTAACCATAACCCCCTTTTTCCTCTCAACTATGAGTGAGTAAACATAGGTAAATGAGCTCCAAACAAGAGGATATGGTTTAAGGCTCAGATAAGGTGAAACCAACCAAAGGTGATAGACATGCTAAATGTGGAATACAACACTAAAGCATAGTTAAATTCATGGAGTTATTCCCATATGGTCAAGGGGTTATTAGTTAAATGGTCATAATCTTAGTACATTTTTATTTTATTATATCTACTGCATAGTTATGTATTTAGTTAAATATTAAAATATTTATTGCATGTTTAATCATAATTACATAAATTAAATTAAAAAAATCATCCTTAGATAAGATAAAATATATGGATTATGTGTAAATTATTTCTTCAAGACATGATTAATTAATGATATGTAATCCGCATAATATTAAGACACATTTAAAATATCAAATAGAAAATATAAGTGCATAAGTTAAAAATAATCCCTCAAGAAAATATTAAGTTAAAAATTTTCTTCCATTACATGAGTCAAAATGAAACCATAAATCGAATTATTGGTTTGTCCCTTATCTGGATACATCGAATATTAGAGATTTATAATTAAATATTTGGGTTGAAATAACCATGTTGAAATCAATAGTAGTTTCCCATGAAATATTTGGTATAATAAGGTGGCCATTATTGAGGATATCTTAGTTTAGGATTTCTGGATTTGGGAGTCAACTCAATAAATCAAGGAAATGTGTTTTAATTAAATTAGAATGATTTATTAATTAAATACCATTGAGTAATTGACCAGACCTAGTTCTAGGTTATATGATTGGAAGTATATATCTTTTTAATTAGAATATCGATGTGATGGGATATTCTAAATTTGATGGTGAGTTTTGTTGAGATTTTATAAAATAGTGGGTGAATAATAAAATAAAATTTGTTTCACCACACTTGGTAACTAGAATAAAGTATTAAAATTTGAATTATTTATTAGAGAAAATGGAAAATGAAATATTTGGAACACTGTGATCATTACTGAATAAGTATAATTTCGTCACCATCACAAATTTTCAAGAGTGATATAATCATTTATACATTTCACTACTACGGGAGAATTTTTATTATGTGATAAATTTCTATATTGTTAATTATCAACCATAACTAGTTTGTAATTGTGAGGTTTTTCCCTATATATGTCATATAATAAATGATTTATATGTACATTAAATCATGTTATTAGCTATCTTAATAGAGTTTAATCTATAATATAAATACATGGATGCATACACCATGATAACTAATCTTCTTTAACATGAAAATGATAAATAGAGACCAAATATATATGATATTATCACTAAAATACACCAGAATAAACGAGGACATTTTTACCAAACTAGTGATATTGGCTTAAAGATGATGAAGCACATTTTTTAGTTATAAAAGTTGGGATTCTATATCGATTATAACTTATCTGTTAATGTTGAATTATCATCATTACCACCTAGATTATCCATTTATTTCATTAATTATGGGATGAAATGTACAGATATGAAACTATGGTATCTATTCACTATGATTCACCAAGAAGATTATGATTGGTGGGAACATGGTTCATCACCACTTACGATAAGCAAAGTGAAATACAAGGTTGAAAATCCCATGATGGCTATAAACTATATGGATTATTTATAATGAACTTCAAATAGAAAAATGATTTAGGGTAAGAGTATAAAAAATGGGGTTATCTACTCATCATGCATAAATAATGGTCATTAGAATTGGTAGTGTAGTTAAATCATGAAGAATTAAGAATAATCTTCTACTTATTGTATATTCATCATTTCATATAATATTTCCAATTAAATTCTTGGATATTAAATAAAACATGAAATTAATATATTTTTCATCCAATATTGGAATTAAGGATGTTCAAAATTGTTAAAATAAGTATGTTGAACTCTATAATTATTTGAGAAAGGAATATTCCAATGTTTTCTAATAAAAGTTAAAAACTTCATATTTCCAAGTGAATTGGTTATCATGAGACTATTATTTCTTATTATTGTTACCAAAAAATATATTTTAGTGATTTGTTGAACTCTATAATTATTTGAGAAAGGAATATTCTAATTTTTTCTAATAAAAGTAAAAAAATTTATATTTCCAAGTGAATTGGTTATCATGAGACTATTATTTCTTATTATTGTTACCAAAAAAAATATTTTAGTTTTTTGTTAGACACAAAGGGATGTTATTTCATATTTTATATGAATATTGTTTTAGTATTTCCAACTTAATAGTATAGTAATTCATGAATTACAATTATCTATATCAACAATGAATGATGATTAAAAAGTATAAGACTCATACCTATTAGGGAAAAGCTAATATTTTATCGATTAAAACTAAAACAAATTGTAATTTATATATGAAGAAGGATGTATAGAATATTTAGATCTAACACTTATGTATTCGTCACATTGATTTATTAAATTATAGACAATTAATTCTTTATAAATAAAGTTATGGAATAAATTTTCAAGATATAGTTTAACAATATTTTGAAAACTATTATAAAGATAATTTAGATATAAATTCATATAATTCATTATATTATTTTAAGAGATTTTAGGTATGTTTAGTGAAGAAATAGATACGCTTGTAAAATGACACCATATACCCTGTGTTTTCTTTTTAGATAATATATTAACCAACTATTCATTTATCAGTTAAATTTTCAGTGGAATCATTTATGAGCTTGCATTATTATATATACATCATATACCATATGGTAGTATAAGGAGGATCAATGAGGATTCATATATATTTCATGTTTTCCATTATTCATTTCAATACATGTTTCAAAAAAGTAGTGTAACAGCTAACCATATGACAACCAAATTGACTAATGGATATCATATTGTTGGAATCCATTATATCACAACATCATATGTTTAATGAGAAATATTTTATAAATATGGATTTAGATACAAACATGCATCATGTAAAACAAAAATTTTGCCTCAATTAATTATCATAAATCCATTTAGGATATTAAAATCCCCAAGAGAATAGGGTATTAGTCAAAACTTACTATATTTATATAGAAGAAAAGTACTACTCATTTGATATAGTAGGAGAATAATTGAATTCAATCAGGTTAAGGATTTAATGGGAATGATTTTGAATGAGAAAACTAAACTCTATAAGACTTAGTTGATGTTGTTGTTAAAAAAATGCGTACTATATTGGAAAGTTAAAACAAAATGTTGTTTTATATTCACAATGATTGATGATATATTATTTTATAAGAATAATGAATCGTATATTGAGTATAAAATAAAAATATACTAAGGCTAGAAATCTTATATGAAATAATTAATGTATTATATTTACTGAAATATAGTTATGTATTTTGGTGATTTCTCTAGTTGAATTAAATCAGTTGGTGGGTATTCAAGATGAAACAAGATATGGATTCTAAAAATTGGTAATAATAAGGCTCGATTGGTTAAATGATGTTTCAATCTACTTCTAGACACATTCTATGATGAAACTTTTTACCAGTTGTCATGATTAAATCCCTTATAATTATACTTGTCATAGAAAATTTCTATTATCATTATACCCCTAATTAAATTTCAAGACCACTGTTCTTTATATAAACCATATAGAAGATGTCTATAAAGAACAACTAGAATTGTGGGTGACAAAAAAATAATTCCAATAAGTTATAAAGGATTCAAAAATCAATTTATGGGTTGAAATTAGCATCGTGATTGTATAATATGAACTTAATAAATCCACATGATAGTTCGACATTATTAAGAAAAAAATTGGTACATGTTTCTATAATATGTTAGTGTAAGAACTATAATTTTCCAAATCAAATATCTTAAAAACATATGGAAAATAGATGTTTAGTCTTATAGTTTATTAAAACTAAAACTTAGGAAAATGGACTTCTCAAAGAATTACTTAAAGTAGAAAACCCAATTCTAGGGACTAAGTTATATAAACATAGATATATTGGGTTTCTTAGTTTGAGTCATAGTATATTTTTTGAAAAATTATTGTAAATATATATTCGAATAATTCAATATTTAATTGTTTCTAGTGCCTTATGAATTATAATCTCTATAAGAAGGGAGGAGATTGTTATAATGAATAAAATTCCTTATCCCTATGATTATTTAGGAATTTATATCACATTATATAATATATACATTATTTTATATTTCTTATGTGTAATGAATATAGGTATACTATCAAATAATACCAAGATAACCTCAAAGGATTGTAGTTTGAACTATTTTATTTTACCTGAGAAATTGAAATAGGCGGGTACCATAGAGTTAGATAAGTGGGAATAATAGTTTAAAAGGGGATACAGAACAATTCTACCATCATATAAATTTGATTTAGTATCATAGTGAAGCTAAGGTAATAAGAAAGAAAAAAACTATACATCAAGTTAGTTCCCTATAACAAACCGACTACATACTTTTTATTACCAAAATATTAATAAATATCATATCACATGTTGAGTTTTCTTTTACCTAACATTAATGTGATAATTTCCCTTGAATATATATCGCATAAAAAGGTTATAATAATTCCAATCTATAATGAGAAACTTTAAGTACTATTAAAATATTCTTAAACATATTTCCTATTTTATAAATCACATATATTTGATGTGACATAAATGATTTCATGACTATCAAGCATTGGATACTCCTAATATAATAAGGCTTTGACTCACGAGGTTTCACACTTAGTAATATTCATGAGAGTAAGTTATGAGGGAAGATATTCCTATAGAAATTCAACAAGTTATGTGTCATTGTATATTCCAATATATAGACGTGTGTGTTATTCCTTTGGCTTGAGATTATTATTAATTTATATCATGAATCATTTAGTTTGATATAGTATTAAAAACCAAGTTGATATATGCTCGCGATGAAGTTGGATACATTATTTGTATCATAAGGTGTGTGAAATTAGTAGAAATATCAAGAATGGATTTATACCATTAGAGTTATAGAAGATGATATATATATACATCTGATTAAAATGGAAATGTCCAATTAAATCCATGAACATGGTAGTTTGTTGAAGAGTTTATTTAATATAGTTAAAGAATGACAGTCAATCATATATGTTTCTGAAACAAATACACAACCTGCATGATGATATATCAAGAACAATAGAGTATATTATATAATAAGCATTCGTATGAGGTTTTTTTTCATTGTGAAATCAACTTATTTATTTATGAGTACCTTGACATATTTCTAGACACTAATCTTGGTATTTAGAAAATTTCACCTAATATAACTGAGAAATATTTTCAGAGGATAATACATTATGTTTATCTATAATCTTAGTTAAATTAAATTTGAAATTAATATTCAAATAAATATTATTTTTAAGTCCAAGTAATAATAATTATTCAAGGTACATTGATCACATATATTCATTCACCAGTTATTTGATTTTAGAATATTTGTGAGTTGAATATTAAATAAATGTTATTTTTGAGTTATAAAATATATAATATTTATTTATATCTTTTTTATTAGTCACAATATAATAAATAAATATTTATTTGGTCTCTAGTTAGGGAATTGATTTAAATAAATATATATCTTATTACAAAAATGTTAAAATAAATATTTATTCCCAAGTTTAGTGAGTATAATAGTTATTTATTGAAATAATAATATAATGATATTTATTTAGAATAATTATTTATTATTCAAGGTTCAATAAATGTGGATGTGTATTGAAGAGTTGAGTTAAGGACCCAACAAAAATGATATATTTTATTTAATTTTATTTTAATAATTATTGATTTTTAAATAAATGATATTTTAATATTCATGATTTACACTGTTTCATGGAATATAATTATAATAATAACAATAATAGATGTCGGGTTTAATTCTAATAAAGAAATTAGTTTTGGGACTTTGAGAAATTATTAATTATCTGAACCTGAATATATAACCCAACATATATATTTTTTTGATTTATCAAGTTTTTTTCTCATTGTATATTTTCCCTAGATAATTCTCTCAACACTGGTGAGAACTTCACAAGAAATATTCAAGAATTATAGAAAATTATCCTCCTCCACTCCCTCAAGACTGAGGTAATGAGATAATGAATTGTTCTAGTATAAGTTTATTCATGTTTTGATTGATGAAGAATGACATAAAATGGTTGGTAACTCCATGCTAGTACATGGAATACCAACATTGATGTTCCAAAATCCATGGATCACATGGGTATACCAGTAAAGGAATTATACTTTGTATTATTCATTACAATGATGATACGAGAGTGGTTACTAAATTGATAACCTATTAAGAAAGAATTATCAAGATGTGGTAATCATTATTTTACATTATTTATAAATTATATGTGAAAAATAATATTTATAATGAATTAGTGTTTGCTTCATCTAGTTATGAGGATTTTATTTGATGATATTGATGAAAAACATTGTTGGGCATGAAATGCACCACTTTCACTATGCCCCAACTCTGTGACTTTGGTGACTACGTGGTAAGAATGGTATGAACACCAGATTGGGTACTCACTTTGGATTATGTCATTATAAAGGTGTAAATTATTTCTTATATTGATTGAGTTAGGACTACCCTAGAGATGTGGAGTGTTTTAGGATCACATAAGGATGTTTCAATCACCAGGGGGAATTATGGTTGGTATACTTTTACTCTAATTTTTCATTTAATCCCCTTTCACCTATTTCCTTATTTTGCGACCAGATATCTATCTCTTTATCTCTCATTTTTTCGTATAAAAGATATAGAATATAAAATCAACATAAGATAACACTAGGGGGTGAATTGATGGGATTCACCACCGTAATGATGACTATACTCCTAGTTTATCATAGTTATTATCCCCCACACACAAATTCATTATTATTATTAAAGAAATTGAGATGATGATTTTTCCTTGAACTCATTTATCCTTTCACCAACTATGTGTAGTGACAGAAGTGGATTATGATTCTATAACTCTATATACAATACATGATTTGGCCTACCATATGAATTATATTAGAAATGTGGCTGATGTGTCCCTCAGGTACAATGAGAATGAACTTCTTCCTTAGATATCACAATCTGGTAGGCCATATTAATTTTATTCACACTTCTACAGTATATAGATTTAGTAAATTATATCTCTTAAATATTCAACCTATATATGATCAACTGATATATGAAACTTAGTTTATATTCTTCTAATTCATCTTTAGATAAAATTAAAACTTCTATCAATAAGTTCAATATTAACTCTATTTTTATTTCATTCTTTCAACTTAAAAAAATAGGTACATATAGTTGATATTCTATACTCACTTTTTTATTTCACTTCTAAAAATATTTTCATCCTACACATAGTAAATCACTCACATATGTTTTTCTTCTTATTCTAGTAAAATGTATTCCTTGAATTTTGTGAATATGGTTATTTTAATTTCCAAATGGATTATTTGGTTTCTCCCAACACTCAGTGAAGAGATAGGATTAATAATTTTGAGGTTTTAGTGGGTCTCATCATTGATTGGGGTGATAATTGGAAAGAAAGGTTCTTATAATTTGGTGGCCATATTAATATTGTCAACAGTGGGTTGCCTCATATTCCCATACATGTTATGTCCATGCTTAGGGTCCCCAAATTGGTTGTTAGGTCTATTGAAAGTGTGTTGAACAAATTTATCTAATATTCCCACAATTTAGGGAAGTGTAACTGGGAGAGATAGAATATATAGGATAAAACATATATAGAATGTGGAATAAATCGGAAGAAAGTGGAGGAAACCTTCTTCTTTTCCTTTGAGATAAGATTTCTTGGGTGATCTTGAATGGACACACTCTCTAGGATAGTTTCATGTGGGAAAAATATCATTATTTTTATTCTACGTACTATATGTATCATGGGAAACACTATGAAATATATTGTTTTATGCTTTACCTCTTTTGAATCCTTTATGATCACATAAGATGGATTGTTGGGAGGGGTGATCTTAGTTTCTTTAAGGTTAAATGGGATGGGAATATACTTTATTTTCATGGATGCTTGATTCCTAACTGCTCAATTTGAGAGTCTAGTTCCCACCCATGTCTTTTATTGGTGGTGATCAGTAGTGGAAAAAATCTATTTTTGAGGAATTTTTCTTCTCTAATGAGGATGAATTGTGTATTTTCACACCACATGAGTCTGGATCATTCATAATGGAGGATCTGCAATGAAATTTTCAGGTGAATTAGTATAAATATGCTTGGTTTGGGAAATCTTGTTGTAGAGGTATTCCTATCAATTTTATTTTTCTTATTTTTTGCTTCTATAATCTTGTTATTCCCTATCGATGAAGATATTAAAATGAGTGTTGATCATTTAGCCATGAAATTTAGCTACTGTGTGTCATCCAAAGTTGATTATTTATTCTATTTTTGGTAGATAGTGAGTGGTCCTCCTTAATTTGGAATATGTTGTGTGGTTTTCTCGGTCTCAATATCCACTTGGTTTCTTTGCATAATTTTTTGGAATAGTTGGTGCATGGTATTCATGGGGATGGTAGTTTTACTACGTGTTGAATGTTTCTTACAGTGAGGTGTTGGATTATTTGGGAAGATCAAAATAAAATTATATCTAATGGTCCCTATAACACTATTCTTGGCCTGAAGGTGAGAGTTTTTCCCTTATTACAGATCTTTCTGATCATTTTTAGTGGAAGGTTAAGTCCCTAGTTCTTAGTTCTCACATAAAGATGTGTAAATCTCATTAGAATCTATTATCTTGGCATTGGAATTGGGTATTATGGATTAATTCAGATCATGGAAGGAAAGTAAATACTGAGGCATCTTAAATTAGAGGAATTATGAAAGTTGGTGTGATAGTGCATAATATGTGGGTATCCATTGATATTTCTTTCAGTGATTTTTATGCTCCCAGTTAATCTCTTCTTATGGAGGAAAAAGTTATAATTAGAGGTCTTCTCATTTTTATGCTTTATAATGTATATATTCAGGAGATTGAGCATGAATATTCCTTGGGGCACAGTGCTCTCACAGTCCAGCGTGATGCTCACTGGTCTATTATTTATCAAGTTCGTTTATACAAAACGTTTTTGGATAGTCGTGTCACTATTAAAAATACATTGCATGACAGAAACAAAGTGGTAGATATTTTGACCTCTCAAGGTAACCAAGGGAACGATATTGTTATCTATTTTAGTATTGGGTAACTACCTGATGGTTTTATGAACATTGTTTTTGAAGATTATTTGTATATTCATCATTTTAGACTACCTTGTCTTCAATGGTGTGTCTTTTTATTTATGAAATTCATTTATTTTTTGTAGTTGATGTAAATTAAAATGGATGTATTGAAATTAGAATCGACAACATGAACACTTGATCGATCAAGATTGATATATAGAAAAGGTATCAAGTGACCAAAATATATATTCCATAGTGAATGAAATCTATATCTCAAATGATTGCAACTTTTTTTTAACAAGGTATGAATCAACCACAAAGACATATGGAAGAAACTATGCATCTATTAGAAATTTCCCAAAGATATTCACCAATTACACAGTTATTTTCAATTTACGACGTGTTTAAAGAATAAATAATTTGTGAAATTTTGACTTTTGAAAATGTAAATAATCAACCACTTGAATCAATTAAGTGACATGTTTAGTAGTTAGAATATCTCAAAGTATTAGACAGACAATAAGAATAAGATGATCAACCATATGTATTATATAATCAACTATAAGATTAAGTGATAGAGAATATGATCTATCATGGAATTAGACCAAAATTATTACAAAGAATTGAAGGGGACATGAATTATGACATGGAAAACATTAAGAAACTACATCTAAAAGTAAGTATTATATTATTAAATTTATTAATTCAACTAAAATTTTATATAGAATTAAATGTTGTTCAGAAACATTCAATGAGATCATATTTAATTCTATAGTATTAGGATCTCCAATGATAATGTTTAAACATCCATTTTGGATAATTATTAGGAATTTATAGAAGACAGAAGACCTAGTAGAAGAGTTTTCATGACACATATATAGTAGAATTTTTCATGAATGTAAAAGACAAACTGATCCTCTATTTTACAAATCTATGAAATTTTTTTATTCGATGGACTTAAAAAATAGTAGATAATGTCTTCTCATCCTATCATATCATTTATAAATCAAAACAAAGAATTTACAAGATAAGACTCGCCTAAAAAAAACCAAAACTTCATTATCTGCAGTATCAAATTCCTACACTTCTCATACTCAATTCTTTCTACATTTTTGAGCCTTGTGAGTTTTACATCATATATATTTTTATAACTCACTCATACATTATACTAGGGAGGAAAAGATACTATATAACCTAATTTATTGTTATATGTACTCCCATGAAAAACTTTGGAAGAGGCTATGTGCAGCTTATACTGCCTATGTGCAGTTGTTTCTCTTTTTGTATCCCATGAAAACAATGGAAGTGAATCTGTATAGCCAAGATATATTTGTGCATTGTTGTGTATAAAACCTGATCAAGATTATGGATCAGTTTATTTATTAACAAATTGAATTTAAGCAGGTTAGTACTAAGTGAATATTACTAGGTTTAGACATGAGACTGAACCTCTTGTTTCCATTATGCTTTTTTTACTATATTTTACACATTTTTTAAAATAAATATATTTTAGTTTTTAAAACACGATAGTAAAATTATACTTTGATAGTTAAATTTAATAAGTGTTTATTGCTTTATATATGTTAATCTTTCTAAAAAGTTAAATGAGTTTTAAACTTTTTTTAATTGGGTTGTGATATAACTATTGAGAAGCTTTTTTAAAGATAAAACTATATAATCTTACTATTATAGTTAACTGGCATTTATTTAATAAACTGGGAGATTTACTTTTTAATTTTTCTTAATGTAATATTGAATTGAAAACGAAATTCACCCCTCTTGATTTATCCACTCCAACCAACAAGGATGTAAGAATGTAATATGCTATATGAAAGTTTACTTTCATAGATTTCAAAAATTTCAAATTACTTATATATATTTATAATGTATTATAAGTGTCTCTTGTAACATAATTATCTTCCAATTAGATCAATTTACTGTTATAGTTTTTCAAGACTACTTGGGTAGATGAAATTTTATATACACTAATGAAATATCCTATGCATATGACAATTCCAATTTTCAATTTTTATCTTTTATATCAATATTTTAGATTTAATTAAACTACCTATAAGGAATATTTATCTTATTTTGTTGCCTCCTCAAACTCCTGAAAAAACTACTCAAGGCATCTTTACATTTATTTAATCATAATTCAATTTCAACGAATTAAGGATGGATTATCCATGGATTTATCCACTCCATCATCAAGTTGTAGATAACATCTTACATTTATTCACTCTTTAGGTTGAAAATTCTCCCATCTCCATCAATAGTTGTTATATTTTCATAAATTAATATTAAAAAATAATGACACTTAGAAGAACTTTTTTGAATATATCCACCCAAGAACTTCATGGAAGCTACATAATTTCCAACGCTCCATGAAAAAATATTTATTAATCAACAAGAGATCATCATTGGTATAAATATCATCATCATTTTCCTTTTCCATAGTCAATGAAAATTTCTCAAGTATACAGTTTCCACAAAGTGATTGGATCTATAATAATTCAATGGAAGAAACTTCATCAACTCATAAATTCATCTCTAAAAGATTTATAACATATACTTCATGAATCTTCTTCAATCCATTTCTATATGTATAATAGAAAAACATCCATAATATATCATTCAACACACAACTAGTGATGGTAGTAACACTTCTAGGATTAAAGGTTTTCCTTTATTCCATAGCTTAAATTAAATAATTTCTTAGGAAAATATAGATTATTCTTACTAATATTTAGATTACCACCTTCTCTTTTACATATTCACATTATATACATAGATCCCTTAATTTACAATAAATATAACACTAGAACGCGTTTTATTCAAGAATACACAAATTTATGCTTATTTTTAATACCAATAAATGAAAATGAAATTCAAAATTTAAACTCAATTCCTTCATCACTCAAGATTTCTCTCCTCTCCACCTTGATCATTTTATTATATCATTTTATTCTCACGACCACATTGGAAATTTATACAAGTTTTCTAAAGAGAAGGTTTTATTGATTTATTCTAATGAAATATGCCATTAATCATTCCACTATAAGTTTACTTGATCCTTGATCAGTGAAGAAAATAAAGTGACTTTGACTTATAAAAAAAGTAGTATATTGATGAAATGAATTTTGATACTAATTTATACTCCTTTAAATTTATCACTCAATGAATTCTCAATATTCTTCAGACTGAAACCCCTAAATACCCACTATAAAATCTATTTTTTCATTTGATTTGTTACATAAATTACTATACTCACATTTCAATGAAAAATGTTAAACTCTATCAAAATGATTTAAAATTATATTAATTATATGATCTTGATAGCTTCACAAGTAAAAATCCCTGACAAGGAATTATCTCAATCTCAAATTTATCATGGTATAATTTTTATTTAGATTTAATTTTGAATTTTATGTGATAGAATATACTATGATGGCTACTTCTTGAAATCTATAATAGTGATTCTATATAATATTACATCATTGGTTCTCTATTTTTAACTAACATCAAATTTAATTCGCTACATGGTTAGAACCCAAACATAATACATATGATAATGAATAAGGTGGACCTCCTTTCTCATTAATGTGAGATGCTAGAATGAGAATTTATTCCCAACCATGAAACTATTTCCTTTTTTACTCTAAGTCTGGATGAACTCTTCATGCATGAATTTTCTGATCTCCAGGAAATATGGGGGAAGCATAAATAATTTTGTTCTCGCCTTCTGTGGGGTTTTCTTTTAACACGAGCCACCAAGTCATATATACCACTTGATATTTATTTCGTGTTATTTATAATTTATTTTTTGGAAGGTATTATTAAAATATAGTCATTTTAAGTTTTTCTAGATTTATTTGACCACACAGAAAAACTCATAGGTTCCAAGGTTACCCTCCTTTGAAAACCTATCATGAAATTATATTTCCTATTCATGTGGAATAATTTTTTCCCTTTGGATATTTCCATATATTGTGCTTATATTTCTCTTTAGTTTCCTAAATGATATGGATATATTTTATTATATACTTTAGGAACATGATAATACTTTCTAGTTATTCAACATTGTTTCAAATAATATTTTATCACTAATTTAGTCTTTTAATTTTTAATTTTTATTGATTTTCTATTTTTCATTGTATTTTTTCCTTTAAAAAAGTAAACCAAGGATTGTGTTCATATGTCCTTGGTATGTCCTCTCTTTTCAAAAAAAAATTATATGGCTCTCCAGGATGTGTCATTATTCATATATTTATTTCTGATTGGATTGAATATACTAATTATTTTTCCTAAAACCATAGAGTGACTCACCATTATTCATTGGTTTCTTATTGGGATAAATCTATTTTTCATGATTCATTATATTTATTCACAAGGATATATGAACTAATTTCTCAAGTTTCGATTTGATTTTATTTTTAATTGTTTCTAACTCAATAATTATTAAATATATTATGCAATCTTAACTCTAGTGAGCATAATTACTATAAACATCACAGAGATCTCCAAGCATTTCAAACATGTTTATTGCATACATATCTTTTTTATTAATCTTTGATCGTATCCTTTTCTTAGGTTTTATAAATATAAATTTTGGAATCTCATTTACTTTATTAGTTGAATAATTATGAAAATAACTTAAAGATTTATTATTGAACCTATTAAAACATAAATTTTAACCCAAATACCTTGTTATTCTTTTAGTATAAGACATTCTAGTTTTTGTTCTGAGCTATTTTTACACCTTTAATTCTATTTTGTGGGATTAAATTGGGGAAGAATCCCATATATATTTTCATCCAATGAATTTGGATGTAGTGGTGGAATCCTCTATATTTTTCTTCATTTATTTATGTTTAGTCCTACAATGCGTAATGAATTTTTTTTAAAATAATTATAATTTTTAGAGGTGGATGGTACCTTCTCCTTTAAGGATGATATATATTGATCAGTAGATGATATAATTATGATATTTTCACAAGATAAATATATTTTAATATAAGAGTACTAATTAGTAGTTTTTATAGAGGAAAATATCCTTTCAACTTTTTGTGAAGAAATGACATGATTGGTCTCCTAAATTTTCAATTTAACTTTATGTTCTAAGAATCTAATATCAGAATTTATTTCTCCTAATTTGTTATTTACAATTTGTCTTCTGTTTCCCATTTAATATATTTAGACTAATATTCTGTAAATTTTAGTTTTTCTTTTAGAATATTTTCATCCTCTTCAATCCTCTTCTCATTTAAATATAGCCAAGTATTCTTGAAAAAAAATTATTTTTTTTAAATTCATGGTTCTTTTATCAAATCAATTTCGTAGATTATTTTATCACGTGAATTTTAGAAATCCAATTATTTTCAATACTAGAGAATCATCATTTAATATATCTATTAAAAGACATTTATTTATTTGTATATCATTATAAACATCATCATCTATTGTTCTAAATCATTCTATAAGAATCCTGAATTTAATTTATGTTGAGAAATCTTTAATTGCATGCTCCTAATAGAGCCAAAAATAAAATAGAATAAATATATAGGTTATTCCAAAAGAGTATTGACCAGAAAACTAAAAGAACCATCATATTAATTATCACATGATTTTTTAATTATATGATCTTCCTCAGTTCTAGATCAATCATGTATAGGATTATTTTTATAAGAATTTTTTTAAATCCTCTTAATGTAGAGATTGTGAACTACATGTTTCCAATTGGTTGTTTAATTCCTTGGTGATGGATTTAACCACGTTATCTTCACCTTATATTCCATAATTGTGTTTTTTAATTAATTCACAGGGAAAGAATATTCTCTCCCTATTTTATTTTTAGGTTTATCTTTTCACCATCATTAATAAGAGACTTAATAAGATATGTAAATAAAAATACTTTAACTCTGATTACTTTAAAATAGTGTATATTATACATAATTTAATAAATATTTTCTAAACCCATATAGATCTATTTTCTTCTTATTCATTATTACTTTTTATACATTTCTTCCAATGTTACTTTGATAAGGAATCCATAGGTATATTTAAATATTCACTTCATATATCCTCTATAAAAATAAATTCAAGTATTCAAACATTGGTATTATTGAGAATCCAATTATTATTGTATCCCACCATGATACCTATTTGTTAGGATGACATATGGATATTTATAACAATCTGGGGGTGAATTAATGTTGGTGTACTTTCACTTTAATTTTCTATTTTATCCATTATCACCACTTCACTTATTCAGTGAAATGATCTCTCTATCTTTATCTATCCTTTGGATTTAATGAAGATATATAACAGAAATGTAAAATAATATTACACCTCAATTTTTTGATGATGTTTTACTCCATAAGTATTAATATTCCCCTGATGCATCATAGTTATTATCCCAGCAACACAAATTACTTATTATTTTCAAATAAATTATAATAAAGGTTATGTACCTGCAATCATTTATCCCATCACTAAATCCGTACAATTAAAGTAGTGGTTTTCTATTTATATAAATTCTTATAGAATATAAGAGTTGGAGTACATTATGTAAATTAGGTTAGCAATGAGGCTCTTGGGTCCCTTTCAGATAATGAAAATTATCTTCTTCCGTGACTACAATAACTGAGTGTTTGATATGAGATTCATTATACATTAGTAATATATAGACGTAGTAGGATGGATCTAACAAATATTTAGACTATATATGATAAAAGGATATATTCCACTTAGTTTCTTTTATATTCTTCTTTAGTGTACTTGGAAACTTATCTTCTTATATAATTAAATTTATATCTCTATTTTCCATTGAGAATTTATAAAAAAAGGGTTTTCAAAATTAGTTTTTAACATCAATTAAATAGAGATGTCATTATAAGTGATGTTTTAAATTGGAGATTTTATGTATTTTATATTTAACTAATTTGAGAAATACTTTATATATTTTATAAGATAAAAAATCATAAAAAACAATATAAAATGATAAATAGAAAGTCTATTTCACATAGGTTATCGTATAAATGATTTGAAAGACTATTTATCATGTCAGTTACTAAAAATAACCACTGTGAAAACCTACTTTAATGTAATTTATATAATAATAAACAAGAAATAACACTTATGTTTTATATTTTATAATAGTTATAAAGAAACCCACATAAAAGTTTTTTATTTATTTTTTAAATTCATTTCCTAAAAATTTGACCCCAATAGTATAACATCAACAGACACAACAAAAAATAGAAAAAAAAACAAAAAATAAGAATAACAAATATAGTGTCATAAAAAATTAAATCCTACCCTTTATCAAGTAAATTTAGTATTACAAATCAAAATTTAAACATAAATGTTTATTATAAATAAATTAAAACAAAATCAAACATATGAAATAATCCAACCATGATACTTGAAATTGATTAAGATATTTATTATAATACTTAATAGAGTTATAAAAATGTTAAAAATTAAAATAAAGGCATTTAACATGTTTTCTAAAAATAATTATAAGATAAATATAGGAAAGGTTGCAGTAAAATCTAACCATTTATAATTTTGTTATTATCGCGGTTGAAATTATTTCAATCATAAACCATAGAAAATAATAACCTCATTCCATTACAATTTTGATTATGAAATTTATATCTCAAAATAAATTTTTAATTAAAAATAAAATTTTAAGTACTATATCCAAATGTATAAATAATAAATGAGAATTCACCTTTGTAGACATATATTTGGTATTTTCATTCCACTTTCCCACTGTATCACTAAAGTAATTACATTACCTATTTAAAAATGATATGAATGGAAGAAAATTAAATTTTTTCATAATATATATTTTTTCAAAAAATCAAACTTATGATTTCAATACATCGCTAAACTTTTCTTAAAGTCACATTTTATAGAGTATAACCGGTAAGTTTTCTTCTCTTTTGGATAAAAAACAACTGAAAATGTACACTTATATACAAAAAACATAATTCTATAGGATATTAAATTAATATAAATAACTCTTTAAGAAATATATTTTTCATACCCTTCAAGGTAAGGAAGCATCCAATTGTGTATTTCAATATTTAGAAGTGTTTCAGAATTATAAAATGTTCTTTTTGTATCTTTCATTATCATCGTCAATGGTGAAATAAATTATGGGTAAAAAATCCAAATATTTGATGTTGCATCTGTAAAGACCCGTAAAATTCAAGTGAAATTTTTTCTTAATTTTCTTTGGAATTTTACAAGAACGCGGTTTCGGACGGCACTTGATTCTGAGGCCTGGAGTGCCCGGAATTTCTATCCGAAGTTTAGCTCGGGTACGTTCAGTGAACGAACGAGCGGGAATTTCTAACTTTTGAACCAGTTCCCAGAATCGAATTCTGAGGGCACCGATGGAACCGCAACGCCGATAATTTCTTAGGAACTCCTGTTCCGGAGTTGCGTTATCACGGGTGTGGATGATAAAAATTGTGGAAGTTAATTTATTATTATTCTACAATTTTTATTCTAAGTGTTTAGTTCTTAATGGAAGTTGGGTAACCACCCAACCTCCCTTGGGAGGTTATGAGGGTGGTGGGGCCCACACGAACCCCACCCCTTCATATCCTCTGACCCCTCTCAACTCCCATTAAATGTTGATAACTTAAGTTTACTTAACTTATGGATTTAATGTGGTGAGTTAAATGTAAGTTTTTGAAATTCAAACCCTTGAATTTTAATAAGTCTTGTTGTGTTAATAAAATAAGAAAGTAGCTTATTTTTGTTGTTGTTAGAGTTTCGTCGTTGAGAGGTTTTTTGGGAAGAACATCTTCTTCTTTGACGAAGAACTCGAAGAACATCAGTCTCTGTCGAAGAACGCCGAGTCCTAGAAGACCGACTCCACGACATCGACCCGCGACGTGATGTCTCTTTCCGCAACGGTTCTTCCACGACGCCGTTTCCGCGACGCGACTTCCTCCTTCCAAGTCGCCTCTTTTCGCGACGGTAGTACCGCGACGTTTTCTCTTCGACGAACCTACAAACAAACTCCGCTATTGAAACCAAGGTAGGGGTTTTATTTATTTAATTTGTTCGTGTTTATATCCCTGAAATTATTCGTGAAATTTTAACCAACTGCTATCGATTAACGTGAGGGGGGATGAACCGCACAAACACGGTCGAACCACCTCCTTATCATTCTTGTTGGGTTCTTTTGGTTCGATATGGAAGTGGCGCGGTGCCGTCGCGCCGCGTCGGAGACACCCGAAAATACCGCGACCGGTAACGGGGTCGTGGCGGAGCAAGGTGACCGGCGACCAGACCGGGCCGCCGGCTTCGGAGCTGGAAGGGGATCAGCCATCATCGGTCCCGTTGAGCAGGAACCGGCCGGCCAGGTCGGGCCGGTCGGACAGGGAGGAGCAGGGGGAATTAATTCCCCCGGTCGGACATCAAAGTGGTCCCAATTAAAGGGCCGCGGTTACAAAAAACCGGGGGGGGGGGGGGGGGGGGGGGGTAGCGCCCCCCCCCCCCCCCGTGCGAGCTAAAACGGCTCGGACGTTTATGCCGAGCTGCTGACCAGCGCGCCCAGCGCACGGGTCGCCGGACCGGGTCGGGCCGAGCCGGCCTGGCCGGGCCGCACCGGGCCGCGCCGCGCCCAGCCGGTCCGGGCCGTGCCGGACCGGGCCGACCGGGACCTGGGGCAGGTCGACCCGGTTCGGGCCGACCGGGGGGTCTCGGGCCGGGTCGGTCCGAGCCCATAACCCCCGTTTTCAGACTGTTTGGGTTCAATTGCCCATAACTCGGACTACGGACCTCCGATCGATGCACCGTCAGCTGCGACACGATCCTTGGAACGATACGGTCGTTTCGGTATATCAAACTCAAGTTTTCGGAATACTTTGGGTTTGGCCGGGTTGGTTCGTTCACGAAACCAACCGGGCCCTCGGAGCGGAAACGCTCATATCTTGAGCTTCGGACGTCTGTTTGACGTTCCGTCAACTATGTTGGTTTTCTCTTAGTGAGATAGATCTTTTGAATTACTCCGCACGAGGTATGGACACAGGTGGAGTACGGTCGGGTTGGTTTTTCCTTAAAAACCATCCGGGCCCTGGGATGAAAAAGCCAATAACTCTCAGACCGGGCGTCCGATCGACGCGCCGTCTGCGACGTTGAGTTCCTGTTGACGATACGGAACTTTTGGATACATCAACTCTGGACTATATGTCAGTTGATGTATCAGCCTCTCGGCTCGTGGAGCGGACCCTCCCGAATGAGCTTGTTGTGTGAGGGAACCCTGGTGCTGGATGCGACTGCTACTGTGACGACGGCTGTACAGAGATCCTCAGTGGATTCGACGGCGACGACTACAGCACTCAGAGATCCTATGTGGATCAGTGCTACCGTTCCTGTGTGGGTCCGATCCTGTGTGGGTCAGCGCTCAGCAGTTCTGTGTGAGCCAGCGCCTACAGATCCTGTGTGGGTCCGATCCTGTGTGGGTCTTTGCGGGGGTTAGTTTCCTATCGATCCTTTGTGGGTCATTGCGGGGGTTAGTACCTATCGATCCTTTGTGGTTCCGAAGAATTCTATGGATCAATGATCATCTCTATCATCTTTCGAATAAGTAAACCTGTGTGAGCTGAATCCTGTTTTCTTTCCTGTGTGGATTGTGTTGTGCTATCCTGTGTGGATTACGTATTGCTTTCCTGTGAGGAATACGTATAATTTCCTGTGTGTACTGGGTTGTACTTGGGCTCTGAGGTTGGAACTTATTTTAATTGATTACTTAGGTATATGTATGGGCATATACCTAAGCAGTGTCGGTTGTTACTTCGTGATTGTATCTTTCCTTTGTGGTTTATCCTTTGTGGATTTTGGGAGACCATCGGGGGTCTCGAGGTCCCTAATGAGTATCTTATACTCACCCCTTCAAGGGCTATGCCCGCACTACGTTGTGTTGGTTGTAGATGACGGACATTGTTGATCGTGGTTGAGGCTTGCAGAGTAGGACGGTACCTGGAGGTGGACCACTGGGCGGGACATACTCGGAGCGGACGGCAGGACACAAGGAGCAGTGGAGCTATCTGTACCCACCCTTCAGGTGGGATTTTCCAGTGGACATCTCGGTGTAGCGGCTTTACTTTTCTGTTGCTGTTTTCCATTTCCAGTTGTACTTTACTTTCAGTTTGGGTTTGTATACTGGCCCACTTACTTTTCCGCACTTACTCTTGTACCATCTTTTACTTAGTGTTTACTTCTACTGCTTGTTTACTCTGTGGTGTTTGTTTACTTTTCAAAGGCAATGCCTTCCCTTTTTACCGGTATTTACGCCTTGGTGCTAGTCGCCAGCCCCTGGCCTATGGAAGACAGGCTTGGGGTAGTCACGGCACGAGCTTGAGGACGGGTCGTGAAAAATTGGTATCAGAGGAGGTCGGTTCTACTGCAGAACATGGGACTCTGATCTTTTCTATGTGAAGCAATAGTGTTTAGCGTATTGAGTGTGGTTATTAGTCCAGGGTGTCCAGTGTTGGTGCAGCGGCCGACGTATCCGTACATCAGGACCCTGACTTCTGATTTCTGGCTTAATGCACGAAAACATTGATTGCGTGTGTGTTTCAAGTTTTCTTTGTGATTACTTTGTGTCAGCTCACCGGGTATATTGTTCTGACCAGGGAGCACCTGTTTCCTTTTCAGGATGGACCCACGACAGCAGCCAGCTAGGGTTCCGAGAGTCGAGCGTGACGACATCCCACCGAGCGACGAGGCCTCGGTGCAGGGCCCTTTGTCAGCAGTGGCACCGGCGGTAGCCCTACCCGTCGAGCCACCGATGCTTCCATCCCCAGCCGCTGACGATGCACGTCACCTTAATGCACTGCATGAGTTCCAGCGCCAGCGACCGCCCAGGTTCCGCGGGGAGACAGACCCCAAGGCAGCCGAGGACTGGCTGGAGGCAGTGGTACGAGTTTTTCGTTTAGTGAGGACACCAGCAGACCTCATGGTGATCCTCGCAGCGAGCCTACTGCACGCAGCAGTGGGCCGATGGTGGATCTTGATTCTCCAGGTGCACGATGAGGAATCTCTACTCTGGATAGACTTTGAGAGCCTCTTCTGCTCAGAGTTTGTCCCAGCCACCCTCCGTGCGGTACGCATTCAGGATCTTCTTCAGCTGCGGCAGGGCAGCATGACGGCCGCCCAGTACTCAGTGAGATTTACCGATCTCTCGCGCTACTCGACCGACATGGTACGAGACCTATTCTTCCGGGCCCAGACCTTTGAGCCGGGATTGAGACACGAGATCAGGCCACTGCTGATCTCCCTCAGCATTCCGACTCAGACAGGAGTACTGGAGAGAGCCCTTTTGATCGAGAGCTTTCTTGCTGAGTCTACACCAGCGCTGAGACCCACCACAGGGCGGCACGTAGCAGAGTCTTCTGCAGCAGGCAGTCGACGGATGACTCTTGGGTCCAGGCAGACCAGACCCTCAGGCAGACGACCTCAGGACACTGGCTCAGTAGTGCGGGGCACACAGCACGGAGCCAGTCTTTTGAGAGGCAGACAGTGCTACTCATGCGGCGGGCAGGGCCACATGGCTTGTGACTGCCCGACCCACCATTTTGAGGAGCAGCAGACGGTTGATGGAACACCGAGGCAGAGGCAGAGGGTCGACCGTGGCGGTTCACAGGGAGCAGGCGGACGAGGCAGAGGAGCTGGCCGAGTAGCGGGTGGTGGGAGACGCTTTGAGGCTCTACCACCACCACCACCAGGAGGTCCACCCCGACCATAGGGAGCTGGTGGGCAGAGATAGGCACAGCTCCAGGCAGCTGAGGCCTACGACCACGGCGCGCCCGAGATGATTCGAGGTACTATCTGTGTCTATTCCACCCTTGCTGCAGTACTTATAGACATAGGAGTGAGTCACTCTTTCATAGCCACTGCCCTTGTTCGGAGCTCAGAGATTCCTATAGAGCTGTTGGCTCGATCCTTATGGCTAGAAACTCTTACGGGAGCAGACTCGACGATTACGCACTGGTGCTGGCAGTGTGAGCTTACTCTAGGAGGCGAGAGCTTCGGCTAGGATCTTCTTATAGCAGCATCTAGGCCTTACAACGTCATCTTGGGCATGGATTGGTTGTCTACGGTCCATGCACAAATTGACTGTTTTGGGCGCAAGGTGTGATGTGTACGCACCTACGGGAGCAGGTTCACCTTCACCGGCGAGAAGGGAGCCTTCGCAGCATAGTATGGACTTTTGAAGAGGAGAGGACAACCCATTACTCATCAGTTGGCTAGCCTCGTCCTAGGAGCTGTTGACGTGCAGAGTCCTAGTTTTCCTGCAGTGGTGGATCAGTTTGCGGACGTTTTCCCCGAAGAAGTTCCAGGGCAACCTCCTCATAGAGAGGTAGACTTTTATATTGACCTGTACCCCGGGACAACCCCGTTATCGACTCCAGCATATCGGATGGCCCCCGCTGAGCTTAGAGAGCTGCGGGTACAGTTGGAGGACTTGCAGGGCAAGGGGTTCATCCAACCCAGTGTTTCACCCTGGGCTTCCCCGATTTTGTTCGCCAAGAAGGCGGATGGGAGCTTGCAACTTTGTGTCGACTATCGTCGCCTGAACCAGGTAACTGTGAGGAACAAGTATCCGCTACCAAGGATTGATGACCTCTTTGATCAGCTCAATGGAGCACGGTGGTTCTCGAAGATAGACCTCAGGTCAGGCTATCACCAGCTCAGAGTTCGAGACGAGGACGTGCAGAAGACGACCTTCAGGTGTCGGTATGGCCACTATGATTTCTTGGTTATGCCCTTCGGCGTAACCAATGCTCCATAAGTGTTTATGGCCTTCATGAACAGGATCTTTCATCCATACCTCGATCGATTTGTCATGGTCTTCATTGACGACATTTTGATTTACTCAACGAATGAGGAGGAGCACGCCTACCACTTACGGGTTGTACTAGACACACTCCGAGAGAACCATCTTTATGGTAAGCTCTCGAAGTGTCATTTATGGATACGTGAGGTCCACTTCTTGGGACACGTCATTTTTGAGGCGGGAGTTGCAGTGGATCCTGCGAAGATCGAGGTAGTGTTAGCTTGGGAGCCACCCAGGAGCGGGACAGAGGTGCGGAGTTTCTTGGGACTAGCTGGATACTACCGGAGATTCGTACCAGACTTCTCCAGAGTTGCGGAACTACTCTCAGCTTTGAAAAAGAAGGGGAAACCCTTCGTGTGGTCAGAAAGATGTCAGTAGAGCTTCCAAGAGCTAAGACAGAGATTGACCAGCGCACCTATCTTGAGGTTTCCTGAGGAGGGAGTAGGGTACGCAGTCTACTACGATGCATCAGGGACCGGACTCAGTTGTGACCTGATGCAGGAGCGGGAAATGATCGCTTATGGATCACGTCAGTTGAGGCCGCATGAGCAGAACTACGCTACCCATGACCTGGATTTATCAGCAGTGGTATTCGCTCTGAAGACATGGAGACACTCTCTGATGGGCGAGTGATTTACAGTCTTTTCTGTCCATCAAAGTCTCAGATACATATTCTCTCAGAAGGATCTGAATTTGAGACAGCGGTGATGGCTCAAGTTCCTCCAGGACTATGACTTTGATATAGTCTATACTTCTGGGAAGGGAAACGTAGTAGCTGATGCCCTCAGCAGGAGGACGGGCATTCAGCTACTTGAGGAGGCGACAGAGCAGCTAGCCTCTTTGAAGATATCCTTCGTGGATAGAGATGGAGCAGCCTTCCTTCAATATCTCACAGTCACTCCTCCACTACTACAGCAGGTCATAGAGGCACAACGTGGGGACGCTGACTGTAGGATGCGGTGTGCACAGATATCCTCAGGACAGGCACCTGATGGTTTCTCTTTTGGAGCAGAGCACGAAATCCTTTTCAGAGGACGTACCTTGGTACCAGTTGCTTTACGGGAGGAGGTGATAAGAGAGGTTCACACTTCTCCCTTGGCGGTACATCCCGGAGTGGCGAAGATGTACCGGGATCTCAGACGACAGCACTGGTGGCCAGGCATGAAGAAGGCCGTGGCAGAGTTCGTTTCTCGATGCCTCACCTGCCAGCAGGTGAAGGCAGAGCACCAGGTACCAGCAGGCTTGGTAAAGCCCTTGGAGGTTCCGGAGTGGAAGTGGGACGACATATCTATGGACTTCGTGACTGGACTTCCACGCACTTCCAGAGGTCACGACTCCGTTTGGGTGATTGTCGACCGACTCACCAAGTCGTCTCACTTCTTACCCATCAAAGCGCAGGGCTTAGTGGAGAGCTTGGGACGTCTTTATGTTCAGGAGATTGTGCGGCTTCATGGAGTTCCATCATCTATCATCTCCGATCGAGATGCTCGATTTAATTCCCGGCTATGGAAGGGATTACAGGAGGCGTTCGGGACACAGCTACGTCTGAGCACAACCTTTCACCCTCAGACAGATGGTCAAATGGAGAGGACCATTCAGACTCTCGAGGACATGCTTCACGCATGCGTCCTCGACTTTGGTCGCAACTGGGAGGACCACCTACCCTTGGTGGAGTTCGCGTACAACAACATCTACCATTCCACCATCGGGATGGCACCATACGAGGCGTTGTATGGCCGACCTTGTAGATATCCTTTGTGCTGGACAGACCCTGGGGAGTCAGCAGTTGTGGGACCAGAGATGGTCTGGGCCATGACAGAGAAGGTCCAGGTCATCCAGGAGCGGATGAGGAAAGCGCAGAGCCGGTAGAAGTCTTATGCTAATAGGAGGCGGAGGCCACTAGAGTTTGAGGATGGCGACCACGTCTTTTTGCGTGTCTCACCTCGATGTGGATTACAGAGATTTGGCCGAGGCGGAAAGTTGTCTCCACCCTTCATCGGACCATTCCAGGTCCTCAGCAAGATTGGCGAGGTGGCTTATCGCCTGGCTCTACCACCTCAGTTGCACCGGGTGCACGACGTCTTCCACGTATCTCAGCTGAGGAGATACGTGCACGACACGATGCACATCATTGACCATGGGGAGCTAGATGTTGATGACGGGGAAACTTTTGCGGAGGTCCCGGTGGAGATCGAGGATCGACAAAAGCAGGTCCTACGTGGATGGTCGATTCCTCTAGTGCGTATCAAATGGCAGCACGGGAACCTCCAGGAGAGCACTTGGGATCGGGAGGCTCAGATGCGTGCTCAGTACCATCATTTGTTTCCCTAGTTATGATGTATCTTTACGGGGACGTAAAGCCCTGAGGTGGGAGTAATGTAAAGACCTGTAAAATTCAAGGGAAATTTTTTCTTAATTTTTTTTGGAATTTTACAAGAACGCGGTTTCAGACGGCACTTGATTCCGAGGCCCGGAGTGCCCGGAATTTCTATCCAAAGTTTATCTTGGATACGTTCAGTGAACGAACGAGCGGGAGTTTCTGCTTTTGAACCGGTGCCCGGAATCTAATTCTGAGGGTACCGATGGAACCGCAACGTCGGTAATTGCTTAGGAACTCCTGTTCCGGAGTTGCGTTATCACGGGTGTGGGTGATAAAAATTGTGGAAGTTAATTTATTATTATTCTACAATTTTTATTCTAAGTGTTTAGTTCTTGATGGAAGTTGAGTAACCACCCAACCTCCCTTGGGAGGTTATGAGGGTGGTGGGGCCCACACGAACCCCACCCCTTCATATCCTCTAACCCCTCTCAACTCCCATTAAATGTTGATAACTTAAGTTTACTTAACTTATGGATTTAATATGGTGAGTTAAATGTAAGTTTTTGAAATTCAAACCCTCGAATTTTCATAAGGCTTGTTGTGTTAATAAAATAAGAAAGTAGCTTATTTTTTTTGTTGTTAGAGTTTTGTCGTTGAGAGTTTTTTTGGGAAGAATATCTTCTTCTTTGACAAAGAACTCAAAGAACATCGGTCTTCGTCGAAGAAAACCAAGTCCTCGAAGACCGACTCCGCGACATCGACCCGCGACACGACGTCTCTTTCCGCAACGGTTCTTCCGCGATGCCGTTTCCACAAAGCGACTTCCTCCTTCCAAGTCGCCTCTTTCTGCGATGGTAATACCACGAAGTTTTCTCTTCGATGAACCTTCGAACAAACTCCTCTATTGAAACCAAGGTAGGGGTTTTATTTATTTAATTTGTTCGTGTTTACATCCCTGGATTTCTTCATGAAATTTTAACCAACTGCTATCGATTAACGTGAGGGGGGCCGGACTGCACAAACACGGCCGACCCACCTCCTTATCATTCTTGTTGGATTCTTTTGGTTCGATATGGAAGTGGTGCAGTGCCGTCGCACCGCGCGGGTTTATGCGGCATGAAATACGCGGCGGCGCGACGCTGTGAATTAATACAAGGACGTGACGCCATCGCGCCGCGTTGGAGACACCCGAAAATACCGCGACCGGTACCGGGGCCGCGGCAGAGGGGCGTGGCGCCTTCACGCCGCGCCGGACGATAAGGTCCGCGGTGGATCAAGGTGACCGGCGATCGGACCGGACCGCCGACATCGGAGCTGGAAGTGGACCGGCCATCGCCGATCCCGTTGAGCAGGAACCGGCCGGACAGGGAGGAGCCGAGGGAATTAATTCCCCCGGTCAGACATCAAAGCGACCCCAATTAAGGGGCCGTGGTTACAGAAAACCGAGGGGCAGCGCCCCCCCCCCCCCACCCCCCCCCCCCCCCGCGCGAGCCAAAATGGCTCGACCGTTTAGGCCGTGCAGCCGACCAGCGTTCCCAGTGTGAGGGTCGCCGGACCGGACTGACCCGGACTCGGGGCGGGTCGAACCGGTTCGGGCCGATCGGGGGGTCTCGGGCCGGGCCCGAAACCCCCGTTTTCGGACCGTTTGGGTTCAATTGCCCATAACTCGGGCTACGGACCTCTGATCAACATGTCGTCAGCGACGACACGATCCTTGGAACGAGACGGTCGTTTCGGTATATCGCACTCAATGTTTCAGAATACTTTGGGTTTGGCTGGGTTGGTTCGTACACGAAACCAACCGGGCCCTCGGAGCGAAAACGCTCATATCTTGAGCTTCGGACGTCCGTTTGACGTGCCGTCAACTATGTTTGTTTTCTCTTAGTGAGACCAATCTTTTGGCTTACTCCACCTGAGATTTGGATGCAGGTGGAGTACTGTTAGGTTGGTTTTGCCTTAAAAACCAACCGGGCCCCTGGGACGAAAAAGCCAATAACTCTCAGACCGGGCGTCCGATCGATGGGCCGTCTGCGACGTTGAGTTCCTGTTGACGATACGGAACTTTTGGATACATTATCTCTGGACAATGTGTCAGTTGATGTATCAGCCTCTCGGCTCGTGGAGCGGACCCTCCTGAACGAGCTTGTTGTGTGCGGGGATCCTGGTCCTGGCTACGACTGCTACTGTGACGATGACGACTGTACAGAGATCCTCAGTGGATTCTACGACGACGACTACAGCACCCAGCGATCCTATGTGGATCAGTGCTACCGATCCTGTGTGGGTCCGATCCTGTTTGGGCCAGCGCTTAGCAGTTCTATGTGAGCCAGTGCCTACAGATCCTGTGTGGGTCCGATCCTGCGTGGGTCTTTGCAGGGGTTAGTTTCCTATCGATCCTTTGTAGGTCATTGCGGGGGTTAGTACCTATCGATCCTTTGTCGGTCCGACGACTTAGATGGATTGATGATCATCTCTATCATCTTTCGAAGAAGTAAACCTGTTTGAGCTGAATTCTGTTTGCTTTCCTGTGTGGATTGTGTTGTGCCATCCTGTGTGGATTAAGTTTTGCTTTCCTGTGATAAATACGTATACTTTCCTGTGTGTACTGGGTTGTACTTGGGCTCGGAGGTTGGAACGTATTGTAATTTATGACTTAGGTATATGTATGGGCATATACCTAGGCAGTGTCGGTTGTTACTTCGTGATTGTATCTTTCCTTTGTGGTTTATCCTTTGTGGATTTTGGGAGACCTTCAGGGGTCTCGGGGTCCCTACTGAGTAGCTTATACTCACCCCTGCACGGGCTATGCCCGCACTACGTTGTGTTGGTTGCAGATGACGGACCGTGTTGATCGTGGTTGAGGCTTGTAGAGCACGACGGTACCTGGAGGTGGACCACTGGGCGGGACATACTCGGAGCGGACGGCGGGACCCAGGGAGTAGTGGAGCTATATGTACCCACCCTTCAGGTGGGATTTCTAGTGGACAGCTCGGCGTAGCGGCTTTACTTTTCTGTTGTTGTTTTCCCTTTCCAGTTGTACTTTACTTTCAATTTGGGTTTGTATACTAGCCCACTTACTTTTCCGCACTTACTCTTGTACCATCTTTTAATTAGTTTTTACTTCTACTGCTTGTTTACTCTGTGGTGTTTGTTTACTTTTCAAAGGCAATGACTTCCCTTTTTATCCGAATTTACGCCTTGGTGCTAGTCGCCAGCCCCTGGCCTATGGAAGGCGGGCTTAGGGTAGTCACGGCACGAGCCCAAGGACGGGTCGTGACAGCATCACATTGAATACAATTTATATAAATATATATAATACAAAACAAACATATGTATTAAGTTTCATTAAATTAAAATAACTGAATGAAATATGATAATGAACTTGCATGAAAAATATTTTCATCATATTGGTTGCCAATAAATCTCTAATAAAAAGCTCCATGATATCTCTTTTTAGAATAATCATAGTCACATGACACCCAAAAATGTTAGTATCAATTAGAATCTCATAAACATGAAACAAATTTGACGAATATGTTGATAATATATCAAGTCCAGAGGATGTATTATATAAATTCCAACATTCATTACTTGTTTTTTCTATAAAATTTATCTTTACCTTTAATGTATTATTAAAAAATGAATAAAATTTATACATACCCTGGTGCTAATTTTTCAGACAAGTCATGGTGGATAAAGTAAATATGGGCTAATATTTTTTTCCAACTGTAGTGACATCAATTATTGGAAATGGTACTCTTGTTAATCTCTCTATAATATCATGTATCAACACATTGATTTGATCCATTTATATATAGATATGATTTATGATATTCTCAATATAATATATAATACTATATGAAACATTATGAAACTAAGGCGCCTTAACAAGAAACTGATAGTTGATGGGAAGATGTGGCAGAGGATGTGTAAGAGTTGAATATTTAAGAACATATGGAGGATTGAAATATGTAGAAAAAGTTGTAAGAGTGGGATCTATAGCCTAATACTATATTTTCATATCTACGGACATCTACTATATCATATCTCTAATCCCCTGTTATGGTATCTCACAAATCTCATAAAATTTAGATTTTAAATCATCTATTTTTGACCGATACGCTCGACTCACATCCTTGTATATGACCTTGATGTTCGGGCTATCCAAATGTTGTATAAAAATATCATTTATATAATTAACTATGAAGGTCACCTTTATAAGCTGCTAATTATGGGATTCCTATATAGAATTTTTAAAAATTCCTTAGTGAATAAAATTATATAATGAGTTAAAATAACATAAATAACTCCTTATAATACTGTCTACCACAACCCTCAACAATTACAAGAGATATGTTATTTTGTTCTTATTTGGAATCTATTCTATTCATAATACTATGTTGTGTGTGTGGTGTGGGAGGGGGGGGGGTAACCTCTACAGATCTTGAAGAATGGGCTCCCATTTTTAAAAATTTTCAGCCATCATTTATTCGTCCAATAAAGTATTCCCTTTATGAGATAAAGTCTAAGAATATACGTTTTTGGATTGGTTTTTCTAATGAAATATCCTTAGTTAGTATAAATTTAAGTAAAAAATCATTAATATGATCATTATTAGATAAAAAACATCTAAAATATACCTTTACCCTTACCAAAAATGATTGTTATCATATACTTTCAAAAAACTCATTCCATGTATTATTATCTATAAAAGGATATATATCACATGGATTTTTATTTTGTATTTTCTTAAAAATGAAATTTATTGTGGGAGTTTATTTGAATTCCCTCATTTCCTAGTAGCTAGAGATAAACATTTCTTTCAAAATTATATAGTTTTTGGTATATCACATTCCATAGAATTAGAAGGGAAAAAAATATATTAGTAAAAACATGTCATGATAAGGAAAATAATAAGAAATAGTCATTCCAAAATTTTCTCCCAACATAGAGATAATTTCCCCTGGTCAAAACATTTAAAATCCAAAATAAAAATGAAAATTTTCACCCCAATCATGCATTGAAACAAAAGTGTTATATATTTTTTGTATCTGGACCATGAGGATTACCAGAATCATTGTAGATACCCAAATCTTGACGTACATGGACATTACATTACTTTTTCGGAATACTTAATACATAACAAAAATAGACAAACAAGGACCGTAATAGATTAGTGTCTTTGTAAACATGGAACACAATCTTCTAATCATGGTGAATGATCTTCAACATATCCCATAAAGATCGTTCCCTTTTGTTTCCTTACCTAAAACCTTTCTTTATATCCTGGGGAAAAGAAAACATAAAAATGGTGAGCTCAAATGCTCAGTAAGGGTAAACATGGAGAACATAAAACAATCCATAAACATTTAAATGTAAAAAACATGAGTATAAAATCTAAATATCAAAATCTTGAGCAATGAAATAAAACATTGCAGTATATAAGGAATAGATCATAAAGGAAAATTAATCATGATAAACTAGCATGATAATAAAACATGTAATTGTGGCATCCACTAATCAAATTTTATGATTTCCATAGTATCCAATGCATTGCTTCCAAGACCATCATAGTGGAAAAAGTCCCTTACTAAATTGAGTTCACTCCTCGTTCCAGTCCTGTATCACAGAACCAGATTAACTTAGTGTTCCATCCATGTCTATATCATGAGATATAAATCTTTACCCAACACATTGGAGGGAGATATAGGTCCCACCCATCTCGTAATGAAATCACTCTTACTTGTACAACAAAATAGACATAAATCATTCATCATAACCCAAAGAATAAAATGTGTTTCATAAACATCATCCCATCATAATGTAATCCATATAAAAACAAATGGATATCATTTCATCATAAGAAGAAGAATCAAACCATTTTAATAATATAGACATTATACTTGAAACATAATCATACTAAATATTGTCATCTTAGATGGAAAACAGTTTTGACAAAAAACATGAAATGAATTCTTGAGGAAAATATCCTTTCTTTTTCAAAATCATTTTCTTTTCACAAAATGCCATTCAATTTTAAAAGAAAAGGATTTTGTTTAAAATAATCATGAAATATTATAGAGTATGATTTGTGAAAATTAGGTATTATGAAACTGTAAAAATATATTCACGCCGTATATGTTAAAAAAACATTCTCCTCGTACTTTTGCCAGAAAACTCAAAAAGATCCTCGTATGGTAAACAAAAGAAAGATTCCTTCCATAACACATTGTAAAAGTCAGAGAGGGGTAAACATGACTTTAAAAATACATTGAAAAATATTAACCACTTTATGAAAAACATTTTATGGACATGGATGAAAAATATAACCTCATTAAAAACTTACGTATAAGCAATCTCAGATAAAAATAAGATTTGCAAAAATTATCCCTTACCATAGGTCCAATTTATTCTATATGTGTCCGAAACTCCTGTATAATGGGTTTAAAAATATTATTAACTTGTAAAAGAAGCATAATAATATTTATGACATCATATATGATTCACTTATGACTTTATATCACCCGTTTTTTGTCAATTCAATGTTAAAGTAGCGTTTTCGGTAAAATCGTTTCATTTATCGTACGTGTTTGGACTTATTGTTCCTGATATTGTTACTTATTTTATGATATACATACTTCCAGAATTTAAAACATGATTTACATATCATATATATTCAGGATATATATGTATATAATAGATATATAAATGAAATGTCATACACTGTACATGGAGACGGTAGACCGTACGTACGCATGAATGCTGTTTTCATTTAATTATAGAATTGAATAGAAGTAAATAGAGTACATATATATATATATATAAATCCAATAGCATTATTATGTCATAAATTTATTCATTATTTATTATATATATACTTTATAATCATTCTAGAATGGTTAACATGGAGAATGAATCTCATAGTGTCGTGGAGATAGTAGTCCGTACGTACGCACGAGCGAGGATATAATTCTTTTAAAATTAAAATCAGATATACTTGGATGGTATATAATATATACAGAATCATAACAATGCTATATTTATTATTTACATCATTTATACTCATTATTATACTCATCCAAATGATGAAATGTTTGAATAACAAACTACACCACGACGTGGAGTCGGTAAGCCGTACGTACACACGTGTGGTGACTTCTTCATTCATAGGATGGATAAAATAAATAATATGGTTTTAAAATTTATATAAAAACATCACATTATATAGAATATACTGGAGTTATTATTTTATAATGGAAACAACAAAGAAAGAGGAAGTAGAAGAAGAATGGAACTTGAAATAGGTGGTGAGACATTTACCTCTTCTTTGAGTTCTTCCTTTTGATTTGATCTAAAGGGCTCCTTAGGTTGGCTTTCTGACTAAAGGAATCCATCTAGGATGAACAAAGGATATTTTATAGGTTATTTGGGCAGAGGTTTTCCAAGGAAAATGGCATAGAAGTTGTGAATTAAAGTGAAGGGTGAGTGTCCTTTTATAAGAGGGGTGAGGGGAACCTTTGGAAAAACTTAAAATATTATTTTATAATAAAGTCATATTCAGTTTATAATGACTCCAAAGTGACTAATTTATAGTCTAGGGTGGGTATGGGTCGGAATCCTCTCAAAAAAATTGGTTTTATACAAGTTTAGGTTGCCATTTTAACCTTATCATTTAGATTTAACTCAAAGTTAAATAATTTAACTTTTACCATGTCTTCTTGTATTCTTGCACTATATGGTTAATAAACATATTATTCACTATCAATATAGCACCAATTGGTTCATTAATTTCATATTATTATATATTTCATTTGGAAGAACCTTATATTTTTAGGACCATTATATCAATTAATAATATAATATTTTTAAAAAAAAAACTATTTTAGGTCAATTTTTGACACTATTTGGTATTTTGTTTTTTCTAAATTCATAACAGCCTTATTACGTAGAACAAAATTCCTATAACCAACCCTAATATGTTATATTAACCTATAAAATTAGTGTAATTCATAAAATGACTCAAATTACATTTATTTGGGTATTTATAATATTAATTATGTTAATATTTCATTAATAAGGAAATTACTGCATCATCATTGTGCCATAAATAAATTAAATTATATAATGAATATAAAATAGAAATAAAATACCATTACATATTAAATATTTTTATCTTTCTAATGAATATTTATAGTCTAATTTATCTTACGTATAACCCTACATTAAAAATGTTTTAGTTATTAAACTTCGATTTTAACTATTTTAACTCTTCTTTAAATAAAATAATAATAAATGTCCTAATCTAATCTAAGTGGACCTAAAGGGTAATATTTTATTCATACGGTTGTTTTTGGTCAAATTAAACTTATCCAATATAATTAAGACAAGTGTTATGGTAATAATAATATCATTTTTACCCTTAATTACCCTATTTACCTTTAACCGTGGTAAATAAAAGTAAAAAGTTAATATTCAACAAAAATTATTTTATTCTCACGGAACAACATTTTACTTACTAATATCAACTGTGTCTCTCGGAGTTTTGAAATTCCACTCCCAGAAGTGGTAAAATTATGTTTTATGTAAATTTGCAAATGCTCCTAGGAGGTGGGTAAAAGACCGTAAAAAGTTCAATAAAAGTTTTATATATCTAAAATTATTATAAAATTACTGAAATGAATTAAATTGAACTTATATATTTATTATGTATATATTTTCACCTAAAATAAATTTAAATAAAATAAATTATTATTTAAATAAAAAGTCAGTTTTAACCAATAACTCAGTGTTTTCACTATTCATCAAATATTGAAAGTTTTCAGAAAAATACCAAAAATTCACCCAAGGATAATTTTGATATTCCGAATCTAAAAATGAAGTCCATTTTGAAAGATAAAATTTAAAAAATTACAAAAAGTGGGTATTAGTATTAATAACGTCTAGTTCATAATAATATTAAAATAATATCACGTTTAGTTAAACTCAGTATTGCATACAACACATGTTATCGAGGAATGTTGCTCTAGCGTTTAACATAATACTATAATAGTATTTTCGTATACTGCAAGCTAATACAGTGTTGCGTATAGTGCAAGCTGATCTTGGTGTAGCGTACAACACAAGACATCAAAGAAATTAAAAAGAATATTTCTCATAAAATCTGATGGTGTTACATGCTTCCCCCCTTAAAATGAATTTCTCCCTTGAAATTCGTCGGGGTTATAAATTGTTTACCACTTGAAATTTTATTTCATAAAAACCCACATCGTAAAAAGGAATACTAGAACTTAATTGTAAAAACTAAATTATGAAACGTAACGATTACCCAAAGTAACTCATCACTGGGTTTCCACATAGAAGAACATAGGTGAAAATATGGATTTGGAAGAAAAATCTTGTAACGACCCGGACCTGGCTGGCCACCCGAACAGTGCCAAACGGGTCGGGTGTTACTACCTTAGGTGCACCTCCCCTGAACGCCAAATTCTATTGACTAGCAGCGAGGGTCTGTTATGTATAGTGGGGAGGATATACCCTCTCAGAGGATCATAATAATGGTACTGGTCCGAGTATAATAGTAAAGATGCAGCAGAATGAAAGAGTCAGCAGACTCAAACCAGACCCTTCAGAGCAGAAGCATAACCGATATAGATAAACAACGGAAGCAGTAAATATAACAACAACATCCTAAATAAACAAAACAGCATGCTGATAACTTGTAACTACTACTGAACAATAAAAGTATCCAGAGCAGGTCATACACAACTGAATATAAAAAGGGCGCCAATGGATAACCAACAGTAGCTACAACAAGTAAGCATGCCGATGCAGAAAAGAAAATAAAACAAAGTAAACACCAGCTAGGTATGACCTCAAGGACCATACCATCTTCATGAAACAACTAACGCAACCCAGCTCCTGAAGCTGGCCTCTTTCCTGCACGTATATCCATAAAGTCTGCACACGTCTCGAAGGGCCCGTGCAGGGTGTGAGACAAATCTAAGCAGGATACCACCCAATGGTGTATACCAAATATATGTGTTTAAGAAGTAATGAATTTACAAGGAAATCAGTGAACAGTAGAGTGCACAAGTAAACACAAACTCCTCTGGTGCTCAATAGCCACCATGGAGTGTCACCTACTTCAGCCAACGCCGAAATCTCTGTCGTGTAACCTGGAATCATGTGCCACCTGACACCTCCTGTATCATGTACCGATGTCCTGAAGTCACGCCCAAGAATAGTAACCAAGCACCATGTGCCTACTGACACCTCGTTCCTCAAGTACCGACTTCCCAAAAGAACGCCCAAGAAGGATCCCGGAGGAACAACGATGCCTGCCCTCAAATCATGCCGAGCCTCAGCCCCCAACCCAATAGTCTCAATGCTATCCCAGGAAGGCTCCTCACCTCCCACGTGGCTTTCTACGGCAAGCACTCCCAATCAAAATACCTAACCGCAACTACAGGGGCCTCTACCCACACGAGTAGTCAAAACCACCTCATCACAGAGTATGTCTCTGTGCACACTACTCAAAATCCTGGCTGAGCAGTAATCACCAAAATAGTACCTAAGCCACCCACACATCTGACACCTCATGTCCTTGAAACCATGCCGCTCAAGACTGATGGCATCGCCGTCCTAGTAACCCGGGCCATGCCCAACCTGACAGTTGTACTGCCTCAAACCGATGTCCACGATGCCCAATCTCGTGGTCAAAACCACCCAATGTAACCCGGTCCAAGTCCAACCTATGATCAACATCACTCAAGCGTAACCGTGCCAAGCCCAAAACAACCCGAAGGGTCCAGCATGTGCAATTGAACAATTGCATACATATCAAGTTTTAACAGAACACATAATCAGGAAAAACAACCTAAACAGTTGAATTGCACTATGCACAGTGTTGTCCCATACTAGCATTGAGGTCTTGAATACCTCTAACAATTTATATCAGGATTAATAAATTAAACTCAATAGTTAACACATTAATATTTCAATTAAATCCATTTTTTCATTCCCCGGCCAAAATGTAGCGATGATTAAAGACCCCTCACCCGGCCCCGCTCACGCAAACTGGTAACAGGGCATACCTAAAGACATCCCATAGGTCCTACAAGCAATTCAATAGAAATAGCAGATAAAACGGGTCCCGCTCAAAATACTCGAAAACTCACCAAAGGACAGGTCACCCAAACAACCACGAAAACAAATGAGGTATTCACCACCTACCTAAGACTCGTACGATGCTACTCCTCCGGTAACAGCAGCCAATTTGGTCTGAAACACGGTAAATGTACAAAAGATTCAAAAACACTCAAACCCCTATAACTTGTTCTAGAACAAAAATCAAACAAATTCCCCAAGAGGAAATTATTCCTTACCATGGGGGTTCCAATGCATCAACCTATGATCGAATCTGACTTCGGACAAAGAACCGGGGAGCGATTGAAGATCCAGACGCCTTAGGTGTGGTGGTTCTGTCTAGAACCTCAAAACGAGGCTACTGCCTGTTTTAACGAAAAAAAGAAAGTACACGGCATGTACTTCATCACTACACACCAGGTATATGTCATTTAACTATTCATAAGATGGCTAAATTCCACCGCCTTACTTTCCAGACCTGCCGACATGAGTACACGACGTGTACCTGTGGGTACACGGCATGTACTTGGTTTCTCTTCTCTCCCTCGCCGACTTACCCACATGTCATGTATATCCCTCATACACGGCTAGACAACACGGTGTGTCCAAGGGGAACATGGCGTGCACCTGGTTCTACCCATCCAATAGGCCTACATGCCATGTATGGCCACCACATGGTCGTAAGTACATGGTGTGTGTAAAACTACACACCGTGTAGAAAGAAATTTCTACACGGTCATCACATGACATGTCCTTGATGAGCACACAGTCGGTCACTCGCTTAATATATACACGATGTTTACTTAAAGTACATTGCGTGTAGTCTGTAAATTTCCAAAAACTTCCCATTTTCTCTAGTTTCATCAGAAACCTGTCAAAAATTTAAAAAGGGTTGGGATTTTGACCCGTTCTAAAACCCCGAGTTCTTACAAACTCCCCACCTTAACGTAGCTCACCCCGGAGCTACCGAACAAAACCCGGAGATGGCACCAAAAATGACCATCCCGGTTAAACAACTTGCACTTCCCCAGTCCCCAGGTTCTGTCTAAATTCCTCAAGGGGCTCCCCACCATAGGAATTTTCTACTCGATCTCTACCAACAAAGCTCAAAGCAACCAAGGTTTACTAACCTGTTTTCTGGACGCATAGTTTTTCCGTGATGCATCGTCACCCCTGCACCTCATTAGCGCTCTTCTGTCGCTCCCGACACCCAACGTAGCCCGCACTGCATCAGTTTCCACCTCCACGAGGTCTTGGTGCCTATCACCTCATGTAACCCGCATCCTCGATGCCCCTATGCCCACGAAACCACAAGTAACCTGCATCCTCGATGCCCTGATGCCCACGACACCTCAAGTAACCTGCATCCTCGATGCCCCGATTCCCCATGCACCTAAAGTAACCCACATCCTCAATGCCCTGATGCTACACATCTCATACATACATACATACATACATACACACATATATATATATATATAAAATATCACCCACCTTCTATGGTGCCAATCCCACTGACTAGCATCTAGTCAGTCCAAATAGATCACGTGCACCATGTGCACTCAAAACAAACATGCCTTTACAGGTCATGCCAAAAAGGAAACATGAAGATCACGACCACACCGCGGTGCACCTCTAACCATTGTCGGCTCACCAGCCTGCTCAGCCTCTGGTAGCTCCACGGTGTGCACCTGGCCTAAAGTACAATTGCCTGATGCCTGACCTCCCTGCGGTACTACTCCAGTCACCGGACACTGACCCCTCAGTTGGGTCCCACCGTCTATTTCATGACCTCTGTGCAAAGATGGACCTCAACTACCCTCTTCAGGTACCGAACCTGAACCAACTCCAAACGCTACAGTCTGTCTTGGTCCCTGCCTGCCGGCTATTTGAGAAGGCTTCCTACAAAACCTCTCCAGATGCTCGTCCTGTCCACATGCCCGACACTCCTTTGGAGGCCTATCGCACTGAGACCGAACATGTCCTGTCTTTACACACTAAAATAAAATCACCAATGAACTACCATGAGGTGGTCTAGATGAATCCCTGGCCTGACTGCCCTGTTGGAACTCATCATGTCCCCACTTCCTGCTTTACGAACCATCACCTGAAGCTGTCACCCTACCTAAGTGAGAGTTTTCTATCTCGTTGCCTTCAGCTATGAGAACCTGATTCATCGCCTTGGAGAAAGAACCCAGCCTGAAGATGTTCACCTGGACCCGAATGGCGTGTCGTAAGCCATCCTCGAAGAGCCTCACCCTAGCTGTATCGTCGCTCACCATACCAGGTTCAAAGAGAGACAATTCTGTGAAAGTAGCTGCGTAGTCCATGAAGGACATATCTCTCTGATAAAGACTCAAGAAATACCAAGATCTCTCTTCCCTCAGTTTCTTCGGGTAGAAGTGATCAAAGAACATGTCCTTGAAGTCCTTCCAAGCCAGTCCATCATGCCTACGAGCCTGTACCTGTACATCCCACCAACGCTTCGCCGGTCCTCTCAGCATGTATGTCACCAACTTGACCCTCCAACCTGGAGGCATCTTGAGCTACTCGAAGATCATCTGTATACTTTCTATCTAGTTCTCAGCGGCCTGTGGACCACCCTAACCCAGAAAAATCAGCGGGTGGTGCGACTGGAACTCTCATGTCAGATACGCCATAAAAGGCTCTGTAACCTGCGCACCTCTTTCAATCCCCTGCAAGACACATACCAGGATAGCTCAGAGCTACTCATCAAGACATGGTCCGAACGTTGCCAAACCCAGCTGCTGTCCTGCTTGCACTGGATCCTGAACCTGATCATGTCCCTGAGCCTGTACCTGCGGCTCGTGCTCTGCCTGTACCTAATTCTGGCCCTGATCCTATGACACTATATCATCTCCTTCCCGACGCCCCATCAAGTCGTGAAGGAGTAACCTGCTGAATACCATAAATAGTAAGGTAGCCCATATATATATATATATATATATATATATATATATATATATTCTATGCAAATAAGGAAATCAGTAAAGAGGCAGTGTATAAAAACTACCCTTACTCTCCCCTATCACAACCGATGCCCTCGGCATCCCAACCTCACAGCCCCCTTACCCGCCCTTAATAGAGCCAAGTATCAATGGTACCTTAGGTGATGGACATCCTGACAACCAACGTTTCCTCTAACCCGACGAACAAGTCTCCCAATCCTAACAGTTACACTGCCTCAGTCATAGTACCTGCCTGCTCTCATAAGAGCCAGACCTAAATACCCTGCTACATGAAATTTACAATATATACAAAGCATGGCATAACACATTTCAATATACAAGAAATTATATCATGAATTTCACATATTTACTTTTCAAGTCATATAAAGCATGGCAATTGATTTTTCATTAACATGGCATTATCACTGTAGAAAGCATACATGCAATTATGAAATTGAAATACCCTAAAATGTTCCTATCAAAAGCCAAGAAACCAAGCCTCTCTATACCGGGACAAGGTCTAATTCTCCCTTACCGCACAGAGTCAAGGGTCACATATCACAATAAACAACATCACACATCAATTGATCAACTGAGGTGGAAATCATATAAACCATAATCTGAGAAAAACGCAACCAGCAATTTCCACCCAAGGTAACATGGTCCATCCCTCATACCTGGGGCTGCAGGCACCCATGCACAAGCTAGAAACCCATTTCCAGTAATCACCTGTCTCCAGTCAACCATATCCTAAATAGTAAAACTAGCAGAAAGAAAAGTGAAGTCTCAATCTCATTAGTAGGCCGCAAAACACTACTTCTACATCCCTGTCATGAACTCCTAAACTCGGACCCAGCCGGCCACCAGAACAGTGCCAAACAGGTCAGATGTTACTACCTTAGGCGTACCTCCCCTAAATGGAAAAGGCTACCGACTAACAGTGAGGGTTTGTTAGGTATATTGGGGAGGCTATACCCTCTCGAAGGATCATAATAACGGTACTAGTCTGAGTATAACAGTAAAGATGAAACAGAATGGAAGACTCAGCAGACTCAAACCAGACCTGCAGAGCGGGAGCATAACCGATATAGATAAACATTGGAAGTAGTAAATATAACAACAACAGAAAAAATAAACACAAATGCATGCATATAACATGTAACTACTACTGAATAATAAAAGCATCCAGAGCAGGTCATACAGAACTGAATATAAATAGGGCGCCAATGGCTAACCAACATCAGCTACAACAAGTATGCATGCTGATACAGAAAAGAAAATAAAATAAAGTAAACACGAGCTAGGTATGAACTCAAGGTCCATACTATCTCCATGAAACAAATAACACAGCCCAGCTCCTGAAACTGGCCTCTTTCCTTCACATTAATCCATAAAGTTTGCACGCATCCCGAAGGGCCTGTGCAGGGTGTGAGACAATTCTCAGTAGGATACCACCCAATGGTGCGTACAAAATATATGTGTTTAAGCAGTCATGCATTTACAAGGAAAGCAGTAAACAGTACAGTGCACAAGTAAAAAAAACTCTTTTGGTTCTCAACAACCACCATGGAGTGTCACCTCCTTCAGCCAACACCGAAATCTCTGTCGTGTAACCCGATACCATGTGACACCTGACACCTCATGTCTCAAGTACCGACGTCCCAAAGGCACGCCCATGAATAGTAACCTAGCACCATGTGCCTCCTGACGCCTCATGCCTCAAGTACCGATGTCCCGAAGGCATGACCAAGAAGTAACCCAGAGGAACACGGATGCCCTTCCTCAAATCACGGCGAGCCTTTTCCCCCAGCCTGATAGTCTCAATTCTATCCCCTGAAGGCTCCTCACCTCCCACGTGGCTTTCTATGACAAGCACCCCAACCAAAATACCTAACCATAACTATGGGGGCCTCTACCGACATGAGTTGTCAAAACCACCTCATCACAGAGTAGCTCTGTGTGCACACTACTTAAAGTATCGGGTGAGCGGTAATCACCAAAATAGTACATAAGCCACTAACACATCTGACACCTCGTGTCCCTGCGACCACGCCGCTCAAGTCTGATGGAATTGCCATACTAGTAATCCCAGCCATGCCCAACCTAATATTTTTACTACCTCAATTCGACGTCCATGATGCCCAATCCCATGGTCAAAACCTCCCAATGTAACCTGGGCCAAGCCCAAACTATGATCGGCATCACTCAAGCATAACTGGGCCAAGCCCAACACAACCCGAAGGGTCCAGCATGTGCGATTCAGCAATTGCATACATATCAAATTTAAACAGAACACATAATCAGGAAAAACTACATAAACAGTTCAATTGCTCAATGCACGGTGTTATCCCATACCAGCACTAAGGTCTTGAATGCCTCTAACAATTTATATCAGGCTTAATAAATTAAACTCAACAGTTTAACACATTAATATTTCAATTAAAACCATTTTGGCATTCCCCAGCCAAAATGCCCCGATGAGCAACGACCCCTAACCCAGCCCCGCTCACAAAAATTGGTAACATGGCATACCCAAAGGCATCCCATAGGTCCTACAAGAAATTCAATATAAATAGCAGATAAAATAGGTCCCGATCAAAATACCCAAAAACATGCCAAAGGAAAAGTCCACCATACAACCACGGACACACAAAATGAGGTATGCACCACCTACCTGAGACTCATATGATGCTACTCCTCCGATAACAGCCTCCAATTCGGTCTAAAACGTGGTAAATCTATAAAATATTCAAAACCACTCAAACCACTATAACTCGATCTATAATGAAAATCAAACAAAATGGCCCAAGTGGAAATGAGGCCTTACCATGGGGGTTCCAACACATCAAACCGCGATCGAATCCGACTTCAGACAAAGAACTGGGGAGCGATTGAAGATCCAAATGCCTTAGGTACAGAGGTTCTATCCAGAACCTCAAAATGAGGCTACGACCCATTTAAAAAAAAATAAAGTTTGCGGCATGTACTTCATGACTATACACCATGTATATATCATTTATCTATTCATAAGACGGCTAAAATTTTCCACCTTACTTTCCAGACCTACCAACATGAGTACACGGCGTGTACTTGTGGGTACACGACGTGTACTTGGTTTCTCTTCTCTCCCTCACCAACTTACCCACACGCCATGTATATCCCTCGTACACGGCTAGACTACACGGCGTGTCCAAGTGGAACACAGCGTGCACCAGGTTCTACCCGGCCAACTGGCCTACACGCCATGTAAGGCCACCACACGGTCGAAAGTACACGACGTGTGTAAAACTACACGCCACGTAGGAAGAAATTTCTACAAGGTCATCACACGACATATACTTGGAAAGCACACGACCGATCACTCACTTAACATATTCACGGCGTGTAGTCCGGAAATTTCTAGAAACTTCCCATTTTCTCCATTTTCCCTAGAAACTAGTCAAAAATTCAAACAAGGTCAAGATTTTGACCTTTTCTAAAAACTCGGGTTCTTACAAATCTAACCATAAAGTTATAACGGGGATTAGTAGAGAATATGGCTATGAAAAAGCCAAAAATCACAAAGCCATAAATTTTTGATGGTCTAAGGTACCATCTGATTCATCCGATATGAGTGTACCAAGACCACATTTTTGGTTTTCAAGATTATTTCCCTAAAGTTGATAAATTTTTGAAAAGGGATAAATACTTACTTGATTTTAGTGTAATGTTTTCATTTGTCATTCCATGATCAATTTCCACTTCATCTCTTATTGAATGAGATGAAGTTGAATTTTTCATTCTTGATGTCTTAGCAGATCATGTGATAGAATTATGGTTCATTCAATATGTCTTTATCACAAAAAGATTAGCACAATTTATTAAATATACATAAGTCCATATATGATGAGATTAATCGTATATGGTTACTAAAATGGACTTTTACTTCATCTATCATACTGCTTAATAAAATAAAACGAGTATCTACTAACCTAGGACTTCCTGTAGTCCAGTGGTAGGTGATAAATCCCTGTTGCACTTTGATTGTGGGTTCGATTCCCACATCCTTTTCTGAAACGATGGGTTGTCGCCCATCCTACGTGTTGTCCTTTTTCTTAAACAATACAATTATAAAATTTTAGAAATAAAGTCAAAAAATTATAGCCTTAATCAATAATATATGATGTCTAAGTTAATCTATTCCAACCATTAGGCTAATCGAAAATACTTTTGTTCGCTTACTAGAAATGTCATCTACCGAGCATGTGAATTCCTTCATTTGTCCCCCATATATCATAAGATATATCTTTTTGTTGGTCACATTCCAAACATGTGAATTCCTTAATCATGTATTCTCTTGAAAAATGAATACCAATTGAACCTTATTGAAAACATGAATTCTGTCAAAAGTTAACTCTTTCTACATACCACAATCCCAAAAATTCTATATACTCAAACCATGATATTGCTTTGTATTTATATCAGTCATGAGCTCATTAATACTATCAAACATATTATTTTATCCTTATCCCTTCATTATGCACATATCATCTTCTTTCCAAAAATATTTCAATCACTTTTCATGGTTACCGGTACCATATATTTATTGAAAACCACAACAAACCAATACATAAATATTCCAATATTCCACGATACTATAAATGAGATGCCACAACACTATTTTGGGAATCTCGTTACATAATCACTTAATTATTCCACCACTTCGTTGTCATATTCAACATGACCAATAATGATCGCATGTGACTTCCCTTTTTACTTTGCCTTGAGATGTTGTTGATGTCGATCATCATTAACCCTTGGATTGGAGCATTGGTTATCATAATGCCCTATTTCCTTGAACTTGAATCATTGAAGTGTTGGTGGTGTGTTTTCTGTAGTCATTTCTCTATTCACAACATTAGATACCTTTTTCCCATTACTTCGACACTCAACTGCTCGATGACCTTATTTTGCACACTTAAAACATTTTCTTGTTCCTTTTAGACAATCTCCACCAGGCTTCTTTCCACACTTTGAGAATAAAGAAACATTCATCTTATTTTCACCATTGTTATGAGATTTCTCCTTGAACTCCATCTTTCTTTTCTTGTCACAAACATGATATGGATATGTAACAACAAATTCTAGTTCTACCTTGATAGCACAACGCACAATTTCTTCATAGCTACTGAAGTATCTTATAGCTAATTCCATTCTAAGACATGGTTTTAAGCCACTGAAGAATCGAGCAACTTTACTTTCAGGTTGGATGATAAAGCCAGATGCATAGCTTGCAAGCCTTGTAAAATTCTACTCGTATATACCAACAGATTCATCATTCTTTTGATTAAGCTCAAGGAACTACTTTTCCATCTTTGTTCGGAGAATACGTGGGAAATACTTATTGAAAAAAAGTTCTTGAACTCATCCCATTCCATGGATTCAATTTCATCTTGGGGCCTTGTATTCTTAATTAGAGTCCACCACTGGTCTGCTTCACCTTCTAAATGGTAAATAGAAAGAATTCATTTTTCATGTTCCAAGCAGCGAAGTTTGGAAAATATCTTTCCAATGGTACTGATCCATTGTTCAATAACAAGTGGATCAGAATACCCATTGAATGAAGGTGGACGTTGCCTCATGAATCACTTAATAGAATATTGTTCCCTTCTCTGATCATTTGGAAGTCCAGAATGACTCATACCTTGTGTAAGTATAGCAATAATATTTTTCACTCCATCTCCCATAAAATTGGTTTGTTCAAGAGGAAAATCATTGCATCGACCATTACATTGATCAACACAGTTCCTTCAGGTTTCAGCCATCGTCTAAAACCTAGAAAGAATAGTGTGAGAGGCAAAAACCATGCTTGGAAAACAACATAATAAATGGGGAGTACCTTCAATATGTAACATCTTAGGTTTAATTCTAATATTGTTACCGTAATTATAGGACTATAACCTATACTTCTACTTAACCTTAGGGTCATCCCTAGACATACCTTAGAAATATCTATAGGGATCTCACTAAAGTTTTCACATCCTAGTTTCCAAAGGTTAACTAAACCATTCCTCTGATACCAACTGTAGAGACCCAAAGCATGAAGTACAAGGACATTACATTACTTTTTCAGAATAAATTATACATAACAAAAACATACACATAAGGACCGCAAAAGTTTGGTGTCTTTGGAAACTTGGAACACAATCTTCTAATCATGGTGAAAGATCTTCAACATCACCCATAATGATAGTTACCTTTTGTTTTCTTACCTAAAACCTTTCTTTATATCCCGGGGAAAAGAAAACATAAAAATGGTGAGCTCAAATGCCCATTAAGGGTAAAAATGGAGAACATAAAACAATCCATAAACATTTGAATGTAAAAAAAACATGAGCATAAAATCTAAACATCAAAATCTTGAGCAATGACATAAAACATTGCAGCAAATATGGCATAGATCATAAAGGATCATTAATCATGATAAAATAGCATGGTAATAAAACATGTAATTGTGGAATCCATTAAGTACATGTTATTATTTCCATAGTACCCAAGGCATTGCTGCCAAGACCATCATAGTGGACAAAGTCCTTTACTGAATCAAGTTGACTCCTCATTCCAGTCCTATATCACTGAACCAGATTAATTTTTCATTCCATCCATGTGTATCTCATGAGATATAAATCATTACCCAATGAAATGGAGGGATATATAGGTCCCACACATCTCATGATGAAATCATTCCTACTTGTGCCAAAAAATAAACATAAATCATTCATCATAACCCAAATAATAAATTGGGTTTCATAAACATCATCCCATCATAACGTAATCCATATAAAACAAATGGATATCATTTCATCAAAATAAGAAGAATAAAACCATGTAAATAATATAGAAATTATACATGAAACATAATCATACTAAATATTTTCATCTTAGAAGGAAAATAGTTTTGACCAAACACTTGAAATGAATTCTTGAGGAAAATATCATTTCTTTTTCAAAATCATTTTTTTTTCGCAAAATGCCATTAAAATTTAAAAGAAAAGGATTTTTTTTTGAAAATAATCTTGAAATACTATAGAGGAAGCTTAGTGAAAATTAGGCATTATGATACCATAAAAATCCTTTCATTCCATATAAGTTAAAAAAACATTCTCCTCGTACTTTTGCCGGAAAAGTCAAAAAGTTCCTCATATGGTAAAAAAAGAAAGATTCATTCCATAACACAATTTAAAAGTCCAAGATGGGTAATCATGAATTTAAAAATACATGGAAGAATATTAAAAACATTATGGAAAACATTTTATGGACATGATTGAAAAATATAACCCCAGTAAATACTAACGTATAAGAAATCTCGGATAAAAATGAGATTTTCAAAAATTATCCTTTTCCATAGGTCCAATTTCTTCTGTATGTGTCTGAAACTCCTGTATAGTGGCTTTAAACATATTATTAACTCGTAATAGAACTATAATAATATTTATGATATCATATATGATTCACTTATGACTTTATATTACCCATTATTTTATCAATTCCATGTTAAAGAAGTGTTTTGGGTAAAATCATTTCATTTATCACACGTGTTTGGACTTGTTATTCTTGATATTGTTACTTATTTCAGGATATACTTACTTACAGAATGTAAAACATGATTTATATATCATATATATTCCGGATATATATATATATATATATAATATAGATAAATGAAATGAAATACACCGTTCATGGAGACGGTAGACCGTACGTACACCTGAAAGCTGTTTTCATTTCCTTATTGAATTGAATGGAAGTAAGTAGAGTACATATATATGTATATATAAATATAGAAGAACTATTATTTCATAAATTTAATCATTATTTATTTTATATATATACGTTATAATCATTCGGTAATGGTTAACATGGAGAATGAATCTCATCGAGTCGTGGAGAATGTAGTTCGTACGTACACATTAGCGACGATATCATTCTTTCGATATTAAAATCGTATACAATTGGATGGTATATCATTTATAAAAAAAATAACAATGTTATATTCATTATTTAAATCATTTATACTCATTATTATACCCATCCAGATGATGAAATGTTTTAATAACAAACTACACCACGATGCGCCAACTAGCTTGTACCCAAGTGGTACAAGCTCCTGCTTGGCATTCAAAAGACCCAGGATCAAATCCAGGTAGGTATGAATTTCCAGGGGCACAGTAGTAGTACTGTAGTAGGGTACTGTAGTAGTACTGTAGTAGTGCCAGAGTTGTAGCAGCGGTGGAACTGTAGCGGTGGAGGAACTATTGTAGGGTACTGTAGCAGGGCAGGTACTATAGCAGTACTGTTCACCGAGGGGACATTTTGGCAAAAAATGGGCATTCAAGCCTTGTATTTAGGAAACTTGTCCTTGGGACTTCAGGCTATGTAATGGGTCTCCATCTACTTACACTAAAGATGTCATTTCATTAAATAATAAATTGAGGCTTCATCCCCAACCTTTAAAAAAAACTACACCACGACATGGAGACGGTAAGCCGTACGTACGTACGTGTGGTGAATTTTTCATTCATAGGATGGATAAAATAAGTAATATGGTTGTAAAATTTAAAAAATAACATCAAAGTATATATAAGATACTATAGTTATTATTTAAAAATGGAAACAACAAAGAAGGAGGAAGTGGAAGAAGAATGGAACTTGAAATAGGTGGTGAGACATTTACCTCTTCTTCAGGTTCTTGCTTTTCATTTGATCAAAAAGGCTACTTAGGATGGATTTATAACTAATGTAAGGCCTCTCGGATTAAGGGAGATAGTTGAGAGGATATTTGGGTAGTGTTTGGCTGATCCAAATGGCTTACAAGTTGTGAATTATAGTGAAGGGGGAGTTTCCTTTTATAAGAGGGCTGAGGGGCACCTTAGAAAAAACTTAAAATATTATTTTATAATAAAGTCATATTCAGTTTATAATGGCTACAAAGTGACTTATTTTGAGGATAGAGTGGGGATGGGTCTAAATCCTCTCAATCGATAGGTTTTAGATAAGTTTAGGTTGCCATTTTAACCTTATTATTTAGATTTAACTCAAAGTTAAATAATTTATCTTTTACCCTGTCTTCTTGTATTCTTATACTATATGGTTAATAAACTTACTATAAACTACCAATCAAACCCCAATTGGTTAATTAATGTCATATATATTTTTATATAAGTTTTTTTTCCGAACCATATAATTTTAGGACCATTTTATGATTTAATAATATAATATTTCTTTTAAAAACTCTTTTATGTTAATTTTGACACTATTTTGTATTTTTTATTTTCTAAATTCATAACAGCATTTTTACTTCGAACATAAATTCATATAACCAACCCCAATATGTTATATTAACCTACAAAATTAGTTTAATTCATAAAAAGAATCAAATTACATTTATTTGGGTATTTATAATATCAATTATGTTATTCTTTCATTAATAAGGTAATTAATACATCATCATTATGTCATAAATAAATTAAATTATTTAATGTATAAAAAATATAAATAAAATACCATTATTTAGGAATTATTTTTAGCTTTATAATGAATATTTTAGCAAAATTTATCTTATGTATAACCCAATATTAAATTTTTTTCGTTATTAATATTTGATTTTAACTATTTTAACTCTTCTTTAAATAAAATAATAATAAATGTCCTAATATAATCCAAGTAGACCAAAAGGGTAATAATAATATCATTTTTACCTTTAATTACCCTATTAACTTTTAACCGTGGTAAATAAAAGTAAAAAGTTACTATTCAAAAAAATTATTTTCATCTCTTTGAACCACATTTTACTTACTGAAATCAACCGTGTCTGTTAGATTTTTTAAATTCCATTCACAGAAGCAGTAAAATTAATTTTTATGTAAATTTGCAAATGCTCCTAGGTGGTGGGTAAAAGACTGTAAAAAGTCCAATAAAATTTTAATATATCTAAAATTATTATAAAATGAATCCAATTAATTACATTGAACTTATATAGGTATTATGTATCTATTTTAACCTAAAATAAATTTAAATAAAATAAATTATTATTTAAATAAAAATTCAGTTATAACCAATAACTCAGTGTTTTCACTATTCATCTAAAATTGAAAGTTTTCAGAAAAATACCAAAAATTCACCCTAGGGTAATTTCGATATTCTGAATCCAAAAATGAAGTCCATTTTGAAAGATAAAATTTATAAAATTTCAAAAAGTGGGTATTAATATTCATAACGGCTAGTTCATAATAATATTATAATAATATCTCGTTTAGTGAAACTCGGTATTGTGTACGACACACGCTATAGAGGAATGTTACTCTGGTATGCAACACAAGCCTAGAATAGTGTTTTCGTATACTGTAAGCTAATACAGTGTTGCGTATAGCGCAATTTAATCTTGGTGTTTCGTACAACACAAGACATCAAAGAAATTAAAAGGAATATTTCTCATAAAATCTCGGGGTGTTACAATCACCATACTCAATATATATCCTCTCATGATGGATATGAAAAAATAATGATTTTGGTAAACATGTGCAACCTTGTTTACCAACCCTAACAACCTTATGTTCCTCTGTAGAAGTAGAAGTCTTCTGTGCTGATGGATTAGGAGCTTCCTCAATATAAGTATGTGTACGATCCTTCTTAGAAGATTTAAGTGACTATGTTATTCTATCTAGAATTATTATAAAAATTAAACGAACAATTAGTTAAAAAATATACAAATCAAACTGTTACATGTAAAATTAAATTAAAATTTAAAAGTGATCTAGTAAAAAATAAAATAAATTAAAAAAATTATTCTTATTTGAAATTGTATTTAACTAAAACAATAAAACAAGTGGAAACGTTAATGAGTGATTCAATGATACAAATAGTGGAAAAAAATTAGGTAAAATATTTTATAAATCCTAATGTTACACATAAATTTTAATTTTGTTTTAAAATGATATAATAAAAAAACAAAAAACTCATTATCATATTTGTTAGAGTAGTTAATAAAAATGTTAAAAAATAATGAAAATTTTATGAAACATAAAATAATATTGAATGAAGAGAAAACTTCTTATGAAAAAATTTATACTAATCCAATAATTACATATAAAGTTGAATAATTTAAAGTGATACAAACAAAAATAAAATAATTTAAATAATTAATTTATAATATTTTTTAAAGTTTTTGTTTTGAGTAAAAAAACTAAAACCAATATATCTAACATTTTAAGAAATATAAAATGATAAACTACAAATAAATATATGTTAGTTGTATTATGAAGAGACTACTAAATGATTATTTTCCCATATTCCTTCCTCATGGTTGTTCGGTATAGCACAAACCATGTATATGACATAGTCATAAATATTCAATGATAATATTTTCATGGAAGTGGGGTTCTCATATAAATAAGCATAATCATCATATTTTTTACATCAATTACCATTTTTACTTAAAAAAGATAGACCACTATAAATTTGATTGATCAAGAACATAGAAAATTTATTTTCCATCTGTTCACTTCATAAAATGAGACATTGGTTTTTTTTATCATTTTAGGTTTACAAGTTTCATAACAAATTCATCACATTTGACCCTATTGTTTTGGATAAAAAAATTAGTTAAACACTCAAACTAATAATTTAAAATAATCAGCCTCCAATTTTAATTTAGCAACTCTATGACATGAACTTGATGAAGATATTGGGGTTTTAAACTTTTCACTCAAAAAATACATTACTTTTTTGGACACTAATACACTAATTTTGGAAACTACACATCTATTATCTCGACCTTTAGTATAAAATGTATACTTATTACTCTCATACATGGACCATGTTATCAAATTTAAATTTAGTCCACTCTCTAACCATATCAATATTTTTTATTCATCTAATTTATAGTTCAAGGTATCTTAATTTTTTTTCATGCTCATTTAATATCCACATATCTTCTTTCTTTGGATACCATTGTTTTAACACATTAATATGCAATGTGATATATGGAAAAGAACCATACATAATATTCAAGATATATAAATGTACGTAATTTATTCATTCACTGTTCAATGATTTTATATTCATGTCTTGGAGCCCCTTTCCCCAAAAACTAACTCATTCAAGGAAATATGTGGACAAAATGATATGCTCCACTATAGGCCAATAGTTTGTACAAAACCCTACAACCTCCTTAGAAATATACATCCCAGCAATTGAGTCTTCTTTTTGATATGGTTTCTTAACATAACTCTTAAATATCTTCACATACCTTTCAAAATGATGAATCCAGAATAGATATATGAGAGGATCAAATTTTATTTATCACACCAAATGAACCATTAAATGAACTATTAAATGAACTAATAAATGAACTATTAAATGAACTATTATATCAAAAAAGTTTGGTGTAAAGTACATTTTCAGTTGACAATGTATAGAAAATGAATCATTCTCTAATTTTTCTATGAAATTAGGTCAATCATTTTGTCACAAATGAAATTTGAAAAATACCACACCTTCATGATAGGCATTTTGACATGGATGGGAAGTATTCCATGAAATGAAACTGGTATGAGATATTACATCATGTATGATAATAATTAGATTTTATGCCTATTAATTAAATATTTTTAGTGACACACAATGTTTTATATTTAAAGAATAACCTTGAGAAAATTTGGTACAATGGGGAACTAGAAAAAAAGTAATTTTCCCCACTTGTATAATGTATGGAAAATAGATATTGGTATGTCCCACATACTTTTGGATTTGTAGCAAAATCCAAATTTATTGCCATTGATAGTAAGAAAATATTGCATTAAACACATCCTTAGTCTTACCTTTAAAATATAACAATATTCTAATGAAACTATCATATTTATTCTTCTCAATATATTTGAAATCGAATTTATATTCAATATAATGGTATAAAAAATATTAAAGAATATTTTTTTTGATGATTTCATCTAAATAGTTTTTCCACTACCATAATTTTTTTATTTCCAAATGTGATATCAATGTTTTTCACCCATAAAAAATACAGATCCATTTATACGGGTTTTTGATAAATATAAACTATCTGTGTGTTATTGAAGTTCATTTTTAATCTTATATAAGAGTCATCTATCAACAAAACACTTCGATGGCCCATGTATACTATTATTCTCCCATGTTGTAGTAGATAATTTAAAGTCCCTTCATCAAAATTGGACAAGATTTATGACCCTTAACACTGTATCTGATGAAATTTCCTTATGATATGAAGTTATTTATAGTTATTATAATCATGGAATGAAAATGAAAATAATAAATTTTGTAAGAATCAGAAATATTGATATCTTACTCCCATAAAAGCTTCATATAATCAATTAACGATGATAAGAAAACTTTAATATCATTTCTAGATTGTTTTGGTCAAATATCATTAGAATACACTTAATATTTTTATGATTTATACAAAATTAAAAAGGAAAGTTATAAATTACTAAAAATAGAGGATATGAACTATGTTTCATACAAATGATATGATATGGATTCTATAAAGACCCAACCCTAATTTTCGAGAGTCAGTGCCTTATTTTATTATATTGGAATATAAACAAGGAATATTCATCCTGAAGGACCAAGTAGTTTGATAGATTTTGGAAAAAATATACATACATAAGTTCAACATTAGAACTTGAAAACAAAAACAACATTAAAGTTCTACTGAGAAAAACCATCACTCTATGATTATCCCTGCAAGTCAATCATTATATACCTCTTCATGTCCTGGAAAAATGAAACATAAGATGTGGGTGAGTTCAAATGCTCAATTAGAGTAAACAAAACAAAATAATATAATATAAACATAAAAATTAGGCATGGTGAATAATTTAAAACACATGCATCTAAAAATAATAAACATTAACACATTACGGACAGAATATGAGATGAATAAATAATGCTATAATAAAATATAATCATGGGTATTTTACTAGTCGAATAATCTCATGAAATTTCATTTACTAGATTCATAATGAGGGAAGTTCATATGATAGAAATTCGTAAATAACCCTTCAAGGCCTCAACCAAGGCGTCTAAAAATTGTTATGGCCTCGACCAAAACCATATCTCAAAATGGGCATGACCTCAGCCAGGTCCATATCTATTTGTCTCATGAGATCTACCAATGCATCGAGGGCATCTAGGGGGCCTCAACCATCACATAATAAGTTTAATGAATTCCATTTATCAGTGGGGATAAACATAAACAACATATACATTCATATTGAAACTCACATATGAAATGTAAATATCTTTCCCCAAACATTAAGCTTAAACACTAACCATTCAGAGTAAATTGGTGAATGGTTTTAGGATAGAAAATTCATAGTAAAAATAATAATAAACCACTAAATTAAATATTTTAGATGATATCATATATAATAATGAACACGATTGTTTAATTATTTGAAGATACTCTTATAAAATCATCGATTAATTCTTGAGATAAATACTCTTTTACTTTGAAAAGATGAGTTATTTAAGAAAATTATTTGTATAAAACCAGAATTGGTGTAAGATAGTATATTAATAATAAAATTATTTATTTGATAAATATAATTGTTTCTAAAAATGGGTTATCGAGTGACCTTGAAAATAGGTAAGAATTTGATAAATTCCCCTGAATCTGGAATGTATTTTAAGAAGAATTTTTGAAAGAACCTTTTAAAACATATAATCTCCATAAATGAAGGTATGATTCTATTTGGAAAATATATATAGAGAATTAAAACAGAAATTATGAGGAGTAAATATGAATGAATAATAATTTAATTTATGTGCATAGATAATAAAAGTTACTCGAATGAAAATGGAGGCTCGGGTGAAAAACTCTTACCTTAAGTCTGAATGTTTCACTCCTGTACTTATGGTCCTAGAATATGAAATTAGGATCATTAATAACATAATTAATAACCTATTAGTCATTTATTTAGTTAATAATTATTTTTTAGTTCATTTATGTCCTTATTGATAAGTTATAATATTGAATTCTCTCATTCTGAAGTGCTCATTTTCTTTTTTCATAATCGGTTCACTTGTTTTTATGCAATGAAGTTAGTGTAGAATGAATGTATATCTCTAGAAATGAATTTAAATATTATCTATAAACATAAATTGGTGTTATTTTTCATTTATATCATTTGGTTACATGTCATGAGGATGAATCATGGGATGAAATATTAATGATAATCACTTAGATTATTTTACCAATATTTTAATTATCAGGAACTAGTTCGTTCATATGATTTAATATTATGTACATATATTGGTACATGAATATTAAATTGGTTATAATAGTATAAAATATCATTTTTAACCCTAAAAATTGTTTCATGACTATAAATGAAGGAGAAATTTAAGAACGAAACTTCGTTATATATGAAGGTTGTAAATTTGAACCTCACGAACAATGATTTCATTTATAAAAGAGAGAGGGAGAGAGGGAGTAAGAAGGTTGAAAATGGTTATTAAATTAAAATGTTATAATTTTATTATATATATGATACTGGATTTATAAGGATCAATTGGATAGAGGAGGTTAGGAGAGAATAAAAAAATAAAATAAATTGAAATGAAACTAAATGAAACAGAAAGATGCTTTACCTCTTGAAATAACTTCCTTGAGAACCTCCTTAAGGGAAGGGGTCTTGGTCTTTTGGAAATACCAAGAGCTCATGGATGTGGGTAGAGACTTGGGAAGGGTATTTGGAAAGAATATTTAGTAGCCTCAAGTCTTTGAGGAGTGAAGAGAAGAGGGAGTGAGGGGGGGTTATAGTGGACGAGAGAAGTGATTTGGGAACAACTTATTCATTGTTCTATTATTTCCCTCAATACAACTGATACTGTTGATTAATGTGACCCCTAATAGTAGTAAGAGCATGTGAGTAATAACTAAGTGTTCTTACATCATAAATTACTCTATGAATAGTGAATTTAACTAATAATGTTTATATACTATAAATTACTGTATTTTACTATTCATAAAAAATTTGAGTATTTCAGAAAAATCTCAAAAATTCACTCTAACAATTTTTTGATGTGTTGAATTTAAAAATGAACTAAATTTTTTGGAAATTATTTTCTAAATGTTATTAATTTATCTTTTAAATAAAATCATAGTTTAATAGAAAAATAACATTTTTAAAACTATAATTCATTTTATATCACATTGAAAAATTAATCAAGATCTCATTATCTTATAAACCTAAGAAAATAAAATAAGATTATTTTCTATTCATAAGGGTCATATTATTAGTCATATTACTATTCATAAGGGTATGCTACTATTCACCAAAAATCATGTTTTCCTTATCTGACTGTAATTATCTTACTGAACGAAAATATGTATGTCAGTTTTTCAAAATTCAAACCATAGAGGTGGAGAAATATTGTTTACTGTCTTGGTTATAAAAAATTGTGGGTTTTTAGAGACTTAGTGTTTCATGGATTCAATATTTATTTTAAAAACCTTAGGGTGTTTCAGTCTCCCCTCACAAAAATGTTATCCTCTAAATTCACCAAATATTACCTCACAAAAATATTTGGGCAGGTCTCCATCATAAGATCCTCAGGCTCCCATGTTTCCTTTACGATTTTATGATTTTTTAAAAGTATATTTATCAATTGGGTCATCCAATTCCTCAACACCTATTCTTTAGTGTCAAAAATCTGAATAGGCTCTTCATAGTAGGATAAGTCATGTTCTAATTCTATACCTTCAGAAGTGAGGACATGCATTAGGTCTGTCTTGTACTTTCTCAATAGAGAGACATGGAACACAATGTGTACATTATATAGGCTAGGTGGAATAAGAAAATGATATGATATAGCTCCAATTTCCACTAGAATTTTAGAAGGGCCTATGTACAAATGGCTCAGTTTCCCTTTCTTCCCAAATATTATAACACCCTTCCATGGTGATACTTTTAAGAAAACATGATCTACCACTTGAAATAAAAAATCCTTCCTTTTATTATCAGTATAGATTTTTTTGACTTCTTTGAGATTCTTTGATATGGCTTTGAATATTCTTTACCTTTAATATTGTTTCCACCACAAGATATCAGCCCACAAGCTTCCTTTCTCCAACTTTATCCCAACTAGTTGGTGTACGATATCTCGTTTCATACAATGCTTCATATGGAAGCATTTGAATACTTGAATGGAAACTATTATTGCAGAAAACTCCAATAAAGGTAAATATTAGTCCCACATATCTTTAATGTCAACTGAAAATGATCTCAACATATCCTCTAAGGTTTGGATCGCCCTCTCTGATTTTCTGTCATTTTGAGGGTTGAATGCAGTACTCAAACAAAGCTCAGTATCCAAATATTTTTGATGACTTTTCCTGAATTTCAACCTAAATTGTGGATCAAGATCCAAAACAATTGAGAGATTTTGTCTATTAATACTCACAACATCATTTATATAGAGTCTTTCTTGGAACTCCAGTGGAAAATATTCCCTTATAGTGAGGAAATTTGAAGATTTGATAAGTCGATCCAGAATTACCCATATGGCATCATTATTTCATGGAGTTTTGGGTAATTAAGTGAAAAAATACATGGTGATGTTATCCCATTTCCATGTAGGAATATGTATTGGTTGTATGAATCCTCCAGGATGTTGTTGGTCAGCCTTCACTTATTGACAAATTGAACATCTTGATACAAAATCAACAATTTCCCTTTTCATGTTTTCACACTAGAAATGTTCCTTCAAATCTCTATACATCTAAGTGGTACCAGGATGTATAGAGGAATTAAAACTATGGGAATCTTCCAATAAGTCCCATTTTAGCTCAATTATAAATGGAACACAAATCCTCTTCCCAAATTTTAGAACACTATCTCCAGACACAAAGTCAGCCATCTTCCCATATATCACAACATTAATTTTATTTTGAAGGTTCATGTCATCAGGATGATATATTATAATATTATATAATAAAGATGGTTGGGAAACCAAATTAAATATTATTGATGTTTCACCTTCTTTTATAATTCTCATACCCATTCTTACTAGATCCATGTACAATGTATCCTTGTCAATCCACATTTTGTTGAGAACTCCATGATAATTTTGGCTCAAAGAATCAGCTACCTTATTTTCATTTCCTAGGTGGTAGTGTATGGTAAAATCAGAATCCTTCAGTTGTTCAAGCCATTGGCTTTGCCTCATGTTGAGTTCTTCATGTGAGAAGATATACCTCAGACTCTTGTGATCCATATATATCTCACATCTTCCACCATAGAGATAATGTGTGCATATTTTTAGAGAAAAAATCACAAGTTTTAACTCAAGATCATGAGTAGGATAGTTTTTTCATGATTTTTAACTACCTTGATGAATAGGAAAAAAATCTATCATTCATTATGAGGACACATTCAAGTCATTTATTTAATGTATCACTATATATCACAAACCCATCATTCCCTGATGGTAGGGTTCAGATCAGAGAATTCACTAATCTACTATTCAATTATTCAAAACAGTCCTGACTTTCTTTTATCCATACTATCTTCACCCATTTATGTGTAAGATTGGTCATTGGATGGATAAACAGGCTAATTTTTGAATGAAACACCGATAATAACCTGATAAACCAATAAAACTACATACCTTAGTTTTGTTCGTTTGGGTAATACATTCTTTCACAACCTTTTTCTTCACTAGATCAATAGATATTCCATCCTTAGAGACAATGTGGCTAAGAAAGGAAACCGATTGAAGTCAAAATTCACATTTTAAAAACATCCAATATAATTCATTTATTCTAAGAGTCTTTAAAATAGTTTGGAAGTTATTTTCACGATCCTTATATATTTTTGAGTATACCAAGATATCATCAATAAATACCCCCACAAATCCATCAATATATTCCTTGAAAAATCTATTCATTAGATCCATGAAAAAAGAGGGTGCATTAGTCAGTCCCAAAGGCATTACTGTAAACTCTAAATTCCCATACCTGGTTCGAAATACTATTTTTGGAATATCTTCCATCCTAACATGAAACTGACGATATCTATATCAAAGGTCAATCATCAAAAAATATTGGGATCCATGAAGTTGTTCTAATAAATCATCAATGTGAGGTAGGGGTTACTAGTCCTTTATTATTGTAGCATTGATCTCCTTAAGGTCAACACACAACCTCATAGATCTAACTTTTCTCTTAACCTAAAGAACATCGGATCCCCATGGAGAAACACTAGGGAGAACAGATCATTTATCAATCAATTCCTCTAGTTATTTCATTAGTTCCACTAATTCCACAGTGGACATTTTATAAGGGGTCTCTGATATAGGCCTTGAATCAGGAATTAAGTGAAATGGAAAAATCATTTTCCCACTTTGGAGGATGTCTAGTTAAATCGTCTGGAAACACATCAACATATTCTTGCACAATAGGTATGTCCTCTATATGAAAATTCTATTCCTTACCCATAGTTATTGAATTCCCTTCCCCACAATAATTTAATTCAGTTTAGCTACTCAGGGTGGATCTATATTAGAATTATACGGTGATGTTTCTTCCCTAAAGATAAAAAATTCCAGATCATCTACAAAAATGTATCCTCTTTTCTCTTGTAATAAATTTTCAAATCGTGGTTCGAAATGTAATCCATACTGAGGATTATATCAAAGTTAATCATGGGTTTGGCAATAAAATCATTAGATAAAGTGGCTTTATATTCCATAACGGGGACTACCTAACACAAATTTTTTGAAATGATACGTCCCTTAAGAGTTTTTACTGGAATCTCCATTATTATATCAAATTTGAAATATCAAATTTTCTTGGAAAACTGGGAAGATATGAAAGAATGAAATGATCCAAAATCAAATAAATAATTGGTTAAGATTGAGGAAAAAATTTAAGTACCAACCACAACAACATTAGGAACCTCAATATCAATAGTTGTGATCACATAAGCTTGTCCATGATCCCTTGGTCTTTTCTATGGAATGTTTTTTAATGCTTTAAAAAATCTAAGCATAGTGTCCAATATCCCGACAATTATAGTATTAAGCCTTAATATCTTCTTTATTCCCCTTGAAATCACTAGAAAGATGGCATTTCTTTCCATATTTTTAGAATACTCCTTTTCCTTTTAAGCAAGCACCAGAGTGTTTCCTTCCATAATTATCATCGGGTAGAAATTTAACTCTTCCCTTCTTCCCCATTTCCTTATTTCCTTTTCCAGTATTTTCAACATCCCTCTTCTTCTCTTTATTTACTTTAAAGTCAAAAGACTTAGAGAATTCATTTTCTGTTTTGATAGCACATGAAACTATGTATTCATATAATGAAAAACTTTGGAAGACCAATTTCCATCAGGGGAATGGCTTTAGGCCATCAAAGAATCGACCATTCTCGCTCCTTTGATTTTGTATGTATTCCATAGAATGCCTTTATAACATTGTGAAGTTAGGTTCATAATATAAAACATTCCCACCTTCCTTTTTCCTCAAATTTAGAAACATCCTTTCCTTATATTCTTGCTGTTCAGGAGGAAAGTATTTTTATAGGAATATTTCTTTAAATTATCTCCATTCCAACTCTTCTATATCTTACAGCTCCTTTGGGTTTTGGATTAATGACCACCACTGATCTGTATCTCTTGATAGATGATAAACTCCCATGATGACCATCTATCCTTCATTACACCCCAAAGTGAGAATTTTCTTCTCTAGGGAACTTATCCACTGCTCAGCTACAAATGGGTTTGTAGTCCCATTGAATGATATAGGCTATTTTTTCATAAAGCGATATAACATAGCTCCTCCACGTGGTGGATCCGGATGTTTCATATGGGTAAGTTTGTTTTTAATAACTTGAGTATGTTTTACCAGTATAGTTATAAGTTGTTCCGCGCCAGTTGTAGCTCTATAGCCAACATCATTATCTTGCATCAAAGGGAAATCCCTGTATGGGATACGCGTGTTCATGTGGTTTCCATTTCTTCTATTAGGATCCATTTCTAGATATTGTCATACACTATACTAGGATATGAATCATAATTTAAAATCTCAACTTAGTTAAATACTTAGTATAAATTGAAATCCTATGCATGTCTAATCCCATAATCAGAAATCTGGATTCATTGAGGAAAAATTTAAAATTTATACCCCTAATAGTGTCTTGTAAATAAAATGTGAATTTTCTTAAGAATATACCCCAAGAGTGTCAAACCAGGTGCATAGTAAGTTCTGTTGTTCTGTACCAGGATACCCTGGGTCAAGCTCAAAACTCCTTGTCGGAGTTTTTACTCTAAAATACATCTGTTCCAGAACCATGTCGACTTGTAGTATCCATATAGGGAAGTATTTTCTAGAAGTATAAACATAATATATTCCTTAAAAAATATTAGGATGTTATTATATGTTTATCCTAAAAGACTATCTTAGGGCTTTGTTCCCAAATCTACACTTTTTGAATCAAATTTCCATGTTTTCTACTAAACTTCCACTAATACCAACTGTAAAGACTTGACCCCAGTTTTCCAGAGTTGGTCCCTTATTTTATTAAATTAGAATGTAAAAAAGGAATATTCATCCCAAAGGAACAATTATTTTAGTAGATTTTGGAAACAAGATACATATATAAGTTCAACCTTACAACCTGAAAATCAAAACAACATAAAATTTCCACTGGGATCAACCACCATGCTATGATAATCCATGCAAGTCAATAGTAATGTAGCTCTTCATGTCCTAGGAAAATAAAATATAAGAAGGGGTGAGATCAAATTCTTAGTAAGATTAATAATTGTGATGGAAGATAACCTATCCATAAATTTTAGGCACGGTGAGTAATTGAAAACACATGACTCTAAAAATAATAAACTAGTATACATTATGGCAAGAATATGAGATGAGTAAATAATTCCATAATAAAACATAATCATGGGTATTAGACTAGTCGAATAACCACATGAAATTTAAATTACTCTCTTTATAATGAGGGAATTGCATATGCTGGACATTCGGAAACATACCATCATGGATTGAGAAAAGACAGCTAAAAATGATTAAGGCCCAGGACAAAACCATATCTAAAAATGGAAAAGGCCTCAGACAAGTCCATTTATATTAGTATCATGAGACCTACTGATGCATCGAGGGACTATAATGGGCCCTACCTATCACATAATAATTCTAATTTATTCCTCATATGAATAGGGACAAACATAAACAACATATACATTCATATTGAAACAAACATATGAAATGTGAATAACCTTCCCCGAACATTAAGCTTAAACACAAAACATTCAGAGTAAATTGGGGAATGGTTTTAGGATAGAAAATTCACATACAAACCAATCATAAACCATTCAATTAAGTGTGGTAGATGATATCATACATAAGAATTAATAAGAGTGTTTAAATAGATGAAGATACTCTTATACAATCATCAAGTAATTCTTGGGATAAATACTTTTTTACATTGAAAAAAAGAGTTATTCTGGAAAAGTATTTATATAAAACCATAATTAAAGTAAGATAGTATTTTAATAATAAAATTAGTGGATTTAGAAAGATAATTGTTGTTAAAAATATATTATAGAGTGCCCTTAAAAATAGGTATGAATTGGCGAAATTCACTTGAATCGAGATTGTATTTTAGGAAGCATTTTTGAAAGATCCATTTAAAACATATACTCCCCATAAATGAAGGTATTATTCTGGTTGAAAAATATATATAGATCATTTATGAATAAATTATTTGGAGTAAATATGACTGAATAAGAATTTAATTTAGGTAAGTAGATAATAAAAGTAACCGAAATGAAAATGGAGGTTTGGGTGGAAAAACCTTAATTTAAGTCTGAATGTTCCTCTCTTGACCTCGTGGTCCTAGAATATGAAATTCGACTCATTAATAACTTAATTCAGAACATATTAGACATGTATTTAGTTTATCACAATTTTTTAATTCATTTATGTCCTTATTTATATGTTATAATATTGAATTTTGTAATGCCAGAGTGTTCATTTTCTTGATTTTCATAATCGGGGGAGGGGGAATCGTCGTTCCCCAAGATAGAAAGGCATTAGATCCATCCCTTCTCCAATATTGACTTTCTTACTAATTTTACAGAAGCATTCATGATCCCTAATGTTCCAGATCTTTTGGATGGCAACCCTAATCTTCAAATTTTGACATATGAGTTCACGGAATCCTCTTCGCTGTTGAATCTTACTCTAGTTGCTCGGTTCAGACAGAGGAGACCTTCTGCATATACATTTGACTTGTTTATTTTCTCCTCTTGGGATCTTCAAGAAAGGGCGACCGTTGGGTTGCTGGACATGCAACATATTATGATTCGTTTTGAGTCGGAAGAGGATCTCATCAAGGCTTGGTCAAGAGATCCTCGTAGTTGCAATGGTATTCGGTTCTTCCTTCTTTGATGGTTGTTTGAATTTCATAAGAAACGAGATTTACCTTCAGTAGAGGTTTGAGTCAGTTTCCCTAATATCCCATTTACTTTTCAGAATCCCTATGTTATAAGAATGTTGGGTAATCTTGTGGGTAGATTTCTGTGTGCGGATAGCCGCACTAAAGCAGTGTGCCATCTGATTAACCCTCATGTATGTGTTGAGGTGAATGCTTCTAGGGTTCCGTTGGAGTTTGTTTGGATTAAAATTAGTGAGGAATACAGGTTTAAACATCAGGTTATTTATGATAGATGGTATGCTTTTTTCTTGACTTGTTTTTGTTTTGGACATCTTCCGGAGATATGTCGAAGAGATTCGTCAACACAGGTGCTAAAGCCTCGGCGTCAGGAGTACCAGGATTCTATTAGGAGGGAGGATGCAGTGGGAAAAACCCCTGTGACATTGCCGATGGTGGGTTTGGAGTTGAGGAAAACTGATTTTGAAGGGGAAAATGGGGGTCCCCAATCATTGGTACATTTGGTCTAGAAGCTGGCAGAAGGGGTTGGAAAGGTTTCTGATAGGAATGGTTTTAGCTCATCCTTGATGGATGTTATGATGGCTCAACGCAATACGGAGGTACCTGATGCAGGAAAGAGACAAAGATAGGATAATTCTAACAATCAAAGGTCTCTAAAGAATGGTGACCCATCTGTTGAGGAGAATTTGGGGGATCATCATCTGATTGACGCTATGGAGATGAGGGAAAAAAGGGAAGAAAGTGAAAAAGCTTCCTTGGAAGTGGAATTGGGTAGAACTGAGAGATATCAGGATAGTGGGGGATGAGGTATCTCTCCTAATCATTTTCTTTCATTTAGTAACAGGTTTTAGGGTCTTTCTATGGAGGGTTTGAATTCAGTTCCAATGGAGCAGGATGAATCCTTGGAGGTCAGTATGAGGGACTTCATGGTATGAGAAGTTGACCATGAGGATTCATGTAGGGTTATGGAGAAATACACTGTGGTGAATACCATTTATCAGCCGTGAAAATATTTTTACTTGGGAAATGTTGTTGATGGGAAAGGAAAATGAGTATTTAAAGATGATGGTGCCACATGAAACTATCTGTCTGGGATTGACTGTAGCACTCCTGATCAGATTAGAGTAAGAGATGAGGAGGGTGAGGAATCAACCTCAGACAAAATCCTTGGGATGAATGGGATGCTTTTCAGGCATACAAGGATAATAGAGGTGGTATGACCAATCACTCCTTCAGTGATATAGTGTAAGGTGGAGATTGAATAAGGACTGAGGATGGAGGATTGGCATTTGATACTCCAAAAAGAAAAGGCAGGAAGGATTACTCTTATCTACCTTGATTGTTGTGCATCAGAGCCTCGTTTATGTGATATCATGGGGTGACCCTGGATTTTAAAAAAGGCAGCCTGTCCAAGAAATATGGTCTTAGGCAAATCACTTTGGATGATGTGAGGCGGGAGTATATTGGTGATTTCATGAGGTGTTTTAATCCAGCTTCTGAATGGGAAATTACCATCATGGAGGAGGACTCTTGTGTTGGTTGCGATGACGGGTATGGAAATTAAGGTTTTTTGTTTTTTTGATTTCTCTGGGTGTTGTTTTTTCTTGGTCAGTTTTGGATTTGTTTTTTAGGCTTAAAAGTGACTTTGGGTTTATCACTTTTCCTAAAAGTGTTTGGAAAATAATAATAAAAAGTATTTCGAGAGGAGAGAAACTAGTTTGGTCATATGATTTAATATTATGTACATATACTGGTTCCTAAATATTAAATAGGTTATAATACATATATTATAGTTTTTTTCAAACATCCAAATTGTTTCATGACTAGTAATGAATGGGAAATTGAAGAATAAAAATTCATCATCCAAGAAGGTTGTAAATTCGAACCTCACGGATGATGATTTCATTTATAAAAGAGAGAGAGAGAGGGAGTAAGAAGATTGAAAATGGTTATTAAATTAAAATGTTATAATTTTAGTATATATATGATACTAGTGTTATAAGGACCAATTGTATAGAGGAGGTTAGGAGAAAATAAAAAAATAAAATAAATTGAAATGAAACTAAATGAAACGGAAAGATGCTTTACCTCTTGAAATAACTTCCTTGAGAACCTCCTTAAGGGAAGGGGTCTTGGTCTTTTGGAAAGACCAAGAGCTCATGGATGTGGGTAGAGACTTGGGAAGGGTATTTGGAAATAATATTGAGGAGCCTCAAGTCTTTTAGGAGTGAAGAGAAGAGGGAGTGAGGGGGGGGGGTTATAGTAGACGAGAGAAGTGATTTGGGAATAACTTATTCATTGTTTTATTATTTCCCTCAATACAACTGATAGTGTTGATTAATGTGACCCCTAATAGTAGTAAGTGCATGTGAGTAATAACTAAGTGTTCTTACATCATAAATTACTCTATGAATAGTGAATTTAACAAATAATGTATATATACAGTAAATTACCGTATTTTACTATTCATAAAAAATTTGAGTATTTCAGAATAATCTCAAAAATTCACTCTAACAATTTTTTGATGTGTTGAATTTAAAAATGAACTCCATTTTTTGGAAATAATTTTCTAAATATTATTAATTTATCTTTTAAATAAAATCATAGTTTATTGGAAAATAACATTTTTAAAACTATAATTCATTTTATATCACATTGAAAAATTAATCAAGATCTCATTATCTTATAACCCTAAGAAAATAAAATAAGATTATTTTCTATTCACAAGGGTCATATTATTAGCCATATTAATATTCATAAGGGTATGCTACTATTCACCAAAAATCATGTTTTCCTTATCTGACTCTAATTGTCTTACTGAACGTAAATATGTATGTCAGTTTTTCAAAATTCCAACCATAGAGGTGGAGAAATATTGTTTACTGTCTTGGTTATAAATTTTGTTTGGTTTTTAGAGACTTAGTGTTTCATGGATTCAATATTTATTTTAAAAACCTTGGGGTGTTACAGTCTCCCCTCACAAAAATTTTATCCTCTAAATTCACCGAATATTACCTCACAAAAATATTTGGGCAGGTCTTCATCATAAGCTCATCAGGCTCCCATGTTTCCTTTACGATTATATGATTTTTTAAAATTATATTTATCAATCGGGTCATCCAATTCCTCAACACCTATTCTTTAGTGTCCAAAATCTAAATAGGCTCTTCATAGTAGGATAAGTCATGTTCTAATTCTATACCTTCAGAAGTGAGGACATGCATTGGGTATGTCTTGTACTTTCTCAATAGAGAGACATGGAACACAATGTGTACATTAGATAGTCTAGGTGGAATAAGAAAATGATATGATATAGCTCCAATTGCCTCTAGAATTTTAGAAGGGCCTATGTACAAATGGATCAGTTTCCCTTTCTTCCCAAATATTATAACACCCTTCTGTGGAGATACTTTTAAGAAAACATGATCTCCCACTTGAAATTAAAAATCCTTCCTTTTATTATCAGCATAGATTTTTTTGACTTCTTTGAGATTCTTTGATATGGCTTTGAATATTCTTTACCTTTAATATTGTTTCCTCCACAAGATCTCAGCCCACAAGCTTCCTTTCTCCAACTTTATCCCAACTAGTTGGTGTACGATATCTCGTTTCGTACAATGCTTCATATGGATCCATTTGAATACTTGAATGGAAAGTATTATTGCAGAAAACTCCAATAAAGGTAAATATTAGTCCCACATATCTTTAATGTCAATTGAAAATGATCTCAACATATCCTCTAAGGTTTGGATCGTCCTCTCTGATTGTCTGTCAGTTTGAGGGTTGAATACAGTACTCAAACAAAGCTCAGTACCCAAATATTTTTGATGACTTTTCCAGAATTTCAACATAAATTGTGGATCAAGATTCAAATAAATTGAGATATGTTGTCTATTGATACTCACAACATCATTTATATAGAGTCTTTCTTGGAACTCCAATGAAAAATATTCCCTTATAGTGAGGAAATTTGAAGATTTCATAAGTCGATCCAGAATTACCCATATTGCATCATTATTTCATGGAGTTTTGGGTAATTCAGTGAAACAATACATGGTGATGTCATCTCATTTCCATGTAGGAATAGGTATTGGTTGTATGACTCCTACAGGATGTTGTTGTCCAGCCTTCACTTATTGACAAATTGAACATCTTGATACAAAATCAGCAATTTCCCTTTTCTTGTTTTCACACTAGAAATGTTCCTTCAAATCACTATACATCAATGTGGTACCAGGATGTATGGAGGAATTAAAACTATGGTAATCTTCCCATAAGTCCCATTTTAGCTCAATTATAACTGGAACACAAATCCTCTTCCCAAATTTTAGAACACTATCTCCACACACAAAGTCAGCCATCTTCCCATATATCACAACATTAATTTTATTTAGAAGGTTCATGTCATCAGGATGAGATATTTTAATATTATATAATAAAGATGGTTGGGAAACCAAATTAAATATTATTGATGTTTCACCTTCTTTTATAATTCTCATATCCATTCTCACTATATCCATGTATAATGTATCCTTGTCAATCCACATTTTGTTGGGAACTCCATGATAATTCTGGCTCAAAGAATTAGCTACCTTATTTTCATTTCCTAGGTGGTAGTGTATGGTAAAATCAGAATCCTTGAGTTGTTCAAGCCATTGGCTTTGCCTCATGTTGAGTTCTTCATGTGAGAAGATATACCTCAGACTCTTGTGATCCATATATATCTCACATCTTCCACCATAGAGATAATGTGTCCATATTTTTAGAGAAAAAATCACAAGTTCTAACTCAAGATCATGAGTAGGATTGTTTTTTTCATGATTTTTAACTACCTTGATGAATAGGGAAAAAATATATCATTCTTTATGAGGACACATTCAAGTCATTTATTTAATGTATCACTATGGATCACAAACCCATCATTCCCCGATGGTAGGGTTCGGATCAGAGAATTCACTAATCTACTATTCAATTATTCAAAACAGTCCTGACATTCTTTTATCCATACTATCTTAACCCATTTATGTGTTATATTGGTCATTGTATGGATAAATAGGATAATTTTTGAATGAAACGCTGATAATAACCTGATAAACCAATAAAACTACGTACCTTAGTTTTGTTCGTTTGGGTAAGACATTCTTTCACAGCCTTTTTCTTCACTAGATCAATAGATATTCCATCCTTAGAGACAATGTGGCTAAGAAAGGAAACCGATTGATGTCAAAATTCACATTTTAAAAACATCCAATATAATTCATTTATTCTAAGAGTCTTTAAAATAGTTTGGAAGTTATTTTCATGATCCTTATAGATTTTTGAGTATACCAAGATATCATCAATATATACCCCCACAAATCCATCAATATATTACTTGAAAAATCTATTCATTAGATCCATGAAAAAAGAGGGTGCATTAGTCAGTCCCAAAGGCGTTACTGTAAACTCTTAATTCCCACACCTGGTTCGAAATACTATTTTTGTAATATCTTCCATCCTAACGTGCAACTGACAATATCTATATCAAAGGTCAATCATCAAAAAATATTGGGATCCATGAAGTTGTTCTAATAAATCATCAATGTGAGGTAGGGGTTACTAGTCCTTTGTTGTTGTAGCATTGATCTCCTTAAGGTCAACACACAACCTCATAGATCTAACTTTTCTCTTAACCTAAAGAACATGGGATCCCATGGAGAAACACTAGGGAGAAAAAATCATTTATCACTCAATTCCTCTATTTATTTCATTAGTACCACTAATTCCACAGTGGACATTTTATAAGGGGTCATTGATATAAGCCTTGAATTAGGAATTAAGTTAAATGGAAAAATCATTTTCCCACTTTGGAGGATGTCTAGGTAAATCGTCTGGAAACACATCAACATATTGTTGCACAATAGGTATGTCCTCTATATGAAAATTCACTTCCTTACCCATAGTTATTGAATTCCCTTCCCCACAATAATTTAATTCAGTTTAGCTACTCAGGGTGGATCTATATTAGAATTGTACGGTAATGTTTCTTCCCTAAAGATAAAAAATTACAGATCATCCTAAAAAATGTAACCTCTTTTCTCTTGTAATAAATTTTCAAATCATGGTTCAAAATCCAATCCATACGGAGGATTATATCAAGGTTAATCATGGGTTTGAAAATAAAATCATTAGATAAAGTGGGTTTATATTCCATAATGGGGACTACCTAACTAAATTTTTTTGAAATGATACGTCCCTTAAGATTTTTTACTGATATCTCCATTATTATATCAAATTCGAAATATCTAATTTTCTTGGAAAACTGGGAACATATGAAAGAATGAAATGATCCAGAATCAAATAAAGAATTGGTTAAGATTGAGGAAAAAATTTAAGTACCTGCCACAATATCATTAGGAACCTCAATATCAATAGTTGTGATCACATAAGCTTGTCCATGCCCCCTTGGTCTTTTCTATGGCATGTTTTTTTAACAATTTAAAAAATCTAAGGATAGTGTCCAATATCCCTACAATTATAGTATTAAGCCCTAATAGCTTCTTTATTCACCTTGAAATCACTAGACAGATGGCATTTATTTCCATATTTTTAGAATAATACTTTTCCTTTTAAACAAGCACCAGTGTGTTTCTTTCCACAATTATCATACGGTAGAAATTTAACTCTTCCCTTCTTCCTCATTTCCTTATTTCCTTTTCCATTATCTTCAACATCCCTCTTCTTCTATTTATTTACTTTAATGTGAAAAGACTTAGATAATTCATTTTCCATATTGATAGCACATGAAACTATGTATTCATATAATGAAAAACTTTGGGACACCAATTTCCATCAGAGGAATGGCTTTAGGCCATCAAAGAATCGACCATTCTTGCTCCTTTTATTTTTATGTATTCCATAAAATGCCTTTATAACATTGTGAATTTAGGTTCATAATTTAAAACATTCCCACCTTCCTTTTTCCTCAAATTCAGAAACATCCTTTCCTTATATTCTTACTGTTCAGGAGGAAAGTATTTCTATAGGAATATTTCTTTAAATTATCTCCATTCCATCTCTTCTATTTCTTACAGCTCCTTTGGGTTTTGGATTAATGACCACCACTGATCTGTATCTCTTGAGAGATGATAAACTCCCCTGATGACCATCTATCTTTCATTACACCCCAAAGTGAGAATTTTCTTCTCTAGGGAACTTATCCACTGCTCAGCTACAAATGGGTTTGAAGTCCCATTGAATGATAGAGGCTATTATTGCATAAAGCGATATAACATAGCTCCTCCACGTGGTGGATTCAGATTTTTTATATGGGTAAGTTTATTTTTAATAACTTGAGTATGTTTTCCCAGTATAGTTATAAGTTGTTCCGCACCAGTTGTAGCTCTAGATCCAATATCATTATCTTGCATCAAAGGGAAATCCAGGTATGGGATACGCATGTTCATGTGGTTTCCATTTCTTCTACTAGGATCCATTTCTAGATAGTTTCATACACTATACTAGGATATGAATCATAATCTAAAATCTCAACTTAGCTAAATACGTAGAATAAATTGAAATCCTATGCATGTCTAATCCCATAATAATAAATATGGATTCATTGAGGAAAAATTTAAAATTTATATCCCTAATAGTGTCCTGTAAATAAAATGTGAATTTTCATAAGAATATACCCCAAGAGTGTCAAACTAGGTGCATAGTAAGGGCCGTTGTTGTGTACCAGGATACCCTGGGTCAAGCTCAAAACTCCTTGTCAGAGTTTTCACTCTAAAATACATCTGTTCCAGAACCATGTAATCTTGTAGTATCCATATAGGGAAGTATTTTCTAGAAGTATACACATAATATATTCCTTAACAAAATACTAGGATGTTATTATATGTTTATCCTAAAAGACTATCTTAGGGTTTTGTTCCCAAATCTACACTTTTTTAATCAAATTTCCATGTTTTCTACTAAACTTCCACTGATACCAACTGTAAATACATGACCCCAGTTTCCCAGAGTTGGTCCCTTATTTTATTACTTTAGAATATAAAAAAGGAATATTCATCCCAAAGGGACAGTTATTTTAGTAGCTTTTAGAAACACGATAGATATATAAGTTCAACCTTACAACCTGAAAATCAAAACAACATAAAATTTCCACTAGTATCTACCACCATGCTATGATAATCCATGCAATTAAATAATAATGTATCTCTTAATGTACTAGAAAAATAAAATATAAGAAGGGGTGAGATCAAATGCTTAGTAAGAGTAATAATTATGATGGAAGATAACCTAGACATAAATTTTAGGCATGGTGAGTAATTGAAAACACATGACTCTAAAAATAATAAACTAGTATATATTATGGATAGAATATGAGATGAGTAAATAATTCCATAATAAAACATAATCATGGGTATTCGACTAGTCAAATAACCACATGAACTTTAAATTACTAGCTTTATAATGAGGGAATTGCATAGGCTGGACATTCGGAAACATACCATCATGGACTCAGAAAAGACAGCTAAAAATGATTAAGGCCCAGGACAAAACCATATCTAAAAATGGGAAAGGCCTCAGACAAGTCCATTTATATTAGTATCATGAGACCTACTAATGCATAGAGGGACTATAATGGGCCCCACCTATCACATAATAATTCCAATTTATTCCTCATATGAATAGGGACAAACATAAAAAACATATACATTCATATTGAAACAAACATATGAAATGTGAATAACCTTCCCCGATCATTAAGCTTAAATACAAACCATTCATAGTAAATTGGTGAATGGTTTTAGGATAGAAAATACACATACAAACCAATCATAAACCATTTAATTATGTGTAGTAGATGATATCATACATAAGAATTAATAAGAGTGTTTAAATAGATGAAGATACTCTATACAATCATCAAGTAATTCTTGAGATAAATACTTTTTTACTTTGAAAAAAAGTGTTTTTCTGGAAAAGTATTTATATAAAACCATAATTAAAGTAAGATTGTATTTTAATAATAAAATTAGTGGATTTACAAAGATAATTGTTGCTAAAAATATATTATAGAGTTCCCTTAAAAATAGGTAATAATTGGCGAAATTCACTTGAATCGAGATTGTATTTTAGGATGCATTTTTTGAAAGATCCATTTAAAACATATACTCCCCATAAATGAAGGTATTATTTTGGTTGAAAAATATATATAAATCATTCATGAATAAATTATTTGGAGTAAATATGACTGAATAAGAATTTAATTTAGGTAACTAGATAATAAAAGTAACCCAAATGAAAACGGAGGTTTGGGTGGAAAAACCTTAATTTAAGTCTGAATGTTCCGCTCTTGACCTCGTGGTCCTGGAATATGAAATTGGACTCATTAATAACTTAATTCAGAACATATTAGACATGTATTTAGTTTATAAATTTTTTTTAGTTCATTTATGTCCTTATTTATATGTTATAATATTGAATTTTGTAATGCCAGAGTGTTCATTTTCTTGATTTTCATAATCGGGGGAGGGGGAATCGTCGTTCCCCAAGATAGAAAGGCATTAGTTCCATCCCTTCTCCAATATTTACTTTATTACTACTTTTAGAAAAGCATTCATGATCCTTAATGTTCCAGATCTTTTGGATGGAAACCCTAATCATCAAATTTTGACATATGAGTTCACAGAATCCTCTTCGCTATTGAATCTTACTCTAGTTTCTCAGTTCAGACAGAGGAGACCTTCTGCATATACATTTGACTGGTTTGTTTTCTCATATTGGGATCTTCAAGAAAGGGCGACTGTTGGGTTGCTGGACATGCAACATATTATGATTCCTTTTTAGTCGGAAGAGGACCTTATCAAGGCTTGGTCAAGAGATCCTCGTAGTTGCAATGGTATTCGGTTCTTCCTTCTTTGATGGTCATTTGAATTTCATAAGAAACGAGATTCACCTTCAGTAGTGGTTTGAGTCAGTTTCCCTAATCTCCCATTAACTTTTCAGAATCCCTCTGTTATAAGAAGGTTGGGTAATATTGTGGGAAGATTTCTGTGTGCGGATAGCCGCACTAAAGTAGTGTTCCATCTAATTAACCCTCATGTATGTGTTGAGGTGAATGCTTCTAGGGTTCCGTTGGAGTTTGTTTGGATTAAAATTAGTGAGGAATACAGGTTTAAACATCAGGTTATTTATGATAGCTGGTATGATTTTTTCTTGACTTGTTATCGTTTTGGACATCTTCTGGAGATATGTCGAAGAGATTCGTCAACACAGGTGCTGAAGCCTCGGCGTCAGGAGTACCAGGATTTGATTAGGAGGGAGGATGCAGTGGGGAAAACCCCTGTGACACTGCCGATGGTGGGTTTGGAGTTTAGGAAAACTGATTTTGAGGGGGAAAATGGGGGTCCCCAGTCATTGGTCCATTTGGTCTAGAAGCTGGCAGAAGGGGTTGGAAACGTATCTGATAGGAATGGTTTTAGCTCATCCTTGATGGATGTTATGATGACTCAATGCAATAAGGACGTACCTGATGCAGGAAAGAGACAAAGATTGGAGAATTCTAACAATCGGATCTCTCCAAAGAATGGTGACCCATCTGTTGAGGAGAATTTGGGGGATCATCATCTGATTGATGCTATGGAGATGAGGGAAAAAAGGTCAGAAAGTTAAAAATATTACTTGGAAGTGGAATTAGGTAGAACTGAGAGATATCAGGATAGTGGGGGACTAGGTATCTCTCCTAAGCATTTTCTTTCATTTAGTAACAGGTTTTTGGGTCTTTCTAAGGAGGGTTTGAATTCTGTTCCAGCGGAGCAGGATGAATCCTTGGAGGTCAGTATGAGGGACTTCGTGGTATGAGAAGTTGACCATGAGGATTCATGTAGGGTTATGGAGAAATACATTGTGTTGAATACCATATATCAGCAGTGAAAATCGTTTTACTTGGGAAATGTTGTTGATGGGAATGGAAAATGAGTATTTAAAGATGATGGCACCACAGGCAACTGTCTGTCTGGTATTGAATGTAGCACTCCTGATCAGATTAGAGGAAGAAATGAGGAGGGTGAGGAATAAACCTCAGATAACATCCTTGGGATGAATGGGATGCTTTTCAGGAAGACAAGGATAATAGAGGTGGTATGACCAATCACTCCTTCAGTGATATAGTGTAAGGTGGAGATTGAACAAGGACTAAGGATGGAGTATTGGCATTTGATAATCCAGAAAGAAAAGGCAGGAAAGATTACTCCTATCTACCTTGACTGTTGTGCACCAGATCCTTCTTTAAGTGATATCATGGGGTTACCTTGGATTTTAAAAAAGGCAACCTGTCCAAGAAATATGGTCTTGGGCGAATCACTTTGGATGATGTGAGGCGAGAGTATAATGGTGATTTCATGAGGTGTTTTAATCCAACTTCTGAATGGGAAATGACCATCATGGAGGAGGAATCTTGTGTTGGTTGCGATGACAGGTATGGAGATTAAGGTTTTTTATTTTTTTTATTTCTCTAGGTGTTTTTTTCTTAGTCAGTTTTGGATGTGTTTTTAGGCATCAAAGTCACTGGGTTTATCACTTTTCCTAAAAGTGTTTATAAAATAATAATAAAAAGTATTTCGAGAGGAGAGAAACTAGTTTGTTCATGTGATTTAATATTATGTACATATACTGGTTCTTAAATATTAAATATTTTATGATACATATATTATAGTTTTTTCAAACATCAAAATTGTTTCATGACTAGTAATGAATGGGAAATTGAAGAATAAAACTTCATCATCCAAGAAGGTTGTAAATTAGAACCTCACGGACGATGATTTCATTTATAAGAGAGAGCGGGAGAGTAAGAAGATTGATAATGGTTGTTCCATTAAAATAGTTTAATTATAGTATATAGATGATACCAGGGTTATATAGATCAATTGGATAGAGGAGGTTAGAAGATAGTAAGAGAATACGATAAATTGAAATGAAACTAAATGAAAAAGAAAGATGCTTTACCTCTTGAAATAACCTCCTTCAGAACCTCCTTAAGGGAAGGGGTTTTTGTCTTTTGGAAAGACCAAGTGCTCATGGATTTGGGGAGAGACTAGGGAAGGATATTTTTTTAGAACTTTGAGGGGCTTCAAGGATTATTGGAGTGAATAGAAGAGGGAGTGAGGGGGGGGGGGGGGGTTATAGTGGAGTAGAGGAGTGATTTGTGAATATCTTATTCATTATTTTATTATTTCCCTCAAGAAAACCAATAGTGTTGATTCATGTGAACCCTAATAGTAATAAGTTCAAGTCAGCTCTAACTAATTGTGCTTAATTTATCCATGATGCTAGGAATAGTTAATTCAACTGATAATGTATATATTTAGAAAATTACTATAGTTTATTGTTCATAAAAAATTTGAGTATTTTAGAAAAACCCCAAAAATTCACCCTAACTATTTTTCAACATGTAGAATTAAAAAATGAACTCCATTTTTTTAAAATAATTTTCTAAATATTATTAATTAATTTTTTAAATATAATCATAGTTTTTTCGAAAAATAAAAATTTTAAAACTATAATTCATTTTATATCGCATTAAAAAATTAATCAAGGTATCATTATCTTATAACTTTAAGAAAATAAAATAATATTATTATTTACTATTCATATGGGTTATATTACTTTTCATACTACTATTCATAGGGGTATGTTACTATTCACAAAAAATTAAGTTTTTCTTATCAGACTCTAAATATCTTACTAAACGCAACCGTGTATGTCATTTTTTTGAACTTCAAACTATAGAGGTGGAAAATTATGTTTACTGGAATGGTTATAACAAAGTGGTGTTTTGTGGAGACTCAGTGTTTTATGCATTAAATATTTATTTTCAAAACATTGGGGTATTACAGATTCCTTCCACCTATGTACAATCCATGTCTTAAATTTATAACTTCATTTTTGACCATAGAAAACTATAGATCAATTTTCTTCTAATATGGATCATTTTCTAGTTGAATTATATTTTTATAAGGTATTTTATTATATATATGACCTCATAATTTTTTTCATCATTTTAATTTCCAAATAAAAATTTTAAATGAACAATTATAGGAATATGCTAAGTTTCCTTAGTTGGAGTATTTGTAATGTCTAAATCATCCTTTGAATTTTCTTTCAAAATATATCATGGTGTATCACATTTACGAAACTATTAAAAAGAATCCTATTCCTTCATATATAACACATTATCATTCAGTAAGCATGTATCTTCTTGTGACCCAAAACCATGAGGCAAAAACGTTTCTACACATTGTAATGTGAATCTTGATGATCAGTGTCTTATGGAAGAATTTATTTCAAAAGCTATAACAACTCTCTTAAACTCTTGTCACTCCATCCATTTATGGACTTCATGTTAATCAATTATAATAAATATATTTTAAATAGAAGTTTAATATTACCTAGATAAAATGGTTTTTCAAAATCACGATATAGGTGATAAATCATCAGTTCCTTCCTTGTTGTCTTTATTTTAATATCCCAAATCATTTCTACTATTTGATCAGATGTATCATTTTAAAAGCCATCATCAACAATATATTTTTAATTCTTCCCAATTTTACACGGCCAAATTCAATAACTATAACTTGGATTAATAACATGAAAAATTAAATGATCTTTGATTTCATTTATTTGTAACTTTTCCATATTTAAACATCAAAAACAAGGAAAAAAGTCATTTATAGGTATTGTATGTGTATAAAATTTAAAAAAGGAAAAAATTTCCTTATATTTATCACTTATCTTCCATGAATTAATCAAAATATAACTCATTATCACATATTACAAATTTCAAGAACTGAATATAAGTTACTATATATTTAAATTAAATTTCCTATTAGGTACTTTAAAAGGCAGATCAATAATAAAAAAATAATTATTTTTATTATATATTTTTTTAATTTTATATATAATTTTCTCTTAATATATATATATATATATAATAATTATAATACAAAAGGTCAAATGAATTTTTATTGTCATGAATTTTTTAAAATTTTAACACATTCAATGGGTATATACACACATGTTTTTGAATTAAAAAATAATAATTAACGAATAATTTTATATGAGTTTTAGAAAATATATTAAAATATAAAATAGGATAGGGATAATGTTTTTCACTAATTGAAATAGATTTAAAATGATTCAAAGAGAAACATCATACCATATAACATATAAGCTGTGAATGGCATTACCATTCATATTATCTTATTCACATATAATAAATAAAATGCAAATGTTTTATAATGATTCATATAAAAATGATTTACATGGATAGTTATTGGTATAATATTTTATTCACATTATAATATTACATAAAAAAATATGCTACGAAATAACATTTGACACATCTTTAAATATACATAAATTTTGAGAAAATTATTAGTAAAATATACTTTTTCTTTTACATAAAAATATAAAATAAGGATAGAATCTGATTTTGTGGAATAAAAAAACTAAAGTGATAAAATAGTGGAATACGATGTTTTTTGAGAAGAATAAAGATGAAGGGGATACAAGGATGATTATGCCAATAGTGGTAATGAAAATGATGAAGAGTTAGGTTGGAAATGATAAAGTTGATGTCTATGAAGAATAATAGAGATTAGGGATAATTCTTTTAATAGATATTATAGTTCATATTGGGTGAGAAATAATGAAAGGAAAATTAAAATTATTTATTTTTGCGAACTAATTATTTTTAAAAATGTTTTTTACATAGATTATTTTATAACTTATGAAAAGACTAATGTACAAATTTTTTTTAGATTAGTAATAAAATAACTAATGTAACAATTCAACAGTGCAACAACCCAAAGTTTTTAAATAAAAATTCATTTTCAAATGAATACATGTCAAATTAAATAATGAAATTATTGAAAATACATACACTAATTTGGTTATTTTGGAGAATTATGATTTATATCTTATGATATTTAAAAGGCCATTACAAATCATTAGAATTGATAATAAAGCTATTGTACTTTGATCATTATGATTATTATATATTAAGGGTTAGGTTATATCAATTTCATATAAAAAAAGAAGCGATAACCCCGACCAATAGGATCATACCTAATGAAACCCATTTATCGGAACTCATGAGGGAGAAGATATCAATAGGCTTTTCAGTAGACTAAGACCAAGATGATATTCAAAAACTAAATCATGAGAAAAATAATTTATGGGATAATTTCAACCTTATCAAGATCACAGTCTAAACCATATTAACTAAACCACCCTAAAAAACTGTCACAAGCATAGACATTACCCTCCGGGTGTAAGCTGGTGTTATAAGGGGTTATGTATCATGAACCTAACAATATGAATTTTTTTATTTTTATTTTTTTGAATAATTATTATATTTATCACTTATTATTATTAATTTATAAATTATTAACTAATGATACTTATACAATTTAGATTTTAATATGACAATAGTAAAATTATATTTTTGTGAAATATAGAGTTTCAATCAAATCAAACTTTTTGTTGAATTAAGGGATTTTTGAAATAAATTTTATTTTAATAAAATTCTGTTTTTAAATTATATATAATTAAATATAAATTAAAACATAATTTTAGGAAGTCAAATATAATTTTTATAATTGTTAGAAAACTATTACCATAGAAAAACTAGTATTTTTAAATAAATGGAAATTTTAATTTAAAAATGTAAAATATTTTCTTTAAAACTTTATATTGAAAAAATAAATTTAATTTTTTAAATCAACATTTCAAAATTATAAAATTCTGAATTTTTAATAATTTTCAGAGACAGTCTAATTTGTGGATAAAAATTAAATGTGGTATAAATATATGGTGTGTATTATGAGACCATAAAATCATAAAAGTGATGTATATTCAATATTGAGTATCCTCAACCTAAATTAGGCTCTGCCTTTAAAATAATGTGTTTTTAATTTATTTTATAAATTTCATAAAATCTTAATATATCATCCAATACCTATATTATATTTAAAGGTTTTAAAATAAATTCTTATTTAACATGAATCACTTCCACATCCCCAAAGGAACTATTTCAATTATTTCAGTTATTATACTTATAAAATAATTTAAACCACTCTTATATTGTTTAAAAAATTGGTAAAAGCAATAGGTAGCTTTGTGGCCTTGATTATGTTATCATATAGATTCCAAAACCTAAGTTTAGAAATTAAAAAAGAATTCCCCTCTCTTTAGAAAAAAACCCATACAGTCTCCGATTATTATTAAAAAATAATCCTTTTATCATGAAGTTAATCTGTCATTTTCTCTCAAAATCTATCCCATTGTTTCCCCAATATCTAACAAAGCACTTCCCAAGATTTTTGAAGTGCCCCCTCAAGGTATGGTATCCTCTCCTCTTCTTTATTCAAGCACCAACTTAATATTATTCCTTTTAATTTCCAATTATTCATCTTAGAATCTACTTATATACATACCTCTTACAATACTTTTAACTTCTATGTGATTAGATAACCCTTTCCCTTCCATTAAACCCTCCTAGGAATCTATAAATAACCTGGTTATTCTGCTGAAAGTATCCTATTATTTTTTTAAAATACATTTTTGTAGTGAATTACCATCAACATTTACACTCAAGGGTATTAAAAATGATGAACCTATCCTTCATTGGTTTGTTAATTACATGTATATAACCCACAATCTTTAATAACTGGATCAGAAGTGATGAAATATATCCTTATATTTTTTGATCTATCTGGCACACTTATGCATGTACAAGATATCAATGTGATGGGTGGCCCAAAAATTATACAGCCCTCTAATATTTTGGGTAATGATTTTCTATCATGAGATATCATGTATGGTGTACTAAGGGTTATACTGATATCATTATATTATTATGTCTTGACAATCATCCTTGACTTAGGTTTCTGATTTCATGTTTTATGTTTTTTCTACATTCCAATATTACTTTTATATTGTCAACTTTTCTCATGATTTAATATTCAAATTTTTTATTCTCACCCCTCTTATGTTAACTTTATATGCATATCAACACAAATTTATTACTTTCATCATGTAATGCATTGATTATTCACTTACTAGGCTATATAGCTCACCCTTTTCTTTTATACATCCCAAGATTATTCAGTGTGGTTTTAGATGATTAAGGAAATTAATGGGCCCGTATGGTTTTTTAGTTTATGTATTTGTATTTTTTTAACATCATTATGATATGTACCAATTTACCCAAAAACACTAGCTCTCCCGATCTACTCAGATTTTATTAAGTGTATCCTTATGTAATAAATTATGAAATAAAGTGTATGAAATATATGGGTTCTCATAGATTAGATTAGATGAAACTCTTATTATTTTTTATATTAGGATTATAAAACCCAAGTGAAAGCCTTTGGGATAATTCTAAACAAAGGAAAACTACCTTAAATTTTGGTAAAGTATATATTAACTAGTTTCCATGTAAATATATCCATATATGGATACTAAAAGTTGATATGGATATGGGAAAATTGTACCTAGGGATAATAACCCCGAAAAGGGTACATTGGGCTTGACCAAATTACCACCTAGTGGATAAAAAGAGGCCTTTTCATACCCTTGGTTTGACATTTCCATGGGATATGATTTTGTAAATTCACAATTAGTTTATGAAATATTATAAATGAAAAAATAATTCCCATAAAATGTTATGTTAGGAAATATACCATAGATAACTTTGATTTAGCCCTTTAAATTCATAGGTAAAGGAATATATATAATTTTTTATTTATCCCTTCAAGTTTCATAGTTTTCATTTAATGAGTTTAATAGTATTAAAATTATCACCAATAAGTCTATTTTTTATGAAGTAAATAATTTGAACCAAAATAAAATTGTGAAATGTAGGATTATCATTCATGGTTCTACACATTCTTTCATATCATGCATGTTTAGTAGAACTATTTGGACCCCACCTGAAAGCATTGAAGTTGGGTTATCAGTAAAGATGAAAAACAATTCCATTATTGCTTCCCAATATATAAATCATCCATCACACATATTTTTATGCTAAACATACCATAAAACCTTACGGCACTTAATTTTGATGAATTTGATGTAATTTTGGTTAAGTATTATATTTCCTTATATTGAGCCAATATAAGTTACCAAGAAAAGGAAATCAACATCCGTATCTCAAATCATCCTCTAATTATATATAAGTGTATAGAGATAGATGAATATACTTTTATATCATCATCTCAATCATGGATATAATTTTCCAATGATAAAACACATCATTCATAATTGATTGGTAATATGGAAAAGATCATCCTTGAAGACATACCCATTGTAAGGGAATACACTTACTTATTTCTCAAAGTATTTCATGTTCTTCCTCCAATACATGAGGATGATTTCTTAATAAAACTTATACAAATATCATTAATAATATATATTACTCTATACAGAATAGGCATTGTTGAAGTTGAGGATCTTAATAATAAACTACATAAGAATTTGAAAAAAGGGTTCATACACGCAAGTTATTCACCATGGGGTGCGTCATTCATTTTTGCTAAAAAGAAGAACTGATGAATAGACCTATGAATTGATTAACATGAGATCAAAAATATTGTGATAAAGTAAATTTATCCTCTTACAATAATTTTTGACTTTTTTTATTATCAACATAGAGCCCAATATTTTTCCAAGGTGGATCTTCGATCAGGATATTATGAAATAAAGGCTAATAAGGAGAATATCACAAGCCTATTTTTGATAAATGATAAAGTCACTAAGAGTTCACAATGACTTCATTTGTACTCACTAATTATATATTTTTCTTCATTCTCTTTTTTAATAGAGTATTTAGGGATTTTCTTGGAAAATTTGTGGTTGTCTTTATAGATGATATTCTTATCTACTCCAAAAGAAAGGATGAAGATGATGTTTTAATGAAGATACTTCATCAACAAAAGTTATGTGCGAGGTAAATTAAATGAAATTTTTTGATGGATCATGTAACATTTATAGAGAATTATATACCACAGAAATGGATATATGTGGATGATTCCAAAACTAATGTAATTAAATGATGAACAAGATGAACATTTATTACTGAATTCCATAGTTTCCATGGATTAACTCGATATTATCATTGATTTTTTAGAAACCTCTCATGATTTTCAATATAACTAACCAAGATAAATTGAAATGGATTCAGGTTTTTCTATAATGATTAATGCGAATAAAAATTTAAAGACATAGGGAGATACTAATCCCTACTCTTATGCTCATATTACCCACTAGTGGGGAAGGATTTGTGATCTACAATTATGCATATAAAAATTGATTGGTTGTGTAATCATACATTATGATAATGTGATAGCCTATGAATCCTTCCAATTAATGATCCATTAGTAAAAATACTAAAAAATGATCTAAATTTTATTTAATGATGTTCACATTGAATATTTGGAGACATTATCTCTTTGTGGAGAGTCATGACAAATATATGGACCATAAAATACTCAAGTATATATAAATACAAAAGGATATAAATTTTCACCAAAGTAGGTGGTTAGAGTTGATAAAGTATTATTATTTTTCAGTGCATTACATTCATGGGAAAGAAAACTGTGTGGAATATTCTCTAAGTAAAAGGATCCAACAACTCTATCTATGATGAGGATTTCATGGGATCCAATATTCTTGGGCATGAAAATAATAGACATATGAAAAATAAAAGGATATTCATATTACCTTACTCAAATAACCACTCCACCATCCATTCTAAATACGATCAAGGATTCTTAGATATATGATGAGGTGCTATTGAAAAAGGGAGATGATATTCTGAAGTTCATCTTCATTAAAGATGGAGCTATAAAGTTTGGAACCCGAATATGTGTTAAATCAAATTTTGAGAAAAAGAAGGAACTTTGGGATAATGAACATAAAAATTGTTATCTATTAATCTAAGAACAACTAATATGTGCAAAAATTGGAATAAAATGTTATTATGGGATAACAGAATTAGAGATATTATATAATTTTTATCTATATTCTTGGTGTTCAAACAAGTCGGAACTGGACAATAGAAGTCTAAGTGTATGATGCAACCATTTCTCATACAAGTACATAAATGGTAAAAAATAACCATGGATTTCATAATAGTAATCCCCATGACATTTAAGGGAAATATTGTGATATGAGTGGTAGTCAATCTCTTTACAAAGACAACACATTTACTTGATATCAAAGAGGATATCTCTCTTGAAAAAAATCACCAATTTACACATAAGAGAAGTGGTAAGATTGCATAGAGCATCACTATCCGTTGTATCTGATTGAGATGTGAGGTTTTCCATGAGTTCCTGGAGTATAAATCAATAATAATTAGATACAAATATGAGTTTCAATACTACTTATCACACTCATATGGATGTCATGGTTAAAAGAACCATTCAATCATTAGAGGATATAATGAGGTCATGTTCAATGTATTTTCATGGATGTTGGGATCAACACCTTCTTCTAGTGGAGTTATCATATAATAATATCTTTCATTATAGATTTTAAATAGTTCCTTATGAGGACCTATATGATAAGAGGTGTCAGACTCTGACATGCTTAAATGAAGATGGAGAAAGGAATATTAGGGGACCTGATATTTTCTAAGAGATGCAGGATAAGGTTCAAACCATTAAATGTCACAGAAAATCCATAAAAATTAAATATAAAATATATATAGTCAGTAATTGATGTTATATAGAGTGTGAGGTCAGAGATAATGTGAACCTTCACATATTTCTATTGAATAAATTTATGAGGTTTGAAAAAAGGGAATTTTTAATCCAAGATACATTGTCCCCTTTGAGATCCTTGATCACACTAGAGTGGTAAAATATTATATAGCACTCCAACCCAAACTATCTCAAGTACATGATGTGTTCTATGTATCCATATTGAGGAATTTAATAACAAACCCCTCACATGTAATGAATCTATAGGTTCTATCATTGGAGAGTGATCATTTAAATGAGGAGAATCTAGTTAATATCTTAGATCATAGAGACAAAGTTCTATGAAACATGAAAACTCACCTAGTAAAAGTTATGTGGTAGAACCACAATTTTTATGAAGTAACTTGGGAACACAAAGTGTATATGAAACAAAATTACCTTCATCTATTTTAGTGTATGAATGAAATTTCAAAGGTGAAATTTATGAATGGTGAATAATGCAACGACCTGAAGTTCTATAAATGAAATTCCCTTTTCAAATAAATAATGAAATTATAGAAAACACTTTCACTGCTTTAGTTATATTGGATTGCTATAAGTTATATCCTATAGGATTTCAAATACCATTACACATCGTAACCATTGATAATATTGCCATTGTAAAGTGGTCATTATGATTAGTATATGTTAAGGGTTATGATAAATATGATTGAAACAAATGAACTTAGCGACGACATATACCATTAAGATCATACAATATGAAACCCATTTATCAGAGCTTCCGAGGGAGATGGAATCATTGTGATTTTATCTTAACTAATCCCAATCAATGATTGACTAATTAATGAATTTGAGAGATCATTTATGATATATTTCCAATCTTATCTATATCACAATCCAAACCACATTAGAGGAACCACCCCAAGAAAGTGTCACCATCACACACCATACCCTTAGGTTATAAGTTGGTGTAATAAGTCATTATGTATCTCTTCCCTAATTGTATGATTTTTTTATATTTTTATTTTTTGAAATAATTATTATATTTATCACTTTATATTATTACTATATAAATGATTAAATAGAGAGTTTAAAAAATTTTATTTTAATGCGATGAAATTCGAATCTTTTTTTTCAGAAGTATATAGTTAAAATCAAGACACACTTTTCGTTGAATTAAATAATTTTTTATATAAGTTTTATTTTTATTAAATTTTAGTACTAAAAAATGTCTATTTAAATAAAACTGACAATATAATGGTATGAAGTCAAATGTAATTTTTTTAAGGATCATAAAAATGTTATCATCGTAAAAACATGTATTTTTTTGATAAATGGCAGTTTTAATTTAAAATTATAAATTACTCTATTTATAGTCTATTTTTTATAAAATAAATTTTAATTTTTGAAAAAATAATTTTGAAATTAGATGGTGGTGAATAATTCATAAATTTTTGAGATAATTCAATGTTTAGATAAAAAATAAATATACTATAAATATAGAGTATAAATTGTTATATCATCAAAGACCCAAAGTGATTAAATAAATACTGGAAAGAGTATTGAAGACCTAAATTATTATTCCCCTTTAAAATAATGTTTTTTTAATTTTATTTCATTATTTTTATTAACCATTAATGAATCCTCCAAGGCCTATAAAATGTTTTAAGTTTTTAAAATTAATACTCTTTTAAGATGACTCACTTCCACATCATCAAGAGAATTAGTTTAACGATTTAAGTTCCTAGAAATATAAAATAATTAAATCCAATCTTATTTTGTAGAAACCAGGGGTAAAATCCAGGAGAAGGTTTGTGTGTTTATTACTTTTTTATATAGATTCCAAAACCTAAGTTTGAAAATTAATAAATAATTCCCCACTCATTTCCTATAAACACATACCAAATATCCCATTCCACTTCACCCAAAAACAATTAAGCACCAATTAACTATGTCCTTCTCTCTAGAGATGCTTGTCAAGGTGTTACCATGTTCTAGAGATGATCCTATCAATGTTTTAGAAGTTCTATCTCAAGTTAAGGGACCCTCTTATATTCTCTATTCACACACCTTCTCTATTTTAGGATTTTTTTTTCATATTGTTCATGTTGAAATATGTTTCTACATATCCCTATTTCTATCCTTATGATGTAAATGTGATAATAGACCCCTTTCAATCTCATTAATCCATTCCATGAATCTTTTTGTACCCCCATTATGCTTATGGATTTTTCTTGTGATTTTTTATGTAAAACAAATGCATGGTGAATGCCCATCAACTTTTTTACTAAAGGGTATTCACAATGATGGGCCTATAATTAATTTATTGGGTAATTACATGCATGTAACCCAAAATAAATAGTCATGGGATTAGAATTAATGAGATACATTCTTATATTTCATAATTTATGTGGCACACATGTGCATGTGCATGATATGAATGTGATCAGTGGGACTAGAATTATATAGCCCTCCAATGGAGGGGGTAATTTTTTTTATCTTATTAGATAAAATGTATGATTAATGGGAGGTTATCCTAATAACATTATGTTATGATGTATTTGAAGTTATCCCAGACTTATGTTTATGATGTCATGTTTTATGTTGTTGTTTCCATATTCTTATATTGCCTTTATGTTATCATATTTTATAATTCGTTGATACTCAAGATTATGATTCTAACAACTCTTATGTAACAATTATCAGCCTATTGACTCACATGTATTAATTTTATCATGTCATTAATTGATTATTCTCTTACTAGGATTTATAGATAACTTCTTTCTTATGTATGTCCAGAAGTTATCCTATGTAGTTTTAGATGATCAAGAAAAATTAAGGGCATGCTATAGGGGTTTTTTATGTATTTGTATTTATTTTTTAGGTTTTAATTCTACCTACAAAATTACCTAATTAAATTAGGATTCATGATATTCTGTGGTTGAATTAAATTTCTCTTTTTGTAATAAATCATAAAATAAAGTTTATGAAATATATGTTCTGTCAAAAAAATTTTACATCTGTTATAAAGTAACCAATACTGAAGAAATGGCGTGGTAATGTCCAATGTTGGTTAATAATAACCTTCAGAAAAAATGTGTCATATTAAATTATTTTTTTACTAGTGAAACCGTAATTATATAATAGGAAGAATATTATCTCATTTCTTTCTTTCTTTCAACATGAAGAATATGCATAGGTGTACATATTTGAGTCTCTATACTCACTTTTTTCTTGTCATTTTGTAAATATTTTAAGTCCATGCATATTCAAGCTCTTAAAAACCTTTTTTTATTCTTCTTGGAAGATAAATACAAAACACCTTGTGATTATGGCTCTTTGAATTTCCACCATTCTTTGAATTCATATATCTTCTTCTTCAATATTTTTGAAGACTTAAACTCACTCCATTATTGATTTTTTATTTAAATTAAAACTATAACTTATTTCCCTCATAAGATATTTGAAATTCCCTGGTCATTCTATTCATTTAAATTATCCACAAAATACATAAATTTCCATATATGAATGAACTGTACTACACCATGGTGTGTTGATCCTCATATTGGGTCTCAAATAACTTTTAGTGCCTAATGAATCTAATAATTATCACTAAAAGTGAACTATATTGTGGTATAGCTTGTTGTTTTCCATTGGCTGTCTTCTTTTCTAAAATGACCATTTCCACATTGTGGTGTTCATTGTCTGGATACTTTTCCACCACAATTATCACAATGGTTTCCACTATAGATTGGACATATTTTTAATCATGTTTTATATGCACTAAAACCTTCACTATTTTTTGGTACTTTTATGATCACAGTAAGAATCAAAACATCCTTTGTGATATTTGAATCATTTAATAATAGTGAAAATAATAATCTTAATTTCATCTTTTTTCTTAAAATTTTATTTAGTGTAATATCATATGTTTAACAAACAAAAACTTTATCATATGTCTCTCTATAAATATTTTTTTGTTTGATATCCATATATACAAACAACACCGAGCTTAAATGTACCATGATATACTATAGAAATGTTATTATAAAATATGACTTTTATTACAAATAATTTTAATTAATAGGTATGAGTAAAGCTAACTAAATTATGAAAAACATATATATAATTTTTCCCTAATATAAATGTATCAATAAATGACTAGTAAATAAGTGTATAATTTTAAATGTTAAAAATGATATCATTTACGTTAAAAGATCAATTTTCCAATGTATTTTAGTTTCTAAAATTTATGAATTTTTATCATTAATAAACTCTAATTTTGAGAAATATTGGGTTATTTAATGAATAATAATTCATATACTGGTTATCAATTTAATAAAAATAAAAAAAAATCATTCAATGGTAAAAAAATAGAAATTTATATAACATAATTTTTAAGTGCATAATGTATTTATATAAATTAAAATCATCTATATAAAAGAATAATTTTAATTTTTATATCATATATTCAATGAAATAAATTTATATTAATATAATGATTATTAAATAGAATCTAATTAATGTATGTTCATTTTATTCATGGGAAATTCATTTTTCTAAAAATTGTTTTTAGAGCATTTAATGTGAATATTATTAAATTATTTTTTTCCACTTATAGGAATTGAATCTGACAAAATAGTTTACATATTTGAAATCATATTTCCAAATTTGGTAATTAGGCCAATTTCATTTTTGGTTATAATTAATAATAAACGAGGAAAAAATTTGTTACTACAATAAATGTTAAATTGGTTAACGATGGGTTAAACCCAAGTGGAAAGTGTAAAAATAACCAAAAACATATAAATCATATTATTTTAATTTATTTAGACCATATATCATCCCATATTTTTAATTTATCCAATTTGTATCCACTATCCTATGTGTGTGACTTTATTATATTTTAATAATCTTTATAAATACATGTGTGTCACTCCCCTAACTTATAAAAGGGAATCTATTATTCTCATTTTACACACAACTTGAGCCCTTAATCCTGATTAATATCTAGAAAACTAATCTCAAAAACATCCTCCACTCTTTCATGATATTTTGGTTTTCATAAAAATACCACTTCAATTAGACATAATATGTAATCCAAGGGATGTTTCTTGTAGAATAGGTATATGTTCTTAGCAAACATTCTTCACATTTATTTATCCATAAACCTCATAAAAATATTTTATAGCCATATTAAAATGATTTAATATTTGTATCTAATATCATTAAATTTTTCTATATTAATCATGAAACCTTTTTCTTTCTCCTTTATATCTATAAAAAAATAAAGACATCACTCATACAAACGTTCAGACTACCATAACCATGGCGCATTGTATTATATTTTTCATCATCATATATATTTTATGGTAATACATATGAATTTGATGTATATAAATAATTTTTATAACGTAATTATGATTCTGAAAATATAATATACAATATACCTTCTTACACTTAAATCTGTTGGAAACTGATTATGATGCTCATGCGTATGTGTGGACTACCACCTCCATGAAGAGATGTGATTCATTTTTTATTTATAATTTAATAACTAATAATAAAGAGAGATTTAATAAACTTATATTATCTTTATGATATAATTATTATTATTTAAAAGTTAATTAATATTTACCTTTGTTTCATTCCATTCAACGAAAAGTGGAAACATCCCTCCTGTGTACATACAGACTACTATCTCCAAAAATTCATGCAATTCATTTTTGATAACAACATTATATGGATGGATATAAAAGTATATATAATGAATAAATATTATAATAATGAAATTGTTATGATTATTTAGATGATAAAACTGTGGCCAATGAGCAAGGACTATAATTGTCGAACCGAAACATGCATGTAAGACAGACTAGTTTTCACACAAAGTATGATTTCAATGAAGATGTGTTAATAAAATGGGAATTAGAAATTATAAGGGAATTATATATAGAAAAATATATTAATATGGTTTTAGAATGTATTTATAGTAAATATATATTTATTATATTGGTGTTTTGTACACATACGAAGCAAGATAATACTTGACTTATGAGTATATATTATAATCTCTTTTTATTTGGGGAATATCTATGTCAAATTTCCATTGTGGGAAATTATAAGATCCTTAATATTAAACTAGAATATATTTTATTATACTATGTTTATTTTTGGGGTTTTCTTTTTTTTCATATATTTTACACTCTTTGGTACTTAAAATTATTGGGGAAAAGTTTTTAGGAAGAGATGGAAATATTTTTTATTTTTGGGCCGGGAATTGTTCTCTTCCATATCCATGTTGTTCAAAATGTTTTATAAAAGTTTTTATCAATACATAAATGTTTTAGAAATACTATTTTTACTCACTTTTAATTTCTAAAAAAAATTAAATGGAATCTTCTCATCATTTTTTGAATGAGATGATTTTTACCAAAGGCGTGAAAAGAATAACTGTTTTAACATTTATCAAATAAATGTCTTTTCCTATAGTCATAACTATTATTTAATTTTAATATTACTTTAAAAATTTCCCTATTTATATTAAAAACACTATTTTTCATGATATTTTAGGAATTTTTATTTAAAATGATATAAAAAGTAAATGATGTATTCTTATTATTTTAAATGAATATTTTTAATGGTTTTATAAAAGATATTTTTTCCTTTTTGTCAATATCCTTTTTGGATTTCTATACTCATGTATGGATATGTCATTATGATAACATTCAGTTACTTTCTATGGATGTTTTATTATGATGATGTTTTAATAGTGATTCTAGGTAACCCTTACCTTTCCCATGGGTTAAATAAATATTGATCTATTTAAAACCCATTTTTTCCATGGGTTATTATATGACGAAGTGATGAATAGTTTTCTGATATTATGAGATAGTTATGTATGGTTTACATTTCCGATTGGTAGGACTGAAATTATACATACCTCTAATGAATTGGGTAAAGATATATATCCCACATGTCAATGTGAAATGAAATTGGGAGTGAACTCTATTTATAAATGGGATTTGTCTACTATGACAGTCTTAGGTGTTAACTTTGACTAAAAATGATTAAATGAGCAGTGAAACCAATACACATTGGGATTCATTCCACTATGATAGTTTTTAGGTGATCCTTGACTATGGAAATGATTTTATATTGTTATTTATATTCCATAAACTTATGTATTATTCTTATGATATGTTCTCATGGAACATGATAGATTATTAATGATTAAACACTCTTATAATCTATGTCTTTTTTTTATGACAAATCCTAAAGACATGAATCATGATTAATGATTTTAGAAAATTTTTTTATGCCTTTCATAGGTTATGCTCATATTATCACACCCTTTTGGTTATCTTATTATCACTTAGAATAATTCATTGATATCTATTTTTGTTTACGTATCTTGAGAACTTGATCTCTCCCACTATTATATTTCCATTTCCATAAGTTATGAAGAATGGTTTCAAGTAGGGAATGTTTAAGAAGGGTTCTATGAGTGATGAAAATTATATAATATTGTGAATATATATCATAAAATAAATTATTTATGTATCTATTATCGAACGGAACAAACCCATTACGTTTATAAGGAATGCATTATTATGAAATGTATTGAATATTCATATAAAATGATGTAATATTTATCTATAAAATGATTTTGTCACCACAATAATAGAAGATAAATATATTAAATATATTTAAAATGTATGAAACCCTTATAAAAAATCTTGTGACATTCAAAAACATCATACAAGATTTATAAATTCATGCAGGCTAAGAGTTTGTCAAAATGAGGAAAACTCAAATTTCACATGGGTTGATAAAATGTATTACATGTATGAAACATATATTTTGGGTTATGGAAATGTCATACATCATATAAAATTTTTAAAATTTTTGAATTTCAAAAAACACAAATAAATTCTGCGTATATAAAATGTATTAGGGGTGTATCATACACCTTAGTTCTCATATCAATAGATCTATTAAAATTTCCAATTTCCAAGCCCATCCGCATAGATAAAATATATCATTTCCTACTGAAATCACCTATGCATAGAATAATTTGCAATGAAAATTTTCATTTATCCCCCCAAAACATCCATATTTAACAAAAACACTGATATACCCTCTTCAACTTATTTTGAGGCCTTCTCAAACACCTCAAAAACACCATCCAAGGTATCTTCACACTAATTTAAGAATACTTTATGGTAAAAACACAAATTATTGATTATATATGGATTTAGATCCTCCATACCAAGGATATACATAACATCTAACTTTTCTCCCCACATATTGTAGATAATTATTTTATCTCTATCAACACTTTTTTATATTCCATAAAGATCAGTTTAACAATAGCCATACTTAGAGGCTTCCTTCATGAATATATCAACACAAGAACTTCAAGGTAGTATCATAATTTTCAAAAATCATTTCCATCATATTTGTGAATCATTAATAGAACATCATTAATATAAACTTTTCCATCATTCTTATCATCCATAATACATGGAAGTAACTCAAATATTAATTTTCAATCAAGTGATTGGACACCAAATTATTCAAAGAGATAACAATTATCAAATTCACTCCAATAAATTGATAAAATATACTTCAAATAGATTCGTTATTAATTTTCCATATTTATAATTGATCAAATTCAATTATATATATTTTTCCACACAGCTAGTGATGGAAAGAACACTTCCAAGTTTCAATAATTTCCATTAATACTTAACACAAAACAAATTCCAATTTGGGAATTTTAATCTTATTCAAAATATTATCGGTTATCTTTTAAACTACACACCATAGTGAAATTATTTATATTTTTCCCATTATTTACGATAAATGAAAAACTATCACAATGTGGCTTCAATAGGGTGTAGGTTCCCTATAGTAGGGAATAGTTTCTAAAATATACCTTTATAGTAAGGGATATATTTTATATAGATTTTGATAGTACTTATATTGATAGAACTTAAACTTTGGTGAAGCATGAGTTCCTACATAGATGCCGATAACTCTTTCATATTATTTATAAAATTCACAGTTGAGCACGAATCCTGTTATGAATGTAGAATAGTGACATGTTGGTTGTGGTATGCGAGTTGTGTGGATTGTTCAAGGATACAAAGACTATGGTGTATGGGGTTATCAAGGTTCCCTTTTGGTATATTGATCTAGGGAGATAATACTTATAGGTGGGGATGAAACTTTCTAGTGCCCCACCTCAATAGAAAATATATTTTCATAGGACATCCTTTTTGATCATTGTGCTGTTGAGGTGTATTTTTCCTCTTGTGTGGAGGGTCTAAGAACTCTCCCATGGTGTGAGGTACTGGTCTCCTATCTGCGGGGTTGATAACTTCCTCAGTAATTATGAATCTATTTAAATAATGTGTGGGTCACCCACTTTGACTTGAATATTAGTTCCAGGCCACTATTTTTTGTTGTTCAAATGGGAGTTTTGAGGTGTCAGCCATTATTCTAGAAACAATAATATGACGATGAGTATGGGTATTCTCCTTGTATATTGGGTGGGTGGTGAAGTTGGAATAAAAAATATAGCTCATATTTCAGTGATCCTTCACTTGGTATCCAGTCTTCCTAAATATATAATCGTTATATAAGGAAAATAGTTTGGGTTGTAATTCCTTTTTATAGACTGTTTCAGGTTTGAAAATCCATATCAAGGATGAGCAGGGTGGTTGAGTTTTCCCCTGAAATATGGGGTTTATTTATGGCTTCCTCACTCTATTAAATGATCATATGACTAGGTTATCCCTTGATCCCATGTGAGGTTGGATTGGGGTTATATTTATAAGTGAATACAAATATTCTTCTCTAACTTGGGATCTAGATGTGCCATGTTCCTGAAGCATCAGGAAGACCTTAGCTACCTATTTCGGTCCTGCAACACATCAGCTTCTATATGAAATTATTTGTATGATCTTTTAAAACTTCCTTTTCCACAGGCTCTTATTATCTCACACTTCCTCCTGGACCTTCTTTCCTTCCAGGTCTCAAATAAGGTACACACTCTCTTCCTGGTAGCTAGTGCAGATGACATTCATACTATTTGGACAAGCAGAAATAAATGCTACCATGGTGATCTTGTTCCCAACTAAAATTCCACCTACTCAACCATCCTACTGGAAGTCCAACGAGCCAACAACTTGCATGCCAAATTCTATGACAACTCAGTCACAAACCTTGTAATCCTGAGACGGCTTCGTATTAAAGATAACATACATAAACCTATTGGCACCATTGAAGTGTTATGGTGGCCTCCATCTGTAGGCTGGGTTAAATTTAATATGGATGGTGCCTCAAGGGGTAACCCAGGACCTTCCAGCTATGAAATTACATTCAGAGATCATAAATGGGATTTTCTTGAGGGGTAACATGGTCCATGTGGCCACGCCATACCGCTTGAGGTAGAAATGAAGGGATTTATTAAAGCTATTGAAATTTGACAACAAATAAGTTGGAACATTGTGTGGTTTGAATGTGATTCAACCACAATTATTCAAGAAGTTAGGCTGGGTCATATTCACCTATCTTGTAAGGTCACAAACAAATGGAACAAATTCCTTGGTACCCTCGTTTCAACGAAATTCATCATTAAACATAGTTACGGTGAAGCAAATAAACTTTCCGACCTTCTTTCCAACAAAGAAGCCTCTGATGGGAATTTCACTCACTACTCTAACATCACAAGTGAGTTGATGGATATCCTTCAACATTACAAATGTAATTTTCCCTCCTTCCGATTTTTGTATCTACACTTTTAATATTTTTAAGCTTCTCTTCTTGATTTTTGAAAAAATAAATATAAAAGTTATGATCTTTTTTACATAAATGTTTTGTCTATTCAGGTGACACAAAAGTTGATGATGATTTCAATGGGTGTGGTTTTGGTGGCGACCAAACTTAGTTGATCCTTGTGATGTTTGTTTCTAGTGATGATCATGTTGGTTTTGGAATGATGTAGAGATATTTCTTCCTAGTCACTCACGTTTAGTTTATGTTTTTAATATTTTGGGCCTTTTATGTTTCCCATTTTTCTGTTTCATTTTTATTTTTCGTTGTTGGGTTTCTTATTAGGTATTGAAAATATATTTTCTATTTGTTTGTTATGTATATCATGCATGGTTTTTGATTTAATGGTTGGATGGTGATGTATATATTCTATATGTTGTATAAGATATGGCCTCCCATAAATGTTTTATGCCATTTAGGATCTTATCACTAGCCCCATTCATAATGAAAGTGGTCGTAGCTTGGAACACTTAGAGAACTTATAGACTAGGTTGGGCCTATATAGATCAGGTCATGTTATCAATCTACACTCTTAACATCTCTATTTCATGAATATAGTGAAATGTCAGATTTTTTTTCATATGCATTCTTAAAAATAAACCTTTCTATTACTGTATATTTAACATATAACCTGTATTCAATTATTTCACCATAAAAAGTAACTTGATCTATGCTTTCACCTACATGTACATTCCTACTACAAAAATATTTCTACTGTAATCTACATTTCAATTCATATTTTGATAAAATTGTATTTCAAAAAAAATATTATGGATTTATAAAATATTATCTTACATTATATCATAGTTCTGTCAGTTATGAAATATATGAGAACTACTATATATATATTTTTACATTATGAAATAACTACACATAATTTTGGTTAGTGTGTACACTAAAATGAAATTTTTATTTATTTCTTAGGTAACACTTTTTATTATTAATTCAATTAAAATTCAATTATCATTAATTTATAAACTTATAGTTAAATAAAATTATATATAATATAATGATAACACCATGAAATTTAATAATTCAATCTATCCTAGAAAATAACCATCATGAAAAATTAAGAGTTGTGATTACATGATATGATTATCATGAGTATAGATATTTATGAAAGGTTGTAGTCCACATGACTCATGAATAATGGTTTTGTTTTTATTAATAGAAAAAGATAATGAAAATTAATATTTCTCCTTTTAGAATAATATAATTAAGTATAAAAATATACATTTTTAAATATATATTAATTTGGAAATTTGATTTGAGAATGTAAGAAATAAAATAAAAGAGTATGAAAAAGTACTCACATTAAATACATGGGATTTCCATTGGAAGACTCCATGGAAATGGAGAGGTTAAGATAATATATTTCGACTAGAGGAAAAATTAAAATCAATAATATTATAAAATATTTAAAAAGGATAGAGTTTCAATAGGAATTCTAATTTTTAGGGGGGGGGGGGGCTTAAAGGGGTGGGGAGAGGCCCCTTTTATACATGGTGAGAATAATATTTTTTAAATATTTAAACTTAATATAGTGATATAACATGTTTCAAATGTTAATAAGACTCAAAAATAGATAATAATAGAATGGGGGATTATATAAGGTTGATAATCATTCACCCATTCATTTTAAAACATATTATAAATATATTTGTATGTACGTTATACTAAGAATTTTAACTTTTATGATTTTTGTTTTTATGGTGGTAACTAATTTTTAGCTAAGTAATTTAAATTTAATTTCTAAAAATAAATTGTTAATTATTAAATAATTTATACCTAACTATTACAAATATTATATCTATTTTATCATATAATATTTATAATTATAATAAAAATAAAATTTAACATTAGTGCATATAATGCATAAAAACTCATTTTTAGAAAAAAGTGTATTTTTAAGATGAAAATTTATTTGTAGTGTAAATATATGAATTTATTTTATTTTCAAGATATAAATTATATTATTATAAACAAAATTCATTTTATGTGTATTTTTTTGTGTATTATTATCATAGGTTTTAAAAATTCATAATATTATTTATAAAAGGAATATTTTTTACTTCTTAAACACATATTTAATAAATTTATATACATATAAACATCTATTTCTCACTCATAAAATTATAAAGTTACATTTTTTGTTAAAAACATCACATAAAATCGACAATTTTAGAAAATTACCAAAAATTATGCTTAAGATAATTTTGATTTATGATAATAAAAAAAAGAAGTTATTTTTTATAATTAAAAATAATAAATTTATAAATTTAACATTTCAATGAGAATTTTAAATATAAAATGAAGGATTCATTTTTTAAAAATTATATTTTTAAACATTAAGTGTTAATAATATTATTTACTATCAATTTATAATTTAATTAATATTAATATATATGTCTATATATTTTAATATCCTATATTGTCCTTATAATTATTTAAAATTGGACGACTTAATTTATTAACACTTTAAACTGATATTTGAGAAAGAAAAATTAAATAATATTAATTATTGATCCTTTAAACATAAAAAATTATAATTCATTACTATATTTTTATTTACTAGAGGGATTTTTATCTTATAATTTCTTAATAATTTTCATCTAATATGTCATAGCTCATTTTGGTTCGGTGTTGCCTATCGATATGGATATTAAACATTATATTTATTTTTTAAAAAAATCCAAAATCTCAGGTTGTTACAATAACCCACCCTTTATCTATCTCAAACATCCCATTAATATCTAAAAACTTATAATTTTTATTCCATATATTACATAGTCACCTTGGTCAACACTCATTAATTCAATGTCTTGAGGTTATAATATTGACCTAACACTTGATCGATATACAAATCTACCACACTTGGTAATATTTCAATCATAATATCTTAAGATAACCATAGGTATTTAATTATCTCTTTTAATTTTCATGTAATTCTCCTTAATTATGGAGGTATAGCATTAATTACCTATTACAAACCTACCCATAATTAACCCCGTTAAGATAATCACTCATTAAGTGACTACCAATCCAATTTACCCTTGGTATAATCTCCCTCAATGATGAAAAAAATCTACACGATTCCTATATATACTTCATAAAAAATTCATAATTAATTACTTATAGTGAAAATATTTTTCAATATCTCTCAACTTAACCGATCATATAAATAGTATAGCTCATCGAACCTTTTTAAAGAATAAATCATCAGCACACTAGTCCCTAAAGGGTCACCCATGTTCAAACTCATCAATGCAAATTCTTTAGGGGTCCATATTTCAACTCCATAAAATGGACTCATGTTGGATATTCGCTAGATACCATTAAAACCAAGGAAATAATGTTTAGGTATACTACTATTATTGATCACCACTTTCTCTATCATACACAACAAAATTCCATTGGCCTAAATTCTAGTACATCATTACCACTTACCTAATATCACCTTTATAAAACACAAGTAATCACATATAAAAATGAAGGAAAATTATAGGGACAACCTACCTCATGTTAATATGAGTTAACACACACATTATCGTGGCTTGATTAATGACTTCTTAATGAAGCTAATGAAGTTAATTAAAAGTCCCAAATTTGAAGAATTTGGTTGGGGCACTATGAGTATGAGACCAAGTGAGATGGATCATTGATTTAGAAATTTCTTACATGTATGAATCCTTGTTAGTTATAAAAGTTGAAGGGGAGTTCCAGTATGACTTTTATATCCCTTAAAAAGTTTGTGTTACCCTTAGGTCTCTATAGGACACCATCATACCCTTGGTGGGTGTATTTTACATTATAAATTTCCATTTAAATTTTTGTTGCCTCTCACTAATGTCCTTATGATTTTTTTTGGAACCTAAATAATGGGTTTTAATTAACCATACTTGGGAAACTCAATCTGGGTATTTTTACTTGTTCTTCTACCTTCGATGCATCCATTATAGACATTATCAAAACTTATCTCCATTATTTTGAATCCCAAAATTCATATTACAATGATATCTTATTCCAATTGATTATGGAACCTTTCTCTCACCCCACCAAAATATAATGATGTTGTTCATCACACCACAATCCACCAAAATTGAAAATGCATGCTCAAATCATATCCTCAAAATTCAAAATTTTAATCTTGTTCAGACCATCTATCTATAGATGAAATAATTTTATATGATACAAATGTATTCCTACATCATACTACAATCTCTCTTACATTTGAGATGTAAACCAAAATAAAAAAATATCGAAAAAGGTACTCTATGTAATTTCACCACTTATAACACATATAATAGTATCAAGTAATGCAGTAAATACTACCTTATGATGGTTAGAAAGTGAATATAATTTTTTAGTCAATCCATAATCCCATATAGAGTCATAACCTCCATGTGAACACCGAAATCATGTTATAAAATACATAAATATATCATCCCATTTCAATAGTGTAATTAATAAATTATGAAACAAACTATCTAGAACATGATATTCATCCATAACCAATAGATAGATAAGTCATTTAATAATAAAATTCACTACAATCCTCTTCATCCTAGACCACTAATAGTGTTTTCTTAGTGTATGATGCACCATCTTCTGCATCAATATGCACAGCTAAAGAGGAACCCTGAAAATATTATAATAGTACCTCGTGCATATATTAAAAAATAAATAACTTCCCCTAAAACACCACAAAGTGATCCCCACCTTCTAAATAACTATTAATTTCATCACCCTTAATAATCATATTATTTCATACATTGGTATTAGGTTACCTCATCTAAGAATGAATCATCAAATGCACCAAATAATATATTATCAATATTTGATACAGACAAGACCAACCATTTACCACATCTATATCAAGATGCAAAGAATAAAATTCTTCCATCATCTTTCATCCATCCATCGATTCTTGAACTACCTCACCACAAGATATTTGAATAAAAAAACAACAACCATATTACTCTTAACTAATTTATATTTGACCTCAATATCATAATTGTAAAGGAACTGAATATATATATGTTTCCTAAAGTTGTAATCCATTTAATTAAAAAATATAACAGAAGCTCTTTTGATACATAATGGACGGAATGTTCTCCATAAGAAAATAATGCCTCTAATATGTAAATGAAAATAGTAAAACTACTGATTTAAGATCATGGGTAGCATATTTATAATCTAGATGACACAATTGACTAGTTCTATATGCTATATTTGTATGTATTTACATAAAAAAACTCAAACCATGGTGTAAACTATCATAATATACCTCATAAGTTACACCATCCTCCAATAACATCAATAAAATCACAGTGATTATTCAATCCTTCAAATAGTAAAAGGATTCTTTGAACTATAATATCTAAAAAAGGTATAAAATTTTATAATCAAAGATGATATTTGAGTCAAAATAAATGAAAAATATTTGCTTCCACATTCACACCTTGTATTTTCACCCTTTTATATAGATAAAAATTTATCTTTCACTCATCTAAGAAAATTCTCGAATGAGACTCTTATAATATATATCTTATAAAAAAATTATATACCTTCAAAACATTCTTAGTAGAAAAAATCACCCACTTCCTCAATATTAATTGGGTTAATTATAACAACACTTTTTTATTCACATAAACCAATAAATGGATCTCATAAGTCCAAAAACAACACTTCCACAACTTCTCGTAAAATTGATGATCACACAACAATCCTAAGTAAATATATTATTGTTTTTCATGATCATCATATGATCTCGAATACACCAGATTATTATCAATAAATAACACTTCAAGATAATCATGAAATGAGTGAAAATCTTAAACATCAACCCAATTAACACATTAACGAATGTTTTTTTAAACTGATCTATATCACTATATGATCATAATGATCATAACTACAATAAGAAGTCTAGTTTTGAATACCATCATCTTGTATCCATAAAAGATGACTTCCAAAACATATATAGCCTTTAAAAAAAACAAATCACACAAAGATAATCAATATAATCTATTAACTCAAAAATTTCATTTGATCCAATCAAATAAGAATTTAAAAAATATTTAATTGATACCAAAATGAGAATAATTTTTAACTCATCCTCACACAAAAGTAGAAAACTCACCATACACTAAAGAAAATAATTTACAAACATATGAACTGCAAGAGGAAACTAATCCTTATACACCTATATACCTAACACAAAAATCACTAATTGGGAAGAAAATGGTTCATCTAAAAAAATATAGAGATCTAGATAAATGATATCACTATCTCAAAATGATATAAGGATCACCACTATATCCAAAGAAAATAACCCTACATCGATTACAATTTATATAGGAATTCAAAGAGAATAGACAATCCATATCAAGGATCAAAAAATAAGACTTAATATTGAATAAAAAATGAATCCAATACAAATATACCTTCCAGAAAAATGCTCATAACCTCAAAATATATCAAACAATTAAAAAAATCACTAATTAGTGATTATAATTCTAGAAGATGACCAAATCTCTCAATAGAAAATCCCAATTCCTGAGCAAGAGATGATATAAAAATAATTAATGAGATTCATCGATGTCTATCAACACTAAGGAAAGAGTAAAATAGATATGGATCATACCTCTCACTACCACTATTCCATCAAACTTATCAGCCTGAATAACAAGAGATTGATATATCGTAACTATTCCATTGTGATGACCTTGTTTCTTATCATGACCTCTATCTTGGTCTTAAGGGAACTAGGAACCACCCTGTTTTTTCCCCAGACTGGTGCCTCCTTAAATTAGAAGACCAATATATGATAATTTCCCTACCATGGCAGAATATAGTAATATATAAACCCTTGAATCAGATAGATAAGATCATATAGAGTCACACTCCATGTTTATCTTGAATAATATCTTCAAAAAGATATAAAACCATAAAGAAAATTCCCAACAGCATAGTTATAGAATAAACTATCTTCTCAAATATCTCTATGAGATCTTGAATTATGAGCTCTAGATAATGGAGATAAAACCTAATGAAACTATCTATAATCATGATAGAACCTTGATAAACCCATAAAATTACTCTAAAAAAGTAGTCCATAAAACCAAAATATTTAGATGATATCGAAAATATAACCTCTACCACTAAAAGCTAGTCCCCTTAATAGGATAATCATAAATGGTACACAATTATCCATTAATATTTTAATCGACTAAAGAAATATATCAACCTCATATATCCATTGGTTAATCTTTTAATCTACTAAATGTCTCTCAAATATCAAAAAAAAATCTATTGAAAAAAAACTAGTATTATACTCCAAGCCTCATCCACTACAAGAACAATAGGTTCATCCCTTAGCCAAAATTGTTCGTATAGATTTGGATCATCATCCTATACACACCTTTGAGGAAACCCATATTTCATATATATATATAAATTAAAGGTATTTATTGAAATCTCAAACCAAGGATATGATTCCATATATACATTTAATTCCCAAATCTCCCCCATGCGAAATATCATTTTATAAGAAAGCAAAATCATCCTGACCGATATACTTCATGATAAACATATCATACCTATAATATTAGTCTTAAGACAATATCATATCATTTATTAATGATTGATATGTTAATACAGTTTTTATAGAAGATTACAAAGGCTCTTTAAGTATATAACCCAGTTTCTTTCACCTAAATCACATATGATGTTCAATAATATTACTTCTATACCACCCAATTTATCCTCATATGTGCATGCTCCAAAAACTATCCTAAAACATTTACATAGATAACATTTTTTACAACCATATTTTTGTAGGTTCAATGAGACATCTTTATGCCTATTTTAAATTAAATAATTTATGAAATCCATACCAACATCATCCTAGAGTTGAATCGATAGGGTGAAATGAGAAAAACCATAAAATGGTACATCTCAATATATAATTTTTTTATTATCGTTTCTAGTGTGTTTGATCAAGCTTCATTAACAATAACCAATGATATATTTTTCTTATATAATACCAAATACCCACTGAAATCATCAAATGATCTGTTAGGACCTCAATTCTCTAAACAATGTGATATCTACTCTTCCTCAAAGGAAAATTGGGAATTGAACATGAGATTGTTTAAACTAAAAGAAAATAATCTAATGTTTAAAAAATGAGCCAACAAATTTCATTTAAATAGAGATTTATCATCAAACGATTAGTCATGTTATAATCAAAAAAAATTAAAATTAAGTGTATTGGTGTGCATATGTATCACTAAGAGGTTGGAAAGAATGAAGTATAATCATTTTTAATATTTTTTCTTTTAAATTGAATTATGTGACTTGTTAATGTAATGATTATCTCATTTTATAATCTCTCACCCTTTCCCATATGCAATCAAATAAATAATAGAATGTCACAGAATTATCATTACAAGGTTAAATCCCAATGTGGAAAACTACTCCTTTATTCATTCAAGTTTATTTTGAGACATCAATTTACACTAGAAAAAAATTGTTTTTATAGTATATAATATCCCCCAAAGCCTAAAAATCAGTTAATATAGAGGAGGGATATTTTCTAAAAATCCATTCCAGTCTCTCAATAGTTTCTTTATTTATGCGCCTACCAATGTAGGAAATATCAAGAAACTTTATGGAATTCACTCAACTTCTTCTTTATTCTAGAACCTTCATGTTCATCAAAAGATCCTTAAAAAAACCCATGAATTTCACTTAGATTCATTCTATGTTCCAGTATAATAATATTTTATCATTTCTCTTAAATTCCCTATATCCAGATATTATTTATAATTTAGATCATAATCGTTTCTCACTCAATCTTTCTATGATTTTTAATCACAAAAAATAAACTTCCTCTTCATCATCCTTGATGCATAAATCTGTTTTCTACTAGATTTGTTCAGCTTCTTATCTCTTTTATAGTCAGTAATCTTCTCTTTTTTAGTGTAGTATCAATTCTATTATTTTTATCATTGTAATACTTTTTATATGATTAATAACTATATAAAATCATGTTTATATTTTTTTTGATATTTTACTATTAACATGTCTTTGAATTATAGAAAGTCACTCTCTTCATTAAAACAAGTCAAAAATGTCTTCATTTTTTTTATTTTATCTAAAATCAAGTCAAAGATATCTCATTAACCTACTAATAAAATAAAAATTTTATTTTTCATGAAATATCTATAAACATGACAATTCAATTTTCCCTAAAAAATCCATATGCATTTTAATTCGTGGTGGCATGAATGTTCACATGGACAAAAACTCAAATCATGGCTTCCCAACTCCAAGAGAAACTGGTTCTTCAATTTAATCTTAGTTTTTTGTCAAACCTTTTCAACTTAATATCATAGTGTGTAATTTCTATTCTTGAAATGACTTCTTCCCATTTCATATAAAAATAATTTTTTATTGTTTTTTCTCTCAGCCCTATCAATTATAAATAGTTTTTTATAATCACAAGTGCAATTAATCATCATTATATTTATTCAATGATGATTAGTTCTAACATTTTTTGTTTTAATCTCTCTTAAAATTATTTAATTCTAGAATTACTTAATATTTTGGAAAAGTCTGTGATTCTAATAACTACCCTTAAAATTCAGTAATATTCAAAAATTCAATACTGTATTCATTATGTAAGAGTAAATCACTCTTATATTTATCTTTGTTTCCATTATTTTTTATATTTTGACCTCAAATGATATTTATTAATAATAAAGGACTTTTATGAATTTCCTGTAATGACCTAAATGTTTTCTCCTTGATTAGAGGTAATTATCCTTAAAATTTGATGATGAATCTTACAAACACATTAGATTACTCAAAGTATCCTAGGGTAATGTGTTTTCTTTGTCAATTATTCACTCTAGAGAAAAATTAAAACATACATATTAACTGGAGTGATTCATAAATGCGCATTTTTGATCCATAAATTTGTTAATTTTCATCAACTTCAAACTCTTTTGAATTTATACGTGACCCTTATGAACGAATAAAAATAACCCTTATGAATAAAGTGTAATCTTCATTGACTCTTAATAAATTATATGAAATTCAAGACTTGTCCTTTTTTAAATACAATATAAAAAATCTGTAATTCTTAAATTAATCAGATGACTTCCTCCAATATTCTCAAATAATTACCAATAATTCTAGAGAATCATTCAAAATATAATCTTCACCTGATACATTAGTATTTATGCTCATTATTCCACATACGGATTCTATCAACATCCAACTATCCTTGTTGGAATTCAAACAAAAATATCAGGAATTTATATGGAAAGATCATCAATATTTTTTACCAAAATATTATTGATAGTTAATTCCCAATGTAATGAATTTTCATTCACATGATTATAATTTAAATAGTCTTCAGATGTGAGGTTTTTCTCTGCTGAATATGTTTTCACAAAATCATAATGTGTAAACCACCATATTCTCACCCGTTTTATATATGTATCGCCCAAAATTATCTCCATGTTTCTCTTAAATCTCCCCATCACAGACAACATTCATGGGATTCCATAGGAATATAATTCATGGGAACATCATCATCACCAACTTTAGAATATATAGAATTTATTTCCCATTGATATATTTTTTTTAAAAATAACTAATGCATTAAATCATCATAATCTATTTAGGAAGTTCAATACCCCATTTGGATTTTCTTTCAATACCCATTTTACCTCAAAATTCAATATATTTATCCAATATAAAAATAATAAATGGAAATTTACAAGGGTATATTTCACACATTTCATTCTTATTCTATTGATAATAAAGGTTTCATCACATCTCACATATCCATGAGTAAAAAATTAACCAAACCTAACTCCAAATGATCCATGCTCGGTGTTGAAAACAATCGGTATTAACCTTGAAATAATTATTGTCCATAAACTATCCAACATGTGAAACCAACTCTAAATTATATATATACGGTAAATGTAAATATATTTCATTAGGAATTTTAACCTATCATCATTATATTTTCTTTAGTTTTGTCTAAGACATCAAGATTCATAATAAATAGTACATATCTAGTGGATTTTCCTCTTATAAACTCCCTCATAAGGAATACACTCCTCCAAAACTCATTATATAGTTGAATTATTATATTTTGGTGAAATATTCTTACTATATATAAATTTTATCATTACTTATAGCTCTATACCTAATTAATCACATTAAAATACAATCATATATGTACAAACAAATATGTATTTAAATAAGGTTGACCTTTGTAAACAATTTAATGAGGGAAGAAAGGTTTAGAGTGGTATCATAACCAAGTTACTACTTTATTCCATGATTCCATATTTCAAAAACTCTTCTTGTTTCCTTTTATGAATATCATATCCTAAGTATTTATAGATACCTTGGTCATATTCTTTTTTTCATATTTTTTCTTTTGTGATAACTCCTTCATAGTGTTATCCCTGAAAGACGATGAATATTTAGGTTCTTTTTTCTTATTTTTTAAATTTTTAACTTGATCTAATGGAAATATGAGACAATTTTCAGAGCTATGTCTAGGATACTCTCTTCTATCACATAACATATCACAGTATCACTAGTTATCAATATATGAAAACCACACTGAAATTTCATCTTAATTATGTGAACTCTCTTATATATGCTTTTCATAAGAAATTTATTGTTTTTTCAATTTTATTTATTTTTTAGAAAATAATGTCATTGAATAGAATGTTCAAGTCACTTTTCACTTCTTTGATCATTCTTAATTTCAATAGCCTATAAGATCATTATAAGGAGTTTTGTTTTTTCATATTCAACATAATGGACATTTTAGTCTCATAATTCAGTGAATCCTTATAGACAATCAAAGTTTTATTATTGTGAGAGCCTTGATGATTTTTAAAACATAATTTTTTTAATTCTATGTTTTTTCTTCCTCCTTACAGAGATATTTCTTCTTTATATAGATTTCACTTCATTGAATCATACAAATTACTAGGAAGTAAAATGTAATAATATAAATTGTCGTATTTATGCCCAAAAGTTCCACAAGACAAATATTAACCCATGAAGTTAAACCTTCCAAAACATTAATCACTAAATTTATGATGACTTGTTGATGTATGAAGATATTATGACCTTTTATTTTATTTTTTAATGGGTAATATTTTATTTTTGAATCATATAAAACTCCCCTTGTTATAGCGGTGATGTTTTCATGATGTTATTCTTCCCATACATATCTAGTTTCGGTTTCATAACCTCCACTAATAGATGAAGTAGATTTAATATCACTAGTGTTAAAAATATAAAATTATACATTTTTCTTTTCTCAAGATTTATCAATAGTTTTGGATGATCCACCATGAAAATATAGAACTTTTGTAGAATTATTTTATCATTTTTAAGGTATTTTTAGACATATGGAAATTTTATAGTGTTTTTCTCAAATATTCTTCCTTAGATGTAAGAATTATATCATAGTATTTTATAATCTTGTCTTTTTATATAATCGTTACCTTGAGATTCCAAATCTTCTAACTATTATCATTCACCTTCCATATCTTATCTCATTTATCTTTCTCTTGTAGTTTTATTCTTTTCTTAATCTCAGTTTTTTCTCAAGATATGCTACAAGCTCACCTTTTTTCACATATTCGGTATAGCTTTCTTCTTCCTCCTCACAACTTCTATAAGAGAATTCATGTATTTTAGCATGATCCATGAAGGTTATATGTTTTTGGGTAGTATTTACCTATTAAAACTCACTGATTTGGGATGAATCGTCGTATTATTATATGAAAATCATTTTTTTAAACCTTCTCAAATAAATATTTTTCTTCAGATCAACATTAATATATTTTTTAATATTGTATTTTAGATTATTCTTATTCTTCCACGTCACATTCGGTTTCAACATATTTCTTCTTTAGATAATAAATTTTTAAATGAACAATTTATCCAAAATTAAAGTACTTTTGAGGAAGAATAGCTTTATGTTTTCCTTTTCATATTCTTATATTTTTTGAAATAAGAGACATGATTCTATCATGATCTTAATTTATTTCCTTCTAATCTTTTAAATCTAAAAAACATTCGTTCTTCATTTACATGAGATTGAAACCCTCCATTACATTAAATTATATATTCTCATTGATATTCGTTTTGAATGAAATATATTTCCTCATCTCATAATTGTGGATTTTGTAATACAAATAATTTAAGGACAACTCTTCCTTTTCATTAAACAAAAATATTTTTTCATCAAACCTATCATGAAAATTTCTCATCAGTTTTTTACTATAGTTGAATCTTATAAAGTCTCTTTAAAACCTAAAATATTAATAACTATAAAATTTAATATTATTAAATAGTCATCTATAATTTCACCATATTCCATTATAATATCATAAAATTTTTATATTTAAATCTATAGTTTATCTTATTTATCTTTATAATTTTTTTATCCATATTAGTAAGCTTATCCCACCTCTCATTGGCAGTATTGAGTCTCGTTACCTTTGTGTACACTCTATTAGATGAGGATAATAGAATAATATTTCTAATATTACCATTTACATAAAAATTTCTCATTTTAGAAAATTACATAGGACCATATCTACCAGGTGGTGTAAAAACTACAATTGTAGCCTTAGTCACTTACTAGACATATAAAATAAAATGAGGTAGCATACTATTTTTAATACATGAATGTTCTTAACATTAAATAAATGAACACCTATACATTAGATTGAATTTAGGTTTTCTATTTTCAAATTTAATTAAGGTTGGATATTTGAGAGAGAACTTGATTCTCTATGATAACAATTTATGTACTCATGCTCATAGATGTATAATCGATAGGGGATAAACTAGTGATTATCCATTTCATGATTTTTTTATTAAATAAACCTATGTGGTTATTGAAAGTATCAATCCCATATTTCATTAATGTATCAACCATTACAGTTTGAAAAACATAGATAATACTATATCACATGAAAAAGATTTCAATGTTGGGTCCCAATGTGTGTACCAACTCCATATTGTGTTTGATTTGAGTCAAAGAAATAGATTTCCATTAGTGTACATGAGTGATTATAATATATATTATCTCTTGGAAATCTGAAACATAGATAAATACTATGGAGGTATGTATCCCAAACATCCTTTGAAATCTCCTAATGGATTTTTGTTCTGGAACCTTCTAGAGTAAGTTCTCTCCCAGTTTGGTTAATAAGTATTTTAATTGGGTATTTATATTGCATCATGTTAATTATTAAAAAGATCCTTCCAATAAATGTCTGACATAATTTTCCTACTTTTATCTTCTGGTAAAATAGTGTTTTATCCTAACTCTTTAAGTTATTACATATAGATATTATTCATAATCGATATTGTAGGCATCTCTCACTCAAAATTTTAGTGATCTTCAATCACAACAACTTAGATTACTCTTCTTCATCCTCAATTCATAAGTATGTTTCTCCTAGATGTAGTAGTATTCTTCTCTCCCTAATAATTAACACTTTTATATATTGGATTTCGATATTAGTTCTATTATTTTTATTATTCTTATCTTTATGATATGTTTAATACCTTCACAAAAGCAGCTTGATATTTTTTATTTAATTGAATATAGAAATCTCTTCGATTTTTGAAATCTCAATATCTTTATTAAAACTAGTCAATAATATCTCTAGTTTTTATGAAATTTAAATCAAAGTCAAATACATTTATTAACACACCAAGGGGTTCAAAATTTTAATTTTCAAACAATATCTAGAAATATCATATATCTTTTTTTTCTGTATAAATTCCATAGGTATTTTAATTTATGGTGGCATTCAAGTTTGCATACATAAAACCTCATGACATAGAATATCAACTCATTATACAATTGGTTCTCCCAGTTCATCTCAGTGTTTTACCAAACCATATCATCTTAATATCAAGGCATGATTTTTTCTGTAATGACTTCTTATTTTGTATAATAGTCTTTTGCTAGTTCTTTATATATCATCCTTTTAAATTATCAATACATAGCATGCCACATAATCTATCTAACTCAGTGTGATGTTTATTCAATGAAGATTAGTTCCAAAATCCAATATTTCAATATCCATTAAAAATATTTGATTCTCAAATTCTTTAATATTTTAGCAAGTCTATTATTCTAAAAATAAACATTTTGATTTTTGAATTTTATAAATTACATATTGTAGTCAATTTTTAAGAGTAAATGAATACTTTATTTCTATGTTATTTAATTCCTTTGCATATTTTACACCTAATATGAAATTTTTTAATATTAAATTTCACTAACATGTTTCCTAGAATGAGTCATATTTTTTATTCTTTTTTAATGGAAATAATCCTTATGATTTATTAATGACTAATTTGATTCTTCATAGGACTATTATTGTTTCTATGTAATGTTTCTAATTTTTTTAATTTTCAACTCTAGAGTTGAAATGATCTTATGAATTCGTTGGATTCACTATTAAATACTAACTATTGGTTTATAACTTTTTTAGTTTTCAACAACATTTGACCATTTAAAAATTCAGATATAAACTGTATGAAATCGTAGAAATGAACCTCACAAATATAGGGTGTTCTCCCTGGAATCTTATAAAATTTTATGAAAATAAAGACTTAATCATTTTTACTTTCAATATAAAATTTAAATAATCCTTTAATTAATCTTAAGAATTCCCCAAATATTCTCAAGGAATTCCCAATCATTCCAAAATGTCATTTAAAGGAAATTATTTACTTGATACATCATTATTTATAATTAAAAATCAATGGATAGATTTTCAAAATTTCTAGATATCCTTATTCACCATAAAAAACTTATAAATCCTATAAGACACTACCACCTAAATATTTATAACAATTATATTATATACATTGAATTATCCTCATCATCACTTTTTATTCACATGAGGAACAGATCGAAAATCATTTGATGTAAAGGGTTACTTCCTTGAATATTTTTTCCCAATAAGTACAAGTAGAAGTGAGCTTCATTTTCTCATTTTTATATGACCAACATCTCAACATATCTCCATGGAGATCTTAAATACCCCTATCTTCAAACACTCGGGGGATTCTTTGAGATCCTTATTCATAGGCTCTTCCTCACCACCAAAATTTTCACATATTGACTTCATTCCACATTGATATATTGAAAACAAATAAAACCAATGTATCTCTTTAACATAATGAAATTTATATCTTCAATATTAACCCATTTTATTTGTTTCCAATATCCAATTTACCTATAAAGTCAATATTTTCTATCCCATATTTCAAATAAATGAAAAGGTACAAGAACAGGTATATTGTAATCATATATTCCTAATTTAATTTTAAAAATTATTGAATCAAATATCACCTAGAAATGGGAAAAAAATTAACCACACCAAAGTATACACGAGTCATAATCAGAGTAGAAAACAAGAGTGATTACACTTGACATAAATGTTTTCCATAAAATACCATACATGTTTCACTAACTCCAAATTCACTATTTAGGGGTAGTTTAAATAATTTTCTGAAGAAATTTTATAACCACATATTCAAATTTTATTTAGTGTTATATAAAATTCTATATTCATAATAAACAATACATATTTGGTGGATTGCCTTGTTGTAATCTTCTTATTAATAGATTTATTCCTCTAACTCATTATCATGAAATTTAAAGTATTTTATAATGGTCAAATCATATAATTCTATAAAAATTATAAGATTTTATTTAGTTCTCTGCAATATCCCTGATCCGGGTGCCACACAATGGGTGCCCCAAACCCGGTTGGTCACATGAACTCAAACCCATTTCCCCAAACGCTATAGGCTTCCAACTAGAAATGAGGTCCTAAGACTGATAGTGGGGAAACTATTCCCTCATTTTTCAAAGTGTAGCGTAGTTGAAAAATATAAACATACAAAATCTGAAGCAGTAAACAATATAAACCTGAAATGGACAACAAAACTGAAGTAAAAGATAACCAATAGTCATATATATAATGATGCATTATGTATCTAATTATAAGAAAGCATCCAAAATAGGATACACTACAATTTGATACAATACAACACAAGGTACAAAGTATAACGGAACCAAACCAAAGCAGTGCAATAGGAACACGACAACATCGCAAGCCTAAGCTTGGTCCCATGCACTCCTACTCCTCTACAACAATAATATACCAGTGTAGGGGACCTTTCCCTTATCGACACCTGCATCAATATAATCAGTTTGGGACCAAGACATGACCCAAACAGGGTGTGAGAAATAAATCTTAGTAGGCCACCACCAAAGGCCTGTTCCCAACTGTCAGTGAAAATGTGCAACAATAGTGTGCAATAATGAAATGCAGTAAACTAGGAAGTTCTCAAAAGTAAATGTCCTACTAGTTATATTGCCTTTTTAATAATTATTTAACTATTCAATATAATTAAATTCTATGTTTTCCCAAGACTCGTCCTCGAACAACAATCTCCAATACCAGTTCCACAATAGAAACTACAATATGATATCCAACAAGTAAAAGATAATAATAATAATACCAAGATTGTGCTTTAGCTTGGTAGGTACAACATAAGAAATCACTATAGTGAATATTTAAAGTAAAAATTGTCCTCCAACATGAAAATCCTTACCCTCAGCCAAGCAGAAACCAAACCCTCATGTGATTTCCCTAAGGCATAATTAATATTTCCCTCAGGAATATGAGATATTTCCCCCAAGCACGAAATCTACTGCCCCCAAGCATAAGAAGAGTTTCCCTCAGGCCAAACAAAACCATTCCACCAAGCTAAAAAAACACTTCCCTCAGGAATTCTATAGGAAAAACAAGTAATTGGTCTAGCCCAATGCAAAATCCAGTAGTTTAAATATTTCCTCTCAAGAAAACTCAAAACATGATATAATCATGGAATACCCACGGGTATCCTAGCCCAACGGCTAAACAAGGGGAACACACCCATGGGGTGGCCCTAGATCAAAGAAACAATCTAAAACAGTAGTATATATATAATCATAAGATTACCTATGCAATTCTATGTATCTCAACAGTCAAGGCCTCAACTATATGATACCCCGAACATGAGTGAATTGAACAACATCACACAAAATCAACACGATAGTTAGAATTAAAAAAAAGACCACCTACCTCGATCTCCTCTAATCGATATACATGAAAGGAGCCTCCTGAAATGACCAAGAATGAAGTAGCTATGAGATGAACAATTACCCATCCAAACCTAAATAACTTCTCTTAGAGAAATAATTGGAAGGAAAGACTCAAGGAGAGGGAAGACCTTACCCACACGGTTCAAACGAGATCAATGACGGAAGAATCATAGCCTCAGTGAGAGATAGAGAGCTCCTCCAAGTCTCAACTTCCTCTCAAACTGCTCCTGGTGAGTTCTCTACCTTCTATGTCGAATGAGGAGGATACTTCCTGTTTTTAACAAAAAAAATAACTACATGGTGTGTACTTTCATTTTAAACTGTTCCTCTGGCGGATACTTGCCACCGCCTCACTATTCATCTGCCGACTTGATTACACGACGTGTATTACTATGTACACAGCGTGTACTATCATTCCTCTAGCGGCTACTTCCACTGACTTATTGTTCACCTGCAGATTGAATACACAACATGTATTACTAAGTACACGATGTGTAGTTAGTTTTTACAGCCTTAATCACCGACAAGCCTACATGACCTGTATTCTCATCCCATACGACCAAAGTACACAGGGTGTGTACAAAAGTACATGGAGTGTACCTATAAATTTGGCATTTTCCCCACATTTCCCTTGTTTTCTCAAAAACACATAAGGAAAAAAGGGAAAGATGAAACTCGTACATCAAGAACAAGAACCAAGTTCTTAAAAACTTCCCCCCTTAAAGAAATTCATCCCTAAATTTCCCTTCCAAGGGCGGTGAAGATAAATATGAGAACAAATCTGGCCACTGAGTATGTACGTTGGTCTCTCGATCCCAGGTTTCGTCTTGCACTATTCCATGCTTCCATATCACCCATACGAGAGGAACTGACCGACCTCAGAGAACCTTTGTGCTCTTATCAACATTATGCATCCGATGCTCCTCAAAGTATGCATCGACCTGAAGTTCAACCTCATTGAGATGAATAATGTGAGACATGTCCGAGTGATAATGGCACAACTGAGATAGGTGGAAGATTTCATGAATTTCCCAATACCTCTATGGTAACTGTAATCGATAGGAAACTGGCCCTACTCTCTCCAGAATCTCAAATGGACCTATATACCAAGGTGAAAGTTTACCATGTATCCTGATCCGCCTGTGTCCCAACCGTAGTGAAACACGCAAGAAAACTTGATCTCCGACCACGAACTCCAAGGGTCTTCTGTGTTGATCAGTATAAGATTTCTGATGAGACTATGTAGTAGCCATCTGCTTTTGAATCAGCTGGACCTGTTTTGAAGTCTCCAACAAGAGACATGGTCCCAAAAAAGTTGCCTCACCTACCTCAAACAAACACAAGGGTGATCGACATGACCTACCATATAAATCCTTGTAAGGTTCCATCTCAATAGTTTCCTGAAACTATTATTATAGGTAAAATTGACCAGGGATATGTGCTTCTCCCAAGATCCCCCAAAGTATAGGATGCATGCATGAAGCTTGTCCTCTAGCACCTGTATTGTATGCTCTGACTAGCCATCAGTCTGAGGGTGGTATGCTGTGCTCACAAGCACTTGTGTACCCAGTGCCCTCTGAGAAATCTTCCAGAAACGAGGTGTAAAACGGGAGTCCCTATCATAAATGATAGAACAAGGGACCCCAAGAAGACGTACTACCTCTCAGATATACAACTTCCCAAGCTCATCAACACCGATGGTCTCCTTGATCGGAAAAAAGTGAGCTACCTTCGTAAGTATATCCACAATAACCCATATGACATCACTGACCCAAGGTGATCTCGTCAACCCGATCAAAAATTCCATCACGACATCATCCCATTTCCACTCCGAAATGGCTAACAATTGTAAGCCTTAGATGATTTCCTTCACCTCTTGACAGGTGAAACATCTCGTAACAAAACCATCTACCTCTCTTTTCATACCCGACCACCAATACTGGCGTCTCAAGTCATGGTACATTTTGGTAACTCCAAGATGCACTGCCCAAGCTGAAGCACAAAATTCCTGCATCAACTCCTAGTATATATACCCTAGAACCCACACTCGTCCATGGATACGCAGTACCTCATCATCGTCTATCGTCCAACCAGGAGGAGGATCCTCAACTGCCACTGACTCCTGTAGAACATGGCCTTATGAATCTGATAGCTGTCTAATCCTCACTCTATACAGGAGGGTAGATGTCCCAACTAATGATAAATATATGCTCGCCCCAAACTACAATTCACTTCCAAATGCATCTCAGAGAAAAAATCCATAGGCTTCCACTCACCACTAGCCTCCTGCACTGCTTTTATCTGAGTCCTCCTACTCAGTGCATCAGCTACTGCATTACCCTTAACAGGTATATAGAAAAACTCAAAGTCGAAGGATTGAAGGTAATCAACCCACCTTCGCTCTCTCAAGTTCAAGTCACGCTAGGTAAAGATGTATTTATGTTTTTTTGGTCTCTAAACACCAAAAAAATTTCTCCCAAGAGATAATGTATCCAATAACGTAACACATGAACAACAACATCCAACTCGAGATCATGTGTTGTGTAATACCTCTCATGTGGCCTCAACTTTCGAGACCCGTAAAAAACTACTCGATCGACCTACATCAACACCACTCCCCACCCAATACCTGATGCATCACAGTAAACTGTATCCCTCTTCCCTTGCTCTGGAAGTATTAGGACTGATGCTGAGGTCAACCATCCCTTCAGCTTCTGAAAGGCTATATTGTAAGCTTCTGACCAAATGAACTTCATACCCTTCTTAGTCAAACCCATAAACGACACTTTTATGCAGTAGAAGTCATGTATAAAGCCCCTTTAGTAACCAGCCAACCCCAAAAAACTCCATATTTCAAACATTTTCTTTGGATGCTCCCAGAAAACTTCTACTCTCTTTTTCCCTGTGTCTACCGGAACTCCTACCTTTGAGATAATATGACCCATAAAGTGAATCTAGTCCATCCAAAAGTGGCACTTTGAGAGCTTATCATATAACTAATTCTCTATCAGTGTACTCAGTATGATCTCAAGATGGGTGGCATGATCGTGTCATGTGTAAGAGTACACCAAGATATTATCCCCGAAGACTACCACAAAAGAATCCAAATATTAGTGGAACACACGATTAATCGGAGCCATGAAAACTATTGGCACGTTGGTGAGTCTGAATGGCATAACCAAGTACTCGTATAGACCATATCTACTATGAAAGGTTGTAAGTGGCATGTACAATGGTCTATCGCACAACTGATGATATCCGGATGTCAAGTCAATCTTCAAGAAAACTCAGGCTCCTCGAAGTTGATCAAAGAGATCATCAATACTCGGCAATGGATATTGGTTATTGACCATCAACAGGTTCAACTTCCAATAATCCACACAATGTCTGAGGGTACCATCCGCATTCTTCGCAAATGGGAATGGAGAACCCCAGGGAGAAGTACTGGACCAGATGAAACCCTTTTCCTGTAACTCGTCCAACCGCTTCTTGATCTCCTTCAATTCTGGTGTAGCCATCCTATAAAGAGGAATGGATACCAGTTCCCCTCATGGAACATGTTCAATAGAGAAATCCACCTCTCACTCTGGAGGTAGACCTGAAAAGTGTTCCAGGAAGACATCCCTGAAAATATTAACCACTGGAGGGAAATACTTCTGACAAGTTCCTCGGTAATCCAAATATAAACTCACAATCTGGGCTGTCACTCCACCTATCCCACGATGCTCGGGTTCAGCTCGGCTTTATTGAACATCCCACCCTCCCTTGTATAGAAACTCTACGCACTCTAGTGACATGAAACTCACCCTGCGACGATAGAAATCTACAAAGGCTCGAAAGGGTACCAACTGTTCCAGCCCAAGAATGACATCATCAGATTTAATCACTAATACATAGAGGTCCTATAGAAAGAGACACTCACCGACCTCTAGGGGTCACTCCTTGCACTAACGCACACCTACCGTTCTAATTCCTAACAGAGTGTCTAGCGTCATGATATCAGAAAAAGAAGAAACAAAGTTCCCAAGTCTCTCCACAACGGGAATAGATATAAAGCTATGTTTAGAACCTGTATTGAAAAGTACTGAAGATAAAACAGAAGCAACTAAAATAGTACCTTTGACTGTGGAAGGTCCGGGAACCTGCTTATGTTGGGTCGGTTGAACTGCATATGCCTACATATTGTCGCGCCCCTACGACACTACCAGGATACCATGAGCTGACCCACCCTACTGTCTTTGAGATCATAGTATCTGACTACCACGACCATGACCACCACCTCATCCTGAACGCCCTGACGTATTCCAATTCCCTAACTGTTAAGAAGTTGTTGACCCTACTCCCGCATATGGAGTTTGCATAGATCCCCTATCACTAGTCACTGGTGGAAACGCTCTGCCAAAACACTACATATGACCCATCTTGCAGCAAGCTCGACACTTCCCCGGGTCAAGTGGACACTGAGGTCACTTGTGCCCCTCTTTACCGCACCGGTAGCACATCATCTGGCCACCTAAAAAATTATTCTGGCTAGTACTACCACCGTGAGCGAAATCCATCTTCCTCTTCCTCTTTCAAGTATAAATTGTACCAGAGATCGGTGCTGAACCACCCTGGTCTACACCAGTAGCTTCCCACAGGTTCTACTCTGTAATCAGTGTCTAGTTCACAATATCATGCACTATAGGAAACCTTAAAACATTCACCAGTGCTCAGATGTCATATCGAAGAACATCCTCAAAGTGTCTAGCCCTCAGCGTCTCATCACCCACCAGAACAGGTGCTAAACATTGTAGCTTAGTGAAGCAGGCCAAATATTCTATCACTGACATGGTTCCCTGCTGCAGATCCATGAACTCTTGAGCTTGATCTTCCCTTAGCATCTCTGAAAAGAAAAAGTCAAATAAGGCTACCTGAAAATCATCACACGCTATGTCTATGTGATTCTTTGTCTGGGTGGTAACATCCCACCATCTCTTGGTGGAATAACGTAGCATGTAGGTTTCAAGCTTGACCCTCCTCCCAGGAGGCGTCTCCGGATGCTTGAATATCATCAACATGAAATCCAGCCAAGACTCCGCAGCCTGTGGTCCGCCATCCCTTGAAAACGTAGGCGGATGTTTCTTTTGGAATATACATGTTAGATATGCCATGGATGTGGAAAACAGAAATGCTCTCGAGAAGGTCTGAATGAACCACATAAAGCCTCCATAGAAGTGCGCATCCGCATCTGCGTCCGGTATAATAGCTAGCACCGCATCTGGCACTGCAGGAGGATCCATCAGTAGCCCATTGCCTACCATCTCTAGAGTATAATCATCGACACTCTCTTGGAGATCAACTCGAGTTCGTCTCAGCGTCATGAATCTACAAGGTCAAACACACGCATTAGATCAAGATCATCAAGGACTAAGAACTGGATACATTAAAAGGGAACATGAGAAAGAAAACATTCAAGTTCTACAAAATAAGACTACACGGCGTGTATAATAACTACATGACGTGTGCCCTTATGTATTTTACATGGGAATGTACTCCTTCCAGAACTGGTCATGTAACACCACAAAACACAGCATGTTCTCCTTAAACACATCGTGTACATGAATTTCATTCCCCTACCCGAGTCCTTCTGCACGGCTAAGCCACACGGCTCCCCTTAGAACAAGGTTGCACGATGTGTTACTCCCACAAACGGAATGTACACCACCTTGTATCCCCTGCCACATGGCCAAGTTTACATGATATCTCCCTGGTCAAGACTACACTACATGTCCCACAGGTACACGACGTGTACTAGATGAGCTTCACTGACCTGTGTTGTTCGAGACCCGGACGGATAAACAGCTCACACAACACGACGTGTTTTAGAAGGACACAATGTGTACTTGAAATGATAAAACTGACTAGTTTTGTCAGCTATATGGCCAGATCCCAAGATTACACTACATGAGATGTTTGGAATTGACATGACATGTAGAAGCTAAGATTTATCTGTTCGTGTTGTTAGTCACACGAGCAGACACAGGGTCAACCCTACATGGCTTGTAGAAATGGTACATGACATATTCCCAGAAGAACTTCCCTATCCTAGGTCTCTTCCCACATGTCCTATGACACAGTTGGAGACAACACGGCGTGTTTTAGAAATTTTTCATTTCTTCCCGAGCAGAAGAGTACACGACTTGTAGTCCAAATTACACGGCGTGTATTCTAGGTTTTTTTCGAACAGTATGCCTCTGAAACTACTCTGGATCCCCCTTTACATTAATTTCAAGAATCGGTATGCCAAATTCCTATCTGTGGGGGCCCATACTCCCCACGAACCAAAGTTTAGCACCTGACCATTCACATTATAGTACAAAACGTAACAAAATGATGGATCATGATCCACCAAATTCCGGTCCGAGAGAACCCATACTTCTCAAGAACCAAATTTTAGCATCTATAAACCCTACCGTAAAATGTACCCATACCCTATAAATAGTAGGCGTATCTATCAAGGCACCTATCAAAACAACATTCATTTTCTAGCACAACATCTATCATAACAACATGAAATTTCTAATGCACCTACATGGCATGGAAACTATGCATGCCATGTGATTCAATCATGTGCCTATATGATGTATGAGATGGAATACCCTCAACTCATAGGGTTGCAACTAAATATAATTCATGTTTAAAAATATAACAGCACACCAGAAGTGCGCCACCCAATGGTGTAAAATCAAATCAACTGTAAAATCATAAACAGAAAATCACAATTTAATTCGAGGCAATCTGACCTTTACCTGTACACGGTGTAGCTACTCCAAGGAATATTTTATTACCGATTCCCTTAACAATATATCTCTTTCTGTTGTAACTAAATAATAAAATAACTCAGAGAAATGAAAACCTTTGATACCACTTTGTAACGTCCCGGATCCGGGTGCCACACAACGAGTGCCCCGAACCCGGTTTGTAAAATCCCTGGTAAATGAAGAATATGAAATTTTCATATTTATTAATATTTGTGAATAAAATGTTAATATTACTTTAAAGGTAATGCTATGTTCGATGGATTACCCAATATGCAACAATGAGTTTCTTTGAAATCTTACGTTTCACACTAATAATATAATAATAATATTTCAAATAGTAGTTAAGGCCTAACCGTTGTAATGAAAGGAATGAATAGAATTAACTAAAAATGATTATATATGTTTGTTAAATATTTTTACATTTATCCAATAAATGTTAGAGGATTAAAATGTGCATGAATCCAATTTTAAGAATAAATATTCTAGTATTCTTTAAAAGGTCGATTAACTGCCTTTTGATGGCGAACCCTTTTAAGTCCACTTTTTGACAATTTTATATATTATATTTTTTAAAATAAAATCCTTATTTAGAATCGGGACATCAAATTTTACTTTGTGTAATTTTTTTTTATTTTTCCGATAAAGTTCATTCTTTTATGTATAGTGAAAAATGATGTATTTTAATTCAAAAAAACCTTTTAATGTAATTTATTTATATGGTTAGATTATATTTTTAATTTGTTTTAAAGTGTATTAAGAATACATTTTTACCATTTAATTCAATTGTGGTCATTGAAATTAATTTCAATTTGTAATTGGACATAAACAAGTGTCAATCTTTTGATAGATATTGTTTCTTAATAACACACAATTTGTCTTGACAACGAGAATTAATTATAAAATTAATTAATTCAACTTTATGTTTGAGTTTGGTAAAATGGAAATCATTTTTGAATTTGGAATATCAAATTTACTTTGGGTAAATTTGTGGTATATTTTGGAAAAATGTTCATTTTTAATGAATAGTGAAAAATACTGCATTTTACTTCAAAAATATTTTTCCATCTAATTTAATTATATAGTTATATTTTTATTTTAATTGGTTTTAAAGTGTAATTAAATTATTTTAATATCACTTAATATAATTTTGTTCATTTGAAGTAAATTCACTTTTCAAATGGATGTAAAAACAAGTCAATCTTTTGATAAATTTTACTTCTTAGAAAACTTGTCTTTTGTTTTGACAACGGGAATTATTTTTAAATTAATTACTGAAATTTGTGTGTTTGTAATTTGGTAAAATGGATTCCATATTTGGAATCAAAAGGTCCAAATTATGTAATTAATACTCCTTTGTTTTTTGACATTATGAATAGTAACAACGACAATTATCTTTAATTATCATGATTAATTAGTAATCGTGTTGTTAAGGGTAATAAAATAATATCATAACAATATAAAATTACCCCAACATGTGTTCAAACCCTCTTGGTTGTTTCATGGATGACCATGGGAATCTTTCTACCAAACATAAGGGCCCACGAAGTCACATGGGTGTGATAGTGACATTTATGACTTTATTTTTAAAAAAGAAGAGAATTATAACAAAGGTTTGTATATAATATGTAAAAAAATTTAATTTTGTTGAAATAAATGATCTATTAGACTATAAATAGTCATTTTAAATATAAAAATATTTCCCACATCTTGGTATTTTTTTTATAATTTTTAGACATTAAATAAATAAATTTATTTATGACAGCATGATGATGCAGTGGTTACCTCATTAATGAAGGATTTAAATAAAATGAAATTATAAGGTATAATATAAGACATATACTTGTCGAAAAACTATTTTATGGGTGGATTTATAATTCTTATCACCTTATCCTATAAATATATCATTTTTGGGCCTTTAAAATCCTAAAATCATTTTATAATAAAGTAACATTTCAAGACTTTCCATAAGTGACCCTCCTCCCTCTTATAAAAGGCCCCCACCTCTACCCCCTTACCCACACCTATCAAGCCCCTGGCTCATCAAAACTCTACTCATATTATCTCTCCACATCCCTATATTACTCCTAGAAGCCCCACTTTGGGTAGAAGTCTTTCCAAAGATTTATTTGGCTCAAATCAAAAAGAGTTACCAGATTTAGAGGTAATGTAATCTCTCGAGTTTCTTTATTTTATTTTCCTTCTTCACTCACCACTGTCTACATATTATTTGATCCCATAATAACAACACTATCCGTTATATAGTATGATTTTGTTATGATAATTATTATACCTACACTTACACACACTTTCGTCCAATGGTTAATGAACATACTGTTTCTGTGGGTGGCGAATTACTGGCTCACGAAACGATGATTGTTCAATATTATTTTAACACATTTCATGGTGGACATTAGGATTTCACTGTATTTATATATGATATATATGGTATTTATTTTTTTCTATATGCTTCTGAATTTTATTTTTAAATCACATTGTTATACTTTTCAAGTTGTGGAACTGCGATAATTTCATTTGAGGAAGTGTGGACTACCGCCCCCTCAAGTGATGTGACACGTTCTGGACAAACATGGAATTTATAAAGAATTTAATTAATGAACTTATGTTAAATATATTAAATATATATTATACTGGAATTATAATATATATATATGTGTCATTTAGTTTTAATTCATTTGATATGACAAAGAAATGTAAGTAGTGTTAACGCGTACGTATGGCTTACCGTCTCCATGGATGGCGCATTTCATTTTTAATCTCCAAATGTTATGGAATAGTATAAAATTAATATATACTAGATATATATGATATTTAGATCATTAATACCAATCTGGAGATGATGTAATTATAACTACAAGGACAATTCTCTTCAAACAATTTTATTTTTGACTCATGTACCGAACATCGACAAAACATATGATATGAACTCACATAATAAACTAATTATTATATCATGATAATATGTGATATTAATTTAATAATAAAAATTAAATGATTTATATAAGAAATTATAAATTGACCAAAGTTTATTATTCAGGAATATAAAGAAACAAACCAGACAAGTCATACTTGATGTAAGGGGATTTATTATCTCACTTTTAATTCTGTGAGATTTCCATTGTTCGCCAATTATTTATTGCATGTGGGGTATTTTGTACTTACATTTGATATATAATATAATTATTCTATATATATTCATGGTATTATGTGATTCATTTGTTTCTTATTATCTTTTGATCATATGACTCAATTTATTACAACGAGGTAAGGGGTTTTATCTCACTATTTATTCCCGTGAGATTCATGCTATATTTGTCACTATAGCCTTAGAGTGGTGTATGTATTGACCATTAATCTACTCTTTGTGTAATATAATTTCATTTATGGGTATTTACATCAACATTTCATAGTCATTCTTTCATGGGGTGTATGTTTCGAAAGTTACCCAAATCGGTAAGGGAACTTTTCACATTCCCCTTTTTAAAAGACTTCTTTTTTTAGGTCTTTTAATTTACATCTTCTTATGTTGGGATATGTTCTTATATATCATTATTACTGTAAATTTTATTTCCAAGTTATGAGATACCCTTTTTATCTCTCATCAACTCATTTTCTTAATTTTAAAGTGATGTCATTAGGCTGTCGAATTTTTGTAAGGGAACTTCTTAACCCAATTTCAATTCTTTGGGTTAAAGCTCTACTTCTTGATTATGTCGTGCTATGAATATGTGTGGATAAACTTTAATTTTTTTACAATTAATATCCACTTATATTGAGTTTATTTATATTTTTCACACATAATTATGAAATTGATTTATCCTTAATCTAAGGATGTCGTCTTTGTATGGGACTTCGTCTCAATCTCTTTTCATTGAGGTATATTTCAATTTATATAAAACCTTCTTTTATTAGTTTTATAATAAACACTTTTTAATTTTATTTCATTCAAAAGGAATATTTTTACACAAAGTGTTTTACTAAATGACAATGGAATGTTTTTGTCTTACGTATGCGACGACAACGACTTTCTCCACCACCGTGACCATTATTCGAGTTTCGGATTTCTCTACAAGCCATAACTTTTTTAAAATGAAAAATATATACCATGTTTTACTTTTTTTATTTTGGTATTGAAAACTGTTTTGATAATGTTTTGATTATATCAATGTGTTGTATTGATATCTTGTCATTGAAATGTGGAAATGTTATGTTTCTTTTATGCATGTTTTATGTGATATAATTATGTTATGGTTCTTTGGAATTGTTTATGAAGTCGGGCGGTTCCATGATAAACTAAGGGCAGGTGAGCCCAAGATAGCTCTCCAATGCATTGGGAAACGCACAGGAGTTAAATGATAAGGTTTCTACGAATCGATTTAGGGAATATACTATGATGGGTATTCCAAACGTAACCATGAGGGTTACCCCCTACGTAAAAATGTTATGAATGCCGCAAGTTACCTTTATGTCTCATGATTTATATGTGTATTTTACAAATATTATGATTTCATGAGGTATGTTAAAAAGATTATGTTATGTATATATTGATGATCTAATGTTTTCTTTCCCTGTTTTATAACCCTTACTGAGCTTTTTATGCTCATCCCAAGTTTTTGAAATGTTTTTCACAGGACATAAAGTGGAATAGGGTCAAGGATGGGATCAAGGAAATGTCATGCATTCTAAAACATGGAACTATACATGACTCTTTTGTTCAAGAGTTTTTATTTTGTTATAAAATTGGAAACTGAGTAGATATGTCTACTTTGTAATCTTTGAGATGTAATAGTTATGTCCCAAATCTCTAGAACTCTTAACCTGAAAATATCCTTAATGTGAATTATTCATTTAATTCAAGATTATGTAATGTTTTATGGTCGGGTCCTTATAGTTTGTATCAACGGTCGGTTTAGATAACTTTATAGGTTGGGGTATTTTTTAAGCACAAGTGACATTACCATAATGGTTAAGATTTTAGAAAGATTCATAGTTATTTTTATAATATGAATGAGTTTAGGATGACATGAATAAGTATATATTAGTGTTTACCCTCCTCATAAGATAATATATGATGATTTTACTGATATACTCACAATGAACTTTTTGGTTTTAGTAAATGGATGGATCTAGTAGGCACCTAAGTAACACTGGATGTGAAGAAAACTGTGACAATTTTATAAATGAGAAACTGAATGATATGGGATCTACAATGATAAAACTTGTGGTTATTCTCAACCAACTATGTGGAGTCATGATTGACCACCCAAACCTTAGTGATCTTTATAGGGCATCACATATGCAAGAAACAAATCGCTACGAAAGTTCAGGTAATAATCATAATGGTAAGTGTGTTCAAAACCTATGTGTCAAAGATGTGGAAAGAAACACCTAGGAAAATGTTTCAAAGGGAAAGAAAGATGATATAGATGTGGAAATGAAGGTCATAATGCAAGAACCTACCATGGGAAAATTAAAAATCTTGTTGACTCTAGGAAAGGGAATGAAGTCCTTTCCAAGGTATCAATTGAATGTCATAAATAAGGTGTGCATGGTCATTATACAAACACATGTCCTATGAAGAATTTTCATGAATTGGATCACCAAGTTCATACAAATATTCGTTTACCAATACCTAATGTCATTCCGATTGAGGATGAAGAAACAGACAATGACCAATGAAAGGTATGGATTATTTCTTAACATATGTTTTCTTATTATTGAATCTTAGGATATGATTCATGATTTTGTTTGTAGGAAAGAAGTATTTTTGAATAAGTTGGAAAGGAATGGTTAATTTATTATGAAGAATGTTGAATGAGTAATAACTCCATATATAAGGGATTCAAGAGTCATGATATATTTTAGGATGGTGAAATGATTAAATGTATTAAGGCTCTTTTGATGATGGGTTTACATTAGAACGCTTTCTATAGTATCTGTAACCCTGATGTTTGATATATGAAAATTTTATTCAAGTAATAATTATCTTTTATTTTGTGGATATAGTTATAAAGAACCATTTTGGTTTATATGATCATTGAATTTGAGGAAATTTCTAGTTAATAAATTTTGGAATGCAAAAAGAATGTTATTAGATAACCATTGTGGTTAAAATATGTTATGTTTATTTTTGATGAATTTATCTCTTTTTGGGAATGTTATAAAATTATGTAGTTTTTGAAAAGGGACATCACGCAAACCGTGTGACAACCTGTCGCGTCGGACAAAGATGTGGGAATTAAACCTACAACCAAAGTGTGACTGGTATTTATTTCCTACCACTGGACTATATGAAGTCCCTAGTTAGTATGAATAATTCTTTTTAGTTATATTATCTTATGAATCAGGAATAAGTTGATTTTGGGTTTTCTATGAAAATTATTAACCTATCATGGAGGATATGTGTCAGGTTAATTACTTTATAGTATGAGACTTTTAGAGTAACTGCTTTTATTTGGGGATAAATGTTAAGATTTACCTTGGAATACTATGTGATTAAATCCTTCAGAGAATCTAATTTCAATCTTAGTTTTGATTAATTTGAATAATTTTATGGATAACTGTTTATTTAATCATCTTTCTTAAACCTTGGGTTCTTTTTGTTGAATTTTGGAGATTTTGAGTACTATTTGTTTTTATAAAGGATTATCCTTTTGGGGATTATCTGATATTTTACTAACAATTTTTGTTTTGGTTAAGGTCTAAAGACATGGAAAATATATAGTTCATCTTTTGTGGATTATGTGATTCTCAAGAAGTTGATTATAATGATCTTAATGTGAACAAGTCATCCTAAATACGCATCTTTTGGAGAATAGATAAGTCTGTGTAAGAAATCTAGTAAGAGATGAATGTCTACATGACAAGTAAGTAGGTTTAAATATGTTTTAGTTAAGCTCAAATATAAATTCTGCAATGAAAAGTAACTTAAAACAAAAACTTTTTTTGTTAAAGTTTCCTATTGGGGAATGAAATACTGTTTAACCCATCACAAGTTCGTGATTTTCTAGTAGTTAACTTTCTCCTAAATATGTTTTCTTATCACTCTCCATCAGAAAATGACCCTTTGTTTTCTCTTCCATATCCATGTTTTCATGGAATCTTAGTATCTGTTGTCTCTGGTGACTTTTGTTTTTTCATTCTTTCTTTTAAAGTGATAGTTTAATTTACTCCTTTTCTGATGTGGGGCTTTCAATGAAGTTTCTGAGCCCAATTTTAAAATTACGAGGACGCAGTTTCCCAAAAGGGGGGAAGGATGTAACATCCCAGGTAAATAAAGAATATAAAATTTTCATATTTATTAATATTTGTGAATAAAATTTTAATATTACTTTAAAGGGAATGCTATGTTTGATGGCATACCCAATACGCAACAATGAGTTTCTTTGAAATCTTACGTTGCACACTAATAATATAATAATATTATTTCAAGTGGTAATTAATGTCTAGCCATTGTAATGGCAGGAATGAATAGAACTAACAAAAAAATTATTATATATGTTGGTTAAATATTTTTACATTTATCCCATAAATTATAAAGGCTTAAAATGCAAATGAATTCAATTTTAAGTATAAATATTCTAATATTCTGTAAAAGGTTGATTAACTACCTTTTGATAGCGAAACCTTTTTAAATACACTTGTTTACAATTTTATATATTATATTTGAAAAAATAAAATCCTTCTTTAGAATCGGGACATCAAAATTTACTTCATGCAAACTTTTGTTATTTTTCCGATAAAGTTTATTTTTTTATGAATAGTGAAAAATGCTGTATTTTAATTCAAAACCTCATTTTAATGTAATTTATTTATATGGTTAGATTTTATTTTTAATTGGTTTTAAATTGTAATTATAATATAATTATACCATTTAATTCAATGTTGGTCATTGGAATTAATTTCACTTTGAAATTGGACATAAACAAGTGTCAATCTTTTGATAGATATTGTTTCTTAAAAACATGCCATTTGTTTTGACAACATGAATTAATTATAAAATTAATTAATGCAACTTATATGTTTTGAATTTAGTAAAATGGAAATAAATTTTGAATTTGTAATATCATGTTTACTTTGGATAAATATTTGACATTTTTCTGACAAATGTTCATTTTTAATGAATAGTGAAAAATACTGCATTTTACTTCAAAACTACTTTTTCATCTAATTTAATTATATAGTTAGATTGTCCTTATAATTTGTTTTAATGTGTAATTGAATTATGTTTTTATCACTTAATTCAATTTGGTTCATTGGAATTAATTTCACTTTTCAATTGCATGTAAAAACAATTCAATCTTTTGATAAATTTTACTTCTTAAAAAACTCACCTTCAGTTTTGAAAATGAGAATTATTTTTAAAATGATTACTGAAATTTATGTGTTTGGAATTTGGTAGAATTTATTCCATATTTTAAATCATAAGGACCAAATTATGCAATTAATACTCTTATTTTTGGACATTATGAATAGTAACAATGACAATTATCTTTAATTACCATGAATAATTTGTACTCGGGTATTTAAGGGTAATAAAACAATATCATAATAATATAAAATGACCCCAACATGTGTCCAAACACTCTTTTCTATGTCATGGAAGACCATTGGAAGCTTTTTACCAAACTTAAGGGCCCATGGAGTGACAAGGGTGTGATAGTGACATTTATGACTTTATTTTTAAAAAAGAAGAGAAATATAACAAAGGTTTGTATATCCTAAGTAAAAAAATTTTGATTTTTTTTTAAATAAATGATCTCTTAGACTATAAATATTAATTAGAAAGATAAAAATATTTCCTAAATCTTAGTATTTTTTTATAATTTTTAGACATTAAATAAATAAAATTATTTATGACACCTTGATGATGCAGTGATTACCTCATTAATGAACGATTTAAATAAAATGAAAAGATAAGGTAAAATATAAGACTTAAACTTGTCTAAAACCTATTTTATGGTTTTACTTCAAACCCGTATCACCTTATCCTCGAAATATATCATTGTGGGACCTTTGAAATTATAAAATCATTTTATAATAAAGTAACATTTCAAGACTTTCCAAAAGTGACCCTCCTCCCTCTTATAAAATGACCCCACCTCTACCCCCTTACCCACACATCCCAATCCCCTGTCTCATCCAAAATCTGCACATAGTATCTGTCCACATCCCTATCTTACTCCTAGAAGCCTCACTTTGGGCAGAAGTCTTTCCAAGTAAACCTTTGGCTCAAATCAAAAATAGTTACCCGATTTATAGGTAATGTCTTCTCTCGAGTTTATTTCTTTTATTTTCCTTATTCACTCACAACTATCTTCATATTATTTGATCCCATAATAACAACAATATCCTCAATATACAAGGATGTTGTTATGATAAATATTCTACCTATACTTACACAGACCTCTGTCTAATGGTTAAATGAAATACTATTTCTGTGGGTGGTGAATTACTGCCTCACGAAACGATGATTGTTCAATATTCTTTTAAAACATTTCGTGGAGGACATTATGATTTCACTATATTTATATATGGTATATATGGTATTTTTTTATTCTTCTGAATTTTATTTTTAAAAAACATCGTTATGCTTTTCATGTTGTGAAACCGCGATAATTTCATCTGAGGAAGTGTAGACTACCGCCCCCTCAAGTTATATGACTTGTTCATGCCAAACATGAAATTTATAAAGAATTCAATTAATTAACTTATGTTACCTATATCACATATATATTATAATATAATTATAATCTATATATATGTCTCATTTAGTTTTAATTCCTTTAATATGACAAAGAAATGAAAGTAGTGTTCATGCGTAGGTACAGCGTACCGTCTCCATGAACGGTGCATTTCATTTTTTATCTCAAAATGTTATTGAATAGTATAAAATGAATATATACGGGATTTATATTATATTTAAATCATTAATATAATTCTAGAGATGATGTACTTATAACTACATGGACAATTCCCTTCAAACAAGTTTATTTTTGACTCATGTACCGAACATCGACAAAACGTATGATATAAACTCACATTATTAACTAATTATTATAAAATGATATTATGTGATATTAATTGAATAATAAAATTTAAAGGAAGTACTTAATAAATTATAAATTTACCAATGTTTATTATTCAAGAATATAAAGTAACGAACAAGACAAGTCTGACTTGAGGTAAGGGGATTTCTTATCTAACTTTTAATTCTGTGAGATTTTCATTGTTCGCCAATTATTTATTTCATGTGGTGTATTGTGTAATTCAATTTGATATATTTTATCATGATTCTATTTATATTCATGGTATTATGTGATTCATGTGGTTCTTATTATCTTTTGATCATATGACTCTATTTATTACAACGAGGTAAGGGGATTTTATCTCACTATTTATTCCTGTGAGATTCATGCTATATTTTTCACTATCGCCTTTTAGTGGTGTATGTACTGACCATTATTCTACTCTTTGTGTAACATAATTTCGTTTATGGGTAATTAAATTAACATTTTATAGTCCTTCTTTCATGGGGTGTACGTTTCGAAAGTTACCGAATTCGGTAAGAGAACCTTTCACCCTCCTCTTTTTTAAAGACGTAATTTTTTAGGTCTTTTAATTTACATCTTCTTATGTTGGGATATGTTCTTATATATCCGTATTGATTTAAATTTTATGTCCATGTTATGAGATGCCCTTTTTATCTCTCATCAACTCATTTTCTGAATTTTAAAGTGATGTCGTTAGGCTGTCGAATTTCTGTAAGGGAACTTCTTAACCCAATTTCAATTCTTTGGGTTAAACCTCTAATTCTTGATTATGTCGTGCTATGAATATGTGTGGATGAACTATGATTGTTTTACACTTAATATCCACTTATATTTAGTGTATTTATATTTTTCAAACACAATTATGAAATTGATTTATCCTTAATCTAAGGATACCATCTTTGTACGGGATTTCGTCTCAATATCCTTTCATTGAGACATACTTCTATTTATATGTGACCATCTTTTATTAGTTGTATAATAAAAACTTTTTACTTTTAATTTCATTAAAAAATAATCTCTTTACATGAATTGTTTTACTAAATGACAAAAGGAATTTTTTTGTCTTACATATGCGGTGAAAATGACTTCTCCGCCGCCGTGACCATTATTTGAGTTTCAGCTTCCTCTACAATCCATAACTTTTTTTTAAATGAAAAATAAATACCATGTTTTAATTATCTTTTATTTTTGTATTGAAAATGGTTTTGATAATTTTTTTTATTATATCAATGTGTTGTATTGATATCTTGTAATTGAAATGTGGAAATGTTATGTTTCATTTATGCATGATTGATGTGATACAATTATGTTATGGTTCTTGGGGATTGTTTATGAAGTCAGGTGGTTCCATGATAAAATAAGGGAATGTGACCCCGAGATAGTTCTCTAATGCATTGGGAAATACAAATGAGTTAAACACTAAGGTTTCTCCAAAGAAATTTAGGGAATATAATACAATGGGTATTCCAAATGTAACCATGAGGGTTACTCCCTATGTAAGAATGTTCTGAATGCCTCAAGTTACCTTTATGTCGTATGATTTCAATGTGTATTTCAAAAATCTTATGATTTCATGAGGTATGTTAAAAAGATTATGTTACATATATATTGATGATCTAATGTTTTCTTTCCTTGTTTTATAACCCTTACTGAGCTTTTTATGCTCATCCCAAGTTTTTGAAATGTTATTCACAGGACATAAATTGGAATAGGGTCAAGGATGGGATCATGGAAATGTCATGCTTTCTAAAACATGGAACTATACATGACTATTTTGTTCAAGATTTTTTATTTTTTTGAAAAAATGGAAACTGAGTAGATGTGTCTACTTTGTAATCTTTGAGATGTAATAGTTATGTCCTAATTCTCTAAAACTCTAAACCTGAAAAGATCCACAATGTGACTTATTCATTTAATTAAAGATTATATAATGCTTAAAGGCTGGGTCCTTATAGTTGGTATCAAAAGTCGGTTTAGAGAACACTATAGGTAATGGTATTATTTAAGCACAAGTGAAATTACCATAATGGTTTGGATTTTAGAAAAAGTCATAGTTATTTTTAAAAAGTGAATGAGTTTAAGATGACATGAATAAGTATATCTTAGTGTTTAACCTCCTCATAAGATATTATATTATGATTTTACTAATATACTCACACTTAACTTTTTGTTTTTAGTAAATGGATGGATCTAGAAGGGACTAAAGTAACTGTGGATGTGAAGAAAACTGTGACAATTTTCTGAATGAGAAACAGAATGATTTGTGAGCTGCAATGAGAACACTTGTGGTTATTCTCAACCAACTATATGGAGTCATGATTGACCACCTGAAACTTAGTGATCTTTATAAGGAATCATATATGCGAGAAACAAATCCCTATATAAGATCAGGTAATAATCATAAAGGTTAGTGTGTTCAAAAACCTGCGTGTCAAATATGTGGAATGAAACACCTAGAAAAATGTTTCAAAGGGACATAAAGATGCAATAGATGTGGAAATGAAGGTCATAAAGCAAGAACCTACCATGGAAAAAAGAAGCATCTAGTTGACTCTAGGAAAGGGAAATAAGTCCTTTCTGAGGGATCAATTGAATGTTTTAAATGTGGTGTGCATTGCCATTATACAAACACATGTCCTACAAAGAAGTTTCGGGAATGGGATCACCAGGATCGTACAAATATTCGTTTACCAATATCTAATGCCATTCCGATTGAGGATGAAGAAACTAACAATGGCCAATGAAAGGTATGAATTATTTTTTAACATATGTTTTCTTATTATTGAATCTTAAGATATGATTCATAATTTTGTTTGTAGGAAGGAATTATTTCGGAAAAAGTTGGAAAGGAATGGTTAATGGATCATGAATAATGTTGAATGAGTAAAAAGTCAACATATAAGGGATTTAAGAGTCATGATAGATTTTAGGATAGTGAAATTCTTAAAAGTATTATGGCTCTTTTGATAATGGGGTTACATTAGAAGACTTTTCATAGTATGTGTAACCCTGATATTTGATATATGAAATTTTTATTCAAGGAATAATTGTCTTTTATTTTGTGGATATAGTTATAAAGAACCATTTTGGTTTATATGATCCTTGAATTTGAGGAAATTACTGGTTAATACATTTTGGGATGCAAAACGAAAGTTATTAGAAACCCTTTGTGGTTAAAATATTTTATGGTTATTTTTTATGAATTTATCTCTTTTTGGGAATGTTATAAAATTATGTAGTTTTTGAATAGGGACAACACAAAAACCGTGTGACAACCTGTCGCGTCAGACGAAGATGCGGGAATTGAACCCACAATCAAAGTGTGACTGGTATTTATCACCTACCACTAGACTACGTGAAGTTCCTCGTTAGTATAACTAATTCTTTTTAGTTAGATTATCTTATGAGTCAAGAATAAGTTGATATTGGGTTATCTATTGAAATGATTAACCTATCATGGAGGATATGTGATTAGGTTAATTACTTTTCAGTATGAGACTTTAAGAGTAACTGGTTTTATTTGGAGATAAATGTTAAGAATTAACATGGAATACTATGTGAATAAATCCATCAGAGATTTGGGTTTCAATCTTAGTTTGTATTAATTCTAAGAATTTTATGGATAACTGTTTATTTAATGGTCTTTCCAGAACCTAGGGTTATTTTTGTTGAATTTTGGAGATTAAGGGTAGTATTTCGTTTTATAATGGATAATCCTTTTGGGGATTATCTGATCTTTTACTAATTTTTTTTTGTTTTGGTTAAGGTTTAAAGACACGGGAAATATATAGTTCATCTTTTGTGGATTAGGTGATTCTCAAGAAGTTGATTATAGTGCTCTTAATGTGAACAATTCATCCTAAATACTCATCTTTTGGAGAAAATATGAGTTTGTGTAAGAAATATAGTAAGAGATTAAAGTCTACATGAAAAATAAGTAGGTTTACCTTTGTTTTAGTTATGCTCAAAAATAAATTCCTCAATGAAAATTAACTTAAAACAAAAACATACTCTGTTAAATTTTCCTACTAGGTAATCAAATACTATTTAACCCATCACAAGTTTGTGATTTTCTCATGTTTAACTTTCTCTTAAACAGGTTTTCTATCACTCTCCATTAGAACTTGACCCTTTTTTTTCTCTTCTATATCCATGTTTTCATGGAATCTTAGTATCTGTTGTCTCAGGTGACCTTTGTACATTTCTTTCTTTCTTTTAAAGTGATAGTTTAATTTACTCATTTTCTGATGTGGGGCTTTCAATGTTGTTTCTGAGCCCAATTTTAAAATTATGAGGACGTAATTTCCGAAAAGGGGGGAAGGATGTAACATCCCAGGTAAATAAAGAATATGACATTTTCATATTTATTAATATTTCTGAAAAAATGTTAATATTACTTTAAAGGGAATTATATGTTCGATGGCGTACCCAATACGCAACAATGAGTTTCTTTTAAATCTTACATTTCACACTAATAATATAATAATATTAATTCAAATGGTAGTTAACGCCTAACCGTTGTAATGGTGGGAATAAACAGAACTAACTACAAAAATATTGTATATTTTTTTAAAATATTTTTACATTTATCCCATAAATTTTAGAGGCTTAAAATGCGAATGAATTCAATTTTAAGCATAAATATTCTAATATCCTTTAAAAGGTCGATTAACCGCCTTTTGAAGGCGAACCCTTTTTAAATGAACTTTTTTACAATTTTATATATTATATTTGAAAAAATAAAATCCTTCTTTTATAATCGGAAAATCAAAATTTACTTTGTGTAAATTTTTGTTATTTTTCCGATAAAGTTCATTTTTTATGAATAGTGAAAAATGATGTATTTTAATTCAATTCCTCATTTTAATGTAATTTATTTATATGGTTAGATTATATTTTAAATTGGTTTAAAGTGTAATTATAACATATTTTTACCATTTAATTCAATGTTTGTCATTGGAATTAATTTCACTTTGAAATTGGACATAAACAAGTGTCAATCTTTTGCTAGATACTGTTTCTTTAAAACACGCTATTTGTTTTGAAAGTGAGAATTAATTATAAAATTAATTAATACAATTTTTTTTTTATAATTTGGTAAAATAGAGATAATTTTTGAATTTGGAATATCAAATTTACTTTTGATAAATTTTTTCTATTTTTCTGACAAATGTTCATTTATAATGAATAGTGAAAAATACTGCATTTTACTTCAAAACTACTTTTTCATATAATTTAATTATATAGTTAGATTTTAATTTTAATTGGTTTTAAAGTGTAATTGAATTATGTTTTTATCACTTAATGAAATTTTGTTCATTGGATGTAATTTCACTTTTCAATCGAATGTAAAAACAAGTCAATCTTTTTATAAATTTTACTTCTTAAAAAACTCGTCTTTGGTTTTGACAACGAGAATTATTTTTAAATTAATTACTGAAATTTATGTGTTTTTAATTTGGAAAAATGGATTCCATATTTGGAATCAAAAGGTACCAATTATGTAATTAATACTATTTTTTGGACATTATGAATAGTTACAACGACAATTATCTTTAATTATCATGATTAATTAGTAATCGTGTAGTTAAATGTAATAAAATAATATCATAATAATATAAAATGACCCCAACATGTGTCCAAATACTATTGGTTGTTTCATTGAAGAACATGGGATGTTTGTTTACCAAACTTAAGGGCCCATGGAGTCACATGGGTGTGATAGTGACATTTATGACTTTATTTGTAAAAAAGAACTGAAATATATCCAAGGTATGAATATCCTGATTAAAAAAAATTTAATTTTTTTTACATAAATGATCTCCTAGACTATAAATATTCATTGGAAATATGAAAATATTTTCTACATATTGGTATTTTTTTAATAATTTTTAGACATTGAATAAATAAATTTATTTATGACACCACAATGATGCAGTGATTATCTCCTTAATGAACGATTTAAATAAAATGAAACGATAAGGTAAAATATAAGACTAAAACTTGTATAAAACCTATTTTATGGGTGGATTTAGAAGCATGATCACCTTATCCTATAAATATATCATTTTGGGAACTTTAAAATCCGAAAATCATTTTATAATAAAGTAACATTTAAAGACTTTCCAAAAGTGACCCTCTTCCCTCTTATAAAAGGCCCCCACCTCTATACCCCTACCCACTACTCTAAATCCCTTGGCTCGTCCAACACCTGCTCATATTATCTATCCAAATCCCTCTGTTACTCTTATAAGCCTCACTTTTTTCAGAAGTATCTTCAAGGAAGCCTTTGGATCAAATCAAAAAGAGTTACCCGATTTAGAGGCAATCTCTTCTCTCGAGTTTATTTCTTTTATTTTCCTTTTTCACTCACCAATATCTTCATATTATATGATACCATAATAACAACAGTATCCTCAATATAATAGGATTTTGGTATGATAATTATTATACCTACACTTACATACACCTCTGTCTAATGGTTAATGAACATTATGTTTCTGTGGGTGGTGAATTGCTGCCTCACGAAATGATGATTGTTCAATATTTTTTTAACACCTTTAATGGTGGCCATTATGAAATCACTGTATTTATATATGATATTTATGATATTTATTTTTTTATATATGATTCTTAATTTTATTTTTAAATGACATCGTTATGCTTTTCATGTTGTGGAACTGCGATAATTTCATCTGAGGAAGTGTGGACTACCGCCCCCTCAAGTGATGTGACTCGTTCATGCCAAACGTGGAATTTATAAATAATGTAATTAATGAACTTATTTAACCTATATAACATATATATTATACTTGAATTATAATATATATATGTCTCATTTAGTTTTAATTACTTTAATATGACAAAGAAATGAAAGTAGCGTTCATGCGTACGTACGACCTACCGTCTCCATGAACAATGCATTTCAATTTTTATCACCAAATGTTATCCAATAGTATAAAATTAATATATAGTGGATATATATGATAATTAAATAATTAATACCATTCTGGAGATGATGTACTTATAACTACATGGACAATTCTCTTCAAAGAAGTTTATTTTGGACTCATGTACCAAACATCGAGAAAACGTATGATATGAACTCACATAATTAACTAATTATTATAACAAGATAATATGTGATATGAATTTAATAATAAACTTTAAAGTAAGTCCTTAAGCATTTATAAATAGACCAATGTTTATAATTCAGGAATATAAAGAAACTAACAAGACAAGCCATACCTGAGGTAAGGGGATTACTTATCTCACTTTTAATTGTGTGAGATTTCTATTGTTGGCCAATTATTTATTTCATGTGGTGTATTTTATACTTTAATTTGATATATATTATCATGATTCTATTTATATTTATGGAATTATGTGATTCATTTGGTTCTTATTATCATTTTATCATATGACTTTATTTATTACAACGAGGTAAGGGGTTTTTATCTCACTATTTATTCCCATGAGATTCATGCTATATTTGTCACTATCGTCATTGAGTGATGTATTTACTTACCATTATTATACACTTTGTGTAATAAAGTTTAGTTTATGGGTATTTACATCAACATCTTATAGTCATTCTTTCATGGGTTGTACGTTTTGAAGGTTACCCAAATCGGTAAGGGAACCTTTCACCCTCCTCTTTTTAAAAGACTTATTTTTGTTAGGTATTTTAATTTACATCTTCTTATGTTGGGATGTGTTCTTATATATCCTTATTGTAGTAAATTTTATTTCCAAGTTATGAGATACCCTTTTTATCTCTCATCAACTCATTTTCTGAATTTTAAAGTGATGACGTTAGGCTGTCGAATATCTGTAAGGGAACTTCTTAACCCAATTTCAATTCTTTGGGTTAAACCTCTAATTGTATATTATGTCGTGATATGAATATGTGTGGATAACCACTGATTGTTTTAAACTTTATATCAACTTATATTGAGTGTATTTATATTTTTCACACATAATTATCAAATTGTTTTACCCTTAATCTAAGGATACCGTCCTTGTACGGGAATTCGTCTCAATCTCCTTTCGTTGTGGCATACTTCAATTTATATACGACCTTATTTTATTAGTTGTATAATAAAGCCTTTTGACTTTTAATTTCAATCAAAATGAATATTTTTACATGAAGCGTTTTACTAAACAACAAAAGGAATGTTTTTGTCTTACATATGCGGCGACAACAACTTCTCCACCACCGTGACCATTATTTGAGTTTTGGCTTCCTCTAAAAGAAATAAGTTTTTTTTAATGAAAAATAAATACCATGTTTTACTTTTTTTTATTTTGGTATTGAAAATGGTTTTGATAATGTTTTGATTATATCAATGTGTTTTATTGATATCTTGTGATTGAAATGTTGAAATGTTATGTTTCCTTTATGCATGTTTTATGTTATGGTTCTTGGGAATTGTTTATGAATTTGGGTGGATCCATGATAAACTAAGGGAGGGTGAGCCCGAGATATCTCTCCAATGCATTGGGTAAAGTGAAGGAGTTAAACACTATGGTTTCTCTAAATAGATTTAGGGAATATACTATGATGGGTATTCCAAACATAACCATGGGGGTTAATCCCTACGTAAAAATGTTATGAATGCCCTAAGTTACCTTTATGTCTTATGATTCTACTTGTATTTAAAAAATATTATGATTTCATGAGGTATGTTAAAAAGCATATGTTATGTATATATTGATGATCTAATGTTTTATTTCCTTGTTTTATAACCCTTACTGAGCTTTTTATGCTCATCCCAAGTTTTTGAAATGTTTTTCACAAGACATAAAGTGGAATAGGGTCAAGGATAGGATTAAGGGAATGTCATGCTGTCTAAAACATGGAACTAGACATGACTATTTTGTTCAAGAGTTTTTATTTTGTGAAAAAATGGAAACTGAGTAGATGTGTCTACTTTGTAATATTTGAGATGTAATAGTTATGTCCTAATTCTCTAAAACTCTAAACCTGAAAAGATCCTAAATGTGAATTATTCATTTAATTCAAGATTATGTAATGTTTTAATGGCGGGTCCTTATAAGGTGTTTCATATGACCTCAAGTGAATTTCCCTAAACACCAGAGGCTGTCGACTAGCTGTGAGGGCCTAGGACTGATAGTAGAGAAACTATGCCCTCATTTGTCAAAGTGTAGCGCAACATAAAAATATAATCATACAAAAGAGGAAGTAGTAAACAATATAAACGTGAAATGAAAAATGGAACTGAAGTAAAAAAATAACCAAAAGTCATATATATAATGATGTAATATGTCTCTAACTCTAAAAAAGCATCCAAAATAGGACACACTGCAATCTGATACAATACAACACAAGGTACAAAGTACAAAAACAAAACAAAACCAAAGCAGTGCTAGAGGAACGCAGCAACATCACAAGCCTAAAATTGGTCTCATGCTCTACTTCTCCTCTGCAATAATCATGTACCTGTGTAGGGACCCTTTCCCTTATCGACACCTACTGAAATATAATCTATTTGGGCCCAAGGCATAACCCATACATGGTGTGAGAAATAAATCTCAATAGGCAACCACTAAAGGACTATGCCCAACTATCAGTGAAAATGTGTAACAATAGTCTGCAATACTGAAATGCAGTAATCTAGGAATTACTAGAATGTATCCATCCTACCAGTTATATTTCCATTTTATTAATTATTTAACAATTCATTATAATTGAATTCTGAGTTTTCCTGAGACTTGACCATGACCAAGAATCTCATATACTAGTGCCAGAACAGAAACTACAACAGGTTATCCAACAAGTGAAAGATAATAATAATAATAATACCGAGCCTATGATTTAGCTTGGTATGTACAACATAAGAAATTGCCACAGTGAATATTTAATGTAAACATTGTCCTCAGACATGAAAATCCTTACCCTTAGTCAAGCATAAACAAAACCCTCAGGTGACTGCCCTTAGGTATAATGAATATTCCCTCATTCATACGAGATATTTACCTTAGGCACGGAAGCTACTACCCACAAGCATAAGAAATGTTTCCCTCAGGCAAAACCAATCCTTGCCCTCAGGCTAAACAAACACTACCCTCAGGCCTTCCATAAGAAAAACTAGTAACTGGGCTGAGCCCAATCCATAAGAAAGATGTTTATATATTTCCTCTCAAGAAAACTCAAAATATTCTCTAATCACGGCAAAACCATGGGTATCCTGGCCAAATGGCTAAACAAGGGGAATGCACCCACTAGGTGGCCCAAGATTAAAGAAATGATATCAATCAAAAGTATATACATTCTCAAAAGATTACTTATGCAATTCTAGGTATCTCAACAGTCAAGACCTCAACCATATGATACCCTGAACATGGGTGCATGGCACAACGGTACACAAAATCCACTGGATAGTTGGAATTAAACACACGACCACCTAACTCGATCTCCTCTGATCAATATACGTGAAAGGCACCTTCTGAAACAACCCATAATGACGTAGATCTGAGATGAACTATTAATCTTTCAAACCTAAATAACTTCCCTTAGGGAATGAATTGGAAGGAAAGACTCCAGGAGAGGGACGACCTTACCCGCGCGGTTCAAACAAGATCAACGACGGAAGAATCCGAGTCTTTGTGAGCGATCAGGAACTCCTCCAAGGCTTGGACTCCTCTCTCGCATCTCATGGTGAGTTCCTTGCCTCCTCTACTGAATGAGGAGGCTATTGAATGTTTTTAACAAAAAAACATAACCACACGGTGTGTAATCTCAAGTACACGGTGTGTACTTTCCTTTTAAACTATTCCTATGGTAGCTACTTTCTACCACCTCACTGTTTATCTGCAAACTTGATTACATGGAATGTATTACTAAGTACACGGTGTGTACTATCATTCTTCTAGTGGATACTTCCATTGCCTTATTTTTCTCATACTGACTGTTTACACGGTGTGTATTAATAAGTACATGGAATGTAGTTAGTTTTTACACCCTTAATCACCAACAAGCCTAAACACCCTGTATTCTCTTCCCACATGGCCAAAGTACATGACGTGTGTACAAAATTGAATGTCATGTACCCATAAATTTGGGATTTTCCCCACATTTCCCTTGTTTTCTCAAAAACACTTAAGGAATAATGAAAAGAAGAAACTTGTACCTCAAGAACAAGAACTGGGTTCTTACATTCTCCCCCTTAATTCATCACATGCAACTTCCGAAACATAAGCATATAACAATTTATGAGAATAATGTGGAACTCTATAAGATCCTTTCTAAGGGAATAAAGGTTGACAGTTATCTTTTAACCAATAATATCCTTTCTTTTCAGCTCCATTATTTAACAGTATATTGATGCTTCATTTTTTTATTTATTGTTATGAATATCTATTGTAAGCCATGAAATTGTAATGAACCATGATTTTTATGCATAAATATTACGTCTATTTAGATGAATATGGAATATATTTCATAAATACACACCCAAGGACTATAAAGTCTTAGGGCCTTTAGAGACTAGAAACATAATCTTATTTTTTCATGAAATATCTTTAATATCTACCATAAAGATATTTTTACATATTACACATCACATATATACCCTACTTAAGAATATTTTCATAAACTATGGAAAGTAAACATAACATATAGTGATATTAGATTCTTAGTAAGTGTTTACTTGGGAGATATCATCATCACATGATAAAAATCGAATTAGAACATGGTAATAACATTTGAAAACTATACCCTACATATAATAGATCACAATATTGAGTCATGGAATAAATCTTGGAAGCTCATAATACAAAAATTATAAAGGAAACAATGAAAATGAGATATAGTGACATAAAATTTTAATAGGAAATATATATTTTAGCATACACATATGATTATTACATTATGAACGCATATAAATAGAAATAAGTTCACTCATTAATATAATCACAAGGATTCAGGTCCCTGTATATCCTTTTAGAAAAAAAATCCAGACCTATACATAAACTTGTGAACATAAATAAAGTTCACACATAACATATTTATCTCAAGAGTTGTCAATCATTACCCAATTAATTATAGGTAGACATTGGTCCCACCCTTACTTGTATATAATGTTACCAATGACCTTTTTTATAACATAACCACCATCGTTGGTTATAATATAACCAACATACATGGTTATAATGTAACCACTATCACATAATTTAAACCATAAATATGTGTTCCATAAGATCATATAACATTTATCATATCAAAAACCATTAAAATAAATGGATTTCATAAATATTTCATCACATCAAAACCCATGAAAAAGAAACAAGTCTTATAAATATCTCATCATTTCATCATAGCATAACCCATGGAAAAGGGAATGGGTTTCATAAAAAATGATTCATAAAATATATAAACCATGAAGTGAAATAATAAGGATGATATAACTATATAATATCTCTTGTAAAGATTATGTGATATCGAAGAATGTCATCATAGATGGAAAATGATTTTGAAAGACCGTTTGGAACCTTTCCCGAGGAAAGTAACCTTTCCACTTTAGAAATAACATTTTAAAAACTAGAATATAATATAATATTTTGGAAATACATTGTATTGAAAATATAAAAAGAAACATGAACACTAATCTCAAAAATAATGAGTGTCCATGATGAAGAAAAATATCATTCATTTTGTACACATAAAAATAAATATTCCATTCATATTTTTGGTAAAGGTCAAAAGTACCTTATTTAGAAATGAAAAGACGATTCTTTTAAAATAATTTTGTAAAAATTCAAACATGGGTAAAAATTACTTTATAAAAACTTTTTATAATAGTACAAACATTATTTAATACATTTCATAAAACAAGGACATGGAAGAAAAAGGATATTCAATTGATGTGGAAAATAAAATCAGGTTTCTTGAAAAACATTTTTTTAAAAAATTGAGCACATAAAGGGAGGAAAATTAAATTACAAATTGTATTCTATTTAAATATATTTAAGAAAATAAAATTCATGAGTTTCTTAAGATATATATCATAATATTTCATCATTTAATGCATAATCATAAACAATCCTGATAAATAAAGAGATTGTACTATAAACCCCTTACCAGTTTGGAAATAAATGAATCATAAGAACCATTAAAGAATAACATCACATGAATCATTAAATATAATTAAAATAATATTATTAATTATATAACATGGTAAAAATTCATTATATACACCACACAAAAGAAACTAGTGTTCAATTCAGTATAAGTCTCCTAGATATAAAAGTAAGATAAGTTTTCTCTTACCTTAAGTCTCGACATACTTTGAACACATTAAAAAAAATATAATAAATATATATTTATTATAAATATATTATAAAATAATAATAATACATATCATCCCATATATTATTTATTTATTGTCATTTATCACCTGTTTATTAATAATTCTTTATTAAAATCACGTTTTGGGTAATAATTTCATTGTTTTTCGTGTATGTTTTTATTTGGTAGTTTCAGTCTTCTTAATTTGATCTAGGTTACATAATCCATATAATATAAACCATGATATAAGTATCATATATATTCATTATATATGTATTATATTAATCCATAAAATTTATAAATAGAGAATGAATTACACCATTCATGGAAACGGTAGGCCATATATACACCTGAACGCTATTTCCATTTCCTCGACAGAAGAAATGAATGAAATGTAAATATTAATTCACCTTTATATAATAATTTTTATATAATATATATTATATATATTCATTTAATCTATTATTATTACCATAATCTTCAAAATCAAATGAAAAACATATCGTATCGCATCCAGGAGGCGGTAGTCCACACGTGTGCATGAGCAACGTTATCATTTTCCAAAGGATTGGGTAGAAATAATGTATATTTCATATTATAATTGAATAATTATAATAATGTAATATATATATATCATTTAAAAACCATAAATACATAATTATCTTCAGTATTGAGCGGTGGATACAGAAAATGAATTACATCAGTTCACGATGTGGTTGTCCACTGCACACACAATTGACTGTTTCATTTCCCATTTTGTGGTAGAGGATATAGATATATGTTATTAAATTAACATAATGAAATAAAATTATATGGGATATATTTGTTTTATTATATCATTATAGTTTAATAATATTGAAAAAACATTTTAACAAAAAACATTTTAATACAAGTATATTAATTTTACCTCTTCTTCTAGAACCTTTTTAGGTTTATATCTAAATACTTATTAGGAGGGTTAAATAGTAAAAATAAAGACTCTAGGATGTGGTGGGGAAATTAAATAACATATTTTGGTATGGATTTTCTGAAACAAAATCCTTTGGAAGTGTGGAGAGGATAGGAGAGTGGGTGGCCTTTTATTAGTGGGGGTGGAGGACACACTTGGAATTTTTGGAATGAAAATGTTATACTAATATTTTTTACATGCCATAAAGGCTCAAAAATGGATCTCTATAAAACCGTATATGTTATAAGGTCAACTTATGGATATTAAATAGGAATTTTATATGTTTTTAGATAATTTAAAACCCTATATTTGTATTTTAACCCCCCATTATAATTGTTTTACTCTTAACTACGGTAATTAATTTTTACTATTTCACTATACATTACGAAAAAAAATTAATTGAAATTATTATATAATATAATTATTCTTATTATTTATATGAAATAAATTTTCCTAAAGTCAATTCATAGAAGAGGTAGAATATAATTTAAAATTAAACTCACAAAAAGGATGAAAAAACAGGTTTCCAAAGAAAAACTATCAAAATTATAAAAAGATTTAATATAAAAATTAAATATTAAATTTATTAAAATGAAATAAATTAGATGAATAAATATATAATTGGTATAATTTTACTTTTAAATTCATCTTAAAATAAAATGTATCTTGTAAATTCTTTAAATGAAAAGGATAATTTAAATAAAAAGAAGTATTTTTTAATATTCATCGAAAAATTAATATTTGTAGAAAATTATTAAAAATAAAATCAATAATAATTTTTAAATATATATTAAAAAATTATTTTTGTTTTTTAGAATAAATTTTCTAGAAATTTTTAAAATTATTTTTATTTTTTTTTTAAAAAATGGAAATAAAAACATTTTCTAAGAAAATGGAATTTTCAAATCTTATATAGGTTTTACTAAAAATTACGTAATTTTTTTATCAATATGTTTTCATTATATAAACAACATTCGACTTAATTTTACAAAATTTCATTAATATTCATACCTTAATTCTTAGAATATAGGTTATAACTATCATATTTATATAATAATATAAATAGTATGATTTGGTTAGTTAAAATTGGTTATACGTGTAATGCAATCTATCAATGAAATTCATTTTATTGGAAAAACATATTTCATATAATCTCAATATTTAACAACCACATTCCTATTTAAAAATATTTCATTGTGTGAGAAATCCTTATTATCATGATCCATCAAAGAATATGCATCTCTGGATGCATGCTTCTTCTCCTTTAGCTTCTAAACTTGAGTTAGAAGCATTATTAAATGGGTTTTTGAGTTATGTCATGTCTACATGAATCTCCCACAAAACATTTCATGATGTCCATGGTTATAATTTTTTAATAAACTCATTGAATTTCAAATTAATTATTTTAATTTTATTTCCTTTATTTAACAAATTCACATTCCTACACTTTCGTCATCTTTCCTTTTTTAAAAGAACTAATTTGACTAGAATGGCCAGGTCCATTTTTTCTTCATTGAAAACTATTAATTATAGTAGCCTATTGGGGTTTTTAAATAAGTTTTTTCATGTAATATTCAGTAAAATGATATTTTTTTGTAACATATTCGTCATACTCCATATATTTAATCAAATTTCGTTTTAGTTGACAAACTTGTTGATTTTTTCACCTGCAATTTATTTCATTTTAATGTTTTTCCCCCTCCTCCTCACAAATACACTTATTCCATTTATAGAGTTTATACCATTTTACTCATTCCACTTCAAAGGATGTGAGATGATATAAAACAAATTAGGATTTTTACCACAAAGTTCCACAACACCTACAATAACCCTTAATTTTCTATATTCTAAAATGTTGATCTGTCTATTGGTAAAAAATGTTTGTTGTATTATTATATTGAAACCTTTCTTTTAATTTTTTATCTTGGGTAATTTTCTCTTCTCAAATCATCTATGAATCCCCATTATATAGGGGTGAAGTTTTTATGATCTTATTTACCACCATTCACATTCAATGTTGGTTTTAGAACCAATATTACCAGATAGAATAGATATAGTATTACTAGAGTAAGTAGAAACAAATTGTAAATTTTTGGTTTTAGACTTGTTAGTAGTCTATGATGATCAATAGTAAATAGCCATGGATTATTCATAATTTTATCTTATCATATTAAATATATTTTCATCTTTAAAGAACCTGTAATGTGTCTCTTTCAACTCTTCTTCCTTTATTGTAAATGTTTATCAAATAATTTAGAAAAGAATCATATTCGGAAATATTCTCATTTAAATTATTAATATTCTCATTTTTATCATTATCCTTGAAATTTTAATCTATTTTCTATTTATATATAAGTTTTGGACTTTTCCTTTTTTATGTTTTTCACAAGAAATTCTACAATCTTTACTATTACCATATATTTAATGTTGTTGTCTTTATTGTCATCATCACTGATAAAAGTGACTTTATGTTTTAACCTGATCTATGAAGGTTGTGAATTTTCAAGTAGTGATTCCCTCTTTAGACTCACTAATTTGAGATAAATATTTATCTTATTATTCTATTCACACCAGATTATATTTAAAACATATCAAAGACATATTTTTCTTAAGATCTCCATTCCTTTTTTATAACACTATAAGATCTTAGTTATTATTTTACATTAAATAAATACTATGTATGATATCTTGTGATATGTGAAACAGTAAAATAAGGTGAATAATTATTTATTAATATATAAAATTAAATATATTTATGGATTTATAAATAAATCATAATTGATGAAATTGATAATTTTATAAAATAATTTTGGTTCTATTTCACATAGAAAAAATGACTGATTCTAGAGAAACAGTTTTTTAATAAATTATATATTATTTTTAAATTTAATATTTTGATGGAAAGATATAAAAATATTGATATAAATTCAATTATTTATTTTCAAATTAAATTACCATGATTCTTAGAATGATTAATTAATAATAAGGAATTCTATTCAAATATTTCTAGGCCAACTAGAAATGTTTTATTTACCAACATTGTTTATATTATATATTATGTACCATTTCAAAGATAGATTTATCTTATTTAGAGTGTTAAATTTATTGAAATGAATTTTTTGTTAATTTATTTTAATGAATAATCATTAATAAATTGATAGTAAATTTTTTCATAAATAAATATATAAGCATATAATGGTACAAATTGATATTTTTTAGAAAATAAATATTTTTATGTGCGTAATGAATTTAGAAATTAATATTTTAATTAAAAACTACTAATAAATTATTCTAAATATTTTTATTTATAAATTATTCAATAAAATAAATTCACAAAAACAGAATTGATCTTACTAGGCATTGGAAGGAAATTTTTTTTAATGCTTTAAAATTACTTTTTTCTAAAAAAATTTTTTACTTGTTTTGTACTCATATATTAGAATTAATTTATACAAAATCATAAAAATTTGCATGATAAAATTATATTCATTTTTTAATTCATAATGTAAAAATAATCTTTCGGTGAATTTTGTTATATCTTTTTTGAAAATGTTGATTTTGGGATGAATAGTAAACAAATATTATTTTTACGAATACAATAAATTTTATGAAACAATCATGATATAAATGTGACATAAAAAATTCGGAAACATATTTTGAATATATTGAATGATTATATACTCAAAATAATCTATAAATATAATTCACGTAATATAAAATATGTTTTATATCAATTTAAATATAAAAACATTTGTTTGTGTTGATGTAGTGCTTACACATCATAGAAAAAGTCGGGATTGGAGGCTAAGAGATACAATTTAGATTGTATGAGTTTTATTTAGAATTTGAGATCTATATATGATGAATAATCAATTATAATGACTTGTATTAATGATTTTTTTAATTATATGATAGAGACATTGTCAAAATATTTATACAGTTCTTACATAAGGTGAGAAAAGTCAAAATAACATATTAAATAAGTTACCATAATATTGGTGAGAGTAAATATACATTATGAATGATTAATTATGATTGTAATTATGGTTAATTAGTTATATTAATTATATGGTCCCAGACATAAACATTACATATTATAGTGAGTTTTTTAGGACCAATAAGGGCCTATATACCCTGAGGGGGGGGGGGGTGAATCAGGGTATGGATATTTATTTTCAAAATTCTTCCTACCCCACTGGATCTTGACCACTTTATTACAAGGGTCACTTTGTTTTCACTTGTGTGTTTTTTATGATCACTTATTTTCTTCTTTTTCTGATGACGATGGTTTAAATGCAATGTAGGGAAGTAAGCAGGAAGACACATAGATTTTTACTTGGTTCACCCTCACTGGGCTACGTCCAAGGAGCATACGCCGACAAGTTGTCGGTTGTACCAAATTCCACTATTCTTCACTAGATGTGGATACAAAGGTTCGAGAACAGTCACTCTCTCCTAGGCCCACTGCCTTTACAAGGTTTAGGGTCATCTCACTACATTCCCAAGGGTCACTCCCTATTTCTCTCTCTATGGCTCACTGCCAGTGGAGAGGATCACCTTCTTCCTTTTCCTTTGCTCACTGCTCCAGAAAGGATCCAATCACAGTTTATAAACCTGTAGGTCTTATCATTTTCATGAAGGAATGTATCTTCCACTGTATGTAGATGCTCTGTTGAAGTCCAAATTTCACCCGTTGATGAATCTCTATTTGCACCAAAGGTATCGGGCAAACATCCAGCTTCCTCGTAGCCCGAAAACACTACCGGGGAATCAACCTTACTTGGCGCGCAAGTCAAATCCGGTGCACAAGTACCGGTATGAAATTCCACCTTAGACACTTACACGACACAAGATTCTTCAATTCCAAACTTGCGCGACACACTTCCCTTTACCCCAAAACCAATATTGGCGCGCAACTAACAACAACCGCTCTTCTTCAAATCTGGCGCGCAAGTCACGCTTGCGCGACAAACCAAAACTTGCACAACCACCACACCTGCGCGATGGGAGCTCTGATTTTTCAAAATGTTGAACTCTGTTCAAAATGAGGAGGGGTGGTCTGGTATATATAGTCATTTGGAAACCCTACGCGACGGCGTGAAAGTCTCCCTTCAGCGCGCAGGTCTCTGCCCTTTTAAATCACTTGCGCGTCCCACTTCCAAACTGGCACGAACCTCTTTCCTTTGGCATATTTTGAAGTTATGATCTTGAAAAACAATAGGCGCGCAAGTTTCCAATCCGCCCAGGCACCAGCATGCAAGTCCTTTCTCTTGTCTCGCAGGCCACCTACGCGACCAACTAAATACTTGTGCGACCCTTATCCCTTTACAATATTTTGATGATCTGATCTTGAAAAACATATGGCGCGCAAGTTTCCAAGACTTCAAGTACACGACGCGCAAGTCCCTTTTCCAAGACATCAATTACACGGTGCCACCTTGTATTTTTTCTTTTTGTACCGCCTCCAGATCATTCATTCCTTTTTCGACGTTCTTGAATCCAACATGGATCGTTGACCACAACACTTGAACTCGACATTCAAACATGAAATTCCCTTTTTCAACAAATCTTTTTTTCATGTATTGATTTTTCAATAATCAGAGCACATTTGTCCACTTTTTTAACAAACACAATCACCTCAAAAATGCTTCCATGATGCCTTGAGGGATTTTTTCCCAATAGATTTTAAACTATAATTAACTATCTTAAATTCCCAAAAATCTTTTAAGTTTCAATTTTTAGATATTTAGGTCACAAATCTCACATAAAACCCCATATATATAAAAATTGGACACTTTTAATCAATATCCATTTTCCCCTGATATAAAACATTTAAAATTAAACATGATTTGTTTTCATGACAAATCATCATAAATTTAAACTAACTTATTTATCATTTATAACCTTCCTTAAACCCTTTTAAACTTTTTTAAAACATGGAATGAGAACACAAATCTCAATAAGGGACATAAAAAAGAAATTAATCTACTAGTCCAAGATTTTTATAAAAATATCCCCTTTCAACGTAATATTTGGGCTCAAAATAAATAATTTCTTACCAAAGAAATCACCGACTTTTCCCAAATATTTTCATTACTAATTTCATAAGAAAACACAAAGGAAAATAAATATATCTATTAATGGTTTTTTTGAAAACATAAACAAATCATGTGTTTTTTCACAAGGTTATACTTTTCACCCTTAAGAATTAATAAGTACTTTATTTCAAAAAATAAGTGCATTACTTACCTATTTAGAAATAATTAGATTTCTATAAAAACTCAAAGAAATAATAGATAAAACATCAAGTCATATTGGGATATAATTTTCCATACCACTCATTCAAATAAAATAAATATACGGTCAACATCCATACCCAATGTATTTGAGGGATATCACTGACCCACCAATCCTTGGTTTATAATTTAACCACCTAACCTTGGTTCACAATGTAAACCCTTGTCCTTGGTTTATCAAAGAACCACCAATCGTTGGTTTATTATAGAACCACTCATCTTTATAAATAATTTCCATAAACCATTACATAATCCTAAAACATAAAATCTTTCGATTTTAAACATTACACTCATAAATATTCTTTTCATCCATAAGAATACATTTACCGATATTCAAATATATTCAAAAACCAATTTTCAATTCCAAAACATCTTGAACAAATGGAAATATTTTTTTATTTGAATAAAACATGAATTATTGTAAAGTAAGACAGAAATTAAATAACGATTATAGGGGTGATAAAAGTCTTTTTCATCATATACATTGAAATTGAACATTTATTTTTTTATTTTTCTGAAAATATTCCATAAAAAACGCGTATAAAGATTCCTTTTGAAAACATTTGAAGAAATATAAAAATCCTTTATTAAACTTTCATATCAATATAAGTTCATTTATTAGAACATTTTAAAAACATGAACATTTAATACAAGTTTTTTTACAAGAACTTTAAAAAATGATTTTTAAAAATAAATTCCCTTTTCACTTTGGAAACAGTTCAATTGTCACCCCCATGAAATAAAAACATTAAGAAAATAAATATCATGATAATAGAGAAAATCATGGTATAAATTTTCAAAGGTTATTTATATACACATAATAAAATAATATTGGTGCATAACATAAAAATATGCCTCAACAAAATGAAATCGAGACTGTGTCTCTTACCTTGAGTTCGAATCGTCACGTATGTTATTTATCTTCCTAAATCCCAAAAATATTTTAATTATTTACTTGAATAAATATTTTTAAAGTTTATTATTATTTTTTTATTATATTGTATCTTACTATAAATAATTATTTAATCATTCAAGTTATGTTCAGAAGTTTTTACGGTATATGTCATATGTGTCAAAAAATGAATTTGGTTTGTAGACTATGGTTAAAGAGGACACTACTTAAATATCTTCAAAATAATAATAATGAAATAAATATCATATTTTTACATAAATTATAATTTTAAATCCAATAAAAAAAGTTGGTTATGAAAAAATAAACTACATTATAATAATTGAGATGGTAAGTTGTACGTATGCATGAGTAACATTTGCATTTTTCAACGATCACTATAGAAGGAATGAAATTAATATTTTATATTTTAATATTGGTAATAACATCAAAAATACCATATTATTTCTTTAAATATATTTATATATATAATACATGTGTTTTGGTGATGGAAAACCAATAAAATCACTTTGTGGAGGCGATATTCTACACATACGCACAAAAGACGTTATGATTTTTCAGTGAGTGATATGGTAAAAAACAAAATTATATATTTTATTTTTATAATGATAATTATTTCATGAATATTATAAGTATGTATTTTATATCACATATATTTGTTATATTTATCCTTATTACCCTCCATTTAAATCGTTAAAGAAAAATTAAACACATCACATTGTGAGGCGGTAGTCCGTCATACACACGAGCGACGTTATTGTATCCCCCAAAAAATATAAATTAAGAATTTATATGTGATATAATAATTAAATAAGTATAATAAACTTAAAATTAATTTATATATATACACACTTTAAATACATCATTATAATAGGTTGTGAGGGGTGATAATGAAAAAAAGAATGGTATTGGTTCCTGAGGCGGTGCTTCATTTTACACACAAATGATGACTTAGATTCTCATTCGATGGAAGAGTAGATAGATATAGGTTATTAAATCCAAATTATAACATATCAGTATATGGTATATTAAACTTACGTTATATAATAACAATTCAAGAATATTTTAGGGAGGTTAAAAAGTAAATTGAATTAATACAACTGGTTAAGTATCATACCACTTCTTCTGAAAATCTCTATAGGTAAGTTCCAAAAGCATTTTTAAATGGGATTTGTGATAAAAAAATATTTTTGGATGAGTATAGGGAATTAAGGAGGGCATTTGGTCTGGTCTTGGCTGAACTAAATGGTTTTAAAAGTTTGGATAGGAGAGGATATGGGTTGGCCTTTTATTAGTGAGGTGAGTGGCACATTTATAATTTTTTAAAATAAAAAGTGATACCCTTATTTTTCACATGCGATAAGGATAAAAAATTGACCATTAATGAGAAATAGGAATCATAAAGTCGAAGTATGTTCATATAATAGATTATATACATGTTCTTAGGTCATTTCAACCCTTATCATTTTAGTTTAACCCCAGTAAATCCATTTTTACCTTAACTATGGTAAAATATTTTTTCTTTTTCCACTATTCATTACGACAAAAAATTAAGATGACCTCATCAAATAATAAAAATTATTCTTATTACAAATATGGAATTCATTTTACTAAATTCAATTCAAATAAGCGGTAGAATTAAATTTTAAATTAAACCTAAACATGTGACTACAAATAGGGTTTTCAAGAAGTATATTTTTTAAGAAAAATATGATTTTATATTGAATTTATGACAATAAATAAAAATCATATATATTTAAATAAATATTCTTATAAATTTAATATATAAATTTCATTCCGATCAATCCTAATTATGGTTATTTTAATTAATTAAAATGGAAAAACATTATGAACTTTAACACAATTTTTATAAAAATCCTATTTTTAAACACAAAATAAACTTATACTAAAATAAAATATAAAGTAGATTAATATGTAGTGAATTGGATTAAATATAACTAAATAATACTTATTTTACTTTAATTAATATTTAAATAATAATGGGACTTTTAAATTACTAAATTTAATAAAAATAAGTGGCATTTTTTCAAAACTCTGTATTTCTCACGGTTCACCAAAAAATCTATATTTTCTGTAAAATAACATAATTTAAACTTATGTTATTTTTCATTTATTGTTTTAAAAAATTAAATTAATTTTAAAATATTAAAATTATATAATTTAAAATTAAACTTTTAAATAAAAACTCATAAGAAAACAGTTTAATTAAAACTATTTTATTTTTGATTTAATGATACTTAATATTTGTATGTTGAATAAAACTAACTAATTCATATAAATAAAAATTAAAATGATTTATTATATCATACCAAGGTTTTTAAATTATTATACCATTTTTTAAATTTCATCCACATAGTTTTATTCACTTATTAAGCAAGTAGGAATATCTTTCCCATATATCATTTTTAGATTCTCATGTTGTTTGTAAAACTATATGATTTTTTCATAAAACCATAACCTAGTGAATTAACTTATTCATTAAAACTGTACCTCAATGGTGAAGAATCTAAATAGGATATTCATTATAAGAAATATTATCTTCCAACTTAACTACTTCAGATATTAAAAATTGAGATCAATCTGGTACATATTTCCTTAATAATGAAACATGAAATATATTGTTTACCAAGGATAAACATAGAGGAAAATACAATTGGTTGGAAACTGATATAAATTTCTCTCGGACTTCATATTGTCCAATAAACTATTTAATTAACATTATCTTTTTAATAAAACACAAAAACACTTTTCCATGTATATAATTTAAGAAAAAAACATAATCATATACCTTGAAAGAAAGATCTTCCTCTAGTTATCCAAATAAATTTTACACCTTCTCTGAGCTATCATCATATGTTGTTTAACCAACTACACCTTACTATACATTTCCTTTACCAACCAAGGTCATATAAAATTCCTTTATCTTACTTTATCCCAAAAAAGTTATCATCTAAACATGATTTCTGAAAAATACTTTTAAATGATCCTCAATATATTAGAATGGAAATAATTGTTATAAGAAACTCAACCTGAGAATTATGATGATCCTAAATTCCCAAACAATCCACTAAATAAGAAAAAATTATATCTTCCATGTTCTAAATTTTTCACCCAAACTATCCATTATATTGAGGATTAATAGTTATAATGAAATCTAATTTAGTACCCAATTATTTCTTAACTCCTTTGCAGAAATTCGATGTGAACCTGAGATAATGATTTTACAATAGAGAGATGAAATCCATGTAACCTTACAATCTACTTTACATACATTAAAAAAACATTTTCTAGAGAAATAATGTCTAAAATGGGAGTAAAATGTTATTATTTAGTTAATCGATCAATAATAACCCATATAAAATTGTTACCTTGGGATGTTATGGAAATACAACCATGAAATATATTGATATTTTTTTTCCATTTCCACTTCGACACTAGAAAAGGTTGAAGCATTCCCATCAGTAATTTTCATTCAACATTATTCTGTTGAAAATTCAAACATTTTATGTTATATTCTACACTATCAATTTATATAATATCCCACCAATAGTACTCCCTAAGGTCATGGTGCATCATTGCTACTAGGATGAATAAAAAACAGAGAACTATGAGATTCACTCAAAAATTTCTCTCTTCAAATAGATATCATAAGGCACACATAATCATTTTCCAAATATGATAACACATTCTTTATCAATATTAAACTCTGGAAACTTATACATTGTAATATATTCTACCTTTTCCTATAAATCCTGATCCTCCATATGTTTTTTCTTAATTCGTTTTTACAAACTCGACTGCACAGAAACTGGGAACAAAATTGTGGATATCCCTGTATCCACATCTTCTAGGACTAAATTCATTAAATAATTAACCAAATGGTCATGTTCTAAACATTAAATGGTTAATGTAGCATATTTTTTTTCAGAATCAACAAATCATCTTCTTTGTTAACTTTTATAGGTTGGTAACTATTAATTCAATCATAATATTTGATCATTTGTATCCATTTTCTATGTATCAGGTTCAATTATTTCTAAATGAATATATACTTAAAAAATTTGTGTTCATTATATATTTCAAACGTTACTCTATAAAAATTAGTCCTCAAAATTTTTAAATAAAACAATCATGTTAAGAACAAAAGGGGCCAAGATACCCTTAGTGGGGGGGGGGGGTGAAGCAGGGTATGAATATTCTTCTGCAAGATTCTTTCTTCCCCACTGTATCTTGACCTCTATATTATAAGGGTCACTTTGTTTTTTCTTATGTTGTTAATGTTTATCTTTTTTTATATATTCTTCTGATGATGATGCTTTGGATGAAATACAGGGAAACAACCTGGCAGACACAATGATTTTTACTTGGTTCACCCTTACTGGGCTATGTCCAAGGAGAATACAACGATGATGTGCTGCTGTAGAAAATTGAATAAAGCTCACTACAATAATCTTTGGGCTAGATCACTTATATGCACATGATTACTACATTTACAATGTTTAGGATTAGCTTAATGCTTACCCAATGGTCACTCCTAATTCCTCTCTCTATCTCTAGATCACTGCCGGTAGAAAGGATCTCCTTCTTCCTCTTCCATTGCTCACTGCTCTAGAAAGGATCCACACAGAGTTTATGGACTTGTAGGTCTAATCATTTTCACTGATGAATGAATCCTCCAATTTATGTAGATTCTCTATTGAAGTCCAACTTTCATCCATTAATGAATCTCGCTTTGCTCCGAGTGGACTAGGCAACCCTAATTTTTATGTGCAACCTTTACTGGGACTTACATACAACTCCCCGCTTTTGGACGAAATCTACTTTTCATGCAACACCTCTTTTATGCACAACATATTAGTTTATACGCAACATCCTTCTTTTATGTTTAGTTTTTTATTTACATGTAACAACCTTTGTACACGTATCCTGGCCTATACATGCAGCAAAATTTTTATGCGCAATATTTTCTTTACACGTAAACACCTAACTTTACGCACAAACATGACGTTTATGGGAAAATCCCTTGGGTATTCCAATTTCACGTGCCATATCTTGGATATTCTCTAAGTCTTGAGCTATTTCTAATTAGAGGAGTCACTTCATATATATTGGAAAAATAGACACCTGTGTGAAAACACCTCCTTCCATGTGTAATCCTCCTTGAGCGCGGAAAAAAATATTTCGTGCAACACCGTTTCTCATTCACTACTCCAATATTTTGCGCACCTCATGGATTTTCCAATTTTTAAGCTTCTGATCTCGAAATACCTATTTTAGGGGTTCTTCTATCAAACATGGATAGACAACAACTTTAATTGAACCAAAAAAATCACAATTTAAACCCCCTTTGTCAACAAATTGTACTTCGTAGTCTGCTTTGTCAATAAACACAACATAGAGGCCTTCTTTGTCAATAAACACAATCCCTTCATAAAATGATTCAATGGAACCATGTGGGATTTTTCCCAACAAATAAACTAATTCTAGATCATGCGTAGGATAATTTATCTCCTAAGGGATCAGTTGAAATAAAGAATAATAAATTACCATAACATTCTGTATCAGGACACCACTATGTCCCTTCAAAAAAGAGTAATTGTAGATGAAAAATTCACCATTTACAAAGGAAATGGCCAAAACTAGAGAATCAATCAATCTTATTTTTAGTTCCTAAAAAATTATAATATTATTTTATCAAGATAAATTTAACACCGTTTCTAGTAAACTTAGTTAATGGACTAGATAATAAAGAAAATATTTCAACAAACTGTTGGTTGAAACCCAATAAACCAATAAAAATATGAATCTCTATGAAATTAGTTATTATTTTCCATCCTTCAACAACTTTAGTTTTAGTTAAGTCAATAGTTATACCATCTTTAGAAATAATATATCCATGGAAAAAAATTATGCAAAAAAATTTACACATACAAAATTTTTCATATTGTTTATTTTCTTTCAATGTTTTCAAAAACAATCCTTAGGTTTTGTTCATGTTCCTCATGGATTTTATAATATTCCAAAATATCATCTATAAACACAACCAAACAAATATCCAAGAACTCGTAGAAATATTTATTAATATGGTTTAGAAGTACATAAGGTGCATTTGATAACCCAAAGGGAATAACTACAATCTCATAATTCCCATATCTAGTCTAAAACACTTTCTTAAAAATTTCAGCATCCTTCAGTTGATGGTACTAAGACCTTATATCAACGTTTGAAAAATACTGATCTCCCTGGATTTGATTAAAAAAATCATTGATATTTGTAAATGGATACTTGTTCATAATAATGATGTTATTTAAATCATTATAATCAATACAAAGACTCATGGAGACATATTTATTTTTAACAAGAAAAATAGGGGCACCCCGTGGAGAAGTTCCAGGGTGAATGAAACTTTTATCTAGCTACTCATTCAGTGGATTTTTCAATTCTAAAAGTTAAAATTAAGCTATTTGATAAGGGGGTTTTTGAAATAGTCTTAGCATATAGAACTATGTGAAAAATAAAATTATGTTCCCAATAAGGAATAACACTAGGAAAATCACTACAAAATACTTCCATGTATTCATTCACTACTAGCACATCACTAATTTGAACAGCTTCTTTATTTTCATCAATATGAGCTAGGTACCTGTCACTTCTATACCCAAAATGATATCAAACTATACTATGATCATTTCAATATTATTTTCAAGAAATATCATTTCACTAATAATAATAGGATGATTCTTATAAATCTTAGTATATTTAATATTTCCACCTAGAGTTTTCACCAAAACATATATCATATTTTCATGCAGGGATATCCCATTTTAATTTAAAATATCTAAAAAATTAAAGAATGCAAAGATCATGAGTCAAAAAGGGTAATGGAATAATTTTAATAATCTAATAACATACATGATACCACTTCACTTGATGACGCAACATCATATGTAGTAGTGGAAAATGATTTTTCCCCAACCTTTTTCCTTTTGATCTTATTTATTTACACCTAGAGTATCTATCTTTTGGAAAAATTTAGTACAATACCCCAATTCATTGGATTTAAAAAATATTACCATCGGATTTTCTTTTCATGTATGATCAATTTCCATATACTCATGATCTATAAACCAAAATTACCACATTAAAAGAACTTCCTAGGCATTTTATAATGTCTCCCAGGGTGTTTCTTACCACACATATCACAATATAGAAACTTGATTTTCTTACATCCAGACTTCTTTGATCCATTCATCCCATTTCCTACCATTGAGATCTCTGTTTTTAGTTGTTGACATGTAATATCTTATCATCAAAAAACTCCATTTCAACCTTCTTGGAATATCGAACAAGTTTATCATATATTTTTAATTTAATGGAATCCAATTCCATTTGATATCTTGCATTAATCCGAAATAAAACCGATTAATCTGATTATCAAGATCCTGGATAAAATATGGTACATAACCAGAAAATATTGTTGAATTTTCTTCATACCTAGCTATATAATATTAATCATTTTGTATCAATCCTAATAATTTTTCCCATCCTAAGTCAAACAAACATAGTGAGATATTTATCAAGGAAGACACTCTTAAATGTGACCCATTCCATGGAATCAAGCTCATCACTCTCTTTGATATTCTTAAAAAAATACCACCATTAATCATCTTCACCTTGAAAATGATAAATGGAGAGGGTTACCTTTTTTACATTATCAACACCCCATGACATCAAATATATTCTCTAGGTCATTGATCCATCCTACAACTAAAATTGGATCATAAGTTCCACTAAATTCTTGAATATTTTATCTCACAAAATGCATTACTATCGGTATATTCCTCTATGGTAGTTCATGCTAATATCTATCACGTATTCCATCGCACTATATAGCTTGAATCAACTAATAGATCACTACAACTAACTATTATTTTCAAATTCCAACTAACTTAGGATGCTGATTTAGAAGGATATTGTAACTTTCCAGATCCAGGTGTCGACCAAAGGTTCCCCAAACCCGGTTGGTCACATGACCACAAGCACATTTCCCCAAATTCCAGAGGCTGCCGACTATCAGTTATTTCCAACATCTGATAATAGGGAAACTACTCCCTTGTTAACAGAGTATACAAAGTGGAATAAAAATAGTAAGTTGTAGTGGAAGCGGTAATACCATACAATCGAAGTAAACAGTGGAAGGCTGATAGCAAGTAAAACAACAACAACATATATATAAATAAATTATGCATGTAAAAAGTATCTTGGAATGAATAAAAAAAAGTCACAATGCTGGAAATACAATATTGAAACCAAGGTACATAAAACAGTAAACTCAAATAACATCGCAAGCCTCAGCTTGATCCCATGCTCTCCATATCCAACTACAATCAAGTGCCTGGTGAAGAAGGGTTCTTTCCCTTATCTATACCTGTAACCATATAATCTTTTTGGGTCCCAAATCAAGACCTAAACAGGGTGTGAGAATAATCCTAGTAGTAAACCACTAAATGATCTATGCCTAATAGTCAGTTAATATATATATAGAAAGAAATATGAAGAAAAGAAGTAATAAACTAGGATGTACTCAAAAATAAACAATCCTATAGTTTTCAATTTCATTCATTTCCATTTATTAATTATTCAAACCCTTGAATAATGAATCTCAAGATCTAGCCTATGCTCTTTATCCCTCCATGTAAGAGTAAAAATAGACGTATCATAAGACCATCTATGTAACCAAGTAAGACCGAGTCCAAGAATGTGATTTGGATTGGTATTATCGTCACAACAACAATAAATCAATCATAACAACCCTCAGGGAATGATCTCACAGTTTAACCTTTTTGGATTAAACATAGCACTAAAGAAATACAAACAAACCCTATTCATCTCTCACCGTCAATACCCTTGGGCCCACAAGGAATCAATAATTTATACACGAACTCTCAGTAGCACTCACGGTTAATACGCGCTGGGTTAATGTCTACACCAAGGCTCTGACAGTCCTATGTAAATAAACATGGAAACCCCCATAGTTTTCCTAGTCCAAGGCTCTCATAGACCATTATAAGATTAGTGCACATACAAGATTTATTAAAGGCTCTAAATGCAATTAAAACTATTACATGTCTTAACTTTAATCAAAGAATAAAAAAGGCATTACATATAACCAATCGACTCCATCATCAACAACTCAAGGCATGGAAAAATAGTATGCCACATATGAAACATAGTATAAACATCCAATAACAGTCAAACAAGTTAACACAAACATGGGGTATCCCATAAATAAGGTCATAAAATCATATGCATAAGAAAAAACCCTTAATCAATCAACTAAACCAGAGCATGTATTAAAAAGGGTCAAAACCACATCATGCAATACCCCGAACATGGGTATTATTCACTTTAAGCATATATAACCCATAGACAATCAAAGAAAGGCACAAACCACCTACATCGATATCGTGCAACTGATATACTAGAATGTCGGCCCTTGAATCAGACTAGAATGATGTAGTTATACAAAAAAGGTAAAATTGTTCGACCTTGGATAACTCAAGAGAGACGAGAAATCATGAAGATAGGCTATAGGGGAAGAGAGAAATCACCATTGGGAATCCAATGCACCTGAAAACGTCTCAATCAGAGCTTAGACATAGGAACAGTAGGTGTTTGAAGTTCTAGGCTGTCTCATCACTCCCTTGTATTAACCACAGGAAGAAGAAGACAGTCCTGGAGATTATATGCGGCCCTTGTCTGATTAATCGAGTAAAAAGAAAAATAAATGGTGTGTTCATTTAAAACACACTTTGTGTACTAGCCTCAACCGGATCCACCATTAAGAGGATTTCTAGGTCACCTACAAGTCCATGTACTCGACTGTTACACGACCAGTACATAACTATGTGTGACAACCGGGTAAACAGTGTGTAATCAGGAGTACATGGCGAGAACTTATAAAAATTTAAATTTCGTTATTTTTCCTAAAAAACAACCTGAAAAAATGATCCATACCTAAAATGAAGATCTGTGTTCTTAAAAACATCAACCATATTGAAATTCATCCCCGAATTTCGCTTCCACGAGTGGCGAAGAAGAATCCTGAAACATCTCTAGCCACTGCGATTGAACATCGGCCTCCCTCTCCGATGTCAAATCCTATAATTTCCTATGCTACCATAGCAACCATACCATAGGAACATACCAGCCATAAAAACCCTTCATGTTGTGATCCACAATCTGAATTGGGTGCCCCTCAAAGGATGCATCAACATCCAACTCAACCTCCTAGAGTTGAAAAAATGAGACAGGTCTGAAAATTAACATCGTAGTTGAGAAACATGAAATTCATCATGCATAGCCTAGTACTTCTGAGGTAACTGTAACCGATCAGCAACCAGTACAACTCTTTCCAAAACCTCAAATGACCCAAAATATCTCAGTGAAAGCTTTCCAACTCTCATAATCATCCTATTTCCCAACCTCTGTATGACATGTAAGAAAACCTGATCTCTAACATCAAACTCCAAAGGTTGTCTCCGTCGATCAACATAATATTTCTAGTAGGACTATTCAGTAGCCATCCTCTTCCGAATAAACTCCACCTACTCAGTGGTCTCCTAGACAAGGTGAGGTCCTATCATAGCTACCTCTCCTACCTCCATCCAACATAAGTGTGATCGTCATGGCCTACCGTACAAATACTCATAAGGTTCGATATGAATCATCACCTGAAAACTATTATTGTAGGTAAACGCCACTAGGGTTATGTTTCTCTCCCATGAACCCCTGAAATCCCGAACACATGCTCGTCGCATATCTTCCAAAACCTGAATTGTGCGCTTGGAATGGACATATGTCTAGGGATGGTAAGTTGTATGTAGAAGTACATATGTACCCAAAGCCCACTGTAATCCCTACCAGACATGAGAATTAAACTGGGCATCCCTGTCTGAAATGATAGAGTGTGGAACCCCATGCAAACGTACAACCTCTCGTATGTAAAACTTTACAAGCTCATCAACAATGAAGTTATCCTTGATTGGTATGAAGTGTACATCCTTCATGAGTCTTTCAATAATAACCCAAAATACATCATTCCATTGGGATGACCTCCGTAAACCCGCCCATGTTCCACCCAAGATTAGGGTCCTCTCCTAACACACTCCCCCATAGGACCAGGCCTTCCGAATCTGATAGCTGCCTCATTCACACTTGATCCAGTAGAGTATGGGTAAAGACTATACGATAAAGAGACGTCTGACCCTTTTTGTTGTGTTCCACTAAATTCATATCAAATAAAATATCCATAAGCTCACACTCATTGCTAGCCCCCTAAACAACATGTATCTGAATCCTCCTGCTCAAAGCATCAGCCACTACTTTGCCTTTACCAGGCACATAGGCAAGATCAAAATCAAAAGACTAAAGTTACTCAACCTACATTCATTTTCTCAAATTGAAATCACATAGAGTAAAGATATACTTGAGACTTTTGTGGGCAGTTAATAACACAAATTTCTACCCTAAAAGATACTGCCTCCAACATCATAAAGCATGCACAACTGCAGCCAACTCGAGATCATGTGTCATGAAGTTCATGCATTCTGACCTCAACTATCGATATTCGAATGAAAAACTCCTTCCCCCTACATAAGAACTGCTCCCAGCCCGATTAATCCTGAATCTTAGTAAACGGTGTAACTCTTGCCCGAATCTGGAAAAATTAGTATCGGTGTGGAAGTCAATCTCCCATTCCGCTTCTGAAAAAAATGAATTATAGGAATATGTCCACAAGTACTTTTCACCTTTCTTATTCAGGATCTTCAGTGGAATTTCTAAGAATGGGGAGTCCTGTATAAGGTTAATGTAGTAACCATACAGCCCCAAAAAACTCCATACCTCAAAGATGTTCTTCAGGTGCTCCTAGGAAACTACTTCTCTCCCTTTATCTGGGTCTACTGATACTCTTATCTCTGAAATTACATGACCCAAGAAGTGAATGTTATCCATCCAAAAGTGAAATTTTTAGATTTTATCATACAAAAAAATATCTCTAAGTATATTAAATATGATCTCAAGATAGGTAGAACAACCTTGTCGAGTGTGAGAGTACACAAAGATATCATCCAGAAAGACTACCACAAAAGAATCCAAGTAAGGATGAAACACTGAGTTCATCAGTTCCATGAAAACTACCAGTTCATTCATGATATGGAATGACATAACCAAATAATCATATAAAACATACCTAAATAGAATGTTTTTAAAAGGTATATCTGATGGTCTAACACAAAAATGATGATAACCGGATCTTTTTTCAATCTTCAAGAACACCGAGGATCCTCAAATATGATCCAAGAGATCATCAATCCTTGGAAAGGGGTATCATTTTCTGACTATAAACTAGTTTATTTTCCCATAATTCACACAAATACTAAGGTTACCACCCACCTTCTTCGCAAAAAGTATAGGCAAGACCCAAGGAGAAGTACTGTGTTAGATGAAACACTTTGCCTATAACTCCTCTGACTTCTTCTTGAGCTCCTGTAACTCTAGTGTAGCCATCCTATATGGAGGAATGGAAGCTGGTGCCACTCTTAAAACAAGATTGATAGAGAAATATACCTCTCGATTCATAGGTGAACCTAAAAATTCATTTATAAAGATATCTATGAAATGATCCACCACTAGAGGAAATTCCATCTGTGAAGTCCCATGTTCATCCAGGTATAACCTAGAAATCTGGGTTGTAATTCCTCTAAACCCAAGATGTTTGGGTACAGATCTACTCTCCTAGACATCCCATTCTCCCTTGTGTAGAAAAGACCTACCCTCTGGAGATGTGGAACTCACCATATGAAGATAGTAGCCATCAAAGGCCTAAAAAGAGACCAACCAGTCCATTCTAAGAATGAAATCAAAGCCTATCATCTCTAAGACATAGAGGTCCCATAAGAAGTGGTACCAACCAACCACGAGAGGGAACTCCTTTCACTGACTTACACTAGCCATACAAATCCCCAATAGAGTGTCTAGAGTCATAAAATCATCAGAAGTAAAGATACAGATCCTGAGGCTCTCTAAAATGGAAAAAAATATGAAACTATGGGAATCCCCTGTTCGAAAAAGAGAAGAATCTAAAACTGAGGAAACTAGAATTGTACCCCTCACTATAGAGGGTTTGAGATATTTATCATACTAGGTATAGTCCACGGAAAACGTATGACCAATATTATGGCCCTACAACCCTACCTAACTTCCCTAAGAAAATCTCCCCTGATGTCACTAAACGCCTATCATCTGGATACTACAACCACGACCACCTCCTCGGCTTGAACGGCCTAACGAACTCCAGTTACCGAACTGAGGAGAAATTGGTGGTCCAGCTTCTAAATGTGGAGTCATAACTAATACCCTCTCACTAGATGTAGGTGAGAAAAACCAGAATCAAAGCGCTGAAGATAACCCATATTAACACAAGCTCGACACTCAACTAGGTATCTCTGGAATAGAGGTCTTGTGTTCCCACTCTTCTTGCACTGGTAGCACCTCACCTGGCTACCTATAGATACGTTCCTACTACTGGAATCACCAAAAAATGCTTCATGTGGTGCTTCCTTCTATGAAACAAAGGAGCACCGGCCTGGGATACTGAACTGAACTAGCTCACCAATCCCAACTCCATCAGATTGTACTCAGTAATCAGTGCCTGGTTCACAATAGTAGTCACAGAGTTAGCCCGAAAGAAATTCACTTGTGATTGAATGTCATACATTAGACCATCCTCAAACCGCCTAGCTAAAGACAACTTGTCACCTCATAGAGTAGGTGTGATGTTCTAAAGCTGCGTGAAATGAGAAGAATAATCCTTCATTGAAAGAGCACCCTACCCTAAATGCATGATCACTCAGGCTCGATCGTCCCTCAACGTCTCTGGGACGAAGTAGTCATAGAAGGTCCTCTAAAATTCTTCCCAAGAAATATCATCATAACATATTACCTGTGAGATAACATCCAACTATATCATGGAAGAATGACGTATCATGTATGTCGTAAGCTTCACCATCCTCTCAAGAGGCTTCTACATATGCTCAAAGATATAAAGCATGGCCTCCAACCATGACTCTACAGCATGTGGTCCTCCATCCCTAGAAAACGTGGGAGGATGCTGCTGCTGGAAAACCCACATCAGCTCTAACATAGATGGGGAATGATGCGGTTCTCCCTGAAAATGTTGTAACATCATTAAAAAGACTTCATGGAACTTTTCATCAACACCTACATCATGTATAATAGTTGGTTCCAAAACTGGCATGATGGGAGGATCTAATGGTAGTTTCTAATCTATCCTTTCCGGTGTCTGGTCATCATCCTTCACCTGGTGTACAACTAGAGGATGTCTTGGCGACATGACTCTAAAAGGTCAAGTGCACACCTTAATATAAAATTATCATGGAAAAATACATAAAAGTTCAAGAAAGGAATAATATAAGAAACATTAAAGTTTTAAAAAATATTGTTACAAGACATGTATAACCCCTAAACGACATGTTACTTTAATATTTTAACATGGCATGTACCTCTGCCAAACCTACTCATGTAATACTATACACAAGGCATGTTCTGCCTAAGACATGGTATGTACTTGAATATTCCCTCCTGCCCAAGTACTTCAACACAACTAGAACTACACAGTTCTCTCCTTTGTAACACAACACATCGTGTTCACCCTAGACATGACATGTACAAATTTAGTTCCTTCTACCCATGTCATTGGTCACACAGTAGGATAAATGGTCTAATATACATGGTTTGTACAAGATATACACAGAGTACACTACCAATGTTTCATCCACCTGTGTTTTTGGTCACATGGCTAGATACATGGTTCTCTACACACAACATGTACAGTCTAGACACAGTGTGTTTTACCAAAATTTTCCCAACCTTGTGTCTCTTGTCACACAGTCAGTCACCTAGTTATTCACTACACAGTGTGCACATATGGTACGTGGTGTGTACTTAATAATTTTTTTTCTTCTATAACAAAAGAACACATGGTGTGTGTTCATGACACCACACGCCGGGTTATCCAGGTTTCTAGATAGTAAGCCATTAAAACTTTTCTGGAACCCCAAAAAACTAAAACTTTTGTCCAATTCATGGGAAATTCTTACCCGTGGGAGCCCATAACCCCACGAATCAAAGTTTTTCATCTTTATTCATCTCAAAACATGAATAAATTCAATTAAAGTTAAAACATGATCCATGAAATTCTGATCCAAGAGATCCCATAACACCTCAGGGATCAAAGTTTGTTGTCCATCCAAATGAAAATTAACATATTACAATACCCTATCAAATTAGTAGGTATTATATAAAGAAATCTATTATAATAGCATGTATATATATCACAACATCTATTAAAAAACCATACAATCAGTAATGCACCCTAAATGGCATGACAAGAATGCATGACAAGCGATCTTTAGCAGGTGCCTATTTGATGCATGAGATGGAATACCCTAATCTCATTGGGTAACAACAAAGATAGAACCTCAGTAATATCAATGATTGCAAAAAAACAAGTGAATCACCCAATGGTGAAAATAGATCAATAGTAAGAATTGGAAAAAACAAAAAAATCGTAATATCTGAGGTAACTTGGCTTTTCCCTATACATAGGATAGTTAATCCCAAGAAAATCTTATTAAAAACTACCCATTACCTCCTAACCCTATCTATAGGGTCCAAATAGTAATAAAAAGTAGAAAATAAACTTTTTGGATACCAATTTGTAATGTCCCAGATCCGGGTGCCGACCAAAGGTGCCCCAAAACCTATTGGTCACATGACCTCAAGTGAATTTCTCCAAATGCCAGAGGCTAACAACAACCAGCGAGGGACAAGTTATGATAATGGGGAAACTATATCCTTATTTGTAGAATATAAAAAATGAAATAACAAATAGTAAGTTGTAGCAGAAGTGTTAATACCATACAACATAAGTAAAAAATAGAATATTAATAGAAATTAAAAAAACTGCAACAATTATAAATAAATGATGCATGTCACATGTATCTAGGAAAGAATCCAAAAAAGTCACAATGCTGGAAATAAAATATTGAAACCTAGGTACATAAAATAGTAAACTCCAACATCATCAAAAGCCATAGCTTGGTCCCATTCTCTCCATCTTCAACAACAATCAAGTACCTGATGAAGATGGGAGCTTGGCCTTATCTATAATTATAACCATATAATATGTTTGGGTCCAAAAGCATTACCCAAACATGGTGTGAGACAAATTAAATTATTCAACCACCAAATAATCTATGCATAACAGTCATTGAATTTATATATAGAAGGAAATATGCATAGAAGAATTAATAAACTTGGAAGTACTCAAAAGTAAATAATCCTACAGTTTTCAATTTCATTCATTTCCATTTATTAATAATTAAAAACCTTAAAAATGAATCATGGGATATATCATAATATTTGGGTCCCTATTTGTAATAGTTACAATAGACATCTCGGAAGACCATCTAAGAAGCCAAGTATGACTGAGTCCAAGCTTGTTCTTTGTCTTGGCAGGCTCAACATAAGAACAATCAATCATTCATAACAATCCTCTCGGAAATCTCTCATGGTATAACCCCTTTAGTTTAAAAATATCACTAAAAAATGAAAAATACCACCTATGCTTCCCTCATGTTCGATACCCCTGGGTCCACATGGCATCAATAATTTATACATGACCTCTGAGTATCTCTCATGGTAAATAATCCCTGGGTCAACGTAGTATAAATAACCATAAACGACCTTCAGGTAGCTCTCATGGTCACTGCCCCCTCGGTCAAAGTCTACACTAAGGCTCTTACAGTCCAGTGTAAATAAACATGAAAACCCACATAGTTTTCTTGGTCTAAGGATCTCACAGTCCATTGGAATATCATCGCACATATAACACTCATTAAAAGATGTACATGCAATTCAAACTATTACATGGATAAACTTTAATCAGATCATAAAAACAAGCATCACATATAACCAATCAACTCCATCCAAAACAACTCAATGCATGGGAACATGGTATGCCTCATAGGCAACCTAGGCCAAACGACCAATAATACTCAAACAATGGACCACACCCATAGGGTGTCCCATAAATAAGGGTATATAACTTATTCATAAGAAACAACCCTTAATCAATCAACCAAACCATATAAGGTATTAAACATGGTAAAATTATGTATCACAGAATACCCTGAACATGGGTATTCATCACTTTTAGAACATATAATCCAAATACAATCAATGAAATTTACAAACCACCAACCCCGATATCGTACGATTGATATAATTGAATATAATGCCTTTAATCATCCTAGAACGATGTAGATCTACAAAAGGGTCAAATTTTTCAACCTCGTATAACTCAAGAGAGAGGATAAATTAGTATGAGAGGCTCTGGGGGAAGATATAAATCACTAGTGAGAACCAACGCACCCAACGACGTCTCAATCCGAGCTCGGACGAAGGAATGGTAGGGGTTCGAACTTCTCGGTCATCTCATCACTCTCCTGTACGATCCACAAGAAGAAGAATACAGTTCCATAGATTAGACGTGGTCTATCTCTGATTGATCTATTAAAAAGAAAAATACATGTCATGTTCATTTAATGTACACGTCGTATACTAGACTCAACTGGATCCCACTTTAGGAAGTAAGCTAGGTCACCTACACGACCATGTACTCAGCAGTTATATGACCATTACATGGCTATGTTCGGCAACCAGGTACATAATGTATACACAAGATTACAAAGTGTGTACTTATAAAATTTTCAATTTCTTCCATTTTCCTAAAAAACAACCCTAAAAAAGTTTCATACCTATAATGATGATTCGGGTTCTTATAGATATTTTCCTCTTAGTGCATTCCCAATATAGCTTATCTCTTCCCTCTATGGAAAACCATTTTAAACATACATATACTATAAAAATAAACCAAGTAATATTAATTTGATATATCATTTATACTTTAAAAATATGATAAAACATTTTCAGTTCATGCTATTATTATTTTCCTAACCTCTAAACATATCTAAGCTATTCTATGATACTAACCGTAAGTGCCTATACTTAAACTTTACATATTATAGTGAATTTAAACTATAATTATATTTCATAAATTCCCCAATATCTTTTAGGTTTATAGTTTTAGAGAGTTATGTAATAACTATTACATAAAAAATCCTTATATATACAATGTGTTCACTTCTAATCAGTTTTTATTTTTCCCACAATATAAGTATTTTAAAATAAAACATTATTTCTTTTAATGAAGAAATATTCATGACATGCAACATGAATTATTACTTATTATTATACATTTTTAATCCATATGAAAAAAATATTAAACATGGGATAATAATAATAAGATTATTAAGGGACATAACCTAGAATAAAGAAACCTGATAGTCCATGATTACCTATAAACATTTTTCTTTTCAATGTAAGATTTGGGTTCAAAAAAAACATTTTATTATAAAAGATATCAACTTCTTTGCCCAATGATTTTCATTAAAACATTTATAAGAAAAAACGTGTAAAATTAAAACTCATAAAGGTTTCTTTAAAAACATGAGAATCTCATGATCTTTTTTTCATAAAGTTAAACTTTTCACCATTAAGAAGTAGTAAATAATTTCTTTTGAATTAATAATCTCATTGATTACCTTTTTTTAAATCATAATATTATAATATGAATGCATAAAAAGAATAGATAAAACCTAATGGTGTCTTGGGATGATATTTTCCATACAAATCTTACAAATGGAATAACCATAAATAAAAATTCCATACCCAATACATTAGTGGGCTATCAAAGAACAACCAGTCCATGGTTTATATCATAACCACCTTTAGTTGGTTCACAATGAAACCACCCGTCCTTGGTTTATCACCAAACCAACTATCCATGTTTTATAATGGAACAAACCATAATTATAAATAATTTACAAGAACTATAACATAATCAAAATACATAAATCTTATAGTTTTCAACATTACACTTATAAAATATTCTTTTCAGCTATATGAAAACATTTATAGATATTAGAATATCCACTCCATTTTAAAAAACATTTTTAATACCAAAATAACCAAAAAAGGGGGGGTTTTATTTTAAGAAAAATTAAATTTTTAAAATCATTCAAAAAAAAACAAATAATGGTTACAGCAGTCAGAAAATCCATTATCATTGTGAACATTAAAATATTTCATTCCATTTGACTTCTTTTCAAAAATTTCTATACCAAACATGTAAAAAGGTTCCTCTTGAAAAAAATTTAAAGAAAAAAATTTAATTTATAAAAAATTCATGTATATATAATCACATTCATAAAACCATTTTAAAAAAACATGTACATAGAATAAAAAGATTTTTAAGGGAACAATAAAAGAGGATTTTTAAAAGGAAAGTCCCTTACCACTTTGGAGTCATCTTTATTATAAAACCCATAAAATAAGAACCTTAAAAAAACATTATATATTATGAGAATAGAGAAATTAATTATATAACATGTGATATGGGTTGTATATATACCTTAAAAAAATAAGTGCATAATAAAAAATATGCCTCATTGAAAGCAAATTCAGATGAAGTCCCTTACCTTGAATCTGGGTTAACACGTACGATCATTATATTCCTAAATAATAAAAACATGTCAATTATTTAATTTATTAAAAAACCTTTTCATGTTTATTATTACTTTTATTTTTTCTGTTACCATGTTATACACAATTAATTAATCATTCAAGTTCACTTTGGATGTTTTGATGATATTCGACTTATATGTCAAAAAATAACTATGGTAGGTTGACTACGGTCAAAGAGGTCATCACTTAAACATATAAAGAATAATAATCCAGAAATATTTATCATATTTATACATAAAATATAATTTTAAAACCAATTATGAAATATGGTTATGAAAAAATAATTACTTTACAATAATGGAGATGGTAGGTTATACATACGCATGAGAAACTTTTCCAATTTTCAACGATCCATTTGAAATGAAGGTAAGATAAATTTTATCTTCCAAAAAAATTCACACTATAAATAACATATTAGATTTTAAAATATAATTATATATATCATCCATGTGTTTTGGTGATGAAAAAATAATCACATCACTTTATGGAGATGGTATCCCACATGTACGCACAAATGATGTAATCATTATACAATGTTTGGAAAAGTAATGAATAAAATGATATATAATACATTAATAATGATAAATATTTCATAAATATCATAATTATATCTTTTATATCATATATATTTATTAAATGTATTTCTATTACCTTCAATTTAAATCATTAGTGAAAAACGAATCACATTGCTTCACAAGATGGTAGTCCACCATACACACTGGATTCTTTATCATATCCCCATTGAATGGAAAGTAAAAAAGGCATATGTGATATCATAATTAAATATGTATAATTATATTATAAATATAATATATATAATTTAATCTATCATTATAAAAATCATTGATATGGGGAGACAAAAAATGAATGACATCAGTTTGCAAGGTGGTAGTCCGTCATACACATGAATTATGATTTCATTTCCCATTTGATATAAGAGGATATGGATATAGGTTATTATATAAAAAAATATAGTTATATTGTATATAATGGTATCACTATATGATAATAAATAAATAATAATTAATGTATTTATAATAATAAATAAAAACAATTCTTAGTTACGCACGACACATCTTCTTTAGACAACCACCTTAGGTAAGAACCAAAAGCATTCTTAAGATGGATTTTAGATCACATAAGGGATTATAGGATGAGTAAAGGAAATTAAGGAAGTTACTTGTTTCGGTATTAGATGATCCAAATAGGTTATACTATTTTAATAAGAGAGTATATGTTGTGTCTTTTTTTAAGTGAGGTGAGTGGTGCACTTGTAATTTTATAATAGAAAAAGTGAATCCCACATTTTCACATAAAAAAGGATCGAAAAAAGAAATTTTTTTAGAATTATACATTATTATTTTGAAATATGGGAATCAAATAGGTTTCATAAATTTTTTTAGTTCATTATAACCATTATCATTTTAGTTTAAGCCCTTAGTAAATACATTTATACCTCAACCGCAGTAAATGTTGTTTTTAATATTTAAACTTTTCATTATGAAAAAAATAAATTTAACCTTATTAGATAATATAAATTATTATGATTAAAAAATGGAATCCTTTTTACTAAATTAAATTAATATATGTCGTATAATTTTATTTAAAATTAAACCCTCATAAACGATGAAAAAGTGGGGTTTCCATATGTGTATTTTACATGAAAAAAGATGATTTTAAATTAACTCAATGACTAGAAAAAATCATTTAAAAAATTTAAATTAATATTTACTGATATATAATATATAAATTTCATTTAAATAATTTCTTAATATGAGGTTTTTTAATTAATAAAAATGTAGATACATTATGCACTTTAAAACATTTTTTAAAAAAAATTTGTTTTTAAACACAAAACAAAATTGATACTAAAAAATTATAAAGCTGGTAAAAATATAATTAATTAAATTAAATTAAACTAAATAATAATTATTTTACTTTAAATTATATTAAAAACATAACAATCCTTTTAAATAACTTAATTTATTTAAAAGAAGTGACATTTTTACAAAAAACAGTATTTTTTATTATTCATGAAAAAAATCAATATTTTCTAAAAAAAATAACTTTAAATTTATTTTGATATGTGATTTGAAAAATAAAATTCATTTTAAAAAAAATTAAATTTTATGTTATTGAAATTATAATTTTGAATAAAAACTTATAGGAAAAGTGTTTAATTATAACTATTTCCTTTTGGTTTTAAAATCACTTAATATTTTTTATAACGAATTAAACTATCTAATTCATATAAATAAACATGAAGATGATTTATTATATCATTACCTGGGTTTTTAAATTCATGTTTTAATTCATTATAAAATTCAAATAATATGATAAGTATCCAAAACTCTTGTGCAACATTGATGTTACGCCTGTGCAAGGAGAAAAAAAGTAAAATAAATGGATATTTAAAAATTTTAATGTGTTAATATTTAGAAGAAATAGGTTATTTAAATAATTTTAGTAATTAATATGATATTTATTTAATGAATTAAATTTTTCATTTCAAATTTACTGACAATCTATAAGATTATTAATCAAAATTAAAATAGTAACAAGAAAATGAATTTAATGACTATTTAGTGTAAATAAGGGTTTATAAATATTATAAACCATAAAAATATTATCATGATTCAATTGGATAGGTAAAGGATATATATAAAATATACTATATTAAATTTTTGAACCAATTTTTAATTTTAGAATATATGTTAGACCTTTAATGATTTAATATTTATGAAAACACCAATTTGTTTTCCATATAAAAGGGGATTCAATTAACCCTTTTGAAAACTCAAGTCATGTTTGATTTACGAAAAATATTTTTCAAAAACACTTTTATAAAAATTATTTTCCATTATCATAAGGATATATAATTTCTAAAATAACATTATCTAGAGGCTTTATGTTCTACAGAAAGGAGGTGATTAAAAGTGTAAAGTAAGAGTTTTTCATCTAAAATTTCCATCTTTGGGACATGTTTTGAATTATGAATAAATATTAATTTATATGGTTCATATATGAATTATTTTAAATTATATATCATTAATATCTTCATAATATTTTTTTCATGTTTTTATCATGTTATGTTTTTTTAATTTATTTATATTTTAAAATCTATATGGGATTTTTCTTTAAAACAATGTTTTAAATGTTTTAAAATATTTTCATTCTTCATATGGAAAATACTTACTTTTATTAATTAATATTACTTTATAAACTCAAATAGTTTATTAATGTAAAATTATATAATCTTTAAGTCTATATAGAAAAATATTAAAGGAATATTTTTATCATTTTCTATACAGGACGTTTTTTACTCCATTTTCAAAAGTTTGAAAAAATATTTTTAAAAATATTTCCCACTAGACTACATTTTTTAAACATCATAGAGGTTATTAATTATTAATATTAATTTAAATGATTCAATTTTTTTTCAAATAAAATTATAATCCCATAATTCTAGTAAATTGTTAATATTACCAAAAAATGAAGGGATATTATATACTTCAAATCTAAAAAAAGTGATGTCATTTTATTTATGTATATTTTTATCATATAATATAAATTTTCATACTTAATATTTGTTTATATTTAACATTAAATATTTTTAAATTGTTTTAAAAATAATATTTTAAAATTTTCTTTGATTTTTTTTAGATAGTTATTGAAGATTTTTATAACTTCATTTTTTGAACAAATTTTTAAAAATTTCCAAAAATTATTTTTAAAATTTCACTTTCATTTTCCTCTATAATTATAAAAATAATTTTATTTACCTCAAAAAAAGATATTTAAAAAATATTAATTTTCTTACTTTATCCATTATTTATTTACTCTTTATACCAAATTTTATCCACCAAGATTATTCTCACTTCCTTATGGTTATATTCTAAATCACCCTCCTTCTCCTATTAGAATTTATTTTTATCTTTCATATCCATGTTATTTATTATCATGGATATATTAAATAAGTTTTATACCCATTACTTTGTATGTTGTAAACACTCTATTTTTTTATAAATCATATTATGTATGTTTCCGAAGATATATATCTCATTTATTGATTGGGGAAAATATTTTCTATATTTATACTTTTTTATTATATATGGATGATTATTTAATACTAAGGTAGATTAATTATGTTCTTGGGATATATTTATATTTTTTATTAGTTGATAAAATATAGATACTCAATAATTATTAAAAAATATTGACAACAAATTATATTGATCATTAAATATTTGAGCTATGCATTGGGAAGATGTTAGTGGCATGTGGGGCCCTGGATTATATATCCCCACGATGCATCGGTAGGTCTCTGATGATAAACAAGATTAGGTAGTTATAATATCCCTTACCTATTTATGTATGATTTCTTATTTGAGATACATTAGACATCTTGGTTGACATTCCTTCATGATATATAATATTCCTTAGAAGAGAGTCATTGATATTATGATTGAGGTGTCTAGTATTATGAATTCCATCGTTATAAAATTAGTTATTAATGTCCATTTAATCACTATGTTTTTATCCATGGATATATTTCATACACAATTTATTTATTATGTAGAACATTTTTTAATTATTTAATCTTTCATATTTTTTATTTCTTATATATTCATGATATATTTCATTTTACAATTTCCCATACTGCGCATCTTAAATTACTCATTATTAGTTTTTCCTTTCCCTAAGGTACCCTGAACGAATATTTGATGATTTTAAGGATGTTATAAAGGATATAACAAGGTTTTTATAGAGTTTAAAAGTAATTAATTATGTTTCCAATGTATTATCAGATCCAATATGTTTTTAATATTCTGAGACTACAAAACCATTGATCAATTATGATGTGATATTATGTATCTTGTACCAATATAATAAAATAAACCCTGACTTTTGGTTACAAGAGTCAAGGTTGTTACATTTGGTATCAATTAAATTTTAGAAAGACCCTTGTGACTTATATTTTATAAGAAAATATATTGAATATTATTTATGATAAACCCCACGAATGTTCAAGAACATTATATGATTTTTATTTTATAGTTTAATTTTTATAATGATTGATCTAATTAGGTATATTAAATTAGTTAGATATAATACTCAGTGGATGTAATGGAAAATGTATTGACACTTATAATCAATATAGGTACTTTTATCCTGAGTAGGTCAACATAAATTGTTTTGGAGATGAAAAAATTATTTCTACATTAGAGATGTTTACTCAAGTTATAACTAATAAACATGAATATATAAAAACATATTACATCATATAATTATGCAATGATGTTGGACCACTTAATGTGGAAGTAACCTCTATCATTTAATGGAACTATTAATTCTTTGGCAGTTGAACAATGTTTAAACTACCTTGAAAATATATTTCAAGCTTTAAGAAGTATTTAAATGGTGTAAGTTATTCTAGAAGTGTATTATGTAAAGGGATATGTTGATAAACGGTCGTCATTGATTTAAAATTAAAAGAAGGATGATGATATAAAGGTAATTAAATTAAAGACATTTAAGATGATATTATTTGATAAATATTTTCCTATAGTGAAAGGATAAACTATTGAAATGAAATTACTTAACTTAATATAGATGAAATAATAAGGTGTTGTTGAGTATGAGATAAATTTTTTGATATTATAAATTCATGATATGGACAAAATAAATAATTCATAAATTATGATTGATTATTCCTTTAATGGGACTATGACCGAACTTCAAAGATAACTAGTCTCTCAAAATAACTCATCACATGGTTTAAAATATCATGTATTATCAGTATTGAGAAATGATTTTACATGTATTGTATTTTAAAAAGAAATCAAATAAATAAGACGACATATGAGTGCCAAGGAAAAATAAATGATTCATAATAGATGAAGGGAAGGATAAAACATAAAATATCTAATAATTATGGAATGAAAAACTATGGTTCTTTCTTAAAGGGAATGTGATTCTATAAAAAGTGTGAAGATAAGTTTCGTATGTATTATGAATGAAATAAAAAAGAAAAAATATTCAAATATCCAGTGTTTTACCTATAAGGAGATAAGGAACTACTTAAACAACTTCCCCAATCATCATGAAAATTTACCTTATAAAATCTTAATATAATAAGGTCAGTCTTATGGAATTAGTAAAGGTGAAATTGAATTCCCTTGAGTTATGATATCATATACTTTGATTGTAAACTCATGATTTATTTTATTTGTTATCTATACACTATTTAACATTTTTCTAAGATATTGAATAATCCCTTTAAGCTTGATGGTTGGAGTTTTGAATTAAGATGCCTAATGGGATTATGGTTACAATGGAAATATATTGGGTGGTCTCTATTAAGATGAAAAATTATTACATAGTTGAAGACATAGTTATTATAGCTATGATTGACATTGAAATGATCAGGATTTTTAGGGTTTAATTAAATTTTATGATTAAATAATTATTAGATAATGTATAAATAATTTATATTGATTTTTTTTATATTTTATAGTAATGTATTTAAAGTTTATCATTTTTTTGTATGTTGTTTTTACTCAAACTCGCCATTTATTTAGTAAGTGGCTAAAGACTGGTGGAATAGCCTTTCATTATTTTATGGATCTTATAATCAATTAAAATATTATTTTTAGGATTCAAGAATGAAAAATTCATCATGGATATTCATAATTTATAATAAAATATAAAGAAAAGATGAAAAAATTTAAAACTAAAATTAATGAATGATATTTTCACTTATATAATAGAAATAAATAAAGTAAGAATAAGTTATCATATTATCTATCTCAATGATCAAATAGTTTTTTAAAATACAACAATATGAAGATAAATTTGCAAGTATTTTTTGGTAAATATCTATCAAATATCATGTATTCCTCTGAATACTGATTCAAAAGTATTGGTGTTATAATTGTACACGCATGGTTTTTGAAATATTTAATTAAGAAACACGAAAATTCCAAGTATAAACTTAGTAATTAATTATCAAGATAAAATATACCTTTTATATTATACCGATGAAAAAAATATATTAATCATTGTAATAACAAAATAGAATTGTCAGGATGTAATTTATTTAAGTGGAAAATATAACACCTTGAGATTTTAGTATGTATTTTCCTATAAATAAATACATTGTATGATATATTCTGATACATGAAAACCCAACTAAAGTGAATAATTATTTATTGAAATTAAAATTAATTATATTATAATAAGTATAAATAAAAATTAATTGAAAAATAAATTATTTTTAAAATTAAAAGGGTTATATTTGACATAGGAAAATAAGATTCATTATAGAGATACTATATTTAATATTTTTGATAAATTTTTCATTTTTGTTAAATTTAATAACTTTGAAGAAATATAACAATTTATTGATAAAATATAATGTAATTATTCGTAAAATAAATGAATAACATCAATTTTAATATTAAGTAATATTAAGGAATAATGATCTAATAATTCTTGGACAAATAAAAATACTTTGTTTGAAGGTGTTTTTTATTATATATTATGTTCTACATAAAAGTTAAATTTATTTTATTAAAAGTATTAATTTTTTAAATAAATTATTGCTTATACAAATTAATTAAAAAATAATAATTTATATATTAATTCTAAATTTATTTGAAATAAAGATAAATTCATTTGATGGTAAAAAGATATATTTTTTAGAAAATTATTTTTAAGTGAGTAATGTATTTTTATGTTAATAAACTAAACTAATCACTAATAATATAGTGACCCTCTCTTTTCATATGTATATATTACATCAATTTTTTATAATTCTTAAAACAATAAAAAAACAGATGCCCAAAGACCATGTTACTTTAGTGCATTCAGGGAAATGGAAATGAAAACACCCATACATGGGTGAGCTACATTATCTCTCTCTATGTTCTCTAAGACTAACACCCCTCATAGACATATCATACATAAAATATATCTACATAACCAGGGGAAGGAAAAATAAAAGGGGTGAACTTATATTCTCAGTATGGGTAAAAAAGGATATATATGTAAGCATAAACATGAGCGTAAGTGTATGAGAACATGATCATAACATTAGAAAAAAAATACCCAACAAATTAAAGTTCATAAACATAAATAATGGCCTAAAGATCAGTATTTCATAAGACATGAATCATAATGAAATCATGATCATAGTGCATGAAATCATAACATAGGCGTAAGACATGGAATTGTGGCATACACAAAAACATAGAAAATTCTATCTCAAGGCTAGCTACCAAGACCGTCATAACATGTTAGGATTAAGATATGATCTGTGTACCTGCTTCAATATTGGGATGAAAACCCATGTACCCTCTTATTTTTGGGTTTGGGCTACAACTTGTGTAACCTCTCACGTTTAGGCTTGGGCTACAACCCGTACACCTTCTTATTTTTAATATTGGGCTACAACCCATGTACCTTCTTGTTTTCAAGCTTCAGCTACAACCTGTGTACCTTATAATTGTTGTGATTTTTCAAAAACCCCATGTAACCATTGAGCCCATATTCCATTCATTGTTATCCTATTAATTGTAGGGATATATAGGTACAACCCTTCACATAATAAAAATCATACATACATATGCGACAAGATAATAAAACTTGAATCATATCATGACCCGTAAAAAGAGATGGGTTTCTTAGGCATCTTATCATAACCCATGATATAAAATGGGTATCATAAAAATTTCATCATTTCATTACATATGGAAAATATATAGGTGTCATAATCATTTTGTCAAAGCATAACCCATGAAAATAAGTGGGTTTTCAAGTGCATGTCACCCATGGAAGAGAAATGGATGTCTTAAATAACCTTCCATGAACACATAAACCAATAAAGAAATAATATGAATGGTGTTATTGGATCTTATTAATATAAAGATATAAATAATATCAAATGGTGTAATCTTAGATTTAAAATAATTTTTAAATATCTTTTTAAAACATCTCTTGGAGAAAATATCCTTTCTTCTTTGAAAAAATCGCTTTAAAACATAAAATCTTTTGAAAACCAATTTCATGAAAATAAACATGAAAACTTGTAAAGTTATATTTGAAAAAATTTTGACATCCATTTTATATAAAAAAAAATTTAATACGTGAAATGAAATATTGAAATCATTGAAATAATTTTCGTTGAAAATAACCTGTTGAAAACATACAAAGGAAGCGCAGAAAATCACTTAAAACGCTTTTTGAACATAATTTTTTTTGAAAATTTTTTTATTTGAAAACGAAATTAAATTGAGGAAAAATATTTTAATCAAAAATAATCTTGCAAAATTATAAATTACGTATCATAGAAATGACAGTTATAATGGCGGGTAAGTCTGTACATGTCGAACATTCCTTTTGTATCTTAAAATTTCAAAAAGTGACTTGATCGGAAAATGAAAAGAATATTACATTATGAAATCCTTTTTTAAAAGGAAAAATATGGGAAAAGTTTCTTAGAAACATCATAGTATAATAGTAAAAAATCTTTGGAAAAAAAATTAGAAACCCAATTTTCAACGAACACAGATTTCTGACTGAAAGGAAAGATATGGCCATATTTTCATTAAAACAATTTTTTATTTATCTTAAGTACCACATAATATAAAAATGGTAAAACTAAATTGATATAAATTTCATATCCAATGGGTATTAAAAATCATGGGATTTCCTAAAAGGTGGATCATAAGATTTCATCTATAATAGCATAATCGTTAACAATCTCGATAAATGATGAGATTGTAACAAAAAATCGTTACCATTTTGGTTACTTTAATTCATGAAGGAAAGAATAACATTAAAAGAATATTAAATTATAATTAAAGTAATTATATTAGTCATATAAAATGTAAAAAATTAGTATATACACCTCATAAAATAATATAGGTTCAGGACCAAGCATGTGTCTCAAACAAGGAAAATTGAGACAAAGATACTTTACCAATTTGGTAACTCTTGAAACATAAACCCCATTTAATAAATATCATAAAATGGTCATGTAAATACCTATAAAATTAATTATAATAATCATATAAGACATCCAAAGTCTGTATACACACCACACAAACGAAATGAGTGGTGAATAAGGCATGTATCTTATGGAAATAAAATGTGCAATGAAATTCCCCTACCTTCTACCTCGACTATCATCGTAGTCATACAACATCCCTATATAATAAATGTATGTTTATTATAAGTATTTTAGAAACCATATTATTATATATAATATGATATTTTATTTTGTTATGATATTATATTACCCACTTTTTATCAATTCCATGTTAAGGTTACGTTACGGGTAATATCCTCTTTGCTTCTCACATGTGTCATAATTTGTTATATCTTTGTTACTTATACTTATATCATGATTTAAATAATGTAAAAATTTATATAAATATTATTTATATTTATTATATTTTTATTATAATAATCTATTAAATATAAAATTATGTAGTTGAATATGACGTTCATGGATATGGTAGGTCGTACAAATGCATAGATGTTGTTTCTTTTTTATTGTCATATTGAAAGAAAGAAAGTAATTGAAATATATGTATAAATATGTATATATATATATATATATATAATTATTCAACTAGAATTATTAGATCATATATATCATATAATTTCATAAAACCCATCCTTAATACATTCCAAGTGGAGTGTGAACTAATCACATCACTTTGATGACGCGGTAGTCCATACTTCCACAAATGGTGTTATCGGACTTACACAAGTTTGAAAGTATAAAGGTATGTGTTATAAAATAATTTAAGAAGAATAAATATAGTATAAATATCATATATATTATATCTAAATAGAGTGTCTATTATAATTCCCACCATGGGAGGCATTAATGGAAAAATAGATAATTATCATTTCATGAGGCGGTAGTGTGCTGTACACATAAATGGTAAGTTCATTACCCATTGGATGGAATTGTGAGTAAGTGTAGGTATAAACCTATGTACTAAAAGAATATCATTATATTTTGGATTTTTGTTTGTTATATAATCATTTAATAAGGATAATATAGAGAATGGATAAATAAATAAATCTAGAAAGCATGAGGAATAATGTTTCCACTTATTCAGGTAACTCTTTTTGGTTTGCACCAATGGGATTCCTTGGATGCATTTATTCCAAAGTGAGGGATTATAGGATGATTTGATTGATTTTCAGGATCTATTTGGGATGATTTTTTTTTATCTAAAGTGTCTTAATGGGGGTGAGGTAGTGGGAAGAGAGTATTCCTTTTTATAGTGGAGGAGGAGTGATACTCTTGTATATTTTTTGAAAGGGAATTCCACCATAATTTTACCCATGTATATTGGATAAAAAATGTTGAAAATTAAATACAAGTAATTATATGGTCTAAATATTTCCATAAAATGGTTTTTGGAAAATATTATAGGTAATTTTGGCCATTAGGTCTATGATTTGGTCCCTTGTTAAGATTAATTTCACCTTAATCATTGTAATTAATTATTATTACATTCACTAGTATTTTTGGTCAAAAAATAATTTTACATTATTATATATTATAAATTTAAATTATTCCAAATTTTGGAATCAATTTTTCCAAACTAAAATAGAAAAAAGGTAAAAAATATTTTAAATTTAGTCTTATAGATGGGAAAAAATGTGGGTTTTTTAAAGTAGAAACGTTTAAAAGTTTTCTATGTATATATATTTAATTACAATGTGAAATTGTTTCAAATTACCTAAATATAATTAATTTATAAATAAATTATATAATTTTACATTAAAAATAAAATATAATATAATTTAACAATAGAAATAAATTATATGAAAAAGATGTTTTGAATTAAAATTCAGTATTTTTCAATAATCGTTAAAAAATGACACCTCACATAAAAATAACAGAAATCACCCTGAGCTAATTTTTATGTTTAAATTTCAAATATTATTTTTATTTGGACATATAATATTTTTTATAGTTAAAAAATTTTGATTTAAAATACATTCTCCATTAAAATATGGTAAAAGTTCTTTTGTGAGTATAAAAGTACTGTTTGTAAAATCATTCCCTTTGTATTCAATTGGTTCTTATATTCATTTATAATTAATTTGTAACCAATAAATTAAACCATGAATTTTCATAATTTAGTTAATTATATTCATAAAATCTAACTTAAATTATAGCTTACATATTATTATATTAAATAATAATATTTTTAATAATATATTATTGTTTGGTAAATCTCAGTCTTGCGTGTGACACTACCCATCGAGGAAAGGTAGTCATGCGTGTTACGTAATCTATCCTTAGTGTTCCATGTAAGGAAATTTAAATTTATGTTTCATGTAGTGCATTATAAACTTGGTTTTGTGTATAACTCAATTCCAACATAGTTCGTTTAAAAAGAGACTATTTTTAGTGTTTTTTTTGAAATAAAAAATACAAATATATTAAATTAATTTGAATTATTTTCACAAAATCTCAGGGTGTTAAAAATAATAAATTATTTTGAAAAAAATTATTTACAATATATTAAATCAAATAAATTACCAATCATATTATATTTTTTACTAGGAAAGAATGAGAATAAATTCATATTACGCTTCAAAAATACATTTTCTCTGAAAATGGTCTTTAGATGTTATGTACGTGGATATTAAAATTAATTTCATCCAAGTTTAGAAATTATATTTCATAAAATGAGATTTATTTTTTAATTAATCATTTTAAAATTTTCTTAGGGTGTATTTTTGGGATTTTTTTTAAAATGTTGATTTTTTTGTGAATAGTGAAAAATACAGTTTTATATATACAGTAAAGTTTATGCAATTATTATGCTTAAAATATGACATAAAAATTAATTAAACTTATGTAAAATATATTTTATGAATATAAACTAAAAATAATTTATTAATATCATTCTTGTAATATAAATTATTCTTTATGTTGATATAAATATGAAAACATTTACTAGTACAAACACAATGTTTATGAAATATAAGAAATTTCAAGATTGATGGATTAATGATATGAATTATAATGAAAGTCTTATATCCAATTAAAGAGATATATATGATGAATAATTAATTTTTTTAATTTAATTTATAAATTTTTGAATTATATGGAATGGCTATTATCTGAATTCTTATGTAGTTCTTGCGTAAGGTGAGAAAAGTCAAAATAACATGTTTAATAAGTTTTCAAGATATGTATAAGAATAAATATACAATATGAATGATTATATATCACTATACTGATGGCTAATTATTTTTTTCATGTTTTAAATATATTATTAGTACTTAATAATATTATATTTATCCTCAATACTTATATAACATTAATGAAATGCCTATGGAAGTAGATGAAAATTCAAATATAAAAGTCTTAAAAAATTTAATGAGTTAGTATTTAGAAGAATAAGGGGATTATGTAGTTTTTGGTAATTAATATGATATTTATTAAATTATTTAAATGTTTAAATTTTATTTTAATTATTATCTAGAAGGTATCCATGTCAAAGTACTGTAGTAACCTTGAAAAATACATTGAAAACACTTTAATGTTAATAAATATTTATATATTAGATTAAAAAAAATATAATGATTAAATTCGATTAGTAGTTAGTCTATTAAATCACATACTTTCCATTTATTAACCACTTGTAATTTTTTAATTGTATTCTTCACCCTTAATGATTTAATATTTTTGAAAATACAATCGATTCTTTGTATAAAAGGAAATTTATTATACCCTTTCTGAAACACTACCCACGTTCAATTTGGTCTCCAAATTCAACCAAAATACATATTTAAACATCCCAATCCAAGACTATAATTCTTTATAATTTCTAAAATCCATTTCATTTAAGGATTAAGTTCAATAGAATAGAGGTTATTCAAAGCACAATGTAAAGTTTTTTTATCTCAAATTTTCTTATTTGGGACGATTTTGAATTATGCACCAATCTCCATTTATATAGGGTATATATTACCTATTTGAAATTTTATATCATGGATATATTAATAATCATGAAATTTTATATACCTTATCACATTCTTTCTTTTATGGTGATTTGGATGTTAATATTTATAAGTTATGTTTCTTTATATATTATTATAAATATTTTATACTATTTTATCTATAATTCCATGATTTCTTAAGGTCAATTTATATAAAATTTGAGTTTTTATTCAAAATTAATTAGGTAATCCTTCAATTATTTTCAATATGAGTCATTTTTTACACTATTTTGAAAAATCAGGAAAAGAATGTTTTTTATTGTTTACCTCATGAATATAATTTCTTCCCATAATAGAAATTATTTTAATAAATATTCATTTATAAGTTTCTCTGGTCTTTCAATGAAAATCATAATCCCATTTTCTGGGAATTTTTACAAGTTTCCAAAAGAAATGAAGGGATATCATTTTCTCAAAATCAATGAAAATGGTATTGGGTTTTATTTTTTGTTGTATTTTTATAATGCACTGTACATTTTCCTACATAATTATAGTTTATTTTTAATATTTAATATTTTAAATTTTTTTAAAAATAATTTATTAAATGTATCTTTTACAATTTTTGAGAAATTTTTTGGATGTTTTATATAACTTCATTTTCTACTACAATGTTATAAAATGTTAGGAAAATATTTTTTAAAGATTAACTTCCATTTTACCCTATAATTCTCAAAAATATTTCTATTCACCTAAAAACTATCATTTTTATAGAATTTAATATCTTGATCCATAAATTAAAAATTTATAATTTTTCTTCATTTTGTTCATAATGGTTATTCTCAATTCTTTTTTATTGTGTTCTCTAACACTCTCCTCCAATTTGACATTATTTTTCTTCTTCATGCTTATGTTCATTATTATCATGGATGTGTGGAATTAGTCATATACCCATTACTCTATATTGTGTAAACACTATTTTTTCATAAATTATATTGATTTTTTACAATAAAGATAACACATTTATTCAAAGGGGAAAATATTAACAATTTATATACCTATTAGTTGTATATGGATGAGTATTAACTATATAAGAGGGTTAATTATTTAATGGGTCATATTGAAATTTTGTATTACATGACTAAATATAGATATTTAATGATTGTTAATGTATATTGATATTGACATGTATTTATAAATAGATATATAGGAAATTCATTGTACCTATGTTAGTGATGGGTGGGGCCCAAAATTATATATCCCCTCAATGCATTTGTAGGTCACATGAGACAAACCATCTTAGGTATTTTCTATATGCCATACCAATTTTTTTACAATGTCTTGGATGAGAAGATTTGATGATCTATAAGATTATTGATTGAGAGGCCTTGATAATATCTAAGATGTATCAGCTGAGAGACCTTCACATTAAGATTAAGATATCTAACATTATAATTTTCATCATTATAAAGTTAGTTATTACTTTCCAAGTTATTACTATGTTTTTGTCCATGAATATATTTGGCGTTGATTTTTTTAATATATGGCTCATTTATTGAGTATTTAATATATATATTATTTATGTCATATGTATTCATGAAAAATTCAATATATTTTTTCCTTTATTAAGAATACAATATCACCTTTTTTTATTTTTTTTCTTTCCCCAGGGTACCAAGAAAATATCATTGAATTATTTTAAAGATGTGTTTAAGGGAAAGATAATGTTCTATAAATTTAACAAGTTATTATTTTTATTTCAAATTTATTATGGGAATCATGAATGTATATAGATTTCCAATAATTATTAACTCTTCGATCATTTGGGATGTGATCTCTTATATCTTGTAATAGTGAAGTAAAGTAAACATTAGATTTGGGTTACGAGATTTGGGGTTGTCACATTTTTTTTCTAGATCTTATTTTACAGAAGTCACCTTCTTCCTCATCAATCTCAGTTTCATTATATTTATTATTATGTAATAAATTTTGAAACATTAATTTGGGAACAAGGAAAGAAATTTATTAGAATCATGCATTTTTATTTACCCTTTCATTTTCTTATGTTTCTCTTAACAAGATATATAATTCTTTCATGCTCTTCGTTTCTTCCCATATCATCCTATAAATTTTAGAATGATTTATTCTTTTTTTCCTTGAGTTTGAGACCCATATTATGATGAATGTTTTCTCCTCCTTGATACTTTTACTAATATAAAACTCACTTGTAAGCAGTTTTTTGATATATTAAACACCCCCACTGTACCTCGAAACTATCGTGGATCATGGGTTATATTTAATCAAATCATATTTTTTCAATATTCTCATATTTTCACGAAAGTTAAATGTTATCAAGGAATTTTCAAATATTTTACCTTATCACAATATTTTGAAGCATATTATTATTTTTAAAAAAGTGCTAAAGAAGGATATTCTTTCACAAACTATTTATATTTTCTTTTAAAATATATTCTTTCAACACCGACTTATGGAAATTTAAAATTACCATTGATTGAAATATTCAACTCAAGTTGTAGAAGGTGTATTTGGATTAAGGAAGAAAATAATTTTGATGTATGTCTAAATAATTGTTGTAATACAAGGACCTTCAATCAATGTGAACAAGATGAAGAAACCAGGTGGACACCATTATGAAGGCATGATGTTATTTCTATTGGGAATAGTTTTATATTATTATATAGATGTGAAATAAAAAAAATATCAATATATATAAGACTTCCTGAATTAATATGTTGAGTTAATTATTATTTGGGAAGAAGATGAGAGTTATAAGAAAATTGTTGAGGTTAAAACATGTTAGGGTTATTTTTTATTTTTCTAAAAGGAGACAACCCGCATGAAGGGTGACAACTGGTCGTATCCAGCAAGGCCACATGAACCAAACCAACAATTAAAGGGAAATAAGGGCGCATCACCAACCACATGCCTATGCAAATTTCTTGGTTAGTATAGCTTATCATTTTTAGTTAAATGATGTTATGGATCAAGAATTAGTTTATTTTTGGAACTTTTGTTTTATCAAATGGATATGATTTTTATAACAAAACTATTTGATGATTAAGTGATTAATGTTATTTTTAAAGACATTCTATCTTTTGGGAATAATATATCCCTAATGAAAATAAAATACTATATGATTTTATTTCAGGAGTAATGATTGAATTTTATTTTGGAAGAATACATGTTTTATTGTGGACATTTGGATATTTGTGTCATTTATAGAAATAATTAACCTATCATGGAGAGCATGTGATTAGATTAATTACTTTACGTATGAGACTTTATGAGTAGTCGTTGTTATTTGGAGATAAATATTGAGATTTATCATGGACGACTAGAAGATCAAATCCTTTTAAAATTTGGGTTTCAATATTAGTTTATATTATTTTGAATAATTTTAAGTACTTTTGTTTTTTGAATTGTATATTTTGGAATTTGGGTATTGCTGTTGAATTTTTGAGATTAAAAGTAGATTTTTTTTATCAGTGATTATTATTTTTGGGGGATTATCTGATCTTGTACTAACAATTTAGGTTTTTTCAATGTCTAAAGATAGGGGAAATATATAGTTCATAATTTCACGATTATATTATTCTATAAATGTTGATTCTAGTAATTTTGATGTGACCATGTCGTCTTGAATACTCATCGTTTAGAGAAGAGATTATTTTGTGGTAGAAATTTATTAATGGATGAAACTCTACATGTCATGTTAATATATTTCCTAATTTTCTTATTCAAATTAGTAAAATAATTCCTCCACATTGTGAAAATGATCTTAATACAAAAACCTTTTCCATTTAATTTTTCTATTTTGAAATCAATGACCATTTATCCCATTACATGTTTGTGATTTTCTTGTTGTTAACTATCTCTTGATCATGTTTTCTATCACTTTACATTAGAATAAGATGGTTGGTTTTTCTTCCATTTCCATGTTCTCCTACATGGAACCCTATTTGTGTTATCTTGGGTGACCTTTGTACTTTTATATCTTTCTTTTTAAGTGATATTTTTATTGACTCTTTTAAAGATGTGGGATATTTAAGGAACTTTCCACGGCCAATTTTGAAATTACGAGGATGTATTTTCTAAAAGGGGGAATGGCGTAACATTCCAGGTATTATTAGAAAAATAAATTTTCAAATATATTAATATTTTTGAATTTAATATTAATTTTAGTTTAAAGGGGACACTATGTATGATACCATAACCAAAAAACAACAACATGTTTCTCCAAAATCTTATGTTGCACACAACAGTAAGTTATACTGAAAAATAATACAATAATAAATTTATTATTTTAAATTGTAGTTAACACATAGAATTTGTATTGGACGGAATTATTAGAATTAACTATATTATTATTTTACATATTTCTTAAATGTTTTTACATTTATCCAATGAATTTTGTATCCTTAAAGTGAAAATAAATCCAATTTTAATCATAAAATACTCTAATATTTTTTAAAAGGACGTTTTACCACCTCTTGATGGAGAAACCCTTTTAAAAATATTTTTTTGTTAATTTTATATGTTTTATTAGATAAAATAAACTTTTTATTTGGAAGAAAGACAAATAAATTTACTTCAGTTAAAATTTTGGTATTTTTATGATAAAATCCATATTTTTATGAATGGTGAAAAATACATCATTTTAATTCAAAACTGCATTTCCATCTAATTTATTTATATTTTTATATTGTACTTTTAATTGGTTTTAAAGTGTAATAGGATTAATTTTTTATAATTTAATACAATTATGTTCATTATATGTAATTTCATATTTTAATTTACATAAAAACATGTCAATATTTTGATAGTTTTTACTACTTAAAAACCCGGTTTTTGGTTTTGACAAAGGGAATTAATTTTCAATTAATAACTGAAAATTATATGTTTTGAATTTTTAAAAAGGCATTATATATTTGAAATCATAAGTCCCAAATTGTGTAAATAGGTACCTTTAATTTTTGGACATTATGAATTGTAACTTCAGTAATTATTTTTATTTACCATGGTTAAAGGGTAAATTAGGTAAATAAGGGTAAATAATAATATTGTAATAATATAAAACTACCCTAACAAGTGTCCTAATAATATTGGTTGAGATATGGATGACCATCAGAATCATTGGGTTTACTTTACAACCCCATGGATCCACTTGGGTGTGATTGTGACATTTTATAATCTTTATTTCATAGAAAAGGGAAATATAACATAAACATGTATCTCCAAACAAAAAAAAATTAATTTTTTTTTATAAATGATATATTATGCTATAAATATTAATTATAAATATACAAATATTTCCTTTATAATGGTATTTTATTTATAAATTTTATACATTAAATAAATTTATTTATTTATGATACAATGATGATTTAGTGGGTATCTTATTAAAGAAGGATTCAAATAAATGATCTTATAAATATTTAAATAAGTATAACTTTAAAATTTTTATTCTATAAATGAATTTTTTGGACTAAAAGGAAATTTTACGGATTGGTTAATGAATTTTCTTAGAATAAATCATGTTTTTATGACTTTAACAACAATCGATTACTAAATAGTGTCAGAATTGACAAAAATGTGTTTTTTAAGAAAAATACTATTCTATTAAATGATATAATATTCCTAAAATTCTAATATACAGAAAAAGGACTTATATAATGTTAAAAATGTCATTGGTGGTCCAATTTTGTTTCTATTATCATTTTATAGTAACTATATTAACCATATATTATTAAAATATAATAATACGTGGTAAGAGTTAATGTTTTTAGCTAAGGGTTAAATATCAAAGAAAAGATTAATTTTGTGACCTAAACATGTATAAAACCTATTGGTAGAGAACATTTATAACCATACTTATCGTATCCTCTAAATTTATCACATTGGAACTTTTATAATTTGAAAATCAGTTTATAATAAAATAATATTTTAAGACTTTCCTAAATCTCCCCCTGGCTCATATAAAAATCCACCACCTATACCCATTTACTCACACCTCTAAAGTCACATGGATCATCTAAATTCTTCTTAAATGAGCTCCCAAAATCCATACACTACTCATAGAATCCTTAACTTGTTCATTATCCAACTCTAAGATTCCTTTTGTCTCAAATCAAATGGAGTTACCCAATTTTGAGGTAACGTATTCCCTCAAACACTTTCCTTTATTTTTCTTTCTCCACCCCTAATCTCTTTTTATTACATTATTTTATAACAAAAAAAGTATCTAAAATATACTAGGTTGTTTTTATGGTAGGTATTATAACTACATTTACACACACCTCCATCTAATGGAAAAAACATACTATCTCTGTGTACACCGAACTACTACCTCACGAAACGATGATTGTTCAATTTTCTCCTTCTAACTATCTTGGTGGCTATTAAGATGGCACTGTATTTATATATGGTATATATTATAATTAAATATTCTATATAATTATGAAATTTTTATTTACAACATTCTTTTATGCTTTCCATAATGTGTAAATATGATAATTTAATTTGAGGAAGTGTGGACTACCGGCCCCTCAAAGTGATATGACTCATTTATTCCATAGATGGAAAGTATAAAGGATGTAATTAATGAACTTATGTAACACATATAAAATAGATATTAAATTTTAATTCTGATATACCTATGTATCATTGCATTTTCATTCCATTAATATGACGAAGATATAAAAGTAGCGTTCATGCGTACGTACGGCCTACCGTCTCCATGGACGGTGCATTTCATTTCATATCTCGAAATGTTATGAACTATTATAAATACAGATATACTAGATATATATGATATTTAAATCATTAATATCATTCTCGAGATAATTTAACTATGACCACATGGACAATTTTCAACAAAACAATTTCATTTTTAACTCAAGTACCAAACATCGAAAAAACATCCGTTATAAACTCAAATAATTAAATAGTTGTTAAAAACTGGTAATAAGTGATATAAATAAATGATAAAATTGAAAAAGGATGTTAAGAAAGTATAAATTAACTTATGATTATTATTCAAGAAATTAAATAACGAACGAGACAATTCATACTCAAGGTAAGGGAATTTCTAAACTCAATTTCCACTCATTGGGTTTTACAATACTTCTTTGATTATGTTATGCCAAGATTATGTGTGTAATCACTATTAATTAATTTATTTATTAATTTCAACTTCCCTTTTTGTGGATGAATTTTTTATACACATAACCACCCCATTGATAAATTCTTACATAATTTATATAAACTTTGTATGGGAAATCATAACTCAATCGCATTTCATTGAGTTAAATATCCATGTCATTGATTTTGTTTTTCCTAGAATATGTGTGGATGACCTATGATTGTTTTAAATTGAATATCCACTTATATTGGTTGTATTAATACTTCTCACACATAATTATGCCATATATTCATCCTTAATCTATTGATATTATTTTTATAAGGGATTTGGTCTCAATTTAAAATCCATTGAGACTTATTTGTTGTTTTGCACCAATTAACTTTTAAGGTGTATATACTACCCTTTGACATATAATATCATGAATCTCTTTATTATCATTATATTGTAAGTTTTGTGTAATTTAATTCTTTATTTACTTTTATTAAAGTGTTTTCTCAATTTTCAAGGGAATCTTTAACTAAAACATCATTTAAAATGTTTTTAAGATTTTTTATTCTAAATATTTCTCATTAATTTCCATGTTTTCAATATGGTTATAAGAATTTATTAATATGGAAATTAATTTTTTGAAATGTTAATTCCTATAAAATTTTCAAAGTGGTATCAGACAATTTGGTTCAAAAATCTTCTTTTTTAAATTTTTAAATGTGTTTTTTAAACCGAATTGATTATGTTAATATCTTGAAATGATATATTATGAATTGAAATATTGAAATGATATTTTTTACTTTATGATTGTTTTATTTGTTATGATCATGTTATGGTTCTTGGACATGGTTTATCTATATGTGTGGTTTTGTGATAATCCAGGGGCGGGAGATCCCAGGATAGCTGTCCAATGTATTGGGTAATGAAGGTTACTCCCTATGTGGATCTGAAAGATACAATGTAAGTATATTATAGATTCTATAAGTTACCTTTGTGATTTATGATTACTATGAGTTATTCATAAATATTATGATTTCATGAGGTATGTTAAAGAACTTATTTTTTGAGAAAAAACTATGATTTCATTGATTTGTATGTATTCATGAACTAAGGCATTATTTTCTTATTTTACCTCAAATACTGATATTTTTATACTAATACCAAGATTTTGAAATATTCTTTATAGGGAAGAAGGAAGGGTAAGAGAATGGAATAATTGAAGAATATTTTTATCAAGAAAATAATTCTTGTTTTAGTTATTGAGTTTTATTTTGTTAAAAAATAGTTAGTTAGTGTAATAGTCAACATTGTAAATTCTGATTTGTTATGATGTAGTTATGTCCTTATTATCTAAAACTCTAAACTTGAAAAGATCATTGATGGGAATTAATGTAAAATTATTGACATAACTCAAGATTAAGTAATTTTATGGTTAGGGCCATATAGTTGATTTGAGATGTCAGTTTAGACAACATTAGGGATTATGAGTTTAGAATAACCACATGGTATGTCTCTATGTATATTCTTTTAGTTAAATCTATGTTTTATCACTTTTTTAGATCAATGAATTTTTTTTTAAATTGTAAGAAGGAGGATCTGAAATAACATTGCTATCTCTTCCTGATGAATTTCTTACAATAATTATTGCAATTTCATTGTCATATGATTTTGAATCTTTTACTAACATACAACTGACTTACAAGTAATTGTTTTAGTTATCAAACACCTCTACTATACCTTGATGCCACCATGGATCCTTGGTTGTATTTAATCAAATATTATTTTCTCTATATTCTCATATTTTCACCAAAGGAAAATGTTATCAAGGAATTTTAAGATATTTTACCTTATCACAATATTTTGAAGCATATTATGATTTTGAAAAAGGTGTCTAAGAAGGTAACCCTTGAACAACCTCTTTATATTTTCTTTTAAAATATAGACGTTCAGAACATATATTTGGTATATTAAAAGGACTATTGGTTGAATGTTTTAACTCAAACTTGGTCCGACTATTTTATAAAAAAATGTTTTATTGGATATTTGGAAATTATATGTCATACACAATTATTTTACAATCTTATTTTTCTATGAACACCCATATGTCCCAAGTTTTACGATGTGTATTTGGATAAAGGAATAAAATGATTTTAAAGGATCTCTAAATATTTTTTTCAATTCAAGGACCTTCTATATATGTAAACATGATGATGATGAAACCAGGTGGACACCATGATCAAGGTATGATTTTCTTTCTATTGGGAATAGTTTAATTTTATCATTTGAAGGTGAAATAAAAAATGTCAGTATATATAAGACTTCATGAATGAAGATGTTGAGGTCATTATTAGATGGGAAAAAATAGGAGGTATAAGGCAACCACTGAGGTTAAAAATTTTAGGTTTATTTATGAGTTTTATAAAAATGGGCAACCGGAATGATGGGTGATAACCCATCCTGCCCTGCAAGGTTGTTGGAATCGAACCCACAATTGAAGGGCAACAATGGCACATTTCCAACCACTAGCATACGTGAAGTCCCTGGTTAGTATGAATTATTATTTTTAGTTAAATGATTTTATGGATCAATAATAAGTTTATTTTGGAAAATTATGATTTATCAAATGGATATCCTTAGTGTAGGAAAATGAATTGGTATTAGGTCATAAATTTTATTTTGGAATATGATCTCTATTTTTGGAACACTATATGCCTAGGGAAAATAGAATACTATGGGATTTCATTTGAGGGGTAATGATTGAATTATATTTTGGAATAATCTATGTTTTTATTGTGGACATATGGTGATTTGGTATTTCTTTGCAGAAATGATTAACCTATCATGGAGAACATGTCATTAGGTTAATTAATTTTAAGTATGAGACTTTAAGAGTAGTCGATGTTATTTGGAGATAAATTTCAAGATTTATCCTGGAAGACTATGTGATAAAATACTTATAAATTTTGGGTTTCAATATTAGTTTAGAATAATTTGAATAATTTTAAAGAATTTTTTTACAGAAAGGTCTATGTTGGAATTTGGGTATTACTATTGAATTTTGGAGATTAAAAGTAGTCTTTTTTCTTATAAATGATTATTATTTTTGGGGGATTATTTGATATTGTACTAACCATTTTGGTTTTGGTTAATGTATAAAGATAGAGGAAATATATAGTTCATCTTTCTTCGACTGTTTTATTATCTATAAGTTGATTCTAGTACTTCTGGTGTGACCAAGTAATCTTAAATACTCATCATTTGGAGAAAAAATGAGTTTGTGGTAGAAATTTATTAAAGGATGAAACTCTACATGTCAAGTGAGTATATTTCCTTATGTTATTATTCTAAGTAGTAAAATATTTTATCAAATTTATGAAATGGATCTTAAAAAAACAATTTCCTTTTACTTTTCCTAATATGAAAACAATGACCGTTTAATCCATCACAAGATTGTGGTTTTCTAGTTGTTAACTTTCTCCTGATAATGTTTTCTATCACTCTCCATCAGAATAATATGGCTAGTTTTTCTTCCATATCCATGTTTTCCTACATATAATCCCAGTATTTATTATATAGGGTGACCTTTTAACTTCTCCTGATTTCTTTTTAAGTGATTGTTTTGTTGAATCATTTTCTAATTTGAGATTTTCAATGATGTTTCCGAGCCCAATTTTAAAATTGCGAAGAAACAATTTCCAAAAGGCGGGAATGATGTAACTTCCCAGGTATTTAAAGAATAATAGATTTTCATATCTATTAGTATTTTTGAATTTAATATTAATTTTATTTTAAAGGGAACACTAAGTACAATAGCATACCCAACACACATTATGTTGCACACAAAACTGATTTATACCGAGAAATAATACAACAATAATATTGTTATTTTAAATGGTAGTCAATGCATAGTTGTTGCAATAGCAAGAATGAATAGAATTAACTGTATTTTGATTTTACATATTTGTTAAATTTTTTTACATTTATCCAATGAATTTTAGTGGCTTAAAATGAGAATGAACCAATTTGAAGAATAAAATATTCTAATATTTTTAAATGGTCTTTTTACTGGATTTTGATGGAATAACCTTTTTAAAAATAGATTTTATCACTTTTATATATTCTATTTGATAAAATTAACTTCTTATTTATAATATGAACATCATATTTTACTTCAGTTGAAATTTTGTTATTTTTTTGATAAAATCCATACTTTTAAGAATAGTTGAAAATACTGCATTTTAATTCAAAAATTCATTTTCATATAATTTATTTATATTGTTAGATTGACAATTTAATTGGTATTAAATTTTAATTAGATTATTTTTTTATCATTTAATCCAATTATGGTCATTTTAAATAATTTCACATTTAAATTGGACATAAACACATGTCGATCTTTTGATAGTTTTTACTTCTTAAAATCCTTCTTTCTGGTTTTATCAACGGGAAATAATTTTAAATTTACTACATAAAATTATGTGTTTTTGGGTTGGAAAAATGGAATCCATATTTTTAATCTTAGGTTATAAATTTTTTATATAGTTACCTTTTATTTTTGGAAATTATGAATTGTAAATTTAATAATTATTTTTATTTACCATGGTTAAAGGGTAAATCAAGTAAATAAGGGTAAAAAATGTAATTATAATAATATAAAACTACACTAACACATGTCCTAATCCAATTTGATAAAATATTAACGACTATGGCCATCCTTGGGTCGATTTTAGGACCCCATGGAACCACCTGGGAGTGACAATGACGTTTTATAATATTTATTTTAATGAAAAGGAAAATAAAACATAATCATGTACCTTCTAACTAAAACAATTTTAATTTGGTTTATCTAATAACATCTTAGAATATAAATAATAATTATTAAAATAAAAATATTTCATAGATGATTTTACTTTAATTATAATTTTTATATATTAAAGAAATAAATTTATTTATGACCCAATGATAAAACATTGATTACCTTATTAATAAAAGATCCAAATAAATGATACTATAAATATGAAAATAAATTTAATTTGAACATTTTTATGCCATAAAATAATTTTGGGAATAAAATTTTCATTTTAGGTATCAGTTAATTATTTTGGGTATAAATAATCAAGTTGTTATGACTTTCAAAAAATCAATTACTAAATAGTGTCAGAATTGACATAAATATGTTTTTAAAAAATACTATTTTATAAAATGATATAATAGTCCTAAAAATATAAGATTTAGAAAAATGAATTATATAATGTTAAAAATGTCATCAATTATCCACTTGTGGTTTTATGGGCATTTTATAGTAACTATAATAACCATATATTATGAAAATACAAGAAGACAGGGTAAGAGTTAATGTTTTTAACTAGGGGTTAAAGCTAAAAGATAATGTTAATATCTTGACCTAAAACTATCTAAAACCTATTATTTGAGATAATTTAGACCCATAATCATCTTATACTATAACTTTATCACTTTTTAACTATTATAATTCGAAAATCCATTTATAATAAAATAATATTTCAAGACTTTCCAAAAGTGCCCCACCTCCCTCTTATAAAAGGAATCCACCTCTACCCACTTACTCACACCTCTAAATCCCCTTGGATTATCCAAATTAGTCTCCAATAAGATGAAGAAACCACTTATTTACTTCAATAATCATCAAATTTGGCATAAGGCTTCTCAAAAAAGCCTTTTAGCTCAAATCAAAAGGAGTTACCCCAATTTTGAGGTAACGTCTTCTCTCAAGCTCATTCCCTTTATTTTCATTCTCCAAACCAAATACTCTTTTTGTTGTAGTATTTTATAAAAACTCCATTATAATCAAAATATTAGGATTTTTTTATAAGAATTAGTCAAAATATACTTACACACACCTCCATATAGTGGATACGAACATACTGTTTCTGTGTACGGTGAACTACTACCTCACAAAACTATGATTGTTAAATTTTCTTCTACCTCCCTCATGGTGGCCATTACGATAGAAATTTATTTATATATGATATATATTATATTTATATTGTCTCTATACTTCTATAATTTTTATTTACTACATGCCTTTATGCTTTACATAATTTTTAAATATGATAATTTCATTTGAGGAAGTATGGACTACCACCGCCTCAAGGGGATATGAGTCGTTCATAACAAACATGTAACATATAAAAGATGTAATTAATGCAATTATGTAACATATATTACACATTTATTATACTATAATTATAATATACCTATGTATCATATTGTTTTCATTCCATTAATATAACAAGGAAATGAAAGTAGCATTCATGCGTATGTACGACCTATCATCCCCATGAACAATGAATTTCATTTCATATATATAAATGTTATGGAGTATTATAAATAAATAATATATATATATATATATATAATTATGATATTTAAATAAATAATATCTTTCAGGAGATTATAGACTTATGACCACATGGACAATTTTCATCACAACTATTTCATTTTTGACACAAGTACCGAACATCGACAAAAACCTGATATAAACTCAAATAATTAACTAGTTGTTATAACATGGTAATAAGTGATATAAAATTAATGATAAAATTGGAAAATATAATTTATAAACTATAAATTCACATACATTTATTATTAATGAAATTATGGAATGAACGAGAAAATATGACTCAAGATTAGGGAATTTCTATACTCAATTTCCACTCATTGGGTTTTATGTATACTTCGTTGATTATATTATGCCAAGATTATGTGTGGAATAAATGTTTATTTATTTATGTTATAATTTACACTTTTTTGTGTGTGGATATTTTGTTTCTACACATAATCACACCAATTATAAATTCTTTAGGTCATTTTTATGAACATTGTATAGGAAATATTAAATTAGATCATTTAATTGAGTTAAATGTCCATATCACTGGTTTTGTTTTTACAAGAATCTGTGTGAATCAACTATGATTGTTTTACACTGTATATTCACTTCTATTGGGTGTATTTATATTTTTCACCCATAAATATTTCATTTATTTATCCTTAATCTAATGATATGATCGTTGTAAGGGATTTCGTCTCAATTTATAATCTATTGAGACTTATTTATTTATGCACCAATTAACTTTTACAGTGTATATACTTCCCTTGGACATATTATATCATGAATATCCTTATTATCAAGATATTATATTTTTTCAGTAATTTTATTCTTTAATTATTTTTATTCAAGTATTTTCTCAAGTTTTAAGGTACACTTTAACTAAAAAATCATTTTTAATTTTTAAAATATTTATTCTTATAAATATTTCTCATTAATATCCATGTTTCAAAAATGGTTTTTAATATTTATTTATATCAAAATTAATTATTTAAAATGTTAATTACTTTAAAATTTTGAAAGTGGTATGAGACACTTTGATTCAAAAATATTCTTTTTAAATGTTTTGAATGTGTTTTTTGACTGGATTGATTATGTAAATATCATAGAATGATATCTTATGAATTGAAATGTGGAAATGTTATTTTTCCTGTATGATTATTTTATGTGTTAGGATTATGTTATGGTTCTTCTAAATTGTTATTATATACATGTGGTTCCATGATAAACTGAGGTCAAGTGAGCCCTTGATAGCTCTCTAATATACTGGGTAATGTGATAGAGTTAAACATTAGGGTTTCTTTGAAGAGATTTAGGGAATATAATGTGATGGGTACTCTAAATGTAACCATGAAGGTTACAACCTATGTGTTTATGAAAGCTAAAATGTAAGAATAGTATGGATTGTAGAATTTACTTTTATCAATTATGACTTTTATGAGTTATTAAAAAATCTTATGATATCATGATGTAGGTTAAAGAGCATATGTTTTATGAGTAAAAAGTTTGATTTCATTGATTTGTATATATTCATGGACTAAGGTTTTATTTTCTTATTTTCTATCCCTTAATGAGTTTTTTATGGTCATCCCATATTTTTGACGTGTCTTTCAAAGGGTATAAGGAAGGGTAAGGGAAAGTAATCATTCATGAATATTATTATCAAGAAAATAATTCTGGTTTCATTTAAGCAGAATTATTTTTTGAAAAAAATTGATACTGAGTGGAAGAGACAACTTTGTAAATTTTGAGTTGCTATTTAATATTTATGGCATAATTATCTAAAAATCCAAACCTAAAAAGATACTCCATGAAAATTAAAATCAAATTGTAAAATTAACTCAAGAGTAAATATTTTTTAAGGTTGGGGTCTTATAGTTTGTATCAGAGATCGCTTTTGACAAGATTAAGAGTTTTGGATAACCACAAAGTAAGTCTCTATATATATTCTTTTAGTTAAATCCTTTTTTATATATTTCATAGATCAAGGAAATTTAGTTGAAAATGGAATGAGGAGGATCTAAAACAACATTACTATCTCTTCTCGATGAATTTCTTGCACTAATTATTGCAAATTCATGCTTGGATGATTGTGAAACATTTACTAACATAGAACTCATTTTCAAGCAGTTGTTTGAAATATATAACACCTCCACTGTACCATGATACCGTCATCGATCATGGGTTTTATTTAATACAATCCTATTTTCTAAATATTGTCATATTTTCACTAAAGGTAAATATTATCATGGAATTTTCAAATATTTTACCTTACCATAAGATTTTGAAGCATATTATGATTTTGAAAAAGGTGATGAATAAGCAGACATTTGTGCAACCTATATATATTTTCTTTTAATATATAGTCTCAATACATACTTATGGTATTTTAAAAGTACCATTGATTTAAAGTTTCAACTCAAACTTGATCTTAATATTTTATAAAAATCATGTTTTATCAGATGTTTTGAACTTATATGTCATACGTGATTATTTTCTGAAATTATTTTTCTTTGAACACCCATATGACCCATGTTTCACAAGGTGTATTTGGATAAGGGAAGAAAATTATTTTCAAGGATCTATAAATCATCATTTCAATACATGGGCCTTCTATTTACGTGAAAAATATGATGATGAAACTAGGTAGACACCATGATCAAGGTATGATTTTATTTTTATTGGGAGTAGTTTTTATTTTATCATATGTAGGTGAAATTAAAAAATTTCAATATATATAAGACTTCCTGAATTAATATGTTGTGGTCAGAATGAGTTGGGATGAAAATGATAGGTATATGAAAACCACCGAGGATAAAACATGATTGGGTTATTTTTGAGTTTTATAAGAAGGGCCAACCAGAAAGATGGGTGAAAACTTGTCACGTCCAGTAATGCCATGATAATCGAACCCACAACCGAAGGGTTACAAGGGTACATCACCTACCACTGGCCTACGTGAAGACCCTAGTTAAAATGGATTATTCTTCTTAGTTAAATGATTATATGTATCAAGAATAAGTTGATTTTGGGAACTTATATTTTCTCAAATGGATATCCTTTTTATAGGAAAATTATTTAGTGATTATGTGGAAAATTTTATTTTGGAAGATATTCACACTTTTGGGAACACTATATGCCTAATAAAATTAGAATTATATGGGATTTTATTTGAGGAGTAACAGATGAATTTTATCTTGGAAGAATCTATGTTTTTGTTGTGGACATATAACAATTTGGGTTATTTATGGAAATGATTAAACTATCATAGAGATCATGTGATTAGTATAATTAATTTTAAGTATAAGACTTTAAGGGTAGTCAATGTTATTTGGAGATAAATATTGAGATTCGTTGTGGATGACTATGTGATCAAAACCTTATTAATTTTTGGTTTCAATCATAGTTTGGATTATTTTGAATAATTTTAAGGAAATTATTTTGTTGAATGGTATATTTTGGAATTTTGATATTACTGTTCAATTATGGAGATTAAATTTTTTTTTGTCTTATAAATAATTATTATTTTTGGGGGATTATCTAATCTTGTACTAACCATTTTATTTGGTTAATGTCTAATGACATAGGAAATATATAGTTCAACTTTTGTGGATTATGTTATTATCTCGAAGTTGATTCAAGTACTTCAGGTGTGACCAAGTCATCTGGAATACTCATTGTTTGGAGTAAGTACGAGTTTTTGGTAGAAATTTATTAAAGGATGAAACTCTACATTTCAAGTAAGAATATTTCCTTATGTTTTAATTATAATTAGTAAAATAATTCCTCAACTTTATAAAAAGGATCTTAAAACCAAAATTTTATCTGTTTACTTTCCTACTATGAAATCAATGACTATTTAACCCTTCACATGTTTGTAGTTATCTGGTTGTTAACTTTCCCCTAATCATATTTTCTATCACTCTCCATCAAAACAAGATGGTCAGTTTTTCTTCCATATCCATGGTTTCTAAAATGGAATCATAGTATGTGTAATCTCAGGTGACCTTTATACTGTTGAGAAATTGTTGTTTTCAAAAAGACTCTATTTTATTATGGGGAGATCATTAAAGATAATACTCTATCTCTTTATGATGATTCTGATGTTCACAAATACCCTTATTTGTAAATCTAATGATTTTAATTTGAGTATATTTTAGGAAATTAATATTCTTTATTTATCTATTTTGGAATAATATTAAAGCATTTAATCCGCGTGGAAAATTTTATAAAGTGTTCGGAAATAATTTTAGAGTGTTCTGGAAACACTGTTCACACTCTCCCTATTTGTAAATCACTTTCGCGTGTTCTTGAAACACTGTTCATACCCTATGTTGAGGAGAGTAGCATAAGGATAGAATTTTTCATTTACTTTAGGCATATCAGAAAAGTATGGTTATGAAACCATACATTATAGACAAAAGTATGGTAGAAGAACCCTACATTTGGAAGGAACCTTACATTTGGGATATCAGAAAGTATGGAAGAAGAACCCTTTGTTAGTATGGAATGTTATGTTTGTTTCTCAAAAGTATGGTTCATCAACCTTACTTTTGAAAACAACCTTACATTTTATCAAAAAGTATGGATCATATAACTTACTTTTGGAAGTTGATAAAAGTATGGATCATCAAGCTTAATTTTATAATGAACGTTATGGGTCATGTATCTCATGTTTTGATAAAAAGGAATGTATAGATATTGTATCGTATGCTTTAGAGTTGAAGAGAAAAGTATGGTTTATTAACCTTACTTTGTGAACCTTACGTTATCAACCACACGTTGTGAACCTTACGTTAAGAGAAATAATACTACGCAATTTAACCCGACGTTTCGCGTCGGAGATTTAAATTACAACTTTATTGAGAAATAGTATTTATGCGGATTATTAGGCTGATTTCAAGACAAATTCAAAGCTCGATTTTATAGCATGTCTTTGACAGATTCAAACCCATTTATTTTTTATTCAAAGTATCTATTTTAGAGGATATTTTCTTGCCGAATATTCAAGGGAGTTATGACTGCTCTGTTATTCAAACATTTGAATATTACGACTCTAAAGGAAACTTTTGTGGATCAAAAATTTTAAGGAAAAAGATCATTGTTATTCTATATATATTTGTGATATTTTTTATTAAAAATAAGAGGGTGAATCATCAAGAAAATATATAACAAGATCTTTAGTTCTTCATGACTACAGTTTTATAGAGTAATTAGAGATTTACAGATCAGCTGCTACCAAGATCTATAAAACTCTATTTTTCAGAAGAAGAAGAAGAAAGACTTTGGAAATTCATTATTTCTACATCAAAGATCTTTTATGAATCCATTTTTGTTAGAGTTGTTAAATTTATTTTAATATCTATTAAAACTGGATCGACGCAGATCTTCCCTTATCTAATGATCATCTTTTCTGAAGAAGACGATCTATTTACTATCATTTGCGTGCTGTTACAACTATGAAGATCAACTGGAAAGTATTTCAAGATAAATAATCTTTTTATTTTGAGTAACTGGATTCTCATACTAAGCTGTGTGTTTGGTTCTATGTATAAACCAGAAGACTCTGTTTTTAGCCTTAACTTGTAAAGGTGTCAACTTCCTGCACTCAGTTGTGGATGGTCTGTTGATAAGAGGACCAGATAGTGAAAATCACCAAGCTTATAGAGTAGAGTGTTAGTGGAGTGGACTAGGGGCCTTCTGTTCCCCGAACCACTACACATCCTTGCATCCTTTAACTATTAATTCTACACTTCCTAAAAAATATGATAAAGATAAAAGGATAGACTTGTAAATCATCGTGATTTTTGAAGAATTTGTAAATGTCACAATTCACCGCCCTCTTGTGCTAATTCGGTATAAACCAATCCAACAATTGCTATCAGAGGAGGAGATTTTGTCAAAACTATAACAAGATGAATGTTTTTGGATTATACGCAGCACAATGGAGGATATACGTTAGGGTATGTCAATGGTTTTAGCTCCCTACTTCATCGGTGAAAATTATGGATGCATAAAATCAAGGACGATCATTTACTTAAAGAACCATGGATACAAAGTCTAATCGAAAATTATATATCCCTATATGATTCCAGAGAAACCTGAAACATGGAGTGCTGATACAGAATCAGAGTATGAAATAAACATGAAATCTATGAATGTAATTATATGTGGTCTTGGACCAGATGAATTCAACAGAGTATGTCAGTGCCCGACTTCTTATGAAATGTGGTAGATAGTTACAATTACTAAGGAATGAACTGAAAATATCAGACAGATGAAGTATTCCACAACTAAAATGAAATTTAAAATATTCAGAATGTCTGAAGGAGAAAGCATCACCCAAATGAATGGAAGTCTTATAGAAATTTTTAATAAAATCACCGCCTTGGGAGATCCTAACAAACAAGCACATTAAACCCCAGAAGTACAAAGAGTACTACCACCTAGATGGAATGGGATATCAGCAGATATTAGAAAATCATCACCAGTCAATAATATTATAATGAGGGAGTTAATTGGAACTATTATGATGTATGAAGATGAGATTCAAGATGAAGAAAATCACCATAAATTCTTGATTAAGAGAGAAAATACTTCTTTAAAAGTAATATCCCAAAAGAAGAGCAGAAAGATGAAGAATAAAATAAGCATAAAATCGTAGAATAATGACTCATCTAATTCAGACGTGGAACTAGCTAGGCTAGCCAAAAAGTTCAGTAAATTCTACAGAAATAATAATGGATTCTAAAAATCCATCAAAAATGATGAAAAAGAACCTAGTGAAGTCAGATGATATGAATGCAAGAAGATGGGTCACATTAGACTTGATTGTCCTCAATTAAAAAATGAAAAGAAAAATAAATTCTTCACAAATAATGATTTTGAGTAGAAAGAAAAAATAGAATTGAAAGCTACTTGGAATGTTTCTAAAGACTCCATTAGCACATCAAAGTATAACTTAGAAAAATAAAAATAAAATCTAAAAGCCAATATGTGATTTATGGCAGAAGCTAATGAGGTACAATCATATTACACATCTGATTCTGATTCTAGTTATAAATGTTCAAATAATAAACATCCATCCTACTGCAACATGCTGGAAGAAAAATATGATTCTTTATTTAAGAAACATAAATCTCTTAAAAATATTCACACTAATGTTTTAAGAGAAAGAGACACTTTTCTAAAACAAAATGAACTGTTAATTGAAAAATAAAACTCATCAAACATAAACTGTATAGATAATGAAACTAAAATAAAAACACCACAAACAGAAGTAGAAACATACAAAAGTGTAGCTCTTGTTTTTACAAAAGGAGAAAATATGCTAAATGAAAATCTTGGAAAGAATGTGATTAAAAAGAAAAGATATGGAATTAGCCGTAAAGGTGACAAACCCAAACTTTATATGAACTATTTTGTTCCATGTAAAAAAGGTAAAATTTTCAACTATTGTGGAACAAAAGGTCACATATCTAAAAACATTTATTTAAGGTAACTGAAAAAAAGTGAGCTGAAGAATGCTTTTATTGCAAGTAGTTTATATGATTCTATTGATTATAGAAAAACAAAGCAAGTCTGGATTCCCGGGTCATTGCTAGATAACACTACTAGACCCAACAATTTATGGGTACCAAAACAAACCTTTGTTTAAATTCCATTTCAAGAAGCAGGTCACAGAAGACGAACTGAAATATGGTATACAGATAGTGGCTGCTCTAGGCATATGAGTGAGAATTTATCAAATTTTAAAACATTTACTCAACATTATGGAGGATTAGTCACATTTGGTGATAATTACAAAGGTAAAATTGTTGGAATTGGAACTATTGGAGATCCATAATCTATCTCAATTAATAAAGTACTTTATGTACAAGGGTTGAAACACAGCCTGATAAGTATCTCTCAATTCTATGATGATGGTTATTTTTTTAGTTTTCTAACAACAGATGTCCTGTTTTTAAAGATAAATTGCTTAAATTTAGAGCACAATGAACTGAAAATGGTTATTCTCTGGACTTAAATTCCTTGTGTAAACAAAAAGTAAACTACTTAACTGCTATGATAAATAGATCATGGATTTCGCATAGAAAACTTGGACATTGAAATGTATATGCTTTACATAAGTTATTTAAGAAACAAATAGTTTTTTATTTGCCTAGTATCAAATTTGAAAGTGAATGATTCTATGATGCATGTCATCTTGGAAAGTAGCACAAATCATCCTTCAAATATGTTAGCAAAATTGCTACATCTAAACCTCTAGAACTTATCCATATGGATTTGTTTAGACCTTAAAGAATAGAAATCTTGGATGGTAAATTATATGCATTTTTTTAGTTGATTACTATTCTAGATTTACTCGGATTCATTTTCTATAATATAAAAATGAATCTTTTACTATATTTGAATGTTTCTTCAAAGATATCCAAAATGAAAAAGGTTTTAAAATAATTTCATTAAGAAATGATCATGGTGGAGAATTTGAGAATCTACAATTTAATTATTTTTTCAGAAATATGGGTACTAAACATGCCTTTTCTACACCATGAATACATCAAAAAAATGGAATTGTTGAAAGAAGAAATATGACTATTCATGAACTGGCTAGGAATATGCTAAATTAATACAGTCTTCCTACATATTTCTGGTTAGAAGCTATATGTATTTCCGGCTATATAATGAATAGAGTTTTAATCAGATCAATTTTTAAAAAGACACCATATCAACTCTGGAATAACAGAAAACCTTAAGTAAATTACTTTAATGTTTTTGGATGCAAGGTTTACACCTTAAAAACCAAGGACAATCTTGGTAAGATTGATCCAAAATCTGATGAAGGCATTTTCTTATGATATTCTGGTACTACCAAATCTAATATAGTTTTTAATAAAAATTCAAGGATTGTTAAAGAATTAGTTCATGTGAAATTTGATAAATCTAATACCTTTGAGAAAAGGAAAGACCAAATTGATAAATCTGACTCTAATGATAGCATTAGACTTGAGAACATAAAAGATGATTTTGAAAAATATTTAAATAAATTTTATTCCAGTTCAGAAGAACATGACATTGAAGAACATAATAGTGTACTACCTAGATAGTCTATAACCCTAATGCACCACCCTTTAGAAACTATTATAGGAGACCTAGAGACTGGAATAATAACTAGAACAAATGTTGGAAATATTGTTTAATTATCTTCATTTCTATCCCAATTAGAACATAAGACATTAGAATAATCCTTAGTTGATGAAAGTTAGATGGTAGGAAAATAAGAAGAACTAAACCAGTTCAAGAGTAATGAAGATTGGATTTTTAGTTGAAAGTACTCATAACTATCCAGTTATAAGAACTAAATGAGTCTTTAGAAATAAACAAGATGATCAAGGAATAATAACTAGAAATAAATCAATAATAATAGCTAAAGGATATAATTTGGAATAAGGTATAGATTATGATGAGACTTTTTCACCTATAGCTTGATTAGAATCTATTAGAATAATTTTATCCTATGGATCTCATATGAACATTAAATTATTTTAGATGGATGTTAACTCTTACTTTTTTAAATGGTTACTTATTGGAGGAAGTTTATGTTGAGCAACATCCTGGTTTTAAAAATTCACAAAAACCAGATTTTGTTTTCAAACTTACTAAAGCTCTTTATGGCCTTAAACAAGCTCTTAGAGCATGGTATTAAAGATTATGTTCTTTTCTTTTGAAAAATTATTTTACAGTTGGGATGGAAGATTCCACATTGTTTAAGAAAATTTTTAACTATGATATTTTATTGGTTGAAATTTATGTTGATGATATAATTTTTGGTTCAACAGACAAAATAAAATTTCTTGAGTTTTCAAATTTAATGAAAAAAGAATATGAAATGAGTATGATGGGAGAATTAAATTTCCTTTTAGGACATAAAATTTATCATAAATTTTTTGGAAAAGTCTTAAATCAAATAAAATAAATTACTGATTTACAAAATAAATTTGGACTTGAAAATTGCAAGACATAGTGTACTAATATAAAACTTGATTTGGATGAAACTGGAAAACCCATTGACAACAAGTTATATAGGGTTATGATTGGAATTTTATTATATCTTACTACAAGTAGGATAGATATAATGTATTCAGTGTGTCTTTGTGCTATATTTCAGTCTGATCCTAAAGAATATCACATAAGTGCTGGTAAAAGAATTTTTATATATCTAAAAGGAAATGTTTTTCAATCTCTTATTTATCCAAAAACATCTAATTTTAATTTAATTTCATATTCAGATTCTCACTTTGAAAGTTTTAGATTATATTGAGAAAGATCCTCAAGGACTTGTCACTTTTTAGGAAAATATTTACTGTCATGGTCTAGTAAGAAACAACACTCAGTTGCCCTATTAACAGCCGAGGTTGAATATGTATCTGCAGGTAGTTTTTGTGCACAATTTTTGTGGATTAAAAACAATCTTATGGAATTTGGACTACATTTTAATAACTCCCCTATTTTATATGATAATACAAGTGCTATAAATATTTCAAAAAACCCTATTAATCATTCTATAACTAAGCATATTGATATCAGTCATCATTTTCTAAGAGATAATGTTCTTAAAAAGGATATATTTTTTGAATTTGTAAGTATTGAAATTCAATTATCTGATATTTTTAGTAAACCACATCCCACTATGAGGGTTTATTTTATCAAGGGGGAGCTAGGTTTATTTAATTTTAAATAAAATTTTTATTTTAATTTTTATGCTTTTTTTTATTATCATTCGTATTTTAAATAATTTAATTATTTTTTTAGAACAATTTACAATTTAATTAGTATTATTGTCCATGTATGCTTTATTTTATTTTATAATGTAATGGTTATTATGTAAGTAAATGACACAAGAATCAAGGATGTCAGAAACTATTTCAAATTCTAAACCCGTATATTTTCTCAAAACCATTCGAAACACCAAAAACACTTAACACCTTCATCTACCTTTGGCTAAAAATTTGAAACCCTAAACCTACAACCCTTTAGAACTTTGAAACAGAAATGGCCAGGACACATAGAATCAAGGAAGGAGAATCTAGTAATTCCAAGTGTCAGTGCATGGCCGAAAGAAATATTCTCAAGTTGTGGAAAGCCCTCAATTTTTGGAATCTCAAGAAAACTTTCAGTGGAAAAGATACAGAGTTTCTATATGAGGTAGTGCTTCATAACTTTTTCAAAACCATTCAGTTCAGTCTTGGAGATACGGAGGACACCATTGTAGCGAAAATTGAAGATCAAGATTTTTTAATTTCATCTGTAGAAATAGCTAGAATCTAAAACTAACCTCATGAGTCATTTTATCATTTCAACTTAAAGAATATTGGAGATAATGAACATAAGTCAGAGGACATTATGTCATTTTTATTTGGATCTACAAGTATATGGAAAATGTTCATGAAGGATCAAGAACCTAATTGGAAGAATCTTGTTAAGTTTGTGCAAACATGGATTGCACCTATGATGTCAGAGAGGGAGAATATTTTGTTTCCTGACGTGTACATAATGCTTTTTTATGAGTGAAATCAAGTTGAATTTTCCAAGATATAGGGTAATATATCTCAACTACTGCTATCAACCATAGGCTAGAATGAACTTCTATCTCTATGGGAGGTTCATTTCAAAATTACTATTTATGTCTGATATGGTAAGATTAATAGATGCCAGAGTAAGATGTCATCAAAATAATATTTTCAATGCTGAAACTCTAAGGAAGATTGGATTCTTTTGGAGTACTGTGAATGGAAATCTTATGCTTATTTGAGCTAAAGAATTCCAGGACTCAGCTCAGGGGGACAACCTGCTAGGTATAAGGAAGGAATGGCTGAATCAAGAGAAAGTGTAACCTCCAGAATAATGAGATTAGAAGTAGTCGATCCATCTGCTGATGTGGAAAGTCCAATGAGACTTAAGAGGAAAAGACATCGAGTGGCTCCAACGGGTGAGGAGCCTGTTCAGGAAAATACTACTTCAAATGAATCCCTATTGAGCTACAGATTTATTATAGAACCTACAGTATAAAAAATTTAATGACCAATAGTTTCCCAGATTGAGGCGACTCCTCAAGCTGAAAAAGTTATTTTGCCTCAAACTGTTAAAAAGCCTGGAGAAGTTGATGTGGCTGGACCTGAGATGTTTCAAGAGGAATTAGCTCAAGAGGAACCTATTTTAGAGGATCCATTTTTGAAGGAACTCAATGAAGAAGATTCTCATATAGAGAAGCATCCTACTGATGTGAATTTATAAGAGAATCTTTCTGAGATTCATACTGATGTTCTTAATGAGTATTTTTCTATTACTGAGTCAGGGAAGGACTCAAAGGAAGAATCAATTGAGAATCCAGCAAAAAGATATGATGAAGAGAAATAGGATACTGAATCTCTACCTTTAGTGTTGTTAAAAATAGTATAAGATTAGACTGAGAATTAAAAACAATGTCCCACTAATTTTATGAATGCAGATGTTGAGGAGCTGTATAGAAAGTTAACCAGAGTTGAATCAGAAAATGATACTTTAAGAAGAGCATTGGAAAAATAAAATCAGAGATTTCAGAAATTGAAATCCAATTTTGTTTCAAAACAAGAAGTTGATGTTTTTCAGAAGGATAGGTTGGATGAAGTTGAAAATTTGAAATCTGAGATGGTATTGATGTCAGATTTGGCAGATTTTAAGATTTTCATGGAGCAACTATTTTCAAGTGTCAGGGATAGTCAAGAAGGTTCCTTAGGTACTTCACCTGATATGTTAAGGAGATTTTAGGTCATTACAATAGTAATGAGCATTATGAATAGAGGATTTCGTGACGTACTGTGTAACATTGCTCCATTATATGCTCTGCTGAATAATCAAAAGCATCTTATAGACCATCTTACCTCAAATGAACTTGGGATCAGATTTTGGTTGAACAAATTCACAGAGAAGATAAATCAGTTTATAGAGAATGAATAGAGGTTACATGTGTTTTTTAGAGTCAATTTTATTGAGTATATATATTTGACATAGCAAGGAAGGGATATCATAGTCCAGTTAGGAGATGGACTGATGAAAAGGTTGCGAATGCAGATGTCAAAGCTCAAGGAAGTCGTTCAGAATCACTATAACATGTTTCCCAAACCTTTTTATCCCAACCATTATTCTTATTGTTATTGTTGTACCTTTAATTTTATTTTCAATAAAATATAATTGAATCTCATTTTCATATGTTTTGATTTGTTTTACTGTACTATCTATGTTAAGAGGCTAGTAATCCAGTTTAAAATATTGATAAACATTTCATCATTACATTTACATAAGTTCAGTGCTACATAAAAATGTGTTATATTCCTTATTCAATCATTCTTTTTGATATAAAAAAAGTGAGAGAAATATGGATAAACACAACATATTTTATATATATAAATCCTTTACTCAGGGGGAGAAAATAAACCTTTTCATTTTAAGGGGAGAAATTTCTAAATGTTTTCTTAAAAGAGTTTTGTTTTTGGAATTTTATTTTCTTTATTTATAAAGGGGGAGATATTATATTACTTTATAGGGGGGGATGTAAAAATTAAGAAATAATTTTGTTAAAATATAATATTGTTTTTGTCTTTGAAAAATTATAAACTATATACAATTAATTTTGTAAGATAATTTCAGTGGTTATTTCATTGGTTTTGTGATCATCAAAAAGGGGGAGATTATTGAGAAAGTTTTTTTTCAACACCACTCTATTTTATTAAGGGGAGATCGTTGAAGACAATACTCTATCTTTTTATAATGATTTTGATGTTCACAAATACCCTTATTTTTTATTCTAATGATTTTACTTTGAGTGTATTTTTGGAAGTTAATATTCTTAATTTCTCTATTTTGGAATTATATTAAAGAGTTTAATCTAAATGGAAAATTTGACAAAGTGTTCAGAAATCATTTTAGCATGTTCTGAGAAACACTGTTCATTCTCTACATGTTCAGAAATTACTTTTGTGTGTTCTGGAAACACTATTCATACCCTACATTGAGGAGTATAGCGTAAGGATAGAATCTATGGTTTACTTTAAAATATATCAGAAAAGTGTGGTTAAGAAGCCATACGTTATAGACAAAAGTATGGAAGAAGAACCCTATGTTTGGAAGGATCCTTACGTTCGGGATTTCAGAAAAGTATGGAACAAGAACCCTAGGCTAGTTTGGAACGTTATGTTTGTTTCTAAAAAGTATGGTTCATTAACCTTACTTTTGAAAACAACCATACATTTTATCAAAAATTGTGGATCATATACCTTACATTTGGAAGCTGATAAAAGTATGGATCATCAACCTTACTTTTATAATGAATCGTATGGATCATGTATCTTATGTTTTTCTAAAAATAAAAGTATAGATATTATACCGTAGATTTGAGAGTTAAAGAGAAACGTATGCTTTATCAACCTTACATTGAGAACCTTATGTTATCAACATTACGTAGTGAACATTATGTTCAGAGAATTAATTCTCTGCAATTCAACCCTACAATTGGAGTCTGAGATTTAAATTATGACTTTATTGAGAAATGTTCTTTATACAGGTTATTAGGATGATTTCAAGCCAAATTAAAAGCAAGATTTTAAATCATGTATTTGACTGATTCAAAGACGTTTATTTTTGATTCAATGGTTTGATTTAAGAGGATCTTTTGATGATGAATATTTACGGGAGTTATGATTGCTCTATTATTCAAACATTTAAATATTGCGATTGTAAATGCGACTTTTTTGGATGTCAATTTTTAAGGAAAAATCATTGTTATTATATATATATATCTGTGTTATTTTGTATTAAAAAGAAGATGGTGATTCATCAACAAAATATATAACAAAATCTTGATTTCACAAGAATACATTTTTACAAATTCATTCGAGATTTACAGATCTGCTACTACCATGATCTATCAAACTCTATTTTTCTGAAGAAGAATAAACATGTTGAGGATTCATCATTTCTACATCAAAGATCTTTTGTGAATCGATTGTTGTTGGAGTTTCTTAATTTATTTCTATATCTATTACAACTGGATTGACTCAGAACTTCCCTTATCTGAAGAATATATTTTCTGAAGACGACAATGTATCTACTGTCAGTTGCGTGTTGTTGCAACTGTAAAGATCAACTGGAATGAATTTCAAGACAAATAATCTTATTATTTTGAGTAACCGGATTCATGTTCTAAGTTGTGTATTCGGTTCTGTGTATGACCAAGACGGCTATGTTTTTAGCCTTAACATGTAAAGGTGTCCACTGCCTACACTCAGTTGTGGATGGTCTGTTGACAAGGGGACCAGAAAGTGAAAATCACCAAGCTCATGGAGTAGGGAATTTGTGGAGTGGACTAGTGGCCTTCTATTCCTCAAACCACTATACATCCTTGCGTACTTTAACTATTTATTCTCCACTGCATAAACAATCTGATAAAGATAAAAGGACATACTTGGTTATCATCACGATTAGTGAAGAATATGTAAAAGACACAATTCACTCCCACTTGTGCATATTTGGTATTACCTGATCCAACATATATTTCTGTTTCATTCTTTTTAAGTGACAGTTTTATTGACTCTTTTTCTGATGTGTGTTTTTCAAGGAACTTTCCGAGCCTAATTTTAAAATTACGAGGATGCAATTTCCAAAAGGGGGAATGATGTAACATTTCTGGTATTTATAGAATAATACATTTTCATATCTATTAATATTTAAGAATTTTATAATAATTTTATTTTAAAGGGGACATTATGTACGATAGAATACCCTAAACTCAACTATGGGTTTCTCTGAAATCTAATGTTGCACACAACACTACGTTATACCGAACAATAATACAACAATAATATTATTATTTTAAATGGTAGTTAACGCATAACCGTTGTATTTTCAAAAATGAACAGAATTAACTATATTATTATTTTACACATTTTTTAAATGTTTTTATATTTATCCAATGATTTTTACATGCTTAAAATGATAATGAATCCAATTTTAGTATAAAATATTCTAAATTTTTTAAAAGGTTGTGTTACCACATTTTGATGGAGAAACCTTTTTAAAAATAGTTTTTTATCATTTTTAAATGTTTTATTTGATAAAATAAATTTTTTATTTAGAACTGGGACATAAAAATTTACTTCGGCTAAAAATTTGGTATTTTTTCGATAAAATCCATATTTTTATAACTGGTGAAAAATACTTTAATTTAGTTCAAAATTTTATTTTCATATAATTTATTTATAATTTTATATTTTCCTTTTAATTAGTTTTAAATTTTAATATGATTATGTTTTATCAGTTAATCTAATGGTATCAATTGGAAGTAATTTAACATTTAAATTGGACAAAAAAACATGTTAATCATTTGATAATTTTGACTTCTTAAAACCCACTTTCTGTTTTTGAAAATGAGAATTAATTTTAAATTAATTACCACAACTTAGGTATATTGAATTTATAAAAATGGATTACATATTTGGAATTAGAAGTTCCAAATTGTGTAAATAGGTACCTTTTATTTTTTGGACATTATGAATAGTAACTTCAGTATTTAGTTTTATTTACCATTGTTATAGGGTAAATCAGGTAAATATGGGTAAATAATATTATAATAATATAAAACTACCATAACATGTTTCCTAATCCTACTTTATGAGATATGGCCTTACATGGTCATCCTTTTATAGATTTCAGGATCCCATGGAGCCACTTGGGTGAGATAATGACCTTTTATTATATTTATTTTCAAGAAAGGGGAAATATAACATAAATATGTATCTTTTATGTAAAAAAGTTTTAGCTTGGTTTATATAACTGATCTCATAGAATATAAATATTAATTAGAAATCTAAAAATTTCTTCTACATAATTTTATTTTATATATAATTTATAGACATTAGATAAATAAATTTATAAATGACATAATGATGATTTAGTGATTTTCGAATTAATAAAAGATTCAAATAAATAATATTATAAATATTAAAATAAATGTAACTGAACATTTTGGTACCATCCACGAATTTTGTTTTGATGAAATTAACATTTAAGGGATGATTTAATTCCTTTTCTTAAAAGGATTCAAGTTTTTGTGACTTTTAATTAATTCAATTACTAAATAGTGTAAAATTTGACATAAATGAGTTTTTAAAACAAATACTATTTTATTAAATGATATAATAGTCCTAAAAGTCTATTATTCGTAGAAATTACTTATATAATTTTTAAAATGTCATTAATTATTCAGATTTGGTTGGATGGGCATTTTATAGTAACTACATTAACTATATATAATGAAAATACAAGAAGGCATGGTAAGAGTTAATGTTTTTAACTAAGGGTTAAATTTATAATATATGTTTAATTTTGTAACCTAAACAATCCGAAAATGTATTATTTAAGATTATTTCGACCTATCCTTATCTTATCCACCAAATGAGAAACAATGCTTCTTTTTTATAAAAAAATTAATTTTTCCATTGCACATTATGTAACCATTACACGGTGTGCTATCCTTTCATGTTTTGTACTAGACTCCTGAATTATTACTAGTCTAAAAATATATGACGTGTAACCCCTTTTTACATCATGTATTGCCCATATAGTCTACTAATGGTCCGTATTATCCATCCTTGAAAACCCCAAAAAACATCCAATGAAAAGGGAACTCATAAGAATAGATAAGGAATACCTAAAGAGGCTAATGAGATATTAAAAACTACCCACAATAAGTCTTACCATGCCTAGGTGTTCATGTGGAATAATGATGTATCTAAAAGAGATGATGGAACTAATACCTCATAAACAATAATGTTCTGAAGTATCATGAGAATCTTATCTATGTCACCATAACACTACAACCAACAAAATTGACATCCCACACAAGTTTTTCTCTTGAGATTCAATGATATCCAATGACTTTTCTGCAACAAAAAACATCTCGATCCATCTCAATATCATCCCAAATCAGAATGTGAGAAGGATCAGGATGGTTTTTCTAGACCTATGATATTTGGAAAACATCATGAATATAAGTCAACTGAATTAGAAATTACAACCGATAATAAAATTTACTAAGATTCTTAGTTACCTCAAATGGGCCAATATATCTTGGAGCTGACTTTCCCTATCTCCCAAGATGATGCTGACCCAATCGAGGATAAAATTTTAAGAAAAAAAAATCACCAACTGAAAACCCCAAAGGAAGAAACCACTGATCCACATATGATTTCTATCAACTTTGTTATGTAACTAGATGCTGACATATATCCTAAATCGTCACTAAAATATCCTAAACAAGATTCAACCCCACTAAAGTATCTTCGCCCTTCATAACCCAAAAAGAGGTGATCTACACGGGTGACCACACATAGCCTCAAAGGTATCCATTTTTATTAATGACTAATAACTATTTTTTATAAGAAAACACAACTACTCGAAAATGGAAAACCCAACATCCTCCAAAATCCAATACATAGGTTTGGAGCATATCCTATTGTACTTGAATAGTATACTCTATCTAATAGTATATCTATGGATGGTATGTTATACTGAACCTGACCTGAGTCCCCATTTCCTCTTGGATACTCTTCCAAAACCTCTATGTAAAACTAGGATCATTGTTTGAAACAAAATATTATGGAACCTCATTTAAACTCATGATCTAATACACATACATCTTACCCAAATAATAAACTTTTGTGGTGTCCCTAATCCAAATAAAATGGGATGACTTTGTCAACCATTCAATATCCACCTAGATATCATTTCATACTCGGTGAGTACTTGCTAATCTAACAAAAAAGACCATGGATACCCTATCCCATTTCCAAACTGGATGAATAAGAGGATGTAGCAAACTAGAAGGTTTTATATACCCCTCCTTTATCTGTCAGCAGGTGTAATAGTGGGACACATAATCAACAACATCACATTTCATACTCTGCCACTATAATTATTTTCTTATGTATTAATAAATATTCATAGTGATAGATGAATGAACCATGAATAACTATGAAAATAAAAAAATATATCCACACTGATTTTTGGATGACAACTTAATCCCCAAAATAAAGAATACGATCTTAAGATAGATACCAACCAAAAATGGTCTCCCTAAAATAAAGGGTTTCTTGAATTCCTCTAAACTCATCATCCTGCTACTTAATATGTAGAAAAAACTACAGAAGATATATTGATAAATGAAACACTCTCTCAGACATCCAGACATAACTGAGCAAAGATTCCCATAAAGTTCCACTCTTCCATCAATTCAAAATATATTTTGAAGGTAATTTTCTACAATGAGTGTCTAAAATGGAATTATTCATCCCTAGGGTGTAGGAGACGTAAATATAAAAAATATGAAGGTATTTTACTAACTTCTTCTATCTAAGATTCACTCATTTCAAAGACAATGTATAGCTCAAAATTTATATTGTTAGAAAATACTATGAACCTCTCTCTAAAAATATAGTTTTTCCAACACTAAATCACATATCTAATTGCTGAAATATTTAAATCATGAGTGGGGTAATTCTTATCATGAATTAGAAGCTGAATTGATCTATAATGAACCACATGATTATCCTGTATAATCACAAAACCTAAACCATCACCATAAGCATCAAAGAAAATCACTACCTCTAACATGGATAAGGTTAGATTATAATAGGAGTGGATTTCAAAATTCATTTTAACTTATCAAAATAAGATGAAAACTTTTCATCCCATATGAATTTCACCCCTTTCCTTGTAAGTAAAATCAATGGTGATGCTAACTTTAAGAAATCCTTGAATAATCATCGATAATATACCTAAATACCATAGAAGATATCGATATTAAAGACATTTTGTGGCTCTTCCCAAGACAAAAGAACCATCGCCTTCTCAATATCAACTGATAATCCATGCTTAGAAATCACATTCCCCCAAAACATCACTTCTTGGATACAGAAGTTAAATTTTCAAATAATTTGATATAAGTAGAGACTCTATAGGATTTGTAGAAGCAAACTCAAATAGTTCTCATTCTCATGGTCAGATCTCTAATAAACCAAAATATCATCCAAAAACACTACCATAAAAATGTTAAGATACTAATGGAATATTCAATTCATCAAATAAAATTAAACACTAGGAAATTTATTCAGAATAAATGAAAACATAGTATACTCTTAATGGCTATACCTTCTCCCAAAATATATCTTTAGTACATTAGACTCATTAACTCTAAGATGATGAGAATCCAGCTGAAGATCAATTTTCAAAAACCAATTTTCCCCTTGGGATGATAAAACAAATCATCAATAAGATGAAAATGATACTTGTTATTAATCATTAACTAGTTCAACTTCTAATGGGCCACACACATTCATAATGAACCATATGCCTTATTGGAAAAGATTATAGGGGATACCAAATGAAAAACACTAGGGTGGTAAAACACAATTTTATATTAGGCATTCCAACCAAATCTTTATCTCTTTTAGCTATATTGGTACCAAATGATAGAAATGTATAAAAATTAGATGTATACAATAGAACATGTCAATATTAAATTATACATACCTTTCTGAAGGAATATGATAGAAATTATCTTGAAATATATCGGGAAAATCCTAAACAACTATAGGAAGATCAATAATAGTAGAAATACTATCGAACTCAATTGCTACAACATACAAAAAATACTAGGCACTGGGTGGGAGGGTCCTGCCCGGCAAGACCTCATATCCCAATCTCCCTAAAACACCCCTGATCTCACATCGTCTTCTATAAAGATGACATGATGATGATAATAGTCAACATCATCATGATGATTGAAAATAAAATTCATTCTGATAATGATGTAAGTAATATCCCTATTGAGAATGATGAAATCCGAAAATAACACTACATTAGCTACCGATAGCAAAAAAGGAAACTGCGACCCTTGCTCTTTACTCTTTACAAGAGGTTTCACTAAATCCATAACAAATCATATAAGCTCTATTAGAATTTTATGAATATCAATAAAATGAATAGATATAAATGGGTGGAAAAAACTAATATCAAATAAATCATTCACTACTAAGGATTTAAAAAATATGGTACCTATCACTATTACTGGACTCTCATATACATCCACTAGAATATCATATACTACATGAGGTGATTAACTCTTGAGGCCTATAGCTAGATCCCTATAGTCATTGTAACATATGACTACACCACATTAGCCTTTGAATCTGACGATCTTTCACCATATCTTTTCATATACATTGATTGAAAGAAACCCTATAGATGAACATAATTTCAAAAACTATTAAACATCTACGTAGGTACAAGACAGGAATGTTGGTTGTGTCTTGTCTTTCCATAATGGAAATAAGTATAAGGAACACTTTTAGTTGAAACTAACGGTTCATAGGAGGCCTACTACTGAAAACTACCACCACAACTCCTGCAATGATCTTTCCACTTATTCTTTTTCCCTTGAAATACATTTAATCATCCCCTATGTATAATATAAGGAGTAGAATAACCCACCTTTACTTCCATATTAATCACTACCATCATATCCCTATCTACAACCTCTACATTTGTCAAAATCATTATCATAAATACCTATGATTTGATATCCATTTGTAAACCTTGAAAGTAATTCTGAGATTTTATTTGGTCATTATTTACTTCATTTATAGTAAAATAAACCATCTAAGAAATTGGTGTAAAATGAAACAAAATTATCTCACTTTTGTAAAGTGTGAAACTCTAGATACTTCTCCATCAATAGTGACTCTTGAAAGAAATGCTGAAAGAAGAGTCTCTAGACCCTTCCAATCCATGCCCACGTGCTTATCCACCTGCACCACAAAATCCCACCATCTCTTTCTAGGTCTCTCAAATCTTAAAACCATGAAATTCATCTTGATAATCCCAGGTGTATCCAGGAAATCAAATATATAATCGATCATATATAGCATTCCTCTGCCTCTTGATTTTAATTCATACCCTTAATGGATGGTGGATTCTACTGAAATAATTTTCGTTATAGGAACCTTTCTCCTACAGCTCTTCGTTTTTCCTCAAATTTTTTTTATGGAATTATGGTATATTGTGTTCAATAGTAGGAACTTATCATATGATATAATCAATATGATTCTAATCTATAGGCAGATTCCCTTTAGGGTAATCAGATGCACCCAACTTTTGAACCCATGGAAGACATCCCAAATGAATATGACTGCACACAGAAATATGAGAAAAAATCACGCAATATAAAAATATTATTTAAATAAATAACACCATAATAAATAATTGAGACTTAAATTAGGAACTCAATATAAGAGACACACTTCCAAACATACCATGGTAACTCAAGTCTCATCACAACAAGATCTTTCCAGACACTCAACACAATTTACCTCTCAAGTCCTTATTATCCTATCTCAAGTCAAACATAAATAGCTATCTAAGGGTGTTCCCATTCCCTGCAAGATAACAATTATCACCCGGGTATCAATAAGAACTAGGGGGAATGATTTCTACCAACCTAATATAGAGAATATTTCATATATATTTAATAAAGGGAAAATATAAAGATATGAACATATTCCATAACAAAAGGATGATAAAAGAAATGATACAACTCAAAAGGTAGCTAAACAATATCAAAGTGGAAAGTCTAGAGGAAAGGGAAACAATAGTAGATTAGATACTCCAACGTTATCAATGTGATAGAATGGAAAACTTTCACCATATCACCACCATCTACATAGACACAGGAAAAATAAATCCTCACTGCCTCACTGTGGTACCTTGCCTTTTCCTACATCAAAAGGTATAAAATGGTATGTCCGCATCTGAAAGGGTGTGTAGGGTCATAGATAATAGGCTCAGTTGGATCACACCCAGGTATTCAATAAAAATTCTCTATAGAATAATCTAAACATGCTCAAATATTTATAAAATAATGCATGATATATATTCTAGTAGTTTTTATTTCATAATCCTAGAAAACATTTAATTTTCCCCTATTTTCCACATTTACAAAATAATAATGGTAAAACAGTTTCAAAGAATTTCAAATATATAAAAATAGTCATATCAAAAAAATCATGTATCATAAATCTTATCAAATCCATGCCAGTAAAATCTAAAATAGGTCATTCCAAAATCACACAGGATAAGCTCACCAAGGATCATATTAAGAAATTCAAGTAGACTACTCATACCACATCATATGACAAGTGCGCACTATAGGTTCCTAAATACAATAGATCTAAACTCTATGAACATAGGAACACCCCAGAAATTGACCCCCCAACCTAATAAATGTTCTTATATCCCATGAAAATGAACTCTATGATTAGAGGAACACACTAGAAAGTGAACATCGATCGTAAATTGATGAGGGCCCCAAGCTATGGCTTCCACCTAGTACCCAAGGATACTCATGTTCTATATTTTCCAATCCATTTCATTAAAAACATTCTTTGAAAAAAAATACGCAACTATTTCACAATGATTTGAAAACCACTTTTCATTTACCAAAACTAGGGGAAAAATAACTTTTATAAAAAACTCATTTCCACACACGTACAAATCAATCAATCAATCGTTACATTTATTTTAAAAACACTGAGGAATATAGTCCATCCAACATAAGATAAATATGAAATGACCCACCTCATACTCTTTTCACACAGGCCTACAATAGAATCGTCCAACAAGGAAGAACATGATGATGACAACGAAGGCCCTATAATCAAGGGTTGGAGGAGAGTTCAGAATATGACATGTATTCATAAACATTCAAACCACACCATTACCAACACAATTATTATCCTATATAGAAATATTACATGACATATGTATAAGGAAACAAAAATAATTAACATGAAGAATCAATGAATTTATAAATTTATTACAATAGTTTAATTGTGATAAAAGGAAACAATGAAACAGAATTATTTATTACCTATAGTGACAAAACATAACCACAATGGGAATTAATCACTGAAAAAATGATCGGGATAGAGAGGATGACTCAAAAATATTCTGGGAGAGTTCCCAGGTCGAGAGAAAAGAGGATGAAATCGAATGAAAATATGAATCATATCTGCATCACCCCAAAATCACAACTCATGTGATTTACATAACATGTAATCTCATTACACATACTGTAATCCATGAAGGATAAAAATGTTGTGAAACACAATTCATTTTTATAAAAACATAAATATTACCATTATATGTCATGTGACCTTTACACAACGTGCAATAATATCACACTATTTAGAAGACTCACAACTTCTTCCTGGTAAAAAATACATGACATGTAAAACCTTTCCACAACATGTATTTCACCAATAGTCTACTAAAAATCTAGATTCTCCATCCTTGAAAAACCTAAAACCCATCCAATGAAAAGGGAACTCGTAATAATAGAGAATGAGTACCTAAAAATGTAACAACTTTTTATAGATACCACCTTTCACTATCGTTAAACCGTTTTTAAATCTTTATATACACTCATTGGGATACCAAATTTATCCCATGATTTTCGATGCCAAACATTTGTGTTTTATGCACCCATACCCATTTCCACTCAAGGGTATTCACCTAGATGTACTTATCATTCATTGATTTAGAAATACCACATATGTAACCCACACTCCTTAATCATGTGAATAAAATTGATGAAATATATCCTTATTATTTATGATCTATGTGGCATAAAAATTCACTTATGTGATATGAATGTGGATGTTGGTCGTTGAATTATAAAGACATCCAATTCATTGGGTAATGTTTTTATCTCATGAGATACCATGTATGGTGCATGAAAGTTTATCCAAAGCACACTATGTTATTATTTCTTTATGTTAATCCATTACTTAAGCATATTATTTCATATTTTATATTGTTTCCACATTCCTATGTTGCCTTGATGTTATCATCTTATATCACGACTCATTGTTCATGTTTTGTTATTATAACCCATTTTATATCACCACGATATTTCCATTGAATAACATGTATTACTTTCATTATTATATTATTTTATTATTCCCATACTAGGATTTATATCTCACCAAATTAATATGCATGTCCCTAGGTTATCCCATGTTGTATTTGAAGATATATGGATTTTAAGATCATGTTATGTTTTTTAATTAATGTGTTATTGTATCCCTATTTCCTGTTATTATGTCATGTATCTAATTACCCAAATAAAACAGTCCTTTAGATGGGTTGGGATTTTATTATATGTATCATTATAAAATAAATCATGAATTAATATTTATAAAATATAAAGATTTTTATTTTTGGCATTAGAGAAAGGTCATGTTGTTTATGGGGATTAAGATTGTAAAATATTAGTAAAATTTTTAGGGAGAAGAATAAATATAGTAAAACATACGTAAATTATAGAAAATTATAGAGTAATTTTTTTCGAAGAAACAAAATATTTACCAAGATAATACAAGTGGGAACAGCTCTAGTATGGTTGTACCTAGGGGTAATAACCTAATCAAGGCAACATTAGTAATTGAATCAATCATCAGGTGGTGCACAAAAATGAGGCCTTATTTTACACATGGTTTGAAAATCCTAGGGGATATACCTTTTCAAATTCACAAGCTACTTATGAGCCCTTGTGAAGGGAACGAAAAATAACTTAAAATTTTATATTTGGAAATATTCCATGGATAATGTAGATTGAAACATAGGAATTTACTGGATAGTTATTATTTTTTAATTATGAGTTATCCATTAAATGTTCATATTTTTACTTATTTATGATTAATAGTTTGAGAATTATCCTCCATAATTTTCCATTTATTTTAGTCAATTATTTTAAATAGCGATAATCAATTATACAACCAATGTAATGGGAAATGACCAAATGATATACCTCACCCAATGAGAGGAATATTTGAGAACTTCATGAGAATTCATACCAAATTAACTCAAGTAATAAACAAAATTTTGAATTATGGGGAAAACCCACATCCCCCTAAGAAAGTGAATGTTGCAATTAGGACCTTTATGATATAAAGGCCTCTGGCACTAAGTGCTTCATACGATCCCTTAATTGCAAAACAATGGATCAACTCCATTGAAATGAACTTCTTTTCACTTAAATTCTATGAGAAAGATTATTTCGTGATGTTTATCTATTGCATGGATGGAGAAGCTAATCAATATTGTGTGTCGATCAAAAATAAGAAGCATGTGGAGGATATTGATGTGATGAAGTGGAAAGAATTATAGAAAATTATTTTCAATAAATATTTTTCTCACACTCCCTAAATTAAAATATAGAGTGAGATTATTAGCCTAATGTAAAATCATGAAAAATACATCATGGAATATGAGAAAAACTTTACAATACATACATGATACACCTCTGGCTTTGTTGTTTCCCTAGATAGTAATGTTGACCTTTTATCTTGTGGGATAAAGTTGAATCTATAAAAATGATTGGTGATTCGATACTTGAAAACTATGAAGATATTTTTTTATGTTACCTCATAAAAAATAAATGAAATAAATGAATACGAATGGCATCATGGTTATGGTGATAGGAAGTGTATGATGGAATTTAATTATGGCGGTGTGATGTAAGAATATCAAGGGGAAAGAAATTCCAACACCCCACTTGTCAAATGTGTGTGAAGAAGCATCGCAAAAATTTCCTGATGGAAATAAAAAAATGATTTAGGAGTGGGATGTAAGGTGATCTTGAGTATTAATGATGAAGGAATAAACCCACTAATGTGATGGAAGAGAGGAATACTTTGGTAAACCCTTAACCTATTACCCAATTTTTCAACTTTAAGGAATAATAACATTGTTAGAGTCAATGCACTAAGCCAAGGGATGTTGATGATAACGAATGAAAATAACTTACAAGTCCTATAGTGAAAGGGAGTGGTTATTCCATCACAACTGATGGGGTTGATTGAGAAAATAATGTAATTTTTAGTAAATTATTTATTCAATCGATAATAGTGATCATACTATTGGATTCAAGTTCTATATATTATTTCATACCATATATGTTTAGTAGAACTATTCAAATACCACCTCAAATTATGGAATTGGTGTTATATGTGAAAATAAGAATTGGGGAAATTATTGCATCCCAAGTATTAAGTCCTCCCCTATAAGTATTTTTTTGTTGAACTTACTAATAAACCTCGTTATACTTTGTTTAGTAGAATTTGATGAAATTGTGGGTATAGATTTAGTTTCCTTGTATATAACCAACAAAAATTTATAAGGTAAAGAAATCACCCTTCGCATCACAAATCACCCTCCAATTATATACAAGTTTAAGGAGGAGGATGAGTTTATTTTAGTATCATCACCTCAATCGTGGTTATTATTTCCTTATTAGAAACAGTATCTTGCTCAAATGATTCATACTAAGGAAAATATTATCATTGATCGCATGGCCTTTGTAATTAAAATTGATTATGTGTTTCCCAATGAATTTAATAGTATTCTTCCAAGTCGTTAGTTTGTGTTACCATTCTTTATTATACCCCAATATTTTCCAATATCCAACAATACATATATAATGGACATTATATAACTTGAATAGATGAAGAATTTGGTGTAATAGAATCTTGATTAAGGGCCTATATTCCCACATTCTTCACCATGGGGTACACCAGTCCACTTCATTACGAATAATGACGGGTTAGTGAACCTATACATTGAGTATCTTAAGCTAAAAAAGATCAAGATAAGGAAAAAGTATCCTGTATAGAATATTAATGAATTTTTCATTCTTCTATGTTGACCTGGAGTAGTTCTGTAAGGATGATTTTTTATCTATATATTATCAAGTAAAATTGAATAAGGAGGATATCCCCAAGAATTTATTGTGTACAAGATATGAGAACTATGATTTTATAGTGATTCCATTTCTAATTATTAATTCTATAACAATCTTCAATGTATTAATGAGTAGATTCTTTATGGATTAATTTGATAAAATTATTTTATTCTCTATAGATGACATTCTTATCTACTCCAAAATAAAAGAGGAACATGATGAATATTGGAGTGTTGTACTGAAGACCTTGTAAAAGAAAACATTTCTATGAAGTACACTAAATGTGAGTTTTGAATATAGAAATTCACATTCATAGGTCATGTTATCACTATAAAATGGATATATGTGGACCCTTTATATTCCTCCCACCAAAGATCTATGAGAAGAAATACCCAACACATGATCCACAATTGGATACAGTGATCTTCACATTAAATATTTAGCAATTTATCTTTATGGGGAGAAGTGAGACATATATACAAATCATAAAAGACTCAAGTATATATTCACACAAAATGAGATCAGTATACAATAATAATGGTGGATAGACCTGATCAAGGATTATGATTTCTCAATCCATTTCCATCATTGAATGGTGAACAAAGTGGAAGCTTCACAGTGTAGAAAGGATCATGAAACCCTATCCATGATGAGGATTAAAGGAGACCCAATATTTTTGTACATTAAAAGGATGGACATGGGAATAATAAAAGGATATTTATCCTACATTTCTCTAATAAATACTCATCCATCCATTCCTAAGAGAATTAACCAGTCAAAACAATTATGAAGAGATACAGAAAATAGTTGTGAATATTATAGAGTTCATATTTACTAAAGATAGATCTATAAGGTTTGGAACCTAGATATGTGTCCCATAAAAAATCTAAAGAAATAATTTCTATATTATTTTTATATAAAATTCTTCTATATTCATCTAGGAATCACTAAGATGTATACAGATCCAAAAAACATCTAGTGAGATAACATGAACATATAGATTGTGTAATTTGAATCTTGATTCTTGGTATTACGATCAGTCAAGTATAAATGATTGAAGTTTAAGGGTATGATGAAACCATTTCCAATGAAAATATTGAAATTGGAAAAGATGCCTGTGAATTTTAATATAAGACACCATATTACACCTAAAGGAAATAATTTCATTTGGCTGGTAGTTGATCACCTTACAAAGTCAGTTATTTTAATTTATATCAAGGAAGATTTATCTATTTACAAATTCACTAAGATATACATAAGGGAAGTGGTAAGACTATATAGAGTGCCACTCTACAGTGTATATGATCAGGATTTGAGGTTTTTCTCATGGTTCTATAGAATACTTTATAAAGATTTGTATATTCATCTTATTTTCATTACTACTTATCACCTTCAGATTGATAGTCTGTTTGAGAGAACCATTCAACCTCTAGATGATATTGTAAGAGATGCTTCAACGGATTTCCAAGGATATTGGGATCAAAAACTTCCCCTAGGGTATTTTTCATATAAATATAGTTTTCATTCTACCATTCAAATGTCATTTTATGATGATATATATGAGAATAGGTGTCAAACTCCAACATTTTTGTGATGAATTTAGAGAGTAGAAACTTATGGGATCTGATCTTATCCAATATATGACATACAAGGTTCAAACCATTAAATTTATTATGAAATCCAAAAAAATTAATTAGAAAAATATACATGAAATCATCAATGTAACCTAGAGTTTAAGGATGAAGATAAGTTATTCCTTCATATATCTTAATGAACGAAATCCATGAGGTTTTTGAAGAAGGTAATGCTTAGTCCTATATACAGTTCCCCCTTTTGGATCTTTTATTTCATCAAAGTTATTTCCTATCAACTAGTACTCTCACATAACATATCCCATGTACATAATGTGTTCCATGTATCCATTTTGAGAAAGTATATATCATACCCCTCATATTTACTTAATTCATAGGTTCTACACTTGGAGAATGATATTTCTTATGAGGACTAGATAGTGAAGATCTTATACCATAGAGGAAAATTTATAAAAAAAGTAAACTCAACAGGTCAAATTTTTTGGTGGAACGAAAATTTCAAGGAAGTAGGGTGGGAACCAGAAGAGGTGGTGAGACAGAAGTAACCTTATCTATTATATTGTAAAAAATGAAATTTTGATGGTTACATTTATAAAGGGGGTGAGAATGTAATTTGAAAACTTTTATAAATGAAATTCACTTTATTAAAGAATAAATTCTTTATTAAGTAATGTAGTTATAAAGAAACACATACACTACTTTGTTTTTTAGAATGATTATAAAATATATAATATCATATATATAATACCATTAATCATATTAACCATTGATAATATGTTATTTATATAGTGACTAATAAGATTAGAATATACTAAGGGTTACAATAATGTTTAATTTTCAAAAACAGAAGGAGTTGTGGCCTCAACCAGTAGGATCATACCCTATGATGCCCATTTATCAAAGCTTTTGTGGGTGATGTTATGATTGGTATTTTTCCTTGAACAATACCCAAACTAAAATTCAACAACTAAATCATGAATGAAACTGTTTATGTGATAAGTTCAAGCTCATCATGTAAATGGCCCAAACCATGATTGGAGAACCACCAAAAGAATGCCCCACCATTTCACACCTTACCCTTAAGGTGAATACTAGCGTAATAAGGTGTTATGTATCCAAAACCCAGTATTATGAGTTTTAGTATTTTCCATTTTTAATGAAATAATGATTATGTTTATCCTTTTTTATTATTAGAATATCATATGAGTTGTTGAATATTATATTTTGATACAAAGAAAAAAAATTAATTTTAGTAAAATATATTTCTTTAATTAAAACAAAATTTTTGAAAAATTCATGAATTATGAAATGAATTTTATTATCCAATAATATTCTAATTAAATAATTTTTAAATAAAATGATAATATAATTTAGTGAAGTCCAACATAACCATTATGAGGGTAAAACAATTGTTATTATTATAAAAAACTAGTATATCTCAATAAATGATAATTTTATTTAAAAGTGAAAATTATCACATTTAAATAATTATTTTGATAAAATAAATATTATTTTTTAAATTATAATATTTAAATTTTCAAACACTGAATTTTATATACTTTTCTAGAATACTCGTTTTTCTGCTAAAAATTAAATACGGTGTGTATTATGATATCATAATATCACAAAAGTGATGTAATAAATAGTATAAAAGTAATTCAAGCCCAAAAACATGTCTTCCATTTAAAAAAATTTGTTTTTAATTTTTTTATTAATTTTATTATCCCTTAATGAATCCTCCAAACCCAATATTATACTTTAAGGTTTTAAAAAAATATTTATAAACATGGATCACTTCCACATCACCAAGATTTTTTTAAAGATTTCGGTTCATGGAATTATAAAATAATGAAAAGCAGTTCACTTTGTTAGAAAACATAGGAAAGAATCATGGGAAATTTGTTTTTATAATCATATCATATAGAGTCCAAAACCTATATTTATACATTAATAAAGAAGTTTACACTCATTTTATATAAATACCCACCCAATATCCCACTTTTATTTAGTCAAAACCCATTTTGAATTATGTTAATCCTCCTACCCCTCTCTAAATCCCTTACATGGTGTTCCAAACCTCTAAATAATCACCTCTAAATCATTTGAAAGCACCCATTCAAGGAAAGGTTATTATTTAATCATCCTCTTCATTCAACAACATTGTTTGAGTTATGAATTTTAATTTCCAATTTTTCTTATTGTAATATATTTTTACTCATAATTTTACTATACTTATGATGGAATAGTAATTAGAGGCCACATTTCAGTCTCATTTAAGGCTTCCATTAACCATTATGTACACTGTCAATGATATAAAAATTATCTTATTGTTTTCCATGACAAACATTTGTGTTGTGTATACTCAACCCCATTTCTACTCAAGGGTCTTCACATAGATATACCTATACATTATTGATTGGGGAATCCCATTTATGTAACCCACATTCCTTAATATCTATATTAAAATTAATGAAATATATTATTATATTGTATGATCTATATGTCACACAAATACATGTACATGATATTTATGAGATGGTTGAGATTGGAAATATATATCCCTCCAATGCATTAGGTATTGTTTTCATCTAATTAGATACCATTTATGGTGCATGGGGGTTATCTTAAGAATAATATTATGATATATCAATGGTTTTCATTGACACATTCTTATGATGTCATGTTTTATGTTTCCTTGATGTTATTATCTTATATCATTATTTGATGTTGATGTTTATGATTATCAACAATTTTATGTCACATTGATATGTACCTTGAATAAAATGTATTACTTTAATCATGTTATTTTTTGATTATTCCCTCACTGGGCTTTATATGTCACCCCTTTCTTTAGTAAATTTCTAGGTTATCCCATGCAATATTAGAAGATCTATGGATTTTTACAGCATGTTATGGAGTTTTGAATAATATTATCATATCCCTGTTTCAAGTTGTTATGTTATGTATCTAATTACTCAAAGAAACTAGTACTTTTGATCCTTTCGGAGTGTATTGTGTGTTTATTTATGTAATAAATCAGGAATTAAGGTATATAAAGATATGGGTTGTTATAGTTTCACCAAACCTTCTTAGATTAATATTTTAGGTGGTACATTATTATTAGGTAATGACTTCTCATTTCACAAAACAAGATTTACCTAGTTACTCATCTCTCAGCCTTCTCAATTCTCCATAAGTGGATAGAATCACATTCCTAATAAATTAGAGTGATGTTTATTCAAGTATTATTAGTTCCATAATTGACTATTTTAATAACCATTTATAATATTTTATTCTTGAATTCATTAATATTTTGGATAAGTTAGTGATTTATAAAATGAACCTTATGATTGATGATTTTTTTAAGATTCTATTCTTTAGTCATTTCATATGAGAAAATGACACTTACATTTCTCTATAATTCCATGTCTTTTCTGATTTCCACCTCAATTCATATTTATTTAGAGTAAATGACTCTAAAAAATTTCGGTAATGACTCATACATTCTATCCTAGATTCGAAACAATAATCATTAATTTTTTTTAATCTTATAAATCCATTATATGTTTATTATAGTGTCAGGGTAATGGTTAGACCTTTTTTACCTCTCCACTATAGAGCTAAAATGACACATATGAATTCACTAGAGTTACTCTTACACACTCATTGTGGGTTCATACCATTTTCAATTTTCCCAAAAATTATTACCTTTAAAAATTAAAATATACCCCATTTTAAATCATATATATAACCCTTATGAATAAAAGTTTTTTCTTCATTTACATAAAAAAAAAATAGAACTTTAGGTCTTATCCATTTTTCCTACAACACAGAATTTCTAGAAACATTCTATTAAGGATAATAATTCCTTCAATATCCTCAATGAAATATTAATTATTTCAAAATATCATTAAAAGGATTATTATCACATGATATAGCAGTATTTATTCTTAGTTTTGCAAGTATGGATTCTTCACACTTCTATAAATATGTGTTCCAATTAAAATGAAACATCTCAAGATTATTAGTGGTTATCTACTCAATGTTTTTAACCAACCTATTATTCATTATTATTTCTCCTCATGAAAACTTTTCATATACATGATGACCAATTAAATAATTTGTAGATATCAATGGTTCATTCCTTGAATCTTTTGGCCTAAGAAATTCAAGTAATATCAAGATTCCTCTTCCCACTTCCATATGATTAGCATATTAAATGTTCTTCATTGAACTCTTCAATAACCTCGAACAATGGAACTCTCATGGGAATATTAAATGTCCCAATTAATGTGATATTCCTCATTAACAAAATTCAGAATATATAGACTTTATTCCTCATTATGTTTTTAAAAAAAATATAACTAGTTAATCTATTTATTATAATCTAATTAGGGTCTACACAAATATTTGAAACAATTAATCAACATTTCTACTCATTACAACATTAACCTCATTTATTAATTTGATATATAAACTCCTTTAATAATCAATATTATATTTGCAAATCATTTCATAATGAATTAATGGTTGAAGTAATATGATAATCACATTTGGAGTCCTTTTTGAATGATATCATATATCATTCTATAAAATAATCTCAGCCTATAATGCAAGTCCACATAATGACAGAGGCTATGAAATAGTGACTTTCACTTTCTCACAATTTATAATTTAGTGCACAAATATAAAATATCCTACACTTGGACAAAATTTTCATAGTCTCTATGAGAAACTTCAAAAATATTAATGAATCTATAAGGATTCCTTGGGATGTGATTATCAGGGGCTCTCATGATTTATAAAAATATTTCATATAAAAATTACTCCCCAATCCAAGACTTTAAGAGTGACCCGGTGTATCTTTTTAGCATTGAAAAAAAAATCAGAATTTATTTATTCCTAATGGTAATCAAAGTGTGACCACCATAAAAAATCATTTCTAATCAAGATACAAATGGGTCTGGAATTATCTTGATCAAACACACATATATCATCATATAAACTTCTCTACCACAACATATATCTCCATATACCATATACATGATTATATAATCTATTTTTTTCTGATAATTTGAGTTCCCAATCAACATGTAACACGTAAATATATTATTGGATAACTCTTACATTCATGATTACTTGAAATATACTTATCAGTTTAAGTGAGTACGTCACATTCCATTCATCCATGTAACTGAGGACATCATATGGCACTCAAATAAGAGTGTCCATGAATTTCCTCATAAAAATTCAATCAAGGGATATAATGTCTTAATTTATATATAAGATGAAAATACCATCTTGGATAAACATAACTAATGATAGGATCAATAACATGTCTAACCATCACATGATTAGATCAGCCTCAAGGCTAGAATAAGAAAGGAATCAAATTACGAAGGATTGAATGCTATGTATTTTGTAAACCTCAGGTAATCATTCACCCCTAACTATAAAAATAAATGTAGGAAATTACTTGTGAATTAATTTTTCATATCAAACCAAATAGAAAATATTCACTTATTATCTCATGTTTATACTATATATCTATCATGAACTGGCCTGGATCAACCCAATTCGCAACGAGTCCTGAAGTTCATTCCCAATCCCCATGGTCTATAAAAAAGTAAAAGTGTATTAAACAATTAAAATTGGGAATTATTTCAACCTTGAATAATAATAACCATATAGTGAAAATATATAAAGAATATAGAATGATGCATACATGACATAGACTTTCATGCATAAGAAAATAATGGTTTTAAATAATAAATCAATAAAAATGAGTCAGGACCAAATAAAATTATCCTACTAGTTGAAAATAAAATAACATCCAAAAAAACATCTCAAATCTGAAATAAATAAAATAAACCATCTATTCAATATAAAGAATAATACTAAATAAAATACATTGTTGGATTAAATGGTTGATACAAAAGTATCAGAAGAAAATAAAATAAACCCAAATGAATATTGTCGATCTCCACGTAAACCATGGTAACTCACAAATCCTAATTCATCCTTCATTATCCAACCAAATAATTAATAATAATATATCAACAAGTGACCTAAAAGGAAACATAAAATCTATTTACATGGGTTCTTGAGTATACCGGGTGTGACAAAAAATGTTCCCAAAAGGATTTCACCAAAGACTTTGTGTAATTCCATTCAAAATAAATTTCACTAATTTATGTTTTAATTATATTTATTAAAAAGGGTTTTCATGATTTCAAATAATAATAAAGAATTCAAATATCAATTTTTTCATAAAACCATGCATTTCTATTTTATAAAATAAGGATAGAATGCATCCTTTAAAACAAACACATTAATTTTTTTTTCAAAAATTCACATATCATATGAAAACAATTTCCATTCTATGAGAAATCTCTTCAAAATAAATTATACGTAGTCTATTATAAATTAAAAATACATTTCATAAAAGATAATCACCACAAAAGAATGAATTATATCAATAATGAATCCAGATTAAGTATAAATTACTATAAATAACAATTCTGTATGATTCGATAAAGACAGGGGTATAAATAAAACAAAAAAATGGAGTCCCTAATTTCATTCTCTAACAACACTAGGTATAATGGGAATTAAATTAGTTCTTAAGGTGATAGGGTCCTATAAAAACAATAAAAGAACAATTATCAGCCTACTTGTGTCCAAAATAGCATAAGACACCTGACTAAACCACACTAGTATAATCATAAAACCATTAAAACACATTTATTCAATGTGACAAAACCCATAAAACTTTTGTTAAATATAAAAAAACTATCACATATAGATTTATTTTAATAAAATGATCAAAAATATTGATAATTTAATGATATGCCATTTAAATTAAGTGTACATAAACTGAAAACTCAATATAATTAGAAACCCTTCACAATGAGATTTAACACGTTTCCATTGATTAATATTTTCTGATAAAAAATGAAATTTCCTCCATAAACCCTAAACATAAAAATCCCCATGGTGAGGTTGATCTAAAACCTAATTTATCTCCCATTATCATTATCAGTTTTGAAATAAGAAAAAATCAAGGGAAATGGAAGAGGGTAAGTGAGGGGAATAGAAAATAGGATGAATAAATGAGTTAGCTTGATGAAGCATATGCAATCAGTGTAGATGAATACCCAAATCGAAGAGTAAGTGAGGGGAAGAACTCAATTGGAATGCATCTCATTTATTAGATAAAAATTAGTGATAATGGGAGGAGAATCAAATTAAAACTTGAAAGGGGTAGAATACTAATGTTATAAGATTAAAAAGTTTGTAAGAATGCCGCCATGGTGTAACCATATGTTTCCTGGAATAATGCCCCTATATAGTTGAAAATTCTGGTCTATCCATATTAAGTGTGGTGTGGTGATCCTAAAAAAGGTAGAACCAAAAACCCTAATATTCTATCCAATATGGTTTATCCCTCAATGCTACAACATGGAGTCCTTCGTGAGATACCCTCCTTGGCATATACACAATCATGTGGTGTGAAGAACCTTAATTGGGAATAACCAAGGGCCTTCAGGATCGTCATTATAGTGTGGAATATCTATGATGAATTGTGAAAAATTGTAATTTAGTCTTATAGTTTTCTTAGGCCTCTCAAAACACCAAAAATAAAAAAAATTAAATAATAAACCACAATAGTAACTCATGGGTGTGTTACAATTTTCCCCACGATTCTACATTCTACCTCCATAATGTCTTTGGTAATAGCATATGGCAATGAATGAAAGTCCTGATGATACATTAGGCCAGGAGGTGGGTGGGTGGGTGATTAACTAAGGTGTTCCTAGAAAAAAGAATCACCAAAAAATTATAAAAATCCTATAAAAATATTAATGATTCTCTAAATATGTCTCTAATCACAACTTGACCACAATTATATGCCATAGGGTCTAAGAGGAATGGATACCTACTATAGGTCTCCCAACCATGTATAATTCATATAAAAAGGGGAGATAAGGGAGAGACACATCTCTAAGAAATATTTCTTCAAAATAAATACATGAATACAAACACCCAAAGAAACAATATTCTTCCACCAATAATAATCACCCTTAAAAATAGATCAGATCCCAAAGAAAAAAAACTACATAAGTATCTATGAAACCACCATAATGAATGGGAAATAAACCACATACATACTTTAAATAATTAAAACTATTCCTACGTCATTTAAAAACACTAAAGGTTAAAACTATGATTTCAAACCATAAACATCATCCCATAGTGAACCCAAAAAAAATCCATGCCAAACACAAGCCATAATGTAATATCTACTTGTGAACTAGTCATCCTTGTCACCCGAAAATACACTTAATTCCTCCTCTATTCTAAACTAATAATGGAAAAACCTCATCACATCAAAACATACCTAATACACGTAATTATAAAGATATAAAAAATAACCACATAAAGTCATAGGCAAAACCCAAAATACCATAATCTCTAATGAAAAAACTACTAAATTTTAATTATAATAAATATAATAATGCAATAATAATCAACTCAATATCCACCCAAAAAAATCCAAAACAAACCATCATCCAAATTTAAACTACAAATAATGAGTTTACTTCTAGGAATTTAAATAATGAAATATCTGAAGATAACCCAAGTAGCCACACTAATGAAAAGTCTATGAATATTTCACGCAAGAAGGCATATAATGCTATACAACCCCACACTATAAGCACATAAGATACCGCCACTTTTTCTTAGTAGAAACCATCCAATTTGTCTACTGATCCTCACCAACCTATACTTCAAAACGAGGATCAACCAATATTAGTATCCCACTAGCTGATAGATCCTCCATCACATCAACTAAAGCTATAGTATCACAAACCCAATATCATCAAGTATCATCAACTTCCACTAACATAGATATTTACACCACTTACTCATGTGAATTTTTTCCAAATTTAATTACCACCACTATAAGGTCTGGATGAAGGAACCTTCTAAATAAATAATAATTTAAGGTGTAGTCATTTAATATCTTAGGAAAAATAATACTAATTCTACGAAATATATGGAATACTTCTTCACCAACCACTCACCCTAATAAATTGTCATGATTTACATGTAATTCCACACTTTCATACCACTAGGATAATACCATTGATTTAATTCTATATTTAAAAATTTACAATATGTGAAAACATGTATCTAAGAGGGAGCCACCATCTCCCACTAGACATTGTTGGGTCATTTGAGTATATAAAAAATAACCTTTACTCGTGCAACATTAGGAGTTTTTAGAGATTTTAATAGTTTCTCAATCCTATATAACTTCTCCATGACCTAAACTAATATTGGAAAACTATAAAAATAATGTTGATTGTGGTTCAAGAAATATTGGATATGGTCCAAGAACAAAGAGGATTATAGATCCACTGCACTTCCTGAGTCTAGGTAGAGTTAACAAATGGAGAGACCACTCTAGAGTGACCAGAAGAATAATCAGGAAAATATTTCCAATGAATAAAATTTCCACTATTCATTAAATAAATTCTAGAGGGAAAACTATAAATAATAAATATCATGGACTTGGTCAGTACTTGTTCCAAAAATTAATTTACCCAATTCCACCAAAAACCAAAAACACATTTGAAACAAAAATTATAGATTTTAAACACACATAAAATAGTATTCTAAAAACTATTATTAATAAAGAATTCAAAAACCACTATTTATAAAATATTACTTATTTTGAAAAAAGTATCTCTTCAGAAACATATAATTTTAATTAAACTTTACCATATTCCAGACATTTCCAAAATCCTATCAAAATACAATTTACCATTAAAAAGATTTTTTAAAAATAAAATTTTCTTTATGTTTAATAAAAAAATCATAGTTTTAGAAATGATATATCCCATAAAATTATCTTCCTCACCCATGATTTAGTTTCATTTTAAAAAAAATAATTCGAAATTTCCATTTTTATAAAATAAATTCCCATATAATACATATAAAATTAAAACATTATAAATAACTCAAAATCCTTAAAAAAATTGGGATTTAATGGAGATAAAGTGAAAAATATAAGGGGTATGTAGAAATGTGAAATAATTAGCTAAATGGTATGGAAGGCCATTGAAAACCCATGTGACAGCCTCTGCAAAAATCCTAGAACCATGCATAGTTACTACAGGGTTCTCCAGAACATTTGAGATTACCTAGACCCATTTATTCTCTTTTTATTTCCAACTCCAATTCCTGAAAAAAATATCATACTAATGAAATAAACACTTATAAGGCTAAAAATAAAGTGAAATAATACAAAATAAATTCTATCAAAGACACAAGCCCAAACTACCCATAGAGACTCAAGTATCATCATGAAAGGTGGTGATTAGTTACCTAGTCATGATATACCTCTTGAGTATTGATTTTCTTAGTCTTAAAGATACCATGATTCACCCCAAACAATAAGAGGGAACTCTAAAACCATTTTTTCATGAATCAGTCGCTGATAAACTAATTTGAAATAAGTATCTAAGGGAATTCCCGATACACATGGAATGGTGTAAAGAAATAGGGTATCAAGCATGCAAAATTGGGAACCATTTCACCCTTAATTAATAATAACCATATATTGGAAACTTACCCAGAATATATCATGATACATCCATACATTGGTATATCATTCATAATAAAATAACTATTTTAAATAATAATGAAAACTAAAATATTCATGACCAAATAACACGATATAACTTGTTTAAAATCATAAATTATAATGAATCAACGCCTATGAAAAATTATATAAATAAATTAAACCATTTATACAAAATTTATTAGAAGAAAAAACAAAATACACCACTGGAAGAAATTGGTTAACAAAAAAGTTTCCCAAGAATGTAAAATAAACCAAAAGGGATATTATCCGTCTCCATGTCACCCATGATCACTCAGTCTATTCAAATCCATCCCTCAAAAACCAAACTACACCATTAATAATCAAATATCATCCATATTTCCTAAAATGAATCATGAATGATGCATACACATGTCGATGTGTATGTAAAGTGTAAGAAAAAAAGTTCCTAGTTGGATTTATTAAAAGTTTGTGAAATTCATTTAAAAAATAATCAATTATAGTTTCAATTACATTTATAGAATAGCTTTTTTATGAGTTAATATAATAAAACAAGTCTCATATCATTTACCTTTATGTAAATCCATTCATTTCTATTTTATAAAACAAGGATATAATGAGTCCTTCAAAACAAAAACATTATGAATTTTCTCAAAAACCATAAATAAGATGAAAATAATTTTTCTTCATTAACAAACATATTAAAAAGTTATTTTTAAAAACAACTTTTAATTAATAAAACACATCTACTAATATATAAAAAAAACTCAATAATGCGCCATATCCAAAATGAATCAATAATATGTATCAATTACCACAGAGAATAATTCCAGATGATTCAATAATGATAGTGGATTTAAGTAAAAAAAGATTCCCCTATATTATGCCATCAAAAAACTAGGTATCATGGGAAACCCACCCGACCCAAAGTTGAGACAGTCTTAGATAGGCACATGGGACTCCATTCTGGCCTAATTGGAATCCCAAAAAACACAATCCACATGACTATTCCATACAAACATCATTAGAGGAACCACCACTAGCCTAGTAATATAACATAATATGGTGGACACTATAAAAATGTGTACTAACTATTGAAGCAGAAATCACGACCTCTCTCTTATCCTAGGGTTACTATAAATTCATGAATTGGAGGTCATCAAACACTCAAATCACAAAAAATATCATATACATATAATTTAAAATAAATATTATCTCACCTGTAACACCCTCACAAGAAACATCCATTATCCATGTTATCTGTACACAATAACAATAAAACACCCCCTTGGGGATATATAAAATAATAAGACAAAATGGGATCCAGATGTTCTAACATCTCCATTGTAAAAATTCTCATATAATGTAACACCCCAAGATTTTATGAAAAATATTCTTTTAATTTTATTGTTGTCTTCTATTATACACCACACCAAGTTTAGCTTGTACTATACTCAACACTGTATTAGCTTAAAGTATACACAACGCCATTCTTGGATCGTGTTACACACAATTTGAAGTTCGTTTTATAATAGTCATTCTACGCAACATTGAGTGTGTTTATATATATATATATATATTCAATGTATAAATAAAATATGGTTGGATTATGTTATATGAAACAACGAAGGATTCATACACAACACGCAACCCTGATTTGGCTTGCATTACACGCAATCGCGACCTTCCTCGATAGCGGGTGTTGTACGCAATACCGAGTTTTACTAAACAATGATATATTATTATAATATTATTATGAACTAGCCATTATGAATAGTATTAACTAAATTTTGAATTTTATAACATTATTATTAATCTTAAATATTTTCTAGAACATGGTCCGAGAACAAAATAAATTTTTTGGGTAAAATACGTATTTTTAAAAAATTGCAGTTTTACTGCCTTTTGATGGCGCACCCACATTAAATCTAGTTTTTGACATGTTTATAAGTTCAATTTGACAGAATAAAATTCTTCTTTTGAATCAGGATATAAAAATTTACATTGGATAAAGTTTTGATATTTTTCTGATAACTTTCATATTTTAATGAATAGTAAAACCACGGTATATTTTAATTACAAACAACTTTTTCCATCATAACAATTTATGTGGTTAAATTATAATATTGAATGTTTTTAAAGTATAAATAGAATATATTTTTACCATTTAATATAATTTATGTCATTAGCATTGATTTTACCTTGAATTCGTAGGTTAAATCAATTCAATCTTTTGCAATATTTTAAACAAAACCCTGTTTTCTTTCGACAACGAGATTAATTCTAATTTAATTTCTGCAACTTTTGTGTATTGAATTTGGAAAAATGGATTCCATATTTGTAATCAGTGGGTCCAAATTATGTTAATAAGATACTTTTAATTGTTTTGGGCATTATTAATAGTAACTACGATAATTTTTATTTACTACGGTTAAAGGTAAATAGGGTAATTCAAGGTTAAAATAATATTATAATATTTCAAAATTACCTTGAAACTTGTCCTAACCTTATTGGATAAGTAGTGGCCGACCATGGAAATCTTTGGGCAGATTTTGGGACCCCAATGAGCCACTTGGTAGTGAAAATGACAATTTGGATTAATTAATTTAATGTAAAGACAAAATTGACTTTAACTAAAAACTTTTAGTAATTAATTTTTATAAGGGGTTATATAAGTTTTATTTTAGACTATAAATATTATTTGGAAATCTAAAATGATTCCCTACATCATGGTATTTTTTTCATAATTTTTAGACATCAAATGAATTAAATTATTTATGACACAATAATGATGTAGTGTTTACCTCATTAATAAATGATTTAAATAAATAAGATTATAATGATTAAAATATCATCCAGAACCTGTCGAATTACAATTGTATTACTTTATTTAGAAAATTAGTCATCGTATATTTGACATTAATTTGTTTTGGACCTCTTGAAATCGAAGATAAGTTTATAATAAAATAATGTTTTCACAGTTTCCTAAAGAGCCCCTCCTCTCCCTTATAAAAGGAGACCACTTCTATGCAATTCCTCACACCTATAAAGCCTTTTGGCTCGTCCAAACTCTGCACCAATAATCTCCCTACATCCCTATACTCCCCTTTGAAGCCTTACATTAGGCATAAGACACTCCAAGAAGTCCTTTTGGTTCAAACCAAAGGAAGTTACCAAAATTAAAGGTAACAGTTTCTCTTAAGTTGTTTTCTTTTATTCTACTTCTCCAACCCCTAAACTCTTTTTAATCCTTTATTTTGTAACAAAAAAAAATATACTAAATATACTAGGATGTTGTTATGAGAAGTATTGGAACTACACTTACACACACCTCCATCTAATGGATGAAGAACATAATGTTTCTGTGATGGAAAACTAACGCCTCACGAAACGATGATTGTTCGATTTTCTCCTACAACCTCTCATGGTGGCCATTATGATGGAACTGTATTTATATATAATATATATTATGTTTATGATTTCATTATGCTTCTTTACTTCCTAATTATATCAATCCTTTACGGTTTCCATAGTCGGTAAATACGATAATCTCATTTGAGGAAGTGCGGACTACCGCCCCCTCAAAGTGATGTGATTCGTTAACACCTTATGTGGGATGTATAAAGGATGTGGTTAATAATATTATATATGATATTAAACTGGAATTATAATATTCCTATTTATAATTATGTTTTAATTACATTAAAATAATAAATAGAAATGAAAGTAGCGTTCATGCGTACGTACGGCTTACCGTCTCCATGAACGGTGCGTTTCATTTCTTACCTCCATATGTTATGTACGATTATAAATGCTTGTATATTCTGGATATATAATGAATGTATATGATATATAAATCATCATTGACATTTTTGAGGTAATTAAATCATGATATAAGTAATAATAACATCAAGAACAACCAGTCCAAGCATGTACGATAAATAAGATGATTTTACCCAAAACGCTACTTTAATATTAATTTACAAAAGAATGGGTAATATAAAGTCATATGTGAACCATATATGATATAATAACAATGAATATGATTCTGTAATAAGTCAATGAAATTATTTAAATAATTATACAAGAGTTTTGGATACGTACAAAGAATATCAGACCTAAGGTAAGGGATAATTTTGCAAATCTCATTTTTATCCGAGATTGCTTATTCGTAAGTGTTTACTGGGGTTATTTATATCATCCATGTCCATGTTTTATAAAAGTGTTTTCATGTATGTTTAAAGTCCTTTTTACCCATTTTGACTTTTACTACATGGTATGAAAGGAATCTTTCTTTTGTTTACGTTACGAGGTACTTTTTCACTTTTCTGACAAAAGTACAAGTAGAATGTTATTTTTAACTTATACGGCGTGAACGGATTTTTATGGTTTCATAATGCCTCATTTTCATGAAGCTTACTCTGTATGATTTTATTGATATTTTCAACAAAATACTTTTATTTTAAAAGTGCATGGAATTTTTTTAAAGGAAAATGATTTTGACGAAGAAAGGATATTTTCCTCAAGAATTCATTTCAAATGTTTTATCAAAACCATTTTCATCTAAGATGACATTATTTCACATGTGTATGTTTCAAGTATAATGTCTCTATAATTTACATGGTTTCACTTTTCTTATTATGAAATGATATCCATTTCTTTTATATGGATTATGTGATGATGGGATGATGTTTATGAAACCCATTTTATTTATTGGGTTGTTGTGAATGATGTATGTTTATATTGTGGAACAAAAAATAATGATTTAATTATGAGATGGATGGGACCTATATCTCCCTCAAATGCATTGGGTAAAGATTTATATCTCATGATATAGACATGGATGGAACAGCAAGTTAAACCGGTTCAGTAATACAGGACTAGAACGAGGAGTGAACTCGATTCAGAAAGGGACTTTGTCCACTAAGATGGTCTTGGCAGCAATGACTTGGATACTATGGAAATCATATCATGTTATTAATGGTTTCCACAATTACATGTTTTATTCCCATGCTCTTTTATCATGATTTATGTTCCATTATGATCTATCCCTTATGTACTTCCATGTTTTATGTCGTTGCTCAATATTTTGATGTTTAAACTTTATGTTAATGTTTTTAGGTTCAAATGTATATGGTATGTTTTATTTTATCCATGCTTACCCTTACTGAGAATTTGAGCTCACCCCTTTTATGTTTTCTTTTCCCCAGGATATAAAGAAATGTTTTAGGTAATAAAAAAAAGGGGAAGATCTTTATTGGGAGATGTTGAAGATCTTTCACCATGATTAGAATATTTTATTCCGAGTTTCCATAGACACTAAACTATTACAATCCTTGTGTGTCTGTTTTTGTTATGTATTATGTATTCCGCAAAAGTAATTTAATTTCCATGTACGTCATTCAGCGGGTCTCTACAGTTGGTATCAGAGGAAAGGTTTAGTCAACCTTTAGAAACTAGGATGAGAAAACGTTAGTGAGATCCCTAGAGATATTTTACGGTATGTCTAGGGATGTCCCTAAGGATAAGTATACGTATAGGATATAGTCCTAGAACTACGGTAACGATCTTAGAATTTAACCTAAGATGTTAGATATTGAAGGTACTCCCCCTTTATTATGTTTTTTTCCCTAGAATGGTATTTTCCTCTCATGCTATTATTTTTGGGTTTTAGACGATGGCTGGAACCCGAAGGAACCGTGTTGATCAATGTAATGGAAAATGCAATGATTGTCCTCCTGACCAAACCAATGTCATGGGAGATGGAGTGCACAATCTTATTTTTATACTTACACAAGCTATGAATCATTCTGGATTTCAAAATGATCAGATAAAGGAGCAACATTCTGTTGAATCCTCCATGAGGCATCGTCCACCTTCATTCAGCGGGTCTTTTGATCCCTTAGTGGCTGAACAATGGATCAGTACTACTGAAAAGATATTTTCAGTTCTACAATGTTCTGAGAATGATAATTTCATCTTATCAGTATATCGTTTGGAAGGTGATGCTGATCAATGGTGGAATCTTATCAAGAATATGAGGCAAAGAGATGAAATTGAGTCCATGGAATGGGATGAGTTCAAGAACTTTTTTTCAGTAAGTACTTCCCATGTATTCTTCGAACAAATATGGAAATAGAGTTTCTTGAGATTAAGTAGAAGGATGATGAATCTGTTGTTATATACGAAGCGAATTTTATAAGACTTGCAAGGTATGCATCTGGCTTTATCATCCAACCTGAAAGTAAAGTTGATCTATTTTTCAGTGGCTTAAAACCAAGTCTTCGAAGGGCATTAGCTATAAGAGACTTTAGTATAAATGAAGAAATTGTGCGCTGCGCTATCATGGTAGAACTGGAAGTTGGTATAACATATCCATCTCATGGTTTTGACAAGAAACTAAATATAGAGTTCAAGGAGAAATCTCATAACAATGGTGAAAAGAAGATGAATGTTTCATTATGCTCAATGTGTGGAAAGAATCATGGTGGAGATTGCCTAAAAGGTACTAGAAAATGTTTTAAGTGTGGAAAATAATGTCATCAAGAAGTTGATTGTCGAAGCAATGGGAAAAAGGTTTCTAATGATGTGAATAGAGAAAAGACTACAGAGAACTCTCCACCAACACTTCAATGCTTCAAGTGCAAGAAAATGGGACATTATGCTAATAAATGCCCTAATCCATGGGTTAATGATGATCAACGTGAGCAACCTCTTAAGGAAAAGTATAAAGGGAAGTCTCATGTGATCACTATTTGTGATGTTGAGTATAAAAATGATGTTGTGTAGTGATTAAGTGTTTATGTAATGGGATTTCAAAATAGTATCATGGAATCTCATGTATGGTATTGTGGAATTTTGGGATATCTATGTATTGGTTTTCAGTAATTATATGTTACTGGTAACCATGAAAAGGTGATTGAAATATTTTTGGAAAGAAGATGATATGTTCATAATGAAGGGATAAGGAGAAAATGAAATGTTTGATAGTATTCATGAGCTCATGATTGATATAAGGACTAAGTGATATCATGGTTTGAGTAGATAGAATTTTGAGGATTTTGGTATGTGGAAAGTGTTAACTTTTAACTGCATTCATGTTTTTACTAAGGTTCAATGGGTATTCATTCTTCAAGAGAATACATGATTAAGGTATTCAACAAGATATATCTTATGATATATGGGGGATAAATGATGGCATTCATGTGATTGTTATGTTACATTTCAATAATCATTTTCTTTATACTATGAGCTTGGACCGAAGTATTTTAGATAAACCTAAAGATTGTAATGGATTATGTTGGACATAAGTTAGTATAGTTTAAGGATAAAACATTTTTTGATATTATTGATGGGATGTTATAGTAATGTAATTTTAGAAAAAGGAAAACCTGGAGGACGGGCGACAGCCCATCGCATCGGACAAGGCTGTGGGAATCAAACCCACAACTAAAGTGCGACATGCCTTTATCACCTACCACTAGCCTACAGGAAGTACCTGGTTAGTGTAAAGTAGTTTTATTTTATTAAGAGGTATGATAAATAAAGTATAAGTCTATTTTTGGAACCATATACGATTAATCTCACCATAAGATGGACTTATAAATTTTGCTAACCTTTTGTTTGAAACAGATGGAATGACCTATCATTCTATCACATGATCTGCTAATTCTTCATGAATAACAAATTCAACTTCATTTCTTTAAAATATGAAGTGTAAATTGTGCAATTCACGAACAATAGTGAGATTGAACCAAAATCATGTAAGTATTTATTTTAATTCATCAACTTTAGGGAAATGATCTTGAAAACCAAAAATGTTGTCCTAGTGCTCTTATATCCGATGAACCAGATGGCACCCTAGATGATCACAAGTTTATGGCTTTGTGATTGTTGGCTTTTTCATAGCCATGTTCTCTACCACTCTCCATCATAACTTGATGGTTAGATTTTTTTTCTCCTATGTGGAAACCTAGTGATGAGTTAATTTGGGTAACCATTACGTTTCATACTTTAGTTTTTAAAGACAAGTTTTGGTATTCATTAATACGGTGTGGGTTTCTATTAAAGAAATTTTCAAGTAGTAAACCATTTATAACCCCGATGAATTTTGAGGGCGAAATTCATTTTAAGGGGTGTAGAATGTAACACCCCGAGATTTTATGAAAAATATTATTTTAATTTCATTGATGTATTCTATTATACACCACACCAAGTTTAGCTTGTACTATACGCAACACCGTATTAGCATGTAGTATACGCAACGCTATTCTTGGATCGTGTTACACACAATTTAAAGTTCGTTTTATAATAGCCATTCTACGCAACATTGAGTGTGTTTATATATATATATATATATTCAATGTATAAATAAAATATGTTTGGATTCTCTTATATGAAACAACTAAGGATTCTTGTACCACACACAACCCTGACTTGGCTTGCATTACACGCAATCACGACCTTCCTCGATAGCGTGTGTTGTACGCAATACCAAGTTTTACTAAAAATTAATATATTATTATAATATTATTATGAACTAGCCGTTATGAATAGTATTAACTAAATTTTGAATTTTATAACATTATTATTAATCATACATATTTTCTAGAACATGGTATGAGAACAAAATAAATTTTTCAGGTAAAATAAGTATTTTTCAAAAAATGCAGTTTTGCCACCTTTTGATGACGCACCCACATTAAATATAGTTTTTGACATGTTTATAAGTTCAATTTGATAGAATAAAATTCTTCTTTTTAATCAGGATATAAAAATTTACATTGGATAAAGTTTTGATATTTTTCTGATAACTTTCATATTTTAATGAATAGTAAAAACAAGCTATATTTTAATTACAAACAACTTTTTTCATCATAATAATTTATGTGGTTAATTTATAATATTTAATGGTTTTATAGTATAAATAGAAAATATTTTTACCATTTAATATAATATATTTCATTAGCATTGATTTTACCTTGAATTTGTAGGTTAAATCAATTCAATCTTTTGCAATATTTTAAACAAAAACCCGTTTTCTTTCGACAACGGGATTAATTCTAATTTAATTTCTGCAACTTTTGTGTATTGAATTTGGAAAAATTGATTCCATATTTGGAATTATTGGGTCAAAATTATGTTAATAAGATACTTTTTATTTTTTGGGGCATTATGAATAGTAACTACGGTAATTTTTTTACAGCAGTTAAAGGTAAATAGGGTAATTCAAGGTTAAAATAATATTATAATAATTCCAAATTACCTTGAAACTTGTCCTAACATTATTGGATAAGTAGTGGCCAACCATGGGCATCCTTGTGTCGCTTTTAGGACCCCAAGGAGCCACTTGGTAGTGAAAATGACAATTTGGATTAATTAATTTAATGTAAAGTCAAAATTGACTTTAACAAATATCATTTAGTAATTAATTTTTATAAGGGGTTATATAAGTTATATTTTAGACTATAAATATTATTTTTAAAGATAAAACGATTCCCTACATCATGGTATTTTTTTCATAATTTTTAGACATCAAATGAATTAAATTATTTATGACACAATAATGATGTAGTGTTTACCTCATTAATAAATGATTTAAATAAATAAGATTATAATGATTAAAATATCATCCAAAACCTATCCAATTCCAATTGGATGATTTTATTTAGAATATGAGTCATCTTATATTTGACATTAATGTGTTTTGGACCTCTTTAAACCGAATATAAGTTTATAATAAAATAATGTTTGCACACTTTCCTAAAGAGCCCCTCCTCTCCCTTATAAAAGGAGACCACTTCTATGCAATTCCTCACACCTCTAAAGCCTTTTGGATCGTCCAAACTCTGCCCAAATAATCTCCCTACATCCCTCTCCTCCCCCTTGAATCCTTACATTAGGCATAAGACTCTCCAAGAAGTCATTTTGGTTCAAACCAAAGGAAGTTATTAAAATTAATGGTAACTGTTTCTCTTAAGTTGTTTTCTTTTATTCTACTTCTCCAACCCCTAAACTCTATTTAATCCTTTCCTTTGTAACAACAAAAGTATCCTAAATATAATAATATGTTGTTATGAGAAGTATTGGAACAAAACTTACACACACCTCCATCTAATGGATGAAGAACATAATGTTTCTGTGATGGAAAACAAACGCCTCACGAAACGTTGATTGTTCGATTTTCTCCTATCACCTCTCATGGTGGCCATTATGATGGAACTGTATTTATATATAATATATATTATGTTTATTATTTCCTTATTATTCTTTAATTCATAATTATATCAATCTTTTACGGTTTCCATAGTCGGTAAATACGATAATCTCATTTGAGGAAGTGCGGACTACTGCCCCCTCAAAGTGATGTGATTCGTTAATACCTTATTTGGGATGTATAAAGGATTTGGGTAATGATATTATGTATGATATTATACTGTAATTATAATATGTCTATGTATAATTATGTTTTAATTCCATTAAAATAAGAAATAGAAATGAAAGTAGTGTTCATGCGTACGTACGGCTTACCGTCTCCATGAACGATGTGTTTCATTTCTTACCTCCATATGTTATGTACGATTATAAATGCTTGTATATTCTGGATATATAATGAATTTATATGATATATAAATCATGATTTACATTTTGTAAGTAATTAAATCATGATATAATTAATAATAACATCAAGAACAACAAGTCCAAACATGTACGATAAATAAGATGATTTTACCCAAAACGCTACTTTAATATTAATTTACAAAAGAATGGGTAATATAAAGTCATATGTGAACCATATATTATATCATCACAATTAATATGATTCTTTAATAAGTCAATGACATTATTTAAATCATTATACAGTAGTTTTGGATATGTACAATGCATATCGGACCTAAGGTAAGGGATAATTTTACAAATCTCATTTTTATCTGAGATTGCTTATTCGTAAGTATTTACTGGGGTTATTTATATTATCCATGTCCATGTTTTATAAAAGTGTTTTCATGTATGTTTAAAGTCCTTTTTACCCATTTTTGACTTTTACTAAATGGTATGAAAGGAATCTATCTTTTGATTACGTTACGAGGTACTTTTTGAGTTTTCCGACAAAAGTACAAGGAGAATGTTATTTTTAAATTATACGGCGTGAACGGATTTTTACAGTTTCATAACACCTCATTTTCATGAAGCATACTCTATATTATTTTATTTCTATTTTCAACAAAATAATTTTATTTTAAAAGTGCATGGCATTTTTTTGAAAGGAAAATGATTTTGATGAAGAAAGGATATTTTCCTCAAGAATGCATTTCAAATGTTTTATCAAAACCATTTTCATATAATATGACATTATTTCACATGTGTATGTTTCAAGTATAATGTATCTATGATTTACATGGTTTCACTTTTCTTATTATGAAATGTTATCCATTTCTTTTATATGGATTATTTGCTGATGTGATGATGTTTATGAAACCCATTTTATTTGTTGGGTTATTATGAATGATGTATGTTTATATTGTGGCACACAAAATAATGATTTCATTATGAGATGGGTGGGACCTATATCTGCCTCCAATTAATTGGGTAAAGATTTATATCTCATGAGATAGACATGGTTGGAACGGCAAGTTAAACCGGTTCAGTAATACAGGACTGGAATGAGGAGTGAACTCGATTCAAAAAGGGACTTTGTCCACTAAGATGGTCTTGGTAGCAATGAATTGGGTACTATGTAAATCATATCATGTTATTAATGGTTTCCAAAATTACATGTTTTATTCTCATGGTCTTTTATCATGATTTATGTTCCATTATGATCTATGCATTATGTACTTCCATGTTTTATGTCGTTGCTCAATATTTTTATGTTTAAACTTTATGTTCATGTTTTTAGGTTCAAATGTATATAGTATGTTTTATTTTATCCATGATTACCCTTACTGACCATTTGAGCTCACCCCTTTTATGTTTTATTTTCCCCATGATATAAAGAAAGCTTTTAGGTAAGAAAAAAAGGGGAAGATCTTTATTGGGAGATGTTGAAGATCTTTCACCACGATTAGAAGATTTTATTCCGAGTTTCCAAATACAATAAACTATTACGATCCTTGTGTGACTGTTTTTGTTATGTATTATGTATTCTGCAAAATTAATGTAATGTCCATGTACGTCATTCAGCGGGTCTCTACATATAAGTTGAATATAATCCATTTTAAAAATATACTAAGTTTGAAAAGTAATTTTATTTCATTTAAAATACAATTTTAAAAGATTATTTGAAACTAAATCACGAAAACCCATGCATTACCATTTAAAACCAAAATACAATTCATTTAAAACAAATTAAGAAATCGGATTTTTTTTTCTTTTCAAACAGTCTATGTAAAACTATAATTTTCTATTATTCCATGACCTAAAAGTATTAAAATACCTATAATATTAAAAATCAACTTGAGTTAAGAAATTATAAATTTTCAATAACACCTAGAAATCCAAACATCACATTAAATATTAGAAAACCATAAAAACACCTTTATTCCAAGTGAAATAACACTAAATGATTTTTTGGAATCCATATCAACAATCATCTATAGATTTAATTTAATAAACAGGGGATTAAAAGATGTCTATCATTTAATGAAATTTCATTTAAATGAATTTCACTAAATTACATACCTAGATACAAGAACAAACACTTTCCAATGAGTTATGACATGTCACCTTTGATGGTGAAAAATCAAAGAATGAAACATCCTTAATGAACAGTAGACTCCAAATTACATAATTCTAGGTTGACCCAAACCCAAATTTTCTCCCATGGGTGTTAGGGTTCCTAGAATAAATTCAATAAAAGGGAAATGGATGAGGGGAAAAGGAGGAGAGGAAATAGGATGAAATAATGAATTTCCTTAAATAACCACTTGAAATTATTGGAGAGGAATCCATAAATAGAATAGGAATGGAAGGGAATAACTCCCTTGAGTTTATTCATATTAGGCCAATGAAAATAATGGACAATAGGAGGAAAAAACAAAAAAATAGGAAATGTTGGAATAGTAATTACATCATATTAAAAAACTAGGTAGAATACATCCACAACATGGGTTCAGGCACAAAAAACATGGTGCCTCTATCAATATTCCCATCATGACATATATCATAGTGTTATAGAATGGTTCTCCTAGAAAATGTAAAACCCAAATCCCCATGGACCCAACAACTATAGAATATTCCTTTATATATTATTATAGATCCCTTCACCAGAAACCCTCCACACCACATCCCCCATCTTATGGTGTGAAGCACCCTAATGGGGAAAAACCAAGGACCTCGAGGCCAATCACTATAGAATGTCCTCCCGGGGTTGTGGCATGGATAGCTATAATTTAAACATATAAATTCATAGGGACATATGAAACACTTGAAATCATAAATTAACCCCAAAAATAACCCTAAAATCTAAATAATAAACTATAACTATAACACATGGTTGTTATAGTATCATATCAAATATTCTACTCATCCTAATCTTAAAATATCATCATAACCCATATTACTCTGTGATGATCATCAATCATGGATAACTTAATGTTTTTTGTTGAGGGTTTTTGTATCATTTTAATATCCATGTACTATATGTATCACACATTAATTAATGATAAATGAAGATTACATTTTTTATAAAACCATAATATAATCCCATTTGCAATAATCATTACATGTATTCTCACATATATATAACACCCAAATACTTCACATGACCCTCATGCTTATATTATGTTAATTTCTTTTTCAATGGATAGACAACGTTGTTCTTGGTAGCAACCCAATATATCATTACGTCACACCTACCAATGATCTCTTCAATGAAATGTTATTTGATAAGGTTGTGTTTAGTATTTTGTTGATATTAAGGTTACTTAGCTTAATTAATTTCTCCATAGTTCTTATATAAAAGAAATTTTTCTCCCGCATTTATTGGAACCCTCACCTCCAAATTATATTAATGAACTTATTAATAAAAATAAATTCTTTCTGAGAATATAATGTAGTAATCTAATTTACTGTGATTTTATATTCAACTAAGGTGGGTTGTTTGGAAATCATCCAAAGGACAGCTCCACAATTGATTAAAAACATGAAACCTGATTGAGATCTCATATCATCCTTAATGGGTTGGAAACTAAAACCATTATAACACTTTACAAGGATTTTATCCCCACCTATAAATAGTAATAACATATCCTTACTTATTATTAAGTACATAAGAACACTTTTTATAGAAATATAGTAACTCTAACCAGAATTCATTGGTATCTATATGTTATTATTAATGAATAAGAGACATTGGGTTAACTATATAACATGGAATACAAGATGCACTGTTTTAATGATTTATAAAGAATCATATTCATAATTTATAACTATTTATAGGATCATAAATATTTCTAAGAATCATGACATGCCTACAAAATACTGGCTTGAATACCTTACGAAAAAACCTGAGCTGATATTCCATGGACATAAGGCATGTTTCTAATTTCCCCAGGTGAGCATAAATTTTGTGGTTATCACATCAATGATGGAAATGATTTACCGAATATTATATTCTAATGAATAAATGGAACAAATTAAAAATAAACTAATAAAGATAAATATACAAACACACCATTAATAATGAAAATTTTTAAATGAAAATTGATTCCAAATAACAAATTAAAAATTAAATTAAAATATTCATGAGAAAATCCATGTGTTATAAGGTCAATCTCACATGCCATATCCAAAAAAACCCCATCATCAACCCATTTCTCTACTCTTAAGAACGTGAGAAAATATCAATCCTCAATGAAAAATATAGGAATATACACGGACTATATACACACCAAATTATGAATATAGGGTGTGATTTTGAGCTGAGTAGAATACCATAATAAAACTATATAATTGATTTTATTAAACATACCTAAAATACTATTTTCAAATAAATTTAGAAAATATATATTTTTTATTTTTATTTTTTGAGAAAAGACACATATATCATATTTAAAAACCATTTTCACTTACATTAAAAACATATACAAGTTAAAAAAAGAATAATCCTTTAAATAGTACAGAAGCATAATTAATAGATTGGACATAAATTAATTGAATCATATTCTAATTTAAAACTCACCATAAAGTAAAACATGAAATGGGTAATCCATAACATAAGGTAATTCCTACTATAAAAGAAACATTATATGGAAAGTCATAATATAAGGAAAGTCATAAACTAAAAGTAACAAACTAGTAATGAATATATTACATGAACATGGAACAACGTGGGGATACAACCATGGGACAAATAAAGGGGTAAAATAAGACCCTACAAGGAGAACACCTATTGATCTATAGTGAAACCGACAGACCTCAACCTGTCTTACCCTTGACCTCATATAAAAATAACCTCTTGTGAGAGAGAAATCATGACTTGGTAAATTTCTTGTGCCAAAGATAAGATAGTGTATAACACATTCTAATTACCCATGAAACTACCCAAAGTTCTCATGTATGCCTCATCCAAAAGCGAATCTCACCATAAATTCATAAAAATACCAATATAAATAATCAATTAAACCTCACAAATGAATATGAATATATAAAATATAAAAAATAACTACAAAATTATTATAAATAAAATTATGATTTTATATCATGTAAAATATTACAAAACCAATAAAATATTCTCAATATAAACAAATATTTTTGTAAATTGACCTTCAGAAATATGTGTGAGCCATAATATGTCCCTATGAAATTTTTTTTAAAAACTATAAGCATTATAAATCACCATAGAAGAATATAAATTGTAAAACAATTAAATAGATTTTTATAAAATAATATTTTACTCAAAACACCCTTTATAAATTCGTTTTTTACCAAAAAAATTACTTGTGTAATTTTTACAAAAACATCAAATGTATATAAAATAGGTTTAGAAACATAGTACTCAATTACAGTTGAAATCACCATTATGTAAATTATGAAAGTTATAGAAACTCCATGTAATAATTTAAAATTCATCAAAGATGCTTGATATAGGTACTTATTTTAAATATTTCATAGTTAAAAAATCTATAAACCAATGTTTTATCTTATAAATGGATGTTATAAAAAGATAACTACCAGAATGTTAGGGAAACCATTCTACATTCATAAAATGTTGATGTAATAGGGTTAAGAATATCCCTTACATTCTTTTACCATTAAAGGTCCCATAAAATGTGATTTTTCATTTAAATGGGAAAATAGTGATTTATCATAAACCCTAGTATGAAAAAAATATAAGAGAAGGGAGAGAAAAAAATGATGATGATAAAAGAGATGAAAAAAAAAGTTAAGGATTGATGTACCTCAAGTTTATTAAAGTATTTACTTAAAAAAGGAAGAATGGGGAGAGGAGGGTAAGAAGACCACCCATTCCCTCCCCCTTTTTTAAATTTAGAGGAAACAAGATATGGAGTACCCCCCCCCCCCAATTCACATTTTTTAATAAAGATTTATAATAATATTATTAGAAATATAAAATGGGTGAATACAAACCATTATACCCTCTTAAATAAAGATTTAACACACACACACACAACTACATACATAAATTTTTATTTATTATTAACACTACTTATAAAAATAATAATAATATGAATAAGGACTTTATAATTTTATGATAATAATAATAAAAAACACAAAAAACATACATGTCATGTCATATTGGATATATTTTTATAAAAACATAACTATAATTTTATAAATAACTTCTAGAAATCATACAACCATAATTATTATTTTCTAACATTTTCATAATATACCATAAATTGATTATAAGGGGCCACAAGATATTAGGGCATGATATATGAATTTAGGGATTAATAAAAAGGGATGCATAACAAGGTTAAATATTTTCCTAAACTATGATCTCACATTGTGGAACTCACTATCTCCTCCTTCAAATGTTGAATGGTTGACTTGAACAGTTTCCCTTAATCATGTTGAAACTTTGAATCCTGCACTTTTCACAAAAAAATAAAAAAAAATTTATTCAAATTTATATTATTATTATTACTGTTATTATTTATTGAAAAAGAAAAATGGGAGTCTTATAATTGTCCCCAACAAAATTATTTCCTCAATTAGAAATCCCCCATCAGGGTTTAGTGATTTAAAAATAACCTCGGTTTGAAAAAAATAAAGAACTAATTATTTTAAAAAAACATACCTTATAGAAAAATTCACTCATCAATTTATGAAGACAAATTTGTTTTGAAAGTAAACCATCATTAGATCATTTCCATGTGGGTGATTCCATCCATATGGAATCGGTATATCCATTATGAATTAAAGGCCATGAATAAACCATTATGAGACTCCCATAGGGTGCTTTCCAATATAAGTAAAATAAATATAACTCATCAACTTGGTATGGGGTAACCATCATCTCACTTTTCTTAACCTTTTCAATAATCATGAAAATATATAATTTAAAACATATCCTTTCTTCAAAAAGAAACTCACATTTAAAAAAACTCATGTTTTTTTAGAACAAAACTATTTTAAAAAAATCTAATTTTTAAATGCCCAAAAACTATATAAAATCCCAATTTTAAAAGAAATAAAAAATTAAAAAAATTATATCTGATTTCACATTTCTATGGTTTCTACAAAACATAGAAAGATGTATATACCAACTTAAAACTATATTTTAGAGGCATTACATACCTGTTTTTACTATGAGAAATAGGTTACATGGCCCCCCCATTTTAGATATTGTAAAAATACTTCATTTAATGACTCAAAGAACTCAAATGGACACCAAAATCAAAATTTATTGTCATTTTAATTTGAAAATATATTTGAAACATCTCTGAAGACTATTGAGATGTTCAAGGAACACAAATTGGGCATTAAAATGTTCTTATACATAATAGATGACTAAAAAATATTTTCAAACACTTTTTTACTTTTCATAGTTAGTTTACATGGTTATCCAACAAAGGAACAACTATCTGGGTCTTTTTGGACCATATTTGATGATATATATTTTTTTTCATGGTTTTACAATCTTTGTGAAAACCACACATGTGGTTCTATCCCAAGACCCAATTTTTTCCAAGAAACATGCATCCTTAGGAAAAATTGCGTAATTATTCTCAAAAACCAATTCATCATAGTAAATAGTATGGCTTGATTCATATTTTCCAAAACATTGAATAGAATGTTTCTTGAGTTATCTTAAACATCAAAACATGCATATTAATGATTTTTTACCATTTTGGTGTAAATTTAAATTATTCTTTCTCATTGAGTAACTTTTTTATTTAGAAAATATATTATATTTTATAATTTTCAAAATTTATTCAAAAACTCAACATACCAAATTCACAATTCACAATAAAAATTAACAAAAGTAGTTTCTAAGATGGATATTTAGGCATAGTAAATATAGTTCAACATTGAATTCTCACTTTTTAATATGTGTAAACCATAAACCAATTTTGTTTTTAAAATATCATAGAACAAACCAAAATAAACATTATACAAGTAAAATTAAATAAAAACAATCATTCTCCAAAACTAAAACTCCATTAAACACAATGGAAATCCATACGAAAGGATAAAATTATAACTAAGATTATAAGCACTCAATAAATCACATCTAATGGAAAAAAACAATTCTAAAATGTTAATAAAATAGAAAAAATAGATAATTACAAAAATATAAAACCATAAAACTCATTTTTGGACATAATAACTCACCCAAACATGGTCATGGACCACAAATGGGTAAAAAGCCATAATTTTTTTAACAATTAAGGATTTTTTTTAAAAACCAAGTAATTATTTGTAAATAATTTGGATTCAAAATCATTTTTATTCAAAAGTAATATCAATAAACTAGAATCTAAATTTTATGAAATGTTAAATATATTTTATATAATCAAAACTAAAAAACCACAAAACATTGATCAAATAAACCATTTTCCTCAAAAAAATATGTTACACACTAAAAATAATTAATTTTAAATAACTGAAATTTATTTACACGAAAATATAATATTTATTTTGGAAATTATCATCTATGAAAAAATCAAATCATTAATTTTACATGGGAAAACAAAGACATTAATTTATTAATCACTTATAAACATTTAATCGAAAATAAAAGTCATTGAAACACCTAAAATATCCTCTTCTAAAAAAATTATCAATATAAATGGGAACCATTCCAAGGAAATAATTTCATGTTAAGTAAAAAAATTGGATATATATGAACATCTAGAATTCCTAAATACATTAAAAAATTACTATTCTAAAAAAGGAAAAAAAAATATTACACTGAATTATACATCATACATGTCTTCTTCACATAATAAAATGACATGTCATAGCATATAAAATACCATCCAAAGTGAAAATCATCCATATTTTCAAAAATATTAGTGATTTTAGGAACTTATAATATAAAAAATGTGTAAAAATTAATTTGATTTAAAAATTTCCAAACCATTTTAAAAATTCTAATTGTAAGTACTTATTGATTGAAATATATCTCAAATCAATTTTTACATATTAATTAACCCACCCAAATTCATAATTTTGTAAATAATTAAACACACTTTTCAAAACATAAAAAACAACTGGCTTCATAAATATTTCACTTTTCCTTAATTACATCCCCAGAAAATTAATTGCATAAAACATCATTATTGATAAAGCATGTTATTCAAAAAATATAAACGAATAACTTATTTCCAATTATGTAACTACATAAATAATCCATTTAACTCTCACTATATAACCTATTTTTTGACACTTTAACTTTATGTATGCTTTGTTTCACTTTATTGTATCGTAACAAAAGTGAGGTTAATTTAATCAGTCAATAACTCATTAAAAATACTACTTCTATAGTGAATACACACATTTCATGATAAATTTCAAATAATAGAACCCAAGAATTGATAATTCAATAAGATCAATTTTATAATAAACTCTTTATATTATCAAACACAATCATTTATGATTTAAAATAATTTAGTTAAAATTAGATTTCCAAACCTTTGGATTTTTTATAAAGCATATATAAAAAATGAAACATCTGGTTTTTTAGAACATATAATTTTAAAATAAACCATTATAATATTTTCCTCATTAAATATTTAAAATCATTTTCCCTACTAAAAATATATTTTCATTTTTCATTGTTAGAAAATACATTTTCATAAAAAGTTAAATTTCCATATTTATGAAATAACAATAAATTTAATTACTTATCATATATATATATATATCAATCAATAAAATATTTATTTCCTTACATAGAACACAATAAATATAGTAAAAACATAAAAGCATATCATGGGTTAAACTAACCAACTGCTTACAACCCATAACAATTGAGAAAATCATTCAATTCTTATTAGGACAATTCCATCGATTCAAAACAACACATGACTACTAAAATTTAAAATAACAGCATTCATGTGGAATAAAAATTCCTAATATACCTAACCATATTATAAGAAAAGGAAAGGTAACCAATTAAAGGGATGATATATCAACTCTAGCCAGACTTTCTATGGTAACCTAAGTGTCTATAGTGAATGGTTTTTTCATAAACTACTACCAATAAGAACCCACCCTAGACAATAACGATGATAAAATTACCCCTAAATCCTACCTCTAATTGGAAAGAAGTTGGAGACAAGCACTAAATGTGTATATTACACAAATGGGATTCAATACCCTCATAATTTTCTGAGAAAAATAAAAAATACACCCATCAACTCCGCATAAATAAAATGAAGAGTTAATATTTCTCAATCCCTAACTATAAGTATGTGGAACATGTAAAATACAATGGGATACAATGCATAAAGACCTCTTAGACTCCACTCTAAAATCTAGAATAGAAGCATCTCGAATTTCCATTAGTATATCCTATAAAATAACTCTGGAAATCTATTGAGGGGTGAGAACAAGGGAGTAGTCAAAAGTATCATATTTGAATAAATTCTATATCCATGTGAAATAAATGTGTTAATATGGACACAAGTGAAATCATCTTAGTAAGACAATATGGTTATGTAAGAATAAATATTAAGCTAGTAAGCAATTTAGAAATAAATATAATGTCAAGAATATTATATCCATTACCATTTGTAGAAACCTATATTGTTAATCGTTGATCATTTATTATATATGATGGAATAAATATATGATGAGGATATCAAGTTTTCATAATCGTAAAAAAATAACCGAAATTGTTCAAAAACATCACCACTCATTGAATCATCATAATCATTTCTTCATATCATCAATGTGATGGTTAAAATTCTTAAATCACAAATACCAAAATCACCATATCCATCAAACTATTTCCAAATCATCATAACCATTATAACAAGAATGAAAGGAAAGTAAGATAAATCTCAAATTGTGCCGACTATCCTAATATCTTTCCCATCATGATCACATTCCATCCACTATATCATAACATCAACACCTAAATAACTCATGTTATAACCTAGATAAATCACACATCAAATATATTGAATAACCATAAGACATAAAAGGATTGGGAAATGTGTACATGTCATAATATTATGCCTTTATAGCCCATTTATAATTTCAAGTGTGGTAACCTTGAGCCATAAAAACAAGAAAGTTTTTATATAAATTTATACACACTAAACATCAATCCACTATTTGAAATGTAATAATATTAATATCAAAACTATAACCATTACGTCCCATAAATACCATACATAAAGTAACCAAGAAACATTATATCCTATCTGTAGGCTCACTATGACTCATGACATTATAGTGTGTGAAGGCATACACAAAATAAAAACCCATTAAAGAAAACATATATAGTTTTACATCATAGAAAAATAGAAAAAATTAAAAATAAAACAAATAAAAAAATAAGAAAAAAACACACAATCATATAATAAATCATTAAAGAAAACAAAAACAATCATAAAAGAGCACACTTAAAATTATAAAAAATTAAATATCACAATTCATAATAAAAAATTATAATTTAAAAACATATAAATGTGCCACATTTTCAAATAATTTAATAAAATATCACTTCAATGTATATATAAAAATAAATACCAGGTAAAATCTTTACCATACACAATAATTAGTTGGTTATTCTATTCATATAAATTATTTAATCATTACCTTATATAATCATGATTAACTAAGACATGACCACAATTTCATTAACTAATGAAAATAATTATAAACATAATGATTTATATTTAATTATAATGTTGTATTTTTATTTCCACTTTTTTCCAACATTCAATCACTTTCCATTTGAACTAATAACTCAACATAATATATTCTGTATAATGAAAGGGTGGTTATATATTAATTCTTAATTAATTTTATTAGAATAACATGATCTGAGTTAAAAATATTCATCTTTCCTTATTTTTAAATCATTATTACATATTCTCTTTTCATTATAATCATATCATTCTTTAATTAATTTCAAATTTTTCATATAATATTATCATATCATAATGTAGAAGCATATGAATATATAATATATTAAAATATCATATTAACTCATCTGAATACATATAAACAAATATGATTCATAATATCAATAGATAAACAAATAAAACAAATACATATTTAATATTATTAGAATAATAATGGAATAACTATATTCTCCATTATCATTCAATTATTCCTTCCCATTTTCATTTTGAAATAATTGCAATTTCTCTTTGAAATAATATAGTGACTATTGTGTAAAAATATTCCACAATAATCATAATACAATGGGGTAATAATATTTATATTCTAAAATGAAAATTTAATGGTGTGATATAAACTTAACAATGAAAAATGTTATAATGAAAAAACAAAACAAAGTAAAAATTGATAGATAAAGGGAAAAGATTTCCATATTTAGGGGATTGGAAAAGGGGTACATTTTTAAAAGGTTAGAGTAGTACAAGATATAATAGAATAAAAGTTAATATGGATGGGTTTTAATTATATAAGATGACAGTAATTTCCATCATTATCATTGAGGTGCCAATCTATCAAAGAAGAAATGATACTTTCTCGAATCACTAGTTTTAATTGAAAATAATCCAGGTTTATTGGGTATGATAAGGGTAACTTAGTAGAAATAAATGTATATCAAGTAGAAAATATATTGAATGTTATAAGAAGGATTAAAAATACCCTACATGGTGTGAAGATGATGTGATATGTCTGCTATAATAAACTATACATGTTCAATGAGGGAGAGGTGTTCAATCCTGTGAACTCTTGTGGAAACTCAATGCACAACGTCCTTGAATCACTGTGGTTTTTTAATCCTTGATTGTTCAAAGTCACTCATAAAAATGCAGTGACACCATTTAGGTTATACACATTCAATAAACCCGAAGAATTAAGGTAAAAAAATGTTCAAATTTAAGAAATACTTATACAGGTATATACATGATGCACTCACCTCACCTGGATGTGTTGTATAAAGTCTATAACCCCCTAGACATGGTTTCAATATCTATTATTCATTCTAAAAGGCATGGGTCCCTATATATGTTCCACTCTCTCATTTTTCCCATATAATATTCCCCTTCCCTGCTAACCACTCCCCATATCACTCTCCCCTCTTCTTCCCTACATTCCATCTTTGTCTCCCATTCTATGTCTCATTGTTCTATCCTCCTCCTCATCCCCTCAACCTCATCATTCATATTACCTCAACTCTGGATCTTTCCCCCCATTCAGAAAGGTTTCCTTCGAGCTCCAATCCAATGTATTCATCAACCTTATTATCAACTCATAATATTCTCTTCCATTTCTTCATCGATCACTTCTCCCTACATCAGTATCTGATTTCTCATGTCGGGTAGGGTTTATTTGATTTAAGATCCATAACCACCCGACCGAATTTTAGGTCCATAATATATCTTTTGGGTAGGTCTTTTTTGATCTTTCTATTCATTTTTACATGTTCCCTAACTTCTATGGATTAAATAATCATGTCATCACCTCCTCTTTGACTTCCAGACCTTCCCCAACTATGTAGTTTTAGTTTTTATCCTTACAAGGATTTCTAGTATAACTTGCGAAAATGTTAAGAAGGGTTTATTCTTAATTCATAAATTTCTATTTGATACACTCTCCCCTTTTATCAATTCCCTTCCACATTCCATGTCTCTCCCAAAAAACATAATTATTTTTGAGAGATTACATATGCATCTTATGTTTTTTCTTTAATTTTATTTCAATAACCTGTATTGAACTTCATGGTTATGTAAATAAGGTTTGTTATTAGATGATATATCACTTATATAGATAGAGGTATGTTCTTATTTTAAAGTTTTCCATATTATAATTCCTTAAATGTTTTATTATTTACTATATTTATTTTAGCCTTCAGTTTGGTGATTTGTAGATGCTAAAATAGTGTTAATTCTCATTCTGTTTTGTTCTTATCATGCCATTTAAGCAGTGTTTAACAGATTTATTTGGGTAGTAATAAAATTTTTGTTTCTATATCATTTTGTAGTTTTATTGAATTTTGTTTCAAGGATATACATATTCATTTTTTTTTAAAACATAGATCAATATTATTCTAATTTCTTCAGATATATTTATATTTGTTAACTAGTATATATCGATTCATATTTTTTAACTACATTTGTTCATTTTGTAACAGTAATTTATTCTAATGTACCACTTTTTAAATATACAGGTTTGAATATGTTTTTTAAATATATGTTTCAGGAAATGAAAAATATTAGTTCATATCTGTTAACAATATTTGTTATTATTTTACTATTAATTTATTCTAATTTACATGTCTGTAAATATGCAGGTTTTAATTTTTTTTGTTTGTCACTTATTTGTATCTAGTCTGTAAATATCTTGGTTTGAATATTTTTCTGACTTATATGTATAAGGATATATATTTTAATAACAATAATTTTTTGACGTAATAATAATTTTAATTTTTAGAAGTTTTTAATGACATAAAAAATACATATTTTTCAGCAGATGAATAATATTCATGTAGTATTTCATATTATATGGGTCATACATACAATAAAAATTTAGCTTTTTCCACCTCTTTATAATTCTTCATTAACATGTATTGATATTATTATTTATCAATTAAAGTTTACTTAGATGTTTTTGAAACCACCCACCTCTGAATATATTTTCATACACATATATGTTTTGATGATAGAATTAGGAAATATTATGGTAAATAGAACCCACCCTTCTAATTATTGTGTTTAAAAATTATTTTTACATATGAATTATATATTACTTAGATATATAGGTTCATATTTATTTTTTTGTTGTATACAAATAAATTTATGCTAAATATAATTTTTATACAAGTTTATATTTGTTCATATATTTTCATGTCGGTTCATATTTGTTAACAAACTCAATGATTACATTTTAATATATAGATTCATATTTTTTTCATATTTTTTCATATATAGATTCATATTTCAATTTTTTTCACTTATCTATTAATTCATATTAACTAAAATATATAATTTCATATTTGTTAATAATTTATTTCATTTTTTAATATAGTTTTTTCTAATATACAGGATAGAAAATATCCATGTTATAATATAATCTTAATCTATATATACCAGGAATTGAAGTGTGATAATAATAATTATTTTACATAATACCAATTTAAAAATTCATTAAATTAATACTAGTTTCTATTTACAGAAAACATTATTGAATTTTAAAATGAACATATTTTGGTATATGGAGAATATACAGCTAATAATTCATATTTAATGTATTATAAAATTTTGTATAATTTAAATGTGTTTGGCACCACATTATCCTTTTGCATCAATATGTACTAATTTTATCAATTATTAATTAAATTTTGATTAGTTTTCTATTACCCCATACACCTATGAAGATATTGAGGTGTGTATTTATGGTTAAATGAAAGAATTTGGAAATATGGTGGTAAAAAAACCACACATTTTAACGATGTGTTTTATAATTATATTTCTAAATAAATTTTATTTTCCTTTCATATTTGTGAATTATTAAATATAAGTATTTTTAAGTAATGGGTTTTTGAATGTACATGGATTGTTTTATTTACTATATTTTTGAAAAGTATAGGCATTATATACATATAAATTTTATATACCATGGTTATGAATCACTAATTCTGTTTATGTTAAACCCAACATTAACTACTATAAACTATTCATACATACTCACTTCATATAACTATTTTATGTATTTTATTCAATAAATATATATGAAAAGTATACAACTAAATCATGATAGGTTGTGATAAGTATAAGCATTTTGTATTCTTCAGTTTAATATACCATAAGTATGCATTACTGATTCATTTTATATTAAACCCAACATACATTAGCTATTATACACTATTCATACATACACACTTTCTCTAACATTATTATTTATTTCATTTAACAAATATATACAAAAGGTATATTTCCATTTCATGATAGGTGGTGTATATTTATTTATTATAAAATATTTTATTTGTATTCATTTTATATTTTAAAATAAATATTTATACATTGTAAATTGTATATTTTCCATATTAGTGACATTTCGATACATTTATTAATTTAAATATTCATTTTTCATGTTTTTAGATATATATATCTAAAAAATATCTTTTATATGTGGGGAAAATATACATTGACATGAATCCATTAATCATATCACTTTCAAATCATCATAGTCTTTGATTCATTGATACTGGGTAGAAGGGTCAATAAATACATACACAACCGTAATAATTATAGTAATATTTAGTTGGTTTTGATAAATTTCCTTGGACCAAATAAAATATCCCTCATTTGGTTTTTCTTTTTTTAGAGAATGAAAATAATTGGTCACCCAATTCAGGCCCAAGGAAATTTATTAAATCAAATGTTTTACAAAATAAAGTAGGGGTGTAATGCACTTACAGAGTCAGAAAATTTCAAGACAAATATAATGAGACACTCAAATAGAAATTAAAATCATTTAAGTTGATTAATTTTATCTCCAAGAAATTAAGGATCCATGAAATAGTCTCATCCAGTGATGTTACAGTTCAAAAATGACATCCCCAAAGTGAATATTTTCTCCATCCTCTAGACAAGATGGAACCAGATTTTGTGTAAGCAGAGTAGGGAGCATGTCAATCGACAACAAGTCAAAAAAACAGTGAGATACAAATGAAAGAAAGAAAATTTCTTCCATCAAAACCAAAAATATATGTCAAAAGAAGAGATGGAGAGCAGTCCAGACAACTAAATGAAAAGAAAAATCTCCAGCAACCAAATAAGGAAAATTAATTTTACCAGAGTCCACAAAAAGGAGTCCTTTCTAGAGGATATCATTAATATTGAAGCTTGGATCCTTTTTAAATTCCTCAACCACTTTAATAAAAATCCTATTTCAAAGATCAAGATAGATTTCAGCTGACATCTCCCCATTTTTATAATATATAAATTTAGTTATATATTTCTCTTCCATCCATAATTCAAGGTCATTTGGAAAATCAAGTTTTTCTGGAATATCATAGGCATCACTATATGTAGGTTCATTTCCATCATCCTCACTGGATGACAATTCTGAGTCATAAAAATTATGTATTGATGCATGTGAGGAGACATAAACTTTATTCATAGGGGCTGTCTGTGGGGGAATTTTGTTTTACTCCTTCATGCTGGAAACTAAGGAACATGTAACAATTGGTCCTTCAACATTGATAGTATCCCAACATTTTTGGGTGTTTCTAGAACCCAGATTGATAAATCCATAGGTTTAAATAATTACTTTTGTTTCCTTTTCTAGAACTTTATTTTCATAAGTCCTCACCCAATTGAAAATATTTATGAAGTTCTATTTGCAAGGATTCATCATAATCAAATTGTACATCTTCTTTATATATTTTAATAACTAATTTCCTTAAGAATGGATGGTTCATCCTTGGAGAAATCTTTTTTTCTTCCTTATAAGGCTCGAGGTTGTGAAAACCCTCAGTTTCATAGAGGTTGGGGGGATGCATCTTAAAGGGATTAGAGGGATTAATTCTATTAGTACAGTCAGAGGGGTTATCAATCTAAGAAACATGGGGCACTTCCAAAACATCATTTTCCACCCAAACAGATTTATAGAGAGGTGGAGGTCGAGAGTCATTACATTGATTCTTACATTCATTCATATAATGAATGATACATGAGAATTTTTTGTAGAACGGTTGGACATTCTTAAATACCACCTCTTGAATGAAACCATTATCCCCATTTTAAATCGAGAATTATGACAGCCCAGCTTTTATTACAAACTTAAAAATGATTTATTACATAAAACATCACTGAATACAACAAGGAAGATCGGGAGGTTTTGTGTCCTTGGGTCTTAGGATCATTACATAAAAACATGAAACATGAAATACAACATCTTTATTGAAAACTTCCTTTACATGACAACTACATTCCCCCATACTTATCATTGCATATGATAACCTAAGGACATGCATAAGAAAAGGGTGAGCTATAAAGCCCAGTAAGGGAGTACATATGGAATAACATGAGGAGTACAATACATGTTAGATAATAGGCATATCAATAGAGCATAATATAAACATGAACATGAAGTCATGATAATGCATGATAATCATAACATGGAAATGTGGCAACAACACTTAACATGGAATTAGCATGAGCCAAGGCTCATTGCACATGGAGCATGAGTAAATCCTCATTGCACATAAAGCACGAGTAAACCCTCGTTTCACTTGAATTATCATTAGTCAACACTCATTGCACATGACGTATCATGATACTATACTTTACCCAGTGCATTGGAGCGCTATAAGGGCACACCCTTCTTAAACATTTCATTTCATGCATAAGTGTGTCACATGGATCATAAAACATGGATTCATAAAACATAATAATTTATTCCATGATAAAGGAATGTGAAATTCATACATGAAAATTTATAATCAATAAGTAAACGTGTATAAAGATGAATATCCTTGATGGAGAAATGGTCATGGTATTCACTACACAATGACATTGTCTTAGAAAATCGGTGGGATTTCGGCAGCCTAACCGCGGGACATAAGAATTCATAAAAATGGTTGATGATAGAGAAATGGGTTCCTCATAATATTTACATGTAATGTACAGTAAGTATGTAATATAGATACATGTACCAACAATTTTAATGGAATTTAGATTCATGATACAAAAGTATTGCTTGAATGTAAAAGAGGAGAGAGAAGTTCCTTTCGGAATTTCAGCATAGTAACGGGTGTACATGGGAGGCATTTAATGAGAGAGAAATGGTCCCCAATCATTAAAACATAAATAGGGAAGTATTAGGGAGGTTCAAAACCATACCCCAACATTCATAATTGAAATTAAAAGGAAAAAACAACTTAATGGAAATTGGACAAAAATGAGAAAGGAAGAAAAAACCCTTACCTGGAAGTGTGCTTCAAAAGGATAGAGAGAGGCTTGTGAGATGATTATTGGGAGCTTGGGGCACCTTGGGAGGATTCTAGAGAGAGTAGGGAAGAGGTTGGACGAAATACAAAGCCTTTGAGTGAGGAGTTAGTGGGAACTTGGGTGGGTTTATATAGTAAAGGTGAGGGAAGTTTTTATTATTTAGGTTTGGGTCCCCTTACATTAATGTAATCCAAACCACAAACCATCCCATGGTTTTTGCATATGGTTTTTGGAAAAGGGAATAGGACAAAAATATTTTATAAGTCCAAAGTCCTAAATTCTTAAAATTATAGGGTTTCTTATGTGGAGGTGAGTCACACTCCCATGGAACACAATTTAAAAAGACAAGGTGTTTAATAAGTCTTGAGGGGTCCATTAATGCTTTGAAAAGTAAGTCAAACAAACCCAAAATCACATTATTTTAATGATAAAACATGTATTGGCCGAACAGAGATCTTATAGTATTTTATTACGTCACTATTGGGTCATTATGATGTCATAAAACACATTATATATTTAAACGGTATTTAATTTTTACCCAAAAATTTGACTGTCTCAGAAAATTTTGAAAAATTCACCATTGGATAATTTCAATGTACTGATTCCAAAAATAACATTTATATTATCTAAATAGTTTTCTAAATATGTTAATTTTCACTTTTAAAATAAAAAACTGACATTTATCAAATATTCACGGGTTTTGACAAAAATGGATTTCAATCCTTAATAAAAATTACAATTGCATTCATAAAATTATAAGATCATTTATATTTAATAAAAAATAATTTAATAATAATATTTTATTAAAATATTATTTAATTCAAAAAATCCCTTAATTTTATAAAATTGAATTCTTAATTAAATAATAACTAAAAATATTATTTGTACTTTAAAAACTATTTACAATGTATCAATAATGAAAATAAAGTATATTCATTATTATATACAAAAAAATAATGTACATCAATATAGTACTATTTATTTGTTACATAACCCCTTAAAACAGCCGCATAAGACCTAAGGGTAAGGTGTGCGATGGTGACAGACTCTTGGGGTGGCTCCGATAACATTTCTTGAATGGTAATCTCTATCAACATACACTTTTCCCATAGACGGTCCTGTTCGAGCTTAACATGATGAAGCTCAGCTTCGGCTTGGTCAAGAGTGAAGGCCAAGGATGCCACCTATTTCTGGAGCTCTGAAAAATGGGCTTCGTATGGAGTAATTCTACTGGATGAGGCCATTGCTTCTTTTGTCTGAGTAAATTTGGATTTGTTAAAGCCCAATATTTATACTAATCATGTGATCACTGTTCAATGGCTATATTAGAAATGGTCAAAATTCGTAACATAAAACCAATGAAGTTGACATTTTATATAAACATAAAGAGACATTTAATTAGATCAAGAGGGATTTCCATTAATGAAACTTTGGGATGTTACAATATTCCCCCCTTAAGAAATTTCACCCTTGAAATTTTTCTTTTTACACACTAAAACAGATGTGGGTAACTCAGCTTCATCATTTACTCCGATTCTCAAGTCGCTTCTTCAAACATGTGGTTTCTCCACAACACCTTGACGAGGGGCGTTGACTTATTTCGTAGAACTTTTTCTCTACAATCTAAGATCTTCACTGGTTTCTCCTCATAAGAAATATCATCTTCCAATTGTACCACCTCAAAAGAGAGTACATGTGAAGGGTCTGGTATGTACTTCCTTAAGAGGGATACATGAAAGACATCATGTACTTTGGCCATAGTAGGTGGAAGTTCCAGTCGATAGGCCAGAGCCTCGACACGATCAAGAATCTCGAAGGGGCCGATGTACCTGTGACTTAACTTCCCTTTCTTTTCAAACCTCATGACCTTCTTCCATGGAGATATGCGTAGAAAACCCATGTCTACATCTTTAAACTCAAGGTCTCATTGAGGATAATCTGCATAACTCTTATGTCGACTCTGCGCTGCCTTGATATGCTTCTGAATGGTTTTCACCTTCTCCACCATTTTCTCGACCATTTATGGTCTACGTAGCTTACGTTCACCAACCTCATCCCAACATGCCCGTGTTCTGCACCTTTTCCCATACAGGGCTTCATATGGAGCCATTTGGATGATTGAGTGGAAACTGTTATTATAAGAGAACTCCACCAGAATAATATGATGATCCCATCCTCCTTTAAAGTCCATTTATCACACTCTCAACGTATCCTCAAGTGTTTGTATAGTCCGGTCGGATTGGACATCAGTTTGAGGATGATAGGCCATACTGAAGTTCAGTTCAGTATTCAGAGCATGTTGAAGACTCTTCCAAAACATAGAGGTGAATCTTGGATCTCGGTCACACACAATAGATAGTGGTACTCCAATAAACCTTACCACTTCCCTAATATATATCTGTGCCATTTGATCCAATGAAAAATCCTCCCGAACAGAAATGAAGTGTGCAGTCTTTTTAAGACGATCCACAACAACCCAGATTGCATTGTTGCCTTTGGATTTCCTCGAAAGTCTAGTGATGAAGTCCATGCTGATGTTATCCCATTTCCATTCTGGTATGGGCAATGTTTGCATCATCCCCTTAGACTTCTGCCTCTCTGCCTTCACTTGCTGGCACACCAGGCACTTTGATGTATATTCAGAGATCTCCTTTTTCATATTATCCCACCAAATGTTTTCTCGGATATCTCGATACATCTTTGTTCTCCCTGGGTGAATAGAGAAATTTGAACTATGTGCATCATCCAAAAGATCCTTCTTCAGCTCCGGACTTTATCGAACACATAGTCCTTTCCCAAACCGCACAATTCCTTCTTCATTAACATTATACTCCGAGGATTTACCTTTTTCGATAGCTTCCACTTTTTCTTGAATTCCCAATCATCCTTTTGAGAATCCTTTAACCTTTCCAAAAGAGACGGTTGAGCAATATTTTGTAAAATGATTGATGATGTTCCCTTCTCTATGACTCCCATGTCCATCTCCATCAAGTCTAAGAAGATTGGATCCTTCTCAATTCTCATCATTGATAGAATTGCTGGATCCTTTCTACTTAGGGAATCTGCCACCTTGTTCACTTTCCCAGGGTGGTAATGGATTGAACAGTCATAATCCTTGATGAACTCTATCCATATTCTATGGTGAATATTAATCTCTTTCTATGTGAATATATATTTAAGACTCTTGTGGTCAGTATATATCTCACATTTTTCTCCATAGAGATAATGCCGCCGGATTTTCAAGGCAAAGATCACCACCTCCAACTCCAGATCATGCGTTGGATAGTTTTTCTCATAGATTTTCAATTGCCTTGAGGTATAGGATGTCACTTTATCATTCTGCATCACCACATAGCCTAACCCCTTCTTCGAAGCATCACTGAATACCACAAAAATTTCCCCACTTGTGGGTAAAGTGAGCACGGGCACAGTGATAAGCCTCTTTTTCAACTCCTTGAAGCTTTCTTCGCATTCATCACTCCAAGAAAACTTTACTCCCTTTCGAGTTAGCTTGTTAAGAGGGTTGGACAATCGTGAGAAATTTCTCACAAATCGTCGATAATATCCAGCTAAACCCAAGAAGCTACAGATATTCGTTACCGATGATGGCCTCAGCCATCCCTCAATTGCATCTGTTTTGGAGGGATCCACAGATATCCCATTTCTTGTGATGATATGGCCCAAGAATGAGACTTCGTTCAACCAGAACTCACACTTGTTGTACTTTGCATAGAGCTTCTCCTTGCACAAAGTCTCCAGTACAATTCTTAAATTCTCCTCATGATCCTCCTTGGTTTTAGAGTATATTAAAATATCATATATAAAGACTACCACAAATTTGTCTAGGTAATCTCTAAAGAATCTATTCATTATTTCCATAAATATTTCTAGAGAATTAGTGAGTCCGAAAGGCATTACTACAAATTCATAGTGCCCGTATCTTGTGTGAAAAGCAGTCTTGGTGATATCTTCCTTCTTCACCAATACATGATAATTTCCCGACCGCAAGTCCACCTTGGAGAAGTATTGTGCTCCACGCAGCTGATCGAACTAGTCATCAATTCTTGGGAGAGGATACTTGTTATTTATCATGATTTTGTTAAGTTCATGATAATCGATGCAAAGCCGCATTGAACCATACTTATTCTTGACAAAGAGGACTGGTGCACCCCATGGGTGAAGCACATGGGCGTATAAACCCTTTATCCAGATTCCCCTGTAGTTTTTTCTTCAGATCTTCAAGCTCTATAATATCCATTCAATATGGAGTCTTGGATATTGGTAAAGCCCCACGTATAAGTTCAATTGAGAATTCAAAATCTCTTCTAGGAGGAAGACCAGGAAGTTCCTCGGGAAACACTTCAGTGAATTCCCTCACAATAGGCATTTCTTCAAGGATGGTTTCTTCCGTAGAATCAATCATCTGAGCCAGATACGCATGTTCCTAAGGCAGTAATATCCATGCTTGAGATGATGGATCTAAAGGATATTCATCTTTCTCCTTACACATGTAAATAATCGGGGGTCGATTCTCCATATGGAGTGTGATTTTCCTCTCCCGACAATTTATGTTGGCTCTATATAAGGAAAGCCAATCCATGCCAATAATTTCATCAAATTCCACCAGAAGGAGTATGATGAGGTTCGCCGGGAAATTAAATCCACAGAATATAACAGGGGTGGACATATATTCATGGGATGCAATGATTTCCCCATTTTTCGTACTCACCAACATCTTCACTTCCATGATTTGTGGTGGTGCTGGGATTGTTCTACTAAACATTCGAGATATAAAAGAATGTGTAGAACCTGAATCAAAAATTACTTTCACTATTCATGAATGAATAACTAGCATACCTATCACCACTTTTTTGTCGAGGTTCACTTCGGTAGAAGTGATTGTAAAAGATCTTCCTTGCTTCCTTTGAGGTTGTTGGTTGCCTCGAAAAACCCTTGGATTAGGGAACTGATTTTCAAAATGACCAGGTTCTTTGCATTTGCAGAATTTAACAATGCGTTGAGGTCCGAACGGAGCATTCCTCTCCTATGTCGCAGTCGCGGGACTTTCTTGCCAATAGTTAAAACTAGGTTCCCTTCTCTTCCACACCTGAAGCATTTCCTCGTCCCTTTAAGGCAATTTCCAGGGTGCTTTTTTCTACACTTTTGGCAAGTGGGGTGCTGGATATTCTTAGCACCATTGGATTTATCCATAGGAACACCAGCATTGAAGTCCACCTTATGATTCTTATCCCCATGATACCCCTGTGATTCTCCGATCTCCATTTCCACCTTGAGGGCACATTGGACAATTTCCTCATAGTTGTCGAAGTCACAGATTGCTAATGCTTTCCGTAGGTTAGGCTTCAACCCACCAAATAAGCGGTCAACTTTTCATTCTAGGGTAACGACAAAGCCGGAAGCATATCGTTCAAGCCTTATGAAGCTTTCCTCCTACGCTCCAATAGATTCTTCATCTTTTTTCTTGAGGGAAAGAAAGTCCATTTCCAAATTAATCCAGAGGGTGCGTGGAAAATATTTATCGAAACACATCTTCCAGAAATCCTTTCATTCCAACGCCTTGATATCCTCCTCAGGCTTCGTATTTTTGATCAATGTCCACCATTGATCAGATTCACCCTCCATTCAATAAGCCACCATGAGAACCTTCTCTTATTTAGAACATTGAAGGATGGAGAAGATCTTTTCAATGGAGTTGATCTATTGTTCAGCGATCGTGGGATCTGATGATCCACTAAAAGTAGGAGGCATTTATCTCATGAAGCTCTCGATAGTGACTTGTTCTTTCTTAGTGGGGGTTGAACATTCCTCTTTACATGTGTTTCTATTCTAAACTTGAGTTATCTGAGAGAGAAGTGTGACAAATTTCGCGATTCCCGCTCCCATTGGATTGGGCATCTCATTAGTACAGTCAACACACTGATCTTCACAATGGTTGTTATCCCGAGTCCTCCTATTTCCGGCCATTGGCTAGAATAAAAGGAATGTTAGGGGTAACACATAAAGGTTAATAAAAAGACAAAAGTTGATGACTTATAAATAAACTTTTATTTCCACAACTCATGAGTCTATAGGCTTAAATCTAGGCTTTTCATGATCTACTTTCTAACATATATTCTTAGGGGCAGTTTTTTAATTCCCTTTATAAGGGTTCATACTAAGATTGTGAATTTATAAAAACATATCCCCCCAGGAGTGTCGTAACCATGAGTGCAACAAGGACCATTGTCGTGCACCAGTTCCCGTTCGAGTCTAGCTCAAAGTAGTGTTTTTGGGTTTTACCCCTAGGATACATCTGTTCCAGAGCCGCCTCTACCTGCTTGTATCCAGACAGGGATGTATTTGTTTAATAAACCACTTACGTAGTACTTACCAAAACATAGGGATATTTTTATTATACTTAGTCATGTCTCTAAGGATTTACTAGGGTTTTATAATCCTAATCCCAAAAATAACTAAACCTATCCTTTGATACCAACTATGACAACCCTGCTTTTATTACAAACTTAAACATGATTTATTGCATAAAATGTTACTGAATAAAACAAGGAAGATCGGGAGATTTAGTGTCTTTGGGGATTAGGATCATTAAATAAAAACATGAAAAATGAAATAAACAAATCATTATTGAAAACTTCCTTTACATGACCACTATATTCCCCCGTACATAGCATTTCATGGGATAACCTGAGGACATGCATAAGAAAATGGTGAGCTATAAAGCCTAGTAAGGGAGTACACATTGAATAACATGTGGAGTAAAATACATGTTAGGAAATAAGAATATCAATAGATCATAAGAGAAACATGAACATAAAATCATGATAAAGCATGATAATCATAACATGGAAATGTGGCAACAACACTTAACATGGAATTAGCATGAGCCAAGGCTCATTGCACATGGAGCATGAGTAAGTCCTCATTGCACATAAAGCACAATTCAACCCTTATTTCACATGAATTAGCATGATTCAAAACTTATTGCACATGACGTATCAGGATACTATACTTTACCCAATGCATTTGAGCGCTATAAGGGTGCACCCTTTTTAAACATTTCATTTCATGCATAAGTGTGCAACATGGATAATAAAACATGGATTCATAAAACATAATCATTTATTCCACGATAAATGAATGTAGAATTAATACATGAAACTTTATAATAAATAATTAGAAATTCATAATGGTGAATACCCTTTATAGAGAAATGGGTGTGGTATTCACTACAAAATGACATTATCTTAGAAAATCGGTGCGATTTCGGCAGCGTAATTGCGTGACATAAGAATTCATAAAAATGGTTGATGAGAGAGAAATGGGGTCCTCATCATATTTACATGTAATGTAAAGTAAGGAGGTCATATAGATACATGTCCCAACAATTGTAATGTAATTTAGATTCATGATACAAAAGTATTGCTTGAATGTAAAATAGGAGAGAGAAGTTCCTTTCGGAATTTCGGCATAGTAACTGGTGTACATGGGAGGAATTTAATGAGAGAGAAAGGGTATCCCATCATTCAAACATAAAGAGGACAGTATGATGGAGGTGAGAAACCATACCCCAACATTCATAATTGAAATTAAAATGGCAAAACAACTTAAAGAAAATTGGACAAAAATGAGAAAGGAAGAAAAAACCCTTACTTGGAAGTGTGCTTCTGAAGGCTAGAGAGAGTCTTGTGAGAGGCTTATTGGGAGCTTGGGGAACCTTGGGAGGATTATATAGAGATTAGGGTAGAGGTTGTAAGAACTCCCAAGGCTTTGAGTGAGGAGGAATTGGGAGCTTGGGTGGGTTTATATAGGAAAGGTGAGGGAATTCTTTATTATTTAGTTTTGGGTCCCCTTACATTAAATTAATCCAAACCACAAACCATCCCATTGTTTTTGCCGATGGTTTTTGGAAAATGGAATAGGAAAATAATATTTTATAAGGCCAAATTCCTAAATTCTTAAAATAATAGGGTTTCTTATGTGGAGGTGAGTCACACTCCCATGGAAAACAATTTAAAAAGACAAGGTGTTTAATAAGTCTTGAGGGGTCCATTAATGCTTTGAAAGGTAATTCAAACAAACCCAAAATTAAATTATTTTAATGGTAAAACATATATTGGCAGAAGATAAAGCTTATAGTATTTTATTACATCACTATTGGGTCATTATTATGTCATAAAACACATTATATATTTAAATAGTATTTACTTTTTACCCAAAAAATTTGACTATCTCAGAAAATCATGAAAACTTCACCATTGGATAATTTCGACGTCGTGATTCCAAAAATAACATTTATTTTATCTAAATAATTTTATAAATATTTTAATTTTCACTTTTAAAATAAAAACCTACATTTATAAAAAATTCACAGGTTTTGACAAAAATGGCTTTCAAACCTTAATAAAAATTACAATTGCATTCATAAAATTATAAGATCATTTATATTTAATAAAAATTAATTTAATAATGATATTTTATTAAAATATTATTTAATTCAAAAAATCCCTTAATTTAATAAAATAGAATTATTAATTAAATAATAACTAAAAAATTATTTGTACTTTAAAAACTATTTACAATGTATCAATAATGACAAGAAAGTATATTCATTATTATATACAAAAAAATAATGTACATGATCATAGTACTATTTATTTGTTACATAACCCCTTAAAACAACCGCATAAGACCTAAGGGTAAGGTGTGTGATGGTGAGAGACTCTTGGGGTGGCTCGGATAACATTGCTCGAGTGGTAATCTCTATCAACATCCACTTTTCCCGTAGACGGTCCCGTTCGAGCTTGACATGATGAAGCTCAGCTTGGGCTTGGCCAAGAGCGAATCCCAAGGACGCCACCTCTTTTCCGAGCTCTGACAAATGGGCATCGTATGGATCAATTCTACTGTATGAGGTCATCACTTCTTTTGTCTGAAAAAATTTGGATTTGTTAAAGCCCTATATTTATACTAATCATTTGATCACTGTTCAACGACTATATTAGCAGTGGTAAAAGTTCTTAACATAAAACCAATGAATTTGGAATTTTATATAAACAAAAATATACATTTAATTAGATAAATAGGGATTTTCATTTATGAAACATTTGGTCGTTATAAGAATCGTGAAAGAAAAGGCTTTAGAAATGTCGATCTCATTGGAAATCCTAGCAACATAGGGGCTTGTTAGGCTAAAGGTGGAAGAGTCGATCTTAATGGGTTGAAAAAATATTAAACATGAATTTCTTACTCAATATTTGATTTTAAAATAATTGTGTTTAACATGATTCACATATTTTTATTTTATATGTGTTTAAATTTAAGAAACAAAAAACCACGTGGGGTTAGGAAATGGTTAGTACACAAAAAATTCCACTTCAATAGATAATTTATTTCAATATAAATATCCTATACTTTTAAGTATCAACACATATATTAGAACACATAATAATAGTTTCATATTAACTTCAAATTTTGCAATATTACAGTCATTTCCAGTATGAGGTGAACCATGAATACCAATTACTATTTCTAAATTAAATTTTTTTCATCATATTAATCAAAATTGTCAAACACCATTTTTATTTTCTTTCCATTACATTTTATTTAGATTAATACTATTATTGAATATTATTTCAACTATTTTAATTGAAATTTCCTTAAATGTTTTGATAAAATATTTGAAAAATATGATAAACGATACATATATTTCAAACCTTGAGCATCGATTAGAGAAACAATCAGCTGATTTTGGAATTCAATATGTATAAAATGATGACTAAAAGGAATGAGTAATCAACATTTCAATTTACCATTATCTTATCCTGATTTTATTTTTCAACATTCTTGGATAAACCTTTTTATTTCAATATAAACTCTATTCTTTTTATAACATCATGTCTTTAAATGTTTTATCTAGAAGTATTGAATTCTTAAATACATATTATTTAAAATATGGTTTCTATATTCTTTGTATAATGAATGAAATAAGAAACCAAACTATATATATATATAGATACACATTTTATAGATTTAAAAAACCACAGTATATTGTTAAAGATACACATTTTACAGATTTAGGTACATTCATAATTTAATAAAGAGTACAATCTAAAACCAAAAGCATTTAATTATACACGTTGTATAGATTCAACAAAACTAGATAACATTCCTTCAATATCGTAAAATCATTTTATTTAATATTTTCAATGATGATCCTTCAACAGTAGCCTTTTGAAAACCCAATATTCCTTCTCATAATGTGTATCATCTAAAACCAAAATATCATGAGTTTTATAAACAATATATACAATTTCTGTAAGTATATTCTTCTTAATAAAGATATTACTATTATAAAATTATTTTGATAAGTTATTGAGAATAAATAACATCAAATTTAGAAAAAAAAACATCAATATTGTATTAAATATTTATGGTATGTTATTTATTTTAGGTTATTTATTCTCAACCTCTCGTAGAAATGATATTATTGTATAGTGTTTTGTTTAGTCCTCTGCTACTTGTTTCCAGGATACTATTCCTTAAAATATATTATTCTAGTATGATTAGGATTATTTATTCTTATAATAATATCTTGTTGTGTTTTTCTTAATTTAATACAATTTTATACTCCTAATGTTTTTTGAGCTATTTTTTATTGAGTGTTTTTTTGATTTTCTCGTGTTTATCACTATTGATTAAGAGATATTTCTGTTTTATCCTCAGTTGAAAAAAAAATTATCTATTTTAATATCCCATATCTTCATTGAAAAAATGGTGCATTGAATAGAAATTTTTTTTATTATATCTTTTTAGGTTATGTTTTTGAGGTAGATTTTAGTATTTCATTTTCTGATTAGGTTTTCAAGAATATTAGGAAACCTAATCTTCCCTTGAAGGTAAGACACTGTTGATGGAAATTTTGTTGGGATTTTATTCTTAATAAAAATATTCATTTCATAAGGCATATTATTATTGATTAAACAATCATGAATTATAAGATGTTGTATTATCCTCACTAAGACAAACATTGTATAGATTTTACTAAAAACATAATATCCAATTAAGAATACGCATTTTCTATATTTCACTAATTAGTATAATTTATTTATTATATTCTCTTATAGTTTTTGGAAAATAAATATCTTAATATAGTACAAAACTATTTGAATGAAATATTGTTATTATTTTTATTTAATTATATTAAACATAAATTTCAACAAACCAACTTAGTTATTATTATGTATTGAATTTAGTGACTATTTTGTATAATTTTTTTTATAGTTTTCAGTTGATAGTATAAAATTTTTTATAACCCATTTTTTTGATTTTTTTCTATAGTTTCAATTAGTGTCTATTTTATGTTTCCTTTACCTAAGGTATAATTCGATTCATATTCTTTCATTTGAAATCATGAAATGTCAAATCCTATTATGGTTTATCAATTAATTATGTTTTGATATTTTTTACCAGGTTGATATGTTGTATGAATTTCAAAAATATGATTCACCTCAAACTGGATTCTATTTCATTCTAATTAATGGTGAATGATTTTGATTCTCCTTTTTCCATAAAATATAATTTATTTTCAACAGTTGTAAACTATTTTTTAAATTATGTTTTCTTTAATTTAGATCCTCTAGATTTTTATCATCAATTCATAACTCATATTTCAAGTGTTTTATAAGTGTATAAAAAATATCTCATGGTTTCATTCCACATTTAATATTTATTTTTTAAATTTTTTTAATTTAAAAAAATCACATTTTTTGGATATAAAAAAATGCATCAAATCACTTTCAATTTCATTGGGGAAAATACTAGTTAATATAAAATTTATAACCACATTTAAATTCCCTTGGAAATATAGTGTGATGTTTTATCATCACTTTAAAATACTAAATTACCCATAAAAGAGCATTCGAAAATATTTATAGGGGTTAATGGAAACATTTTCCAAATAGTATTTCATTCTAATGTACATTTTTATTTCAAGTTTTTTTCCTTTTAATGTTTTCACCTATTTATTCATTAACTTACATTTATTTTACATTCATCAGACCTCCCTCCTCCATTAGTATAGGTTTTTTATTTGATATTTTTGTTGTATCACATTGACCCTGGATTATTGGCATGGGTAGGAATGAGATGTTACAAACCATAGGTGATATCCCCCAAACACCAAAGTATAGAAATAAATTACATGGGAAATAGAAATCATGGGGGATTATTTGAACCTATAAATAACAGAACCATTAATAGATAACAAACTATAATATAATAAAGAAATATGATGCAAGATAAAAGTCCAATAAAACTAAGAAACCATAATAATACCATAATTAGAATAGCTGAAATCAATAATAAATCATATAATTATCCAAATATAAATAAACAAAATGGCACTAAAGTAATTGTTTAGAACCCAAATTAACTCCACTAAATTTCTATATATAAGCTCCACTTCCCAATGAACACAGATAAATCATCAATATGCTACATTAGAAACGTAAGAGATCTTCTCCTTACTTGTATCATGGTAAATAATGTCTTCCAACATAAACATTTGTATATGAAGGGGAAAATATACAACCATACAACCCCCCCCCCCTAAATTACCACACACACCAATAGAATATATCTAAATATGTAAAAAATAATATAAATTATAAATAATGAGATAGAGAGATATAAATGCATAAGTAGTGAAATTAAATCAGACCACAATGGACATCTATGTTAGGGAAATACACACACACACACATTAAAGTACCCAACCAATTTTCTTCCCCATCCCATATATCCACTAAATAGTCCAAACTCATGATTTGTACCCATCCCTCAAGACATAAGTTGTCACTAGGTGGTATAATCCATTTGTTTTAAATTTTCATGAAGACCAATTCTAAATAAAAAAGCCCTATTATGTACTATAAACACACTATATCCATGTTATTATATGTTCTCATATCCAAAAATTCATTGGATTCAAGTCACAATTTAATTTTTTTTTCAAAAATATTGTGGTTGTCAACCAAAACCCATAGTTTAAAACACAATAATAAAGAAATATCTTCATTGATTTTATATCAATAAACATAAGAATCTAATTTTTAAAACCAATTCCATAAATTTTAAAGAAAGAGTATAGTGAGAGAGAAACCGAATACCTCTAGTATGTTTTCCATAATAAAACATTCCAAAATCATGCAAATCCATACTCTCCTCACCTTCCCTTCAACTCTCTAACTCCAATGCTCCAAGATTCAGTGGAATCGGGCAATGTAGTAAAGGAAATTTTAAAAAATCTCCCAAGGGATGATATAATCTCAAGATCCATAGACACAAGAATAAAAATGAGCAATATATCATAAAAGGGTTAAAATAATAATTTTAAAATCCATAATTCAAGAACATAGTTCGGTTTCACAGTTTAAAAAACTATGCACCAACCGTGTGATTATTATTTTAAACCTACTAGGAATACATGTTTTGGGGACATGATTTGGAAAAATATACACTAACCATGTGAATCAACACTTCCTAGGAATTCACAATGTTTCATAGTTACCACAAGTTTTTCCGAAATTGTGTTCCAAATGAGAACCTTCCCAGACTACCCCAAACAGTCTTGTGTGGTTACCTATGAATTTTTCATTTCTTCCCTTAACTGTGAACAACCCTTGAGACCTCCAAAAACATTTAAAAACATCAAAAACCATTGTATTACTTCTGTTAATAATTCTAAACAACTACATAACTCAAAAACACAATATAAAAATTATAAAATACCTCAAATACGGTGGGTCGCATTCTCATCATCATTGTAATTTATGTCTATATAAATCTAATAGTTGATATCATTTTGTAAAATGTTTTTCCCTTTGTATATAATAAACTATTCTAATTCCCAATTATTCTCCAGAACCTGACCATGTTTCCATAGTACCCACACTAGGTATGTAAATCTTTAATGCATGATTTTATCTTCCTTATTCATAATACAAATCGGGGTATGAAAAAATGCCACATCAAGCTCAAGATCCACATATTCCCAACTAATCACATGGGTATGGTTAGGATGATAATTTTTTAATTATAATATATGTGGAAAACAATATGAATCGAATTGAATCTAAGAGATAGGTCTAGTTTATTTTAAATTTCACTAACACATTCATGAATTTCAAAAGTTCTAATGCATCAAGGATAAAATATAACTTTATTGCCAAAATTATTAATCCCAAACCTAATAAAAATGAAAATAATAAATTATATTCCACTTTAAAGGATAATTGGTATCAATGGTCCATATAATATTTCTAGTGGCTTTCAAATATTTTTATACATTTTCTAATTATCTATATTTTCTTAGTAGTATTGCGCACAAGACCTTTCCCCATTGGTGAATTTTATCTAGTCACTACCCAAAAAAGTTTACAGTGACATATATGATTATAAAATTCCTCATGTGTTGCTATATATTTATATAATGTAATAATAACTATTATTATATTAAAACTCTACTAAATATAATTGTTCTTCCAAAAACCTTCCAAATTCTATCATGTAGGCTCTGATCATGTCTTCTAATATTTGAATTGTATATTTTGAATTGAAAAATATTTTAGTATGGTATTTGATTCCCATGTTTAACTTGGTTCCAAGTCCTTTTTGAAAGGGTAGCTAAAATCATGAGTAAATCTAGGGTCTTAGTTGGTGAGAATAGAAATTGATACCCCATGAAACGTCACTACATATCATATATATAGTTTTTCAAATTCATCAACCATATTAATCTTCAAGATAAAAATTATGTGTGATAATTTTATGATTTTGTGCACAATATTCATAATTATATCATTATTATGAATTATTCTTGGAATATATGTGAAAAAATACATAACAATGTGTTCCCATTTCCACATGCATATAGGAAATGATTGTAACATGCTAGTTGGTTATTGATTTTCAACCTTTAACTTTTCAAAATTGAGGCACCTCATAACATACTTGGTGTCCTTTATCATTATACTTAACCATTAGAATTGGTACTTCATTTCAGTGTACAGATTTTCTATGTACCTAGGTGGATAGCCCACTTTTAATGGTTATAATCACACACGAGATTCTCTTGGAAAGATGTAAGAAGAATAATTTGGTGTAATAAAATACAACATTTAATTTTCTTCCACTTCCCATCCTTAAATAGTCTCTTTTTTACTATGGTTTGTCCTAATAAAAATAAAAGCAGGCTCAGACTATTAATCCTCTTTAACACATTCTACTATGTTAAGGAAAAGAGTGACTAGAAAGAAAAGTACAACATAATTATTCTTAGTATATTATAAGTGCATACTAGAAATTAACCCATAATGTTCATTGGTCCTGAAATTATCTAACTGGGTTATTATATGAATTATGAATTAATGAATCATCCAATAAATTCCATTTCCCCTCTGTGAAAATCAAGGCTATGTCAATCATTGAATGATATTACATCCCAAAACATTGTCTACGGTTCATGTACAACTGTGGAAATATGTGTTTCATTATTTCTAGATCCATGACCATATTGAAAATTTCCCCAAATATAATGTGACTATATTTTTAAAGAATGAACCACCACGGGTAATTATAGATAATTCATTTGATCGTACTTTTTATCTATCCTCCACAGTCATGAGTTGTAAATTATGACATGATATCCCAACATAATAACAAAACCTAATCAAGATCTATATACATCAAGAAATAAAACATAGTCCTCTACTGGTTCTAGAACAGTGACAATAGGTGTCGTAGTGAGCTGAATCTTATGTTACTTGAAAATTTTTAATACAATTTCTACTTTAATGGAATTTAATACCCTTCCATGTTCGTTGAGTCATGGGTGAAGTGATATATGAGAAATCATGGACAATTTTAAGACAATACTCTATTGATCCCAAAAATATTGATATCTAAAAGTCATTCCTTTGTGGTTTCAAAGAAATAATGGCCTTTATTTTATCAGGATTATTCGATATCAATTTTTATGAAATAAAATACCCAATTAGGAAAACTTATTATATCTAGAAGGAACACTTTGAGAGTTTTTCATATATAGAGTGATCTTTTTTATTTACTAATTATAATCCCAATGTGTCTTTTATGGTTATATTTAATATAATAGTATACTAAGATGGTGTCAAGGAAATCCACAACAAAAAAGTATAGGTATCAATGAATGATATGATTCATTAATTCTATGATTATTGCTGGTGCATTAGAAAGACCAAAGGGCATGACCAAGTATCCATAGTGTTCATAATGGATTCTAAAAGATATTTTAGGAATATCAACTTTCCTAACATATATTTGGTGGTAACCTGATTGAAAATAAACTATGGAGAATATCTTCAATCTCTTAAATTTATTATGTTGATAAAAAATCAAGGAAGATGATATTTATTCTTAATTTTAACATGATTCCACTTCTTATAATCAGTACAAAGTCGAAGTGTGCAATCTTCTTCCTTAATTAATAAGATCAGAGTATCATAATGCAATGTACATGGTCTTATGAAGCCCTTGATTTAAAGCTATTCCAGTTAGAACGTCAGTTCATATAACTCATTCAGTGAAATTATATATGATATAAGTTAAATGGTATTTATTCGTAAGAGTAGGTTAATAAAAAATTCAACTTTCCTTTCAAGTGATAATATTAAGAAATTTTATGGAAATTAGTGTACCATTTTAGTAAAATCTCTTTGATCAGTTGCATAAATAGACCCCAAAGTAATCATTTCCAATTGATATGAGATAGACCAAACCACAGTCACTAAAGGTACTTCTCAGTCACATTTTCATCTCATTCCCCTTTAAATAATTGAAAAAAAATCATTTAATGTAAAATTCACTCACTGAGAATAGAATTTATTGTTAGATTTTAATGATACTATCCAATAAATTTTTAAGATTAAATAAAAGATTTTCATCTCCAAATTAGTGAACTTCCATGAATACTATATTGATTAAATAGTTATGGAACATACTAAAAATTTAAATCCCTTGTACTCCCATTGGTTGAAATGAGTCTTGATTGTCATAATGTGAGGCATAATTTCCATGGGAAATCAAAGTTGATCCACCACCATAGAAGAAATAATATAATGTAATGAACTAGTTTTAAATAAAATAATCATTAAGGAAGATTCAAGGAGAATAATACCTTGTACTTTCGAGGGACAAAATTTTAATTTGGAATAACTTGATCAATTCCAAAATTTCTTAAACACACTCCTTAAAGAGATTCCTTCCCCCATGAAGATGTAGTGATTACTATGGTATTTTGGTATTTATGGAATAACCCAGACTACCTAGATTTTGATGCTGTGAAATGTTCTGACAAGATTATCCTTGTTAACCATAAGAATCATATGATATATTTGAACTATCACAACCATTTTAATTCTTGTTATTTGTAAAAAAAATCATGAAATGTCCATTTTGTTAGTATTTATAATAGAGATGGGGTAGTTTTTTCATTTCCAATTTATATGTTCAGACAAACCATATTAAAAAAATTGATTTGGAAACTGTGATGTGGGGGAAATGAGATCGATACAGCAGATTGGTTCTCAAATTCTCTACTACAATGGGAGTGGGTTTCCCATATACACATATTTCAAATATTAAATTTCTGACCTGTGTTTGGAAGGAAAAAGGTTTTTTGTCCACTGAAGTTCCTAGTAATGTATTGTTCAACCACCATAGCTTTGTTCACTTTGTCAATGTAATTATCAATATGGAACGCCACCACAGTAAAATTAATGCACATTCATAGAACCGATTTGAATATTTTCACTTTGAGAGGTTCACTAGACATTAATTATGCTAAAAACGAGGAAAGGTATGTAAATTTTGATCCATATTACATAACTGATAGGGTTCCTTTCTTTAGGTTAAATAATTATGTTGTTCGAGATACTCGAAAGGTTTGCATGTAGAGTTTTTATTAAAAAAATCAATTAAATCCATTAAAAATAAGGCTTTGATGAAAATTTTATTAGATAGATAAGTATTTCTATTATTTTGATAGGTCCTTGAGCATAAACACTATATTCACTTTAATTTCAGTTGAGGTTCTTAATAATTTAAATATTTTTTCCATTTTACCAAACCTTGATTTTACGTTCTTAGAAATCGAGTCACCCCAAAAGATCGATGGATTCTACCATTGGAATTATATTGAGAGATCCACATGACAAGGCTCCTCAAGTTGATTTCATTTTTTGATAATCTGGAAATCTTCTACAATTATTATGAAAAGCTATTGATTCACATGTGGTTCAGGTTAAAAAACATTTTTAGCAACACCCTTTTTTTAATTTCTAGGTCTCTTAGCAGGTAAACCCATGAATATTTTCATAATGTTTAATCTAACCATAAGGAATCCTCTGTAAGAACTGTAAACAATGCTTCATGATCATTTGCCTTATGCATATGGTTTTCCCCAAACTGTGCTTAGTAAAAAAAAATCGGACGCATGATTGTCAGGAATAGGCTACCCAGTTTTTTCCCAAACCAAGCGCCTTGATAGGTAACTCCCAAAACAGGCCTTCAAGCCTCTAATGCACATGAAACTCTTCTAAAACCCCAATTAACTCAACAAACCTTTCAACCAATACAAAAATATGATATATGGTTGAAGTAAAACTCATAATTGAGTTCTGAATCTCAAAAATGGTATACCCAATAATTAAAAAATTCAAAATGGGAGAGGTTATCGACCTAATTCAAAAACATAAGATTTTATAATATCCCCATATTAATATACCTAATCCCAAAGATATAAAAAACACAAATACGGTACTGAATGTACCTATCTTGTTTAAAACATTTCGGACTACCTGAGTCTCAAGGGCACTGGCCAACTACCTCAAGGGGTGGTCCCCGCCTTAGGAGTTACAAACCACAGTCACTTCCCAACCAAAACTCAAATCTAGAAATGGACCATCAACCAATTCTCAGACTCCAATGTCCAACTATAACACATTGGTACTCTTGTACCTCATCTGGTGCTCTCTTTTCATATCTGACACCCATCAGGATCCTTCAACGTGTTGATGCCCGCCTCATTATCATGGATCACACAGAAATCATGAGGACCTACATCTCAATATATGCTCAAATAAAACCCTAGTTTCCCACACCTTAATCAAGTACCACACTGAAATGGTGTCTAGATTCCTATGCAACTCAAGTAACCTCCATCTCTTTGATTTATCGGTTCCAACACACATAAATTATCCCACACACAATGAAGATAAAAAGTAGAACCTAGTGACATACACTTAATATATATATATATAACAATATATAACACACTTGGTCTGGTTCCAACCTACTAACCATCATTTGGTTAGTCCATACATATATCCCGTGCAACTCATGCACCCAAAAAGGGAATTCCTCAATAGGCCATGTTGAAGAACAACAAAAGTATGGTTATTCCCACGAAATACCTCTGAACATAATTGGCTCACTAGCCTACTCAAAATCTAGAAGCTCCACACCATGAACCTAGCCTAAAGATCACATTTTTGAAGCCCGACCACCATACAGTGTTGCACCAGCTACTAGCCACTAACCCCGCCATTGGGTCCCACCATCTCTATCATGATCTATGCATGTAGCTAAAGCTCAGCTACCCTAAACCAGTACTACTCCTAAGCTGATCTCAGAACCCTAAATATTCCCTAGTTCCTAACTGTCAAATGTCTTAGAAGGCTTACAACAGAACCTCTCGATATTCCTAACCTTCCCACATGCACAATACTCCATTGCAGGCTTCTCACACTGAGTCTAGACATGTCCTGGCTTCCCACACTGTAATCAAACCATCGAAGACCCACAAAGAGGTGGTCTACTTGAGTACTTGGACTAACTTCCATGCTAAAACTTATCTCATCCTTGCTTCCTACTATCTGAACCATCACCACTGAAATCACTTGATGCTGCTTCCCAGCCTGAGTAAGACATGTATGTTTGGTTTTCCTCAGCTATAAGTTTCTGGTTCACTAAATTTGAGAATGAGTAAAACCTAATGATGTTTAGCTACATTTGAATGGTGTGACATAAACCATACTCAAATCAACTAACCCTTAAGTTTTCATTTCTCGCAATGTTGATAATGAAGTGATACAATTTAGTGAACATAGTTGAATAGTCCATGAAAGACATGCCACCCTACTAAATGCTCACAAACTCCCAAGACATTTCCTCCCTTAGCGTCTCTGGGAATAATTATTTGAAGAACCTGTCTTCAATGTCCTTTTAGGATAGTCCCTCATGTCTTCATTCATGCACATGCACGTCCCACCAGCGCTTAGCTAGTCCTCTGAGAATATAGGTTTCCAACTTCACTCTCTACCATGGATGCATCTTCACCTACTAAAAAATCATGACTCGATCATGTTCTCTTCCACCTACAGACCATCCTCACCCTAAAAAAGCGACATATTCTATGATTGGAACTCCCAAGTAAGGTACTCTATAGATGGGTATGGTCCATGAGCTCCCCTATCAATCCCTTGGATCACACACAGTAGGCTCGCTCTAATATTCTCATCAATCCATGGCCCAAATGCTGTCAAGTCTTGCGGATGGCCCATCTACAATGGAACCTAATCCTCAGCATGTACCTATAGTTTTACCTTTTTTCCATTATCTTCCTAGACCTCAGGGGACTCAACCCACTCGTTCCCCAGGGGCACCAACCCAGGACCCTCCTAACGTTCCATCTTATCTGTCTTGGAGGAACCCGCTGAATACCATCACATGGTCGGAAAACCCATATATAACACACACATATATATATAATGAAAATAGGGAAAATCATAATAGGAATCACATCCCCACTACCATACCCTTTCCTGCCATAATCATTCCAAATGATATCCCGGCCTCCTGGCCTACTTACCACCCTCAACAGAGCCATGTATCAAAATTAGCTCAGGCCTTTCCCATCCTGATTAACCATGTCACTTAAATCTAATGACCACATCACCCAAACTAGTGTTCATAATCACCCCTTTCCATAGTACTTTCATTCACTTTTATGATTTAGTCCAATTCCAAATATCAAAAGAAATTAATTTTATAGGAACATGTATATAGTTATCACACATCACTCAAAATTTCTAACATAGGACCATGTGCATTTATACATTAAATATCCTATCATGTTCCTAAAAAAATAATAAACAAGAATAACAAAACACCCCTTGCAATACTAAGCCAAGGGACCAAATATCCTTCCTTTCCATAACATGATAAGGATCATATATCATAATATATTAAAATCTCATTATAAGAATACCACTCATTATGGAAATCATATAAACTCTAAACTGAGAAAAATTAAATAGTAATTCCCACCTATGGTAACATGGTCCATCCCTCGTACATGGGGCTGTAAGCACCGAAGAGCATTTTATAAACATAGTTCTTGAAAAAACCTAGTCTCCACTCTACCATAACCAAAATAGTCAGATGACAAAAAAATAAAATTTAATTCTCAATATCGTTAGTATCTTTCCTTATACTACTACTAAATCCCATTCAAGAGCTTCTCGGATATCACTTGTAGCATCCCCGTCCCAATTAGCCACCCGAACAGTTCTATCGGGTTGGGTGCCAATGGCATTAGGCGCACCTACCCATATTCCAAAGAAATCCGACTAGCATTGAGGGTGTAAATGAGTCACTGTGGTGAGACTATACTCTCAGGGGAATGATATAATAAGTTCCAAGTACATATATATAGCATGAAATGAAAAAAAGACTTATTAGAGTCGAACTAGACTTGCTAATGGAGGAAGTACAATCAACAATATACAATAGCATAATCATAACTAAAAAAAGTATTTGAAATAAATAATCAACCAAACATACCACTTGTAGTAATTTAAAACAATGCATGAAGTCATAATAGGTCATACATGTCAATTTCTATAAAGGGGTGCCAATGGATTGACAAAAGTGGCTACATACATATAATCATGTTGTTACAAAGAAATAAAACCTAAATAGAAACTCCAAATGAGGAAATAACACAAGGTCCCATACCAACATCTCATGCCAAATAGAATCTATGATCCAACTCCTGAGGTCAAATCTTTACCCGATTGAAATAGAATAAAATCTACACGTGTTCTGAAGGGCCTATGTAGGGTGTGAGAATGTGTCTTAGTATGATACCACCCATGTGAGAGTTCCCAACATAATTGTCTAATTATTTATGTAATAAAATAAAGACAAAAACTTATTCAATTTAAATAAAACAAAAAAAACCGGTGCTAAATAGCCACCATTATGTTTTCACCAACTTCAACCAATGATGCAATCACTAAAGAGGAAAGGATCCTTGGACCATTCCCCATGGTGTCCCCTGATTTTAAACAGCCTAGGTAAACCCTTGGGTTCCACCACCAAGTAACCAACCTATCACCTCTTGTATCATGGAACCTCATGTCTTAAAAACCATCTATGTCTCAAAGGCATGCCCAAAATATAGAACCATGGTCCATTGGAACTCGAATAAAAATCCCCCATTGGGTCAAACCACTATGTTCATAGGCACAATGATATCTATCCTCAAATAAAAATCATTGTTCGATCATAACCCAACATCTTGAGGAATGAATATCTCTATCCTCTAGAAACAGTATAGGCCCAACAACCTCAATACAGCGAGCCTCATCCACTAATTGATAGCCTCAATTCAATCAACTGAATGATCCCCACATTCCCCAAGGCTTTCTACGACAAGCACTCCCAAAACATTTGTCCAATTTTCACTACCTGGGGGCCTCTACCCACTCAAGTGGTCAAAAACACCTCATCACAAATTCCTCTTGAGTGTACATGACTCCAATTGGTGATTTGTCCATCACTGGTGAGAGAAAATCACAAAATTAGTACCTAAGTCACATACAACCGGAACCTCATTCCCCTACGACCATGTATCCCAAATCTGATGGCCATTCCATCCAATATTATAGCCCATTTTATCAACCAGATGAACTTTTTTTGTATCTGATGTCTATGATGCCCAACTGATGGTCAACAAAACCCATGTAATTCAGTCCAAGACCAACGAGATGAACACATCACCTCCATTCTGATAGCCATTCCATCTCAATCCCCCAGACCAGGCCCATAATTGTAATGCCCCAAACCTAGTTACCTAGATTCGGTGCATTTTTATGTATGATTTCCATGATCACAATAGATAATGTCTTGAAATACCTATTTTTTTAGTAGCCTTGGAAGTACTACATACATTCATAAGGTTTACATAACATCATAAACTGGAAAACTACAACAACTTTGTTTCCATAGACAACATTGAGATCCCATAGACTATCCCTAAGGGTTAGTCATAAAATACTTCTTCACATAATGGGAAAAATAAAACATAGAAATGTGTGAGCTCAGATGCTCAGTAATGGTAACAATATAGCAGAAACTTTCATAAATAAGCATAAACATTTAAGGCAATGTATAAGACTAAAACCAAATCCTTTTAAACATGAACTTCAACATAATATGGAAAAGATAAAATTAAATAATTCCATTTACTTATTCACATGGATATTCTACTAGTCGAATAATCACAAGAAATATCAATAGCCACTTTCATAATGATGGAATGAATAATTCTAGACTTCATAACCATATAGTCAAGGCCTTGTGCCAAGACTGTAAATAAGATTTTGTCAAGGCCTTGTGCGAAGACACTAGTTTGTCTCATGATACCTATAGATGAATTTAGGAGCTATAATGGGCTCCACTCATCACTTACTAAGTCCAATTCATTCCTCATATGAAAATGTTCAAAAATAATATAAACATTCGTATTAAAACAAGCATACAAAATGTCAATAATTTATCCATAAACCATGAATGGTGTAAAAATAACACATCCATTGTCAAACATATCACAAAACCTTCAGTAAAATATGAAAGTTTTGTATCATATTAAATCAACTTCAAATAATCTTAAGATCCATCAAAAGATGTTGACATAGATGAAATAAAAATCTTTTTTAGAGGAATATCTCTTTCTATTTTTGAAATAATTTAAAATTCAAATAATTATAAAAGAAAACTTTTATTTTGGAAATATTCTTATAAGATTGTAAGGGAATCTTTGATGATGTTATAATGGCGGAAAATAGCGGCACCCGCCGTATAAGTTAAAAAAACATTCTTACCTTCATTTTGCTAAAAAGGTCATAAAGTACCTTATTTGGAAAATGACGGAAAGATTTTTTCAAAACATATAAGGTCAAATAAGGGTATAAATAAATTTAATCCATTTTATAGTAAATAGTTAAAATTATTTGAAATACATTTTTAAGAAGCATGGATGTGGATTATAAAGAGGTCTCAGAAGATAATTACGTTTAAACATCCTCAGATAATGAAGAGATTGTGAAATTAACCCTTACCTTGTACTTTTCCATGGACAAGGGTAGGTTAAACTTCTGTATAATAGGAAAATAATTGTTATTAAATTATTCAATAACCATATACATTAATATGATATCATATATGATCTTCTAATATTTCTTTGTTAATGATATTTCAGTAGTATCATTGTTTCAGGTGTTAACTGATTCGTTTTCCTTTACATGATTTGTTATGTAAGTAATGTTTGTTGTGGATATGATGTATCTTATTCATATTCAGAATGATATTAAGTCTTTAAACGTTATTTTTAATCATCAAATGAAAATTAGTCTACAATGGATACGATGGGGAATGAATCTCATCGCGTTCGTGGAGACGGTAATCCGTACGTACGCATGAGCAAAAATATCATTATTTTGATATTAAAACAATATATAATTGGATGTTATATCATATATAAAGAATAATTATCATGTTATATTTATTATTTACATCAATTATTCATCATTATTATACCCATCCAAATAATAATTTATTGAATAACAACTACACCACGACGTGGAGACGGTAAGCCGTACATACGCACGTATGGTGACAGGTCTTTGAAAGGATGGATAAAATAATGAATATGGTTGTACAATTTTTATTATAAAATCACAGTATATATAATATACTGGATTTATTATTTTATAATGGAATCAACAAAGAAAGAGGAAGTGGAAGAAGAATGGAACTTGAAAGAGGTGATGAAATATTTACCTCTTCTTCAAGATCTTCATTTTGATTTGATCAAAAGGGCTCCTTTGGTTAGTTTTATGACTAAATTAAGGCCTCTAGGATAAATTGAGGACAATTGGGAGGATATTTGGGCAGGGTTTGGCCAAGAAAAATGGATTTGAAGTTGTGAAGTCGAGAGAAGGGGGAGTACCCTTTTATAAGATAGGTGAGGGGCACCTTAGGAATAGCTAGAAATATTATTTTATAATAAAATAATTTTCTCTCTATAATGGCTCCAAAATGAATTTTTTAAAGGATACGGTAGGTCTTGGTATAATACCACTCAACCAATAGGTTTTAGACAGGTTTGGGTCACTATATTAACCTTATTTTTAGATTTAACTCTTAGTTAAATAGTTTGACCTTTACCATGTCTCTTTGTATTTTTATATTATATGGTTAATAAACATACTATATACTTCCAAGAGAACCCCAAGTGGATCATTAATGATAAAAACATAATTATATAAGTCTCTTGGCTGATCCTTAGATTTTTCGGAATAGTATATCCATTAATAGTATAATATTTGTTTTAAATACTCTTTTATGTTAATTTTGGCACTATTTGGTATTTTGTTTTTTCTAAATTCATAACAGCGTTATTACTTCGAAAATAATCATCTAACGAACCCTAACATTTCATATTAACCTAAAAAATTAGTGGAATTTATAAAAAGTTTCAAATTACATTTATTTGGATATTTATAACATCAATTATTTTAATATTTCATTAATTAGGTAATTACTACATCATACTTGTGTCATAAATAAATTTAATTATTTAATGTATAAAAATTATAAATAAAATACATTTATGTAGGAAATATTTTTAGATTTCTAATTAATATTTGTAGTTTAATTTATATTATTTTTAACTCTATATTAAAAAAAATTTGTTATTAAACTTTTATTTTAACTATTTTAACTCTTCTTTAAATAAAATAATAATAACTGTCTTAATCTAATCCAAGTTGACCTAAAGGATCATATTTTATTTCTAAGGACGTTTTGGGCCGAATTACCCTTATCCAATAGAATTATTACATGTGTTAGGGTAATAATAATATCATTTTTACCCTTAATTACCCTATTTACTTTTAACCGTGGTAAATAAATGTAAAAAGATATTATTCACAAAAAATTATTTTCATCTTATTGAACCAAATTTAACATTATGAAAACAACTTTTTCTATTGTATTTTTGATATTCAACTCACGGAATCTGTAAAATTATGTTTTATGTAAATTTTCAAATGCTTCTAGGACGTGGGTAAAAGACGGTAAAAAGTTAAACAAAATTTTTATATATCTAAAATTATTAAAAACCGACTCCAATGAATTACATTGAACTTATATAGGTATTATGTATCTATTTTGAACTAAAATAAATTTAAATAAAATAAATAACTATTTAAATAAAAATTCAGTTTTAAACTATAATTGAGTGTTTTTCACTATTCATCAAAAATGGATCGTTTTTAGAAAAAGACAAAAAATTCACCATAAGATAATTTTGATACTCCGAATCCAAAAATAAAGTCCATTTTGAAATATAAAAATTATAAAATTTCAAAAAGTGGGTATTACTATTCGTAACGGCTAGTTTGATTAGTTGTGGTGTGTTAGAACTCGATGTTTCGTACAACACATGCTATTGCATTATTCAAAGAGAGGTGTACCGTGGAAGCATGGGGTGTTACATTGTCCCATCCTTCATATAATTTCATCCTTTAAATTTCTAGAATATTACTGCATAAAAAGACTTGGGTGGTTCTTCATCATAAGTTCCTCGGGTTCCCACGCTGCCTCTTCCATCTTATGGTTTCTCCGTTGAACATTTATCAGAAGAGTTGTCTGGTTTCTCAGAACTTGTTCTCTTGTATCAAGAACCTTGATAGGCTCTTCACAATAAGACATATCAGCTTCTAGTTCTAATTCATCATAGGTGAGTACATGCGTTGGGTTAGGCAAGTATTTTCTCAATAGTGATACGTGGAACACGTCAATAAATTTGGAGACACTTGGCGACCTTTCCAAATAGTAAGCTACAGCCCCAATTCGTTCTAGAATTTTGAAAGGTCTTATGTACATGTGACTTAATTTTCCCTTCTTACTGAAATGTATAACACCCTTCCATGGAGATACCTTCAAGAAAACATGATCTCCTACATGAAATTCTAAATCCTTCCTTCAGTTATCGGCATAGCTATTCTGCCTACTTTGAGCTGATTTGATGTGGGTTTGGATTACCTTCACCTTTTCCATCAATTCCTCAATAAGTTTTGGGCCTAGAAATTTTCTTTCACCAAAATCATCCCAACAGGTTGGTGTGCGACATCGCTTTCTATATAATGCTTCATATAGTACCATCTGAATACTTGAATGGAATCTATTGTTATAGGAAAATTTACCAAAGGTAAATATTGACCCCACAGACCTTGAAAGTCCAGTGAACATGATCTCAACTTGTCTTCTAAGGTTTGAATAGTCCATTCTGGTTGTCCATCTGTTTGGGGGTGGTAGGAAGTGCTGAAAAGAAGTTCAGTATCCATGGATTTCTAAAGATTTTTCTAGAATCTTGATGTAAAATGTGGATCACAATCAGAAACAATCAATAGGGGTACTCCATGAAGTCTCACAACTTCATTAATATATAGTCTTGCTAGATGTTCAAGTGATTAATCTTCTCTTATAGAAACAAAATATGATGACTTGGGAAGATGATCAACAGTGACCCATGTTGCATTATTCCTTATAGGAGTCTTTGGTAATCTCATGACAAATTCCATTGTAATATTATCCCATTTCCACTCAGGTATGGGAAGAGGTTGCAAGACTCCTCCTGTTTGTTGCCTTCCAGCTTTCACTTGTTGAAAAACCATACCTCTTGACACAAAATCAGCAATATCCCTCTTCATGTTGTCCCACCAAAATTTACCTTCAAATCTCTATACATTTTGGTGCTCTCAGGGTGTTTAGAGAAATTGGAACTATGAGCATCATCCAAAAATTCCCTTTTTAGATTAGGTATATCGGGAACACAAAGTCTCTTCCCAAATTTCAAAATTTCATCTTTATAGAAAAAATCACTCAATCTCCCATCATTCATAGATTTAATCTTCTTTTGAAACTCCTCATCATCAACCTGAGAACTTTTTATACTTTTTAGTAAAGATGGTTTGGAAACCATTTGAATAGGCATTAATTTTTCACCTTCCATGGTTATTCCCATATCCATCTTTACTAGATCCATGAAAATAAGATCTCTTTAAACTCTCATTTTATTCAAAACTCCATGATCTATTCTGATCAAAGCATCTTCCACCATATCTACCTTCCATGTGTGGTAGTGTATCATGAAATAATAATCCTCGAGTAGTTCAAGCCATCATCTTTTCCTAATGTTGAGTTATTTCTATGAGAAAATATACTTCAAACTCTTGTGATCGGTATATATCTCACATTTTTCACCATAGAGATAGTGTCTCCAAATATTCAAAGAAAATATTACAACTTCTAACTCAAGATCATGAGTGGGATAGTTTTGTTCATGAATTTTTAGCTGTCGTGATGCATAGGTAATAACTCTATCATTCTGCGTAAGGACACAACCAAGTCCTTTCCTTGAAGTATCACTATAAATAAAAAAATCAACATTCCATAATGGTAGAGTCAATATAGGAGCATTGACAAATATTCTCTTAAATTATTCACAAAATTATTCACATTCTTTTTTCCAAACAAATTTCACCCCTTTACGTGTGAGCTTGGTTAATGTGTTAGCCAATCTGGAAAAATTCTGGACAAAACGTCGATAATAACCTGGTAAACTAATAAAATTGTGTACCTCAGTTATACGCATCGATGCTGGAAATTCTTGGATTTCCTTGGTCTTTTAAAGATAAATAGATATTCCATCCTTGGAGACAATATAGCCAAGAAATGAAATCTCTTGAAGCCAGAATTTACACTTTCTAAACTTCCCATATAATTCATTTCATCTAAGAGTCTTCAGGATAATGCCCAAGTGCTTTTCATGATCTTCGTAGATTTTAGAGTATACCAATATATCATCAATAAATACAAATACAAAGTCATCAAGATATTCCTTGAAAATCTTATTCATTAGATCTGTGAAGATAGAGGGTGAATTAGTCAATCCAAAAGGCATTACTGTAAACTCGTAATGCCCGTACCTGGTTCGAAATGCTGTCTTTGGAATGTCTTCCTTCTTCACACAAAACTAATGTTATATAGATCTAAGGTCAATCATTGAAAAATATTTAGCTCCATGAATTTGGTCAAATAAATCATAAATGTGAGGTAGGGATACTTGTTCTTTATTATTATAGCATTTATCTACCTATAGTCAATGCAGGACCTCATAGATCCATCTTTCTTCTTAATGAAAATGACAGGGGATCCCCATGGAGAAACACTAGGGAGAATAAATCCCTTGTTACTCAATTCAAATAGTTGTTTCTTTAGTTCCACTAATTCCACAGTGGCCATTCTATAAGGGGTCTTTGATATGGGCCTTGAACCCAGAATTAAATCAATGGAAAACTGAATTTCTCATTCTGGAGGATGTTCAGATAGATCTTCTGGAAACAAATCAACATATTCTTGTATAAAAGGTACATATTATATTTGAACATTATTTTCCTCACCCATAGTTATTTCATTCTCTTCCTCCCCAATAATTGAATTTAGTTGAGCAACTGGGGGTGGATCTAGATAAGAATCAAGTGGTGACGATTTTTCTCTAAAGATAAGGTGTTCTTTATCATCATCATCAAAAATTGTAAACTCCTTCTTATTACAACAAATTTTCGCATCATGGTATGAAATCCAATCTATACCGATAATTATATAAAAATCAATCATGGGTATGATGATGAGATCAGCATAAAAAACATTTATATGCCCTAATGGGGACGGATTCACAAATCATTGTTGCAATGATACTTCCCTTATGAGTTTTGACTCACAAGTCCCTTATAAAACCAAATCAGAAATATCTAATTTTATTACCTAACTGTGAAGATATGAAACAATGCGATGATCCAGAATCTAAAAAAGAATTTTCTAAACTTGTGGAAACCATTAAATTACCTGCCACCACATCTTTCAGAGATTCAACCTCAGCAGTAGTGATAACATAAGCTTGGATTTGGTCCCTTGTCCTTTTATGAGGTATGTTCCCTTGGCACTTAGGACATTCATTTTCCTAATTCCCATTTTCTCTATAGTTGTAGAATTCAACAGTGAAAACCTCTTTCTTCCCCTTGAAATCATGATCTTGGTGGTCTTTTTCACCACACTTGTAACAGAATCCCATTCCCTTTAGGAAAGTACTAGGGTGTTTCTTCCAACATTTATTGCAGGATGGATATTCAAATTTTCCCTTCTTCCCCTTATTTCCATTTCTACAGTTTTCCATAGATCTCTTCTTATCTTTATTTTCTTTAAAGTTGTAAGACTTAGAGAATTATTTTTCCGTCTTGATAGCACATGAGACAATATCATCATATGAAAAGAAGGATTGTGAGACTAATACTAGAGAGAGAAATGGTTTTAACCCATCAAAGAAATTATCAATATCACTTCTTGGGTTATGTGTATAATCTGCAGCATACCTCACTAACCTTGTAAAGTTAGCCTCATACTTTGTGACATTCTCATCTTCCTTTTTCCTCAGACTCAGAAATTGTCTTTCCATATCTGCTCAATGGTCATGAGCAAAGTATTTTTCTAAAAAAATATCTTTAAACTCCCTCCATTCTATATTTGATACTTTATCATATTCCTTTTTGTTTTGAATCAATGACCACTATTGATCAGCATCTTTAGTGAGGCAGTAAACTGCCATGACAACTTTTTCCCTTTCACTACTCCCCAAGGCATGGAATATTTTCTCTAAGGAATTTATCCACTGCTCAGATACTAATGGATTTGTACCCCCATTGAATTTTAGTGGTTGTTGCATAATAAAACGATCTAACATTGATCCTCTACACTTTGGATCAGGGTGCTCCATATGGGTAAGGTTATTTTTCATAACCTGAGTGAGTTGTCTCAGTATGGTGATAAGTTGATTAGCACCAATTACATCACCAGCTCCACTATAATTATCTTGAGTAGGAGGTAAATACCTACATGAATTACGTACGTTGATATAGTTTCCATTCCTTCTATTAGAAGCCATTTATAAACAATGGCCTAAACTAGATTAGTTTATGAATCGAAATACATAATTCTAAACATGTAAAACACATAACAAAAACTGAAGAGTTTATAGATATAATCCATAACCATAAAAAAATTATTTAAGGATGTATACACTCATAAACCCTTCATAATGCTTTGTAATAAAAATGAGAATTATCCTAAGAATATCCCCCAGGAGTTTCATAACCAAGAGTGAAACAAGGCCTGTTGTCGTGCACCAGTTCCCATTCGAGTCTAGCACAAAGTGGTGTTTTCTGGTTTATCCCCTAGGTACATCTATACTAGAGCCGCCACTACCTTCTCGTGTCCAGACAGGGATGTATTTCTTGGGAAACTCACAAAATCTCTTCAATACCAAAATTCTAGGAAGTTATTATACACTAATCTTCCAAGTCTATCTTAGGGTAATGTGCTCTAGTCAAAGTTTATCTGAATCTAGATTACAAGGTTTGTAAAAAACTTCCTCTAATACCAATTGTAACGCCCCAACCCTCGTTACCCAGAGTCGGTTCATTCTTACGTATTATTGGCATGATCACAAAATTTCATGTCTCGATAAATAGATTTGTTTAGTATCCTTGGATGTACTAGATACATTCATAAGGTTTACATTACATCATAAAATGAAAAACTACAACAACATTGTTTCCATAGACAACACTGAGATCCCATAGATTATACCTATAGGTTAGTTATAAAATACTTCTTCACATCCTGGGAAAAATAAAACATAGAAAGGGGTGAGCTCAGATTCTCAGTAAGGATAACAATATAGTGGAAACTTTCATAAATAAGTATAAACATTTAAGGTAATGTATAAGACTAAAAAAATCATTTTAAACTTGAACTTAAGAAGAATATGGAGAAGATAAAATCAAATAATTCTATTTACTTATTCACATGGATATTCTAGTAGTCGAATAATCAAATGAAATATCAATAGCCACTTTCATAATGATGGAATTCATAATGCAAGACATCATAACCACATAGTCAAGGCCTTATTCCAAGACTAGAAATAAGATTTGGTCGAGGACTTATGCTAAGACACTAGTTTGTTTCACGAGATCTACCGATGCATCGAGGAGCTATAGCGGGCTCCACCCATCACTTACTAAGTCCAATGAATTCCTCATATGAAAAGTTTTAAACATAACATAAACATTAGTATTAAAACTAGCGTATGAAATGTCAATACATTATCTATAAACCATGAATGGTCTAAAAATAACACATCCATAGTCAAACATATCACAAAACCTTAAATACAATATTGAAGTTTTTTATCATAATAAATAAACTTCAAATAAGCTTAAGATCGATCAAAAGATGTTGACATAGATGAAATCATAACCTTTTTTTAGAGAAATATCTATTTCATTTTTGAAATAATCTAAAATTCATATAATTATAAAGAAAACATTTATTTGGGAAATATTATTATAAGCTTGTAAGGGAAGCTTTGATGATGTTATAATGGTAGAAAATATCCACACTCGTCGTATAAGTTAAAAAAATCTTACCTTAATTTTATTGAAAAGGTCATAAAGTACCTTGTTTGGAAAATGAAGGAGAGATTCGTTTCAAAACATATAAGAAAAAATAAGGGTATAAATGACTTTAAACCATTTTATAGTAAAAATTAAAAAAAATTGAAATACATTTTTAAGAAGCATGTATGTGGATGATAAAGAGGCCCGAGTAGATAATTACCTATAAACAACCTTGGATAATGAAGATATTGTGAAATTAACCCTTACCTTGTACTTTTCCTTGGTCTAGGGTAGTTTAGCCTTCTATATAATAGTGAAATAATTTTTATTAAATTATAAAAGAACCATATACATTAATATGATATCATATATGATCATATAATATTTCTTTGTTAATGATATTTTAGTAGTATCATCGTTTTGGGTGTTAACTGATTCGTTTTCCATTATATGCTTTGTTACATAAGTAATGTTTGTTGAGGATATGATTTATATTATTCATATTCAGAATTATATTAAGTCTTTAAACATTATTTTTAATCTTCAAAAGAAAATTATTCTTGAATGGATATGATGGGGAATGAATCTCATCGCGTTCGTGGAGACAGTAATCCGTACATACGCACGAGCGAAAATATCATTCTTTTAATATAAAAATAATATATAATTGGATGGTATATCATATATAAATAATTCTTATCATTTTATATTTATTATTTACATCAATTATACATCATTATTATACTTATCCAAATAATAATGTATTGAATAACAACTACACCACGATGTGGAGACGGTAAGCCGTACGTACGCACGTATGGTGACATGTCATTCAAATGATGGATAAAATAATGAATATGGTTGTACCATTCTTATAATAACATAAAATTATATAGATGATAATGGATTTATTATTTTATAATGTAAACGACAAAGAAAGAGGAAGTGGAAAAAATAAGGGAACTTGAAAGAGGTGATGAGATATTTACCACTTCTTCGGGTTCTTCCTTTTTATTTGATCAAAAGGGATCCTTATGTTGTGTTTCTGACTACATGATGGCCTCTATGATTAAGGTAGGACAGTTGGGAGGATATTTGGGCAGGGGTTGGCTGATCCAAATTCGTTTGAAGGTGTGAATTATAGAGAAGGTGGAGTGCCCTTTTTTACGAGAGGTGAGGGGCACCTTAGGAAAAGCTACAAATATTATTTTATAATAAAATCATTTTCGGTTTCTAATGGCTCAAAAATGAATTATTTAAAGGATAAGGTGGGTATGGGTCTCAAAACACTCAACCAATATGTTTTAGATAGGTTTGGGTTACTATATTATCCTTATCCTTTAGATTTAACTCTTAGTTAAATAGTTTGACATTTACCATGTCTCTTTATATTTTTATATTATATGGTTAATAAACATATTATATACTTCCAAGCGAACACCAAGTGGTTAATTAATGATACACATATCATTATATAAGTATTTTTTCTGAACCTTATATTTTTAGGAATAGAATATCAATTAATAATATAATATTTGTTTTAAAAACTCTTTTATGTCAATTTTGACACTATTTGGTATTTTTTTTCTAAATTTATAGCAGAATTATTAATTTAAAAAAAATAATCTAACCAATCCTAAAAGGTCATATTAACCTATAAAATTAGTGGAATTCATAAAAAGTCTCAAATTACATTTATTTGGATATTTATAATATCAATTATTTTAATATTTTATTAATTAGGTAATTACTGCATCATCATTGTGTCCTAAATAAATTTAATTATTTAATGTATAAAAATTATAAATAACATACAATTATGTAGGAAATATTTTTATCATTATAATCAATATTTATAGTTGAATTTATCTTATGTATAACCTTATATTAAAAATGTTTTAGTTGTTAAACATTGATTTTAACTCTTTTAACTCTTCTTCAAATTAAATAATAATAAATGTCATAATCTAATCCAAGTTGACCTAAAGGATCATATTTTATTCCTAAGGTTGTTTTTGATCTAATTTCACTTATCCAATAGAATTAGGACATGTTTTAGGGTAATAATAATATCATTTTTACCCTTAATTACCCTATTTACTTTTAACCGTGGTAAATAAAAGTAAAAAGTTACTATTCACCAAAAATTATTTTCATCTTATTGAACCACATTTTCCTTAATGATATCAACTGTGTCTCTAGGAGTTTTAAAATTAAACTCACAGAAGTGGTAAAATTATGTTTTATATAAATTTGTGAATGCTCTTAGGAGGTGGGTAAAAGACGGTAAAAAGTTAAATAAATTTTCTATCTCTAAAATTATTATAAACTGACTCCAATTAATTACCTAAAACTTATATAGATATTATGTATCGATTTTGACCTAAAATAAATTTAAATAAAATAAATAAAAATTCGGTTTTAAACTATAACTTAGTGTTTTTCACTATTCATCAAAAATTGAAAGTTTTCAAAAAAATACCAAAAATTCACCCTAAGATAATTTTGATACTACGAATCCAAAAATGAAGTCCATTTTGAAAGATAAAATTTATAAAATTTCAAAATGTGGGTATTAATATTCATAACGGCTTGTTTGATTAGTTGTGGTGTGTTAGAAATCGAAGTTGCGTACAACACACGCTATTGTATTATTCAAAGAGAAGTATATTGTGGAAGATCGGGGTGTCACAATCATGACCCCATGGGTCTAAATAGTAAATCATAAGCATTATATATTTATAAATAAATTGAAATAAAAAACAATTAAATATAAAATTAATTTTTCAAATCTAATTAAATAAAAAATCCAAATAAAATCAAGAACACACCCTAACCTCACTACCCAAGTTGGTCGACGACCTATAACCTAGCCTTGAATGAGAAAAAAAGGTTAGGGAATGCCCAAAAACATCTCATAAGGGAATATGATCGATTTAACATCAATAGATAAATTTCAAATCGTTATCTCTCAATTACCTAATAGTGCATGAAAACCCTCAACCCCAAATCATCCACAAAGACATGAAGAAAGGTATGCACCACCAACCTTGGAGTTGTAGATAAAGTATTATCTTGTATTTTCCTTTAAATAAAAGCACTTTGGAATAAATTGATGATCTTTATGAACTCCTTGAATGTTGGAGAAAGAAACTCAAACAGATTTAGTGATCTATGAGGTGAGATAGAAGTAAGGGAGAAGCAAGGTTTAAGATAGGCTTACTGCTATGGTTCCAATTCACCTGACAGATCTAAAAATGGAACACCGATGAGGATGATGGATAAAGATAAATACAAGGAGGAAAATGAAGGAAACCCTACTATTGTGTGTGAACTATCAAATAATAAAAAATAAAAATAAAAATAAAATGGAAAATAAAGAGAGGGTTATAATCATAATTTTTCCTCTTTAATGGGTCGCACAGCTAGCTCTCCCATTTTTCCAAAATGTGTGAAAATCATATGGGCTGTAGTGAATAGGTACTACCTATGTGGCACTACCCATGCATCTTTCTACATAATTTTTTCTAACCATGTGGAAGCCTCTTCAAAATCTTTAGACAAGGATGAATGGTCATGTGTATCATGCACACGTTTTTCCCCAAACCATGTTCAGTACAAAAAGGGGCCACATGTTTAGCTAGAAGAGGCAACTTGTTTTACCCCAAACAATGCGCCCTGACCTGTAACTCCCAATATAAGCCGTTGTGCCTCTGACACACCCAAAACTCATCTGAACACCCTAGACACTCTCCAACCCTCTAAACCCTTCCAAAAACATGATATTGGATTTATAGAAAACATATAACTGAGTTCCAATGCTGTGAAAATAAAAAGGCATACCCACTAATCCAAAAATTTAAAACATGATATGTTTTCGATCTGATTGAAAAACCCATGAGGTTATTACTTTCTAATGATTTTTTTATCCTGGAACATGATTGTTTTTAATTTCATATAAATTTTAGGTTTTCTCAGTTCCCCTTTTCAAATGATGTTTTTATATCCATTTATACATTGGGGGTTTAAAAAAATGTATTTTCAAATATTAAACATTTTATTAAGATGATAAAAAGTGCAAGGATATAATTTATTTAAGGGGGGATAATGAAACAACCTTGAGAATTTAGTTTAAAATAATAATAATCTTTATAACATTCTTAACATGAAACATTGAGCTTTAAGAAAATTACAATATAATAAAGAAATGATATTATTAAAATATGACCTCTATAACCTAGAAATTGAATTATTGAGTATGAATATGAGTAACTTCTTTATGAAAAATAAGTATAATTGTTCTATTAAATACAATAATTCTTATGAAATAAGCACTCAATTTTTAGTAAAGTCATTTTATGATTCCAAAAAAAAGTTCTACAAGAAAAGATTTTAATCCTTTTTATGAGTGAATAATATAATAAAATTTGGATACATTGAATATAATTATTTTGTAAAAAATATATTTTTTACAAATAAATCATAATTATATTAGGGTAAAATTTCAGTATTTTTATAAAAATATTGATTATTAGTTGATAGTGAAAAATACTAAAAAATACCTTTTATTATTATTTATTTAATGATCCCCATATTATGTTGAATAGTTTTTAAAATTTAAATTTTTTATTGATAACTATAAAATTAATTTCATTGTAATTAATATTATTCTTAAATTGGTATTTATACATTTTTATACTTTAAAATGCATTTTCTGGAAAACTGTTTTCGTCGTGTTTTGCGGGTTTATTTTCGAAGTTATTTTTTACTTCTATAGGGATTGAATTTCAAAAAATGGATTCAATATTTGGTATAACACTATCCATATTTGGTAAATATTTCAAATTTATTTTTTACCAAAATTAATAGTAAATGTGGTGATGATTTGTCAGCTCGGTAAGCATAAATTGAGTTCTTAAGGTTAAAAATAATATGATAAGGCTCTAAAAATATATCCCAAACCATAATTATTTCTATTACATGATTTTATTTAGATTTCAATCATCTAATATTTTAATATATTAAAACTTTTTTCCATTTTCCTATGATAATGAACATAATATTATTTTAAATAGAAATTCACTAGTGGAAAAGAAGGTTATACCAACCGACCTATACTAATGGTTTTCATAAATCATTGGTATATGTACTTCTGTACCAATAGTTAGTAATAAAAAAATTTATATGTAATTTACTGATGGCTATACCAATAGTTCCATAAAACTCTTGGAATAACCCATGAATATACCAACGGGTATACATAGCTGTTGTTTTATAGTGCACGTTTTAAAGGTATACCAACAGTTTCAAAAAATTGTCAATATATATTCTCTATACCATCTGTTTTAAAAAAACATTGATATAGATTTCTCCCAAATTCCACCATGAGAAGCACCTCCTAATTTCCAAAACTGATCCACATTATGCCCTATGAGTAGTTACATCTTCTTCTTCAGGTGTGGCGATCCATCCTCTGTTTCTATTTACATTCAGTTGTTCTTCAACATCAAATTCTTGACTTCCAAATGGGGAATATCTTCTACCAAGAATCAATTTCCTTTTTATATAAATATAGAATAATGACATATGGTATTTAGATTTCTTCCCCATCCACAACAATCTCCTATTCCTTAAGGTTTTCATTTAATTATTTTTAAATATATAATTTGTATGTTCCAAATACTTCATCTCTTATATCATCCATCCTTTTCATTTGTTTTCTAGGTCTAAAATAATAACCATGTTTTTTTGGCAAAATTCCAAATTCATTGAATGAAGGTTAATTTTAAATATATATTTTATTGAATTGCATAATAAATCTGATGGTGTGTGATGTATTTCTTTAATTCAGTTACTATACACATATATATAAATCTAATACGAAACAATTATTTTTTTGTGATATTTATATATTTATATATATGAGGTAAATTTTAATTTATTTATTTTAGTACATTGTTTTTTCTTGTGAAAATATTAAAGGCTTATGAAATTATTAATTTCAATTTTTTATTTTAAAATTTAGAATTATTCATTTCATGTCTAAAAAAATAACATACACCCAACCCTATGTGTTACATCATCGATAACTTGAATCTACTTCTTTATAGAATTTTTTTTTTTGAACGGTTCACCTTTTAAATATGAAAAAAAACTCCCACTCTATGAATATCAAATGATTATGACATTTTTTTATGAATCTTTAATCAAATAACCTTATAGATTATTTTTTCATCACTCTTCATCATGTATTTTACAAGAACTTGAGAAATGAATCTCTTATGAATGCCTCCAATGATTCACCAATTGAAGGTTAATTAGAATCACTGTTTTTAAACAAAACTACCTATATTACGATAAATAAATATAATTTGAAAAATAAAATGTTATTATTATGTTATTTAATATATTATTTACATATTATCCAAATTACCTACTTTAGAAAAGGTTTGGTTATCCTATAATAAAAACATCGTGTGGAAACAAATTTCTAGAAAAAAAATTCAAATGCATCCCCATAGAATTATTTAATTAAATTCCATCATGTTAACATTTCTTTGTCCACTTTCTCAAAATTTTATCTCATACACTAATTATTTACACAATATCATTTCTTGCCACCCTTTGCACCACAAACTATTTTAATTTAGTTTTTCCACCATTTTATACTTTTCATATATTTTATCACCTCTATCACTATAAGGCCACAGCCTTAAACCTTACTTAACCTTGAGTTATTACAAGATTACACATTGAGGATCTTTTCAGGTTTAGAGTTTTAGAGAATTAGATCATAAAACTTTCATTACATTCCACACATAAACAAAGTGGTTTCATAAAGATAGTATTCTTCTTTCCCATCAATTGAAACATATTTAAAATAAAACATGGATTCTTTCTTGACACTTATTTGACAATATCATCATATCATGTACCTTTCCCTTGACCTGTGAAAAACATTTCAAAAAAACTTGGGATGAGCATAAAAAGCTCAGTAAGGGATATAAAAATATGGAAAGGAAACATGGGTACATATATACATAAGAATGAAATCATACTTTACCCATAAAACATAAGCACTTTAACATACCTCATCAAATCATGAATAAATCATAGAAATCATAAGACATAAAGGTAACTTGAGGCATTCATAACATTCTAATGCAGGGAGTAACCCTCTTGGTTACGTTTGGAATACCCATCACAGTATATTCCATAAATCTCTTCGGAGAAACCTTAACGTTTCACTCCTTCATGGTAACCAATACATTGGAGAGCTATATCAGGCTCACCCGCCCTTAGTCTATCACGGAACCACCCGTCTTCATAATAATTCCCAAGAACCTCAATAATCATATCATATAAAACATGTATAAAGGAAACATAACATTTCCACCTTTCAATCACAAGATATCAATACAACACATTGATATAAAAACATTATGAAAACAATTTTCAATACCAAAATAAAAGAAAAGTAAAACATGGTATTTTTTTTAAAGTATGGCTTGTAGAGGAAGCCGAAACTCAAATAATGGTCACGGTGGTGGAGAAGTCGTTGTCGCCGCATACGTACGACAAAAACATTCCCTTTTGTCATTTAGTAAACGCTTCGTATAAAAAGATTCCTTTTGAATAAACGTAAAAGTCAAAGGGGTTTATACACCGTATAAAAGAAGGTTGTGTATAAACCAAAATATGCCTCAACGAAAGGAAATTGAGACGAAGTCCCATACCTTGGGTCCGACTTGACTCGGTCATTCTTTAATCTCCTGAATAATAAACATGAGTTAATTTCTACTTGTTTAAGAACGTTTTTCAAGTTTATTATTCCTTTTATATCACTTATTTCCATGTCATGAACACTATGTAATTATTTAAGTTAATAACGGTCGTTTTAATGATCATTGGTAATTGAATAAAAAATAAGCCCTTTATAATTAAAATTTGTTCATGTATCCATTATATCCAGAATGGTATTCATGATGTAGATATCATATATGTCATATTTATCCAGTACATGCTTGCATTTATAATATTACATAATCATTTAGAGGTAATAAATGAAATGCACCGTTCATGGAGACGGTAAGCCATACGTACGCATGAACGCTACTTTCATTTCTATTTCGTATTTTATAGAATGGAATCATAATGATATAAAGGTATATTATAATTCCAGTATAATATCATATATAATATCATAGTTCCATCCCTTATACATCCCACATATGGTATTTAACGAATCAAATCACTTTGAGGGGCGGTAGTCCGCACTTCCTTAAATGAAGATATCACGTTTACCCATAATGGAAACCATAAAGGTATGCCCAAAATGAAAAATACAGAATCTTAAGGAAAAATAAACATATTATATATCATATATAAATATAGTTTCATCTTAATGTACACCATTGAAGGTGTTAAAATAATGTTGAACAATCATCATTTCGGGAGGCATAAATTCACCATCCACGGAAACAGTATGTTCTTTAACCATTAGATGTAGGTGTGTGTAAGTGTAGCTCGAATCCTTCTTATAACAACATCCTAGTATATTGAAGATACTGGATTTGTTACAAAAGAAATGAATAAAAAGAGTTTAGGGGGTTGGAGAAGCAAAATAAAACAAAAGGACTCAAGTGAAGACATTACCTTAAAATCGGGTAACTCCCTTTGGTTTGAGCTCAAAAGCTTCCTTGGGAAGACTTATTCCCAAAGTGATGATTCAAGGAGTAAGAGAGGGATTTGGAGAGACAAAATGGGCAGGGGTTGGCCGAGCCAAAGGCTTTGGGAGTGTGGGTAAGGAGGTAGAGGTGGGGGCCTTTTATAAGTGGAGGGGAGGGGCACTCTTGGAAAGTAAAGAAATGTTACATTATTTTAAAATGAGTTTCGGATTCAAAAGGTCCCACATTGATATAATTCCAGGGTAAGGTGATAAGGGTTCAAAATCCACCCATGAAATAGGTTTTGGACATGTGTTGTTTATAGATTTTACATTATCATTTCATTTTATTTAAATCCTTTATTAATGAGGTGATCACTGCATCATCATGATGTCATAAATAATTTAATTTATTTAAAGTCTAAAAATTATAAAAAAATACTATGATGTAGGAAATCATTTTAGATTTCAAATTTCAAAGTGAAATTGATTCCAATGACCAACATTGGATAAAATGGTAAAAATATATTCTAATTTCACTTCAAAACCAATTCAAACGATATTCTAATCATATAAATAAATTACATTAAAAAGAGGTTTTGAATTAAAATACAACATTTTTCACTATTCATTAAAAAATGAACTTTATCAGAAAAATACCAAAAATTCAAAAAAAAAGTATATTTTGATGTCCCAATCATAAATGATAAGTTTATTTTGACAAACATAGCTTATAAAATTTTCAAAATATAGATTTAAAAAGGGTTTTCCATCAAAAGGCAGTAAAACAATCTTTTTAGAATATTAGTGTATTCTATGCTTAAGATTGTATTTATTTTCATTTTAAGCCTATAAAACACTATCTTAATCATTAATAGACATAGATAAAAATATCTATTATTCATTACTTACTTGGGATGTTACATCCTTCCCCCCATTAGAAAATTGTGTCCCCGCAATTTATTTACTTATCGAATAAATGGGGGTACTTATCCCTCATTGCATTTTCAGATTCCCATGTTGCCTCTTCCATCATGTGGTTTTTCCACAAAACATTTACCTGATAAATCACTTTATTCCGTAACACTTGATCCCTGTGGTCAAGAATCTGGACCAATTTTTCCTCATAAGATAGGTTCTCTTCCAGCTGAACTACCTCTGGACTCAAAACATGAAATGGATCTGGCATGTACTTTCTCAGTATCAAAACATGAAAAACATTGTGTACCTGAGATAAACTCGAAGGTAAATCCACTCGGTAAGCAACTGATCCAACTCTCTCCAGAATTTCATATGGTCCAATGAACCTTGGACTCAGCTTTCCTTTCTTACCAAATCGCACCACACTTTTCCATGGTGATACTTTGAGAAAAACATGATCACCTACCTCAAAAGAGAGATCCTTCCTCATGTTGTCCGCATAACTCTTCTGCCTACTCTGAGTTGTTCTCATGTGTTTCTGTATCAGCTGAACTTTTTCTGCCAACTCTTCTACCAATTCTGGTCCCATCAACTTCCTTTCACCCACTTCATCCCAGAAAGCTGGAGTTCGACACTGGTTCCCATATAATGCCTGAAATGGTGCCATCTGTATACTAGAATGAAAACTGTTATTATATGAAATTCAACCAAAGAAAGATGTTGGTCCCAACTTCCCTGATAATCCATCGAACAAGCTCATAGCATATCCTCCAAGGTCTGAATTGTTTGTTCTGACTACCCATCTGATTGACGATGAAAAGCTGTACTAAAATTTAATTCAATACCCAACGACTTCTGAAGGCCTTTCCAAAAGTTAGAAGTGAACCTGGGATCACGATCAGATACAATGGAGAGGGGAACTCCATGCAACCTGAATATCTCTTTAAGATACAATCGAGAAAGTTGATCTAGGGAAAAAGTATCTCGTATAGCAAGGAAATGAGCAGATTTAGTCAAGTGATCAACAATAACCCAGATTGCATTATTACCTCGAGATGTCTTCGGTAATCACACAACAAAGTCCATGGATATATTCTCCCATTTCCACTCTGGCACTGGTAAAGGCTGAAGCATCCCTTTTGGTAACTTCCGCACTGCTTTAACCTGTTGACATGTCAAACACTTCATAGTAAAATCAACAATATCTCTTTTCATTCCATCCCACCAGTAATACTCCTGCAGATCTCTGTACATCTTAGTACTACCAGGATGAACTGAAAACGGAGAACTATGAGCTTCACATAACAACTCTCTCTTCAACTGTGAATCACAAGGCACACACAATCTCTTCCCAAATCTCAAAACACAATCATTATCAATGTTGAATTCAGGCAACTTACCTTTCTGAACCAGATCTACCTTTTTCTGCAACTCACTATCTTGCTTCTATTCTTTCTTGATTCTATCTGATAGAGATGATCTCACTGATACATAAAACAAAACAGAAGAACATCCTGCACCAAAAACTTCTATGCCAAAGTTCATCAAATCCTTAACCAAAGGATCACGTTCCAAATGCAACATTGTTAATGAAGCATTACTTTTTTGACTCAAAGCATCAACCACTTTATTTTCTTTTCCCGGATGGTAATTAATTGTACAATCATAATCCTTGATTAATTCCATCCATCTCCTCTGTCTCGTGTTTAACTCTTTCTGAGTGAATATATAATTTAAAATTTTTTGATCAGTATATATTTCACACTTTACTCCATACAAATGATGTCTCCAAATTTTTAAAGCGAAAACAACAGCAGCTAATTCCAAATCATGTGTAGGGTAATTTACCTCATGAGTTTTCAGCTGTCGTGAAGCATAAGCAATTACCTGATCATTCTACATTAGGACACAACCAAGTCCTTTCAATGAAGCGTCATTGTAGATAACAAACTCACCATTCCTGGAAGGTAGTGCCAAAACTGGAGCTTTCACCAATCTTCTTTTCAATTCCTAAAAACAATCATCACATTCTTTTGTCCAGATAAACTTAACACCCTTCCGAGTTAGCTTAGTCATTGGACTAGATAACCGTGAAAAATTTCTAACAAACCTTCGGTAATAGCCTACCAAACCAAGGAAGCTACGAATCTCAGTTACATTTGTGGGTCTTGGCCAGTCTTCCACAACTTTTGTTTTTGTAGGATCAATAGTTATCCCATCTTTAGAAACAATGTGACCAAGGAAAAAAAATTGTTGCAACCAAAACTCACACTTGCTGAATTTCCCATACAATTCCTTTTCTTTTAAGGTTTGCAAGATAACCATTAAATGTATTTCATGCTCCTCTTTACTTTTAGAAAACACCAAAATATCATCAATGAAAACCACCAAAAACTTATCCAAGAACTCATGTAAAATTATATTCATTAAGTCCATGAATATAGTAGGTGCATTGGTTAGCCCAAAAAGCATTACTACAAATTCATAATGGCCATATCTTGTACGAAACGCAGTCTTCGGAATGTCTGCTTCCTTTACCTTCAGCTGATGGTACCCCGATCTCAAGTCAATCTTTGAAAAATACTGAGCTCCCTGGAGCTGATCAAACAAATCATCGATATGAGGCAAAGGATATTTGTTTTTAACAGTGATGTTATTCAAGGCTCTATAATCAATGTAAAGTCTCATTGAACCATATTTCTTTTTAACAAATAAAACAGGAGCACCCCATGGTGATGTGCTAGGTCGAATGAAACCTTTCTTTAATAAATCTTGCAATTGCTCCTTCAACTCTAAAAGTCCAATTTGATCCATTCGATAAGGGGGTTTTGAAATTGGCTTAGCATCAGGAACTAAGTCAACAGAAAATTCAACTTCCCGATCTGGTATTATTCCAGGCAACTCATCAGGAAAAACATCAGGATACTCATTTACCACTAGCACATTATTAATCTGAATAGTTTCTTTATTTTCAACGATGTGTGCAAGGTAACAGTCATTTCCATCTTTTACAAGTTTCTCGGACACTTGATAAGTTATCAATAGTAAGGGTTCATTCTTGTACACAAAGTGAAAGTCTTTCTAAAAAGAAACTTCTTTAGCTCTACACTCAATCTTAGCATGGTAAATAGAGAGCCAATCCATACCCAGGATAACATCAAACTCTACTAGAGGTAGAACAATAAGGATTGAAAGTAGGTTCTTTCCACATATAAGGATAGGAAGATTCTTATAAATTCTTTTTGCCTCAACATTTCCCCCAGGTGTTTTTACCAAAAGTTAAGGAGTCATTTCTTGAGATGGTATTCCCATTTTACTAGAAAAGTTTTCAGAGATGAAAGAATGTGTAGACCCCGAATCAAACAACACACTAGCATAATCTGAAAAAACAAACAAAGTACCTGATAAATCTTCATTTGATGGCCCGACATCTGCTGAAGTAGTTGCAAAGGATTTCACCACACCTTTCTGCTTGTAGTCTAGCTGCTTCCCATCACTCAAGCTCTTTGTCGGACACTTGTTTGCATAGTGACCCATCTCATTGCACTTATAACATTTCACCAACTATAAATCAAATTTGGTCTTACCTTCACCTTGATCCTTTTCAGTGCAATCACGAGCCTTATGTCCCATCTTACCATATCGGTAGCACTTTCCAGAATTTAGAAGACATTCCCCACCTTGCCTTTTGCCACATTTATCACAAACTAGAAACATAGTTTTCTTACCATCAGACTTTTTTGAAGATTTATTACCTTTCTCCTACCACCTCGGTCTCTTGTTCTGTTGGTTGTTATAGAACACTTGATCATCAGCAAACTCCATTTACACCTTCTCATCACATCGAACAATCTATTCATAACTTTTAAACTCACGAGAAGCTAATGCCCTTCGATATTTTGGCTTTAATCCTGAGTAAAAACGGTTGATTTTACTATCAAGGTCTCGGATAAAATTTGGAGCATACCTTGCCAATCGAGTGAACCTTTCTTCATAGGTAGCCACTGAGTCTTCCTCTTGCCTCAATTCCAAGAATTGCTTTTCCATCCTAAGTCGAACAGCCTTAGGAAAATACTTCTCAAGAAACATACCTTTGAATTCATCCCAGTCAAGAGCATCAATCTCATCAGCATCCATGATATTTTTAACCATAGGCCACCACTGATCTGCCTCACCCTCCAAACGGTAAATAGCAAGACTAACCTTTTGATTGTATGAACACCCCATGACATCGAAAATTTTCTCCAGTCCTTTAATCCACCCTTCAGCTAACACAAGGTCAGATGATCCTCTGAATGATGGGGGATGTTTCCTCATGAAATGTTCCACCACTGACATGTTCCTCTGCGGTTGATCTGGCTAATCTCATGCATGGATACCACCACTATTTATCGCTTGATTCAACTACTCCATTACTGCAACAAACTGTTCAGTTCCAATTCTGACCATCTCAGGATGCTGATTCGGAAGGTTATTTCCTTCTGTATGCCTTCCTAGCACTGCCTCCCTATTTCCTCTGCGGAAAACCATTCTGAACAAACCTGTCTTAGATGAAGCAACATGGTAATCTTCAAATACTATATCACTTCAATTTGACCATAAAAATATATATATATATTTTTGGATAATAATTTAATAGAATTCTAACTCCTAAAGTTATCTAAACCGACCTCTGATACCAACTATAAGGCCCCAGCCTTAAACCTTACTTAACCTTGAGTTATTACAAGATTACACATTGAGGATCTTTTCGGGTTTAGAGTTTTAGAGAATTAGATCATAAAACTTGCATTACATTCCACATATAAACAAAGTGGTTTCATAAAGATAGTATTATTCTTTCCCATCAATGGAAACATATTTAAAACAAAACATGGATTCTTTCTTGACACTTCCATGACACTATCATCATATCATGTACCTTTCCCTTGACCTGTGAAAAACATTTCAAAAAAACTTGAGATGAGCATAAAAAGTTCATTAAGGGATATAAAAATATGGAAAGGAAATATGGGTACATATATACATAAGAATGAAATCATACTTTACCCATAAAACATAAGCACTTTAACATACCTCATCAAATCATGAATAAATCATAGAAATCATAAGACATAAAGGTAACTTGAGGCATTCATAACATTCTAACATAGGGAGTAACCCTCTTGGTTACGTTTGGAATACCCATCATAGTATATTCCATAAATCTCTTTGGAGAAACCTTAACATTTCACTCCTTCGCATTACCCAATGCATTGGAGAGCTATATCGGGCTCACCCGCCCTTAGTCTATCACGGAACCACCCGTATTCATAATAATTCCCAAGAACCTCAACATAATCGTATCACATAAAACATGTATAAAGGAAACATAACATTTCCACCTTTCAATCACAAGATATCAATAAAACACATTGATATAAAAACATTATGAAAACAATTTTCAATACCAAAATAAAAGAAAAGTAAAACATGGTATTTATTTTTCTTTTTTAAAAAAAGTATGTCTTGTAGAGGAAGCCGAAACTCAAATAATGGTCACGGCGGCGGAGAATTCGTTGTTGCCTCATACGTACGACAAAAACATTCCCTTTTTTCATTTAGTAAATGCTTCGTATAAAAGGATTCCTTTTGAATAAACGTAAAAGTCAAAGGGGTTTATACACCGTATAAAAGAAGGTTGTGTATAAAACAAAATATGCCTCAAGGAAAGGAGATTGAGATGAAGTCCCATACCTCGGGTCCGACATGACTCGGTCATTCTTTAATCTCCTGAATAATAAACATGAGTTAATTTATACTTTTTTAAGAACCTTTTTCAAGTTCATTATTCCTTTTATATCACTTATTGCTAGGTCATGAACACTATGTAATTATTTAAGTTAATAACGGTCGTTTTAACGATCATTGGTACTTGAGTTAAAAATAAGCCCTTTATAATTAAAAGTTGTTCATGTATCCATTATATCCAGAATGGTATTCATGATGTAGATATCATATATGTAATATATATACAGTACATGCATGCATTTATAATATTACATAATCATTTAGAGGTAAGAAATGAAATGCACCGTTCATGGAGACGGTAAGCCGTACGTACGCATGAACGCTACTTTCATTTCTATTTCGTATTTTATAGAATGGAATCATAATGATATAAAGGTATATTATAATTCCATTATAATATCATATATAATATCATAGTTCCATCCCTTATACGTCCCACATATGGTATTTAACGAATCAAATCACTTTGAGGGGCGGTAGTCTGCACTTCCTCAAATGAAGATATCGCATTTACCCATAATGGAAACCATAAAGGTATGCCCAAAATGAAAAATACAGAAGCTTAAGGAAGACATAAACATATTATATATCATATATAAATATAGTTTCATCTTAATGTCCACATTTTAAGGTGTTAAAAGAATGTTGAACAATCATCGTTTCGGGAGGCATAAATTGACCATCCACGGAAACAGTATGTTCTTTAACCATTAGATGTAGGTGTGTGTAAGTGTAGCTCTAATACTTATTATAAAAACATCCAAGTATATTTAAGATACTGTATTTTTTACAAAAGAAATGAATAAAAAGAGTTTAGGGGGTTGGATAAGCAAAATAAAACAAAAGGACTCAAGTGAAGACATTACCTTAAAATCGGGTAACTCCCTTTGGTTTGAGCCCAAAGGATTCCTTGGGAAGACTTCTGACCAAAGTGAGGCTTCAAGGAGTAAGAGAGGGATGTGTAGAGACAAAATGGGCAGGTTTTGGCCGAGACAAAGTCTTTGGGAGTGTGGGTAAGGAGGTAGAGGTGGGGGCTTTTTATAAGAGGAGAGGAGGGGAACTCTTGGAAAGTAAAAAAATGATACATTATTTTAAAATGAGTTTCGGATTCAAAAGGTCCCACATTGATATAATTTGAGGGTAAGGTTATAAGGGTTCTAAATCCACCAATAAAATAGGTTTTTTACATGTGTAGTTCATATATTTTACATTATCATTTCATTTTATTTAAATCTTTTATTAATGAGGTAATCACTGCATCATCATGATGTCATAAATAATTTAATTTATATAAAGTCTAAAAATTATAAAAAAAAATACTATGATGTAGGAAATCTTCTTATATTTCCAATGACTATTTATAATAAAAAATATGTCTTTTATAACCCCATGTAAAAATTGTGTTAGTAAAACATCTCATGTTTGTGTCATTTTTACTTTAACATTAAATAAAAAATTATTTATGTCATTTCCCAACCAAAGTGGCTCCATGGGGTCCACAAGTTGACCCATGGATTTTCTTGGTCGGCCATGACACATCCAATGAGGGTAGTATATGTGTCAATCTCATCTCATATTATTAAAACATTATTTTTACCTTAAACTACAATAATTACCACTAATCGCGATTAAGAACTTAAAAGTTACTATTCACCAAAAAATTATTTTAATCTCATTGAACCACATTTTACTTCTTAATGACAATCATGTATGTCAGATTTTTGAAAATCAAATCACAAAAGTGGAAAAGTTTCATTTAAACGAAAAATTAGTTTCTTTAACTACCACTTAGTGGTTTCACTATTCATCAAAAATTGAAGTTTTTCAGAAAGATACCAAAACTTCACCCTAAGCTATATTTGATATTCCGAATAAAAAAATTATTTCTATTTTACAAAATTCAAAACATGTAAGTTGAATTAATTAATTTAATAACTAATTTCCGTTGTCATGACAAATAGCGTGTTTTTATGAAACAATAAGTATCAAAAGATTGACACTACTTTAATTCCAATTTCAAAGTGAAATTGATTCCAATGACCACCATTGGATAAAATGGTAAAAATATATTCTAATTTCACTTCAAAACCAATTCAAAAGATATTCTAATCATATAAATAAATTAGATTAAAAATAGGTTTTTAATTAAAATAAAACATTTTTCACTATTCATTAAAAAAATGAACTTTATCGGAAAAATACCAAAAAATCACACAAAGTATATTTTGATGTCCCAATCATAAATAATAATTTTATTTTGACAAACATAGCTTATAAAATTTTCAAAAGATATATTTAAAAAGGGTTTGCCATCAAAATCCAGTAAAACAATCTTTTAAGAATATTAGTGTATTTCATGCTTAAGTTTGTATTTATTTTCATTTTAAGCCTATAAAACACTATCTTAATCATTAATAGACATAGATAAAAATATCTATTATTAATTAATTACTTGTGATGTTACAATCACACTTCACTCATCATCACACACACATAAAAAGTGATTTAAATAATATAAAAAATTAAAATAGAAATTATAAACATAGTTTTGTGTAATATTATGTGTAGTTATTACACATTGATATAATTGAATTCAATATCAATGTTTTATATTTATAATATTTATGTATATATAGTATTTTGTTTTATTTTATATTATTATTCTCATATAGAATAATATATTATTTATGGATTCATATAAAGTAAAAAATTCTCATTTCCTTAAATATATTTTCAATTTAACTTCAATATTATTTTTTTGATTTTACATTATGACATATAATATTTTTTACAGAATGGATAGAATTTGTACGTATGAAACTGATCAGATATCAACACATTTTCAAAACATGTTAGAGATATTTTTATATTTTTCATTTAACAATGCTTTAAGTAGTGTTCAAATACACTTCCAATGTAATAATTATATTGGAAGACCATGGTTATGTTGTGAAGAATTTAACTACCATATTACCAAATATAATATTCAAAAAAACTATTATGTATGGTATCTTAATGTGGGAAAATAAATTCTAAAAAATTTAATGATCCAAAGGAAATAATTGGATTGGATATTTTATTATATGACTAATTTTTTTATTCTTCATCATGATAAATAAAGGATACTAACCCCAAAAGACTTCGATATGAGAATAAATGATACATGTCATGAAAATGATGATATTGAAAGGGTAAAAAAATTAATGGTGATTCTGTGACTTTAGTATATCAGCAAGGTGGTAAAATAAAAAAAATTTAATTTTTAATATGACTGTTTAATAGGAAAACTCTATGTGAGATTTCTTATAGTTTCATCGATTATATTCTTACCTTTTAAAAGAACTTAGTTCCAGATGATGCAGATATTCACTCAAACCATTTTATATCATGGAAGTTAGTTGATGAACATGGATTTTTTGAAAACAAAGTTCATGTTTTCCTGGGATATTGTTGCTTATTCTAGGACGAATGTAACACCCCAATATGTTATGGTATGAACCTTATGAAATTTAGTTTCCTTGACATCATAGGTTTCAAAAAAACAAACTTAAATGAACAATGATAAAAAATTAAGTACCATTATTTTGAAATGGACTTTATATCCTATAAATTAAATTGGTGGGAATGAATAGAAATATGAAATTTATATATTATATCAAATGTTTTAATAAGAATGGATTCAATTTTACATATTAAAAAGCTTTATTTTTCTGAAATCAGTTTTAACACCTTATAATGGTGAACATGTTTTAAATGTAATATTGATTCTTCTATGAATCTAATTTAAAAAAATGGACATACATAGTTTCAATCGTTAATATATTTAGAGTCTTATAGGATCAAATTAATTTTTTGGTGAATACTAACTAAACCCTTGGGAATAGTAATGTTACCCTTATGAATGGTATTGTAACCATTATGAATAGTAAATAAACCAAATGAATAGTATCCTCACCCAAGAATATATAAATAAAATTTAGGAATCTTATAAATGAATGTATGATATTATTATATCGTTGTATAAGTAAATAAATATTTTAAAAATTGTTAAATTAAGTGTTGGTATTTTTGTAAGTAATAAATATTTAATTACAAAATTTTAGTTAATAAAATGTTTTAAAACAAAATTTATTTATATAAAATGTATTGATAAATTAATATTTTTTTGTCTTTTTATTTTTGGATAATTTATTGAGACCTTAGTTAATTTTGGAATGTATTATAAAATCAGTTATATATTTAAAATCTATATTTTTCGAGTAAATGATAATGTTAATTAAAAATTAAATTTCTCATATTTAGAAAATGATTTTCAAAAAATGGAGTTCATTTTAGAATTCTACACATCTAAAAATGGTTAGGGTTAATTTCTTGGGATTTTTCTAAAATACTTGAATTTTGGTGAATAGTAAAATGCGATAATTTACGATAAATGATAAATATATTATTTATTGAGTCATTTGTGAATTTTGGATGATGTGACCACCCTTGGTTCGAAATAAAATGAAATTATTACTATATTTAATCATAATAATAAACACTATTACTTGTCTTGAGAAAAATAAAAAAATAATGAATACAATAATGAGAAATTGTCCTTCTCCTAAACTATAAATACCACCCATTCTCCTCACACCTCTAAGACTTTGATACTTGTCTAATTTCGGCCCAATATTATCCCCAATACTATCCCCCAAGTTTAGGAGATATTGGTTTTAACAAAAGACCAAAACCAATCCCCTTAAGGAGGTTCTCGAGGAGGAGTATTCAAGAGGTAAAATCCTCTTCCTCTTCCTTTTCCTTTTAGTTTCTGTTAAAGTTATTTTATTTCATTATTAATCCCCAAATACTCTATCCAAATGAGAATAATAAATCCATAATCATCTACATACTATAATGATATAATTTTAATGTAATACCCTTACTTATACTCTTTTCTCTCTCTCTCTCTCTCTTATTTTAAAAACGAAATCATCGTCTTTGGGGTACTGATTTACAACCTTCATAGGACGATGGATTTTCGTTCTTCAATTTCTCCTTCAATGCAGGCAATGAAACAATTTTTATGGTAAAAATAGAAAATAATATATGTATTAAAATCTTTCTAAGGTTCTGTAAGTGACATATTTATATAATACTAAATGATAAAACAAAATAAGTTTATTATGATCAATAACTATCGTAATAATGGAAACGATTATCACTAAATGCCCAGTCTAATTATTCATCATCATACCATATAAAAAATGATATATATAACCATTTAAAATTATTTATGTACATTAATGTCTCATAAATTCAATTCTATATAATTATACCAATTCTACATGAACTTCCATACTCAAATACAAGTATACCGATCATAAAAACCAAGGAAACAAATGCTCTCAAGCAATAAAATTATATCTTATAACTCATAAAAAAGTCCATAAATTAACTTAATAAAATTATAATAAATCAAATAAATTTATTTAATTTAAATAAAAAATTAATTAATGGTTCTAATTTTATTTTATACGATGTTAATGTCAAGTGAAGAACGCATACTAATATAAGGTAAGGGTTTTGTCAACTCACTTTCACTTTTGTGAGATATGCCTTACATGACCCTAAATCTTGTATGTGGTGTATGTATACTGACCTTTGATATATCATTTCATTCATCTATTTATTTTCATGGTATTCAATGTATCATTTTATGATTATTAATTTTTGGCATATGATTCGATTGATTATAAAGTGGTAAGAGATTCTACTTGAACTCCCTTTTTTCCTTGGGGTCACACTTTCTCCATCTTTACACAAATATAATGCTTCTTTTTTATAAATTTCTTATATATTATGTGTATTTATTACAAACTCATATATCCAGATAATATTATCCTTATTTTAGGGGGATTTACATGTTTTAAAAAGGTTTCCTTCTCAATTATTCCAAATAAATATGCCCGATTCAAGGGAACTTCCCAATTTCTTACTTGTTTTCAAGTTCACTATAAAATCTATTTTAATCCAATATTATTTTTCTAAAATAAATAATTTTATAATGAAAAACTGTCTTGGTTCATTAATGGTTTTATGAAAAAAAAACATTCTTTTCCTATTTAAAATCACTTTAATGTTTTCCTTAAACCACACAAATCATCTTTATTTCTAAAGCTTCTTAAAAACTCATTTTACATGATTTCACTTCAGTGGGACATCAATTATGACTAAAATATAATTTCATTGTCATTAAATTTTATTTTATATGATATACGTGATTAAAAAATTATTTTATGACAAATAAAAATTATTTTTTAAAATAAATCATCTTTCTAATGAAAAATGGGTTTTTCTTGTCTCACTTTTACTTATATGAGTTATATTCTATGTTAAACTCTATTTTCTTATCTTTGGTGTATATAATACCCTTCGATATATTGTATCATGAATTATACTATTTTTATGATTTTCTATGTTTCATTTAATGGTAAAATAGATTAATATTTAAATATTTCAAGGTGGTATGAGACTCTTTGGAATGATTAAATATTCTTCTCCTTAAAATTTTCTCAATGATTTTATTAGAGTAATTTCATATATGATAATTCAAAGTGGTATAGGAATTATTCATTTAAAGATATTATTTTATTCAATATATGAGTAATGCATTGGACTTAGTATGTGATAGGTGCGACCTTCTATATCCACTCAATGCATCGGTAGTTCTCATGAGACAAAATAGAAATGGATTTTGGTCGAGGCCTTAACCATTTTTATACAGAAGTCTTGGACAAGGCCTCAATGACTGTTTTATGATTTTTGAAATATGAATTCCCTCATTATGATATTAGTAATTGATAAATCATATTATTATTCTACTAGTATAATATCCCTGGTGAAGTTTCTTGGGATTATTTAGATGGAATTATTTATTCAACTTTTATTCCTGCCATATTATCCTCAAGATTATGTTTTAATGGCATGTGTTTTTATTTATTCATCATGCCTTATTATTTATCTTATATATTCTAATGTATGGATTATACTTACTGAGCATCTTATCTCACCCCTTTTATATGATTCTTTTCCCCAATATGTCGAGAGGTATTTTATAAATGACTTGTAAGATTAATCAAAGAGTTTTTGGTGTTATCAATGGAGATTATATGTTATTTTTACTTTAAATTGGTAATGTAAAATTCATGTATGTAATATATTTTCCAATACTAATAAACTATTCGGTCCTTCAGGATGTGATTCCTCATAATCATACCAATGTAATAAAGGCATCAACTACGGGCTACTAGTGTTGGGGTCTTTATAGTTTGTATCAAAGGAAGTTTTGTAGAAACCTTATAAACTGGATTTAGAAAACATAGATATGGGAACATTACCCTAAGACAGAATTTGAGGATATGAATAGAAGAGAATCTTAGAATTTTGGTAAGGTAGATATTATGTGGAACTTCCTATAAATACACCCATGCCTGGATACTACAAGTGGATGTGGTTTTGGCGTAGATTTACCTAGGGGTAAAAACATTGAAATGTTTCCCGGATCCTGACTTAGGGTAACTTGGTACATGAATATATGCCTTATTACGCACCTATTTTGACACTCCTAGGGTATAGGCTTATGATAATTCATATTTTCTTTACAAACCATTATAAAGGAATGGAATGTTAACATTTCTTCAAAAAAACCATGCTTATGATTATGATATTTTCTACAGATAAATTTTTTCAATTTCTGTTAGGTATTTAACTAGTATTGGGATTATTTATTGTGTTTCCTAATGTTATTATCCAACATACTGTATGAAATTTTTTATGAATGGTGCCTACCGGAATAAATGGGAGCCACTTTAATGAACCTATTCCAAAGTGTAGGAATGATCATTTCTTTGATGGGTGTAATCCAATATTTCAAATTAAACTTATTGATCAAACATTCTCATAATATGATGAGATAATATCATGTATTAAAAATAAGGATAAAGATATTTCTAAGTATTATGTCTTTATAAGGAATCAATAGAATAAGAGGACAACTGGGAAAAATAGGTAAAAGAAAGATGGAAAAGAATTATTTTCACAAATATGATAATTATTGAATGATACACCTTGTAATATACTTATGTGGAAAAGGAGTTTTCTTCAAATATGGAGAAAAAGTACACCATGCACATGGTTTTAAGGAAATTAAAGAGTTTTCCAATGTTTAATTATTCAACTAAAAAGATATGGGGAACTACATAAATAAATATACCATGCATCAAATTAATATTCAAAAAAAATATAATGGATCATGGTAAAGATTATGAAATTAACACGGACAAAGAAGAATGATTAATGTGTTTAATCTTGGATTAAAGAATTATTTCATTTGAGCGTTTTATCAATGATTTATTGGTTATTAGAAATATGTAATATATATGTATTGTATTGTAGTATTATTTCATTAAGGAATTGAGGTCGTATATTGAATGGTACCAAGAAAAATGATTCATTGGCAATTTAAACATTGGAAAACTCATGGTTAAAGGGATGATAGACCTTAAAATGGTCCTGGTGATGAGATAATTATGTTGTATAAAGAGATGATTGATATGGATAAAGTAAATTGGATAGTACTAACAACCATGGGAATGATTTTAATGTGTTGGATTATGATATTTTGGAAGGCTTATCCATTTATAAAATGGTTTAAGTTGAACATTGTATGAGGTTTTAGAGTTTAACATTTCACTTCACCAGATGATAAAACCTATTCTAAGACATAACGTATAGAAAGTTCAAGGCACAAAAAAGGATAATATTGTTTTTATAAAATTGAAACGTATATTTTTACTCTTATAGAGTGAAGTAATTCCTCAAATATATGAAAAGAGTCTTAAATACAAAAATTCCCATTATGGTACTGTTTTTATGATATCAATGAACTTTTTCATAACTATTGTTTATGGTTTTGTGATGATTAACTTTCTAATAACCATGTCCTCCATAATTTTCCATCATAACTTGATGTTTATAATTATCTTTCAGGTCCATCTTTTCACTTCCCACTAATATTCTCCTACTCAAAAGCATAATTTTTTAGTGCCCACCTCATTTAACTCAACATATTTTTAAGAGGATATTTTATTAACCCTATTTCTGGTGTGGGTTTCCCAAAATCCAATTCTCAAGTATTAACAATTAACTTTTGAAATGAAATTTTAAATTGTAAGGAAGAAATTTATTAAAGGAGGGAAGAATGTAACACCATAATAATTTATGGTATAACCCTTATTAAATTTAATTTCTTTGACAACATATGTTTCACACAACACCAAACTTAAATGATCAATGATAAAAAATTAAATAGCATTATTTTAAAATCACCTTTATAACCTAGAAATTAAATTAACGGGAATGCATTTTAATTTGTAATTTATAAATTATATCATTTTTTATAGGAATGAATTATATTTTATATTTTAAAACGCTATATTTTTCTAAAGTAAATGTTTCCACCTTTTAATGGTGAACATGTTTTAAATGTATTTTTTGTGCTTCTATGAATTTAATTTCAAAAAATAGCCATATGTGGTTGTGATCAGTAAGATATTTAGATTCATATAAGATCGACATAATTTATTGGTGAATAGTAACATAAACCTTAGAAATAGTAACATTACCCTTATAAATAGTAATAAGACCCTTATGAATAGTGAATTGGCCAAATAAGTAGTAGCATTAATCATGAATGTATAAATAAAATTTATTCATCTTATAAATGAAGGTATGATATAATTATAAAATAGTATAAGTAAATGAATATTTCAAAAATATGAAATTATGTGTTGGTATTTTTGTAAGTCGTTAATATTTAATTACAATTTTATAAATAATTAAAAAATTAAAAGAAAATTTATTTGTATAAAATTTATTCATAAATTAACATTTTTTTTTCGTATGATTTTAGGATAATTTTATGATCCCTTGATTAATTTTTCAAGGTGTTATAAAATCATTTATAGATTTAAAATCTGTATTTTCGAGTAAATTATAGTTTTAATTAAAAAATTAATTTCTCATATTTAGAAAATTATTTTCATAAAATAGATTTCATTTTTTAATTCTACACATTAAAAATTTGTTAGAGTGATTTTTTGGGATTTTTCTATATTACTTGAATTTTTAGTAAATAGTAAAATATTATAATTTACAAAAAAAATTATAAATACATTATTTATTGAGTCATAGGTGATGTTTAAATGATGTAAGAACCCTTGGTTCTAAATCACATGCACTTATTTCTATATTTATTCAAAAGAATCAACAATATTGATTTTCTTGATAAAAATAATAAAATAATGAATAAAATAATGAGAAATCGCCCTCTCATCCACTATAAATATCATATCTCACCACCCCTTCTCCTTACACCTCAAAGTGTTTGATACTTGTCAAATTTCTGCCGAATATTTTCCCCAAGCCACTCCCTCATATATATGATCTCTTGGTCTTAACAAAATACCAAAACTAATTCCCATTATGAGGTTCTCAAGGAAGAGTATTCAAGAGGTAAAATCCTCTTTATTTTCCTTTTAGTTTCCTTTCATGTTCTTTTATTGTATTATTCTACCCTCACCTAAAATATCCAAATGTGTATGATAACTCCCGTATCATATTTATACTAGAATGATATCATTTTAATGTAATATCCTTACTCAATCCCCTTTCCCTCTCTCTCTTATATTTTGAAAATGATATAATCGTCGCGGAGGTGCTGATTTACAACCTTCAGAGATGATGGTTTTTTGTTCTTTAATTTCTCTTTAAATATTGGTAACTAAACCATTTTATGGGTAAATAAGACTATAATATATTTATTACAGATTTTATTATGTTTTGGAAGTAACATATTTTCATAATACTAAACAATAAAACAAAATGAGTTTGTTATGATCAATAACCACTGTAATAATGCTAACGATTATCACAAAATGTCATATCTAACGATTTATCCTAATAGCATATGAAAAAATGATATATATAACCATTTAAACTTATTAATTTTCATTAATATCATATAAATTAAATTCTGGATAATTATACCCATTCCGCACGAACTTCCATACTCAAATAAAAGTTTACCGATCGTAAAACCATGGAAACGAACGCACTTGAGCAGTAAAATTCAATCTTATAATTCATAAAAAAGGACATAAGTGAACTTAATAAAATCATAATAAAGAAAATAAATTTATATAAAGTTATTAATTAATAAATTAATAGATTTAATTTTATTATCTGGGATGTTGAGGTGAAGTGTAGAACACATTCAGACATAAGGTAAGGGTTTTGTCAACTCACTTTCATTTCCGTGAGATATTCCTTATATTACTCTAACTCTTATGTGTTGTGAATGTATACTTTCCTTTGATTTATAATATCATTAGTCTATTTATTTTCATGTTATTCAATTTATCATGTTATTTTTATTAATTTTGGGTCATATGATTCGATTGATTACAAAGTGGTAAGGGATTCTGCCCGAACCCCTATTTTTCCCTTCAGGTCAGTCTTTCTCATTCTTTAATCAAATATAATGCGTATTAATTTTTTTACATTTCTTATAAATTATTTTTTTAGGTTCAAAAATAATTTATCCAAATCAAATCATCCTTCTTTTATGGGTATATACATGATTTAAAAAGGTTCCCTTCTCAATTCATCCTCATAAACAAGATGGATTCAATGGAACTTCTCGATTTCATACCAGTTTTCAAGTACTCTCAAAAATCTATTTTATTCCAATATTATTTTTCTAAAATAACTAATTTTATCATGAAAAAATATCTAGGTTCATTTATGGTTTTATGAAATAAAACATGACTTTTCTCTTTAAAATATATTTAATATTTTCGTTAAACCACACTAAAATGTTTTATTTTTAAAGATTTTTAAAAACTATTTTTATATGATTTCACTTCATTGGGACATTATTTATGACTAAAATATATTATCAAATTCCTTAAATTTTCTTTTTTGGGATATAAATGTTTAAAATATGATTTGATGAAAAATACAAATGATTTTCCAAAATAACTATTCTTTTCAAAGTAAAATGGGTTTTTCTCATCTCAATTTTACTTCTATGAGATATATTTCATGTTAACCACTATTTCCTTATGTGTGGTGTATATACGAACCTTTGATATATAATATCCTGAATTATACTAAATTCATGACACTATAAGTTTCATTTAATGTGAAACGAGATTAATATTTAAATCTTTCAAGCTAGTATGCGACACTTTGGAATGTTTAAATATTATTTTCCTCAATAATTTCTCAATGAATTTATTAGAGTAATTTCATATATGATACTTCAAAGTGGTATTGGCCACTTAGATTTAAAGATACTATTTTATTTGGCATATTATGAATGCATTGGACTTAGTATGTGATATTAGGGGACCTCTACAGCTCCTCGAGCATCGATAGGTCTCATGAGACTAAACAGAAATGGATTTTTGTCAAGGCCATAACTATTTATATTTTAGAAGTCTTGGATGAGGCCTTGATGATATATTTATGATGTATGATATATGAATTCTTTAATTATGATATCTATATTTTATAATTCATGTGATTATTCTACTAGTTTAATATACATGGTGATGTATCATGTTATTATTTATATGGAATTATTTATTCAGTGTTTATTCCTACCAGATTATGACCAAGATTATGTTTTAATGGAATGTTTTATTTTTTATTCATTATTCCTTATTACATATGTTATATATTAAAATGTATTTCTTAACCTTACTGATCATATGATGTCACCCCTTTCATATATTTCTTTTCCCCAGGATGTTGATAGGTACTTTACGAATGACTTGCAGGGTTAATATAATAGTATTAGGTGTTATCAATGGAGTTTCAATGTTGTTTTTCCATTAAATTTTATAGTAAATTTAATATATCTAATCTAATTTCCAAAACTACTAAACTATTCAGTATTTTAGGGTATGATTCCTTGTAATCATACCAATTTAATAAATTAAGGCACTGACTCTGGGCTACTGGGGTTGGGGTATTTTCAAGGAAACAATTGAAAAAAACACTTTTATAAAATGTGGCACCTCCTAATGAAATCCAACTACTGATGGAACAACATATTGTGTGCCAAAAAAAAGTAATTTGGAACTTTTCATTGATTCCCAGACTCTAGTATTTTTTTATGTCTAACTAAATATCAATAAATATGCGATTTAATGATACTAAGAGAAATAAGGATAATAATGTGTTTGTTCATCTGACATATGGATTTTCATGGTGAAAATTTGATTCTAGATTTCTTGATTTTGAATATGAAATGTCTAATGTGAGTTTGGGTCTATCAAGTGACAGTTTTAATCTATTTGGTAATATTATTACTTAGGAAAAAACATGACCATTGTTCAAACCAATTTATAATCTTCCCCCATGGATGTATATGAAAAAACCTTTCACTTTCATGAGTATACTCATATCAGGACTATATGATCCTAGAAATGATATAGATATATACATGAAACCTTTAATAAAATAGTTCAAACATATATTTAATTTGGGTGTGAACATATATGATGCATATTTGGAATACATATATCATATGTGTGTTTCACTTATGTGGATGATAAATGATTTTCCTGCTTATGTAATGATATCTGGATAGAGGATGAAGGGAAAACTATCATGTAATATTTTTCTGAAGAATAAACAATAATTACGAATTAAATATATATATATATATATTCATTTTTATAGGGCATTGATTATTATTTTCAATGGATCGTCCATATAGGAATAATTGTCGAAGGTTTGACAATACCTTAGAGACTAAAAACCCACCTCAGCGTATGTATGGAACTGATAAGCACAATGAATTGAAAGATGTCAGTCTTTCATTTGGGAAGGGATGGATGAAATCTAAAAAGATGAATAATGTTTTCACTGAATACAATTAATATTGGAAGAATAAAAGTATCTTCTTTGAGTTTCCTTATTACTCAACTGATTATTTTTATTAATTTCTTAGATTTTATGAACAACGTAAAAATATTTGTGAAATGATTCTTTCAATTATTATAAATTTCATGGGAAAAAAAGATGATTTATGATCTTGGCTTGACTTGGTGGATGGGTGTATAAGACCAGAACTGTATCATGTGCATATAATCGAAAATTAATTGAATGTTTAAATTTATTCTTATGTGATGACACCTGTAAGAAAAAATAAATTTATATAATTAAAAGAGAATATTAAAATTATTGATGGATATTAAACCAACATATCAAAATGATTCAACAGATGATAGTTGAAGCTTAAATATTTTAAGTCACATAATTATCACATACTTCATCATGAGTTTATTCTAATAGAAATTTTTCATCTACTATCTAATAATGTAAGGGTGGAATTTATTCGGTTGTGACATTTTTTAATATATATATGCTATCAAGTTTTCCAAGTATTTCTTGTAAAAAAAATTTTGAAGATGGACCATTAATATTTTGAGAGTTAGAGAAAATATTTCCTCCATCATTTTTCACATTCATGTTGCATATAATTGTCCATATTCCAACAAAAATTCTTATATGAGGACCTTTCTTATGTTTCAAACTAAAATAAATATATACACACTGAATTCTTAAGTTTGAAATTGGAATCATCCCAAAGGTTCTATCATGAAAGGTTTCTTTGATCATGAATATATGCATTTTAGTTCAACATATTTTTCTGATGTGACTATAAGATGCAATAGACCAATAGGAAATGAAGAAGGGAAGTGTTAGTAAATTGAACCTGATTTTCCATCACATCCCCAAATAGGAAAATTTTCTACATTATAAACATTAACCACATTATTCCTTGAGGAGGATATGGAACATCATACAGTTTTGTTCAACTGCGATTTCTTCAATGACTATATCAAGTATGAAAATTAATCATGTATATGTTATCTCATCTCAGGTAACTGTATATATCCATTTAAAAAATTCTATTTTTTCATAGGGAAAATAAACAAATTATAAAAATAAAATAGAATTCTTTATCTTTGAGAAGGAGATATGTTTTCATTAAATAGTTTTCTTCTTGGATAAAATTGAAGGTAGAAGTATTACTATAATAAAGTAATAAAATTAATATTTAGTTAATTTTATTATTCATTTATATTTTATGTATTGTGTTTTCCTGCTGACTCTGTCTCTGAGGTAATAAGATCTTTTGATTTTGGTCCTAGTTTTGTATTTAATTAATGAAAATCAATTGTTATCAATGTCTATAAATTTATTTTCAATAAAAAATCAATTAACATGAGAACACAACATAATGGTATAGGATCTAAATAATGATGTAGATGATCAATATACAAGAGGGGGTGAATTCTATACTTTAAAAAAATTCCTTTATAACTTTTATTGTTTGTAATGTTTAAAAATGTTAAACAAGGTAAATTTACATGACCTCTTAGCTCTACAGACTTTATTGATTCTGGAAATATGGTTCCAGATTTTAAAAACAAAAGAAAATTTTACAAGGAAACATATTCTACCTAAAAGCGTATACAATCATAATAATCAGAGTATGCAAGTACAAAAAAGTATAAGATAGTTATATCTTCCTTGTTAATCAAAATGCAGCGGAAAACAAACGTGAAACAATACAAGTAACAAGTAAGAAATCATTTAACCCAAAGTGTAGGGTATCCTAAAACCTTAGATAAAGCTTTTTTGATTTGTACTTTCAAGAATGTTTATCTTACCCACACCTGGGTAAGCCCGCGATAAGAATATTGGAGTCTGACTTGCTATACCTGCAAGCCCTCAAACTTCATGGTAGTCAGCACCTCTGTCTTCTTATCCCTGGAATCCCTCGAATGTAATCAGCAACATTCAGATTCGCATGAAGAAATTATGAACAAGATCTTCAGTACACAAAATGCATTAAAGTCTCTCTCTCTAGAAATAACTTTAGAATCATGTAATATCTAGATTGATCAATGTGTCTCAGTTGTATTTGAGCTTGTTCAAATGAGCTCCTATTTATAGGCTCATCTTCAACGGTCGTCTCCCTCCTCCAACGATCATATTTTCCTTTAATTTTTGAGGGATTTGTACACATGTCACTCAAACAATGGTTAATTAGTAATAGAATTCACTACACTATATTATAACTCAAACAAGAGTAAGTAAAATTTTGTTGCTCAACCAAATTTAATTTTTCAGCGTCTAAGGATAAATAGAATTCAGAGTCTAAGAGAGTAAACCTTTGGAGTCTATGTTATAAGGATATAAGGATTATGTTTCTCAAGGAATTTGGAATAATAATTCTCTAGATTTAGGAGTTATAATTCTAAGGAATTCAAAGTATTAATTTGGAGGAATTCAGAGACTGAAGTTGGAGGACTTCGGAGATTTAATTCTGATGACTTCGGAGTCTGAATTCGGAGGAATTCAGAGTCCAAATTATGAGGAATTCGTAGTCTGAATTATGAGGAATTTGATGTCTAAATTCTTATAAATTCAGAGTCTGAATTCTGAGGAATTTGGAACCTGGATTCTAAGGAATTCGGAGTCTGAATTTCAGAGAATTTGGAGTCTCAATTTCCACGAATTTGAAGTCTGAATTTTAAAGAATTCAGAATCTAAACTCAGATCCTGAAAAAAGAATACTCTATATCTATGTATTTATAGAATTCTGAGGTTTTATATGAGAAACTGAATTTTTCACATGGGAAAAAAAGGGTTAGATTTAGAGAGACTAAAAATATGAACAGTGAAAACCATGATAAGGATAAACTTCCTTGGGGAAGGAAAATTTTCCTTATCAAGATAAAACTTATAGGAAAAATAAATTTTCCTTAAGAAAGAGTGTTTGTGATTTTCAAAACACGAAGGAATGAAAACGTCGTAAGTAAACCATATGGACTCAACAATATCCCCTTTTTGGAAAGCACAAACATCCTTACGAAAAAGAATATAAGGACTCCAAAACTTTTATGGGATTGAAAATAAAAACATATCTCCTTCTACTTATGGATCAAATTGAATACGACTAACTCTCCCTTAGGCTTTGTAATCACTGAGGATCATGTTCTAAATTTCCTGAATGAGATTTTTTATTTTCTTGCATACAAAAAAATTCATGTAGAAAACTCTCCCTTAGAAAAACTCCCCCTTACGTAAGGAAAATTTCATCTTTACTAAGTATTATTTTTTGACATTCCTTTACCCCCCTTTGTGATTTTCTAAAAGAAATATAGGGAATAGAATGGAAAATATGGTACCTGAAATATTAGTACTAAACAACAACAAAAATATGAAGAGAAACAAGAATTTCATTAGGATTGAAAGAATTTGTTCAACATGAAAATACAACAAAAAATTGAATTTGGAAGATATTATCCTTCCTTCACCTTTGGCATCAGCTTCTCCACAATAGTCTTCAGCTTCTTGAGCTCCATGTGATCCTCTTCTGTATGCTTGATCAACTGATCTTGTTCTTAGGTTTTCATCTCTAAGGCTTTAATTTTATCTTCCTGAGCCGGAAGAGTATTCCTGAGACTTCAAGACTTATTCCTTCTTAATAATCTTTTATTATATCTCAATTATGGGATCCCTTTCCCTTTTCTAACTCTGAGAAACTGAGCTTAGCTTCCCATTCAAATCCTTAACTTCTTGCTTCTGAGAAGTTTGTTCCAGAGTTAGATTTTCCTAAAAACTATTAGTGAGATCCTTGATCTTCAAATATTCAGTGTCAAAAGAATCCATGAAAATATCTTGAAATTCATCAAAGATTCTTATATCTTCAATTGTCTTCCTTAAACAGGTTGTCATATTTTTACATGATCTTTTATGAGCCTCCTAGATAATGAGAAAAGTCTTTAAGTCTGCCTCGAGTTTGACAAACTTATCTATCCCCATGGATACTGAATCTGATTTTTTATTTAATGAATGCTGAAACATCTATAATATAAAGTCTATATTGGGAAATATTGGAATAGTCCCAACTAGATTTTTCAAAGACTGAACTACACAGTCATGTACAAGAGAGGATGATTTTGAAACCGAGACATTGGTTTATGAGGATTCCTTTAATAATTCAATGGCCTTCCTCTTCGATGAACCCCCAAATTCTTTCTTCTATAGAATAGATTTTCTAGGTGTATCCACTGCAACATGTTTTCCCTTATCATCCTTCAGAATGAATTCTTCTTGATCCGGAGATTCATGTTCACTATCTGATAGATGAATAATTTTTTCTTCATCAACTTCTTCCTTCTCGGCTCCTGCCTTAACATCCTCTGGGTGAATGATATATTTATTGATTATTTCTTCCCCAGATAGTTTATTTACTTCATCTTCACTCTTCTCTTCGTCCTTCCCAGGAGTAGAAAGATTTGATGATTTGGATTGAGTGGTTTGGAATTATAATTTCTCAGAAGGGCTTTCCTTCTCATGATATTCCTCTACCTACTTTAACACATCTTCGGTGTCACCGCTACCTTCTTATTCTTATTCTTATACTTCTTCTTCTTTAACAACATATTATTGATGTTTTTCTATAATTACAACCATCTTTCCCATAGTCTTAGGAAGTGATTCTTAAATAAACAACTCTGGTTACTAAACTTGTTCAGAAGCTTTCTCAGTTTCCTTGAGAATGGATTGGACTATCTAAGCTTCTGACATCTTCGCGTTCTGCTTCTTCTCTTTTTATTTCTTCTCAAGATCTTCAGCAACCTTTTCTTTCGAATATTTTTCCTCAGCAGGATCCAATCCAAAACTAGGCTCCCCTTCTTTCTTGTTCTTCTTATCTTCTCTCCACTTGGAAGCCACTTCATCAGTATACGTCTTTTTCTTCTTAGTCTTCAGTGGTGCTGACTGACTTTCCTTAGCCACTGGGATTTCTTCTTTCTCTTCTGGTTCCTTGGTTTTCATCTTCCTTCCACCCTTCTTAGATTTCTCAGCTTCTTCCTGTTTCTTTTTTATGGCTTCTACTTCCTTTTCTAATAGATTATAAAATTCTCCAGATTGAAAATTAATGCCAATCTTTATACTCCTAAGAGTATCATCACTTATCAGCATCACCTTGGATTTACTCAACTTTGAAATGCCTGAAATCTTAAAATACTGAAGACAAAGAAAAATGATCTTTGAAAGAATGATTGGATACATGATAATCTAAGACTTCAAATTATCATTCATGATATTTTCAATTGTATCCAAGATATACGTGACCAGGTTAATATCTCAGAGGTTCACTAAGAAATCCAATATTTACATATCACTCTTCATTAGAGTATCCTTATCTCCTTTTCATGGTATGACAAACCCTTGAACCCACAATTCAAGAATCTGATGGTTTCTAGATAGATGTACTATCTTCAGAGTCTTCACCTTTGAAAGACCAAGGAAAGATTGCGCTTTTTCCTTATCAAAGGAACCAGATACAACATGTAGTTTATATCTTCCTCCTTCATTGAAAAATCTTATTATCTCATAGAATTCAACCAACAACTCTGAATACACCGTATCATGTGATTTCGGTTTCGATATGAAAACACTATCCCACCCATTCATCTTGATATTCTTAGAGATAATGGAATCATACTTAGCAAACAAATTCAGATGAACCATCCTTTCTCTGTAAATCTACCATTCAGAGATTTCCTTTACAGACGACATTTAATTTTGAGATGAAGCTTCAGTGGAAAATCGGAACTGAGGAAACCTCAATGATCTGTAATGGCCTTATGTAGAAAGGGAGGAGATTTAGCATGCAACATCTTGGAGTTCGATGTGGTACAAGATATTTGGGGTCCTTTATATAGGTGTAGAGATGACGGTTTCGCTTCCCTAATTGATCCAATGGTTGAACACTTTCTGATCAGATCTAATAGTTGAGATGATATTTGAAGAATGATTTTGATATATTCTGATCTTTTGAGGTTTTTAAGATCAAACATCTGGAATAAATGAAAAGTGAATCTGAAAATTTTAAACAAAGAGAAAATTTCAGCATGGGAAAAAATGATTACGAAGACATAGGAAGGGAAACATACCTTTCATATTACTAGGAAGATTATTTGTAATGAGAAAAAAAATTCATGGAGAACATTAGATTCCAAAATTTTTATTGCGGAAAAATTTAAACTACGAACATTTTGACTATGAAAATTTTAACTACCAAAATTTTAACAATGAAAATTTTCACTATGAAAATTTTAACTTTGAAAATTTTAACTACGAAAATTTTGACTAAAAAAGTTTTGTCTTTGAAAATTTTGACTACAAAAATTTTGACTACAAATATTTTGGCTTTGAAAATTTTAACTACGAATGTTTTAACTACAAAAAAATAAATTAGCTAACAAGAAAATGTACTCCCCCTAGGAAAAGGAGTTTCTTACTATAAGGGGATAAGTTTCAACAAGAAGTTAATAAGGAAAATTCTCTTATGATTATCATTCCTATATTCTGTTTTATGTATTCAAATCTATCACATGGTAAAGATTTTATGAAAATATCAGCAAGTTGAACTTGTGTTCTAATAAATTGATGAATGAAATCTCTTTTTTGTGTGTGATCCATAAGAAAGTGATCCCTAATATCTATGTGTTTTTCATGAGAGTGATGTGCATGATTTTTACTTAAGGAAATTTCACTAATATTATCACAAAATATATGTGTTTTGGTAAAACTCATACCATAGTTTGTGAGTGTGTGTTGCAACCACAACACTTGAGAACAACAACTCCCAGCTACTATATACTCAGCTTCAGTAGTGGAAAGTTCTACTGAGTGTTGCTTTTTGAATGACCAAGAAACTAATGAATCTCCTAAGAAATGAAAAGCTCTAGATGTACTTTTCCTATCCATTCTACATCTACCAAAGTCAGCATTCGAAAAACTTTTTAAAACAAAATAAATTTCAAAGGTATAAAAGATTCATAGATCCATGGTTCCCTTTAAGTAGAGAAAATATTTTTTCACTACCTTTAAATGAGATTCCATAGGATTGGATTGATATCTATCCCATAAGCATACTGAAAACATTAATTCTGGATGACTAACTATCAAGTAATGTAGACTTCCTATCATGCCTCTCAAAGATGATTGACTACTGGTTTCCCAGCTTCATCAAGATCACGTAAATTTGAGGTACCAATGGGAGTACATATAATCTTAGTGTTTTTATGTCCATATTTTTAAGAAAATATTTAATATACTTATGTTGGGATATATAGATTCATTTAGGTTTTTGAGAAATTTCCAAACCAAGGAAAAATGTCAACTCAGCCATCATACTCATTTCGAACTCAGATTCAATTAGATCTGCAAAGGAAGAAGTTAAAGATTGCTGAGTTGAACCTAATATAATTTCGTCAACATGGATTTGAACAATCAAAACATTTTTCTTATCTTTATTTATAAAAAAGGTTGGATCGGAATTTCCCTTAACATAATTGTTTTGAAGAAAAAACCTTGTAAGTCAATCATACTGGGCATTAGGGGCTTTCTTGAGTCCATACTAAGCTTTGGTAAGTTTAAAAACACGTTTAGGTTGTTTTGTATCTTAAAAACTAGGATGTTGTTCAACAAAAACTTCTTCTTGAACATAACCATTAAGGAAAGCACATTTAACATCCATTTAAAAAAGTTTGAAATTGAAGAATGCTACAATGGAAAGTGGAATACAAATAGATTCAAGTCTAGCTACTGGATCATAGGTTTATTTATAGTCTATTCCTTCTTGTTGATTATAGCCTTTAGCAAACAATCAAGATTTATTTCTTACAATAATTCCATTTTCATCACATTTATTTCTGAAGACCCATTTTACTCCAAAAACAAATGTTTCTTTAGGTATTTCAACCAAGGTCCAGACTTTATTCCTTTCAAATTAATTTAACTCATCTTTCATAGATCTTATCCAATCATCATAACCTAAAGCTTCATCAGTGATTTTTTTTTATAACTGGGGAAAAAATGCTATATATTCTACGTCATTTCTTAAGGAACTTCTAGTCCTTACAGGTTTATTTACATCACCACTGATATTATCACAAGGATGATTCTTAAGAAACAACTGATTTTGGTTTTGTAAAACCGGTTCATCAATATAGGGTAGGAAGTATTTTGGGGTAAATGCTTTAGAAACATTTTCTTTGACATTTTCCTTATCAGAAGGATCTTCTATCAAGGGTTGATAATCCGTTTTTGAAAACACATTTGAGGATGTAGGTTGAGGTTGTTTAAAAACAAAAGGAGCAGTTTCATCAAATTAGACATGTATTGTTTCTTCAACAGTACAAGTATTTTTACTGAAAACTCTATAAGCCTTAGAAGTTGTGTAGTAGCCTAAGAAAATTCCTTCATCATATTTTGGTGCGAATTTGTGTAGATTATCCTTATTTTTCAGAATGAATACCTTATGACCAAGAACCTTGAAGTAGGAAAGTCTAGGTTTTCTACCATTCCATAACTCAGAACGAGTTTTATTAAGAATCTGTCTAATCAAAACAAGATTTACAGTATAGCAAGTAGTACTTACAGCTTCAACTCGAAAATTTTTGGCTACCGAATATTCACTCAACATGGTTCTTGTTATCTCTTTAAGAATTATATTTCTTATTTCAACAACACCATTTTGATAAGGTGTTCTGGGTGCTGAGAAGTTATGAGTAATGCCTTTTCTACTACAAAGGGTTTCAAAATAATAATTTTGAAATTCTCATCCATGATCACTATAGATATTTATCAAAGGAAGGTTTTCCTAATTTTTAACTTGGGCTCTAAAACCTTTGAAATAAGAAAAATCTTCATATTTATTTGCTAGAAAATATACCCCTGTAAATATTGTTTAATCATCAACTAATACAAATGCATAATATTTTCCTCCAATGCTTCAAGGTTGTGTTGGGACAAAAAGATCCATACGCACCAACTGTAATGCATTCGTGGTTAAGACTTCACCAACTAATTTAAAACTTGATTTCTATTTCTTTCAATATTGACAAGGATCACAAACTTTTGAAGAATCAAATCTAAGTTCCAGTAGATCCTTAACTAGTCTTTTCTTAGTGGGATTTCATAGGTTCCTAATGTTATAGTGTCTAACCTTATATTCCACAACCAAGAATGATCTTCCTTTTTAATAAGGCAAGGTAGGACTTGGATCATAAGGTCTTTTAAGTTTAATGTGTAAACATTATCTTTCCTATGAAAAGAAAGAATAAACTCTTCCTTGGAATTGTGTACTAAGCACTCGTCATTCCTAAAATTCACAATGTAACATTCATCGCATTATTGGCTTATGCTAATGAGGATGTTCTTAAGACCCTTAACAAACAAAACATTAGAAATAAAAGTTTTTCCAAGTAGAAAAATGTTACCAATACCAATAATTTCTCCCTGATCATTATCTCCAAAAGTTACTTTTCCTCCTTTCGTATTGATAATATTTTCAAAGAATTTGTTGTTACCAGTCATATGCTGAGAACATCCACTATCCATGTACCATGTATTGATATTGGTACTATCTTTATTATCCTGAAAATAAGAGAGTTAGACTTTCGAAACCCAAGCATTCTTGGATCCATAAATTTCAGAAAGAAAAATTTTAGGAATCCACATTTTCATTGAAAAATAAGATTTATGAAAACCAAAAGATAGAGTTTTTTTAAGGAACAATTTTTTCCCAATTCCCACCACACTTACACTTAATGCATAATTGATCACTTTTTGGAACAAAATAATTGTTACTAAAAATCGGTTTTGAACTAGTATAACCAAAACCAGAATTATTCCTTAGAGGTGGAATTTGAGAATACATCTTATCAAAATTTTCCTTATGTAAGGTAAAGTTTTGAAAACACTGACTCAAGGAAAGTATTTCAAACTTTAGCTTAATAACTAAGTTCTTATCTTCAAAAACATTAGTTTTACCACTCGAGTTAGGCTCAAAAACATTTTTCTTAGAAAATACATTTTCTAGATCCTTAGAATGTTTATCCTTCTCTGAATTAAATTCCTCAAGTGTTTTTGAAATACCTTCCAAATCATAAATTTTATTATCAAGATCTTTATAATGATTTGATATTTCCTTACTAAGATTATAAATCCTAGAATTCTCCTTATTAATCATTTTCTTGACTTTAGAATTTTCATTCTCATAGATCTTAGTAAACCTAGACACTTCTTCATAAGTAGGTAAAATATTATCTTCATCAAAAGAAGAATATTCATATAAAGATTCATAATATTTACTATCACTATAATTATCCTTCAATGATATATTGGTGATGGATTCGGCATTTTGTACCTTGTCCATTAAACAATTATTTTCAATAGGTAACCTGGAAAAGAAACAAAGATTCTTCTGACCAGAAGATTCATACTCTGCAGATTCATCAGAAGAGTCACCACCCCTGGAACTCCAGGTGTCATTGGATTTCAAAACATTATTATCCTTAGCCTTGTAGTATTTATTTCTATTCCTATCAGAATTCTTTTTTTCTATCTTTTCTCTTAAGCATAGGACAATCCGAGCTTATATTCCCTTCTCTTTTGCATTCCTAAAAAGTGACTTCAGAGTATTTCTTGTCCTTTATTTTTTCTTACATCTATACTAAAATTATTTCTTCCCAAATATCTTGTTCATCCTTCAAGAAATATTAGCTAGTTCATTCTCAAAATGTTCACTTTCACTTGATTTAGATAAAACAGTGACCTTCTTCGATTTAGATCTTGTAACTTTCTTAGGAGTCTTGGATTTTATATTATTAGAGGTATTTGTAAAAGCAACACTTCCATTACCATTCTTCTTCTTAAGATTATCAGTATCTCTTTTCATTTTTAGTCTCAAGTTGAATAAGAGTTCCAAAAATCTCATCAAGAGTAATCTGTGATACATTCCTATTCTCATCAATAGCTATTCTCTTTGATTCCAACTCATTAGGCATGATGTCTATAATCTTTTCCACAAGTTCCTTATCATCTAAACCATTTTCACCCACTGATTGTAAGCTGTTTACAGTAGTCATGAATCTCTCTTGTACCTTACATATAGGTTCTCCATAAGGAAATAAAAACAATAATACTTAGCTCTAAGCATACCTCTTCTAGTTTCAATAACTTTGGACATACCAAAATGAGTAACTTCAAGCTTCTTCAAAATACAATTTTTAGCTTCACTAGAAGAAATATGGCTATATATATATTCCTGGTCATGAAACACCACAAAGTATTGTGTACCTTGTAGTTTTGTTGATATTATGACTTTACTTGATTTGTAAAAGTTCTGACTTCCTTATTAGTAATCTTGTAATCTCCAGTCATCATAACAAAGTTTTTCACTCCAGTGTTAATAACAAAATTCTTCATAAAATCTCTCCAATATTCATAATCATTCCCATCAAATATAGGTGGTCTAGTAGGATTAAGATTTTCAATTTAACCAACATTCATTCCTGCCATCTCAAAGAAAAAATCATTCCACACATACTTGTTAGTAATAAAAGTTTGTGAACAATAATAAAAATATATTAAGCATGCAAAATATAGAACAAGGAAAAACATGATCAAGAAAACTTATATGTGAATATAAGTATTTCAGAGACCTTCTCTGATGCCAATTATAGGATCAAAATAATTATGTAGAAGCTCAATATACAAGAGGGGGTGATTTATATACATTAAAAAAATCCATAATAACTTTTAAAGATGGTAATGTTTTACAAAGTTAAACAAGGTAAATTCAAAAGACCTCTTAGTTCTACATAATTGCTTGATTCTGGAAATATGGTTCCGAAAATGAAACATAAGAAAAGTTTACAAGGACAAAGATTCTACCTCAATGCTTATAGAATATTTCTAATCAGAGTATAAAAGTACAAGAAAGTATAAGATAGTTATACATTCCTTGTTAATCAAAATGTAGTGGAAAAAAACATGAAAAAATATAAGTAACATGTATGGAATATTTTAACCCAAAGAGTAGGGTATCTAACAACCTTGGATAAAGGTTCCTTGATTTGTTCTTTCAAGAAATTCTGTCTTATCCACACCAGGGTAATCCCTCGATAAGAATATCAGAGTATGTCTTGCTATCCCTATAATCCCTTGAACTTCAAGGTAGTTGGCACCTCTATCATCCTATCCCCGTAAGCCCTTGAATGTACTCAACAACATTCAGAGTCACACGAAGTAATTCAGAACAAGATGTTCAGTACACATAAAGCATTAAAGTCTCTCTCTAGAAATCACTTCAGTATATCTAGATTAATCAATGTGTCTCAGTTGTATTTGATCTTGTTCAAATGAGCTCTTATATATAGGAGAATCTTCAATGGTCAGCTCCCTCCTCCAGCGGGAATATTTTTCCTTTAATTTCAGAGGGACTTGTACATGTGTCACTCAAACAAAGGTTAGTTAGTAACATAATGCATGACATAGTTTTATAACTCAAACAAGAGTAAGTAAAATATGGGTTCTCAACCAAATTAAATTTTTCAGAGTCTTAGGAAAAATAGAATTCAGAGTCTAAGAGAGTAAAACATCAGAGTATATGTTATAAGGATATAATGATTCTATTTTTCAAGTAATTCAGAATCAGAAATATATAGATTTTGGAGTCTGAATTCTAAAGAATTCAGAGTCTGAATTCTGAAGAATTTGGAGTGTGAATTCTGAGGAATTTGGAGTCTGAATTCTAAGGAATTTGGAGTCTGAATTCTATGGAATTCCGAGTCTAAATTCTAAAAAATTCGGAGTCTGAATTCTGATGAATTTAGAGTATGCATTTTGAGGAATTCGGATTCTGAATTCTGAGGAATTTGAAGTCTGAATTCTGAGGAATTCTGGTTCTGAATTCTATGGAATTTAGAACTAGAATTCTGAGGAATTCAGTGACTAAATTATAAGGATTTCAGAACCTAAATTCAAAGGAATTCGGATCCTGAATTCTAAGTAATTCGGAGTCTGAATTCTAAGGAATTTAGAACTTGAATTCTAAGGAATTCAGAGTCTAAATTTTAAGGAATTCGAAGTCTGAATTTTAGATATTTCAGAGTCTGAATTTCCGAGAATTTAGATTTTGAATTTCAGAGAATTCGGAATCTGAATTCGGTTTCTGAAACAGAATACTCTATATCTAGGTATTTATAGAATTTAGAGCTTTTAGATGTGAAACTGAATTTTTCAATTAGAAATAAAAAATTTAGATTTAGAGAGACTAAAAATATGAACAATGAAAACATGATAAGGATAAATTTCCTTGGGGAAGGAAAATTTCCATTATCAAGATAAAACTTTGGGAAAAAGAAATTTGAATTAAGATAGAGTGTTTGTGATTTTCAAAACATGAAGGATTAGAAGAGTCATAAGGAAACCTTATTGACTCCACAAATTGTGTTATGGTAACAGCCAATATAGATTGTTGTGCCATTCCATTGGAAATTATAACTTGATTTAAATATGTGTCTTATTATGGAGTCGTTGAGAAAATACTAATATTGGACTATTACTCCCATGTATGATTCACTATGATAAAATTTAAGTGGTTTGATTCTATGAAGAGGCATGGAACATTTATTGATGATTGTAGATTTCAAGTTATTAACATGACTCACACTCTTTCTACTGATGATCCTTATATATCAGCATCAGTGAAGAAACAAGTTTTTTATGACAAAGATCATCTGTGACCCGAATTTTATGTCAATATTGATGTAATACTAAGACATATTTTTGGTGATGGTGATGATTAAATTGACACAATCCCTATTCCCATTATCCCAAATAAATTTATTAAATATTATGACTCTAATAGTTCAATTATTAGAGTTGGTGGTGAATCATAAGTTTTGGTATAAAATACATAGAGTCATCGATTAGTGTTCTTGGTTCTTTTGGTTTAGCTCGACTTGGGTTGTTAAGGTTGTTACTATTCAAATTTATTTACTATTGATTACAAATAATTTATACAAAACATTACCTTCATGTTCATTTTCAATATATACTAGTAGTAGTTTTCTTGGAGTTTCATTTTCAAATATTGAATTGAACTATATTAGAACCTAGAAAACTAAACAAAACAGAATCAATTAAATTAGAACAAAAAAATAAGATGATTTAAATTAAAACATATTAAATAATGAAAATGAAATGAAATCCTATTAAAATAATGACCTAACCATAAAAAATGACCTAACCCAAAATATGAACCAAATGGCCTAACCTAAAAAAATTGGACAAATGACCTAATTAGAACACCAAAATAAACCAAATGAACTAACCAAAATATAATTGGATCAAATTGAAAATAGAAGAAAACTCTATCAGACCCATGATAAACATGTAAGGTCTTAGATTTCTCTGTAAGGTATTTTCTACTTATGTTTTCATTTAAGCCCTTTATTTTTGTTAATTAATTGATTACCCAAGTCCTTAAGGAGGATCAGGGGTTTTTAGAGGGTTTGGGACACAAAAAAGGAGAAACAGTGATGATTTTGTGAATATGCCGCACAGTATGTGCATGGCTAGTGCTAACCGTGTGGACAGCCCAGGGAAACCATGTAAGAGGTGGTACTTTAGATAGTATCATCAGCACGGTTTGTGCATGGTTTGGAAAACCGTACAGGTAAACCGTGAGGCCCAAAAACTTTTAAAATATTACAAAATTGTCACTCCGTGGTTTCTATGTTCACCCAGTATTTTTCTCCTCTTCCACCCTTGTAACCCTAGGAATGAACCAAAGGGACCAAGAGCTTCCAAGGATCAATCTCCTTTGATTCTTGACCATTTTAAGTGTCGTTGGATGTGAATCAAATATCTGGGTGAGTCTAATCATCTCTTCCTCTCCCTTTTCCCGTTTATGTATTGTATTTTGGGCGATTTCTATCTAAATCTCTCAAACCTCTATTTTTTGGTGAGATCAAGGTGGAGGCTTAAAATGGGTGGGGGATTGGGATCTAAGGCCCTGGTTGAGAGGGAATTCATCAACAGATTTGAGGTATGTGGTATAGAAGTTATATCCCTTGAGTTTTATTGAGATTTATTCATGTGGAGTTTTGATTATTACCCTCTTGTCATGAGTTATTTGGTCCATTATTGTTATGGGATGTTTAGGGTGTCCAAACAACCTAATAGAACCCTTATTATCCTCGAATAATGCATGTAAGAAGATGTGACCTATGTTAGGGCCACCCATGGGGTGTGCCCCCATTCCCTAACTTAGAGTTTAGCTAAGTAAATGTAGGGTCATTGTGAAAGAACATAGGACCCTGGGTGAATATGATATTAGTCTTAAAGGATGTGAATGGGAGTCATAATATCACACATTGGTTGGGTGGTGACCTATGTGGGTGTTTGGTTAGCTTAAAATGGGGTTAAGTGAGATAAGGGGAAATGTTAAGGGATTATCTGTATACATGATTATGCTTAGTGAGATAGGCATGGGAAATGGGAAATAAGAGTGAATTTTTTGGGTTATAAATGAAGAATATGTTAATGGATTGTGGTATAATGTTAAATTCACATTCATTGATATTGATGTGGTGTTGCTAATGACATTAGCAATGCTTGGTTGTGAATTGCGGTTGAATGTGATGAATGTAAAATAAAGAATGTGTACATTACTTGGTAGTGTGGGGTATAGACATGATGTTTTACACCCATGGGTTTAGTTTTGACTGAGGTTCCAAACTCCACCCACTAAATTAATGAGTTAAGGAAGGGGAGAAAATATCATTCCCCTAATGGTTTCATCAACACTGACTGAGGCTTCAAGGTGAGAATAATGAAAATTGTTGTGTTATGATGCCTAGTGAGATAGGACTTGTTTAATTATCTGATGTAGTGAATTTAGATCTTTCATAATCCATTTCACACATATAAAGGGTTAATTGGTAAATAAAGTATCTTGGAATGAGTGTGGGTTATTTTATTGGTCAACAAAAAATAATGTAATTATGATTGGTCTTCTAATCTATTTCATGTACCTGTTTTTGTTTACCACTCCATGCACTATCAATGGGCTGGATATTTTGTAGAAACCATTGTTGGTGGCCTACTAAGTTGTACTCACACCCTGCTCAGGCCGCCGTTGGGTACCCTAGAAGATTTCATGGTTGCTAGTCAGGAGAAGGGAAATGGCCCAGTGTTTTGGAATTGATTCGGGATTCAGGATGAGATTGGTTAAAGTTCGGGACTTAGTTCCATGACTTTTTTGGGGATATAGTTGTTTATCCCCATTTTGTCATTTGCTCACATTTCATTGTATCAAGGCATGACATACTAACTATTGGTCATGTTGTACCCAGTTTCAGAATGGTTTATTTACGAATTTTGTTGTTTGTTTTATACTGTTTCCTCTATTTGCATTTTTAATATTCTGGATTACTCTGGTAAAGGGGGGTATAGTCTCCCCATGTGACTACTTAGACCCTCGCTACTAGTCGGCAACCTCTAGCATACGAGGAGTCCTTCTTGAGGTCATGTAACAACCTGGCTTGGGGCACCGGTTAGTGGATCCCGAGTTGGGGACATTATAAAGTGATGTTAAAGCAGGACCGTTCCCTTTATTACTATTTGGGGATAGTAGATGGAGGTTAGGACAATGTCGGGACATGGTAATGATCTCGTTATTGGGAGTATCTAACCCATGTACGGTGGAAGACCCAGGTCACCCTTGGTGGTAATTGTTGTTCTTGTTATGTGTTGTTACATTTGATGATATTTCACCATCAGGTGATGCACTTGTTATGCAATTTGACGATTTTGTGATTTTTAACTCATGGATGGAATGGCACATGGTTTTGCATTCATGAATCATTCAAGGAACCTATAAATATCAGGGGCATGCATCATGGTTGGCACACACACGTAATGAGTGTGCGGGATGTAAAAGTTAGGATGCATTATTTCTTTTAAAAGTGATGAAGTTATGCCTAATAAGATTATATGAATGGGTAACAAGGGGTGTAATAAGGTTGGGTGATAATCAGGGAACATGTTTAATAAGAATTTAAAGTGGGTTAAGATGTTTTTAAAGTAACATGGAATTTTTAATGGTTTAAAATGATGTAAGAAATAAAGGCTTCCAACTATGTGAGTTTATTAACCGTGTTAGCCATGGTCGTAGAAGGAATGGCTAAGGGCAGTGTCCTAGATGTGATGATCATGGTGGAATGGTGTATATAAAATGGTTTATTATGGATAGTGATTATCCTTCTTATGTTATCCCTTATTTTGGTGGTAGCTTTAGTGCTTTTTTCTAAGGATGTGTTTGGAATTGTAGAGAAATATCATGGTGAAGATGTGTGCTAGTTGGGATACCAGAAGACGTTGATAAGAATGATCCTCTAGTAGTGGGGCGGGGGCATCTAGTGGTTCAGCCACAAGAACATCACTTGTTTTATGCAGATGATGGAATGTGACCTAGGGTGGGTTGAGCCGAGTATGTTCGAGCTGACCCGAGAGTTTCAGTTGCAGCACCCTCTGCCCTTTATGGGAAAGGGTGGTCTAGAGGCAGTAGAGTTCTGGATAAAGTCTATACAGACTATTCCTGATAATTAAGAGATTCTTGTTGAGATGCGATTTAATTTGGGGGCTTATATGTTGAGAGGCCATGAAAATCGTTGCTGGTACATCATGGTCCAAATGGAACAGGTTGAGGGAATTCTATGGAAGGACTTCAAGAAGAAGTTTCTTGAGAACTTCTTTCCAGAGACATTGAGACAAGAAGAGGTGGGAGATTTATGATTTTGAATCAAGGGGCGATCTTGGTGATGGACTACGCTATTCATTTCACTAATTTTCATTGCTTTGTTCCATCTTTTACTAGCGATGAGGTAGCTATGGAAAGACATTTCCAAAACAGGTTGAGAGACATGATCAGGTCTTAGGTAAATATCTTTCTCTAAAGAGGTTTTCTAAAGTGGTAGAAGAGGCTCTTATCTCAGAGGGAAACTTCATGGGGGCCTCAGGTAGTGAGATTTTGGGTGAATCTGGGTGGACCAGTAGTGCAGCTTCGGAGGGTAGGAAGCACCATTTTCAAAACTTTTAGCAGGGTTGATGTTTTCAGAGTAGACAGAAGAGTGGAAAAACCTCTCAGAGTGGTGACCAGATCTTTTACTATAAATGTGGTAGGCTGAGGCACATGAATGGCCAGTGTCCGCTACCACCAGTCGGGTGTCAGGCATGTGGCAGGTTAGGCCATGTGCAGAAGTTATGTAGGAACCTACGACAATCAGGAAATGAAGGAATTCAGAAGCAGATGTTAAGTGCAGGAAGGGGGCCGGTTACCCCATATCAAACTGGCAGTTGGAGCTCTACAGGTCAAACGGGTAGGTTTGGTGGACGTGGAACTCTGGGATGAGACCATTCTTACTATCAGGGTAGTGCAGTGTAGGGTACATAGGTTGGGGCCTAGGGTAGAGGGGTGGGTCAACTCCATGTGGTTCAGACTACACCTGAGGGTGGTGAGGCAGGATCAACCACATTTTGAGGTACAATTCTTGTAGCTTCAATGCGTTATAGTGCATTATATGATATAGGTGCTATGAATTCTTTTATTTCTGCTCAGTTTATAGTGGTTGTGGGTTTTTTTAGGAGAATTCATGTGGGTTAATGTCACTTGATAATCAGTTGGGAGTACAGTTGTTAAGTTTGAGACCTTTTGACCAGCTCAGAGGTGCTTCGGTGTTTTCTAAGATCAATTTGATATCGAGATACCAGTAGATAAGGTTGAAACCTTTTGACAAACTGTGGATAGCTTTCCGAAGAAGGTATGGGTTGTATTATTTTTTGGTGATGTTGTTTGGGTTGACTAACGTACAAGTTGTTTTCATTCCTTTTATGAACTAGATATTGGACCCATATCTAGAACGGTTCATTGTTGTATTTTTTTATGATATCTTAGTGTACTCCAAGACTCAATAAAATCATTCCCAACATCTTGACATCATTTTGAGTAAACTAAGAGATCATAGGCTTTACACCAAGATATCAAAGTTTTAATTTTAGAATGGTGAGGTGCACTTTTTAGGACACATCAATTTGGAATCAGGTGTGTCGGTGGATCCATAGAATGTACATGTTGTGTGTGGTGTCTTGGGAACATCCCAAGAGGGTTTATGATGTTCGTAGTTTTCTTGGTTTTTCTAGTTATTATTGGAGGCTCATTAAAGACTTATCTTGTTTGGAATCACCACTCTCTGGTATGACCAAAATGGGAGTGAAGTTTGAGTGATTAGGAGCATGTGAAGGTGCTTTTCAGGAGTTAAAGAAGCAGTTGACTACTGCACCGATTCTAGTTTTACCTGAACTGGGTAAGAATTATACCTTATGTTCTGACTCGTCTGGTGTTGAACATGGTGCATCACTGATGTAGGATGATTGGGTTTTCACTTATGGGTCAAGATAGTTGAGACCACATGATAGAAATTACTTAACTGATGACCTTGAAATAGCTGCAGTGGTTCATTCCTTGAAGTGTAGGCATTACTTATTTGGAGAAACTTTTATAGTGTTTACCTACCATAAAAGTCTCAAGTACATATTATCTAATCGGTATCTAAATCTTTGACAACAAAGGTGGGTTGAATACATATAATCCTTGGATTTTGAGATTGTTTACACACCAGGAAAAGGGAATAGTGTTGCTAATGCTCTAAGCTGGAAGACTCGGAATCAGGTGGTCCAAAAATCATCGTGAGAGTGGAGATTAATGTCCTTGTTTTCTTAGATGCACCTGGAGGTACAGGATGAGTCATGGAAGATGACTCTTGCATCCATAGTAGTCGAATATATGCTTCTGAGCCATATTAAGGATATCCATTTGGCAGATCTTGATTGTTTATCTATGAAGGAAAGTCTTAAAGGTGGTGATTCACATTCTAGCTAGATTTTCGGTATGGATGGTGTTTCTCGTGTACATGACCCTGTTGTGGTACCGGTAGGAGTATGAGAAGAGTTGATGCATGAGTTACACACACTAAAGTGGGAAGTACATCTAGGTTTGAAAAATATGTATCCTGACCTCCACAGGAAGTTTTTGTGGCCAGAAATGAAGAAACAAGTTGTGAGATTTGTGGTAAGGGGCCTTACCTATCAAAGGTGAAGGCTGATCACTAGCTTCCAGGTGGATTTTTGAAGTCATTTCCCAATACGGAGTGGAAATGGAATGAAGTGACGACGAAAGTCATGGTTGGTCTTCCAAGGATGCCTTAGAATAGTGATGCGGCTTAGGTGGTCTTGGATTGATTAACGAAAGTGGATCATTTATTGCTGACCCAGGAGACCTTTACAATTGATCAGCAAGGTGATTTATATGTTTAAGAGTTAGTTTGGTTTCATGGTGTGTCTAGAACCATTGTTTTGGATCGTGATCCACATTTCACTATGCTCTTCTGGTAGGGTTTACAAAAGTCGCTTGGAACCTAGGTGTTGTTGAGTATATCTTATCACCCTCTGATGGAAGAGCAACTAGAACGAACAATCCAGGTGTTAGAGGAAATGTTGATACCATGTGTTTTATATTTTAGTTTCTCAGGGGAGAAATACTTTCCTCTAGTTGAGTTTTCCTATAATAACAGTTTTTAGGATATAATTCAGATGGATCATTTTGAGTCACTCTACAGGAGACCGTGTAGATCTCTGTTGTGTTGTTTATAGACGGAAGAGTCTAAGTTCTTGGACCGAGTCTCATGAGGGAAACTTCTGATAAGGTCATTTCTATTCAGAAACATATTGAAACAGCATAGAGTAGGTATAAGTCTTATGAAGATCGGCGGCATAGACCTCTAGAGTTCAGGGTGGGTGTTAGTGTGTTTCTTCGTGTGTCTCCAAGGTTGGGTCACCGTCAAATTAGGAATTAGGGAAAGTTGGCACCTAGGTATGTGGGTCCATTTGAGACTGTGGAGGGGATCAGGTTGATGGATTACTGATTGGATCATCCATAGCGGTATAGTGGGATGCATGATGTGTTTCCTGTTTCACATCTTTGGCAATATCACCCTGGACCATCCCATGTTATAGATGTTGATGATGTTGAGCTTGATGTGGAGGAATATATCAAGGATCTTATGGTTCGTTTTGTCTACCACAATGAGAAAGTTTTTCGAGTAAAGGTTGTGCCTTTGGTCTATGTGTTGTGGAAGCACGGAAATGTTCCGGAGGAAACATGGGAGTGAGAATCGGATATATGGGCCTAGTGGCCCGAACTCTTTTCTTAGAAACTCGGTGATGCTTGGAAAAGCGGCTCGAGGATGAACTGTTATAATATGGGGAGGTTGTAAGATCCTATATTTCTATATAAATTATATTATAAAAATATTTTAGATTAATCCCTTTATTTTGGTTAATTATGTTCTTACCCAAGTCCTTAAAGAGACATGGGGGTGTTATGAGTGTTCGAGACACAAAAAAGGAGAAAAAAGGGGTTTATAGGTAGACCGCACAGTCTACGCATGGTTAGTGATAACCATGTGGACAACCTAGGGAAATCATGCAGGAGATGGGATCTTGGATAGTGGCATCCACATGGTTTTCTTGCAGTTTGGAAAACCGTGCCGGTAAAATGTGCAGCCCATAAACATTTTAAAAATTACAAAATTTCCACTCTGGGGTTTTTATGTTCACTTGGTATTTTTCTCCTCCTCCTCCATTACAACCCTAGGAACAAACCAAAGGGGCCAAGAGCTTACAAGGATTGATCTCCTTCAATTCTTGACTGTTTGGAGTGTTGTTGGATGAGAATCGAAGATCCATGTGGGTTTAATCTTCTCCTCCTCTCTCTTTTCAAGTTTAGGTCTTGTATTTTGGGTGATTTCCATCCAAAGCACTCAAACCTCTCTTTTTTGGTGAGATCTAGGTTGAATCTTAAATGGGGTGTTGGATCAAAATTTAATACCTTGGTTGAGAGGGAGTTCATCAATGGATTCAAGGTAGGTGTTCTACACGTTATATCCCTTGAGTTTTATGGATATTTTTGCATGTAGGGTTTTGATTCTTACCCTTTTGTGATGATTTCTTTGTTCCATTATTTTGATGTGATGTTTAGGGTGTCTAAAAAACCTAATGGAACCCTCATGATCCCTGAAGGATGAATGGAAGAAGATTTGACCTATGTTATTGCCACCCATGGGGTGTTCCCAAGTTCACGGACTTCGAGTTAATCTATGTAAATTAGGGTTATTGTGATAAAACATGAATTCCATGGTGAATATGATATTAATCTTTAAGGATGTCAATGTGAGTCTTAGTAATACACCATGGTTGGGTGGTGACCTCTGTGGGTCTTTTTATAAGGCCCCGGCCTTAAACCTTACTTAATATTGAATGAAATGAATAATTAACATTGAGGATCTTTTCAGGTTTCGAGTTTTAGAGAATTAGATCATAAATCATGGATTACATTCCCCATTTAAACAAAGTGGTTACATAAAAGATAGTATTAATTTTTTCCCATCAACAGAAACATATTTAACATAAAACATGGATTATTTCTTGACACTTCCTTGACACTATCATCATATCCTGTACCTTTCCCTTAACCTATGAAAAACATTTCAAAAACATGGGATGGGCATAAAAAGCTTAGTAAGGGATATAAAAGTATGAAAATAAAACATTAGTCCATGTAAGAAATCATACTTTACTCATAAAACATAAGCATTTTAACATACCTCATCAAATCATGAATAAATCATAGAAATCATAATGCATAAAGGTAACTTGATGCATTCATAACATTCGTACATTGGGAGTAACCCTCTTGGTTACGTTTGAAATACCCATCACAGTATATTCACTACTACAAACACGGCCTTTATCAGCCCTAAAAATGGCCTTTATCAGCGCTAAAAAAAACGCTGATAAAGCCAGCGTAGATAAAGGGGGGTCCCCTTTATCAGCGCTTCCTTTATCAGCACTTTTAAAAAAGCGCTGATAGAAGTTAAAAAAATTAAAAAAATTAAATAAATTAAAAAAAATTAAAAAAAATTAAAAAATACTGCGAATCGGGGAGGCTTTTATAGCGCTTGATCCCCCCTTTTACAGCGCTTTTCCGCCCTTGTACATCGCCCCACGCACCCCCTCTACCCTTTAACAGCGCTTGCTGCTATATTCCCCAATGCGCGCACGCCCCCTACCTCCACCAGGATTTGAACTCGAGACCTCCCCCCTGCGCGCCTAAGCCTTTACCACTACTCTATTTTGATTTGTCTTCCAATTCATGATATATATATATATATATATATATATTTAGTTATATTTATTCGTATACTAATATATATTTATATTAATATATATATAGTTAAATTATAATATATATAAATATAGTTATATTATAATATATATATATATATAGTTATAGTTATATTATAATATATATATATAGTTATATTATAATATATATATATATATATAGTTATATTATAATATATATATATATATAGTTATATTAATATATATATATATATATAGTTATATTAATATATATATATAGTGATATTAATATATATCTATATATATATATATATATATTTAGTTATATTTATTCGTATAGTAATATATATTTATATTAATATATATATAGTTATATTAACATATATATAGTTATATGAATATATATATATAGTTATATGAATATATATATATAGTGATATTAATATATATATTTATAGTAATACTAATATATATATATATGTAGTTATATTAATATATATATATAGTTATTAGATTAATATATATATATATATATAGTTAGATTAATATATATATATATATAGTTAGATTAATATATAGGTATATAAATATTCATATATTGGTATTTTAAATATAATGGATCATAGTTATGATTTAGATAAAGCTAATATATTTTATATGTAAAGATGTTTAATTATTTATTTAAAAAATTTAATTTTTAGGTGCGAATATATAAAAAATATGTACATATAGTTATATATTTGATTATAAATAGCAGTGCACTATAAAAAAGGATGAAATTTCAAAGACATAATATCAATATGTATGTAATACCTTGGAATAAATTCAGTCCCCGCCAAAAAATCCAATAATACCCCCTTAAACGAGTTTGAAAATCCACAAAATGTTAAAAAATCTGGGTACCCCGACAAAAAAATCAGTTTTGGAGGCCTTCTGGGCCCCTTTTGGCCTCAAAAAACGCTTGACCAAGGTCTTCCCAAGTAACAGAGATGTAGAGATCATCGCAGGCTTCGATTTGATATGTGGTAGAGCTCAAACGGACACCCGGATCAAAAGTTATGGCCGTTTGAAGTTTGAGTTGCGTTTTCAACATATTTTGGATCTTTTTTTAATTTTTTTAATTTTTCTAGTCCTCAAATTATTATTAAATGACTATTACTCCATAATGATTATAAAATTATTAATTAAAAATATTTTTTTAATTTTTTAAGAATCCATTTTCACTAAATATCTTATATATTAAGTATAATAAGTGTAAATGTACATTTATACTTATCTAAAATATATTTAAAAATTATATATTATATTTATATAACAATATAACTATATTTATATATTAATATATTAATATATTTTTTAAATTTTTTTTGAAGCCGACCCTTTATCAGTGCTTTTAAAAAAAGCGCTGATAAAGGCCCCCCCTTTATCAGCGCTACTAAACAAGCGCTGATAAAGGGGGGGGCGCTGCGAAAAACTGTTTTTGTGGTAGTGATTTCCAAAATCTTTTCGGAGAAACCTTAACGTTTAACTCCTTCGTGTTACCCAATGAATTTGAGAGCTATATCGGGCTCACCCGCCCTTAGTTTATCACAGAACCACCCGTTTTCATAACAATGCCCAAGAACCATAACATAAACATATCACATAAAACATGCATAAAGGAAACATAACATTTCCACATTTCAATCACAGTATAACATTTTAATATATTAAAATAATGAATCCATTCAAAAAAACCATTTTCAAAACCATTTAAAACATTTAATAAAGTGATTTTTCAATCAAAGTGTCTCATACCCCCTTGAAGCTTTTAACATTTTAAACCATTAATATCCATATAAATAAATCCTTAAAACTATTTTGAAAACATGGATATTAATAAGAACAAATCATTAAAATATTTAAAGCGATATTTTGGTTAAAGGGTTTTTTTACCAAAATTAGAGACACTTGAATACAGTAATTGAGGAATAACATTTAATAAGAACATTATAATATCATGAGAATAAATGGATTCGTGATATAATATTCCAAAGGACAGTATATACACCATATAAGAGTGAATTGGTGCATAACAACAATGAAGTCTCAATAGAAATGTAAAATGAGATGAAATCCCTTATAAAAAAGGTGTCCTTAAATTAAGGATAAATCAATCTCAAAATTATCTGTAAAAAATATAAATACACCCAATATAAGTGGATATTATGTGTACAACAATAAAAGTTCATTCACACATATTCAAAGGATTACATATTCAATAACTACATGTTGAACCCAAAGAAATCGAATTTGGGTTAAAAAGTTCCCTTGGTAAAATTCGACAGCCTAACGGTGTCACTTCAAAATATAGAAAATGAGTTTATGAGAGATAAAAATGGTATCTTATCACTTGGACATAAAATTTACATCAATAAGGATATATAAGAACATATCCCAACATAATAGTGTGTGAATTAAAAGACATAACAAAAAAAGTCTTTTAAAAAGAGGAGGGTGAAAGGTTCCCTTACCGACTTGGGTAACTTTCGAAACGTACACCCCATTGAAGAAGAGTCATACAATGAATATATAAATACCCATAAATGAAATTATATTCCACAAGGAGTATAATAATGAGAATTACATACACCACTCAAAAGAAATGGGGGAAAATGTAGCATAAGTCTCACGGGAATAAAAGTGAGATGAAAAATCCCTTACGAAAACTCGGTAGCCTAACGGCGCCACTTAAAAGTTCCAAAAATAGATTGATGAGATCAAATAGGGTCTCTCATCTATTAAAATAAAATGTACAGAAATAGGAATATAAAATAACATCCCCCAACATAATAAAGAGGAGCCTGAAAGAAGTGACATAAAGGGGAGTACTTAAAAAGAAAGAGAGAGGTTGGATCTCTTACGAAAATTCGGCAGCCTAATGGCGCCACTCAAAACTTCAAAAATGGATTGATGAGAGAAAATAGGGCCTCTCATCATATGAACATAAAAATTACAGTAAGATTAATATAAAATAACATCCCAATCATAAAAAATATGAGCATAAAAGGAATGACATAAAAGAGTGTACTTAAAAAGAAAGAGAGGGGTAGGATCCCTTGCCTCGTGTCCGACATGACTCGATCGTTCTTTAATCTCCTGAATAATAAAATTTGGTCAATTTATAATTTCTTAAGGACCTAATTTAAAGATTATTATTCAGTTAATATCACAAATTATAAAGTTATAATAATTGGTCAATAAAGTGAGTTCATATCAGACGTTTTTGTCGATGTTCGGTACATGAGTAAAAATCGAACTTGTTGGAAATGAATTTTCCATGTAGTTATAGGTAAATCATATCCAGAATAGTATTGATGTTTTAAATATCATATATATCCAGTATATATTCATTTTATACTATTCCATAGCATTTGGAGATAAAAAATTAAAAGCACCGTTCATGGAGACTGTAGGCCGTACGTACGCATGAACGCTACTTTCATTTTTTGTCATATTAATGGAATTAAAACAAAATGATATATATATATATATATTATAATTCAAGAATGATATCTATAATTTATATTTAATATATTACATATATATCCATTATGTATATGTACTTATAATAGTACATAACATTTTGAGATAAGAAATGAAATATACCGTTCATTGAGACGGTAACCCGTACGTACGCATGAACGCTACTTTCATTTCTTTTTTTTGTATTAAATGGAATTAAATAATAATTATATAAAGGTATATTATAATTCTAGTAGTATATAATATTTAATACCATTAATTCCATCCTTTATATGTCCCACATATGGCATTAACGAATCAAATCACTTTGAGGGGACGGTAGTCCGCACTTCCTAAAATGAAGATATCGCGTTTACCCATAATGGAAATCATAAAGTTATGCCATAAATGAAAAACAAAGAAGATTAAGGAAAACAAAAAAATATTATATATCATATATAAATATAGTGACATCTTAATGGTCACCTTTGAAGGTGTTAAAATAATATTGAACAATCATCATTTCGTGAGGCAGTAATTCGCCATCCACAGAAACAGTATGTTCTTTAACCATTATACGGAGTTGTGTAAAAGTTTAGCTGGAATCCTTCTTATAACAACATCCTAGTATATGTAACATACTTTTTTTGTTACAAGAAAAAGTAATAAAAAGAGTTTATGTTTTTGGAGAAGAAAAATAAAACAAAAGAACACAAGGGAATACATTACCTTTAAATCGGGTAACTCTCTTGGATTTGAGCTCAAAGGATTCCTTGGAAAGAATTCTGCCCAAAGTAAGGCTTCAATGAAGAAGAGAAGGATTTGGAGAGATGAAATGGGCAGGGGTGGATGAGCCAAAGGCTTGATAGGTGTGTGTAAGGTGATAGAGGTGGGTGCCTTTTATAAGAGGAGAGGAGGGGCACTCTTGGAAAGTTATAAAATATTACTTTATTATAAAATTATTTTCGGATTTAAAAGGTCCCAAAAGGATATGTTTCGAGGATACAATGATAAGGTTTCGAAATCAAACCATCCAATAGGTTTTTGACAAGTGTATGACTTATATTTCACCCTATCTTCTCATTTTTTTAAATCGTTCATTTATGAGGTAATCACTGCATCATCACAGTGTCAAAAATAAATAAATTTATTTAATATCTAAAAATTATAAAAAAATATCATGATGTATGAAATCTTTTTATCTTTCTAATTAATAATTATAGTCAAACATATGACTTGTATAACCCCATCTAAAAATTGTTTTAGAAAAACAACACATGTTTGTGACATTTTAATTTTAACTTTAAATAAAAAGGTATTAATGTCATTTTCCAACTAAAGTGGCTCCATGGGGTCCCCAAGTTGACCCATGGATTATATTGGTTTCCCATGACTCATCCAATGGGGGTAGGACATGTGTCTAGGTCATTTCATATTATTAAAATATTATTTTTACCTTGAACTACACTAATTACCTCTAATAGCGATTAAAACTTAAAAGTTACTATTCACCAAAAAAATTATTTTAATCCCATTGAACCACATTTTACTTCTTAATGGAAACCATGTATGTCGGATTTTTGAAATTCAAAACACAAAGGTGGTAAAATTTCATTTAAACGAAAAATCAGTTTTTTAAGTACCACTTAGTGGTTTCACTATTCATCAAAAATTGAAGTTTTCCAGAAAAATACCAAAAATTCACCCTAAGCTATATTTGATATTCCGAATTCAAAAAATGATGTCTATTTTAAAAAATTCAAAACATTTAAGTTACATTAATTAATTTAATAATTAATTCCCGCTGTCATAGCAAATAGTGTGTTTTTATGAAATAATAAGTATCAAATGATTGACACTAGTTTAAGTCCAATTTCAAGATGAAATTAATTCCAACAACCAATATTGGATTAAATGGTAAAAATATATTCTAATTTCACTTTAAAACAAATTCAAAAGATAATCTAATCATATAAATAAATTAGATTAAAAATAGGTTTTCAATTAAAATACAACATTTTTCACTATTCATTAAAAAATGAACTTTATCGGAAAAATACCAAAAATTTACACAAAGTAAATTTTGATGTCCCGATTCTAAAGAAGAATTTTATTTTGTCAAATATAACACATAAAATTTTCAAAAAGTGGATTTAAAAGTGGTTCGTCGTCAAAAGGCGGTTAATCGTCCTTTTAAAGAATATTAGAATGTTTACGCTTAAAATTGGATTCATTCGCATTTTTAATCCTCTAACATTTATTTTTAAAAAGTAATAATATTTTACAAACATATATAATCATTTTGGAGTTAGTTCTGTTCATTCCCGCCATTACAATGGCTATGCGTTAACTACAATTTAAAATAATATTATTTTATTATTAGAGTTCAATGTAAGATTCCCAAGAAACTCGTTGTTGCGTATTGGGTACGCCATCGAGCATAGCGTCCCCTTTAAATTTATATTAATATTTTATTCAAAAATATGGATAAATGTGCAAATTTCATATTCATTATTTACCTGGGGTGTTACATCCTTCCCCCCTTTTGGGAATTGCGTCCTCACAATTTTAAAATTGGGCTTTGAAACTTCATTGAAAATCCCACATCGGAACAAGAGTCAGTAAAACAATCACTTTAAAATAAAGAAAGAGAAGTACAAAGGTCACCTGATTTAACCCATACTATGATTCCATGTAGGAAAACAAGGATATGGAGGGAAAAAAAGGTTCATGTTCTGAGGGAGAGTGATAGTAAACATGTATAGGAGAAAGTTAACCATAAGAAAATCAAAAACTTGTGATGGGTTAAATGGTATTCGATTCCCCAGCAGAAAAAGTTAACATACAACATTTTTGTTTTAAGTTATTCTTCATCGAGGAATTTATTTTTGAGCTTAAATAAATCATAATGAATCATACTTACTTGTCACGTAGACTTTCAACTTTTACTAGATTCCTTAATCAAACTCATATTTTCTCCAAAAGACGAGTATTTATGAAGACTTGTTCGCATTAAAAGTACTATAATCAACTTCTTGAGAATCACCTAATCCACAAAAGAGAACAATATATTTCCCATGTCATTAGACAAAATCCAAACCAAAATTGTTAGTATGAGATCAGATAATCCACAAAAGTATAATCCTTTATGAAAAGAAAATCTATTCTTAATCTCCAAAATTTGTCCAAAAAACCCAAAGTTCAACGAAGACCATTCGATAAACAATTATCCATAAAATTCATCAAAGTAAACCAAACTAAGAATGAAACCCAAATATTTGAAGGATTTAATCACATATTCTTCCAAGGTACAACTTAACATTTACCTCCAAATAACATCAGTTGCTCTTAAATTCTCATATTGAAAAGTAATTAACCTAATCACATACCCTTGATGATAGGTTAATCATTTCCATAGATAACCCAAAATAAACTTACACATGATTCCTAAAATAATTTAACTAAAAAAAGAATTAATCAATCTAACCAGGGACTTCACATAGTCTAGTGGTAGGTGATAAATACCAGTCGCACTTTGGTTGTGGGTTCGATTCCCGTAGCTTTGTCCGACACGACGGGTTGTCACACGGTCTGCATGTTGTCCTTTTTCCAAAACTATATAATTCTTAAAACATTCCCCAAAACAAGATAAAATCTTCAAAAATAATCATAACATATTTTAACATCAATTTTATCTCATGCCTTTCATTTTCCATCATAAAATATAATAACCCATAATTACCTCAAAAGTAAGGATCATATAAACCCTAATGGTTACCTTTATAATTATTACCTGAACTTCCACATTGATTGGTCATCTCGTATATGATTCATTACAGAACATACCAAGGTACAAGTGGTTGACCATGACTCTTTGATAGTTGGTTTAGAACAACCACGAGTTTCCTCATTGAATCCCCCATTTCATCCAGTCTCTTAATCAGAGAACCACCACAGTTTCCTTCAAACCTATTGTCACTTTGGTGCCTACTAGATCCATCCATTCACTAAAAACAAAAATTTCAGTGTGAGTATATAAACAAAACCATCATGTACTAATGAGGAAGATAAAAACTAAGATATACTTACTCATTCACTTTATCTAAACCTAGGACTCTTTCTGAAATCCTAACCATTATGGTAATGTCACTTATGCTTAGAGAATACCCTAACCTCTAAAGTTATCTAAACCGACCATTAATACCAACTATAAGGCCCCGACCTTAAACCTTACTTAATATTGAATTAAATGAATAATTCACATTGAGGATATTTTCAGGTTTAGAGTTTTAGAGAATTAGATCATAAATCATGGATTACATTCCACATTTAAACAAAGTGGTTATATAAAAGATAGTATTCGTTTTTTCCCATCAATGGAAACATATTTAAAATAAAACATGGATTCTTTCTTGACACTTCCTTGACACTTTCATCATATCATGCACCTTTCCCTTGACCTGTGAAAAACATTTCAAAAACATGGGATGAGCATAAAAAGCTCAGTAATAGATATAAAAGTATGAAAAGAAAACATTAGTCCATGTAAGAAATAATACTTTACTCATAAAACATAAGAATTTTAACATACCTCATCAAATCATGAATAAATAATAGAAATCATAATGCATAAAGGTAACTTGATGCATTCATAACATTCTTAAGTAGGGAGTAACCCTCTTGGTTACTTTTGGAATACCCATCACAGTATATTCCCTAAATCTCTTCGGAGAAACCTTAACGTTTAACTCATTTGCGTTACCCAATGCATTGGAGAGCTATATCAGGCTCACCCGCCCATAGTTTATCACGGAACCACTCGTTTTCATAACAATGCCCATAAACCATAACATAAACATATCACATAAAACATGCATAAAGGAAACATAACATTTCCACGTTTCAATCACAGTATATCATTTTAATATATTGAAATAATGAATCCATTCAAAAATACCACTTTTCAAAACCATTTAAAACATTTAATAAAGTGATTTTTGAATCAAAGTGTCCCATACCCCCTTGAATATTTTAACATTTTAAACAATTAATATCCATATAAATAAATCCTTAAAACTATTTTGAAAACATGGATATTAATAAGAACAAATCATTAAAACATTTAAAGCGATATTTTGGTTAAAGGGTTTTTTACCAAAATTAGAGACACTTGAATACAATAATTGAGGAATAACATTTAATCAGAGCTTTATAATATCATGAGAATAAATGGATTCATGATATAATATTCCAAAGGAAAGTATATACACCATATAAGAGTGAATTGGTGCATAACAAAAATGAAGTCTCAATAGAAATGTAAAATGAAATGAAATCCCTTATAAAAAAAGTATCCTTAAATTAAGGATACATCAATCTCAAAATTATGTGTGAAAAATATAAATACACCCAATATAAGTGGATATTTATTGAAAAACAATAAAATTTAATTCACACATATTAAAAGGATGACATATTCAATAACTACATTTTGAACACAAAGAAATCGAAATTGGGTTTAAAAGTTCCCTTGGTAAAATTCGACAGCCTAACGACGTCACTTCAAAATATAGAAAATGAGTTGATGAGAGATAAAAATGGTACCTAATCACTTGGAAATAAATTTTACATAAATAAGGATATAGAAGAACATATCCAAACACAATAGTATGTGAATTAAAATATATAACAAAAGAAGTCTTTTAAAAAGAGGAGGGTGAAAGGTTCCCTTGCCGACTTGGGTAACTTTCGAAACGTAAACCCCATTGAAGAAGGGTCATACAATGAATATGAAAATACCCATAAATGAAATTATATTACACATGGAGTATAATAATGGTAATTACATACACCACTCAAAGGAAATGGGGGAAAATGTAGCAAAAATCTCACGAGAATAAGTGAGATGAAAAATCCCTTACGAAAACTTGGCAGCATAACAGGGCCACTTAGAACTTCCAAAAATAGATTTATGAGATCAAATAGGGTCTCTCATCATATTAAAATAAAATTTCAAGCAAGAGTAATATAAAATATCATCCCCAAACATAACAAATAGGAGCTTGAAAGAAGTGACATAAAGGGGAGTACTTAAAAATAAAGAGAGAGGTTGGATCTCTTACAAAAATTCGGCAGCCTAGCGACGCCACTCAAAACATCCAAAATGGATTGATTAGAGAAAATAGGTTCTCTCATCATATGAACATAAAAAGTAAAGTAAGTGTAATATAAAATAACATCCCAATAATAAGAATGATGGGCATAAAAGGAATGACATAAAAGAGTGTACTTAAAAAGAAAGAGAGGGGTAGGATCCCTTACCTCGTGTCTGATATGACTCGATCGTTCTTTAATCTCCGGAGTAATAAAATTTGTTCAATTTATAATTTATTAAGTACATAATTTAAATATTATTATTCATTTAATATTACATATTATAATTTTATAATAATTGGTTAATAAAGTGAGTTCATATCAGACGTTTTTGTCGATGTTCAGTACATGAGTAAAAATCAAACCTGTTGGAAATGAATTTTACATGTAGTTATAGGTACATCATATCCAGAATAGTATTTATGTTTTAAATATCATATATATCCATTATATATTCATTTTATACTATTCCATATCATTTGGAGATAAAAAATTGAAAGCATCGTTCATGGAGACGGTAGGCCGTACGTACGCATGAACGCTACTTTTATTTTTTGTCATATTAATGGAATTAAAAAAATGATAGATATATATATTATAATTCCAGAATGATATCCATAATTCAGATGTAATATATTACATATATATCCATTATATATATGTACTTATAATATTACATAACATTTGGAGATAAGAAATTAAATGTACCGTTCATGGAGACGGTAAGCCGTACGTACGCATGAATGCTACTTTCATTTCTTTTTTTTGTATTAAATATAATTAAATAATAATTATATAAAGTTATATTATAATTCAAGTAGGATATAATATGTAATACCATTAATTACATCCTTTATACATCCCACATATGGCATTAACGAATCAAATCACTTTGAGGGGGCGGTAGTCCGCACTTCTTAAAATGAAGATATCGCGTTTACCCATAATGGAAACCATAACGGTATGCCATAAATGAAAAATAAATAAGATTAAGGAATACATAAAAATATTATATATCATATATAAATATAGTGACATCTTAATGGCCACCTTTGAAGGTGTTAAAATAATATTGAACAATCATCGTTTCATGAGGCAGTAATTCACCATCCACAGAAATAGTATGTTCTTTAACCATTAGACAGAGGTGTGTGGAAGTGTAGCTAAAATACTTATTATAAAAACATCCTAGTATATTTAAGATACTGTTGTTGTTACAAAATAAAGTAATAAAATGATTTTAGGGGTTTGGAAAAGAAAAATAAAACAAAAGAACACAAGGGAAGACATTACCTTTAAATCGGGTAACTCCCTTTCATTTGAGCTCAAAGGCTTACTTGGAAAGTATTCTGCCCAAATTGAGGATTCAATGATGAAGATTGGGATGTGGAGAGATGAAATGGGCAAGGTTGGCCGAGCCAAAGGATTGAGAGGTGTGTGTAAGGTGGTAGAGGTGGGGGTCCTTTTATAAGAGGAGAGGAGGGGAACTCTTGGAATGTTATAAAATATTACTTTATTATAAAATTATTTTTTAATTTAAAAGGTCTAAAAAGGATATATTTAGAAGATAAGGTGATAATGTTTTGAAATACACCCATACAATAGGTTTGTGACAAGTGTAAGACTTAGATTTCACCATATCTTCTCATTTTATTTAAATCCTTCATTTATGAGGTAATCACTACATCATCACGGTGTCATAAATAATTTACTTTATTTAATATATAAAAATTATAAAACAAATATCATTATGTAGGAAATATTTTTAGCTTTATAATTAAGATTTATATTCAAACATATGACTTGTATAACTCCATCTAAAAATTGTTTTAGTAAAACTACACATGTTTGTGACATTTTAATTTTAACTTTAAATAAAAAGGTATTTATGTCATTTTCCAACCAAAGTGGCTCCATGGGGTCCCCAAGTTGACCCATGGATTTTCTTGGTCGTCCATGACTCATAAAATTAGTGAAGGTCATGTTTCTAGGTCATTTCATATTATTAAAACATTATTTTTACCTTGAACTACACTAATTACCTCTAATCGCGATTAAAACTTAAAAGTTACTATTCACCAAAAAAAGTATTTTAATCCCATTGAACCACATATTATTTCTTAATGAAAACCATGTATGTTGGATTTTTGAAATTAAAAACACAGAGGTGGTAAAATTTCATTTAAACGAAAAATCAGTTTTTTAAGTACCACTTAGTGGTTTCACTATTCATCAAAAATTGAAGTTTTCCAGAAAAATACCAAAAATTCACCCTAAGCTATATTTGATATTCCAAATTCAAAAATGATGTCTATTTTAAAAAATTCAAAAAATATAAGTTACATTAATTAATTTAATAATTTATTCCCGCTGTCAGAGCAAATAGCGTGTTTTTATGAAACAATAAGTATCAAAAGATTGACACTAGTTTAAGTCCAATTTTAGGATGAAATTAATTCCAACGACCACTATTGGATTAAATAGTAAAAATATATTATAATTTCACTTTTAAACCAAATAAAAATATAATCTAATAATATAAATAAATTAGATTAAAAATAGGTTTTGAATTAAAATACAACATTTTTCACTATTCATTAAAAAATGAACTTTGTCAGAAAAATACCAAAAATTTACACAAAGTAAATTTTGATTTCCCAATTCTAAAGAAGAATTTTATTTTGTCAAATATAACACATAAAATTGTCAAAAAGTGGATTTAAAAGATGTTCGTCATCAAAAGGCGGTTAATCGTCCTTTTAAAGAATATTAGAATGTTTACGCTTAAAATTGGATTCATTCGCATTTTTAATCCTCTAACATTTATTGTAAAAAGTAAAAATATTTGACAAACATATATAATCATTTTGTAGTTAGTTCTGTTCATTCCCGCCATTACAATGGCTAGGCGTTAACTACAATTTAAAATAATATTATTTTATTATTAGAGTGCAACATAAGATTCCCAAGAAACTCGTTATTGTGTATTGGGTACGCCATCGAGAATAGCGTCCCCTTTAATGTTATATTAATATTTTATTCACAAATATAGATAAATGTGTAAATGTCATATTCTTTATTTACCTGGGGTGTTACACTTTGGTTGGATTAAAAGGGGGTTAAGTGAGAAAAGGGGAAATTTTAAGTGATTAGATTTATACATGATTATGCTTAGTGAGATAGGCATGGGAAATGGGAAATAAGGATGAATATTGTGGGTTTAAAATGAAGAATGTGTTAATGTATTGTGGAATAATGTTAAATTCTCACTCATTGATATTGTTGTGATGTTCTTAACGTCATTACTAATGCTTGGTTGTAAATTGTGGTTGAATGTGATGAATGTTAAATAAAGTATCATCACATGGCTTAGTAGTGTGGGGTATAGAATTAAGGTTTTATTCCCACAGTTCAAGTTGTGATTGAGGTTTTAATCTCAACCCACTAAATGCACGAGTTTGGGAAGGGGAGAGAGTTCCATTCCCCTAACGGTTGCATCCACCCGGACTGAGGCTTCGAGGTGAGACTAATGAAAATTATTGTGTTATGATGCCTACTGATATATGACTTGTTTAATTATCTCATGTTATGAATGTTGATCTTTATTAATACATTGAACACATATAATGGGTATATTGATAAATAAAGTATCTTGGAATGAGTGCAGGTTATTTGATTTGCTAACTGAAAAGAACATAATTAAGCTTGTCCTTCAAATATATTTCCTTTACTTGTTTTTTTACCACTACATGAACTATCTATGGGATGTATATTTTGTAGAAATCGTTGGTGGTGGCCTACTATGTTGTACTCACACCCTGCTCGGGCCATCGTTGGGTACTCGGGTTGATTTCATGGTTGTAGGTCAGGAGAAGGGTAAGGGCCCAGTGCATGGGAATTCAGTCGGGATTTGGGATGAGCTTGGTTGAGGTTCAGAACATAGTTCCAGGACCGTTTTGGGGATTCTTTAATTTTTCTTCATTTTTTTTGTTCAGTTGGCACTGTATCATGGTATGACATACTTACTGTTGGTCATGTTTTACCCAATACAAAAATGGTTTATTTAGGCATTGTGTTTTTTGTTTTATAGTGTTTCTGCTATATATATTTTTACTGATGTGGCTTACTTTGGTAAAGGGGGTATATTCTCCCCACATTACAATTTTTACCCACATTGTTATTCGGAAACCTATGGTGTATGGGGATGTGCGCTTGAGGTCATGTAACCACCCGGCTCGGGGCCCCGATTAGTGGCTCCCAAGTCAGGGACATTACAAAACATGCTAGTTTAAAGGAATTGATTTTTATATGACACGTATTTCATGTTTTAATATTATTCCCACTACATATAAAATTATTTTGTTATATCACTATGTATCCATTATTTGGTTTGATAATTATTATTACCTAATTAAGACATTTCTTGTCTTCTTTCTTGTTTGGATTACACATTAGTTATGGTTTTCTAATTAATTATATATTTGATTTCAAATAAAAGAAATGAAAAACGTTGAAGTGATATGAAAAAATGGATGACATATAATAATCCTTGAATCATAGAGATGTGAATCCATCCTTAGGGTCTATTATGAGAATTATAATTAAAATATATATATCAATAACATATAATGTCATGTGATAATTTTTTTTAACTTTAAATTAGGATCCACCACCTAGGAAACCGATATTTTATGACGATCCTGCTGGAATCATTTCTCAGATAGATGATATGAGGGGGGAGGTACTAGATCTACACTCACTACTTAGCATACCCGATCACAACCTATTCCTTCCTCTAATATACCATCTAGCACATCTTCTTATCTTATAGGGTATTTAGAGGCACCCAAGAAATCTTGGTCACCTATGTATTCACAACCTTTTTAATTTAATCCTTATCACATTTCTTTCTCGTATCTAATGTCATCTCCTACTCTCCATCCATATTATAAATTTCCATAGACATTTCTGTCATCTTATTTTCCTTTAACTCCCTTCTCCTAGAGCTTCTATGTTCATGCTCCTTTGAATTCTACTCCAACACATTATGATCTTTTGTAGAAAAAATTGGGTCCCAATCCTTCTGTATAGGTTAACGTTCATTCTAAGTGAAGTGATCAAGTGGCATCCATTGATCAGACTACCTCAGGTATATTAATTGAATCATAGTAATGTTTTCACCCTAATTTATTTTCAATATAATATATATTGACATAATATTTGTTTTATTTCTTTCATATATAGATCTTCCACTATGGTGCATGGTCGTGCACACATGTGTGAGGTGTGGAAGCACATATCCCAGAAGATAGATGAGTATAATGAGTAAAATCAAATGATTAGAAAAATAGTTCAAGAATGTTGGAGTTTTTTTGTGATACTTTCAAAATAACCTGACATCAATCCTTTCAGGAAACTCTCCTAAGGATGCCCTCTATATTAATTAAAGGATAATTCTTGGCCACAGATATGGGTAATAAAATTAATTGGATTTAACATTATTTTATTATTTTATTTATATGAATTTCTATTTTTATACCAACTTAATTATAATTTTCCCGATGGTGATGTTGCGAGGAAAAAATAACTCATTGAATTAGGTGAGATGGGGATAGTATATATGCATGTGCTATATATTGGATGACGTTCAAGAGTTAGTCCATATTTAAAGGCCACACAAATCATGAATGAATTTCTAGAAGCACATTATTGAGAAATGATTTCATATTAGAAGGTTTTCGGGTTTACGGTATTAACCAAATTTGATGTTTTTGAATGAGAATTACCATGATTTCAATTAATACTTAGTTTTTTATTTTTGAAAATTATTTTTTATTAAGAGTTATAAATAAATAAAAAACAAGGATGCTATAGTATAACTCCACACATTGGGGTAGAATATGATTTTGGAACATTAGTGAATGTAGGTAGGACACCTGTTTATAATATTTATTTTTAAATAAATTATAGAAATAAAAATTCTTCAATTGTAAATTATATAGAGTCATTATATTTTTTTCCAAAACAACTATATTTAATAATTATATAGTTTGGGATATGGTAAAGATATATTTATTATAGGTAACTATAAAATTGGTTTTAATATAGAATGTTTTCTTGTGGATTCCTATATAACCACTTAATCATGTGTGTATGTTATATGTGTTAGTTAGGATACTATATGAAAAGAGATTTGGGTGCCTCTTATGAGTTAATTTAAAAGTTAATGGTGGGGAATAGTTATGATAAATGTCCATGATATCAAACATGTCTAAAAATTTCATCAAATTCCAATCAATTTGAAATTTAATTTTTTATAATAATATAAAATAAACATGATCAACATTAATGAAACACACCATCTATCCATTAATCATCAACAAAGATTATTGATGATGATTATTTAAAAGTAAAAAATATGTTCTTGGTTTGTAAGGTAACAAACCAACAATGAAATATTTAAATAAAATTGAAAGTATCACTTTTTGTATGCTTTATCTTTATTTGAATCTCTATTTAGTCCAACAGTATGTTGAAACAGTCCATTTAAATATTTATATGCATCATTCACCTCCCACAAAAATTATCATGAGTGTTTTTGTTATCCTCTCTTGAAAACATCTCATAAAATTTGATTTCTTCCTTATGTGCAATCCATTTTTTTATTTTGTACTATAATTTATTTTTGTTTCCTCTATATTTCATTAAATTTATAATTAGGATATATAAATGATCATGTATTATTTATTAAAATGGTAATCCTTCTTAGAACATTCACATGGCTTCCCATGAATATCCTCCACTAAAAAAATCTTATTTTTTATTTCTTGGATTGATTATTTCTTTTCAATAACTTAATTACATCTTTAAAATCCCAAAAGGATTTTTTTTAATAGTTTATAGTATTTTTACTTCATCAATAAAATAACAATCTTATTATTTTTGGTGAGACATTCTTATTAGCCTTCTTTCTTGTGCTATGATTAATAAATTATTTTTTACATAACCCAAGGAATCCTTAACTTAAATTTTTTTAATATTTTAATTGTTTGGTATTACCTTATTATATATTTTTACCACATTATTGAATGAACATGATAACAAATAATATTTATAAAAGCCACCTTGATTTCATTATCTAAAAAGTTTCTCGAAGCATCCAAAACTATTTGAAGAAAACAAATTTTTATCCTTCTTATGTGTACTTTCCATCACTTCATTTTTTCTTCCCATTATTTTTGGATTTAATTGTAATTTATAGGTTTAATATTATTCAAAAAATCAGGTACAATGTCGAAAAATATTTTACATCTTCATATGTAGCTAAAAAATATTGTTGTTATTTTTTTTAAAATCTAACCATATTTGATTCAATGATATTTTTTATAGAAACACTTTTATTTTTGTTAATACTTAGAAAATATATTCTCATACACTTAATCACATCTACCATATATGAAACAGTATGTTTCCTATAAAATATCATCATACACTCTATATTTTTCTAGAATCTTACACTATACATAAAACTTGTATTTGAATAAACATAATTTGATAGGATGGATGGTACCTTCTTCTTTGGGTTTTCTAGAGATTGATCCTTAGATGATATTAGACCTATTTTTTAGTATATTGGTATTTAAATAAAAAATTCAAAAAAAATACCCATTATAGAAAGAAAAACAAAACTCAAATCACTCGTCAAACAACCCCATCATTAAATCCTTTAGTTAATTAAGTGTGTTTTCTGTTAAACCACTATTTTCATATAAGAATATAATCCTTATAGTGGAAATTTTTTAAATCAAAAAAACAAATCATCCCAATAATAAACTAAAATACATAAACATATAATATTAATTTGTATCATAATTATTAACACTTAACACACAAAATTCTTCATTTAAACATTAATTCTAGTCATCATTTATTCACCTTAATCATTTTATTAATGATTGCATCATCTAAGAATTTTATTTTACCATTATTCTATTTAATTCATCACTTTGAGTATGGTTATCCATAATTACATCACTCAGAAAAACATTAGAATGTGAATGTCACGAAAAAAACTATAGAATATTAATATTAAACAAAAGAACAAGTTTTCTACACACAAAAACTCACATGAAATAATATAATCAATAAAACCCAAAGGTTCAATAATCCACCAAACAAGAATCGAATGAGAGAATATTATAATTTGAAAGGGACCAAATCTCACCACATTCTTATAAAATGATAAGTTTTATGAATATATCCCTAAGATAGAACTAATGTTACCATTAGATTGAAAATTTAATTTAAAATAGTGGCGAATTAAGCACATGAATCTTATGAAACAAAGGGAGAGTTTATGATACTGAAAGTTCATAAAAAATAATCACAATTAGACAAATTATGAATGAATTTCCCAAATCCATGATAGAAATTATATCATGTACAAAATTTATTTAACCCAAAAAATAAATTAAATAATGTAAAATACCATTTATACATCAACATTCCACATGGTTATTTAAAAAATAATTATATATTATGAATGATCAGTCACCACACAAAAAATTCTATTAAAAAAAATTCTAACACATAAAAATTATTTAGTGTTGTTAATTAAATAGTTGAAAACTTTATCACCTTTAAATACTATTCTATTAATTTTTACCTTAAATCACATGGAATTATTATTAAATACCAGATAATAAAATTTTCAAAGAAAAAATCAAAAAAATGAAACATCATAAATTATTTTATCCCACTTAAGGTATCTATTAAATCACACAACTAATTTGAATTGTCACATTAACCATAATGCAATAGAGTAGGGAATTATAAGCTTAAAGAAGTTCATAACCGCTTACCTCAAGGTATGTTATCATTACGTATAAGGATTAGAAGATTAATTCCCACTCTAATTACCAAATATCAATAATCCACTAAGAACAAAAAAACTATAATTGAAACTTAAAATAAACTAAACCTCTATTCTTTTTACCTAAACCATAAGAAAAACAATATGCACACCATTTTAACCCAATTTTTTTTTTGAACTTCCTATAACCTAAAATTTAAATTTTACATACTATCATTATAACAAAACATTAACATTATTCAACCAAATAAACAATAAATCCAATTATTTCATGTGGATTTTTTACATTAAAACCCAATATTGATTATATTCTTTCATCAATAACAATAAATGTAAAATTTTCCTTAAATTCCCCTATTTTAACCCCTTCCAAATGAAATCATAGAAAAATAGAAACCACCAAATAGGAACATATCTACTATACATTTCACTTCTCTATTTTACCATATTATACATATATTTAATCTTGATTAGTTTTTTCAATAAAAACATTCCATTTCCATTATTCTATAATTACATTTCCATTATAATCATGGAAATAATATATACAAATAGGAATCCTTAAATTACACATAAATTTAAATTTTTAAATCATTATTTAATCATATTACCAATTCTCTGAATTTATTATATAAAACTTCTTTTGTTAACAAACTCATACCATATTGAAACTAAGTAACACATCATTATAGCAAATCATATTGCATAATTGAGTATATCCATTGGATTTTAATTATGAAGTTCATTATTAATAACCAATTTTTAATTATGATTTTATATATTCTAATTCATTATATATGGTTCTTTTTAATATTAAAGGACGTTTTCCTTGAGAAAAAAATTGGTTTTATTGAGTAGAAAGAAAAAACATGAAAGTGCTGTAAATTAACAGAAACATCAGAAGAATTTTAGTTTTAATATTTTGATTTCAAATTTTAATATATATTTTTTAAATAAATAGTCTATTTAAATTTTTAACAGTGCGTTTTGGGGGTCCTTGATGATTAGGAAGCTGAAAAATTTGGGCAAAATGATCATTTAGTTTAGGTTTTGGGATATGAGAACTGTGGAAGATTATGATATCGATGAGCGAAGAGTATTATTGTTACTAGATATTGAAAAAATTAATGTTCTATTTATGGTAGCACCGAGTTGGAAAAGGATAGTGTTCAAGAAGCACATGCTCTAGACAAAGAATAAGAAATCAAAAACATGAATGGAATCAAAATTCCAATGATGAAATTATGAAATTTATGGAAGTATTAATCCAATCACTTTATCCAAATACTATTGTGTCTTATGATACATATATGTTGATGATGTGTATGTTATATCATGCATTTAGTGATGGTCATAGTGGTGGTTAGGATGATAATATTCCTGGTGATGGTGATGGTGATGATGATGGGGAGGGTGATAATAAGGTTGATTGTGAGGATGATGGTGAGGATGATGGTGAGGATGGTGGTGGGGATGACAGTGATGATAGTGATGGTGATTTTCATAAGGGGGAGATTGATCTGTTACATTTTTTATTGATATTCATTACATTTTATTTTTGATGATTAGTGGTGAATAATAAATATATGTGATGTTTTGAATGTGTGGTATCACTGGTTTAATGCATTAATTATTTTCTTATGTTATCATTTTTTTAAATGGGTTGGTGATGTTTGGTGAAACTATTTGAAGGTAATTCACCATTGTGGGGTGGTGTAGTGATTTCTATTTTTCTATTTTTGGTAGCGTAGGGGGGCTAACGTTTGTGGTTTTAGAGGAGGTATATACCGATGTTTTCAAAATCGTAGGTATAGAGATATACTAATGGTTATAATATAACTATTGGTATATCTAGAATTCTAAGGGTGTAAAACCATTGGTATAGATCTATACCAATGGTTTAAAACATGGGAACATAGCTCTACTAATAGTTTAAAATTTTTCGATTATAGATATACCAATAGTTCTATCATAACCATTGGTAACTTGAAATTCCATTATACATATTCCAAAAGTTTACTAAAAAACATTGGTATAGGCCTTTAAAAACATCTATTTAACCAACAGTTTAGCGTACCATCGATGTAAGTTATACCAATGGTTATCCTATCTATACCAATGGTTTTGAACCATTGGTATAGGCCTAGGTTCTATTAGTGAATAAATACACAATGTCACAATTTTTTTTAATAACACTAATATTTTTTTCATAGGGATAAATGGTTGTTATGTTCAGTTATAAATGTTTAATTTAAATGTGAATTAATTTTTGTTATCATGGTAATTTATTTTTAATTTTTGGTAATGGAATAATTTCTTTATATGTTTATATAATGTCGAAATGATGCTTGTGCAAGAAGTAAAAAGTCATGTAAATGATTTCAAAAAAAAATTAAAAGTAACATTTTTTGGATGATTTATTTAGTTAAAAGAATTTGTTGGATTAATATAATATAATAATAATGTGTTAAAATTGTAAATTCTCATTGCATTACTGTATTTATTTTTCTACGTACTATGTGAATAGTCCCAAAAATGACTTTAGTGGCATATTATGTTTAATAATATTTTATTAAATGAATTAAAAATAATAAATAAACATATATTTAGAAAATTAAATGGGTTATGGTTTCAATTTTAATCATTTTCAACTTATGGGTTAGTCTTCCTTTTATAGTAACATTATTAGCCCCTAATGAGTAGAAAACTATGATATCGTGTTAATCAAAAAAAGGGTTAATATGGGTTAAAAATAAAAGATAAAGGTTAAAAAACCTCTAAACATGTATAAATATTATTATATATGATAATTAGGATTAAATTCATTATATATTCTAAATATATCAATTTTTATCCACCTAAACATGAAAATTAATTTATATTTATTTAATACTTTAAGTAATTCAAAGGGCCCTCTCTAATATAAAGTCACCACCTGTCCTCCATTCCTCACAAATTTTTCGACAAATTTCTAAAAAAACATCATCTTAAATTCCTTATATTTACTCTATAGTTTTGGGAATTCTTAAAATACCATCCCTATGATCCTTAAGGAGGTATCCAAATGAGCTTCTTCAAAGAGGAAGTAATCACCTTAGCTAAACGTTTTAATTTTACTTATTCTTATACCACTATAATTTCATTAATAACAATTAAAATATAGTAACATCAGTATATAAATTATATTTAGATATTATTAGGTTAATTTAAGAACCTTATTCATCTATTTTTCCATTAAATGGGAAAGGAAAGTATCACTCATGTATAAATGTGGACTACCGCCTCCATGAAGTTATATGATTTAATTTTCCATCACTACCTTACATATTTGTTTATAATGATAGATTTAATATATATATATATATAATATTTATGATATTATTGTGTTTTAAGAAAGGTAAATTATTATTTAACTTTCTTCCACTCCATCCATAAAAAAATGGAAACACCACTCATGCGTACATGCAGATTTCTATCTCCATAAAGTGATGTAATTAATTTTTCATCACTTATTTATATGAATAGTTGTATATGTGTTTATAATGATTAAATATGATAATCATTACATTATTAATATTATGAAGATTATTTAACCATGATAAAATTAAATGTAATTAAACTTTTGGACTTAAAGATACGTGAAAAAATGAAAAGGTTAACACCCGAAAATGAGGATTTTAATAATGAATTATTAATAAAGGGTGTTTAAATGTTATTATTGGATAATAAATGGTATTATAAGTATTTATATAGTAATGGTATTGAATTATAATAAATTTATATTTATTATATATTATTTTAGAGAACTTACAAAGAAAGTCAGGCATAAGGTAAGGGTTTCTCGTCTCACTTTTATTTCTATGAGACATATATCATATTCACCACTTATTTCCCTTGTTTGGGGTATATAATTAACAAGACATTATTTAATGATTATTTTTATTAAAAATTATGGAGATTTATAAATCCATATAATCTTCAGTCTTTTATAAGGTTTTCATTCAGCTATTACAAAAGTTGTATTGGTTCGTCGTATAAATACTATTTCATTAAGACATATTTGATGTTATGAAACTATTTATGTTTACGAGGTGTGTCTAATAACCATTTGTTATGTCATATCATGAATATATTTATATTAATTGTATTTAAAGTTTCATTTTATTTTATTTATTTCATAGTCACTATGATTCCAAATTCACCATAGTGGTAAAGGGTTTTATGTTGGAATCTCATTTTTAATAGGACTTTTTTTCTTATATTTTTAATGATGAAATTATATTATATTTCTAATATAAATCATATATATTTTCTTATAATATAGTTATTTATTGACATTATATTTTTTTCTTTTTCCTCTCTTTAATTACTCCAGAGATCTAAAGAATACTTTTAAGGAAAACTGACTTTGTTTTATGATTAGTTTGAGAATATTTTTATTTCATGCCCATATTTTAAATAAAATGTTTTCAAGAATGTATTTAAAATTATCCTATGATTTTTAAATTCATTTTTACCAATATTGGAATTTATATAAAAAATTATTAACAGTAATTATCATATCATTTTATAAATGAGGTTCTTTAAATAATTTAACAAAAATGTGAAGGGAATAATTATTTTAATGTACATGACACAAATAGAATTTTCCATTATCATGAACTCTCAATGATTTGAAGATTAATTTTCAATTTTACATTAATATTTTTAAAGAAAATTATTTCCTTAGTATTTTTTGTAAATTTATTTAGATTTTAAAAAATGAATTTCTAAATGAAAAGGCTATTATCCCTAAGAAATACTCCAATGATCTTTAAGGGGAATTTTTTAATATATTATAACATCCTTTGATATTACCTATACTTTACTAGGATATGATTCTATAATCCAATTATTATTCATTCTTTGTATAGTTTATGGTTATGATGATGGAATACTTATGAAACCTAATTTCATTTCCATGGGTTTTGTTATGATGGTATGATAAAACATTTTCATGATATTTTTGTTTACATATGAATGGATTATGATTAGGGGACCGGTGGGTCAATTATCTCCCTCTAATTCATTGGGAAATTATTACTATTTTATAATATCAAAGGGTACATTGGAGGTTATACCAATACTAAAAAATGGTGCACATAAGGTTATCTGAAGCCCAAAAGAGGGTACATAGAAGTTCATATCAATCCCAAAAGAGGGTATATGGGAGGTTATACCAATCCTAAAGCAATTACATTGGTGGTTAACCCATGCTTATCATGTGAGGAATGATTTAGTGGACATCCTTTACAAAATATTTTTATAACTATGATTGTGAAACACTTTATGACACTCTTTTGTGACATGATCATAATACAATTTCATGCTCTTGTGGATCATATTCTCTGATTTCTTTATGATTCATGTATTATGAACTTCCATGATTTTTTAAATGACTCTTGAATAAGACCTATAAATTATTGGGTATGATTTTCAAATGTTAATATCCTTTTCTCATACCCTTATGATCTTCTTATTCATAAATGATCATTAATATCTCCCTTGTTTACCCATAATAAGCATCAAAGATCACTCTTTATTATTTTTCCTTTTCCCTAGGATATGAATAAAGTTTGTAAGTATGATCTACCTATGAATTGTTTTTATTTGAGAAGAACTATGTGGGAGACAATGTAGATCCTTTTTTGTACTTGTTGTTTATGTATCCAAGATTCCAAAGATACTACCCCTTTATTGTTCTGGCATAGATCATAATGATACTTATTGAATATTATTCTAATAAGATTTAATATTTATATATTAAATGTTTGGGTCACTATTTTTAAATTCAAGAATATAGAATTGTGTTTACATCATCTCATTTGTGAAAAAAACTATGTAAGGATGAAGAATGAAAAAATAGTAAATATAAAGTAACATATAATCTTAATTTAATTTATTATGAATTTGAAAGATATCTAACATGATATATTATATTTTTCCACACTCTTTTCATGGTTCAAATATAATCCTAAGGAATTATATCTACTGGTAGAAAAAATAATATTGTGATATATTTCAAAAATATTCAATTATAGATTGATGTAAAAGAAGGACAAAATATGGATCTAAAAGGGTTTGCAGATACAAACCAGGATAGACCTATATATGATATATAATCCACATTAAGTAAATTATTTCCCATTTTTAGAAGTATTATTTCATGTAATTCAAATAATAAACCATCAGAAACCTTGAGTTCAATTGAGGCTGGGTATGTGGCTTCATCTTAGGCAGCTACATAGATGATGTGGATGAGAACATAACTGCAAGACATTAAATTTGAAGTAAAACATCCTCTTTTTATACTCTGTGATGAATAAATTGAAAATAATCTATTCAAAAATCTAGGGCAATATTCTAGGTAAAAACATATTTAAATAAAGTGTAATTTTCTAAAATAAAAGGTCATTGAGGGTATCATAATGTTATAATATGTTCCTTATAAGGAATAATTGATTAATAGTCTTGGAAAACCCCTTATAAATGAATAATTTTAGAATCATGATGACCATATTTCATGAATATTTTTTTAACATGAATTTATTATTATAATAAATTAATTGATAATTATTTCTAATTATTAATTGTTTCAATTTATTTTATGGAATTTGATATTTGAAATGTATTTTTGGGAAAAATAATGGTTAAATATTTATTTAGTGATGATTTTATAAACGAAAATAACTATTTTGTAATGAGAAAATGTGGATTTTTCATTGTCCAAGTGGGAGTACATAGTCAAGAACAGGAATGACATGAAGCCTGGTGTTGGTTACCACATGACAAAGGTATAAAGAAACCAAGATGAGAATTTAGTGTATGTAGGCAATGGGATAGTTTGGGTGATGATAATGAAGGGAACCATGGAATGGGTTAGAACAATGATTGTTCATTAGGTATCTATCCAGTAACAATGTCTGATGACAGATCACATCTTTCTCAGCTACTATACAAATAAAATTTGTGAAATAATTCAACCTTAATTGGAATTTTGTTTCACAAACATTTCCCTTATGTTAAATTTCACCATTTCTAATTGCACTATGCAACAGAGCCATGAAGAAGGAGCTCAGACACATCTGCATAAAGGGGGAGCATGTTTTTTAGGCCACTACCTTGCACCAGGGACCACTATAGACATAGGGGAGCTCAACCTTCTTTCACTACATGTGACCTCTTTTTTAATAGTGTGGGTGAATGGAGGAGGCTTGATTGCTACCTGAATAATCTATGGAATAATGATTTACTTGCACTATTGAGGGATGTGAGAAGTAAGGATCTTGGGATTTGGTTATATAAGGTTATTGTTTCATGGTTTAGTATTACACTTTAGGATTAGAGAAGAATTTGGATAAATGAAAAGGCTGCATCATATTTATTTTTATTATCTGTTAGGTGGAAGATTGTGTTTAATGGTTTACATGACGATTGGGATTGAAATGAAAGGGTATCGGTGTACTATAGAGGATATGTTTAAGGTAGTTGATCAGTTTTTTCATGAGATAACATTTTTTCTAAAGAATCAACACCATGTTGCAACTTGGTGACTGGGGGTTTGGGTAGTGAAATTGGAATGGATTATTTCTTAATCCATAAATCTATTGATATAATTATGGATTTACTATCCCTCTCCATGCACATGTTCACAAATCCAGAGGTTGGTTGATATGAAAGGTTCATGAATGTGGTTTTTATACGTATTTAGAGGAGTTTTAGATCAAATAAAAAAAAGATATGGATGAACATATAATATTCAATACATAATATATACTTGGAGATATTTTGGATAATGCCTTGTCTATGTAAAGGAGATATTTTAAACACACCAGAGGGATAATCTCTGAGATGGATCATGAAGTGAGAGTAGCATTGACCACCTAGTGTCCAGATAGTTTGGGTTTTCATTCCTTTTTTATAATATTGAAAATCGTGAATTGATTTTAATAAGAAATTAATGTAATGGTTTCATCTTTACTCAGAATGATTATTTTTAGATGTTTTCCTATTCCCTCTCCTATGATGCTAAATCTATTCATGATTTATGAACAATCAATCATGTGTGTCTAAGATTCATAGGGGTGGAATTGATTAAAAGGATACGTATATAATTATTTTCATTATTATATGATTGTAAATTATTCATGTTAATTAGTATTTAATTGAAGTTAATTCATACCATATCTATAAGTTTTCTAATGAGACTAATGGAAATTAAGAGACAAAACTCAACTAAATAGAGGGGAGTGGGGAGCAAGATATGGCTTAACTCCTCCTTTACCTTAGAGATGGAACTTATTTCACCAAGGTTGGTTAGATTATCTAAAAAAAGGGATTTAAGGTCTTATGTTGTTTTATTATGATCTAACAAAGTAGAACAACTAACCCCAATAAGTATTTTGGATATTTATTTGATTGGTTTCATAAGTGGAGTTGAGTTTTATGAAATAAATAAAACAAACCTTGGATATCAGTTTACCTCTCTTCATTCTTTTCTATTTTTTCTAGTTCATTAATTTAATTAACTTATTAGTATAATTTAATTAATTAAGTTTAATTTCATAGTTAATGGTATAATTATGAAGACGTAACTATAGTATTATATGTCATATTTAGGATTAATTATTCTTTGTGGGATTGGACATATACTTAAACTACACTACACCCTTAGGGTCAATGTTAGTTTAGGTAAACATATATATTCTAAAATTTACTCTCCTTGGGGAATTGATGATTCCTCGAGGTCAATTCATTTGTTGGCACTATTTTCAAGAAACTAAAAACTAGTAATAGTTGATGAACTAGTTTCTAAGGGCAGATCTTTTCCCTCACACATTTTCTTAGGACTTTAGTTTTGGTGTTTATTTTATATTTTTTCCTTATTTTACACTTGGGTATTTCATGGTTATGATGGATGTAATACAATTCATATTAACTAAACATGACAAGTTCACTATTCACATGATGGACCTTTAATATTTAATAAAAGAACACAAAATGATATATAGTCAAGGAAGGGATATCCCAAAATATTACACAAGAAATGAACATGAACTGCTATGTGGCATATAATTTTCATTCGAAGAGACACGTCATGAATTATAGATAATTATAAGGGAAGATGAGGACTTAGATAATTATTACATGGTGGAAACCCAAGAAGAATAAGTCCTCAAGGAGATATCTGAGATATCAACTGAACCTTGATGGAAATTCAAGGTATCTTCAATTTATAAATTTAAATATATTTTTATAAATTATTCCCTCACTGTATACGGAAATGAGAGAGAATAATAAGAATAAAAAATAAAATCCTTAGAAGAAATAGAAGATGAAATGGAGTGGACAACTGCTAAAATAATTGAGGGTATACATGAAATATTAGAAGAGAAGCTTCAATAATATAAAAATAAGGATAAATATTTAATGGTTTTGGAAATAAATATTAATTAATTTGAGAAGAGGAAATCATAAGAAGAATATGGGTAGTACTACCAAATTTGAACGGGATATTAGCTTCTTCTCTAATCTTTATGTTCATCTAAATTATGATTTTCTCCATTACAAATTGTAAATAAGATTTCGTTAAGGGGGAAATGAATCTCTATAATAGATGAGCTAAAAAATATTTTTGAATATTTATGGATCCAGTAACACTTTTCATACTCCTATCACATTATCAAAAGAGGAAAAATCAATCTCAATGAACATAAACCAAAAAAAATTAAGAGGAATCATGAGTTTTTTAATGTTTTCTAAGATCATTAAAAATTACTTTCAGGAATTTAATTTAATGTTTTATAAAAATTTCATGATTCTGAATTGATCCCTTCTATATTTTTGAACTTTATTATCATGAAACTTTTGCTTTAAATTGGTGTTTTCTATTGTAGTTTTACTATGGGAAATTAATAAAAAATTAATAGAAGACATACATGAGGAAAGAGGAGCATTATCTTTCAGTATTTACCATTTCAATCCCCTACATTGTTTTCAAAATCTTCTTTTTTGTGATTTTAATACAAAAATAAATAACACACTAAAACTTTTTCATAATTTTTAATCTATGACATGAAATATTTCTTAAGAAAACCCTTATTCCCTGTTTTAGATTTTATAAATACAAAGATGGATTAAGTAAAATGGGGATTAAATAATTAGAGATAATAATAGGGGTATGGATTTTATGATTCATTATTTAACAATGGAAATTAATTCATCTTTATAAAATTCCCCACACATTTTTCATAATTTTATTTCTTGAAATTCATATTTATTAGTTTGTTATTAACACATTTTCCATGAGTGATTCTCCATATTATATGTTTCCCATTCTCGATATGGTTTTATACTAATGTTCATATTATTTATAATAATTATTTTTTTATAGATACTTAGAGCAAGAAGCCTTTTAGAGAACGCATTTAATCTTGTCAAATATGTGATTAAACAAGTTCAAATTTAAAATTATTGATATTTTTTGAACCCTTTTCCATGATACACACCTTGAAATTTTTTTCTTTATTTTAAACCCATATAATCTATTAATTAACTTGTTGTGAAGGGCCAAATTACAAGCTTATCTTATCCAATATAATTGAACACTTAGTATTTGAGAATGATACTCCAAGATTAAATTATTTTGGAGAGGTTTCATATGGTTGAAGTGGATGTTTCATATTGATGAGAAGATGAGGTTTATTTCATTATATGTTGGGATAATGTTCATGACTTTATTTCATTATGTTTCATTATTTCCATATAAAATGGGAAAACATTATTAAAAAAATCAACTAAAGAGGGTAATCATACTTAAATAAATAATACAAAAAGAATGATTTGAAAAGGAATTGAGAAAAATATGGAATATGATTCATTTTATGTCTTTATTATGATATGTTGGTATTAAATTTTTGTTTTGGAAGTGTGTGGTAGTGATATTCTATTTTGGAGTATTTTTTCATTAAGAGTGACTTTTTATATCATGCACAATGGTTAAGATTTAAACATCCTTCATGAAATTTTTATTTTCATCATAAATACATAACTAATGTAAGACTCGAATTTATATGATCCTATTTTGTGAATTCCTCATGATTAATTAGGATTTTTTTTACAAGGATGATTTTTGGGAAGCCTTGAAATATTATGGTGAGGAACATGTACTTGATCTATGAGAGTAACTCCATTTAAATTTGTAAATTTAGTGATGAGAGAAAATACTTCAAAGTGAGTTAGATCATAGACTGACAGAAATTATAATAATAAATTGACATATTTGAATGGAAGTTATGATAATTCCATCAATTTTGAAAGGGTAAAATTAAAATACTTTATTGGTTTTTATTACTTGAAAGGTGAGAATTTGAAAAGGTAACTTCTATTTGATGATTAATATTTCATTTTACATTAATAATTTTTTCATTTATTGATAATGGAATTTGAATCAAGGTAAGATGGTCATTCCTTTGTGATATAAGCAAACATTGAATTCCTGAGGGAAAGCACAGTCTGAGTGTGGTAGTATTTTATGACCATATTTCATTCATATTTTTTAAAAAATGAATTTATTAATTTAATAATTTAATAATAAATTATTATTAGTTATAAATTTTTTCCATTATTTTTTGGGAAATGAAATTTAAAATGTAATTTAAGGAAAAAAAAATTCTTATTTGATAACAATTTTATAAAGGGAAATAATTGTTTTTATAGTGGAAACATTTGGCAATCACGCTGGCCAAGGAGGAGTATACAATACAACACTGGAACAAGCTAATTCTTGGAACACGTCAGAACCAAGCATAGGTATGAATGATTTAAGAGGAGTTCCCAACATATTTAGGCATTGGACAGGTGTAGGGTGTCACCAGTGAAGGGAACCGTGCCATAGTTCAGTACATGACCAAACATCTAGTTGTTATCCTATATATATATATATTTAAACAAGTGAGACCATAATAGTAAGTTCAATGTGGGATGGAATATCACATGGGAACTATATAACTATCAATTATAACATCATTTTTGGTACACGCACATAATATTGCTCTCAATTTTCCTACAATTCCTATAGAACTGCAGATGATCTTTTTGTACTAAATATCTTTTATGGTAGTCAATGAAAGAGTTCGAAACCATCTACATGTAGGGTGAGCATGGTCCATATGAAACTTCCATTCACCATGGAACACTATAGAAATTTGAGGAGATCAAGAAACATAAACTAAAAAAGAACTTTTACATCATAGTTTGTGTGTATGGAGGAGCCTTAATGGTATCTTAGATAATTCTTGGTGCAATTATTTTCTTATGTTGTATAGGGTCGTGAAAAGGAATAAGTTTGGATTTTGGTTGTGTGAATCCATTGTGTCAGGGTCCATTTTTTCCCAGAAGGGTCAATGAATGACTTGAATAAAGGAAATGGTTGTGGAATAATCATTTTTCTTATATAATGATTGAAATATTAGGTTTTATGGTTTTCATTATGATAAATATTATGGTGTAGAAGTTTCATTACCCTGTGGAGGACTAGTTTGTGGTGGAATATTGATGTTTACATGGGAAGAGATTTATGTTGTATCATCCACACTATGTTTCATCCTATTGATTCAATGGATTTGGTTCCCCAAAAATAATTGATTAAACTTTAATTTGTATATCTACATATATATGTATGGTTCATCTAACATTCTCTATGAACGTGTTCACATATATGAAGTGGGGTGATATGGATGGTATATTCACATGGATCGCATCAATATTTAGACTTGTTTTATATCAAATAAAATGCATGAGATGCAATAAAAGATACAATATTAAGGATATAATATATAATTGGAGACATCATGGAGAAAAAATTTTCTATATAAAGGAGTTGTTGTGAACACTTTAGGGTTACCGGTTGTGCGAAGGATCAGGGATCAAGAGTGACTTTGACTATGAATTGGCTACATAGTTTATATTTTTTTCACTTTTTTGGTTTTTTACTAGTTGAACACATGAATTTATTATAACAATAAATTCATGTAAGTGTTTTACCTTTACTAAACTCCTTTATTTTTAATGGTTAGTATATTTACTCTAGTATAATGATTACTCTATTCATGTTTTATGAGAACTCACTCATTATAGTCTAAGACTCAAAGGGGAAGGTGGAATATATTAGAAGGATGTTTATATAATAATTTTTATTCTTTTAAGATATGAATTAATAATTTTTAATAGTATTTCATTAAAATTAATTCATAACATATCACCTGGTTTCCTAGTTAGAGTGATGGAAATTAGGGGATGAAACACGAAGAAATAGAGAGGAGTGGAGATCAAGAGACAAATTAACTCTCCCTTTCACTTAGATATATAACATACTAAAAATAGGATGGTTAAATTACCTTTAACAATGTGATTGAAAAGATTAATTAGTTTTAGTTTTGGATGAACAAGTAGAATTATTCACCACAAGAAGTTTTATGGCTATTGATTTGATTAGTTTTAGAATTGGATTTCAGTTGTCTTAAATAATTAAAACCTATCCTTAGATATCAATTTAATTTTTTTTAATCCTTTTAATTTATTTCTTGTTCATTAATTCAATTCACTCGTTATTCTAATTTAATTAATTTGGTTCAATTTTGTAATTAGTCACATAAATATGAATACCTAAGAATCATATTAGAGATCATTAATAGGATTCCTTTTTCTTCATGTGATCAACCTAAAACATCTAATAAACTATTATTTTAGGGTGACTGTTAATTTTTGAAAAAAAAATAAACTCTTAACTTTTTCACCTTTTGGAATTAACAATGCCATGGGGTTAGTTAATGATAATGTTACAAGTAGGAGTGCATCCTAATTCTCAACAATTAGGAATGAAAATTGTTTAGTTTCCTTGTATATTCTTTATTACTTAAATTCTTGATGAGATGTTGTCTACAGGGGGGAGAAACATGTTCTCCTTATTTATAAACTATTTTAATTTGTGTGTTTAGTATTGCAAGAAATTATTTGAAATTACATTCAGTGTTTATAAGCCTATATGGTAATGTGGGTTTTGAAATTTCTATATAAATTTCTTTTAATGATATAATCAATGCCTATTTTAATAACTCTTATTTTTACAAAGAGGAAGCTCACATAGTCTTAGCATTGGTTAATTCAAGACCTTTTGATTTTAGGTTCTTGATTTTCCCACTTTCATGTAATCACTTTAGTTTTATTACCGACAAGGGGGAGTATAGATGAGTGGTATTGAAAATAATCCAAATAGTGGGGGCTATTAAACCCTCTAGAATATGATGTGGTATTTATTATCAATACTAGTTTATTTTTTATTATTATAGTGTTGTTATTTATAAGATTCAAAGGAATGATTTTATGGATGTAAAATAATTTTATATAACATTTTCTTAGTGTTTTGATTTGTTTATAAATCCTATAGAATGGTTAAATAAGTTCTTAGATTAGTTTAGATGAAATATATATTTTCCTATTCGTGTATGACTTTGGGAGGTGTAACTTTATAACTCTGAATAGGAATTTGAGACTTCGAGGAGCTCATATGGACTCAATAACATGTAATAATTCTTTTGTTCATAAAAATTTGAACTGAATCCAAGAACATACCTAAGTAAAATATCATAAAGTGTTTTATATTTTGGTGGTATGTATGAAATTAACTCTATATGCATATATTTTCTATTATATTGTAAGACATGTTGAGACACACATATGATATTCTATCTGGTTGTAACACATTTTAGATCCCATTAAATATTTTCATCACATATATGACATTTTGTTCTAGGGGTAGGATATTTATGTTCTGCATAAGAATTTTATAGTTAAAGAATTTTTAGGATTATAAAGGATAAAAATGTGAGTTTCTATAATATTTATTTTAAATATTGAATATTTAAATGAGATGATGATTTTTATGATCTTAAAGGATTAAAAAACATGATTCTAGTAGATAATGAAGTAGAAGCCATATGAGGAATATACCATTGCTGAGAGTAAGAGTTTTATACCACAAACATAAGATTCCATGTTGTACTTCTTTATCATATACAAACATAGGAATATCGAATGAACATGGTGATGTGGATTTTATGGAAAATATGTTGTAATATTTTAAATCACATGAAGAAAGGGTTGAAATTGAATATTATATAGATTTTATTAAAGTGTTTAGCTCAATCATAAATTAATTTAAATGGTAATATCCATTCCAAAATGAATATAGGGGTTTTCCCTAGATTTTATGGAAATAATAGTCAAATGATATTCAGTAAATATTTTGAAAAGGAAAAAGGGAAATATATGATCATGATTTTTTAGATTGAATAAGTATTGAGAACAACTGAAGTATACGGTTGTAAAGGGAATAAAAAAAAGATCATCATATATAGAGTCTAGGTGGATGCTTGAATCTTTATTGGTGGTCATTATAAAGGATAATTATCAGTTATGTGGATGTGATATTATAACTGGTTAAAGTTATTTATTGTAACAAGTTTAATTTCATGACCCTACTCAAGTTCCTTTTGATAATAACAAGGGATTTAAGTGTGTGGGATAATTACCACAACATGCTCGATACATAGTCATATTTTAAGGAGGTGAACCCCATTAACAAATAAATTTTTTTAATCAATTTTAAGGATCATTGAGTATCTTTAAAGAAATTTTTTGAACATTTTTGAAGTGATAACACCACTATTTAAGAAAAACACAAATATAGACTAAAATTTTATATCATCTTTGTAATATTATAAGCTAATATCTGTATAAACTTTTACATAGAACTCATCATATCCTACAATGATCAAGAACATGTCCTTAGTACTTCTAAAGTTATAAAAACATTATTCACAAAAATCCATAGATTATCACGAGGATAATAACACCCAAACTCTAAAAACATAGTGTCGGTGTTTATTTTACTAGATTTTCATAACATTAAAGGTATAGAATCTCAAAGGATTGAATATTTTAATAGTCTTGGGGGACTAGATACAAATATTATTCTCAAGTTACCCTTAAAAACATTAAATACAACTTTAAATTCTTGTGAGAACGTTATTATTTATTCATGTATAATTCTAAAGTCATTCATAGATCCCTTCTTGGTATCATCTGGAAAGGAAATATAATAAATGGTGAGATAGGATTATCAGTAAGGGAAATAATAAGAAAAAGGCTATCATGTGATAAATAAAGCATAAATAATAAGACAGAGATTAACAATAATACAATATACCACATAAATAACATCATAAAAAGGGTATTCTATCCATTTGTGACATAACAATATATATAAATACATGGATAAAAAAACTTGTTTCATAATTATAGAATTAATAATTTTAGACAATATAATATTACCATCGATAACTTTTTTTGGGACATCATAAATAAATAGTTAAAAATAATGCCAAATACCCAAAATAGTTTGTCTCATGAGAAACTAATGCATCATAGAGATATATAGATCCTCTCCCATTACTTAATAAGTCACATGCATTCATCATAGGAAAGAAATGAAAAAAATTAAATATATATTCAATATAAGCATTATTATTGAAAAACTAGAATATTAAATATTAATAGTTTCTCTAGTAAATAAATAGAACAACATGATCCCAATCCATCTAGATAAATAAGTTGAATGGTATAATTAGAGTATGTTCATAGTAAATTATATGATTCATCAAAGGATGTTGATATGGATTATAAAAATATAATATTAAGGGATCATTTCTTGAGGAAAATACACATTTAATTTTGAAATCACTTTTTACAATTAGAAATTTTATGTAATACAAGTAAAAAAGTTTATTTTAAAAGAACCATGTAAACTTTTCATGTAATATTAAATGAAAATAATAGTCATTCTAGTGGAAAACTCATTCATGAGGTAATTATTGAATCAAATATTGTTTATATTTCTTCATAAAAAAGTGTCTTGTTCATAAAATGAGAAGAATATTTTTTATACCATTTTTTAAAAAATAAAACAAATTTGAAAATGGAATTAATGAATTGTTTTATGATATTGAAAATATTATTGAAAATATGGACATGGAACAAAAATATTCGTGAACAAATTGAAAAACTATGTTTATTTTCCTTAATAAAACACTCTTTTAGAATCATGAGTAATTAAATAATGTAAAATGAAAGGAAAACTAGTAATTTATATATATAACTAAAGTATAACAAAATATTGAGTTTAAAAAATAAATATAGAATAATTCATGGAACTTAAACATAAATATAAATAATCTAAAATAAGGATGAGATTTTGAAATATATTATTACCTCAAGTCCAGATTACTACTTAAGTTCTTTTAACAAACTATATAACAATATTAAATTTTTTATAATTATATAATATAATATTATTCATACTTTTAATAAAATATTTGGTTTTATTATAATATCATGCCATCTGTTTTTTAACAATATTTCATTATCATCGTTATTTTGGGTTTTAACTTCTTTGTTTTTCATGTATGTTTCGATTAGGAAATTATGGTTCTTATATATGGTTCATAGTTATATCATTTCTAGAATTTTAATCATGATATAAATATCATATATTTTCATTATATATTATGGTTAATCATACATAAAAGGTGGATATAAAAAATTAATCCCAGTTCTTTGTGGAAGTGGTAATCCACACATACGCATAAGCGATTTTATCATTTTAATGGGTGAAAGTGTAATAAGTTAAAAGTTATATTATTTTTAAAGAATATTAATTATGTAATAAATATCATATATATATATATATATTGATATAATTGTTATAACTATATATGTAAAGTGTTGTTGAAATAAGAATTACATTGCTACACAGATATGGTTAGTTGTACGCACACACGAGCGATGTTTTCAGTTTCTATTGGATAAAAAAGACATGGAAAATGATTGTTCAATAATTTTAATAACATTTTAGTATATTAATTATGCTGAATTAATAATGTCATAATGGTTTTAATAAATTAATATGATTTATAATAATAAATAAACTTTTAAAAAGTTGGTAAAGGGAATAACCACCTCTTTGAGAGACCTCTTTTGGTTTACACATTAATACTTCATTGGACGGTCAAAAGAAATTTAAAAAAACTCAATAGTGAATTGAATTATTATAGTAAGGTTTTTGGGTAGGTATTGGATTATATGGAGCGATAAATATTTGTGAATAAGGGAGAATAAGAGATGTCCTTTTATAAGTGACGGGAGGGACACACATGAAATTACATAAAAGATTTAAATAATATAAAGTTAGTTTCTTATGAAAGTGTAACAAAATGGAAATCAATTATAATATAAAATAATATAATTTCAAAACCTAGTCAAAATAAATATTATTTATACATTTATAGGTGGAATTGTTATCCTTGTCTTTTAGTTTAACCCCCTGGTAAACCCATTTTAACCATACCTATGGTAACACATTTTTATTGTTTTTGTAATTCATAATGAACAAAAATTAAGTTGAAATTATTATCCAATATTAATTATTATGATTAAAAATATGGAATATATATTAAATTATTCAATTCATAAAGTGGAAGAAAATAAATTTAATATAATTTTGTAAAACACGGAGATAACAATTTTTAGAAAAATGATTGTTTTAAGCATAAAAAGTTTTTTATAGAAAAATATTGTGTAATTTTGATTCCAATGAAAATAATTGGATTATTAAAATGAAAATATTTTTATTTTTCTTTAAACACAAAACAAAATCAAAAGTAACCTTATAAATACTTTATTGAAATAAAATTAAAAATAGTTTTTATTTGAACAAAACATTACTTTGATTTTGTAAATGTTAAGCATATACTTATAAGTTCAAAATTGTATTTTGATTTAAATTATATTTATTATTTAATATATATTCGATCTATAAAAATGTTTCATAGACTTTCATGTTATTCTTATATCATTATTTTTTTATTAAAATTGAGTTTTTGTTAAATCAGTGTTTTTCACTATTCTCCCAAAAATCAACTATTTCTGAAAAATATAAAAAACCCCCTAAAATAATTTTGACCTGATTAATTAAAGAATGAAATTTATTTAATAATATTAAATTTATTAAATTTTTGAATTTATTTTAAATCAAATTATTGAATAGTGGTATGTGCACTTTGTCATTATTTATCTAGAAATAAAATCTTACTATAATTGAATCTTGGATGTAACAATTATTCGATTGGTATATACTAGTTATACTAATATAATATTAAACATGTGGTCAGGTAAAAAACAGGGAAAATATAATAGAACCCTTATAATATGCATAGGTAATTGTATCCTTCCTTTTTGACTCTTTAGAAGGATCATAAATGTTCCTAATATTTGTGCCATGTAACACTAGTAAAGACCCCTTTTAGAGCCTTCAATGCTAAACTTATTTAGAAATTTACATACATAAGTGTCCTAACTGATTCCAAAATTCATCTTAAATATATTTTCACGGATATTCATTCATTTTATATGTTGGAATGTTATTGTATGATCCCTTAGATGAAGTTAATCCAACTACTAGCTGCCTGTACTATACACCAGACCATAACTCTTCTGGTTAAACCATAATGGGGAGGTATATAATGATTAAAGAGGTGAAACCACCCCTAAAATTGAGTCTAATGGCCTAATTCCCCCCAATAAAATTTTATTGTAACTATAGAAATGTTTACCACTATAATAGAGCTAACTGGTGACCCTAACAAAGCATTATTATATTGTAGACTTCAACATGGTACTAGCGTAGTATGTGACATAAGTTTTGTAACTCTGTAGATTTTCCTTCCCTCGATTATTGTATCATAGTGTACTCAATATTCATATTGTAATTATAGAAATTTGGTTCATTATAGAATCACATTTAATTATTATCTCATTAAAGATAGGGTTTCTATTACTCTAAATTTTTTACCTTGTAATATTTCTCTCAATATTAGTTAAGTGTTCTATATATCCATGGATGTATGGATTTCTCTTAAGTCATGTTAATATAATTGTCTCATTATCTTATTCTTATTTTTCCCCACTTTTAATATTATTTCAAAATAAATTTTTTTATTCCTCTTAGCATTTCTGTAATAATTGGTTTCAAATCTGAGGTTTTCACATTTGAGGTTAGATTCTAGAATTTAATGATACTTATGAAATAGGGAATGGTGAAGATATATCATTACAATATAAATGAATTTATTTTCTAGTTTAGGTTGAATGGAGATTATTTTAATAAAAAAATATGCACTTTTCACTTTTTGGTGAAAACCCAGCAAACATGGAGAAGACTGAGTGTGAGGCACTTGATGGATAGGTTTTTGGATTTTTTTTCACCTTACTTTGGCAAAAAATGTGGCATTAAACATTAAATAGGAGAATACACGTTATGGGTTGATATATCCTCTCATTAATATATATGAGAAGCCTTTTACATCAAAAAAAGTGTACCTAATGTGAAAATTTTCAATATAAATATGATTGAACGTAATATTATTGTGGATAACATCCAAAAATTCAACATTATCATGAGTCTGTTGTCATAAATGGAAATTAACCTAAAAATTTTGTATGTGTATAGGTTTTACTATCTTCATTACATAATAGTTGGGATTCCATTGTAATAGTTGTGAGTAGTTTTTCTGGAAATACAATGTTGATTATGAAAGATGTGTGAGATCTGATCGTTAGTGAGGATAATAGATAAGAGAATCAGGTAGATTCTATGGTTATTCTATGCATGTAGGAGGAATAGGTATATATGTGTAACAACATCATTTCTGAGGAAAATAAAAATTAAGTGGAAATTTCCAAGATTAGGTAAAGGGGTATTGTTCTACATAATAGATATATGGGAGGAAAGGACATGTCAAGAAGAAGTGAATATAAAAACTCAAGGCACTCAAAATCAACATAGTAAACACAGTAGTAGAAGGAGCTAATGATGTCTTGCTGCAGAGTTTTGATAGCTCTATGGAGTTTAGTATTTTAAACATTGGAGAATACCTAAATTCCAAATTGGATATGTGTTGTCTAAATAATTATGTTTTAAGAGATTTTGGTAAGGTATATCATGTTGATGTTGAACCCTAATAGAATTTAGGGATGGGTGATTCATATATTGAGACTAGTAGTCAGATTTTTCTCTTTCAGAAGAATGTATGGTATATTACAAGATTTATACGGAATATGATTTATGTCAGGAAACATGATGATGATAGTTTTTGTACCATATTCACTGGTTATTCATCGAAGATTACAATGGTATATATGGTCATAACTTATTGAGTAAATAATGAAACCTTATACAATATGATAGAAAATTTCATAGACATACATGAAACAACCTATTCTCTTATAGGTTCAAAAGTAATCAATTAAATTTTAGTACACATGTGTTAAAAGGGTGTGATGGTGTTTGAAAAAAATGAATAATACTAGATTTAAATTTAGTGGAATTTTCCTTGTTTGAAGATTTTGTCTTTAGAAATTAGAATAATGTATCCTTTGTAAAAGGAGGTCGAACACTAAAGGATGGGTAGCTAGACCTGGTGAACACTAATTTTCAGGGCTTTCACTAATACATTCCCTTATAGGGTCACAATATTATGTGAAATTTATCAATGACACAACGAGGAAGGTATGGTTTTACAATATAAAAAGAAAAAATGATGTGTTATAATGTTTCATAATTGGAAGAATTTGGTGGGGAATGAGTCGGTATCATGGTTAAAATACTTGAGTTCTTCCAATGGAGAAGATTTTGACAGTAAATAGTTCAGGGATTTCTATTAATATAATGGAATTCAATTAGAGAATACACATCTGATCTCACCACAATAGAATGGAGTGGCTGGAAGGATAAATAGTACATTGAATAAATGTGGAAGGAGTATACTGCTACACTCATGGTTACCCAAGACCTCCTGGGTAGTAGCGGTGAATATAGTTGCATATATCATCAAAAGGAGTCCATATGTGAAAATGGGAGACTTATACCTAATAATATTTGGTCTGTAAATGATATGATGCTCTCTAATTTATGAGTCTTTGGTTGTTTGGAGTATGTACATATAATATTTGGTGTAAGGGACAAACTTGATGCTAAGTCTAAATCCTTTTTAATTATTTTCTTTAGTGATGAGAAGTTTTGTTATCACTTCTTGGATGATAATAAAAATATTATCATCAAAATATATAATGTGATATTTAATGTAGGTGTTGTATAAAAGAACCATCATGCAGTTGAAACTGATGGTGGGGATAAAGAATCAAAGTGTCCGGAGAAAGTGGAAATTTAAAGTGTACCAAATCATGAGACACTAGAATCAGTGGATCCTAGTCTTCAAGTATATATGAGTATATTAACTGGGGTTATAAGGATAATGTAAAGGTATTCATCATCCTTACACTATTTTTTATTGACTATAAGTGGAGATCCATAATGATTTCAAGTGGAAATGTAGTTAAAGGAGTCAAGAAAGTGGGATTTGGATGTGAAAGATGACATTTCTTCATTAAATGATAACAATAATTGGAAGATAAACAATTTTTTACAAGGAAATAGAAAATTGAAAAAAATGGGTATGACAATTCAAGGATGAACATTGTGGAAAGGGGAGATATAATGAAATCTAGTGGTGAAAGGATTACAAGATAAGGAATGTATCGATTTCACTAAGATTTTATCACATATAGTGAAGATTACCCCCATCTAGGTGGTTCATATTATCATTTCATTAGAGAAATTACATATTGATAATTTTAAAATAAATATTACTTTACTTCATCGAGATCTATAGGAGGAAATTTATATGTAGCATCCAGAAAGAAATATTGATTCAGGATTGGAAAACTATTATGAAAACTCTAAGAGAGATTATATGGGTTAAAGTAGGTACCTAGTTAGTGGAATAATAATTTTGTCACAATTATGAGTAAAAATTTATATAAATTATGTAGAATGGATAAATATTGTTACTTTACATCTTTTAGTGATTGATTCTTTTTATTACTTATATATATGGATTATATTATTATTATAGGGTCATGTATGAAGAGGATTAATGGGTTGAAGCAGCATATTTCTGAAGAGTTTGAGATAAATGATCTTATATAAGCTGTTAATATTTTTGGCATAAATATTAATAGATATCATACAACTAAAAACCATAACTTTATAAAATTATTATACAATGGTAAGGTTATAAGAATATTTTGTATATTATAAGAAAATAATGTTTCTATTCCCATAGAAATCTATTTTATATTGTCAAATGAGTGAACACATAAAATAATACAATTGGTTAAGTACATGGAAAAGGTTCCATATGCATAAGTTTTTGGAATACTAATGTATACCATGGTTTGTACTCAACCAGATATTTCTTATGTAGTGGTATTTGTGAGAAGATGCATGACTATCCCTGGAAAGAAATAATGGGGCATTGTAAAGTTGATATTAACGTAACTAGAGGGAATCAAGTAAGTATCAATGTTTTATACTAATGTAAATTCATTTTTTCATATGTGGATACTCACCTTAGAGTCGATATTGATAGATGAAAGAGTACCATAGGTTATGTGTTTACCTATAGAGGAATTATAGTAAGTTTGATATATCAATTTGATAATGTGGTGGCACTATCCACCATATAGGAAGAATAAATTTCTCTAATTTAATTCAAGAAAACTATGTTTTATTAAAATAACTTCTTGGAGGATCTAGATAAAAGTTGAGAGGAAAATGTATTGCACTATGATAGTAAGAGTGTTATACATATTTTAAATAACCCAGTCTTTCATGACTATAAAAAGAATATTTAGTTGAAGTAACATTTTTTCATAATATTATTATAGTATAGGTTGTTGAGATTTTAGAATATTCATAGAACCAATAATATATAAGAGACATTTATGTATTAGATGGTGATAGGTAAGTTCATACTGTATTGTACCTCTTTTATTATTCACAAATGAATATAGGATGAGAGGTGGAATATGGAAGAACATAGTGAAAACATGGAATGGAAAACAAATAGTATTTCATGAAACCTCACCTTGATGTTTATGTATTGATGGGAAATTATATGGTGTGTCATGAATCATCATCTTTAAATCAAATATCTAAATGGAAAGTGTAAATCAAAGAGTAATGAAGAGGAGGAACTTTGATAAGGTATAATGTATAAAGATAGAACAATTGAAGGGTGTCATTTTTATGGATCAGGATCTAAGTGGGAGATTTTTGGAATGGTGTAGCTGAATCCATAGGATGAAATTGGTCTAAATACTAATATACCATATTATACACCAGAACAAAACTCTCATAGTTCAACCTATTTGGTGAGATCACTAGAGTCTATATTGGGAAACATTCCACTGCATAGGGGAATAGGGGCCCAAATCCGCTATCCTGAATTTTAGAGGCTCTGTAGAATTTATGACCATGGTATCATAGCTGACCAGTGACACTGATAAGAGAGTATATAACTTCTAACTTCGACATGGTGTTGTAGTATTATGTGTGATGACGCATCATCATGGGTTGAGAAAATTAGTTTAAATTGGAATTTTTGTTTTTGAGAGTGTTTCAAGGGAAAATAGAAATTTATCTTATGAGATGAACTAAGATAATTTTAATCACCTCTCTATTGGTCACAAAATAGGCCATTTACCCTAGTATTGAAGTTTGGAGGAAATTAAAGCTATTTAAATTTTCATAGAATTTTTAATATTAAATTAACTAATATTAGTTTATTCACGCATGTTCATCTAGTGATATATTTTTAACGGAGCATCAGATTGATATTTTAGCTCTATATTTGAGTCCATAATGTGGGTTTTTTAAGAAATGCATAAACTTTTCGTGGGAACCAGGGGTTTGGCCTAGGCCCCTTTTTCTTTTCATTTTTATTTTATTAATTTTTTCCTTTTCCTATTTTTCCTTTTCTTTATTTCCTCCCTTTGATGGTGAAATACATGGGTTACCCACCCCTTATAGGTTTCATATGTTGATAAGGGAAAAAATAGGGAGAACTAGAGGTTGATCATGTTGGTAGATAGTGTGGATCAGGACCGGGGTGCACTGGACACATTGTGTATATTCTAGATCAAATATGTGACATTTTAAACCCTGAAGTAGGTCCATTTTTATGTTTCATCCATAGATCCTTGTAGATTTGTTGATTTAAATTTTTAATGCCTTATATAGATTGATGGGGGCCTCATGGGTGTCAATCAATGGTATTTTGGGTGAAATCGGTGGTTTTGGACCGTTTTGGGGGTTTCCTATTTAAGGAATCCATTGTACACAACTTATAGATTAGTTAATACACATTAAGTGTTATTAATTTTGGGATAGGAAATAAATAAAGCACTATACAGAATGTAGACCTTGTTGAAATTCTTCATAATGATGGATATAGGTATTGCTGAGTATTTTGCCTGAAACCCCATGTTAGGGGAACATAGTCTCATTGGGAACATGAAAAGAGCCTATCCAAGGTACACAACCAGTGGCCATGTACTATAGTTGTCCTGACCCCAATTGGGTGACATGGCAAATATATGTCTTGGTACACCATATGGGATTACATACCTTATACCATAGGAGCACTCCATTTATATTGGAGAGTGCATTCCATGTAGGTCAAAGGTACATGACTTAGGTTAATTTTTGGGGTAACATGATGTGTACATGAGGTATACATCATATATTTACCACTCTTAAGAGAATTTCCTATTTTCTATCTAGCAAGTCAAAATTGGAATCATGAGTAGGCAATTCTAATTTTTTTTCTATGTACCTCATGATGGTGATATCCTTTTGGAATTTTGAGTATTTATGGATGGAGTATGGAATTTGGTGACTATTTTTGGGAGGATGTATTTGATGTTTGGATTCAAAATCCTCTAGTAGGTTGGTTTGTGAGCAGCGAGGCCTATGTAAGGGTCATGATCTTGGTGATAATGAAATATTGAGTGTTATAAGGTGATTATTTTTTAGCTCCTTTGGATGGTTATCAAATATGGGATCTAGAGATGTCATGTATCAAATATTTTTAGTACTGCTGCACAAGGATTGAGTGATTAAGGTTCTAGACCACTCACTTGAGGTTTTAGATTTAGTTTTTGAGTAGAAGTTAAATTTGAGACTTAGGGATTGGTTGACATCAAGGGGTGTCGATTATGTATGGGATCCATATAGGAGATGTTGGGATGGGTCAATGGTACCCATTATTGATAGCCTTATGGGAATTATAATATCTTAGTATGGGTTTATGGTGTAGAGGTTGGTTGAGTCCTTCGTGAGTGGATATTTTCCTGAGGTTTCTCTTGTATTGAAGATACTTATAGGTTTTTCTACTGTTGATGTAACCATGGGGAACATTTAAAATTCCATTGTAGGAATATTTATGTTTTTAGGTTCCATTTCGGGTGTGATTTTAATCAAGTTTAATTTGAATTCCATTGAGAACCGTTTGTGGATGTTTCTGTGTTGGGCTTGTCCCCTGGTTTGGATGTAATAAGGGAACCCATAGTAATGTGTACTCCTCTTGTTATGGTCTTACATCCATTTTAAGATCATTTTATGGGTGTGGCCAAAGATCTTGGTTTCACTTAGGGAGCACCAAGTAGGGTGTCTCATGGATCTATAACCTTGGAAACTTTGGGAGTCCCAAGTTTTGATTGTGACCTAGTCTTGTTCAATGAGAGACTATATTGGCTATTTTATAGATGATGATATATAAGGGAGAGAGTGGGCCCCAATGTTTTTTTTCAGGATTTGATCATAAATTATAGTTTAAATATTTGGATGATGGGTTTGAGTGTTGGATCAACCCATGTTTTGATGACCTTTGTCCGAGGTGTTGGGGAAATTTTGTATCACTACAACTTTGAGGAGGACATCCATAGGATATCTTAGATTAAGAATTATCCTTTAGATATTATCTAGTTCTATACTCTTTTCAATGTATGTTTATAGATGGTTCTATGGATTTAATTGATAATTTTGAAGAGTATATCCCTTCTCTAGCCCTACGTATATTTTAACCTGACTAAGGATTGGGAGTCTGTTAAACTAGATATTAGAATGATCGAGGTCATCAGATTAGCCAACTCAATGTTATTTTATGGAACCAGTTATTTCTTTAAGACAACCATGTTCTAAATAGGTTCCCTTGTATTTATTAGGGCTCATATGACCATTTTGGATCATTCCATTAATGTCGTCGAGGCTAGTAGATGCATTATATGGTATTAGACATCAAAGATGAGATCCTAGGGACCAAAATTCGTGCCTATTTCAATTTAGATGTCTTGGAGATCCTATGTAGATCTATAGTATGTGCCTAATTTTGTGTGATTTGGTGAAACACATGTTATAAATCCTTTGGTGTGGGCTAGAGTAAGGGTATATTTTCTTCTGGTGTTAGACTAAAACCCACATTTGGATATTTTATTTTTTTATTTATTCCTTGATTTTTTTTAATACTATATCTTATTGATTTATGACAAGGATGGGTGTATAAAATGTTCATGAACTTTTAATTATAGTAGATTATAGATTCTCTATTGGGTGTTTCCTACTAAGATTTATTTCTCTCCTTATGCATGTTTACCTCTGTGAATGTTCAGACTGTATATCTACATTTAAGATGGATCATAGGTTTTTCAATGGATCATGTGGAAGCCTATTATTTCTTGTCCGAGTGGATATTATCGTGTGGGGTATCAAGATCAGGACGGTGCATCTTGAGAGTAGTGTATACTGGGTATGTGCTACATCTTCGAGTTAATAGAGGAACCTTTTACATTTTATTTTTATTCTATTTATTTTGTATAAATAGCCTTCCTAGAGGAAGACTGGTTATTGTTCATTTTAGCATTTTTTTGGTATGTAAAACTATATTTTTCATTTCATTTATTATATAATGTTATTGATTCTACTTATTTATTATGTTTTCTTTAATGTTTAATCTTGTGTTTGTTTTGGTTAATCTCAATTTTATCATACTTAGTTTTGATGGCATGGTGTCATTAGTGAATGGACAAGGCCCTTTCCACTTTTCCAAAACCTTTGGCATATAGGTATGCACACATGAGTCCTTGTGTTGGACTAGACTATCTGACATGCCAAGTCAACCCATGATGGTTCTCTATAAAATGGTATCATATCCTCTCATGTCTTCTGATTTAGGGAGTTAGTAGATAGGTGATCTAGGAATGTGTTAGAGCATGTGATTGATATTGAACTCCGGTATCATGAAAACATTAGTCAATATAAATTCCAAGTTTCTAGGTCATGTGATTTTTTTCATCAATTTTCATTTTTATAGTTGTTTGATTTCACCTAGTTTCATGAACTTGATTTTATGGATTTATGGTTTTTGTGTTTTTTTCACTATTGTCCCATGGGTAAGAGGCCACATTATTCAAGGGAATGTTGGATTCAAATGACATATTCTTGTTTTTGTTTTTTCTTATAATGAAGGTTGTTCAGTTTTTTTAAATATCTACAAGGACATATACGGTGTGTCGTATACAACTCATTAGTTCCATTCTACTCAATTTAATTTCCTACATATATTTTGTAATGACCCAAACTTTTACTAATGAAAATTTCTCTTGATCTAATTAAATGTCTTATTATGGTTATATAAAATGTGAACTTCATTTTTTTATGTTTATAGATTTTAAAATGCCATTTTTAATTTTGACCATTTCTAATATAGCCGTTGAACTGTGATCACATGATTAGTATAAATATAGGGCTTTAAAAAATCCAATTTACTCGGAAAAAGGAAGCGATGGCCTCATCGAGTAGACTTGACCCATAAGAATCCCATTTGTCGGAGCTTGGAAATGTGGTGGCATCATTGGGATCTACTCTTGAGCAAGACCAAGCTGAGCATTAACACGTTAATCTTTAGTGGAATCGACTACGGGAGAATTGGAAGTTAATAGAGATTACCACCGAGTGATGTTATCTGAGCCACCACAAGACCCTGCCACCATCGCACACCTTAACCTTCAGTCTTATGTGGGTGTTATAAGGGTTTATGTAACAATAACCTAGAACTATGACAATGTGCATTATTTTTGTATAAACAATGTGCATTCATTTTATTATTTTTACATTGTAAATAGTTTTTTTAAAGCACAAATAGTATTTTTAGTTAGTATTCAACTAAGAAATATATTTTGATGAATTAATGGATTTTTGAATTAAATAATATTTTAATAAAATATTATTATTAAATTAATTTTTATAAAATATAAATCATCATATAATTTTATGAATGCAATTGTAATTTTTATTAAGGTTTGAAAACCGTTTTTGTCAAAACCAGTGAATTTTCGGTAAATGTCGGTTTTTATTTTAAAAGTATAAATTCACATATTTATAAAATTATATATAAAAAATAAATATTATTTTTTGAATCAGGATGTCGAAATTATCCAATGGTGAATTTTTCATAATTTTCTGAGACAGTCAAATTTTTGGGTAAAAATTAAATACCATTTAAATATATAATGTGTCTTATGACATCACAATGACTCATTAGTGAGGTAATAAAATACTATAAACATTATGTTTGGCCAATATATATTTTATCATTAATATAATCTTATTTTAGATTTGTTTTAATTATTTTACAATGCTTTTGTGGACCATCCAAGACTTATAAATCATTTTGTATTTTTAAATTGTTTTCCTTGAGAGTGTGACTCACTTCCACATAATAAAACCTATTATTTTAATAATTTAGGCCATTTTCCTTATAAAATATTTTTTCCCACTCCCCTTTGGAAAAAACCACGGGAAACAACCATGGGCTCGTTTGTGGTATTGATTAGTTTAATGTGAGGTGTCCCAAACCTAAATAATAAAGAATTCCCTCTCTTTTCCTATATAAACCCACCCAAGATCCCACTTCCTCTTCACTCAAAGCCTTTGTAGTTCGATCAAACCATGTCCTCATCTCTCTATAATCTTCCCAAGGTTCCCCAAGCTCCCAATAAGCCCCTCTCAAGCCTCTCCGAAGCCTTTGGGTTCACACTTCCAAGTAAGGGATTTCTTCCTTTCTCATTTTTGTCCAATATTCATTAAGTTGTTATGCCCTTTTTTCAATTAAAAAATTTGGTGTATGATTTATAACCTCCCCCATACAGTCATATGTATGTTTTTATTATGGGATACCCATTTCTCTCTCATTAAATCCTCCCATGTACATCGGTTACCATGCCGAAATTCAGTGAGGGATTTCTCTCTTCTCTTTTTCATCCGAGTAATTATTTTGTATTATACATCTACATTCCATTACTTTGGTTGGGACAAGTATCCATATGAATCCATTAATATCCATTTCATGTACATATTATGATACACCGTTTTCTATATCAACACTATTTTCATGAATCCTTATGTCACACAGTTATGATATCGAAATTGCACCGCGTGTTTTCAAGAAAAGATCTTTGTGTAGTGAATACTATACCCATGTCTCTATCAAGGGTACTCACCTTTATACAAATATACCTATTGAATAGTAATTTCATATATTTTTTCCACATTATGTAATTTTGGAATAACTTATGACGTTTATCAATTCCGTGTTATATGATCCATGTGGTAGATGTATGCAGGAAATGAAATGTTTCAGAAGGGTGTTCCCTGATAGTGCTCCAATGCATTAGGTAAAGTATAGTATCATGATATGTTATGTGAAATGGGTGTAGAATCATGATAATTCAAGTGAAACAAGGTTTTACTCATGCTTCATGTGCAATAATGGTTTACTCATGCTCCATGTCCAATGATCCTTGGCTCATGCTAATTCCATGTTAAGTGTTGTTGCCACGTTTCTATGTTATGATTATCATTCATTATCATGAATTTATGTTCATGTTTCTATTTTTCTCCATTTATATTCCTATTGTATGACATTTATTTTATTCTCATGTTATTCCATGTTTATTCCCTTACTGGGCTTTATATCACACCCTTTTCTTATTCATGTCCTCAGGTTATCCCTTGCAATGCTAAGTACGAGGGAATGTAGTGGTCATGAAAATGAAGTTTTCAATAAAGATGTTGTGTGTTTTATGTTCTAAGATGTTATGTAATGTTCCTAATCCCCAAATAAACTAGACATCTTTATATTATATGTTATATCAATTGAAGATTTTATGTAATTAATCAGGTTTAAGAGTGTAATAAAAAGTAGGGTTTTTATAGTTGGTATCTGAGGATAACTTTAGTTATTTTTGGGATTAGGATTAGGATTAGAAAACCCTAGTGAAGACTTACGGACAAGAATAAGTATAATAAAAACATCCCTAATTATTGGTGGGTATTGAGTATGTGTTTTATCAAGGAAATACATCCCTATCTGGATACGAGTAGGTAGATGTGGCTCTGGAACAGATGTATCCTAGGGGTAAAACCTGAAAACACCGCTTTGAGCTAGACTCTAATGGGAACTAGTTCACAACAAAGGGCTTTTCTGCACAATGGGTTACGAAACTACTGAGGGATATGCTTTGTTAAATTCATAATCTTAGTATGAAACCTTATTAAGTGAATTAGAACAATGCCCCTAAGAATATATGTTAGAAAGTAGATCATGGATAGCATAGATTGAATCCTATGGATTCATAAGTTAAAGAAATAAAAGTTATTTATAAGTCATAAGTTTTGTCCTTGGATTACCCTTTAAGTGTTACCCCTAACTTTCCTTTTATTCCATCCAATGGATGGTAATAGGAGGACCCTGGATAACAATTGATGTGAAGATCAATTTGATGACTGCGCAAATGAGATGCCCAATCTGATGGGAGCGGGAATCACAAACTTTTTCACGCTTCTCTATCAGTTAACTCTTGATTTGAATAAAAACATGGGTCAAGAGAAACTTCCCCCCCCCCAAGAAATAACAAGTGTCTATCGAGAACTTCATAATACAAAGGCCTGATAATTTTAATTGATCGTCTAATCCCTCAATTTTCAAACAATGGATCAACTCCATTGAAAATATATTCTCCATCCTTCAATGTTATGAACAAGATAAGGTTCTTCTTGCTACTTATTTTATGGAAGATGAAGCCGATCAATGGAGGAATTTGATCAAGAATATGAATCCTGAGGAAGAGATCAAGGCATTGGAATGGAAGGATTTCCAGAAGATGTTTCTCGATAAATATTTTACATTCACCCTCCGACTTAAGATAGAAAGGGACTTTATTTCCCTCCAGAAAAAAGATGATGAATCTGTTGGAGCATACGAAGAAAAATACACAAGGCTTTCACGATATGCCTCCAGCTTTGTCGTTAGCCCCGAATGAAAGGTTGGATGATTCTTTGGTGGGATGAAACCTAGCCTATGGAAAGCACCGGTGATCCGTGACTTCGACAGCTATGAGGAAATAGTCTGATGTGCCCTCAAGGTTGAAATGGACATTAGATAATCTTAGGGGTATCATGGGGATAAGAAGTTTAAGGTGGACTTCAATGTTTGGAGTCTTATGGATAAATCCAACGGTTCGAAGAAGATCCAGAACCCCACTTGCCAAAGGAGCGGAAAGAAGCACCATGGAAACTTCCTGAAGGGGATGAGGAAATTCTTTAGGAGTGGAAGACAGGGGCACCTAGCTGTTAAATGCCAAAAAGAAAAACCTACGACTAGAACAGAGGTGAGGAATGCTCCATTCAAACCTCAATGTTTTGTTAATTGATATAACTGCAATGATCCAGGGCATCTTGAAAATCAGTGCCCTAAGCCATGGAATTTAGGTGGAAACCAACAACCTCCAAGGCACCAACAAAGTGATTTTTCCATCACTACTGTCGAACTGAACCCCGACAACGATGTGGTGACTGGTACACTAGTTATTCATTCAACAATAGTGAACATACTTTTTTATTCAGGTTCTATGCATTCTTTTATATCTCAAAAGTTTAGTAGAACAATACCAGCACCACCACAAATCATGGAAGTAAAAATGTCAGTGGGTACGGAAAATGGGAAATCATTACATCCCATGAATATAACTCCTCCACAGTCGTAATCTGTGGATCAAATTTTCTAGAGAACCTCATCATACTCCCTATAATGTAATTTGATGAAATTTTTGGCATGGATTGGCTTTCCTTATATAGATCCAACATAAATTTCTGTGAGAGGAAAATCACAGTCCATGTGGAGAATCGACCCCGGATTCTATACAAGTGCATAGAGGAAGATTAATCATTGTTAGCTCTATCATCTCAAGCGTGGATATTACTCCTCTATAAACATGCTTATCTAGATCAAATGATTGAGTCTAAGGAGGAAACCATCCTTGAAGACATGTCTATTGTGAGTGAATTCGCTGAAGTGTTTCCCAAGGAATTGCCTAGTCTTCCACCTAGAAGAAATGTAGAATTATCAATTGACCTTATACCTAGGGCATTAAAAATATCCAATACTCCATATATAATGGATATTGTAGAGCTTGAGGAGATGAAGAAACAACTATAGGAGAATATGGATAAAGGGTTTATACACCCAAGTGCTTCATCGGGGGGTTCACCAGTCCTCTTTGTCAAGAAGAAGGATGGGTCAATGCACCTTTGAATTGATTATTGTGAGCTTAACAAAATCATGATAAAGAAAAAGTACCATCTCCCATGAATTTATGACTTGTTCGATCAGCTACGTGGAGCACAATACTTCTCCAAGGTGGATTTGTGGTCAGGATATTATCAAGTAAGGGTGAAGAAGGAAGATATCCCCAAGAATGCTTTCCGTAGAAGATCCGGGCACAATGAATTCATAGTAATTCCTTTTGGACTCACTAATGCTCCAGAAATATTCATGGACTTGATGAATATAGTATTTAGGGATTACCTCAACAAATATTTGGTAGTCTTTAGAGATGATATTCTGATATACTCCAAAACTAAGGAGGATCATGAGGAGAATCTAAGAACTGTACTAGAGACCTTGTGAAAGGAGAATATCTATGAAAAGTACAGCAAGTGTGAGTTCTGGTTGATGGTGGTCTCATTCTTGGGCCATATCATCACAAGAAATGGGATATTTATGGATCCCTCCTAAAAAGATGCAATTGTGGTATGGTCGAGGCCAACATCGGTAATCGATATCTGTAGCTTCTTGGGGTTAGCCGGATATTATCGACGATTTGTGAGAAATTTCTCAAGATTTTACAACCCCCTTACCAAGATAACTCGGAAGGGAGTAAGGTTTTCTTGGAGTGATGAATGCGAAGAAGGATTCAAGGAGTTAAAAAGGAGGCTTATCACTACACCCATTCTCACTTTACCCATAATTGGAGAACTTTTTGCGGTATTCAGTGATGCTTTGAAAATGGGACTGGGCTATGTGTTGATGTAAAATGAAAAAGTCATTGCCTATGATTTAAGGAAATTGAAAGTTCATGAGCAGAATTATCCAACACATGATTTGGAGTTGGCTGTGGGGATCTTTACTTTAAAAATGTGGTGGCATTTTCTCTTGGGGAGAAGTTTGAAATATATACGGACCACAAAAGCCTCAAGTATATATTTACACAGAAAGAGTTGAACATGCGCCATGAAGATGGTTAGAGCTGATCAAAGACTATGACTGCTCAATCCATTACCACCCTAGGAAAACAAACAAGGTGGAAAATTCTGTACATATAAAAGACTATACAATTCTATCATTGATGAGAATTGAGAAGGATCCAATCATCTTAGATTTGATGAAGATGGACATGGGAATCATAAAGAAGGGAGCATCATCAGTCCTTTCACAAATTATTACTCAACCGTTTCTTTTGGAAAGGTTAAAGGATTCTCAAAAGGATGATGTGGGAATTTAGAAGAGATTGAAAGCTATCAGAAAAGGGAAATCCTTAGAGTTTAATATTAATGAATAATGAATTGTGATATTTTGGAAAAGACTATGTTTTCCATCAAGTCTATAGCTGAAGAAGGAAATTTTGGATGATTCACATAGTTCAAATTTCTCTATTCAACCAGGAAACACAAAGATGTATTGAGATATCTAAGAGCATTATTGGTGGGATATTATGAAGAAGGAGATCGTAGAGTATACATCAAAGTTCCTGGTGTGTCATCAAGTGAAGGCATAGAGGCGAGAATCTAAGGGGATGATGAAACCATTTCCCATACCACCATGGAAATGGGAGAACATCACCATGGACTTTGTCATCAGACTTCAGAAGACATCCAAAATAAAAAATGTAATCTGGGTTGTTGTGGATCGTCTTACAAAGTCTTCATAGTTAATTGCTATTTGGGAGGATTTCTCATTGGATCACCTATCACAGATATATATCAGGAAAGTGGTAAGACTGCATGGAGTACCACTATCAATTGTATCAAATCGAGATCCATGATTCACCTATATGTTTGGGAAGAGTCTTCAACATGCTCTAGATACTGAGCTGAACTTCATTATGGATTATCATCCTCAAACTGAAGGCCAATCCGAACGGACTATCCAAACAATTGAGGACATGTTGAGAGCGTGTTCTATGGACTTCAAAGGAGGGTGGGACCAATATCTTCCACATGTAGAATTCTGCAACAATAATATTTTACACTTGAGCATCTGAATGGAAACTTTTGAAGCCCTGTATGGGAAGAGGTGCAGAACACCGGCATGTTGGGATAAAGTCAGTGACCGTATGCTTCTATGGCCCAAAATGGTTGATGAAATGGTGGAGAAGGTGAAAAACATTAAGCGGCATATCAAGGTAGTCCAGAGTCGACATACAAGTTATGCATATAACCATCGATGAGACCTTGCTTTTAAAGTTGGATACATGGTATTTAGATGCATATCTCTATGAAAGAAGGTCATGAGGTTTGGAAATAAATGTAATTTAAGCCCTAGGTACATTTTCCCCTATAATATTTTTGATCGTGTTGGGGTTGTGGCCTATCGACTAGCACTTCCACCTACCATGACCAAATTACATGATGTCTTTCATGTATCCCTCTTAAAAAAGTACATACTAGACCCTTCACATGTACTCTCTTCAGAGGTAGTACAACTAGAGGATGGTATTTCTTACGAGGAGAAAATAGTGAAGATCATAGATCGTAGAGTAAAAGTTATAATAAATAAGACAATGCCCCTCATCAATGTGTTGTGGTGAAACCACAAGTTTGAAGAAGTGACATGGGAATCAGAATAAGTGATGAGGCAAAGTCACCCACATCTATTTTAGTGTGGGAAAAGGAAATTTCGAGGGTGAAATTTCATAAGAGGAAATGATTGTAAAGACCCAAACTTTCATTAATAAAAATTCCTCTTGATCTAATTAAATGTCTTATTATGGTTATATAAAATGTGAACTTCATTGGTTTTATGTTTCTATATTTTAAAATACCATTATGAAATGTGACTTTTGATAATATAGTTTTTGAACAGTGATCACATTACTAGTATAAATATAGGGCTTTAACAGATCCAATTTACTCAGACAAAGGAAGTGATGGCCTCATCCAGTAGACGTTCCTCATATGAAGCCCAATTTTCAGAGCTTATAAAGGAGGTGGAATCATTGGGCTTCGCTCTTGACCAATCCCAAGATGATCTTGAACACGTTAAGCTTGATCAGAACCGACTATGGGAGGAGTGGAAGTTAATAGAGATTACCACCCGAGCGATGTTTTCCGAGCCACCGCAAGAGTCTGTCACCATCTCAAACCATACCCTTCAATCTTATGTGGGTGTTATAAGGGTTTATGTAACAAGACCCTAGAACTATTAAAATGGACATTATTTTTGTATAAATAATGTGCATTCATTTTATTATTGATACTTTGTAAATAGTTTTTTAAAGCACAAATAGTATTTTTAGTTAATATTCAACTAAGAAATCTATTTTGTAAAATTAATTTATTTTTTAATTAAATAATATTGTAATAAAATGTTATTATTAAATTACCTTTTATTAAATATAAATGATTATATAATTTTATGAATGAAATTGTAATTTTTATTAACGTTTGAAAATTGTTTTTGTCAAAACCCATGAATTTTTGGTAAATGTCAGTTTTTATTTTAAAAGTAAAAATTCAAAGATATATAAAATTATTTAGATAAAATAAATATTATTTTTTGAATCAGGGCATCTATATTATCAAAAAGTGAATTTTTCATAATTTTATGAGACAATCGAATTTTTGGGTAAAAATTAAATATCGTTGAAATATATAATGTGTTTTATGACTTCATAATGACGAAATAGTGATGTAATAAAATTATATAAAAATTATTTTCGGCCAATATATGTTTTATTATTAAAATAATTTAATTTTATATTTGTTTTATTTATTTTACAATGCTTTTGTGGACCCTCCAAAACTTATAAAACATTTTGTCTTTTTTAATTGTTTTCCAAGAGAGTGTGACTCACCTCCACATAAGTAACCTTATTATTTTATAAATTTCGGCTATTGGCCATATAAAATATTTTTTTCCACTACCCTTTGTAAAAAAACATTGGAAAAAACCATGGGCTGGTTTTTGGTATTGATTATTTTAATGTGAGGTGTCCCAAACCAAAATAAAAAAGAATTCCCTCTCTTCTCCTATATAAACCCAACCAAGATACCACTTCCTCTTTACTCAAAGCCTTTAGAGTTTGACCAAACCCTTCCCTTCTCTCTATATAATCCTCCTAATGTTCCCCAATATCCCATGAAGCCTCTCTCATGCCTCTCACAATCCTTTGGGATCACACTTCCAAGTAATAGATTTCTTCCTTTCTCATTTTTGTCCAATTTTCTTTAAGTTGGTATGCCCTTTTATTTCAATTAAAAATGTTGGGGTATGATTTTTAAGCTCCACCATATTGTCCTATTTATTTTTGGATGATGGTAGACCCCTTTATCTCTCATTAAAGCCTCTCATGTACACCCATTACCATGCTGTAATTCCGTGAGGGATTTCTCTCTCCTCTTTTACATCGAGGTAATTATTTTGTATTATGCATCTAAATTCCATTACGTTTGTTGGGAAAAGTATCTATACGACCCCATTACTGTCCACTTTATGTAAATTTGATGATACACCCTTTTCTATCTCATCAACTATTTTCATGAATCCTAATATCATGCCGTCATGTTGTCGAAAATGCACCACGTTTTTTCGAGCTAAGATCATTGTGTAGTGAACACCATATCCATGTATCTATCAAGGGTATTCACCTTTATACACATATACATATTGAATGGTACTTTTAATTATTTATTCCACATTACTTAACCATGTAATAACTTATGATGTTGATGGATTCCATGTTTTATGACCCATATGGAACACTTATGCATGAAATGAAATGTTTTAGAAGGGTGCGCCCTTATAGCGCTCCAATGCATTGGGTAAAGTATAGTATCATGATACGTGATGTGAAATGGGTGTTGAATCATGCTAATTCAAGTACAATGAGGTTTTACTCTTGCTACACGTTAAATGAGGGTTTACTCATGCTCCATGTGTAATGAGCCTTGGCTCATGTTAATTCCATGTTAAGTGTTGTTTCCAATTTCCATGTTATGATTATCATGCTTTATCATGCCTTTATGTTCATGTCTCTATTGTGATCCATTTATATTCCTATTGCCAAACATTTATTGTATTCCTCATGTTATTCCATTTTCATTCCCTTACTGGGCTTTATAGCTCACCCTTTTCTTATGCATGTCCTCAGCTTATCCCATGAAATGCTTAGTACAAGGGAATGTGGTGGTCATGTAAAGGAATTTTTCAACAAAGATTTTGTGTGTTTTAAATAAAATTGTTTAAGTTGAACATTTTATGAGGTTTTAGAGTTAAATGTTTCACTTCACCACATGACAAAACTTATACTAAGAGTTGAAGTATAGATAGTTCAAGGCGCAAAAAAAGGATAAGATTGTGTTTAAAAAATTTAAACATATATTTCTACTCTTATTGAATGAAATAATTCCTCAAATCTATGAAAAGAGTCTTAAATAAAAAAATTACCATTATGATAATTTTTTTATGAAATCAATGAACTTTTTCATAACTATTGTTTATGTTATTGTGATGACTAACTATCTAATTACCATGTCCTCTATAATTATCCATCATAACATGATGTTTATAATTATCTTTAATGTCCATATTTTCACTTCCCACTAATATTAACCAACTCAAAAGCATAATTTTATGGTTCCCATCTCATTTAACTCAACATATTTTTAAGAGGATATTTTATTAACCCTATTTCTGATGTGGGTTTCCCAGAAACCAATTCTCAAGTATTAACTATTATCTTTTCAAATGAAATTTCAAATTGTAAGGATGAAATTTATTGAAGGAGGGAAGAATGTAACACCTGAAAAATTAATGGTATAACCCATCTTAAATTTAATTTCTTTGAAAAAATAGGTTTCACACAACACCAAACTTAAACGATCAATGATAAATAATTAAATATAATTTCTTTTAAATGACCTTTATAACATATAAATTAAATTGGTGAGAACTCATTTTAATATGTAATTTATATATTATATCAAATTGTTTTATAGGAATGAATTATATTTTATATTTTAAAAATCTATATTTTTGTAAAATCAATTTTACCACCTTTTAATGTTAAACATGTTTTAAATGTATTTTTGGTGCTCTTATGAATTTAATTTCAAAAAATAGACATATGTTGTTATGATTAGTAAGATATTTATATTTTGATAGGATCAACTTAATTTTTTTGTGAATAGTAACTTGACCCTTAAGAATAGTAACGTTACCCTTATAAATAGTAATATGAACCTTATGAATGGTAAATTAGACAAATAAATAGTAGCATTACTCATGAATGTATAAATAAAATTTATTCATCTTATAAATGAAGGTATGATATAATTATAACATATTATAAGTAAATGAATATTTCAAAAATTGTTAAATTAAGTGTTGGTATTTTTCTAAGTCGTAAATATTAAATTACCATTTTATAATTAATAAAAAAATTAAAAGGAAATTTATTTTTATAATATTTATTCATAAATTAACAATTTTTTGTCTTATGATTTTAGGATAATTTTATGATCCCTTTGTTAATTTTTGAAGGTGTTATAAAATCATTTACAGATTTAAAATCATTATTTTTGGGTAAGTTATAGTTTTAATTAAAAATTAAATTTATCATTTTTAGAAGATTATTTTCATAAAATGAAGTTCAATTTTTAATTCTAAACATTGAATATATGTTAGGGTGAATTTTTGTGATTTTTCTAAATTACTTGAATTTTTAGTAAATAGTAAAATATGATGATTTCAAAAAATTATAAATACATTATATTTTGAGTCATAGGTGATGTTTAAATGATGTAAGAACCCTTGTATATAAATCACATGCACTTATTTCTATATTTAGTCAAAATAATCAACACTATTGATTTTCTTGATAAAAATAATAAAATAATGAATAAAATAATGAGAAATCACCCCCTAATCCACTCTAAATATCATCCCTCACCACCCCTTCTACTCACACCTCTAAGTGTTTGAGACTTTTCAAATTTCTACCCAATATTCTCCCTAAGACTCTCCCCCATATATAGGATCTCTCATCCTTAACAAAATTCCAAAACCATTTACCATTAGGAGGTTCTCAAGGAGGAGTATTCAAGAGGTAAAATCCTCTTTATTTTACTTTTAGTTTCCTTTCAAGTTCTATTATTGTATTATTCTCCCCTCGCCTACTCTATCCAAATATATATGATAAATAAAGTATCATATTTAATCTAGAATGGTATAATTTTAATGGTATATCCTTACTCAACCACCTTTTCCTCTCTCTCTCTTATATTCTGAAAGTGAAATAATCGTCTTAGAGGTGCTGATTTACAACCTTCATGGATGATGGATTTTCAATCTTGAATTTCTCCTTCAATATTGGTAATTAAACCATTTATGGTTAAAATAAACTATAATATATTTATTACAACTTTTATTATGTGTTGGAATTAACATATTTACATAATACTAAACAATGAAACAAAATGAGTTTTATGATCAATAACCGTTGTAATAATGCTAACAATTATCACAAAATGTCCTATCTAACGATTTATCCTAATAGAATATGAAAAAATGATATATCTATATATATATAACCATTTAAACTTATTTGGTTTCATTAATATCATATAAATTAAATTTTGGATAATTATACCCATTCCGCATAAACTTCCATACTCAAATAAAAGTATACCAATCGTAAAACCAAGGAAACGAACGCACTCGAGAAATAAAATTGTATCTTATAATTCATCAAAAAGGACATAATTGAACTTAATAAAATTATAATAAATCAAATAAATTTATATAAGTATATGAATTAATAAATTAACATATTTAATTTTATTATCTGGGATGTTAAGGTGAAGTGTAGTACACATTCAGACACAAGGTAAGGGTTATGTCAACTCACTTTCATTTCCGTGAGATATTCCTTATATTACTCTAACTATTAGGTGTTGTGAATGTATACTTCCCTTTGATTAATAATATCATTAACCTATTTATTTTCATGTTATTAAATTTATCATTTGATTTTTATTAATTTTGGGGCATATGATTCGATTGATTACAAAGTGGTAAGGGATTCTTCCCGAACCCCTATTTTTTCCATCAGGACAATCTTTCTCAATATTTACTCAAATGTAATGCTTATTAATTTTTTTATATTTATTATAAATTTTTTATTTATAGGTTCAAAATTAATTTATCAAAATCAAATCATCCTTATTTTATGGGTATATACATGATTTAAAAAGGATCCTTTCTCAATTCATCCTCATAAACAAGCTGGATTCAAGGGAACTTATCGATTTAATTACCGTTTTCAAGTGCACTCAAAAATATATTTTAAGCCAATATTATTTTTCTAAAATCACTCATTTTATAATGAAAAAATATCTAGGTTCATTTATGGTTTTATGAAATAAAACATGACTTTTCTCTTTAAAATCACTTTAATATTTTCCTTAAACCACACTAAAATGTTTTATTTTTAAAGATTATTAAAAACTCTTTTTACATTATTTCACTTCACTGGGACATTATTTATGACTAAAATACAATTTCAATTTCCTTAAAAAATTAATATAAATGTTTAAAATATGATTTGATGAAAAATACAAATGATTTTCCAAAAGAAGCATTCTTTCTAAAGTAAAATGGGGTTTTCTCATATCAATTTTACTTCTATTAGATATATTTCATGTTAACCACTATTTCCTTATGTGTGGTGTATATACTAACCTTTGATATATTATATCCTAAATTATACTACTTTGATGATACTCTAAGTTCATTTAATGTTAAAAGAGATTAATATTTAAATGTTTCAAGATGGTATGCGACACTTTGGAATGTTTAAATATTATTTTCCTCAAGAATTTCTCAATGAATTTATTAGAGTAATTTCATATATGATACTTCAAAGTGGTATTGGACACTTATATTTAAATATACTATTTTATTTAGCATATAATTAATGCATAAGATTTATTATGTGATGTGAGGAGCCCTCTATAGCCCCTCGATGCATCGGTAGGTCTCATGAGACAAAACATAAATGGATTTTGGTCAAGGGCGTAACTTTTTATATTTTAGAAGTCTTGGATGTGGCCTTGATGATATATTTATAATGTCTGATATATGAATTCCCTCATTATGATATCAATATTTTATAAATCATGTGATTATTCTACTAGTTTAATATCCATAGTGATGTATCATGTTATTATTTATATGGAATTACTTATTCAGTGTTTATTCCTTCCATATTATTCCCAAGATTATGTTTTAATGGAATGTTTTATTATTTATTCATCCTTCCTTATTACTTATGTTATATATACAAATGTATTTCTTAACCTTACTTATCATATGATGTCACCCCTTCTATATGTTTCTTTTCCCCAGGATGTTGAGAGATATTTTATGAATGACTTGGAGGGTTGATCTAATAGTATTAGGTGTTATAAATGGAATTTCAATGTTGTTTTTCCATTCAATTTTAATGTAAAATTAATGTATGTAATTTAATTTCCAAAACTACTAAACAACTCGGTCTTTTAGGGTACGATTACTTGTAATCATACCAATGTAATAAAGTAAGGTACTAAATCTAGGCTACTGGGGTTGGGTTATTTTAAAGGAAACTGTTGAAAAAACGAATTTATAAAATGTGGCACCTCCAAATGGAATACAACTACTGATGGAAGACCATCTTGTGTGCGAAAAAATTAATTTTCCACTTTACATTGATTCCGAAAATCCATTCTCTTTTTATGTCTAATGAAATATCAATAAATATGTGATTGAATGATACATAGATAAAGAAGGATAATAATGTGTTTGTTCGTCTAACATATGAATTTTCACTGTGGAAATTTGATTCTAGATTTCTTGATTTTTAATATAACATGTGTAATGTGAGGTTGGGTCTATCATGTGATAGTTTTTACCTATTTGGTAATATTATTAGTTAGAACAACACATGACCATTTTTCATACCAATTTATAAACTTCCCCCATGGATGTGTATGAAAAACCCATTCACTTTCATGAGTATACTCACATGAATAATATAGGATCCTAGAAATGATATAGATATATACATTAAACCTTTAATAAAATAGTTCAAACATATTTTTAATTTGGGTGTGAACATATATGATGCATATTTTGAAGATATATTTCATATGTGTGTTGCACTTATGTGGTTGATAAATGATTTTCCGGCTTATGTAATGATATATGGATGGAGGATGAAGGAAAAACTATCATGAACTATTTTATGAATAATAAACAATCATAATGATTTAAATATCTCTATATTTTCATTTTTATAAGACATTGATTATTCTTTTCAATGGATCACCCATAGAGTAATAATTGTCTAAGGTTTGAAAATTCCTTAGAGAACAAAAATCAACCTCAGTGTATGTATGGAACTGATAAGCTTAATGAATTGAAATATGTCGGTTTTTTATTTGGGAAGGGATGGATGAAATCTAAAAAGATGAATAAGGTTTTCACTGAATACAATTATAATTGGAAGAATAAAAGTATCTTCTTTGAGTTTCCTTATTAGTCAACTAATTATTTTTATTCATTTCATAGATTTAATGTACTTCAAAAAAATATTTGTGAAATGATTCTTTCAATTCTTATAAATTTCATGGGAAAGGAAAAAAAGATGATTTATGATCTTGGATTGACTTGGTGGATGGGGATATCAGACCAGAACTGTATCATGAGCATATAATTGAAAATAAATTGAATGTTTCATGTTATTCTTATGTGATGAAGCCTGTAGGAAAAAACAAATTTCTAGAAGTAAAATAGAATATTAATTTTCTTGATTTATATTCAACCAACATATCAAAATGATTCAACAGATGATAGTTGAATCTTAAATCCTATAAGACTCATGATTATCACATCCTTCATCATGAGTTTATTACAATTGAAAATTTTCATCTACTATCTTATAATGTAAGGGTGGAATTTATTCGGTTGTGCCATTTTTTTAAATATATATATTCTATCATGTTTTCCACGTCATTCTTGTAAAAAAAATTGGAAGAGGGACCATTAATTTTATGAGAGCTAGAGAAAATATTTCCTCCATCATTTTTCACATTCATGTTGCATATAATTGTCCATATTCCAACAAAAATACTTATTTTATGAAATTTTTTATGTATCTAAAAAAAATAAATATATACACATTGAAATATTAAGTTTAAAATTGGAATCATCCCAAAGGTTCTATAATGAAAGGTTGCTTTTATCATGAATATATGCATTTTAGTTCAATGTATTTTTCTTATATGACTATAAGATGCAACAAACAGATGGGAAATGAAGAAGAGAAGTATGAGTAAATTGAACCTAGTTTTCCATCACATTCCCAAATAGGGAATATTTCTACATTATACACACTAACCACTTTATTCCTTGAGTATGATATGGAACATCACACAGTTTTGTTCAACTGCGATTTTTTCAGTAACTATATGAATTATGAAAATTAATCATGTATATGTTATCTCATCTCAGGTAACTATACATATCCATTACAAAAATTCTATTTTTTTCATAGGGAAAATAAACAAATTATAAAAATAAACTAACATTCTTTATCTTTGAGAAAAAGAGATGATTTTCATTAAATATTTTTCTTCTTGATTAAAATTGAAGGCAGAAGTATTACTATAATAAATTAATAAAATTAATATTTAGTTAATTTTATTATTAATTTATATCTTATATATTGAGTTTTCCTACTTACTCTGTCTATGAGGTAATAAGATCTTTGGATTTTGGTCCAAATTTTATAATTAATGAATGAAATTCAATTGTGATCAATGGGTATAATTTTATTTTCACTAAACGAGCAATTAACATGAGAACACAATATAATGGTGTAGGATCGAAATAATGATGTAGATTCTCAATATACCAGAGGGGTGCATTGTATACTTTAAAAAAATTTCCTTTGGGACTTTTAGAGTTGTTAATGTTTAACAAATTTAAACAAGGTAAATTCACAGGACCTCTTAGTTCTATAGACATGCTTGATTCCAGAAATATGGTTCTAGAAATAAAACATAAGAAAATTTTACACGGACAAAGATTCTACCTCAAAGCATATAGAATCTTTCTAATTAGAGTATACAAGTACAAGAAAGTATAAGATAGTAATATTTTCCTTGTTAATCAAAATGTAGCGGAAAACAAACTTGAAATAATATAAGTAACAAGTAAGAAAACGTTTAACCCAAAGAGTAGGGTATCTAACAACCTTGGATAAAGGTCCTTTGATTTATACTTTCAAGAATGCATGTCTTACCCACACTTGGGTAATCCCTTGATAATAATATTCGATTCTGGCTTGCTATCCCTACAAGCCCTCGAACTTCAAGGTAGTAGGAACCTCTATCTTCTTATCTCCGGAATCCCTAGAATGTAACCAGCAACATTCAGAGTCGCAAGAAGCAATACTGAACAACATGTTCTATACGCACAATGCATTAAATTCTCTCTCCCTATAAATTGCTTCAGAAGCATGTAATATCTAGATAGATCAATATGTCTCAGTTGTATTTGAGCTTGTTCAAATGAGCTCCTCTTTATAGGCTCATCTTCAACGGTCGTCTCTCTCCTCCAATGGTCATATCTTCCTTGAATTTTGGAGGGACCTATATACATGTCACTCAAAAAATGGTTAGTTAGTAATAGAATGCACGACACTGTTTTATAACTCAAAAAAGAGTAAGTAAAATTTGGTTTCTCAAACAAATTTAATTTTTATGAGCCTAAGGATAAATCAAATTTGGAGTCTAAGAGAGTAAACATTCATATTCTATGATATAAGGATATAGGTATTTGGATTTTCAAGGAATTTGGAATCATAATTTTATAGATTTAGGAGTCATAATTCTAAGGAATTCAGAGTCTGAATTCTAAGGACTTCAGTGCCTGAATTAGGAGGAATTTAGAGTCTAAATTCTAAGGAATTCGGAGTCCGAATTATGATAAATTCAGAGTCTAAATTATGAGGAATGCAGATTCCTAATTATAAGGAATTCAGAGTCTGAATTCTGAGGAATTCGGAGTCTGAATTTTGAGGAATTCGGAACCTAGATTCTAAGGAATTCAGAGTCTGAATTTCAGAGAATTTGGATTCAAAATTTCAGATAATTTAAAGTCTTAATTTCATAAAATTCAGAATCTGAATTCATATCCTGAAAAAAGAATACTCTATATCTACGTATTTATAGAATTCTGAGGTTTTAGATGTGAAACCGAATTTTTCACTTAGGAATAAAAATAGTTAGATTTAGAGAGACTAAAAATATGATCAATGAAAAACATGGTAAGGATAAATTTCCTTAGGGAAAGAAAATTTTCCTTATCATGATAAAACTTATAGAAATTTTTTTTTGCCTTAAGATAAAGTGTTTGTGATTTTCAAAACATGAAGGAATGGAAAATTCATAACAAAAACTTATTGACTAAACAATATCCCCCTTTTTTGGAAAGCAAAAACATCCTTATGAAAAATAATATAAGGACATGAAAATTTTTATGGGCTTGAAAATAAAAACATAACGCCCTTTACTTATAGATAAAAGTGAATTTGACTAACTCTCCCTTATTCTTTTGAAACACTAAGGATCATATTCTAAATTTCCTAAATGAGATTTTTCTTTTTCTTGCATATGAAAATCTTCATGAAGAAAACTCTCCCTTAGATTAACCCCCCTTACTTATGGAAATTTATTCTTTACTAAGTATTCTTTTTTGACATTCTTTTCCCCCTATTTGTGATTTTCAAAAAGAAATACAGGGAATGGAAAGGAAAATATGGTACATGAAATATTAGTACTAAATAACCATAAATATGAAGAGAAACAAGAATTTCATTAGGATTGAAAGAATTTGTTCAACAGGAAAATACAACATAAGATCGAATTTGGAAAATATTATCCTTCATTCTCCTTTGGCATCAGCCTCTCCACAATATTCTTCAACTTCTTGAGCTCCTTATGATCCTCTTCTGTACGCTTGAGCAAATGATCATGTTCTTCTGTTTTCTTCTCTAAGGCTATATTTTTATCTTCCTAAGCCTTAAAAGATTATCCCTGAGCCTTCAAGACTTCTTCCTACTTAACAAGCTTCTATTAAATCTCAATTCTGAGATCCATTTCCCTTTTACAACTCTGAGCAACTAAGTTTAGCTTCCCATTTAAATCCTTAAATTCTTGCTTCTGAGAAGATTGTTCCAGAGTTACCTTTTCCTCAAAATTATTAGTGAGATCCTTGATCTTCACATCTTCGGTGTCAACAAAATCCTTGAAACTATCTTGAAATTCATCAAATATTATCATCTCTTCTATTGTCTTCCTTAACTAGCTTTTCATCTTTTTGCATGATCTTTTATGAGCCTCATAGCTAATGAGAAAAGTCTTGATGTCTGCCTCGAGTTTGACACACTTATCCATTCCCATGGACACTGAATTTAATTTTTGATTTAATGAATGCTGAAGCATCTAGCATCTCGAGTCAATACTAGGAAATATTGGAATAGTCCCCACAAGATTTTTCAAAGACTAAACTAAAAATCATGTCTAAGAGAGGATGTTCTTGAATCCAAGACTTTGGTTTATGAGGATTCCTTTTATAATTTAATGGCCTTCCTCTTCGAGAAGCCCCCAACTTCTTTCTTCTTTACCGTATCTTTGATAGGTGTATCCATAACCACATGTTTTTCCTTATCATCCTTTGGAATGACTTCTTCTTGATTGAGAGATTCATGTTCACTATCTGATAGCTGTAAAATTTTGTCTTCATAAAATTATTCTTTCTCAGATCCTGCCTCAACATCCTCTGGGTGAATGAAATATTTATTGATTATTTCTTCCCCATGTAGTTTATTTACTTCATCTTCACTCTTCTCTTCATCCTTCCCAGGAGTAGAAAGCTTTAATGATTTGGCTTGAGAGGCGCGGAATGATAATTTCTCATTAGGTCTTTCCTTCTCATGATATTCCTCTACCCTCATTAACACATCTTTGGTGTCACCACTGCCTTCTTATTCTTATTCTTCTACTTCTTCTTCTTCAACTACATCTTCTTGATGTTTCTGTGGAATTAAAAACATCTTTCCTAGAGTCCTAAGAAGTGATTCTTAAATAAACGACTCTGGTACCTGAACTTGTTTTGAAGATTTCTTGGTTTCCTTGAGAAGGGATTGGACTATCTCATCTTCCGACATCTTCTTCTTCTACTTCTTCTCCTTTTGTTGCTTCTCAAGATCTTCAGCAACCTTTTCTTTCGAAGCCTTTTCCTCAGTAGGATCCGATACAAAAATATCCTCCCCTGCTTTCTTGTTCTTTTTTATCTTCCCTCCACTTGGAATCCACTTCATTAGTATACATCTTTTGCTTTTTAGTCTTCAGTGGTGCTGACTGACTTTCCTTAGCCACTGGTATTTTTTCTTTCTCTTCTGGTTCCTTGGTTTTCATCTTCCTTCCACCATTCTTAGATGTCTCAGCTACTTCCTGTTTCTTTCTTAAGGCTTCTACTTCCTTTTCTGATAGATCATAAAATTCTCTAGATTGACTATTAAAGCCAATATTCATACTCCTAAGAATATCATCACTTATTAGCATCACCTTGGAGTTCCTCAACTTGGAACTGCATGAAATCTTGAAAGACTCAAGACATAGAATAATGATCACTGAAATAATGGTTGGATACATGATAATCTGAGACTTTAAATTCACATTCTTGATATTTTCAATTATACCCAAGATATACTTGACCAGGTTAATCTTTCTGTGGTTTACCAGTAAATCCAGTATATACATATCACTCTTCATTACAGTATCCTTATCTCCTTTTCTCGGTATGAAAACCCCTTGAACCCACAATTCAATAATATGAAGGTTTGTAGATATATGTACTATATTCAGAGTCTTCACCTTTTAAAGGCCAAGGAAAGATTGCACTATTTCCTTATCAAAGGAACCTGATACAACGGGCAGTTTGTGAGTATAGAACTCAACTTCCCCTTCATAAGGAATACCAATCAGACTGGCTACCTTGATATAAGAAAGAGAATATGACTTCTCATAACTCTTGAAAGAAAATTTATATCTTCCTCATTTATTGAAAAAGATTATTGTCTCATAGAATTCAACCAGCAACTCTGGATACACCAGATCCTGTGCTTTCAGTTTCTTTATGCAAACACTCTCCCACCCATTCAGCTTGATATTCTTAGAGATAATGGAAGCATACTTAGCAAAGAAATTTAGATGAACCAACCTTTCTCTGTAAATATTCCATTAAGATATTTCCTTTACAGAAAACATTTCTTTTTGAGATGAAGCTTCAGTGGAAAATTGGAACTGAGGAAACCTTGAAGATGTGGAATGGCCTTAAGTAGAAAGGGCAGAGCTTTAGCACACAAGATCTTGGAGTTCGATGTGGGACAAGATATCCGGGGTCCTTTATATAGGTGTTGAGATTACGGTTCAGCTTCCCTAATTGATCCAATGGTTGAAAACTTTCTGATCTGATCTGACAGTTGAGATGATAGCCGAAGAAGGATTTTGATAGATTCCGATCTTTTGAGGTTTTTAAGATAAAACATCTGGATTTAATAAAAAGTCAATCCGACAATATTAAACAAAAAGAAAATACTAGAAAGGTAAAAAATGATTATAAATATTTAGGAAGAGAAACATACCTTTCGTATTACTAGAAATATTATTCATAATGAGAAAAAAATTCTTGGAGAACGTTAGATTTTGAAATTTTGATTATGGAAAAATTTTAACTACGAACATTTTGACTATGAAAATTTTAACTAGGAAAATTTTGACTATGGCAATTTTGACTATGAAAATTTTGAATACAAAAATTTTGACTTTGAAAATTTTAACTACGAAAACTTTAACTACGAAAATTTTATCTACGATAATTTTGACTACGAATATTTTGGCTACGAAAATTTTGACAACGGAAATTTTAACTACGAAAAAATACATTAGATAACAAGAAAATGTAATCCCCTTATGAAAAGGATTTTCTTACTGTAATGATATAGGTTTCAACAAGAAGTTAATGAGGAAGATTACCTTACGGTTATCATTCCTATATTCTATTTTATGTATTCAAATCTATCATATGGTAAAGATTTTATGAAAATATCATCATATTGATCTTGCATTCCGATAAATTGAATAATTATCTCTCCTTTTTGTTTGTGATCCCTACGAAATTGATGCCTAATATCTATGTGTTTTTTATGAGAGTGATGTGCATGGTTTTTACTCAATGCAATGGCACTATTATTATCACAAAATATTTTTGTTTTGGTAAAACTCATACCATAGTTTGTGAGTGTGTGTTGCATCCACAACACTTGGGAACAACAACTTCTAGCTGCTACATATTCATCTTTAGCAGTGCAAAGTGCTACAAAGTGTTTCTTTTTGAACGACCAAGAAACTAATGAGTCTTATAAGAAATGAAAATATCTAGATTTACTTTTCCTATCCATTCTACATCCACCAAAGTCCTCATCCAAAAAAATTATTAAAAAAAATCAATTACAAAGGTATAAAGGAGTCCTAGATCCATGGTTCCCTTTAAGTAGAGAAAAATTCTTTTAACAGCCTTTAAATGTGATTCTTTATGATTGGATTGATATCTATCACATAAACATACTGAAAACATTAAGTCTGGATGACTAACTTTCAAGTGAAGTAGACTTCCTATCATACCTCTAAAAGATGTTTGATCTACTGGTTTCCCAGTTTCATCAAGATCATGTGAATTTGAGGTACCAATGGGAGTACTTATACTCTTAGTGTTGTCATATTCATACTTTTTAAGAAGATCTTTAATATACTTATGTTGGGATATATAGATTCCTTTTGGTGATTGAGAAATTTGAAAACCAAGTAAAAATGTCAACTCACCCAACATACTCATTTCGAACTTAGATTTCAGTAGATCCACACAAAAAATAGTTAAAGATTTCTAAGTTGAACATAATATAATGACATCAACATGAATTTGAACAATCAAAACATTTTTCTTATATTTCTTTATAAAAAGGGTTGGATAATCATTTCCCTTAACATAATTTCTTTGAAGAAAAAATCATGTAAGTCTATCATACTGGGCTCCAGGGTCTTGCTTGAGTCCATACAAAGCTTTTGAAAGTTTAAAAACATGTTTAGGATGTTTTGTATCTTCAAAACTAGGAGGTTGTTCAACAAAAACTTCCTCTTGAACATAACCATTAAGGAAAGCACATTTAACATCCATTTGAAAAAGTATGAAATTTATGAATGCTATAAAGGAAATTAGAATATGAATAGATTTAAGTCTAGCTACTGGGGCATTGGTTTATTTATAGTCTATTCCTTCTTGTTTATTATAGCCTTTAGCAACCAATCTTGATTTATTTCTTATAATAATTCCATTTTCATCACATTTATTTTTGAAGTCCATTTTTACTGCAATAACAGAAGTTTCCTTAGTTCTTTCAACCAAGGGCTAGATTTTATTCCTTTCAAATTCATTTAACTCATCTTGCATAGCTTTTATAAAATCATCATCACCTAAATCTTCATCAGTTATTTTTTTTATAATTGGGAAAAGAATTATAGATGTTCTACTTCATTTATTAAGTAACTTTTAGTCCCTCCATGTTGATTTACATCACCACTGATACTATCACTAGGATGATTTTTAAGAAACAACTGATTTGGGTTTTGTAAAACTGCTCCATCAATATAGGGTAGGAAGTCTTTTGGGGTAAATGCTTTAGAAACATTTTCTTGGACATTTTTCTTTATCAGAAGGATATTCTATAAAGGGTTGATAATCAGTTTTTGAAAACACATTTGAGGATATAGGTTGAGGTTGTTTAAAAAAAGGATCAGTTTCATCAAATTAGACATGTATTGTTTCTTAAATAGTACAAGTATTTTTATTGAAAACTCTATTAGCCTTAGAATTTTTGGAGTAGCCTAAGAAAATTCCATGATCATATTTTTGTGTGAATTTTTGTATAATATCCTTAGTATTCAGAATGAATACCTTACGACCAAAAACCATGAAGTAGGAAAGTATAGGTTTTCTACCATTACATAACTCATAATGAGTTTTATTAAGAAAATTTATAATCATAACATGATTTACAGTATAGAAACCAGTACTTACAGCTTCAACCCAGAATTTTTTGGCTACTGAATATTAACTTAACATGGGTGTTGTCATGTCTTTAAGAATTCTATTTCTTATTTCAACAACACCATTTTGTTGAGGTGTTCTTGGTACTGATAAGTTATATGTAATGCCTTTTCTACTACAAAAGGTTTCAAAATCATAATTTTGAAATTCTAATCCATGATCACTATGGATAGTTATCAAAGGAAGGTTTTTATCATTTTTAACTTGGGCTCTAAAACTTTTGAAATAAGAAAATTCTTCAGATTTCTTTGCTATAAAATATACCTATGTAAATATTTTTTAATCATCAACTAAGACAAATGCATAATATTTTCCTCCAATGCTTCAGGGTTGTGTTGGGACAAAAATATCCATATGCACCAACTGTAATGAATCCGTGGTTGAGACTTCACCAACTGATTTAAAACTTTATTTATGTTGATTTCTATATTGACAAGGACTACAAACTTTTTAAGAATCAAATATATGTTCCAGTAGATCCTTAACTAGTATTTTCATAGTGATTTTTCATAGTTTCCTAATGTTACAGTTTCCTAACCTTATATTCCACAACCAATAATGATATTCCTTTTCACTAAGTCAAGGTAGGTCTTGGATCATAAGGTCTTTTAAGTTTAATGTGTAATCATTCTCTTGCCTATTAGAAGAAAGAATAAACTCTTCCTTGGAAGTGTGCACTAAGCACTTGTCATTCCGAAAATTCACAAGGCAACATTCATCGCATAATTGACTTATGCTAATGAGGTTGTGCTTAAGACCCTTAACAAACAAAAAATTAGAAATCAATGTCTTTCCAAGAAGAACAATGTTACCAATACCAATAATTTCTCCCTGAGCATTATCTCAAAAAGTTACATTTTCTCCTTTCATCTTGATAATATTTTCAAAGAAGTAGTTGTTACTATTCATATACCGAGAACATCCACTATCCATGTACCATGTATTGATATTGTTACTATTTTTATTATGTTGAAAATAAGAGAGTTATACTTTCGAAACCCAAACTTTCTTGGATCTGGAAATTTCAGAAAGAAAAATTTTAGGAATCCACATTTTCATTGAAAAATGAGATTTATGATAACCAAAATACTGATTTTGGTTTAAGGAACAAAAATTTTCCCAATTCCCACCACACTGAAACTTAATGCATAATGGAGATCTTTTTGGAAAAGAATAATTGTTACTAAAAAGCGGTTTTGAACTAGTATAACCAAAACCAGAATTATTCCTTAGAGGTGGAATTTGAGAATACATCTTATCAAAATTTTCCTTACCTAAGGTAAAGTTTTACAAACACTTCCTCAAGGAAAATATTTCTAACTTTACCTTAATAACGAAGTTCATATCCTCAAAAACATTAGTTTTAGAACTCAAGTTAGGCTCGAAAACATTTTTCTTAGAAATTACTTTTTCTAGATCCTTAGAAATTTTATCCTTCTCTAAATTAAATTCCTCAAGGGTTTTTGAAATACATTAAAAATCATAAAAATTTTTATCAAGATCTTTAGAATAATATGATATGTCCATAGTAAGAATATAAATCCTATAATTATCCTCATTAATCTTTTTCTTGACTTTAGAATTTCCATTCTCATGAATCTTAGTAAACCTAGAAACTTTTTCAAAAGTAGGTAAAATATTATCTTCATCAAAAGAAAAATATTCATCTAAAGATTCATAATATTTACTATCACTATAATTAGAATTCAATGATATATTGGTGATGTATTCATCATTGTGTACCTTGTCCATTAAACAATGATTTTCAATAGTTCACTTGTAAAATAAACCATGATTCTTCTGACCAGAAGATTCATACTCTGAGGATTCATCAGAAGAGTCACCACCCCTGGCACTCCAAGTGTCATTGGCTTTCAAAACATTTTTATACTTAGCCTTGTATTATTTCTTTCTAATACTATCATATTTCTTTTCCTTTCTATCTTTACTCTTAAGCATAGGACAATCTTTCCTTATAAGCCCTGCTCTTTTGCATTCCTAAAAAGTGACTCCAGAGTCTTTGTTGTCCTTTTTTTATTATATCTATACTGAAAGTTTTTCTTCCCAACAACATGTTAATCCTTCAAGAAATATTAGCTAGTTCATTCTCAGAATTTTCACTTTCACTTGATTCAGATAAAACAGTGACCTTCTTCGATTTAGATATTGTAACTCTCTTAGGAGTCTTGGATTTCATATGATTAGAGGTATTTGTAAAAGCAACACTTCCATTACCATTCTTCTTCTTAACATTATCAGCATCTCTTTTCATTCAAGTCTCATGTTAAAGAAGAGTTCTAAAAATCTCATCAAGAGTAATCTGTGAGACTTTCTTATTCTCATTAATAGATGTTCTCATTGATTCCCACTCATTAGGTAGGATGTCTATAATCTTGTCCACAAGTGCCTTATCATCTAAACCATTTTCACCCACTGATTGTAATTTGTTGACAATAGTCATGAATCTCTATTGTACCTTACATATAGGTTCTCCATAAGGAATGAAAATACAATGATACTTAGCTTTAAGAATAGCCATTTTCGTTTTAATAACTTTGGATGTACCAAAATGAGTAAATTCAATCTTCTTCCAAATACAATTTTTAGCTTCACAAGAAGAAATCTGGATATATATATTCATTGTCATGGAACACCACAAAGTATTGTGTACCTTGTAGTTTAGTTGATATTATGACTTTTCTTGATTATTAAAATTTATGACTTCCTTAATAGTAATCTTGTAATATCCAGATAGCATAACAAATTTTTCCACTCCAGTGTTAATTTCAAAAGTCTTCATACAATCTCTCCAATATTCATAATCATTCCAATCAAATATAGGTTGTCTAGTCCGATTAAGATTTTCAATTGAACCAAAATTCAGTCCTGCCATCTCAAAGAAAAAATCTTTCCACACAAACTTGCTAGTAATAAAAGTTAGTGACCAATAATAAAAATATCCTAAGCAAGGAAAATATAGAACAAGGAAAAACATGATCAAGAAAACTTATATGTGAATAAAAGTATTTCAGATACCTCCTCTGATACCAATTATAGGATCAAAATAATGATGTAGATGCTCAATATACAAGAGGGGGGTGAGTTATATACATTAAAAAATTCCATAAGAACTTATAAAGATGGTAATGTTTTACAATGTTAAACAAGGTAGATTCACAATACCTCTTAGTTCTACAAACTTGCTTGATTCCGGAAAAAGGGTTCCAAAAATTAAACTTAAGAAAAGTTTACAAGGACAATGATTTTACCTCAAAGCTTATAGAATCTTTCTAATCAGAGTATACAAGTACAAAAAAATTATAAGATAGTTATACATTCCTTGTTAATCAAAATGCAGCAGAAAACAGACATGAAACAATACAAGTAACAAGTAAGAAATCTTTTAACCCAAAGAGTAGGGTATCCAACAACCTTGGATAAGGTTTACTTGATTTATTCTTTCAAGAAATTCTATCTTATCCACATTAGGGAAATCCCTCGATAAGAATATTAGAGTATGTATTTCTATCCCTGTAATCACTTGAACTTCAAGGTAGTTGGAACCTCTTTCTTCCAATCCTCAGAAGCCCTTGAATGTACTCAGCAACATTCAGAGTCACATGAATCAATTCAGAACAAGATGTTCAGTACGCATGAATAATTAAAGTCTCTCTCTCTAGAAATAACTTCAGCAGCATGTAATCTCTAGATTGATCAACGTTTATCAGTTTTATTTGAGCTCATTCAACTAAAATCCTATTTATAAGTGCATCTTCAACGGCCAACTCCCTCCTCCAATGGTCATATTTTTCCTTGAATTTTGGAGGGACCTGTACATGTGTCACTCAAACAATGGTTAGTTAGTAATAGAATGCATGACATCATTTTATAACTCAAACAACAGTAAGTAAAATATGGTTGATCAACCAAATTCAATTTTTCAGAGTCTAAGGAAAAATATAATTCAAAGTCTAAGAGATTAAAGCATCAGAGTCTTTGTTATAAAGATATACGGATTCTATTTTTCAAGGAATTCAGAATCATAATTCTATAGATTTCAACGTCAGGATTCTAAGGAATTCATAGTCTGAATTTTGAGGAATTCGTAGTTTGAATTATGAGTAATTTTGAGTCTGAATTATGAGGAATTCAAAAGCTGAATTATGAGGAATTCATAGAATGAATTCTAAGGAATTTGGAACCTAAATTCTAAAGAATTTGGAGTCTAAATTATAAGGAATTCAGAACATGAATTCTAAGGAATTCTGAACGTGAATTCAAAGGAATCCGGAGTCTGAATTTTAGAGAATTCGGAGTCTGAATTTTAGAGAATTTGGAGTCTGAATTTTAGAGAATTCGGAGTTTGAATTTTAGAGAATTCGGAATCTGAATTTGGGTCCTGAAAACAGAATACTCTATATCTATGTATTTATAGAATTCATAGGTATTAGATGTGAACCCAATTTTTTCACTTAGGAATAAAAAGATTTACATTTAGATTAAATAAAAATATGAACAATGAAAAACACGATAAGGATAAATTTCCTTAGGGAAGGAAAATTTCCCTTATCAAGATAAAACATAGGGAAAAAGTAATTTGACTTAAGATAGAGTGTTTGTGATTTTCAAAACATGAAGGAATGGAAAATTCATAAGGATACCTTATTGACTCAACAAATGGTGTTATGGTAACAACCACTATATACTATTATGCCATTCTATTGGAAATTAGAACTTGATTTAAAGATGTGTCTTATTATGGAGTCGTTGAGAAAATACTAATATTGGATTTTCACTCCCATGTTTGATTCACTATGATAAAATGTAAGTGGTTTGATTCTATGATGAGGCATGGCACATTTATTGATGATTGTGGATTTCATGTTATTAACATGACTCACACTCTTTCTACTGATGATCCATATATATCGACATCAGTGAAGAAACAAGCTTTTTATGACAAATATCATCTGTGACCTAAATTTTATTTCAATATTGATGTAATCCCAAGACATATTTTTGGTGATGGTAATGATTTAATTGACACAATACCTATTCCCATTATCCCCAATAAATGTATTACATATAATGACTCTAATAGTTAAATTGTCATAGTTGGTGGTGAACCATAAGTTATGGTATGAAATATATAGAATCATCCATTAGTGTTCTCGGTTCTTTTGGTTTAGCTCGACTTGGGTTGTTAAGGTTGTTACTATTCAAATTTATTTACTATTGATTACAAATAATTTGAATACAACTTAACCTTCATTTCATTTTCAATATATAATAGTAGTAGTTTTCTTGGTGTTTCATTTTCAAATATTGAATTGAACTGTATTAGAACCTATAAAACTAAACTAAACCAAATAAATTAAATTATAACAAAAAAATAAGATGATTTAATTTAAAACATATTAAATAATTAAAATGAAAATGAAATCCTATTAAAATAATTACCTAACCATAAAAAAGAAAAAAAATTACCTAACCTAAAATATGAACCAAATGACCTAACTTAAAAAAATTGGACAAATGAACTAATTAAAACACCAAAATAAACCAAATGAACCAACCAAAATTTAATAGGATCAAATTGAAAATAGAAGAAAACTCTATCAGACCCATGCTAAACATGTAAGATCCTACATTTCTCTATAAGGTATTTCCACATATGTTTTAGTTTAAGCACTTTATTTTTGTTAATTAAGAGCTTACCCAAGTCCTTAAGGAGGCTCGAGGGTGTTTAGAGGGTTCGAGACACAAAAAGGGATAAAACTGAGGATTTTCTGAGTAGGTTGCATGGTCTGTGCATGGATAGTGCTAACCATGTGGGCAGCCCAGGGAAACCATGCAGGAGGTGGTACTTTAGATAGAAGCATCAGCACGGTTTGTTCATGGTTTGGAAAACCTTACATGTAAACCGTGCAACCCAAAAACTTTTAAAATATAACAAAAGTACCACTCCGTGGTTTGTATGTTCACTCGGGATTTTCCTCCTCTTCCCCCCTTGGAACCCTAGGAATGAACAAAGGGACAAAGAGCTTCCAAGGATCGATCTCCTTTGATTCTTGACCATTTTAAGTGTCGTCGGATGCAAATCAAATATCTTGGTGAGTCTAATCTTCTCTTCCTCTCCCTTTTCCCGTTTAGGTACTTTATTTTGGGTGATTTCTATCTGAAGCTCTCAAACCTCTTTTTTTTTGTGATATCTAGGTTTAGGCTTCAAAGTGGTGTGGGATTGGAATCTAAGGCCCTGGTTGAGAGGGAATTCATCAATGGATTTGAGGTAGGTGGTATACAAGTTATATCCCTTGAGTTTTATAGATATTTATTCATGTAGGGTTTTGATTATTACTCTCTTGTCATGAGTTATTAGTGCCATTATTGTGATGGGATGTTTAAGGTGTCTAAAGAACCTAATAGAACCCTCATTATCCTCACATAATGCATAGAGGAAGATGTGACCTATGTTAGGGAAAGCCATGGGGTGTGCCCCCATTTCTAGACTTATAGTTTAGCTAAGTAAATGTAGGGTCATTTAAAAAGAACATAGATCCTTGGGTGAATATGGTATTAATCTTGAAGGATATGAATTGGAGTCCTAGTAACTCACCTTGGTTGGGTGGTGACCAATGTGGGTGTTTGGTTAGCTTAAAAGGGGGTTGAGTGAGATAAGGGGAAATGTTAAGTGATTATCTTTATACATGATTATGCTTAGTGAGATAGGCATGGGAAATGGGAAATAGGGATGAATTTTTTGGGTTAGAAATGAATAATGTGTTAATGGATTGTGGAATAATGTTAAATTATCATTTATTGATATTCTTGTGATGTTGCTAATGATATTAGCGATGCTTGGTTGTGAATTGTGGTTGAATGTGATGAATGTCAAATAAAGCATGTGTACATTGCTTGGTAGTACGGTGTATAGACATGAGGTTCTACACCCATTGGTTGAGTTTTGACTGAGGTTCCATACTTCACCCACTAAATGAACGGGTTAAAGAAGGGGATAGAATTTCATTCCCCTAATGGTTTCATCCACTCAGACTGAGGCTTCGAGGTGATAATAATGAAAATTGTTATGTTCTGATGCTTAGTGAGATAAGACTTGTTTAATTATCTAATGTTGTAAATTTATATCTTTCCTAATCCATTGAACATATATAAAGGGAGAATTGGTAAATAAAGTATCTTGGAATGAGTGTGGGTTATTTTATTGGTTAACTGAAAAGAATATAATTATGATTGGCCTTATAATCTATTTCATGTACTTGTTTTTTTACCACTGCAGGAACTATCTATGGGCTGGGTATCTTGTAGAAACCATTTGTGGTGGCCTAATAAGTTGTACTCACACCCTGCTTGGGTCGCCGTTGGGTACCTGATAAGATTTCATGGTTGCAGGTCAGGAGAAGGGAAATGGAGCAGTTTCTTGGAATTTATTTGGGATTCAGGATGAGCTTGGTTGAGGTTCGAAACTTAGTTCCATGATATTTTTGGGGATTCTGTTGTTTGTCCCCATTTTGGCATTTGTTCACTATTCACTATATCCAGGCATGACATACTTACTGTTGGTCATCTTGTACCGAGTTTGGGAATGGTTTATATATGAATTGTGTTGTTTGTTTTATAGTGTTTCCACTATTTATATTTTCAATTTTCAAGATTACTCTGGTAAAAGGGGGTATTGTCTCCCCATGTGACAACTTATACCCTCGTTGCTAGTTGGAAAGCTCTGGTGTATGGGGATTCATTCTTGAGGTCATGTAACTACCCGGATCGGGGCACCGGTTAGTGGCTCATGAGTTGGGGACATTATAAAGTGATATTAAAGGAGGCCTTATCGCTTTCTTACTATTTTTGGATGGTAGATGGAGGTTAGGACAGTTTCGGGCCTTGGTAATGAGCTCTTTCTTTGGAGTATCTGACCCATGTATGGTGGAAGACCCAGGTTACCCTTGGTGGGAATTGTTATTCTTGTTATGTGTTGTTACATTTGATGATATTTCACCATCGGGTGATGCAATTGTTATGTGATTTGACGATTTTGTGATCATTAACTCATGGATGGAATGGCACAAGGTTCTGCATTCTTGAATCATCCAAGGAACCTATAAAGATTAGTGACATGCATCATGGTAGGAACACACATGAAATGAGTGTGAGGGACGTAAATGTTAGGATACATTATTTCTTTTAAAAGTGATGAAGTTATGCCTAATAAGATTATGTGAATGGGTAACAAAGGGTGTAAAAAGGTTGGGTGATATTCAATAAACATGTTTAATAAGAATGTGAAGTAGGTTAAGATGTTGTTAAAGTAACAAGGAATGTTTAATTCTTTGAAATAGTGTATGAAATAAAGGCTTGCAACTATGTGAGTTTGTTAACCGTGTTAGCCAAGGTCCTAGAAGGAATAGCTCAGGGCCGTGTCCTGGATGTGATGAGGATGGTGGAATGGTGTATATAAAATGGTTGATTATGGCTATTGATTATCCTTCTTATGTTATCCCTTATTTTGGTGGTAGCTTTACTACTTCATTCTAAGGTTTTGTCTGGAATTGTAGAGAAATCTCGTGGAAAATATGCATGCTAGTTGGGATACTAGAAGATGTTGACAAGAATGTGCCTCCAGTAGTGGATCAGGGGAATCCAGTGGTTCATCCATGATATCTTCACTTGTTTTATGCAGATGATGGAATGGGACCCAAGGCGGGTTGTGCCGAGTATGTTCGAGCTGACCAGAGAGTTTCAGCTGCAGCACCCTCTGACCTTTATCAGATAGGGTGGTCCATAGGTAGTAAAGTTATGGATCAAGTCTATCCAGACTATTCTTGATAATTTATAGATTCTTGTTGAGAAGAGATTTAATTCATCGGCTTATATGTTGAGAGGCCAAGAAAATTATTGCTGGGACATCATGGTCAAAACGGAACAGGTTGAAGGAATTCTATGGAAGGACTTCCAGAATAAGTTTCTTGATAAATTCTATCCAGAGACCTTGAGATATGAAAAGGTGGGAGATTTATGAGTTTGAATCAAGGGACTACGTTTGTGTTGGACTACACTATTCATTTCACTAATTCGCATTGCAATGTTCCATATTTGACCGGAGATGAGGTAGATATAGAAAGACATTTCTAGAACAGGTTGAGACACATGATCAGGTCTCAGGTAAATATCTTTCTCTAAAGAGGTTTTCTGAAGTGGTAGAGAAGGCTCTTATCTTAGAGGGAAACCTCATGGGGGACTCAGGTAGTGAGATTGTGGGGGAAGCTGGGCAGACCAGTAGTGCAGCTTTGGAGGGTAGGAAGCGCCATTTTCAAAACTTTTAGTAGGGTGGATGTTTTTAGAGAAGACAAAAGAGTAAAAAAAACCTATCAGAGTGGTGACCTGGTCTTTTACTATAAATTTGGTAGGCTGAGGCACATGCATGGCCTGTGTCCCCTAACACCAGTCGGGTGTCAGTCATGTGGCAGGTTAGGCCATGTACAAAAGTTATGTAGGAAGCTGTGACAATCAGGAAATGAAGGAAGTCAGAAGCAGATGTTGAGTGTAGGCAGGGGGTCGGTTACCCCATATCAGGCTGGAATTTGGAGCTCTACAGGTCGTACGGCTACAGTTGTTGGATGTGGAACAATGGGGTGAGACCATTCTTACCATCAGGTTATTACAACTTAGGGTAAATAGGTTGGGGCCTAGGGTAGAGGGGTGGGTCAACTCCATGTGGTTAAGACTACACCTGAGGGTGGTGAGGCAGAATCATCTGCATTTTGAGGTACAATTCTTGTAGTTTCAATGATTTCTAGTTCATAATTTGATATAGGTGCTATGAATTCTTTTATTTGTGCTCAGTTTGTAGTGTTTTTGGGTTTGATCTAGAAGAATTCATGTGGGGTAATGTCACTTGATACTCCGTTGGGAGTACAAGTCGATAACATTATGAAATTTAAGGGTTGTCCTCTAGAGATTGGGGGTTATCATTTTATGTAGGATCTATTGGTTCTGGACATGTAAAGTTTTTACTAGATCATTGGCACTAATTGTTTAGTGTTTTATGAAGCCCACTTTGACTTTTATTAACATAGGGTATTGTTTACGTCTCTCGATGGAGACACTTATGTCCTTTATGGTAAGTGGGATTCTTGATAGGGCCATGTCGGGCCTCTTGGAAGATCTTGTGGCCTAGGTAGCATGTCGTATGTTACATGATGGGGAGAAGGAGTATCCAATATTCCCACCAGAAGTGGTTGGTTTGAGGATGTGTTTCCTAATGACTTCTCGAGTTTACCGCACAAGAGGGATGTTGAGTTCACCATTGAGTTGTTACTAGGAGTAGATCCAGTGTCCATTCCTCCATATCAAATGGCACCAGAAAAACTCCAAGAACTGACAGTTTAGTATGAGGAATTGGAAGACAAGGGGTTTATTCTTCCTAGTATATCTCCTTGGTGATCACCTATATTTTTTTTCTAAAAAGGTTGATGGGTCACATAGACTTTGTGTCGATTAAAGGGGGCTAAACCAGATGACAGTGAAGAACCAATACCCTCTTCCGAGAATCGATGATCTTTTTGACTAGCTCAGAGGTGCTTCGGTGTTTTCTAAGATCAATTTGAGATCAGGATACCAGTTGTTAAGGGTGAGACCTTCTGACATACCACATATAGATTTCCGAAGTAGGTATGGGTTGTATGAATTTTTGGTGATGTTTTTTGGGTTTACTAACGCACATGTTGTGTTCATTCCTTTGATGAACTGGATATTTGACCCTTATCTAGACCAGTTCATTGTTGTATTTGTTTATTATATCTTAGTGTCCTCCAAGACTCATTATGATCATGCCCAACATCTTAACATCGTTTTTGAGTACACTAATAGATCATAGGCTTTACACCAATATATCAAGGTTTCAATTTTATAATGGTGAGGTGCACTTTTTAGGACAGATCACTTTGGAATCGGGTGTGTCGGTGGATCCAGAGAAAGTACATGTTGTGGTGTCTTGGGAACATCCCAAGAGGTTTTATGATGTTCGTATTTTTCTGGGTTTGTCCGGTTATTATCAGAGGTTCATTAAGGACTTCTCTTGTTTGGAATCACCACCCTCTAGTCTGACTAAAAATGGAGTGAAGTTTGAGTGGTTAGGAGCATGTGAAGGTTCTTTTCAAGAGCTGAAGAAGAGGTTGACTACCGCACCGATTCTAGTTTTACCTGAACTGGGTAAAAAAAACATTCCTTTTTTTGTGACTCGTCTGGGGTTGAAAATGGTGGAGAACTGATGTAGGATGATTGAGTTTTTACTTATTGGTCTAGATAGTTGAGACCACATGATAGAAATTACTCAACTCGTGACCTTGAAATAGGTGTAGTTGGTCATTCCTTGATGTGTTGGAGGCATTACTTATTTGGAGAACCATTTACAGTGTTTACCAACCATAAAAGTCTCAAGTACATATTCTCTCATCGGGATCTGAATCTTCGACATCAAAGGTGGGTTGAATACCTGCAATCCTTTGATTTTTAGTTGGTTTGCTCACTAGGAAAAGGGAATAGTGTTGCTGATGATTTGAGCTGTAAGACTCAAAATCTGGTGGTCCATGAATCATCATGAGAATGGAGATTGATGGCCTTGTTTTTTGAGATGCACCTGGAGGTACAGAATGAGTCATCCCAGATGAATCTGCCATCCATAGTAGTCGAATCTACGCTTCTAAGCCATATTAAGCATATCCATTTGGCAGATCATGGGTGTTTATCTATGAAGGAAATTCTTAAAGGTGGTGATTCACCTTTTAGCTAGTTTTTTGGCATTGATGGTGTTTTTCGTGTTCATGACCATGTTGTGGTACTGGTAGGATTAAAATAAGATTTGATGCATGAGTTCCACACACTGAAGTGGGAAGTACATCCAGGTTTGACAAAGATGTATTGTGACCTCCACAAGATGTTTTGGTGGCCTAAAATGAAGGAAAAAGTTGTGAGCTTTGTGGAAAGGTGCCTTACCTGTCAAAGGTGAGGATGAGCACCACCTTCCAGGTACATTTTTGTAGTCATTGCCCATTACAGAGTGGAAATGAAATGACTTGAATATGGAATTAACGGTTGGTCTTCCAAGGACGCCTCGTAATACTGATGCGGATTGGGTGGCCCTCGATCGATTGACGAAAGTGGATCATTTATTGTCGACCCAGGAGAACTTTACAGTTGATCAGATAGGTGATTTATATATTTGAGAGTTATTGTGGTTTTATGGTGTGCTGGAAACCATAGTTTCAGATCATGATCCACATTTCACTATGCTCTTCTGGTCGGGGTTACAGAAGGCACATGGAACCCAAGTGTTGTTGAGTACAGATTATCACCCACTGACGGATGAGCAATCAGAACGAACAATTCAGGTGTAAGAGGAAATGTTGAGATCTTGTGTTTTAGATTTTATTGGATCATGGAAAAAATACATTCCTCTAGTTGATTTTTCCTATAATAATAGTTTTCAGGATATAATTCAGATGGATCCTTTTGAGGCACTCTATGGGAGACTGTTTAGATATTTGTTATGTTGGTTAGAGATGGGAGAGTCTGAGTTCTTGGACTGAGTCTCATGAGGAAAACGTCTGATAAGGTCATTTCGATTCAAAAACATATGGAAACAATGTATAGTATGAAGAAGTCTTATACAGATCAGTGTCGCAGACCTCTGGATTTTAGGGTGGGTGTTAGTGTGTTTCTTCATGTTTCTCCAAGGTTGGGTCACTATCAAATTTGAAAACAGGGAAAGTTGGCACCTAGGTATGTGGGTCCATTTGAGATTGTGTAGGGGATAAGGTCTATGGCTTACTAATTGTCTCATCCATAGCGGTATAGTGGTATGCATGATGTGTTTCCTATTTCACATCTTTGGCAATATCACCCTGACCCATCCCATGTTATAGATGTTGATGATGTAGAGCTTGATGTGGATGCGTACTTAGAGGATCATATGGTTCGTGTTGTGGACTGCAATGAGAAAGTTTTGCGAGTCAAGTTTGTGCCTTTGGTCTGTGTGTTGTGGAAGCACAGAAATATTCAGGAGGAAGCTTGGGAGCGAGAATCAGATATACGGGCCCGATGGACTAAACTCTTTTCATAGAAACTCGATGATGCTCAGAAGAGTGGCTTAAGGACGAACAGTTATAAGATAGGGAGGTTGTAAGATCCTAAATTTCTACATAAAGAATATTATAAAAAATATTTTAGTTTAATCCCTTTGTTTTGTTTAATTAAGTTCTTACCCAAGTCCTCAAAGAGGCTTGGGGGTGTTCTGAGTGTTCGGGACAAGAAAAAGGAGAAAAAAGGGGTTTCTAGGTAGACTGCATAGTCTATGCACGGTTAGTGCTAACCATGTGGACAACCTAGGGATGCCATGCAGGTGGTGGGATCTTGGACAGTGGCATCCACATGGTTTTCCCACAGTTTCGGAAACTGTGCGGGTAAACTGTGTGGCCCATAAACTTTTAAAAAATTAAAAAATTCCCACTCTTGGGTTTTTATGTTCACGTGGTATTTTTCTCCTCCTCCTAACTTGCAACCCTAGGAATGAAGCAAAGGGACCAAGAGCTTACAAGGATTTATCTCCTTCAATTCTTGACTATTTGGAGTGTTGTTGGATGAGAATTGAAGATCCGGGTGAGTCTAATCTTCTCCTCCTCTCTCTTTTACAGTTTAGGTCTTGTATTTTGGGTGATTTCCATCTAAATCACTCAAACCCATCTTTTTTGGTGAGATATAGGTTGAATATTAAAAGGGGTGTTGGATTAAAATCTAAGACCTTGGTTGAGAGGGAGTTCATCAATGGATTCGACGTAGGTGGTCTACATGTTATATCCCTTGAGTTTTATGGAGATTTTTGCATGTAGGGTTTTGATTCTTACCCTTTTGTGATGAGTTCTTCGTTCCATTATTTTGATGTGATGTTTAGGGTTTCTAAACATCCTAATGGAACCCTCATGATCCCTGAAGGATAAATGGAAGAATATTTGACCTATGTTAGGGCCACCCATGGGGTGTTCCCACGTTCCCGGACTTCAAGTTTATCTAAGTAAATGTAGGGTCATTGTGCGAGAACACAAATCCCATGGTGAATATGATATTAATCTTGAAGGATTTCAATTTGATTCCTAGTAATACACCTTGGTTGGGTGGTGACCTCTGTGGGTCTTTGGTTGTATTAAAAAGAGGTTAAGTGAGAAAAGGGAAAATTCTAAGGGATTAGCTTTATACATGATTATACTTAGTGAGATAGGCATGTGAAATGGGAAATAGGGATGAATATTATGGGTTTAAAATGAAGAATGTGTTAATGGATTGTGGAATAATGTTAAATTCTCACTCATTGATATTGTTTTGATGTTGCTAATGACATTACTAATGCTTTGTTGTAAATTGTGGTTGAATGTGATGAATGTTAAATAAAGTATTCTCACATGGCTTGGTAGTGTGTGGTATAGACTTGAGGTTCTATGCCCTCATGTCATGTTTTTATTGAGGTTCCAAACTCCACCCACTAAATTCATGGGTTAGGTAAGGGGAGAGATTTCCATTCCCCTAATGGTTGCATCCACACGGACTGAGTCCTCGAGGTGAGAATAATGAAAATTATTGTGTTATGATGCCTAGTGATGTGTAACTTGTTTAATTATCTCATGTTATGAATGTTGATATTTCCTAATCCATTGAACACGTATAAAGGGTGAATTGATAAATAATATATCTTGGAATGAGTGCAAGTTATTTGACTGATTAACTGAAAAGAACATAATTAAGCGTGTCCTTCTAATCTGTTTCCTTTAATTGTTTTTGTTTACCACTACATGAACTATCTATGGGATGGATATTTTGTAGACAATGTTGGTGGTGGCCTAATAAGTTGTACTCACACCCTCCATGGGCTGTCGTTGGGTACCCGGGAAGATTTCATGGTTATAGGTCATGAGAAGGGCAAGGGCCCAGTGCTTGGGAATTCAGTCGGGATTTGGGATGAGCTTGGTTGAGGTTCAGGACTTAGTGCCAAGACCATTCTGGGGATTCTTTTGTTTTTCTTCATTTTGTTTTTTTAACTTGTCACTATATCATGGCATGATATACTTATTTTTCGTCATGTTTTACCCAATACAAAAATGGTTTATTTAGGCATTGCGTTGTTTGTTTTATATTGTTTCCGCTATTTATATTTTTACTGATGTGGCTTACTTTGGTAGATAGGGTATAGTATCCCCACATGACTACTTAGACCCTCGTTGTTATTCGGAAACCTATGGTTAATGGGGAGGTGCGATTGAGGTCATGTAACCACCCGGATCGGGGTACCGATTAGTGGCTCCCGATCCAGGGATGTTACAAAACATGCTAGTTTAAAGGAATTGAGTTTTTATGTGACACGTATTTCATGTTTTAATATTATTTCCACTAAATATAAAATTATTTTGTTATATCACTATGTATCCATTATTTGGTTTGAGAATTATTATTACATAATTAAGACATGTCCCATCTTATTTATTGTTGGGATTAGACATTAGTTATGGTTTTCTAATTAATTATATATTTGATTTCAATTAAGGGAAATGAAAAACATTGAAGTGATATGAAACAATGGATGAAATATAATATTCTCTGAATGAGAGAGATGGGAATCCCTTTATTTGTGTCTATAATGAGTATTATATTTCAAAAATATATATCAATAACATATAATGTCTTGTGATTAATTTTTTTTAGCTTTCAATTAGGATCCACCACCTAGGAAACTGTTTTTCTATGATGAGACTTTGGGTATCATCGCTCAGATAGATGATATGAGGGGGGAGGTACTAGATCTACACTCACTACTTAGCATACCCTATCACACCCTATTCCTTCCTTTGATATACCATCTAGCACACATTCTTATCCTATAGGGTATTTAGAGGCACCCAGAATATTTAGGCCACCTATGTATTCGCAAACTTTTGATTCTTATCCTTATCACCTTTCTTTCCCTTATCGGATGTTGGCTCCTACTCTCCATCTATATTATAAATCTCCATAGACATTTATGTCATCTTATTTTCCTTTAACTTCCTTCTCCTATAGCTTCTATGTTCATGCTCCTTTGACTTATACTCCCAAAATTTATGATATTTTGTAGCAAACATTGGGTCTCAGTCCTTCTTTATAGGTTAACGTTCATACTGAGCTATTTGATCCAGTGGAATCCACTGATCATACTTCCTCAGGTATATTTATTCAATCCTAGTAATTTTTATACCCTAATTAATTTATTTTTCATATAATATATATTAACACAATATTTGTTTTATTTCTTTCATATATAGATCTTCCACTATGGTGCATGATCATGCACACATGTGTGAAGTGTGGAAGCACATATCCTAGAAGATGGATGATTATAATGAGTAAAACCAAATGATTAGAAAAATAGGTCAAGAATGTTGGAGTTTTTTTGCGATACTTTCGAAGTAAACTGACATCATTTATGTCAGACCGCTCTTTTAAAGATGTATTCCAAATTAATTAAAGGATAATTCTTGGCCACAGATATGGGTAATAAAATTAATTGTATTTATTGTCATATTATTATTATTTTTATATAAATTCCTATTTTTATACAAACTTCATTATTATTTTCCCGATGGTGATGCAGCGAGGAAAAAACGAGTCATGGAATTAGGTGAGTTGGGGAGAGTATATATGCATGAGCTATATAGTGGATGGTGTTCAATATTTGGTCCAGATTTAGAGGCCACACATATCATGAATGAATGTCTAGTAGCACATTATTGGGAAATGATTTCATATTAGAAGGGTTTCGGGTTTAAGTTATTAACCAAATTTGATGTTTTTGAATGATAATTACCATGATTTTAATTAGTACTTATTTTTATCTTGTTGAAAATTATTTTTTAAGAAGAGTTATAAATAAATAAAAAAAGGATTCTATAATATAACTCCACACTTTGGGGTGGACTATGAATTTGTAACATTAGCGAAAGTGGGTATGACACTTGTTTACAATATTTATATTTAAATAAATTTTAGAAATAAAAAACCTTCAATTATAAATTATATATTTTCATTATACTTTTTCCTAAACAAATATATTTAATAATTATTTTTTTGTGATATGATAAAGATATATTTATTATAGGTAACTATAAAATTTGGATTAACATAGATTATTTTCTTGTGGATTCCTATATAACCTCTTAATCTTGTGTGTATGTTATATGTGTTAGTTAGGATACTATGGTAAAAGATATTAGGGTGCCTCTTATGAGTTAATTTAAAAGTGGATAGTGGGGAATGGTTATGATAAATGTCGATGATATAAAGCATGTCTAAAAATATCATAAAATTAATATCCATTAGAAATTTAATGTTTTATAACAATATAAAATAAACATGATCAACATAAATACAACACACCATCTATCCATTAATCATTAACTTAGATTATTGATGATTATTATTTAAAAGTAACCAATATGTTCTGGGTTTGTAAGGTAATAAACCAACAATGAAATATTTAATAAAAATTGAAAGTATCACTTTTTTAAGATTTATCTTCATTTGAATCTCTATTTGTTCTAACAGTATGTTCAAACAGCGATTTTAAATATTTTTATTCATCTTTCACCTCCCACAAAAATTCTCTTGAGTGTTTAGGTTATCGTATCTTGAAAACCTCTCATAAAATTTGATTTCTTCCTTATGTGAAATCCATTTTTTTTATTTTGTACTTTAATTTATTTTTTTCCTCCATATTTCATTCTATTTATAATTAGGATATATAAATGGTCATGTTTTATTTATTAGAATGGTAATCTTTCTTGGAACTTTCACATGGCTTCCCATGAATATCCTCCACTAAAAAAATATTATTTTTTATTTCTTGCATTGATTATTTCTTTTAAATAACATAATTACATTATTAAAATCACTAAAGGATTTTTTTAAAATAGTTTATAGAATTTTTACATCTTCCAAAATATAACTATATTATTATTTTTGGTGAAACGTTATTATTAGCCTTCTTTCTTGTGTTATGATTAATAAATTATTTTTTACATAACCCAAGGAATCCATAACTTCAATTTTTTAATATTTTAATTGTTTGTTATTACCTTATCTATATATTTTTATCACATTATTGAATGAACATGATAAGAAAGAATATTTATAAAAACTATTGTGATTTCATTATCTATAAAATTTCTCCAAGCATCCAAAACTATTTTTGGAAAACTAATTTTTATCCTTTTTATGTGTACTTTCCATCACTTTAGTATTTCCTCCCATTATTTATGATTTAATTTTAATTTATAGTTTTATATGTTATTCAAAAAATCAGGTACTATGTGGAAAAATACTTTACATCTTCATAAGTAGCTAACAAATCATGTTTTTATTTTATTTAAAAGCTAACCAGATTTGATTCTATGATATTTTTTATAGAAACACATTTATTTTTGTTAATACTTAGGACATATCTTCTCATACAATTAATCACATCCAACATAGATGAAATAATAGGTTCCCTATAAAATTTCATCATCCACTGTATATTTTTTTTGAATCTTACATTATACATAAAACTAGAATTTGAATAAACCTAATTTGATAGGATGGATGGTACCTTTTTCTTTGAGTTTCTAGAGATTCATCCTTAGATGATATTAGAATTTCTTTTCATATTATATGGGTATTTTAATCACAAATTCAAACAAATCACCCATTATATAAAGAAACACAAAATTCACATCGCTCGTCACACAAACCCATCATTAAATCCTCTATTTAATTAAGTGTGTTTACTGTTAAACCACTATTTTCATATAATAATATAAACCTAATTGTGGAAACTATTCTTAAACACAAAAAACATAAAAAAATCATCCCAATAATAAACTAAAATCCATAAACATATAATATTAATTTGTATCATAATTATTAACACTTAACAAACCAAATTCTTCATTTAAACATCAACTCTAGTCCTTATTTATTCACCTTAATCATTTTATTAATTATTATATAATGTAAGCATTTTATTTTACCATTATTATATTTAATTCATTACTTTAAGAATAGTTATCCATAATTACATCACTTAGAAAAACATTAGAATGTGAATGTCACAAAAAACTATAGAATATTAATATTAAACAAAATAAAAAACTTTCTGCACCAAAAAACTCACATGAAATAATATAATCAATAAAACCCAATGGTTCAATAATCCACCGAACAAGAATCGGATGAGAAAATATTATAATTTGAAAGGGACTAAATCTCACCACATTCTTATAAAATGATAAGTTGTATGAATATATCCCTATGATAAAACTAATGTTACCATTAGATTGAAAATTTAATTTAAAATAGTGGAGAATTGAGCACATGAATCTTATGAGACAAAGATAGAGTTTATGATACTGAAACTTCCTAAAAAATAATCACAATTAGACAAATTATGAATGAATTTCCAAAATCCATGACAGAAATTATATCAGGTACAGAATTTATTCAACCCAAACAATAAAGTAAATAATGTAAAATACCATTTATACGTCAACATTCCACATGTTTATTTAAACAAAAATCATTATATATTCTTAACTATCACTCACCACACAAAAAATTCTATTAAAACCAAAAATTCTAACACATAAATATGATTTAGTGCTATTAATTAAACAATTGAAAACTTTATCACCTTTAAATATTATTCTATTAATTTTTCCCTAAAATCACATGGAATTATTATTAAATACCAGATAATAAATTTTTTAAGGAAAAAAATGAATAAAATGAAACATCATAAAATATTTTTTTCCACTTAAGGTATCTATTATATCACCCAACTAATTTTTTTCCATAGTATAATTAATTACCTACAATATTCTAATCTAAACATAACATAATTTCACATTCATTCTCATTATTAACCTATAACAAAACATGTCAGCACATCCCTATTTCAATTATTATTTAATGTTATATAAAAATAGAAAACAACTAAATTGAATTATCACATTAACTATAATACACTAGAGTAGGGAGTTATAAGATTAAATAAGTTCACAACCGCTAAACTCAAGGTATTTTATCATTACATCCAAGGATTAGAAGATTCTTTCCCACTATAATTACCAAATATCAATAATCCACTAATAACTAGAAGAAAAACTGGAATTAAAACATAAAATAGACTAAACTTATGTTCTTTTTACTTAAACCATAATGAAAACAATATGCACTCCATTTTAACACAAAAAAGATTATTAAACTTCCTAGATCCTAAAATTTGAATTTTACATATTATCATTATAACTAAACATTATCATTATTCAAACAAATAAACAATAAATCCAATTCTTTCATGTGGATTTTTAACATTAAAAACCAATATTGATTATATGATTTCATCAATAACAATCAATGTAAAATTTTCCTTGCAATTCCCTATTTTAACCCCTTCCAAATGAAATCATAGAAACATAGAAACCACCAAATATGAACATATCTAGCATACATTTCGCCTCTCTATTTTACCATATTATAAATATATTTAATCTTGATTAGTTTTTTCAATAAATACATTCCATTTCCATTATTCTATAATTACATTTCCATGAAATTCATGGAAATAATATATACAAATAAGAATACTTAAATTACACATTAATTTAAATTTTTAAATCATTATTTAATAATATTACCAATTCTCTTAATTTATTATATAAAACTTATTTTTTTAACCAACTCATATCATATTGACACTAAGTAACCAATCATTATAGAAAATCATATTGCATCATTGAGTATATCCATTTGATTTTTATTATGAAATTCATTATTAATCACCAATTTTGAATTATGGTTTTCTATATTCAAATTCATTAAATAGTGACGTTTTTAATATTGAAGGACATTTTCCTTGAGAAAAATTGGGTTTCTTTAGAAGAAATAAAAGACATGAAAGTGCGATAAATTAACAAACACATCAGAATAATGTTAGTTTTACTATTTTGATTTCAAATTTTAATATATATATTTTAAATAAATAGTCTATTTACATTTGTAACAGTGCTCTTTGGGGGACCTTGATAAGTAGGAAGCAGAAAAATTCAGGCAAAATGATCATTTTCTTTAGGTTTTGGGATATGAGAACTATGGAAGAGTATGATATCAAAGAGGGGAGAGTATTATTGTTACTAGATATTGACACACTTCAGGTTCTATTTATGGTTGCACTGAGTTGGAAAAGGATAATGTAAAAGAAGAATAGGCTCTAGACAAAGAAGAAGAAATCAAAAAAATGGTTATATAGAAGCATGAATGGAATCAAAAGTCCAATGATGAAATTATTAAATTTTTGAAATTATTATGCCAATAACTTTCTCCATATATTGTTGTATCTTATGATACATATATGTTCATGATGTTTATGTTATATCATGCATTGAGTGATGGTCATAGTGGTGGTTAGGACTATAATCTCCCCGGTGAAGGTGATGGTGATGATGATGGTGAGGGTGATAATAAGGTTGATTGTGAGGATGATGGTGAGGATGATGGTGAGGATGGTGGTGGGGATGACAATGATGATAGTGATAGTGATTTTCATGAGGGGGATATTTGTTTGTTACATTTTTATTTATATTCATGACATTTGATTTTTTATGATTAGTGGTGAATAACGAATATATGTGTTGTTTTGAATGTGTGCTATCATTGGTTTAATGCATTAATTATTTTCTTGTGTTACAAGTTTTTTTAAATTGGTTGGGGATGTTTGGTGAAACTATTTGAAGTTAATTCACCATTATAGGGTGCTTTAGTGATTTCTATTTTTCTATTTTGGGTAGGGTAGGGGTGTTAATGTTTATTGTTTTAGAGGATGTATATTCCAATGCTTTCAAAACTATTGGTATAGAGATATACTAATGGTTATAATAGAACTATTGGTATATCTATATTCTAAGGGTTTAAAACCATTGGTACAGCTCTATAACAATGGTTTAAACCATTGGAACATAGCTCTACCAGTAGTTTAAATTTTTTGGATTAGAGATATACCAATAGTTCTATCATAACCATTGGTAACTTGAAATTCCATTAGACTTCTTACAACAGTTTACTAAAAATCATCGGTATAGGCCTATACAAACATCTAGTTAACCAAAAGCTTAGAGTACCATAGATGTAAACTATACCAATGGTTCTCTTATCTATATCAATGGTTTTGAACCATTGTTATAGGATTAGATTCCATCAGCGAATAAATACAAAATGTCACAATTTTTGTTTTAATAACGCTAATATTTTTTTCATAGGGATAAATAGTTGTTATCTTCAATTATAAATGCTTAATTTAAATGTGAATTAATTTTTGTTATCATTGTAATTTATTTTAAATATTTGGTGATGGATTAATTTCGTTATATGTTTACATAATGTCGACATGATTCTTGTGCAAGCTGTAAAAAAATCAAGTAAATGATTTCAAAAAAAATTAAAAGTAATATTTTTTGGATGATTTATTTAATTAAAATATTTTTTTGGATTAATATAGTATAATAGGCATGTTTTAAAATTTAAAATTCTTATTGCATTATTGTATTTATTTTTCAAAGTACTGTGAGAATAGTCTCAAAAATGACTTTAGTGGCATATAATGTTTAATAATATTCTATTAAATGAATTAAAAATGATAAATAAAATTATTTTCAAAAACATAAATGGGATATGGTTGATAATATAAATCATTTTCCACTTATGGGTTAGTCTTCCTTTTATAGTAACATTATTATCCCCCAACGAGTAGAAAACTATGATATCATGTTAATCGACAAAATGGTTAATAAGGGTTAAAACTAAGAGATAAAGGTTAAAAAAACCGCTAAACATGTATACATATTATTGGATAGGATAATTAGGATTAAATGCATCATATATTCTAAATATATCAATTTTTATCCACATCAACATGAAAATTAATTTATATAATTTTAATACTTTATGTAATTCCAAGGGTTCCCCACTCCTCTCTAATATAAGGACACCGCTTGTCCTATATTCCTCAGAACTTTTTCGACAACTTTCAAAAAAACATCATCTCAACTTCCTTATATATATTCTATAGTTTTGGTTATTCTTAAAAGACCATCCCTGTTATCCTTAAGAATGGATCCAAAGGAAGTTCTTCAAAGAGGAAGTATTCGTCTTAGCCAAACGTTTTAATTTTACTTATTCTTATACATATATAAATTCTTTACTAACAATTAAAATATAATAGTATTAGAATATAAATTATATTTAGATATTATTATGTTAATTTAGTAACCTTATTCAATTGTTTTTCCATTAAATTGGAAAGGAATGTATCACTCATGTATACTTGTGGACTACCGCCTCCATGAAGTGATATGATTTCATTTTCCATCACTACCTTACATATATGATTATAATGATAGATTTAATATATATATATATATATAATATTTATGATATTATTCTGCTTTAGGAAAGGTAAATTATTATTTAAATTTCTTTCATTCCATCCATAAAAAAATAGAAACACCACTCATGCGTACATGCAGACTTCTATCTCCATGAAGTGATGTAATTAATTTTTCATCACCTATTTATATGAATAGTTATATATGTGTTTATAATGATTAAATATGATACTAATTACATTATTAATATTATGGATATGATTTAACCATGATAAAATTAAACATATCAAAACTTTTGAACTTAAACTTACTTTAAAAAATGAAATGGTTAACACCCGAAAATGAGGATTTAAATAATGAATTATTAATAAAGGATGATTAAATGTTATAATTGGATAATAAATTGTATTATAAGTATTTATACGGTTATGTTATATAACTATAATAAATTTATATTTATTATATATTATTTTAGAGCACTTACAAAGAAAGCCAGACATAAGGTAAGGGTTTCTCATCTCACTTTTATTTCTGTGAGACATATATCATATTCACCACTTATTTCCCTTGTGTGGTGTATATACTTACATGACATTATTTTATGATGATTTTATTAAAAAATATAGAGATTTATAAATCCATATAATCTTCACTCTTTAATAAGGTTTTGATTCAGCTATTACCAAAGTTGTATGGGTTCTTCATATCAATATTATTTCATTAAGGCATATTTGATGTTATGAAACTATTTATGTTTACGAGGTGTGTCTAATACCCATTTTTATGTTATATAATGATTATATTTATATTAATTGTATTTAAAGTTTCATTTTATTTTATTTATTTCATAGTCACTATTATTCAAAATTCACCATAGTGGTAAGGGTTTTATGTTAGAATCTCATTTTTAACAGGACTGTTTTTTATTATATTTATAATGGTGAAATTATATTATATTTATCATATAAATAATATCTATTTTATTATAATCAATTTATTTATTGACATTATATTTTTTTTCTTTTCATTTTCCCCTCTTTAATTACTTCAGAGATCTAAAGATTACTTTTAAGGAAAATTGAGTTTGTTTTATGATTAGGCCGATAATATTTTTATTACATGCCCATATTTTCAATTAAATGTTTTCAAGAATGTATTTACTATTATCCTATGATTTTTTAAATTCATTTTTACCCATATTTGAATTTATATAAAAATTATTAAAAGTAATTATCATATCATTTTATAAATGATGTTCCTTACAATTTTAACAAAAATGTGAAGGGAATAATTATTTTAATGTACATGACCCAAATATAATTTTCCATTATCATGAACTCTCAATGATTTGAATAGTAATTTTCTATTTTCCATTATTATTATTTTTAAAAATTATTTCATTAATATTTATTTAAAATTTATTTAGATTTTATAAAATGAATTTTTAAATTAAAAGGCAATTATCCCTAAGAAATATTCCAATGATCTTTAAAGAGGATTTTTTAGTATCTTATAACATCCTTTGATATTACCTATAATTCACTAGGATATGATTCTATGATACCATTCTTATTCATTCTTTATATAGTTTATGGTTATGATTATGGAATATTTATGAAACCTACTTTAATTTCCATGGGTTTAGTTATGATAGAATGGTAAAATTTTTCATGATCTTGTTGTTTACATATGAATGGATTATGATTATGTGACTGGTTGGTCCGTTATCTCCCTCTAATACATTGGAAAAATATTAATGTTTTTTAATAACAAAGGGTACATTGGAGGTTATCCCAATTCTAAAAAATGGTACACAAGAGGTAATCTGAAGCCCAAAATAGGGTATAAATGAGGTTATCCCAATCCCAAAAGAGGGTATATGGGAGGTTATCCAAATACTAAAGAAATTACATGGGTGGTTAACCCATTCCTATCATGTTATGAATGTCTTAGTGAATAACCTTTACATAGTATTTTCATAACTATGATTCTGAAACACTTTATGACACTCTTTTGTGACATGATCATAATACAATGTTATGCTCTTGTGGATCATATTCTTTGATTTCTTTATGATTCATGTATTATGAACATCCATGATTTTTTAAATGACTCTTGAATATGATCTATAAATTATTGGGTATGCTTTTCAAATGTTAATATCCTTTCCTCATACCCTTATGCTCATCTTATTCATAAATGATCATTAATATCTCCCTTTTTACCCATAATAAGCATCAAATATAACTCTTTAATATTTTTCCTTTTCCTTAGGATATGAAGAAAGGTTTTAATTATGATATACCTATGAATGGTTATTTTTTAGAAGAACTACGTAGGAGACGATGCAGATCCTTTTTTGTACTTGTTGTTTATGTATCCAAGATTCCAAAGATATTACACCTTTATTGTACTGGCATAGATCATAATGATATTTATTGAATATTATTATAATAAGATGTAATATATATATATATATATGAAATGTTTGGGTCACTAATTTTATATTCAATAATATAGAAGTGTGATCACATCAACTCATTTGTGAAAAAAACCGAGTAAGGATGAAGAATGAAAAAATAGTAAATATTAAGAACCATATAATCTTAATTTCATTTATTATGTATTTTAAAGCTACCTAAAATGATATATTATATTTTTCCACACTCTATTAATGATTCAAATATAATCCTAAGGAATTATATCTACAGGTATAAAAAATTATATTGTGATATATTTCAGAAACATTCAATTATAGATTGATGTACAAGAAGGACAAAATTTGGATCTAAAATGTTTTGTAGATACAAACCTGGATGGACCTATATATGATATAAAATTCACATTAAGTAAATTATTTCTCATTTTTAGAAGTATTATTTCATTTAATTAAAATAATAAACCATCAGAAACCTTGAGTTCAATTGAGGCTGGGTATGTGGCTTCATCTTAGGAAGCTACATAGATGATGTGTATGAGAATATATCTACAAGAAATTAAAATTGAAGTAAAACATCCTCTGTTTATATTCTATAAGGAATAAATTGAAATTAATCTACTCATAAATATTGGTCAACATTCCAGGTAAAAACATATTTAAATAAAGTATAATTTTCTAAAATAAAAGGTCACTGAGGGTATCATAATGTTAGAATTTGTTCCTTATAAGGAATAGTTGATTAATAGTCTTGTAAAACCCCTTATAAATGAATAATTTTAGAATAATGATGACCATAATTCATGAATATGTTTTTAACATAAATTTATTATTATATTAAATTAATTGATAATTATTTCTAATTATTTAGTGTTTCTTTTTATTTTATAGAATCTGATATTTGAAATGTATTTTTGGGAAAAATAATGATTAAATATTTATTTATTGATGATTTTATAAATTAAAGGAACTATTTTTTAATGAGAAAATGTGGCTTTTTCATTAGACAAGTGGGAGTACATAGTCAAGAATAGGAACTACATGAATCCTGGTGTGGGTTACCCCATGAAAAAGGTATAAAGGAATCAAGATGTGAATTTATTGTATGTAGGCAGTGGGATGGTTTGGGTGGTGATAATGAATGGAACCATGGAATGGGTTAGAACCATGATAGTTCATTAGGTCTCTATCCAGTAACAAATTTTGAGGATAGATCACATATTTCTCAGTAACTATGCATATAAAATTTGTGAAATCATTCAACCTTCATCGGCATTTTGTTCCTAAAACATTTCCCTTATGTTAAATTTCACCATTTCTAATTGCACTATGCTACAGATCCATGAAGAAGGAGCTCAGACACATCTTTATAAAGGGAGAGCATGTTTTGTAGCCCACTACCATGCACTATGGACCACTATAGACATAGGGGAGCTCAACCTTCTTTCAATACATGAGACCTCTATTTTAATAGTGTGGGTGAATGGAGGAGTCTTGATTGCTACATGAATAATCTATGGAACAATGATTTCCTTGCACTATGGAGGGTTGTGAGAAGGAAGGATCTTGGGTTTTGTTTGTATAAGGTAGTTGTTTAATGGTCCAGTGTTACACCTTAGGATTAGAGAAGGACTTGGATAAAGGAAATGGTTGCATCATATTTAGTTTTATTATCTGTTAGGTGGAAGATTGTGTTTAATGGTTTACATGATGATGGTGATTGAGATGCAAGGGTTTCGATGTACTATAGAGGAGACGTTTAAGGTAGTTGATCAAATTTTTCATGAGATAATATTTTTTAAAATCATCAACACCATGTTGCAACTTAGTGATTGGAGGTTTGGGTTGTGAAATAGGAATGTATTATTTCTTAATCCATAAATCTATTGATATAAGTATGGATTTTTTATCCCTCTTCATGAACATGTTCACAAATCCAGAGGGTGGGTGATATGAAAGGTTCATGAATGTGGTTTTTATGCACATTTAGAGGGGTTTTAGATCAAATAAAAATGTAAGAGATATGGATGAACATAGAATATTCACTAAAAATATATACTTGTAGATATTATGGATAATTCCTTGTCTATATAAAAGAGATATTTTAAACACACCAGGGATATCATCTCTGAGATATATCATGGAGTGAGAGTGACTTTGACCACCTATTGTCTAGATAGTTTGGGTTTTCTTTACTTTTTTTATAATATTGGAACTCATGAATAGATTTTAATAAGAAATTAATGTAATGGTTTAATCTTTACTCAACATGTTTATTTTTAGATGTTTGTATATTCCCTCTCCTATGATGCTTAATCTATTCATGATTGATGAAAAATCACTCATGTGTGGCTAAGATTCATAAGGGTGGAATTGATTAAAAGGATACATATATAATTATTTTTTTTATTATATGATTGTGAATTATTCATGTTAATTAGTATTTAATTTAAGTTAATTAATACCATATCTCTATTTTTTATAATGAGACTAATGGAAATTAAGAGACAAAATTTAATGAAATAGTGGGGAGTGGGGAGAAAGATCAGGATTAACTCCACCTTTTCCTTAGATATGGAACATATTTCACCAAGGTTGGTCAGATTATCTCAAAAAAAGGTATTAATGGTCTTATTTTGTTTTATTATGATTTAACCAAGTAGAAAAACTAACCCCAAGAAGTATTTTGGATATTTATTTGATTGGTTTCATAACTGGAGTGGAGTTTTCTGAAATAAATAAAACAAACCTTGGATATCAGTTTACCTCTCTTCATCCTTTTCAATTTTTTATAGTTTATTAATTAAATTAACTTATTAGTATAATTTTATTAATTAAGTTTAATTTCATAGTTATTGGTCTAATTATGAAGACCTAACTATAGGATAATATATCATATTTAGGATTAACTGTTCTTTGTGGGATTGGACATATACTTAAACTACACTACACTTTTAGGGTCAATGTTCGTTTAGGTAAAAATATATATTCTAAACTTTATTCTCCTTGGGGAATTGAAGATTACTCTATGTCACTTCATTTGTAGGCACTATTTTCAAGAAACTATAAAATGTTAGTAATGGTTGATGAACTAGTTTCTAAGGTCAAGTCTTTAGCCTCCCACATTTTTTTTATGACTTTAGTTTTGGTGTTTATTTTATATATTTTCCATATTTTACACTTGGTTATTTCATGGATATAATGGATGGAATTCAATTCATATTAAATAAACTTTACAAGTTCACTATTCACATGATGGACCTTTAACATCTAATAAAAGAACATAAAATGATCTATAGTCAAGGAAGGGATATCCCAAAATATTACATGAGAAATGATGACGAACTGCTATATGGAATATAATTTTCATTTGAAGAGACACGTTAAGACTTAGAGATAATTATAAGGTAATATGAGGACTTAGAAGAATATTCTATGGTGGAAACCCAAGATGAATAAGTTCGCAATGAGACATATAAGAGATCTAGTGAACCTTGATGGATATTCAAGTTAACTTCTATTTATAAATTAAAATATATTTTTATAAATGATTCCCTCACTATAGAAGGAATAGAGAGAGAAGAATAAGAATAACAAAAAAATCCATATAAGAAAACGAAGAAGCAATAGAGTGGACAACTGCTAAAATAATAGAGGTTATTCATGAAATCAAAGAAGAGAAGCTTCAATAATATAAAAATTAGGATAAATATGTAATGGTTTTGGAAATAAATATTAGTTAATTTGAGAAGGGGAAATAATAAGAAGAATATGGGTAGTAATACCAAATTTGAACTCATTATTAGCTTCTTCTCCAGTCCTTATGTTCATCTAAATTATGATTTTCTCCATTATAAACTGTAAATAAGATTTCATTAAGGTGGAAATGAATATCTACAATGGATGAGATAAAAAATATTTTTGAATCATTATGGATCCAATAACACTTTTCATACTCTTATCACATTATAAAAAAAGGAAAAATCAATCCAAATGAACATAAACCATGAACTTTCTAAGAGGAAACCTGAGTTTTTTTAATGTTTTCTAAGATCATTAAAAATTACTTTTAGGCATTTAATTTAATGTTTTATAAAAATTTCAGGATTCTAAATTGATCCCTTCTATATTTTTGAACTTTATTATCATGGACATTTTGCTTTAAATTGGTGTTTTCTATTGTATTTTTATTATTAGAAATTAATAAACAATCAAAAGAAAAGATGCATGAGGAAAGAGGAGAATTATCTTTCATTATTTACCATTTCAATCCCCTAAATTGTTTTCAAAATCCTCTTTTTCTGATTTTAATATGAAAATGAATACCACACTAAATCTTTTTCTTAATTTTAAATCTATGACATGAAATATTTCTTAAGAAAACTAGTATTCCGCGTTTTAAATTTAATTAATATCAAGATGAATTGAGTAAAAGGGGGATTAAATAATTATAGATTAGCATAGGGGTATTGATTTTATGATTAATTATTTAAAAATGGAAATTAATTCATCTTTATAAAATAACCCATACATTTTTCATAATTTTATTTCTTGAAATTCATATTAATTAGTTTTTTATTAACATATTTTCCATGAGTGATTCTCCATATTATATGTTTCCCATTCTTGATAGGGTTTTAAACTAATGTTCATATTATTTATAATACTTATTTTTTGATAGATACTTAGAGCAAGAAGCCTTTTAGAGAACGCATTTAATCTTGTCAAATAAGTGATTAAATAAGTTCAAATTTAAAATTATTGATATTTTTTGAACACTTGTCCATGATACACACCTTTAAATTTGTTTCCTTCTTTTAAACCCATATAATCTATTAATTAACTTGTTGTAAAGGGCCAAATTACAAGATTATCTTATCCAATATAATTGTACTCTTAGTATTTGAGAATGATACTCCATGATTAGAGTATTGTGGAGAGGTTTCATATGGTTTAAGGGGATGTTTCATATTGATGAGAAGATGAGGGTTATTTCATTATATGTTGGGTGAATGTTCATTACTTTATTTCATTATATTTCATTATTTCTATATAAAATGGGAAAAATTATTAAAAAATCAACTAAAGAGGGAAATCATACTTAAATAAATAATAAAAAAGAATTATTTGAAAAGGAATTGATAAAAATAGGTAATATGATTCATTGTACGTCTTTATGATGATATGTGTGTCTAAAATTTGTGTTTTGGAAGTGTGTGGTGGTGATATTATATTTTGGAGTAGTTTTTCATTAAGAGTGACTTTTTATATCATGTGCAATGGTTAATATTTAAACATCTTTCATGATATTTATATTTTCAACATAAGTACATACCTAATATAAGACTCAAATTTATATGATCCTTTTAGGTGAATCCATCATGATTAATTAGGATTTTTTTATTTATAGGGATGATTTTTGAGAAGCCTTGAAATATTATAGTGAGTAACATGTACATGATGTATAAGAATAAATCCACTTAAATTTGTAACTTTAGTGATGAGATAAAATAATTAAAAGTGAGGTAGATCATAGAGTGACATACATTATAATAATAAATTGACATATTTGAATAAAAGTTATGATAATTCCATCAATTTTGAAAGGGTAAAAGTAAAATACATTATTGGTTTTTATTAATTTGAAAGGTGGAAATTTGAAAAGGTAACTTCTATTTGAAGATTAAAATTTAATTCCCCATTAATAATTTTTTAGTTTATTGATAATGGAATTTGAATCATGGTAGGATGGTCATTCCTTTGTGATATAAGCTAATATTGAATATTTTAGGGAAAGCATGGTCTGAGTGTGGTAGTATTTTATGACCATATTTCATTCATATTTTTTAAAAATGAAATTATTAATTTTATAATTTAACAAGAAATTATTATTTGTTATAAATTTATTTCCATTATTTTTTGGGAAATGAAATTTAAAATGCAATTTAAAGAAAAAATAAAAATAAATTCTTATTTTATAATGATTTTATAAAGGGAAATAATTAATTTTATAGTGGAAACATTTGGCATTCATGCTGGCCAAGGAGGAGTACACAATACAAAACTGGAACAAACTAAAGCATGGAACAGGTCAGAACCAAGCATAGGTATGAAAGATTCAAGAGGAGTTCCCAACACATTTAGGCATTTGTCAGGTGTAGGGTTTCAACATTGAAGGTAAGTGTGCCAAAATTTAGCACCATGACCAATCATCTAGTTGTTATCCTATATATATATATTTAAAAAAGTGAGACCCTAATAGTAAGTTCAATGTGGGATTGAATCTCACTTGGGAACTATATAACTAACATTTATAACATCATTTTTGGTACTGGAACATAATATTGCTCTCAAATTTCTGACAATTTTTGTAGAACTGTAGATGATCTTTTTGTATTAAAAATCCTCTATGGTTGTCAATGAAAGAGTTCAAAACCATCTGCATGTAGGGAGAGCATGTGCCATATGAAACTTCCATTCACTATGGACCACTATAGAAATTGGAGGAGATCAAGAGACTTAAACTAAAAAATAACTTTTACATCACAGTATGTGTGTATAGAGGAGCCTTAATGGTATCTTAAATAATTCTTAGTGTAGTGATTTTCTTATGTTGTATAGGGTCATGAAAAAGAAATAAGTTTGGATTTTGGTTGTATGAAGCTATTGTGTCAGGGTCCATTGTATCACTGAAGGGTAAATGAATGAGTTGGATAAAGGAAATGGCTATGGAATAATTATTTTCTTATATCATGATTGAAATATAAGGTTTCATGGTTTTCATTATGATAAATATTTTGGTGTAAAAGTTTAATTACACTGTGGAGGAGTTTTTTGAGGTGGAATCATGATGTCTACATGGGAGGAGCTTTATATTGTATCATCCACACTATGTTTCATCCTATTGATTCAATGGATTTGGTTTCCCAACAATCATTGATTAAACTTTAATTCATATATCTACATATATATGTATGGTTCATCTAACATTCTCCATGAACGTGTTCACATATATAAAGTGGGGTGATATGGATAGTCTATTCACATGGGTCGTATGCATATTCAGACTTATTTTGGATCAAATAAAATGAAAGAGATTTACTCAAAGATACAATATGAAAGATATAATATATAATTGGATACATCATAGAGAACAAATTTTCTATATAAAAGAGTTTTTGAGAACACTTTATGGATATTGTTTGTGGGAACGATTAGATATCAAGAGTGACTATGATTATGAATTGGCTACAAAGTTTATGTTTTTTCACTTTTTTGGTTGTTTACTAGTTAAACACATGAATTTATTATCACAATAAATTCATGTAAGTGTTTTAACTTTACTAAACACCTTTATTTTTAATGGTTATTATATTCCCTCTAGTATAATGCATACTCTATTAATGTTTGATGAATAATCACTCATTATAGTCTAAGATTCAAAGGGGAAGGTAGAATATATGAGAAGGATGTTTATATAATAGTTTTCATTCTTTTAAGATATGAATTCATAATTTTAATTAGTATTTCATTAAAATGAATTCATACCATATCACCTAGTTTCCTGGTGTGAGTGATGAGTATTAGGGGATGAAACACGAAGAAATAGAGTGGATTGGGGATCAATAGATAAATTAACCCTCCCTTTCACTTATATATATAACTTAATACACCTAGTATGGTTAAATTACCTATAAAAAAGGGATTGAAAAGATTAAATAGTTTTAGTTTGAGATAAAAAGGTATAATTAGTCACCCCAAGAAGTTTTATGGCTATTGATTTGATTAGTTTCAGAATTGGATTTGAGTTTTCTTAAATAATTAATACCTATCCTTAGATATCAATTTTAATTTGTTAATCCTTTTAATTTATTTCTTGTTCATCAATTCAATTCACTCGTTAGTCTAACTTAATTAATTTGGTTCAATTTTGTAATTAGCCATATAAATAATAATACCTTAGAATCATATTAGAGATCATAAATTGGATTCCTTTTTCTTCATGTGATCAACCTAATATATCTAATAAACTATTATTTTAGGGTGATTGTTATTTTTTTGAAAAAAAATTAAACTGTAAACTTTTTCACCTTTGGGAATTAACAATTTCATGGGGTTAGTTAATGATAAGATTACAAATAGGAGTGAATCCTGAATCTCAACAATGAGGAATGAAAATTTTTTAGTTTCCTTTTATATTATTTATTACTTAAATTCTTGATGTGATGTTGTTTGCAGGGGGAGAAACATGTTCTATTTATTTATGAACTATTTTAATTTGTGTGTTGAGTGTTGAAAGAAATTATTTGAAAATACATTAAGTGTTTATAAGACTATATGGGAATGTGGTTTTTGAAATTTCTAAGTTAATGTCCTTTAATGATAGCATCAATTCCTAATTTAATAACTCTTATTTTTACAAAGAGGAAGATCGCATAGTCTTAGAATTGGTTAATTCAAGACACTTTACTTTTAGGTACTTGATTTTTCCAATTTAATGTAATCACTTTAGTTTTATTACTGATAAGGGGGAGAATAGATGAATGGTATTGAAAATAATCCAAATAGGGGGGGTTTATTAAACCCTCTAGAAGATAATGTGGTATTTATTATCAATAATAGTTTTTTTAATTATTATAGTGTTGTTATTTATAATAATAAAAGGAATGGTTTTATGGATGTAAAATAATTTTCTATAATAATATAGAAGTGTTTTGAGTGGTTTAAAAAACCTAGATAATGGTTAAAGAAGTCCTGAGATTAGTTTAGGTGAAATATGGAGTTTCTTATGCGTGTTTGACTTCGGGAGGTGTAACTTTATAATTCTGAATGGGAATGTAAGACATCAAGGATCTCATATGGACTCAAGAATATGTAATAATGTTTTTGTTCATACAAATTTGAGTTGAATCCAAAAAAATACCTAAGTACAATATCATCCAGTGTTTGATATTTTGTTGGTATGTATGAGATTCACTCTATATGCATATATTTTCTGTGATCTTGTAAGAAATGTTGAGACACACGTATGATATTCTATCTGGTTGTCACACATTTGAGATCCCATTAAATATTTTCATCACATATATGAAATTTTGTTCTTCGGGTAGGATATTTTTGTTCTGCATAATAATTTTATAGTTAAAGAATTTTGAGGATTCTAGAGGATAAAAATTTGGGTTTCTATAATATTTATTTTAAATATTGAATATTTAAATGAGATGATGATTTTTATGATCTTCAAGGATTAAAAAATCAAGATTCTAGTAGATAATGAAGGATAATCCATATGAGGAATATACCATTGCTGAGATAAATTATTTTATGCCACAAACATAGGATTCCATGTTGTACTTCTTGATCATATACATACATAGGAATATTGAATGAATATGGTGATTTATATTTTGCGGAAAATATGTTGTAATATTTTAAATAACGTGAATAAAGGGTTGAACTTGAAAATTATATAGATTTTATTAGAGTGTTTAACTCGTTCATAAATGAATTTAAATGGGAAAATCCATTCCACAATGAATATGGGGCTTTTCCCTAGATTTTATGGAAATAATAGTCACATGAGATTCAGTAAATATATTGAAAAGGAAAAAAGGGAAGTATATGATCAGGATTTTTTAGATAGACTAAGTATTGAGAACAACTGAAGTAGACTGTTGTAAAGGGAATAAAAAAAAGATCTCCACCTATAGATTCTAGGTGGATGCTTCAATCTTTATTGGTGGTCATTATCAAGGTTAGTTATCAGTTGTGTTGATGTGAGATTATAATTGGTTAAAGTTATTTATTGTAACAATTTTAATTTCATGACCCTACTTGAGTTCCTTTTGATAATAACAAGGGAGTTGTGTGTATGGGATAATTACCAGAACATGCTCGAGACATAGTCATATTTTAAGGGGTGAACCCCATTAACAAATTATATTTTTCTATCTATTTTTAGGATCATTGAGTATCTTTAAAGAATGTTTTTGAACATTTTTTAAGTGATAGCACCACTATTTAGGAAAAACACAAATATAGACTTAAATTTTATATCATCTTTGTTAGATTATAAGCTACTATCTGTATAACCTTTTACATAGAACTTATCATTTCCTCCAATGATCCGGAACATATCTTTAGTACTTCTAAAGTTCTAAAAACATTATTCACAACAATCCGAATATTATCACGAGGATCATAACACGCAAACTACAAAAACCTAGTGTCGGTGTTTATTTTACTACAATTTCATTAAATGAAAGGGATCTAATCTCAAAGGATTGAATATTTTAGTATTCATGGGGGACTAGATACAAATATGATTCTCAAGTTACCCTTAAAAACATCAAATACAACTTACAATTATTTTGAGAACTTTATTATTTATTCCTGTATACCTCTAAAGTCATTCATAGATCCATTCTTGGTATAATATAGAAAGGAAAACATAAAAAATGGTGAGCTAGGATTCTCAGTAAGGGAAATCATAAGAAAAAGGCTATCATAAGATAAATCAATCATAAATAATATGATAGAGATAAACAATAATACAATATATCACATAACTAACATCATAAAAATGGTATTGTATCCATGTATAACATAACAATATATATAAATACATGGATAACAAATAATTGTTTCATAATTATAGAATTTATAATGTTAGACAATATAATATTACAATCAATAACTTTTATTGGGACATCATAAATAAATAGTTATGGAGCATGAAAAATACCCAAACTAGTTTGTCTCATGAGAAACTAATGCATATAGGATATATAAAGATCCTCTACCATTACTTACTATGTCCCATGCATTCATCATATGAAAGAAATGAAAAACAATTCAATATATATTCAATATAATAATTATTATTGAAAAACTAGCATATTAAATATTAATATTTTTTGTAGTAAATAAATAGATCAACATGATCACAATAAATATAGATAAATAAGTTGAATGGTATCATTAGAGTATGTTCATAGTAAAGTATATTATTCATCAAAGTATGTTGATATAGATTAACAAATATAAGATTAAGGTATCATTTCTTGAGGAAAATACACATTTTATTTTGAAATCACGTTTTACAATTAGAAATATTATGTAATATAAGGAAAAAAGTTCCTTTTAAAAGAACCATTTAAATTTTTCAAGGAATATTCAATGAAAATAATAGTCATTCTAGTTGAAAAATAATTCATGAGGTAATCATTGAATCAAATATTTTTTATATTCCTTCATTAAAAAGTTCCATGTTCATTAAATGAGAAGAATATTCTTTTTATACCTTTTTAAAAAAAAAATATAACATATTTGAAAATTTAATTAATGAATTATTTTATGATATTGAAAATATTCTTGAAAATATGGACATGGAAGAAAAATATTCCTGACCAAATTGAAAAACTATGTTTATTTTCCATAATAAAACACTCTTTCTGAATCATGAGTAATTAAATAATGTAAAATGAAAGGAAAACTTGTAATTTATATAAATAGATAAAGTATAAAAAAATATATTTAGTCAAAAATAGAAATATTGACTAATTTCTGGTACTTGAACATAAATATAAATAATCTCAAATAAGGATGAAATTGTGAAATATATTATTACCTCAAGTCCAGATTACTACTTAAGTTCTTTTAACAAACTATATAATAAATTTAAATTTGTTATAATTATATAATATAATATTATTCATACTTATAATAAAATATTTGGTTTTATTATAATATCATACCATCTGTTTTTTAACAATATTTCATTATCATCGTTATTTTGGGTTTTAACTGCTTTGTTTTTCATGTATGTTTTGATTAAGAAATTATGGTTTTTATGTTTGGTTCATAGTTATATCATATCTATAATTTTAATCATGATATAAGTATCTTATATTTTCATTATATATTATTTTAAATCATACATAAAAGGTGTAGATAAAAAATGAATCACAGTCCTTCGTGGAGGTGGTAGTCCACACATACGCACAAGCGATGTTATCATTTTTAACGGATGAAAGTGTAACAAGTTAAATGATATATTATTTTTAAAGAATAATAATTATGTAATAAATATCATATATATATATATATTAATTTCATTGTTATAACTATATATGTAAAGTGGTGTTGAAATACGAATTACATTGTTATACAAAGATGGTTAGTTGTACGCATACACAAGCGATGTTTTCATTTTCTATTGGATGAAAAGGACATGGAAAATGATTGTTCAATAATTTTAATAACATTTTTTGTATTAATTATTCTGAATTAATAATTTTATAATGGTTTTAATATATTAATAGGATATATATTAATAAATAAACTTTTAAGGAGCTGGTAAAGAGAATAATCACTTCTTTGAGAGACCTCTTTTGGTTTACACATTAATACTTCATTGGACGGTCTTAAAAAAATTAAATAAGCTCAATAATGAATGGAGGTATTCTAGTAAGGTTTTTGGGAAGGTATTGGATTATATAGAGCGATAAGTTTTTGTGAATAAGGGAGGATAAGAGGTGTCATTTTATAAGTGATGGGAGGGACACACATGAAATTACTTAAAATATTTAAATAATATAAAGTTAGTTTCCAATGAAAGTGTCACAAAATGGACATTAATTATCATATAAGATAATATAATTTCAAAACATAGTCAAAATAAATATTATTTAGACGTTTTTAGGTGGATTTTTTATCCTTATCTTTTATTTTAACCCCCAGGTAAACCCATTTTAACCATAACAATGGTAACACACTTTTATTGTTTTTGTAATTCATAATGAAAAAAATAAGGTGAAATTATTATCCAATATAAATTATTAAGATTAAAAATATAGATATATATATGAAATTATTCAATTCATAATGTGTAAGAAAATAAATTTAATATAAATGCACAAAACACAGAGAAAACTATTTTTAGCAAAAATGCATTTTTTAAGCATAAATAGAATTTTATAGAAAAATAATGTGTAATTTTTATTCCAATGAAAATAATTGGATTATTAAAATCTAAATATTTTTATTTTTATTTCAACACAAAAAAAATCAAAAGTAACCTTATAAATACTTTATTGGAAACATATTAAAAATTAGTTTTTATTTCAACTAAACATTACTTTGATTTTGTAAATGTTAAGAATATAACTATAAGTTCAAAATTTTATTTTCATTTAAATTATATTTATTATTTAATATAAATTATATATATATATATAAATGTTTTATAAACTTTCATGTTATTCTTATATCAATATTATTTTATAAAATTGAGTTTTTGTTAAATCAGTGTTTTTCACTATTCTCCCAAAAATCAACTATTTCTGAAAAATCAAAAATAAAAACCCTATAATAATTTTGACCTGATTAATTAATGAATGAAATCTATTTAATAATTCTAAATTTTTTAAATTTTTTAATTTATTTTTAATCAAATTCTTGAATAATTTTATGTGCGCTATGTCATTGTTTTTCTGGAAATAAAATCTTACTATAATTGAATCTCGGATGCTACAATGGTTCGAATGGTATATACTAGTTATACTAATATAATAGGAAACGTGATGTCAGGTAAACAACATGGAAAATATAATATAACCCCTAGAATATTCATAGTTAATTTCATCCTTCTTTTTTGACTCTTTAGAAGGATCATAAATTTTCCTAAGATTTGTGCCGTGTAACACTAGTAAAGACCCCTTTTAGAGCTCTCAAAGATAAACGTATTTAGAAATTTTCTGATATAAGTGTCCTAACTAATTCAAATATTCCACTTAAATATATTTTCATGTATATTCATTCATACTATGTGTTGGAATGTTATTGTATGATCCCTTAGATGAAGTTATACCAACTACTAGCTGCCTATACTATACAACAGAAGATAACTCTTCTAATTCAACCATAATGGGGAGTTATATAATGATTAAAGTAGTGAAACCACACCTAAAAATGATCCTAATTGTCTACGGTCCCCAACATAAATTTCATTGGCACTATAGAATTGTTTACTACTATAATAGAGCTAACTAGTGACCCTAAAAAAGCATTATTATATTATAGACTTTAACATCATACTAGCGCAGTATATGATATAAGTTTTTTAACTCTGTAGATTTTCCTTTCACCAATTACTGTATCACAGCGTACTCACTATACGTATTGTAATTATAGCAATGTGGTTCACTATAGAATCACATTGCATTATGATCTCATTCAAGCTAGGGTTTCTATTACTCTAAATTTTTTACCTTTTAATCTTTCACTCAATATTAGTTAAGTGTTATATATATCCATGGATGTATGGATTCCTATTTATTCATGTTAATATATTTTTCTCATGATCTTATTATTATTGTTTTATTTTTCCCACTTTTAATTTTTTTTTAAAATAAATTTTTTTATTCCTCTTAGCATTTCTGTAATAATTGGTTTCAAATCCGAAGTCTTTAACTTTGAGGTTAGATTATAGAATTTAATGATATCTATGGAATAGGTAATGGTGAAAATAAATCATTACAATGGAACTGAATTTAGTTTATAGTTTATGTTTAATGAAGACTATCTTAATGATTAAAATATTCACTTTTCACTTTTGGGTGAAAACCCAACAAACATGGAGAAGACTGAGTGTGAGCCACTTGATGGATAAGTTTTTTGATTTTTTTTCACGTTACATTGGAAAAAATTTGGCATTCAATATTAGATAGGAGAATACACTTTATAGGATGATATATCTTCTCATTAATATATATGATAATCCTTTCACAACAAAAAAAAGTTTACCTAATGTGAAAATTTTCAATATAAAGATGATTGAAGGTAATATTATTGTGGATAACATCCAAAAATTCAACATCATCATGAGTCTGTGGTCATCAATGGAAATTAACCTAAAAATGTTGTATATATATAGGTTTTACTATCTTTATTTACTAATAGTTGGAATGCCATTTTAATAGTTGTGAGTAGTTTTTCCTGAAATACATTGTTGATTATGAAAGATGTGTGTGATCTGATCGTTAGTGAGGATAATAGATAAGAGAATCAGGTAGATTTTATGGTTATTCTCTCCACAAGGGATGAATAGGTAGATATATGTAATAACATCATTTCTGAGGATAATAGAAATTAAGGGGAAATTTCCAAGATAAGGGAAGGGGTATTGTCTTACCTAATGGATATATGGGAAGAAAGGACATGTCAATAAGAAGTGAATATAAAAACTTAAGACACTCAAAATCAACATAGTGAACATAGTAGTAGAAGGATCTAATGATATCTTGATGTAGAGTGTCGATAGCTCTATGGAGATTAGGATTTTAAACATAGGAGAATACTTAAATTCCACATTGGATAAGTGTTTCCTAAATAATTATGTTTCTTTAGATTTTGGTAAGGTATATCCTGTAGATGTTGAACCCTAATAGAATGTGGGGATGGGTGATTCATAGATTGAGACTAGTATTCAGATTTTCTATTTCGGAAGAATGTATGGTATATTACAAGATTTATAAGGAATCCAATTTATGTTAGGAAACTTGATGATGATAGTTTTGTACCATATTCACTAGTTATTCATGGATGATTACCAAGGTATATATGGTCATAACTTAAAGAGTAAATAATGGCACCTTATACAATGTGATAGAACATTTTATAGACATACATGAAACAACCAATTCTCTTAGAGGTTTAAAACTATTAAATTAAATATTAGGACACTTGAGTTAAAAGGGCATGATGGTGTTTGAAAAAAATTAATAATAATAGATTTAAATTCAGTGGAAGTTTCTTTGTCTGAATATTGTGTCTTTAGAAATCATAATAAGATAACCTTTGTAAAAGGAGGTCGAACACTAAAGGATTGGTAACTAGACCTGGTGAACACTAATTTTTAGTTCTTTCACTAATACATTCCCTTATAGTGTCACAATATTACGTGAAATTTATCGATGACACAATAAGGAAGGTATGGTGTTACAATATAAAAAGAAAAAATTATATCTTATAATGTTTCAGAATTGGAAGAATTTGGTGAGGAATGAGTTGGGATCATGGTTAAAATACTTGAGTTCTGCCAATGGAGAAGAGTTTGACAGTAAATAGTTAGGGGATTTCTATGCATATAATGGAATTTAGTTAAAGAATACACATCTGATCACACCACAATAGAATGTAGTGGTTGGAAGTATGAATAGTACATTGAATAAACGTGGAAGGAGTATACAGCTACACTCATAGTTACCCAAGACCTCCTGGGTAGTAGCTATGAATATAGTATCATATCTCATCAAAATGAGTCCATATGTGAAAATGGGATAATTTATACCTAATTATATCTGGTCTGTAAATGAGTTGATGCTCTCTAATTTATGAGTCTTTGGTTGTTTGGAGTATGTACATATAATTGTTTTTGTAAGGGACAAGCTTGATGCTAAGTTTAAATCCTTTTTAATTATTAGATATGGTGATGAGAAGTTTTGTTATCAATTCTTGAATGATAATAAAAAAGATTATCATAAAAATATAGAATGTGATATTTAATGTAGGTGTTGTATAAAAGAACCATCATACAGTTGAAACTGATGGTGGGGATATAGAATCAAAGTATCTGGAGAAAGTGGAAATTGAAAGTGTACCAAATCATGAGACACTAGAATCAGTGTATCCTAGTCATCAAGTATATTTGAGTATATTAACTGGTGTTATAAGGCTAATGTAGAGGTATTCATCATCCTTACACTATTTTTTATTGACTGTAAGTAGAGATCCATAATGATTTAAAGTGTAAATGTAAATAAAGTAGTCAAGAAAGTGGGATTTTGATATGAAAGATGACATTTCTTCATTAAATTATAATAGTAATTGGTAGATAATCCATTTTTTAGAAGGAAATAAATAATTTAAAAACAAATTGGTATGACAATTCAAGGAAGCACATTATGAAAAAGGGAGCTATAATGACATTTGGTGGTAAAAGGATTTAAATAGATGGAATGTATCGATTTCACTAAGATTTTATCACATGTAGTAAATATGTCCCCCATCTGGGTGGTTTATATTATTATTACATTAGAGAAATCACATCTTCATAATTTTCATATAAATATTACTTTACTTCATGGAGATCTATAGGAGGACATTTATATGTAGCATCCAGAAAGATATGTTGATTTGGGATTGGAAAAACTTTTATGAAAACTCTAGGAGATATTATATGGGTTAAAGTAGGTACCTAGGTAGTGGATTAATAATTTTGACACAATTATGAGTAAAAATTTATATAAATTATGTAGAATGGATCTATATTGTTACTTTACATCTTTTAGTGATTGATTCATTTTATTACTTATATATATGGATGATATGATTATTATATGGTCATGTATGAAAAGGATTAATGAGTTGAAGATGCATAAAACTGAAGAGTTCGAGATAAATGATCTTATATAAGATATCAATATTTTTGGCATAATGATTAAGAGATATCATACAGCTGAAAACCAAAACTTTATAAAATTATTATACAATGTTAAGGTTATAATAATATTTAGTATATTATAAGAAAAGAATGTTTCTATTCCCAAGGAAATCCATTTTATATTGTCAAATGAGTGAACACTAAAAATAATATAATTGGTTGAGTACATAGAAAAGGTTCCATATGCATAAGTTTTTGGAATACTAATGTATACCATGGTTTGTACTCAACCAGATATTTTTTATGTTGTGGGATTTGTGAGAAGATGCATGAATAACCCTGGAACGAAATATCGAGGCACTGTGAAGTTGATATTGAGGTAACTAGAGGGAATTAAGTAAGTATCAATTTTTTATACTAAATTAAATTCATTTTTTTGGTATGTGGATACTCACCTTAGAGTCGATATTGATAGATAAAGGAGTACCATAGGTTATGTGTTTACCTATAGAGGAATTATAGTAAGTTTGATATATCAATTTCATAATGGGGTGGCACTATCCACCATAGAGTAAAAATAAATTTCTCTAATAAAATTCAAGAAAAAGATATTTTGTTAAAAGAACGTCTTGGAAGATCTAGATAAAAGTTGATAGGAAAATGTATTGCACTATGTGAGTCAGAGTGTTATACATCTTTTAAATAACCCAGTGTTTCATGACTATTCAAAGCATATTTAGTTGAAGTAACATTTTTTCATAATATTATTATAGTATATGTTGTTGAAATTTTGTAATATTCATAGAACCAATCATATATAAGATACGTTAATGTATAATATGGTGATAGGTAAGTTCATACTATATTTTACCTCTTTTATTATTCACTAATGAATGGAGGATGAGAGGTGGAATATAGAAGAATATAGTGGGAACATGGAATGGAAAACAAATAGTGTTTCATGAAACCTCACCTTGATGTTTATGTATTTATGGGAAATTATATGGTATTTTATGAATCATCATCTTTTAATAAAATCTCTAAATGGAATGTGTACATCAGAGAGTAAATAAGGGGATGAACTTGGATAAGGTATAATGTATAAAGATGGAACCATTGAAGGATGTCATTGTTATGGATTAGGATCTAAGTGGGAGATTGTTGGAATGGTGTATCTCGATCCATTAGATGAAATTGGTCTAACTACTAATATACCTTATTGTACACTAGAACAAAACTCTCATAGTTCAACCTCTGTGGTGAGATCACTAGAGGTTGTGGTGGGAAACATTCCGCTGCCTAGGGGTATAGGGGCCAAAATCCCCTACCCTGAATTTTAGAGGCTCTGTAGAAATTATGAACATGTTATCATAGCTGACCAGTGACACTGATAAGAGAGTATAGCTTTTCAAACTTCGACATGGAGTTGTAGTATTATGTGAGATGACCAGTATCATCATGGGTTGAGAAAATTAGTTTAAATTTGAATTTTTAATCTTGAGAGTGCTTCAAGGGAAAATAGAAATTTCTCCTATGATATGAACTAAGATAATTTTAATCACCTATGTATTGGTCACAGAATAGACTATTTACCCTAGTATAGAAGTTTGGAGGAAATTGAAACTATTTAAATTTTCATTGAATATTTAATATTAAATTAACTGAATATTAGTTTATTCATGCATGTTCATATAGTGATATATTTTTAAGGGATATTTAGATTGAGATTTTAGCTCTATATTTGAGTCCATAATGTGGGTTTTTAAGCAAGGCATAAACTTTTCTTGGGAACCAAGGGTCAAGCCTAGGCCCCTTTTTCATTTCTTTTTTATTTTATTCTTTTATTCTTTTTATTTTTTCCTTTTCTTTATTTCCTCCCTTGGATGGCTGCATACATGGGTTACCCACCCCCTATAGGTGTCATATATGGATAAGGGAAAAAATAGGGAGAGCGAGTGGTTGATCATGTTGGGAGATAGTGTGGAGCGGGATCGGGGTGCACTTGACACATTGTGTATATTCTAGAACAAATATATGACATTTTAAACCCCGAAGTAGGTCCATTTTTATGTTTCATCAATAGATCTTCATATATTGTTGATTTCAATTTTTAATTCCTTATATAGATTTATGGGGTCCTCATGGGTGTCAATCTATGGTATTTTGGGTGAAATCGGAGGTTTTGGTCCGTTTTTGGGGTTTCCTATTTATGGAATCCTTTGTACACAACTTGTAGTTAGGTTAATACACATTATGTGTTATTTATTTTGGGATAAGAAAGGAAGAAAGGACTATATGAAATGTAGAGCTTGTTGAAATGCTTCATAATGGTGGATAGAGGTATTGCTGAGTATTTGGCCAGAAACCCCATGTTAGGGGAAAATAGTCTCATTGGGCACATGGCCAGAGCCCATGCAAGGTATATGACTAGTGGCCAAGTACTATAGTTGGTTGGACCCCATGTGGGTGACATGTCCAAATATATGGCTAGGTACACCATATGGGAGTACATACCTTGTACCATAAGATCACTCCATGTACATTGGGGAGTAAATTCCATATAGTTCAAAGTTACATGACTTAGGTTAATTTTTGGGGTAACATGATGTGTACATGGGGTATACATCGTATATTTACCACTCTTGGGAACATTTCCTATTTTCTATCTAGCAAGTCAAAATTGGGATCATGAGTAGAAAATTCTAATTTTTTTCTATGTAGATCATGATGGTTATATCCTTTTGTAATTTTGAGGATTTATGGAAGGAGTTTGGGATTTGGTGACTGTTTTTAAGAGGATGTATTTGATGTTTGGATTCAAAATCCTCTAGTAGGTTGGTATGTGAGCAGCGAGGCCCTTGTAAGGGTCATGATCTTGGTGATAATCCAAGATTGAGTTTTATAAGGTGATTATTGTTTATTTTCTTTGGATGGTTCCCAAATATGGGATCTAGATATGTCATGTATCAAGTATTTTTAGTACTGTTGCACAAGGATTGAGTGATTGAGGTTCTAGACCACTCGCTTGAGGTTTTAGATTTAGTTTTTTAGTAGATATTAAATTTGAACCTTAGGGATTAGTTGACATGAAGGGGTGTCGATTATCTATGGGATCCATATAGGAGATGTTGGGATGGGTCAAAGGTATCCATTATTAATACCCTTATGGGAATTATAATATCTCGGGATGGGTGTATGGTGTAGAGGTTGGTTGAGTCATTCTAGTTATGGATATTTCCCTGAGGTTTCTATTGTATTGGGGAGATACTTATAGGGTTTTATACTCTTGAGGTAATCATGAGGACCATTGAGAATTACCTTGTAGGAATACTTATGTTTTTAGGTTCCATTTCGGGTGTGTTTTTAATCAAGGATAAGTTGAAGTCCATTGAGGACTGTTTGTTTATGTTTCTGTGTTGGGATTCTCCCCTAATTTGGATATAATAAGGGAGCCCCTAGTAAGATTTACTGCTCCTTTTATGGTCTTACATCCATTTTAGGATCATTTTATGGGTGTGACCAAAGATCTTGGGTGCACTTAGGGAGCACCGAGTAGGGTGTCTCATTGATCTATAACATTGGGAACATTGGGAGTCCCAAGTTTTGTTTGGGACCAAGTCTTGTTCAATGAGATACTATATTGGCTATTTTATATATGATGATATCTAAGGGGAAGAATGGGCCCCAATATTTTTTTTCATGATTTTATCATAAATTATAGTTTAAATTTTTTTGATGATGGGTTTGATTGTTGGATCAACCCATGTTTTGATGGACAGTGGCCGAGGTGTTGAGGAAATTTTTTCTCACTACATGTTTGAGGAGGGCATCCATAGGATATCTTAGACAAAGAATTATCCTTCAGATATTATATGGTTCAATCCACTTTTTAATGGATGTTTTTAGATGGTTATGTGGATTTAATTGATAATTTGGAAGAGTTTATCCTTTTTCTATCCCAACGTATATTTTAACCCGACTAAGGATTGGGAGTCTATTTTCCTAGACATTAGAATGATCAAGGTCATAGGATTAGCCACCCCAATGTTATTTTATGGAACTAGTGATTTCTTTAAGACAACCATGTTCTAAATAGGTTCCCTTAGAGTTAGTAGGGCTCATATCAACATTTTGGATCATTCCATCAAAGTCATCGAGCCTAGTAGATGCATTATATGGTATTAGACATCAACGATGAGATCCTAGGGACAAAAATTCATGCCTATTTCAATATAGATGTCTTGGAGATCCTATGTAGATCTATAGTATCTGGATAATTTTGTGTGATGGGGTGAAACACATGTTATAAATCCTTTGGTGTGCGCTAGAGTAAGGGTATATTTTCCTCTGGTGTTAGACTAGAACCCGCATTTGGATATTTTATTTTTTATTTATTCCTTCATTTTCTTAATACTAGATCTTATTGTTTTATGATAAGGATTGGTGTATCATATGTTCATGAACTTGTTATGATAGTAGATTATAGATTCTCTATTGGGTGTGTCCTACTAATATTTATTTCTCTCCCCATGCATGTTTACCTCTGTGCATTTTCCGACTGTATATCTACATTTAAGATGGATCATAGGTTTTTCAATGGATCAGGTGGAATCATAACATTTCTTGACTGACTAGATATACTCATGTGGGGTCTCAAGCTCAGGATGGCTCATCTTAAGAGTAGTGTATACTGGGTATGTGCTACATCTTCGAGTTAATAGCGGAACCTATTACATTATATTTTTAGTATATTTATTTTGTATAAATAGACTTTCTAGTGGGAGACTGGTTATTGTACGTTTTTGCATTTTTTTTGTATGTATAACTATATTCTTCATTTCATTTATTATAGAATTTTATTGATTCTACCTATTTATTATGTTTTCTATAATGCTTAACCTTGTGTTTTTTTTGGTTAATTTCACTTTTATCATACTTAGTTTTGATGGAATGGTCTCATCTTTTAATAGACAAGGCCCTTGCCCCTCGTCAAAAACATTTGGCATATAGGGATGCACACATGAGTCCTTGTGGTGGGCTGGACTATCTCACATGCCAAGTCAACCCGTGATGGTTCTCTATAAAATGGTATCATATCCTCTCTTGTCTTTTGATTTAGAGAGTCAGTAGATAGGTGATCTAGGAATGTGTTAAAACATGTGATTGATATTGAACTCTGGTATCATGAAAACCATAGTCAATATAAATTCCATGTTTCTAGGTCATGTTATTTTTTTCATCAGTTTTCATTTTCATAGTTATTTGATTTCACCTTGTTTCATGCACTTGATTTTATGGATTTATGATTTTTGTGTTTTTTCTCTATTGGACCCTGGGTAAGAGGCCACATTATTCAAGGGAATGTAGGATTCAAATGAAATATTATTGTTTTTGGTTTTTCTTATAATGATGGTTGTTCAGTTTTTTAAAATTTCTACAAGGACCTATAGGGTGTGTCATATACAACTCATTAGTTCCATTCTACTCAATTTAATTTCATGCATATTTTTTGTAATGACCCAAACATTAATTAATTAAAATTCCTCTTGATCTAATTAAATGTCTTATTATGGTTATATAAAATTTGAACTTCATTGGTTTTATGTTTCTAGATTTTAAAATACCATTATTAATTGTGACCATTGCTAATATAGTCGTTGAACAGTGATCACATGATTAGTATAAATACAGGGCTTTAAAAAATCCAATTTACTCAGAAAGTGGAAGCGATGGCCTCATCCAGTAGACTTTCCCCATACAAAGCCCATTTTTCAGATCTTGGAAAGGAGGTATCATCATTGGGATTTTCTCTTGACCAGTCCCAAGCCAAGCTTTAACACGTTAATCTTGAGGGGAACCGACTGTGGGAGAAGTGGAAGTTACTATATATTACCACCCGAGCGATGTTATCCGAGCTACCCCAAGAGTCTATCACCATTTCACACCTTACCCTTCGGTCTTATGTGGGTGTTATAAGGGTTTATGTAACAAGACCCTAGCAATAGGACAATGTACATTATTTTTGTATAAAGAATGTGCATTTATTTTATTATTGTTACTTTGTAAATAGTTTTTTTAAATCACAAATAGTATTATTATTTAATATTAAACTAAGAAATCTATTTTGATCAATTAATGGATTTTTGAATAAAATAGTATTTTAAAAAAATATTATTATTAGTATACATTTTATTAAATATAAATGATCATAATATTTTATGAATGTAATTGTAATTTTTATTAAGGTTTGAAAACTGTTTTTGTCAAAACCAATGAATTTTCGGTAAATGTCTGTTTTTATTTTAAAAGTAAAAAATTCACATATTTATAAAATTATTTATATAAAATAAATATTATTTTATGAATCAGGACGCTGAAATTATCCAATGGTGAATTTTTCATTATTTTCTGAGACAGTCAAACTTTTTGAGTAAAAATTAAATACCTTTTAAATATATAATGTGTTTTATGACATCATAATGACCCAATAGTGAGGTAATAAAATAATATAAACATTATTTTCGTCCATTATATGTTTTATCATTAAAATAATGTGATTTTAGATTTGTTTTATTTATTTTACAATGCTTTTATGGACCCTCCAAGACATATAAAACATTTTGCCTTTTCAAATTGTTTTCCTTGAGAGTGTGACTCACCTCAGAAAAACCTATTATTTTAGAAAGTTAGTCCATTGACCTTATAAAATATTTTTTCCCACTCCCCTTTGGTAGAAAAAAAGGGCAAAAACCATGGTCTGGTTTGTGGTTTTGATTAGTTTAATGTGAGGTGTCCCAAACCTAAATAATAAATAATTCCCTCTCTTTTCCTATATAAACCCACCCATGATCCCACTTACTCTTCACTAAATGACTTTTTAGTTCGACCAACCCATGTCCTCCTCTCTCTAGAATCCTCCCAAGGATCCCCAACCTCCCAATAATCCTCTCTCAAGCCTCTCTCAATCCTTTGGAATCACACTTCCAAGTAAGGGATTTCTTCATTTCTCATTTTTATCCAAGTTTCTTTAAGTTTTTATGCCCTTTTGTTTTCAATTAAAAATATCAGTGTATGATATCTAACCCCCACATACTGTATTATTTATATTTGGATGATGGGATACCCGTTTATCTCTCATTAAAGCCTCCCATGTACACCTGTTACCATGCTGAAATTCCGTAAGGGATTTCTCTCTTCTCTTTTGCATCCAAGTAATTATTTTGTATTATTCATCAAAATTCCATTACATTTGTTGGGAATAGTATCAATATCACTCAATTAATATCCATTACATGTACATATTATGAGACAGACTTTTCTATCTCATCACTATTTTCATGAATCCTTATGTCACGCCATTATGCTGTCAAAATTGCACCGAGTTTTTTCAAGCCAAGATCATTGTGTAGTGAATACCATACCCATGTCTCTATCAAGGGTACTCACCTTTATACACATATACCTATTTAATAGTAATTTAATATATTGTTTCTACATTACATAATTTTGGAATAACTTATGACGTTGATTGATTCCATGTTATATGATCCATGTGGCACACTTATGCATGAAATGAAATGTTTAAGAAGGGTGTGCCCTGATAGCACTCCAACGCATTAGGTAAAGTATAGTATAATGATACGTCATGTGAAATGGGTGTTGACTCATGATAATTCAAGTGAAACATGGTTTTACTCATGCTTCATGTGCAATAAGGGTTTACTCATGCTCCATGTGCAATGAGCCTTCGATCGTGCTAATTCCATGTTAAGTGTTGTTTCCACGTTTCCATGTTATGATTATCATTATTTATCATGCATTTATGTTCAGGTTTCTATTGTGCTCCATTGATATGCCTATTTTAAAACATGTATTTTATTCCTCATGCTATTCCATGTTTATTCCCTTACTGGGCTTTATAGCTCACCCATTTCTTATGCATGTCCTCAGGTTATCCCACGCAATGCTAAGTACGAGGGAATGTAGTGTCCATGTAAATGAAGTTTTCAATAAATATGTTGTGTGTTTTATGTTCTAAGATGTTATGTAATTTTCCTAATCCTCAACGACACTAGACCTCTTTATCTTGTATGTCATATCAAGTGATGATTTTATGTAATAAATCTGGTTTAAGTGTGTAATAAAAAGTAGGGTTGTTATAGTTGGTATCTGAGGATAGGTTTAGTTATTTTTGAGATTAGGATTAGAAAACCCTAGTGAAGACTTAGAGACAAGAGTAAGTATAATAAAAACATCCCAAAGTATAGGTGTGTATTGAGTAAGTGGTTTATTAAGAAAATACAGCCTTGTCTGGATACGAGTAGGTAGAGGTGGCACTGGCACAAACGTATCCTATGGGTAAAACAGGAAAACACTACTTTGAGCTACACTCGACTGGGAACCGGTGCACAATAATGGGAATTGTTGCACTCTTGGTTATGACACTGCCTAGGGATATGCTTTGGTAAATTCATAAGCTTACTATGAACACTTATTAAGAGAATTAAAAAAATTCCCCTAAGAATATATATTAGAAAGTAGATCATGGATAGCATAGATTGAAGCCTATGGATTCATAAGTTAAGGAAATAAAAGTTATTTATAAGTCATCAGTTTTTTCCTTGTATTACCCTTTATATGTTACCCCTAAATTTCCTTTTATTCCAGCCAATGGCTAGTAATAGGAGTACTTGGGATAAAAAACGATGTGAAGATCAATGGGATGACTGTGCAAATGAGATCCCCAATCTGATGGGAGCGTGAAACACAAACTTTTTCAGGTTTCTCTATTAGTTAACTCAATATTTGAATAGAAACATGGGTCAATAGGAACATTCAACCCCCCCTAAGAAAAAACAATTCACTATTGATAGCTTCATGAGACAAAGGCCTCCTAATTTTAATGGATCATCTAATCCCTAAATTGTCGAACAATGGATTAACTCTATTGAAAAAATCTTCTCCATCATTCAATGTTCTGAACAAAAGAAGTTTCTTCTTGCTACTTATCGTATGGAAGGTGAATTTGACCAATGGAGGACTTTTATCAAAAATACGAATCCTGAGGAAGAGATCGAGGCGTTGGAATGGAAGGACTTCTAGAAGATGTTTTTTGATAAATATTTTCCATGAACCCTCCGACTTAAGATAGAAAGGGACTTCTTTTACCTCGAGAAAAAAGATGAGGAATTTGTTGGATTGTACGAGGAAAAATTCACAAGTCTTGCACGATACGCCTCCAGATTTTCCATTACCCCAAAATGAAAGGTTTAACACTTCTTTAGAGGGCTGAAACCTAGCCTATGGAAAGCACCAGTGATCCGTGACTTCAAAAACTATGAGAAAATAGTCTGATGTGCCCACATGGTTGAAATGGAGATTAGGGAATCCCAAGGGTATCATGGGGATAAGAAGTGTAAGGTGGACTTCAATGTTGGCATTCCGATGGATAAATCCAACGGTGCTAAGAAGATTCAGCACCCCACTTGCCAGAGGTGTGGAATGAAGCACCCCAGAAATTGCCCGAAGGGGACGAGGAAGTGCTTTAGGTGTGGAAGACAAGGGCACCTAGCTGTTAATTTCCGACAAGAAAAAAAATTGGATGCAATAGAGGAGAGGAACACTCCATTCAAACCACAATGTTTTATTAACTGCTACAACTACAAAGAACCATGGAATCTTTCAAATCAGTAACCTAAGACAAGGAATTTCAGAGGCAACCAACAACCTCCAAGGCACCAATGAGGAGATTTTTCCATCACTATTGTCGAAGTGAACCCCAATAATGATCTAGTGACAGGTATTCTAGTTATTCATTCAAGAATAGTGAACATAATTTTTTATTCAGGTTCTACGCATTCTTTTATATCTCAAAATTTATGTATAACAATCCTAGAACCACCACAAATCATGGAAGTAAATATGGTTGTGAGTACAAAAAATTTGACAATCATTACATCCCATGAATATAACTCCACCCCTGTCATAATCTGTGGATTAAATTTTCTAGCGAACCTCATCATACTTTCTCTAGTGGAATTTGATGCAATTCTTGGCATGGATTGGATTTCCTTATATAGATCCAACATAAATTGCTGTGAGAGGGAAATCACTCTCCATGTGGAGAATTGACCCCTGATTCGGTACAAGTGCATGGAGGAGGATGAATCTTTGTTAGCTCCATCATCTCAAGAGTGGATATTAATACCCTATGATCATGTGTATCTTGCTCAGATGATTGAATCTAAGGAGGAAACCATCCTTGAAGACATGCCTATTCTGAGAGAATTAGCTGAAGTGTTTCCCAAGGAATTTCTTGGTCTTCCTCCTAGAAGAGATGTAGAATTCTCAATTCACCATATACCTGGGGAATTGCTAAAATCCAAGACTCCATATAGAATAGATATTTTAGAGCTTGAGGAGATGAAGAAACAACTACATGGGAATATGGATAAAGGGTTTATACGCCCAAGTGCTTCACCATGGGGTGCACTAGTCCTCTTCATCAAGAAGAAGGACCAGTCAATGCACCTTTTCATCAATTATCATTAGCTTAACCAAATCACAATAAAGAACAAGTATCATCTACCACGAATTAATGACTTTTTCAATTAGCTGTGTTGAGAACAATACTTCTCCAAGGTGGATTTTTAGTCGAGATATTATCCAGTAAGGGTGAAGAAGGAAGATATCCGCAAAACTGATTTTCGTACATGATACCGGCACCATGAATTCATAGTAATGCCTCTCAGACTCACTAATGCTCTAGAAATATTCATAGACTTGATGAATATAGTCTTTAGTGATTATCTCAACAAATTTGTGGTAGTCTTTATAGATGATAATCTGATATACTCCAAAACCAAGGAGGATCATGAGGAGAATCTAAGAACTGTACTAGAGAACTTGCGAAAGCAGAATATCTATGTAAAGTATAGTAATTCTGAGTTCTGGTTGAAGGTGGTCTCATTCTTGGGCCATATCATCACAAGAAATGGTATATCTATGGATCCCTCCAAAACAGATGCAATTGTGGTATGGTTGAGGCCAACATTGGTAACGGATATCCATATCTTCTTGGGGTTAGCCGGATATTATCGAAAATTTGTGAGAAATTTCTCAAGATTTTACAACCCCCTTACCAAGATAACTGGGAAGGAGTAAAGTTTTATTGTAGTGATGAATGTAAAGAAAGCTTCAAGGAGTTAAAAAGGAGTCTTATCACTGCACTCATGTTCACTTTACCCACAATTGTAGAACTATTTGTGGTATTCAGTGATGCTTCAAAGATGGGCATGGACTGTGTGTTGATGTAAAATAACATATTCATTGCCTATGCTTCAAAGAAATTAAAAGTTCATTAGCATAATTATCCAACACACGATTTGGAGTTGGCTGCAGTGATCTTCCCTTTAAAAATTTGGTGGCATTATCTCTTGTGGGAGAAGTTTGAAATATATACGGACCACAAAAGCCTCAAGTATATATTCACATTGAAAGAGTTTAACATGCGCCATGAAGATGGTGAGAGCTGATCAAAGACTATGACTTCTCAATCCATTACCACCCTGGGAAAGTGAACAAGGTGGAAAATTCTCTACATAGAAAGGACTTGACAATTCTATCATTGATGAGAATTGAGAAGGACCCAATCTTCTTAGATTTCTTGCAGATGTACATGGTAATCATAAAGAAGGGAACATCATCAGTCCTTTCACAAATGATTGCTTAACCATTTCTTTTGGAAAGGTTAAAGGATGCTCAAAAGGATGATGTAGGAATTTATAAGAGAGTGGAAGCTATCAGAAAATGGAAATCCTCAGAGTTCAATGTTAATGAAGAAGGAACTGTGAGATTTGGGAAAAGACTATGTGTTCTATTAAGTCTAGAGCTGGAGAAGGAACTTTTGGATGATTCGCATAGTTAAAATTTATCTATTCACCGAGGAAACACAAAGATTTATTGAGATCTCTGAGATCATTATTGGTCGGATAATATGAAGAAGGAGATCGTTATGTATACATCAAAGTGCCTGGTGTGTCAGCAAGTGAAGGCAGATAGGCAGAAGTCTAAGGAGGTGATGCAACCATTTCCCATACCAGCATGGAAATGTTATAACATCACCATGGACTTTGTCACCGGACTTCGGAAGACATCCATAGGCAACAATGCAATTTGGGTTGTTGTGGATCGTCTTACAAAATCTTCACACTTAATTGCAATTTGGGAGGATTTCTCATTGGATCAACTCGCACAGATATATATTAGGGAAGTGGTAAGGCTGCATGAAGTACCACTATCTATTGTATCTGATCGAGATCCACGATTCACCTCTATGTTATGGAAGAGTATTCAACATGATTTAGAGACTGAGCTGAACTTCATTACCGCTTATCATCCTCAAACTAATGGCCACTCCGAGTGGACTATCCACACAATTGAGTACATGTTGAGAGTGTGTTCTATGGACTTCAATGGAGGGTGGGACCAACATCTTTCACTGGTTGAATTCTCCTACAATAACAGTTTCCACTTGAGAATCTGAATGGAACCTTATGAAGCCCTGTATGGGAAGAGGTGCAGAACACCAATATGTTGGGATGAAGTTAGTGAGCGTAAGCTGCTAGGACCCAAAATGGTCGATGAAATGGTGGAGAAGGTGAAAACCATTCAGCAGCATATCAAGGCATCCTAGAGCCTATAGAAGAGTTATGCATATAACTGTCGATGAGAACTTGAGTTTAATGTTGGAGACATGGTATTTAGATGAATATCTCCATGGAAGAAGGTCATGAGGTTTGGAAAGAAAGGGAAGTTAAGTCCTAGGTACATTGGTCCCTTAGAGATTCTGGATCATGTTGGGGTTGTGGCCTATTGACTAGAACTTCCACCTACAATGGCCAAAGTACACGATGTATTTCATGTATCCCTATTAAGGAAGTACATACCAGACCCTTCACATGTACTCTCTTCATAGGTAGTACAGCTAGAGTATGGTATTTATTATAAGGAGAAACCAGTGAAGATCACAGATCATAGAGAAAAAGGTCTAATAAATAAGACAATGCCCCTCATAAAGGTGTTGTGGAAAACCACAAGTTTGAAGAAGAAACATGGGAATCATATTAAGTGATGAAGAAAAGTCACCCACATCTGTTTTAGTGTGGGAAAAGGAAATTTATAGGGTGAAATTTTTTAAGAGGAGAATATTGTAACAACCCAAACCTTCATTAATGAAAATTCCTCTTGATCTAAATAAATGTCTAATTATGGTTATATAAAATGTGAACTTCATTGGTTTTATTTTTCTATATTTTTTAATACCATTATGAATTGTGAATTTTTCTAATATAGTCGTTGAACTGTGATCACATGACTAGTATAAATATAGGGCTTTAACAAATCCAATTTTCTCAGAAAAAAGGAAGTGATGGCCTCATCCAGTAGACTTGCCTCATACGAAGCCCATTTGTCAGAGTTTGGAAAGGAGGTGGCGTCATTGGGCTTCACTCTTGACCAATCCCAAGCCGATATTGAACATTTCAAGCTTGAGTGGAACCGACTACGGGAGGAGTGGGAGTTAATAGAGATTACCACTCGAGCGATGTTATCAGAGCCACCCCAAGAGTTTGTCATCATCTCACACCTTACCCTTCAGTCTTATGCAGGTGTTATAAGGGGTTATGTAACAAGACCCTAGTAGTATGAAAATGTACATAATTTTTGTATAAATAATATGCATTCATTTTATTATTGATACTTTGTAAATATTTTTTTTAAAGCACAAATAGTATTTTTAGTTAAATTAAACTAAGAAATCTATTTTGTTGAATTAATGGTTTTTTTAATTAAATAATACTTTAATAAAATATTATTATTAAACTAATTTTTATTGAATATAAATGATCATATAATTTTATGAATGCAATTGTGATTTTTATTAAGTTTTGAAAACTATTTTGGTCAAAACCCATGAATTTTTTGTGAATGTCCGTTTTTATTTTAAAAGAAAGAAATTCAAATTTTTATAAAATTAATTAGATAAAATGAATATTATTTTTGGAATCAGGATGTCTAAATTATCAAATAGTGAATTATTCATAATTTTCTGAGATAGTCGAATTTTTGGGTAAAAATTAAATACTGTTTAAATATATAATGTTTTTTATGACATCATAATGATGAAATAGTGAGGTAATAAAATTCAATAAACATTATGTTCGGACAATATATATTTTAGCATTAAAATAATGTGATTTCATATTTGTTTGATTTATTTTACAATGCTTTTGTGGACCCTCCAAATCTTATAAAATATTTTGACTTTTTAAATTGTTTTCCTTGAGAGTGTGACTCACCTCCACATAAGAAACCATATTATTTTAAGAATTTCAGCCATTGGCCATATAAAATATTGTTTTCCACTACACTTTGGAAAAAACCATTGGCAAAAACAATCGTCTGGTTTGTGTTATTGATTAGTTTAATGTGAGGTCTCCCAAACCTAAATAAAAAAGAATTCTCTCTTCTTTCTTATATAAACCCAACCAAGATCCCACTTCCTCTTCACTCAAAGACTTTAGAGTTCGAGAAAAATCTTCCCTCTTATTTCTAGAATCATCCCAAGGTGCCCCATGCTCCTAAGAAGCTTCTCTCATGCCTCTCCTAAGCCTTTGGGATCACACTTCCAAGTAAGGGATTTCTTCCTTTCTCATTTTTGTCCAATTTTCTGTAAGTTGTTATGCCCTTTTTCAATTAAAAATTTTGGGGTATGATTTTTAACCTCCACCATACAGTACTATTTATTATTGGATGATGGGATACCCCTTTATCTCTCATTAAAGCTTCTCATGTACACATGTTACCATGCCAAAATTCCGTGAGGGATTTCTCTCGCCTCTTTTACATCCAAGTAATTATTTTGTATTATGCATCTAAATTCCATTAAGTTTATTGGTACAGGTATCCATATAACCCCATTACTATCCACTTCATGTACATATGAAGATACAACCTTTTCTATCTCATTAACTATTTTCATGAATCCTTATATCACGCTGTTAGGTTATTGAAATTACACCGCGTTTTTCAAGCCAAGATCATTGTGTAGTGAATACCATACTCATGTCTCTATCAAGGGTATTCACCTTTATACAAATATACCTATCTAATGGTACTTTCATGTATTTATTCCACATTAGTTAATCATGGAATAACATATGATGTTGATTGATTCCATGTTTTATGATCAATGTGGAACACTTATGCATAAAATGAAATGTTTAAGAAGGGTGCGCCCTAATAGCACTCCAATGCATTGGGTAAAGTATAGTATCATGATACGTCATGTGAAATGGGTGTTGAATCATGCTAATTCAAGTGAAATGAGGTTTTACTCGTGATTTAGGTTCAATGAGGGTTTACTCATGCTCCATGTGCAATAATCCAAGGCTCATGCTAATTCCATGTTAAGTGGTGTTTCCACATTTCCATGTTATGATTATCATGATTTTTCATGCCTTTATGATCATGCTTCTCTTGTGATCCCTTGATATGCCTATTGTCTAACATTAATTTTATTCCTCATGTTATTCCATGTTTATTCACTTACTGGGCTTTATATCTCACCCTTTTCTTATGCATGTCCTCAGGTTATCCCATGAAATGCTAAGTACGAGGGAATGTAGTGGTCATGTAAAGGATGTTTTCAATAAAGATTTTGTGTGTTTTATGTTCTATGATGTTATGTAATGTTCCTAAGCACCAAAGACACTAGACATCTCGGTCTTCTATTTTGTATCAAGTGAATATTTTATGTATCAAATTAGGTTTATGTGCGTAATAAAAAGCAGGGTTGTTATATATTTTCTTCTAATGATAGACCATGTGGATCTGATGGTGATATGTTCACTGGTTATGGAGATGTAATCCCTTGGTCAAGAAATTCATGAAGACCCTAGTGGTTTGGTATGGTTTTTACATTCTCTCCTTTTGTTATGGGTGTCTTGGTTAGGAAAATAATTGTTGAGAAATGTATTGTTTTCAACAATACATAATAATGTTATTTAAAGGGGGAGATTATTGAAAATAATACTCTGTCTCTTTATGATAATTTTGATGCTCACAAACACCCTTAATTATTTTCTAATGATTTTATTTAGTACTTTGTAGGAATTTGTCATTTTATTTTACTCTTGAAATTACGGGAATTTATTGTTAAAGTATTCATATTTAGCGTGTTCTGGAAACACTGTTCATGCGCTACTTAGTTGAAATTTGCTTTAGCATGTCCTGGAATCACTGGTCATACCCTACATGGATAAACGTAGTGTAAGGATGAAAAGCGTGTATACTTGTTGAGATAAGAGAAAAGTATGGTTATTCAAACATACATTATCGGAAAATTATGGAAGAAGAACCTTACGTTATGAAGGAACCTTACGTTTGGGTTATCGGTAAAGTATGGAAGAAGAACCTTACATTAGGAAGGAACCTTACGCTTGCGTTATCAAAAAAGTATAGAAGGAGAACCATATGTAAATATCACATGTTACATTTGTTTCTCAAAATTATGGTTCATCAGCCTTACTTTTGTAAACAAGCACACGTTCTTGGAAAATTATGGATCAAGTAAAAGTATGGATCTTTTACCGTACATTTGAAAGTTGAAGAAAAAGTATGGATGATCAACCCTACGTTTATGATCAACCTTAAATTTGAAGAATGTAACATGAACATTACGTTTGTTGTCAACCTTACGTTGTCAACCTTATGTTGTGAACCTTATGTTTGAAGACTATGTCATCAACCCTACGTTTGGAGGCCACGTCATCAACCTTATGTTTGGCGTCGGAAAGTTTAAAAGATGATATTTTTTTATGCAATGGTCAGTAAGATGATTGTTAGGAGGATTTCAATCCAGATTTAATGACAATTTTAAAATACTACTTTGATCGATTCAAAGCTGTTTTATCAATGGATTAAAGATCGAATTAAAATGTTCTTTTTATGTCGAGTCTTCAGGGAAGTTACGACTACTCTGTAAATTCAAATTTTTGAATATTGCGAATCAAAAGGAAAATTTTATGGATCTAAGTGTGCAGGGAATATGATCTAATTTATTATATATGTTCTCTCTGAAACACCAGGCACAAGTGTGTGGTGATCAATCAATTATTCAAAAAGGTGGAAAACAGAGACTGCAAAAAGCACTATGTTCTCTTGATTTAAGAGGAGCGTCAAAGCTCTGCTTATTTTAAGAAGAAGAAGGAACTCGATAGAAGATTCACTTGTTCTACATCATATATCTACTGTGGATCTACTACTGCTGAAGTTGTGAATTATGTCTCTATATATACTACAACTGGATCGACTCATAACTGCTTTGACTTGAAAATCAATATTTCTAGAGACGACGATCCATCTGCTATAAATTTCATTATGTTGCAATTGTGAAGAACATCTAGAAAGTATTTTCAAAATACGAAAATATTTTATTTCTATTCTTGAGTGACCAACTTCTCATACTAAGTTGTGTTGTTTGTGTTTGAACCAAAAGGCTTTGTTTTTCCTTGGATTTTGAAGGTGTCAACTTCCTGTACTTAGTTGTGAACCGGTTTGTTGAAACGAGGACCAGATAGTGAAAATAGCCCAGCTCGTGGAGTTGAGCGTTGGTGGAGTGGACTAGGGGTCTTCTGTTCCCCGAACCACTTTACATCTATGTGTCCTTACTTTTACTTATTCCGCTGCATGATCAAATCTGATAAAACATAGAATACAGCACTCATTCAATCAAAGAGTTAACGAAAAATCTGAAAGATACAATTCACCCCCCCCCACCCTCTTATGTATAATCTGTATATTCAAGATCCAACAATTGGTATCAGAGGTGGAGCTTCTGATAGATCCTTAGAAAGATCGAAGCATTTAAAGATTATACAACATAGCATCATGACTGATACAAGATAAGGAATGTCTATGGTCAGAGCATCGTACTTCAATGGAGAAAATTATGGATGCTGGAAGTCTTGAATGATTATCTATCTGAAAAATCATGGATACAGAGTCTATTCTAAGATTCTAACTCCATATGAAATACCAGAAAAACATGAAACATGGAGTGCAGCTACTGAAGCAGAATATGATAGGAATTCAAAAGCAATGAATGCTATTATATATGGTCTAGGACCTGATGAGTTTAACAGAGTATCTCAGTGCCCTATAGCATATGATATGTGGAAAACAATATTTGTGGTGTATGAAGGAATAAACAATGTGAGAAAATGAGATATGAAACTACTAAGCTTAAATTTGATACATTCAGAATGGTTGAAGGTACATTCAGAATGGTTGAAGGTGATAGTATTACTCAAATGAATGGAAGATTGATAGAGATTGTCAAAAACATAACTTCCTTGGGATATCCTATTAAGCAAGCTGATCAAGCTTTAAAAGTATTGAGAGTACTGCCTAGAAAATGGAATGGAATCTCTACAGTAATCAGAAAGTCGACACCTGTCAATGATTTAACCAAGAGAGAACTGATTGGAACATTAATAATGTATGAAGATGAGATAGAAGATGAATCTAATGAACATAAATTTCTTATCAAAAGAGAAAATACTTCCCTGAAAGCATCATCACAGAGCAGAAGCAGAAAGATGAAAAGCAGATAAGTCGAAGCTAATTCAGAGAGCTCTGACTCATCAATCTCAGATGAAGAACTGGCTCAGCTAGCCAGAAAATTTAGAAAATTCTACAACAAGAAAAGAGACTTCAAAAAATCCTTTAAGATAGATGATAAGAAAGTAAGATGCTATGAATGCAAGAAGATGGGGCATATCAGACCAGATTTCCCACAATTAAAAGATGAAAAGAAGAATAAATTCTTCAAAAGAAATAACTATGAGCAGAAAGACAAGAAAGCTATGAAATCCACTTGGAGTGTATCTGAAGACTCCAATAGCTCTCTTGAATCAAACTCGGAGAAAGAAGAAACCAATATAAAAGAAAACATGTGTTTTATGGAAGAAACTGATGTGGTACACTCATATTACTCCTCTGACTAAAATAATGAATCAAGTTCTGAATCAAGCTGCACAAATAACAAACTTGCAGCATACTGCAATATGATTGAAGAAAGATATGACTCACTATTTAAGAAACATAAGTCACTAATAAACATACATAAATATATTTCATATGAAAGAGATACAATGCTGAAACAACATAAGGAATTAACTGATAAATACAATTCTATTAACACTAACTATATTAATTTTTAATCAAGAATAAAAACACTATAGGATGAAGTTGAATCTTACAAACAGGATGCATTGGTTTTTACAAAAGGAGAGAATTCATTAAATGAAATTCTTGGAAAAACTGTCATTAAAAAGGAGATATTTGGAATTGGAAGTAAAGGAGAAAAACTTAATCTATATAAAAATTATTTTGTTCCTAGCTCTAAAAGGGTTAATTGTAACTTTTGTGGGACAAAGGGACATATAGCTAAAAACTGTTTCTTAAGACAACCTCAAATATGTGGTATTAAGAAAGCCTATGTTTCAAAAGACTTATATGATTCGGCTGATTTTAAAAGAACAAAGAAAATCTGGATACCCAGATCATTGCTAGATAACACCCCTGGCCCCAACAAAATATGGGTACTAAAGAAATTTGTTTTAATGTCTTTGCAGGTAGCAGGCCACCAGAGTAGAAAAGATATATGGTACATGGATAGTGGCTGCTCAAGACATATGAGTGGAAACTCATTGAATTTTTCTTCACTCACTCAAGAGGAAGGAGGACTTGTAACATTTGGTGACAATGCCAATGGAAAAATCATTAGCATTGGAACTATTGGAGATCCAAAAATAGTCCCAATCAACAAAGTACATTATGTACAAGGATTAAAACACAACCTAATAAGTATCTCTCAACTTTGTGATGATGGCTATACTGTTGATTTTACTAACAATTGTTGTATTGTTTCTAAAGATAAACTGTTTAAATTTAAGGCACCAAGAACTGATAATGTCTATACTTTGGATTTAAATTCCTTGTGTAAACAACAAGTAAACTGCTTGACTGCTAAAGTAAGTGAATCTTGGATATGGCATTGGTGACTTGGACATTGCAATGTATATGTTTTACATAAATTATCTAAGAAACATCTAGTTTCTAATTTACCTAGTCTCAAATTTGAAAGTGACAGATTATGTGATGCATGCCTACTTGGCAAGAAACACAAATCATCATTCAAATATGTTAATAAAGTTGCTACAACTAAACCTCTAGAACTTATCCATATAGATTTGTTTGGACCTTCAAGATTAGAAAGCTTAGTTGGTAAATTATATGTTTATGTATTAGTTGATGATTATTCTAGATTTACTTGGATTTTCTTTTTGAAATTTAAAAATGAAGCTTTTACATTATTTGAATGTTTCTGAAAATCTATTCAAAATGAAAAAGGTTTTAATATAATCTCATTGAGAAGTGATCGTGGTGTAAAATTTGATAATCGAGAATTTAATTCCTTTTCCTCAATCATGGGTATTAAACATACCTTCTCTGCACCAAGAACACCTCAATAGAATGAGATTGTAGAAAGAAGAAATAGAACAATTCAAGAAATGGCTAGAACTATGTTAAATGAATATAGCCTACCAATATATTTTTGGACAGAAGCTGTAAATACAACTTGATATATAATTAATAGAGTTTTAATTAGATCTATTTTGAAAAAGACACCCTATAAACTATGGAATAACAGAAAACCTAAAGTAAATTACTTTAATGTTTTTGGATGAAAGTTCTACATATTGAACACCAAAGATAATCTTGGTAAGTTCGATCCAAAATATGACGAAGGTATTTTCTTAGGATATTCTGCTACCTCCAAAGCTTATAGAGTCTATAATAAAAATTCAAAGATTGTTGAAGAATCAGTTCATGTGAAATTTGATGAATCTGATTCTTTTGAGAAAAGGACATATCAAATAGATGAACCTGACTCTAATGATAACATGAGACTTGAGAACTTAAAGAATTAATTTGAAAATGATATAAAAGAAATTCAGTCCAGTTCAGAAGAAAATGATACTGAAGAACCTATAAGTGTATTGCCTAGAGAGTCTAGAACCCTAAAGAATCACCCTTTAGAAACTCTGATAGGTGAATTAGATACAGGAATTCAAACTAGAAGAAACTTAGGAAACCTAGTGGAATTCTCTACCTTTCTATCCCAACAAGAACCCAAGACTATAGAAGAAGCTTTAGATGATGAAAGCTGGATGATAGAAATGCAAGAAGAGTTAAACCAGTTCAAAAGAAATGAAGTCTGGAAATTAGTTAAAAGACCACAAAACTATCTAGTAATAGGAACCAAATGGGTCTTTAAAAATAAACCGGATGATCAGGGTACAATAACTAGAAATTAAGCCTGATTAATAGATAAAGGATACAATCAAGAAGAATGAATTGATTATGATGGGACTTTTGCTCCTGTAGCAAGGTTAGAATCCATTAGAATCCTTTTAGCCTATATATCTTATATAAATTTTAAATTATTTCAGATGGATGTTAAATCTGCCTTTTTAAATGGTTATTTAATGGAGGAAGTTTATGTTGATCAACCTCCTAGTTTTGAAAACTCCAAAAAACCTGATTCTGTTTTTAAACTTACTAAAGCTCTTTATGGCCTTAAACAAGCACCCAGAGCTTGGTATGAAAGATTAAGTTCTTTTCTTTTGAAAAATTAATTTACTGTTGGATTGGCAGATCCAACACTCTTTAAGAAAACTGTGAAAAATAATGTTTTATTAGTTCAAATTTATGTTGATGATGTAATTTTTGGATCAACTAATAAAACCCTTTGTCATGAGTTTTCAAAGCTAATGAAAAAAGAATTTGAAATGGGTATGATGGGAGAATTAAATTTCTTTTTAGGACTTCAAATTTATCAAAAAGATTTTGGATGTGTTTTGAATTAAAGAAAATACATAACTAATTTACTAAAGAAATTTGGACTTGAAAACAACAAGCCATTTACAACTCCTATGTATACTAATATAAAACTTGATTTGGATGAAACTGGGAAATCAGTTGAAAACAAGTTATATAGAGGTATGATTGGTAGTTTTTGTATCTTACTGCTAGTAGGCCAGATATAATGTATGCAGTATGTCTTTGTGCTAGATTTCAATCAAATCCCAAAGAATCTCATTTAACTGATGTCAAAAGAATTTTTAGATATTTAAAAGGAACTATTTTTCAATCTCTACTTTATCCTAAAACTTATAATTTTAATTTGATTTCATATTCATATGATGACTTTGGAAGTTGTATATTAGATATAAAAAGCACATCAGGAACATGTCACTTTTTAGGAAAGTCTTCGGTGTCATGGTCTAGTAAGAAACAATATTCAGTTTCCCTGTCAATAGCTGAGGCTGAATATGTTGCTGCTGGAAATTTCTGTGCACAAGTGTTGTGTATGAAAAACACTCTTATGAGGTTTGGATTGATTTTTAATAATACACCTATTTTATGTGATAATACAAGTGCAATAAATATTTCAAAAAGTCCTATTAGTCATTCTAGAACTAAGAACATTGATATAAGGCATCACTTTTTAAGAGATCATGTTAATAAAAAAGATATATTTTTAGAATTTATAAATAAAGAAATTCCATTAGCAGATTATTTTACTAAACCACTTCCCATTGAAAGGTTTGAATTTATTAAGGGGGTCTAGGTTTATTTGATTTTAAATAAAATTTTATTTTACAATTCTAGTTCTTTATTTTAATTCTGCTTAAAAAATATCTTTTAACAGAATAAGTTTCTTTTATCCACGTAATCTATTTTATTTATTTTTAAATAAATGTAATGATTATTAAAAACATGGGAATCAAGGTTGTCAGAAACCCTTTCTACTTCTAAACCCTTTCATTTCTATCAAAACCTTTTCAAATCCACAAACTACACCTCAACTCATGAACCCTAACCTTCAAACCTCTAAAACCCAAACCTTCAAACCTTCAGATATTCTCGCAGAGATGGTAAGGACTAAAAGATCCAGTGAAGCCAAGCCAAGAAATTCCAAGGGACAATGCTCCGAAGGGAGAAAAATCTTACAAGGCAAGGTAATCGATCTCGACTAATTATTTCCGACAAATCTATTGTTGAAACAAGCGCTGTCATTTCAGAACCTTGAACAAACATTCAACATTGAAAATACGGAATTTTTGTATGAGGTAGAACTAGATAATTCTTGAAATCTATACAGTTTAGTCTGGGGGATAATAAGGATAGTAAGATGGCTAAGATATAGGATAGGTATTTCTGAATCTCGTTAGTAGAAATTGGTCAGATTCTCAACTGACCTCATGAGGGAGTTTTTCATTTTGATTTGAAAAACATAGGAGTTGTTGTGCATAAATACAAGGAGATTATGCCCTTTTTGTTTGGAACATCTACTATTAAAAAAATGATGGTGAAAGATTTATAACCGGATCAGAAGATCCTAGTTAAATTTGTTCAGACAGGAATAGCTCCCAGAATGGAAGAAATGGAAAAGATTTTATACCCGAATATGTACATAATGTATCTTCTGTTAAGAGATATTAAATTAAACTTCCCAAGGTACATGGTAAGTTACCTCAATTATTGTTGTCAAAGTGACGCCCAGATGAACTTTTACCCTTTTGGTCAATTTATTTCCAAGTTGTTGCTTAAAAAGGACATGGTGAGATTAGTGGATGCCCGAGTACACTATCATCACAGTAATATGATCAATGCTGGAACTCTAAGAAAAATTGGATATTTATGGATAACAATTAAAGGAAAACATTTTCCAGTAGGAGCGGAGGATGACTCAAAGAGTGCTCAAGCTCAACCTACTAAGTCCAAGGAGGGACAAGCTGAATCAAGAGTTAGAAATGTAGCAAGAAGGATCCGATTTGAAGTGGAATATGCTGAGGAAGAAAGAAGTCGGGAGGGACTTCAATCATGAAGAACTTGACCTGTTAGAGAGGAAATTACTTCCCCTGCATTGGCAATAACAACAGCTTTATTTTCTTATTCTTTTGTAAGAGAAGCTGTTATTGATAAGACCATAGAAGATGTTAGTGAAATAATAGCACCAGTAGAGGGATCATGAGTTCAAGAGGAAGCTCAAATAGAGAATCAGGAATAGATTATAGCTGATGTTGAAGTTACACTTCAACAGGAAGAAGATAAGGAGGCAGATCCTGGTGAGGAAGTGGGTAGACCTCAGGAAAATCATGAAAATATTGTTCTCAAAATTCTAGGGGAATACAAAGATGATGATATTCATGATGAGAATGCTTCTGAAGCTCACACAGAATTACTTCAAGAGGATGTTTCTATGGAGGAGTCTACGGACTCTAAGGAAAAATCTGTGGACCAACCTACTCAGGACAAAGAGAAAGAAAAATCTGATGCTGAATCATTACCTTTGGTACTGCTGCATCATCCAGAGCCTGAGAATGCCAATCAAGCACAGGGTGCCTCTGATTCAAGAAAAAAAGAAGTTGAAGAACTGTACAAAAAGGTGTCTCAGTTGGAATCTGAGAATTTCACTCTGAGAAATGCCATAGACTTAGAACAATTGAGATTTCAAAAGCTGAAGGAGAGTACAGTCTCAAGGAAAGAAGTTAAAATGTTTAAAGAGGATATGCTAAATTCAGTTGACAAGTTGAAATCCGAAATGGTTATGAAGATATATTTATTAGATCTAAAATTGTGTATGGAGAACCAATTTGCATCAGTTGCAAATAGTGTTGCTAGTGGATCAAGCACTTCACCTGATTTAATCAGAATATTTCAAGCTATCATAGCCGTGATGAGCAACATGAATGATAGGTTGCAAGATCTTCAATGCAACAATGCACTATTATCCGTGTTGCTGGACAATAAGAATTTTTTAGTGGATCAACTGAAATCTAATGAGCCACCAATCAGAACACTTTTAAATCAGCTGTAAGAGAAGTTTTCGGTGTTTATAGAAAAAGAGGAAATGATGCATGAGTTTTTCAGATTCAATTTAATCGAGGATATTCATATGAATCCGGAGAACAGAGAGATCCTAATCAAACATGGAGATGGGATGATGAAGAGACTCAGGGAACAATTCATAGAAATCAAGTCTTTAATCCAGAGAAGATAGAACTTATTGCCTACCTTTACCAAACCTTGATTCCTGTGTATATCATTATCATGTAAATACTGTTGTTTTTGAATGAAAATTTTATCCATTGTATATTTTTTTCTTTCTATTTGTTTTTCTGTCTTTATTTTGATATGCCAGTACTCCAGATTTAATTATTGATAAATAGTTAAAAATAGCATTTACCTACAGTTCAGTGCAACATTAAATGTGTTCAAATCCATAATTTATCATTCTTTTTTATATCAAAAAAAGGGGGAGAAATTTGGATAAACACAACATTTTATTTTAAAAACCTCATTTAATAGATTTCATGTATATTTAATGTTTTGTATTTATACAGAAAACTATTTTAAGTTATTAGGGGAGAAATTTGGATAAAACTAGAAACTTTTATTCTCATGAAGTGGAAGAAATTTATATTTATTGAAATCATCTTGTTAAAATTAAATATTGTTTTATCCTCTCAAAATTCTAAAACTTTATGTAACTAATTTTGAAAGTTAATTTCATTTAATTAGTCTTATTATTTTATGGGTTTTGTGATCATCAAAAAGGAGGAGATTGTTGAACAAAGCATTGTTTTAAACAATACATAATAATGTTATTTAAAGGGGGAGATTATTGAAAATAATACTCTATCTCTTTATGATAATTTTGATTCTCAAAAATACCCTTAATTATTTTCTAATGATTTTATTTTGTACTTTGCAGGAATTTATCATTTTATTTTACTCTTGACATTACCGGAATTTATTGTTAAATTATTTGTATTTAGCATGTTCTGGAAACATTGTTCATGCGCTACTTAGTCAGAATCTGCTTTATCGTGTCCTGGAATCACTGTCCATACCCTACGTGGATAAACGTAGCGTAAGGATTAAAAGCATGTATACTTTTTCAGATAAGAGAAAATTATGTTTAATCAACCATACATTATCGGAAAAGTATGGAAGAAGAACCTTACGTTAGGAATGAACCTTATTTTTGGGTTATCGGCCAAGTATGGAAGAAAAACCTTACGCTTGGAAGGAACCTTACGTTTGGGTTATCCGAAAAGTATGGAAGGAGAACTATACGTAAATATTAAACGTTACGTTTGTTTCTCAAAACTATGGTTCATCAACCTTAATTTTGTAAACAACCGTACGTTCTTGGAAATGTATGTATCAAGTAAAAGTATGGATCTTTTACCGTACGTTTGAAAGTTGAAGAAAAAGTATGGATGATCAACCCTACATTTATGATCAACCTTACATTTGAAGAAAGTAACATGAACCTTACATTTGTTGTCAACCTTAAGTTTTCAACCTTACGTTGTGAACCTTACATTTGAAGACTATGTCATCAACCCTACATTTGGAGGTCACGTCATTACCCTTACGTTTGGCGTCGGAAAGTTTGAAAGACAGTATTTTTTTATGCAATGGTCAAAAAGCTGATTGGTAGGCGGATTTCAAGCCGGATTTAAATTCGATTTTAAAATACAACTTTGACTGATTCAAATCCATTTTATCAATGGATTAATGATCGAATTAAAAGGATCTTTTTATACTGAGTCTTCAGGGAAGTTACGACTACTCTGTAAATTCATATTTTTTAATATCGCAAATCAAAAGGTGACTTTTATGGATCTAAATGTGCAGTGAATATGCTCTCCTTTATTATTTATGTTTTCTCTGAAACGCCAGGCACAAGTGTGTGGTGATCAATCGATTATTCAAAAAGGTTGAAAACAAAGACTGCAAAAAGCACTCTGTTCTACTGATTTAAGGGGAGCATCAAAGCTCTATTTATTTTAAGAAGAATAAGGAACTCGATAGAAGATTCACTTGTTATACATCAAATATCTACTATGGATCAACTACTACTGATGTTTTGAGTTATATCTCTATATCTACTGCAACCGGATCGACTCAGAACTTCTTTGACTTGAAAATCAATATTTCTAGAGACGATGATCCATCTGCTGTCAATTTCATGTTGTTGCAATTGTGAAGAACATCTAGAAAGTATTTTCAAAATACAAAAATATTTTCTTTCTATTCTTGAGTGATCATCTTCTCCTACTAAGCTATGTAGGTTCTTGTTTGAACCAGAAGGCTTTGTTTTGCCTTGGATTGTAAAGGTGTAAACTGCCTGTACTTAGTTGTGAACGAGTCTGTTGAAACGAGGACCAGATAGTCAAAATCACCAAGCTCTTGGAGTTGAGCATTGGTGGAGTGGACTAGGGGAATTTTGTTCCATGAACCACTATACATCTATGTGTCCTTGCTTTTAATTATTCCGCTGTATTATCAAATCTAATAAAGCATAGAAGGATGAACTCGTTTAATCGAAGAGTTAAAGAAAAAACTGAAAGACACAATTCACCCCTCCTCTTGTTTATAATCTGTATATTCAAGATCCAACAAGGATGACTGAAATATCATTGGATTAGTCTTATGTTTCCCTGAGTTAGTGGTTCCCTAATGCCCAATGTTTTTGTTTCTTGTGTGGGAGTAATTTTTTACATGTGTTTTCATTTGGATCTTGCAGTGGATTTATATACCTATGATAATTAGTGTCTTGGACAAGAATGGGTAATATTTCCTTTAGTGGGGTACACTTAGATCGACTGTCACTATGATGTTTTGGTTTTTGAATGTGATTATGAGGTTCAGAATTAGAAATCCTTGTGTTTTAAAATTAGTGCATTAAGAGTGCTCATGATCTTGTGGTTATCTTGAGAGGGTGGGTTTGGTGGGTTGTATGCATCTGTTTGATATGTTTTCTCCATGGGTAGTGTGGTAAGAGTGTGGTTAAGAACTCATGTTTTTAGATTAATTACTAAGTGGAAGGTAGTCATGTGGTTGATTGTGGCATGAGGGAGATGCCTTGATTTTGAAGAGGAGTGAAGGGGGTTCTCCATCATGTTGGAACTAACCTATGTGAGGAGTGTGTTTCAAGGTTTCAAGAACATTATAATAGGTTTATTAGTTTTTGATTTGTATATTAGGCGGTTTGAGGATATGTTGTATTTTTTTAGTTCTTGAGGAAACCTATGTCACGTATCCATGGTGTACCTATTGAGTTCGGTGCTCAAGGATCGATGCAAGGAAAGCCTTATGGTGGGGAGTTCACTATATGTCATTGGTGTTTATGAACCCCATTTTAGGTGTCTTTTTGTGAATGGGGGTCTCCATTCCTAGTGATCTATGAATTAGTGTTTGTAGATTTCTATATTGGAGCTCAAGTGTGAATAGTTTGGACATTTCCTTTCATTATAGTCTATGATGGATGAATCATGGTCTATGAGGTTTTACATTAAGGGAATGGGGTGATGATAATGATACTCCTATGGTAGGTAACATCATATCATTCGTGTTTATATGTTGCTCATTTTGAGAGATTTATGGGTGTTGTAAGATAGGTTGTTGTATGGTCAAGATAGTGCCGATTGTACCAACGTTTGGAGTGACAACACCTCTTCTAGTTGACCATGTAGGCTTCTTATGGGGTTATAATCATTTAAGGTTAGGATTTTTTGATAACCCACATCATCACGGGTTGAGAAAATTTGGAGAGATTCTAATTTTTTCCCCGAGTGTTAATGGGGAAATGATAATTTCTCTTTTAAGATGATCTCAAATAATTTTAATGACAACTCCATTGGTCTTGAAAATAGGATTTCTACTCTAAGATAGGATTTTTGTTTAAATTTGAGCAATTTTGAATTTTATTGAAATATTTAATATTTAATTAATTAAATATTAATTTATTCTTTTGTGTTCGTTTGATGATACCATTATAGAGAATCATTGGAAGGAGAATCATACTTTTTGGTTGATTTTAGAATGTATGGTTTTTCTATGGTGAGTAATAAACCTATCACAGGCACAAGGGGCTGAGCTCAGGACCCTTTTTCTTTTCTATTTCTTTTTCCATTTTTATAAAAATTTTCTTTATTTTATTTATTTTACCCCTTGTATTGTTCTATAGGTGGGGATCCTCCAACCATTTCGTTGTCTTATTAGAACATGGGGAAATGAAATAAGAGTTATAGGATGATCATGTTGGGAGCTAGTACAGAGCTGGGTTGGGGTGTGGTGGACAGGCAGCCTGAATTTGAGATTAAAGCTATAGTGTCTTGCACCCTAAGGTAGGACCATTTTTAATTTTATTCCATATATTGTCATATATATATATATATATTACTAATTCCTTATTTTAATTTCTTGGTACCCCATGAGGGTTTATTTATGAGTTTTTGGGGCAGAGAGAAAGTGTTTTGGGCCGTTTTGGGGGGTTTTATCTGGGAAAACCCATATATATTGCATGTAGTTCAATGAATGCACACTATGTTTTCATTATTTTGAGTAAGATGGTGAATAAGGAAATATATGGCATTATGTCATGGTATACACACCTTAAAAAGGTGGATTAGGGTATGGATGATTATTTTCCCAGACACCCCATTTCAAGGGAACATGGTCATGTGGGGCACATGGAAAGACCCCATTCGAGGTACACCAATAGTGATCATGTATTGTAGTTGGCCTAACCCCATGTGGGTTACATGGATCAGTACATAGTTAGGTACCCCATGTTGGGGTACACATAATTTACCATATGATAACTCCATGAAATTTTGGGAGTACATGCCAAGCAGGCTAGAGGTTCATTGTCTGGGTTGAATTTTTGTGGAATGTGTCATGTTCATGGGGTGCATGTCATGTATTTCCCCATATAGGGAAATTTTACACTTCTATATCCTTAGAGTTATAATTGGACCTATAATTAGTCCATTTTTTTTGTTTTCCATATAGATCATGATGGTGATATCCTTTTAGTATTTATAGGCCGTCTAGACAGAGTTTTATATTTCAGTGAGTTTTTGCAAGATGATTTCTTTGAGGTTTGAATTTGGTATCCTCCAGCTGTTTGGGTTGTGAAATTATAGGCTCTAGTAAGGGTCATGATCTTAGTGATAGGCCTAGATATAGTTTGCTAAGGTGATCTATTTTGAGGTCCTTTATGAGGTTCACAAATATGGGATCTAAAAATGTCTTGGATTCATTATTTTTATCCCTATTTCTCTAGGTTTGAGTGGTCAAGGTATTACACCACTCTCTTGATATTTTAGATCTAGTGTTTGAGGTTCGGTACTATTGAAACCATTAGTTGGGTAAAGACTTTGGTGTATCATGTCGGGATGGGAACCATAGAGGAGATATTTCCATTGGTCTAAGGGACCCCTTGTGGATTCCATTATGGGAGAGATAATACCCGAGGATGGTTTGTTGTTATGGAGACCAGCTAAGTATTTATTACGATAGGCTTATCATTTTTTTCCTATACTAAGGATCCCCTTTTAGGGTTTCATACTATTGAGGACTTCATAAATCTTATTGTGAATGCACATGTAAACATGTTGGTGTTATTGTATGCCCTTTTAGAAATATTGTTAATTGAGGATCAATTGGCAGCCTTTGAGGGAAATTTTTGGATGTTTCTAAGCTAGGATTGTCCCATGGTTAAGATATATATGATCCACTAGTCTTGTTTCTTGTACTTATTATGGAATTATGATTTTTTATGATCATTAATTGGACATGTACTGAGACCTTAGGTGTGGCTATGGAGTCCCATGTAGGGTGTCTCGTTAAGCTGTGACTTAGTGGCTCGTGGGAGCCCCGTGTTTGGTTTATCCCCTAATGTGGGTCAGCAAGGGGCCATGTTGGGTGTTTTATAGATGATGATATCTAAAATAATGATAGATCCTCAAGTTTTATTTTTCAAGATTTGATCGGCATTGATAGTTTATCTTTTTTTATGACGGTTTTTAGAGTTGGATAGACCCATGTTCTAATGGTTTTTAGCCAAGGTGTTGAAGAATATTATAATAGGGGCTGCTTTTAGGGGCATAAATTTTGGATAGATTTGACTAAGCATTATCCCAAATATTTAATTTGGTTCCATAATTTTTTTATTGGTTATTGTTAGATGGGTCTAGGGATATAGTGGTCAATCTAGTAGAGTGCATCCCCTCTCTAGGCCAGTTGATGTTTTACCCCATCTTGGGATTGGGATTTCATGGTCCCAAACATTATATAGACATGGGACACAATCATAGATGCGTGTTATTTTATAGATATGGTGTGATATTTTGGACTATAATTATATAGTAAGTTTCCATCCAAGTTAATAGGGTTCCTATCACTAACTCAAATCATGTCATTTGAGTCTTAGAGTGTGGTATATGTTTCTTATAGTTGTGTATGTTGATGATGAGATCCTACGGTATAACATTTGTGACTTTCCATCTAAGATATATTGGAGCTTCGATGTAGATCATGTGGACATGCCAAATGTTATGTGATGGGGTGATCCAAGTGTTATAAATCCCCTATAATTAGCTAGAGTGCAGGTATATTTACCTCAGTTGTCAAACTAGAACCCACTATTGGATGTTTTCTTTATTTTTTACCCCCTGTTTATTTTTATGCTCAATATTATTAGTTTTTTATTAGGTTTTTCATATCATCTGTGAATTCGCTTGTTATGATAGTAGATTATAATTTCACCATCTGGGTGGCCTATTGATATTTATTTCTCACCCCTATACATGTACCTCAGTGTGTATGGAGACCGTATATCAACATTTAGGTTATAGTATATGTTTAATAGTAGATCAAGTGGAGGACTAGTGCTGATTGATAAAGTAGATCTAATTGTGTGGAGTCCCGTGATCAAGCTAGTTGAGGTTGAAATTCATGCATATCAGGTGTGTGGTATAGATCTAGGTTGGTAGATGAGCCTTATATATTTTATTTTCATTCCATTTATTTATTATATGTGGTCATCCCATCAGTGTATGGATTAGGCCCTGGTCCCTAGTTGATAGCCTTTGGTATATGGAGAGGAACACTTAAGACCTTGGGGAAGAGTATATTAGGTGACGTTTCAAGTCAAACTAGGCCAATTCGCTACAATATGTGACATGAATATTTGAGTTCCACGGAATCCATTTCACCAATTACTATAGAACATTGGAATTATTGTGAGGGTTAGGGTTGTAGAAACATGGATTAAATTAGCACTACATTTCATTATAAGATCATTTGAGTTAGGGTTTTTCTGTCTCTGAATTTTTTACCTAGTAATCTTTCACCCAATATTATTGATGTGTTCTTCCTCTTTGTGGATGTGATTATTTCTCACAAACCATGTTAATATTTATGTATTGCAATCTACTCATTTCTATTTGTTTCTCCCATTTAAGATTCTTATAGAATTATTTTTCATTATTTATCTTGGAATTTACATAATAGTATTTAGGTAGCTTCACCCATGTCTTTCATTGAGAAGAACTAACCCAGACATATATTCATGGTGTAAAGAGTTAGGATATCATTTCTGATAAGTAGTTTTTCATCTATATAAAATATAAGAAACACTGATATATTGTAAATAATCTACTTATATACATATGAATAATATTCATTATTTATTAAACCAAACTCTTTTATTGCATCCTTAAACAAGATATTCCAACTCTGAGATTCTTACTTATGTTCATAAATGGACCATTGCAACATGCATACTTTATTAGTCTCATTTGGAACTTGGAAACCTTGAATTTGTGTCATATACACTCAATTAACTAAATTATCATTAAGGAAATTGTTTTTGACATCCATTTGATATATCTTATAATCTAAGGAATCTATTTTGGAATGTAATATTTGAATTTAATTTATCATCACAATAGGTGAAAAGGTTTCTTCATATCTAGTACAATGAATTTAATTATAATATTTTTCAACTATTCATGTTTTATAGGTATAAATTATACTATTCATTCCATTTTTCTTATGAAATTACCACTTACAACCTAGGGGTATTATCCCTTTTGGTTCATCAACCAAGATCCAAACTGGGTTAGTGTACTTGGATTCCATTTCAAATTTTATGGATTTAAACTATTTATTAGAATCAGAACTCCTTATTATCTCATGGTATGAAATTGGTTCATATACAATGAAAATCACTTCATCATAATTTTCCATGAAAAAAACCATCTCTCTCATATTTTGGATGAATCATACCAGATGGTATGGGTTCTTATCAACTTTATTCAGTTCATCTTCCCCAATCATTTCTGTAACAGACACAAATTCCATTATATGAAAATTTCATACTTGTTTACCTTTAACACATCTAATTTCAACACTCCTAATACTAGATCCTCAATTAATAAATTCCCTCTCAAGGAATTTAAAAAAATTGTCCATAAACACTTCTTTTGGAATGGTTATTGAAATAATAACTCTTAGTTTCCCTAAGATAACTAACAAATAATCATTTTTAAGACTTTGGGTCAATTTTACCAGAATACTAACATCATACATGTAATTCAAAACCCAAAATCCTTATAAATTACATATTGAGATACTTCCCAATCCATATCTGTTATGGTGTCTTTATGATTTCTTTATAAGGAATTAGGTTTAGTAGGAAAGTAGTAGTTTCCAGAGCAAAACCCTAGAATGTAAGTAGAAGGTCCAATTGAAAAATAATTGATTCAACCATGTTTAAAAAGGTATTATTAATTAATTCAGATACACCATTACATTGTGGTATTCTATGATGCGTGAGTTTTGAAACAATTTCATTATTCCTTTTTTGGTTAAGTAATTCTTAACTCAAGTATTCCCTGCCTCAATATGATCAATGGATTTTAACACTCTTTTCTAGTTGATTTTAAATTTTTCTAAGGAACTTTGGACTTTTCAATAGATTAATACCTGTGTTTCATTAAAACATATAACTGTACCAACTAAATTCATAAAAAAGGTAATGAATTTCATAATACAACCACTTTTTTGTGTGCTCATTGGTCCACATACATCACTATGTATGAGATCTAGTAGTCTACAAATCATTTCACTGTTTCCAGTCAAAGGTGTTTTGTTCATCTTTTATAACAAAAAATATTCAAATTTATCAAACAATTCATAGTCTAATGTGTCAAATAATTCATCTTTATGTTTAAATGTGTTTATCATTTATATGTAAAATCTGACAATGCCAAAGATAGGTGGGGTTAGAATTAACATTGGCCTTATTATTCTAAATTTCATAAATTGTATAATCTATATCTTGAATGTATAAACCATTTATTATATTCTCTATTTTATACAACATTTCATACTTATATACGGAACAACATTAGTTCTTAATAGATAATAAAATTCCCTTATAGAAAAAAAGATACAGAAATCAAATTACTATTTTTTGTGGGAACATAATAATAGTTCTCCAATTCAAATATTAATCAACTTGGTAAATTCATATCATAAGTATTTAAATATAATAAAAACCCCTTTCTCCATTATTTACATGAATATATACTTCACCCTTTTTTAATTCCCTTTATGAGTCTGTTTTTTTTTCAACACCAATGTTTGATACACATATGGTATCTAATACCCATGAGTCAAAGGTGGTGGAATTAATCTCTATAACATTCACATTTAGATGATCAAAATTTCCCTCCTTTAGAACAATTCTTAACTCTAAATACCATTATATAAGTATTTTATAGTTCATATATATAAGTGATCTTAAAATGATTATTATGTAGCATTAAATAGTCTACAACAAAGACATATTAGTGGGAGAGTATCATTTTTATATCTTTTCATAAAGAACTTTAAATTAAATTGATCCATCTAAAATTAATGGTCATGTACATCATATTTATTTAGTGATCCAAAATCCATATTTCAAAAATTATTGATTCCACATTGTTGTTCCTAACACCACATAGTTATTTCGGTGTCAAATCATCTAAATCATAACAGTTATTATTCTTGGATAGTATATTCAGAAACCCTTTACAAGAATACATCATATGTAAAAACTCAACTATATTCCTCTAGTATCTTTCATAAGTGTTTCCCAGCAAAGTGAGGCTCAAAGAAAATTCCAATAATATAATAATAAAATAAAATTCAAGAGAAACTTTATTTTTCATAACCTACAAAAGGATGATCTAGTGTTAGTCATTACTTTATTGTATTACACAAGATAGTCGAAAGACACCCTTCTTTGGAAGAGACTAACTAGTTAGATGATTGGGGTTTTGATAGGTTCTTCTCTGGAAGGAATCTCACACTTAATATTTGAGGGGTTATTCATTTTAAAAAATCACTAATTTAATATACATCATATTCATATTAAATACATAACTATTACATATTATGTGATATTTGTCTTCTCATGTTTTATTCCTTTGAGTATGTAAGATTCTAATAATTTTGTTTTGGAATCCCAATTTTATCCACCAAAATATGTATCCACACCACATTAATGTTTAACTTTTACACAACCCACAAGTTTGTACTATTCATATAAAATGGAATCCATGTATATTTATCTATGTAAAATTATATCTCACGAATAAGGTACATGAACTATTCAGGTAAAGGTTTAGAACTATATGATATTGATAAAATACATATAAGTATTCTTGGAGCCTCATATTGTCAACCATCACCTTTCTATAATAAGGTATAAGTCTCTAATATTGTGATATGACTGAACCAAAGTCCCTTTACTGAGGGATACATTACTCAAGAGAGAATCTAATTCATAATAATTCTAAAACCTAATATTCGTAAGCTATACTCGATAACTAAATCTATGCTAATAAACTGAATTATAAATCGAGGTTAAGGTAGATGAAAAATAAATTTTATGGAGTAATACCTCACATGAAATTGAAATATTTATCTCCAATAATCAATTTATGACATAATTTTTTTATAAATAATATTCATATTTTATAATTTATTTTCTAAATTGGAATATAAATTAATTCAAAATATAAATAAACATTTTATTTATTTTCCAAAACATGAGATATAAATATGATCATTTCATTTTATTTTATACTTTAAAAATCCCATTTCAAGATACCACTAATCATTTATAAAAATAATAAAATATAATAAAAATTTAAAAAATATAAAAAATAAATTAAGTGTTATTTTATATAGCCTCTTGACATTACATTGACCCTCAACATAACATCAAGTTGATTCGCAACACTACATTTTCACACAACATAGTGTCATTGTGGATTATTATTTGTGGAGTACCTCCCCTAACATTATGTTGTATCATAATATCATTTACCAACCCCACATTACATCAACACTCAATAAAGAATCAAGGAGATACCACACACTATGTTGACACTCAATACAATATTAATTAACCGGAATACAATACTCAGTTTTATATGGCATGGATGTAGGATACGTTTTCAAATGACATATGCTACTCCCAACCCTAAAATTACATTAACTATTAATTTAGTTTCAAATTTCAATGCATGATACATTGTCTCATGAATATAATACAAGGGTACAACACAAGATACTTTAACACTTAGTGTAATCTCAAAAAAACAATTCATTATATTAAATTGTTACAAAACATATCCTTTAGTGATGAACTTAAAATGTACATTTCAATAACATGTTCTTATCCTAAATCATATAATAAATATATTAAACTATTTAATAATGTGATTTTGATACCATTGATATAATATGGTTCATTTTATGAACATGTAAGTGAAACAAAACCCATGTTTCTTCCTAATCTATCCTTGATGATATCAATATTTGTATATAAATGAATAAATTAAATGTTTTCATACCAGGATAAAAAAATTTGTAGCATATATAACTATCAAGATTTCATGATGAAAATAATTGGATCAGCAAATGAAATCCTCCTACCTCCAAGGGTGGTACACTAGCCAAAGGATCTGTGTTCATAACAAGAGGGTTTAGATACACTGAAGGGGTGCTAGATCCAACACTTTCATGAAAAAAAGTATATCAAGAGAATGGGATATATATAAATATTTTCATGAAACTAATGATCATTATCAATTACCAAAAGGAGGGATCACATCCCTTAATATATCCAACCTTGATGTTCTCCATTAAATGAAATGAATCAACCATACACAATGTATTGGGTGCGTATGTTACACCCCATTGGATAGATCCATTGAACCGAATAAATAGACATGAATGATATTATTAGTCCATTCACAATGGATTAATAACTGAAATAAACCATGTAGAAAGGAAGTGGCAACTAGATTCACTCATCCTGTTAGGTTGTAGATGCATGCACTTAGTATGCATTACGTTGGGTGAAATGTATTTTTTTCATATTTACCATATACATATGTTTTTAGTGTATAACCAAAAGCATCCACCACTTTTTTATGTTTACTCACCTGCTCTAGTTTGATAATGCCTTTCTCAACCTTCTCCCTTCTAAATCTTAAAATGTTTCATTTAAGAATGTTGTACTGGGTTTTTTTCTTTTTCATCTCAATCACACTTTGGTTGTCACAATGGACTACCAAAGGAATATTTACCTTCTATATAAGATATTTTGATTATTATTTCATACATTGCAATTTTTTGAATTTCTTTATAACTAAGATATATTCTACTTTGTATGTACTAAGAAAGGTTCTCTCCTTTTTTGTTGATCTACCAAATGAACATTATTTTAATGAATAAGGCTCGTATACTTATTAATTTTCTATAAAAAATATCTCTATCCCAATCCACTTATGATTATCTTTACATTTTTTTTCATTCCCTACAAAATATATTAAACCATAATCAAGGTAGCTTTGAATATACCTCATGATCCATGTCATAACCATAAAATGATTCTCCTTGGAGAAACTTTGAAGAAGGTAGCCAAACATGTTTAAAAATATATATATACTGTCCAATTTTGTAAGATACAAAAAACATCAATTCATTCTATAGTAAAGAGTTTCATCAATAGATTTACCTTCCTCATATTTTACCATCTTTGTTCTGACTAATATTAGTGTTAAAAATGGATTTATTTCATGAATCGCATACTTCTTTAGAAACTCCTTTCCATATTTATCTTCCTAAATAAAATTATATCTCCATTTTTTGACAACTTGATGTCCTAGGAAATATTTAAACTCCCCAATCATAGACATTTCAAACTTTGAGCTCATTATTTTAGTAAACACTTACACTAAATTATATTTGTTTCCTATGAATATGTTGTTGTCAACATAGACAAGAACCATGAATTATTCTTTCTTAGTCAGATTCATATAGAGATTTTGATTGAAACCTCCTCTTCTGAATTCCATATTCTTCAAGAAAGTATCCAATTTAGAATACTAGGCTTGGGGTTTTTATTTAAATCTATACATTTCTTTCTCAAATCTATATACCATTGATTCATTATAATTGACTAGAAAACTCATTGGTTGTTCAAAGTAATCCATTTATTTTAGAATTTCAATTAAGAAAGTTATCTTGAAATCCATTTTTTGGATTCTATATTTTCTTTTGGAAGTTACAACAATGAAAAATTTTATTAACTCTAGTATTACCACTAGTGTGTAATTTTCTTCCACATCAACTCCTTCTACTTTTTCATACCCCTTTCAAACCAACATTGTCTTATTTTGAATCACATTTCCTTCCAATCTTGTTTATTTATGAATACCCATTTTTTCATATGAAATTGTTATCTTTCAGCCTATCTAAAACCTCCCTGGTCTTATTTTTCTCAATTTTATCTAACTCTTCATTCATGGCCAAGACCCATCACTCATCTTTTACTGCTTCTACAAATGAGGTTGGATCTACTTAAGACAGTATAGTATTTCTCTCAAAAGTGCTTATCCTAGGAGTTTTTGTAGGTTTAGTGTTTTCACTAATGATATTTGATTCATTAACCTCATATTGTTTTCTTATTTTTAGAGTCAAATGTTGAATCCTTTCTATAGCTTCTTTATCCATAAATCCATCCTCTGAATCTTCCTCAATTACATGACTATGTGAAATAGTTAGATTTTTATCTAGTTTTTATTCTTTATCACTAACTACACTTAGAACTATAATTTAATTTTTGTTCAAGATTTTTATTTAATAATATTATTATTTTTCTTTAAATAGTCTATCTCAATAGTTTTTTGAGATATTTATAGGCCATACTATTAAATAACAAAACTATAAATATCCCCTATCTATAGCATGTTTATATTCCACTTGGTTACCTTCCTTGTTGTAAATGTAACACTTTCTTCCAAAAACTATAAAGTTATTCAATGTTGTATTTCTTCCATGCCACATTTCATAGAGGTTCATATTCCCTCATAATCTTAGAAAAGACTGATTTTATGGATATACATTTACCTATATGGATATCTTCCGATAGTAGAAAGAGATGAAACTTTCAATGGGTAATATTTTATCCATTATTTTCACCATTTGATTTTTCATTTTCCACAAAATATTTATATTATGTTATTATTGATGATAAATAAGGTTTTATCCAATTTTTTCCATTTTTTCAACTTCTTAGGAGGTTAACTCCATACCATTATTGGAACAAAAAACCTGGATGGTTCTACTAGTTTTATCTTCAAATATCCTCCAGAATATCTTAATAAATTTAATAAATTATATAATGTCCTTAATAAACATAATATAAACAATTATACTATAATAATAAATAAATAATATGAAACAATTATCCCCATAAGTTCTGATAACCTTCACAGGACCATGAACTTCAATTTGAATAAGATCAAGTATATTTGAGAACCTCTTCTACTTCGATTGGTTGGGATTTTTTACAAGTTTCACTCAACATAAGTTTTCTAATAATCTTATTTTAAATTTATAATATCAATTAAATGATTTATTTTGGAAATATTCTCTATTTTTTTGATTGATGTGACCAATCCTTTGATAACAAAGGTTTGTATTTTCTTATATCATAATAAAATAAACATCGTTCTCTTTGAAATATTCTTGATAATGATCGAAATTGGTTATCCATACTTTCAGCAAGGAATTTCTAATTTCTTATTTTATAGAGAAACTTGTTAAAAAAAATGTGACTCCTAATATAAATTCATGGAGTCAACTGATGTTGAAAAATACTATACCAAAGTCTACCCACAAAAAGACCATCGATATCTTCTAGTTCATATCTATCCAGCCGCATCCTTCTTCTTCCCTTTATTTCCAATGATCCATCATTTCATAATCTAACTAATCCATCCATATGGATCTTCTCATTGTTTAATAAATTTTATTTATTGGTCATGTGGGATGGGTATCCACTTCCAAGCATCTATGTGCTATAGTTTTTAGTTTCTTTGTGAGAAATTTCTACCAAGATATATTTCTCATTTTTTCTCTTTTTTCCCTCTAAGATATTCCTGGTTGAGAAAAGAAATAAAGTATAGATTTTTTTACAAGGGAACATCATGTTGCTGTTCTGTTGCATTTATTCATTTTCTCCCATTAGAGTGACTTCAACTCCTCCTTTTCCTAAAATTTATCACCTTTTCACAAAAATTAATGAAATTATAACAACCTTAACAATAATTCTATATTTTATGTGTAGGATATAGTATCATATTCCATCACTGGCACTAAAGAGACTCATTATCACGACCCATGCCTAGGGCTCGTGTCGTGACCAACCCAAGCCCTCCTTCCATAGGCTATGAGCTGGTGACTAGCACCAAAAAGGCATATCCCAAAAAGTTAATGCATTTATTTTAAAAAAGTACACACATAGACATGGAATACTTATCAAATAAAAACACAAAGGAAAAAAAGTATAACCACCATAAAGTACCACCACTGAGAGTAAAAGGTGTAAAATGAAAGTTAAGGGGACAAAATATAAACCTAAGAACCCACAAAGTAAAAATTTCTATCAAAGTCTACCTTGAAGTCTCTACCTGTAGGGTAGTGGAAGTAAGCATGAAGATGTAGAAGTATTCCCCATCCTCTCCTACCTCGCTGAGCTCCACCGAGTCTCAAATCAACAAGGTCTGCTTCGTAGCATTGGTCATTTGCACAAGACACAACACACATCGGCGAAGCCCTTGCATGGGTGAGTATAACAACTCATTAGGGACCCTAATACCCCTAAATGTCTCTCATAAAACCACAATGGAAAAATACAAAACAAAATCACATGGAAATTTTGGAACATTACATTATCCCAACCAGAGGTATTTATATCCCTGAAATCCAAAACAAAGGATAATCAAACAAATGGGGGTACTGAGCACGAATATAAGCCTCTTGATCCCATTTTCTCTCATGGAAGTTCCCACACTGCCACCAAACATGCACTATAGGAATCAATCTTCGACAAAGGACCTAATCCTATCGATCCTATATCTCCACTGGGGACTCCACAAACATCACCCCATCATCAATGTTCATCTCTCCTTAGTTGATGATGTGTGATGGATCATGCACGTACCTCTTTAGTTGTGACACGTGAAAACCATCTTGCACCTGGTGAATCTATGGGGGAAGAGCTAGGTGGTACGCCACCTCACCAACTTTGCTGAGAATTTGGAAAGGTATGATGAACCTTTGAGATAACTTGCCTCCTCAACCAAATCTCTGCAATCCCCATCGTGGTGAGACCCAAAGGAAAACATGGTATCCCTCCTCAAACTCCAACGGTCTTTATCTTCTATTTTCATAAGACTTTTTTCTACTCTATGCAGTCCTCATCCACTCCTAGATGATCTACACCTTCTCAGCGGTATCTCATACCAATTATGGACCCATTAATACTGACTCCCCTAAGTCTGTCCAGCATAGAGGTGATCGGCATGACCGCTGGTACAAGGCCTAAAATGGTGACATGCCAATGGTGGAGTGATAACTATTGTTGAACACAAACTCCACCAGTGGTAGGTGGTCCACCCAACTGTGAACAAAATCCAAGACACAAGAATGAAGCATGTTCTACAATGTATGTATGTTCCTCTCGGTCTGACCATATGTCTAGGGTTGAAAATTTTTGCTCAAGCACAAATGAGTCCTGAATGGCTCTTACAACCCCTTCCACAACAGGGATATAAACCGTGCATCACGTTCTGAGATGATCATCAAAGGAACCCTATGAAGCTGCACTATCTCCTGGAAATAGATTCATCCCAAGCCGTCTACTAATCCCTACTCTCAGATAGGTAGAAAGTGGGCTGACTTTGGGAGTCATTAAATGATCACCCAAGTTGAATTGTGGCCCCTCAACATGTGTGGTAACCCCGTCACAATGTCCATGGAGATACCATCCCACTTCCAGTCTAGTACCTAAAGTGGTTGTGTAAAGACGGATGGGACCTAATGCTCGACCTTCACATGCAGACAAGTGAGGCATCGTGAAATGATATCTGCATCGCTTTCTTCATCTCTGGACACCAGTATGAATGTCAGAGGTATTGGTACATCTTTACCACACCAGGATGTGACTCTAAAGGAGATGTATGGAACTCCTTCAACACCTCCACCCGAAACTTTACTGGTACCATGGTGTGTCTTCTGAAAAAGGATGGGGAGCTACCCATCTATCTGAAATCCATCAAGAGCATATTCTGAGGATATCTAAGCATGTCGGTCCTCACAGTTTACATCCACAAGTTGTTCCTCCCTAACTTGCTGAAGGGGTGGGGGAGTGACAATCATATACTGGAGGTAAGCTTCTCCATAATCATTCACAAGGTATACCTTTATCGCCTCTAACTTCTCCATCAGCTCACTCAGCAGTTGTAAACCAGACCTCCTGTTGAGTGCATATGCCACCATGTTCCCCTTCCCTAGAGTATAGAATATCTCAATGTCATAGTCCTAGAGGAACTCCATCCATTTAAATTGTATCATGTTCAGGTTCTTCTATTAAAATATATACATGAAACTCTTATGGTTGGAGTATATGGTAAATCGTTCACCCATCAAGTACTTCTGCTAAATCTTCAAGGCAAAGACCATCACTGCTAACTCCAGGTCATGGGTTGCATAGTTCTGTTCATGCTTCCTCAACATCCGTGTGTTGTAGGTGATCACTACTCACTCATGCATTAGGGAACAACTTATTCCAGTCCCTGATGCATCACAAAAGACTAAATACCCAACACCCTCTTCTGGTAGTCTCAAGATGAGGGCACTATTCAGTCTCTGTCTTAGCTCCTAGAAACCATGTTGGCACATCTCTATCCATATAAAGGGATGTCCCTTCTTTGTAAAAGATGAAAAGGGTGTTGTTACTATGGAAAAGTTGATTACCAACATCCATTATTACCCATCCAACCCTAGGTAACTCTGCACCTCATTCACAATCCTAGGTCGATCCCAAGCAATCATTGCCTCGATCTTCATCGAATCCACCACAACTCCAGACTCTTAGATGATGTGTCCGGGGAATTGGACCTCACAAATGTAGAATTGGAACATCGAGAGAATGATGTAAATCTAGTGCTCTCATAGTGTATCCAAGACAATCCACAGTTGTGTAGAGTGCTACTCCTCTGATGCTAAGTACACCAAGATTTCATTAATGAAAACTACCATGAAATGATCAAGGTAAGGCTAGAATATCATGTTCATGAGTCCCATGAACACCACTGGGGCATTTTCCACACTGAAAGAAATCACCAAAAACTCATAGTGGTTGTACCGGCATATAAAGGTTGTCTTTGGTACATCTTCATCCAATACCGAAATCTAATGATAGCCTGATCAGAGGTCAATCTTGTAGAACCACCTTGCTCCCTTCAGCTGGTCGAAGAGGCCATCAATCCTTGGTAGTGGATACATATTCCTCACAGTCACCTGGTTCAGGAACTGTATGTCCACGTATAGTCTCAAGAACTGATATGCCTTTTTGGAAAACAAAATTGTGGCTTCCCATGGTGAAACAATGGGTCTTACGAACTCATTTCTCTGCAAGTCCTCCAACTATACTCTTATCTCCTGGAGCTCTGCGGGATCCATCCAATATGAAGGTGTAGATATCAGTGTCATCCTTGGGTACAAGTCAATGAAAAATTCTACCACTTTATGAGGAGGTTGTCCTGGGACGTCTTCGGGAAAGACATCCTCATACTCTTCTACCGCTATAGGAAAGCTCGAACTCCTCTCGCCCACCGCATCGAGGGTTAGGCTAGAAAACTAGTGAGTGATCGGCTACACCCTCATCCAATAACTTCCATCATATTCTGCAAATGTTCCCTTTTTATCATTTAAGGAAAACCTAGTACCATCCTCGCGGACATACCACACTTTCCGCCTAAAATAGTTGATATGAGTGTGGACTATAGATAACCAGTTCATACCCAAGATGACATCGTAAGGCCTCAATGCCACTACTATGAAATCTCATCTGAATCTCTGTTCTCCTTGAGCAAGCTTACACTGTCATCACCATTATGTAATCTTTGAATCCCCTCCTATAGGAGTCTCCAATCATAAGGATCGAGCCAATGGATCCACCAGAATCACCGAGCCTCGAATGAGGTATGTGGCAAGGAAAGAGTGACTAAAACATGTGTTTATAAGAACTAAAGATAAGTTATAAAAGACATATATCATACTTATAATCATCTATGGAGCACTATGGTAATAGGACTCCACTACATGAAGCTGATCATTCCCATGTCTATCGGCTCCTTAATCCCATGGTGGACCACCTTGGGGTGGTGGTGGAAATAACTCAAACTGTCATCCACTGCCTGCTTCTTGGCCTGCTCCTGTTCCACATATGTTGCCCTACAAACCTCCTCACTCAAACCTCTAACTTTTCCTTGGTGGTCCCTTGGCCATCTAAAGATCATCTATGTGGTGTTTCGGGCAGTCACCAGCCATGTATCAATGCCCACTACGGGATTAACAAAATATATCCCTCAACTGACCTCCTTTTCCTCGCAAGCTTTGCACCTATGACCCTACATCTTGGGGTCTTCCTACTAAAGGTTTGGCCTATTTGGGCCTCTGTGTCATCTGCCTACTACCTTTTTCAGACAACTCAGCCACCTGTCATCTGGTGGTGGCTCTCACCATCGGTGCCTGCTCAACTAGGAATCTCTCCACTAGTAGAGCTCACTCTAGCACTCCAGCCTGCGTCGGGATGCTATGTGAAGTCATTGACACCATTATCGCCCATTAGAGTCCCTTCTCAAAGGTTAGGGCCCTAAATAAAGGGTCTCGTACTAAGTTTTTTGATTAAAGGGAGAGGTCAGTAAACCTTTCCGAGTACTGGGCCACAGTCATTATGCCCTGTTGTAGGTGCAGAAGCTTCTGAATACACACTGAGCATAGCTCACTAATAAGAACTCTGCCCTAAAGAGCCTCTCAAAGTCCAGCTAGTAAAGGGTTTCCTCCTAATGTGTCTTGAGTGTCAATATCCACAATCTCCCTAGTTTTCCATAAAAAAAGGCTAGTGTATAGAACCAATATCTGGTCTGTAGGTGTCTCTACTAGGCAAAAAAACCACGTAACTACCTCCAGCCAATCATCAGCTACCTGAGGATCTATCTCACCTTAATACCTCGAAGGCCTTTGTCTCTAGAACTCATGCAACATGCTCAGTTTGAGGGCATTGTCCACTGGTGGGGTTGGTAGAAACTGTTTCTCTATAGGTGGTGGTGATACTGGTACACCACCTGAAGGTTCTATCATTATAATTGGTCCCTTCACTGACGTATCATTGCTCGATTGGACATTTTCATGATCCCTCATTAGAATCCTAGCTGGATGTCTTTGTGGATGCATCTTCTAGGGAAAATATGTGCCATGGTCAATAAGTTATACCTAGTGAGCTGACTTAGAAGAGATCAAGAGAAAAACATTTCCAACACAGATAAAACCAGGGTTTTCATGCACCAATTTGGAAAACATAATTCAGGGTCCTAGTGTATGGATACGTCGGCTGCTGCACCAACACTAGACTCCCCAGACTAAAATCTATACTCAATACACTTAACATTATTTCCTCCATTATAAATACATACTCTTAGTTCTTTTGGTATAACTGACTACCCTCTGATACCACTTTTTCAGGACCCATCCCCCGGGGCTCGTGTCATGACTACCCCAAGTCCACCTTCCATAGGTCATGAGCTAGTGACTAGCACTAGAAATCCATATCCCAAAAAGGTAATGAATTACTTTCAAACTAGTACACATAGAGACATGGAATATTTCACAAAGAAAAACACAAATAAAAAAAAGTACAAAACCCACAAAGTACCACAACTAAGAGTAAAAGTTGTAAAGTGAAAGTAAAGGGGCTAGAATACAAACCCAAGAACCCACAAGGTAAATAGTACTATCGAAGTCCTCCCTGAAGTCTTTACCTGTAGGTTAGTGGCAGTAAATCCAGAAGTTGTAGAACTATGCCATGTCCGCTCTTTCCTCACTGAGCTCCACCGAGTCCCAGACCACCAAGGTCTACGTCGTGGCGTCGGTCGTCTGCCCAAGACACAACACTTGCGGGTGAAAGACGTACATGTGTTAGTGTAACAACTCAGTAGAGACCCTGAGACACCCAAAAATCTCTCAGAAATCCACAAGGGGAAATAGATAAAATGAAAATACCACAAAGGAAACACCACCAAGAAAGATCTCAAATACATAGCACAAATTAAAAGATAGATCACACTTAGTATAACTTAAGTAAAGAAGTAAATATGATTATTCGTAAAGATATATTATCTTATTCTATTGAGATGATATTCTACTGATCCATGAAGGGTTTCGCTACTGCTAATCCAGGAAGTTTCACTCTGTTGCTTATCCATGAATGGTCTCTCTCATGTTGATCCATAGAGGGTCCCTCTCATGTTGATCCATAGAGGGTCCCTCTCATGCAGATCCACGAAGGGTCTCTATCATTATTATTCATGAAGGGTATCTCTCATGATGATTCATAAAGGTTTTCTCTCATGTTCATCAATGAATTTCTGCTTCCTTACTAACCCATGAAGGGTCGCTCTTCCTTCTTCATGTCCTAGTGGGCCACTTGATTTTCGCACTTAGCATGCATGATTATGGAATGATCTTATAATAAAGCCATTGGTTGTACCTCAATCTCCATGAAGATCCACATAGAGTAATTGAAAGTACCATCTCGTCATAAGTGTCCCTACGTAACAAACATTGAATCGAATGGACGCCCGGTATGTAAGATATGGGCATTTTGTAAAAAGGGTCATGTTGGATTTGAGTCTAATCCAACCCATTCATACGCACACCTCCACCAAAACTCACGTAGAGTATCTCAAAAGGAAATTCTCATCATAAGGGTCCAAACTCAATAGACAGTGCATCAAACGGATGCCTAGTCTGTTACTTACAAGAGAATCCGTGAAACGGGGGCCAGTTGAGGCTGGGCCTGGTCCGACCTGAGCTCGACCTGACTGGGTATGACCTACGCCATTGTTTTTATGGCCTACCTGGTGGGATACAGTCCACTCTCAACAACCTGGCTCACTGAGGCGGGCAGGATTCTCCAGCCCAGATGCGGATTAGCTGCGTCCAGTTCGTCATCAGGCGGTGCCAGCTACCATCGTCACCTTGGGTCAACCGGTCCGCATAGCAGACTAGTTTAGTTCAGTTGGACGTGGAATTTCCACATTCATTTCATCCATCACGACTAGAAGGCGGCCAAACATTTCCCCCCACACGCGGTCGATGGACCACATCCCTCCAGCGCATCCGAGCGGCCCGGACATGGGCCACCCCTCCATGCGGCCCTGGTCGGCGCCACACCTTCATGCTGACGGGCACACCACCTCCCTCCACCCACAGCCGCCAACGCCAGCGTCGGTGTGTCGGCGGTTCCTTCTACGAGCAACTGAAGTTTCTTCAGTGGTCAGTTTCTCAAATCGTCTACACCTATGATACTATTAGGCTTCCATGTTCACTACGACGGCCTCAAACTCGCCTTGCCACCATTTTGATAATCTTTCTACAAATAATGCATGAGGTGGAGGTACTCAGGCCTTGTTTGTGTCAGCCTATGCCCTCCACATTTGAAGTTTGACATAGTGGAGGTTTAGGATTACATTTCTATCAATCTATCAACAATACCTATGAAAAATTCCAAGGAAAACACCCTGCCACAAGAACACAAGATCCGTGAATCAACATGTTTGTGGGTTGATCTGCATTCACTGTTTTAGAATATAGAATGGGGAATTAAAGTACAAATAAATCCCTACCATATGTATTATGTGATGGATGATGATCTAAGTCATCGTCGACCCATGATCCGGTGTCGTTCTTCATCGTTCTTCAATTCCCATATTTGACCTCTTTCTCCACGAGATTTGTCACCGTGATCTAATCATCCAACTTTCATCATTTGTGAGAGTTTCTCTAGAATTAATTGTATTTTTTTGGTGAGTAATTCCTCCAAAGGTTATTTAGTGAATCCCTAGGGTTTAATTCCCAACACTCCAAGGAGTTAGTTTAACAAAAAGGAACACATCGTAGTGTTTCTGTTACGCTGTGACATTTCATTGTTATGTTGTTTCATTTATGAAACAGCGTAGTGGTTATGATTTCACAACGAGTCATTAACAATCCCCATTTAATTTCCCTCTTCATCTCCTCATAGTCGCACTACAGTTTCATTATCCACCACTCAATGGTGCGAAGGAAAATAAAATAAAATTTTCAAAATTATTTTATTATTTTCCGAAAATTCCAAAAATTAACTTTTCTTTCCAACCCTTTTTGGTCGACGATTAGTCATTTATAGGAGAATCCTAGTATTCTTAGTTCAATGGTTCCTATGGGTTTTTTATTAGACCACTAGTTCAAAAGCTAGAAAAAGTGTTCGCGCATTTACTTAAGTAAACTCAAGTAAAATTCAAAATTATATTCTCAGCACCTCGGGCCTCAGAATCATGTACCATCTCAGCGCCTGGTCTCAAAATAATTCTATATAATTTAAAAAAATCACATGTAAATTCTAGGAAATTACATTCAACTCTTAAATATTACTCTATTTTTGTGCACTTTTATATGGTATATCTATGAAATCTACAGAATTTTAATTTTAGTAGTGGAAAAAATTTCCATCAATTCAACTCCATATATTTTCACCCTTGGAATAATTTCTCAACGGTTGAGGTAACCTTAGTGTTTAAATATTTTCACATATTTTTTGTTTTCCATTATTTTATAAAGAAATTTCACCACATTTTTAGGTCTTAGATTCACATCCATGACTAACTTTTCATATAGTACTGGGCTTATATTCATTTATGATATTCTCAAAAGTCCTTGAAACTATTATTACAGATTTTATAAAGGATTTATCCAAGAACATCCTGAATAAAACATTTTTTATATACTCTATTGTCTATAATTATGCCTCAAGTTTCCTTTGTAAATATATAACATATTCAATTTATATTCAACCCTCTTCCATATTTCTTCCAACTAGGTATTCATATCATTGATCATTTTTTCCTGCTCTTCAATTTTTAGTGTGAAATCAATCACTTAACCAGATTTATTTTGAGAAAACCCATTATCATAAATAATTCTCAAACCAAATAATGTTGGATTTAATTTGATCAACATATATTTTTTATTCCTTCAATGAAATAAAATTTTTTCGATTTTTCTTACGTTGGATATCTAATTACTGAAGAGCTCCTTCAAGATCAACTTTCAGATTAAAAAAACATTCATGTTGATCTAATTTATAATATTCAGACTTATTTCCTTTGATGGATTCCATTATAAAGTATTATATATTTGAGATAAATTAATTTATTCATCTTCAAGGCACTTCTTTCCTTTTTCTTCTTCTTCCTGTCTCAACAGGTTTTTCTAGTGGAATCTCTTATTAGTTGTGCCTTAAAATTTAAAGTCTCATATCATTGAAGAAACTCTTTGTGATATTTACACTACATCATCTTCATATCCAAATAATTCCTTCCTCATTCATATTACTAAAATATTTCTATCCTTTCCACAATTGAAACAAATGAATTAAAGTTTACCTTAATACCATATTTTCTATTATTTTAATTTTCTTACTATAAGCATGAGAAATTTATTAATTATAACATTATCATTGTTTTTAAGTAGTTTAACATAAATATTATCCATGTAATTGAAATAAAATTCTTTCAATTATTGTCCATATATGATTTTATGTTTCATTTACAACTCATAAAACACTAACTTTCTATGAATATCATCAAGAGTCATATTTGAATGATCATGTTCTTTAAGGTATGATGTTATAACATTATACAAGTGTGGAAATGTTATGAGAATCTTCTACATGATATCAACATATCTCATTGCATTATTAAGCCCATAGATAGATTGAAAATCATCAAAAAGTAAATTGAAGAATGCATCTATGTTCTCATGTGGGTTCATATTTAAATCTCCAAACTTATTACGCAACACTTCCAATTTAACTTCCTTTAAAATACTATTACCAATTTAAGTATTTTTTATCTTATCATAATTATATTTGTCTAATGTTTAATCCACTAATTCTTGGTATATGAGGTTGTATAAGGCTCTAGATATTGAATTTTAAGCATTCACATTAGTAGCAAAAAATTTATTATCTACGTCAGTCATAGATATTCCAATGGTGTCATTAACTTGAATCCTATGTGAAGAAGTAGTGAAAACTTCTTGTCTAAAATATATTAAGAGATATCTTGTACAATTATTCAATATATAAAATCTATATCCATCTAAAAAAGATATCCCTTTTGTATTGAACACATTCTCCATATCAGCAATAGGCTCATCGTGTAAGAACCTTGTGTCTTTGATACCACTTATTGCTCCCACAAACTCAGTACACCCTAAAAAAGTAAGTGAATTGGAATGATAAATTATTAATTTATTTACACTAAATAATGTTCTTGTGATAGTAATATCAATGTGAAATTATCAATATCAAATCACGCACATTATTCAGATATAGAAAATAGATTAGGGACATGGATTTTTTACATGGTTTACCACAAAGGACTAGTATAAGAAGAATACACTTTGGCACACCCTATAATGATAAATCAGTTAAAAAGACTCTTCCATTATTATATTTCCATTTTTAAGGTCTTTAATATATTGGGGTGTATTTTTTTGTATTTGATAGTAGTATCATGCCACCAGCTAGCTAGTAAATGGCATCGACAACCCGGTGCAAGCAGGAAGATTGTCTTCATGTTTATAGGTGCCACTATCTAGCCAATGGGATTATATCAGCTAGTTAATGGAGTTACTGGAGGTAAATTATCTATTCTTATACCCATAATCAATTTAGTGGAGGGTCAGGTGGTGTTGTCTCTCTATCTACACCCACCAGTTAGTGGAGTCTCCACTTCCCTACTAGTGAGGCCCAACAGCTCACTAATGATGTTGTTGGTTGTGTAGTTTAGTGAGGGTGAAAATGTCACCCTGAATTAAGTTCTTATATCCACAATATAACATATTCAATCCTAAATTAGTTTTTTCTAGTTTATGGGATCCTTGGTGACATTTTCGGATCTCTCCTATACCAATGTGGAAAATATTTGTGTTAGTTGGAAGCTTTTATCTTTGTGGGTGTAACCCAGTAAGTAGAATATATTCTAATATATTTTCCTCTATTTTTCTATATGAATTTTATTCCTTATGAAAATATATCTATGGATCTATAATGGACATGGAGAACTGATATTGTTTCCACTAGACCTATGTTTTTGAGAATCTGGTCTCATCCACTCCCATCACTGGTTGAGAAGGAAATTTGGTTGTCATCATTCTTGAGGAAGGTGTTTTTATTCTATATTTTATCCCATGGAATCCCTTTAGTTATTTTTAATTTATTTGGTTTTTAATTGTGAATTTAATGAATTTTAATCCATGATAGGTGGGTTTGACCTTTAATGCCGATGGAAATGATTTCTAAAAATGGGTTTTTGATTGAAACCTTTTAAACACATGTGAGGTATTTGATAAATTTCCTCAAAGATGATTTCTGAAAAGGAAATTAATCTTAAATAACAAAATAAATGTGGTATATTTAAAATATAATGTTTTGTAAAAATTTTGGAATGAAATGAAATAGCATTTTCTGAGAAAATATTTTATGAAATGTAAACTTGGTTCTTAAATAGAACATAAGTGGATTAGCACATCAGGTATAGCTTGGGGTATGGGGAAAACTAGACATATTTGATCCCTAATAGAGTTAGATATCACTATAGATGGTTCCCATGATTCCATAGAGTACTCGCGAGTATTATTTCTAAGGTACTGAGTTTTTAAGAATTTTGGAGTCACTTATGACATCTAGTGGTCATGTTCATATAATTTTTGTACACACTTGAGATGTGATTATCCCTGTGGAGTTGTATGGATAAACAACATTCTTGTTTATTTGATATTCCCATTTATCACTTTTTAAGGACATTTAATCTTGAAACCAATTTATGTCATCTATTTATTCCTTATAGATAAATGTTATGTCATATAACTTTTTTTATTTAAATATGGATTGTTTTTAAAAAGAAACACAAAAGTTAATTTAATTTGGAAAATGAATCCTTTTGAAATGTTTTTAAATTTATTTTATACTTTAACTAATGTATGCATGTGTATATACAATTTATAGATTCTTAGTGGTATCCTACTGAGATCTAGTGATCACACCCTACGTTTAATTAGGGTGTTTTTTAGCCTTGGTTTTATAGGATATAGGAAAATGGAAGAGATTCATGTAAAGAAAGTCTATCATAGTTTATGTCTCCTTACCGGTGTGTTGAGATAGTAGTGACATTTGGTCCTGAATATATGGACCCATCTGGAGCTTTAGGATCCATTTTTATAGTCTTTTAGTCATTTTTTAGAACTTGTTATCCTATTGTTCAGTTTTTCCCTTTTTGTTTTCATGTTTGGAATATGATGTATTATGGATATCAATGTGGTACTCTGATTTTTTTCGTATAATGTGTCATTTTTATCATAAAATTCCTCCCATGTTTCATTATATGACACTCTAGTGTTTTTCACCCACCTGTGGTGATTGGGAATGCACTTTGGGCCTTATGGAAGGCTAATTCCGGTTATATTGGGGGTTACTCTAGGTTGTCATATCAAAAATTGATATCAAAGGGCCAGGTTATCATTGAAGTATGTGTTTTTTATTTTGTTTCAACGTCTATTTTCTAGGGTTAATTGATATTATAGAGGTTTGAATTTCATAACTCAAGAGGTAGTGTAGAAGTTTTCCTATACAACTCAAATTCAGGACAAGACTCGAGTTTACATGGGGAGTTTAGGGCTATATACCATAATTATTTTCAATTTCTTCCTTTTTATCTTTAGTATTATAAATTTAGTTTATGATAGAGTAATTGAATTATGATCTAAATTGATCTCATCAATTTTTTAATAAAATATATTTTCTTCAAGAAGAATGTCTCTAAATGCAAGTGAGGAAGTAGTGATGCAAGTCCCACTAGAGAATCCTCCAGTTGATTCATATTTGGTAAAAACTCTAGTCTATATGATCTAGAACATGAGCTATGTTTCCAATGTTGTACCAGAATGGAGGGTGGGTCTCTATAAAGAGTTTAAAAATCATCATACACTGATCATTCATAGTGATAAGGGGCCCTAGGAATTATAGGAATTGATCAAGAGGAATAATATTATTTTCCAATTCTCATAAACTTTAAAAGGCTCAAAGGTCAGTTTTGCCAATTATATACTTAAAGATAATATAATAAAGTGGTTTGAGTCTTATTAAAATCTGATTTTCATAAAGGTCTCACTAGGACCACATTCAAGAAAGTATCTAATAAATATTTCTATCCTAAGACCCTGAGATAGTAAAAGGCATCATAGTTCTGTTATTTAGATTAGGGAGAGTGTTTCGTCATGGATTGTGTTACTTGGGGTTTTTAGTTGGCGAACCTGTTTCCAGAGCTTATTTCTAACTACTATCTCAATTTCTTGAGGTTTGAGATGAGCTTGATCATTGATATTTATTCTATGATACTTCTTATGTGTCTAACCAACTTTTAGAAGGTTGTGGACAAGTTCTCTATGTAAAACCCTAAGATTTTTTGAAATAAATTTTTCAAAAAAAATAAATCTTTTCTTTATTTTTTGTTACACACGACACTGAGTGTAGTTTCTGTTACATATATAACCGAGTTTAAAAAAACATAACATGCTATTAAAATATTATTATTTAATGTGATATTCATCACTTGGCCATTGGAATGGTGGGTATGAATACGATTAATTAAATAATAAATATTTATTTTTTAAGATTGTATATAAAATTAATTATTTGGTGACCAATTAATTATGAATGGAAATTAAAACAATTTTAAAATAAAGGAAATCATTATCTTAAAAACAATTTTTATGCACAAAAACACATTTTACCTTAATAAATAAAACAAATAAATTTTGGTGAATGATTTTAATGAAATTTATATATTATATATTCAATAAAATGTTTAACATTTATCTTATGTGTTTTTATACAAGAGATTAGAAAACATCCAATTTTAGGCTTAAAGCTCTATTTTTCTAAAAAGTAGTTTTTCTCCTTTTGCGCAGTAATTTTTGAATTAAATTTTTCCAATTTTAGAAAATTTATTTGAATAAATGAAATTAATTTTTAAAATAATCATATAAAAATATTGTGGACTGAATTTTTTATAATTTTCTAAAAATATAAATTTTTTTATGAATAGTGAAAAATAATTATTTTTATTAATAATTTTCATTTATTATAACGCATTTGAAAACATAAAAAAATATATTTTAATATGGTTTCAAAAGTAAAATTAGTTCAATTATATATATATATTATTACAATTTATTTCATTTTAATCAATTTTATATTGAATTTTGATATGAAAACGTTTTAAACTTTTGATCATTTTCTCTCTGAAAACCTGCTTACTTGTCGGATCTGATGGTTTAATTGTAAATTAAATTTGGCCACTTTTTTGAGTTTTTTTTGAAAAATGGATTCCATATTTGAAATAATTTTATTTTATATTATCTAATACAGCCAAATTAATTTTTTACCCTGATTAATAGTAAAAAAAGTAAAAACAAATTACTGCGGTTATGGTAAAAATGGGTTCATTGGAGGGTTAAACTAAAATGATAAGGGTTAAAAATGGGACAAAAATTATCCAAACCCCATTTTATTTCCATATTTAGAAATAATATATTCCATTATTAATAAATTCCCATTTTTTATCCTTTTTTACATTCCAAAAATGGGTATACCTTTCTCTTTTCGAAACTTATAAGTGTACCACTCACCTCACTTATAAAAAGACACCCCCTATCCTATCCTTTTCACATATCCAAAACCCACTAGTTAGGAAACTACCTACCCAAATTACTCTCTTACTTCCATCTTGTTATTTTATAAGGATTTTTTTTTTCATAAATCCAACCTATTAATGCTATTGGTTCAAATAAAAAGATGTTTTTTGAAGAAGTGGTACATCTATAACTGAGCGTTTGATTTTATTTATTTTACCACTTACTTTAATTCATATTAAACCATGATTATATTATAAAAACATTATATTAAATATACTGATATATTTTTATTTTTATTTCATATTCTAAAACCATCTCATCTTCCCATAAATAGGAAATAAAAACATTACTCGTGTGTATAGTGGACCACAGCCTCATAAACTGATCTGACACATATTTCCATCAACACCTGTAAAGATTGGGTATTATGATAATTATAAAGTATATATATTATATTTATAACATAAATATACTTTATTAATTATTACATCACATATACCTTTTTTACTTTCTGTTTAGTGGGGGATATGATAACTTCGTTCATGTGTATAGTGGTCTACCACCTCACGAATCAATGTGATTCATTTTTAAACCACACTTTGCATGGAAGGTAATTAGGGTAAACATAATGAATATATTTCATATATATGATTATTAAATGGTAATATATTATTTACCTTTCCTTCATTTTGACCATTGAGAAAATTGAAATGGCGTTCATATGTACGTACAACCTACCATCTCCATGAATGGTGTATTTTATTTTCTATATATAACTTTCATGGATTTATGTAAAACCATATATACTGAATATATATGCTATTTATATAATTTTTAACATAATTTAATTTATAGAACCATGATTAATGTTATAATACTGAAAATAAAAAATCAAAACATACACAGAAAACATAGTTAATACATAAAAATTCATTTTTGGAAAAACTATTTTATGCCACTTTGTCGGGTTTAAATTTAAATTTAGTTTGGCACATTATGTGAATTTAATTTGATAAAATGGATTATATATTTTTAATAATAATCATTAATATTATATAATAATTTCAACTTAATTTTTACTCATGACCAATATTAAAAACAAAAAATAGTTAGCACAGATATGTTTAAAACAGGTTTACCGAGGGTTAAACTTAAGTGGTAAGGGTTGAAATATTATATAAAATTATATAATTATATTAAATTGAATTATTTAGAACTTATATCATCTAATATTTGTAAATTTACCATTTTAATTCATTTTTAATGATTAATTCATTAATATATTTTATTCTTTTAAAAAATTCCAAGTCTGTCAACTCCTCCACTTATAAAAGGAAATAGCATATCATATTATCTCACACTTAAATAGCCAATTGTTTTGGAAAATACATACCAAAATACCTTAAAAATCACTATACATTTTTTAGATTCCCTATTATGATCATAAAACCAACCTAGGAAATATTTAGTTATAAACCTAAAGAGGTTGTTTAGAGAAGAGGTGTAGCTCTTAACCGTGTGTTTTTATTTATTTTTTATTATAACACTTTAAAATATTCATAAAAAATTATGAAATAATAACACCAATATATTCCATATAATAATATTTTTTTAATGTAAATATAATAACCTATATCCTTCTCTCTCTTCCATCAAGTGGGATATAAAACCATTGTTCGTGTGTACGGTGGACTACCACCTCGCTAACTGGTGTAATTAGTTTTCTATCACCACCTCTCACAGAAGGTTATAATGATGTATTTAATGTATATCTATGATATTACTGATATTTTTATCATTATGGAAAGATAATATATCATATTACTTATTACCTTTTCATCCATTGAAAAATGGTAATGCCTTCCGTGTGTACGTGTGGATTACCTCCTCCACGAACAAATGTGATTCATTTTTTCCCGAACACAACACATGGGTACTATATATAAGTGAATATAAAAAATAATATGATATTTATGATAAAATCATAATTTTTTAAATATAAAATTATATTTATTTTCATTACCTCATGCTCCAAGAAAAATGAAAAGATTAATCATGTGTACGTATGGCCTACCATCTCTGTGATTATAACGTAATTCATTTTTCATAGTCATCTTCCATGATTGGTTTTTAAAATATAATTAACAAATAAAAATAATATTTATTTCAAGGTTATTATTATTTAGATGATAGAATAATGACCACTATGACTATAGTCAACCTACCAAAGTGATTTAGTGCATATGAGCTAAATATCATCAAAACATCCAATGTGAACTTAATTGATTAAGTAATTGTATATAACATGGTGATAAATAATATAAATGGAATAATAAACATGAAAATTTTATTAATAAAGTGAAAAATTAACATGATTTTATTATTAAAGAATATAAATAACATATGTGACATGTTAGACTCGAGTTAAGGGACACTTTTCCTTAAAAACCTCATTTTTAATGTTTTAAATAATTATTTTCTAAATATTTTTATTCTATGTCAATATTATTAAAATATTTTTCTATAAATATTTTTTTCTAAATAAATCAATTATAAAGGTGATTTTATATCAATTTTTACTTTCTTTCAAAGGATTTCAAAATGAATATTTTTACCTATTTTATACATAATGTTTTGATGAAATGAAAAAAAGGAATGTTCTATTTTAACATATAAGATATCAATGGTTCTTCTGTCCACTAGAACTATTATTTTATTATTTTGATTACATTAAAATATTTTTTGTTTTACTCAATGAAAAATCCCTATTCCCTTTATTTTGAGTATTTTAAAAAAAATTCAAAATATAATGGATATTTCGATATCCATAAATGTTTTCCTATTGGTGAAAATAATATTTTTATGAGTATGATAATGGAAATGAAATAGTTCATGTAATATGATTATTTTATGTTTCTTGGTAAATTTTTATGATGGTTGGTGAACCCGATATGTCTCTACAATGTATTAGGTAAATTTACAAAGTCAACCGATTAGGTTTTTCCTAAAATATTATTATAATTTCCAGGGCTAGTTGTTCCATTTTTAATAGTGATAAGAAAATGATGTCCCAAGTTACCTATATGATTTATCTATTTCTGCTATGGGTTTTCAAGTAAATCTTATTATTTCACAAGGTAAGATAATGAGATTAAGTTTAAAGGTAATTTTATATTACTTCTTAAGGATGAAATGTATAACATTTCATGAGTTTTACATAATTGCAAAGAAACTTTTATTTTTTTTATTTATCCCTTAATATTTCTTATGAGTTTTTTATAAGAATATTGGGGTAGATAATTTAATTTCATTGGAAGAAATTTTTTAATTTTATAGTGTTTAGTTTTAAAATGGAAAACTTTCAATAGTATTCATGGAATAATATTTTTCTTTATTTCTTTTAATATTTCCCTTACTAGTATTTTTGTGCACATACTATGTTTTCAAATGTTTTCATTGGTTTTTAAGGATGAGTAAGGACAAGGATGAGGTTAAGATAATTTTTTTTAATATATTTCATTAAAATAAAAAAAAAATTATTTTAAAAGTTTTGTATTGTATAAAAATTGGATATTGAGTGGTTTTGTCCACTTTTGTGATGTAATATTTATTTATGTAGGGGTGATGAATTAACTATATCAAACTCTAAAATAAAATATCTTTATTAATATATGGAAAGGAATTATTTTCTAAAGAATCAGTTTTTAGGATTTCTTAAGGTCGAATCCTTATAATCTTCTTAGCTTTCCTTCTTTCTATGGATTCAATCGTGTCTTTTTAGGTGAGTGGGATCATAGATTGAGAAAAGGCATGTTATGTTGTTCACAGTGTTGCGGTGATCTCATACCAATTATAATAGTTATTTCTTGATTCTATTCATCTGAATCATAGGTTCCCTCTTCATATGGTGGTGAGAGAGTATCATAATATTTTCCCAGATGATTTCTTTAGGCTACAACATCAAACGGAACTTGGGTTCTCTATAGACTTGTTTCCAGTGACAAAACCCATTTATTTACTTTCATAAATAATATAAACCACTAAATAGAAATAATTAAAGGTTCATCTTAATTATTCTCTAACATTATGTTGATTATTAAAAACTCATCCAACTAAAAGTGAAGGAAGAATATCATTTTCTCTATATTTATGGCATTTTCAATAAACTCCGGGGATCCTAGTGGTTTTGAAAAATTAATCTAAGATTAGGGTACCATCAACTAAGGATTCAAGAGAAAGATATTCCAGATACGGAATTCAAGTGTGGTTATAGAAATTTTTAGTATTTGGACTTATTTTGTGTCTTTAATAACACTCATATGATGTTATTGTCTTTAATAAATAATATATTTAATCATTTCTCAGATTATTTCATGGATTACTTTGTATAATATATTCTTATTTATTCTAAATTAGAGTAGAATCGTGTATATAATTTTAATATCATCCTTCAAATAATGAAAGGACATCTTATTCAAGGGAATCTATCTAAATGTTGTTTATGGATTCAAGAGGTGAAATTTATGGCCCATCTGGTTTCTAATAAAGTTGTATCAGTGGATCCTGAAAAGATTCAGGAGGTGATTTCTTAGGATCATCCCATAAATTAGTTAAGATCTAGAGATTATTGGGATTATCTAGTTACTATAGGTTCTTTTTCAATACCTCTACATGATTACATCACTTATGATAGAGTTGGTCTATACAGGTGTGCTTTTTTAGAGATTAGTGATAAAAATATTTTCAGGATTTGAAAGTGTGATTGAATTCAGATCCTACTTTAATTCTTCCTCAACTGAGTGTTAGTTATGACATTTACTATAAAACATTAGGTATAGATTTGGGTTGTGTTCTGTTATAGGATAGATAGGTAGTGGCTTCTAGATCTCTTCAGTTATTCCCTCGTTAGAAGAACTATTACATTCATGAGCTTGATTTAGTGGTATTAATGCATGATCTTAATAATTAAAACCACTACCTCTTCAAGGAGTGGTTCATGGTGTATTCAGACCATAAGATTCTAAAGTATATTTTCACATTGAGTGATTCATACATGATATGGATATGTTTGTTAGAGTATCTTATGAACTTTTATTTTGATATTTCTTATACCCTTGGAAAAGGAAACATGGTAACAAATGCTTTGGGCAGAAAGTGTCTCACTTAATCAATAAAGGAATTTGTGGAAGAGTGATGTTTTGATGGCCTTGTTTACTGATATTTACTTGGACGAAGACTGGGTTGGTGGTTAAGTATTATGAGATTATGCTCAAGAAGGATCACTTATGGATGAATATATTTGAATTGTATAGGTTTCAGATGTGGAGTGTTAGTGTTTTATTTGGGATATATATGGTGGGGAGGCCTTGAGTGAGTGGCATCATTATCCCAACTGGTTTTTGTGATTTTTAGGAAGGATATTTGTTCTGATGACTTTAAGATAGAAATTTATGCATTATTTACACCAATATAATTTTTTCATGCACTCTAGAGCTAATAATATGTATTATGAACTGATGTATCATTACTAGTGGTCAGTAATGAGGTGATCGATTGCGGATTTCATGTCTTGGTGCCTTATATGTCATAGAATTAAGGTAAAACATCATATAATTATGGTTTTCCTACAACCTTTACCCATTTTGGCATGGAAGTGGTTTGATATATCCATGTAATTCCTAATTTGTCTACCTTGGACTCCTAGTGGTAAGGATGTGATATGGTTGATTATTTTTAACCTTATAAAATCATCTCACTTCCTACCTATCAGGGAGTGGATGAAGGTAAAGGATCTTGGGAAATTTTATGTGTGGGATATTTTCATTATTTATTGTGTTCTATCAAAATTCATTTTACATAGGGACCCTCACATCACATCATGGTTTTAGAGTGTATTGTAGGTTGTGATAGGTTCTCAAATAAATTTGAACATAGATTATCACCCACAGAAGGATGGTCAGTCTGATGGAACCATCTATATTCAGGAATACATGCTCCAGAAATGTGTGATTGACTATATTGGTTCTTAGTAGAATCATCTTCCCTTGGTGTATTTTTTCAATAAAAATATTTCTAAGAGTTTCACCTAGGTTAGATTATAGAAATTTGGTGTAGCAGGGTAAGTTAACACCTTGTTTTATAGGCATATTAAATATCATGGAGTTACTATATATGGTGGATTATCAATTGGACTTTCCTATCATTTTACCTATATCCATGATGAGTTTCATTTTTCTAACTAAAGAATTAACATCATGATCTATCCCATCTGATCGAGTGGGGTGATATTAAAATTGAACTCGACATCTCAGTTATTAAAAGTTCAATTCAGATAATAAATCAATTGGATAAGGTGATGTGTGGCATGAAGATACCATTTTTCTGAGTGATATGGAAGTGTGGTAGAGTCCCCCATGAGATATGGGAGAATGAGGCATCTTTGAAGTAGTAATAACATTATATTTTCTTAAGTTCGTAATATTGAGCACTTGTGAGGAAAGAAATCTTTTATCATGGGGAGAATTGTCAAAACACGGTCAGTAGAATTAGGTATGTATAATCTCTCATTATTTTATTTTCATTTTTGAGTGCATTTATATATTGTGAGTTTATTTTTTGGTAGTTAGTGGAAGCATGAGGCCACTATCTTATCATTAGAGGGAATCTGCAAGCTAATGTTGACTTCTGGAACACCTTCTTATCTGTTGGTGCCATCAGCCAACCAATGGAGGGTATATAGTTACAAACTCTCTTCATGAACCCACAGTCTAGTTGATGGGATACCACCAGTTGGCTAGTGGACCACCATCCTGCCAGTGAGGTCCAGTGACTATCCAGTGATGTCGTTGGGTATGCATTTTAGTAAGGATAAAAATTTCATTTTTGACCCAATTATGTTTATCTCCCATAACCTGACCCATTTGGCCCTAAATCAGGTTTTTGGGGCTTAAAGGATCATTAGTGACATTCTTAGATCTCTCTCTCTCCTAGGTGGATAATCTTTATTTCAGTTGGAAGCTTGGGTCTCTGTGAATGTAATCTGGAAATTTGAATGCATTCCAATCAGTTTTATTCTCTTCTCCCACAAGTTTTTTATGCCCTGGGAGGCTAGATCAATGGATATATGATGAAATAATATCTAATTTATGTTGTTTTCATGATATCTAGTTTATTGATAATATTATCTCTTCCTCTTCCATCATCGATTTAGAAGACAGTGAGGTTTTTATCATTCTTGAGGTAGGTGTCTCTATCATTTGGTCAATCCATTGGAATGACTTATGTTCTTTTAAATTCCTTTGGTTTTGAATTTTGAAATTTATGAATTATAATCCATGATAAGTGACTTTGATATTTTATAGAAATGGAAATTTTTTCTAAAACGGTATTTTTCTAATGTAAACTATTTTAATACACCTAAAATATTTGATAAGTTTCCTTAAAGAAGATTTTGAAAAGGAAGTAGTTTTTCAAGAACAGAAGCAGTGTGGTATCATTATAGAATATGTTTTATGAAAATATGGTCATAAAAAAGTATTTTACTTGGATAATTTTTTATTAAATGTGAACTAATTTCTTGAATTGAATGGGAATATATTAGCACATCTGGAATACCTTATGGTTAAGGGGAAAATTATAGACATATATGATCCCAAGTTTCATTAGCTATCACTAGGGGAGGTACCTATGATTCCATGGACTTCTATTGGGTATCCTTTATAGGTGAGAGAGGTTCCCAGAATTTATGAGTCACTTATATTAGCTATTGTTCATGTTTGTCTGAGTTGGGTACACCCATGAGTTTTAATTTTCTCTTTAGTTCTGTATGGATACATTATGTTCTTTTTTATTTGATATTATCATTTCTCATATATTATAGATATTGAATCTTGAAACTTTTTTATTTCATCAATTTATGCCTCCTAAAAAATTCTTTGTCATATTGATTTTTTTATTTAAATATGAACTTTTTCTAAAAGAAAAGAATAATTTATTTTATATGAAAAATTATTTCTTTTGGAATGTTTTAAAATATATTTTATTCATGAACTAATGGATTCATGTGGATCAAAATTGTATAAATTATTTGTGGTATCCTAATGATATTTCCTTCACATGATCTATTTTTTGTTTATGTGTTTTTAACCTTGGTCTTGTAGGATACAAATAAATGGAAGAGTGTAATGTAAAGGACGACACTCCTAGTTCATGTTACTTTATTGGCGGGTTGGGATAGTGGTGACATATGGTCATGAGGATATGGACTGATGTGTGGGTTAAGGTTACATGTTTGTTTTCATTCAATTGTTTTTTCAGACCTTGTTTTCTCATTATTGGGGTTTACCCTTTTTACTTTCATTTTTTTCAAATGATGTATTATGGATATATGTCATGATACGATGATTTTTTATCTTATCATATGTCTGTTAGAGATTGAAATCATTCCCATTCTTATTTGTATGATATCCCAATGCTTTTCACCAACCTATGGATATTGGGAACATTATTTGATCCTTTTGATATACCAATTATGAGGTCATTATTGGTTGAATTGGGTTATTCGGTTACACACTACACCTGACTCAATGTACTAGGGATTAACACTATGCATTTTGAGTGTAGCATTGGTTTTGGAAAGGTGCACTACCGATCCAGGGGAACTCCCTCTTCTTTTTTATTTTCACACTACATTGAGAAAATAAATAAAAATATGTGATATAGAAATGAATTTCAGGGATTATTCAACAAAAATATAAACACTTTTATGGGTTTTTACATCCTGATCTTCAAGGGAGTTTCTTTTTTAATTTCTACATTCTCAAAAAATTTCAATGCTATTACCTATATGTTATTATTATTCTTTATCTTTAATTTTATTCTTATCAATTAAATTTAAATTTGGAAATAATTATTTAGAATCACATTCCATCAATCCTTCTATTGGAACCATGTTGGAGGAATGTTGGTATTTGATTTTTGGATGATTGTTGTTTACTAGAAGATTTTTTGTAGACTTTTTGAATCATCTCTTTTATAAAACATGGTGATCAAAAAAATGGGTTCAGACATAGATGATCAGACACCTTTTTCATAATAAATTCTATCAATTGATGTTTTATATTTTGAATATTGGTTTCTAGGTGTAATTTTTTCTAGAAATATCTTTCTATAATGTTTCTCATCGAATGAAACAGAGAGAAGTATCAAACACAGAATATTGAGAGTGATGTTTGAAAAGAAATCAAACATTGCTATGCAGATCTAAATGTTCATAATATCTTGGAAAACATCATGATATTTTCTTTTTTTTAATGAGTATTTCAATCTATTTGGACTCAAGATTTCCATACATAGAGCTCGAAACATAGAATTTTGGACGAAGGAATTCCGAATATAGGGTTTTGGATAGAGATCATCTAACAAATATGGAGATTATTCGATGTTATATAGTTATTAACATCATGATTCTTCTAAAAAAAATATGATCCAAGCATTTTTTTTAATAAGGGGATAAACATGTTCAGGCACACAAATCGTTCTATTGGAAGTTTTTTGAAAGATCTATGGACACGGGATCGAACAGTGTGTTGGTTGGGGAATTCTATTTTCAAATTTTAACTAGTCATTGAAGTTAATTAGTTGTGAAGTTGAAAATTTTGAGAATGTTTTCAAAGATCGGAAGTTAATAAATAATTAATTTGTTAATTTTCAAGTTAGATAAAGTATTTAGGCAAATATATTGTATAAATTATAAGATTTTGAATGACTATTGAGTTTTTAATTAAGTAAAAATGGTACTGGTGTTCAGTCCATCCACTAAGGGAGATATTTAATTTATATGCAATCTTAAAATTGAGATAATTAATGTTAAAAACTCATATTTCCATAAAGATTGTTAACAATGATATCTGAAGTATCCAAAAAAATTATATAGCTGAAGAGGTTTTTGAAAGATAGAAGAGCTCATGTTTTTTATCGAATTCAATTTTCTGGACTAATATGATTGTACAAAATTCAGTTTATTGGAAATCCAAACACAAAAATATTATGGAGTTTTATTGAAAGATATTTTTTTGGGACAAAATATTATGATGATAAAAAAATTTAAGAAGAAATTTGTTTTGAATTTTAGTTAATGGTTTTAAAAGATACTAGAAAATTTGAGAAGTATTCAGAAGTTTTGTTTTGAGTGGGAGTTTTGAAATGTGATTTTTTTTAGTGGGAAAATAAATTCAAGTTAATGCATTTGTTTTTTTGAGCACACCTATATAATGGGGTAAAAGTAAAACATATAGAAGTATTGTTCACAAGTGTAAAAAGTGAGAGAGCTGGAGTTTTGGTATCAAATAGAATTTCCCGATAGAACTTATGGAGGAAGGTTCCCAAAGATAAGAATCAATCAGACAAATTTCTAGATAGAAGAATCGGTCAATCTCCTTAAATGAACTTCTAATGGCCTGAGTTTTGAGAAATTTATTTCTAATCAAGGAATCTCTATGTTAAGGTGAATAAGAAGTTTGTAGTGAATAGAGAATATGTGGTTAGGGTTCACTGCATAAACTTTCTATGAAATCTCATCAGATAGACAAGATTGGATAGAATAATTAGAAAGACAATATTCGGACAAAGATAGTAGAGGGAAAGAGTACTTTTATGATTTTTTGTGAAAACAATAGATAAAATCATTTTCAGATAGACTCATTTTTTGGAAATATGAGACAAATAGAGGAATCATACATAGTGAATAGGATGAATATTTTAAAAAGTCTAGAGTAAAAGCTCTTACCTACTATTGGGAAATAATATAATGAACTATTCTTAAAGAATATTAAAAGATAAGTTTTTTTAAGTAGTATAGTGATAAATTTTTGAACCTACTGGTGAAGGTTTCTAAACTTATTACTAAATATTGTTTTCTAGAAGAATCGCATGATTAGTTTTTTTGATCATATTCCTATGAAAGTTTAAGGATATTTCCTACTTGTTGGAACCATACAAAAGGATTTTTTTTCTAGTGGATTGTGTGGTATTGGATTATTTAGAAACCATTTTAAGGACTAGATAATCTTATTGAGTAGTAAACCTTGTGAATTCCTGAGTTCTTAGAGATGTGTTTTAATGTCAGGTTTTTAGAAAAGTGATAAATCTTTAACATGAGGTGAAGGTTTTTTTATGATAAAGATAACACAATAGAAAAAGATATCACTGATTCACCCCTCCACCTCTCAGTGATTACATAGATCCTACATGGGCCTTTTCACCTTCCATATGTATCCACTTAATGGATACTTAAACTATCCACTAAACGTATATTAAATCCTACATCTCCCATTAAATTCGAAATAAATTTAGATAGTTTTAACTTCTAGGTTCAACTACCTACATGGTGAAATAACCCTCTTCCGACATGGTTATCTAAACAACTACCAGATTGTAGTGTAGTGTTATAATGACCTTGACCCCAATATCCTAGATCTAGGGGTTACTTTATTAAATTGGTTCTAGTTACAAGTTATCTCATACCAGTGGACTGAATTTTTCAGTAGTCTTGGTAAACTAAATACATACTCGGGACTCTCATTACATTTAAAAATATGAATTACAACATATTAAAAGTAAATATTCAAAATCCTTAAAATCATTCAAAGATTTCTTCTTCATATCCAGGGGAAGTGAAACAAAATAAGGGTGATCTAAAATGATTAGTAATTTTTATGTATAGTGGAATATATCATGAATCAATGAGTCATGATCAATATAGAATGGTAAATAACTAAACACACATTATATTTAATCAATAACTAGAGAACAAAATGAATCCATGGATAATATCCAAGAAATAATCTAATGGATAACAGTAACTAACTTTTTAATTTTGGAAACTCTTAATATTATACATCATTATCTCACACATCATGATATATATTCCATCAAGAACTTGTTCCCAAATAGTTTAACTGAGGAGTAGGTATACACCAAACCAATTTTAATAAGGATAGCCAACTGATTCATTTCATGAGACTATCAATGCATAAAGGGGATATATAATTCCACCCCCACCCCCACCCATCACTGCATTTCAAATTCATTTTATTCTATCTAATGACCGATATAATTCATAAAAAATATTCCTTATCAATAAATTTCCATATCGAATAAATAATATAAAATATTATTATTTCCTTAGTCAATAAAATAATTTTCAAACTAAAAAACCCTATATAGAAATGATTTATGGTTTCATAAATAAGAATATCCATTATAAATAATATTTATATTTATGGTAAGTGTAATGTCCAAAGATATCAAGAAAGTGAATGTTTCACGGGAATGTTAATGACAACAAAATTAATAAAGAAAATGAGTGTAAATAATTTATCTGGTCAAACAGATCAAAAACCATAAAGGAAAAAAATTGTATTAATAAAACATATCCCATTTGGATTATAAGTAAAATAAAGGGTTTTATAATTAATGAATATAAATACCCCTAAAATATTATAAAAAACGTTCTCAAGAAAAATAAATTTTTTAAGTTGAAAATAACTTTTCAAAAAAATTCCATAATATTCAAATAATTTTTTTTTTAAATAACCTTTAAAAAATATAAAGTAATTTTAAAATTAAATATTTTGATAATGGTGGTAATGTTTCATTCATGTCTTTTGTGTTAAAAAATATTCCTGTAAATATTTTTTGTAAGAAAAGTCAAAAAGTACCTTGTTTGGAAAATGAAATAAAGATCCTTATTAAAAACTTTAAAAAAATAATCATGGGTAAAAATTACTTTAAAAACTGTAGTATAATACTAAATATATTCTTTAAAACATCTTTAGAAAACATGGATTTATAAGGGAAATGATTTTTGACTAAAGATAGAAATAAATTTACATTTTATTGAAAAAAACTTCTCAACCATTTTAAGTACCCCGGAGAGAAAAATGGTAATATTACATGAAAATTTCATGAATAAACAAAGGAAGATGAAATGAGAGATTTTTATTATACAATTATTAAATAATTTCTTTTTATTATAAATTTGATCATATAAAATCCTTATTAAAATGAGATTAAAGATTAACTCTTACTGCTTTGGTAAATTTTGAATCATAACCCCATGAGCGAAATAAATTAAAATGAAAGATTAAATATAATTAATATAAATATATGAATGATATAAAATATAAAAGGGGAATTATATATACATCATAAAAGACTACAGGTTTATAAAATAACATCTTCCCCAACTAAGATAATTCGAGGTGAGAACCCCTTACAATGATCATAACGTTTAAGTGAGAATTAATCAATGAATTAATTTTTAGTATCTAATTATAATCTACATAATATCATATAATTAAAACATAAGGTAAGAATAATTCATTACACACATAATCATAGAATACCAAAGATAATGATGAGGTAATATAACCTAATTAAATGAAAATGAGTTATGATATTATTTACCATTTGGTAGCTTTCAAGTAAAATTTCATTGGATGAAATAATTTAAATTGAAAATTAAAATACCATTAATTATTAATGATTCAATATATTACATGTAAAAGTGGTAGTAGATACACCAAAATAAAATAATTTAGTTGCATAACATTATAATATGGATAAATGAATGGAAGTTGTGACGAAGTCCCTTACATCACATTTTCCTCTAGTTGAATGTGATTTAACCTAATGTATAATAGTTTAAAAAAAATTTAATTAATACTAGAACCATATTAGTATTTATAATATAATATATGATCTTATTATAACATCTTATAACCCGTTTATTAATATTATTTCATTATTAACATTGTTTTGGATTTTAACTACTTTTTTCTCATGCATGTTTTGTCATGTAATATCTGGTTCATATGCATATGATATAGTTACATTATATATAGAATTTTATTATTTTTTTAAATGTAAAATATATTATTAGATAGATTTTTATAGTCATTAATGAAATTTGAACATAGAGAATGAATCACATCACATTGTGGAGATGGTATGTCTTATATACTCATACCCGACATTATTATTTCCTTAATTGGTGAAAGGGTAAGGAAGTGGATGATATATTAATTTTAAATAATAAATATCATTTCATATTTATCATATATATTAATTATTTCCATCATTATTACTATCAATGTGAGTTAGTGATGGAAAACAAATTACATCGATTAGTGGGGCGGTAGTCTTCCATACACACAAGAAATGGATTAGTTTCCTATTTGATTGATAATGATTTGGATAAATATTATTTCATAAATATAAAAACATATTTGTATATTGGATATACTTTTTTCCTTGTATTATAAATTTTAATACATTATGTAAGGTGAAAAAAAATAAGTAAAAACAAGGATCTTAGTGAAGACAATTACCTTCAATTTGAATAACCTCTTTTGATATCATATTAAAAAACCTAGGATTTGTATTTTAGGAATAAAAGAAGATCTGGAATGTTTATTAGATTTAATTGATGTATTTTTATAGGTTTTTTTCAATCCAAATATCTTTAGAGTTGTGAATAAGTGAGGGGAGGGTGTTCCCTTTGATAAGTGAGGAGTGACATTTTTATAAATACACAATACTATTCAATAATGGGAAGTCATTATCACAAAAAATTCATCCAAAATAGATAAATATTGGATTGGAGGAAATTTATGTTTGATCCAAACCTCCACCATATAAAAATAAACATTTTATTCCCTTATCCTCTAAGATTACCTTTACCATTTTAGTTTTCATTAGGGTAACTAGTTTTTTAACCTAGGTAATTAATCCTTTAAGCCTAAAATAAAATGATCCTTATCAGATAATTTTTAAAAAAGGATATGAAATCAAATTTATTAAATAAAAATTTTCTGTTTATAGAAAGTTAATTTTAACACAAGCGCATATAACATACAAAAACCCTTTTAACCTTAATCAGGGTAAATAAATTTTACTATCTTTACTAATCATTATGAAAGAAAATGAAGTTTAAATTATAACATAATATTAATTATTATGATTAAAAATATGTAATAATTCTTTTGAAATTCAAGTCACATAATTAGTATAATTTAATTTTAAAATAACTAAATAATATATATATATATATATCACTAGTGATCATCATTAATGGATTTAAATTAAAATATTTAGATATAATATATATATATATATATATTGAACTTAAATATTTTCACATTAGTGATTTTTTTAATTAAGTAAAATTGAGGAATATTATGCATTTTATAACAGTTTTCAGAAATAAGTGTTTTTAAGCCTAAAAATACACTTATACCAAAATAGGGTGTAAGCATGATTAAAATGTAATTAATATTTTAAATATAACTAAATAATAATTTTTTTATTTGAAATAAAATTCAAATCCTAATGTTACTTTTAAATCAGAAGATTTATTGAAAATAAATGGCAGTTTTACAAAAAGCGGTATTTTCACTATTCAATGAATATTTTCTCTTTTCAAAAAAAAATACAAAATTTTCACCAAAATTTAATTTTGATTGATGATTTCAAAAATGAATTTTATTTTATGAAGTCAAATTTCTAAAAGTGGTATGAATTTATTATAATTATTAAACGTAAAATTAAAAATTAAACCATTTTTGAAGAAAATGTATTTTGAAGCAAAAAATAGATTTAAAAAATATTTAAGTAATTATTTAATAAGAATTTATCAATAAATTTTTATTTATTATGATATATATATATATATATATAACATAATTCTTTTAATCCTATTCACACCCTTTAATTCAATGGCTAGGTTATAGCGGTCATATTTAAAAAAAATATTTCATGGCCATTTAAGATCTGTATTGGGTGTCGTATATGGTATCAAACACAATGTTATGATTTTAAAATCTTGGAGAATTTCAAGTTTCATTAACTATGGAATGGTATCCTACATTAAATCAAATCCATAATTTTCATATAACTCCCTCATTTAACTCCTATGGATCCGTGGTTCAATCATCTCCATGCTTTCACAAAACTCTTTACATATCGTGTCATAGTCTACACACCATGGCATGGAAATCTCAATTATTATATAATAAATAAAGATCAAAATCCTACCTTTGTGTTATGGATGTGGTATTTTGGAATAAAATATTTTATACATTCCACCACCATATATGTTTATGTGCACAAACCCCACCACAAAATGGGGGTCCTTAAACTTATAAAGCCATTGAAATCATACAAACCTCCTTAATGGCATTGATGTATTATTATTACATAGTCCTCTCCAAATTAAGAAATCCAAAAAAAATCACCAGACTCAAATTGCAGCATATCCACCTATGTTCCATCATGGAACCTTGCAACTCCTATTATAGAAAATTACTGAGCCTTACGCATCAATCATTTTGTAGTAGTCTACTGCCTTACATTATGATCATTTATCCTATTCTTTCTTACTATCCTCCATTAATATTGAAACCTGATCAATTCCAAAATATTTATTCTTCTTCTATAAAACCATTAATAGACAACTAATCCAATAATATAATCCAATGGTAATAACAGATTATCTACAACAAAGACACATCTACGAGTGATTACCATTTTTTATATATTTTAATTAAGTAATTTTATTAAAAATTACTCCTCATAAATTTATGGCCCCATACATCAGTAAATTTAGTGGGCTAGGATTCATATTTCACAATTTTTTGTGCCTTTTTATCATTTCTTCCATTACATAACTATGTAGGTAGGTCATCATGCCAATCATATCACATCTAACTCTTGGATAGTCGAGTAGATAACCCCTTTCCCAAATCCAACATATGAAAAATAAACAATATTCTTCCATAAAATTGTAGCCTAAAGATCATAGTTAAATATGCGAACCTAATCGTATTATGTTCATCCATACCCAATATACCTTAGAGTAGATAATTCATGGGAACACATTGTAAGGACCCAGCCCTAAACATTACATATTCTAGTTATTTAAAAACAAGAAATTAAATTATTTTCCCAAATATATTTTAGGTATAGAGTTTTAGATAATTCGGATGAAATCTTAAAGAATTAACCTAAACATTACAAGTGGACACTTGTACTCAGTATCAATTTTTCCCACCTTGAGAAACCCTATTAAAATAAAAAATGTTTTCTTTTTAGGAAATATCTTCACAATTTTCTTCATAACATCATCCTTATCCCTATTATTCCTTAAACCCATTGAAAAATATTTCAAAACTTTGGATTATCATAAAATATCAGTGGGGGATATAAAAATAAAGCAAACAATTATTCCAATAAAAACATTAAAACTCATATAATGTTTACCTTTACCTTCAATGTTATTTTATAATATGAAATAAAACATTTTCACAAGAAAAAGAACAAAAAAAATCTCAAATAAAATAATTAAAACCCATAGAAAAAAAAATTAAACACAATTGGGTGAATTATAGAATCATATACATAAAACCCTTTAAAAATTTGTTCAATTGGAATAACCATATATCCTACTTCGAATTAAGCTATTACGAGCTTACCTGATGTTATTTGGGACACCCCATATTATGATGTAACAGGCTTACCCAGTGCTATTTGGGCCACCCCATTTTAATCTATAATGGGTTTTCCTAATGCTATATGGGACACCCCATTTTAAGCTGTAACGGGCTTACCTGAAGCTATTTGGGCCTCCCAATGTTAAATTGTAATGGGCTTTCATGGCATTATATGGGCCATCCCATGTATAATCTATATCAGGATCACCCATTTCCTATAATGAGAAAGTACCATATCAATAACAACCCATGATTTTCATACATGTATATACATTATTTTTTAGGAACATTTCATAAATTACACAAGCACACAACCAAAGACCATATTATTTTAGTGCTTTCAAAAACATAGAACACATTATTCTGATTTGGTGAAAGATCTTAAATATTTTCCATAGATATCTTACACTTTAGTATACCTGCCTAAAAAAATCTTTATAATCTAAGGAATGGAAACATAATAAAGGGTGATCTCAGATTCTCAGTAAGGATAAACATGGAAGATATGTAATCATAACATGATCATAAGGTACGAAAACATGAGAATAACATTTTAAGACCATATCATGCATATCAAAGATCATATACAAGAGTCATATTATAAATATTGACTATTAATAAAACATGAATCATAATATAATCAAAGAACATTATCCATGAGAGTATAAAAATGTCATAAGACATGGAATTTGTGGAATATACCTACGATTAGAATATCTTATGTCAATGTTACCTACCATGAAATTCATAGTATGTTCGTCTCGGGATAATCAATTATGTACCTAGTTTGGTATTGGGATGTCCTCCCATGTATCTTATAGTTTCGGTATTAGGATGACCTTCTGTGTATCATCTTGTTCCGTGCTTAGGATGACCATCTATGTATCCTCTTATTGTGGGATTAGGATGGCATCTCATGTACCATGTGAACTCATATAACATTTATCATTACCCAATTCATTGGAGTGGGATATTTGTCCCACCGATCATTTAATGAAAACTATTCATATGTATTCTACAACACCATAAATCATTCACCATCTCAGAACCCATTTAAAGAAATGAGTTTCATAAACACTTCAACATAACGTAATTGATGGAAAAAAATAGGTTTCATAAATATCAATACATCATAAACATAAACCATTATGAGGGAGAATAATAATGTTATCTTTGGTTCATATCCCCATAAAATCATATTTAACATCAATATAAGTCATATTATATGGAAAATAATTTTTGAAAGATCATTTCAAAACATTTCTCGAGAAAAATATCATTTTCTATTTGAAAAAAAAAATCCATTCTAAATCATAAAACATTTATCAAAACTTTTTAATTTAAAATAAATGTGAATCTTATAAAGAAATATCTGAAACCATTTTAAAAATATTTTAAATCCATTTTCATAAAATTTATAAAAGATCATTTAAAACACTTTTAAATCATTTTTATAAAACATTATTCTGAAGGAACAAAAATTTCTGACTGAAGAGAGAATAACTTTAAATAAAGCTTAAAATATCATGAAAAGAAGGAGATTCATGATAAATCATTTCAAAGGGAATTATATACAACTTATAAAATAATATATTTTCATAGCATAACATTTGTCTCAAAGAAGGAAAATGCAGACAAAATTACCTTACAGATTTGGTCATTTTTGAACAGTAAACCCTATGAAAGCGAGATTGTCAAATAGATATGTAAATAATAATAAATTTAAGGATAATAATCAAATAATATATCAATGGAAATTATATACACCACCAAAAATAAATAGGTGGTTAAAATGGCTTATATCTTATGGAAAATAAAAGTGAGATGAAAATATCTTACCATATGTCTTGTCTCTTTATACCCGTTTCAAACCTCCGCTTCTTTGGGTATCTCTTTTTGATTTATAAAAAATCACTTCTTCGGTTGGATTTATGCCTAAATTAATGCTTCTAGGTTGAATATAGGAAATTTGGGAGGATATGTGGGCTGATTTTAGCTAAACAAAATAGGTTCTGAAGTTTGAATAAAAGAGATGAATAGGTTCCCTTTTATAAGAGAGGGGAGGGGCACTTTTGTAATTTCTCAAAATATTAATTTATAATAAATTAAATATAAATTCAAATAAATAAAAATGTAAATTTTTTCAAAGATAATATATGATAAGATTTTTGTCTCATAAACCAATATATTTTAGACAAGTTTTGATATTATTTTAGACTTTATCATTTTAATTAACCCTTAGTTAAGACTTTTTAATTTTAACTTTGGTAACAAGTTTTATGATATTAAGAGGCTAATATTTTTAATTATAAATTTTCAATTAGAACATAAATGTCAAATTTATGATATTATTACCCATATATCATCCCCTTTTTTACTTATTGAATATTTTTATGATTTCTAAATAATTTAATAAAATATTATTTTCTTAAAACATCGTAAGTGTCAATTTTGAAACTTTTCATTACTTTGACATTATGAAAATTAATAAAGAAAGATATATTCTAACCAATTCATATAATATACCCATAATATATCATATTCACCTATAAAATTCTTGTATCATCATAATTAATTCAAATTATATTTATTTTTATATTTTAATAACACTTGATTCTGTATTTCATTAATTTAATAATTATCACATCATCGTTGTGTAATTATTTATGATAATTATTTTTATACTAAAATTTAAAAATAAACTTAAAGGATGTAGATAAACATTTTATATTTCATAATAATTTATATAATTTTGCATATATTTTATCTATCTTTATATTAAAAATATTATACTTATTAAAAGTAAGAGTGTGACATTTTACCACTCTCTTTGATTCTGGTAATATCCAAGTCATTTTCATGGAAGTGTCTACTAAATTATTTAGTTTCGTTGCTTATGTGTTAAGGGTTGTTTTATCTTCATAAAATAATGTTTTTCAAGTTTTAGGGTCATTTTATAGTCCTTATCACTTTTATTTTAACTTAAATTACCCAATTTTCCCTTTACCATGGTAATAAAAATTACCAAAGTTACTATTCATATTAGGCCCAATTAAAATGGGCCTATTGAAAAAATTTGGAACTTATGATTCCAAATATTTAATAAACTTTTCACAATCCAAAACACGTAATTTTCATAAATTAATTTAAAATTAATCTCATTTAGGGAATGAGAAAATGGGTTTTTAAAGTTAAAAAGTCTAAAAGACTGAAATGTTTTTATTGAAAAATTCAATGAAAAATTGATTCTAATGACTTGAATTGGATTAAATTATAAATACTTAATCAAATTATACTTTAATACAAATAAAATATATAATTTAATAGTATAAATTATTTTGATTAAAAATATGTTTCCAATTAAAATTTAGTATTTTTCATTTTTCGTCAAAACATGAAACTTATCAAAGAAATATCAAAATATCAAAAAAAAAGTTACTTTTGATACTCCAATTTCAAATAAGATATTTATTTTATCAAATTTAATGTATAAGTGTCCTAAAATATTTTTAAAACAAGTGCACCATCATAAAGTGGTAAAACTATTTTTTTAGAAAAACACTTTAATTATACAAAAAATTAGATTTGTTCATATATAATATAAAGAATACACATAAGGTGAATCTAAAAAATTAGATTTAATATTATATATATATCATTAATATATTTCAACAATATTGGTTTATTTATTGGTATAAAACATACGTTTTCACATTTAAATAATTTTTTAGAAAAAAATCTTTTATTTTAAAGAGGGATTTAAATTCATTTATAATTAATTGGTAAAAGAATTATGTGTAAACCATAATTTCATAATTAATTTAATCATTTTCATATATACCATTCTAATGGATATGTTATAATTTTCTTGTTTAAATAATTATAATAATAAAATGTTGTTTCTTAGAAACTTAGTGTTGCTTGTAAAGAAAGTTAAGATTGTTTTGTGTGTAGTGCAATATTAACTTAGTGCGGTATATAATGCAATACATCAGAAAATTTTAATTTATTTGAAAAAAAATGTTTATAAAAACTAAGGTTGTCACATTCTACCACCTTAAATGAATTTCACCCTCAAAATTAATTATTCTAATACAAACAAATTTGGATACTTCTACCTTATCACATCCTCTAGTTACCGCATAACTTTTTAAAATAGGTGGTTTTATCCACAAAACATTAACCAAGTGAGTGGTCTTATTTTTTATAACGTTATCTCTATGATACAAAATTTCTTTTGGTTTCTATTCATGAGAAGGATCTGGCTTTAGTGGTATGACCTATGATTTTAGTACATGTGAAGGATTGGGTGTGTACTTCATTAGAAGAGATACATGGAACACATCGTGAACATGGGATAGATTTGGTGGAAGTGAAAATGGATAGGCTACTATTCTAATATGATCCAGAATTTAAAAAAATAAACCGCATACTTTCAATTTCAAATAGATCTTTGAAAATCAAAGGTTTATGTTTGAGAATTTATTTATGGGAAACCCACATCATAAATAGGGTTAATAAAACATCCTCTTAGAAAGACGGAAAGTAATGCTAAGATCACCACATAAATATGATTAGAAGAAAGTGAAAACATGGACATGTAAGAGAATTCCAAGTATCATGTTTTGATGTATAGTGATAGAGAACATGCCCATTATAAATTTAATCATCACTGAACAATAAATATATGATGATATAAGGGACCACTTGATTCATAGAAAATGAAGTTACTCGGAATATTCTTTTTCAATATAATTTTCCTAATGTTTAATAATTTTCATAATAAGATATACAAAATTGATTTCATTCCATTTTGTAAGCACGATCACATTAGTATTTTGTGCCTTAATTAATTTCTTCTTCATCACTTACTCCATGAAATGATATTTAAATTTTAATGCTTGAAGAACTAGTGGGTCATAAGATACATAATTATTTGATAAGTCATTTGTTCTATCTCTAGTTATTAACACAAAAAATGGTTAGCACGTGTTATCCAATAATCATAAATCGAAACATTAATCTCTGAAACCTCATCCAAATTTCAACATAAACAATTTCAGAAATAGTTACCCTTATTAACCTTCCAAAGGATTAAAACCCAAGACTTGAGAATTAAGTTCAACAAATTTCTCAAAAATAGCTTAGTATTTATCCCATGTATATTATAAATTAGTTTTTGTTTGTTACATACCAAACATGTGAATACCTTCATCATTTATTCTCTTGAAACATGGTAATTAATATAAATACTTATTGAAAACATTAATTTCTTCTTATTCCAAATATTATTGGATATATTTATTCAGTCCAAAAAATCATAAACTCCATCTGTGATAGCATAAATCACATTATCAATAAATACTTAATCGGTTCAAAGGTTTTCAGTACCATCCGATTTACGTATTCATGTCAAATATATCTTTATCCAAAAATCATAATCTCAACATTGGAAACATTTTAATGGTTATCTTTCCCTTAATACTTTGTTTCCTATGAAAATAACATTTATATGAAATCAATTTTCTAAGTCTTCATCACCATTCAACATAACATTTTCAATCCTTAATGAAAACCTTAGAAATAAAATACGTATATATCTCAAAAATTTTGAAATCCAAAATAAATACACTTCAATCATCCAAATTTATACTTAAACCATTACTCAGTCTTCATTATCTTAATCTTTCCTCGAATATTAAATATGAATCATGTCTTAAGGTTCCCCAACTTCAATCTAATCATGCTTATTATGTTTCATATAAACTATACTATTAGGACATCTCATACCTTTCACATGTCATTTGTAGTCTCTTTATAATTAGTAGTATAACTAATACTCATACCACCTTCTTGATTCTCTTCACGATATTTCTATTTAGGCAATCAATTTTTATAATGACCATACTTTCCATATTTTAAACATTCAATGTTAACCCTATTATTTCTAGTTCCCAGTGTTCTCTAAGACTAGGAAATAGAGTGTAAGCCACACTTATCATAGAATAAAAACACATAATCATAATAAATTACTTATAGGATTCATAAACCATGACACTTACTTTTTTATCTATGACACCTTAGGGTTATCTTTAGAGACATACCTAGACATAACCTTATAAATATACATAGGGATCTCACTAATGTTTTCTCATCTAAGTTTCCAAAGGTTTATTAATACTTTGATCTAATATCAATAATATAGATCCATGATTTTCATAAATGGATATTACATCATTTTTTCACAAAATTTCATACATTACACAAGAACATGTCCAAAGATCATTTTAGTTTAGTATCATTGGAAACATGGAACACATTATTCTAATTTTGTGAAAGATCTTCAACATTTCCTATAAATATCTTCCCCTTTAGTATCCCTACCTAAAACCTTTATTTATAACCTTAGGAATGTAAATATAAGAAAGGGTGAACTCAGATGCTTAGTAAGAAGAAACATGGAAGATATATAAGCATAACATGAGCATATGGGTATAAAAATATGATAATAACATTTAAAGGTCATACCATTCATATAAAAGATAATATACATGAGTCATGAAATAAATATTGGAAGTTCATAAGACATTAATCATAATATAATCAAATAACAGGATCCATGAGATTATAACTATGGAATAAGACACAGAATTTGTGGCATAAACATAAGCTAATAATATCTTATGTCAATGATACCTATCAAGACATTCATAGTATATTAGGATTGGGATAATAAAATTTGTACCTACTTTGGTCTTGGGAAGACCTCTCATGTACCTTCTAGTTTGGGATTAGGATGGCCTCTCATGTACCCTCTTGTTATGTGATTAGGATGACCTCTGGTGTACCCTCTTGTTGTAGGATTAGGATGACCTCTTATGTACCCTTTGAGGTCATAGTACATTTATCATTACCCAATGCATTAGAGGGAGATATAGGTCTCATACATCACTTAATGATAACTCTACATATGTGTGTTATAGTACCATAAATCAATCACCATATCAAAACCCATATAAAGAAATGAGTTTCATAAACACTTCATCATAATGTAACTCATGGAAAATAAATTTGTTTCATAAATATCATTCCATCATAAACCTAAGCCATTTATGGAGAGAATAAGAATTTTATACTTGGTTTATATCCCCAATAAATCATATTTAACATCAATAGAAGTCATCTTATATGGAAAATAATTTTTAAAGATGAGTTCATAACATTTCTTAAGGAAAATCTCATTTCCTCTTTAAAAACAAATGCTTTTTAAATCATAAAACATTTATAAAAACTTTTTCATTGAAAATAACTTTGAAAAATTATAAAGGAGTATTTGAAAACATTTAAAAAAATTAAATATATTATATTTAAAATTCTTAAAATATCATTTAAAACACTTTTAATTTTTTTTAGAAAACATTATTTTGAAGTAACATAGATTTCTGACCAAATATAATATAACATTACATTAAGATTATAATATCAGGAAAATAAGTAGATTTATGATAAAAAATATAAAAGGGAAGTATATAAACATCATAAAAGAATATAGGTTCATAACATAACATGTGTCTCAAATAATGAAAATTGAGACAAATTTACCTTACCGGTTTGGTAATTTTTGAACCATAAACCCCATGAAAGAGATATCATCAAATAGATTTGTAAATACTAATAAATTTAAGAATAAAGGTCAAAGAATACAATAATGGGAATTATATACACCAAAAATATAAATATTTTTTGAACATGGCTTCTATGTCATGGATAATAAAAGTGACACTGAAATCCCTTACCTTATGTCTTGACTCTCTTCATACTCATTTCAAACCTCCTCTTCTTTGGGTATCTTTTTTTAATTTTCACTAAAGGACGTATTTGGTTGGATTTATTCCTAAATTAATGCTTCTGTGAGGAATGGGGGAATTGGGAAGAATATTTGGATCGATTTTGGCCTAACCAAACAAGTTCTTAAGTGTGACAAAAGGAGAAGAAGAGGTCCCCTTTTATAAGAGAGATAAGGGGTACTTTTGTAATTTATCAAAACATTAATTTTTAACAAATTAAATATCTATCCAAATACCTCAAAATTTACATGTAATATAATATAATATATGATGAGGATTAATCTCATCAACCAATATATTTTAGACTAGTTTTGGTGTTATTTTAAACCTTATCATTTTGATTAACCCTTAGTTAATTTATTTTAATTTTAACTGTGGTAACAAGTTTTTCAATATTAAGAGGATGAAATTTTTAATTATAAAGTTTTAATTGGACCATAAATTAAAAATGTATGATATTTTCGACTATATATCATCCCCTTTTCCTTATTTAATATTTTTATGATTTCTAAATAATTTAACAAAATATTATTTTACTAAAATATCATAAGTGTCAATTGGGATACTATACATTACTTTGACTTTAACAAAATTCAAAAAAATATAAATTAGAAAAAACACATTTAATACACTCTTAATTTTTCATATTCACCAACAAAATTAGTAGATAACCTTAATTAATTCAAATTATATTTATTTTAATATTTTTAATATCACATAATTGAGTTTTTCATTAATTGAATAATTACTACAACATCATTTTGTAATTATTTGTGATAATTATTTCTTCTCTAAAAATTAAAAATAAACTTACATGACGTATGTAAAAATTTTATATTTCATAATAATATATATAGTATAACATATCTTCTATCTATCTCCATATTAAAAATATTTTACTTATTAAAAGTAATAGTGTGACATTTTTTCAATCTCTTTAATTCTGTAAATATCTAATTCATTTTCATGTAAAATAGTCCATTAATATATTAAATTTCAATAATTATACGTTAAGGGTCGAATTAACTTCATACAATAATGTTTTGGAAATTTTAATGGTCATTTTATAGTCTTTATCGCTTTTATTTTAACTTAAATTACCCAATTTTCCCTTTACCATTATAATAAAAATTACCAAAGATTTGGTCAAAAATATATGGGACCTATTTAATAAATTTTAAAATTATAATTAAAAATATTTAATCAATTTTTCATAATTAAAAACCCATAATTTTATAAAATTAATTTAAAATTAATCTCATTAAAATAATGATAAAATAGCTTTTTAATGTGAAAAAGACCAAAAGATTGAAATGATTTTATATCCAAATTCAATAGGAAATTGATTAAAATGACCCAAATTAGATTAAATGATAAAATTTTATCAAATTGTACTTTTAAAAAATAAAATATGTAATTTAAAACTTTAAATTATTTTGATGAAAAAAAAAATTCAATTAAAATTTTGTATCTTTCACTATTCATAAAAACATGAAACTTATCAGAAAAATACCAAAAAATCAACCGAAGTAAATATTTATTCTTAGATTTCAAATAGGAATTTTATTTTTCCAAATTGAATTTATAAAATTTTCAAAAATATATTTAAAATAATAGGTGATTTAGAGGACGGCGGAGCTCCCGATCTCTATCGCGACCATGGCGTAACCCTAATTCCTCGTGGTTCTTTTCCCTCCTCCCGATCAGAGGGGGGAGGCTCACGTTCTCAGCTTCACAAGAAGGGTGAATCCTTCTTGCTGTTCTCAAATCCTGATACCCTTCCTGTCTTCCGGAAGGTCTCATTGTCCCCTAAATTCCCCGATCTATTTCAGGATGCGCCTCAGCTCCCTTTATCTTCATCGGAGCTCACTTGCGCCACGGACCTCTGTAAACTCACGCTGGTTGCGATATTCTGACATCATCAGCCATCAGTTGACGAATTTGATCATTTCATCTTCGGTTCTTGGAAGCTACAGGAGTGTGCAGTGGTTGGGCTACTCGACCGGCACCATTTTCTGATTCGGTTTTCATCGGAGGAGGATCTTGTTGTCGCTTGTTCTAGGGTACCCCAAAGATACAATAGAGATTCCTTCTTCCTCTTTCGATGGAGTTTTGATTTTCAAATGCGATGCGACCTATCTACAATCTCAATTTGGGTTAGTCTCACTGGTCTCCCTATATCTTTCCAAAATCCATCTATCTTAGGTGTTATTGGGAATATGATCGGAAGATACCTTTGTTCTGATTAGAGAACGTAGGCCCTCTGTCATCTTGTTTGTCCAACAATATATGTTGAGGTTGATGTTGAGAGGCCGCCCGTTAATTGGGTCTGGATCACGGATGGGGAAGAATTCCAATGGAATCAGGAGGTCTTCTTCGATTCTTGGATGTGTTTTGTGCAAACTGCTGTAGGATTGGTCATCATGAGTCAGTTTGTCGAAGCAAGAAATTGGTCGGGTCTTCACAGGCAGTGAGATTGCGCAATGGTGTCCCTAGAGATGATGATACGATGTCGTCGCTGGTGGAGATACATCATGTGACTTCTCTTCCTGGGTGGTCTTCTATTTGTGCAAACGAAGGAAATGTTTTCCCTCAAGAGTTTGTGAAGAAAGCTGGAAAGGAGGCTTCTTCGGAGCAGGGAATAAGAGCGGATGACCAGTTTCATCCTACTACGGCATGTGAGGGTGTACAGAATGATCTTGGAGGGGCTACTGTGGTTGCAGCTGCTCTGAAGGAGGTGCAACCTTTTGTTGAATCCTTTTGTGAAGAAAGTTTTTGATCATCTGAAATCTAATCTTGGGGGCTGGAAGCGGCCTTTGTCATATGATACTAGCAGTGTCTCCTTGAAGTTGGCTAATGTTTCCATTAGCAACTAGTTCGAGGTTCTAGAGACTGATAAAGTTTCTCCTAGTGAGGATGTCCTTCAAAGGGCTGACTCTGCTAATATGCATCTTGTTTCCTCTAATATGCTTGTCGTGACTATTATTACACCTGGAATGGAGCCTCATGATGGTTATGGCATTGAGGTTCCCCTTCAATTCCTCATGCCGATTAATGATAACATGAAATTTCACTCAGTAGTAGGCAGATGTTTGACTGTATCAAAGGGTATATTGTTTGGAGGGACTGATGGATACCAAACAGTTGACTCTGTGCACATCAACAGAAAGTGGGGAAAATTATCAGATAGTGACAAAGAAAATTCTAGTGATGACACCAGACTATCTTACAGTGATGTGGTTCAAGGTGGACAAAATAAATTGCCTACAAGTGAAGGTGGTATGACTGCTCCTCCAAGAAGAAGGCCGAAAAAATATTACTCTTTCCTTCCAAGTCCAGTATCTACCAGATCATCCTCTAAGAGGGAGAGTTTTCCTGGGACTGTCACTAGTTTAAAAAAGGAATTGCAATCTTCTAAGGAGTTTCTCTCATTGGATAAGTTGAATCTAAGAAGGAAATATGCTAAAATCCTGAGACACTATGAAATCTCAGAGTGGGAATCAGCTACAACAGATTAATATAGTGATGGGAATGATTTTTATGATATGTAGTTGTCTTTTTGGTTTTCTTTAGTTACTTGTTATACTTTTCTTTTAATTTAATAAATGGTCAGAGGTTTTCCTCTGACTGAGCTTTCCTGGTATATTTAAAATAATTGCGCCGTCAAAAGGCAAGAAACTACTTTTTTGGAAAAAAAAATACTTCTTTTATAAGTAAAATTAGATTTTTTTCTTATATTTGTCTATAGAAAACATAAGATTAATATTAAACATTATATTGAATATAATATATATATATATATATTCCATTAATATAATTCAACAATATTAATTTGTTTATTTATTTGATTAAAACACACTTGTGCACAATTAAACCAATTTTTCAGAAAAACATTTCCTTTTATTTTAAAGAGGGTTTTACATTCATTAATCATTAATTGATAAAATAATTATGTGTAAAACATAATTTAATTATTCAGTTTGTACTTTTCATACTTACCATTGTAACATCTAAGTTATAATTTTTTTTAAATAAGTATAATAGTAAAATGATGTTTGTTGACGCTCCTTTCCGACCTAGAGTCTAAACGAATGAAAAGGTAAATACCTTAAAACCAAAATGATCCATCCTTTGAAGAAACATCAAAAATTGACAAAGGCATGAACAAAGATTCATTTTCACTTGGGTCACGCAAGTTCCACCAAGGTCATGCAAGTATACTTGCGCGCCGCCCAATGGTCGTGCAGGTGACTTGCGCACCCACCTTGATTTTTTTCCCAGGGTCTTCCCTGGCCTTTAAATACCCCTAGTGGGCCCCCCATTTCAGGATGGAAAAATTCCAGAAACTCAGATTTGAGCTCCTGGCACCCTAGTCTCTTCTCAAAGCTTCCAAACAGTTATAAGGTAATTTCTTACCTAGAATGGAAGATCTAAAGATGGGGAGTAAGGCCTAAGTGTTAAAACTCATCAACACTTGTGCGCCTATGTGGCCAGCCCTTAAGCGAAATGGCCACACTTGTGCGCCACCTTACCCCTTCAACAGAACTTGTGCACCACCCTTATGGAAGCCCGTAGAGATAATACTAAAGGCTTGATCCAAGTCCCACCCAAGTATTACCTTAAAGGTTGACCTTCACGCAAGTATCCATGTGTCGCGCAGGTACACCTGCGCGACCAGGACATGCGCGCCCATTCAGGACTTGCGCGCCCCTCTCTTTTTGGGTGCCTCTCCTACCTATTTCACCTCTCTTATGTCTATCCACCTCTCCTATTCAAGATCCATCCTTCAAAACCCTCTTTAAATCCATTTCTTTTGGAATGTATTCCTTGTTGTCTTCCTTATCTGAAAGTAATTCTATGGAACGTCTCTCAAAACCTAGTGATTTTTATATCTTCATATCACTAAGGTGAGAGAATTCATTCATTCAACCTCATCCTTTACAGATGAGAGGTTACCTAACCTGGGCCTCCTTTTCAAGAGTAAGCCCCAGTCATAATTTCTCTAAATAGGGCATCCTCTTTAGGAGTAAGCCCCAATCTCAAATCCCTAAATATGGGCATCCTTCTTAGGAGTAAGCCCCAAGTCCCCTAACCTAGGCCTCCTTTTTGAGAGTATTCCCCAGTCTTTATGTTCCTTTAATTTTGGGCATCCTCCTCAGGAGTAAGCCCCAACCATAATTCTTTTAATATGGGCATACTCCTTAGGAGTAAGCCCCAAGTTCCCAAAAATCCAAATTTCCTTAACCTGGGCTTCCTTTTTAGGAGTAAGCCCCAGTCATAATTCCTTTTAACCTAGGCCTCTTCCTAAGATAATCCCCAATCATAATTTCTCTTAACCAATCTTAATTTACTTTTGACTTGTGCTTCCTTCTCAAGAGTAAAACCCAATCATAAGTCCCCTCCTAATTTGGGCATCCTCCTCTGGAATAAGCACCAAGTTAGAGTATCCAAATCTCTATAAAGCACATACACCTTTATGAACCTTGTTCCCAGGTTTCTTTCCTGAAGTAAATCCAAATATTCGTCTATCTGGGAAGTCATACATACATAAACCCCACATCATTTCTTATAATTTCATCTTTTGTGGCACAATTGTCTGGTTTTACCAATACCTCTTGTTTCTCACACCGAGTATGACTCACATGAGATTAGAGTGTAAAAGTAATTATGAAATCTTTCATTGAGCCATCGAACATGAATAAACCTCATACTTATTTACTCGAACTATGTGGGTTCTGATTCCTTTTCCAAAACAAAGGATACGTAGGTAGCCCATCTTCGGGTACGATCCCAACTATGAAATAATCTATGTCCTTCTGAATGAAAATAAACTTCATGTTCCCTGCTGAGTGGCTTTAAAACCAGTATGGTTATCATAATAACCAATTGATTTCTATATAATGTGTCGAAGGATACCATTGACAAAGAATCTCTAAAAAATATAGATGATTCTCTATCAATGAAGAACCTCGAATACATATAAAAGATTCTCTAAATCTCATACGTACAAATCATTGATTATCATATCTAAATGAAAGCTCATTTTCATACTTGGTAATGTAATAAGGATTCACGAACATTACTTAAATCTATAAATAGAGTCCCTGAGTAGACAATAATTCCCCTCAAAAAGGTGTGATGAGTCTGACCTACCATCCTCTCGACCAATAAAAATTCTTAAGTCTCATCAGTTCACAACTAATGAGCACCTAACTTTGGAAATTAGGTCCAAATGGATATGGAATCATTGGATGTTTCTGGTTCTACGAACAAACTCGTTAGAAACCAATTGGAATGTTTGAATCTTAAATCAATGAGTTCATCCCCAATTCCAGAGGAAACGAAAAATGGTGAACCCGATGTGAATCCTTAACCAAGTTAAAATGATGTTTTACTTATTTTGTTAGGACCCTATTTATACTCAATGAGAGGGCCAACAGAACAATCAATAACATATGTGCTCATCCAAAAGATATAGTAGCCGAACTTATCTTGATTATGTCTGTTATATCAAACATGCACTCTTTTCCAAAATCTTCTGCATTACAGAAATGGATTCTCTTAAGTTCACACTTGTGAATACCTCTACTATGAATGCCTCTGCTGCTACTCCTGCAAGATCGCCGTTTGATCTGAGGATGACATCACCTACTCAGCATCATCAACGATGGTTATCAAATGCAATAGTTAAGTAATACCGTCAAAATGATACTATTCTGACTCTAGAGGCTTCTCAACAAGTCCTTCAAGTCAATAATTCACCCTGGTCATCCGGACAGCGACGACCAGCGATCAAGAAGCAGGTGGTGCTAACTACCGTCTCCAAATGTTTTGGGTCGTTATCCCTGGAACACAATCACCATTCCCTCCCAAATTATGAGGAGGTGAATGAGAAGGCCACTCAATGCCTTAATTCAAGGAATTAGGAGCCCTTCTCGAGGGCTCCCACCAATAATCGCCGCCAGACTTGTGTGGAAGTGCACCCTCAACATGATGAGGGTGTCATCTCCAGTCGTTCGGCTCAGGTTCCTCGAACCCGAGCAGGCAAGACGAACCACCAGAGATGACGAATAGTTAACAGTGAGCAGGTTCTTATCTCTGCCATTTCTGGAGAAGTCCACCAACCTAACTTGGTGGAAAGCAACGAGCGGGCACACACACCTATCCGTTTTAATTTCGCTATCCAGCAGACTCGTTTGGAAGCAACATGCCAATACCGCCATCAAATTCCGGTGGAGTACTATATAAAGGAACATACACCTGTTTATAAACCATCATCTAGTCAGCAGGCTCGTCTGACTGCATATGATGGAGTCTGCCAACCCAATGTGTTGAAAACTGGTAAACATGCACATACACCTACTTACACTCATCAGTCCTGCCAGCAGCCTCGTCTGTCAGTATTGAAGGAAGTTCATCAACCACGTTCGGTGGAGTGGAATCAGTAGGAACATACACCTGCTAGTATTGATCAAGCCTACCAATAGTCTCGTTTGGTAGCATTCGAAGAATCCATTCGGAATGCTCCGACGACAAACAGGAGGCAGACTCAACTCTCTACCCCCACACTTGAGAACTGTTAGAATTCACTGACAGGAAAAGGAGAACAGGAGCAAGAACATACACCTACTCCAAGCAGGGAATGGATGTATATTCCCGTTCCTGCAGCTGATGTAACCAAACACATTCTGACGATGGTGAATGAGCATAAGCAAATCTCTGCTCATATTCTGGATGTCTGCCAGAATATTATAACAGCTTCAGTAGCATCACAGGGGAAGAAATTTAAATCTATCCCTACCAGTGGAGTGACACATCAACAGTTCACTCCGGAATAGACACACACCTCTGTTCCAGTCCAAGAGGGTTGTGGGGGCATACTCCACCATATCATACGGACAACCAAGTCAGGCACATACACATGATTTGAGTGGAGATAATCAGCCTAACCTGGTCATTTCTCCTGTGTAGGCACATACACCTACCCATAATGACCACATTCATCAAAAAGTGGTTCCTAAAGTGAGTAATAAGACATATAAGAAGAAGACCTGCCCAGCACATTCAAGAAATCAAGGGCCAATCTATAATAAGCCCTTAATCGATGCTAGAGTTCTTGATGAACTCAGACAATTATCTGTTGCAAATCAAGATTTTACTCTCTCAGTTCCCAATAGTAGTAACATTAGTTCTGAAGATCTGCATCAGATACTTCCTCATGAAGGCTTGGTTCATGACAATTCGGTCGATCTCGAAGTTTCATCTTCAGATGAGAGCCACAAGAACCCTCTGTGTGGCCATAAGACCAAAGAGAAAAATGTTTTATCTTTTTTTGTAACCCACCATGGTGGTCCTCCCCATGATGATGAATTTAGATAAGAAATTCCTCTCCATAGTAGTAATGCACATTGCTTGGAAAATGCTCCAATGGACAACGTAGTGACGAGAAAGACCCCTTATCTTGAGGCACTTGCAAATGTGAAGCCAGTCATGTCTGAAGCTTTACCAATAGCAGGTGAAATACTTTCTCAATCAGAATATATCCCGGGGTGTAGTTCATTCTCCTAACCACCCTTGAATCATGCATCTTCTATTTTGATGAGTGATATCCCTATCGATCTTGTTGAATCAAATGAAACAACAAAGAATCACCAACGTTGGTCTAAATAGGTAGAATAATCTTCATCAAATGATAAGGAGGAGGTACTAAATATGTGAAAAAAACTGGTGAAAGGTGAAGTTCCAATTATGTTTTGGCCTTTGGATGACTCTCGATATGACATTCCAGAGATGTTGACGGAAGATGGAATTCATGACATTCGTCTCAACATGTGTAAAACTCTTTGTCAATTGAAAAAGAAAATATTATCTTATGATGAATATAAAAATCATGTCAAAATTATAGAAGGGTTACAACACCAAATTGATTTTTCAACTCTCTCAGTTTCTTGATATCCAAAGGCTAAAAAGCAGTAGAGATCCCTTCAGTGTTCATGCCGTGGTGCACTAAGAAGATTTCGCCAGTTAATTGCCAATGCCCCATCTAGTATTCATATCAGGGGATGGGGTGTTCATGTAGTACTACATTTCACTGTACTCTCCAGTCAGCAAAGCCCGCCGAAAATGGTCTCATGCAATGTTATTTCCCATGGCCGGCCACAACCAATTGGATTTGTTTGTAATCAAAGGCTCTCTCAAGAACAGGCATCAACTAGTTCTTCCCAGAATCAGGAATACAGAGATCAATTTGTTGAATTACTCCTGCATCAAGCAAACGAGAATATTGAACAGACCTCTCATTTGGAGAAAGCACACCATCAAGTGACGGAAGTGTCAGAAATCATCCAACGGTCATTTGAGCCAGGTGATTTGAGTGGATGTATGTTGATGCATCTAGCCAATTTTTGAACAAAATTCCACAAGATCAGAAGAGATTTTAAGAAATTCTCAGATTTAGCAGCTCAAGAACCACCCTAGCTTTCCATACTGGGGACTCTTTTAGCCCAACCCTCAGAATCAGCAAATAGTATTCGAGGAGTTGAGCAGGAACAACCCCAGTCCACTGGACTTGGGACCTTTTCAAATCCTCAATCTCTTCCTCAAAGAAAGTCAGTCTTCTCTCGATTAGGGAAGAATCCCCAAGAGGAACGAAGAGCCGAATTATTAGGAGATTCCCTCCAAATTACAGTTCGTCAAGAAGTTCCTGAGGGATCAACTCAACAGAAGGCAGTGTCTTATCAGGGACATGGAAGAAGACAATATCGAAGAAATTCCGATAGAAGAGATGCAATGCGTTATGCATCAATAAATATCATCAATGTCATTGTTTCTGATCTTCCATAACATGAGGCTCAGTCAGAAGGATCATATGAGGAATTTCATACTCAAGAGGCTGTGCACATAGAAGAAAATGACAAAGCTGTGCATACAAGAAATCAAAGGCTTACCCAGAATTTGGGTATTCCTTTAAATAACCAAATTCCCCCTCTCCAAAAGGTATCCAACAAGGGGAAAGGAAATAATCATTTTACATTCCATTATTCCTCTGGAGAAGGAAAATCTCTCTCACTAGAGCAAAGGTTCTCCCAACAAGAGGAAGAAATGAAGGAATTAAATAGGTTGGATGCAGAACTACTTCAAGGTAGTCTTCCTCCTAAGCATGTTGGAGTTAGTCAGCCAAGGGATTTTTTTGCAACTACTGAGATGGATCAAGAGTATCCTCCCTTACCAATACACCCTCATAGGTCTAATCCTATGGGTCATGCGCAACAACAATCGGTGGTGTTACCATCAGTTGCAGTACCAGCCACCACACCTCTCCAAGCTCCAGTTATTTCACCTGCTCAGGTCCATGCTCAACCAGATGTTTCTCAAAAGTTAATGACTACCATTGAGTCATTAACAGCTCGGTTGGAAGCTATGAAGGTAAAGCGTGCAGAAATTCAACCAGAAAATAGATCTTACCTTGAATGGGTTGATGCAATTCCTCCCCCATCAAATTTTGCAAGTACCACATTCCCAATCATTAATGGTTCAGGAGACCCAGAGCAATACTTAACACATTTTATTTCTCGCTACGATCCTATGATGGGAACTCCTCAGCAATAAGAAGCAGTCAATCTCAGGTGTTTCTTACAGTCATTAACAAGGCCTTCTTTTGTCTAGTGTACAAGCTTGCAATCCTGGTCAATTACCGGGTGGGAAGATCTTTGTCAACAATTCAGATCAACTTTTCCAAAGACAACAGTTTTTTATCTTACAAATTGTAAGAAAATAGAGAATGAGAGGGTTTTATATTTCATTGCTCGCTGGAAGGGATTAACATATTCCCTGATCTTAGCACTCCATCAAGAAGAGTTGTTTCCAATTTGGGTGGGAAATTTGTGTGATGAGTTGCGCACACCATTGATCCCTGTGAAATACACAGGAGGGTTTTGAGACCTTACATTAATCGCTCAACAGATTGAAGACTCTCTTATAAAGACTAAGGATAAAGCTCGTGTAATCCCATCAGCTCTAGGAAGGAGAATGGGTAAAGCAGAAACTACTACAGTTATACTTAAACAAGCACATGTACCTACTTCTACTTCAAGGCCTTCATCTTCTCGAAGGGATCTCCCTCATGAGCATCAACAACGGAGGTCATTTCATCAAGATGATCAAAGAGATCAAATATGGAAACAATTTAAGGATATGAAGAGAGAATTCTAATCTTTCCAAAATGAACAAGTTCCTGGTTACTTCATTTCGGCTCTGGAAAATAACTTGGTTCAATTGCCAAGGCCCAAGAGGCCAAAAAGGAAGGAGATGAAGATCGTCCCAATTATTTCTCATTTTATCAGATGTTGGGGCATCCCATTCAGGAGTTTTTTGTCTTCAAGGACCTCCTGCAAAAAATGGTCGACTTGGGACAAGTCAAACTGAATGGTTCTTCATCTTAGCTAGCATGTGTTACTGCTAAATATCCAGAGGAAGAAGGAGAGTGGAAAGAAATCAAGAACAAAAATGTGCAAAAATATGATGATTGGATGGTCAGAAAAATGATCAACCGAACACATGCCATTTTGTGAACGCAATTGAAGAACCCAATTGTGTCTTCTGCTATGAATGCCACTAAAAACCCTCTTTATCAAAGGAAAAATCCTCAAAGGGGTGGCATAATTCAAAGAAATAGGAACAATTAGAAGAAGATGAAATCGTGTCAAAGCCTAAGTTGTCTTTGACTCTGGCAGATTTTATGCCATCTACTTCAAAACCACGAGAAACGTCCCACAAAACGGCACAACCTAAAATTGCTAATCAGGCAGAGTCTTCATCAGATGAAGAGTTGATCTTTGGTTCTATTAATATGATTCACTTAACAGATTCATATGCCAGTCGCAGTTTCGATTTTCATGAGCCTAAATTCCCTATATCAAACAGAGGAATCAGATGATATTCCATAGGTTCAGGGTACAAGGGAAGATGTGGATCTTTTAGAGGACACTATTCCAATTCCACCCCTTCTAGAACTATGTATGCAGCAGAAACTCGTGGCAGATCCCTTCAAAAGGCTCAACAAGAACAAGCAAGTTCTTCCACACAAGGAAGATTCAGTCCTGGCACAGTTATTCAGGAGGATCGATTAGAGATTCCACCTTCTTCCTCTCAGTAATTAAATAGACCAAGTCAGTCTAATTTTCCAAATCTAGGAGTATTTCCAACTCCTACCCCGATACAAGATGCATCAACTTCCAAAGCATCAACTTCTAAGGCACTTGTGAAACCACATGTTCATGTTGGGAAACACAGACCTTTGGATCAAAATTATGATGTATTGAAACACTTGGCCCAATTACCAGCCATGTTATCAATTTTGGATGCCTTGAATTTATCAAAGGATCTTTGGGAGGCACTCATCAAAGCATTGTCAAGTCCTTAGGAGTTTGAAACTGAAATTGCTGAGGTTGAAGCCTACCATGTTGAGAATATTCCTACAGAATTCCATGCAGTGATATCTTTCATAGATGAAGATGAAGTTGATATTGTGCATGGACATATTAGACCTTTTTAATTATCTGTCAAGGTCAATGGTGTAGAAATCTGAAGAGTCTTCATTGATAATGGTTCATAAGTCAACCTCATCCCCATTCATACACTTCATCGATTGGGCCTCACAGAATCTGATTTATCTCCTTCTACTTTGATGTTACAAGGATATGATAAAAATGAACAAGAACCACTAGGTGAGATTACACTCAGAACTCAGTCTGGAGATCTTGTATCCAATTCAGATTTCATGGTTGTTGATCAAGACTCAGCCTTCAACATATTGCTTGGTAGACCCTGGCTACATCAACATGTGGTTATCCCTTCATCATACCATCAATGTCTCAAATATTGTTTTGATGGTCAAATTTGGACATTGTATGGTGATAATTCCCCATTCAAGACATGTGAATCTCAATACATTGAGGTGGAATTTTATCACATGAAGGGAAAGGAGAAATCCACAACAAGGGAGATTACCAAAGTCAATGCTCCATATGGTTTGGAAAAGATTCAAGTAAACCCATTTACAAATGTGAGTACAGATTATGTATTGTCTATCAGTCAAATTGAAAGGATAGACCCCAATAAAAATACTCTTATGGAAACTTCCATAATGTCAATTACGGAAATCAAGCCAGAAAACATGGTAGAAAGTGGTGATCCACCAAGCAATGATGAAATCTCAAATGGATATATCTTCATTTCATCGGTTGAAATACAGCAAGTCTATACTTCACCAATTAGGCTAGAAGAAGTTATAGAAATTTCAGAGGTGAACAATGATGTCGATTCTCAATCCATAATCTCTTCTATATTACCCAAGGAAGACCCTTCATCATCAATTGGGTCGGAAATGGAAGCCTCTTCTTCAAGATGTTCAAATTTTAACATCTCTTCTAATCACAAAAATTATTCTTCTTCATCCACTATGAAAGTAGAATTAGAAGAAATAACACATGTTGAAGAAGAAGAGGAAGATCTTAGGGATGCTCCTCTAGAAATTAAAGAAGTCATCTCTACCACTATGGATGAACTCAGAGAAATAAATCTGGGTACAAAAGAAGATCCACGCCCCACTTTAATTAGTGCGGTCATGAATCTTAAAGAGCAAGAGATGTATATATCTTTTTTAAAGAAAAATCGAGATATATTTTCTTGGAACTATATAAGGATTCCAGGGCTTGATCCTGATGTTGTCACTCATAATTTTGGTTTTCCAGAGAACATCGAGGATTCAAACAAGCCGCTAGAAGAACACACCCAACATATGCTTCCAAAAGTGAGGCTGAAGTGGATAATATTATCAAATCTAACTTCGTCCGAGAAGTTCAATATCCCAAATGGTTGGCTAATATTGTCCTAGTGAAAAAGAAGAATGGGAAAATTAGTGTTTTCAATGATTTCAGAGATCTTAATCGGCATTTTCCTAAGGATGATTTTCCAGTACCAATTACAGAACTCTTAATTGATGCAACAGCTGGCTATGAAGCACTTTCTTTCATGGATGGATATTCTGGATATAAAAAAATCTGAATGTCTTTAGAAGATGAAGAATATACAGCCTTCAGAGCCCCTCAGGGTGTGTTTTTCTATCGGGTAATGCCCTTTGGCCTGAATAATTCAGGCGCAACATATCAATGTGCCATGCATCGTATATTCAAACCCTTTTTAGGGAAGTTTCTTGAATGTTATGTGGATGATTTTGTGGTTAAATACAAACAACATTCTAATCACTTGGATGATTTGGAAATCATATTCCATAAACTTCGGCAACATAATTTGAAGATGACCCCCTTAAAATGTGATTTTGGGGTAACCTCATGAAATTTTCTCGGCTTCGTTGTATGCCATCGTGGTATCGAGGTCGATCCTGAGAAGAAAAATTCAATCCTTGGTATGTCACCTCCTTGAAATTTAAAGGAATTGAGAGGACTTCAAGGAAACTTAGCCTATATTCGGCGTTTCATCTCTAATTTGGCAGGAAAAAGTTTACCCTTCACCAAATTGATGAAGAAGGGAGTCACTTACATGTGGACTGAAGAATGTTAAGAAGCATTCAATATTCTTAAGAAGTATCTCTTAAGTCCACTAGTGTTAATGCCACCTGTTTAAGGAAGACCACTTATCCTTTATGTGACATATTTAGAGCGATCATTGCGTGCCTTTCTTGCTCAGAAGAATGATGATGGGAATGAAAATAGCCTTTACTATCTCAGTCGGACTATGCTTTAAGTAGAAACTTGATACTCAAATATTGAGAAGTGCTGCCTGGCATTAATCTTTGCAGTTTAGAAGTTGAGACACTACTTGCAACATCACGAGGTCTAATTGGTATCTCGCAATAACCCTCTCAAATTCATCCTTAGTTTTCCAATGCTTACAGGACGTCTGGAAAGGTGGGCAGTTATTTTGCAGCAATTTGATATTCAATATGTGTCTCAAAAGGAAATAAAGATCCAAGATCTGGCTGATTTCCTTGCTGGACATCCTTAAGTAGAAAATACATCTTCAGATATTGAACTTCTCGATGAGGTATTATTCTTTATTCAAAATAGTCTTCAAACATGGGAAATGTACTTTGATGGTGCTTCCAGAAGTCCACCAGGGAGGAAAATGGAAAATCCTAAATTCAACAAAGTTGGGTTAGGAATTGTGCTCATTTCTCCAGAAAAGTCAGTGTTACCCTATTCCATCTCATTGTTGGGTGGCGGTACAAATAATGAAGCATAATACCAAGCTCTCATCGTAGGATTGGAATTGGCACTTCAAGCACAAGTGAATCACTTAAAGGTGAAAGGTGATTCAGACCTGGTAATCAAACAAGTCAACATGGATTATGCAATCAGAAAAGAAGAACTAATCCATTTGTGTGATTATGTCAGAAAGTTAATGGCGGAATTTCCTACGGAACCTACATTTTCTTATGACCCGCAATCACAAAATGCTCAAGCTGATGCACTGCCTAATATAGCTACAGCTCTGGAAGATCCAAATCGAGACGATACAATCATCATTATTTCCCACCATCATACAATTTCACCTTATGTTCAAACCAGAACAGAGGAAATCAATGAAATTAGTCACATTCCTGAACCATATGGTCATCCTACAGGATGGATGATACCTATCAGGGAATTCCTTCAAAATGGAACACTTCCACCTGATAGAGTCGGGAAAGAATAAATTCAACGACGTGTGGTCAATTTCACTCTTTATGATATCCCGGATCACTTAGAGAAAATTCTCTAAAAAGGGGTTTTAATGGAATTCTCTTCAGATGCATTGATGGTGAAGAAATAATGGTTGTCATGAAAGAAGTGCATGGAGGAGGCTGTGGTGCCCATCAGTCTGGACACAGACTATCTGATCAAATTCGAAGTCTTGGATATTTTTTGCCTTCAATGATACAATATTGTGTTGATTTAACAAAGAAGTGTCATTCTTGCCAAGTACATTCCAACTTAATTCATCAACCCCTAGAGTTGCTTCATACAGCTAAATACTCGTTGCCATTTTCCACATGGGGAATGGATATAGTAGGACCTTACCCTTCAGCTACATCAAAGTAGTTTAAGTACATTATTACTTCTACTTAATTCTTTCCCAAATGGGTAGAGGCAATACCCCTCAAGGAAGTCAGTTCTAAATGCATTGTTAGCTTCATCAAGTCTAACATCATTACCAGATTTGGTGTCCCTCATACCATACTGATGGACAATGGCACCAACTTCTGTTCATCCTAGGTGAGGAAGTTGTATCAAGAATACCACATCAAATCCAATCATTCATCTCGGTATCATGCAGCGGCGAATGGACAGATATAGGCTTTAAACAAGACTCTTTCAAACATACTGCAAAAGATGGTGGATAAAGATAAGAAATCATGGCCTGATAAACTCTTCCATGCTTTATGGGCTTATCGAACCACCACCCGCACTGCAACACGGTCAACTCCATATTCATTGGTATATGGAACAGAAGCAGTCTTTCCCATTGAGGTTCAATTACCCTCGCTCAGAGTAGCCATTTGTGATCAGTCATCTATAGATGAACAATCTCAAAAGCGATTGGATGAATTGGAATGATTAGACGAGAAAAGATTGTGCACCTTACACAACTTGGAAGTCTATCAGAATATAATAGCACACACTTTCAACAAAAAAGTTTGTCTTCGTTCATTTGTTCAGGGAGAATTGTTATTGGTTCTCAGAACTCCAATGATACCAGGGAAGAAACCCCCCAAGCTGGAGCCAAAATGGTAAGGGCCTTATTCAATACATAAGGTCTACTCCAATGGATCATATTCTTTAATCTCAATGGATGGAGAACTCATCACTACTCCAACCAATGCAAGATTTCTGAAGAAGTATTTTGTGTAACGCAAATACCATCGTCCAACATGACGTTAAATTGTGCTATCGTCCAACATGATGTTAAACTATGCAATCGTCCAGCAAGATGTTAAACTGCAGCGTCAATAGTCCAAGCATATGACCTTAAACTATTTGAACCTTTGTCCAACATGACGTTAAACTACGACATCCTAGCTACATGACGCTAAACTGTAAATAAGTCCCTAATACGTCCAACATGACGTTAAACTATTTCCTCTTTTTTCCTTACAGCATGACATTAAATTGCACAGTCCCCATTTAGTCCAACATGGCGCTAAACTATATTGTCCTCATCATCTTAGCTACATGATTCTAAACTGTACAACACCCTTACGTCCAACATGACGTTAAACTATGTCCCTATATTTGTCCTACATGATGTTAAACTGTATTGTTTCCCTGCTACATGACACTAAACTGTGCATCATAAATAGTCCTCACTACAAGAATTTAAACTGCATAGTACCTTCATATGTCCTACATGACATTAAACTGTGCATCGTTAAGGTTGTCGCTGCCTCTTGTTTCTCACACCGAGTATGACTCGCGTGATCTTAGAGTAAACTTCAACCATAACACCCTCTCCGGGCCGCTAACCATGCGTAAGTCCCAACACCATTTTTTAGGTCGTTGTCCCCAAGAACAACTTGATCACTAATTAATTATTTAATTAAACTACGTGGACTTTGATCCTTTCCTTATAGGCTGGGTACGTAGGCAACCTCCTGAGGTTCAATCCCAAAACCAATGTCTTCACATCGGTTCACCTCCATCTCATACGATGTTGATTTGTGAAGCCACCCCCAAAACCAATCTCTTCACATTGGTTCACCTTTATCCTTGATACATGACATTAAACTATACATCACTTTTTTCATGTACGACAATAAACTACAACATTCTTTGATACCCTCACCTGAGAGAGAATCATTATTTACATTGATCTCCAATCACGTTATATTATAAAGACTACGTGCATACATGGAAATGCCCGAACCTTTTATCCTTGGTCAAACCATCATTGCACTAAAGTCCCCTTCACCCTTCACTTGTACAAACTAAATCTATATAGTGGATATTTTTAGAACTACATGCGGCTTGATTCCCATCCTTATGGGATACGTAGGAATGTTCAAGCATCCCTCGAATCCATCCCCAAGTATTTGGGCATAACCCCAAATTTTACTTTCAATCCCCTGGATGAAAATTCCCTATGAAAACACACACTGTGTATTCATTATTATAGTATGAGTTCTATGGCCCTAAACTAAGATTTCCCATACTTTCGTCCCACATAACGTTAAACTATATTTCAAGAACTATGTATGGCTTGATTCCCATCCTTATGGGATGTGTAGTGAAGTCTAGCACCTCATTTCAGGACCCATCCAGAACATGATTATGGTTAGAATTGATCTATGTATCTCTTTCATACATTGAACAATACCCATTTTCATGTCTCATACTCATAACCTTAAATACTTCCAAATCTCCATAACACTTTTCTTGACTTCTGGTCACAATATGTCCAATTTCTGAGAGTTATTTTGCCTGACCATGCAGCACGTGCCCTTAGGAGGCCTTGCATAAATAGTCTACATAACAGACATCTCAGCCAAAAGATGATAATATTTGACTAGGCAGCTAATACCCTTAGGCGGCCCTACATAATTCAACCCCCTAATAGGTTTTTCAAATAATGGTAACTTCATTCTTGGATGAAAAACCTCTTTTGTCCTTAGTTGTCTTAACGACAATATGTAGGGATCTGCAAAAAAATAGCCATCCTTAACATATTTGTCCCATAATATTTTTCATGATCTGAAAGTATTCAAGTCCATGGTTTACATTTCCCTTCCCTATGTTTGGGTCAGACCTTCGTAGGAGTGACATTCATCCAGTTCTTAGACCATATTGTTTTAAAATATCTTCTCCATATTCAAGTACCTTTCTCTATACAGCAAACTCTATGCATTGGAAAATTTGAATCCCCATAAACTTCCACTGGCTTTTTAGTAATAGAAAAGTAAATTTATGAGAGTTCTTTTACCTAACTACGCAGCATGTTCCCTTAGGCAGCCTTGCATAAGTAGTCTACATAATGGACATGTCAGCCAAAAGATGTTATTATTTGACTATGCAGCCAATGCCCTTAGGTGGCCCTGCATAATTCAACCCCCAAACAAGTTTGTTAAATATTGGTAAGTTCATTATAGGGAACTACTTCTTCTAATGCCTTTTACCCATTTTTCATATCATTCCTCAGATTCAAAATTTCTTAAGTCATCGTTTACATATTTTCCCTCATACTTGAACATGGTAATATGTTTTCAGATAAATTATCAAGGGATTGAGTCAATGTTAATCCATTTGGTCAAAGCTATATCAACCTTAAACATTAACCTTTTTATGTAAAATGTGCATGACATTAAACTGATCACAAAAGACAAGGTAACATTGAACAAAAGTCAAGTTCCAGCTCACTAAACATACATCTTGTATGATTTTAGGTAATATTGAGCAATAAAAGATTCAAAGTTTTCAGGTTTATTTATAATAATCCTAGAAAAAAAATCAAATTATGCTTACTAGGCCTATTGTCTTAAGTAAAAATTTAGAGTAGGTAGAAAAAGAAGGCATGCAAAAATGATTAATGATGAAAGTGTTTTTCATTGATGCACAAGAGTTATAAGGACATCCATAGACTGGAGTCTCTTCTCTTTTTCAAGAATTACAAGAGACTTTTAACAAAAATATTCATTTGATTTATGGAATTCCAAGCTTCATCAGCAGCCACCCAGAATTCATTCATTCAACTGGATACAATAAGAGATGCAGTGATACCAGCTCTTCTTGGAACAAATTGTAAAAGAATGTTCTTGAGTACGGTTTGATAAAATTCTCTTCTGATCAAAAAGTGAATCTGCCTCTGTCCAAGAGACTTGGAATATGGATACATGGATTTGAGAATGGAGCATTGGAATTAATGAGACATTTGGAGAGATTACTCTTTTCAGATATTTTTCTAATGTCATGATAGTCTTCTCTCCACCAACTGATATTCAGAGATGATACTTCTTCAAGTACTTGGCCAAATCTGGGAGATTTTTGTCGCAGATATCATAATAATCATGGACAATGATGCTCATCATATCATCAACTCACTTTATATCCAGTTCATCAGTCATTCCAATTCTCTTGGGAGCCATTTTATCTTCACAAAAGTTGAATAATTAACTATTAAGTAAGTTGAATTTTCAAAAAATTTGTGAAGAAAAGTGAAAAAAATGGCTAAGTAATTAAGACACACAAGTCCCAAAGTTGGCGTGTAAGAATCAGTGTGTCGTGCAAGTTTTGGCGCGCAGGTATCACCGTGCAAGTCCAAATACCTCTACTGCAGTGTGACAACAAAGAAATAGTGGAAAATAGAGCAACTTGCGCGGCGAAGGAAACTTGCGTGGTGAGAGAAAGAATTTTGAGATTAGGTGTTTTGCGTGAGGAGTGGCGGCATACATTTAGGCCAGGACTCACCCCTGCATTCCTAAAGCATGTGTGCACAACCCTATGCACTGATGCCTACGCGACTCTCACTTGCGTACCACCATTTGTGCGATCAACACTTGCGTGCTGGAATTCCTTGGTTTTCTTCTTCACCTTAGAGTCACATCCTCTTTCTTTCAGATCCAACTCTGAGGGGGGACTTTTCTTGACGCTCCTTTGTATCACAGAGTCTAAATGAATGAAAAGGTAAATACCTTAAAACCAAAATGATTCATCCTTTGAAGAAACATCAAAAATTGACAAAGGCATGAACAAAGATTCATTTTCACTTGGGTCGCGCAAGTTCAACCAAGGTCGCGCAAGTATACTTGTGTTCCGCCCAATAGTCGTGCAGGTTACTTGCGTGTCCTCTTTGATTTTTCACCCAGGGTCTTCCCTAGCCTATAAATACACCTGGTGGGTCCCCCATTTCAGGACGGAAAAATTCCAGAAACTCAAATTTGAGATCCCGGCTCCCTAGTCTCTTCTCAAAGATTCCGAACACTTCTAAGGTAATTTCTTACCAAGAACAGAAGATCTAAAGAGGGTTAGTAAGGCCTAAGTGTTGAAACTCATCAACACATTCACGCCTAAGTCTCCATCCCTTAAGGGCAATGGCCACACTTGCGCACCGCCTTACCCCTTCAACAGAACTTGTGCACCACCCTTCTAGAAGACCCTAGGGGTAATACTAAAGGCTTGATCCAAGTCTCTCCCAAGTATTACCTTAAGGGTTAACCATCGCGCAAGTATCCATGTGTCGTGTAGGTACACCTGCGTGACCAGGACCTTCATTCCCACACATGACTTGTGCGCCCCTCCCTTTTTGGGTGCCTCTCCTGCCTATTTCACCTCTCCTATGCCTATCCACCTCTCATGTTCAAGATCCAACCTTCAAAACCCTCTTTAAAGCCATTTCTTTTGCCATGGATTCCTTGTTGGATTCTTTATCTAAAAGGAATTCTATCTAACATCTCTCAAAACCTAGTGATTTTTATATCATCATATCACTAATGTGAGAGACTTCATTCATTCAACCTCAACCTTTAAAGATGAGAGGATCCCTAACCTGGTCCTCCTTTTTAGGAGTAATCCCCAGTCATAATTTCTCTAAATTGGGCATCCTCTTTAGGAGTAATCTCCAATCTCAAATACCTAAATATGGGCATCCTCCTTAGGAGTAAGCCCCAAGTCCCCTAACCTGGGCCTCCTTTTCGGGACTAAGCCTTAGTCTTTAAGTTCTCTTAATTTTGGGAATCCTCCTCAGGAGTAAGGCCCAACGATAATTATTTTAATATGGGCATCCTGCTTCAGAGTAAGCCCCAAGTTACCAAAAATCCAAATTTCCTTAACCTGGGCTTCCTATTCAGGAGTAAGCCTCAATCATAATTTCTTTTAACCTGGGCCTCTTCTTTAAGAATAAGCCCCAGTCATAATTTATCTTAACCAGTATTAATTTACTTTTGACATGGGCTTCCTTATCAGGAGTAAAACCCAATCATAATTCCCCTCCTAATTTGGGAATCCTCCTTAGGAATAAGCCCCAAGTTAGAGTATCCAAATCTCTATAAAGCACATATACCTTTATGTACCTTGTTCCCGGGTTTCTTCCCTAAAGTAAATCCTAATCTTCATCTATCTGGGAAATCATACATACATAAGCCTCACATCATTTCTTATTGCATCTTTTGTGGCACAATTGTCTGGTTTTACCAATACCTCTTGTTTCTCACACCGAGTATGACTCATGGGAGCTTAGAGTGTAAGAGTAATTATGACATCTTTCTTTGAGCCATCGAACATGCATAAACCTCAATTTCTTTACTCGAACTACATGGGTTCTGATTCCTTTTCCAAAACAAAGGATACGTAGGTAGCCCATATACGGGTACGATCCCAACTATGAAATAATCTATGTCCTTATGAATGAAAATAAACTTCAAGTGCCCCACTGAGTGGCTTTAAAACAAGTATGGTTATCATAATAACCAAGAGATTTCTATATAATGTGTCGAAGGATAACATTAACCTGGAATCTCTAACAAATATAGATGATTCTCTATCGATGAAGAACCTCAAACACATATAAAAGATTCTCTAAATCTCATACATACTAATCATTTATTGTCAGATCCAAAGGAAAGCTCATTTTTATACTTGGTAATGTAATAAAGATTCATGAACATAACTTAAATCTAAAAAGAGAGCCCTGGAGTAGACAATAATTCCCCTCAAAAAGGTGTGATGAGTCCGACCTCCCATCCTCTCGACCAATGCAAATTATTAAGTCTCATCGGTTCACAACTAATGAGCACCTAACTTTGGAAAGTAGGTACAAATGGATATGGAATCATTGGATGTTTCCGGTTCTACGAACAAACCCGTTAGAAACCGCTTGGAATGTTTGAATATTAAATCAATGAGGTCATCCCCAATTCCAGAGGAAACAATGTTTCATAGAAACTCATTGTTGTGTGTAAACAAAGCTAAGTCAGTGTTGTGTGTAATGAAACCTTAAATTATTATAGTGTATAAAAAATGACATTAAATAAATGTAATTTATTCTAAAAAATGTTCATAAAAACACAGGGTGATATAATATCATTAATAAAACACTATATCATAAAACCCTTTGAAAAAAATATTTTAATCCCATATAAAAACACATTCTTATAAAAATACCCATTTCGTTTAAAATACCATTTTCAATTCCAAAATACCAAAAAATTAAAAGAATATAAAACTTGTTTTATTTAAAAGGAATTTAAAAATTAGATAATAGTCACGAAGGCGAAAACAAAATTGTCTCTGTGTATGTTGAGAATAAAAAATTCTTTTTGTCGTTTTTCTAAACGTTTCATATAAAACACATAAAAAGATCAATTTTTGAAATTTTTTAATGAAATTAAAAATATAAATAAAATTTTATTTATATATAGAATAATATCAATGATATTTTTGTGGATAAAAGAACTTAAAATTGGATATTAAAACATTTCAAAGTATATTTTTAAGTCAAAGTGTCTCATACCACTTTCAAATATTTGAATCATAAAACTAATTAAAAATAACATTAAACATGAAATTAAATATTTTTTAATAGATAAAATTCATGATATAACATATAAATCAGTTGTATATTCACTTTATAAAGTGCATAACATCAAGATATGTATCAATGAAATGAGATTGAGATGATAACCCTTACAATGAGTTTGAATCGTCACATACATTCATTATCTTTTTTAATAATAAAATTTTGTTAATTATTTACTTTCTTGATATCATTTTTCAAGTTTCCATTTCTTTAATGTCACTTATTACCATGTTATAATAATTAATTAATTATTTAAGTTTATGTATGACATTTTGATGATATTCAGTACATGGGTCAAAATGACTTTGGTATGATGTTAGTGGTCAAATTGGTCATAAGTCCATCATCTATAGAATAATATTCATGAAATATTAACAAATTTTGTTCATAAATTTTAATTTTAAATAAATTCATTAAATATGGATTTGTAAAATTATCTACGTTATAATCATGCAGACAGTAATCCTTACGTACGCATGAATAACGTTTCCATTTTTTCAATGATCATTATGGAAAGAATTCCATTATTATTTTACCACTACAGAATGATCATAATATAATTAATATAATGGTAATAAATTTAATACACTTATATATATATCATCCATGTGATGTTCTGATGAAAAATGATTCACATCTCTACATAGAGGTGATAGTTCACACATACGCATGAACGACGTTATCATTTTTCTGTGAATGGAAAGATAAGAAAGTAAATAATACATTATATTTTCATAATTATAAATATGTCATTAATATCATATATAAAATTTAATTTTATCATTATAACTAGTCTTTAGAGATGGTGATGGAAAATGAATTATATCAATTCGTGAGGTGGTAGTCCGTTGTACACATGAACGATTAATTCCTTCCTCATTTTATGGAATGAGAGATGGATTGATGTGATGATATTAACATAATAAAATTTTATTCTATTAAGGATAAATGGGTAATTTTTTCATCATGGTTGAATAAGATTTTATGAAAGTGGAAGAATAAATAAAATAGGAACACTTAATAAAAAATTATACCTCTTCTTCGGACAATCTCCTTTGATTAACACCTTAACACATCTAAAGATAGTGTTATTCCGAAAATAAGGCCTCAGAAATGTGGGGATGGGTACTAGGAAGGCATTTTGGTAGAAATTGGTTGAACCAAATAGGTTTCTATGTGTAATGAAAATATAATAAGGTGTACCCTTTTATAATATAGTAGAGGGGAACTCTTGGAATTCATCAAAATATTAAATTAATATAAATTACTTTTATATTAAAAATGGCTCCAAACTAATTTTTTTCTAAGATAGGGTGTGTACGGGTCGAAATACCTTCAACTATTAAATTTGTATAAGTTTTGGATATTTTTTAATCCTTATATTTTGTATTTAACACTTATTTTACCTTTTTAATCTTACCGTGATATCATGTAATTTATACTTTGAGGTTTAATACAATTACTATAAAATGTCAGACGACTGACAAATGAGTCATTGATGGAATTTTGAGACTTATCCCAATCTGTTGTTCGAATTTTATTTTTTTATAAATGTTATATCATTTTATAAATTTTCATTCATTTTAAAACATCATTCATGTAAATTTTGACACTATTCATCACTTGAATTTTTAAAAAAATCATAGCAACACGATATATTCAAAAAAAACTCTTTTAACTCATCACTAATATGTAACTGAAATCTGTAAAATTATTTTATAACACTAATTCTCTCAAAAAAATATTTATTTTAATATTTTTAATATCTAATATTTGATATTTCTTTTAATTAAACAATTACTTACATCACCATTGTGTAATACTTTAATTTTATTATTTATACACTAAAAATTTAAATATAAAATATCATGGTCAAGATAAACATTTTATCTTTAAAAATGTTATTTATAATAAAAAATATCCCATATATAACTCATTATAAAAAATATTTCACTTGTTAAAAACAAAAGTATGACAAAATTGAAATTTCATTGAATTAAAACCTATAAATGGCTTAAAGTCATCCAAGTGGCTCCAAGAGATCATAAAATCAGCTCAAGAAATATTTTTTTGACAATAACTCATCCAATAAAATTTGTACATGTGTTAGGGTAATTATATAATATTTATAATATTATTTCTACCTATAATTACCTTATTTACCTTTAACCGTGATAATATAAATTATTACTAAAGTTACTATTCATAATGTACACAAATGAGATTAATTTAAAATTAATCGCATTTTCGGATCAGGAAAACAAGTTTTTAAAGTAAAAATGTTCAAAATATTGAAATGTTTTTACATCAAAATTCAATGAAAAATTGATTCCAATTAAATAAATTGTATTAAATTATATAAAATTGATCTAATTATACTCTAAACCCATTCCAATATATAATTTAAAATTATAAATAAATTTTATGAAGAAATAGTTTTCAATTAAAATGAAGTGTTTTTTTCACCATTCATCAAAACATGAAATTTATTATAAAATTACCTGAAATTCAACCAATGTAAATTTTGATATTTATATTTAAAATAAGAAGTTTTTTTTTTTGAAATAGAATTTAGAAAAGTTTCAAAACTATATTTAAAACAAGTACTCCATCAAAAAGGTGGAAAACTTTCTTTTTAGAAAAATACTTATTTAATGCATGAAATTGGATTTTTTCATATATCATGTCTATAAAACACATAAAATTAATTTTAATCATTAGATTGAATATTATATATTTATATATATATATATATTAATATAATAAAACATGAGTGATGTTTTTATTTATTAGCATAAAATATACCTATTCATATTAAAATAGAATTTTAGAAAAACATTTCCTTCTATTTTAAAAAGTTTTTTACTTTAATTTATATTTAATTGGTCTAAAAATTATATATGCATGTGTAATACACATTTTTATGATTAAGTTAATCATGTTAATACCCGATATTCTAACCGTTGGGAGATAATGGTACCATTTAAATAATAATACTTAGTTGTTTATTTAAGATTGATGTGGCGTATCATATATGCTATCGAACATAGTGTTTCCTTTTAAAATCATGGGATGTTATATTCTCCCCCCATTTCGGAATATATGTTCTCATAATTTTTAATTCAAGATCAGTAAGTAAAGTTTTACTTTTGAAACTAATTTTATTGAAATCCCACATGAGAAAAAAAATAAACTAAAACTTCCACTTTAAAATAAAGAAAGGGAAGTATAAAGATCACCTGATATAACACATACTAGGGTTCCATGGTGTAAAACATGAACATGTAAGAGAAAAAAAACTGTCAAGTTATGATAGAGTGTGATATAGAACATGGTCAAGAGAAAGTTAACAATCGCAAAACCATAAAATATGTAATGTGTTAAAAAGTTCATGGATTTCTCAATAAGAAAAGTAAAAGGATAAAATTTTTGTTACAAGATTCATTTCATAAATTTGTTGAAATTTTTTTACTACTTAGAATAAGAAATTAAGGATACATACTTACTTGAAAATTAGAGTATCATCTTTAATCAATTTCCATCACAAACAAATATTTTTGTCCAAATAATGAGTATTCAATATAAATTTTTCATGCCCAAAGAACTATAATAAACTTATAGAGAATCACATAATCCAAAAAATATAAACTATATAATTCTCCTATCATTAGACATTAACCATAACCAATATAGTTAATACAAGATAAGATAATTCAGAAACAAATAACTCTTATATGACAAAAAACTAATCCAATCTCTAAAATTCAACAGTAATACCCAAAGTTCAACGTATACCATTCAAAAAATAATTATCCTTAAAATACATCAAAATAATCCAAACTAAGATTAAAATCCAAAATTTAGAAGGATTTTATCACATAGTCTTTAAAAATATATTTTAAAATTTATTTCTAAATAACATCAATCATCATTAATGTCTCATATCGATAACATAATTTTCTAAATCACATAATCTCCATGATATGATAATTATTTCCATAAATAACCCAAATAACCTTATTCCCATAATAAAATAATACATTATTCTCAAATAAAATTCAACCATTAATTATTAAATAAAATCTCATAGTATTTTTTTACCTTGATCATATTGGGTTCCCAAAATAGTGAACGTATTCTGAAATAACATTAATCACTTAATCACCAAATAATTTTCCAATATAATGGTTATATATTCAATAAAAGATATGCTTAGAAAATAAACTTATTATTTATCCATAAAATAATTTGACTAAAATGAATAATTCATATTAATAGGTACTTCATATAGTCCAGTGTTAGGTGATACAGCCATGTCACCCTTAAATGGTGGATTTTACTCTTGCATACTTTCTGGACGTGACTGGTTGTCACTCATCCTATAGTTTATCTTTTTTCTAAAACTATATAATTATTATAACACGACCAAAATATGATTAAGTCTTAAAAATAACCATAATATGTTTTAACCTCAAATTTTATTCTTACCTTTCATTTTTCATCCCAAAAAGTAATAACCCATAATTACCTCAAAAATAAATGTCTCAAAAAATACTGCTAATTTTCTTAAAATTTCATTACTTCAATCCTTGAAATGGGTTTTTAATACATTTAACTTTTGAGATACATTAAAAATATAAACTCATGATGATATCCATAAGTCCTAAGAAAACGCATAATCTCCAAAGATATCTAAACACTGCTCTGATACCAGCTATAAGGACCCGACCTTAAACATTACATATTCTAGTTATTTTAAAACTATAAATCACTTTCTTTTACCAAATATATTTTATTTCTAGAATTTTATAAAACTAGTACAAACACTTACATAATAAACCCATAAATTACATTTAGATACTTATACTCAATATCCATTTTTTACCAAGATAAAACCCTTTAAAAAAGATGTTTTCTTTTCATGAAATATCATTCTAATTTTCTTAATGACCTCATCCTTATCCATAATATTCCCTAAATAATATTAAAAAACATTTCCAAAATTGGGATGCGCGTAAGATATCAGTAAGTGATACAAAAAGAAAAGAAACTATTAGTTTAGTAAAACCATTAAAACTCATATAAAGTTTACCTTTATCTTCGACGTTCATTTATAATATAAAATAAAACATTTTCACATGAAACAAAACCCCAAATTTTCTCAAATAATATAATTAAAACCCATAAAAAGTAATTAAAACTCATTTAAGTGACATAAAAAATCATATATATATATATATAATCCTTTCAAAACCCTTTTAATTGAAATAATTTTTTATCCGACTTCCAATTAATCTATTACGGGCTTACCCATCGCTATCTAGGCTACCCCATGTTAAGTTGTGATGGGATTACCCATTTATATCTATTCCATCACATGTTAAGTTGTAATTGGCTTTCCCAACGCTCTATGGGCCACCCCATGTTAAGCTATAACGGGCTTACCTCATATTATCTAGGACACCCCATGTTAATCTATAATGGGATTTCTGATTCCATCTGATTCACCCCATGTATAAACTATATCGAGCTCACCCATTTCCTATAATTCTAGATTACCATATTATTAATAAAACACTATCATCATAAACCCTTTTAAACCAATTCTAATCCCATTTGAAAACCCATTTATATGAAAATACCATTTTCTATTAAAATTCCATTTTCCATTCCAAAATGAACAAAAATGAAAAAAACAAAAAACATGTAAACTTTAAAAGGAATCTACAAATTAAATAATATTCACAGAGGCAGAAAAGTCTTTTTCAACATGTATGTTAAGAATATAACATTTATTTTTTAATTTGTCTAAACATTCCATATAAAACAAGTAAAAATATTATTTTTTAAAAACATTTTAATTAAATTAAAAATAGATATAAAATTTCTATTATATATTAAATAATATCAAGAATATTTACATGGAGGAAAATAATTTGAAATTTAATGTAAAATCATTTTAAAATATATTTTTAAATCAAAGTGTCTCATGCCACTTTGAAATATTTAAATCATAAAATTCATTAAAGAATAACATTAAAAAATACATTAAATATTATAATAATAGAGAACATGCATAATATAAAATGTCAAAGAGGATTTATATACACCTTATAAAGTGAATAACATCAAGATATGTCTCAATGAAGTGAGATTGAGATGAGGTCCCTTACCATGAGTCTAACTAGTGACATGCCTTTTTTATATTCCTGAATAATAAACTTATGTTAATTATTTACTTTCTTGATAACCTTTTTAAATTTTATTATTTCTTTTATATCACTTATTACCATGTTATAATAAAAAATTAATTAATTAATTTTATATTTGTCATTTTGATGATAATTGGTACATGGGTCAAAATAACTTTGGTATGATGTCAATAGTCAAAGTGTTAATAAGTAAATAATTTTTAGAATAATGTTAATTAAATAATAATAACTTTTTTTCATCAATTTTAATTTTAAATAAATTATTTAAATAAGGATTTGAAAAATTATCTATGTTACAACCATGGAGACAGTATGTCGTACGTATGCATGAGTAACGTTTCTATATTCTAATGATCATTATGGAAATAATGTAAGTGTTATTTTATCTATAAATAATTATTATATTATATTTAATATAATATTAATCATCTAAATTAACTTATATATACCATCCATGTGATGTGGTGCTGAAAAATGATTCACATCGTTGTGTGGAGGTGATAGTTCACACATTTTCACAAACGACGTTATCATTTTTTTTACATGAATAGGTAAGAGTTTAAATAATATAATATCTTTTCATAATGATAAATATGTCATTAATATCATATGTAAACTTCAATTCCATAATTATAACCAGTCCTGATAGAGGGTGATGGAAAATAAATTATATCGGTTTATAAGGTGGTAGTCTGTTGTACACACGAATAATTAATTATTTTCACATTTTATGGAATTAGAGATGGATTTAGGTGATTATATTAACAAAATAACATATAAGTATATTTAAGATACTGGATTTATTATTTCATTTTCATTTAATGAGGTTTTAGGGAAGTATAAGAAGAAATAAAATAGAAACACTAAATTAGAAACAATACCTCTTCTTCAGATGATCTCCTTTGATTAACACCATAAAACCTCTAAAGAAAGTGTTCTGCCTACACTAATGACTCTAGAATGTGGGTAGTGATTCTAGGAAGTTATTTTTTCATATATTGGTGAAATCAAATAGGTTTTTAAGTGTAAAGAAAATAGAATAAGGGGTTCCCTTTATAAGAGAAGAGAGGGGCACTCTTGGAATTCTTAAAAATATTAAATTAATATAAATTAATTATACATTCAAAATGAATAAAAATAATTTATTTTTAATATAGGATGATTAAGGGTATAAATCTATTTATCCCATCAAAATTAGATAGGTTTTGTCTATTTTTTAATTCTTAACTTTTTGTTTTAACCATTATTTTACCCTTTTAACCCTTACCATGATATCATGTAATTTACACTTTGAGGGTTAATATAATCACTAAAAAATGTCAAACCACAAATAAATGAGTAATTTATTAAATTATTAGACTTATTCCAATAATTTTTTAAAATACTATCTTTTTATTAATTTTATAACATTTAATAAAATATCATTTATTTTAAAATATCATTAGTGTCAATTCTGACACTATTTATTACTTGACTTTTTAAAATTATCATAACCACATGATATCTTTGAAAAAAATATTTTAACTCATCAATAATATTTTTAAGGAATCAAAAAATTTATAGATGACATTAATTCTCTAAAAAAATTATTTTAATATTTTTAATATCATTTATTTAACATTTCCTTTAATTAAACAATTATTGCATTATTATTTTGCAAGCCATTAATTTAATTATTTATTCCATAAAAATTAAAAATAAAATATCATGATGAAGAAAAAAAATTGTATATTTGAAATAATATTTATATTTGAAAATATATCTTATGTAACCCCATATTAAAAATTCTACACTTGTTAAAAACAAAAGTATGAAAAAATGGACCTTTCATTGAATTAAATACTATAAATGGATTAAAGTCATACAAGTAGCTCTAAGAGCAAATAAAATCTTTCCAATGATGATTTTGGTTGACAATAACTCATCCAATATATTAGTATAAGTGTATGGGTAATTTTATAACATTTATAATATTATTTTTACCTTTAATTATGTGATTTACTCTTAATCGTGGTAATATAAAATATTACTAAAGTTAATATTCGTAATGTTCAAAAGTAAACGAAACCTATTTACTAAATTTTTACCTAATGATTCAAATATGGAATCCATTTTTCAAAATTAAAAACACATAATTGGATAAAATTAATTTAAAATTAATCTCATTGACATATCAAGAAAATATGTTTTTAAAGTAAAAACATTCAAAAGATTGAAATGTTTTTATTTCCAAATTCAATGTGAAATTGATTTCAATGACTGAAATTAGATTAAATGATAAAAAAATATCTTATTATACTTTAAAACCATTCAAATATATAATTTAACACTAAAAATAAATTTGATGAAAAATAATTTTCCAATTAAAATGTAGTGTTTTTTCACTATTCATCAGAACATAGAATTTATCAAAAAAATACCAGAAATTTGACAAAATAAAAAATAATATTCAACATTAAAATAATAAGTTTATTTTTTCAAATATAATTTATAAAAGTGTCAAAACTATATTTAAAACAAGTTTACCCTCAAAAGGCTGTAAAACTACATTTTTAGAAAAATACTTTTTTTTTCATAAAATTGGATTTGTTCTTATATCAAGTCTAGAAAACAAATAAGATGAATTTCAAAAAATATATTGAATATTATATATATATATATATATATATTAAATTAATATAATCCCACATGAGTGATTTTTTTATTTACTGATATAAAATACACTTATTCACATTTAAATAGTTTTTTAGAAAACATTTCCTTTTATTTTGAAATAGATTTTACATTAATTTATAATTAATTGGAAAAATAATTATATATACATGTGTAAACCATATTTTCATAATTTAATTAATCTTTTTTATACCCTCTATTCTAACATATAGTTTATAATATTAAAATTTGAATAATAACATTTAGTTGGTCGTTTAAGCTTGATGTGGCATATCATGTACATTATCGAACATATTGTTTCCTTTTAGAATATCAGAATGTTACACCCATATTTAGCATGAATTACCCATTTGGATGATCTATAACTTTACATGTGTTTACTTTTTAAGTAATCTCATACTTATAATTTGAGGTATTTTCCTAGTCTCTCCATTTTTATATTATATTCATGGGTATTATGTCTCATTTTCTCTTAATTATCTCATGTTTTATTCCTATATATATGAATGTTTTTAAGGATTTAGTTTTTTAATACCTATATATTTCACCAAATAAATATCTTTAAACCATATTAATTTTTATATTCTTAGAAAACTCATATTATATTTTATTAACCCAAAAATTAAAGCTAAATATATTTACACGTATCCAAATACATCACATGAATATGGTAGATAATACCCTTTCATATAATGGTTTATAATTATATAAGATAAATAATCCTCACATGAGTACGCATAGAGTCATATGTATCCAATCCCAAATTTTATAGACAATGAATTAGCCTCTAGGTTAATAAATAGTTTGACCTAAAGTCCCTATAATCCTAGTTTTTTACTCAATAGAGACATTAATTTCATTATAACTCTACCATATGAAAATTTTAAACTATAATTAACCTCTAAATTCAAGACCATAATTCAATAATACATTGAAACCCAGTGTTGAAGAAAACTAGATCTTATATTATTAGACCTAGCGTGAAATTCATGGTACTAAAATTTATAAGAAGATGTTGAAAAAATTAAACTAAAGTATACAATATGAACATCATATAATCAATTTATATAAAAGAATATTTTAATATGAATTTTGTAAATCAATGAAATCTATAATATATAAAACATGATATATCAAAACTTTAGATAATAAATTTCATCAAAACCACTTTTTGCATAGTCTAAAATCATATGGATCCAGTGCGGACACTTCAATCCCATCGAGAAAAAAGGTTTTATAGGAAAAAAATGTAAAATATATTGGTAGAACATGGATTTCCACCATTCCATGGTCAAAATTTCCTAAAACTTTTAATCCTTTGGTATAAACATAGACCATGGAAAAAATTCAAGTCACATAAAATTCCAGTTCTCCAATCTCACCAAGAACCATGGTATAGTACAAATAATTTTTGGGTTTCATATTAGACCATAAACTAGAATATAATTTTAGTGACACATGTCATTTCAATTCTTCAAAATCACTATGAACCAAAATTGATCATTGATATCTACTATTCCAAGGTTAGTCATAGTGGTGATATAGACAATGGAATAGTGGTAGGCTAACCTGTCACGACCCGTCCTCGGGGCCCGTGTAGTGACTACCCCAAGCCTGCCTTCCATAGGCTCGGGGCTGGCGACTAGCAGCAAAGGCGCAATCACTCTAAAAAGGGAAGGCATTGCCTTTTAACCTGTAACACACACAGCCTGAACATAAGAAGCAGAGTACACAACTAAAAGTAAACACTAAGTAAAACTATATACAAAAGTAAGTGTTGAAAGTAAAAGGGCTGGAAATACAAGACCAACAATAAAGTACAACAACTGTAAATCTAGTATAATTGCAGAAAGGTAAATAGAAACTAGTGAGTCGTCCTATGGGAATCCCACCTGAAGGGTGGGTACATATGGCATCCTCAGCACCCCAGGTCCGTCCGTCCGCTTTGATTACGTCTAACCAAGTGGTCCACCTCCGGGTATCGTCCAGCTCTATAACTCTCTGCCTCGATCAGTGTTGTATGTCGTCTGCAACCAACACAACGATGTGCGGGCATAGCCCATGCAGGGGTGAGTATAACGATACTCAGTAGGGGACCCCAAGATCCCTGAAGGTCTCATAGAATCCACAAAGGATAAACCACAGTATAAAGATACAATCAAGAAGTATCAACCAACCCTACTTAGTTATATTCCCATACATATACCTAAGTTATAATTCACAGTCCTGGGTCCAACTCTCGAGCTCAAACACAACCCAGTCCACAAAGGAAGTAAATTCAATCACCACGATGATAATGGTTGAAAGACATGACTTAGCTCACACAGTTATACTTCTTTTGTAGAGCAATGGATATGATCAGATGTATTCACAGATTCATCTAAGCTGTTGGACCCACATAGGATATAGGACCAACTAAGCTGTCAGACCCACACAGGATACAGGACCAGCTACTATGTTGGACCCACACAGGATACAGGAACAGAAGTCAGAACTGTCGAACCCACAGAGGATTCTGGTACAGTAGTCATCATTATCGAACCCATGGAGGATTCTGGTACAATAGCACCGTCATCGAACCCACGGAGGATTCTAGTACATTGTTCGTCGGTGTCGAACCCACATAGGATTCTGGTACAGTTGTCATCGCAGCCAGCTCTAGGGTTTATGCACACAACACGCTCGATTCTGGGAGGGTCCACTTCTCGAGTCAAGTGTTGATACATCAACTATCACGAAGTCCTGATTTGATGTATCACGAAGTTCTGTCTCATCAAAAGGAACCCAACACGACAGACGGCACGTCAATCGGACGCCTGGTCTGAGAGATGTTGGAATTTTTGTTCCAGGGGCCCGGTTGGATTTACGCTCATTCCAAACCCGGCCATATTTAAAATATTTCCAAAACTCACTTAGATGATTTCAAAAGAATCGTCTCATCGTGAGGTTCCTAGTGCCACAGACGACGCGTCGATCGGACGCGCAGTCTAGGAGAAATTTGTGTTTAAGCAAAGACGGGTCTGGCCCGTCAAGCCCACTGGGCTGGCGGGTCGACCCAACATGGTTCGGATGGTCCGATCCGGCTGGGGGTTGGCCCGACCCGGTGGGGTGCGGCCCACCCGCAGACCTGGCCCGGCGGTTCCGACCCTGTTGGGGGTTCGGCCCAGCCCAGTGGGGTGCGGCCCACCCGAGGACCCAGCCCGCGCTGTGGGCCGGTATGGTTCGCCCGGCAGCGCCAATAAACGATGCCCCTCCGCTGCACGGTCGGCTGTAGCTGGCTGGTTCTATCCAACACGAGCGGACCGCACAACGGGCCACAGTTCTTCCTACGCGGCGGCGCGGTCTTCCAGCCCGGCCGGCAGGCGGTCGGCCTGTTCGCCCAGTAGAGCGGCCCGCACAGCAGGCTGCGGTCTTCTCCATGCGGCGCCTACGGGTGCTGCGGTCCTTCAGCCCGGTCAGCATGCGGCCAGCCAGTTCCTCTAGCCGAGCAGCCTGCGGTTGCGGGCCGCATTCTCCCTCCACGCGGCGCCTACGGGCACCGCGGTCTTCCAGCGAACCGGTCGGATTGGCCGGCCGATCGTCTCGTGGACCGCCTCCACGGTGGCCGTTTTAGTCGACCGCCTCAGCACCTACACCACGGCGCGACGACGTCGCGGTCCTGCTGCTCTCTACGCGGCGCGACGGCACCACACCACCTCTACTGTCGCGGTTCTTCTTCGGCATGGTGTGACGGCACCGCGCCCTTTAGGCTTCGTCTCCGATGTCAACTAAACGAGATTCAACAGAGGGTCATCGGGCCGTGTTTGTTTGGCTCCTGCCCTTCGCATTAGGTGATATCAATTTTCCACCTTTAAACCAAAGTAAACATCGAAGAATCGAGGATATAATTTTATTCATTTAAAATTAAACAAATCCCCTGTCAGGACCCATCTTCGGGGCCCGTGTCGTGACTACCCCAAGCCCGCCTTCAATAGGCAAGGGGTTGGCGACTAGTACCAAAGACATAAATCCCAATAACTAGGAAGGAATTGCCTTTATAAAAGTAAAAAAACGCCACATAGTACAAGAGGAAGTAATACACTAATTAAAAAACAATTTTCTGAAACGTAAATAGGCCAGAATACAAACCCAACTGAAAAGTAGAGCTACAACCGAACGAAAGTACAACAGAAAAGACAAGCAGCTGGAAAAATAGAAGCAGCTCCTGGGTCGTCCACCTCAGATCCTACCTGAAGGGTAGGTACAGATAGCGCAGCTCCTGGATCATCCACCATGGTTTCTACATGAAGGGTAGGTACAAATAGCGCAGCTCCTGGATCGTCCACCATGGATCCTACCTGAAGGGTAGGTACAGATAGCCTCCTCAACGCTCTCACCCGTCAACCTTCTCCGAGTACCATCTCATCGTCATGTCCACCTCCAGGTACCGTCTAGTCCTCGTACACTCGGTCTCTGTCAGCACTGTCTACCGTCTGCATCCAACACAACGAGGTGAAGGCATAGCCCGTGCAGGGGAGAGTATAACGATACTCAGTAGGGACCCTGAGACCCTCAAGGTCTCACTAAATCCAACAAGGATATCCACAAAGAAGGATCTCAACAAATAGCCCTTACTTAGGTATAAGTGCATACATATACCTAATTTATCAAGTAACCCATCTCAATCATGAGGTATCACAAAGATATGAAATCAACGGATAACCACTACTTAGGTATATTCCCATACATATACCTAAGTTATCAAATAACTCATCTCAATCATGAGGAAATTACAAAGGTCAACGACTCAACTCAAACCAGGATTTTCAATAAAGATACCGACACTACAACTATTGGAGAGTTCCTCCTCCGTCGAGTACTGTAGCCATGTCACGACTCTGAGGCGCTACAAACTAACCTTAGACTGCTGAGGTACTCCTCCTGTCGACTACCGCGGGTCTGCACCCTAACACAGTAGTGCTCCCCGCCAGGGGTCTGCCGCCCAAACACGGTAGTGGTTCCCCTAATAGCCTACAGAGATACTCCTTCTACCGAGTACCATCGGTCTGCTGCCAACTACCAAGCTCTCCGTCCTTCGTGCGTCTGCTGCCAAATATCGGGTGATCCGTCCACTGGGCTAGTCGACTCACTCCAAGTCAAATCAGTCAAGCAGTCGTCAAGTCCACGACTACTAGGTCTCCACACTCCACACGCTTGTCTTCGGGAGGATCCGCTCCACGAGCTACTAGTCAATACTCCAAGTACCACAATGTCCCACAAGTAAGTATCACAAGGGACCAGCTCTTCATAGGGGTCTCAAAGCAACAGACGGCACGTCGATCGGATGCCCGGTCTGTGAGTTATTAGCCTTTTCATCCCGGGGGCCCGGTTGGTTTCGTGTACGAACCAACCCGACTGTAAATAAAATGTATCCAGAAATCTCATAGGGTATACTCATAGGGACCGTTTCTCAATGCAATTACCAACGCCACTGACGGTTCATCAAACGGACGTCTGGTCTGAAAGTTATCGGTTTTTCCGTTCCAGGGGCCAGATTGGATTTCGGGTACAATCCAACCCAACCATAATCCAACTACGTCCAAACCTCAGTTGAAGTATATCAAAAAATCCTTCTCACCAAAGGTAATCCATCAAAGTCGACGGCACATCAATCGGACATCCGGAACTCAAGTTATAACCGTTTCCGCTCCGAGAGCCCGGTTGGTTTGGGGTTCGAACCAACCTGGATTTAACCAAACATTACCGAAAGGTTCATTTTAGTATACTGAAACGACCTTATCGATCCATGAATCCCTACACAACAGACGGTGCATCGATCGGAGTTCTGTATCCCAAGATATGGGCATTTGAACGAACCTGGCCAGAAATTAGGGGGTTTGGGCCCGGTCCGACCCAGCCTGATACCCCCTGGGACGACCCGAACCCAGTCGACCCGACCCGGGTCTGGGTCCGGCCCATTTAGGTATGACTCGGCCTAGCTGGCGGGGCCCGACCAGCTGGGCGCGGGCTAGCCCGTCCCGAGGCGGGCGGCCCGGCCCGCGTGGCCTTCGGCCCTGCTCGGAAGCTGGCCGCGGCTCAGCTCGGCTCTCGGCCGAGCGGGGTGCGAAGGGGGGGCGCCAGCCCCCTGTTTCCGAAATGTCGGACCCTAAGGGGTTCGCCCTTTGAGCTGGCCAGGGCTTTCAACCCCAGTTTTTTCTGGGAAATAGCCGACCATCACGGCCGGTCGGTTGAGCTGCCGCTGGACCCTTCGGGGTCCCGCCTCACGGAGCGTCGGCGGTCGGCCGACCCTGATCGCCCCTACTAAAGACCGCTGCAACCTTAGGCCACATCTCTTGTCCGACCAGTGTCATGCGACGGCACCGCGCCCCTCTTCCACGGCCCGCTCTGGCCGCAGCCTCTCTCGGATTCACCGGCGCGGTGCAACGGCGCGCGCACCACCACCGCGGCCCGCTCCGACTGCGGTTCCTTCGGCTTCACCGGCGCAGTACGATGGAGTCGCGCACCCCCACCGTGGTCCGCTTTGGTCGTGGTTCTCTTCGTTCCCACATGGTGCAATGTCATTGTGCCACCTTCTCCACAACTCGTCAATGTTGTTCATCAAGAAAGCGGGGAGGAGAAAGCGGCATTGTTTGTGCGGTCTGATCTCCTCCCGTTATGTTGGTAACGTACGACCAAATTAATCAATGAAGAATGCTAAATTAATCATGAATGAAAATAACCCCTACAACTTCCTGTGACAATTTATTCCCAGCCCACAAGGAAAACATTTGCGGATCAACTTGATAATAAGTTGATCTGCATTCTTTGTTTTTAGAAAGAAACAATCAAGGGAATAAAAATCATACTTAAATAAAAAAACCCTACCTCGTGTCTTTCATTGTTTTTTGATGATAACGCGAAAGGGAGCGGGCATCGGTTCGTTGACGTCAGAAGGTGACGTTGTCCTTTGTGAATTCTCCGCGGCGGCGTCTCCTACATTGATGGAAAACCGGGGAGTGTTCTTCATCGAGAAGGATGGTCGTTCTTCGACAAAGTAGATGAACCATCCTTCATCAGAGGAAGAAAATAATGGAGATCCGTTATTCGTTCTAAGATGAAGAACTTCAACAAAGGAGGAAACCACCTCCTCTTCTCAAGAGTTCTCTCCCAATCCTCACACAATATGGCATCTCCATTAAAATAAGGCATTACCTTATATTAATTTACCTTGACATGCATTTCAAAATTCATAAACCAAAACCCTTAATTAATTAAAAGTAAGTTTTTCTAATTAATAAGAGTAGGTTGGAAATATTACTGGTGTGAGGGAGGGAGAAGAAAGGTTACTCAAATAAAGATGAGTTAATAAAATTAAAGAGGGAGTTAGGGAGTTAAGAGGGAGGTGAGGAGTTATGGGAAATGTGAAGGGGTGGGGCTCATGTGGTCCCCACCTCACCAATATCCTCACATGGGTAGTTAGGGGCTTGTAGGTCCCACCCTAACTACCCCATGTTGGATATAACCACTAGGATAAATAATTCATTAAAAATTGTTCCACAATTTTTATTCAATTCTTTATTAATCCACAATTTTTTTAACAACTCCTCCCGAGAAAAAGAATCTTCGGTAAAGGTCCTATTAAGTAATTATGGGCACTGTGGGTTCATCGGTGCCCTTGGACTTTAATTCCAAGCATCGGCTCAAAAGATAGAAAAACTCTCTTGTTCGTTCACTGAACGTACCCAAGCTAAACTTCTAAAATTGATTCCGGACACATCGGGCCTCAGAATCAAGTGCCGTCAGAAACTGCACACTCGTAAGATTCCAAAGAAATTAAGAAAAAAAAATTCCTTGAAATTTATAGGTCTTTACATTACTCCCACCTCGTATATTTATGTCCCTATAAAGCTACAACACAAAATAGGGAAACTAAAGAAGTTACCGAGCACGCTTCTGAGCCTCCCGCTCCCATGTGCTCTCCTGGAGGTTTCTGTGCTGCCAACAAAAGCGCACAAGAGGAATCGACCATCCCCATAAGAACCAATCATGTCGATCCTCAACCTCTAATAGAACCCCGTGAATGTCGCCCCGTCATCGATGTCCAGCTCTCCATGGTCAATGATGATGGATAGGTCGTGCACACATCTCCTCAGCTGAGATACGTGGATGACGCCGTGCACTCGGTGCATCTGAGGTGAAAAGGCTAGGAAGTAAGAAACCTATCCTACTCTACTGGGGACCTGGAAAGGTCCATTGAAAAGTGGATATTACTTGCCACCCCGGCCAAATCTCCGTAAACCTCGTCTAGGTGAGACCCATAAGAAGATGTGGTCGCCACCCTCGTACTCATGTGGTTTTTTCTCCTATCAGCATATGACTTCTGTCTGCTCCGAGCAGTCTACATCCTCTCTTGGATGATCTGAACCTCTTCCTTCATAACCTGAACCATCTCTGGTACTACACGAGATGACTCTATCACTATCCATAAAGGATATATGAAATGCGTCCAGCTGCTGTCTCGCCACTCCTAACAGTTGAACGCCCGATCTCCTACTAAGATCATCTGCTACAACGTTCCCCTCCCCATGAGTATAAACTATCTCATATTCATAGTCCTAGAGGAATTCAATCCATCACCATTGTCTCAGGTTCATGTCCTTTTGAGAGTAGATACACCTGAGACTATTTGAGATAGATAGAACTGTAAACTGTTCGCTCAACGAACAATGGGTGAGACTAGTAAATTGTAAGAAATCATCTCCACCCTTCTTGAATGATGTCGTAAGGCCTTGACTCTACTACTAAGCGGTCCAATTGTTACTCTTGCCTCCAAGGGTCGAGTCACACTATCGGCAGTAGTGTGTGGTCACTGGGTCTCCTCCAGTAGGTATCTCAAGAGTGAGGGTCAAGTCAACAGTTTTAAACCAGAACCTCTTAGTAACAATCATATAGAGAGGATAGGAAAGTAAACGCCATAAACAAAGGTGTCTTTTATTTCTATAGCTCAAAGTACAAAGACACATACAACCACAACAACAACAACAAAAACGAAGCTAGAAGCACCAATAATAAAGGCCTCCATGCCTAGAACAAGTCCCACTCCTATCCACCTGCTTTCGGAGCTCCACTTCCTTGTCCACCGCTCGGTTGCTGCTCAAGATTTTTTCACTTCTTCTATCTCGGTGGTTTCTCCAACGCCTGCGGATCAACTGTGCAGGGAGTCGGACAGTCACGTTCCATGTGAACCTTTCCGCCACAAGCATAGAACTTCCTGCTCCTTGTATGGCTGGCTCTGTTTCGTTTCCCTCGCACAACCGAACCTAAAACCTGAGGTCACCCACCTGTTGGTCTGGTCCTCTTGGACCTCTGCATCATCCGTCTTCTGCCTACAGATGACTCAGATACTGACGAAAAACCATGCAACAAGGGAAGCAGCTCCCGATCATGCTCAGTGTGTAGAGTCACTGGTATAAACTCCACCCTGAAGAAGGTCTCTAATTCATCCCAAGTGAAGTTCATCTCATCGCAAAACTGGAACATGTGGCTCCACGACCTCTCAGCTGCTCCCTAGAAGAGGCTAATAGCTAGGTACACCATCATGTCTGCGAGTGTCCCAGCTGTGTGGAGAGCTCATGCTACAAACTCCAGCCAGTGCCCAGACATCTAAAAATATGACTCGCCTCGAAACGTCGGAGGCCCCTGATGCTGGAACTCGTGCATCGCGCTCAAGCGGCGTGCACTCTCTGCTGGTGTCTAAATTGGTGGAGGGCCATGTACTGAGGCCTCGCTGCTCGGTGGGCTATCATCGCGCTCCCCACTAGGTACCCACACTCTCTGACTAGGTGAAGACATCCTGATAGAAACAGACATGACACGGTCAAACGATTATACCTGGTGAGCTGACCTGGTTTGAGCTAATTTTAAAGATACTTTTTAAAACACGCATGCAATCAATGTTTCTGTGCACTCAGTCGGAAATCAGTAGTCAGGGTCCATGTGTATAGATATGTCGGCCTCCCGCACCAACACTGGACTCCCTGAACTGAAAACCACACTCAGTAACCTTAACACAATTGCTTCACAGAAAGAAAATATCAAAGTCCTAAGTTCTACGGTAGAACCAACTCCTCTTATACCAATTTGTCACAAACCGTCTTCATGGACCATGTCGTGACTACCCCAAGATTGCCTTCCATAGGCCAGGGGCTGGCAACTAGCACCAAAGGCCTAAATCCCGATAACTGGGAAGGCATTTCCTTTATAAAAGTAAAAAAAACATCATAGATTACAAGCATAAGTAATACGCTAAGTACAAAAGAAAGTTCTGAAAAGTAAATGGTCCAGAATACAAACCCAACTGAAAAGTACAGCTACAAACGAACAAAAGTACAACAGAAAAGACAAGCAGCTGGAAAAATAGAAACAACTCATGGGTCGTCCACCTCGAATCCTACCTGAAGGGTAGGTACAGATAGCACAGCTCCCGGATCATCCACCACGGTTTCTTCCTGAAGGGTAGGTACAGATAGCACAACTCCGGGATCATCCACCATGGATCCTACCTGAGGGGTAGGTACAAATAGCCTCATCAATGCTCTCACCCGTCAACCTTCTCCGAGTACCGTCTCATCGTGATGTCCACCTCCGGGTATCGTCCAGTCCTCGTACACTCGGTCTCTGTCAGCACTGTCTGTCGTCTACATCCAACACAATGAGGTGCGGGCATAGCCCGTGTAGGGGTGAGTATAAAAATACTCAGTAGGGACCCCAAGACCCTCTAGGTCTCACTAAATCCAACATGTATATCCACAAAGAAGGATCTCAACAAATAGCCCTTATTTAGGTATAAGTCCGTACTTATACCTAAGTTATCAAGTAACCCATCTCAATCATGAGGTATCACACAGATATGAAATCAACGGATAACCACTACTTAGGTATATGCCCATACATATACCTAAGTTATCAAATAATCCATCTCAATCATGAGAAAATCACAAAGGTCAATGACTCAGCTCAAACCGGGATTTTCAATGAAGATACTGAAACCACAACTGCTGGAGAAATCTTCCTCTGTCAAGTACAGTAGCCCAGTCATGACTCAGAGGCACTACACACTAACTTTAGATTGCGGAGGTAATCCTCCTATCGAGTACCGCAGGTCTGCAGCCAAACACAGTAGTGCTCCCCACCAGGGGTCTGCCGCCCAAACACAGTAGCAGTTCCCCTAAATAGCCTACAGAGGTACTCCTCCTACTGAGTACCGTGGGTCTGCTACCAACTACCAGGCGCTCCGTCCATCGTGGGTCTACCACCCAATACCAGGCGCTCCGTCCACTGGGCTAGTCGACTCACTCCAAGTTGAATCGGTCAAGCAGTCGTCAAGTCCACATCTACTAGGTCACTGCACTCCACACGATCGTCTGCGGGAGGATCCGCTCCATGATCTACTGGTCGATACTTCAAGTATCACAAAGTCCCAAAAGTAAGTATCACAAGGGATGACCTCATCATATGGGTCTCAACGTAATAGATGACGCGTTGATCGGACGCCCGGTCTGTGAGTTAGTTGCCTTTTCATCTCGGGGGGCGGTTGGTTTCGTGTACGAACCAACCTGACTGTAACTCAAATGTACCCTGAACTCTCATAGGTTATACTCATAGGGACCGTCTCTCAACGTGATTACCAACGCCTTTGATGGTTCGTCAAACGGACGTCTGGTCTGAAAGTTATCGGCTTTTCTGTTCTAGGGGCCCCGTTTGATTTCAGGTACAATCCAACCCAGCCATACTCCAACTGCATCCAAAACTCTGGTTAAGTATACCAAAAGATCCTTCTCACCAAAAGGAATCCAACAAAGCCGACATCACGTCAATCGGACGTTCAGAACTCATGTTATATCTGTTTTCGCTCTGAGAGCCCAGTTGGTTTCGGGTTCAAACCAACTCGGCCGTGCACAAACATTACCAAAATCTTGACTGTAGTATAACAAAATGGTCGTCTCGGTCCAAGGATACCTACGCAACTGACGGTGCATCGATTGAAGGTCTATATCCTAAGATATGGGCGTTTGAACGAACCTATTATGAAATTAGTGGGTTTGGGCCCGGTCCGACCCGGACCGTTACCCCCTGCGTCGGCCCGAACAGGGCCGAGCCGACGCAGATCTAGGTCCGGCCCATTTGGGCATGGCCCGGTCCCGCTGGTGCGGCCTGGCCCGGCTAGGTGCGGCCCGGTCCGGCTGGCGCCGCGCGGCCCAGCTGGCGCGGCCCGACCCACCGTTAGCGGACCGGCCCAGCGTGGTCGGCCCAGCCCGCGCGGCCTGCGGCCTGGCTCGAAAGCCGATCGTGGCTCGGCTCAGCTCTCGGCCGAGCGGGGTGTGAAGGGGGGCACCGCCCCCTATTTCCGAAATGGGGGACCCTAAGGGGTCCGCCCTTTGAGCTGGTCGGGGGTTTCAACCCCCGATTTTTTTGGGAAACGACCAGTCATGATGGCTGGCCGGTTGATCTGTCGCGTGACCCTTCGCCGTCCCACCTTCCAGAGTTCCGGTGGTCGGCTGAGCCCGACTTCCTTTACTGAAGACCGCCACAGCCTTAGGTCGTGGATCATATCCGACTGGCACGGCGCGACAGCGCCGCGCCCCCACATCGTGGCCCGATCCGGCGTCAGCCTCCCTCAGATTCATCGGCGCGGCGCGACAGTGCATGCACCACCACCCCGGCCCGCTCCAGCCAGTGTTCCTTCGGCTTCTCCAGCACGGTGCGACGGAGCCGTGCACCACCATCACGGCCCGCTCTGGCCGCGGTTCTCTTTGTTCCCGCGCGGTGCAACGGCACCGCGCTGCCTTCACCACAACTCGTCAATGTTATTCATCAAGAAAGTGGGGAGGAGAAATCGGTCGTGTTTGTGCAGTCTGATCTCCTCCCATTACGTTGGTAACATACGACCAAATTAATCAACAAAGAACGTTAAATTAATCATGAATAAAAATAACCCCTATAACTTCCCGCAACAATTTATTCCCAACCCACAAGGAAAACATTCGTAGATCAACTTGATGATAAGTTGATATGCATTCTTTATTTTTAGAAAGAAAGAATCAAGGGAATAAAAATCATACTTAAATAAAAAAACCCTACCTCATGTCGTTCGTCGTTTGGGGACGATAACGCTAAAGGGAGCGTGCGTCGGTTCGTTGACATCGGAAGGTGACGTCGTCATTTGAAAATTCTCTACGGTGGGGTCTCCTCCATTGATGGAAAACCGGGGAGTGTTATTCGTCAAGAAGGACTTTCGTTCTTCAAAAAAGTAGATAAATAGTCCTTCTTCATAGGAAGAAAAGAATGGAAATCCATTAATCATTCTAAGATGAAGAACTTTAACAAAGGATTAAACCACCTCTTCTTTTCAAGATTTCCCTCACAATCCTCACACAATATGGCATCTCCATTAAAATAAGGCCTTATCTTATTTTAATTTACCTTGAAATGCATTTCAAAATTCATAAACGAAAACCCTTAATTAATTAAAAGTTTGTTTGTTTAATTAATAGGAGTAGGTTGGAAACATTAAAGGTGTGACGGAGGGAGAGGAAAGGTTACTCAAATAAAGATGAGTTAACAAAATTAAGGAGGGAGTTAGGTAGTTAAGAGGGAGGTGAGGAGTTATGGGAAATGTGAATGTGTGGGGCTCGTGTGGGCCCCACCTCACCAATATCCTCACATGGGTAGTTAGGGGATTGTGTTTCCCACCCTAACTACCCCATGTTGGATATAACCACTAGGATAAAGAATTAATTAAAAATTGTTCCACAATTTTTATTCAATTCTTTATTAATCCACAATTTTTTTAACAAATCCTCCCGAGAAAACGCATCTTCAGTGAAGGTCCTATTAAGTAATTATCTGTGATTCGGGTTCATCGGTGCCCTTGGATTTTAATTCTGAGCACCGGATCAAAAGATAGAAAAACTCACTCGTTCGTTCACTGAATGTACCCAATCTAAACATCATAAATTGATTCCGGGCACACCGGGCCTCAGAATTAGGTGCCGTCAGAAACTGCGCACTCGTAAGATTCCAAAGAAATTAAGAAAAAAAATTCTTTAAAATTTCCAGGTCTTTACATTACTCCCACCTTAGGGATTTACGTCCCCGTAAAGCTACAACACAAACTAGGGAAAATAAAGAAGGTACCGAGCACGCATCTGAGCCTCCCGCTCTCATGTGCTCTCCTGGAGGTTTCCGTGCTGCCAACGAAAGCGCACAAGAGGAATCTACCATCCATGTAGGACCCACTCATGTCGATCCTCAACCTCTACTGGAACCCCGTGAAAGTCTCCACTTCATCGATGTCCAGCTCTCTGTTGTCAATGATGACGGATCGGTCGTGCACACATCTCCTCAGCTGAGATACGTGGACGACGTCGTGCACCCGGTGCATCTGAGGTGAAAAGGCTAGGAGGTAATCCACCTTGCCTACTCTACTGGGGACCTGGAAAGGTCCATTGAAAAGCAGAGCTAACTTTCCACCCTGACCAAATCTCTGTAAACCCCGTCGAGGTGAGACCCATAAGAAGATGTGGTTTCCACCTTCATACTCTTGTGGTCTTGTCTCCTATCAGCACAGGACTTCTGTATGCTCCGTGCAGTCTTCATCCTCTCTTGGATGATCTGCACCTTTTCCATCATAACCTGAACCATCTCTGGTTCTACATGAGCTGACTCTATCACTATCCACAAAGGATTTCTGAAACACGGCCAGCTGATGTGTCACCACTCCAAACAGTTGAACACCCGATCTCCTACTAAGAGTATCTGCTAGAACGTTCCCCTCCCCAGGAGTATAAACTATCTCGTAGTCATAGTCCTAGAGGAATTCAAGCCATCACCGCTATCTCAGGTTCATGTCCTTCTGAGAGTAGATACACCCGAGACTATTTGAGATAGAGAGAATCGTAAACCGTTCATTCAATGAACAATGGGTGAGACTAGCCAATTATAAGAACTCATCTCCACCCTTCTTCAGCTACGTTCCACCAAAGAGCTGTTGAGAATTCTCCTCTGCCAAAAAGAGAAATCTGATCTCATCCCAGGGATGAAGAATTTTCTGTGCCTAATACAGTCAATCCTGGCATTAATGATACAATTCATGTCTTGAATGACGTCGTAAGGCCTCGACGCTACAACTAAGAGACCCAGTCGTTACTCTGACCTCCAAGGGTTGAGTCACATTGTCTTCAGCAGTGTGTTGTCACTGGGTCTCCTCCAGTAGGTATCTCGAGAGTGAGGTTCAAGTCAACGGTTTTAAACTGGAACCTCTTAGTAAAAATCATGTAGAGAGGATAGGAATGTAAACGCCACAAAAAATGGTGTCTTTTATTACTGCAGCTCAAAGTACAAATACACATAAAACCACAACAACAACAAAAAAGAAGCTAGAAGAACCAATAACAAAGGCCTCTCTGCCTGGAACTAGTCTCGCTCCTGTCCACCTTCTTCCGGAGCTCCACTTCCTTGTCCACCGCTCGGCTGCTGCTCAAGCTTTTGCCGCTGCTTCTGTCTCGGTGGATTCTCCAACGCCTGTGGATCAACTGTACGGGGAGTCAGACAGTCACGTTCCATGTGACCCTGTCCGCCGCATGCATAGAACTTCCTACTCCTCATATGGTTGGCTCTGTTTCATTTTCCGCGCACAGCCAAACCTAAAACCCAAGGTCTCCCACCTGTTAGCATGGTCCTCTTGGACCACTGCATCATCTGTCTCCTTCCTACAAATGACTCGGCTACTAATAAAAAACCATGCGGCAAGGGCAGCAGCTCCCGAGCATGCTCAGTGTGTAGAGTCACTGGTATAAACTCCACCTTGAAGAAGGTGTCTAAGTCTTCCCAAGTGAAGGTCATCTCATCGAAAAACTTGAACATGTGGATCCACCACCTCTTAGATGCTCCCTGGAAGAGGCTAACAGATAGGTACACCATCAAGTCTGTGGGTGTCCCAGCTGTGTGGAGAGCTCGTGCTACAGACTCCAGTCAGTGCCCAGCCGTCTAAAAATCTGACTCACCTCAAAATGTCAAAGGCCTCTGAATCTGGAACTCGTGCATCGCGCTCAAGCGGCGTGCACTCTCTGCAGGTGTCTCAACTGGTGGAGGGCCCTGTACTGAGGCCTCACTGCTCGGTGGGCTATCATCGTGCTCCCCACTCGGTACCCACGTTGTCTGACTAAGTGAAGACATCCTGATAGAAATAGACGTGACACGGTCAAACGATTATACCTGGTGAGCTGACCTCGTTTGATCTAATTTTAAAGAAACTTTTGAAAACACACAAGGAATCAGTGTTTTTGTGCACTTAGTTGGAAATTAGTAGTCAGTGTCCTGGTGTATGGATACGTCGGCCGCCCACACAAACACTGGACTCCATAAACTGAAAACCACACTCAGTACCCTTAACAATATTTCTTCACAGGAAGAAAATATCAGAGTCCTAAGTTCTACGGTAGAACCGACTCCTCTGATACCAATTTTTCATGACCTGTCTTCGGGGTCCATGCCGTTACTACCCCAAGACCGCCTTCCATAGGCCAGGGGCTGGCGACTAGCACCAAAGGAGTAAATCCCGATAACTAGGAAGGAATTTCCTTTATAAAAGTAAACAAACACCATAGAGTACAAGCGGAAGTAATACACTAAGTACAAAAGAAAGTGTTGAAAAGTAAATGGGCCAGAATACAAACCCAACTGAAAAGTACAGCTACAACCGAATGAATGTACAACAGAAAAGACAAGCAGCAGGAAAAATAGAAGAAGCTATTGGGTCGTCCACCTTGGATCCTACCTGAAGGGTAGGTACAGATAGCGCAGCTCCTGGATCATCCACCACGGTTCCTACCTGAAGGGTAGGCACACATAGTGTAGCTCCTGGATCGTCCACCATGGATCCTACCTGAAGGGTAGGTACAGATAGCCTCCTCAACGCTCTCTCCCATCAACCTTCTCTGAGTACCATCTCGTCATGATGTCCAGCTCTGGGTACCGTCCAGTCCTCGTACACTCGGTCTCTGTCAGCACTGTTTGTCGTCTGAATACAACACAACGAGGTGTGGGAATAGCCAATGTAGGGGTGAGTATAACGATACTCAGTAGGGACCCTGAGACCCTCAATTTCTCACTAAATCCATCAAGGATATCAACAATGAAGGATCTCAACAAATATCCCTTATTTAGGTATAAGTACATACTTATACCTAAGTTATCATGTAACCCATCTCAATAATGAGGTATCACACATATATGAAATCAACGGATAGCCACTACATAGGTATATGCCCATACATATACCTAAGTTATCAAGTAACCCAACTCAATCATGAGGAAATCACAAAGGTCAATGACTCGGCTCAAACCAGGATTTTTAATAAAGATACCGAAACCACAAATGCTAGAGAACTCCTCCTCTGTCTAGTACAGTAGACCTGTCATGACTCCGAGGCGCTACACACAAACCTTAGACTGCGGAGGTGCTCCTCTTGTCTAGTACCGCGGGTCCGCACCCAAACATAGTAGTGCTCCCTGTCAGGGGCCTGCCGCCAAAACACAGTAGTTGTTCCCCTAATAGCCTACAAGGGTACTCCTACTGCAGAGTACCGCAGGTCTGCTGCCAACTACCAGGCGCTCAGTCCATCGTGGGTCTGCTTCCAAATATCGGGTGCTCCGTCCACTAGGCTAGCCGACTCACTCCAAGTTGAATCGGTCAAGCAGTCGTCAAGTCTAAAGATACTAGGTCTCCGAACTCCACACGCTTGTCTCCGGGAGGATCTGTTTCATGAGCTACTGGTCAATACTCTAAGTATCACAAAGTCCCACAAGGAAGTATCACAAGGGACGGCCTCGTCACAGGGGTCTTAACGCAATAAACGGCGCGTTGATCGGACGCTCGGTCTGTGAGTTATTAGCCTTTTCGTCCTGGGGGACCGATTGGTTTCGTGTACGAACCAACTCGACCGTAACTCAAATGTACCCTGAACTCTCATAGGGTATACTCATAGGGACTGTTTCTCAATGTGATTACCAACGCCGTTGATGGTTCGTCAAACGGACGTCTGGTCGGAAAGTTATCGGCTTTTCCATTCCAAGGTCCCGGTTGGATTTCGGGTACAATCCAACCTGGCCATACTCCAACTATGTCCAAACCTCAGTTGAAGTATACAAAAATATCCATCTCACCTAAATGAATCCAACAAAGTCAACAACATTCCAATCAGACGTCCGGAACTCAAGTTATAACTGTTTCCGCTCTGAGAGCCTGGTTGGTTTCGGGTTCGAACCAACCTGGCCATACCCAAACATTATCAAAATCTTGAGTGTAGTATACCTAAACAACCTTCTTGATCCAAGGATCCCTACGCAACTTACGGTGCATCGATCAGAGGTCCGTAGCCCAAGATATGGGTGTTTGAATGAACCTGGTCCAAAATTAGGGGGTTTGGGCCCGGTCCGACCCGGCCCGATACCCCTGGGTCGGCCTGAATTGGGTCGACCCGACCCGGGTTCAGGTCCGGCCCATTTGGGTGTGGCCCGACCCCGCTGGTACGGCCCGACCCTGCGCTATCGGCCCGGCCCAGTGCGATCGGCCCAGCCCGTGCGGCCTACGGTCCGGCTCGGAAGCCGGCTGCGGCTCACCTCGACTCTCGGCCAAGCGGGGTGTAAAGGGGGGGGGGGGTGACGCCCCCTGTTTCTGAAATTTTGTACCCTAAGGGGTCAGCCCTTTGAGCTGGATGGGGGTTTCAACCCCCGGTTTTTCTGGGAAAGGGCAGGCCATCATGGCCGGCCGGTTGATCTGCCGCGGGACCCTTCGCGGTCCCACCTCCCGGAGCGCCGGCGGACGGCCGAGCCCAGCTGCCCCTACTGAAGACTATCGCGGCTCCTGTCCGACCGCAGCGGCGCGACGATGTCGCGCCCCTCCGCCGTGGCCCGCTCCGGCCGTGGCCTCCCTCAGATTCACCGGCGCGGCGCGACGGCGCGCGCACCACCACCGCGGCCCGCTCCAGCCGCTGTTCCTTCGTCTTCACCGGCGTGGCGTGACAGAGCTGTGCACCACCACCACGGCCTGCTCCGGCCGTGGTTGTCTTCGTTCCCACATGGTGCAACAGCACTGCGCCGCCTTTTCCACAACTCGTCAACGTTGTTCATTAAGAAAGCGGGGAGGAGAAATCGGCCATGTTTGTGCGGTCCGATCTCCTCCCATTACGTTGGTAACATACGGACAAATTAATCAACGAAGAATGTTAAGTTAATCATGAACAAAAAAACCCCTACAACTTTCTGCAACAATTTATTCCCAACCCACAAGGAAAACATTTGCGGATAAACTTGATAATAAGTTGATCCGCGTTATTTGTTTTTAGAAATAAAGAATCAAGGGAATAAAAATCATATTTAAATAAAAAACCCTACCTCGTGTCGTTCGTCGTTTGTGGACGATAACGCGAAAGGGAGCGGGTGTCTGTTTTTTGATGTCAAAAGGTGAATTCGTCATTTGTGAATTGTCTGCGGCGGCATCTCCTCCCTTGATGGAAAACCGGGGCATGTTCTTCGTCGAGAAGGATGGTTGTTCTTCGACAAAGTAGATAAACCATCCTCCGTTAGAGGAAGAAAAGAATGGAGATTCGTTCATCGTTCTAAGATTAATAACTTCAACAAAGGAGGAAACCACCTCTTCTTCTCAAGATTACTCTCCCAATCCTCACACAATATGGCATGTCCATTAAAATAAGGCCTTACCTTATTTTAATTTACCTTGACATGCATTTCAAAATTCATAATCCAAAACCCTTAATTAATTAAAAGTAAGTTTTGTTTAATTAATAAGAGTAGGTTGGAAACATTAATGGTGTGAGGGAGGGAGAGGAAAGGTTACTCAAATAAATATGAGTTAACAAAATTAAAGAGGGAGTTAGGGAGTTAAGATGGAGGTGAGGAGTTATGGGAAATGTGAAGGGGTGGGGCTCGTGTGGGCCCCACCTCACCAATATCCTCACAAGGGTAGTTAGGGGCTTGTGGGTCCCACCCTAACTAGCCCATGTTGGATATAACCACTAGGATAAATAATTTATTAAAAATTGTTCCACAATTTTTATTCAATTCATTATTAATCCAATTTTTTTTAACAACTCCTCCCGAGGAAATGCATCTTCAGTAAAGGTCCTCTTAAGCAATTATCGGCTGTGCAGGTTCATCGGTGCCCTCGGATTTCAATTCTGAGCACCGGCTCAAAAGATAGAAAAACATTCTCGTTCGTTCAATGAATGTACCCAAGCTAAACTTCGGAAATTGATTCCGGGCACATCGGGCCTCAGAATCAGGTTCCGTCAGAAACTGCACACTCATAAGATTCCAAATAAATTAATAAAAAAAGTTTCCTTGAAATTTTCGGGTCTTTACATCCCCCAACCTCAATTAAAGAACGTTTTCGAAGTCATGGAAGGATGTCGTGGAAGAAGGACGTTGTTCCATCAACATCAGAGGGAGAGTCGTTTTCGTTGGAGACGTTCTTTGCGGGCGGCATCTTCCCTTTCTTTCCCCGATTGGAAAGGAAGGAGACGCATCGTTGTTCTTCGGTGGAGATGATGTTCTTCGTTGGAAGAAATCTCTCTCTATTTCTCCATGGCTCCACCAATACTCCCAAGATCTCCAACAATTATGCAAACCCCAAATTAAATAATATCTTCACTTATTTAATGTTGGCATAATGTTTTCAAAATTGAGACACTTGAATTAATTAATTAATTATAGAGCTCAATTAATTAATTAATGGTGTTGGCAAATTAATGAGAGAAAGTGGGAGGTGGAGAGTTTTCAAAATTAAAAAGGGATGGGGGAAGTGGAGGGTTTAACCCACATCAATGGGGGGGGTTCAAGAGTTTCAAGGGGAATTTGAGGGGTTTGTGTTCGTGTGGGCCCCACCACACAATATCCTCCCATGGGAGGTAATGTGGGGGATGGGCCCAACTTCCAACTTCCTTTTGGTGGATTTAACCACCTCCCACATAAAAAAATATGTGAATCATATTTTTATTTATTTAAAATTATAAAACCCCAAAAAATAAATTCCAACCTGTATAAAAAGAAATTGCGGTAAAGGTCTCCTTCAGAAAATACCAGTGTTGCGAGTTCATCGGTGTCCTCAGATTTCAATTCCGAGCACCGGTTCAAAAGTTATAAAATCCCGCTCATACGTCTACTGAACGTACCCGAACAAAACATCAGAAAATGATTCCAGGCACATCGGGCCTCAGAATCAGGTGCCGTCAAGGAACTGTGGACTCGTAAAATTACCATGTATTTAAAAAAAACCACAGGATTTCCGGGTCTTTACATTCTCCCCACCCCCCTTAGGGATTTACGTCCCTGTAAGCTACAACAGACACTAAGGGAACAAATGGGGGTACTGATCACGCATCTGAGCCTCCCGGTCCCATGTGCTCTCGTGGAGGTTCTCGTGCTCTCAGTGAATGCACACCAGAGGAATCGACCATGCTCGTAAGACCCGCTCAAGTCGATCCTCGATCTCCAATGGGACCTCCAAGAATTTCACCCCATCATCGATGCCCATCTCCCCATGGTCGATGATGTGGGATGGGTCATGCACATATCTCCTCAGCTGAGATACGTGGAAGACGTCATGCATACGATGCAACTGAGGTGGAAGGGTCGGGCGGTAAGACACCTTGCCTACTCTACTGAGGACCTAGAATGCTCTAATGAATTACGGAGATAACTTTCCGCCTTGGCCAAATCTCCATAGACCACGTCGAGGTGAGACCTATAAGAAGACGTGGTCTTCATCCTCGAACTCTAGCGATCTCTATCTCCTATCAGCATAGGAGTTCTATCTGCTCTGTGCAGTCTTCATCCACTCCTAGATGATCTGCACCTTCTCCGTCGTAGCCTAAACCATCTCTAGTCCTACAAGTGCTGACTCCCCTGGGCCAGTCCAACACAGAGGCGATCTGCAAGGTTGGTCGTACAGTGCCTCATAAGGTTCCATCCCGATGGTGGAGTGGTAGTTGTTGTCGTACGAAAACTCCCCCAAGGGTAAGTGATCCTCCCAACTGCAACCAAAGTTAAGGACACAAGCACGGAGCATGTCCTCGAGTGTCTGGATGATCCGCTCGGTCTGGCCATCCATCTGAGGATGGAAGGCGGTGCTCAAGTGAAGTTGCATCCCAAAAGCCTCCTGCAACCCCTTCCAAAGCCAGGAAGTAAAGCGTGCATCATGGTCAGAGACAATAAAAGAAGTTACTCCATGTAAACACACAATCTCCTACATGTAGAGGCGTCCCAACCTCTCTATTGAACCCTGATCTCTGATCAGTAGGAAGTGGGCCTACTTGGTGATTCGGTCAATGATCACCCAAATAGAGTCGTGTCCTCTGGATGTATGTGAAAGTCCTGTCATGAAATCCATGGATATCCCATCTCACTTCCACTCTAGGACCTATAAGGACTGTACCAAGTCTGCTGGTACTTGGTGCTCCACCTTCACTTTCTGACATGTGAGGCATCACAAGAGAAACTCTGCTACCACTTTCTTCATACCCAGCCACCAGTGTTGTCGTTAGAGGTCCAGATACATCTTCGCCACTTCTGGATGTACCGCTAGAGGGGAAGTGTGGAACTCCCTCAACACCTCCTCCTTTAGTGCAACTGGTACTATGGTACATCTTCTAAAGAGGATGACGTACTTCCCACCTTCAAAAAACCCATCAGGTGCATGTCCTAAGGATATCTGAGCTCGTTGCGTCTCACAGTCAATTTCCCCACGATTTGCCTCCCTGACTCGCTGAAGGAGTGGAGGAGTAAATATGAGAGACTGCAGAAAGGTAGATCCATCTCTATCCACAAATGATATCTACAACGCGGCCATCTGTTCTGTCGTCTTTCCTAGCAGCTGAATGCCTGATATCTTTCTGAGAGCATCTGCTATAACATTCTTCTTCCCAGGAGTATAGACTATCTCGAAGTCATAGTCCTGGAGAAACTTGAGCCATCGCCACTATCTCTGGTCTAGGTCCGTCTGTGAGAATATGTACCTCAGACTCTGGTGGTCATAATAGACTATAAAACGCTCACCCATCAGATAGTGCCACCACATCTTCAAGGCGAAGATCACTACTGCTAACTCCCGGTCATGGGTAGTGTATTTTTGTTCATGTTATCTCAAATGTAATGAACTATATGTGATCACTTCTTGCTCTGGCATTAGGACACACCCGATTCTGGTCCCTGATGTGTTGTAGTAAGCTGTGTACCCTACACCCTCCTCCGGTAGCCTCAAGATGGGAGCACTGGTCAACCTCTGCCTCAACTCCAGAAAGCTCTGTCGGCATCTATCGGACTACATGAAGGGTTCCCCCTTCTTCGTCAATGCTGAAAGTAGTACTGAAACTCTGGATAAGTCTGTCACAAATCTCCGATAATACCCAGCCAGTCCCAGAAAACTCCGAACATCATTCACACTCCTGGGTGGCTCCCAAGAATGTACTGCCTCGATCATCACTCGATCCACTGCAACTCTAGCCTCCAATATGAAGTGTCCCAGAAATTGAACCTCTCAAATCCATAAATGGCACTCCGAGATCTTTCCATAAATCTGGTGCTCTCGGAGTGTGTCCAATACTACCTGCAAATGGTAGGTGTGCTCCTCCTCATTAGTTGAGTAAATTAGTATGTCGTCGATGAAGACTACGAAAAAACGATTGAGGTAAGGCTGGAAGATCATGTTCATGAGACTCATGAACACTGTTGGTGTATTGGATACACCGAAGGGCATAACTAAGAACTCTTAGTGGCCATACTGACACCTGAAGGCCATCTTCTGCACATCCTCATCTCGAGCTCTGAGCTGGTGATTGCAGGACCTGAGGTCTATTATCGAGAACCATCGTGCTCCCTTGAGCTGATCAAAGAGGCCGTCAATACTCGGGAGTGGGTACTTGTTCTTCACAATCACCTGATTCAGGCGACAACAGTCAACACATAGTCGCAAGCTCCCATCCACCTTCTTGGTGAACAAAATCGGTGATGCCTAGGGTGAAACACTGGGTCGGATAAATCCCTTCCCCTGCAAGTCCTCCAGCTGTACCTGAAGCTCATGAAGCTCGGCGGGATCCATCCAATATGATGGAGTAGATATCAGTGTTGTCCCGGAGTACAGGTCAATGTATAATTCTACATCTCTATGAGGAGGTAGTCCAGGAACGTCGTCAGGAAAAACATCCACATACTAATCCACCACAATAGGAAAACTCGGACTCCGCACATCAACCGCTTCGAGGATGAGACTAGCCAACTAATGTGTGATCAGTTGCCCCCTCCTCTGTGTAAGTCCATCCTGCACTGCAAAGGCTCCCTTCTCACTGGTGAAGGTGAACCAGGTCCCATATGTGCAGGTACACCACACATTTCACCTAATAAAGTCAATCTGAGCATGTACTGTGGATAACCAGTCCATACCCAAAATGACGTCGTAAGGCCCCGACGCCGCTATAAGAAGATCCCAGCTGAAGCTCTCACCTCCTAGAGTAAGCTCACACTGCCGGCACCAGTGCGTAATTGTCAATTCTGCTCCTGTAGAAGTCTCTAGTCGTAAGGATCGAGCCGATGGCTTCGTCAGAATCTCTGAGCTTCAAATGATGGTATTGGCAATAAAGGAATGGCTCGCACCTGTGTCTATAATCAATAAAGCAAGGGTGGAGTAGACACAAATAGTACCTCGAATCATCTCAGGTGTGCCGTGGTCGTAGGCCTAGACTTCCTAGAGCTGATCCAGCCTCTATCCACTAGCTCCCTATGGTCGGGGTGGACCTCCAGGTGGTGGTGGTGGTAGAGCCTCAAAACATCGTCCACTACCCACTACTCGGCCAGCTCCTCTGCCATGTCCACCCGCTCTCGGAGGACCAACACGTTCGGACCTCTGCCTCTACCTGGGAGGTCCCTCTACTGTCTGTTTCTCATATGCATGATGGGTCGGGCAGTCAAGAGCCATGTGGACCTACCCACCTCAGGCATAGCACTGCCTCCTCCTCATATAGCTGGCTCTGTCTCATGTGCCCCGCACAACCGAACCTTTATCCTGGGGTCGCCCAACAAATGTCCTGGTCCTCTTGGACCTCTACATCATATGTCTACTTCCGACTGAAGAAGACTCTGCTACGTGTCTCCCTATGGTGGGTCTCAACACTGCCGACTGCTTACTAAGGAAACTCTCCACTAGAAGGGCTCTCTCCAGCACCCCTTCCTGCGTCGGAATACTGAGGATAATCATCGAAGCCCTAATCTCATGCCTGAGTCCCTGCTCGAAGGTATGGGCCCTGAAGAACGGGTCTCATACCATATCTGTGGAGTAGCATGAGAGGTCGGTGAACCTCGCTGAGTACTGAGAAAATGTCATACTACCCTGCTGCAGATGAAGTAACTCCTGAATCCGCACCACATGAAGGGTGGCTGGAACAAACTCTGAGCAAAAGAGACTCTCGAAGTTTTTCCAGAGTAATGATGCCTCGTCATGCACCTGGAGCATCAGGCTCCACCATCTGCCTTCCATCGCATGCAGGAGACTCGCAGAAAAGATCACCATGAGGTCGGCTGGTGTCCCTATCAATATGAAAACTCTCACAACAGCCTCCATCCAATCCTCAGTTGCCTATGGGTCCGTCTCTCCCCGGAACTTGGGCGGCCTCCAGTACTGGAACTCGTGAAATGCACTCATGCGGCACTCACTCTCTGCTGTTGGAGCTGGTGGTATCGGTCGCCCAGCGGGTAGCGGTACCACTGGTACCTCCGCTGTGATGGGGCCCTACACCGAGGCCTCGTTGCTCGGTGGGATACTATCTCGTACGTAACTCGAAACCCTAGCTGGATGACTTCGTGAGGCCATCCTGAAAAGAAATAGCTGCTCCACGGTTAAAATAGTATACCTGGTGAGCTGACACAAAGTAATCACAAAGAAAACTTTTCAAAGGAAACACACACACAATCAGTGTTTTCATGCACTGGGTAGGAGATCAGAAGTCAGAGTCCTAGTGTATGGATACGTCGGTCGCCGCACCAACACTGGTTTCCCTAAACTAATAATCACACCCAAAACACTTAACACTATTACTGTTAAAAGAATCATAGTCTGAGTTCTGCAGTAGAACTGACTCCTCTGATGCCAATTTGTCACGACCCGTCCTTGGGGCCCGTGTTTTGACTACCCCAAGCCCACCTTCCATAGGCTAGGGGCTGGAGACTAGCACCAAAGTCATAATCACTTTAAAAATGGAAGTCATTTCCTTTTAACCTATAACACGCACATAGAATGAATAGAAGTAATAGAGTACGCAACTGAAAGTAAACACTAAGTAAAACTGTATACAAAAGTAAGTTCTGAAAGGAAAGGGTCCAGAAATACAAGCCCAATAGTAATGTACAACAATTGTAAAGCTAGTACGACTGCAGAAAGGTAAACAGAAACTACTGAGTCGTCGTCCAGGAATCCCACATGAAGGGTGGGTACAGACGGCCTCCTCAGCACCCCAGGTCCATCCGTCTGCTCCGAGTACGTCTCGCCAAGTGGTCCACCTCCGGGTACCGTCCAGCTCTAAAACTCTCTGCCTCGATCAATGTTGTCCGTCGTCTGCAACCAACACAATGTTGTGTGGGCATAGCCCATGTAGGGGTAACTATAACGATACTCAGTAGGGGACCATGAGATCCGTGAAGGTATCCCAAAATCCACAAAGGATAAAACATAGTAGAAAGATACAATCACAAAGTATAAACCAACCCTAATTAGGTATATGCCCATACATATACCTAAGTTACCTGTCACAGTCCCGGCTCCAACTCTCGAGCCCAAACACAACTCAGTCCACAAAGGAAGTAAAGTCAATCACCACGATGATAATGGTTGAAAGATATGACTCAGCTCACACAGGTATACATATTTCTTATAGCGATGGAGATGATCAGATGTAGTCACTGATTCATTTAAGTTGTCGGACCCACACAGGATATAGGACCAGCTATTCTGCTCGGACCCACATAGGATACAGGACTAGCTACTCTGTTAGACCCACACATGATACAGGAATAGAAGTCTGAATTGTCATACCCACAGAGGATTACAGTACATTATTCAGTATCATCGAACCCAAAAGGGATTCCAGTACATTATCACCATCGTCGAACCCACGGAGGATTACAGTATAGTATTCATCGCTGTCGAACCTACATAGGATTCTGGTACAGTTATCATCGCAGCCAGCTCGAGGGTTTCCGCACACAGCACGCTCGATTCCAGGAGGGTCCGCTTCCCAAGTCAAGTGTCGATATATAAACTATCATGAAGTCCTGAGTTGATGTATCTCAAAGTTCTGTCTCATCAAAAGGAACCCAACCTGACAAACGGCGCGTCAATCAGACGCCCGGTCTGAGAGATATTGGCATTTTTGTTCTAGGGGCCCGGTTGGATTTATGCTCATTCCAAACCCAGACGTCTCTCAAAGTTTTACAAAACTCACTTATAGTGTTTCAAAAGTACCGCCTCATTGCGAGGGTCCCAGTGCCGCAAACGGTGCATCGATCAGATACGCGGTCTAGGAGATATTCGCATTTAAGCGAAGATGGGTCAGGCCCGTCAAGCCTAGTGGGCTGGCGGGTCGGGCCGACCCGGTTCAGCGGGTCTGACCCGGCTGGGGGTAGGCCCGGCCGGGTGGAGCACGGTCCACCTGCGGACCCGTCCCGGTGGTTCCGACCCGGTTGGGGGGTCGGCCCGGCCCAGTGGGGTGTGGCCCACCCGTGGACCCGACCCGCCTTGCAGGCCGGTTCGGTTCGCCCGACGGCGCCAAGCGGCGCTGCCCCTCCTCTACCCGGCCGACCATAGCTGGCCGGTTCTGTCCAATGTGAGCAGCCCACACAGCGGGTCGCAGTTCTCCACACGCGATGCCAAGCAGTGCCGCGGTCTTCCAGCCCGGCCGGTTCGCCCAGCAGATCGAATCGCACAGTGGGCCGCGGTCTTCTCCGCACGGCGCCTACAGGCACCGCCATACTTCATCCCGGCCGGTAGGTGGCTGTCCGGTTCCTCCAGCCGAGTGGCCCGTGGTTGCGGGCCACGGTCTCCCTCCATGCGGTGTCTACGGGCGTCGCAGACATCTGGCGGACCTACCGGATTGGCCGGCCGGTCGTCCCGTGGATCGGTTCCACAGTGGCCGGTTTAGTCGGCCACCTCCGCACCTCCACCGTGGTGCGACAGCATCGCGCCCCCTCCGCCGTCATGGTTCTTCTCTGGCGCAGTGCGACAGCACCACGCCCTTTCGGCTCCACCTCCGATGTCAACCAAACAGGATTCAACGGAGGGTCGTCGGGCCGTGTTTGTTCAGCCCGCGGCCCCCGTGTTAGGTGATATCAATTTTCCACTGTCAGAACAAAGTAAACATCGAAGAATCGAGGATATAATTTTATTCATTTAAAATTAAAAAAATCCCCCAACCTCGATTCAAGAACGTTGTCGAAGTCGTGGAAGATGGTGTCGTGGAAGACGGACGTCGTTCCGTCAACGTCGGTGGGAGAGTCATTTTTGTTGGAGACATTCTTCACGGGCAGTATCTTCCCTTACTTTCCCCGATTGGAAAGTAAGGAGACGCGTCATCATTCTTCGGTGGAGACAGCGTTCTTCGTTGGAAGAAATCTATCCCTATTTCTCCAAGGCTCCACCAATACTCCCAATCTCTCCAAAAAATTATTCCAACCCCAGATAAAATAATATCTTCACTTATTTAAAGTTGGCATAATGTTTTCAAAATTCAAACACTAAAATTAATTAATTAATTTTGGAGCTCAATTAATTAATTAATGGTGTTGGAAAATTAATTAGAGAAAGTGGTAGGTGGAGAGTATTCCAAATTAAAAAGGGAGGTGGAAAGTGGAGGGTTTAACCCACATCAACGGGGGGTTTAAAGAGTTTCAAGGGGAAGTTGAGGGGTTTGTGTTCGTGTGGGCCCCACCACATAATATCCTCCCATGGGAGGTTATGTGGGGGTGGCCCCCACTTCCAACTTTCCTTTGGTGGATTTAACCACCACCCACATAAAAAAATTTTGTCAATCATATTTTTATTTATTTAAAATTAGAAAACCCCCAAAAATAACTTCCAACCTATATAGAATGCAACTACAGTAAATGTATCCTTAAGAGAATAGCAGTTCTGCGAGTTCATCGGTGTCCTCGTATTTCAATTCCGAGCACCGTTTCAAAAGATATAAAATCCCGCTCGTACGTCTACTGAACGTACCCGAACAAAACTTCAGAAATATATTCCGGGCACACCGAGGCTCGGAATCAGGTGTCGTCAGAAACTGTGGACTTGTAAAATTCTCGTGTATTTAAAAAACAATTCAACGGGATTTTCAGGTCTTTACATAATCATTGCATTCTGATTCTGAATATGGGTCTTGGTTTTATAGTTAGCCCCAAAATCAGAATTTTCCTATAAAAAACCCATTTTCTCTAGAAAATTAACTGAGTATGGCATGGCAGTGATCTCACCACAAAATTTTGGATAGAAAAATATATAAACCATGATATAATACTGGGATTAGATTTCAGTCCAAGGAAAAATATTATTGTTTTTCATAAAAATGATCTTCATCTAATCAATTTGTCATTGGCCTATTATATCAAACCACTATTGATTTTCATGGGATATATTTATATCCATTAGTAAAGAATGAATTCATAAAATCCATACAAATATTGTTTAGGAGTGGAATTGAAAAAATAAAATAAGAAAATCCCTAAAATGGTGTACCAAATTGTACTAGATTTTTATCTTTATTGATTGTGAATTTGATTGAGTACCTTCAGCAAAAACCAATGAGTTCTTACCTATGATAGTATCCACCAACCACTAAAATCATTGAACACTTCAATATAAAATTAGTTCTCTAAATGGTGTGGTATAACCTCATCCTTAAATTCACAATGAAAATTTATCTCGAGAGAGATTTGGATATGTGATAATAATATCTTATCTAACAAATAAGGTCCTTTCATTTCCATTAAAAAGATATTAATCATTAAATTATTAATCCTATTATAATCTAAACATTTTAATTTATTTAAAACTTTTACTCAATGTTATAACACTTTACAAAATTACGCTCATTTATTGACATAATTGCTAAACTCATTTAATGATCATTTTTTTATTTAAACATCATCTTGGGATTTTTTAATAGATAACATAATATGATATTCATATTGGGAGTCATTTTTCTAATATATCATATATCATTCTATAAAAGAACATTGATGTGGAATGTAATTCCATGTGAAGACACATGCCATAACATAATGACTTTCACTATGCCATGATGAATGTTTTAGTGCACAAATCTAAATTAATTCTAGTAGAAACCCCACACTAAGTAACCAAAAAAAAAGTATAACACCCCAAGAATGTCATTAATAGGAAAAGAGCTAGTGTCATAACCCATGGGTAAAAAATAGAAAAACTGGAGACATTCCCATCAATAATCTAGGATAAGGATCTAATATAAGTAAAAAATGAGGTAAAAGTTTATCATAATAAAAAATATAAACTAAATTTAATATATATCACCAATGTATAAAATTTCATATATCCAAATTTGAAATGTAAAAACTATAAGTGGAAAAATACAACCATAGAACCTCAAAAAACTACTGATCAAACATCATTATCCTCAAAATAGTACAATACTACTCCTACACTAGCTATGAATCAACTTCCATGATAATTGTACATATTTTCAAAACCAACTTGATCCTAAATATGTAAAAACTGATATAAAATCATAGGTGTGTATAAACTTTTTCAGTTTTTTACTAATCCATCTGTCAACTATATTGATGTGATAAAAGGAAAATAATTTAATTGTAAGTGTACAAGATATACTAGATAACCAACCTACTCCCATGTAATGTCTTGTCTCTAAAGCAACCATATATCCCACTAAAATTACACTTCTCAAATTCACAGGTGTATATATATAACAACTCACACCATCAAAATTCATCAAAATAAGGGTCCTCAAATATTATTCCCACCAAACTATGAGCCCACTCCCAATTTTAAACATCCTTCCACCAACATAATGCTAATATTATCATATTGGTAACCATTATCATCATCAAAAGTATTTTCAAGTGGAATGAGTAGTCAAGGTCAACTCAATTAGACATCATGAGGACCCCCACTCTTCAGGGATATTGAGACACAATCTCCCTTCCCATACTCAGGTTTTAATTCACAAATCAAATCACTCAATTTCACTAGTTAAATAATATAATTTATAGTAAATATAATCATGACCTAATATCCCAAACCACCAAAAGGTAAAATTTTCCACCGAGTCAAAAAAGGAGCTCATCTCACCACACCTCTAGAATAGGTGAACCTCAACACCTCACGTCATTTCTAAACCCATATAGAAGAAGATAATAGCTAAAGCCTCAACTCTAACATTGGTGTATACAAATGCCACAAGTTATTTCTATATCCAAATGGAGAGTATATAATTCATAGCTACCCCTACTATCACATTACCCTCTACCTTGGAATAAAATAACCTGGGGATAAATATGAAAAAAATGTCTGAGGAAAAACCATCATAAAGATCAAACCAAAAACATTGCAACATATGGGCCACACTCTTTGGATCTCACATTCTATAAATCCCCTTCTTTAAAATTCAGGGAATAAAATGGATTTAATTAATTATAACCATTACTTGGATTAATTATCATACCCTAGGGTAAATCATGTTAATTATTCATTAAAACCATCTAAAAATAGCAATTGGGTCTCCATTGACACCATCTAAAACCAACAGTCAGGTAATCATCAAATCTTTTTATCCTCTAGAATCAAATCCATTAAATCAACCACAAATACCCCAATTAATATAGATAGTGAGAACTTGAAATTGACCATTCGGTCTCACCATATTTGACTCTTGAAACCAAGTACTACAGACCTTCTTCACAAAATTCCTCCAATAACATAATTGAACCAAAATGAATCAAAACATCCTCTATACTAATTTCCAACAATTCATTTCTACTATTTTAAAAAACACATCTAAACCCTCTAAATAAACACTAGAAAATATAAAACTAAATAAATCCTTCCAAAACTATTGGACTACTAGACACCCTCTAAAAGTCCAGTTAGGGAAGGAAAATATTCCACTAACTCTCCAAGTTCCATAACTCAAACAATATTTATCACCCACTAACATTTGGACTTTTTGGGATTCCACCCTAATAAATCCTTTGTATTATTTCATCCTTAAGGAGTTTTTGTAATGTTCCATTCATTCTAAAATAAGACTCAAATCCATTATATAAAATAAAGAGTCAAGAGTCATCAACATCAAATAAAAATCACCAACTCTAAATAAAACTACACATCCCTATGGAACTCCTCCATTTGAAAATACAACAACCGCAAAACTCAAATTCTTCCACTTTAGAATGTCTAATAATAAGCAGCCTCCTTTACTCCGAAGAAATGAATCCTCCAAAAAATAAACTATACTCCATTAAATTCCTTAAATAGGAATTATAAATTTGAATTCACACTGAATATAGTGCTAAAAAATACAGAATAGAGAGATGGGTCATTTTTGATGATTTCTCAAGGACCTTTTTATAATTCAAAACAATAGTCCACAAATTGACATTTACTCATCACATGATACTTGAAAGGGTTACTTCTGACTCTTGTAACACTGAAATAACCTCTAATAGTGTTGAAACTAACAATTAGTAGTCGAAACATTCCAAGATTCCCATATATCAGTTGAAAAAAAATATTTTATTGAATTTATGAATTATTTATATTTCTTATTTAGAAAACCACAATACACTTTATGTGAATTTTATTTAACATTAAGTTTTTCTAAGTATTTTTTGTGTTCATAATGAAAATCTGGTTAAATTAATTTTAAAGGATTTTACTCTGAAGATTCATTGATTAGTGTTTTCATTTCAGATTAAATTCACTGTATTTACAAGAATTGAAGTGATACAGGAATAACATCATCAGGAGAGAAAGAGCTATATAGATTTCATCAAATGATGAAGAATTTTCATTGATTTAATTACAAATGATCTTGAAGAATATGGAATCCATCCATCAAAGGATTTATTATAAATTAAATTTCATTTTTGGGGATCAGATATTAAAAGAAAGTAAAAAAAGACATTTTGAGGAAACACCTTCAGTTGATTGGGTTGTGAAACTTCTTGTTATTGAGAGATTCTGGTCATTGTATTATTTCTTTCTGAGTATTTTTTTATGATTTCATTTGAAATATTATCATTGTAAATATATTATCATTTAATTGTAATTTTATATTTTTTTATCCTTTTTTATTGAGGTATTTCATGAGGAAGATATATTTTTGTTCTTGATCTTAATGATTTTTAACTTCTGTGTTGTCTAAGTGAGATTCTAAAAATCATATTGATCGAAGGATTTTGGGATTGGAAGACATGGTTTCTAGGGATAGGAAACTTTTGTATTCAAAACGGTATAATGTTGAGATCTTCCAAAGGATTTTAAGATATCATTTTTGATAGGTTTAATGTTTAAGATACCTTGGATCTGTTTTACAATCCACTATACATTTTATTTTAAAAGTGTGGTTTATAATATCCTTTTTATAGGGTAGTTGTATTGTTGACCAATACATAATTTTTGGTTTAATTTCACTATCTTAACTACTTTATATAGTTTTATTTTTTTCGCTATGTATTAAATTTTTTAGAAGTTAATAAAGTTTTGAAAAAATGATTTCAACTAAGTATTTTTTTCTAACTCTTTTAATTTATGGGTTAATCAAAACTTTGTGTTTCTGAGGGTTTTACTCTGGAGGTTGATGAATTGTTATAGTTGGGATTTAATCTAAAATTCACCCATATCTTGTAGTTTATATAATTTGTAAGGTTTTTATAATTTTATGGAATAAATAATGAGACCCATGTTGTATGATTCAAAGATAATTTGATCAATACAAAAACAATCTATAAAATTAGGTTGATGTATGATTTTAATAAGAAGGAATTTGTTGAGAAGTTGTCATATATAGCTTCAATGAATTCTTAATAATCCATTAATATGAATGGTCCTGAAAATGGAATTAATAAATAAAATTATAAGATGAAAGTGTCAAAGGTTTTACGTATTCCTAATTATTTACCTCTAAAGAAGAAGAAGAAAGTTGAAAAAGTTAAAATTACATAGAATGTACAAAAAATGAATTCAAAGGAATTATTTCATAAATTTTTATAAATATATTGTAAATCTTGGATACAGAGTTATAATAAGGAAAATTATAATAAAGAAGATATTTATATGGGGAATAATTACTTTCATTTGCATAGTGTATAACTTATGGACTTGAGAAAATAGAACCATCAAAATATCCTTCAGTTTTTGTTCCTTTAGTTTGGAAAGATATTGAATTGGTAAAATAAGACGAATAAGTTGTTGAAGTTGAGAAATAGAATAAATTTAAAAGTGATCCCCCACAAAAATAATCAATAGTTAATACATTTAAAGAGATTACTTTATCACATTCCTTGGAAATTAGCTTATTGGAAGAAGAGAAGATATTTGGATCATGTTCTAGATGATCCATTAGTATGAAAAGTAAAAAAGATAAATTCATTAGAAATTGATGGTGGAAATAGAATTATCATTAAAAAAATTAATGATTCGATCAAAATATTTAAAAATACTTTGGATAAAGTTTAAATTCTATAATTTCAACCTAAAAATGTTGGTGATGAAGAGGGAAAATTTGATAGTTCATTAGAATCTACTTCTGTTTTAGATCTCATATAATTTAAGAGAAGATTAATTCTTGGAAAAATATTCTAAATAATTAAGAAAGGGTGTCTAATATTTGACCAAAATTTAATATTGGAGTTAATTTTATTTGAGATCTTATTATCAAGACTCAAATTTCCAAGTGTAAATAATACCTAGTATGTTTTTTAGCATATGTCAAAGGTGGTTTGATGAATGTTAAGAATGAATTTGAGTTTCATAGATGGAAGATAAAAAATGTCCCAAATTATTTGAAATTCCAAGATAAATACATCAAGTTTTTATATAGATAGAGTAGTTATTTACATCATAATTCTGATTTTCAATGTAAACTAGTGGAAGTTATCTATGACATTTTAATGAATCTTGATGTCAATTTTGAAGTACAGTAAAAATCAATTGAATAACTGAATATGATAAAGTTTTTCAAAATAACCATTTAAAAGATTGGAATTAAAAATATAAAGTTCAAGAAGAGAATATAGCTAATCAGGGCTAGAAGTTAGTCTTGCATGAAGAAAATTTTGATAAGATGTATTAGAATTTGCCTGCTCAATAAGAGAAGTTGGTCGAGCAACAAATATGGATCAAAAATCTCAAACATTATATTGATAAATTTTCATGGACTAAAATTATAATATATGATACTTGTTTAATTGGTGGTTTTTATAAAACTAAACATAAATTTAGTTTTATTAGTGAAAATATTTTTTGAATGATTCAATTTCCATTTAATTTATCTTTATAATTTTTAATTACTTAAATATTTTATTTTCTGTTGGATTTTTTTTCAATTTCTATTGCTATTTATAATTCATGAATTACATCATTGAATAAATAATTTTTATTTTTAATATTTTCTAATTTAGAATGATTCTTCTTGAACATAAGGAAATAAAGGATTTTATTTCTTATTTTTTGGGTCTCATATAGAAATTATAAAAGGGAAATTTTATTAATGTTTATATATTTCTAAAAGATTTTATTTTTAAAAAAGAGGGTTTGTTTTCCATTTTTCTACATATCTTTTGATTTTAAAAATTGGTAGAGATTTTTCAGTATAATAATTATTTTAATTTATAATTTTGAACATCATAATAAAAATCATATGAATTTCATTTAACTTAATGATTTTGTTTTTATTGTTTTTGGTGTATAGAAAGAAAATCCAGAAAACATAATTCTGGAGGATTTTACTGTAAAAAATAAAAAGATCGTTATTTTCATTTAAGATTATACTCACTGGATTTATGATCATTATAGAATCATAGGATATACTTCATCAAATTATAAATAGATATGATTAGTTTATCATAAGATGAATAAGATACTTCAAATATAATTATAATTGATCCTTAAGGATGTCGAATCTGACCATTGATGATTTTTCAATAAAATGAATTATAGATTCAAGGACAAAAATTGGAACTAAATAAAAAAACACATTTGATATATATATCTTAATTTGATTTTATTATATTACTACTTGTTATTGAGATATTCCGATCATTATATTCATATTTTTTGAGAATTTTTCTAAGAGTTCATATCTGATGCTTTCATTTTAAATATCTTAGAATTTCTATTTTCATAATTATGTTATTGATCCTTCATGATAAATTAATTAAATAATAAATCTAGATCTATGTTTCTATTATTTATGATCATGATTTACAACACTATGTAAGAGAACAATTTATGATCATCTTGATTGAGGCTTATGAGTTTGTAATTCAAAGTTTTTTTGAATAAAACAATGATACCTTATGGTTGGTATAAATTTGATGGATTACAAGGTATAGGAAGAAAAACATTTTTTAACGGTTTAAATTTAATGATACATTTCATATGGTTTATAATACTCCATACACTTTGGTATTAAATTTTGGTTTGTAAAGAAATACTTCGTGTTTGGTTTAATTCCACTATCCTTACTACTTTTTGTAGTTTCGTTTATTTTCATTGTGTATTCATATTTTTTATAAGTTAATAAAGTTCTCAAAGATTAATTTTAACATTATTTTTCTTTTACACAGATAATTTTTAGGTTCATTGGAACATTTTGTTTTGGTGGTTTTACTCTTGAGGTGGGTGGGAACTTGTATCTTTGTTTTGAACTAAAATTCACCCTATGATTGTAGTTTATCTTCTTTTCATATGTATGAAAACATTTACCACCTATCAATAGGATTGAACTGAGAATTAATATACATCTTCAACACCTTAACCAAACTAAAAAACCTCATAAACTCCACGATGTCAAAACTAGGACCTCTCTAATAATGATTTGATCCATTTCTAATAAAATAGGTCACTTAATTAAATATGTTATCTAATGGTGTATAAGTAAAATGAATGATAACTAAAATGGACGAAATAAATAAAACACATATGAAATATTTTATATCTCTAATTTATCACTTTATGTGATACATATCGTGCAAAAAAATATATCATATACCACAGGATGCAATATGGTATTTAGTGCATATTAACTATAAATTGTGTTAATTTATCATTTAAAGAACTTAAAGGAACTCATTTAATAACACATTAATAGAAGATAAAGTATTATTACCTAAGAAATAATTTAATACAAATCCATATTTTGAAGGAAAGAACTCCCAATGAAAAGGTTAAATAGTAAAATAGTATCACAATAATCCAAAAACTATGGTAAGTCAATTTATCATAGTCTTAGACATACTAAAATCTTTCAATGAAATATTTATACTCTATATTGAAAAATTAAAAAATACTTGAGACACTCCCCATGTTGCAAATATGACTATGTATCACTTTGTACCCTATATTCTTATTATGAATCAATATTGTGAGGGTGTTCTTTATTCATCCTTAAAAATATTAGATATTTTTCAGGAAACATGGAAATTAAATTTGATTGATGAAAGAGAAATTTATGAATAACTTCAGTACTAGGATATCACATTTTCCAGAATTTGATTATTTACACCATGATTAAACATGTCTTTAATGGAGTCACAATTATGTGAGGGTGTAGATGTTGGAATTTAGATAGGATAAACCAAATTAATAGTGATATTTAAAGGGATGAAATATCATATAAGGCTAAAAACCAAAATATATTTGACACAACATCATCATCTCAAAATTACTCTCATTATAAATTTATCGATATTGAGATGGGGTGGGGAAATATTCTTCTATGTGAGATTGGTAGGAGGTAAAATCTATTGGTCCATTCTTAAATTAAGTTATATAAGTTTGAAAAGACTTTTTGGTAATCATATGGGTTATTATATTGGGATTCCTTCTAATACATGGGCTTATGTATAACAATAAGAGTGAAATAGATTTTTTACAGGGTTATCTTATGACATGGTGATGGTATCTTAGCTTCAAAAAAATTTAATCAAATTAAGGATATACACAAACTAACCACATACAAACAAAAGTCAAAATATGGTTTTCATCAATTAATTATTAAATTAATAAGCTAGCTTCAATTTATATGGTTATAGATCCTTCAATAAGTGTGGAATGTAAATGATTATAATGGTTCTTTAAGGATTTATAATATATTAATAGTGAGTCATCATATGTATTGGGTAGTGAGGATTGGGTGGAAGTGATACCTATGCATATTATAATCAAAATAGTGGTTTTAATAATCTATGTATAGGAGTATTTAACTCTCCATGCATCTTTGATTAGTATTTATATTCAAGGTAAACCATGTAAATGTAGTGTTTTTATGTGGTAATTTTATTTTCTATTAAGATTATTGAACAGATCCAAAATTATAATTGCTCCTTATAACATGGTGACAAAATCCACTAAAAGGGATTAAAACATATTATAGCTTTACATTGTTAAATTTGGTCATTTCTCTATTTCACTCCCCCACCCAAACATGCTTTAATTACTAGGACCTTATACATACAAAAAATTGTTATCATATACCTAAGGTTTTATATAAGGATATATTTATTTCATGTTTTTGTAAATATAAAGGCTCTTATAAACCACAAAATAATTTATATATTTTATGGGTTAAATTATTAACTTCAAAAAAATGTTAAATTGTTTAAAATATTTGGTAATTGATGTTTATGTGGGTGTGATTCATGAAATTTCTCTTTTTTATTAACCTAAATTAGATTTAATATAACTTGATAAAAATTAAATAGATACAGATGAAAAGGTAATGAATATATTAGGATGATCTCTATCAGATGTTAATATATGAAGATCATTAATTATGTTTTGTCAAAGAATAAATGGGATTAACTCTATGACATATCTGAGGGTTACTCTAAAGTGAAAGAAGATAAATATTAAGTGTTGAGAAACAAGTTTCAATAATTTATAATGTTACTATTCAAATAGTGTGTTATTTCTTCAATCAAGTGTTGGGTCTTTTGAAGTCCATCAAACACGTAATAGAGTGCATTACTCATGAAGATATTATCATTATGATATTGAAAATAACTTAACCTCCATATTTCAATAGTAAATATTTTTTATTAAATAAAGAGACATGAATTCAATATCTCTATGTGATTTGTAGAGTGTTATTATGAAACGTAAAATTAGAATAAATGAATATTCTTATAAACTATAGAAGTATCTTAAATTATAAAAATTAATATCCATATAGAAATTCACTGTTGAAGACGATATAGATAAACATATAGATAAACTAATTAAATTTCTCTCTAGTAAACTAAGGATAAGTAAGGGTAAATTAAAATAAAAAAATTATTTTCTTATTTCAAGTGTGTAAATTTGAGATATATTATTTCTCAATGTCCTAAGAGGTTTAAAATTAAAAAAGATGAGAAAAAATCTTTGGATAACACCGAGAAGATTCAGTAATAGAAAACTTAGTAATAATCTATGTAATGGAATGAGTGGATGTGAATTCTAAATGAGAGGAACCCCCATCAAATAAATATGAATTCAATAATTATTTTTAAATATAATAAGTTGTAGGTCTAAATGGTGATAATTAATATGTATTATTACTAATGAATAATAAAAATAATCAAATTAATGTTGATGGAGAAAATAAAGAAGAAACAAAAGGTGTAGTTAATCTTCATGTTGAATTTGAAGTATCATTAGAATATATTGATAATCCATGAGAAAATGTAAATATAAAAAAAAGGGGGAAATAAAATATTCACTTCAATGAATAATAAGAAGATATAAAAAGTTCTGAAGAGGACTGAAAATAATTTAAGGTCGGTAAGACTATTGGGATTAAAAATTCATTTATCTAAAGAAAAATCTTAAAAAATATAAAAAATATATTAATGAATTAACTATTATATTTTAATGGTGAATAAAAGGTATATACATGATATAATATGAATCATTATCTAACAAAACAAGGATATAAAGTTTAAATCATATTTATCAAAAATGGAAATTTTCAAAAAATCGTATTTTTTCCTGATGAAAAGACTAATGTAAAAAACTGGTATATGAACTAAAGAAGTTATATTAATATCTCAAAAATCAAATTTCTCATTATGAAAGAAATTTTAACTTAAAATTAAATCCTAATATTATTTGAGAAAAGAAGAATTTACCAATTGAAGATAGATGAATAATATTTTTGAAACAAAAAATATGAAAGTGGAAAAAAATTATTCTCTAAGGATTTATAAATATGTGTATTTGGAGTTATTATTTTATATTATACATGAAAATTCCATGGGATTTTTTATATTTTTAATCAAAACTAATATTTCAAAATCCAACAAAACTTCATGGAATAAACTAGTGTATATTACTAACAAATAAAGACATTATGATTTTATCAGTTATTGTTTTTTATGTGAATTATATGGGAATAAGAAAAAAACTTGTTCAATAATATTTATCGTAAATTCTTCTACAAAAGGAAATGTTTTTTTATAGAAATTGGAATAAAGGAATATAATAAATAATCAAGTAAATATAAAAAATATGTTGATGCTATAAATGAATTAAATACAATTTTTTAATTTTTATATCTTGAATAGGAAATATATTTGAGAAATACCCACAAAATAATATTCCTTAGGTACAACCCATTTCACATTGTGTAAAAAACATGAAAACACCTAGATTTACAAATGAAACCCATGGGGAAAACTGACGTTGCAACCCCTTCCCCTAGATTTATGCAGTTTATATTCTCAGACCACTTCAAAACTGGTTGAAGCTCCTATGAATCATCAACAAAGATGGAAGGAAATGGAGATGTCAATATTAAATATTTTATAAGTTCCGCTAAAGGAAACTAAAAGTTAATAAATTCAGATACTTTATAGTGTATGTTCTTTTCATATGATAGCAAACATCAATATATTGAAGAATTCTAATGTCAAGATAAATGTCACTATGATATTTGGAAATATTGGTGATCTCAAAATCAAAGGTAGTATAAAATAAAAACATATAAGTAGATACACAACAACAAAAATATGTGTTATTTTTTAAGGATTCAGACATAGCTTACTTTATGTAAGTTGGTTTTTTGATCTAGATCATGCAATCAATTTTACCATGAAGATTTTTATCATAAAATATTCATATAGGTTTGTGGTTATAAAGGGGACTATAACTTGTGCATGTATATATCATATCAATGGAAAAAGATATTTTAAAATTTTATCATAAGAAGTTGAAAATATTATGTGAAATCAAAGGCTATTTCATATCAACCAAAAGAGCATGAAATAATAAATGGAGAGAAATATAGCATTGGATATAGCCAATCTCCTTATATAATGATATCATATTTTTAGAGAATTTCAGGAAGGAAAGATTATCATAAAAACATATAAACCCTGGGGAAATAAATCAATAAAAGTACTTAGATCAATTCATGTTGATGTATATACATCTACATATCAAAAGGGAATAAAAGGTTAAATAAAATATGTATTTTTTATTAATGATTTCATTATAATGGGTTGTATCATAGAAATTGTCTGTAAAACTATAGTTTTTGGATACATCAAGAGGTATAAAAATATTATTAAAAATCATCAGGGAATGAGAATCAAAATTAGGAGGCCTAAAAATTGCATTGAGAATACAAATTAAAATGTATAGAATTATTTATAAAATCGTGAAATATTTCATGAAATTTAAACTATTATAACGCCCTAAAAATTGAGGTAATGGAAAGAAGAAACAAGACCATTAATAATATATCCTATTTAATTTTGATATCAAATATAATTTCAAGTCACTACATGAATGAACCGGTAAAAAGTAATTGACACATCTATAATTGAACACAGTTAATTATATGTTAATTTCTCTATAAACATTAGTTTAAGAAGATTAAAACCATGAAGTACTTAAAATTATTTAGTATTAAGTTTTGTATAATTAATAAATAAGGAAAACAATGTATGTTTGGTAATAAAGGTGATGAAGGTATACCTTTTTTATTATTTTAAAAGTAGATCGTATAAATGATTCAAAAAAGGATTTAATTGATTATCGAAAGTAATGATGTTATTTTAGAAGAAAATTAAAGTAATGATGGAAATAAAATATCTTAATATGTTGATGAAGAAATAGAGATGCTAAATTATCCTGAAGGACTAATAAGTGATAATGAGTATTCCACACTTGACTCTGTTGATAATGAATATGATAAAATCATTTCAACACTTGATAATAATAGATAATAAAGAACAAAATAATGTTTTTTATTAAGATTAAATTATAAAATATGATAAAAATCACAATTTAATAAGTAAAATAAAAATATTTTAAGGAATAAACTTGAAGAAATATGTCACAAACCAAAATGGTTCGACCCCAAAACAGTCACCTGAGTCATCCCACAATAAGGCCCATGAGGTATTTCCGATCCTCCTGGGTTAGAACCAAGTTTTGGGAATCAAAAATACTTAGTTGGGAATGGTTACCCCATAAATTATAGATAAATAAACAAATATAAAATTAATAAGAAAAATAAAATCTAGCATAAGTAAGAAATAAAATGGAACATACCTCCATGTGACCCCATGGGTCACCAACAACCACTGAATCAATATCACTCCATAATGATAAATACGGAGATAGAAACATCACCAAAAGATAAAAAAAAATAGAGATATATCCATGAGTATTAAGACTCTATAGGAATTCCTAAATAAAATATTCCCTATGATTTACCTTTAAAAAGAATACCAAGTCATACTAGTTTTAAAGTAAAAAATAGAAAATACGGTTTTCCCATTAAATAACTATACACGACATTCTAAAAACCCTTATTAAAACCAAACACATATTTTCATTTTTTTTAATCCTTTTCTATATCCAAAACCTAGTTTAAAATTCCCACACTAAGAAAGATACCATGAATAAACACTAGCAACAGAATAAACCAAACAATGCAAGAAGATGAGGAAGCGGTATAGAAATAAGAAGACATACGCAAGCATAACAGATAACCAAAATAGTATAGAATGAAACAAGACCATACACATAGGTAATTATGATAATTTATTGACCAAACCTATATGTAATCCCAAGATGCACTCATTTTGGACCCACCTTCCAACATATAGTGCACATCCATTGTCAATAACTAACCTAGATTATCTAAAATTTCCTCACAATGGAAAATTCCAAGTAGAATATCCTCTATCCAGGGGGTTTTAATATGTCTAATCTGGACTATAAAGAAACCATCACTAAACACTCTAGATGATGTCTAGGAATCCAATTATTTTATTATAAAGGAGAATGAGTATTTCATCACATTCTTGTAACCAAACATAACCCACAGATTCCATCATGTTTGCACTACCAAATCCCTGACACCACCTATGTGAAGGACCTATCACTAGAAAGACAAACATAGATATTCCCATCATTCAATGAAACACTTAAATTTCTGAAGGGTCCTACACATTAACCATTTCAAAACCATTCCCCAAATATAGTGTGAAAAAATCTTTCATGTTTGGAAGATTCCAAACATGCCTTTCAACTAATTTCATTTCCAAACTACAGTTTATAGTGCCAAACAATCCAAGTTTTAAATAACACATTTTACCAAAGATTTTGAGTTCCAAAAACCACACTTCACATGTTAAAAATCATTTAAAACAATTTTAAAAATTTATGGTACTTCACATTCAATGGTATGCTTGTAAACAAGCTTAGACAAAATCCACTCAAGTTAAAAGAACATTTTGAAGAAACACAACCAATTTTCATTGCATTTACGCTTAATATAGTAAAGAAAAAACATTTTAAAAACATCAAGAAATCATATATTTCAATTTAAAGGCTTGGAAATAGGGTCCCTTCCTCAAAAAATACTACTTTTTATGATGGAAACTTGAATCTTCCCATTTCCTCTTACACGCTTATGAACCTTCATATATATATAAGGATCCCTATCCCCAGTCTACATATTCACATGGCCATGAATATGTACAAGGGAGTTCTTATATATATACCAACACTTGAATATACCCAATTATAATTAAAGATGTGTGAATTTTTCATATATATATAATCATACCTAGCACCAATATATATATTCATACTTCCATGAGTGAATATATATAAAGTGGGAATGTATATATGTATATGTCTACCTATTAATACACATGTATGTTTCCTTAGACAACGATATCCTGAACCCACCACAAAGAAGTTCAAAACACACACACAAAAAATAGGGTGCCCAAAAATCACATAATACCTTATTAAAATTGGGCCAAAAAACTAAGAGAGGAGAAAACTCACCTAAACCCAAAGAATAACTTACTGAATTTGATGGTCATGGAAAGAACATTCCTCAATCAAACTTCACCAAACCCATGAACCAATAAATAAATAAAAACACCTCAAAACATGTTAGGGTTCGGTTAGGTCATGCACACCATAAGAGGGAAAATATAAACCATGAAATTGAAAAAGAATAAGGAAGAGTAGAAGAAGAAAACCCTACCTAGAGATATTTCCCAAGAGATCAGATCAAAAATAGGATTATGGAAGGAGAGGGGTGGATGTAGTGGAATTCTCATAGGGAGACCCTTTGGATGATTTTTCATGAACTAGGGTGGAGGGGGTGAGGGCTTCCGATGAGGGGGAGAAGAATAACATTAAGAGGGTTTAATAGAAAATAATATTAAAAATAATAATAGTAAAATTCATAATAATAATGAAAATAAAAATAATAAAAAATTTATTTTTTCCATTTTATTATTGATGTTGTTATTATTATTATTATTATTATTATTTTAACTTATTTTATTTTACTTCTATTTTTTAACCTGGGTAGACCATGCGGTTTGGCCACACAGTCTTCAAGACCATGCACCAACCATGTGGTTGCCACTATCCTAAGATGGTGGGACCGCTTGGACTACTGGAGAGAGATGAATTATCATGTGCCTATTTGTGCACCCTAGATAGTTCCACTATCTAAGTTACATGGTTATAACTAGGACGAAACATGGTTTCTCTTAACTATTATCTAATCATGATACTTCCTCTATCTGCACAAAAAATACATTTTTTCTAAAAACACCCTAGAAATCCACAAAAATAATAATAATACCAAAAATAAAAAATATATAAAAGAATTTAGGGTTGGGGTGTGAAAATTATCCCCGCCATTAGCACTTTAATCCCCCATAAATTCACCCATATAAATGAGGAACAAAAACCAGACTCAAAAGAGATCAAGTCCAAATAAAACCATGAAACATGGTGTTACCATTAAAATACATAAGTCACACTTGACCATCTTATGATAAGACATAATTGAGACATTTAGTGGGTCTCCACACCATTATAGAATGACTATCAATGAGGTTTCACTAAGTGGAATTCTCAATGAAACCACCCACCAACAGGACAAGGGTTTAACCATAGAGACTCAAAGATGGTACTTTCCCAAGACACAATTCATAATTTCTCAATAGAAATGACTCTATAAATGAGTACCACCATAAAACTAAAACCAAAATAAATGAATAATAACCATTTAATAGTTCATATTCTATAAGAAACAGCCACAAAAATTTTAGGAAAGATGCCACCAAGATCTCCAAAATGAAAGGTTCCCAAGAATGAGAAGTCGCGATAGGGGAAATATTTAATGGTCACCACTCCGATGTTTGAGACAATATTATGGATGTACATCCCTCACACCTGAAACTTATATACTGTGTGAAAAGATTCACTATGAGACATATGGAGGGAGCTCGGATGTCTTGAAGTATCTGTTTTACCATGGTCAGGAGATAATAATTACTGATTGAAACTTATTCACTCGAAAAAATCACACACATAACTTATTTAGGTGTCTCATGAAACCACATCGATGAAATGTCTTCATAAGATTATGAAAAGATGGCTTAGAGTGCCTAAACTGACCACATTGGAAGCAAATTAGTGTCTCGTCTGATAAACGATATACACGAACTAATGAATGTGATTTTTTTGGAATAGGATCCTTTACTTTACACTCCTAATCAAATGGGAAGCCTTCATGAACCCCAAGGAAAAACATATTGGAAACTACTATGTGTTGATTCAAATGTTATAATTTCTACCTTTTCTTTTCCTTAGTTTAGAAAATCACAAATACCTTCTTAAAACACTATTACACTAAATGTATATTTCCAAAGTGTTTTAGTATGTTTTTTAGAAAAAAAAATCATTTATGTCAAATATTGAAATAATTCTAATACAAAATGAATATAAACTACTATTATTCAATATGATCCATCAAACTAAATGTGTGTCTGATACATCGGAAAAATTTTGTTTTGAATAGTGGTTATACTTATGTCCTATCAATCAGACTGAAAAAATTCATGACCATAAAACTGACATTAGTACTAATACATCATATTGAAATTTATTCATATTATTAGATTAACAAATAATAATAAATTCCATCATACTATCCAATATTTATAATCAAAGTATATGGATTTGTTTCTATTAAATGGAATCCAAAATATAATTGTTATCGTTCGCAACAAAATGAAATCCGATAATGAAATGATTAACTATAAATTTTAATATCTCGATCATTATGATATGTAAAAGTGTAACCTATACAATCCCATTGCAACCAAATCTAAAATATTACCATTGGAGGATTTTCTATAAATAGGAGTTCATTTAAATATTTGGGAGATTATGCAATTCACAACTCAAATCATCTATTTTTTTCTACTCTTGAATATCTCATTCTAAATTCTTTTAAATTTATTAGAGTTAAATTTATAAGTAATATGATTGAGTATTTTTAATTATTTATAACACTTTTTTTATTTTAAGTTTGGTCATGGTACTGACTGAAAATTACTTTTGTATTTTCAATCACTTTTAAGGAAAAAGTGAAAACCATACATCACTTCAAAGACTTAAAAACATTAAAATCACCACGATGAAGAAAATTTAAGAGCAAACAACTAATTCAAACCTACATGGTTGATATCCTACCCAACATCGTAAACATTAAATCAGTTTCTCCTACTCATCACTCCATGGCAATCAGTCTCGTGCATGACTGCACAGGAATGGAACCTATGTCAAAGCCATACCCTCTCAAACATCCAAATCCGAAAGTAAAAACCAGGAGAAAACTGATGCTCTAAACCCCATCTGAAGCAATTCCTATAAGAGAATAGGTGCAATGACTCTCAAACCTCAAACAGCAAGCCACAAAAATTCCATCACTATACCAAAAACCTCCAACCAAGTAGCAAATCACACCATGAAAGTGATCACCCAACAAAAAACCATTCCAAGAATACCACCATCATGCATCAAACCATCACAAACTCCTGATTCTCTTCATCTCTAGTGCATCGATCCACTGCCACCACATCCGCAGAACAAGAAGACCACATAGCAGGGAGGTCCCAGCGGAGAGGGAACCAGCGAAAAACCATTCACACCATACAACAAACCAAGCGAACCAATTCCCAGCACTCCCCACATTCAGCAACAAAGATAGAAAACCACCAAAATTGAACCTTAAAGGAAGCTGCAGGAAGACCCTCCCCCCTCCGTGCCACACCGGGGCCACACTAAGCCTCGCCTGATCAAGCCCGCCAAGCCGAGGCCACATCTGACGCCCAACCGAGCTCCATCGTGGTGAAAAGCTGGATCCACGCCTTGAATCTCCAACCAAATGGGATCGAAGCAAGGTCCACACTGTCGCCATGACAACGCACTAGGAAAACGAAGCTGAAGCCGAAGATGAAGTCGAAGCCTGAACCTTCGCCGATCCAAGGGGCCAGAGATGTCGATTGGGGTCACAGCCAGCCACCTTAGCAAGGGCTGAAAAGCACCGAGTCACGTTGACACTGATCCGAGGACGAAGATAGGGAGTGATCATCATATTGAGGCCTTCTATGGATAGGAAGATATGGACAAGTAAATTATCATATAGAAGGATTTATTAGTAATGGAAGATAGAACATTAGAGTAGTTACTAAAATTGTGGATATCTTAATTTATGGTTTTTCACATCCATAACTCTTAAGGCTAAAGATTTATTCCCTTTATAAATCATGTAAGTCATTATTAATATTATAATCTTTCATATTTCTTATTTATACAAGTTTTACTTTCTATTATGATTATACATTATAAAGTAAGTTTTTACTTATATTTATTATAATACAATTATTGGACTATTTGTGACACTGTTAAATAACTCTAATATAATCAAACGGTATCTAGTTTTGATTTTAATACTCTGATGATCAGATAATATCTGATTCCTATCATTTTTACTTCGCAGTAATTTATTTTCATTATAATTTTCAAAATACAATTCACCCCCCCCCCCCTCTTATAGCCATCTTAAACTCTTATAATCCAACAATTAGTATCAAAAAATGTTCTACTAAATTATTTCTGTGTTTTTACTTTCATTATGAACTATAAGTTTGATGAACTGCTTGTTTATAATTTTTTATTATGCTAAAATTTCATTTTAGAAAATAGTTTCTATTCTTTTGATAAGATAGCAAGGTTAAATGATAGAACCCTTGAAAATTTGAATCTGAGAAAACCACCTATCTTTAATGGTGATGATTATCAATATTAGAGAGATCATATGAAGACTTTTATTATTAAAATTGGTGTACATGATTTTCTTATTTTTATTGGTAATTATTATATTTGTGATAAGGATTTTACTAACTTTAAAAACCAAGAAAATTTGAAATATCAACTCAATTATAGAGTAAAGATCACTCTTTTATGTTCTGTGACTCAAAATATATATAGTCATATTTCTTTGTGTAAATATACTAACAGCATTTGGAATAAATTAAAAGTAACACATTTTGGAACTTCCAAAATTATTGAAACAATAAGAGAAATTATTTTTTCTGATTATCAAGCCTTTGATTTTTTACCTGGAGAGTCAGTTGAAAAGACTCACCAAAGGTTTATGACTATTATAAATAGTTTAAAATCTCTTGAGAATAAATTTCTTGAAGATGATATTTTGTCTGAGAAAATCATAAAGATTATTCAAAATGAGTGGGAATCCAAAAGGACCACTTTGGATGATACAAGGAATATTATGATTCTTACTCTTGATGATTTGATTGGTACCCTTGTGAAATATGAAGAAATATTGAAAATGGATGTTGAAAAAATGAAAAATAAGAATGGAAGAGTTTATTTCGAAACTATATACAATGTTCCTGATAAAATTCAATCATCATTAAAAGTTGTAATGTCTTCTAGAAATAAGAAATTTATTATTCAGTCTTCTAGTATTTCTTTACAAAAGTATGAAAATAAGTTGGAAAATATTTCTAGAAGGATGAATAATATTGTTGGAAAGAAAGACTTGTAATATTTATAAAAAAGTAATAAGGATTAGAGTGATAATAAAGACTCTATAGAAGTGATATTTTATGAATGTAAGAATAAATGAAACACTTTACTAGATTATCTTATGCTGAAAAGGAAATATGAGAAAGAAATAAATTCATATAGGAAGGAAAAGAAGTCTTATAATCATAAAGGCATGAAAATTTTGAAATATTATGAAACTTAAAGTGCTAGTGGTAGAGATAGTTCCTTAGATAATTCTTCAGATGGTTAAATTCCTAGACAAAGAAATATTAGAATATTTTTATAAATTTCAAATGTGAATAAATGTCTAATAGAAAAGGTACATACTACTGAATCTCTTAAAACCCTTACATTAAATACTAATTACTCGTATTGTAATAATGAGAAAAAATTTACATCTTCTGGTTAATAATATTCCTAATCTGAAGAGGATAATACTCTACCTAGTTATTTCTAAGTATCTAGGTTTTTTAAACATTTATAAAACAAAAATCTTAATGTTTCTAAAAAACATGAAAATGAAAAATAAAAACTTATAAAGGAAAATTTGAGAATTAATACTCTTACTAATGAAATATAAAATATTTCTAATGGACGCTACAAGTCTAATTTTGAAAAGTAAAATCTTTCTAAATATCTTGAAAATTCAACTTTAAAAAAATTACAAACTAATTTTTGTGAGACTTAATTCGAAAACATATACTACTAATGATAAGAACATTGTTTTTAAACAAATATATAAAATATCTAGTTTGAAGAAAATTTTATCTAAGTTTAATTCTAGGAAGGAAAACCTGGATATGATGTATAAACAAACAAGACCTCGTAATGATATTTCAAAAATGGGCTTTACTAACCAAAAACCTATTTTTTGTAATAACTATTTTATCCCAAAAAGTGTGCTATTTTACACAAAACCCCAAAGTGTTGGACATTGGAAAAAAAGGTTCTCTAAATAAAGTACAATCACTAGACTCTCATAAATATAATTTTTTTAAGGAAATGACATTTTCTCAATAAAGTAATATTTGATAAATGTGGTTTCCAAAAACCTTATTTTTTTAATAATGTCGGACCCAATAAGGTTTAGCTTCTGAAAAAAATTATTGTTTTCAAGAAAATAATGAAATTAACAAAATAATTGTACATGGATAGTTGTTTCTCCAAGCTTATGACTGAAAAATTATTTATTTAATAATATCCTTAAGATGAAAGGTGGAAAATATCCTTTAAAGATAATTCTAAAGGTGTTATCATTTTACTATTTATTGAAACACAATAAAAACTTGTTAATGTTTTCACTAAACCCCTTAGTTATGATATATTTTCATACATTCAACATAATCAAGGAATGATCAATATCAAGTGATTATTCATGTATACTTATTTTTTACTAATATCCTTACATTAATGTACTACATTTCAAAAGGGTAGCACAAATGTTTTTATACTTGTAAATATTTTACTTTCTTAAACCCTTATTAAACATTCTATTTTCTAAAAAAATTTGTTTTTTAAATTATTTTAAATTTTTAAAAGTTTTATCATAATAAATTTTCCACAATCCAAAAATTTATAAAATTTTCATAGTCATAATTTTAATAAAACACCTCAGACTTAAAAATTGTTATAAAAATTATAAACAATACTTTTTTCATAAACTATATTGTAATCAGTTTCTATTATAAAAACCAGGAATAATATTTTACTCATACCAAAGAAACTTTTCTTCTATTGAACGTATTATTCTTTTAGTTATTTCAATTATTCTTTACTTTAGTTTATAAATGTTGTTGTACATATTATTTTAGCTTTAAAACTTTTTTTACTTGATGTTTTCTAATCAGACTATTTCATACTCCAATAATGTTTTTTTAAAAACATCAATTGATTAGAACTATATTTAAAAATATTCTTTGAATAAATCTCAATCATCGAATTAAAAAGAGTTTTAATCAGAGTCGTTGAAAGTTTTCTAGAATATAAAGTTTCTCTAATTATTCCTATATAATAGTGCATCACTGTATAACCCACATTAGTTTTACATACTTTTTCACTAACTCTCGCCCCTCCTTTAAGAGCTTGTACTAATGTTTTTCATTCGTCTGTTCATTGGCATTAGCTCAATAGGATGTCTATTGCTAAGGATTTTTCATAGAGATAAGTTTTTAGAGAAACACTCATCAAGAGATCCTAGTATGAAAAGTAATATTTAATTCTTAAAAATGTCATTCGTATACAAATATGGGAGATATTTTTCATTAAAAATCAAATAATAAGTTTTAATTGCATTACCCCAAAATTGTAAGAGAATTTTATGCTTTAGTAAAAAAAATTATGGGTGATGATAAGGAAAAAATAGTTTTCAAACTTTTTGGTCTATAATACAAGCTTTCATATCTATCATAGTAGATCTTGTATAATTTCCTTTTAAGGGAGAAGTATATCTTCCTTCCCATAAATTACCTAATAGGCTTGTAAGTTTCTTGAGTTCAAAGGCTGAATCATCCTTATTCACATATTATGATAAATTCAGGAAAGTTTCTCATCTCACATTGGATGAATGATTTGTCACTTTGAGAATATAGGGATATCTTATACCAATAAATGGTGAAATAGATACCCTAAAAGATTCAAAGATATATTTTTTCGATTATTTGATGAATTTGAGGAAACAAAATCTTGAGAAAAAAAATTATTATGGTGGAATAAATTAATAAATCCTTAATGAAGTTTAAGGTTTTATTGTTTCCTTATTTTATAAACAAGTTTCTAGTGAACTACATGGAATTATTCATGATTAAGAAATAGAATTATCCCATAAGGGAAAATATTTCCCAAATCAGTAATGATATGATGTCAAGAATGAAGTTAGTTTATTTACACCAAGTTGAATAATTTTATTAACAAATTAGAAAGAAGTGCATCTAATGCAGGGGCCACTAAATAAATAGGGAAAGAATTTGAGGAAGAAAAAATAAAGGTTAAATCATCTCCTCTGAAAAAAGAAAAAGAAACTAAAGATAATGACAGATGATCAGTTCAAGAAACTCATGGATCATAATCCTTAAAAGAATCATGGGGATCCTAAGATTGGGCTTGATAAGGGTGAGGCCTTGTCTTTGAATATTTATACTAAACATCAGTTAAAGGAAGCAAAAAATATAAAGAAACAAAATAAAATATTATAAAAGGAAAATATGGTACAAATATTGATGAAATATGTTGAAAATGATTCAAAGAATCTAATTATTTCTATTTCTCCTTTCTCAGTGATGTAACCAATGCATCATTTTAGAACAATTACTCATACATATAATAATATTCCTAATGTCGATTTTGATTTTATATAAACATCATTTGTTCCTTCAGAAGTACCAGTAGTTCATAAAAAATAGTAAGAGGAAATTGGTTTCTAAGAATCAGTCCCAATAGTAGTTCATAAAAAAATTAGAGAAGTAAAAAACCAAAGTATGCTAGAAAAAGTTTTCTCCAAACTATGAGTCGACTAGAGAAATAACTCAAGGAATAATAAAAGGGAGAAAAAGAATAATATGAGGAAGAAGAGTAAGAATCTAAAGAAGAAGAAAAAAAATATGAGAATGATAAAAAGGGAATGAAAACATAATATTCATCTTCATTTTCAACTCCATTACCTTCCAAGACATTATCAGGGTCATTAGACTCTGGAACAATAGTAGCTCAGAAAGGCTTTGATTATATTTTCCAAACATTGAAATAGTTAAGTGATTAAATACCATATCTTCCAAACATATAGGAAAGACGTAAAATTATTTAGTAATGCCTAATTTAAAAATTAGAACCAATGATAGTTTAGTTAGAATCATTTTTTCATATGGAATATGACTTGAAATATTTTAAATAAAATACCAAGGTATAAAATAGATCTTTGAATTACATGATAAAATAGTCAAAACAAGTTAATATTGATCTCAAATATCATGAAGATCAGTTTATAGAAGTTAATAGACTTTCTCTTAAAATGGAAAAATCATTTGAAAAGTTGTTTACAGATATCTTAGACAGATTCATGTTTCTAGAAGACTTTAGATGCATGAATAATGATCATACAGAATAAGTGGATGTTTTGAAAGAAAAGGTTTATAACTTGGAAGTGGAGAATATCAATCTTTGAATATGTGAAGATAAGTTATTAATTATGAAGTAAGAGAATAAAAAGATAAGTGAGTAGGTTTAAATACTTAAGGAATAGGTTCAAAAGTAGGTAGTTATGGAGGAAAATATTTTCAATATTTATTCATTGGATGAAAAATATCAGAAAGATTATTATGATGTTAAGAAGATGAAGGTGGTCGTGAAAATTTTATAAAGGAATGAACTTTTTCATTTGAACTCTTAATGTAATATTTTAAAACATTTTTAATGAATGATTAATGTGAATAAATTTTATCAAAATAATTTAATACTGAATGTATTACAAATTTTCTTTTGGTTGTATGTTCTTTATTTTATATCATGGATGAATACTTAATTCACATAAAATTGTTTTGTATGGTATTACTTTAATAAATTTTTATGAAATTATTGTTTATTCCCTATAATTTTTGTAAATCAAAAAGGGGACATGTTTATAAGTCTAAAGGGATAAGTTCACGGGGATATATTTTTGCAGAATTCTCAAAGAGATATGTTTAATGGAGGGATTTCTAAAGGGGGATAATTTTTTAATGTACTTGTATATGGGGGATATATTTTCTAATGAAGATTATTTATAAAGAAGTATTTTTGGAATGGGTTTTTTTATTGACATCCCATAATATCATAAAGAATTTATAATCTCATGGGGAGTTAATATATAAAGTATATCTTTGAATTTATTAATGTAAAAAGGGTTGTAGGTTTTTTCAAGTTATTATTTTTCCATTTTAAGTATTCTATTTTGTGCTTTCCAAAAGGAGGATATTGTTGAGTGAAAAGTTATACTTTCTAATTTTTCCTTTTCTTAGTTTTGGAAACCACAAACACATTCTTAAAACACTACTTAAATAGCTTTATATTTTCCATGTGTTTTATTATGTTTTTATAGAAAACATCCACTTGTAGAGAATATATAAATATTTCTTATATAAAATGAATCTAAAATACTATTATTAAATATTATCTATCTGGATGAATGAGTTTTTAGTGCTTATGACCAAATTTTGTTCTAACCAATGGTTATTCTTATGTCATATCTATTAGACAACAAAAATTCATGACCATTAGACTGAAATTAGTACTGATACATTAGATTGACTTTTATTTAGATTATTGGATTGAAAAATAATAAGTAAGTACACTAAAATTTACAAATATTAAAATCATAGTATATGGATTTGTTTCTATCAGACAAAATCCAAAATAGAATTTAATAGTGATAAAAATTGACATCAAACAATGAAATTCTTAGCTTTAAATTTAAAGATCCAAATCATTATGAGCTGTCAATGTGAAATTTTTCTGAGGTTGTTGCAACCAAATCTAAAATATGATCGTTGGAGTATTTACTATAAATTATAGGTTATTTTAAGATCTAGAAGCTACTAAAATTCAAAACACAAATATTCTATGTTTTTTCTATACTTGAAAATCTCATTATAAATTCATTATAATTTCCTAGAGAGTTTAATTTATAATAAATCCAAGTGAGGATTGTAAATTCCATACAACACTTTTATTTTATATTCTTTTTTGGATTATGGTACTGGTCAAGGGATTTTGGGGATCAGAAGATAGTGAATCTAATCTATCGGATCAAGGTATTTTGAGGCTTGGAAGACATATAGTGATCATCTTATTGAGGAATTCCAGTGATAGGAATATAGAGTCATACTAATCATCATATCGATGGATTTACTGGTAAGGAAAGATAGACCTTTTTAGTATATACTAAACTATAAATTCTTTAAATATGGGTTTCTTACTTCCTTAAATCTTAAGATTAAAGAGTAAATTCTTTTATAAAGATTATATGTAATAATTACTAATATTTCTTTTTTATTTTTTATACGAGTTTTACTTTGTACAATGTATATACTTTAGAAAGTAATATTTTACTTATCTTTCTTATAATAATTGTATCAGACTGTTTGTGACACTGATAAAAAACTATGAAATAATAGGATAACATCTGTTTCCAATTTTAATAATTTTATAATTAGAAAATATCTAAGTCTAATAATTTTTACTTAATAATAATTTTTTTGTATTAGATTAATTTTTAAACTACAATTCATTTCCATGTAGCCATCATAAACTCTTAAAATCCAACACTATGGACTTCCATCTGAGACCCAGATCTGATAGAAACAACTCACCCACAAACTTCCCAAAAGAAACTTTCCAAAATAAAATAAATTGACCCATAATATATACATGGATACCCTACATAAATAGTGGAGATTTAATCATACCGCTCAATGATACTTCTAAAGTAGGAACCAGTACCTTAAAATTCCCAACATAGTCCTTTATCATCCGTTGACCTAGATGAATACCCATAAACTCTACCACTTCATTCACTTCAACTTCCATAATATTAAACCATTATATTCAAGTATTCTTGAAAATATCCCAATTAATCCCAAATTTTAAGGAGAATAGAGCAATTACCTTTCACTGGTCCAAACTTGTCCCTTAAATGTGCCCAAAACAGCTTGCACCCTGACAAAATCTAGAGTTCCCAAAAACTTGAAGACTGTAAAATTACTCAATCTATACCAAAACCTCTAAAAAACATCATAAACCATGAAAAATAGAAAATATAGAAAATGAAATCAACACCACTACTTCCTTAGAAGTCTGGAAAAAACCAAAAACCAGAAGAGACTCCCCAAAAACCCTCTGGACCTTTCTGGGTGGAATAATCTAAATTATAAGAAAGAAAAAACAACACCAAAAACAAATCAAACCACAAATTAAAATACCAACCAAATTAACCCAAACACATTAAAATTACAAATTAAAAACCAAATTTTAAAAATGATCCTTTCCCATTTTAAATTGGAAACCATTTTCTAACTTCCAAAAACATTTCAAACATTAATCCATTTTTTCCAAATTCAATTTCCCACTTAAATTCCTCATGGAATAAAAATAATTTTAGCACATATAATTTAAAATTAAAAAAACCACCTCACTTTTCCCTTTGAATCTTCAAATCCTGTTATAAAAGAAACCAATTTTTAATAAACACCATTTTTCTTTTCAAAAACCTCTTTGGAAAAACCAAGTCAGATGTTTGATTTTACATACTCACTCATGGTATCCTATAAACCATAAAATATGTGTTCATACCCACTTATTATTATATCAATCCACTCACAGGAACCAACATGAACTTTTCACACACCCACACACACTTATATGTGAACATTCATAAGAAATACTAAGGATCACGCATACAATTTTTCATTAAAACCAAGCATTTACCAAATACCCAATTCAATTTTCCTCTAAATTTCCATAAACATTTCATAATTCTAAATAATTTTCCATTTAATTATTGAGAAAAACAAATCTTTTCATTTTGGATACCAAGTTTTAATAAACCAAACACCATTTTAGAACCCAAGGGAAACATAACCAAATTCAATAAAAATAATTACCAATAAAAAATAAGAGCAACCCAATCACTCAAAGAATAAAAAACTCACAATCTAAAAACAACCACTACTACACATTCCTTGTATGCATAGTTTGTAAGGTCATGCACCAAATCAGTGAGCACATCGGAGGTCTTCAGAGTTAGATTCATGGTCTATTCATGGTTTTCCAAACCCTGAATAGAGACCATACACCCCCACTACAAAAAAAAATACCATTGTAAATGGGGTTATAACCCCTTCTAAAGACATTAGTGATAGTTATGAGGAACCGCTGCTAATGCGCCTACCTACTGTTAGTATATGGGTTTTTTAAAAAGCAATGGTAAATGCATGAAGAATTTAGCAGTGGTTACATTAGAGGGGGTTTAAACCCCCTCTAATGTTGTCCAAAATTTACCAGAAACTGTTGTATGTATAGGTGGTTCTAATCACAACCACCTCTAATAGGATTACTAGGGGCGGTTAGAACCGCCCCTAATTGTTAACCGCATTAGGGGCAGTTTTAGGCAACCGCCCTTAATGTTTATTTTTTTTAATAAAAAATACCCATTGTGCGTCCCCCCGTCTCCGCCCCTCCTAATCGATCATCCTCTTGTCCAGTGTTTGTCCCCAGGTTGTCCATTGGTTGTCCTGTGTAAGTAGAGGTGGTTCTAATCACAACTGCCTCTAATAGGAGTATTAGGGGTGGTTCAAACCGCCCCTAATTGTTAACCGCATTAGGGGCGGTTTTAGGCAACTGCCCCTAATGTTTCTTTTTTTTAAAAAAAAAATCCCCAATGTGCGTCCCCCCGTCTCCACCCCTCCTGATCGGTCATCCTATTGTTCTATGTTTGTCCCCCCCCCCCGGGTTGTCCCCCGGTTTTCCTGGGTCTGTCCCCTAGTCGGTCATCCTCTTATCCCCGTGTCTGTCCCCCGATTGTCCTACCCCATTCATCCTGTGTCGGGGGTTGTCCTGCCCCGGTTGTTCTGTGTCAGGGGTTGTCCTTCCCCGATTGTCCTCTTTCATGTCCCCCGGTTATCCCTCTCTTCTCTTGTTTCATGTCCCCCAGTCTCCAGTGTATGTCCCCAAGTCGTCCTCCTTTCATGTGTCATCCCCCCGGTCTCGGTCCCCCTATCTGTGTCCCGTCGCCATGTCTCTTCATGGGTGTCCCGGTCCATCCCCATCCCTGGTCTCATCTGTTTGTTTGTCCTGGTCCAGCCCCTGTCTCCTCTCGGTATGCAAATAATTCTGAGGAGTTCTAAAATGGACCTTCCGGAGGGATTCGAACAGTGGTTCTGTTCGCTATACCTCACACTCCTAAACGACTATAGCAAGTACATTTTCATTTACATATAACATATATTATTCTATTTATATATATTTAATAAGTTTATTAAAATATAAATTATTTTCATAATATATTTAAAAAAATATAATAAGATTTTTAAAATATGCATATATATTAATAAACATATATATATTAACAAATTTACACATATAATTTATATATTATTGTATTTATATATATTAATATGTTTATTAAAATAAAAATTATTACAAAAATATAATTAAATACATATAATAAGTTTATTAAAACAAACATAGATATATTAACAAATTTACACATAAAATTTATATATTATTGTATACATATATATTAAAAAGTTTATCAAGATAAACAGTATTTGCATAATATATTTAAATAATTAAAATAAATAACCTGTATCTATATTTATATAAATATAAATATATATGTATATATATATTTTCTACACCTTTATAAATTATATATTTTCATATATTTAAATAAAATTCTTCCTGTATGTATTTATAAATACATTTATATCAAACACACACAAATGAAAATGTGTATTTATATATTTATTTGTAATTGTTTCTATTTATTTGAATACACATATATTATATTTTATTTATTTATTTATTTATATTTTACCCAAATATATTTTTCAAATATATATATACATATTATAGTTATACGTACACAATTAAAATATATATATATAATATTTATATGAATATAATATATTATACATTTTATAAATACATTCATATATGTATACAATATATACTATATATATTATGATTTTTTTAGAAAATAGTAGGGGTCCACAACCCCTCTAATCTCTTAAATTAGAGGGGGTTCAAGATGTAGTTTTGAACCCCCACTAATGTCTTACATTAGAGGGGGTTTTGAACCCCTACTAATGTCTTACATTAGAGGGGGTTTTCAACCCCCTCTATTTTCTAAAAAACAAATTTCATATAACACACACACATATATATATATAACAACTCTAAAATTCAACTATATATATGTGTGTGTTTGAGTGTGTGGGTGTGTGTGTGTGTGTGTGGCGCCTCTAACCGAATATATAGTTTCTATAACTAAATATATAGTGCCACTCATTTCTAAAGTTGCGACATTTTTAACATAACCATATCTAAAATCCAACTACACATATTAAAAAATGCTAAAAATTTTAGAGGGGGTTGTGAACCCCCTCTAAATTAGATGATTAGAGGGGGTTGTGCAGAACCCCCTCTAATGTTACAGAAAATGAATTTAGAGGGGGTTGTTCATAACCCCCTCTAATGTACTATTCTTTTTGTAGTTCCCTTTGAATTCTTCCAAATAAACCACTCAAAGCCCTGTAGTTTCTAAAAATAACTTACCAATTCTCAAAGAAAAAAACTACATCAGAAACCAAAAACATCAAAAAAACATCCAAGATCCAAGATCATATTTTGAGGCAAAACCATCCCGAAAAACCCTAGAAATTCAAGTGTAATTATGAATAAGTGGTGATCAAGCACCTACCCATGACTGACCACATAAATTATAACAATAGTAGTTATTAAATACCATAAATACCCAAATAATAAGGAATAACCTCCCTATGATACAATTTTTTTCATGAACCAACATGGGTTGACCCCGGACCGGTCACCAGAGTCGGACCACAATAAGGCTTAAGAGTCATTCCCCAATCCTCTCAGGCTGGAAACTAGTTCCATGCATCAAACGTAATTAGTTGGAAATATTTTAACCCCTAAATGATAAAAAATAAAAAAAATAAAAACAAAAATAAACACTAGAATTTGAAATTAATAAAACTGCACATACCTCTATGTGACCCTACGAGCCTCCACCTACCACTAAATCAGTGTCGCTCCACTATGATAGAGATTATGATAGAAGGAGCATAAAAATAAAAAAATATAGAGCTGTAGGAATTGGTATTAATACTTGTTAGGTATCCCTGAATAAAATATTCCCTATTATTTACCTTTAAAAAACCAACTCATTCTTATTTCGAAGTACAAATAGAAAATAGGGGTTTTCCCATTAAAGAACCATAAAATTATTTCAAAAAATCTATTTTTAAAACCAAACACATATTTTTTTCTTTAAATGGTTTTCTATATCCAAAACCTAGTTTAGAATTCCCACACCTAGAAAGAAACCATGAAGAAACACCAATAGTATGACAAACCAAACAATCCCAGAAGATAAGGAAATAGTATAGAAATAAGCCACCATACACAATCAGAACAGATAACCAAAAAACTACATAATGAAATAAGAATATAGCCATAGCTAATCATGGGTACTTTTTAAACATCCCTAGAATCAATCCTTCGATGTACTCTGATCATACCCACCTATCGACATATAGTGCACCTCCATAGTAAATACCCAACCTGGCTTCTCTAAGTAAGCATCGCCAGTGGAAAAACCTAGCTATTCAATCCTCTATCTAGGGGATTCTCATCTGTCTAATTAGGACTAGAAAGAAACCATCCCTCGACCCTCTATATTACATCTAGGAATCCAATGATTTTAGTATAAAGTATAATGAGTATTTCATTACATTCTTGGCATTAAACATAACCTGCATATGACACCATGCATGCCTTGCCCAATCATAGACACCGCTTATGTGAAGGACCTCTTATTAGAAGGAAACCCGTAGGGGTTCCATTCAGACAATGAACCTCTCAAAGTGAAAAATAGTCCTACACATTTACCATTTCAAAACCATTCCCCAAAACTAGGGTGAAAATATCATTCGTCTTTGGAAGATTCCAAATGGAAATTTCAAGACCTTTGATTTCCAAACTACACTTCATGGTTCCAAAATGGGTGAATTTTTAGATAACACATTTAACCAAATCTTTTTAGTTCCAAAAAATACACTTCACATGTTATAAATAATTTAAAAAACTATTTCAAACATTTAGGGTACTTCACATTTAAAAATAATCTTATAACAGGATTATGAAAAAGGAACTCATGTTGAAGAACCATTTCCATGAAATATAACCAATTTCCATAGTATTTACACATAATATAATAATGAAAACACATTTTAAAATCATAAATCAATCATAGATTTTAAATTGAAGACTTTTATATAGGGACCCTACCACAAAATGTGCTTCTCTTGATGATGGAAACTCGAATCTTATCTTTTCCGCTTACACGCATATGTATGTTCAAATATATATATGGAAATCTAGCTCCAATGTACATATTAAAATGTCCATGGATATGTACAACGATTAATTATATATATTTATATACTTTTATAGACCCCTTTACACTAACACATGTATACATTTTTCATGTATATATAATCACACCTATCCCCAATGTATATATTTATACTACCATGAGTGAATATATATAAAGGGGGAACTTATATATGTATATTCCTTCCTATGTATACACATGTAAGTCCTATTCGGCAATAGAATCTATAATACACCTCAACGAGGTCCAAAACACACTCCAAAAATATAGGGAACCCAAAATCACAAAATACATAATTAAAATTGGGCTATAGAATTACGATTGGAGAAAACTCACCTGAAACCAAATAACGAATTGTTTTCTTATAGGGTTGCGGAATGAATGGTCCTCAATTAGAATTTTCGAACCCTTGGAACCAAGATACAACCAAAAAATAACCCAAAATGGGTTAGGGTTTGGTTAGGGCATGCACACTATAAGAGGGAAAAGAGAAACCAAGAAATTGTGAGATAAGAAGGAAGAGGAGAAGATGAAAAGCCTACCTGGAGAGATCTTATAAGAGATTGGCTCAAAAATTAGATTCCAAATAGAGAGTAGAGTAGGTTTTGGCACAAACATAAGGAGTGCCTTCATCTGGGGTGTCACAAACCAGGGGGAGGTGGTGACCGCATGTGATGAGGGGGAGAAGAATCCCTTTAATGTGGTTTAATAAAAATAAAATAATAATAATAATAATAATAAATTTATTTTTTCCTCTATTATTCTTATTATTAATTTTATTTTTACTTATTTTATTTTATTTAAATTTTTTAAACTCGGCATACCACACGATTTGGCTACATGGTCTGTCAGACCATGCACCAAATGTTTGGTTTCCTCTATCCTAAAATGGAGGGACCACATGGGCTACCAGGAAGAGGTGGATTCTCATGCCCCTGGTTGTGCTCCCTAGACAGTGCCACTATCTAGGATGCACTGTTAGCACTTGGTTAGTGCATGGTTTCTCCTAACTATGCACCAACTGTGCACCTTCCATTATCTGTCCAAAAAAATTAAATTTTTCTGGAAAAAAAATTGTAAATAAATATAATAAAACTAATACCAAAAATAAATAAAATAATAAAGAAATTTCAGGCCATGGTGTGACAAAATAAGTATCAACAAAGAATTTATTTAAAGAAGGTAATGAGGATGGATTGAGGTTTTTCATGATAAGTTTGACCAGGTTGAAAAGATCCAAACACAAGAATTAGTGTGAAGGCCTAAAGAAAAAAAATAAGGCCCCAAAAATGGGGTTATATGAAAAAACTCAATGAAAATAATAATAAGTTAAAGAATAAAAATAGATTATTTTACAAGGTATATTCGCAAATTAATAGTGCATATATCGATGAACGTATACTTTGGTGTAAAAACATTATGTCATGATACTGTTCCATGAAATTTTTATTCAAATAAAATTCAATATATTCCTAATGGATATCAAGTCATACTTTATAAATTAAGTATTATATTAGGTTGATTGTTTCTGAATAGATAATTATAACAACAATGTTTGTCAACTTAAAAATATCTTTATATACTAAAATAAGAACTTGTAGATTTATATTTTATTTTTTATTATTTTATAAGTAATTTTAAATTTTGGAGAGTAAGATTATAATCTAAAATTTATGTGAATAGATGTTATGAAATACAAATATTGGGACTGATGTATGTTGGTGATATTATCTTTGGAGGATCAAATGTTGAAGATTGAAAAATGTTTATTGGCATGATGTAAATAGAGTATGGAATCTACTTAGTTGATTAATTAGCCTTTTTCTTGGTTTTATGGGTTATTTAAGAGGATAAATACCGGTTTATCTCATAAAAAAATTATAATAAGGAATTTATAAAAATAATTCATATAGAATATGGAAAGGATTTCAACACCCCTATTATTATTGTAACTAAACTTAAGGATGATAAAGGTAAATTAGTAAATAATTTTTAATATAGATAAGTCATTTGTAACAGATAAATATAAACTAAAAGTCATATAATGATATAGTGAAAGTCACTATGGAATAGTGAATGTGCATGGATCTTTATGCACTAAAGGCTAGACCACATCAGAGTGAAATTCACTATGTCATGGTGTTGTGCATAGTAGCTTATGTGATAGGTAATATCACATGGCTTGAAATCCTCCTCCTACACTATGATATCATATTAATTTGGTTCATCATGAGATGATGATATAAAGTTAGAACATGTTGCATGAATTTTTTTAGACATTAAACAATTCATTATGATGATTGAGAAAGTAATAAAATAGTTATAATATTGATAGAAATTTATGGAATGTCTCATGTTTACTGACTTTTTATGAAATGCCTCATGGTTGTGAGCGTGAGACTCCTATTAAAATTCCCCAAAGATAAAAATATTTTACTCTCAATCTCTCCTTCCTCAGAACAAGTTTCACAACCCCTATCTCTAAAGGTACTCCTCCTAAGATTTCAGTGAAGGAAGGGCGATAATGACTCCCTAAGTACCACCTTCAGTAAGCTTCACATTGTAAACTAACACTAGTGGTATAAATGAAGTCACACATATGGTAGTCATTTCCCTCATTAGAAAAAAAATAGGATCAGGGAGATAGGATATGAACGACCAAAAAATTCCATCACATCAAATAAAATAGATAACAAACATCCCATAAAATATGAAAAATTTAAAATGAATTCAATAAAAATATTCATGTAAAGTACCAAAAGACAATCATATTGAAGAGACTCAACAACAACTCCAACACCCAAGCTTTTAATTTTCATATCAGTCCCCAAAGTTCTCTAGGAAACATGAAAAGTTGTTTATATATATGTATTATGACCATTACATGTTTACTTATTAGGATCATACCCAATATCTCTCATGTATATGTGAAAAGAGTACAATTTTGAACCACTGAACAAACATTAGAACCAATAAGAACCTAAACATGTCATCTATCCATTCTCAACCTTTCTATGGAACTATCACTAAATAATGTGTCTAATTATAATAACATATCATTGAAATAAAATAAATTAAGTTTCTTTATAAGAACATAACCAATGATTTTTCCACTCATTCCCAAACATAAAACATTATGGCTCTCATACCTTTGATGTCATTGCATTCCATGTCCATCCATATTTTATGTGGATCAAGATACATCCCTACCTACCCTATCCTTCCATGGGGCCCAAAATCTCATGCTAGAATCAGTCAAGATCTGCATCACATCCTCATCACAAAACAAGAAAGTAGGGTATCATGAATGTGAAGAAAATCATCCCAATGACCTCCTCCATCTTTGAATGATCCCCACCACGTAATATGTCCTCATCATCACAAGGCATATCCAACACCATCCATCGATATCACTATTGCTGAAGGAAGAGCATGGAAGAGTGGGTTTCTAACCATTTGTTTCACCATCATCCTGGATGTTGGGGAAAATACATAGAACCCAAAACATTTAGAATTGGTATGGTTATCTTACTTCTATGGGGAATGTATAAAAATGAAATAAAATTAATGATAGATAGATAACACACAACACCAGACATAGGGATTCACATATTACATCACCAGTATATACAACAATACCATTGAAACATCTCATAACCTTTACCATCAACTGCTTCCACTGCTAATACAATGCACCACACAATCAAGGAACACATAAGCCACATTTCAATTTCCTTTTCTAATTAGAAGTTTCATCAATTTCATAATTATTGAGTTTACACTAACTAAAATTTACTAATTCATTCCACTTCACATTAACAAAAGCCATTTTTTTATCTTTCAATTCATTTAATCCAATTTCCATGAATAAATTGCAAACCATGAAATCTAATTTTTAGTATTTTATATTCATTCCATGGCTAATTATGAAACTAACACAACCACGTTGTACAAAAAATTATTCACCCAATATCAACTAACACCGCACCAAAAACCAAGCCATCACGAACACAAAACCATCTCACTACAACAACCACACATCAAAACCCTTATAAATCAACATGCATCACATCCTATTCCCAAAATAGCCTCATTTCCACCACATTATTACATCCAAAACTGGCCCCCACCATCACCAGACAATTCCCCACTAGATCCCCACACAATGAATAATAAAAACAAAGAAATCACACAATCCATTAACATTAAATCAATTTCCACATTCATTAATTTTTATGATTCATATAATTGGGATTACATTATATTACTTCATCACTTTCATGGATATTCTCACATAATACGATAATTTCATGGAAAATTAATTCATTAGACATATATACATTCTTATCCTTTTATGCATGGGTGAGTTCAAGTAATATACACAACAAGGTTCACACAAATCATGTAAACCATAAAAAAATAAGGCTCCCAACATTCATGATTTTCAACAAGGCAACAAATAATTAAACCCTCGTAGAAATACCACAAATAATTAAAAACATGTGATAAACTCCATCCCCATTCAACTTTATATTAATCCATTTATTTATATAATTATTTCAAGTCATAAAATTTGCTCAAAGGAATAAAAAGGAATGAAATTTCCACAGATGAATATAAAAGATAGAGATAATGGGTATCCCCTACCATGATTAGATCATCAAATAGATCCATCCTCACAATGAAATAATCAAGGGATCATTCTTCAAAAATCTTGATGAGAACCCCACTGGATTATACTTATGAATGTCTTCATGAGAGATCTCAAAATATATTATGATTTTTAACTAACTGTAGCACAGAGGCTGACCTAGGTCATCTCTCTTGAGGAGCCTTGTCTCTAATCACTAAATATTCCAATTCACTTTGTTATATTTTTAACATTTTATATTTTTTAGAAAATAATTAAAAATGGATTTTTGGTTGTGAAGTAAAATGTATACATGTAAAGAAAATAAATTATTTCTTAAAAAATATTGAACATGAAATGTATTTCTTAGAAAACATATAAATAATAAAACACAATCAATATAATATATCCCTACATTATTTATCCCCCACACTTACCCCTTTACACTCCTGGGGAAAAAATTATCCAATATCCCTATCAAAATAAGGCACAAATAAATAATGAGAAAATTTTAAATTGATATTTTACAAAAAAAATATCATGTATCATCTATGAAATGAAATGAAATTTAATTTTCTTCTCTCGCATTCAAATTTTTTTTAACCTCAAGAATCCATCCAAGGCCTAATCACAACTTAACTCACATAGAATTTTTTTACTCTTAACCCAATAGATATGTAATTTAGAGTTATACTCAAACTTCATGTGCATATTAATTACCATAGGATTGAAATACATCTAACATATCCACCTCACAAAGATAAATACCAAAATCAATTATGGGTTATTTTAATTAAGGATCAAAGGACTCTTAGGCTTTAGGATGGTGGGAAATGATGTGAAAATAAATAATAGGGCAGAAAATAGAGGTTTAACTCTTAATTACAATTTATGATATTAAAAAGATAAGTATAATGAAAATATTACACCCAAGATAATAATGAAATATCTACCACTCCCAAAAAACTCAAAGTGGAACATGAATAACTGAAACAATAATATATAATTCACTCTCTTGTATTTTTTTCCTTTTATTCTTTTTTAAAATATGAATGTAAAAAAGATCTCACATCCACAACATAACCTCATATGATCTTAAGACCATTGGTATCATAATGGTGTTTTTTGACCTACCCAAGAAACAACCCATTTTTTTATCTTTTATTTTTTTTCAAGAGGGGTGAACAATAAATTACAATGAATGATAAATCATGAACCCTCCCAAATCCAATTAAAATCCCCACATACCCCCCTCAATGTGAAATATCCCTTTCAACCACAAAAAATTTCTCCCAAAAATTTATCCTAACAAATATCATACAATGATACCAAGATTGAGGTTGGAAGAAAAAATAAGCTTGTAATATGGATCCTTCCTATCAAAGTCCATTCATGAATTCTATGGTCTAAGTTGGATTTAATTCCAGGGTAGTTCTAAGGATAAAAGGTTAAATAATATAATACCTTAGTAATTTTAAAAGTTACTTTGTTCAATCATAGTTTTTATAAGATAAAATTAATTTTCTAGAAGAAAATAAGCCGGAGTATCTCTCTAGAAATGGGTATTAGAAAGAAACAGAAAATTTTGGTTCATAAAATCTCACCGGATAGAAAAATAGTTTGGGTTAGCGATTCATGGGAATAGATTTCATATATTTTTTAAACTCATAAAATTTTTTAAAATCAATTTCTACTTAAAAATTTTCCACATCAATAATCATCTAAAACCCATTATTTATAAAATCAATTTTATTTTCTCAAAATTAATTCTTGAGTGGAAAATGATGATGGATGTTCATTTAAACTCAAATATCCAAAAAAACACTACAAAAAAATTAATAAAAAATGTGAAAACCTAATGTGATTGGTACCATTCCCCCACACATAAACCATTACAACCCTTTTTTTATTCAAATATTATTTTATCATTTTTTCATACATAATTTTATTAGGTGGTAAAAAAGTCAAGGGAGAAAGGAATAATACAACCTGATTTATTTATAGTCACACCTTTGAGTTAACCTCCTAGGTTCTTCCCACTAAAAACCTATAATTAAAAGAAAAAATAGGATATAAAAAATTTATTTTATTGAAAATAATTGAAAAGAAATTGAAAATAGAAGGAAATGGGTAAATCATGGTTTAACTCCCATATGGGTACTAGGTTTTGACTGCCCCCAAGATGAAAGTTGCAGTTGTTATCCAAAATCTGATGGTGGATGTGTCACAACCCACTCCCCAAAAAGATACGACAATGATGGGAGAGAGATTGTGACTACATGAGTCCCACCTCTAGTAGGCCCCAAGTTGGAGACTAGTACCAAGGGTATTGTAAATATGAATGTGTGAGGCATTACCTTTTAATGGAAACAATCAAAAGATCGAGATAATAAGGATACACCAAACGACACAGGCTAATCCCCGAGCTAGTAATATCCAGCCCAATCTATAACCTACTCCGGATGACCTGAAATATATATATATATATATATATATATAGGGTGATAATAACAGTATACTCATAATATACATGGTATATATATATGTTGAGAATAAAAGTATACTCAGAGTCTACTGGGTGTCGGTTTCCCTAACCAACATGAGTGGGGAAGTGTATTAAATCATAGAATATACATGATATAAGATATATCACAACCACACTATGGGAATAAACTAGTATTAGAATCAACTAAAGATAATGTCGCTAGAAGTCCCAACTGCCACTGGTAAGACCATATATTCTAAAATAATACAAGCATTTAACGATATACATTAAATTCATTCTTTACTTGATATCATTTCCTTTTGTCTATTAATTAATTATCCATTAATTAACTATTAAGAAATTACCCCATCACATTAAATTTCATTATATTAATCATTAGAGTAAAGTCTATTCCCTATAAGAATATCCAAAAAAAGTCCATAGTTTATCAATATTAACAGATTTTAAGCATTTTCTTTCCATCATCAACCAACCCCATGGGTTAAAAATTATTTATTCATTACTAGAATCATTCCATATCTAGGTACTATAGGAAAACCATCCTAAGCTACCACCAAGAGGAAACATGAAACCAAGCACATATAGCTACCTCAAGTAGGGGGAAATTAATGCAAATAAAATAAGGAAATTATCCATCATCCATTAAATATATGCATAAGAAACCATCCCAGCTCTCAGCACCTCATCAATAGGTAAACCTAGATTTACCAAGTTTCAACACCTTCGGTACCATCACCGACCCCCACATGCATATACCAATGCATATCTCCATTATAGGAATCAATTGTATCCATGTAATTTGGGTCTCCCTACCCTACATATCACATCATCCATCCCAGGCCCGGTTATAATAGCCACACACCATATTTAGGCCTCCCCGCCCACATATCAGCCATCCCAAACTCAGAAATATTATGCTCATATCGCAAGGATCATATCCTGATCACATGAAAAGATAGAAAGAAAAAACAAGAAATCAATTTTTAAAATGGTTCCTAAAAACAAGACATCTGACCTTTGTATGAAAACAAGCTCTCACGGCTCCAAAACAAGGCACTAGGCCTTCTGAAGAAAATGGGAAACTCAAGACCTAACCAATTATCTTTATCAAAAAAACCAATTATTATACCATCTTCAATTAACTGATTTAATATTTATAGGTCCCAACTACTATCAACCTAAGGTATTAAGATATAAAAACCTAAAAAGAAAAATCAATCTATTGGAATTTATTTTTGGTTTAAATTAACTAGAGATGTACCATTCTAAATTAACATTCCTTTTCAATTATTATCAACAAGCATTAATATTCTCTACATTATTTATCAATTCTAATAATTACATGTATGATCACATTTAATTTAACATACACATTGCATTTATTTAATTATCATTAAATAACATTAACCACCAGATTACAAACATGCATCTTATTTAAACTCTTAAGCAAATTAATTATCAATTAATTATGGATTTACATTCTTTACCAATTTCTATCAAGAATATCATGTTAATACATAGAAATTCAAAGATATCTCACTATCTATGAAATCAAGTGGAAAACTGTTATCATGGTACTAATAAAAAACATCGGCAAAATGCGATCAATATCCAATTTCTTTAATCCAGTACAATATTTATTAGGTATACTTATTTTCTAAACAAATGGATAAATCATGATAAATTTACAATTTCACATAAATAATAGAGAAGAAATGAATCCCCTACCACAAAAGTTTTCAATGTTACTTGCACAGGAATGGACCAACATTGCTAATCTGCGATCACCTATCCCCCAATAATTACATCCCTCCAAGGATACCACCTAACAAATACACCAAAAATAAACAAGAAAATACAATTAGAAAAATGTTAGATCATCTTCCATTAGATGGTAAGAATAAATAGTAGGAAACAAGATCAAGCTGGGAGAAACCACTAGAAAATGAATAAGGAACGTACCTTGGATAAACATGGGTTACTCCGAATCAAAGGAGGATTCCCATGGATTGATCCCTATTGAAGGAGTCTCAATACACTAATGGAGGGTGCCACTAGTCACCTGGAATGAGATAGGTTTAATCCAATGGGAGTCCGTCTTTGATTCTTAGTTACCCATGTTGATCCAAGAGAAAACTATATCATAAGCTAGAAAGTTCCACATCCACAAGAGAACAACATTACAAGAGAAGAAATAAACATCGAATAGATTAGTGTACAAATCGTGAATCTGCAACTCACATTCTTGGATACTCTTCTTCATGCCACTATGTCACCAAAAGCCACAAACCAAGGGAAAATAATGCTAGTAAAACACCTTCTCCTAGAGGTCATAAATATTCACAAGTCGATCCTTGAAGGTTACATCATTGTCAAAATCAATCTCACCCCCAAAAAATGAAATAGGGGTCATTAGGAAGATAATGAAATAGTTAAAACAAGTGAAAAACATCATGTATCTTGATCATCTGTGGTGGAAGTGGTATCTGATACACCAAGGATCCAGCATTATCCAACACCTTGTGTGGACCAACACACTAGGGAGAATGCTTTCTCCCATGTAAAATCCTCTAATTCCCATGATGAGGAGTCACATACAAAAACATGTGATCTCTAACATCAAACTCCAGAAGTCTCCTCCTGTGATTATCATAGGATTTATGACAATCCTACACCGCCTTCATCCTTTCCTGGATTGCCTAAACCATCTCTATCATATTTTGTACTGTTTCTAACCTGATAATTTCTACCTCCCTGACCCTGGTCTAGCACAATAGATAATGTAATGTTTAGCCACAAAAATATTCAAACAGCACCATACCGATGGTGGATTGGAAACTATTGTTGTAATAAAACTCAACCAAATGAATATTCCTCATCCCTAAACCTATAAAATATAAGACACAAGAGAACAATATGTCTTCAATAGTCTAGATGTTCTACTCAGTTTGACCATCCTTATATGGATGAAAAGTAGTGCTAAGGAAGAATTGAGAACCAAAATCATGCTAGAGACCTCTCCACACCCTTGAGGTAAAGTGAGGATCTCGATCGGAAATGATCATCCTCAAGACTTTGTGGAATTTTTTCACCTCCTCCAGATACTACCTTGAAAAAACCTCCACTGATTTTGACTATCAGGTCACTATAAAGTGGGTTTATTTCATCAAAAAAATCATTATCACCCTTCTAGAATCATAGCTACCCTGAGCTCGAGGTAAAATGGTAAGAAATTGTATCGATATGTCCTCCCACTTACACTAGGGAACATCTAATGGATGGAGAAAACCACCAAGAAAACAGTTCATGATCTTCACCTTTTGGCATACCAAACACTGAGAAACAAACTCGATAACTACACGCTTTAACAAAAAATCCCAAAAATAACCTCTGAAATATTGGTACATCTTTATCACATTGTTATGTATAGATAAATGTGAACTATGGAGATCTTGGAGAACCATATCATGAATTGTTAAAAGAAAAAAACCTTCCCGAAAATAACAACTTTTTTTATCCATCCTCATACCAACCATCATGAGCATTGCTAAAAAAACTCGATCTCTCCAGACCTCCACCTTAGAATTCCCCAAATGGGAATCCTCCACCCGCTACAAGAAATATGACTACACTATCATCTAGAAAATCCAACCTATACCGAAAACCTCTTCTATATCAATATTAATTTATAAGAGATCTTTCATCACTCTCTAAGAATCTCTAGATTCACACATAGTTTCACTACATGACTTCCTGATCATAACATTGGTCACAAAATTTCCGTTTCTTAGAGAATATGAAATATTGAAGTCATAATACTAGAATAATTCCATCCACCAACACTATATCAAGTTTAAATCATACAGGTAGAAGACATACCATTGGATCTTATGGTCAGTAAAAACTAGAAAACACTCATCGATGAGCTAATGTCACCACAAATTCAAAAACAAAAGCATCACTTTCACTAACTCAAGATCATGGGTGGAATAGTTACACTCATTGGGATGTAAATATATATACCCATGAGAAAAAAATGATATTTGTTACATCAGAATGTAGCCCAATCTAAGACGTGAAGTGTCACATAAAACCTCAAACTAAACTCCCTATTATGGAAAACAAATAACTGGAGCACTAAACAACTTCTTCCTCAGGTACTAAAAAATATTCTTGACATTGTTCAGTCCATAGATTACTTAATCCTTCTAGTTAAAGGCCATTATAAGAGTCACAACCCAAGAGAAATCAGCTACTAACAGCCTGTAATTTCCTAAAAACCCAAGGAAACTCCCCACCTATGCCACTATCTTGGGGGATACCCAAGACACAACCACCTCTATTTTAAAAGGATCAACCACTAATTTATATTGGGATAATACATGAACCAAGAAACATACTTCATGATCCCAAAAATCACACTTTGAATAATTCCCAAATAACTTCTCATGATGATGAACTCCTAAAATAGCATGCAGATGTTATATATGCTCCTTATCAGACATGAAGTACGCTAGGATTTATTTGATGAAAACAACCATAAACTTATCCATGAACTCTATGAAAACTGTATTAATCAACCCCATAGACACATATTGATCATATTTTACACTAAAAGGAATAAAAAACTCATAATTCACATGAAGATGATGAAAATCGGTCTTATGAATATCCTTATCCTTCACCCACATCTGATGATATAAAACCAAAAACCAATATTTAAGAACCCAATTTATCCATTCATCTGGTTGAATAAATCATCAACCTTTGGAAGAGGATAAAAATTATTCACTATCACTTAGTTAAAGTGATGATAATAATTAAAATTCCACAAACTACCATCAGAATTATTCACAAATAAAATAGGTGCACCCTAATGTGATACACTCAGTCGAAAAAAAACCATGCCATTGAAAATAATCAATTTGTACCCATAACTCTAGCAACTCAAAAGGTTTCATCCTATACAGAGACATTGATATAGGAGACACAGATGGTTTTAGCTTGATCCCAAACTCAGTCTCCCATTGAGAGGTTAATTCTACAACCTTATCCGAAAAGACATCAGGGTACTCTTCCACAACCCTAGAAACACTGACTTTTGAACTTATGACGAGTTCAGCATCATATAATCCATAAAATAATACAATTATGGAACACTCCTCTGACCCATATGAGGGTCACAATTTCCAAAAAACATTTCTATCTCTCTATTAGCATCATACAACACAACCTTCCACTTAAATCAATCTAAAATAGCTTGCACAAAATATAAAAAATCCACATCAAGGATGATTTCATATGGCTATATCCATAAACATAGGAAGTATCCCCAAGAGTGGTTCTACCCCATCACTAAATCATAGTCCCTACATACTTCATACAAGTCATCTCAACCTCCAAGTGGCATAGTCAACACCAAGGGCATTGTAATCCTTTCTACCACAAGTTCCAAAGCATGGATGATGGTAGGTGATATAAAGGATTGTGTCACCCCTAAATAAAACAAAGCATGCACACAAGTAGAAAGAAAAAGGGTACTTTGAACAATGTCTAGATTTTCTGATGCTGGAAATGATAAAGAATGAATCTGACCTTGACCTACTCTATAACCTCTTTGACCTTGCTGATGTCCACCTCCATGGATGCGCTCTTCTCTTTGAGGATGAAGAGAATATTGGGGGTTTTACTCTTCCTACCCTATCTCCTCTCTATAGGTCCCAACTGGAGCACCCTACTACTATTGCCTCAGCCGAAACTTCCTTAATGGAGGAACCTAAAGTGGAATATCTGGCACACACTGACTGCTCAGAAAGGTTGATCCCTCTTTTTAATGATGACCTCATCCACCATAATAAAAACATGTGCTAGATCCTTTGTTATAAGTCTAAGAGCCTCTAACCCTAGAGAAATGAGATGAAGAGGGTAAGTACCTACCCTCATATAACCAAAAAATCTTTTGTCCTAACAACTAGGAACCCCAGACCACAACTCTACTTCATGAGGAATCATGAAAACTCTCCTCTCATAATGATCTATTTCTGTCTAGCATCCTATCTATAACCTCTTATCTCACTAGAACCTCGAGATATGTCTTCAGTATAAATGGGGCGACTAAACATTGGATCTCTAAATGAAAAGCTTCCTCAAAATTCCTTTCTCTAGTTTCCTCATTTAGAAATAGTTCTGAAGCATATTACAAAAGGGTCTTCAAATGGATCTTGAACTCCCACACATTGGAGCTCCCCTACCAAAGGGTAGTCATATTTTAGTGACTAGCCTCCCACATGGTTGAAGAAAGAAACTCTACTCTAAAATGGTCTCGGAACTTATACCAAGAGACTATCCCCATGATCTCTAAGAAAGAAGAACCACCACTGCCTCACTACTCTATACACCATCGTTACAGCCAACAAAACTCGTTACTTCTTTTAAGCATGGACTAAACTAAAATCTATCTATAAATCCACCAACAAGTCCTCTATTACTACATCTAAAATGGATCCCTCATACTTATGCAAACTCTAGTGATAAAACTCAAAGAGTTTCCTCCTCCAAGTTTTTTCATTAACTTCTTATATTTGTTGAGCTGATGTCACATACAACTGAACATCTTTGGTGTGAACATGGCATGGACATCGACATAGAGCCATACCTGCAAGAAGAATGTATTTTTAGAGCTCTTGAACCTAGAATATGGAATATTTATCATTAATTATTTAATTATATAATTTTCATGTTTAATGTTTTAACCTATCCTAAGGTCTACCCATTTAAAACACAAATACAAAGAATAAGGATGCATGATCCTTTCTTAGTTCTCTACCCTACAAATAGTATCCATTTATTTAGTAAGCTCAATAAACATAAAGGTTCATGAATCATATCACAGGGGGGGCCTAAATACCTATATCTCAGCCGATCTTCCATGTTTACATAATTGAATTAACATATATGACATCATTTCTCTACCAACCCATGCAACTTCACATGTTCCTAACTCTAAAACTCCATCATATCCCTCAAACTTGAACCTCTGATACCACTCTATCACAACCCCCTCCCTACAAAGATTCCAAAATAAGGTGAGAAAGATGGTGACTGCCTGAGTCCCGCCTCCATTAGTCCCTGGTTTTGATACTTGCATCAAGTTTATAGTAAACAAGCATATGGGGGCATTATCCTCTAACATAAACATGAAAAAGAGAGAGATAAAAAGGATATGCAAAACAACACATACTAAGCCCCAACCTAGTAATGTCTAGCCTGATCTCCATACTTCTCTAAATGACCTGAAAATAGTTTATATATTTATAGGGTGATCATAACATTATACTCGGTAGGATCCTCCCTAGATACTATCATGCAAAAGATAAAGAAATTATGTTAAAGCACAGTAAAAATTGTGAAACTAACTCATCGTCTAAACAATTATACTAAATTCCTAACCTCACTATAGATAACTATCACCAAGTATCACATACAAGAAATAATAGAATATAATAATGAAACATCATGGGTACACAGATCTCACTTCCCCACTTGTTTTCTGATTTTCCCCAACATCACATGTCTTGTGAATCTCTCTCCAAAAGTAATGTGACCTGAAAACACCTAGGCAAGGCATCACCAGATGCACCTCATGCATCACATCATCATATAATCACATATCACATATCCACATATAGAAACAAATAATTTCTTAGCAGACACCATAGTCTATATGACATACATCAAACATAAAGTATTATAACTTAAGCAATTATATCCCATACACTGAGTAAGTACCTCAAGCCATCTCATATTTTACACATCATACCTATTATAATCCTTTAGATACTATATCCAATAATACATGTGTGTGAAGTAACCACAAGCCACCACAACCCACTACACACATATATGGGAAAAAAATCATCGTGCATACCAACACAAGTAACTACTAAGAGAAGAGAGCAGTGCCAGATGGTGTAGTCGTCCATCCATCCTCCCACTGAGATATGGGGAAAAACACCCCCTAGATTCCACCGGGTGTAAGTTTCCCTAACCGAAATGGGTGGGGAAGTATATGAAATAATTGAATATACATGATATAATATATATCAAAAAACATTAAGGTAATATCCTAGTCCTAAAATCAATTACATCTAACGTCACTCGAACTCGTGGCTACCACTGCTAAGACCAGATATACTATAATAAAAAAAGCATTAAAGAGTTATATTAAATTAATTCTTTACTTTATATCATTTACATCCATTAATTAACCATTAAAAAATTCCCAATTTCATTACATTAATCATCATAGAAAATTGCATTCCTTCCAGGTATAATCCAAACCAAGTCCATGGTTTATCAAGATTAACATATTTTAAGAATTTTTATTCTATCATCAACCAAACTCATGGGTTAAGAATTATTTATTCATCGTTAGCATTATTCCATATTCAGGTACTCTTGTAAAACCATCCTAAGCTACCACTAAGAGAAAACATGAAACCAATCACATCTAGTTAACTCAAGTAGCAAGGAAAGGAATTCAAATAAAACAAGCAACTCAACCATCAGCCATTAAATAGATTCAAAAATGAGAATCCCATATATCAACAACATATCAACTTGTAAGACTATATTTAATCCATTCCATCATCTATGGTTTCATACCCAAAACCCACATGAATATACTGATGCATCTTTCCATCATGGGTGTCATCTACTACCATGTCATCTGGGCCTCCCCACCCCACATATCACGCTAAGCATCCCAGAATCAACCATACCAGGATCACATCAAATCTGGGCCTCCCGCCCACATATCATCTATTCTAGGCTCATCCTTATCAGGATCATATCACGAGGCTCATATTAAGATCACATTACAAATTTAGTAAGAACAAACAAGAAATCAATAAGAAAATTATGCCCTCAAAAAATGCATTAATTCTTCTCATGAAAAATAGCTCTCACTGATCCAAAACAAGGCACTCAAACATCTCAAGCAAAGGGAAAATTAAATCCCTAAAAAATTAAGTTTATCACACAACTAGTTTTTATTCCATCATGAATAAATTGATTCATTATTTATAGATTCCAACTGCGAGGAACCTAAGGCATTAAGCTATAACAATCTATCAAAGTAAAAGTTCTCTTTGCATTTATTTCTAGTTTCAAAAACCTAGATAAGTAACATTCTCAATTAAAATTCATTTTCAATTATTATCATAAATAATTAAAATTATACACATTATATATCAATTACATTAATCAGGTGGAAGATCGCATTTAATTAAACATGAACATTGCATCAATGTAATTATCACATAATTACATTAACCACCAGATTACCAACATTCTACTTCCTTAATATCTTAATCCAATTAATTATCAATTAATTTTAGATTTATATTATTTACCAATTTTAATCAAGAAAAACATGCTAATCCATATAAATTCATAGATATCACACTATCTATAAAATCAAAAGGAAAAATAATATCATGATATAAAGCAACAACATCGGCAACATGGGATCGCTATCCAATTTTTTTAATCTGGTTAAATTTTTATTAGTTCAATTTCATTACAATCAAAAGGGATAAATAATGATCAATTTATTATTGGGAATAAATAAAATAGAAAAAATGAATCCCATGCCTCATAATCCATCAATGTTCTTCACATGATAACGGTCTAACATTGTGTATCTCTGATCACCTCTCCCAAAATAAATGCATCCCTTTAAGGATGTTGTGGCACAACCACACCAACAGAAAAATGAAAACCACGCTATAAACATGTTATATCATCCTACCAAGTATATAAATAATAAACCTGAGGAAGTGTGATCAAACTAAGAGAAACAGGTAGGAAAAAAAAGAAGGGATGCACCATGGATCAATGCGGGTCACCCCGGATCGAAGACAGATACCCAAGGATTGATCCCTATTGAAGGAGCCTCAATATTTTGAAAGAGGGAGATTATGGTCACATAGAAAGAGAGAGGGTAATGGCTGGCCATAGGTTTTAGAGAAAACCTGAGTGGATAAAACATATAAAATTACTGCACAAGATATTTACATGGTGTGTAAATCATTTATGCATCATGTAAATGTTGGGCTTCGGTTCTCACTAAAAAACACATTTCCTTAAACCAATTAATCCTAAATAAATACTCATCATGTATCACCCTATGAACCACCCATAATAAATTTTTAACCACACTTACACATCGTGTACTCTTTACACATCGTGTATTATCACTATTCTCAACTTTTTTAGTAGCTAATGCCTTTAGAATTACTCTATGCCTCTTACAAGTGCCAGTAGCTTCGGAAACATGAAAAGATTCAGTCCACGTGAATCTGGGACCTTATAGGGTGGCGATTAATTGATAGGAACCAACAAAAATTATTCCTTCCAATGGTATTTATATTACACAACTTATATAGAACTCCATTGATAGAGTAAACAAATTTCATCCAATGTACACTAAGGTATAACATACAAGGATATGGAAGGAGAAAATATGTACCCTCCTCCTTTGCTTCAATAGTATCTTCATTGAAAAATTATTAAACATACATTTATTGATAATGATTTTTTTTCATCTAAATATTCAATAAGGTTAAATTCAAATAGTATTTCAATTTTAATTAAATTGAAATAAAATGCTTCAATATCAAAATCATCTCCTTCAAAATGGATAGCTTATAACTTAGTTTCTTCAGACAAGATGAATAGGAATTATTTGTCTTAAAATTACAATATAAGATTATCTTCAATGGTGAATTATTAAAATTCTTTATCACTATATAGGGTAGTTTATAAGTTAGAAAAATCTATATTTTTAGCACAAATGAAGTGATAAGGTGATTTTAGTCAAGATAAATCAAAAGTAATTAAATTTAATGAACTTTTTTCACCCTTGAGTGATTCAAGCTCTAGATCATTTTCTTGAATGCATTACTTTGGAAGAATTTCTAAAGGAGAGGGAAATGGATTATAATATAATGTTTCTTAAATATCTATAATCTTTTCATGGAATGTGTGAGATTAATAACAAGACTTCTGAGGTTCCTTGGCTGCATATTGATAAAACTCAGGGAAGTAGTCAAATAATTTAGTTAGTTCCTTGACCAAGGATTCTAAAATAGGTTGTCTGAGGTCTTCCTTCATGTCCTTGATGATATCTTATAATTCCATCTCTCCATAATTGGATTTCCAAACTCCCATTGACTGCCTTGAAAATAATGAAACAATATCATCCATAGGTGAGTGTGAGTAAAAAATGATTTATTTTTTTAAAATTAATTTAAAAGAAGTAAAATATCTAAAAAATGAAAATATATGATGAGAGAAAGATAGGATTATCTTCTTTTAAAGGGAACCAATTTGATGTACTCTATCTTGGGAACTCTCAAACTATTTTATAATTTTTAACTAAGTACAACACATATTCTGACTTATGCCATATCTCTTAAGGATTCTTGCTTCCAATCACTCAATATTCTAATTCATTTTATTTTATTATTTTAATTTATGTTTTTTAAAACGATTAAAAAAGGATTTTTGGTTTTGAAATAAAATACATGCATGAAAAGAAAATAAATTATTTCTTTAAAAAATAAAGTGAACATGAAAATAATTTCTTTGAAAACACCTAAATAAAAAATGAAATCGATATTATCTACCCATACATTATCCATTCATCATTATCCATTTAATTTTTATATCATGATTTTTTTTACCCACAAACCCTATGAAAATTATCACAACCACTATGATAAGAACAATTGTACTCAAGGTTTACTTTGGGACTTCCAATCACGACACCCTGCTTTGATTATTGTCCCAAATCCAACCGGTGATCTATGGACAATTAAGGCTACATCTCAACCCTATAAATTAGAATTATTGTGTATGGGGATTATATTTTAACCCTATTAATTGATCCCTAAGTTTATTTGATTTGTAAATTTTTGTTTAACTTTAACGATTCACACAAACTCAACCTCATAGGCTAACTATTCACCAATTGAGTTCCTTAATTCTTAATAATCAATTTATTGATAATATTTTTATAAATTAAATCATGATCGTGGATTAAAATTTAATATGTTAATTTTTTGTTATTAAATAAATTACTAATAAATTAATCTTCCATGGGTATACATTCTATCAAATAGACATTTTACTTAAGCATTAGATTATATGGGAATGATTTGATCTTGTCTCAACTCTTATTATCTAACCTAGAGAATAAGAAAAAGAAAAAACTAAAATTGAACTGAATAAAATAAATTCAAGAGTGAATAACAGAATTTTACTTAATGAATGAATTCCCTTGAACATGGAAGAGGAGGAAATATTTATTGTCGAGGGAGGTAGAAAATATTTTCTTCAATTACACCCTTCAAAAGTGTATGCATGTTTAGAGTAGTAAATGGATTAATCAGGACATGTTATTGTCATTAATTTTTTTCTTACACATATAATCATTTCTTATAGAAAATTTTAGCATATGTTTTCATTTATTTTAGAAGTTATAAAAAAATCATTGAACAAAATAACTCTTTCTAGACAGACCGTCCATATTTAATGCACCAAACATCAACACATTTTTGGATAACTTAATAGTAGAATATTTTAATTTTTTCTAATGTGGAATTGTAAAACAATTTATTTATCATAGACCTATAAAATTACATCCTCTTAAATGATTTTTATGGATTTATTATTGAATATATAATGATAACATTTCCATCTTGATAAATTCATTAAATTTGGATTCATAAAATTCACACATGTTTTTAACCTGGATAAAATTAAAATAAGAAGAGACTCCAGTTGGATGAAGTGATAAAAATAAATTCCTATAACATAATTCAATAGTTTATACCAATACAAGGACATCAAAAATTTTATGGCCATATTATTCTGGTGGGAACTGTCCAGTCAGATCCACAACAATGTTAATTTCATAGAAACCTCTCACCCCTCAAATGGTGGATCAATAATTCATTTTCTAAATGAAAAATGTTTATATATTACTATATAATTAATCCAAAAAAATTAAAAATAACATAAAACTGAAATAACATTTTATAACAAAAAATCTAAAGTGAAATTGAATGGGAAAACTGGAATTCCCATGTAATTTTTAAATTCATGCTCTAACTAATTTTTTTTATAAAATCATACATTAAAACTAAATGTGGGAGAATTGAATCATTATTTATAATTAAAATATTTTATTAAATTAACATTTATCACCTAACCATAGCATTGCATCACAAAACCGTTCTCATACTCCATTCCAAAATAGAAGGATTTTCCATAATAAACATCCAAAAAAGAGGGAAGAACAGAAAGGAAAAAAACAAGAGAATAAGGTACCTTGAATCAAGGGAACTTGATTCTTCACAAACTAGAGGGTTAGAACCCTCAAGAGATATGATCAAAGGATATAAATGGGTCCTAGAGTCATACAAAACTTGGAGGAGGAAAAGAATATTGAAATAAATAATGGACTCACCATGGTGTGGAGGCATCCCTATATGCCATGGTTTCCCTCAATCAAATGATATTTGAATATCCTATAGTTGTTTCCCACATTTCTTTGTGCTTAAAGAAAATACAGTCACTAAAACCTCATCCATGATGTGGTATAAGGCATGTTGGCTCCTCTAACTCTCATCGTGACTAGACACTACAGAAAAACACCAAATGATTAGTTATTTTCTCCTCATAATTCCTAATACCATGGAATGTGAGCTCTGTCTTCTTGTGTTACATAAGTGATCCTCAAAAACACTATTCCCAATACTACACCCTTCAATAGGTGTTTCCAAACTATCTATTTTACACATGGAAATCTTCAATGGACCTCACTGACTTTATTTTCATGACATGTCAAATTTATTATGATTTTATGTTTGATTTGTAGTATAGGGAAGATCCTATGTCATATATCCAGGAGTGTTGATATGTTTAGAGTATTCATTTTTAATAAAAAGTATAAAAGGGGGTGACTTTGAAAACAGTTTAAAGAAAATAAATTAACATAAAGAGTTCAATAGTTGAAAACCCAAGTGGATTTTAAAAAATATGAGATAAATTAATCGTTGTGATTTCACTACACATATTTCAATTTCATTGTTCTTAGAGATTCATTTAGGTTTGGAGTACTTCTTTAGTTGAAATTTATTGGAATCCCAATTAATTCCTAAGCCTTTATTTCATTTCTTGATGATCCAAACCTTGACATAACAATCATATTTTCAAGGTACAAGAACTTATTCAAGGAATAAGAACTTCCAACATAGATTGAAATCTCAAGAAACTAGGTATGAAAAGGATTATTGTGTTTTCCAATTGTAACAACACAAGTCACACACTCAAAACCACACACTGATTGGTTAGAAATTAAGAGAAAATCAATTACATGTTTTAAAATAAGAATTTTAATAAGAAATAATTTAAGATACATGGAAAGAGATGTTTTAACACCTTATTCACTCCAAAATAGTAGCTAATATATGCATCATAACTCCCTTGACATGTGTGTATCTCCCTCATAATGAACACCCACTGTTTAGATCGACACTGAGAGGAGAAGGAAGATCGGGTGGAACTCCTTCTTCATCCTTGATCCCCTTATGAATATAAGGTCCTCCAGAACTTATAATATGAAGAGTATACTCTTATAGGACTCCAAAATGGCAGATATTTTTATCTAGGTCGAACTTCCAAATGAGGTTCCCTTGGTTCCCTTTTATATCCAAAATGGTAAGTGGTTTTGAGCACCCATTTTTGGTGATACCACTTAAGTCTCAGTTTTGGGTTGGTATATGGAATTATCTCAACTTGGAAAAAATATAAAAGTTGTTTTTAGCTCTCTTTAATATCCCCATGTCATATTTGGTAGCCATTGAATATCTAAAAATGGATATATAGTCAGAATAACAAACCAAACTTCTGCTTTCATACAGATTTTTTCCCCTGTATAGAATGATTTAGATGGGGCATTTATGTAAGAATGGAGCTTGTGTTCCTTGATATTAGTTGTAGAAACGAAAGTTTTTTATTGGCCCGAATTTCATCCCATTTGAAGACACTAATTTTGTGTAATGTTCAAAACAGTAGACAGATGTCATTGGGCTCCCATGCAGTTTGTCCCATTTTTCTTCTAGATCATCTCCCGGTCCACCAAATAACATCCACCTACAACGAAATTATCAAAACAAGTAGAATTTATCTATTTAAAAATGATAAAAACAAAATAATTGAATCAAATATGAAGTTAAATTTGTTGTTTTTTTATAACTTTCAATATAAAACTAGTTTATCATAGTGGTGTAAGAGTGAAAATGAAACAGTGAATCACTACACGATCACACCCCCACACCTAAACATTTTCACTCCTGGGAAAAGCCATATTTCTAAAAATTATACATGTAGATATTTACAACTTCATAAAGATTTAACATTCATTTTAAATTTAATTCCTGCGAAAAACGTGATCAAAGAAAAAATCACACTGAGGAGTTATTCTCAGTGATCATGGAAAAAGACATCTCAAAAATTACATCAAAATGAAATTCCGATAGATGCATGATACCAATCAAAGAAAATAATTATAAATTTAATCATGTAACTAATTCTCTACATGTGTGTGTGTGACAACCATTTCATATTATTCTTTCAACTTTCTATCGAGTAAATATAAGTTATTTTAAAAAAATTATACTTACATGATCCTTTCCACCTAATATTCCCTATATCCTTTAGAATCAAATTTCAAGACCCACTCACTTAAGCATTCCCATAATTAAAACTATAATCTCTCAACCTATATATCACCATATGTTTTAAATTTCATCACTCCCCCCATTTATTATTTTTTTTCAAAAGTTTCACTTTCAAAAAATCTCACACTCTTCTCCAAACCCTTATTTGATCTCTTCACAACACTAATTGTAATAGTCATAACACAATCTAATGTCGAGGAAGGGTAGTTTTTGACCTGCCCAATATACAACCCTTTTCTTAGAGCATACAAGAGTCATATAATTGGTATACACACATAGGTCAATCTGGTACAGTAATGAAATAGATCGAATAAGGAAAGAATGTATGGAAAATTGATTTTGGAAAGTAGAGAAAAATAAACCTAACTTATATTTACCTTCAATTAAGTAATAAATTTTCACACCTCATGATTGGGTGAAAATATGTGTGGAGATATTAAGTGAAACAATTTTCCCTTAAACTATTCACAAAAGGGTACCACTCTTCTCAACGTTTTTAAAATGATACAACCATTTATATCATCGAAAAAAAACTAAATTTCAAAAGAATGTCACACCACAATATTTAATTCTTGATAAAATTCACATTTTATCAAAAAAAATTGAATGTTAAAACAGCATGAAATGCAAAAATTCCACAACAATTTTCAGTAACTTCCATGATTAAATGGGAATCATTTTCCATGATAAAGTGTGTATAAAAAATAATAATATTCTGGAACAAAGGTGAGGGGGAGGGAAAGGGGGAAGGTAACAATACTATTTAGTAAGCTAAAAAGAGAAAAAGAAGAAAGATGATGAAAATTCCAAACTAACCCAGGAATATACCCATCCCCCTTCACCTAAAGTGTGCAGTGTCCTCACAATAATAAAATAGAATGTGGGAAGGCAGGATAAAACATGGTGTGTGTCATTCATAGATTTCTTATTAAATATGGAGTTCCTCTATCGGTGACTAAAAAATGGATTCATGGAAGTGCATCAAACGCTTCCCATTGACAGTGAAGGTTTTCTTGGTTTATTTATTTTGAACTTGGAAAACACTAGACGGAGAGACGTTAGTAATAGTGGGTGGTCCAAACCAACAGGAACAAAGCTTACATAGATGCATCTTCAACCTTGCATTGTAGAGGAGGACCATCTCCCCAATTTGGAATTGACTAAGAAGGATGAGACGGTCGTGGGCAGCCATGGTTCCCTCCTTATAAATCTGGGAGTTATCATATTAATATCTTCTCATTTCCTTCATCTCTTGAATCTACAACTTCCTTTGAGCACCTACACCAGAGTGATTAGAATTGCATTGTTTAATGACCCAGTAGGCTCGATTATCAATCTCAATAGGGAGGTTTAAACTATTTTTAAACACTATTCGATATGGTGACATTCCAATGGGAGTTTTGAAAGTAATACGATAAGACCATAAGGAATCATCGAGTATAAGACTCCAATATTTTCTATTAGGTTGAACCACTTTTTCAAGAATCTTTTTTGCCTGCCTATTTTACACCTCTGCTTGACCATTGGTTTTTGGGTGATATGTAGTAGACACTCTATGCCCGAACCCATACCGATGCAAAATAGATTGCATTGTTCGGTTGTAGAAATGATAACCCTGGTCACTAATGATGAACCCAGGTAATCCAAACCTACAAAAAATTTGGGTTCTCAAAAATTTCCCAACAGTCATGGAATCATCATTCCTTGTAACTCACGCCTCTACCCATTATGAAACATAATCCACTGCTAGAATAATGTAAAGATTACCAAATGAATTGGGTAATGGTCCCACAAAGTCAATTCCCCAAACATTGAAAATGTCATGGAAGAGAAAAGGTTGTTGTAGGATTTAATTTGTTTTAGATACACTCCTCATTCTTTGACAGCGAAGAAAATATTTAATAAAATCATGGACATCCCAAAATAATGTTGGCCAAAAGGGACCAGAACCAATGACCTTGCGAGCAGTCCGTTCGGGAAAAATGTGTCCCGCACAAGCAAGAGTGTGACAAAACCTAAGTATAGAATGAAAATCGTTATCGGGAACACAACTCCTAATTAATTGATCACTACATGTTCTAAAAAGGTTGGGATCATCCAAAATGTACCAATGTGACTCATGTTTTAGATGGAAGTACATGATTTTATTGAAATCAGTTGGAATGCAAGATTCTACCAAATAATTAACAATTTCAGTATACCAAGGAATAGAATCTTGAACTTGGTACAGTTGCTCATCTGGAAACATGTCATTTATGGGAATATAGGGGGATGATTCAATGTCTTAGGATGGTTGGATCCTACTGATATGGTCAGACACCACATTCTTTGCTCCTTTGTAATCTAAAATTTTTAAATTCAATTTCTGAAGGAGGGGTATCCAGTGATTGAGACATGGTATGGCTTCTGGTTTCTTAAGGATATACTGAAGGGATGCATGGTCTAAAAACACAATGACTTTGGACCCTAAAATATACAACCTGTATTTAACCAAGGAAAAAACAATGGACAAAAATTATTTTTTAGTAGTGGTTTAATTTTCTTGGGTAGGGTAAAAAGTATGTGAGGCATAGGCAATGAAATATGGAGCTTGATCGACCCTTTGTGATAAGACTGCCCCAACTACATAGTTAGAGGTGCCACGCATGAGCTCAAATGGTAAATCCCACCAAGGTGGTTGGATTATTGGGGGTGATGTGATACTCCATTTTAACTTATTATAAAAATCCTCACATTATTTATCAAAAACAAATTCCTCTTATTTTTCGATAAATCGAGAGAAGGGGAGTGCAATTTTACTAAAGTCATGAATGAAACAATGGAAAAAATCCAGAATGACCTAGGAAAGACCACACATACCAAACATTTTTGGGGAATGATTGGTAAGAAATCGCATCCAACTTTGATTTATATACTTGGATACCATCCCCATAAATTACATGTTTGAAAACTATACCTTGTTTCACCATGAAATGAAATTTATCATAATTTAATACAAGATTCCTTTCAATATAGCAATGTAGGACTAAGCCATGACTACTCAAACATTCATCAAAATAGGAGCCATAAATAGTGAAATCATCCATGAATAATTCTATGAAATTCTCCAGGTAATCCAAAAAATATTAAACATACATCACTATAAAGTACCTGAAGCATTTCACAGACCAAATGGCATCCTCCTATATGAAAATGTGTCAAAGGGGAAAGTAAAGGTTGTCTTCTCCTGATCCTCAGGGGAAATATAGATCTAAAAGTATCTAGAATACCTATCCAGAAAATAGTAATGGGACTTACCTACTATCCTCTCTATCATTTGGTTAATGAATTTCAATGGGAAATGGTCCATCCTAGTGTGTTGGTTTAATCGGTGATAGTCTATACAGACACACCAACTATTCTACACACGAGTTGGAAGCAATTCATTGTTTTCATTTTTTATTACAATAAGACTATTTTTTAGTGACCACTTGTATTGGACTAACCCATTGGCTATCATAGATGGGTTAAATGATTCCACCAACCAATAATTTTGTTACCTCCTTTTTAACAACATCTATGAGGTTTAGGTTTAGTCAAATATTGTGACTGTCTCACTGGTTTAGCCTCATCATTTAGTAATATATGATATGTACAAATTGATGGGATAATACCTGGAATGTTTGTAAGTGTCCATCCCAAATGCTTGTTTGTACTCCCTCAAAAGTTCAAGTAGTCGCAATTCATGCTCAGGAGATATTTAACTAGCAATGATGACAGGCGACTTGTTTCCATTAACAAGATAGGGATATTTTAATTCTTGAGGCAATTTTTTAGTTCCAATTCAGGGGGATTTTGGATTGATGGGAGTGTGTATGAATGTGATAGGTCATTGATCTCATCTAACAACTCAATGGTAACATCCTCAAATGAGGAATGAGCTTTTATAAGCTTAGAAGTATCATCGATAGTCAGTGGATCCTCATTGTTCCAAAAATCATCAATTAAAAAACTTGCATGACATTTTTCTAGAATACTAAAACAATAAAAACATGATTTATTTCTATGAATTTCAATCAATGATGGAAACATAGAAAGGGGATAATGGGAAAGAAACAATGTTTTTTCTGGGTAAGCGAGTATATAAATTGAATTAATAGAGAGGGTAATTTCCTTCTAAGGGGTGATTCATGGAATCGAGGATGTTGATATGGAAAATGTCACCACCAAACTCCATAGATAATGTACCATTATAGAAATTAATTATTGTTTTGGAGGTTTTCATGAAGTTTCTACCTAATATAATTGTGTTTTTTCATTCATTTTATCATCTCCCATTTTAAGAACATAAAAATTAGCTTGAAAAATTAAAATTTTCACCCTCACAAGAACATCCTTTAACATAATATATGGGTTTGTGGTACTATGGTTGGAAATTTAAACAATAATTCTAGTGGGATTCAGTTATCCAACCTGAAATATAGAGTAAATTGAGTGATTCATCACATTTATATAATCACCTAAATCAAGCATAGCATTGGAAAATGAACACTCCCCTATGGTGCCTGGAATCGATAATGTCCCAGGATCATTGCACTTGGTGGGATGTGATGGCTCTATAAATGACGACAAGTTCCTCCCCAACCTCACCTTTTCAAATACATTATGTTTACTTCAGTGTGTAAACATATTCTTTAGAAACATGGCATATCATGGAATTTGTTTCATGACATCAATTAAGGGGATTTTGACATGCACTTTTTTTAAAGTTTCCAAGAATTCCTTATCATGTTATGTTTCTTCTGGTTTTCTTGGTTGGGTGGACATTTGGATAAATGGAAGAGGAATGGTTGGGATAGGTGAATATTCAACAGAAACACTCTTTCCTTTGGAAGGGATTCTCTCAGGACAAGGTTCTACCTCATTTGGATCATTTCTAGTGGTTGGGGTGGTGGTTTCCTTAAGAGGGGATAACTCTAGTGGAGGGGTAATTTGGATTTAAAGTTTGTTCCACTCTGAAGGGATATGGAACTAACATTTCCCTTATTCCTAGGGTTAACTATTGGCTGAGAAGGTAGTTTATATGACCCATGGATTTGGATTTCCCCCACTAAGTTGGAAAGTTGGCCTAATTATGTTTTTAGGTCTTGTATAGAAACATGGGTGGTTTGTTGGAATGAAAGATTGTTGGCAAGAACATGTTTCATCATGTCTTATAGGCTAGGCTCGAATTTTGGAGGGGTTGTCAGAAAGGAATTTGTTATGGTTGAGGATTTCTAGGTGGTGGAGGATGACTACTCTACCCCGGTTGGTTCCATTGTTGTTGAGGTTGGTTTGAATACCCCCTTGCCTATAGGCTTTGTTTTCTTTCCACCTAGGGTTAGATGGATAGTGATTTTATTTTCAAAAGGGTTGTTTATAGGGGTGACCTAGAAATATTACCTCACAACTCTCAGATTTTTCTCTCAATTGAGGACATTGGTCAGATTAGTGGGTGTCAGAAGAACATATACCACAATGGATGGGAATATGATATTGGGATTTCCCTTGGGAATGAGAAATTTGTTGGATAAGGGTGCATACCTCTTTGAACTTTGTGTCCACCTTCTTCTCTAATTTGGTACTTGGCACCTCATGGACACCTCAAATGGGTACACTGGACCTTATAAAAAATTATTGAGTGTTCTCTTCCATGTTCTCAATCAGGGTTCTTGTAACAATTGGGGTCTTATCCACTAGTGCACCACCTACAGCAATATCAATCATATTTTGATAAATAGGTATTAAACCTTCATAAATATACTGAATTTAAATTTTATCACTTATTTGGTGGAGTGGGAAACTTAAACATAAACTTTTAAATCTTTCCCAATATTCATGTAATGTTTCCCCTTATGATTTCCTTATACCAGATATTTATTTCCTTATAGTTGCAGTTCGAGAGGCTGGGAAATAGTGTCTAAGAAAAAGGAATTTTATGTTCTCCCAACCTTTAATTGGTGAATTAATGTTGTAAATCCAATATGTTTGCATAGTATTCTAATAAAAATGGGAATGCCGTAAGTTTTACTTGTTCTTCATCCACATTAGCAGGTTTTAATGTCAAAAAATAGTCTGAAATTATTTTAAATTCTTGTGTGCATCTTCTCCCAGAGTCCGTGGAATCATTGAAATAAATGAATTAGACCATATTTTAGTTCAAAATTGGGTGCCTCACCTTTCATTTGAATGTAAGTGGTTTGGATATCAACATCAGGTGAGGTTAGTTCTTTTAATGAATGATTATTTTCATCCATGTTATGTATGTTATGTTCATTTTTAATGTGAGTTTCATTAGAAGAAGCATAAGGATAAAGAATAGATTCAATGTTTTGTGTGTCCTCCTTCAAGGGGTTGTCTTCTGTGTCTTGGTGTCACTTATGTAAGATCCTCTCTGGTTCGGGTTTGAAAGGTTTTAAGTCCCATGAAGTGGAACACTTCAGGAACCGAACCTACAAAATAAATAATTTAGAGCACAAAAATATAGGTAAATGTATGAGATAAAAAGATTAAATATTCACAAATTTTACAAAAAATATTATCAAAAAACATGCACTAAAAACCATAGCGCACCCTGGAAATGGTGCCAAAATTTGACCGTGTTGTCATGACATGTCAAATTTATTATGATTTTAAGTTTGACTTATATAATAGGGTATACCCTAGTTCATCTCTCAAGGAGTGTTTATAGGTTTAGAGTATGTGTTTTTAATAAAATGTACTAAAAAGGGGGGTGATTTTGAAAACAGTTTAAGGAAAATAACTTAACATAAAGAGTTTAATAGCTGACAAACCAAGTGGATTTGGAAAAATATGAGATAAAGGGGTCATTTGTATTTCAATACACACATTTAAATTTCATTTTTATTATATATTAACTTAGTTTTGGAGTAATTCTTTGGTTGAAATTAATTAGAATCCCGATTATTTCCTAAGCCTTTATTTCATTGCTAAAAGATCCAAACCTTGACATAAAAATCGAATTGTCAAGGTATAGAAATTATTCATGGAATAAAAGATTCAAAATAATATTTAAATATCAAAAACGTGGGTAATAAAAGGATTTTTATGTTTTCCAATCAAAAAAACACAAGTCACATACACAAAATCTCCCACCAATCGGTTAGAAAATAAGAGAAGATTAATCACATGCATCAAAACAAGCATTAAAATAAGAAATAATTTAAGATACATGGAAATAAATGTTTTAAGACCCAAATAACTCCAAACCAATAGCTAATATATGTATCGTAACTCCCTTTACATGTGTGTAGCTCCCTCACAACCAACGCCCACCATTTAGCATGACATCGGGAGGAGGAGGAAGCCCGGCTGTAACTCCTTCTTCATTCTTGGTCCCACTATGAGAATAGGGGCCTACAAAACTTCAAGGATGAATAAAAGACTCCTATAAGACTCCAAAATGTTAGATATTTTCTTCTGGTTTGAATTTCCAAATGAGGTTCCCTTGGTGTCTTTTTATATCCAAAATGGTAAGTGGTTTTGAAAAATTAGTTTTGGTGATACCACTTGAGTCTCAGTTTGGGGTTGGTATATGGAATTATCTAGAATTGGAAAAAAAATATAAAAAATGTTTTGAGATGTTCTGAATATCACTATTTCAAATTTTGTGTCCATTGAATACATAAAAATAGAGATATAGTTAGAATACCAAACCAAAATTCTGACTTCATGCAGATTTTGTCCCCTTGATAGACTAGTTTGTATGGGAACTTTAATGGACGAATGGGGCTTGTGTTCCATGATAATATTTTTAGATGATGAATTTTTGGATCATCCCACAATAATTTAGTCCATTTGGAGACATTTGTTTTTTCTAATGTTCAAAACAGTGGACATATGTCATGGGGCTCCAATGCAGTTTGGCCCATTTTTCTTCTAGATCATCTTTGGGGCCTCCAAATCACCTTCACCTACAATAAAATTATAAAAAAAATTAACATTGACATTTTTATTAGTGATAAAAACAAAATAATTTAATCAATCATGAAGTGAAATTTGTTATTATTTTTATAATTTTTAATATAAAACTAGTTTAGCACAGTAGTGTAAGGGTGAAAATGAAACAGTCAATCGCTACACGATCACACCCCCACACCTAAACATTTTCACTCCTAGGAAATGTCATATTTTAAAAAATTATGCATGTAAATATTTCCAACTTCATAAATATTTAACTTTCAATGAAAATTTAATTCCTAATAGAAATGTGATCAAAGAAAAAAATCACACTTAGGAGTTATTATCAGTGATCATGGAAAACGACATCTCACCAAATGAAATTCTAAGAGACTAATGATATCAATCAAAGAAAATAATTCAAATATTAGTCATGTCACTAATTCTCCACATTTGTTTGTAACAACCATTTCATTCTATTCTTTCCACTTTCTATTGATTAAATATAAATTATTTTAAAAAAATTATAATTAAATGATCCTTTCCACCAAAAAAACCTACATCCTTCACAATAAAATTTCAAGAACCAATCACTTAAGCATTCCCAAAAGTCAAACCATAAGCTCCTAATATGGATATCCCCATATTTTGTACATTTCATCACTCCCCTCATTTATTATTATTTCTTTTAGAAGTTTCACTTGGAACAAATCTTACACTCTTCTCCCAACCCTTATTTGATCTCCTCACGACCCTAATTGTAAAAGTTATAATAAGATCAAAAGTCGAGGAAGGGTGGTTTTTGACATGACCAATATACAACCCCTTTTTTTGTTTTTTAGGTTGTACAACAGTCGGATAACAGGTACACACACATAGGTAAATTCAGTATAGCAATGAAATAGATTGGATAAGGAATGAACGTATGAAAAATTATTTTGGAAAGTAGAGAAAAATAAAGTTATCTTATATTTAACTTCCATTAAGTAATATATTTTCACACTTCATGGTTGGGTGAAATGATGTGTGGAGAGATTAAATGAAATAATTTTCCCTTAAACTATTCACAAAAGGGTACCACTCTTCTCAAACATTTCGAAATGATAAAACCATTTATATCTTCAAAATAGATCTAAATTTCATAATAAAGTCACACCACAGTATTGAATTCTTACTGAAATGCACATTTCATCAAAAATAATTTTGAATGTTAAAACAAAAGGAAATACGGAAAGTACACATGACTTTTAAATAACTTCCATGATTAAACAGGCATCATTTTCCATGATAATTTGGGCATAAAAAATAATAATATTCTGGAAAAATGTGAGGGAGAGTGAAAGGGGGAAAGTACCAATACTATTCAGCAAGATGAAAAGAGAAAAATAAAAAAGATGATAAAAATTCCTAACTATCCTAGGAAAATACCAATACCCCCACACCTAAAGTGTGTAGTGTTCTCACTGTAATAAAAGAAAATATTAAAAGGAAAGATAAAACTTGGTGTGTGTAATTCATAGATTTCTTCTTCAATATGTATTTCCTCCATAAGGGACTCCAAAATGTATTCATGGAAGTGCTTCAGCCACTTCCCATTGACAATGAAGGTTTTCTTGGTTTCTTCATTTTGAACCTGGATAACACTAAATGGAGAGATGTTAGTAACAGTGTATAGTCTAAACTAGTAGGAAAAAAGCTTACCTGGATTCCACTTCAGCCTTGCATTGTAGAGGAGGACCTTCTTCCTAATGTGGGATTGGCAATGAAGGAATACACAGTCGTGGGCAGCCTTGGTTCACTCCTTATAAATTCAGGAGTTCTCATATGAATCTATTCTCATTTTAATCCAGCTTCTGAATCTATAACTTCTTTTGAGCACCTAGACCAGAATGATTATAATTGCATTGTTTAATGGCCCATTAGGCCTGGTGCTCAATCTCAATAGGTAGGTTACAACTATTCCCAAACACTAGCCAAGATGGTGAGATGACAGTGGGAGTTTTTAGAGCAATACGGTAATCCCATAATGAATCATAGAGTCTAAGACTCCTATCTTTTCTATTAGGTTGAACCTTTTTTTAAGAATATGTTTGACCTCCATATTAGACACCTCATCTTGACTATTGGTTAGTGGGTGATATGCAGTAGACACTCTAAGACCGACCCCATACCGAAGCAAAAGAGATTGCATTGTTCTATTGCAGAAATTAGAACAGTGGTCACTGATGATGAACCTAGGTCATCCAAACCTACAAAAAAAATTGGATTCTCAAAAATTCCACAATAGTCTTGGAATCATCAGTCCTTATAGCTGATGCCTCTACCCATTTTGAAACATAATCCACTGCCAGAAGATTTCAAAGGTTTCTAATTGAATTGGGGAGTGGTCCCATAAATTCAATGCCCCAAACATTGAAAATTTCTTGGAATAGAAAGGGTTGTTGTAGAAGTTCATTTATTTTAGATACATTCCCCATTCTTTGACAACAAGTACAAGATTTATAGAAATCATGAGCATCCCAAAATAATGTTTTCCAAATGAGACCAGAATCAATGACCTTGAAAGTAGTCCACTGAGGACCAAAGTGTCCCCCACAAGCAAGAGTGTGACAAAAACTAAAGATAGACTAACACTTGTTATCAGGAACACAACGCCTAATTACTTGAACACTTCATGTTATCCAAATGTAGGGGTCATACCAAATGTTCCAACGTGACTCATGTTTTTTATGGTTGTCCTAGTTTTTATTGAAATCATTAGGAAGGAAAGATGGTGCCAAATAATTTACAATTTCAACAAACCAAGGAATAGCATCTTGCACTCTGTATAATTTCTCATCTAGAAACATGTCTTTTATGGGTATAGAGGGGGATTATTCAATGTTCTAGGATGGGTGGATCTTAATAATATGGTGAGCCACCACATTCTTTGCTCCTTTTTTATCTATAATTTCTAAATTGAATACCTAAAGGAGGGGCATCCAGTGAATGAGATGTGGTTTGGATTATGGTTTATTAAGAAGATACCTGAAGGCTACATGGTCTGAGAACACAATGGATTTAGACCCTAAAAGATATGACCTGAATTTATCCAAGGAAAAAACAATTTCTAGAAATAATTTTTTAGTTGTGGTGTAGTTTTCTTGGGTAGTTAGTGACATGTGGAGCTTGATCGACCCTTTTTGATAAGACTGCCCCAAATGCATAGTTAGAGGTGTCACACATGAGAAAAAATGGTAAATCCCACCAAGGCGGTTGGATTACTGGGTGTGACATGAGACTCCATTTTAACTTATTAGAAACTTCCTCACATTCTTTATCAAAATGAAATTCCTCTTCTTTTTAGAGAAATAGGGAGAGGGGTAGTGCAATTTTACTAGTCACGAATGAAATGATGGTAAAATCCAGCATGACCTAGTAAAGACTGCACATACTTGACATTTTTGGGGAATGATAGGTAAGAAATGACATCCACTTTTGATTTATATACTTGGATACCATCCCTAGAAATTACGTGTTTGAAAACTATACCTTTTCGCACCATGAAATGGAATTTATCATTATTTAAAATAGGATTCTTTTCAATACAGGGATGTAGGACTAAGCCAAGACTACTCAAACATTCATCAAAAGAGAGCCATAAAAAATGAAATAATCCATGAATACTTTCATTAAATTCTCCAGGTAATCCAAAAAAATACTAACCATGCATCGCTGGAAAGTACCTAAAGAATTTCATATACCAAATGGGGTCCTCCTATATGAAAATATGCCAAAGGGGAAAGTAAAGGTTGTATTTTTGTAATCCATTGGGGAAATATTAATTGAAAAGTATCTGAAATACCCATCAAGAAAATAGTAGTGGGACTTCCCTATTAGCCTCTCTAGCATTTGGTGAATGAATGGAAATGGGAAATTGTCCTTCATAGTGTGTTTTTTTAATCGGTGATAGTCTATACAAACACACCAACTATTTTGCACATGAGTTGGAACAAATTCAATTTTTTTCATTTTTAATTACTGTAATACTAGTTTTTTAGGAACCACTTGTACTGGACTGACCCATTATCTATTAGAGATGGGTTAAAGGATTCCAGCAGCCAATAATTTTGTTACATTCTTTTTAATAACATCTTGGAGGTTTGGGTTTAGTCTATTTTGTGACTACCTCACTGGTTTAGCCTCATCATTTAACAATATATGATGTGTGAAAATTGATGGGATAATACCCATAATGTCTAAAAGTGTCCATAATAAAGCTTGTTTATACTCCCTCAAAAGTTCAAGGAGTCACAATTCATGCTCAGGAGGTAGTGAACTAGAAATTATGATAGGAAACTTGTTTCCATTCTCAAGATAAGAATATTTTAAATCTTGAGGTAATTGTTTTAGTTACAATTCAAGTGGGTTTGGATTTATTGGATTGTGTGTGAAAGTGAGAGGTCACTGATCTCATCTAACTTCTCAATGGTAACATCCTCAGATGAGTAATGATATTTTACAAGATTAGTAGTATCATCGATGGTTAGTGGGTCCTCAGTGTTCAATAAATCATCAATTAATAAACATGCATGACATTTTTCTAGAACAATACAACAATCAATCCATGATTCATTTCCAAGAATTTCAATCAATGATGAAAACTCATAAAGGGGATCCGGGGAAAGAAAACATTCTTCTTAGGGGAAAGGAGTACCTCAATTGAATTAACAGAGAGAGAGAGGGTGTTCTTATGAGTGGTGCTTCATGGAATCAAGGATGTTTTAGTGGAAAATGTCATCACAAAATCCATAGATAATGTACCATTATAGACATTAATTATGGTTTTGGTGGTTTTAAATAAGAGTCTCCCCATTATAATTGGGGCATTCCCATTCATGCTATCATCTTTCATTTTAATCGCCTCAAAATCGGCAAGAAAAATTAAAATTTTCACCCTCATAAGAACATCCTCTAACACACCAGTGGGGTGTGTGGTACTTCAGTTGGCTAGTTGAACAACATTTCCAGTGGGAGTTAGTTCCCCAACCTACAATATATATTAAATGGAGTGAGGAATCACATTTATAAAAGCACCTAAATCAAGCATAAAATTGGAAAATGAATACACCCCTATGGTGCATGGAATCTAGAATATCCCAGATCGTTGAACTTGGTGGGAAGTGATGGATCTATCAATGCTAAAACATTCCTCCCCAAGATCACCTTTTCATCTTCACGAAGTCGCCTTTAGTGTGTACACATCTCCTTTATAAACATGGCATATTGTGGAATTTTCTTCATGACATCAATCAAGGGGATGTTGACCTGCACTTTTTTTGAAATTTTCAAATATTTAATTATCAAGTTATATTTATTTTTTGTTTTCTTGGTTGGGTGGAACTTTGGGGAAATAGAATAGGAATTGTTGGGCTAGGTGACTCATCAACAAAAACACTCTTTCCTTTGTAATGGATTCTCTCAGGAAAAGGTTGTACCTCATTTGGAGCATTTCTAGTGTCTGAGATTGTGGTTTCCTTAACAGGTGATGACTCTAGTAGAGGTTTCATTTGTATTTTAAGTTTTTTTCCACTATGAAGGGTGATGGCACTAACATTTCCATTATCCTTAGGGTTAACTACTAGCTGAGTATGTAGTTTACCCCACCCATGGATTTGGATTTCCCCCACTGAGTTGCAAAGTTGTCCTAATTGGGTTTTTAGGTATTTTATGGTATATTGGGTGGTTTTTTGAAATTGGATATTGTTGGAAGACATTTGTTTCATCATGTATTCTAGGCTAGGCTTGGGTTTTTGAGGGGATTGTGGAAAATTCATTTGTTGTTCTTAAGGATTTTTGGGTGTTGGTGGATGAATACTCTACCCTAGTTGGTTCCATTTTTTATTGAGGTTGGTTTGAATACCCCATTTCCTATACTCTTGTTTTTCTTTCCTCCCAGGGTTGGATGGATAGTAATCTTATTTCCAAAAAGGGTTGGTTATAGGGAAGGCCTATAAATATTGCCTCACAAATCTTAGATGTTTTAGTCAATTGAGGAAATTGGTCAGAGTAGTGGGTGTGATAAGAACATATACTATAATGGATGGGGAGATGAGATTGGGATTTCCCTTGGGAAAGATCATGTTGTCGAAGAAGGGAACTTACCTCTTCAAGCTTTGTGTCCACCTTCTTCTCTAATTTGATACTTTACACCTCATGGATACCTCAAATGGATACCTTGAACCTTGTACCAAATTGTTGAGTGTTCAATTACATGTTCAAAATTAAGGTTATTGCATTCATTAGGGTCTTATCCACTAGTGGACCAACTGTAGTAGGATCAATCATATTTTTATCAATAGGGATTAAACCTTCATAAAAATACTTAATTAAAAGTTGATTAATTATTTGGTGGTGTGGGAAACATGAACAAAACCATTTAAATAATTCCCATTATTCATGTAATTTTTACCATCTTGATTTTCGTATACCAAATATTTATTTCCTTATAGTTATAGTTAGAGAGGATGGGAAATATTTTACAATAAAAAAGTGTTGCATGTCCTCCAAACCCCGAATTGGTGAATTAACATAGTAAATCCAATCATTTTCAGTGTATTCCAATGAAAATGGGAACGTCCTAAGTTTTACTTGTTCTTCATCCACGTTAGTAGGTTTTAATTTCGAACTCACATTATGAAATTATTTTAAATTCTTGTGTGGATCTTCTCTTGTGATTCTATGGAATCTTGGTAATAAATGAATTAGACCAGATTTTAAGTCAAAATTGGGTGTCTCGCCTTTCATTTTAATGTAAGTGGGTTGGATACCAACACCATATGAAGTTAGTTATCTTAATTTCAAGTTATTTTCAACTGTGTTATGTAATTTATGTTCAG